>CM073540.1:0-5000000 GCA_037074615.1 Leucaena leucocephala | reverse complement strand
ATTACTAAGAGTGAACTAAATGGAGATTGCTCCACCATAACAAGAAAAATCCATCAAAACAAATGATACACAGCATCGTTGGTTAATTGGTTTGATTGCATATAAAGCAATAGTAAATTTTATCCCCCTGAAGTATAACAGTAAGTGTGGGAAAATCCTTCATTAAATATGAGCATGTGACAAAAAGGGGGAACAATAGAAGTTCAACTTTCTTGAATAACAGGCTACCAGCCATGTTTCATGAGCATTCCATTCAGTATTACCAACAACCTTATGACAATCTCCAAGAACACATGAAAGCATTGGCTAAATTTCAAGAAACTATAGGTAATGTTTAGCTCACACCCCAAGTACTGCAGATTATTCTTAGGATTCATTCAAGAAAGATGAAAGGAATAAGAATGTGATATGCACATCTCACTCCTACAATTTCCAAAGAACACCTAATTTACCAGTAAACACATCCTAGCAAACATAGATTTGTCGCAAGGAAAACCAAATGAACTAGAGTTGTGCTCACTGCTCATAACGTTATATATGTTCTACAGTGGTTAATGATTCGAAATAAACAACGAACACTGCTTTCAATACCACGGTATAAATAAAAAAAAAAAGCTATAATTACACAAGGAAATAATTCATACATAATCCATAAACCTAATTGACCTTCCTAAGCTCCACATGAATAGTATTGGAAATGAATTCAATTAGAACCTACAACGAAGCTAAGTAACATAGATGTCCAATGCTTATTACAAAAAATAGATAAAGAAGACGGAGTTCGTCAATCTGAACACGGCCCAGCAGACCTAAAAACGAGCGAAGGCCAAGATAATCGTGACATTAAAATTAAAATTTGATATTCAGAGTCCAATTACCGAGGAGTTTCTCGGCAAGCAGATTCAAATGAAAGGGAGTTCAAAGGAAGACAGAAATCGAAGAGAACGCGAGAGAGAGAGAGAGAGAGAGAGAGAGAGAGAGAGAGAGAGAGAGTGGGCAAGAGATATACTTGCGGAGAGCAGGGGCCATCTTGTTGGTGAGAGTGCCAGCGACAATCATGCAATCGGACTGGCGAGGACTGGGCCTGAAAATGATACCGAATCTATCGAGATCGTAACGGGAGGCGCCGGTGTGCATCATTTCGACAGCGCAGCAAGCAAGACCGAAGGTCATGGGCCAGATGGAACCACGGCGAGCCCAGTTGAGGAGATCGTCAACCTTGGAGATCACATACTCTGCCGCCTTGGAGAGACCGGGAGGGGAGGAAGCGGATGGGGGTGGAGGCCGAGCATACGGTGTCGGCGAGGCAGTGCTGGAAAATGAAGCGGCGGAGAGAGAGGGCAGAGTGGTGTGGAGCGAAACTATTCGTTGAGGAGACACAAGCTGCGGGAGGCGCGAGGAGGTTCGGTTGAGAAGAGCCATGGCGTCCGAGCGTCGGAGGGATCCGCTTTGATGATCCTGTCTTTCTCTCTCCTTTTTAATGCGCAACTATTTTTTCCATCTGAAGCCGACTCAAAACAGCAATTCCGGATTTCACCCGATAAATTAATTAATTATAAAAAAAATTTAGAACAAAGGAAAATATTGTTTATGTTTTATAATGTCAAATTAATTAAAATATATGAGAAACTATGATATTTTTATACAAAATATGGATCCATATTCGATTTTTAAAATGCATAAATCCTAAGTTATATGGTATAAATTTAGCAGTTAAATATTGATTTAAATATATAAAATTTTACTAAATTTTGCTTTACATACACCTAACTTTTCTTATATTTAAAAATTTAAATTAAAAATTTTAATATTTTATATTTTATTTATAAATTAATACGATTAAAATTATTATTAAAATTAATAGTTTTTATCACGTGATAATTTTTATATTTTTAATTATATACTATGTCAAAAAAATAATATTTAATAATGTATATATAATTTTAAATAATTTATATTTTTTATTTAAAAAATATATTATCAAATAAATATTTTAAATATTTTTTAAAATATTTTATTTTAAATGTTTAAAAAATATTTAAAATTATATGTCAAGAATTAAAATATTTTATATTTTTAAAATATTTTATGTTAAATATTTAAAAAAATTAGATTTATATATAAAGTGTTAAGTATTATTTTTTAAATAGTATGGTATATAATAAAAAATGACAATTTTAATAGTATGTATTTGATAATTAAAATATATAATATTATAATATTTCATTTAAATTTTTAAAAGTTAAAGAAATGATGTGTAATTGATTCAAATTTTAAAAAAAAAATTATTTAAATCTTAAATATTTTATATTTTTATAATGAGAGTACCAAATCCGATAAAATTGGAGAATGATAGTACTAGAAGTTTAAGGGTATGTTTGGTATAATAGAAATTGAGTATAACGAAAGTTATTTCAATTTCTAATATTTTAGGTCATTTCAATTCTATAAAAAAAGTTAGAAAATAAGATGATGGAAGTAAAAATAAAATATTTTATACTATTTTATCTAAAATTATAAAAAAAATACACATCAATTTCATATCTATTTTTATCTTACTAAATTAATTTTTAAAACATATTTTTAACTCAATTTAATTTCCACTTTCACTTCTATTTTTATTTCTAATGCAGTAAGAGAAATAAATAATAATCTTTCTTTTTTTATAAAAAATTTTAGAAAAGGATTAGGCTCGCTCATGATCTAATGGCATAGCGAAGTCTCTCTTCCTCTTAGACGATACTAATATCAGGCAGGGCGAGCAGTCTATTACCTTCAGGCGTAAACTTAAGCACCCAATAGTTAGGATATCTTCTCAAATATTACGACTAGAACTATAATAAAATAATATTTTTAAAAAATTAAATATATTTTAAATTATCGTATATCTTATTTTTTTATTAATTGAATTTTCGAACTACTAGTTGAATTCACGATGGGTAGAAATAAATAATAATCGGGTTAGTAATAAATCCTCTAGTGAAATGTCAATTAGCCCAATCCATGTTTAGTCTCGCCAAGCACAACCCATTCACTGACCGGTCCTCATCAGCCCAAATCATTTACGATGGCCATTTGGGCTTGCTCACATTTTTGGGTCCCTTACTTCCAGTCTAAGCCTCATGTTCCTGTTGCAGGGGAATAGAATGCAAAATCTAATACAAAATGTCAGCTCTTCTAACATAGTAAATAAAAATTTAAATTTATACTAAAAAAAATATCTATATTTAATATTCTATAACGTTAGGATGATGATTCTACTTATAAAGAAATGCTAAATCTTCTCGTTCACTCTCACCCAGTGTTGCGTGCCCACAGCTAGAAACTTTTACCATCATAATGATTTCATTTTTCGCATCTTTCATTTGTCTATCGCATAAATCATCAACTTTGTTTTTTCTTACAAAACACAAAGCCCGGGGGTAAAAGAGGCACCTCCAATCTAACCATATAAGCGTCAATGGAATGATGAGAGAATATCAACGAGGACCCACCCAAAAGATTACTGAATAACAAGCTCCGACGGCGACCAGTTTGATCCAAATCACGATTGTTCAGCGAGGAGGCGATGAATATGAAAGGGACTTTTTTATGTATATAAAGAAAGAGGGATCCCCACCAGATACGACTTTAAATGGTGTCAAGGAAATTCATATTCACACACACCCATATATTATTGATGAGGCGAAAAATCTTGTCCAACTCCTTTAATAATTCGGGCCGACTTACATCATGAACATTGAACCTTGGAAAACATATATATAACTCAAGCAATATATCAAATCCCTTCAAGATATTTCAAATATACGAAGAAATCTAGCATGATTCTGAATGTGTGTTGTGCCGAGAATTGGTAGTTTTCATGGTTTTATTCACTGGTTTGATGGTTGCTATTCAAGTATTAGTACTTGCTGAGACTATCCATGGGGAATACAATGCAGGTCCTGAGATCATCTACTCAAATATTAGAAGCACGTGCACATTTTTTTTTAATCCTCAGAGTCTTTATTTATATGTCCATGCAGCTGAGTTGTTGAATTATAAAATCATCTATTTTATGCGCAAATTTAGCTTTTTTTTCTTAAATGAACGTGTCATTAATTTGGTAGATATAGTCCATTACTGTCGACGAACTAAATATACATAATTGAAGTCAATTTATCCAAATTACCTAACATAACCAATCTCTATAAGAATAAAACTCACATATCACATCGAACTCTTCTGACAGCGACTCCTTAGCTGGCCATTAGCATTATGTACGAATATACTCTCGTCTATTTTTCTTTAACTATTATCACGCTTGCCGTTATCATAATCACAAATCATCAATTAGACTGCGTACACTAATGCATAAGATATTCGAATTGAAAGTTATCAAAAGAGATGGAACCTTTTTTGAACGTGACATAAAATATGTAATCATTAGCAAAGTTTGACTAGGCAAGCGGTCGTATTAGATAACTAATTAGGAAAATAGTCCCGAATTCCCGTTTTAACGTTTTTGAGGAAAAAAATAGTTATAAAAGAAAATATACAATAAAATTTGAAGGCAACAAAAATCACGTAACAAAACAACTGTCGGAGGACTCCTCTAGTCCTCTAGGTGGGTGAAAATAATTATTACTCGTAAAGTGAAAGTTCTTGCGATGTTGGAATTAATCGTAGAAATCATTTTTAACCTCTTGCGTACAAATTCACATTTCCTCAAATCTTTGAAATCAATTCTTAATTCGCCTGGCCAGAAAAAATAATTATACTTCAAACACTATTCCCATTACACCGTGATCTTCTCATTCAGTAATAAACACTCGTTAATCATTTCACGCCAAAACAAAAGCATGGCTAAAAAGAAACAGAAGCATGATTAACTGTACTAAATGTAAATTATTTTTTTTAAAAAAAAATGTAGAAGAAATGCAGACGATGGTTCCCACAAGGCACTATGAAGTGAAGCAAAATCTCAAAAGCGGATGATGGGGCAGGGATGCGGGAGCAATTTAATGATCATAATTAAATTAATATATATTTTTAAAAATGTCGGCGACCCAACCCTGGTTAATTGAACCAGAGCCCAGCTGCTCATGCGGACCGCTCGTGAAGCCTTAAGGACCACGGGATGGAGCGTCGGTGACTCGGTTTGGGACTCGCTCGAGTTAAGAGCGGGTGGAATTTTAGATCGATTGGCATATAAAGCATGGAATCCCGGTGCAATGCTTGCGCCAATTGAGACTTGAGAGAGAAAAGAAAGTGACAGAGACTGAGAGAGTGTGTGATAGAGAGGAATGGTGGATTCTAGCGATTCAGTGTCGGTCGATATTGAAGCGATCTCTCCCAAGGCTAAGGTATTGCAGTTCATGCATGTATGTTACACTTTCGGATGATAATTGATGCCTCGCCTTTCACTGTCTGTCTTATGCTGAGGAATTTGTTAGAATGAAGCATTCTATTCATATGTTAGTTGCCCAGTAACCTTTTTCCCCCTTTATGGACTCTAGCTATTATGAACCTCTGAAAATTTGCTAGTTTTTATTTGCCCGTTCTTGCGTTGGTGCTAGCCTCATTCTAAGTTTATCATTGTGTTCAATACATTTCTTTTTTTTTTTCTTTCTGTGGAATGTTATTATTGCTTTTGATTAAAAATAGCTTCGGCATTTCTGACTGACGTCCTAACCTGTTCGCTTTGGCCTCTGCTGACTGAAAATATTTTCCCTTTACCATTCTGTCCCATTTTAAAGATTTTTGAAACATCTGTTCCTCGTCGGTTGGATATAGCAAAAGGGAAATTCTTCAATTCTGTGTGGTTCTCATGGTTTTTGATTCTGAAAGTGATCACATAGTATGTGGTACTTCACAGGATATCAGAAAACATTTGACTTTGATGTCAAAAATCACGTAACATTGTGGTTCTCTTAGCCCTTGATATTATTTCATCTGTTTATCTTTTAATATATGTGGCATTATAAAGTTTTGGTTTCTAACGCATAGGTGCAGACGGGGAAAAAAAGAAAAAATATTTCATACATGGGTTTGGCAGGACTTGTTGCCTTGGTCTAAAAGCGAAAAAAAAACAAGAATGATATAACTTCCCATCATCTCTTTCTATTATTTTAAAAAAAAATACATGTTACCTAAACATCATAAATAAATAAATAAATAAGAAATTTAAAAAGAAAACACTATTTGAGTGTATATGACGTTGTCACCGGGTGAGTTGATAGCACACATGTTTACAACCTCGGTCTTTGTGATTAAGGGGAATTTGATGCGCTCGGATTCTATCATTGATAGGTATTTAAAATTTCTTAGTTCTTACTCAAGGTATCCTTAACATGCAATCGCCAAATCCAGGATTTGCGTGAGATTTGCTCCACGTTATGTCGAGTTACTTCTTAACATGTTACTCCGGCTGTTCCATTTCACAATTGGATATCCTCGTTTTTTTCCTATTTGTGCTAGTGTAGCTAATATTTGGATGTTTTCTCTCATTGGCCCTTTTCTTCTCCCATTTTGAGGGGGAAAAGTTTCATCACGCTTGACATCTTGCCAATTCTAATTAACTTTGTAAATTGTTGCTGATTAATACAGAAATATCTCTGCAGGAACATGTTGTAAGAACACGTCATGGTTCTGTCTCTGTTTCTGTGTATGGAGACCAGGACAAGCCAGCACTTATAACTTATCCTGATTTGGCTTTAAATTGTAAGTTCATCAGATTTTGGGTTATAATTTGATTCCCTTGGCTTCCTCTTTTTTTCCATGAAACGACTACTTTAACAAATTTATTTGGACCACTATTGTATCAACATATTTAAGTTTGTCTAGAGTTTTGAAATCTGGGAGATTTGAGTAATCAAAGTTTGTGCCATTATATTTACAAGAAACTTGAATATTTATTCTTTCCTTTTTCCCTTTTTTTTTGAAAAAAGAAGTAATGATTGAATATCTCATCTAGGTTTTTGGTTACCGGAAAGTTTATGGTCACTTTTAAAAGATCTATGCATGGAACATTAAAACATAAATGTTCTGTTGTGACTCTTATTAAAAGGTTTTGTTGATTTTTGACATCGTGTTTTTTTGGACAAACTAACAATTTAACTTTTGCTTTATCAGATGTATCCTGCTTTCAGGGGTTCTTGTTTTGTCCTGAAGCGTATTCCTTGCTGCTCCACAATTTCTGCATATATCATATAAGTCCTCCTGGGCATGAGGTCCGTAGCTTTATGTCTTGAAGTGATTAAGTTGCTTGATATTTGTGTCTCAACTCTCCACTGTTATAAATGCCTTTATTTCTGCATGTTATAAGAAAAGTATCTGGTTTCTTATCTCTTACATTTTTGAGAGCTATTGCAGTTGGGAGCTGCTGCAATTGATCCTGATGATCCAGTGCTTTCAGATGATGACTTAGCTGATCAGATAGCTGAGATTCTAAATTTTTTTGGGTGAGTACATTTAATCTTGATCAGCAATTGTTTTCTGTTCAGTATGATTATTAAATATACTCCTTATTTTGTGGTTTCCTTTACAATGTTGACATCTGCAACATCTTCCGGAATAGATTGAAAGCAATGGTTTTGTAACTTTTTGCATTTGTGCCATGAAGCTGATCTCTTATTTCCTTCATCTTGGGAAGGCAATCTGACCTTCACTCTCTCTCTCTCTCTACAGTCTTAGTGCAGTCATGTGTATGGGAGTAACTGCCGGGGCTTATGTTCTCACCTTATTTGCTGTAAGTTATTGTCTTACTCTTCAGTTTCTTATTCTTCCAATTGGCTTTGAGTTTCAATAATGGGACTTTTCTGATCCTTCTAACTCTTGATAATAGATGAAGTATAGACACCGTGTCCTTGGTTTGATACTCGTTTCTCCTCTTTGTAAAGCACCATCTTGGACGGAATGGTTGTACAACAAGGTTCTTTTTCTAAATCTAGAAAACCATCTAATATAAATATATCTTGCCATTTGCTGATGATTTTTTTAACGTAATATTTTCAGCTGATGTCAAAGTTGCTTTACTTTTATGGCATGTGTGGAGTTGTAAAGGAATTACTGCTGAAGCGGTATTTTAGCAAGGTATGGTTATGCTTCCAAAAGCATTATTCCGTTTCACTGTTTTCAGTGAGTTCAAGTTCCTTAATTTTAAGTTGGGGATGATAGGAAGTTCGAGGGAGTGCTCAATTGCCAGAGTCAGACATAGTTCAAGCATGCCGAAGAGTTAGTCCTATTACTTTACATTCTCTCTACATATATAATAAGCCGCTAGTTATAGAGATCAAGGGATAAATGATAGCTGTTAGCTGAAAGCTGAACATTTGTCTGATTCTGTTTAAAATTTGTTTTTGACAGTCATTGGATGAGAGGCAGAGTTTGAATGTTTGGAGATTCCTTGAAGCTATTAATGGGTAAGATCCACATCAAAGTAGCAGCTGTCTTTCTAGTGAAAAATGACTGCGACTGTCTTTCTGTAGTGTTGGTAACTTGGGGGAGTGTGCATTTATCTTAAAGATATTAGCAATTCATGAGTTGCAGCACCAATCAGAAATTGAATATATTTTGCAGCATGTGTGGCTGATAATTCAATGATGATATTGCCAAATGAATATAGCCAACATCAGTTGTAGTTCAGCAAAATCCTGAATAGGAGAATGCAATGTGCATATAACTTAGACATACATGTAATAAGCTTTTGCTGGCATCTTGCAGGAGATCCGATGTAAGTGAAGGATTGAGAAAGCTGCAGTGTCGTTCCCTAATTTTTGTTGGTGATATGTCTCCATTTTACGCGGATGCTCTCCATATGACTTCAAAGTTGGATAGACGATTCAGTGCCTTAGTTGAGGTGTGTAAAATAGTTTCATTCCATCTTAATCTATGACGAGACCGTGAAATGAGTCGATATTTACTAGGGTTTTTTGTGGAACTACAGGTTCAAGCATGTGGTTCAATGGTAACAGAGGAACAACCTCATGCTATGTTAATACCAATAGAGTACTTTCTCATGGGATATGGCTTGTACAGGCCATCCAAGCCAAGTGTCAGCCCAAGAAGTCCCTTGAGTCCATCGTGGATTTCTCCGGAGCTTTATTCACCGGAGAGCATGGGTTTGAAATTGAAACCAATAAAAACACGAATTTCTGTGGAAATCTAGAAGTAGATGAATGAGTTTGCCAATTCGCTGCTCTTTCTCATGTTTGTTGTATGAGTTTGTAAGTCTCTGGCTGGTTAGCGGATGCGGACTATTGTAGATACGGATAGGAGTTGAAGAAATCGAGGCGGGGAAGAGTTTAGTAGTAAAAAGCAGAAATAGCCATTCTTTCATTTGTAACAATAGATATTAGTTTACGAGTCTGAATAGGTGAGGTGGGGGGGGGGGTGTGAAGCCTCGGAATTATTGTTTCTGGATAAATAAAAATATTAAAGTCCTGATTTTACAATTCTAAAGCAAACATGGAGGAGGGCATTGTAATCCCTGTGCAATTTTATCGTCCCGTGTATCATGTTGATGGAATATTCAGTGTCGGCACATTTTTTTTTTCTTTTTTAATATATATACTTCTTGTCACCATCTTTGGTTGCTATCTGACGTTTGAACGAACATTATTTGATTCGATGTGGACGCCACGGGATCAAGACAAATCAAGGAGACAAGGACTTCAGTAGTTAGCAGACGATTGAAAATCTCAACATGTCGAATCAAGCCATTTACGAATATTTATTTAGTAAGAAATTGCAGGGCTTCAATTACCAGAGTTTCGTCCACAAAAAGAAACTGCCAAAGGCGAAACTCGTCCTCGCCTGGGGAGGATGGGAATACACAAGTATATGAAATCGCACCGGCTAGCACTTGAGAGACTCAGACGATTTCTACGGCCACTTGCGAGAAGCTCATATTACTTGTCTCTTGATATCAAAAAAACATACAAATTAAGGAGGTACTAAAATTTATATATTATATAAATTTTTTTATTTTTATCTTCTATTCAATCTATTTAACGTCATGAAAAAGCGCATTTACTTGCAAGATTTAATAATGAAAAAGAAAATGTATATTTTCTATAAGGAGTACTTTTAGAAATTAACATTAATTATATCTAGAAGTAATTTGTATTAGAACTTATATGTAGAAATAAAAAGGAAGTGAAAATTAAGACTTAATATGTAGGGACAGAGAGTATTTTTTTTAATTATCTTGAAGCGAAAACCTAGCAAGAGACGCAAGGGATGGTAGGGTTCCACCTTCGAGGGATTTTCTGGAACTAAGCATGAGAATTCATCATCCATGTTATCAGAACAAACGACTCTCCGAACTTGAGGGAGTTCGAGAAAAGCGTAATTAACCCCAGATAAAAATAGATTGGCCATAGAAAGAAAGAAGGGAAGTTAAACCA
This sequence comes from Leucaena leucocephala, assembly GCA_037074615.1. Taxonomy (NCBI): domain Eukaryota; kingdom Viridiplantae; phylum Streptophyta; class Magnoliopsida; order Fabales; family Fabaceae; genus Leucaena; species Leucaena leucocephala. The sequence continues at coordinate 4,989,612 of CM073540.1, read as the reverse complement.
AAATAAGCAATAAGAATGTAATAGTGTTATCTACTGATGTTCTATTCTGTTTGATGCATGTCTGCTTTTCAAAAAAAAGACAGTGACACTGCATGCCACCCAACTACAGAGAGCATTACGCACAGCTCCTGTGATAAAAAAAAAAAAAAAAAGGCACTTTCTTCATATTGTTGAGCGACTTTCTTTAGCTTCAATTCAAACTAAATCTTTGACTGCTCAAGCGTACCCTGCTGCTCTGCGTGCCTCCTTCATTTCTAAGAGCCTTTCTTCTGTTCATTTCTGCGTACATTTCCTCAATCAAAGGTTTCCACAGCCTTACACGAGCATTAATGAACCAGTTCGATACCTTGTCATCCGCCCAAATGTATATATATCAGAATTCAGATCATACATACAAGTTTCCAAACAGCACTAAATGGGAGTTTCAGTGTACCTGGCTTCTAGTCAAACCACTTTTTACTGAAAGTAATTGCTTCTCTGCATCTTTTGGATACCTGAAATTTATCACATTAAATTCACATGCAATATTATGACTATTAGAGATAGCTGATGATAAACAAGAGAACTCACGGATGGAGGAAATTCTGAAACATCCAAGCCCTTAGAACGGAGACAGATCGTTCTGGCAAGCCCCTTTGGGGCCTCCATAACTGATGCTCCTTTCTTTTCAATTGCTGCAGAGCCCAGTGCTTTTCGATGAATAAAGCTTCCGTTGACCTTTCCTTCTCTTCTTCTGAGCCTGAGTTGTTCAACATTTCTCCCATGGAAAGGATATAATTGCTTATCCTCTCACGCAAATCCTTGTACAACATTGAGATTGTCTGAAGGGCAAATTGTGCATGAACTTGCGGGTCCAACTCTGTAGCAGCATGAAATGCTGATACAACAGTATGAATCTCATCCAAACACTGATTATATCGACTGTCCACCTGTGTTCAAAAAACAGGTATTATAATAATTAGTCTGTGAATGCTGATTCTGGAAATGGTAAAGTCATCAAGATCAAATGATCTTACCAGTTGTAGAAGTGTCAGAAGCTGGGATTTCTTTGATTCAGCAGCATCGTGTGTTGCAAATGAAGAATTCACTTGAGCTACAAACATAGAATCTGCATTGTTATTCGTTGTCTCTATCATTCTCCTGGATGGAAGATCTGAGGTTGATGATATATTCCCTTCTGCTCTGGCTCTGGCTCTGGCTCTACTACTACAAGCAGCTGAACAATTATTTATCTGTTCTGTATTTTCGAGTGAATACCTTGCAATTTGAGCAAGTATTTCTTGAATCCCAGTAAGATATCTGGACCCCAATATTACTTGTGAAAAATTCACATGTCTACTGCTACAGGAAGCTTGTTCCAAGCTATCAGAACTCACCTCTGAGCACTGACCTGTGGGGGGAGATGTTGCTAGACTTAATGAGAGCTCATTCCTGAAATTCTGGCAATCATATTCATAACCATGATGGGTTAAGTTTGCTGCAACATTTGAAGATGTCCATCCATTTGGATCCAGGTTTGCTGTGGACGAATAAGTCTGGAACCTAGTAGTACGAGGTACTTCACCATACACACGATCTCCAGAAGTTGGAAGCGAAGTGTTTGAATGATCCTGCCAATTGCTTAACATATATGGTACCAGTGCCTCCAATGAACAGAGTGAAGGAGACAAAGCTGCTGATTTATCAAAGTTTTCTTGAAGACCAAATCTTGCTGCAAGTGAAGCAGGAGTGATTGTGGCTCCAGCTTGTTGATCTTGAATAACACTGTTGTTTTGGGAACATGGGGCTAAAAAATTCTTTCCTTGAGATGGAACCAAGGAATTAGGATCAGCAATGCAGACAGGATTCATAAGAGGAACATCTGAATGGACATTACTTATGAGTTCATCTTGCATTCCAGCAGCAAGCATTGAAATTCCATTCATGATTCGGGTTTGGTCAAATAAATAGCCATCACTGAGTGGAATTTCATCCAAGACTGCAGAACTTCGACCAGCCATGTCCATTGGAGCACCAAACATATCATTCTCCATCACTCTATTTGAATTCTAACGAGTGCTTTCTTTGCTCTCTCCTAGAAATACATGCTAGCTTACCATAACTGTGTATCAAGTCGCATCAACGCTATAAAATGAAACATGAAGAAGTATGTGGTAAAAAGGATGCACGTGAGCACAAGTTCACAACCTACCTTCCACTAATCTAGCCAAACCGAAGTCTTGCAAATATTTCCAGCGAGAACCTGTTAGCAAAAAAGAGAGAGAAACAAGTTAGAAATGTCTGGCCTTATAGTAACAAGATTGTCAAATTCATTCCCCGAAAAGATCACAACAGCTAGAAGCAAGAAATTTTGTTTTGAAACAAGAAAAGAACCCAACCACAAGTAACGGTGTTGAAGCAAGAGGGCTAATACCATAAGTGCGTTGGTTTCTTTGCACGAACAGAAAGCTTTTTCGTTTGCCTCAAGAAGCCAAGACCCAAAAAACGAGAATATCATTTTTAGACCCCATTAAAACCAGAGCATGTACTGATCTTTTAACAAAAAAAGACTAGTTCTAAAATTAATGGGAAGAAGCAAGGGTGATTGTTTGTTTACTTAAAGGGGCAATGGAAAAGGACTAATCTTAATAGACAGAGAGAAAGAGAAGAAGGAGGGCTACAAAAGAAGTAATAATAAAAGAGGGGAGGGAGAGTGGGGGGAAAAAGAAAACACATCGCTCTGTTGTGGTGCAGAACCACTCATTTCTGTTGCAGGCTTTACTGGGCCCATCTCTCTCATGTATTTTGTCCTCCTTCACCACCTCCTATTATCTGCTTCTCTGCAATCATCGCAATCAAAACATCTGGATTCTCTCTGATGAAACCTCTGTTTGTGGCAGGGGCTCTCTGAAACATTTTTCAGACAAAGCCCGTTGCTTTTTCAAAAACTACAATGAGCTAGGAGTGTGAAAAGAAAGATGAGGGAGTGAATGGAGTGGAAAAAGTGGCGTGCTTTTTCTTCATTGTGTAACAACTAAAAGCACAAGGCAATTTGATATGTGAAAGGAGAGATAAAAGGGAAACACTGGCAGTGTACTTTTCTTGGGAGTGGGCAAACCCAGAGAGATCAAGACGTTGACGTAAGCAAAGCCAAAAAATGACGACAAAATATTTTAATAAGCAGTTTATAGAACCTATGGACTCTGTTTGCTGTAGGATCCAATCCTGAGCTATGACTATAAGCAATGTGATGTGCATAATGGTTAATTATAATAACCCAATCTCTCTTCCCAATCTTCAGTGTGGAAACAGAGGCCTCTGTTTCTGTTTATGTCCTGCTATCATGTTTCAACTGTCATATAGTCTTTCCCGTGAGATCTTGTTAAAACTTCTTTTTTTAAACAAAAAAAAAATTATGGCCTGTGATCTTGCTAAAGCTTTAAATGCTTTTCACTGGATAACTGGCATTTAAAAATTCGGCTTGTAATTTTTTATATTTTCGATGAAAAATTTTGATTGAAAATATATTCAGATGCACTTGAGTTTAATAAAGTAGGAAGAATTATAATCGAGTTTACGTAAAATTCTATTCATTAAAAAGTCTTGAATAAACATTGAGTAACGTGAGTTTGTTATCATTTTATACATGATATTCATTTGTAGTAAAAAAAATTTAGTGGCTACTCTCTTTTAAAAAATTTTATAGTGATTTTTTCAATAAAGTACGGATAGACTGAATTTCACTGGAAAAAAGGTTAAACGACGCTTGGTAAATGAAATGGGAAATGGAGCAGGCATTGATTTAATGATAGTTGAGTTGTTTTGAAAAGTCAAAAATAAATTACAAATATAGATTCGATTTTTAAGCAAGGGATCACATACTAATACTGGGTTGACAAATTTTATTAGTGATACCATCCGGTTTTGATTGTCACTTATTTAGGATGCAAATAATTGAAGAAAATATTTATTGTGGAAAGATATGTGTGTGTGTGTATATATATTCAAGCACGGTTAATAATAAGGTGACAGAAATTTGAAAATATTGAATTTTGACGTGGATAGCAATCTGCGATCCAACTGATACAGCTTGCTGTGTAGATGTAAGAGAAAAAAATAATAACGTGGCAATGTCATGCAAAATCTCATTTTAGTATTAAATTTCTCTTACTCACATAGATGCATAAAATTCTTACCACACCGTCTAGTACGTACGGAGGATCTGATTGCATGCAATGCATCTTTATGTACAAAGTATATCATTATAAATATACTGACATAAATTACACTTCCTGTGTGACTATTCAAATTGGATGGGGCTCAGCTACGAGAACTTTGCATGGATCCATTGCTTGACGGTAATTAATAAAAAAGGCTTAATGTTATTAAGCACTATTTATATAAGCCTATGCTCATATATAATTTTTTTTTGTTGCCCACCCGGTTCACCGGAGCTTTGCCCCGACTACATCCGGATCCGACCCGCTTCGCGCACCTGGCTATGGTGGGTGAGTCTCCCAACGGGAATTTTCTGTGTACGCCAAGGCTCGAACTCGAGACCTCGCTTAAGCGATACCGAGCCGCTTACCACTCGGACCAATTCCCCTTGGTTATGCTCATATATAATTGTTTATTTTAAACCAGTGCATTCATTGTTCCGACTCTAGAAAAGCACTGTAGATTATCTGAATATTAAAACTAAAAAGTAAATAAATTTGATTTTTTTATATATGATTCATTAAGTGCTAGACTTTTCTTTTGTTGGTAGAGGTTCATAAAGATTCTTGTATTTTTTTTAAAGTATAAATATATTTTTATTAAAGAAAATTATATTTAAAATATTTTAATATTAAATATAAATATTTTTTTAATAAAAAAATAAATATTAATTTGTTACGCTATATTGTAAGGACTATCGGATGGTTTGGTGGCCTACGGTGCTGTTAACTGGACCCACAGGGGTCATTAGGCGATGCAAGACAAATCCCATATTTGTTCTTTTGGTTATAAAAACTTTTAGAAAAAGGTTAGGTTCATCTACGATTTAAAGGTAAGGTAAAATTTTTTTTCCTCCTAAGCGATACTAATATCAGTCAAGACAAACCGTCTATTACTTTTAAGTGTAAACCTATGTACCTAAGAGTTAGGATGTCTCCCTAAGCGTCGTGACTGGAACTACAGTAAAGTGGTCCTCCTCAGAATTTAAACACACTCTAAATAGTCATATGTCTCACCCCTTCGCCAGTTAAACCTACGGACGATGGCTCTCATATATGATATCTATAGACGTAGAGCTATCTTTAAGCTGTTTGAATAACAGGCCATCATGTGGGCCCACGTGTCAGAGTGGGGCCCATCCCTCTTTAATCTCAAGCCCGAAGCCTCTACTGTTTTGTGGGCCTCTATGTTTTGAGAAACGGACCGATCTGGGTCATATTGGCCTTTTGACCCAGCGAAGCCCAACAACTTGGTTTGGATCAAAGGATGGGCCTCTTGCTGTGTTGAGGGGAACACCCAGCTCTGTTACCTCGACATTTTCTCCATTTAATCATTTCTATTATTTTTGTTTTAACTAAAAACATCAACCTTATTTTTCACATTTTTTTCCTTTCATTTCCTTCTAATATTGAAGTCTAATCTGATCGTCACTTACATTTTCATACTACTTTTCCATATTTGAGTGCGCACGAAAGCACGAACTTCCCTCCATAACAGATGCAACCTTTTCTTTATGTATGTGCATGCCAAGCCTACATGTTTCCTTTTCTTCTCCCCTTAAATATTTAATATTCATAGTGTGAATTACTCCACAGCTAGAAATTACTGCCTCCCCGCTCCTAATTATAAGGCTCTATTAATTTTGTTTTAGACATTAAAAAAGTTAAATAAATTATTTCATTATAACATATGCCACATCATCCCGTTAAAATGAGTGGTAATTTTTAGCTGTGGGGAGAGAGAGTGGACTGAAAATTCAAAGAAGTACAAAAAAAAAAATGGAAGAAGAAGAAGATCAGAAGACAGTAAAAAAAATACTTCCAGAGGGGGAAGCTTGCTGTATGCAGCTTTTGAGGACCCATTTCCGCAATAAGGAGCTTGAATCAATATACAACCTATGCTTATACTTGCTTAGATATATATCAACCAATTATCTGTCCATTGAATAGAAAAAAAAAGTCTTCGTAACCACTAAGTTATTTTATAAAAATCTCGGAGCTAAGAGTGAGCAACGGGTGGGCTAGGTAGGCCCGATAGTCAGCCCGTGTCCCGCCCGTTTATATTTTAATAAGCACGGGCTAGCCTATACTCGTGCCTCAACCTGTATTAAATTGGTTGGGCTGAAACTGTTTGGGCTAAATGGGCATGGGCAGCCTGCTTAAAAAAAATTAAACCTATTTAAAATTCTAATAACAATCAATACTCACAAATAATATAGTGTACAGTGATAATAAACAATAGTATATACATGATATAATTATTCATTCTAAAATCACAACCCTACAAAATATCCACTCAAATATTCTAAGTTTAATATTATTATTTTAAAAATTTGACTAACCCATAAAATTTTAACCCAGCAAAACTCTGTCATCTCTAAAAATAGTGGATAAATACTATAATCTTTATAATTTAAAACTTCACAACACAAAAATAGTAAATATTATAATTTATTTAAAAAATTATTAAATAAATATTTAAATAAACAAATTATTAAAAATATATACACATAAACAGGCGGGCACGGGCAGCCCGATAGTGTGCCCGTAGCCCGCCTGTTTAACACATATAACCCCGTCTGTTTAAGCCTATCTGTTATGGGTTTAATTTGGGCGGACTCAAACTGGATAAATTTAAGTTGGGCCCAGACAAATTTATCGGACCGCGGGTATTTTATTTAGCCCTACTCGGAGCCCGGGCCAACGAACTGAAGTGGTCTCAACAAACTAATTACCTAATTTAATAAAATTTACAAATATATTAATACCAAATGTCTAACCAAAGTCCAATCATCTATATATAATATATAATTATATTATCCTGGATAAAGAAAAATGAAAATGAAGTTGCAGCTGTAATCATTACCGGCCACCGATAAGGTCAAGAACGATGATCGCTGGAACAGATTGCACTGTCTAATTATCTTGAGGAAGCGGTGTAGCCATGGCCACGATCCCAAGTTCACCACAGTGTCCACGAAAGTCTTCCTATCTTCTCCCGTATTGCCCTCCGGTATGTCCACGATGTACGACTCCACCACGATCGTATATACCTTCCCCTCCTTCTCGAACTCATTCCCCCACATGACGGACCACCGGTAATTCTTGAGCCGGTGTTCCCCGCACGCAAACCTAAAGCTGAGTATGTGCTTGGTGTCGTACAAAATCTCGAGCCTCTCGGTGCTCCTCGACTCCGGGAGGCCGGAGACGACGGTGACCTCTCGGATGCTGCCAACGCCTCCGTCACCCTTCGTGTTGCAGCTCTTGATGAAGTGCTTGTACTTCTGAGGGTTGTCGAAGCTCCGAACCAGAGGCCAGACTCTGCGAGCCGGACCCTCGATTCGTTGGGTTATAATGGAAGTGTACGTGTTGGGGGATTGCTCGAATTTGTGAATTTTTGGATGATGGGTTCAAGTTCTGCGAATTCCTCTGGTGTTAGACCCTGTCTAGCAGCTTCTGATGAAGCCATGCAGAAGAAGAGGAAGGAGGAGGAGGAGGAAAAGAGGAGGAGGAAGAGAAGGGAGATCAGCCATCATAAGGACGCATGAGCAAGTTTGTGAATTTATCTGGGGGCATATGCGTATGTTTCAATTTACCATTTTATTATTAACTCACGAACGTGAACGGGTGGCCCACCCGGCCGTTAGCTTTTGCGATTTGATGAAAATCCGGCTCCATGTTGACAATTTTTTTATATTTATTTTTTGGCAAATCATCATGCACTCAAATTAAATTGTATTAAATTTGACTAATTTATATTTCAGCTGGGTTAGGCCCCAATCAATGATAACTCTCTTAGAACTGTTTACCGTACTTATACATACTTAAACTTGAGATTTTATATTTAGGGGGCAATAACTCGTAATACTCAAGATTTTACGCGCCAATATTACATTTTGCAACATATATAATTATCTTTTTCTTCTGTGAAACAAGCAGATTCGCGGGAAGGGATTAATGGTTTATATAAAGATAACCTGAGGGACAGATTATTGGATTTAGCATTTCCAATGCACTTGTGTTGGTAGATGTTTATCCGATCTAATTCTTTTTTTTTTTTTTAAAAAGTAAGGCAGGTGAGTTGGATCAAAGGATGGAAAAAGGGCGAAAGGGAGGGGCAGGGGAAGAGAAAGGGAGTCGCAATCGTTGAAAAGGTGAGGATCGTGGTGGGGATCATGTGAGCTAACTCTGGGCCCTTCACTTTGTGGGAAATATGGGCAGAGAGGTTGCTTGACGTGTACAAAGTTGCAAAGTAGTAAAGGGTGGTATTTAGGAGTGTTTCTTCCACACAAAGTTACAAAGAGGCAACAGATAATGCACAGCTTCGCATGTGTATGGCTGTATCTGGAACTGGCACCGACTCAAACTCCTCTCACTTTTAATTGTTTCAAGCAACATCCTTTTCCTCTCTCAACCAAACGGTATTATTATAATATTAATATTATGTATCAGTATATAAATAGAGCACTCATTTGAAGTGAGTGCAGAAAGCAATGGTGGATGTAATTGGAGGAGTGATAGGGGGAGAGGGCAGCGAGGTGAACCTTAACTTTAATGTTTGGAATTTATGCATGTTACTGAGGAAAGAGCAGAAGATGCATGGGGGAACATGTACCTCGAACTTGTCATCCTCGAACATGTACTCCCTCTCTCCTTTTATTCCTATTTTTCACCAACCAACAATCAATTTAATACTCCTATCCTTCATATTTTATTATAGGTATTTAATTTTTTTAAAAAATTAATAATATTAAATAAATTAATTATGATTAAATTTATTTTTTTAAGATGAATTCATATAATATACTCTTTAATTTATTAAAAAAATTAAATAACTCTTATGTTAAATACTAAATGAGTAATATATTATATTGACAGTAGAATTCAAAATTTGAACAAATTTTTCTTGTACGTAGTAGTATTACAGCATTTCCAACTTTGAACCAAATTAAATTTCCCAAACAACACACTGTTCTGTATGTCATTCTTCTGACCAAGGTAAAAAGGACCAGCAACATTATATATTGAACTTACCTAACTCAGACTGTGATCATGCCATGGCCATCTACAATCACAGTCCTTGCCCTGTGGGTGTGAATTATACTTCCCTTCATAATATGCCCCTTGCAAGAACATCCTCATCAGCGTTTACAGGAATAAAAAGAAACTCTCACGGTCTTTAATATATGATATAATTAAGGAGTTGATGTTGGTCACAAATATAATACTTGTTTCATATTTCTATTAACTTTTTTCTCAAATTATCCCTATTAATACTTCCTCAACAATATATATAAGAAAAGGAGGAAAGAGTTCAAAAATATAATTATGATATTTTAAAAAACATATGTTATATTAACCAATTTAATTAATTTAATAATTTAATTAAATTAATTAAATAGGTCATATATTAACAACAAGAAGAGTATGACCTATAGGTATTATGACAAGTGAGCTGATATCAAATATATTAATTCCATCACATGGAAGCTTTGAGAAGGATGGCGCATGAAACAGTTGACTCTGATGAATACAACAAATAGATTGTGCTTCAGAATCCCCAGTCAATGGGAGACAAGTTTATTGTCTAATACATTTCATCCTCTTTACTTTCCTTAAGCTACGTGGTCTATTACTTCACGCACACCCAGGAGAAGAAGGGAGAATCGTGGATTGGTTGGCCTTACTGGGCCAGTTTTGTCGGTTGTTGTGGGCCTAGATGAATTTCGGGTTTGGCCCAATTTGACCACTTTTGATCTCTTGGCCCTTTTTTCATACACTGGTTTCACTTTATATGTGAACCCTTTGGTGGTAGGTGTTCATCTTTTCTGGGTCCAGAATGTTAAATTTTACTATTAATACAATATTTGATTCTTTAAATTTTTATTTTAATTTATCAAATTTTAAATCATAAATTTTTGTCTGTAGATTTTTTTTCGTATAAAACATGAATCTATATAATATAATAAAAAATTAGATCATCTTACTATTTGAAGGATTAAAACCCATAATTTATAAGTTGATAGACAAAAATTAAAATTTGTGTAAATTTAAGTGATTAAAATTTGTATTAACCCTATATTTTATTAATCACTTTATCATAGAATGTTGAGTGTAATATATGGGTGAAAATTACTTTTTATGATCATTTAATGAAATAATACATTATTACTTTTAAAAGGCTAAACTCGATTGTCAGTGCATTATACTAAATCATTTTTATATTGTCTTAAAGTTTTTATGGCTGGATGCTTATTAAATATTGACGACCCTGCCATGAAGAAAACTTTTTCGAGTTAATATTAAAATTAAAATACGAATCTGCGTTCTATGAAGGGTCGTTGAAAGAAAGATCAAACATAGAATCGACAAATGCAGAGCAGGGCCTCGTTCGTTCATTCGGTTTCCACTACAAAGTAGTAGCATAAAAGCCATTAGTGGAGAGGGTCGTTTAAGCATCTAATCAGTAGTTTGACGATTCGTGTCGTGTGTATAAATAGAGTTTTATGATTAATGTTAATTTTTTTTGAAAAAAATTATAATATAAGGAGATTAATTACTGTTTTTATCATAAATATTTTATGGTTATCTAAAAAAAAATAAAGGCAATAAGTGTAAAATAATGAAAGTGCACGTACGATATATTCTCAACCTCCCAATTACGAAACTACGAAATGCGTTAATGATGTAATGTCTACTGTGATTTGGGGCGGCTGTCATAGGAAAAATGCAACACGACAACAGTAATTATTAATTAAATTAATAATTAACGAAGGCATCACTTGGATGATAAATCTCTAGTTTAGAGGGTCGCGATGGTAAGCTTCTGTTTCGCAGCCACCTCTTCTCCATTCGTCTCGTTCAGCCTCAAAACTCAGCAAACACAGAAGCAACTCTAAACATTCGTTTCCATTTTACGTTTGCAAACCAGATCTGCGTTTTAATGTATTCAAAATTAAATCTAAAAACATTAATCCAAACACACACATATTTATATATATATTAAAAATCAAATTTCATCACCAAGTTTCTAAATATATCTTCTACTTATGTGTGATTTCTCTTAAAATAATTATAAATCATATACTCTTCCAGAGATTTTATATTTACACTATCAAATAAGTCCTATATTAAAAATTAAAGAAGTATGTATATATATATAAATAAAAGAAGACGAGGAATCCACTCAGTTTCCAACATTGAAAAAAAAAGAATGAAAAGAAATGGCTGACGTAAATATGGATTGGGAATTTAATCAAGCGGAAATCAGAATATGGCTTAGGGCGCCACTGGGTTTCACAAAACTGCATCCTCCAAAATGCATGCTTTGTGCAATTTACCTACTTGATTCAACTTGTTAAATGCTTAATCCTCGTTCTTTTCTGTTCCTTTATGAAAATTACTTTGCAGATTGCTGAGGCAAGCGCTTTCATTTTGCATAAACTATTTTTATATTTGAAGTGGAAAATATATAACCCATTTTGGGTTAGGTGGGTTTATTAATTGGATTTTAATTTGGCAAAGCAATCAATAACGTAATCTTTCATGACGGCTCGCTCTTCTTTTGAGTTTGGAACTTCTATAAAAGGTACTATATATTGTTTTAAAATTTCATTGATTTTTTTTTTTTGGCCAATCGTGAAGGTGCTCTCCGACTTACCTTTTTCTATTCTAAAACTCTGCTAATCATATATAATCGTCAACTTGAACTTGAATAGGTTAAAGTAACTTTTCGACAATCTCTCGTCAATGGTCACGATGGTTGGAATCAAACAGTGGAAGAGATTATGAGTGAATTATGGGAAGATACGCACAAACACAAGAAAACGACAGCATGGTTTAGCTTTTGGGCTAAATAAAGCTTTCGTAACTTAGTCTTGTGGAGTTGAGTTAATAAGGCCTAATCATGCTTACCTAATTGTAATCTATCTCTGCCCATTGGTCTTCAACATTTAAATGACAACGCAGTTGCAACTAAAGTAATCTCATCAACGGGGGTTAGTCCGAGTGGTAAGCGGCTCGGTATCGTTTAAGCGAGGTCTCGAGTTCGAGCCTTGGCGAATGCAGAAAATCCCCGTTGGGAGACTCACCCACCACAGCCAAGTGCGCGACGCGGGTCGGATCCGGATGTAGTCGGGGCAAAGCTCCGGTGAACCGGGTGGGCAACAAAAATAAAATAAAATAAAATAAAGTAATCTCATGGAATTAACTCACCCATGATTTAATTAAAACCTTCTCCATATAATATAAAAACTAATCCCACCGAATTAATTAATAATATCCATCTATATATAGTTATGATATAATTTCTCGTCACAGTAAAATTAAACGTTACCCTATGTAGTGTGACAATAAATGTAGGTATAATTCATGGAAGCATTAGAATTTTAACTTGACAGGAAATGTAGGTGTATATTTTAATTTTTAAATAAAATTTAATAAGCACATACTTTTTATATTTAGCCGTACATAATTATTTTTGAATATTATATAATTTTTATATTTTTATAATCCTAATTTTTTTAATCTTTTACTCTTATGATCCACCATGCTTATTACCTACTACTCACATCCATCCAGTCCTTTTTATAAGCAACATTTTCTCTTATAAGGACGGTCTTATATATAAGTAATAAATTATATTTGTCTAAAAATTCAATACATTTTTTTTTCATATTTACGCCTATTAATTACATATCTCTTTCATCTCTTTTTTTCCCCACATATTCTCTCTCCTAATCATCAACATAAATAATGATATATTTAAAAAAATAATTATATTTTTAACATATTTATTACTTTTAACTAATACTTTCATTCGAGTGATTTCAGTAGTTATTACTTACAAAAAAGAGCGGAAGGCGTATTACACATACATATATAGATCGACTAGTTGTTAATTGAAGTGGTAACAACTAGTGGAGCACTGTCACAGACTTGCAAATAGAGACAAGAAGACAAGAAAGATTTTCTTATAACTATTAAGCAAAGTGGTCTAACATTAATCACCAAATTAATCTCCAACTAATGACGTTGGTTTATCACCATTAATTAACTCCTTAATGCAAAATTGAAGTGAGATTTCTCTTTCCATATCCATTATTCAACACCTTTCAGCCAAACATTTTTGGTGGATTTCACAGTCTTTCAACAACCCTTTCTTTAGTTATGCGTGTTGCCTAAACTAAACTCGCCACTAATTATTCCCTCTCGTCCTATGTACAGTAACAGGACACCTTTAACTTCGCACTTAACAGAAATTAAGAAATTTGGCTAATTTAGCTAGTGACATTAAATTTGTCGATACTTTAATTTATATGCTTTTTTTCTAGATTTACTCTTAAAAATTATTATTATAGGACCCACTCTCTTAATCTTTTTATACCTAATTAATCAATCTATCCCCGCCTAAATAATATGCGTGCAGGAAAAATATGAAGTAATCAATTAAGAGTACTTTTGTTTAAAAAGACAAAGAGACAAACTTCTCGAAGAGTTCACCGGAGGTAATACTACGGATAACAAGAAATGCTTGTTAGTGTTTGTAAGTAACATTAAACATACATGATCTTGTCCTAATTACTTGTTTCTTTCGACAACGTATATTAGAAGATATGGGAAAACTTGAGTTTCATAAATAGAAGTATTTGAAATATCTGGGAAAACTTAATTGGTTACTAGGGAAAAAAGGGAGAAAGTGGTAAATAAATTAAATATATATAGCCTCAAAGGCATGGGATGAACCGATGAAGCATATATTTGGTGGACAACCTCAGCTCGCATGCCTTCACTTTACATTTGAGTGATATGAGTTGGCTTTAATTTCTTTTTTGTATTCTAAGTTGTTGTTGGCAAAACCTTGGGTAGGAAAAATAAAAATGGACAACTACGTTCCCATCATGTTCTTTCTACTTTAGTGCCTTTCCTGATTGCACCCTTCCACCCCACTTCCTTCGTTAACATGTTTGTTTATTTGTTTGTGTGTGTGTGTGTATATATGCTGCCCCCAGAAACGTCTCGATAGAGATTTGTGTGTGACTTGTTTGTCTCCCTGTCTCTGACTGCATATATATATATATATATATATATATATATATCTGATCTGGCTTTTCATCATTCTGAGTAGTGATCGATCAGAGAATATGGGCAGGAAATGCTCGTATTGTGGAAACCTTGGTCACAATTCAAGGACTTGTAATATTGTTCAGAGAGGTGGATTTGAAGGTGGCCTCAAGATCTTCGGAGTGCAATTTGATCCTTCACCTTCCCCTCTTCCTCCTCCTCCTCCGTCTTCACCTACTAATAATTACAGTTATGGCATCAAAAGCAGTTTCAGCTTGGACTGCTTGCCGTCTTCCCAGAGCACCTTCATATCTACCACATCTTCCTCAGCTTCCTCCTCCTCCTCCTTACGCTCTCTGCTTGAACCCAACGACAATTCAGATCACAAAATGTCTGATTCTTATTTATCCGGAAGAACCAAAGAAACGAAGAATAAAGGTGAAGAACAAAATAGGAAGCACCTCACCCACTCAATGCCCTATATATAAAGCATATATACATACACACACCCCTCTATATATCTGCGTGTCAGCTTTGTTTCAATGATTCTGATGTGTATTTGTGGTCATCTCTCAGGAGTGCCATGGACGGAGGAGGAGCACCAGATATTTCTGATAGGGCTGAAGAAGCTGGGGAAGGGTGACTGGAGAGGCATCTCTAAGAATTATGTGACAACAAGAACACCGACCCAAGTGGCCAGCCATGCACAGAAATATTTCCTCCGTCAGAATCACTCCAATAAAAGAAAGCGCTATCAAACCCTCCTTGATGTTAGTTCTTATTAATTAGTTCATTATCTACTAATACACCATTTGTTTTTTTCTTCGTTAAGTTCAGAATTTGTGTTGATATATATATATATATATATATATATATATATATATGTTGCGGCAGGTGGAGGGACAAAATAATGACACAGTCGAACCAGTAACGAGTTCTTGCTTTTCTAAGCCCATTGAAGCTGCTGGGGCTTCTGATCAGACTATGAACATGGATGTCAGTTGCAGCAGCCACAGCAATAGCAAAAGGGTTTGTCTCTCTCGGTGGCTTTCGAGTTATCATTCACTGATTAATTGGTCTGCTCCTTCAGCAAAGTGCGCTCTTCACAGCTTACAACCTGATTTAGAACTCAAACTAGGGTCTCCACACTTTCTTTAAGTTGACGAGTGTAATTATGTACGTAGCACATGAACTAAACATGATCGTACGAGATTGTAATTCTTGTTTTACTATTAGTGGATTATAACTTTAGCATTAAGCATATTTTAATTTCTATGTGCCTTTTTCTGTGAGATCTACGTCGGCAAAGCTAAATCATTGCCTCTGTTGCCCAAGGAGCACTTGAAAAAAACTAGGATTCATAGTCGATGTATTGGATAATATGGTTAAACCATGGGCATGGTTTACTGTAAAATTTCTTCCAACTGGGTTGCTAATATATAGGTTTTGTGAAGGTTTTCGGGCGTACCTTGAATCTTGTTTTACTTACCGAGATACCCACACGCAACCAGAGCACCTTGTATGGACTCTGGCACGTATACACAGCAAATACACCGAAGAAAGTAGAGATGGGATGTCTGACGCTGAGAGTTTACCGTGAGAGAGTATATGCTTGTGTGTATATATCTACTACACCAGAATGCTCTTCATTAAATAAGCTTTCTGTTCTTCAGTAAGAGATTTACGCACCGGTCAGGAAACAATACAACTGTTCCTCTTCCCGTGCGTCGTTTCTGCATGAAATGGTATGTAACTCTTTACATATGGGGTATATTATACATATATACCCTACTCTCTCCCTTATTCTCACAATGGCCCCAATGCCTATTGGATTTGGGTCTAACCCACCAAAGGTGGATCAACTCATTTTCCAACATTTTGCATGTAAGATCCTTTAGCAGAGAGAAAAAAGTTAGGTTCATTAAGCCGAGAAGCATATGTATAGTATTTTTTTTTTAATGCAAAGACTCGGAAAAAACCATGCAAAAAAATATATGAACTATGAGCACGTGACTAGTTACATAGATCAGCCAAAAGAAAATTCCCACATCCAACAAGAGAAGCATATAATTAAGGATTAAGCATGTGGATGCAGTGTGTCTCTTACCGCCTCAGTCCTGCCAAGGTGTTGCCTTTGTATATGTATGTATATATATGTTATGAATATGTATTTATATTACTTATGGCAGTAGCATACAAACTAGCCAACAAAAGTTAGTCAATCTAAAAATTTTATTAGTAGTCAATCTATAAATACTTTGAGCTTGGAGATATACTCTGGTGAGTGTCTGGAATCCAACTCATCTAAATTATTGATGATAAAAGAAAAAAACAATAGCACAAAAACGCATCCTTCAAGTTGTTTCTTTGTCTTATCAAACTCTAGGCATTGCTGGTGCTTCCTTTTCCATCCCATGTTGATGTCTTAGGTGAGACTTCCAACAACGCCTTACTTTAATTAATCGTGCAGTTCCAGTGGCATTGATTCCGCGTAATTTGCTGGCGGACCCTGCAAGCTTCGCGCATTCCTTGAAATGCGAGGCTTAAGCATTCTCTTCTTCTTTTTTAATAAAAACGCATAAACTGGTATATAAAAAATCAAATATTATATTATCAGTATGATTGTGAAAGTTGAACTAAATGTCTACCTGTTTGATCATTGACGAATGGCAGACTATCGGTCCTGGTCTGGTCCTAGTCCTATGGACTCTATTCATGCTCTACTTAAAATATAAACTGAGCAAATAAGATTGGAAAAAGAAAATTCTCATTAAAATATCAAATTGAATGGAGTTTATTAAAAACACAGGTGCATCAAAATTGCTTTTGAAAAACTACAGCCAAATTGCTACAATGGCACTTTTGCACCTCTTGTAACAGGAAAGATGCAGGTTCTAACTCTAGAGTGAGTGTGACAAGCGGGCATGTTTCCTTCTTATAGGAAAAGAGTGTACATGTGGGTGGAAAACAAAGGGAAGAAAACACAGCCGAATCATACAATTGACAGCAGGGAAGAGGCTAGAAAAGAAACATTTGATATATTCAGAATACGCTAGCAGACATTACCGAGCACGATGGCTAATTCAAATTTCAAATTATATAATAGAAAACAAAACCATATAATACATTTACAACACCCCTTGCCGACTCAAAAAACAAAAAACAAAAAACAAAAAACAAAGCCTAAAAGAAAGAAACAAAGAATGTAACGTAGAGTACAAGAATGAATATCAGCCTGATAACTTCATGCAGGCCTTCTTGTCAGTTGAGTTTCTTCAACTCTTTTATCCTCCCTCTTCCCCTGTTCTTCCATTACTGGGGTTTGGATGAGTTGCCTTGATTGCTGGTCAGTTACGTATACAAGTATTCATCAAGGAAAGAGTTCAAATGACTCGAGAAAAAAGTTGCGGTTAGTTAGGTTAATTTTCTTTTGAACACCGTGGATAACCCCGCAAAACTTGACATGCAATTGTGGAAATCCCTTGTCCAGCAAAGTGCTAAGAATCATGCGATTCTTGGTCCATCAAAATGATCCGCTGCTTGCCACTCTCTGACCGGAGAGTATCAACCTTAAGTCCAAACTACATTCAGAAAGAACATATAAGACATCTTCCCCAGTGGAGTGGATATATCGGTTAAAAACTGATATTTTTAGAATAAATGGTTACCTCCACTAAACTGTCAGGAGAGAACCACCTCAATAGCACACCAAGATGCACTACAGCAGGGATTAGCTTGAAAAGTAAAGGAGTAGTAACCTGCAGAAATGAGGTAAAAGAGTTATTAATAGGATTATAACTTCACAAAAGACATTAGTACCACCAAGCACTGAAATACTATCTAAGGTTTGGGATAATATAATGTTTAAGTTGGGTATAATGTTATATGCTATTTTCATTTTTCAACATTCATTGCATCAAATCAAACAACTAAGAACGCAAGGAAAACAACGCATATTACATGCCAGTAACTGTTGATTCAAACAATTCAAACAAATAAAAATATTACATACCAGACTTAGAGCTGTGGTACCAAGAAGCAGCAGATACAGTTTGCCCTGAAAATATATTTACGTTAAAGTTCATATCCACATATACGGGTTTAACAGATCTAACTTGTCCAAGCATGTAAACTCCAGAATTTCAAAGAGGTTAAAAATAAGATGGCCATAGCCACCACAACAGCGGTAAGGTCATTTCTTTTATGTAACGAGAACATAAAGCAACTGAACACACTATTGTCACATGATGAAAAGCCATTTTTGGACTAACCTCCACTAGATGAAGATTTGAAGCACGGCTGAGAAGAACAAAAGCAAATTCTCCAATTTGAGCCATTGACATTCCAACCTATAAATGTTCATGAATTCATGAACCTCAAATACTAGAAGATGGAAAGATAACAGTATAACCCTTAAATCACTACATATTTCTTACCAGAACTGCAGTCTTGTTGTTATAACCAAACCCTTTCACGACAGCAGCAATTATGACAGTTTTTACAACGATGACCAAAATTACAGATGCTAGCAATATATCAACATGGTTCCAGAGGAAATGAACATGGATCAGCATTCCAATGCTGGCAAGGAAAAGAGCAGCAAAAAGATTGCGAATAGGTTCAATCTGCAAAATTATTGAGCAACAGGGGTCAGGTAAAATTCCCAACATGCCTCGTACTCATAATTTCTGAATCTGAACATGCATCCTTACTTGCTCTAGTGTATGTTGAGCTAGATCAGTGGTTGCAATCATCACTCCAGCAGCAAAAGAACCCAATTCTAGACTTAGTCCCAGCTTATCACTACACTGAAAATATAAAAACAATCAGATACTAGGAACTTGACATGAAATAGCATGCATATATAGTATTTGCGGGGGGAAAGTACAAGATACTAAACTCAAGCAATGGGAGGAAGTGCACCCTAGACACTTGAGTATCTATTCTTAACAGCCCACAAATGGACAGCATATAGTGCAGTAAGAAAGAGAAGTAGAGAGCAAAAATAGAGAGGAGGAGGAGGAGGAAGAAAAAGGTGTTAAGAGAGGAAGTGGATATACTCCAACTTTTCTATCATTCCCTATCTCTAACAGCACAACCGTAAGCAAAATGAAGATTTAGGAGGTGAACAAACCCATGCTACAAGTAAGCAGAATGCAACTGATGCCAACTGATAGAGTTCATTCGTCTGCACAAACAGGAGTTTATCATAATGTTATGGGACGGAGTAATGACCCAAGTCCCACATCGGGTAACTTAGGCTGCTCGCTGGGGTATATAAGTGGTGTGGTTCTTCCCCCTTACGAGGCGTCTTTTGAGGGTGGGTTCCCCACTCCGCTTTATATCATAACAGATGGTATCAGAGCTGGCACCGGCCTCTGCCCGGGTGGCTCCGTTGGCTCATCCCAGCGGCGACTTCTGCCCGGCGTGGACGCCGGCTCTTCCGGGGAGGGCCACTGTTATGGGACGGAGTAATGACCCAAGTCCCACATCGGGTAACTTAGGCTGCTCGCTGGGGTATATAAGTGGTGTGGTTCTTCCCCCTTACGAGGCGTCTTTTGAGGGTGGGTTCCCCACTCCGCTTTATATCATAACACATAACACCATTAAAACAAAAGTACATAAACAATGGTAAAACTTTCTGAAGAACCTAATTCCAACTCAATTTTCATATGTGATGGTACGCTTAAAGTAGGATATGATACATACCTGTGATGATAGGCTCATCATTAGTTTAAGTAACCATGGAAGGAAAGTACGAGATAAAATTGACAGAACTGAGAGGAATGCAATCAACATCACCAACCTGTATAAGGAAAGGCATACAAAATATACAAAATCAAAGTCAAATTGCCATATAAAGCATACAAATATATGTGCCACTGAATAATTGATGTTAACAGCAATACGTTTTCAGACTTCAAAGGATTAGACACAAGTATATTTGTTCTATTAGATCAAGGTGCCCCTCACTTCAATGTACAAAAAGTTAGATTAACTGATTAAGGCACCATGTAATTCAAAAGTAATGACATGATAATTATAACTACATACAGATACAGTACAAGATTCAGTAAAAGCCTGAAGATTTCAGGATTTCTATACTTACAGTTTCGTCATGGATATCACCCCATGAAGAACACCTGAGGTGCCACCAAGAACTGGAAGCAATGCAAACAGCAGTCCAACAGCGCAATCCTTTAAGGCAAAAGAACTTTACAAGAACTAATATAACATATGATGAAGTTGTTCATCGTCTATATAGGCAAAATAGAGAATGCAGAAATGATAAAGCATGAGAGAGAAAGAAAATAGTTTCACCCACAAAAAAAAGTACCTGCAAAATAAGTGTCCCAATTGTTACTTGTCCATGAAGGACATTGGTGGTGTTCTTTTCCATCAAAAACTTCAAGACCTGGACATAGTTAATAGATACAAAAACAAATATTGGAATCCTGAAATGCATCTTCAAGACTGCAATATAGGTATATGATTAGATAAAGGCTATACATACCACCGCAGTTGAAGACATAGAAAGAAAAGAACCAACAAAGACTCCCTCTGAAGCTTTACCACCACATAACTGCAAATAGCACAACAAGGGTGATGGAGTTCAGAATATCAAACATCAAAGTCCACTTATGCTTATAGTAGAGATATTTAATTAATAGAAGAAAAAACAATCAAATTATGCATGAGATATAAGGTGGAAAAGAAGTAACAAAATGACCACACCAGTTACCGTCAGAATTTATGACTAAGTTGATCATAATACCACTACTAAAGCTTAAAATATTTTCCACTATATTTTTCTGAAAAAAACACTTTTTCCCCTATCTGTATTACTTCTCATGCATTCCACATTTCCACCAGCATCAAGCATCACAAAGCTTGCAAAATATAGAAGAGAAAACATCCCAGAAAGAAGATAGATGATGAGAAGATGCAAAGACTTACATCTATATCATATAACTCAAATTTTCCCACAAAATGTAGATTACTGCAGGTTAGAACGACCAATTTTGACGTAGTTTGGAGCCTTTTGAAGAATTCAGCCTTTCAACTTATTAAAGCAGAAAACGGTGATTCAATTAACAAGCACTTAATGCTTCAAATTAACCAATATGTAGCTTACCATTTGGTTTTTGAATCAGAGCTTCTTTGTACTACAAGGATGACAAAACTTTACCCAAAAAGAAAAACGACAACAACAAGGCAATTTAAGTAGTTTATAAATAAGATATCAACCAAAAAATATGGCATGAATGTGAGCATAAGACTTGTAATGATAAAGGTTCTTTCTACATTTTGAATCTCAAAGTGATGGAGACGAATAACAAAGAGAAAGCTGTAAATTAAAAACATAAAAACAATACCAAGGCTGCAACTCCACATAAGCAAATAAATAAAAAAATTTGAAGTAGGCCTCCTAGAACGGCAACTGCTCGAACAACTCGAAGCTGAAATTATAGAGGTACAAGGTATTTAATTCAGAGTTACTGCATAAAAAGAAAGAAAAGTGATCAGAAGCATAAGCCAACCTTGGTCATGGAAAACTCCAGGCCCAATGCAAACAGAAGAAATATCACACCAAATTGAGCCACAGTTTCCACCTACATACATAAACAGTATTTATTTTGATTTAAGGATAACATAATTGAAGGTAATATGTATCATAACTCATAATTACAAGCATGTCATGAGCACGGTGGACAATATATATTTGAACACAGTACCAGAGCAAAGAAGACTGATATTCTTTGAAATCCTGATAAGTACTACAATCATATTATGACATGTCCTGTTTAGATGTTAGCAGGACACTTCCGCATTTTGTTTCAACAAGTTTTCATTTGATAGGCTCATGTCTGGTCAAAGGTAATACATGAATATCCAAGCATTCAGAAGTGAATCAAAGATGTAGACGGACCCATCTTGATAAATATAAAAAAGGTGGGGGGGACTTTGACATTTCTTTTACCTGCACCATTTCACTGATGAAGTTAAACCCTCCAGGTCCAACTATAGAGCCTGCTAGCAGATATCCAGTAATAACCTGTAAAATTATCGTAGCAAAAAAGATGTTACAACATAACCAAAGATTGCAGTTCTCAAGATTTAAGTTCATAACAAGAATGTTCAGACCGGCTGTCCAGCAAAGGCAAATGCAACACCACCACAAGTTGCCGAAACAATTGCAACTACAAGGTCTGAAATTAATCTACAATGCAATCGTGAAAACAAGTTCACATCAGTAATCAAGTCTACGTACTCTGGAAACAGAGAAAGTTAATTCCATTTACCTTAAATCTAGCTGCAGCACTGGATACTTGGATTTAAAGTTAGAAATTATAAATACGTTGTCCTGTAAGAAAAGTGTATAATTTATGAATTTAAAATTCACAATCCAAATGAATATCACTAAAAAGGGTAAACCTATAAACGTGTCATCTCACCTTTCGATCTATTAACATGGGGGTATCCTCGGCTCTATTATCATTGTCCAGATTGAATACATGATGGAATTGAAATGACCTGTTAGCATAGAAAAGCATACTTATCTGTATTGAAACGGTAGTATGTATTAAGCGCTCAATTTCAGACAGCCAATTCACGTAATTGGAAGATACACTAAAATTACTAACTTAAAATTTGAAATATGTACTTTTCTTCTTTCGTGTCATTCTTCTTTGGCTTAACTCTGGCCACCGTTTCCAGAACTGCCTGGTCCACACATAAGGCAATAAAAAACACTCAGCATCCTATCGAACTCAGAGAAATATCTAACATATTGATACAATGGAAGTGTAATTGAGAAGATTAAAGCCTAAGGAATCACAAACTAAGAGCTGGAAACCCTGCCAGATCTACTCTTCTAAAAAATTCACATCACAAAGCAAGGACAGACGGGCACACTAGAGATGTCTCATATTCAAAGAATCTACGTTCACACTTTACTCGCCTAAAATACCATACGAAGACGATTCAATGTTGGTCACAGAATATGACTCATGAAGCAAATGTGAAATGCGTGTTCTTCGTAATAGAACGGTTTCCAATCTCATCAACATATCTAATAATCTCCCATAGAATCAAGATATTATCGTGATTTAAAATTTAAAATCAAGGATCACGATATAACCAACCTGCTGTTCTGCAACACTGTTGTTAAAGCCGCCTTTATCAGGTACTGCTGGCACGAAGAGGCAAAAGGGCAATATAAATGTTACGATACATATTTTGAAATTTCTTCAACTACATATATCAAGTATGGAAATTAACGAGAGCGAGAATTCTCATCTCACAAACGCCCGAAAGGAAAAGAGGAAAGAAGACATGCAAAATCATAAGCTGCATCAAAATGGCTGTTTGCACATAATTTGAATTCAGAAGAACCTTACTTTTACCAGAGAAATATCAAAGAGAAGAGAGGACACGGAAACGGTTAATGTTCATAGATCAGATTTGATGATCTGAAGAGATTAAATGAAAATGGCACGAATAGCAGGGCAAAGATTTCATAAGAAATCCTCAGGAAGCATATAGTCAAGCTGAAATATACAATTGTAAAGAACTGTTACACGGACAAAAGGAACTCGAATCTAGGAACCTTCATTTTGATCGTGCTCAGTGAACTCGTGCTCCAGAGCTCGATCAATCATGTCGGCAAAGCTGCCCTCTCTTGGCCGGGACAGAGAGACATTGGACTCGGTTGTATTGACAAGGTCGAGCTGATCCGGCACAACGGGCCTTGAAGCAAGTGAGAAGAAAGGAAGAAGAAGAATAAATACGACAAGCAATTGACTGTGATAAGAGGACGATGGGGATCTACTTCTCAACATTGCTACGCCGGCGAGCGTAGGATAAGGAGAACCGTGCAGGTTAGCAGTGGATTCTGCGGTGGTGACCAGCAGCGTTCTCCGAGGGTTCCACTGGGAGACGATGAGGGCAGTTGAGAAGTGAGAACAACGAGGACCAAGGCGGACAGTGAGGTGAAGGGTCAACTTGCACTCAATTTATCGCGCGACAACTTGCACTCAATTTATCGCGCGACAACTTGCCGCAATATGGCGTTAGACGATGCTACCCTTGTCTCCGACTCTCCGGAGGCTATTTTGTAATTCCCAGTCCTTGATCCGGCTAACAATTATAAATGATTAAATAAGAATTTATTGTTTTATAAATTTTTATTCTTCATATATCTAAAATTTAGAGGGAAAATGATATAAAAAAATAATAAAAAATTATAAATACCAAAGTAAGACATTGTATTAGTAATGCTAGCTGGTAATGTTTAATCTGTTGATAGTAATTATCCTATTTTAATATTTATCATTTTTCAGAATCATTTTCTCAAATTTAGACCCATAAAATTACTTCACAGTAAATCAGGCTAATTTTTTGATTATATTTTATTAAATTACTTTTGTTATTTTTAATATATGTAGATTTGATTCTTTATTTATTTTTAAGAAATTAGTTTTTATGAAAAATTTAGATTTTAAAATAAATTTTTTTTTTACTGTCATATTCAAAATACAAATCAATATTTCAGATTCAGTTTAGCGTCAATTTAGTCATTTTTATCGTAATATTTAAAATGAAGATATAGTTGTTATGGGACAATATATACCAAAATGTAGACATAATGACAATATAAATAATTTAAAATTTCCGTTTTCAACTTAATTAACTTAAGTTAATTAATCATTTTACATATCCTTTATTTATAAGAAAATAAGTAAAATATCTTAATTTTTCCTCGAGCATGGTTAAATTATTATATTTGATAGTTCTATAGTTTAAAACATCAGTTGCCCTCTATATGTACTTCAATGCGAGAGATTATGAAGTTTTTATATATGGGTACTTGTATGCGTGTAATTTTACTTGCATCATAAAAAGTTCGAACATTACCTGAATTGATTAGCATAATCCTTTTCAGAACGGGACCTGAATTATTAGAGAAGAGGCACAAATGTTTTCAGATAGGACGCTGTTTGGTTGATATCTCAATGGCTGACAGCTCCCTCATGGTCTGTCACCTCTCATAAGTGTGAACATGAGCATTTCATTGCCTCCATGTCAATTGTCTTCCATCCTAATTAATTAGTGCGTGTTGAATGCTAAAATGCAGGGATGTGCATTATGCGATTTACCTTCCCATGCTTTCAAATGAAGCAATCAACCCTTGTAATGTTTGATAACGTCCACCGATCAAATAGATTATGACAAATTCTTGACGTCGTGTTAGGCACAATTTTTTATCATCTCACGAAAATGAACACAACAGAGAAACCTGCTTCTTCCATCTTTCTCCGCTAAACTATGCAAGTTCTCTTCCAAACAGTCAGTCATGTTCGTCTTCACTGGTTTTTTGCCTTGAATGCGGAGATAATGCAGTTTGTCATCACGTCATTGAAATTGTCATCACTCCTCAAGTTCGGTGAGTGTTAAAAGTATAACAATGGGTATGGCTTCCATCAAACAGTCATTCACCTTATGTCAGGGGAGAGTTGAACTGGGTATTATAGAGCCTTTCAATCTTTGCTCTCAATTCTACACTTATTCTACACCATACATGGCAGATCTAAATCTTCTTTAATGGTTAGAGAAACCACTAAAACGGAGACAGTGGTAAAACACAGTGAACTCCACAACTCTTTCTCTTCAAGGGATCCTCTCATCATTAAAAAAACAAAACGGAGAGAGAGATCTGAGAACAGCCTTTAATAATCCATGTCTTCTGATATCAAAAAAGGAAACACGAGTCCGGTGTTGTCACGTGATTAACTTGCCATTGTCTTTTAGAAGGATGAAAGGAGGTGATTTTAGAAGAAGATGATGAGCGAGTTGATTGAATGCTTCAAAGTAAAATAATTATTTACAAGTCATAACTCATTTATGCAGACTACATTTTCACGTCGACAGATATGAACCAGCAACTCAGATCTATTGTATTGGACCTCCTTTATTAGAGGGGGGAAAACTATTCACTGAAGTTCAACTTATACAGCAACATTCTGATCCAGAAGATGATTTGGAAACTCTTGTGACAGACCTTTTCTTGGATAGTTCAATCAAGGTTAATCTGGAATTGCAGAGCATCTTATGTAGACTTTGAACTTTGTCTAATATCGATCAAACATCTATTCGAGAGATTGACTATAGAATCTGCAATGACTCGAGCACTGGACTTCATGTAACCACCTGAAATGGGAGTCCAATAAAGCATTATAATAAGTTGATAAAACGCTTAAAAGGAAGTTTTCCCGTGCAACAAGATCTTCTGCAAGTTCTACAATAAGCAGTAACCTTAGCTCCAAAGACACAATTACTTCCGCACAGAATATGGAAAAGATCAGGATGAACTATCAGGGAAAGCCCTATGATCAAATTTGATACCGAAAAGATCCTAACAACTTCATACATAATATGCAAAAGGAATAAATATGGTCACTTAAAAAAAAGACTATATTTGCTGCAGAACAGTTACATTTTAATGTGATTATGATTTTTAGGTTCGGGTCATTCTAAAGAGATTAAAGGTTTTCATGGCTATGGTCCAGAGAAAAAAGTTTCCAAAGCCCTTGTGTTTTGCATTATAATTGGGAGAGGGAAAAAGGGATGGGGGAATTACCTGATGTGAGCATGACAATCGGAACCTTCTTCTCACGAGCAAATTGGAAAACTTTTTCATCTCGAAGAGCAATTCCTTCAGGACTGATCTGCACGTACAAACCATTATAATAACCACCTATAGCAAATGACGAAAAATCCAACAATAAACACAATCCTGTAAGAACAACTTGTAATTTTCTCATAGAAACAACATCTCAAGAAAAGAATGGCCAAGCTGCTAAAGTTGTGGGGGTTCATCTTATACTGCAATGAAGTGAATCCATGAATGACATTACCTTCAACCTGCCCAAAGGATCACCGTCCAGAATGTCAGTTCCAGCATTATAAACTACCAACTCAGGATCAAACCTATGCCCAGCAATCTTAATCACGTGGAAAGAAACAGATCAATACATAATATAATCATTTTAAACCTTGACAATCACCTAGAATTAGAACCTTGACAAAATATTCTGCGTACCCTTACATGAACAAAACACTAAAAATTGCATGGATATTCATAACACTTGTTGCACAGTAACTTATTCCAGCCAGACAATATAATAGGACATTCAAGGTTCCAGTTACAATGCAAGAATTAACATGCCTCAAGTGCTCTGTCTAATTTCTGTAGGTAATCCTCTGTATGTGTCCCACTCTGTCAAGGAAAGGTGAGAAATAATAGTTTATCATTATAGAGGCAGATAAGAAACACATATGATAAAATATTTTCACTCAAATGAATATATACCTTCACTTCAACTATCTGATCTATGTATCTTCTGGCCTCATAATCCTAACATGGAAAGTAGAAAGGAAAAGTTAGGTGAATAATGGCCACATATCAGAACACATGCACTTGAGTTGAAATATTATTTCACACAGTACTAAAGTCTTCATGACCAAACAATAAGGAGTTCAATCCCCTCCATTCACCAACACCATTCTTCTGGTTACAATAAAATCCAGCACAGGGATATTACCAAAAAAAAATCCAGCACAGGGTATGACAAGTTTACTTTCTCCACAGTTCAAGCAGAAAGGGCTTTTGCGTGAGGAGGGGGTTTAGTATGATGATGGTGATGGCGATGACCCTTCTTCAATTTACTTAAGCTTTTTAAGTTTGTTGGTCCCTTGACAGCATCCCTAATTGAAAGGTTAATAGTATCAGTAGAATGGGTTCCTGTACGTTTGATTTAGTTTTACTAGTCATATGCAGATGTGGTAAAAAGCTTGACACAAATGCTCCACGTCCCAGCAGATTAATAGATTTCTGGCTATCTGTTTGGAGAAATAAATAAATAAATTTTTAGATTTTTGCTTTTCAGGCTAAGTCCATTACCACAATAGTGTACAGAACCCGGAGCAATACTGAAGTGAAATGATAAACCAAATGTATGTTACTAACTTGCTCTACTTAACTAATTTAAGTAGATTAAAGAATTTAGTTAAGTTAGTTATTAGTAATGACTGTGTGTTAGTTTTTCTAAAATACCCCATTTAATCATGTGCATTTTGAACTATCCTTCATAGAAATCCCCTTAATATGTGCAATCATATATGGATAATTTTGGGGGGGGGGATTATAATTTTAAAAGACAAAGTGGACTGGAGTCTTATAATTAGGACCAAATCAAACCCCCCATCTAGTACTTATAATTAGGACCGGAGGGAGTAAGACTCTTGGGACCTTGGCAGAATAAAACCAGTGTGGATGGATGAGAAGAAGGAGCAAAGAAGAAAAGTTTCTTTATGACTGCAAAATTATATTTTATGTATAGTGTAAACCGAACTTATAGGAAATGATGGACATATGACTTACAAAGGGATATATTCCCGGGTTGTACATATCCAGGATATAGACTCGGCCTGCCATAAAATAGTCAAATCAGCGAGAGTGAGAAATTCATATATCAGAAAGAGAGAAATTTTGGACCATACTGTCATTGGCAAAGTCCACTTCATGACCATTTCCTTGGTGTGCATCAAGATCAATGATCATTGCCCTGAAAATTTTGCAGATAAAAAATGGTTATTATCAAGTATTAGTTAGAAGTAAACAATAACCTGTAAAAGCATAAATACCTTGATATATTTAATTGGACAAAAGCGAAGCGGATGCATAGAGAAATATCTGCATACACACAAAATCCACCTCCTTTTTCTGCTGAACAATGATGGAAACCTCCACCTACGTTAATAGCCCATCCTCTTTCCTTTGCAAGTTTTGCTGCTAATATAGTCCCTCCAACCTATCGTTAGAAAAGTAGTGAGAGTGTGAAACCCTAGTTTTAGAGAAGTTAAAAGAATTTCAAGAAATCAATAGTCACCACACCTGCTTCCGAAATGGGAAGAGAACTTTGTGCTGCAGAAGACAATTGGGAAATAATGCCACTGGAGGTACCTATGCTTATGCAGTTCAAATAAGTAAATAATTTGCATCAAGTGTTTGAAGCCTCAACAAATATCAACCAGATGAAAAGAACTCTGTGAAACTCAAACAAAACCATGTTGCCCAATGGAACCAACCAAAAAAAAAAAAAATCAAAAGACAATTTTTAAGCCGTTTGAATAATGGTTTAGAACATGATTCAATAGAGGAAAGACAATAAGAACCGCAATTTGAGAAAAGGGAGCAATGATAAGTATAGAGGACAAGAAGTAAATGGCTCAAGCCTCCAATCCAATAGAAAATACCTCAATCATCATAGCAACGTTTGAACTATTCTTCAGGCTATTCAAGTATGATTCTGAATGTACCTGTTAAAAATACAGAGAAATCAAATTGACTTGACGCTGCGGGAGGGTGGTTTGTACATAATACATATTCAAATTCCGTAGATGGGAGTATGCAGAGTATATTAAGTAAGATAGACATTACCACTAGGAGATCATCCTTGGAAGCCTCCAGAGGCTCAACAAAGCAATTTTTGTCTAGCATTCCAGATGCAAAGAGGAGTCGACAAATATTTCCCCATTTAGATGAATCAAATGGGTGCCTGCATCAGTAACAGTTAACGACAACAATGTACTGGACAATATTATTGGCAACCAATATAAACCATCTCTCATAAGAAAAAGGTCACGTCAGTAAAGAAGATATCAAGAAAAGCAAATATTGGCCCTGCCCCCGCCCACAAAGCATTTTAAAATCGAATTGTCTCAGCTTTCTTTTTTTTCTGCAGAATTGTGGCTCCGCTAATTTTTCATTTTTGTTCCATACAATACCCAAAACTGGTGATGATATCTAGAATATAGATCTTAATGCCACTACTCTGTCCCAAAGCATACTAACAAATTACAAGCTTGTGATATTTTTTATTTTTTTTAAAATGACCATATGAGCTCGCAAAGTGAACTAAATTATCAACAACCGAACTTAAAATAAAAAAGTGGCCGGAAGAAATCGGGTATAAGTGATGAAAAGTATGATTTCTTACAATTTCTCTATTCCCAGAAACGCTATATTGTACGACTTCGCGTAGATAAGTGGAACCTGATAGGTCATATTCTGAGTCCAGAAGGCACGTTTAAAGCGCACTCAAATACACAAGTATATCTGGGTTACCTTGGACTGAGGGGCATCGAAGTAGAGCTTGCTTGAGAGGATACGGTTTCGTCGAAGAGCCTCGTCGCCATTTACCGAAGACGAAGAAGAAAGCATTGAGGAAAATCTAGAATTTCGTTGAAGATATCGGTAAAGAATGTGAGAAACTTTGACGGCGCGGCGATTGTGAATAACAAGAAAATAGCAGAGCCACGGAGATTCCGAGTCGACTCGATAATGATACTCGGAATAGAGTTCATCGATCAGCAACTTGCTCAAGGACAGAATTATAAGATTCCGTTGGTTTGGTACTGTAGATGGTGAATCGATTCTTTCTGTTTTTAGACAATTTTTGTTGAAGTGAGTTGAGCTCACTATAATTTAAGATTTAGGGGTAGCATAATTTTTTTTAAATAATATTAATTTCAGATGAGTCATTAATAAATTATAATAAAATAATATTTTTTATAATTAAACATAGTTTAAGGGTGTGTTTGGATTAGTTTTTGGAGAATAGATTTTGGGAATAATAGATTCTGGAGAATAGATTTTGGGAATAATAGATTTTGGGAATAAAGATGTTTGGATGATTAGTAGTAGAATCACTTTTTATATTGGTAAATTACTAAAAAGGGTATGATATGATTAAAAGTAAGAGAGATGAAAGATGATAGAGAATAAAAAGGAAAGAGGAGAGAGAGGAGAGATGATAGAGAAAAGAGAGGAGAGAGGGTGTAAGAAAAAGTAAAGGTATAATAGTAATTGGATAATCCAAAACCTAGATTTCAAAGAAAAAGCTATTTTCAGTGGCTTATTTAAAACCGCAGTTTCAAACCGAGGTTTTGCCCAAAATCAATTCTCAACAAAAATAACTGTTTGTGTAAAAAAATTTCAAACTACAGTTTTAACCATAATCTATTATCAAACGTAGAAACTAAGCACACACTAACTAAGGGTGTGTTTTGATTAGCTTTTGGAGAATAGATTCTGGGAAGAATAGATTCTGGAGAATAGATTTTGGGTAGAATAGATTTTGGGAAGAATTGATTTTGGGAATAAAGATGTTTGGATGATTAGTAGTAGAATCACTTTTTATATTGGTAAATTACTAAAAAGGGTATGATATGATTAAAAGTAAGAGAGATGAAAGATGATAGAGAGGAAAGAGGAGAGAGAAGAGAGTGTAGAGAGGAGAGAGGAGAGAGAAAAAGAGAGATAAGAGAGGAGAGAGGAAAGAGAAAAAGAGAGATAAGAGAAGAGAGGGGAGAGATAATAGAGAGGAGAGAGGAGAGAGGATGTAAGAAAAAGTAAGGGTATAATAGTAATTGGATAATCCAAAACCTAGGTTTCAAAGAAAAAGCTATTTTCAGTAGCTTATTCAAAACCTAGGTTTCAAACCGAGGTTTTGTCCAAAATCAATTCTCAACAAAAATTGTTGTTTGTCTAAGGGTGTGTTTGGATTAGCTTTTGGAGAATAGATTATGGGAAGAATAGATTCTGGAGAATAGATTTTGGGTAGAATAGATTTTGGGAAGAATAGATTTTGGGAATAAAGATGTTTGGATGATTAGTAGTAGAATCACTTTTTATATTGGTAAATTACTAAAAAGGGTATGATATGATTAAAAGTAAGAGAGATGAAAGATGATAGAGAAGAAAGAGGAGAGAGAAGGGAGTGTAGAGAGGAGAGAGGAGAGAGAAAAAGAGAGATAAGAGAGGAGAGAAGAGAGAGAAAAAGAGAGATAAGAGAAGAGAGAGGAGAGATAATAAAGAGGAGAGAGGAGAGAGGGTGTAAAAAAAGTAAGGGTATAATAGTAATTGGATAATCCAAAACCTAGGTTTCAAAGAAAAAGCTATTTTCAGTAGCTTATTCAAAACCTAGGTTTCAAACCGAGGTTTTGTCCAAAATCAATTCTCAACAAAAATTACTGTTTGTGTGAAAATTTTCCAAACCGAGGTTTTGCCCCATAATTGATTCTCAGACCATGGTGCCAAACAGGCACTAAAAATTTTCCAAACCGCGGTTTTGCCTAAAATTCATTTTCCAACGCTGCTCCCAAACAGGCACTAAGTGGGTGTTTGGATTGATGGTTGGAGAATCAATTTTTTCTCTAAACCATGGTTTTCCCACTTTTTAGCCAAACACCCATTTTTGATCCAAAATTGATTTTGGATCAAAACCATAGTTTTGTTAAACAAAACCATGGTTTTGAAAAATTTGCTCCCCATGTACGTTTTCAGCTCCTGCGCCATTTTTCAATAAAAAAAAAAAAGTTCCCCCGTAACACACACACAGCTCTTGCGACATTAAAAAAAAATCAATAAACACACACACACAGTTTCAACATTAAAAAAAAAATTCAATAAAAAAAAAAGTTCCCCCAGATAAACACACACATACAGTTTCAACATTAAAAAAAATCAATAAAAAAAAAATTTCACAACATTTTAATTTCAACTACAGTACATTAAAAAGAACCATTTTTAGTGGCCAAACAAAAATTAAAGTGAATAGGGTCATTTTTTGTTATACTCATGTTATATGTATTATTTTTTAATCAATAAAATATAAATTTATACTTCATATGTATATATGTATTATTTTTTAATCAATAAAATATAAATTTATAATTCATGTAATTATCATATTTGTTGATGTCCTTTTTAGTAAATTGTCAATGGAAAAGTGATTCTACCACTAATCATCCAAACATCTCCAATTTTCAAAATCACTTTTTTCCCAAAATCTATTCTTTCAGAATCTATTCTCCAAAATCTATTTTTCTCAGAATCTATTCTCCAAAAGCTAATCCAAATACACCCTTAGGATAGTGAATCGATTCTGATAGCAGTTGGGGTGCTATTCTCCACGTGACACGTCAGATTACAACCGCTTAGGCGCCCACCGACTTAGGTCCGTAATGAGCGACTGTGGAATTCCAGGCCCAAATTGTTTGAGTGTTTGGGCCGGATTCATTTATTCATTTAAATAAAAAAAGTTGTATTAGGCGAGTATTTGAAAAGAAATAAACAAGTATTAAGTGAGATAAAGTAATCAACGGAAGTTGATCCGAGTAGTAAACGGTTCAGTATCGCTTAAATGAGATCTCGAGTTCGAGCCTTGGCGTATGCAGAAAATTCTCGTTAGGAGACTCACCCACCATAGCCAAGTGCGCGACGCGGGTCGAATCCGGATATAATTGGGGCAAAGCTCTGATGAATCGGGTGGGCAACCAAAAAAAAGAAGTGAGATACAGTAATATTGAGGGCATAATCTCAGTTCACTTTCATTTAAACAATTTATTAGTAACTCTCAATCATTGATCTCGTGTTATTTAAGAATATTAGAGCTAGATAGAGAATATATTTTGATTGTAAATATAAGATCATAATCTAATATCTCTTAAAATTAATATTTTTTTAAAATATTTTTATATAATTGTGTATATTTAGAGAATTTTTATGAGAGTATAGTACCGGATAAGGCGAGACGGGTCAGAAGTGTATGAATTAGAAATACTCTACCCATCAAATTTTCGATCAAATAGACGAGCTGAAAGCTGCCACAAGCTTCCACGATCATCCACGTAGTTATACAGTTTAAATGTCTAACAGAGGTAAGAAAAAGAGAGTCTAATCAATACAAAATTGTTCCAGAAAAAAAATGCATGTAAAAAGAGATAGTTTTATACACATTCTTAGTACTCCTATATTTCTCTGGCCTAGGAGTCAACGACACTCATCATTACACACCTAAGTCGCATTCACGCATTAAACTCAATGACCAAGGTGAAATGTCACAACAAGCTCTGTTGACTACATAAAGTAGCATCTTTAATATGGAATTTGAATTAGGGAACTATTCACATTATATTAAAATTATTAATTTTTTATTGTTGGTAACTATATTTAAAAAAAAAAGAAGCAAAGGGAATCTTTGGTCCGTCGCATCCTCACATGTCATCAGTTTTATTAACCCCTGAGCTTGGACCACATAATAGAACTCGCAGTACATCAGCCACACCATTAATGACCAAAACACGAAATATATGTCCGATGAAGGGGAGATATCATAGTGAGGGGGACCGAGAGAAACTGAGAAACACATTGAGATTTGCAGGGCTACAGAGATCAGGGTGAAAAGCGAAAGGCTAAAGATTCTAATGACTTTTATTTGTTTAATTTCATGTATCGCATTATTTATTGCACCACATTTGTGATCGAACGGAGCTCGGGTTTACTGACGGTGCTAGATCGAATCCGTGGGGCATACGTACCATGCATAGGTATAATCGAGGCTTTGATACTCCCTATGACCGAATGTTTCAGTTTTCGTCGTCATTTCAGAAATGTCGATACGGGGCCAAAGATCTGACCCAGCTGGCTGGCGAAACCAGAAGTAATTCCTTCCTTCTTCCAATATCTGATCTGGTTTATCTTTGCGTCTCTCTCTTCGAAAGCGGTATGCATGTAAGAATGCAAGGATTCTCCCATTAACCATCTTCGGACTATTATATAAATTATGGGGAAGTGTTAAAAAGTGTGAACAGAACACCAGTACTTCCTCGATAATCCCATTTCTTGTGAGGAAAGAAAGAAATTTATTTTCTTGTTTTTTTTAGTGTTTATTATATTCTTGTACTCATCATGGAACTATTTTACTTATTACTACTTTTTGGAGTAAGAGAGCAGATTCCTTCTCTATTTTAACGGGTAAAGTACATTAAGCAGCATGAAGTTATGTACTAGTTGAGTAATTTTGCTTCTGATAATAATGCAGTTACTGTTAATGAAGTGGAGGAAAGAAATTAAGTAGCTCAATAATTGATGATGGTTTGATTCACAAGGTAAATTGATCTGTCCAATGGTGGATATTGGGTGTGTTTGGATATTCCTCAAACTATGGGTTTAGAAACCCTTTTGGAGAAAACCTTCATTTGGAAAAATTTTAAAACAAACAGCCATATTTGTCCATAAATATTTTTGGGCAAAACCATAGTTTAAAACCATGGTTTTGAATAAACTATTAAAAATAGATTTTTTAACAGTAAAAGAGCTTATGGACTATCTAATTAATATCTTACCCTTATTTTTTCTTATACCTTCTTTCCTCTCTCATCTCTACCCCTACCCTCTCTCCTCTCTTTTCTTTTATCTTTATTTTCTACCCTCTCTCCTCTCTCTTATCTTTTCTCTATCTCTCTCCTCTCTCTTACTTTAAATCAAATCATACATTTTTTGATAATTTACTAATATAAAAAATCATTCTAAAAATAACTATCCAAACACTCATTTATCCAAAATCATTTTTTTCCCATAAACTCTTCTCTAAAAACCCTTTTCTATAAGCTGTCTATAAATCCTTTTTTTTTCATAAATCCTTTTTTAAAATCCTATCCAAACAGGCCATTGATGGTTTCTATGTTCTCTAATACCAGGATTTACTGCTCTGCTCTTTCTCCCTCCTTCCCCAATATTTGGGCTCTGAATATTATATGTTTCTTCTTGGGTTGAGTTAGTGTGATTCAGTCCATGTTTGTCTTTGTGTGAGAGGGAGAGATTTCCAACTCTTTCCACACAACATGTAGGTATTTTTTCTATTGCAGGAGGAGCTTCAACTGGCAATATTTCATACCTCACAGGGAGAAGATCTTTTCCTGTACCGAGTGAGAAATTCTTATATTTTTCAGCCCTGGCATTTTCTTCATCCTAGCTGCTATTAGAAATGAAATTTGATTTGTAGACAGATTACAGTTGATCGACTGTGATCTCTTTTAGTAGACAGGATACATGAAAATAAACGACTTCAATTAGCATTTATAGCCGTTTTTCTTCTTCTTTAATGTATTTTGCTTGATTCATGTTCAGCTGTAGGCTTTCACCGATTATTGTTGGCTAAATGTTGGAAATATGTCAAACCACTTTAGTGACGCATGATCAACACTTGTTTTCTTTTAAAAATTTATATGCTGGAATCCTTGCAGCCAACAAAAGGAACAATCAGGTGGTTAAAACCTGTGCTCATGTTCATGTACTAAAACTTTTCTGATATATGTTTTGTTCATGCATCAAATAATACATGCACAGTTCATTCATAATGTCTTAAATATACTAGTGTTGTTAAAATAATTTTACTCCTTTAGGTTTTTGATCCCTTTCTTTTCCGCCTGAAGGTATTTGATCTTTTTGACGAAAAGAGAAATGGTGTTATCGAGTTTGAGGAATTTGTCCATGCACTCAATGTTTTCCATCCTTATGCCCCAGTAGAAGAAAAAATTGATTGTATGTTTGTAACCAAGTCAAATTCTTTGCCTAAATGCAATGGAACTCCAACTTTTCTTCACCTTATCTCTTTTCCCTGATTATCTTTTGCAGTTGCATTTAGGCTATACGATCTGAGGCAAACTGGGTATATTGAACGAGAAGAAGTGAGTGTTCAAAGTTGATTCTGGTATTTGCAGCTGTTAAAATGCCAAGTGTTTAAGTTAATTTACTTCTCCTGATTATTTTCTAGTCTTGGACTTACAGTTTAGGGGTTTACATGGTTTCAGGTCAAGCAAATGGTTATAGCCATCTCGATGGACTCTGACATGAATCTGTCAGACGATTTTCTTGAAGCTATTGTTGACAAGGTCAGCTTTGTTTCAAGTGTGAAAATATAGTTTCAATTTGGTAATTTGTTCATAGGATCTTC
Organism: Leucaena leucocephala; assembly: GCA_037074615.1. Lineage (NCBI taxonomy): Eukaryota > Viridiplantae > Streptophyta > Magnoliopsida > Fabales > Fabaceae > Leucaena > Leucaena leucocephala. The sequence continues at coordinate 4,952,492 of CM073540.1, read as the reverse complement.
TTCTTCCCTGCAGACTTTTGCCGATGCCGATAAGGACAACGATGGTAGAATTAGTAAAGAAGAATGGAAAGATTTTGTGAGGCGAAAGCCATCTCTTTTGAAGAACATGACCCTTCCATATCTTAAGTACGAACTTTATGCGATTATGCCTTGTTTATATTTTATCATTACATTCTTGGATCCCCCTTCTTGGAAAGATTCCTTTTGAGGTTAATCTCCTACGTTTTTGGTAATGGAAAATGAGGGAGAGTGAGTTACAGAAGTCCCTTTCAAACGACTAAATGTGATTGCGTTACTTCATCGTCTCCTAGGGATGTTACCACTGTTTCCGAGTTTTATTTTCGACACCAACGGTGATGCTTGAGAATAAGACTGATGTATCTGCGAGATCAATTAAGGAACAATGGATCGGTCCATTCATGGCTGCTACCCATCATACCAAACTTGGAGATTTATCAAAATTGTGAAGAATTAGTGCTTCTTTGTTGCCTAATGGCAGGAGCGAAATTATTTCCTTGTTTACTAGGCAGAGAAAAGGGCAGAGGAACAAAATTAGTTCCAGCAGATTGTGTTACTTGTTTTGTGTGATTGATTCATTGGCAGACTAGCTTTGTAACATGTGTCTCCAACTCTCCATCAACTATTTCTAGGGGTGGCATAAGAAGTAAATATTTGTACAGTTTTTTTTTAAAAAAACAACTACAACCGAGAGATGTGCTTTATCTATTCACTCGAGCGGATTTAATTAAATTTGACCACATTATTTGTACAGTATTTGACCACGTTGACCTACATTACATACCTATGTTCTTGGTCCGGCAAATCAAGAAATCGATTCTTTCGCCCAATCCTTTGGAAATTAATTAAATTTCAACAGAAAACAAGTTGCGTTGTTGGAATTGTCATCAAGAGTTTACACACAGAATTATATACTTCATATTGATAAATTTTCATGAAATTATTATGAAATTCATTTTTATTCTTATAACTTGACATTATGGGATACTGGTTGAAAATAGCAGTCCTCCGATTAGTGACTCCACTGTCGGAACCGTAAAGCATAACCATTTCCTCAAGGAATTCAAGAGGATGAAATCAGCTGAATACATAAATTCCTTCTCTTTTTGAAAGAAATTTCTCCTCTTTTTTACATTTCCACAAGAACCCGCAGAGATCCTATGTTTACAATTCCAAACAGGACCTCTACAGACCAAGACCAAATAAATTAGACTTTCTTTCTTTTTTCTTTGTCCCTTTCTTTTTTCTTTCTCCCTTTCTTTTTTCTTTCGTTCCCCTTCTTTCCATGGGAACCCTTCAGTTGTAGCTACTTGTACTACCTCATATTACACTTGATAGAGCCTCCCCTGCCGTTTCGCTCAGGAAGGTCTCTATTCTGTTCCGAACGGGTTGCGTTCCAGCCCCCACTTTGAATGAACCGAAACTTCCCTGTTCAGCAATCTCTATATGTCAAAGCAGTAAAAAAAACCTCAGCTGTTCTGGCTCTTCGACCCAGGAACAACTTCACGTATTATTACAATAGCTATTCACAACTTTATTGCGTTGAGCTCCTATCTTTCACAACAAGATGTTGAAGATGGCGGAGACGAGACATAAGCTGTGAGAATGATGGCCGCAAGTTTGGCTCCCTGCATAACAAGCAAACCAATACAAATCAAAACAATTGAACAAGGGAGTATCTAGATTCCTAACGCATATATTGAACTATCAACATAGAACAGGATCATAGCAAAACAGCAGTAATCAGTCATCACACTAACAAACTCCTCCACCCTCCTCCCAAAAAAACACACAAGGGAGTTTCAAGATTAGATTATAAAATGTGACCTCTCGACTTTTCAGTCTTTCAGTACAGTGAGTCTCCTGGCCTCACCAATCTAAAGTACATGAAAGGGAAGGACATGTATGCAAACTGTTGCCATACGTTTCCCACCAGGTTCATAGAAATTGAAGCAAAAACTAGTGATCAGAAAAAGGTATGCAAGGGCCGGAACTCACATTTGCCAACAGTCGCGTATTACTTGTGCTACCATCGGATCAACATCTTCAGGAATTTCTAGCCGTCTATTTTGGAATCCAACAGCGCCAACAACCTGCATTGAGTTCAACCCTTTCCATGGGATCCTTGCAGTAGCCAATTCCCACAAAATCACACCAAAACTATACACATCACACCTGTAAACAATAAGTCACGTCCTACATTAAACACACCTGTCTTTCCAAGAACGGCACCCATAAATGCAAAGTTTACTTACTTCTCATTGGCTGGTTCATTTCTTAATACTTCAGGTGCCATCCACTCGGGCTGCAGACAACTAACGCATTTAGTCTCCTTTAAAATAATAATATTCTATAAACAAGCAGTAATTGTCATTTAGATCAAAGAAGAAAGAACTGAAGTTGTACTAGCATAACTTAAAATTTTTTATAAGAAAATTAGTATTAGAATTACCGTTCCCGCAGAAGATTTTGAGGACAGAAAGGTATTGTGCTTCATACGTGACAAACCAAAATCACAAACCTATGAAAAGACATGAAGATATAATGAATATGCAGCCAAAAAAACAATGAATAACCTTTGTAGAAATAGACAACCATTTATAGTAGATCTATTTTAGTTAAATTTTCACAAGCAAGCCTACTTTTAGATATTCACTCTAGTTTAACTTCTCTCTTTGCAGAGTCCTTTTATTTTAAGTTTTATGAAGCAAACTCCCCAAAGCAAAAAAAAAATTAACAAATACCTTAACAACCCAATGTTGGTCAACAAGAAGATTTGGAGATTTCAAATCCCGATGAACAATGGGAGGATGGCTTGTGTGCAAGTAATTCATACCCTTAGCCTGATACCGGTACAGTAAAGATATCGTCATCAAAAAGTGGAAAATGAGAAACAAAATGAAATTTAAAAATGATAAATATTTTAAACTCATACCACATCAAGAGCCATTTGCAACCTCCTCTTCTCATCAAGTTCAAAATTGGGTCGATGCAATAGCCTATATAAACTCCCTCTGCAGACCAGGTGACAAATGTACCATTAAGGAACAGATCAATGTAGAAATCAATTAATTCTAAATTTATTCAATAGTAGCTCAAGTTTGGTAGAACTTGAAAAACAGTGTCAGCAACATGTGCAGTACAAGAACAAGACACAACTTATTGAAGTAAACAAGGCTCTGAGACAATTCAAGTAAACCAGGCAAATAAAAGCCCATGTCACTCCATATAATTCCCTCACCGCAATATTTGACAAAAATCATTAAACAGAACTAACCCTGGAAGGAACTCTGTCAATATAGAAAAATGTGGTGGCCGAGTAATAGCACCCATGAAAAGTACAACATTTGGATGCCGCAGCCTCAACATGATCTCAACCTACAGAAAGCAGTGGACATGAATGAATGTATATATGCCTGTGAATACCTCACATTCGTAGATGTGGGTATATGCAGGTGTATAATCACACTAAAAGAAAGAAAATTCAGTTGCTTACTTCGGATCTGAACTGAGCCAACGCATTTCCAGAAAAGTCTGGGTTCAGAAACTTCTTCACACCAACTTCCTACATGCCAAACAATTCACACAAGCTTCCATATCAGAATCAGCGCACAAGATGAAGAACCAGCGATGAATGGGTATTTTCAGAATAGAAACGGGCGCTATGCTGCCAGTGCTTAAACAAACTGGTTTTCACAACAAAAGCATAATAACATAGACATCAAACATGAAAGAGTTAAAAACGAAGAAGGAGAAGATATTAGCATCAAAGCTGATGGCTCCTTTTGAAGTCTTCTTCACCAATTACCCTTCCAAGAAATATCTTAACTTTGACAAAGACTAGCAGGAAAAGGATCAATTACTTACAAGTTTTTAGACCCAATTCAGTCTCACAATATACTATTGCATTTTGACATTTCTATACCTCATTTATTTTGCTTTGTTGAAAATCAGGTTAACATAATCTTAGTGTCCCTGAGAGCACAAAATTATACATTTCAGAAAATTGTCCATACAGACGTTCTGACATGAATTTTTCATTAAATTACTCATGGATAGAGTCATCCATAACAATTCACCACTCACAAAAGGCAGGAACGAGATATGTAAAAAGTTTGAAGAAAACTACATGTAAAAAATCTACCATAAACCAGAACTTTCAATGAAGTTATTCAAAAGATGGACAAGACTTACAGTGCCTTTCCAGTCAGCATGGTAAACCTCACCATAAGAACCTACAGGTAAGATAGCAGCATGAAGTCATAGTTGCAACCTTATATAACATCATAGACACAAAGGGCACATTTCCAATCTGGTGGTACCTTTTTTTCCTTTTTGGGCAATCATTATGCACAGATATTTAAATTTCTATGTAACTTTTCAGAAAGATATTCGTATTGCATTTAAAATGGTAAAATGTTAAAAAAAAAAAAAAAACTAGTGTGCAATAACATAAAAATGAAATCATACCTATACCAATACGCTCACCGAAATGAAGATCCTCCCATTGAATTTCCCATTCTGCACCCTCACCCAGTACTGACTTAACTTTCTCACTTTTACCATCATTTAGGTTTCTATCTCTATTATCTGATTTAAGTTGAATAGCAGAATCGTTCCCAAATTGATTGCAATTAAAAGCCACTCCAACTTTATTATCAATACCATTTGCATCATCATAGACCGAGTCAACCTCAATTTTCCTCTTGCAAGAAACAACTGCCTTGGTCAATGAAGAATCAAGAACTTGTTCTTCATGCATCTTTAGCAGATTGACAGGACCTGTATAAGCAACAGTGGCATCACTTTGCTCCAGTTCTTTCTGTTTAGCTAACAAATCAGCAGATTGACAGAATCTAACATCATGGGCTGAGCGCACCCCTTGAGAAGATATGAGGGACTTCTCAAAGCTTGGATCAGATAGAAAAGCATCAACAACAATTTTTCCATCAAGTTGATGAGTCTGTTCATAAAATTTATTTTCACTTGTATTTTGTCGATTAATATCTGAAAAGAGATCAGGAAGGGGAAATGTACCACTCTCTAATAGGACAGCTTGCAGTTTTTGCGCAAATTCTGACTTCTTTGCCGCACTGAGGAAATACTCCGACAAATTTTTTACTTGCATCTTTTCTGCATATGATGCTTCTGTATGTGATGTGCTTTCACATGATATATGCATAGACTGACGAAGATTTCCCAAATCACGTCCAAATATTTCTGTTTGATTTATTCCACCTTGGTTCCTTGCATCCATTGTTCCTTGACTGTCCACATTCAATAATTGCTCGGATTGAGCCCTGCCTACTGTTGAAGTTCTATCATTATCAGATGACACTGCTAGCACTCCAGTTCCACCATCAAGTATGAGATGGGCATTGTTAGGTAACTCTGCAATCTCAGCACAACCTGTTCCAAGAAAACTGTAGTTTTGGAAATGACTACTGGGTGCTTCGGTAGGAATAAGAGCACCAGGTGCACCCATCAAATCAATAATGTATTCACTGCAACAGTTCAATAAATCAATAATATCATTAGAAAATGCTTCAATATAAAGGACAGACCAGTCGTGTTTCTTTATTAAAAGGATATGTGCCTAATAAGGCAGGAAAGATCTCAAATACATTTATGGCCCAATTTCTGGACAGAATGAAGAAAGCTCAAATAGAGAAATATCAAAACGCTAAAGCTCCCAATTAGACATAAGTTACCATCAATGCAAAAATAATCATATTCTATGCAATCCATTGCACTGAATCCAATGCTATACTTTTAGTTACACGAATAAATAGAAACAACTTGAAAATCAAAACATCACAAAAAAAGAGGACCAACTTTCTCAAAGGAGAGGCCAAGTGTTACTTGGCGATGAGGTAAGAATAGTTTAAGAGGATTAGTTAGTTAAAGACTCATATTAGTATAATTACCTTCCATCATCAGCTCTAATCAAATTCACAGCTCCATCATCAGTTCCAGTGTAATAGCTCCCTTTGACCAGCATGCAGGGAACATTAATCCTATCAGCCATCACCTAAGCAATGACAGAATGAGAATTTATTTAAGTGGATATATTCCCCAAAAAGAAATCAAGTGAATTGCATAATCAATGTTGATATTGAAGATAACTAGGCAAAATAATGCATTGGAAAAGAAAGAAAGAAAGTTGGCAAAAAACAAAAACAGAAAAAGAAAGGGAAAAAAGTGACAAATTTCATTTCAGCTTGTTGTATATTGCTTGCTTGATATAGAGTTAGAAAAGTGAATACTACACAGTAGCTTTATCTTCTTCCATTAGGTTAAAAAGATGACAGGAATCACTTTCAACAGATATGATCATATGACATGCATGATCCATTTAATGACTATTGATTAATTGGACCTTATAAACCAAACAAGAAAAAAAATTGTTCTCCAAATAAAAAGGGGATAAAGATTAGAAATTAGACAAATTAATTGTCTCCAGTTTATCTATTTTGAATGCACATGCCTTTAACTGCAGGATCAAAAATATTTTACAACCTTAAAAAGTAGGGCTCGATGGCGAGAAAGTCCAACATCAAGACAGCCAAGGGGAATAACAATTGCCCTCAAAGAATCACGTAACTCATGACTCCTTGCTGACCACTTTTTCAACATCTCATCAGGGTCACCAACTGGTCCACCCATTCTATTAACAACAATATCAGCAAGTTTCTGAAGCAAGCCACTTGAAACTAGCCCTTGTTCAGATAAGCAGCAGTCCTTGGATACAGCAAAGGCTTTTTTCTCAAGCTGTTTCAGCTTAATATCAACCATACGATTCACCAAAATCACTTCGCAACCAACATTTTCAGAGAGGGAAGCAGTTTGCAGATCCACCAACAACGGCATCTTTCCTCGTTCGGTCAAATTGGAGGAGAATCCATATAAATCATAAAATCCATCCCTCACTTTCTCCTCATAATCAATGACATTATAGTTCTGCCGGTGATTAAAAAAATTAAGTTAGAACCCATATTTATATCATGATTGAATACGTTAGATGGCAATATAATAAAGTTAATTCAACATTAAAAAGGAACCACAACAGATAAAAGCCTGTTGTGTGGGAGCATTCTTTTTCCCTTCCTTTTTGTAGGGGTGGAGAGAGTGATGTCCAATATGGACCTAACCGGAAATTACCTCCACGCATGCGAACGCCTAAACAAATATAGTTATCACAACATCTTAAGTAAAACTCCCACATGAATAGAACATAATGAAAATGCCCAACAAAGAATAGTACGTTCCCTTATTAGCGACGAGGCACCCCATGTAATGCTAATCAACATCGCCCCAAGTAAGATGAGTAGCCCCATCCTTTTTGCGTTAACATATGAATAATCGGAAATAATTTCCAGGACAGTGCGTTCGCAAATTTAGTTATCAGAAAAATCTATGTAAAAAACGCCCCACATTGATGGAGCCACAAGAATCCCTCTCGAGAAAATGAAAATGTCAAATAGGAAACCGATATAGCATGGCCATATCCCTATTTCTCACTCTAACGCATTTAAGGTTGGTGGTCATATTCGCAACTATAGCCTATAGGCATGCCAAATCAATTCTATGTGGAAAAAAATACCCAATAACGAAGCGATTGAAACTGGACGATGGCTTCCGTGTCGGTGACGGAAGCCGCAGACCCGAGGCTCATCTGCTTCGCGGCGTCGATCTGGGCAGACTCAGGGTCCTTGCGGACATCAGGATCGGAAGCGCTAATAGCTAAAGCCAACTGCAATTGAAACTCCTCCTCCAATAAACTAAAATCGGCTCCCTTGTCGCCAAATATAGCACCAGCGCCATCAATATCCATCCGATCAGCAACCGATTCATTTGGCCGGACTGTGCCCACTGTATTCGATGCCAACGTCGACGAAGATGATGCGAGGTTAGGGACGGGACTGGGAATGATCACCGGGCGGGTATCAGGCAACCTGTGGGGTTCATTGAACCCACCACCTATATGAAGCTTTCGCAGTAGATGCTTCATTTTGGACATGGATCATCAAAAAGGAGAAGAATCATTCACTGAGCCTCTCTTTCTAATCTGAAAAAGTTATTGGGGTTGTGCCAACTCTCGAGTCTTCGTGCCCCTCTGTAATGGCTTAACCTACGCACTTTACAAACAAAGCAGATTCGCTTAACCTGCGCACCTTTCTTCGTCAAGCTAACACCACTTGAAGGACTTAAATTAACCGCTCACCCATTCCCTCCAATCCTCCTTTCCAACCATAACTTCACATATTAACTCTGATTTCCACTCTTTTCTCCCTTAGTTTAATAAAAACTCTCCCTTCCAACTCAAAGGAGCCCTGGCTACGGAGTACGGACCGTGTTTAGTACTCACCGTTGGCTTGGTTGACCTACGCCAATTAATATATCAATGGTCCTAGTTTTTCTTAGGGAAATAGATTCGATTATCTTAATAGAGGTAATGAATTTGAATTTACCCCACTTATTTTTTGCTCGATAAACTATATAGAACAAGTATTTAATAGAATATTAAAAAATATAACGAGCTATATTATTTATAAGTAAGGAACAATATAATTTATTCATACTTGATCACATTCACATGATAAATTATATTAAAAAATATATTAGTTTATAGCAAATTAAAAAATTCCCTAACGACAGAATATTAAAATGATTTTGGAAAAAAAATCACATTTAAAAAATGAATAGTAAAAATATAGTGGTTTTGTGTACCATAGTGGCATGCACAATAATTCCTTTTTCCCCTTTATGGTAATAGGTAATTTAAAATTTATTTTCTTAGACTAATATGCATGGCTTCCAATCAAGCCAAATTGTTCATTTTGGAACTCAAACTAAAAGTAAAAACTTTTGAAGTTATCTTTCTACTTCTGTTTTTTTTTTTTGTTAACTCGGACAATCAAACTTTAAATTGAAAAGAGATTATTGCAATAAATTAAATTAAGTAATGGTAGTAAAATAAAGACGTACCATAAAGATAGAATAGGAAAGATTCACGAAACAAATTAAAAAAAGAAAGATCTCATAAAAGTACTCTAGAATATAATGAAAGATAAATTAAAGTATTTTTTTTATTACAAAAATTTTTGGAGAGGGGTTAAGTTCACTCACGATCTAAGGACAGGGCTAAATCTCTTTTCCTTCTAAACGATACTAATGCTAGGCAGGGTGAGCCGTCTATTACCCTCAAACGTAAACCTAAGTATCCAGGAGTTAGGATGCATCTCTAAACGCCGCGATTGAAATAACAACAAAATAATATTCCCCAAGATTTAAACACACTCTAAATAGTCACATGTCTTACTTTTTCGCCAATTGAATCTACGGACAATAGGTTAAATCAATATATTAAATATGCATAATACCAACTCGATCGATTTGAGAATTTTTTTTTATTACATACTCAATTTACTAAAATTTTATCTCGATTATATTTAGATCTGATTCACGCCGCTTACCTGGATTTGAGATTTTGATATATTGGTAACAAGACCCGCCGGCCCTTGAAAGTTGTTTTTAGGCCTCCCTTCCAAATTCCTCTTATCAATTTAAGTTTAAAAAAAAAAAAAAAAGCGAATACAGGACGTGGGAGTGCATTAGTGAAGTTGAGAAACACAGTGCAGCCACCATATGGCGGTCGAGAAGAGTCGCCTTCAGAAATTTTGAGTGGGCTTGAGCTTCCTAATAATTACAGAAATTTACTTCACTCTGGTATGTATTATGGTCTATGAACAAGCGGTCCCAGGACTTTAACCTTTTTTATTTTTTCCATGGCTTGCCATTAATAAAGCATGGTTCTCTCACAAATATTATATTTTTTCACTCACTACATCTTAATCCTTGAATATTTTTAAAAAAAGGAGTTAAACATTACAATTTACAAGAAGAAGAAATTATTAAAAAAACTGAAAAACTTCATACATCTCATCGCACGTGACAAGTTCGTAATTAGTTTAAACATAATTTTTTTAAAAAAATGAATTTGAAATTTATCAAATGAAATTTGTTGAAAAAGAACAATTTATTCACGTGTTAATCTTAATCAATTACACAGAAACATGATGAGAAAATACATTAATGAAAGAATCTGCAGTCTCAACATACGTCGTGGTAAAACTGCGAAGATATCTGAAAATGAATCTAACCAAACAAGCCACAATTGACATGATGACACACCCTAAGACTATCTTTAGAACTTAAAAATTCTCCTGGATTGCAAAGTATGGCCGTTTCAAGCTAATCTATTCATATATCATATTGGGGCTTCCTATTGAATCTTTGATTTTTCACACAGCTTTATTTTTTTTTAAACTACTAGCGAAACATTCTATAATTCTATAAGCAATATTGCAATGAATCCCTACCTCATTTTGGCATAGTAAATAATATGATCAATTTCTGGTGAGTAAATATAAACTATATTCTATGAAGTTTTCTCATCTAAGTGAGTATACATACATACACATGCTACAGAAAGAACCAGAGGGTTTCTACATGATCATATCAACTTTATTAAAAAATATAGTAAATGACAGCACGCGAGAGCTGTTATTTCTCCGACTGTATATTTGATCTCCATTTTCCATTCTTTTAGTGGGTTGGGGAAGGGAAAATATGGGGTCGTGGGATTGTGTATGGATGAAATGAAAGAGCATTGAATTATGGAAAACGTGAATAAGTGCAAGGATTGTAGGAGAGTTTATGTGCAAATTCAGAAATGAGGATAGCGCTCAATGGAACACTAAGCAGATGCAGCAGCTTGTTCCTCAGCAGTCTGCGACACCGAGAGGAGGGTGCAGATGAGGTTACGGTCTCCGTATACATTGTCCACACGTGCTGATCAACACAACCACATTCATTAGTATTTCATTAAATGAATGAATAAATTCCAAGATAGTCTCAAATTCTGCTTCTATGGATATAAACCAAAGAAAGATGAAGAAGGAAATACGACTAGTACCTGTGGTAGGCCAGAACTTGGAAACGCGGAGCCAGGGAGCTGGGTATGCTGCATATTGCCGAGAGTATGGTTTGGTCCATTCATCTCCCATAAGCAATGAAGGAGGATGAGGGGCTCCCTGTACAATGATCAATACCATTTTCATTTAGATAAAAGGAATCACTCACACAGAGCATCCACTGATTGATTTGCATTCTAATGATCATATACATGGAGAACATTCAACAGGGAACTCTTATTTACCTTGAGCACATTATTATTAATATCAGCTTTCCCATTCTCTATCTCTCTGATTTCTTCTCGAATGGAAATAAGAGCATCACAAAACCTGTCTAACTCAGCCTGCAATGATATTTCTTACTCAGATTACACCTGCTATGAGAAGAGAACAGAAAGGTTGCCAAGAAAAACATGATACCTTGCTTTCACTTTCAGTGGGTTCAATCATGAGAGTACCAGGCACGGGCCATGACATAGTTGGTCCATGGAACCCATAGTCCATAAGGCGCTTGGCCACATCCTCAGGTTCTATACCAGCAGTATTCTATGACACAAATAGCTTACAGTTAATCAGACTATGGCAGATACACTTCAAAATAAATGAATAAAACAAAGTGAGCTACCTTAAAGCTTCTCAGGTCAATAATGAATTCATGAGCAACTGTTCCATTGACTCCTCGGAAAAGAACAGGGTATTGATTCTGTAAATCCCAAAGCATTACTAAACGCTAGTAAACAGAAACATTATAATAAGATGCACACATGACAGAGTTTCAGGATCAGGGGAGAAAGCAGAAACCTCTAATCGTTTGGCCATGTAGTTAGCATTCAAAATGGCTATCTTGGATGCTTCAGTGAGTCCTTTCGAACCCATCATGGCTATGTAAGTATACGAAATTGGCAATATGAGTGCTGAGCCCCAAGGCGCTGCAGAAATGGTACCAAGAGGCTGAGTCTTGTCAGGGGCAGGAATCCCGCCCGTGGGTACCTTCAGAACGGTAGCAGCAATAAAATCAAGCAACAATGTCATCAAACTTAAAGTAAGGATGATTTACTGAGAACATAATGTGCCTGCTCATGGATAAATGAATGACACGTATGCAAGCCATACATAGTGTCAGCAATAACAAACAAAAGTCTAATATTTTTACCACGGGATGTGAAGGTAAAAATGGTGCCAAGTGTTTCTTTACACCAATAGGACCCATGCCAGGACCACCTCCTCCATGTGGGATGCAGAATGTCTTGTGAAGGTTAAGATGGCAAACATCTGCTCCAATCCAGCCAGGGCTTGTGAGTCCCACCTATAAACATGAAACCATAATCCAAAATTGATCAACGAACTAAAATTGCTCGAAATTAGGCACCAAAGTTGAACATTTTGGATCAACTCACAACTTGAAATATAACCCAAAAAGCGCACATGAATGTGAAGATTCACACAGAAAAAAAAAACCTGGGCATTCATGTTGGCCCCATCCATATACACTTGACCTCCATTATCATGAATAATCTTGCATATCTCATCAATACCCTCCTCGTAAACACCATGAGTTGAAGGATATGTAACCTATAATTTAAACCAAAACCAAATGAATATCAGTAATGCTCTAGTTTTCTTCTAGTGTTCCCATCTTTTTCCTCGCAATCCAAATACAAATCCAACAAAGGAAGCAAGCTGTACCATAAGTGCGGATAAGTTATCCTTGTTTGTCTCAGCAGCCTTTTTCAACTCTTGAATATTGATATTTCCATGGGCATCGGTTCCAACAGGGACAATTTTCATTCCACACATAGCAGCACTGGCTGGGTTTGTGCCATGTGCTGAGACAGGTATGATGCAAACATTACGGTGGTGGTCTCCCCTTGCCTAGAGTTTCCAATTGCCAAAAGAAGTAAGCATCACATGCACAAATAACGTTTGTGAAAGGAGCAAATATGGGAAGAATTGCATCACTTGTAGATATCTGCTACACCTTAGAGTAACACATTCTTAAAATGCAAAACGAATATCAGGTGAACTACCTCTATTACTAGATTTTGAATCAAAAGAAACTAAGAATGCCCTACAGAATTCTACCCACATAACGTAACCAAACAAAATCTTAATGGTCAAAGTTGTCATACCTTGTGGTATGCACGAATAACCATAAGTCCAGCATATTCTCCAGAAGCGCCAGCATTAGGTTGCAAAGAGAATGAGTCAAACCCAGTGATGGCACACAATAGATCGCCCAAATTATCGAACATTTCCTGATAACAAAGTTGCTCTTTTACACACAGAAAAAGCAGATGTCTACCTCAAATAATGGAAATAAAAGCGTTTATAAAATCTCTTCTATCAAAGTTATCATAATGATTTTATTTAAACCTTTATAACTACCTGATAACCTTGAACTTGTTCAGCAGGTGCAAAAGGGTGAATGTCAGTAAAGCCAGGCCATGTCACTGGCATCATTTCAGTTGTGGCATTCAGCTTCATTGTGCAAGATCCAAGTGGAATCATACTGTGGCATAGTGAGAGATCTTTCGACTGTAGCTGATGAATATACCTTAGCAACTCATGCTCAGTATGGTACCTATTCAGAGCAAATGAAATTTAGGTAAGCTTCACAACAAAACCTTGTAACTTCAAATCTGATGGAAAGGGATGTACTGTACGTGTTAAAGATAGGATGCGTCAAATAAGGGCTCTCCCTAGTTAGTCCAGAAGGAAGTGTGGTCTGAACCTCTGGAGCAAGAGAAGCAGCTGTGAAGGAGACCTGATAACAAAACAAAGGTTTTAGATGGACTTGAAGGGGTGAAAAATAGCACAAATGATAATTAAGAAAAGGAAAATATAATATTGCTCACAGGCTTGCCACCAGCAAAAACTTTGAAAAGCTTATCAACATCCTCCAAATTGGTTGTCTCGTCAAAGGAAACAGTGATCTGAAAATCAATCAAACCACATAATCAAAGACATGAAAAAGAGAGAGAGATAATTTGATGCAAAATAAGTAAAACACTTACAGTGTTTCCATCAACGACTCGCAAATTTATCTCACTTTTGTAAGCAGCATCGGCAATTGCATGAGCATTAGCAGTCTTAACCTTCACAGTGTCAAAGAAGGGAAGATCCTGAACTTCAACTGTTCCAAGTTTCTTTAATCCAAGAGCAAATACCCCAGCGAGACCATGAACTCGTTGGCCGATAGTTTTAAGTCCTTCAGGTCCATGATAAACAGCATACATAGCAGCCATGTTCGCAAGCAGTGCCTAAAAACAATCAAATCAGGTCTAACCAAATCAGCAAATTCACGTAAGACCAGAACACGGCTCCAGAAATATTCTACAATAAAGGTTAATCTGTTCTGCGGGAGATGTTGATTAAAGATGAAATTATTCATGTTATAAATACCTTCAAGTTCATTCTAAGAGAACAGTAAAGGGTAGTACCTGGGCAGTACATATATTGCTAGTCGCCTTGTCTCTACGGATATGCTGCTCTCTGGTTTGCATTGCCATACGCAAGGCTGGTTTTCCAGAAGAATCAACGCTGACACCAATAATTCTTCCAGGCATCATCCTCTTGTACTCTTGGGATGTGGCCAGGAAAGCCGCATGAGGACCTCCATAACCCATTGGAACTCCAAACCTCTGAGCTGAGCCGACAACAATATCTGCTCCGAGTTCACCGGGAGGCTTCAACACAGTCAAAGCAAGAAGATCCGATGCCATTACAACCTTAACTCCGTGAGCATGAGCTTTCTTAATAAACTCACCATAATCCAAAATCTCACCCTCGGTGCCCGGGTACTGAACAAGCACACCACAAACATCACCCGATTTATAATCAATATCCTTGACATCTGCCGTAACAACCTTGAGATCAAAACCTTCTGCTCTAGTCATACAAATATCAATTGTCTGAGGATGACAGTTGGTGGCAATGATAAAAGTCTTTTTCTTTCCCTTCAGAATATTGTTGCACATTGCCATTGCCTCAGCGGCGGCAGTTCCTTCATCTAGCAACGAAGCGTTGGACATAGGTAGACCAGAAAGATCAGTGATCATGGTCTGAAAATTAAGCAAGGATTCAAGACGTCCTTGGGATATCTCAGCCTGGTAAGGAGTATATTGGGTATACCAAGCTGGATTTTCCATTATGTTCCTCAAAATCACAGGTGGAACATAGGTGTTATAGTACCCCATTCCAATGTATGACTTGAAAATTTTGTTCTTGGCCGCCAGATACTGCATGTGCTCGATCATTTGGCTCTCCGTCGTTCCCTCGTCAAACTTGTTAAACTTCATATCATTCAACCGGATCGATTTAGGCACGGTGGCATCGATGAGCGAGTCAAGATTGTCGAATCCACACGACTGAGCCATTTTGCTCTGTTCCTCAGGGGTTGCAGAGTTATGGCGACGAGGAAAAGTGTCACTGGGTTTGAGTGCCTCAACCGAAATCGATCGAGATTGGAAAGCCCAGAAAGCAACATTACGTGACAGAGCATTCCCGCCCTGAAGGTTCTCAGATTTGGATCCTCTGCCTCTAAAAGCAGAGGGAGAAAGAGATGATACATACCTAGAAGGTGTGTACAGTACAGGTGTGGAAGAGTTCAGCGAAGATTCATTCTGGCGGTACTGCTTCGCTTGTGAAACGAGGCGTCTCAGAATCGCCCTATTCGCGATCCGCCGTGCACGTTCCATGAAAGCGGTTTACAGAGATCAACAAGAGAGGAGGGATGGATATGAAATAAAGAACTGACGATATGGAATCTGTTTTATTGGGTGTTGTTCTATGATTCCATTTCAACTGTTGAAGTGGAGAGTGTGGGTTGGGGTAGGGGTAGGTGTAGTAATACAGTCGCTTGGCCTTTCTGTATAAATAATAAGATATAGTAGATGCTTCAAGTATTGAATAATGAATGATGAGTGAATAAATGAGCACAATAAGCGTAAATTTTCAGGACGAAATAGCTTCAAGATCTGGTAGAAACGGTAGGTGGTTGGTGTGTGCACGCACACCTATTAAGGAAAACGACAAATTCAATGGCATCACCATCGTACTGACTTCCAAATCACCACAAACTCTGGAAATAGATGAACGGAAGGAATTGAAGCTATGGGGATTGAGTTTCAATGGATCAAAATGCATTTCATGAGCTTTCAAGGATAGAGATATTCTACATTTTCATTTATCTCATTTCCAATTTTGCTTTTACTGGGCAGTAGGGTCGGGGCTGTCTGATTTTTGGAAATATATTTTATGAATAAGAGCCAAGTTTGCTGGCCGATTCTGTTTCACAGCAAGCTTATCCAGGGAGTCCAGAAGCAGACAAAAAATTCCTAGGGTTAGGAATTGAGGATCAACGGGCGTCACTCGGATAAGATTCAAGCAGATCGGAGGAATGGGAAAATACGAATCAGGCTCTTCCGCCTGTGTCAATGGGCTCCCTCCATCTGGTGTCTGAGGAAGCACATATTTGGCGGAGGAGATAATTTCGGCATATTTGTGTATATATGACTCCCCGGGTAATTTTCATCGAATGCAAGTGAGATTGTTCTTTGAGGTCGACGTGGATCTACATATTTGTGTATATATAATTCCGCATCTCTTGCCTTCCCGAAAATAAAAACAATATAATCACTTATAAATATAATTTTAAAAAATCAGTAAAAAATTCTTATTTAAAAAATATAATAATAAAAAAGACATGAGTTCAATCTAATAGTACTGCTTATGCATAAATTTACGTCCTTCTTATTAATAAAATTTTAGATAGATATTTTTATTGATTTTTTTATAATGTTAACCTTCCATAAACAGAATACATTTTAATTTAATCTTTGTGTGTATTTCTTTTTAATCTCTCGTATGTATCTCCTAAAGTTAGGAAAATAGGGTAAAAGATTCTGTTTTACACTGGAGGAACTTTGAAGAGGTTGGAAAAATCTTACAAACTTCTGTAAGATGTCGTCGTCCTTTATATGAAAATAAGCAATGGGGATATTCTTATTGGCACAAACGCGCGGGTTATTAGGACTTTAGCCTATATTTACATTATACATTAATGTTTGTTTAGATTTAGAGATAAGAGACTTTCAAATAATTTGAAATTTTTTATGAAAAGTAATTTAGTACGTAAAAATTTTTACAAAAAAATAAAATTTTGTATTTGGGGTAAAAATAAGACAAATATTTAATAGAGGCCTATTGTTCTAGTTAATTAAAGACTTATAAAGTTTGACATATTTAATAAATATCTTATGTTTTAAGCTTATTTAAAGGCTTAACAGTTTAAATAGGATAATTTTTTTTCTAAAATTTAATCTATAAGCTGTGGGCCTAACCTGTTTAGTTATATATAAATTATAAATATGTTTAAAACCTATTTAAAGCTTTATATCTATATATATACATATAAAAGCTTTTAGTATAATCAAAGTATACTTATCACCTTCGTAGCTTTAAATATGATGTCTTTTTAAAAATTTATATGGTAAATAGACTTCTAAAAAAGATTCTAAATAAAGACTCAAGCTTGAGCCTTACAAGAATATATACAAGCTCAAACTTTATATTATTATTATAAGTTTATACCTATTTAGCTAAAGTTTAGTATGATCTAACATATTTTTATCCCTACTTTTGTCATATAAGATGATTTATGATTTATTATTTAATATTTTTTATATTTCATGATATGTTCATTCATACTTATATTTTTATAAGTATTTTCTCTTATTAACTATGCATGAATTATGATTATTCTCGTATACCGTTTAAAGTTATTTCTTACAATAATAATAAAAACTATTTTTTATAAATTTTTATTGTTTTCCTTGTTTTAATTTCTAATTTTTGTACGATATTGATGTTGATGCCGCCTTTGCTCTAGGTCCAACTCATGTCAACATGAATGATTGGTCGGAGTTTGAATATGCTGGCTCAACTTGGAAATTATAGTCACCTCAAGATTTTGGTTGGTAACTTTCTTTCCCTCGGATCAGTTCAACTGAGGGGGATGACCAATTAAGCTATGCTCTTGCTCAATGGGTTGGGAAATTAGATATACATTGAGATCAAATAACATGCAGGAAGATGTAATAAAAATACGATTTCATGAATATAGAAAACTATCCCCATTTTTCATCGTCAAAACATTATAATAAATATTATATATCTTTATTTGTGGGAAGAAAAGGAAACAAACCTCCAGTCATCTGCCAATTCGGCCCAAACAAAGTGGGCAGAGATTTAGAGGGTTTTCCGGTGGACTCTTTCTTTATGGGGTAAATGGGCCGATCAAATCTCTCTTCTGGAATAATCCTCTGAATACATTGTTGGTATCCGGATCCGACCCGCGTATCGCACCTGACTACGGTGGGTGAGTCTCCTAACTGGGGTTAGTCCGAGTGGTAAGCGGCTCGGTATCGCTTAAGCGAGGTCTCGAGTTCGAGCCTTGGCGTACGCAAAAAATCCCCGTTGGGAGACTCACCCACCATAGCCAGGTGCGCGACGCGGGTCGGATCCGGATGTAGTCGGGGCAAAGCTCCGGTGAACCGGGTGGACAACAAAAAAAAATGTTGGCATATAAAAAGGCCAGGCCGCATAGGAGCTTATCATCCCCATTGATGTAGTCTTTATTTGTCTTAGGCCTTTGCCTTGTTATATATATATAAAGTTTCCGAAATAATTCGTGTTTTATTTTCTTATTTGGAAAGGGAGCTAAACTAGCCTAATAGGGGATAAAACCCACCTCTACCAATGGGGGTTGAATTTAATAAAAAAAATTAATCTTTTATAATCTGACGAATCAATATTCAAATAGATACTCTCATTTAGTCCCTAATAGTACTTTGAATAGAGTTGTTTCATACCAACGTATAAAGGCATTATTTTGACACCGGGAATGCATGATAGTGTAGTTTTGAAAACGGATAATGCTAATGTTTTCAATTGCATCTCCTCTTGCACCGCTAAATTAAATGATGTGATTGGAACTTGTTTTTAGAAGAGGGAAAATGATTCGTACTATACAAAATGAAGGTAGAGTGCGGAGTGAGTCATATAAAACGGAGATATAAATTAGATAAATTAAAGAAGTACTCCTTACTATAATTAAGAGACACTAATCGAAAAGACCGTAGCATGAAGAAAATAAGGGGGTGAAAAGGTGTATGTTGTTTGAGGGTAGGAATCCTCTTGTTAACAGCTAGGGTGATTGGAACTGTTCATTTCTGTTTAAGGAGGTTTAGCTACTGACTTTAGAGTAGTGAGTGTTGATAAGAAGGTGAGTCCGAGTAGGGTGGGATACTGTGCAATCAGCGTCTTTCTATTCTACCCTAGAACGATATGCCGCAAGTGTTAGGAGTTTTGATCGAGAAGGTATAGGCTGATTCTCTTCTTTTGTTTATTTCTGCTGCACTTTTCTATTTTCTTTTGCCTTGTGGACTTTGTTTTGGGATATTTTGTTTTTCTTTGCCTATATATATTAATACAGCAAAATTTTTACGATAGAAATAAAATTAATTACTCAACCTAATATTAATCTATATGTGAAGGACATGATGTTTTAAGTACCTAAAAATGTTATAGAAACTCTATAGTTGAAAAGGCAGAGACTAGATTTTAATTTAGAGAACCGTAGAGATTTATGTGTATTTTTTTTTTTTGTTTTAATAAACTATAACATGCGCGTAAGAGATATTTTGAAAATTTAATCAAATATGTCATTTGCTATTAAAAATATGTATACTTCATGTATTTCAATTAAAAAAAAATTATGACAATAGATCAATTTTTTTTTCCAGGGAATAGTATATATGCATAGGGCCGTTTATTCACAAATATGGGAACAGAGAGAATAATTTGTCACACACTCATAAGCTGTTTATTATTTATCTGTTCGGTGAACAGTTACGTGACATTAATTTCTAAACCGTGCTGCATTTCAAAACTGGCAACAAAAATGTACTGATATAACGGATAAAATCTGCTAAATAAACAGATAAAATATGGAGTGAGTAATAATATGTTCTAAATAGGAACAGAGGCATGAGACAAATCCATGAGCGGCGCCGCTTGAGCTACTCCGTCCAGAGGAAACACTTGCTTCACCACCGATACGTTGTTCCTGAAACTAAATGCCAAATCCTTATAACCAACATTCTTCTTTTCTCCCTCAGACGTTCCTTCACTGCTTCCACTCGCCTTGCACTTATTATTATTCTTTAATCCTACAAAATGGTTTGTGCGAGCCTTCTTCTCCTTGCTATTCATCACTCTGCAACTCACCGAACCATTTCCAGCTTCCGCCATTAATTCTCGCCTTCCTCTGCCTAATCCCACACGCATTGCACAGTAACTACACATGCAAATATATACATGTCCATTAATGAATACTGTAAGGTTCTGAGATAATAGAATAAATCTAAGGGATAGTTAAATTTATCTCATAAGAATTATTTTACCTTGGGACCCTTTGGGCCACCCCTCCAAAGTGGGTTACTGGCTGTGCTACAGTCGACGCAAACCCTAGTGGCGGTGTTATTTCTGTGGTTTAAAGGGCTTCTCTGGGTTTGGGTTTTCTGGTGCTCTCGAGTTTGGATATTTGGATTTTGGAGTGACATTATTATTCGATACTTTATTATTGGGGATCATCATCTTTCTCATCAACATCATCTTAGAAGGCATCCATTGTGCAGACTCGTACCCGCTTTTGCTTTCTCCTTCTTCCTCCTCCTCCTCCTCTTTATAGCCGCCACACACGTTTCTTCTATATATCAATATCCTTAACTTGTTGAGGCTGCGGTGAATTGAAGGATGGATTACAAACTTGGTGACTGCTTGATCCGCCATGAAACAGTACCGGTCCATATTCCTACACAAATATATATAATCAAGATATATATTATCCACTAATTATATGGTTTTATAGATATGATTTAGATAACTAGTGACCAAGATTTTATAGTATTATGAATGATGATCCTTGATTTATCAAACCAACTGACAAAAAATCATGTATATATGCGCAAGAGAGTACGTATGCGTACATCCACCACAGAAATCGGTTCTGAATGCATAAATTAAAGAAAACAGCGTAAACTTTATTAGCTGTTAATTATATTCCGTACTAATCAGGCCATATATATATGATTCTATGGTTCATCACCGAGCCGACCATGAAAATTCGTTCATGTTTCAAAAATAAGAAAGTGAAGATCAATAAATAGCTACACGACTACTGATCATGGATATTTAATTAACCACCAAATTAAGATCAAGCATATATATGAGCGTGGAGATAGTGAAAATGATATAAATTGATTGCAAAGTGAGAGAAGTTGATGATGGGTTTTCAAAGAAGAATATGAAGAAATAAGATAGGATCTTACCTCTTGAAGATCACGTCTTAACTCTCGGCGGGTTTCTCTGGTCTGTGTTTGATCAAGAAAGTAGAACAAACTATGCAATGAAGGGAGAGAATTAGAGGAATCCTGATTAAGAAGAGAAACGAAGAGTTGGTGTTGGTGTTGATCTTCTATTTGATCCGTGAGAAGGAAAGGGCTTGGTGATGGGTTCATAGCAACAGGAGTCATCGAAGGATCCAACGGAAGGAGAGAGGGAGGGGGAGGGGGAGAGACAGAGGATGTTAATACCTGCAAAAATGGACAGAATAAGGGATGGAATATTAAGGAATAGGGCGAGAAGAAGATGCCTAAATGAAGATGACTACACAGTAATAGGGTTATGGAAGGGGGATAAAGGAGCAGAAAGAGAGAGAAGAGGACTGAGAGGCATTCACCTGACTTGATATATATAACTAAACAAAACATATTAATATATATATTGCAAAGAGACAAGATTAAAAAGCAAGTGTAGAATGCAATTCGACCTCCAGGATAATGCCAAAACCCTATCTGCAGTTTCGGTCCTCATATACTTACCCAGTTGATCAGTCTCATTGACTCGAACGGTCACTTAGCTAAATAAAGAGCAATGATATCTCTTTTTATTTTTATCAAATTGACCTAGCAAGAGGATTCTACTCACTTTGAAATTAAACATCCTATAAGACCGTGGTCCAAAAAACAAAAGGTTAAGATGCAAATTTTGTCCCGAAAATTTTTAGTTAATGGCAATGTTGCCCTAGTTCTTTTGGGTTTAATGTTATCTAAAAATTTCAAAACATAATAATGCTACTCCATCCTATCAAAAAGTTAACACTAACTATTAAAAATTAACATTAACGGTAAATATTTTCAACGGGAAGTGACAATATTATTCTATTTTAACACTTTTAAGGCAATTTTAATTTGAACCCAAAAATTTTTCGAGGCAATATTTTTTCTGAACAAAAATTTTTAAGACAAATTTGTATCTTAATCCAAAATAAATTCTTCACCAACACTACCACCTTCACTATTTTTTATCTATATGTCATAAAAATTCAGTAGAGTTTTACATTGGATATCGGAAATCCAACACAACAATTATCCCTTATATCTAAGTTTGAGATTAGCTATGAAGAAATATGGACAGAGTTCCTAAACAGAATCTAATATATAGTAAAAAAATTTAAAAAAAGTTATTATAAAATCTCAATAAAGGGATGTAATTAATTATTAAAAAGTTTCACAATAACTTAACAATACACAATGACAAGTTCTAATAGAAACAATGATAACAAGTCGTTGCTACTTATTTGTTTTGATAATTATATTATTCCTTTAGAACATCGTAGTAATTTTTCCTGCGGTACTTACTATCAAGTGTTCTTAAAATAAGTGGTATATCATGCATATATCCACATTTGTTAAACTAAGTTTTCAATGAATTGTACAGTAGAATTTATGGGGAATAAATGTTTTAGGAATGATGAGGATAGTGCTGCAGATCTGAAGATATATAGAGACGACAGATATGCCTGATGTAGCGCCTTACTAAATCCTTAGTGTAGCCAAAAAACATCTACGTTGGCACTGCAGAGACAGTTTTTGTGAGATAGACAGCGTCTCCCAGCAGTCCCCACACACACCACACTGCTTGCCATATGCCCATATCAATCATTTACGCCTTTTGAATTCTCCATCGTTGTTTTATTTACCTCCTGTCAGAATATTATTTCCTCAGATTTTCTTACCTCCTTTAGTAGATATTTCAGTTCTGTATATTTAATTTTTTTTCTCGCGCGGAAGGACATTTAAAGGCTTTTTTCACTTTGGATTTGGGTAAAATAACGTATCTGATCAACTAGCAGGAACCAGCTAACATGAGCAATGATTACATACATGCTTTCCGAATATAGCAGACTTGGGATTCATATATCTGAGAGACGTTGAATCCAACCCTTCATCTAAGGAAAGCTTATGTATATATACGCATATACATGAAGCTAGACCAGAATGAATATATATTTTATTTATATACAATTCACTTATGTGATGTAATAAACGATTAAACATGTTGATCACGGGTTGAGAAAGACATATATATGATTCACACGAAAATTCTAAACGAAATCGCAACTTGAAGGCGTGTGCTATGCCCTCGGCGTGGTTGATGAAAAGCTGATAGTCAAGAAGGTGGTAATTAAACAATATATGAGCATGTAATTAATCCTATAATTAGAGGGTTTGTTTGTTTGTTTTTTTGTGATGAAGAAGGAAACTACGTATGAGAATGGTGTGGCCGCTCAAGATCCTTATCTCAGATCGACGAGGATCATACATAACGATAGCGATGGTGGCTGTCTCATCATATATAACGAGTCCTAAACCCTAATCCAAGTGGTTCTTCTTGTAAAAGATTATTCAAAAGATTATAGATCTTTTTTTTTTTTATATGGATCGATTTTATTCAAAAGATTATTGTTTTTATATTCTAATTAAGTTAAACTATTTTTTAATTATTCTATAATTAGATGATTGATATTATTTTTTGCCAGCATTTAGATGATTGATATGATGTTGTACGGACATGAGCTTTCAATTTCCTTACAGGAAAGCGGGCCTAAGTAATTTGTAGTGGAATCACCTTGGCCCAATGTGCTGGAAGCCGAAATCTACCCACTCCTCCATTTACTAGGTCACGTACCCTCTCCTTTATTCAATCCTTTCTTTTATTGTCAAAAACCACCGGCTAGTGAGTAGTGACCCTTGCGATGTTTTATTTGAAATAAAGAAAATAATAATGTCTCCCGAATAAAAAAAATTTCAATAAAAGAATACGTATGGTTAACAAAACAAATTATGATATGTTTTGCAGTCGATTTGAGAAAATTGAAGTAATAACGAATGGACAAACCCTTTTAATATTTTGCAGTTAGGGATGAAAATAGGCCAAGCGACCTGTTAAGGGCCTCTAATCTGACCTGTATTTAGTTTGGTCTGTTATAAAAAATACACAGACTAAGACCTATATAAAAGTTTATTTTCTTTATAAGGCTAAATTCAGGCTTGTTAAGAAGCCTGTTAGGCCTGTCAGGCGAGCTGTGTCTGCTATTAAAAATATATTTAGTATGAAAGTGTAATAGGTAAGTGTCGAACCCATCACCTATTAAACATAATATAATAATTAGACTATGAGGCTAACACATATTGTTATAAATTTTATTCTTATTTTTTTATAATAATAATTAGATGATAAATTTTGATAAAATAAGCTCTTTTAATAGCTTCAGGTTAGGTCAGTTATATTTACAGGCTAGATTTAAGCTAAAAAATTAGCCTACAATAAACTAAATTATCACTTAACAGGCC
The DNA here is from genome assembly GCA_037074615.1 of Leucaena leucocephala. Classification (NCBI taxonomy): domain Eukaryota; kingdom Viridiplantae; phylum Streptophyta; class Magnoliopsida; order Fabales; family Fabaceae; genus Leucaena; species Leucaena leucocephala. The sequence continues at coordinate 4,927,741 of CM073540.1, read as the reverse complement.
AAAGCGTATTCTGTTTCTATCCCTATTTGCAGTTAAGGAATTTTGACAGAGGCTAATATAAGGAATCACACGGTATGATTTTGTTTCAAGCAAATTAAATGAGAGATTAATGAAAAGACAGCTCCTATCGAGTATAGCACTATAGGAATTCATATATCCATTAATCCAACCTTAGAAGAAATGCAAGAAATAATAATAATAATAATAATAGAAACACAAAAGTTGAAACAGAAGATGCATATAATTAAAGTTGGCGTATAAAAACGGGGCCGGGGCGTAATAAATTAGATAGGTGTTGTATGGTTCTGGGGAAGGTGGACCTTAATAAATGAGGCACACAATTGAATTCAATTAAAGACTGAATCCCAATTGTGAGACCTAGGCGTGGAGCTAGCCAAGCCGAAGCCTAGAGGATAAAGACCACAACATAGTAGTGTGGAGTGTGGACCAGATCTCTGATTCTCTTCCCTCCTACTTTCAAAACAGAGAATGGTGACCACAGCCATATATACATATCTCAGCTCTATCTTCATTTAAAATCTCGTACTTAGCGTACAAGTGGTTAGTTGACATGTCATCATCTGGTTTTGAAGTTGTATCCACCAATCTGTCCTGCTTTATATACGGTCTGGGAGTAACACTACCACCGTCTTTTAATATAGGACGTGGAAGAAACCTTATATGTCCATTGCTACTGTTGTTCACCATATTCTATAATTGGGTAAGGTTGAGAGAGACGATGGGTCGTTCATTAAATTAAATTTGTGAAATTAATGATTTTGGTGGGATCCTGAGATGACTTGTGATCCATCATCCATCTCTATTAATTGGTCTCACCTACAAAAGTATCAGTGCTTAATTGCCTCTCTCTTGGAAAGTCCACATTAATTAAATACAAAAATGTTGAGATTTTGATCCTAGTCAACAAGGTTGGTTGGCTTGGAATGAAGGGAATTAGAGGAACCAAGAAGAAACACCCCAGAAAGAAGCAGGACTACTGTAATTTACAAACTTCGAAATACACAGCTGATATTATATATATATATATATATATATATATATATATATATATATATTATCATTGCCAAACCCAAGACATTGGACAACAAGACAACAACTCGTCGATCATACGAAAACCAACATAAGCATGACTGACAATATTAACCTACGGTGGACTATACAAGATTATTACTGTGCATTCCCCTGGATGATCGGATCAGAAATGTAAAAAGTGAAGCTTGTTCAAAACCACAGTTTGTTCTCCACGGGCTGACCCTGTTCCCAGCTAAGTACTCTACCCAGCCATTCATCGTCTAGCTCGTCAGTTTCACCCTCTGCCTCCATTTTCGCCTTCCCTTCTGGCACACTACCGCCGGAGCCGACCAACTGGATTCCTGCCATCACCGTCGACTTTGAGTCCGAGACAGAGGCTCCGCAGCTCCCGTTGTTGCCTGCGTCCGTTGCATGCGGCGGTGGCGATGGCTGTTTGGGCGGGGTGACGAGGGAGCCGGCTAGTTCGTTGTAAAACTGCTGCATCACCTCCTCGATGGTTTCTTCTTCGAAGAAAAACTGGGCTGTTTCGCTGTCGGATTCGGTGAGAAGCTCTTGAATCTTGCCGACCAGAGCTTCTTCTCGTGTTGGTTCGGGACTGTTTTCCATGAGGGGGGAGGTACCTGGTGAGAGAGACAGGTGGGAGGAAGCAAATAGGTGTATGAAGTGTGATATGGGGGCGTAGGGCTTAAATAGGCTGTCAAAGTTTGAGAATCAGGTGCCAAGCAAGATGGCAATGGCAGGTATAAGATAGGTGACGTGGCAGGTTTAATTTTAATATTAAATTGTATTGCTTTATCTTATCTTTAATATAAATTTAATTTGAGGTAACATTATTTTACCAGCAAAATCAACATACAATGATACAATGTACTATTTTATTATTATTTATAAGATAGAAAGATAATTTATTTTTATATTTATAACTCACATCATTAAATTTAAATAAAGGTTAACTTAAAAGTTATTAAATTTTAAAATAAATTAATAAGATTTAAGGTATTTTAAACCCTGATAAAATATGTTAAAATTGACTTTTAAGTAAACGAGAGATTGTAAATGTCAACTTGGCGAGAGCGTTGTCTCCACGTTGATATGTGCATTGGGGAATTCGGGTGCCATGGGTCCATTGTTTGGGACATGTGGTGCATTGAAAGCAAGTTAGGAATGGAGGGTGGAGATTAATGTGCATGTTTGGTTAACTTTTAAAACTATAGTTTTAAAAGTTGAGGAGACAAACATAATTTAAAAAATATTTTTTTTAGTTTAAACTATAATTTAGAGAAAAAAAAACTATCGTTTTAAAGAAGGAACCAATTTTTACTTTTTTTAAAATTATTTTTTTCCTAAAATTACTTTTAACATTTTTTGTTAAAAAAATTACTATACAAAAACTAAACCAAATATATCTTGGGTACACTTTGTTGCACATCACCATGTTTTTTTCTTGTACAACTTTTTTTTTGAAAGGGATTATACTCACATACGATCTAAAGGTAGAGCGAAATCTCCCTTTCTCCTAGGCGATACTAATATCGGGTAGGGTAAACCGTCTATTACTCTTAAGCGTAAACCTAAACACCCAGGAGTTATGATGCTTCTTTAAGTGCTGCGACTAAAATTATAATAAAATTATACTTTTTAGAGATTAAACACGTTTTAAATAATTATATGTCTTATCTTTTTATTAGTTAAATGATACGGGGAACTATTGCGGTCTAAGTAAAGGTAGCCTCGTTCAAGATATTGGCCCATCCATGTAGTTGCAACATTTTGAACCATTCAAACGGCCTAAATATTCAACGAGAACCGAAAGTGAACGGTTTGAAGCATTGAATGGAACCATTTCTATCAAAGTGGGCTGAGGACCGGCCTGGTTATATTCATGTTCGATTGAGTTTTGCTTTTGCTAATTACAAAGGCAATCGTGGTGCTTGAAGTAGTCTGGATAGGATCCAACCTACAACATAACACAAACAGGGATGACCATCATGCTATCAAAGTTAGAAAGTCATTGGCTTTGATTGAGTTTTGTAAGACTCACTAATACAAAAGAATCTTTTTTGGACCAATTAAAAAGAAAGCATACCAATGGCATTTTTGCATACAAAATTTATTGAAGCTGTACTTTTTATCATGGTTCTTATTTAACCTATTACCTATGTATACAAAAATTTTTAACAACACGGTTCATCCTGTCTAATATTGGTATCGTCTAAGAAAAAAATTTCGCCCTACTCTTAAATCATGGGTAAACCTAACCCCTTTCTAAAAAAATAGTTATAAAAAAAATTTAACAGCGGTTATAATTACTTTTTATATTAGTTTAATAACTAGCTTAAAATTCTAATTGGTTTAACAATCAGATTATAAACTCGTAAATTTTTACGTCGATTTTGAAACAGGTATAAAAAGTTATTTTTATAGGAGTGAATAATTCAAGATTTACAGTTTAAAAAGATATGTAGAACAACATTTAAATCCACAAATCCAAATAAAATCAAAATATCACAGACGGATTCGACATCTAAAAATCAGAATACGCCGACAAATTCAGAAGAAAAAAAACACAACAAAATCGGCAACACCCACCCACCAAATGATATCACAAACTCAACTTTTACTCGTGGTTTTGCTCTCTGTTAAATTCACAAAGGGTCTATTTATAATCATGAGAGGCTGCTTCATTAAAAACATTTTTGTCGGGCAGATTAAGAAGTGTTTTGACATCATTCAAACTACTCTAATTCTTCATTCTATCAACAGCAATGATATGCAGTCCACGAGGATGCAAGCAAAATATATATTCATGTTCAATGTGATTTCCTGATTGTTCATACCGTGATATCAACGCTGTCAAAAGAATCATCTGCACGCACATATTGCAAAGAAAATGAATAAAACATCCTCCACCAACAATCATCGTTCCCTGCATCCTATGCCTAGTCATTCAACGAGTTCTCTCATTAACTGCGATGAAAGTGTGGGTTAGCAATCACAGTACGCTCCAAGTCGTTCTATTTCATTATTATTGGCAGTGTCCACCTGTCATTACACATGATCACTCAACAAGGCGCCCCGACTCTGCTCATTTTCTGAAAACCAATGTTCATTATTTAGTTGTACCGCATCCCATCAAATTATCATTCATTTTATTTTAAATCGATACGAGTTTCGTCTATTATATGATTCTAAAAATCATCTACACAATTCTTATATCACATACAGATATATTAAGTTGGCGGCTATTCTTCGATGCTTTATATTCTAGACTGTAAATATTTAACAGCCAGCATTTGTTTCTTTGCAAGAGTCGATTATATATGGCGTGCGTGAGAGAGATGCCACCGGTTGAAGGAGGGAATGTAGCCACGTTATTGACAATAATCTATATATGAAATGTCCATTTCTCTCTGTCCTCACTCCAAGCACAAGAAACTAAGCCTGGACCACTAGTATATCATTATCCATTATTAATATTGATAGTATTATCAATTACTTTTACTTGATTAAAACATACAAATAAAATAATACTTTTTGTATATCATACAAAACGCAGCCACAATCTACTCAATTAATTTCATTGAAAAGTAAAAATTGAAGGTACATCTGTTGTGGCGAACATTTTGGACCATTATCCCATTCCTGGTTGTTGTATCTTTCGTTAACCAGTTGTTGCCCATGCAGAGGGAGGAGGGCAGGCATTGATGAGTGATTATGAATGACTCTTTGTGCCTGTGTTTGTTGCCTTGTTCCTTGCTCGGTATGCGTGTGCAGTAGATGAAGCATGCATGTCTCCCGACAATCTTCACGTTATTTATCTCCCTCCCTCTGTTACAACAGGGTAGTAAAATCATGCACCCTGGAATCAGGGATCAGGCCCAGATCGCAAGCGAAGTCATCAGTCCAGCCCCAAGAAAAAGCATACAATATGAAACCATCTGGAGCCTGAAGTTACAGCTCATCCTCTTGCTCAGAAAATCAGCAGCTATTAGGTCTACCAAAGCCATATACACTAAAATCCCAGCCGACAGAGCGTCCAATATGCCTTCCGTTACCAGTGCTCCTGAACTATATGGATTATAGCCGGAAGAGATCGCCGTGCCTATTCCGATGCCAAAGGGCGTCGTTAGGGCGAAGAAGCAGGCCATCATGGTTGCTGATGAGGTCTTGAATTGAGCTTGCGAGATGCAACCTCCGAGTGCGAATCCTTCAAAGAACTGATGAAATGATAGGGCTGCTATCAGCGGCCTTATGGTACAAGGGCTGTGCGACACACCCAAAGATAGCCCGATTATAACTGAATGTGATACAATCCCGAGTTCCAACACCTGCACATCCAAGTTGGAAACACACATGACAAACTTGTACTATCGGATCCCAACTACCCATTTCTTTCTTATTATATTTTAAAAAAACCCATTTCTGTACAAACATAGTACACAGCATATTGTTAATTATCAATAATTCAATGTCAATAAATATTCCTCAGACAGAAACAAAACGTTAAGAATAGAGCTACTAGTTGATTAACCATATTGTTTTGCCCACAAACTGGTGACTGTATGGGGATTAATTAAAGTTTAGTGTCTGCTCAGATTGTTATGTTGGACGTTATATAGTCAAGGGACAAGAATTGCGATAATGTTTCAAGTGACCCAACTAGCCGATGCAAGAATTGCCTTCTTCATAAAGAAGAATGGCAGAACAAAATGTCAACGCAACTGCTATATATACAGGTCATTCAAAAATTGAGATTTCGAAGATCACGATCAGCACAGAACGAACCATCATAAAGTGAGAAACAAAAAAGAGGTAGAGCAGTATATTACCTGTGAAACGACGACATGGCGTACACCGTCTTCATCCTCATCGTCTCCGAATCCATGGGAATGGCTATGGCCGACATGGGACTGTTTCTTAACACCACCATGACAGGCGTCGTGGCCTTGTGGGTGGTTGTGCCTATGGTGTGCGGCGTGTGCATGCATCCCCACTATGTGCATTCCACCGCCTTCTTCTTCGCCAAACACTTTCCCACTCATGTCCCTAACCTCAAGAACGGGCACAATTCCCGATTCCATGCCCGGCTCTGACGTCCCGATCCGTCCTTGGATTTCGGTGGCCCGCGCAATCCCCTGTTTCCGTTCATAATATTGGGTTCCCACGAAATCGACCAAGAGTGTTAAGAGGGCTGAGATCATGGCGAAGAAACCGGTGAAGGGGAACTTTGACCATGACTTGGGCAAACAGGGATTTGTCAGGGCCTCCGATGAATCCGATAACATGTGGACAAAGCCGGTGGCCAGAATCACTCCCGCCGCGAATGCCTTCGACGTAACGAAGAGGCTGCCGTCTGTGCGGAGGTTATACCGATGTTTCCCAAAAAGAGGTAAGGCGACTCCGGTCATCCCCGCGAGGAGTATGGAAGCGATCGCCACGAACTTGAGGACGAATGCGGCAGAGTCGTCTCGGCAGAGCTCAACGTCGGCCCCTCCGCAGCTCGAGTTGGTCATGGTTTCACGTAAATACTGGAACAGCGATCCTTTTATTGCCAGAAAAACGTGTGCATAAATTTAGAATCCCTTTCAAAACAATTGACTTATGCCAATTATGCAACGGGAATTTTTAAACTCTCTTAACATCTCCAATTCAATTTGAACTCTATGAAAGGGAAGAAATCAATAAAATAAATACTAAGATTTTGCTTTGCATATCCGGCGTTCATGTGCGTAAGATTTAAGTTATTTCAAATTGCATCCAGTTCTTCACTCATTGATCACGGCAGAAACACAGACAATAAAACAAGAATTAGATTCCTCTTCTATATACCCGGGAGAGAGGAAATCGAGCATTACCTGAAGAGGGAGATTTTGATGAAAGACGCTCAAGCTGGAGCAACGACCAGAGATCCTGAGACGAGAACAGAAGTATGAGCAACAATAAACAATAAAGCACACATCCAGACGCAAGGGAAGAGAAGTGATTGGAGTAAAGAAAAACGAACCTCAATCAAGAACATGGGAGAAAGAGGGGGTGGAATAAAGGAGGATTTAAAGAGGGAGGAAGAGGAGAGAGGAAGAGGTGGAGAAGGAGGAAGAAGAATCTGACATTTAAAAGAACGAGGAAGGAGGGTTGGGACAAGAGACGTGATCGGACAGAGGAAACCGAAAACGGAATAATGGTGGGTGAGAGTGGGAACGCAGGGGTAAAGAGAGTAGGGGTGAGGCTGAGAAAGTGAGGGAGAAGTAGAGAGAGAATGTCGTCATTTTGAAGAAAGAAAGGGTGGGAAGAGGCGGGTAGATGCCCTGCTCAGTCACCTTTTGCATTCCATTTAGCGCGACTATGTCGACATTGTTTCATTATCCTCATGAAATCCTCACCCTCCACCCCAGCCACTGGCGGTTCCTTTTTTTTTTTTTTTGCATATTAAATTCATTAGTATCTTTTACTATTTCTTTATTTCTCTTAGGCCTTTTCCTATACTAGTTTAGATCGTAATCGTCATTCGGCCCTTGAACAAAATTAGCTGTGTTAAAATGCATAGCTGCTAGGCTGTAGAACATTGTATTTAAATCAATATGAACGAATCTGCTATTGTTGAGGTTGCAGGGTTAAATTATTATGTGAGGAACACAGGTACTCAGGTATAACTTATTCCTCTGTTTTTTAATATAATATTTAATTAAAGAGTTAATATAAATTTTAAATATAAAATATATTTTTTATATTTTTTATTTTTTTAAATTAATCTTTATTAAAGTAAGCTCTAAAACTTTATCTAGAGAAAGAAAAATGGCGTTGGCTCATCCAAAAAAGAAGACGTTGTGGCTACTGTTCTTCCCTCTAGTGCACAGTAGAAAATGAAGACAACTGGGGCTTTTTAAAAATGGGGCATGGGCCCACTTGATTATTTATATATGTATAATATATATTAAAGGGAGTACGGTCCCTCTAGCCCTTTTTTATTTAATTAAATTTTTAATATATATATTATTTATTCATTTTATTTACTTAATAAGTTTTTTAACTTTTAATTCATTCCCCTTTTTTTAAAAAAAAATTATTGTAATTATAATTTACACTAAACAAAAATTCTCTTTATTTAAATAATTAGATATAAATTTTATTTATTATAAATTAATTTATGCTAATACCTTTTACATCCTAAAATAAGAAGTTAGGATGTTGACAGTTGAATGACCTTGAGAAGGATTAGGAGGGCATCTTCTCCGAGTTCTTCTAGTTCTAGCGACTACTTCAATTCTGCAGACTGATACAGAGCATGCTCATAGTCTTGCTCCCATACCAATAGAGCATCTTCTTTTCTCCCCAGAGTAAAGAGCGCATGACCTTTGGGAGTGTAAGCTTGAAGTTGCACAGGGTCAAGCTGAAGTGCTCTGTTGCAATGCTCAATTACGTACGTGTTTATGAAGCTCTAATTGGCTGTAACAAACTGCTCTATCGCAATCCTTAATATACGCTCTCTTTATCTGACAAAAATAGTAAAAAGCAATTTAGATTCCTTCTTAATTAACACCCACAAAAGGAAAAATGTTTCAAGGGATGGAAGCACGTTCTTTAGATTGACAAAAAGAAGAGTTGTGCTGTTGGGGTCACCGAGATATGAGGACGGCCAGTGGGACTGTGCTGTCAAAGAAGATGTGGCCAGTGAAGTTGGAGCTGCTGGTCAGGGAAGAAGCAACGGTAGGCTATCCTTCCCGAAGATGCCATAGATGGTGAGGCAGATGCTGAGGATGACCACCAGGCCGCCGCCGGCCAGAGACCCCGCCCCTCTGGCGTATGGGGTGCTCCTCAACGGCCTCGCCTTCGCGAAAGGACCTACGAGCAGGAACCCGTGCGTCAGCCCCACCTCCACCCCTCTCAACAGAGGGCTTACCGCCATAGAAGCAGCGCGCGGCCACAGCTGTTCGAAATATGAGAGAGAGACAGCCACACGCTTTTGGGAAGAGAGAAAGGAATTCATTAACAGAAGGATTTATGTCTTTAACATAATAAAGTATGAGGAACAAAATTAGAGGGCTTAATTCCATATATGATCAAACTATAAGGAATGTCATGTTAATTTTCCCCCTATGTTTACTATATACACATATCAAGCTAAGAAAAATATTTTGCTCTGTTTATTGTTTTCTGGTCAGTATTGAATCCTTTATTTTTGTATTATTTTTTAAATTACGAATATAGAAACCTTTTTTTCTCATTTTCAGAGTATTTTTTTAATTTTGTATATCGAACAAATCTGTAGTAGATCCTACAATATCGGGGGAAGGGTCTTCGTGGGGCGGACTGGCGGTGAAGGCAGTGATGACTGACGATAACTTCTCGTGTTACGTTTGCCCAAGAGGGCGAGCCTCTGAACTACGAAATGATCTGTGACAATTTTTCTCCATATTTTTTATTTTACCCAAAAATACATTTTTCGAACTCGGTTTTCTATATTCATTTGGTGGTTGTGGGCAACAAGGAAGCCAAAAATATTAGGTGGAAAGGAATGAGAAAGTCAATATAATCAAACGGTGGGCAATTGAAGACGGGGCATATATGTGCTGGTTGGGGTTGACTCTCCCATCCGAATATTTTTTTTTTCTTAAAAAAAGGTAACACATACGGCCACGCATCATAAGAGAAAGGTCCTCACGTAATTCAGACGGGCCCCATAAATTTGATTATTTGAGATGTCCAGTAAATATTTTTTATAAATATTATCGTGATACGGGAGAATGTATAAGCAGCGTGTGTGTGATGAAATTACTATGCCCGTCAACAAGACAAAGTGAAAACAATATTACGGCGATTGCTGGATACTGCATTATAAATCATTCTACAGATGAACAATTTTGATATTGCGAAGAAATCGTCATCCATGAGAACGAGATTGCAACCTAACTTTTGTCTTTTTTAAAAACTGAAGAACGAATCGTTCATCTGTAGAACGACTCGTAATGCAGTACTTGGTAAATAGTTGATAGGCTGTAGCATTTTGGTGTTTTCGTTTTACTGTTTTCATTTTGGGATTTAGTGGGTTTTTGGAGTAGTTTATTTTAATTAATCTCATGTTGTATAAGATACACGTGTGAGAAAATATTTTTGTGTATACATATTCTCTCAATTCATATTGAGATGAACAAGAAAATAAGTAAATAAAAGAAAAATGATTGATTTCACAGCAATAACACGCACGAAAGATTGAAGAAATAGGATTACAAGCTTTTATATAATTTTCCTTATTCTTTTATTTCATATGTTCTTTTTATTTTGTTATGACCTCACCTATCTTTTCTTTTAACTGGAATCATTAAAATTTTCCTATGTCCATCCAAAGCGTAGGTTGAAATACATATAAAAGTATTTTATAGAGCAGGAAAACAAAATTAGGTGAATATATAACTTTTAATTATATAAATAAAAAAATTAAACTGCAAAAAATTACACTTCATGCTACAAAACTTATAAATCCATTTACTGTAAGCTTCTAAAATCTGAAAATGTTTTTTTTTAATGCAAAAAAGTTGAAAAAAAATATGGAGAGAATAGGAGGTCAGAATTGTGCAAATACCTGGAGAGAGGCCCATGCTTGTTATGACAAGTTGGCAAATCTGGGTCTGTACATCGAGGTTGGGTCACATGTTTGGGCTAAACTACTAGCGCCCAATGGGGACTATGACTCTATGCCCATTTGAATGTTGTACAACCTTTGGTTGTTTGCGAGAGACCTATGGCATGTCCCCACGTGTTTCTCGAGATCCCAATCTCCTCCAACCATTCCAAAATCTATGGGGTGCCCCCTTGCCCCACCTTTAAACTTTCTTCCCCATTTCTACTGCCGTTCAATCTTCGAATTTACTACTCGCTCCCTCTTCTCACTTAAGGGCAGAGAGAGAGAGAGAGAGAGAGAGAGAGAGAGAGAGAGAGAGAGAGAGAGAGAGAGAGAGAACAGCACTTTCTCAGTACACACAATCTCTCTCTCTCTCTCTCTCCACTGGCTGTCGTCTCCCCCACACCCACCAAGAGCCATGTTGGAGGAATCTGTATCATCCAAGCCCTCGATCTGGGCCGTCGTCTACAGCTGGTGCACTCCCCCTGTCTTCTTCCTCCTCCTCCAGCTCACGATTGGCACCATTTTCATCACTTCCACCTTCAACAACAACAAACACCACAACCAACCAGAATCTCACAACGACCATCACCCTCAACAAGTCACCAGATCTCCCTCTGTCTTACAGAGACTCAAATCCATCAATTTCTCCTCCTACAGATCCCAAGAATCCCCTCTGCAGACCTCAGTATTTCAAACCTACCATGAAGATCCACAACCTCCGCCTGCGAGATCTCCATCTATGCTTCAGAGGCTCAAGTCCATCAACCTCTATGATTACTTCCCCACGGACCCTATTTCTTCCAGGTTCTCCCCTCCTGACGCCACTCTTTCGAAGGCAACTCATGAATCGGCCAACCATTTTGAGCTGCCGAATGCTGACGAACCGGAGAAACACCATTTGGACAATGCACCGGTAGTGGAGAGCGATGAAGAGGAAGAAGAGCAGGACGGTGTTGGGGAAATCCAGCATCCCGAACCAGAGCGGTCTCTTGATGAGATTTACAGCGAGTTACATGGGGTTCATGCGAGCAGGACTAAGTCGGACACGATGCCGGCGTCCGGCGAGGTGCCGGTAAAGCTCCCCAAGAAGATGAAGAAGTCGGCGACCACGAAATCGGCGTTCGCGCATTTTAGCGAAGAAGACATTGTAGAGAATAGAAGGCCGGCGACCATGAGAGAAGCGAAGGTGAGCCAGTCGGAGGGAGATGAGGAGGTGGACGAAAGGGCGGACGATTTCATCAACATGTTCAAGCAGCAGCTGAAGCTGCAGAGGCTAGATTCCATAATGAGGCACAAGGAAGTAATCCAAAGAAGAAGCGGGAACTAAGGCGGAATGGGATTGTTTTTTGGGGGTGGTTTGCTGCCATAATTTTCATTATTAAACTGATTATTCGGTCCTGTAAAACTAGGGTTTTGATTGATTTTGTACTAAAACGAAACTAGTCTGCCAGATGCTTGGTGCAGCTTAATATGGTTACATATATGACCCTTATTGTTACTCCATTATTGCCAAAGTCATTGATGCGTTCCTGTCCACTCTAGCTTTAGGAGGGCGTTTCCTGTAATATGCATGGCACGTTCCTGCTCGGATCAATAATCATCATTTAAAAAAAAATGATGTTTGGCATCGCCAGCTTGGATTTTCTCAGCGAAAATGATTTACTACTGTACATAAATGTTTAAGATATTTGCCATGCTAATCATTTCAAAAAACATTTTTTTGTGGTCTAAGGCTAAGGCTATGTTTGGTTTAAATGAGGGTATCTTAAGGTTAATTTAGGAGAGAAGTACATATTTTTCATTTGGTTCAAGAGGATAAAGGAAGGGATGGAAGCTTATTATAAATTAATAAATATACTTTTATTATTTTATCTTTATTAATTTTCTTTCAATTAAAAAAGTTTTGCGATTCCACCTCCTCTACCATCAACTTGCTACTCCTTTCTGTCGAGCCGATAGCGACTAGAGAAGAAGTAGAACTAGAGTTGATGCACGCTTCCATCGACACTAACTTACACTTAGAACTACTCGCTGTCACACGCCTCCTCCACCATCGACTTGCTCCCCCAACAACTTGATCTTCTAAGAATGGAGATTCTTTCAAGAAGAAACCGGCACTCCAACCTAGAGTGTGCCTAAATCTGCGGCATGCATTACCACCAACGACTCATCTTTGACTTGATTAGGAGTTGAGGAGGCGTGCCTTAGCGAGGAGAATAGAGAAGCTGAATAAAAAATAGACCGGAAGGTAGCATTAGAATATTAAAAAATTGCCATAGACAATTTTGTCAAAAAGAAAAAAGTCTCTCAACCTTCTAAAAACTTCCCATTTTAAAAAAGGTGAGAGTGTGGGGGAAAGAGCATAAGATAAAAAACTTTCACTCTTTTTCCATTTATTTTTTGAACTAAACACTCTTATCTCCTCTCCTCTCCTCCCTTAACCTTCTCTTCAAAAACCCTCAACTAAATAATGCTTAAGAGGATATATAGTAGTCCCGCCAAGGGTAGTTTAAAAGGTTAAAAAAGGTAAAGCGGGAAAATTGATAACGGTAATTGTCATATGGAGACGGTGGGAGCGGTTGAGGAGAAAGTGGAAAGGGAAGAAGAGGCACGTGGTGGGGAAGCCCAGTTAGGACTTAGAGGGTCTTAGTATTGAGAATTGAAGTGGGAGCATTCATGAAGGATGGATCTGATGTGTCCGTGTGACAGGGAGATGGAGGAGTAATAATTTTATCTGATTTGGACCAAAGAAATTAGTAAAGAAATTGGGAAGAAATAGAAAATCTTTTATCAGAAACATTTTGGGGATTCGCTGTAACTCACGTGAGGATCATCCGTTTGCCTTGTACTCCTCGACTCACCCCACTGTTTTTCATCATTTTATTATGTTATGGTTGAAAGCATTCGCATATTATACGATTCACTTCGGACAGTATATGGATGAACAGCTCAAGATATGGAAGATTTTCTGCTACAAAACTCTTATAGCCGTTGATGTGGAAGAGAAATGAGTTGCTCCAAAAGTAGACTTCAGGCTGTGTCCGAGCTTGGCCTAAGATAACTGCCACTTTATGGAAAACAACACAAATTGATGGAGGTGACTGAGCTACAGCTTCTATTTTTGGTTCGGACACAGAGGACGGGCCATATAGTTGGATCGGGTTGTTTTTTATCCTTAAAAGAAAACAAGGCTGCCTTAATTGTTGCAGCTTATTGATATTTTGTTTTTGGTGGCTTGGCGTATAGCTCTTTCATTTTCTCTTCGAATCCTTCAAGAGTTTCGCGTGTGAATCCTGTGTGTTTGTTGCTTGGGGGAATCCGGAATGATATTACCGTGTGTGCGCGTGTGTATGAATGTAGCTAGCTTTATTGCTTTGTGGGGTTGACGCTTCACTTTTTCAGCCCGGGTGTCCCTTTTCCTTTTTTTGGGTCATTCTCGAGATTGAATTCATTTCTTATCCAAACAAATTGTAGAACAAGAAATTCAAACGTTACGGTTTTGGAGCGATTCAAGTGCAAAGTACCCGTAGGAAGAGAAGAGGCATGGGCTCTTGTGCTGCTATGTTATTTAATTCAATACGACTACTAGATGGGGGAATGGAAGTGGTGAAGGTGGTGTGGGTCAATTGCTCCCTACCTAATAGGCACGCAAGCATTGTGCATATTTATTGATCCTTATTGGTATTTGCTGTACGTGTCACCTGTGAGTAGAGAAGATTTAGATTTCCAATATTCACAAGTCCAACGAAGGGCTCACATAAACAAACGAAGGGCACATGGTGGATATGGTACGAGAGAGAGAGAGAGAGATGTGAACCTCACATGGCGATTCCCTTTAACTTGAACAACTGGGTCTGTGGGTGCTTCTATATTCACAATCATATGTGGCTGTTCCCCCCCGCATATGCATTCCCAATTATTATAATAACGACACTTGGATGATGCGAAAGTAATGAGTGGGTGAACTGTGTCATGGACATACAATATCATGTTTCAATGTAGCTTCTACGATTTAGTTGCCACCACACTCTCTCCGATTATGTTGTAAACTTCAGCAGCCTCATTGCCAACTTAAGTTGTAATTCTCTGTCAAACAACCGTGGCCGTTGCTGTGTTTTTAATTGATTATCTATCCTCCAAATTCTAAATTCGTTACACGATTACCTCAAAATTCAAATTGGTTGGAAGCTACTGTCTCTACCTAAGGATGAGGACGAATTAAGAAGTGAATGTCCCAAGGCGAGATTATCATAATAGGAACGATTGAAGTCGTCGTGAGCCCATGATTTGAACATTGAACATTGATGATTGATATATTATTACGTTATAAGAACATGCGAGTGCTTAGAATCTGGAAAAAGGTGGGGCCATTTATTTAAATCTTCTGTTTGTACTACTTCATATACATATATCTTTGGAGTTAAGTAAAAGGAACCATGATAATAATTACGCAATTAAGGTTATCGTGCATGCTAAATCAGTTTGTCTTGATTACAAGCGGCATTTTACCACTCCAAATTTAACACTTCGGATCGCACATCGAATATAATTGTGCTGTCAGGTCAACTGTGGGTACCAATGTGATGTGTCAACTATGACAATTAACATTAAGGTCCTCATTTGTCTTCCCAGCAGTTTAATGATTATTGCAGATTTGCATTACATTCACACACACAAAAATGCTTACAAAGTGGAAAAGGACAAAGGGGACCTTCCATGTTCCTGAAAATTCACTCAATCCCACGTTATCGAAGCCCCATCACCAAATCCTGAAAGGGGAAAGAAACTTCAACTATAGAGGCTTCAGAGTTTGTGTGTGAAAAAAACTTAAATAAAACAAAAAATAACAGGACATACCATGGCATTCAAGTTTTAACCAATATAGAAATTAATAAAACCAAATTCGATTTTAGTGTGGTGGAGTGGAAGCATCTCTTTTGGTCCTTAGTACCTATCCAGCTCTTCCCTCCTCTCTTTTTCTTCAGCAAAGCTTCCTTTCTTCGCCTCTACCGCCGCTTCTTCTCTTCACACTCAACACATTTTCTCATTCTTCATTCTCTTCAACCCATCCCAATATGACAGACCGAGTCCATCCATCTTCCAAACCCGCCGCCGCCGCTAATGGCGCCACCTCAGCCTCCCCCACCGCCAATCCCGGCTCGGCCAAGTCTCAGCTTTACAACCCCATGGCCCGCCCTATGTACCGACCTCCCCAGTACAGCCGTCGCAGAAGCTCCAGCCGTAGCATCTGCTGCTGCTGCTGCTTCTGGAGCGTCATCGTTCTTCTGGCTATTATTCTTCTCGCTGCCATTGCCGGCGCTGTGCTCTACGTTCTCTACCGTCCCCACCGACCCCAGTTCTCTGTCACCAACCTTCGCATTCCCAAGATGAAGCTCACTACGTCCGCTGATTCCCCCTCTCACCTCACCACTCTTCTCAATCTCACCCTCATTGCCAATAACCCGAACAACCACATGGTCTTCTCCTACGAACCGTTCACCGTCACCGCATTCTACGATTCCGTGCCGATCGGGAATGGAACCATCCCGGCATTCACGTCCGACAAGAACAACCAGAGCAGCCTGCGAGCGGTGCTGTCGGACTCTCGAGATCTGGATACTGATTCGTTGACTTCGCTGAGATCGGGTCTTAAGAAGGCCGGTGGGTTTCCGGTGGTGATCCAGATGGACACCAAGGTGGAGTTGAAGATGGAGTGGCTGAAGAGCAAGAGGGTGGGAATCAGAGTGATGTGTGACGGAATCAATGGGAAGGTGCCCGCCGGGAAGACTCAGTCGGTGGCTTCGGTGACGGACTCCGAGTGTAAGGTGGACCTCAGAATCAAGATCTGGAAGTTCTCGTTTTAATTACGTGGCATGATCCATTAATCTTTTTTTGGCTTGGTTGATTTTTTGTTTCATTTACATCATTTTTCAATCAAATTCCGTTTCAACCTCGGAGGAGGTGAAATTTGATTTACAAGAGAGAGAAGAGAAAAAAAAAGAGTTGTATACATGTGAGGTTATTGTTTGAGGTTTAGAGCAAGAAGGCTCTAAATTTAGAATTGTTTTTTGTCTGTAATCTTTTTAGTCACCTGTATCTGTATCTGTATTTTGTGGATGTCGAAGTGATGGGTTCTAAGCTTGAAAAGTAACGAAATATTCAATATGATGGAAAATGGAAGCATTGGATAACGGTTAAGAGTAATGAAGAGCGTAAAAAGTAGATATGCATCCAAGTTCATATTATTGAACAGGAATGCAGAGGTAAAAGAAAACAAGACCGAAAGGGTTCGATGGGAGCAGAAAATTAAAAAGCCAAGCTCAAGAGACCAAATCAACTTGTAGGGAACGAAAAATACCCGTGCTCATGCAAACCTAACCAAGCATCAAGAGAGAGACTTATTGGAGAAAGATTCGTCTTTTTTTTTTCACAAAAATTAAAAAAAAAAAAGGTTAGATTCACCCGTAATTTAAGGGTAAGGCAAAGTCTTCCTTCCTCCTAGACCATACCAATGTCGAGTAAGGGCAAGCCGCCTATTACCTTCAGGCGTAAACCTAAGTACCTAAGAGTTAGGATGCCTTCTTAAGCACCGCGACTGGAATTACAATAAAATAGTACTCCTCAGGGATCGAATACACTCCAAATAATCATATGTCTCACCTTTTCATCAGTTACACGATTTTTTTTTGTTACCCACCCGGTTCACCGGAGCTTTGCCTCGACTACATCCGGATCCGACCCGCGTCGCGCACCTGGCTATGGTGGGTGAGTCTCCCAACGGGGATTTTCTGCATTCGTCAAGACTTGAACTCGAGACCTCGCTTAAGCGATACTAAACGCTTACCAGTTACACTATTAATAGACGTCTTGTTGGTGTTGAACTGTTGATCAAGGAACTCATCTGGATAGTTTTTGAGAGGTGTTCAGGGCTGAGGCTGACAACTAGACTCCACATATCGTGATAGTTTTTGGGCCTTCCCAAAACAAAATAATGGGTCTGGTTTTAGTGAAATGTTGGTAGAAGCATAGCGATTTTGGGCCGAATATTGGGTCAATCATGAAAGATGGAGATTATTCCAAAGGGAATGAGCTAATATTGGTAGTGTTGTGGTTATTTTACTGGGGCGCACAGAGAGAGAGAGAGAGAGCATCGCCCTGCTAAAAAGTCTCTTTTATAACAGATGGCTTCAGCTTTAAGCCCAGAAACAGAAACAATTCTTCTGCAAAATTGACTCAAGTCTGACACTGAAAAAAGTAAAAGTTGTACACTTGCATGTACAGAAGTTGTAAGAAAATATCGGACAGTTTCAGTTTGGTCCTTTTCTCCATCCATCAGAGCGCATACAACCCTCTTCCCCGAGGCACCCTTTACAAAACATTCATGCATAACAAAGTTCAGTAAGCAAAAATCCTGCAATACACGTAACAAGTTGCAAACCACATATTGTTAGCCATCGCTAAGATTCTCAACAAACTCATATGACCAACGAAAATACAAGAACATTCAAAGCATTTGAATCTAACAAATGTTACAATCCTCGTGGTTCAGAGCAGACGGTAAAATATAGAACAGTTCACTTACATTCAGCTCCTCGGCTGAAGGGCTGAAAAGTGAAAACAAACAAAATAAAGACTATTCCAACCTGCAAGTGATGGGTATCGATAATTTTGACCTATATCATAGATGAAATTGAAGCTTCCAAACTAAGTGCATAACAATTACTCTCAAAAACCACCCTCAGATGACTATGAGAACAAAATCTCAGGAAGCTTCACAGAGTCCCCTTATCCGTGAGTGTTAACAGCTTCCCAAACTAGATTTTTGGGAATGGGATTAGAAAGATTGCGAGCCTGCAAGGCTGCATCTCGGAGTGTCTGAATTGTAAGTGCATTGGCTTTCCAGAATGACACACAATTGTAAGGCAAATTATGAGTTTTGCATAGCTCTCTAACCAAAGGCGAGATTTTCCTCAAATGGCACCGTGGCATCCTGGGAAAAAGATGGTGTGCAACCTGAAATTGCAATCCACCATGAAACCAATCCATCCAAGCTGAGCACTTTATATCAAGCGTCCCACTGGTCTGCTTTTCAAACCAATCATTGGCGTTTGGTTGGCCGACATAGACACTGGTAGAGAAATGATTCAAACAGAACTGAACATGTTGTATTCCTGAGACAGCAAAACTAGCAATGACAAACAATGTTCTTTCAAACCAATTGGGTAAACAGGAAACAAGCAGAGGATACCAAATCCAGAACACAAGCAGCCCGAGAAGCTCCTGATATCTGTTAGGCACTTTCCTCTTTGACAACAATAAGATGAACGATTGAGCGAATAAGTTTAATCTGGCCAAGCACATTACAGGATAAAACGTCCAATGCTGATAGCTAACCAAGAATCTTGATACGGAATCAAAATTCATCTTCCTCTCGTAAAAGTAAGATGTAAGGGAGTTGAAAAACTTCGAAGACACCACAAAAAAGGGCATATGCTGAAGATCAGGATCGAATTCGAGACTGTTGCAAGAAATGTGATGAGCATTGTGGTTCCACTTCCACCATTCAATACTGATGCCTGCAAGGTAATTGCCAGTAAGGATCTGGGCGAACCGATTGAATCCCCGACTCGTCATTACCTGATAGTGCCCAGAGTCATGTCCAATCCACCCACTCTGAATCCACAAGAACCCCATTAACCCACCGCAACCCACGCGCACCCATGGGCTATCACAGCACAGAACACCATAAACACAAACACAAAACAAAATTGACATGCACAACAATGAGAAGAACACACCGTGTCCTTTCTTTTCAAATAAACCCATTTTGGTGAACTCGTATACAAGTTTCCGATAATCCTTAGACACCTCTGATGTGGTGTAGTCTTGGAGATAATACCCGGTGAAGAACTTGTCGAGGTATTGCCATGCAGAGCCCGGGTGGAAAGCAAGAAAGGCGTTTGTAACATCCTGGCCGGCGAGATTGAACAATGGAAGCTCGCCGCCAGGGTGGTCATCAATCCAATGAGAGACGTCATAGATCTTGCCCTGTATAGAGATCCAGAGATCTCCCCTCTTGTTGTGTTTGCTGAGGTCTTGCTGCGAAATGTACTGGGTTGGCTCCGCCATCGAAGCAGCAGGGAGAGATCTATGAGCAGATGCTCTTTCTTCTAGCTGCGAAGGAGAGAAGCGGATGATTGCTGCAGCAGAAACCAGAGGCCAATCGTTTCAAAAAGATGCGGATAATGAGAGAGATGAGGAAGAAGTGGGGTCAAAGGGTGCGTGACTGTCTGATCGTTGCTAAAGATATTTTCTTTTAGGGCCACTCGATGGATCCTTTGATTCAATTACCGCCAGACGATGCTTGAAAAGTTATGCCAGTGGTTGTATAAAAAAAAAAGTTATGCCAGTGGTAACATGGAAAATATTTTGATGCAATCTAATTATTGTTATTTGTCACAATCTTTTTTCGCTCTTAAGTCTTAACCACGATCATGATTCACGACACGAGGATTGTTTCTCATGGAATTAATTTTATTTTTAGAGTGATCCTGAATCCTGATATATGAATGTTAATAAGAATGTTTCTAATGAATTGTTAAATAAATTAATTTTTTTAAATAATTATTCTACTACGACATATTTTATATTTAATAAATATTATATTGTAATAATTTTTTTTATTTTTAATAAAATTATATATTTATTAATTATAATTTTTTTAATAATAACTATTTAAATATTTATTTATTTAAAATTATTTTTTTTATAAGATCTCATTTAAAAGTTATTTTTTAAAATTTGTTTAATTTTTTTTAAGTACTTTTTAAACTCTTATTTAAATAAATTCATAATTCGTTTTTTAACCAAAGTTGGAGACAGTTACAAAACCCGATTTCCTCAGCAGGATTTGGGGAATTGTTGCCGCAGGAGCCACCGCAGGAGCCAAGTGCCTGTTTGACAATGAGGTTTGAAAATTAATTTTGGCTAAAATCGCGGTTTGAAAATTTTTTACATAAATAATAATTTTTGTTGAGAATTGATTTTGGGCAAAACCTCGGTTTGAAACCTAAGTTTTGAATAAGCTACTGAAAATAGCTTTTTCTTTGAAACCTAGGTTTTGGATTATCCAATTACTATTATACCCTTACTTTTTCTTACACCCTCTCTCCTCTCTTTTCTCTATTATCTCTCCTCTCTCTTCTCTTATCTCTTTTTTTCTCTCTCCTCTCTCCTCTCTTATCTCTTTTTTTCTCTCTCCTCTCTCCTCTCTTATCTCTTTTTTTCTCTCTCCTCTCTCCTCTCTTATCTCTTTTTTTCTCTTTCCTCTCTCCTCTCTACACTATCTTCTCTCTCCTCTTTCATCTCTCTTACTTTTAATCATATCATAGCTTTTTTAGTAATTTATCAATATAAAAAGTGATTCTACTACTAATCATCCAAACATCTTTATTCCCAAAATATATTCTTCCCAAAATCTATTCTACCCAGAATCTATTCTCCAGAATCTATTCTTCCCAGAATCTATTCTCCAAAAGCTAATCCAAACACACCCCAAGGCAGGCGAGGAGTGGAGTATATTGTTATCCATTCGGCTCCTTGGGTGGCCACTGGCCAACAATTCCCTCTCACCGTTGCGGAATAGATTCCAAAACTTATCAACAATACTCGTGTTTGATTCACCTTTTTATTTTATATATTTTTTAAAAAAATGAGGAAACAATAGAGGACTGACAGCAGCAGCTGGTGACAGGCCACGTGCAGGGTGGAGATAGTTAAATTAGGCAGAAAAAGAGGAGCGTGTGAACCGTGAAGAAGGATTCGACCTAATCACGTGAAAATCAAACCATCACAGGTCGCTTCTCCTCCATCCATGAAATAAAACATCTTTACTCTTCACTCATAACATTATGGTTAAAGAATTCAGCCATATATTAGTTATGCTATTTTTTTTTTTTATGATAGTGGGGGCTATATATTGTTGGAAGCGTAGGTTATGGGGACTGACTTCTGACATCAAAACCCAAGAACGCCCTCAAATTCCAGTCGGCTGCAACCGCCGCAAAAACCGCGGATTTAATGTTGGACGAGTGGTTACCCCTTCTCATGCGTTGTGTGTTCATTTAATAATATAAGGTATTACCCATTGCCTGTAAATTTAATTAGTAAAAAAATAAAAAATATAATTATCTAGGACGTGTTTAATTTTTGGGGAGTATTATTTTATTATAGTTTCAGTCGTGACATTTGAGAAGACATCTTAACTCCTGAGTGCCTAGATTTATTCTTGAGGATAATAGACAACTCACCTTGCCCGATACTGATATCGTCTAGAAAAAATAAAGATTTAACTCTATCTTTAGATCGTGGGTGAAATCGATCTTTTCTTAAAAAAATTTATATAAAAAAATAATTTAAAATATTAGATTTCTAATAAATATATTTATGTCTTACTAAACTCCTGCTTCTCGCCTTCCTCAGTTCCTCTACACACCAGTCGTCTTTAACATACCTTTTTTAACTGTCAGTCTTCTAAATTTTGACACTGCAGTTTTCAACTATATATGGATCAAGTCTATCTCAAAGATGGATTCAACATTATGGCCCAATTTCAGCCTTCTAACGTACCATGCATACATTTAGTCAGCCAAAAAAAAAAAGGCAAACGTGTGATGTCCTATACAAACCTAGGGGTGTTCATAAAGCCCGCAGCCCGGTATGCCCACTCGAGCCCGCGAAAAAATAGCTCTGCCCAGCCCGATAAATATAGGGCAGGGCTGGGCATCGGGCTACAAAATGCAGCCCATGCTTTTTTCAGGCTGGGCACCGGGCAGGGGGGTTGCCCTACCCTGCCCTGCCCATGAGCACCATTTTTTTATTTTTTTTATTTTCTCCGTAGATGCTACACTTAGAAAGGAGAATATGATAGTTACTGGTGACTAAAGGGTCATTTTAGAAATATAAGTAGTTAAGTACGTAAGTTGCATCTTTTAATATTTATAACTACATTAATTTTTTTAACTTTATTAATCATAATATGATTACATTACAAATTATAATTATTTATTTTATTTTTTTAGATACTTCATCCTTGTCAACATTTGAGAAATTGATGTAAAGTTGTAATTATAAACTATTTAGACTTCAAGGTTTTTTTATATGCAATGAATTTCAAAACTTTAATTATTATCTTTTTGTTACCTTATTTTTAGTGGATTATAGATATTATTTAACTCTTGAAGACATATGAATATGATATTATTTTAGAAGTTTATAATTGCAGATTTTTTTCACAACATGAGCATGGCATCACAACTTGGGCATGCCCAACCCGCCCACGCCCAGCCCGCCCATGCCCAGCCCAAAATGGTTAGGGCTTTTATCGGGCAGGGCCGGGCATCGGGCTACAAAATGCAGCCCATGCTTTTTCTGGGCAGGGCACCGGGCAGGGGGATCGCCCTGCCTAGCCCTGCCCATGAACACCCCTATACAAACCAATGCGTCCCACCTAGAATTAGTACATATAATAAAAAATGAGCTTATATTTTATAAGAATTTAAGTTTAATTCTCGTTACTTTTGTGAGAACTCTTTTGATAAACGATCTCGTAAAATTTTTGCAAGTACTCTATAAACCTTGATATTGTACCATAATCTTAATAGGGGATCATTTACGAACTCACTTGAATTTTTTTATATATAAAAAAATAATGCTTAATTACCACCAAGGAGAGCAGGGTTTCACGGAATGACAAGTTACTCCAACATAACAAATTAAGTTTCAAATTATAATTGCGAGAGGCAGTCCCACATTTATCCTATGTTTAAATAGAAAGAAAATTATAGATGACGTGATACTTTGAGGGAAAACTTTCATAATATTTCTTCTCCATTTTTTTTTCTCTATCCAAATATAACTTTAATGTTCAATAATATTTTAAATATAATTATTTTTAATAGGGATATATGTGTTTAACAAAAAAAAAATGTTTAATTACCCGATGTTGCCGAGAAAAGAGCCACCAATAGTTGAATACTCCACTCACATTCTGAAAGATGTAAAATCTTCATAAACTATATTACCGATCAAAACCTTTACTTGTCCGTTACTCCGTCACCGTCAAAAAACTCCTTAGTTCAACGAGTCCTCCTTAACATTGGCATTTTACTCTTAGCGTCCTATTGCTATTCCTCGTTTAGCTGCTGTCTTAATTAAACAAACCATCGTCCCATTGAATCAAAACACACACATCCTTCATTTCTAAGCCATATTAAGACTTTTTGGTTCTTGCTTATCTTGTAAGCCATCTCCTCTGATCTCCTTAATATTTTCAACCGATTTGTTAACTTAAACTATACTTCTATAAACGCATCCCAACGAATGGAACATCTTTGGTTAATCAAAAGGCCGCTTCAATGATTTTTTATATGAAAATAAATTACACGGTTCTCTAAGGTGAAACGGCATGTTAGTTCTATTTTTTTCAAACACCGATGTAAAATAAATAATCACAGCTGTATTTAGCTTGTAATGCCAAAGAAAAAAAGAAAATTGTTATTCGAGTTTAATTCGAAATTAAATAATTATAGTTATAATAGCTCAGTTTCTCCATTACTCAAATAATTACAAGTAATCGACATACGATTCATTGACGGGGACAACACAATCACCATATACAGTTGCAAGAAAAATGAAATGTCAATAATTATAGTTATATTCATTATCTGATGGGGGTGTTAATACAAGTATATAAATTATAAAATATATTGATACTTTCTGTAATAAATAATGATAATAATAAAAAAAAAAAGAGGCTAGAAAGGCAAACAATGATGTGGACAAAAAAATCAAAGGTGGAAAACGAATCCCTATGCAGAGTCATCCCTCGGTTATCTTCCTCTTTTCTGTTGAAACATCACAACAAAGATTCTTTTCACTTCTGTGTGCCTCAGTTTTTTAATGGCAAGTGCAGGATTCTTCCTCATTTTAAGGTGCCCTGTCGTTTTTTTATTTATTACTCTACTGCAAAATTTATGCAGATTCATTCCAATAAAACAAATACAAACAATAAGTGGACCGCGACTGAAATACATATATATAACTCATCATTGCCACTATTCCAAGCTGGCCCTAACGTATGTGCACGTGGACTGTTCATCTTTCTGTACTTCAAAAGGGACTCCAACTTCATATACAGCTTCTTTTGGGGAAAAGAGAGATCCATATACAAAGAGATAGACAGACTCGAAGTTCGTCACAAGTTAATTGTCACAGCTAAAGAAAAGCGATTTCACGAGAAAGACAACAAGCATGTAAAGACAGATAAATCCCTCCTATATATTCCATCTCCTAAGGATTAAACATCATTGTCAATCTGTTTATTTCTTTCCTTTTATCTGTGTTCCCTTCATTGTTTAGTTCCCTTCATAGCTTCTCACTTCGTATCCTACATCAAGTGGTTTTAACATATATATCATCTCCCCCATATATAACGTCGACAATTATTCTTATCGTGAACTGAGTTTCCAATAATTAGTAAATTAACCAAATAAGATGTACACTACAACTATTTAATTACATGGGGGGATGTTTATATTTATTGCCAAGGGAAAATGAAACCGAGACATTATATTTTATATCCACACAATTGTTTAATTAGACAACTTAGCCATTTTGATTTGTGTCAAAAGTGTTTAGTGCACTGAGTAGGAGGGGAGATTCGCATGTAAGAATTTAGGCAGATATAAAAGTGATATAAATGTGCGCGTGTGTACATTCTCATATAATAATAACACATCGTACTTAGTTATAAAAAAAAGACCTCACACAGAACAATTCAGGGTTTAAGCAAGCTCTACGCCTTTCTAAGATTATGATAATAATCACGTACGACAAAGACTAAGATAATCCTATGTCGGCCATGAAGTCCCAAGAATTATAAAATCATTTGTATTAAAAGAAAAATTAAAACAACAAATATTTGTGGCACGTTACCTTGCCTCTAATTAATTAAATGGATGGAGAATAATAAGCCAGATAGAGAGTGAAAAGATCGATGCCAGATATCAAAAAATATAAGAATCAAATTTATGAGAACTCTTGAATGCGGAAAATATTACGAAAAACCGAAGGTTGGGACCAATAGTTGTCCCTTGAACAGCACTTTTCAGTGTCCATATTCAACTACAGGAATAATATATATGTCTTAGCCAAGAGGAAAAGTAATTTGAAGAGGCCCCCATGAAAGACAGAACTAAAACTTTTGGAAGATGTATAAATCCCACCAAGACAAAGCCGTTATTGGACATATGTTGTACACTGTTGTCATGTACAAACAAACCTAATTAACCTTGCCAGGGTGTCTCGTTGCGACTTTGCTTACCATACGACGAAGAACCCAAATGGTCAAGCCCCGATATGTTAAAAAAATCTTGTTGAGAAAATGCCTTGAGACCAAGAAAATCTCGGGTCATTTCATGACTAGCAGTGTCTCTTGTTGGCCTCAACATTCCTCTCAAAGCATCCTCGAAGGAAGACCTCTCGAAGGCAGAAGCAGAAGAAGGCACAGTAGAAGCATTAGCATTAGCCATCATGTCATGGAAAAGAGTAGTAGTTGGTGGTGGTGGAGATGCTGTATTATTATTGCAATTTACAGAAATAGCAGCATCTTCTAAGTAATTATCAGAGGGGAAGCCAGCAGCTTTATTCCCATAAGAAGCCGAAGCATGAAGAGGCAACCCCATCTGGTCACGTGAAAGCATACCCAAACCAGAAACAGCTGAAGAAGAGGATGAATTAGGCATGGTGGTACACTGAGGATCAGATTGAGGCATGTGACTTATTTGTGATGCTTTCTGCAACAAAGCAGTGGCTGACATGTAATAAGGAGAGGCCGGGGATTGGAAACGAGCTGCAAGGGACGGTGTCGGTGTGAGGTTATTAGGGTTTTGATGGTGATAGATTAAATTTAAGGACTGGTCTAAATGTGAAGAGGACATTAAAGGCCTGATGAGAGTGTTTCCAGTTGCAGATTCTCCCAACCATGGTGGAAAATCTTGTTCTTTTTTGGCGAGTAATGGTGGTGTTGGAGCTTGGAGCTGGGGATGGCTATGAAGAAGAGGGTTCACTGCTGTTATTGCTCTTGACCTCTCCTGTGCTAAAGCATCACAGAAGTCTCTGTGTGTGACGAAACTGTCCCTTCTGCAACGAAAAACCAGAAAAGCCAACCACTAAACAACAAAATCTATATCACAATGTTCCCCATTACTCTCTCTCTCTCTTCCTGGTGTCGTCTTTTTGAATATTCCTTCTAAGTGTTATAACCTCTCACACATATAAACAGGCCATTAAAGGCCCTTGAATAACCTCTTAATGCATTTTTTATATATTGAAATCCTCAATTATAATTAATGGAAGAAAGTAACTAGAAGGTTTTTGTTACCTAGAGAAGATGGTTCCGCAATCACATTTGTACTCCTTGGTGCCACAAATTTTAGAGTGAGCTTTCCAGTCAGACTGAACAGCGTAATGCTTGGAGCATTTCTCACACTTCCATTTTTTCTCGCCGTGCTTCCTGCAGAAGTGCTTCTTGATACCGGTGAGGTCTCCGAGGGCCCTTGAGGGGTCATGGTGAACACACGTTACCTCCGGGCACACATACACCTTCTTTCTAATGACTTCGTTTTTGTTTCTTTGCTTGAGCTTCCATGGCAAGTTGTGGCCTCTTCTGTGAAGCTGAAGATTTTGGTCTCTTTGAAACCCTTTGTTGCATACTTCGCAAATGAATCTGTTCGTCGCCAAGAGGGTCTTGGGAGACAAGGCTATTACTTCAGCCTCTGGGTCTGAAATGATTGAAAACCAGCAACTACTGATTATTAAACGCATCGTAATTCAAGAATAATTGGCCAATCATAAGAAACAAACCTTGCCTTTAGCACCAAACCCAATTTATCTATATATTAGCAAATTTTTTAAAAAGAAGGATAATCAACACTAGTATTGATTTGATATATGTGACCTGGATTGCCCGGGAGGTTTCTCTTCTTTTTGGGTTGTGGTTCTTGATTTGTTGATGTGGAGGAGTACTGGTGAGGATAGAGAGAGACAGGAGTATCATTTCTAGTGCCAGAAGAAGCGCTTATTTCACTAGATGCAGATGTCAAATTGGACATATTCTCATCCACTATCAAAGCTTTCATCATCTTTCTACAAAACTAATCAGTGAGACATAAATCTATGACGAAAGATCATCATTTGCAACACCAGCCTCAAGAGGAATCTGAGATCTGATGAGGTGCAGAACCTGATTGTGTGTGTGTGTGTGTGTATATAGAGAAAGAGAGAGAGACTACTGCTCACTCTGGAAATTATACATGCAACAATCGAAACCAGTAAATAGAAAAATCGAATTCTTTTGTGGTGGTAATCCCACTCAATTGAAATAAATAAATATATATAATAGCTCTCTTGTTACTATGAATTTGGAGATGGATAATCCGTAGCAGCAAACTGGGAACCTATACGGTCATAATAATTGGAATACGTTTAGGAGTAGGTGGAGCAAGTTGAAGGAAAGTGCCTGAAGAGGGTAGCTGCTAAAAACAGTCAAGTTTTGTAGAGAGTTGAGGAAGTTTCATGGAGTTGTCTGGATGCGAGAGAGTAGAGAGAGGAGGAGAAGGAAAGAGAGGGAAGAAGAGGGGGAGAGAATTAGGATGTGGATGAGAGAAAAGGATTCGTTTGAAGCTCACACAACCATACAGGACCATAACCCAAGCCAAACAGGCCTACATCTGACGTGCACTTTCCGTCTTTTCCTTTGTTTGTTTCCTCCATTTTTCTAAAATTTTTCTCCCTTAATTATTGCTTCACATTATGAGATCATGATGATTTCCCCTTCTCTCCTTAATTCACAATATTATCAAATATTTTTTCTAATCTGAAATGTGTCTGTCTGACAGTATCGAATGATTGTTCAGGGCTTCAGGCAAACATTCTCTCCCTCCCTTAAAAGTAGAGATAAAGTAAACCAGGGAGATTATGAACTTTTAACATCATGGGTAAAAGTGATACAAAGCAAAACTGCTTTACCTCTTTCTGCACTCACTGCCATCAATGCTTCAAAAGATTGGAATTTGCAGATATATTATCCCCCCCAAGAACTACACTTTTTATATCTTTAACTCAACATTACTGTATGTTCCTATCTCCAGCTCTCTAATAATATGCTATCAATTGATTGTTAATATGATTTACTGTGTTTTAAAAATTGAATCTTGTTAAATATATATATGGCGTCATTTATATATTTTCATGGTTTGTGATGAAGGGAAACGTGAAGGGAATATAGGTCGGTCCCCCGGGCATACTGCCAACCCATCACCGCTTATGATCAGATTTTTTTGTCAAAAGAAGACACCGAGAGAGATCGGGGTGGGTCGGTTTTGTTCTAATATAAAGTCACTGCCATTTTATTGTTAGTAATGTGAAAAAAGTTATATATATATATACACACACCAATGTCAACAGTAGAAGATGACAACGTACTAAATAAATGTGGGTGACATGGCTCGCTTTTACTTTTCCTTCCTCTGTCCACCTGCTGGATCATTTGAAGTTAAGTGGGAGGTTTGAATCTCTGAAACATTAAAGAATTAGTTAATTAATGAGAGGGATTATGATGAGAGATGATGATTAGTAATTAATCAGTGTTGTAGAACTGGGGACTATGTAGTACAACACAGAGAATCAAAGTGGGACGAGTAATGAGTCACCATTCCATAATTGTTCTGTCAAAATAACGATTAACTTGCATGCCTGCGTCTGCTATGTACATGACATGTCTTGCTGAAAACAAGAATTAATTAAAGGTTGGAAAAAAAACATGCCATGATCACAAAGTTGTATTTCTCGTTCTTATAAACCACTATTCTAACTCCCTCACAGCTCATTATTCGGTTTCATACACACGTATACGTCAACCATACTTAGAGGAAGATTTTAAAAGAAAAAACTATAGTTCTACAAAATGACGGGCTTTGTTAACAAATTGATGGAAGAGTGGGTCTCATCCTTTGGGCTTTCTGCGCCCAAAGAAAACGGACAGTTCGCGTCGTGGCCTCGTGGGTTTATATTTAATTCAACGTTTCACTTTGGACTTAAAAAATATATATCCAGTCTGGAATACAAAAGTCATAGTTTTCTTCTGCAAGTGGACCAATAGGTTAAATGGAAAGTGCTTTCTTACACAAGTCAACCATCCCTTTTTACCACATATGACAAATATATGTTTCATCTTGCTGCTCAAAAACAACTTCCATAACCGTTCTATATGTTTCAAGTTTCAACTGTTTGGTTACTAGTGGATCATTAGCGAGTAAGTGAAATCAGCGGTGGATAGATAGCCAACCATGAGTTCACGATTCAAAACATTATCACGAACAAAGAGCACAATGTGCTTAGGGGGAGCATCGTAAACTGGATTCTCGGTCAAGGTATTATTAGCTCCAGGATTATTAAACAAGATCATGATAGGGAATGGACTTTCAATATACCGCGCAAGCAACCCAGTTTGCATCAGTATACAGAGTTTTATATTTTTACGACATGTAGACAGTAACTTCACATTAGGCGCAGAAACAAAATCCTAACTTTCACAGTGATCTGGTGGCAGATATTCGAACGACGAGAGCAGAGCACCACGTTGCAAAAAACAAGCCCTACTCTGCTTTCACTAACTTTCACAGTGATCTGATGGCAGGGGCGGTCATGGGTGGCGCGGCGCGCACGATTGGGCCCCAATCCAGCGGGCCAAGCTTCTGTTAAGAAATTCGAAGGTATGTTTGATTGATTCTCTCCTCGTGGAGTGGCAATGGCAGCAGTGTTCTTCGTTATTATCCCTCCGTCGCCCTCAATTTCTCCCCCATGGTTTGCCCTTAACTTTTACTCTGCAATTGTGCATATCATAATCTGTTCAATTTCCTTAATTTGTTTTTGTGAATGAATTCATCGGAAGCTTCTCATATTTGTGGTGTGTTTTGATTACTCTTGGTCGAGACTTTCGTGCATTTCTTTTGTCTCTGCGATTGGACTATTGGTGTTTTTTTGCATCTTATTTAAGAACAATACCCAAAAGAATTTGATCTGAGGCACTGTCCGCCCCTTTTTTTGTGGTTCTATTCCAAAACTAACATGAAACAAAGAAAAAGAGCAGTGTCCAAACAATTTTAAAACATATCCTCGAGAAATAGAGGGGCTCATGATTTCTGGGCTGGGACGAGGGGATGGATGAAGTTTCTTCTGGAGAAGGACGGCATAATTATTGGTACCATCATGGAATTCCTCTTAGAGCATTGTGAATATTGAACGATTTGTCCTGTTTTGACTAGAGTTAGTGAGACCCACCAGCCATGATGAAAGGGGGAAGCTTGCAAGTCTGTCGTATGGTCCATGTTAATCGTAAGAGTTCAGGAACGGCTTCTTTGGGTGTTGGAAGAG
Source organism: Leucaena leucocephala (assembly GCA_037074615.1). Lineage (NCBI taxonomy): Eukaryota > Viridiplantae > Streptophyta > Magnoliopsida > Fabales > Fabaceae > Leucaena > Leucaena leucocephala. Next base: position 4,896,576 of record CM073540.1, on the reverse strand, counting down.
GGATTCGCATGGAGCGGGTATGGTTGAGGGGGATCGGAATATATGTTGAAAAGTAATGGGAAGTGTGGGGTGGGAAAAAAGGGGGTTTGGCATCATCGATCAAGATTAAAATAACGAGTTAAGAAGGCCAGCAGGAGGGAGCATTTAGTGCCACTTTAGGTGCTTAATGACTTGTTTATTCACCCACTCTGGAACCCAACTGTTGGGTTTTCTCTAATTAAATAAATGGGCATGAGTGGAGTGGAGGGGAAGAATCATATGGCCAGATTCTTATGACGTGAGGGAGGAGGTGTCCAAGATTCTAAAAGACGGGGAAGGCCCCCTCCTTGTTGGCGGCGAATGGGACGCCCTGCATGCCTCCCACGTCTCATTTAATTCTATTTTCATTTTTTTTTAATTCAAAGCCATACATTAATACACAAATGCCACAGTGAAGGGCGCACTCACACATGGGAATGCTCCCTTCCTACTTCTCTCCGCCCCTCCCATTAGTGCTTCATGCCCTCACCTTCTTTTTCCCTTCCCCCTTTATATTTATATAATTCACCTCCATTTCCACCTCTCCTTCCTCCTTCGTTTTTCCCTTTTCCGGGAAAATTCCCCCACCCCCCAAAACACCTAAAAAAACCCTCTTTTTATAACTATTGTTCGAAATTCGTACACTACTTTTCAAGTATTATTTACAGTCAGTTACACTTTTTTCTCCAATTATGGGTTTCCCTATATTCCATACTTCCTTTCATTGTAATACTCCATATATTCAATTTCGTGGGACTATTAATCCATGAAGAAGGTTATTTCTTTAATACCCTTAGCTGCTTCATTAAGAATTGAGATTAATGGAATTATGATTTTTGTCCAGATCGACTCAAACAAGAGATTCCTCCGACTCTAGTTTTAGGGAGAAGGGGTGTACTTAAATCCATCCATCCATCCATCCATCCATCCATCCATCCCCGCCCACCATTCACTTTTCTAACTTTATATTGAGATCAATATTGATTCCATATTATTATTTTGCGAGTGAAAAGTTGATACGCAACGGCCAGGTATTTGTATAATATAATAGGGTCCTATTAATATGGTTAAATCCAGGGGGTGCTGTGATAATTGAAGCGTGTGCGGATTATTATATGTGAGGAGATGAAGGAGACGGAACAACACATCTTGAGTTTGTAATTTGTTGGGTGGGACGAAGTCAGCTCATATGCCGTTGATATTTCCTTAACCCCCCCCCCCCCTCTTGCTTCATTCATTCGAACACCACACTAGCTTCAGCGCTCATGAGATCGGAATATAAATATAATTTTGACAGTCTAAATTTCGAATTTTCAATATAGATCGTTAAGAGTTTATTTTTATTTTAAATTACGAATATTTAAAAATAATTCTTAAAAAGAAAAATAAATTAAATCTGATCCATCTGAAATTCTAAATTATATCTAGACGGTGCAAATTTAGTGCTCAAACTGAATCCTTGGACGGCGCCTGGCAACAAAAACGAATTTATCCCTTCTCCCCTTACTGGCAATCTGGCATCCAAGTAAAATACGTATGAAGAACGGAGAAAGAATCGTTGAAATATTTCAACCGAGTAAATAGTAAATACCTACGTTTTATTTCAACTAATGAATGATTAAACAAAACCGAGGAAACCAAACACTCTCTGTTAATATCCCTCCTTACATTCCTCTCTTTTCGATATATGGTCAGGATTTTTATCTGGGTGAACATAAAGCATTCCGTCATATCGTTAGCAAGAGAGAATCTTTTTTTTTTTTTTGAAGGGAAAAAACACAAATTATATAAAAAAAAAACAAAAAGAGGAACGCGAACAAAAAGGGATTCCGTCTCCTTTAATGTACATGTACTGACTAGTAGAAACAGCGTCACGTGAACACAAGATACCATAAATAATTCTTGAGAAAACCTACAGAACTAATCAGGAATTTAAGTATATTTGATTAGATATGAGAGAACAATATTACAGAAGCCATGGGATTTAAATGGGTGCAGATGAAAGGGACAAGAGGGGGAGAACCAATAAGAGAGAGAGGAAAGGAGTCGTCTTTGCTTAGGACATTTGATTTCCAATAATTGAAGAAGCATTTGTCCGTATGCTTCCCCTTCATTTTCACCTTCTTTTCCAAAGTAGTACTTTGTAAAAAAATAAAATAAAATAACCTCCCTTTCCCCGAACGAATTAACCCCTTAAACAAAGGGCGAGAATATCTTCGATCCGTCGCCTCTTTGGACGGCCAGGATTGTCCCCTTCCCCGGCAGATGGCGCCAACAAGAGTTTGACACGGAAGATGAAAGAGTAATCCAAAAGGATTACAGATTTCTCGTCTATCCACCTATGGATCCCAACACTGCAAATTGATTATTGATATTAAGAGAGATGATAAGCTTTGGGATTTGGGTGAGGGGGAGAGTGAGGAAGCTACTATGGTATGGTGGCTATGCATCTACCGCTCTGAGTGCTTAATAATTGGGAATGGGACCCAAAATAACTGACACGGAGACTGAGTTACTCTCTGACTGACTCGGCGAAACGAAACGTTGGACAACCCAAGCAACATTTCCCAGCTGACTGCACTGCACTGCACGTACTGGATACCCTATACACGTGTTCCCTCCGTAACCAGCGAGTATCATTCACGCTAAACCATACTCGCTCATTTATTCGAATCCATTCTTTCCCCATATTGACTACTGACTCCCTATGCACCATCCATCCCTCCCCACAAAAGGCCCCAGAATACCCAACAGAACCATCAACAACAAACGCTTTTCCTAATTTCTGTTACACTATACCAAACAGGCGAGCAACACCTCATGGATTCAGATTTCATACTCCAACCGCGATTATACAAACTAGTTATATCGACATCTCTTTTTTTTGGGGGAAATATTAATTACGAACTGATAAAACTAATGATGAATCATACCCAGAGAGCACCGACTTCGACTAGCTTGGGGACGAGATGGCCGCTGAGATGGAGGGCCACCAGGGACTCCAAACCACCGATGCAGGCGCCTCCGATGAAAACTGATGGGGCGCGGTTGCGGAGGGACTCGGTGTCGAGGTCGGAGGAGGTGGGGAGAGCGGCGATCTCATGGTCGTCGAGTTCGATGACGGTGGGATGAACGCCGATGGTGGCGAGCAGCTTCTTCATGACGTGGCACATGCAGCAGGAGGATCGGCTGAAGATGATGACGGGGTGCTCGGATATCAGGCGTTGGATTCTGGCCTCGGCGGATTCGTCGACGTCGATGGATAGGGAGGAGGAGTTGGCCATGGAGGCGGTGGTGGAGGAGGGTGTGAGGTCGAGGTGGACGACGTCCTCTGAGCAGCGGCGTAACCCTTGCATCCCCGGACACTGGCGGTGACGGGAGAGAGAGATATGATGTCAACGGGGGTGAAGACCAGGGTGTGTTGGGGGGACTGGTGAGCTGGAGGTGGTTTTATAAACGAGAGGAGGGCGTGGTTGCTTACATCATAAAGTACTGTTCCCCTCCCCGACGCTAACTTTCCTCAACGCGCCCTCCTCGCGTCTGTCAATCCCCCCTTTCCTTTTTCTTTTATTTATATCTTCGGTTCCCAGAAATAAAATATAGTAGGACAATTATTTTTCCACCAAATATGTTATATGTATACATATATTGCATATATGGAACAATTGATTTCAATGTAGTACTTACCTATTCAATTATGAATATGAGATTTTCCCCTGCACCCAAGAAATTCAAGAATTGAGATATTTTCTCCTTACTAATTGTCAAGTAAAGACAAATGACTCCCTTTGTCCATCAACATAGCAACGTTGATGTATATCAAATGTATGTACTAATAAATTTATACTAAATCACACCCGCCGTAATCATATGACTTATTACTTATACTCTAACTGATTTTATCGTGGATAAAACTTATGCCCATTTGCGTATACTCATGAGGTATAATTTCCTAATAAAATCACTACATGTAAATTTCCTTAAAAATAAAAAAATTACATTGATAAAAAATTTATAAGATGATAATGAATAATAAAAATCACACATGATAAAATTTGGCGGCAAATTGAATTTAATAGATATAAGTAAATGGGTTGAAGTTTTGTTGTTTAATTATTACCCATCCACCGGGTCTTATTTTTTTGCGGGATCTCAAAGAATAGTATACATGGATAATTTTGGAAAAAAGAAAAAAGGGAGATAATGAGTGTTAACATGGTATAATGCGTTTTATGAGGCTTTGTCATGAAACGTCAACGGAGGAGTAGATTCATTTTAAAATTAAGAATGGGGAAAACAAGTGAGAAAAGGATGCATTAAAGGGGACCCTGAGAAGGAGAGAGAGGAGGAAATGTCAAAGATTCCCAATCCGAAGTGTGGGTTGTTTGCTACTTAATTTGCTTTTCTCAAGGATCAACGGGGAATTCATGATTACTTACGGGAGGTGATGACAAGAACGGGTCACGAACGAAATAGGAATATGGGCAGTTCCGGAATAGAAATTTTAATCGGGTCGCCCGCTTACACACAGGATCCATGCCTCCTCTGTGGTAGTCGCAGTGGTGATTTATGAGTGCCGTCCCATTGACTTGGACGGGGAACCGTAAGATTGAACCCCTGACGTAACCAAACCAAAAGGTCTGCCCCTGGCTGACGCGGACCCATTGGGCCCCACTCCTCCCCACTACCCAATCCCTGACATGATCATCGGACGCAGTTGTTACTCCCTCGTCATCCTGACGTTCCTCTCCCTACACGTGGCCTCCATCTTTTTCTTCCTTCACCCAGGGAGGCAATCACTGACCCTGCCTTTCCCTGCTCCCGCTCAATGAATTCACTCCACGTGTCCCCTCAGTCTCCTGGGAGTGGGGTGTGGTACCCCACCATCACGAATCTAAAGTCATCCGGCGAAAAGAGCCCTTCAAGGCGCACCGTTGATGGTGGTAAGTAGGGTGTCCGCCATGTGGCCGCTGACGTGCACCCGAGTTGCATTGCGTCACCCACCCCCTCTTCCACCTTTATAATACTAGTATTCTATAAAATTTCTGCTAACAGCCTCTAATCAACAGTAGTTGTTTTGAACCTCGAGAGCAATTAATGGGACTCGCCCATGTATTTAGAAGACGCACGTGTCGAGATCTAGGATCCAGTGAAAGACGATGTTGGAACAGTGAGCATACATAGTATCGACAGGGATACCCCACTCAAATTTTTTTATTACCCTCCCTTTCAAACAAATATTTCGCCGTATTCTCTCGTGAATATGTAGGTGAACCCATACTTAGGGTGGCGTGATATTAGAGGGTTGACGGCAATTATTCGGGAGGATCGTCCTTGAGCTTTTAATTTGAGCACTAGATTGCTCTTCTGAGATCTCTTTCTGGAGCATTATATATAAAAAGAGAGTTACTGGTTAATAATCTGATAAGAATGGTTTGATAAAATTAATATCTACTGATATATCTATCAAAGTAATATGAATTAATTATCGCGCGTTTAGACCAACTAGTTAGGGGTTGGTCTAATTTAACTAAAAATAATGAGTTTGAGACTTGAGTATATAGTAACGTAAGTAATAGGATAATCGTTCGAAAGGGCCATTCAATTTCTAATACAAACTAGTCTGAGATTTGTTGTTGCAGCTGAAAGATAGTTTGCATAAGATACCGGAGGAGAAATCTAAAAAAAGAAAAAAAGGGAACATGACTTAGAGGACAAGCAAAGGGAGGTGTGGTGGCAGTAGAAAACTTAGAATGGTGCGTTTCGTTTTGATGGTATGGGTGGATATTCCAAATCAAAAGGGCGGGGTAGATACGATGTGAGTGGTTGGGCTCAATGCAAAATCAGTGGACAATAAAGGCAGAGATCGACTTGAATGCTCAGCTTTTTAATTTGGGGTTTTAGTTTTGGAAGGACTTTTGTGGCGTGGAAATGCCACTCATGCTCACTACGCACATATAAAGTCAAATCCAAAACACGAACAAAAAAAAGAAAGAAATAAAGAAGAAGCAGGGTGTCGCATTCAGACAAAATCGTCAACCATCCAAATTCAACACCGAGTACCCGGAAGCTCGTCACTTAGTCTCTTGTGTCCACCACCCAAATATATATGTTCCAGGATCAAAGTTGCAATAAATAAGAGCCAACGGATTGAATAAAATAGGAGCCTTTTTTATGGCAAGAGGGCACACAGGAACAATCGCCACACCAAACCCTCGCCCCTTGGTTTACTACTCCCTTGGCGATGTTAGAAACACCACCCATCTCTGGCAATTTCAAATTCCTCTTCCTTTATATGCATGTAATAATCACGGGTTAATTAATATACGAGCATGCGATACGTTTCATATTAAAAACTAATTAGTTTATATATATATACATGACTCAGAACGTGTGAGTAATGGAACGTGCACATATGAGGCATGTGGCAATTGAGCAAGACGTTATTGGAATCTGTGCACCAAATAATAAAAGTGTAACGCGCGCGCATACACACACATATATATTTCAGGAATTCTATTTTAGTTAAATTATAGTAGATTTTTCTAAAGTTTAAATCATTAAATAACTTTTTTTAAAAAAATTATGTGCATATGGTTAAACATATTGAAATGTACATCAGGAGGGAGAATTGAAGGAGAGGTTGGGAGGAGTAGCAGTGAATCCAAATTGAAAAACTTTATACTGAAGGGCATCGGCATCGAGTGGGAAGCCACGTGTCAGGCTGCGGTGGCATTGTTGGGCCACTTGGATTCCTTTTTCGTCTTATTATTCGCGATTCTTTGTGTGTTGTTGTTATTATTATTATTATTATTCTTTTATTGGGATGGAAGGGTGTTTTGGGGGAATCCCCAAGATGCGTAGTGAGCTGAGGAGGGGAGGGAGCAAAGTGTAGGCGCAGGTGGAGAGGCACAGCAGAGGGAGGAATGCTTTGTTAAGGAACCAGTGCCACCGCAGAACATAAAAGGAGGGCGCGTAGTTGCACGCTCGGCCTCCCTCTGTTAATTTAAAAAATAGAAATATATAGTAGAATTATAAAAGTAATGTCGGCGGCGTTGCGTTTGATGTAGGGGCATATCTATAATTGATGGAAAATGCATAGAACTTGGTTGACTGATTAAGTGGGACACATGGTGACATCATATGACGTGACATTATCATATCATTGCCGAGCCCCCATCACTTCCTTGCCTCCATCCTACTCCCATTTTAATCCCAATAAACATATTCAATTTAAAAAAAAAAAACAGAATTCTCATCCTTTTAACTAAATATAAAATTCAATTTATACTATAAATCATATTTTAGATTAAAAAATAAAACAATATTTTATCGACCGTTTTCTTAATACCACTGGGTGTCTTTGCTGGGCCAAATTTTTAATGGAACGAGACATGGATTTGAATTTGAGGATTTAAGAATTAAATTAAAAAAAAAAAGATGCAGTCATGAAATATTGTAATTAAGGATGTGCAGACCATATAAACTGTCACGAGAGAAAATAGTAGGGCCTAGAAACAGGAGTAGAAATTAGAAAAGATGTGCGGGCATAAAGGCAGTAGATGAAATTACCGGGTTGGGGTTATGATTTGACAACACCACTTGGAACACTCAATGTTTGATGGTACCCGAAACACATAATATTTGGAATATTCCTATCATAAATTCAAAGTGCCTATCTATTGACTGGCCTACTTTGTTAGTCTCTTTTTGATTAATCTCCACACAAGAATGAAGCTCCTCCCCTTTTCCTCTGAACATATTTAAACATCTTGCATCGATAACTTAAGAAAGTGACCAATTTCAACATCAAACACTCCTACTTTTGTGAAAGGGCCCCATCAATTATGTGCCTAGTGGAGGAGGTGCGATCGGTAGCAGCAGGTGGTTTTCATGGGAGGGGAAATGGCACTCTCATTCATTTTACCATTTTTCCTGTTCCATTTCTACTTCTCCCACTTTTACACCACACGCCCCACTTCACATCCCTTCTTTCCATTTACTGCCTTTTCTTTCCACCAATACATCTCCAATTATACATAAGAAATCAGAAAAGTTCGGTGAAATTTTTTTATTTACAAATTTTAGGCTACAGGGACAATTTTTACCACAGAATTTCATCAGCATCGGCCATTCTAAAATTTTGAAGGGTACAAAAGCAAAAATAATCATTTAGACATTGTTTGGTTATGAGTTTTTTAATAAGAGGGTAAGAGAGGGGAAGGAAAATACATGTTTAGTTTAGAAAATGTAGGGAGGGGGAAAAGATTTTTTGTGTTCTCCTGCTCTAATCCCCACTCTCTCATCCCTCTAACATTAGGAATTTTTGAAGGGTAGAAGAATTTTTAATAAAATTACTCATAAAAATTTTGTTATATTCAAATGCTAACTTTTAACTTATTTTTGCTTTAATCCCCGACTACGCATACCACGACGATGACGCACAGTGCTACCCCCAACAAAGCTCTCTCTCCCCCTCCTCTATCACTCATAGGTGACTCAATATAACAGAAAAGAAGAGAGAATATGCATATATTGAAGCTGATGGAAGCTAGTTTGCTGTTACGACAACAAAAGCTAAACGAAGCCAGCTTGTCGTTGCGACCCAAATGGTGACATGCTTTATCCTCTTCTCTCACGTCGTGAATCCTTAACACAATTTACAATCTATTTTATTCTCTCCTCTGCTGCTGTCGTGTTTGATAAAAATAAAAAATACAATAGACATAATATTTAGAAAAAAAATTTAAAAAAATAATAAAGATATATTTATCAATTTATAATAAACTATCATCATCTTTTTTCTTAAACTAAACAAGAAATATCAGCTCTCCTTCTTTACTTATATCCCTTATCCTCCACTATCATCTCTTAAATTAATCTACCATACCTTTCATTATTTGAACCATAGCCTTCAAATTTTGTCATTCCTGTTAAACCGTTAAATTGGTTAACGCTGGCGGGAGGAAAATGTTTGACCCGAAATGAAATGGTGATATGGCAGAGAATGAAAGGTGATCTGTAAAAAAAAAATAGCCCTAGTTTCTCCATTTCATCAGTTTCTTTTATTTTTCTTCTCCCTCCCATCCGATCGTCTCCTCTCTTGCTTCTATCTTTGTTCTCCTCTCCGATCGTCGGCATCTCTACATTTCCCCGCCCCTCTCTGGACTACTTATTCACTCTCAGTCTGGGGAGTTTCCTGTGCCTCACTACCTCTCGTTGTTCGCCTTCTTCTTCTGGGAATCCAGGTTCGCCGTCGACATGGATTATTGCTATGGGTTCGATTGATTTTGTCACCTCCACTAGCCCTCTATTTTTCTGCATTTTAGCCCGTTTTTTTTTCCAGACGATCCTTCCGTCTTCAATCTAGGATGACGAAGAAGAAAGAACAGTTGTCGCAACAATAAATTTCATATTGAGCTCGTCATTCCCAACCACTTCCGATGTCCGATTTCCCTCGAATTGATGAAAGACCCTGTCACATTTCCCATCGGCATCACCTACTATCGTGAACACATCGAAAGGCGGTTCCTTGACGGCAATTTCACTTGCTCTGTTACCGATCAGGTTCTTAGATCTTCAATCTCATTCCCAATCACACTCTTCGAGTAATGATTCAAAACTGGAGTGCAGAAAATCGACCGAATGAGGTTGAGAGAATTGCCATCCCGAGAACTCCCATTCCCCAATCCAAGCTGCAGAGCTTATTCTTCACGTGAAATCGTGGGCGAGGCGTTTGGATCTGTTTGGGTGTCTTGAATTGATTCAGAAAAAGAAGAAATGGGGTGAAGAGAGCAAGAGGAATAAGGATGTGGCCATTCCTATTGACACGTTTGCGAATGATTCGATTGAGAGAGTGTCTAGATTAGCTTCTGGAGAATAGATTATAGGAAAAATAGATTTTGGAGAATAGATTATGGGAAAAATAGATTTTGGGAACAGAGATGTTTCGATGATTAGTAGTATAATCACTTTTTATATTAGTGAATTACTAAAAAGGGTATGATTTGATTAAAAGTAAGAAAGGGAAAAGATGATAGAGAAGAAATATGAGAGAAAAGAGAATGTAGAGAGAAGATAAGAGAGAAAAAAAGAGATAAGAGAAGTCTATTATTAAAATTCCTATGCGATGAGAAGGCTTTCGCAATTTTTAGAAAAAAAATAAAAATTTATAATTTAAAATTATATAAGAGATTAATATTAAAATGAGGGTAGACTATGAGTCTAGATGTTGTATACATTTGTTCAATTCACAAGTGCTATTTATAATAAAATAGACAGAATATATTGAGTTATAATTTTTGTTCTATATCATGTAGATGAGATACTTTAGACAAGCGAATTTAAAATAAAATAAAGGAACTTAAACTTGAATATGGATTACAATTTACAAATATGCATGAGCGAGCGGGTACTCTCCCTAGTCCACAGCAACCAACAAAACAAAGCTCACTGTAGCACTCACATCTGTGGACTAAAACCAATAAACAATAAACGCAAGCTGACTAATAGGTTGGTCTGAGTGGTAAGCGGCTCGGTATTGCTTAAACAAGGTCTTGAGTTCGAGCCTTGGCGTACGTAGAAAATCCCCGTTGGGAGACTCACCTACCATAGTCAGGTGCGCGACGCGGATCGGATCCGGCTGTAGTCGGGGCAAAACTCCGGTGAACCGAGTATGTAACTAAAACAAAAATAAAAAAAAATAAACGCAAGCTGATGCCATTTTCATCTTTTAAGGATATTGGGGATATTTTTGCAAATACGATAAGGATTTGAATACTAGTATAAATATTTTTTTTTACCCACTCGGTTTATCAGAGCTTTGCCCCGACTACATCCGGATTTGACATGCGTCGCGCACCTGGCTATGGTGGGTGAGTCTCCCAACAGGGATTTTTTACGTACGCCAAGACTCAAACTCGAGACTTTATTTAAATGATATTAAACCGTTTACTATTCAGACCGATTTCCGTTGGGGTACTAGTATAAATATGAAATCAAAAAGTTGTCTCCATACAAGATGTATCCCTCTCTGGGCCCACGTGGACGAGCCCAAATCAAAGTTTTCACTATGAGACCTCAACAGAGGAGGATTCAATCACTCGAAACAAAAAAGAAATCAACAGAATTTTGGGCTTTGTCGTCCGGCATCCGGCCCATCTTCCTCATAAATCAACAATTGAGCTGACCCACTGAGAAAACAAATACTCTCTCATACCAATAGGGGTTAGTCTAAGTAGTAAGCGGCTCAATATCGCTTAAGCGAGGTCTCGAGTTCGAGCTTTGGCGTATACAGAAAATTCTCGTTGAGAGACTCACCCACCATAGCCAGGTGCGTGATACGGGTTAGATCCGGATGTAGTTATGACAAAGTTTTGGGGATAACTAAAAAAATACTCCCTCATGTCTACACTCACAGTCGGACCCGCTAAAACGAATACTTTCTCCTGTCTCTATTTCAAAGAATTACCCTTAAGTTAAAAAGTCAAAATCCTTTTCCCAGTGTGTTTTTGTTTTCACCAGGGGGGGAAAATACTTAGTGACCTCACATTCCAATCGAAAGAGTGCCGCCGTCGTGGTCCCCATTGCGTTCCTTGTTATTTGAAAAACAAAGAAAGATAGATAATTCACATGAACGAGTAATAAAATGTCGTATTAAACTACATAAAATCTCTCAAATGAAAATAATGATAAGATGTGTTATAAATAAGACAGAGTAGCGTCATTTACTGGACGTAGGAGACGACCCGTGAAGCATCCGCAGGTAAGACAAGCTAGAATTTTTACGGTACGGGGAGGTTTTTCCATTGGCTCCATCTTCACTTTTTCACTAACCTGTCATGGATTAAGATTTGAATCCTTGCAAAAGGGATGTTTATATTTCACGTCTGACTGTACATGAAACGTGATCGCCCTTAATTAAAAAAATGTATACTTGTGCACATAAAAAACAATTGAACCATTTAAAACTCAAGCAATTATGTAAATTTTAAAATAATAAGAATAGATGAAAAATTTAAGAATTTCTTACTACATGTGATAGTTATACATAGAATTATAATCTCATTAAGTTAATAATAATCAACTTAATAATAAATGGCTTTAAAATAAATATTTTTTCCAATTAGATGATTAATTATCAAATAAACTACTATTAGTCAGTAGTTACCAATCAATAAATATTAAATAAGAGCCTGTTTAGATTAGCTTTTGAAAAATGGATTATGGGAATAATAAATTTTAAGAATAATAGATTTTAAAAATGGAGATGTTTGGATAATTAGTAGCAAAAATACTTTTTTATATTAGTAAATTGCTAAAAATGATATGATTTGATTAAAAGTAAAAGAGAGGAGAGAGGGTAGAGAAGAAATATGAGAGAGAAAAAAAGAGATAGGGTAGAGAAGAGAGATGAAATAAGATAGGAGAGAAAGTAGAGAAGAGAGATAAGAGAGGAGAAATGGTGTAAGAAAAAATAAGGATAAGATAGTAATTAGATGGTCCATGATCTCTTTTACTGTTCTAAAAACTAATTTCAATAGCTTATTCAAAACCATAATTTTGCCCAAAATTACTTATAGAAAAATATAAATATTTGTTTAAAATTTGTTTAAACTAAAATTTTATCTAATTTTTTTTTTAAACTATAGTCTTAAACACACACTAAAATATAAAAGACGTTTATTATTAAATATAATAACACCCATTCCTTACACTACGTTGACTTTTAGTCTAACCAAACAGTGTGGGTCTTGTAGATCCTATAAACCACATTTTTCATCTTCACTTGTAGATATATAAATGGAGTCATGTGCGTGTATATATATATTGAGGTGATCAGGTTAAAAATATTTTAAAAAATACTCCAGTATTTAATATAAGACATATTTATTATATGTATTAATTTTTTTAAATTATTTCTATTAATATTTTTTAAAAAACAATAAAATAAAAATGTAGGAAGGAATTAAAGATGTTGATTATTTTAAAAAAATATATATTATATTAACTAATTTTTTAATTTAATCGAGATAGTTAAATATATCTTATATTAAAGAGAGTAAAAGTATTATTAATTAATTGAAATTGAGGGGGTGGGGGCACTGGCGGTAGGGTTATGAGATTGGGGGAAAAAAACTGAATCTTGAGAGAATGAGGTGAGGAGGTACAATTATTGCCGTCCACTTAAAGAAATGGACAAAATTTAGGGATCGTTGTCAGTGGAAGTTCCAAAGCCTCGAACTTGGCCCCCCACGCCCCCAATATAACAGAAAGTAATACCGTCATTTTCCAACTCAATTATATTGCCCACAATTTGAATTATTAGAAGTAAAATAAGATAAAAGAAGCAAAACCTTCTACGCATGCTCATGGCTATTACTCGTCACTTTATTCTCTATCGCTGGGTATGTCAGGAGGGTAGCTCTAGAGACTTCGTGACTAGACGATATATGCCTCCAGGATTTAGAACTTCACCATATAACCATATCAGCGTAAAGCAAACAACTACAACCCTAACAGATCAACGTGACGTCTCATGTTTTGTTTGATACTTCATTTGAAGGCAACAAAACCGGACACGACGACCTTAATCTTTGGGCATATCTTCTCTAAGTTTTTTGTGGACGAACCAAACACACGACAGTCCTCGGCATGAATGTACCTGCCGGAACAAAAAAAAGTCCCCTCTGGATGGGGCACACCTATCCACTATACTATAATTCCAACCAAGCAAAAACGTACACCTAACAAACATAGATTATCCGCTTTATTCTTTTGTTACAGGATTGTCAACTAGTAATAGACAGGACAAAGGCATATATGTGTGAACAGGGAGAATATACGCGTGCTTAAGAGTTTATCTTATCCAAGAAAGCACGAGTCTTGAACATGCATTGAACATGGAGAGGGAGAGATGGATGAGATAAGCACAAATGCGTTTGAAAATGATTGCGATGCTGTTCAGTGGTTTGAAGGTCAAGAATATAAACAAGATTTTGTATGTGTTTCTGGCAAATGAATGAAAAGTGAGGCCCCTTTTGAAGTAGACAGAGCGCCCCCCCCCCCCCCCCCCCAAAACAAAAAACCCTCTCCATCACATGCACGAGCACAATCCAAGATCCAAAATCTCTATGGAAAAGGACGAGTCACTCACTCCCATTTTATAATCACCCACTGCGTACTAGAAGGTATCTAATTCTCTCATTCCATCATTCGCATGCCGACAAAATCCCCCTCCACTTGATCTCGCCACCCCCGCATTTCCCCTACTACACTTCTTATTTACTTATTATATATGTATGCCCCAGCAACGCCAATATCCATATCCCTGATTTGTGTCCCTATATATATCCTCTCCACCTCCTCCTCTGGGATATATATACTCTAAGAAGAAGAAGAAATGGGGGTCGTCCAGTGGTTGGTGGCTGGTGTTTCGTCGGCTTCGACGCCCATGACGGTGGTGGCCATGGTGGTGGGAGTGTTGTGTTATTTGTACGGACCGTATTGGGGAGTGAGGAAGGTTCCAGGCCCACCAGCCGTTCCACTGTTAGGGCACCTTCCCTTGCTTGCTAAGTATGGTCCTGATCTCTTCTCTCTCCTCGCCAAGCAGTATGGCCCAATCTACAGGTTCTTCTTATTATTCCTTCCACTTGTGCTCTGCCTACTCTCTCCTTCTGTTTTCTCTGTTGAAAGTTGAGACTAAAAAGGCCAATCATATATACATTTGAAGCCGTGTTTGTGTGCGGATCTGGTAACCGAGATTCAAAAGTGAAAAGCGGCCTTTTTTCGAGAATCTTGGGAAGTAGTTGAGTTTCTTGGAAACAATTATGATTCCGTCATCGGCGTATTTCATCATCCCTTTGTTATTGCCTTGCCTTGTTCCGTCGGAGCAAGCGCCCGGCCGTCCTTTTATTCTCTTCCTTTCATATCTTTGACCCTCCTTTTGTCACTGTCATTCGCTTCGTTCGCTTTTTCCCCTATAATTTCACATACATACATACATACATACATACATATAAATATTAGTTGCTTATTAAAGAAAGATGGTTAGAGCCAATAAAATTCAATTTTTCTTAGATAAACCCAAAAATTGGAGGAAAAGAAAACAATAATATTGCAGGAAAAAAGGGAAGGCCGAAAGAAAGATGCATGCGCCCAGACAATCCTTGCGCTCAGAAGTCAGAACTCAAGCGACTTTCTTCCGTTTGCTCTCTGAGAAATTATTCCGTTATTAAGCATCATAATTTAATAAAACAAGCTTTTGTTTTTTGGTAATAAAGGAACACATTGTTATTGGTAGAAAGAAGAAACAAGCGTGCCGTAATCTCATGTACTATTCCCCATCATTGAACTGTGCCCGATATAGGAAAATAAGCTTTTAGATGAGATTGCGCGGAGACTATTATTACCAAACTGTCAATTCCAAACCTTCGGCTTTCTGTTTTGGCGTATTATCTATCATCCTGATTTTGAAGATACCGAACAAGAAGAAGAAGAATAAGAAGATAAAGCAACACGATTCGTAACATGTTAGCTCTGCAGAAAAATATACTTTCCCTTGTTTCACAGTACTCCTGTAACTTATTTACCAGTGCGGTTGACTGTTTTGTTATTGATTGGTGGAGCAGATTTCATATGGGAAGACAACCACTGATAATTATAGCAGACCCAGAGCTGTGTAAAGAGGCCGGCATCAAAAAATTCAAGGATCTTCGAAACAGAAGCATTCCTTCCCCTATTTCGGCTTCACCTCTTCACCAAAAGGGTCTTTTCTTCACCAAGTATAATCAACTACACTAGCCCTCATCCTCAAAACTTGTATTACAACCATGATCTTGGCGGAAATATTGTTTTCAAATTGTAACGATGATTTTATGGAATGCAGGGATTCGAGATGGACCATCATGAGAAACACGATTCTGTCACTTTACCAGCCATCACACTTGGCCAACTTAGTGCCCATGATGCAGTCGTACATAGAATCTGCAACCCAGAATCTTGATTCCTGCAAAGAAGACATAAGCTTCTCTAATCTCTCACTCCGGTTGGCTTCTGATGTAATTGGGGAAGCGGCTTTTGGCGTCAACTTTGGACTCTCAAAGCCTCATTTAGCGTGTGATTCAATGAAGACTGTTCGCGTTACAGGTGATTGTGATGGAGTATCAGATTTTATCAACGAACACATATACTCCACCACACAACTCAAGATGGACTTGTCGGGTTCCTTCTCCATCATACTTGGTCTTCTTGTCCCCGCACTCCAAGAGCCATTCCGGCAGATTCTGAAGAGAATTCCGGGCACTATGGATTGGAAAATCGATCGTACCAACAAGATCTTGAGCGGCCGTCTTGATGAGATTGTGGAGGAGAGAATAAAAAACAGAGACCCGAGTTCTAAGGACTTCTTGTCGCTCATATTGAATGCCAGAGAATCAAAATCAGTACCAGACAATATTTTCACCCCAGACTATGTTAGTGCTGTCACCTACGAACACCTTCTAGCTGGTTCGGCGACCACATCTTTTACTCTGTCTTCCATTATGTACTTGGTTGCTGAGCATCGGGAAGTAGAGAAAAAGTTGCTTGCAGAGATCGATGCATTTGGCCCACCTCATAAAAAACCCACTCCTAATGATCTTCATGACAAATTTCCTTATCTTGATCAGGTTTGTTGTAACGTGTAATTGTACTTCCTGAGATTTGCAGCCAAATTAATAGCAAATTCAAAAGATCTAACCTTTAAAAATGCAGGTGGTTAAAGAGGCAATGAGGTACTACACTGTCTCTCCACTAGTTGCAAGAGAAACAGCAAATCAAGTAGAAATTGGAGGTTACGTACTCCCCAAGGTAATAGACCAATTTTATTTTATTTATTTATTTATTTATTTATTTATTTTGATAAAGAATTTTATTTTCGAAAGTAGAGCTTTCACTTAATATGTGATTACTGATAAAAGGTTACGTGGGGCAGGGGACATGGGTGTGGTTAGCGCCTGGAGTTCTGGCTAAAGATCCAAGGAACTTTCCGGAGCCAGAAAAGTTCAAGCCCGAGAGGTTTGACCCGAGCTGTGAAGAATCCAAACGAAGGCATCCTTACGCATTTATACCATTTGGAATTGGTCCTCGGGCCTGCATTGGCCAGAAATTTTCCATACAAGAGATCAAGCTTACCCTCATTCATTTATACCGCAAGTATGTCTTTCGTCACTCCCCAAACATGGAAAAACCCGTACTACTTGACTATGGCATTGTTCTTAACTTCAAGAATGGTGTCAAGCTCAGAGCCATTAATAGAACACAATGAAGCAGCAAGCTATATTGCTTGGAAGATACTACCAATATAGCTGGTGGCGAATCGTATAATTAAATATTAGTTGGGTCAGTCTGGAGTCATTGATCCCGGGGTAAATAATTATCTTTATAGCGTCTTCGGATGAAAATTCTTAAAAGATGCTATCACACATCTTATCTTCAAGCACTTCTTATGTTACTCGGACAAACAAAGACTAACAGATATTTTGGGGAGTATTGACAAAACAATAACACAATCGCTCCTAATGAGCTGTGTTTCACGGGTTTACTAAATTTGTGTCCGTACAGAACCTATGTTAGGCTCGCTCAAGTTGATCACTTTACACCTTGCCCAAAAAACGAAAAAAAAGGAGCAAAAGAAAATCATTATCTCGAGGAGAACTAGTGATAGGAAATAGCCATGGAATGAACAATTATACAAATTGCGAGGCCTCAACCTCAAGTAGCATCAATCACAAAAGCTACTAAGCTAACTCAATTCGAATCTAGGGAACAACAAGATGTTGAACGCGAAAAATTAATACAACGATCATTCAAATCCATCAAATGAATCAGGCAGCAGCCTCTCAACCTCACCGAGCCTTCGTTGAGCACTTGTCCAAGTGGTTGGGAAGGTAAAATGGCCTTGAGAAGTTGATTGAAGGGTCAGAAACCGAACCTGCAGTGCTTTTAGAATCGCCATTGGAGAAAATCCCTGACCTTTTCAGGAACTGAAACTCGTCCATCGATTGCTGCCTTTGACTTCTGTTATACCCAACGACATTGCTTGCCTTTTGTTTTGCCTTGGTTGACTCGGTGAGGTTCATGTAGCTCGGCCTACTCGCGTTGCTATCCTCTGTCCTTTCAGAGGCCAACACAGTGTTCCCAGATATTGGTGTTGTGGAAGTGCAAATGGAGGATGAAGCAGAGCTCTCATCATATCGAAATTCAGAACTTGGACTAGAGGATGAACGTGTTGTTTGCCCAGCAATGGGAGGCCTAGCTGAGATCCTTGTGCTGACATTGTTCTTTCTGACTTTGACTAAGCCTTGTTCCAAAGGTTTTGAATTTGAGTTTGCCAAGGAATCAACAAACTTCTTAGGAGGTGGGGTTTTAATTTTTTCAGAGGCCTCGGTCTGTGATTGTTCCATCAATCTAGTTTCCCAGGGCTTGGCTGCCATCCAACGTTCCAACCAACTCCATCCCCAGTTAGAATTGTCGATCTCAAAGTTCTTGAGAGACGTGTTTGTTCGTGCATTTGAACAAGGGGTTGATCTCCACTGCTGTAATGGTTTCCCAAAAGAAAACGATTTAAATCATCAATTCCTTCTGTAATAAAAGAACAAAAATAGAAAAGTAAATAGCTGGCTTCATCTCGTTACCTTCTGAGAAAGAGAATATGCAATGACTCGCTCTCTCTTGAAGGCTCCTTCCTGTCTCATCTGAAGCTTAGCTTTGACGTCTTCCAGAGTTCCTTTGCTATCACACCATCCCTCCTGTAAAGAAAAACAAAATCCAACGTGTGTAAAACCATGGCTAGCGAAAGGGAAAGTAAGTAATAGATTATCATGACTAAGGATTACGATGAGACCTCAGCTTGCTTCAAGAGATCAGCCTTGGTGCGACGTTCATTAAGAATCATTTGCACGGCCTGGCCCTCTATGGACATTCGAACACGACGAGCCCTCACTCGGGCTTGAACACGAACTAGAGCCTGCATGCACCTCAATGTCACTGCAGCTTGCTTCCTCACTTGTCGACCTCTCACAAGAGCTTGAAGCCTTACCACTCCTTTCAATGCTCTTAAAGCCCTTCTTGCCTGCAGTTACACCGCAATATTTGACTTAGGCAACATCCTTCAGACTAAGTTCATGAAAGCTATTAGGAAGCAGAGAAGCAATATAGTTGTTTTTCTAGTCATTTTGCCTCTTTTCATTCCAGATTTCGTTAAGGTGATGGAGATCTGAACTACTATTAGGAAACTAGGTTTAGCTGTTCCCAGGTTTTTCCATTACCATATGGATTGATTGACTTAACCATATCTCTTTAGCTTTAAAGATCAAATTGTGGGTCCAGTGGATGAAAAGCTTAGTGCCTTAGCTTAACTTCTCTCATGGACTGTTTGAAATAACCCACGAATGGTGTGTTCAAATTACATATCAAAGATGGCAAGATATACAGTGGAATAAAAGTTTACAGAATCTTCTTTAAAAAAGGAAAATATTTAAAAGCAAAGACTTTCAAATCCTCACGCATAGTTTTAAAAGCCCATTGATAGTTACTTTAAAGATCAAATTGTGGGTCCAGTGGATAAAAAGCTTAGTGCTTTAGCTTAACTTCTCTCATGGACTGTTTCAAATAAACCACGAATGGTGTGTTCAAATTACATATCAAAGATGGCAAGATATACAGGGGCATAAAAGTTTACAGAATCTTCTTTAAAAAAGGAAAATATTTAAAAGCAAAGACTTTCAAATCATCACGCATAGTTTTAAAAGCCCATTGATTGTTACTACTTCCAATCAAACCAAAACTAACATACAGCTTAGAGGAAGGCATCATTAGGCTTTTCAATAAAACAGAGAATAAATAAAAGAAAAAGGAAAAGAACAAAGACGGGAATAAAAACAAAAAAAGGGTATACAAATGATACCAAGAAACCGCGAAATGCAGTTTGAATTCTGATTGCTGCCCATTCTTGCCTAACAAGTCTGAAATCCTTAGGGGGAGCTCGAATGACGGTGGCCATTGCAGCTGTGAAAGCATTAGCGACTGGAGAATCAGAACCCTCCGAGGCAGCTCTGTGGTTTCCTCTGAAACCTTTCCAGGAAGCCATGTCCCCAGAAGAACTCCTCCATAGCCTCCACTTCTTGCTCTTGCCATCACCCTCCTTGGCCTAAAAACCAAGTTGGTTTCATTACAGAGAACAACAAAACAAGTTGGGAGGATAAAGCAATAAACTTGAGTAAGAAAGCATACAGACTTACATGGTCATCCTTATCAGACTTCCTGAGCCCGATTAATGATCTCACCCATTTTCCAGAAGCACCCATCCCTGGGTAGAAGAAAGAAACGGACTTTCTCGTGAACGGAATGAAGATGCAGCAAAGAGAACAAAAAGTTGCGTGAGTGATAACAAAAAGAAAGGGAACGGAGGAATGAAGTTGAGTAGGATATTAGCGAGGGGGAAAGAGAGGTTTTTTTTTGGGGGGGGGGGGGGGAGGGGAGAAGAAATGAGGGAGAAGGGTGGGGGAATGGGGATGTTAGTGGGGTGGGGGAATATTGGGCGTTGGAAGAAGTGGGAGATTTGAAATTCAAAAGGGTGGGCAGCAACGGACGAAAGAGAGGGCTGGGAAAGAGGCAGCTCGATAGTAGAGGAAGGTGGGGCCTAGATAGGGTGTGGGAAAAACATGAAAAGGGGCAAAGCCTTTGTGGTTAAAAGTGAAAGGAAAGGGAACAAAGGCCAAACTGCGATCGGACAAAGGATCTTACGAGTCAGGGCAGTTAAGATCTCTGCCCCTTTCTGCTTTTCAAGTGACCCATCTGGCCATTCCACCTCACCCAATCATATTCCTAGTTTTAGTATTTACCAAAACAAAAATGTCATTTTAGTACTAACTCAAATTTACAGTCAGTAATAATCTTTCAGCCAATCAAAAGACGTGAAAAAAATAGATGTATCAGGAATTAGAGGGTTAAGTTGTCAATAATGGGTTGGTGTGAAGTTGAGTTTTTTACTGGTTTATGCATTCAACTTCCATTGGAGGATTAAACATTAACAGTGAGTTTGAAATGGAGCAATGAAAATCCGGAAACGTGGAAACTTTGGATTGAAGCAACGTGGAAATTGGGCCCAACTTCTCTTAACGCATTAGAATTTAGAAAGGAGGAGGATGGGGGGATTCAATTCAAATGACAGAAACGGAACTTTGGTTTATCGAGAACAGTGAAGCATCTATTTATCAACAAAGTTGCTGTGTTGACTCAGAGATCTGGCGCCCAGCCTCACTCATGAAAGGCGCAAAAAGACAACATAAGATAGAGGAAGAAGCGCATTTTGTTTAAGGATGAACCAGCTAGTGGTGGTGGGAAAACAAACAAGCACGACAAATAGTCAAAGCAAAAGCAGGGCCCTCCACTGCTTTCAAATTTTTGTTGTCCAACAATTCAGCCCTTAACCTTAATTAATTATAACAAATTAGTAGTACTTTTTATCTAAATTTTAATTTATTTTTTTTAAAAAATAAATAGTTATATTTATTTAAAAAAAATTTAGATCAAATTATAATTTTAGATAAATTATTGAGAGTAACTTCTAAAATAGTAAAAGAACTTATACTTAATTACTATTTTACTCTTACTTTTTTTAATACTCTCTCTATCTCTTTTCTCTACCTTTTATCTTTTCTCTTATCCACCCTCTCTCTTATTTTTAATAAAATCATATATTTTTTAATTATAATTATCTAAATATTTATTTATTTAAAATTATTTTTTTATAAACTATTTTTTATAAAAAAAATTTAAAAGTTATTTTTTTATAAATTCTTTTCCAAACTCCTATTTAAACGAATCCGAACGGGAAAACGGCAAAGAACCAGATGATGAAAGGACCCTGCTTTTGTTGCCACCAATAATCAAATTTTTTAGGGCTTACCTTAAAATTTTAGTGACCCGAATCAATTTTTTAATAACGAAAGTAAAATGAAACCATGTCAGACTGACAAGTTGACTGCAAAAACAATTAAAAGCCGTGGAGGGAAGGAAGAGAAGAATACAATGCACTAAACAAAGCCTTGGGCGTAGTTACTTTTGTATTAAATGCGGAGGAATTTTTCCAGAAGATGGACCATTCGTACTTGCAACATTTAACAAGTTCCAATTCAGCATGCACAAGGATCACATATCAAGATCCTGCGGATCGAAATTGCCCCCCCCAAAATAAAGTTTCAAAATTTGCACTCCCAAGACCTGCTAGCCTGCCGCGGCTGGCATACTCCATGAGAACAATTTCAGCAAAGGCCACCAAGCAATCCTCCATATGCCCAGTTACATGGATTGAGATTTCATTTTTCTGCTTTTATTAGTTTTAAAAATATTTTGATTCAATTTAATTACTTCTTCAGATTCAATTTATATTTATCTATCATCTATTATTTTTATTCAATTGAATACTTAAATAAAAAAGTATTTCTTTCTATGTCATATAAAGCGTAATGCTTAATCATCAAATTGTTTTCATCTCATTTTCATTTTTCCCTTGTATATATATAGTATTCAAAAGCATTTTTATTCAAACGAGCACCGTCTTACAGTTGAACCATCATACTGTAATTGCCAAAACCAAATAGTACAAAATGACCCGTGATTCAACCTCAGTACAAAGTGTGGTTCAGCCAATTGGTTCAAAATAGGGCATGTGATGCCAAGGACACCAAAACTCAAGTTAATCTCATTATTAATTAATATTGACGGTAGAAAATCTTATTAAGACGAATCACCCTAAATGCAATAAAATGTGTCATTCTGGTTTAACATATGAGACGATAATGGAATTAGTGATCAGTGTCTGTAACTATTGTGTTGTTGCCTAAAAACAAAAACTAATAATCAGTGATGGAGAGAGCAGTAAACAATTATGAAGCGGAAGCTGATAAGGACTTCTGCTGGGGTGCTACGCCAAGCCAAGCCTTCATCATGTCGTATGTAGTGAAACCAATCGCCGCTGATGGAACAATCTGGCATCATAGCAACCTACGTTAAAAAAGGCAACTTGGCCGAACCAAACATAAAGATTACAAATTCAACCAAGGTTTAGTCTGCGATCCTACTTGTTACATATTAAGATGAACTTAGGTTTCTTCACCAACTAGACAAGAGGCCAATGCTAAGGAAAGCTCAAACTTGGATTCTTATACTTGTCTAGAAATTATCCTTTATCGGATAAAAGAATAGGCATCTCTGGATAACTGTGAGAATCCAGATGGTTCTGCTTTTAAGGAATTGGACAGAACAACCAAATCGTAAAGCATTACTATTTAAGTATTAACTAGTATTAGCCCAAATCATTATTTTCGATGCCTGGGTCTATACGGACAAATGGAACCAGCAGGCCCAGTACGTTACTTGTGTGGCTCTGTGCAGGACCAAACTTCCCCATATCATAAGATTCATTTGTTACCCAACCGAATTAGCCACTTTTGGGAAATATGAGATCCTAATGATTTGATACCACAACGAGAACCAAATTCATAACCCACTTCATTTAACTAATATACTCCATTTCATGAATTCTAATTCATACCAAATCTTTTATACACTCCCTTGCAACAGAGATCAGATCAGTCGATCCCATAAAGATTGGGGTTTTATTCCAGCTTTTGGGGAATTAGAGACAAAACAATATCATATTAATTAACCCAAAAAAAAATCTATATGAACACGGAATTTGCCCGCCAAAAATGCATTTGGCAGAGCTTCATTCTACTTGGTAGCTAAAACAAATCAAAAACATTTTGAAAAGATAGATAAGAAAAGTTTGGGTGAGTGGCAATTACCCTAATGTAGTTTATGCTCATGCCTGCGAACAACTGCCTCCCCCCTTGATTAGCAACAATAATCCTAAGTTCCGCAAACGCATTCCTGTATCTGACATCACCATGAGCTGAATTCTGCAGGCTGCCAACCTGCACAAGCAAATATAAAATGAGGAAAGCTCAATACAAATTCCTTTGCAAAGTTCCAAGTTGACAGAAAAGGGTGTTCCATAATATGGAAGCCGCCTAGATAGTCAATAGCATAAGCCCTCTAGAATCAACTGATGATACAGACTACAGAGTTGTGTTGACACACCTGCATCTGTCTCTTAACAACATCTATAGGGTACGTTAAGGTCTGTCCAAACAAGCCAGCAAGAGCTCCACAAGTGAGGCGCATCAAAATGGACCTTTTATGTTCCTCAGGAACCTGGATCTTCAATTTCTCATACACGTAGAACTTCAAACCAGCATAAGGAAGAATTCCAGTAAGCGTTGGTCCTAAGGAAAAAAAAGAGTTCCAGCATGGATGGGCTAAAAAGTAAGATACGGCAGAGAAATGCAAGAGACAATGACTGCGACATGCTACAAAAAAAGCATTCTCCCTAGAAGCAAGCCTTCCAACAGACAAAAGCAATCTTCATTGGTAGCCGCTAATGCTTAAAATAAAATGGACCAATAAAATTTTATGGCTAAATCCTGGGATGTACATACCTACACCTCTATAAAGTCCACGAACTCCCCTTTCCTTGTAGGCACGTGTCAGAACACCTTTAATTCCGTTATGTGCAGTTCGAGAATGAACATCTTCCATGACACCTTTGATACTTCCTCTTGTGTCTACCACCTATAATATTTTAACAAAGATGGGATTGCAAGTTTAAGAGGCTTAAGTTGAAACAGATCTACTAATATACTGTCCTTAATATGAATGAATCTTTATGCTAGACTCTCAGTTTTCATTGTCTTGGGTCTTGTAACACGTTATTGAATGCAATGCTACTGACTGTGTTACCTTTTATGAGATAAACCAAAGGTCATATGCATTGGAACCACAATATCGATTCGTGTTCTTTCTGATCTATTTCTTATCAAGCTAAAATTTTACCAAAGTCTATCCAGGCATGCTTTAAGCGTTCTACAAACACCATGACAAGTTAACACAATGTCTTCCTCTGTCAATTCTTTTTTTCTTTTCATTTGAAGAGAAAGAGAAATATAAGGTTTCAAAATATGAAATTGAATGTAGATTTGCGAGAGGAGACGTCTAGCTCAAATATTTTCCAAAATGTTTAGTGGAGATCCCTACCCGATAAGCAAGTTTTGTACGGGCAAGGTCTAGAGGATATGTACACAAAGTTGAAGTGCCTCCAGCTGCGGATCCAGCTAAAAGATCAATAACAGGACCTGATCCTAACGTTGGGCAATTCTCCAAGATCCAGCACTTGTACCGCTCATATGTCATAAAATGCAAGGCAGCATAAGGAATAATCCGGATAACACTTGCTCCATTTCCTCTGAAACCACCAAATAAGCATATGTAAACCATAATTACAGAGTACCTGGGGACCAAAGAAACATAAAAATGGGTGGAGACTACAGGAAGTTCTATCTTACTTGTACAATCCTGGCAAACCTTCATTCTTCATCAACTTGTTTAAAGATTGATAAACACCAAGAGAGTGAAATCCTGGTGTCCTTGTCTGTAGGTAAAATAAAAAAGAAAATTAGGGGGAAAAAAGGCTAAAGCAAAGCATACTCCCAAAATTAATATATCATATGTAAAGAAGGTACAAGTGAAGGATCGATACAAGAAAACACACATTTATGCGTATGCCAATGCACACACAAACTCGTGTGTGTAGCACCAGATATGCCTAAGAAACCTGAGTTTTCAGCATTTTATAAAGAAGAAAAAGAAGCAACATCTATTAAAGCAGGAGGCAATGAGCACTAGCCACTTTACTATACCAAATTGCAAGCATGTAATCCAAATTGTCTTAATCTTGTACACGTTACAAATAAGAATTTCCAGCTCTCCATACTATATTAAGGATAAGACAAGTCCAGGAACAATGGCAGTAAAATAGTTTTATACAATAACAAATATGTTTTCATCATTACACATTAAACTCAATTCAGTAATGAGATAAATACGTAAAATGATATAAAGTGAGAATTAAAAAAGGATGCTCAGCTCTACCTGCCGGAGTATTTTGACCCGCTCCAGGGGCGCAACAGCAGTCCTAGAAAGTGTACCGGCAACCCCACCGGCAATTAACTCCTTGACATACACAGGCACGCCATCGAGCTTGGAATTCTTCCTCTTAAGTGATGCATTATCCACTAAACCAGCAACATTTGCAGATAGCGAGGACTCTTGTGATGAATCCATTCTTAATAACTCCAAATAAAATCGATAAACGTAACAAACTTGTCAACTTTATTTATCCACTCTGCAGCTCGGAAAACTCCTTATTCCACCTTTGTATTGAAATACAGAATGAGAAGTCTGTTTGTTCAATGGGCAAATCCAATGGCCTGAGGACACCCAGGTATGAATTGGGTATGTTCACAAGCCGATCCTTTTCAGCAACGATTAGATACATCAACAGCTAAGAAGAAAAATACTAGAATTCCAACAACTCTGACTAGTCTGTCGCGAAAATAATAGACTGTCGTCGCACTTTCGAATTGAAGAAGGCCAAGGCTTGAGGTCAGAACCACAGTTCTTTCAATCTACGTCGATGCGTTTAACGCCGTCCTGAGAATGATTCGTAGCATCTAAATGTCAAGAAAATAGATGAGAAAATCTCCTTCAAATTATATAATGCGAGCACAAATTGAATTACAAGCAATCCGCGTACGCTGATAGTTGGATTCAAACATGACGACAATTGGAATAAAAGAGGCAGATTCAAAGTAAAGGAATGAAAAGAAAACAACCAAGGAATGGATGATGGGTTCGAAGGAGAACGGGTGTGAAAGAATATGACGGGAAACAGATACCCGTCCTCCTCCCTCGAGAGAAAGATGACGACTTTGGCTTTGACGCCTTTCTTATAAGAAAACTAGCAAGCAATAGCAAATAGGAGAGATGCAAACGGGAACGAAAGATTCGATTATTTCGGGGAAGAGGGAGGGATTCTGATTCTGATGTGGTAGGCGAGCAAGCAAGTCAGCGAACGGCTGTTTGCAATTCGATTTTCGTTGGAACTCCTTCGTCCAAGCGTTTTGCACATGCGATGGCAAAAAAAAAAAAAAAAGCGTTTTGCACGTGCCAAAATTTAAATAACCATGCTTTGATTGTTTGTTAAAATAATTTTTTTTATTTTTAATAAAAATTATATATAAACAACCCCGAAATAACCATAAGAAACCAAAACTAACCGTGTTAGGCTGTCAAATTTTAGACTTGTCAATTCTTGTGGGCCATATATATAAAGGGAGGAAAGGGCAAATCACTTGTGAAATATGGGATAATAGTTAATTGTAGTTTAATTTAGATATTTAGTTTGACTATTAAGAATATTAAATAAGGATATTTATTCATTAAAATTATAATTTATTAGTTTATAGTTTATTTATCTTTTTAATATTTTGTATAATCTCAATTAAATATAATATTTAGGTTATCCTATAATTAGAATCTTATTTATTATCTATTATGATTTGATTTATATTTAGATCTATATTTGAATTTGAATCTAAATTAGTGTTATTTTATTAGTTCTAGGTTCTATAAATAGAGTTAAAATTCATTAGTTACATTCAGAATTAAAACTATATTTAAATATTAAATAAAAAATATTTATTTCATGTCTTTTCTTTTTTCTCCCTTCATCTTCTGAAATTTTAGTATCTTTTTTTATTTTTTAAGATTTTTTAAAAATATGGCGCAGATTTAGTTCTATAATTTTTTACAATTTAAAATTTAAAATCTTTTAAAAATCTAAACAAATTGAACACATAACCATTTTTTACCCATAATATATATATATATATATATATATATATATATTTGGGAACCACCCCAAATTTAAGTCCTAGGTGGAAGGTGCGTAGCTAACACCTCAACCCCTTCCCCTTCTTGCTTCACATCAATCACATTGAAGTCCTAGAAGCAATTTTATAACAAAAAATTCTAATAAAATATGAAATTACCTTGTAGGATGGCTAAGAATAATTTATATATATTACAAAAATTAATTAATTATAATAATTACGTACTAATTTATCTAAAATATCTCTATTATGTACGTTTGAATTACTTTTAATATAAATTTTTTTATAATATGTATAATCATATAAAGATACTATAGAAAAAATTATAATTTTATAAAAGAAAGTAGATTAGAGTTTTATATTAAAAAATAAAATAAATTTTTTATTTAATTTTTATATTTAAGTTCAAAGAGATTCTTCATTTAATTTTTATATTTAGTATTAAAAGAGATTGTCTAATTATTAAAAAACTCTTCTTTCAATTTAAAATGCTATAGATTTGTTTGAATAGATTTTTAGAAAATAGCTTATAGAAAAAAATAGTTTTTAGACAGCTTTTACAAAATAATTTATAGAAAAAAATTTTTTAAATAAATAAATATTTAAATAATTATTAAATTTTTGTAATTAATAAATTATTAAAATGTATGAGATAAAAAAAACTACTCCCTCTTAAAGTCCCATCTTCTACTGTAGCTTTTTTTTCCCTCTCTCCATTGTAACTCTCTCCCTCTCTCATAGACTTCTTCCATTTGCAACTACTGCTTCATACCTCTCTCTCATCTTCTAACATTTTAGCCATATCTCCAGCAACGACCGGAGGACTTGCAACCATGATGAACGGAAGAGGACAACGACGACTTATAGAGGAGAGAGACAGACAACGATAACCTGAAGTGGAAAAAAAATAAGACGTAGCAAAGATCTATTTTCACCATGGAAACAACGAATAGCGATAGAGGAGGACTATTGACTAGCGACTACCGTCTTTCTCCTCTCCTTCCGGCCACGCGGACCATGACCTCCTAGCAACAGTAATGACGATAGCAGAAAGGAAGACAAGAGAGAGGAGAGAAAAAAATATTAAAAAAATACGAATAAAATAATAATTAAATAGTTCATAAATTTTTTTATTATTCTAAAATTACTCGTAACAGTTTATCTAAAATTATGATTTTAAATTATAATTTAACTCAAAAATACTTATAAATAAATATAATTATTTGTTTTAATTTTTTTAAACTAAAATTTGTATTAAAAGTCATTTTAAGATTTAAATTTGCAGGTAAATCAAACAGGCGTCATATCACCGTTGCTGAAGCCTTGTCCGCTATCGTTGGGGTGTTGGAGTGTTTGAGTATTGGCACATAGGCCATAAATTGAAAAATTTTCAAGATCGCCTTGGCGGGTGCTAAGACCCCTTGGTTCCCCAAAATAAGCCTTCTCATCTACTTGATCAGTCATGAGTCATAGACTCATCAAAAATTATTTTATTTATTTATTTTTATAAAATGATAATATTATATATATTAATTTTAAAAGTTAATAAAGTACACACATAAACAAAACAAAGCCTCAGAAAACTACTGTCAATGGGAACTCGGGCTATAGCAGGAAAGTCTTGCTAGTTTGAACGAAGTAGGCCATAGCCTACTCTAGAGACCATAATCTTCCTCTTCTCAGGATGACAAAGTACAGGGCAGTAACCAAATAGCTGTATCAAAGCTTGAAATGACACACCACCACGAACCATGCATCAGCGAAGCCCGATAATTCACGATGCGTACATCCATGACGATGTTTGAAGATACCCGATGATAACCTCTGATGACTTGGAAATGAAACTAGAGGCGATGATAGCCTGGCTCCAATACAAAAACTGATTAAAACCAACAGAAAACTTACCGCAGACGATTACTAAAAAAGAGAAACAAACCAAACCAGAAACTGACATAAAACAAAATAGAGTGACATTGACATAGAAAATAACATAAAATACAGTAATGAAGACCATAAATCAGAAGAAGTAAAGGGTTAGGAAAAAGTAAAAAATCTTAGATGGTGACTCTCCATAAGGGGAAGAAATAACCAAAAGGAGAGGAGGTGGTAGATAGAGATGCATGGATGAAAGAAAAAAGGGCCAAAACGAACGCCTCTCCACAGGGTAAATAATGGACTAAAAAATTATTATAAAGATGTTTTTTAATTTAATTTTTCAAACAGATTAAACTTGTCTGTATTCATTTTTGTTAACAAACATATATATAAACTTAATATTGAGTTGACGCTTAATTCTTTATGTTTCTTAACATTTTTTCTTGGAGTGAAAAATACTTTAGAGTAGAAAGTAAAGATATTATATTAAGGTTATTGACAGATTTTAACCTTCTATATTAATCTACGTGATTAATTAGGCTAAGGGTGTGTTTGGATACTACACAAACTATAGTTTTAGAAGTCCTTTTAGGTAAAATCTTGGTTTAGATAAATTTTAAAACAAACAGTTATATTTGTTCATAAGTACTTTTGGGCAAAACTATTGTTTTGAATAAGCTATTAAAACTAGCATTTTCAATAGTAAAAGAGCTTATGGACTATCTAATTACTATCTTACCCCTACTTTTTCTTACACTCTCTCTCCTCTCTCCTCTCTATTATCTTTTCTCTATCTCTCTCCTCTCTCTTACTTTAAATAAAATCATATCCTTTTTGGTAATTTACCAATATAAAAAGTCATTCTAAAAATAACTATCAAAACACTTATTTATTCAAAATCACTTTTTTTCCATAAACTCTTTCCTAAAAGCCTTTTTTTATAAGCTGTCCATAAACCCTTTTTTCATAAGTCATTTTTTAAAATACTATCTAAAACGGGCCTAAAAAGAAATTATATTATTTGCTCAGGGCAGCAATAGTAATAGTAACCAGTACATTGGAAAAAAAAAAAGTCTCGTTTCTTATACTCATCCTTCCCGGACCTACCAAACCAAACATGCGTCAATGAAATATGAGGAAGGGGGAACAAACAACGTTGATGTCGCGATCGATGACATATCCTTTAATAAGGGCTTCTTTAGCTTCTCTGCGGGAAATTAATTGGAAGAGAAGTCTAGCTATCATCTGTTCCATTCATTCCCCACCTTGATGGCCCTGAATCAATAATCATGGGAAAGGGTTTTCCGAGTAATAGTTAGTTTTGCGTCTGTTTGACTTTGACCTCCAATCTAAATCCATTAAAAAAGAAAAGAAAAGGAAAATGCATCTTTTACATTTTAGCAGTATTTTCAGGAATCAAGCATGGATTTTGGTTCAGGAGGATTCAGATAGAGATAGGGATGGAAAGGAGAGAACAGTTGATTCTGTTAGTTGTAGCATTATGCATGATTACCAGTAAAACTGAGACTTCTGTTAACTTGTTTAATGAAACCAACCCCTTGTACCAATCATAATTCCTCAAAATCCCAGGGATGACTCCTATAGAAGGACATATATAATACAACAAGATTAGTTACTGGCCTGGCAACCATATTTAAGTAATGTGAACTGCTTTTCTCTGGCAGAAAAAAATTGACCATCACAAAATAGTCGCATTCATCCATGCACTAAACTATCCTAAGCAACACAATTAAGAAGAGGAAGTCAGACGATGACGAGAAGGAAGAATGAATTGAATCAAGACTTGTTGAGGTTTTCTTCCTGATTCGGGGGTTGGGGGCTCTGGGGAGCTTCATCGGGAACGAAATTAATGTTAGAACAGGACATGGTGCCCTTTGCTTTAGGATGGTAGGCCTCCACTTTCTTCCCCTTTCGTTCATAAATCACCGCATCGTTCTCATCATCAGGGACCTGACATTTTTCGCCTAGTATTATCGTCTTCATCCACACAGAATCCTCTTGCTTCCCCACCTTCATCTTCTTCATAGCCTCCTCCCTCAGATGATCCTTGCTCCCTCTCGCCACCGACAACGTTCTGGGCATTTTTATGCTCAGACTGAACGACGTTTTTCTCTCTGAAGCTGCTCTTTTCATTTTAACCGATGTATACGAGTCATTATTGTCTTGATACTGCATTGCCGGTGGCAGAGGCAGATCCTTCACGCCCGTCTCGTTATCTTCCCCTGCGTCTCCCGTCTGAGCCGCCGCTGCCGGCGAATCTGTGTCATTTTTTGTGTCTTCTGAAGATGGTTTTTTCCAGAATGTGAGAATGCTGCATAGAGACGTGACAATGGCGAGACTGGCAACCACACCTAGGGCTACGAAGGATAGATAAAGAACAGGGTGCAGTATCAGCGACAACGAGAGATTATCATCTGGGATTCTTCTTCCCATTACATGCGTTTAATTTCGATAATCTCCTCGTTTAATACCAGGTGCTGAACTGCATTATAATGCGGGCGTGCGAAGGAGCGTCGTGAGGATTGATTTGTTGAAGTTCCGATGGTGTGGTTTATGGAACCTGGAAAAGAATCAAAAGCGAGTGAACATGTTTTTCTTGGACGGACGTTGACGTGAATAGGAAATACGTACGTACGATGCTTGAATTCAGGGATGGAGAGAGGGAGAAAATAGAGATGGGTTTGGCCCTCGCTATTTTTGGCCGAAGCACACAAACTGTCGATTTTTCTCAAAACGCCTAAATTTGAGAAACTCTCTTTTCATCACGCCAGAAAAAAGAAGAGAAATCGCTTTATCAATTTGTTCCTTCTGGTTGGTTGAAGTTAAGTTAGTGGCGTTATATATGGCACTCATACTTATATGTAGCCATTGCTCTTATAATTTAATGGCATGTAAATTTTTATGTAAATGAGAGATTTAGCTTAAAACTCTTTAAATGATAACAAAAACTGATCATATGTAAAGTTTCTCTTAGTTCTATTTACCCAGAAATAAAAAAAAATATATATTGGTGAGTGCTATGGAAAAGT
Organism: Leucaena leucocephala; assembly: GCA_037074615.1. NCBI lineage: Eukaryota > Viridiplantae > Streptophyta > Magnoliopsida > Fabales > Fabaceae > Leucaena > Leucaena leucocephala. The sequence continues at coordinate 4,863,800 of CM073540.1, read as the reverse complement.
TTCTCTTCTTTTGAAAAACCGGTACGGACGTGATGAGTGGGAGCTTCAAGTCGGGGCTGGTTTAGATTAGACATAGAAAATTGCTTTTTTACATTGCATTAAATATTTTTCAAATATATATATTTAGACATGGTCTATATTACAGAAATAATATAAAAGAAGATATTGTTGGTCAAAATGAATATATAGAAAAGGTTGTTCTAATAGACATTTTAATTTTAAGGAATAGAGTGTACTGAAGATTCACAAATAAAAAAACCATATAACTCAAAATATAATTAAAGTCAACGTACAATATAATTCCTTAAAAAAGTAGAATAAAGTGAAAAAGGGAGGTATGGCTTTTCTTGGTAGAATATATGGAAAATAGATATGTCATCGGCTATACTCAACATATATTCAGGATTTACATTTCCATAAAAAGAATTTGATATTTTCATTTAAATTTAAATACTTTTTTTTGAAAAAAGATGCAGTTCTTGGAGAATCGCCCCGAGTTACAAAGCCGACAAATAGACGTTAGATTGGAAAGGATATAGAGCATGTGGGCTTCCCGTGTTTTCTTCAAAAAAAAAAAAAAAGTCTTGTCGACTTCTGTGAGTTCTGTCCTCTGATGATATGCTTTATAATTTATTCGTCAATTGTTGATGGAATAACCCGGCCTGCCCTTCAAAGTTCAAAGGATCTCTCTCGCTTTTGTTTATTGTTTTAAAGCCTTAATTTTTTTCCTTTAAGTAATACAAGTAAATATAATCCGTGCAAGAGCTACCTTTTTGTCTTGCTTTGTTCTTCTCAATGTTAGCGATTTAAATTAAAACACGAAAACAGACAAAGAAATCTCTCATTTTGAATGGCGGAAGGTTTCCTGAGAAGCAAGTTCAAGAGGGTCTGTGTCTTCTGCGGTAGCAACTCCGGCAATAAGGAAGTCTTTAGCGACGCTACGATTGAATTGGGCAATGAACTGGTCAGCGTCACTCGCCCTTTTAAGCACTCTTCGATTATATTCCTGAGTCCTCGATTACTGATACTCTATCTTCTTTCTGGTTGTTCTGTGTACCGGGTGTTCGACGTTGTGAAACTCGGGTCTTGTATGTTATATTAAACTCGTTTTATTTGGAAAACAACAATTAACTACCTTGTAGTCGAGAAATGCTGCTTCGATAATCAACAGGTGTTTACGATCATGGTGTCTGTGCACAGAACTGTGGAGATTCTGCTAATCATTATGAAGCGTGTTTTTGTGGTGGGAATTACAGGTGAAGAGGAAGATAGACTTGGTTTATGGTGGAGGAAGTGTTGGGCTGATGGGCTTAATATCTCAGAGAGTGTATGATGGAGGCTGCCGTGTTCTTGGGTATGCAACTGAAACAACATTCTTCCTAGGGTTTATTGCGGATACTCTTGTCTTTTGTTTTTTGCTTTTTTGGCCTCTATACTCTTGTCATTTATTGTAACCTGGGTGTTATTGATTAGTGTGTCACCGTTCTTTTTCCTTCTTTACATGCAGGATAATTCCAAAAGCTCTTATGCCTATTGAGGTATTTGTATTTTGTGCTCCTAGCTGCCTAACTTTTACCTATAGTAGTAACTTTCGAAGAAAATTGATTTTCCGTTTACTTCTTGCAATTTATATTGTGAGTTTTTGATGGTTTGGTAACCCCGGTTTTAAGTCTGAATGAACGAGTCGTTGGCATTTCATTTCTTACTCCTCATAGCAGGGCTGGTTCAGGGAGAAATTTACAACCTTTATGATTAATATCTCTTTATCGTGAAAAAGGTGTTCCATCTTCTCTCAATAGAAAAAAATTATAATAAGTATAATTAGTATGTTGCTATGGATCATTTGCACAGATATCTGGTGAAACAGTAGGAGAAGTGAGAATTGTTTCAGATATGCATGAGCGTAAAGCTGCAATGGCTCGAGAGGCTGATGCATTTATTGCTCTCCCTGGTAGTTACCACTTACCAGAAAAGCTCTCATCAATAATTTAGAAAAATAATTTATGTCTGTATCTCTTGTTTCATGTAAATGTCATCAGAATCACTACATGATCAAATACCCTTTTTTTTATAGGATTGTACCGCAGTTTTTTTATTGCCGTTTTTAACTGTATAAATTGGCACTTATAGTTGCCCCCTCTCCATTCTTCTTCTTTTTCTTTACTATTAGGAGGGTATGGAACCATGGAAGAGCTGTTGGAGATGATAACTTGGGCTCAACTGGGGATCCATAAAAAGCCGGTAACTTGGCATGTTCCAGTAATAAAATCCTTAGCCTACTGATACAAAATGTTAACCGTATATCATTTTGTACAGGTTGGTCTACTGAATGTTGATGGTTACTATAACTGTTTGCTTGCCTTATTTGACAATGGTGTTGAAGAAGGCTTCATTAAGCCTGGTGCTCGAAATATAATTATCTCTGCTCCAACGGCCAAGGAACTTATGACGAAGATGGAGGTCTAACCACAACTATCTTAATTTCCACCCTTAATTATGTGGAAGGACACATTAGAAATTATCTACATGAAAAATTTGCACTCAAATCTTGTTTATTAATATCTTCTGGAGACGAATGGTAGATTGCTTAACCAGACTGATGAGTAAAAGATAATTCAACATTTGTGAGTGCTGGTAATTTATTAAAATAATGGGTGGCCTGCTATGGGTATGCAGTCAATAGATCAATTTAATGGTCCCTATTTGATTCCTAAAATAAAAGCCATAGTCAGTGAACTCGGATAAGACTTTGTGCGGGTCTTCTTATTTGAAATTATGGTAATAGATTAGATCTCATGCATGTTTACAGTCCTCTCTATATGAATGACACATTCTGGGTTGCAATTGCTGAAAAGAATTTTGCTGTTGCCCTGGCACCTGTGAACATGCACCATATATGTAGCCTTATTAGATGTTCCGATAACGAGTTCAAAGTGCTGTGTGCTGTGTTCGTCAAATCTCTAAATGCTGAATTAATCTACGTTTTTGCAGCATTACATTCCATCACATGAACATGTTGCCCCGCATGAGAACTGGCAGATGGAGCAACTAGGTAATTATCAGAGACAAGAAAATGAAGAATGATGCTTCGATTGATGATACCATTTAAATTGATTTCCGATTAATTCTTCATCATTTGATGTCTGTACAAGAGTCTGTGTAGATGGGGTCAGACGTTGTTCGTTACTGTGTACTATGTGGTTCTTTGTGAATGGAATGATAGTATATCAGCATCTCTACTTTGCACAATTCTTTTCTTCGTCCAGTGGTCAATCAAATCACTGTTTGGTAGTCATATCTGTTTGTTACCACTTATTAATGGCCAAAAGTACTTAGAAATGGAAAAAGAGACGATAAGCATTTCCTGAGCTGAATCTTAGCTGAGTGTGGTGGGTTGGGGGTTCCATTATTGACTTTTGGTGGACCCGACTACTTCCAGTGCAGGCAGCTACAGATGACTTTTTAGTTCATAATTGGCCTCTTTCATGGGCCATGGAATGGCGATTTTTGGTTATTTTCATAATGGTTATAATTGACCTATTTTGTGTGCCATAGAATGGTTGCTCTCGGTTATTATCTATGGACCAATGACTTCGAGAAAGTTACGGATGAACGGTTATTTTCATATTGTGGTAAACCAGGACCTTTTTTTCCTTAATACATTCAGTATCCGGTTTACTAGGGTCTGAACATAGGGATTTTATCATAGCGTGTTTGATTTAGGTCTCAAACCTTGGTTTTGAAGACAACTATAGTTTGGGGAAAAAATTACCTAAACACCCTCTTTTTTTTCACAATGAATTTTTTCACAAAAACTATAGTTTTGATATAAAATAAAATGTTTTTTTTAAATTTATTTTTCTACTAAAACTATAGTTTTGGTATAAGTTAGAGACACCAATTTTTTCAAAAATTAATTTTCTATAAACTATAGTCTTCAAAACTATAGTTTTGAAGACAACTATAGTTTGGGGAAAAATTACCTAAACACCCTCTTTTTTTTCACAATGAATTTTTTTCACAAAAACTATAGTTTTAATATAAACTAAAACATTTTTTTAAAATTTATTTTTCTACTAAAACTATAGTTTTGGTATAATTTAAGGACACTAATTTTTTCAAAAATTTATTTTCTATAATCTATTCTATTTAAAATCTATTTTACTAAAAAAATTATTTTATTCAAAATCTATTCTGCCATAATCTAATTTTTAGAATCTAATCCAATCACACTAATATGAGCCTTCCCTTACTCATGGAGTTAAGCCCTGGGTGCAAGTGCCGTACACTTATGAGAAATCAGCAGACACTAAGTGCCTGTTTGGGATCAAAGTTTGAAATCAATTATCTATCTAAACTCTGGTTTTGACAATTTCCACCTAAACACCCATATTTTGAAAATCATTCGAGGCTTTTAACAAAACATTCATTAAGAGAAGCCAATCTCTGAAACACTGTTTATTTTTTTTTAATATTTCCATGGTAGAGTTGAAAAATGATTGGTGGAGAGGGGAGTTATGGATTCCATGAAAGCATAGAAGTTTGGCTTTAGACATAATGTGACCAAAATGAGTAGATGCTTTTGTTTAACCAGTGTTTATGTTGGAATGCTTTTGTTAGTAGCTGGAAAGCCATTGAATAGACAGGAGGCTGACTCATCAATTTGGTGAAATTACCATTTCTCTCTTTACTGATGAGTTGAATTTATTCCATGCTGGTTGAAACACAACTTCTAGCCTCACATCAATTTGGATGTTGGAAAGGGATATTTGACTAGCAATATCCAAAGCAGTGGCTGAGAACAGGTTGAGTTTTGAAGTTCCAGTTGTCGTGGGATGCATATAGTATTTGATGTTCTTATCTTATCCCATGTTTTTCACACTTATGTGGTAATTTCCATTTGCTAGTCATAATTGAATTGATCTCTTACCTTGATATTCTCAGCCAACAGTATGAAGCCAGTACGAGAAATTTGTGGTTTCTGGTATATGGTAGTGGCCATACGAGCATACCCATATAGATAGCTAGAACTGTTTATGATTCCGAATCATAGGAACCCTGTTGGTTCATCAATAATGGAAACTATTATGTGAAACGGAATTGTAAAAAAATATATTCGTATCCTTAAAACACTCATAGTTCAATTCTCATAATTTTTTTAGTAGGTTATTTTATAATTTTTTTTGTAAGCGTTTTCTGAGCTCTAGAGATATATCCTAACTTTAGTAGAGGATCGGTGTCAAAACTACCTAAATTTTTTTGTAAAAAAAAATAATGGAAATTATTCTTGTTTCCTGCTAAACCAGTTTTGAGATCATGATAAGTTGATATATATCTAGGATAAAATAGTACATAATATTTTAATCTTATATCTCATATATAACCAGTATTCTAATTTTATTTTTAGTATAATTTTACTCATAATCTTTTTAATTTGATATAATTTTACCTAATATCTATGATCTTATTTTTTAACTACTAAAAATTATATTAAATTAAAAAAGTTATAGGTAAAATTATAATAAATTAAAAAAATTATAAATAAAATTATATCATAAAAAATTAAAATATTAATTATATTTAAAAAGTAAAATTAAAATATTAAAATATTAATTATATTTAAAAAATAAAATTAAAATATTAGGTGTTAGAAGAAAACTCTGGTATTGTGTACTTGGCTACACATGGGGTTCTCATTACCCTCATTTTACCGTGGGACCCATGTTACCGTCGTGTTTTTTTCCCGTGTGATGAGTCATTGCTCAGCTCTTTTACTGTCATGAGACCTAATAAAGGAGTACTTTTTTTTTTCATTTGAAATATAAAAAAGGAGCACATTTTGGGAAGAAGGCGATTAGAGATGGAGCAAGTGGGGCAGTGCAATTGGTCACAAGAGTGATGATGACTCTGACTTTTGTTTTGCTTTGTGGTGGGGATGTCTTTGTCATACTGGATCAGCACAGTGGACAGTGGAGGGGAAGGGGGGGCTCCCTCCCATGCGTTCTTTGGAGATAATAATTATGAGCTCTCTCTCTCTCTCTCTCTCCTCGTGAAAAGACCATAACTGGTTACCAGAGGTATTCGACTGTTCATTTGGAGTGAGAAAAGGGGTAGTAGGGGGTCCCCAGTAACTTTATTGCTCGGAATCGGTCTTTTCGGCTTTTAACGGTTCTTGAATCTTTTTGGTTTTTCTTTAACAAGAACGTTTCTTGAATTGAATCCCTATTATACGCTTGAGAGAGTTCCTTTTTTGTTCTCGGGTTCACATTAGTATAAACTTTTGAAAGACTTGTACTTGCATTATTAAGGGATAGACAAGGAATCAATCCCCTTCAAAGGGGTGGGACAAAAGAGATTTTCTTCTCCTTGAAGATAAGGGTGGGAGTAAAATTCTCTCGGCCATGAATTTAAGAACATGAATAGGGATGATGCTTCTGGGTTTAGAAGCTATTTTTGATTTATTTAATTAATTTAGTATGTCTGATAACATTTGTTACTTTTTTATATGAATAATAAATTTATATATATTGAAGATTATTTATTTAACTTAAAAATTCAGTTGCCTTTAAAAAATAACTTTTTTGGGTAAAATTTACCTCAATAATATTACGAAATGTCACGCATATATGGAAATATTCCTAAAACTCTTCATAAGAAATAAAGAGGAGTTGCAACTTTTTCCCCTATAGATTATAGAGACAATAATGATCGAGAGTGAACAGAATGACGACAGGAGAATGGTAAATACGCTTGTGGACAATCAGTCTCATTAAATTATTGATCCCCCAGATATCTTACAACTTATCTTGAGGTATTTGCCGCCGACGACTACAACCAAAAGCATTAGTGAAAATTACTTCGAGTGTGGACAATCTTGAGGCATTTTCACCTTCACCGAATATTTCCCCAGTCCATTTCTAAAATCAATAGCGAGGATGATTTTCTACCCATCATTACTCATACCTGGAGATTTTTTTTTTAATGAACATGTCAAACACTATTGTCCTTAGATTACAAGCAACATTGAACCAATGATCTCCCACTAACAAGAAAACTTATATGTCATTACATTACAAAACCACTGGCTATCCGGGTAGAGTATTGTGACTGCATTAGTACATAGAATAGAAGTGACGCGCTTTGTGTTGTATGTTACCTGAGAAAACATAAGTGCTTTAAATTGTGGGTTGTTTCCTTGCAAGCCAAATTCCATCCGTTGTACACCGTCATATACAATATTGGAAAATAATAGGTAGCTGAGATATTGTTTAAACATGAGGGCGCAGAGGATGTTTGACAAAAAATGTATTCATAATATATCAGAAGGAATGATTCCGAAATATTCATATCCCCCGATGAAGCAGCATCATACTGTACATATACACCCTATCCATAACAGGAAGGTCAGAAAACATCTTAATCATTGGAGGAGATAAGGATGTCGCATCAAGCTTTTTCTTTGGAAGATGATGAGAGTAAATGGTTTAATGTTGCTGCTTGAATGACAGCACTCGGGCTTGGTTCCCTAATAGAGGAAGCCCCAGATCTTCTAGGGCCAGTGCTATAACTCTTATCAGCAACACCTCTCATAAAGCGTCTTGAACGTGACGGAAGGAATCTGATTAGCCGTCTGGAACCAACAAGCAAAATCACCCCCATGATAATGAGAAACCTGCAGCAAAGCAAAATATTGAGGATATATTAAACTGTGATATGAAACTGAAGATTTTCATCTCATCTGAAAAACAAGTACTGCATTCAATCCAATCACCCTACTTAAAATCAAGTTTTTGCACCTAAGTATGATGAATCTTATGTTCTTTCATTAATTCAAGCCCAAAAGATTTTTGAGTGAAGCGTGCTAAAAATTGTTACAAAGTTATTTATAAGCTTCCCGAATTGAAGTGATACTTTAGACTTTAGTTCAATTAGGATAGAAGAGAACAAGGAAGACAAGAACTATTTGTGACATGCAACTATGCCATGTATCTTCTCTTGTTCTATCCTGCGATAGAAGGGCAGTGCTTTACATTGGGAACCATTTAAAGCAAATTTATGAAGATTAAACTTTTCAATGTGGATCAGATAAAAACGAGATGAAACCCGTTATTTCACGTTTATTTTCAAGTTTCATGCGGTGTGAAGGTTCTCTCTATGTCCCATGTGTGCAAACAATTTCCATACATATGTATGAAATGAAAAGTTAACTGAAATTAAAAGGGAAGAAAAGAAGGTAGCAGAGGCACAAAATAATAGCTGAACATCTTATATTTACCATCCAAGCAGAAGCAATAGGCGAGCTTTTGGAGCAGAAGGGAGTCGCTCACCCAGAGCAAGCATCCCGGCAACTACACCAGTCAAAATTGATGCCACAGCAGCACATGTAGAAACTATAATAGCCCGCCCATGCTTTAGACCGCTTGTCTGCATAATGGAGAAGACAATTATTGTATAACTTATCTCATGGGCAATTGGAAGCAGAAGACATGGACAAATTTAAAGCCAGTTCGACTGAAACCCCTACACCCTCATCCTTACACACACCCCCACCCCCCTTTCAGCCTTCCTTTCCTTTCTTTTTTACGTGGTTCAGATGCACCCCTAGCTTAAAAGGTATGATAATCTGTATACATTTTCCAAAAACCAGACCAGACGGAGACTTGAAAGGTTGCCAGATGATAGAAAGATTGGTTCAACTTATCAAATTGACAGGTGAACTAAATGACATCATAATTATATCAAAATACATTTATGTTTTAACAAGTAAAGCACCCTGATAGGATTTCTGAAATTTTAATTCATTGAATATTAATGTCCCAGTGCAATTTATGGGGTGGAATTCTAGTTATATTAACCAATTATGAACAAAATAATATTTCATTTTAGATATTATTGAATCAATATATGAAAAAGATTGTGCAATAAGCATAAATATTGCGCCTCTTATAAGAGGAACACAAATTGGCAGTGGCTGGGCCAATTTTTCTTTTCTAGCTCTCTATGCCCAAGTGCTAGGCTTATAGGGCGTTGCCCTTTATGCAAAATAATTGGCATGATGATAGTTTGGGGGGTCTCAACCAAACTGGTTGCCTAAGCGCCCGTCTGACCAATTCCACTGACCGGTCTAGGGTTTTGCACACATGTACTACAGATAGGTCTCGGTACCTGGTAACAAAATCCAGTCCCACTACAGCATACGCTGATCAAGATGCAAACAGGGACTAACAGTTTGTGAAAACCCTGCTCCAGAAATAAAAAACCCATCTTTGACATTACAGATGCTATCCTGCAGTGACATATTAACACTGTTAAAACTTAAAACAAATTTACAAATTTTCACCACAAAAATAGCGATACATTGATGTCACACACACACACAGAGTATTACATATTCAAATCCATCCGAAGATTTGTTCATAACCAACAGAAAGCAGTGACCTAGAATAAAAACTAAAGATTCTAATTGCACTAATTTCAGACTTCAGAATGTGACAATAATAAGCAGTATATCCTGTTTTTATATGGTGTACTGTCAAAGTTTGGATGATTCTATTCATAGACCTAACCACAAGGTATGATATTTGAGCCTCACATCAGAAGCATGAGATTCTAGTGCGAAGTTTTAAAGGGACCTTGTCTCTTCAACCTCATGATTAGCTTTTGTGGTATAGTTCTCCCAAAAGATTTCATCAATTGATATCAAAGCCTTTCACTTTAATAGCATCGGTGATGATGCCAATATTGTAGTGGCAACCCAATGATAGAAAGCAGAGATAACAGAAGCCTACATGAGCAGGGCTGCAAAGTGCGGTAAAACGTCAGGACCTTATTGCATGTATGGGACTTGAGTTAAGTCCCACATCAAAAGTATGGGATCTTGATGCTGTTTCTATAGATATCTTGGGCTTTCCAACTCTATGAGCTAGGTTTTAGGATGTAGTTCACTCAAAGTTCCAATCAAATACATCATATGCAAATAATATTGACAAAGGTAACACCACTTAATATGTGATTATTTACATAATTTCATCCTAATGTTAAAAGTTGGCACTTGAAATATGAAGAGCACATTCAGACAAGAATAAAAAAACATTGATGTGCTAGATAGTATATAAGGGGAGCATACCGTACCCAAACAAAATTCCAGATTCCAATCCATAAATGATTTCCTCAACAACATCATATTCCATCTGTATCATTTGAAAATGTTAAGCGAGAGGAAAAGAAGACAAGATACTTCAATAAAACAATTAAAATGGGGTTTTATAAATGAAAATGAACATGTAAATTTAAAAATAAGCCAACATGAGTACAGCATAAATACCATCTCCTGTTCTCTCCTATGACGTTTGCATATATGAACCCATCCATTGAGAAGAACCTGAGTAAGCAGTTCAAGAGTTCAATGTATGTTTAAAGAAACACCAATCGTCTATACAATTTATCACAACAAAAGCATCATAACCTATATTGTAATGATTCTACCAGGTTAATGAAAAGGGAAGAAAAATGCTGCTTAATGTACTTGATGCATTCCAAGAGACAAGAAAAATATTCTACTGTCAGCTTCAAGAGAGTTGGAAATCAAATCAAAGGATCCATGATTTTCCAAATTTGAAGTTTTGAATATATCAAATGCATGGATTCAAACATAGGAAAAAGGAATCAAAATGTCGATACAAGTCACATATTGTAATTACAAATAGATATTACTTCATGCACTGATCATATTTCAGCAACTCTATTAAGCATAACATTGCACTTTGGAGCATCACATTCAAGGCTAAATTGCATTTGGCAGACATTATAGACTCAGCTAACATCTTTTTACCTTCTTTTTGGGATAGAAACACGGTTGAGAATGATTAACCATTGTTTCACATGCTTGTTATAGCAAAATTAAGTGACACAATACATCACAAACTTAAGTACACATACTCAACAGTTCTGACAATAAAATAAGTAGGTGCATGAACAGGGGTACCTACAAACAAGAAGAAAACTACGAATGCCAGCACAGGGATATGAAAAATAGATAAGGCAGCAGCTTCTTGCTCCTCACCTCCAGCACCAACTCCTAAACATACGAAACCACATAATACTTAAGGAATAATGAAGATGCACTAAGATATAAACCATAGCTGACACCATGACAGTTTGATGGATTGAATGTGGCAACAGACTTCATACTAGTCATTTATAATATCTGAGCAGTCATCTACTGATGAAAGAACATAATATTTATTGAATAGGGCAGATTAATACATAAATCATAGACTGATACCATGACAACCTTGCTGGATTGAATGTAGCAGAAGACTACATAACGGTCATTCAATAATATTTGAGCACTCATTCACCGCTGAAAGCACATAATAGTGATCAAATGGGGTCACTTAATACATAAATCATGGACTGATATCATGACACTTAGATGGACTGAAGGTCATAAACAGACTGGATACTATCATTGCATAACATTTGAGCACACATCTATTGAGTTTCTTTTCTGCTAACAATCAGATAATGGAATCAAAGAAAACTCCAGGACATATCAACCCATTCCTTCCCTCAGACAAACAAGAATAGTTCTGTAAGTATAAAGACAAATAAAACAATTAAAGTATCTTTGTCACACATTGACCCAAATTCCGTATGATAAGTAGTAGTGAACAATTAGATAATTGATAGCTCTCTCCATAATGTGTTCAAATACTTGCAAGTTTCTCCCATCAATTATTAACACATGTAAATACCAATGAGTCTGGAACTTAGATTTTTTTACTCTGTCCATTGTTTTTTGCCCCAAGGAATCAGAAGTAGATAACTTAATGTTCCTGGGCAATAAAAAACTTACATTACCTATTGTGCCAAAACCTGCCAAGGTAATGCCCATCCAATCAATAGCATTCATGACTTCCTTGAGATAAAAATGAGAGAAGATTGAAAGAATTGCAAGTCCACAGCCAGAAACTGGTTGGATGACAGAGACCTATACGGAAAACAAACATATTTACTGAGGTCTAAAATCTAGTAAAGTGCAATAAAAGCATGTTAAAAGGAAATTCCTTTAAGGAGTTGTCAGGTTCATAATCTTTATAACATCTTGGATGTCAAAATCAATTCAAGACGTGTTTGGTACGCTAGTAAGTAAGTAGTAACTACGATGCCCATAGGCATATAATGCCCCCATTTTTTATCATCTCATGTCAGCAAAAATCATAGGAACCTTAAAGACTGTCGTATGTAAAAGTAAAAGGAATGTAAGATAATAACATACTAAGCAGCCCTTTAATGCATCATATTATAGCACTCTACACTTCAAAGTTAAACACCAAGGTGAAAGTTTCAATTCAATTCTTTTATTGCACATACAGATCCAGCCTTGTAGTTATAGTCAGTGATATTCGTGTAAAATCTCATTCACCTCTGACCCCTGTACCGCTGAACTTCCAATTTTTTTTATTGATATGAAGGACCAATTGATAATATCTTATACTTAAAATGAAACAGAAGTCACGGGAACGGAGGGGGGGGAAGCTATCATGTTTTCCCACCATCTTTCCCTCGAAGATATGAACTAGAGCACTTACAGGAGCCAGTGACAATGCCTTTAACATCAATATTGCCCCAAATATATCCATGAGGAAACCTATCATCCATGTTTTGTTTGAAGCATATGCCCTTATGACCTGGAAACACAATCGTCCAAGAGTTCATAGCAATATTGACCAGCAACCCAACAATCACTTCTTAGCTATATATGCTTGAGTGGAAAGTGGGATTTTGGAATTGAAAAACATTTCCAGATTTTCATTTAAGTTGGCTTCAATGAAGCATTGCAGACACAAAATCGCATGCATATACAAATGATGTACAAATACAGGAATGGCGTATCTCGCAAGTGTAAGCTCCGAATAAAGGCGAATTGACAGCAACCATATTCAGCTAACAAGAATATAAATTTAACAGTAACTATATTCTTCAGATGATTGTTTGTTGAAAAAAGCACAATATTGAAATGGAACCAAATCATAATGCTAATGGCACAGTAGAAGACCCGACAGAAAAATAAAAGGAAAGAGAAAATAAGGACATGGAAGAAGACATGCCTTGATCTTGAAAGATAGCGGAGGAAGAATGATTGTGCCTTTCTTCTGAAGGATCTTACCGATGTTGTTGCCGGCGGTCGCAATCACCGTTAGAAAAATTGATTCCCACATCCTCTCCCCTCTGCTCCGGTCTAAACGCGAGTCCAACAACAAAGATGAAAGATTTCGCACAGATTAACTCGCAGCTATGATTGCCTTATTACGCGGTAAATTATTACGCTTAATCTACCTGGTAATTTTATTAGTGTCGTATAACAGATAAGTATCTTCATAGTAAAATATAGGTAGATATTTTATTTTTACATTGGAGTTATCTAATCACGAGCCGGTGAAAGAACTAACGAGATCTCGGGGTAGCCCAAAAAAAAAAAAGAAGGGAGAAAAAAAACTTATGGAGATGTATGGCGGAAAAATTCGATAAATAAATAGTTAGAAACAATTTTTATTTTTTTTTTAAAAAAAAGAAGACGACAAATTTTAGATCCTGTGGATCTTATCAATAGTCAAAAACTCAATGCCAAATTAGCATGAGTTTAATTAACGAATATATATAATTATTTAAAATATATTTAATCTTTAATAATATTATTTTATTATTATTCTAGTCGCGCTGTTTGGAAAGGTATCTTACGTCTTAGGTGCCAAAATTTATGTTTAAGAGTAATAGGCGACTTACTCTACCCGATATTGATATCGCTTAGGAAGAAGAAAAACTTCATCCTGCCCTTAGATCATAAATAAACTTAACCTATTTTTAAAAAATTTTGTCCCCAAGAAAAAAATACTCAATGCCAAACTAGCACTATTTTCCCTAATTACTATCATACAAATCTTTGACTTCCATGTTAAGTAAGATCATCGATCTCATCTTAAAATTGAGGAGAGACCCATCGGTTTCCTTTAAAACAACACATTAACTACACCTTTTCTTTTTAACTATGTTTTACCTCTAAAAATGTTCAATATTTCTTCTAAGTGACATTCCCCTTACTATAATATAATTAATGGGTAATTTCGAACAAGGGTAAAAATTTTGGGTGGTTAACGCCACCAAACATTTGCCTTCAGATTTAGAGAATCTCAATGAAGAGTGCTTGAAACGTAAGTGAAGCAATATTCCATTCATAACAGATAGCTATTAATTGAAGCATTAAAACGAAGAAGAAAAGGCAAAATACGATGAAAATTAAAGCAGAGTTGTGGTCCGTCCGTATGAGCTGGCACATGACCCAATAATTAGACGTTGCACTCTTTAAGTGGTGTTGTGCCAAAGAAAGCGAGGACAAATGCAAAATGATTATACAATAGGTTGATCTGGAATTCCTTAAAATACTTCAGACTACACAAGATATAGCTGCCAGCGTGGAGTAAATGCCAAGGAAGCACTGGTAGTGTGGCACATGTTGTTCTGTAATCTATGTTGCTGTTGGGTTAGATTGAGGTTAGTGATTGGTGAGAGTTTCATCGTGATTGCTCAAAATAAACAACACCATGAACGCCTTCACTGATCCTGAATAATTGATGCGTCGCTCTTCATTCAGAGATTAATAATAGATCAAAAGAACAAGATGTTAAATGATACCGCATGCACACAACGTATAAGAAATTTATGCCCAGAAGTTTATTGGCAACTTCAGCTGCAAGACAGATTATGTTTATCAAAACTAAAAACTACCTCAAGTCAAAACAGGCAATGGAAAATTCTGAACTGAAGCTATGTCTGCCAGAGATCCATGCTTGTAGTTTGAAACTTGTGAAACATGGAACATCGTCAGTTACTTGAATTACCACTTTACCTAGAACAGTTAGAATCATGAAAGCAAAGAATTATCGTGTAGCTTGTCAAGTGCTGTCTCACCCCCTTACGAACTACGAGAAGCAAAAAAGAAAGAGGAGAAACAAGATCTCTTTACCACTGAAGCTTTTTGCTTTGCATTATTGATTAGTACATAAACAAAGCTTGAGAACCATTGAAGAAAGAAGGAAAATATGTATAATTTCACCCTCAAGAAGATCTATCAGGACCCGACAAAGTAGCAGGTTTTCCAATTTACAGAAAATAAAACTGATCATATCCATACCCCTTTGCCTAGAATTCTCCTCATCACCAGCACAAAATTCAAACTTGTGAACATGATTTCAGATAAAGACGAAAAATCAGAGAACAGAACCCACCAAATCACCCCCAGCCATAGATCACCCGCGAGTACTTGTGCTTAAGCCACCTGAAGCTCTTCCTGAGTGAACCTTTGACCTTGCCTTCCACAGAGTACATCTTATAGCTAGCAACTCTCTTCTTCCTCTGAAGCTCAGGGTCCCTGTAGCTCCAAGACTTGGAAAAAGAAGACGCAGAAATGCTTTTGCCCTTCTTCAACTTCAAGTCCCTGGGAATAGGACCCATTTGTGTCTGTGCATAAGAAGTGCTGTAGCTCCTCATAGCATAGGGTCCAGGTGCTCCATAGTAGCTCTCTATCTGCATCGTGTGCCCATTTCCATAAGGCCTAGATCTGTCGTAGTCCTCCATGGGAATTGGGCAGAGCAAGGTCGAAGGAAGGGTTTGTCTCTCTTGTTCAGAGAGATGACCAGAATTTGAGCAAGAGAGAGGCTGCCCGTTGATTGCCTTCGTTTTTCTTTCAACTATATTTATATTTTTTTTTTCTGATTTTAATTTTTGGGCGATAATTGATTAATTTCTTTTCTTGTCTAGTTAGCATGTCTAGTGGGGAATCATATGGTCGCAATTTGGTTTAGACATTGTCAAGGGTTTTGCTTTTCAATCTAGATTTTTGACCCAGACAACAGATTCCAGAAAGATGATTTCTCTACAATAATAAAGTTTGCGTATTCTGTATTCTTTTTCCACAAGTCAAACTTTCAACAACTGACAAATCCAATTTCTAAGATGGTCCCAGTTCGTTGACCAAAGTCTACGAATTTACCTTTTTTTAATGGACGATACTACGAATCTACTCAGTAAATAAGATAAGACGTAGTATCTTTCCATTTTTCATAGAAGTGAGAGGAAGCACTTTTTTTTTTTCACGGAAGGAAATATTTGAACTTGCTTCGCCGTGGCATTAATTGGAATATGCTAATACTTAATGCGTTTCTTATTTTTCAAAAGATGATTGATCACATTGACTGGCTATATTGATTCTTGCATGCTAATACAAGAGCACGAATACGAAACGCATCTCTATTCTACCCCAATTTGATGATCAAGACGTGAGTATTTACGTAATCTTCGAGACTCGCACGCTAGCCCACGATCGTTCAGCCAACCAGGAAACTACAGCAATGCAAATCGTTATCACGAACCAACAGGAGATTGATCTGAGTAATAAACGGTTTGATATCTCTTAAACGAGGTCTCGAGTTCAAACCTTAACGTATGCAAAAAATTCCCTTTACGAGACTCACCTACTATAGCCAGGTGTGCGATCTGGATATAGTCAGGACAAAACTCCGGTAAACCGGGTAGACAAAAAAAAATCATTACCACAATTTTTTTTAATAAATAATAAACGAATGAATGTTAATATAGGATTTATTTCTTCTGATTTTTACAAACACACAATCACGTCACTTTAAACCTAGTCAGTTTCTATATTTTGTTATGCTCAGTTACCTTGTTCTTCGACCAAGAGTTAAACGCAAACTCCAAAGGCACGTGGATGAGAATATAGACTAAACATGACAGATTGGAATAAGAATCATAGTTCAAGGCGGGTGACAATGAAGCCAAGTCCAGTATATTTTTCCAGCACTTCGAACTCTACAATACCAACCACCCCACACGGATAATAAAACCAAACATTAAAAGGAAGAGGCTTTAGATCCAAGATAACAGAGTTCTTCAATCATTCTCAAGACACTAGAAATACAAGCAAACTCGGAGCAAAATTTGCGACCTCCTTCTGCTAGACCCAAAATTAGAAACAAAGCCTATATCAAATGCACAATACCCTGATCCCTGTCAGTTAGGGAGAAGTTCAATTCATACCAGCAAGAGGCCCCAGACCATAAATAAATCCAGAAGCACGAGCATTTCAAAGGAGATCAGCAACATTGGCCGGCAGCTCTTCAATCACGACATTATAAAACTTTTGAATGTCAAACAGCATCCTATCATCGTCCTTGGTCACAAAATTAATAGCGACACCCTTCCTCCCAAAACGACCGCTACGACCAATTCGATGGAGGTAGTTCTCCGGCTGGGTTGGGAGATCGTAATTAATCACGAGAGAAACTTGCTGGACATCAATACCACGGGCCAATAAATCTGTGGTGATTAAAACGCGGGAAGACCCAGAACGGAATTCCCTCATGATGATGTCCCTTGTGTTTTGGTCCATATCTCCATGGGTTGCAGAAACAGTGTGATCACGGCTGCGCATCTTGTCCGTAAGCCAATCCACCTTGCGCCTGGTGTTCACAAAGATAACACTCTGGGTAATTGCCAGTGTCTCATAAAGATCACAAAGTGTCTCCAGCTTCCATTCCTCTCTCTCAACATTGACGTAAAATTGCTTGATCCCTTCCAAGGTAAGCTCATCACGCTTCACCAAGATCCTCACAGGTTTATTCATGAACTTCCTTGTAATCTCAAGAGCCTCAGGTGGCATAGTGGCGGAGAAAACCCCAACCTGAATTTTTGGTGGCAACAGCTGGAAAATATCATAGATCTGGAAGAAGAAGAATAAGAAGGAGCACGTCAGAAGAATATACTATTAAACCAAAAGGCAGATAAAGTTGAAATTATCTTTAGATTCTTGCTTTATTCAAGACTCGTCATATAAACAATTACAAATACAAGTTTACATCATTTCAGGGGTATCCTACCAAAACGTCGAGCCTTTCAAAAGACCCTCAAAATTTCTCATCCAACAAGCAAAACAAAGAGATAGACCATCAAAACTATGAAGAATGGTAAGTTCCCTGCCTATAAAACATACAAAAAACTAACACCTGATAAAGCAAGTATTATGCTTTTTTCTTGGGGAATTTTCATAGAGAAGTAGACATGGCCAAGTGAAATTAAGAAAATAAAGAGACATAAAAAGGAATCCACCAATGTCAGTTCCTCCTAATCCCTTATTCCTCTCAATCTGTTAGTTCAAAAAATGTGGGCGATTACATTCTTAGTTGTAGCTTACTAAATATCTACCAAGATCAATGGGTCAAATATCTTGCAAGACCAAGTAGCCTCAGATGACCAGAGAAGCAGAATGAGATAACGGTTCTGTAACATATAACTAGTAACAAGCTTATTGGAAACGGATATAGTTCATAATACACACATGTTAAAAGTATCAAATGTCAAAAAAAATGAACGACAAGACAGAAGTAACAAATTGAGAATATTTAAAAGCAACACTCTAAATCCAAAAATTTTTTGCCACATCAGGGAAAAAATTAAAAGCAGGATCAGGAAATAAGAGGACCTGATCCTTGAAACCCCGAGAAAGCATTTCATCAGCCTCATCCAACACAAACATTTTAATGTAATCAGGGCGGAGAGATTGTCTACGAAGCATGTCGAACACACGACCAGGGGTACCAACAACAACATGTACCCCAGCTGAGAGGATACGCTGGTCTTCTCGGACACTGGTGCCACCCACACAAGCATGAACCTTGACACCAAGATAGTCGCCCAGCGCTCGCATGACCTTCTCAATTTGTTGTGCAAGTTCACGAGTAGGAGCAAGAACCAATGCTTGGCATTCAACTAAGCTGTAATCAAGCTGCTGCAAAACTCCAGAACAAAAAGTAGCAGTTTTACCAGTTCCAGATTGTGCCTGCTGAATCACATCAAGACCTTTGCAGAAAGGAACAATCCCTCTTTGCTGAATTGCAGAGGGCTTCTCAAAACCTATCAAGAAGTTAAACAACATCATTGCCAATTTCGCCAGGCACCAAAGAAAACAAAAATAGAAAGAGTAACTATTCAAGATACACAGGCGTATAGTTTTATTGTAAATTAATAATAGATAAAATGCAAATATAAATATACAAAAATTACAACGCAAACTTGTGCAGGAGCTATAAATCTGAATCACACTTAATATTGTAAATTCAGGATCAATTAACACACCATAAGCATAAATGCCTCTCAGAAGGTTCTCCTGCAATCCCATAGCATCAAAGCTTTCATAAACTTCATCATAACTAGTAAAAAAGTCCTGCCCTTCATTTCCAAGTCTGCAGCCACCAACACATCAAACCAAGAATAAGCATCACAATCAAGTGGCATGTGGCCGTATAACAAATTATTTAACAGAGCCACTCTATATAACCAAACTAACATTACATATCAATCCTAGCACATCTCTCTCAAGACATCTATCAAGAAATATAATAAAGGGAACTCACAATTCACTCATCTTAGTATCAAATTGACGAGCATCAAATTGTGACCCTTCTGGTGCCACGCCAGCCATGATTGCAAACTGCAAGGCAAAAAACCAACTCATTTAGCAATCTACAGATAATTATTGAGGTTATAGCAATATAATATAAATACAATAAAATTGAACAATAATTCAAAAGGCTCAGAAACAACAATTTGTATTTACAGACATATTGATCATAGAGGTGGAGATCACATTGAGTCGTCCACCAAACCTTCGCAATATCAATAAGTCATAAAAGCAAGAACATCAGCATTCAGCAGAAAACCAAAAACACCCATAACAGGATGAGCATAACATATAGCATATGACATTATTCACATGCCAGAACCATTTTTTGAGAAGTAATAACCACGAATAGAAAAAACTATCGTCAAAAAGGCCAAAAAATATCATAATCAAATACTTTCAAGTCATCACATTCAAAGAAATAAAGGAGTTATCAAAATGCTCCAATAAGGAAACTAGTGCAAGTTGATTGCGCCATTACGCCTATCTGCTACCCATATACTAACAAATAAAAATATGATGCAGAATACTAAAAATTTAGAGCACAGAAACTGGGGCTGAGTGTTCAAAATATGTTTTTTCCCGCTTTTCGGCAGGGAGGGGGGATCCCGACCCTGAGTCATTTGCCTTTCCTTGATGATTGTAATACACTAGACTAGAATAAAGTCGAAGCCATATGGCTTTACTAACTTCCTTTCACTTCTCCGACTAGTCAAGATTTTACCCGAGTTCTCAAAAATAAAATGTACAATTTTTCGCACGGTGCTCGTAAACCACACACTCCCATCACAAAAACGGATCTGTGTTACCAGAGACAGCAACGCAGACCAGGAATTACAAATTACGGACATCTAAATAACAAAGATGGCGGAAATCGATCGACAAAACAAAAACAAAGTATTGCAACCAATGGGATGCAACTTTTGGACTCGCCAGATGGAGTAGAAGACGTGGAGATACGTCAAGTTGAAAGTTCAAACCTTTCACAGAGAGTAGAAGAAGCAGCAAGTATAAAAGAGTACTTATGGGAGTGGATTATGGGGTCAGGATACTTATGGGAGTGGATTATGGGGTCAGGATTCCCCAAACTCCTCAGATCTTCGAAGGCTGGAGTTAACGTAGCAGAGAGAGAACGCGCGGTGAGGGCAAATATGAGAGAGTCATATCGTCCAAGGGTCGGGGGCTTTTGAGGCCTAGTTTCAGATTGTCGGTTTTACCCATGACGCTTCGTTGGTATTACAACTGAACAGCCACTATTCCAAAACCGTCCTCTCGGGCATTCGCTGCTGTTGTTTTTTCCAATTAAATCCTCACGGTCCTCGGAAATCTTTCTTTTATGGTACACTGTAAACGCATCCGTTAGTGTTAGGGTTAGTGTTAGTGTTAGTGTTAGTGTTAGTGTTAGTGTTAGTGTTTGTGTTTGTGTTTGTGTTTGTGTTTGAATAGGAGTTGAGTTCTAACCATGGCAGATCATTATTGATGAGTTAATTTTTTTTACCATGATTAAGTTTAAATATATCGTTAAATTCTTTTTGTCTAAGGACAAATGTTTTGATGAAGGTATCAAAGGGTAATGGTTGCTGTAACTAAAGTGTTGCGTCTTTCATTTTATCTACAGAGCTAATGATTAAAAAAATTATTTACAAGAGAGAGTCCATCAAGCAAAAAGAAAAAAGAAATAAAGAAGATTCAGAAGAACACACCCCACCCATATTTTGAGATGACTTTAGATCCTGTGTTGCATCACTGCAGTTGCCGCTTGTAAAGCTGCCATGGGAAATAACGCGGATGCTTGTTGAGTTTCATTGATTTGTCATCGCTGCTCTGTGCTGTGGGTAAGATTTAAAGTTTTGTTGGTTGGTCAAGGGTAAGATTCGAAGTTGAATTTGGTTTTCTCTGCTTAGTCGTGAATGATATCAGCTACACTTGCGTAACTTGCTCCTGGCCTAAAGTAGGGGCAAATTACATGAGATGACCTGGTCTGAATGTAGTCTTCCATTTATATTTGATTTTCAGCTAGCAATTTAGTTGATTTAATTTCCCAATAGAAAGGAAAGAGCTAATGGCCGTTCAATCGTAAAAGCACAAACCTTTGTTGAGGGAGATTTTAGTGTGGACAACTGGATGGGTTAGTGGTGGTCATTATTATTATTATTATTATTTTCTCAATATGTTCATGGGATTAAACATAAACCTTCATTTTTACCAATATAGTAATGAGAGGAGTTTTTTTATAAATATAAAAATTTCAATGAGTTCGGCACCTTTCTTCCACCAAGTTCTTAAAGAGTACTTACAAAGCACTTATAATATCGCTTATTAAAAGAGTCATCATAATAATAGTGAGAATTGAACTCGCATATTTATAAAATACGAATTTATTCCTTATAATATGTACTAATTTGCCACAGCCCATTTCTTTCATTTTATCCATCCATCCGTCCCTTCCTTTTCTTGTTTTTATTTTTTGTTACCACCCTTCATTTTCTTTTTTCTTATTTTTTTTTGTACAAAAATTTTTGAAAAGGAGTTAGGCTTACCTACGATCTAAGGGCAGGGCGAAATCTTTCTTCCTCCTAGACGATACCAATATCAGGCAAGACGAGCCGTCTATTACCCTTAAACCTAAACCTAAATACCTAGGAGCTAGGATATTTTCTCAAGCGCCGCGATTAGAACTACAACAAAATAATATTTCCCAGAATATAAACATACTCCAAATAATCGTATGTCTTACCTCTTTATTAGTTTTTTTTTGTTGCCCACCCGGTTCACCAGAGCTTTGCCCCGACTACATCCGGATCCGACCCGCGTTGCGCACCTGGCTATGGCGGGTGAGTCTCCCAACGGGGATTTTCTGCATTCGCCAAGGCTCAAACTCGAGACCTCGTTTAAGCGATACCGAGCCGCTTACCACTCGGACCAACCCCCGTTGGTTACCTCTTTATTAGTTTTTTTTTTTTTTTGTTGCCCACCCGGTTCACCGGAGCTTTGCCCCGACTACATCCGGATCCGACCCGCGTCGCGCACCTGGCTATGGTGGGTGAGTCTCCCAACGGGGATTTTCTGCGTACGCCAAGGCTCAAACTCGAGATCTCGCTTAAGTGATACCGAGCCGCTTACCACTCGGACCAACCCCCGTTGGTACCTCTTTATTAGTTGAACATAAGGAATAGTTCCTTTTCTTGTTTGTTGTGGGAAAAAGAACAGACAACGCTTTACCGTCGAGGATTGGCCCATATTAAAAATAATTGGGCCCCTCCTATTAGTGGACTGGCCCATGTTGTTCCCGCCAGTGGTGAAAACTCGTGAACTATAGGCCTAGCGGGAGACTTAACAATACGTGGGCCTTAATGTTGAGAAATTGGGCCCTCACAAACCCAGGGCCCGATGTTTGCTTCTTAAGATGGGTCGTAGGCCCATCTCAATATTTCAATTTCTCCAACACGTCGGCCCGCTCTCGGGACATGGTTTGCTTCATAATTTGGATGCAAGAAGAGTAAATTATTTTTGTTTTCTTTATTTGGCATAAAGAGAATTTTCATACGCAGGCTTGCCTGGATATCGTTGGATTATCGCATTTGATGTGGATTTGTGAGAATGATATTACGTTAATCACGATATATAATTCATGCATTTTTGCGCATGATATAGTATCCTTGTCCGTCCCCTCATTCGTACGTTTAAAAATTGTTTTAACTTTGTTAATTTTGAAACAAGAGGCATCTACATTGAGCCGAAGTGTCAAATTATATTACATGTGAATTCGATCCAATCTGTTTTTTGTTGTTGTTGGAAATATTGCCATTAATTTTAAACTGAAAAGTGGATCGGTTCGTTGTAAATCATATAGGAATTAATAAATGCTGCAGACATTGACTTTATGCCATGTCTGATATTGACAATGACACAGAATGGAGACCCATTTCCCCATTTCCCATTTCATCTGGCCGTTTCCACGCATGCGACCATGGAAATTTCGTCCAATATTTCATGAAACCAAGAGCCCAACGTTCATAATCCTGAGGCTATTTTGCTCCAAATGATAGAATTTGTGGTTTTAGATGTTGGCTATTTTGCTCCAAATGATGTTGGTTATAATATTTTTTTATTCAAGACATCACAGTCGTTTTTCTTTCGCCAATTATTTTGTTTTATACCATATTAACTAAACACGACGTAAGAATGAAAATGGGAGAATAAAATGTTGGAAGCTCAATTGTAAATAATGAAAGATTAGTTTGCAAATGAGCTTTGTCAATTATAGATCCAACATAAGTACTTAGGCGGTGTTTGGATATGGATTTTAGATTTTAAATCTCATATTTAAAATCCTTTGTCTAGGCAATACAAAAAATCTACACAAATAAGAATGAATTGTTCTACTTGCGTGACTTGTCCATATTCTTGGGGATGTAGTATTAAAAAAATGATAGTTGAGATTTTAAATAATTAAGATAGATTGATGGATCTGATTCAAATCCAAATCTAAATCCCCACTAGTCCAAACATAACATCATATAATTTAGCCAATCTATCTTCTAGAAGTGAGTCTTTTGGTTTTTATAAGATTTACAAAGTTTTCACAATTCATAACACTTCAGCAATTGATCTTTCAAGCTTCACAACAAATTATTGCTTTTGTGATTTGCAACCCATCTTCCACAACTTGCACCACTATGGTACTTATTATAAATTTATTTTAACCATTCTCACATACAAATTAATTATAGTTAACTTATTAAATATGTCTTGAATTGATAAATTTTTTCAATTTTAATCTTATTATCTCTTTATATTTACATATCATTTTCATCCCTCTCTTATTTTTCTCTCTTTCTAATAAGAATTAAATAAAAGTAAATTAGAAACCAATAATTTATAACCTCTAAGTGGATTGATATTTAAGTCCAAAATTTTATTCTCAAAATGGACTTATAATAAGGAGTATGTGTCAATTGATATCATCATTTCATTAAAGCCTTCAAGATTGATCCAGCCAAAGATTATTTTATATTAATTAATTATGTGTAGAGTAGATGAGGGTTTATATTAATTTGTAAATAACTGCATATTATACATGGTGGTGAAGTTGGCTTAAAGGTTAGTAAACTATAATTAATGAAGAGAGGAATAATTAAAGGGACGTACGCTTTAACGACAATAAAAATGGGAGAGAAAAGTAAAGAAAAAGAGAAGTATACAAGTATAATATAGTTGTGGGGGGGGGGGGTTAGAATTCTTAAAGGAAAGTGCAGCTTCAGAAGTAGGGAAGCAGAGGTGGGGATAACACCGGCAGAGATGGCCAATGCCCTAGCGTGCTCTCCCTGCACCAGCCAGCCTGCACATATATATTGTGATTTTATGCCACATGCCTCCAAATTCTCTTCACGTGCTGCCCTTTCTCTCCCTCTCTCCCCCGCCGCTTCATTATTCTCCCTATTTCTCTTCTTCATACATGTACCTTCTTTCTCTCTCTGTGACCACCACAACATAAACAAATCAGCATTTGACTGCTTGGTTCTGTGTTGGCCTCTTCCCAACACATTCCGAAGTACGTGTCCACTCTATAACCATTAGGGTTTCTATATATTCTCATCTTATAACTATGATCCTTCCCTCTCTTTAGATCTTCTTCATCTTGGCCTTATCCTCCCTCTCTTTGTCCTGCCCTCTTCCATATTGCCACGCCAACTTGTTGGCTTCCACACTTTTCAATTACCTCTTCGGGACCAATCTCACGCGTCTTCATCCAGCTTAATTCTCGCCACCTTCATGGGATTCCGCAACTTGACATTTGACTTTTGAAACTAATATAACTGGCATCGAAGGATCTATACACAAACATGCTGGTTAATTAAGTGGCTATTTACCTTCAATACTAATAAGTGTGTATTTATTATCACAAATGTTGATCCAAGCGGCTCTTTGCACTAAAAAGCCTACATAGTATTTTTTCTGTCGTGCTCTGTACAAACACTTGCAATCATCATACATGGATATATTGTGCATATATATGTATATCCACTACACCCTCAGAATAGGGTAAGTCTAGACAACGTTATACTCTTGGACTTTCCTCATTTGGAAACCTTATACTATTGCTCATTGCGGTAGCTAGCCCACTTGCTATCATCATTATTAGAAGTTACACAGCATGTACCATATCATATGTAGAGTCACTGCAGGTAAATGATCCATTAGTGTGTAGCAGAGATCATATAACAAAGCCCTCATGATAAGTATATAATAATTTAATTTCTCTGCATCCGCGTGAAAAACCTAATGGTCGGCGTGATTCATATAATAATGATGAGTATGTAGCAATTAAGATCCTAAAATCATGAGGGCAATGTGGGAGGATGAAGGGGTGGATTTATACGAGATGTGGAAGACGGCCAATCAGAGTGCTTTACGTTTAATTAAACGACGGGCAAGTATCAAATCTAGTAATATAGTATATAAAGAGATTTCTCTGTACTATGCAATTGGGATGTGTCGAAGGGCATGACGTCCCACGAACCACGCACTTGTAGCTATTGGTTCGAACATTAATGTGAATGATTTACTTTGCATCCATTAATAATTGCTTAGAAAAATGTAAAGCATAAAGCATATATACTTTAAACTGCTTTAACGCCGCCGCATATTAGATCTTTCAATTGTGGCCTTCTGGTTTTGTGAGGCAGTGCTGAGCACTTAGCTCTAATTTACTCGACCAAA
Source organism: Leucaena leucocephala (assembly GCA_037074615.1). NCBI lineage: Eukaryota > Viridiplantae > Streptophyta > Magnoliopsida > Fabales > Fabaceae > Leucaena > Leucaena leucocephala. The sequence continues at coordinate 4,837,543 of CM073540.1, read as the reverse complement.
CAAATTCCTCCTTTTTTATCACTTCTCTTTATAGTTTTTATATATTAAAGGATGCCATTATATGGCTACCATGTTTTGTGCTTCGGTTACTTCTCAAGCATATTTGTGGTAAAACAAGAGAGCACCACATGGATATTCTATACATAAAGATGAACAATAATTGTATCCTGCTTAATTTGTTTATGCCGTGATAATTCTCAGCAAGAACCTATGTCTTTGACTTCCTCTCACATCTAGAATCAAAGCATAATGACCCATCATATTCCAACAGGGGAATATGAGGTAATTAATTCTGGATAAAGTTCGAGCTCATGAAGTTTGATTTTTAATTACTATATTTTTCTTAATTTGAGATTTTTTTTAGTTGAAATTTTGATAGCAGTAGCTCTCAAGTTAAACCTCAAAATTAAATCTAATGGTAGAGCTCTCAATTGTCCATTCATTGCTGATGATTTATATATACCTAAGGTGAAAATATATATACTGCAAAGCACTTACTTATTATATCAGTTAATTAATTAGGTATGCATGATCTTGGTGGCGGAAAGCATACTATTCACAGCAGCTTTTCATCACGAGTGTTGATGGTTATTATAGTATCAAAGAAGCACAAAGGGTAACACTTAAACATTAATACTAAGATCCTCAGCTAATTAACTAGTAATAACGGTGCCTTTCACCGTATATAATTAGCCATGGTACAATATTCGTGAATGATGAGGTCCTTTAATTTAAGTAGTCATGCGATAATTAAATTACGAGGTCTTTCGCCAAACTTATTATATCAGCCAAATCTTTGTTTAAGTCTAGTATTCGTGAATGATCAGGTCCTTCTAATTTTAGTAGTTCTATGATCATTAATAACGAGGCCCTTCACTATATATACTCGATATGAGCCATATTTTTCTTTAAATTAATATTCGTGAGTGATGATAGATCCTTCCAATTTAAGTTTAGTTCCATGATCTTAATTCATAAGTAAAGAGACAACCGAGAGACGTACTTAATCTGTCCTCACTAATTAATCACTTGAGGATTATATCATTTTTACATGAAAAAAATCATGTCAGTGTAAAGAGATAGGGTTTTGAAGATGCATAGAGATGAAGAATAGCAAGGATTGGACAGTAATAAACACAACAGATTTAGAATTACAAGACGCGTTGGTAACAGCAATGGAATAAATGAGGGCGTGGGTGGAGACCATAAATATAAGTTAAAATTTTGTTCACTTGTTTTTTTTTTCCTTTTTATTAAAAACTAATTCTGCTTTCTCTTTTTCCCTTCTGTAAAATGCATAGATTTATTTAAAATAATAGAGAATGACCAATGGAGGATAAACCCACATTTATTCCTTCCATACGGGATTGATGCTCACAATCTCTTTCAAGGCCTCTATATAAACCCTCCTTCCCCCGCACTTCTCTTCACACCAGCAACATCAATTCATTCAGTTTTGTTATACACAAAGCTTGAATACTTTTCTATATCCTTAGATAATAGTGCTCTCTCTCCCTCTCTCCCTCTCTAATCTCTCTCCCCCCAAGCCCTCTTACCCTAATAAACCTGATCTCAATTTCCAGAAAAAGAGGGTTAGGTTAGTCTGATCTGATTATCGAAGCTTGCAGAGTCGTAGACTGAAATTTGTAGGGAGATTAATTTAAAAGGGTAAAGGAGGTGACAGAAGAGAGTGAGCACACATGGTACTTTCTTGCATGCTTATGTTTCATGCTTGAAACTATGCGTGCTCACGCTCTATCTGTCACCCCATCTCTCTCTCTCTCTCTTCTCTCTTTCTATTTCTCTTTCACTTTCTGCTACTTCTTATACTAGTACTTAATTATATTATAGTGTGGTTTTTTCTTTTATAGCTTTTCCTTCTTTACATGCTACAACCTCCCTACCCCTAACCCTAAATACCCTTTTTCCCCCTTCCATGTTAACCCTAACCCCTGGAGCTCGTTATATCCGGAAATTAACTTCCTACTATGTTCCATTAAATTCGAGTTTAAAAGGTTTGTTTGTTTCTACCAAATAACTTTCGATCAATACTGTTAACCAGTATGTATGGGGGCATGGTACGGATTTTCATGATTCCCAGAATGCTGATCTACAGCACCTTAAATGTGAAAAACATGTTTTGGTTTAATCTCTATCTCTGAGGTAGAGTAATATGTGAGTGTTTGTGGTCTGAACCTATTTTTTTTCGATTTACTGTTTAATTTTGTTCAAATTTCGTAACACAGATAAAGTTCGATCTATACTTTAATCATTTTAGTTGAATTTAGAGCTGATTTTTTCATACAGGTGTGTTTCTAGTTAATTAATTAACACAACTGGGAAAATCTCCTTCTTATTCCCACACTATATATATATATATATATATATATATATATATATATAAGGAATTTCTCTGCTTTCTTTTTCCGTTGGTTTTGGGTATGCCGTGGCCATTTACAGAAGTCAAGAGGCCATCAATTATGTCAAAAATCTGAACAGATGTAACTTCTTAATTAGGGCTAAAATTAAAGAAATTGGACTTGTGTTTTTAATTAGTTAACTTATTAGGCTGATTCAATTTATTTATATACAGACAATCTAACGCTATATGCTATCGTGGGTCTTTCTCTTCTGTCCTTTTGTTAATCGTCTCATTCTGCATGTTCTAGGCTTCTGAAGTATATATATATATAGCTATGTACAGTACGCTTTCCATATGTATGGTAGTGTATTATCGCGCTGGCCCCAATTTTCAATCAATGAAAAGGATCTTTCAGGGGATCGAAGAAACGAGAAAGGCTTGATGGATATGAAAGATCTTTCGAAGTTATATGCTGAATTATTACACAGCTGTGGCTTTTGGAAAAGGACAGGATGTTATAATAATTGTTAGTTTTATTGCGGATGAGAAATAAAACTGAGAAGAGTTTCAAGTGGCTCATGTTATCATAGTTTAGCTGGCACTCTATAGTCTCGAACAAAGACAGCTAGATAGTTATGTATCCTTCATTACTGTTTTAATGTATGACCTGAGACGTGGCTAAATCTTTACTATATCATATTTCCCATATCATTATTTGAATGCATATTATGTAAGATCACAATACTATATATATATAGCATTCACCATCATATCACTTAGGTTCTTCTTAATAAGTACGGCAACTTAAGGAAATTTAACGAAGGGAAACTTGAGAATATTCAGATCTGATGGTTGTGATGATCTGTTTGAAAGATATATGTGGAAATCAACTATAATAAGCCATATCATTTTGGGTTAGTCAATAGGTATAAACATTTTGGAGGGGTCAACATTTATTATTTATTTAGATTTAGAAGTGTTTTTAAGAGTTTAATCAGGATATGTAATTGATTTTTTTTATTTAAATATCATTTTGCGCTGGTTTCATTATAAGAATAATTGAAGCTGAATGAAGAGTTTTAATCCAAGAGGGAGGAACTCTACAATTACCTAGATGCACACACACACACACACACACACTAGTGTTGTATACTGAGCAGCTAATCTTCTAGCTTAATTATAACTAATCAAGTTAGCTAAATTTAGTTGCATCCCTTAAATGATACTGCAAGGAATCATACCACTCGGTAATTAATTATTTTTAGTTATATTGTGATACGAGGCATTTCAAATTAACTTGCATGCATGTCAACCTAGAAACTAAGACAAGGTCTTTCGCTGCTATGTGATAATAAGCGAAGTTGAGAAGTTTGAAGGGAGAAGATCTACAATTATGTAAGACTCATGCTTTGTTCTGTCACAACACGCGGAAATCTTGACTTCTCTCCTTTCACGATCAATTTCACTTTGATTCCCATCAAAACACATCATATAAGCATTAAAAAGTTGAAAATGTTATTTTTCACATCACATCTAGCTTACTTTCGAATTTATTTATTATTGTATTTTGATGCATGGATGCCAATTGCCAACCCTCACTTAACTAAGACAACAAAATATGAATAAATTTAATCTTCACTGGCTATGATAAACTGGTGTTACATGTTAAAGGGTTGATTAAGATTGTCAATATATAATATGAAATCAATTAAATATATTTAATATAAAATTTATAGAAAACCCTATTATTTGCAAGTCATAAACACTCATTCTGATCTTATGAGAGGTAGATAACTTGTTCACATAAAGTATAAGAAAATTAGTTAAATTATTTACGAAAAATGTATTAGTTTTCATTTAATACCTTCATTTTAATAATTTATATGAGGAACTTTGTTTAATATGTATAATTAATGGGAGTAATTAAAAAAATAAATATAAAAAACAAAAAAAATTAAAATATTATATTTAGGATTAAAATAAACTTTTGAGCTAACTTCTATATTTAGAAACATGTGAAATTAAAAATAAACGGAAACCAGCTAGGTCATACATAAGTTTTTTTGGATTATATATTAGGTCATACATAAGTTGTCTGATGCCTTGTTGATCATCTAGTGCATAAGTTACGCTGTTAACACTTGACAGAAAGACTTTCTCAGTTTAGCATCGCCATCAAGTCATCAACAAGATCACTTTGTCCATGCTATATTATGCTATATAATCGTAACAGAAAGAAAAGGAATACAATCTCAAGTTTAAGCAAGTGTCTGTGTCTGTTACGCAGGCTTTTTACCCTTTTCTTCTGGGAGTTAGTTAATAGTTTAGGCGTGTGTACTTTTGCTTCCCGGTAATTTATTTAAGCCAAATGAACCAGAAGAAAATTCTTAACCTTATAAGCAGTGATTTAATACCAGTATCATAATTTCCGAACAGTAAAACAGGTTATATGTATGTCCTCCCCGATTGGTGGAGGAAGAAACTGAAATGAATAAGAATAACATTACACTTGGTTTTTGGCCAACTAAATTACAATACACTGAATTGCCAAAATATACACTTACAATTCTCATCTTTTTACAGGCCAAGAAATTAAAAAAAGTTGTCAACCTGTGCACCTATAACTTTTCTTGCAGAAGACAGGAAAAAAAGAAAGCACCATAAAGTCAACCTGTGCAAGGTCACCAGCAGCATAATCTCGGAACAGCACATAACCATTCGGCTGCAAAGGGAGAAAAGGACAAAAAGTTCCATCACTTAGAAACAACTGATCTAGCAATGTTTCAGGAGATGAAGCACATTTGATAGTAACAAAATAGAAATTACTTACCTTCATAACTTTTCTAATATTCTGCAACACTAGAGGCATCTTCTCTGGGGATACTGCAGACAACATAAATATCTGCTTAACATATCATCTACTTAAACAACAAAGCCATAACTATTTCTCAATAATTAAGAGTAAAACTGTTTATGAGTTAGATATAAGGCAAGAAAATGACACATGTTAGCTAACACTAACAGACTCATATCACTTTATATTAACTTAAACTAAATGAGTTTATGACTTCCGCTATCATGGTAACAATATCAACTGAAGATGGTGAAATCTCCTTGCTCAGGTCATCAGCTGTCAGATCAGAAATGAAAGCACCGGCACAGGACTCCTTGTAGTCTTTATGCGATTGGAATAAGCAAGGCAAGTTCATTCTTATCAGACCTATATAAACCACAGTCAATAGGCAACACATACCCATTCCCTACTTATTTATTGCGAGTGAAACATTTACTTCAAAAGTTTGTTGTAATGGTAGGCTGTTGACTCCAAAATTACACTTGCACTTGAAATTTGCCATATGGTCACATCAGATCCTACAGACCACTTAAATTGTGGCAAAAGACAACCAAGCAGTATGTTTCCATAGACTTTATTTGCACAACAGTAGGGGTGTGCAAAAACCCGGTGGTCCAGTCCAACCCGAGGTGATCTGGTCTAGTCCGATCTAGTCCAAATAAGCTCTATAATAAAATCTAAACGGACATGACCAGATTAGTTGGTTGGGTTGGACTGGGTCCTGGACCAAGTGACCAAACCATTTAGTCTAGTCTGGTCTAGCCCGAGTATTTTTTTTTTTTAATATTTTGTAATTTGAATGTTACTTTTTAATAGCTGTTAGATATTCTTATGGGTTTATAATTAAATTTTTAATATTTTTGAATGAGTTTTATGTGATTATAGATATTTTTATTGTCTTAATTGTATTTATCAAGTTAAAAACTTGTCTCCTATAAAAAAATAATAAAAAAAGAAAATCGAGGTCGGACTACCAGTCCAAGTAGTCCAGTGAACTAAATCCAGTCCAACTTAACCTCGGGTTGGAACTGGATTAGACTGGACTGGACCATAGGTTGTGCTATTCAACCCGAGGTCTTCACCAGACTAGACCTCGGGTTGATAACAAACCTAGTCTGGTCTAATCTATGCACACTGCTACACAACACACAATGTAGTACTTACATCTTAAAGAACAAACTTTTTACAAGAGGTAATTTCAACAGTTTACAAATGGCATGCAGCATTGTTTTGAGCTCACCACATCGAAAACCACAAAATGGCTCAGGCTTCCCCTAAGGTCGTATATTTAACATAACATGACTAAGACCTAATATATTATAGAGATCCATGTGGATTAAGATCTCTCCAAGAAGAATGTTAGCAGACATGGATGCACAATAATAGATCAGGACTGGATCAAGAACCATGGATCACAATTTATTGGCCCATTATTAGACATGCAGACATATAAACAGATGATGAAGGGGACAGTATTTACAAAAAAATAAATTTCCAACCTTAACCAGATAAACAGCTCGGAGTGAGAAATCGCATGCAAAAACAAAAGCATCAAGATATGAAGCAATGATAGGGAAAATAGTATTTCCAGCTCCACAACCAACCTGCTTAGAAAAAGCAAATATTTATTCAGCGACTTAAAGTCCAAAGACCTTATAAAGAGAAACACAAACAGAAAAGACAGATATCTATACATATGGTCCTTATTGATCTCACTGCACAGGGATACTCTCAGGAGTGGTTCCGTCTCCATGATCATATATCGTTTTTCATTTTCTGTTAACCTTAACATAATTGCAATTTTGAGTGGCCAGCTAATACAGTAGAAGTTATTTGAAGTCATTTGACAATTAAAAAACCCCAGAATTATCGCTTGCACAAGAATAGGCGACCTATCTCACGTCTAAGCTGAGTGGGGGAAAAGAAAGAAAAAAGTATGGATGGGAAAAATTATACCTCCAAAATCACTTTTCTTCCTTCTCCCTGTAGATTGAAAAGTATTTAGACAAATTGTATCTTGAAAAACAAGGGGGGAAATTACAAATCAAGCCTTCCTATCACTCACAGAAAAATACTTGCCCCTTTTCCAAGTAATGCCGATCTTTGAAAGCTGAAGAAAGAAAAAGATAGAAAGAAATGAAACAGATAAAAAAATTTCATTAAGTGAGGCAATTGCACCCAGCAACATTATTTCACTTAATTGAGAATAGACTACTCTGCTTTCTGGGGATTATGCATAGTCAACAGATTAAGAATGATGAAAGAATCAGCGCAGACTTCTAGGGAGAAAAACTACAAACTATACGAATTCGGAAAACTAACTTTATTTTGGTGTCCCTTGTAGAATGCATCCCAATATCTCTGGGCTTCTCTCATATTTTTCAGCCAACCAGCATTAACATTGTCATCAAGTCAAGAAATTGCAAGCAGGAGAGTAAGATAGAGAGGCGGAGAAAGGGAGACTTCTGACCTCTATTGTAAGGGGGCACTCCAGCGTTGGCGGCAGAGTAAATTTGTAACTTTCGAGGTGCTATTTGTTGCTCCGACGCCATTGCGCAGCTTCTTTTCGGGGGTGTACATATACACAAGGGAATCTTACAAGTGAGACTAAGCATGTAAATAAAAATTTAAAATGGCTAGTACCAGGTAGAATGTAGTTTGCAGGTCTTGTAAGCCTCTTCAGCTTTCATGCTTTTTGACCGGAATATAAACACCCGCCATCGCAGAGTTTGTTATCCTACTATGCCGGACGCGATCTCTGGATTCTCTCCCTTTTTTTTTTAATTGCGGTCTCTTTGTTTGCGTTTTTTCCCTCGAAAAGTTGCCTTCTTATTTATTTTGGACAAAAAAGCACTAAAGGCCCAGAAGGCCCAAACCAGAGAGAAACACTAAAAGCGAGCCTGAATAGCTAACCCAAAGCCATTGCTGATTGGCCCATTCCTACAGGCCGCAAGGCTCGAACCCTTCTGTGAGCTATTCGTGTGAGGTTTTTCCCCCCGGTCAATATTCGTCTAAGGTAATTTAGCGAGGTAGTAATTACTCTACTTACGACTAATGACAACCTATTCGGAAAATACAGAGTCTGGCAGAAAAAAAAGCGGACTTGGAATTTGGAAACGATGTGGTGAAAGAATTTCAACATGTCTTTATCCAAAACATGCTGCCGCTGATCCAGCTTCCGTTACCCTTGGAAACATACATTTTAGAGTTTAAAGGTTTGAAATAAGAAGTTGTAAGTCTGTTTAAGAAATAAAATTTGTGGTCTTCAAAATTTAACATTAAAATTCTAAAGTTGAAGTTTTGTTGCAAATTAGTTGTAATTAAATCGGAAGGCAAATTATGTCTTGAAAGTTTATTTGGCAATAATCAAACAAAAATGCAGAAGCCACTCGCAAGCATTTTATGGTGGTCGTGTGATTTGAAGATAGAAGCGCGTTGCTTTTTGTCTAAGCCATGATTACTTTTCCACCTTTTGGCTTTTGCTTTTCAAGTTCTACAAGCCAGCTTTTGTGTTTGCTTTTAGAGGAAGGTTCTCTACCAGAATAAAGACCCGCCAGGCTTCTCCATTGCACAGCGTTTCTGATCATAACAAGTGCTTTTTTCTTTTAGTTGCATTTCTGGGGATGATCCGCTTGTTAGCAACCATAACTCGCTCTACCGATAACTCAGAACTCGTGCTTTAATCCACTATCATTTGAACCATATGGTGAAGAAATCTGATTCTTGAAGCGACGACAATCGGACTAAAATAAAAAGCTTAAATTTGTTGGAACTAAATCACCGGTATATATACACACATAGGCGATAAAATAAACAAAGTTGACATCTTTTTACCTTTATGAGCTTTGAACATCAATGGAGCAGAGAAAAAAGCTAATAATAAGCCTGAGTTCCAAACACAATACAGTAGAAAAGGATGAATAAATCTAATTACATGTTACATGTCCTGCATTTTCGGGAACAAATATTTTAGCATTCTTGTGCCCGTAACGACGGTAAAAGCTACCACTTACCAACAGGAGAATACCCGATGAAGGAACAATAGTAAGAGTATAAATGGCGCATAAGAAGAAGGAGAAGAAGCGGCTGAGGCGTAATAATAGTAATAAGGGTAAGTGTACTGGTGTGGCCCTGATATTACTATCGGTTGACCCGAACCCGAAGGAGGCGCGTCGTTGGACTTAGTAGGCGGAGGGGGAGCGGCACTTGAAGGGTGTGTTGAAGGGGATGGTGGCGGTGGGGGCGGTGGCGACGCCGGTGACTTTGGGAGTGGCTGTGGATAGGTGAAATAAAGAGGGGGAGGGGCGTGGGCCTGCGCAGAAGGTGGTGGAGAATGAGGGACCGCCGGTGAGGGTGGCGGTACATATGTGAGAAGTGGAGGAGGCGGCGGAGAACAGATAACTGGGCATGTGCCACATTCGCTGATACACAACAAATTATTTGGGGGAGGCGCTTCAACTTTGTCCTGAGATGTCGCCCTAGCAAACACAGCGAGTCCCACCAACCCAACTCTTAAGAACCATGAAAACCAACTTGTTGATATGAATCCCAAGCTCTTGCGATGATCCATCTGAACTGAAGTTGGATGAGCTCCCAGAAATGCAGAAGCCTTGTTCATGAACTACGTACGGTCACTTTGTCATTTGGCTTGGTGACTTATAGACAGAAACAAGAACCAGAAGTTTCTCCCTTGGCTCTATAGTGTTAGCTTGCCTTTTTAACAAATTTGATTTTAGAATTTAGATTTAGATGCTTTCTTAATGTTGCTGAAAAGTATACTCTCCTGTTCACTTTCGGTACTTTATAACTCATACCCTTGGCTTCTCAATGGCATTATTTGTCACAATTTGGATATCAGTTATTAGTGTGAAAACTTAATGTTTGAAATCATACCGGAGTATTTCCATATTTCCTTTTGAATGTAATGGACTAATAATAGAGTCGAGACATCATATGAAGAAAAGAAAAGGTATAAATCTGCATACTTTTTGTTGGGCATCCCACACTAAGTAGACATGTTAATTATAAGAAATTCAGGTATTTTGACTTAATATTTTTATTTTAGTGTGCTTTTTCAGGCACCATGAGTATAATGGGAGAACTGAAGGACCCATGTGTACAAGAATTAAGGAAGAAAAACGGGAGTCATTAATTACTACGTTATCTTCTTGGAGTTTGAAAATTGCAAGGTTTTTCAATTTTCATTTTCATGGAAAGGGAATCCGAAGCAAAGTTTCTTTAACAATCTCTCCCTCTCTTTTTCTTATACCTTTCTCCCAACATAATCCATCTTTATGTGGATGAATTCGCCTCACAAGGTATCGTCACACTTTATGTTGTTCTGTTATACTTTACTTTGCTAGCTGGGATTCTGAGACCCCTTTTCACTTGCCGTAAGTTCTAGCAAATCTCACTTTATTCGAGAGAATGGATGCATAACAACATAAAACATGATTTACCTAATAATTATGACACTGTCTCGAGTCCTTTTCTTCAAGAGAACTAAACAATGAAACGTCCCCCTCAAGCACAATGAATATCTTTCCGTCCTCATAGTTAACAAGGCTTGATAACCTCAATGTCATTTAATTTTGTGGCCATGCTTTGTTTTAGACCTTAAAGTGAAACTTTGCTATCTTACACATTATGTCACCTAATCAACACTGCCATTTATGTTGAAGTTATCACACAAGTAGTAAGAAAAACCTGGTCCATTGAATCCTGTAAGGAAAATTTCTGCTCTATACTTGCAAATGAAAGGAAAAAAGAGCTTTTCATGCAATGCCACGTTGTTCCTTGCCTACTTTATTCTCGTTCATGCACAAACGTTAACAGTCTTTGTATGGTTCATCTTACCTCTGCAGTCTGTCAGCTAAATGCAGTTTACAAATGTCAATTAATCTCCCTTATTTTTTGCCCCAAATATCAATTTTCTCATCTGCTCAATACAAAATTGTCGAACTTCCATTCACAAGGTTAGATTAAAAATGCGTATTGCACAAAAATATCAGGTCTCAAACGTTCTCAACCACAAGATTCAACTTTCCACTCTATATTATTGGTCACAAGTCAAGAATAAACATTTGAATCCCCCATTCACTTTTTTAACTACGTTTGTCCACGTTATCTTCCGTATTCTTTCAATGTTGTGTAATCTTTTTTCAGTATAGGTCTACGCTGCCAAGCACCATTCATGGAGATTGGCTGTTAGTCCAAAATAAATCAATTGAAATTGGTACTAGGCAAAAAAAAAAAAGTATTTACAGAGTTAATAATAATCATATTATCAAAACCTATGCATGCAAGACCAAATTTGGAAGAGAATGCAGAGTTAGGTTTTGACACTTAAAACATTAGTGTATTGACCCTAGCAAAACTAGTAAGGTTAATTAATACACAAACCCGATTCTTATTTAATGTGATTGGTCATGAACTTCGTGGAGGTGTAGGAGGGCGTGCCGCTTGACTTTGACTCTGATTGTTGATGACAATAGGACTTGGATGAGACGTGAAAGCAAAATTCCTTAAGCGGTTAAGCTCTGGCACAACAACTGTTGCAAGATCTGGCCTGTCCTTCTTGCTAAGCTCTGCGCAACTCACTGCAACTTTGGCAAATGCTAGGGCCTCTTCATCTGGCCAATCAGTCACTGTAGGATCAAGCATCTCTGAAAATTTTCCCTTTTCAATTGCCCTTTTGACATGGTGAGAAAGACCCATGGGAGGCTTAGCCGTCACAATTTGTAGTAGCATTATCCCCAATGAATATACATCTGATTTAGTTGTTAACTTTCCTGTTTGTTGATACTCAGGATCAATGTAGCAAAAGGTTCCTGCAGCTGAAGTCATGTAATATTGTGTGACAGAATCAGCTACAGAAGCCGGAACCAATCGTGCCAGGCCCACATCACTGATTTTACTCACATAATTCCGGTCTATGAGGATGTTGGCTGGTTTTAGGTCCCGATGCACAAGGGGTTCTGGCTTGCTTTGGTGAAGGAAAAGAAGTGCAGTTGCAATTTCAGCAGCTATTGTGAACCTTAACCTCCATGAAAGAGGGGGGCTACTGTTCTTCGGAAACAATCTATCCTCTAAGCTACCATTTTCCAAGTATTCATACACCAGACACCCATACTCAGGACAGGCACCAAGGAGGAGGACCATGTTAGGATGTCTAATGCAGCATAATACCTCAACCTGTGGATGTTTGCAAGAGAAAGTAGATTGTGAAAAATGGAAGTCATGCTGTAGTGTGAGGTCACTAGTTTCACACTTAATATATTCAAAGCGCTTGGTAGTCAATTTTTTTTTTTCAATTTATCATAAGAATTGCAAAGCATACCTCTTGGTGAAACTGCTTCCTGCCTTGAGCAGCATCAGGTCTTAAGATTTTGATCGCAACTGGGGTGTGATCAAGTTCACCTTTAAACACAGGCCCATATCCACCTTCCCCTATTTTCAAGGATGGGGAGAACTTTTCAGTAGCCTGTTCGATCTCCTCTATAGTGTATTTTCTATATCGAACATCATTTTTAGCCAAAGCAGTTAATGCTCGGTCCTTTTCTTTTGCCTCTTTCCTGGCCTTTAGCTCTGCATGTCTCCTTCTCTCTGCTTCCTTCTCAGCCATTTTCTTGGCTTCCTCAGCTTCTTCTATGGCAGCTAGGGCTCTAGCCTTCTCCTTTTCTGCTAGTGCAAGAGCTGCCTCTCCTGACAATATAGCCTCCTGAAGTTTACGTGCCTCCTCTAGTTTCCATTGAGTAATCTCGTTAGCCTGCCACACATATGCCCATTCTGGAATCATTTTATTTGACACCAATTGCACCATCAAAACCATAACATCTTTTTCTTTCTAGTTCAATTACACCATTGTTCTCGCTGGCTTTACCAAACTAGGAATTCTTACCACAGTTATTTAATTATTTGGTACTATAATCTTTGTAGTTATTGTCATTTGATAGTAAAACGGAAACATATGCCTAATTTTGATGGTTTCATTTGGCAACATATCTATAATTTTATGATAAAGGTACTGATATATCCCAAGTGGTAACTGAAGGACTCAAGCGGAAGTTCATCTAGTTAAGGCATAAAAATCACCTTATTTTTTGCTGAGATTGCCTCTTTGCAAGCTGAGCTGTACATGTCCATGGTTTGCTTCAGTTCAAGCTTCAATCTCTTCATTTCAGCTTCTAATTCTTTCTGTAACAAAGTAATGATACCATAGTTATGAGTGAGTTTCATCTTTTCGTTTGTTTATATGATATTCATCTTTGTCTTTTGTTTGCTTATAAATTACTTAATTAACGGGTCTATTAGAACAGTGTAGGCATGAATGGCCATTTTTGCGCTTACTGAGGGCTGGGAAGATGATGACGTCCTGGAGCCATCAGATGAAAAGCTAAACTCCAAATCTTGATTAGTTAGATCTGATGAAACACTTTCGTCCGAAAAAGAATCAGGGCCAACTGATGGCTTCAACGCGATTTTATCCATCGACGAACTGCCAGAACTCTTTTGCCTTACTCCGTTGTTGCTCCTCTCAGTTCTTACTGATCCCTCTGTCATCCATCCTCTTTTAGCTGCCTGTTCCCTGTTTGCAGCCAAACCCCAAATATAATGAATAAGTAGGATTTATATGTTGATCTAGATTTTGCACAAGAGGTGTCAAGGATTCAAAGTTGCAAATGAATTTCATTCCTAGGCACCTTACTCCGCTTTCTGCATCATTTGGTTGAAGTGCCTGCGGTTGTTTTGATGATTGTACAAAAATATTTGCCATAGGACGTAGGGCTGATCGAGCTGAGACTATCTTCCCTTTTGAAATTATGTACACAGAAGTATAATCTGGAGCTGATTTGATTATGGCCGTTGGCAAATCAAAACCTATAAATTTCCTTTGAGAATTGCAATAAAATCATCGTTTAGTACATTATAGATGTACATTTATGCAATTCTATATATAAAAATATAGATAAGCTTATTATGCGCGAAGAAAAAGACCTTGCCAGAGAGTTCCAGCTAGCCGTTGCGCCGATAACGATGCTGCCGACGTGATATTTGTTTGCAAAGTTTGAAATTCCTTTGACCACATCACTATCATCAACTACGGCTTCTTTTATCGTCACCTGAATGTATCAAATCAATTTGAATGTAGTAAGTTTGAACAATAGGAAGATATCAACATAATATCAGAAAGGGAAACCATGCACCATTAACACATTCAATTACCGTTACAGAGGAAATTTCTGATTACATACCACCTTATGTGTACTTACTCCTCGTAATGCAGAGAAAACATTGGCTACATCGCTTTCGTCAGGGGGTAAAACCTTGAGGCCCTCATCTACGTGATCATCAGATCAATAAGAAGTGGAAATCACAACACAATCACCAAGAATTCATGGTAATTAGTTGGCAAAGCAATAATGGATGATTGATACACACAGAGACACACACATTGTGATGAAGAAAGATAAGAGGGTACCTACGGGGTGGATTTGGCCTAACGTGGAGAGCGACGATGATTGGACTATCACGATGATTAAGTGCCCACCGGAAGGCATATAAACTGGTCTTACCTTTGTCGACGGCCACCACTGTGGTGTTTAGAGGCAGAGCTCTGCCATCAAATGGCTGGTGGACAGACATGATTAGGTTTTGCTCGCCACAGCTGCCACCACCGCCTCCACACCGATGTTACAAAGAAAGGAAGGCGAACAAGAGAAATTTTGTTGCTACCTCTTGGTCTGATGATGGAAAGTGGAACCCGTGCCGAATCACGACAGAAACGAACGCAACGAACCTTTGAATGCCATCCTCAATTTTTCCTCAGATTTAGGCAATATTGACCAGGCTTGACCCCAAAGATGGAAATTGCTCCTGCATGCATGTTCCCGTAATTAACTAATTAATGGATCACAGGTAGTTTCTTATGGTTCGTGAACTCCTTCAAGAATTATCCCTGACCTAATCAAATTAAAAATAGAAAAGACGAGTCATCACTTCGCCTCCTTCCTGTATTATTGATGATTAAACACCATGCATGCGAGCTAGCCATGAAACTATATAATTCTTCATGTTTTAACATTAAATACTCAATAATTCTTCTAAAATAAAACTTTGTTCCAAAATATAAAAAGGTTGTTAAGATAGTTAATGATTATTTTCTACTTTTACCCCCTTACAAAAAAAATATTTGATAGATAATAAATATATATTTAAAAATCATACTCTTTAATAAAGTTAAAATATGTAAATTTTATCAATTTAAAACACGCTAAAGGATTTAACTAATATTTTTTAGTTTGTATAATTTAACAACGTCTTATATATTGGATCGGAGGGAGTAATACTCATCTTTAATTTTATTGAAAAATTATCATTTTTTATTTTTATACATGCTTTTTTAAACCAATTTGTTATTTACACTTTAATATAATAAAAAAATAAACGTTATTTTTCTAGCTTTCTTATAATAATTAATTAATTAATTTACTAACAATCAGGTTCATGTATTGTATCCTTCAGAATGGGATGCTTTGGCTTATGTTTTAATTTTTTTTTCCATCTTAAGCAATACTGTGCTTGTGTTCCGACCCGCATCAATTTCATACCACAGAGAATTTAACTTGCTTTTATTGGAGAAGAAACTGGAGTTTTAAGCAAAAGATTTAAAGAGTTCATGATGTCTTTGATGATGATCTACTTATTGGCTGTATATTATGGTGCTTATTGGTGGCAAATCAACAGGGGATCTACCGTGTGTAAATCTAGTAAGGAGTGAGTTTTAAACTCAAGTAAAGAAGAATCTTTTTTTTCCTGTGGGTGGGCTTTTGTTTTGAGCAACTGGAGGTTTTCTTTTAGTATAAAAAAATTTCCGTTAGTTTGACATTAGTTCTCTATTAAGCTCAAAGTATAGTCTTAGGGTTCAGAGAGCACTTACAAGGGACTTATAAGATTGTCTACTAAAAAGAACCATCACAATGGTAACGGAAATCGAACTCGCGTCTTTGTAAGATACGAACTCGTTATTTACTATTTATAATAACTCTCATTAGTAGGTTATGTTAATTAAAGTAGTTAATCATCCCATCATCAAAATGCAAACTTGAGCAAATTTTTATTAAATCAAAAAATTATGATCAATTATTAATAAGGATTGGGTTTAGTGAAAAAAATTAACCTCTCATAACCATAATATAACAAATTAATATTCGAATTTAAAAAAAAAGTGAGTTCACATATTTAGTATAGTATAGGATAGTAATTCCAATAAATTTTTTTAATAGGAATATAACTGTGCTGTGTGAATAAAAAAAAAAGGGAAATTATGAACCATTCTTTGCCGGTACACAGCCGAAACAAAAGATGATAAAACACCATCCTTGAGGAAAAAGGGGATGTTATCTGGATATGAAAGGATTCGTCGTCGTCGTCGTTGTTGTTGTTATTTCATGAGTCAAACATGGGTGATTATAAGAATCCAACATGGCATCAGTCCAGTCCAAAAACAAGTTTTACGAAGTCATGAACACGTCCAACTCGTCCTCATAATCATCATTATTGTCGTCGTCATCAGCATCCAACAACACATTAAGTAGGATGATAAATTTTTTAATAGCAATAAAAGTTAAAATAAGATTATAAATAAATTTTAAAAATTTATTTAGTATGATATAAATAAATATAGAATTGATGTATATTTTTTTTATAATTTAGGATAAAATAATTTAAAATATTTTTTTATAATTTATGAAGGGTTAAAATTGTCTAAAAATTTTATAATTAAAATAAAATTATCTAAAAAAAATTATTTATATTTTTATTATTTTAATGTCTAATTTTTTTGATAAAATTAAAATAATATAAATTATTAAAAGTAAAAATAATTTTTATTATATTAAAATGAAAAAAATAGAAGAATCTCCTTTCACTGTCACTTCCCTACCTATTTAGACTCTACCAAACATACCATAATAGCAGTTAACAGTTAATAGATGAAACTGCTGCAAACTTTGAAAAGCGAATTAAAAGCACGGTGGCAACTCTTTACGACTGCCACAAATTTGAACTGTAACAGTGAGTCATAATCAGCGATCTCGTCGTGCCTTGCAAGTTGCGATGATGACCCAAATGGAGTTAGACCTCTTGAGGGGAAATTGCATGCTCAGAGACGAGTATTGCGTGTGCCAGCTTGATTACGTGTTTCAAACAAATTAAAGGTTCTTGCTTATTTGGATACTCCACATCCCAGCTTGTGTTTTCTTTTTGGGAGTGCTAATATTAAAAAAGAGAAAAGGATTAAACCATTGTAGAAGCCTTAGCGTGTGGCTACTGGCTAGCTAGGGTGGGGCTTAATTTTCATATTAGTGATCATTTGGGCCCCATATACTATAATATATTTTCTAAAAAATACGCATAAGATTGCCAGATTTTTTAAATTAAGTATGATGTTTTAAATTTAAATTAAATTATATATAAAAAATATTTTATTGATATAAATAAAATATATATAGATAATTTTTACATTTTAAAATAATTAATTTTAAATTATTAATTAGAAGATATCGTTTAGATCTTGCCAAGACGAAAAGGAAAAAATTTTATAAAAATTTGCCCCCATGGACACGGGTTGATGGGAGGGGACATCAGAGATCCTATCCAAAAGCTCCATTTCGCACCAAGCAGGCAAATATCGAGATCAAGAATATCGTGCAAGTCCCTTCTCCGTTTTGCCCTCGTTATTCACGGAATCCCTCAGGATTTTATCTGTAAATTATCCCTCAAGTCATGGTCCACGCTGGTAATTCCGTCATAATTTGCATGATCACTGTATGTGTTTGTGGGTCAATGGAGTTGCGCCCCCAAAGCTATAGCGATCGGAGAGTATCAAACGTGTTATCTGTGGCTTTGCAGCTTCTTCAAGATTTTTAATTTTTGGTTGCCGTTTGGCCGGTGGCGGGGATGACTTATTATGGAACCAGACCAACTTCGTGGAATTCCAATTCCAAATATACAAATATTTCAACAGCAACCGGGGGGGGGGGGAGATCCTTACATATTTTGTTGTGTTTTTCTTTTTTAATTTTATAGCCAAGTTTTGATAATTATAAAAATGAAAAATTTGATCCGTATCTCAAGATAAAGATTCGAATCGTGTCAGTGTTTTCTCAACTAATTGACGTTTCAAGAATCCAAACCTGTAGACAGGAATATTAGCCGCTCATCTGTGCATTAATTAGACTTATAATTCATAATTCGTTTGACACATTCATTCATTCATTAATGGGTGGCAATCCAGCCAATCCTCTTGCCCTCTCTCTCTCTCTCTCTCTCTCTGTTCGTTGTTTGTTGGGAAGGCCTCGGCTTAAAACCTGAGGCGCGACGACTAAATGAGCGTAGACAGACGGACAGACAAATAGTCAAAAGGAGCGTTCATTTGTGTACATTGTTGAATTTGGGGGATCCAGGTGGGGCCCATCTGAGCAAGCTAAGCTTTCCCATCCTCCAAAAAGCAAGCGCCTAATAAGAACAAATATAGCTTCTCCCCATTTTTAGCAGAACGTTGAACCTTCCCCCCCCCCCCTCTCTCTCTCCTCCTTAATCGATGTCACAAATTAAGCCGCCCCATTTATTATTAATCCTTTGATGTAATTCTAGTTTCTTGCGCAAGAGTTTCATAAGGATGACGAAGGCATACTAGGTTGAGAAAATAATCCTATTCCTGCACCAAAATCAAAACGCATAATTTGATGAAAGTAAAAAGCTAAATTAGAGTCGCCCCCTTGTGAAGCACGTCAACGGATCCTCACCTCCATAAAATTCTTGGTTAAAGAATCTTAAACGTCAAATCCAATAGCAATGGCAATGGAACTTAGTTACTCAAGAGACAACACGTCTTTAAGACATTCATGTAACATAGTAAAATCAGGCATTTGACTGTGCGCACGGTAGTAAGAATTCATGTTTTACGAAAAGAAAAAAAATATCAATACTATACTAATAAATAAATAAATTATAAATTAAAGTAATCACTCCCCTACAGTGTAAATTTAAATCTTTAAAAGTATATTTATTAAGAAAAATAATTTTTTTATATTTTAAATATTAGAAAAATAATATTTAAAATAATTCATGTTCACCTTCAATTGAACAAAAAGAAAAAGAAATGTTACAAAAAGATTAAAAGAGAAGAAAAGAAAAAGATGGGAGGAAAGACTGAGGTCTGAGGGTGACGGTCCTTTACCTAATACGGCCGCCACGCCCCGGGCACAACAACATTTGAAAGACCAAAAAAGGGCATCAAAATCTCAAACTGCGTTCGCACCTCAATTCCAATCCCATTTTGACTTCTGCCTTTTCTGCCTGTCCCCCACCCCCTCCTCTTCTTCCCTCCCCACCTTGTCATTTGTATCCTTTGTATTTCAGTACAGTTCATGACTATTCATTTTAAATGTCTATATTAAAAAGATTATTTAATTTCATAACATATATTTTTATTATTGAAATTTTCTTAAAATAAAACAATCATGAAGGCTCCCTTTAAATAATTTGCAGAAACAACGGAGAAGGTTTTTTAGTTAATTCTCCCAATTAAAAAAAAAAGTGTAGAAAAATTCAATAATCCAGTGGAGGCGTAACAGATTCACATGTCAATGCAAACCCAGCAATAAATTAATAATAGGGCATTTTATTTTATTTTGGGGGGGGGGGGGTACAATTAATTATTCGTGGCGAAATATTAAATTATTAAATTAATTTCCTAGACCAATATAAAAGTAGAGTAAAGCCCTCGCATCTTACGTCTCTCAATTTTCAATATCCGCGTTCACATTACTGTTCCGCAAAATAAAAAATCACAAGCTCAAAGCTCAACCAGGAAGACTACCTTCTCCTTTCCGAGTTATCTCCGCCACGCTCGTTCGTCTCTGCTTATCTGCTTCTATCTTTTATCTGTATGAAACTCCCAGCTTTTGCGGACCCAGACTCCCTCTCCCACATTTTCAGGTTGCTCCAGAGCTCCCTTGATCAAATGTATGAGACCAACATCAGCGTCCCCAGAAAACGACGCAGAAAAAATGAGAAACCTGCAGATGGCGATGATGATGATTCAATCCAGAACCAGGGGACTAAGAAGAAAGAATTGTCAGGTATTCTCACTTCGCTCCTATTGCTGGAAGAACAACAGAAGCGTGACCAGGAAGAGCTTGACAGAGTCTCCGAGGAGGAGAAGCTGTCCTTGGAGGCCAACCACAAGAACAAGACCAAGGCCATGCTGGAATACTATACCAATCTTCAGGATTATTACGACGATGTCGAAGAATCGGAGCGAATTAAGAGAAAGAAATCACGGGCCATGACCGGTGCGGTGACCGTCGCTGCGGCTACCGATGGATTAGAAAAGGTTCATACAGATAAAGTTCTGAAAGCTGGAGCAGGTGGTGGATCCCAGAGCCAACAGCGGCGTCTATGGGTGAAGGACCGTTCCGGAGCATGGTGGGACGAATGTAACAGGCCAGATTTTCCTGAAGATGAGTTCAAGAAAGCGTTTAGAATGGGGAGGGCTACCTTCGATTTGATTTGTGAGGAGCTTAATTCGGTTATTGCAAAAGAAGATACAACGTTGAGAAACGCTATTCCTGTGAGGCAAAGAGTAGCTGTTTGTTTATGGAGGTTAGCCACCGGCGACCCTCTTCGCCTTGTGTCCAAAAGGTTCGGATTGGGCATATCAACTTGCCATAAGCTAGTTCTCGAGGTATGCACAGCCATAAAGACCGTGTTGATGCCTAAGTATTTACAATGGCCTGATGAATCAACATGGGTGAATATCAAAGGTGAATTTGAATCGATTTCTGGGATACCCAATGTGGTGGGGTCTATTTACACCTCACATATCCCCATTATAGCTCCCAAGATTAGTGTGGCTGCTTATTTCAATAAAAAGCATACAGAAAGGAATCAGAAGACGTCTTATTCAATTACAGTTCAAGGTGTGGTTGACCCAAGAGGGGTGTTTACAGATGTGTGCATTGGGTGGCCTGGTTCAATGCCTGATGATCAGGTGTTAGAGAAATCTGCACTTTATAAAAGAGCCGAGAAGGGGCTACTAAAAGGTGTGTGGATTGTTGGCAGTTCAGGTTACCCTTTAATGGATTGGGTTTTAGTGCCTTATACTCAGCAGCATCTTACTTGGACACAGCATGCATTCAATGAGAAGATTGGAGAGGTTCAAAAGGTTGCAAAAGATGCGTTTGCGAGATTGAAAGGAAGGTGGTGTTGCTTGCAGAAGAGGACTGAGGTAAAACTGCAGGATTTGCCTGTTGTTCTTGGGGCATGTTGTGTGTTGCACAATATATGCGAATTGAGGAATGAAGAAATGGATCCCGAGCTGAAGTTTGAAATTTTAGATGATGAGATGGTGCCAGAGGTTGCCTTGAGATCACCAAGCTCCATGAAAGCTAGGGATGCAATTGCTCATAATCTCCTGCACCGTGGCCTTGCAGGCACTTCTTTTCTTTAGGTGAAAGGTTGTGTTTTTGACTATTTGATACTCGAGACCATAATTTTTTTGCTTGTTTCTATAGCTAATAGTGAAGCCGTTCATCTTATTTGTTGAAGGGACTCTGTAAAAGATATAGATATATTGGCCCCTTCAACAAATTTGTGATTGTACTCTTCATAAGTTCAAGTTATATAATTCACAGAATTGTAACTTAGTTCCATACATTAACCGCCAAAATAAGATATTAGTGAGTGAAATCACAATATTTGTTGTCGCATCCTTTTTCTTCTCATCAGTTCTCTTGATGTCAAGGAAGTTTATGAATGACTGAGACTTAAATCAGAACCTTTCTTGGAGTAGCATGAGTTTTTTACTCCATGACCTTGAAGATCCTTGTATATGATCAGAGCCAACAGTGGCCAATTATTGTTCAGGATCTTGTCTTGTTTACCTTGTGCATATCGTTGTTTTTCTGGAGCTGAATGTGGTGATTGGTTCATATATTAGCATCACTGCTCTAAATTTTGTTGACCCCTATCATTTAGGTACAAGAAAGGGGGTATGAATGATTTTGAGTCTTCTCAACTCTGAACTTCTTTATCCAAGTATTTGTTCTGCTGTTCTACTTATTCACATCATAGTTCACAAACTGCTATAAACAGATAAGGTAGAGATTGGGGTTAATTGCCTACCAAACCAGTCATCAGATGAACTTTCAAGGAGATTTGCTTGCAAATGCAGGTCATTTGAAGCCTCCTCTGAGCTGAATTACATGTTCTGATTTTCTGGGTTGACCCTGTAAGCATCATAAAAAGAGAGAGGGAGGGAGATTACCATCTCTAGTTATTCCAACCTGTTTCTAAGTTATTATCGTGATAAGGACAGGTTTTGTCGGAGCATCGAAACGAAAGCGGAAACACCAAATCATAATCCAGAAACGACAACAACCAAGACTGATTTGGGCTGTTAACTTGGAACCAAAATGTTCATTAAGTCCTTCATGCTAATTAACTAAACCACACGTTCCCCCGTTCCCACAGGCAACTTCCATGCCTTAAGAGTCATTTTTTTTTTTAATTTATGTGGTCATTGCTAATGTAATGTCAACGGCAAGTGGGAAGATCTTGCTGCTCCTACCATTCACACACAACTAACCCTGAAAATAGGAAATAAGACGCCCTTCTTTTTTAAATGCATATATTTCCTTTTCAATTTTCATCACGGGCCATTTGCAAATGCTTTCTGAATTATAAACGTAATTCATATTTCACCGAAATTCTAACATCATAATCATTGTAAAACAAAATTGGCACTTTACAAGAGAAGGATATATTAATATTTATATATTTCTTACTCAAGAATATGTTTTATTATTTTTTATTCTATTATGCAAAGAAAGGGTAGGCATACGTTTCACTAAATCAAAAAAAATAGAGTTCCCATAATCCAATATAGTTCTGCTCATTAATTTTTTATCGGGGAATCTAATCACGTGCTAAGAATAGCACCCTGAACTGTAATACATCCATCTTCGTCTAAAACTCTCAACTGGTTAAGAGCCTCCTTATATACTGGGATGGATGTGTTTGACATTCTGTGCCATGGCTGAGGTATTCGCTTCCTATTGTTTTAATTTAAGTTTGTTGTTTACACATAAACATGAACTAATTCCACGTGGTGGCCTTATAAGTTATGACCCACTGTTGCTTGTTTATAGTAAGGGAGCTGAGTCCAGACTCCAGATGGTGATGTTGGTTGTGAATTGATGTCACTGGCAATGGTGGGGGACAATGAAGACTAAGGTGCCTAAGAAGAACCTCTGTTCCCTTTTCTTTTGTGCTTGTAATGGAATTATCTGTTCAGATCGTGGTTTTCCACTGAAGTATGTGGTCGTAAACAGGAAACTGACTTTAACTAATCTTTTTGCTACTGTTACATTCTTTCTAAGAAACCATCGATTTGTAAGCCATAAATATCTTCAAGTTTTGTTGCAGATTATCGCATACACGTATCCAAATTTAACAACCTCCCTTGGATTTATAACGTCATCCCAAACATTACTTATAGGCCAAAAGTAGCTTTTTTTTTTTTAATTAAAGAAGTCGGCTTGAGACTCTAAGTCAAATATAATATGGCCCTGGTGATTTTTTTCTTCTTTTCTCTAATGTCTCTGGGCAATGGTCACTGCATGTTGAGGTATTGTCCAGGACTGTGACAACCAAGGTATTTTTTTCCCCACGATAAGAACAACTAAGGTATTTGATAGAATCGTTCACTGCTGGAAGATGACTTACTAGGCCGTTAAGGCAAAGCTTAGTTTTAAGGCCATTTAATTTCAAATTTACTTTTCCCATCTTCTAAGTGCTTATTTAGATTTATTTTCAATAAGTACCTTCATATTAATCAAGATAAAACTTATTTCACATACTTATCTCAAATTATAAAATCACGATTAAAACGTTAAATTTAGACTTCAAATCACCACCGTCTCTCTCAAGGGTAGACTACTTAACAAGTCTTTACTTCCATTGGTACACGATATAAAACATTTTGCAGAACTCAAGCCAGAACTATCGCCACACACATTCTAGTCCATTTCATATTTCATTTTTTTTTTAACATAAGATCAATCAAGGTTAATTCATATATAGAAAGGACGTATTCTCACTCAGGCAAACTTTAATCTGATCGTACTGATGGCTCCAAAACCAGTTATTTTGAATATTGTGTCCAGATGAAAGTTCAAGGAATTTAAACTTGATTGGAATAAGTAAATAAAAAGGACTGAACCACAACGTTAAACCTATTATTATCCATATAGAAGAGTGGATAGGTGCTCATGTTGTATTATTAGCACTCAGCAGGGATATTAAATACTTTCACATGCAACTTGCACCACAAACTAGAGTCTCGCGAAACAAGAGGAAGCATTGGGTAGTCAGTATTTCCTGAATGCCAATTCCCGTACAGCCTGGCTCAGATGTTGCTCATTCCGAATACTCTGAGCCCACGATGCATTAATATGAACCCGCTCCAAGCTCTGCTTCAATGTCCTAGCAATGGAAGGCTGCGAACGGGTAGCGAAGAATTCCTCTACTTCTTTTGCCTTCTCAAAGGAAGCAAACTGCATGGACAGCATACAACTTTAGAGAGAAGATCCATGGCGTGCTAATCAATCTCAATAGTACAAAGTATAGAGAGACGTACCGGTGAGACAGCTGCACTAACAAAGCGAGTTATCAAAAATCCTGAACCATATGTCTTAAGGAGATGTTCCCAATTCTCCTGCATGGCAGCAGAGCAACAGTTAGAACATGATAGAACAGCCACAGGGTTATAAATGACTATATGTCATGATCTCTCTCCAAAATTAAGGTTGCCTACAAGGTGATATTTCATGCATCAATGGCCTAAAGTTGCCACAAAAAATGAAGCATTAAATCCCCTGACATTCACTGTTAGAGCAGAATTTTGAAAGTTCAAAAGTTGGGCCGGTTTCCTAACTCAAACTCTGGACTCTCTGGCCCTGCAATAGTAATATTGCAGTTTGAACAAGAATTCACTTCAGCAATGTATATTGCACTTAATACGACTACTGGTTCTGTAATTTACCTTGAACCATGTCCATGTTACTTCTCGTCCTTCCAGACTAACAGCAAGTCCAAAAACAGCATCCTGACTTCGTACCTTGACCATACAAAGAACCAACATATAAAGCTCCAATCTACATATAATTCTCCACAAATGTGTGTAGATGTGTATTCTGACTTCAACACAAGCAAAATATGAAAAACTTGATACCTCAGAGGACAACATAAAGTTAAGGGATTCAAGAATTAGATCTGGATCAAGTGAAGATGCCAATGAGCCTACAAGAATCCAAAGTGAAGAGGTAAACCTTAAAAATCAAAGTATAAAAGAATTATGCTAAAGTAAAAGGTATGTCATTACTTAGAATGCGCGTTTTTTCCTGGCTTAGGTCAGATTCCCGATAAACTTTGAGAAGGGATTCATAACCAAAACGGTTAGCTTTGCTTGCCCTTTGCATCACTGCCACATATGTTGCCTGCCAAAATAGTTCACAATATTTATAAGCAGGAGGCTTTTGAGGGAATTTTCAAACGTTGAACTGAGGCTGCAGACAACCTTTCTTATATCAGGTGGAAGAAGTTGTGTGCTTCTGTCTTCTAAGAATGCCTGAAAACGCCTGCTTGCTTCATCCAGTGTCAGATCATGTCCAAAAACAGCAAGGGCTGTCAAAACTTCACCTCTCAACATTGCATCTAAATGGCTTTCACCTGGTTTAGTGTCCCACCCAAGCTTCCTGAACAGATAAAGTAAAAAGATTATTTTTAAGGGGAAAAAATCTACACACAAAAAAAAAGTATATATGAAAGGTTCACTTTTAGGCTGTTCAGAATTTTCATTCAGTTAACAACACAATTATTAGCAATAGCAATATATCGTATAACATGACTCCTAGCAGACATAGCAACTCTAAGGTAAACTTGCTCACGTTTTCCCAATCATCATCTACATTACTAAAGCCATATGAATGTTAAGATGGGCATTGCTACAAAATTTAGAACCTCATATAATGATTCATATATCTAACAACTTACTCAGCAGAGAACTGGAAAAGGTTAATGAAGAATTGCTTAATGTAGTCTAGTAACTCTGGTACAGCATCGGCAGCAATCCTTGCAACTTTATAACTTATCTGGAAAATGAGGCTTGAATGAGAATTAGAATAAAAAAAATGATAACTAACGAAATAGCAACATTTGGAAGATGACATTACAGTAATTAGGTTAGATAACACGATATAATTAAGTTCCTCCCTGTAAGCTCCCATCAAGGCAAGCAGGGAGGTCAATGTTTCCTTGCGAGCCATACAAAGTGCATATAAATCATCCAAAATGCCTGTCAAAGAAACAATTGAATTAATGGTCATTTCTATTCTACCATAAAAAGATGTCAACCACTCATCAATTTACCAAATCGGTCTGTTGCAGATAATAATTGTTTTTCTACTGCATATCTAAGTCTAGCTGCAAGCCCCTCATCATATTTCACCCTGTAAAAACCAGTCTGATCTACATTAAGTTTTATCCAAGAGCGTGGTCCTATTTCTTGAGGAATCTGAGAGCCAAAAAGCTCATTGACATCACGTGCTCCAGTTTTTTCTTGCAGAAGGAAATTCTTGCAAACATCATATGAGCCAAGGCACAATGTTACTGGAACAATCCAATGGCCTTCTCCATGAGCACCACTAGACAAGAATTGTGACTGCCAATTAGCAAAGAAAGCTTACAAGTTACAAAGCATGCTAGAAGGGATTCTCTTAAGAAAATAATCATAACGAATAACTTGTGAAATAATCAGATACAACAGAACCTGCTCAAACTCCAACTTATTATTATTGACTCTGACAGAGACAACAGGGTACCCCTTCTGCTTTGTCCATGAGTCCATTAATTTGTTTACAGGTTCATCAGATCCTTCCTCAAGGGCAGCCCACAGATCCTCAGTCTTGGCATTTGAGCATGCGTATCTTTTTATATACGAAGCCAGCGACCTCTATTTATATGAACAAGCAACATATAATTTGACCTCAATATTGCAATATGCAAACATCAAATTTTGTATGGTTTATCAATATAGGATATTAAATATATACATCACAGGATCTTCACATCATCAACAGATTACTTTGTTCACGTATGCCTTTAATTGTGTTGAGTTCAATGCAAGTTAAAGTTTTGGGTCTCAACTCTAGAGGTATCAATGTAACATACAAATCTCAAAATACAGAAATTGGTGTTAGGGTGTATCCATTTGAAGTTTTATACTTCTCTTTTATCCATCTAATCTGCAGTAAAAAATAATTATATAAAAAGTGGATTTCCAAGTCAATCAACAAGCTGTCTTATATATCACAAACTTGATATTGCAACCTACTCAGCCTATTTAAATTTTAAAAACCCAAGCCAATCAAGTTGAGAGAAAACTCTGCCACACAACAGATTGACTGTGTCCTCACTAAGCATACACTATATATCTTACACGCATGGATTACCACAGGTTCCTATTTCGTAACTCTTTCAAATTTAGCATGGAACATGCATAATTTCTGACCACTGACCTGAAAGCATTCAGCGCCAAGATAGCTTTGTAGCATCCTGATTACAGATGCACCTTTTCTATAACTTATTGCATCAAATATTTCATCAATCTCATGGGCATGATTTATTTCTACCTGCAAAGAGAATTAATTTACTTAGGTTAAAAAAGGGTAGGTTTATCCTTGTTGCTCCAATATTGAACACTAAAAATGTTTCATACAGATATAAACTAACATAACGCATATTATACAAGCTATTACTCTGTACTATTAATTCATATATCCACAAGGTCAGATAAAACTAAATTATCCAAAGAATGTGAACCCCAAAAAATAAAATGAAGAATTTAAGGATACCTCAATTGGGTGGGATTCTTCAAGACCATCTAACTTAAGACCCTCAGTAGTTTCATGAAGAAATTGAGACCATATTTTCCACTCAGGAAACAAGCTATCAGTCGCTAGGTAGCTAACCTGAGTACACCAATCATTGAGAAGAAGAAGAAGAACCTAGGATAGCAATGATACAATAATATATGAACTATAAATCTTACCCATGTTGCAAAACCTTCATTCAGCCATAAATGTGTCCACCACTCCATTGTAACAAGATTGCCAAACCATTGATGAGCCAGTTCATGAGCTACGACAGTTGCAACCTTTACAGAAACCAAAGAAATTTTTTTATAACTTACAACTAGCAATCAGAAACCAGTTCTACACCATGAATAAAGCAACTTTGAAAATAAGCAAACTACCCTCTGCTTATTGGCAGCAGCAGAATGTTGATCATCATAGAGTAAAGCAGTCTCTCGGTAAGTAACCAAACCATAATTCTCCATGGCCCCAGCCGCAAAATCAGGAATTGCAATCATATCCAATTTTGGCAGAGAGTAAGGGGTTTCAAAATAACTGTCAAGTTATCATAATTAGCAGTGTATTGAATGACAAATGATGCAGCATGGGCATATAAACCTAGCAATGCAAACTGACTACCACAATGATTAACATGTAATCCATGATATCCACCTAACTTGCCTTTGTCAACCTAAGATATGATGATTGACAGCAAAAATGGATGGAAAACGTGATAGTGCAAAGGTCTAATGCATTATAAGATCATAAGGTCAATTTAAGAATGGATTACAAAATCCCCGATTAAAACACAAACACACGTTTATTTTTGTTAACTAGCCATTTTCTACCAAACTCTTAGCAAACATGAAAATTAGACTGAATTGCAGTGTAAGATCAAATCTTGAAAATAGATTATTTGAAGAATATGTGGAAGCATTTTGTGAGGGTGTTATTGTATCCTCTCCCCACCCAGCCCCTACAGTCAATTTCATTGATGTAGTTGGGCTATGGACACAAACTTCATGGATCAGTAATAAAATTGTCCCAAAAGTTTCAAGCGATTTATTAAACTTGCAGGGAGATCAACTTCTTGGGATGGTTTTTAATAGATTTGCGTCATAAAAGAAGGATTTTAACAACTCAAACTTACTGTTTGAATAGCTCCAACGTCTTCACAGCAACATGTAGTGCAAACTTCCCCTGGTTTGCCTTACCAACTTGACAGTACACTCGGACTTTGACCCCTGTAAAGATGTGAAACGGCATTAAGAAAAATATGACTAATAGAACCTCTAGTACCTATAGGGTGCATGATATTACCATCAGCCGTATGGTCTTCCACAAAATCAAACAAACCAACAACAACTGCAACCAAATACGTAGACATGATTGGCGATTCTTGATATGAAACTGTTTTAATATTGCCATTTATTTTTTCTTCAATGACTGGCATGTTGGAAAGGGCTGTGAGCTCCGAAGGCACATGCAATGTGATCTTGAAAGTAGCCTGCAAGGTCAACCTCCTGTGAATAGTATGCCCAAACTCAAACTATCCTTCATTTGTTAGCACAATCGAAAACCAAAAGTCCATCAAATCTGCCCCCCACCTAAAATGGCCTTAGCACCTAAGCAATGAACCAAAGGGTAGCTTATTTACTTGAAATCCTACACTTCTATTCCAAAATTCAGAATTCTACCCATCAAAATGCTTAGAAAGGTGTATTTACTCTGGAAGGTGGGACACAGACAGACCTTGCAAGCAGGCTCATCCCAACAAGGAAAGCATTTTCTGGCATCAGCTGGTTCAAACTGAGTAACAGCCATATTCTTCTTCTCACCATTATGCTCATATGTACTACCAAAGGATAAAAGGAAAACCCAAACAATTAATTTTCAATATATGCTGGACTATACTCACCAAAAAACTAAATACTGGTTTATGACAGAACAAGCATTTGTAAATTGACATCCATCAAGTTTCCAGTTTACAAATAGTAATAAGTATAAAAATTTTGCGCCATATTTGCTATACGGTTTTGTTGTAAAAGACACAGATTTGATCATGGAAAGTTTTGAAAGAAAAAAAATCAGTAATCATAGTGCAGCAGAGTTCGAGTTATTAAATTATTTTATTTGACCTTTTGGGTACGAGTAGAAACTTTGAAAAAAATAAAAGAATGCCTAACAACTTTTACCTTCTGTAAAATCCTTTCATTCTGTCATTCAAAGTTCCTTTAAACTGAATAGTCAAAACACCCAACCCAATCGGTAGTGTTTCTGGAAACTCCAATACCAAAATCTCGTCTTGTTCAAACAACTCGACTCTTGAAGGCTTGAAAACCTGCATAGACATCCGCTCATTCTACATCAGCAATAATCAATAGAAGTGCCTAAAAATATAGATGCGAGAACTGCAAGGTTATCAATCAACCCTCGAACTAGCTCAAAAACCAGATAAAACAAACCCAACAAACCATTCTTACTATAGCAAAATCAATTACATCCATTTGTCTACTACAGAATGCTCAAAGTAGGGGATGGCAAACTTAACCTTCTAACAAGTTGAGATTAGCAACATTTACTGCAGAAGCAATATTCGTTCGTGCATCCACATTCTCGTGAGAGAGCAACCAATCAGAAACCATGGATCTAATCATTTTTTGTAAAATTTAGCATGGCAGTCCGAATGCATGGGAGAAGTTTCGACAGCCCGGAGTCTTAAAATTGGAGTATCAAAATAGCTCAACAACAGTAACAACAAGAAGCTTACCCCACCAAGTAGAGAATCAAGAGCTCGGGGGAAAAACATTAACAAGCTATCGAACAAAAAAGATTGACCAATACCCGCCCATCGACCAATGATAGTATGAACTATGAGTCAAAACAAAAACCAAACTTATAAAACTTCCAGCACCATACTTGGCCCCCGAAAGTCTTGTACAAATTTTCTCTCTGTTTTTATTTTTGGGTTCTTTGTACAAATTACGCTCTTAAATAAACATGGCTGCCATCACAAGCAACCCTTCTCATCCAATTTTGAATAGGAAAAAAATGGACTCGATACCTTAGAAGAATCTCGGATTGTGAAGGATGCGGCATCGTCACTGACGGAGAGCTCAGCGGCATTAAGAACGACGTAACTGGTAGCGGCGACGATGTCAAGGTCAATGGCGACGGAACCAGAGAAGCAGCAAGCGAGGAGGTCGGGTTGGAGCCTTACGTCGTATCGTTTCGGAACAGCGAATTTTGGAAGACGAGGCTGGCCTTTGAACTGATCCATTCTTTCTGCCGGTTGGCGACTGGCAAAACAGCGAGGTATTTACTTGGTTTCCGGGGATAGCCCTGTGTAAAGGACCCAATGCCAATTTATATTGGGTAGTTCCCATCTTAACTCTCCTCCGAGTATCGGTGCGTTTTTTTTTTTTTATTCTTTCCGGATGTGGGAATAATTTTTATTGTAGATAAAAATTAGAAAGGAGATGGTTGTCCCGACACAACGCACAAAGGATCATTTGGGATAAGAAGAATAATGACTTCAGAAACCTCGTATAACAATTAACGAATCTTCTGTTGATATTGAATTTTAAGGGGGAAACTCAATGAACAAAAACATCCTCATATAAGCTTTAGAACTTGTTTGATCTTAGTTTCAGTTTTCATTTTTATAAACTATTTTAAATCAACTTTTAAAATTTGTTTTTGAAAAATAGAACAAAATATTTGTTTGATTTTACAAAAGTAAACTAGTATCTAGCATAATGTCATTTTCTATATGCATGTATTTTAATATTATTTATGATATATTTAGTATTGTGAATTTATTTTCCTTATGAAGAGGTACATTAACTAGGCCGCATTGCAAAATGATTGGATTTAAAGACTTTATCTAGAGGAAGGTAGATTTTGCCCTACCCTAAAATTGTGGGTGAGCCCAACCCCTTCTAAAATTTTTTGTACAAATGTATATATAAACACACCAAAACAAACTAAAAAAACCAACAAAAGGCCAGTTTGGCACCAATGGTAAAGAGTTAAGCCATAACTCAGTCTGAAGATCAACGATCTATGACACTTTTGTCTTCTACGAGTGATGCTTGACGAGCTACTGTCGCACCGGTCACGTTGCTGAAGTCTATAGATAATGCTCCCACGAATCACCAAGTAGTGATTCAGTGCCAACGATTGGCACAAATAATAAAGAACGGGCTCGTATCCCACAAGGATTTAAATTTAATTCCCGTTGCTGTTGTGAGCGCTCATTTAATAGGCGATCCCCTTTAGTCAGAATGTGACAATGTCAATGAAGGTGACATGTAAGGAGGCTCAAATTGAATTGGATTATGAGAGGTGATAAAGGGTGAGGATGATGTTGGCCTGTAATGTGACTGACTAAAAATTTGAGGCTCTTATCCTTCAATATTTTGATTTTGAATTTCTGGTTGGGTAGACAATTAACCGTCACGTAGTTTGCTCGGTCTATCTCGAGGAATTTATAACCGTGGCAAATCAACTGTCGATGGAGCAGGCTGAGGGTTCATGTTAAGTCATTGTTCTCTCATTGCAAGTAAGATGTTATGTTGGTCTCGATCAACTCTTTGTTAAAAATCAATGCAATCAGAGCATTCTGAACGAGAACCAATTGCCAGCCTAAATAACTCTTCTGCTATATTAGTCTAAAAAATAAGATGTTTTGGTGTAACATTTGTTGTCAGATGAAAATAAAAAAGATGGTATTAATAAAAATAGGTGAAAAACTTATCATGTAACTAGTATCACCACTAATACGTTGGATCCATCGTCTCATGTGTCTCCAATACCATTGCATATATTCAGATGTTCGATCAAATTCATCAAGCATAATAGGAGTGTGAACAATAGCATGTGGCCATCTATCCTATGCTTGAATTAAATTTAAATATTGTTAGATCTAATTTGTAGTTGTCCTACCACACAGTTGTATTGTATAGTAATTTTCCAAATGAACAGGTGAGGCAAGAATTGATTGTTGATGACTATATTGCATTAATACACGATCAGAGTAACGCCATTCAATAATATGAAAGCATATGAGAGGAATCAAAGTTAGCAAAATTTTAGGTGTTGCCAAACAGTACTCTAGAATCTATTGACTGACTTGGGGGAATTCATATGGCCGCTAAATTATCTCATTATTTATCATTTTATCAAGCAAACTCCTACAATAAGAAGGTAACAAAAAAGTAACAAAGCATAGAATATTCAATGTATATAATCAATCATTTTACTTACATTGTCATTCCATAACGTGATATATGTTGAGGTTGCAAGTATAGAAGGGAGTCATTCCATATTGCCACTGTTTCACTCAAAGAAAAGAAGATTCATCAAAAGCTTTAAGCAATTGTTTATACTATTGCTTCACAAGTTTATAGGGAGTCTTGTCATGTATGAAGACAAAAAATCTAAACGATTGATAGATGAGGCTCAATGATCAAAATTTTATAGGGAGAGAAAATATATCTACACTATTTAGATAGAGATAAAATTAAAATTATTTTGTTAAAAGAACAACTTTCAATTTTTATAATTTAAAAAATTGTCATATTTTTTAAATTATATTGATAATGAACAACTTTAAAAAAATTTATCTAGTAAAAAATGACTTTGAATATAGGCTTTTAATAAATACTTTCTATAGGATAGTATTTTTCAGTAAATATTTTTACTGTTTATAGCAAAACGGTAAAAAACCAAAAAAAAAACTACTGCTTTAATTCAGTGTTTTTAAGATGTTCTTTGATGCAGTTTTTAAGACCATTTCATTTTCTTGTTTTTGAAGAAAAAAATAGAATAGTTTTTTTTTAACAAATAAATAGAATAGATGCAAACACCCGCTCAGAAGAGTTTTTTTATATTTTTTTTATTCTTAAACAAAAACCGCAAGCTAGCATAGACGCCGTACATGTTCGGGGGCTCCCAAGCTGAGGGGCGTGCCCTTCAACGCCGAAAATAGGTTTAGCCTTCTCGTTGATTCGGCTGATCGGGTATCAGACGGAAGAACAAGTAATCGAGCTGTTATTTGTCAGCTCTATGAGACAGAAGAGGGGCTCTTCCTTTTCTTCAACCTCTCCATGTGCCCCCCTTCGAGATGCATACCACAATTGCTTCAACAGGTTTCAATTATATGTAATTTTGGTTGGGTTTCATCATCTCAACTAAAATTTTTTTCTTCAACGTTTTACTTCAAGCCCCTACCTAGCTCTGCTCTTCGTCTTTCTTTAACGATTTTTCTTAGGAAGGTGGTACGCCGAGAAATTCATGAAGGGTCAGTGGGACAAAGAAGAATGTCTTTACGAGTGGGAAAAGTACAGAGCTTGCCTTTCTGTAGGATCCATGACCACGCTTAAAAAGTTTAAGCTTTTCATTATTTCATCTATCTAAGCAACGTTTCTTTTTTGTTTTTGACAGCAATATTTGGAAGACAAACATCTGAGTCGCTTCTTAGAAACTGAGGGCGTTGTCAGTTCCACAGTTCATGACGATTTGGGGGAAGGTGCTGCTTCTGGTGCATCTCAATAACATATGCTGGATTTGAATAGAAATTATCCGGACGAAGGTAACTTGTAGGATCATTTTGCCCCTTGTTTTTTTCAATTTTATCGATCTTTAATTATGCTCATCCTAGAGTCCAGCATTTATTGGAAAGTACAAACTAGGAAGGATCTACACTCTGTAAAATCTTTCTTTATTTTTGCTTCAATCTTAATGAAGAGTCCACACGGCTAGGCTTTTGAAGTATCCTGGCTTGTTGAGGAGAACTGACATCCTTACATAAAAAATTCAGAAATTTTGCCTGAGTTAATTGGTTGGTGAAGTCATGTTTTTGAAACTAAATTGTGTCAAATTATAGCAACCCAGGCTGAACTCTTCATATAAATAGGAGAAATCCTTGCAGTGACACTAAAGTTTAAGAATAGGACCTATTAAAACTTTAGAAGAAGAAGAAAAAAGCATCAGTTAGAAGGAAGTGAAGTGTCAAGTTTAGCTGCGGTAGGATTTTAAGTTCCGTGAAACCAGGCTCATTGTTGTTTCATTCCTGCGAGGTAGTTGACAGAGTTGGATGTCAGTGTTACGGTGTTAATCTTTAAGCGGGTGTTACTATGCTGCAGATGGCACTTACTTTTCTCCTACATGATTCACTAGACGGCCCAAAACCCCCAAAACAACACGCACGCACAAAAATGGTTGCCATTCTCTGCAAGATGACACCAAGTTCAGCCCCATGAACATTCTTTGTCATGAATACCAGATAAATAGTCACTAAAATACCCTTGTATATCTGGTTAAGACATGAGTTCATTGTCTTAATCTCCCTTGAGTGGTACATGGGCAGTTTATACATTTTAAATCTAACTCAAGCATCTAAGAGAATAAACTGAGGTGCTGGGGCATGCATCTTTGACCACACTATTTGTATTATTATTGAACTGAGGGAAGAAAATAATGCGTTCCTAACCAGCATTTTAACAAGCGCCTAAACAAAATGGTAGACTTCTATGGTAGTTCCTAATTCTGAATCTGTGATTTTCATGCAGGTTAGCCGATGATTGGAGGTGGGACGACAGATGTGATGATGTATTTTATATTCCTGCTGCCTCTCTATTAGGTCTTTGTTTGGAATACTCTAATCCCAGGAGATTTTGTCTTGATGATCTTACTCCATGGGCTACTTCTGAGGAAAAGGAAATGATGATGGTGGATTCACATGAATGTCGTATGAAAGTTTGGATTATGAATAGGAAAAAAAAATATGCTTCGGAGTTTTTAAAATCATACTAGTCGTTACCACTTTCTGTTTTATTTTTCGATGAATACTGGAATATAACGTCACAAGTTCTTTGGGCACTAGTAGAATTAGACACTGGTGATAACTTCAATGGCATAATATGAAAGGCTTCTATAACTGAAATGATAAATCGTGCTCCCTTTTTTTGGTCTTACAATCACGATATTGCTTATAAATGGGAGCCAAAATGAACTGTCTGAATCCATGAAGGTGCGGTCATTAGAATATGCTTCTTCGGTTAGAATCTTTATGCCCTGATAGACGGGAGAAAAATTGATGTCTGGTCAAGTTCATTTCTTCTTAAATAGGAAATGTGCTACCATCCATTCTTCACCGTTATTGTAGCCAAATAGTTCTGCTACGGCTATGAAGAACGTTCTCCAATAGACAGTCCACTTAACAGCTGAATCCTTGCCATATGTTGATTCCATAATCGGCTTTATGAGAGTCATGTTTTGGTCCATTCTTTTGAGCCATTCCTCGCTGCAAGATTAATTTATTTTTCCTTCAGGAGTACTCTAAACTAAACTTCCCTTTAATAATTAAGGATGTAATATGATTCGGAATTGCTGTAAAAGTTTTTAGCCATTCAGTTTATTCTTACCTCGTCTGTGCATAGTGTTTACCGTTGACAAGCCAATGGTTGACAATACTAACATCATCCTGCAGACATTAACGAAAAAGCTACTCATGTGAGTTAAACTCGGGATGCAGTATAAATTTGAAATATAATTATTTTACATGCGCTTTGTTAATTTCTCAGAGAACTAATGGGAAATTGACTTCAAAATTTAAAAAATAAAAAATAAAAAAAGTAACAGTTTGGTGGAATTCTGCGTTTTCATTGACAAAGCTAGAGCAAGTTGCATAAAGTAAGTGAGCTTCTTACCTGGAAATAAAGGAGGAGATTTGCGGAAGGCATTGTTCCTCCGGTAAAGAAATACCTAGTAATCCAATCATCTTCATTTTTGTCCTGTTTATTAGTTAAGGAGTCTAAAGGTCAATGAATTATCGTACTGGAACTTTATCTTGTCTATATCTCAAGCAGTGTCCAGAAAGGCGGAAACCAAAAGAGGCTAAGTTGTTCAACATGAAATAAATTTCACCTCAAAATGATAAGCAAATGCTTTATGGCAAAAATAATGAACAAATAGAAGGCCATCTTCTTTCAGCCAAACGGCTATTTTCTTGAGAAGATCTTTATAATTCTTCATATGCTGTGTCAACAAGGTATGAATCAAGTTTATCAATATATAGATATATTAAAATCACGCTTTCATATAGATTATCTGCATGACATGAAGCACAAAGTCCCACCTCAAACATTTCTATGGAAAATATTCTGTCATAAGAAGCATCCATTTCGAACGTGCTAATATCTGCAACAATGATCTCCACATTTTGCAGCATAAGATCCCTGAAAAGAGCACAGGGAAAATAATCTGGGTCATCATATGGTGTTTAATTTGCAAAAAGTTGGTACCGATCTTGCAGCATACCTACACTTGTCCTCTATATACGCTTTCTGGGTTGTGGAGTTGCAGATCCCTGTAACTCTGGAATTACTGTACTTCTTGGCAATGTATATGCACAGCGACCCCCACCCACATCCAACGTCAAGGACGCTATGACCATCTTTCATCTGCGATCTCTTACAGTATAGTTCCAGCATTGCTTCTTCAGCATCTTCCAGCGTCTTTGACTCAGAAGAAAAGTAACAAGAACTGCAAGAGTTCATTCATTTAGGCACGTTTTCAACCTTGAACCTCTGTTTTGGTCAAATTTGTTTGAGCACAAATTTACATGTAGATAATTTGTATGATTATGATGATGATGATGAGTTACATTCTAAAGTTTTTTCTGCACATACATACTTGAATAAATACAGTGAATTGCTTGATTACGGATAATCTAGTAAGCTATATAACAAGGTTTGCCTGTCGTTGATCATGCCATCGTTCTTTTGTGAGAATTTGACCGAAAAAGACATTTCATAATCTAATTAACCTAAAACGGTAATAAAGATAGGACGTAAAATGTAAGTTGTCAAATAGAAAAAGAAAAAGAAATGCATCAAAATACCTGTATTTGAGATTCTTGCCTAGCACCAGCTTGAAGAAAGAGGTCGGCAATTCATAATGCTGAACTTTCGGCTTATCGGTCTCGATGGCGATAGGCATCTCCTTCAAAGCTGAAAAGATAAACACAGTAAGGTTCATCTTCAAACAATTTATAGTAGCGCCAAGCCAAGTCCTCGAACAAAAATGCAAAATTACTTGTCAGCACTCCATTTGCAAAATCCCATATGTTTGCTTATATCAAGAAGTAGATAATGCGCAGAAAAAGGCACAAGTGAAAGCCAAGACAGAAAAGAACCAAAAAGTAAGAAGGCAAAACAGAGAAAGTAAGATGAAAAGGTTATTACAGTGTACAAAATGGAGGAGATCGGAGAGTTGAAGTTGAGCGGAGGGTTTATAGCCGGAGCGAAGGCGAGATGCTAAAAGCGAACGAGTGAGCCTCCTGACGACAACGTCGGGGAGCAAATTCCGCTCCAAAGAGCGTAACATAATCTTCACCGTAGTTTCGTAAGATACCTGTATTATTGCTTCCATGGGAGCACACTGGATACCCCCTCCTCTCTCTGGACTCTCTGAGAAGATGACGATTCTTATCTCAAATCCTTAATTGAATTAATGTACTTGGTCTGTACGGTTACTTTCTAGGCTCCAAAAACTTATCCCTTGTGATTGTAATCTGGAAGAGGTGAGGTTACTGGTTTCACGTCAAGTCCCTTTAAATAACCAAAAAAAAAACTTATAATTAAACAGCTTTGTGGATGGTGCAACGTGGCAGGCAGCAGCTTTATCTGAGTTGTATATATTTTGGATGTACAAAGTGATTTTTAAAAAATAAGATCTTTAGACAAAATTAACTTGTGCATTTTTTAATAGATAATGATACCCCAACTCTCATTTATGGGGGAAATTCTGTCTTATTAGCTCCATTTGTCTCTGCAAATTTTTAATCATTGATTAATTCCATAACAAAAGAGGCAATCCAACAGCAAAGAAAAAAAGTGTCTATTATCTTTTGGATCTATCTATTTTTTTTTTGGTGAATAGGATCTATCTAATTACATAAATTTCATAGACAATAACTAAATAAATAACAAAAGTGTCGTCCCCATTTATTA
Organism: Leucaena leucocephala; assembly: GCA_037074615.1. NCBI lineage: Eukaryota > Viridiplantae > Streptophyta > Magnoliopsida > Fabales > Fabaceae > Leucaena > Leucaena leucocephala. The sequence goes on along the minus strand of CM073540.1, from coordinate 4,798,330 downwards.
TGCTTCAGTGAATCAAAAAAAATAAGAAATTTACAAGTGACAAAAAGACATGTTACTATGGCCATAAAAAGGGCCATGGCTTAATGGTTGTATCAAGTATAACTAAAAAGTAACAGAGAATATTGTTTAGACTTTATAAAAAAAAAAAAAGTAACCGATAAGGTTAAATCTAATAGAGATGTTTAGTCTCTTATAATATTATAAATTAATATTTAAATAATATTAAAAGAAGTTCTAAAAATAGTAGTCGATAGTATATTAAATAAGCATTTATGAGCGCACACACAGTAATATTCTTCATTAATCATTGTTTGCCCAGTTTATAAAAGCTTATGTCTGAATCCATGAAGGTACGGTCATTAGAATATGCATCTTCGGCTAGAACCTTTATGCCCTGAGAGACGGGAGGAAAAATTGATCTATGGTCAAGTTCATTGCTTCTTAAATAGGAAGTGTGCAATCATCCATTCTTCCCCATAGTTGTAGCCAAATAGTTCTGCTAAGTCTATGAAGAACGTTCTCCAATAGACAGTCCACTTAACAGCTGAATCCTTGCCATATGTTGATTCCATAATCGGCTTTAAGGAAGTCATGTTTTGATACATTCACATAGAACTAAAGGGAAATTGACTTCGGAATTAAAAAAAGTAGCAGTTTGGTGGATTCTGCGTTTTGATTGACAAAACAAGCGCAAGTTGCATATGGTAAACTTACCTTGAAATAAAGGAGGAGATTTGCGGAAGGCATTGTTCCTCCAATAAAGAAATGCCTAGTAATCCAGTCATCTTCATTTTTGTCCTGTTTATTAGTTAAGGAGTCACAAGTGCAAGGACGATTATGGCAGAAATAAATTTCACCTCAAAATGATAAGCAAATGCTTTATGGCAGAAATAATGAACAAACAGAAGGCCTCTTCCTTCAGCCAACCGGCTATTTTCTTGAGAAGATCTGTATAATTCTTCATATGCTGTGTCAACAAGGTACGAATCAAGTTTATCAATATATTAATTAAAAGCACGCCTTCATAGAGATTATCTACATGACATGAAGCACAACGTCCAACCTCAAACATTCCTATGGAAAATATTCTGTCATAAGAAGCATCCATTTCGAACGTGCTAATATCTGCAACAATGATCTCCACATTTTGCAGCATAAGATCCCTGAAAAGACCCCAGGGAAAATAATTCGTGCCAATCTAACAGCATACCTACACTTGTCCTCTATATACGCTTTCTGGGTTGTGGAGTTGCAGATTCCTGTAACTCTGGAATTACTTTACTTCTTGGCAATGTATATGCACAGCGACCCCCACCCACATCCAACGTCAAGGACGCTATGGCCATCTTCCATGTTTGATATCTCACAGTATAGCTCCAGCATTGCTTCTTCAGCATCTTCCAGTGTCATCGACGCAGAAGAAAAGCAACAAGAACTGCAAGAGTTCATTCATTTAGGCACGTTTTAAACCTTGACCCTCTGTTTTGGTCACATAATTTGTTTAAGCACAAACTTACATGTTGATAATTTGTGTAATGATGATAAGTTACATCTCGTGTACATTTATATTTCTGGAGTTTTTTCTGCACATGCATACTTGAATAAATACATGCAGTAAATTGGCTTGATTACAGATAATCGAGTAAGCTATATAACAAGGTTTGACTGTCGTTCTTGTCATCGTTCCTTTATGAGAATTCGACCGACGAAAAGTACGAGGTTAAAATGAATTATTAAGTTGTCAAAGGGAAAAAGAAAAAGAAAAGAAATAATGTATCAAGATAACTGTAGTTGAGGAGGACCAGCTTGAAGAAAGAGGTCGGTAATTCATAATGCTGAACTTTCGGCTTATCAGTTTCGATGGCGATGGGCATGTCCTTCAAAGCTGCAAGATAAACACAGTGAGGTTCATCTTCAAGCCAAGCCAAGTTCTGGAACAAAAATGCCAATTTACTTGTCAGCACTCCATTTGCTGAGATATAGCCATTATCAGTCGTTCTTAATTTTCTCGACCTAGCAACATCTCCACCTGTAGTACTTAATAGATCTCACAACACTTGTAATACGAAAATTTTAGGTGATACTATTAGATTGAAAAGTATGTAATATGAATTCATCTTGAATATTAGATTTAGCCATAATTAATTTATTTATTTGGTTTCTTTAATTTATCTATAAAAAAATAAGTAGCTCTGCTGGAGGGAGGGAGCATTACAATTGCAACTTCTGAGTCTTAAGGCTCAGCAGCCTAAACCCATATGTTTGCTTATATCATGAAGTGGATAATGCGCAGAAAAAAAGGCACTACAAGTGAAACCAAGGCAGAAAAGAACAAAAAAGCAAGAAGACCAAATAGAGAAAGTGAAAAGTGGCATTACATTGTACAAAATGGAGGAGATCGGAGAGTTGAAGGTGGGAGGAGGGTTTATAGCCGGAGCCAAGCAAACGAGTGAGCCTCCTGACGACAACGTCAGGGAGCAAATTCCGCTCCATAGAGCGAAACATAATGTTCACCATAGTGTCGTAAGATAGCTGTAATAATGCTTCACATTCCTTTCCCTGGACTCGTTGAGAAGATGACGTACGGTTCTTATCTTGAATCCTTAATTGAATTGATGTGCTTAAACAGTTAAACTTATCCCTTGTGATTGTGAGAGGGAGGTTACTGGTTTCACTTCAAGTCCCTTTAAATGAACTTCGTCGTTGGAGGCGCCGTCACCGTGGCAGGCGCAGCACCTTGATCTGGGCTATATTTTGGATAGAACGTGAGTTTTAAAAATAAGAGATTCAGATAAAATTATCTTGTATGTTTTATAATAGAAAAATAGTAATTAAGCACTTGGAGGATCTCCCGTGTCAATCACTTCCATTCCTCTCATTAGACCTTCTCTAGCACTCATAGCTATAGCTCTAATTCTATTATTTCCTAATTTGTTGTACCCGACAATTCTGTTTCACTTAATCCCTATTTTATGCATGGCCACATATCTTTCCGGTTAAGGAATGAGAAACTCTTCTTTTGTTACATGAATCCTACCCTTATTTATATAGATGGCCTTGGCCAAAAGAAGTTAGGTTCTGGCTATTGGTTGTACTTACTACGCATGTAAGTAAAAAGCAAAAAGTCGGAGGATGGAATCGGCATATATATAAGGAAGAGGTTAGATGATTAATTGGAAAGAAGTCTCAGGATATAACCACGTACGTGACTCTGTTTTCTATCAAATCTTGAGGGGTCCGATCTCTTATCTATACTCGAATTTTATGTTTATATTGAATCTGGCTCTTCCTTGACGCTGCCAGAGAGCCAAAAATAGAAAAGAAGTTACAATCTTTTGGGAGAACCATGCATTTCGTTTTTCATTTATTTAAATCATGTCCTGCTGATGTGTGCTATTTTTTTCATTGAGTGCTCCTTGTTCCCTGCGTGGTTCATAACTGATTTCCATCAGTGATTTCATTTTCTCGTTATCGCAGAGGATTTGTATATTCGTTGGAAATTACGTCTTCTGCTTCTTTGACTTCACGTCGCAAACAAAGTCGAGCAGGCTAGAGGGTACTGTGTTGCATCCTTCCTTTTCTTATTTTTCATTCGTTTAAACTTATAATTATGTTGTAATTATGAAGCTTTATTAAGATTCATTATTATCATCACCATCCATCGCCAATCTATAAATAAGATAGTTTGGCTGTGGCTATATATTAAAAAAAGGACATTGAACCTATAATCTCCACATTACATGATAGTAACTCTCCTGTTGCATTGAGGCTCACCCTCTAGCCATATTATAGCCATTGCTATCATTGAATAAAAATTCTTCATCAATATATTGATGATAAACTTGGAAACATATATATATATATATGGCACGCCACCCAGAAGCCTTTTGATCCTGATACAAGAACAATAACTGATAACAATTATAGCGCCGAATGCCAAGGAATACTACTAGATGAGATAACAGCAGGAGATGCGCGTCAGATATTATGGTAGCAAACAAAACTGTGAAAACCTCTTAATCTCGGGGGTAAGCTAACTAAAGCTTCGGTGGGTGTGGACGCCTTCATAGGTTGTTATAACAAACCTTGGATCGTCCTTATCTCTCTCAACTCTCTTTTTCACCGGGCATCCCTCCGCCGAACACTTATAGTAATTCCTGTAATTCATCTCATTCTATTAGGTTAAGCATGTTCCAGCCTATCCAGTAGCTGTGTAGTCTACGTTTATGCACATCTATAACAAAAGCAAAGTGAAAAAGGAGGAATTAAACTATTAAAGCGTCGTGAAGCATTATTCATCTTTCCTTCTGATGATCATCTTCATCGTTTCTTGTATGTTATTAATTTTCACAGGCATATGTGTACCTCGGGTTGGGGCTGTTCTTCACCATCTTCTTCCCATACTTTCTCCACTTGTACCCGTCGTCCAGTATCTCTACCTCTGACTTTGTTTTGAATGCAACTCTGTCTTTGACGTTCCTCTCCTCGCTACTGCTAATAATATCTCCTAAAAACATGACAGACACAATGAGAAAGCAGAAGCTAAGAAAGCTTCATTACTCCTTAGTATAACTGGACTATGGATTGTACATCACATAATAATGAGAGGTACAAAACTCGAATGAATGATGCGGATCTCATAATGTGATCAAAGTGTTTCTCTTACTACTACTAGAAGACCCGTCGAAAGGGTTGGTAGAACTTCCTCCAATTCCACCTACTTCATTGCTTTGATAATGGACCTGCTGGTTCGGGACTTGTTCAGAAACTATCATCATTGACGGGTCAGGTTCCTCATCATCCTCGAAGTTGAAGAATTCGGAGACCTCATCAAAAGGGTTCTGGTTTGTGAAATCGCTCTCTAGTGAATCTGGTGGTTTTGGAGGAAAACTGTCACTCATTTTGGTGCGGCAGGGATGAAAAACAAAGGGTTCGAGCAGCTTCTCACATTACTATAATAGGACTCTATATATATATATATATGTATGCCTGTTTAGATGTATCCAAACTATAGTTTTAAAAGTTCTTTTTGGACAAAACATTGGTTCGAGAAAATTTTAAAACAAACAGTCATATTTATCTATAAGTGTTTTTGGGCAAAATCATGGTTTTGAATAAGCTATTAAAACTGGTTTTTTGAACAGTAAAAGAGTTTATGGACTATCCAATTACTATTTTACCCCTACTTTTTCTTACACCCTCTCTCCTCTCTCATATCTCATCTCTACCCCTCTCCTCTCTTTTCTTTTCTCTCTCTTTTCTACCCTCTCTCCTCTCTCCTATCTTTTCTCTACCTCTCTCTTACTTTTAATCAAATCATACCCTTTTTGATAATTTATCAGTATAAAAAGTCATTCTAAAAATAACTATCTAAATACTTATTTATTCAAAACTAATTTTTTTCTATAAACTTTTCTCTAAAAGTCCTTTTCCATAAGCTGTCCATCAATTTTTTTTGTAAGCCCTTATTTAAAATCCTATATAAACACATGCCTATATATATATATATATAGCCACAAAGTTGAGAGAGGCGGCTTCACGGAGAGCTTCCTAGCTGTGAACCATAATAGGGAGCTTCAACGATAATGGGAAGCTGAAAACGATAGCATACAAGTAATTTATTACAAAGACGAATCCGATGGAGTAGGCGAAGAGATGACTTGAAGTAGACTTTCAAGAGAAATGGAGGTCTCGTGGTTGGACAAATTAACCCTTCCTGACGGAGAAGCTTAGACATGTCAAAAAGTGAGGTGCTGATTTATTTTAAGCTCCGTATATGACTATGCAACCTTCCTCGAACCTCTTGTAGTCTTGAGTCTTATCAGCTTGGCATGCATATATAACATCCACCACTAGATATGTATGACGTCCTCTACTTTGTAAACTTTTCCTGGTAAGTGGAGAATGATGTCACTTTATCTGATTCTTTGTTTTCTAATTCTTAGCTTAATTTTTTTTTCTTTTTAAATTTTTAATTTAATACAGCAAGGGAGAGCATTATTACATGCATCTAGCAAAAGCATTTTGACGATAACTCGCAGAGATTAATGGTATGTCTTGAAAGTTGGTCTTTTCTTACAGAAAGGATCCACGAATAAAACCTGTTCCTGGAACATGATATATATTATTGAAGATCAATAATTAGAAGTATTTATTTACTAAATAAAATATTAAAGAATATATAGTATAGAGGTGATTGAAATAGGGAGTTCAAAACCATAAGCGTGGGGCCGACTCTGGTAGGGTTGACTGGACTTGGCTACTGGTGAGTATGGTGCTGATTTTAGGACAAGAAGAGCAAATAAAATAAGAGATTATGGTCTTACCAAGAGGGCATGTGAAGCCTGAAAGCACTTGCTAGGAAGCTCGCAGGCATGTTCCAGGGCCTTTCCTTTTGGAGGAGATATAGATATATCCTAGTCATCAGCTATCAGTAATAAATCTTGATAGCGTGCCACCAACGCATTAATCCTCGTCAAATTCAAAACTCAGCGACCGTTGTTACTGATCCTTCCTTCCTTCCTTCATTTAATTAATAGTTTAATACTCCACTCGTATCAAATATAGCATAGTTAATTTTAAGTTTTGGTTATAAATATAAAATTTTAATCTAATTTATATTTCATTAATTATTATTTTAAATTAATTTATAAAATAATATTTAATATTTAATATTACACGATACTATTTTAAAAGGATTAGATTGGTGATTCATATGCATATACATATGATGATTAACGTTATGTCAAATCAAGCATCCACCGTCTCGTTAAAACCATATATTCACCCCTTGTTTCTAGGAAGTAGCCTCAGCCACCAAACATCTGCCATCGCTATTATTCACCATCAACATCATTTTCTTCTATTGATTTATTTTGCCTCTGATTCAAATCAAGTGACGATTTTTACCTCCTTGTCATTTTCTTGCTTGTCGAATATTTTTATTATTCATGAAATTTAGTAAAGTAGGAGTCAACATGGTCGAGTCTAATAGAATGATCAACTATTTCCTTCCAACGTAATAAGATAGGATTTAAATATCACATAAAAAAATATCTATATTTAATATATAAATTCGTCACAAATAAAAATAGTACTTCTAATATAAGAATACTTATAAAACTGTGAGCAATGAAAAACTTACCAAAGTAGATATTTTATTTCATTTATAGTTAGATAAAAATGACGTAACATTAATATTTAGGAAAAATTATTAAACGACCATAATACACTTAATAAAAAATATATAAAATATATTATTTATCAATTTTTAATTAATAAAAGTTTTTACATATGTTTAATAAAACACTACAAATAATTTTTGGCGAAAAAATACTAAAACTAATTATTACAATTTTTTTTAATCTCTTATAAATAAATTTAAATTATCAATAACAAAATAATATTTTTTTAATTTAATAATTAGAACGCGTATTTTTAAGACAATAAAATATAGAACTCCTTATTTTTATTAAAATAATTATATTAAAGTTCAAGTATTAGTGAAATAATAATTTTATATTTAAAAATAATAATTTTTGAATTAACAATAAGAATAAAACATATGATTATTAATTTAGAAGGTCATTTTTATCATTTTCAATAAGATTTCAAGAATTCCAAGTTAGTCCGTCCCCTCTTTTTTGTACAATATATCACCATCTCAATATTTACATATAATAACTTATAAAAAAAACAAGACTAAAACATACTTTTCATCATCGATATTTATATCAAGTTTTGTTTTAATCGTTTAACTTAAAAAATATATATTTGTAGTCCTTACAATTTAACACTATTAATTTTACTAAAAAAAATGTTGATTCATTGAATTTAAAATCCAAAATACATATAGTAAGTTTTTAAGAAGTTTTTCCATTAATTCATTGCATAATTTGTGGCTTATTTAATCATTATTATGAATTTAATCTATTCATTATTTTGGTCAAAAAAATTCGACATAATTTCTTCACATTGAATTGAACAATTTAAGGTCAGCTTGAGTGACCTCTTCGTATATTAAGTTATTATCCAACTAGATCATAGTATAATTTTATTGTCAACGTGTACATGGTTAAATAAAACTGTCTCTGTAGGTTCTAGAAGTCTCTGCTATGCATCGTCTTCAAATTAAATTTACTCTTGAGAAATCATTATTATTAGATAAGGATTTGAATATGGATTACTAGCCAAGCTTTGACTGATGACTTTGTTAATTGCCACGTTATAGATAGAAAATGGTAACGATAACGTCGTCGTAGGGCTAATTCTTTGACTTTGTTTACCAACAATATTTTCCCATTCTGTAGGGTGTACAGTGTACTTGGAAGTAATCCTTACATACCAAAACGCACACGATCTCTAAATCAGAAGCAAAAGGAAGGAACCTACTATCCGTAGATTCAATAAAAAAATAAAACATATGAGTGTTTAGAATATATTTAAATTTTTAAAAATATTATTTTATTATAGTTCTAATCGTAATATTTATGAAGACATCACAACTTCTAGATATTTAAGTTTATGTTTGAGAGTAATAGACAACTCGCTCTACCAGATATTGGTATCGCTTAGAAAGAATAAAAATTTTGTACTACCTTTAGATCATAAGTAAACTTAACTTATTTTTAAAAATTTTTATATAAAAAAAAGCAAAAGAAAGGAAACTAAAAGAAAGTCCCACGTACATTTCCAGGAAATAAACAAGTCTCCTCCTGGGCTCTATAAAATGTCAATAGATTTTGGTTACCTTCCAAGTGTTCAGTTTGCAACTAACTATTCACCCATGGTCCATGATTTAGGTTGCGAAAAGATAAAACGTATTTGATTCTTTTTACTAACGGGGTTGATTCGAGTGATAAACAGTTCAGTATCGTTTAAACGAGGTCTCGAGTTCGAGTCTTGGCGTACGCAGAAAATTCCCGTTGGGAGACTCACCCACCATAACCAGGTGCGCGATGCGGGTCAGATCCGGATATAGTCAGGGCAAAACTCCATGAATCGGGTGTGCAACAAAAAAAACGTATTTGATTTTTAAAGAATTTTTTTATTATAATTGTAATAAAAAATATATCATAATTTCTTAAAAATAATTAGTGACTCTAACTAACATTAATAACATTTAAAAGCAAGAGATTTCACTATAATTTTTTTTTATTATCCACCCGATTCATCGAAACTTTAGCTCGACTATATCTGAATCCGACTCACATCGCGCACTTAACTATAGTAGGTGAATCTCTCAACAGAATTTTTTTCAAACTCAGAATCTCATTTAAACGATACCGAATTACTTATCACTCAAACTAACTTCTATTAATATTTTTCACCCTAAATTTAATTATGAATCTAACTCTTTCTAAAAAAATTTAACAGTAAATTTTTTTTGCTACTATTCATGTTTCTCCAGCAGTGGCAAGCTACAATTTAGGCCCAACTCCAGAACAGTTTTAGTCAAAAGTAACGACAGCTAGTTCCCGCTCAATTTTCGTAAATCAAAGCATGTTCCGGCGACTTAATTTCATATATATGTGCCAGATACAAGATGCATTTGAGCATCCAAACTTCATCCGACGCAGACGCTCTCAATGAGTATCCCTTATGCTTTACCTAGGGCCCTGTCTTCTTTATTTTAGCAATTTTGCTACAAATACAAAGGTTATAAATCTGATCCATTCATTTTCGCAAGCTTCTAAATCATAATATGCGTACTTTCACAGAGGAAAGATATGATCTTGAGCGATATTTCTGGATTTTGCCTTCCAAATTGCAGTTCTTGTCTATTTATTTAGTCACTCTTTCTCTACTTCCCTCACCCTAGGAGGGATTTCTAATTTCTCTGTTTCTTCGAAGTAACATATTCTTGAATTCCGCTTCTGTATCATAAAATGAATAAAAACGAATAGAAAACAAACAAGGATGATAATCCAAGATATATATAACAGAAACATGAAGTGAACTGTCAATATTAACGACAAACTCAACGACAATGGCCAAAGGGAAAAGGGCATACCAGCCATAAAACTGTTACATCTGGAATCAAACATACAACCAAACCAGAAACATAACCACAGCAATACTCTTAATATGGGACAGCAAAACGTTCAACACTAAACAGTAACAAGCACAGAAATGCAAATGCCGGTTCATGACCGCTAAGCAACCTTCACCTCGATGGTCTTCGGCTTCTTGGGCTCAGGCGGAGGCAATTTCTGGACAGTCACAGTCAACACACCGTCCTGGCACACGGCGGAGATGGCGTCTGTATTGGCATTTTCAGGGAGCACAAATTTGCGCATGAACTTACCGACTCTTCTCTCCATTCTCACATACCTGGCCCCTTCTTTCTCTTCCTCCCTCTTCCTCTCGCCACTGATCAGAAGTACATTATCATCCTCCACCTGAACCTTGATATCCCCAGATTTCAAGCCAGGCATGTCGACGATAAACTCGTAGAAATTGGGAAATTCCTTGATGTCCGCGGGAGTAGCAGCCATCGCTTTGGCATCACGCACATACGTCCGCGTCGGAGCATTGACAGATTTATCAGCAGAGTCATCTGTCGAGTCCATCATTTGCTGCAGTGTACTCAACAACGGCGATTCCAAGCCCATGATCCTGAAATCCATCACCTTCCTCTTCGTTGTTAGTAACCGCGAAGGCAAGCGCTTTTTCTCTTAAACTTGTATTTGTTGTGGATAGGATTCTAATTGCTAAAGATCTTCGATGTAGATCAAGGCTTTGGGTTAGAGCTTTTAAAAGGGTGACAAGAGTTTGGCAGAAGAAATTAGAAATTTCTAGAGAAACAGAGAGATATGACTGGGAAGTTCTGGGAGGTTCTACAGGTCTTCTGCTAGCGTCCAGAAGAATGTAGAGGATATTATTAATTTATTATTATAAATTAACTAAACTAAACTGAATCAGTATCTTCTCTTACCCCTCAATTAATCTTCCCATTTTTTCAATAAAAAACTGGCTTTTATGTCATCTATATATCTATATGATATAATAAATTACGAACAAAAAGTAATTAAATAAACACTAATAAAATAACTGGCTTTTATGTCTTCGCATGCAAATTAACTTTTACTTTTTATATTTGATTTTCAAGTGAATAATAACTGCAGTTTTTATTGTCAAATAAATCATTTTAAACTGCATAAACCATAAAATCAACTATCAACTGTATTTATTATAAAAACAAAATCATCCTCCACAATTATTACATTTTTATATAAAATACAATATAGAGTATTGTATAGCTCACCCATCACATTTTCTTCCATATATAAATTTTAATCCAAGACCATGCATGTTTAAAAGACATTAGTGTTTTTTTTACCTACTCTAACTGTCATTTTACTATTTTTTACCCTTATTATTTTTGTACTTTAATGTATATTTTTTTTAAAAAAAAAGAACATTTAAAACATTCAGTGTAATAAGATGCAATTCTTCTACTTTATTTTCATTTTAGATTTAAAATTTAGAGTAATCGAGCACAAGGATGAATTCAAAACTAAATTTTAGAAGTATATAAAATTTATGAAATAATGAATTTAAGCTTAAGTTTTTATCTATATCTTGTTTAATAATATTCTCTAAATTAAAATATACGTTTGATTATAAGTTAAATCTTATTTTAATTTTAAATTTAAAAAATATACACGATTAATTTTATTAACGAAAAAATATAGAGTTAGTCAATTTAAAATAATAATTCAATAATTAAATATTAATAAAATAATTATTTTTTTAATACAAAATATAACATGATTTAAAATATTAAAATATAAATATATTTTATTAACAGTTAATTATATTATTATCATTTATTTTAATAAATAAAATTAACAACATTAAATTTACAGAATTAAAATAATAATTTTTAAGTTTAAAGAATTAAAATAAAAAGTTAATAAATATAAAAAATTAAATATACATTTTAATTTTTTAAATTCTAGTATATGAGGGCACGCATTATTTATTCAATGTTACGGTTTCGTTTGGATCTGTACATACTGGACTCAAACACAAAGGTATATGAGCTTCGCCCCAAAATTAAAAATAAAAATCGGACTAATGAGAAATAATACATATAATAAAAAATATATAAAAAGTGGTAACGGGGGTTGGTCCGAGTGGTAAGCGGCTCGGTATCACTTAAGCGAGGTCTCGAGTTCGAGCCTTGGCGAATGCAGAAAATTCCCGTTGGGAGACTCACCCACCATAGCCAGGTGCGCGACGCGGGTCGGATCCGGATGTAGTCGGGGCAAAGCTCCGGTGAATCGGGTGGGCAACAAAAAAAAAATATTTATGTCTCATAAAAATTTGAATTTTATTTTTATTATTATTATAAAAAAATTAATATGAGATCTTATAAATTCTTTGTAAATATTTTTTAAATTTTAAAATTATATCTTGATTTTAATAGGGGAATAATATTAAATCCACTAAAACTTTTCACGTAACTAAAAAATAAAAAATGAGCGGCAGAGTCTAAGCAAGAAGCATGAGATGGAGGAAAAGCCAAATCTCAAGAAACCTGTTTATTTACTGGAAGTAGTGCATAACATACTCGACATATTTGATAATTACTGTATAATTTGGGTACACACACATCGAAGAGGCAAATAAAGCCAGAAAAATGAAGATGAACAAAATGATTAAGCAGCCTTAACCACAATGGTCTTGGGCCTCTTGGGCAGGGGTGGTGGAAACTTTGATACAGTACTGCGTCCTGAGACACTGTAGAGATGGCATCCTTGTCTGTATAATTTGTAGCCCATTACCAACGGAGTTAATCCGAGTAGTAAGCAGTTTGGTATAGGTTAAGTAAAATCTTGAGTTTGAGCCTTAGCGTACGCAGAAAATTCCTATTGGGAGACTCACCCACCATAGGCAGGTGTGCGACGCGGGTCGAATCCGGATATAGTCGGGGCAAAGTTCCGATAAACCGGGTAGACAACTAAAAAAATAATTGTAGCCAATTTTAGGAGATGGCTACTTTATTATAATTTTATTCACTATATTTAAAAAATATTATAATTTTTAAGTGTTTAAATTTATATTTAAAATTAATAGACGATTCACTCTGTTCGATATTGTATCGCCTAAAAAAATTGTCCTAACTTTAAATCATGAATAAATTTAATTATTTTTTTAAAAAAATTATACTAAACAAAAATTCCTCATGAAATTCCCCACCCTCCACTCTATCCTCACGTACTTCACGCCTTCCTCATTCTCTTTCCCTTTCTCTCTCCTCCTTCCCCCGCTCACCACCAAAACGTTGTCGTTCTCCACCTGCCCCTTCATCTCGCTCCCCTTTATACCCGGCATGTCCACCACCAACACGTGACGGCCCAGTTACTCCACCATGTCCGCCCGCATCGACGCCATCCTCCTTTCTCCGCCTCCTCTGACAGCTCCAGCATGTCCTTCAGCATTGACAGTAATAGCGACTCCACACCCACATTCCTCAAGTCCATTTCTGCGATGCTGTTTGAAAATTGAGGGAAATTTGAAGGTCGCTCACGCTATCCTGTGATTACTCTAAACTTGTGATTGTTTGAATCGTAGCAACAGAGTGATTCCTATTTATAGAAGGCTTTTCGAAAAGGAAGCTAACCCGATGAGTGTCATCAAGTTCGATCATTTTTAAATTCCACTGAGTGCTCCCTAGAATTGTTTGCTCAAGAACACTAGTGAAGCTTCTTCTAGGTTCTGCCTTAGAAAATATTTTTTTATGATTTAAAAGAAACCATGTAACTGTGAAATATGAACTTTGGATAAAGGTTATAGCCATTTTTTATAGACTAAAGAACAGTTTTTTTTTATTACTCACCCGATTTATCGGAGTTTTACTGCTACTACATCTGGATCCGACCTACATCGTTCACCTGGCTATGGTAGGTGAGTCTCCTAAAGAAAATTTTCTGCATACGCCAAGATTCAAACTCGAGACCTTACTTAAACGATATTAAGTCGTTTACTACTCAGACTAACTCCTATTAGAACAATTTTTTTTTGTTACTCACCCGGTTCACCAGAGTTTTGCCCCGACTATATCCGGATCCGATCCGCGTCGCGTACCTGGCTATAGTGGGTGAGTCTCCCAACGGGGATTTTCTATATACGCTAAGGCTCGAACTCAAAACTTTACTTAAATTATATCGAACTACTTATCACTCGTACTAACTCGTAACCCGCAGAACAACATTTTTTTGTTACAAGACTAAAGAACAATTTGTCGAAGGAGTGAAAAGGTACAGTAACACTTGGGCCACATTACAATTTTTTTTTTACAAAAATTTAAAAAAAAATTAAGTTCAATATGAGTAAATACAAGAATAATAGGGCAACGGCCCAATAAGCCCAGGCCATAAAAGAAAGTACCACGAAATAAAGCATGGCTCTATTTAAAAATATAGCAGGAAAAAGGAAAAAGGGATCTAACATTTGAAGGAATATCATTTTATTATAATTTTAGTTATAATATTTAGGGAGACATCTTAACTCCTAGATGCTTAGGTTTACGTTTGAAAGTAATAGACGGCTCGCTCTGCCCGATATTAGTATCGTTTAAAAAAAAAAAACTTATTCTTTTTTTAAATCGTGGGTAAGCCCAACTCTTTTTTAAAAATTTTGTAACAACAAAAATATGCAACATTGAATAATCCTTAATTAAGCTTTCAAATTATGATACAAGCTTATTAATTCATATCTAACCCTAATATTTACAGTAGCAACTCAGTTTTTATAATTTCATAATTTTTATAAAGAAATCTGAGTCTCCCTTAACTTGCCCTATGCCGCGGGGAAGATGATAAAATTTGCTTATTTGGCATCCTCGTCAAGGCCACATCAGCAAAAATATGGCTTCTCACTCCTCCCTTCTCTTCCCTTTGCCGTACACTTCGTTTTCTTCTTCCTCTACCTCACTTTTTCCTCTTCTCAACCATTTCTGTCACCACCACAAGCTTATGCTCGACACACACTCTACTTACCAATGGCTTCTTCTTCTTTCTCTGTTCGTTTTCTGTCCCCTTCCCTTTCTTCTCGCCCCAAGCCAACATGGGTGGTCTCTGCAACTCCGGCGACGACAATTCAGGTTGATTCTTCCCCGGAGTTTGACACGTCGAGTTATCAATCTCCTCAAGAGACATCTTAGCCAATTCTTCGATCCCACCTTCCATGAAAAGCTTCATGGGTTATTTCTTGAGCTTGGCCTTCTCTTGAGGATTGATGCCTTGCCTGAACTTCTCCTTCAAAACCCGGTACCCATCATGTTCCTGCACTTGAGGCTCTAACCTTGAGGCGTTCAACTCCGGGGAAGAACCAACCTGAACCGTCGTCGCCGGAGTTGCAGAGACCACCCATGTCGGCTTGGGGCGAGAAGAGAGGAAGGGGAGAGAAAACGAACAGAGAAAGAAGAAGAAGCCATTGGTAAGTAGACTGTGTGTCGAGCATAAGCTTGTGGTGGTGACAGAAATGGTTGAGAAGAGGAAAAAGTGAGGTAGAGGAAGAAGAAAACGAAGTGTACAGCAAAGGGAAGAGAAGGGAGGAGTGAGAAGCCACATTTTTGTTTACGTGGCCTTGACAAGAATGCTATAAAAACTAAATCACGATGAGTCATACTATAAAAATTAACTCGATTAAATTATAAATATTAAATCATTAATTTTTTTCACCATAAAAAAACAAAAAATCATTGGCAAAATTTCCAAATGCCAACAACAACTGATTGCAGTGTTTGCGGGTCTTTAGCGTAACACCCTTTCGTTACTACATGTATACTTTACAAGTTTGTTTGCAAAACATAATTGATCTCTTGAGCAAATTAACTGTGATTATTAAGGTAGCTTAATTTAAATATGTGTCGTTACGTCCTTCCCTTTCAATTACTTAAACTTTCACTTTATGAGAGACTCATTGATTAATCCTCCATCATCAGCTTTAAATAACTTAAGCTTTTTTTTTTTTTTTGAAGTGTTACAGGCCAAACTGCTCTGCAACTACTCCCACAACAATTTAACACAAACACCCACCGCCATGTCGGATGTTTCTTATATTTTTTTAAACCAACACCTGGGCCGCATAAATTGGTGGTATCCAAAAGATAGAATGCCCTACTTATTTATATTATAGTATTATTCTTTCTCTCACGCATTCATGATAAAAAAAAATTAATACCAAATAATTATTTTTAAAATTCATCGTATTACATTTAAGAAAAGGTTGGAGAATGTCTAGGGTCTTTCATCTAAAAATGGTGCAAGTAAGACGCTGTCAATTAGGGGTGTGTATGGATGGAATTAAAAAGAGCAGCTCCCTTGCTTAGTGCCTTACTCAAAAAAATTATAGGTTATATTTTGCAGCATGATGTTCGGCCCTGCTTGATAAAATTTTTAACAATTTTGGGATGGGTATGAGTGAGTTATACATAGGCGGGATTACATGCCCAAATCGTTATACATTGCTCATATTGTAGAAAAAAATCTGCAATCATCAATTTATAAAATAATACCATATTTATATCTTTAAGAGTTAAATAATATCTATAATTTATTAATAATAAGATAACAAAAAGATAGTAATTAAAAGTTTGAAGTACATTGGATATATAAAAAAAAATTTAAAATCTGTAGCGGGGTCGGATATTTGTAGCGGCATTGTAACACTAATAATTGAATGCTTAGTAAGTAAAATATAGGAGCAACTTTGATATTTACATAAATATAAGAGTTATATTCAAGATTTTGAAAATGAATTAGGAGAATTGTCAGTTAAAATGTAAAGTATAGAGTTATAAATAGAAAAAGTGAGGAAAAGAAATAAAACTCTAAGAAAAAAATAAAAAATACATATAGAGAGAGAGCCAGGCCAAATGAGTAGGGCAACATACTTTACCCAATACCCTACCTTGCTTGATATTTGGGCCGGCTCTACCCTATCTAAATATATTTTGAGCAACTTTTTTTAGACTGGGCTGGGTTAGACAATTTTTTTTAGACTCGAACAAATGGATCGAACTACGAACACAATGCATATCCTACTGTCCACAAATAGTTAAGAGTAAAATATATCATAAAACAAAATAAATATATCAACAAACAACGTACAATGAAAATACACAAAAAAATTAAAAAAAAATAACAAAGCAGCTATTAGAAAAACGGATTATATGGTGATTAAGGGCAAAGGTTTAGCACAAACCGGGGGCAGGAGTACTTTGTAAGCGTGGGCAGGGCACCCATGGTAATGGTATTACTATTCGGTTAGGCTCACACTTTGGGATCGGGAGGAGTTAGGGTCACTGATATGGCAACGGACACGTGTCCGTTTCAGTTGAGCCCTCAAAACCTCACGAAACTCCACAACCTCCCTCCATGTTTTCGTTAAGCTTTTTAGACCCCCTCCCGTTTTCTCTCTCTAGCTCCACTCTCAACTTCACCGTATACGTTACTCCTCTCAGCTCTCTCTAGCTTCTCTTCCTCCCTCCCTCTCTCAAATTCTGCTTCTCATGCTGCTTTTTAGGTTTAGTTTTCTCTGCTCCCCCTCTCAATCGACTTCCTTGATTAAGACTTGATGAATTGATGAGCAACTCGACAAACATGATCAGGAGGGTCCATACTTCTCTGGTAAGCACTATGGTCTCTTCCCAATCTGTTTCTCTCTCCTCATGAAATGTCTGAACCATTTCTGGTGATCCACGCCCGCTCCATAATCTGTCTTCGCTACAATAAAAGCACAAAATTCTATTTCTCCATCTCAACCTACTCCCTGGACGTTCTTTTATCACATAACTATTTACTCTCCTACTGTCTCAGTCTCTGTCTTCTCTATTTCTCTGTATGTTCCTGATTAGTCTCGAGTTCACCTTGCTCGGTGCTATTATTAGATCAATTCAGTGTTCTTTTTCCAGGATTGTTGAGCACAAAATAGTTTACTTGGTCCTTTCTGGCCGAGGATTTGGCTTGCAGCGGTAAGGGAACCTATTGTTAAGGGTCTTCCCGAATTCTTCTGTTCGTCAGAGTGGTTACTCCAAAGTGGCGAAGATGAGTTTAGGTGCAGCCGAGGACGATTCGGCTTCAGAAATTCATCTCCCAGCGGAAATAGACTGGCACATGCTTGACAAATCCAAATTCTTCTTCTTAGGCGCCGCCTTATTTTCTGGCGTATCTACCGCCCTTTATCCTATTATTGTGTTGAAGACCCGCCAGCAGGTTTGTTCTTCTCAGATTTCTTGCTTCCAGATGTCCTTTTCCGTCATGCGCTATGAAGGCTTTAGAGGGTTTTACAAAGGTTTTGGTACCTCTTTGACCGGAACAATCCCTGCTCGAGCACTTTACATGGGTACACTTGAAGTCACCAAGAGTAATGTGGGCTCTGCTATTGCTGGTTTGGGATTTTCAGATAACACTGCCACCGCCATAGGTAATGCAGCTGCAGGAGTGAGTTCTGCTATGGCAGCACAACTAGTTTGGACCCCAATTGATGTGGTGAGTCAAAGACTCATGGTCTGCGGTAGCAAGAACATTCTCTCCAATGTTCATTGTCGGAATTACAGGAATGGTTTTGATGCCTTCAGGAAAATTATTTACACCGATGGACTGCGAGGTTTATATAGAGGATTTGGAATTTCCATATTGACTTATGCACCATCCAATGCTGTGTGGTGGACTTCTTACTCTATGGTCCATAGGTTCATCTGGGGTTCTTTTGGTTGCTACATGGGTAAGAAGGACGATAGCAAATTTGCCAATGGCTATGGTTTTAGACCTGATTCCAAGGCCTTGGTTGCAGTCCAAGGGTTAAGTGCAGTTGTGGCCAGTGGGGTTTCGGCTATTATCACTATGCCACTTGACACCATTAAGACAAGGTTGCAGGTTTTGGATGCAGAGGAGAATGGACGAAGGAAACCATTAACTGCTATGCAGACTGTTAGGAATCTGGTGAAGGAAGGTGGCTTTATTGCTTGTTACAGAGGATTGGGGCCAAGGTGGGCTTCAATGTCCATGTCTGCCACAACCATGATTACTACCTACGAGTTTTTGAAACGAATGTCCACCAAGAGGCAAGAGAATTTATCTGCATAATGTCTTGAAGCAGGAGAAAGATTATAGGAATTAGGATCTCTGTCTTTTCATTATATCTCCCGAATCTGTCTGAAGTGTTTTTAGCGTGTAATAGCCTGCCTCATGGCCAACATGGCGTGATTGTATATTCATCTTTCATCTCCTCTCCTCTCCTCTATCAACCAAAGAAAATATCTCTAGTTCTCATTATTTCATTTTTATGATCTGCGTCTCAAAATATTAAACTTTGATGGTGATCGTGCTTCACTCCTACTAATCGGAACTTTTTAATTACGCCTTTTACCTATTTGATCCTGGATACAGTCAGAATTCTGAAAGGGTCCCCAAATTATCGTGCGAGTCGAGGAAGGAAGGAAGGTTTATGGCCCCTTGCGGCCTTCAAAGGACAGGTTCGGGGTAATCAAAGGACTTAATAAAGGTCATCCGACCTATGAATCCAATTTCCTCCCAAATTTGTTAAGGCCATGAAAGAAGCAAACACGCCTCATTAATACTCCGAGGTTGACTCTGTCAGGGAATATTTAATTCGTGGGTAGAAAATTATCTTTATTTGTTGGTACGGTATCACTTTAGGATGTCACATACGCCCACAAAAAGGAACTGTGTTATTGAATGGCACGCAAAACAATCAGATGGCTAAACGGCAAGCCAATCGTTGGGGCTCAACCAAAGACGAAAATTTATCAACTCAAACGGGTAACAATTAAATTTGGAATTGGCTTCGTAATTCCTGTGATTAGAGTGACATAAAAGGTTTAGATTCACATAAGAATAGAGATTGAGATAGGATTTTGGAGGCGAGTGATGGAAGTCATAATGAGCGGTGGCAGAGTCTGGGAACCGATCCATGGAACAAGGGCCGCACATGTCCTATACGGAAACCATGGGCTCGTTTGCAAAAACCAGTTTCTACAACCAATAGATGTTCCAGTTCTGTGGACCCCTCCTGAGCTAAAAACAGTGGGCCACACGCAGTCCTATTATGTCTTTTCTCTCTCCACTTTATCCAATTGCCCTCCCCCTCAGAGGAGATTAGCAATACGGTGTTGGGAAGTAGAAACATGGTCAATTTAGAACTCCCAAGGTCTAGCAACCATGGCAGTTAAGGTTACGAATGCCGGCTATAAAAAATTACGGTCACCGCCATTAACGGCAAGGCAACCTCATTATTGGTGTCGGTAATGTCAAGATGTAATTTACTAGTTTTCTTTTCACAAGATACCGGCTTTTGTCCAGTTTCTATTTCCTAAGCCTCTCAATAGTAATTGGGGGGCAACGAGTTATTGAAACTGCCTTCATAGCTTATTCAGGTTGTCCAATGTCCATAATTCCAGAGATGAATCCCATTTAGGATGATTAGAACTTCGTATTTTACTTTAATCATTTTCTCAGATAACTTGGTATCAATTTCTTCGTGAATTGCAATGAATCTAGACGCAGTGCATACTACCTCTCTTGAAGTCAACTCAGTACTGTTCGTAAAATAATAATAATAACTACCAGCGGCCGCATAAGAGAAGCTTCGCGGGAGATCGCATCCATCAACATTCATAGTCAGGTGTTATTTCACCCAGATGCACATTCATGCACATACCCGCTATTAACAGAGGGAAGGGGATACAATCCAATGAAAATATGAACATTACGATATTGACACGGATTAAGGAAGCACATGATCAAATCCACAGAGGAATAAGATAATCAACTTGCTCCTAACATAACCATCCTGATTTAAGATGAAATAAACAGTAGCTTACAAACCTAACATAATATTCCCAACAAGACTAATCAACCTCAAGGTCGAGCTCTCTTGTTGCTACAGGACGGACATTTGTACTGCTTGATATGTTCAGCCCTTGCAGGGGTGATCTTCACACACTTCCCATGAAACCATTTCTCACAGATGTCACAGCAAATCCAGAACTCATCAGCTGCATAGTTCTCTCCACATGCTCCACAAAGTGTCTCTCCGTGCTCCTCCTCATCTTCTTCATCCAAACCCTCCTCATCTTCATCCTTTAACTGCATTGCTTTTGAATACTTTCCTTGAGATTCAGATCCTCTCTGCGTTTGCTACCCCAAACAAATAATGACAATAAACAGCAGTCAGGGGTTCAGGTCTCATTCCAAACTGGAGAAGAGCCGAAGGTCCCAGGATAATAACTACATTCTTATATCTTGAATTTGAATTTTAACAACACAAACATACCTTAGAGTTCGATTTGGATTTGTTACTGCTATGGTTCGAAACTGATGACTTCTCCTTCCCTTGTTTCTTGGCCATCCCCGTAACAACCTCAAATATTGTTGGAAGATCATTTATCATGTTAAACAATCGCTTCCTGCAAGAACCAGAGGCATTCCCACTGAAGTCATGATCCAGAATCCAAAATTTCAGCAGCCATTTATGTAAAATAAACAACATCAAGACTACTGAAAGCGTCAATCTGACAATTAAAGCGGATAAAATGACAATTAAAAAACCAAATAAAAGTACCACACTAGAAAAGTTTTGCTACTCTAAAGAAAGTGGAAGTTCATTTCTAATTTCTGTCACCTCTTCCAGGCATGAGCTATACTAATCTTCCATTTGTTTACAACAGTCCGACAAGATTGTAACTGAAATTGATATTTCAAAGCCCAGAAGCAATTCAAATTCCAATAGAATAGTCATCTATTTGTTTGATACAGCAGCAAAAGACCTTAGCTTCATAACAAGATATATTAAAATTAATAATGTGGAAACAATGTCAAAGCCTCAATTGACAAACAACCATGTTTCTAACCAGGGGAATTGGAAGACATACCTATCAGCCTTATCAAATCCAAATCTAGCACCAAAATAAAAGGCTACGGCAAGTAGCCACGCATCACTGTGAACAGCAACCAAAGATAGCCAGTCTTTTTCTTGCATCCCATCTCTGGCAAAGTTAATACCCAGCGCAGGTTCTGGAAGTTCTGGAGGCACCTCCTCAGCAGGCAGATTGACTTCCCACTGCTCGCTAGGAAATCCATAAAGGCACAGGTTCTCCTTCTCTGCATCACAAAGCTTGTATAAATTCTGGATACAATATATTACTCTGCTTTCAAACATCCTAAATCCTATTAGCCTATCTTCTCAAGTCTGGATATATCCCCAATTCCCTTGAACACAAAACACATTCTTGGATAAATGGGTAAACCAAGGCCCATTTCACAGCAAAAATGATTTTTTGCCTCTCCCCACAATAAATAAATAAATATCAAGGACATGTTCAGAACTAATGGTTCAAGAAACACCTAAAATCTATGCAAAATTTTGTTCAGTACAATCAATTAAATGCAACTCAAAAGAAAAAGTTTTCAAAACGAAGAAATGAGGCCATCTATCCTCAATCTTTCATCCTATTCCTAATTCACTATCTAAGAAACGCCGATACAATAAGTTTTTTAGTAATATATTGAAAAAAATCATAATACAAATGTTACAATATAGGATACGTATCATGAAGTACATGACGTGAATCGTATATGATACGGATCAAATACGGACACATTTACTTTTTTTAGCCTAATGAACTTTTGGCGTCAAGGCACTTAAATGCATATGACAAATGCTATCTATCACCCTTCCGAAAAAATTTCAATACGCATATGCGTACATACGAACATGCAGATAGACACACACACATAACTGTCACTTTAGTATACAAATGATAACTTCAAGCAGCCGTCTGTCAAAGTTAGAACCAGCCACCCAAAACCATGAATCAATAAATTTTCAAAAAATGCACAGTAGCTGCTTCCCTAGGAGCAGCTTTGCGACGAAAGAAATCAACAAGAGAAACGAACAAAAGGGCCAGAGAAAGAAGTGAACATAGAGAAAACAAGACGAGTGCGAAATGAAACCTTACCAGGATCACACTGCTGATAGAACTCTTCAACATCTGCAGAAATACGTGATATATCCGAGCTATAGTGAGAATAGAAGTTAAATTTTGAAAGAGAAGATCAGCAGAATCAAAAGGATAAAGGCGGAAACATTTCAAAACATGAAGAAAGAAAAGAACAGCGGGAAGTGTGTACCGGTGGTGAGGGCCTTAATCAGGCCAGCACGGCGACCCTTGAAATCCCTGAAGACCTCTTCGACCGTGCGAGGATTGTAGGGAGCACCTCCGTCCATGGGGAGCTGAAATTGGAGGAGGAAGCGGAGAGGTAGTGAGCTTGTAAATGGAGGGAAAGATGGGAAAGTATTTGACCTGTGAATGAGAGGGAGAAGGAGAGAGAAAGAGAGAGCGTAGGTTTAAGCGGATCTGAATCGGACAGAATTGAACGGTATTAACCGGATTTGATAGAAGGACATGGAGTCCGCCAACCAGATTACATAGCCCGTTTCCGACAGAATTTTTCAAATTTTTTCGACTGCTGGGCCCACCTCCTATGGGTGTACGCTATATTGTTGTTACTACTGAGTTACGAGTAAATTATAAAACGGTTGAACAATTATTAATCAATCAACATAATCATCATAGTTGGCAAAAAAAAAAAACTCTCTATTCATCATTCATATTCAATATAAGATATACAATTCATGATGTATGTTGTATGTACAAATTAAGCATCCAAAATTAATGAAGTTGGGAGCATTCCACCACAATGGTCAATCATTTCTCGACGAAGTCTCTCAATTTCTGCCTCCGTCTGTGCCCTCGACGCTGCCTCGGCTGAGTTTAAACTCCCTCTCAGTATGTTTATCTTCCTCATGATGCTCTTTATCTGCATATATGTATGTATGGATTATATTAATCTCAGCACTTCATCACTCCTATTACATACAATGGTTAATTGAAAAGAGTATTAATTAGGAACCTTTCTGTGAGGCCATCTGGGTAATCCTTCTTTACGGCATATCTTCTTCACAACTGTGGGACATAAGTTTACTTGCCTCGCTGCTTCTTCAATAGGTAGATGAAACACCTCCCTGAAATCACTCAGCTTCATCTTCCCCGCTCTCTCCCTCTGCACCGCGTACCCCATATTTTGTCAGCCATTGTTATGGTTCAAAGAAAAGAACATCAAGTACGAGATTCTGCCGACCATTACCTGCGTTGCAAGACTAGCCCTAGCAGTCCTATCCATGTCCCCGGTCTCATCAGATGCTCCCCCTGCAAAACATGAGTCTATTGAAAGAGGTGACTAAAACAATGATTGATGAAAAAGAAAACGACTGGCAGAGAGACACTGACCTGAATTATCAGCGTGCGTGTCAAGGAATTCGTCACTTAGATCTTCATTCCATTCCATTCCAATGGAGAGGGCTTCATAATAATCTGACAGTGGATCTGGCAAAGTAAAGTAGCCTCCTGCATTTTTCTCCGCACAGTACTGCCTTATAAAATTCTTGACATCCTCCATACTTCTG
This sequence comes from Leucaena leucocephala, assembly GCA_037074615.1. Taxonomy (NCBI): domain Eukaryota; kingdom Viridiplantae; phylum Streptophyta; class Magnoliopsida; order Fabales; family Fabaceae; genus Leucaena; species Leucaena leucocephala. Next base: position 4,773,829 of record CM073540.1, on the reverse strand, counting down.
CTGCAAAAACTGAGCATATTTCCACAATGTTCAAACTCAGTCCCTAGTTGTTGGTGGCAAGCTAGTGAAAACAGCAAAAACAAGAGCAAAGAGTTTCAACGTACTCGAACATGTGAACTTGCTGACCGCCGCCTGAGGAACCCACATTCATATTCTGTAGAAGAATTGCATGAGAGATCACACCCAGTCTTCCGTGAATCTCCAGTTTTGCGAACTGAATCCCTGGGCCAAAGACTCAAGGTGTAAGCGGAAAAATAAACTAAAGTTACCCCTTTTTTTGTGATGGCCCAAATCTTACCATTCGTGTGAATGATTTCTCTAAGAACTTGGCAGCAACTACAATGAAAAGGGACTGGATTTTCTGGCCAATGCGAAAATTGAAGCACATTGGGGAAATTCTGTGACTGCATATTCTCTTGACTTGGAAGGCTTTCCCCGTGAAGTTGAGATGGACCCGCTACAAAGTTGCCCTCTTCAAGGGGAAAATCGCACATTGGGGCATCTTGAATCACTTGACCCGAATTCGGATCATTACTCTGAAAAAATGCATCACTCTGTTGTGGGAAGGAAGAAGCATTGTGCTCAATGGGTGGACCAGCAGGGGGTGGAATATGATGATCCTGGAAATCGAGGATGTCATGGGGTAATGGGAAATCGTAGGGGTCATTGTACGGAACAATAGTCCAGGGATCTCCCATGCATTAGGAACTCGACTGGAAACAAAGTGCTTTCTCCTCTCTCTGCTCTGATTGTTGATTCAGGGGATTCCGTAGCGGCGCTAAGTGAAAGCGCCGCCACAGAGAGCAGAGAGCGGAGCACAATGTGGGGTGCCAGGCAGCGTAGTGAACGTTCTTCTTTGAAACAGACGGAAGTGTAAGATCTTTTTGTCTGAAACAAAGTTAAATAGGGAAAGAAAGAGGCGCCAGAGGTAGTTAATGACCGTTGGGAAACGTCGGTTGGCATGGATGTTATGATTCGTTAAATCGCATAGGGAAGAAATTAAACGACTCGTGCGTCTCCTCACCGTTAGATATATACTAATCAAGGCTCGTGAAAATTTATACAAATTTTACTGTATATATCTTTTAATATTGATATATTGATTTATAAACTCTGAAAAGACAATGACAGGCATGTTCGCGTGATTTTTTTTAGTATAATTTTTTGTTAAAAAAAATTAAATTCAGCCACGATCCAAACGCACAGATTGAACATGCATGTTTACACATGATTTTTTTTTTTGTACAAAGGAAGGCTAAATGGCAAAAAATAAACTACGACTACATAGGAATTATCTCCCAGACTCTTAGTAGCAACAAGATGTCTCAACTGTAAAGGACAATAACATAACATTGTTGTGGTTGTCAAACTTTCTTTTGCAAGAGCATCCATCAATCTATTCTGATCCCTAAGTATATATTGAATTTTCAATTCCTATAAAATCTGAATAAGACTATGTATATGTGATAACAATAGATTACATCTGTCTCTATTCATACTTAATAACATATTAACAACATTCTTTACATCAGATTCAAGAATGATCTTCTTAATTCCTAACTCATAAGATATTTTTAGCCCTTTATAAACAACCCATTGTTCTGATTCAATAACACTGCATGAACCCAGTTGATTTGTAAATCCAATAATCCATCCTCCTATATGATCTCGAATAACTCCACCATAGCCCACCTTACTTTGAGATTTAGTAAGAGCTCCGTCAACATTTAATTTGACCCATCCCAAAGGGGGATGCTACCAGTCAGTTGACATTAATACTGATAAATCATTATGCACTTGAGTTTGTTGAATCTGCATAAATCCTGTCCATGTTTGTATAATCACCAAATAAGGGTCCAAAGGTTTGACGGAATCCTGATCAAATATAAATTTATTTCTTCACTTTCATAGGCTCTAAATTAAAACTTCCCAAATTAGACTCCAATTGCCACTACCGTCAATCCCTAACTCTTTTTTAAAGTTTAAAGCAAACTAATCCCTTAAAAAAGCTCTAAAGAAGGAAGAGTAAAATATGGAACAAAATAATTTACCCCAAAGTTGACTAGCATAAAAACAATCACAGAGAATATGCAGAGTATCTTCTGTATTCTCATTGCAGTATTTACATAATGTACTAAATGAAAACCATTTGCTTCTCCAAACATTCGTCGGAAGGTGATTATTAAATGCTTTCCACATAAATACTCTAATACCTTCCACACCCTTCCACTTCCAAACTTCTTTATAGGTAGAGTAAAAATTATTCTCAGATTACTTTTAAACAAGATAATAGGTATTTTTAATAGTAAAAATTACTTGTAGCAAACATGATTTATTCTTGGCAAAGATTGGTTCCCCTGCACCCTACTTCTAAAATCAAAACCCTTGTCTAATCTCTCTCGGCCCATCCAATTCAAACCATGGATCCTTAACACTTTCTCGTGGCCCATCCTTATATCATCACGTATCCCCTTCCTGAATCTGGCCTGATGGTTTCTGAACCATACCCTATTATTTTTCATATATAGTCATCCACATAACCTTGGTCACAGACTCACAGTTATAGCCAGAGACTCTGGTCGTAAATATGAAATGAAGCTACCTTTCACTTCTTTCTCATTTCCCATTCAATTCAATACTGTGATGCTTTACTTTTAAGTACTATGGATTATGGACTAGAACAATATTAATGACCCGATCTTTTCCTTCTCATTCGTATTAAGAAAGACCAAAAAAAAAACAGAGCGTATGAATATGAAATTTGGATAAATATGAACGTGGCAGTTTGGAAAAGTGCTGGCTCTTTAGGCCAAAAGGAGACAATTCATCATATGATGCATGGGGTAAATTAAAGGAGGTGGCTCGCCTTGTTATTTAGTTTTTCTTCGCTGGAATATCTTGTCTTGTTTGACTTGTGAGATTGAAATATTGAGGATAAACTAAAGCAAGGACGGGGTATAAGTCTTTGCGTACATGTTTAGTTAGGATTTAGCACAATAATCAGTGGCCTAAGTCTCCTCTTCATATAATTAAGATGATTGGTGATTTGAGGCTTGTCTCATTACGGTCTAAAATTATTGGCCGATCACTATCCAATGGCATTGGGCTTGAGGTTTCTTGCCTGAGATTTGATGACCCATTCACCTTCTCCTTCGGTTCTGTTCATCATACATAGTTTCAAACTCCAATCGCTGATTCATCTTCATTACCTCACGTGCGAACAGGGGACAGCTCATGTTCTTTAAAAGTCTTAAATATCCAAGTTCTGTTGTGTATTTTTGTTTGGTTCCAAAATAACTAAACAAGTCCCATCTTTTAAGCTTCGACCGAGGAAGGTTTTTGTTAAGTCATTCAATATTGAAACAAACTGACACGAGAGCTGTAAATTGTAAGTAAACTATTATACGGTGCGGCTGGCTAGAATGTGGCCCCTGTTGACCGAATGATCGATGCATCCACATCACCATATCATTTGAACATTAAAATAGAAGGAATTTGAGATGCATGCGACACAGTTTGCTGCTCTTGGCAGCAATTCCTCTATATTTCATTATATTATTAGACATGAGAAGACAGTGACCTGCTCCTTCTGTTCCCCTCCCTTTTCACAGCTCTTTTAAATCGGGAGATTTCAAAAATGGATAAACATTAAACAAGAAGTGAAATAAAATTTTAATCTTAGCATTTCTTTCTTCGAAACAAACAGCTTTTTGACCCCCACCCGGGGCAGGACAACACAAGAAACAAAAGACAGATAAAACAAGATACATACTTATAAGAGGCCCATATACTGGCCTTATTCTCGGTACAGTGAAACTCAGTCTGCCTAATTCTAAGAGCTACAATAATTACCCCTTTAGGTGAAAATGATAGGCATATGTGGTATATAGACAAGAAGCCAATAATAAGCTGGCCTTTTACATTGGATTCAATACTATATGCATAATTACAGGTGCTGATGGATGCTTTGTGGTTGTCAGTGGACGGGACAAAGACACGAGGTATAAATGAACGTATGAGCTGCACGAAGGAACACATACACGAGGTGGCATCAATACGAATATAAAAGATTGAAATGAATATGTGAGAAGAAGGGAATGGGGATGAATATATAGAGATGAAGGAAGGAATTAATGTGCATGGAGATGGAGTCGCACGTGGCGAAGGGAAGGGCGAGAAGGAAAGCGAGCGTCCAAGTCATGCAAGTGCACGTGAGTGCAACTGAGAGTTGGGTGCAAGAAAGAGAGAGACAAGTATGTGGTTGTCAGAAACCTCGAGGCTGAGGACACATAGCGGCAGCAGCAAAGACACAACACTGAGAGAGAAAAAGAAGATGACACTGCTCCCTAATAACTGAATCTTGCTTTGTTGGAAAGAGAGCGCTGTTCCTTTCTTTGATCACAATCTTGCCTTCTTTTCTTTTTCTCTTTTTCCCTCACGCTTAACTCTAAAACACACAATGCCACTCCCCTCATTGTGATCCTCATTCGCTATGTTCCTTTAATTTCCCCTATCCCTTTCACATCATCGTTATTCATTTACAGCTAGCTTCTATACAACTCTCGCCTTTGTATAGTGCTTGCTAAAAATGAACATAACGCGGCCTTGGTCCTCCTGCAAGCAAATCTGACCGTTGGATTGAAGTGGGAAAAGTTTTGGTGCATGGGGGTGATTAGTTTAATTTTACATGCACGCGCATGATCGGAGGGATAGTAGTGTACTTGGAGTTGGAGTGACTGGAATGAAAGGTAATGTCAGGCCATGCCCTAGCACGTGCTTCACTGCTCAGGGGGCATCTCCTGGGTCCCCTATTCACACATGTCCCCCACTCATTGCCATCGCAATTCCATATTCAGAGTCTCATAATGTTTATATGAGGACTATGGCTCTTGAGTTTTTGATCAAATACCGAGATTGAAAAAAGTTTAACATGGGCGGATCAGATATAGTGTGGCAATATTATCTTAGATGAATCACACGGTGTGACCTATCATATAATATGGCAATATACAGATGTTAAAATGGAGAGACGCTCTTGTTGGTATAATTTGTTTTGTTGTGGGAGAAAGGTGCACTTAGGAACAAGGTGAACGTGTGACAGGAGAGGCAAGGTACAGTAAATGAAGCACGTGCCAAACACATGGCCACCGACATTTGGTATTGCTGTTGGGCCCTCCATGCGTCCCCACCTTTCCACGCCATTAATTCTTGCCACTAGCCCTTCTAGCTACAACCTTTCCCTTGTGTCGTACGTGTTCTTCAGAAGCTAATTTTTAGGTTTTTACAAGTTCAGGAATTATTATATATATAAATGATCAGAGAGTTTTTTTGTATTTCCCTATGCCACAATAAAATCCTAAACAGTTATGGAAACTAACTGTTCTTCAGTCACTTCCTCTTCACCTGTCATGTTCCTTTAACGAAACAATTCATCAGTGTCATTCTTTTACATATGGCGGAGACATGACAGCGAAATATAATACGTGAAAGAATCAGATAACTAATGTCGTCCACCATCTTTAATTGCACGTAGTGAGAGAATCATGCATGTGGCAGATTGCCAAAATGAACAGATTCCAATACATCTTACGTATGAACAGATCACCGCATTAAAAAATCATAGTTTGAATTTAATGTGTATGTCTTCCTCCATTTATTCACGCAACAACACTTGTCCTCTCTTCCCATTCCACCTGTTCCTCTTCCCTGCCTTCGCCTTGTTCCCCCCTAATTTTACTACAGTATTTCACCTCTGAAACTCAAACTATCATTAATAACCCACTTAATTGATTAATACTTCCCCCTCATTCCATCATGACAAAATTATAGAAATGCCACAAGCATTCACCAAAAAAGACGACGTGTTTTTCTCTTTTCTTAAATTAGTCTCGACAAATAAATCTCTTGCCTTTTTGTCCATTTCCTGGAAGCTTCAAACAAGATCCGCTCATAAGTAATTGAAGTTATTATGTGGGTCTCATATTCTGCTTATCAGAGACAACAATGTCCTTCTTTTCGCCACACAAACTAATTGTCGTTTCATTATCCATGGCTAGTTGAAATTAAAAATTGTCTCCACTTCGTCTCTCGCCTTAATTTGACTCGTCATGACTCCGTCCACACCACAGCATACAATATCTCAGCACGAAAACTGAACTGTCCCTACCAAATATTAAATCTTCCTTCAAGATCCATCGTCACGAGACGTCGAAAGCACACGAGATCACTGTCTAATTGTGGATGGAAGCCAGCCTCAGCTTGTCCACAACACTCGCTCAATTCAAATGGTAAATCACATTCCTTCTGAACCAAAAGATGGAGAGACCAAGAAAAAGAGATTTCAATGTCAAGGCTTATGCTTAGGGCACATAAAGGGTCGTGGATGTTGTACACATCATGGCGTGTGTCTGCAGGAAGAAGCAAAGTGTATTGGAGGACATGTGGGCTTGACAAGTAATGGAGGGGGCAAATCCCTTGGTGCCCATAAAAGCTAAGGGCAGTGGTGGGGTTAAGTTGGATCTTAATGTAAGTATGATTCGTCGCTTTCACAATAATTAATGATGCTGTTTGCTTTCAATTTCTCAAATACTAATAATAGAGATCTCAAAATCAACCAGGTAACAACAAATTGCTATTACGTGCATGGCTCGTGTGTGCCCTGAGCGTCAATTGATTCATTTATTGAGTTGGGTGGGTTACGTTTTTTTCTCGGATAGGTGCATATTTGACTGTGCACGCATTTTCACATAGTTTCACCTGCTTCATGCTAACGACTTCTTCACTGTCCTTGGTGGCAGCCTCTTATTATGACCTTATAATAAATTGAGTTTCTTCTATTTCTTTGATCAAAGAGTTTTTGCATGTAGCATCGTAAGGACCATATCCTTAATTACACACGTCTCATGAGTCACGACTATTTATATAAATCGCTTTGTTTCTAGCATTTTCTAATCGTAAATTGACAACACATGCCCTGATATAGGACCTACTTCTTTATGTGTCTGGCTACTTTTAAATTTTCACCAAGCTTGATTTCCCCACCATGATGATTTTGATAACAAGCAAAACACACAACCACCCTTTGATTAACTATGCTATATATATATATATTGATTTGGACCAAACATGTACTCCCTCTATATCATCCTAAATAGTGCTATAAGATCTCACCTGGAATTTTTTTCCCTTGAACACATGATCTTTTGTGAAAAAAATATAGCGATGCATTTATTGAGTTATTCCAAAAATATCTTTATTATTATAATTAGTGGTCTGCAGCAATATTCATTGCTGAGATGAAAAAATAAAGTCATATATATATTTATAAGTATAAATATAATAATTATATTCGAAACACTATGATATACTAAATATAGACACTTCTATTATAGGACATTCGATAGTCATATTTAAAATATAAGGGTTGATGTAAAGATCTTATAAAAATGAAGGGAGTAATATGCATATTCTATTAACAAAATGTCAATTTGAGGAATGAAATTATTAGTAATTACCTACGAGTAACGTACGCCCGCCCAAAAGAACAGAGACTTAAAAATGGGTGAAGCCGATTAATTAGCCCTTATCTAATGCTGTCATTTTGACCCCCAAGCGGCCAAGCCGCAGTGAGGGTGATCGAATAAATGCCAAGGAAATTGATGAAATAACAGATTTGCGAGGGAAATTAGAAAGTCAAATGAAGGCTTGCTATTGATAGAGCATAATTAGACAGTGTGCCTTTAGAAAATTCAGCCCACGTTACCGTTTAGCCTGCTTCATCGCCAAATTAAAGCCTCCCTCACCATAATTTGTCCCTTAATTATTTAATGACTAATCATTAATTAAAGTTCATCTTTGTCCCATTCACTTGTTTTTTGGTACTACGTGACCCTCTTTCCCCCCCTCTCATTTTCCATCTCTTCTACAACTCTCCCTCTTCTTCCACCTTCAATTCATCTTCAGAGGGTAAACTGAACGATACTAATAAAGATATATAAAATCAGCATCCCGTTCGCCAGCACTCAGAGCAATGTGCCAATAATTGACTGTCATTAACCAGTCGATTTAGATTTTTACAGCTACAATATTGAACAGCGAATAATTCACATCAAGTCGAAGTCAAATTTCAAATAATGAGAGCTCACATAAAAATATTTGTGACGTACACATGAATTGGAACTTGAATTATGGCATGCTTAAGTGAAACCTAACGGCTTCTACTAATCAGGACCAATGTATATTTGTTGTATGGACAGTCTTTACTCCTCCTCCTCTTGTCTTTAATATAGAATCTAAACTTAACTAAAGAGTTAATTTTAATCTTGAATATAATACATATTTTATATATTTATTTTTTTTTAAATTATCTCTATTGACACTTTTTTCAATAATAATCAAGTAAGATAGGGAGGGAGGGCGTTAAGAAAAATGATTAAAATATTTTATATTAATTAACTTAACTAATTTTTTTAATTTAATTAAATTAATTAAATATAGTAAGGATAGGAGGAGAAGTAGATATTTTTTTGTCACGAATATACTTTGGATATGGTAATTAAGCTAGAACATCCCACTTTATCAAATAATTGACTGTTCCTGTTTTGTGGGTTCTCCGAAAAGTGCCCATCATTACTCCTCCGTTATTAATTTGTCCTCCCCACCAACAGTACCATGTTTGGTTAATCACGTTCATTGTGCTACGTGATTATTCTATTCTACCTACACTTTTACATCCCTCCCAAGCTTGAGAATTGATATATATATATATATATATATATATATATATATATATATATATATATATATAATAATTCATCTTTAGAGTCCCAGATTCCCAATCAATAATTGCTACGTGAATTATATACCAACCCCGAAGGAAAATAATAATCGACCTTAATTAATTCGCATATTCATTCTCCATACCCCACGATTATAACACACATGCAACAAAACATGTAATTTGCCGGCACCATATTTTATTTGGAAGACGATAAGAGGGAATCTGATTTTGTTCCTTTAAAAAAACACCGCATTTGCCATTGTTCTTGAATGTTGAAAGCATGTATTTCAATACACATCTTATGTATCAGATATAAATCCCATGTCAATGTTAGCTAACCACACAATCAATTATGAGCTTGCCAACTCCTTTGTAATTTCAAATCAATAATACACAGTACCATTGTTGTTGCCCTGTCTGTCCATAACTGACAGAAACACTCCATTCCCATTATTCACGTACTAGAGTTGTCTTAAAAGCTTTGGATGCCAATCAGAGAACACTAAAGTCACCCCCCGACACATTGAATCATTATTAATTTATTATTTGCATTCCTCCCGCAGCTCCCAACGTGTGAAATTGAAATGAAATAAACCATGATTGCTCATTTTGTGTTCCACATTCATTTCCCTCTTACAATCAAAACACTGACAATGCACCTACGCATCTACAAAAATTGATCCATTTCACGACATGTTAGCACTCACGTCTAATTTTAGTGTCCGAAGCGGAGAGAAATCACACAATTTACTTTTTCTTCCTCTCAAAATCATAAAAAACAATATCCTGGAAAATAAATGCATTTGATAATTTGGTAACAATAGAATGCTGTATTATGAGACAAAGGGAAATTACTATGACCTACTTGAAAAAAGATATTTAATTACTTAAAAATTTAAATAATAACTAATGAGCTAATAATAATAAATTTTAATATTTAAATTGATAACAAGTTCATACTGTTTAAAATTTTTTAGTAATTTAAAAAAAAATCCCCATATTCTATTTAAAGGAATATTTTCTTTGTGCATTCCATAAATATAAAATACTACTCTATATAATACTCTTCCGGTCATTATATAATATATAGTTTATAGTATAATTTATATTATAAAATATATATTATATTAAAGATCGAAAAAAGTATTATTCATATATATATATATATATATATATATATATATATATATGTGAGACCCAGAAGGTGAAGGATTTGGGGCAAGAATCCCCACTCGAGCCGTGAAGTGTGTTCAACAGGATTAACGGCTAAAAATTCAAATTTGGAAGGAGAGGAGGCGAAATGAAAAGGCCCTGGAGGGGCGGTAAGAGGTGTCTCCATTACCTTCTATTTAATTAAAACAGCCTATTTTTTATTCTAAATATAAGTAGGACAGTTTTATATTAAAAAATAAAATAAAAATAATAATACAGAGACCCTCAATAAAAAAGCTCCGATTTAAATCTACTTAACGAAAATCAAATATTTATATTTAGAGCTAAAATTACGCTGTTTTAACTAAATTAACCAACAGAGACACGCCATGCGGCTGGCGTGGAGGGTGGAATTGGGGATGATGAAGCGAAGATTGATGCCACGTAAGCAAGCAGGTGCCAAAGTGGCATTGGCTCCCAGTAGGATGGGGACAATGACGCGCACGCGCGTGACCTTCCTTTATAAAGCCTCCCTCTCCCCTGCTCCCTTTCTCCTTCCTTCTCACTCATCCTCTCCTTCCTTCCTTCCTTCCTTCCGCAGTTATCGATCACTCTGTTCACGTTTTCCTCTTCCCTGTTCCCAACAATCATCCCTCCATCATCGCCCTCCTCAATCATGCTCATCATTTCATTCCCCTTCCTTTCCACCTTTTAACTCTTCCTTCCTCGCTAAAAAGTCCCACTTTGCTTCCCCCTTCTTCATCATCATTCCTTTTTCACCCGTGCTACGATCATTTTTTTCGCATCAAACATGTACAGGTCCCAGAGGATGTCACTCGCAGAATACAGTTTCCTCAACCACACCAAAACTCCATCTTTCTCATCTTCCCTCCTTGATCAAATTTACCGCTCCATTGACGAAGGTGAGACGAAGAGTGGCGAAATGAAGTTGTGTCCAGAAACGATGGCCAAGAAACAGAGTGGGAAACATAGTAACAGAAGTGCGCAGGAGGAGGAGATGGCAACGGAGAGTCTTCGAAGAGCTTGTATGCTAGAGAAGTGGATGGACAAGAAGATAGCCGAAATACATGGGACTCATGGGAGACCCAAGCCGACAGAGATGGACAAGAAGCTACGTCGCCGTCATGATCGTCAGTCCCAAGATGCTCTGTTTTTCAGTTCGACTTCGAGTTCCTCGGAATCTAGTTGCGGAGGATTCTCGTCCTCCGACACCGAGTCCATGTTCGGAGTGAGATCGGGGCCATCATGCTTCGCACCCTCGAGGCCCAAGCCGGTGAGGACCAGCGTGCCCGAAAAGAAAGAGAGGAGACACAGCGCTCAGATTTATGGACACACAGAAGTTCATGCGTTTGATGATTATCGTCAAAATCGCACCACAACAACCAGCGATGAAGGCTTAATCAAGTCAAAATCGAGGGCGATGAAGATCTACAACAATCTCAAGAAGGTAAAGCAACCTATTTCTCCCGGTGGGAGGCTCACGAATTTCCTAAACTCTCTGTTTACTACTGGGAACACGAAGAAATCAAAGAGCACGACTTCTCTGGGAGGCTACGAAGACCTGAACGCTGAGAGAAAGTCAAAATCAGGGCAAGCCTCGGTTTCAGCCTGTTCCTCTGCATCGTCATTCTCACGCTCTTGTTTGAGCAGAACCTCGCCTTCTTCCCGATACAAGTTACGAGACGGAGTTCAAAGAAGCGTTCGTTTCTACCCCGTAAGCGTGATCGTTGACGAGGAAAGCAGACCTTGCGGCCATAAATTATTGTACGAACAGAAAGACCACAGCGTGATGATGCCGGTGTCGGTGCCAACCGCGTGGAAAATAGGACGGTCACCACCAACTTATAAGAAGAACGACGGAGAGATAAAATTGGCGGCCATGGAGAAGAGCAGGAGGGTAGAAGAGGCAGGAAGAGAGCTCTTGAAAGAGTACCTTCAGAAACAGAAGAAGAAGAGCGATTTCACATTGATGGATTTGCCTTTGAGGAAAAATGAGTATGAAGATGAGGACGACGATGCGGCAAGCTATTCAAGTTCGGATCTTTTCGAACTGGACCACTTAGCAGTTATGGAAAAAGGTAGGTATTGTGAGGAGCTTCCGGTGTATGAGACTACTCATGTTAGCACTAATCGCGCCATAGCTAATGGTCTGATAATGTAGAGTTGTTCATTACTAGAGCACATCTTATCATTTTGTTTATTTTTAAAAGTGTTTTCTATATGAGTTAAATCCTAATTAATGGTTTGGTAGATCCAAAAGTAACCTTGATGATGGCGACGGTGTCACTGTTTATGCTATAAACTGAGACAGATCTCGTGTCATGTATCTATATGTATACTTTTACGTTGTATAGATGTCTCATGCAGAAGGATACATGGAACTGTGTGTGTGTCAGAGAATCGGCAAATTTATTTTTTTGAATGGAGAAGGAAAACGAGAAAAGAACAGGGGGGGTGGGGGTGATTTTATTAGTAGGGTAGTTGTTGGGGGGTGGAAAGAAATAAATGGGGATGCGTTAATTCTCGATCGTGATAAAAACGTTCATATATTATACTGACAAGATGAGGGTGAAATGGAATAAAGGGAAAGGTCAGAGGTTGGGCCATGGGAATAGAGAAAGTGAAGATTAATGTCTCTGCTTCTCTTTCTTCATTGCTCTGTGGAGCTTGTTAATTTTCTAAATTTGAAGAGGCCGCCATAACTTGCAGATTTCGCCAATACGCAGAGCCCAAGTTCCCAACAGAGAGCTCTGTTATTCTGAAAACATTTACATGGAGGGCGGTGGCAGGGGGGAAAATAGCGAGGGTTAGGAACAGGCTTAGGGGGAGACCTGGGAACAGAGGAGACCCCAGGCTCTGTAAAACACTGACAAATTCATCATATCTCCTTCCACACAAAATCGTGATTAAAATTCTTGTAAAGAGTAAATATTTAGAATTAACATGACCTGATTGGATTCTTACGTACCGCCGTCATAACTATAATTCAATACTAGCATATAAGTTGCTTTTTAACCAACTCACTAAAGGGGTATATTTATTATATTGGTACATGAAGCTTATAGAAAGGTGCATTATTCATAAACCTGTAATCTGCAAAACAGATGCCGAATATTACCCCGTAATTAGCAATTTTATAAAAATAATACTAATAATATTAAATTGCGATGAACACACTTTTCTATACATTGTATAAGATTTGAGGCCGTTTCATGTGCAAATTTACAGCTAACAACCATGACTGAATATTGACGCTTGCTATATTAAACATGCTTTCTTGTATATTACATATAATTTGTGCTAAGTTATACTATTCATGGTTGTTTGCTGTACACTTGTACTGTTACTCTGTTTCCTTATTATCATTCTCATTAATTCCCTTTGTCAGATTGTTACAGAACATTTCAAGCGCGAAGGTCCAATTATTAAAAAAGAGAAAATGGGGCAGTCCCCGTAAAGTGAACAAATAAAAGACTGCGTGTCAAGCATGAACCGGGTTTGTGAAGTCCAGACCCGGCCCACTTGAAAGAGGAATCAATCTCTCCCTAGTCAAAGAAATAGCATGCTCTTATCATACCAATCTTTTCTGAGTTAAACCGATAAAAAAGTGAGATATATAATTATTTATAGTATTTAATTCTTAAAGAATATTATTTTATTATGATTTCAGTCTCAACATTTAGAGAAATATTTTAACTCTTAAGTACCTAAGTCTATACTTGAGAATAATAGACGGTTCATCCTGTTCGATATTGGTATCGCCTAGAAAGAAGAAAAAATTCACTATACCCTTAGATCTTAGGTGAGTATAACCTCTTTATAAAAATTTTGTATACAAAAAAAAGAAGAAAAAGAAAAAGCATGCTCTTATCATTAGACATTAGACAGAGTAATATAATTGATATACATGTGGGTGTGGATCTGTGACTTTATTTTCAACAAAATATTGGCAAGCAACCGTTTCCCTTATTTTTAATTCAGGAGTTACTTTATTGGAAAAGCTGTGCTTTGTGTTTGTTATGAGTACCAAAATTAAAACTCTAAAACAAGGAACATGGGGTGGAGGGTTCAATTTTTAATCCAGTTAGGAACAGTACGTTGGTGTCATGTTTGTTACTTGGAGATTCCCTTCTGCGAATGAGGTGGACAAGTAACCCTGCAATCATGAGCCCAATAATTTTGTGGGGTGGCATCTAACACATTTTATAATTTTCTAATAGTTATGGGATTTACAGCGTATTCGATCTCTATAAAATATTATTTTATTGTAGTTCTAGTCACGATGTTTGGAGAGGCATCCTAACTCTTGAGTGTTTAAGTTTATGCTTAAGAGTAATAGACGGCTCGTCCTACCTGATATTGGTATCGTTTATGAGGAAAGGAAACTTCGCCTTGCCCTTAAATCATGGGTCAGCCCAACTCTTTTCTAATTTTTTTTGCACAAAAAAAATATAATTTTCTAATATTTTAATATAATTTGTTGTCCTTTAACTTCACACCATTCTTATTTTAATTTTAATTCTTCAAATTTTAAATCAAAGATTTTGCTGTTAGTCCCTTTAATGTTAACAGATGAGGATGTGGCACTAATACCATTAACTATTATTATTTGGCATGTTGACTAGGTAATTAATCTGATGTGGAAAAAAGGCTTAGCGAGGCATGACCTAGATATTTGAATTGAAAAATATAAATTATGAAGACCATAATCATCCAGAGAAGCAATCCATCGGAACCCAAACGATGATGCCGCTTGAGGTTGATGCGGTCCAGCGAAGGTGAGAGGAGGCATATTGTCAACCGAAAGGGTGCGGACAAGACTGACAAAATCAAGGATGAAATTCTCAAAAAATATCTTTCATTGTTCAAATCCTATCCTTAATACACGCACATAAACACACCTCATATTCATAGAGAAGTGAAGTGAAGGACGAAGAAAGAGAATCAAACAAGAAAGACCCACCTCAGATTCATAGGCACACAACGTCCCAAACTCTTCCGCTGTGGTTCCTGTTTTTTGACCAGTGAGAAGAAGTCGACGACAAACAGGAAGAAGAAGGGAATAATGGAAAAAAGAAAGGAATTGGAAGGGGATAAAGAAGAAAGCAAAGCCTCTTATCACCTTCGCCGGACCTACTCAACCTCAAGCGGCATCTTCGTTTGCGTTCCGATGGGTTGCGTCTCTGGATGACTATGGTCTTTATAATTCATTATTTTTACTTCAAATATCCAGGTCATACCACACTAAGCCTTTTTTCCACATCAGATTACCCAATTACTTAGCATGCCAAATAAGTATAGTTAACGGTGTTAGTAACACATCACCATATGTAACACCGTTAACTTTAGAGGGACTACCGGCCTTAAGTGAATTAAATTTAAAAGACTAAAATTTTTAATTTAAAATTTGAGAGATTAAAAAAAAAATTATATTAACTCTTTCCTTATGCTTTTAAAAAATCCCAGTTTCCGCCTCTTTGGATAAGGGACACCTCTAAATTACCCCCACCTAACTCTGCGCTAATACATTATTTTGGCGGAGGCAGCTCTAAATAGTCATCCTAGATTAAAAATATGATTAGTGTATATATTATCATATTATCTAATCATTAACAAATGGACGTGATAGACTGAATATCCAAAGAACATTGGGATAATCAGCACATCACATCCCATGCATTATAATATACGTAGCTTTAACAACCACACAAACTAACGAGAATTAAGAAAGCTAAAATTAAGTTTAAAAGAACACACGAACACAGAAGACTGTAAAAGGAGAGATAATTATGGAGGTTTGGATGGTCCACAATGTGCAGTGCTTTGATTTAAGCTTTGGCAGCAAAAGACAAAGGTATGGGATTGGCGATCCCTAGGTGAGTGTAAACCGCTTTTCCTTTTTTATGCTACAAAGTGAGAGGCTGAAGAATGAAGATGGCGATATGATGCCCATCATCATATTTGTATCTATCTTTCTCTTTCTCTCCACCCCACTTCCTTTCCATTTCAAATCACAAACCTTAAAAGTAACGTTCATACAGCCTTGCATATTCTCAGTACCAGCTTCCAAACACTCCACTCTGCACATTGTAACACATAATCACTTGCCAACTGCCATCCCTGCTTTTAAAACCTATCATTAACAGATTGAGCACAAATTTAATCAGGCCATTTAAGCTTTTATATGTTGCCCCCCTAAACTTTAGGGAGGACAGTGTGGAAAGAAGTAACCAAGTTACTTGATAATCCAACAAGCCTTTAGTGGAGGAACAATTCGGATATGTATGCATAATGGAATATTAACTCCGTTCAGGAGAACTTGACGAAGATATTATTATATAAAAATATGTAAATATGCCAGTGGGGCTGTAGTAAACTCCGTCCCAATTGCCATTTTCCTACTGGATATATCTGAATGACTAATGAGGCAGCCGGTTACTCCAATTTTTTACTTAAACTGATATCTGACTCAATCAATATTCCCACTGTTCACTTATTACCCTACCGAATGTTTTGTGTAGTGATCTCTCTTGAATAGTTTGATTGGACAAGGAAAGCGAGTTAAAAGACAAGCAAAATGTGGTCACTAATAACAAAACGAATGGTTCATCATAAAGTCCGTCCCTTGTGCCTGCCGTCTGCTATCCGGAACCGAAGGGAATTAACATGTTCAAAAGGACCCTTTTAATCTTATATTGCGGATAAACCCTCAACTCAGTAGTCATATATAAGATTGAAGATTGAAGATTGAAGATTGAAGGGGGCAATTAGCATCGGGCGGGGTGGCGAGAAAATGAACTCGAATTTCAGAGACAGCCCTGAAATTATGCAGAGTTTAACTTCGCCGCGCCTGTCTCGGCAATCTTCCAAAGCGAGTAGCAAGCACAAGCAGCTAGTGGATGCACCAAGCCCTGTTCCTAGTGGATGCTGCCGAGGTTTTGGTAATGTGAAGACCACGGGACCCCCTTTGTCAAACTTGCAACACCAGCACCAGCTCCAACATTCCAAGAGATTGGAAGCTAAGGTACTGTATAGTGTATACTCCCATCCCTCACACGAATCCATCTCAATATCAAACCAAATTCAGCTGTAAAACGTGGCTCGCAAAACAAAACCAAGAGGATATTACATAGCCCCCAAAAAATACCTCAAAGTTTCAGCCTTGGTCCAAATTGGATCCGGGACGGGTTTAGGCATGAGTTGGATAGGTAAGAATTGGGCCAATATAAAGTCGTCGGCCTTTCTGTCCATGGAGGTCTAGTTCCTGAAATGGGTCACGATTCAATTAGATTTTGGAATAGGATGTAGGAAGTGCAGGGGAGTGAAATTGATGATGTAGTTTTACGTGGTTTTTGCAGGTGGCAGATTTGGAGAAAGAAGTGGAGAGGCAGAAAGAGCTGCGAGTGATGTACAGGAAAAGGATGGAAAGAACGCAGGAGTATCTGAGATACTGCCTCCAAATAGCACAAGAGAATGGTATATTGGACCTCATTACCCACTCCAAAGGTGACCCCCAACAATCCCCTTTATCAGCCCCCACTGTCAACTCCGCCTCTAGTCCTCGGATTCGCTCTCCCATCCACCGCCACCAGCACCACCCAGACCTTGCAGCCATCATTGATCAAGCCAAAATCCATGGATGGTACATCCATCCTAACGAGGTCAGTACTTAAGGACCAAACTTTCTCATTATTTACTTTGATTAATGGCATTCGTTCTCTGCTAACTGCATTATGTACACTAGTGCAGATTCAGCTGGGGGAGAAGATAGGACAGGGAACCACGGCAGAGATATACAGAGCAACTTGGCGAGGATATGATGTGGCGGTGAAGTGCTTATCTGCGGAGTTTTTCAGGACAAACAGTAACGGCGTCGTATTTTTTTCTCAAGAGGTGGAGACTCTGTCGAGGCAGAGGCACCGGTTTGTGCTTCAGCTGATGGGCGCATGCCTGGACCCTCCTCGCCACGCCTGGGTGGTCACCGAGCATGTCAGCACCACCCTCAAGGACTGGCTTCACGGCCCCGGCAAGAGACGCCGAGACAGGCAGGTCCCACTTCCTTCCCTCAAAGACAGAATGACGAGGGCTCTGGAGATCGCTCAAGCCATGCAGTATCTGCATGAACAGAAGCCCAAGGTCATCCACCGTGACCTCAAACCCAGCAACATTTTCTTGGACGACGCCCTCCACGTCAGAATCGCCGATTTCGGCCATGCCCGCTTCTTGGCCGACCACGAAATGGCCCTCACCGGTGAAACAGGCATGCCATCTACATATATATGGGCTCTCTCTCTCTCTCAGTTCATCTCTTGGTCTCTGAATGATTCCCCTGATTTATTTTGTTAAGGAACGTACGTGTACATGGCACCTGAGGTGATTCGATGCGAGCCCTATAATGAAAAGTGTGACATATACAGTTACGGGGTGATACTAAACGAGCTCCTAACCGGAAACTACCCTTACATTGAGGCAGACTACAGTCCTACCAAGGTATACTTTGTTTGTCAGTTGATTAATGTTGATGTTTTTGAGGAAAGTAATTAATGATTTAGTTTTAAATGTGAATGAGTGGGGACCAGATTGCAGTGGAGGTAGTGGAGGGGAAGCTGAGGCCGATGGTTCCGGAGGATAGGGGAGGGGAAGTGGAGGAGCTGGTGCAAGTGATCAGACTTTGTTGGGATGGAAATCCGACCAAGAGACCCTCATTCGCAGACATCACGAGTACCCTCAAAGCCTACATAAAGAGTGCCTCTTTCAAGTGATGTTAGCTAGCATTCAAGTCTGCAATGGCTCTTGTGATCCCACTTCTGTCTCATGCCTTTTACTCTAGTTTTGACTGAATCCTCCATTAAATTTTAGTAGAGAAACTTAATTTTTTTATTTTATAAATTATTAAATCTTAACCATCAAATTTAACCCAATAAACCATAAGTACGTTATTTTTTTCTTACTAAGTGGATACAAGTGTGGCTTCATTAACCCAAGGGATGAAGTTAATTATTGTCTTTTTATTATTATCAATAACAACAGTTATTACTAATATGATCTAATAAATAATATAAAAAATAGTTATTTATTAGTATTAGTAACCCGGTTGGTTATTCTTATTTTATTTTCACTAATTTTCAAAAATTCATATACTATTGATATTGATAATTTTTATTTAATAATTAATTATGGCCCATAAATGGATCAAATAATTAAATTCCTTTAACTATATATATATATATTATATTGGGATCCAGTATTTTGAATACGAAATTGTGCATTGATGGGAAAGTATGGGAGATAATAAGACTAATGGAATATTCATTATTTCCTTAGATATTTTTTTTTCGACGGGGTACTTTCCTTAGATATATTATGAATCGGTATGAACTTATAATCATACAAAATCAACAGACAAATGACTCAAAATAAGAGTAATGGGAAATTTGACTTGAAACATGATTTTTTTATATTTAATTATTGGGCCTGAAAATTATAAATAATTTGTTTAAAAATGATGATAGGAGATGCACAAGATATCAGTTATGAATAGAAAATAATAATATTATGGCGTACTAATCTCACGTAATGAAAAGGGCATTATTGTTTATTACGTCACGCGCGGCTCGCGGGATCACTGTAGCTGCTTCTGCTTTGCGTAGCCTGATCTACAAGGAGTTAGTTGCATGCCCTTTGCGTGTTTAGGGTTATGTTATATATGTTTGTTCATCCTCAAGCTCTTGCTCGCGTTACATTGAAAAAAAAGAAAAGCTCCCGTTGCGTTTCCCTCGAGAATTCAGACTGCAGTTTATATTACTCTATTACTCTGTATATTAGCATGGCTTTATCAGTCAAACCGAACTTTCAGCTCCTCGGAATGCAGAATCACCGTTTCTGACTTCCCTCCCATCTTTTCCACCCCACCGTCCCACCTTCTCCATCTCTTCTGGGGAACAAAAATATGATAAGAAAAAAATTCTGTCTTTGTCCCCTGACCATATGTTCAAGCATACCAATTTGTACGAAGTTTATAAACAGGGTGAATCTAATATTAAAGTATTAAACTTACATTTTCCCCCAGTAATATACACAAAATCCAAACATGAATCCGTTACCGTTTACATGTGGAACGTGTACAGTTTTTCTTATATATAGGCATGTAGATTTCTAGAATAGATGAATATATTTTATGTACGGATTGCTAGGTCGTTGGTGATGTTGTACTGGCATCCACTGTCTCAGTGTGGCTACATCTCAGGCCTTGCCGGTGATTAATACATTTGTCACTCTCAAAGTCAAAATGCTATCATCAGCTTTTCAGAAGAACATCGTTCCGAGTTTAAGGCTTACGAGTTCCGACACCCCCCCCCCCGGGGTGGGTTCGTCATAACCATCTTTTCACGACGATGTGGTATCCGTAACTAACACTCCCAACGCCCGAGTTGCTCCACAAGTTCTTCCTGCTAAATATTTTCATTTCGGGAATGTAATCTATAATTTTTCTAGTACTCTTCTGTAATCTGGAGACTGGAGATGAATACGATTGTTGGGGGAAAGTGTCACTTGCTGAAAGCCTGAAATGTTTGGTTTTTCTGGTGGGGTGACGCTTCATTTTCACGTGTTCCATATGCACAGGATTCTTGATGGATGCTAAGTATCGAGCTTTCAAAGTCGGGGAAGTGAGCATAATGGAGAAGAAAACAGGCCACGAAGGATATGTGCTGGTGACTATTCTGGGCCAGCAGAATCCGGATCTTATCGGGGAGAGCCAAAGCTCCAAATTGACTGAATCTAACAACACGTCCGCCGAGTACTCTATGGGTATGCCTCCGTAGAGTCCCCAGCTTTAAATCATGCTTCCCCTGAGATAAGGTCCAGTTCCAGTCCAAACAAGTCTCCAGAAGTTTCTGCTACTACCCGAAACCTTATTCGCAGAAGGTCTCTACAAAGGTCAGTGTATTCTAAGCCTAAATCTAGATTCATAGAATATCCTGCTGATGCAGCAGTTTTACAAGAGAATGTCAGTTCCGCTCTGCAAGAACATCTTACTTTTAGTTCGCCTAATAACAAATCAGCTACTATTAATAGGACAGTGTCCATTAGTTCCGTCACTCCTAAGACGCCATTTATGGCGTCTCCGGGGCCAGCTGGGGAAGATGAGGATGAAATCGTTTACAGGAAAGGTGAACTGAGTAAACGGAAACGTAGGACGGTGAAGGTTAGGGCTTTGATTGAGTGTCTCATGCTTGCGTACATTAAGGGAATATTGGTGGCTAGCCTGACTGTTGAAAAATTGAATTTTTTTTAATGATTTGGGGGTTGGGGTTTTGGAAGTGGTGTGTACTTCTGATGGTAATCTTTTGTGGCATGTTGATTACCAGATGGATCATTCACATCATAGTTTTCCTGATTGAAATGAACTTTTTGCCGAGGAAAAAGGTTCTCTATTTTGTTCATGGAATAAAGAAAAGTGTACAAGTCTTCATTTGGCTGGGTTTGGTTCTCCTCGCTTGGGTTCTGTTAATCAATTGCGGGGTCAGGCGTTCAGAACTTGACGCGAAAGCTTTGAATGGTGTAACATGGACTCTTGTTTCTGTTTTCATTGGGTCATTCTTATGGGTGGCGAAGACGTTGCTGCTGAAGATATTAGCCTCAAATTTCCATGTCAAATCTTTTTTTGATAGGATTCAAGAATCGATTTTCCATCAGTATGTTTTACAGAGTCTATCTGGGCCTCCATTAATAGAGGAGGCTGAGAAGGTTGGTAGATCACCGAGTGTTGGCCAGGTTAGTTTCAGGATTACAAAAGGTGAAAAGAAGGGCACAAGGAGGTTATTAATATGGCGACGTTTCACAAGTTGAAACGGGAGAAAGTTTCTTCTTGGACAATGAAGATTTTGGTTGATGTAGTGGCCTGGTTGCTCGTAAGAATATTTGCACTCTTTTCCATTCATGTAAATGAATTTTGTATTCATTCTGTTTCTCCCTTTTGATTCTCCTATAAAATTCTTCATTATGAAAAGGTACATGGATGAAGATGACCTCCTGAGGTTCATAATTAAGGAAGAAGTAGATATGGTATGTAAATAAAGAGGTCAGCTTATTCTTACTAAGGCAAAATTGAACCTTAACCCTATCATATTTTGTTGTTGGCCACAGCAGAATAATATTATATTCAAGTATACCAAACATCTGATATTGCATTTGATTAAGTTGAAGGATCTTGCATATGTTTGAATGGGACTTAATGAACACAAAGCAGGATTGTATGCGTATCTTTCCTTGTTATTGAAAGGATAGAAGTAAAATTTCTCATTTCACATTGCATGACAAAGAAAATGATAGGAGCATCTCTAGTGTCTTTGTTTGTTTTCCCTTTTCATCTTCTTTCTAGTGTGTTTGTTCATTCAGGTACTTGGAGAGAAATCCGCAACACTGGCGTCCTAATCACAATGTAAATAGTGAAGGAGATAGAAAATGTGAACAAGATTAAAATAGCTCTGTATGTTACCCAAACGATGAATTTTCAAGAATTCGCAGAGAAGAACAGGAGGAGAACAGAACTGGTGATGGAACTAAAGAAAATATTTGAGGGGCTGGATATTAGATACTATCTTCTTCCTCAGGCAGTTCATCTCAGCTATGTTCGATCAGATACGGGCCCACTATAGCGATTACTCTTGCTCATGCTCCTTGTTCTGCAAGCATGCGCTTCTTTTTTTTCCCCGCCCTAGTGGCCGCCTTGTAGGTAGGTTTGGTTTAGGATAGTTAAATGGAGTTTGGTAGATAACAAGATAATGTAGGAGTGGTGTTTTGATCAAATTGCTGGGTCATGATGCTATTAACAACTTTATGATGCATATGAATTTCGGAGTATATCTAGTCCTTTAAGTGGTAGATATTAGATATCAATAGGCTTTGACCCCCAAACTTGGTGTGCTACCCCAATCATTTTAACTTTCAATTTAGAGGTATTTTACAGGTTTTTAACTTTAAAATCTTAGTTCACTCTGATACTAGTCATATAATATAACTCCCTCAATTTGTAGCATTTATGCCATAGGAGTTGATACTTGAAGAACAGGTAAATTCAGTCTTGTTCAATCCTGTGGAATTGGGTATTGAACACTAGGAAGAAGCAGAACATGTGAAGGTGCGAGTGCCTCGAATTGAATTTATTGATTCATATCATATATCAGATGAAGGTTGTCGTGTTCATTATAAGTTTTGAATTGAAAGAGCACCTTAGTGAAGCTAACACAAATTCCTAAAACCAAATTGACAAAACAATAATTGTAAATTGTTGATTGGTTTCTTAGGTTGAAGTTGCTACGCTTGTTTTAAGCTCCAGCTCCATTCATCTGTACATCAATTCCCCCTCCCAAACCTCAGAGTCGATAAGCCACACCATGTCCATGAATAAATCTAGCATCTTCTTCCGTGTACACATGGGCTTCGTTTCGCAGCCTGAAATAACAAGATATATTAACGTACGGTTTTGGTTCGAGAATCGAAGCTTAATTTAATGGTAGGCAAATGTGGTTACGATTGTGAGACGGTCTTGTTCATGGTGGCAGAGGAGTGGAACCAAGAGCCATTAAGATAGAGCAATTCGCCATCTATTCTCTCTTCGATTCTTTTGTCCATTTCGTCAGCCCCGATCGAGAATGGTTGGTCTGAAGCCTGGATTCAGATCACACAGAATCAAGTAAATAACAAATAAGAAACCCCATTTGAGATGGAGCGAAGTTTTATATTCATATATGCCTACCATAACCCATCCCCAAGTATCAGCAAAAGATGGTATATGAGTGGCGAAGGGCGTCACATCTGCATAAAAAAAGAAACAAGCGAAAGAAGAGCATGTGTTGAGTTCAATTCGTGAAACAAGTAAAAATGAGAGAAGGGTTTGGAAGAGAGACATACATTTGAAGACCTGTTTGATAGTGTTGTAAATGGAAGTGAAGACCTCCTTGTGGGTGAAGATGCCGGCGGGACCAGCCTGGGTGACAAAGATGCCACTGGGATTGAGCTTGGGCTTGAGAATGTTCTGGTAGAACGATTTTGTGTAGAGTTGATAGCATGGCCCTCCTTCCACTGGGTCTGCCAAGTCTCCCACTATTACATCATACTTCTCCTTCCTCTGCTGTAATTCTCCCCTTCATCCCAAAAAATAACAAATATATTGCATGAAATTTTAAAAATAAGTTGTCACTCGTAATTTGTAAATAGTAGAATATGTCATGAATCTTATATTTTATATTAAATAATATAGAATATTGATCCATATGATAAATTCCCATATATTATGGCAAACTTCAAGCACACCCTTCCATTTCCATGTCTATCAATCTACCCTGTATTAACTAGTTTATGAAAATCTGGGGGTAAACTAGTTGGTTTTGAAGCCCAAATTAAAAAAGATATTTAGGATTCCAAATAAAATAAAATGAGTAATTACTATTATTTTACTATCTATTGATGGGGATATTAATTTTTTATACATTTAAGAATCAATTTGTGTTAGCAGATTTTGTATATAATTAGATTACATACATTCCCATACAACTAATGCTTGTTGAAATAATGTCTACTTGATTCGAAACAATCAGTGGTTCAAAATTGGAGATTTGGATATTAAAGATTACTGATGAACAAGAACTTGCGTCGGAAGAGCGAGGGGTCTTATTGTGGAGTTTTCACCTGTTGAAATGCCCATATTTCAACTTCTCGGAATCTCAGACGTACGAGAAACGAGTCGGAGTACCAATAATATTTGTCCTTTCTATTTCGTATTTGTAACTATAAAAATATAAATATATTATCAACCTATCGACACATCAATATATATAATAAAATTTAGAATAAATCGTATTATTATAAGTTATGCCTTTCTTCCATCTTTATATGAGGCAATTTGTTACAGGTCATACATCAATTGGTGAATTTGGTCATACGTACAATATTCAGAATGAAAAAGAAATTGTTGAAAGAGTAAAAAAAAAGGGAAGGAAGAAAGAGTTACTTGGCATCGTTGATAACAAGGTCAAGCTTCTTGTTAGAAAAGGCCTCCTTATTCAGAGTCAAGTGTTGACGGCAGAAATCCACCACATCCTGCAATTTGTTTTTGGGCTTAAAAGAAATATGGATGGAGGAAGATGGAGTACTGAGAATAAATGTAATGAAGAAAGGAACCTGGTCGATATCACACATGACGACTCTCTCCAGTGACTTGTGCTTGAGGGCTTCCCTAGCAGCAGACCCCTCGCCTCCTCCCATTATAAATACTGATTTAGGCCTGCCCCATTTTGTTGTACATACACACACTCCATTCATTACAAATACAACGCCTCTTCATCTTATTTAAAAGCCTTCTAAAGTCCCATGTACATAAAACATGAATCGATCAGAATAGCAACTTACTTGGGATGACATAAGAGAGCCGGATGAATCAAGCACTCGTGATAAATGAATTCGTCTGATTCAGCACTCTGCATCTTCCCATCAATCACCAACGCCTGTCAATCATGTATAACACTTCACACTTGAGTTCTATTAATGTTAGGTGAATGAAGAAAGAGAGGGGAAATTAAATTAAACCTTGCCGAAATGCTTGGTGTCCAAGAGTGCAATCTCCTGGTACTGGCTAATCCCTTTATGAAGGACGCTGTTGGACATTCAATGACACAGCAACAAGCAAATTATATATGTTTATACACATAACTAAGGATTCAGGAAGCCGATAGAAGAGGAGTACCTGTTGAGAGCAAAAGACCATTTGAGATGGTGATCGATGACTTCCTCGAACCAGGAGATGGAAGAATCGTGATGGTGGCGAGTGAAGTTCTGTTCCGTTTCGTGCACAAATTTGGAGAAGCCATTACTATTGTTATTCACGTACAGCACCTCAGGAGCTTCACCCATGTTTCTTTCGAAATATGAGAATATGAACCGGCACTGCTGGATTCTCCTTAGCTCTGCACTGCAAATGTATTCCTGCTTCTCTGCTTCTGCCTTTATATAGCTACTCGATCTCCACCCACAAACTAATTAAATATTCTTGCAAACAGAGGCGCTGCTCGTGGATAACAATACTGTTTTTAATTACCACCACTTAGACCCACTATGCCTTACTTTAATCATCAAGCCTTGTGCATGCATAGTACCTGTGTTTAAAAAAATTATAATGATTCTTTGTATTATATCCTTTAATTCCAAGGGCATCCCGCGTATATTACGCCCGACAAATTATTTAGAAAAAAATCACATAAGATATTTTTTAGAAAAATAATGTTAAATTAAGAATTTATAACAAGTCCTACTATTCATGCATCATAATTTTACGCAACTATTAAGTAAATTATGTCATATTAATAAAAATGAAACCCTTGCACACACGCACACACGTTGTCCTAATTATAGGGTAAACATGTAGATGTGGGAGTTATTTTTTTTATATATCTTACCTCTTCTTGATTGCAACAAATTTTAATTCGTTGAAAACACTTTATTGTGGTTATTAGTTTCAGTTAAGGAAAAAAAATTAGAAAGACAACATTTTTTTAATAAGTTCAACAATTAGGACCGAATGAAGTAAATCAGAACATGATATTCTTAAACCTATGTGTAAGAAAGGGGGAGCAGATATCCCCTCTCACTCTAAGTTTGGGATATCATAACCGATATAAGATTTGAGAAGTGTATTTTTTAAAAAATCATATCAACCTGGTGCTAACTGTTCAGTAAATTTAAAACGTGAAGTCACGTAAAGAAGCGACTATAATTGATGTAATTCATTTGATTGTGCGCTCGCCAACAAGTTATTATGAGATATGCATGCGGTTGACTCTTTTAAAGAGGCGTACCAAATCTTTATCCATGAGTTTGGTATGTATGACCTTATCCCTCCTATAGGAGATCACTCTAAAAGATATCTCTTGAATATATATATATATATGTAATGCTGTTGGTCGCTTAATTTACGATGTTATTTCTGTGTTTGTTTTTGCTTACTACAAATTAAATTTCACTTTGTTACGTTGTTGCATTCAATCGGTTTCCTGCGGGAATCGATCTGTTTATCAATAAGGTGAGACGAACACCAATCTGTTCATTTTTGTTGCATATCATCTCTCTTTTTGTTTTTGTTTTCTTTAAATTTTCGGTTTAATTATCGATAGATTAAAAAGATTGCTAGATGCACTTTGCAGTTTTGTTCCTTTAGCATTTTTTGAACTAAATTTAATAAATGAATGGTAGGGGTACGAGATTTTAGTGAAAAAAATTAGCATAATATACAAAGAAAAAAAGAAGTACTGGTAGTACTAGTAGTTTGGAAAAGAAAGAGGAATTTGGGCTGAATATTAATAATATAGAAGTATCACTTTATCGTAATCTAGTCACGATATTTGGAGAGGTATCCTAAGTCCTGAGTGTTTAGGTTTATTCTTATGGGTAATAGACAACTCCTCTTGTCTGACATTGATATCGTTTAGGAGGAAGTAAGATTTTATCTTACTTTAGATAGTGGGTAACTCATTTTTTTAAATTTATTTATAAAAAAAATATTTAGAATTGGAAATTGCGAAGGAGGATGGTGGTAGTACTGGTTGGGGGAATTGTGGGAAGCCAAGCTGGTAGTCCACTTTTATGACGTGTCGGCATTTGGAAGAGGTGGGACACACCTTTCGAGCATCTCTGGTGACTCCAAATTAGCACGCCCGGAAAGTTGCCTTTCTTCTTTGTACTCTCCGTGCCATGGGTAGTGGTGGGCCCGCATGTCCACGATGGCGTCGAGTGGCACGTGGGCCCATACGTGTCACATTCTGTCCTTCGAGTTTATCCCCCCGATCTGGTACGTCCAGCTCCTTAAAAGGATAAATTCTTATTATAGTACAATCGCTAATCTTTAACAATAAAAAAGATTGAGGGAAGGTTTTATAGGAACATGTTGGTTTGTGATGGACCACTTGACACTAGCTTAGTGCCCGATCGAGCCTATCAACTTGAGTTTTGCTTGATAAAAAAATAATAATGGTAATTAAGGTAAGAAGAAAAATGGATTATGTATATATATATATGAAAGGTAGTGAATAATTTGAACCGAATGGAGTACGATAAATTAATTAGTTAATTGGTACTGTGACTATCATACATACAAAAGGGGTACGATGTTAGGCATAAGTATGATCCAAGGGACGAACGGATTGAATTGACAATTATTTAATAAATAATTTGAACCGAATGGAGTACGATAAATCAATTATTTTAGGTGATTCATAAAAACTACATTTCATTAAATATTTTATACCGTGTATTCATATTTATTTTGATTCATCTTACAAGACTAAAAGAATATATTAATACGTTTCATCAGGTCTATAATATAAGTTATTTTTTAAAATGTTTTTAGTAAAAAATAATTAATATTTATTTATCAATTTTATCTATATAATTAATATTTAAATATGGATCATTGTATTTTTGTTTTCTCTATGGGTGGACGTAAAAAAATTGTTCAATTTAAGATAAATTTAATTCAATTTGTTGAATTGAATTAGTTAGAGTGATTTATATTGCATAGCGAAATGAGCACAGATATATATATTGGTTCGAATATGATGAAGGTGATGGGAAATGAATTGTCGTATACGAGAAGGAGAAGGGGAAAGTGGGTGGATGGAGGGGGGAGTTGAGCGTGGCTTCCCTCCATTATGGAATTTGTAGACAACCCACTTCTCCATCCATTCTTCTCATTCTCCATCATCTCCATTCCTTCCATGTGCCTACCTTTTTATTCAACTCATTATATCTTTATCTATACTAATTTTACTACCCTTCATTATGGACTTCTCCCCATCCGCGTGATCCCCCCCCCCAAAAAAAAGATCATATATATATATATATATGTTACAGGGGACGAGAAGTTGACATACATTAAAAATATCAATGAAAGAGAGTGGGTCGAATCTAACAAATTTAAAAGCAAATAATTAGAAGTGGAAGTATCAAGTATTTATAGAGTTAAGAGTACATTAACATTATTTGAGGATGTAATGGGGAAATAATATTTAGTTGGTGATAATTGAAGGCATATAGAATGTTATCTTTTATAGGAAGGCGATTACTAGGCCGATCTTAATTATTTTAAGACGAGAAAACCATAGGAAGCGAAAAATATTAAATGAATAAATTGTTGTTTAATTAAAGATGGGCACATACACATGATGACTTGATGTAAATGCATCGGACGCATGTAAATAAATGGTGGGAGCAGCATGGCAGACCACTTCACGATTTTCTACGTTAATGGCCTCTCATAATTTATAACCCACCCTCCTGTTAAATTATCCCCTCCAAAAGTCAAACCCCATATTTCACTCCCCTTCTTTCTAACAATAATATTTTCTATATTTATAATTCGGATCTTGTTGCAGAATCTAATATATATATAGATATAGATGGTATGTATGATTTGGATTGTATATTCATACACATCTTAAATGAAATCAAGTTTATATTACATCCACGAATTAATCTCTATCAGACATTGCTCCATCTCCCTGTGGAGGAATATCCATCGCCTACCAACATACATGCTCATTCGTCCGTTTAATTTCCAATTGAAAACAAAACCAATGTTATGTCTTTTCTCTGATTATATCAAAATAAAGGAGGAGGAAGAGACAAATCCAACATGGAGGATTGAACTAATAAAGTATATATGGTTATGTTAATTTACCCAGAGAAGGGGGAGATTCGCAGAATATGCAACAGAAGGGATGATGAGTGAGATAGTGCAAATAAATAAATGTACGTACTTAATTCTTGAGAAAAGGGCATGGTAAGAGTTAATAAGGGGACATGATTGAAGAGAATACAAAGCAAAAATGGAGCATTCAACCAAGAAGCAGGCGTGCTTGGTGGCTGCTGGTGTGCCCACTATTACCCGTCTCCACTCTCCCACATTTTTAATCATTCTTTTCAATTTGTGTGTGCTTTCATGAATAAGGAAAAGGTAAAATATCAGAGAGACAGAAATGGGGAGAGAACAAAGGGACAAACTCATTGCGAAGTTGTCACTTTCGTTGTGGTGGATGTTGCCATAGTGATCGGTGCTCCAAAAACAAAACCATCTTTTTAACTTAACACAAAATAAAGATCACACTTGCGTGCTTTTCGAGTGACATGCCCTCTAATTGTGTTGCACCTACACGCACGTACGTGACTTGAACCTCACCTCTTCTGAATATTGTTTGTTGATAAGGTTTTCGGTAGACCTAGCTAGCTACCTTTAATTTCCTGGTGCACCACCATAATCCATCTCTTTCATTACTTTTTCTATGTATATTCTTCGTTTCTGGGTTCATGTTCTATGCCTTCTTTAAATCCAAATCAAAATTGGCTTTTTGCATGTGTCGGATTAAGGGATCGATGTTCAGGTGTCGAGATAACAGAGGTCTCCTCGGTTATGTTTGGTCCCCCTCTATATGCATCCCTATTATTCATGTTACACATTGTATTCTATATATATATATATATATATATATAGAGAGAGAGAGAGAGAGAGAGAGGAAGATGAAATTAAGGGAAAGGGGGTCCATTATATATATTGCATGAGATGGAGCACGCTCGTTTTAGATGTTGATTGGTTGGGTAGTGCCTCCCGGCTTGAATAATTGCAAATATCTAAATTGGCTGCTAATTGGACATGATCATGGACGCGTGCTACTTTCACCAGTCGTATTCCTTAATTATATATTTAATCCAAATTTTAGAATGATCTGTTACGTTTCAGGGAATGTCAGAGATTATATATATATGAGTAAGCTTTTTTTATCAAGATTGAATTGAATAAAGTAATGCGCCAACCAGATATCGCCACCCAAACCAACACTAGTATATTCATATATACACGGGGGCTTCTGATTTTTTTTCTTTTAATTTAGTAATTTCTACAGTAAGCTGTGTGAACATTGCATATAAAATCCAGAGAATACAATATTACTACTATTGAATCAAACGAAAGAAAAATGAGTGAGGCACGAATCTCTGATTCTGGGATTGGTAGTTAGTATTATATATAGCAGGTTAATTTTTGTATGACCATTGAAGACTGCAAAGACGCTTTCAACGCCTACTACTGTTTTTCTTCCATCTATTTTATATATATAATTGAGAACTAATAGACCGTTTGGCTCGTTTTCAGATGATCAATTCTTATTTTTGGTGTATCAAATAAATTGAAAATTATTATTCAGCAGTTGGAAGATAGCAAAATGCTACCCACCACACTCGCAATAAGAAATCGCCCATGTGTCTGCTTCAAAAACTATTGATTAGTAACTACTTTATTATGAGGAATCCCATCCACTTAATTAGCCTTTACACATATATTTTCAGGCTAGATCAGAGTCAAAAACCTCGTATATCCATTTTACCATATCGACCGATTGAAATTACGATCAAGTATTGAACTAGGTTACGTTTTGAAGCTATGAGTATGTATATCAGTGCTTCTGTTTTTTTTGGCAGAGCTTGGTGATTTACAACAATGTATTCATTCCTCGTTCATGGACACTGTAACAAGGCTGAATAATGTTAGTTGAAGGATATTTTAGTTCATATATAGATATAGTCTTCATCATGATACTTAATTCTCTCCCGAACAAATCTAATGTTGACTCGACCAATAATCATCCTTAATTAAGTTACTGTCGGCTGACAATATCAGATCGCGTGTATATATAGTGAGTATAAAGATGTAGAGACTACCCAAAAAAGATATGCAAAATCGACATGTTTTGTCTTTTTGAATGTTCATTTACATCATAAGAAACTCGGGATTTGCTACGTGACAAGTATACGAGAGTCATAGGTTGATTAATTATGGAGTTCTGGTAGCTAGCCTATTATCTTTGTACATAATGATGATTAATTAAAGTGTTAATCACGATTAAGAAGCAATGAATCTGAACTGAAACCATCTTTATCAATGGAGAAATGGGCAATCATAACTCAAAAGAAGTTAAGAAGCGTGTATATATAATGTACATATTTTTTGCATGTAAGGCGACGCCTCATAGCTGCCAATGTAGAAACATACGAAAGAAAGATAAATCCTTACTTAAAATATCTGCGCCTGATTCAGATTGGCCGTTTGATAGGCTAAACGGGCAAATTAGGCAGCTTATTTAAATTGATTTTCGGAGAAAAAGAATCAATCGAATCGATGTAAGACACTAAATTTTATACAATCAATTATGTTAAGTGAGTTATTTTTCAAGCATTTAAATCACAATCGTATTCATATAGGTGTTTAGAACTTGCAAGTTACAACACCTTCCTTTCCCTGGTAATTAACCAGAATAATAGACAATATATAACATACATTTGACTGAGATAAATAATACTTTTTTAATTCTTAATATATAATATATTTAACTAATTTGATTAGATTAATAAAATTATTTAAATTAGTTAATATAACATATTTTTTCTAAAATACCCTAATTATTTTTCTTAACTCTCTCCCTCCATCTCTTATTTAATTATTATTGAAAAAATATCAATAAAAAAAATTTGGGGAGAAGATGATAAATATAAGAAATAAATCTTAATTTTTATATTAAATCTTATATTAAGAACAGAAAGAATATATTTGTGATGAAATTCACTTTGATGTCATGTTATAAATTTTATGACAAAATCAATGAGTAACAATCATCTTCTAAAAATTCAAAGAAAGCGATGAATGACTTATAATGTAATTGTATGCATATTTGTTTGACCACAGAACCATGTATACGTATATTTCATTATTACTTTTAAATCGCGGATCATGAAAAACAACTACAGGAGATGTGAACGGCGACCGTGTGATTTGAATGTTTTCAGAATTACTCACTTTAGAACGGAAGCGGTGGAATACGTAGTTGATGACTCTCAAAGTTGTGTGTGGCTCTTCATTCCTAATTAGGGTGACACTGCTCAAGTAGTTGGATACAATGATCGAAGAAGAAACAAAAACCTCTGTTAGCACCTTTGCACCCAAGAGGCTGCTAATCAACATGGCGGCTGACTTACAAGATTCACCAACAAACTCCAATATTCATAGCCGAATGAGGCTAGTTTATACCGCAACTTGAAAAATTCACTTCTATAAAGCACGGATGCATAATGGCCATAACTATGAAAGTATACTTAACGTTCAACATTCAATTCATACTTTCCTCTGCCATGGCAGCGCATCCCCTGCCTCCTTCAGAACTATGATCCAATTGTTACTAGCAGGTTAACGACTATAGCTTTTGTCTTCTCTGCCTCGAGACGAAAGGTCTGGTGTTAACCTTGACCCACGTCTTTTCTCACTATAGTCGTCTTATCTTTGAATTGTCATATTTTTCTCCAAATTTCGTCTCTTTCATCAGACGATGCATACAAGAGACCATCGCTTACCATGACATTGAGAAGTTCCTAAACACAACATAAATACAAATTGACAATTTTCACACCCAATTTGCTAGTGTGACCAGGACATGTCTAGACATGCCCCAGCAACAGCAATTCCTACGTACTACTCACAAAAACAAGAAAATAAAATAAAGTTCGGATTTCCTCCCAAATTGATATCACGAGATTTCTGGGAAGTCTCAGACATAACTTGCAATATAATTCTATTTAACATCGTGGAAGACGGAACATTTTCCCTATCTTTTGAGGAGGGAAAGGAGGGGAGGTGGGAGAAGACAAATGGAAATGTGCACAGCATGACAACTGATATGTAGGAGTATATTCCAAACTCCAAGCATATGAAAGCAACACAAGAAGCCTGACTAACTCCAAGAAACCATTAGTTTGAGCATTATAACAATGAAACCCCGGAGGCTAATGACTAACGCCACAAGGGTAAGTAATGCTCTGATGGTAACGGCGTGTGCAAACAAACCACAATTCAGTCCATATCCTCCACTATGTTAGAGAGCGTTAGATCAAGGGATGAGTCCCATATATATTGAGCCCTCATAGGTTTTGAAATTTCAGGATTCAATGCATTCAATAGATTAATTCTGAGAATATGTTTCCCCAAGTTCCCAGCAAGCTTTCAAATAAAATACCCACAAAAACAAAGCCCTTAATAACATTCAGCACTCAATTTCTTGAAGGAAGAGGGGGAAGAAAGGCATCAAGCGGGAACATTTTCGCCTCATGTGCACGTGAAAACTTTAATGATGTCGCCAAAAAGAAAGAAAGTTAAGATGAAATTTACCACCGGAATCTAAGCAAATGAGATAGAAAAGTTCATTTCATAGCTTACACAGCACCAGTGGTTCCAGACACTGTTGTCATCCTCAGACACGAGATAGGTATTTATGAACAACCAACTCGCTGTAAAGATGACTTCCGACCAGCGTATGCAACTGATCAAAGAGTATGCAAAACAAATTAATCAAGGACAACCTGAAGAATCGTTATGAAAAAGACTGATGCGTCAATTGTCAAAGATAGAATATATATATATAATGTAATGCTGAGATGAAACAAGTCCGATCGGCGGAGGCAAGAAGATTTTAAGTAAGAAATCAAATTAGACAGACAGTTATGCAGAGGAAAATCAGAGCAAAAGCATTCCCAATCGATGCTAATCTCTGTTTTTTTTTTGTTAGAATGCTAATCTCTGTTGCCGACATCATCAGGAACCGCAATGAAGAAGAAGCCTTTAAATCATCTATCACTAACCCTAAGGGCCCGTTTCCGAGGCCCATTAGGATTGTAGTGTGTCTTTGGTTGGCCCATACATGCCATACGCTGTAAAGTTAAATTAAACTTTTGACACAGACTAACAGGGGTTGGTCTGAATGGTAAACGGCTCGGTATCGTTTAAACGAGGTCTCGAGTTCGAGCTTTGGCGTACGCAAAAAATCCCCACTGGGAGACTCACCCACCATAGCCAGGTGCGCGACGCGAGTCAGATCCGGATGTCGGGGCAAAGCTCCGGTGAACCGGGTGGGTAACAAAAAAAAACTTTTGAAACAGCTAGATCTTAAATTTAAAAGATTTTATTTTGACACAGCTAATAAATAGTTAGATCCTAAATTTAAATCAGATTATGTGTATAAAAAAAAATTATTGAGAGAGACAACTTATTTCGATAATCTCTATATTTCGGAAAGATTAATTTCTAAGATATCAATTAAGGAGTAAGGTCTGATTTCTATAAAAAAAATTAATTTTACAAATATTTTTTATGATATACAAATAATATATTCCTAATGAGTAGTAATGACCCTCCGAATATGGGAAATTATTCCTTCTCTGCAAAAAGAGCAAATATGCACTGACAGGACTTATATTATGAACCAAATATGATAATATAATATAAACAATTCCCTAATAAAAATAATTTAAATAAGATACTAAAATTGGAATATAAGATTTCAATCAGATTTAACCATGAACCCAAGGTTCACTAGCATTATTGAATTAATAGTAATTAAATCTATGTATTTTAAATTTTATATATCGGAGTATGAATATGATATATAAAATTGGAAGTTGTTACTAATAAATTTCATAACTTAACATTTAAATATTGATAAACTAATTAAAACTGAATTTATTAAGTAAATTATATCTACAATAATTAGTAATCATGTATGAAAATATAAAATTATTGAGTAACTTAATTATTTAAAAGTTATTATTTCATTATTCAAAGTTCAAACTAATCATCTTCAATTCAGCCTTCCATATTCATGCAGAAGTCAAAAACATTCTCACATTTGAGTTGTTTTCGTCCCAGTTCAATTTCTATAAATCATGCAAGCTATTACGGAGGCACAGCGATTATTAACACATTAAACGAAAAAAGCCCATAACCTGTTCACTGCAGCTTCAGAAATTTCACGACAGCCCTGTGATGATTAAGCAAGGAGGAGGTTCAGATTCAACGCCGGAGAAATTAAGCGGAAGTCGAAAGTGGTGGGCCATTAGAAGGTCATTTAAATTGCTTTCTAAAAATCAAACACATGGCACTAGTAAAATGGTTGGATTAACTAGACTGGGAAGATTTCACCAACTAATTTTGGTAAAGTCATCCTCTAGCTTTGGAGGATCCATATACCAAATGCCCCATCCTTCTATTGTAATATTTGCCTACACAAGGGAAAAAAACATCCTTCGATGCCTCTCTTATCGATAATAAATAGCAGATTAAGGGTCTCTGCAGACAAGAAGCAGATTCTAGAAGTCTGAATGATACAGGCACACTAGATTGGAGTGTGTTAAGGGGGTGCGGCAAAGAGGGCATTCTGGCTTTTCGTTGCACCATTCCGTTATACAGTTCCTATGCAGAACAAATCAAACACAAGATCAGGAGAACGGACAGAACGAGGATCGGGGCATTTGATGAATGCTAATAACATTGAAGCAAAGCAAGGCAATACCAGCAAAACACATGGCCACAGGAAGTGGCTGTTGGGTGTTGCCGATTACTCAGGCAGAGCGTGCATTTGCTCACTCCACTAGTTGCTTGGGACTGCAAAAGAGTGAAGAATATCAGAAGATTTGATGCTCTAACACATAACATACTAAATTGCCTAATTCCAACAAGGATTTTTTTATTGATTCTGCCATCTTCGGTACACAAGTTGTGATAAGTCCCTATTTTTGAAGGAATATGGTAAATCAATCCTTCTGACAATTAAGCTTTGTAAAAAAACCTTTGTTGGTAGCCCCGCTCATTCAGTAATAAATAATTTGTCAACGTTGTCCAAACAGACTTGAATGAACACCAGCCAAGACACAGACAAGGATAAAATCTGCATTGTCCAAGTACATTAAGTATCCATTGTGTCAAATACAAGGGATGGCCATGTAATGGAACAATATGACTATTCTTAAAGTATGGGTGCTTTATGTTCACTAGAAGCGCGAAGGATTTCAAATTAATCAAATATCTCATGATTTGGATATTGAATGTCAGGTGAGACACCCACCATTATTATAGCAATGGTCCTAACTATTAAGCTCAAACCTTCCTATTTCCTAACAGATCAAAGAAAAATAATCATATTAAGGGGTCAAAAGCAATGGGTTTAATCCAACCCCAGATCCTTAACCTATCAACAGGACACGTCTGGGACAAGTTCAACAGCCATTAAAACATACGCTGACATATCATCTGAAAAACCAAACAACAACGGATTCATGTGAAATTTGCACCTCAGAATGTGTAGTGTCAGATAACCAATTTCCTTTGTCTGTATCAGAAGATGCCGGAAGACCCTCTTCATTTAAAACAGGCAAACCTCGTCCTATAACACAATGGTGCAATCAGATTGGGATAAAAGACATAATGAATGAGAAATATATGTCCCATATACAGTTTAGACATGGTCATTTTCCCTTTGCTCCTGATGAACCAAAAAAGTTTAAGGAAAAGGAAAATGAGAAAAAGTAACAGAATGAATATACAGTTTAAGATTAATTAGAGTATTCTATAACCTGCTGATCCCTGGTGCGTCCCAAAGGATGTCTGATGAACTGAACTTGCAATTGAAGATAAATTGCTTCGACGTAGCCCTTCAGCAGCAATTATACAAAGCTGAATCAACAGAAATACACCCAAAATTTGGTATCTGCATGGAAGCCAAATTACAGGAAAGTAAGTTCTAAATCTAAAACATCTAGAAAAGAGACATGGTCAAACTGATGAATGATAAGACATTAGGGGGGAAAACAAAGCCAGCACAATTAAATAACAAAGACTGAAATTTGTATTAATACCTTTTACAAAGCAACTTCAGGGATATCAAACCAACACAAGGATTGGCAAAAGAAAACTAAACAAGATGGAAAATGAAAACCAAATTGTAAAAGAAAGACGAGAGGGAATAGATAATTTGCTTTTTATTGAACTATGGAGTTCTTCTAGAAAGCCCACATATTTTTAAAATTCTACAAGAACAATACCTGGGCCTTTGATTTAATGATTTTCCAATGAAGACATATCGAATTCCTGCAGCACGTTTTGGTATATGATAATAGAGACCTGCAAAAGCGGAAGCTTTTAAAACGTACTTTAGACATTTCATGACAGTAAATGAGCCCTTCAAGCAAAGGATCACCTTCAAAATAGAAGAGCATAAGATTAGCACGAAGAACCAATTGCAACAACTCACGAACCATAGGAAGCATCTAGTAGCAGCAACATAAAACCTCGCTTCAGTAAAACGTTGCCCTTGACTGAAATCAATGAACCGAGTAACTGTAGTGAAGTTAATGTACCGTAGGCCATCTCTGAACTGCATGCAACCAAAATCCTCTCAGTTTCTCCTTCAACCTTGTCAGAGTTGTAAGAGATTGCCCTGATGTAGAAGAGGGAAGTTCACTCACATCAGAAGTTTGAAATTCACTACTCCTAATGGTACCATTTTCACCATAGATCTCAGCAGATTGTGAATCAGCAAGGGCAATTCCTCGGGAAGCAATTCTAGAACTGTACAACCAACAAGGAAGCCATCATTAAATTTGAAAAGAAATATATATTACTGATCACGATAACAGAAATAGCTTGACATATTGAATTTGACATTTGAGGAATATATAATAAAAGAATGAGGCTGAAATCAACCTTATTCGTTCTGCAATATATGGAACAGCTGTCTGGTATACAATGAAAAGAGCACGCCTTGCAGGAGTAGGAGGAAGTCCATAAGGTCCTCCAACCTAAACAAATCAGAACTATCAGATATCGGAACTTTGGAGGAAAGGGAACAAATTAGATAAAAACTCTGCTAAAATAAACCTCAATGCCTCCAATATGAGAAATGGAAATACTACAGTCCTTGACTAAAATATGGCCTCAATGATCTCATTTATAGATAAAGATTAAAGGCAGTTGAAGACACTAAAATAGTTTATAAAAGAACACTCAACTGTCTGAGTTTCAAGTTTAAAAAAGCCATTCTCCGGAACGATAAAAAGCGGGTACGCCAGCCACATACATGCTAGACAACTCAACATATGCAGTCAGATAAGGTCAAAGTTGATGCAAATACAGCAAACCTGAGTGATGTCACAGTATTCCTCTCCGAGCGTCTGTTGTCCTGAACCTGTTGTCAGCACATAGTAAAGCATTTGTCCCAATAGTTTTGTCTGCAAAACAATAACATTACAGTTAAACTCTATCTTCAAACCAACAGAGTTTCGTTCCAGGATAAATGGACTGAAAATATACTGAAACAGCACGAATACAATTTATGAAGGAAAGTGCTGACCTCACTTTGGTAGGTAACTGCAACTCTAGTACCTGAACCAAGAAAAGCAGAGATGTCAGGTTGACTCAAGCGGACATATGAGTTCATCGCGAGATTAAATGTTAAAATGAGAAGAAGCCAAAATAGTAATATAAGACCTAGTGTATTGTAAATTGCACTAACTAGGTCTTATATTAAGGAGGAGTCCATAATTTTATCCATAAAACTGGGTAAGAAATTTCGTTCAAATAGTTATATCTAGATAAGAGGAAGAAAATTAATAATAGAAGAGAAAAGCGAAGAGTGACGAGTAGAACAAATAATGCAATGAAGGCATCCAAGAGTTCTAAAGCTCTAGGTCTCGTCAAATTTTTTAATAACAGATTTATGAAGTAGAGAAAGTTAAGGAATTAATCTAACCTAAGGGGCAACTCCAGATTTACCAGGTAAATTAGACACATTTTTCTACTATAAAATCAAAAAGTGAAACGGGAAAAGAAGTTGACATAAAAATTAAAATCTTAAGACGCGAAGGCGAAGGGGCTATAAGGCCTACAGACCAAAGAGGTGACGGAAGGCGTCGCGACAGGCTTCATAGACGAAAGAGGCATACTGATCATCCTTCTCAGCCGCTCTCATGATCTCAGGCTGAGCCGCCAGGGGGAATCGCCGAGGTACGGATTGTTCGGTGTTGGTAGGAGCAGCCTCCGCACTGGTACTCGGCTCACCCGAGTTGAATTGCCCACTCCTTCGCAGGTGACCCCAACCCATTCTCACTTTTGCACCTTGTCCGACTCACAATTTCAAAAAATCAGTTCCGAACTACTCAATTTCATTGTTCACTTATAGGTTCTGGTTTATCCTCCGGCACAAAACATGCGAAAGAGGAAAAAATTTTGGTTAGAAAATTTTATCCGGACAAATTTGGACTGATTAGTGCAACGGGCGACCGGCAAGGAAGCAACAGAGTAAAGGAACGCAAACGCTTTCTCTTCTTGAAGAAGGACATGATGCCGTATTTCCTAAGCCCAAAAATCCTGGTGGAAAAAGAAAGTAATCGCCGTTGCCGGGGATCGAACCCGGGTCACCCGCGTGACAGGCGGGAATACTAACCACTATACTACAACGACTTTGCTGAGCAATTGACAGTTCAAATATCATACTCTATATATGACCATAACTTTCTTGCCACACCAAACCAGAAGTTTACTAAAGGAAATAGGGAAATTATCTTATTCATCTTGATCAATAAAGGGCCCGTAATTTTTATGACCGTTAGCTTTTGTTTTTTTAAGTTTAGGATTTTAGGGTTTAGAAAAGATAAATTTTGTACGAGTTTTGTAGTGTTGTTTTATCATCACGAACTATTTTTGCAAATTCGTGCCAAGTATAATTATTTGTTGTACTTGACTAATCGTTGTAGCTATTTTGTTTTTCTCTCCAGATGCTTGCTATTATTATAGCGACTAAGTATTTTCTAGACTATTACTATATATCTAAACCCGCCATCTTTGACTGTGAGGAATTAGCACGAACTGGGAAGCACGCTACCTGCTGGCAGCAAAGTGTCTAACTAAAACAGATATGCAGAAAGTCAGGTTGGTGAAGAATAGTAAATGTTACAAACACAACATGTTACATTAATCATGAACTGCCATATTAATGTGGAAGCTTTTTATAACTCGTTTCTTAACCTGATACACTGTGCAGCTTAGTCAAGACATATCCTTTTGTGAATCTCAAGGCCTCTTGCAAATCAAGCGGGGTCAATCTCTGGCTTGCCCAGTTGTCTACTGATAAAGGTAAAAAGGCAGAGAAAAGATAAAAAGGTAAAAATATGTATTCACTTACACACCCAATACCTTCCGGTGTCCCTATTTATAGACCTATTATACTAATTACCCAAACTACCCCTTTTTCCCCAACTCCCATGTATCAATATACTCCCCCCAACAAGAGATCCTTGTCCTCAAGGATCAGTACAAAATCAGAGGAAAAAAAATTGAAAGTAAAAGTAATGGACATCAAAACCCCAGTTTGCTGCAATGTTCCTTCAGTGCGGAGACCTATTGTCACATTCCATATAAGCCCATATAACACCCATTGCTGAAGCTTCAAGAATGGAAGCTTGAGAAGCCCAAAGCCCATCCAGATAGAAAAACAAAATCCCAAGCACACAGCAGTAATCTTTCATATTTATATGGCTTCCTTCTTTAGCTTTGTTTCCCTTATGGAGTTGAGCTGTAAGTACAGGAATATGATATACAGCAAAGAAGGCCTTCATGAAGTCATAGAGGTCATTGCCAGCTCCCACTTCATTATACCCAGTGTCAAGGTCATTAGCAGTGTTATAACTAAAATCATTCCCATTAAGTTGGTCCTCATACAGAAGATTCGGGACCCGATCCCACCCATAGTCAATCCACAAAAAGAACATGTTGTTAGT
The DNA here is from genome assembly GCA_037074615.1 of Leucaena leucocephala. Lineage (NCBI taxonomy): Eukaryota > Viridiplantae > Streptophyta > Magnoliopsida > Fabales > Fabaceae > Leucaena > Leucaena leucocephala. Next base: position 4,732,185 of record CM073540.1, on the reverse strand, counting down.
AATTTTGAAAGGGTCATTTTCATAAGACATTGCCAACTCGCTGCTACACCCAGGTCCTCCCGTCCCCCAAAGCACAAAAGGGTTCTGGTTGCTGTTGCGAGATTCAAAGAAGTAGAACATCCTAGCAGCATAAGAATGCTCAATCATGTAATAACCAGCAATATAACACATATCCTCAACAAAAACACCCGACTCATAAGCCACTAAATAGGAAAACCCAAGCGGTCTCTCAACTATCTTCTTGTGTTCGTCCCAAGAACTCTCATAGCGCACAATATTGACAGCTACGACATCCACAACAGGGGCAAAATTAAACTGTCGGATGAGTTTCTTGGGCTTAATCGACATAAAATCTGACCACACCTGGTGAAGATCTTCGAGCATATTAACGCATACGGGCAAAGAAGGTGTGATAAGCGTCGATGGTAAAGACCCAAAACATGAGCCAAGTCTTCCAACATCTCTCTCCGATATCTCCATTCCTCTCCAAAGAACCGCAAATGTTGAACGAGGGTCATTGGCTTGCAACTTGAACAGAATATGGTTTTGCGGACTAGGTTTCTCCACAAGTAACTCCAGGAGTGAGTTGAACTTAGGGCCCAAGATCAAAGAAACCCTAGATGCTCCAGAATTATGAGTACGATTAGCAACAAACGGAGGGAGGATCCATGGAGTCGCTAACGCCGTAGATATCTGCGAAGTCTTACAAACGGAGAATAGGGCTGGGATGGTGACGAGATTCCGTGTTAAGTAGCATGGAAACATTGATTGCTCTCGAAATTCTGAGTCAGTGAGCATAATCGGCTTCCAGGATGGTTTTATCTCCTCCACACGATGTCCACGTGTTCCTTCTTCAGCTACAGCCTCAACGATTTGAGTCGCATCCGCAGCTACCTCATCATTGTTAGATGACTCTTTCTTGTTTGAATCATTTTCATTCACCTTCAAATCAGTCACATCTTCTACTTCTACGAGTGCAGTCCTCGCCTCTTCAGCAACACCAATGGCGGATTTCGAAATCGCACCTTCAGCAACAATAATGGTGGGATTTGAAATCTCACCCCAGTCTTCCTTGGTTAGCAAAGATAGCTCGGCATCCATTTCCCGTAAGCAATCCTCAAGGCGGGAGAAAGTTTACTTGAGGTCCTTGAGATCCCAATTGTTCTGGTCCAAACGAGCACAGATATCCCGATTGGTCTGGTCAATATGATTTTTCAAATCATTTAAACGATAAAAGGATCGAGTATCCATAGAATCCGGCGACGCCATTGGCCGGATAAGAGGCTCTGATACCATGATAAAGGTAAAAAGGCAGAGAAGAGATAAAAAGGTAAAAATATGTATTCACTTACACACCCAATACCTTCCGGTGTCCCTATTTATAGACCTATTATACTAATTACCCAAACTACCCCTTTTTCCCCAACTCCCATGTATCACCACCATGCATTATTTACTGATGAATATATGAATGGGAAATATATAACTACTGTGGGGTGAAATACAATATTCAGCTCATAAATAGTACTCAAGTCGAAATATCTGCAGCACAACCATCGAAACCCAGGGGAGGTCAACTCTCTACCTAGGCATACGAATCCCGGAATCTTTTACAAATATATAATCCCCAAAAAAATCAGTATATTTGATTTGGAATAATTTAGTAAATTATATTTTTGGCCTGTATGAATAATAAAGGAATCTTTTTTCTAAATATTATGAGTTAATAAATATTGGCGTGTCAAGAGGCATATATTAGCCGAAGGGCATCCCTGATATTAAAAGAGGCGGTAAAGAACAACTCATCATTAATTAGACTTCATAAACTTGTTGTTAACAGGTTATTCAATTCCACTCTGGCGAAAAAGCTTAGAACACAGGCATGTTCAATATCTGAAGAAGATGGAACAATCAAATCAACAGTAAGTAATAAACCTGATGTCACTCAACCACCAAGGCTGGCAGATGCAAGAACGTGGTCATTCAAGAACCCCCGAGTCCAAAGGAAAATCACTAGCTTCAAACGAGCGACACATTTACGAAACTCATCATCTAACCACTGATCCCTTCTTACGCCAATGTCAGGGTTCTCATGCTTCATCAGAAGCTCAGACGTGAATTTGTGGGGTCCTGGAATAAGAACCGAGTTTCTAGATCAACTCTATGCAGCAGACTTTTGCTTGTACTTTTTTTTGGCCAAATGATTTTTTTTTTATTGATTCAAACCAAAGCATCCAAAAGTAAACTGTCTACAACAAATATGTCTAAACATCCACAATCCATTAACCGAAACAAAGCCAAAATATCAATCAGACAAAGGCAAATAGACAAAAAACAAATCAGCTCCATGCTTTGCAACTCCAAACTGCAATGGCCCACTCCTGTGAGACCACACCATGAAAGTGGCTGGTAGGGGTGGTTGTCTTGCAACTTGCTCCATTAAGCCCACACCCTTATGTGCCAAAGCTGCTTTCCCATTCGCAGCATTCAACATCTCTTTTTTAATAAAAGAGGATGGAACATTCTGAAGACCTTTACAAACCTCCCACACGAATAGCAAAAGGTATGCCAGCCACCTGTCTTCTCAAAATATACAACATAGAACAACAAGGAGAGAACGTCGCTCTCACTAGGGAAACCCTAGGAGAGAAATTTTTTTATTCATGATTAGTTTAGTTTACGTGTTTCTTTTGTAGATTGTGTTTGAAGGTTGACTTTTGCTCGTACTTTAACCTTCATGACGACGCAACGATAGGTAGTCAACTCTGGCTAATGAAATGAGGAATGATATTTTTTTTATTATTAGTATCTCATAAATAATTTATTATCCGTCGCATCACGCTTAATTTATGTGAGTTTGAGCTCATTTTTAATCATAGTTCAATCGTAGTTGGTCACAAAGCAGGGTCCGGCAATTTCGCAGCTCACGCTACAAAGTCAATAAGTTGACGCGTGCTGGATAATTTACTATTCCATTTTACTAGAGATCTATGCCCAGCGAGCCAAAAATCTATTAATTTGCGTGCTGGATTTTATTTCACTCTATTTTTAAAAATACTAATTTAATTAATTCACGTGCTTCACCTGATGGCATGCATGATTGGCACCAAAATCAATATAATATTATTTTTTTAAGTTCATTTACTAAAAATCAATATTTTACCATGAATTTGTTCACGTTTTTTACATGATTCGCTTGATGGCATGATTGGCAAGAAAAAAACAAAAAGGATGAATCATGGTTTAATTTATTAATTAGACTTGAACGCAGTTTTTTTTAAAAAAAAGTATAATAATAAAAATATTATTTAAATAAAACTGCTATATTATAGAAAGCTTAAATCTAAAAATAAAACATTTTAATTATCGTTTTGTTGAAATAAATTCTGCATTGATCCTTTAAACTGTAAAGTTGGGATGAAAGTTCGTCACTGACGTCGTCGTCATCATGAGACATGAACATTCGAAACAACATTATCGTACATCTATCCCTCAATGCCACATCTTGTCCAATAACTAAGTTTAACTTCTTAATAAGACAAGACGAATTAACAGTACGAAAAGTTAAAAACGAATTCACGGCCAATCGCCAGAGGCAGAATCCAACATGAATGTCATTAAATCCAGATCAGTAGTGCCAATGTTCCTGAATCCATCACTTGTCCCACAATTGACAAGTTCGTCGATATGTGAGAACCCGTCTGCTTGCGCATCCATGGCCATGGCCATGCTATTGTCAAGGTTAAACTCTCTAAAAAAATCTACGGCATTCAGTTCATCTTGAAACTCATCATTATGTTCAGCACCTAACAAGTTCATATCTGAATTCTGATATTGATCATCTACAGCCTGCTGAAACTGGTTGGTGAACTGGGGAGCTAGGTGATGAGCTTTGTGAAGCCCTAACTGGTTGGAAGCTAGAGAGTTGACGGCGGACGTTTCCTCAGGACAATTAGGAGAGTGTTGGATAACCACGTTTTTTAATCTTCGGGCCTTCGTTTGGATTACTTGTGGTCGAGTGATATCATCAGACTCGCTTGATTTGCTGGATGGATGTTTCTCAGACGTTGCGCCTGCAGATTGTGTTCTAAGCTTCTTCGCCAAGGTAGTGTTCCAGTAGTTCTTGATTTCATTGTCTGTTCTTCCTGGTAGCCTTCCAGCTATAAGAGACCATCTGGGTGATGTAAGATTACTGTTACTGTACTGTGCTGAAGTCGGATGAAAGAATCATGAAGAAAAAATGGAGAGGGAACATATACATATATAATCAACCTGTTACCAAGAAGTTTATGAAGTCTGATAATGAGGTCTTCTTCGTCTTGGGTGATGTTACCTCTCTTGATATCAGGCCTGAGATAGTTCAACCATCGAAGCCTACAGCTTTTGCCACCTCTATTCAAGCCTGCATTTTGATTATTCTTTGTCACGCTCAGTTAACTTAGAGAGCAACCGGAAATTGAAAGGGGGAAGAAACTGAGAAGTTAATTACCAGCTCTTATAGGGATGTGGGTCCACTTGCCTTCGCCGTGGACCATAATGTAAGAAGTGAGCAACTTGTCTTCTTGAGCAGTCCATGCTCCTTTGTTCAGTTCTTCTACTTCCCCAGAGCAACTTGGACTCCTCATCTTTCTTCTCGTTTTATCTCAGTTTTGGTCTGCGGAACTTAGACCAACCCTAATTCTTTTTATAGACCACCATTCAGCCAATGACGCTAAAACTCGTGCCCTGAAATTTGTTGTTTTAGCAAGCAACATTCAATGAGATTGCATGTGTTTGGTTTTCTGCAGCAAATAAATAATAAAGAATATGTATGTATGTATTTCAATGAGGTGGGTGTGGCTCCAGACTAAGAAAAAATTTCCAGAGCTCGTCACGTGAAGCATGAAATTATTATCCAATTAAATGTTGACTAAACAGCAAGTTGAAAAGAGATTATATTGGCTATACAGTACTATGCATGATACGAATATATTCATCGTTAGCCGTGAAATGCAAAGAAAAAGTGTTGAGGTAAAATGTCTTGCAAAGCAAAGTTATTTCCCTTAGAATTCAAGCATCAACCAGCTCCTTTTAGGGAGGTATCTCCTAGTTTCGCGGGCCATGGAATTCAATGTAAGAAGTGAAAGTAGCGAAGGAATATAATTGGCCTTAAGCCACTACGGGTACACATATCCAAGTTAATACTATAAGAATATTCTCTGATACTGGTTTTTGGTTCTCAAGTTCCATAGGCTGGTCCGTACGCTGTGTAATCACGGCATTGCATTTTTTTATAATGTTACTGACACAAATCGATCAGGAAAACCCCATTATTGTTAGTTCTCAGCGATGGTTGTCTTGCCTTCAAGAAAAAGGAAGGAGCAAAAACAGGAAGTTATATGTGTACTTGAGGATCATATATACGATTTTACATAGATAAATAGAAAATCGAGGTTAATACACATCGCTCAAAGTGAAAATAAATGACCGATATTGTGTGCATTGTTGTTATTCATAGTTTTTAATGATGATGAGGCAAAGCGGTGGCTTTTCATATCTGGACCACTCTACTGCGAAAGCCAATTAGTAAGTAGCTTAGATAAGGAACAGTACAGCACTACACTGTTGAAGTTAACGGGGGTCCAAGTTACATTATTTATTCAACTTTATATAACCTGAAGCCTTTATATAAATATATGCATGTGTATATATATAACTATTTCGATCTTTGCATGTTATACTCATACGTTGTCTTCAAGTGTGAAACTGCCAGTCTCTCAGATCATCCTCAACGTGAATCATTCAGCAATCATTGAAGTGTGACCATCATTATTGTGGAAACTTTTTAAGCGGTTCAGTCATTTGGTAATGATGAACTTGAAATCTTATTAGGGCAGCTTAATAAGCATCTCTTCTTGGGGTTTAGACTCTGGACTATTCTAAATCACGTGGCAATACATTATATTACTGAACTTTTGAATCTGCTCTTCACTCCGTTGGAAATTTAGCTTCGCTTTGGCATGATATTGAATCAGAGCACCGACACACACTGTTAAGTCAACTGATACATCCAAGCGCTCAGCCTATGGTGTTTTGTCGTCTTGACATCGATCTTCATGAATCTTGCTTGAGGATCGCATGCATGCTGGGCCACGTGACAGGTGACTCTCAAATATATGGATATTTTAAGCACCAAGTGGGGGTAATCATAATACGTAACCTAATGAGGAAATTCTTAACTCATTAATTAACTTGAAAGCAATAAAAAGTACAGCAAATCATGGAGCAGGTTGAGTCAAGATACGAGTCGTCGATGAATTTCAAAGGCAAGCGATTTAATCGGTTTATGGACCAATATTCAGATATCACGAGCGAATTAATATAATTTAGCTTGTGCCTTGAGTTCAACTTTTTGCAGCACCACTGAAATGGGCAAAAAGGTTCTCTAGTTATTAAATCAACGACGTATTAATTGGGAAGAAACTCTCCTTTTTCCTCGGAGAATTAATAGCCGCCAAAGAAAGGGACTCGATGGGTCTGCGTCAAATAAAATTTCAGGGGAATCCAGGGAAGTCATACGGGTATTGGATATGTGTTTGTAGCTAGCATGGAAGTTAGAGAAGTATGCAACGTTGAATTTTTTAAGTTGAACAAATGAATAACTAAAAGGATAACGCAGAACAGCCCTCCCCTCAAACATTGAAGACAACCTAATTAGAAAGGAAAATAACTTGTTAATATTGATACAGTCACAGAATCAGAATGCATAGTGGACATATAAAAAACAATAAAGGTATGTATATATGTTATATATATACACACACATACAAGTGGAGTGAAGTTACTTAGCAACTTTGTGTTGGCTACTGTGTTCTGTGCCTCCCGATTCTGGCGGTCTCAATCCCTTTCATTCTTATAAGCACATGCCGCTAAAATTTAACAAGTGATTGAACTTTGAAGAATGTGGAATGCAAAATACTGAGCCCAGAAGGAACGTGCTAAAACTTTTTTTTTTGTACAAAATTTATTTGAAAGCGATTGGGCTTACTCATGATCCAAGGGCAGGACGAAGTCTCCCTTCCTCCTATGCGATACCAATATCAAGTAGGGCGAGCTGTTGATTACCCTCAACTCCTCAAACGTAAATTTAGGCACACAGGAGTTAAGATGTCTCCTAAAGCGCCGCGACTAGAACCATAATAAATTAGTATTTCCTAATGATCAAATACGCTCTAAATAATCATATGTCTCACATTTTTATCAACTGAACCTACGAACGATCAGTTAGGAACGTGCTAAAACTTAATTATAGTCCAAGAGCCACTTGAATTCATAACGGGCCCAACCCAAATACCAAAAGTGACATCATTTTCTGCATAAATGTATATAAAAAAAAAAAAGCAATGCATAAAAGTTATCTTTAAGATTGTTTTCGTCTTAAGTAATAATTATAAATTTAATAAAATAGTTGGCAAAAAATAAATAAGATAGTAAAATTTTAAAAATTAAGAAAAGAGAGTTTTTTTTTTAGAAAATGCCAAATAAATCCTTAAAAATTAAAACATGCATGCATTTTGAACAATAAATGTTCTTTCTTTTTTTTAAGAAAGAAGAAAACGTCTGTGAAACAAAATAGAGTATCAACCAAGACTTTGAATGAGAATGGTTAGTAAGCACGTCAGGGGAACCCAATGTGTGGGGAACGTGACATTTGATTTATTTCCTGCGGTGGCGACTGGCGAGGCACCATGATTTGTGAGGTACGTACTAGTTGCCATTAAGGAATACAGCTACTCCTCCTGCTAATTGCAATGCCTTGCCTCCAGCTAATTAGCGGAACCGCCGTTTATCCTTAATTAATTAGAGAGAGAAGGAGAGATCAATTGAAGGAGATCGTACGCAGTGTGCTACTTACATGAAGCCACCCCCTAGGATATTCCAGTTCCCTTTATCTATTTCTTACATTCCTTTGTCGTTATACTTTTGGGAAAGGACGGATTGATTGAGGTTCTAAGGAGGTCGGGAGAGCAAAGAAATTTCCCCAAAGAAAGAAAACAAGAAGGAAGAGAATGAGGGAAAATGAATGCATTAATTAAATTATCATTTTGATTTCCCTTGATTGAAATAACTTTGTTAACACTACACAGAATAACTTAAAAAATAAAGCAACCGACGAGTTTGAAGGTTTCCCAAAGTTGGTTAAAAATGGTTCATAAGTTTTCCTCCTCCGTGTTGGTAATTCATACTAACAAAATAATAATACTATAATGAAATAACAGTTCAAAAAGCAGGGATAGGGTGTCCGGGGGAAGCTTATTAATATCAATGCAAATATGCAATCCTAAAAGAACCCCCGAGAAAATAATAGGCTTTGGGCGATAATAGAGCAGTCCCAGAACTGCACATAAGAGTTAAAGTCAAAGCATTGATGTGGCATCCAGAATAAAGTTACTTTTGACGAAAAGGGCAACAAGACCCCACTAGGATATGGACCTTTCCTGTCCACAGAATAGCGTCGGCATTCCGTCCTCATCAAAGTGCTATGTCTTGGGCGCCGAGCAATGTTGATGTTTTTTTATTTTTAAAATTTTTTCTTTCATCTCACCTTTTTTTTTCTTTTATTTAATTGATCCTATTTACACTTTGAATATATTTTATTGAAATCAATAAAATTTTTAAACTTTGTTAGTTTTATTTTCTAGATTTAATAATTTTTTATATTTCACTCCTATTTAAAATACACTCTACTACAAAAAGTACAAAATCAAAATAATAATAAATAAAAAATAAAATTATATATTTATATACAAAATTTAATGATATAATTTATAAATAAAAAAATTATCTTATAAATAGGATAAAAAGAGTACAATACTAATAAATTTATCATCTCCTCAAACATAAGAGATATTGGAGAGATACAAAATTTGTTACCATTTTCCTTTTAGTCTTATTTATAAAATATAAAAAAATTATCCTATATATAAATTATAGTAACATTAATTTTTTATATAAATATTTTTTTATTTATTGTTATATAAATTTTATAGCCTTTAAGTATATTGTGTTTTAAATTGAGCAATAAAAAAAAGCTTCTTCATTGCTCAGCACCCAGAACAAAATGAGGAGCACCGAGGGACGTGACTTGACTTTATTCAACCTAGGACTGAATTACTAACTTGATTAATTTAAATTTAAATGGTAAGAGATTTGATATCATTTAAACGAAATTTTAAATTTGAGTCTTGACGTATGTAAAAAAAATTCGTTAAGAGACTCACCTATTATAACTAAATATACAACGCGGATCGAATCTAGATATAATCGAGATAAAATTCTAGTAATTTAGGTGGATAAAAAACAAAAAAAACTAAGACCGAATTAATCTATCCATTCGTATGATGGATTTACCTCGCATGTGACAACAACTTCATTAAAAAAAAATCAATTATCAACTATTACCCAAGGACCTCATATATATATATAACATGATTTATATAAAATGTAAACTTTTTTATCTAACTAACTAAATAAATTAAAATTTTCTATCTATTGAATTTTTGTGGAGTACAAATTATTTTTTTTTATAAAAATTAATTAATTTTAATTAGTTTCTTTAAATTATATAAAAATATTACTCTCTCTCTTATCCATAATTCACATTTAATCTGTAGTGCAGGTAGAGCTATCAAAAGGAGGGGGGGGGATTAGCATCTACAACTAATCATCATGGTTCACGTCATGTCGCGTAAAGCATGCGCTATAAAATTGGTTTTCTACTTTTTATTAAAAATTTCTCCTAATATTTAATATAAAAACCAGTTTAAAAATTAAATTAAATTTTCAATATAAATCTTAATCTATATTATTTTTTAAATTTATAATTTTTTAAAATATTTCTAATTGTATACTTTGAATAGTCCATCTAAAAATAATTATGTAAAAATGACATTTTATAAAAACTAACTCTTATAAATAAATAATATAACTAATTTTTTTAATCTATTTAAATTAGTTATCTAACTCTTATATTAAGAATATATTTAATAGTATAGAAGTGGAGTCAAGTATTTCCCTTATTTATTACAATAGAAGTTACTTTTATTTTTTTTTTTTAATATTTTAAACTATTTTAATTTTATAAAAAATTAAGAAATAAAATAGGAGAAATAAAACTAAAATATTTTATTCTAAATTATAAAATTTATAGATGACTTTAACTCTTCCTAAATTATTAAAAAATATTTTTAGTCATTTTATTATAAGTTATAAAAAAATATATACTAATTCTATATTTATTTTTAATCTATTACATAGTTTTTTTTAAATTAATCTAATATCATTTATATTTTTATTTTTATTTTTATTAAAAATTCCTCCATCCTACAAATCATGGCGTAAGATCGGAGGAATACAAAACAATTTAGGAACGGACAGAGTCGTGGCGGCCGTAAAGAGCATAATATTGGAAGCACATGCAACGCGCGTGACTCCATCACAAGAAAGGACAATGGGAGAGTTAGATTGTCTATATAGCAACCGATGAATGGTATGTACTACCAAATTTGAATGGAAATTAGGGGCACTAATTGGGGGCGAAATCATGGCAATAATGCCCAAGCTTTTTATGTAAACCTGAGAACCAGCCGCCTCTAACTAACAATGAAATTAATCAATCGGCATATATTCTCAATAACCTTGATTATGTATATTAAACCCCAACCTCAAGCGCCAATATTACCCTCCCCGGGTAAAGTTTCGATAATAATGTATGATCATGCTTATGAATTGAGATACGAAGAAGATTCGATGGAAATTTGGCTACTTGTTGTCTTTTTCTTTTATCTGATTAGATGGTGGCTGCCTCATACCCGATAAGGAATTAAAAATATGATTAGGATTGTTTAAAGACACATCAAGGGTGCGATCTTAATTAGATCTAGATTTTGTTCGTATTCCCTACATGATCCATTGTTCTGTTTTTAGATTCGGGAAAAGAAAAGGAACTAAAGAAGTGACTCTGGCGTCAAGGTGCCACGACCTAGGGTGTGTTTGGATTAGGTTTTTTAGAATAGATTTTGAGAAAAATATATTTTAGATAATAGATTTTGAGAATAATAGATTTTGGGAAGAATAAATTTTAAGAATAGAGATATTTGGATAATTAGTAGTAGAATCACTTTTTATATTGGTAAATTACCAAAAAGGGTATGATTTGATTAAAAGTAAGAGAGAGGAAAGATGATAGAGAAGAAAGAGGAGAGAGAATAGAGTGTAGAGAAGAGAGAGGAGAGAGAAAAATAGATATAAGAGAAGAGAGAGGAAAGAGAAAATAAGAGATAAGAGAGGAGAGAGGAGAGAGGGTGTAAGAAAAAATAGGGGTATAATAATAATTGGATAATCCATAACCTAGGTTTCAAACTAAAAGCTATTTTTAGTGGCTTATTCAAAATCTAGGTTTCAAACCGAGGTTTTGTCTAAAATCGATTATTAACAAAAATGACTGTTTGTGTAAAAAAAATTTAAACTATAATTTTGGCCAAAATCAATTCTTAGAATTGACATCCAAACACACACCTGATCTCATAAGTCATAAAATTTATAATTAATTCCAATATGATTCACTTTAGAGCGCCTCAGTTAATTTTTCCAAGGCTGCGCTCCCGTGATGAATTCGTTGCTACCCTTTTCCTTTCCTACAAGTTATGATGCTTTATTTTGAATTATTTTTTTTTTTAAATTATTAATAAAAATGGCGTGACAAATTTTTATATACATCAAATAAAGTATTAATATTTTATAAATTTTGTACATATAAAATACTATTACTCTATCCTTATCACTAATAAAATTTTAATAATTTTCTCTCCAATTTTCTTAAAAAAAAATAAAATGAGTATTATATAACTATTTATGATATTTGAGATTATGATGTTCCCTATAAAAAGAAAATAGAAAAATAAAGATTATAAATCTCAAATTTATAAAATTAGATATCAGGTTGGATATGGATGCATCACGTAAAATTTAAAAAATAAATTATATTTATCTGGTATTTAATATAAAATATAATTTATAATATAAATTATATTATAAATTATGTTTTATATTTAAAATTAAAGGAGTATTATTTATGATTTGTAAATATTATGCTTGTTTTGGGTATATAAATAGTGTGCATTGAAACATTGATTGAAATTTTAATTTTTAGCAGAGGATTTTTACTACCTTAATGTTTTAATATAAAAAATAATTAATTATTTTATATAAATTAAAAAATTAAATAAATTAATTAATTATAATTAATCTAAAAAATAGTTAAATAATTTAAATAAATTAAAAAATATATAATATACATTTATATTGAGTGTATAAATTTAGTTATAATTAAATTATTTTATTTTATTTTTTAATTTATTAAAAATTAATTAATTTTTATATTAAAGAATACAAAAAATATGTAGCAGCTCAGGTCATACAGATACGACAACACGTGATATTTAATTTCTGGCATCATTTGTAGTTCTGAATTTCTCTTTACGCTGTGCGATTTGCATTGTAATCAATTATTATGCGTTCATTTCAACAAATACGATCACGTCTCCTCCCTCTAAACCCTCAAATTTCCCTGGTTCATCATTACACCATCAAATCAACACAAAAAATGACTAATTAATCTAACGAGCACAGCTATACTTCCGTACGTTTATGGCCAGAAACTGTTTGGAGACATTGATATAAATATCCCCTCCAACTCCATGGCCTCCGTTGACTAACAGTACTCTTTCTAGATCTAATTATAAAAACGGTTAAATTTTATAGATAAATTAATAAAATAAAATAAAATAATTAATTATGATATAATTTAACTCATCAAAATAAATTTATATTTATACTCTTTAATATACCTAAACTAATCAACCACAACTCTAATATTTATTATTATTAATTAATCTATTTAATATATCTAAAAAATTAATTAACCCTTATAATTATAATTATGATATAATAATTCACCTAACATCGCTAGCTATTGTAAATGGTTTCAGCAACACCGATGGCTCTTGTATGTTCTACATGGTTCTCTATGGGAGGGTTTCATCATCAGGTTATGAAGCACAAGCATTTTTCTTAATGGTTTGCTCTGGAGAAAATGTTCTCTAAGAAATTAATCCCACATGCTCTCTTGAATATTCGTTAATTAGTAGCAGCTGGACAACCATCATCCAATTAACCATAAGTTCAACACTTGATCATATAGTGGACCCCCTACTTTTGAGATTAGTGCAAATCTCTCCTCAACCAACAATTAGTCAGCAATTTTAATCCTTATGGCGGAGAGAAAGAAACTCAAACATGTACGGAGATTAAACCCTAAATTAATTTAACGCTCAAGAGAGATGCTTAGTGCCTTTAAGTTACAAAACCACTAGCTTCGTCATAATGCCTTGATATCTCTTCGAATTTTATATTAACACTATTATGCCTTGCGTATAGTATTTAAATGTAAATAACTCTTAAATTAATTGAACATATATAACCCTTGATATATATACCACGACTAAGTATGGATCCCCTTTATTCACGTTTAAGTGTTAGTCTCGTCACAAGCGTTGGATCTTAGCTTTCCTTTGTGGCCCCCTTCTTTTCTTTTCAAATGTACGAACATTTTGTTTTTTTTTTTTTAAATCTTGAATGACTAATGGTGATTTGAACAAGTTAAACTTGCAAAATGACAACGTGGGGTTCTGGCGTTTAGCTTTAGCTTTACTACTTTTCTATCATGTCGGGCTCCGAAAGAGATTATATATAGTCATGTTCTCACAAATATGCAAAATATAGAAATTTTGCCCAATGGATTGCCTTTTCGACTGATGCCCTCGCTGTTGTCATTAACACCCGTGACTCGGCATGTCTACACAACTATTTATCCCATCTCAGTGTAATAAGAGTTATTTATTTAATTTATATAGATTAAAAAAATAAAATTTTTAATTATAACATATATAACGTGATTTTCTTAAAATACTCTTAAATAATATTAGATTATATATCATTTTATAAATTGATTTAAAAAATAATAAATATGAGAGATATATTAATGTCTTATATTATGACAAAAATTTACTTTAACTAAATCTTACATCTAGGATCAGATAATTTTATTGTATCTATTCTCATTTAAGACAGAGTTGAATTTGCAGCGTACATGTTTACCTCATTTAATTATTCGGAATTGAGCTCAAATAACTTGTTAATCAAAGCTCTCGATTTGTATAGGCTCAACTTAAGATAGAAATATTTGTAGAGGGTGAAATGCAAATTAAATCACCAGACCACTTTAATTCCAAGAACTGAATCATTTCATTGTTTTATCAAGGCAGCACATATATATCTATTATTGCCTCTCACTTTTGTAATGCTGCGTAATTTATACTCCTAAATGTTCCATTAGAGAGGCAGCGCACACGTACATGGAAAATAATAAAAGCAGTAATAAGGAATATCACGAGACAATGCTTCCTGAATTTATTTACTCCCATAAAGGGTTTGAAAGAAAATATGGAGGATTCTTTTTTAATACAATAAAATTACAACACACGGTGTTTACTAGAGATATGGTACTGGACGTAAAGTTATTCAGGGCCAATCCCCATAGTCGAACAGGAGGGGCAATGGTTCCAAGTCCATAGCGCCATAATTCTCGGGGACATGGAAGCCACTCGTTGTGGAGGCCCAGCCGTTGACCATAAGTTCGTCAATAAAGATCCCGGCGTCTCCGTACAAATTTTCTGCACTCAGACCAAACTGATCATCATCGCTTCCAGAACCCCACATATTCACATCAGAATTATGATTTTCATTATGAGCCCCATCTTCGTCTGCATGAACTTGAGGTTTCGGAGAACGTGAACCCTCCTCAGATTGATTTGTTGCTATGGGAGCTGCATCAACCTCTATCAGCTGGTTTGAATCCCAATAGTTGATGTTGGAGTAGCTTTGGTTTGAATGTTGGGGCGGCCGGATAACTAGGTTATTACACCGACTCGGCTTGGTTTGAATTAACTGTGGTTGTGGCTGAGGATCATCAGCTACTTCCTTGCCTGTTGTTGATATGCGGGGAGGAGGTGTTTCCAAGGGTCTAAGCTTCTTTGAAAGAGTAGTGTTCCAGTAGTTCTTGATTTCATTGTCTGTTCTCCCAGGAAGTCTCGCAGCTATGAGGGACCATCTGGGCAACACTTACGTGATATATATCCATAAACTAACTAGGACAAGAAGAAGAAGAAGTGGGGAGGGAGAGAAAACAGAACAAACCTGTTACCAAGAAGTTTATGGAGCCTGAGGATGAGATCTTCTTCATCGCGAGTGATGTTGCCTCGCTTAATGTTAGGCCGGAGATAGTTGACCCAGCGAAGCCTGCAACTTTGGCCGCATCTTTTCAAGCCTGCATTTGCAGAGTGAGTGAACATGGCCGGAAGTGAAGAAAGACGAAAACAAGGGAGGGAGGGAGAATATATACCAGCTCGACGGGGGAGGTTTCGCCATTTGCCTTCGCCGTAGGCTTTGACGTAAGAGAAGAGTAACTTGTCCTCAAGGGCAGTCCAGGCTCCTCTTTTCAGTCCTTCCTTGGAGCAACACGGACTCCTCCCCATCTCTCTCTTAGTTAATTACCCTGTCTCTCTGACTAATTAGAGCAGCCCTTTCTCTCTTATATATATATAACCCCATCGCCCATATGCTTTTAATTAATTGTGAATCAACTTTGACTTGTCTTGGGATGGTAAAACGTAACCATTATGATGCTCAATCGAAATGCTTTCTAGTATTGTAGTCACTGAATATGTTAACCAATGACGGAGACGCGATGTGGGGGAAAATACGGATATTATTTGTCGTTTGAATGATTATATATCTGAGCTCATCATTTTCAATTTTACATTCCAATTTTGTAATTTTAATAGCTCCATACATGCACATTATATGACTAAGTTTTGTTGATGAGAAATGGCACGATATGATTTTTGAATGGAATTAGTCTCTCGTCCTCTTATTTATGTCATAAAAAAGCTCCGTTAAATTTCAAATGATAAAAAAATAAATCTCTAAATGATCAACATAAGTTTTCAAGTTGAAATTGAATAATATAAATACAAAGATAAAATATAAATGAAAATAAAGAACAAGTTAAAGGAAAATAAGAGAAACGGGGTTAGTCTAAAAGAGGGGCTTAATCTTCCTTAAAACGCTTCTTGAATATACATCACAAAGGTCTCAATATATATATATATATATATAATATTTCCTTACATTTCTTGCTTATTTTATTTAATCCACAATTCGTGACTATAGAGAGAAGTTGTTCATCAGCCTGCATGAGAAAAATATATCATTTAATTACAAATAAGGCCTTCTTAAACACTTAAATTATAATGTGATACTTCAATCTTATAGTAGGTATGGTAAGATGTAAGAGTTTTTTTATAGAAGTGGAAGTGAAAGTGGAATTAGGCTATAAATATACTTTAAAAGTTTATTTAGTAGAATAGAAATAAATATAGAATTGATGTATATTTTTTTTATAACTTGGGGTAAAATAGTCTAAAATATTTTTTTTATAACTTGAGAAGGGTTAAAGTTATCTATGAATTTTATAACTAGGATAAAATAATCTAAAAAATTTTACTTATACTTCTATCATCTCGATTCTTAATTTTTTTGATAGAAGAAAAATGACCCAAAATATTAAAAATGAAAGTGAAAGTAGAAATGACTTTTATCGTACCAAACGAAGGAAATAAATTACAATCTCACTTTCACTTTCTTACTTCTACTTCTTTACCTATCAAATATGGCTATAGGGTTAACAGATTAATCCTGCTTCAGTCCTAGGGGTGGATCAGTTTCAAATGAAGAAAAAAAACCCGGAAAAAAGGTAAAAATATTATAAAATTAGCAATAAGATTAGGAAAAGAGAAAAGATGGAGACAAGAAAATGAGAGAAGTATATATTATATTTTTCTCCTTAATCTTACAACACAAATGACATGCCCTATTTATAGGCATAGAAGTTGAAGATGAAGAGTTTAGTAATTAATGGGATAATAATGAAGAGTCTAATAATTAATGGAGGAATAATGACCTAGGGAATTTGAAAAGGAAGAGGGAGATGGAGATGGACATCTATATTCTAATATTTATAACACTCCCCTTAGATGTCCATTCTTTAATAATGTGCCTCATTAAAAAAATTTAACTAGGAAAAACCCTTTGGGATAAAAACCTAATAAAAGAAAAAGAGTACACAATTAATTGATACACTTACAGAGCTGCCTCATTAAAAATCTTGCTAGGAAAACCTAGTGAGATAAAACCTCAGACAAGGAAAAAAGAGTAGCATGTATCAACTCCCCCGTTTTGCAACATCAATTAATATCTCTGAATCTGCGAAGTCTGATGTTATGTACGAGCTTCTCAAATATTGTTGCTGGAAGTGACTTGGTGAACAAATCTGCTAGATTTTCTTTAGACCGAATTTGCTGGATATTAATCTCACCATTCTTTTGAAGATCATGAGTGAAAAATAATTTTGAAGAAATATATTTTGTCATGTCTCCTTTGATATATCCTTCTTTTAGTTGGGTAATACATGCAGTATTATCTTCATATATAACTGTTGGGATCATTTTACTATATAACAATTCACAAGTAGTACGTATATAATGTATTATCAATCTTAACCATACACATTCTTGACTTGCTTCATGTATCGCTATTATTTCTGCATGATTAGATAATGTGGCTAATATGGTTTGTTTCATTGATCGCCATGAAATAACTGTACTATTACATGTGAATAAATAGCTTATTTGTGATCTACCAACATGTGGATCATATTAAAATCTAGCATCAGCATATCCGACAAAGTCAGTCTTGTGTTTATTTGAATAAAATAATCCTATATCTATAGTACCATTCAAGTAATGAAGAATGTGCTTAACCTCATTTCAATGTCTTCGTGTTAGTGAAGAACTATATCTTGCTAGTAAGTTAACAACAAATGATATATCTGATCGTGTGTGACTAGCAATATACATAAGCTCACCAATTGCACTAAGGTAAGGCACTTCTGGGCTAAGTAGTTCTTCATCACTTTCTTGAGGTCTAAAGGGATTTTTATTTTTCTACAGATATTTTACAATCATCGGAGTGCATAATGGATGTGATTTATCTATATTTTTCTCGTGTAAATTTTTTGACACACGAAGATCCCATTGTTTCAGATGTTCAATTTGTAGTTCAAGACAAAATTTTGTTCTTCCCAGGTCCTTCATTTCAAACTCTTTTTTTAAGCAATTCACCGCTTTGAAAATCTCTTCAGAAGTTCCAATGATATTTATGCCATCGATATAAATAGCGATTATAGCAAATTCATTTCCAGATCTTTTTATAAAAATACATGGACATATCTGATCATTCTTATATCATTCTTTCAATAGATATTCACTAAGTATATTGCTTCAATCCATATAAATACTTATTTAACTTAATTGAGTATCGTTCTCGAGAACTTGAATTATATATTTTTGGTAACCTAAATCTATCAGGGAGACTCATATAAATGTCATTATCAAGTGAGTCATACAAATAGGCTGCAACAACATCCATTAGACGCAAATCGAGGCCTTTTTTTACTGCCAAACTAATTAGATATCGAAAAGTAGTTGCATCCACCACTGGTGAGTATGTTTCTATAAAATCAATACCAGGTATTTGTGTAAATCCTTGAGCAACAAGTCGTACTTTATATCTTACTACTTCACCATTTTCATTCCGTTTTCTCACAAAAACCCATTTATATCCAACTGGTTTTATATTTTCAGGTGTAAGAACCACAGGGTAAATTTTTTTCCATTTTTCTAATGATTTTAATTCAGCCTCAATTACGTCTTTCCATTTTGACCAATCATCTCTTTGTTTGTATTCGCTAATAGATATTGGTTCATGATCCTCATCATCATTTATTACATTAAGCGCTACATTATATGCAAAAATATCGTCAACGTTGACTTTATCTTAATCCCATCGTATTCTATTGACAACATAATTTATTGAGATTTTATTATTTTCACATATTTCAGGTACCTGAGTGTCTCTTGAAATTGAGACATTAGTGTTGTCAAAAAACTCTTCTGGAGTCACTAAATTTTAAATATCCTCGACCTGGCCATCTATATTTATAACTCCTTTTCTTTTTTGAGGATTTTTATCTTTGGAACCGATGAGCCTGCCACGCTTCAAGCGTGCTTTTGATCCATTTACATCAGTAGATTGTCCAATAGGGACATCAATTCTGATAGGAGCATTCGCAGCTGGAACATGTGACTTGGTCACTTTCTTGGGGTCAATGAATACGTCTGACAATTGATTGGCTAAACTCTGTAAATGAATTATCTTTTAAACTTCTAGCTCACATTGTTTTGTACGAGGATCAAGATGAGACAATGATAATTCATTCCAACTAACTTTATTTTTTAGCTGTTTATTTTCTCCCCTAATATTAAAAAATTTGATTCGTCAAATGACAATCAACAAATCGAGCCGTAAATAAATCTCCTGTTGTTGGCTCTAAATATTTTATTATAGAAGAAGATTCATATCCAACATATATTTCCATCCTTCTTTGAGGACCAATTTTAGTGTTTGTGATAGAGCAATCGGAACATATACTGCACATCCAAAAGTCCTTAGATGGGAAATATTTAGTTCCTGACCAAAAACTATTTGTAAAGGGGAGACCTTAAGATAACTAGTTGGCTTGATATGAATTAACATCGCTGCATGTAAAATTATATATCCCCAAGTAGATATTGGGAGATTTAATTTCATAAGTAATGGTCTTGCCATTAACTGCAAATATTTAATTAATGATTCTGCAAGACCATTTTGTGTATGAACATGTGCTACAGAATGTTCAACATCGATTCCTAAAGACATACAATACTCATTGAAAGCTTGTGAAGTAAATTCACCGGAATTATCTAGACGTATTTTCTTAATGGGATAATTTGAAAATGTGCTCTCAATCTAATTAGTTGAGCAAGTAATCTCGCAAACGCCATGTTACGAGAAGATAATAAGTAAACATGTGAATATCTTGTTGATACATCAATTAGAACCATAAAATATCTAAATGGTCCACATGGTGGGTGAATCAGCCCACAAATATCTCCCTGTATACGTTCTAGAAAAGTGAGAGACTCACTTTCTATTTTCATCCATGATGGTCTAATAATTAGTTTCTCTTCAGAACATGCTCACATGAGAAAATATGGGATTGTGAAATTGATTCTCTTCTCAACGAATGTCCACATGAATTCTCAATTATTTTTCACATCATTATTATCCCAGGATGACCTAACCGGTCATGCCAAATATTAAATTTATTCTCACTTGCAAACTTCTGCTTTGCAATAGCATGCGTTTAAATTGTACTAATAAATGTGTAGTACATTCCAGAGGAAAGAGCAATAAATTTTTTCAGTTTGCATTTTTTACCAGAAATCATATCTGTGATAACAAGATATTCCTGATTTTCTCTATTTGTTGTTTCAATATGGTATTCATTTCTGCGGATATTCTTGAAACTCAACAAATTTCTGTTAGATTTGGAGGAATAAAATGCACTATCAATGTATAATTATGTTCCTCCAGGTAACAATATATTAGTTCTTCTAAACCCCTCAATTATCTTTATACTTCCAGATATAGTCTAGACATTGGCTTCTTGTATTACCAAATATGAAAAATATTTTGTATTTCTGAATATTGTATAAGTTGTTGCACTATCAACGAGACACAACTTTTATTTATTAATGTCAATGAGTGCCATTCTTCATTAACAGGAACATAGCAAAAGAAACACAAAAGAATTAATGAAAAAAATACTCATAATTTTATTTATTGAGAGAAATAACTTTATTATATCAAAAAGAAAACATACATAATCATAAAAGTTTAGTATATTTTTTTGACACTCCCATCACCAATTAGGTGATCAATTTTTCCGTTATGATCAACAAAAAAATCAGCAATATCTAAATAAGTCACATCCATGTTACCATAATCAGAATCGCTTTCTTCTCTAGCAAAATTTGTTCCTATCTTTCACTCTTTGCCTTTATTTCTATTTTTTCTTTTGAGCGATTATTGATATAATTCAACCAAATGTCTTAGTGTACGACAAGTACGAGCCCAATGACCTTTGCCACCACAACAATGATATAAATTTTCAATATAATTATTATTCCCACTAGTTTTTTTTTTTGTGGTTATCATCATTATTTGCCCACCTCAAGTGGGAACTACGACCACATTGACCACGGCCTCGTATATAGCCATGATCGCGTCCACGTCTAGGACCACGTCCATGTCCCCGACCACGGGATGATTCATTTGTTACTACATTCACTTCTGGGAATATAGTAGAGCCAGTTGGATGAGATTCATGATTCCTCATTAAAAGCTCATTATTTTGTTCAGCCACCAAAAGGTAATAAATCAGTTTAGAATACTTTTTGAAACATTTTTCACGATATTGTTGTTGCAAGAGCATATTGGATGCATGAAATATGGAGAATGTTCTTTCTAACATGTCATCATCAGTAATTTTCTCTGCACATAGTTTTAGTTGAGAACTAATTCTAAATAGTATAGAATTATATTCACTGACTGATTTAAAATCTTACAAACGTAAATGCATCCAGTCATAACGAGCTTTGGAAGAATCACAGTTTTCTGGTGGTCATACCTTTCTTTTATATTGTTCCAAAGAACAAGTAGGTCCTTGACAGTTAAATACTTAGTTTTTAATCCTTCATCTAGGTGGTGGCGGAGAAAGATCATGACTTTTGCTTTGTCTTTATTAGATTCCTGATTGTCATCCTTAATAGTGTCTCCTAAACCCATAGTATCTAAATAGATTTCTGCATCTAGTATCCATGATAGATAATTCTTTCTAGTAATGTCAAGAGCCACAAACTCAAGTTTTGTAAGATTCGACATGATGATACTGTCATAAAATATAATAAAAGTTAAATGGAGATTTAGATTAAGAATATCGAGTAATTAGAAAATAATTAAACATGAAACTACAATTTAACATGAAAGTAATATAGAAACTCACCTTCCAATAATAAATTTTACAATAATATCAATTGGTTAGAGCTTCGTGTTGATAACGTATTATAAAACTAGCAATAAGATTAGGAAGAGAGAAAAGATGGAAACAAGAAAATGAGAGAAGTATATATTATATTATTTCTCCTTAATCTTACAACACAAATGACATGCCCTATTTATAGGTATAGAAGTTAAAGATGAAGAGTCTATTAATTAATGGAAGAATAATAAAGAGTCTAATAATTAATAGAGAAATAATGAAGAGTCTAGTAATTAATGAAAGAACAATGAAGAGTCTAGTAATTAATAGAGGAATAATGACCTAAAAATTTAAAAAAAAAATAAAGATAAATATCTATATTATAATATTTATAACAAAAAATTGAGTCTTCGACCTAACCCAACTCCAAATCATTTTTTATGATAACTTATCAGGACTGTGCCTAAAAGTCTTTTTATACTAAAATCTCCTTATTTTCAAGGCTCGAACCTTAAAAAATTAGATTTACATATTCAGATAGCCATAACGAATCCGACTCGTATTAAAAATTATAATTATTCAGTTGATAAACATGCTGTTTATTATGTTTATGTGAGTAACACAGTTCGGTACTACATATGCAAATGCTTTTTCAAGTAATGAATCTTACTCTAACCGCCATAAACCTTTGATGATAAGGGGAAAAGCAGAAGAATAATATAGTAGGGGCACATCTTAAAATATTAGCTATAATTGATATCAATATAAAATATTATTCAAATTTTTAAAATAAAATTCAATTTATAATATAATTTTATACTATAAATTAAATTTTATATTAAAAATAAAAAAATATAAAAAATTGTAAATAATCTGTGTCATCTCAAACTCTTATAAATATAAATAATGTATTTTGGTTATTTTTATTAATGATAACACCAAGTGGGATGGGAAAAAGACAAGTGAGGCTCACGCGTCATGTCGAAGAATTTAAGAAAAATGGGCCCACCATGAGTCATGAAAGTTGCGATTTGACAGGCAGGGAACGGATCAATTATCAATTTACTCTTAGTCATTTGTATAAGAGTTTAGGGTTTAATGGGTCTTAAATATATTTTTCTAAATTTATCACTGTTGAAGATGTGTGAGAGAAAATGTACTGTATAAGATTTCTTTTCTAAATGCCATTTTTACTCATTAGTCCTTAGATTGATGATTGTTGCTGTAATAAAAAATTAAATAGTAATGACCCCTTTCCATAGGACACATTTACACTACACATGGGGCTTTTATGTCTGAAGGGGTAGGATCCGATCAATTGAAGGGGGAGGCAATTTTGAATGGGGTACATAACACCGGCCTAGTTATACTCGCAAATCTAGTACTATTACAACAGCTTCAAGAAAAGGGCCCCACAACAGAGTCTAAAACGAAAGCATTTATGTGCACTGGTCTAAGAACCAACCTGAATTCAATGGATGCTTCCCTCAATACAATTACGTTCATCGGACCTTGTCGGCATTTTGTCTGAATCCAGGATTTGTTTGGTTGCTCATTGAACAAAAAATCAAAAACAAAAAGTAAATGTGAAGAAGTAGTAAGTGTTTTAAAGATATTGTTAGTCATCATCAAATGAAGAAAAGGGGATTAAAGCAAAAGGGGGACAATTATTGGGAACATTTATTTATATATCTACTTTTGTAGGTGGGTATGTCATTTTGGCAACGTGAAAGCCCAAGGAAGCCACTGAACAGACAACAGCAACAAACTTTCAATCCAAGGCCGAAAGTTAGTTTGGGATATAAGGGGCAGAGGGCCACAACTCACGGATGGAATGGTAGATGAATCGCCCTCAAAATCCTACTGTTCATCACTAACACTAAAAGCTTTAATTTTACAAGGTTTATAGGGGTGTGTTTGGATTAGTTTTTGGAGAATAGATTCTGGGAAGAATAGATTTTAGGAATATAGATATTTGAATATTAGTAGCAGAATTACTTTTTATATTGGTAAATT
Source organism: Leucaena leucocephala (assembly GCA_037074615.1). NCBI lineage: Eukaryota > Viridiplantae > Streptophyta > Magnoliopsida > Fabales > Fabaceae > Leucaena > Leucaena leucocephala. The sequence goes on along the minus strand of CM073540.1, from coordinate 4,708,031 downwards.
ACCAAAAAGGTTATGATTTGGTTAAAAATAAGAGAGAGGAAAGATGATAGAGAAGAAAGGGTAGAGAGAAGAGAGTGTAGAGAGGAGAGAGGGGAGAGAAAAAGAGAGAGAAGAGAAGAGAGATTAAAGAGAAAAAGAGAAATAAGAGAGGAGAGAGAGTGTAAGAAAAAGTAAAGGTAGAATAGTAATTGGATAATCCATAACCTAGATTTCAAATCAAAAGCTATTTTCAGTGGCTTATTCAAAACTTAGGTTTCAAACTGAGATTTTGCCTAAAATCAAATCTCAACAAAATTGACTGTTTGTGTAAAAAAATTTTAAACCGCGATTTTGACTAAAATTAATTATTAAAATTAATATCCAAACACATTAGATCGAAGAGGGAAACGCCCCACATTCCCCAAACTTTAGGGAGACTCTAATTTACGATATTTCACTGCGGGCAATTAATTACGTCCAAGTGGGGAGGCACCTAATTATTCTTGTGACGTCATGCATCACTCTCTGATGAGAGGGAGTGTTGCTGAGATGCTCGTATAAGTTGAAGGGTTCTCAGAATAGGAAGGGTCAGAGTGAGGAGTGAGAATGGGGAGCACTCGTTCGCGCAGTAATGAAGGGCAGAAAAGGGAGCCTTGGACCGCTCAAGAAGACCAAATACTGGCAGCCTATATCAGCGCACATGGCGAAGGCAAATGGAAAAACATCCCCAAACAAACCGGTCTCACAACATCCATCACTTCATTTCTCCTACATATTTATCAGTAGCAGATTTTGAGGTTATGTATTATGTTTGATGAGCAGGTCTGAGGAGAAGTGGAAAATCGTGCAGGCTTCGGTGGATGAATTACCTGAGGCCAGATATCAAGAGAGGCAACATCACTGAAGACGAAGAAGACCTCATTCTCAGGCTCCACAAGCTCTTGGGCAACAGGTGCGTACCTTACCTACCATCCACACAACATTCGTTGGCCTTTTGATTAGGATTAAGAAGACACAATTTGGTGTGTTCAGATGGTCACTGATAGCGGCAAGACTCCCGGGGCGAACAGACAATGAAATCAAGAACTACTGGAACACCAACTTGGCCAAGAAGGAGCAAGAGAAGCGATCCAAAAGCGAAATTGCAGAATCAAGAGTATCCCAGCAGGAGGTTTTGGAGATGGTTCCTCAAAGCACTCACGTGGCATTAGACACGTTAGCTCCGATGGAACCTCATGGAGATTCTGATGTTGCGGCAGGGGAATCTGTTGCTGTTGATGGACGATCATCGTCGGGCGAAGAAAACGTGGATGGGGCTTTGATGGATTTTGATTTCAAGGACGTGGACATTTTGGAGTTTCTGGACTTGGATTTCACTGGACTTGCAGATTTTGACATGTTGATTAACATGGACGATTCGCAGCAAGAAGGAAGGCAGAGCGATACTCGGTCATTTTCATTTTCTGAGGAAACAGATGCTAAGTGGGGGAACCAGAATGTCTCCGATTAGGGAGGCTGCCGGAACGATTTGGTGGCCTCGATTCAGAGGAAGAATGCTACATCTGGGATTTTGTGTTATGTTCTCATCTGATTATAAATAAGAGGAAGGACGTGCGTGTAAACGAATTCTCAAAAATCAGTGAAAGATTGATCATATAAAAGAACTTGCTGGTCCAAGATTCATTGATCTCAAGGCTCCATCCCTGCCGCTAAGTTTCATCGTTTTTCGTCCTTCCAAGTGCTTGTCTTTGTTCCCCTGCTAAAGCCGTGACTGTGACTAGCCAAGTGGCATTTCACCCCAGAACAAACAAAGCCAAATATAGCCGTGTTAGGTTTTCATACTAATAAATTCATTATACCGGACAAAAACAATGCTTCAAATGCTAAACTTTTATGCAGTTAGTTATATAACACCCAGGTCGTTGTCATAAGCTTATTTTAACTAATTCTTATATATAAAGGCAGGATAGTTAATAGTACACTCGTATATACTTTAAATTTGATTTGAATATGTAGTATGATGTTTTCTACAATGAATATATCTCGCTATATGCATATTTATTTAGATCAGCATTTATCCCAGTTTTTAATATATTTTTTAATCACAAAATAAGATAATTACATGCAGACGTGATCACAATATCTTATAATCAATGACTCTCCTTAGAAAATCAACCTCTATACTTTTTAAATCGTTAAAACAAATAATTCAAAGAATCCCACATTTGAGTTATGGATGCCTCTTGGACATTTCAAAACAAATTTTTTTTTTACCACCCGCTTCACCAGAGCTTTACCCCGACTACATCCAGATTCCACCCGCGTCGCGTACCTGGCTATAGTGGGTGAGTCTCCCAACGAGAGATTTTCTGCATACGCCAAGGATCGAACTCAAGATCTCGCTTAAGCAATATTAAGCCACTTACCACTTGGATCAACCCCTATTTGATCATTTCAAAACAACTTAAATTTAGAATTAGCCTCTTGATTTTGGCTGTCAAATCAACAAAAAGTACCCTTGCCAGTTGCCACCCCGGCCACATACTTTGGAAAGTATTTCGGCCCGATAAGAGTCTGAAAATTGATTTGGGCCCTTTGAAATTTACTTCAGCCCATTTCGTACAAAGACATTTGTAACATTTACATTAATTCCTTGGCCCAACCCGAGTTGATTTTTCTTTTAAAAACGTTGTTTGGCATAATAAGAAGTATTTAAAAAATTCAATAATAAATTGTTTATATGAAAAAAAAATTATTTGGAGGATTACAAATCAACAATTTCTGAGTCTGTGTTTCCTCATCCAGAAAGGCTAATTACTATTTAGAACTCGGCAAGACGTAGACTAGTTTGACATTTTCATTCATTTTTGCTTGCAATCCACTGTCCTTCGAGCGTACCATTCCACACATAATATTCAATATTTTTCTTCTTTTTATTAATTTTAACTGAAGATACAATGATATTTTCATTTGTGAATATTTCTATTATTTTTATTTAATGTGTAAAAAAAATCAATAAACAACAGAAAGACAACCAATTCAAATAATGGTTGTAAGTGATTTGAACAAGCCCCCATATAAATATAAGTATCAATAATGATAATCGGTTGATATCACTATATCAAACAACAATTAGATACTTCCGCCCATATAATCAGTGGTGGACCACTTATGTATTATTTGGTGGTCCAAGAAAATAATGTTATTCTAATCTTTTAATAAATCTTCACTCTGCACGCCCCACAAAAAAATCTTTTTAATTAATTAATCCAAGTGATATCAGTCTTCGAATCTATCTCTCTGTTTATATTTCTTTCTTTTGTTGTTATATCATTAAATAAAAAATGTAAATAAAAAAATGCGTCAATTTAGTGGTTTTCATTCGAGAACATACGGTCAGGATAAAATACAAGATTGCACCGCCGAGCCAGGCCAGCTACGGTTTAAAAATATTTAAGAAGGACAATTACATTAAGGATAATATAAAAATTGGGACAGTAGTTCACCAAAGAAAAGAATTAGATGTATATATCTTTCTTAGTTAATTTAAGAAACGAATACTAAGACTCATATAATTGTGTCTGTTTTAAGCTATAACGTATTATATGCATATATTACATATTAAAAGTCTATCAATTATTGATGTATGCTGCCGGTCCCACTGACTAGATAAGATGTTTTCTATATTATATTGCACCAAGTTGAATGAATAAATTAAACTATATTTTTATGACATATATGTACATGTCATAATTAAAAATTAGAGCTATAGTAGTGGCAGTAATTAATATAATCTTCCCTAAAGAATTCAAACAAAAGATTTCAGCCTACTTATACCCAGAAACAGGCTACGTACAATTCCTCATCCCCTCCACTGGTGAAAATGGAAGATCATATGTTGAAAGCCATGGCAATCTGTTTTGCTTTCTTAGTGGCCCTTGTTCTGATGAAATTGGTCCATAATATGTGGTGGAGACCCAAAAGTGTGGAGAGGATATTAAGGAAGCAAGGAATCAAAGGCACTGGGTACCGTCTCTTCACAGGAGACGAACCAGAAATGAAGAAGTCTGCCAAACACTCATCTTCGAAACCTATCGCCCTCGATGCTGAAATCATCCCTCGTGTCATCCCTTTCTATCACAACGTGGTCAAGCGATATGGTAAGCAAACCAACTTTACATACACTAGTCATAAACTGAGTAATTAATAGAGTCTAGTATAAGAGAAATACAAAGAAGCGATGTTTTTGTTTTGTGCAGGAAAAGTTTCGTTATGTTGGTTTGGAAGTATTCCGAGGCTGATAATAGCGGATGCAGAACTAATAAGGTTGATATTAGAAGATAAGAAAGGTGACTTTGTGCACCAACGTCTTAACCCACTCGTGAATCTTCAACACAAGGGTGTGTCAACCTTGGAAGGTGAAGAAGGGAATCAACGCAGGAGGCTAATTACTCCTGCTTTCCACTTTGAAAAGTTGAAGGTCCTAACCTGCAATATAATTTTCTGATATCAAGCTAATGTTAATTATATATTGTTAAGTAGTATAAATATGCCAAAATTAAACTATAGAGCGTGGTAAAAAATATAGGGAATGGTTCCAGCATTTTCAATTTGTTGTAGCAACCTGATCGAGCGGTGGCAAAAACAAGTGGAAGCACAAGGGTGGTGTGAAATTGATGTTGCTCCGGAACTCGTTGCTCTGACAAGTGATGCCATAGCTCGAACGGCCTTCGGAAGTAACTATGAAGAGGGAAAGCAGTTATTTGAACTCCAGAAAATGCAACTTCCTTTGCTGATTGAAGCCTATAACTCCATCTATGTCCCAGGCTTCAGGTGACCCACTTCACAAGTTAATATCGCATATATAAAACTACAGAATGTTCTTATGCTTTGCAATGAATAAGATGAAGTCCGACACTAATATGCATCAGCTGACACACATTTGCATGACTATCTCAAGATTCGTACCGACGAGGAAGAACAGGAGGAGGTACCAATTATACAACCAAATCATAGCATTGTTGAAGAATATGATACGGCAAAGAGAGGAAGCAATAATGAAAAGAGGAGAAGTGGGAGGAGGAGGGCTTGATTTAATGGGCTTACTTTTGCAGTGCAAAGAAGAGAGCAACAATGATCTGAGAACTGAGGATGTGATAGAAGAATGCAAATTGTTCTACTTCGCCGGCCAAGAGACCACCGCCACCCTCCTCACATGGACTATGATCTGCTTATCTATACACCAAAATTGGCAAGAAAAAGCAAGACAAGAAGTTTTAGAGATCTGCGGCAAAACAAAGCCTGATTCCGGAACCATTAATCGCCTCAAGATCGTAAGTTCAAACAATAATAAACTGCATATTGAAATGTTCACCACCTACACGTACATATACTTAATTAATTCGACTCTTGCAGGTATCAATGATACTTCATGAAGTGTTGAGACTATTTCCTCCTCTACCCGATGTGTTCAGATACACGGCACGCGAAAGCAAAGTGGGAAGCTTATTGATACCTGCAGGGGTTGAACTGTGTTTATCAGTAATGCATGTTCATTATGATAGAAATTATTGGGGTGAGGATGCAAGGGAGTTCAAGCCGGAGAGATTTAGTGAAGGAGTTTCGAATGCCTATTCAAAGGATCAAATGGCTTTCTTTCCATTTGGTTGGGGGCCAAGAATATGCATAGGGCAATCTTTTTCGCTGATTGAAGCAAAGACGGTGATAGCAATGATTCTTCAACATTTCTCATTTCAACTGTCCCCTTCTTACACTCATGCGCCTTACCTTAACTGTAATATTAGGCCACAGTATGGTGCTCCTATCATTCTACGCCCTATCTAAGTTATATTTCTTAGCTTGTACTACTTACTGTATGGTTGTGTTGGTTTTGGAACCTGTTTATTTACTTGTAACATGTGATTGAATAATGTAATTAATGTCAAGTAATGAATATTACCTAATATTACTGGTAGACCATGTAAAACTGTTTATTTTTTAATATTTATATATTTTGCTTCATATGATAGTATGCATTAGCGTTTCCTATTTTTCTTGTCTGAAAGATATCATTATTATCACCCTCACGATGGGGTCCTAGATCTGTCACTGATGATGCTTTGTGTAATAATATAAAAGTAAATTACATTGGCTCACGATGCATACAACCAAACTACCCAATATATACTATGCACTCCGTACGTACATATTGTCAGGGAAACAATATGTATCCTTCTTACAAATTGTTATCTACCACCTCTGAATCTAAATTTAATTGCTGATTTCACATCAACACGAAAGCAATACGAAACGTATTAATCGACATCAACATCCTATATTTAATATTTAATTATGAATACGTTATGCTTTTTCATGACGTTGAGTTCAACGCTGCTTAATATTATCCTCCTAATTAAATTATTCATGTAAGGGATCCATGCACTTTGATAATAATAACTGTCTGTTTGTGTTGATAAATTAATCTGGGCCTGCTTATTGATGCTTGCTTACTTATCATAATTAATCTCATGCGACAGCCATACGTCATCTGAGTAATCCTTGCTTAGTATTTAATGTCTACAAGTTAAACTTTGTGATGAAGCGTACATATATTATAGATATTTTCATGCGAGGTTTTATTATATTTAAATTTTGGTGATGGTATATATAGTGAATTTTAACTAAATGCATGAATCATGATGTATTTTAATATTGTAAAGAAAGTCAATGTAAACAAAAAACGAAAAAATTATATTAGTAAATAGTGGAAGTAATCTTCCCTAAATTATTCAAGCAAAAAGAAATTAATTTCAGCCTATTTATACTCCTAATTAACAAGCTACATTATTCCTCATCCCCTCCACTAGTACTGGTGCGGATGGAAGACCATATCTTGAAAGCCATGGCGACCATTTTCGCTTTTCTAGTTCTCTTTGTTTTGATAAAACTTGTCCATATTATGTGGTGGAGACCCAAAAGTATGGAGAGAATATTAAGGAAGCAAGGAATAAGGGGCACTTCATACCGTCCCTTGAGAGGGGACAAGCCAGAAATGGAGAAGTCTGTCAAAGACTCATCTTCTAAAGCCATCGCCCTCAACGCCCAAGTCGTCCATCGAGTCATCCCTTTCCATCACAACATGGTGAAGCGACATGGTAAGCAAACCAACTTTACACTACTCATAAAAATAAGTAACACGGTCTAATGTAAGAGAGCCAATAACTGATGATGTTTTTTGTCTGTGTAGGAAAAGTTTCGTTATGTTGGTTTGGAAGTATTCCAAGGCTGATAATAGGGGATGCCGAACTGATAAGGTTAATATTTGAAGATAAGAAAGGTGACTTTGTGCACCAACCTCTTAACCCACTGGTGAAACTTCTACATATGGGTTTAACAACCTTGGAAGGGGATGAATGGAGTAAACGTAGAAGACTAATAACTCCTGCTTTCCACATTGACAAGTTGAAGGTATAATTATATATACGTAAATTGCTATTACATGTTATCATTGTGAAGAATAGTATATATGACAAAACTAGAGCAATAAAAATGGCAGGGAATGGTTCCAGCATTCTCAAGCAGTTGTTATAACCTGATCGAGCGCTGGCAGAAACTAGTGGAACGACAAGGGTGGTGTGAAATTGACGTTGCTCCAGAACTCGATGCTCTGTCCTGTGATTCCATAGCTCGAACAGCCTTTGGAAGTAACTACCAAGAGGGAAAACAGTTATTTGAACTCCAGAAAGAGCAAACGTCGTTGGCACTTGAAGCCTATAAATCCATCTATGTCCCAGGCTTGAGGTGATCAATCAACTTTACATGTTAATATATATGCGACATATAAAACTACGTTTGCTTGACTGTATTAATTCTATCTCAAGATTCGTACCCACAAGGAAGAACAGGAGGAGGTACCAAATATACGACCAAATCAAAGGATTATTGAGGAATATGATACGGCAAAGAGAAGATGCAACAAGAAGAGGAGAATTGAGAGGAGGGCTTGATTTGTTGGGCCTACTATTGCAGAGCAAAGAACAAAGTAAAAATGATCTGACAATCGAAGATGTGATAGAAGAATGCAAACTGTTCTACTTCGCTGGTCAAGAGACCACCGCCACCCTCCTCACATGGACCATGATCTGCTTATCTATGTACCCAAAATGGCAGGAGAAGGCAAGACAGGAAGTATTAGAGATCTGGGGCACCACAAAGCCTGACTCCGGAACCATTAATCGCCTTAAGATTGTAAGTTCAAATAATAAATTGTGTTGAAATACTCAGAGTTTTGTTTGGTTCAACACTTACACGCTTGACACATCTATATCATATATTTGACACTTGCAGATATCGATGATACTCCATGAAGTGCTGAGACTGTTTCCACCTGTACCTATTTTCTTGAGATACACAACACGCGAAACCAAGATAAGAAGGTTATTGATACCTGCAGGGGCTGAGATTTGCTTATCGGTGATGCATGCTCATTATGATCCCAATTGTTGGGGTGACGATGCAGACGAGTTCAAGCCAGAGAGATTCTCTGAAGGAGTTTCAAGAGCTTCAAAGGATCAAGTGGCCTTTTATGCATTTGGTTGGGGCCCGAGAATATGTATTGGCCAAGCCTTTGCTTTGATTGAAGCGAAGATAGCTGTGGCCACGATTCTTCAACATTTCTCATTTCATCTCTCGCCTTCATACGCTCATGCGCCTCACCTTCGCATTAATATAAAGCCCCAGTATGGTGCTCCTATCATACTACGCCGTATCTAAGCAAGCTAGTTGGCTTAGTGTCATGTGACTTGTGTATACTTTTTTATATAACTGTATGATTGAATCAGATTCAAACATCGGACTCACTTGTGAGCAGTTTTTTTAAAGTTATTTTTTATATTTATATAAACTTAAATTTGAGACTTGATGCTTAAGTAGCTAAAATATCTTCTAGTAGGACTAATACCTATTACTATATGACTTATGTATATAATATGCACTTGGATACTCAATATTGAGTAAGAATTATTGAAAACTAATGGCTGCTAGCTAGGCGGATACTAACTTTTGCCCACTTCTCCTAAAATCTTCAATTCCATTGAAGCTCAAATAGGATTTATTGGGTCAGCCCAAGTATATCATACTAAATGGGCTCTTCGGTTAATTCGGTTATCGTCCTAAAGACGTCAAGTCCCATAACAAATACATAAATTCGTATACCAAAAAATATATATATGTATATATATAAATTTGCATTTCAACTAAGATGTGATTTGTTATGGATTTGATTAAAATATATAATGATTGATTTGTGTTGAAATTTGATTGATGAAAAATCTGTTGCTGGAAATGTTAGGTTTTATGGTTTAGACCTGCCTCGATCGTTGAGGGTTCTTTGTTTAGGTGTGTCATTTTCAAAGCTTTAGTGGGACCTCTGTTGCTGATGAGCGGTCCTCATTCAGCATCAAGAAAATGGCACACCCTCCTCATCTCACATCTCACTGGTATTATTTGTTCTTCTAATCATTCCGTTTCCACACGTTTCTACTTAACGTCTGTTCTCTGTTTTTTTTTTTCAGATTTGATCACAACAAGCTACACATGTATCAGTTTTACAGTTGCCGTTTTCTTGTCCCGAGCATATATTCCTCAATCTGTAGCATATATACGTAGAAAGTTGAAGATTTTGGGAAAAGAATGATGGGGAAGGGAGCAAGTAAAGCGGTAAGCAAACAGTGAGATAAAGAAATAAGGTAAACAAGGTGGTCAAGTAGTTTCACAAGTGTAAAGCCGAGTAGTCATGAAGGAATATATATATATATATATATATATATATATATATATATATATTTTATAAGAATCTTTTAGAAAGGGGTTAGACTCACCCATGACCTAAGCGTCGCGATTGGAACTACAATAAAATAAAACTCTCTATGAATTAAATACGCTCTAAATAATCGTATGTCTCACCCTTTCGTCAGTTAAACTTATAGACGATAGGTTGATGAGAATGAATATTTTTTTGCTACAAGATGAGAATGAATATAGATGTTCAACATCAGCCTCCAGCATGTGGGCTTCCGTTTTACAACTTGGGCATGTAACTTGGTCCTTGGGCCCACAAACTCTCCAGTCTTACATTTATCGGCCCTTTACGACAGTTTCCGACTTCAGTCAACACCATCAAATATCTAACATGTGCTAAAAGTGTGTCAATATTTTTAAATAAAAGGAAGTAGAGTAACCAACGGGGGTTGGTCCAAGTGATAAGCGGCTCGGTATCGCTTAAGCGAAGTCTCGAGTTTGAGCTTTGGCGTACGCAGAAAATTCCCGTTGGGAGACTCACCCACCATAGCCTGGTGTGTGACGCGGGTCGGATCCGGATGTAGTCGGGGCAAAGCTTCGGTGAACTGGGTGGGCAACAAAAAAAAAAAGGAAGTAGAGTAAAAACAAAAGGAGAGAGAGAGAGAGAGAGAGGCTTTTTTGAAAATGAAATAATTTTCCCCCTATTTATATGAGGAGAATATTAATAAAACAAGCAAACAACAACTGAACGGGATAAAAAGAGTCGATGATAATCATATTGAAATGGATGCTCCCTAGATTTCTGGTTGGGAGGGTTTATAGGGAAATTATCAACATTTATAGTATCATAATTCTCATTTTTCAATCTCAACGAAATCATCTCAAAAGGGTCAAAGTGCCAATAATTTTCTTATGAAAAACCCAAATATCATTTTGCTCTCTTAGTTTAACAAGTAGTAATATCATTTTACAAGGAAAAAAAAAGGATCGAGGTTGAAAGAGGTATTGTTTCACAGCATATGTTGCCAGGAATCTAACAGACAAAAAACATGCACGAAGCTCAGTTATCCTGTAATCGTTTAATTTTGAAGATAATAATTTATTATGACCCTGAAATTAGGAAGGAAGATAGGCCAGGCGATATTTAAAATAATCTCTAATCAACAATAAACAATGAAAGCCTGGTTTTCAATGCATGTTAATTCCTTAGATTTAACCATACCAATATATGATGCAACGACTATTGTTACGTTGCTGCTTAATTAACCATTTCGTTTGCATGCACTTTTCAAAGATATGCTGATAATATAATTGAAATTGCATGGATGATGCAGTACATTTCACCCTTCCGTATGCTATTTGCCTTTCTCTAATTCTTGCTCTCGGTACTTTAATTCGTGGTAAGGTGAATTTACTCGAATTCTATCTCTATCAAAAACGTGTCATCATTAGTATGGATAAATATTGATTAAGATCTGGAAAGCCCATGAGAGCGCGACACCTGTGTGGAAAGCAATCACGTCATTCAGCTAGTTGATAAGACAAACGAAAATTAACAGAGTTAGGAGGATTATATTCGATATTTTGGAAACACAAACTGAAAATCAAAAGAGACGCACTAGAATTCGCAAGCAGATTACAGAACCAAGAAATGAGCCAATCAGAGTTGCACAACTGATCATGCTTTGCTAAAGAAAAGCACGGCAATAATGTGACAGCATTTCAGAATCTACAACAGACAACCAACGTACTACTCATATATATATGGATGCAAAAGTTTGTGTCACTCCCTCCACCAATCATATTTAGACAACGCATCCATATCTTCCGGTACAAGACAAAAGTGCCTCGTGGACTCTCATTATGCCAACAATTCACCATCATATTATTATGCTCAAAAGCACTATTCATATATCTGAAGCCAACCACATGTCGTCCATTCAATTTGTCAAACGTTTTATAGCGCCAATTATATGTTGAATGATGGACGGGGAAAGCCAAAAAGATTGAACCTTTCACTTCTTCTTAACCATCATTACTGGACAAGACTAATGAGAAGGATATAAGGTGATTTCTTTTCAAGCTCTCCATAGAGATAGCTAGCTACCTGATATTATTTGTTCAGTTTTCTTTTTTGTTCTTTTTTGTTTTCGATTAATCTGATTAATTATCTGTGCTGACTAGTGATATAATATAAAGTTTTCCTGTGAATCTTTCGAATAAGCATGAAGAGCAGGCACAAGTTGTTGAGGTGATGAGGGCACGGGAACGTGTCAAAGTAGGAATATGCAGCAGCAGAAGCAGAAGCAGAAGAACCAAACACCCCCCGCCCTCCCTTTTTCCTCTTTTCTGACAGTGCCGTTGATTGAACCAAAGACTTATAGGACTCAATCATCACACATTTGACTACAAGAAGAAACTATGGCCCATTTTCAAGCTCCTTTCAAAACAAATAAAAAACAAGAGTCATAATGAAGAGTCCGTTCTTTTGAGGAATGATGAATTCGTTTTTTCACTCAGAGCAAAAGGGGGGGAAAACAGATATTATATTGCTAAAGAGAGAATGGACTTCATCATGAGCTCAACTCAGGATACATTTACAAATTATGACATCTCGTAATAATTATTATTACTATAATATATATGCTGCTATAAGCCCTTTTGTTTTGAGGGATCCCAAGTTAGGATTTCGCTATTATTGGTCCCAGACATCAACAGAACTAATAAAGATGCTTGGGGCCTCCAAAGTTGAACTTCGACATCCCCTACGGACGTTCAACCTCGATCACATCAAAAACACAACAGAGAGAGAGATCCATGCTTCGTTCATACGTATCTTAACGAACCTAAACATATCTTCCTATGTACATATAATTCAACAGAAGTGTCCAAATTTACTTGTATTGTTAAAAAATCTAGCGGATCCAGAATATTGTTTTCACGATAGCAAATATATCATGGTTACGGAAGTCCATCCATCGCAACTGGCCTTTTTATATTGCGATTGTCAAGTATCACCTCTTTTCCAAGATCGCGATGCCTAATCTTTTGAATAATATCATGGGTTTCCTCATTTTTCATGTCACTGGTTATAAGACTGTGTTACGTTGGAAGTTTAGAAAATTGTTGAGTAAATTAGATTATATAGGAAAACCAATTGTTTAGAAAAAAGAGACAACGTGCCTTCCTCTTAATTTGTCCGATGAATGCTCAGGTCAACAAATTGAGTCCAACAAGTTACTTGAAGTGCCCTCTTTAGTGTTACGTACACACAGAATGAAGAAAGTGTGTGCCTAACGTTTCTATATATAGCAACCAAAGAAGGAAGCGGAACAAAACATAAAGTAATATTGTTGGTAGAATTAAGAAAATAGATGCCTATTAATCTACGAAGATAAATTAAATCACACGAAGAATTTCATAGGTGAAGTGCAGATCTGCTTATGCAATGAGCTTGAAATTATTAGTACAAAAGGCACGTTGGGTTTTCAATCGAGGAAATCGACAAGACACCGTTGAGATCTTCTGATAGTATGAAAGAAGGCCCCAATAATAAATTCAATTCAACCGATCGAGAATTCAACATTATGGATCCAAATTATAAAACTAATCCATAAGTATACCTAACAGATCACTAATTATAAACCTGTAAGAAAATGGCACAAGGATGTCTAAAGTGCTGTTTGATTGAGATGATGGTAATAGTAACTAGTGACAAAATGACAACGTGAAACTGTCTCCGATCACGCGAGAGAGAAATGTCACCTCCATGCCTCAATTATTTAACCATACATATTTACTAAAATTAATTAAACAACTCCATCCTACACTTTCTCCAATTATCTCTCCCCAAACGAAAAATCTAGTACATTTTTATATATATAAAGTACCTATAATCAAATTCGATCGTTTCTTTCTTATCAGTGAAATTTTTGAATAAGAATTTTTTAACCAAATTCCCTTAAAAAATTACACTTGTTTGCTGATTAATGAGTCGAATAGAGATAGTGGCACGGATAGATGCATGTATAGATCGATGGAGATGACTTCTTGTTGGTCCACTTGCCTCAAAGGCATGCGCATAGCCGCCAAAACCAGCACTCTCTCACGCTTATGCTCTCCCTTTCAAATCTCAAACTAAGCTACTACATACGCACAAACACAACAACGTTAAAGAAGTTGAAAAACAAGAGCACATTAATTGGTGCTCATTATTTAATTCCTCACCACACATTCCTCATAGTCGTCTCTCGTTTCCTTTATTTCTTAGTTTTTAAGAGTTGTGAAACAATAATGGGTTTGGGGCTTCATCATTTCATGCCTCTTCCCTAGTTGAATTATTAAGCCCCCCCCCCCATCAAAATCAAACTTCTGTTCTCTATTCACTACTGTTTCGTATTTTATTTAAAAGACCTCCAAATTTCCTGCCTTTGGTTCTGTGGGGTCACACAGTCAATAATCTTTGTGCTTTGTTTTTATGCTTCTTTTCTCTTACTATTCTTGTTTTATATGGTTCGAGGGGACTTTTTAAATTGGGTAAAGAAATAAAGTCGAGCTAAGTTTAAAACGACTTTTTAGATATCACTTTCACCAAACTTTTCTTCTTTTCATTTCATAAGCTGTGAGCAACTATAAATCCCTTTCTCCTAGTTTATGTCAATAAAGAAATTTATGTTGTACTTTTATAGATTCTTTCATATTAAGTAAACTTATCCATTTTATTGGCGTCTTATTGTGTTGTCATTTTGTCCTCCTTTTAAGGTGTGAATGAATGTGTGATGTGTATTGGCCTCGGCTTCTCGTATGAAAGCTTCTTTATTTGCCTTTGCGATCGATGGCTTGCCCAATTTAAGTTATCTACTTATATAAATTAACGATCTTAATTAATTGCTACATTAAAATAATGCCGTGACACGCCCATTTTGGCAAAGATTTGTTTCATATTCGCCACCCCTCCTTGTTGATTTATATGCTGGCACTCATTTTGTAAACACAGATTCAATTCAAATGTAACTTTCAGATATGAGGTTAGTAAATACGTTATTGAGTTCATTTCAAACTTTTCTTAATTAGTTTTCGATAGTCTCTTTTGAAGAAATCGTTTTGCGAAGTTAGTTAATTAATTATATTCATGCACATGCAGTATTTTTTTTTAAGAAAAAACAAAAGGCAATTTAGTAACCATATTGAAGCATAAACTTGGACTCCAAGGCTACTATAAAAAATTATGGAAGATCTTGTGACGAGGCGTACAAATCTAGATTATATAGCTATTGATTGATAAATATTGAAATATGATGACTAATAAAATAACCCCGCCTATATTATTTATTAAGAGCACTTTGTAAAACGCCGAAATTATATATGTGGATTCAATAACTATATATGAATATTAGTATTTATAGTTAATCTATCTGCAGAGGTGTTCAGTGTGAAGTACGTACAAAGCTCTGGAGATTTGGTAGGCTGCTTCGAAATGTAGTTAAGTTAGGTTAGGGTTTGTTAATTAGGAAGAGCCCTACGCCACTCTAAACTGAAACCTCGCGTCTTAAATAAAAATGCTCCATACTCACGTGGACTAGGATATATATATATCGTCTAGCATTATTATTGATTAATTATCCTTGCGTGTCTGCTAATAAGGCCGCAATTTGACTTTTGATTTTCTTCTTCACATAAAATATTAGTGTAACATTGACAACAACAGTTTGGATAAATGAAAACTAAAACAAATATTTGACCATTAAGCTAATCACGCGCGCTAGTAATTTAATTATATATTCTGTGTATTTGAGTATGAATGGTGACCTTGATTCTGTTGGGGGAGTTAAGAATTTTACTAACGTGCGCTACTTGGTTCCTTTGACTCCATTAAGATATTGGGTGTGTTTGGAAAACACCCAAACCGCGGTTTTAAAAGAGTTTTTGGCCCAAACCTCGGTTTGGGAAAATTTTAAAATAAACAGGCTTATTTGTCCATAAGTGCTTTTGGACAAAACCATGGTTTAAAACCATGGTTTTGAATAAGCTATTTAAAATAGCTTTTTCAACAGTAAAAGCACTTATAGACTATCCAATTACTATCTTACCCCTACTTTTTCTTACACCCTCTCTCCTCTCTCATACTTTTTCTTACACCCTCTCTCCTTTCTCCTCTCTTCCTTCTCTCCTCTCTCTTCTCTTTTCTCTAACTCCCTACTCTCTCTTACTTTAAATCAAATCATACCCTTTTTGGTAATTTACCACCATAAAAGTCATTTTAAAAATAACTATCCAAACACCTATTTATTCAAAACTATTTTTTTTCCATAAACTCTTCTCCAAAAGTCCTTTTTCATAAGTTATCCATAAGCCCTTTTTTTTTATAAGCCTTTTTTCAAAATCCTATCCAAACAGGCCCATTGTAGTTTAAATTGGAAAATAAATATAATGATTAATGGAAGAAGCCCTAGGAAAATAGCACTACAATATCCACCAGGAAAAAGCAACATTAATGCTAGCACTTTTATTACTGAACCCAGGATTCATTGCTTTGTGTCGTGTCTTTCCAACACAATATCACCGTAATTCTGCTCCAGTCAGTCTATAATGTAAACAAATCACGAGATTTTAAACGTCGCGATTTAATTAATGACAAAAGTAAGAGCTTTGCAGTTTATTTAATTGGTGAATGATATTCTTTTTTATGGTCAAGTTTACAATGAATTAATATAATCTCGATCTTTAATATAAAAATTAATTAATTTTTTAATAAATTAAAAAAATTAAAAAAATTAATTAATTATAATTAATATAATAATTAATTAGCTAATATAAATATATTAAAAAATATATTATATAAATTTATATTGAGAGATTAAAGTTAGATAATTAAATAATTTTTTTAATTTTTTTAATCTCTCTAGAAAGTTAATTATATATTATATTAAAAATTTAAAAAGTATAATAAATATACTTAGTAGTGTAGAAAACAAATTAAATAACACCGTTTTACTTGCGTGTGACAAACCACTCCAACTAACAATAGCATATGTGAAAATGCATTAATAAAGCAGCTAAAGTAGCTTATAAGACTTATTTTATTATGAAGTCATATTTTTAATATAAAATTTATTTATTTAATTTAATTAGATTAAAAAAGTTAGTTAATATAATTTTTTTTTAAATATCATCACCTTGTTTATTAACTATATCCGTCACTTTTTTATTTAATTATTTAATGGAGTATCAAAGGGAGTAATTTATGAATAAAATGAACAAATATAAAAAATTATATTTAAAATTAAAATTAATTTTTAATTATATTTTATATTATAAAAGACTATATGAGTAATATTTATAAGGTTTGATTTTTTTTCTCACTAACATCAAATTGCGTGGATATACACACAGTTTAGGAAAGCCATATGCCCTATCACGAAGACAGGTATAGCCGGATAGATAAAAGAAAGTGTAGATATAAAAGCAGTTTATATATGTATATAATTATCTGGATCCAATATTATTCAATCAAATTTTCTTAAAATGATTTTTATCGACAAAAAACACCTAAACATAAAAAGAAGTGTATGATTCCACCAACCTTAGCTGCTAACATAAATAATCTGGGGATAATGTTGTACCAAGATGATTTTCCCCCCCCCCCCATCCAATAGGAATATCGGAAATGAGATATCCCTTATTATTGTGTGGGTCGACATGGAATATGGGGAAAAAAGAGGAGAAAAGGAAAGAAAAAGAGGGGAGCTCACAGCAGCAGCATGAGGTAGCATTTACAGAAACACTACCCTTAAATTATATATTCCAAAAATTCGTATAAGTGGCAGACAGATGATGTCGAAAGGATCACAGCCTCAACAGGATATTGAGCCGAGTCATGACGTCATTATTTTTTTGAATCCAAATAATTCATTTAATTCCCTTCATTACAAAAATCCCCAATAAATCCAAATCAGCCGCTATTTATGGGCAAACTTCACCTGGCAGGACCCTCAAGTTTGCATAATCCCACTCCTCAAAACGACGACGGCCTCGGTTTCAAGAGAGCCCTCCTCACTCTCCCCGGTCGCCGGCCACCCATAATTGGCTCCCGCCACCGCTGCCAACTAACTTCGCGGTCCAAGATGATAGCTTACCTGGAGCACTTCGTTCACGGAACTGACAAAGAATCAAGGCCCGAAGACGACTTCGTCGGCCTCTCCGAAGCGCTTGACCTCCAAAGCACCATCGACTGTGCACCCAACGGCGTGGCCAGTAAAGATTTTGGAGGCTTGCAGTCCGTGAAGCCCTTGGCCCTCATCAGGCCCGCCGACGACGACGACGTCGCTCGGGTCCTCAAAGCAGCGGCCCGGTCGTCGAATCTGACGATTGCCGCTCGAGGCAACGGCCACTCGATTAACGGCCAGGCTATGGCCGATCAAGGCATCGTCCTAGACATGCGCAGCATGGAGGAGAATTTTCGCCAGGTGTGGATTAATGGCTCAGCCTACGTCGACGTCTCGGCAGGGGCATTATGGGAAGACGTCCTGAAATGGTGCGTACAGAGGTTCGCGTTGGCCCCAAGGTCGTGGACGGATTATCTGGGGTTAACGGTTGGAGGAACGCTTTCTAATGCCGGGGTCAGCGGCCAAGCCTTCCGTTACGGTCCTCAAACTTCGAACGTAACGGAATTGGAGGTTGTAACTGGGAAAGGAGATACGTTGATCTGCTCCGAAACAAAAAATTCGGAGCTTTTCTTTGCGGCGTTGGGTGGTCTGGGTCAGTTCGGAATCATCACCAGGGCCAGGGTCGTGCTCCAACAAGCACCAGATATGGTGGGGTGCTACGAAATTCACTGAATTTTTTAGTTCCAACTTTGAACTGTCAGGAAAATTAAGTCGGGGTCTCTCTGCATTTCTCATTTGTTGTTTGATTTACCAGAAAATTGTGGAGCGTTTCTGCATGAACGACACGTTTACGGAACGTAACCATTTTTTTTTATAAAAAATAATTATTTTTTTGTCATGTGATTAGGTGAGATGGATAAGGGTAGTGTACTCTGAATTTGAAGACTTCACTAGGGATGCCGAGTCTCTGGTAACTCGTCAAGAAGACGACTCTTTTGATTACGTGGAAGGGTTCGTGTTTGTGAACAGCGACGACCCTGCGAACGGGTGGCCCATAGTACCATTGGATCCGGACCAAGAGTTCGACCCGAACCACATCCCTCCCAGTGCCGGCCCCGTCCTTTACTGCCTCGAGCTCGCTCTTCACTATCGTGAATCAGACCACCCTTCAGACGTCGATGCGGTAACTAATTCAGTCCCCTTTTTGTTTAATCTCTCTACCTACTTGCGATTTGGTGTATGCGGTCGCAATTACGGCAGAATAGGCTCTAGTGCGGTGGCCGTTCATAAGTGTGGAGAGAGTTTTGACTTTCTTTCTTTACTGGAGGGTGGGGTCCATGGCATGAGGTAGGAGGGGAGGAGAGGGTGTCCGACGGCTTGCCCAATCATGACTGAGTTTTGACCTACGCCATTGCGAAGTGTGTCCCCCGCTCCCTTAGCTAAAATACTTAACCGAAGAGAGCACTATGCGGGCGGGACCATCTGTGAAAAGTCAAAACACTCTTAGAGACTTCACTTACACGTGTACAAGGTGGAGCCACACAGGACGGTTTTTATTCTCGTCCACCATGATGGCACAGCTTTTGAGCTTTTTATTTTTTCAAAAAAAAAAACTATATTATTGTTCACTCCTTTGAATGATGCTATTTACATATTTTTGGCATCCCCACCCTCCGGTTAGAAATGGTTGTTGAAAACTGACTATACGGTCATGATGTATCTTCCATTGGATTTTCTGACACGCGAGGCTTTGGTGAAAGCTGAAGGGCATGGGTTTGGGATCAAATTACGAATGCCCGATGGGCAATTGGACACCGGTGGTGGGTTATGCCTAGCCTATTTTCTCCGGGAGGGGTCACTTTCGTAATATAGAGCCTCACCTTGGGGCTAAATAGGGTGATTTAATATCAGTGGGTGCTCCATTGCGCTGATCATTGAGATCTCGCTGACGTTCCGGTCCCCACAGTTATGCAAATTGCCAAAATGCCATCATTTTCTGGAATCTGTAAAATGTGAACTGTATGACACGTCCCTCGATTTCATCCAATGACATTTATACCCCACTTTATGGCAATCCTCTCATTCCTTCTTCAATCTCCTCGTAGGATGTGGATAGATTGCTTCGACGGTTGAGATTCCTCCGGGCTTTCAAGTTCCAGGTCGACGTGGGCTACACCGAGTTCTTGCTACGTGTTAAGCGTGTGGAGGAAGATGCTAAATCCAACGGCGTCTGGGACGCCCCACACCCTTGGCTCAACCTCTTGGTCTCCAGCCACAACATCGTTGACTTTGATCGTGCGGTGTTCAAGGGCATCCTCAGTCAAGGAGTAGGTGGGCCCATCTTGGTCTACCCACTCTTACGAAGCAAGTAAGTACTCCTCCCTCGTTCCTTTATTTAATTTCGTTTTTCCTCTTCGTTTTGACGAGTCCGCCTTCTTGTGTGTGCCTAAAGTGTGTCTACCATGTACTTGTGTGGGGGACCCTAGAGTTTAAATGCATTGGTGACTCGGTTGATATGCACGAGCTTGCCGAGGGATGACGGCAACGGTATCCCTTGATGCCACAAAAGAGGGATGTCGCTGTGAGCGTAAGCACACGAATACAAATCACCCGATCCGAGCCATTCGGGTCCAACATGCTGACTACTGATGGGGAGCCAAATTTAAACTGGTGGTTAAGATTTTGAGGGTGGGTCAAATATTTTTCTACTATTAAGGGCGGACAAGTGGGACCGTTTCATCACGGTGAGAGGAGCGTACCTTCCCTACTCTGCGATCGACCGTACAGCATGACCGCACAGATCTTGGCCATTGCATCAGCTTAGGCTTAGGCTTAGGCAGTTGGGTGCAGCCTCGGGTGGGTTGGCGTATTATGCAAACATAGAACGCGTGCCTTTGGATTTGGATTGGGACAAAGATACCGTGGGACCGGGATGGGCGTAAGTCCGTCTTTAATTAATTAATGATTAATCATTCAGGTTAAGTGTATTTAATAGGGGGCTGGGTTGTTGCCTTAATTGTAGAGACGTGAGGTGGGAATAACGGGAGAGTATATATGAATGAATTGGTGAGTGCTGAGATGTTGCGTTGCGAGTAAGGTAGCTTGCGTGGTGGGTGTTGGCATTTGAGAATGGACAAGGATCGATATTTATTTTATTCGCCAACCCGATCACAGGGACACCAGCATTTGTCTGGTGTGTTGAAATTATATAATTTTTCTCATGGGATGGGACCAAACCGCCCCTCTCTGCTTCCACTGACACAGGGATGGTGCAGGTGCGGTTCCTGGAGGGACCCCTTCCTCTTGGCCACTTCGGCACGAAAATAACTGCTTTCTATTTCCCTCGTGCAATTATTCCATTTCTAAATTAATCACCTGTCCAAAATTGGATTACTCTGTTTGGTCAAAACTAAAAGATTTTGTTATTATATGATGTTTGTGTAAATCAGGTGGGATTCTCGAACGTCGGTGGCGTTGCCGGAGAGTGACATCTTCTACATTGTGGCGTTGCTCCGATTTAACCCGCCGCCCCCGAAAGGACCGGCCCCGGAGTCGCTGGTGGCGCAAAACCAAGAGATCATTCAGTTCTGCAGCAGCAGAGGTTTTGATTTCAAGCTATACCTCCCTCACTACAAGTGCCAGGAGGATTGGAAGCGACATTTCGGGAATCAATGGACCAGATTCTTGAGCAGAAAGACCAGTTTTGATCCCTTGTTTATCCTTGCACCTGGACAGAAAATATTCTCCAGAAACCCCCAACCCTAGTCATCATCGTCATCCACAACAAAACACATCTTTCTCATCCAATTGTAGTTTTTTGTTTTCATTTAGATTTTTCCCCTACCCCCACTACCCTCGTCTGTGTCCAACCGCACCAAATAGTCATAAAATGTTGCACCCATATATTGTAAAGGAATATTATTATGGGCAAAATGAAGAATATTGAGTTTTGGTCATTTTTTTCAAGGTGCTCGCGCGGTCAATGATTCTCGATTTGACGGTCGTGTCCAAAGCTGAGTCCAGTTCAAAGTAGAAAGCTTCGTGATGAATGACGCAACTGTGAAGCTTAATTGGTTGGCGTCACTTTCACCCCATCGAGCAAAATTAATTAATTAATTAATTAACTGGTTTATATATAGTGCAAGTCTTTTTCCATCTGCCCTTGAGATTTCAATCCTTCACAGCCGACATACATATATGCCAATCATCCTTTCGGACCACCCCACTACATCTCTACGTGTCTTATCTGAGACAATCTTAACTGGCCTTGATGTTTCAGTTCGACACCGTTTTGTCCTTACCTATAATACCCTCTTCAGAGTTAAGGTTCATATTTCCCTTAATCCCATCTTCCTGCCTTTTCTTTTCTTTTCAAACTTGACAAAAGCTAGAAAGATTAAAAAGCGAGACCATTTGGATTTGCTTGGTGTTCGGTATCGGATTCTCCATTGCCCCCACTTCGCACCTCCTTTTTGAAAAAGCTTTCTGCATGTAGAAAAAAAAATCAAATCTAATCTATGAAAACGAGCTAAGAGCTCTAGAAAAGCTTCCGCTTTTTTTGTGTAAGGGATTAGGTTTCTTCAAATACCTCGGGGTCTGCTTGTTTGCTTGTATTTTATCGACTCCAAGATCGAACAAATCTACTCGATTTCTTCATCTTCCACTTTAGCTATCCTCTGCACTGGTCCCTTTTGTTATCTTCTGTTTTGGTCTCTTTCGCCTCCTCCATAT
This sequence comes from Leucaena leucocephala, assembly GCA_037074615.1. NCBI lineage: Eukaryota > Viridiplantae > Streptophyta > Magnoliopsida > Fabales > Fabaceae > Leucaena > Leucaena leucocephala. Next base: position 4,685,418 of record CM073540.1, on the reverse strand, counting down.
ATATCTTTCTTTTTTCCCCTCATGAAAAGAACAGAATTGGGTGTTATTAAAAGTAGAGAAATACTCTTGGGGTTTGCCTAATAAACTTTATGAGGCAATAATAAGATCATGATTTCTTGTAAGAAGCACCGTCCAATAAGGGAGCATTTACGAGATGAGTCTCATGCAAAAGTATCGTCTACGTCCTTTGATATGCGTGTCGTGGAAGGGCGTGCCTGATTTAATTTTCCTTTGCTCATACATGTTGACTCTAAGGTCGAACACGTCCTTTGATAATCTGTTTCCTTTGAAGAGGAATCCATGTAACTCATGTGTCATAGTACTGAACAATATGGACCAGCTGTGAATATTTTAAAATCAATCATAACCAAATCATTCCAGTTTAAGTATAAACAATTGCATTTAAAATCATTGTAAATAACTAGAAGGTCATCACTTTTTTTTATTACCCACCCGATTTACTGAAATTTTACCTTGACTACATTCAGATCCGACCCGCGTCGTGCACTTGGCTATGGTGAGTGAGTCTCCTAATGGAGATTTTCTGCATACGCTAAAACTCAAACTCGAGACCTCATTTAAGCGATACTAAATTACTTACCACTCGAACAAACTCTCGTTAGTTTATAACTCTATTTCTGTTTTCAGTTTCAGGGGAACATATTTACTAATTCTTTAATTCCCAGTTGCTGAGATTCTTGAGGCAATTTGGCAAATTATGGCTTGAATACAGACCCAGGGTTTATTGGGCTTGATGAGAGGTCATTTGAGGGCTGGATCAAGTACAAAACTTGGTCCAACTAATAGCAAGTTCGCGGCTTATATTTGTGACTGGAATTGAGTTTTATGTATTTACTGCCATGGCCCATTTGTGTCGTTGAGGCCTTTGAGCAGGGTTGTGAATGTTTTTTTTTGTTCCCCCGAGCTATATTTGGTGTATTAAAAAAGAAGGGACCCTTGTATCAGAAAAAAAAAAGGGACCCTCTTGTTAAAAAAAAGAAAAGAAAAGAAAAGAAAGGGACCCTCTTGAGGTTTTCTTGATGTAGTTTACAGGTTATCCTTAATTAGGCCCTGTTTGGATGTAATCTAAACTATAATTTTAAAAACCTTTTAGGCAAAATCTTAATTTAGAGAAATTTTAAAACAAACAGCCATATTTATCCATAAGTACTTCTGGGCAAAATCATAGTTTCAGATAAGCTGGTAGGACTATTTTTTAAAACAGTAAAAGAGCTTATGGACTACCCATTTACTATTTTACCCCTATTTTTTCCCTTTATCCTTTTCTTTTTCCTCTCTCTCTTCTTCTCCTTCGGCATCAGCTTGTGACTTGCTACCCACCGTGTCGCCGTCGCCGCCGTTGCCGCTCAGAGAGAAGACGCTGTGGTCGCTGCTCAAAGAGAAGACGCGGTGGGTCACCACTCGCCGCTCATGGGTCATCGACATCGTTGCTCGCTGTAGGTCTCGACTCATGGATCGTCGGTCACCACTCGCCATTGCTGTTCGTTATGGGTCGCTCAAGCAGTGGGTGGCTATCGCCGTCGTCAGTCTCCCATCGCGATGGTCGCTCAAGCCGTGGGTTACAGACAAGATGAACAGTGCTTATGGTTTAATTTTATTTTTTATCTCATACATTTTTTAGTAATTTACCAATATAAAAAGTGATTCTAAAAATAACTATCCAAATATTTATTTATTCAGAACCACTTTTTTCTATAAGCTCTTTTCTAAAAGCCCTTTTCCATAAGCTGTCCAGAAGCCTATTTTTTCAATAAGCTTGTTTTTAAAATCTTATCCAGTATTTTGGAATAACATAAGACCTTGGTTCCCCTGTCTGTGAGAGACATAGCAAGTTGTACTAAGTAGCTAAGCTGGTGTCTGATCATGGTACTAAAAAGCCAGTTACGGTGTTCCACGTAAAAGATTCGCATAGTGTGATTCATGCCAAGGAGCATGCCTGATCATCAATATAATGCCTCTCTCTTATTACATTGAATATGGATCCCTTAAGATAGATTCACTTGAAATAAAAGGAAGGGGGGAAAGACACAACACAACACAACACAACACAACACAACACAACACAACACAACACAACACAACACAACACAACACTGTGCTCCCCATTATTCTCTAGACTTCATCTTGCTCGGGGCTCCTTTTGCAACCGCCTAAATAAAAAATACATGCATTCGAATGAGTGCATGCATGGTGGAAATCCAGACACACTTTTAACCTTGTGCAGACTTTCTTTACCCTAGATTGATCAGTAGGAATCTGACCTTCACGTTGTTCAATTCCATCAACCTCTTCGAATTACTCATAACGTGAAAAGGTTATTGGTGGCTCCCTTAATTGACTTTAGATTTACGTATGCTAATAATAACCATAATATGATGATGATACGCTGTTTGTAATGTCAAATCATTCACACCACAAGTATCACACAAATCAAGTAATAATAAATGTGTATTATTCGTTGGACCATCGGCAAAATTCTTATGCTAATACTGCCAATGAGATTTTTTTAAGGGATTGAATGAGTTAATCCATTGGATGAAGCATCGTTTCGGCGGTTTGGCAACACAGTCACTTGTTAATTAGTCCAATTACTATTAAATATGTTTAATTTGACGAATGAAACCTCGCTTCCATTGCAATCTACCCCGTACCTTGATCTGGCACTGCATGCACATTTGTTCTTATCGAATGGACGAGTGGATGATACTCAGTTGCGTGATTTCTATAAGAGCAGACCACTTTTTTAAATTGTTAACACCATGTTTTATTTAGAACATTATTTCCACCCTAAATATCAATTGCTTTGGTATTTATTATTAACTAAACAACCTTCTAACCAATTGATAAGCACATTCTATATATTAAGAAAATTTCTTAATATACTATGTTAAGTCAACAAATCTTTTTATATTCATTATGGGAGAAAGCAACTCCTAATAAATGACTCCGACAAATCTGCCATATAAAGCATCTTAAACGAGTATTGTGGCTCACAGTGGGCCTTCTTCCTCTAGTCTGGCTTCCTACCATTTGTAAGGGAAAGGGGTGAAAATTATTACCGAGGAGTGCATTCTCACCTCATCCCCGTAAATTTGGAAATGAATCACGATCCATTCAGTTGGTTGATAATAAACAATTATTTAATATGTTTATATCCATTCAGTTGGTTGATAATAAACAATTATTTAATATGTTTATATCCATTCTGAATTGTTTATATTTTAATTTGTTATCATTTGTTTACACCAACTATTTATTTTTCATTTTATTACACACTTTCTTGGTAAAATGATGCAGAATGACTATTGGGAAAAAACGACACGGAAGGATTACAGCATTATGAATTATGCAAGTACAAAAAATAACTAAGTTTAATAACAATTATTGTGCCCGTTGATAATCATAACACCTAAATTTTAAAAAAAGTTTTTAGACAAATCATAGTTTTAGATAAATTACTAAGAATAACTTATAGAATAATAAAAAAAATTATAAACTACTCAATTACTATTTTGTCTATATTTTTCTTCACTTTGTCTCTTCTCTCTTATCTTCTTCGCGGCTTGCCTCTTCTCCTATCTTCGATCTTCTTTTTTGTTGTTCGCGACGGCGTCATTCTTCTGTCACTTCTCTAGCCAGCACTGTAGGTCACGGGTTGTACTCCTTCTTTCAGATATAGAAGTCAGTGTTAGTCGTGGGTTGCATTGACATTGGCATTAGCGTACGTCAATGTTAATATCAGCATCGGCATCTTTGTTAGGGCTAACTAGCGTCAGCATCGTTGTGGTGGAAGACAATATCGATAGTCTGCACAGAGAAAACAAGAGAAAGAAGGAAAAATATATAAGAATTTTTTTTAAATCATACAATATCTAGTAATTTATTAATCATAAAATCTTTCTAAAAATAATTATCTAAACACTTATTTATTTATAAATATTTTTTTTATAATTTTTTTTAAAAATTATTTATTTTTTTCAATAAATTATTTTCTAAAAGCGTATATAAATAAGCCATTATATATTCTAGTCACTACGATAGAGATATAATACTGGCAGTTACGGGCCTGTTTGGATAGGATTTTGAAAAAGGACTTATGAAAAAAAAGGGCTTATGGACAACTTATGGAAAAGGACTTTTGGAGAAGAGTTTATGGAAAAAAGTGGTTTTGAATAAATAGATGTTTGGATAGTTATTTTTAGAATGACTTTTATGGTGGTAAATTACTAAAAAGGGTATGATTTGATTTAAAATAAGAGAGAGGAGAGAGTTAGAGAAAAGAGAAGAGAGAGGAGAGAAGGAAGAGAGGAGAAAGGAGAGAGGGTGTAAGAAAAAGTAGGAGAGAGGAGAGAGGGTGTAAGAAAAAGTAGGGGTAAGATAGTAATTGGATAGTCCATAAGTGCTTTTACTGTTGAAAAAACTATTTTAAATAGCTTATTTAAAACCATGGTTTTAAACCATGGTTTTGTCCAAAAGCACTTATGGACAAATAAGCCTGTTTGTTTTGAAATTTTTTCAAACCAAAATTTAGACCAAAAGTCCTTCTAAAACCGCGGTTTGGGTGTTTTCCAAACACACCCTACATTGGTAATCTAGGCTTGGTGACGTACATGAGAGAGTCCAAGACTCCAACCGATATCCGAACGGCTGAGAATCTTACCGGACTTTTCATAAACACGAATGGTCTTGGATTCGGAAGACATCATTCTCTCTCCCTTCCCGTTGGCGGCTACCACTTGTCATCCAGACGAAGATGGACACAGGAATCAGGCAAGTTTCAAGACGAACTCGAAAATCAGTATGGGGATTGCATATTGTCTGCTAAAACGTCGTCGTTTCGCTCCCCCAAAATGCATTCCTTCCTATTTCATATATTCCCATTTCCAAGCCTTCCCCTCTCGGGGAGATTGAGAGCACCCAACGATAATAAGCTTCCGCGATCCGATCAGATCCACTCAATCTCTTCTCTTTGCCTCTCCCCTGCCTTTCCTACATTTACAAAATTCGATTAGTTTTTTCTGTGACCTGAGTTTTGATATAGGCATGCTCTTCTCTCGAAGTTAGGGTTTCCCTTGAATCGGCCCCTTCCCCTGAATTTTTGTTACAAATGCGTGGGATCGTGCCCTACGATTCGTAATTTCGCATCTTTACACTTCAATTGCATGAGGATTTGGTGCTGTCTATGCTTCAACGAAGAAGAAGACGAGGACGCAAGAGAGGAAGATAATCGTTCTAACTCTACGAGGAAGATAAACTTTTTCGAAAAAGACCGCTTGCCTGATGACACTATCGACAATGACGATGACCCTTTGGTTGCCACTGATACGACCTTAAGTCTGGCTGTAAATAGGCGTGAATGCGAAGACCATTTCAGGTGGTCTGACCTGATAGCTAGGGTTGTGAGTATGGATGGGGTTGACTCTTGGTTCAATTCGCAGTCTCGAACATCGCGGCGGTCCGACGGTGAGAGTAGTTCGGCCTCGGCTGTTGCCCCTGGCTCGGGTAGTGCCGCTGACGATGGTTTCGATTCTCAGCGTAAGCGCGCTAAAGTTCTCTCCGATTTCGAGTAAGTTCCAGGCGCTCAGTCAACTTTGCTCTGTTTTTCCTTGAATTGACCGTCCTTAAAATCATAGTTGTTGGGTTTGTTTCTTTCAATTTTAAAATTATTTTTAGTGTGAAACACCAGTTTTAAGCATGAAGTTGTTCGGGTAGTACGATATTGACTAAATATGGTACTTTTACCGTATTTGAATATTGCTATGTTGAATTGTATGTGCTATATGCCTGAAGTGGCTTAGGTCCATAAAATGTTTATTGTCATGAATCAAGAACGTACTTGCTTCCAGGCACTAGGAAATTTCCCATTACTTTGTTGCTTATCTCGTGTTTAGAAGATTTTGTTGTGCCTGTAAAATAACTGAAAAATGGGTCCGTCTTTAGTCACCTTGATTGGGGTAATGGGCTTGGCCACATCATGTGATTTCTGATGCACGATACAGAGAAACCATGTACTTCCCGTCATCTTCAACGGATTTTCACTCTTTAAGAAAGGTGCTGGTGCTGCGCCAGGAAACAATACACACTATTGGTATCTGGGAGTTTGCGAGTAATTGTATGTGAAAGTAAAGTTTGTTTTGTGTGTTGACATTAGTTGTTTGATGTGTTGTAGAAGGGGGCTATAGAAATTTCATGAAGGTAGTTTTTCACATTTCTTCTGTTTTAAAATTCTATCTATTTTTTTATTTCTTTCTTTTTACTCTTGCTAAATAATTTCTCTTTGGGATCAAACTGAAATTTATGGATGCTATTGATGTTTTGTTCTCAGTGGTTTGTTGTATACTACTTCTCTATTTTATATGTTGCTTTGACTTCACTATTGTACAGAATATTTCCCATGATGGGTACTGCTGAGGAGTATAACTCTGATCCTAGCTGTGTGAAAGGAAGTGAAGGAGATGGTAGTGACATCTCAATAGCGGAAGACTTAGAAGTCAAGATGGATTTTACTGATGATTTATTGCATATGGTATGCTCCCGGGAAAACAGGGTCATTGTTATGCTTTTTGTTTATTTTCATAGCATAATATGGCGAAGCTTCTTCAAATAATACCAAGTACTGATTTATAATTTCCTTCCTTTCCCCCCTCTAGTAGGTTAGTTTCATTTCCTAAATGCCTTTTCCCTATTCGTGTAATCAGGTTTTCTCTTTCTTGGATCATCTTGATCTCTGCAAAGCTGCCAGTGTCTGTAGGCAGTGGAGAGCTGCTAGTACTCATGAAGATTTCTGGAGGTGTTTGGATTTTGAAGATCGGGACATATCTGTAGACCAATGTAAGTGAAGATTGTTATTAATTTTCATTTACAAAATTGTTATAAATTGTTATTGCTTCGATATACCAAAAAAAATGCTGCTACGGCAAGTTTTTAAAGAATCTACTATGAAGTGAATTGTTTAGGTAAGCTTTGGGCTCCTGGCAGAGACTTGCTTTGATTGTATTGAGGAAAATGTTTATTTAAGCTCTATATGTATGTACAGTTGCGAATATGTGTACGCGTTATCCTAATGCCACATCAATAAAGATATCTGGTCCTGCTATTCACTGGCTTGTATTGGAGGCTATATCTTCATTAAGGTATGTGGGGTTACAATGAGATTTATGTGGCCAATTAAGCACCTATGTGTCTAGCTGATTTGTCATCGTCGTTGTCAGAAATCTCGAGGCTATAACATTGGGAAAAGGACAGATAGGTGATAATTTTTTCCATACTTTAACCAATTGCTCCATGCTGAGAAGATTGAACATCAATGATGCTACGCTTGGCAATGGTATTCAGGAGATAGCTGTTAATCATGATAGATTACGTCACCTTCTACTAATAAAATGCCGTGTTATGCGCATATCAATCAGGTAAAGAAGTTTTATAGCAATTTTTACCGCATTTAATTGGTAATCATGTTGGAAATCGTGCCCTAGGGGCCAATCATTGTCTTATGAATATTATTGATTTATGAATTTATTAATTGAGTTATCATATTATTTGCATGTTTACTATGATGACCATCCTTGGATAATTCATGATATTATCCTAAATGTCCCTGGTCGATCATCTATGTGGGAGCACAGATGAAATAAGACCAGTATGACTTTGAAGATGTATAGAGATATAAATCAAAGTCATAAGCACATGTAAGAGTACAGGGTGTTGGACCGACCCGCTATGAGGGAACTGCATGGGTAACGTCATAAGCTTCTCTCATATACAAACCATGTCAATATGCCCTTTGACCTGAGATCATCATGGATTCCTACATGACAAAACGCTCAGCTTTGACCTAGTCAAAAGTCACTTTTGACCGAGTGATCATAAAGACTATGTTCGGGCTTAGTGGTTTTTCATGCGGAGGAATGTGAATGGTCAAGATGGAATTTGTCCCTCATATTCGTGGAGAGATATTACTGGGCCCCTCGATGAGTGAGTCTGAGAAATGTATGGCCATACTGTAATGGAAAGGTAGTTCCATTTCTATAGTCAGACTACTCAGGGATCGAGAAAGTAACGGTCGGGAATAGGAGGATGACATTATCCATGCCTCATCCATGACCAAAATATCGCGTGACAGAAGGGACATGATATGGTTGTATAAAAGGTTACATCGTTTATCGATCCTCATATGATTTGGGTAGTTGTTATGTCTTGCTAGAGACCGCTTGCGACTTGTGGGCTAGTATAGCAAATGGCCCACTGCCAACTTCATATGGGCCTACAGGGTCGCACACAAAATAGCCCAACACGAGCTATGATGTCCAGATTCATTGAATCTAAGACATGTCCAGATTCAATGAAAGATCCAGGTGAATGTATATATATTTATTTATATTCGTATATATATAAATTCGTATATATATATATATTATATATATGAGATATATGAGATTTAATTTATAAGGATAAATTAAATCCCTATCACGTTTGAATTCGAAATTCAAATTGATAGGATATCTCATATAAGAGATATTTATAAGATTTAATTTATAAGGATAAATTAAATCTCTATCACGTTTGAAATTCGAAATTCAAATTGATAGGATATCTCATATAAGAGATATTTATAAGATTTAATTTATAAGGATAAATTAAATCTCTATCACGTTTGAAATTCGAAATTCAAATTGATAGGATATCTCATATAAGAGATATTTATAAGATTTAATTTATAAGGATAAATTAAATCTCTATCACGTTTGAAATTCGAAATTTAAATTGATAGGATATCTCAAATTTGATTTATGGGAATAAATCAAATATAACTCAGTCTCATCTTTATTTAAAGTTAAATAAATAAGTAATTAAATCTGTGGGACGGATTTAATATTATTTTATTTAATTAGTTTCTTATAAAATTATACAATATATGATATTGTATCAATTCGGAATTAATATAAGATTAACTCCAAAATCCAATTAGGTCAAGTGGAAAAACGCATAGCATCCTCTATATCTGATTGGAGGAGCTACGTTTGAAAATAACACAGAACACAAAAGGCCGAACGGAATTTGCAAAAGGTTTGCAGACAAGAAACTGCCGAAATAGAGACGGAGATTTGTGAAAGCCTTGGAGGGACAGGAGACGCTAGCACGTCGTTCGTGGTTGGAACGCTGTTCGTGTGGATACCAGTAGAGGAAGCCGACCTGAGGCGTCGACTTCTTGTGATCGGAAAGAGACCACCGTCCGCGGAGAGAATCTGTGAAGGTCGCTGAGGAACACTCCGTCGATTTCTTACGATCAGAAAGAGATCACCACCCACGTAGAGAAGCTGTGAAATTCGCTGAGCAACACTAAGGGTAATGATTCTTTCCACTTGACTTAAACACATACGGCAGATCCTGGCAAGGAATGGAAAATTTTTAAAGTTTATTTCCGCTGCGTGTCTTCCAATTCCTTACAGTGGTATCAGAGGCATGCTGTTTTGTGTTTAAGTTAGGCTTGATTTGTGATTTATATGATATATGTTAGTAGTAGCCGATCATATAATAAGCGTTGTATGTGTGACATATATGGAATCCTTGTTGTGTATGACATAAAAGGAATCTAAAAGGAAATTGAAATCGGTGGTGATGCTTTTTGATTTGATCAATCCGCATAGATGGGGTCTAAGAAAACCGAATTCAGATTCGTGATTATTTATGAAACAAAAACAAAAAAAAATTTCTTCCGGGACCGCCGTAGCTACCTGTTCGTAGCGCAACATAACCGTAACAAATGTTACTTTGTAAATGTTTTTTGCCCTTCGATTAGATCTGAATATTGATTCTTGAATGTTTGGGTATGGTGAACAATATGGCTCTAGATTGCAAGTGTTGTAATTTTTAAAAATACGGCCTGCGTGTCGTGCCTTCCTCTATATACTCTCAATGTACCTTCTCCTCTCATCTCACTCCCCTCGAATGTTAAAAGAGGTTTCTATATGTAATTTCTCTTTTCTTACTAGAGAGCTCCTCTCATTGGCTTGAGGGGACTTAGGATAGGTGAGCCATATTGTATCACGTTTGAATTATGCATCTTATGATTAGATCAGCACATGCATATTACTTGTATGAGATACGAACTGAGAAACATGCGTTTTATAAACCAGATAGTTAAATTAGGCCCTCTAAAAGAAATCTTAAGTCATAATGCTGTCAATTTATGAACACTTGTCAAAACCTTGATCGCTCAATTGTGGACTCCACCAAAGTGGGTGCTTTTGAGTTATCTTGGGGAGATAAGCAAAGAGTAATGGTGCTACTCTCATAGGTTCATTATTGTTTGACTTAATTGAGATTAACAAAACGGTTTTGGATCTCAAGGCATTAGATGGGATTAGAACATGCCAGATCATATGATGATAGGATCCCATGAATATCTAAGAGTTACATTTGATGTAATTGGTAAAGGTGTTACCTACCTAAATAACTTAATCTAAGCGTCCTGCCAAAGCGGACTTAAGTTTGAGCCAAATATGGATCTTAGCCCACTAACTATTGCATTGAGGGTTGTTTATTTAGTGGGAGATTACTAATTACATTGCATATTTTAATTGTAGAATCATGACGACTAGTAATACTGCTACATTATCGCTGCGATCTGTCCTTGAGAAGGACAAACTCAATGGGACAAACTTTCTTGACTGGTTTAGGAACTTGAGAATTGTTCTCAAGCAGGAAAGAAAGGCGCATGTCCTAGATCAACCCATTCCTGAGGAGCCAGCCGCCAATGCTCCCAGAGCTCAGAGAGATGCTTATATGAAGCATAAGGAAGACTCTGTCGATGTGGGATGCTTGATGCTAGCCACCATGGTTCCGGAGCTCCAAAGAGATCTGGAACACATGGAGGCTTATGAGATGATTGTGCATCTCAAGGAAATGTTCCAGCAACAGGCAAGGCAAGAGAGGTATGAGACCACTAAGGCCTTACATTCCTGCAAGATGGCTGAAGGTGCATCAGTCAGTGCTCATGTCTTAAAGATGAAAGGGTACATTGATCACCTTGAACGGCTTGGATTTCCCATGAGCCAGGAGTTAGCTACAGATTTGATCTTAAACTCACTCCCGGAAAGTTATGACCAGTTTGTTATGAACTACAACATGAACAACATGGAGAAATCTATTTCTGAACTGCATGGGATGCTTAAAACTGCTGAGCCGAGTCTTAAGAAGAAACCCAGTAGTGTTTTGATGGTTCAGAAAGGAAAGGGTACGAAAAAGAAAGGCAAAGGCAAGGGGAAGGGTCATGGCTCATCAGGTAAGACCAAAGAGTCAGGCAAGCCCGAAACCAAGCCTGCACCAAAGAAGGCAAAGCCTCCGAAGGAAGGAGTCTGCTTCTTCTGCAATGAACCGGGTCATTGGAAGAGGAATTGCAAACTCTACCTCGAAGATCTGAAAAAGAACAAGAAGGATAGCGGGGCTATCGCTTCAGGTATTTATGTTATAGACATTCATCTTTCTACTTCCACCTCATGGGTATTAGATACTGCATGTGGTTCTCGCATTTGTACGAATGTGCAGGGACTAAAGGACAGTAGGAAGCTGAAAAGGGGTGAAGTTGACCTACGAGTTGGAAACAGAGCAAGGGTTGCTGCGTTAGCTGTAGGCACTTATGAATTAGTTCTGCCCACTGGGCTTTTGTTAGTTTTGAACAATTGCTATTATGTTCCTGCTTTAAGTAGTAACATTGTTTCACTTTCTTATTTGGATAAGGAAGGTTTCACTTCCATTGCTGGGAATAGTAGATGTTCTATTTATCGTAATGATGTTTTATATGCTCATGGTGATTTGCATGTTGATCATTACATATTAAATTTGGAACAACCCAATCATGGAAATATCTATAACGTAACCGCCAAAAGGGTCAAACCAAACGATTTGAATCCCACATACCTCTGGCACTGTCGTCTGGGCCACATAAATGAGAAACGCATTTCCAAACTCCATCAAGATGGATTTCTAAACTCATTTGATTTTGAATCATATGACACTTGCGAGTCTTGCTTGTTAGGAAAGATGACAAAGTCACCTTTCACTGGGCACAGTGAGAGGGCCACTGATTTATTGGGCCTCATACATACAGATGTGTGTGGACCGATGAACACAAATGCCAGAGGAGGTTATTCGTACTTTATAACATTCATAGATGATTTCAGCAGATATGGGTACATCTATCTAATGAAACATAAATCTGAATCTTTTGAAAAGTTCAAGATATTTCAAAATGAAGTACAAAACCAGCTTGGCAAAACAATTAAAGCCCTTCGATCTGATCGGGGTGGTGAATATTTGAGCCAAGAGTTCATAGATCATCTTAGGAATTGTGGGACACTCTCACAATTGACTCCTCCAGGGACACCACAATGGAATGGCGTTTCTGAACGGAGAAATCGAACACTATTAGATATGGTCCGATCCATGATGAGTCGAACAGATCTTCCGCCCTCCTTTTGGGGCTATGCCCTAGAGACAGCTGCGTTCACACTCAATCGTGTTCCATCTAAGGCAATCGAAAAGACTCCGTATGAGATATGGACTGGGAGGACGCCTAGTTTGTCTTTCCTCAAGATTTGGGGATGCGAGGTCTATGTTAAGCAACAAGCCTCAGACAAATTAGCGCCCAAATCCTCAAAATGCCTTCTTGTGGGATATCCTAAGGAAACCAAGGGATATTACGTCTACAACCCTGCTGATAACAAAGTGTTTGTTGTCAGAAATGGTATCTTTCTTGAACGAGAATTTATCTCTAAAAGAACCAGTGGGAGTAAGGTACAACTCGAAGAAGTTCGAGAGCTACAAGACACCACAGAACTGCAGATGGAAAATAGAGAAGACTCACAACAAGTTATTGAGACTCCTCAAGTCACGCAAGGTCCACGAAAGTCTAATAGGACACGACTTCAGCCTCAGAGATATGGATTTCTGATTTCTGATAGTCGTGATGTGTTGCTCATTGAGCATAATGAGCCGACTACCTATCGAGAAGCTATAGTGGGACCAAACTCCGAAAAATGGCTTAGTGCCATGAAGTCTGAGATGCAATCCATGTACGACAATAAGGTTTGGACCTTAGTCGACCCGCCTGAAGGTGTAAAAACCGTCGGGTGCAAGTGGGTTTTCAAAGAGAAAACTGACATGGATGGCAATGTAAATGTCTTCAAGGCACGACTGGTTGCAAAAGGTTTTACTCAAACTCATGGTGTGGACTATGATGAGACCTTTTCCCCAGTAGCAATGGCCAAATCAATCAGAATCCTCTTTGCTATTGCAGCATATTATGACTATGAAATATGGCAGATGGACGTCAAGACAGCCTTCCTTAATGGAAAGCTCCTTGAGGATGTGTACATGACACAACCTGAAGGGTTTGTGCGTTCCGAGGACTCTGGTAAAGTGTGCAAGCTTCAAAAGTCCATTTATGGACTAAAGCAAGCCTCTCGGAGTTGGAATCATCGTTTTGATGAAGTAATCAAAGAGTTTGGATTTCTTCAAAACATTGATGAACCTTGTGTGTACAAGAAGGTTAGTGGGAGCACAGTTGTGTTTTTGGTACTCTATGTCGATGACATCCTACTTATTGGGAATGACATTCCTACCTTGCAGATTGTCAAGTCTTGGTTAGGAAAGTCTTTCTCGATGAAAGACTTGGGTGAAGCCACCTACATCCTAGGAATCAGGATCTATAGAGATAGATCTAAAAGACTTCTAGGACTCAGTCAGAGTACATACATAGACAAAATACTGCATAGGTTCAGTATGCACGAATCAAAGAGGGGTTTCATACCCATGTCTCATGGTACTCACCTCAGCAAAGATCTGTGTCCTAGTACATCTGATCAGCGAGGTCGCATGAGTAAGGTTCCATATGCCTCGGCCATAGGATCTATCATGTACGCCATGTTATGTACTCGACCGGATGTCTCGTTTGCCTTAAGTATGACTAGCAGATACCAACAGGACCCTGGTGAGGGCCATTGGACTGCTGTCAAGAATATCCTTAAGTACTTAAGAAGGACTAAGGACTTATTCTTGGTCTATGGTGGATTGGATGATGAGCTCTGTGTAACTGGTTACACAGATGCGAGTTTCCAAACTGACCAGGACGACCAAAAATCGCAGTCTGGATACATATTCCTCCTCAATAATGGAGCAGTAAGCTGGAAGAGCTCTAAGCAGGGCACTGTAGCAGATTCTGCAACGGAAGCTGAGTATATAGCAGCATCTGATGCAGCTAAGGAAGCCGTTTGGATCAGGAAGTTCATCACAGAACTAAGGGTGATACCTACCATCTCAGATCCAATAACTTTGCTCTGTGACAATAGCGGTGCTATTGCACAGGCCAAAGAGCCTAGGTCACATCAAAGGACCAAGCATATACTCAGGCGATTTCATCTCATCAGAGAAATCAACGATAGAGGTGATATAAAAATATGCAAAGTAGCAGGAGAAGATAATGTTGCTGATCCTCTAACAAAGCCGCTTGTGCAGGCAAAGCATGAGCGTCATGTTAGGTCAATGGGAATTAGTCAAATTAATGATTGTACCTAGTGCAAGTGGGAGGTTGTTGGAAATCGTGCCCTAGGGGCCAATCATTGTCTTATGAATATTATTGATTTATGAATTTATTAATTGAGTTATCATATTATTTGCATGTTTACTATGATGACCATCCTTGGATAATTCATGATATTATCCTAAATGTCCCTGGTCGATCATCTATGTGGGAGCACAGATGAAATAAGACCAGTATGACTTTGAAGATGTATAGAGATATAAATCAAAGTCATAAGCACATGTAAGAGTACAGGGTGTTGGACCGACCCGCTATGAGGGAACTGCATGGGTAACGTCATAAGCTTCTCTCATATACAAACCATGTCAATATGCCCTTTGACCTGAGATCATCATGGATTCCTACATGACAAAACGCTCAGCTTTGACCTAGTCAAAAGTCACTTTTGACCGAGTGATCATAAAGACTATGTTCGGGCTTAGTGGTTTTTCATGCGGAGGAATGTGAATGGTCAAGATGGAATTTGTCCCTCATATTCGTGGAGAGATATTACTGGGCCCCTCGATGAGTGAGTCTGAGAAATGTATGGCCATACTGTAATGGAAAGGTAGTTCCATTTCTATAGTCAGACTACTCAGGGATCGAGAAAGTAACGGTCGGGAATAGGAGGATGACATTATCCATGCCTCATCCATGACCAAAATATCGCGTGACAGAAGGGACATGATATGGTTGTATAAAAGGTTACATCGTTTATCGATCCTCATATGATTTGGGTAGTTGTTATGTCTTGCTAGAGACCGCTTGCGACTTGTGGGCTAGTATAGCAAATGGCCCACTGCCAACTTCATATGGGCCTACAGGGTCGCACACAAAATAGCCCAACACGAGCTATGATGTCCAGATTCATTGAATCTAAGACATGTCCAGATTCAATGAAAGATCCAGGTGAATGTATATATATTTATTTATATTCGTATATATATAAATTCGTATATATATATATATTATATATATGAGATATATGAGATTTAATTTATAAGGATAAATTAAATCCCTATCACGTTTGAATTCGAAATTCAAATTGATAGGATATCTCATATAAGAGATATTTATAAGATTTAATTTATAAGGATAAATTAAATCTCTATCACGTTTGAAATTCGAAATTCAAATTGATAGGATATCTCATATAAGAGATATTTATAAGATTTAATTTATAAGGATAAATTAAATCTCTATCACGTTTGAAATTCGAAATTCAAATTGATAGGATATCTCATATAAGAGATATTTATAAGATTTAATTTATAAGGATAAATTAAATCTCTATCACGTTTGAAATTCGAAATTTAAATTGATAGGATATCTCAAATTTGATTTATGGGAATAAATCAAATATAACTCAGTCTCATCTTTATTTAAAGTTAAATAAATAAGTAATTAAATCTGTGGGACGGATTTAATATTATTTTATTTAATTAGTTTCTTATAAAATTATACAATATATGATATTGTATCAATTCGGAATTAATATAAGATTAACTCCAAAATCCAATTAGGTCAAGTGGAAAAACGCATAGCATCCTCTATATCTGATTGGAGGAGCTACGTTTGAAAATAACACAGAACACAAAAGGCCGAACGGAATTTGCAAAAGGTTTGCAGACAAGAAACTGCCGAAATAGAGACGGAGATTTGTGAAAGCCTTGGAGGGACAGGAGACGCTAGCACGTCGTTCGTGGTTGGAACGCTGTTCGTGTGGATACCAGTAGAGGAAGCCGACCTGAGGCGTCGACTTCTTGTGATCGGAAAGAGACCACCGTCCGCGGAGAGAATCTGTGAAGGTCGCTGAGGAACACTCCGTCGATTTCTTACGATCAGAAAGAGATCACCACCCACGTAGAGAAGCTGTGAAATTCGCTGAGCAACACTAAGGGTAATGATTCTTTCCACTTGACTTAAACACATACGGCAGATCCTGGCAAGGAATGGAAAATTTTTAAAGTTTATTTCCGCTGCGTGTCTTCCAATTCCTTACAAATCAAAATGCAATGTCACAGCTTTTATTACTTTTTTATGAAACATTTTTCTGAATTTTCTCCCGTTATGGCCTTTTCATTGCACCTACTGAGCAACAGTTTAGGAGAAGGCATGCAATTTCAACGAAAAGCTTGTGCACATAATTGCATGTAAAATGCGCTTATTGCATGTGACATTTAGTTTTTTTTTTAAGTTTATGTATTTATTTGATTGAAATCCTTGTGTAGAAAATGGTAATATAAAGTACTACTACCATGCTATGCATGAACAATGTTTCAGTGTTGTTTCAGATTAAAATTAATTTGTCATTTTATTATAGTTATAAGTAATACTATACTTTCTCAGGTGCCCCCAACTTGAAAAATTGTCGTTGAAGCGCTCTAACATGGCACAGGCTGGGCTTAATTGCCCCCTTTTGCGTGAGCTTGACATGGGCTCTTGCCACAAACTTCCTGATGCTGCAATTCGCGCAGCTGCAGTTTCATGCCCTCAGTTAGTCTCCCTGGACTTGTCAAATTGTTCATGTGTTAGTGATGAAACACTACGGGAAATATCCATCAGTTGCGCTAACCTTAGTTATCTTGATGCATCATACTGCCCAAATATCTCTCTGGAGGTATGCTTTAGAGGTGTTGATTTTCTTTGGCAAAGTATAGATTGAAATACACTTATTGATGAGCTCCTTTGTTTCTCGTTGAAGTCTGTTAGATTGCCGATGTTGACAGTTCTCAAGCTTCACAGCTGTGAGGGAATTATCTCAGCGTCAATGGCTGCCATATCTTATTGTTATTTGTTGGAGGTATTGAACTTGTCTTCGATACTGACATATCTGATTTACTAAACATGCATATTCGAAGAGAGTAAACTGTTCTTGCCTTGCAGGTTTTGGAGCTCGATAATTGCAGTCTGTTGACCTCTGTATTCTTGGAACTTCCTCGCTTGCAGAGTATTAGACTGGTTCATTGTCGCAAGTATGCTTCTGCCTCATTTCTTTTTCATCCCTCAAAAAGTATTATGGTTTTCATCTTGATTTTTTACCATTGCTTGCTGACTAGACACTCATTCACTTGGTAGATTTGCTGATTTGAACTTGAGGACTATAATGCTGTCTTGTATTGTGGTTTCTAACTGTCCTGCGCTCCATCGGATCAATATCACTTCAAATTCACTTAAAGTATGTCTTTGAATCTGTTATAGTATTTCCATGTTTGTGAATTATAAATCAGCAGTATAAAAGATTGACTGTTTGGGTGCAGAAATTAGCGTTAAAAAAACAGGATAGCTTAACCTCGTTGGCTCTACAATGCCAATCTTTGCAAGAGGTTGACCTCTCTGACTGTGAATCTTTGACAAACTCTATATGTGATGTCTTTGGTGATGGTGGAGGATGTCCTATGTTGAAATCATTAATTCTTGATAATTGTGAGGTATGTGCTTAAATCTGTATTCTCTGCCTCAACCATTTTCTAAAATCTGCTTTTGATTGATCTAGACTAGCAGAATGTGTTTTCACCATGTTCTACCCGTTTCTATGTATCAGTTGGACACTGTTCTGGATCCGCTTTGAAAGTTAAAGCTGATGCTTTAAGAAAGTTTTTATGATTTAGAGATTATGTGCCTACGAAATCCTGATTGATTCTGATGTTGAGATCTTCCATATTTTTGTTTCTTGATATTTTAATTGTTCTTTAGCTCAAGTTGTGTTCTTAATTTCTTCAGAGCTTGACAACTGTTCAATTCATCAGTAACTCTTTAGTGAGCCTTTCTCTTGTTGGTTGTCGGGCAATTACTACTCTTGAGCTCACATGCCCTGTTCTTGATAGAGTTTGCTTAGATGGTTGCGATCATTTGGAAAGAGCATCATTCTGTCCTGTGAGTATTATCTTTTAACTACATTCTTTAAATTGTGTTTTACAGTTACATGATAAGAATAATAAGTTCTTTATACCTTTTTGTGATCATTGGTAAAAAGTAGAGAACTTCACATTTAAACACTATACAGTGCCTATTTGTACATTTATCCTCATATAATCAAGGTAAGATATCTGTTTATTTTGCCCCTCATCAAATTACTTTTGGCAGTGTTGGTATATTGGGCTGGGGCTTTGGAGTTTTTTAGCTTCCTATAATTAGTTTCTAGCAGTTAGTCTGTAGATAGAGGCTGAGGGATTTCTTTTTTTTACTCTTGCTTCTCAGGTAGCTCTTCGGGGTCTCAATTTGGGAATTTGTCCCAAATTGAACATAATTAGCATTGAAGCTCCTTTTATGGTCTCCCTTGAATTGAAAGGATGTGGTGTCCTATCTGAAGCATCCATTAACTGCCCACTTTTGGCATCTTTGGATGCTTCCTTTTGCAGGTTATGAAGCTAAGCATTCATTATTTTCTTATGTTTCATTGTTGTATTATATAAACTAACACTTGTTTGTACATGCAGCCAACTAACAGATGACTGCTTGTCTGCTACAACTGCCTCATGCCCACTGATCGAGTCATTAATATTGATGTCGTGCCCATCAATTGGATCATATGGACTTGGTTCTCTACACTGTCTTCAAAACCTGACTTTTCTTGATTTATCATACACTTTTTTGATGGACTTGCAGCCTGTGTTCGAGTCTTGTTCAAAACTTAAGGCAAGTGTTACCTTTTATTTTCGTACTCCTACTTGATACTACTATTGTGCAGAATAGTAGATTTGAATATTTGATTTAATAGAATTGCTGTTGTCTAGTAGAAAAGTGATATCTTTTGTTTCGGGCAATTAAGATGGTAGCCTAATATTGCTATAAACTGGAAATAACTAGCCGAGTAGTGGTATTATTTGTCACGGATGAGATGCTAATAGTTCTAATAATTTTTTCCCCTTGAATCACTGATCAGGGAATGTTGCCACCTGTGTTTGTGCGTGTCTTCTCTTCCTCCTTTCTGACAGTGCTATTTTCCTATTGTTTCTTTAAGGTATTAAAGTTACAGGCATGCAAATATCTTACCAATTCATCACTTGAGCCTCTTTACAAGATGGGTGCTTTACCAGCACTTCTGGAGTTAGACTTGTCTTATGGCACTCTCTCTCAATCTGCCATAGAGGAGCTTCTTGCTTGCTGTACACAGCTCACACATGTGAGCTTAAATGGCTGTGTGAATATGCATGATTTGAATTGGGGCTTCAATCATGGTCAGGCTACTGAGTTGCCTGCTTTAAACATCTCATCTAGCATGATTTCAAATGAGCATGTCCATGGGTTCAGCGATCCACCCAACCGTTTACTGCAGAACCTCAACTGTGTGGGATGTCAAAATATTAGAAAAGTTCTCATTCCTCCAATGGCTCGTTGTTGGCATTTGCTTTATTTGAATCTTTCTTTATCAGCAAATTTAAAGGAGGTCGATTTAACTTGTCTCAGCCTATGCTTTCTTAATTTAAGGTATAGTTGGTGCTCTATTAAACTTTTAGTTTCTACCCATATGTTAGATGTGATGTTTTAAATTTTGTATTCTATCCAGCAATTGTTCCTCTTTGGAAGTTTTGAAGCTCGAGTGTCCGAGGTTAACCACCCTATTTCTTCAGGTATGTGCCTTGCCTCCCAATGTGATATTGGGATTGAGTAAACATATAGTGTTTTGATGCTTCTTGTCATCAGCTCTTATCATTTTATGTAATTTCTTCTTATTGAGGCATATTTTTGTTCTTTTATCTGCTTAACATCATATTAGTAGCTGTCATCTTACCTAAATGCATGGTTCTGAAAAAGTTTGACTCTTATGTTTTGAGCATATATGGCATGACCTATTTGACCCGTTGTTTAAGCTTTAGTGTCAGTCTTCTGTCGTGCTTCACATGACTGGCAATAACTCCTCCAAAACTTTTGTGAAAAACTGTTCCTATGTGTGGGGTTGACTCTTGCACTTCATAAAACAACAGTGTTTATGAATTTGGGTTGATTTTGAAGGCTATTGCCATAATTAATTGGCCAAGGAATTATAGTTTAGTTTTGTAATTCATCCTTTGGGTTCATTTTTGTCGTTTAAGATTGTAACTTCAATCCTTTTTCTTTGGTGGTGGGGGTATAATTTTTGCTCTAGTCTTGCAACATTGATGAGGAGGCTGTTGAAGGTGCGATATCAAAATGCAGTATGCTGGAGACCCTTGATGTCCGCTTTTGTCCAAAGGTACTAAATTATCTTTTTTATCCCATTTTCACTCATAGTATTGAGCAAGCTTATTCCCGGACCGTCTGGTTTAAGTCTTCCTATTAAATCTTTGTATGCTTGTGGTGGTCCACAGATAAGCTTGACCAGTGTGGGACGATTACGGGTGGTGTGTCCTAGTTTGAAGCGAATTTTGCGGAGCCTGTCAACTTAATGATTGCGAGTGTGACCAGCGATATACACATTTTCCATTGCTTAATTCTGTTCAATATCTGAGTGATGGCGCATTTGGTAATAAATCGGGTTATTTCTCTGGTGCATTATAAATGGTCGAAATGTGGTTGTTACTTGTTTGGAATATGTAAATCTAGGGGTCGCGTTTTGTTTTGTTAAAATAACCCGTATTCTCGGTTTGTTTTCTCTCGTCTTATTCATGTATCTGTTACATGTTTCGTCTGTAAATATTAAATTTCAATTTTGTTTGTGCATATTTTTATCCTAAAGCAAAAGCAGTTTAAGTCATATATTGACCTTTTTCTGTTGTTTTATTGTGTAAATTATATATTTGTATCAGTTTGAAATGACATTATTAATGTGGAAGTAATTACTCAAAATAATAAGAAATTTGTATTTTAAAAAATAATCGTGCTTATGATTATTTTATAAGAAGTTCAAGCAAATGTTCTCAAATTTTGCGAAACTTTTTTTTGTTAAAAAGCTTGAACAAACGGCCCCAACATGGACAACGATTAAACATGTGGGGCGTTGAACCAAAAACAAATGAAGGCAGGAGGAAAAGAAAAGCTGCACAAGGATATTTCAATTTTAAATATAAGATTTAATTTATAGTATAATTTATATTATAAATTAAATCTCATTTAAGATCAGAGGAGTACCAAACATTCAATTAGGAAGAACGGAATGGATTGGGTGATAAGAAAAACTATATTAGATTATACTAGTATATTATAGCAAATATACTAGTATATTTATAGCACCTTATTCAGAAGATTATCTATATTCCTTCTATTTTGTTTCTGTTTTGCCAAAACAAGTGAATTTGAAACCTTGTTTTTAGAACTTTAACATTGTTTTGAAATTCCTCCAATCAAAATTGACTATCTCCCTATTCAATTTATGTGATTGGTTCAAGTTGGATAAAGCTTCAATAGTAAGAGCTTTTACTGACCAACAGTAGGCTGGCAGGAGCAACTGCCAAATGATAAAAGGGTGGCTCAATAGACCAGACAGAAGGGAAAAATGGGAGGAGGAAATCATCAGATGTGTCTATACCATTCTGTCCAAAGATAAGATCAAATCAGTGTCAATTGGGCATTGGTGACTGACTTTATCAGTCTCCAATCCCACAATTACGGATGCTTTCAATTTTCATCACCACTGCTACTAGAAAGAGTTAAACCATAAAAGGAAAATCGTGAAGGTCAACTCAAATTATGCTTAATGTTATGTCAACGCTTAGCTTCTTTTTAATTTGACTATACATAATCATCTTGGCTAAAATTTCAAACGGTGATAAAGTATTTTAGCAATTCAGAGGATTTCTTCTAATTGCTTTAATCCAGGGTCCAAACTTGCTGTATCCTCATCTTCCATGCTCCTGTATGAATCGGCTATAACTTTTCCCTTACTTAGCACATCGGAAGGTACCGTCTGTAAAAGGCTGTAACATATCTCTTATTAGTAATTTTACCTTGCTCCGTCATGCATACACAAGACAACGCTAGCTAAAATATTTATATATGTGCATGATATATCACGGCAAATTACCTGTCCAAAGCGTCAAGAGTTGCACTGATTTTTGCTTTCATAGACTTGACTGTCGCTTCGGGTTCATTTCTTGATGCATGCAGAAGTAAGGAATCAAGTTCCTCCAGAGCACTTCAAGGAAAAAAAAATAAAAACAAAATGCTGAGTTTTACATCATTATGAGTCAGTAGACGAACTATAGCCCCTCCCCCTATGGCTACTTGTGACTGGCAATCCATAAACAATTTGTGTTGGAAAGCAAGGACAGTACCTTAGACATTGATCTACATTGTTGAATGCAGTTTTACCATTGCCACTATCAGATGCATATTGTGCCACCTGGAATGCAAATGATGTGAGAACAACAATGGTTTCAACAGCCATCGATGAAATTGCTGGTTGTTATGGTTTGTTTAAGAGTAGTATTTTGATTGATTTTCAGTTCGAGGGTCTGTCAGTTGGCCAGATATAAAAGGAAAAGAGATGTTCCTAGTAAACCCTTGCCATCTTGGCATCTGGATTTTAAAATTATGAGGAAATGAGAAGCATAAAATATTTTATGTAGCCATCGATGAAATTGCTGGTTGTTATGGTTTGTTTAAGAGTAGTATTTTGATTGATTTTCAGTTCGAGGGTCTGTCAGTTGGCCAGATATAAAAGGAAAAGAGATGTTCCTAGTAAACCCTTGCCATCTTGGCATCTGGATTTTAAAATTATGAGGAACTGAGAAGCATAAAATATTTCTCATAAATGTAATGAGCTTCAGACACCATCTAATACACTGAGGGGTGAAAAAAGCTTGGACACCAAGAACTTCTGACATTACATAATTTGGGAGACGAAGTCTTTTGCAAATTAAATAGAAGTAACGATTTGTATCCAGAAAAGGGAGAGTAAATAGTAAATCAAGAATTAAAGGAAGTCATAACGTACTGCTCTGATATTTACACGAAGAGATGCTGCAGGGCCTGCACGAAGCAGAGATCGGCAGGTGGTAAATTGGGGTTCAGCACTCTCTAATGTTTTCTCTATAGCAGTGAGAAGATAAGCATAAGAAAAATTTATATTATTTTCCATTTATAAAATATGCAGATCTATCTAGCATAGCACTCAAATAATTCCTATTTAATAAAGAAAAAATATGATGAATGAAAAAATACATTAAATAGAAGTACAGCGTTAAAGTTTTGCTTTAATTATTGTATTACCAGATGTCACTACTCCAAAGAGGTATAAAAACATGTCAACGTAGACATATCTATATATCTAGAATGACGTCCTAATGTACTACATATAAGTTTCCACTAGTAACGCAACAGGGGAGGAGGGAAAAAGGGCAATACCCAAGTCCTTGATCTGGAGCTGCGTAAGGATGATAGGTGGTACATAAACCTCCAAAGGATCGAGCCTTTTCCTAGAGTATACAAGAATAAATTAGAAATAAATTCAACCACCTTTTTGTGGACAAAAAGTGAATTCAAATCCATGATAACCATACCTACTAAAAAAACCATTCCAAAACCAACAGTTCATGGTTCTGCATAAGATATTACTACCTTTTAAAGTCTTTTAGATTAGCATGGAAAAGGGGGAAAACTTCTACCTTTTCTTCCATTTTAACTACTCAAACATAAAGGAAGAGCGACATTGAATATGGTTAAAAGTAGATGAGAAAACTCCACCATTTCAAGGGAAAATAAACTGTAACCACGTGGATCACCTAAACAACTGAATGTTGATTCCTTACTCATGCAAAGTTACTCGAGTTGCAGGTCGTTGCAATTATCTATAAATGCTTATCAGCGATGAAGTGATTTTGTAAAATAACTACTACTCTTTCAACTTGCTGGCTCAATGACTAAGAACAGTATGTAAAAAAAAAAATACTGCAATTGAAGACAAACAAATACATAGCACAGTCATACCTTTTCACATATTTATCGAAAATGCTTCCCGCAGCAACCCCTGGAAGATGTAAGACACTGGGTAATTTTTTTTTTTTATATAACGCAGGAGTTAGCGGAGATATGTGACCAATTAGGATAATATAATTCACTTCAAGTATAAAGAGAATAAGTAGATGCACTTTGTTTTCGATTACTTGCGAACCAAAGAGTGAGACAAAAATGAAATGGAAGCGAGAGAGGCATACGGTTAGGAATGAAAAGCAGGTGGGACAGAGCAAGAGATATGGAGACAAGTCGGCGGCCCTCCCGCCATTTTGGGGGTGACAGTGCGCACCTCACGCGCAGAGCTTGCTTCGGTTTCGAGGTAGAATTCTGTAAGACTGGGCGAGGGAGAGAGTTTGAGGAATTCAAGAGTTTGTCGCTAAAACGCGCAGGAGTGCCCACTCCGGCCATCCCGATACAACATCCTTTCCCGGCGGCACCCCTCGTTCCCAAATATGGGTCCAACAAATTGGCAGATCTCAGCCGCTGGTTTGTTTATGGTGAGATTTGGTTCACATAATTACCAAAATGCCCTTATCGCTTGCTTTATACTAGTATATAATAAATAATAGTAATGAAAAGTTAACAATCCAACATTCACGGTAAAAGAGTAATTAAAGAGTGAAAAACCAAGGCAATATAAGGGGGGAAAATTATGATAAGCAATGAAATAATAATAAAAATATATAATTTTAGGTAACATTGAGCTTTTTTTTTTTAAATTTTTCATGGAAAAATTTATTTTACTCTAAAGAAAAATGTAATTCTCATCACCTTTAAGTTATATGTAACAAATCATTTATTGTTTTGGTTAAGATGCGCCCTGTATTTTAGTTCTAAGTTTTTTTTTTAGTTACATTAGTTTTTATAAGGCAATTCCATCCATCATCTAATTTTGATTGTTAAAGTGTTGATTGGGTAAATCTTTGACCAAAAACTGTCTGGGTGTTTTTTCCCTCATATTACCCAACTTCATCGCACAGAACCATATGGAGAAGAAAATACCATCACGCCCTAAACCATGATTAACGCCCTGAATCGCGAAGAGGAGTTTGTTCTAAAGCTTGCGACGCAGACGCAGGCCGAACAAGGGAAGGATTTCTGGGTAAGTAAACGCCGAAGCCCTAAATCGCAGAGAGGAAGTCGGCTGAATAATTTCGTGCAGGTGAGGATCGATATTCTGGGTAAGAATCAAAGGAAAAAGATGTTAGGTTTCATTTTCCCCCATTTACTCCTTTCCACTGATCCATTATGGTCCCTTGTTGCATCAGATTGGATGGGTGATTCAAACTTGGTTTCGACTTTGACAGTGACAAGGAGTAGGAGGGTTGTAGCTGAGACTAGAAAGAAGATGAAAATGCTCATCTATGCTTTGCTATTTTCTTGATTTTTTTCCGGTTGTTTTTTCAATATCCCTATCGTACTCTTTAATCCTTTTCTCTTGCTCTTTAGATCTTCTTTAGTACTCTTTTATCATCTCTGTAAAATCTGCAAAATTTAATTAGATGAGAAACTCAGGGGTCATCGGTTTCTTCATTATCAAAAACGAACCATCTTTCACATGCATGAAGGATTAAATCATTTGGGGAAAAATGAAAGTTAACCTAATTTATTATCCGTGACAGCGGAAAAATAAACAACAGAGCAATAAAATCAGATGAACCTTTGAAATATCAGTAACCACATAAAAACAGAGCACAAAAAGCTCTGTAAAAGTTATAGTGATGATGCCCAGACAAAGTATAAAAATTTCAGTTTCCACTAGGAGGCGATGCCCAGATGAAGTATAAAAATTTCGGTTTTCCCTAGAAGTTGAAATTAATTTTTTTTTAAGCCAAATTGTCATTTAAGCAGTAACACTCGTATGCTACATGGATAATTTTTGGCCAAAAATTTGTCGAATCCACATTTTTAATAGTCAAAATTAAACTCTTGTTAGGGTTAAATAGGATTGCACTGTAAAAATTATTTCATATTAAAAATTTTAAGACTTACAACAATTATTCGGGAACTGAAAACACCTTAACCCATTTTTTCAACACTATATGTAGTTATGTTTTTTCTATGAAAAAAAAAATCTTTATTAGTTGTTTTCCCCCCTTAGTTTTCCGGCTTAGTTAAATAGGAATGCTTGATGTTTGGATCTCAATTACTCGCGTCATTTGTTCTCTTAGGAAGACTCTCTCATATGACATTATTCTTTTCTTCTTCTTAAATGCTTTTTCTTGGCCATCAAATCGATGACTGCGAATGCTCTCCACCGTGGATCTTGGGCTTGACTATTCGCAGAGATCTATACATTGATATCAGGTGAATTACAATTTATAGACACGGGATTTGCAAAAGCTGGATGAAATCCCTATTTATTGAAGATCGCAAGCTGCGTACCATGTATATCATATCTGAACTTTTCTTAGCTTGGATTGCCACAAGGCTTGATGAAATCCCCAAATTTGCCAAGAAGCTTGACCTTGTTTGCTTGTATTTTCATATGCTGTGATTTGTTTCTTAAAATGTCATTTACTCCAATGACATAAAAGGAATTTTGCAGGAAAAGTACGGACAATCCTGAGGATAAGTTGGTGGCCATCATGAATGAGAACAGAACTGCTCACAAGTTACCAACTTTATATCAGCCCGGGCCTTAGCTGCATAGCTCTACCATACATCAAAGCATACGAGGGTGATTGTGATGCCGTGGGAGGACTTGATGCCAAGAGGCCGCCCCCAGAATCCGCCTTCGCTGAAACTTTTGCCCCAAACCGTGGTGTTAGATCATCAACACTTGCTCTTATAACTGGTCGCTTCCTACGCTGCCAGACTTAGAAGCAATGCAATAGCACCCTTCCACATACTAAGTCCATGATTTTCCGGTATGGACATCCCACTCCTTCTTCAAAACCAAAAAAAAAATCAAAGAAAAGGTACGACATAACAAGAATTCTTCTTCTTCTTCACACACTAGCTTTTCTTGGTACTGGATAATAGCTATTTTCCTCCATTACGATTCATTTACGAATACTTTTTACTGGATGTTCTATAATTATCGTTTGCATTCATGCTCGTATGCTGTTTTACTTTCTCATGCCACTTACTCGAAATTACTATATTTTTCTCAAATGGTATGACTATGTTCAGTAGGGGCAGATTCAATTGTCAATGATTTATTCTCCAGTGCTTCTGCGGCTCATTTTACCGCTGTAGTTTCTGAAACTAAAGCAAACAGGAAGCATAAAGGGGGGGAAATTACATGGGGGTAGCAAGTCAGGATCTGATTCCCGCCTCTATTTTGATACATTCATATATAGAGGTTTTAATCTACTTCTGGTGTCTACCATATCGGTCATACGAATTGAAATATCCCAACAAAACTTCAAAGTAAATGGCAATTATGGAAAAAAATTAAAGGGATTTTTTGTTTTGAAATCGACAATTTGAGACGATTACTCATTTGCTCTGTCATTCAGAAACACAGGAAGAGTTCGTGAATAGCATTTGATATCTCGGAATGCAGTTGAGTTTCCCAGCTCTTCACTGAGACGATTTACACTTCAAAACCAGAAAGAGGAGTATAAGAATCGTGACAATACCTCCGGAAGAACCACCAACTCGATGAATCCAGTGACGATCGAACCTGGTTAAACTCTTGTCCAAGCAAGCCGATAAAGCGACGGCCAAAATCAATAGAAAAAGCAGGAGAGGCAATAAAAAGGCAAAGTTGATAGATTCCTCTTCATCTTCCAATTCACTCGCGGATTTGCTGTCTATGTAGAGAGGAGAAGCCACAGCTAGCACCGCCAAGCCTATGAGTGCCAGCCTTTCATATGAAGAGACCCTTCTCCTGCTACTATCTCCAACCTCCATTCAGAGTTTCAGACCACAGACGAAGCACCTCGCCTTTTTAGGTCCACTCTGTTCTTAAACTTAAAACTTTTATTGTGAAGCTATCGCGGACAAGCCACCTTTGTGCGGTGAACGGAATCCTGCATCTTGCTTTTCAAACATAACTTTTAGAATCATCAAGCATTGCTGCGCCCCCCCCCCCCCCCCCCGTAATCAGAGCTCAATGAATAACCTTTTCAGAAAAAGGTAGTAAATCTAATGCAGGGCCAGAGATTTTCCTTTCGTTTACATGTCGTAATTGTGATCAATCTTGTTTATCAAAACGTTCGATGATATAACAATTGCGTGCTTATCATGATTACTATGGAGAAATGCCTAAGTGTCGTGCAAATTATCTCAGTGCTGAAGCTTCTACCATATGCCTAACATCATTTATTTTTTATAATGTGAAGAGGTAAAGCACGCGAGAGTTATAGGACTGTATTTTTTGGCGGAGAATTCTAGGGTTTATCGGATGGAATCTTTTTCTGAAGTCAGAAATAGTAAGTTGTAATCCCTGAACTATAGGTGGCAGCTTATCGATGAAGTTAGCGTTGTTAGATTGTGTGGATGCGAATAAGATTCCCCATTAGCAAAGCCGATATTCGGTGCTGTGGAATTTTTTTTTTTAGTTGGAATCCGATACCCTTTTTGCCGTGGAATTGCGTTCAAGCCCTATCGCCTAATTTGAATTAATTGATGATCAAATTGGATCATGCCCTTGAGTAAATGCAAACAATTCAAAGGCAGCCATATTCCCCCGAAATCTCTTCATTTTGATGTTTTTTTTTTAAAGAACTTCACTCGTTTGTGATGCAGACTTAAGGACAAAAGTTAGATTGAATAACGTAATGAAATAATCAATAAAAAACCTTAACTGATATAGGCCGAAAGTAAAATAATTGGGCTGGCCACTGGGAGCGAGGGAGCAATGGCTCACAGGCTCAAAAATTGTGCTGCCTGGCTGAAAGCTTCATCACTGGGAAGGAACAATAGAAACTAAACAGGCAAAAGGACTTGTGAATATGAGCTATATGTTCTAATTGACACCACCGGAGGTCCTTGGCCTGGTCTCTTGAAGCCTTCTCATCCATTTCTTCTGTGTAGTGGTTAGATCAGTATGTTGTGATGGAGGAACAGAACTATGTTGTGGTTGTTCATGAACTGGAAGCTCAGCAGGAAGTGCAGCGGCAGTACTAGTGAATGCATTTAGAACCAAGAATGCCAATATGGGGGAGAGATCCAGTGTTCCTCCAAGGGGCGGAATCAGCCCTCGGAATATGTTCAGATATGGGTCACATATCGTGCTGAATCAATCCATAGCCAATAAACATTATTATATAATATAATATATATAAACTATATAAAAACTATACTATTTATAAGTTATAAACAGTGACTTGTGAGCTATAATCTAGTTTTATGTTGCATCTATAACTCATGGTCACGGCCACTTCAATCAATAGGAAAGGTTAAAATATTGCAGCACAACAATCTATAAGCAACAATTTAACCCCTTAGGGTCACAAGCAAGAGGAGTTTATTATCATTAGATCCAGATATCCAGAGGAGCTTAATAAGCAAACTAATGCAGCAATAAAAGTTGTCATACGTAAGGGCCATTCATAAAATTAACCAGCGGTAAGTCTTCTACTTCAGTAGTAATGCATTGAAATTCAATGTTCAATTCGGTGTTATAGGTAATACTATTGATAGAAAGAACGCTAACCTGAGAGGACTAACAATGGCAGGGGGAGAGTTTGGAAACCAGGTCAGAACAAGCCTGACAATCAGTAATGTGTTGTAAATATTCAAAAAATTCGAGATTCCATTAGCGACCACTAGCCCTGCCACTGAATCTCCAGGTAAAACGGCAGCGAAATTGTGGCCAGACAGCGAGTTCATGTTCTCGTAGTTACTGCAGCGAATCTGAACAACGGATCAATACGGTGCAACCCAGTTAATATGAAAGAAAGCAGATCGTAAGAAATAAGATTATTCAAAGAAATGATGTACAAGAAAGTTATCACGAATGAAAATGATATCACCTGCACGCATAAACTCTGAAATTCAGAGGACAGAGAAAGTACTTTCTTCACAATTGGGTTTTCACAAGCGACCGAGTGAAGCAATCTGAAAAGCTTACCAACCTCCGAATTCATGGACCTGCGAAGCTCCCGAAGGTTGAGATTTCGAAAAACTAAAGTGTTGAGCTTAGAGTTGGGTACTCTTAAAGATGGGAGTGCAAATGGTGTCTGTGCAGTGACCCAAAAGGGTTTCAAACAATCAGGCACCATCTTAGCCTCTAAGCATATATTTTTGTCAGTAGACGTATCAGTGACCGCCATTGTTCTTCGATTGATAATGCTCGAGGGGGCAACAAATCAACAGGGGAATGGTGGCAGAAGAAGATAACGCTCTAAAGGCGGAGAGGAGATCAAAATATCTGGAGTGCAATCTCAACTCCATTTCCAAACGACAACGTTTTGGCCAGTAAGTCGGGGTCGACTTGTCGTCCAGCCTTGGCGCCATTTTAGCCGCCAAAGACCCCTATGGATATGCATACGTCCACGTGTAACGGACCCTTTAGATAAATTTAAAACAGGACGCGTGTCGCATTTTTATTGCTTGATTTAATTAAGTAGCGTCTCTTCTCTTCCACATTTTCCCGGTAATCTGAAATTCATGAAATCTTCGTCGTCTACTGGTTCGCTCTCACGATCTCCTTCATCTCTTCGTTTCCCTCTTTCCTCCGCCGCCGATCATAATGGCTTATCTAATTAGACATTCTTTCTCTCCTCAGCCTGGGATCTGTTTCAGTTGTGGAAGAAACCGCGATGTTCACGGAGTTTACTTCTTTTCTCGACTGCCGGTGGAACAACATCGCGGCTTCAGACGCCGGAGCATTCTCCGGCCACATACGGGTCCAAAATTTGTGGTATTCAGCTCCCTTGAAACTAGAATTGACTCGGTCGAAACAACCTTGCAAGCGCAGGAGAAGAGCATGTGGTGGCTTCCTTGCCTTTTTGCTTATGCTGTTTTACCAACTTGATTTTGCTTATGACGCTGTTTATGGAATAATAACTCTAAACAAATGAATAATGATGAAAAATGGAACAACATGCGTTGGTTTCCAATGTAAAAATACATATAATGCGCAAGTTCAACCAAGAAACGCACTATGTGCTTATCACGTTATTTTGAATGATACCCCCTAGAGCGGTATCATATATGCTGTTTCCATCGAAAGGAATGTTACTGTGTGATAGATAGATAAACGCCGACTGAATAATTGATTGCCCCTGTTTACAAATGTAATCAAAAGAATAAGTGAGATAGTAGAAACAGAGATGAACCTTAAGTTGTGGCGGAGAATGAGTACCGTCACGCCCGGATTGTTCAGAAAATCAATTTTAGGATTTCATGGTAGAAAACGACCACCAAAAAGAGTAACAGGATAGAAGGAAGTGCAGTTGGAAATATTGCCATATATTAATATTTGGATGAATGCGCAATTTCAAACATCTATATTTATACATAAAATTAAGAATGTAGAGAGAATATGGAGAAGTAAAATATTGCAAATGTGGAGAAGTGAAATATGTGAATATAGGAATGTAAAGTAAATTAATTTGTTATTTGTTAACCCTTCGGCATTGTGAGATTTTTGTCAGATGAAGCAGACGGCAGGATCTGGCGGCAATTGTTTAAGAAATGGTTGGTTAGGGTAGAGGAGATTCATGGATAATAAATTATGAGCTTTCACCCAAATCTTCCTCAGAATCAATGTGTCTCATTTATTCTGCCTGTGATCGGATTGGCACGAACATTGAATAACCAGAAGGCAAAATAAGAAAAACGAAAGAAAGAAAGAAAGAAGGAATTTTTTAAACGTAGAAAAAACAGTGGGGCTGATTGTTTAATAAAAAGAATGATTATATAAATGATGGTTCCAATACAAAAGTAGGATATTATTCTTTGGGATTCAGGATTCGTTCCACTTCCAGACACGGAAACCCCAATTATTTGAAAACTTGATCTGAAACCAGGGAGGACGCATTAAGGGGAGATATTCGGCCCAAACCTGCAAATGGGAGAAGAGTGAGTGGGACCCAGGGGTTGCTTTAATGAGCCATTAAATGGGCACGTGATTATGAGCAAGTATTGTTGAGGCCTGAGGGAGGCTTTGATGCCAAAACGCTTTGCATGTGAATGCTGCGCCACTCTTCCCCACTCTGTTTTTGAAATTAAAGTCCTGCCAAAACCCTACTCTGCCCACGTCACCCCCGCCCCCAATTTCTAGCGCTCCACCCTATTCCATTTATTTTCCATTTATACCGCTTCATTATTTATTTATTTTTTCTCGACAAGAAAAAGCACCTATTTCTTCTGGCCAAGCCAACTTCTCAAAATTGAGTGGCTAATTTATTGGGAAGACTGCACTCTTCTTATCGGATCTTAGATGGTGGACATGACATAGCGTATTGGTTCTAGTGGATAAGGTTAATCTTATACATTATAATAAATTAATATTTAAAATTTTATTAAAAAATATATTTATATTTAATGTTAGACTGCTCCTTAAATATTATTATTTTTAATAAATCGGTAACTATGCGCATTAAAAAAATGAATATGACTCAAAGCCAAAAATAGAAAACATGCACGGCATAATCCAAATTTTGCCCATTGTGTAGTCAAATGAGAAATTAATGGGTAGAGGGAGCTGACAATTTTCTCTTAATGAGCAGTGTTTTTCAGATTCAAAGTTAAGCCAAATATATTTCACAGACAAAAGAAGTATATATTCTTAATACAGCCAATCTTAAGATTTATAATATATATATACATTTAAATAATAATAATATGGCAACTCATATTATAATGAATAAAGCGGGGCTTAACTTTTGTCTGTATTACATGAGTATATTATATATGGGAACCAATAAAGGGAGAAAGAGGGTAATACAATGATGATCCCAATAATAAAATAAGAAGGAATAGGAAAAGGAAGTGAGTGGCAAATGAGAGAAGGCGATGTTCCTAAATAAGCAAACATGCCTTAATCTGGGGAACACTACCTTGCAGATTAAGATCCGTCTTAAAGTTAGTTATTTGCATAAAACGTCACAATAACTAACGGAAGCGGCTAAACGATAGTCGCCTGTCAGAGTGGTTATATTATGGGCATGTTTGATAAGATTATAAATTATGATTTTAAAAAATTTTTTGACTTAAATTTTAATTTAGAAAAATTTTAAAATAAATCGTTATATTTATCTATAAATATTTTTGGGTAAAATTATAGTTTTGAATAAATTATTAAAACTAATTTTTTCATTAGTAAAAGCACTTATGAACTATTCAATTACTATCTTATCCTACTTTTTCTTACACCCTCTTTCCTCTCTCCTATTTTTTCTTACACTCTATCTCTTTTCTCCTCTCTCCCCTCTCTTATCTTTTCTCTACTTCTCTCCTCTCTCTTACTTTAAATCAAATCATACCCTTTTTTATAATTTACTAATATAAAAAGTCATTCTAAAAATAACTATCCAAATATTTATTTATTCAAAATTATTTTTTTTTTATAAACTCTTCTCTAAAAGCCATTTTTTATAAATTATTCATAAACTCTTTTTTTTTATAAACCTTTTTTTTAAATTCTATCCAAACATACCTATATTTTAAAACATTGAATTTTATTAATTACTTCAGAGGCGAAAACGACCCGGACGATAACGTTAACGGCGTGACTGGTTGATGACTGACGACTGACGACTGACGAGGCTTTAGATGGGGCCCGCGCGGGAATCGTGATGAGTAATGGGTGTCAGACCCATAGGGGATACCAGCCCCATTCACCTTCCCGATGTGAATCAAACCCAGGGTAACTTTAATTCACACGCCCATATTACATCTCATACCCAACTCTTTCTCAAAATTACAATACGCTGGTAATATATTTTATGATTTCATCTCTTACAAAATGAATACAATATTAATAATAGAATATTTAGAGCGCGTTTAACTTTTAAAAGTTACCATTAATTGTATTTTTTAGATAACTTAATAGTAACTAATTACATTAAAATTTTGGTTCACCATATTGTTCATAATTTTTCTTTTTTAAATTTTTTTGCTTAGACTCTTTCTTGTACAATTTCTTTTATAATATTAAAGATAGTCTTTCTTTTAGGTTCTCTTTTGTAATCATAATATTTTTTTACTATTTAAATAATGACATCTGATAAAATCCATAAGCACCATCCTCCTTTTAGAAACAAAAATTTATATGTAATATATTTTTAACAGATATTATTTTTTAATTATAGGTAACTTATTTTTTAAAATATTTTTTTATATAAATATTATGTTTGGGGTCTGTTGTGTAGTTTTATCCAAATGACAATACCTGAGATGGCCTTGTATGGGTCCTACCTTCATGCACATCTTCTGTCTCGCTCACCAGACATCACTTCGCACACTTCTAAATACTGTGAGGGGAAAAACAATTTAAAATTTAAAATTATCAAATTCTTTTGATATCTTTACAAGTAAATCATCAATTATCAATCATGAATCGAATTCATAAAAGGGTTTTACTATTTTTAATTATCAAGGATACAGAGATTGGCGATTCAGGTCAAGGATGAAGCATGCATTGATTAATCTGATTCCTAATTTCTACTGGCTGAAAGTCACCCAGCATAGAGCATCTATCTATAACTGGAAAACAGAGCACAGAAACTAGAAAGCGATAAATGAATGAAATTATGAGAGGGCAGACTGGGGGATGCCATAACATTAACACTATTAAAGAGAAAAAGAAAAGTTTTAAAACAAAAGAATAGCGCAGTGCCCAGGGATCGAGTAAGAGTGAAGGAGAAAGGGCGTGTCACTGTCAGCGAAACGGATTCCTTACATTATTACCCTTTTCTCTGCAGACTCTCACAGCGAAGCCAGAGACGCAGAGGGAAAGCGACCTACAATGGCATAGTATCCGGTAAAAGAGAGAGAGAGAGAGGTAATGCAAAAAAAGTAGAAAGCTGACGGTAGAGAGAGAAACGAGACGAGAGCTGCAGCGGTGTTGCAGGTTTGCTGGCTCATAGTTTAACTTTATGCGTGAAATAATTTTCCAACCTCTTTCTCTCTCTGCCCTTGTGAGCCAAAACGATGTGATTGAACAAGAAGGAAAGCTAAGCTTGCAACTCTGCGACTTCCGTCAAACCAGAAAATAAAAAGCCCAATACCCAAGTTCCTAATCACAAAAATAGAAAAAAGAAATGGGGAATACACGGGGGAATCCTCCCAAACCCAGCTCAACTTGCCCTTTTATCTCCTAGTATTTGAGCAAGTCCCAAGTTCCGTTGAATTCTAATCCATAGTAGTCTATTATTCTTGACTGTACGGACGGGACTCCCTACGACGAGAGACGGTTCGCTCAAGACCAGAGCTTTTTGGTTTCTTTTTTAAGAGCTTCATTTGGTTTGTTTGGTGTTTAAGGAGGGCCTTTATGTGTCTGCTTGGCTGAAGACAAGTCTGCGGAGAGAGCAGTTATGGCATTTCGGTTTGGACTTGTTCTTCTGGCTTTTGTCATTTGTTTGAACTTCAACTCGGTGGATTCAGACGATGGTAAGTCGTCCATTTTCTCCAGGTTTTCATACCACTTGGACTATGCTACTCTTTTCTCTGTTTTTTGCGGGATGTTCGGACGGTTGTGAGTATACAATAATGTTCAAGCGTAGCTTTCAGATGTTGTAGTACCGACGAAGTTTGAGGCGGACAAACCTCATGGTTGCAGTAGTTAGCAAGCCAACTCTCTCGTACATTTTTTTTTCTCTTCGTTCTTCTGGGAACTTGGAAAACTCAAGAAAGAAGTAAAAAAATCCAATTTTTTTCACTCTCTGAATCTCTTTCTCATCGACCAAGCAGGGCAGTTCCTCTATTTTCTGTTGGCCTGCTTTTATAAGTCAGTACTTCTTCCCGCGAAAGCTGATTTTCAACGAAGTTTTCAAAATTTTCCGATTTCGTCAAAATGCGGGGTCCTTATTTCCACGTTGCTAGCTTTTTCGCATATTTAGTCATAGTGTTCTGCTTGAATTAATTGAGCTAGCATTGATCAATTGAGTGTTAAGG
This sequence comes from Leucaena leucocephala, assembly GCA_037074615.1. Classification (NCBI taxonomy): domain Eukaryota; kingdom Viridiplantae; phylum Streptophyta; class Magnoliopsida; order Fabales; family Fabaceae; genus Leucaena; species Leucaena leucocephala. Next base: position 4,648,928 of record CM073540.1, on the reverse strand, counting down.
TCAAGGAAAGATTAGTTGCTGAATATCACACCAGAGAGTGAGGAATTTACATTTAGAATGAAAGAATTTTGTGCTCCCCTGTTTATCAAGCTTAACGTGTGAACTTTTTCATTTAAGGAGCAACATTACTAGAGATAAAGAAGTCGTTCAGGGATGTGGAGAATGTTCTATGTGACTGGACAGACTCTCCATCTTCCGATTATTGTATCTGGAGGGGGATCACTTGCGATAATGTCACCTTCAATGTCATGGCACTGTAAGTAATGGACAGAGAATGTAGACGAACTTGTTCATGGTCAATAGGAACGGAAGAGACTGATTTAGATTTTTCTGTTTCTCTTGCACATTACAGAAACCTCTCGAGTTTGAATCTGGACGGTGAAATATCACCTGCAATAGGGGGCCTTAAGAGCTTGGTTTCTATGTATCTACTGTCGTCCCTCAAGACTTTATTTTCATTCTTCAATTGCTGTGGTTATCAAATTGTGTCTAACAAAGTTTGTTTTTAACGTCTTGTTTGACAGCGACCTTAGGGGAAACCGATTATCTGGCCAAATACCAGATGAGATTGGTGACTGTTCCTCTTTGCAGAGCTTGTAAGTTTTACCCCTCGAGGCCCTGACAGTTGAATTCAGTGTATAGTTTGATGTTTGGTCATCTACTGACGGTTGTCTTTCTGGAATACGATATTATATTCAGGGACTTATCATTTAATGAAATACGGGGAGACATACCATTTTCAATTTCAAAGTTGAAACAACTGGAAAATCTGTATGTTACTATGCCTTTTATATTGGATATTTGGATTGCCGGTTCTCTCATGAAGTAACGACTGAAAGGTCATTTTTCTATTGTTTCAGAATTTTGAAAAATAACCAGTTAATAGGTCCAATTCCTTCTACACTGTCTCAGATTCCCAACTTGAAGATTCTGTAAGTTACATTTCCGTTTTGATATTATCCTAAAAGTCTAATTCTTCGGTTTTAAATATCATTCTTGGATTCTGAAAAATTGGTACTAGGGACCTGGCTCAAAATAATCTTAGCGGTGAAATACCAAGGCTTATATACTGGAACGAAGTTTTGCAATATCTGTGAGTATAATCTTTAGCTCATAACTGACATGCAATAAACTTAAATGCTCTTTTGTTTCACACTCGTACAATTTCTTGTATTTTATGTAGTATTTATGTTTCTCCTAGACATAGTGATATGAACTTATCGTCAACCTATATTTTTGTCCTTTTCTCAATGTAGTGGCTTGCGAGGGAACAATTTAGGGGGTTCGCTCTCTCCTGATATGTGCCAATTAACTGGACTATGGTATTTGTAAGTGACACAACCACTCTTTTTCCCTCCAAACACCCCCCCTCCCAAAAAAAAAACGAGAGAGAGAGAGTTTGAAGTTTGCAATTTTCAACTGAATCTTGTTTTCCACCTGCCATTTTCTAGTGATGTGAGGAACAACAGCTTGACTGGCAGCATTCCTGAAAGTATAGGCAACTGTACTGCATTCCAGGTCTTGTATGTATATTATCCAACTGTGTAACATTGTGTTCCACCCCTTTCTTTTTCTTTTACTTATTTTGACACATTGATATCAGGGATTTATCCTACAACCAGCTGACTGGAAAGATACCATTTAATATTGGGTTTCTTCAAGTTGCAACATTGTACGTGTTGGCTGATTCTTGGTTATTTTTAATCAGAATGTTTATGTTGTGTTCCACTTGCTTTATTTAGGAATTGCTTAGCCTTGTTTGAATTTGATAGGTCATTGCAAGGCAATAAACTCTCTGGACCTATTCCATCAGTGATTGGGCTGATGCAAGCACTTGCTGTATTGTAAGCACGGTTAATTAATAACTCTTGAGTGTTTGAAGCAAACTTAATACTCTAAATGGATGTTTTCTCACACATTTACTGATGCTACTATTCTTTCATTAATTTCAATTCAACACCAGAGATTTGAGTTGTAACAAGCTAAGTGGACCAATCCCTCCTATCTTGGGAAATTTGACATATACTGAAAAATTGTGAGTATACACTAATAGAGTCTCAATTCTTACAGTAGTTAGATTCAACCCATAAATATGTATCTAATTTCTGAAATGCTTGCAGGTATTTGCATGGAAATAAACTGTCTGGCCACATTCCCCGAGAGCTTGGAAATATGACAAAGCTTCACTATTTGTAAGGACACAGTATTTAATTTAGCTGATCATAAACATATGTTTTTCAGACTCATTAAATAGTTTGGCAATAGTTACTTCATATCTCAGTTTGAACTTTAAAGTTTGTGCTAACATTCATCTGTTGCCTTCTTGACATTAATTGAGCTTATTCTTGAATTAAACAATACATGGCATTTGTTTCTAGTTTTTGTTCCCTCCATCTTGTATTGGTAAATCACTAAATGGTTATATCTTGGCTGTGTTTCACTTCTAAATTCTAACATCTGGCTTTATAAATAATACATCTCTTGGGATTCCTGTAGATTTTTCATAAGTTGAGCTGTCCCTCAATTGGATAGAAACAAGGTGTAGAGGATGTCACTTATGATTAACCTTTCCTTGCAGGGAATTGAATGATAACCATTTGAGTGGACATATCCCACCCGAGCTTGGAAAGCTTACTGATCTATTTGATTTGTAAGTGTTAAGTGCTGTTATTTTAGAGTGTCACCTTTTTGTTGATATTTTTTTAGCTTGACTGTTTATTTATCATTCTCAGAAATGTTGCTAACAACAACCTTGAGGGGCCAATTCCTGATAATATTAGCTCATGCAAAAATCTCAACAGCCTGTAAGAATCGACCACTATTACTTTGTTAATAGGATTTGTTTATATTCAATAAGGTGATGTATTTTCCTGTTGTTTCTCATTAGCAATGCGCATGGAAACAAGTTAAATGGAACAATCCCTCCAACTTTTCAGAGCTTGGAGAGTATGACATATCTGTAAGTTTCTCTCACATTCTGGAAGACTTGTTGAACATTTCTATGATCTACTTATCTGAAGGATGAGTAGAGGACACCCCCCTCCCCCCCACAACAATAAAACTGCAGCTAGATCACCAATTGATGCCTATATTGCAAATCTTTCAATCCATTTTCTGTTGTTAACGAAGTATTCAGTCTTTCTTATCAGTACTTTATGTACAAATGCATGCATATCTGATTCCATCAATGATAAATAAGTTCTTTAATCTTTCTTTTTTATTTGATGTCCTCTTCCGCTTCGTGATGACATTCTTTAGTAATCTTTCATCCAACAAGCTTCGAGGCCCCATTCCAATTGAGCTGTCAAGGATTGGTAATTTGGATACATTGTAAGTCCAAATGATCTAATATACATTTTTTACTCTCTCTTTGACCCATGGCTCATACCAATAGATGTTACCCTACCAGGGATATTTCAAATAATAATATAAGTGGCTCCATTCCTTCTTCCCTTGGTGACTTGGAACATCTTCTGAAGCTGTGAGTTCTACTAGTTCTTTTTATTTCTTGGCAGCTGAATTGTTGTCTCAATTCTCATTCATAGCTATTATTCATTTTTAGGAATCTGAGCAGAAATCATCTAACTGGATTTATTCCAGCAGAGTTTGGTAATTTGAGAAGTGTTATGGATATGTAAGTTCATTTATATTTGTGTTGTAAATTAAAGTGCTTAAGGTTTTCTGTATCTCATCCTTCTGTATTCCAGAGATCTTTCAAATAACCAGCTCTCTGGCTTGATTCCTGAAGAACTTAGTCAGCTGCAGAATATGCAATCCCTGTAAGCTTCTAGTTTATTCTTGTCAATCCTTTGCTGTAAGTTATATATTTTTGTTAATGCAATTTAGCAGTGCTTTATTTCCTTAAGCAAATCTCATGGTAGTGTTTTTACTGCCTTCAGTCGAGTTTTACTCTAAAAGATGACTACTGTCACATGTTGAAAAGAAGTGAATCTTCAATATATATATATATATATATATATGGGATCTAGTGGATTGTGCTTAATTAAAGCACAACAATCATTTCGTTGATAATCACATTTTTTTGGTAAGACAATAATCATTTTTTGGTTGAAAATAGAGGCGGCATTTTAAACAAGAACTTGCAGCCTTAAAATTTGCATATAACCATTTTTGTCTGGAATTATGTTTCTCAGGTTAATTTTGGTAGAAGATCTTTTGCTTTGGTAATTCAACTAGAAATATTTTTTATTGTATCTAATTGTCCAAAACATATAGGAGACTGGAAAACAACAATCTATCTGGGGATGTGACTTCTCTTATAAATTGCCTTAGCCTTTCTTTACTGTAAGTTCAACCTCACTTTTTTTCTGTATATGTTGAAAAATATAGCCTTGTTTTGCTACGTTAAGGCCGTGTCAGTTTTCCTAACAAGTTCATATTGATTTTTACTTATGTAGCAATGTGTCATATAACAACCTAGTTGGTGTAATTCCCACAAGCAATAATTTCTCCAGGTTCTCTCCAGACAGGTTAGGGTCATCTACCGTTAAAATGTCTTATTTCTATTTTTTGAATATTTTAGTTTAGATGGTGTCTTCAGCTTATTCTTATGAATTTGTTTCCAGTTTCATTGGAAACTCTGGTCTCTGTGGCTATTGGATGACGTCACCTTGTCATAGATCTCATCCCACAGAGCGAGGTAAGGACTTCTGAGTCAGCAATTTTCTTATGAAGAATGACTAGGAAGAATGTTGCCAAGTTGTGTTCTTCCCAGGCATTCTTTTCTATGAAGTTGGATTGAGGGTTTTCTATGACAATATGCAAACTGAACTACTACATGCTATTGGACATGCAGTTACGCTATCTAAGGCAGCCATCCTAGGAATTGCTCTTGGTGCCCTTGTGATTCTTCTTATGATATTACTAGCAGCGTGTCGGCCATACAATCCATCTCCATTTCCAGATGGATCACTTGACAAGCCAGGTATTTTTTAACTCCATATCTTGTGTTCTATGAAGTTAACCTTAAATGTCTAGATTGCTTTTCAGAATATAACCAAAGCCATCATACCTCTTAAAATTCTTTTACAGACTACAGTATGAGTTTAGGTGGTAGAAGGGGTATGGTCAGTTCAAATTAAGTAGAGGTTCATCATGAAGCTCTTTTCTTAGTTTAAGCCAGTAATGGGAAAAAGGAATGGATTTTACATAATGGCTATTTATGTCTTCATTTGATTCTGTACAGTTTGTGTCTTGAATGAATATTATTATCCTGCCTATTGAAAATGACGCTAACAAGGGTAAACCTTGTGCCTGGAAAATGGCAGTTACTTATTCACCGCCAAAGCTAGTGATTCTTCATATGAACATGGCCCTTCACGTTTATGAGGACATTATGAGGATGACTGAAAATCTGAGTGAGAAGTACATAATTGGATATGGTGCATCAAGCACAGTTTATAAGTGCGTCCTTAAGAATTGCAAGCCAGTAGCTATCAAGAGGCTCTATTCTCACTATCCCCAAAGCTTGAAAGAATTTCAGACAGAACTTGAGACGGTTGGTAGCATCAAGCACCGAAACCTGGTTAGTCTCCAAGGCTACTCCTTGTCCCCTTATGGGAACCTTCTCTTCTATGACTACATGGAAAATGGCAGTCTATGGGATCTTCTCCATGGTAAGTTCAATCACTATTACTTTGAATTATTATCAAGGCAATTGCAAAATTTGTTTGGCAAGTAAAGACTTTCTTTTGTGCTGTCTTCCCAGTAGCTTCTAAAAAGAGAAAGCTTGACTGGGACCTTCGTTTAAAAATAGCACTTGGAGCAGCACAAGGGCTTGCTTATCTACACCATGATTGTTGCCCCCGGATCATCCACAGGGACGTGAAGTCATCAAATATTCTGTTGGACAAGAACTTTGAGGCCCATCTCACTGACTTTGGCATTGCTAAAAGTTTATGCCCCTCCAAATCCCACACTTCAACTTGCATAATGGGCACAATCGGTTATATAGACCCTGAATATGCTCGAACTTCCCGGCTCACTGAGAAGTCTGATGTTTATAGTTTTGGCATTGTTTTACTTGAGTTGCTCACTGGCAGGAAAGCTGTGGACAATGAATCAAATCTCCATCACCTGGTTAGTCTTCTACAATCTGCCCATTCTTAATAACATTTGCTTATCTTTAATGTCATTTGACCAACTAGATATTGTTATTTGTCCAGATTTTGTCGAAGACAGCAAACAATGCTGTGATGGAGACGGTTGATCCTGATATTACTGCCTCATGTAAGGATATGGGCGCAGTAAAGAAGGTATTTCAGCTAGCCCTTTTGTGCACAAAGAGACAACCAGTTGATAGGCCGACAATGCACGAGGTGATGCGTGTGCTGGGAAGCCTTGTACCACCCACCTCCCCACCAAAACAAGCAGCCCCACCTCCTGCAGCTTCTGCTCTGCTTCCATCTGCAAAGGTGCCATCTTGCTATATGGATGAGTATGCAAATCTGAAGGCTCCACACTTGGTGAACTGCCCCTCCATGAGCACCTCTGATGCCCAGCTCTTCCTCAAATTTGGGGAGGTAATTTCTCAGAACAGTGCATGAGTTTAGATGAGCATCCCAAAAAAGGCCATATAAAGCATGAGAGTACTATAGTAGAAGAAAAAGGAAACAGAAACAAATGGTGGGGACAAGTTAAAATGAAAAATGTAAATATAGGGATTCCAGTCAGTTATAACTTGGTGTGAACAGAGGAATCATGTATGAAAGACCTCAGTAGGATCTGAAAGATGCGTTAACCCCAATATATTTGTCTGTATTTTGATAATTGCTGGTATGGTGTTTAGTAAATTTGACATGTCTGGGTGCAAATGGGTCCACTGTCACGGACGTGAGGACAGGGGCCGTGGGGCAACGAGGTGGTCTCATAGGAGTAGGTAAGAAGCAGGGCATGATGTGTGAACATCAAGGATGGAGTGATTCTTAGCTGGATGGTGGCAGTATTCGCCAGAGGAACCATTGCTGCTTTTAGTGCTTGATGAAAGCCATTCGCTGTGAAAGTACAATAAAGATTGATCATGAAATTAAGGGTCACTGCACTGCTACTGTACTGAATTTAAAGTGGGCCATTAATATATGTGCCATGCTTTTGAAATGTCAAATTTAACTACTTTGAATGTCCCATATCATCTCTAAATTCTGTTATTGTATGAAATATCGGTAGGCGTCTAGAATTTTTGTATAAATACAGAGTTATTATTAGGGTTGAAGTTGCCAATTTTTACTACCCTCTGCTATCAAGGATTCTTCTTGCGACATTATTTTTCCTTGGTATATTTTGTCCGCGTTTCATTTTCTTTTCTGAAACTTGCGTTGTCATCCGTGGACATTGACTTCTGTAAAGTTTGAAAAAGATGTGAGCTTCTGAAACAACGCTTTAGCATTTTAAAAAAAAAAAAGCAGAACGGAGTTTGAGTTTGAGGAGAAGACGAAGGAACGATCCAGGGTATAAACGTCGTGAAAGATTCCGTTAATCATGGGGACAATTTTTTTTTGGTTGGGCCTGAGCTAAACAGTGGTATTTGATAGATGGGCTTAAGAGATTTTGCCACGTAGAAAGCAAATTTTATCAATTCTGAAGTGGGAGTGTACGACATGATGCGTGGGTCCATAGTGGAAGTGAACCAGACATTGGATGCTCTACTCATTTAGCAATCATCTCACTTTGTTGTCCCAATTATCACTTCCATATTTAAGATCCGCCTTCCTTCTCTTCTCTTTCTTTTTTGGGTGCCATCAAGATTCACGATGTGTCTTCTTTAAAAAAATATTGAGGGCAGCTGAACAAAGGTTGATTCAACTGAATAAGTAGTTAGTTTATAAGGTTGTAAGTTCAAATTCTGTTATCGATATGAGAATTTTATTAATGAGCTATTTGTAAATATTTTTTGAATCTGGAAGTATACCTAATCTTAGTGAGCCTTAGACTCAAATCACCTAATTTTTTTTTTAACCAAACAAATATTGAGGGAGGCTTCTTATGGGGAAAAAATAAAAAAGAATATCGAGGGAAGCTATGTCTATTATGTATAAAATTTGCCTTCTTCCCTCTGCTAAAGTTTTAGAAAGTTGTAAGACTATCGTACTTACAATCACTTTTTATTAGCAAAAAACCTTTGAAAAGCCTAATTAAAAATTTTATTAGTAAAAAAGACTTAATATGTTATATACAAAAAAATATTGATACTCTGAAGAATTCAAACATAGAGTATTAGTACTACAAATCATATCTTTCTGATCAATAAAAATTTAGGGCAAAGATTTTACTAATTTTTCCTTTTTATTATGAAAATGTTTGTTTGCTTTTATCTATGTTGATTACTTGTGCCTACGGTGCGCAAATGATTCTGAAGCGGGTTTGTAATTAGTTGAACGAGGAATGTATGTATAGAATCATAGAATTGAATGCACACACCCAAGCGAAATATGATTACGTGTAAAGAAGTTTTCGTGTAGACATAATCCTATATATTAATCTCCATCTTGGTAAAAATGATTAGTACTAGCCTTATTGTCATTTAATAGATCCTTTCTATAGTGGGTGTTTAGATTTTTTTTTAAACCATAATTTAAAAAAAGTTGATTTGGACCAAAATTTAAACAAACAACAAGCAAAACTCTTTAAGTGTTTATAGATCAAAAGTTTATTCAAACCTAAGTTTTTAATAAATTGATAGAAATAACTTCTGGGTGAAAAAAATAGCTTATAGATTATCAAATTACTATTTTACCCCTATCTTTTTTCCACATTCTCTCCTCCCTCTGCCGACACCCTTTTTCTCATCCCTCTTCTCTCGCCGTCGCAGATCTGTAGAGGAGTCGCTGGTGGTAGTCTCCGTTCGTCCTCTCTCTCCTCCCTTCCATCCATCTGTCCTCTCTCCTCCTTATCGCTGGTGGTCTCCGTTCGACAATCTGCAGAGGAGTCACAGATTTGAGAGAAGCAGATTGGTCTCCATCCTCTAAAAGTCGTTGTCGGTGGAAATAGTGAAAGTCGGGAGATGTGGGTATAAGGGAGATTTGAAAGTCGTGAGAGTTGAGAGTCGGTGGAAGTCTCCGTCTCCATTCTCTACTAATTTCTATTGCCGTTGATGTGTGAAGAGGATATAAAGGAGATTGGGAGGTCGAAGATGTGGGACAGATAAAAATGATGAACAGTAATGAATGATTTTTTTATCTCATATTTTTTATGGTAATTTACCAATCACAAATCATTATAGTAATAACCATCCAAATATTCATTTATTCAGAATCACTTTTTTTCTATAAACTATTCTTTATAAGAGGTTATTTAAAATTACTTTTAAATCAATTTTTTTCTATAATTTTTTTTTTCAAAAATCAATATAAACGGGCCCATAGTTAGGGTGTGACGTTTATATCAGCGATGCACAAATTATCTAGATAGACTATTTACTCTTTTCAAATCTTATTCATAGCATTTTCCTTTTTACCAACAACAAGCAAGTTTTATATCACTCCGTTGTCAAAATCACACTCTTCAATAGGTTGCAGAAACTAAAATAAAACAAATTTCACTTTTGTTGCACCTTTTTTTCTGGGAATACGACAAGATATCAAATAAAACTCCCGTAAGTAAGAATTTGGGTCTTGTTTTCACTCTTGGGCTTTGGGTTACGAAAGTTTGTTTCTCTAGTCCAAGAAAACGGTTAGGAATCGGATCCTCTCAATATTCATTTTCTCATTTCTCATTTTCTCTCAAATGAAAAAAAATTTATTTTGCCATACCCTTATATCGTAAGTGAGTCAAACCTCTTTCTAAAAATTTTGTAACAAAAAAAAAATCATTTCTGTAGGATGGCCTTCTATTTCTCATTTCATATTTGCTGATGATCTACTGCTCTTTGGAGTGGCCATGGTACAAGAAGCAAATTGCATGGTGGCATGCCTAGATAAGTTTTGTAAGGTATAAGTGCCAAGATTAGCAAGAGCAAATCTTCAATTTTCTTTTCCCCAAGGGTGGACAATATGAGTTGAAGGTGTATTAAAGATATTACTAGGATGAATATATTTACTGAACATCGGAAAATACCTTGGATTCCCTGTAGCTAAAAAGAGGAAATCCTCACAAACCTTCTAATACATCATTGATCGAGTTAAGTCCAAGCTAGCTACATGAAAAAAAAAATTCTTTTTATGGCAAGATGCATTACTTTGGCTAAGTCAGTGATTAGTTCCATTCCTTTATATCTAATGTAGGTTGCCAGAATACTAGCAAAGATATGTCAGTAAGTGAAAAAATTGTAAAAAAAATTTATTTGGGGAAAGAGTCAAATGCAATATGCTTATCATCCTATTGGTTGGCAATAGTTGACCAAAATAAAGTTGTACGAAGGTCTAGGTTTTAAAACGTTACTGTCACTTAATCGTGCGTGTGGTGCAAACATTGCTTGGAACTTACTGTCGGGTTCCAAAGGGTTATGGGCTAAGGTTTTGTTGCATAAGTATATGATGAGAAATAAAAATAATTTACTTGATGCTGCTAAGAGTGATTCTGATTTATTGAAAGTTGTATCACAACAAAAAGATGGAATTACAAAAGGAATGAAGTGGACTATTAGATATGGACTTATGGTGAAATTCTTCACTAATTGATGGCTATTTTCTGACAAAAAAATAAAAGACTTGTGTATTAGAACACTGACAACAGAGGAAAAAGAAAGCTATGTAGCTGATTAGGTGATGTACAGAACTTGGAATTTTCATAAATTGGCAAACATAGTCACAAACAGTATTTTTCAACGTTTAATCTCAGGTTTGCCTTCTATGATAGATGCTGATTCTGACATTATGTCCTAGAAAGCTACTTAAAATGGATTGTTTCCATCAAGAGCACATATTATTTACTGGAGGAAAATATAGACAATCATTATAATCTATTATACAAAGACATTTGGAAATGGCAGGAGTATAACGTATTAGAGTGTTTATGTAGATGATCTTTAACAATAGGCTCCCTACTAATGTTTGACGGAGTAAATGATCCTCAACTTCTGCTTCTTGCCCAAGTTGCAATTATGGCGATGAGGATATTTTGTATGTTTTGAGAGATTGTGACTATGCGAAGAGAAATTACTGCTCCCAAGGTACTATGATTTTTTTTTTGCTGCTTGTCTTAAAGATTGATTTGCCTTAAATCTTAAGATAAACTTAGGTAGTGTGGATAATAGATAGAATATTATTTGGGGAGTTATAATTTGAAAGCTTTAGCTTTGGAGAAATTACTTGGTCTTTGACTTTGATAAAAGGAAACCTACGAATCCATAATATGTTATATTGCAAGTGTTGACACATTATACTCACCCTACTCGAAACTATGCAGACCTTTTAACATTATCTCACGGATTGTCAGAATGGATTCTTCCACTATAAGGATGGTTTAAGCTTAATATTGATGATGCAATGTCAGCTTCATATTCTATTGTGGGTTGTGGTGGTATAATAAGGGATTGTACTAGAAATTGGGTGATAGAAATTACACACTTTATTGGATCTTGTAGTACGTTAGAGTTGGAAGAGTGGCTACTTTTAAAGGGCTCACAATTACATGGGATTATGGTTGCAAGAAGCTCATCCTTAAATCAGACTCCTAGATATTTATTGACATGTTGAAAAAAGAGAATAATAATCATATGTGCAGTTTACTTGTAATAAACATCAAACAGATGATGAGTAGACCATAGGAAATATAATTTAGATATATTATGAGAAGGGGAAATAAGATAGCAGATACTTTGATAAAGGAGGGATTATCTAAATCTTTAGTATATGCTACTTGTTTGTTTCATTGGAGAAATATATTAGCTTCTGAGTGTTTAAAATTAAATTTTTTATTAATATAATTTTTTTTTTGATTGAGTTATACTCTTTACTATTTATTAAAAAAAATCATTTTCTCAGCGTCCTCAGTATCCTTAAATCCCAGCAGTTCATATGATCCAAAAGCTGACAATGCTTTACGTCATCAGGCTTGATGAATCTTTACCCACTCACAACGTCCTTTTCCTCCTCCGACTGCGAATATTCCTCAACCTTCGACTTCTCTCACTTCTCCCACCGAAAGCTAGTGCAGAGTAACGAATGGGTGGGCTTTCTTTGATTCAACTTAGGGAAAGGTAAGTTAAATTAATATAAAAGAGGATAGAAAAGTTTTGGTAAATCGGGTGGACAAAAAAAATATATATAAAAGTGGGTAGAAAATGTTATAGGTATAAAAGAAGAAGAGGAGAGATAATATTTTTTATTTAGTTCAGAAGAAGAGGGGAGATGAGTTAATTAAAAATTGACAAATATATCATTACCTCTTTATTTAAATTTATTTGCTCTTTATTTATAATATTCATATTAAAATTATTATTTTTTAATTTATGAATCTCAATTTTTTTATCTCATTTATATATATAATAAAATTTTAATATTGTCTCTTCATAATTTTATAATTATGATATATATTAATATAATATATAAATAATTTATCATGTTTATTAAGTTTCATCTATCAAAACAAAAATTATAAGTGAAGAGAATAAAAAAAATTTTAACTCATGAGGGTACAATTGGAATATTAAAAAATATAAGGGTAATAGATAAAAATTTTCATCCCCTCCAAAAAACTCCACTTTTAGAGGGAAGGTGGGCACATAAAGATAAAATAATTTATATCCCCTCCCCTCTATTTTTTTTAACTAAATACACTTATACATTCTCTCCCCTACTCTCCCTTTCAAAACTTCCCAACTAAACAATGCCTAAGTGTCATAGGCTCTCAAGGTTCATCATACCAAAATGCGAATCCTATGCCTTTTATAGTAAGGTTTCTTGCTGCGTCACCTTTGTTATAATTACCGAGCGACTTCATCCTTTGAATGTCATTGATGCAGCCACAAACAACACCGACCCAAAAGACTGCTGATTATGTTTCATACCTACTGCCCACGTTGTCTTTAGAATTAAATTGTAACACTTCAAATAGGCTTCCTATTTGAGAATTAATTGATATGAAGGAATTCCATGAAACAAGGTCCTTTTCACCCATATAGTCCAATATTTTAATATCTGAGTCTTCATATGGTGAGAGAAGTCAGAAGGTTGAGGAATATCCGCAGTCAGAGGAGGAAGAGGACGTTATGAGTGAGGGAAGATTCATTAAACCTAATGAAGTGGAGCATTGTCAGCTTTTGGATCATATGAACTGCTGGGATTTAAGGATACTGAGGACGCTGAGAAAATGGATACTGAGAGGATCTAGTTCTGGAGGCAGGGTGATTTTTATTTATTAGTTTACGGAGTTTATTTATAAATTGTGTAGAGTAAAGAAAGTGATGAATGGCGGAAAATAGAACGAAAGGAAATGAAAAGGAAAGAGAGGGAAGAAAGGGGAGTGATTAATCCTTATCCAGAAGGAGGGGGGAGTTGAATGCCCGGTGTCAGAGGCAGAATGATAGAGTGCGGGGGGAATTAGAGAGAAGTGGGGTGATCAGGAGCACGTTTGTTTGAAGCCTATAATAACATCTGACGACCTAATAGTTACATTCATGTGCTTTACATAGTTAGTGCCTGTGACTTACTGCTCAAAAATATGACCCCTACCCACAAGCATATGTTGTTGGTCCTCAATTTTCTTAAGAGTAATGGGTCGTTCTTAACTACTTTTCTGATCCTTCATACTCTTCCCACGTTCGACATGAAGAGATTTAGCTTGTCGTGAACTCCATTGCTATTGCTAAGCCCCTCCGTGGCCTATGGAGGTGGGGCTAGACCTAGGTATGAATCAATACAATAGATGCATGTTGCCTTGCATATCAGAGTCAATGAACTGGGTCCCATCAAAGGTTGGGAATTTCCCATCACTTCAACCAAGCACCACGAGGGATGCTAGCGATTCACCACCTTCCTTTTTATTCAATAAAATTATAATACATCTAGAATCTGGGTGGAGAAACAATGCGATGCTGATGCGTATCCTCAACAGAGTTAGAACAATGAACAGCGGAGTGGCGATCGAATTTGAGCTATCCTAAAGAAAGGGGAAAAACTTGAGGAGTATATTAAGCTCGGGCTGTACAGTCGGTAGACCCCAAATTGATGATCTAAAGGCAGACATATCTAATTCCATTTTCGTATAACCACTGCTCAAGCTATCAACCAAAAGCTATTTTATTTTATATGCCACCGGTTGCCAATTGTCCATTCCAAAAAGCAAGACAATTGGAGGAGGTCGAAAATGAAGCCATCTCAACACCTCTAATGATATTAACGACGTTCTTGCCAATATCTTCTTTTGTTTGCTCAGATACAGGTTCATCCCCAATGTACATGCCAAAGAAAGCCCCTGCAAGTTTAAGCATATGCTAAAAGCTTAGTTTCGTTTAATACTTGACAAAAGAATGTTATATTAAGTACGTGTTCTTAGATTTGAACCCGAAATCTGACTGACTTACGACATAAATCTTTGCTGGGGACGCTTCCAATATGACTCCCACCAACTGTACAAATAAAACTTTTAGTAGTGAAAAGTCAACAATTTAGGTTGCACGTGAGAATCCAATAAATTAACTTAAAACTGCCTTTAAACATATGGAAATATGAACAAGAATTTTGTCACGCTATTTCTTGTCAAAGATAAACCAAAGGCCTATGATGAAAGTATAAATTTAGTGTCAACAAATTCATAAATTCGATCAATTAGTACTCATGCTCACTTTCAGTAATCAGACATCCTTCAGCTGTTCGTCGAAAATTGATTATTGTCCCCTGAAACATTGTAATAAAGCATAAGTAACCCTAAGCCGTCCTCAAAATAGAGAAGAAAGAATACAGATTGGTATATGGTTTACCAAAGGTAATGGAATATCTTGCATGAAGTAAGAGCCAAATTTCCTCAGGCAACAAAAATCTGTAGTTGGATTTGTCTGAGCAAAGAAGAAGCCAAAGGAACAGTTAGAAACAGTCCAGTGCAGAAACAGCAAAAATTATTTTACCAGTATTAGTGAAGTACCTTAACTAAGCGAGCTCGAAGCGATTTCTCAAAAGCCCTGCAATAAAGTGAGAAAAAAAAGGATTAATAGTTTGTCAATTTCATCATCAACACTACGTCTAAGACCTTTAAATACCACTGAGGTTGCATTAAAAGAGATGGGACCTGCTTGATTCACCCTCGTCTAGGGTTGCATTTATGTAAAATTGAATAAATTGATATTGTTGTAACAATAACAACCAGAGTATATTCAATCATCAAGATTCAGATATGTTAAAAGGGAAAAGTTAATTGTTGACTATATTCATTAATCAAGAATCTGAAAGCATAAAATTTAAAAATACTACCAAATAATTTGAAAATGTCGTAATCATGCAACAGTATAACACAAAACCAAATCTAATTAACTAGCAGATTTCAAAATCAACCAAGAATTTCCGTTTTCTTACAAAAGAATTTCCTCAACTGAAAAGTAAAACAAAAATTACTAACTCTTTGACATTGTTGATTTTCATCCCCTTGCAATTCACGACAAGCCTCACAGTCATTTCAACATCCTCCCTGTGATAAAAAGCCCAACATATGCAGCAAAGTCAGCATCTTAATAATGAAATCAATCAAGCAGCTTGCATAAGTTTGCAACTCAGAAGTAAATCCTATTTACGCTAAACTCACAATTGTGGACACTTGGACAACTCATGATTGGTCTGTAAAATGTCCCTTTGCACTTTATAGTGCTCAATTACAATCACCATAAAAAAAAGGGAACCTTCTAAATTGACAAAATTTTATATACAGATAGCATAAATGATTTTCAATACCTAAGAAGATCCTTGTAGAAATCATGGGAGTTATTCAGCTCATCAGCGGAAAATGATGCATATTTTGGACCCAATTTCTCACAGAGGGAGCAAGGATGAACATCTGTTAAAGATTGAGAATGGCTCAATATATGGGGATGATTTTGCTGGCATTACTCTATAATAATCAGCATCAAGTATTCAAGAGACTTACAAAAACCAAATGCATATATCTTTAAAGACTTGATTTTAACTATTGTCATGGTTCTGGACCCAGTTCCAACCAAGACCTGAAGCAAATTTAGTAGCTTATGTTAGTTGATGTGAACGAAAATATGAACGCTCAAGCACTACATGTAGGAAAATCAAGGAAACAAATGGCAATCAAATGGACCTCCATAAGAAAGTTAGAGAAAAAAACCAGTCACAGTCTAACCCATCACACAGCTCATATTGCATGATTACTAGACATAATGGAAGAAATAGAGGAAAAAATAAGATTCCCACACAAAAAGCCTAATATAATGCAGGTTATTTTCAGTGCCTTCCTAATTTTCAATCAAGTATACATTTTTGAGCTTGCATACTAGCTGTATATTTTTCTAAGCAAACAATACATCAACAGTCAGATGAAAATTTTTCACATGCAAATGCATTAAGGCACACATTAATCCCATTAATAAGCAAGAGGGCCAAAAACCCAGAAATTTTGAAAATTGAATATTGACCTCAGAGTTTAAGCTGATATCCTGCTCTCCATCAACTACATTCTTCAAAATTATAGGAAACTCAATGCCAGTTTTAGGCTCAACCACATGCTTCGTCAGGTTCAATTCAGGAAAAGATGGTTGAGCACATCCTTTTTTCTTAAACTCACAAGGGATTTGGTCCTTGCCTCCATGCATTGGCACTTCAGTATTCTCAAGTGGACCAGTCAGCACCGTTGATGATCTGGGGTAAATAACATGGAAACAAGCTCATTGTTGTGACACAAGGGGAAAACATTGCCACGCCTAAAATGATTCAAATTGAGTAAACAGCCTTTAGTGTGACGTACAAGTTTTGAAGTGGTGGTACCAATGCGGCGGCTAGAGACAGCACAGGATACGATTGAAGCCTTTTCACTTCTCTCCAAAGTAGCCTCATTGCAGAACTAGAAATTTTGGCTAAAGCCACTGGGGCAAAGGATTTCTTTTCTGATCTAAAACTGAAGTGAAACCCAACTAGATTATGTCTAACAGAAGATATAGGCTTAACCTGCATAGAAGCCCCGGAACTTCTAAATTGAGAGCCTGCTATATCCTGAGTTATCTTTGTGTTGGTTCCACTGCAGAACCAAACTATAAAAGCACCAGCAAGTCCTGATATACGGTTAAATGCCTCTTGAAGAGCTAAACTTCCAGGAGCATAAAAATTTCTCGACTGATAAATAGAATTGTCCGCAAATGAATGTAGCTGTGAAAATACATGAGACCCAAGGTTATGAAATACAAACGGCTCCAATGAAAAGATGTCGGGATGAAATCCATCAGAACCCATGAAAGATAACCAATCGCTCTTCATCTTCGCAGTGTTCAATATCTAATATAAGGGCTTCAAACCTCCCCAATTGATTTAAGGTCTTGAGCGGCAAAAGGATACTTTTATCTAACAACCTGCATTGAGATTTGGCAGAGGATGATCAAAATCAGTTTCATATCAATCGGGCAAAACAGGACACGATGCTCGTTAAAACATAGGATGAAATTTGATTCCATGTTTAAGAACAAGCTGCGGATTCTATGTGGCTGGCAGCCTCTGTTCCAATTTTAACGGCAACCTTCGAGCAACCGAACAAACGGTCTTTTGATCACCATCAAGAACAAAAATATCGAGGACAATGTAGTAATGCAATAGGGTTTTTTATCGAGACAATTATCTTATCATTATGAATAAATATAAAATTATTCATTAGTGTGAACTATAGTAATTTGTAGAACACAACAGAATCAAGCAGCTTGCTGCAAAGCAACAAATAATGACATATCGAGTAGAAAGTTCATTATTTCTAAGATGGAATCAAACTGAGTTTACCATGCGATCCTCTTGGTAATCAGTTAAACACCGATCCCATTACAAGTCCGAGCTGAAGCAATGGAATTTTTTCCCAGAAGCGCAAAGAAAAAAGTGGAAAAGTTAAGAAAGCGAAGCGGATTACATATAGGTTCGATTAGATCAAACGAGGTTCGATTAGATCAAACGAATAAACATCGAAAGGCAAATGCCCAAAAAAGCTGGAAGGAAATGGCGCTTCTGTTCCTTCACTTCCACTTTTCTCCGATCATGAACGCAAAATCACCCAAAAAGGTGGGAAAACGAAACGAACCTGAAACAGAAATAAGACAGGCTTCTTTGAGAGCATGCAGATCCAGGAATTGTAGGCGAATCAATCAGATTTTTCGGCTAAGTGTGAGAACGTGAAGTTTCTTTCTTTGTGGTTAAAGAAATAAAATGGAATATGCTTTGAGCACAAACGTGGAGCAAGTCATTGTGGATTCAAAAGCTTCTTTACCAACGGTTGGCCCCAGTGGTAAGTGACTCGATATCGCTTAAATGAGGTCTTGAGTTTGAGTTTTGGCGTACGCAGAAAATCCCCGTTGAAAAACTCACCCACTATAGCCAAGTGCGTGACGCGGGTCGGATCCGGATATAGTCGGGTAAAACTCCAGTGAATCGGGTGTGAACAACAAAAAAAAAGCTTCTTTTGGACAAAACTGGAAAAGGGAATTATAGAAGGAAAGCTTTCTTTTACTTTTCCTTATTTTCCCAGTTTTCCTGAGCGGCGTTCTTGTCCAGATGGAGAAGCAAATGAGGGAGGATTCAAGCGCCACGCTGGCAGCGGCTGACACGAAATTACCTTCGACAATTTCGAATTGACGTTTATGCCCCTGGGAGTCTAAGTTAGGCGGATCTGTGAACTTTCCTCTCCCGACAGGTCGCCAAACGTCGGTTGCTTTGGCGCCGTCCTCCATTTTCACGTTTTGTTTGGCAATTTACCAGTTCCAAATTTTCACGGAAATAACAGGGAAACCAAATCCTGAACCGATTTTACTTATGACACTAAAGGAGAGACAATTAGAATGAAGACAATGAACAGATGTTGGAAAACGATCTTTTAATACTGTGTTTTACAAAGCAACCGATATATAAAAATATAATCCTTCAGGTAAAACAGAACTGGCAAAGAGTCACTTAACCACTTTGCTCTCGTGATGAATATTTATTGCACATTATTATATTTTGAAATGAAGAGAGTTATAACTTCAACGCATATTTCAATTGTATGAAGTAAAATAATGTAGCCACCCCTCAAGGATTGCATACTTGCATTGTGTCATACACATAAGCGTGGATGACAGGTGCATGGCTTTTCAGCTGACTCGTCAAATCTGGCCTTCCACAAGAGTTTTGTCTACATCGAATAATCGAACAAGAAAAAGCCGCCAAATTAACAACTACATGCTGTGCTCTGACACGTGGAGTAATGCAACTTCTTGAATATATGGCACATTTTTATTTTACTAAATTATCAGCTTCCAGATGATATACGGTCATTTCGGATGGAACTATAAATGACACTACGAAGTAGTACTTTTTATTTTGAAAAAAATGGTCATCCTAATACAGCCTCACGCGTCTCTACCGCAGATAGGGTGAATGAAACTAAAATAGTAGACGATGCCATATGGGCATTACGCGTCCCTCTACGAAATATTGAATAAATCTGAAAGTGATTAGTGAAACTGCACCCTTTATTTATTAATTATCATACCATCCACTTATTCTAAAAGTACAATAAGAAATAATGAATCGCCTCGTGGTAGGGAATCTTTTGCAAAGGCATTTCGGGCCCCAACTCTTTTTTTTTTCTTAATCGGTTCACTGTAGTTTTACCCCGACTACATTCGGATTCGACCCGCGTCGCGTACCTGGCTATGGTAGGTGAGTTTCCTAACAGGAATTTTCTATATATGTCAAGGCTCAAATTCGAAACCTCGCTTAAACGATATCAAATCACTTCCCACTTAAATTAACCCGTGTTGATAGCCAAACTCTGAATGTATCGACAGGACATTAGCGAAAGGATCTCAGGCAGGCCCAATTGCATAGCTTCAAAATACCTGGTCAAACAGTGGGGCCGAGAAGAGGACACTCACCCCTTATAATTGATGAATCAATTGATAATATGATATAATTTAAAACGAAGGGACGGATGATTGATGGACGATGGCTTCCTTTAATAATCAAAATCAACTTATATGACAAGAATTAGTAGAGACTTTGGACCTTATAGAAAGAATCAACGGCATGATGTGGACAGAGTGAAGGGGCGTATAATTATATATATATAAAAATTAGTGCCAGGTTATAAAGGAAGCATGCTTGTTTATCATATTATTATGCGCACCACTATTAGGAAATCTCCTTCATATACATCACAGTTCATCTGGAGCAAACACTCACAAAAATCAGGACCCGCGCAAAAAATCCAAGACAATTCTGTTGAATTCTCCTGCCTTCTCAATTTGAGGCACATGAGATGCGTTCTTTATCAGTTCCAATCTCGCCTTCTTACCAATTACCCTGCAATCATTTGAAACCAATAACCAATTGCCTCAGATACATAATACGAATTGAACTGCCAAGGGAGATTAGGACTCGACTTTATAATCAAAATAGTAATTGCAGATATAATTGGTTACTTTGCAAGGTGATCATAAAAAAGGTTACTAATATTCCTTCAATCCTTGTTGATACTGGAGAATTAATATTGATTTTTTTTAATTTTTTATATCAATATTCCTTTAATAATAATTGAGTAAAAAAATTGATAGAGAAAATTAAGAAATAACTATGATATTTTAAAAAGATTATATTATATAATTAATTTAATTAATTTTTTTAATATAATTAAACTGTTAAACAGATCTTACGTTAACTGTTAGAGGAGTAACCAATTAAGCAAAGGGAGTAATCAGAACTGAAGGAAGTGGATCACGTACTGCTTTAGCTCAGTGGCCATCTGTACTGGAAATATCCGATCATGTTCCCCCCAGACTAACAGAACCTCCTGAACAGGTAGTACATGCATGGTCAGACCAATGAATATAATTAATGAATTCCATAATTGATAATTCTATTTACAAGTGGTCACAATCAAGGTACGCATAATGTAAGAGGAAATTTTAATTAATTACTTGATAAATTATTAAATAATATTGTTTCGTAATTTGAGCTGCACATACAGATTACCGACCTGTTGAAGAGGTGAAAGGTTCAAAGCATCTTCCCTCCCGAGAGTAAGTCCTTTCAGAAGCTCCATCTTTTGCTTCCTATTTTCTGAGTACAAGTTCTGGAACCACAAGTCTAAAATTAACAAAAAAAACATCACATCTTCCTAACAACACGTCATAGTACCTACCCTCACCTATAAGCAGTTGCTATCTGTCTTAAATGGCGTTTCATCTAAACAGTTCGAATACTTAATTAATACTTACGCCTTGCATCAAAAGCGACAATGAGCCAAGTTCGTACAACATAAAATGTATTTTCTCAATAAAATCCCATATATCCACATAAGAATATTCCCAAAGTTCAATTCTGTTAATTGATCGACCTTCCGATCAAGACAATCTCTTTAACAGTAAATTAAACCCCACATGTCAATGTCTGCTTTGTTTGAATCAACTGGTGAAACATGACTCAGATGTGTTGTTTACCCGTATAGCTAAAGCAAGATCAATTAAATTGTTTAAAGAATGGAGAGTATATATAAACGCCCTGAGTAATCAAAGCTGAAGAAAGAAGAAAGGAAGGGAGGAAAACTGACGTTT
Organism: Leucaena leucocephala; assembly: GCA_037074615.1. Lineage (NCBI taxonomy): Eukaryota > Viridiplantae > Streptophyta > Magnoliopsida > Fabales > Fabaceae > Leucaena > Leucaena leucocephala. Next base: position 4,627,240 of record CM073540.1, on the reverse strand, counting down.
ATGAGGTCGTTCAAGAAGAAGGAAGGCAACATATTGAGACGCTTGGACACAGACAAGCCCATCAAATTGCGTAACTGTTTGGGTGTGGCGGGCAACATAAGATCCTCGATCTTGTCGAGTTTAGCCCTTTCCATTAAAGCCGCGTTGTCGCTCTTTCTCATATTAACACCAGAGCTCGCGATCACCACTTTCTCTACCCTTTCCCCTAACATTCTGGCCAAATGGTAGGCCACGAAGCCTCCATAACTGGTACCCAACACATGGAACCTCTTGACTTCTAACTTGTCAAGAAGTTTTGCCACCGAGGCTGCCTGAAAAACCTCGCTTCGCTCACCAGACTTGGTGGTGGAGTCACCAAAGAAGACGAGGTCGGGGACGTAGACGTCGAAGTGAGGGGCCAAGAATTGGACTTGTTGGCGCCATTGCCAAACGGCCATCGGCCCGAACCCGTGGATTAGAACGAGGGAAGGCTTCTTGCGGGCCGTTTCTTTTCTGGGGCCCCAGAAGTGGAGGGTGGTCTGGTCATCCACGTCGATCTTTTGAGAGGAGAGGCCGGCGGCGGTGAAGCAGCGGCGGAGGTAGCTGCCGTAGACGGAGACGATGCTGAGGAATGATGGGAACATGGTGGCGGGGAGGGGAGCCGGAAACGTAATTGAATTCACGGGGTGATTTAGGCCATGAGGAGAAGGAAGAGAAGAATTAACACTTTCTTGCCGTGAGGGGGTATAGGGTCAGTGGATTTTGTCCTTTTGAGGGCTTGACTTGTTAGGAGAAAGGCACCAATATTCTCCGATCTGTTAGGTGAAAATCATGGGGGTCATTCTCGAATGGAACGATGTCACTCACACGTGTTATTCTTGTAATGGTTGAATGGAATAGAAAAATTCAGAGTCATTTGAGCTTTGAATGTAAAACGTACTAATACATGTAGACCTTTTTCTTTTCTTTTTATGGGGTTTAATTTACATATGGAGACACGTTAACAATGTCTCCGTTTCTCATTGGGGGCCACTATTATATTTGTAGACTCGCACACCTTTGAAGTTAGAAACTTATGAAGCTCACCGAATAAATTAACGCGAAATAAAACTAGTTGTCAATATAAATAATTAAATTTCAACGGAAATGGACGAAACTTTCTAATATTACCCACCAATAAATGATACAGAGTAAAAAAGATAAATGGGGATTGAATGGTGGTACTTGACGCGCATGCTAATTTGATAATAATCTAAGAAAATTCAGATTAAATTAAATGCATGAAAATAAACAATTTACTGCAGCACAGTTGACTTTTTTTTTTTTTTTTTGTGGTAAGGTGTGAAAATTTGTCGACATTTGGGTGGTAAAATATGAGGGCAGATGTTTTAGGAGCCAGCTGGGATTTCGCGAGAAACGTGTGATCATGAGGGCGCTAGCTTTTTTGTTTTTAATTGAAGTTAGGAGGATAAAGTAAGACAAAATGAGCCATATCATTCCAGTATAGTAGTAGTATATACATTATTTAACGCAGAAAGCGAGGAGAGGGCGTAAAACAGAAGGGAAAGGGACAATTAATGTGGTGGTAGTGAAGGGTGGGGGTTGATAGAAATTAATAGTGACGGGGGAGCGTGGAAATAATATGCCCCGGTCGGTTAGGTTTTCTTGCGAGGGTGACCCACTCCCCGAAAGCCCGGCCCTCTTCATTACCAAATCCCCTCCTCTTGTTACCAAACCAGTGGATCCCTGCTCCAGCATTGAAAGGTGGGTTTTGGTCTCCTCCTACGATCACATACACGCGTATCTTACTATGTACCATATTGTAGGCAATTCGTTGTAGATTCATCACTTACATATGTGTGACATGTGCCAAATATTTTAAACTCATAAAATATACTTCACCTATGAGACTCCTCGACATGAGATTGATAATATTATCTCTTGGCTCTCTATGACTAGGCTTAATTTACACCCAGTCCTACAGTCACTTGCGGTCTTCTTGGCGGTGCCTTCCCTCTATCGATTATGGCTTCCGTAGAGGCCACATCACACTAGTCCCTCAAGTTTCGGCATATACTAGTTTTTGGTTGCTTGTCTTTTTCGTTTCCCATGTATCCAGTTTTTAATAGTTGCAAACGAGTGCGGGGTTTTTTACATGAATCATGAATCTGTCTTCATCACAACCAACAATTAAAGAAAATAGAAGGACTTGTCTGACGTTGGCAAAAAGAAACTTGCTAGTTACATACGATTGGCGTGCGTGCGGGAGTAGTTTAAAATGGCATAAGGAAGAAATTGGAGGAGTACAAATGCTATCAATATTTGAATTTGAAATCTTATGGACAACCAAAAGGGGACAAAATCTGGATGAAGAACACGTGAGACTTTGAAATAATAACGCCTAACATACAAATGTATTGTGACTTGAAGCATATGACGATGAATGACGTCAACAAGGAAAATGGGTTGCATGCTCATTAATTTTTAATCTATATAAGTCAGTTTTAAATCGGATACTATTTTACTTGTATATTTTTAATAGTTTTTCTTTAGGCTCAAAATCCAAAGAAAAACAATTTTAAAAGCATTTATTTTTTAAAAATGAATTTATTATACGATAAATTAAGAATTTTAAATATAAACCCTTCGAATTACTAGTCGGATGGTTCAGTAATGAGTAAACTCTCATTATAAGGTGACACCGAATCCGATGAACCGCGTGCACGAATGAGCAGACGCGGAGGCTTTAAAGTTGCAAGAAGGAAAACATTGAGAGTATGAGACAGCGAAGAGTGGAGAACTGAAAAAGGTTTTGTGGATAATGTGTCGGAAAGGAGAAGCTGCTGCCATGGAGTTTGCGTAACACTCACCTTTTAGACCAACCAAGCCTTCAAAACTCCTGCATTCGGTCCGTGAACTCCAAACGGTGGTTGCAAATGAAATACTATATAATTATTCTAGAATTGATCTTATCCCGAACGCGCCATGCAAAAACATTCAAAGAATGCGATGCGTGGTGGGAATATCCTAACGTAGGAGGAACTGACACCTGTCCATCCAGAGGAATCAAAGCCTATGGCGTCTAGGCATGCTTGGATAGTTTGCTTTGGGCTCAAGTTTTAACAAAGATTTGCCTCTCTGGCTTCATTCTGGGACCCCTTGCTCCTCTGGACTCTCCTGCTGCGTCCACACTTGTTATTATTAATCAAATCTAAATCCGATAATGCCGAATGGCCCAATCAATCCCAACAAGAATCAGCACAAAATGAAATCCCTCGGGCGGCAGCTACCGGCTTCCCCTACATTCTTCATTATTAAATCATTTTTTCACAACTGCGCTGAACTTTTATTCTCAAAAAGAGCTACAAATTCCCTGAAATTCTTTAGTTTTGAGGGGAGAGAGAGTAGTGTACAAATAAAGAATTCACACAAGACCGTGCTATCAACTTTGCTGTGCCCTTTAACTTTCTACATCGAACACTAGACCATTGACCCCGAGGAGCAAGCGTGAAATAATCTTTCTTTATTCAATTCTGGGACTATACCAACGGGATGAATCTAACAGAATAAGTTAATCATGATGAATTAAAACTAAAATCCTTATTGAAAACAATACTTACATAATAGGAAAAAAATCGAGGATTGTAATTGCATACATACAGGGTATAACATGCACGTTTGCGAAATTGGGTAGTGCAAGTTGGAAATGCAGGCCACTAAACCGTTTTATTTCAACATCTTCTTTCACCTACTCCAAGCCCCGGATAACGACCCTTCCAGACGCCACGTTTTTTAATCTCATACTTCCACGCTTACCTCACTTTCCGTTGCCTTCCATTAATCATTTTCATTTCTTTATGATTCCTCCTTCCTTCTCTCATTCTCCACCTTCTTTTTTAATTTATTAATCGGGGCACAGAATTTACATTTGGTCACGTTCAGACTTTTATATTCTCCTGGCCTCCTCCTTCCACTATTCATTCCCTTTGTTCTATTAGTGATGGAGGAGCATTTTCTAGGAAAATACCACATAGTTCAATTAGATTTTTCTGAATCTCAATTTCAAGTACCATATGATATATTTATACTAGTAGAGGCACTTACAAACATCAAAATTAAATTAGTCAATTACTCAAATATCTAATAATAAATTAGTCAATTACTCAAATATCTAATAATAAAATTAAAAAAAAGTGTCACATATCAGTTAAGGGTGAAAAGAAACTCTTAAAACAAAAGCATCTTCTCACTTTTGTTATACAAAATTGTGTGTATGTGTGCGTTCGTGCTTTTGATTAGAAGTTAGAACGATCGAGGAAGGGCAATTGTCAAACAAGAATTACCATATTGCGTAACTTTGATTTTTCCTAACGAGTTTAATTCTATGGTGTATCGCATATTCTCCATGAAGTGGTTGTGGTTAGATTGGTTTGTTCACCCTTTCCCTTTGACTCTACTGCCAAATAATGCCCCCGTAACTGTTTTTGTTTTCTTTTTAATTATTACTATTTATTGGTCCAAATAAAAAATTCAATAGCTTCTATGAATGTTCCACCATTCGGAACCATAGCTTGAACCTGTCCCTGCTTCTAGAATGTGCATGCCTAATCCAAATTAATTAGCGCAGGCACACATATAATACGGTTTAATTATTAATTATTTATTTATGGACTCGATGTATTTATTACTCAAGAAAAACAAGCGCCAGGGCAAACCCCGTTCTGATTAGCCTCACGTTAATTAGAGCCTATCCTTGACTAAAACCTTAAGAATTTAAAAAACAAGAATCCGATTGTCAAGTTGCTAATGTCTGATACTGACATGCTAACCATAAACACTCTAGATAATACACTACCAACCAAACACTGGGAAAAAAAAAATATCAAATTGTTAAACACATGAAATTTATTCATTAATCCACGACATGCCACTTTTCTTATGTTAAAACGAGGCAGATGTCCTCAAGGTACAAACTCTTAAGGATGTGTGCAACAAAGATATGATAATGTGGCTGGGACTTGTTATAGTTTATTTGCACCTAGAAAATTCCCATCGTCACACATATCTTTGATATTCTGCGATCTTCCCGGAGAATGTATACCAACATCTAAACAAACTCCATTAGTGGACGGCATGGGAGGAAAATAATGGAAAACTATAACATGTGTTCTTGTTTGTATGGAGGGTGGGGGGAGAGAGAGATTAGGGTAACATTGAAGTCAAGAAGTAGGCAAGATGCTTGACTACTAATTAATTGAAGATATACGTTCATAACTATGATGATTCATGTTTTAAAAAGAATAAAAGCGAATAGAAATAATGTTGTTAAATGAAATATCGTTCATGCACATATTGGAACTGTTGGCATTCATTCACAAGAGATCAACAAGTCAAGGAATCTCTCTCCCAGAACTTTTCTATCCTTAATTAGGGTGGTAGGTGACTGCCCGTATTATATATATATATATATATATATATATATATATATATATATATATATATTTCTCGTCCTTCACTTCTATATTCCGAAGTCACCATTTTCTTAAAAAAATTCTATCTTCCATGCCGCCTTGTGATTAAACTACTTTCAAAGGTCTGATTAGTGAAAAACACAATATTTGCAAAGGTCGGATTTTCGTAGCATTGCTCATATCGGTTCTAGATGACTAAGAAGGTTACATGGAAGTCTATCATCTTCACGCTAAACTGTTACAGGACTGATTACCCAACGTTGCAGGAAAAACAACCTTTGAAACGACCAGGTTCATTCCAGAGGTTGTGCCTCTCGGACATAAGCAATTCCAGCTCATCTCAGGCCATGGACGATCTCTCAATTTCTCTGGCCGGTTCAAAACTTCATATATTCAGCCTAGAGGAGCTCAGGGAAGCAACCCATAATTTCTCATGGAGCAATCTGCTTGGTGAAGGCGGGTTCGGACCCGTGCACAAGGGATTCTTTGATGAAAAACTTAGGCGTGGATTGAAAGCTCAGCCTGTTGCTGTCAAACGCCTCGACTTAGGTGGCTTGCAAGGTCATAGGGAATGGCTGGTTAGTTTCTTTCTTAGTCACAAGCCAATATTAAGGTTGCTACATGCTTTTTAATAGAATAAAATAACTCGAAAGAGATCGTGAAATACGAATATTTACGGAACGGTTCAATGCTAACTGGGAAAATATTTTTGCTTCTCTAGGCAGAGATTATCTTCCTTGGACAGCTGCAACATCCACATCTTGTTAAGTTGATTGGGTACTGTTATGAAGAGGAGCATAGGCTTTTGGTTTATGAATACATGCCAAGAGGAAGCTTGGAGAACCAGATCTTCAGGAGTATGTTACTTTTCTTTCTTCTACTTGTTTTTTCTCCTCCTTGATGTTTACCACCAAATTAAAATAGAAAAGAAGCAAAAACTTTCTGGATTCCGTTGTTTTAGGATACTCTGCTGTGTTGCCATGGTCAACCAGGATGAAAATTGCACTAGGCGCAGCTAAGGGCCTGGCCTTCCTTCATGAAGTAGATAAACCAGTCATTTACAGAGATTTCAAAGCTTCAAACATTTTGCTGGACTCGGTATGTTCTCTGCCCTGCCTCCTCTGTTCTCACTTCTGAGTTGTGACCATATCTGCATTAATTTTCCCGGCGAATACAAGTTCACTTGATGAGTTTTTAATTCCCAAACACAGGATTACACAGCCAAACTTTCAGATTTCGGGTTGGCAAAGGATGGTCCAGAAGGAGAAGAAACACATGTAACAACACGCGTAATGGGGACACAGGGCTATGCTGCTCCAGAGTATGTAATGACAGGTCATCTCACAACGAAGAGCGACGTGTATAGCTACGGCGTGGTCCTGTTAGAATTGCTCACAGGGAAGCGGGTGGTGGATAAGACCCGACCCAGTAAAGAGCATAGCTTGGTGGAGTGGGCGAGGCCTATGTTAAGGGATCCGAAAAAGCTGTATCGAGTGATAGATTCCAGATTGGAAGGTCAATTTCCTGCGAGAGGAGCTCGAAAGGTGGCTGCTTTGGCTTACAAATGCTTGAGTCACCACCCGAATCCAAGGCCCACCATGTCCGATGTGGTTGCCATATTGGAGACACTTCAGGGCTTTGACGATGTTTTCATAGGACCATTTGTGTATGTTGCCGTAAGTGAAGGCCAAAAAGGAGCATAAAGTAGTCATCATATAAAGCATACCAGATAGTAATTCTTTTTTCGTTTTCTCATTTTGGTCTGTAAAGGATGCGTCGATCGATCTTCATAATTATGAAGCTTGGAAGTAATTAGTTGTATACAAAATTAGCTAGGTACTGAGAACTGCACCAAGGGGGACGCAGTTTGAGGTGAAATTAGTATGACCACTTTGAGATACACTTTGTCTTAAGGGGTAAACAAGATTTTCAGATTTGACAGTGTACACAACAATTTAGTGCAAAGTTTGGCATAAAGCGTATACATTTAGATATCAGTCCAGAAGGGGCGTGTTCAGGGAACTCTCGAGTTTTCATCAGCAAAAGGTCCCTTCCTGGTACTCACAATTGGCTCTACAGGGAAGGAAATCGTTATTCTTGTATTGTTTATTGGTTTGAAAGAGAAGAAAATAAGCTTGGTCAGTTGTTCCAAGTTAAAATCCGGTCATGCCTATTTCTCCATGTGACGTAGGAGTCCCCAACAACTTAAGGAGCAGTAAGTGTAGCTGTTACTCTTGGTATATACTAAGGCGTCAGAATATTCATATAAAGGCAATGGCTCTAGACTGAAAGCTCTTTTATTAAAAGAGGGGTTCTATACTATATGTAATTTAGATCTAATGTGAAAACAAATCAAACTAAATTTTATTTTAAATAGGTCAGTCTGTCTTATAACAAGTCAATATGTAGCCTACTATATGTTTTTTTTGGGTCTAAATTTGACATATGTAAAAACATAACCCAACTTAAAGTTGGCCTAAAAAGATATATATTTTTAAAATTTCAAATAGGCTAATAAGCCTAAGTTAAAAATAGGCTCAGGTAATTTTGACAAATTTAATAGATTTCTCGAAGAGTTTAAGTAGGACAAATATAATAGATCTCTAAAGAGGTCCCCTAAGAAAATCCCTGATAGACCCCTTGGTCTATTTACACCCTTACTCTTAAGTCATACCATTAGTGAGGCTCCATTGAATAGAAAAGAAAAGGAAAAGAAGAAAAACCTTCGCAGGGGTAACTGAAGGGAAAGGGATGGGTATTACTGTTTGTCTTGCTGTGATTCCTTGAGCGAGTAAATGGACAAACACTAAAACATCAATATATCATAAAGTCGTGATAACGTAATACATGTAGGTATATTAATTTACAATTTAGCCTCACATCGAGCATACCTACCGGCTTAGCGCTGCATATATCATGTATGAAGCGCGGGTGCGGGAATATTGGCAATTTCCGCAACCGCTCAACCACTAATGCTTGATTTTTTCTCCTTGGCAGCCATCAGCCCTGACTGAACCCTGATGCCATCATCATCATCTCATCTTAATGTTCAATCTTTTCAAATAGCATCCCCCTATTTATCAAAATAAATTAAATAATTTTTTGTTAACAATTATTCTAATATTTTAATATATCTATTTCCTTGCTCCTTCACAACATTGACCTTTTTAGGTGCTTGATTGTAGGTGCTGTGAACTTTTGACCCATATACACACGCACGCACGCACATGTGAGTCACTTGATTGGGATGATCGTACGTACATCCATATGATTGAATAAAATTGCACATAATAAATGTTTGCCAAAGAGACGGTGTTAGAAGATGAGTACAAAATTATGGTGCTTCTTATTATTAGGAATAAACGGAATTTATTCAATATTTTCTGCCCAGGTGTAATTTGAGATTGATGATTTTTTAACTTCTTGTAATTAGGATTAATAGAACCTAATCAATCTTGTCAAATGGATAGGGCTAATAACTAGTAAGTCCAAGATTAAAGATGATTTAGCCGCCTGTTTGATGGTTAGAAATTTCTTTTTCTCTTGCTTCCCTCATTCTTGTCATCAAATAATTTCTCTTGGACTCTTTCAACAATTAAATGCTTTCTCAATTTAAAGGATCAGGGAAAACTAGAAGCATGATTCGTGGCATATGAGATTCGAACTCGCACGCCAAAACCCGCATTTTTGTCGATTACTTAGCACGTAAGCACCTTAGCGACGTCGTATTCTTCAACAAAAAAATTGTATTCTCTGTTTTTGTTTTTTGTTAATCTCTTCTCTCTTGGGGACGAATGCAAACTTGAACTCAGAATCTGATACGACTTTGTTTTTTTGGAGCCAACTGACTCTGATGCAGTTTGTGGCGCGACTAAAAACCAGAGAGAAGACAAAAGAAGCAGAAACAGAGCGTCGAGGGTCAACACGGATTAGTACTTGGGGTAATGGCGACCTTAGTGTCTGTTGCCGGTGCACTTACGGCGAACGATCGCCGGATTTTGTCGGCAGTGAACACCGGAGCATCGAGCCTTTCATTCGTTGGGTCGAGCTTCATTGTGCTCTGCTACGTCCTATTCAAGGAGCTCCGCAAGTTTTCCTTCAAACTTGTTTTCTACCTTGCCCTCTCTGTACGCATCCCATTCCACCCTACTTGGATCCTTCGGATTTTGTTGCTAATGTTTAGATCTGATTTCTTCTTGTTCTCGCCTGATATAAATCTATTTCTATTAGCAAATTTCATTTGGATTTTAATAGTTAGTTCTCAAATATGTAATCAGTTTGATGTCGATACTCGAATTGGATCGACTATCGGAGCACTATTTGAGTTTCCTCTAAGGGAAGTATTTGAGATATATGACGTAGCTCGCCGAAGTTACGCACAGCCAGTTTACTTCAATTATTATTATTAGGGTAAATTGCAGTTTATCTCTTGTGGTTTGGCCGAAATCCAGTCTTCTTTTGAGCTATGTAACTCTTAGGATTGGTTCAAATACCATTTAATCAACCTCTTACCTTTACATGCAAATTTTATCAAAAAAGGGAAGGTTAAAATGCTAAAGTTTCACTTACATTTTCAAAAATTTTGCAGAGCTTGTAGGATCAAGGGCACAATCTTAATTGTGAAATGTTAGTTCAAGTAAAACATCATTTAACAATGACATAGCTTATTAGTTAAACTTTCACATGATTATTTCGGTTGTAATTAAAAACAAAAAATACTCAAGGTGGTTAAGCAGTAATGAAACAAACCATAAAGGAGTTGAATGAGGCACTTTAGACCACATCGGAACAATTTGATATTGGTCAAACCACAGGGAAATGTGATTTACCTAAGTATGATTAGGACTGGAATTAGGAGTCTAAATATTAAACTGTAGTTAAAAATGTTTAATTTGATTTGACATGTGACCTGTTAATTACAATAAACTTCTGCAGGCAAAGCAAAACTATAAACCTGCTTGTTGTTGGCTTGACTCTTGGGTTTTTAAGTGTAAAACAGCCTTTTATTGAAAAAGTCTAGTTGCATTGTAATATACTTTCAGTTGAGCATCTAACTTCCTCAATCTGTCCTGTTGCCCCTAGTCTCTTTAAGTTGCATGTGTCACTAATACTATTCTGTGATTCAGAATAATTTCCTATTGAAATTCAGAAAATCAATCATGCTTGTGCCCTGAGGCTGTATGTTAGTTTTGCCTCATTTTCTTTTTCAGAATTCAGAGCCTTTGGTAAAGTGCTCCAATGTGACATTTTCTTTGACCGCAGGACATGCTTTGCAGTTTCTTCAACATAGTAGGGTATGCCTGCTGAATCAAGTGCAATCCTCTTCATATGTATGTTAAGTTGTTCATTACGTGATTGATGGGAGTTTCATTTTGATTTAGGGACCCACCCAAAGGTTTCTTTTGTTATGCTCAGAGTTATAGCACACATTTCTTTTGTGTTGCATCTTTCCTATGGACTACAACAATCGCTTTTACCCTTCATCGCACTGTTGTTAGGCACAAAACAGATGTTGAAGATTTGGAGGCCATGTTTCATCTATATGTTTGGGGTATGTATTTGTGGATGATCAACTTTTAACTTGTTAACTTTAGGGAATGGGCAACTTTGCCATAACCCCCTCCTCCAATAACTCCACAATATCCTGACTGTTATTCGGAAATTAAAATTTAGAAGAAATTTATTGTGTATTTGACTATTTGGTTTTATTCATATACCAATAGTTTGATTTCCTAGTTCCCTTTTGTTTCCAATTTCCACCCACTTTTATAATTAGTTTAAGTCTTTAATTGCAGGGAGCTCATTTGACAAAATTTTTACTATTTATAGGTACCTCCCTAGTAGTGACAGTCATTCGCTCCTTTGGTAATGACCATAGACATTTTGGCACATTGTGTTCAAGTCAAATGGGTCGCACGGGGAAGGCAAGTATTATATTTACCAGAGTTACCTTGATTTTATTTTCAAGTATTTAATTTCTCAAAAATAAAGTTTAATTTTTTCCTATTTTTTATTTCCTTTTAAAGTACACAATGGGTCCTTTATGTGATATCTCAATTTTTTATTAATTTTTTAAGTCACATTGGTTTTTGAATGTAATGTTTCATGCTATGAACACAAATTGTGCTGAATGTTGAAATGAAAGCGCCAGTGAAGAAAAAAAATCCATGTTGCAATTCTGCAAAATCAAATTCCTAATAATAAGCACGTCAAGCAGTTAAAATTAACTGGAAAAAAATCCATGCAAATGTTTACAGGCTCTGCTGAAAATTCAGTATGGCATTCTACCTCTACTTTTATGGTTGGCCAATATGCTCTTTATAATGACATTATCTAAACGAAGTTGATGATAATAAATACTATATTGTTGTAATTGACATCAATTTTTTTCAAAAGCATTTTTGTAAATATTAAACAGTCTAGGAGAGAAAATGCAGAATGACAAGACAAGCCTCGATTTTCTGCAACTTTTGTACTGTAGCTGTACTGAATTTTAGTATGACATTTTGTTTGTAAAATAGCATGAAAAAGTCCCTTTCTCTCCATCTTCTAAAATCAACTTCTTTTCCTGTGCAGGTGGTTCATTTTATCTCGTTTTATATGCCACTTTGGGGTGCAATTCTTTACAATGGGTTTACATATTTTCAAGTAATACGCATGCTGAATAATGCAACCCGTGTAAGTGCTCAAATTTGCAGATTTCTTTTCCAAGCAAAATTGATTCAGGAACCTTTGAGGCCTTACCATTTTCTTGTGAATTTCAGATGGCAGTCGGTATTTCAGACCGAAATTATGTCTCAGATACAAGAGATAACATGAAGGTATATTATACTCTAGCTACTTGTACAATATCGGAAATATAAAAATCTATGCATGTGGTTGAGGAACCCTGCTTTCCTCCCCCATCCTAACTAAAACGAGGGAAAACAACAATGAGTGAACATAGGATAAGCTTTTAGCAGTGGCTTGCTGTTGTAATCGTAGAATTCTCATTGTTTGGGCTATTCATTTTCTGTATGTTCCTTTCTTGTCAAGTGGCATATTTATTGCAATCTAGCATGTTATTGTTGTGCTCAAACGAATTGCTTAAACTGATACCATACTTATTGTCTCATCGGCATTCCTCCTCTATAAAGAAATTATAGCATCCTGGTTTTACTTTGCAGGCTGTGAGTCGCTGGGGATACTATCCTCTGATTCTAATAGGATCGTTTGCATTTGGCACTATCAACCGTGTTCATGACTTTATTGAACCTGACCATAAGATCTTTTGGCTTTCATTTCTAGATGTTGCAACGGCTGCCCTCATGGTATGACAAAATCATTGCACTTGCTGTGTTCAGCTATATTCATATTATTACATTGTTGCTCTATAACCTGTTAGCGTGGAATTTGATCTATACTTGTAGAACCTCCCTAGCTGAACTGGTATGCTAAATCATTTTTGAGAATAATTACACACAAAGAAAGTATTTGCCATTGATGTAGTTTATAATACACAGAAATGTTTTATGCCATTTCCAATTAGTGCACTGCAGTTGGCATCCTGTATTACAGATTTTTATACCATATGAAGATTGAACATCAAGTTCTGTGTCATGAGGTACGGAAACGTATTGCTAATTTTTGGCACTCCCTCTACTTGTTGCAGGGCCTTTTCAACTCAATAGCATATGGCCTCAATTCTTCTGTTCGTCGGGCAATTTGTGAGAGACTAAACATGTAAGCCCTACTTGTATTCTATCTATATTCCTTGAGAAATTCCAACTTGCTTTCTTTGCCCTCTCTGCTGTTCCATTGACTTTCAAATTTGTCTCACACTGCTATCATGGCAAGATTCAAGTCTACTACTAACTGAATCCCTCTTGGCTTCTTCATATTACTCTTCGTAATCTTCTCCAGGCCGTTCATTTCTCATTCTTATTTCTAAATGTACCACCTTGTGATATGTGACTATTGGGTGGAAGAACATTATTTAGAATACTTATCATCTGTTCTTTTAGGTTTTCAAATTTTGACTGGTGGATTGAGAATCACTAATGTATTTTCTTGTTCCTTTTTCTAAGAAAGACAATCATTAGTGTCTATGTAAGCACGTAATTGCTTGTTAGCTCATTCAATTAAAACAAACTAGACATTTATTGTTTTTATATACCAGGTTCTTGACAGAGAGACTTTGCAGATGGCTTCCTAATAATTTGAAGTATATAAACCAACAGCAAGAAAGTGAGCTAGTCTCGTTAAAAATTGAAGATGAACGATAGTGAACGGACATGGTATAATCCTCCATACCAATTTCGATGTTTTTCATCCTAGTTTAGGGAGACGAAGTTTCCATGGGGAACGAAAGATCTGCTAGCAGCATTCACTCCATGTTATTTGTTGCGTCTGTGTGTCACTCACTGATTTGAATCATGTCATCTTCACTGTGAAATCTGCCTTGCATGCCCATGCTTGGTAATTATCTTGTCATGGAAAACATCAGATGAGCCAGCTTAGTTTTATGTGTCGGGAAGCTATGATTATGCTCAAGTTAAGACCCACTTGTGACTGCTGCAGCAAGTGCAATTTTTTAATGGAAGCGTAAATATCTGTTCCTGCAGTTATTCTTTTCCAGATCCTAAGTTTGAGCATTTCTGTACATGTCCTTGTATTTCTCTCTAATTCTTGGGATAGGATGTTTGATTATTTTTGTAGTATAGTATTGACGCCCCTATTTTTTTTTTTGGTGAAATTGTTACCGTATTTTTAGACTATTAAAAATGTACCAAATAGATTCATGATAATTAAGATTATCTTGCATTTCACTCCGGATGAGTGTGGGATTGAACCAAATGAGCCCTTATTATTTTACTTTTCTCCCGGCAATTAAAGTATATTATTTTAAAAAGCGAGTTGCAAATGTCAATTTAAATAACTACAAGTTTCAATTACAAATAATAAATTTAAGTTTTAGATATAACTATCAGTTTGCAACGATTTAAGTTGATATTTTTAATTTTTTTTAAGAAAAAATTAAATATCATTAATTTAACTTTTGATATTTAAATGTCATTTTTTTACCTGTTAACTACGTGCATCCTTCCATCTCGTCTTATTATTTTTTAATGTTTTTGGGGGATAACGGAGGCTTAGGAGTTAGGACCGTCTAAGATTACAAAAACGAGTTAGGGGCCAATAATCGATCATCCTGCATATTTGATTCTACGAAGCAAATGAGGTGCACTCTACTCCTTATTTCAGCCAGCTAGCACCCGACCCATAAATTATAACGTATGAGATTCTATCATTACAATGTTATCGGGGGTGTCCTTTAAAAATCGATTGTTTAATGTTGAGAAATCCAATGTTGTTCGTCTGCTTCTCCTCCGTCGTCAACTTGAAGGAGGCTTCCTTATTTTGACATCTTACCCTGGGACCAGCGGATCAGAGAACTTGCGTGGCAATTGTAAATACCGAATGCGTACAAGCAAATTCGTTGATCAGTTTGCAGCAATTCCGCAGTCTGCCACAGAAACATCTTCTGCAAATTAGTAAATCAACTTTAAACTGCTCTTCTCATTAGCAGGAAAAAAACATACTCGGTTTGCGGCACATCGCTTTTATCTGAAGCCCACTCCATCTGTTAATATTATCTTTCATATTATTGAACCCGCCAAAATGAAGAGTGCAATTTTCTCGCAATTACGTTTGGAAATATTGCCTCTCTTGCACGAGCCAGACCAAACCACTCCGAAATTATTTCCATTTTAAAATTTAAAAGTTTGCAGTCTACGATCAGAACACATCTCACATTCCCAGAAAAGACAAAAAGCTTAAAAAAGGGTGTAACACAATTGACACGAATTCGTAAGTGTAAATAGGTAATTCGAGCACCATCGATCTTTCCCAACCTAAGCACAGGCACAGGCACTGTCAGCAACTAGATAAGTTCCTTCTTCACCCTCAAACCTGAAAAAGAAGTAGCCCGTAGCAAGACCGACGACGATCGCCAGAAGGACCCCTCCGTTAAAGGACATGACGGCCAGCATCAGCAGATATCCGATCACCGAATTTAACCCAAACAGCAATGCTCCGGCGAACTTCACCCCTAATTTGATCTTGTCCCCGGCGATATTCGATTGGAGAAGAGGGATCTGATTCTGGGGCGTCGTAGCTGACGGCGTCTTGAATGTAATGGCCTTCAGGCGAAGGCGGCGATTCTCCAGATACTGGTAGAAAGCAGAGACCAGGAGACAAGCGAGCAAACTCAACGCGTAACCGGTCCATGAATCGGTTTTCCAGGAGTCGATGAGGAGGGTCACTCTTTTGCTCCAATAGAAGGTCATGTGCATCATCGTGGCTTGTGGATGGAAAACCAGCGATTTCGGGGAAATTCACAATGTCTCGTCTGAAGTCTGAAAATTGACCCACGGCGGAAGAAGAACAAGATTTTGACTTGAAGAATAGGTTATATGGTACTCCGCACATGTACGTTTATACGACATGTATGTCGCCTTCAATAAAATACCCCCCGGGGAAGTTCCTATTTACGAATTTGTGCCCTCTATTGGTTTTACAGACAAGGCTGTTTAGGGAATTGGACTATATGGCCCAAGTGGTAGTACATCCCATTATCCAAAAACAAAAAAGGAGTAGTACGTCCAGGGTAACCATCTTTTTATAACACGAGATAAAAAAGGAATGAGCCCTAAGCCATTGTGTCATTTTAATGGGGGATTTAATTATTGGGATAATGAGATATAAATAGTTAAATATAGGAGATTTTTCCGAAATCAATTTTTTGTGACATAATATTACTGTACTTTTATAACAAAAAAACACATTTCACTATTGGCCATAGAGCGCCCGATAGTTCCTGGAATTTTTTCTGAAATTAAATTTCTCTATGACATAACCAAGTCTAAGGGACTTAAAAGTAATTTCACATATTTGTGAAACGTCTTAACAATTAAGTCCCATGATAAGGGCTTATTCGTGCTTTAAAAAAAACAATTGAAAGTTTGTGCGCAAATTTAAAAGAGAGAGTAAAACAATAACATGACAGTGATTTTTGTTATAAATATGATATATTGGCAACATTAATGCTTACAATTATGGATGAACTATTATTTAACTCAGTACTGTGATAGTTAATATTTTTTTTTTGTATAAAAATTTTTAAAAAATAGTTAGGCTTACCTATAATTTAAGGGCAAAGTAAAATCTTTTTTTTTTAAGCGATATTAATATTAGGCAGAGCGAGTCATCTATTACTCTAAAACGTAAACTTAAATATCTAAAAATTAAAATATTTTTATAAATATCGTGACTATAGTTAATATCTTTTAACTAAGACGCAATTGATGGTGCTGGAGTAAGAAAATCCAGACGCAACACCAACCCATATGTTTGTTGAGTACGGAGATGACATATTCTGTCGCTACTTATATGATGATATTTGAATGTCAACTTTTAATGTTTTATGCATCTGGGTGAGATTCCGCTTTTGATGTTCACCATAGCCCCATAGAATCAATTTTCAGTGAAGAGTTTGGATAGAAGGCATTTCAGAATTTGGAATTAGTGAGTTTGCGGAGGCTAGTGAAGAGGGTATAAATTATAATAATATTAAAGAAAGGAAAATGGACAGTGTCATGCCTAAACAGGCAAGTCGCTCATTGAGCTTTTGGGTGTGCCAAACAAGGACGCGACTAGGCTGGGGTCTTTCTTATCTAACAGCGTTTGTCCCTAAACGCGCATTGGGCCAGAGCCTGGTTCGGAGCATTAAAGCGAGGCAACAACTATTCTAATATAACCTATAAACTAACAGGGTTAGTTCGAGTAGTAAATGACTCGATATCGTTTAAATAAAATTTTGAGTTTGAGCTTTGGCGTACGTAAAAAATCTCCGTTAGGAGACTCATCCATCATAGCCAGGTGCGCAACGCGGGTCAGATTCAGATGTAGTCGGGGCAAAGCTCTAATGAACCGGGTGAGCAACAATAAAAATATCCTCTATAAAAAAAATGTATCTGTGGATGAGTTTAATTTTTTTTTTTAAATTTATATTAAAAAATAAAAATTATATTATAAATTAAAATATTATTTTATTATAATTTTAGTGGCGGTATTTGAGAAGATATTTTAATTTTCGAGGGTCTAAATTCCCACGGCCTTGGTTCTTCTCTCGCACGCCACCAACGTATGCCACTGTACCCTCCTCCATTAATCCGCAGCAATAACATTTTACTTGTACCGTTTCTGGCTTCATCGCCATTGCTTGTGCTCGTGGCTGCCTACCAATGCCCGATGGCGATTTCGTTTCCTTCAAAATTCTGCCTGCCACAATATCCTTTCTGGTTCACAAAAAGCAACATCTTACCATTTGGAGATAAAATTTTGTGTCATGGAAAACAGAGATATAGAGATTGCTAAAGGAATTTTGTCTTAATCTGTTTACCTTATGCGGGAATCACCCTATATATGAACAATACAATAGTATTCCAAGATCCGTTTAAAAAAAAATACTGAAAGGATCTGAAACAGATGCGAGATAATGTATGCTTTTGGGAAGAGAAGAGTTATTGCTCATTTACCCACTTGATTTCTTCAGCTTTTTGGCTCCCAAGAAACAGAACTTGAAACGGCATACGGTTCATTTCAGGACCTGGATTGGCTCTCGGATGGTTCCCTAAAAGCGAATTATTTTCAGATGCACTGGATCTCTGTATATGCGAATCTGATTATCCGATCTGGCCCTGTTTCAGCAGATGAGTAGAATGGAGAGTCGTGCATATATTATATATAAAAGCAAAGGGATCTTTGTTCATGTTGTTACTTATTGACAAATTTGGCGGTTTGATGGCTGCAATAATTTTCAAGTCAAGTAATTTTACTGCGCCATAAGACGCCTGTAGTTCTGGATCAGACCGTTCATTCTATGCATAATTAACTGAGCTGATTTTGCAGTCGGTAGATTATTTTGTGGGGAAAGGTAGCTATAATAGCTCGAGGGTCTTGTCTTTTCTGTAGTACTATCATCAACGTAAAGAATGTAAAGATCAGATTGAAATCCACTGAGCCTTAGCATCAATAATATTTATTAAGCTGCACAGCACTATTATTCTTCTTTTAAGATTCGTGAAAATTAATCCATCTGCCAGCTGGGAAAACAACCTTTTCCATCTGGGGATGGTGCAAGACTGAGTACTCATGAGCCCGACCCATGTTTTGTGAGAGCATTTGGTAATTTTTCCCCCTTCCTCACAAGGCTCTGATGTAGGCTCCGTATATGTGACCTATTACATATATAAATTCTAAAAATTAAATCATACCATACGAACAATGTGTTGTATTTGTGTCTCTGAGTCTCAGAGGACTTTGTAAAATGAGGTTAAATTATGAGAAATTGTAGCATACTTGAAGACAAGGGATGAGCGTTGAGTAATGAAGGTGAGGTAGTAAAAGTTTTTACGGCAAGTAAACCATGCAGCTTAGCTTGGGAATGACGATAGGAACAAGAACGTGGCCATCCACATTAGTGGATAACCATTAAATTCCACAATTTATTAGTATTTCATACTCTTCATCTATTCCAAAATTGCCAATCCTATCATCTATTCCTCACAATTACTTCCCCTGTCACGTTTGATTTTTACTACACAAAAGTGTAGAACAACTGTTTTTGTTTAAAAAAAAAAAGCTAATTGAATTATTTGATGTCATGTCTCTTTCACACACATATACAAGCAGAATAACAGGGTCAACGCCTATAACTAATGGAGGTTAGATTTATTATAAGAGTCTATAAATTAAAATTTAATTTTTTAGTAAAAAATATTTATATTTAGTAATTAATAGTATCTTAGATAATATTATATTCAATAAGAAAGATGGTACATGTGCGAAACACCTGTACCGGGTCTTCTGTGGTCCGCAACAGGTAGGACTGGGCCCAGATACTCGTGACGGTAATAAATCTTTTGATTTGGAGCCCTACATTGATTGGTCCAAAAGAAGGCCATACCCAGATTAAGGGGTGGGTCACGTTGGAGGATTCGAGTTGATTGATATTTGTCATCCTTAGATCAGAAATGTCTAGTTCACGCATCCTGGCCTCCCTAGAATACACTGTTCCTGTCATTATTTACAACTTTAAGAAAGCTTATACATATATTTAAACATTAACAAACGGGGTTAATTTGAGTGATAAACGATTCGGTATCGCTTAAATAATATCTCAAGTTTGAGCCTTCATGTATGAAAAAAATCCTCGTTGGGAGATTCACCCACCATAGCTAGGTGGCGATGCAGGTTGAATCCGGATATAGTCGAGGTAAAACTCCGATAAATTTGGTGAAAAAAAAATATATTTAAACATTACCCACAAATAATAATTGATATATCAAAAGTGAAATTATACTTTATATCTTTTATAACGTATAAAATTACGTGATCCTTGTTACTAATATAATATTTAATTAATTTTTTTAAAAGATTAATAAAATTAAAAAATGTATTAATTATAATTAAATTTAATATTTAAGACAAATTTATATAATATATTTGTTAATATATTAAAATTAGATAATTAATTTTTATATTAATTATAATTAATTAATTTTTTAGATTTTTTTAATTTATTTAAAAATATTAATTAATTTTTATATCAAGAGAACGATTCTTTTGTACATATTTGATAAAACTTTTGTTGTTGTGTTGTGTTGTGTAGGTGACGCCAACATCAGTATGATAATAACTGTTGATGACGGCACATTTATAGTTTATTTCTTTATCAATTACGGGTCCTTTTCATTTTTCATGTGCTGCTTGCGTACGTAACATTCTCTAACTCAAATAACAAGTCGTAACAGGCCACGTCTCAACACTTGAAAGGGGAACAAGTTTTTTCGGATAAAAATAATTAATGAACATAGATGAAGTTTAATAAAACTAACGGGAGTTAGTTAGAATTGTAAGCAGTTTAGTATTGCTTAAACGAAGTCTTAAATTTAAATTTTGGCGTATACAAAAAATTTTCGTTAGAAAATTTATCCACTATAGCCAAGTACAAAACGTGGGTCAAATTCGAACGTAGTTAAAGCAAAATTATAGTGAATCGAGTGGACGAAAAAAAAAAAAAACTATAGATCTTGCCATGCAATTGGACAAATGAAAAGAAGTCGTCTATAGTATATTTTTTTATATAGGTGTTCTTTTTAAAAAAGATTAGGCTCACTTATGATGTAAGGATATCATAAAGTTTCTTTTTTTCAGATAATATCAATATGGAGTGTGATGAGCTATCAATTATCTTCAGATATAAATTCAAATACTCAGGAGCTATGATACCTTCCCAAGAACTGCGACTAAAATAAAAAATTGTGAACTTTTAGAGGGTATCATAATTTTTAGGTATTTAGATTTATGTTTGAAGGTAATTGATGACTCGTTCTTTCAGATATTGATATCGCCTAAGAGAAAATGAAAATTCGCCATACTTTTATATCGTGGGTAAGTAAAACTTTTTTTCCAATTTTTTTTACCAAAAAAAATTATTAGGGGTTTATTTATATATAACTTATAAAAAAGTTGATATTAATTTTAAATATAAGATATATTTATTATATTTATTAAATTTTTAAATTATTATATTAATATCCATTCAACAACAATTAAGTAAAAAAAATGAGAGAATGAGTTAAAAAAAATAATTATAGTATTTTAGATTAAATATATTATATTAATTAATTTTATTAATTTTCTCAATTAAATTAAATTATCTAAATATGTCAACGAAATATTTACATTGATTATGAATCGTTATCTTTTTTTTTAAGTACAAAAATTTGTTAAAATAGATTGGGAATAGTCTTATCTTTGATAAGCATATGAGATCCCAACTTTAGTGTGTTCCCAGAATATAAAGCCCACTCGGATACATAACAACTAGTACTTTTGATCGAAAAATTAATCTTATTTATTTAGTAATTTTCGCTCAATGAGAAAATAGGTTAGAAACTACAAGATCAAACCTGTGGGATACAAGGCCTAGACTAATGAAGCCCAGTTAGAAAAAAAAATACAAAAGTCAAACAGGCCCAGAAAATAAAACCTATTACGGATAAATAACGATGATAAAAGGCCCATAATTCATGAAATGCAGTTCGGACAAAAATCCCAAAAAAGAAGAAAATAACGAATCCAGCCCATTTTGACAAAACCCAAATAAAAGGCAGAGAAAATAAAGCATATATCAAATAAATAAAAAATAATTAAGACAGAGAACTATGAAGCCCATTCTGGACAAAAACGAAGTGAAAAAGGCCGAAACAATAACGCCCATTTCGGATACATAGAAACAATAATAAGAAGGCCCATAATGCATGAAGCCCAGTTCGGACAAGAACGAAATAAAAAATCCCCATAATGAATTCAGACCATTTTGACAATTGTACTAAAAAAAAGACCATTTCGACAAAACCCAAATAAAGGGCCCATTTCGAACAAACAGGAAGTGAAAAACGCCAAGACCATAAAGCCCATTTAGATGAATAAAACCAAAATCATGAAGCCCAGATCGCACAAACACAAATAAAAAATAGCCAGAACCAATTCAGCCCATTTCGACAAAACCCAAATAACAGGACTAGAATAAAAAAAAAAAGCATAATCAAAAGGTCCACAACGATGAAGCCCATTTCGGACAAAAACAAAGTGAAAAGCCTGGAGCAAATAAGTTCATTTAGGAAAAACAAAAACAATAATAAAAGCCACATAATGATTTAGCCCAGTTCCGACAAAAACAAAAATAAAAAATGTCCAAAACGAATCAGCCTGTTTCGGTAAAACCTAATTAACAGGCCCATAAAATAAAGCCCACTGCAGAAAATAAAATTATAATTGAAAGGCCCAGAACAATGAAGCCCATTCCAAACAAAAATACAAAGTCAAAAGGGCTCACAGTCAAACCCATTTTGGGTAAATATGATGCCCACTTCTCATTGAGACTTTTTTGGGATTAAATTCCTTTAACCATACCTCTTAGTAATTCTCCCTAAATATATATATGGTAGCCCATAACATGACGGAAACCTAGGCTTCGAGTTACTGGAAAGACCAGTAAAAATCTAATTCCGCCTTAAAAAATAATTGGTCAATCACTTCAACTTTGGGCTTTGTTAGAACAGAAAGCCCATATAATGGATCCTAATAAACATCAAAATACACTTATCGGGTAAACATTAGACCTCGTGGGAACAGAAGGCCCATTAAAATATCATTAGGCCTTCAACAAGACAACCCATTCAAGATCTGATTGGGCTAGCTAAAAAGACAACTAAAAATAAATCAGGCCATAATTATAAAATTGGGTTTCTTTGTACCAAAAAAAATAAAAAAATAAAATTGGGTTTATTGAAACAGAGCCCAATATTCTTTTAAACGGGATTGTTAACAATCCGATTCAAATTTAGGGCAGTAGCTTCAACTTTGGGCGTCGCTAGAACATGAAGCCCAATTTAACTGGGATTCTGAACAGTACAGTAAAATCTTATTGGGCAAAAATAGGGCCTAGTAGGAATGAGAAGCCTAATAAAAAATAATTGGTCCTGTTAAGAATCAAATAAAACTTAATTGCGCAATAATTTGAACTTGGGTTTCACACTGAGTGTTTGGGATTTAATCCCCACTGAGTTAGTCTTATTTTCGGGCGTTTAGCCTTCTTGTATATCAAAAAAAAAAAAATTGAACTTGGGTTTCGTTCGAACAATAAATCCCAATTTAAGCTTCCGAAAAGGCCAATACTAACAGGTTATCGTTTTTTATTGTTATGTAACAAAGTCAAAATTTGGGCTTCGTAACAAAAAATAGTCCAATAAAAGGTTTATTGGGTTTACCAAAAGTCCAATACGAATTAATTGGGCAATAGTTAGAATTTGGGCTTCCCTTGAAAAGGCAGCCTAATGTGCTTGGGCTTGTTAAAAGTCCAATACAAACCTATTTTGCAATTATATGTTCTGGTACTGTTTTGGGTTTTATAGAAATGGGCTGCATTCAATCTGGGGTTTTTATTTTCTTTTTTCTCAGAACTGGGCTTCATGCATTTGAGTTTTTTATTATTGTTTTTATTTATC
Organism: Leucaena leucocephala; assembly: GCA_037074615.1. NCBI lineage: Eukaryota > Viridiplantae > Streptophyta > Magnoliopsida > Fabales > Fabaceae > Leucaena > Leucaena leucocephala. The sequence goes on along the minus strand of CM073540.1, from coordinate 4,603,674 downwards.
CGAAATTTGTTTTTATTTTCTCGGTCGTTTTCACTTCGTTTTTGTCCTAAATGGGCTTAATAATTATGGGCCTTTTAGTTATTTTTTATTTGTCTGCAGTTGACTTTTTGTTCTGTATTGAGTTTTGTCGAGAAATCGGTTGTATTCCTTCGTGGCGTTTTTTATTCTCGTTTTTGTCCGAACTAGCTTCCTATTTATCCGAAATGAGTTTCATTGTCTCGGCCCTTTTGTCTTCGATTTTACGGAAATGGGCTTCTTCGTTCTTGGCCTTTTATTTATGCTTTTATTTTCTGCAGTGGTCTTTATATTGTGGGCCTTTTATTTGGGTTTTGTCAAAATGGGCTGAATCATTTTAGGTCCTTTTATATTTGTATTTTTGTCAAACTGGGCTTCACTCAATTGGGCTTTTTATTACTGTTTTTATTTATCCCAAATGTGCTTTATTTTTTCATAAGTATCTTCTAAGTGCTATCAGATACCTTCTGAACCCATCTAAACTTTTATTTATATAAAAAACATGTGTTTTATTTTCTGGGCCTTTTTGACTTGGGCTTTGTTGAAATGGACTGAATTCCTTTTGAGCATTTTTTTGGGATAACTGGGGTTCATCATTATGTAATGTTTTTATTTATCCGAATTGGCTTCATAATTCTGGGCCTTTTAATTATTTGCTCAGATAACAATTAATGTGGCCTTCCATTAATTCTTTAATTTAAGGTTATATAGTATCTAATATCATAATTTTATTTTTTATATACGTTCAATATCATAATCTTATTTGTAATATAATTTTATCCATCATTTTTTTAATTTGGTTCAATTTCGCCTATAATCCTTTTAATTTAGTTTGTCACTTGAGAAATAATATTATGTGTAAAATTGTATTAAATTAAAAAAATTATACGTGAAATTATACTAAATTAAAAAAAATATAGGTAAAATTATATCATAAATAATATTATAATATCATACGCATATAATAAATAAGATAAAAATATTAGATATTATATAATCATCTAATTTATTCCTCCAAATTGATTCGTCAAATCTTGGTTCCCTCTTGAATAACTGAAATAAAGTTGACCACGTATTTGATGGTCTTTGCATAGCAAAACGCGGGATTATACATATGGCTCTTACTATTAATTAGCTAATTAACATGTCTTTTATATGAACATTGTTGCATAGCTGTGATAGAGCGATTGAAGTAGATTCATGACATTTAACTAAGGATGTACAATTTTAAGAAGATGGAATAATATCAAAATATGAATTAATTTCAATTTACAGAAATTAGTTTGAAATGGGTAGTAATATCCAACTCGTCTTCGTGTGCCTTAAGAAGGGGTAGATAAAGGGGGAGACCTGCGGTTTAGAAAAAGTCAGCGGAAAACCTGGTGTGACTGGGGAACATCCTGCGTGTGTTGAAAGAACGCAGGATGTGGACGATGATGATGCAAGGCATTACGTCATAATATAACTCGCAAGAAATATAACATATTTTAATTCTCATTTGACTAATTTTGTATTTGCTCAGCCGCATCCGCGCTTCGCTGCGAGCACTGGACCCACTAGGGGTGTTCATGGGCAGGGCTGGGCAGGGCGACTCCCCTGCCCGGTGCCCTACCCAAAAAAAGTATGGGCTGCATTTTGTAACCCGATGCCCGGCCCTGCCCAGTAGAAGTCCTAACCATTTTGGGCTGGGAATGGACGGGCTGGGCGTGGGCGGGCTGGGCGGGCCCAAGTTGTGATGCTATGCTCATGTTGTGAAAAAAATCTGCAATTATAAACTTCTAAAATAATATCATATTCATATGTCTTCAAGAGTTAAATAATATCTATAATTCACTAAAAATAAGGTAACAAAAAGATAATAATTAAAGTCTTGAAATTCATTGCATATAAAAAAACTTTGAAGTCTAAGTAGTTTATAATTACAACTTTACATCAATTTCCCAAATATTGACAAGAATGAAGTATCTAAAAAAATAAAATAAATAATTATAATTTATAATGTAATAATATTATGATTAATAAAGTTAAAACAACTAATGTAGTAATAAATATTAAAAGATGCAACTTACGTACTTAACTATTTATATTTTTAAAATGACCCTTTAGTCACCAGTAACTATCATATGCTCCTTTCTAAGTGTAGTATCTACGGAAAAAATAAAAAAAGGGGTGCTCATGGGCAGGGCAGGGTAGGGCAACCCCCTGCCCGGTGCCCAGCCCGAAAAAAACATGGGCTGCATTTTGCAGCCCGATGCCCAGCCCTACCCTATATTTATCGGGTTGGGCAGGGTTATTTTTTCGCGGGCTCGAGTGGGCATACCGGGCCGCGGATTTTATGAACACCCCTAGGATCCACGAGTCACGGGTGAGTAAGAACACCCCGTTGAACACCCTGTCTAAATTAATATTCTCCCGTTTTCTCGTAAAATTAAGAGTTACTAAGAGATAACATAAAAAAAATATTAATGTTTTGTTCAAATAGAAGCACGATGTGATCATTATTAATTTTAAAACAAAACTAAAACTTTAAAGTGGTGATCGATGATTTTGTATATATAAACATTCCTAGAAGAATTATATTAATATCAATTAGCCAGCTAGCACTACCACAAAATATAATTTTTACAGCTCTATTTTTAGACTAGTTCTCCCGAAAATAATTTAAAAAAATGATCGGTGATATTTTTATAAATAACAGTAAAATATTTATACCTGATATACACGTAATCGGTGTAAAAAAAATGATCAGTGATATTTTTATAAATAATGATAAAATATTTATATCTGATATACATGTGACCGGTGTTAAAAAAATGATCGAAAATATTTTTATAAATAAAGGTAAAATATTTACACCTAAGGATGTACACGTGACCAGTGTAAAAGATAAAATATTCTACACCTCATAGAATGACATCCGGTGTAGAATGTCATTACTATTAAAAATATAACAAAAAATCTTAGTTTTTTACCCTTCCATATCTTCACAAATCACATCGTTATCCAATGAGAGAACTAGACAAGGGAGAACACATAGTGACAGGAAGCTCTGCCTTCGTAACACACAGTCTAAAGCTATCGAAGAAGAAGACCTAGATATGAGATAACCCATACTTGTGCCCGTCGTTCTCTATTGTTGAAATCTGTTGTTCTCGCCTCTAAAGCTTGCCAAAGAAGAAAACTCAGATCTGCTATGGTGGATGTCTGTTTCTTTGTTTATAGGTTTTGTTTAAATATTTTTCTGTTCACTTTTGACTAGGTAAGTCGGAGGAATTGTGACGGCGTTTCTTTGATGTCTTCAATTAGGTGACGGCGTTTTTTAGTTTTTATTTTTGTGTATATATTTAAGTTTTTATTTCATTAATTTATTTATTCTATTTAAATATATTTCTGTTTACTTTTCAGCAGGTAACCCGAATAAATTCTGATGATATTTTTGTGATGTCTTCAATTATATGACAGCGTTTATGAATTTTTATTTCTGTATATATATCTAAATTTTTGTTTCTTTCGTTTCTGGGTTCTCTGACTTTTTTTTTCTTTATCTTTTTTGTTTTTTGCTTACGTTTTACAGGTGCATATTCTTCTTTATCACTATCCTCTTCCTTCAGATTTGTGACAAAGAAAGAAAGAATTTTGTTACGTTAATGGAAAAACTGGTTTAGAAGCTTCTCTGATATGAATCTAGAATTTTTCGATTCTATTTTTTTTTAATTTTTACATTACCCTCTAAACCAATTGTATGGAATAATTAGTTTTAAAAAGCTAATTTTTTACACTGGTCATATACAACCGATGTAGAATATCAGACTTTATACACAGGTTACTTCTACACCCGACCAAGGTCCGATATAAAAGTTCATTTTTAATAGGTTTAGAAAACCTATTTTGTAGCAGTGTAGTCTTCTAATTTGGTGAATTACTAATGTAAAGCCTCGTTTAAGTCTCATGCACAACTAAAATAAATCCGATTTAATTAATTTATTTACAGATCATCTGGAGATCTAAGTAAACAATGTCGTTGGCACTCAAAATTTTAATAGAAAAATATGGATCACAACCACCACAGAAAAGAAGTAAAGAAATTGATAAAGCGTTCGTAAATGGTAATATTAAAAAAATAAACGACTCTTGTGGCCAAAATACAATACAGGACTGTGCAAAAATATAACTAGCTATATATGCCGTGGCTTAAATATCTCAACCTCTTGTCATCTGCATATTCTAGGAAGCTACTAGCTAGTAGGGCTGCAAAAGTATACCCCAAAAAGAATGAAATTAACCGGGAAGGGTGCAATTATGGAGTTTTATCAAATAACTTCGTACAAATCAATGAAAGATATTAATAGAACTAACTAAGAATTTACTAAGGTTGCGTTGTTGGTTTGAGGTAAAGAGCTGGAAAGGACAAAGTGGAACGGTGGAAAACCATGTTTAGCAGTAAGGAAATTAAAGTCCCTCCCTCTCGCATCATATTCAATGGAAATCAATTTCGCTAAATTTCGTGCCATCGCAAAAGTGATCGAAACTGATCCGACGATGACACTGTATATATATTCAGGAATCTGCGCCAAGAAGGCCCTTTATACCCCTGAACCATTCATCCAACGTACTGATAGATAAAATCAGCAATATATATGTTTTCTTATGTTTGTAAGAAGATATATATTTTGAAATGGATGGACTGATAATGTTCTATACGAATTACACGTATGTAACCTTCACGGGTATTTGAGTCTTTTTGTATCAATTATTTTTTATTCCACTTCTATTTCTTCCATACCAAAAGTATGTCATTTTCTTGATGCCAGCATATTTACTATGGCGATTTTATATGTTCTTATTCCGTTCCTTCTTACTTCCCATTTTTTGTTCCCCCGGAAAGTTTTCTGACATACCAATAATGTTATAGCCTTAGAAGTAGGGATAGAAATATGATAAGTTTTGATTAACAGGCTTAATCCAATCTAAAGCTTGAGCTTACAAACATACTTTCTTTTAAGCTTATATGCCTAAGCCTTTGAAAAGCATGATAAGCCTGAAGTATTTTTAAATACCTATTTATAGTGTAGGCCTTTAAAAAAAATTATGTATTAGATTTTGAAGGCTGTAAATAAGCTTTAAGTCTATTAAAGCCCCTACAAATGTAGTCTTTTTGTAAACTTAGCTTATTTATTTTAAAATTATTTTGTTAATATATATTATATTTTATATATGTTAATAAAATAAATTTAAAAAAATAATCAAGTCATACCTACATGCTTTTAGGTCAGGGTTTAAATTAAAGCCTAGCATGTTTACTTTAAAAGGCTTACAATTAGATTTGAAGCCTAATATATTTGTTAAATAGGAGGTCAGGGTTTAAATTAAAGCCTAGCATGTTTACTTTAAAAGGCTTATGATTAGATTTGAAGCCTGATCTATTTGTTAAATAGGCAAAGTCATATCATGCCCCAATCCATAGGCCCTTAACTATTTTCATCCCTCTTGGAAGTAAACAACAACTACTTTTAGTTTGAATGTGCACAGCGCTTGTGACTTATACTACGTAATTAACTTTATTTTTAAAATTTTATAATACATAATTTAATTAAAAATAAATATGGATCGATCCGACTTAATAATTTTAATTTCTTTATGTATAAGTCATAATCAGTAGTCTTATTTTGATCTTTAAAATATTAAATCCCATGATGATAATCATATAACGAGAAGCAGTATTATTTATACTTGGACTATTCAAATCTCACACCCAACCATCTGTGCATCGCTCAGCGGAAACGATCCTATCTTGACTATAAAAGCTGTCGCAATTATAAGCCTAATCAAGATCGTTTCTTGTTCTCACTCCTTTGTAACTTCTTGGTAACTTTTTGAACAGAATAACCATATATATATACTCAATCTAGTAATTCATGTGGCTCACGGTTTGGCCCCGTGAACAAGCCATGCACAAAATCAAACGAAATAGCATCATATTCCAAAAAAGGCAGCATATAAAGTTGGACAACTTTGAAATTTAGAAATGTGCAAAGCTAGCTTAATGCTGGGCTTTGACAAAAGTGCTCCAATATTTAACCAAGGCTTTGAATACGGACCGCGACAAGTGAGTTTTGGTCTTCTTATAATGTGTCACGCGTTAATGAAAAGTTATAATAATTAGTCTTCTTAGAATTTGTAACACAAAGTTCACATTCCTTCTGTGGAAATCAATCAATGAAATTCCAACTGGGCGCTCTAAGGAAAAAGGATGTAAATGTTGATATGTTCACATATATAGTATACCGTGCTTATAGCTAGCTAGTACAGTATGCATGACTACCATTAGCTTAGTCATCTTATTTTGTTGAGCAAGCTGTATGGCTATTAATGATCAAGCATACACTACTAATTCAATTGGTTGTTTATGAAATTGAAGTGAATTGAATTCAAATAAAAGTACAGATAATTATTAAGAAAAATAAAAAAAATCCTAATGCAGTACAGATATTCTGATCTAGCTTTAAAAATAAAATAAATCTCAGTTTTGAACTTTGATCAAATACATAGAAATTAACTGAATTGCTGCTAAGGACCACATCATTCACACGTACGAATCCTCATTGACTATGCTAAGACTAATAATTACATATTTCACATTTCTGAATTCCTATGCATCAACAAATATATCAGGGTATAATGAATGAGGTTGCACATTACAATTTCATCTGGTATGCTTTTATTAGTACAAGCCATTCTCCACGTCTTTATAGAGACTTTGTATTAACAAGGTAAAAATACATATTTAATCCTCTAAATTTGTAAGAGGTTTTAATTTAATCCCTTATTCATAGGCGGATATGCATGGAGCAAAATTTAAGCCCCCAAAACTTGTTTTTTCTTAATGGAAACAAAAAAATCTACTAAATAATTAAGGTGGACAAAAGAACCAGGAAGTGGAAATTAAATATAACCGTGATCCTCTCATAGCCTTAATTTGAAGAAGAGATTGCCCCTTCATTAGGGTTTGGGGCCTCTCTATTGAGTGCCCCCTCCATTGTCTTCTGTTTATTTGAAACTATGTAGTTTTGATGCTAGCTGTTAAAGAAACACAAGTCCAACGGTGACAATGAGTTAGAAGAGCATAACGGGTGACGATGAACGATGTCCTCCTTAAGTATTATTTATTTTTATTTTATTTGTTTAACATATAACATACAACATCAAAATTAAGTAATTTTAAATAAATAGAGAGCAGTGAGGGGCCCTTCCCCCACTTCATTATCTCTCTCCATATGGAGGAGATCAGTGAATTAATTCAAAAAAAGATTGATAGAGCTTCTGTATTATCATATGTGTATAGTTCTTCTTGATACATTAATTTGCTGATTGGAAGGCGTATACTAGAGCACAGTATCCATCTTAATTTAAGACAAATACATTATATTTTGTTTGACATGTATTTGGTTCAGGGCGATTCCTCAATTGAAAGCGTTTATGATATTGTATTTGGATTTCTTTTGGCCAAATCAGACAAAGGCCAACAGCAGTCCGAGCAATACCTAGAAACCCTAGAGCGCAATCAAGAAAAATGTCTCTCCACTTACGGTATGCTAACATAGATTATTACTCATTATTAATACGATTTAAAAGAAACAAGACAAACAGAAAATAGAAAATTAAATGGCAAGAGTCATAAACCAAAACTAGCAAAAGAAAATCCCATCCCAATGATACTAGCTAAATTAATAGTATTTATATTGATCATAATAAAAGATGCATAACTGGATACTTTGCGATGCTGGCCTAGGGTTATTCTTCTGCAATCAACAGACGTCCCCAGTTGTGGAATATAGATATATATGATCAGTCAATAAAGAGACTCGCGATCAAAAGAGACTTAATTATTTAGAAGGAAGAAGATAGATCTATATATATAATACTTGATGGAGGATATAATTTTCACATTAGTGTACATGTAATTCAAAACCATACCAACAGTACAATATTTATAGCAAAGAAGAGAGGGGAGGGGGTGCTTGACGATAATAAAGTACTGATTATGATTAAAAAGGAAGAAATTAAGATGGCACAAAAAAGGGCCCCTTTCCATTCGGTTTGATCTAGCTAGATTGTGGGCATGTGTTAAAAAGTAACAACCACACATTTGATAGATGTGCTTGCAAAAAATCAGTGATCGGCACGCACTCCCAGTGGCAAGTAATGACTAGTGAGGGTATATATTGTCCTATTTATTGTCCAACAAAGAGACATGTCAGAGAGGTGATGGTCGTTTTTAGGGTTCAAAAGTTCCAAAGGAACAATGATTGTTGGGAAAAAGCGTCGTCGCATTCCATTGCATTACCGCCATTGTCACTAACATTATGATCGATGAGCAAATGAGGTGGCGATGTGGGAAACAATAACTCACCAGAGTGCATCTTGTCGAATCCAGAGCAGAAACCATTATAATTACAATTACTGTCATTGGCGGAGCCAGTGTCATCCAGTGACTTCAAAAACGACCAGTCGTTAATGCCCCTTATGTCCCCGACACCGTTGTCCACCTCTACAGGATCACCACTCTCAGTAACGCCATCCGATTCGCAGGAAAAAGGAGCGGCCGCTTCCGAAGACTGCTGAACCATCGGTGGCTCCTGCTGGTACTCGTTGGCAAACCTAGCAGCAAGCTCTTGGATTTCTTGAGCAGAACGAGACTGGGGTCGATGATCACCGGAGACAGCGATCATCTCCAACTCCAGAGGGGTGTCCGGGAAGTTGAAATTGGCATGGCGACCGCGCAGGCAGTAGAGGGCGGCGTCGAAGGCTCGAGCCGCCTTCTCCGGCGAGTCATAGGAGCCCAACCAAATGCGCTCGCGGCTGTTGGGAAGTCTGATTTCAGACACCCATTTGCCCCATTTTCGCTTTCGAACGCCTTTGTACTTAGTGGAGCAAGAGTCGCTAGTAGTTCTCAGAGTGTGGTCGGAATCATTAGGTATTGAGGAAGCCATGGGAGGCTTGAATGGGCAAATTGATTAGGATATTGAGATGTGAAAATTGACGGCTGTAGAGAGAATGTGTATGTGTATATATATATATATATATATATATAGGGAGGTGGGGCTAGGGGAGTGGGAATTTGAAGGGGGAGGGTCTTAAAGGAGCAAGCGTGTTGATCAGGAAGAGCGTAGAAAGAGTGGACACGTGGCGGGAGGAGAGGGCGGTCAGTGGCACTGGACGCGGTAGGGACAGGAGGGAAAGGGGCACGTGTGGAAATGGGGGTGAACGATGTTGACAATAGACAATAGAGGTGTTGGTGGACCCCAATTCGTGACATTTGGATGACGTCATCATCTTCGACTTGGCAATTCTGGCACTCTCTGGGGAAGTTTCGTGGGTGAGTTACCCCCTAGATGAACCAACATGCTGGTTAGCCGTTTGATTTATAGATGATACTTAAATGTCATTACCAATTCTAATACTGGAACAGGGACGAATAAAATGGATGCAAGTTTAATTATACAAGAAAATGTAGTGATTTTAACAATTACGTCTACCGTTTTCGTAAGAGGGGTTCCCTGGTCTGACTTCCAAAAATGATGGTCGGTTCGAAACATCGAGGACACACAACTAACAAACGAATAGTTAGGTCTGTTTGTAGTTTTGTTAAATACTCCCTTCATTTTTTTATAAATTAAATTTAACTAAATTATATTTAATTTTCCCCCATATTTTTTATTCATTGCTTTCTTTCCTCTACTCTAAAACGAGCAAAGCCTTCTTATGCATTAACTAGCTAGAGCTATCTTAAAAAAAGTTATTAATTATTCCAACAAAATTATAAATTATTTTACATATAGGAATTTCATACCCTTCAATAAAAATCTGACCATAAATAGGAGTATAACTTTTTATAGTCACTCTTAAATTTAAACGTAAGAAATTTAGTCCCACATTCTAGAATGTTACTTTGAAAGGGAAGTTTTATAAAATTTTAGACTCTAATTTTAACGACTAACTTTAAGGGTATATTTTTTTTAAAACCTTATGCTCGTTACAATAGTATTTTTTTTAAGAGTTGGCTAGTACATTGTCATGGTTCTCATATTATAAGAGTTGAAAGTGGGAACTTATAAAACATTAAGCTCCTCAATTTCAACATCTATCTTACTCCCAAGAACCGATGCTCGTTACGATTGAGCTTTTATTGAAAGTTGACTGGTAGAAGAGGGTTACTTGTAAAATATTAATAATCAGTAAGAGATTGAGTGAAGTGATTAAGACATTATTTCTTGAGGGAGTGCATTGTCATGAGCCCCATGCTAGAGGAGCTTTCCAACTCAAACAGCTGATCTTTAGAGCGTGTTTTTCCTAATTAAGGACTTGTGTTTGTTACACCAACCAACTAGGATAACGTATAGTAATTTAGACTTTACAGTTATTCTTATGTGTGTGTATATTTTTTAACAAGACGCGTACATATAATTTACTGATTGAAGCAGTGACGTCATGGACATGGTTTGATACATTCAATCATGGCACGAGCACTGAAATGCTTAACTAGACAAATTACATTGGTTATTTTCTTCTTCGAATACCCACTTACACGGTTTGACTACATAATTATGTATTTATTTGATTTTTACCTTTGATTAGTATGAAACACAAGTTTGCCCACCCCTTGTAGTGGAACAATGCAATGGGAACTACATATTATTACCAGTACAAATATTTTATTTACGTCTTATGTCATTTTCTACCCAAATATAATTGAAGTTCAATTTTTTTTTTTGCCCATGGTATATATAATTAAGCTATATATGAATAGTTGTACTTACACAAACGCATATATCTTTTACGTTCTTAATTAAATACCAAATAAATTATGTTCTCTTTGCTTTATTATGCGTATAATTTAACCAATGTAACATATATAGTATGGAAATTTGCTCTATTTACAAGCTGAGGGCGACTCATTTCCATCTGCACACAAATATGTGGGGCACATTTCTAAGCTTTTTAACATTTTTTTCTACATAATTACATATATCCTCATTATTTGTACTGGGAATGATGGATGAGAGCACCAAACCGAATATCATTCAAGTGATAATTTTTTTAGACCTGTTCGTACAACAGTTAGACTTGGTTGTTTATGGTTTAATATACCTAAACTATGCTCGATACTTCACTTTCCACCTACAATAACATGATTATTGGATCTGTTTAACTGATTTTATTTTTATTGTTCCATAACATACGAATGAGATCACTTCAGTAACATATTGGTGGAATATGTGATAAGGGATAATTAGATTCTAGTTCAGATATCTAATGTTATCCATTAAGGATATTAAATAAGAATATTTATCTATTAGAATTAGGTTTTATTAATTTATTTAGGTTTTTAATATTTTGCATTATCCTAATAGGATAAGATCTCTAGGTTATCCTACAATTAGGATTTTATTTATTATCTTTATCTTTTAAGATTTAAGATTAGTATTTAATTATATTTAAATTTCAATTTACTTTATTATTAGTCTATTATTTCTATAGCTCTATAAATAATAATATTATTATTATTCTATTATTATTATTTAGAATAATAATTCTTACTTTCTCCATTTCCTCCATTTCTCTCTTCTCCCCTTCTCCCCATTATCGTTCCCGTTTCACATAAAAAACTGTATAAAATAGCCCTAGCCCGCATCTGGAGTTCGTTCAAAGAAATGCCTTTTAAAAATGCAGAAAATTCGATGGTGTAAAGAACTATATGATGATGATGATGATGATGATGATAATGTTTAGCTCTTGAATTTTTCTTCGTTTAAAAAAACTCAATCCCTATATATTCTTAACTAAAAGCAACTCAATCCTATTACTTGATTGACTCATCATCCTTATAATTTTTTAATTCAATAAAATACAGAGACTAATAAGTTGAAATAAATTAAAGCTTAATGACTGAATAATACTATAATAATAACAATAAATTTATTTCACTAAATAGAGTTGGCTACATGAATCGCACAATATTATTGTACTCTACTAAAAACTAAATCATTATAAACTGTTGACCAAGAAATTTCATTTAATAATTTTATTGAATATTCTCTTTAATTTTTATTTATATCTTTTTTACAGGACTCTATAATACTTGATTTATTCTCCTCTTTTGCGCATCCAATAGCTTTCGTTGTGCGCGCTCAAACCACTTCAAAATATTCTCTACCATTTCCAAGGACAGAATAATAATTTAAAAAAAATATAAAAACTGGAAGGTATACTCCTCCCATATATAAACGGACATATACATACAATTGAGGGACAGAAAGTCTTTGAAAATTGCATGAACAAGTATATTATTGAGAGATTAAAGTGATTGGATCCTATATCGATGAGGTCAAAGAAAGGGAAAAAAATTGAGGCGATGGAGAGCGATGGAATATAATTAATAGGATGGTTCTAACAGATAACAATGTAGAAGGTCCCTGTCCGTAAAGGAGGTCAAATGGTCCATATTTCTGTCTTTGGGCCTTAACGCAATAGCCTTCCAAACCTTTCCATCCCTGTCTCTTTTCAGCTTTTCCTTCGGCTAATGACTCTCTCATGCCTTTTTCCTTTGACCGTTTCAGAACAATGTCATAATTATAAATTATAATTCTCCGTCGTCGCCGCTATTCCAACAGGTCCCCACCTTTTAAGTGTATATTATGTACTCCTCCACCTACATGGAATATGGATGAATGTTAAAACTGAGCGGAAACTGAACCCGTTGAAAGTTGTGTACGTCCACAAGTACTTTTGACTTGGCTTGGACAAAACAGTGTTCGTCTCCAAATCCTAGTGACACTAACATCTGCATCCAAAAATCTACAGCCGCTAAGTGGAGGTCTAATCTAAACCTAACTAACTCACCAAGCATATATATCATCATGATGAAGCTTTTATTTCACTCAAGGCCAGATCAATATTGAATCTGCTGAATGAATGAATATGGCCAGAAATCGCAATAATGTTCGACAATCTATGAGTGCCAGTTTTTCAACGTTAGACGCACACCATCTTAACTGTCACTGTCGTTATATGTACAGGGGCGTAAAATATCGAGCACTCAATTATTGGGGGATGCAGAATTTTAACAATGGTAACATGACCCATAAATTACGCACTTGACAGTACAAAAAGCTGTTGTAAAAATCTATTATGTGGGTGTGTCAAATAAACTAAAATCCCATATTATTTAGGAGAGTGAAAGCTCAAGTAAATATATAATAAGATATATTTATGGGCTAGTAAATAGTCCTAGAAGAGAGGTAGGCACCCGCGCTTTATAATAGGCCATTGATAAAAAATTCAATTGAAATTTGACAATTTTCCCCTGCATGCGAGTTTAGAGCGTGGTATTGGATACTATATAGTTGAACGGAGTGACGTTTCATCTTGTCAGTTGTAGGAAAATAATTTTTAAGGATAATGTTCTTAAACGCGACTCAGATTGATTGTAGGTGATGCCAACAAAAGCTACAGATAGATTTACGTTCGACATAAAATTACTCCCTTAAACCTGAGCTTTATCATGATAAGCGATAATGTGTTAATTTATTTTCCTCCTTTGCCCTGCAAAGTGTTTTGAGATGTCTGAACTTTGAGGTCACAGAGGGACTATGTATGTGTGTGTGTCCTAACTAACAATATATATTGTTGTGAGTGTGAGAGAGATACCCTTGAAGAATTTTGACGATGTTTTTATTAATTAAAGCGGTCAGAAACTAAAAGGTGTTAACCTTTAACTACTCCGCTAGGTCAAAAAGAAAAAACTTTAACTACTCATTGGATTAAAAAAAAAAAAACCTTTAACTAGTCATCATTTGATCGAGTCGACTAAGGTTTAGTGATTACATAAAGTTAATGGACTTTTACAACTAATTAAGAGGGATACACCTGTTGAAACTCGTCCCAGTTTAACCCACCTTGCTTCCCGCCCCCCAGAATCCGGCCCTGTTACTATATCATTAGTCATTACTATAATATAATATATAGCTATTTCCTTTCAAAAGAGGAGATATACATCTTATCGATTTTATGATTAAGACTGGCACTATCGCTGGTTTGATATGTATATATGCGCCATGCAACATGCTTTTCTCGTTTGTTTAACGATCTTTGCGCTTGGACATACGTACATCAGCTTGAGTACTGTTCCATATTCATTATTCCAAAGTTAATGATATTTTAAAAAATAAGTGATAAAAACGGGTTCATATGGAAAAAAACCAGATCTTTGTTTCCTGGATAAAAGCATGAGCAGGGTGTGTCGATGGACTCCTGATTAAAAGAATGACATGAGAGACAAAACAGGAAACTAGGGTCATGTGTTCCTTATCGACCAATAAATGGAAAAGTCCAACCTCTTGAACTGGTCTCACTTTGTGCCATTGAGCCATTTGGATATGGACGGAGAAAACAGTCAAGCGCAACTCTTTCCGTCCGAGAGACCTTCTCCCCTTGTTATATGTACTCATTTCTCAATTGCTTGGCCACCTTATCTTTGACCCTCTCGTATTCTAATACGACCGGTGAGCTAGCCTTTAATTCACTCCGTCAAATAATTAAAAAAAAAATCACACAGCTTTCTAGAGAACTCTAGCTAGTTTATATATAATTTCCATGCGTTTTACTTTTTCAACACTTAAAAGTTTCATATATATGGGCATAAGGAAGAGTGATCTCCAGATTATTTTGTTGTAGTAAAAAGTTAGTGTTTTTTTTTAATTAGAGGGACAAACACTAATTATCTGATGTTACCCCTATGATTGGATCTACAACCACTCACTTATAGAGAAACCTTAATACCACTAGGTCATTATAAAGCCATTAATAATGAAGTTAGTTTTACTTAATAATATATATATATATATATATATGCATGCAATTTTTTTTTTAAATAATGGCTTAGCCCCATGCAGTTTTCCATTTAGTTTTGATTTCCATAAAATTTTCACCATTGATTTTTTAATTACAAATTATAAAATCTTGTAGCGTAATTATTTCTATTTAAGAAAGCGCGTTTTTACAATTTTTTAAAGAAGGCTTCGTGTTAATTGCGGTTATAATTCCCAACTGAATCATTACCCATATATTTTTTGTCCTTAAATACAGTAAATAATTTCCAAAAACACACAGATCAAAAAGTCTGTTTTTGTCTAGATTCTGAACTATGTATTATATTTAGGGGCGATGAAAAGAGTATCTAATAATTAAGGTTAATACTTAATATATAGGAGTACTAGAGATAATATTTGAAATCCAGCCATTAATAATTAGCAATCATTAAACAATCATAAATATAAATATATATATATTTAGTTGGGATCCCATAAAATATATTGGACCTTGCTTTTTAGCATATGTAATGGTTGCTTTAATTACTAGTTTAAATTATTTGTTTGTGGATGTTTAAAATTTTATTTTTTGTAATTTATTGAATACAATAATTATTTTTTATAATTTATAACTAAATAAAGAATGATATTATTTCAGATGGAAATATATTAAAATTTTATAAAGTATGCATTGAAAAATTTAGGCAGTGGAATTAAATTTAAAGGGTTTGCACACCTTAGATAAGGATTATACATGGATAGGCTTAAAAATATGAGTATCCAATCAGCTGGGGTTTTATATCATCTAACTTGCTTACGTGGATGACCCATTATATGATCAGAGATAGATCGAGGAAAGCTAAGTCAAAAAATGATCACGCTAATTAATGAGAAAACATGACTTCGACATGCAAATGTGCGAATTTAATATATATGTTCAATCACATGCGGGGGCCAATATTTAATTGGGGAGAACAAATTCACAAATTAATTATTAAAAATAATTTTAAATTTATTATTCACATGTTTTAAATTTACAATTAAAAATACTCAACTTAAATTACAAATGAAACAATACATATTTACGTCAATGGTCTTTAAGTATAGAAGATTTGTAGATTTAATCTTTAGACAAAATTCTCTCATTTATTTATGAGACCAGAGTCAAGATAAAAGGGCACATATAATACTCCATCCAATCCTTGATATAAGAGCAAGTGACTAATTTAGGTAGATTAGAAAAGTTAAATAAATAAATTAATTATAACGAATATAAGAACTAATTGACTAATTTAGGTATATTGAGGAATATATAATATGAATTCGTCTTAAGGGTTAAATTTATTTATAATTAACTGATTTATTTAGCTTCTTTAATCTATCTAAATTATTCAATTAGTTTTTATATTAAGAATGAGAATAAAAGATTTGTATAAATTTTTAAAAGTGGACAGATACTATGAACAGATTGAAAACTTGGGGGCCACTGTCCTATCAGCAGCCCTCCCTCCACCAACGTCTAATGGGAAATTTTGAAACAAGAGAATGAAAATTGGTGCTTTATTGTTGATATCCTTTGAGAACTGAACTATCATTATTGTCGATGGAGTATGATTAGAATGAGCATGCCGATGAATAGTTACTTTCATACGAAATATACAAGCAAGTATCTTTCAAATTAATACGGTGTCCTTGTCATCTGATCATCAATGTCATGGTTTGATTTAGCACTCCCTAAATGAATCTATCAACGAGATGATCATTTCTTAGTGTCTGTCAGGAATTTGCAGGGTGCCTGTCTGATTAAGTACTTATATATAGCAAACACATGTATGTATAACTTTATATGAATTTCTAAAAATGATGAATCAGTATCCTCATGAATTGTTGCCTTTCATCGTATAGATAGTAAGATTAAGAAATAATCCAAGTTGCTTTCTTTCTTTCTTTCTTTTTTTCAGAACATACACAGCTCTATGAATTGGGGATTAAATTTAGGTAATGTCATATACCACCCTTTCAAAAATGGACCATCAGATGAAAACAGTCATGGGTCCGATTTGAGAAAATTGGTGCCCCTATGGGCTTTTTATATATATCTCACGAACTAGGGTTTTGCTGGGGAGAGCACGTTGCTTTCAGTCGTTAAGAGTTAAGAGTTTAAATCGGCGGCTATCTCCGCTTAAAAACTTCATATAAATAAGTTGAATAATGCTATTAATACGAGTATATTTTTATCATAGAATGCTATTAAGAGTATATAAAACAAGAGACATGTCCTCGGCCGATGTATATATGTTGATATATTAATAATGAAGAGTATTGTTCAATAAATGTCTATATATGCAGGTAATAGGGCGTGATCTCAAGAATCCCAAAGTTAATCGACTTCTCAATGTAACAAGAGAAAAAATTATATATATTTAAGGATATATATAGCATATGAACATGAGTGCTGATAACAGAGAGAAGGTGGAAGATGATTAATTTAAAAATATCAAAGAGATTATATAAATACCACAGGCGGGTAAGGAGAAAACGTAGGTTAAGAAATATATCAAAGCATGTGTTGCCATTAATAAATGCCCCTACGTACGTTTCTCAACAATATATAGTGTGTGTTTGGATAAGATTTTAACAAAAGGCTTATAAAAAAATGGGCTTTTGGACAGCTTATAGAAAAGGGATTTTAGAGAAGAGATTATGGAAAAAAGTGGTTTTGGATAAATGAGTATTTGGATAGTTGTTATAAAAAGAGATTTTATAATTAAAAAATTACTAAAAGGGTATGTATGAAAGATGAGAGAGGAGAAGGTGTAAAAAAAAATAAGGGTAAAATAGTAATTGAGTAGTTGAAAGTTGTTTTTACTGTTCCAAAAACTACTCTGACCAGCTTATCTGAAACCATGGTTTTAAACCATAGTTTGGTCTAAACTAAAATTTTGATAAATATGACTGTTTGTTTTAAAATTTATTCAAACTAAAATTTGGGTTAGAAGTCTTTTTAAAATCATAATTTGAGCTCTTGTCAGACAGCCCTATGGTAATAACTAAAGCACTTTCGAACTCTTGCATGGAGGCGCTCAAAATCTAGTTTGCTCGAGTACGCTAGTAAATAATGTGATGATACATTTGAAGTTACAGAACTACCATTATACACACACACACACATAGGAGTAGCTATGTTAAGTGATGGTAAAACGAGAGCGAATTATTCAAGATTGATGTGTTATATACCGACCCCTTTAGAATTTGAGTAATAAAACTGTCCACACCCGTGAGAGGATGAGATGGAAAGCAGTGATGATTAAGGAAGGATCTATAGCTATCAATGAAAACTACGCCATTGGCTATTAATAAGTGTGAAATGATGGATTCGTCAATAGTATATGATCGAAACTAAACATGTTCGTAGGTTGTAATACTAAAACCTAAGATTGAAGTGTTGTCCACGCTTTGCTCGACTTAGGCTTAGCTCTCTCTTTCTGTGTGTGAGGATACAGAAATTATGCCCGTGAAAACGTTCATCCCTCCTTTAATTAATTTCAAATTAACTCATCATGCATATGTTAATTAAAACGTCGCGTGCTTTTTATAATGGCAAGTTGGACGCAGACATGTTCCAGCAGAGACCCAGACGGAGTTATGTTGACGAGAACAGGGGATGTATAATATGGGCACGTATGCACTCAGATTGGCGTACGTAAATACTAAATACGCACACGCTGCACCACAATGAAAACGTAGGTTTTACTTCATCAATATGACTGGTGAGTATTGGTTATCATCCCAAATCTAAATCGTTCATATGTATTAAAATTAAATGGTATAGATTTAATGTAATATTATTTTTATATCTTATATATATTATTTTATTTTAATAGATATAAGATAAACATAATATTATCACTGTCAATTTCTTTCAAAAATGAAATTATCATTTAAAAATTACAAATAAAAACTTGAAATTTGAAGACTTCAAATGCCTAAAACTAATGTTGACAATCAAGATTTTTTTTGGTTGCCCACCCGATTCACCGGAATTTTACCCCGAATACATCTAGATCTGACTCGCGTCGCGCACCTGACTATGGTGGGTGAGTCTCTTAACAAATTTTTTTTTACATATGCCAAAACTTTAACTCGAGTCACTTATTACTCAGACTAACCCCTATTAGTTGTTGAGAATCAAGATATCACTACGAGGATGAGCATTGAATAAGCCTTGTTTCGGTATCTTGGAGAGAAAAGCTGAAATTGGGGCTCTTTTTTGTCAGGCAGAGGCAGAATGGGCCTGAATCTGGGCTTGATTAGTGCAAACCTTAATTAACCCCCGCAGTGGATAGAACCAACCCATTAGGCCCAATGTCTCAAAACTAAACACATACCAAAAAGGTCCAATGTGGAGAGACTCGTTTTATAAATCGATGTAAAATGGGTTGACGTACGATCGCATACTGGAAACTTTGGAAATAAGTGGTTTCAAATGACCCGAGAGTTATGTGTTGCTTGTACTGTCTGCTCATATTTTCTTCAAGAAGAAATATTTGGAAGTGTAGGTGGGATATGAGATCCTTAAATATGTAATAATTAACCTCATTTATGCGCCCTGTCTGCTGTTGAGTTTCTATTTTAATTCAAGGCTTTTGTACGTTGTTTCAGAGAAGCTCAAATATCTGTGATTGATTTGTGGTCATTTCAATTATAATAGTCTACCCACTCATCCAATGGACATTACTAACTTGCAAAGCTCCGTCCATCTGGGTGTATCTGCTCTTCTGCAGTTCTGCCTAAGTGCCGTTTTTGGCAACAGCGATAGAGAATGGATTCTGGCCAAAATCGCGGTTTAAAAAATTTTTACACAAATAGCAATTTTTGTTGAGAATTGATTTTGGACAAAACCTCGATTTGAAACCTAGGTTTTGAATAAGCTACTGAAAATAGCTTTTTCTTTGAAACCTAGGTTTTGGATTATCCAATTACTATTATACCCTTACTTTTTCTTACACCCTCTCTCCTCTCTTTTCTCTATTATCTCTCCTCTCTCCTCTCTTATCTCTCTTTTTCTCTTTTCTCTCTCATCTCTTATCTCTCTTTTTCTCTCTCCTCTCTCCTCTTTCTTCTCTATCTCTCTTACTTTTAATCATATCATACCCTTTTTAATAATTTACCAATATAAAAAGTGATTCTACTACTAATCATCCAAACATCTTTATTCCCAAAATCTATTCTTCCCAAAATCTATTCTACCCAAAATCTATTCTCCAGAATCTATTATTCCCAGAATCTATTCTCCAAAAGCTAATCCAAACGTACCTAAGTCAGGTGGCATTGAATTCGCTTTGGTCTGCATCAAACTCGTACAATTTACTTAGGGGCATACATGTAAGGCCCAATATACGAATTCACTTTGTGTTTAGCAATATGTGGCTAAATCACTCAATTAATATACTGCCTTCGAACCTATATAGCTATTTATAAGAAAACAAGATGATAGTACATAATTAAATTACTTGTTTCTTATGAATATGGTCAGAGATGGTAGTATTACTCGTATGAGACACATTAGGGTCACACGCATGAATGAGTCAATATTTCACCTTTCATATTTTTTAATTTACTTTTCAAGAGAGAGAGGATATATAATAGAGGCACCGACTACATTCATTGAAGAAATGAATGCTGACTCGAATCCCTCAACGACTCCAACATGGGTTGGGTGCTCGCATTAACTGGTTTCCACCCCTCAGTTATCATTACTTCTGTTTATAAACGCACATAATAATTCTCACCCCATTTTTATCATATCCATCAATACCCATTAGTGATACTCATCATAACAGTAAACCAGAGGCCATGGGCAGTGAACGTGATCTTTTCTCCACTAAGGGTGTGTTTGGATTAGCTTTTGGAGAATAGATTATGGGAAGAATAGATTCTGGAGAATAGATTTTGGGTAGAATAGATTTTGGGAAGAATAGATTTTGGGAATAAAGATGTTTGGATGATTAGTAGTAGAATCACTTTTTATATTGGTAAATTACTAAAAAGGGTATGATATGATTAAAAGTAAGAGAGATGAAAGATGATAGAGATGAAAGAGGAGAGAGAAGAGAGTGTAGAGAGGAGAGAGGAGAGAGAAAAAGAGAGATAAGAGAGGAGAGAGGAAAGAGAAAAAGAGAGAGGAGAGAAGAGAGATGAGAGATAATAGAGAAAAGAGAGGAGAGAGGAGATATGATGTAAGAAAAAGTAAGGGTATAATAGTAATTGGATAATCCAAAACCTAGGTTTCAAAGAAAAAGCTATTTTCAGTAGCTTATTCAAAACCTAGGTTTCAAACCGAGGTTTTGTCCAAAATCAATTCTCAACAAAAATTGCTGTTTGTGTAAAAATTTTCTAAACCGCGATTTTGGCCAGAATCCATTCTCCACCGCTGTTGCCAAACACGCACTAAGTGCCTGTTTGGAACCTCGGTTTGAGAATCAATTATGGGGCAAAACCTCGGTTTGGAAAATTTTCACACAAACAGTAATTTTTGTTGAGAATTGATTTTGGACAAAACCTCAGTTTGAAACCTAGGTTTTGAATAAGCTACTGAAAATAGCTTTTTCTTTGAAACCTAGGTTTTGGATTATCCAATTACTATTATACCCTTACTTTTTTTATACTCTCTCTCCTCTCTCCTCTCTATTATCTCTCCTCTCTCTTCTCTTATCTCTCTTTTTCTCTCTCTTCTCTCCTCTCTTATCTCTCTTTTTCTCTCTCCTCTCTACACTCTCTTCTCTCTCATCTTTCTTCTCTATCATCTTTCATCTCTCTTACTTTTAATCATATCATACCCTTTTTAGTAATTTACCAATATAAAAAGTGATTCTACTACTAATCATCCAAATATCTTTATTCCCAAAATCTATTCTTCCCAAAATCTATTCTACCCAAAATCTATTCTCCAGAATCTATTCTTCCCATAATCTATTCTCCAAAAGCTAATCCAAACACACCCTAAGTTGTAAACCGCGGTATCGAATGATCCGGACCCAACGTCGGCTCTTTGACTTTCTCGGTGAGGGTGAGGAGGCGGCTGCCGGGCTTTCTTCAGTCAGTAAATCTCAAGTACGTGAAGTTGGGTTACCACTATCTGATAACCCATGGCATCTACTTGGTCACCATACCTGTGCTTTTGCTTGTCTTCAGCGCAGAGGTTGGCAGCCTCAACAAAGAAGAGCTCTGGAAGAAGCTCTGGCACGACGCCCGCTACGACCTTGCCACCGTCCTCGCTTTCTCCGGCGTCTTCGTTTTCACCCTCTCCGTCTACTTCATGTCAAGGCCTCGTTCCATATATCTCATCGACTTTGCTTGCTACAAACCCAACGACGACCTCAAGGTGAACTTTGATTGGCCTGAAAGCAACCCTTTGATATTAAGTTCATAAGCTGTATATATAGTTGAATTGTGTATACATGCAGGTATCAAGGGAGGAATTCATTGAGGTGGCAAGAAGATCGGGCAAGTTCGATGAGGAGAGCCTAGAGTTCCAGAAGAGGATGCTGATGTCGTCAGGGATCGGGGACGATACTTACATCCCAAAGGCAGTGATCGAGTCGAGTGAAAGCAACGCAACGATGAAGGAAGGTCGAGCTGAGGCGTCCATGGTTATGTAGCACTGGACGAGCTGTTCGAGAAAACCGGTGTTCGTCCTAAAGACGTGAGTGTTCTGGTAGTGAACTGCAGCATCTTCAACCCTACGCCGTCATTATCGGCGATGATCATAAACCACTACAAGATGAGAGGAAACGTGTTGAGCTATAACCTTGGTGGGATGGGTTGCATTGCCGGGATTATAGCAGTGGACTTAGCAAGAGACATGCTTCAATCAAACCCGAATAATTATGCCGTGGTGGTCAGCACTGAGATGGTGGGATTCAATTGGTACCAGGGAAAACAAAGATCCATGCTCGTTCCAAACTGTTTCTTCCGTATGGGTTGCTCTGCTATTTTGCTCTCCAATCGTCGTCGTGACCACAGGCGTCCAAGTACCGCCTTGAACATATTGTTCGCACTCACAAAGGTGCCGATGATCGCAGCTTCAGGTTCATAATTTTGATTCACTTGCCTTTTATTATTATTTAATCTCCATTGCATGTTCTGTTACATCAACTGAATGTAGTTTCTTATTTCACTCTAAATTATGGAGGAAAGGCAAAAGTTACTGAGAAAAGAGAGACAACAGAATTAATGGACCTGTAACAATTGCTAAATATGGAGGTTATATCTAGCCTACAAATATATAGCTTTCTCATGGACCATCTAATTAGTGACCCTGCTGGCTTTTGGACCATGGAGTAAAATTCCAATATGACATCTTCCAAGATTTGTTTGATTTCCTGTTTCTTGATCATTTAAATCCCTAAAGGAACTATTGTAATTTCACCATATGATAACAAGTACTTGTGGTGATTACTGTAGTTGTGTGTACCAAGAGGAAGATGCAGAAAAATTCAAGGGACTAAAGGTTAGCAAAAAGCTAGTTGAAATTGGTGGGGATGCTCTGAAAACCAACACCACCACGCTAGGACCTCTGGTGTTACCATTCTCTGAGCAGCTACTCTTCTTTGGGACACTGGTGTGGAGGCACTTATTTTGGGGTAATAATTCATCAGCATCGTCACAGAAGCCATACATTCCAGACTACAAGCTGGCTTTTGAGCATTTTTGTGTGCATGCTGCGAGCAAGACCATTCTTGATGAGCTTCAGAGAAACCTAGAACTGAGCGACGACAACATGGAGGCCTCTAGATTGACTCTGATCCGCTTTGGCAACACATCCAGCAGCAGCATATGGTATGAGCTCGCTTACTTGAAGGCCAAGGAAAGGGTCCGAAGAGGAGACCGTGTTTGGCAACTTGCCTTTGGCTCTGGATTCAAGTGCAACAGTGTGGTTTGGCGTTCCATGCGCCGAATCAAGAAGCCTTCAACCAACTCTTGGCTCGACTGCATTGAACGATATCCCCTCTCTTAACACAGCAACTGGATCGAATATATGAAGCTGCGAAAGTACTATGATATATTTATCAGTCATAAGATGATCAGTATTGTTGTTGATATTAACAGATGCATTTTCTACTTCGTTATTGTATACCACTTCTTTGACATAGACGTGCTTGTTTCTGTATGTCTCTGTTTTTAGTAGGTGTTCGAGTTAAATGGAAGACTATATGAAGTCATTCCACCAATGTATGCTGTCGTTGCCCGTCTTCACTATCAACATATGATAGTTTATTGTTTACCCGTATGAGTCAAAGAAATCAAAATATATGATTCAACTATTTCCAACGTCTTCGCAAATGAGAATTCAGGGCCTCTAGTGGCATTCATCTGTTAATAATAACCTTTACACATGGCCAACAAACAAGTCTGAGGACTCCAAAACATTTGTTACTGAGAAATCCATTGAGAATTGAGCCATAAATCTGTTGATGACATCATGGGATCAAAACCTATTCTCTTCTTACTTGTTGAAGTATAGTTGATATAGTTGATCACCAGCGCACACATTACATACATTACATATGTATAAAGAAGCTAGATACTGAGCCCATCGTGCGTTGCATTCAGCGTTTCTGAGTTTGATGCCCACAATAACGTGCATGTGCATTTGCTATTGTTGTATGCAGTTATTGATGTGCCTACGACATCATTACAAGCTTAGACACGCAAAGCACAAGCGACGCCTCACTTTCCTATCTAGTTTAGCGGTGAACATTATAAAAAACCTGTAATTTAGACTAAAAGATTAATGACGGGTGTGTAAACAAGGTCCACACACCTCATCGTTTTTCTTGCTTTCACTGTCAAAACGACAATTTCAGAATTCCTACATAAAAATAAGAAATGAAGAACAAGGAGAGAATTGAGAAAATATGTTATTCTCCAGGTATAATTTAAATGGCCCGCCTCAATTTTCTGAGCTAGAGCAAACCTTATTCATCAGAAGGAAGGGGGACTAGGAATGCCTAAAAACCATCCACTGAAGTTTAACCCACAAAAAAAAAGGGTAATCCTTTGTCTGTCATGCTAACAACTCTTCATCCATACCTTCAAAATGGCCTATGTCCATGCTGGAAAAAAGACAACAGTAAATTATTAGTCCCTATCAACACCCCCCACCCCAAAAAAAAAAATAATAAGGCAAAGGTTTGGGTTCTTTTTTTGTGCAAAAAAAATTTAAATAGTTTCGACACTAGTTCCTACTAAGGTCAGGGCACAATCTTAAAATTCAGAGAGCGTTTACAAAAGATTTATGAGATCACTTATCAAAAGAGCCATTATAACAGCAGCAAGAATCAAACTCGCATCCTATATAATACGAGTTTGTTTTTTATTATTTGTGTTAATTTTTATTGGAAGTTTGGGGTTAAAATAACCGTAGTTTTAAGATTACAAAAACTCATGAAAGCCCATTTCAAGACCGTGGAGCCCATTATAATATATTGGGCTGGACAAGTTCTGCCAAAAATAAATTTGGAGATTAAGCAAATTAAACAAACATTTTTCGAACATAATCCGGTTCAATTTTATCTTTTGTTAGTTCAGTTTCACGAGGCTGGCAGGGTTACTGTCCATCTTACCTATTAATTATTAAATATCCACCCTTTCTGACAATAAAGTCAACCCAAACTACGGTTATTTTATGAATGCACTAACAAGAAACACTCCCTAATCAAATGTATGAATGCCAAATCCCGAGAGCTGCATTAAACTTACCAAGGTAAAGTAGGATATAAGGTGGATTCCTCCGAGAACTGTTCAAAGCCCCTCTCATTTGCACTCAACCAATCTGGAAGTTCCATGGGTCCATCAAAAACTGGGTGTGCGGCATCCTCTTCAGTCGCCTGATGTTCCATGTTCTTCACGAACTTGGGCCACAATGCTGACGACCTGATCTCCCACACTCCTTCGTCGACCATGGCCGTATGTTTACCTCCAGCAACCTGAGTGGCAGCGATGGGGTCAATAGCATCCGCCAGAGCAGAAGTTCCCTCTGCCTGTGATATTGCAACCGAAGGAACTTCTTGATCAGTTGACACAGAAAGTGAAGGAGAAGATGATGATGGGTATGAGCACGGATAAAATGACGCGTTGTTGTTGTCGAGGTAAAGAGCGGCATCTAAGTTGTCGAAATTCTGGAAATTGAGGTTCAAGCCCAGAGTGCGATTTGGAAGTTTGTAACCGAGGTTTTCAGCCATTTGCGGCGGTGCAACTGGGGAGGCGGCGGGGGGCCAGTTCAAAGGATTGGGAACCGACAGAGTAGGATGAAAGGAAGAATCAGCCACGAGATTGGAGAAATTGTCGGTGCATGATGGATATATTCTGGGATTTCTGAGGGACATAATTCCCCCGTCTTGCTGAAAACACGGGTGTTGCAGAGGAAGGAGGGTTACTGTTGGCGGCTGCTGTCTGGCTTCTTGTTGTTTCATGGAAGCTCAGTGAAATTTGAGGGCGGTAACAATCTCCTTCCGAGCCTCTGCCATATTCAGAAGCCTGTCCTGGTAGGGCCTAGCGGTGTGGAGTCTCCTGCGAATTTGTCTTTTATGTGGTTGGCGGTGTGTGGATTTTGGAGCCTGAGAAGCATCTAAAACTCTGCCTCGTCTGGTAGAATTCATGGAGTGTGTTGATGTGGAGCCGGAGGTGGCTAACTGTTTCACAAGATTACGGATGGAGGTAGGGGAGAGATGAGGGTCTTGATGAGGCTGTTGACGGAGATTGCGTAATTGCATGCCAGGCTTAGACTGAAGCAGGAAAGACGAGGAGGGAGGAGTCATGAGGGATGTGTAGGGCTGTGCCATGAATGCGAGGGACAGAGTACAGAGGGTGGGGAAGGAGGCAGATATAAGGTTATGTTATGGATAGAATTTAAAAGAAGTGCTTATAAAAAAAAAATTTATGGACAGTTTATGAAGAAGAGTTTATGGAAAAAAAATAGTTATGAATAAATAAGTGTTTGGATAGTTATTTTTAGAATGACTTTTTATATTGATAAATTACTAAAAAATGTATGATTTGATTAAAAATAAGAGAGAGGAGAGAGGTAGAGAAAAGATAAGAGAGAAGAGAGGGGGTAGAGAGGAGAGATGAGAGAGGGTGTAAGAAAAAGTAGGAGAGAGGGTGTAAGAAAAAATAAAGGTAAGATAGTAATTAGATAGTCTATAAACTCTTTTACTGTTCAAAAAACTAATTTTAATAGCTTATTCAAAATTATAGTTTTACCCAAAAGTACTTATGGATAAATACGACGGTTTGTTTTAAAATTTTCCTAAACTAAAGTTTTGTCCAAAAGAGCTTCTTTTTTTTTTTACCCACCTGGTTCACCAGAGTTTTGCCCAGACTATATCCGGATCCGACCCGTGTCACGCACCTGGCTATGGTGGGTGAGTCTCCCAACGGAAATTTTCTGTGTACGCTAAAGCTCAAACTCGAGACCTCGTTTAAATAATATCGAACCGCTTATCACTTAGCCTAACTCCCGTTACTTGTCCAAAAGAGATTATTAAACTATAGTTTGCTACTCATTCAAAGGCCCATATAGTGAAGAGTGGTTTTGGTGGGGACAGCCTGGGGCTTTGAAAATCTTTTGGAATTTTCCTTCTTTTGGCAAACTACGTTTGTTACTGTTCTAATTAAAATTTCCTTGCTGTGAATAAATAGAGATGTCATGCTTTTGGCGCTGCATTCTGATATATGAAGTAGGAACCACGAAAGATGTTTTAAATTGATATTCTGATATATAGCGGCGACGAATGCTTAAGACAGAAATACTCCATACTTATATTGCTTTTCCTTGTACGACTGGTTTTGTCGGTTTCACTGTTTTAACCAGAAACGCCTTCCTTTTTATTTCAATTCATTCAGCTACCGACTATATATTCCATGTACTTGAAATTGAGGAGGAAGAAGGCTACAAAAACGTTGGTTGTGTTTGGCTCCTGCAGGATCTTTTGATTAACCATATCCTCTAACAGAATCTTTTTTAAACCTCTCTCTCTCTCTCTCTATATATATATGTGTGTATAAATATTATGCAACTAAGTTTTGGCTTGTGGTGGGACGCGTGACGGGCTAGCTGACAACTTGCGAGGAGTTCAACCAGTCCATATATCCAAGATGATGGAGCTTTATAAATAAAATAAGAACTTGCCGATCTAGAGATTATTTTTCCAAGTTCGTTTGATTATTTAGTGTATACACTCTTCATTTTCAATATATACGTCGCTTTGATGATCCCTCGCTGTGCCCAAATCCACATTTTGACGGTGACTTTTCAGCCAAGGTGTCAATCTCAGCTCGTTATTATATATCTTGTTTTCATGATTTGTGCGCTTTGAAAATGTGGCATGTTAATAGTAGAAGACATTGGAGAATGAATGGAAGAGCGAAAACTAAGTGATAATAACAGGGGAGGGAAAGAGGAAAAGAGAAGAGGATAAATCCAAAGGAAAGTAGGCAAGTAGAGACAATTGCCCCTTTCAGCAGAGTAAATTTACTCTGCTTCGCTTTCCCCTGCAGATAACTGGAGATGGATGAAGATGGTTAAGTGACCGCCATAAGCAAATAAATACAGAGAGGCGTTAAAGGATAATCAATTTTTCCTTGTCGTTGTTAAAGCCTAGGTGAGTTGGTTTTGGGACTTCTTGGAGCCAAACATACATTCAAATTTAAAAAAACATGTTCACAAAAGAAAATTTTCATATCGACACTAAAATTTAAACATATAATTTTAAATTATAAATTAATTTTTTATCAATTAGATCAATTTTTATTGATTAGATAATCAATTAAATTCACATGTGGTGATTAAACGAGGAGCAGGCCCCTTTCAAATCGTAAGTTTTGGTGAACCGGGTGGGCAACAAAAAAAAAAAAAATGGATGAGTCCATATCTTCTGCCCCCGACTTTCCTCAGGCCAACCCAATGCTCATCTCCATAGCTTTTGAATGGCAACTTGGAACCAACCACAGCCCTAAGCCAAAATCAATACTTCGGCATGGCATATCAGTTTTAAACCATTCAGAGCACTTTCCCCTCCACTCAACACTGCTCTTTTCACTTCGCATTAGGGATAACTGGTTGCAGACACAGCAATTCCATGGTGTGAGCGTGGTTCAATGTACCAAATTGTATGGGCTATGGTTATGTTAGCATTTGACAACCGAAATTAATGATCATATGCCATATGGCATCGCTAGAAGTTTAGTTGACTTGAGTTACCAAACGGGCGGTCAAAAGTTTATGACATTTATCTTTTTATATAGGGCCTGTTTGGTAAAGCCTTAAACCCCGGTTTTAAAAAGGCTTTTGGTCTAAACCTCGGTTTGAGGAAATTTTAAAATAAATATGCTTATTTGTCCATAAGTGCTTTTGGACAAAACCATCGTTTAAAACCATGGTTTTGAATAAGCTATTTAAAATAGCTTTTTCAACAGTAAAAGCACTTATGGACTATCCAATTACTATCTTACCCCTATTTTTTCTTACACCCTCTCTCCTCTCTCCTACTTTTTCTTACACCCTCTCTCATTTCTACTCTCTTCCCTCTCTCATCTCTCTTCTCTTTTCTCTAACTCCCTCATCTCTCTTACTTTAAATCAAATCATACCCTTTTTGGTAATTTACCACCATAAAAAGTCATTCTAAAAATAACTATCCAAACACCTATTTATTCAAAACCACTTTTTTTCCATAAACTCTTCTCCAAAAGTCTTTTTCTATAAGTTGTCCATAAGTCTTTTTTTTTCATAAGCCCTTTTTCAAAATCCTATCCAAACAAGCCTGTAGTCCTTTATTCCTTCTATTCTCTGCTCATTTGCCTCCTAAATTCCTTGACAAGAGCTAAAAAAAACGTGATTTGCTGCGAACAAGCATGGTGACAATTTCAGCGACTCATGAATCATAATGTTAAAATAGCCAACGGGAGAAAGGAATCAAAATGGGAATCAAAGTCAAACCATTACTTTAATGAATCTCTGAGCCTTTCCTATTTTGCTTCTTTCACTCCTCGTGCGCTGCTCATGTCACCTTCCTTTTCCATGCGCAACTTTTTTTTACGCCGACGCCTTTTATTTATTAGGGTAAATATGCAAAATTACTCAGGGCAATTATTTAAAAAATGCGACCAGCACTATATGTTTTTTAAAAAAGCAAAAGTATATTTTTTGTTAAAAAATCACTGCAAAAATATTTAAAAATTGCTTCACTCTTAGCCAATATTTACCGCAATTTTATAACTGCTATAAATATCACCACAGAATATAACGACACATTCGTGCAGATAACGTTAACTTAGCGCCGCCAGATTTATAATGGTTATAACCATTATAAAGGTCATCATAAAATATTTTTTAAACAAAAAATGTACTTATGCTTTTTTAAAAAATATATAGTGCTATAAGCCTTTTTAAAATAAATATCTAGATAATTTTATACGTTTACCCTATTTATTATCATCACATATTACATATTCAAAATATAGTATCTGTTTGGCAAACATCAAAATTATAATTTTAAAAGGGCTTTTGGTTTAAATCTTAGTTTAAAGAAATTTTAAAACAAACAATTATATTTGTTTAAAATGGCTTTTAGATCAAACTATAGCTTAAAATCATAGTTTTATATAAGCTACTAGGAATAGTAAAAGAGTTTATGCACTACCTAGTTACTATTTTACTTTTATATTTTTCCTATCTCTCATCTCTTCCATATCTACCGTCACCTTCCAGCTCGCCGTCGTTTGTGCTTGCTATCGATGTGCTCGACGTTTCTATTTTGTCGTCACTTCTGTTCTGTGTCAACGATGATGTGCTATGGGAGAATGGGGGTGTATGAGGAACATTCTGTTATGTTTTGTCATCGCCTATGCTTTTGTTCTGTTCGCGAGGATGCACAAATGGAGGTGGAGTGGATAGCAGGGGAGAGAAGGATAGAGAATTTTTTTTTTTATATAAAATTATATCACTTCTAATAATTTATTAATAATAAAAGTTTTTTTACTAATAACTATCTAAATACTCATTTATTTAGAACCATTTTTTTCTATAAATTTTTCTCTAAAAATTTTTTTATAAAAATTCTTTAATTTTTTTTTTAAAAACTATTTTCTAAAATCCTATCTGCTCATAAACACAAAAATAATTTAGTAATATCTTTTAAAACCTAATCTAATCTCAGTTCATTTTAGCAAATGATAATCATATTTCTTATTTTAATAATATGGATATTATATTTTCATATAATCTTTAAATAATTAATTTTATTTTATTTAATGGAAATTTAAATTTAAATTTTAAGATACATATTGATAATCAACAAATTTTAGACTGGGATCAGGATTTAATTTCTAGGAAAAGATCAATCAAGTTGGATTTGATTTGATCAAAATATAAAGCCGCCATCTTTCTGCGGGGAAATCACTTCATATCAGAAAAAACACCACCCCTCAAAGCTATAATCAAATCCAAATCCCGCGAACTATCGTTGTTCTGCTCTGTGTTCGCACGTTCATCTCGCCCTCTCTGTTTTTGCCTACACCAAACGTACATGGAGTCTCCGATTCCTGTACCTTTGTCTACCGTCGACCGTCAACATATCAATTCCGACGACCCGTTTCTTCTGAAGTAGCAACCATTCGAACTTCGAATCGCCTCTGAGTTTTTCACCACATGGGCTCCCTTCCTCTCCAGAGATCTGTGACCGCACTGCACTCAAATCTTTCCTATCGCATCCGTTCTATTGACCCAGGTATATAAAAAAAAAACTTTACTCACAATATTAAAGGGCATTCTCAGATTTTATTTCAATTGGCTTTTTGTTTGTTCTGGGTTTGTTAGACCTCTCAGGGCTTGTTTTATGTGTCGCCGAAGTCCGCGTTTTTAAATTACTGCAACTCTTTTTATTCGTTACATGCCTAATTGATATCTTTGTTTGCAACAACCTGTAGAGTCTAATGGTGATACTCCCAGTGGAAAATTGGGTCAGAATTCGAATGTTGCCGATTCTAATGATATGCGATCACATGAAACAACAGAAAATCATCACGATAGTTGTGATGCGAAATCTACCGGGAGTCGGAAAGATGAAGAAGAAACAAGTCACTCGGTTGAAGAATATGGGACGTCGTCTGAATCTCAACTTGTGTCGGGAACTTTTACAGCTGAAGTAGCTTGTGATTTCGATTCACCTTCATTAGAGAACTCGACTTCGCG
Source organism: Leucaena leucocephala (assembly GCA_037074615.1). NCBI lineage: Eukaryota > Viridiplantae > Streptophyta > Magnoliopsida > Fabales > Fabaceae > Leucaena > Leucaena leucocephala. The sequence continues at coordinate 4,571,536 of CM073540.1, read as the reverse complement.
TATGTCTTGGGCCGACCTGACACAGGAGGATGAGTTTGATGACGTGACAGTAAGAAGTAAGAACCCCTCAGAAGCCTAGGTTGTCTCGAGAGCAGCGAGGGTACATCAGATTTAAGAATATCAGGCGCAAGAAGATTTCGCATGCTTTGAGAGAGTAAAAGGAAAACTGGTGAACATTCTTCAAGGGCTTGAACTTCATGAGGGTATTTTTAGCGCTGCTGAGCAGATCAGGATAGTCGATTACGTTACTTCACTGCAGGAAATGGGGAAAAAAGGTGAACTGCAAGGTTTGTTGCCTGCACCTTCTTATTTCATTTATTGGATTATAATGAATTGAATATTTGGTAAATGTCTTGGCTGATATTATTTTTTAGGAACTACAAATGATCCTTGTTCCAAACTCTTGCAGATCGTACGTATTCTGGTCCCCATAAGTGAATGAGAGGCAAGGGACGCCAAACTATCCAATTTGGTGCTGTTACAATTATGCAGTGGTCAGCCTACTTTTCTTGTTTTAAAATCATATATATCCATGTCTTCATTTTGATGAGTTGATAGTGTTGTGGAACTCATAACGCAATGCCACATTGTTTATGCTATTCACAGGATAAAAAAGGTAACCCACCGGGCATTCTTGCTAAAGTGACAGTAGATCCTATACCTGATCTGTTCAAGGTCATGATTCAGCGGCTGATAAGGTGGCGCGTGCTTCCTCCCAGTTGTGTGCCGGATAGTTGCATTGTAAACATTTACGATGAAGGAGACTGTATACCTCCACACATTGACAACCATGATTTTGTTCGACCATTTTGCACCGTCTCATTTCTCTCAGAGTGCAGCATACTCTTTGGATCAAATTTGAAGGCTGTGGGTCCTGGTGAATTTGATGGCTCATTTGCCATTCCCTTGCCTGTGGGGTAAGTATGAATTTCTTTGGTTATATTGAATTCTCCATGGATAGATTCTTATGAATGGCCTGTGTTTTTTCTGCAGATCTGTACTTGTGCTGAATGGAAATGGAGCAGATGTTGCTAAGCACTGCGTGCCCGCAGTTCCATCAAAAAGGTACTTAAAGAGATGGAATTCCCTATGGCACTGATTTCTCATTATTGACACACACTGATGACTGATCCTTGTTATAATTGAATAGGATATCGATCACGTTTAGGAAGATGGATGAATCCAAACGGCCTGTAGGATATGTTGCAGAAGCTGACTTGCAGGGGATCAAACCACTGGCTTATGAAGTGGACAGGGAAAAGAGGTCAGATGAACCCAAAGCTAATGTATATACAGAGAGACAGGGACACAGAAGACAGAGTGAGATGCATGGGACTTACAGTAATTGGGAGCCTCGTAAAAGCCGATTGGCAAGGGCCTGCAAATAGGTTGGGCAGGGTTTGGTAGGTAGATGGATATGCTCTTATCAAAGAACAGAGACCACATTTGTATACCCAAGAAGCTCTCTTTTTTGTTTGGTAGGCCATAAACATTTAGATGTAGGAGGGTGGGATCTCTCGTTTAGTATAGTGTGGCCATCAAACTCATTATGAGTTCCAAGGGAGTACCACAGTGTATTTGATTACTGAAAAATATTCATTTATTATATTTAATCGCAGGGTTTAGGGAAATATTCTAACTATTAAGTGACTAAATTTATACCTGAGAATAATTGACGATTTACCCTATCAAATATTTCTATTGTTTAAAAAGAAGTGAGATTTCGCACTATCCTTAAATAGTTGGTGAGTCTAACTCCTCTTAAAAAATTTGTGTAACAAAAAAAAAATATATATATATGTATGTATGTTGTGGCATGAGGCCCAAGGTTGTTTCTCTTGTAACATGTACTTACAGTGTTCTGAATTATAATATTAGTCCAGATAATTTTCTTGGCCGAAAAAAAGATACAATGAATGTTTAGTCTGGTAGCACCTTTCCGGCTTTTATTGCTTAATACAACTAAAAACGATTTCATCAATTGTTGCAAATTTAAGATAATTAAGTAAACATATTAGAAAAATTAACATTTTTACTACCGTTATCACAAGTCAGAAATTTGTCAGGCACTACAGAGTGTGTGAGTTTGGCAAGAATTAAAAGTTCAAAAGTTCAAAACTAAATCATGCGGAATCCTCAACTCAGTGTCCAAGCTTCAACCGATTTGTTTGCCGTTGATAATAACACCCAGAACGCTTTACATCTGAATGAACAAAATTACTACTCACTCATTACTGGTTAGTTTCCATCTCTATCTTCATACCAGTCTTCCCTAATTAATCAGATTGAAAGAAAACACGCATGACATTACAAAAAATGGAGAATAATCAAAGAAAAGATCCCACGAAAGGCATCTTGGTGTCACACAGAAGCCTCTATTCTGGGCTCAAATGAGAAGGCAGACATGAACTCAATGACCTCACCATTTATGCAGCATCTTGGTAATTCCATCCATGTGTTGCTCGCCAAATCATACAGCACATAAGTACATAGGTCAGAGGAGTTCAAGCATATAAATATCCGATCACCGGCACCGACACAGTTAATGTCTGCCTTCTTGCCATGCCACTCATTGGACATTGCTGGAGGCATTGTAGTAATCTGGTGCCAATGCCGATTGGCCTCATCATACTTCCACACCCTAAGACTCTCACTTTCCAAGAATTCTGATAACACCACAACTAGCATCTCACCTTTACACTCCACAACATCAATGGAGTACTCATAGAAAACAGGTAACAACCTGGGAAACTCAGAGAAACACTTGTTTGTCAAATTGCAGGCTACTATTGTCCCTAAAGAGCTAAGAAAATAGACTTCTTCTTGACCATCTTTGTTAGTAATAACTGATGAGTATCGCTTCAATGGGCTTCGTTCTAATTGCATACCACTCGCCACAACATATCCAGCTTTGCTTACAAAGTAAGCAACATTGTCATTAGTTGAATCATTTTCTAAACAAGAATCGTCAACCTTTTTCCTCAATGCAGTCTCATTTTTCCAGCAACCAGAGATTGAGTTTGAATCATACACTGTAAATGAAAGATCTGGAAGTTCACCATGGATTAACGTGATCTTGTAGGAGGTGAAAGTTGCACTCATCACAATGGCATTTAAAGATTGATTTTGGGGGGTTATGTGCAATGGAGGAAGTTCCTTACAAGATTTTGTCAAGGGATTGCACACAATGAAGTTTCCTGATAATTTTCGGTAACAAATCAAGCCACCAGAGGATGCAACTAGCATGCAACTTTGATTAGAATCTTCAAGTAGAAGATTCGGATAATTGAGCCTTTTCCAACTGTTTTCAGCAGAGTCATAGATGATAGATTGGTTGAGATTGGGTGAAACCATAAAAAACCAAGGATTTCTCGAAGGAACAAGAGAGCAGGCAAGCTTGAAGCTTTCAGAAGAAGCAACCGATCTCCATCTTTTAGACACGGAAATCAGGCGAAAAAATGTGGAAGTTGGTAGCCATGAAAGAACCCTTTCAAAGAGGTCTTCAGGAAGGTCGTCCAGAGAAAAAATGTTGGAGAGGGGATCATCTTGACATTCTGGTGACTTTCTCTTCAAACTTATCCTTGTATCAGGCTGATCACTGCGTTCCATTAGACCAGAAGTTTGGAGAAAACTGCAGTAACAAAGGCAGCAAGACGTTACCAAGCAATCAACTTTTCCATTTCAAAAGCATATACTAAACATAGAAATAGCAACATGAACGTGAATGAAGACTTTCAAATGGAACCTAGAGACGCATCTACGGACTCTCAATGATTGTTGAATATCGCGAATGTCAATGAATTAAAGCTACAGAAACCAAAACCTGGCATAACGTCATTGAAAAAACTTCCTTCTTTTCCACATACATCAAGGTTGAAACTTAGATCCTATCAGACTTACCAAGTCCCCCCCAGCACAAAACCAGCAGGCACTAAATAACAGAGGATAATAGAAAAGAGATGAAAAAACAAATAATCACTTTACCCCCCCAATACCCGTCCTTCACATCATAATTCAAACGTATGTATGCAATCACACAAAGATAAGAAAGAATTAATTCTGACATGTAGATGAGAACAATGCTTGGACAGATTGACATGTAGTAAAGCCAGAGTCACATACTATATTACTAGAAGAGTAAACTGATGAATGATAAAAGGCCATAAATTATCTATTGAGATGACACAAGAACGTAGTCAATGAAGGGAAATGTACCTGATTGAATTGAAAGTTTGAAACAGCTATGCTTTGTTAAGTAGAAAGCACAGTGAGAATGCTAGTGGTATTCCTTTTAATATGGGAGTTAGAAGGAAGTCGAAGGGGGAGACAGAAAATCTGAAAAAGGGCAAAAGGGAAAGCTAGCTTAGGGACAAGCGGTAGGAAGCTTCCTGGGTAGCGCTTTATTCTTATAATGTCAATTGTAAAAATGCGATTTTTACATAAAATGAGATTTGAGGTTGAGAAAAGCAAGAGGTTGACTCTGTGCTCTGTGCTCTGTGCTCTGTGCTCAAAACTCGAAAGATTGGAGCTTTGGCCCTAGGTGACTCTAATCGTCTCTCTAAGGCAGCCTAAAAAAAAATAAAGAGGGACCACTGAGTTTCAAAGTTACACGCATGTCAAAGCTCACAGGGTGTGTTGTGTCATGAGGTGGTTCACTGTTGCTTACCTTCCCAAAGCAAAAAAGCGAACCCTAGCCCCTTATTTCCGGTACCTTTCACACCTAGTTAAGGAATCTCTGTCTTCCGGAGCTTGCTCTGTAACTCTACAACTACAGGTCAATATTCTCAGAGTTCTGTCCAACGAGCCAAGCATTTTTAAGGAAAGATTAGATTAAACTAGTGGGGGAAAATCAAACGTGGGATAGCAAAAGCCGTTAATTACGATCTTTTTCAGCTCCCTCTCGTTTTTTTTTCACCTTTTCTTCTCTTTTTTCCGCCTATGCTCGTGTGCTTTCAGATGAAGCAGATGCTCACACCCTCAAAAGGCAGGAGGGACCCGATGCCCGCTCTCGATCTGCACGAACGCGAGATACCCCTGGCTATAAAGTTTGCAAGCCTCTAAATGAAATTAGTTCTCAAATATATCATTATTATAATCAAACACATTTCTCCGTTTCCCGTGAAGAATATCAAGGAAATTTCTAGAACTCATAAATGAATATTTTCATTCAAATGTAATGCTTAAGATATTATTAGAAACTGTCCGATGCCAAAAGAAAATGTAATTAAAAACTGTCCATTTGAAGTTGTTGAGCTTCTAGTCTCTTTGAGCCAAAATGATACATCTACGCTTAAAGCCTTGAAGAAACGAGCTAGTTGCGTTATAAGTTTGTTTTTCTCACACTTCTTCATTCTTCTTCTTATTCATATAAAATATGGTTAATCTGGAATTATTTATTTTTTAAAGATCTTAACGAATAAAAATCTAAAAGCAGAAACAAGAATAACGAAGAAAAGACCATATTAGTTATGATGCTTGTTATCTGTAATTCCATTTGGTTTTCAAGACCAAAGGTTTATACACAACGGAAAATTTACAATTCGATTTTATTAACACAGATTTCTCTCCTCAACGTTTATCACGTTTTTTTTTTAAATAGCGAATGGAATGATTTACCCTTTTGCTGCCTTGACCGTCAGTAAATATGACGTCAAATACACACGGGTTTTCTACAATTTCATATTTTCAGAAACAATTAAATATATGCAAGAACCTTTTCCCCCGATTCCCACCAAATATGAGAATCCATATTCCACTATTATTCAAAGCCTATCATCTCCGAAAACAATGCAATATCTATAACGTGAGGGGAGAACACGAGAAAGGAATTAGATAGTGTCACTATGGTCAAATTAATTTGAAAGAATCCATCTAAGTATGCTACTGTAGGATCCAAGGTTCCCGCGAATAATGAAATCCCAGACAAAAATTCCCAACTCACCACCTCTTACAGATGATGGGATCATCAAATAATATGAATAAACAAAAAGCAAAAATATATACCCCTACACAGATATTTCTATTCTCTTGATTCCATTTCATTTCTCAGTTTCACAGACGTAGAGCGGCTACCTCCGCTGCATTAATTCTATGCATATCAGCAGAGGATATTTCCGTGGGAAAAGCACTAATGCCAGAAAATCCTGCACAACCATCTTCACCTGAAATAGCAGATTTGATAGCACTGGCATACACATTGAGATAACTTGCATCATCTCTGGCTGTAGTATTTGACTTGTATTCAATCACCTCTGTACGTTCTGTATCCTCTCTTGTGCATTCATGATCCTTTGAAACAGAAGAATCCTTACGAGAGCAAGAAAAGCCATTCAGCAAGCCTGGAGATGGACCAGATTCAACTGCATTGGCATCCTCTTGTTCTTCCCTGGAGGTCTCTTCCGAAACAGACGAGCCTGGATTTGATCTGACCATTCCTATGGCCTCGAAGTCTCTGACATCTTGTGAACAAGGTAAATAAGATGGCTGGACCAAGCTGCAAAGAATCTTATTTGTAACATCAGAAGTCGGCTCAACATTAATCGCCTCCACATCCTCAGGACGCTCTTTTTTGACATCTTTGTTAATTCCATACAATGACCCATGTTCAACACCAGAAACCGGTATTTCTTGGTTGCTGTCAGATGTCAAAACCTCAGAACTTCCGCAGGTAGTTACAGTCTCCCTATTTGAGAGGCCTGCAACTTGACCTGTGGGGCTAGGCTCCACCTCCACTTTTACAATTTGTTCTTCCTTCCCTGATGCTTCCGTGGTTTGAAGGCCTGATGGCCTGGCATTAACCCTGTCCAGGATTAGACAAAGCAAAGCATACAGCTTCAGTCCAAAAGTATTATTTTGATACAAATTAGATTACTGTCCACAAAGTTACACGCATGTGCCCATTGTGTTCAGCAAGCTCATTTTATACTTATTAGTAACTATGAATTAACTTTTCCCCACAAAATGACCCAGTCCAGCCCCTACACAATATCAACCAAAAGAAAACCCTAACATCAAAAAGAAGATTGGATTCATCGTAAGTCGAGCATATACAGGTACTCTATAGTCTATAGTACGAAAACTCATCATATTAAAAAATATCTATTAACATAAAAGCTAAATGGCATCAGAAAGTCGAGTCATAAAAGAAAGAAGCATTGCATCCATTCAGAACAACTCAAAGCGAAAGAGAGAAAACATTAATCGCTTCAAAACAAGGTATTGGAAGCACCTGCTGTACAAAAGCATGTATGCTCCCTGAGAGAGCACCTCCTCCAACTCTACACTCATAACCTGAGAAATGCGATAAAAAACAAATAAAGATGCTAAATTTCAAACACGTTGTATGCAGTAGGTGGTGACCATATGGGAAATTGTACAAAGTTGCAAGAGACAACATAGCAAATTACCTTCCAATCGTCAACACTGTACCAGTTTCCCTGAAAATCCTTGATGCAGCAGATGTAATGACCAAAATAAGAAGCGTTCAGCATATCCAGATGAACTACAACGGCATAAAGCTTATAGATATTTGACACATCTCCTGCGTCGCTCATGTAAGGGCTAAGATCTAGAGTCTCCGGGAAAGTTATTCTCTTGTTAAGTTTTCCAAACCTCCCACTCTGCCAGTACACACCACCAAATAAACACAAAAATACAATTGTCGTGCCCAAACGAAAAGACAAACAAAAATTCAAAACTTTTTTTACTAGAAGAAGAATAATTTATCCAAAAAATTGCCATCATTTATTCAACATTTACATCTATACAGCTCAAGTCGCATGAAGCATCCTTTGGGACGGTTGGATACAACTAAAATTTTTTGGTAAGCTGATATATTTTTAACAATAAAGCAACTTGGCAATAAAGTTTCTTGGAAGTTTCTCATACCTGAAATCTTTTCAAGGCAATTGTAAGAATATTAGGAGCCTGTTTTACAGTAAGACGTTTCCATGCCTTTACATAGTCATTGCACCTGCAAAGAGAAGCAAATCCTGTGTGAGACAAGGTCTACCTGACAGCAAATCAATGCCATCTGCTAGTTGTCACTAAATATAACACTAAAAGGATGATAGCACCAATGCCAAAAACAGAAAGAAATATACAACATGATAGTAAACCAATTGAAGGTTCCAGCATCTCTTCAATGGGGAAAATAAATTGCACTTGAGAACTAACACAATCATAAACTTCAAATAACAGAACAGTCGACCTTACCCATCACATTTGTACATATTGTCTCCATGAAGCCACTCCTTGACAGTGAACTGGTCCAGACATTCTTCCAGAAAGGCTACATCTCCTTGAATTTCAACCGTCAAGTCCATCATATTTTCATACTGATTCGAAATCTTATCACATTTAGAACAAATCACCTGTTTAAATAAAAAATATTAAGACTCAGGCATCCATGCCAGTAGCAACAAAACAAAATGGGTAGAAATTGAAAACCACCTTTTAAGAAAATAAAAATAAAAAGAAGATACTGAAAATTTCCATCTGTTAAATGAGCAACAAATTTGATGACACTGTGACTCAGAATGAGCAACAAGCAAACCACATCACATCCTAAAATCTAACCCATCATCACAAGCAGAAACTCGTTGTGTTACTGTCAAAGGTTAACTCATAAAAGGATGATGAAAGCCAGCAACATAACCCCCAACCTTGAAGAAAGGGAGCCAAACTCTTATCCAATTTCTATCCATGCAGTACTAGGGGACTCCCCAAAGACAGACAAAGTTTGTCCTCATCTGAAGAGGATCAGATGATAAAAGGTTGGATAAAAGAGATTCTACATCATCAGCGTCTCTCCTCTCATGTACAGTTCATGAGATGATAAAAAGGAACACAGAAGTTTCATTTAACCATTTTAGGTCAGGTTAATCTGTAACATTGTGCTGATTATGCACATGAATAAAGTATAGCCAGTTGTTCATTTTAATATGGACATGGTATTGACTGCATCAGCTTTAGGACCTGAGATTGAAGGCGACCACCAAAGATGTGCTGAATAAGAGTTGTCTCTTGCAGGCCAGGAGGGACAGCTTTTTCTCCCCCAAATTCATGGAGGCAAACAGATTGCATTGTATCAATTGCAAACCTAAACAAAGTAAAACAAAATTCTTCAGTGTGTAAGATATATTTCCTTCTACATCGCTGTCAATGTACAATTCAGTACAAAAAGTCAAATGACATTGTTAAAAGAGAAAATTAGACCTCATAAACTCATGAGCATCCTCTTGTCTTCCATAACCTAGAGTGACACCAATATTGGGTAAATGAGAAAGAATATTCATCGGAGAAAAGGCCTGTGAACTTCGCCTTGCTCTTTCAACATGGATTTGAAATTCACATAGGAAACACCAATCATTAAGACTACCTGGAAAACCATGGTGAACAACCATAAACATGAGGAAAAGCTGAGAACCAGATCAACAGAACGATCTAATCATTGAAATTACATTCTCTACTATGTCCTTTCTCCAACAAATAGGAGACAAGTGGCCTTGTGAATGAGAGACATTGAAGAACCGCATTAGCAAAGCAGCTGCACAGATTAGCAACGAATTTAATTTTGAATTCAAATGAAACTAAAAATTCTTTATAAGATTGATTATTATAAAGACAAAAACCTGTTTCCACCATTCAGTAGTCCACAAGGAGGAAATCCTAATTTGTCCCGGCTGAAAAACCCAACAAATTCATCGTATGGAAAGAGAACCTGGAAGGCGCAAATGCTAAATTTAATGTTCGAGCAAATATTTAAGACTAAACCAGAAAACGTCAAGAGTGAAATATTTTATGAAGCTTTCTACAAAAATTACATCTTTAATCTGCTTGATAGGCCGTGACTTTCCGCAAGCTGGCACCAGCGTAATTGCAGATAAATTTTTATAACCAGCTGAAGCTTTAAACCCAGCATCAGTTGCCCCAGTTTGAGACAAATTGGATCCATTAGTTTGATGGAAATCCTTGCATTTTGTTTTATGTCCAGATTTCCAGTGCGACACTTGACATGCTTCTGAGCTGGAAAATCAACAGCGACAAAATTCAAATCTTCTTTTTTGATTTTTGTAACAGTACTTGTAAAAGAAAGTGATCATTTTTTGGGGCCAGCGTAAAACGACCAAATTGAAAACCAAAATAAATTTGTCCGCTTCATGAGTAACCTTGAAGTTGCAGCACCGAATTAACTAAAACTAGAGGTAGACAAGATCCTATAAAATTACCGAGACAATGGGACGCAAGAAAGTCCAAACCCCCCCCCCCTAATCATATTGAAGTCGGAAAACAAAAAGCCAAGAAACGAGGATGAAGAACCAAAAGAAATACGAGGAAGGATTGCAAGGCGTACCAATATCGTACGGCTTTACAACGGGAGCACTTCTTAGAGCCGGATTGGCCACATACGGCGCAAGCAGTGTCTTGCATGAGAACACCGGGCATTGGAGTTCGATTGGCGGGGTGGTCCCCCTCAAAATGGGCGTCGACCTCAAAATACTTGGAGGCCGTATTCTTGACCACGGTATGCAATCCAATAGCTACCAATAGAGTGGTGAATATCAATTGCAGGAACCAATTGAGATCCCAGGGCACCGCGGAGAAAAGCATTTACGCCACCCCGACGTTGTTGATCGACGATATGGCTCCGGTACGAAGGTTTTTCATGGATTATGGCAACCCTCTGAACTTAAAAACAAATACTCCCATAAAGCGATTCCTTTCAACACAGATTAGGGTTTATTGCGTTGTTTGTTGGCTTCTGTTATCTGTGTCTGGGTGCCAAGCACAACCCAGAGTGCTCCTTTCCGTTCTCCGCCTTCCTCTTTCCTTGGGTTTAAGCCCCAGAGTGACCCGGGATTATGAAAACTGTACTTATATATATATAGCAGCTAATTGAATAATGCAATATCCTGTTTTCCTCTGTCATTTGGTCTAAGATAATAATATTGATAATATTGTTAGTCATGTGCGATTAATGTAGATTTAAATTTAAGCATCATTATATAAAATATAAAAATGAATGAGAACGCCTTATTTAATTTATAATTAGAAAGTATGGATTTGAGTTCAACTCTAATAAAAGGGCCGGACGTTGACTCAACCGAACCGAAGTGACATTGGTCTGATTTGGGGCAAAGTCTCTGGTGGGAACGCAGTTTGCTTATTATGATCTTGCAAAAATCCAACCATTATTATTGTTACCTTTGCAGCCCTGGGTTTTATTATTGCCTAATCTGCATCTCCTACTTTTTAATTACTTTTCTCATTCCATTAGCAAAAAAGTATAGGGATGGGCAAAAAGAATGGTCCCGTATTTTATTTTTTGGGATTGCACTTCCTCGTCTATAAAAGCAAAAGCATGAACAAGTAGTGATAGAAACCTTGATTTGGGATAATGGTAACGTCCATTTTAACATGTATTCCCAAAGATAAACAAGCGGCATTCAAAAGATAAAATAGTAGTACTTTTTTTATATTGTCAGGAAGATGGAATACGAAGCCCTGAGGTGAATGGACATGGTGGGGCGCGCGGCTATGACGGCGATGAAGCTCTCAACTTGTAGGTTTAGACGGATAAGGAAAAAGGGAAGGCCATGCTTGTGACTCAAATTTAAGACATCTACGTAATTAAACGCTTCCCCTTGGGCCACCTAATATCCTTTATTAGGGCGGTTTGGTTTGGTGTTAAGATATTGGTCGTGTATTGCTTCATCATAACATGGTTTGCTTCTACCATCAATTGTCTAACCGACCCCCGCAATTTGGGGAAGAATGTGATTTCATTAATAATGAAGGGGTTGCTTCTTTTTCTCATTTTTCCTGGAGAGGTAATTGCCACTGTAAACTGCCACATCATCTTATCTGTCTAATTAAAGTAGAACGGCTAGTCACATTTTAATTTTTTTTTTTTTGATACAATCACATTTTAATTATCTATGTAAGTAAACTGCTTCACATTCCTTCGTTCCAGACATTCCTTTTTCTCAACTATGATGGGCCAGGCTTCCCTTATAATAACCCCCTCATTTCAATTGGGCCCTATCCAAGATATGTTCCGGGTCCATTTTACAGATATAAACTAATTCAGGAACATTCAAGCCCAATGCCTTTCTCTTTAACTGATTGAACAATTGTATCAAAAAAACAAAAAAACAGAATACTTTCAACTACCAACGGGGATTGGTCCGAGTGGTAAGCGACTCGGTATCGCTTAAGCGAGGTCTTGAGTTTAAGTTTTGGCGTATGCAGAAAATCCCTGTTGAGAGACTCACCCACCATAGCCAGGTGCGCGACGCGGGTCAGATCTGGATGTAGTCGGGGCAAAGCTCCGATGAATCGGGTTGGTAACAAAAAAAACAAAATACTTTCAACTGTATGAAAGAATTAGTTACTTCTTTTAATAGTAGATGCACTAAACTCATCATTCGTGGGTTCAACTAGCAGAGGGGTGAGACATACGATCATTTGGAGCGTGTTTAAACCTTAGAGAGTACCACTTTGTTATGGTTTCAGTCGCGACGCTTGGAGAGGTATCCTAACTCCTGGATGCTTAAGTTTACGTTTGAGGATAATAGATGGCTCGCCTTGCCTGACATTAGTATCACCTAGAAGGAAGGGAGATTTCACCTTACCCATGGGTAAACCCAACCCCTTTCCAAAAATTTTGTGCCAAAAAGAAAAAAAGATGCAGTAAACTTACCTAAAGACAATTTCCGTGATGGAAAATAAAAAAAAAATGACAACAACAAACACCGAACCCATCAACCCAATATACATAATCTCATAAAATAAAATAAATACTATTTTAGTAACTTTTTAAAAGAAAAAAATAGAGAAGAGTACGTAGAAAGAATAATGGAAGTGAATGAAGCAAAGTGGAATATAAAAAGAGAAGAAGCTAGTGGTCAAGGCATGGCAGCATTATTATTTGGGTGTAATTAAATTAATAAAAGGCGGTTCAATGAAAAGTTTAAAACAGCCACGAGACTCAACTATTGAGAGGCACCCTCACATTTATGGAGCACTAAGCAGTGTGCATTTTGTTTTGTGCTCTAAATCAACAGGATCGGCATGCATGTGGGAAAGCCACCTTTTCTATATATCACTAATGAAAGTGATGAACATGCCAGCCTTTTTTAAAATCTAAAATATTAAGCCAGGGAATATTTCATTCGTGTTGTTTCATGGGTGCGTGCATGCCTTCTATCTCACTATTCCATCAATAACAATTCAGATCCTTTCAACTTGCAACTTTCAATTTTAATCTACGGAAATGGTACCCAATGGAATTACTCAAATATATCATTATATATCCTCTCTGTATATATCAGTCTGCTATAGTTCAACATAGAACAGGAAATAGGCAAGACGGTAATCCTGTGGGCCTACGCGCATAATTCTTAGTGCTCGCTGATTCTTTGTCATTTTCTGCACATAGGTCCGTCCGCCAATGATTGGGTGCATCATAATTAAAAAAAAAGCAATACTTATATTTCTTCGCCTTAGTAATTGATAAATTTGAGCTGTTAGATTAATCCAATGATGAAATGGAATTCCAGTAGAAGATCCAGATTATGCAGCAGCATAGAAAAGAGAGCACACAACATTTGGCAGCATGTAAGGTGGTTGATGAAATATAAGGACATGTATTGGGAGACAAGGTATAAGGAAGGTGGAGGCCTTTCCCGTAATTAAGGAATGAATCAGGTTGATGAGTATCGATTCTGGGAAAAGCAAGGTCTCTCGTCATATGACATAAAGGGAAAGGCATTATTTAATGGTGGGATTGAATTGGTGGGCAATCTTAAGTAACAGGAGTGTATATATATATGTGACAAAGACGGTGGCATATTTTGATGTAAGCTAGAGGGATGCATGTGTCTGAATTATTAGGGCTTCGCGGTCACAATTAAGGTGACGACAATGACTGTAAAATTTTGGGGATGAAATTCCGGAGTGGTGTTCTCCACCATAGCCAGGTTTTTGCGCACCAAATTAAAGCCTCGCACATCACCCTCCCTCTCTTGATATCCTACCTACCTACCATATATATATCACACACACACACCCCTCTATGATGCATCCCACTATCTGATTATGAAAAAATAAGCCACTGTATTGGGCATCTTCTTCACAGACACAGTAGCCATTTGAATATGAATATGCATGATGCAGTGTGCAACAGTACTGATGACGATAGAGTGCTATTACGAGGCAACTCATTTACAAAAAAAGTTGAGTTGAAACAGGCGATTGCTATGTCACAAGGGTACAAGAATGTTGCAAAGGTTGTATTCCCTTAGGAAACTTATCTGCTGCAGTCTATTGAGGAGGCCTTACCTACAAATAACGTAGACACGAGTCCTATATTAAGAAGTGATTTTGAAAGAGGGGCGGCCTTATAAGATTTTGGATACTTCAACTCTAACAGCTAGTTTTTAGATTCTAGTTCTCCAACGATTTGTACTCGTTACACACACGCATGCATTAATGATGGAGTATATATGTATATCTCGATATATAGATGGAATTAGTAATGGTCATATAGGTGAGAAAGATGGATGCAGATCTAAAGAACACGATAATAAAAGGTGCAGATATAGGTGAAGCCTCTCCATGCCCCATCGTTGCAGCGAACCATTATTGTACCATTGGCAATGGCAATAAATAATTACGTAATAATGAGAAAATTAAAGACGTTAATTAGTTAATATATGTGAATTATATAAAATATAGTATATAAAATAATGGTTGTGGTCAGTTCGGTCCATACGATGAAGGGGAAACGGGGACGAAGATGAATGATGATGGAAGACAAAGAAGGTTAAAAAGGGGAGAGGAGTTAACTAGGAGTTGGGACGGCAAATAAGAAAGAAGGCAAACAAACCCAAAGGACGCCTACACACACACGATTCCGTTCTCATACTAGTAGTATTTTACTATTTTATTGGGTTTGGTTACAGATATTTAATATTTGTTTAAAGATCGATCATCCGGTTCTTAAGGAGATTGTCTGGAACAATCACCCAGGCTTCAGGAGCTATTCTCATTGCCTCATCATTTCCAATTACCCATCCATATACCGTATCCATCCCTTCACTCTTGTTTTACTCTCAGTCTAATATACACACTAATATAAAGTTCAAATTAATTTTTAATTAATTTATTCTGTGATGCTTTTACTCCTTTTTTGGCATTTACAGAGTCATTCCCGAGTCTTTCTTCTTTGTATTTTAAAGTTTAGACAGTGGATTATTGTTTAGGACATGCCATTCAGATCATGAGTATGTATTATTTTTTTTTTCAATTGTTAAGTATGTTTGCAATTTTTCTTTACTAATTTGGGAAAATAATAAATCGATAGCAAGTTACTTTTATCAAACTCTTAGCAAAATATTGATACGAGAAGAGTGTATGACATTTAATGTTTAGGATAATGGGTCTGTTTGGTAAG
The DNA here is from genome assembly GCA_037074615.1 of Leucaena leucocephala. NCBI lineage: Eukaryota > Viridiplantae > Streptophyta > Magnoliopsida > Fabales > Fabaceae > Leucaena > Leucaena leucocephala. The sequence goes on along the minus strand of CM073540.1, from coordinate 4,556,079 downwards.
GCCTTAAACCGCGGTTTTAAAAGGGTTTTTGGCCCAAACCTCGGTTTGGGGAAATTTCAAAACAAACAGGCTTATTTGTCTATAAGTGATTTTGGACAAAACCATGGTTTAAAATCATGGTTTTGAATAAGCTATTTAAAATAGCTTTTTCAACAGTAAAAGCACTTACGGACTATCCAATTACTATCTTACCCCTACTTTTTCTTACACCCTCTCTCCTCTCTCCTCTCTCCTCTCTTCCCTCTCTCCTCTCTCTTCTCTTTTCTCTAACTCCCTCCACTCTCTTACTTTAAATCAAATCATACCCTTTTTGGTAATTTACCACCATAAAAAGTCATTCTAAAAATAACTATCCAAACACCTATTTATTCAAAATCACTTTTTTTCCATAAACTCTTCTCCAAAAGTCATTTTCCATAAGTTGTCCATAAGCCCTTTTTCAAAATCTTATCCAAACAAGCCCAATGTGTTTGTCGGTCAGGTGTTACAGGTAGTGTTTTGTTAGATTTTGTAAAATTTATATATGTCAATGCTATAATTGAATATAAAATATTTTTTTTACAAATAAAATGCTGGCCCTGACTTTTAAACACTTTTTTATTCATCCATCTCTTATACATAAATAAGTAGTTAGGATTGACATATTTAACGTGGAGTTTGATTTTCCATTTAGGGCCTGTTTGTTTTCTAACAAAATTATGATTTTAAAAGAATTTTTAGCTCAAACCTCGGTTTAAATTTTTTTTAAAATAAACAGTTATATTTGTCTAAAATAACTTCTGAACCAAACTTTTAAAACTATGATTTTAGATAAACTGGTTAGAGTAGCTTTTGGAATAGTAAAATAGCTTATGAATTACTCAATTACTATTTTACCCTTACTTTTTCTTACATTCTCTCTCCTCTATCTTTTCTACTATCTCTCTTATCTCCTCTATCTTTTTTACCCCTCTCTCTCATCTCTCATACATACCATTTTTAATAATTTTCTAATTACAAAATCATTTTCTGTTATAACTATTCAAACACTAATTTATCCAAAACTACTTTTTTTTTTTATAAAAATTTCTCTAAAAATTATTTTTTATAAACTGTCTACAATTTTTTTTTTATAAGTTTTTTTTTTAATTTTATCCAAACACATGATTGAAGGAGGAAGCATGGCTACGTAACTCGCGGGTTCCTTTAAGTGGTCATGTTATTTAAAAAAAAAAAGGCAAATATATGTTAAGGTGGCCAATGCCATAAAAGGCGTAGGAAGGGATACCAACTAGAAGATGCCACGTGGCAGATGGTATTTGATACGGGAAAGGGCGAATCAGCAGAGCCTCACATGGGAATCGCTAAGCATACGCAACGGTGCACACCAGGCTATGGCTTCGCTGTTCATTAGGCCGTTTCCTTTTTATTGAAAAAATAAAAAACGAACCATGTCTCACCAACTAATACTAATACATACATATACATATATATATATATATATTTTTTTTTTTTCTATGGACGAGTTCGTGATTTCATTATTTATGTTTCCCCCCCTTATTTTTTATTTATTCCTGCTTTTGGTAACCTAAGATGCTATAATATGCCGATACACTTGCGATTCTACCAAAACAACCCCCAATCATGGAATGTAATGGTTCCAATAATTGCATAAGTAAATTTTTCTTAACATGCCATTACCACTAAAACTAATATAGTGGGAGATATGGAGTTTTTTTTGTTGAGAAAAAACAATTTAAATAATTTAAATTTTAGGAGTTCGTTAGAGTTAAAATATGCCTCTAAGTTTAAAAATTATTTATAAAAATATTTATATTAACAAAGTGTTTATATCAATAATAAAATTTGAATTATAATCTTATAAATTTTAAACTAATTATTTATCAATTAGATTAATCTTTATTGGGGATATGAAATTGTTTTTTTAAGGGTAGGTTTGGTTTTACGTTCAAACGGATAGGGGTGTCCAACCTTGTCCCGTCCCGGTCCCGGGGATTTCGGGACGGGTCCGTCCCGGGACGGGACAAGATTGGTATTCGGGACGGGACGGGTTTCGGCCCGTCCCTCGGGAATCCCGTCCCGTCCCGTCCCGATTTTTTATTTTTTTTTTAAATTTACATTATCCTATCTTTCCCACTCTTATATAAATATTTTTATTCTTATACAGATATTTTTATATTGATATTTCTATTCTTTTTTACTATTACTTTTTTTCCCCTTATATGGGTAAGTTATTATATTATATCAAGGAGAAATGTTGGTATTTCGAGTAAGTTGCTGGGGCATTTTATATGGAATAATTTATTGAGATGATTTTATTATAATATATTTTTTTAAAAAAATAATTTCGGGTCCGTCCCGGTCCCGTCGGGACCGGGACAAATTCGGGACGGGACGGGACACGGGACGCATTTTGCGTCCCGTGTACTGTTTCGGGACGGGACACGGGACGGGGTTGTCCCGGTCCCGACCCGTCTCGTGAACACCCCTACAAACGGATTCCAATGCTTGCGAGTGAAGAAACATGTGGTATATATCTTATTTATGCTGCATTTTGAGCTTCTACCAACACCAAACACAATCCCACAGCTTTAATCCAAAATCCATGAGGATCATACATTATTTTAAATGGGAATTGAATAAGCATCTAGAAATAGGATAGATATTTATAGGATTTGTGTAACTTGGAAAATAAAAAAGCTGGTGATGGAGTGTTGTTGTTTCCTACACATGTCACACGTAAACTACTATAGTTAGATGGATCCCAAGATTCAAAAGCTGGTCACAAATTAAGAAGCTTGTTCTCTAAGAATCCGTGCAGCCGCCCCGTTGCTTCCTTCACGTCTCAGTGCATGCATCGTTGAGTAAAAGAGCAGGCGCGTGATGGGAACGCGCACCACCCTCCTCCATGTGTCCATGCACCACTGGGGAGAGGGCGGGGAACACCCTTGGCTTCCTTGGCATTTAAAAACTCCATCTCCCCATAAAAACTCTGCTTCTCTCTCTCTCTCGCGTCTATATTTTATTTTATGATTAGTTGAATCTGTGTTTTTTTTTTAAAGAGAGAAGGAGAACATTATATCTGATGTATTATGCCAGACGAAGCTCTGAGCCTCTGAACACTGTCTCACAACACAAGCACACACACAGACCACTAAAATATGTGAAATTGACACATGACTAACATTTCTCTATCATTTTTGACCTCCTCATGCACATGGCTTCTTGGTTGTCTGTCATCTCCATTTTAATTCTCCCCTCCTCTTTTATTTTTTTAAAGTTTTCCTTTTCCTTCCCTGTCACATGCTCTGTTCTCTCTTCCTCTCCTAGCCCCATAAGCTGCGTTTTTTTTGGCTGTGCCATTGAAGGCTTTTGACTCAAGAGTTGAAGGGATCCTTCAGATCTACGGGCAAAAGCTATTTGGACATTCTCATCCAAAATTCTTCTTCTTCCTGGGATTTCCGTGGTGTCTGGCTTTTCTCATTGGAAGCACAAAGGTATGCCTCATAATGGCCTCTTCATTTCACTGCAGCGATTTTTAATGAATCATCCACCAACTGATTTGCTTTCAGATATTTTAATCCATTTCTCACTTGGTTTTGTTTCGGTAAATGGATCTTGGGGTCATTGATCCTTGTTGCGGTTCAGCGAGTCAATCGCATTAATTGCTTCCGTTTCTTATGAGATTGATATTTTTGAAGAGTTGGATCGTCTTAAGTCCTAAACTGTATCTTCTCAATTCTCAATATCTGGAGCTTCTCTGTATTCAACAACTCCTGCTGATTTTTCAAAGATCAATTCGTCAAATATTGTTGTTTTATTTCATTCTTTCTTCTCTTCTGGCTTTGAATTATTTCCCTCCCTTCTGTTCCCTTGGAAAAACTCTCCTGAACAGCTGTCCTGTGTATTCATAATTGCTGGCTGACGACGACTTTTGTTTAAATTATGAAATTTTGGCTACTTTAAAAGTTTAAAGGTGGTTTTTTCAGATGCCTTTTACGATAGTTGGACAGCTTGGCATGTCCTGAAATGGCAATAATTTAACATGAGTTAATCTTTTCATATAGTTCCTCCCACTCATTCACGCTATCCTATTTTCTTTCTTTTATTTCGCAGTTGTTAAGAGCCAAACTTGTATGGAACTCATCTTCGCCTAACCGGTCAAGGCAGGAATATTTTCTCCAATTGGTACGACACAAAATAAAGCCAAGAGTTAACATTGGATGACTAGAAATGCAAATAAGAGTTCACTGTAGATTGCACAGAAGCAAGTGGATATAATAGTAAATCTGTTTCAATGGTTTGCGAGATGGAGCATGACCTTATGGAGGACATGGACATAGAAGTCCTCCATTCAATGTGGCCAGAAGATATTGGAACTGATGCTGGAAAGCAGTTTAACGTAGAGAAGCCTGGAATTGACCAAGACATGTTAGAGGAGGTCACAATAGTGGAGGAACCAACCATAGTAGATTTCAAGCGTCTCATGGAGCTCACCAACCATACAGACAGAGGCTCATCTCAGTTGACATATTTCATGAAATACTTGGAGTACAGGCAGGCTAATGCGGTGCGTCTCCTACGAGAAGAACTCGACAACCTAAGCAAACAGAGACAGGAGGTTGAGCTGAGGAAGTTAAAGATATTGGAAGAGCACCGGTTTGTGGACATAAGTTATGGGGAAGACAAACGACCAGTTTCTATATTGGATGAAGTTTATGACATATGGCAAGATATACCTCGTAGGAAAAATGACGTTGTTGTTCAGAAAAAGGGTATTGAAATAGATGCTGTGGATGATACTGTAGTGTACTGGAAGCAAAGGACACTGCATTTGGAAAAACTGTTGGAGGCAAGTATACAGAGAGAGCAGACACTAATGGAGAAGCTGGAAGAAAGCATAAAGAAGCTTGAAAAGCAGTCTTGTCCTGTAGAAGAATTGTCCCAGATTCTGAAAAGAGCAGATAATTTCTTGCATTTTATTCTGCAGAATGCACCTGTTGTCATAGGCCATCAGGTAAATTCCAGTGAGTATTTTGTTGACTTTTCTGCCTCTGCAACAACTTATAGAATGGTCTTAGATTATGACTTCATTCAAAATTCATACTTGATGCCTGATGTTAGATTCTTTTCTTGAGTTGAAAGTGCTAGAACAAGAATTTATTTATAAATTAATTAAATTAGCATAATGATAACTACTTAATTACAATCTCATGAAGTGGCACCAAATTCACCCTAGCATGGCCATATTTTGTTTGACACTCTGCACACTGTGCTGCTGCACTACCTAGGTGCATGGGACCCAGGAAGGACTGAAATTGCGTTTTTATTCCCAAAGAATAAGCCAACTGTACAACTAAACCCTTCACTAGAACCATAAGAAAGTGTAGGTACTTGTTAGTAAATTGATGTATATATGTGCAATACTTTGGAATTAGCAGATAGTATCCCTGTGGAACTTTGGCCAAAACTTATTTGAATACTTTGACTAGAACTTCGAGATTGTAAACTTTCTGGGTTCATCATTATGTTAATGCTCAACTTCTGCCTTCTATCAAAGGTTTGATTCTCCTCCTATTTCTTTCAGGACACAGAGTTGCGCTATCGCTTTATCTATAACCATTTCCCAAGCTTGCAAGAGGAGGTAATAAACTTTCTCAAAATTGTGTGATATAATATGCTGAAATGTCTTGACTCTAAAATCTACTCCTCTCTTTCAGGACATCATAGGAAGAACAGATGTGGAAATTTTCACTGGGTCTGGAGTTAAGGAATCTCAAGATTTTAAGAGAGAAGTTTTGCAAAAAGGATTGCCTGCAAAAAGGGAAATTACTTTTGAGACAGAACTATTCGGGTCAAAGACATTCTTAATTTATGTAGAACCTGTCTTTAGCAAGGCAGGGGAGACAATTGGGATAAATTACATGGGAATGGATGTAACAGATCAGGTAGGTTCTATCTGACTTTTGAAGATATTTGACATCTTCTTGTCACTGAAGAGGTTATTGATATTTCAGACATATTGCAGGTGAGAAAAAGAGAAAGAATGGCACAGATTAGGGAAGAGATTGCAGTTCAGAAAGCAAAGGAGACTGAATTAAATAAGACCATTCACATTACAGGTTTGATCACTCAGTCAAAAAGTAGTTCTGAATTTTACTCCAACTCGGATCTGGCAGCAAGAATGATTATTATTATTTTCCCCACTTGAATAGAGGAGACTATGCGAGCAAAACAAATGCTAGCAACCATGTCCCATGAAATAAGATCTCCACTGTCTGGGGTTGTTAGCATGGCTGAAATTCTTTCTACTACAAAACTTGACAAAGAGCAAAGACAGCTCCTGGAAGTCATGCTTTCCTCAGGAGATTTGGTTCTTCAACTTATCAATGACATATTAGATCTTTCTAAGGTTGAGTCAGGTCAGAAAAACTACCTTATACCATTCTATTTTTTTCATAATCCACATAAACACTATTTTTAAAGCATTCTTAGAGCACTTTGGGAGTTTTAGTTCATACAAGAAGTGATTTTGAGTTGGTGACCTTGTCTATGTAGGAGCCATGAAGTTGGAAGCTACCAAATTCCGTCCAAGAGAGGTAGTAAAGCATGTGCTGCAGACCGCTGCAGCATCACTGCAGAAAATATTAACCCTACAAGGTCATGTGGCAGATGATGTACCTATTGAGGTGAAGTCTTATGAAACACTTTTCATCTTGCTTTCCTTCAAGAAAAGCCACCCAAGTATCAATAATAGAGTACTTGTATGATGTTAACGTTTTTCTTTAATTTTATTGTGTCTCCTCATTATTTCAGGTCATTGGAGATGTTTTAAGGATTCGGCAAACCCTCACAAATCTCATAAGGTATATTTCTAAACAAATTAACAAACACTATATGTAAACCCTTAGAACTTTTTATCATTTGGATTGATTTTTCTGTCAAAAATTTGCAGCAATGCAATCAAGTTTACCCATGAAGGTAAAGTTGGCATAAATCTCTACGTTGTAGCAGAGCCCAACTTTGGAAATTCGGAAGAAGGTCTCCAAAAGATGAGTGGAGACAAGTCAAATGGATCAGTGAGTGGATTAACAGAAGAGAAATACTTCTCAGCGTCTCAAAATGGGAGTGATGAATGTAGATCTCCAGTTAAAAGCGAATGCTCAAGAACTGGGGATACAGAGGAACAACCTCATTCAACCGAAACAACAGTGTGGATACGTTGTGATGTATACGACACTGGAATTGGAATACCGGGTATCTTATTAAACTGAAGCACATGAATTTGATCTGTATCAGAAAGGAACTCACTCTGTATACATATGTTTTTTCGATTCATTTTGCAACAGAAAAATCAATTCCTACTTTATTTAAAAGGTACATGCAAGTCAGCGCAGACCACGCTCGAAAGTATGGTGGCACAGGGCTAGGATTAGCAATATGCAAACAACTGGTAATGATTCTATACATTGTCAAGCTTGTGATCATAAATGGGTGGTAATGATTCATAATGTAAGACCTTTTTGATTGGAATAGGTCGAATTAATGGGTGGTCGTCTAACGGTGTCAAGCAAAGAACACTGTGGTTCTACATTTACGTTCATACTACCGTACAAGGTTTCTACAGCGTGTGATCATTCAGATGACCCCGACGAGCTCTCAGATATGGAGAACGACGATGCAGCGTCTGATGATGCGACACAAGGATTCTTCCAATTCCAACCACGTACATTGGGATCACTTTTCTCCTCCAACGAATCTACCAGAGCCTCAAAGTTGTCACCCCATAAACTTGGGCTCACGATCCCTCGTAACTTTAATGGGTTTTCGCAGAATTCTTATGACGTCTCTTCAAAAGGAAGAACATCAGCCGAAGATGCAATCCGAGTGACAGTAACGGACGCGCCGGAGATGTCTGAATCAGGAAATTCAATGACTCATCAGCCAGAAACAGAGAACGAAAATGTAGTTAGCAGAGACAAGCATCGTCAAGATAACACATGCACTCAACTCCCGAATGGTATTTCAAGTAGAGAAATTGGTGTGGCAACACAGCCAAGCAGAACCCAGCAATCAAGTGACACTCAAGAGAAGGATAACAGAACTTCCCAATCTGTTATTAGCAGCAGTAATAGTATATCAGAAGTGGCCAAACCCCCATTAGAGCCTAAGATCCTTCTAGTTGAAGATAACAACGTCAACGTTATGGTGGCACGCTCGATGATGAAGCAACTAGGTCACAGCATAGATGTGGTGAATAATGGAGCGGAAGCTGTGCGTGCAGTTCAGCGCTGGAGTTATGACCTCATTCTAATGGTACCTTCTGGAACCTAAACGGAAACGCTTTGTGTGAATAATATGAGTACTTATGGTTGCTGCACTTTGCAGGATGTGTTCATGCCCGTTATGAATGGTCTTGAAGCCACAAAATTGATTCGCTCTTTTGAGGAAACTGGCAATTGGGATGCTGCAAGAAAAGCTGGAATAGAGCCAAGCATTTCAACTTCAGATTTGCAGAAACCAGAATGTTGTCTGCCTTCCACAAAGCGAATGCCCATTATTGCAGTAAGCATCTAATCCGATTATCCTCTAATTACTTGTAAGTGAAGTGATCATTGTGTTCATCAACATCTCATGTGCAGATGACGGCAAATGCTTTATCAGAGAGTGCGGAAGAGTGTTATGCAAATGGAATGGACTCATTTGTGTCTAAACCTGTGACTTTCCAGAAATTGAAGGAGTGCCTTGAGCAATTCCTACGGTGACATCCTTGTAAATTATGACGTGTGTATAAAATAAATAAATAAAGAGGGTAGGAAAGTTTTGAAATGAATGCATCATGTGTTGTCCTCCATCATTAGTGCTAGTAACTTGAGTTGTACAGATCTCAAAATATTCTTTGCTTTCTCTCCCTTGTAATTTTATTAGTTCCCAAGGGAGAGCGAGAAACCTTTCAGCAGAGTTTAGGGCATATCTGCACTACAAGGGAAGGGAATTTGCAATAACCAGGTAAATTTTTCCACACACAACGCTAGTTCTACTAATATAAACATAATATGCATAGTTTCATTCTCAAAAATGTCATTTCAAATCTATGTATGATTTCATTAATGTCTAATGTTTTGGGACAGCACTATATGCATTATGATGGAGAATCGGTTTTAATCACACAGGTATTCCCAAAGAAGGAAATATTCTTCGTATATAAAGTTATCTAGTATAATATTTGTAGCGCTTAGTAATGAATTGAAGTGGTTTTTGAATGAAGCTTAACTCAAATTTTATTGGCTAATGCTTGGCGAGTGCATAATCCTAGTCATCGCTAATTAAAATGAATATTAAATTTACTTCCTTTGATCTTTTTTATAAATAACAAATAACCAAACATAGCTGTATTATGAGGATGATGGGTGAGAAAAAGAATAAATAGAGAAAAAGATAAGAGAGAATAAATAAAAAAAAGATATGAGAGAGACATGTAATTAATTGGGTTAAAGATAAAAATAATATATTAAATTTTTAGATAAATATAATTTATTGTTTATATAAGATCGCTGAACATGGACTGATTAAAAGTAATTGGACACAGAAAACTAATCAAAATGGAAGCAAAATCAATTGCTACGTTTAATTAACGTGTAACCCAAACGAGTAGACTAGAACGAAAGTTTTATAATAGCTGCCAGTCATCGCTCATGAAGTCAAAATAATTATTGTCATATATCCTAATTATAAGAATCAATTAATATTTTTAGATATATCTAAAAAGTTGAATAAATCTGTTAATTCTAATTAATATAAAAATTAATTGATTAATTTTGGTAGATTAAAAAATATATAATATAAATTTATTTTAATGGGTTAAATTTGATCATAATTAATTAATTTATTTAATCTTTTAGATTTATCTAAAAAAATCAACTAGCTAATCTTAAACCCTATACCCTTGTGAAAAACTTGGTCAACGTTGCTCAATGTGGGATCAGGATCCATTTTTATTTTAAAGGATATATACATCATCAAGAGCAATATATTACATACATACATACATACATACATACATACATACATACATACATACATACATACATACATACATACATACATACATACATACATACATACATACATACATACATACATACATACATACATACATACATACATACATACATACATACATACATACATACATACATACATACATACATACATACATACATACATACATACATACATACAAGTGTCAGATTGAGATGGGGCTAATCTACATCAGTTATTTGATGGACTACTTAGTGGTGAGGGGGAAGGTGGGGAATAATGCACCATGCTCATCTCTATATCTTGAGCCGAATCTCCCTATGGATTAACGTTTCCATGTTCTAATGAAAACGAGAAGTTCGATTCCGTTTGACTTGACGGACTTGGGGGGCAGTGAGTGCTTGGAGAGCACTCAGTTGCAGCTGATCCATGACCTTTTCTGAATCTGTGGGAGCTCAAGTCTTTGTCGTCAAACACTTTAAGCAACGCAGTGATTCGTTTCCATATTGATGATGATGATGAGTAAGATGAACTGGGGTGCCAGATATGCTTATGCTGATGTAGGAATGTGACTGCAAATATGAAGAGAGCTGAAACTGAAGCAAGCCCTGCAATGAAGAAGAGGCCCCAGAAACTATAGAGGCTTAGATTATCAGAAGAAACTGAAGCATCCTTATCTGGACAATAACTTCTCTTGAACCATGCGCTCTTTATTGTTTTCATTTTATCTCCCTGAGCCACATTTAGGATTCCCCTTGAAATGTCTGCTACCAGAGGAGACCCTTTAGGGAACACCTGTGTACATAATTTCACGAAAGAGAAATAAAGTTGGTGGAACAGTTGAGAGGGACAATGCATTATTATCATATATATATATATATAAGAGAAACAACTTACATAACCAAAGCCATCGGCTCTAAAAGTAGGTGGAACAACTGTGGAAGCATACTTGGAGCAGAAAGTGGCAAGAAACAGGTTCACATTGGGCATTTCGTCAAAAGCAGCGTCAATGCCACCCTTGGCACTTCCGAGTGTAAACAGTTCGTCACAGTATTCTGCAGAGTGATAAGGAATGAGTTGGGAATCTTGAAATCCCATATTTTTCAATATCCCATGCATATAAGAACCTCTGTGGTAGCCCACATTCAACTTATTCTTCATCAATTGGTTCACATCTGTAAAACTTGGACGCGGCTGTTGAACAGTTAAGATTGAAGTCAAGCTTGCCGTGTAGCTTTGGATTAAAATAAGAACTACAAAGATCCACACTGTCACCACAAATCTAGCACCGTTACTCACTATTTTCTCCCCTGCAAAATAAAACAACTCTTGATATTTAACTGATACTGCTTAAAAAGTGGATTTCATGTGTAATCAAGATATAGGTACGTGGTTCTTACGATGGGCAAACGCCAAGATTGAGAATGAAAACCATAAGCTGGTGCCAATCTGATGAGAGGGAGGTCCTCGGAACCCATCGTTTATTCGATGTTCAAGCACCCATACGACGAAGGCAATAAACATGAAGGAAAAAGCTATGGTTACCCATAGATCCCACGTCAATGGCTTCAAGAAAGCCCATGGACTCTTGTGCTTATGTTCTACTAATAGAACAATCATGGTTCCGCCAGATTCTGTGTATGGCATAGTGAAGTCCACTTCATTCGACCTGTCGGCAGTAATTGTCGTATCACCAACAACCGCATCAAGATTCTGCCAACACATAAATTGTTAGGTACATAAACAAACCAAAACACATATTTTCATAAACAAATTAAAATACATATATATTTTACTTTTGTTGATGCAGAAAGAGAATTACCCCATAAGAAATTTGGTTGATCAGTTCATCGTATGTTCCTGCAGGTTCTCCATCGGGTTTTGCAAATGGGATAAATTCGTAAGGGACTGCGTAAGGCAAAACTTCCAGAACTGCCTTAAATACGTCTATGCTGAATCCAGTGACATCTGTTCTGTTGGTGCTGCGATCATGTGAAATCTTCACAAATTCAGTAAAACCCTTCTTCACTGGAACTCCTATCCTCAGCTTTTTCTCATTTGTAGGGTGATGCCAACCCTTTGGAAGAGATGTTGTATCTCCTGGCCATATGATTTGCTTCAGATTATTCCTAGAAGTAGAGTATGTGCTCGTGCTTGTGAAATTCAGATCCCTTGTTATTCCTTTGTCTGGTGTCCAAAATCCTACCTGTCTTTCTCCATTACCGTTAACGTTGATTATCTCAAATGTGGATGCTTGCAATTGCCCGTCAATAACACTAAACTCTCCACTGATGCCACTGAATCTAGTGTCTGATAAGGCCTCACGAAGCTTTTCCCCATTCTGTGAAACTCCCAAGTTTTCAAGATCAGAAAAATTATTGCCCGAAGCATTGTTCATATCAAAGCCCAGATTGTTGGTGCCGGCCTTCTCAACAGCCACAGCTAATGCGGTGGCAGCATCATAAGCCCATTTTCCAAAAACATTCAAATCTGTATCAACAAGGGTGGGATTGTCTTGTACGAATTTTCTTCTCCATCGAGCTTTAAAATCGTCACGCCGTTTTGTTATCGGAACGTAGGTCCTCACACCAAGAACTCCTTGCATTGAATCTATCACTGAGGAGTTCAAGGAATTCATCTCGTTACCCAAACCATCGGAGACGATCCAAACATAGCCTTCGTTCGTCATACCAATCTCATTTGCTATGTTGAAGAGAAGAGCCCCAGGAGTTGCTGACATGTGAACAACGAACACTCTGATTTGCATGGTCATCAACTTGTAAAGCTCTCCTCTGATGTCTTCACTTGTGGCTGAAGGAGAGATGACACTGAGATATGGGATTTGAACGTACGATTGTTGTAGAGTATAAGTCAAGAAGGGTATGATCCCCTTGCCGTAATCGTTGTTTACGTAAATGGGCACTGCTTTTTTCCACCCAAAAGCTTGTACGATTGCCGCAATGGCGTTCACTTGAGATGAATCGTTTTGTGAAACTCGAAAGAAATATGGACTCCGAAGCGAAGCAAGAGAAGGACTAGTAGCCGAAAATGTTACGATGGGCACATGAGCTTTGTCTCCAAGACTGATCACAAAGTTAGCTTCCATTGACGTAAGGGGTCCGATTATGGCTTGCACTTTCTCTACTTTTATGAGATCTATAGCTGTAATACGTCTCCAAAATACAAAAATCAGAAACATGTTTGAAAAAGTAGACAGAAGGCACAGAGAGAGAGAGAGAGAACCTTGAGATGCTGCAGCAATGGCATCTGTGTGGGAGTCTCTGACATGGAGAACGAGCCTGGTGTCGTAGTGAGAATGAGAGGAATAAAAGTCAGAGAGGGACATGTTGATGGAGCTGAATCCGATCTTACCAGTTATCTGGGAAAGATCAAGAACAAGTCCCACCTTCACAGGCACTGATCTGGTGTTGCCTTCTGAGAAGCTCAGCGTCAAACATAGAATCACAGAGCAATAGAAGACGAGGGCACCCACAACTCTGGCGCCGGGCCTCTTCTTCATCTTCCACACTGGCTTCTATGATCGTCGTGTACTCACAAACCAAAGATTTTATATGATTTTGACGTTTGAACGAGTATGCATGCTTACTGTATGTTTATTTTTTTGGTCAAAGCTCAAGAAAGTGATTTCATTGGCCATTGCTTTATAAATTGTATGCTAATTGTTGTTTTCTTGTTATTGATTCACTGTGTAAGAACCATAGTTGTCGCTTAGCACTATATATTATTCTGATGGGTCATATGTAATAATTGCATTTTAAAATTATGTGATGTAGATAGATAAATAAATGTTAAAAAATAACAAATTTATGAGGCCAGGTATGAATTATAAAAAATAACAAATTTAAGAATATGAATTATAACAAATTTATAAGAATATTTATAAATTATTTACCGACCTAGATCTTTGTGAGGCCAGGTATGAATTATGAATAAACTTTTGTTTGTATTTATTCATGAATTTTGATAATATTATTGTTGGAGTCACTTTTATTTCGAATTCATATTAGACTATAATAATTTTAGAGATATCGACAAAAGAAAATATCAGTAGCTTATTCTTAGAAAGGAGGGGCAGGAAGTCTAGAGGTCAACGCTTTTTTAAAGCCGCAAATATTTTTCCAAGTAGTACTATTTATTAATTCTAGTAGCGTTCGTAGTTTTTTTTTTTTTTAATGTTGGGTCATTCATCCAAAATCCTATAGGAGTGCCAGTCATAATAAAATACTTTTTGTTTTTGTCTACTTTGAACCAGTCCTCGTTCAATTCATTTGTACAGGACTACCAGTCACAGTTTTCACTATAAACTTCACACGGCTTACTCGTATTTTTTATCAACAGGTTAATTCAAATAGAATTTAATATTATTTAAATGAGATCTTGAGTTCAAATTTTAATATATATAAAAAAATTTTATAGAAAGACTCACCTACTATAACTAAGTGTACGATACAAGTTAAATTTGAATATAATCAGGATAAATTTTTGAAAAACTGGACAACAAACTAAAAAAAATTAAAATATGGGTATGCTTCGTCAAACAATTAAAACCTGTATGCAACATGCTCCACGTATTCAAAGCAGTTTGACTTTCTACTACTCTAGTCATTTTGTTTTATACCCAATTTTTTTTTGGAAAAAAAAACAGTGAAAGAAAAACTAGACTTTCTTAAACAAAAGCCAGTCAAGATTTTCATATACGCTTATATATCTGTCCTATGTCAAACAAATAGTTTTCCACTGATTTGAAAATAATAAAATTAAACTTAACAAATCATTTCCTAAGCATTCCGCATACCATAAAGAGAATAGACGCTCAGATAAATCACTAACTTTAGACTGTTTGATTTAGTTTTTAAAAAAATAATTCTAGAGAAGAGTTTTTATAAAAAAGACTAATTATGAATAAATAAATACTCAGGTAATTATTGTTAGAAAGAATATGAGGTCAAATGATAATTATATAAAGTATAATTTTAAATTTAATTTATTAGAAAAGACAAGATAAAATAGTCATTATATTATACATCTCAAAAGCATATTTTTTTTACCCAAAAACTAATCCCACAAGTTTATCTGAAATTATAATTTATTTCATAAACTATTTTAGACATTTGATAAATGTTTATTTAATTTTTTACTCAAATTATAATCTAGTATAAGATAGCTTTTTAAATCATAATTTTAGGCATAACTAAACAGTCACTTAACCTAAAACTTCTGCTGGGACTTTGTACTTGGGATACCATCTCATTTCCTAAGCATGCATGCACCTTTGGAATTAATGTATTGGAATTTATTATATTATATCCCGCAAATTTTTGTAGTTCTCCTTCTTTTTGGATCAACCGATGTATAGTTAGATTATTGTATGATATATATATATATATATATATATGCACTTGATAATAATCATATATAAATGATTAAAAAGAGTGATATTTTTATAAAAAAGAGGAATATTTTAGACACATCAGTACCCCTTTTTAAAAATAATTAATTTACTTAATTTTGTTAGTATATATAGTATATATTTAGTCAATAAAATCTTATATTTAAAATAGACAGAGTATTTGTGTGCTTGAAACAAATCACACAAGTTGAGCTACATGATAAATTTCTTATTGTCAACCAGTCAAACACGCGATGTGTATAAAGCCATCACCAAGTGTCCCTTAGAACATGCAATGGTCTTTTTTTTTTAATATATATATAAAAGTGTAGATAAGTTAAATTTTATATTTCAGTTAAAATATATCTTCAAACTCAAATAATATTTATAAAAATATTTATATATTATCTATTAATAAAATTATTTTATTAGTATCAAGATTTAAACTAATAAATTTATGAGTTATGAATAAATTCTTAACCAATCAGTAGGATGGTATGGTATACACATAAATTGTCTAAATAGTTGGTGTGTGGATTAATATATTGATGACTGTAGAATAAGGAGAATGTCCATGTCATGTTGAAGACTAAAACTTTGAGCAGGGTGTATCCAATGGCGGACGGTTATTTCCACGTTTTGAGGCAGATAGGCATTTGGATCAGCCTCACCACCAAACTCTTGAGAAAACACTGCAGCGTCCCCTTAAAGGAAACGTCAGATTCAGCCTCACTTGATGGACTTGGGGGACACTGTGATGTTGGAGACGCCTCAACTGCACCTTCACTTCTATTTTCCTTCTTCTTGAAAGTGTGAGAGCTCTCGTCTCTGTGGCCATAAATCCTCAGCAACATCTTCATTCGCCTCCATATTGATGTGCCGGCGGGATTATAGCGTGACCAGATGTCTCTGTTCTGGTGCAGGAATGTGACGGCGAAGATGATGGGTGCTCCTATAGAAGCTATTCCTGCAATCAGAAATAAGCCCCAGAAGCTCTCCAGGCCAAGGCTATTTGATGAATCTAAGGCCTTTGAAACTGGACAATTTTTCCCATTCAACCATTCACTCTCTATTGTTTTCATTTTATCCCCTTGTGTCACGTTCAATATTGCTCTTGATATGTCTCCTACGAGATGAGAACCTTTTGAGAATACCTGCAATTCAAACCAATGTTATTGGCAATCCTCTTTAGAAGATAAATTAGAGGAGGAAATTCTGAGAAACCTACAAAGCCAAAGCCCCCTGGTGTACTTGGAGCAATAATTCCCGAGAAAGAGTTTCACATATGGAATTTCATCAAACGCGGCATTCCACCATTCTCAGTTCCTCTTTCGAATAATTCATGGCAACTTTCGGTTGAATTATAAATTTTTAGTTGGTAATCTTGAAAACCCGTATCGTTCAGAACTTGGTATACAAAAGAACCTCCCAAATAACCAACATTCAATCTATTCTTTATCAGTAGATTCCCGTCCTTCACAGTTGAGCTAAGCTGTACGTTCAACCGTAAAGAGCGACGTTAAACTTGCAATGTAACTCTGAATCAGAATTCGAACCACAAATATCCATACGATCCCCACAAATCTACTCAAGTTGCTCACCACTCTCTCTCCTGTAAAAACCAACGAATAATCTATCAAGTTTATCCTTATGCTAATCATCAAAATCATTGTAAAACTAGGAAGAAAAGTACAACTAACGATGGGCAAAAACCATGATTGAGAAAGAAAACCATAAGCTGGTGCCGATTTGATGAAACGGAGGTCCTCTGAGATGATCGTTTATTCGGTGTTCAAGCACCCACACGACGAACCCAATGAATACAAAGGAACAAGTAGTTGTCACCCAAAGATCCCAAGTCAATGGCTTTAAGAAGGCCCACGCGTTCTTCTTCCTCTTGTCTTTCACTGGAACTATCATCGTTACACCAGATTCGGTGTATAGCAGAGGGAAATCCACAGAGTTCGACCTGTTTGCTATGATCGTCACATCCCCCCTCACCGCATCGAAGTTCTGTAAATAAAAACAACATTTAATTAAAAGTTATTTGAAGTGAATTAACTTGATGCGGAGAAAGTTTCGAAACAGACTTAATTACCCCAAAATATTCTTGGCTGATAAGGTCGTCGTATATTGGAGTTGTACTAATCACAGCTTCCATCTTGGGAAATGGGATGAGATCATATGGCAATACTTGCACCACAGCCTTGAACATGTCGATGCAGAATCCTTTGATTTATGCTTGATTTGTGGTTGGGTTAAGTGCTGCCTGCACGAATTCCGTGAAACCCTCTTTCACTGGTACGCCTACCCTCAACTTTTTTCCTCTTACAGGGATTTCCCAATCCCTTGGAACAGAGTTTTTATCCCCTGGCCATATTACTTTAGCTAGATTCTTCTTTGATGTAGAATATGTGTTTGTGTTCGTCGAACTCAGATTTCGAACAAGTCCGTTTTGTCATGTCCAAAATCCTACCGTTCTTTGCCCATTACCAACCACATTTACTATCTCAAACGTTGATACCGGCAGTTCTCCGTTAACAACATTGAACTCTCCACTCAGGCCTATGAATTTCTGGATATGGCTTCACGATGCTTTTCACCATTTCGTGAAACTCCCAAGCTTTCAAGATCGGAAGATTTGCCTGAAGCTTTACTCACATCGAAGCCAAGATTTCTGGTTCCGACTTGCTCAACAGCCATGGCTAATGCCTTGGTAGCATCACAAGCCCATAATCCGAACACATTCAGATTTGTGCCACCAAGGGTTGGATTGTCTTGTATGAACTTCCTTTTCCATCTGACTTCAAAATCATCTAGTTTTCTCGTTTAAGAAACATAACTCTTAACACCCAATACTCCTTGCATTGATTCTATGACTGAGGAGTCGATTACCCAAACCTTCGGTTACGATCCAAACATAGCCTTTGTTCATCATACGAATCTGTTTTGCTATGGAGAAGAGACGAGTGCCAATATTGGCGGACACGTGCACAACGAACACTCTGGTTTGATTGGTCATCTACTTGTAGAGCTCTGTTTTGATTTCTTCGTCGGTGACTGAAGGTGAAATGGCACTCATATATGGGATTCGAACATACGCTTGTTGAAGGGAATTCATAAGAAGGGTATGACCCCTTTCCCATAGTCGTTGTCGACGTAAATGGGCACTGCCTCTTTCCACCCAAAAGCTTGCAGAATTCCTCTAATGGCGTTCACCTGAGCCGAATCGTTCTGCTCAATTCGAAAGAAGTATGGGCTCCAAAGAGAAGTAAGAGAGGGACTCGTTGCAGAGAACGTTACGATGGGGACATGAGCTTCAGCTCCAAGACTGATCACAAAGTTGGCCTCCATTGATGTGAATGGTCCTATTATGGCTTGCACTTGCTCTATTTTGATGAGATCTATAGCTTTTCGTCATCAAAATTACGATATTCAGAAACATGTTTGGATTCCATACAACAAGTATGCAGACTGGAAGGAAAATATGACAGTGCAATGCATATGTTGTTTACGCTGATAAAGTAAAATCGTTCCTTCCTCTTGTTTGTCTAAAGTGGTTTGGACTTTGATGTCTGTTTTATGTGATAATAATGCCAAGCGACAATTTCTCTACCATACATAATATTTTATTTTCAAAAGGCAGTTGCGCCCAACAGGTTAAGATATGGGACTAAGAAGAAATGTTTGAAAATAGAAGATTATAGTAATATTCCAGAAACTTTTAAGAGGCGCGGTTCCTGAGAATTCCAATGGGTACTCGTTTTGTCTAAATTGAAACCACGAAAAGTTTTGCAGCTTTGAACAGAAAGTTAAGCACCGCCTTCACTGATCCCAGAAAACAGAGACCTAATCAAACTATACATGTCCCAATGATCAAGACCAGCAAGGACCTATGCATGTCTGGTGATTAAGCTTTTGATGAAGAAAGCAGAGAGAGTCAGGGAGAAAAGAAGAGAACCTCGAGCAGCAGCAGTAACGATATCCCTCTGGGAGTCCCTGACGGTGAAGACGAGCCTGGTTTTGTAATGAGAACGAGAGGCATAAAAGTCAGAGAGGGACATATTGATGCAGCTCTAACCCATCTTTGCGGTGTCCGACGAAAGATCAAGTACGATTCCTACTTTCACCGGCACAGTCATGTTTGTCTGAGCTTCTGCTGCGCTCAGGAAACAAGTAAGAGTGCAGATAAGGCAGAGCAGAAGGCTCACGAGATTCTTCGTCATCTTCGAATGTCAAGCTAATCAAGCTTTGTCGAGTTCGTGTACACGAGTCAAAGAAATGCGTATTTATAGTGTTGACCGCTGGATTTCAAAGCTACTAAAATTGAGCACCAACTTCATTCAGTTCATAGGCTTCTTGTTGTTATATAGAAAAAAATATTTTATTCAGCTGCATTTGGCGTAGAGTTGGTAGTCCCCCATGAAATTTTAAAATATTAACTTTATAAGCAAAATTTATATTATTTGTACCATAGATCATTGATGTTTGCCTTTTCAAAATAAATTAATTTTGTAAATTTTAGGATTTTATACATTTTTTTAGCATATCCTCCGCTAAAAAAAATAATTTGTTTGAACAAACATAAATAAGTATATATAATGTTTCTGTCTAAGCAAAGAGTCCTAGGGATTTCTTGAACCGCGAGGTCTAGCATGTCTTAAAGGAGGTTTTAAGATGGACTCATCTAATTTTTTTTAATTTAATATATTTTATTTTATATATTTATTATTTTTTAAATTAATTTATTCAACTTATAAGCTGATATATAATATAATGTTATATATATAAGTATTTTTTTAAAATATCAAATTTATTATAATTTACTAGTTTATTTATTTTTTTAATATATCTAAATTAATTAAATAATTTTTATATTAAAAATTGAGAGGAGTATTATATTTGTATGAATTCAAAGAAATATGATAAAATTAAATAAGCAAGGGTATATATATATATATGAGAATGTAATGTGCACTCTTAGTCTTTTTTCCCAATTGTACTGTAACCATAGAAAATGAGTTGTGGTAGCTACAAAAATATAGTTATTAATGGAGAGCATTTTCAAGATCAATCTTGCATTGCATCAATGCAGGGTAAGAAATCAGCTATTAAACTATACATACTCATCATTATATAGTAAGTGAAGTTCAAGTATTACTTGTACAATATTTTAATACTTGTCTAATACTCCTTCCTATATATTCACAGAAATTGTCATTTTTAGATTTTTTTTTGTGTGTTTTTTAAAATATCTGTTCTTTCGAGATTTCAGTGATACATTATTTTCTTACAATTTTACCCTTATTTGATAAGATATTGACAGGTGGAGTCATTACTTTAATAAACAAAAAGCATAAAAAAATAGTATAATACCTAAATGATGGTATTTATTTGTGTTTTTTTTATATTATCCCCTTATTTATAATTTCAATGCATATTATTAATTATAAAATGAATTAAGGATAAATTTTAAAATGAAAAGTCACACATTTATTGGGGATTGGGGGAGGAAACTTGACTTGACTTAGAAGTTAGAATAAAAACTAGATGAATGGTATTACCTAGTCCTGCCTATTCAAGTTTTTTTCACCATATTGGCCACACAAAATAAGTAACTTGCGTATCAGCAAAAAAAAAAAAAAAGTAACTTGCAATTTGGTTTTGTATGCATCATATATGATAATATGATATCAACAGGAAATATAATATACATTTAATTAAAAAAAGAATATAATACGTGCCGTTTACTTATCACTATACTCAAATTAAATAATTTTAGACATTTCCAGAAATAATGTAACATTGATAAAATAAAGGAAGAACTCCTTCGAAATTTTGTGTTCGGTTTATGTATTGATAATATCATTATATTAACTTCAATAATTATTATAAATTTGACCTGACTAGATTGAATTTGTATGGTTCAGCTTTTAATATATGTATTCCACCAAATATTTAATAACAGTAGAAGGAAACACTATATATATATTTCATGTGTAAGTTGAACTAGTGAAGGGGTGAGATACGCGACTATTTGGAGCGTGTTTGAACCCTGGAGAGTATCACTTTGTTGTGGTTCTAGTCACGACACTTGGAGAGATATTCTAACTTCTGGATGTTTAGGTTTACCCTTGAGGGTAATAGACAGCTCGCCTTGCCCAAAATTAGTATCGCATAGGAGGAAGAGAGATTTCACCATATTTTTAGATCGTGAGTGAACCTAACCCCTTTCCAAAAATTTATTTATAAAAAAAAAAAATATATATATATATATATATATATATGATCTATACACGTCTTATAGTAAAATTTTCAAATTACAAATGTTTCACATTTTTGAATAACTGAGGTTAATTTAATCAGTTGACCAATCCGCAGATACTATATTATAGCATGCGCTAAGGTTATTTCTGTGTCTTGTGGTACAGGCCTATTCGGGCGCATAGAATGAGAAACTTGATTCTGATTCTGATTGAGGGCAACTCGTACGTGGAGATGCCTCAACTTCACATACATATATCATGCCTGCTATAATTCTCTCTTATTATTTTGCATTTCCCTTTTTCTGAAGGTGTGAGAACTCAGGTCCTTCTGGTCAAACTTCTCTATCAACTTCCCAATTCCTCTCCACTTTGAGGTATTGGGATCACACTGTAACCAGATTTGTCTGTGCTGATATAGGAAGTTAACGAAGAAGACAATCAACAGAGCTAGAGCAGAAGCAACCCCTACAATGAGAAATAGTCCCCAGAAGCTTTCAAGTTCTAAGCTGTTTGATGAAATTGAGGTATCAGAACCTGGGCACTTGTTTTTTCTGAACCTAGCATTCTCTATCACCTTCATTTTATCTCCTTGTGTAACATTCAGGATTGCCCTTGATATGTCAGCCACAAGAGGAGAACCTTTAGGGAACACCTGTCATTTGTATTTTAAGAATAGTTGATGAGGAAGAAATTAAAGTAGAATTATAATAGAGACACCAAAATGCGAACACAACTTACAAATCCAAAGCCGCCAGTTTTGAAAGTTGGCTCAACCATGGCATACTTAGAACAATAACTTCGAAGAAAGAATTTCGCCACGTATGGCACTTTATCAAATGCAGCTGCAATGCCGCCATTCTCACTTCCTCTTGCAAACAGATCGTTGCATTCCTCTGTGGATTTATATGTTTTAACTTGGTAATCAAGGAAACCCATTTCCTTCAAGATTTCACGTACAAACGAACCTTTCTTGTAACCGACATTTATTCTCTTCTTTATCAGTAAATTAATGTCAGTTCCATTTGGGTTGAGCTGCTCAACCGTCAAAAGTGCCGTCAGACTAACAGTGTAGCTTTGAACCAGAATTAGAACCACAAAAACCCATATAATCACCACAAATCTACCCAAGTTGCTCACGACTTTTTGTCCTGTAATGTTACCATTCAATCTGTCATGTGTTGTTTCTATCAGAATCAAAATGATTAATCAGAAGTAGGAACAAGGGTACAACTTACGATGGGCAAAAACCATGGTCGAGAATGAAAACCATAAGCTTGTCCCAATCTGGTGCGATGGAGGCCCTCTGAAATGTTCGTTGATTCGGTGTTCAAGTCAATGGCTTTAAGAAGGCCCATGCATTCTTCTTCCTATATTGTCTTTCACAGGAACTACCATGTTACACCAGATTCTGTGTAGGGCAAAGTGAAATCCACATAATTAGACCTGTTTGCTATAATTGTTACATCCCCCACCACGGCATCGAAGTTCTGTAAATGGGAAATATAGTAACTTTTTTACCATGATGAATTTGAAGTAAATGTTAAGCAAGAGAAAATATCAAACTACAATTAATTAATTACCCCAAAATAAACTTGGCTGATGAGATTATTGTATGATCCTGCACTGTCGCCATTTGGTTTGGCACAAGGGATGAACTCATAGGGTAAGCCATAAGGGAGAACTTCCAAAACTGCTTTGAACACTTCAATGCAAAATCCAGTGACCTCTGTTGTATTAGTGATGGGGTCATGAGATACTTTCACGAATTCAGGATAACTATTTTTCACAGGCACCCCTATCCTTAACTTCCTCGCATTCGTGGGAATTTGCCATCCCTTTGGAACAGAATCCGTGCCCCTGGCCATATAATTGAACCTAGATCCTTACTTGATGTAGAATAATACATTTTGTTGTTGTTAGTCGAGTCTAGATTTCTGACTATTCCGTTTTGTGGTGTCCAAAACCCAATCGTTCTTCCCCCATTCCCAATCACATTCAATATCTCAAACATCGAAGCTTGCAATTGCCTGTTAACAATGCTGAATTCTCCACTGGGGCCTGTAAATGTAATGTTTGATAAGGCTTCACGCAGCTTTTCACCACTTCTTGAAACTCCAATCCTTTCCAAATCAGTTGAATTGGACGAAGCATTGCTCATAGAAAATCCAAGATTGTTGATATCAACCTTCTCAATAGCCATAGCTAATGCTGTGGCAGCATCGTAAGCCCATAAACCAAAAACATTCAAATCAGTATCAACAAGGGCAGGATAGTCTTGTATGAATCTTCTTTTCCATCGAACTTTAAAGTCATTGAACCTCTCTGTTTTGGGAATATAAGTCCTCACGCCAAAAACTCCTTCCATTGATTCTATGACTGAGGAATTCAAAGAGCTTAATCCATTAGCCAAACCATCTGTTACGATCCAAACGAAGCCCTTGCTCATCATTCCAATCTGTTTTGCAATGGTGAAGAGTCGCACGCCTGGATTGGGGTTCATGTGGACAACAAACACTCTGGTGCAATCGAACGTACACTTGTTAAAGAGCATTAGTCAAGTAGGGTAACACCCCTTTCCCATACTCGTTCTCTACGTAAATGGGCACTGCTTCTTTCCACCCAAAAGCTTGTACGATTGCACCAATGGCGTTCACCTGTGAGCTGAATCGGTTTGTGCTATTCGAAAAAAATATGAACTTGGAAGGGAAGCCAGAGAAGGACTTGTTGCTGAAAAGGTTATGATGGGGACACGAGCTTTGTCTCCTAGACTGATAAAAAAGATGGCCTTCATTGACGGGAATGGACCTATTGTGGCTTCTACTTTCTCTGATTTTATGAGATCTAGAGCTGTTTATCAAGAAAATCTGCAAATCAGAAGCATGTTTGACCTCGAACTTCTTGCAGAGAGGGGGCAAATAAACAAGTCTAACGCTGGCTTTGTGGATTTAAAATTATACCATCTGATTCTACTCTGGTTTGACATTTCCTCGGTTAATTTCACCGATTCTTATCATTCCCAAGTTTTCAGTTTGAGACAATCCACACAAACGTAAGGCACAAGAAAATGCAGAGAATGAGAAAGAGTGAACCTTGAGAAGCTGCAGAAACAACGTGTGAGTGGGAGTCCCTGACGATGAAGACGAGCCTGATTCTGTAATGAGAATGAGAGACGTAAAAGTTAGAGAGGGACATGTTGATACAGCTCAAGCCCATCTTTGTAGCTGGAGAAGAAAGATCGAGTATGATTCCTACTTTTACTGGTACGCCTTCGTTTCTCTGTGCCATGCTGCTCAGGGAACAACATAAAGCCCGCATAAACAAGACGATCATCTTCTTCATCGTCTTGGAATATCAAGCGAGCTTGGAGGGCTTTATTTTGTTGATCATGGCGGTAGAGTCAACTCTGAATGATGCATACTTATAGGCGTCGCTGGGTTTGAAAATTTAATTACCTTTCAAGTTTTAAATGCGGAGGTCCAAAGAGCCTACTATTAATATTATCTCCTCATATTTATGATATATTGTACCACACATATTAATATATCAATATATGATATGAAATTAATTTACCGAATGTAAGAAATATTTATACTGTTTTTACCGAAAAAAGCAAGAGAACATTTATTGTGACAAATCACAACGACAACGACACCGTGGACTGCAATGCTCATTAACATCTGACCAGGTCAAACTCCACTTGATTGTTAACAAAACAGATCCTTGATCATCACGCAGAAAAGTTTTGACCTCTTTTTTTTTTTAATTACGATTATAATATTCTTGAATTAATTCTGAATATCAATCACTAATCACGAAATTATAATTATGCGGATCAGAGGACGAAACTGGGACAAGAAAAGAAAGCCAAGACTTTCAGATCATGGCTCCGAGAGAGTTTATTTTTGGTCTGATTCTGAACAAGCTTTTCTAATGTGGGCATGGAAGATAACCGCTTCCTCCAAGTTGCTCTCATTCCCAAGGCCGCAAGCGACATTTCTAATCACCAATCAAAGGTTGCGAACTTTGGCATCATCGTATATTCTTAAAGCTAGGTTTAAACTCTAGTGTTAACAAGCGTATATATATACGCATCATATGCGTACGTGGGCGTATTATATTCTTCAAATTAAAGTCTCTCGTGACAATAACTAAATATTTGTTGCGAACTAATTCTCCGAAAGCATGTCAAAGATCCTTGATACAAAACCATTTCTCTCTGCTGCCTAACCTGCTTGTATATATATTTATTTATTTATTTGCGTATATGAGATTCTTGATACGATATTTGGAGATTGACACGAGTGGACTAGTTGGAGGCTGAAATTAAAGTTGCTTGTTTTAGCATTAAACTGGAATTGACTAAAACACCCATGACATGATGATGCCTCATCCTGATTAAAGCATCCCATCTGCAAGTTGGAAACAGTGACACGTCACGGATGTAACAGATGATTTAACCTAATGATAATAAGAAGAAGAAGAAGCTGAAAGTATTGGACATAACGGCGTGTGGTAGAATTCTGAAAAGGATTTGTTCTGATTTCTGATAGCAATACTTCACCAGCATTTAAGTACAGTATGACATAACCAGAATATCTTCTCCCTGGATAATGATGCGCAGGAATTAATAAGAATATGTTTATTTTTCCATTACATTAGAGATTTATAATTCTAAGCAGCAGTCTTTCTCTCTTTCTCTGTCTCGTTTTCAATGTATAGTGGTTTTTAACAAGCTTATAGAGTATCAGAGAACGTTGATTATTGCAAGGGCGCACACAGATAATTGTTTTGTTGATGATAAAGGTCAAATGATCAGATCAAATTATTCTCTCTGGATATATATATATATATATATATATCTTTCCTTCTGGAGTGGTTTAGGAGTAGTAATTTCAGTGGATGGAGAATAAACAGACAAATATGGAAGCAGAATAATCTTCTGAAACATAATATTCTGATTTGTTATAGATTTAGCCTACCTATTTCAGTAGATCTGCCCCAAAGTATTCATCCACACACACACACATATAAATAAAATTCATGGGGGAACCTGATCGAGGTTGATGAACGATAGAGTAGTTATAGCTATATATATATATATATCATAATAATAATATATCTAGGAGCATATATATATATATATATATATATATATATATAATTAAAATAAGGCTGTTGTATAGTGATGAAGCTGAACGTCACACATCCACTCAAGTTGAAGATACATGGGATTGGAGTTCTCTTCCTCTCACTTTCTCCTGTGTTGCAACAACAGATTCCAACACCAAATCTCTGAACAGTGATTAGATTACTATAGACGCTAACTTTTCATTATAGCTAAACGAAACCTGAACA
Organism: Leucaena leucocephala; assembly: GCA_037074615.1. Classification (NCBI taxonomy): domain Eukaryota; kingdom Viridiplantae; phylum Streptophyta; class Magnoliopsida; order Fabales; family Fabaceae; genus Leucaena; species Leucaena leucocephala. The sequence continues at coordinate 4,529,007 of CM073540.1, read as the reverse complement.
AATTCTCTATCCACTTTTGATGCTGAGTGTCCACTACACGTAGATAAATACATAAACGCCGTTATGATCACAAATTCTGCTATATATTATAATTAAATGAGGCCATCATTAAGAGCCAAGTGTTACTGCTAATCACCATCTATTAATGATTGAGGCTATGAATAGAAACAAAGGCGCTGACGTCTCATCCATTAATTGCAATAATATAATCCGCCTCTTTCTTTCAACTCCAAGCCAATAACCTTTCCAAAAAGTTGCAGCTGTCTGCACACACTCTTTCTGAAGTAGATCTGGCTTCAACTTGAATGCGTCATATATATATATATATATATATATATATATATATATATATATATATGACCCACACTTTTCAATCATATTGGTGAGAATACTTGATATGGTTTTCACAAATATCTCTCTATCTGATCTATGTCAACTTTGATGAATTATGACCCACATCACCACTCAAGCTTGATGAGAGAACATAATATCACTATACATATAGCTTTCCAGGCTTCGGAGCCACCAAAGTAAGGGCTGTATATGTGGGTTTTTTATAATTGGATTTTTTGTTCTTTGGTAATGGAGCATTTTAAGAAGCTAATGCACCATATTAATTATATATATGGTTAGTGGTTAATGCATATAATCAAGAGCGCATCACTTCATAAAATAGAATAAAGAATACATGTATATATATTAAAGGAGAGCGAGAGTACAAGACATAGAATCTGGTGGTTTTATCAATGATGAGTCACTAGCTAGTGAGCGTGGGGGACAAATTAAAGTGACTAGAAAATTCGAGGACATAAAGTTAGAGAGCATTTCAACTCCGAGTGGCCTCAATGTACGTAATGGGTTCAGAATATATTTCTGACGTAATAAGCATCAAGTGGACATTACATTTCCAGATGCCAAATGAAAAAAGTGGCCCCTATATATATATATATAGCTCCATCCCAAACTAACTCTTCCTTTTTCAGGTTATATTTGATATAAGTAAACGAGTGAAAAGCTGATAGAATAACGTACATCACAAAAAGGAGATCAAAGTGTAGTTAATCACTTCCTTATTATATATCCTAATTAAAATCAGGAGATTGAGTTTAATAAGATGTCGTATCTACCTTCACATGAAATGAGACACGCATAACCTTATTTAAAGCTAAAACTAATAATAAGTACTTGTTTGAGCAAGGATTAGGTGCTTATAATATGCTGAAACGACACAACTACTGAACACCTCGATCGATGAATGAGAAGAGAGAGATTATATGCTCTCTGAGGATGAGGATGAGGATGAGGAAAAAGCAGCACACAGTTTAATGGTCAAATCTATAATAAACAATATCCAAGGAATCAAATTATAGTGGTAAAATGTAGATATTGGATCCTGCTTATATCTGGTTAATGGAAAGATTCCAAGAATCGTGGCAGAATTAAAGTTAATTATGGGTGGCGTTTGAGTGAATGGTAGAGTCATGGCAAAAGATGTGGATCCAAAAAGATTATAATGAATAATGGAATTAGATTATAAATTAAAGGGGATTAACCGCAGTAGTGTTCCAAAATATCAACAAGTTGAAGAATCAGGAGATAGAACAGGAAAGGGACGGGTGTATAGTAGCAATTGCAGCAGGTAAAAGCAAAGGCACACAAGTAATTGGCACCACTTGTACGTCTGTTTGTCGGAGACGATGAAGAGGACTCGATCGCATTCGTTTCTTTTGTGTTTTCTTTTGTTATTTCTTTTTTTTTTTTTTTTTAGATATGCCGACTAAACTCCTTGAACTGTGGAGTGGGAAAAAAATACTTATCATCAGTTTCTGGAAACCAGATGGAGTCTCGACTAGGTAAACTTTTTCCTGGGTGCATTGTAACAATTGTCAACTTTTGCAAGATTATTGGACATACCATGAGGCTCTGGTCTTACCTCGTCTCTTTCCATTTGTCCCACTCTAACTATTTGTAACAATCACTAGTCGTTAGAGAATCACACTTTAAAACTTAGTTGTTGAAATTGGAAAGTCTAAAACCTTATAAAGCCCTAATTTCAAATTCACCTTTCCAATAATGAGACTCATAACACTATTACCTCCCAATTGTCGCATGATTAGAGCCTCCGGCATCAGACTGCATATTAGAGAGCATTAAAGATGAAATCAGATAACACGCCTAAGTAACAAGTGATTAATTTGGAGGCCAAATGAAGTTGACAGGTGAGGTGAACCCGAAACCAAATTGGAGAGCGGGGAGAGACAAAGAGATCCAAAGGATATGGCTGATGCATCTTATGCCCCACGCTCCAACCCCAACAGCTAATTAAGATTTAGCTAATCGTGATTATAAGTATTAATGCCTCCAGTTGCGATCTTAATTCCTCCAGTTGCCACCATCTGGGTCCGTGCTTTTCCAGTCATCAACATTATCCCAACTAGATCTATATATCATTGCATTTACGACCTCTTTCACATATTAATTATATTTATTCTCCACTATTATTATTACTACAACCAATAATTTAATTCAATTTGAATTTCTTCATATTCATTATGACGACGAAATTTGATTAATTAAAATTACCTTATAAATGTACTTTTGACCCTTCTCTCTTCGCTTACCAATGCCCTCAATATAATTGTTAATGATAGATAAACAAGGTATTTTCTTTTCTATGGGTCTGGTATATCATTATTATTTGAAAAAAGGGAGAAAAAAAAAAGGAGAGAGAGAGACAGAAGGAGAATATTTACAAGTGGGACTACGCAAATGTCCACACTCGACAGGGTCTCTGCGTCCGGCTGTTTCATTACAGTGGAAAGAATCCACCTGAATTGCCCACCGATATTTAAAAGTAAGCTTGGCTTTGAAATTACTTTTATTTCAAAAGACTAATGGAAAAGAGAAAGGTACTAGTAGTATTCTTGTGTATTTCTCAAATAAAAGAAAACCGGTTCCTATGTCTTTCTGGATTTCTGCCCAGTCAAATTTGAATGTTTCCAAAATAATATTTTATATATATATATTTCCTTGCTTTTGAGAGAATTTTCATTTATATTATATTATAAACATGTATCTTCCATAGAGTTTCCGATCCATATCAGAATAATTTTAAAAGGTGCTTCTGTTCAATTCCCGTAAAACATAATATTTTATTACACAAGATAATAATATATTATAAATCAACAAAGTCTAAAAAGTCAACTATATAAAATTGATGATACAAGAACACGGACCATAGAATAAAAAATAAAACCAGACATAATTAATACCAAACATATCACACCAATTAACAAACAAAAAAATACAGATTACAACAAACAGAAAATTAGCCGCAGCCAATGTTATCTCTATCCTTTCGCAAGAAACAGTAAAGAGAAAATTAATGGTAATACCAAAATCCAACTCCAATTACTGCTCTCTATGGATTGAAGGAAAATGGGAGAGAAGAAAAGGGAAAAATTGAGAGGGAGAGATGCTTACGTATTGTTCGGTATGGGTAATTTAGAGGAAAGGGAGGAGGAGGGGAGAGATTTTGCTCTCTTCCCCTTTATTTGGCTAATTAAAACATTTAGGAGGTAAAATTTTCCCTCCCCTTCCAACTTTACTTCCCCTCCCAAAATGGGGAAATTTGGGGGGAAGTGTAATATTATTATTTTATAATATTAATATACTCATAATTTTTTTAATATCCCAATATTACCTCTATATTATATTTTATTAAAATATTCTATAAAATAATATAAGATAAATTTGTCTATATAAAAATATTTGTTCTCCTCTCTTTTCTTGAACCAAATAAGATAATATGAAAATCATTTCCCTCCTCCCCTTTAATGTTAATCCAAATAAGGTAATAATAAAATTTCTCTTCTTCTTTTTTTCTTTTCTCTCTATTAAAATTTTTCTCTTTTTTTTTTTTTTTTCGTTGAGCTAAACACACCGTTAATATTTTCCCATGTTTAGATAGGAGGGAACATGTGGGAGGAAGGAGAAGGGGGAGGAAAAAAGGGATGGGCCCCGCACCCCATTTCTACCCCAAAATTTCACTCCACAGGTGGAGTGATTTCGAGAGGAGGAGGATGTTTTCGGAGGCAGCCCCTCGCACCATACTCCTCTCAAAACTACAACGTGTTGAGAAGCATGAATTTATAAATGGAGTATCGTTCAGGATTTTCTAACAAAATCTTATGAAGCTTCGTGATGAAGGTGTCAATAATTCAACTTTAATAAAATTTTATGTTGTTATGTTAATTTCTTTCAAATATATATTTACACACACAGGCCCACATATAATAATAAAGACCAAACAAATTTTATATAATTGTATCTAAAATTATCCATTTTAAAATTTGTTATAAATTTTAATTATTGACATTTGAAATTATCATTTTTTAATTTTGTATCTTCAAAAATAACTTTTATTTGCTAAATTATTTATTTTTTTCCTAACTAATTATAATAAGAGTATTTTACTCATTCTAATATTTACCCATTTGCTTTTCTCTCGTTCATCCAGATATAATAAGTGATAATTTTTTTTTTCAATTTTTTTCTCTCTTCATCTTCTTTCCTATCTGTTTTTTTGTTTTCGAACCCAATTTTCCTTCCCATCCAAACGGGTTATAAGTCCATGCTCATTGAAGTCATGACCACCGTCAATTAACGTATGTATATGTATTTGCGACTTTTTTATTTGTTTGAAAGCACAGAATATCAGAAACAGTGTCACACCGTGCCAGCGGTGGTCAGCATATCAAGCCATAATAGTCCGTAGTGGAAAGAAACTACAAAATACGAGACTCCCCAAATAATGGATTTTCTAAGACGAACAACAATTTCCCTACTCGCATGATACAAATATTCACCGCCATTAACATGGAGATATGCAATCACAGATAGTAGTATTTTTTATTTTTTGCCCCTTCAAAATAGACGATGAGATAATTAAGGCTATGATTAAGCAGTGAGGTAATTAGACAGTAGTATTGCATGATAGAAAAGGAGACGATTAATGCCGATTTGCAATTAGTCATCCTCATGTTTATAGGCCTCCCATTTGACTTATCATTGGTGCAAAAGGGAAAAACCATAATATTCAGTGACCCGTTGAAGTACAGTTGTGATCGAGCAACGAACCTTGAGCTCGTATTTCAATGAACTTAATAATCATCAACTGGGTCTCGTTTTCATATCGTAATAAGCATAGATACGGCAGGCATCAAAGATCCATTGACTTGTACCATTGTGGATGTGAGTCATGGAGCAATACGTGACAATTCAAGTGGTAATTTGGCTAGGGAATATTAATAGCAGGCATCTGGAGGATATTATGGATATGGAAGGGATAATTAAAGAGAATAATGTTTGTTTGTATGTATACCCCTGAGCGGAGCAGTTAAATCAGGGATTTAATTTGATTGCAGACGTGAAAGCACATAGCAAGAGTGAAAATGAACAGCCCCTGGATTTGGGATGGATGTGGAATCGTGGATGAATGAATAGGACAAGGGGATGGAGTGACCCGCACATGAAATGAAATTCAGTTTTGCATTATGAATCAAATAAAAGGGAGTGCTAAATGATGAATCAAAAGGGAAGCTATATAGCTTTGTTCCCACTTTACCCACACTTATTATTCTCTTTCGTCCCTTTACTTCATGTGGTTCCTCAGTGCGCTTCCACTGTGCCGTCCCTCCCCAGTGGATAAGTCCCTCTCTCTCTCTCTCTCTCTCTTTATTTTTCCCAATCATTTTAATTATAACTATTACATCATCTCCCCTCAAACGTTCCTTTCCACACCCATTATTGGGCAGAGTTAGTGGAGTTTTAGAATATTAAATCTGCCTCTTTCTTGATTGTGCATCTCATAAAGCAACATTATCACTTTTTTTTTTGTATCTCCTTATTTTCTTCATCCTAGCCCCACCCTTCCCAAACATTACTCCTTTTTAAGAACAAATTGTTCCCAAATGACGTCATCCTGTCTCCATCCACCATTAACATCTTCTCTGCCTCTCTGGGTATGCCCATTTGTGCAAACAAAAGACATTACTCTAACAAATTCGTATGACCACATCTCGACCCTCAGGCCCCGAATAACATTGCCAAACGTAAGATTTAAGAGAAAATTGAATCCAAAGAGTTTTCATATTACTAGGCGATAACTAAAGCATTAGCCTTTAATGAATTCTTATACGATGGGAAAGTAGTAACTGAGATCATCATGGGAAGAGAGAATAAATGCGGAGAACGGGACCCACATCACGCTTTAAGTCCAATCACAAACACAAGATTAGCACGAACTAACCCACGATCAAACGCAAGGGTTGGTTAGTATTACTACTGCTCTTTCCTCTTTGGATGACCGGTTTCAACAATCAAGCAAACAAAAAAAGCAAAGTCCCGTGCCAAAAAAGCCAACACAAGTGTCCCGTGCATCGCACGGGTACGGCGGTTTAATCATCTTCATCTCAACTTCTTCCTCCCTCCCTCCTTATAAATACCCTGCCTCTCCCCCTCCCTTCTTCTCCAACCTCACATTCCCATTCTTCTTCTCCATCCAATCATCTCCTGCTTTCTCTTCACGCTCACACCCATAATTTCCACAGTAAAAGCTAAAATGAGAACTATTCCCAACTCTCTCAGTCCCTCAAGTTCCTTGGCCCCTTCTGCTTCTTCATGGACCTCTGTTCAGCGCTCTCCATGGCACTCTCCGATTCCTTACCTCTTCGGAGGCCTCGCTGCCATGCTTGGTCTCATAGCTTTTGCGCTTCTGATCCTAGCTTGCTCTTACTGGAAGCTTTCTGGTTTCTTGCAAGGAGAAGAAGGATCCGACCGAGACTTGGAGAGCGGCGACTCCCAGAAACAGAGTGGTCCTGCCAACAAGGAAACTGTCAAGGTCTTCGAGGAGAAGATACTGGTCATCATGGCCGGAGATGAGAATCCCACATTCTTGGCCACCCCTGTATGCTCCAAGCCTTCGTCTTTAGGAGATGGAGCCTGCAAGGTTGGGGTCGACGATCATGACAGCTCTGAGAAACCGGATAAGGAGACGGAGTGCGAAAACCATCAAGAAAACCAAGACGACGAGCAACAAGAAGACCAGCAGTGAAGAGAAGTTTGCTGCTTCCTCATTTTGGTGCTAGATTTGAGGAGGAGGGAGTGTGAGAGATTGAGAATCACACTTGTCTCTAATTTTGTGACCATTTGTTACTTCTTCTCCGTCTTTTACTTTGCTCGTTTTCTGGGTTTTGGGCCATCGACCTTATTGGTCTTCCATGATTCGGGAAGTGTAAATTTTAGCTGAGAAGAATTATAAATGACAACTCATGTTTCACTCAAAAGGACAGCCAGATCAGGCTTCAGCCCATCACTTATATTTGTTTACACGTTGCAGAAATTAGATATTTCTGATTTTCCTTGGGAAAGAGAAAGAAGAAGTTTGGAAGTTATGAGTGTGGGCGACTTGGCATCAACAAAGCGAGAGAGCAAATTAAACCGCGTTTGAAATAAAAGAAGGAAAAGGATAAATGTGAGGACAAAACCCGTTAGATGTCAGTGATTGCAATTGGAAGGAAGAAAGCATATTCCGATGTATGGACAGGGCCGGAGAGGAGGAGAGCACAGAGGGTGAAAATGTGGATCCAGCTGGGCTACACGTGTGAGTTATGGATTGGATTGGATTACGTAAAATAAAGAGGGTAGAAGAGGACTAGAGGAGCATCGCGGAGGATACGTTTTGAGGACTGAGGAGAGATGGTGCGTTAGAGTAATAGGAAAGGACGGCTGCGGAAGGCCGCGTCGCTTTTACTGTTGAGTTTGAGTGCATACACAATTCACTATTGCCAGTAATGTGGGTCTTTTAAGTACAAGTTTGCTTCTCCTTTTGTAAAACAAAGAAAAGTTCTCACATTTTCATAAATAAATAAAAACGAAACAAGGAGAGGTTTATGTATTCTCATTTTTCAATTCAGGGAGAGCCGAGGATTTTTGCATTGTATTACGTGCAAATAGTAATATTAAAAAGAATATTTTTTTTAATGACTAGCTCTGTAGCTAGCTTAGTGCTATAAAAAAAATTCTACAAGTAGAAACGTTGGTATTATTTTATTTATAATTTTAAGTGGTTAACGCTGCTACTCTAAATAAAAAATGGTAAATAGGGGGGGGGGGCAGAAATACCTTGATATGTGCCATATATTTCATTTTATTAAACTAAATCAAACAATATATATAAAAAGATGATACTCGCATGTAGGTAATAAAATACGTAGTAGTAAGTAAAATGAAACAAATGTGGTGTGCGCAGGGTCCGTTTTCGGTTGCGAATGCGACCCGTGCTAGGGCAGAGTTTGCTGGGGGTTATCTGTTGTGAGTCTACAGCAAAGGCGCACAAAATCCTGAGATAGTGATTTAAAAAAAATAAAAAAATGTAGAAATAAAAAAAATAAAAGGGTGCGCAGACACAAGTTCCAACACACATCCGACAAGACTGTGAAGAATACTAAGAAGAGAAAATGGGGATACCAAACAGAAACAGAAATGATGCATGACATGGGGGAGGGAGGGACAGTTGAACAATTTAGGCGCGACCTTCGGGATATGCCCTCCCTCACGTACTCACGTTCCACACAAGTTCCCTCCTCCTAACTCCTCATTCCCTAATTTATAACCTCCCTTATTTCTCTCCCCAATCAAACATAATATATATATATATATGTAACATAAAGAATTACTATCCCTATACAATCAATACACGTCTCCCTTTCCTTATCTCAAACTCAATCCAAAAGTCCACTCCAGAAGTTCCTACAAGGATCCAAGACCAATTGATTTCTTCTTTTGTTCCTCCCTAGACGGTATGTCCTACGAGAATTCCCATTTTATTCAATCAATATACAAGTATTTAATTTCATCAACTTGACATTGCCTGGTTAAATACGTTGAGAAATCATTTTCATGTATTATAATTTCATCCAAACTTTACTTTTGAGAACATTAAATAAGTTAGACATAAGACAAAGTTTGATGATAGCAGAGGACAAGGGCATAAAGCCGACTGAAAATGGGGATTCTGGCGTTCATGAACAAGTCCAATAGTATTTGGAATTCGGAGATGGAGGCCCGACTGATGGGCCCAATTGTGTAGAAAGAAACACCACAACCATTTCTCAACGCATTTAATTTCCCTTTCTTATGCATACAAGTTTTGCTTCAGCGAGTTGACTCGTGTAGATTTATTCAGACTGGATATGGATACGCTTTCTGCCTAAAAATATAATTACCTATCCATAACATAAACCGCATTCTTTCTATAAAGAGTCGCTTTTTTTTCCATTAACGAGACTAATTATTGAAATTTTGTTTCATTTCAATAGTATGATAATTATTATTGACAAATTGTTTCAGCCTTTCATGGGGAGATTTAAAATGACTTTTTTCCCCATTATAATTGTTATTATTGTTTTCTTAAATTTAGTCCTCAACAAATGGAACATTGTGCAATGTAATCTAGCTCCACGTAAAATTATCAAAGACATTCATATTTCGCCGATTCACCATTCCTTGTCGTCCCTGAATTGTCTATTCCCATGGCTGTCAGCCTCACAACCTGGAAAGGCAACGATGCCCACTGGGACTTGATATAAGCTACGATCTGGCGCTCATATTTGAGAATCTTTGTTAACCGGAATCAATATATTCTTAATACGCACAAATTCCTTTTTATTCTGGGATAAATTCATGTGTCTATTAAGTGTACATATTCTTAACTGGGTAAAATTCACATGCACGCCTCTATTTTTTCGTTTTTCCTGACTTTTGAATGCAGGGATACGATTCACTTTATAAATTAGCGACGGTGAAACAGCCCCAAAGAAAAAAGATTCGGTGAGCAACAGATTTATATATCGAACATCGAGTATGGTGAACTTCAAATTGCTCTTGAAGGGAATTCTTACTGGGTAATTCATTTGACCTCCATGAATTATGGCAGCTTTCAAACACCGAGGTCAAGATGAACTGGTGACGAACATGTGTTAGGTAGATTGTGGAATACAGTATATAATATGAATATCTCAAATCAGTATGATTTAGATCGCCATCCCCTGCTTTTGGCACAGAGAATAAAATCCCAACAACCCATGATTGAGTGAAACCTCAACTTCAAAAATGGGGATTGTGGTTTTAGGCGGGAAATTAAGCAGTTAATAAAAGGTGGCAGCGGCAGTTATCAATCTCGTAATGCAGCCTTATTTTGTTCCTTAAATTACAAAACTTGAATGAAGTTGTGGTGTATAATCACAACGTCTGCTTTATGAGTTGAGTCCCTTTCCTATTAAGTGAACTGATTACTGTTAGCTTCGTTTCTCCTTTTCATGGTGGAGTTATTATAGGTTGATAGTTGTGGTTGAGAGTTTTATGGGGAGACTTAAATGACTTTTTGTGAAAGAATTATTGTTTTTTCTTAATTTAGTCCTCGAATGAATGAATAGAATATTCTTCAACTTAGCTCAGAATAAAATTATCAAAACCTTCATATTTTGCTGCATCCCCAAGATGTCAACGTATTCCACCACCTGGAAAAGTCAATGTCTATTGGGATTTGAGATTCGCGGGTCATATTCAAGAACATTTGTGCTTGTTGACGTGGAATTCGTTTTGTTCTCAACACATTAACTTTATCCCCCCCCCCCCTCTACCCACCTCCCCTTCTTCTGGATTCATTTTCCTATTAAGTGTTCATATATTTTCTTTTATTTGGCAAATGGCAAAGCATTTGAAGCCATAGTTAAAACTTTTGATGTGAGCATAAGAAAATACTTGACTCTTAGCTAAGTGTTCCTATTTTTAATTGTATAAAATTCAAATGGTGTAAAATAGTCCTACACCAATAACATAATAAATAAAAGGGAAAATGACAAAAAAAAGACCATTTAAAATTTAAAAGGATAAAAAGGGTCTATGAATTTTAAAAAAGACAGATTGGGCCTCCTACCCAATCTGTCATTTTTAAATTACTGTGTAGAGTTGCAAATACCATTGGTAGAGTTGCAAATACTATTATAGGAGTTCAAATACAATTAGTAGAGTTATAAATATCATTGGTAAAGTTACAAATACTATTACATGAGTTGCAAATACCATTGACAGAGTTGTAAAAAGTACAATTTGGTCTTTTACCTCAAATTTACAAATGACTATTTGCAACTCTGCCAATGGTGTTTGCAACTCCCATAATGTTATTTGCAACTCTGCACAGTAATTTAAAAATAACAGATTACGCCTCCTGCCCAATCTGTCTTTTTTAAAATTCAGAGGCCTTTTTATCCTTTTAAATTTTAAATAGTATTTTTTTATCATTTTCCCTAAATCAAAAGTTTATGCTTCCCTATTAATAAATAAATAAATATTTGATATTCTACAGGCCTATTTTCAACTTTCAAGGGGAAAAAAGCCCAATCGCTTTGGACCGTACCTGAATGTAATTTGCTGTTTTAGACAAAGGAAGGGATTAAAAATATTTTTAAAAAAAATAAAAAAAGCGCAGTAGACCTGAAAGAAAAGTGGAAAAATTAACCAGGAATTTCCTCCGTCAGCGGTATTAACGAATTTCTGCGCAGAATGGTGAAAGAGCAATACTCATCGTCGCGACCATGGCTCGTCGACGCAGTTACCTTCGTAGTTCTTCTTCTCATAGCAGTTCACGTCATTGCATTGGTACGCCTCAGATTTTCTTCGATCCCTAACCCTCCCCACTTTATTTCGTTCATCACGTATAGCTATAATTTCCCCCCTCATTTTGATCGCAGGTGTATTCGCTTTATAAGTTAGCGAACGTGAAACAACCCCAAAGAAAAAAGATTCAATGACCAACAGATTGATTCATTGAGCAATAACTTTGGTGAACCTCGAATTGCTCTTTACGGAAATTTTTTACTCGATATGGTTCATTTGAGGGGATCGTTTCCATAATCTGCTGGAAATTTGTGTTCGGTCATTAATTTGAGATCATCGCTTCGTAAGTCCTTGGATTCTAACAACTGGCGGTTTTATTATAGTATTTGAATGCATCAGTTACCATTTCAAGCAATGTTTGTATCGACATTGATCAGCTTGTAACTCTGATGATGATGTGAAGGAATTTTGTCATTTCTCCAAATCTGTTTATTACTATTTGAGTTTTCTTTAGCTATTGTCTATTGTGTTAAATTCCATGTATCCCCTGTTTGGTTGGGGAAGGCAATGATTGAGAGGAATTCTCTGTCTCTGAGGTGTGCTTTAGGCATGGAAGCTTCAGGAATTCAAATCATTAATTTTTTGTTCATTGATATATTAATTCATTCAACTAGAAAGTCACCGAAAAGAGTATGAATTTATTACACTTTAGCAGTAAAGTTGCGATTTTAGCTCCAGGAGATTGAACCAGTTTTATGCCGGCTTTCAAACACCAAGATGAATGTGTCCGTGTGAAACTGACGACAAACGTGTGTTAGCCTGTTGGGTAGATTGTGAGAATACCTGTATGATTGTTATTTACATGTGAAAATAAGAAAACTGTCACTGAAGAAAGAAAGATCAAAGGAGCCATCCCCTGCTTTTGGCGCACAAAACTGAAGAATAAAAAATTTCCATTTTTCCTGCATTTGGGGGGTTTTTATCGAAGGTTAGTGTTGGAACCTGTAGTCATGAGATGTTCATGAGCTGAAAATTAAGCAAGAAACGGTGGCAGCGGTAATCATCAATCTCGTAATGTGCCCTTATCTTGTTCCTTAACAAATACGAATGTTTTCTTTAAAATGAAAACAGTTATAGAGGGGACAAGCATTATTCGAGGTCCCGTTATTTCATCAACTGTGTGTCTAACATGCTAGAATTTCTGCAATGAAAAACATCCCACTCTAACTAACAAAGAATGGACAAAGCAATTCATCAACTTATGAAACCCCGCCCGGCTCTACGCTCGGACTGCACTTTGTTCCGTGCTTACAAAGATCAAAGGCGGGATAAGCCTACTTCCTAAGAAGCATCGACGTGTGTGATATCAAAGGAGAAGTCAAGAGCAGGGTTTACAGCTAGAAAGTCTTCGGGTAGGACATCTGGCCTAGTAGTTCAGGGTGCAAGCCGTGCAATATAGAGTGATAAGCGCGCAGTATAGCATTGAGGAGGATATATCAATATGCCACCATCTCTCTCAATATGCACTCATGAATGCTCGGTATAGGAAGCACCTATCTTTGTCATTAGTTGCTTCGCAAGAACGTCGAATCTCGCCCTCTTCATCTGTTTTGACTCCAACAGTGGTCAGCTTCAGGAATGATTGGCTCCATTTCTCAAAGAAAATTTCTTGGTCATTTGCCAAATCATCCACTAATTTCCTTGTTTGATTAACACTCAGCAGAACAGAATCCGAGTGGAACAGACCCTTGTGAGCCAACAGATTCCGGTAATACTGGTTGTAGAACACCATAGATGTTTCAGGATCATTGTTAACTGTTACAGATGGGTTTTTGAACTTGATCCACACTCTTTCATCAGTTCGTTTGCATAACTACTGTCAAGGTCATTGCCAACCAACCTAAGCCTCCCTTTTGAGTCTTGTTGGAACCTGTCCCTAAATGAGCTGCAATGAGCCGATCGTATTGTATGAGCCCCTGCGAAACGTACCGTTAATAAACTTCCACTAATCAGAGCCAAACACAATGGTTGTTTACAAAATTTAAACTTATGACTTTCAATTCATATGGTAACAACCTTACTATTACTCTGGTGCTCACTCTCAACTCGTATAAGCCCATATATTGTCAATAATCAAAGGAAGGGGAAAAGGTTGAGAGTGAAAGAAATGAAGATTAATAATAGTAACAACCTGAAAGGATGACAAGGTCGTCAAGGGGCAATCCTTTGGAGGAGAAGAGCTGAAACATCTCATCCATTGAAACTGGTGTCAACAATGTTGGGTCTGACATTGGAGGCAAGTGAAATCATCCCATCTCTCCTGCCTGTGGGAATCTCAACTACGGGTCCACCAACCTGTTTCTTCAGTTCCATGCAAAGAAATCACTTGTACCGTACTTACTGGAAGAAGAACATTTAACAGCATTTCAGTGAGGGAATAAGAAAACTTACAGCTTCAACGGCATCTCTAGCAGCCAGAGCAATTATGTCAGCACAAGAAACAGTTCTTGGACAGAAAATCTCAAGCACCCTTTTTGCTGAATCTATCACTGAAAATCCTCCCACTGACCTGTTCGCTGGATCACTTTGCTCTGTATTGTTCCCTTGCAGCATCAAAGATGCATCACATCCCTGCATATCGTGAGCCAATGATTTTAACTGAGGAGGACGATTGAATAGGAAAGCCAACACACAGGGCACATTTTCATTTTTGGTAATCAAATCAAAACTTAACACATGTGGTTGAAAGGGAATGGCGCAGGAACACTAACCTCCACGAAGCAATCATGGAAGACCAAGCGAAGGAGCTTTCTGGGAATGGAAGGATCATCAGAAGAGAAAGAACGGATAAATAGAACACAGAGTAGAAACCTTAAAGTACAAAATAAGTGAAACGAAGAGCAGGAAATTTGATAGCAGGAACAAGTTCGCTGTTGTCTGATAACTGAAACTGAAGAGTTAATGCTGGCAGTCGCCATCCTTTATAGTTCAACTGTACTCGGCAGGTGATATAATACAACTTGCAAGGAAGGTTAGGGTGAGTTCTTAAAGTGCTGCCAGCTTCTGAATCTATAATCCATTGATTTTCATGGAGATCCAGTTAGCCCCATCAAATATATTATCGGAGATGAGGAGACACAGCCCAGAATGTTCCTGAAAAAAAGGAGGAAATAGATTCTCACAGTTTACCATATGAAAATTGAATGGTTGACTTTATGCGAAAATAATAGACAGGGAAAAACTAAAGAAGGAAAAGAAGGGCATGCACTTGCTCAGCTCAATTTACGAGCGTAGTCAAGTAAGGTGATAGAAGACATATTACAACATTCTAAGTTTATGTTTTTATTTTGATTGTTAACTCCAATGACATTTTACAATATACTCCCTCTGGTTTTAACTTATGCTCTAACCCAAGTAATACGAGGCATGTGGAATCCCCTGTGAATTAGCAAGGACCACCTTGCAAGGCAATATTGCTAGGTGACCCATTGTGAAGTAGGATATGTGAGGGGAGGGTGAAAAGTATTGGTTAAAATTAATTAAAAATAATAAATACGTTAAAAATATAATTTTTTTAAATATATTTTTATTTATAAAAATGATGGGTAAGAGAGAATAAATAGAAAAATATATAATTAATTAAGAATAAAAAAAGTGTATTACAAATTCTAGAGAAACACCTGGTTACAATGTGAAAATAGGTTCGCGCATATGAGAGAAAATATTTAATAATTAAAAGGATCCGAGAGTGAGTATTTAATTAATTAGAGTACTATCAAAATAATCGTTACTTTTAAAACACTTTACGACAAACTCTTGTACTTTCATTTTCTCTTTGACCAAATTCATTGAGTCTTTGATTGCAGGCAGGGAAATGGTCATACTACAGCCATGGTTGCTCTGTCCAAAACACTAAAACAGGATCAATAATGCTTAGAGAAATTGTGGAGTGCACGACAATCAACTTTAAAATCAAAGTATTTGTCGCCGAAAAAGAACTCTGAAATCAAAGTATTCATCATACGTAGCGGAGTTATTGTGTCAGGCCTCAGATTGTGTGGCCGGGAATTCCACAAGGATCCTCCCAACACACAACCACCGAATGTTGACAAAGTCACGCCCTTCTTCTCTTCGTCTTTGGTTCAGTCACGACACCTGACCAATTTCTTTACTCTTACTAGTCTCTGGCAATTTCTCTCCTCCATCTTCCTTCTTCAGCTTCCGAACCCAACCAAGCATGGCCTTGGTGAAACCGTTTCAAACTTCTCTGGCTTTTCGTCTTTCCCACCGGCCGTCCAAGCAAAATTCACCACCGGTACTTCTTTGCTCTCTCTCATCACAGCCCTTCAAACAATTATCACCAAGAGGGAAGCATGCAAGGTGTGGCGCCATCGCGGATGTGAAAGCTACACCTTCGCTTGATCGCAAAGATGAGGAAGATCACAAGGTTCTTCTGGGTGCTTCCAGTGAGGAAGAGCTTAGAGGAGATCGGGTCGTTGCTGATTATGACTGGACCGAGGAATGGTACCCCCTCTACCTCACTCAGAATGTGCCCGACGATGCGCCACTGGGTCTCAAAGTGTTCGATAAGCAGCTGGTGTTGTTCAAGGACGGCAATGGTGAACTTCACTGTTACGAAGATCGCTGCCCACACAGGTAACTGCGTAATCAATATAATAAAACCAGGTTCTGTTCCTGAAAGATTCATGCATAAACTATTAGAATCATGAAATTGAAATTAGATGGAATTCCAGGGTTACTTACTTGTGGACCTTATTTGTTGTTTGATTCAGGTTAGCCAAACTATCTGAGGGCCAATTGGTTGATGGTAGGCTTGAGTGCCTATACCATGGTTGGCAATTCGAAGGCGAAGGGAAATGTGTGAAGATACCTCAGGTCTGTTTCACCTATCTTCAATGCTCATATTTTATTATAAGATGTCACTAACTAGAATATTTGTACAGCTTCCAGCTGATGCCAAAATCCCTCGTTCAGCTTGTGTTAAAACATACGAGGTGAAAGAGTCTCAAGGAGTGGTGTGGGTGTGGATGTCTCGAAAGACTCCTAATGTTAATAAGCTACCATGGTTTGAGAACTTTGCTAGGCCAGGGTTTCAAGATGTGTCCACAACTCATGAACTTCCTTATGATCACTCCATACTTCTGGAAAACCTGATGGATCCTGCTCACATCCCTATCTCGCATGATAAAACAGATTGGACTGCTAAAAGAGAAGATGCGCAACCACTGTGTTTTAAGGTGACTGAACGCACTGAAAGAGGATTTGCAGGTTGGTGGGGAAGAGAGAAAGATGGGTCTATGCCAAACTTTTTACGGTTTGAAGCTCCTTGTGTTCTCCAAAATAACCGGGAAATTGTTGACAAAAATGGTGAGAAGCAATATTTCACAGGTCTCTTCCTTTGTACGCCAACAGGGCAAGGGAAATCCTTGCTGATAGTAAGGTTTGGAGGAACTAAAAGGTCCCCACTAGTAAAACTGTTCCCTAAATGGTACTTCCATCAGAATGCAAGCAAGGTGTTTGAGCAAGACATGGGATTCTTATCATCTCAAAATGAAATTCTAATGAAAGAAAAGGTTCCAACAAAGGAACTGTACCTTAATCTGAGATCTTCAGACACATGGGTTGCTGAATACAGGAAGTGGATGGACAGGGCAGGACATGGGATGCCATATCATTTTGGTCACAGCACCATTTCATTGCCCAAGGAGCCTGCCGTGGTCGAACATGCCCCTGCCGGACTTGTCGCCAGACTCTCAGCTTCTTCACCTGCTAAGGGAGGCATCGGAAGCATGCATGCTCCAAACTTGGCTAATAGATACTTCAGGCATGTAATACATTGCAAGGCGTGCAGAAGTGCCGTCAAAGCTTTCCAGACTTGGAAGAATGCACTCTCGGCTCTGGCTATAGCAATGGCTGCATTGGCAATCCTGACGACTGGGAGGCATTGGAAGGCCCTTCTGTTGGTGTCTGCGTCCATATGCTCAGCTGGAGCCTATGCATGTTCAACCGCCATCGCAATGAATACTACGAATTTCATTAGGACACATAGGAGACTCTGAGCGATTAATGTTACAAATTCTCTTATTACACTTTTATACTGCTCAAACTTGATAGTTTGTTGAAATGATATATGGTTATCTATCTGCCACCCTATCTTTAACTCTCTAGTATTACAACTAACTGAGAGAAAGGATGAAAAGTTATTCCTTCCTAAAAGAAAAGATTCAGACACGGGTATATGGCTGTAGAGAATTTATAATCTGTTGAGAATGTCGGAAAGATTATTCGGGAAAAAAAAACTATAACGTTGCAAATTTAACTCAAATTTCTATAAGCATTTATATACTGGAGGAAAATCTCTTGTACAACTAGCTCCAACGCTGCTTTCATGTCGAATTTTGCAAAACAATGCAATTCCAGACGTTAACAAAATGGACGAAAACTAGACTAATTGACTGCTTCAAGAAGCATGTCAACCTCATGCCAGCTGAACAAAGTTTTTTTACTGTAGAAGTGTACACTGTTGGGGCCGCTGCGTTGTCGTCAGTTGGCCACAAAATCCAGAAGACAAAAGGTTACCACGAGGATGAGGTGTTACTTTACAACTTCACAGCCGTAGTCCATTATTTCTGAGTATTAGTTCTGCTCTTTGGGAGCAGGAGGTTCTTCCAACCATTTTGCACGAAAGCCTGTGCCTTGACAATCAGAGCAGCACGTTGATCCCTGAACGACAGACAGTAAACATGACAAATCTTTTAAAAATGAGTGTGTACAGCATGTAAAAAATGAAAACAATATTACGTAGGAACAAATGCGTTGGGGAATTAGCAACAATCCTTTATCATAGAAGTACCTTTCCAGAGCAAATAAGACAGGTTGTGTTTTTGGATGGAACTTCACAAAGCATGTTATCACCAAGAATAAAAAACCCAGTACCACCACACCATTTGCATTCGATGTGTCCTTTTGAGTCGCAAGATGAACACACAATTGGCCTTGGTTGCTGCATGCAAAACAAATATTGGAAAAATTTAAGGACCATCATAGAGATAAAGTTTTTAGACTGCTCCGGACGGTAGATCTCCACAGAGCATCAAAAGCAACCAGTCAGACGTCAGGTACAGTCAAGATATGGTGATCAGTTTATGCAGCTTTTAGTCGGCTTCTAATTAGGTTGCACGATAAAAAACCAACTTATCATTAAAAAAATATTTTCCTTTGTACTGCAGTGACTGCGTGGGACTTAAATATGCAATAGCATTGACCGAAGCCACCTCAGGACTCCAAAATAAATAAATGACTAAAAAGTGATGTCATTTTATGCTAATTTCTTTCAGTGGATTTTAATCTCCGGTAGAACCTTCATTTATGAAATAGAAATTATAGGTGATTTCAGATTCGATTCATTGCGCTACTTGACGCAACCTGTAAAGTATGCCCTCCGTTTCAAGACCATTGTTGTTTAAAGTTTTTCATCTTGTTTCAAAACCATTGTTATTTTAAAATTCCAATGCTTGGTTTATTGTTTTTATCCAACTATGCTCTCATCCAACTGCCTATAATTATGCATCATTCTATCTCTAAACTATCACATCCAACAAGGGTATTTTAATCCATGTTGAGTAATATTTTACATACATAAATGATTTTTTAATACATTTGTAAAACCTTAAACAACAAAAGAATTGAACCGGAGGGAGTACAACTTGTACAAGATTCCCTAGGTAGAAGTAGAACATAATGCAAGCAGAGAAAGTTATGATCGTGATCACCCAAAAGTCCAAAACCACGCATTCAGTACCCCCGATTTTGACTGTCCAGGCAAATCCAGCACATTAAACAGTAAAACTTAGAGGTTATCTCTAGATAACGTGAGACTCAAATTCCCAAAGAGGGAGCATATTACCATTTGCACATAATAGACACGGACAAACTTTCTAAATGCTTTATAATTACAATTTTAGATATCAACATCCAGAAAACATGAAATGTACTAGGGGACAGAAATAATGCAACTGGGTTTTGCCGAGTCCGGAAGAACCGAGAAACCAGTTTGCGTTTCATTCCGGTCCATTTTTATCATATTCTGAGGCACAGAATTTTCCTCACCATAAGATGTGCTCATATACTCAATTTCTTCGCAGAATTCTGTTATGAGTCCCACATTGGGAGCCTCACAAGTAGAGTGGGGTTTATAAGTTCAAGGGGTTCTCCCTCCTAATAGGCTAGTCTTTTGGGAATGGGCTCTCCCTTTGGGCTTATGCTCATCTCATTGGTGCTTTCATTGAGAGTCGGCTCACTGGAGAGGGCTACTTACGGAGGGTTCTGACCGGCAGAAGGCCGAGTGAAGTGCCGTAGAGTGGAGCCGCCGGGGACGTCGGCTTTCGAGGGGATGGCATTGTTATGAGTCCCACATTGGGGAGCCTCACAAGTAGGGTGGGGTTTATAAGTTCAAGGGATTCTCCCTCCTAATAGGCTAGTCTTTTGGGAATGGGCTCTCCGTTTGGGCTCATGCTCATCTCAAATTCCCCATATTCAATTATGCAAAAGCACACTACATGAACATGAAAATTGGATTCGGAAAAAGGCCTACTTGACCGGGTATTGAGGAGAAAAATTGAACCTTGATGAGGTTTATTGTTCATTCAATTATTCACATGCACCTGACGCCATGGGCGTATGCTAACATACCAAAACGGGAGCCTCAGAATGCTCTAGTTTTTTCGGAGAGCGAACTTCAGTCACATATTACCAGCAGGCAGAGTTCAAAAACTTAAAAAGTCAATCACACAAGGTGATATAAGTGAAAGAGAAGGCGAAAGCAAACCTGAGAGATCAACCAGGCTCTTTCCATGCGCTTAATGAAATCGGAGGAGGAGTCCACCATAGACGCGCGGATGCCGCGATTTCTAATGGCGCGGGACCTTGAATGAGCGGGTACGATAGGAACCGGCAATTTTCCCGCGGATAGGAAGCTTTGACAGGCCAGAGTGACCGGAATGAGCGAAGACCCACTACAAGATACACAGGTCGTCATTTCTTCTTCAGCGGCGGGGAGCGAGTGATGAATAACAGTAGATTACTGCAATGCAAAGCCAATCGAAGTCTTCTCGTTGTCGAAGGAGCAACAGGAACGCGGCATCTATAAATATAAGTGTTTATAAAATATGGGCTTTGTTTGGAATAGGCGTAAATATCAGGCGATATTTTTTCTTGTGGAAAAAGGAAAACTAAGATCCGACCAATCCCATCGATGGAAAATAGTATGAAAGAAAAAAAAAAGAAACGGGAAAATCAGGAGAAATTTCCAGCCGTGCCCAAGTGGGGGAGGAGAGCTGCGTTGCGTTTAATATTCTGGGATTGGGGAGGGGCCAAGTCTGAGACGGCTTCAACACAAGAACAACAATCTCTCATTCTCTCTCTTCTTTTGGTTCTGTGGGCTTCCGCGTATGCGTATTAGAAGCCCAGTGTAAAAGGATATGCCAGTCTCTTGTAACCAAAAAAAAGAATAAAAAAAAATAAAAGGATATGCCAGTTTCTTCTGCTTTTTCTTTTTTTTTTTTCCTTTTTCAGCCTTTAATACAATTATACTCTATTATCGGCTGTTTGGTTAGTTCGTAACCTATAATTTTAATTTTTTTTAATAAAATTTTAATTTAAATTTTTTTTAAAATAAACAGTTATATTTGTTCAAATGGGTTTCTAGATCAAACCATAGTTTCAGATAAGCTGGTCAAAGTAGTTTTTGGAACAGTAAAAGCACTTTTCAATTACTCAATTACCATTTTACCTTTACTTTTTCTCCCACCCTCTCTCGTCTCTCCTTTATCTTTTCCACTATCTCTCCTCTATCTTTTCTACCATCTTTCATCTCTCCTCTATCTTTTTCAGCCTCTCTCCTCTATTTTTTGACCCTCTCTCATCTCTCATACAAACTCTTTTTAATAATTTTTCAATTACAAAACCCCTTTTTATAACTATCCAAACACTCATTTATCTAAAACCATTTTTTTTCTATAATCTTTTCTCTAAAAATTATTTTCCATAAGCTGTTTAAAAGACCATTTTTTATAATCCATTTTTTAAAAGCTTATCCAAACACACACTATATTCAATCTCTTCGTGTTAGATTTAACTATTATACATTAATATAAAGTTAATTTAACGATATAAATTTTTGTTAAATTTATTTTAATCTCCAATTCGATTCTTATAAAAAATATTTATACTATGAGAAGGAAATACATATTTTATGAGAACCCAATGAAATGAAGAGGAATGAGAAGAAAAGTCAGGGGTGGAATGGTTGAGTATGAAGGGAAGAAGGAAGGTGAAACAAGAAGAATAGGGGAAGCAGGATTGTGAAATGATATCCCAAATGGAATTGGGGTTGGCAAACCATCAGACACATGCAATGCACGTGGGCTGTTTTCCCCAACTCGTTCATTTTTCAGCAAGGAGGCCAATCTTTCATCGTTTTAATTATTAGTCCTTTCCTAATTTTGGTAAAAAAAATTAGTCTTTTCCTAATAGCTTCTTTTAATCTTAATTAGAATACAATCCCATCCACACGGAGTAAGAGAAGCAAAAACCGGCACTATTGTTCTATGCGTCACGAGACCATTTACATGCGATGAGGCAGTGGAATTTGGTCGCACGTAAATCACATGAATGCCGTCCACGCTTTTAGTGCGTTGCGGGGATATTTGGGATCAGGACTTAGGAGCACCCCAATGAGCACGTGATTTAGTCATTTAATGGGTCGGAAAGTGGAACACATGGCTGACCAATTCTCCCATATTTCTAATTGTCAATTCTCTGCTCATCTAGTCATTTTGTTTTTCTTGACCCCACATTTCGTTTGATTAATTGATCGAAATTGATACGCATTATATTCTATTTTATTGCCCCTTGACGTGCCTCATTAAAATACACACTCACACAATTTCTAACGAATCACATTATTTATAATTTATAAATAATATAACTTTTTTCACGTGTGTAAAATACAAGAGATCTAAAATATAGTCAAATATAAAGCGTGTAGCTAGCACCGATCATCCCTGCGACTCAGTATGAACAGTATAATTTATATTTGTCTCTGCAAAACATGAGATCTATTCTAATGTTGAAAATAGAAAATAATTGTCATGTATATGTAATTTCAAAATAGAAATATAATCAAATAAGCTATTGTTATTGTCATAATTATTTTCTGCAAAAATACCCTTAACCTAGAGAAGAGGATGTTTTGACTATCATCCGAGTAGACATCTGATGTGTCAGTTCCTTATTGGTGCACTTGATATTTGGGGGAAGTGGGGTGGCCCCACACCCAACGCGTGATGAGGCAGAAACTACTGGTCGGTGTCGAAGCAAAATCCAACCCAATTAACAAAGGCTAACCCCTCTAGGCTGTGCCTCCAAGCTTGGCCAGTTCCCAGTATATATGTGGGAAACCTCGAATCTTCTCTTCCTCTCCGTCCAAACTATCCTCCAAGGTTTCAACCTTCTTTATTTCTTTCAACCAATATTTTTCATTCAATCTTTCAATTCTAATTCCTTTCCGTTTCCTAACATAACTTTTTATTCACTGACGCATATTGTACCCGCTTGCTACATTTTGGGGAAATTTTCCTGTTATTTGATGACAGTACTCACAATGAGTTGAGATATATTACTCTCTTCAACTCCTCAGAAATTAAACAGTCATGCATCAACCTTCAACTGCGACGCAAGAACCCAGTTTAGTTCTTGATTATGTTTCCCAATTTGGAAGATTTGCGTTTGATTCGAGGTTTCAAAACTCGGGGTCAGATGTCCGAGCGTCATCTTTATCAAATTTCTCGTCCTTCTATAGCGTAAGGGGCGCAGTTAACGGAAGAAAGCATAGGCCCGCTGCTTCACTTAGGTTAGGAGGTGGAGGAAGTTTTAGTTTTCGTAAAATATTCAACGACTTCAACAGAGCTGTTAGGTTTCATTGCGAGAAAATCCCCATTGGGTTTGCTTCGCTTCGAATTGATTCGGTGGATAATGGTTCTGGGGATAACAATGGCCCGAGAGAAGACGGGTGCGGTGTTCTGGAGGATGATAGATTGCCATTGAACGGGGCTGAGGCTGAGAGCCCCAAAAAGGTTCTAATTTTAATGAGTGACACTGGTGGTGGCCATCGAGCTTCTGCTGAAGCCATCAAGGCGGCTTTTCATGAAGAATTTGGGGATGATTACCAGGTTGTTGTTTTGACTGCTTGGTTGTGTTTCTTTACTGTATGTATGGGTGTATTTAATGTATATGTATTTCTTTTATATTATCTTCTCAATCAGGAGTTCATGTGCAGGTGTTTGTTACTGATTTATGGTCTGATCATACGCCTTGGCCATTCAATCAACTTCCTAGGAGTTACAGTTTTTTGGTAAAACATGGGCCGCTATGGAAAATGACGTACTATGGAACTGCCCCACGTGTAATTCATCAGTCTAACTTTGCTGCAACTTCAACATTCATAGCCCGGTGAATAGAAATTTTTAGTCTATTCTTTGTCTAGCTAATTCAATGTCAACGACATTGAGGACCTTTATGCTGAATTCACACATCAATGATGATTATTCTATCATCTTTTACAGCGAGGTCGCCAAAGGGCTTATGAAATATCAGCCAGATATTATAATCAGTGTGCACCCGCTGATGCAACATGTTCCACTTCGTATATTGAGGTCAAAGGGTCTTTTAAAGAAGATTGTTTTTACTACAGTTGTCACAGATTTAAGCACATGCCATCCTACATGGTCAGTTCTGCCATTTTCATATTTTTATTCAAACACCACATGAATTGTTTGGTTTTGACATCTTATTCACTGTATCTTCAGGTTTCATAAGCTTGTAACAAGATGCTATTGTCCATCAACAGAAGTTGCAAAAAGAGCACAGAGGGCTGGGCTCCAGCCATCTCAGATAAAAATTTATGGTTTACCTGTACGGCCTTCCTTTGTTAAGCCGGTTCGTCCAAAGGTTTGTTATGTTCTTAAAGCTATATGTCAATTTGGATTTCTGATTCGTTTACTAAGACTTGAGTTGGGATCAATCATTTGCTATATCGTGTCATGCATATTTTCCTGCAGTAACCTTCATTTGACTGTCAGATGGATTGAGATAGGATACTAGAGTCATGCAGTCACAGTAGTGAGTTGAATAATTTAAGTTGCATTAATCTTTAGGATTTTCTGGTCAGCTCAATTTCACCTAAGACCAATTGTTCAAAGGGATAAAATTCTATTACTACAGCCTATACAGAAGTACAATAATTTCTGGTACCCTACTGTACTCTGTTCCTGATAATTGAAGCTAATTTGATGCATAGTAGGCTTGTATTTTGCCTAATTAAAAAAGTCTTGGTCCAGGTAAACTTTATTGTTGTGCAAATTCAATCTAAATTTTTATAAAAGTGTGAACTTTTTTGAATATGCAGTCACAAGAATAACTAATAGTGGCAATGTGGTTGTTAAATCAGGTTTCCCTAACCATCTTTGGCTCCTTTAATTTATGCTGTAGGATGAACTAAGGAGAGAATTAGGCATGGATGAGGATCTGCCAGCTGTACTATTAATGGGAGGTGGAGAAGGTATGGGTCCTATTGAGGCTACTGCTCGGGCTCTTGGAGATTCGTTGTATGATGAGAATCTTGGTGGCCCAGTAGGTCAAATTCTTGTGATTTGTGGTCGCAACAAGAAGCTTACTAACAAATTGCTCTCAATTAATTGGAAGGTTCCTGTGCAGGTATTGATTCCTTTATGATCTTTCCTAAGCTTGTTTCTACTTTATTAATCCCGTGAATATTTGGTCTACATGCTCATGCTTGCTCTCTCTCCCTACATCTCCCCCTGCTGGGTTTGTTTCTTCATGACATATGCTTGAAGATTTATTTGCCACCTATTTTAATGTATGGTGGAAATGACATGTGTATGTCTGACATTTATCCCAGGGGAGAAAATATGTAGGAAAATGGAAGAAGATGAGTGACTCTGCTAGAAAATAGATTGAAGAAACTATCGATTGAAGATTTAGGTCCTGTTTAGCCCACAGAATGGAATGGAAAGGGGAATACAATGAAAAGAGTAATTTATGGATTAATAACTTGAATTTTGTACAATGTAATCCTTTTCCATTTCCACCAAGGATACCAAATGGAGCTTTATTACTGGTAGCATACAAAGTAGTCCTAGGCTGACTGACCGCTGAAAGAAAAATCCTTATGAAAGATTCCATTTATTAATTTGGCCAAGAGGTTCCGTTTATATTTTATCAAGAACTTGTGCTTTAGACCCTGATTATTTAGGGGGAGAGGTTTTTTGGTTCTTGCATCACTGGCTTTTGCATTCAGTATGGCTAATGTTTCAAAGTTAACTGAATCTCTGTTATTAATAAACTTCAAGTATGAGTTTGTTTCTCCACATCTGGGTTCTAGAACTTCCAAGTCAATTTTCTGTCTGTAAATTGATGCATAAGGTTGGAGACATTTGATAAACAAAGAAAATAATCTATATGTATGTTGGAGTCCATAGAAGCTGCTGATTTTTATTTTTTTTAAAATAATCTGTACCCCTATTTAGGTCAAAGGATTCGTCACTAAAATGGAGGAATGCATGGGAGCTTGTCATTGCATCATTACAAAGGTAAAGACTAATGTTTCTACTTCAATTTGACAACAGCACATAATTTACATGTTTTCCCCGCTTTCGCAGGCAGGCCCTGGGACAATTGCAGAGGCCATGATTCGAGGCCTTCCCATAATTTTGAATGACTACATCGCCGGGCAGGTATTTTGCTTCTCAATATGTTTCATTAACCTTGGGAATGACTAAGCAATCCAGCTGCCTCACTGGGTCAATTAGCCGAACTGTAAATTTGAGGCTGAATTTTGAAACTTCAGTAGCCACTGGACTTGGGACAAAACACAAAATCCAACATGCTTCCTACGGTCTTGAATATAAGGGACATTTTAGAGAGTTGTTTTGGTCCAAAATATAAGAAACAAATATGCTATGGCTAACGAAGTAAATATTTTTCCCCGCTTCCATACAAGACCCGGAAGCAGCAGTAATTTACCATAGTTTTGTTTGATTACAGGAAGCTGGGAATGTGCCCTATGTTGTTGAAAATGGATGTGGGAAGTTCTCTAAATCACCAAAGGAAATAGCAAAAATAGTTGCTGATTGGTTTGGTCCAAAAGCTGAGGAGCTGAATATGATGTCGCAAAATGCTCTGAAGCTAGCGAGACCAGATGCTGTGTTCAAAATTGTTCACGACCTCCACGAGCTTGTCAGACAAAGAAGTTGCCTACCTCAGTACTCTTGTACAGCTTAACATTACAGTTAGGCTTTTTTTGTTTTTGTTTTTTTTGCAAAACCAGTTTTCTGAGAAGGAGATGTATAAGGCGGAGAAGAAGCAGGACTCGCTGGCCAAAATCACGTGTGCCTTCCTCCGCCATCTGCATGTATTGTTTGGGACGCTCATTGCAAAATAATACAGTTTTGGCTGTTTTGTTCTCTTATAAATTCAGTTCATGGATACATTTATATTTTTAGTTTAACTTCCCTACTGCTGAAATGAGAACTAATGAAACCGTCAAGAGGCTAGAGGTTTCTATTCTTGGCTGTCCCTGAAGTTATGGTATATTATGTTTGGTTTTTTGGCCAGAAGAATTTATCCTTTTTTTTTTTATACAAAATTTTTTAGAAAAAATTTAGCTCACCCATGATCTAAAGGTAGGGTGAATTTTTTTTTTTCTCTTAGACGATACTAATGTCAGGCAGGATAAGTTGTCAATTACTTTTAAGTATAAATTTAAACATCTTAGAAGTTAAGATATATTCTTAAACGTTAAAATTAAAACTACTACAAAATAATATTTCTGAACTCAGCGCTTCTATTGGGCCCCATTTTTGAAATAAGAAAATCATTCTTGCCTCGTGATAATGAAGCACTGGCTAAACTTTGAAATTCATGATCTACTCTACCCAAACAGAAAAAATTTAAATACATAAAACATGCTGATAAGTTACATAAGTAAGACAACTCATTCTTATTGGCGTGTATTTTTTATGCTACCCAAATAAAAAATTTTAAATTTGAGATTTTAAACCTAAAATATACATCTAAATTAATCCATTAAAAAGCCACCTAAAAAATTTCAATTTTAAATAATTTTCAAAGTAATTATAAAAATATGATAATAAGTAAATATTCTTCTGAGAATCATATAATAATTTAATTTTTTTAAAGCTATCAATATTTAATTTTTATATAATAATTAAATGTATTTTTCTACATGATATAAAATCTGAAAAAAGAGTCCATACAATTACATTTTATCTTTACTATTGATATTGATATTCCATATGAATTCGTATGGACAGATTAATTAAGGCCTGTTTGGAAAACTTTAATTGTGAAAGAACTTTGAAATTAAATTTCTCTTATATACTTCTCTAAAATCACCTTAATTCAAAATACCCTGTTTATTTTTTTTAGTTATCTAGCTGATTTATCGTAATTTTACTCTGATTATATTTAAATTTAACCCATATTATATCCTTAGTTAAATTATAATAGGTGAGTCTCCCAGCATTTCCATACCCTCTATTTATTTTTGCTACAAACGCGGTGCCGTTTATGCTTAGAGGAAAATTGCGTGAACAGCATAATCTGCGACGGCAAGGCCTAGTGCGACAGTTCTGAGCAAATCTACTGATGGAGAAGGGAAAGGGAGTGATGGGAGGCGGGGGACGAAGGTGGGCCGTTGACTTCACCGATAATTCTACTTCTCATTCCTCTCGTGACGTTCCGGATCCTCCCGGTTTCTCTCGCGCTTCTATAGACCAGGTTTTGTTCCTATCGCCCTGTATTGTGATGCTTGATTCAATTCGATTTTGGGCTTACCTCTCTTTTCTTCTTCTCAATAGGATGATTCCTCTTTGAGTCGTCAAAAGAAGGACGCAGAATCCAACTGGAAAGCCCAGGTAACATTACTTTTTAAAACATTTTTATGTTTGGAATCATCATGATCTCTCGATTCATTGTGTTTTATGCATCGAGTTTCCTTCTTAATTTTGTACATCGACGTTAAAGTGTGTAATTCGTTAATTCTAAACCAGATACACGGAGAGCGAAAAACAATAAGATTAGATTATGTAACTCACCAAAGCGAAGACAAAAGAGATGCAAAATTTATGCTCCCTCCCCCCAAAGACAATTTTCGCTTACTATAGTTTTCATTTATAATTTTCGGGTATGCATGTATTTCTAGTCCTATATACTGGATTGACAGCAGTCTTAAGTTCAGATCTTCAATATTTTGCTAACAGAAAGCTTGGGAAGTGGCACAAGCACCATTTAAGAACTTAATGATGATGGGCTTCATGATGTGGATGGCTGGTAACACGGTTCACTTGTTTAGCATTGGTATCACCTTTTCAGCTCTTTGGCAACCGATAAGCGCATTACAAGGCGTTGGAAAGAGTAAGATGTTTTACTCTGTGCCCGCAAAAGTTATAGATTTCTTAAGCCACTATGACTCCGTCTCAACATTGCTTTTTGTTTATGGTTTAAGTTTCATATGTACAATGCTATCGTTTTAAATACCTCCAATTTAATATAAAATTGATATTTAAGAGATACGATAGTAGTTGTTATACGATTCACATTCTTTGTGAGTATCTGATTCTGAATTTCTGACGTTCATGCCTCATGATATCACCATTTTGTTTACCCAGTCTTGTGCATGTTGCTAATTATGTGCGGAAAATTTGCACATCAAGTTGCCATTGTCAATATCATCTCCATTGAACCTGAAAGTATTTTCTGGCTAAGAATTGGTGTCCCTGAATTTCAGAGTTACTGAATACTGCTAGTGAGTCAAACTATTGCCGGAAATAAATCTACTGATGATTGAAACCATGTTGATTTTAATATAATTAACCTTAAAGACCCCACTTCCCTTACACTGGTGATTAATGATAAGAAATTGAGCGGATATTTTATTCATGCTCTAATGGCATATCAACTTACTATCTGCTCTGACCCTTTAATTTTTGTATTTCTGTTATTGCTTCTTGGACCTTTGGGCCTTACCATGTTACACTGTGAAGTGGGGGGCCCAAATCCCATTATTGTTTTATTTTCAGTAAAATAAGATAGTATATCTGCATGTTTTGCTGTGTTGACTAGCGTTTCTGCTTCCAATTTGTAACCTTCTAATGGTTTGTGATTTATGCTTTCTACGGAACATCTTCTGGAGCACTTTAGCTTGTTTTGAGCTCATTAATGATATCTGTATTTGATGCAGTTTTTGAGCCGTACAAAGACAATAAAGTGGATCTTCTTGGACCTAAGTTGCTCTTCATAGCCCTTAATTTGGGGGGCTTGGCCCTAGGTGTTTGGAAGGTAATATATGTAGACTTGTCCCTTAAAGTTTTCATCCCCTTCCTAGTAATTTTTAGGAGAAGCCGCATATAACTCCTTAAACTATAGCATAATGACCACTTTGGTTCACATCCCTCTAGACTATCGCAAAAGTAGAAAACTTTTACCTGCAAGATAAAACTAACTTCTAAAAGCGCCGTGACTGTCATATGATACTTTATATTCCTTCGTTTCAAATGTACTCCCTTGCTTAAGATATCATGGGACAGTCACTTGGCTTTTAGAAGTTTCTTTTAACCTATATGTAATAGCTTCCCCTTTGCTATAGCATAACTGCATAAGGAGATAAAATTTATATTTTAAAGTTTGTGCACCAAAATAGTACTTAGGCTACATTTCAAGGGGATTGTATGTAGTTTTACCTAACTTTTGAGCTTCTTGCGTCTCCATGTTTTCTTCATGCAAATTATGTTAATATCTTGTTCTGCAGCTTAACTCCCTGGGCCTTCTTCCCACACATGCATCAGACTGGGTCTCATCCTTACCACCTGCTCAGGTTGGATTTTCATTTTCATAAAAAAGTTAACTGCCTATTACTTCTATTGAAGTGGTTTTAAAATATTTGTTGATCAAAACTTCAACCCTAAAAGTTAGAACCGGTATATTGCTGTCTCAAAAGCATTTGGGGGTTTTCTTCTCTTCTCTAGATCTGACTCAATTCGACCCTTCTAAATTTCAATTGATAAAGAGATGTTTTAGTTTTCTTCTTGATAAGTTACAGTGGAGATACTATCAGATTGTCAGCAAAATAATGAATTTTAGTAGGATACTAGGATGAAGATGATGTTAATGGTATGGCACCTATTTGACGGTTCCTGTTGAGTTTCGGGTAGTAATTATGTTGTTTTACATCCATTTATCTTGGGAAACTATAATCATGTTTCTTAATCTGTCTTCTCATTTATCCCATAGTAAAACCATTTTGAAGTACTCTGAATTATCGCAAGGACATCATCATCTGAGTTCTTGATTATGTTGCACTTTTCCATCTACAATCACCATAATTGGGCAATCGTCGTGAGATGCTTTGATGGGGAGTAAGAGTAACCATCAACGCTCTCGTTCATGTCTTGGTAGTGTGTTTCGAAATTGGCATTCTAGTCTTCTCGAGACTATTAAAGTTACCAGAGTTTGATTTAGGCACTGCTTGTGTAAGTAACCTATGTTGAGATGAAACCGGTATCTGAACAACGTAAAGCTGACAAGACATGTTATGGTTTTAACATAAGATTAGAATATGTATTTTTTGGGCAGTTATTAATCTGTTTAAATGACCAGGTACTATGTAGCTAGATCTAGTTGTTAGGTAGAGAGTAGAGACATACATGCTTTTGCGTTTACCATGTCAACTTTACAGATCATAGATATGATTTGCTTTCCGATTTGAGGCAGATGGGAAATGTTGAAAATATAACATTAACTGGTTACCGGCTCACCAACTTTCTCTATTTTATTTTTCATTCAAGGACTGCACTATTGGTCCTATCATTGTCGAGATTGTGATGCTGTGAATTTATCTTTAAGTGCAGTTGCTTGTTTTTGTATTCTAACCCTGCCTTTGCTTTCATGATCAGGAGGTGGAGTATTCAGGAGGGGGTGTTAGTTTGAGTTGATCTGGTCTCGTGTTAAGCACGGCATTGTGGTTAAAGGGAATTTGATTAAAGCAGGATGAGAAGTCAGTGCTTATTGGTCCATATGGCGTATTGTACTGAGCGCTAATGGACCATGAGACATAGATTGCT
The DNA here is from genome assembly GCA_037074615.1 of Leucaena leucocephala. Taxonomy (NCBI): domain Eukaryota; kingdom Viridiplantae; phylum Streptophyta; class Magnoliopsida; order Fabales; family Fabaceae; genus Leucaena; species Leucaena leucocephala. Next base: position 4,497,088 of record CM073540.1, on the reverse strand, counting down.
CCTGATTTAGAACAATATACCAATTATTGTCCCCAAGACCTGACTATTTTGTAGCCAACTGGAACAGCTCTGGGTAAACAAGTAGTTTTTTTTTTTTTTTTTTTTTAAAAACAGTTTATTTTAAAACGTTACTGATGGTTAATGCGTTAATGAGTTGTATTGTTACGTTATATCAAGAAACGAGTTATTCTGAAGTTAATTCACCACTCACTTCACTGTATGCCAACAATTGGTCAGGAAGATAAATTGCATGCAACATACTTGGTGAGGCGGTGCATGGCCTCTTGCTCAACTAAAGAACAATACTTCGATTATTTTATTCTCTTTCATATATTTTGAGAGAGAGAGAGATGGGTGAAGATAAAACGATTTAACACTGTTTGAAATAGTACGACCAAACACTACTATCACATCGAAATGTTCTCCTATGTCTTGGATTTCAATGCTTAGAAATTGGAAAGAATTTTTTCAAGGAAGTTGATAGAAAAATATTTTAAAAAATGACAAATGTTAAAATAGAACGGTTATTAATAACAGATTAAATATTATTTATTATCTATAGATTAAGTGTTATTAATATAATGTATTACTTTAATATTTGTAATTTTTCAAAGTTTTTTCCATCATTTTCTCTTTTTCCTATGGTTTGCGGTGACCAAGGGGAGAACGTGGTTCCCACCCGAATAAAGAAGAATAATGAAAAGTGGGGCTAAACAAATCATGAAGAGTTTGAATTTTTCTTTATTATTCTTTTGTAATGAAAAATACTTTTTATTTCATTTGAATAAACAATTTGAAGTTAAAGATTTTGAAATGTTTAAGGCATGAGTTCAAAGAAAGCTCTCTTAAAGATGGAGATTGTCGGATTTTACTGGAATTATCTCTACTTGTCTAATAGTAGCAGGAATTTGACATGAATAAAATCTACTTACAGTAAATTATCTTTTCTTTAGTGCGGTCCCTCTCGAGACTCTCTTACCTAATCGAAAACTCAAGAAAATTAAAAAAGAAAAACATTAAAAGAGGAAGGGTGACAATCAATAAAAAAAAAAGAAAAATAACAAAAAAAACTTTAGAAAATAATAAATCTCATAGTAAGACATTTACCAATAACAAATAAAGTATTACTAATTATAGATAAAATATTATCAATATAATATCATATATCTCACTTTAGTATTTATTATTTAAAAGTTTTTCTGTTATTTTTTTTAAAATTACTTAAAAAACAAAAAACATGAGGGAATGAGGATGCTAGGTGAAAAAGCATACCATACAAATTAGCTGAGAGTGGAGGGTAGTCGTCTTCTCCTACCTCTGACCTCCGTCTTTCGCTTCTCCGCTTCTCTCCCCTCATCAACGCTGCTACAACTCAATGGAGCTGACCCCTCAGCAGCTTAGCCAATACAACGGCTCCGACCCGTCCAAACCGATTTACGTCGCTGTCAAGGGCCGCGTCTTCGACGTCAGTGCCGGCAAATCCTTCTATGGCCCCGGTGGCCCCTACGCCATGTTCGCCGGCAAGGACGCCAGCCGAGCTTTGGCCAAGATGAGCAAAAACGACGAGGATGTTTCGCCCTCCCTCGATGGCCTCTCCGAGAAGGAGATCGGCGTCCTTGACGACTGGGAAAAGAAGTTCGAAGCTAAGTACCCTGTTGTTGCCCGTGTTTCCTTTTAATTCTCCGCCTCCGCATGTACTATCATCTATGATCGTATCTTTCATGTTTATTGTGCTTGTAGCTATGTGAATTGGGGTTCTCTTGCTTCTGATTATCTGACTAGTGCTCAAATCAGGCTCTCTCTCTGTTCTTGAATGTACGTAAGATCGCTCATCAGTGCAATAATAAAATTCCATCTGGTTTATTCCACCGTGTGAGAAGGGGGGGGGGGGGTTTCCGCGCTATTTTGATGCTTTTTGCTAGATGCTCATAGAAGAGTGAATTTTGAATTCGCTCGTAAACACCCGATTAGGGCATCGTGCGGTTGTGAGATTTAATTAACATGTTAGGAATGGATTCAAGATATGCTCGAACAATTCAATCATTGGGGTTTCTTATATCTATGCACCGTTTATCATGATAATTGATAAGAAATACGGCGCATTGCCCCGTCGGCGAGATGAATAAACTGAGGTGGTCACGAAGAGCTTCCCCACGCATTTCTCGTTTCTCAAGTTGTTCGAATTCATTGGTCAAATGGCTTAGCAGTAAACGAATTCTGTGCTGGGACTTGAGTAGAGGATAAGGTTGAGCGCAATATCTCCTCCCTAGATACTCAAACTCGCACCACTAGATCCTCTTGATCATTAGGCAATGTCTTGTTATGCACTTCCTTTTTATGTTTATTTTACGGGGCCGCAGTTCAAATTCCTTACAACGATCGGAATGTTCAACTTTCTATGCGCTTCATGCCATCAACAACTTGTATTTAGCTTCCAACAACCATCTGCCATCTCGCATTGAGGACCAAGAACTTTAAAAAATCCATGGAAGGAATAGAACCGGAAGGAGTACGAAGGCACTACCACCAATGCGTTCCACGTATAGCTGGATAGTTTGGAGGTAACATCAAGTAGATCCATTTTGATTGGGAAAAGTAATACTCCTTCTGTCCTTAGAAAGTTGGTTTTGATCCAAGACTTTTATTCACTTCATCTCTCATAAAAGATTAATTTATTTAATAGATTATATTATATTTATTATAATTAATTAAATTATTTAATTTGTTTATTCTACACTTGATGTACTTAAACTAATTAAATAGATTTTCTATTAACCACCGAATGAGTAATTATAAAAGTACCATGATTTGCCTAGGATAGTTAGCCAAGCTTGGCCCGATGGTTTTACGTTATTTGATCCACAACTTGTATTTAGCTTTTAAATACATAATTCACCAAACCTTGAGTTAAAACAATAGATGAATTTATCGGCTCCCAACAGCCATCTGCCATCTGGTATTTATAACCGAGAACTTAAGAAAATCCATACACTTCCATTTTGGGGATCATCCGCAAGATTGTCAAGTAATCCATACACTTTCCATTTTATCATCATCCGCAAGATTGTCAAGTAATTTGAGACCACTCTACGTACATGTTCGCTAAGATTTTTGTAAAATGGTGACTTGTTGATACATGGGAATGAACTCCAAAGTTGTGTATAAAGTGTATAAACGCCTGACAGTGATTGAAAAGGTTTACAATTGTCAAGTAGCAACACTGGCATACACTACCGAACTGCACCATTACCTATCCCTGTAATAGATACAATAATACCCGACAATAACGATAATTCTGAAAATAGAGGAACCGTAATCACTAAAAACAACGATGATGCAACTGATACAAGAATTAAGAGATTAAATTAATTAATAGGTCCTGCCAAAGCATCCTTAGTTCTACAGTGTAACCATCACTAAATATGACCATTACCTTGCTGAGCCTTTTTCTCAAAGAAGAAGTCTTACAGTTGAAAAGATGGTAGAAGTTTCAGTCATTGCACCATTCCCATAAATCCCACAGGCCAACCTCCTTGAAACAGGTGAAATGAGATTAATGCCAAGCTGGTCGACGGCCATGAGATGCCGTTCTGTGAAAGGATTAGTCCACATTAAAGTGTTCATGGCTGGTGCAATAAACAAGGGCTTCCTGTAGTCCCATGATCTTACAATACATGTTAGTAGATTGTCGCACAATCCTCCAGCAATCTACAACAGGGGTTACGGAACAGAAAAATGGCAGTTTTTACTTGTCAACTACTTAAGTATTTGAATGGACACGCACCCATTGCTAAATACTATGTAAACTCGAAAAACTGGACATATACATTCATGAATGGGAACCATCACAGCATCATGTAACTGGTCAATATTTAGCCTTATACAGGCCAGATTGTTTTATATGCAGTAAATCATATGTATTGTTTTGATTTTGACACTATGTAGAGACACAAATCTGCCAAAATTTCTTTGTTTGATTACCTTGCCTAGAGTATTTGCTCATCGACCAAGCTCAATGTGAAGAACATGATCGCCTAGTTTATTCCAACCATGCCATTCATCCTCATCAGTATCTAAGGTCACATCCTTGGGAATTGCTGTTCTATCAATGAAACGCAAAGATGCGCTTGTGGCAACTCCTTTTACTTCTGCCCATTCCGAAAAACAATGAGAGATATTTGCAAACTTTACAGCAGCAACACTTCCACTTGCAGCAAGAAGAATCCGAGGCTTCCTGAAGCCAGCGGCATTTACTAGAATAGACCCTTCTGAATTTAGAGGCTCTGAACAGGACACCACGCAGAAATTTCAGTCGATTCTCCAGTATTTAGGATCAAAAAAGGAGTTTAGCTCACTCGTTAGACCTTCAACAAAGAGGGTAAAATCCCATTAGAGGGCATTTGATATAAATGCTCATGCTCTATAGGGCATTCCATCAAACAAAAAAGACTGCGTTAATCTTTCTACGTGAAGACTGGATAATGTCAGTAGAACAATGTCCTAAGCCATGCCACTAATTACAAGTTCTAGCAGAGGAGGGAGAATAGGGAGAGAAGAAAAATGTCGCACCGAACTAAATGAAACCAACTATTCTGAAAGATCTACCAAGAATCGCCCAACATACAAATTAAATTCGCAGTTTAAGCCATACGCTATTCATGTTCGTGTGTGAAAACGCGATCATTCCTTACGAACTCAGGACAACTATACGAAACGAAGTGAAACAAAAAACTGGAAAAGAGAGCAAGAAGAGGAGGAGGACTCTCGTAAAAAAGAATAGAAGTAAACTCACCTTCCGTATCTGGTATTCTTTTGCCGGTGTAGTCTATTACTCAAATCTAAAAATTTCATCCGCGACTCCAACAACGAAACGATCAAGACCGAGCTCTCAAGAGAAAACGCAGAAGCACCAACAGATCGCAGCTTGAGAGTTTTAAATGCCAAATTGGCGCTTTCATGGGTCATCCTTTGGAATTGTTTTTTTAGTAGTCCACCCCTCGATTATATCCAGATTCGCCGCGTCGCGTACTTAATTATAGTAGATGAGTCTTCTAATAAAATTTTTTTATTATATATATCAAAATTTAAATTTAAAATCTCGCTTAAACGATATCGAAGAGTTAATAACCCATGGTGGAATTGTTAGATTGCCATGAGAAAGAAACGACTTGTTCCCCCAGATTCTCGGAGCATTTCCTGTTCTGATAATTGGGCCCTCAATATTGGGCCCATATATTCCAAAAGCCCAGAAGACCACGAAAATCAAAGGATTATCACCGACTGCGATCTACGACGGTAATTGCAAAGCTTCTGGTTTATCCAGAACTTGTGTCTTCAAGAAATTTGTATCTGTTCAACACTAAAATTAACATACACCCCAGTCACCCACCGTTTTCTATTGTGACTTTGTAGTTATAAAAAACCCTTATACGAAAAATATCAAATTATATTTTCTCCATTCCATTCATATATTCCGCTAAGCATTTGAAATGCATATTAGATAATAGAATATAAATATAGTATTCACATTTCTAAATTAGACATATTCATTCGTACGTGAATTTGAGACATTATTACCTACGATATATTTCTAATTTATACTGTATGATAATCATCAAGACAGTTAAAACCATAATCTAAAATTGTACACTAATTAATGTTATCAATAAAAATTATAAAATTTATCTCAAATAAAAAATGTCATATGAGTCGGTTCTTTTTTCCTTTTTGACTTTCTTGACAGAACGATAGAGAATTGAAAAAGCTTAGAACTAGTTCGTCGACGTTGGGTCTTCTCTCCAGAGTCTGATGGTCAGATAAAGCGTAAAGCTTGGTTGTTTCAGCTCCTTCGTCAAGAAAACGACCAATAACTAATCGAAATCGATTTCCGTTTACCTTTCATTTCTTGGATACAGTGTCAAATAATTTCTTGTGTTAGTTATTCGTTTTCCTTTTTTTATCATATCGCCGAAAGATACCCAAATACCTTCCGTTTCTGCGATAATTATATTCTTATTATCCGTTTAGCATTCAATTAAGCTTCATCTATGTTCCAAACAAACCCTACTACATACGCAAATCCAGAATCTTGCCAGCATCTTGCTGATTATAAGCTCAAGCACGGTCTAAATGGCTACAAAGCGATCCAGAAGTTCCTTGCTACCTCCCCAACTGGAAAGTCTAGTGTCAAGAAACCCAATACAAAGATACCTAGATGCGATTACTGTAATAGCTATGAAGGTAGACTTTATATTTGTTTGATTTGCTCTTCAGTCGCTTGTCTGGATCATACAATTACGCATCCCAAATCTGAGCCTGGCCATAGCATGTTCGTAGACACCGCAAGGGCAGAGCTTTATTGTGAACTATGCCGTGATCAAATCTATGATCCTGATTTTGATCAACTTGTGATGTTTAAGCACTTAGTGGGTATGCCAAACGGTGATTATGGAACTGAAAGCATTGGACAAAGATTAACCAAAAGGAGGAGGTTGGCTTCAGGCATTCGATCATTGGATCCGAAGAAATCTAAATGTGGCTTTCCTATGAGTGATCGGCGGGAGAAATCCTGTTATCCGCTGGGTTTGAGGGGATTGAATAATTTGGGAAGCACTTGCTTCATGAATTCTGTGTTGCAGGCATTACTTCATGCTCCTCCTTTCAGCAATTATATCCTGAGTGGTGGGCATCGTCCCGAATCTTGTCAGAAAATAGCCACCGACCGGCTATGTTTGCTTTGTGATGTTCATGAAATGTTTACGGCTGTGTTTTCGGGCGATCGAAGTCCATATAGCCCCGCTCAGTGTCTCTACAGGTCTGCAACTGTTCTGTCTTTGAACTCGTTGATTTTAGCCAATTCCGCAACTAGATAGGCGTTAATCTCATAAAAATAATGTTTGGCATATATTTATCAGTTGGATCTATTCTCCTTCAGTTTTTGTGGGACACTCCTTGTTTTAAATCCTCCCGATAAAATTTGCTTGATTACTTTTTTTGCATATATCTAGCTGCAATTTTGTTGGAGCATCTTCAATTCAGACTTGAAACAATCAGGTCTTTGGATGTATTATGTTACTTTGATGCACAAAAAGCTTATGTTTACGGTCCTATGGTTGCTGAAACCTTTTGTTTTTGTTTCAAGCTGGTGGCAGCATTCAGAAAATTTTGCAAGTTATGAACAACAGGATGCTCATGAGTTTTTCATTTCGATTTTGGATATGATTCATCAGAGAGAGGGCAAAACAACAAGCAAAAGCAGAGGTACTTGTATTCTGAGATTTGGTGTTTACCTGCATATTCGTTCTATCACATGCTTGATGTTAGAATCAAATATCTGGTTCTCCGTGTCTTCAGTGTAATTTGTTAACTTAATATAGCTCTTTTATTGGGCTATTCAAATTCTGTCTTATAGCTTTACATCCAGAGTTTTCTAAATTGTTTTGTATTCTGTGGCACATTTCAGATACATCTCAGGGACGTTGAGTGAAAAATAATCTTACCACTAAATAAGAAAATGACTAGTCTTGTCAGCATCTCTTAGTTATTACGTTTTGCCCAAATTGATGATGCCTGCTATTGTTTCCACAGATAACGCAGATTGCCAATGTATTGCACATCGGGTTTTCTCTGGGTTGTTAAGATCTGACGTTACTTGTCTGGTCTGCGGATTCACCTCAACAACCTATGACCCTTGTCTGGACATTTCACTTGACTTGGATAATGTCAGCCGCTCTTTAGCAGAAAAGGGTACGAAGCTTCCGGAACGGAATGAGGATAGCAGTATGTCAACACTGCTGGGCTGCCTAGATTTGTTCACAAGGCCAGAGAAGTTGGGTTCTGACCAGAAATTTTACTGTCAGCACTGTCAGGAAAAGCAGGATTCTTTGAAGCAAATGTCCATAAGAAAGCTTCCGCTGGTTCTTTGCTTGCACATGAAGCGATTCCAACACTCTTTTGTGCAAAGAGTGACAAGAAAAGTAGATCGCTACATGCACTATCCGTTTTCCTTAGACATGACCCCATACTTGTCATCTTCAGTCATCAGAAGCCGATTTGGGAATAGGATTTTTGCTTCTGGGGGTGATGATTCAGATATGTTATCTCAGTTTGAGGTTTTCGCAGTGGTCACGCATTCAGGGACGCTTGAATCTGGTCATTATGTTTCCTATGTACGTTTAGAAGAGCAATGGTACAGATGTGATGATGCTTGGATAATTGAGGTAGAGGAGGCTGTGGTCAGAGCTTCCCAGTGCTACATGATCTTCTATATGCAAAAAAACGCTATACAATAAAGCAAAGAGGATTCGAGTCAGCTTCCAATGTCCCTTGGAAGAGACATGTTCCTATCTCTGGCTATCAGGAAGCGAATGTATCTTCATCGATGGCCAACTCGTTAATGCATCGTCAGAGATTCAGATTGTGAAAAAGCTGGTCATGGAAAACAGATGCCTGGTTGCTAATTTGACTGTGATGGAATATTTTTCCGAGGTTATTTCGTCAGCAGCATTGACACAAAGATCTGTGGGAGTGAAGCAACCTAACTCCTTTATGTTGTGCAAGTAACTTATCATAATATGCATACTCAGATTCTTTGATTGCAGATTACTCGTGTAGAACATAACTCGTAGCAGCTGATTTTTATGAGCAATGTTGCCCTTATTGTTACTATATGCGCTCCACACAAAACGTGGGGAGAAAGAAAGGAAACTAACAGCAAATGAATTTATTTGAGTAATTGTCTCTATTCTCTCTAAAGTCTAAACTTTCAACATCCGTCTTCTCTCTGTTTTTTTCTTTCTTTTTTGAACTTTACGAGGTTTCTGAAATTTAATCGGGATTGAGAAGTAGGAAAGTAACGGCGAGAGCTTGTTTTTCTTGCAGGAACAGTCTCCAATTATAAATTAGTTAGATTCATTTTCTTTATTTGTTTGCTTGGCCGATGACAACTTGCATCTCCTATATTAGTCAGAATTCAAGTCAAGAATCTCTAATAACCAAGTCATATAAAAATAAAACGAGAGATTCTTTGGTGATTCCATGTGCAGTTTTGCTGAACTGCCCTACTTAACCAAGTCTCAAGCGCTTTTAATAAAGCTTACACGTGCTTTATGAACAACATGAACGCCTGCATCCATAGAGTTTTCCCAAGATAGGTCAGATTATTAATATAAACATATATATTTTTTTTTTGCCCACCCGATTCACCAGAATTTTACCTTTACTACATCCGGATCCGACCCGCGTCGCATACCTGGTTATGGTGGGTGAGTTTTCTAACGGGAATTTTCTAGTATTAATATAAACATATATATAGCGTGCAGCCACAAGTTTGTTGAGCACCTATGCAAGTTGCAACTTTATTTTATTATTTATTTTTCGGCGTGACAATTTGAGATCTCATGGGGTTTTACAACCTTCCTTGACAATAATTAAATATGTTCAGCCCAACAAGCTATAGATTAACTACAATTTTAATCTTTATCCGACCAAAAAAAAAAAACTGCAACTGTAAATTCTTTTCACCTGATTTTTCATTCAATTAACAATATTATAATTTGCTACCGTTGTTACTAAACGAAGGTAATTTAACTATTAAGCACCACTTTAGCCTGCAGATGTGAACATGATCTTTTGCGTCAAGAAACGGAAAAGGAGAGATATACGATCGGAAAGAGCTGAAGCACTTGTTGTGTGGCCTGGGATTGTCTTTTTGTCGGAAAGCTCCTTTGGAGGTGGACAGCCTGATTCATGAAGTTTCCTTCGTCCACGTTATAAGTGGCCTTACAGTTTCTTACTTTGTTCTTGCCCTTGCTGGGTTACTTGCTTTCACCCAAAAACAAACAAAGGAAGAGACAGAAAATTCAGGCAGGGACCAAGTTTAACTTTTTAAAACTCTTCGTATATGACAAAAATGCTACAAAACATGAGTTTCTAGTTTCATATAATTGGGCAAAATGCCTTAAATTTAATTCTTATGTAGCGCGTTATATTTTTAAATTTATTTCATTTTTTATATTTTAAAATCCTGTTTTTTTATGGGAAGAAACTAGGCCTAAATTCATATATAAGTTATTCTGGATAAACATTAATTGTGAAATTTTTTACTTTTAATGCAATTTATCTATTTTTCATCCAAAATTAAGAAAATATGTGTGTTATATAGAGTTTTTTTTGTACAAAATATTTTTAAAAAAAAATTAAGTTTATTGACAATCTATAAGTATAGTGAAATTTCTCTCTCTCTTAAATAATATTAATATTAAATAGGATAAGTTATTAATTATTTTTAAATATAAATTTAATAATTTAATAGTTAAAAGATTTTTTTAAATATTATAACTACGGCTATAATAAAATAAGACTTAAAAGATAGATAGAGTTATCAAGATATTCAATTCTTGTTTAGCATTTGCACGTGCGTGACGCATACTGCATACAGCCGAAAAGGAGTATATTAGTAGTTTATACGAATCACCTACGTGTTTCAATCGTGGTTGGATAAGATCTGTACCCTTCGCACTCCAAGACCTTTTGCATCGACCCTTCAATCCCCCTTTTCAGACAAAGGAGGCGCCCTCCTCTCTTGGGCTCACCATGGAGCCAACAACATCCAATCCACCGGGCCCCACTGTCCCCACCCCAATCCCCTTCTTCCATTCTATTTACAGTAGTATTTCTTTTACTCCCTTTTATTTATTGCCACTTTTTCAAGCTTTTCTAAGACAAATTTGCTACAAAATAGTATATTACTATATATTATCACCTTTCAAACTTGTCCCTCCGGATATATTTTGATGTAGAAATTGGTCGTTTTCACTCAAACATTCATGAAAAGCTGGTTAACGTCTTGCCAATTCTGTGTAATTTGCAGCAGCGGCAATTGAGAAAGTTTTATATTTTTTTAAAAGAAAGAAAAATAGAATAAAACATGAATGATATTTATGCAGACTTTTTCAGGTTTGATTAGTCAAACATGGGAAATTACGCCGCTGATATCCCTGGGTAACCATTTTACCACATTTAATGTTGAGTTTACAGAGTAGATTGCTTTCAGATTCGCGGTCATAAGGTTTCTACACGGTAACAAGATTACCTCAACTCCCTCAAAGTCGGTTCATTCATATTTCATAGTCATACTAATTTCTCACCTTTTTCGTTTCTATTTTCCCCTCGTTTGTTCATTTTATTCTCCTACTCCCTGCAGATTTTTCTTGTTTGAAGAAATATGGAGTAGAAAAATACCCCTTATCTGAGGATTTTCCTGAACTGGGTTTTGATTCCTTGTTGAGACCTTCCATCCATCGTAAGCTTGACGATGCAGGAGGAGGAAAATCTTAAAGATCCCTCCGGCGAAGAAGCTGTGGAAGAGTATGAACCCAACAGGGGGGCTTGTGGGTGTCTCTGCATTCCCGTTCATTGGTTTAAAATGCTTTCGAAGGAATTGCATTGGAGTTTTGTATTCGGTGTCGTCGTTGAGTATGGAATAAGTCAGGGACTTGGTGGAGCTCTCTCGACCGTTGGAACGAAGTACTATATGAAAGATGTTCAGAAGGTGCAGCCATCTGAAGCACAGGTTTATGCTGGAATCACATCCATTCCTTGGATTGTCAAGCCTCTTTGGGGTCTTCTCACTGATGTTCTTCCAATTCTTGGATACCGCAGACGACCTTATTTCATCTTTGCTGGTATGTACATATATGTATCTATATATATATAATATGCGTTTCTTCTCTCATTTTTCAATGTTCCTGAATCTTATATCTTCATCTCAGCTTAAATGACTTCCATTGAAGTTATGTGATGTTGGTAAGCTAAAAGTGACAATGTTGTGGGCATAGTGTTACTATTCGGATCATTGACGTTAGGCAATAAAGCAGTAAAGGATGCATCAAAAGGCAAGTTGTATTCAGATTTGGTGGAAAAGAAAATGGATATATAACATGGAGTTTACAGTTTTTTTATTTCTTTTCATTTATAGATTAGAGAATTAACGTATGGGGACAATAGCAATAATGTCACAATTTCAGGTCTGGTATAACTGAAATCAGGAAAAAAAATTGGGATAATGTCTCAGTTGGGTTACTAATGGAGTTTCTACATTGGTGTAGCCACAACTAATTCATTCTTCTGGTACTTAAATAGTGTGGTTCTTCACTTAATTGACTGCTTTATTTGATATCCTTAATCAAGGATTGAGTGTCATAGGCTTGTAGCTCCTACGAAGATGAATGCATACTGTGTTATAAAGACAGAATGTGTATAGTAATTTTTAGACAGCATTCAAAGGCTTGTTATCAGAACAATGTAATCATGGCCGCGTTATTTAAGTTTCTTAATGATTATTTGACAAATTAATGCTATCTACAAGAATGGCTCGAGTAACTTGGAAGTTTCTTCATTTGAGACTATATTCTGACTTACGGCTCCTGTGTTTGGATCTTGCAGGTTTCATAGGGATGATTTCTATGCTTCTGTTATCTTTGCACAAAAGCCTGCATCTTGTTTTGGCTATTTTGTCATTGACAGCTGGAAGCGCTGGGGTGGCTATAGCCGATGTAACAATTGATGCGTGTGTGGCACAGAACAGTATTTCTCATTCTTCTCTTGCTACTGACATGCAAAGCTTATGTGCCTTCAGTTCTTCTGTTGGAGCATTAATAGGATTCTCCATTAGTGGCATCTTTGTTCACCTTATAGGCCCTATGGTTCGCCTCTTGAAACTTGTGTTTTCCTTTCTTTAATATTCTATGTACGGAGGTGTATCTGAACTGAAAAGCTTTTCCTTTCTTTCAGGGGGTGTTTGGTTTGATGACAATCCCAGCTGGACTAGTTTTTTTGGTTGGATTTGTACTTGATGAGCCTCATATTCCCAACTTTGCTTACCGACAGGTATAACTAACTCTTGTCATTTCTCTGTTCATTATACATGAATAATTTGATGTTCCATCTTCCATGTATTGTGTTTAGGTCAACCAGAAGTTTATCGATGCCGGTAAATCCATGTGGACAACATTAAAGATTGAAAATGTATGGAGGCCTTGTTTATACATGTACTTATCCTTTGCTTTGAGCTTGAACATCTATGAAGGAATGTTCTATTGGTACACAGACTCAAAGGATGGGCCATCTTTCTCTCAGGTACTTGGTTGCAGACGGGTTTATGTTACAGTTAGTATATATTTTTATGTAGATGGGAAATGTGATGGTTTCTCCAAATATCTATATCCTTGCTACTTGTGGCCCCAATACATTTTTCCTATCTGATTTTGGCAAAATAGTGCAGATTGCTGATGTTAATCTCATAGTGTAACTGAGATCTTGAATAATCCTTATCATTCTAACTCATTTGTGCCTTTGCTTTGGTATGATTGGAGTATTTGTGTCTCGCCGGAGTTGTTAGTAATTGTGTTATTCTTGTAACCTTGTTCCGTGTAAGACTTCCTTGTAAGACTTCATGGTATAAAATGCCACTAACCATTGCTGTTTATCCTGCTTATACAGGAGAATGTAGGTTTCATGTATTCAGTTGGTTCAGTGGGCTCCCTACTAGGCGCAATACTATACCAATATGCTCTGAAGGATTACGCATTTCGAGACTTGCTCTTCTGGACTCAGTTGTTTTATGGTTCGTCAGGCTTGCTAGATCTGATTCTGGTCTTGCGGTGGAACTTGAAATTCGGCGTGCCGGATTATTTCTTCGTCATCATTGTTGAAAGTGTGGCTCAATTGACTTACAGGCTCAAGTGGATGCCTATGCTTGTACTCAGCTCAAAGCTTTGTCCCTCTGGAATTGAAGGCACATTCTTTGCTCTGCTTATGTCAATTGATAATGCTGGGCTTCTCACATCCTCTTGGGGAGGAGGTTTCTTACTCCACATTCTCAAGATTACACGAACGCAGTTTAATAATCTCTGGCTTGCTACTTTGATCCGTAACATATTGAGAATTACTCCTCTTTGCCTGCTATTTTTGGTGCCAAGAGCTGATCCCAACTCTTCCATTCTTCCTAGTGAGTGCTTAAGTTCGAAAGAGGATCTTGAAAGTTCAGAACCTGAGAATATTGAATTGGTCTCCCTTGTAAACAGCGTTGATGGCAAGTAGCCTATGCATTGAACAATCTGAATTTTCATTTACATGAACAACTAGCAAGCGAATTATAATTGCTTGATATCATGCAGAGAAGTGGAATGAAATTGAGGAAAGTTTTTAATGCGGTATGTGCCTGATGTGTGGTTCTTGCATTTCCCTGTTCGTTATGTTACGTCTCATATCCAACATCCCAAGCAACATCATTTCAGTTTGATCATTGTTTCAACCAAGGAGTTAAAAAGAAGAGGCCAACGTAAGTCGTAAGCCCCTGCAACATCCCTTGCATTGATGCATCAATGATGGAGCATGATCATGTGAATCTTTTGAATATGCCTAATTACTCATCCTCATGTTTGAGATTTTGAATATCTAAAATTATATAATTATAGCATGTAGGAAAAAAGGTCTCAAGAGGATACTGAGGAATACTATCATAGTTATCACACTCCATGATTGAATTCAGATTCAGCAATGCACCTTTTTAATAGCACGCACTACAGAATTTAAATAAGGCCAAGTTTTCTAAACAGTGTAGGGGTGAGGATATAGAAATCCAAGCCGATATAGCTGTTACTTCGTCTGACTAGAAAATAGGTGCTAAAAGCAAGTAACGCTTTCGTACTACGCAGCATAGTGAGCATACCCATCACATCTATAGCCCACATTGACACTATAATTCTCTTTACATTTAAGATCGCCAGCAATTAGAGGTCTGAGGTGCTTCATACATCAATCAATGTGCCAATTTCTTCAAATGTTGAAAGGTCTTCTGTTTAATCCATTGTCGGTCATAAGGCAGGTATGCCTGGATTGAATGATCATAGCTGCAAGTAGAAGCCAAACAATAATATCAGCCATTGCCAAGACAATACATCAAGAAACCGATCTATACTAAATATTAAAGATCGTATATGCACAACTTGAGTTATTACATTAGGCTATTTTGTTTGACATTTTTCCCACGCAAGGAGACCAAAGGTGGTGGGGCCAGCATGTAGTACAGCAATTTCGTTATACATAATGTTCTTACAGACGCTTTTTAAGAGTTACAAAAAATGGTAAAGGGCTCTGATGATTTGTTTTCTCCAACCCAGATTCTCAGTATTCACACATTAATACCATGTAAATGCAACGTGTGATGTGGAGGAGGGGGGGGGGTATATATATGCATATATATAAATATATTGAGAGAGAGAGAGAGAGAGAGATACACTATAGCACTCATGTCTGCAAGACCATCTATGAAGTTATAGAGATCAGCAATATCATATGAGAGATTTCTGATGGCCGGATTTAACTCCTTAAGCTTCCTTTCATATAAAGCGCAGATACCTGAATAAGGACATGGATATCCATCAGCTTTAAAATCGGTGGACTCCCAGGGTTACCGCAGTTGCGTATTTTTCATCATAAATAGAATGTATATACGAAGTCACACGTCAATTCTAAACTGAGCACTCATTCTTGCAGTGCTAGATAAACGTTTGCGCGTATTTGTGTTTGATAATGAATACCAATTCACTAAAAATGCAAAAAGGATGCGACTGGAAATCATGGAAAACTTATTTTAGGAGTACAAAGGAGGAAATTCTAGTTTAGAGATTTCAATTTCATGTAGTTTCTGACTTTATATGACTTCTATTTGTATTTTCGAACTTATGTACTTTCTCTTTTTCATATTTTCGGCTCCCTGTAAATACCCCAACACATTCCAACACATGTTAATGCAACTTATCTCTAGTTTCTTCTGTGCAAATTGCGTTTTGAGGCTACCAAACACACTAGGTTGATCATGCAAAACAGGGAAGTTGAATAAGCGGCATTAAAAATACTTGGCATAGGAACCCAAGCAACCGCCCAACCTTTCTTTAAAAGTATAAAGTACCACATAATCAAAATTAACAAAATCAAAACCCAAATAGCATCGGAACAAAATCAAGATATTGGAGCAGAAGTGTTCATCAAGATATTAGTGCAGAAGTGTTCAGTAGAAGCACATCATAGCCTGTAGGCTAAACATGAATCATATCTCCATGGTCTAAACCTAGAGATATAAACAATCTACAGAGAAATCGCTTTTCCCATTTCCCTCATAAAAAGAGAAACATGTTACTATGTTAACACTTCAAAAACTGAAATCTTTCTTGACATGCTGCCATGCCCAACAAATATAATGTGATCAAGGTTACCTCTACCACAGATTAAGAACGTTACTAGGTTCAATATTTATGCATGCTATTCTCTTCATTCTATATAATATCATTTCTTATTAATTGAGCAAAATTTCAATCATCACACTTACAACTCATTATTAATACAAGAGAAGCTATGATCAATAAAATAACGCAGTTAAGCATAACAAAGCCTATCTTCCATTAAATTGCCATTTTCATTTGTAGATGTATTGGCGTTCACTAATGTTATGAAATTTATTCTACTGTCCGACTTATAGTTTGACCAGAAACAAAATAACAGGAAGTTTATAACTCTCCTGGAAGAAAACTTCTCAGGTCAGGACATTCCTGACTACTTTTCAATTCACAAAGTTGCATATCAAAGAGAACATAACAGGTGTCTATTTGGATGTCACAATATTAAATTAGCTTGAGAATAGGAAAACAAAGAAGAGATACTAGCAAAAAACATGGTTATGAAGATGATATGATTCCCACAGCAAGTTATACCCATATATAAGACATACCATCCATTGCCTGACTTATTGACTCATAGTCCATAAATGTTCTAGTTGCCCTGTTCTGAGAGGACTGCATTAAAATAATTGTGTGGCGATTCGCCTAAATAAGTTGTCAAAAAAACAAAAATATAGTTAGTACATGGGGAAGTTACAAGCATGAAATTAATTCTTTAATGACAGATGAAAAGTTAAAACGCAAATCATATGTTGACATTTGCCAACTTACTCAACTTTTTTCCCACATGTTTTAAGTTGCAGGAAAACATGTCAACGCCGATGGACCTAAATCGCAGTATACTGGAAAGAAAGGCTAGATGTCGCCAACAACATGAGATGAAAATCGACTAATAATGCGATCTACACAACATTTGGGGTCAGAATAGGGCACAGCTGCACTCGTGATTCCATCTTAGCTTAGCAGGAACAAATATTAGTCAGACGGAGCCACTAGTACACTTGTGCAAACAAATGTTGCGTCAGAAGCATTGCCCTGAAGTCCTGATAACCATCCCACTCGCTACTATTATTCCTGATTGCCCAAAAACATGCCTTCCCGAGTCCACAAAAAAACCTAGCTACTATTATTCCCCATATTTTTCCTATAAATCAAAATAGGGATTAACATAGCCCTAATTTATTTCATAATTGCGAAGGTGTTGAAAACTTTACCATGAGAGAAGGAAGGAGATCGGTGGAAGTCGACGGAGGGAGTGTAGGAGCAAGCTGGTGGCGTCGTTCGTTGGAGCTACGCGAGGTACCAATGAGACGACCGGAGGGGCGGACTATAATTCGTGAAGAGCCACTTGAATAACGACAGATCAGCACTGATGGGTGACGGCTATACGTGGAGCGCTAGAGAAAAATCGTTCTGTCAATATAATTATACATAAACTGTAAAAAATTGTTGAAAAAATTAATCAGACATAGTGTGAAAATGATTTAATCCTAAAAAAATTCTAATAATAAATTAATAGTAAAAATATGATCATTTTTTGTTAATTTATCGTTAAAATTG
Source organism: Leucaena leucocephala (assembly GCA_037074615.1). Taxonomy (NCBI): domain Eukaryota; kingdom Viridiplantae; phylum Streptophyta; class Magnoliopsida; order Fabales; family Fabaceae; genus Leucaena; species Leucaena leucocephala. The sequence continues at coordinate 4,479,290 of CM073540.1, read as the reverse complement.
TTTAATTGTCATTAAATTTTAAGATAATTAAATTTCCTTATATAGAACCTCCCTATAATTCTCCTATAATTATTCTACAGTAATAATAGTTAAAAAATAAAAAGAAATTAATTCTATGACCATTTATATTTAATTTAGTTTTTATATATATATATATATATATATATATATATATATATATCTTCAAAAGGTATTTAAACTACATTGATAACCATGCTAAACAAACTCAATGACAGCTGTCACTTAGTTACAGTTTTTTTATAAACCCAACCCGCACAAAAACACCGCCTATACATACGCAGGTTTCCATTGAAATATAGATATGGCGGGCAATTCTGATTCATCCTCCTCTCCACCGTCTACAGGCGTGGATAGTTCACTATCTTGAAGATACAATTCGTGGCCAGCAATCGAAGCTGCAGGATGCGTTGGAGCAAAACCAGCACACGTTGAACACTCTGAAACAAATACACGTGAGTAGATATCGACCTGTTTGATCTTCATTTCAACTTCTTTCTTTCTAATGTTTAATTTTTGTGATTTCTTCTGTTCTTTATGCTATTCTGTTATAGTAGTTTCATGGTTTTTTCTGCAGGTGTCTACCATAGATCATGAAATAGTGGAATCTGCAAATGAGGTATTTAAGACTATGAGAAACAGGATTAAAGGGTGTGAGGATGCTTTAAAGGAATCTCAGGAGGGATTTTATGAAAACGACATGGTCAAAGACGCTCAAGCTGTGAAGAGATCAATAGAGATCCCACATCTCTTGTGAGATCATCAAGAAAAAGCGTACTACCGCACAAGATCGCTAGTGGGAGCCGCAAGAAAAAGCATACTTAAGGGTGTATTGATATCCGAGAGATCATCATCTCTCTGATTTTCGATTTCACTTTCACTGCTGTGAACCTGCTTCGATCCAAGAGATCCGAGACGTCACCGTCTTTCATCTTTCTCAATCATAATGTCTGAGATTTTCGATTTCACTTTCCCTGCCGTATTTCGTTTCATGTTTAGTACACTGAACCTGCTTCGATATACTCCCGAAGAAAATATGTAAAGGTTTCGATCTACAGTATTGAATAATAAAAGTGTACTTTGCTGTAACCCCATTGTTCTTGTCGTATTCTGTTTATGTTTATTAAGGATCAAAATAATGGTGTTTGGAAAACCAAAGGACCAAAAAGTTGGGGAAGCTGTTATTATGTTCATTAAGTAAATGTTTACCACCATAGTACATTACGAGTTGAAAAATGCTATGCCAATGAGAGGATGATGAGAGGAGAAAGTCTTGATTTGTTGTTGTATATATTTATAGATTCTTTCTCAGATATAGGCATTTATGATTAGCATATTAGGGGTTTCACGTAAAAGGTGTTGCATGCAGTTTTTGATTTTACCCATAGACCATGTCTTTATGACAATCAGAAAAGTTTATTGGGAAAATGTTGCGACAAATGAATAAATGTATGATTTAAGTTAGAGTAGTTTATCTTCTCTCGCCCCTTCCATCTTTAGCACTGCATACAAAAATTCATCTATAGACATTTGTGGTTTGTTTTTTTAGAAAGAAGAGAAAGATAATGCAAGGACTGAGTGAGAGAGAAGTAAAAATGGAGGAGAGCAGCTATTTGTCATCTAGCTCTCTGACTACAAAGTAAAGAATTAAGCACACTGCTATGTTGTCCTTCATTTTCTCTCTTCGTTTATGAATATTTGCCATTCCTCTCTGGTGTTCTTTGTTTTTCATTTATCTTGGGCCATTGGCTTTGAGGCTTATACTGATTATCTACAGGCTTATGTTTGTACAAGGCTATTTGTCACTACATCACCTTCAGAATATGTAGTTGATTATTGAGCTTTAAAAGATATATTGTTAGTTGTCTGAATTTTATGTGATTCTCCTTGTAAAGCTTGGCTGCCTTTTCCTGGTTGCCATACAGTGCCAATGACCTCTCTGTGGAACCTGAACTTTGTGGGGGTTATCTGGCCTTCACTTTGCAGTAGCTTTCATCCTCCTGGTAGTAATGGCATAACATATCTGCACTCCAAGTCGTTTCACTTTAAAATAAGCATGTGCAGGCATCATCAAGGGCCAAAACGAAATTGCTCAACTCAAAGTAGGTGCTTCATATAACCCTTTCTTGATTGGAGCCTATTGCACCAACTGTAATTCTATTTCTTCTTGACCATGCACACGCGTGTGTATATCTACATTATATATCTGAATCATTACTGAAGTACTTAAAATTGGATTTCTTCCAATTATGCAATCCAGATTACCCTCCATGAAAGTCGAATTTTAAATTTTTACTTGCAAGTAAACTAATATTGATGTTCTATTCTTTTAAGATCTTCCCCAAAAAACCCATAGCTTTCGTACTATCCTAATGCCCTAAAGCTTAGGCCAATTTTTATTTTGTCAGTTAAATTTGCCACCTACTCACCAATTCTCTTTCTCAGAGAAGGAAAAAAGTAAATAAAGAAATTGATGTGCAAATTTTCAATAGCATATTCAAAAATAATGAAAAGCATCTCCTCTTTTTGTATAATTTTATGGTTTCACTGTATTAATTGTTAATTATTATACTTCATGAACATCAGTTGTGTCTAAATCAGGTACAGAACCAAATTGAACAAGTTAATTCCAAAACAAGAGCACAATTCGTAAGTAATGAAAGAGTTGGTATGAGATTGAAGATATAATGGTAATAGTCAAAGCTGGTGACATGAATTAAGTATCAATATATGTTTAAAGGATTCAGCTGCTGTACTTCATCTAGAGAAATTATCAAGCGCTGGCATCACCATGTTCATCTCCTTCCAACTTTTCAGTTTGCTGGAGTTGATGACCAAAAAGAGGAATGTAGATCTGTAGGCAAATTATGTTAGATAATTATATTGTTTTCAGAATAAACTACTGCTGATATACTAAATCCCTTGATTCTACTTCTTGAAAGAGTCATATTTGTGCTGTTTCAACCATATCAGAAGTTCAAGTTTGTATATTTGTCGCTCACTATTAGTTTAAGATATTGATTTGATGTATTCTTAGCCAAAAATTGGAGTGGATTGTCGCAAAGTATAGAGTTTTGTAGATTAAGCTATCTTCACCCAACATTTTTTGGTTGCATTCTACATTGCGGCTTTTCTTTTTGCTGCTTTATATGTGAAATATATATTAATTGCATATACACCATGTTATGGAAATTAAAAATTGGAGTGGATTGTCAGCAAGTTAGACTGCTTCTTGTCTTTCTTCTATTATAGGATATTTATATTTTGAACTCTTGTCAGCTGGTTAGACTGTTTGAATTTCCTCACCTTAAGTTTTTTGGCTGATACTTCAATACTAGATGGCTTACCACTATATTCAGAGCAGCAACAAGCTCCAATTATTCAAGACCATGATGCGTACAATTGTGGGTAATCTTTTCATTGCCACATCAGATGACAATTCCAACTCTAATTTATGCAAACCCATTTCTTTTTAATGTTATTTACTCTATCTTGAAAAGGCGCAATCCTGATCTTTGGGGGGACCAACATGAAACTTGTGTAGTAAAGTTGCTGTGATGTGGCTACTTTATAGCTTGGCATTTTCTTAGTCATGCTGATCCCTTGGTCGCTATATTTTTCATGTAATGTTGCTGCTTCCCTTGTTATTTTCTTTCCTTCTCATCCTCTTTCTTGCAGCAAACTTTTTTGTTACACCCAAATATTATACTTACTGCTATATGTTCAGCATGGCAGAAGATGCAGATATAAAGTCCGGAAAGCCGAATGCCACTAACGGATATGTGTGACCAACAATCTGCGTCTTGTACAACGATATACCTGAATGAAAAGAACAAATAGTGGTAAAATATTTCCTGGGGGCGATGGACAGTGCTGCAGCAAAGCACTTGTCTCATGCATGTGGAACATTGGCTGAACGTGTGGCTTCCATTGCACCGGTTGGGTTGTATTACTTTATATATCATAATGTATTTGTTAGTATTTGAACAAGAAAAATTGTTGACTATTTTTTACTTAGGTTAACTGTATTCTAGATAGGAAAACCTCTTTATCACCAAGCATGACCAACTGCATGTCAGCTCAATTGTTTATTCAGTATCGCCACCAGTTTGATTTTGTAACTGTAGCTGTTACCATTGAAATGCTTACATTCTGATAAAGGATATTGCTTTCTACTTTGTATTTTTCCATTTGTTCAGTTCTCATATGAAGTGATGGTCTCTCTAACTCTAAGTGTAGTTTGAATGTCTCATCCTATGATTTCTTCTTCATTGGAAATGATTCTCTTAATGCTTGATGAAATCACAATGGAATGGAACGGGGGGCCCTATTTAGTATTTATACTTGTGTAGGAGGACTATTTTCGTCCAGCTCCTTTTAGATTCAAATGGGGGTTACAAGGTTTACAAAATCTGTGAATCTGCTATTGACGTCGTTGCAACGTAGTCTCGTCTCTTTTATTGACATCAATGCTGTAGAACAAGCATTACCTCATGTTATTGACCTTGGCTGATGAACACAAATGGAGGCAATTTTGTTGGCGTTGCTTAGTTTCAGATGGAAGTCCATGTGAAGATCAATTCAACTTTTACAATTTGACCGTTGCCTTTGGTAGTTCTATATGTAATCGCGAGTGAATTTATATCCTCAGTACTTTAATTTTAAGGATATAATACCTCTACTCGCCTTTTTAGCTACTCCCAAACACTTTAGAACAAGTTTCTCTCTAATATAAATCATTTGGAGAGTTAATAATACTTATTTCTCAATTTTATTCATGCAAGTAGTATTTAAATGCGGCTCTTCACTACTTTAGGAAGTAATGCTTTTAGAAATTTGTGGAGAAGAAGTTAAGAACCATAAAACTCTTTTAGAAATGCCCCTTACACATGATGTAGTAATGGCTAAGTCATTCCAAATGGAAGCCTTCAGGTGGGAGAAAAGCCTCTGAATTCCGATTAAACCCCAGCGCTATGTTTGACTGCTTTATTAAAAAAGAAAAATTTGACATATTTTTATCTCAATCGTATTTGTAATGTGCACCAATTTTTTTCAACAATGATGTGAAATGTGTTATTTATGGGGAAAATTTTAGTACTCATACTTATATATTTAAGATGCTTTTTTTTAATCAAATTAATTCAAATGAATTTTTCACATAAAAATTAAATTGATTTTGCCTTTTAAAATAAATTTAAGAGCAATAGTAAAAGTTAGTATGTAAATATCATTTTCTTAACAAAGAATATCTTGAGTATAAATAAGTAACATAACAGTTCTCACGACAAACAAAATAAAATATAAAAAACACGTTGAGCTTTTGAAAAGTATTTATGAAATTCTTAGGTTATTATTAAGTTTCAAATTTTATCTTATTAATTTATTATTAAAAATTAGTGCATATAAAATTTATACATTTTTTTATTCAATAGAGGATTGAAAATAGAAGATTCAAATGTAAGATCTTATAAAATATTATTATAAGATTATTAAAATATAAATGAATAAATTTAAACTTTTAAAATTTAACATGTACAGTTAATATTTATAATATACAAAATTAAATCATAAAATATTTTAATGATAGTTTTATAAAATATAATATTTAATCCATCAATTTTTATTTTTTATTTAGGAGTGGGGAAGAGATTTTGAGAAGAAAAGGAGAAAGACGACCTGATCCCTTATTCTTATATGTTCGTTTTCTCAATCATATCAAAATAAATAGAATCTTAAAGTATTAATAATTTTAATAATAAGAGCTTGTTGTCAAATAGATAATGTACAAAAATCCACATAAATATATTTATGCACTCATATTTTTTTTAAACTTGACTGCCAAGAATTGTTTCACTTAAACGGCTAAAAATGCTTCATAATAAGAAAATGTGGTAGTGATTTATATTTTTCATAAAATCCAATATCTAAAGTTACTTTTATTTAATTTAAACAAAAGGCCCATAAATATGGAAGGAAAATTGATAAGATTGATTACGGACTGATCTCCAAATCTTTTAAAAATTAGATTCCATAAGATCGTTCGTTCTTTATTAAAAAAAAAACACAATATAAGAAGGGATGCGTTTCATTCTGCCCTTCTTATCTCGTGCCGCCAAGAGAGTGAGGGCTAGAGAAATCAAGTGAGAGACTGCGTACCAGTCAACTGATCTAAAAGGCCTTCTTCCATCTCCAGGTTAGGTCACCTCTTCGATCGAATTAAGGTTCATTGTCCTCATCGAATGTTCTGATCGGATAAGTTAGCTGTAAGACTTTTTGAGTTCGGTATCTTTCTTTTGGGTTTTAATTGCTCTTCTGTTTGATTTTTGTTGTCATTGGAGGGCTGGAGAATTCTATTTACGCATCGTTACCCTATTTAATCTCTCTCCACCATTCTAGCACTCCCCATCTGCTTTTTCTTTTACTTATTGTTACTTTGAACTTTTCTCCGGTGTTTTTCAAAAGGCAAGGCTATGGATCCTGATATTGTTGAAGTTGTTCGCCGATACACGTGTATTGTTGTCCCAGTGAATTATTCACTCTGTCCCGAGGATGTACCTAATCCTAATGGTGATCCATACTTCACCATGAGAGTCACCACAGAGAAACGATACTATGAAGTTCCTCACATGCTCCTTAATAGTCGTAAGAGCCATGCTATTACAGTGCCTATACGCAGGATCTCAGAGAACAGAATACGTGCACTAACAGACACCGTGTTATCTACTTTTGATATCCCCGAACCTGATCACAATTCTATGGCAACCAAGATCTTGGATGTCGCAGGGAACATGCTTAATAATACACACAAGAATGACAAGATTCTGAACATGGTTGTGGTTATTGGTGTTTACATTTGTTACTATGACAGTGATAATTATAATCCAACCGTGGAGGCATCTATGGAGGAACATCAACATAATAATAATGGGTTGGTGCCTGCCAGTGATTCAGCCATTGAGGCATTGCAAAGAGTAGAGCTTGAACAAGTAGAAGGATTGCCTCATTGAGTGATCTGTTTGGGAGTTTTCAAGGTTGGCAGAGGAATTATTCGTATGCCTTGCTCCCATTTCTTTCACAGAGATTGTATTGTTCTTTGGCTGCATCGTAAGAATGATTGTCCCTTGTGTCGTTTTCAGATGCCTACCAGCTAGTGACCATTAATTATATTCATTTGCTGGATTCAAATACCAGCTTTAATTTTATTTTTCCTTTTGTTTTAAATATTAAAAATCATATGAAGGTTGTTCATTATATTTTTAATCAAGCTTAAAGTAAATTGAAACACTATGATGCCAATTATTCAAAAAAAAATCTTAGTTAACCATGTTTGATGAGTTTTGATACATAAGTTTTGTCGTATAAAATAGTTCAGCACAAAATAAGTCGAGGAATTCTCACGAATCCATTCATTCTTCATTGAGAGAAACTGCAATCCATAAAATAACGCAGTTTAGCATAACAAAACAAAACAATCTTTTGTGATTAGCCGTCCGAATGAGATTTCGAGATTTTAAACAAGATCTTTTGTGATTTACCCTCTATTTTAACAGTACTTGTTTTCCTCTGGCCAAAAAAAAAAATACTTGTTTTCTTAAGAGTTGGTTCAACACTTCATGGCTTTCAAGCTTTCACTGCTACACGAAAAATCTTCTTTTCTTTCATTTCTATTTATTTGTTTCAATAATAAAAAAATACATATTAAGAAAAATAAAATAAAATCTATATATACTATATAGGGCAAAATTATCCATAAATATATGTCTGAAGAATTAATTACACAATGATACTTGATATATTTTTATAGGCAATGAATATCAATATTATAAAGAATTTTATATATAAAAAGTATTGGTGATTAAATTCAGATTCAGATGCTATTGAACAATTAATTCTCTAAACATATATTTATGAACAATTTTTCTCATTATATAATAATTATTTTTTCTTTTTAATTGTATCTTTTATTTAATGCCACAATATTATGAATTTTAACTACATCCATTTAATACACTCAATTAGAAATATTATTAGAAATAAATAATAATTATACTTTAAAATTTGAGACATGATATATATTTAGAGGTACAATGAACATTCAAGTCAATAAGATAAGTAAATGGAAATGTGCGAAGTGTGATAATTGTTGCATGTGTCCAGTTCAATTGGTTTTATTTAATTAATGATAGCATTGTACACGTGTCTTTAGCCAAATTAACACGCTTCTGTAGGTTTTACTTGTGGGGAGAAGGGCACCTGAATACAAGCACATAGATATTTTATAAAGAGATTGTTGACATTTTAATGTCTTAAACAAAGTTCAACCATAAATATCATGTTTTTGAAATTCACCCCTATATATTGTATACATAACTAACTACGCTCTTGCTAAAGTGCCAGGTATCCTAATGTCATTCTCCTTTAATTATTTTACAGCCCACTATTTTTTTCCTACTAATTATGGTTATGAATTGAGTTTTACAAAAAGGGACAAGATAACCTTGTAAGCTCAAAACATATCAACAAAATTCTTGTGTTTCGAGGCAAAATTTGAATCTATACTCATGGGAATGGAATCACTCTTACTAGCTGAATCAATATTCTACTGGTTTACTAAATGCAAATTTATTTATTTATTTATTTTGATTATATTGTCTTTGTATTTCTCTATGGTCAGGAGATAATCAGATATATACAGTATTTGTGAGTACTGCATGGTTATAATTGCAAAGAAGATATTATACGATTTTTTAACCAGGTTTAATCCTGTTTTGACAAGGCTCGAAGAGCTTGCCCATTATAGAAGAATGTGATAATTTAGAGGAATTGAGGGATTTAATAAGATTTCTTCTAAATCCAAGAAAGCTCCATTTTCCATCCCAGATCTTGATGTGTGCTATTATTATTAATAATAATTTTTTATTCCTCTTGTAATGACTTATCAATCTTATTTCTATTATTAATAGAATATATTTAATTATTTTAATTATATTAATAAAATTAATTAAAATAGTATATATTTTTAAAATATTTAATTATATTTTTAGCTCTATCTCTTTTTTTTTATTTGATTGTTGTTGAGGGGTATTGATAAAGATATTTTATATTTAAAATTAAAATTATTTTTTTAATTAAATTTTATATTAAACTTTGGACAAGATGGATGTATCACAATTGCCATCCAAATGAGAAGAGAAAAGGAAGGGTGGGGGCTTAGATCGGGGACAAGTGTCAATTAATGAAAGACGTCATCAAAATGGCTTTTAGATCTATATGCATTCATTAGAGGGGGATGGTTGATCGGAGAAATTTTTAAAGAAAATAAAAATAGTAAAAGAAAAGGAAGGAGAAAATTTATACATGACGACGGGCAGTATAAAAGTTAAAAAAGAGAAAAATTGTGTGCAAAAGACGCTTTACCCAAAAAGACACGTAAAACATTTTTTTCAATACCAATTGGCCCCACTTGATAAGAACAAGCACTTACTTAGGCTTTGAGCTGATGAGCTCCATAATATTCCTGACCAGCCCCAGAATGGAACTTAAATTTATGTGAGCAAAAATAATTATTCATTTCTTGAGTTTATTAGGAGAATCTAGACTTATCATATAAACTAAGTTAAAATAAAACTTATAAAACAGTACAAGTTAGTTATTTTTTAATATATATATATATCAAAATTTAATTCATTCATCCACGCTATTGGAAAAAAAATTCAGTGTCACCATTAAAAAATTATGAAAATTGTGATCCAGTTTTAAAGTAAGTTTAAGTGTATATGCATGAAGAAACGGGCATGCATTTTAGAATACGAGAACTCTTTCTCATCAGTAAGTCCAACAGACAAGGGATAAACTTCTCTTAATTAGATTTATTTGATATATAAAAACTAATTTTTAAGTTGCCTCCACTTGCTTAAAAAATAATCACCCGCCACTCACAAGTTGGTAAAAATGGGCATATTTTATCTAATCTAAGCGAATAAAAAACTAATGTAAAAGCCAAGAGAATGAAAATAACTGACAAAATGAAGAATGAGATGGGAACAAAGTCGGAAGGAGAGAAGAGAGAGAGAGTTCAGGAACGAGAGTGTCGTCGTCTTCCATGAACACTCATCCGGAAATTCACGAGGTCCAATCTCATCCCCCTTTAGTCTCCTCTTTTTCTAAGTAACGTAGCGCTTCTTGATTCGCCTTTCATTCCATCCATTTTCTTTCTATCCAGACAAAGCCGTCGTTTTCTCCAGTTCTTTACTTCCAGTCATTCACTTTCCCCCTCTCATCCAAGAGAAAAATATCTTCCTAAATTGCTTTGAGAGTTACTCTCTAGTCGCCTTCATTTTCTTTCGCTGTCACTTTGGTGCTGCTCTCCGACTCTGCGGAAGAGGCCCTACCGGGCAAGTGAGTACGCTTAGAATCATGGACTATGAGTTTAATATTTTTTTTTTAACTTCCCAATTTAATTCAGTAAAATTTGGATTATCATCTGGGTTTTCCTTGAGTCTACCTTCTGTTGCTCTGATTGATCTGGACTACTTATTTTTTTCTTCCCTCGAAAACCAGTGGCGGCATCCGCTATTACTTCAGGGTCTCAGATTTTATACTTCAAGTCAATCAATGTTTTAGTTTGAAGCGTTGAACTGCTACTTCGCATGCTCGAAACTTTTATTAATTTCCATCGCGACAATCTTCGAACAGAAAGTGCTAAAACTCGTGGGTTTTCTTTAGAAATTCCAATTATATTTTGATTCTTGGCATAAGGTAATCATCTGATCTTAAAATGGCTCTGTAATGATATGGCTGACGCTTTTCTGAATGAAGATATGATTTCGCTAATCTAGTTTAAAAATTATAACCTGAAGTTTAAAGTTTGAATCATTATTCTTGATTTTATTTTGTGTATGTTTTTGTTCCGTAACATTGATCGTCCCTGTGTTGTCCATTGCAATCTTAGGGCTTTGTCATCCTTAACCCTACGAGATATACATCAGTTCTTATAGTACATCGAGACTTCCAAGCTGTTTTAAATTTTCGTGCAACTATATATTTTTTTGAAGAAAAAGAGTATATTTTCCCTTCAACACAACATGCATGTTATATTTACGAAATTTATGGTTTGTTAGTTTCATTGGCTGTATTTGATATTATGCTCACGTTTTGCTACTTGGGTGTGTCTGCCTATCCGCTAGTTGCTGCTTGCCCCCCTCGCTTGATTATGTGCTTCCTTATCACATTTGCTCTAGCCCACATTTCTCAGCCAGCCACTTCTGTAATAGGATGAGAACACCTCAATATGCATTTATTTGGTCTTTTTGTCTAATCTTTATATGCTTTCAATTATTTTCCATTTAAAATCGATCATCGCATATTTCTGAAGTTATAATTGAGTTTTTTAAAGTAGTTTCTCCCTCTTTTAATTCAGATAGAAATGGGAATATATCTAAGCACTCCCAAAACTGAAAAGTTTTCTGAAGATGGTGAGAATGACCATCTTAGATATGGTTTATCATCCATGCAAGGGTGGCGTGCAACGATGGAAGATGCTGTGAGTATTCTATAACCTGAATAATTGTTTGCTTATGAATCTGGATCCCATGAAGTGAATCTTTGCCTCATCAATGTCCTATATCATAAGAAGTAACCTGGGGAGATGTAGTAAAAGTAGGTTAGGTTGTCTAAAGTGTGAACCAACATAAATTATGAAGTCTGAAAGTTTGACACTTTTTTTCAGATTGCTTTCATTTGTTTGTATAGTTGCAATGCAAGGAGATAAAGTTTGTTACTCAATACTCCTTTCTCTTTCCCATTAGCCTTCCAAAGTTTTAAAATACTGGTTCGTATAATTGACTGGCATGTAATTTCATTAGTAATATGGCTTATGGTTCAACTTGCCCCTCTTAAGTAGTTCAGCATATATCTAGGTTCTAAGGAAATGTTTGCCAGAAAAATAGTCAGGAGGAACTTTTTTCCTCAAATATAATATGTGGTTGTACGTTTTTTTTTTAGTATGGCTTCTTCACCTCAATTCTCGCAGAAACAAATGCTATACATATACACGTGTGTGCGTATTTTCCAATTCTATGAGATGAACCAAAGGTTCAAAGTTCCCTTGAGCTATCTGTCTGCTAGGGATTGTCTTCAGCTTTATCTGATAATTTATCATATGGTCAACTATTCAGTTTACAGCATAATTGGGATTTACTTGCTTTCATGGGCAATAGATTTTGGGTCCAATGAATTGTTTTTTTTTCCTGAATAATACTCTTTTTGGAATTTGAACCTGGTTAACTGAAATTTGTGAGATTTTGATTGCTTTCAAGTTAAACTATTAATATTCTGTTGATTTTTTTCTTCTCTCTTCTGCTAGCATGCTGCATATCCAGATCTTGATGAGTCGACTTCATTTTTTGGTGTTTATGATGGGCATGGAGGTAATATTTGAAGCAGTTTGGCTACTTGGGTTGACAGCAGAGTGCCAGTTTTGATATTTTGTTAGTTGTTACTGGCATCTTCTAACCATGTTGCAATGATTTTTGTTTTTTTAATTTCATTTTCCTTCGGGAGAAGATCTCCACCGTCCCTTTAAGATACAGAAAAATAAAAGCAGCAATTCTTTTCCAGCTCTCTGAATATTTACAAGAGAAACACTTTTGCCATGCCTCTGGATATACACCCGCCCTCTTTTTTCTGATCTCACCTTGCAGTGAAATTTCTTCTTTCTACGTAGTAAAGAAGAATATGCCAAGTTGACCTTTGAGTTGCTTTCTTGCTATCTGCTGTTCCAACAAGTTGTATATAAATTAAACTTTAAAGCAATTTCTCAAATGGAGTACTAAAATGTTGCTTAGAGTAACTTTAAGGTTCTTGGAGAATGAATCCTTGAGATGTCTGAGGCCCCTATTGCAATACCGTATTCCATTATGCAGAGTAAACACTATAGGCTTGCACCTCGAGTCAAATAGATTTTCTGCTATGCCTCTATATGGTGTTCGTGCTTCTGTTGTCTAATCTATCTTGTACCTTTTTTTTTTTCAATTGGGCTTCTTTTCAAACAGGTAGCTGTTTATTCCTTGTCCTTTTAAGACCATATTCTTGTAGACAATATGAGGTCCTTGTTTGTCAAATCTTGTCGTTAAGTGCAAAGTTTATTTCCAAATTCACCGTTTCTTATCTGGGAAAGGAAGGATGGGGTTGCATAAATATGGTGTGTGTTTTGCAGTCCATGCTGCTGTTTGAATGCTCACTTATCCCTATACTTTTCAGGTAAGGTTGTTGCAAAGTTTTGTGCTAAGTATCTTCACCAACAGGTGCTCAAAAGCGAAGCACATACAGCTGGAGATATAGGAACCTCTCTTCAGAAAGCTTTTTTCAGGTTAGATGAAAAAACGGGCTTGTTTTGTACAATGACTTAACAGGTGGTTCCTGTGTTCTTTATTCCACAAGTTCATGACTCAGATATATTTCATGCATGCTTGTGTGCTGTTAGTCTTGGTTATACTATTCAAACTTTTGTTTTGAACGAAAATTTCATTTCCTAATTCTTCTTCTAGTAACTGTCATTTCAATACACAAAGATGGGAAGGTTGCTTTGGTCTCATTCTCCAAGTCCTATGGATTTGATCCAATCACGTGATCAAACAGAGTAGTGATGATTATATAATTATTCTAAAATGAAGCCAAAACAAAATCGATCACAAGTTCATAATAGACACTTCTACGTATTCCCCACTGCGCTGGGTGTGAAAACATTGGGAAAAAAGTTTGAACTGTTATGTTATTATCATACAGAATGGATGAGATGATGCGCGGTCAAAGGGGATGGAGGGAATTAGCTGTCTTAGGTGATAAGATAAACAAGTTTACTGGGATGATAGAAGGACTGATTTGGTCTCCACGAAGCAGTGATGGTAATGACCAGGTTGATGATTGGGCTTTTGAGGAGGTATGTATGAGATTTTGAAGAGTGTCGCCTTCAAGGTTTTTTTTTTGGCCTCAATGCTTTAGGTTCCTTTTTTTAATTATATATTGTTTTTAAGTTAATAAATTTTTACTTATCCAAATGAGCTGGTTTTTGGCAGGTCAATTAAATCAATATTTTCCCTGCATTTTTCCTTTCGTTTTGATAATTTTTTTTTTAAATTCCCTGATTTGAACTTTTTGTCAAAACTAGGGACCGCATTCTGATTTTGCGGGGCCTACTTCAGGAAGCACTGCCTGTGTTGCAGTAATTAGAAACAACCTACTTGTTGTTGCCAATGCTGGGGATTCAAGATGTGTGATATCCAGGAAGGGTCAGGTAACTTTAGAACTGAAATTCTTTATTTGTTCCTGGAAAAATTATATTCGCTGCATTCATGGAAATATCCATATGCAAATACAGATAAGTATCTATGTTGTAATTTCTGGTGGTGGATTGACTATTAATTATACTTTGGGCTCCAATCCATGTCTCTAAATTTTAGTCTTTCATAATTTAAAATTATTGAGGGGACTTGTTTCAGCTTGAATAAATAGAAAAAAAGGCTCGTCTCATTTCTCTTGAAGACTATGTACGATAAAGATTCTAAGGTTACAATTATTGTTGATGCATATTTTTTCTGACTTTGGATCTTTACCACAGGCGTACAATTTATCTAGGGACCACAAACCTGATCTTGAGATTGAGAAGGAAAGAATCTTAAAAGCTGGTGGTTTTATTCATGCAGGGCGAGTTAATGGCAGTTTAAATCTTGCAAGGGCTATAGGTAGTTACCTATGGATATTGGACGTTCTGAAGATTAATTTACATTCCCTTTCATTTTTTCATTTTCTTGTAGTCTGGTCCTTCTGTATCTGTAAGTGGCAGAGACACGCAATTTGCGGACATAATAAATAAGCACCTAAATTGCTAGGCAACTTTCTTCTTCTTTTAATTACTTTGGATTTTATGTCGGTTGTTTTTAAGGCCAAAGGAGGTTCTTCTGCATGAAGATCTGTTTAAATTCTCTTTAAGGAAGATTTCTAATTTCTATGGATACATGTTATATGCTTACTTGTCTGTCTTTTTCATGCACTCAGTTATCTGTGTGAGAATACAGATTATATTTTAGTAGGCTGGTGGATTGTTCTACAATTTTAATTTGTTCTCATTTGCTGCAGGTGACATGGAATTTAAACAAAATAAATTTCTGCCTGCTGATAAACAAATTGTGACTGCCAATCCCGATATAAACACTGTAAGTTTGTTTCTTCATGCATTTTGGCTAACTTCCTGGTTGATATCTAGAACAAACTTGTTCTCCAATTATGATAGAATCAATGATTAAACGATAGGTTATGACTCACTGTCGCTGCTACATGTTTATCTGATTCTTTATATCCATTAGTCATGATTGATACGTTGTTTCATTATGGACATTTTTATAGGTGGAGCTTTGTGATGAAGATGAGTTTTTAGTGCTAGCATGTGATGGAATATGGTATGCTTCTTAATGTTTTATGCCTTTTCATATGTTGGCGTTTATTGGAAATTTATTATGTAGTTGTACAATATAAAAGATATTTACAACAAGTCTTATCTCACCAGAGAAAATGATATTAGGATGGTAGAAATTTCTTGTTTCTTGCCCAATATATGGGTAGTTTCATTCACAACAACGTGAGGTGTGATCTTACGAATGGCAAGATGCAACTCATACCCTTAAAGCAGCTTTCATCAGTTTTGTTTATTGCTTATTATTTATCCACAAAGCATACATATGATTTCTGGATTTGGCTTTGGACAGTTTCATGTTATACTCCCCCTGCAATGAGTCATTTAATTAAATCCTTGAATTTTTCTAATGGGATCTACTTCTAATTATTTCAGGGATTGCTTATCAAGCCAGCAATTGGTAGATTATGTGCATGAACAACTGCTCTCGGTAAGTTTGTTTTTCTTAACAAAGATTCTGCTTAATTTAACAAGTTGCCACCATTCTTCTCCTCTCCTCTCCCCCAACCCACCAAAACAAAAAAACGAGATTTTATGATTAGTAGCGCGTCTTGATTAAGATATGACAGTAAGGTGAAGATTTGATAGACAAACACAATATTCTAATGAGATAATTGACGGGATAGCATCTACTTATGCAGGAAACGAAACTCTCAACCGTATGTGAGAGAGTACTTGATCGGTGTTTGGCACCATCAACTATTGGAGGTGAGGGATGTGATAACATGACAATGATCTTGGTGCAATTCAAGAAACCCACCCGGTCTACTGAAGTAGCAGCAGAGCAATCCACTTCAAACGAACAAGCTGAATCTGAACCAAAACCAGAGGAAAGCCAAATTTAATGGGGCTTTTGGGTGCATCTGTTCATAAGTGTGACAGATACAGTGTGGACCACTGGTTTGAATATGTCCGGATGGTCGTTATCCCCTTTTCCTGCTAGCCTTAAAATGATTATTCTGATTCATATAAAAAAGACTGCATTACTTTTCCCTCTCGACTGCCTTCTATCTTTCATATTGCATATTGTCGTTAGAGAAGATTGCTCAGGAAAGCACGCAAACCAAATTTTTATGTCGGTTAGCAGACATGGTCCTTCCTAAGCAATTTATTTATTTTTTATAAGCATTGGAGAGTGCCTGTTGAATGTACACCTCTTATATACCTCCTTTGGTGGGATTCAAACTTTAATTATTACTCTCTTTTATTAGAATTGATTTCTTCCTAAGCAATTTAAACCTGAATTAAACTTCGAAATTTTGACATAATAAGCAATCCGTTGGGATTTTTTTTTCGATCTTGATTGAAGGAAAACTTACAAGTTTCAAGAGAAATTTGAAGGAAAAGATGATTTTTTTGGGGCATTTAAAAAGTTTAAAGGCACGGGGAAAAAATGTAAATTTCATTTTCTAGTGAATTTCATTGGCTAGAATATTAAATTATGTACGTTAATGTCGCGCCACTGACTATTCGTTTTAGTTATACTACACAACTCGAGGAAGAGATGAGTATTACCGTATTAGTTTCCATTTTCAAAACAAAATCAAGGAAGATAATCACGAATCACGATTCTGCGAATCCCTAATTTTCTGGGGGTAATTTTGGAATTCAAGATTCTCTTTAGGAAAGTTGGAATGAAATGGACGTCTCAAAATTTTGAGGGTGTTCACGTAATTTCACGCCTCCCTTCGTTTCTTGCAGACTACAAAAGGGTCATCACCTGATCACCATTCCTATTCGTGCAGTTTACAACTACAATCCCATGAGCGATCAATCTTCTGCCTTTTCTGCATGGATAGATAGATAGATATATATCCCTTTCTCTTTCTAGTATCCTTTCTCTCTGTAAAATGTTATACTGGCCCCTCTGGACTATAATTTCCATTACGGAGAAAAACAAAATAAATTTAAAACAACGCGACGATCCAATGAAGGCAAAGCTCTCTACGTATGTCTTCTTCCATTCTCCTCCAACCACACCTCCCCTTCATAAAACACAATCCTTTACTTCCCTTTTGTTATTGGAAACCTTGCCCTGAGACCCTGCTATTGTGCCCCTTCCGTTGAAAATTCAAAATTGAAGGTTCAGATGGAAGGAGGTTTTGCTAATTCTCATCAATTTTATGGCTCCCTTTATGATCGGAAGGTTAAGCACAAATACCATTGCTTGTTAGAAGATTTTCTGGAGTTGCAGAAGGTTAGAGTTCTATTTTAATTTGTTCAATTATACACTCGATTTTGATAGTATGTGTTCTGTGCTATATGTTGTATCGCCGCTTATATTATGCGTTTTGATTGTAGAAGTTCTCATTTTTAATCCCAAAATGATGCGACTTAAGCGAAATAATTGAGAGGGAAGTAATTGTTCTGTCTGTGCTTGAAATTGTTTCATGGCTGTGTTGAAGGGTTCTCAAAAATCCCCGTTTTATACTTTTTCCTTTACTTCATTATGGTTGGACTACATATTTTTTTTATTTTTATTTTTTAACTTTTATCTAGAAATATTTGAAGGCTTGAAGTGGGAAGATTATCTTTAGGTTTGGTTGGGGTTTTAACTTCTCGGGTCATTGATTTTAGATTAGGAGCTCAAATTCATTAACGGTTACAACGATGTGACAGGAGTTTGTTTCAAAGAAAAAGAAATTGCAAACTCAAAAGCAGAAGAGAGAGATGCTTGTAGAAGAACTTCGGTATGAAACAACGAGTTCTTTTATGGTTACTGTATTTTCTTTGCTTCTGTATAAATTGAGACTCTGCATTCTGTCTTCCTGCTTCCAGGTTCTTGAGGCAACGTTATAACTATCTAACCAAGTCACAGTTAAGCAAAGTTGAATCAGAACTTTGTGTTAATCAAAATGCTGATATCCCCCATGTGCCCATAAGTAGGGATCTGAATTACATTATCAATAAGGTATTGATTTTCCTGAAAACTGGAATCATTAGGATTTTGTTTCCATTCCCTTCCTTTAACACAGTCGATCATGGAGCAGGAAGGAACAGGGGGGAAGGTGCTGGCGTGGATGAAACCATGTATAAAAAAGAAGCTGAACAATTGCTTAACAGATGACAATACAAGAGGAAAGAGGAAAATATCGTGGCAAGATAAGGTCGCTTTGGGAGTCTGAATCCCTTTTTTTTCACTATAAGGAAGAACAACACTTCGTTTGGTCGAGGAAGAACATGCCATTTGTTTCAAGTTGCTTGCTTATACCTGCAAGCCTCCAAAATCGGAGTTGGAAAATTTTGTCCTAGTAAATATTAATTTTTGGGTACAAGATAGCAGGTCAAGGATTTGGCGTCAATATTTTGTCGAAGAAATGCAGCGTGTAAAGTGATTCATTTAACCTTAAGTCCACTTGCTAGAAATGTGTGACTGATTTGGTTTATCAATGCTTTTTAACGAGATGTAGAAAGTTTAATCAGCATTATTTGTATTAGCATACTCATTATTTGTATTAGAATACTTCCATGGCCCTTTCACAAATCTATTATAGGAAAGAGTCCTGCCTTTTTTTTTAAAATCAGATATGGGTTTCATATATTGTAGAGAGTGAAAGGAATGAGTTGCGATATTTACGAGTAACGAGTAATGCGTGAAATTTTTTTTATTTTGTATATTAATAATGAAAATTTCATATTTCACTAATTGATATGAAATGATTAAACGCTACCAAAATAACTATCATTTGTTAGCAATAACCAGATGTTAGTTCCGTTTATTGAATGAAGTTATATGACCAATGAATATTGCATGAGGTTAACTTTGCTGCCCACAGTGTAAGAATGTCAACTAACATTTCATTATTTCTAAAGCTTGTGATTTTCCATTCAACTCAACAATTCTGGGATATTACATGCTATTTGACAATTGGCAATTTCTAATCGTGTTTACAAATTGCTCATCTGAAGTAGTCACAAAGAAAAGTGGCAGAGAACTTAGAAGGCTGTACTTACTGGTCAGTATGAATAATCACAACTTCTTTACAAACTTCATCGTCTTGAATCTTCATGTTATAGTATCTCGCGTTAGCTTGCTCCCCCTCCAAGCATGTAAGATGAAGGCCACATGTACATAGATTGGGAGAGTAGGCCTGCAATAACCAAAATTGAGGTTTGAATAGAAACAATTACAAACTTCTATTCTGTCTAGGAAGGCGTTATATTATGTTATGTATTCTACAAGGGTTGAATACTCACAATTCAATTTGATTGACAAGTACTGTAAATTGTTGAGGTGCTGCCAGACTGAAGCAATATTTTGGACAAAACTATAAGCAGGTTGGGTATACATATAGGGTCCTCGAGATTGTCGAGGCAAGAAGTCATAATGGCCTGGAACTAAAACAAATTGTAAGCTTCTTAAATGCAATATCATTCAAATGATATTGGGTCTTCATGAAAATTGGAAGTTATAGTTACCTCACATGATAGAGACACATAATTACACAGATAACAAATGATTCCATGTGATAAAAAGTTTAGTCAGCATTATTAGGAAGCTGAGCAAATGTTCCTGAGTTGGGGCTGCATCCCCCGACCATCATCTTCTTGTACACGGCAAAGGCTCGGTCTGAATTGCCAGAGATACTATATCCTCGAATGAGAGCATTATAAGTGAAGACATTAGGTTCAAGACCCACCTGTAGCAGTTCTTCGTACATCTTTCCCGCTTGGTCCGCCATACCAACTATCCCGAGATTAAGAATCAGTGAATTGTAAGTGTAAAGATCAGGAGTAATGCCCCCACTCTTCATTTCATTAAAAAGAGAAAGTGCTTCCTCCAACATACGCGATCTTCCAAGACCACTGATGATAAGGTTGTAAGAAACTAAGTCAGGATCAAGGCCAGTTAGCTTCAATTCCTCAAAGTAGCGCAGAGCATCATCAATTCTACCTACCATGCACAGGCACTCTACAAGAATGGTGTACGACTTTAAATCCGGCCTTATTCCTTCTTTAACCATCCTTCTGAACAAATCACAAGCTGTTTCAATGTTACCTGCTTTCCCAAATCCATTAATAAGAATATTGTAAATTGCACAGTTTGGCTCACATTTGTAGTCTGACATATCCTCAAAGAGTTGCATTGCTTCCTCCAACCTTCCAGCCTTCAGAAGACCATCTATAAGAGGGCCATATGTACAAGGAGTGGGAGAGAAATCAGCACTTACAAGATCGTAGTATATATCTAATGCTTTGTTTACGTTATTAGATTTCACAAGGGCAGAAATGATAATATTATGGGTGACTGCATTAGGCTTGCATCCCCTTGAGAGCATCTCATTGTACAGCTCAAAAAGTTCATCAATCTTCCTAGATTTCCCAAGAGAATCAAGCAACAAGTTGTAGGTAAAAATATCTGGGCCACAACTAATATTTTTCATCTCCGCATAGAGATCCCAGGCTTTTTCATTGATATTACATCCCAGAAGCCCATCCACCAAGCAATTATATGTTTCCAAGGTTGGGTGAATTCCCAAGGTTTTTGTGAATTTGTCAAATAAATTTTGAGCATCTATGGCCTTGTTTCGCTTACACAGTACTTTGATTAGTGGTGAAACTATAGAGTCATTTTGGCAAACCGAATCGTGTGCCAAATTTTCAGCAAACAAAATGGCTTTTTCTAATTTGGTTTGAATTAGAATACCATCCATTAATTCTTCCCAGAATCGTCTGCCTGTCTGTAAACCAACCTTGTGTGTGAATTCTATGACAATCTTAACAGCATCCTCAACCCTCTCAAGCCTCAAAACACCGGGAAGGAGGGTGCATAAAGTTACTTGGTCAGGGTAGAGAACTTTCTTCATCTGATGGTAAAACCAGAATGCATCATCAGTTCTATCTTCGATGATTAGACCATAGATGATGGTGTTATAAGTCAGAACATCAGGAATGCAATTCATCGTTGTCATCTTATATAGCATCTTCACGGCCAAATCAACGGCATCATTCTTGCAAAGACAATCCAGGAGTGTGTTAAAAGTTACTGTGTTTGGGGGACATCCACATTCTGTCATACTCTCAAACAATTCAAGCGCCTTTTGAAGCTTTCCCTCTTTCCCCAAGCCCGCAAGTAAAGTATTGTATGTCACAACTGTGGGAGCAAGCTTCATATCATTCATTCTCCCAAACATTTCCCACGCCTCATCAACTCGGTCAGCCTTGTAAAGTGTGTCAATCAAATAATTGACTATCATTACATCAGGCTCACGCCCATTGTCCCTCATATCTACCAGAAGTTTTAAGGCTTCATCTATTTGCCCCACTTTGCTATAGCACTTCATCATCATATTATAGGTTACCGAATCTGGAGAAAGACCACAATTTTGAATCTCACTGAATATTTCTTTTGCTTCTCTAATCTTACCCATTTCAGCAAGACTGTATAAAGAAGCATTACAGGCTACTATACTTGGCACAATTCCTCTACTTTTCATTTTTTCGTAGGTATCAAGAGCTTTTCCGGGATCACCAGACTTTCCGTAATAGTCAATGAATAGAACATATGTATAGGCTGTAGGTTCAACACCCAAAGATTTCATATTGTTGAAAAGCTCCATTGCCTCTTCCAACCTTCTCAACCGCAGAAGTCCAGAGATCAGTGTGTTGTAAGTATGAAGATTTGGAGAGATTCCTTTAGTGCTCATGACGTCTAACATAGCAAAAGCCTGTTCAACATTCCCAGATTTGCATAAAGCATCAATAAGTATGGTGTAAGTAACCACGTCAGCAGCATAACCATCAGCTTCCATCTCACTCCAGAGTTTTTTCACTGCATTCAAATCACCACAGTCACTGAGCTTGTCCATTAAGGTGGTGTAGGTTATTCGATCAGGTTTGTGGCTGATAGTTCTCATCTTAGTATATAACTCCATGGCTCTATCAAGTCTCCCTGCAGAACAGAGGGCATCAATTAGAACTGTGTAAGTAACAACATCTGGTCCGCATCCATCATCTTCCATTTTATTCAAAATCCCATGGGCATCATCAATTTTCCCAGCTCTCCCAAGCACTCTAATACATATAGTATATGTATAAATATTTGGCCTCAAACCCAACGTTTCCATCTCTTCCAATAAACCCATTACAGTTCCAGTATCCCTTCTCTTCCCGAAGGCTACCATTAATGCTGAGTAGGTCTTCATGCTAGGCTTTATTGCCTCCGTGACCATTCTTCTGTAAACCTCCAAAGCCTCTCTACAAGAAGCAGATTGGAGCAGTAAATGAATCAGTCCGTTATATGAATATGCGTTCAAGACAAACCCAGCTTTCCTCATTTTTCCAAGGGCAAATGGTGCTTGCCGAATCCCACCTTTCACAGAAAGTGCTTTGAAGATGATCAAATATGTATTCAAATTTCTCTTAATAATCCGCTTTTGCATCAAATCGAAGACAAAAGCCATATCCTCAATCCTCTTGTGAACCCTTAAGAACTCAAGCATGTAATTACATGCTTCAGTCGTATGCACAAAATTCGGCAACTGGGCAACTGACTTAAAGTATGAAATAGCATAATTAGGTTCCGCAATTGACTTGAGAACGCTCATAACTTCTTCGGATGACACTTTATCTCTTCTCTTCTCATTTACCACAGCCAACTCATGTGAACAACTTGTTCCAATACCCACTTGCTTTATTCCATGTTTCTTTCCATTCGTAGACCTGGGTAAAATCTTCATATTGACACAATTCCTCCGTCTTGACCAACCATTATAGTTAAAAACGTAGATATTACCATCCGTCAAGGCACAATTATAGGATATGCTACTGCAGCACATGTTTGAGTAGAGGATTAAGACTGCCATGGAAACGCGATAATAATAGACGAAGGAACGGATTCGGGTGAATGAATTTTGGAAAACACGGAGAAAGCCACTTATTCAATGGTGAATAACAGTTCAAACGAGTAATTTGAAGTAGAACAGAGAAGACGGTGATGCGCTGACCTGAATGTAAAAGAGGGAGGGAAGTGGAAACACAGACATGGCTGCTACAGTCCGAACGGCTGGGGATAGATACTTTGATTCAGAATAATTACCCGTGAAGCATCGGCTTCCATAAGATTTTTACTTTCTAGAAAAATTTGCTGCGATTCGTAATGATAATATCTATCAAGATATCACGACAGGGATTACAAATATGAATGGGGTATTTTTTTTTATAAATAAAAGTTTTGATAAATTTGACAGAGGTCACATCGCTAAGCTCAAAGAATTAGATACCTATCAAATAAATCTCGCCGTCACAAAAATTAAATCCATATTTTTATAAGATATAAATATATTTTTTATTATATATATATGATATCTTTTTTTTATTATAATTTTTAAAAAAAAAATTAGATTCACTTATGATCTAAAAATAAGATAAATTTTTTTTCTCAAACGATATTAATATCAAATAGAACGAGTTATTAATTATCCTCTCATATTATATTCCTAAAAATTAACATTTTTTTTGTTAATATCAACGTGGCGTATGGTATTTTTTTTTCAAGTTACCTACCTAATTTACAGCTTTATTTTTATTATATTCAGATTTGATTTATATTACGTGCCTAACTAGTAGGTAACCCTCTCAACTAAAATTGTCTGTATACGCCTACAAGTTTGAACTCGTATCTTTTTTTTATAATATCTGAATGGGGTATCTGTGGTCAAAATAAAAACTAAAGAATAGGAATAAGATAACAAACTCGAAAGGCCCATATGTGTTTGTTTGGTTAAAGTTTGAGAACATATTTGGGCCACAGGCCCATTTGTCTTATCAAAGAGGGCGAATTGCTTTTTCTTTTTGGGCAATAATAGGGGACAATTAATATTAGTTAACCTTTTTTTTGGGTAACCATTCCTTGAGAATACATACATAGTCACCAAACCAACCTCGGAACCACACCTCAGCAAGTATTTTCGACGGAGAGAAGAGAGCAGAGCGAGAAGAGAAGAGGCCAACAAATTTGGCGTTACTGCGGCAGTAAGGTTATGTTCGAATCTTGAAAGCCCTAGCCGTACTCGTACAGAGAAGAGGCCACAGCAACTGTTTCTATTTTCTTTCTCCTCAACGCTCTAGAATTTATGTGCTTTCGTATGACTCCTCTTCAGTGAATGTGCCTCTCTGACAATAATACCCATAAAGAGACCATGAAAGGAGTTGAAAGGGACGGATGTGCTGTGCCAGAATCAGTGATGGATGCAGTAAACCAGACTTTGGCGAGCGTAGAAGATGTTCAGTCTCACTTGTCCGAATTTTTATCTCTTTCAGACCCTGAAGTTCTCGCCCAAATGCCACCTCTTCAAAGGGCTCAATCCCTGTTCTTGCTCGCTAAAATCACCTCGACCCTGTATACTTGTAAGTCAAGTTTTGAGTTCCAGAACCATTTTTCTTTTTCTAAATAAAGTTTTATCAAATTACAACTTCAAGTATGATGGTTACTCTTATTACTGTTGTCCCCCCCCCCCCTTCTCTTTTGCCTTTTTTTCTCCAGTGAAGTTGAGGTGCAGCGGGGTTCACCCAGGTGATCATCCTGTCAGATCGGAGCTAGTAAGTACCTTGCTTATACCAATGCATTTGCACTACACATTATGGATTTGATCAAATGGATTGTTCCTGCTCCATGTTTTAGTTAATTGTTACCACTTTGTGCCCGTCATCACGGGATACCGTTCCATTGTGAGTTTTTGTGCTTGTTATATTACCAACTTAGTTGTGGTGTAAATTCTTTTTGGCTTTCATCCATGTCATTCAGACAGAAAGCTGGGTAGAGATAAAACGGAGAGGAATGCCTGAAGAATTAGAGATATTACAGAGATAAAAGAAGGAAAGAGATGATTGATGCAAAGATTGAGGAATTGTTGGGAGTTGAGAGCTCCACTGGTTTCCTTGAGGGGTTGGTTCAAGGTTTTTATGGAGAATGGACCCTATGAAATCCCCCAAATTATAAGTTAAATTTTCCATGCGGTATGCCCCATGTGCCATTTACCTACCATAGCAGAGGCTGCACGCTCCATGCCTCCTTTATCAAAGGCGCTCGACGCAGTGCAAAGACTAGGTTCAATCTAGGTCCGACACCTTTCCCATTACGAGACATGCTGCATTCAGTGGGATGGCATGAGGCATGTGTGCCTTTTCCTTTGTGAAAGACATGCATTAAGTGCTTGATTAATTTGAATCAACCGGTCAACAAAGCCCAAGCCAAGAAATGAGTTAAGGATAAGATAAAATAAGAAACTATAAAACTCAAAGGGAAAGTCTAACCCAGCCTTTTATGTCACTTTTTCACCCTATTTTTATGTTCCATATAACGGCAAAATAATTACAGTGGCATTGCCTTTAACAGTGTTACAATGATTGAATTTGTTACAACTATTTTACCTGTTAATTTGCATAAGTATGCTTTGGTAATAGGTTGTTGACTTTGCCTTATCTTGGTATGTTTCTTTATTATCATAATCCATATCATAAAGCTCGATAGAGTTTTACAAATTTTGGATTTTCATCCTTGATATGAAATTGTTTCCTTATAAATATTCAATTCATTTCTTTCATCTTAGGATTATGCATTTCATATGCATATTCATTTTGTCCATAACAAATGTCATGACGTAATAGTTTAAGATACTTTCTATAATTCTTTTAGCACTACTTGTATACACATTTAATATATATTGAAAACAAAAAATCTACATGTGCAACGCCAGAGGAAATAAATCTAGTTTCACCTTTAAAAGATTATTTAGGCTAATAGTTTTTAGGATTTTGTAAACAAACACGCCAAAGGTAAAAGAATTAGGAACCAGCTGGATCAGAACAGAGAGGAAGAAAAAAGAACATTGGGGATGGAACTTCAAGAGTCCAAGTCTCATAACTTAGTCACTAAATCCCTCTTTTCTCCTTAGTTTGTTTCTGTTGCTGGGATATGGATAGAAGAAAGAAGAATGTGCATTGTACAAAATTGAGACTCAACTCATTAGCTACCTCTTCCTCTTATTTTTTGTTTAACGCATTTTCCTCCCTTATTTCATAGCCTTATTTCACTTGGGTATGCACCTCTCTAGTGTCTCTTACTTAAGGTGTTTTAGAGGTCTAGCACCTTGAAGGTGCCTTTTCATTTTATTACCTTGGCCTGCACCAAAATTGACAATTGGCTGCAGCTTCATGCCATGCATCGTGGTGTGTCATCAATACTAGAACTCCTTGTTACTTGCTTATTTTGTTGTGGATATAGCCATTGATAATTAAATCATGTTTTGAAAGCGTATGTATGATTTCTGTCAGCCTTTATGTTTTTAGCTTTCTTAAAGTAATTAACTTTGATTCTCAGGACAGATTAAGCTTATACCAAGATAAACTAAGTCGAATTGAAGATTTGAGTAAAGGTACACATATTGTTTCTTTTTCTTTGTTTTGAAGAATGCGCTTACTTGTCATGTGTGTTGAGATTTCACTTCAAAATAAAAATGGAACATGGTGCAATTTAGTAATGCAAAGCAAGTTGTACATTCGATCTTTCTACTTTATTGGAAGAGTTCCAGTTTACATTAGCACTGTTCTCTGTCTTGCTTATGATCTTTTGGAATTTAGTTGAATAATTTCATTGTTGATTGTGAAGCTCCACTACGACCTTCTACTACCTTGAATCATCAGGCAGCTACCCGTTTTATTGAGCATGCTTTGCCTGATCTTACTCCAGGTGTGTTATCAAGTCTTTTTTTCAAAGGACATTTGTGTCTCATCTAATTTGATATGATATTTATAAGAATTTTTTTATTTCATGCAGAGCAGAGGCAAAATATGAGGAGTTTAAGTAGAGGGGAGAGGAGTGGTCAAAAGAGGAAGTATCAATCTTCTGAAAAACAGTCTGTTCAAGCTGCTGCCAAAGAGTTTCTTGAGAAAGCAGCCCGAGAGATTCTTGGTAACAATGCTGGCGGTATGAAGGGACCAATACCAGTAGACATTTCAGATGATGACGATCAATAACCTGTGAACTGATTCTCGTGAATTCTAGTAGAGTTTCTTATGGTTTGCTCTTAGACTTTTGAATTTAATGTCCCAATTTTTATGTCTTTCTATATAGCAATCGGTTCAATCTTTCATGTAGTGTGTTAATTTACTTCATTTGTGTTATGATGAATGCTGAACCATCAACCCATTATCCTGATCCTTGGATTCCTTCCTTTTCAGCTTCCTTAATCTCACTTTGCCTATTAAACTGGCACATCTTATCTCTTAAATGCTAGTATATTTGGAATTTGCCTGCTTCCTACTGAATGTAAAAACATAATACATGTAAAAACTTATATTCCAAGCATAATACATAATAACTCCCACAATTATCCCTCAAACGCTTTAGGTGAAAAGTGTTTGAAAGGTGTATGCTTGAGTGATATAAGGTGCTAGAGTAAGAAAAAAGTACTATATGGATAAAAATAAATAAATACATGTAAATTTGGAATAACATTTGACATATGAATTTGAAAAATATGACATATAAATTATCTTTTTAAATGAATATAACTATTTTACCCTTTTCTCCTAAATCACTAAGGTTGGGTTGGGCTATCCACATCAGTGTTTTTATATTTTGGGATTGGGCATTTGATGTGACCTTCCTTGCTTGCAATGTTTAGGCACCTTAGGTTTATATGCTTGTACTGATGGAAAAAGCAACAAACCTGCTTGCTTGACGGTGCCTGATTGAAGGCAGCCGCTCTCATGGTAAGAGATGCTGGCCATGACTGGCTTCTGGCTTCTGGCTTCTGTGCCTTAGGCACTAAGGCAAGAGCCTCTTGACACTACTGGAAGTAGAAAATTTGAGTTACAATCACGGGTCATTGAGATTTGAGTCACCTCTTTCTTGTGGAGGCAATAATTAACTAAACACTGAAGATAAAAAATTTTGAAATATATTTCTGGCCTGTCATGCCTGCCGAGTTCTAGCAAAATATGCAAAAAGTGAAATTTTCCTTAATTATGAGATTTTCCCCCTTTTTGGCCAATTATTTGTGAGATTGATGGATAAAGTAATTTAATATAACTGAGAAAAGTAAAGAAAATCCTTTCTCCTGGAAAGCCATAAATTTGTTTGTACAGATAATGTCTATTTATATGAGAACTTCCCGTGCTCATGCAAGTTTTAAAGTAAAAAAGGGCAAGCTTGTCCCATGCTTCTGTTAAAGAACTATGCATCTGACTTCTGAATCTGAGGCGAAGATAAGTTGGATATAGTTGGTCCATTTTATTTGATTTTTGAGATTGATGAGTTATATGAATATTGGTTTGTTCAGATGTCCTTAAATATGTAGTAAACCATGAAGGATGTGAATTTATTAAAGAAAAGGGGACATGAAAATCATCCAATACTCTCATCCTCTTTCTTTGGGTGGTCATTTATAATTTATTTGGAAAACAATGAGCTTTAAGCGTTGTTACCATTCTGCTTGCTCGCTCATTTCAAATGAAGAGCACCCATATGTCCTAATAGTGTGAGAAACCCCCAATTGCTCATTATAATTATGGGATGCGTAACTAAAGATAACTGACCAATGCATGCTTATATTAGGTTGTTTCATTTGCTGTCATGGACTATTGGTTATCTGGGTATTTTTTTGGGGTATGCTCAAAATTCTGCCCAAATTGATGAATGAGGCAGAAGGACGTGCTCGCAAGTTTGTTGTTTTATGCTATCAAAATCAATTTGACCAATTACATGCCTTTTCTGCTGCAGCCTGAATTCATTTTTGCTGGGAACTAAATCTTCACAGTTTGGACGAACAAAATGAAGCTGTGCAGGCTATCATCCTTGTGCAACTCGTAGGGGCAATATTGTGGTGGCCTTGTTGCTTTTTCTTGCTTTTGGATCTCATCATGACTTGGCGATTCAATGGCATCTTATTTCTGTTAAGTAGCCGGAGAAAGAAGGGACGTATTGAGTATTGGCATGTTTTCACAAGTATGCTATCCAAAATTCAGTACTAGGGAGGAGGCATGCATTATTTACATCTTGCTCTAGTTGTCTGTGCTAAGGCCGTAATCTTAAATTATGGGTGAGAGCTATGCTTGCAGCACGTGACTGGGGTTACTGTGCTTTCGTGCTGTGTTAGTATATTAAACCATTTATGTGCTCCAATTTTAGATGATCATGTGGATGCTTGATTTTCAGTTGTGGTTAAATTATATGAATGTTTGGAGAATAGTGAAGGCCAAGAACGATCAAAACCTGTTTCCTGTGACGGCACTCTTATCAAACATTTTTTTTATACAAATTTTTAAAAAGAATTAAGTTTACTGTGATCTAAAATTAGGGTAATTTTTTTTAGGTGATATTAATGTTGAGCAAAATAAATTATTAATTATTTTCAGTTTATCAAATATTTTTATATACGGACAATGTGAATAATATAAATGCAAATGTAGTAAGTGTACTAATGTAGACTAGAAACAATACGTAGAGGGTTCAAAAGTTTGTGTATCATTTTATTTTGTTTTTAATAAATTGTCTTTTTATAAAAAAGTAGTTTCATTTTCTGGGCCAAAAAACATTTTTATTGATATAAATAAGTAATAAAATTGTTAATAGTTGAATCACACAAATATCTGTTATCTATTTGCTTCTAGAAAATAGAACTTGATTTATTATTAAATTTTTACTTAGAGCAAATTTCATTTATAAGTTGAAAATAAACTTTGCCGTCATGTAAAAAATATTTTATTTAAAATCCAAATCATAATTCCATCCAAAAATAAATTCCGAGTAATTGCCTGATTTCCCTCAATTATCCTGTCCTGTTAAAGAAGTCAACTTGACCCTACGAATTGGAATGACGCAAGTAAAGAAATAAAGTTAGATTAGTTTTCGAGCACCGTCATTTCCATCTCACTTCCATTCAATTCAAGGCTACAAAAAATGGCTGCCCCAACAGCTTTTGCTTCACAGGTAACAAGCTGCCGCCCGCTCAAGCTACCCGTAAATTCGCTCTTCTTCTGTAAGCTCTTGCTCTCGACCTATTTTCTTCTTCGTTTTTTATTATGCTTTTGGAGTATTTATTCTGCTTAGCGGCTACCTCCAAATCTTCGTTCTTGATGTGCAGAATTTCTGTCCTCCTTTCTGAATCCGGTGCTGTCGGGTCCTATATATGCTATTTTTGCTTTTCTGTTAAGTTTCATCTATCGGTGTCAACTTATTAATGGCATATGCTTCTTATAAATATGGAAACCTATGTGCTTAGCCTTTGATGATCATTAAACGCGTCTCATGAAATTTTGTCAGAATGCATGGATTTCATAAAGAAAGTTTTTCATTATATGCTTGCTCCCTCCCTCCCTTATGGCGTTTAACCATCAAAGCTATTTTAGGAGCTTTTGGGAAAAATCATTCTATTAATTGGTGGTGGATATTGTCGATTTAAGCTTAGAAGGATTTAATTCTTTAATTGAAAAAAAATAATTAAAGGTTCTATTTTATTCATTTCCACTAAAAGATTAATCTTTTAAGAAAGAAATACTGTTCTTTCTTTATTTTTGTTTCGATTTGTGTTGAGTTATCCCAGGCTTCCAAATGCGTTCCAAGCTCATCGATTGTTTGTTTTCCTTCCAGATACTGGAAAGGTAAGATAGGACAGTTGTATTACGATAAAAACGAGTTTTTGGGGTAAACTTGGACTAGAAGGCCCATCCATAACTGAGGCTTTTTATGCTTGCTCATTGTTGTTCTCATTTGCTAATCTTAGAAGTTTGTGCTTAATGGATGTTATTTTAAAATTATCCTTCTAGTCTACACAGCGTCAAATCTAACTATCTTAATGGTTTAGTGGTCTTCCGCTATATTTTCCAAGTTGTGCATTTACTTGGTAGATTCTTTGACCATGTGATTTTGAACTTGTAAACTTATTTCCTTCCATAGTTGAATGGGGGAAGTAGTAACTATTTATTGTTTTAGTTTTTGTTCCCATCCTCTTTTCATTCTTAGTTTGGACTCAATTCCCCTTAATTGATGAGGAACCATCCCTTATGGGGAAGGTTAATGTTATGGCTGAATAGATGAATGAATATGTAGGGTGAGTATCAGTAAAAGAGGGGACTAATATTAGTAGTCTTTAACCCTGCTTTTCATTCAGAGCATAATTCCTAGCTGACCTGGTTTGCTCACATTTTGGTTCTTTTTCCTTGTAACTTTGTGGAAGTTCTTAATCTTCAAGTTCGTATTTTATTTATTTTACCTTTTAGCAATTAGCTTAGGAAATCTTTTGTGCATGTTTACCTTTTTGCGGTCTCGGTATCCATGTATAGAGGTGATGGCGCAATTACAATTTACTGCTTCATTTAGGTGAGGTAAATTCATATGCCAATCCTCAAAGTCACTCAGCTGTATCATGGCCTAGAAAGAAGACTGGGAAGACCTTGCGATCTGTCCAAGTATATGGCTTGTTTGGAGGGAACAAGGACCACAACAAAAAGGATGATGATGCAGCCTCAAAGGTCAAGTTAACTACTTGTTGACCTTTCCCCAGATCCTAAGTATTTCATCTTGCTTAATTTTATTGTGTGCTCGACGTATAGATCATGCATATATTATTTCTAAGCATCAACTCTCTTGACCCAAAAGACCTATAAAAATACCTAGAATTGGCAGAGAAGGTACAAATGGAATTTACATATATAGTCTGCTGGAAAATTGTGTGCATATGTTTGTTCTGGCATTCAAATGACCACCCAAAATTAATGTCTTTCCAATTGCAATGACTCTCCTATTCTAAAAACAGTCAATTGACCCCTGATCTATTAGCCTCTTTAGAACAAGTCCCCTGTGATCCAAATTTAAAAATTTTGACTAAGACGACAATATTATCCATGTCACAAAAGATTTGACAATTTTTTTATTGAAAAGGGGCTAAACCGGGCCCGTGGGATTGAACCCACAACCTCCTGTACAAGGAGACTACTTGGCCACTACGGCAATGTACCCTCTGCAATAGGGTTCATGGTATTAGGGTAGCCTTTGCCACTAGGGCTTATTTTAGTTGAAGTATGAACTAGAGAAGTCTTATGCGAGTGATGTTGAATCTAATGGAACTCTATTGAAGTCTATTATTGTCTGGAGCCTTGCGTAATATATTGACTCATTGTTATCTGGATATAGTCAGGGATGCTGGGTAATATGCAGAATCTATATGACACAGTTAAGAAAGCTCAAATGGTAGTCCAAGTTGAAGCAGTGCGCGTCCAAAAAGAACTTGCTGCGTAATCTCTCCTTTGTTTTCTTTTTTTGTTTTCTTTTTTTATTTGATGAAGCTTTTCATGGTATTTTCACTTTTTCTGTAATTGATTTCATGATTTTCTGTTTTCTCCTGCCCTTCCAGAGCAGAATTTGACGGTTATTGTGAAGGTGAACTCATAAAGGTATTATAATTTGATTGAGATTAGCTCTACTAAAATAAGGCCCAAAAGCCATTCGTTAAAAGGGAAACCAGATATCAAGTGAAAGCTTTTGACATCTCTGTAGGCAACTCTTTCTGGCAACCAGCAACCTGTTCGCATTGAGATTACAGAAGCGGCGATGGAACTAGGAGCTGAAGTACGTATACAAACCCTGTCCTGAAATTTCTTTAAACCATGATGTAAGATATGAACATTTTCGAAAAGTGTAAGCATTCCTCCTAACAAGCTTTCTCGTCATTATTATTATTATTTCAGGGACTCTCTCTTCTGGTTACTGAAGCTTATAAAGATGCACATCAGAGAAGTGTCCAGGTGAGAGATCTCTGGAGTCCTGACGTTTTTTTTTTCTTTGCTTTCCTTCTTTTTGTAGAAAGGGAGCGGGAAAATGTGACTCAGTCTTACCTCATAAATTTTTTGCAGGCCATGAAGGAAAGGATGAGCGGTCTTGCCCAAAGCTTAGGAATGCCACAAGGGCTTAATGATGGTTGAAGTGATATCTAGATATTAATTCAATTCTGTGTTTCCTTACTCTCTTAGGATTTTATATTATTATTGACAACTATATTTTCTCCTGTAATTCAACGTGGTCAAAGGACCCAAGTTGTGGATAACTTCTCATCACTTCCAATGGAATATGAATAACAAATATGAAAAATCTAAATATAAAACTTTCACATATACATGAAAAATCCCAAAAAAAAAAAGAATAATAATAATAATGGATGTGCTCCCCTTTGACAATCTCATACATAGTAAAGATGTAAAAAGAATAGGCGTTCGCATCAGAAAGCCCAAATGGTCAGAAATCCCAGAACTGCTGCAAGGCCACCTTTTAAAGCAGGGGCACTGCTACTGAGAGCCACAGCTGGGCCTTCAAACTCCATCGGAGCCGGGGCAGGTGCCGGAGAAATACCGGTGAACCTGCGCTTTGGAGTGAGAACCACCACAATGAGCTTCTGGCCTTCCTCACAGTGTCCCTTGGCCCCACTAATGAAGTAGAATGGCCCAGGACGGTCGAGCTTCACCTTAGTGTTTCCATCATTGTACACTTTGATGGGATTGGCGGTGCTGCAGTCACCGTAATCTTCCCTGCTTACTTGCAAGACCGAGTCTTTTCCACTATCGTATTTCCAGACTGAGCAAGAAAATATCAAAGAGAAACAAGAATCAGTGATTTTACGCGTAGGGATTCTATGCAGAAAGCAGAAATTGAGGTATAAGATTAGTTACCGAGATAATCGCCGACTTGGAAACGAGACCGTTCGGCCCATTTGTTGAGGGAGTCTGATTCAGAGGACGGTATCTTCCACGCATCGGTCTTGCCTCCGACCAAGACTTCCTTAGCCGCAGAGAATCTAAAGAGAAGGAATACGAAGTAAAGGGAAACCGAAGCAGCTCTTGAAGAACCAGCCATGGATTCTGATAAGAGAAAAAAGAAATAGAGGAGGGAATTTCTTTGTCCTGTATCAACAACTGCAGGTATTCAGAGACGGGAGATGAGAGCTTCGGTGGCATAAGGGGTTAGACGTTGGGATTATTTATACTAATGGGAAAGGGACAAGAAAGCAGAAACTAGCCGTTGAGACTTGAGGGCAGGGCAGAAGAAAAAGCCTGGTGCGTGGGCCAGAGGCTTTGTAGGTTTTGTGCCCACTTACTTCTTAGTGCCATTGTAGTGGACCAACGGTCCAAAATGTGAAAAAAGGCCAGATGATGATACCTTGAATGTTTGACTGTTTTCACCCTATGGGTTTTTTCTTCGGCCACAATTTTTCTGTTTTCTACCAGATGATGATACCTTGAATTTTTCGAACATGAAAATACCATTGTTTTTGGGTGTTTCGAAAATGTTCTATTGCATAAATTTGCTTTGCTTCTGTAATTTTATTCTTCCACCGAATAAGAAAACAAGAAAATCTGAGAGGGTGACGGGTAGCAGCCACGCGTAGGTAACATGCACTTTCTCGTAGACGTGGCAAATGCTTTAAGGTGCTTCAATTCTCTATTAGTTAATTGGGAATTGGGTGCTTCAATTCGGCAAACCGGCAAGACGGACGCGGGAGGGGGTATTCGATGGGTGGAAGAGAGGAAGAATGGAAGAAAAGAGTAGACACGCATAGAGTGAGTCCCCCTGGTTACAGCCCCATGGGACTTAACCGGAGGCGACTTCTTTCCTTCAGCACCGGCGCCACCGTGACTGCAGTCGGCTTACTTCTAACAGCCGCCATAGGATACTCGGTTTTATCCATCAAGAAGAATCCTGAAGCCAGTGCTGAGGATGTTGCAGAGGCTTCCGTTGGAGTTGCTGGATCTGAATAGACTCTTTCTCTGGGAAGTAGTTTCAGTTTGTGGTTTCAGGACTAGTCAGTGGTAGACGACTCGTAAAAATTGAATGAAAACGCCTTGTTGTTTATGCATGCAATGCTACAAAACTCATGTCGTTCACTTGTTTTTTCACGATATTGACCGCATATTTAGCTGAACAATACGAGCTTGCATAAAACATCATCTTCCACGGAAATCTTCTGATTCTCCAAAGAACGACCGTAAACACAAGCCGTACTTGCCAAGAATCCTACATTAAGAATTTTAGCTAGGAAATAAAAGGGCAGGAAAAAAAACAAAAAATATATGTGCCGTCCTCAGTTCAAAATTGTATAGAAAATAGGTTCATCTGAACATGATGGGACCTGAATTTCAAATCCTTAGTACCTGATCAAGACCTTGCATAACATTTTTTCCGTCCTTCTTCAAGTAAAAGTATATTCAACCCGAATCAGCTGCTGTAACTAATCAATTTTCACCGAGGAGTAGATAAGCCTTGTGAACCAAAAGCATGAGTAGAATCCGATGGTGCCGGTTAGCACAAAAAATGCATAAGAAGCTATAAGCATGTAACCAAAGTAGAATATGGCAGACACCATCTTTGTGATTTCAAGCTTTGTGAAGAAGTAAAATGTGGCATAAAGGAAGAGGTAAAGAGCAGAAGATCCAGATGTGAGGTATGACCGCCACCACCACAGGTAATCCTCACTGCACAACTGGAAGTAGCAAAGCACAACGGTTATTTCTGCACAGGTGACAATGAGGATGAGGAAGACCAAAAAGAGGAAACCAAAGATGTAGTAAAACTGATTCAGCCAGATTGAGGTGAGAATAAAGAAAAGCTCAATGAAAACGGCTCCAAATGGGAGTATTCCTCCAATCAGAACTGAGAAGGCTGGGTTCATGTACCAAGCCTGCTCGGGAATCTGCCTTGGGATTTTGTTCGTCTTCACAGGACTCTCAATAGCAGGCTTCTTGAATCCAACATAACTACCCACAAAAACAAGTGGAACCGAGATCCCAAACCATAAAAAGATCAAAGCAAACATGGTACCAAAAGGCACAGCTCCAGATGATTTTTGACCCCATATGAGAGCGTTCAATACAAAGAAAATGCCGGAGACAGTTGCTGGGAACATGACTGCAGTCCTGAAGGCAATTTTCTTCCACTCTGATCCTTTGAACATTTTGTACAAGCGAGAAGAAGAGTAACCAGCAAAAAGCCCCATGAAGACCCAAAGCAAAAGCATAGCTGTCATCAGTGCACCTCGGTTTGAAGGAGAGAGGAAACCAAGGATTGCAAATATCATGGTCACTAACATCATCCCGAAAAATTGAACACCAGTTCCAACATAAACACAGAGCAGATCCGAGTAGTTAGGGGGTCTAAACACATCCCCGTGGACAAGCTTCCAACCAGTCTCTTCTTGGGCTTCCTCTTGTGTCTCAAGCTCATTGTATTTTGATATGTCACGGTAAAGTGTTCGAAGCATTATCATCGCCACCATGCCCGAGAGGAAGAGAACAATCATCAATGAGTTCACAATAGAGAACCAGTGAATTTGGTCGTCAGTCATGAGCAGATAGGTATCCCACCGCGAAGCCCACTTCACGTCACTCAGCTAAAGGCAACAAATGATAAAAGCAGATGATAAGAACAAAACACAAGTAAACATCTTGTCCTGAAAGCAGTAACAATAATTATAGGTGGAAGAAATATGAGAAGAAAAATGGGTTACATATCGGAAGAGAGTTATTGATGAGAAGACAATGGAATAACACTGACAAATCCAGCCCGCAAAGAATCCGTGAGCTTCTCCAATCAAAGGCTTTACCATATACTAAAGCTAGGCTCATGTAAGCAACTGGAAATTCTAAACTATAAACAAAAAGTACGCAGGTGCCATGCTATCCCCTCCTTAACCTCACCTGGAATTCAACATCATATGTGAATATAATTTCCCTGTTCTCTTCGACTTCTTGGGGAGTGTTGGAGCTGACAACTGTGCGTTTAGTGTGAGGATCACATGTTGTCAAACGGGTCTTCTGCCCATCCCATTTTCCCTCAACTTCATGTTTAACACTGCACATCAACACTCAGTTTTAGAAAATCGTCATACTACATGCCACAAAAGATGAACCAGTTAGAAGGAATAAAGAACAGAATGGCTAGGGCTAAAAAGTGGAACCTGAATGGCTTAACCTCAAAACCGACAATTCTGGCAGATTCAGTCTGCGAATCCTTATGATACTTGACAGTAAATGCCAAATGGTTGTGGATGAAATGCTTCTCCTCCTTGCTCTGCATGTAGAAAGAGTAAGCAAGAAAATAATTGATACTCACAAGAGACATTTTGCTTCAAATTTAAAGAAACAAAAATATACCCCAGTATATTGGCCTTTGAGTCCAACGTGGAAACCCAGCTGATAAACAGTAGAATCCTGGTCCATTCGTTTTAGGGGGACAACCAAAGGAAGGTTATCTAGGATCCTGTGAATTAATAGGTAGAACCAGTATAAGAAAGATACAGCTTCAATAAACAAATTCAAAATTGTGTAATCACAGGCAGACAGAAATAAATATTGGCATGGCATACATGTTCACCCGATACTCGTCATCAATCTTCTCCTTAAACTCCTTTGCAGTTTTGGCATCAAGTGTCAGCTTACACAATATATTGCACACTTGTGGCTCGCGCATTTTAAACTACAAAAAGTTACCGAGTCCCTATCAGTAGATATCCTTAATAAAATAAAACAAGTCAGAATTAACTATTAATTATGATATAAAACTGACCCCATAAAGGGAATTTTCAATCCGGTCACCACGTAGTACTTCCCCAAGATTTTCTGCACTATCCTGTATTTTCTCAGGGCGACAGTACGGAAGTGAATAATATGAGTAAGGAAGTTGAGTCTTCGTTGATGTTAATTTGTTAACTTTCACTTGCAATGTATCTCCCTGCACCAAAGAAAAATAAAAATTGTCCGTCAGCCTGATGTGAAATAAACAGACGGTCCATTACTTTGACCAGAGCACAAGCGCATGGCAAAAAGGCATATATCACATTAACAGACTGTTTCACTTTTTTTTAAATTTTACAACAAAAGATCCAGCAGATATAGTGGTTTTCAGTGAAAACTGAAAAGTGAAAAAAAAAAAAAACAAGAAATTTTATCTTTGAAAAGACACGGCATAAGTATTGGATATTCAGTACAGATTTCACAATTACCAGGGTACTCTGGAAGGCCCATGAACTCGCTTTAAAAAGTAAGCACTAATACTATAAAAACGGAGCCTATCATACTATGTCCGATGTATACCCTATACTCATATCAGATGCAGTATGACATTTCAAATTGTATTTACTTGTTGCGTCATGGCCTTTGTAGTGTTTCAAATCTAAGTCATTATCAATAATTCTGAGGCAGTATGATTATCATTTGTCACAAAAGACATAATTTGTAAACCTTGTACAGTTTTACTCCCATTAATGCCATGAAGTAAAAGTATTGTCACCAAGCTAATTTATTACTTCCGCAATGCTTCAATTGCTTGCATCGAACTAATTCACATCTTATCTGACTATTCAAATACTCATCTTCTCTATAGATGATAATAGCAAGACATCGCGAGAAAATTGGTTAAATGATTGAGTATCTTTGTATTCCCAAAGTCTTTCAAGGAAACATTTCTACTCTCTTACAGCAGAAATACTAAATTCACTTGACTCCTCAGCAAAAACCATGGAACGATTATTAGATCCAATAGATCCTTGATGCTTAAAATGATAATATACAGAAAACAACAGTGTAATATTTACTAAATTGGCACTAAGTAAATGCAGAATAAATATTGGATATCAGAACTTCAGCTCAACAAAGCATCAACAAGATAGAGTTCGACCAGCTACTCATGTTGTCCAGTGGAAGTCAATCACAGAGACGGTCAACTAAGATAAACCTAGTATCAGGTTCTCTCGAACACAGATCCCGTATTTGAAGATTTTTATCACAGATCAAAAAGTAATCAAGCAACTGGGAACAAATAAATAAGAGATTCAAATACACAGTATGTGTGCGTGAAAGAGAAATGAAGCCGACCTGTTCGAAGTCCTGTGGAGCAACGCCGGGAAGATAAAAACAGTGAGCACAATGGATGAGAAGCAGAAGAACTGCAGAGAACATCAGCGTAGGGAAGGCGAGAGATCTCAAAAACGCCATGGCGTTCGAGATCGGGAGATAGGAGGGGCTAGATCTGAAGAGGGAGGATGTGCCCTTTCAAATGGCTGTTGTTATGTCCGTTGTCGGGGAGAGTTATACAAACAAGAACAACAACCAGGCGGAAAGAGTAGTAGCAACTGCAAATAGCTCTGGGAGATTTTCTCCGGTTACGGTTGGGTACGGTTCCTCGTTCAACGTATCCAATTGTGCCACGTATGTGCTTCCATATGGTTCTGACCAACCATGATCCCGTCCTCCCATACCTCCAAAAAACACATTTTGGCTGGAGGCCTTTTTTTCATAAATTATTTTGTCGGTATTCTAAACTTGTATATTTTTGTCCAAAGAAAAAGATAAAAGCTTAGAAAATATAGCGGGAATGACATACTACTATTCTAGCAAAATAAACCATAGTTTCTTATACCATTAATTTAGTCATAACTTACTTTTCAATGAAAATAAATTCATGGGATTAGAATTAAAGTAACAATATTAAAAATTATATTAATAGTGTTAAAACCTTTAAGAACCTATATAAGTTGCCAAATAATGATAATAATAAGTGCATTACTTGTGTAATGCAGGAAATCTGAATTCGAGTATACAAAAATTTGAAAGAAACCTGAATTTAAATGCATGATAATTTATAAAGAGAATGAAAAGGAAAAGGAGCTCACTTATCAAATAAAAGTACCCCTTAGCTTATTTGGCCATCAAAGTTTTGTAATATCAAATTTTAGCAGTCAAACTTTAAAGATTCTGACTGATAAAGAGATTTTAGTAGTCTTTAAATTGAGGCTCAATCGAGATAATGAAAATCCTAAAATTGACCCAAAACTGGTTGGCACAAAAAACTGCATGTCTGTTAGTAATTTATGAACCCATCAATTTTTTTTTTAGACAATTATTACAATAAAGTTTAGAAGTAACAGTAACAGATATTGACCCAAAATCTCGTTGTCTTCTTTTGATTTTATTTCGGTTTTGAGGTCCAGTCATGATTCCCCTTTTTTTTTGGGTCAAAGTACCCTTCGCATTGGACAAGGTCCTGTCCATTTTCGCTGCTCTTGTTAAATGTATGTAGAAACCCAACGCCATTAAGTCTTGATCCAATTTGCATGGGCTGAGTTTGTGAGTTTGGGCCATCGGCGAATAGAAAAACGTAGGCTAACATTATCAACAAAAATTAGTATAGATAATAAAAAATAGACTCGTATCCTATAAGGATGCGAATTTGATTCCCACTATCATTGTGAAAGCTCATTTGATAGGCGATCTCGTAAGTCTCCTATAAGCGCTATCTAAGCCTTGGGGCTGTGCCCTGACCTTGGTGGAAACCGATGCCGAACCCACCTAAACTTTATTGTACAAAAAAAAAAAGTTAGCAGAGTTGATAGATGACTGTATCTCTTAAGCATGATATTCTGGGTTTGAATCAAACTATACGCATGAAAAAAGACTATATTGGGATAGACAAAATCTACATCGATAATCTCTATACCTCGTAAGGATTAGTATCTAAATAATTAGTTAAAGGATACCACCTAGTTTCTAAAAAGGTCGACAAATATTACAAACAAAGATTAACATAACTAATAGATAGCTGTATTATTTAAATATGATATCTTGAGTTAAAATTATACTATGAGTAAAAAAAAACAGACTTTATGTGAAACTGTTGTATGAATGGATTAATTTATGTGAGTACTCCATTTTAACAATGCCAGTATCCAAATCCTCTGGCGTCGATCTTATCGAGACAGCTAAACATCTAAAAATATCAACATCTCACAGTCGTGTGGCCATTTTCTGTGGAGTCATTTTCGATGCAACTTGAACATGGTAGGGATCAAATTCGGAAAACTGTTGATATCAATATTATAAAAAATTTATTTTACTTTCATAAGACGCCAAAACAAAAAAGTGCCTGCGGCCAAGAGATGAGGGGTCAATGGTCATGCATGTGAGCGTTGTAACTCTACCCTCCAGATCCGCACACATATATATAGAGCTTTCATTTAGAAGTTGAAGTCTCCTCTCGAGTTTTTAGCTGTTGCGAAACGAATGAACGAAACACGACTACAGAACATACTATTAAAGTATATTAATCAACTGGTGGGGTGTCAACATCTCAATCAAAAGTAACTCGTCAAAAACAATGTTCGGCTGACCAGAGAATTAGTGTCCCATTCTTTTCAATTAATACCTTGCTTGCACCAAAAAAAAAACATATTGCTTCAAGGCTAGACAATAATATATACTCCTCCGATCTCTTTAATATAAGACTATTTATAGTATAATTAAGGATCGGAGGAATACATATGCATCCAGCAACTTTGCACTGGTATTGTATTGATCTTCCTCGTTCTTGCAGCATGAAAGGATACAGCAAAACTCCGATATAATCCTTCAAAGAACACAAAACATGGAGAGAACTCAAATCGGGGAGGAGGTTGTTTTAAAGTGAAGAGGCAGATATAAAAGAAAGGGGTTGGGCATAAAGGGAGCCACCTGGTCCCCTAGGAGCAATTTGCCAAGAGAAGATCAAAGAGTCCCTCCACGTCCCAAACATTATTACAGATTGGGACCCTCCATCCATATATATCAAACCCTATCATCATTTATTTATTTGTGATGGCCTTTTGCTCTCTCACGCCTAATCTCACTCATGATTTCTCCATAAGAACCACACATGCATGCAGATGATTTGACTAAAGGTCGCGATACCACCTTTTTTATTTATGTATGTGTGTGTGGCTTTATCTATAAATTTTTGACTGAGGGTTTGGAACATAATTAACCACTACGTTTCTCTTCCTTGTTTGTTTCTTTTCATTTATGGTGTCTATTATGTAACAACTCTGTTGGACTCGTTGCTCTTATGATGATGGCTCAAAAGGAGAAAAAAGAATAGTCCTTGTTTGGCCCCAGAGATCATAATAATGTAGCTAGCTAGCTGCTAGAGGGTGAAAGAGTGCGTATAATGATATATGGCAAAAACCTTTCGTGAATTCTTCACCCCTTCTTATGATTAGATGATTTTGTGGACCCTTTTGTGAAAGCTACTGCACTTATCCCACATGCGGTCACGTAAAGCATATATACATACCTACTTGGCTTGACATTGTGGACACACACACACACACACACACACACATATATATATCGGTTTCTTTATTGTGGCTGAGGCAAACAGCGCAAAAGCAGCCCTCGCTAGGTATCTCATGGGACCAATTTTGTGGACTATTGGTGTAAATAAATATTTAAAGTTTAATTTTATCTCAAAAATTATTACGTATAAATAATATTATCTTAAAAGTTATTTTTATTTAATGTAAAGTATTGAAAAATGAATACATTTTTTTTCCAGAGCAACGTTATTTTTATGTAATAATTTATGGGATAAACTTATATCTTAACTCATAAATAAATCTCTCTAAGCATGAAGGAAAAATATGGAGTAATTATGTTGAAGTTGAAATATAACTAAATTGACTAGCTATGTATAGATATATGTTAGGAAGTTGTGTTAGGATATTTAATCATGTTAACCACCATGTCGGTCCCTACAGCAATTGAGAAGCTAAATCATAAATGACTAGGTAATTGCTGATTCAGCTACTCATTAATTATCACACTGGGATGCCTTCATTCACCAATCAACCAATCAATTAATTGCTCCATTAATCCGAAGGATTTTAACATCCCCCGCGCCACCCTCCCCCACCCCCCCCCCAAAAGAAACATTGAGAAAGGAAGTGAGAAAAACGAATATGATGGGTTATAAGATCTCCTACTCAGAGCATGGAAACTTTATGTTCTACTTAATTCGGATTAGTTTGAAATCTGAAAGATTCTGA
This sequence comes from Leucaena leucocephala, assembly GCA_037074615.1. Classification (NCBI taxonomy): domain Eukaryota; kingdom Viridiplantae; phylum Streptophyta; class Magnoliopsida; order Fabales; family Fabaceae; genus Leucaena; species Leucaena leucocephala. Next base: position 4,435,964 of record CM073540.1, on the reverse strand, counting down.
AACCATGGTTCGGATTATGTTCTAAAAGAAGTGAAATTCATGTGAGCGAGAAAAAACGTCAACGCGTTGAAGGATTAGTCTGGTGGACATTCACCTGCAGCAAATGGTCAGTATTAATTCAAATTATAATACTATTAGTTTCGCTTTGTTTAAAAGTAATGTGATTAATTATGGCTAGTACAATAAAGGTTTCCATAACACGTACAATAACTTTTTAAAGCGGCAATGTTCTATAAAGGTGCCATAATTAACTTGTTCGATATGCATGTGCTTTCAAGCTAAGTTCAGAGCATGATTGAGGATTGGACCAAAAAAAGTACACCGTGATTGTGGAGGACCAGGTTGTTCGGATCATGGTCCCTTACAAAACCCTTGTGATTAGCAGTGTCAAATAACTGATCTCCCTAAAGCTAACGAGAAGGAAAATAATTCATGAGTCTGAGAGAGAAGTAATTGGTCCTTAATTGTAAGGGACTGATATAGAAGGAGAAAGGAACTGAATGGACATGGGAACTCGTTGTATTATTGGAAGGGGTTGATAAGTGCATTGATGGGAGGAAGATGGAGATGAATCTAGAAAGTGGACTAGAAAGTAGAAACACGTTTGTGGAATTGGAAGGACGGGTATTAAAGAAGAATAGGACCGGGGGGCCAAATTGTGGATAACATATACTTAGCTTTTTCTTTTTTCCTTCTCCTGTGGTCCTAATCAGGACTCAAAGCCATAATCCAGTTACAACTATTAATTATGAAGACAGTGTGAAAGTTTTTATTGGATAAAAGTGATCTTGCTGGGATAAGCGTATGAATCAACTAACTCTAATCCTTGATTGGGGACCATGGCTTCTTGATAGTTTTTAAGAATTTCAAAAAATGATATGGTACATGTATTGTGAATAATTCACTTCATGAATCTCATCGTACAAGAATAAAATATAACAATAATATTTCATTAACTTCATCAAAATTATCAGTTATACTTATTGATGCAAAAACAAAATATTTTCTCTATTATTTAATATTTTTAACATAACTATTTCATCTAATCCTAAAATATAAAAATTAGTTAAAATATTTATTTTGATTGTAAATATAAGACCTCAATATATTTTATCTTTTTTAATTTTTTTTAAACTATCACTAGTGATTATCGCATATATAAAATATAGGTTTCTATCAATTGGGTAATGATAAAAAGGAGTATTTGATAACAAACTAATACACATTTATAACAACAAATTAATTTAATTAATTTTTTAATATTTATAAATTAGATATTCAACTAATCAAAGGAAGTACAGAGTAAATGTAATTTCACCTTGCAATCTTTTAATTTCTGTGGACTGGGCTAAGGGGGTTCACAAAACTACAGCACCACTTATACCAATCCATGCGATAGATCAAAACCTAGCATAAAAACAAACGTTGCCAATAAAAATTAATACATATAGTGAATAATAGGTTTATATATTATATAGATATAATTTTGATTCTCTATTTTCTATTGGGAGAGTTTTTTTGATAAGTGATAATAAATTTATTATAAGTATTTTATAAGTTTTAGGGCATACCCTAACTTTAATAAAAAATCAATATCAAATTAATCTAAATTTTTTGTATAAAAACATATTAGTTAAATCTATGTAAGGGAGAGGTGAAAAAGTGAGTTAACTCGCCGCAACTCACAAGCTGCTAGCCCGCTCTAAAATAGGCTGATAAAATGCTAACACGAGATCGTGGGCTAGATAACCTGTCACTTTTCTTTTTTTAAATATTTTAAAAAAAATATTCCTAAAATTTTAAAATAAAAATAAAATTTTTTTAATGCTATATTATCATAATTAAAAAGTTATTAATGTTATATTCTTAAAAAATCTTAAATTTTATAACTATAAATATAAATAAATATTAATATAATATTAATCAATTATAATATATCTAACATATATTAATAAATAAATAATTATTTTTATTAGTATTTGATAATAGAAATATTTAAAATAATATTAATATTTTTTTAAAAATAAAAAATTAACTAGCTGGATAACCCGTCTCAAAATGAGTTAATAAAATATTAGCTTAAATTCGCTTTATTAAGTTAAACTCGTTTTATCAGCTATATTGAAAGGCTAGAAAATCAGAGAAGGGACATTTTTGAGATTATGTAAAAAATTAGGGACAAAACGGTTGAGAAAGGTGGCATGCTTTTCCCGATCATAAAGGCTCATGAAATCCTCTGAGCTATAGTATTACGCCTTACTACGCATACATAGACTCTAATAAACACAGACTCCAACTTTCCCTCTCTCTTCTTTTTTTCCTGCAAAATCCAGGCACTGGAGAGACAAAAGCGTCAGGCCTAGAAAGATGATCATTCATAGCGTTCACAGAGTGTTTGCTGTGCTTGTAAAGAGAGACCCTTTGATATTTGCGCCAAGGGAAGATCTTCACCGAATCAGAATGATTTAAAGCAAAGGTGGCGAGAATTTATTACCATTATCAGTTTCCCTCCTGCTCTGCAATTTCATAAGTTTTTCTCCCAAGTAATTTCTGACGCCATTTTCATTTTTTCTTCGAGGCCAGAATTCTGACGCCATATTTCTCAGTTTGCAAACAACTTCTTTTATAGCTGGACACTCCATTAACAAGAGCCTAAAGACGTTTTCCCTGCTTTTCCCAAACAAATCACAAGTGCTTTGTCTTCCAAAAGCGCCTTGCTTTTCTTCAATTAGTTTTTTTGTTGAGATAGCTGCTTTTCTGCCAGTTGCAACTCAGGTTGGATACCTACCAGCAGTACATTTTCTTGCCTTTTCCCCGTTCGAATCTACCCAAACTACCCTCTCTCTCTCTCTCTCTCACAGGAACAGCGTCAATTGCGCTCCTTAGATGCGTGTTTGGGTGTGTTCTCTGCTTGCAAACGCATTTCTGGCATTGGTTTTGGTACTGTTCCGGGCCTGTCTCACTGTTCGGTGACTTGGTAACAGAGGCTTATTGCGACCATTGTTAACATTGCTAGCCTGTGGACGACTTGGGAGAAACAGAGGCGTAGCTTATCGTTTTGTCTGAAGGTTTTTCTGTGGTCAAACACTTGTACCTCGTTTAGTCCGAATACCAGGTAAAAAAAAAAATGAAGTTTATGAAGTTGGGTTCGAAGCCTGATGCTCTTCAAGCCGACGGGAAATATATCATCAGGTGAGAAGCTTCAGAACCAATTTTCTCTCTGTTTCTATTTTCAAACGTATACTTGTTTTGTGGCTTGAGAAGTATGCAGAGTCACTATCCTTGGTTCTGTTTTTGTTTTCATATATGCTTTCATTGTTGAGTCCTTCCCATGCCTCCTTCATTCTTGGGTTACATGTCCTTGTTCATCATCGATATTTTTCCGCCTAAAAGTTAACTTTAGTTTATCATTGAATTCGAATCGGAACTTTGTGGAGTGAAGCACTGCTGTGTAGGTTGTTCCTGATCGCTTTGAAAAACCAAGATAAGCAAAACCTATGGCCTTTGTCTACAAACCTCCCAACCTTTCTAGTATCGAAATAATGTTGAAAATAAAGGAGGGAGAACTAACGTCATGAGTGTCCCATAAAATAACAACGTTAATATTTTATTGCCGGTGACAGATAAAAAGGGGGGTAGGGGGAAAGGTGTGTTAAAAGGCCACGAATTTGTCGTCCAGCTATGTTAAAGTGATCTGTAGTATTCGTCATCTTCAATCATCGAGATTAAAGAAGACTTCTTTAAAGTTTTAACAATACTATTAGCTGCAATATGCCCATATTATATTTTCTTTATCTGACAAGCTCGAGCTTTTAATTCTTCCCGGCGTACTTAAAGTGACGTTCAACGCGGGAGAAAGGTTTTTTATTCGTGGATGGATTTTTTTAGGGATAACATGAATCACTGTCTTCAGCATATTATAAATTGTATTTTTGACTATGAAGTATTGTAATGTTATCTGTTAATGTCATGCATGTGCTATGTCTCTTGCAACCAAGAGCCACATGGGGTCAGTCAATTAAACCTTGTACTATCAATTATCTACTGTTATGCATTGATTTTGATGGTCAACAAATAGGGCTTGTTTCTTTTGTTTATGTTAATTATGACTCCAATCTGGATTCACATTTGGATCCTTCATTTCTGGGATCGGTTCAAATGCAAAGCTCGTTGGTAAATGGAGCATCCTTTGCAACACCTAAAGCCTTTTCGGTTTTCCTTTCCTGAAGAATAATTTGTTCTAGATTAAAAGCATAACATACAAAATTTAATTCATGCAGGTATGTGTCAACCGATCTGGCCACTGATGTCATCATTAATGTTGGTGAAGTGAAGTTTTACCTTCATAAGGTACATAGTATTTTACCACCTTACTTGTCTTTGTCCTATTAAATACACTCCAGTATAATTATACGAAGTTCTCTTGTATAATGATATATGTACATCTGAAAGATGATTTTGGGGTTTTGAGAATAGCTATGACTTATGATCATTTTCAATCATTTAACAATATAATATTGTGCAGTCAAATATCTCAAGTTCTTTGCATTGCCTTGAGAGATTTAAAGTGCAGTAATTAAGTTTGACAATTTGACTCAAAGGATGTGTCCTAATTTGTGCGTTGAATTTGCATTTTAATTCCTATATGTATTATTATAGATGTAGAGGAATCGCTGAATCGGGTGTTTTGCAGTTTCCTCTCCTGTCTAAGAGTAATCGACTGCAGAGGCTGGTATCAAAGGCGAACGAAGAGAATTCTGATGAAATATACATAGCTGATTTCCCTGGAGGGCCTAAAGCCTTTGAAATATGTGCAAAGTTCTGCTATGGAACAACGGTTACTCTTAATGCGTACAACGTTGTGGCTGCCCGTTGTGCAGCAGAGTACCTTGAGATGACCGAGGATATTGACAAAGGGAACTTAATTTTTAAGATTGAGGTGTTTCTAAATTCGAGCATCTTCCGGAGCTGGAAAGATTCTATCATTGTTCTGCAGACTACTAAATCTCTTCTGCCATGGTCTGAGGATCTGAAGATCATTGGAAGATGCATAGATTCCATAGCTTCAAAAACTTCTGTGAACCCAGAACACATCATGTGGTCTTACACATATAACAGGAAACTAAGTGAGCCAGATAAAATTACTGAGGAAATGATGGCATCTCAGGAGAAAATTGAGTCGGTTCCTAACGATTGGTGGGTCGAAGATGTATGCGAGCTGGACGTCGATCTTTACAAACGAGTAATGATCGCTGTAAAATCAAAGGGAAGAATGGACGGTGTCATAATAGGAGAGGCTCTAAAGGTCTATGCAATCAGATGGTTGCCTGAATCTGTTGAGGCATTGGCTTCTGAAGCTCATGCTCGGAGGAACAAAACCTTAGTAGAAACAATTGTCTGTTTATTGCCGTCTGAATATGGTGGGGGTTGTTCATGTAGCTTCTTGCTGAAGCTATTGAAAGTGGCCATATTAGTTGGAGCAGACGAGTCGTTAAGAGAAGAATTGATGAAGAACATTAGCTTCAGATTGCATGAAGCTTCTGTTAAAGACTTGTTGATCCCTGCAAGGTCTCCTCAGACAACCATATATGATGTTCAATTAGTACAATCTCTTTTGAATGGATGGATGACTTTTGAAAGGGAAAGTGGTGACATGGAAGTCGACGAGTACAAAGATAAAGGAAAGAGCTTATCGAACATCGGCAAGTTGGTGGACGGTTACCTAGCAGAAATTGCACATGATTCAAATCTCAGCATGTCTAGTTTCATAGGATTGTCACGGTCAATTCCTGAGTTTGCTCGACCAAAGCACGATGGTCTCTACAGAGCTATCGACATATACTTGAAGGTAGATTTCTGTTAGAAGCTTCAAAATTCTGTTTACTATGTTTTATAATACTTCATACTATTACTGACCATATCACATATAAAACTTGGTCTTTTGATTCAGGAGCACCCGAATCTAACAAAAGCAGAAAGGAAGAATATATGCGGTATGATGGATGTGAAGTTGTTGACGGTGGATGCAACGATGCATGCTGCGCAGAATGAGCGGCTTCCACTTCGAGTTGTAGTGCAGGTTCTCTTCTATGAGCAGCTTAGAGCTTCTGCGAATGTTCAAGCTCTTGGTAGCAATCAATGCGACGAGGATGATGAGAAAACAGTGGGAGAGAATTGTGACTCGTTCAAAGATGAGATGAGCCATTTGAGCATCAAAGATGAAGAAGAGTTCTGTAAGAAAGGGAAACTAAGCAAGAAGAATAGCAAGAGCAGTAAAAGTGGCATGCAACTCCTACCGTCTCGATCGAGGAGAATCTTCGACAAGTTGTGGATTGTGGGGAAAGGACAAGGAGCTAACAGGAGCTCCGAGACTTCAGGGAGTTCTAATAGCCCAACATCTGTAGTCCCTGTAGATACCAAATCATCTGGTTCTTCCACAAGACAAAGGAGGCATTCTGTCTCATAGGAGATGAAATTTGCAGTTCATAGATTTATTTTAGCTATCAAGGAAAGGTAAAAGTTGTGGTGGAAGTGTAAATTGCTAGGTATTGCATTGTTAGATCTTCAGCGCACGTACACAATTAGAGGGAGAACGGGGGGAAACTTGCAGTACAGAAAGTGAGAAAGATGATATGATGTGTTTGTTCTATAAAGTCACTATCCCATTGGGGGGGAGGATCTTCATGTTTTATGTAGAATTTTTCTTGTATAGATAGGGGATTGGATGAAATTTACAAGCCTTTTCCTAATGCTTCATCTCATTGATATAAGAAGACCCGCATCGGATTTGGCGTAGTACACGTGCACTGCACGGAATGAGTGAAGGCACGATTTTAGTTTTTTTTTTCTTGGAACAACTAATCTTCCACTCCTTAAAGTTTCATCCAATTTTAAATGAGGTGCTTATAGTTTTTTTATTTTTTATCAAACTCTTAGTTTTAGGGCGGGTCCTTCCATAAGTGACGCCGTTAGTTTCACGTCTCTCCCTCCGCTCTCCTTCCTCACCCCCCCTTCCATTCTCGCTCTCTCGCTCTCCTTCCTTTCTCTCTCTACTACCTTCACCACCAAGAGAAACTCTTCCAAGAACAAGTTCTTCCTCCGTTTCTCAGCCCACAACCCCCCTCTCTTCTGAATCCATCTTCACTTCCTTCCTCTTCCTCAACCATAGTTGAAAAGGTAATACCCTCTTCTTCTTGTCCTCTGTTTAGTTTCTGAACTTCATAATCTAGATTTCCTAACTCTCACTCTCCAGGTCACTCTCATGAGGCTCAAGGTTGACCTTTAGTGCTCCAAGTGCTATAAGAATGTCTTCCTCTCCCTCTCGTTTCTCCCATCTCTCAATTTCACCACTCCAATTCTTTTCCTTTTCTCTTTCTTCTACACTGCCATAAGTCACTGTCTTGTGTTGTGACCCAGAGAAGCTCGGAGACAAAATCTGCTGCAAAGGCGGAGGCGCAATTAAAAGCATTAAAATTGTCGAACCACCCCAAAAGCCTGATGGCAAGAAGATGGATGACAGCGACAAGCCTGAGTCCGATAGCGACAAACCCTTAGGCAGCAAGCAAGACGATGATGGTGATCTAAAGAGAGAGAGAGACGCTGGAGGAGGGAGAGGGAGAGAAGCTGAGGAAGAAGACGTGAAATTGACGGCGTCACTGACAGAGGACCCCCCACTAAAACTAAGCAAATAACAGGACTTGATGTAAAGCAAAAAAAAAAAATATAGGGTCTAATTTCAAATTGGATAAAATTATAGGGATTGAAAGATTAATTTTTTCTTTTTTTTATAGGGATTGTAAGATTAATTGTTTCTTATTTTTTTATACAGTTAACTGATTGAGTCTTATCAAATCTAAGAATATTTTTTTTAAGAGGTATATTTTATATTAACATAAATTTAAACTAAAATTTTATATTTAAATGGTTAAAGTTTCTTTTATTTAGACCAAGTCGTGATTTTAGTATTTCTTCAGTACTAAATAAGTAAATAATATATGTATACATATGTACACAGAGTTAAGTTGCATTCTTACATCTTTAACTAGTTTTTATGTGTATTTAATATATTAAAATATTTGGTGGTATAATTTCTTAGAAAATCTGTTAAAAATGGACCTATCCATAAGTTAACCGCGTTTTCAATTGGCACCATTAAGTACTGTCTTCAATCAAATACTCGAAAAAATATTAAGGTTTGAGAGGATTGAGAGGTTACTTTCATATTTTTTTTGCTCACCCGGTTTACTAAAATTTTACCCCGCTTATATTCAAATTCGACCCACGTCACGCATCTGGCTATGATGAGTGAGTCTCCCAATAGAAATTTTTTATATAAACTAAAGGTTAAACTTGAGACCTTATTTAAGTGATATCGAACTGTTTATCACTCAGACTAACCTATGAGAAGTTACTTTCTTAGATCGAAGGTAAAGAGTGAGCGAATAATATTCAAGAGCTCCTCCCCTAAATCCAAGTATATGGGCCATCTTTTGTGGGCCTATGGTTGTTTTACAGTTCAGGCCCAATAAGTCCAAATATGTGGGCCTTCTTTGGGGCCTATAGAACCCATAGGCTTCCTGTCTGGGTGAGTGTCTGGCTCATGACACAGACTGCCCCTGAGGCGAAGTGGATTTTCCGAGGGAAAAGCACTCCTTGTTTTTGCTCGTCCATTTGAAATCGGCGTGACCCGATTGGTACGGTCCGGACCTTGCTCAACGGCGTTCACTTCAGACTTGAGAGCTCAAACAGTGGGGAAATTAGAAAGCGGAGCAAGAGATAGCACAACATGCAGAGATTGAAAGCTCTGCTATCGGAGACTAGGTGCTCATTCCGCAGCTTTCATCGGAGAGCCTTCTCTGCTCAACCAAACTATGTCGAGCATGATGACGCCCAAGACCAGGTCAGTTTTTTCGCAGTCTTCTTCACGATTTGTTTGTTTTATAGCTAAAGATGTTTACAGGTTGACCACCCAATATTTGGTTATATTTTAGAAGACAACAAGCTCAGGAATACCCTGCTCAAATCGTTTCCTAGATTCGTTTCATATTTACGTCTTATTAATTTCTGCCCCTTCATAGATTTTGTTTTTACTTTTTCTTTCTGTACATTTAGATTTTAGTTGAAGGAAAAGCTATATCGAGAGCTGCTATTCTTAACAGACCAAATTCTCTTAATGCACTCACTACTTCGATGGTTAGGCCTTTCTTCTTTTCTTCCGGCTACTCGTCCATTCGATGGTTTAATTCGTATATCTTAAGTAATGTTGTAAATAGAGGTTGTTTTCATTTGTAGGTATCCCGACTGACGAGACTGTATACTTCATGGGAAGATAATCCTGCTATCGGCTTTGTTTTAATGAAGGTATCTGGTTGTTTTCGTTATTTAAATTTATTACCTCTCCACCAAAAAAAGCAGAGGATAGTTTCTGCTTGACATGCGGTGGAGGCAGGATTTCCTCCCTTATTATGGTTATGAGGAAAAAAATAATGTTATTATTCATTATATTTTCATCACACGTTTTAATAAATTATTGCATCCTAGTGCCAAGGGTCGGTTGGAAACAGCCATGCATAGTAGGCTCTATCAAAATTTGTCATGTCAATCCTGGGATTATGTCCTTTCTCTCTTGTAAGGATCGATCAATTTTTCGATTGAATTGATACCGTGAGTTTTATGAAGGCTAATGGCAGGGCTTTTTGTGCTGGTGGAGACGTTGTAAGGCTTTATCACTTATTAAATCAAGGTATGTTGAATTTCAATCTTCTCTAAACGAGCTCAACATTCACATGTTTTTCGGACATTTATTATCAAGTAATACCAAAATAGGTTTCAAGTAATATCAAAATTGCATTGTATGACATGTAATCGTTTCATGCCAGAAACCATCCAACTTGTTTACGTCATATTCCTGTCACACAATTCAACTTCTTGCTACTTGTAGTGAGTGCTCATATCATATAGTTATTTACAGTGTTAGTGTATGCCTGTTTACCTTGATATGTAGTTGACACTTGATAATGGGATTTTTTTTAAGCGGAATAGAAGTAGGAAACTGTAGATTTTCTGGAGCCTGAATAATGCCTTATTTCATTCATAGGGTAAGACTGAATATATAGATTACAAGCTTGATCAATCAACTGTGATATGCCGAGATTTCCTCCATAATTCTTTTTGAATTAATATTCTTAATATCTCTCACACTATCTCCTAATATCCCGTAACAATCATATATTATATTTACATAATTACCACATAAACTCTTTTTTTTTTCCATGTGGATTGTGAAATGAATCAAATAATTCTTGTGATTGATTGTCAGTACTTGGTTCCATGCAAATATCACTGTATATGGCATAATTTGCTTTTAATATTTAGTATTCATAAATGCAGACATGACAGTACTAACAGTTGCAGTATATCCTTAAATGGAATTCTGCAATTAGGCAACTGAGAATGACAACATTGTAAGCTGCATCATGTTAAAATGGGTTGATGACATTCATGATATTTTAAGTTTTATGATGATCAGGAAATGCTGAAGAAGCTAAACAGTTTTTCAATACATTATATAAGTACGTATATCTTCAAGGAACCTATCTTAAGCCCCATGTAAGTATTGAACCATTTCTTAACCCTCATACCTTAAGGCACATGAAAGTATTGCCCCATCTCAAAGGTTTTTTCTTGAGATATAGAGTTGTTTGGAGCAATGATTTGTTATTGTAGAAGAGATTTTTGCTCATGGTTTTGTTATTACTCCTGATACTCAACTGAAACGGTTATATTTCTGAACGAGGAAATTTATGGGCATTTATGTAGGTTGCTATTTTGGATGGTATAACAATGGGATGTGGTGCTGGAATTTCGCTTCCAGGGATGTTTCGTGTGGTAACTGATAAAACTGTAAGTGATTTTTCAGATACTTGCCACTTAACCCATTGTGCAAGACTAGTTATGTGAAGCGCTAGTATGAACTTGCCACTTAGCCCATTTTTCAGGTAATGGCTAACGCATTGACTCTAATGTTTGAACTTTGCAGCTTTTTTCTAACCCAGAGGCTCAAATAGGTTTCCACCCTGATGCAGGAGCTTCCTTTTATCTCTCTCGTTTGCCTGGGTACTTGGGTAATTAACCTTTTCCTGCGATTTGAGAGCATGGTTCCTGTGTGATATTTTGGTATTCCTTGAGACTTAGAGGTGGATGTATTTGTTTAAAATACATATTAAACTGAATTAGCTCCATATTTGGCACATGCTTCCTCCTAGATGGCAAATTCTTCTAAATATTTCCACAACCATTAACTGGAGAGGTTAGTGTAAAGCTGTAAATGTTCGTGCTGTAAATAAGTATCGTGTTACACTTATATAGATAATTTTCACAACAATTTGGAAAATGATTTGCAAAACTTCCTTATAATTAATATTATGCTATGCAGGGGAATACCTTGCCCTTACAGGAGAGAAGCTTAATGGTGTGGAGATGATTGCCTGTGGCCTTGCTACTCACTACACACTAAATGCTGTGTGTTTTTAACTTTGATTTTGTGCTTTCCTTTGTTAAATTTTCCTGCCACTTTGTAACTCAGCTAGTCAGCTCCCATTGACAGAGGCTTGCTTTGCTTGAAGAACGCCTTGGTAAGCTGGTCTCAGATGATGCTTCTGTTGTAGAGTCATCCCTGGCACAGTATGGTGATCTTGTTTATCCAGACAGTAGGAGCATTCTTCGCAAGTAATGTCGCTCTAATACTTCCTTATTTCTGTAACATTTTGTTGGAGTTTCACATAGTATTCATTGCATCAAACCCCCTTGCCCTCCCTCTATCTTCTTTCCGTGCATCTATATCTATTTTTGTGTTCTCTTGTATACTATACTTTATGTGAGTTCTCTGCTTCTGAGTGTCTTGTTCTACTTTTGACCCAGGATTGATACAATTGATAGATGTTTTGGCCATGATACGGTTGAGGAAATTATTGATGCTCTGGTAAGCATCTTGTGGAATAATTTATACATGATTTATATGCTGAGAGAAATTTTCAATTTAACATCACAACGGAATTTCATTGACCCACAGTGAATCAACATCAATTGTAAGATTATGTAGACCCATCATCAATCAGATAGCCCCTTTGCATAGATTTACCTTCAACCTTGATCTTATTTACAATTATCTTGAAAATTGACATTTTTAGTAACTAGGTTTCTTGATAGTTGGTCAAAGTTGGATTTCCATGGTCATAACTGTCTGTGGCCAAGAAATGGATTCAAACAACTCCCTTCCCCCTGGTGGCAACCTCTCCCCAAAACCTAAAAGAAACGAAGCTGTAGGAAACTAGGTGGTTCACTAAACAATTCAGTTTGTAATATATTGCTAGTGGTCTATAACATCCGAGGGGAAGACCAATTGATTTTGTGCTTGACTATTTTCAACATGAACTACTATTCACTCAGGAGAAGGAAGCCGCCGAGTCTTGTGATGAATGGTGTAAGACAACCCTTGAAAAGATAAGAGGGGCCTCTCCATTGAGTTTGAAAATTACTTTAAGATCTGTGAGTAACATCTCCTTTGGTACATTTATTAACTATTTATTTCCAACCCAGCTTGTAGATGATGTCTGCTTTAACTTTTGCGATGAAATTTAGATACGTGAAGGGAGATTTGAAACTCTTGATAAGTGTCTTGTGCGTGAATATCGGGTATCACTTCGTGGAATTTCTCAGCAGGCCTCCTCGGACTTCCTCGAGGTATGACAATATTTTTTCTTCATATAGTACACCTTCCATTAGTTTGTGTTTGTAGTTGTACTTGACTTGTTTATGTAGGGTGCTCGAGCAAGACTGGTTGATAAAGATTTTGCACCTAAGGTATTCATCTTTTTGTCCCAGAATCTGTGCATCTATTAATTCGGTATATCTATTTTTTTAAATTGACATTTATACTAAATTTGCAGTGGGACCCACCTAGCTTAAAAGAAGTATCAGAGGACATGGTTGAATGCTATTTCTCCCCATTAAATGAAGTTGAGTCTGAATTGGAATTGCCCACCAACTTGCGCGAACCTTACATGTGAGGCATGAATACAACCATTAGTCAATATGCCTATAAGCAGCAGCAAGGGTAGTCACTTTATTTATGGTTAAGCTTCCAAACTCTACGACGGTATTTCGGAAAAAATGGTGAAAAAAACAATCTTTGTTGTAATAGCATGAAAAGGTAGCGGTCTTTTATCTCGTTCCTTTGGCCTGTGTGGGGGGTCGAATGAATCGCGTGTAGACTGTAATTTTTTGGCCTTTACTTTTCCCCGAAACAGAATAAGCTGTTCCTATAATATTTTACATATTGCTTGTGTCACTGATGTGTCAATTTTAAATAGAAAACTTTAATGAAGTGATAATATTTTTAAATTGTGAATTATTTGTTAAAAGCATTTTGGTTTCTGTGTAACTAAACGACGTTCGGCTTTAAGCGGAAGAAAACTTGTTGGGAAAGAACAAGGAAAAAAATTGGTGATTGTTCATGGCGGATAACTTGCAAATATTATATTCATATTCTTGTATATTTGTGGTGCAAGTTATGGGCTTGTCCAAATTCCTTGCTTCCATCAAATTTGCTAAGCCGGGAGGTAGATGCTTTATGATTGTTAAAGAATTCCAGGCAAGAGCAACATTTTGCGGACTCACGTCATTTAATCAACTTAAAAGTAATATGTAGGATTTTTTCCCCAAAAAGAACTGTTTATAAAAAAAATGATGGCGAACGTGAAGGATGAGCTCAACTTAAAATAAAAGGTAATTGTGTGCTCCAAGCTAGCATCAAAATCAAAGGAAGCCAGTGAGAATTTGTCTAGATGGTAAAGAACGTACTCGTATCCTATAAAGATGTGAGTTAGATTTTTGTTATTATTGTTAAGGAAAAAAAAAAATTCCAGGCAAGAGCAACATTTTCCGGACTCACGGCATTTAATCAACTTAAAAGTAATATGTAGGAATTTTTCCCCAAAAAGAGCTGTTTATAAAAAAAACGAGGGCGAACGTGAAGGATGAGCTCAACTTTAAAACAAAAGATAATTGTGTGCTCCAAGCTAGCATCAATATCAAAGGAAGCCAGTAAGAGTTTGTCTAGATGATAAAGAACGTACTCATATCCTATAAAGATGTGAGTTAGATTTTCGTTATTATTGTTAAGGAAAAAAAAAAGAATTCCAGGCAAGAGCAACATTTTCCGGACTCACGGCATTTAATCAACTTAAAAGTAATATGTAGGAATTTTTCCCCAAAAAGAGCTGTTTATAAAAAAAACGAGGGCGAACGTGAAGGATGAGCTCAACTTTAAAACAAAAGGTAATTGTGTGCTCCAAGCTAGCATCAAAATCAAAGGAAGCCAGTGAGAGTTTGTCTAGATGGTAAAGAACGTACTCGTATCCTATAAAGATATGAGTTAGATTTTTGTTATTATTCTTAAGGAAAAAAAAAGAATTCCAGGCAAGAGCAACATTTTCCGGACTCACGGCATTTAATCAACTTAAAAGTAATATGTAGGATTTCCCCCCCAAAAAGAGCTATTTATAAAAAAAACGAGGGCGAACGTGAAGGATGAGCTCAACTTTAAAACAAAAGGTAATTGTGTGCTCCAAGCTAGCATCAAAATCAAAGGAAGCCAGTGAGGGTTTGTCTAGATGGTAAAGAACGTACTCGTATCCTATAAAGATGTGAGTTAGATTTTCGTTATTATTGTTAAGGGAAAAAAAAAAGAATTCCAGGCAAGAGCAACATTTTCCGGACTCACGGCATTTGATCAACTTAAAAGTAATATGTAGGATTTTTTCCCTAAAAAGAGCTGTTTATAAAAAAAACGAGGGCAAACGTGAAGGATGAGCTCAACTTTAAAACAAAAGGTAATTGTGTGCTCCAAGCTAGCATCAAAATCAAAGGAAGCCAGTGAGGGTTTGTCTAGATGGTAAAGAACGTACTCGTATACTATAAAGATGTGAGTTAGATTTTCGTTATTATTGTTAAGATTTTTTTGGTAGGCGATATTATAAGTTCCTATAAGCGCTTAGTGGATGATTGATGTCGAATCTGCTTAAATTTTTTTGTATCAAAAAAAAATCAAAGAAACATATGTAAAAAGGTGAAATTAATTCAATATTTGATTTATCATTAGATATTTTCTTTAGACTTTGTTAGTTACATGAGTTTAAAATTTTTACTCATATTCTAATAAAGATTTTTCTTTTTCTTTATTAATTTGTTGAGTTAGATTCGACTTTATAATTTAATAGATATTTTCTTTTTAATTTATTTCCATGTATAGAAGACCTGTGGAGCTTACTCTTTAATTTATACTGGATATCATGTATATTATTTAGATCGTGTATTGAATAATTATCTTGCAGATAAGCTAGACAACTACATTATTTGAGTTTTTGGGAGAACAAATTTTTTCTAACATTATCAGGTTGTATATATCAGGTGAAGCAGTTTTTCACTTTTTCTGAAACTAGAGCTAGAAATGCCAGTTTTATGAGTTTAAAACCCACAATTTGGTCCATAAAAATCACAAGTAAACAACAATTCGTAAGAAGAAGAGTTTAATGTTTTCAACAACAGCATCAAATGGATTTTTTTTTATTTGATGTTGGAGACAATTGAGCATTACAGTCTGATAGTGATAGCACATTTTTTTTCTTAGTACAAAGGAGAGCGGAGGCACGAAAATTGTAAAAAACTAGTCTAAATGGGGATTAAATCCCAAACTATCTGAATGCAACAAATTCCGTAATCATTTACCAAGGCATCTTCCGGATAATTTTGTTCTTTAGTAACATGATTGATTTTTTTTTTTGGGTAAATAACATGATTGATTTTGAGTTCCCATTGGTAGTGATAGCACGATTACAACAGCATCGAGTTCCTTTCCTCTGGCATTAATAGAATTGGGCTCAATCCAAGCGGCGTAAGAGGTATTCGACCTCAACAAGCTTGGTGAGGGGCATTACCCATTTATCGTACAGAAGATAAACCACGGATGGATCAACCTTGTATTTTCCTTGGTTTTCATCAGCCTTGTGTTTTCCTTGGTTGGCATCAACCTTGTCTTTTCCTTGGTTGTCACCATGATCAGGGCCCACTTCCTGTCCAAACACCCTGGTCCCTGGCCTTCTTGTCAACCCTCTTTCTCACCATCTCTTCCACACTCGGGAATGTCAACAAATTCATCAGTGCTTCTCTGTCCTGCAAAAACCAAGCTTCCATTGTTCCACTTGGAAAACTAGCCCAGCATGTTTTTCTTCCTCCAGGGGTTTCAGAACCCACAAGAGTATGATATTTGGTCATTTGGAAAATGATAATAGAATAGAATTAAGAAAAGTATAGGGAGATGCTCTGTAAGATTAAACTAAGTTTGCCTCCTCTAGTAAGCTGCACAATCTTGTAAAACTAGCTATTGGCACTGGCAGTATATATACTTTCCCTTTCAAATAAGAACGATGCTCACAAGCCCCCCTCCTTGTTCCCAAAGGGTAAGGCACGTTAAATAGAAAACTGTTTTCATTTGCAAATAAGAACTATGCTCACAAGCCTTCTTCATTGTTTCCAAAGGATATGGCACGTTAAATAGAAAACTGTTCATTCGCTAATCACTGCAGTGGTTACGGATGAAGCATCATACCTGAGCACGAATTAGAGGCTCGTACTCTTGGGGAGATTCCCTGAACTTCACCTCGGCTACAAACTTTCCATAGTGAATCCTCCTAGAGATGCCCTGCAGATTGTTTATGAAATAAAATGTTCAAGATTAATACTACGTTAGGTCACTGCTGAAACTTGAAAGCATTATTGAAATTCATAATTTAGAGTTAAGACCAAAGTACATTAACAGATTGAAAATCTTTTTACGAAAACAAAAAAATAGTAGGTGAAAACAATAAAGACGGTTCTGCATAACTTCATGCAACAAAACTTTTCATAAAAGAACAACTTCTAATAAAACCTCACCTGCAACGACGAAAGATCACAAGCTGCGGTTTGTGCATAGTTGCCATCATCACCTGACGCAACAAACTTTGGAAGCAGCTCATCGAAGTACATTTTCCAAATGGACTTGTTTATGTTGATCGAAGCAGCCGCAGGGTGCAAAATCTGTAGAAGGAATTGAGAACTGAAAAAAATTCTCTTCCAAGTAAAATGGGCAGCGGAAAAGGATACCGAAATTATGGTAAATTACCTGTGGGAAAGGGTAATCTGGTGCCGCTGATGACGGTAAATATTCAGGGAAGAATGGATTTTCTTCTGGACTTTTGTATCTACCAGCCTGTAAAATACCAGTATCACTGTGTGTACCATCAAATGTGGTAGCATAATTTCAAGAAAACAAAAGATTGCAGGTTCCCATAGATTTATATTTACTATGCTTATTGTGTTGTGCCTCATTCCCTTACGTCCACATATCCCCATGAAACTTGAATTGCAAAAGAACTGGAAAATAACTCACTGAAAACCAATTTAGAAATAGCAAACTATTGAAGATACTGCTTATATTGGAATCCTAAGATTGAGAACTTATTATGGATTTAACAGAGGCCTTAATTGATATCTATTCAATTTAGAAATAACCACACAGTTTGACAAACTCAAACCAAATAAATAGGGTAATAAACTAGATACGGAACAGTAGAAAGAAAGGGAAATAAAGGTATCAATACCTTAGCTTGAATGGACTCTGTATTCTTAACAATGAACTCCACCAATGAATCAAAACAGGGTGCGTAACTTTTATCGTAAGTGGGAGAATTAACTGGAAATTTAGCTCTCTCTATGAGGCTAAAAATGATGGTATCTTCTTGTCTAATCAAAGCCTCCCTCACTGAATTAAGCGAGTAATCATCCCCCGGGTCAGGATTTGAATCTGCAGTAGCCATTTCATACCTGCCAGTAGAAATTACCAATGTAAGAACAATCATTCGAAATCGAAACCACATGTTGATTGTCAAGAAAGGAACACAAGATGAGTTTCAATACGAAGGAGCAACCGTATTTGGTAGCGGAGAAAGATAGAAAAGAGTGAAGAAAGTGGTGCGGCATGCCTTGGACCAAGAAAGCAAATATATTACATAAAGATCGATTCCACACCACTCGTACAAAATCGATTTGTCCGCAATTTGACATAATATTGAAAAGTGAAAAAGAAAAGGTCAAATTATGGACGAGAAATAAATACCTTCTTATCAGAAATGACGAAGCTCTTGAAGCTGCGAAAGAGTCAGTCGGGAGAGGCAATGAAACTCTCTCGTTATTCCAGCTCAAATGATCCAAATGAAAATGAGAAGGACCGAACCAGAAGGATGATGTTGCCTCGCCCGTAGTGGAAAGGACGTGGGTGCGTAGTGCTAGCGCCGGAGAATCTTTCAACGCTAGCGTGCGGCGGTAGAGCGTGCTTGGCTTCGCTTCATTGCAAGGCAAGCAAGGTGGACGAGTGGGTGGGTCCATCACCAACGCGTATTTTATATGGTACCGTTGAGTGGGGCTCATATCAAGTTATCAACCCAAAGTTCGGTCGTTATCGTCATTCTATTCTTAGCGACGTGGAAAGGAATCGGCTAAAATAGAAGTTCTAGTTTCACCAAATGAAGGAAACAAACAGAGAAATCCTCGCCTACTTCCTCGCTAAGCCAAGTGAGATTCTTTTAATTGACATGGAAGTCTGAAGAGAGAATATGGCCTGATTGGATATGATTTTAAAAAAGAATTTATGGAAAAAAAAATTTATGTACAGCTTATAGAAAAAAAATTTTAGAGAAGAGTTTATAAAAAAAAAGTTATTATGAATAAATAAGTGTTTGGATAGTTATTTTTAGAATAACTTTTTATATTGGTAAATTACTAAAAAGGGTATGATTTGATTAAAAGTAAGAGAGAGGAAAGAGGTAGAGAAAAGAGAAGAGAGAGGAGAGAGGGTAGAGAGGAGAGAGGAGAGAGGGTGTAAGAAAAAGTAAGAGAGAAGAGAGAATGTGTAAGAAAAAGTAGGGGTAAGATAATAATTAGATAATCCATAAGCTCTTTTACTATTCCAAAAACTAGTTTTAATAACTTATTCAAAACCATGGTTTTATTCAAAAGCACTTATGGACAAATATAGTTGTTTGTTTTAAAAAAATTTCAAACTAAAGTTTGGGCTATAAGCCTTTTTCAAACCATAGTTTGAAACAAAACCAAACAGGCCCAATATACTGCCATTATGACAGTTGTCGAAGACTCATTCTGTTTTTAAGGGTATATTTGACTCAACGGGAGTGAGAAATTTTAATAGAGAAAAAGAAAGGGAAAGAAAAGGAGGGATTTTATTATTATGATTAACATTAAGGGAGAGGAGGGGAAGAATTTTTATATTACCTTGTTTGGTTAAAAAAGGGAGAGGAGGGAAAATACTTTTATATAAACAAATTTACCTTATATTATTTTATATAATATTTTACTAAAATATAATATAGGAATAATATTGAGATATTAAAAAAATTATGGGTATATTAATATTATAAAATAATAATATTACAATTTCCCTCTAAATTCCCTCAATTTTAGAGGGAAAGTAAAGTTGGAGGGTGGAGGAAAAATTTTAAAATTTTTTACCTCCCCTCTTAAATATTTTAATGAGTCAAACAAGGAGGGCAGCAAAATCCCTCCCCTCCTCCTCCTCCTCCCTTCCCTCCACCCCCACCCCACCCCACCCCACCCCACCCCACCCCAAATACCCCATGCCAATCGAATCCTAACTGAAAAGAGAGATTCATTCAGTCCGTTAAGAGTTTGTTGAAACAGATTTGACAAAGGCTACCAGCGATGATCTTGTTTGATGAATATGATTTATAATTTGCAGTTATGGCTTGAGCTAGAGGAACGGAAAGTAAGGCCAGAACATGCTTGTAATGTGCCCAATTTTAGGTGAACCGATTAAAAAATCACAAATTTATTTTTTACTGAAGTTATAATTACAAGATTTTCTTTATTTTAGATTTTACATCTATTAAAACAAAAAATATTTAAAATATAAAGATTAGATTAGATTAGATTAAATCGTGACCATCCAAAATGAACATGATTATGAACCCTCACAAATGAATCCAAAACTTCCGTTAGCATAACGAAAACGTAAACAATAATCTCAGTGCTGAAGAAAATGATAATGCATTCAACTCATCTGAACACGATAATGAATCAAAAAGAACTAAGCCGCCAAGATCTTCTCACAAACAGCTAGAGATTTGAGAAGGGTTCGGAAATCGAATTGCACATCTTTCTATGAGAAACCTAGCATGTACAACATTTTAAACATTTTCACCAAAACAATTTCACTCCACTGCTCCCAGTCACATGAATTAATCCCTAACTTAAAGGAAATATTCAACAGGTATTTGAGATATCTTGAGTAGTAAACCTAAAGTGGATAACAAATTAATTTCAGCTTCGTCTTGGCCATTACCTCTGTGGGTCACGTTCCACACCATTTTCTTCAGCGGACAATCAGAACATCAAATAAAAATTGGAGGCCATTAAACAGCAGACAACTAGGTGTCCAATCTCGCTTGATCCACATCACAATTTCTCAAGCTATACTACAGCTTAAAACTCGGCTTTTAATTTAAACACAGCCTCAGGATCAAGCCGGAAAGTAAATCGTGAGGTTTCTGGAACATGATGTGAGATTAGTCGCACAGTGTCCTTCCACCAAGTAACCTCTGTTTCTTTCTCAATAACCTCCTGCCTAGAACATTCTAAAGCATACTCCAGGTCTGTTATCTGTTCTTGCAGCCTCGCTTCAAGTAGTTCATGCAGCCTTCTTTCTAGTTCAATTGGATGAACTCCGAAAGAAACATCATTACCTGCATCTTGAGCGTCAAGTATTTCACCATAACTAGTACTGTTGCTTCTTGTGCTTGAATCCATATGTGCCACCTGCCAATTCCATTTTCAGCGACTCTGGAACAGAATTGAAGACCAATAACAGAGAGCAAACACAGATATATAATAAGACGTGCATATCGTTTTACTAGACCTATGCTAGGCAACCGGAAGAAAATGAATAAACTCCTATGGCAGATTGGCAGAATATGTAAGATATAATCAGCTTCAACCAAAAGTAAACTCTTACGCAAACACCTCTTGGTATCACAGGACATTGCAGTCAAGCTTCATCTTATTGTGCCTATCTTCAAATGAGAAGTAATTTTCAAATTCAATAATATTTCAAGACCTCGCACTAATGTCAAAGCTAGAAAAATGAGAGTATATTTCCTGGTTATGCTAATATTTGACTTTTTGCACCACCATTTGTCCACGCATCAAGGTGACAAAAACTAATGAAATGTCAAAAAGAAAACAGCTGATAAACTCACAACCATGAAGAAAATAATAAAGGAAATGTACTACTAGTCTCACCAGAATTACAGGTATTCCAATGAAGGCAGACTCACAGAAGGTGAGGAATGGCCTTCTGTTTTAATTAAAAAATTGATGATCTACAATATGGAAATCTTTATGAATAGCAGGTTTGGATATGGATAGCGTCCACATGAAAGAAGCCTAAGCCTGAGTGGCAAAATTAGCTTGTGCGACTGACAAAGATAAGAGAAAAGGCTTATACAATAACAATTTCATCATATCCGCACAAAATATTAACCCTATATTTGGATGGGAAGAAAATTAAGGAGGAAATAATACTAGGAGAGAAAACTTCCAAAAATAGTAAGTTTTTAACTTTTTTACTATTTTAAGAAATTTTCCTTCCTAATATTTCTTAGGCTATTTCACCTCACTTTTATCTCCATCCAAACATAACCTAATAGTCGCTACTTATGATAGATTGGACCAACCACGGATGGTTTCTTACAGCTATATTGGGAGCTTATTGATATATCTCTCAAAGCCACAAGTCATTAGATGATACTGATTTTGGTTTATTCAACCATATATGCAGTACTTAGTCGAAAAAAAAGAAACAAGGTAATCAAAAATCAAAATATAAGATTATTTACCTTGACCCTTTCTTCTTGTGTATCTTCAAAAGCAGTTTCTTCATCCATATATAGCTGCAACCTTTCTAACTCAACTTTAAGTTCTGCCTCAAGTTCATGTATTCCTTCCACACATTTATCTTGTTTACTTAAGTTATACGCATGAGCATGATTATGAACCATATTTTCTTCTGGCACTGGCTGTGACGGAACAAAATATTGGCTATTAGAGCTTGAAACGTCTTGCGTATCAGTGATGGAACAGGAAAGTGTGTCACTCGGTTTAAATGGCTTGAAATTTGCCTCTTTCCTTCGGAGTTCCTCTTCTGTCCGTCGGAGAAGCATTTCCATATCTTTCCGCAACTCAACCATCTTGCTAAACTCATTCTTACTTGCTGCAATCATATACAGCAAACCCCAGGTAACTCCCAACTTAAAAGATGTATCATTTCTATATTGTCCTGCAGTACATCAAGTTTAACTATGAAGACAGGAAAAATCTTACAAAAATAATGGAAGAAAAGGAGGGCAAGTGGTAGTAAGTACGGAAGAAAGGAACAGGGCCAGCTTTCATCAAAATGAGGGAATAAAGTATTTAATATTGCACTTTTTTAAGTATTTAAAACTCCCATAATAATATCTTCAAAAAAATAGACTTAAACCTAGAAAGTGATGACTATTGAAAGAATTATATTATCCAACGAAGTAATTGAAGAGGGAAGTAGCCAAACTTCATATGAATGCTAATAGTGGTATTCTCATAAAATCTTTTAATGCAATTACAGCCATATAAGTTCAACCAATTAAGAAATGATGGGGAGAAAATCAGTCTATCGTTAGCTACTTTTGTCGTCAAAAAGCAAGTAACAATCAGAATCAGCTTAATCAATTTAGATTTCTCAGCATAAGCGGCTTAAGGCTACTACTTCACTGAGGTTATCAGCTAAATCACTGAATAAGACCTCAAATATTGAGATGAACAATATTGCAAAGAATTAGCTTCTCACCCGATTCCTCATTGCAGTTCAATCCATTCATCGAACGGCTTGCGGACAAAGATGTACCCTTGAATTCTCTCAGCTCTGTATGCATCCCCTGCCTCTGTTGCGAAACCCTCGGCTTTTTGGCCCGTCTCAGAGTCGCCAACAACCGATCAACGATCCTGCAACGAGAATAGTGATGAATAGCAGCAGAACCATGTCCTTTTTGTAGTCTTTCCCCTGCGCCATCCATGCTGGGTTGCACAACACGATCACCGCCGCGGCCGTTGGCGTCGTCTTCCCGACCGAGAAGAACATTAGCCACGCGTAGAAGGCGATGGTTGATGTGATTGGAGGGAGGAAGATTGAAGGATTTATATGCACAGTCGCTCACATGGATCAACCCAGAGAACTCAGTGCGCGTTAAATGGGGCGAAGAGGAAGGATGCAAGGTTTTAAAATGGCATTGTTTGGTCGGCGGTTTTAGAGGGAATGATGGGGGGAATTTTTATCTTGGTGGGGAATTTTTTTTATTATCTATTCTTAATAAAATTATCCTTTATATTTTTTTAATATTCTAATTATAATCTTATAAGCTAATTTTTTTTTATTTTTTTCACTTATAATTTTTCTTTTGATTGATGAAGTATGTGTTTAGCACTTAAGTTTGAGAATTGATTTTAGATAAAATCTAGATTTAGAAAAATTTTACACAAACAGTTATTTTTATTCAAAATCTCAGTTTGAGCCAAACTATAGTTTCAGAAAAGCTAGTCAAAATAGCTTTGAGAACAGTAAAACAGCTTATGAACTATCCAATTACTATTTTACCTTTACTTTTTCTTACACTATCTCTCATCTCTCTTCTATCTTTTCTACTATCTCTCATATTTCCTCTCTCCTCTCTTCTCTATACCCTCTCTCCCCTCTTTTCTCTCTTCTCCACCCACTCTCATCTCTTCTCTATTCCCCACCTTCTCTCCTCTCTCCTCATTTTAATAAAATCATACACTTTTTAATAATTTACCTTCCCAAAAAGTCATTTTAAAAATAACTATCTAAACACTTATTTTTTTAAAATCACTTTTCCCCAAAATCTATTCTCCATAATCTATTTTTCTCAGAGTCTATTCTCAAAAGCTAATCTAAACGGGCCCTAACCTAATAAACATGATAAATTATTTATATATTATATTAATATATATAATAATTATAAAATTATTGAGAGATAATGTTAAAATTTTATCATAAATGAGATAAAAAAATTTAATATTCATATATTAAGAAATAATAATTTTGATATGAATATTATAAATAAAGAGTAAATAAATTTAAATAAATAGATAATGGTATATTTATTAATTTTTAATTAACTCTTCTCCACTCTTTTTCTAAACTAAACAAGAAATATTATCTCTCCTTTTTTACCTTCACACCTATAACCTTATTTATCCTTCTTTACTCTCATTTATATTAATCTAATATACCCTCTCTTAAATTGGATCAAACAAAGCCTAAAGAGAGAGCCAATTGGAGGGAAAGAGAAGGGCAGCCAAATTCTAATCTTATGATTAGTCCTTCGGCCCCCTCGTGATTACATATATTTTGAGTCAATAGTTTTATAGCTGCGGGATTAAAAAAATGACTGAGGCCATAAACTTCCTTCGTTTTCTTAAATTTGTTTTTTCAAATTCTCCCCACCTGCCAAAAAACAAATCCATCCACACACGAAAGAATGAGACGTCCGTACAGACTCCACGACACGCTGTTTGGAGGATTGGCTAATAGTGTTAAAAAAAGGATTGCATTTACATTTTAAACAGATTATAAAATACTTAGTGAAGAAGATATAGTTTGAATATTTGTTTAAAATTAAGAAGAAAACACCTCAAAGCAGGTGTTCCCCATTTGATGGACTAAGTCGCTGTAAAAAAAACAAACCGTATGGAATATTCAATTCAACTTTGTTATGGGAATCATTTACTGCAAGTTCGCCAGTTATCTTTTTTCCTATTAAAAAAACTAATTGACTTCCAGCACGCCGTTCTGGGGAAGGTGTGGGGTCAATTGTCATGTTCAATTTTCAAGAGGAGAGTTTCATTTGGAGGAACATTCTTTACTGCTGTTGCAAATATTTATGCATGGTGGCTGGCGAAGATAGTAGTTGCATCATATAATTACTACGAGCCATGCCGTGCAAATTTATTATCAGCTTGCTATTCTCGTGACCTTTGTTTATTGTCTGCTGTGGCCACTGGCCATGAATAAATCTCTTCTCAACGTGGCACTGGTGGAAACTTCTTCCATTGTTGCAGTCGCCAGGCTAACATATATACACTACACATGCTATGCTATAGATATTGATGAAATTATTTATTACTTGAACTCTAGTCATATAATCTTTGTGAGAATATGGGTGATAATTATCTTGCTACCTTCAGTACTTAATACAAGATCTTCTTATTAGAAGTAACTCTATTATAAGTACTGTCGGGTGTTAAATATGAGTACTCCTCTTGATGAAAATTTAAATTTTAATTAATCATATTATGAAGGATTAACCCTTCATATTACACCTAACCATGTTGTTATTAACATCCACATTAGTCAATTTACTCACTAAAAAAGTTATCATGGGTCTATTAGGGTTGGATTACCGTATCTAAGATGGACTTCATCCGGCCCAACACTCCTAAGCTTTTTATCGGAGAAATCAGCCCACGGCCCATTAGTCAATATCATTGTGGAATAAATGATGCTAAAAAGGTTAGTTTTCAATCACAGTTTTTTCAATTCGGAACTATTAGTTTTAACTAGTAAAAAGGTGAGATGTGCGACTATTTAGAGTGCATTCGAACTTTAAAAAATATTATTTTATTGTGATTCTAGTCGCGGCGTTTGGGGAGATATCCTAACTCCTGAGTGTTTAGGTTTACGCATGAGAGTAAAAGACAGCTCGCCCTGCCCGACATTAGTATTGCCTATGAAGAAGTAAGATTTCGCCATATCCTTAAATTGTGGATGGGTTTAACTCTTTTTCAAAAAGAATTTGTAACAAAAAAAAAATTCCAATTCGGGAGAAAATATGTGGGCGTTACAAATTTTAAAATGTTGATTTCCTGTCTTCACTGAAGAAATATTATATATAGGCGTGGGTAATAAATATTCTACATTTCGTTATTACAAAGCATTAATGAGCCACGGTTACAAAAGCTTTTTGAAAATCAAGAGGTCATAAGTTCAAAGTTTCATTAATTCTACTTATCGACGACTGCGTCAGTGCTGATAACACCAGAGCCAACATTGACAACCTAGGCAAGGATGAAGCTGTTTTTTTTTTGGAAAAAAAATCAACTATTGTTTTAGCAGCTGATCATGAGACTTAATTTTGCTCTAATCCTTTGTTGTTACAATAAAACTTTGTAATTCTTTAATTTTAAACTCTCGTTAGATCTCATCAGCAATCCTCAATGATTTGATTTGTTTGGAATGAGTGATTTGGAGGAGAGGAAGTAGAAGAGGAAAAATTTGTATGATTTAGATTTATAAAAAATTAAAAAATAGGGTTAAAAAATTCTAATAAAAAAAATGTAAGATAAAATGGTAAGAAAAATTAATTAAAATTTTTTAATCTTCCTTCTCTGATTTTTTAAAATCAAACTTACAAAAATTTCATTTTCCCTTCTCTCCCCTAAAATCCCTTATATCAAGCGGTTAAATTATATAAAAAAATTATCCATTTACTGTTGACAATGACTATGATTTTTTTCATAAACAGTGCTTTATTATTGCTTGTGACATACTGCTGGTACGATGTATTTGACTTTCTATTTTTTTTTTTAAAAACTCGCCATCTTTTTTTATTTTTCAATTTATCTGCTGTTCGTCTTATATTTGTCCACATCAATGCCGTCTGCTCCTAGAAGAAATATAAATTGTAAGGTATACGCATGCCACTGTTTAGAACTAATAGGGTGTATTTATTTTTAAATAATATTATTTTATTATAATTTTAATTATAATATTTAAAAAATATTTTAATTTTTAAATATTTAAATTTAAATTTGAGGATAATTGACACTCATCTACTTAATATTATTATTATTTAAGAGAAAATTTTACCCTATTAATTAAAAGTGTAATTTTTCTATAAAAATAAATAAATTGTAAGCACACGGGCTTGTCCATGAAAGCTTGAAAGCTCATTCTGGAATCGCATGAAAAGGAGTACCGCAACATTTTGTTTTTCATTTTTATCTCTTGAATACAAATTTGACAGTTTTTTCTCTCCTGGCTAATAGGTTTCTCTCACAAAAATACTGTATTTTAAGATTCAAATAAAATATTAACGCGGATATAATATAATTATGATTTGCTTGGAGGAATATGTTTATGATTTTTAAAAGTAGATTTAAATATAATCAATTTCTTTAAAAAAACATTTCTTGAAAAATTTAAACTCTTTGATGCCAATTTATGCATTTTAAAAAAGTTATATAATGATCATTCTAGAGATGGTATGCTTTGAGGCTATAAGTTGAATTTGTGATATTCTTTAAACGTTATTGTTAGGGATATTCAAGCAAAAGAGAAGAAAAGGTTAATCTAGACCCATGCAAATAGCACAAATCATAGTCTAAACAACTGCTACCGTTTTCTGTTGCTCAACAGTGCGTGTGGGGAAACTTAAGACTAATTAACGGACGTCGTCATCATACATGACATAAATTCCCGCTTGATTAATGTGCGTTAATTAACGACATTAATTCCTGTTTGATTAATACGTGTCAATTAAATTCATTGATCTCTCGTCCATCGTCATGGGCTCACCCACGTGAATGCAACAAAGCATAGATTTTTTCTAGAATCTGCCAAGCCACCAGGCAAGTGAGAGAATGAAAAGAAGGAACAGAGGCACATCATTATCATTTTATTCTCATAATAACCAAGATACGGACAGAGATAGACAAGGAAATAGAAGACACAGACCGAGATAGAGAGCGACAAACCTCAGATCCCACATGGTTCTTCTAACGACCACCATATATAACTCTTCCCGCTAATCAAACATTGGAACATATGAATATCCCAACCACCATCTCTCTCCCAAAGTTCCCAACTTGGAACTCATTTCCCTGTCCCTCTCTCTCTTGATTGAAAGCTAAGTTTCCCTTTCTCTTTCTCTTTTCATCATACACATAAAGTGCATGTGGAGACTGGCAGAATACCCGGAAAGTGTTCCTTCGAGACCCAGCAAAATCCATTATTCTGGTCCTGAATGCACACAGTCGCTTCATAATTGTTATTCTGTTCGGTGGCATTCCTATGATCCGGCTATATGTTCGAGTCGCTTTGATTGTCAGCTAGAACGAAATGTGGGTGGATTAGGGCAGTTATAGGTGTTCGCGGCGGATCTTCAAGACAATGGCATTGTTCCGGAAGTTCTTTTATAAGAAGCCACCAGATGGGCTTTTAGAAATATCCGAAAGTGTTTATGGTACGTTTTTCTATATGCTTATTTTGCATATGCATTGGTTGTTCAAGTATGGAAGTCTTCTTTATGCATTTGTGATGCTGGCTTTCCAGTATTTCTGGGTGATTCTGCAAGTTCTTGTGCGGACACGGGACTTATATGTGTTTTCAGCATTTGTTGATTAAAATATGCAGTCACTACATTCTAAATGCCACTTGTTCAATGGGCTTTTGACATCTTCTTCATTATTCAATGGCTTTTTTCTGTATTAGGCACAAAAAATTGCTCGTGGGATGGGTTATATTATAGATATTGAAGGAATTTCGTTGTTTATATCCATAAAGTTGATGTTCTGAAGTGTTTAGTTTGTATTCAAAACATACTAGGGCTTCTTCAAACAACTCTTCTTCCCCACACTTTTCTCGTTCTCAGCCCAAAAAAGGCATAGCAGAGAAGTTCATAGTTAATATGTCAAGTATGCAAATAATGCAGTGATGTATGTTATGCAAACATGTTTATTTATAGATGAGAAGCAACGTTATTTCTTAAAATTTCCACTCCTAAAAAGGCTTTCCTTGAATAGCCGGTGGAGAGCCTATGTGAATTTTGTTCATTTTCACTTTGCCATTTTCTGCTATTAGCACCAACTATCTATAAGAAATGAAATGCGATCTTCTGAAGAATTCTCCAAGACTGGTGACTGTAAATGCCTTGTGACTTTTTAATGTCATAGATATTGGACCTGGTGATTTCCATATATGCTCGTTTGCATGTATCTACATCCTGTCATATTACTTGGTAATAAAGATCTAGCATTGCCTAATTTGTATGTGGTTTTGACTTTTGATTATTTTGTTGTGCATGCTGTAGTCTTTGATTACTGCTTTAGCACAGATGTTTTGGAGGAAGAAGAATATAAAGTTTATATATTGGGAATTATTGGGCTGCTTCATGATCACTTCCCTGAGTCTTCATTTATGGTGTTTAACTTTCGGGAGGGCGATCATCAAAGCCAGATAGCTAGCATTTTGTGTGACTATGACATGACTATAATGGAATATCCTCGACAGTATGAAGGTTGTCCGATACTCACCATGGAGACGATCCACCACTTCTTAAGATCATGTGAAAGCTGGTTTCAACTTGGGCAAAATAATATTATCTTGATGCATTGTGAACGAGGTGGGTGGCCAGTTTTAGCATTCATGCTGGCTGCTCTCTTGATTTATAGGAAGCAGTATACAGGGGAGCAAAGAACCTTAGACATGATATATAAGCAAGCGCCTCGCGAACTTTTGCAGTTAATGTCCCCATTGAATCCTTTACCTTCGCAATTGAGGTATCTTCAGTATGTATCAAGAAGAAATGTAGGTGCACAATGGCCTCCTCTAGATAGAGCACTTACATTGGATTGTGTTATTATGAGATTAATTCCTAATATGGATGGAGAGGGAGGTTGCCGTCCTATATTTAGAATATATGGACAGGACCCTTTTATGGCTGCTGATCGGACTCCCAAAGTTCTGTTTTCGACTCCAAAACAGAGCAAAGTTGTCAGGCATTATAAGCAGGTGGCACTTATATTTATGAAATGCTTTTTTCTTGCTTCAGTCTTAACTTTGATTCATTCTGGTTTAAGACAATGAAGAGTGAATCTATCTTCCTCTCTTTTAATCTATTCATTTGAATGTTGTTTCTGTCACAGGAATGTCAACTTGTAAAGATTGACATACATTGTCATGTTCAAGGCGATGTTGTTCTTGAGTGTATTAGTCTGGATAGTGATTTGGAACGTGAGGAGATGATGTTTCGTGTCATGTTTAATACAGCATTCATCCGATCGAATATTTTGATACTTAACCGTGATGAAATTGACACATTATGGAATGGTGAAGACCAATTTCCGAAAGATTTTAGAGTAGAGGTATTTATCTCTACCTTTTCTTCCTTCTTTGTATTTTTTTCCTTGGTGATAATCAATTTAATATTTATTGAGTATATGTCATATTTTTGGTTGAAGATTCTCCTCTCAGACATGGATGCTGCTTCTTCTGTTATTTCAATTGATATGCCTCGGATTGAGGACAAAGAAGGCCTTCCTATTGAAGCATTTGCCAAAGTTCAAGAATTTTTCAGCAATGTTGATTGGTTAGACTCAAAAACAGAGGTAGTGAATGTGCTCCAGCAGATCACAGCATCAAATAAGCTCCAGGAAATATTGGACAGTGGAGTTTCTGCAACACCAAGCAACTTGCTAAAGGATTCATTGTCTGGAATATCTAAATTTGATCCAATAACACTGCCAGAAAATGATAACAAGGTTACTACATCCTCAGGTCAGGGGAAGCAATTTATTTCCCCATTAGAACTCTCAACTGATTCAAATCTTACTAAAAAGATTATCTCATTAGGATCGAAGGCACCACTGGAAAATGATACTGAGAATCTTACATTAATGGCTCAAGGGAATAGATCTCTTGCCTTAGAAGTGGCCAAACAATCTATTCTCTCACACAAGCCTTCTGATGATGCTAATTCTATTAAAAAGAGGATAGAAACATCAGAAACAATGGCATTGTCCAAAGACAATGACAGGAGTCTCACACTGACACATCGGACTAAAGAATCTATTCCCTCATATGAGCCTTCTGCTGATCCTAATTCTCTCAAAAGGAGGATTGAACCTCAACATTTACAGGTTGCTCTTAAGTTGCCCACGCAATCCAAAATCATTTCTCCACGGGTGTGTCAGGCTTCTCAATCTGCTCCAGTTTTATATTGCAGTTCTTTACAAGGTTCACCTGTACCTATATCAAGATATCCTAGTGCACCATCAGCCCTTGGAATAACAGCTTTGCTGCAGGATCGTGTTGAAGGGGATATCAATAAAGTCAATCATGGAGTTACTATGGCCCCCTCTTCTTCTGCATTGTCTCCTTCTGTCTTAGAGGTGCCAAAATCTGTAGACATAAGTCCTACAAGTGTTCCTCCAGTATCATCTTCAACATTGCTGCGATCTTTATCACTGAAATCTTTGATGGCTGTTCCTGCAGTCACACATAACACTGTTGTGCCCCTTGGTCATGCTGTTTCTTCTCCTTCTCCTCCTAAACCGCAGCCTACTTCAGAAATGATGCAACCTAGTGTCACCCAGCACCCAGAAAATATGGCACCTGATAAAACTAAAAAAGCATTGGTTTCTCCTCCTACTCCTACACCTCAACCTCAATCTCAGCCTACGTCAGAATTGACGCAACCTGCTGTCACCCAACACCCTGAGAATATAGTGCATGACAAAGGTGAAAGGTCATCAGTTTCTCCTCATCAACCTCAGCTTTCTTCAGAATTGATGCAACCTATTGTCTACCAGCAGCCTGAAAATACAACGCATGATAAAAGTAAAAAGTCATTAGTTTCTCCTCCTGCACCTCCGCCCCCACCTCCTCACTCAACTGTAGCTCCTCTCCTATCACCTTCGTCCACAAAGAGTTCATTGCCAACCCTTCCTCCGCCCACTCCACCCCCTCCACCACCTCCCACTGTAAAAAGTTCATTTGCATCTCCCCTTCTCCATCCCTCACTTCCTCACCCAACAACTGTTCCTCTTCCCGCATCTTCCACGAATAGCTCATTTTCACCCCCTCCTTCACCAGCTCCAGCCCCTCCACATTCCACTTCAGAATATTCACTCAAAGCTCTCCCTCCTCCACCTCCACCTCCACCTCCACCTCCATCTTCAACTTCTAAGACCTTTTCAATTCCTCCCCCTCCACTCTGTGGGATTCCTTCTTCAGCTGCCCATTTTAACCCTTCTTCACTGAATATGAACAATTCTGCTGCTATCTCTGGCCCTCCACCCCCACCCCCACCTCCTGGGTATTCTGGAACCATGTCTGGTCCTATTCTTACATCAACAGTGCCACCCCCACCCCCACCACCTACTTCTCCTACCACAACTTTGACAAAGAACTCTGCTACCGCTCCACCTATACCTCCTCCCTCTTCTGCTAATGGGACTCTGCACCCTGGCACTGGTAATGGACATGTACCTCCAGTTCCTGGACCGCCTAGTTTTCCATTTGGTGGTGCAAAGGGACGTGGCTTGTCACGACTAAATGTAAAAACTCAAACTAAAAGGAGCAATCTGAAACCTTACCATTGGTTAAAATTAACAAGGGTCATGCATGGAAGTTTATGGGCTGAGACACAGAAGCCTGAGGAAGCTTCTAAGTATGAGAACTGTGCTAAGCCTTTTCTGGCTTTAGGTCCATGGGAATTGTGATTATTTTAAAATCTGATTTCCAATTTTTTTGTGCTAGGGCTCCAGAATTTGACATGTCAGAACTTGAGAGTCTTTTCTCTGCAGCTACTCCAAATTCTGATCGTGGAGGCAAAGGAGGACAATCCAATCATCGTGGCTCAGGGACTAAAACTGAGAAAGTTCAACTGGTATGCCTCTTCATATCTGTTCAACCATGCACTCCAGATATAAACTGTTCTCTGCTGTTAATAAGGAGAACAAATAGTTTTAGATTTATTTTTTGTCTTGAAAATTCCAAAAATAAGCCCTTTATTAAATTAAATGTCTGTTAAATAAGCTAATAAAATTAGAAAGCTGTAAATTTAATTGTATAATTTAAACAAAAGCAATTGACATCTTGTAAACCATGTTATATTCTCAACTCACTTATTTTGGCCAACCTCTATTGACACTCTTGTTTATTTAACTGCATAAACATAAGCATTTGTGGCTTTCTGATATTATTCATTCTAAGAAGTCATGAACGTGAGTTTTTCTTTCTTACTGAATTGGTTGTGATATACATTTTTTTTATCTGGTACCTTTCATCAGCATGCACGTTAATCTGTCAAAAAGTGTTTGTGAGGACCTTTTAAAGAATTTGAATTCTTTATTAAAAAACCGCTATTTTGCAGATTGAGCTAAGGCGGGCATATAATTGTGAGATCATGCTTACAAAAGTCAAAATCCCTTTGCCAGATTTAATGGTGAGATATGTATTATAGTTTATTTTCACAAGTGATTGCTATGAACATTGAGTTGTATTGAGGTTCCATTGAAAAACAATTGTCTAAGACTTTATCTAACTCTTTGGCATAATTTTATGTTTGACTTCTAGCTGAATATAGAGTGTGATTATTCTATAATTAATTTGGTAATTGTTGTTGAATGTACTTTGTGATGGTCATGTTCTATATATGTTTGAACGTTTCTACCAAGTGGTCTTTGTTCATGTCAATTCTAACTGAAAATCATGGACAAATTTTGTAAATCACTCAGGTCCAATCACATATATACATGTCAAGTTTATGATTACTGCTATTTAGAATTTCTTGTTACCTCTATTCTGTTATTAAGAAGTTTGGCTCTTGGAATATCTATCTATGACTTACTTTACGGTGTTGTTCTTCAGAGCTCTGTGCTTGCTTTGGATGATTCAGCATTAGATGTCGATCAGGTTGAGAACCTCATAAAGTTCTGTCCAACGAAGGAAGAGATGGAACTACTCGGGGTATCATATCCCCCCCCCCACTCTTTCACTTATAATTTTAGATTCATGACACACGGAGAGCATGAACCCTCTGTCACATTCTGTTCGTTTGAACTAAATTAATGTCATTACATCACATGCAGAACTACAGTGGAGACAATGACAACTTAGGAAGGTGTGAACAGGTAAACCATATTTCTATCCTTTCACTATGATTCTTTCTTTTTCCTGATTTAAACAAATGTTCTAGTATATCCAAAGGCGCCGACTTCCCATGTGCAACTGCAGTTTTCTAAAATTACCTACATTGTTGCATGAATTATTTTTTATCCATTATATACTTATTTCTTTTTCACTCCGTTACAGTTCTTCTTGGAATTGATGAATGTTCCAAGAGTTGAAAGCAAGTTAAGAGTATTCTCTTTTAAGATACAATTCCAGACTCAGGTCAGAGGACTGACTACCATTCAGTCCTTTTTCTTATTAAATGATTATGTTCTTACTGTTTACAAATGATCTGCTCCAAAGAACTTCACTTTATAATATTCTTGTAGGTTTCTGAGCTCAGAAGGGACTTGAATATAATAAACTCTGCATCTGAAGAGGCAAGTCATATGTCTGTACCTTCTCATTGCTCTGTAGTCCTTCACTCATGCTTCTGTACTGAACTTTTATTGTTTTGCACTTCAGATAAGGAATTCAGTCAAGTTGAAAAGAATTATGCAGACCATTCTTTCTCTTGGTAATGCTTTGAACCACGGAACTGCAAGAGGTGAGTTAAAGCTTATGGTTTTACCGTCAAAAAGTGTGAGTATATGATTAGATGAATATAGAAATTTTAAAAAAGTTTAATATGGACTTTCAAATTACTCTAAAGGATTCATTATGTGCATTCTATTGTTATTGCTGAACAATAACTTTCTGGTTTTACTTAAATTACACTTTCTCGGAACACAATACCATTACTCTTGGTTGTTTTTCTCCAAGTTAATGTGTAATATCACTGTAGGTGCTGCTATTGGGTTTCGATTGGACAGTCTCCTTAAGCTCACCGATACGCGAGCCAGGAACAACAAAATGACTCTCATGCATTATCTTTGTAAGGTAAATGTTCTCTGACATGGGATGTGGAGAACAGATGGGAAGAAAAAGTAACATTGCCTCTCATTTTATGCATCTATGACTATGGAAGTACGTTGTTGCTTGTCAATTCTCTGTGTTTTGTTGTGGCAGTGTAATTATTTTGATAATTGACAAGTTGCAGGTGCTTGCTGAAAAGCTGCCAGAACTTCTAGATTTCTCCAAAGACCTAGAGAGCTTGGAGGCTTCAACGAAGGTATATCTTCCTATTGCATTAACAGATCAGGGGATTTTGTTATTTTCTGATTTAGTGTAACTGAGCTAAGTACTCTGTAATCCATACAGATACAATTGAAATATTTGGCAGAGGAAATGCAAGCTATTAGTAAAGGACTTGAGAAAGTAGTTCAGGAATTGACTGTGTCAGAGAATGATGGGCCTGTATCAGAAAATTTCTGCAAGGTACAATGCATTATTGCCTTCTTCATTTATGCATCTTAATTTATGAATTATTGCATATTAATTGTTGCCTTCTAAAGAAATTTTCTTGATAATGTTCAGATTTTAAAGGAATTTCTTAGCGATGCTGAAGCCGAAGTGAGGTCTTTGGCTCAACTTTATTCGAATGTGGTATGGATTCACTTCTTTAACAGATTCTTTTGAACTTACTCCATGAATCGCTAAATTGACTAGTCACATAATTGAATCTGGATGTACCAGGGTAGAAACGCTGATGCATTAGCTCAATACTTTGGAGAGGATCCTGCACGTTGCCCATTTGAACAAGGTAATCTCAACACTTTTTTTTTTTTTTTGCTAGTCTATGTTATCTGGTTGATTTAGCAGAACAAAAGATATGAAAAGGACCAAGAACTGCTTCAAGTTTTTAATTCACCATTCATTAGCTTTTCAATGTCCTGTGAATTTTTCTTATTTTGGTTGCAAATTTTCGTTATTGCATTGAAGAATAACTTGCTACAACATTCTTAGCGGGAATTTCTCTCTGTAGTTGTATCCACCCTACTCAACTTTGTAAGGATGTTTGTACGAGCTCATGAAGATAACTGCAAGCAGCTCGAATTCGAGAAAAAGAAAGCAATGAAGGAAGCAGAAAATGAGAAGTTGAAGTTAACTCCTAAGGAGTCTGAGCAAATTATACGAACCCCCATTGAGAGTGGCAAAATTAAGTGATAAAATATCAGAGGCCTCAAGTTATCATAGAGTTCGTGAAGTTCCCTTCTGGGGTGGACAAAAAGCGTCAACATTGAAGATTACACGAATGACTGCTTCTCTTATGCAAGGATTGTAACGCTGGTGGTATATTGCTGAGAATGAGATTAGTTCTAAGAAGTAAGTCTTCATGAATGCTGTTTGTGATGGTCGAGAATTTTGGATTAATATTCATTTCATTGTTCGA
The DNA here is from genome assembly GCA_037074615.1 of Leucaena leucocephala. Lineage (NCBI taxonomy): Eukaryota > Viridiplantae > Streptophyta > Magnoliopsida > Fabales > Fabaceae > Leucaena > Leucaena leucocephala. Next base: position 4,399,500 of record CM073540.1, on the reverse strand, counting down.
TCGTTTTGTTTCCAGCCGGAAAGCAAGAATTTACGCAGTTCAGTTCGATGGGCAAGCTACTTGTAAAATAATGGTCAACAATTTTGGTGTACAAAGTATATATGATCTAAGTTTTGCTCTGCTAGTTTCTTATGAGTACTGAGTAATAGAGATGTAAATGTTGATACTTGATAATTTATTCAGATGAGTAGATAATGTAGCATTTGCAATTTTGATAGTTGAAGAAGCAACGGAAAGTTCATGCCATCCCTGGAGCAGCACACGAATTTTTCAATTTTACTCTAAGCCATCCATCCCTTTGATGACTGATATCGAAACCTTAGAAAATGACTAATGATTGAGAATCTTCACCTCCATTCTCCTCTCTATCTTTTTATCAATTCATGAAATCATATTGAAAATGTATGTAAAGGGAGAGAGGAAAATTGCATACTTCCATTTTATATATGCATCACATACAGATTACTTTCAAGTTTAAAAATTCAATCGTGGGAGAGCCTACCAGTTTCCTAACTACGTTTTAAATACTCATTCTCTTTACACTTCAGCAAGACTCAAATTAAGGTCAAGGTCTTGTTGCTTACGTTGTTGTTGGGTAGTGATGGAGCGTGCAACTGCTTCGGCTAACGATACGGTGAAGTCGGGATCTTTGATGAGAGAACCTACAAATTGTTCAATTCTGATGTTGCTCAGATCCTCATTTTGTCTTCTATCTTTCTGAATCCAACTAGGAAGCCCGACCCCATTAACGTTGGTCGCTTCTTTGTTGACAGAAATTGAGCCTTTGGGAGTGTTAGGATCAACAACCCCATGATTGTGTTCTCCTTCATAAGTTGCCACTAGGATTGACCTGTCTTGGACACATCTTTGTACCTACATTGAGTAATTGCCATTTGCCAGTAAGGTTAGAGTCTCTTGATTAAACCACATTTTCATCGTCAAATCGCACAAACAATTCCATAATTCACGTATGATGTTAAACGCTAAGAAAAACCTAGAAAAAGAAAAAAAAAATACACGTATGATCACATATAGGGCTGCATATGGACAGGGTCAGGTCATCGGGCACAACCCTATGATCATATAACTAAGCAAGAACCATGCCAGCTTCATGGAAGTGAACCAATTTTTTACCCACTTAAAGAACAGATCATCAGTTGATATGAGTGCATGTGTATTATATATATATATATATATACATACCTTCTTTTTGACTGGGCAGTTTGGAGACATGGAACATCTGAAGTAAGCTCGAGGCGAAGGATTGTCTTTTGTAACTTTCTGGCCATACTTCCTCCACTGATATCCATCTCTTACTATCTAGATATATTCCAAAAAAGGAATATTCAAAATTACATATGAACTTCATGATAGAATCTGAACTAGATTGTAGTGTTTATCATTAATTACACAAGACGTACCATACTGTTATCCTTGGGATGGGTTCTGGCAAAGATCTGCAGTGGCTTATGAGCTATGGGTAATTCAATTCTTGGTCTCTTATTGTTCATCGTATCGTAATCAGACGAAACTGACGCAATTTGATTCGAGTAGTCCAATCCTCTTATTTCTTCAAGTTGAGACAGAACCTTCTGGTATTTGCTGTTCAGAACTTGAAGCATCAATTTTAAAGTGCTATTCTCATCTCTCACACGCTTCAACTCCGATTGAAGCGTTTCTCCCTAAACAACACAAATACATATATATATATACGATCCCCATGAATTTATCAGTGTTCTACCCAGAAAGCACATATGACAAGAAGAATTGAACAAATCAAACAGAGCAAAGGAAAGGAGAAACTCAGTCAGTTACCTTTCCATCCATTGGGGGAAGATGAAGGAGCTAGTTCAAGCACAAGGAGAAGAAAATGTATCTAGTGTAAATTTAAGACTGGAATAATGAAGGAGGTGTTGATTATTTATAGTGAAATTATTGGGTGGTTGAAGGTGGGGTGGCTAAGACGATTCAGAGAGAGAGAAATTCTTTTGGTGGCTGCTCGTTTGAATTCTTTTCCCTACGAAACATACATGGCTTGATCTGGGTCGTGGGTTTCTGAATTCCCCTCCAAGTGTTGGAAAAGTCGAGGTTCATATGGATATAAAAGAATTAATTCTTTGAACTGGACCCCTTTTTTATATGCGTACGTCAATCATCACACGTACCGGGCATACGTCATCCTCACTGACCTCAGCTAACGCTTTTTCTGCCTTCCTTTTCTATCGTAATTCATCGGCCTCATCTTTCCGACGTGTTTCGAGGTTTGAAAAGATATTTAATGGACTTGGAGACTTTCTTGGAAGTCATCAGCTACAGAATTTTTCTAAAATTTTGATGCATTTCTGGGGATTTTAAATATTTTACCCTTGCAAGAAAATTAAAGACGTTAAGACTGTTGCGTGTATTTATATAATATTGTAAAAGGAAACTTGAGGCTTTAAATCGTGTAATAAGCACAACTTCCGATTTCGTGGCGGTATTTTACGTCGCCCCTACTCAGTAAAGAAAAGAGAAAAGAAGTTTAAAACGAAATTACTATTTAATTAATTAGCTCATCCCCATGTGTGGCCAATTACAAAGCGAAAGCTTAGATTTTTCAAGATGTGAACGCTCGCCTCTGATACGGAAGAGTTGTTGATGACCGACGACTAGGCTTTTTCATGGTCTTTCTTTACATTATTATTATGCAGAAAATCCATCTCGACCCCAACACATGGACACAAACAATAAATTTCATCAACTAATCCACTACTTACGAACACGTCATCCACACTTTAATTATAGCCTCGAATTGCATTATTAAGGATATTTTAGTCAAATAACCTCAAATTTTATTATAATCTAAGCTAGTTAATGGTTTTCTGATTAAATTATAAAGCATCGTTGTCATCAAACTCGTAGGCACACCTAATTTACCGTTCTCTCACATTACAAAATATTATCACTTCCCTTGCCAAGTTTATATTGTTTTTATACTTTTAATTTACAAAATTTTATTAACTTATTATTAAATTTGTATTATTTTTTTGTATTTGATTGTATTTAGTAACTTTATATAGGGATTTTTTTGTTTTGTGTGATAAAGTAAATTAATGTTGATGGTGATATTGATATATTGGTTACCGGGTATAATTTATTTTTTATATAAAAGATGCCCGTTAACGCAATTACTAATTAAAACCTTGAAAGTCAGTGGAATTTGGAAGTCAATAACGTAACAGCCAATTCACACTTTTTTTTAATATAAAATTTTTTAAAAAAAAGTTCGGCTCACCTACGATCTAAGGGTAGGATAAAATCTCTCTTCTTCTTAGACAATCCTAATATCGGACAGGGCGAACTATCTATTACTCTCAAGCGTAAATCTAAGTATCCAATAATTAAAATACCTCCCTAAGTGTCACGACTAGAACCACAATAAAATGATACTCCTCAGAAATTAAACAAGTTTTAAATAGTCGTATGTCTCATCTTTATCAGTTAAACCTACAGACAATAGGTAGTCAATTCAACTTAAATAAACAGCCAAAAAACTAAGAATCCAGCCCATGCACGTAATTGATCCCTCTTCTTCCGTGTCTCTACAGAGTCTACCTCTCCATTTTACAAAAATGCCCATAAGAAAACTAACCATTATATATATATATATATATATATATATATATATATATATATATATATATATATATGAGCTCTGATGTGATCCGAAATTCTCCTAAAAAGTTAAAACTAATCAAAATGCAATAATTCACTTTAATTTATTGTGCATTCTCCGTGGGGATGCCTAGCGAGTAGAGTGACTAGTTGAACCCCAAAAAAAAATTCATTAAAATAACTTACTAGCTAGTTCGATTTTAACAATATTTATTTAGAAAAATGTATTAATAATATTACATAATGTTTTATATTCGGCCTATTTGGATAGGATTTTAAAAAATGACTTATGAAAAAAAAGAGCTTATAGACAGCTTATGAAAAAGGGCTTTTAGAGAAGAGTTTATGGAAAAAAAGTGGTTTTGAATAAATAAGTGTTTGGATAATTATTTTTAGAATGACTTTTTATATTGGTAAATTACCAAAAAGGGTATGATTTGATTTAAAGTAAGAGAGAGGAGAGAGGTAGAAAAAAGAGAAGAGAGAGGAGAGAGGGTAGAGAGGAAAAATGAGAGAGTGTGTAAGAAAAAGTAAGAGAGAGGAGAGAGGGTGTAAGAAAAAGTATGAGAGAGGAGAGAGGGTGTAAGAAAAAATAGGGGTAAGATAGTAATTTGATAGTCCATAAACTCTTTTACTGTTTAAAGCTAGTTTTAATAGCTTATTCAAAACTATAGTTTTAAATTATGGTTTTGCCCAAAAGCACTTATGGATAAATATGACTGTTTGTTTTAAAATTTTTTTAAACCAATATTTTGCCCAAAATAACTTTTAAAACCACAGTCTAAGGTGTATCCAAATATACCCATTGTCAAGGATTCAAGGCCAGCTTGACGATCTTTGTTTCCCAGAGCGTGAAAGGGAAGTCGTACGCTTGCACTCTCCACTCTTCCCTAAGCTGGTGGCTGTGACAAATCTTGTTTGTTTATAGGTTATATTTCATAATTATGGGATTTTAATAAACAGATTACTGTTGTTATGTAGATAGAGTCAAGTCAAGTTGGATCAAGGTCTCTGTATAACTTGCCCTCCGGGATATTTAAACTCGTCTCTATGTACGACCTACATAGATTGGGGGAATGCCACGTGTTAAGCATATATATACACACGTTTATTGTTATTCTAATTATAAGGAATTTTTTTCTTTTATAAAAAAATAAAAAAGTTCCAACTAAAATTTAAATTGGATGAGTTATTGTATTTTAATATCTTAAGGTATAGATGAAATGACACTATAAGAATATATAAGTATTTCTTTTTATATAGCACGATTGGATTCATTATCATAGTATGGATATATTTAATGAGTTGTTGACGAAGAAATAATCTATAAACTGTGATGATAAAGACTAATATCAATACAGAATAAAAAAATTGCACTATCAATAAGTAATAAACGGTATGGCTTTCTTCACACAGTTATTTTCAGGAGATTATATTGGAAAGAAATTTAACTATTTGATATAGAGTATTGTTTAATTAAATTTAATATATATATATAGCTATCTCATAAAGCCTGTTTAGATAAATTTTTAAAAACAGACTTATAAAAGAAAAGATTTTTGGATAACTTTTAGAAAAAAAAATTTTAGAGAAGAGTTTATGAACAAAAAATAATTTTGAATAAATAAATGTTTAGATAATTATTATTAGAAGAACTTTTGTGATTGATAAATTACTAAAAAATATATAAAATAAAAAAATATTAATTAAATCAGTTCCGACACTATTTACCAGTAACTGTACACATGCTCACACTGTTCATATACCTGTTCACATACATTGTTCACATTCTTCCCCCTCCTCCACCGACGGATTCCAGAACCGGTCATCTTCCTCTTTCCTCTAGCAGTGGTGACAATGAGCTTAACGACGATTTGCACAAGGATAACGACAGAGGAAGAAGAGCAAGACAGTAGAGTAGAGGTACGAAATATCTACGGAGAGTAGAGAAAAAGTAGAGAGGAGAGAGAGGTTGAAAAAATAAGAGTATAATATGAATTAGTTAGTCTATAAATTTTTTTATTGTTCTAAAAATTAGTCTTACTAGCTTATTTAAAATTTTAATTTTAAACTATAGTTTAATCTAATCTTTTTTAAATAAATATAATTATTTTTTTTAAATTTTTTAAATTTAAATTTTGTCCAAAAAACCTTTAAAATCACGATTTTTTGTGGTACTAAACAGGCACATAGTTATGCATTTACAAGAGCAGGATAGTGAGCGTAGGGACATTGGCTTCCCAATGAGCACCCAGAGTGATTGGACGTGTAACGTGTTAATTGGAAGTTGGAAAAGCGGAAAAAAGGGGGAAATTTCGTTTTAATTGGAAGGAGAAATATGCATGAAAGGTCAAATTCATACGGCGCCTTTGACGTGAATCTGGGGTAAGGTAACCACTGAGACAGACTGACATATGTCATGGCATGAGATCAGTTCGATAGTCCATCCTCCGCCCAATACCAACTAACTCGAGGTGGGACCTACACCACAGTGTTAGTTCCGTTTATGGAAGGCGACGGAGATAACTAATCGGATCGAGTTCAATCTAACGCAAGCGGATATGCTCATATCTAGTATTTGAGCTTCTTCTCCTCGAGGTTAAAAATTGAATATTTTATGGAGAAAATGCTTGGCTCCATGAAATATTAGCCATGCTGGGAAAATGATATTGAGCCATTTTGGAGAGAAATGGAAGAGGAGGAGAGGGAGAAAGAATTTAATAAAAAGAAGATTTCTGGGCTACTTTGGTAGATAAGAAGAAATGATGGCTTTTGTTTTTCCATTCATATTTTGGTTTGAAGCAATTATGTAAACAAGAGTAAAGTAATAAATCAAAGTGGTCAATTAAACGAAATGAATGCACCTTATCAAAATGGCCAAGTTGAATCTCCCAAATGATGGACACCTCAATAGAAATAATTTACCATGTTTGGATCTGCTGTCCGTAGTCCCTTCGATCTTAATGTCAGTTTCTATTTCAATTAAAAAATAATGGGCACTATTTAATTTCAATGTAAAATTAAACATAATCTAATAGTTTTCAGAGAATCATTTCCCATATTTAATTATCACACTGTTGAATACATAGAGAAATCTCTTACATCACACCATTCACAAACCATAAAAGTATAACTCAACTCGTCTAACTCTATAAAAATAAAAAGCACACAAGAACTTATGTCTAGCATGTCAATATATATATATATAATAAATATATATAAACTAAAGTCACCTAACTTATAAATTAGGAAATAATACTAATGATCAATAAAAGAAAAAAATATTTGGGAGGTTATGGCATTATAAGATACTAGAGAGTGAGTATTTGAAAGAGTTGATAATTTGGGTTAGACCTGTCAACCCGTCAAAAAGTAATAGGTTGGGTTGTTAAATCTGTGGCTCATTTTGGTGCAGGTCAACGACGCCTTTTTTTTTTAAATTTTATTATTTTTTTATTATTTACATTATACTTTACTAATTTCAGAGTCTCAGTCAAGTTAAGGTTTACATTACACTTTATTTATACTAATTTTATCTCATTGAATCATTTCTTTATATATATACATTCTATTTTATTATTATTTTACTTATGACAGATTTATTTACGGATAGTAACAAAGCTGACAAAATAAATATTTTGACAACTTCATATTATATTTCGAATCCAATTAATATTGATATATATAAATAATTTTTTTTAAAAAATACATGTAAATAATTTTTTTTTTAAAAAATACATGTAAATAAATATTTAAAAAAAAAATACTCGCCAACCTACTATGACAGGCTCGGGTTGGTATAATACCAATCCGCCTAGAAGCGGGCCTCTTAAAATTGCTCTGCCTCCAACTCAACCCGTTGCGAGTCAATCCGTATTTAGCGGGTTAGCCCGCATTATCACCTCTAATATTAGATGCCTTTTGCCCGTTAATGTACAAGAAAACAAGTTAGAATATTGGGAGATGCACAGGATCATCATTAATGTGTTTAGAACGGAGTTATATGCTCCGAGGCAGCTGGAGATCGATTGAAGTCACATAACAGGTATTCTGAAGGAAGCTATTTGGCCAATTATTTGCAGTAATCCTACGGAGGTGGCCACTATTACCGTTGACATTGACTATGCCTTTTCCAATGTTTCTCCCAACAGTGAGGCAACTGTGACGCAGAGCCTTGAAACTTCAGTTTCAGAAGACACTTCATGCATGATCTAACTGATCACAGATCCACAAAACTGGATGTGTACTTTGCTTTCGAAACATGTTACTATCTCTGGTCTTTATTACAAGATATAGTTTATTGTGTTTGTACTACAAATTAGATTTATATTAAGGAATGGAGAGAATATTATATAGCTGGATATATAGAAGCTGTAGAAACCAAATCATCATCACATACGGTAGTCTAGTCCAGGCTTCAACAGCAAGAACCAGGCAAAAACAACAAAATCAAAATCGCCATTAATTTACATAAATGCAGATGAATTAGCTAGGGAACAGTACTGTGGTCTAAAATTCTTCCAGAAAGGGCAGAGGCAAGAGCTGATGTGAAAATGGGATCTCTTGACAAAGAAGAGGCCATTTGTTGAGCCAAATACTCGTGCACGGATTTCTCCTCAACATTCACATTCAGCATTTCACTTTGAGCCCCCTGCACAATATGGTTGTGCTCTCCCTCGTAAGTCGCCACCAAAAATGTTGGGTCTTCCGCGCTTCTTTGCACCTAAAATGTTCGTATAATTTAATCACTCTATTATTTTCATCACCAATACCTCTAATTAATCATGGTCATCATCATGAAGAGAAATTAAGGAGAGCGTTAATACACACACACACACACACACCTTCTTTTTCGCTGGGCAGCTAGGGGCAAAGGAGCACTTGAAGTAAGCCCTAGGAGAAGGGTTATCTCTTGTGACCTTCTGACCATATTTCCTCCACTGATATCCATCTCTCACATACTGCAATTCCCAAAAACATATACATTCATCATTATATATTCACCTTTTTTCATTTAATTATAACAATAGATACTAACTATAAGCTAGATCAAACCCATGACCTCCTACTTAATTACAAGAGAGCTTTTATGCCACTAGTCATTATATATTCGCCTTGATTGAAATACTAGCCAGTTTGCTACCTTGAGAAGTCGGTAGACACACTTAATCCGTTTGTGTTCTCTAGATAGAATTAGCTTTTGTTCTGTACCAATATAATTACAATTTAACTCAAACCCTTTTACCACTTCCAAAGGATATGAAACCAAACTCATGGGTCTTGAAACATAGGATATTTAGAACACACATATATGATGAAAGAAGGACTTACTAAGCTCGGATCAGACGCGTGCGTGCGCACAAAAACCTTTGAAACCTTGGGAGAAACAGGGTAAGTGAGACACGTGTGATCCTTGGGCCTCTTGAATGAATAATCCTCAGTGCTGGCGCTGCACTCGGAAGCGCCGCTAAAATTAAACTTATTATTATTAGCGATGATACAACTCTGATGATCGGTTTCACCCTTTCTCTTCCCTGATTGTTCTACTACTGTACTTAAGTCCAGCTGAGAATTAGTGTTCTTGAGCACTTGGTTAAAATGCTTTTGCAGAGCACTGTAGCTCTCAGTCACACGACTAAGCTTCTCAGTTAGCATCTTTTTCTCACTACTTAAACGATGCAACTCTTCCATCATCAAAGCCTCGGCCTGCTGGCACAATTTAAAACAATTTTCCGACATTAACAAATCAAAAAATTGAAGAACAAGAGAACACAGAGTGATATATTTGAGGTTAGGTTTGTATGTACGAACCGGGACACCGTCCACGTGACGAGAAGGGCTAACGTTGAGGCTGAGAAGAGTGTTCTCGCACGTTGGTTCCATTGCAAAATCTGCTTAACAAGGGAAAACATACAAAAGGGAAGAAATGGCTATTGAAGCCACCCGAGGTGGTTTAATTTCTCACCTTTTAAGATAGTTGATCCTAGTGAATGAGGAAAACATATCCAACAGAAATATATATAGAAAAAATATGGACTGAATAATTGTAAGGGAAGAGGGAAGACGCCAATTATCGTTATTTTCATTTATTTGGGTGGAAGGAAGGAAAGTTGCAGGAAAGTGAGGAGATGGGTTGTGTCGTTATTGCTAGGTGCATATAATTCTCTCCTAATTCTAAATATAAAACTTAATTAAAAATATATTTTTATTTTAATATAAATATAAATATAAAATTTTAATTTATTTTATCTCTTATATTTATATTATTTTTTTCTAATTAATTTATCTAATTAATAAACTAATATATAATATAATATAATATTATACGAACTCTTAAAAAAATTATATCATATATATTATAATTAAATAATTTTTTTATTTTTTTATTGGAGTATTGGAGTAGAGGAATATAATTTTTCTTTAATCTGGCCCATTTAAAGGATTTTCTAAAGTTTTAGGGTAAAGTATGACGCGGATTTGAAAAGTGATGGGAAAACGATAAAAGGATATGTCAGATGCGATTCAAAGAGAGAGATATGTGAACAAGAATTTTCCGGAACATGTCAAGGTCCAGTTCATCTCGCATTAAATAAAACGACGAAAAGAGTAGGGGTGGGCACGGGTCGGGACGGGACCGGGACAACCCTGTCCCGAGTCCCGTCCCGATACAGGACACGGGACGCACAATGCGTCCCGTGTCCCGTCCCGTCCCGAATTTGTCCCGACCCGTCCGGGACCGGGACGGGTCGGGACGGGTCGGGACGGGGTCGGGAATTCCCGAAAACTTTTTTAAGAAAGAGACCATGCTGTTGTGCTGCCTATGACTTGGGGATAGCAGGAAGACAATTCAGAAAAAGGATGGCGTTAAAGCAAAAAGCAACAGTTGTCAACCTAATTCAGATATAACTTCCAGAAAAAAGCCAAAGAATCTTTTCTAAATGCCAATGATTGCATCCAAGATAAAATACCCAGCTGTACAAGTGAAACAATATAAATCATCACCAATTTGGAACATCAACATTTCAGAGGCAGATTAATAATGTTATACAATCTTACAGAAACAAGCTTCACATAAGCTTTTCCTTCCACCAAATGTCCAACAGCAATGCCCTAACAGAACCAAATTGAGTTCAAAGTCAGCAAAATCACAATTCTCATCGTGATCATATACTGCAACAGATTAAAACAAAGAAGCAAACAATCAAAAAACTAAAGACATGTGTTAGTTCTTCAATTGTTCCGCTTCACCCACTGATGTTAATGGTTCATCTGCAAAAAAACGAGTGAAAACTTGCAGTGAAAAAGAAAGATTTAAGCGAGTCATGTAAGTCATAACCGAAACAAATAATGCGTTGTACAATAGACAAGATTTCATAATTCTCAGAGAGAGAGTCTCATTTTTCATGGAAATAGTGAGAGATTTGTGGAGGCAGGGACAGAAAGTTGCCCCTTAACTCTCTTTTAAAGAAAGAACATCTTAATCTAAGGTTTAATCAACTTCATTGAAAAATAGCATATTAGTAACTACTAAGAATTGCAGGAAAGGAGCGACAGTCACAGCACAATTAAACCCTAAAATCCTAAATCATCTCCACAGGGCAGCAACTCAATGAATTAAAATCAAGAAGGAAGGTCACTTACCTTGAACGAAAGTGATGGTTTGAGGCGAGCAAAAATGACGTACTGAGCCGAACGACAGCAAGGAGACAGGTTACGAGCGGTGAGGCAACGATGTCTAAAACTGAAACTGAGGGAGATGAAGCGAAGCTAAAGCCGAGGACGAGCGATGGAGGAGGAGTAACGACCTGCGACTTGGCGAGAGGCCGAATGGGAAGAAAAGGAAGAGAGCTAGGGCTGAAACAGTCGCCGACTGCCGAGGGATTGTCGCGACTCGTGAGGGAGGCTGAAATGAAATCGAAAGGCGAAGACTAAGCTGCTGCCGAGGCGACGCCCGATGGATTGTAATGCTAATGGGTTACAGCCTGGGTTTATTTTTCAAAAAAAAAAATATATAGTATTATATATATTTCGGGACGGGACGGGACGGGACGACCCGAGGGTCGTCCCGAGACCCGTCCCGTCCCGAAACTAATGCTGACCCGTACCGATTTTTTCCCGACCCGATCTTCCACGGGACAGGACGGACCCGTCCCGATATCGCCGGGACCGGGACGGGAACCCCGGGACGGGATTTATTTGACCAGCCCTAGAAAAGAGGGTGGAGCTAAATTTTGGATTTCCACTGACTCATAATAGTATCTCATTGACTTTTTGGAGTTATCTCCCCAATGCCCGATTTCTGATTGGTTGGCTTTTCGTGACTTTTTATCTCTGCTACAGATTTTTTTTTTTTTTCAATTTGATCCCCATTAATGGTCTAGCATCTTCTTCCTTCCCTTTGGTCCCTTAATAAGAAAAACTTCCTCCCTTCCAAAACAATTTTCATTTTCAAATAGCTAGTGGTATATGCATATGCCAAGAAGATAAATTTTAATGAAAATACAATAGTATTTTTTTTCTTAAATATTCATATTTATTAAAGTCAAAACCTCCAAAACGATAAATAGTAGTAATTATTTGGGAATTGAGGGGTCTTCAGCTAATTAAAAATAATTAGAATGTTACACATATATATTTGCTAAAAGCAAATCAATTAAGCTCTACACCCGATGGGTGGAATGTCTGAATCATGGCTTCAATCATACACAACTTTAAAATTATATGTTTGGACAGTATTAATAATTAGTCCGAGGATTCATATATAAGTCAAATTTAACACAATTGGAACGGGGGAAATTAAAATCACTCTTGTTTGAAATTGAATGTATTTGTTTTTCTACAATTGTACACTGCCCTTCATCGTCCCTACCTGGAAAATGCGTACTTTGACTTGAACTTTTCGTGGTCCCATGCACGTTCAATAGAACTAATTAGTGGTATAACGATCAACGGTCGGACAAAATTACAAACAGGTAGTTTAGAATTCAAAAATTGATTTGATTAATTCCCACCTCTTGCTTTTAGATTTAAACTTTAATCAAACTTCTATTCTCCAGCAAATATCTTTGTTATAAGTTGCCCTGATATTCAAGAACATCAAGAACACTAATTGACTTAATTAATGAATGGAGCCTTATAATTAATATTTTATTTAACTAAACTAGTGGATATCCTTCGAATTAATTTCAACATCTATTTTTTCATCTAATTACATGTTCCTTAGTTCTTACGTCTATGCCGGCGCCCAGCGGATACAAGAACCTCCCATGCCAAAGGAGAAAAATAGAAAAATATCACGGATGGGTTAAGTTAAAGACAAATGGAATTTAATTAAAAGCGTTTATCAATGTATTTTAGTATAAAATATAGGCTGTTTATACTTTATAATTTGAAAATAAGAAAAATAATAATAATCAAAAGTCTCCTGGCAAATAACGTAAAAGATCAGAAGAGGAAGTCGGCAATAACTTAATTAAAAAAAAAAATTCAAAATACTTCGAGAAGGGACAGCGGCTGAGTATGGAAGAAATTAATAAAGAAAAGGGAACGCGCAATCAAGAAAAACAAGGTTAAAAGGAAAATTGACTTAGAACAGACTTTAACTTAAACTCCTCCGAAAACAAATTCATCTAAATACGGATATTTTTTTAAATTTTTTCTCCTTTACGTAAATATTTATTGCTCAGTTTGCTAAATAAATAACCAGTTGCAAAAAATCTCAGTAATACACAAAAAAAAAGAGACTAATTTTACTAATCATATGTCTAATAATTGATCATCGCCCTTTCTTAGCGTTTCTCGGCAATAACCACACCCCAATTATGGGTGTGTTTGGATTAGCTTTTGGAGAATAGATTCTGGGAAGAATAGATTCTGGAGAATAGATTTTGGGTATAATAGATTTTGGGAAGAATAGATTTTGGGAATAAAGATGTTTGGATGATTAGTAGTAGAATCACTTTTTATATTGGTAAATTACTAAAAAGGGTATGATATGATTAAAAGTAAGAGAGATGAAAGAGGAGAGAGAAGATGGTGTAGAGAGGAGAGAGGAAAGAGAAAAAAAGAGATAAGAGAGGAGAGAGAAAAAAGAGATAAGAGAAGAGAGAGGAGAGATAATAGAGAAAAGAGAGGAGAGAGGGTGTAAGAAAAAGTAAGGGTATAATAGTAATTGGATAATCCAAAACCTAGGTTTCAAAGAAAAAGCTATTTTCAGTAGCTTATTCAAAACCTAGGTTTCAAACCGAGGTTTTGCCCAAAATCAATTCTCAACAAAAATTGCTGTTTGTGTAAAATTTTTTCAAACCGCGGTTTTAGCCAAAATTGATTTTCAAACCTCATTGCCAAACATGCACTATATACTCAGTTTACAAGCTTGGGTAATCAACTGAACACTGTTCAACAGACCATTACTGACTAAAAAGTTATCAATTAGATAGTCACCTGAGAACATATATAACTGTTACAAAGATCCGGTGAAAAAATTATCTATCCCTGCCCAAAACATGAAATACTTTCATCATGATTGAGAACCAATCCAATCTTTTCTAGTCGCGGCGCTTGGGGAGGTATCCTAGTTCTTGGATGTCTAGATTTAAGCTTGAGAGTAATAGACGGCTCGCCCTGCCTGACATTGGTATTGCTTAGGAAGAAGGGAGACTTCGTCCTGTCCTTGGATCGTGGATGAGTCCAACCCTTTTTCTAAAAATTCCTTGTAGCAAAAAAAAAACAAAGAGAACCAATCCATGAACAACGGATTAGGTTTAGTAAAAGGGATTAGTCTCTCACAATATGACTAACTAAAGTTTAAATTCTTAGTAGAAGAAGTATCAATATTTAGTATCCGACAACACCTTAAATATGACTGTCTGTCTCTGATAGAAAGATATTTATATTTAGCCAAAAAAGAAAAAGAAAAATAGAGAGAACCAATCCACGAAAATTGCAAGATTGAAATACTGAGGATCAACCCATTCTGGGTATAGAGATGATTTCTCTACGATACAAAGAATACAAGAAAGCAAAGATGAAATTGAAAAGTCTATCATAGAAGCTTCGTGGTTTCGTGGCACAAACTTTGCCATTCATGGAGGAGATTTAATTCTCAGCGTGAAAGATACGAAGGACTGAGAAATTTGGTGACAAGGGTAGACCAGTAAATGTAAGCTATTTTCATATAATTGATAAGAGATTCTTTAAAAATTTTAAACCCTATACTTAACAGTTAACAAAGCTAAGAAAATTCGGATTAAGGTGTATGTTACGTGTTACTATTTAAAGAGATCTCAAACAAAATTAAACTTCAAATATGTAACTTTGGTGCATGTTTTACTATATATTATTTTTTTAATCCTTTCAATAATGCTTATACCTTTCCTTTTTCTTAATATTTATATATCTTTGATTGAGATATCATGTCACCCTCGTAAAGGGAATCTTGAGATGTTAGGATTAGCGTTCCCACTGATTATGGAAACGCTTAGTCATTTCTATAATGCAAGTCATGCTTAAGTCAATTTTAACACAGAAATATTATGCAAACACTCGAGGGAGTATATATATGTAAATAATAAATTATTAAACTTATATGATATTCTCTGTTGCCCCATGAGTTACTCAGAGGAACTAGTCAATTCTCAATCATTCATCAATTATACATATGAACAGATATTCTGTACGAGTGCAACCCGTGTGCTGCAATTTCCACGACTCTTTCCAATAAATACTAATATTTAAGTAATTCCTGTGTTACGACATCATGGCATAATTATTCCCCACGTCAATTGATTGTCGTTTGCTACTATTTTTCTTTCCACAAGGTTACGTTTTCCACTTAATTCCCACACCTTTGAAAAGTAGCATTCTTCCAACGTCGTTTTGATTACTATTTACTTGCTTTCTGAATTCTGTCCGCTCTGGACATTTCCTCAGATAATTTTCCTGAATTTTGAATTAGTTCTTTTGGCTGAAATTCATCGACTACTTATTCAATATTTATCAATATATACGACAAAGAAATTAAGTTCCCGATCAAAGGGACCGCAATGAACATTGATGAATCTTGAAATTAAATGTACTCAAATTGCTTCCTTTTACGTTTAAGGGTTGGTCAGTAAGTGGGAAGGAAGAGACTATAAGTGGGAAACCCTAAAACTAATATTTTAAAAATACTTTTAGCCCAAACTTGAGTTTAGAAAAATTATAATACAAATAGATACATTTGTCTAAAAAAAATTTTAGACTAACTTCCGGAACAGTAAAAAAACTTATGGATTACCTAATTATTATTTTACCCTTACTTTTTCTTATACTATCTCTCCCCTCTCCTCTTCACCCTCTCTCCTCTCTCATCTCTCATCTCTCATATTTTTAATAAAATTATATCATTTTTAGTAATTTTTCAATTACAAAAATCCTTCTGGTAATAACTATTTAAACACTCATTTATTCAAAAAAAAATCTATAACCTATTCTCCAAAAGTCATTTTCTAAAAATTGTTCTATTTTTTTTTTTTCATAAGCTATTTTTTCAAACTCATCTCTAGATATGCCCTAAAGTTGATAAGGTCAATTTTTTATATTTAAAGAATATTTATGTCATGAAAGAATAATCTTCCACACGGTAAGTCAAGTCACGCACTAGCACTTGCGGTTATATGGTGGTGGAGGATTCGATGTCACTCTGCTTACATAATCTTCGTAATGTGTTGCATGATGATACTTCTTTCATTGTACAACGTGATCCTCGTTCATGGGGCGGGTCACATTCTAGGTTTGGTGAACCCGACACAGTGGCTACACATCATCCATGCTTTATCTAATGTTGCTTTGTCGTGTTATAATCATACATTATCGTGACATCGTCCTTTGAGGTCCTTTAAGGGCCATGAACGTCCACTTTCTGTAGGTCATGTCAAGTCAATATACTTTATAATATTGGGATATGGCATATCACTAGAAGCAAGTGCATACGTGCGTGAGTTTGTTTATTGATCGAATTTTAAAAAGACCCCAACTAAATTAATGCAAATCTATTGCAAAGAAATGCTATATATGCTCTATCCTCCTCTCTTGAATAAAGAATATGGAATCAATATGGCGTTATTTGAAAAGAATGCTATTAAACGCGTTGATGGTAAAGGTAGATTAATCAATATAGAGTTATTTGAAAAGAGATAGAAAAAGATAAAAGAGAATACTAAATAAAATTATTGAGTTAAGTCATGATGAAAATAAATCACCTTAATTATTTTACCAATTATATCTTTTATTAACTAGCTCATGATGGCCTCAAGTCGTCATTTTGTATCTTTAATCTCATTATTTGGTAATGCTGGATGTGGTAACATATAGGCTCAATACATATATAGTAAACAATGAAATTAGTTAATTAGAGGGACTTTTTTCTAAATAATGTTAGGGGCGCTGAGAAATGATTTATTAATGAGCTCAGCAAACACTACTCAAAAGTCTAAATTAAATTGCTGTGGGAATCTGGGGCAAGTATATGTAATTATTTACATGAGAACGGTGTAGTTTTCAAACATAAATAATTGGGGGGTTCAATTAAAAACCAAGCGTTTGAAAAGTTAAAATCTTGCTGCTTTAAATATAAAACACGTGAAATTCAAATGAAGCAAGATCATGAGTTGAAATGATGTTTGTATCCTCTTCTCTAAGCAGAAATTCACATTAAAAAGAATATCATGCGTGCATGTATAAAGAGTCAAATTAAAATAAGATTTTACTGCGTTGACATGGAATATGAACGTTTCACAATTCACATAAAAATCAACATAGAAAACGATTTACGTTATATGAAATCATATTATTCAGGATCTTAGCTATGATAAACGTGCAAAAATAGTAAATCTTAAACAGTCTTTAATATGATATTCCTCCGATTTTTAATATAAAATTTATCTTGATTATAAATATATATGAGACATATTTCTCATATTTATTAATTTTTTTTAAATTACTATACTCCCTTAATAAGAATCAAGTAAAATAAAGAGTGGATGAGTTAAAAAAAAATTAAGGTGTTTTAGATAGAATATATCATATTAACTAATTGAACTAATTTTTTTAATCTAATTAAATTAATTAAATAATTTTTATATTAGAGATCTAACATTGACGAAGATTTATGGTCAACATCCCGAGTTATTGTGATGGCGTGAAAGAGTATCCACGAGTACCACGATGCTGTAGTTGTTTGTTGTGAATTCAATTTGATAGAACCCCACTTCAAATTAATAACCTCCTTTACCTCTGTCCCAAAACAAAAACTAATAGGCCTTTATTTTACAAAGTCGAGCCATGTTTTCTTTTCAAACTATTCATCACAAAAGGTGGAATATATAAGGATTATTATTCTTAGATATAAGTGAAATTGAAACTCTTATGTAAAGGTGACCGATCATGAAGCTTTTTTGGCTTTTTTCCCCAGTGAATGCGCCATTATCTTTCCCATTGATTTTTCCTATTATCTCCTCTTTTCCGTGTTTTCACCCTCATCCATGGTCACGTCTTCTTTTGTGAATGGAACTGAAGAGGAGGATTTGCTTCACAGGATGTTATAATTAGAAGGAGGTTCACCGTTGCTTCCTCTATAACTAGTACAATAGGCAGAGAGTGAAGAAGATAAATCCCTCTTGGGATTCTTTATAAGTGAAGTAGATTCACAATAGGGTTAGGTTCAGTAGACCAACGTTTGAATTCCCGTTAGAAAGTGTGTTTATATTTAATTTTTGACAATATCTCTAATAGAATTATATCTATATTTAGAAAAAAAAAAGTGAAGTAGATCCATGACATGAATATTTTCTCAAGCCCAACCGAAATAAGCACCATTAAGCCTCCCGCCCTGTGTTTTTTTTTTTCTTGCCTTTGCATTCACTGAGGGTCAACCACTAACCCTAGCCAAGGATCAGGATTTCCATTATTGTCAAATCTGGAGCGCGTACGTTAAGATTCTTTATATTATTCTGCAGGATACTTTGCGTCTAGATTCGAAGTTCGAATTTCATATCATATAGGCAAAAACACTAAACCGATTAATGCAGCCCAGAGGATAAAGGTTGATACGATGACATTTTGCTGTGAAAGCATTCTTTTAATGGTTGCTATTCAATTGTTTTCTGCTGAAGCCTCCAAAATAACATCCATCTAGAGAAAAAAACTCCAAAAGGGGAAAAAATAAATAGATACTAGCCCCTACTACCACTATACTAGACTAATTAATATGGATAACAATCCTAGCAGCAATGTGGGGTATTACCATAACGATGGACAGATACCTAATGCACGGACCTATATTGCACTACAGGGCTCAGACATGAACTCCAAAATGCTGTAACAGAAAATTACATTGCTAAGCAGAAGACAAGCAAGCAGCTATGAGGGATACACATAAGTTGAGACTCTCCTCTCTAGCCTCTTCGGCGCTTCTTTCCAGACCTGCCCTCGTTTACTTGCGCCTTCGACGAACTTGCTGACTTACCCTTTGTATCTTCTACTATCTCTTCGGTTGAATCCCCCAAGTTCTCTTTCTCCAAATCTTTTGTTTTCACTGAACCAGACTTCGTCTTTCCACTGCCATTAACATTAGACTTAGCACCACTTTTAGAAGTTTTGCCCTTGGAGGCAGAAAGGGTGCTAGTTGTTTCTTGCTTGGACTTTCCTGTCTTCGGAGTTTCTTGCTTAGGCTTAGCAGAGGGTGTCGAGGAGCTAACATCTTCATCCTTTGATTTGCTCTTTTTGTTGCTACTATCTGTGTTCTTCGATTTGATAGACGTCTTGGTTGCAGTTTCCACAGATTTAATGCTACCACTCTTCGGAGTGTTGTCCTTGGATTTTTTAGCAACTTCCTCATCAGACTTGCCAACAGTCTTGGAAGTTTTGGATTTGCTATCAACTTTGCCGCCATCCTTAGACTTCCCGCCAGATTTTGTGGATGCACCCTTCGATTTACCAGATTTGACTCCACTAGAAATTAAGGTTCAAATTCAGATATCGTCAACAAATCAGAAAGAAATTGAATTATGATGTTCACAAACCTTTTTGAAGAAGAATCCACCTTTGCTCGTTGAATTGAGTCATCAACATTTGCCTTCCCTTTCTTCTTCGGGGGCCTAATATATGATCAAAGAATGAGAATGCATAAGTAAACACAACTAAAACCAAGGGCAAGGGTGCAACTAGATAAAGCACCATGCCTACCACATAGCATCCAGGAGAAACAATAAATATAGCCTTGCATTAGTAAGATATATCCAATTAATTTATTATTATTACCCTAGAGGAACAAGATATCATAGCAGTGGACGGTAACCAACAGAATTGAAGATACATTGATCAAGATTTAAAGGAAATTATTTCTGCAGTTTTCAGAATCACATCACAAACATGGCAGAACAACATCTTTACTTTTTTACTTGGGCGAGGGTAGAGGAACATAATATTAATGTAATCTTTTCATATGCAGCAACACTTTATCATCAAGATATGCTCCAACATATATACATGCACACAAAATCGGTTACTCATTGGCATTGGCGTCTGGCTTCTACCTGTTTTCCCATCCACTAGAATCTGCTCAGACTAGTAAATTAAAGCTATATTGTCAAAATGTAAAATTTGATATGTTCAATCCAGAAACCCAAACAAAACAACCAACCAAATAAAGGACGCTGGTCAGTGCACTGACATAAGAGGGCAAGACATCAACAATAAATGATAAAAATAAGCAAGACATACGTATTAGGGGAAGCATCAGGAATTGGTCGATCACTTCCTTCTTCCTGTTAACAGAAGCGATTCTCATCAACTTAGACATTAAAAAGTCTAGACTCTAAAAAAAACATCAATACAGATACACACCTTATCAGAACCAGGTTCATCTTCAAGAAGCTTCCATTTCTCCCTAGCAAGATTTAATATTTCTTCATCACCATCATCATACATAACCTGCAATCATGTCAGAATACAGTGAGCATATAAAAGTACACTAGTGCGATTGAAAACTAATTCTTTTGGTAAAACAACTAAGCCATCAAGATTTTTCCATTTTCTGCCTACAGATGAAGTCTACTGGTCAACTGAAAATGGAAAAACATGAGATTTCTAGCTTGGAGAGCCTTTTTCTTTATGCTTTCATGTCTTTATTTTGTTGGGGGGGGGGGGGGGGGGGCCGCTGGCGCTGTGAGATGATTAAGAATGCCAAATCACCTTGTGCCTTTTTTTGGCAGGATCAAATGAATCAATGACACCTTTATAAAACCTGCAAAAAATTACAGTGCGTTAGAGACAAGGGAAACAAATATTTCGACACCAAAATGAACAAAATATGCATATGGTTGAACAAGAATGCCTAGGGAACATGTATACACTAACTCAATCCAAGGGCCACAGAAGATGATAGATTAAACAAAAAAGTTACTCACAACCAACACTTATCACCCTACAGAACTTAATGTACACAATGTAATGGAAAAAATGGCATAATAGATGCAGAAGGTATCACTATTTTAAATTGAAGATCCAAGTAAAGGCCATCCAGGGACCCAGCAAATACAACTGTGTAATCAGAAAATAAAGACAGCAAGTTAATCCGAACCAGCATAAAAGACTCCATGCTTAACCAAAATTTCCAGTGACAGCATTTGAAACAGCAGGAACTTACATACGATCCTTTGGCCAATAAACTTCAACACGTAAACCAACAAGATCTTCACCACATTCCTTGCTATCAGATGCCTGTAAACCAGTTGATCAGATATCAAACTGAGAAGAAATTAAATATTTAAAATGAAAAAGGGAAAACACAAAATTCTTCGCAATAAAATTATGAATATTTGCATATAAACACTTACAGTAATACTAGAGCAATAAATAAAATGACACAAAATAAAAAATAGAAGATGATGAAAGCGCACAAGGAAACATGACATCTTTAAATGAAATTTCACATCAACTATACTTTGAAAACAGGCTGCATCAGATTTGACCCAGCCGCAAGCAGCCAGCATATAGGTCTAGTAAAGAGTAGAGACTTTTTCAAAACCTAAGTACAAATGCACATGTAGTTTATGACTTGAGGGGAAAGAGATGCATACATTTTCCGTTCCAGGAGTTCGTTTCCGCTTCAAATTTGCCTTGGGAGTCTCCTCTGGATTTTCTTCATCCTTTGTAGATCTTGTCCCAGACTTTGGCGAAGACAACATTTCCTACATAATTTAGAACAATTCCATTAATCGTTTTCATTAAACATGGATCGTATTGTAACTAGAGTAGAGGCATACTAATCACAGCTAATGAATAATGCGGCTTTCAACAACTTTCATAGACATTGACTAATGATTGATTATATAAACGATTCTAGCAAACAGGTTCTACATCACCGCCCAGACATACCTTATCCACATCTCTACTGGATTTTGATACAATAGCATCAGAAGTACTTTTTCCCCGAGTCCTCTTTCTCCTGTACTCTGACTGCCTAGCAGAGGATCCACCACCACTCTTGTCACTTTCATCTACTTTCATAGCCAAGTGCCTTTTCACATCTGGATCACTGGCAGCCTGACCTCCTTTTTTGGTTGAATCTGCCACATTAGTTTTCTTCCGGTCAGATCTCCCAACAGTCGTCTTTTTTGCTGAGCGTGTGGCAGGCTTTGCTTCAGTATCACTAGTTTCTTCAGACACCTTTTTGGAATCAACATCAGTGGGTTCTGCCCATCCTTTGACAGAACTATCTTTCTTCTTTGCTCGTCCAGATTTCTTTGAACGATTTTCATCAGGAAGGCTCTCAGTAGGTGGAGAAGCAACAACTTCAGATTCATCCTCAACTGCCTTGGGTGATGAAACATGAACATCAGTCTCTTTATCATTCTCTAAATGTCCAGCTACCTCGGCAGAATGATCATTTTTAGGTGAGCTCGGAATGTCCTCGCTTTGAGGTTTTGAGTCAGGCAGTTTCTCAGCTTCTACAGTTTGAACCTCAGAAGGTTCTGCCTTTGCTGAATTAGATGTCCTACCCTTCTTCTCAGAGGCTTGTTCCGGCTTTTGTTCAGTATTGTCAACCGTATCAGCATCCAAACTATTGTGCTCCTCATTACCTGATTCATTGATGCCCTTCAATTGATCAGAATGGCCAGCACCATCTTGCTTCTTCACGGACTTGGAATCAGCCAAAGAGTTATCTTCCCCAGTTTGTGCAGTGCCATTGTTCATGACTGATTTAGAACATTTGTCTTCAACAGGATTAACTTCTTGAGGAGGAAGGGTTTCTCTTGAATCCTCTTTAACCACCTGATCGAATGAAATGAATACCTTCATACAATGTGCAAGGTGTGAAAAGGGATAAAATCCAGAACAAAATAATTATATACCTGAGTTGATTCCTCCAATGGTTCTTTGGCTGACTTTCTCTCATCGACCTGAAGATGGAAAAACAGTTGAACCAAAATGAACCTTTCACATCATGCTAAGTAGTCAAAGCCAATTAAATGTTGATTTACATGAAACTAATAGAAAGCTTACAAGTACACCAGTACATACATCATTTTGCTCCGCGGCACCAGGTGTCTCTTGGCATATTGTAGCGAGTACCTTACTATAATCATCCAAAGAGATACCCAGGGTGCTCACTGCTTGCACTAAGTATGGTTTAAGCTTAGTTGCACAACTTTCAAGGACTCTTTCCCCCAGTTTTTTAGCAAGTGGCAGAACCCCCTGAACCACATAAGTAATAGAAAACCAAAGTTAAGTTGCAAAATCATTATCTACTAGAGGAATGAGATCAAAACTTTCTAATACCAACCTCGTCCTTCTTCACACTGGCCAAGATTGGAGCAAGTAAGTCCAGAGATATCTCTTCACTTTCCTCTATAACAAGGGTCATAATAATCTCCATAGATGAAAAAACACTTTCTGGGTGATTTTCCCTGAAATTTTCAAATAAAGCCATCATAACCATGCTGGTGCATTAGAGATATCCCCAGCTGAATTAAGCGATTCTTTTACACAGAGGAAAAATAAGTTAAGGAAGAATGCAACTACATAAGATACAGAATGCTCACAAGGTTTATTAGCACAAGACCCCTATTCATCAAGTACAGACCACTAACAATTTAATGATGTAACATGTATACTATTTTTTATCATAAACTGAACAAGTTCCCACTCATATCTGGGCTACAAGCACTGACAAATTTTAACCACAAAGAAAAAGGCAATATCTGCCTTGTTGTAAGACAAGTTGGCTTGAATGCTTAAAGCATGTCTTATAATCACTGCTGCAATAATTCGACAGAATGTTTAGGCTTCAATATCGTTGGAAAAAATAAAATGACCAAGTTTGCAACGAATGTCAATATCTGACTATTTAAGAAATATATTAAAATAAAAGGATCAGAGAACAAGGGAATAACATTAAATTATCATAAATAATCAAATGGATCTTAATCCTTCATACAGAACCCAAGATGATGCTAACATCAGAGGATAGTCTGAATTTTATGCATATATCATTACAAGTCATCTCTCTCATGAATAGGCAAAACACGATTTAAAAAGCAATGTACTGGCATTTTGCATGAATCTACTCTAAATCATAGACCTGCCAAGATCAAGGATTTCACTTGTGACACATTAAGCAAAGCATGACAAGAAAAAATGCACTGAAGAAGTACCATGCTACACTAAGGCACAATAGTTCTTACCTTACAGCCCTAAAGAAATGCTGAAACATCTCCACAATCAAGGCATCACACTCAAGATCCAGCATTACTACACATGACCTGACCTTCGCAACTGTTTCGACAATTGAGGCTCTCTTTGTATATGATGGGCTTGACTTATCAAGTAGATTTTCAAATGAAGATACAATCAACTGAAAGACCTCCTACAAACGATAGGCAAAGGAAAACTTTAACACTGGAAGTCATAAGAAAATAGTGACCGAATCCATAAAATTTGAAATGGACTAAGCACATACCTTCATTTGATCATCATCATACGGCGCCTCTGGAGCTGTAATTCTTGTGATCTCACTGATGCAAGAAGCAACTGCAACTTTCACATCAACATCTGAATGCCTTAGTAGTTTGCCAGCAACCAATGCTTTCAACGATGGAGAGAGTGCATTTTGCATAGATTTGGTAGGGGACTGCTCAACCCTTGATAGGCAACTCTCAACTCGCTATAATACGAAAGAAATAGGATTGAGTCAGATCTGACCCATGCTCACCCTTTAAGGTAAGCACAGATTTGAAGAACATTTGTTTGACATATGCATATCCTCCATCAAAGATTACATTAACTTCACAACTACAGTTTTAATTTAAATTTTCAAGACAAAAATGATAAAGAACCCAACTTCAGATACTTGAAAGATTTCACAATCTGCTAATAACAGTTGCTAATTATGTGGAAATTAAAAAAAAAAAGCATTTCTTACACACAAGTTAGTGATGCATAGGATTAATTTGCATTATTTGCCAAATAATCCACAAAGACATCTCCGACCAAACGAAGATTAAAGAAAATTGAAGGTAATGTAACAAATAATCTTCCCCATATTTATGTTTGAAATATTTTCTTCTTTTGGCTTAACTATTTAACATTTAATGTGATGTGACAGGATAGGTTAGGGATTTCTCACTTCTTTAGACATAAAAATGGAAGCGGATCACAATTCCTCAATAATGAATTTAATATTACAGATGGGGCATCACAATGTTCATCCTTATTAGTCTTCCTCCATCTCAAGTTACCAAATCCTTACAGGTTAGAATTTGTAGCAATAAAGGGACTTGCATCAGAAATCATTTGCATTTTCTTAAGCAGGCAGTAATTAGGGGTTATGAAAATTATAACTCATCCGGTATACTGAAATATAATATAGGAATATTGGAAAACAATGTTAAACATGAATCCCCATTAACATCTATTTATCTTTTGGAATAATGGCCTTAAATACGATTGCATCGAAGAACATTTATGCTAACTTGATATATGCTAGAAATTGTCTCGCATGGTAGGAAACGCCAGAAAAGAAGTTGTAAAATGAGTTCGTATTATTCCTTCCAGGAACTTGTATTTACTACCGAAGCCACATTAGAATGCCATAGCAAAACAAATTCGGCAGCTAGCCTACGATTGCTAAGGCTCCGCTTGACTTATACATATATTATAAACGAGTACTATGAAGGTACAACCCAATATGAAATTCTTAGTTCCCAAGGAAAACTAACAATAGGGCAAGAATGCGCATGGTAGCCGCATGCAATGAGGGAATGGATCAACAAAACTAACGGCATCGAAAAACAAGCTTCAATGACGCCAAATACTATAGACCCCAGGCCTCGACAAACCAAGAGCCCATAGAAGTGGCCGACTGGAACAACTCATAAAACACAAGTAGGAGTTGAACGGGGAGGGCAGACATTGGAGGACTGGAATTGAAGGTGAAAACTAAAAATAATGAGGAAAAAGCATGCTTACATCAAGAAGAGGGAGAAGCTCATCAACAGACGACGGAGGATCCAGTAGCTTGTTTCCAGCTTCGAGAATCTGCTCTTCGAGCTCCTTATCAGCGGACGTCATTGGTGCTGTGTGCCAATCTCTTCCTCTAGATCTTCGACAAACCACCGGTAATTTCCGTGGGTTCACTCCATTGAAGCCCTAGAAAAGCTCGAATCGAAGACAGACAGTGGATTCAAGACCAGTGAAGAAAAGGGGTGAATTTCTCAGCGAAAAAAATAAAAAGATTAGGGTTTTTTATTTTCTTCCTCTGAGATGAGACAGAGGGGGGAAGAGAGCAAGTAAAGTGAGAAATTCGGAAAATTTGAGGATGCAAGTCTCTCGTGCAAATTCTGCAATATATATCCTAAAAGGAATTAAATTTTTTTCTACTCTTGCTGTCTTTCTTCCTAGGCAATTTCTTTTGAGCGCTTTTAAAATGAGAATCCAGCAAAACTCCGCTCGGACTTCGCGGGTTCGTGAATTCGAGTTTAATTTGGGGCTTCGAATCCGCTTTTTGGATCTTCTTGCTCCACGGGCCCCGCGTGGCTTTCATTTCCCCGTGCATCTTTGAACAATTGAACCCATTTTCTCGCCCATATGCATCTTCATTCTGATAATAAGTTAAGAAACTTATTTTATTTCCATGACAGTTTTTTTTTTTCATTTTTGTCATGAAAATAAACGGCGTAATAAATATTGTTGGATTTTTTTTTACCCATAATAATTATTATTAGATAGATTAGCTTTTATGTGACGGTGTGGTTCAAAATTATCTTGTACGTACATGAGCATTGCGGAAAGGCTTGGCTTGTTCGGTCCCCACGTAAGGCAATATTAAATAATTGTATCTTTGTCCCTAAAAATGGGGGAAATGGTTGGACTTGGACAATTTTATTTTTCTTCCCCATTGAGATATTGCATCTGGGAATATATATATGATTAGATTTCAATAGAAGCATGAACATGTACATATTTTTAATAGATACTTTGTAGGGTATGACGGGTTCATGATATATTATTGGAAAATAATATGGATTGATATTTTTAATGCCAAATATGGCTGATGCATCCCTTTCGCGTAAAATATATATATATATATATATATATCTTCCTTTTGAAACTTAATGTGGGCATTCTTTGCGTATTTTGTCGTTATAATGAATCTGCATTTGGAATTGGGTTTCGTTTATTGTGCATGACACGGACAAGCGCGATTTCACTTGTCGGCAATGTACCCTTTCTTGTGATAATTAATGTGCTAATGGATTTGGCTTAAGGGACACAGCTATTCTATAAGAATTTTAGAAGAACTTAATTTGATGCCAATTAATGTTCCAGCAATTCTTACTGTTATGGGACAACAAGGATCCCATCATAACTTTCTTTTTTCCCCATATTTAATTTTGTATGTGACAGGGCTTAATTCTACGCGGAACATGTGCAGTGGGGGTCTATTACATCAAAGTATACAGCCATGAATTAATTTGCAGGTCATGCCTTCACACAAAATCCCAAGGCATGCACGTATATCATCACTAGTAAACAGTATTCCCTTATGTCATGGATATAAGATCTTGATTATAGTACAAATTGCATTACAAAACGAGCTAAATATTGTATTTAGAACTAGATAAAGTTTAATTTTTTTAGATATTTTAGTGTTCTTTTATATATAACTAGTATTTATAACTATTGGTTATATCTAGGCATAGTATATTCACTTCATATTAAAATACAGGACACCAATATTAATTTAGAATATAATGTAAAATCTACGATAAAACATACCTACTCATTCAGGAGTTCAACGCACTGGTTTGTATTTTCTGATTATATGCAACGAACTGAATTCTACTTAATTGAAATGGTCGAACATTTGGAAGAACGTATTACAGTTGTGGCCAGCGTTTCTTACCTTCTTTTTATCAATGGATCGAAGGAAACAGTTCAATGCCAGATAAAAAAGAAAACAATGGTTGATCATCATTGTTAGAACGAACAAGGCCTAAATCACGACTCACGAAAATTGATAAGAAATTTAGATAGCTAGGCTCCAACCTAATTTTATAATTGGTATTCATCATATCAGTATATCATGTGCACCAATAAAATTAAATTTAATAAAATGAGTTAGACGTTCTTAACATAATGAATTAAGATCCGATTACTTATTAAAAAAAATATTTAGTATATGATAATATTTTAATTATTTTTATTTCAAATATAAGAAGATACATATATCTGACAATATATATATTTGTGTGTGTTTGTGTGCGTCGTGTGGCATTTTAATCGGTTTGTTTGCATTTTGTTTTCCTGAAAATAGGAACATGAGGGGTTGACTAGCTTTTGCGTAGTAAGCTCCTTAATTCCTTCCACCAAATTGATCAAAGGGGATTTAATTCCCGCTGCGTTATCTCTGGGCTGGATCTAGATTCAACATTTCTTACTTCACAGTCAATAAATTGAATAATACAAAGTGTTCGAGCATGCATTCGTTGTAAAAATTATTCTACCGATCAAAATCAACATGGCGCATATATAAATTCTTATAAAATATTTACCTTCATCCTTAATATATAATATATTTAACTAATTTAATTATATTATAGAAACTAATTAAATTAATTAATATAATATATTTTTTCTCAAAAATTCTAATAATATTTTTTAACTCTTTTATTCTTTATCTTACTTAATCATTATGAACATAGTGCTACGATGAGTAATTTAAAAAAAAAAGTTAAAAAATATATATTATATTTAAAATCAAAATTAACGCGTCTATTAACTATTATATCAACAGCTAGAATAATAAACTCACACACAATTATATGAGACAGCCTCGAATAAGATCATCCTTACTAATAGCAAGATACCAGTGCGTAGTAAAAAGAAAAGAAAAAAAAAGACCCAAGGTCTTCTCTAACGAGATGTCAGATTTAGCACCAATACAATCCAACTCTAATTTGTCTAGCCTTACTTTATAACTATAGGCTTCGTTTGTATTGTTTTTTTGAGAAAAAATTATGAAGAAAAAAATGATTTGAAGGGGTTTTTAGATAATCTCTTATAGAGTTAAACTTATGAAAAAAAATAATTTAAAATAAAATAGTGTTTAAAAAGTTATTATTAAAATAATTTTTTTATTGATAAATTATCATAAAAAGTAAGAGATAAAACAAAAATTATATATAAATGGTCATTGTTCATCATCAACTTCAGCATCACTGATGACCAAATTTGAATCCTCCTCTCTCTTCAGTCGTCATCACCCCTCTTCCAACGTTGAGGACCCACCGACTCTTCCTTTTTTTTTCACCTCCTGCAAACAGTGGCAGCGATGAAGGAGAGACCACAAGCGATGACTATGATGGTGGACAAAAGAAGAAGAAGACATACGATGCCAATTGAAAATAATAGAGAGAAAAAAGAGAGTAAAAAAAATATTTATTAGACAGTTCATAAATTTTTTTTTTCAGAAGCTGTTATCATGAGTTTATTTAAAACTATAATTTAGTATATAAAATTTTTTAAATAAATATAATTATTTATTTTGAATTTTTTTAAATTATAGTTTAGGTTAGAATGTTTTTTTCAAACTATAATTTAAGAAAAACTAAACAAACACTATGCCTTGTTTCTTAATTTTTTCTTTGAAGTGAAATACTTTTAAACATCGTGTCATAAGTGTTTTTTCACCCCTCGAAGCACGTGATAGCTTTTGACATTTTCCACGAGAAGATGCATGAATCTTTCAAAATTTAAATTATCCTAATTTCATAAAATAATATCGCTTAATTTGTGTTCCCCTTTCTGACAACTTTCTCTCGCTTCCCAGATCGGCGGGGGAGAAAAAACACTTCACCCACCTAGGGGTGTGCATGGATAGGACTTAACAAGGTAGACCCCATGCTCGGTGCCCTGTCCAAAAAAAGCATGGGCTGTATTTTACAGCCCGATGCCCGGCCCGGCCCGGTAAAAACCCTAACTATTTTGGGCTGGGTATGGGTGGGCTGGGCATAGGCGGGCTGGGCATGCCCAAGTTTTGATGTCATGCTCATGTTGTGAAAAAAATCTGCAATTATGAACTTATAAAATAATACCATATTCATATGTCTTTAAGACTTAAATAATATCCATAATTCACTAATAATAAAGCAACAAAAAGATAATAATTAAATTTTTGAAATCCATTGCATGTAAAAAAAAGTCTTGAAGTCTAAGTAATTTGTAATTGTAACTTTGTATCAATCTCCCTAATATTGACAAAGATTAAGTATCTGAAAACAAAAATAAACAATTATAATTTATAATGTAATTATATGATGATTAGCAAAGTTAAAAAAAAGAAAAAAAATTAATATAGTTATAAATATTAAAAGATACAACTTACATACTTAACTACTCATATTTTTAAAATGAACCTCTAGTCACTAGTAACTATCATATTCTCCCTTTTAAGTGTAGCATTTAAGGAAAAAAGTAAAAAAAATAAAAGAAGTGATGCTCATGGGCAGGGCAGGGCAGGGCAACCCCCCTGCCCGGTGCCCAGCCCAAAAAAAGCATGGGTTAAATTTTGTAGCCCGATGCCCAACCCTGCCCTATATTTATCGGGCTGAGTAGGGCTATTTTATTGCGGGTTGGGCTAAACATACCGGGCCATGGGCATTATGCACAGCCCTACACCCACCCTCACAATTTGAAAGATCCGTGCTCCACTCCACAAAAAGAACCATTTGGCCTCCTTCGTCCATCTTAGACGCACTAAAATAAAATATCGATCGGTGACTAAACATGCTCAATTCACGAAGAATATATGTGGGGGGAAAAACATGTCTTATACAAAATAAGTAAATTCTTAGATATATTTGTTGGCCTTTTTGGTTTACATGCGTTAAAGCAATAATATTCTTCCTCCGACTCGTATATGTTAAAAAGAAATCGATGGATGGAATCGCTAGTGAAGGGGACAACCGCCATTTCAAACACTGGTTCATCCGAAACCCAACAAACATAAATATTTAATGTTACCATTAAAAAAGGTCAGTAGTTAGTCTTTATATTAAGCAGTATTTTTTTCCATAGACGTTGTCTTCTTTGAAGGTCAGTCACCTATTTAATTTAAGGTTATTTATCTTAATACCATTTTTAATTTACTCAGGACTATTTACAAGTCACCTTAGGTATGTATAAGGTTAATTTTACTTGAGGCTTAGAGTATAAATTCTTTTTATTTTTCTCAATAAAAATACTTTACAATATTCAAACTTATATTATCCTCTTTTATAAGGATGTGACTGTTTACTACTTTAATTAACAATTTATTAATTTTCTCATAATTAATATCTACACAAAAGCATATAACTAGAGTGGGGAATTTGTCATCGTCTTTTTTTAGAATTAAATAGGTAAATATTAATAACTTGAATTTATAATTAGGACTAAATCTATGAGCCCTTACTTATAGAAAAATTTTTATATCATTAGGCATGGAGCAATTAACAACATGTAACTATCATTGATTGGTGTTCTCCGTTGTTGTCGTTGTTGATTTTACCGTTAAACAAAACGACACACTGAGAAAGAGATGAGGCGTGGAAAGCTAAGATTGATGCAGAAAAGTACAATAATTTTTTTAAAACAAAAGGGAGGGGAGATCTGTAATTTTGTGATGGCACAGTGCAGGGGAAAAGGTTGGCGCATCCAAAAAGCTTGGGCAAGAGGAAGACCGTGCGAGCCAGCTTATAATGCGGTTCTTTTTTTTTTTTTTATAAAATTTATTGAAAAAAAGTTAGACTCACCCATGATCCTAGGGCAAAGCGAAATTTAAATTTCTCATAAACGATATTAATATCAGGTAGACGCGAGCTGTTTATTACCCTCAAGCGTAAACCTAAGTACTTAAGAGTTAAGATATTTTTACAAGCGTCGCGACTAAAATTATAATAAATTAATATTCTATAAATATCAAATAAATTTTAAATAATCATATATCTCATCTCTTTATTAATTACACGTAATACGGTTCTTTAATGTTCACGGACGCTATCAAACAAAATTTAAGGAAAGGGCTCGTTCTTGGGCTTGGGCCCTCCTTTCCTACCCAAACAATAATATGCTGGCTCTTTAATAATTTATATGTTATTTATAAATAT
Organism: Leucaena leucocephala; assembly: GCA_037074615.1. Lineage (NCBI taxonomy): Eukaryota > Viridiplantae > Streptophyta > Magnoliopsida > Fabales > Fabaceae > Leucaena > Leucaena leucocephala. Next base: position 4,367,158 of record CM073540.1, on the reverse strand, counting down.
AAATCACGCGAACTAAAAGAGTTTTTTTTAAAAAAAAAAAAAATTGATTGTAGGGTCTTCCAAACACATCTTTAATCTCATTGGGAACCATATCCTAAATAACTCATAAAGATTTACGCTGAAATGCCTCCTCATAGATGATGTCCAAGGGATGTCACAATTCTAAATACCGTGTAAATAATGTTATGATAATCGATCTGATAGCTTAATCGAATAGATTGAGGCTGAAATTGTCGTCGGCATGGATGGTAGACAAGATTCGGCGCTATATGGCGGTGACAGTTTATCAACCAACTTAAAGGCCAATATTTCAAAATAAATTTACTTTTGTCATTATAACCCATAAACAAAATATGTTGGTCCCTAAAATTAAATTCTATTTTTGAGATATTTTGCTCTAAATGTTCATTTATTTAGGTCATACAGTAGTCTTGCACTATTTTTAAATTATTTAAGACTATTAATTTAATAATATACCTCATACAAACAAAATAGTGTTGTACTCTTTTGTTTTTATTATTCTATAACTGATAATGGCAGTTTAATTATATATTTTAAGCATTAGAATGGTGCTCGGCAAGTACGAACGATTCCCTAACACAACAAAAAGAACTGCCGGATCAGAGAGAAGTCAAGCAGTTCATGCGAAACTCACCATGCAAACTTTATCTGGTCCACAAATTACAAGCCGTGTCATAAAGAGCGTTCAGCGGCAGTATCACATTTCTATACGACAAAACAGATCAAAACCACCGTCTGGATTATTGTATAGGATGAAACAACCGGTTAACTCCACGCGAAGATCCGTAATTACATGATGCTCCATCTTCCCTCAACGTATAACACGTACGAAGCTAAAATCTTGCGTCTCGAGTAGCTAGCTATAAACGCAACCAAATTCTTCAAACACATTCATAAGGCTAAGCAAATCCTCTCCTGGTGATAAGTTGATAATAGCATTCCTGGGGTAGGCATCTCAACCCATGGCATAAGAAGAAGAAGGCAAGTTGATCACTGTACTCTTATTCTTGGTCATCATGTTAATGCTGTTAGTGATTCCTTGTGAGCCAATTCCACTGTCCTTTAGACCCTGCCACACAAATCAATATTTGCATGTTTAGATGATGAATACTATGGAGACAAAAATACTAGGATGCGCATGATATATGGATAATTTAATGAATGACTAGGGACGGTATCCAAAAATTAATGATATATCGTTATAATTATGATTACAATCTATGGAACCGATCACAATTTTGGCAAGATGAATTAAAACACTGCACCTGAAAAGGAAAATGATCTGGTCCACGAGCTGGTGCTGAATTAATTTGAACTGTTCCTGTCTCCATTGCATCGCTTATCAATATTGCTTTGTTTATGTCTCTTGTGAAGACACATCCCTGCGTTGCACAGACGATTGGAGTGATGAGGGAAAGAAAACACATTGTAACAGATTTATGTCATTTAGATGGTTAAGGAACTGAAGATTCAGGCAGCAAATCAAAAGGGCATCATACTTCTGAGTTCTGTCAAATTGTCAAGAACTCAGCAAATCACGACTGAGGCTTCCTCAAAATTTCAACCCCTTCTTGTGAGAGAGCCCCTCTAATCTTTTGGTCTTAAGTTCAAAATCAATGACGGAAAATAATATACGTATGCATATACTTTAACACGCTGTACCTGAAGGCCAAAATTGCTAGAATTACAATGGTTGATTCCTTCATCAACAGAACTTATTCTAACAACTGGCACAACTGGACCAAATGGCTCCTCCCATGCTATCCTCATATCTGGACGAACATTATCCAACAGCAATGGCCATATGAGATTCCCTTCCCTTCTATACACCTGACAGAATGTTGCTCCTTTCTGCTTAGCGTCCATTACCAACCCTTCAATAAAGTTAGCAGAGGACTCTGTGACAACTGGAGTTATATCACAGTCATCCTCAGGAGGCCCAACAGTTAATTTTGCAACTTTAGCATTGACTTTCTCAACGAGAGTGTCCGCGACAGATTCCATGACCAAAACAACTTTTACAGCAGTGCATCTTTGGCCACTGACGTATATTTTTTGTTTCAAAACACGAGTTAGGAACATTTATGTCATGGGAGCCAAATAGAAAATTGCATCAGATAAAAAAGATCCCATCATCAAATGTGAAATTATATACAAACATCAAGAGAGATTAAGTAATGTTTTGCCTTTTGAAATTTCTTAAAAATCTATGTTGTTTTTTGCATAAGTTCTACACGCTCCTCACCTGTAAGAGAAGCCTCCTTTTACAATGTTAGCAGCTGCCAAATCCAAATCGGCATCTTCAAGAACAATGCATGCGTCTTTTCCCCCTAGCTCCATTTGAAGAGGAATCATTCCTGCCTTCTTTGAGATTGCAATTCCAGTGTCTCCACCAGTGAAACTGTAGATTAATGTGAATTAGGAGGTGGCAGAATATACCTCTTGCAATGACATCCAAAACATACTCAGTGGATGTAAATATGCTCATGATGGTTTAAGACGCCTAAACCTCTGTTGAAACCATATTTGCCAGTAAGAAATCACATGTATCATCAGATTAAAAACCAAAAAGGACACAAACATTCATAATAGGTAAGCACCTTAATCATAAGATGACTAAAGAGTTACCTTATGCAGTTCACCCCTGGATGCATTGTAAGAAAGTCACCTATCTCAGAACCCTTTCCTGTGACGCAGCTAATGACACCTTTGGGAAAACCCCCCAAATGAAAGCAATGCACCATGTGAAGAGCAGCAACGGCACCCTACAAAAATAGAGACATAGGGTTAGGCAACTTGTCTAACTTATAAATTATGCAACAGACTTGTGAAATAACTAATGTAAGTGTGCTGGGCTCCATGTACGGTGGCATACCTGAGTTGGTGGTTTAAGTACAAGGGAGTTTCCAGCAATAAGTGCAGGACCAATTTTTGAAACAGCGAGGTTTACAGGATAGTTAAATGGCGGAATCGCTAAAACAACCCCTAGTGGAATCTGCATACAGCAAATCATTTATTCAAAAGGAACAAAATATTTACAATCACAAGCATAAGCATATGCTATAGACAGATACGGTTGAAGAAGGTTATAATGAGTTTGACTAAGCAGTAGATCAAATCCTGATTACAGCCATCATCTTAATATAAATATTCCATATAAATGTTTCATTCTTACTGCTGTTAAACTCCGATTGCCACGTAAAAAATGTAGGATGGCAACGGTAAAACCAAGAGTAAGCAAGGTTTTAAGTCTACAATGAACAGCTGTAGATAGAGAAACATATAACATTGAATACTACATGTTTGAGTGCCACGTGTCTAAAGAAGTGTAAACCACCCGAAAGGAGTAGGCCCATTACCTTGGAAGTGAGACAGTATTTGGTCCTTTCATTGCCTGGAAAACTATCAGAAACCAGAAATTTCCCTTCTCCAAGAATTCTCACCCCTTCTTCAGCACAGTAAGACACCAAATCACCTGATCTGACAACCTGCGTCAGAAACAAAGCATAATATATAGAAAACGTATAATTACTTCACAAATCTTAAAACACGCAATACATAAAATCAACCAGTAACCTTCGCTCTTTAAAATCCGATTAATACTTTCCAAAATGCCACTATACTTAATACTTACAATTCCATGAAGAAAATATCCGAAACAAGGCGTGAAATAATTATGAATTTAATGATAGCTTTTCATGCTACATACTTCTGTGATGGCATCTTTAGCTGGCTTTGCAATCTCTTTGACGAGACACTCAGCGATAGGTGTTTTATGCTCCTTCAGTACTGCAGCTGCCTTATGAAGCAACTCTGCTCTTTTCCATAGTGGAGTCTTCGCCCACGATTTTTGTGCTGTCTTTGCGGATTCTATGATCCGATCGACCTCTTCCTGCGTGCACGCTGTTTGAATTTCGATCAGAGCAAGGCTACTATTATAATAGCTATATGCCAAAAAAAAAAAAGCTAAACAATGAAAATTAGTAAAAACAGTAAAGAAGCTAACTCTTCAGGAACTGAAATAGATTAGATTAGGAAAATCGACACTTCCAAGATTGTCGAGACTTAAGAGTTAGGGTAGCAAATAGCACCTTGAACCTTGAAGTGCGTCTTCCTGGTAGTGGGATTGATGATGGGGACGGATTTTCCCGAAGAGGATTTCTTCCACTCGCCATCAGTATAGTACTTGAAAACATCACCGTCTATGATCTCGGCAAAAGTTGCCGTTCCCGCCATGTTGGAGCAAGCTGATTGAATCCTTGTGTAGAGTTGAAACTTAAGTGTATTGGCTGAGATTCCCAGGAGGTGCCAAATGGTGGGAAGATTGGATTCTTCTTACTACAGTTATTGGCGCAGAATAAACGGTATTTGATGCTCGTTCTGGTTTTTATGCTTAATTCTTCTTTTTTCTTAAAAAAAACAAAACTTCTGACTGATGATTTTAAAAATAGTTGCAATCAACATTATACAAATGCATGACGGGCATCCGCCAATAGAAATTGTAAAACTGGAGAGGCTTAACGCCCGTTTTTGACTATGCTCCCGTTTGGCACGTTAGTTCATGGCATATTCTAATGCGCATATGAGGGTTCCATGATTAAGTACCGAGAGAAAAGGAGTGAGACGAGATTTCGCCACAAGTTTTACCTTTTTAGCACATCGGAGTAAGTAACTGCTTTTATGGATGGAGGAGCAAAACACCATGCATCATATGTCCTAATTCCCATATATATCATATATAGCGTGGGGTTGGATAGATTTTTAGAAAAAAGTTAATGAAAAAAAAAAAGAATTTTTAAGTAGTTTTAAAAAAAAAATTTAAAAAAAAGTTTATAAAAAAATAATTTTTAAATAAATAAGTGTTTGGATAGTTATTATTAGGAAGACTTTTATAATTGAAAAATTATTAAAAAATATATAATTTTATTAAAAGAATGAGAAATGAAAGAAGAGAGAGGGTAAAAAAGAGAGAGGATAAAGGAGGGAGGGTAAAAAAAAGAAGAAGAGGGAGAACATATAGTGGAAAAGATAAAAAAAATGAGAGAGGAGAGATAGTGGAAAAGATAGAGGGGAGAAGAGAGAAGAGATATGAGAGATAGTAAAAAAGATAGAACAGATAAGAGAGATAATGTAATAAAAAATAAAAGTAAAATAGTAATTAAGTAGTTCATGAGTTCTTTTACTGTTCTAAAAGCTACTCTGACCAATTTATCTAAAACTATAATTTTAAACCATGGTTCGTTCTAGAAGCCCTTTTAGACAAATATATCTATTTATTTAAAAAAAAATTAAAATTAAATTTTTACTTAATTTTTTTTTTAAAATCATGGTTTCGTAAAAAATAAACATGCCATAACCACTCGGGAAATTGGAGAAGCCATTTTTTACAGACAAGCAGTACTAACTTACAAAGACTTTACTTTTTAATAATATTAACAACTATATGAGATTTTCTACGCGCAAATTTTTGTTAGTTCCCATTCAATTTATCAGAATTTTATTCTGATTATATCTGGATCCGACCTGCTTCGCGCACCTAGTTATAGTGGATGAGTCTCTTAACAGGGATTTTTTACGTACGCTAAGGCTCGAATTCGATATCTCATTTAAATAATACCGAATTGTTTATTACTCGATTAACTCCCGTTAGTTCTACGAGCAAACTGAATATGAATAAATTAGTCATGTCTCATCGTCTCTTTCTAGGGTACTGAAATGGCAGAAGACACACGCTTAGATGTCGAATCATTATTAAGTCAATCACGTGTAATTGGTAATCAAAGTAAAAATTAACACTTTAAGTCAAAATCTCCAACAGTAGTCATTCTCTCTCTTTTTCTTTTTTCGGTTGCCCACCGATGTCATTCTCTCTCTGTTTTCTTTTGTTTGGTACATGTCATTCTCTCTTTTTGGTACAACAGTTGTCATTCTCTTGGGCAAAAGAAAAGCTCGCTAAATGGCCCAGAAAAATGAAGTACCAATGTGATCACGAGGGCCCATAAAATTTTGAACCAGGACCTCAAGGTTGGCCCATTCCGCGCATTCTGCATGAAACAAAAATGAGAGTTGACCCGAAGTCTTCGCTTTTCATTTCATCCACTTAAAAACTTCCACGTCGTTAACATGGTCATGTGTTCATCGTCTATTGGCTTAGAATATGTCCCTGAAACGTGTCTCCAATTTTCCAGCGTCTCCATCACTCTCCATCTCTTTCTGCGAAATGCGAATTGAAGCTGGAAGTTGGAATTGGAAGCCTATACAAACACGGATTTCTTCCGCCCTGAAATTCATCGGAGGCCCAACGGCACAATCCATCGCATCCATTGTGTGATGAGTTGAGCATTCTTCTTCTTTTGAGCAGTAAGCTTTCTATCTCTCTCTTGGTTCCGATCTGTATAGTAAGTCGGGTCGAACCGTGGCTTCCACAGGGTCAGAGAATCTCTCTCGAAGAAAGCCTTCTTCTTCTTCCTCTTCGTCTACGCCAAGCTCCGGACCAACCCGGATTGTTTACAGGGAAAGGAGTAGGCCCTCCGAATCTGAATTCCCCTTCTGGCAACAGAAGTGGTTCATCGTATTGCTCTTCGTCATGGCTCTCGGATTTTTCGCCCTTGCCCTTTTCCTTTTCCTCAGTCTTGATTCTGACAACGGTCCTTCTTCCACGGCATCAGCAGCTTCCTCGGAAGGCGTTGAGGTATAATCTTCGAATTTTGCTTTTTTATTGTTTTGCTAATGTGAGATCAAAAGATAAATTGTGTGTAAGTGCGGTTAGAGATCGTATACTTATTATTTGATGGAAACACGATAAATGGCTCGTCGAACTACTTCAAGCGTATGTTTGCTAACAAGTTGGAGATAGAGTTTGGGAATGGTGATCATGCATCCTAGTGATAGAAGATATTATTCAGCTTGCACATCGGCAGAATGAAATGCGATGTTAAGTTTTGAATTTTAATGCAGCAGGAAGAACTGTAATACATTTCGGCATGTATAAAGGACCAGTGCTTCAAAACTCTATGACTTGATGTGTCTTTTCTAGTTTATTATTTTTCATTTTATTTTCCCACTTGCAAAATCCTAGCACGCGTCACATTTTCATTCTTATCTAATCTGTCCATCTGACTGTTGTTTAATTCACAACTGATTATTTTGCTGCTGGGTCACATTTAGGTGCAAATTACTTATGGGACAGTTCTGAAGCTGATGCATGAGAGGACCAAATTTCGGTTGCATTCTCATGATGTACCATATGGTTCTGGCAGTGGACAACAATCAGTTACCGGTTTTCAAGGTGTTGACGATGGTAATAGTTACTGGGTAAGTTCTTATCTATGGTTTTTCGTTTTTCTCAAGCTTCCATTGTGTTTTGAAAATATATATTTTATGTTTCTCATCTGCACTATCCTTTTCTGTTAAGTTTTTGAAAATGGAAATACTCATTCTCCGACACCTAAATCTCACAATGCCATCGATATTCAGTACTGAGCTTATACTTCTTGTCTCTGTCTTGTGTGTTGATTTTGTATGATGACGTGAGAAAAAGCATTGTTCCTACCAAAAATGGAGTAGCTTCGTTTTGGGAAGTTCCTGGAATGGTGCTACGTCACTTTTGGTCTGGGTCTTGTGTCTAATACAAACTGTCACCCTTATGGATGCAAATTCTTGCTATGCATACACAAGATTGTAATAAAATTTTTAGTTTTTAATGTGATCACTAATCATAGAGAACTAATATCTTTCTTTGTTGATGTACTTGATGTTGACAGAATTATCCATATTGTTCTATTTATGATTTCTTACAATTTTGGAAGGTGAATCTTTTTGCAGATTGTTAGACCTCAGCCTGGAACTTCCGCCAAACAAGGTGACACAATTAAAAGTGGAACAATCATTAGATTGCAGCATATGAGGACAAGGAAGTGGCTGCACAGCCATCTGCACGCATCCCCCATAAGTGGCAATCTTGAGGTAGATCGAGGTTCTTTGTTCAGTATTACGAGCTTTAAGATTTGATAATGATTTACTTTAATGCTTCCTGGTGGACTTTCATAGACTACAGAAGTTATGTGAGACTTGCCTTATATATGATTGTGAGATGAGGGCTCTTAATTTCACTATCTGGTACAACATTGAATTTGCCATTTCCTATCATACAATTTTAACTCCACACAAGACAATATAAATACCTCTTATTTTTTCACACGCCCTCTTAAATATATGCTCCTTTTAGTACTTTGACTGTAAAATATACCTTTTTTAAAGATTTTCCAAACACTTAACATGGGCTTATGAAAAACAAACTACTTCTTTCTTGCATTGTTTTATATGAAATTCTATTGGAATGAAGTTTCAAAAATAATAAAATCCATAGCATTTGAGAACATAACTCTAATACAATTGAGATCTTTGAATTGGCTTTCAGATCCATTCGCATTTTTAATGCCTGGATCTATGTTGTAAACAAACCAGTTTATCCATGAGGAATCCTTGTTTATTTTCATTTAATAGTACCATTCGCATATTGTTGGACATTATGTATTGCATTTTCCAATTCCCCCAGTGATCATGTTACATGTCAACGTCAATCATTCTTATCTGCTCTACATTCATTTCCTAGACAGTTTCCTTAACTGTCCAGCATATGTTATTGCTAAGCATGCTAGATGGCTTTCCTAAAATGTGGAGAGAACTTTCTTATATGTATTTATTCACGTGATTTTGAGTGTTGCATTTTTTTTCTGACATTAGCAATCAATACTATTGTTATTTGCCTCCAGTTGTAAGTTATTCTTTATAGTGTTCACTGCCCTCCAAAGGACAAGTAAGAGAATATGGGCACCACCTACATTCTTGAACTAGGGAACCTGAAGTTCTGATTCTAAGATAATCATTTTTTGACGATCACAAAGGCAAATTTAGATATCTGGATTTATTCACTTAAATTGAAAATAGGTGAGTTGCTTTGGTGGAGAATCTGAATCTGACACAGGGGACTATTGGAGGTAAGCCATGAGAAAATATTCTAAAGTTATTTATTTATCAAATTATTTAAGGGGCCTTATATCATTTTCATTCTCATTAGGCTATTTATAGAGGGAAGTGGAAAGACTTGGAAGCAAGACCAGAGGATTCGACTTCAGCATGTGGACACTGGAGGTTATTTGCATAGTCATGATAAGAAATACTCTCGGATTGCTGGGGGACAGCAAGAGGTAAGAAATTATAAACTAGGAATCTCTCTCTCTATCTCTGGGTTATGAATTGGAATATCTTTTAATCAACGACAGATTGAAGATGCAGACACGGTTACACAAATTGTATTTTGTATTTTCTGGAAAACTTAGGATTTTCCTGTTTTTACACTACCGAGTTTCATGGTCCCTTCCAACCCATACTTTGCCAGGTTTTGGCTGCTGATCACAGATATAAATGTTAGTTGCTTGGGAGTAGACTGTACTAACAAAAGTAGCTATGATGGTTTCCATTCTAGTTAAAAATGAACATTTGTTTTTTCCTATGGTACAAGCTTGGTCTGTTTGTGTAGTGATTCCACATTTATTTTTAATCTGCAGACTTAGGTAAAGGAATTTTGTAATTTCTGTACTGACCTTGAGTTTTTTTGTACTCTTTTTTTTTTGGGGTGATAATGTGTATTAAATTGTTGAAGTGGGTCCATTTTGTGCATTAACTTTGTGTTGGATCATGCAGGTCTGTGGTGTCCGGGAAAAGCGTGCTGATAATGTGTGGTTGGCAGCAGAAGGCGTGTACCTTCCAGTTAATGAAGGCAAATGAAGTTGATCTCCATCACCATAACCATATTCTTACTGTTATGGAATTAGTATCAATACTTTGTAGCATGTAGAAATGAGCGCGGCACATTTTTGTGATTTTGGGTGTTTAGGGTACTCAGTCGGACAACAGATATGGGTAGAGGCTTTTAGCCTTTTGAATGAAGAATAAGTTATACATGTGCCATGACCAGTTTTACGCTTTTCTGAGACATTTGTTAAACTGTTCATTAGCTTTAATTTTATAAATTTAATATCTACATACGTATTAGTCTAGACTTAGGTACGCAATATCGTAAGCAGTAGGATAAGCGCTCAAAAAGATCTTTCAATTCTCGATCTAGATTAGTTTGAGATTGTTGTGTCTGAAAGATAGGTTGTTCTGGGATATCAGAGGAGAAATCTAAAAAAAAAATATCTACATACGTATAATTTAAAAAATTTTAACAAGCTTTAAAAAAAGGGCTTTAACAAACTTCATTGGTGCTTGGACTCATTCCTACTAATGGTAAATATTGCGTGGGTTTACCTTTTCATAAGACATAGTTTTGAAGTATTTAACAAATTATAATTATGCTGAAGTTTACTTAATGCTTGGATAAGTCCCCCCAAAAAAAAAGCAACCTTCTAAGACTTTCTGAAGGATCCGAAGTCCCAAAAGCGGAGCCAAGTCCTCAGTTTTTGGTTTGGTGGTTTACTCGGTGGATTCAGTATTCCCTACAATAACCAACGGGGGTTGGTCCAAGTGGTAAGCGGCTCGGTATCGCTTAAGTGAGGTCTCGAGTTCGAGTCTTGGCGTACGCAAAAAATTTCCGTTGGGAGACTCATCCACCATAGCCAGATACGCGACGCGGGTCGAATCCGGATGTAGTCGAGACAAAACTCTGGTGAACGAGGTGGGCAACAAAAAAAAGTATTCCCTACAATAGGCTGGGTATGTATGAGTGAATTGGCAAGTATTCCCTCTATAAAACTTCTTCGTGCACATGCATACCATAAAATAACCCACCTTTTTTGAGTTACGTGCTTATATAACACTGACATTATCAAACATATAATTTATCACAGGGAACCAATGGGTCACCTCTTAAAGCACAAAAGAGAAGCCTTGGACTTTTTGAAGCACACTGCCACAACCTTGTAGTTTGCCCATGGTTCTTTTTATCACTCTTTAATTCCATTCTCATGTGGGATAAATATAATGAAAGGGAGGGAGCATTAATTTATTAAACCCCAGTGGCTTTCTCAATCTCCCCCCCCCCCCCCTTTCTTCTCCTTTCTTTTGTGAACTCTCAATCTCACTTTTGATTCTCAATTGTATATCTTTTTACAGTGTGCCACGTTTAGACTGTCTTCTTGCGAGATGCTCTGCTTTTATGAATGAATCAAAGAACCATCGGTTTCTAGAGCATGCTGGTGGGGCAAACAGAAAAACTGGTCCTATTTATTTATTGCAGTCACCAAACAAGTTCATATTATTCAATGCTTTAACTCAATTAAATCCCAGTCTAGCATAAATTTATCCATTAATGACCTCAATTACTAACCCCTCTCTTTTTTTTAAAAAAAAAAAATTAAGGCAGCGTGGTCCACAGTACTAAACAGAGATCAAATATATACCACCTCTTCTTAGAATTCACACAACCACATGTTCTTTGTTTCTTATGACAGACACTTCAAACTGAACCTACAACGATAGCCACCGACTGCTGACTTTACTACTTTCATCAAGAAACTCGAATCAATGCATTTCAATCTTTTTTTTTTTAATAAAAAAAACTTGTTAATGTACAAATGGGTCAATCTTTCACGCCTTGATAGATTCTATCTCTAAAAGTCCAACCAAACACCTAAACTCCTTTGCTTAAACAACTGAACCGTTGATACGAGGGTTTTAATCGCTTAAGTATAAGGTATTAAATTCGAGTACGTGTGAATATAAAAAATATTTTTGGGAGAGCAACTATCAATTAGGCTCGACAATATATGAATCTAAACCAATCAAATCATCATATCAAAGTAAATAAACAGCTGGAACCTGCTTCATAGTTGGTGTCCTCATAAAACTTGCATCTCTGAAGTCTGAATCTCGCAGTAAGAGTATAAGACCAAGGGCTCCAGAGTTTACGGAAGTAAACCCCTCCTTGAAGAACAACATAGAATTATTGTAGTTCATGCTCATTATTTTTTTTGCTAAACTTGTATTCTATGATAGCGATGCATCGTGTGGTTGTGTAATTACATAAAAAGTTCAAGGGTAGTTCGGTCCTTTCCTTGTCTAACTCTCTAGGGATAGTATTCAGTGAATTGACGACACATGGTGTTGCCAAACATCTGATGTGGGGTCTCTACTCTGGCTCTGAGATCATAAAATATTGATGCATGTGGGTCCTCTTTTCTTTTAAAAGACCATGAGGGTTAACTATTTCCCTAATCTAATGTAAAGAAAAATCACAGATGATCTATTTTTATATTGCTTCCCAATATTCAAAATTATCTGCAGAGCATAGAGTGAGCTAATCATCGACTTAAAATAACCTTAAAACTGACAGTAGGAGCTATATAGCTATGGTGGTAGTGAAATGGTCCATGCTAATTTTAATTTTAGCGAGTGTTGTTGTTGTCTTTAAAAACTAATAATGAGTTGGTTGAACGGCATTTATCCTCATAAATAATAAGGGAACTGAATGATGAAATTGAGGCCTTGATTAATATTCGCATTGTATAGTCCCCACTTAGCAAACCCATACATTTATTATTCAAAACCAGAGAAATTGAAACGTACCACTGGCTCTTCATTACCCAGTCTGCTCCGAAAACAACTAAGAAACACTCAACACGTTCATGTCTGCTTTCACATAAATATGAAGGATGGAAGAAGGCATTGTGAGTTGTGGGAATGAATACATGTTGTAAGCAGAATGGCCAAGTAGGTTTTGGACAGTATAGGGATTTCAATGAGTTGGCTGAACTTAATTTGAAAGACAAGAGGCAGGGCAAGCTTCAATGATTCAAGTGAATATCACGTCATAATCATAACTATACTGAATGAAGATGTTGGAGAAGTGCATCTTGAACTTTGTACCTTAGGTTTCTTTGTTTTTTGGCTATATTAAAGGCTAGGTGAGTTGAGTTTTCACGATATTATAGACTATGAGTTAACTCTTTACTCATATAACCAACACTTGTTGGCCTTTGGTTTTTTATTTATTATGGCGTAATTAGCCTCAACCAGCACTGTTTCTAGGAGTATTTCCTATCTCATATTTACTCCATTGTTGGATAATAGAATACTCTGTTAAAGTGTTTTAGATCTCTGTTCACCCTAAGAATTTTGGCATAATGTAGAGCTGGGTTCATGAAGGAGTAATCTTAGTTGCAATAAATTCCGTGCCAGAAAAATGAACAAGGGAAGAAGTGTGGTGATTATTTTCTTTTTGTTATAAAAAAGTTTAAGTAGATTCAGCATCAGTCCCCTACCAAAGTCAAGGCTCAGAGAATATTTACAGGGGACTTACGAGATCGCTAATTAAATAAACTCTCACGATGGCAATAAGAATCAAACTTATATCTTTATGATATATGAGCTATTTTTTTAGTACATGTGCTAACTCTCTCCCTGGCAAGTGTTGTGATTATTGAATGTTGAGAGTGAGACACAATCCCAGCGAACCAGTTTGACACTTTATACGGCCTTTGCTGGTTCTTCACATGCAGGGGTTTGGCTATGTTAGGTTAAATTAATATTGCATCATGTTACTAAAATATCTCTTTATGTTAATATAAAATATATCAAGCATTAAATTTCACAAATTTTGAAGAGTCTGATAATTAATTAATTGTTAAACATAAAGAAATATTTAAAAAAACTATTTTAAAATTAAATAATTCAAAGATGATCATTTGATTTCAAGAATAATCTTTATATTAAATATATATTAGTAAAAGATGAGCATGTCCATAAATAAAAAAAATTCTAAAATAATTGATTTTAAAATCAAATTAATTATATCATCAGAAGTTTAAAAGTCTTTTGATCAAATTTGAACACTATATAATAAATAATATAATTTTAATACAAAAAAAATGCATAATTAGAAGTTAGAACTCCTCTCGAGTGTGGAAAAGTAATTTACCTTGTGATAAAATAGTTGAAAACAAAATCATTCAAAACGAACTGCTTGAAAGGTTATCTTGTTGACGTGATTGAAATAAACCCATGTAAGGTCGTATTGTATTGTCTTTATTTCCTGAAGATTTAAAGCAAGAAATTTATCTAAAAACATGGACCATCATATGATTTTTTTTTCTGACCTAAAGGCAGCAAAACAAAACGTTGCATCATTGTCTATCATTAACTTTGCTAACTTTCATCCACTCATCCCACTGGGAAAAACACTGTAACCCCAATAATTGATGATTATGCCCCAGTAAGTGACTCTGCTTTTTGGAGCTTGTCCTCTACACACCATAGATGCATGTTCTTCAGAGAAAGGAAATAGTACGATGGCATATGATCCAAGGGTGACGTTAAAATGGGAATATATGCATTAAAAAAAGTCTGCAAAAATCTAAAGCACCACGAAGACGATAACATTACAAATTACTGTACCCCACCACAAAGCATTATATATGTAAACATGTACATAGTGGGGACAAAGTGCCATTATATTTTATTTGCGAGCACCAGCTCAGCTCTCCATCCAGCCAGATCCATTTCTCTTCCCACCATTTCGTTCAAATCTGTGTCTGATTATAAGAAAATAGTTCAGTTCAGTACACACTAGGTCCTGACATAAACAAATACAGAGGGTAAACCAAAAGGGCGTTGAAGAAATAAAATTAACAGCTTACAATCCCAGTGTTAGCAGCTAATGTTCAATAAAATACATTTAACTTTGCTATTCCAGAGATTCCGTCTGAAATATTAACACATGGAATTGACCAAGAGAAACAGCAAGAGATTCTCAAATAGAAAAAAAATGCAGTGAATAGTAATTTTTATGGAAGATGAAAATGACCGGCACCCTTTCCAACATTATCAACATATATATAATTAAATTTATAAGAAAACGTTTTATCATAAGCCATGAAGCGGCTTGCCTCATCTCTGTGCAATATATGCACAAGCCCGCTGTCAAGTTAGAAATATTAAAACTATAATAGGGCTAACATATGGACAAAGGGATGATAGAGTGACCGAAGGAACCCTCAGAATTTCCAATATTACACGTCATACCACTCCTTCTCCTTGAACGCCATTCATTCCACTAGGTTTGGAAGATGGATTCCAAGGATTTCTCAAACAAGCAACCAGAGATGATGCAATCATGCAACCAGCGGAGAAAATTTTGGTATATCATAAAATCATATATGAATATTTTGGCATCCGATGGCTATATTATTGGAGCTACCAAAAAGTACCAAACCAAAAGCTCAATAAGATTATGATGGGAAGACTAACTTCGTGATTCATTCTCTTCAATCTCGACTTCGCCTTCAGCAGCAGCATTTTATTCAAAATGGCAGGCTTTTTGAAGTCGATCCTGAAGTGAGTGCCTTAAAATGGTCGGATGGAACGAAATCTTGAGGCAAATTGGCCCTTTTCACAATTTTCCTCATGTTGTTTTGCAAACTCTGCTGGACTAATTGCTTCACTGCCTTCTTTTCGTCACTCATCATATCTTCCTCCTCTTCCAAACACTCCTCTCCACTTCCATCTGGCTTCGTACAAGATGACGAAGAGCCACAAATGGGAGCAGATACAGTTGAACTGAAGTTTCCGCCAGAACTCCTAGATACCTGCTTCCCTTTGTCTATTCTCAAGCATTCCAATATTCTCGAGGCCCTTTTCTGTGCCAACGCAGTACCCAGAAGCATCAACTCGAGCAATGACGAGGCAATCCCAGCCTCAATCATGGCCTGCCTGTCACCGTAGGCTTTGTGTGCCATAATCATCAAGATATAAGATGCTTTTTCCTGGCATCCAGGTGAATCTGTCCAATTCAATACATCAACCAGAATGGGGAATCCATCTCGCACGGCACTTATAGCTTTTCGGCCCTCAGGGGTTGGTAACAAATTGCTTAGGATTGCGAGAATTCTTTCACTTAGTTCCATGTCTCCTATTGCGTTTATCAGAAACGGAACCAAATCCGTTTCCAATATGAATGAGATGTTGGCTGGGAAGATTGATAGATTGTAAAGTGCTCGGAGAGCATCTTGCTTAGCCTGGGGGCTAGTTTTTTCATGTGAATTTTCCAGGGTTCTAAACAGAAAAGGAATCGCACCCGACGATCCAATTATTGGTTTATTCGAATCCAAAGCACTCAAGCCAAGGAAATTTGCAACAACTGCTTCAGAGACGGATGAATCCGGATCAGTTGGTGATTCAATGAGCTTTAGCATTTTGTGAACAGCACCAACTTTGACAATGGCTGCCTTATTTCTGCAAAAAGATAGAGAAAGGATCAAATTTAAAAGTAAAATTAAACGGAAAAACTTGATGAAAACATTCCAAGGGGAGGGAGACAGAGCAGAAAATTAAAATGCTAAATAAAAATGCACTTAATAAAAAAATTATTGGAATATAACTAATGAAGCACAACAAAAATAAATAACAGAGTGAAACCAGACTGATCAATGAAGTCACAAGGGAGGGATGGGATAAAAATAATGAACGAAACAGACATGACAGAAAAATTAGTCACAGAAGAATTTAATCAATTCTGAAATCATAATAAGTGAAGACTCTGTTCATTCGAGAAGAAGTAAAGCAATCATCGAAGGAATACTTCATGAAAGAGAAAGCAGATATTAACATGATTCCTGAATAAACAAAGAGGACAAAATGGCATTAACCAAACAACCATACCAAAACACAAGGGATAAAGAAAGATAGAAGCGGAAACTCACGCGTCGTTGCCGATTCCAAGATTGAGTAACGCATAGAGCGAAGAGATCTGAGAATTGACGTCTTCCAAATCAAGCATTCCAACCAGGGGAGGAATCGCTCCAAGCATTGCAAGTGTCCCTCTGAGTTCCAAGCCTTCCTTTGCGAGCAATCTCACGCTAGCCGCAGCCATTTGCCGCTTTGTCAAATCCTCAACCTGTAACTCCTTCACAGTTCTCTTCAACTCCTGCAATGCCTCTTCTTTCTTCGTTTGGGCGTCAATTTCAGACTCCGCTATATTCAGAAGATCCGATAGTTTCTCCGACTTCGCATTTGGTTTCGGCTGAGACTTGGAAGCACACTGTCTCTGTTCTTGCAACTTGTCCTTAGAGTTCCCGGAGTCTGATGAACTCGGCGAAGGTATGGAGACAAAGTCATTACGGTGGTGGCGGTGATGCCGAGAGCCTCCGCCACAGCTGACAGCGTCAAAAATGATGCGGCGTATTGTTGAAGTGGACAAGGCATTCCATATGCGGCAGTGGGCGCCGACTGTTGCATTCCTGGTAGGATCTTGATGGTCGAGAACCAGAGATCCGATGTTGTTCCGGTGATACTTTGCCATTTTCCGGCGTACCGGTGACCTACATTGCCATTCTATTATTATTATTATTATCGCTTCTTTTTCACAGTGCTCGGTACGGAGAGAACAGCTGAGTCCACGTTTCTGTGTTTCTCGGCTATTTTGGCTTATATTTATAGTCGCACACAAATCTATAAACTAAATGGGATGCGTTTTCCTTCCTCTCTAATCCGTATACACACCCTTGTTTGCTTGCATATTTTAATGCAGCATGGCCTTTTTTAAAAAGAAAATAAATACTGAAAAGATATTATTTATAGAAATTTACTAAAAAATATTATTAAATTCTGAAAAGATAAAGGCCGCTTGTTCATAGTTTTACTTTTACTTTTTTTCTATCGTTTGTTGTTTTAAGGTTTATACTGTTTTTGTATTAAATATTACCCAAAATACTAATCCCTCCATGGCTTTTTAAACAACATTCTTCCTTATAAGTGGTCATGTATATATATATAATAATTTAGGTTTATCTAAAAATTTAATATATATTTTTATTCTTACTCTCAAATTAATTATATGTATATCTCCTACTCATTTTTTTCTATTTCTTTTTTTACTCATCCTCTGTCACTTATCATCTTCATAAATAATAGTATATTTAAAAATTAAATTATATTTTTGATATATTTACTATTTTTAATTAATCTTAATCAATAATTTGATTTGTATAATTTGAGTAATTGTTGCTTATAGAACGAGAAGTATTAGCTAGTAGTAATAAATAGGCAAACAAACAAGGCATAAGGTCAGGACAATGAGAGTTGGACTGAAGCAAAGAAGTGTGTAGCTTAGAAATGAAGCCACGTCGTGGAAGTCTTGCGCCCCTTTGATTTTTGGGGAATAAGCAGTGGATTATTTTGTGTGAGGAGAGGAATTCGGGTGTGTATGATACCATAAATGATGATAGCGCGCCCCAACTATGCCGAAGGAGGAAGTTTCGGGCTGCTATTTGTAGCGTGGGTCGCGGAATGTTTGTGGAATCTGCGAATTTGATTGGAGGTTATATTGTGATGGTAGAGGTGCGGGTACACAGTGGATGGGCTCCGTGAACCCCAAGTCTAAAAAGAGAATGTGTCAAAATATGAGCATGCAGCATGCCACCTGACTTACTTAATTGCACAAGAATAAGAGGAAAAAATATTTTATTCTACTTTTAAATTGTGAGTAAGTTTATTTTTTTAAAAAAAATATAACAAAAAAAATCCATAAGGACGGAGAGCCCAAGGAGCATTGGCTAAGGCAAACTCATGAATAAAAAAATACTCGTATTATTTAATTTTAATCTTGAATTGTACTTACTTTATTTTTAAAGAAATTAATAGAATTGAGTTTTTTTTTAATTTAAGAGATAAATATTAACAACCCTAATATTATAAATAGAATTAAATCTGTAACCTAACAATTATAAAAGAATTTACAAGCCCTTACCACTTAGCCATTGAGTTGAATTAGTGTCAAATAGCTGGTCTGTTCTATCAAATCAGACTCCATATAAATGATTGACAGCGGGCCATGCAATATGGAACATTTGGAACAATAGGTTTTCTTTTTAATATGGAAATTATATCTCCTCTCTATCACTGACTAGGCAGCTGTATCATTTTTACGTGTATAATAATTTATCTCAAGCTTTTCCCAAAAAAAGAAAATTGCCACGCCCATAACACGTGACACATCAAACACTGGGAAATGTTAACTGATAGCATAACATGGTGACATAAGTTGAAAGTAAACCACGTACATAGAAAATATTTGATTGAGAGAGAGAGAAATAACTCACATCTTAAAATAATTAATCAATAACTATCACTATAAATTATTGTATAAACTCTGTTAAAAAAATGTAGTCTTTGATAACGAATGATCAATTATATTTACACTAAATATATTTTCCCTCTACAGACGAGTCTCCTTATAAATTGTATGAGACTAAAATTTAGGATATTCATAGATTTATTTATATTAGAGTCTTATCTCAGCCTTCTCTTATCATACTGTTTATTTCAGGATCTCGATCTATGGACACTCGAATTAAATCAAATTATTCAAATGAAAAAGCAATCCCTTTAATTTGATCAATATCAGATTCTTTCTGATATAGATATTTATCTTATTATAAGCAAATGTAGAGTATAATTGAATAACTATAGAAACAAGTAGAGATAAAGAAATATATGACTATTGGAAGAGAGATAGCATTCTCCTTACGAATTATGAGACTAAAATTCAGGATATTCATGGATTTGTTTATATTAGAGTATTATCTCGGCCTCCTCTCGTCATATTGTTCGTTTTATGATCCTAATTTATGGATACTCAAATTAAATCAAATTATTCAAACGAAAAAGTAATCCATTTGATAAATATCAGATTCTTTCTGATATATATGTTTATCTTATTACAAGCAGATATAGAGTATAATTGAATATCTATAGAAAAAGTAGAGATAAAGAAAGATATAACTCTTAAAAGAGAGATAGCATTATCCTTATGAATTATGAGACTAAAATTCAAGATATTCATAGATTTGTTCATATTATAGTCTTATCTCAGCCTCCTCTCATCATACTGTCCGTTTCAGGATCTCAATATATAGATACTCAGATTAAATCAAATTATTCAAACGAAAAAGTAATCCTTTTGATCAATATCATATTATTTCTTATATACATGTTTATCTTATTATAAACAAATGTAAAATATAATTGAATATGTATAGAAACAAGTAGAGATAAAGAAAGAAATAACTCTTAGAAGAGAGATAGCATAGAAAACCATAAAAAGTCTCATCATTTATTACTCGGACATATTTATCACGTGGCATAGATATTTTAGTTCTTTCTGCCAACCTGCTAACCATGACTGAGTGGGTATTCATTGGCGTATTTTGCCCCGTGACTCCCTTATAATCACGCACTCTACACTTTTTATGGATACCTTTATCAACCATATGATTAAAGGAGGGCGAGTTTCACGAGAATCACACATCATAACAGGTAAACATACGCGACGCTATGGGAAATGTGGCCATTCTTATTGGTTTCATCTCCTCACACCTCTGTCTCTATTACGTGATTGTTAATTACTCAGAACTTAAAAAGCTTGCTTGTGTTTTATGTAATTACAACACAATCAGCATTGGAAACTTCCAACTAAAACAACACACTCGAATTGTCGCGTCCTGATACAAGCGTATATCCATGCGTGGTGGAGCAACGTCCTGTAATTAATTATGTTGTCGAATAGTGAAGGTTATCACATGAAACGAGAGATAGATTACAATACATGCCATTGACGGATCCAACAGTGAGAGAGCAAAATCATGTTGTTTACAAGCCTAGATCATCTCACTTGCAACATGCTTGTTGCGGTTTCTCTGACCGTTACCAACATGTTAAATCCATAACATTCCTAGATTACTTTTGGAATTAAATCTATTTTTTGCAAAGGTTAAAGTCCTCACACTAACTGCAGGCAGCCTATCAAATCAGATCACGTATTATTTATTTAATATGTCGTTTCGTTTTTTATGGGGTGAAACTATTTACTATACTATCTAACAGTTTCTTGTCAATTAGATTTACCACTCCTAATTAATTAACACAAACATTAGAACATGAGGAGCAATGTGTGGTGTCCAAAGCACGGCTAAAAGGCGTTATGTTTCGAACTTTCTATCCTGTGCTTCACGGGAAGCGCCGAACTCCATGTGGCCCATACCTGAAGCACATCCTCATTCTCCATGTTTTACCCCGCATCTCCCGTTCAACAATGCTCATGTTTCACCTTTTTTTACCCCCTTTTAGGTTACATGGGAGCCTGGGAGATGGGACTTCATATCGTGATTGTTCATGTGCCCCCACCGTCTTGTTATGTTTGATCAAATTGACTGTTACGTTTCATCCAAAAAAAAAATAATGTATCAAAAGTTTAGTTAAATTAATCTTTCATAATGGTAAATCAATATTTTAATCTATATTAAAAATATATCCATATTTAATACCCAGTATCTTAAATAAGATTGACTTCAATAGAAAAATACTACTTTATTAGTCCTATATATAAGTTCATCTTAAATAATTCTCACATAAAAAAATATTATTTAATATGTCTTAAATTAAAAAAATAATAATTTTACCCTTATTAAATAATGAGTAGTGACCTATTATCTCACCTCATTTCTCTCTTCATTTTTAATAGGGATAAAATTGGAAGACATTCATACCATACTGTAATTTTTTTTAACCAAAATAAACTTATATATAAGACCATAATGATATCTCTGTGTAGTAAAAAAAAATAAAGAGAGAATTGAACGATCCGTGTGCGCCAGGAAAAGGTAAAACTAGTGATTTGCAAATTGGAACTTGCTGAGCCAATTACCTCAGCCACACTTGTCTCTTTTTTATCATAAACGGCATCTTTGTCACACTAGCCAGCAAGAGGATCAAAGGTGCATGTACTGGGCTTTCAACTTTAACGACAGAGTTGGAAGACGTCATCGAGTGACTCGTCTTTTTTTAACAAAAAAGTCGCACACAGTTTGGCCATGATTTTAGGTACAACGTCTTCCACTCACTCATATACACTCTTTGATCATCTTGAGGGGCCCCACCCAAACGTAAATCTGTGTTTTCTTACGTTCTCTTAGCGATTACTGCTTGCTCAACGACAGAGATTTCATTCCGTGGTAAGGGTACGATGAGTTCCGACCAATAAACCTACCACCTTGTTGTGAAGAATTCGAAACATGTTCCTGTGACACTCTCTGGTTTGCTGGTGCTCTCATGATAACGGCTCATTTGCTTGCAATCTCGGCGATATCAACGTCGCTGACCTCTTTCCCTTTCGCTTTTGTATGACTGACAGCTTCCTCCTTCAATGCTGTTGAAGGGACAGTACCAATTTCAAAGTCTTCTCTTTTCGGAGCCCCTTCGTTCTGTTTAGTTCAAAGCATTTGGCTTTAATGAACTCCCAGAAGCCATATTCCATCATTCACGAAAACTGGCGATTGATTAAGCATCAGGGATCAGGATGTCGCTATTATCACTACAAAATGTCAAAATAGCACTTTCTAAGGACAGCTAGCAAAACAAAAATATGGAAAGAGAATGCTCCAGTTGGTCCTAACTAAAACAAAAATGGGCAAAACTCAGGAAGGGGCATATTGGCCACTGAAAAATGAAAAGAGATGCTTCGATTGCTTTCATTGAGAGTCGAACTCAAGACCTCCCGCTTACTAAACGGGTGCTCTAACCAACTGAGCTATGAAAGCTTTCCATGGCTCATCTCACGTAAATTATTTTATTTATTTAAACTGCAACAATGAAACTCAACTTTCACCTATTAGTGTTGGATACTTCGATCTGATAAAATGTTTTTTTTTTTAATAATTCTTACATTTACACGCATATATATAAACAAACAGGAAAAACACATCCCCGTTACGTGCTGTACTGTAGAACAGGATTTGCCTGCTTATTCGATAAAGAGAAACGATCGGTGCCATAAATATTATTCTTTGCCCACGGTGATCAGAAAACAGGGGACAAAGGATAAAGCACCTCGCAGCCAAAAAAAAGCGAAGCCTTTCATTATTCTACTAATTCTATTCCCTTCATACCTTTACCACGTCTTAGAATGCATCTAAAACGTAGCAACAATCCACTGCTCGTTGCAGAAAAATTAAACTATATATAAAAAGGCGTTATTCACAATCAGGTTTATTATAAAAATAAAACATTTTGCCGACAAAATCAGATAACATCTTGATGGAATACTCTATTTTCATTTCCATTTCTAAAATGTAAATTAACGTTTAAACCTACCGTTGAATAACGAAAGTCAACTCAGTTGGTGCTAGAACGTGTTCTTCTATACCCTACTCTCTCTGGCTTTGACTCCACTCTTCCCGTAACATTTGTATCTGATTGACTTCGATTTGGATAATACCATGGGCCATGACATTTAAATTAAATGTTATAAAAGCTACAAGTATTAGTTAATTAGTGCTGCGTGATGTTGGTGTGTGCGATGATGCCTCTAATTTCTCTGAAATCTTCTATAGCTAGCCAATTGCCAAAAAAATAAATTCTGGTTTTGGCTAAAAGGGGCACTCAATCAAATGATAAAGTTGTCTTTTTTCCCCAAAACAAAAAGATAGCCCTGTGATGACAATAGAACCGGTAAAACGGGCTCAGCTCGCAGGCTGAGCCCGTTTTATCTTAAAGCGGGCCCGAAACAGGCTGGCAAACTGCCAGCCCGTTTTGGGGCGGGCTACACAGCCCGCCCCTTGCTGGCCCGCAAGTGCTGGCGGGCCAGCCCGTCAGCCCGTTTTTTTTAAATTATTATTTATTTTACTCAAATATTACTTTGAATACTTTCATTATCAAATACTAGTAAAGATGATTACTTATTTGTTGATATGTGTTGACATATATAATAATTGATTAATATTTTGTTAATATTTATTTAGATTTATAGTTATAAAATTTAAGATTTTTTATAAAAAGTATGAATTTTTAAGAGTATAATATTAATAATTTTTTTATTATGCTAATATAAAATTATAATTTTTTTTATTAGTATTTTAAAAGTATAAAAATAATTTTTAAAAAAAATAAAAAAAAAAGGCGGGCTCGGGCTGGCAAAATACTAGCCCGTTTTGGGGCGGGCTACACAACCCATCCCACCAACCCGCGGTCTGATGGCGGGCTGACCCGTTTTTGGCGGGCCAGCCCGCATTATCGGCTCTAGACGACAATAATTTGGAATGGCTGCAGCGTTCATACTGGATTTGTCCTGGCACATAGCCAACCATTTTGGACCACGTGGACGGATATGATGTGGATCGGACTCACCTCTGCCTGCATTATTATTTTATTTTATTTTGTATATTCAATATCAATATATAATATAATAATTTTGCTAAACAACCTTATTTGTGAGCTATAAACACTGTAATTCAATTTTTTATGACGCACTTATTTGGTAAATTTTAAAATTTTAGTTTTAAAAAAACTTATAACTTAAATCTTAGTTTTAATAAATTTTAAAATAAATAATTATATTTATCTAAAAAATTTGAGACTAAACTAAAATTTAAAACTATAGTTTTAAATAAGTTTATAGGAATAATTTTTAGAACAATTAAATGGCTTATAGACTGTTAAATTATCAATTTATCCATCTTTTTTCTACTTTCTTCTCTCTCCCCCCGTCATCCCACTCGCCTCTAATGAGTCACTGGATCGCTTGTCGGTCATCATCCAGCTCTGTTGTTATGGTGGGTCATTGGGTCGTCGTTTAGCTCTATTGTCAGGGTGGGTTACCGGGTCGTCGACCTCCTCCATTTTTCAGCTCTATCGTCTTGTGGATCAGGATAGCGTCAATCGCTAGTCTTCGACTTCTTTCTCCGTCTAGTTCCTCCTCATCAAGTCGTCGTCGTCGTCGTCGAGTCTTCACCTCTTCTGTCGTCATTGTCGTTTGTCGGAGAGAGAAGATAAGACAGATGATCTGATGGGATGTGCAATATTTTTTTTATCTCATACTCTTTCTAATAATTTACTAATCACAAAAATTATTCTAATAATAATTATCTAAATATTTATTTATTTAGTATTATTTTTTTATGAACTATTTTCTATTTTTTTTTAAGTTTATCTAAACGGACCTGACCTGTGGTGACCATTTAACATTGATTCCCTAGCAGGCCACAGCTGTTAGAATAGTTTTTTAAAGCAAGAGATGTATTTTTTTTTAAATAATGTGCTAAACAAATTCATATGAAGAGTGGTCTATCAGTGAAAAATAATTACTAGTTGTTTAATTTACGTTGGTTCAAAAAATCAACGTATATAATTCATGAAACTTAATATACGACTATAGCTTTTAAATTGAGGAGGTATTATTTCAATAAGTACCATTTTAATGTATAATTTTATGTCTATAAATATCTATCGCCATCACTCCATACACCATAACATATAAGATCAAACCCATTAAATTTGTTTTTAATTACGTATAGAAATAGAGTTAAATTATTATTTTATAAAAATTATTGTTGTATTGATTTTAAGATTGTGAATACAATGTATACTCAATAATCTTTATTGTATCACCAAGAAAATTCACCAATAAGCCTAACTTACACTATATAATATAAGAATAGATGAAAGCGAATTAAATCTAAAAAAAATATATGTGTCGGAAGTATTTTTTATCAATTATATCAATAATAATTATATAAAAATATAAATATAAATTTGAGATTTTATCAAAACAACACAAGGTTAAGAAACAAAAGATTAATTTATAAGATGAAACGAGTTAACAACCACACACGAATGAATCATTAAGGAATAATGTTTCTTGTATTGATTTTATATAATATATATTGATATTGATAAAATCAACTGCATTATTGCTTCGCATTATTGTTCTCTTCACCCCCAGCCAAGGATGGCGACTTGGTCTTATTATTTATTAGAAACCTACCTCAAGAGCCATTCTTAATAATTTTCAAGTATAATTTGGCTACAACGTCTCTGAAGTAAATTTTCTACGACAATATGGCTAATTAATATATCTTCGTTGATTGATGCTCAAATCTGAATTGCTGATCACCGATTATTCTCCCGTAAATACCTCGTTTTCGACTAAACGAGCATGTTTTTGCATGTTCCTTTTCGGGCTAAAGAACGAACATGCAGATTTTAATACCCATATGAGAAATTCAAGGGAAAACCTAACACATGCTTATTAGATAGTTTGTTATTCGCTGCTAAATGAGATAGTTTAACTCAACTAGATGTTTAGTCAAGAAGCTCAGGACTGTTAATTATTAAAATGATTTTTTTTTTAAAGAATTAGAAAATACGCATGTTTGATTATTAATATTTAAAAGAGAAGGTCGGGGGGATAATCAGGAAACGAGTCGTATGTGGTCGGATCTGGCATTCCCAGAACCACGTTATTATTAAAGCCCATCCATACCTGCGCTTCAATCTCTTTCCATTCCCCTCTATCCATTCGTTGACCTTCATATCGCTCTTCACCAAAATCAAAACTTCTGATTCTAAGGTTTGAGATCGGCAAATCGCTAGCCTCGGTTTCCCTCCTCCAGGGTTAGAATTCTCACTCCCCACTACTTTTCGTTTTAGGGTTCTACCTGAATTCTGGTTTACTCCAAACTGTTAGTCCTGCTTGATTGGTTGTGTCTTATACTCTGGCGGCTTTCAGATCTAGTTGAATCTTGACAACCCTTCTGATTTGGAGCTTTACTTAGTCGAATCTACTTCAGGTCTTAAGATTTTGTGTGCTTGTGGTTTTATTTTTGTTCAATTTTTTGGCTGTGATGGAAATTTGTTTTAAAACCAGTTGAAGTGCAATAAAGCTATCGCTTTTGGATGTGGTTGAGTTCCGGGATCTGACCTCTTAAGCTTTATTTTGCAGATCTGGGTTTGATTGCAATTTTCATTCTGTTGATCGGATTTGTGCATCGGAAATGTCGATTTTATCGAAAAGCGATTCGATTCAAATCAGGGATGTTTGGAATGACAATCTCGAAGGGGAGTTTGCGTTAATCCGTGAAATCGTGGACGAATACAACTACATCGCCATGGATACGGAGTTCCCAGGAGTGGTTCTTCGCCCTGTGGGTAATTTCAAGAACATCAATGAATATAACTACCAAACTTTGAAGGACAACGTTGATATGTTGAAGTTGATCCAATTGGGACTTACTTTCTCGGACGAGCAGGGTAATCTTCCCACCTGCGGCACTGACAAATTTTGCATTTGGCAATTCAACTTTCGCGAGTTCAACGCCAGTGAGGACATTTACGCAAGTGATTCAATTGAGTTGTTGCGCCAGTGTGGGATTGATCTTAAGAAGAACAGCGAGAAGGGAATTGATGTGAACCGGTTCGGTGAGCTTTTGATGTCATCAGGGATAGTGTTGAACGATTCCGTTCACTGGGTCACATTCCACAGTGGGTATGATTTTGGGTATCTCCTTAAGCTATTGACGTGCCGCGCCTTGCCCGATACACAGGCGGGGTTCTTTGATTTGATCCATATTTACTTTCCAGTGGTGTATGACATTAAACATTTGATGAAGTTCTGCAACAGCCTCCACGGGGGATTGAACAAACTTGCAGAGTTGTTGGAAGTAGAGAGAATTGGTGCATGCCATCAAGCAGGATCAGATAGTTTACTCACGTCGTGTACATTTAGAAAGTTGAGGGATACATTCTTCAATGGATCCACAGAGAAATATGCTGGTGTGTTGTATGGTTTAGGCGTCGAGAATGGACAGATTAATTGAAAGTTTGGGATAATGATTAATGAACACCTGTAGAGTACGTCTAAGTGTGAGCTTATTTTCTTTTACTTGTGTACACTTCTTCCAAAGGGTTGTTGTTTACTTGTAACTTTTTATCTCTGCTTGATCTTGTAACTCAAACCTTAGAATGGTCTTGTAGCTCGAGTTCTTTGTAAATCACTTCAGTTAGTATTTCAATAATAATTCAATAATAATTTCTTATGTCTGCAGCTCTTCCATTCTTGTGATTATGCTAGATGTTCTTTTTTTGTTCAAGCCTGAAGCTTAATTGCCAAGACAATCTGAATATTGATCCCTCAATACACTTTCAAGGATTGTCAGCTATCAACTGTTACAGGTTACAGGCGGACTCGTGTTTTTCCTTAATGCAGATGCCGTCGGGCCATCGAGGGTTGATTGTGAGAGGATTTTGTCCTGAATGGGAAGGACTCCCATTGTATAATCCACAAAGGTTGCATATTACTACTGTGAATACCTGTTGATCGCTTCGATGTCTTTTGTTCTGTGCCAATCGTTCTGATGTTTCTGCTTTGCAATTTACATTCATTTTGTTAAAGGTCATCCAAGGTTCAAGAGATGACTGCACTGGTATAGTTGTCTCTAATTCCTTTCAAAATGCAAATGATACCATTTTTGTGCAGACTTTACAGGTTTCTACTCATTTAGTTGTGCAGTGGGGGAGGAAGAACGAAAACAATAGTGGTTCACTTATCGGAGTTTGGCATTACTTGGAGGAAGAAAAAGGGGAGAAACCAATTCAAGTCTCATGAGAGATTGTGTTAACTTCAATATAGTTCTAATGTTCTAGAATTGTAATCTTTAGGGATGCAAAGGCCAACTCAAAGATCCGTTAACAATGAAAAGTTGAGCTTGACTTGGTCTTTCACATTTAATCAAGGGGGGAATAACTATGATGGTTAATTCAGTTGCTGCTCAAAAATAAACTGAACTGCGTCTCTTGAAGCCTCCTAGAAAGATCTCATTCTGCCATAGCACCTTTGGAAAAAAATTCGCCAGTTCCAGAATAAGTAAGAAGTGTGAGAAGCTGTTTATTTATTTTATACAAATATATTTGTGATCATGAGCCGACCGAAGAGTGAAGATACGTAGTTGTTACTTCGGCGCGCATATACTCACACATGTATGTAGTCCTTTCAATGCATCTTTTCCTTGCTCTAACTCATATGAATGTGTCTCGTATCAATCTTGGTAAAAATTGATGACGAATTGAATTAGCTGAAAATCATGTAATCTACTATAAATTAAAATAAAAGTTGATACATTAATTAGTATTTTTACATTATATGATGTAAAAAATAACCATAACGTTTACTCATGAATATAATAATTTAATATAAACTTTATATTTTATATTAATATTGTTATACTTTTTTATGCTATTAAAGGTTATTCCATACTTTTCCTAGATCATATTATCAGATTTCGAGCAATTAACTATTTTAGTTTTTAGGTGGTCGAGAGTCAGAGCGATTTAATAAAACTATATATATTGTTAGACTAATTTTATGTTAATAATATTATTATAAATTTTATATCAAAATAAATTATTTCCTTAAAGATATTTTTAAATATTTTCATCATTTTCAATTAAAATATTAACATAACATACAAAAGAAGAAAAAATATCTATTTAAGTGAAAAATAAATTTGCCACACACAATTTTGTATCAATACGATAAAAATTATTGAAAATCTACAATGCATCTAAATTAGTGCCTCATTGTAAAGTTGGAACCACCTAAGGTATAAGTATTTACACATATAACATTTTAACATAACATTTATATATTTTTGTTGTTGTGTATATATATATTTTTAAAATTTTCTTAATTTCTCTAGCAACAGGAGCGTCTATTGATCCACGTCACTCTGGTCAATTTTGTATCCGTTTCTCTTCGACCGCCTTTCCTTTTTCACTATTTTCCGCAGTCCAGCTCGGTTTTCCCGCGAATTCTGGAGCTTTGGTGCCCAGATCCGGTTCTTACTGGTAATTCTTGCACTTTATTACACATTAGTCGGCAACACTTGTTAGTTTTACGACTGATAGCTTACAAATCCCGCTGATTAGTTTTGTCATTCACTTCGAAAAAACTTTGAAAGCGGCAAGCGAGTTTTAAAAATCTAGGGTTCTGCTTTATTTTGGGATATTGGAAGTATTCACAGATGATGTCATGCTTGTTCATCAAGAATTAACGTTCTGGTCATCGCTAATTGCTTCGGGGATTTAGTGGGCACTTCCATGCAAATTATAAGCACATTTTTCTTTTTCGCCATTCTATTGTTTAGTCGTATCATTACAATCTTAAATTATTGTATTCGATATCGCAGTTGGGGTTCTATTTCGAACAATGCGTGTGTGTTTCTTTCCTCTCTCTATCTTCTTTTAATGTTATTAAATGCGATTGATACGGCATACCTAGTTACAGGGGTATAATTTGCTGTTCTATGAAGGTGCTACATCTGTTTGCGTTACTGAAGCATTCGTAAATACTAAGCCGCATGAGTCTACATGATACGTGCTAATTCTTTATTTGCTTTTGGAACAAGCAATTTGGTGGCTAGCATTTGTTTTTGGAATTAAACTGAGGGGTTTTCTTCATTTTCTCTACTACCCACATTTATCAAAATATCACGTATAATTATGCATGTCTTTGTTTAAATATATGTTACATTCATATGTACTTACTGGTGCCTAAATTCTATTTTTATTTACGTTATCGTGTTCATATGATGAGCCAATATAGTAAACAAAATAGTTTCTATATCTGGATTGAATGCTCCTGTAATTCGGAGCATAAACTTACAGCTGATAGGCACCATATCAACCATATGTGCCATGAATTTGTCCTCGGACAATTGTTCGTTTCATTACAGAAGTTGATGTCTCTATTGACGGTTTGTTTGATAAAAAATTATTATAATATTATTTTTATTTTTACTTGAGAATTTCTTTCTTCCTCGCAGAAAATGAGTAGCCTGGTTGAGAGGCTTCGTGTAAGATCAGATCGCAAGCCAGTTTATAATCTAGATGAGTCAGATGATGATGCTGACTTTTTGCCTGGGAAACCAGGGAGAACTGAGGAAAACTTTGAGAGGATAGTTCGAAGTGATGCTGTGAGCTACTTTACTTTCTTTTGCGTTAATGATTTTCATTCGATTTAAGTGAGATTTTTGTTTCTTGTTGATACACGTAGAACAGGAGAAGTAAAGGAAACTGATATTTGATTTCACAAAGACACCTCGGTACATCTGTGCTGCCCCTATTTATAAGGATATTACACTATATTCCCAAACTACCCTCTCCCTACTATTTCCCTAATTATTCCCTAATTCCCCATATATCACTTGTATCCCTTCTTCGCCTTAAATTTTGTTTGCTTAGGTTTACGTGTTGAATATAGTGCTTATTGGGTGGCTGAAAGTATGATTAACATTTGTTGCTGTATACAAAGACCCATATACTCCTGATTGTGCTATTGTTGTGTCATGGAATATGCTGCCCAACTAATGATATCCATCATGAATTTAAAGTCATTGGTAATTCAATAATTTTGACATACTGATATTGATTGGTGAGACTATTTGTGTTGTTTCCATGTCATGGAATATGCAGCCAAACTTGAGGTATTCCTTTATGAATCCAAAGCCATTGAGAATTCTGACATACTGTTGATTGGATAGAAATGTGGTGGAGGATGCCTTTCTCCTTAAAATTTTGGTTCTAATATGGTGTTGTTTGGGATCAGATGTATAGGTTGATGATTGGAGACGTTTCATCTGATTTATTTGAAACATAGAGTTGTCGTGTTTACGTAGTAAGATGGAAGAGTATTTCTATATACCTATTATGAATGCTTCCCCCCTTTAATATAACAACTGTAACTAGTCACCTTTTTCTCCTGTTAAACTGTAATCTGCTACCATGGTTAGTTTTATGCACTGCCAGTAAACAGGTAGGAGCTATATCGTTGTAGCTATAAGATGTTTCACTTTCATTTTATGTTTCTCATCAGGTAGTTGACATCATATGGTCCATTGCCACTGGATTAGAATTATTATTTTTTAATTCGTGAATGTTTGGTATTTCTCATTGTTTTATAAGTAGCATCTTCTTTTCTTCTTATATGTGTTATCCCTTCCACTAGAAAGAGAATTCATGCCAAGCCTGTGGAGAAAGTGAAGATCTTCTAAGCTGTGAAACTTGTACTTATGCTTTCCATCCTAAGTGCTTACTTCGACCACTTAAAGCTCCACTTCCAGATAATTGGAGGTGCCCTGAATGTGTAAGCCCCAATGTTTCATGGTTAATAATAGTACTGTTATCCTTGGCGGAGGGTCTAGGCTCATAGTTCTTTCTTTTGCAGGTTAGCCCGTTAAGTGATATTGAAAAGATACTAGATTGTGAGATGCGCCCAATTGTAGCGGGTGATGGCGAGGCCTCAAAACTGGGCTCAAAGCAAATTTTTGTCAAACAATATCTTGTTAAGTGGAAGGGACTTTCGTATCTGCACTGCGTGTGGTAAATTTTGGGAACTTTTTTTTTCTTCGTTAAGTCCCAGTTTCATATATGCTTTGGAATTTTAAAATTCAATTGATCCCTTCCCAATGCTTTCCAATCTTCTCTCCAATTCTTCTCATCTCTGAATCATCCAAATTTATAGTTTTGAGTATTGATTTTAGCTTTTTAAGCACTCTTTCTTAAGATTTTCTCTGCTCTGAATCATATGATCATTTTAGGCATTGTCTACTTACTGGCTACATGTCTTCTTATTCAGGGTTTCAGAGAAAGAGTTTCTGAAAGCTTTCAAGTTACATCCTCGTCTGAAGACCAAAGTGAACAACTTCCACCGTCAAATGGCATCCACAAATACTTCTGATGAAGACTTTGTTGCCATTCGACCTGAATGGACCATGGTTGATCGTATACTTGCTTGCAGGTTCAACCATTTGGAATTTTAATCTGCCTCCTTCATGTGCAAAATAATATATAATGGGTTTTGTTCTATTAGACTGAGCTATTATTCATTTATTCAAGGCTTTGAGTGAATTTGAGATAGTTTAGAAAGAGTTCTGCTAGTATTGATGTGTTAAGTTAGGTCCAAACTGTCATATTTCCTGTTGAGGTTGATCAGATTTTGAACGAGATAATAGTTTCAGAAGTTTGCAAATTATAGGTGTAGTTACTTCATTTTGTAGAATGTCTGGATTATCATTATTATCAGTGGTGATTGTTTTCTGCCGTCTTTTCAATAGAAGTCAAATAATGCTTATATTCTTATAAATCCATTTTTAATGGTTCAGGGGTCATGATGATGAGAAGGAATATCTTGTGAAGTGGAAAGAGCTTTCATACGATGAATGCTATTGGGAGTCTGAGTCTGATATTTCTGCATTTCAACCAGAAATAGAAAGATTTACAAAACTTCAGTCTAGGTCTAGGAGAAGTGCTTCTAGTAAGCAGAAAAGTGGCGGTAAGGATGGTGCTGAAGAAAAAAAGAAGCAGAAAGAATTTCAACACTATGAACAAAGCCCCATCTTTCTTTCGGGTGGTATGTCGTTTTGACTGATCTCTCATTTTGGCAATAACATTCTTCAAATTCAGATAATCTAGATCACCTGGTTTCATTTTGATGTAAATGAAGGCACCCTACATCCATATCAGCTTGAAGGCTTGAACTTCTTGCGTTTCTCTTGGTCTAAGCAAACTCATGTTATACTTGCTGATGAAATGGGACTAGGTATTTAGTCTCTGTTTATTTATCTTATTCTCTACCATTTACTGCCTCTTTTTACTGTTTGTCTTCTCTCCCCCTCAAATTGGAGTATCAAGTATTAAGCAGAAATGTATTTTTGCTCCTTGATTGTTGAGTTGTTTTCCTGCAGGCAAAACCATACAAAGTATTGCTTTTTTAGCATCTCTTTTTGAAGAGAGAGTGTTTCCCCATTTAGTGGTTGCTCCCCTGTCAACTCTCCGAAATTGGGAACGTGAATTTGCAACATGGGCGCCTCAAATGAATGTTGTATGTAGATGGAATTCTTAGCTTGTGTCATTTTGTAGTCATTCTTTTAATTATATGTTCCTTTCTGCAGGTTATGTATGTTGGATCTGCCCAAGCTCGAACTGTTATAAGAGAGTATGAATTTTACTTTCCAAAGAAACAGAAGAAGATCAAGAAAAAGAAATCTGGCAAAATAGTCAGTGAAAGCAAGCAAGATAGGATCAAATTTGATGTCCTTTTGACATCATATGAAATGATCAACTTCGACTCAGCATCGTTGAAACCTATAATGTGGGAGTGCATTGTAATATTCTACTTGCCATTATAGTAAAATAAAATAACACTTTACCATTATTGTTTAGCACCATCTAAGCTCAGTGCTTTCTGCTTACTTTCTAATCCATACTCATACAGATAGTTGATGAAGGTCACCGACTGAAAAATAAGGATTCAAAATTATTTTCTTCATTGAAGCAATATTCAAGCAGACATCGTGTACTTTTGACTGGGACTCCTCTTCAGGTTTGTTTTAGATGATGCATTTTGCCATAGCTCATTCACTGCATGGTTTTGTTTGGAGAGAAGCTTGACAGAAATGCAGTTTCTCTTTTTCACCTTGTTGCTTAATGATTTCATATTGAGTTCTTGATCACGAAAGATGTCTAGCAAAGTGCAGAGTCTCTGTTGATAGTTTCTTTTACTTAGTTCTGTTTTGCACACAAACACATAAAATGTGGTTACAGGAATGCCCTATATGAATTCATATTATTTGTATGATTAGCTTACGATATTTTGTTTTTGGGTACTCCTAGTGTTGATTTGAATTTTGAACCAGTAAACCTACTGATCTAAATGGTGTGATTATCTTTTTTGGATCTTTACTCATGGCAACTTGTCTGTTACGCATCATAACCTTGAATGCATGAGTGATTGTTAGTCTGGTTGCATATGATGAAATTATTAACTGAAAAGTTGAAACCTACTCATGGCAACTTGTCTGGTGCATTTCAGAACAATTTGGATGAACTTTTTATGCTAATGCACTTCCTTGATGCTGGGAAGGTTAGTATGATGATACTATGAGTCAAAATATGAATTTAAGTTCCCAATCTCGCTAATTAATGTTGAGCATCTTATGGACTTTTTACTGCTGGTAGTTTGGAAGCTTAGAGGAGTTCCAGGAAGAGTTTAGAGATATTAATCAGGAGGAGCAGATATCAAGGCTTCACAAAATGTTGGCTCCGCATCTCCTTCGAAGTATATATCTAAAACTTGAATATGATCTTATTGCACATCATTTGCTTGTCTGGTTTGTCACGGTGCAGGTTGTGCTGGTTTGTGTTGTTAGTCTTTCTGGTTTTGCGATTGGATTTTACGTTGCCTTCATCTAAGTTCCTTGGTAGAATGACGATGAACCTGGCATGACGCTAGTTGTAACAATCAACTTTTGTGATAGTCCTTGCAGTTTCTTATAATTCTCAAATCTTTTTGGCCTATAAGGTGAAGGCCTATGATTGACTTAATTTGTTTCTGTAACTTGCGCCCTCACTTAAATGTCCTTTGGACTCTGTGTGAACAAAGCATAGGCCTGATGGTAAGACATAATTTGGTTTGGAGAATCTGGGTTACTTGGATCAATTTCTGGCCACTTGGTCATGAAGCTTCATTATTATATCAGTATTTCATCCCAAAAGCTTAAGCTATTAGGTTAAAGCCCATGATTCTTCTTATTAATATATAGATCCTCCTTTCTCAATTTGTGTCCTCTCTAGCAAACTTGTCCCCATAGAAGTTGTGTTGCCTGCAATTTGTTGGAGAAACAAGGAAAACTTTTGCACAAAGTGTTGGTCCTATTATGCATATAGGCTTATATTTATACCCAAAAAAGAATGCTTGCAGTTTTTGTCAGAATGATTCATATCAAACTTATCCTAGAATATTTACACTCTCCTGACTTTTCTTGCTTCAAGAGAATGTAACACTCATGTTCGGTCTCATTCTTGGTTATTAGTTTTGTTTAGCTTGATCTAGTTGTTTTATTTGTTTGTGCATGAGGTTACGTGAGCTTCCAACCATTTAGTTCTTTTGGGAATTTGGTATTAAGGGGAAATTAAAAGAGGACTTGTAGGGTCTCTGTGGTCAAAACTTCATAATTCTTATGACAAATTAAGATGATGATTTGTTTTTGAACAACTGTTGTATTCCGAACTGTGAATTTAAAATTTTGGTACCCCTGTAGGAGTGAAGAAAGATGTGATGAAGGAGTTACCTCCTAAAAAGGAACTTATTTTAAGAGTTGAATTAAGCAGCAAACAGAAAGAATATTATAAGGCAATTTTGACACGTAATTATCAAATATTAACTCGTCGTGGTGGTGCACAGGTAAGATTCATACTTCATTGAACATGATCCTTTTGATATTCAGATCTTGTTCGTAGCTTTATAACGTTTGATGGAAAACTTCTTGGGTGTAATTTATAGTGATGTTACTATTGTTGTTGGATGCTTTTAATCAGATTTCTCTTATAAATGTTGTTATGGAATTGCGCAAACTATGTTGTCATCCTTACATGTTAGAAGGAGTTGAGCCAGATATTGAAGATCCAAAAGAATCAAACAAGTAAGCTCCCTGTTCTCATGTCATTTCTGAGTTCTCTTGCGATTGTCTTTCTGAGACATAGTGACAGCTCTTCTTTCTTGGCAGTACATGTTCTTTTATATGGTCTGTTGAGGATGGTTAACTTGTTTAGCAGAGCTGAAACATATGGTGCTCTTGGTCTCTTAACACTAACTAGATCTCATTCCCTAAGGCTGAAAGTTACATTTTCCTTTCCCAATGGCAGACAGCTACTGGAATCATCAGGGAAGTTGCAATTGTTGGACAAGATGATGGTGAAGCTTAAAGAGCAAGGACATAGAGTCCTCATATATTCACAATTTCAGCACATGCTGGACCTGTTAGAAGATTACTGTTCTTACAAGGTACTTGGATGAGGTTATTAAGTCTATTGTGAACTTGATATATTTTCGTATGATACTCCATTTGTTCTTCATTTTAAAAGCAGAATTGGCTGTATGAAAGGATAGATGGCAAGGTTGCTGGATCTGAAAGACAAATAAGGATAGATCGGTTTAATGCAAAAAATTCCTCGAGATTTTGCTTTCTTCTTTCGACCAGAGCTGGAGGATTGGGAATAAACCTTGCAACTGCTGACACAGTTATTATATATGACAGGTGAACCTACATTTTATTGTTATTTTTATTTTTCCTTTTTTTATTCTGAAATTATATTTTTATGAAAATTATAGTGCTTCTGGTCATGAAATGAGCATTACTGTTTGAATCTATTACACATGATTTCAACAATAACAAGTTTTATCTCACTAAGTGAGGTCAAACTACATCTGCATGGATTGTATGACATTATTGGGCTCTATCCTTAACTAACTCTTCATGGGATTAAACTTGTATTTCTGTTTTCCATTCTGCAATCCAATTTTTCTTTAAAATCATTATTTTACACCAATAAACTGTCAATTTGTAGTGATTGGAATCCTCATGCTGATCTACAAGCTATGGCTAGAGCTCATCGACTTGGACAAACTAACAAGGTTAGAATTCATTTTTATTAATGTAAAGTTGATTATCACTGTTTCCTTACATGGAGTTTTCTGGTGTTTCAGGTGTTGATTTATAGGCTTATAACACGAGGAACCATTGAAGAGAGGATGATGCAAATGACTAAGAAGAAAATGGTGTTAGAACATTTGGTTGTTGGAAGGCTAAAGGCTCAAAACATTAATCAGGTAAATAATTCTTTTTTGTCAGAGCCTTTTCTGTGTAATCTAAGTCAGTAATGTTTTATCATCTTCTCCTGTGCTTTTTTATATGATTAGGAGTGTAAACACTAATATATATATATATATATATATATATATGCCATTTGGTTAAGATAGCTTTCCCTTCTTTTTCTTTTTTTAAATGTTAAAGTCAAATGTTGGTTAGTGGTTTCAAGTGTTTATTAGTGAATTTGTTCGTCTGTGTATTCTCTAATCTTCTTTGAATTCCTTTTTTCTTCATATGAAAATAGTAGTTTTGAAGATCTAATGTTATCTGATCGTTGATTGTTCT
Source organism: Leucaena leucocephala (assembly GCA_037074615.1). Lineage (NCBI taxonomy): Eukaryota > Viridiplantae > Streptophyta > Magnoliopsida > Fabales > Fabaceae > Leucaena > Leucaena leucocephala. The sequence continues at coordinate 4,329,323 of CM073540.1, read as the reverse complement.
TAGGAAGAGTTGGATGATATCATTAGGTATGGCTCAAAGGAGTTATTTGCTGACGAGAATGATGAAGCTGGCAAATCCCGCCAAATTCATTATGACGATGCTTCAATAGATAGGTAGCCCCTGCACTAATCTTGAATCATGGTGTGTGTCTGTGATAGAGAATTTCATTTGATGTATTCTCCTCATTCATAGATTGTTGGATCGTGAGCAAGTTGGAGTTGAAGAAGCTATGGTGGATGATGAAGACGATGATGGATTTCTGAAGGCTTTTAAGGTGTATTTTATCATTTCATCATGCACATCAATTCTTGTGTTTACACTTGGTCTTATCAGCTTTGGTTTTGTGGTTTGGTCTGGAGGAGTACTAGATTTCTTCTCCGTAGTTATTCTTATGTGTCTGCATACATAGATAAAATACACATGGATTCCCGTGTCTGAATTAAAATTAATTAGCAAGGTAACAAGCATTCTTAGGAACTGGATTCACCCGTGCTTCCATTAAAAATTTAGATACAGCTGTCTGCTGACATATCTTTTGTCCTGCCTCTGTCTTTATGTACATTCTCTTTCTCTGTCTCTTGAAATCATATTCTCTCTTTTTTTTTGTTGCACTAAGAGCTTCCTATCTTTTTGATAATTGTTGCTGGTCACACGTTCAGCTGTAGACATCTTTGATTTGTTATCATTTTTTCCACGTAGTGGATCGTATATTTTCAAATTACCATGTGTCATGGCTCTTTTTGGTGGATATGACTTGCTTTATAATTGTTGGACAAAAACTGTTCCATTTTTAAAAATAAAATAAAATAAATAATCGCAATAGAAATTTCTTGGTTCAAAATTGATCGCCATTAATTTCCCTATGCATTGCAAATGTTTGCTGAATTTGCAGGATCTTCTTATTTTCATTTTTTTTTTTGGGTTTTCCATCTGGGCTCAATGCCGTTTTCTAGGATTAAGCTGAGTATTTTTTTTAGGTGGCAAATTTTGAATATATTGATGAAGTTGAGGCTGCAGCAGAGGAGGCAAGGAAAAAAGAAAAGGAAAATAAAAATACTGTTAACAATTCAGATAGAGCTAATTACTGGGAGGATTTGTTGAGAGACCGATATGAAGAGCATAAAACTGAAGAGTTTAGTTCCTTGGGCAAGGGCAAGCGAAACCGCAAGCTGGTATGTGTTTTTGGAGTCCATGTTATATGCCAGCATGAATTTGAAGATCGGTTCTTGTTGTCAATAATAAATTTGCAAGTAATACAATTGTATTTATATTTTCTGTTTGATGGCATGTATATATACATTAAATATGTTTACTTATACATGTCCAGAATTCCAGATTTCCTGTTGCACAAAAAGAGGGGGGGGGGAAGAATTTTTTGACCACTTTTGTTTCACACTCCTGAACGCTTGTTCATATTTTCTCTCTTGAAAATCAGTTTCCTCCTTCTGTCTGGGTTTAAAATTTTTCCTTTCTTATCGTTTCATTTCCTTAAGCATAAGAATTTCATGTCGAATGAGTACATTGCTTGCTTAAATTCTTTGCGTTATCTTTCGTTTTCTTTGCTTATGAAGAAAGCAAAAAATGGCATGAAACAATGGTGCAATATTCCTAACCATCTTAACTAATTTCCTTAATCTATGTGAATTAGCTATCTAGCTCTTATATTTAGGAATGGAGGGAGTATTAGTTATGAAACAATGGTGCAATATCCTTGTCCACAGAAGAAAAATGAACAATACAATGATAAAAGAAGGCAATGTTTTAAGTAAGCAAGGATTCAAAAAAAAAAAAAAATTGTTCTCCCAGTACTTGGGAGACCAGAGACTCTCACTCTCTACTAGCCCCAAGTAACAATACCCTCACCCCCAATGACCCCGCCTCCCTTAACTGAACCCACACCCCATATAATACCACTAGCAGCCCTCCCCACACATCGCACACGTGATGATGTACCAGGCAATATTCTCCTCTCACCCCTTATCACCAGCTCAGTACTATCTTTATCTATTTTGGGTTCCGTATTATTCTTTTCCATCTTTCTCCTCTCAGAGAGAGAGAGAGAGAAGAAATTGGTTTTATGACTAGGAAAACATGGAAGAAGAGAGTTAAAATGTAACAAAGTTACTTAAATACCTGCAGCTCTTTGGTATAGATTATGCTAATAATTGGCACTTCAACAAGGAGAGTTCCACATTTACTATTTGTACTTTGAAATTGCCATCATCATTAAAGGCAATGTCTGTATTTGCCAAGTATCAGATGGCTTCTGTTGAGGAGGATGATCTTGCTGGCCTAGAAGATGTAAGTTCTGATGGTGAAGATGACAACTATGAAGCAGATCTTACTGATGGTGATTCAAATTCAACTGGAACTACTTCGGGTAGAAGGCCTTACAGAAAGAAAGCCCGTGGTATTTTTTTTTCTCTTCAGTGAGCTCTTTTAATTATTTTAAGGGTGATGGATTTTGATTATCTGTCCATTATCTGACGTTTGTTTCTCTGAAATCTCTTGCAGCAGATAGTACAGAGCCACTTCCCTTGATGGAAGGTGAAGGAAGATCATTCAGAGTACTTGGTTTCAATCAAAGCCAGAGGGCTCAATTTGTGCAAATTTTGATGAGGTTATGCTCAAGTTGGTTAATGATTGTATCTGAACTTGTCCTTTGGCTTTTATGTATTGAAGAAAAGGTTCTGCTTGTCAATATCTGCAATTCATCTCAATTAAGAGTCTATTACAGGTTTGGAGTTGGTGATTATGATTGGAAGGAGTTTACTTCCCGCTTGAAACAGAAGACATATGAAGAAATCAAAGAGTATTGATATGGATTTTCCTTGAGTTTATCATTTTTTTTATTTTCTATATCATTAGTTGAATTTTATTATTTGAGTGTGTTAACTTTTTTGTCTGATTGCAAACTTTTTGAATCAAGTATATTTTCTTTAGAGAGTTCATTTATTGGTAGGTACTGTAGAATGCAAATTGACATTTGCACCCATGCATGTTATATTCACATAGATAATGGTTGTTTGGATATCTTTTTTTTTTTTTAATATGGCTATCTGACTGGGTTAGGTTTAAGCATTGCCGCGCCCAATTGGGGGTAGCTCTCCCTCCAATTCTAAATGTAAGAGTTAGATTACTAATTCATTTACCAAAACAAACTTCTGATCTAACTGTTACATTTACAACCAGAAGGAGTATTATTTACCATAGGGGTAATTGGACCTGCACTAAATTGATAAATGTTTTAAACACCTTAGTTTTGTTACCCATCAATGGTTTGTATCATACCTTGATTTTTGTGAGCGAATACAGTTTTTTTCTTTGTTTTTCAGTTATGGATTCCTTTTCTTGTCTCATATCGCTGAAGATATAACTGATTCTCCTACATTCTCAGGTGATAGATTCTTCCGCTACCTTTTCTATAATCAGTGGACATTGACCCTTGTTTTATATTTCCATTTATCTAATGTTATACTTTTGTCCATGATTTGGCTCTAGATGGTGTTCCAAAAGAAGGACTAAGAATACATGATGTACTAGTTAGGATTGCAGTTCTTCTCTTGATAAGGGACAAAGTAAGTTCTTCAGAGCAACTTTCTTTATGCTTATCTGCATATTATCATCTTATCATATTGTTATGCTCAACTGCGCATGTGATTTCATTTTTATGAGAGTATTTCCTTCTATTTGAGTATTTTATTTCTTTACTCTTCTTTTCTTCATTGGGTGAAACAGTTTCTTTGCTGTTAATTTTCTTGAAGATGATGCTTGTTTTCCCCCTCTGGGGATGTGGAATGACAGGTGAAGTTTGCATCAGAAAAGGATCCTGGAACTCTGCTTTACACAGCTGACATCTTATTGCGGTATCCTGTTTTGAAGGGTGGAAAGATATGGAAGGAGGAGCATGATATAGTGTTACTGCGTGCTGTGTTGAAGTAAGTTACTTTATTCAATGGAAGTGCATTACTTAAGGCGGCAAAATAAGTGTTTGTTTGTACTCTGATTGTTTGAACAATGTTCATGATCTCCTGATGTCAAGGTGATAAATATACATATAGGTTTGCATTATATCAAGTCTTTAATATCATGATGTGATCTGTGTCAGAAGGGGGGGGTGCTTTTGAGGATTATTTGGGCAGCTTGATTTTGATAATTCCTTTGGCGCTTCTGGTGTATGGCTCTTGAATTTTTCCTGTCTGTTTCTTTTTGGGATTTTATCAGTATGTTGATTACTGTTCCATTTTCTATGATCTGAGACAGGTGATTTTAATTTTATATTTTGGAGTTTGTTTATGCTTTTGTGTTTGTGGGTCTAGCTATTATATATTCATTAAAGATAACTCTTCTTTTTCCTTCTTAAAGGCATGGATATGGAAGGTGGCAAGCAATTGTAGATGACAAGGATCTAAAGATTCAGGAGGTCATCTGTCAGGAGTTGAATCTTCCCATAATAAATTTACCGGTACCGGGACAAGTCAGTACTCAGTCGCAAAATGGTGCAAATTCAACAAATGTAGAAGCACTGGCCAACCAACCTGGGGAAAATGGTGGGAGTGATATGGTAGCTGATGGTGCGCCGGGTTCTGGTGATTCTAGGAACCAAGCACAGCTATATCAAGAGTCTTCAATATTATATCATTTTAGAGACATGCAGAGAAGACAGGTCGAGTTTGTAAAAAAGAGGGTTCTTCTGTTGGAAAAAGGGCTCTATGCTGAGTACCAGAAAGAATACTTTGTAAGTTCTTTTATGTTTCAGAGTGTAGAAATTATTTTGTTATTTGATATTTGATATTTTACTTTTAGAATGTATAGGTGGAAGTTCAGAAAAGAAGCTGATTATGTTGCCTCTTTAGATACTACAAAGTATTTGTCACTTCAAAAGCTAGTAGTTTAATACTTCTTGGGTTTCACTTTTTAATGTGGTTGAGAGATGGTTTTTGCTTTTTCTTTTTTTCTTTTTGGACGGTGGGGGCAGGAGTGTTGTGGTTTTAAAACGGAAACGCTCACCTGCATCTCCATTCTAACTATTACATTTCTAGCATGAACCATACATGTACTTCCATTTTCATGCAATCAATTCATATTTTAGGTTCGTATTCTTTGTTATGATGATTCGGATTTCATTATGCATAGGTCTTTGTCTAAAAATGAAGATATAGTTAATGTGTAGGTCTTTATTTGTTTCTAATGAACTCTGATTATGGACTGCCATTTTTCACTATGAACTCTGTTTGCAGGATGACCATAATACTAATGAAGCCGTGAATGGAGAATTTAAGAATGAACCAAAGGATTCAAATGTTCCAAGATATAAATCAGGGGAGATTGACAAGAAAACGATTGATCAACTGCCTCAATTAGAAGAAATAGGTATGGTTGGATTGTTGTCCATTGATAGCTGTCTCATGGTGACAGCAATTACCGAATTTGTGTCCGGTTATGGATCTGAAGTTCATCTTTTCCTTTTTCTATTCACGTATGAAAAGATATATGATGTAGAAGTTAGTTGTGGGGCTGCTATTTTGTGCAGCTTATGAAGAATTTTCTGCTGCTGCTTGTGATAGTGACCCAAATCGATCGGAGTTGGTTCGACTTTACAATGAGGTATAGATGCTGCATTAAAAACTCTTTACAAGCTGCACTCTTAATTAATGCAATGGAGGAGACAGAATGGTGGGAAAAAGTTCTATGCTGACTATCTGCATCAATTATGTCTTTTTATTGGCAGATGTGCAAGGTTGCGGATGAAAACACCTCTGAATTGGCTGGAGGACCAGCAGATGTCAGCTTGATGAAGAACTTGCTTCCCCTTGAAACTGTTTGTGAAGACATCAATAAAATTCTAACACCCACCAAGCAAGATGATGGCACTGCGGAGATGCCAATACCGAGTCCAGGTATCAAATCAGAGGCTTTATCTGAGAGTGAAGTTGCTGTCGCCAGATTGCCCTCAACTCCTCAAGATGACTGCAAACGTGACAATGCAGTGAACGATGAGGGAAAAGATGCGGTGATTGGGTCCGACAACGGAAAAGAAAGCGGATCAGAGACAAGGGGAGGTGATGTTGAAATGGGCGAAGCCAGCAATGATGCTGAGTTGGATGAAAACATGGATAAATCTGATCCAGGGGTCGTTGCGTTGGATGGGTAAAACCATAGTCTGTTATATGTTGTCAGAGTAGCGCGCTCACTATTTCTACAGAATATAGGCAAATATTCCTTTTGCAGTAAATTACGATCAAGTTTGTAACAAAAAAAAAATTACGATCTGGTGTTTTCAGAGTTTCACCTCTAAGTGTAGGAGCCCGGTAGTGGAGACTATATTTGTGATTCTGGTTGTGTTGTACTTGTATACTTAGCCTTGTAAGCTTAAAGGTTGCCTGTATCCAATCTAATCTAGTTATGTGAACTTTTATATATTATTTATTCCATCACAAACTCTTGACATTTATGTTTTAAAATTTTTTTATTCTTATTTTATCAGATAAAAGTATATTGAGAACCTAAATCGTTTAGGCAGGTTTGGTAACATGGAAGTGGAAATGAAAAAATAAAAGTGGAATGAAAGTATTTCTCTTGTTTAGTTAAATAGAAAGTATTTCTACTTTCACTTTTAATATTTTTTCTCCTTTTAGCTCTATAACAAAAGTTGAGAAATAAGATGGGAGAAGTAAAAGTAAAATATTTTAGACTATTTTATTTAAAATTATAAAATTTTTAGATAATTTTAACTGTTCTTAAGTTATATAAAAGGTATTTTAGATCATTTTATTCTAAGTTATAAAAAATATATATATATATATTAATTATATACTCATTCTAACTTATCAAATAAATTTTTAAAATTTATTTTTAATTTAATTCTATTTCTACTTTTATACAAAATTTTTTAAGAACTATCCTATCAAACTACTATTAGGGTTTGTATTAGTTAGTAATGGTCTTGTTCAAAATAATACTCCTCTAATGCTTAATATAGGGTCTAATTTAGAATTTGATCTTGATCTTAAATATGAGATATATTTATATTCTTTTAACAATAATCAAGTAAGAGAAAAAAGAAGTTAAAAAAATTATTAGTCTATTTTAAAAAAAATATATCATATTAATTATTTAATTAATTTTTTTAATCTAATTAAATTAGTTAGATAGTTCGTTAATGTGATTTAGTTTCTTCAGCAGGTTAGTCTAAAGTTATACGGAGGTGATGTGCTTGATAAAACTAAAATTCTTTGGAAGAAACCCCTAATAAGAAAATCCACCGTTTATTGGCCATTAGCCATTAATTTATGATGGAGCATGAGTGGCTCATCTAAATCAAATATCAGCACTTACCTGAATTCGGCCATGGATTAAGGCAAAATAAAAGGAAAAGGTGAGTGATGTCATGAAATCAGTTTCAAGATTTCATAATTTAAACAAGAATACTAAGCTGCCATGCATACTAAACGTGCGTGAGAAATTCGCCCTTTGAAGTTTGAAGGACCTTAATTCATTTGGTACGTAAGATAGAAAATTTAAATTGCCAAAACCAAAAAGGAAGAACATTTATGATGTTTTTTTAATTATCATTTTATAATTTTTTTTTATAACTGATGCACAGGGTTACTCGGAACATCTTACAGGAGCAGTAATGTCATTTTCAAGGCTAAATAAAGTTATCATACAAGCGGGGACTTATTGCCGTAATAATAAATTAATACCCTACAATGGAACAACACATTCATTACCATTTTTAAATCAGCTTAATCATATCTTATTTATGGCCTTGCAAAAATTTGCTAGCAAAGCATGTCTTCACAAACGACATGATTAACTCCAGAATGGATTGTGGGGCCCATAGCCAACATTGCATTTCCATGCAATTTAGAAAATACCATCCTGGAAGTAATAATCTAAACAAAGCTAAACTAAATGGAAAAAGGACCGTTCTGAAGACGAAAGTAGAAACAAAGGAAACAGTGGTTTGAACTTCACACTACAAAACTCGACAAACTTTGCTCCATCACATAGATATTCCACCAGTGAAATCGTCACATATGAAGTCTTGCTCCTGCATCACACAATCATGGTACAACAAAATAGACATTCAAAGCATCATCAGTACACAAAGCATTGCAAAATAACATTACTTAAATCAAATGTTGTTACCTGTTTCATCATTGCACTGACCAAGTCCTCCAATGAACCAAGATTATTATTAGAGATGCGACTCCTCTGTGCCTTATTGGGGTCCATGATATATCCCTGATTTGGTTTCAGTGAGGGATCTTCGGCTGACTTTGTGAACCCCTCATGCTTCATTTCTAAGGGATTGCCGAAACTATAGTTCAAGTTTCTGTGTAATCCTGATGCACCAACGGCACCATTTACAGGAACCAGAGAGTCTAATGGATGTTCATCCCACCCTTGATAAGCCACGTTTGGTGTGTTATTGGTAAAAATGGGTCCATGGGATGGCATATCTGCCAATGATTCGCGGGAACGAGTGGATAGCAAAGTGATGGACGAAGCGCCACTTGGAATTCCTCCATGAAGACAATCATTTGTTGGGTAAGAATTAGTGGGCATCCCAGATGACTGCACAGCACTTGGCCAATTATCATTACACCTTCCATTATGATTATCCATCAAAGGCAAAGCAAATTCTGAATGTTGAGAGGCTACTGAAGCAAGATTCTCATACCCTCTCCCACCTTGCGTGTCTTGAGAATTCGGTTCTAACAACAAGCCATTGGTCTCGATGCCCACGAGTGGAGGTCTAGAGCAACTAGAGCTTACTCTTGCTCTTGGATCAGGCAACTTGTTTGAGATGAGAGACATTGTTTTATCATCAAAACCAGTGGTAGGACCTTGAACAGAACTGACAACCTTATTAGGCTGTTGTAATTGGTCAAGCCCTACAGACCCTGGCATGCCCTGAAGCGAACCACCATTCTGATTCTGATTGACATGAGCTATGGATGACTGGAACTTGAGAGGATCATTCATGGAGTTGCTGTTGCTGTTGTTGTTGTTTAAATTCTGTGCATGAGCCAACTGAAGAATTCCTGATGAAGGCAACCCATGAATACCAAGACCAGCAGGAGTGTTCAGTCTTCCGATCATCCCACTATTCGGGAGGGATCGATAAACATCGTTCTGAAAATGTCCAGAAGCACTCAATGGCTGAAGATGTTTAATCCCACCCAGAGATCCCACTCTCAAATAGGATGCATCTGCACTACCTAAGGCTGCCACCATATTAGCCTGTTGGTTCGCTACACAGCTGATTCTCTTCAGATACAGCCTATATTTCTGCAGTCATTATCACAAAAACCAGCAATTTTTTTCTCATATTAAAGAAAACATTTATGGCATATAAATTGAACTAAACCAGAAAGTGTTTGAAAATTGCCTGAAGATGGCTTGCCACGTTTTCCCTCGTGAGTTTCTCAACATTCATCAAATCCAGAATTTTCTTAGGCACAGCCTCTGCCACCAAGATTGTTCATAAAAAAGCTTGTTAATGGGAGATCAAGATGGAAAACAGATATATACATATATATATATATATATTGACAAAGATTGAAGCACGTACTGTCAATGCCTAATTGATTAACAGCAGCAACAAACTTTCTGTGGAGCTCAACAGACCAAACAACACGAGGCTTCTTCTGTGCTGAAGGATCATCATTGTCATGGCCATGCTCGTGTTCATCATCATCTTCATCATCCTGATCCTTCCTTTTCTTGGTGAACTTTCCATTTTGATCAGTATTCCCAGCTCCTGCAGAGCCTAATCCATTGTTGGCAGTACCAGAATGAGGCTTGTCTTGATTACAAGTACTGTTTTTATCCTTTGAGTCAAATTTCTTCCTCCTTATCACATGCTGCCAAATGTTCTTTAGCTCTTCAATTCGAACAGGTTTCAGAAGATAGTCACAAGCCCCATGCGTAATCCCCTTCATCACCAGCTTTGTGTCGCCATTTGCAGACAACACTGAAATCACACGTTTTATTACTCTATAAAGTCAAGACCCAACGTTGGTAACGCTGGAAAACTCAAAAATATAAAAATCCCAATTTTCAGAAGTGGCAATAACTGACATGATAATGGAGGAAAAGTGTTGAAAATGAAAAGGTCGAAGATAAATTAGTCCACAGCTACGACTTACTTATGACAGGTAGGTCCATCTCAAGACCGACAAGCTCAAGAAGCTTAAATCCATCCATGTCAGGCATATGAACATCACTAATAACCAGGTCGAACATGTTTTTGTTTTCTCTTAGCATCTTCAAAGCTGTTATTGCCTGATTGGTCGTCGTCACTGCAAAATTTTTAGCCAAAATTAAAATAGCTATCATTCCGAAAAAGCAAAATGGCATATTTAATACATATATCAAAACACAATGTAATTGCAGAATGTCTCAAGAAAAATTCCAGTGTTTAACATAATCCCAAAACTTACTCTTAAGCTATTAGATCCTTAATTTAATGAATTCAAACAATATAGAGCAGATTTAATCACTGAAACCCAGGCCAGAACAAGCCACCAAAGAGGGTGAAATGAATTAAAGCTATTGAAATGGAGGGAGAGAGAGTGGAGAGAACGAGATTGAAATTAACCAACAAAGCCAACAATTGAACCCAATAACTTGGAAAATACAATCAAGCATGAGCGAGAGATGAAAATTGAAGAAAGAGAGGAAGGACGGTCAAAGTGAAAAGTAGCTAAAACATTCCGTCAGATGTGTCGGTATCGAAATGTTAAGTGAACATATGAACATATAGATTGTTTTTTTCCCAGAAACGCCAACGGAATCTCAAATCTCAAAATATAAAAAAGAAAACACAGATCCTTATGCTTAAGAAAAAATGCATCAAAAGCATTGGATGCAAACCGTTATATTGGCATCTCCGAAGTAGAGTTTCCAACACCAAGAGACAAGTTGGGTCATCGTCAACAGCAAGAACACGCATTCCTACAGGAAATTGTCCTCTGGGTTCATCAGTTCTGGTTTCCACAGTCATTTTCTCGAACAGTTGATGATGAAAAAGTGAACAACTTTCAATTTAGACTAGAATAATCTCTCGGCTTTCTGGGTCTCAAACAAAACCCAGAATCTTTGAAACAGAAGAGATGCTAGGGAAAGGATTTGCAAGGTTTAAGAATAAATCTGGAGCAGAATGAAGAGAAGGAACGTGAAGTGGAGGAATAATATATGAAAATAAAAAAAGTTTAAACTTTCTCTGAATGGGGGTATGTAACTGCGGAAAGAGAAAGAAATAGAATCGGTAACTATGTATGAACTGTCCTGTGAAAGATGACTCGATAGCGCAGAGTGACAGAGAAACGGACGTTCTTTCTGGTTTTGGCTGGAAAAAGGAATTTTTAAGTCCGCAAGGCTCCTACGAAAAACAGGAGAACGTGGCCGTGCGTCAGGTTTCCCCAACTTTTAATAAGTTTCATATTTATTAATATATATTGGCACATAAATTTAGACTTTAACACATGATTTTTTTTTTTTTATGAACTTCACACCTGATATACTTTCGTTGCGTATTAACAGTGACGCAAAGAAAATTAGATCTGAGTCTTATTTTATTAAAGGAAATCGTATCCCAGAAAAAATTCTGATGAGATTGGCCCGCGATATCACGCTCCGGCAAGAAAAGTAACCTTTGTGCTTTGGACAGTAATTAGATTCATTGATTCGGGAAACAGAGCAGCGTCAGTCTTTGAAATTAAAATTTTGACTTCAGGAGATATGACTAACAAGTTTTGGTAATTTTACTGTTCATATATATATATGGAAACAAAAAAGTCATAATAAGTAAAAAAAAACGACATTATTGGCATTTAGTGAAATTGAATTTAATTTTGACATTTTTGTATTAATTAGTAGTAGTTGGGATGCCTAAATTCAGGCATCATTAGGAGAAAATTTGTGTATACCCGAGATTTAGGCATTGATCAGTGATCACCCAGCAAGGATTGGGAAGAAATATATCATTTCATCTATAATCTCTGTATTACTGCCCTTGACATGACAGTTTGATATTGAAATTCCCAATCAAAACTTGTACTTCCCTAGATATCTTATTGTCACGGCTTAGAGTGTCTAAAATGACTAGTTTTAAACTATGCATTTGTGTGTCTTCATCAAATCTATAAGGATCTTATTATGGAATTCGTCCCCTCAGCTCTGAATTTCCATGTACCTGCTTAGCTCATGTAGAGTGCCAAAATTTCAAATGTTAGGATATGTGTGTAAATATACTGTCTTTGATTTTAAAAGTTGACCGTGGACTTGTTCAACTGCGACTAATAATTCCATGAACCTTCTTTTGCCCAAAACGTTCATGTCATTTGACAAAGTGAGTTGGTAAAGGAGACCAAGGTCAGTGGGGAATGCATGCACGAGTGTCAAGAAAAAGTAGTGATATTGAAATAAAGGGGAAAAGCTTTTTTTCACTTTGTTATTTTTTTTAAATAAGATGTTCTCGCTTTTAATAAAACCTGCTTTCAAATCTATGAACACGTGAGAGCCGAGCTTTGGATAAAAGTTGGAGTAATGTTGGGAAATAAGTTAAAGATCAATAAAATATATATATAATCACAATATTTTTGTTGTGAAAGAGGATAAGACAAAGAATCTCCTAATTAGAATAATCCCTTGGTTCAGACATTTTATTTTTTTAGGAGTTTCTTAGAGATTAGAATGGTCTTGGTTGTGCCTGAAAGCAAACACCGATGCAATTGATGATTTGGTATTCACATCAGTGGGTCCTGAGTATTCATCATTTTCCAACAGCTCAGATTGTAGTAAGTCTTCAAATTCTATTCGTGCAATGAAAAACAGCGATGGTATACATAGGGTGAGAGTTTAAATAATATTTTGAATGTATTTGTCTTTTTTTTTTTTTACTAAGAATGAATATTGAAATTTGGTGGAAGGGAAAATGCAATAGAAATGGTGTAAAATGAATGTGGACCATAAACAGAAACACCATATCTCAAGTAGGTTAGAAACATTTTAATTCAAATTAAGTTTTGAAATCAACAGGGGTTAGTCTGAGTGATAAGAGGTTCGATATCGTTTAAACGAGGTCTCGAGTTCGAGTTTTGACGTATACAAAAAATTCCTAATGGGAGACTCACTCATCATAGCCAAGTGCAAAACGCAGGTCGAATCAAAATATAGTCAGGACAAAACTCCAGTCAATCGGGTGGACAAAAAAAATTAAATTTTGACTAAATAGGCTTAAATCTTTAACAAGTTTATAAAACTTGAATATATATACATTTTTTTTAAGCTCATGTCTAAACTTATAGAAGATATATCATACCTAAAACTTTTTTATAGACCTATTTATAATATAGGTCTATAAAAAAGTTTTGTGCGTGAAGCCTATCAATTAGTTTTGAGTTGACTAAAATTTATATAAATATAGATTTTTAATAAATTTTAAAATTTATATATATTTATAAATAGAATATTTTAAATAGATTCGAAATCTATTTAAAACATATATATATAAATAATATTAAATAAGTTAGACCTATCAATTTATAGGTCAAGCCTTAAAAAAAAGTATAACCTATTTAAGTTAATAATCTTTTAAAAAGTTTTAAAATTTAGTTTATTTGTTAAAAAGATCAGGCGAAACCGTAGGGCCTATTAAAGATATGTCAAATTTTCATCCTAATCTTACTCAAGGGATAGATCAGGCTTTGATGTGGTGCATTGATACTGACGTTGGCACCCTTGTAAAGAAATAGAGAGTTTTGGATTTTTGGAAGAAAGGAAGTAAAGTGGTGTGCGATGCTTAGAAAAGAGGGCAGCGATGAGGAAAAGAAAGAAAGAACGGGGCGGCTCCAATGCGTGGAAAAGCCAACGCAGAGAGAAAGAGAGGCCTATTATTAGTGACAAATACGTAGAAAGCCACTTGCCAGACATTGGCACCTCAATCATGGCCAACCCCCGGCCCCATTATTCCTATTCTTCCTCACTACCTGGCTTCGCTGACTCTACCCACCATTTTTCCTGCATGTTCGTTATGCTCACTTTCAGTAGAACCAGTTTCATCCTTATTTGCTTCAAGTACACTTACGCCCCTTGTTTCTTACTCCACTTGATGCCTACGTTTGGCCCTTCCCCCGCTTCAAAAGAACAAACTTGTGCTATATTATATTTACATACCGAGCCTGGCTCTCCTCCTATTTCGTCATGTTCGTTCTCGATCGCATGTATTGTCCTCCCCGCCTTTCTTTTTCATTATCGTTCACATCCAGATTTTCCCTTCATGTGGGCCCCCCCTTCTCCAGCCCCCAGGCCACCTCATTCATTACTTAATCCGACGTTGACCCGCAAAACAAGCATTTAACATGAATCTCTGCGAATTCACCCCATATCTCCTGCTATATATATATATATATATATATGCATGTCTTTGGCAACAAACAAAAGAACCGTGTCTACGACTCCATCGTTTCGTTTCTCTCTAGCTCGTTTTCTTTCTAATCGTATTCTTTACAAGGTGCGTAAAATATGTAAATCGCGGCCTTGAGGTGAAATCTTAGCATATATCATACGCAATCACTCAAGATAAGGAGCAAGGTGTAGTGGGGAGATAATGAATGGATGGGTTTGTACGGATATATAATCAAATAATAATGAGGGGAGGGAGATCCTGTAATCATACGTGACAATTGTCCCCCATTTTAATAATGATGGAATGGTGGCATTTATTTAATTTAATTTGGGGCTTCCAGTGTCCACTGAGTGGCGATGAAGGAATATACAAACTCTGGGCTGCTTTAACTTCACATGTTGGAGAGTCGTGACGCATAGGAAACAAGATCCCCCATATGACATACTTAATACTATTATTTCGTGATTATGCAAAAGCAACATCATTGACCCTCCACTTATTATTATTCAATCTCATTAATTAATTCTATGTTCCAGATTCCCTATGGCCACCGTATCTTCCGATTCCTTCCCCTGCTTTCGTCCACCTCACTCTCTCCCCACCTATTTATGATTTAGCATATTAAAATAAGACTTATGGTGACAAACGATATAATATGAGATGCAATTGGGCCTGGCTGTAATTTTCGATATGAATGGCCTTACTTGTCCCATACTAACCAGTTCTTTCCCAATCTAAAAAACCCGACATAATTAATAGATGGTTGAATCCCTTAAATATGATATATTAAGTTTAAATTAAGTCATGTGCATAAAAAAAAATTATTAGAAAAAGCAAAACTCAATTTAGTAATGTCTACATTTTGGGATGATTAGTCTCTAGCTATCCTTTACAGCATTATGATATTATTTTTATGATACATCCAGCATCATCTGATATTATTTTTCTAGTATATCTAGTACCCTAATTTTATTTATGATTTAAAATGTTAGATGCATGATAAAAAAGATTATGGTGCTAGAAGTATCAAAAAAAAATAACATGATGGTAATGAATTCTGCTTTACCAGGTTATTTTTCTAACCAAATTATTCAAATATTATTTACTTCCAAATGATCTCCATTTTTTTTTGGGAAAATGACAAAAAAAGACCATTTGAAATTCAAAAGGACAAAAAGGGCCCATGAATTTGGAAAAAGACAGATTGGGCAAGAGGCCCAATCTGTCATTTAGAAATTACTGTTCATAGTTGCAAATACCATTATGGGAGTTGCAAATACCATTGGCAGAGTTGCAAATAAAAAATGAAATTGTATTTTTTACAACTCCGTCAATGATATTTGCAACTCTTGTAATGGTATTTACAACTTTTTCAATGGTATTTACAACTTTTTTAGTTGTATTTGAATTTCTATAATGGTATTTACAACTCTACTAATGGTATTTACAACTCCCATAATAGTATTTGCAACTGTGAACAGTAATTTGAAAATGACAGATTGGGCCTCCTGCCCAATCTATCTTTTTGAAAATTCATGGGCCCTTTTTGTCTTTTTGAATTTCAAATTGTCTTTTTTTGTCATTTTCCCTTTCTTTTTCTTGTCATTCTTCGTTTCTTTTCCCCCACTTTTATCGTCTTATGGACCAAACATGCCACACTAATGAAACTTTCAGATTGTTATCTAATCGAGGCCCATGACTACAGAAACTGGGCCTACAAACTCCGGACTGCCCCATTTTGTGAAGGGCTCCTCTTTTTCGTCTACAACTTGTTTTTCCTGTTCACCCGTCCTCTCTCCAACAGTCCCCCACTCTTCCCCCACCCCCCACCCCACCCCTTAAATGTTATAAAAAAAATCAACGTGGAGAGCTGAGCTGTAACCTATTTTTGCGACATATGACCACCCAGTTATAGATAGTTATAGATATCAAGGACGATAATATAAAAATTAAAAAGTTGAGGGACTGAGTTATAAGTGGATCAAAAATTCAGGACTGAGTCTTACTGAGTTATAGTTGAGGGACTAAACTATAAGTAAATTAAAAACTGAAGGACTAAAAAATTATATTTGTCTTAAATTTATAAGTTCCGGACCTTTAGGATCAGCAATAAGTAATTGGGTTTAAGTACCCAAGTCAATAATATAAGAGTATTTTAGTTAATTTTAGAGAGGCTATTTATAGTTTTTCAACCAAAAATTATTTGGGAAGAGAAATGATGATCACATCATCGTGAAAACATATTAAAGATAGAGAGATATTATGTTATGCTGGGGATAGGTAATGATCTAGAAGCAGTCTTGCAACATTTTCTTGAGTAAATTAACTTTGTTAGTGGAGTTCGCCCCTTTTGACCGTGACCAGCACACACACCACATTATAATATTATTTGAGCTCGCTCAATGGGTTTCCGTTTCACATTTGTTCATGCAAGTTTCATAAATGTTGTCTTTATCCTGTCCTCTTTTGTTTTGTTTTAATAAAATTATTTCCCCTTTACTACCGTTTCTCTTATCACTTCATAAAAAATAATATAGAAGATTCAAATAGGATCATTGTTATGTTCTAAACTAAAAAAAGAACGACATAGGTTTATCTTTGACCGTATCAGTTTTGCGTAAGTCGAGGATATCAACTACTTTAAAGATCTATTTTAGTCTAAATTAACATTAGCATGTATGTACTTTATTTAAAATTTAAAACATATATATATCGTATCATTTATACCCTGTTATAAATAGTGTGAATTATAAGTGGTTCTAGCCTATTAGGTTTGGTTTAATATTAAACGCTGGTGGATTTTGATTTGCGTTGGAAAGATTGACAGAGATGGACAAAACCAACCAAAAAGGAAAGAACCAAAATGAGTAAGAAGAAAACCATGGCTTCTCGCGGAGGTATGATGAAAGTAGTCAGGCACATAAATCTATTTTTTATTAATAATTATTTGCTTCAATCTATGGTTAAAAACTTAAAATTTCATTTTTGTGTTAGATATATTTAAACGAATAAAATGCAAAGAGTTAACCCAACAGAGTGTGAAATTTATATCATTAAACTCCAAAACTCAAACTCTCTCTTAAAGATCCCCTTTTTCAATCAATTATTTATAATTTTATGGAGCTTGTACAGATCAATTTTCAGATTGACAAAGAATATCAGAAGAGACCCAGTTGGGGTTCTTTGACTTTTAACTTAGATGAAGTGTGTGTGTGTGTGTGTATATGGTACAAAAAATGTCCGATAATTACGTATTCATGATTAGATGTGGCGCGATGAGTTATCATACAATGAAGGGAATTAAACGTTGAAATTGCTGAAGTCCCGCTGCTCGTGTGTTAAGAGCTAGAGAGACAATCATTTCCAAGGATTTATATGAACAACGTACCATTCTCTGTCAAAAAACTCAAGCATCACCAACAAAACGTAGTAAGTGGCCCTATTTCTATAAGAAAAAGAACATAAATTCAAATCTTGGGAGGTGATTGTATTGAGAGAGGTGAAAAGTTTTTATGCTCAAAAGAAAGGGTTTAGTTTCAAGCAAAATAGCTTGGGGACACCTTAATTAAATCAAAAAGAAGAAAGAAAAAGAAAACTAAAGCATCATCTTTATAAAATCAATCATAAGTGATGGTAACTATCGAATAGGAACTACGCATCCGTTGATATAAAGAAGCACTTAATTAGTTGTATGATAGTTATTAATGCTATATATATAACTACGCTCCTTCTGTGACGATCAATATCCATCCCACGCTTATGTATTTATACATGTATATATCATTATTCACATACAACACTAAACATACAATCTGCAGGGACTTAAAAGCTCGTAATCTGTAGTACCAAAATGGTTAGAAAAAGAGGAAAGAGGACTGTGCATAAGTGAGTTAGGATAACTCTTGTGATGAAAGGAGCAAGCCCATGATGATGCAGAACTCATTTTATCTTCTTCGATCTCTATCTCCATCTCCGCCACAGCTTCGCAGAATATATTGACATCACAAGGAAGCCAAATGGGACCGTCGTTTCTGTATCCATACTCACTCTCTGCGTCATCTAGGAGCTCCTTGAACATTGGGTGATTCGCCAGCTCTATCTTCACCAGGAATCTCTCTCTCTGGGGTCCCACGTACACCCACAAAAATCCCTCCGGAGCCACCACCTGCTTCTTCTCATCCTTCTTACTCTTTCCAAATGATTCTCGAAACTTCCAGATTATGTTGTAGCTTCTGCATCGTCCCCAAACCCTCTTGCATTTCTGCTTCACGCTCTCCATAAATAGTTCTCTCTCTTGATCGCGGCGGCTAGCGGCGCCTGAATGAAACTTGTGTTTCTGGGATCAAGAGGTGGACTTGATATGGAGAACATGGACAGAGAACGGGGGGATTAGGGTTTCTTTTGAAACTTATGGAGGAGATGAGAGAGGGAGGGAGGGAGGGATGTGTATATAAGGGAGAGATTTTGGCTGCCTGCTTTAATTTCTATCTCAGACACGGTTGTCTTAGTCTACGCCTCGCGAATTGACGCCATCTTAAATTATAATTATTCTGTTTAATGAACAACGCCGTTTGATTTTGAACGAACAAGTTCAACATGGGAGAAAGTGAAATATAATATACTAGTTTAATTTATCAATCGTCATTCAACTTCAAAAAAAAAATGCAATCATCATTCATATATATATATATATATATATATATATATATAATTTAACATCAGGTGTGTACATATATATAATTTAACAAGGCCAATTAATCCGACATGGTGCACTAATTAATATATATAATGGAGAATAATAATTATTACTTTTGTTGAAAGTGTTAGTCCGAGTATAATTATTTTTGTAACTCCATACGTTTACATCATGTGTCAAATATCACATGGACTTTTAATTTTCTACACAACTATAAGTATTATATAAATACATGGTATTTTATAGATGGTATATTACGCCCTAATGATGTGTCAATTACTTTATCAATTAGTTCAAGTTGATCATTGCAGCGATTAGCAATGTGACTTTTCAACCACGTCAAAAGAAAAAATGGATTTCAGAGTCGTAATTCACTGTTCACTTTCGCGCCTTTCAGACCAAAACTACCATTTCGTCATCTAATAATGATACTTAACGATTTTCTCTCTGTCACAATTCACTAACTTTCAACGTTAAAAGCGGGTCCCTCATTTCTCTAGTCAATCATCCCATGCAAGGAGCATCTAATTCCCCATTATAAAGGGACATATACATGCCCTGGTACACATCTCAATAAATACCGCCTCTGATTATCATGAAAATAATTTTTATTTAATTTAAATCATCCTTAATAATTCATTTAATTTAATCAATGATTTAGTTGTATTGTTGATTAAAAAAACTCTCGTTAATTTTTGTAAAAGTGATTAAAATCAGGGCAACGTATTTGTATTTTTATAATGAAAGTCGAGATACGTCGGATTATTAGCTGATTTGAGTACAACTTATATACTCTTGATAAAGAAAAGTTTACCGTTTAAAATTAAAATTAAATATAAACACGGTCAGATTTTTTTGTCAAAAACAAGTGATTTATAGTAATATATAGTTAGATGCGGACTTAATGAGTCATCAAGGCCAAGGAGGGTCCGCACGTGCCCATCTGTTTTGAATGTAAGGAGAGCAGTTATTGACTCCTTATATGCTTAAATTATTTTCTAATGGAAGCAATGTTGAATATTTTATATTTCAATCAGCGCAGAGAAAATACCAATATAATCCCTATATTTTAATCATATTTTGTTGTTAGTCCTTGTAAGATTATCGACTTTTCTTTTATTCTTTTTTATTTATTCCATGTTAAATATTGATCCTTTTAATTTAAAAAAATATTTAAAATGATAATGTGTTTAACCTAAACAGTGTTAATTTTAAATATTTTTTTAAATTAAAAGGATCAATATTTAACATGGAATAAATAAAAAAGAATAAAAGAAAAGTCGATAATCTTACAAGGACTAACAACAAAATATGATTAAAATATAGGGATTATATTGGTATTTTCTCTGCGCTGATTGAAATATAAAATATCCAACATTGTTTCCATTAGAAAATAATTTAAGCATATAAGGAGTCAATAACTGCTCTCCTTACATTCAAAACAGATGGGCACGTGCGGACCCTCCTTGGCCTTGATGACTCATTAAGTCCGCATCTAACGGAATCAGCATCTCCAACCTTTTATTATTAATAAAATATTCAGAAATTATTATGATATGATTTGATAGAAATTGTACAAATCCTATTACTCCATCAGCGGCGTTGGATTTTTACCCATTTTTTTCAAATCATATCATAATAATTTCTGAATATTTTATTAATAATAAAAGGTTGGAGATGCTGATTCCGTTAGATGCGGACTTAATGAGTCATCAAGGCCAAGGAGGGTCCGCACGTGCCCATCTGTTTTGAATGTAAGGAGAGCAGTTATTGACTCCTTATATGCTTAAATTATTTTCTAATGGAAACAATGTTGGATATTTTATATTTCAATCAGCGCAGAGAAAATACCAATATAATCCCTATATTTTAATCATATTTTGTTGTTAGTCCTTGTAAGATTATCGACTTTTCTTTTATTCTTTTTTATTTATTCCATGTTAAATATTGATCCTTTTAATTTAAAAAAATATTTAAAATGATAATGTGTTTAACCTAAACAGTGTTAATTTTGCTGAAATAAACATAATACTGTTAAATCTAAGCAAAATATTTTTTTATGTAAATATAGGATATTTATTGTCAAAAATAATAACAAATTAAATACTCTCGCACTATATTTGTTAGTACTAACCGTAAGACTAGGGATGGAAACAGGCCAGGCCAGGCCAGGCTTTTGCCTTAACAGGCCAAGCCTGTTAAGTAATAATATAGCCTGTGCCTGGCCTGTAGCCTGTTATAGGCTAATTTTTTAGCCTAAGCCTGGCCTGTAAATATACGTGGCCTGGCTTGAAGCCTGTTAAAAGAGCCTGTTTTATAATTATACTAACAGGCCTTTGCAACAGGCCCTGTAACAGGCTTTCATAACAGGCCTCTAAACAGGCCTTCGTAACAGGCCCATAACAGGCTTTTTTTATAGATTATATTTTAAAAAATTACAAATAAGCTTTTCATAATATTAATCAGTCTAAAATTAATTAATATCTAATCAACCATCAAAACAGTACCAAACAAATAGAACAATTGTCATTACCAGAATACTAGTACAACAATCTAAGCCAAATCAAAATAAAATTATTGACTATACATCATGAAATCTTCAACATAATTTCTTCCTCTTTCTCCAACACCTTGAAAAGAAGAAATGAAATGCATATTATTACATCATAAAACAATTAAATCTGTGCAAGTTGACACAGCATGGCCAAAGTTTAATATGGCCATTTAAATCTCTGTTTCGAATTGCAAAAACAGGGTATGCTCATATTAGTAGTTCCACACCCCAAGAGACAAGTCTGCGATTTAAAGTATGCTCATGCAATGCTGTTATGCATGGTTAAAATTTTAGCAGTAGTAAAGCTTAGCAGAGTTTACATTCCCAACAAACCAATCTTCATACCTTTCTCCATCTCTGAGTAGAGTTTACTATTCCTCACCGCACAATTCATCCCTTTCTCTATCTCTACGCTAACCAACAAACCAATCTTCAACAAGTTCCATTTCTCTATAGTTACTTGCCTTGTTATTACCCTAATCCTTCAATACATAAATTACACGGTACGTAGTTAATTAATAAATCTGTTCCTCTTTATATGCATGACACTCGTAACTGTTTCCCCTCCCTATCTTTCTCTCCATTAATATTCATTGGTTTCTTCCTTCGTTTACACAGTTACTATACGGACGACCTGTTGAATCATTCATTACATGTTTCGCTCTCCAACAACACAAATGATAAAACCAAAAAAACAAAGAAGAAGAAGCTGGTTTTCAGAAAATTTTGTACCAGAGAGTGGTAAAAATGGTTAGAGAAGCAGAGCATAAAAAAAAAGGAATGGAGAGCACATCACTGTAGTAAACGAAGATGATGCAAGAACATTAAATTAGTGAAGGAAGAAGAGAAGAGCGACAAACTGGTGAAGGTTTGAAGTCTGAAGGTGCGCGATCTGTCGGTGCCGCAAGCTACAAGTCGCTGAACTCCGGTGCCGCAAGCCACAAGTCGCTGAACTCCTCTGAACTCCGGTGCCGCAAGCCACAAGTCGTTGAACTCCTCTGAACTCCAGTGCTGCAAGCCGCAAGTCGCTGAGGAGGCTCAGGTGCCGCAAGCTGTGAGATTGAGAGGTTTACGATTTGCGAATGGAATGAAGGCCTGACTGGAATTAGAGTAGATATTTTAAAATTAGGGTTAGCATATATGATTTTTTGATAATAAAATTAAAAGTTACAAATAAAATTTATAATTATAAGACTTAGTCTAGTGGTATGATTATTGAATATTATCTAATAGGTCTGAAGTTCGACACTCACCCACTACATAGTCATACCATATTTATTTTAAATAACAGGCCCAGGCCGCCTGACAGGCTTGACAGTCTTCTTACAGGGCCTGGGCCTGGCCTATTAAGTGAAACAGGTTTCTACACAGGCTTGAGCCTGTGTATTTTTTAAAACAGGCCAGGCTCAACCAAGCTAAATTCAGGTCAGGCCACAGGCCCCGAACAGGCCGCCTGACTTATTTCCACCCTACGTAAGACCCATCTAAACAAAATATTAGCATACCTAATGCTCCTGCAAGTGCACGGCATGGATAGCCACAAAACCCATTTTATCATCCAATGGGTATATTTTTTTTCCAAATCATCACGTTTTTCCCTAATCATGTGAGACATTTAATGATGTTAAGTCTGTGAATCTAAGTGAAATTAATATTGTTTGAACAAACTCACGGCCTTTCTGAGTAATTTTCATAAACTAGATCGACTAATATTTCCTAAGCAAATAAAAGAAATGAGAAACTATAAAAGTAATTTATAAGAATTAAAAATAAAATAATATTTTTTATCTTTAATATATGATTTATTTAATTAATTTAATTATATTAAAAAATTAATCAATATGATATTTAAAAAAAAATCATCCAGCATATATATAGTGTCTATTATACATAACTAAGCATGAGATGGTGTTTATTTTTACAGCGTATAGCGAACATGACATGGTATTAGGATTTTATCATGCTCCATGTTCGTCCCATCGAGCTCTGTAGCGTCAAGCTTTATCCCATATCGTGTGTCAAACCTGCCGTTCAACATAACTAGCTCTAATTTATTTTTATTGGATTTGTTTTAGTTCAAGAGACAGTTTGCATTATTTTTATTTTTATTTTATTGTAATTTAATTAAAAGTATAGAACGACTGGGTAATATTGGTAGGGGGTGCTACTTATTATATTCATTATGGTTGGTCAAAAGGTCAAAGAGCGGTGTTTGAATGTGAGAAGTGGGAAGTGCGGATACTCAATTGCCTATATATATTTTTTATTGATCACAAGAATAAGTATTCTTACGTGTTCATTGATAAAGAATAATCGCAATAATAAATAATATAATAGTCGTAGTAGTAGTACAGACTTATTAATTTATTGATTTTGATGTATGAAAAGAGTATGGAGACGTCACGTGGGAGTCGATATCCAATGAAAGATGTGGCTTGGATTATTATTAATTTATTACATCACCAACTTAACTCTTGATTCATTTCTTTTCCTCATTTGGAGCTTTTAATTTACTATTCTCTCCTCACTTTTTAACTCTCGCAATCTTATTGCAAACATTTTTTTTTCAAAAAATAAAAATAAACGTATCGTTTAATTAATTAAATTAATAAAGAGACTCGATCATAATTTATGAATGTGACTGTACGTTGTTAGAATAGCTAGGATATCATATATATGTTGAAACCCTATATTACATAAAAATATTTGAACCAAAATTGAAAATTATAGGTCTTTTTGTAATTCTAGACAAAACATTTTAAATAGATTAAGCAAAAACTATATTTTATACATGAGTTAAGAATAATGAATTTTTTCATAAAGTTTGATATACATATATATATAGTTAAACAATATGATTGATAGACTCTGTTTTTTTTAAAAAAACTAAATGTGATTGTCACTTTCCAGTAAATAAAGACTGTGTATATTAAAAATCAAAATCAAAATATTGGAATTGAAATAATAAACATTCCAAACAAATACCGGCGTGATTACCAAAAGGAAAATACAACAGGGCGAACTGCTTTTGACTTTTGGATCGTATCCTCCATTCCATCTTTAAAGGTCACTTGAAATTAATTATCCTCTATATTTGCATCTTATTTCTATAAATTTTGGACCCAGATTTTTTTCTATTAATAATACCTTATACATACATAAATTTTCAAGCAAACTATCGTCTACAATGAATTTTTCTTAATTAAAATTTGAATATCCGAGTCTCTTCTTATGTCTTAGTTATTTATTTTATTTTATTTTCTTGCCTCAAAATCCTCTTCAAATCGGTCAAAACTAGGAGGAGGAATGAAAACAGATCCTTTCACCAAGCATGTCTGCTACTTCTTCCTCCTGAAGCTAAACTAAATATTAATTATCTATCAAACGATCCTTTCTCTGCCCGTTGCGGTCAAAACAAGAAGAATTTGTTACCCATAGAAAGCTTGTAAAATTCTCCATCATAATTTTCTATTCTAGAAGTGGGTGCGAAAATGACTAAAGTTAAACTATATCTTGTGCAAGCTTGAACGACTTTCCTGTCCTCTTTCCATTTTTTTAATTGGTTAAAAGAGAAACACAAATGAGCTTATGTCAGCATTTCATAAAGGAAAAGACACGAAGATTATCTGAATCATCGTCATCTTCTGATGAGAAAGGATGTGTTAGAAGACAATTATTGCTGATTAACTACATAAAAATGGCCGAAGCTTATGGATTATGATCGACAAGAGCGTCTCTTTGTCAAGTCATGCATGCTATATCTTCTCTTTCTCTCATTTTTCTACAGAATACATGCTTGTTTATCCGCTCAGTGGGAAACGAGACCAGATGCGTAGTAAATAATGGAGATCAACCAACTTGAATAATTTATGACGGCGTACGAGATTGGCAAGCATTATCTGAATCATCGTCATCTGTGAAATGAGAAGGATGTCGGAAGACAATTGTTGCTGATAAACTGTGAAATTGATACTGCAGTCTTTCAAAATACTCAAATGGACAATATAATAAAGCGTTTTTGGTCCCACAGCCACACAAAGGTCATGCATGTCTGCCTTGCTCTGTATCTCTCTCATTTTTTTCTATAGAAAGTTTCATTGTTTATCAAATAAATGTGAATCCATATTTTAATAGAGATCGCTGTCACCACTCAAAAATCATGGGATGACCACTACAAAATAAGAAGAATTCATATTCCTTAAACCTCAAGCAAATAAATAGAACACCTGATTTAATGATTATAACATATATTTCTTTATACTTAAAAGGTCAATCATTTGTAAAAATTTCTATAGAATTATCATTATATATCAGACTTCTTAAAAATTTTATAATAGCTAGCAAATATACCAACTAACATACGAAACTCTACTCAACATAATATATACATATACTCTATTAATATAGCAAAAAAGGATAAGTATTCTATCTATAGATTAAGTGGAGCATCTAATTTTTAAAAATAATATATAATTTTATAAGTTTATAATTACATTCTATATCAGCTACACAAAATAGAGCAACAACTTCAGATCAACAGAGAAGCTATCCGCTACTCAGCTGAAGAATATGGTCAATAGCATTATCTGAAACTAAAATAATCTACCAGCGAATAACGTCCAATTATTAAAATAATTAAAAATGCAGAAAGAAACAATTTAAAACATATTAAACTGTTAATAATAAAGTTTATTGTTAAATCTAGATTTCTAGAGTATAAAATCAGTGCAAGAATAAAATTGTATAAAAATTATTAATCAAATCAATTTAATAGCCAGTAAAATATTTTATTAAGAGACGTCAATTTAAAACAATAATTCTTAAATCTTATCTTTTCGTAGGACTTTAATAGAATAAATTATCTGGCATAAACACACATTCTACAAGAGTAATTAACTATTCTGGCGCAGCACAAAGCCACAAAAAATTGTGCAAGACCCACGAATAACAGACGTGAAAATGAATCCCATGAATATTCGACACGAGTACTGTGCTAACGAATATCAGGCAAGCTCGATTTTAACTATAGTACATTAAGGACTAACAATATTGCCTTTAATAACTAACGTTCTATATTCAGTTCTCTCAAAAATTAATTTTTAAGCATGCATGGAGTCAATTTAATATTAATAAATAACAAGATCCTTCAATACTGAAATCTTATAAATAAAATTTTATAATCAAGGACCCCAGCATAAAAATCGAAATAAAATCTCAAGATTTTCTTTATTTTAAATGCAATAAAACTCTTTTCAAATAATGGTATTCAATATTTCAAAGTGAAAAATTATCTTAATATAAAAGTCTACAAAATATCTTTCAAAACTTTCGTTGTGCATTCCTTACGTAAGCATGATGATAAGTTATTCAACATAAAACTCAATGACAATAATTAAAACTCTTAGTTCATATAAACATGCTTTTAACAAAATATATTTAAAAATTAATATTTTAAATAAAATGTACCAAGTTGTAAGATAATATCTAAAAATATTGCTTAAAAATAATATTTGTTGTCAAGGAACATTATTCACTCATCTACACGCTTCTAAACTTTTATTCTGTCTAACTAAATAACTTTTAATTATGTTTGCATCTCAACTCGTGATATCCCAAAAATAATACATTAAAATTTTAATTATATTTTTGACAATCCAAAATCATATCACAACAATCAATTTATAACACTTTAAAATAGAACGAGAACTTAAACTTTAATTCCTATTTTTCTTTGAATAATATCATAACAATTTAAATGATAATAGAACTTATCACTTATATTTAACAAATCAAATATTTAAACTTTAGAAATTATCTTTCACCCTTTTTTTCTTCTTTTTTGTCAAGCTCAAATTCAATAAATTTAACAGCCACCCTAGCAACAATAGATATTCATATACACTACAACTTTGATTATGTTCTCTAATTTCTATCGAGAACTTAGAAGACTTTAATTAAACAAAATTTTTATATATAAAGAGCATCCAATCAATCTCTACCCACTACTTCCATAAACATATAAATATGCTAATTTAAGCATATATTTTCAAGATCATCTGTCTATAAATTCCTAACAGTATCATAAAATCCCGTAACATCCAAATTCCAATGTAAACGAACAAATAGCTTTTATTTCCTTCAATGTATTAAAATTTCAACTTCAATATTTCTGTCCATCAAGAATAATTTTAAATCTTCATCCTTAACTTTTAAATGGCCGTTTAATCTTCATCTAATTGCCTTTCACCATGACTAGTTACACTTGCTTCACTTGAATATAATTTCCAGTACATAATATAATTCTAAAATAGTGGGTTATGGTCAGTCTTTTTTGTTTTTTTTACAAATCTTAGCTCTAATATGAAATCGTCATCACCCATCTTCCTTCCAATCCCACGTACAACACACAGAAGCAACAAGAAGATAATTGGTACAGCTAAACACATACACACACAGCAACAGTAACGAAAGGGAAGAGCAGCAAACTAACTTATACCCATGGCAACAATTATCACCGACCAAATCGAAAAAGGAAGGAGAAGAGTATCAGAAAATTTTAGTACCTACAGCAGCGACAGACGAGGACTTGTGCATGCACGTCGACGATGAATAGAGGAGTCGACCTTCACCGCTACTCTTTTTAGATCAGAGGGAGAAGGGAAAGGTAGTTCCTGGAACAGCAGCAACAACAGCAACCTGAGCTCTTAGCGAAAGAGAAAGACGACAGTCGACAACACAGTCCCCAGCGACAGCAACACGGATGATGGAAGCAGTCAGAGTCAAAGCAGCAGTAGGTTTCAGGTGAGGGTGGCAAAGCTTCTCCCTCTGCTCTGTTTTGTCATGCTGTCCGAAAAAAGAAAGGAGAGATAGCTGATATAAAATGACTGGGGCAGTTTGATAATTTCACACAATAATAGGTGGAGCTAAAAAATGAAATCTCACTTTAAGAGAGCTAAGATTCGAAATTATTACCTCACACTCAACTCCACGATATTCAATCATCAACTTCTCTGTTATAATACTGGAAGAAATAATATATATATATATATATATTAAAATAATATGATTTATCTATCTATTTTCTAAGGTCAAAATGGCGTGCATAGATTGGCAAAAGAATGATTTTTAAACCGATTCCACGTTTCACATCATGAAAGAGGGATTGAAGGAAAAAATAACTTATCTCTGGAGATGAAATAAACTGAAATAAGACACATAAATGCTTATATTAAATCATATGCATGTAATTTATCTCTAGTAGTGGTAATGACTGATTTATTATAAAAAGGGCCAACCCAGTTCGAGTCCCCACTTGGTGGGGGTGCTGGGGAAGGGAATAATCTAAGCAGCCTTACCCCTGCTTTGCAGGGAGGTTGGTTCGAACCCGCGACCTCAGATCCCACGGCAAGCGAGTTTACCGCTGAGCCAAGCCGGCCCTTCGACTGATTTATTATAGTGTGTGATAAATTAAAATTTAAATTCTTATTATAAAAAATACTTAATAATATTTTGAATATAATTATTTTTAATAAAAAGATTCGTATATTTAACAACAAAATTAAAATAGTCTAATATTTGTTGGATAGAACAAGTGTATGTTAGGAGGAATCTGTGTTATTTTTTCTATAAATGAAAAATGAGAAGAGAAGAGTGAGATAGGGGCAAATTTGACTTTATGTGAATCTCTCACATCACATGTGTGTTTATATATTGAGGAGGAAGAGAGAATCTAAATGATATTATGGAACCTTGAGTGAGGAGATATGGCATATTGGTACTCCACAGTGTGGGCGCAAGCATTATGTCATGATCAATGATGACACTGCATTATACATATTAGCCTTGTTCTTGGCGGCATTTTCCCATGCGTGTTCTTTTATTTGCCTAGTATTTACTATAACTATTGGAAGCCTTTCTAGTTTCTACTCAAAATCTGGTTGGACACCAACTTCCTGCAATGCTTATATTGTTTCGTCGCTCTTTATAACGTCTCGTCTCGTCAATTGTAATGATCACAATAGATACTCCATAATGAAACAATTGTAAATATATTAGGAAGATATGCTAAATCCGAAACTCCAAATCATTACTAATCAAATCCAACCGTATTAAACTATAATCACTCCTGTCGTATTAAACTATAATTACTCCTGCTATAATTATAAAAGTTAAATAAAAAAAATATTTTAATAAAAAATATAAATTTTAATTTATTTTTATCTTTTTAAATTTTAATTTTTCTCTTAAAATATCTGTATATATTAAAATATTTCTATTAAAAATAATTTATATACACATAATTTTTAAAAATATTTTAAAAAAATAATATATAATTATTATAATTAATTTAACTAATTTTTTAATCTATTAAAATAAATTAAATAAATTTTATATTAAGACTCATAGTTCATATTAAAAAAAACAATCCAACGTTAACAAACCCCACGTGCGCTCTAACTATGATTAACAATTTCACCTATTTGTGTTCCACGTCTCGTCATAGGTCAATTCTTCACGACCTCTTCCTATAGGTGCCAGTTAAGTTGAGACCGCCAGCGACTCGCCCCAAGCAAAAACCCATCTTCCCATAGCAAACCCAGACAGACCTGCTCATTCTTCTTCGCCTTCGTCCTCCTCAGGGCCATCCCTCTTCAGAGGTAGGTTCTCTCTCTCTCTCTCTCTGTTTGTCTCTTGTAATTAAATGCAACCAAGGAGGATATTGGAGTTTTTGAGGATTCTAGAATATATATGTTTTGTCCTTTGTGGCTCTGCTCTGCTAGCTATTTTTGTCTCTTGGACTCTCCTTCTGTCTTGCATTTTCGCAGACGCTTTTGTTCCCATGTCTCCTTCCTCTTCTTCTCTTTTTCGTGACGTACTCTGCTTTTTCGCCGTTGCCTTCGCTGTTCACGCCTTTACCTTTTCGCTGCATTCCCCATGCTCCTCTTTTCTATTCTGTCTTTCCAGCGAATAACTCTGTTTCACTCGTCTTCCACACGCTTTCAATGTTCTTTCTCAGAGAATTTTCCGTTCTTAGTAAGTTGATTGAGAGTTTGACAAAGACCTTGTGGGTTCATTTTTTATACTAGTGCAAGCTGGCTCCTTGTCAACTAATTAATATTCTTGTTGGTTTGATATTCCCAACTGTCGTGTGGCCTCGCTGTCTCTCTCAGATCTTCATATCCCATTCACCGGGTTCTTCCTTGCTCCGTGACTGACAACTCAGTGAACTAACTGGTCAAAACTAAAAAATAATCACAAATTCTGTTTTAACTTTTGGATCGATGGCTGTTTGTCGCCCGATTGATTTGTGATGTGACCTCTTTCAAATCGCTCCTGCAATATTTTAAAATTTTCTGTTCACTTCAAACCATAAGAAAAACAAAGTCTTGTCCGAGTGTTATCTTCACTGCACATACTTTCTATCATCCGGATTTTAGTGAGCCTCGCTCTTCACGCGTATCTTCATTTCCATTCTCCTCTCTCTCTCTCTCTCTCTCGTGGCGGTATCTATAGTGGTTCGTTCGTATCACTCAGAGTGTCGTTTTCCTTCTGTTAGCAATGGAAGCGCGTTCGATTCCAGCGATCGTTGTCACGGCAGCATCATCGTTATTGTTCCTGGGACTGCTCGCATATTTGGCCGGTGCGTTCGTATTTCTCCACGTCTCGAACATTATTATTATTGATCCTTCTCTTTGTATTCATTTGTAACTCTGTTTTATTTTACATATCAGATATGAGTGATAGCGCCACCTGGCTGGGTATACAGGAAGAAGGAACGCCAAACATTACACTCTCCACTCATCGGAAGCTTCTTGGAGGTAATTATAGTTAACTCATCGTACAGTTTATTTATTGTCACTTGTTTTTGTTATTTTCGAAGTATAGCATGTAAACGTGGAAGTTATGTGGATTTGAATAGGGAGTGGGAAGGAGGAGGTGAACAGGATGTGGGGTGAGCATAAATGTAGGAAGGAAGATATAGTGATAAGGCAGGGGGCGACGGCGCCGCTGGTGACTGGGGTTCCGACGTACACGGTGGAAGTTACCAACATGTGTGGGAGTGGGTGTGGTATCTCCGGAATCCACGTCAGCTGTGGGTGGTTCAGCTCGGTGCGTCTGGTAAACCCAAAGGTGTTCAAGCGTCTTCGGTACAATGATTGCCTCCTCAACAACGGTAAAGCCTTGGCCGCCGGCGCTACTCTCTCCTTTCAGTACGCCAACACCTTCCCCTATCCTCTCGCCGTTTCCTCCGTCTCCAGCCCTCCATAATTACCACTTTACCCCTTGCCTTTTTTGGGTTTATTGTGAATATAAACATGACAGATAGAGATAGAGAGAGGCGTGTATGTGCTTTCTGCGGCGATATATGTTAGGATGGGGAATTCTTAGAGGTTTTGTTGTGTCCCTGTTTTGATTGTTTGCTCTGGCATATGGTTCCATTTGGTTAACTTCTTCATACGGTCAGTTACGTTAGCTAACTAACTTCACAAATATATTGGGATTCACTCAGTGTTCTGTATTGCTACTCTTGCTAGTTTGGATAATAAACTGTCATTTTAGATCACGAAATCACGGTCATTCATGTTTCTTATTTTCTTTTAGTTTTTTTATATATAGTTGTTATTTGTTAATTTTTGGCTACATTAATGCTATACAATAAGCCCAATCACTATACTTTCGGCCCAATAAAATTCATTAACATGAAAGTCTAATAGCCTAACAGTGGTAAGCGGCTCGGTAGCGTTTAAGCGAGGTCTCGAGTTTGAGCTTTGTCGTACGCAAAAAATTTTTGTTGGGAGACTCACCCACTATAGCCAGGTGCGCGACGCGGGTCGGATCCGGATGTAGTTGGGGTAAAGTTCCGGTAAACCGGGTGGGGAACAAAAAAAAACTGCCACATCATGTTTATAACAAAAAAAAGCACTGCAGTATCATATAAGTTTTTTACAAACGTTCTCTGAGATTGTACTTTAGTTATGGTGAAAAAACTTAGGGATCACTGCTGTTTTTTTTTTCTGGATCACCCTTCGTTACTCCATAGACGACTCTCTCACAGGCTATGTTAGGCCCACGACCACAGAAATAGGGCCTACAAATTCAGGATTAGCTCCCATTAACAGTATATCTAAATACATTGAGTGAATTCACAAGGTTAAATATAGCGGAAGGGAGGAGTCTTTTATAATATGATGAATCTAAATTAGAATTCTTACTAAAAGATATACTTATATTTAGTATTTGATAATACCTTGAATAACATAAAAAGAATATCTATTCTTAGTAAACAAATAAATAGATTCGGTGACTTCAGGCCGAAAGATAAATTCAGAACACAATATTATTAACAATATAAAACACAAAAAAGTGTGCCGGTAAAGAAGATAAATCAAGCAATGTGAGATAATCTTTTGGTCAACAATTTATTTAAAAATTTAATTTTTAATAAAGCATAATTGCATCACATATAATTGACAACATTTAGTGGGATAAAGTTTGTTATTGTTATATTTTTAACTTCAATATTTAAAACAAAAAATATAAATATATTTGTGCATCAATACGTGTGTTTCATGTGGCATATAATATTTAAATAATAAAATAATATTAGAACTGTTTCTATTGTTATAACTTATAGCCAAACTTTTAAATAAAAGTTACCCTCGACGTGGAGACAAATTGAGAATAGGGTTCTCTGGAGATGGAGTCCTTGGATGCATGTGGAGGTGAAGGGCAAGTAGAAGTCATGAGTCATTTCTTGGTGGGGTCTAATTTGTACTTGTTTGGACTGCCCCGCTTCATCCCTGCTGAGCGGTAATTTATTTTTTTGAAGTCCAGATAGAGGAAAAACAAAGAGAACAGGTTATCTAAAGATTTAGTTATAGATAGAGTTCGATAAATTCATATAATTTATGTAGTGGACCGGATCAGTGGAAAAATGTTTGTTGGTGGGGTTGTTGCGGCTGCTTCTTAACTTTTTGAGATAGATTCTATTTTATTTTTCCCGCGCTTTAAAAGAAACTGTGTAATGAAGCATATTAAAGATGCGTCTGATAGATGACTTTGCATATAATTGGTGAAGCCAGTAGTATACGGCGCATATATAAATTTCAATAGTATAATTAGGCTGTGGACGAAAACGACGTCACTGGCATTAACTGGTAGTTGCCAAGTGAAAACTTCTCGTGCATGTCGACGTTTCGTGAGAACACAACCTTGAAGAAAGGAAGGAAGGAATAGAAAACGACTTGTATGAAGGTATTTGTGAATAAGGAAAGTGAGAGGAAGGAGTTTATGCAGAAAAAAGGAGGAAAGAAGACGATGGAATGATGACAACGAAGATGCACGAAAACAAAGAAAGCAGTAAAAAAGCAGAAGATGTTGACAAAATGAACACGAATGTGGCCGTAGGGTTATCTAAAACCCTTCATTATCAACTACGACGTACGTGAGCATCTCAGCCCAATGTACTCATTAATTTGTCATCTTGTGCGCATGTATGTGTTGGAACACTGAGATAACTTAGAGAGAAATTAATTAAAAGAATGAATGGAAAAGAGGTATGAAAGAACAACATGGAGTGATGGTGGTAGTGGGTACATGCACTTGATTGGCTTGAGTGTTAGGAAAAGGAAGAAATAGATGGCTCGATCTTCTGTCTTTCGAGTACTTCGATGCCCTAAAGATATGGTTAAGGAGAAAAAGGGAGGTCATGGATAACAATAACTTTGTGGATTTCTTTTTCAGGCTGCTTTCGAATGTGCACAGACAGAGAGATCTCTTTTTGAGATTTGGTTCTTTGTTTGTTACTGATTAGACTTTTTATACAACGTTACCTTTCTCTCTTGGATCATCATCATCATCTTCTTCTCCTTCATTTGTTTGCCCCGTTGGCTTTTATTAATAATAATTATCCAAACTAATGACTTGTCATTGTGGTAAGAATTATTACACTTAACATATATTTACGGTTAAAACACTCTCTTGTCAATTTTAATTACCTTGCGATGCCACTGTCAAGGGCACTACAGCCACCGCCACATCAGCTTCCCCTTTTACTTGTCGGCCATTAATTTTTGTCTTCCCTTTAATTCCAATACAATTTCATGCATCACCTGCCCCTCCCTGCATTAAAGATTCGACACACATCGCTGGAAACCATAACATGATTAGTTTAAACATTTACAAAGTCTCGAGTTTTATTCCTTCACATTATGAGAAAATAAAGATATAAAGTTGCATGGAAGTAGCTAGCAAGGAAATTGCAGAAATAAAGAGATATCGTTCCCTAGCTAGAATATCAGTATTAAGTAGTAGTTTATGGAAGTCACAAGAAGACAAGTTAAAGCGGAAAGCAGAGAAAAAAACAAGTTTGGTTTGAAATAAGAGAGATGCGAATCATCAAAAGGGACAGTGTTACAACAACATGGGACGCATTGTCAAGGGATATGGAGTCTCAAGTACAGAGAAGTTGTTTGGTGAACATGACAATGTTGGGCTTTGGCACCTTTCTTGTACGATTTTAAGCTGCTTTCAATTGCCCAGTTACATATGTCACCGATTGCTTTCCAACTCAAGCTGACTCACCACTTTTCCCACAATGTTATATATTCTGCCATATATATATATATGTGTGTGTGTGTGTGTGTGTGAATTCGTATGAACAATTCACACAGACAGCATATATCTGCTTCACCGTATTGGTGATGTTGATTAGGGGGGAAAAGTCCAATCTCAATTCTAAAAAAGAAATAGATTAATGGCAATGAGTTACATTTTCTTCCCACGCACTGACAATAAATTTGTAATATATTAGGTGGGTCTCAAATACAAAACAATTGCAAAGAAAGAAATATAAAATATTTTAGACAGCGAAACACACAGGTGAATGAATGTACCGGGGGTTTCCAACTTTTCATGAAAGTCAAAAGTGTAACAAATATAAAATTAAATACGTGGGCTTCCATATATCCCACCAGTATATAAACTTTATGTTTTTTTTACCTCATTTTACGGCGTCGTCAAGAATCCACAAGTATTTGTCATCCTTGCAAGCAAGAGGACCAGGAAAAGTACTGTTCTGAGATGGAAGAACTGAGGAACAACGAACCATGCCTGCATCAACTTGTTGAAGACGAAGATGAAAACTACCAAGAAGACAAGGTCATCAAGTCAGAAACTTTATTTGATCTTAATGCGTCTGGTCTTGAGAAGAATGACAGCCCAGAACTCAATCTCATCACTTGCTTGGATCATCAGTGTTCACCATCAAAAACATCATCAGAAAGCTGTGCTGAAGGCGCTTCTGGTGCTGGTTCAGAAGCAGAACCAAGATTTTTCTCCTGTAATTATTGCCAGAGAAAGTTCTACAGTTCACAAGCCCTTGGGGGACACCAAAATGCGCACAAGAGGGAGAGATCAATAGCGAAAAGAGGACAGAGACTTGGAACGCAAATACTGGCTTCTGCAGCAGCTTATGGGCATCATCATCCTTTTCTGCATAATTATGGGTATGCGAGCATGGCGTCTCTGCCTCTCTATGGAGCTGCTGGCAGTAATAGGCCTCTGGGGATTCAGGCTCACTCTTTGATCCACAAGCCATGTAATAGGGCTTGGTCACAACAACCAGGGATAGGGAAGCTAGAGATGGTGAATTTTCATAAAACGACGTCGGGATTAGCTTCCAGAGGCAGTGTGGGGAGGTTTGAAATCGTGAAGACCAAGATGGGTTCTGCAGAAAATGAAGAGATGAGTGGGTATTTGGTGAGTGGGGCTCATTGTTTGAAGACTAATCCAGAAGAAATGAAGCACCTTGATTTGTCTCTCAAGCTTTAGGCTTGTAGCTAGGCTCGTTGTTGATTAGGTTTGGACTCTTGGATGGTGATCTGTATGACGATCAATAGGGTAAATCATTTTGTCAGATTTCTTTTCCCCAAGCGTGTTGCATAATTATATTCTGTATATCTTTTCTTGGTAGGATCAAAGGTCTGTTTCTGTTAATCAACTTGATTTGTAGCATATTTAACTCCTCTCTGTAAGGGGCATTATTCAGTTTATATTTCAAGTTTTTCACCTACGGGGGTCTTCTTTTGCTGTGTCTTGTTTCTTATCTGTGAATCTGATTACAAGTTTCGGCAGCAACATAAAATGAATTTTCACTGAATCTCTCCATAAGTTTTGATCATATATGCACGTGATCATCACACAAGTACAGAGTCACCTAGGTCTTCGTCCTTGATCTGAGTAAAAGAACACCGATGGGCAAGGTGAGACCTGAATTTCACAGAAATGATACAAAAATCGTGCAAAATAAGGCCTGACGATTGGCTTGATTGTGACATCTGACATCAATTTTTGTAGAAAATATAAGTTAAGGATTCAGAGTTGTTAATTGCTTGTCGTCCAATAAGATTCTTCTATAATGAAGAGACAAAAGTGACAACATGAGCGAATAATTTGAATATATTAAGTTATCAGCTTCATCATCATGCCAAAAATCTAACTTGACAGTGAGTTAGATAACATGATTATGAATTTATATCTGAATAAATAAAAAAGAACAGAGGAAGAGTGGGGGGGGGGGGCGTGTGATTGTGCAGATATGCAAAGGTTGATAATAATATGAAAAGACTTGGTCTTTGTGGCAAAGGGGGTGTGTGGTTGTCGTGTATTGTGGGGGGTGCTTGATAAGGGTCTCTCTCAAATCTAGACAAGATTCGTTATGGAATACTATAATGGATCTGCTGTGTAACCCATGTTACACAAGTTTCTGATATTTTAAGGTGATTTATTAAACGTGTCCGTTAGTCATTATCAGAAAGCCTCCCCTGAATTTGAAGTTTGAACGTCCCCTTTCCATCCTCCAGCCCCAAAAGTGTTGTTTTCTTTCACATGCCCTTACTCCATTGGCACCTCATTTTTTCCTACCACGACTGTATAAATATATATCAAAGATCCTATTTTTAATGAATAGGTAGTTTGAAAGGGAAAGCCCGCGTTAGAGATCTTTTGGTCCTTTTAGCAAGCAAGCATGCAAGTATCTAGATTGTAGAAGTTGTTGAACACCAACACGTGCCTTTGATCGAATATTTAAGAACTCAGGATTTAAAAACCTCTGTCGTTTTTGTGCAGATGGGTAGACAAGTGTAAAAAAATGAAAAATCGAACGTAAATGAAGTACGTGGAAATTATAATTGTTGACTCAATAACTAATACTACCCCTATTCTTATTATAAAATCTACTTTAAATAGGTTAAAAAAAGTAATTCAATTAGTTGTTTATAATGATTGGATGTTAGTTTCTTTAAAATATCCCCTTATACATTTGAACTAATTTTGATAGAAATTATATTTTTAAGCGTAATTATATAAAGATATTTTAGGAGGAAAGATTATAATTTTGATTTATAGGAGACAAAGTAGATTGGAGCCTTATAATTATGATAAAAATAGACTTCCTATTTAGCTCTTATATTTAGGATAAGAAGTATCAATATTTTAAGAAAACATCTTTTTTTAACTGGGGTTTCGGTTCACCGGAGCTTTGCCCCGACTATATTTGGATCAGACCTGCTTCGCGCACCTGGCTATGGTGGATGCGTCTCCCAACAAAAATTTTCTGCATACATCAAGGCTCGAACTCAAGATCTCGCTTAAGCGATACCGAATTACTTACCACTCAGATTAACCCCGTTAGTCTTTTTTTAACTAAGTTTTAAAAAGGGCATAAGGAAGTTGTTCAGGGTCTTCTGTGAAGCCCAACAAGGAAGCCCAATAATTTGTGTAGGTAAGGCGATCCATTCTCATTCAACAATCACCGAAAGGCCCATTCAAATTGCCAAACGACCCTGTAATGGAGGATTGGGCTTAATCAGTGTTACAAACCAATATATATTAGGCCCAATCACTAATCATTTTCATGTTGACGGATTATTCTTGTTGGGACATAATGAAAGAGAGCAGTCCATTAATATTACCTTTTTATTCTATTTTTAAATATTTATGGTTGTTGATGCAATGATGCTGGAAGGGTGGAGATTATTTGCTTGTGGTCTCCTGTTCTTTTAAGAGATTTTAGCAACAAATCAAGGAATACAATTAATTAATTAATATAAGATCTTTAAAAAGATGTGTAAATAGATTTTGCTTAAGAAGACCGCATACAAAGAAATGAAAATGGTAAAGAAATGGTAAAAAGAGAAGATAATAAGGGGGGATATACTAAATAATTGGAGTAATGGGGAAGAGGGCATTATTAGGGGACACAAATGTCGCTGTAAAGGGAAATAGTTTGTTGAGTGACAGAGATGTTTCGCTGGACTCAGGCAACTCACTCCCCATAGACACCACACGTGAGTTTGCTGCCTCTCCTCCTATTTCTCCAAAACACCCCACAGTTCTATGTCCTTTCTCTATTATACCACTACCTCCAGAATCTTATCCCCATCTTGTCCTTTTATCTCCTGCGTTTTGACCTCAACTCGTCTATTAATGAAAGGCTTCTTCGTCATCCCCTAAATCACGAGTGCATGGCAACTTGGTAGTTAAGCTTCATGCCCATGTTGAAAGTGAACTTGCGCATATATATTATATGCATACAAGGTCGTCTTTTTATGTGTTTTTTCTTTTCCTTTTCCAGTCAATGATATATATAAATTATGTATATATTATTTCCCACCCACACTACTAGTAGTAATGCTCCACAACTTGTCAAAGTTATTCGAGGATAAGCATCTGAATTCTTAGGAAAGGGGGTAATGTCACGGAAGAAAAGAAACAGAGCATGGGTTCCTTTAAAACGAATAAAGTGATAAAGAAGGGAGCTACGCATCCCATCTGCATGATCAGTGTCCGATCCTGTGATGAATGACAATTACATTATTGGCCAGCCTTTAATTCTCGTGATTAAACACTAAACAAGTTAATATTGTCGAAGGGAAAAACTCTGGTCCTTTTTTGTGGGACGAAACAAACCGTTTTGATGGGAGTAGCAATTCCCAGGTGTGAGTTGGAAAATAATGATGGATTTTACGGAGAATGAGTGGTGTTCGGAGGTGGCGGTCGAAACCCCGACATCCAGTGGCTATAATAATTCCACGATTGTCTCTTCCTTCATCGTCAAGCATCATTTGATTACCCCCGATGCTTCGGGCATGCCTCCATCATCATATTTTTCCATTTACCGCTTCCATCCATCTACTTTCTTCATCTCATCATGAAACTAAACCATAACCATTAAAACAATGTTATGCATATCATAAAGACCCTATAAAGCAATCTGCTTGCTAAGACATTTAATGACCCCAAATTAAAATTAATACGAATCCTGTGCCTTGATTCTGGCTATATGCGCACTGTGGTCTGTGGCTATGGGGTCAGGAACATTGAACATATATAGTTGCATTGGGGTTCACTTCATTGTGTCCTTGTTGATATTCTACATAAGGGATAGGACCAAAGTGGGGTAATAAATGGTTATCCTGATCAATGTTCCCGTAATCCCCAGACTTGTGCATTCCTTTCGCTGCTGTTCTTTGACTCTTGCTCTGGAGAAGGACCACATAGTTCCTTGGGAGAAGGGGAACACTAAAGTACTCATGAATCATATTCAATGCCCTCTGGAACTCAAAAGTGTTGCTCAAATCATTTCCTACGTTAGATTTTAAGTCACAGTATGATCCACCCATATATATCTACTCAGCACTCGGTACTAGTATAAATTAAAGTCAAACGGCTATTTTTTATTTTAAAGCTTTAATCTTCTTTCATGTTAAGGAGAGAATGGAGCCCCATTGGATGTGAAAGCTGGTTTCTTTTTTTACCATATAAATCAAAGTTTTGTGCTTTGATTGTGTTTTACTGAAGATAGGATTCCAAAACAAGATGGTGGGGCAAGTTCTATAAATAGGAGTTTCAAATTGGGAAAATCGTGGGGTGACTCCAAGGTCAAGATTTTTGCAGCATGGTTGCCAATTTGTTGCAGAAAAAGCTGAGAGCCAGCACATGTAGCTTTCGTCATTTTACAAAATTAATATTCATTCTTTTTTTCCTTTTTATGAACTCCTATTATTGCACCCTTGAAATTCATATTCTTAATTACATTTTTCTTTTTGCAGAGCAATTTTAAATTATTACAAAAAAAAAAAAAATACCGCATCTCCTGAGCACGAGGACAATAATAAAGGCAAAAGCACCTTCGGCCACCGGGTCTTCTCCTCGCTCTTCTTCTCCCTCGGGACAGAGCATAAGAGGAGAAGAAAGAATCATTCTGCTCGCAGTGAATTTCGAGGCCTTTGACTCCTCAATCTACCCTTGGATTTTTTTCTCTATTTATTTCCTCCTGGCCGTTGCCCTGGCATACCGTCGCCGGAATCAGCTTCTGTGATCCCTGAATTTCTGGCTTTCCTTCTCTGAAGCATACGTTGGCTTCCAACGTTTGAAGGGGGAATTGCTGGAAAATTTCTGGGAATCACATAATGTTGTGTAAAAAGGTAATGAGGCCACGGAAGAATGCGCAGGGAAAGAATCCGGTGTACCTGAACGTCTATGATCTTACGCCGATAAATGGGTATGCTTATTGGTTTGGGCTCGGAGTCTATCATTCTGGTGTTCAAGGTTGGCGAACTTTCTTTCGTTCTTCCCTTGATTATTTGTTTCAAGTATTTTTTCTCGTTTCTTTGCTTTCAAGGAATCCGGAAACAAAATGAAATTCTGTGCATTACCAATCTTTACCTTAAGGGAACTCTAATTCTTATACTTTATTAGTTTCTCTCGCGGTATAATTGGCAATCGAAATCCTGGATAATCAATTCATATCCGTGGTTGCGTACTTTGTGTCCCGTTCATGACCATAAATTCTCTGAGCGGGCTAATCGTTGTCATGAAATCGAAGAACGGTTGCCTTTATTTTTCTAATCCTGTTAGAAGATTATTGCACCAATTTCGCTTCGTACTTGATTGAGTCGGTAATTGAATTGAGCAAACCAATTGAAACGCTCTACAATAGGCGTGTATTCTGCAAGCGCTGTTTCCTAGAACCCAAGATTATTGCACACGTAAAGTTGGAGGAAATCTTATTGTAAAATTTAGAAGAACCGTTCTTCATGCTACTCTGTCTGGACTTGATTTTTATATTTTAGCCTGATTAGAATATTATATGTTTGTCATTCTCTTCATCATTATGTGGATAGCAAAAGGGAATCTTTTTTTTAACTACTGGGTTTACGGCTATATGTTGATTTCACTCTGGATGTTAGCACTTATAACAGTTGATCGCGGTTTAATTTATTGCAGTTCATGGCGTTGAATATGCATTTGGAGCGCATGACCGCTCATCATCCGGGATATTTGAATTAGAGCCTCGGCGCTGTCCTGGTTTCACTTTCAGAAAATCAATTTATATTGGATCAACAGACTTGAGCCTCAGAGAGGTTCGGGCATATATGGAGTCAATAGCTGATAATTATGCTGGCAACTCATATCATCTCATAAAAAAAAACTGCAATCATTTCTGTAACGATGTTTGTGTCAAACTAACCAACAAGTCAATCCCTCGCTGGGTAAATCGACTTGCTCGACTCGGTAAGAAATAGACACCTAAATTTATTATCATCTTCCATCTTGTTTATATTATTATGTACATCGCTTTTTCACTCGCCTCTTGAGATAATTTTCTAGGCGGATGGAAGAACACATGATTTTTCCTTCCGGAAGATGCTGCTGCTTTTATGTGTGATCAATGATTAAATGCAGTAGAGTAGCTCTGTGATATACTGCTGATCCAACTATGCATCTCTCAATCTTTTTCTTTTTTAGTTTTGGTTCCATGCTTCTCCCTTCTTTGTTCGCTATGAATGCTTATTATCTTGTTTCGTATAAGCTCCAGGATCCATTACAACCTTCTGATTTGTATTGTTGCATGTTGCAACTTTTATTGGAAACGAATGGTGGGGCGGGTGAAATTTTTTAAGTTTTAATTGAATAGCCTAAAATGCTTGGAGTTATGTGGAAATAATTGTTTTCAACAGAGGATCCCTGCCACTCTAGCACTGGATTCCCTTGCATGAACCGACAACAGATCTATTCAGCCAGATTCATTGAAATCTTGAATTGCTAGATACTTTGATCGTGCTTTAAGTTTTCTGAATTCATCTGTATCTTTCTAGGAGCACATGCAACTTCCTAATGTTCCTCCTAAGCCGTACATTGGACTTGCAGACATTAGATTATTAGGATTTTGAGGAACTCCCCCCTTTTTCAAGGACCTCATGATGATAACTTGTGCTTCTGAATATGTAGGCTTACTGTGCAACTGCGTTCTTCCGCCTGAACTGAGTGAGACGAAGATTCGAGCGGTGTCATCAGATAATGGAGCCTCCGAAGCAGAGAGAAAGAAACTGAAGAGCCATTCTTCAAGGAGATACGAGACTCCGTCCAAATCGCAATTAGGTTGAGGTGCAGCGGTTAATAGCAGTAGCCAATGACACTGTATCCTTCCACCTTCATATTTGATTAACGGTTCTTCTGCCCCGTGATTAACAATCAGGTAAGTAAACTGTAAAAGCAGGTTCTGAAAGTTAGGGTCTTAAAATATATGGAAGCAACCAAAGCGGAGCAGGAAAGCAACTCGTACGTCTGCTCCATCTTTATATGTTCAATTGTATATTCATAGGGTGCAATAGTTGCTAGGGAATATCTCTCTCTCTCTCTCTCTCTGAAATGCTGCCCTCCTTCGGTGAGTGCAGAGGTCTGTGTTGTCTACGTGTTTTTAATTGTTGGGATGTGCACAATATCATGGGACCACTACATTTGCTGAAGTGTACAATTGAAGGTAGCAATTATAAAAGAAAGATGTAATTTTTTTTTCCACCTAATTCACTATAATTTTGTCCTGACTATATCTGGATCTGACTCGCATCACGTACCTGATTATAGTGGGTGAGACGAGATTTAATTGAGAGATATAATTGAAAGAAAGATGTAATTGAGAGAAGGACAAAGCCTACAATTGGCATGAACAGCCCATGTGCTGTGTTTAATTACTGAAATACCATCATACCATCGAAGAGCCAACCCGCTTTTAAGGCTTATTCCTCCAAGTGGGAACAAGCCTCTTTTTTTTTTCATCCAGTTCACCTAAATTTTACTACGACTATATCTAAATTCGATTTGTATTACGTACTTGGTTATAGTGAGTGAGTTTCTCAATGAAAATTTTCTGTATATGTTAAAGCTTAAATTTAAAATTTTATTTAAGTGATATTGAGTCGTTTATTATTCGGACTAACCCGTCAGTGGAACAAGCCTCTTTTGTTTGTTTGAGCCCCAACTTGTTTTCCAACCGTGCTCTTGGATTCTCCAGAGAGCTATGATAAGGCCCAACGAAAAGTAATTGTAGTTTAGTTTATAAAAAAGATAAGGCATCAAATTATTTAAAGTGTGTTTAATTTTTAAAAAGTATAATTTTATTATAATTTTAATTATAATTTTTAGAGAGATATCATAACTTTTAAATATTTATATTTATATTTAACGATAATTGATAGCTCATATTGCTAATATTATTATAGTCTAGGAACCCTTAGATTGTGCTAAATTAAACCTTTTTTTATTTTTGTATAAAAAAAAGAAGAAAAAAAGTAGTTGCAGTCAGGAAAAGAGAATGAATAAAAGGTTACTATGGGTTCAAGGATACGTGGGAATTGCGTATTAAAAAACGAAGGAAAAGTAAAGAAAGGGGGG
Source organism: Leucaena leucocephala (assembly GCA_037074615.1). Classification (NCBI taxonomy): domain Eukaryota; kingdom Viridiplantae; phylum Streptophyta; class Magnoliopsida; order Fabales; family Fabaceae; genus Leucaena; species Leucaena leucocephala. The sequence continues at coordinate 4,284,914 of CM073540.1, read as the reverse complement.
CGTGTCGCTGGCGGTTGAAACCGCCAATAAATGATGTAAGATTGTACCAGTAAGACTCCCTCGTGTTCCCAGATTCTAACACTCCCATTTGTCGACAAATGAAGATATAAACTATAACGATACAGTTTTAGGGGGTAAGGATTGGAGCACATGAAGTCGCAGACGAAATCTGAAATAAGAACCCATCTTGCTTTGACCGTCAAAACCCATCTGCAACCCTTTTCCGCTACTGCAACTAGTTATATTAGTTGTAATTTTGACGAAGCTAGCCACAATTGAGCAGAGACCATATCACACCCCAATCATGTCTCATTTCTAGCCACCAAACGCCACGAATGTTGCACTCTTTCTCCCTTTCTTCTTTCCCTCCTATTACCCATTCCCAAACACCGTCCTCTTCCTCACCTGCTTCCACCCTCTACACTCACTTTTCCCCTTTGTACCCATTTTTTTTAACTTACACATGTTTGTTTTACGTCGACTCTAATACAGAAGTAATTATCAATCCTTTTTCATCCATTTTATATTAATTAATCACACATTAAATATTGATCACATGACATAAAGTAATCAAATACGAAACAGCACTTTAGTTAGAGTAGGCCCCCTGCCATCTTTCTTTTGTAAAAAAATACTTAGTTTGTATTCAACCTTTGGTTTTACTTTTGAGAATAGGAAAAGGCGCAACATTTTCTAACCTGGTGAGTTAGTTATCAGAGTAAATTAGAGGCTATCACGTGACATGAGGTTACTATAAATATTACTCTATATTTACTGATATTAATAATTTAATATTGAAGAATACGATAGCAGACAGAAGCTTCCCGAAGCTACAGACGCAGAGCAGGAAACAGGGGAAGGCTACTGGATAGAGAGTTAGCCACCTGCCATGCTTACGAGGCCGAGAAGAGTCTGGATAACCAATTTTTTCAAACTAATAATTATTATTCAAGATAATTTTAATACTTGTTTCGTTATCATCAGCAACGTAAAATAATAGCATCGCTGAAGACTACGAACATGTTGATGATGAAAACACCAAGTTGCAGCGCTGTCCAAGGATATCAACTGTTGAATTCAACAATTGGATCTCGGTTGACCAGGTCAACCTACTAATCTCCGGTTTATGGCCACTCTCAATAGTTGCCAAATCAGTCCGATGAACAAGCCATTATACAGACCGTACACATTGCACATTTTCGATTTATTATTCCAATCGTTAATGCACAAATGAAACAGGAATCATCCTTATCCTTCTCAGACACAACAAATTGTGAGCAATTCGTTTTGCTCCATTAAAACTTAATCAAAACTGCTTCTCAAAACACGACGATGAATGCGATAGGGCAAGCGTCTATAGATGAATTAAAATAAAGTGTGCAGAACGGAAATGGAACGAGAATCCGCAGAAAGATTTGTGTTCTATGATTCTATTGAGATTTATTGAATTGTGTATGTTCACCGAATAAATGGGGGTTAGTTAGAAAAGTTAGGCGATTAACGAAGCTCAACTTTTCCAGGCATAAATAAGCAAAGCAAAGCCAACAGGAACCACCAATTCATTCTCCTCCACGCTCGACCATTCCAGCACGGAGGAGCTAGCACCCAAAGACCTCGCCGACGACGACATTGACACCGACGACGATGACAAGCTCTTCCCTAATTCGTTAGATCCGCTCCAGTTTTGCTGATGCGTCCACGAATTCGACAAGTTCCTGTCCCCAATTTCCTTGACTCCTGCTTCATCTTCTTCTTCAAATTTGAACATGAAAATCGCATTCCCATCACCGCCCTCTTTCTCGAACAGCCAGTTATAGACGTCCCAGGAGATTTGAATGGGAACCCCATCCACTTCCACTTTCTCATTCCCTCGAAATTTCCATTTCAAGCGCTTAATCTGCAGGACCTTTTCGCCATCGACGCTGAAGCAGAGCCTGGAGTCGTCTCCGGAACCGCAATCGATCTGTATGTCTCTCATTCTGCCTCCGAATTTGGCCTTGGTGGAGTAAACTTTATTGACAACGACATGCTCCCTTTTCAGTACAAGAATCTGAGGAGTCAGGGGTTCGCGTGCCCTGATCCTCGAATACGCGTCCTTAACGCCGTCGCCGACAAGAAGGACCATGTTCTTGTCGACAACGACGGCGACATAGAAACCAGAGAGAGGCTCAGGTCCGGCCCCAAATCTGGCTTTGGAGACATTCCAAAAGATGCGGGTGCTGGGGGAAATCTTCTTGACCCCCTGCTTCTTGCAGAAGAGGAAGGGCTTGATGTGGAGGTGAAAAGAAGCAGAAGAAGGAAGATGGGGGAGGTGGTAATGGAGCTGGAGATGAAGGGAACGGCCCAGAACGGAGCGAGACCAGGTAAGGGAAACGAAGCCGAGGTGGGTGAGATAGAGATAGGTGGTGAGGTTGGGATTAGTGGGGGAGAGGGAAGGAGGAGGAGGGTCATCGGAAGTATGGGAAGGGCGAAAGCAAGAAGTGAAGGAGGAGGACATGAGTGGAGTGGGGGGTTACAGAAGAGAAGGAAGAAGATGGGAGTGGCAGGAATGTAGGGTTAGGGGTTTCTAAGGGGAAGAAGAAGAGAATGGGGAATTTATGGGGAAGAAGAGAAGGGGGAGACAGGTACCAAGACTGTGTACGGTACACTCTGACCATATCCCTCCCTGTATTCAAAGGGCAGAGTGAGGAACCCGGGTTCTTCACCATCGTATCATTTGCAAACCCGTAAAACTAAAACGCACACTTTGGACTTGGACCTCTGAATTTTCTTATTCTACTTTCCCTGAAAATGACTCCAAAAGATCAGTCACAGGAGCCTCCCTCCCCCCTCTCTTCCCATACCCTGTATAATTTGTTAGTTTCTCAATAAATATTTAATTTAATTCATCTTCTGGGAACATACAAAATATTTAGGAGTAACAATGTCACATCTTATGTGATCACATACACAGATTCTTTTTTTAATAAATAGTGCAAAATATGTCCCATGTGGCCATGTATAGGAAGTAAAAAATAATTAAATATTATTAACCATAATATTATGAGTTTAAATCTAAACATACATATAAACAATATTTTATCATAAAAAATAAATTTTATTTCAATAATTTTTATATTTTAAGATAATTAATTTTTAATTATTGGTTAGAAAATATTATTTTTATTGTAAAAAAAATATCAATATATATATTCATGTTGTTATGAGGTGAAATATATATTACTACTAATTCGTCTATTTTAACTTAAGTACACATTTGATAATTAATTTTACACAAATTTTTTCATGGTCCCTAAATTTATAAATATTTTTTTTAGTTCTCTAGATATAATATACTACCGTTAATTTTATTAATAAAAAGCGTGGGTAGTTAGTATTTCAATCGTTGGACGTCTTGAGTTACTAGGCTTCTTCATCTCAAATATAATCAAATTTTAAGTGAGTAAAGTTGGGATAACTCACCCTACTCGATATTAATATCGCTTAAAAATAAAGAAGATTTTATCTTACTCCTTAAGTATAAAATGAGCTTAATCATTTTTTAAAAATTTTATAAAAAAATATTATTTATTCCAGCGAAAACAAAAAAAGGACAGTATCCGAACAGCTTTTATGATTTTTTTTTTAAATATAATAGAAGTTTATCTGAAATTAATGGTAATAGCCCATTTATAGGGGAATATCTGTACGAGGAGGAGGAATGCTGGAGACTTTAAATTAGTTAGATTTAGGAAATGAATGAAAATTACGTAATATCTGCCCAATAAAATAGATAACACGGGGGACTGGGGTTGGTAGGGTGGTTTGATAGCCCTGTGGCATGAAATAACAAGTTAACCGCACACAACCTCCTTAAAGTTAGTTCGTAACTCGCGAAGGGGCTTTCCTTACGCTGGATAAAGCGATCGCACGTTGATATTTCAAATCTTATGATAAATAATTAGGAATTACGAATACTTATCTCTCTACCTGACTTGTGAAACAATAACTCTCTTTTAAAATGTGATAACCTAGTTTCATCTCGTCAGGAATTTCGATACTGCTCAGTAAATTCCCTTGTTTGAAGACGTGGCGACACCGTATCCGTTTAAAATGGGAATGGCATTTGCATGTCGCGTTTTATTCAGATAGAGAGCATACAGGTGTCCCGATGAGAACATGAGTCAAAGTAAAGGACGGAAATTAGATTTTAAAAACAGAATTCGAACACTGTTGAATTTGTACGCAGACAAAATAGTGAAAGCGAGTGCCTTGGACAAGTGGGAGCCATGAGCGCGACATGGCATTTGGAGCTTAGTGAAGATGATATGCCTTTGCTAATTATCTTTCATTTAATCACAAAATTTTATTATAATACGGTAACTGATCAAGGGGAACAGATAGATTGGTGTCCATTGAACAATACGGTGAGTTTAAATATTATAGAGAAAGGAGTTGTGTAACTTATGTAGAAAAGGAATTATTCTCGTATAAGCTCAACCAACAATGAATAAAATATAGATCCAGGTAGATCATATGGGGTGTGTGTTCTAGTTAAAAACAAGTGCGGGGCATGCTTGGAGTGTAGCGCGTTTATCAAGAGTCAAAGATCGGAGACTCCCCAACTGCTGAAAGGATTCACTTTAGGTGCGCCAGTCGCAACAACGTTCGCTTCCTTTTGCTTTATTAGTTCTCATTCCTTCATTTTCTTAGATTTTTTCCCCCTTAAAGATATGTATTATCCTATTAAAAATAATTTTATTATAAATTTAAATATAAATATATTTTCTAGTAGAGATTTGAATATTAATTCACTATATTGTGAGAGATTAACTTATTCTATTAGATTGTATTCCTATTAGTAGTCACTGTTTAGATGTTATATCCTGAGTCTCACGCACTCGCTTGAACTTTTAAGAGCCAAGTTTTTTTTTCCTTGTCTAGGGACATTGTGAAGAAGCAAGTGTGTGGCCTAACTAACGGGGGTTGGTCCGAGTAGTTAACGGCTCGGTATCGTTTAAGCGAGGTATCGAGTTCGAGTTTTGGTGTATACAGAAAATTTTTGTTGGAAAACTCACCTACTATAGCTAGGTGCGGGACGCGGGTTGGATCTAGATATAGTTAGGATAAAACTCCGGTGAACTAGGTGGGCAATAAAAAAAAAGTGCACGGGCCTAAGACTGGTAACTTTGGACTCAGGGGGGCTCATGTTGGAAGAATTGGGCCATGGGAGCCCATAGGTAGAGCAATACTGGTGAGGACTGGGAAGTAGGGGAGATTGGTGGAGAAGGAAGGAGAAGTATGCGAATGCAGAAAATTTTTGTTGGGAGACTCACTCACTATAACTAGGTGTGCGACGCGAGTCGAATCCAGATATAGTCGGGGCAAAGCTCCGGTGAACCGGGTGGAAAAAAAAAAAAAAAAAAAGAGGAAGAGCACGTGTTTGGTGCTTGTAAAAGGAATGGCTTTACGACGATCTCAGCATTACGTATGGGTATGGGTCCCCATGGGCGTCTTCTCTTTCGCTTCGTGTGCTCCCCTGAGGGCACGTTGGGATCAACATTTGTAAAAATGACTTGTATTTCAATTACTTTCACGAGCTACAGTTGAGATGAAAATCAATTAATGTAATATGATATATATTTTAATAGGCTTTCATAGAGAAAAAAACAACAACTTCTATTTAGATGATATTTTGAATGGTCACTTTAAAATCTAAAAAGAATTTAAAAGTTACAAAAAGTTTAGAGGGCAACTTGTATCATTTGAACATTGTATGAAAAAAGAAGAAGTTACTTTTGGGTCAATAATCATTTAACCCAAAGTTATCCCGGGCATTAAGTTTTGGCTGAGATTAACTTTTTGAGTTTAGGAAGTTAGTTTGGGTGATGCGGACTTAATGCCAAATATGCACTAATCCAACATTCTTGATCCCTTGAGCGTTTTTGGTTCGTTCGTGTGACATGGTTCCATTTCCACTGGTTTCGCAGAGCTGGAGACCAAGGGGCAGACTGAAGACTGCAGAGTCTACGGTCAAAGTAAATGTATATCAAAGTGATTTTTCTTTTTATTGCCAGGTACGATCGAAATGCTCATTTTCCACAGAATCATCAGAACCGAGCAAATGTTAATTTCTTACATTTATCTAACATATATTATTATTACACCATATCCGAAAATAATGGGGCATAATAATAATTGATAATAAATGTTAAATTTTATTTTTTTGTATGTAAAATTTTTTAGAAAAGGGTTAGGCTTATACAAGAATTATAAGGTTTCATACAGTGAGAGATGGGCTTAATCAAGGCTAAATGAAGGCTGGACCGACTGAACAACAAAGTGAGAAGGGAGAAGCCAACCCAGAAGACCCTCGCAGCAAAGATGGGCCGGGCTTCATCACACGTGCCTTGTAAATGGGCCTTATTCTGCTCACAATAGAGCCCAAAGATTGCAAGAGACTGTGAAGTGGGATCAGGCTCACCAGACACTCGTACACTTGTTCCTTTTTTTTTTACAAGAGGGAGCTATTGCTCTATAGAAAAAAGATTAGAAATCTAAAGGAGAATTGAATCCCATACAACTCGTACACTTGATTTGCCAAGATGCATTATGGGTTCCAAACGTCGCAAAACCTCACAAGGCAGGGATATGAAAAATCAGCATGGGCATGAGTAATATATACACATACATGCATTGTATTGATGTCATCTAGGATGCTGCAACAAACAAACGCCGTTTGTCTTATTGGTGGATTCAGAGAGCCCTTGCACATGCGGGGCATATAGCACGAGCATGTGAACACAAAAGCTGAGACATGTCATCTACTCCTAAACCTACAACGTACCAAACGTTATCGACCCAAATAACCTAACCACGTTCCCTGCATTCTCCTCCTCTGCTCCCTCCCAAAATATCATCTTCCTTCAAAAACAAAAAAGTTTCTCTTTTGCCCCCAAAGGATTTTGGCTCTTCATTTCTTCACCCCTCCCCCCACCAACCTAATGCCTCTCTTTAATTTCCCGTCACTTCCCGACAGCGTTCTTTTGGATTTACGCGTGACTCACCAGATCCCACGCATCTTTATACTTTGATATATATCCTGGTTTTGTTTGTTTGTTTGGGCGTCAGAATTAGCTTGTGTGTGTGTGGGGGTGATTGATGATACTGTGTCTGCTCCCAAACAATATTAATTTCAAACTAGAGATTCTATACCCCATGATTGGGCACACCATCATTGGTTTTGACCACCTTTTCCTCCTAACCACCACCCCTCTCTCGTCTTTGACTCCTCACTCATTCCCTTTCACTGTTGCTCACTCCTCGCAAAAGGCCATTTTCCATGAATTCGATCTTGTGGCCTAATATCAACTTAACACATCTTTTCCTATATCTAAATTAAAGCTGTGTCCTGTCCTTGAGCTGGCTCTGTGACCTCCTTTTGTTTGTACCGTATGAATAAATTCCCTCAACCATCACTTCCTTCGTCCTGTGCATTATTGTCTTTCGCCTTGCTTTATTTCTGGGTCGAATAAGTAGACAGACCAACCTCCACCAAATTACCCAGATCACAGACACCGCAAGAGTTATGTATGTATATGAGCTAACATGAATGAATATTCTCTGATATAAAAATTGTTCTGAATACTCTATGCTGTGACACTGTCATTAACTATATTGTATGAAGAAGAACGTGTCGTGAGTATCAACACTTTCGATGGCTCTAACTTTATAACATATATATGTGTAAATCAGTAAAGATTCACTATACCGACACTAATCATCGTCATTACGGAGTTACAGGAGAACGAGATAAAAAGTACAAGGAACATGCTCCTTCATGGATAAGACAGCCACATTCATAAGTTTTATTCTCTATTCTTTTAAAAATAATGTGGAACATGGAACGTAGAGGACGGGAGAATGAAAAGTGTTGGATAATAATTCAGCCAAACATCTTCAACTGTATTTAACCTAGAAAGATGCACTCCAATCATAAAACTGGAGAAATTTAATGAATTACGGGTCAAAATGCCAGACAAAGTGAACATCTTATCAATGCATCAGCCCATTCATTCTTCAGGGGGTAATTGGCTAATAAATCAACAGGGTAATTCCTGGAGAACAGAGACATGTTACATGCATAAAGTTTTTCAATTTTACCCTTGATTTGGTTATGTCAGAGAGAGAGAGAGAGAGAGAGAGAAGGGTCGGAGATAAAGCTAAAATTTCAAGGGAAATGGTGATGTTGGAACTGGCATGTGTGTGTCTGATGAAAATGGGGGAATTAATATATAGGGTGGTGTAAAAGTTCAAAGGGTTAATGATGAAAGAACTCACTAACATGACATGATTTAACCAACTTTGAGGGAATGAAGTTGGAAATTTACAAACAAGAAATAAAGAGAGACTAAAAAGACATGGTCATATGATGGCTGTGGGGAACAAAATCAATTCCGAGTAACAGGAGAACAATGATGAAGTTTCATCGACAGAGATGGCACACCAAAGCACACTTCCCTCCCCCAGCACCCAACTTTGCTACTTGCGCCTAACAATGAGAAAGGATAATTATTATTCTTCCAATCTTAAATATAAAAGTTATTTAAATCTCATTTTTATATATAATACTCTAATATATTTTATATCTTATATTTATTATTTTCTCTTAAAATAATTAATCTAACTTATAAACTTTAATGTTATATAGGAGTATTTTAGATAATAAGATCATATTTGTTAAATTTAAGTAATTTATTCAGTTTTTTTAATCTAACTAAATTCAATATATATAGTTGATGAAGATACATACTATTTTTTAAATTAATTTACAGTAATTTTCGGTTAATTATGCATGTAAATAATTTTATATATGAAGACATATATATTGTGTATCTTTATTCGAAAATGAAAAAAAATATCTATGGTATCATATTTGATAGACATATTATTAATATAATCTAGAAGTTGATGAATATTCTTAATAAAAGGTTTAGAATTTAACTAAAATAAAATATATTTTTTCTTAAACTGGAAGTTCGTGATTGACGAATATATATCGACATAATATTGTTAGAATAAAAAAACTATATAAATCTACTAGCGTTATATAGGTTTTGAATTATATTAATAATTTTTAAAATTATATTATTTATTTTAATTTTATATGGAAGGACCTTAATCATTTAAATAAGCTGGTCTAAAATTTCAAAGATCCAATCTGAGTAAAAAATGCCTGACCATTATTGAAATTGATGGCTATGCCACCCTACTCATAATATCCTAGTAAATGGGATGGTAGCAGACAATAAATTTTAGATGAAAATTGACTCATAATTAGTTTATAATTTCCCTAATAATTTATTCCCCTGGATCCATTGGACAGTTATTGGGACAGTCATCAATAATAAGGTTAAAGCCATAATTATTTCGGAGAATTCTGGATACGACAGGAATCTAGCATCGCCTCATAATGGTGTTGAACTGAATATAACATCTGAACTTGTTAATGAAGCTGACTTGAAACTCTAAAACATGATTATGTAATGGATTAAGTCTAACTAATAGCATTCGACTAAAAAGCATTCATTAACAGCCACTCAAAACTAAACAAAAATCATCCCCGGAATGGAAAAAGACCCCAAAATGGTAAAGATAATATCAGATCCACCGCTGATTAAACTTGCATCAGATGCAGATATGTGGCCGGAAAACGACATGTTCTCTTTTCATTTACGTGGGGAAAAAATCACAATTAACCCCATTTGTTAATCATGAACCTGCTTTTGCACTCCGATGATATTGTCTCACACTGAGGAAGATTACCAGAAACTGATTCAGTGACTGATAACGCCATCGTTTTCACGTTTGGGTCTCTACATTTTCAAAGATTCTGGTAAGAATTTTATGACTTCGCTTTCTTCTTTACAAAAAAGGCAATAAACAAGCACTATCACTTTTAAATTTCTGTATAAGTCGTGCTCATTTGTTTCAGAATTCAGCGTGAATTTTTTTGTTGGATCTGTTAAAAAATGAGCAGGGGAACATTAATATATTTCTCAGAAAGGAGCTGTGGATTTCAGAAGCATAATTGGGTTTGCTGAGTCAATGGTAGATAGAGAGAGAGAGAGAGAGAGAGAGTGAAACAGAAGAGGTTGAAAGATGAACATGGAAAGCCTTTTGTAGATTTAAATGGGAAATGGGTCCTCCAAGAAATCATTAGAACTTCCACTCAATCTCATTCAGTGTCCATTTTCTTTCGCGGCAGCAGCAATCCCTAATAAAAAGACATCCAATTTTTTTAAAAGTATTACTTCCCCTTTTTTCCCCATTAATAATGGCTTCCTACAGATAACACGACAATAAAATACTGTATCTCTCTTCTAGCAAGTTCAAATTTTGTTGTCTCATGTATATACTATACCACACGAAATTGATTCAGAATCATATAATCATACGTTTGGGACAATTTTTAAAAGTATTCCTTCCCTTTTTATGGTACAATTATACGTTCCATTTAATTAACTAGGTCACATATCTTAACGTGAAATTGAATTCAGTTGGTGGAGCTCTGCAAAGTTGCGTTTTACTGTTGAGCAGAAGTACTGAGTCAAGCAAATCATTAAGCAAGTACCAGTAAGAACTAGGGATGGCTTGAATAATTCTTAACCAAGTCGAAGCAGAGACTTTGGTGGGGGTTAAAACAGAGGAGGTTGTTTAAATATGGATCCTGAAGAAAATATTATATTTCATCACCCAGGTTGTGTCAAGTGGTCTGTTATCTATATTTTTGTGTCATAATATAGTAGAATATATAAATAGCAATTTTTTTAATTGAATTCAATTCTTATAACTTGTGTCAGAACTAAGAGCAACCTGCGAGCTTAAAATTCTACAATGTTTGAAAAAAAAGGGATGTTGCCAGTTTTCTCAAAAGCTGCGCCTTTTGACAAATTTTGCCCTTACGTTCCAGAAGAGAAGAAAGACTAATTTGCAAGTTGCATCGCAGGCCACGATCTGAGAACTGAGCCATGGCACATAATAAATAAAGATAGTAGCAACGTGATAACATTACAACATGGTGGATAATGATCGGCTGTACACATAGCATTATCTAAATGAGTCACTTAGAAGGTATATCTAGGACCAAAGGACGAACTACATTACTTAAGCAGGCAGAACACGGAAGAGAAGGTTGAGAAAAATGGGTTAAATTAGCAAATTGCACCGCATTGCGCACAATTAAGAGCAGAGTTCAATAGAACCGTAATAAAGCAATTCCTCTATCATCTGCTCAATGTGATCTTCTTCAAGAGGTTTGAATTGCTGACCAGTTTCCACCTTCACCTTCTTCATCACCCAATTGGCCTCTGATTCTTGCTCTTCTTGAGCTCTCTTGTGCGGCAGCACCGTATCAGCAGAATTGCTCGTGGAAACTTCAGTATGTGGCGAAGAAGGCATCACTCTCTGAGGCTCTGGTAATGAGGGTCTGGTCATCTGCAGAGAAGCCACATAGCATCTATGGAGCTTCGCAGTCAAAGTGGCAGAGAGAAGCTTTGAAGATGACTGAGACGCATTGGGGTTATAAGGGAAGTTGGTTCTTGCTCTGGGCCCACACATTAGCCTCGCTGCTTCATCGTAGGCTCTGGCTGCATCCTCTGATGTTCCGAAAGTACCAAGCCAAATCCTAGTCTTTCTGCACACAAAAACAAGGAAAGATTCAACATCACCATTGAAGCAGCATGAGAAACAACATGCGTGCATGGACTTGGAAACTAAGGTGCAGAAATTAAGGTCGACTTACAATAGAGGGTGGCGAATTTCAGACACCCAAGAGCCCCAATGCCTTTGTCGGACACCTCGGTATCTCTGTTGTGGCCTGCCCATGTTGGAGAAAACAGAAACGTACTCTGTTTCAGGAAGGTGTTTGTGAGAATGTCCGAGAGAGAATTGAGTTTAAGAGGTTTATGTTTGTGTGGTACCAGAGGAGGGAGGAGGATGAGGAGAGGGTGGGGTTTTTGTAGTTGGATTCTTTCACGGACATTAAGACCCTTTTTTCTAATCTATCTGGCTCCCAATTTAAGCACAGGGGCCCCACAAGTATTTTCAGGGTTTAACACTTCTTCCCCCCCCCCCCCCTTTCTTTACTACTTATTTGCTCCCAGTTGTATATCAAGTAATTTGCAAGTCATGATTATTGAATAAGTATATCCAATGACGTTTCAACTAGTCCAATTTGATTTCACATGTCCCTCCAACTATGATAGCTACTTTTGCTTGTCCATATATATAATATATTACTTTATTACAACTTATTTTTGCCCTATAAATATCTAAATTACATAATCCCCCCCATAGATTCTTCTCATGTGAATAGGGAGCAGCGGGAGAGATAGCGACTAGACTGTAGTCTGAAGCTTCAACTGCAAAATCTTTGAAATAGATTTATTAAGCTTCTGTTGCCCTAACGAAAATAAGTCTACTGGCAATTTAATTGGAACCTTGTTGTTTCATTTTTCTCTGTCAATATCAGATTTTAGACCTCGGTTGAAACCATACGGAGACCAACAAATACTGGAACCATACAAATGGAGTCTCTGTACTCAGGACAAGCTCTATAGAAACAATTGTCTGCATATTATTGAATGGAGTGTTCGCTTCGATTTAAAGCAAACTGGGGGGAAAACAATATGAAAATGGCATGAAGTTGATAGGTGTGTTTTTGAGTTGGGATTGATCTTGTGGGGTGGTGCGAATATTGAGTGCAGAGTTGAATGCTTAGGATGTTTGATAGGGAAACGAGCATATGGTACCTGGTACGTGTGAAGAAGACATGAATAGTTTATAAGGTTTTTGGTAGGTAACGGGCGATCTTCTTCTACAAAGTATTCTCCATAAGCCAACACTTCCCTCTCAATCATACAGATTACAGACTAATCATCCAACACTTAATAAAATGAAAGAAAATCTTACCCCATATTTGTGTATGCAAGTGAGGATTATTCTTGTAATGTGTTGTGGAACAAACTTTGGTGTTCATTCATATGTATGTTGCTGTAGGGCTAATTTTAGTGCGTCCCATCACCTGTGTCCCATGTGCAAACGGCTATATTTGAATAAAAACACGGAGCCTGTCTAAATGCCACGTGTTACCAACATCATGGGACGAATGTCAATAATGGAACTGTTCAGTATAATTTTTCTAATGAATAACTTCTCATGATCGCGAAGTATATGAGAAGGGGAAACAGGGAATCTTTAGTTTGGTTCTTTAATAACTTTCCCTCTTTTGCCCCAAAAGCTGGGCATGTGGAGAAATAGGGAGTGATCGATAGGAGGAGAGAAATGCAGCATATTTTCTTTTGTTTGTTTAGGCGGAAAGAAAAGAACAAAGTAAAGTAACACGAGCAAGTAGAGGAAAAGGAAGACGGGAAGAAGGAATAGAAGGGGACACGAGAGAAGAAAGAAGCATGCAGCATGTATGAATGGGGAGGACTGAAAGATTTGGACTTTTGTGACCGTATAGTTTATACACACATACATATCTATCTTTGATTCATGTCTCGATTTCCAGCTAACATGATAGAATTGTAATATGCAGAAAAGGTCAGAAAGTGATGGAGATATATGTAAAAGAGGGAGGGGGGGACCCACCCATTTTGTATACGCGTGAAGTGGGCCCGAGAAGAAAACAACATGGGTGACGATGGAGAGAGCCAAAGCCAAGGTATTAGCTAGGAAGCCAAGTTTGAGTATTTATAGTTAATGAATTGAATTGGGATAATGCCATATATATATAAATAAAGGGGAAGAGAGGAATTAAAACCTGAGCGTCCCACGGATTGTTGGGTGTAAATGAGCGAGTGTATTTGTCTGTGTGTGTGTTTCAATCACATGCAAGGCTTGGGCGAACATGCGGCATCCATTGAATTCAACCCTCCCAAAAAAAAAACAATAGTTTTAATAATATAGTCAGCCGCGTGCTTTCAGGAGATATAACCCTAACATGCCATCCCCTGATAAACAAAACGTGGTAGCTTGCCTTTTTCTGTATGTGTTCGGTACTCCTGTCCTGACTCCTAACTCCTAACTCCTAACATACATATTATTGTCTTTTGGAAGGGCCAGGGAAAATAATAATGAGATGCAGTAAATATGGGGAGGGCAGCATGGAAGGGTCAAAGAGAAATTAAATGATGATGAGGATATGGTCGAGTTGCAATAAGTAAGATCACGTTCATCAGTCTGGGGAGTGCAAGTGAATATGTATCTGACGTACGACGCGGTTTCAACAAGTTGTTGGCATCACAAATGAAGCTCAGCAAAAGATGGCGATGTGACTGCCTTCACTTTGTCTTCCCCGCACTCTCTGGGATTTTGTCTCTCCGCTCCTCAAACAAAATGCAATATAATATACTCATTAATTACTTCTCAGGGACGCGGTAAAAGACTAAGTCACGAAAGAAATTAACGTGCACCGTTTAATGTTGATTTCAAGGGAATTCATATGATCTATACCTAACGGTCACAGGCATTCAAGTGAAGTTGCATGTTAATTTCTCCATGACCCACCCTAATATGAAATCATGTATGTGCATGTGCATGTGCATGTGCGTCTTCCTATTTTACCTCCACCACCAGTAAGGGTCTTATGAGACTAAGAAAGCAAGGAAAGTATTCTATTGCTCTCCACCAAACATTATGGGAGTCCAACAGCTCCACCATGGCCTTCCTATTTATTAATATATTACTAAACCAAGCTTAATAATAATATTAAGTCCCACTCTTTTGTGTCCATATTCTTCTCATAACATTGCTTGAAATCCCTCCAAGGGATGCAAACTAAACTAAATAATATGGGGCCGTTGAATCTTGGAAGCAAACAAGTGATATACAGTGTGATTGTGTCTGATTGGGTGAACCTGGGGCAACATATATATGGTTTTATTGGTGTGGATTGGGGAAGCACATGGTCGGTGCTACAAACTTCCAGGATTTGAAGGGAAGCAAAACCAACAACCAAACACCCCATGTGCTTCCCTTTTTTTTCTTTCTTTTTATAATATTAGCCAGGTCCTATTATTAGATATTTAAAATTTAGGATTCATAATTATCTTTTTTAATATAAGTATTTTTTTAAAAAAATTAAACTCAAAATTTAAAAACATCTAACATATCTTTATACCATTAAAATAACTTTATATTAGTCTGCTCCTTGTGTTTTAGAATTAATTTTCTACACAACACTGTACACATTCTTAGGTACTCTTGTGTTTTCTTCGACCTTGGGCCACATGTCAAATCCATAATTATTACACAACATTTAATTACTAACCCCTACGTACACTCCTCTCATTCTTTTTCCTCAATTGTGTGGGTTACATTACACCGCATGAGTCATCACTATTACTCGCACATGACAGCTTGTAACTTAGCAAAATGGCTTCAGCGAATGGACAATTGTTTGAATTTAGGCCTAACTGCGATAATTAAGGAACCTTAACAGTCGCAATTCCTTGTTTGGGGAAGCACCAAAAATAAATAAATAAAACTATTGTCTTGTGACCGGGAATTGATGTGTGGAAAAGGACTGGCCCTTGAGCCACTGGTTTTGCGTTTCATGGTTTATCAATATACACAGAGACCGAAGAAAAAATTGCCCCATTCCACCACGGGCTTAGAAATTGTGGGTCTGACACTTTTTTCCTCAAGCTCACGATTTGTATTCCACTCACTCACGTTGATTAACCTGATTTCAGCTCGTGTGTTGGATGAACTAAACCTTTGAGATAGATATGCTTCAAATGTAACCTGCAAAAACCGAATTGTTAATTCTATCCTTCTTTAGCTGTTTGATTTTATTTTCTCTACTGTTAAAAATTGGAAAAAGCTATTTGAAGGTTGAATTTTTTTGCCACATAGTATTTTAGATTTGAAAGATATTAAGCGGTAAACTATTTTTTGAAATCCAAACGAACCACCTAATATTTTTTTGGGTTGCCCACCCGGTTCACCGGAGCTTTGCCTCGACTATATCCGGATCCAACCCGCGTCGCGCACCTGGCTATGGTGGGTGAGTCTCCCAACGGAAATTTTCTGCCTACGCTAAGGCTTGAACTCGAGACCTCACTTAAGCGATATCGAGTCGTTTATCACTCGGATCAACCTTGTTGGTAAGGAACCACCTAATATTAAATAGTTATTAGTCTGACCCAACAGTCCTCTCACGAGTCACAAGAGTACACACACGATTCTTTTTAAATTTTTTCGTCTGGGCACCCATTATGATAGGTTTACCATGTACGAGGGACTAGGCGCATAATTTATTGTGTAATTTTCAGAAGCCTGCAATGTCTGGTTCCTATCTATTAGTTAGCCCAATACATTGGTGAGGCTCATTCTCTTAAACCCTTTACATTTTACTTCTTTTCTAGGCCCCATTCGTCTGTGTTTAGTTTACAGACAGGCCCATTGGGCAGCCCAACCGATCCACTCTTTAAATTGAGTCAATCTGAAAATGTCGAGGACTAGGGTTTTCGTGTTTGGTGGGTATCTCCCTTCACCTCTCGGCGCCGAGGATCTCTGAAGACGAAGAGAAAATGGTAATGATCGTAACCCCATTGATGTAGCAGTGTGATTGTATTGTTTGATGGCTTCTTTTTTTTTTCAATCTTCTTATTGGGTTTGAATCGTGTGACAGCCGTCCCACAAGACCTTCAGAATCAAGAAGAAGCTGGCGAAGAAGATGAGGCAGAACAGGCCTATCCCCTACTGGATCCGCATGAGGACCGACAACACCATCAGGTGATAATCGATATTTTTCTGATCCCCTGTGCCACCGTCTCAATTCTTCTTGTTTCTCACTATGATAAGTTTTCATCTTCAGGTACAACGCCAAGCGTCGACACTGGCGCCGCACCAAGCTTGGATTCTGAGCTGCTTGCCTGCGCTCTGCCCTCCAATCGTTGGGATCTTATTCTTTTTCTCCTTTTTTGGGATTTTGTTAGGCTTTAGCTTTGAAACAATGATTGGGTACATTTTGTTTTCTCTTCTCTTTCCAAAGAATTACCATGTTATAGTTCACTGATTGTGTCCGCCACCAATTTGTTTTCAGTAATTTGGATGTTCTTCATATATCGTCCTATTTCATTTCAATTTTGCTTTCCTTAGAATCGTGGTTGACTGTTGAGCTTGTCTGGAAGTGATTATTACTAGTATGAACAAGGGAAAATTAATTTCTTTTTTCCTCTCCTCTACTATATTTTTATTGCCAGACACCTTTAGGCTATGTTGGTTCAACGGAGCGGAGGGGAGGGGAGGGGAGGGGAGGTTAAGTTAATTTAAGGGAGGGTAGGTTAAGGTAGGAGAGGTTATAAGTGGGAAGGTAGGGGAGGAGAGATGATATTTCTTGTTTGGTTCAGGAGGGGAGGGGAGGGTAGGTAATGAAAAATTGACAGATATGCCCTTAGGCCTTTATTTACATTTATTAATTTTTTTACTTATAATATTTATATTAGTGTTGATAGAACTTAGGGCATAAGGCAGACTAACAAAATAAAATTATATATCATTACACAATTACATAATCACATAGGCCAAAAGTTTTTTTTTATACACAGATAACATTAAAAGTCATCTGTTTATAAAAAAAATCAAAAGTCACCAAATGATCACCAAATGGTAATGCCTATGTCAAAAAATACTTAGTAATGGTCTAAATAATGGCTACGGTAGACCATCAAAAATCAAACAAACTAGCAAGTATCACATAATTCCTAGGTCAGACATAACATTTATAAGTAAATTCTTGCGTGCCACAACGGGATATTCAACAAATGTCCTTAATTGGTCCACATCCCCCATAAGAACTCTATAAATCTTGGTAACATGAGTTGGGGCAATGTCACAATCCTGAATCATATTCCAAACTTCTTCACCAGACAATTGTGGAAGCTTTCTTGAACTCTCTCTGATTGCTTGATTTCCTTTTCTTATAGCTTGTGCCATTTCAGACATAACCTCCTTAATTTCAATTAACTCAGAATCCTTTTCTTTTGTTGAATTAACTTTTTGCTTCTTTCTCGAAGAACCACTTGCAACGTTATTGGCATTCACATCTTCGCAAGTTTGCATACAGTCAATGTTGACATTATGTTGGGATGGAAGATTACTGTTGTTGACATCTTCAACGAAATCCTCCTCATCAATTGAGTGACGCCTCTTTCGCATGTCACTAATAGTATGACTTCCCTCCCCTGATGCTCTATCAGAGCCATATAAGATGACCATCTTGTTATAGTTTGGAAAAGGAATATTTCTCCAATTGGCAGCTTTAGGCTTTGACTGTAAAGAACAAATTAAAAATAATATTAATACTAACAAATAAATTAGATGAAGATAAATTTGTTTGAACATTTTAAAGATCAAGATAAACTAACCTCAATAAGTTGCTCCCAAACTTCATCTTCAGCTTCCCACAATTGTGTTGATGGATTCCAAGCAAACCCACTTAATCCATTTTTAAAATATCAAAAACATCAGAAAAGTTTTTTTTTAACGTTTTCCATCTGTTCTTAATCTTCTCTTTATCCATTTCAACATCCAGCAAAGCAGTCATCTCTTTGACAATGTTGTCATATGCAGTGCCTGTAAATTGCCCACTTACTTTGTTGCCAATATTATATTGTTCCATGAAGGCATCTACAAGATAATCATCCATTGCTCTTGTCCAATTCAAACATTGTTTTCTCTCTGATCTTGGAGGCATACTATTACAATAATAATAAAACAATAGACCATCAAAACATAATAGAATATATGACATATTTAAAAAAAATATAGTCTAACAAAGCATGAAAGTCCACGTTCAAACTGATAGAATACATGACATAGTTAAAACAAATAAGAATACATCAAGTGTAACGGTACTTAAAACAACAAGTCCATGATAATTAAGCTGCATTGTCCTCACGACTCATTCGCCTATTTTGATAATCTATCCACATCTCATTTGCTATGGAATCTCTTATAAGCTGTCCTCGAATGGCCTCTTCATTGTCACCACGCCCATCATGATTATTGTCAATATCACCAAGTTGACTTGCAAATTCACGATCTACTTCTTCTATAATATCCTCATTAGGGTCGGCGCCCATTAAGAAGTTATGAAGAATGCAACATGCTCCAATGATAAGGGTTTGTGCTTTTATTCCATAAGTAGGCTCAGATGAGTAGGCTAAAATGTCAAATCTTTTTTTCAAAACACCAAAAGTTCTCTCAATCGCGTTACGAAGGGATGAATGCCTCAAATTGAACAGCTCCTTATAATTTTGGGGTGGATTTCTTTGTGAGTACTCTTTCAAATGATAACGGACTCCTCTATAAGGTGTAATGAGTCCACTAGTTAGCATGAAGCCAGCATCCACAAGGTAATATTTACCTGCCGGAATTTTGAGATTATCTTCTCGTGTCAATGCATTTTTCATGATCCTAGAGTCAGATGCTGTGCCTTCCCACCCAGTTAGCACATACGTAAATTTTAAATCAAATGTGCAAGCTGCTAACACATTTTGTGTCGGAAATTCTTTCCTGCCACGATATCTAGGAGCATCTTTAGCCGGCACTTTGACACGTATATGTGTTCCATCTACAGCACCAACACAATCCTTAAAGAAAGGGTAGAACCTATAATTTGCTTCGATTTCAGGAGAGACATTTGTCCCATCAGGTTGGACAATAAATTTGTCTCCTACTTCAATGATGGCTCCTAGTACATTGTGGAGATGACGACTAATTGTCTCACCAGATCGTCGGAAGAAGAAATTGACCACACGATTTTTGGCCTTATGCCCTAGTATGTAAAGAGTTTTAGCCACTTGTTCTTCCACTGTAGCCCATCTCGTAGGTTTTAATCCCCCTTCTCTTTCTAATAAGCCACATAATGTTAGGAAAGCTGTAGGAGTCATACGGATGATATTACGACTCTTTTCACTAGTACTTAACTGACTCATTATTTCTTCACGTACCCTTTCCCTTTCTGAACTCATACTATAACTTATTTTTCTCTTACGACATCTCCTCCGAATTACAAGGTAGACAAAAACACACGTAAGTAATGCTATAGCTTTTTGACGCAAATCCAGCCATCGACGCAAGACTATATTGTTTTCAAGTGTCGATTCCATCTAACAACTGTTATAAACAGATTACAGATAATAATATATTAATATAAATCTCAAATAATAGTGCATAGTAAATATAATGCAGAACAATAATGCATCAAACAATAGTGCATAACTTTGTTCATTTGTGCAACTTGTAATCTGACATGTGAAATGTAAATGGGACTTGGTGGACACACTTATAGACAAATTTATAGATTGAAATCTGAAATGTAGCATAGTAAATCCTTAACATTAATTCATTGGAATGGGAATGCAGAAATCAGTGAGGCCTACCGAATAAATGATCCTATAGTGCATTTGCAGAAATCAAAAAGAACCTATGAATCAAAGATGTTATGCATTTGCAAAAAACTCTGCTGTCCAAGACATGTAATTTCTTATTGGGGATAATATAGGCCACTGTGGCCTACACGTTATAACCAGGAAGTAATTGAGTGAGACATGAGTCAGGATTGATATTTAACATGTTATCTTCCACTCCACAAATTCCGTCAACAGATCATTATCTTTGCTTCAAACTGTTAGATTTCACACTCCTGTTATAAATTGCTTCTTGTTACATGCAATCCAAACACGAGTCCTATTAACTATAGTTTTAAGAAGCATACATCAAGTGATTCAGAGTCCATGTAAAGCTGAAGTTACAATCTTTAGAACTAGAAGCAATTAAAGAACTGCATACCTCACAGATGACTCTAAGGCGATTTGAGCGTGGCTGCCAACTAAAGGAAACGTTGCTTCTCCCAGAAATTGAATCAAATACCTATTCAGCATTTGCATTCATAAGAACATCATCATAGAATAATCAACAGAATGAAACAAGGAAACACAGTTATAAGACACTATATATGCTTCTATTTTTTAAAAGTAGAGTGTAAATTGTTAATGAGCCAGTGTTGTTAAGAAGTAGAGATGTTTATTCAAACATGAGACAGGAGACATGACTCAAAAATGCGTAATGTTTTCAATTTGATGTATGGCACCACCAACAATAACAAGCACGCTCTAAATGTGACAGATGGATGAAACATCAAAGTAAAAGCAATGGAAGAACAAAGATATAGAGACTGCCTTGAGGTAGAAGATTTTGACATTAAAAAAATTATTATATAATTAACTCGTCTCCCTTCCTTCCTCTACAACAAGAATTACTTCCCTTATCTTTCATGCCAACTGATTCACGGAAGGTCATTAAAACCTTCCCCAACCCTCAGTTCAACCAAACACTGCATAGAAGATAGGAGATGGGACCCAGACGGGGTGTGGAGAAAAACGAAATGCACAGTAAGGATCGAAATGGAAAACAAAACGAACCAGAATCTGATTCGATTGAGGAAAGCGAGAGGGCGTGGAGATTGATGCTCCCCTAAATGAATTTGCCGCCATGGTGCTGCTACGGGAGCGCCAAAGCCGCAGAAGTGAAGAGAGAAAGAAAGTGAGGGAAAGTGCAAGAGATCGCGGAGCGTAGGGCGTAAAATCAGGACGACGTGCACTTGTGATGGGAATAGGCCGACGATTCAAATGACGTCGAATTGGTCTCCTTTTTCGACGGTAATCGAATTCGAAATAGGCTTTCCATATTCTTGAGATAACTGGAGTTAAGGCATCGAAATTTTTCTAACGAGTTTTTAACCTTACACCGTGCTTGAACTTGATAGATGCTACTGTAGAAGAGGTTACCTGAACGAAGTTGACGGTGGTGGCCGGTGGAGAAGGTCGAGCGACCGGCAGCTGGACTTGGAGGAGCGCGCCGACGGAGAAGAAGACAGGAGCAAACGCGGCAGTCTGTGGAATGGAATGGAATGGCGGAAAGAAGGAAGAAAGGGTTTTCACGCGTAGGGGCAGTTCTGGGAAATTGAAAAATGAGCAAGGGTAATTTAGTCAGGATAATACACAATGTTTCTCACCCCTCCAAAAAACCCCAAATTTGGAGGGGTAAGAGAGAGGGGTAGGGGAGCACAAAAAGACAAAAAATCCCCTCCCCTCCCCTCCATTTTTCCCAACCAAACACACTTATATCTCCCCTACCCTACCCTCCCCTCCAAAACCCCCCAACCAAACAAAGCCTTAAGCTTATACTTCCTCCCGTCGTAATTTTCCAGAGTAGTACTTACAAATGGAGTATTAATCTTATTTTCTCATAATTGTCTCATCTTAATGTAATTTTTCTCTTTGATTTTTAGAACGAATTTGTAAATTTTTCTTTTGGTACATTTGTAAATTTTTTTTATTTTCAAATAAAGAAGATAATTTAGCCACTGCTCACATTCGTGGATAGAGCTAGCTTACAAGTAGAGTTTGGTAACGGCTCGGTTTGCTGGTTGGGTCTATTTTACTGCAGGGGGTTTGGGGCTGGCATGGCGGGCTGTACGACCCGTTTTTTTAGCCCGTCAGTTTTTTTTAATTTTTAATATTATTATTTATTTTATTTAAATATTACTTTAAATATTTTTATTATTAAATATAAATAATTTTTTTATTTATTAATATATATTTATATATTATAATTGATTAATATTATGTTAATATTTATTTAGATTTATAATTATAAAATTTGAGATTTTTTTATAAAAAATAAAAAATTTTAAAAGTATAATATTAATAATTTTTTGATTATGTTAATATAATATTAAAAAAATATTAGTATTTTAAAAATTTAAAAATATTTTTTTAAAATATTAAAAAAAATAACGGGTTAGCGGGCTAATTTATCATTTGGAGGAAGTGGACTTAAGTTGGTATTTTGTCAGTTGTGCAGCCCGTTCTCTCTAGTCCAGATTATCCCCTCTAGCCCACGGGCTAGAGTGGAAAACGGATCAATTTATATTCCCACCTCTGGATGCAAAAAATTCATTTATGTTTGTGGGTTAAATCCGGATGTAGTTAGGGCAAAATTTTAGTGAACCAGTTGAGCAACAACAAAAAATATTCCCACCTCTACTTACAAGTAGGGAGCGCATTAGTACGACAAATATATTGTAAGGCCACGACCCACGAGGGTTGTATCAAAGCACCATTATCCTCAATAATTGGATCCCGATTGAAATAAATGCTGTTATGTTTGGTTGTATCTTCTGGGAAACCATATGTTTTCGACAATTGGCGATGATGGGAATTGAAATTTTGTGATGGATAAGAAATCCGTAAGTCTTGACCCTGTTCGAAGCTTTGATTGTTAGTCATGTCATGTCCCAATGGCAATTACCGGAAGTCCCGTTGGAGGGTTCTCAACGTTGGGACTCTAAGGGAGCTAGACTCCAGAATTCGTGTTTGTTAGGGCGAGAAATGACCTCGTCAGCAGCAACTATATATATATATATATATATATATATATATATATCTTTCAGGAGAACAAAATTAGAGTGACGTAGTTTACATTTCATCCAAATATATATAGCATTCTACAAATGGATGAAATTTTATGTTGTATGAAACTAGAACGAATTTCTTCTTTACATGTGTGATGAACCTAATCGAATGCTGTTGGAGCCCAACCTGTTGATGTGTGGTCGTGTGGATACACAACTGGTGCCTCTTATGTGAAGTCAAGGGTTGACCAAGAACAACGTTAATAAATAAGGAGGGTGGAATGTGGTCACGCCATAACAGAGTGGGGCACATGTGATGAGACTCTGAGAGTTCCTCCCAGCTCCACCGGAACCAGAGGCACCAGCGAGTGCAGCACATCTGTGATCAACGGCCTGTAACTCGGTTCTGCTTGCACGCACAGCACAGCCACTGCTGCTACCTACAATACCAAACCCCATCTCTTATAACTTACTTGCAACATTTCACTCCAAGTAACTAAATAAACCAGCCATGGTTCCAAGGTTTGTTTTCATATTTCAAACCTGGTATAAATGCTTGGGGTCCATGGCGTCCTTGATTACTGGATCTACTATGCTTGGAAGCTTTGATCTGTCCGTGAGCTGTGGCATCGCCTGCAAAATGTGTCTGTCAATTCCCCTTTCACATTCAATTTAATCCAATTTTGATAGGATCGTCAAAATAAAACTCGTACCCACGTCACCAGCGATTGGCAATGAGATGGTGACAGTTTTTCCACCGGCTTCCTTCCCAGCAGAAGCTCCAGAAGCACAACCCCAAATGCATACACATCACTTTTATCAGTCAATTTCCCTGTCCAATACAAACAAAAACAACATGTCAATCCCCACCATTTACTATTCACACTCAATAATTGACGGTTGCTTCACAAAGAATCAATATTAAAAGTCTCTAGCTTTCTGGGAAATCTGCTAACGTTTTCAAATCTCAGACGGGATTCACAAGAATCAATTCCGCCTTACTTTCTCGTGCTTCCTGACAAATTAGTTGATCTCAGATTTTGGTTGCTAGTCTCATCATATTTTTATCTATAAATGACAAGAAGCAAGAGGAGAAAACAAGGCATATGACATATGAGGTGGTAACCTGCCAACGGAACTAAATAATATCATGTTGGGAGGTAGATGGTCAAGGAGAGCAACAGATTCACACAGGGCAGATCATATGTTTCAAACCCATCCAAAACCTCATGACATCATTTAACTCCCTAAAGGCTCCAAACTTTAAAACAAACAATATTATGGATCTGGTTTTTGCAACTTTGTCAGACAGACAGACCAACGCATATGTCGTGAAATGATTACAATTAACGGAGTGAATTGGCTTAGCTTACCATCTAGGAGATACTCAGGGGCAACGTACCCCAATGTGCCTGACAGCTTTATGTTACTCTTGCTTTGGGTTCCATCCATTATGGCCAGCCCAAAATCAGACAGCTGAATTCACCACAAAGGAGAAGCTTTGGTTACTCCCATAATTTCAAATGATCAATACCAAGAACTTAGGTACACCCAAATGCTTTTACCTTAGCATTGAAGTTCTCATCTAAAAGAATATTAGACGATTTCAGATCTCTATGGATCACTGCAGGTTTACGGTGCTCATGGAGATATTCTAATCCTCTGGTCAACAGTCCTTGGATATGTTAATGATGTAGGAATCAAAGGACATTAAAAATATCATAAGATTAATGAAATAGGCTCAGCTCACCTCGCTATATCAAGAGCAATTTTCATTCTCATGTGCCAGGTCAATGCCGCACCATGAGAGGGTCCTTTCAACGTGAGCAAAATTTTGGAAAACTAGAATCTCAGTTAAATCCGTTTACTCCAAGGGAAATAAAGCATCAGATCATGGATTTATTTTGATTTACCGTGTAATTGAGCTTCCAGGGATCCGTTTTGCATCAATTCATAGACAATGAACCTCTTGACATCATTTTCGCAGCAACCGAGTATAGAAATTATATTTGGATGCCGAATTTCACTTAACAAATTCACCTCGTTCTGCAACTTTTCATCTCGCTAGTAAATACAAGAGAGATTGAATTACGAAGAATAAAAGCGATTATTAACCAACTTTACCTCGAATTCTCTCTCAGCACTTTGAGTTTCACAGTGTAGTCTCTTGACGGCAACATCCAGATTATCATCCAACCGAGCCCGGTAAACACATCCAAATCCACCCTGCCCCAATATGTTACTTTCCTGGAAATTGTTGGTCGCTTTTTCTATTTGCTTATAATCAATGATTGGAAGAGACCCTTTTTTCCCAACCATTTTTACAGAACTGAATTTACTTAAAAATGGAGCAAGCGCAACCCCTTTCTCGGCATCTTGGAATTGAAACAGAAGATAGAAGAAAAATATCAGCCATATCCGATTGTATAAAATGTTGAACTTTCCTAATTCTTCTAACACATAATTGTGAAGCAATACAGAGATTGAATCAATAGTACTACTACCTGAGTTGGGAACGCTTTTCCTGTTGGATTTGGATAGATGCTTCCTACTATAAATCCAGAAGCATAAGAAGCACAAAATGACTACAATGAGTGCTGTACTAACAACGGCGAGAGCTATTACCATCTTCTTGTGTAAATCCATTTGGTGTTCTTTGTTCTCCACCTGAATTCCTGATGATATGGGACGTATAAAGCAGGAAGCATCGTCAAAATGGAAGGAATCTCACAAATAAAACCATTCAGATTTAGCTAAGTTAAGAAAAAATCAGCAGATGGGTCGTGGGATCCAAATAAGATAGTAAATATAAAAAAAAAGATAATAAATGAAGAATCTACTACCAAATAGTTACGGCATTAAATGTTGGAGTTTGGTATTGCAAATTCAAATTTGAAAGATAGTTAGTACCCGGAGAGAGAGGGAGGGAGGGAGGGAGAGGGTGAATAATGGTGAGTGAGAGTAGAGAGAGTAGAATGAGAAGTGAACCTGGGGAGGAAGCAGCCATTGAAGCAGGAATTGAGGAATTAGTCTGGAGAGCACTTGCAGGAGCAGGAGGGTCTGCTGCAGCATGAACAGAAATGGGTTCGTGAAGAAGAAGGAGAAGGAGAAGCAGAAAAGGAAGAAGCTTGGTGTTCATTGTTTCTTTCTGGTGCGTCATAATAACAACACCACATCAAGACAGAGATATGCAGAGAAGGAAAGGATATGAGAGACACAAACAATCAGAGAGTTTTTGTGAGTGAGGCGTCTGAAAGGAAGCTGTTTTGGATCTTCTAGGCTTGACCTGCCCTTTTCTTTTTCTTTTTCTTTTTTTTTTTTTAATGTTTCGTTTTCTGGTCTTTCTATTCTATCCTTCTTTCCACTGTTTCTTTCTTCCTCGCTTCGTCTTTTTGTCGCTTTTTTTATTTAAAAAAAAACATTCATTGTGTGCAGTATGATATTCTGAAACTTCACTTTCTGGTTTTCTAGGCAGAAGGAAAAGGAGGTGACAACCGAGGACTCATTGGAACGTAACAATTTATAGACTTTTGCTGCCCTTTTTTCTCACTTTATAATCTAAATAAATGCATCGCCCTCCACACTAAATGAAAAATAAAAAAGGCAATCATAAGATTGAGCAGCAACATGTTAATGATCTCTATATATTTTTGTACCTTTTTCGAACTGTCTTGGATGCCGTTCAAATAAATATTTGCCGGTGAGAGTACATCTCGTATTAGAGATAATAACGATGAAATAATGGGGAAATTATTTTTTATAATAATGGGTGTGAACATGAAGAAGTCGATGGCAGAGTGATAATCTAGGCTGTGCATGTGTTTTTTCTCATTTAACTTGGTGGGGAAGCTCCAATTGTTGGAATAAGATTTCATAATTATTGGTATACCAAACATGTCATGATGCTCATTTCAAAGGGATTACTAGATCATTAAGTGCTAACAGTAATTAGGGATTAGTAGAAAGTTGATGAGTAGAATAAATATATTTCACTTACCCAATCACGTACAGTTCCTTCCGCAGTGCTTTTGTTAAATGTCAACAAAAAGAAGAAATCAAAACAGAGTTCGAAGGAAGGGAAGAAACGATGGTTTGAAAATAGGAGTTAGTCACGTGTTAGGTGGAATATGGATTTGAGCTTTGAAAATGAGCCCCACTCTCCAAGTTGTATACCGTCCGTCTGAATTCATTTTCTGTCCCACTGTTTATATATATATATATATATATATATATATTAAGAATTATATGTATTATTATTATGGAATTATGTGTTTAGTATCTCTATTAGGAGAGAGCATTGGGACAGCGGTTTGCATGCAATAACCTACGACTGAGTAAACGACAACTTACTTTCTCAAAAGTTTCATTTTCTGTTACTTGCTTCACTTTCATTCTTAAACTTTGTAACTTTATATGTTACCATGCTAACTTTGTTGCAACTTTAGTTTTGTATGTATGCATGTTTATAACAGAAGAAATGTACATCGAGATATATGGGACGGGCGTGTGTGTATTTTTTAAGCCAAGAATTTTGGCATTCTAATAATTAAGGATTAAAAATACCTTTGGTTGTGGACTATTTTTGGTTAATTAGTCAGAAAATGACATGGTTTAATTTAGTGATCATGTTACCTTAATTAGGACAAATTGAATAAGGTACATATGACAAAATTGACAATCATCACTCGCCCAAACCATCACACTTTAAGTTATGATTACATTGGATGTTAAATTTTGATGGAGAATTATTATTTGCTATAAAATACTAATGAATACGGTGGTAGGAGTAATACTTAATCTTGTTGGAAGCACGTGAACATTAATGAAATGGAAGGGTTGGTTTTTAAATGTGTTGTGATGGAGTAAGTATAGAGCACCAACCAATATGGGAATGGAACAGCTTGGCTTTGTCCTTTTATTTTATTGTATTGTATTTAGGCCACATGTCCTGTTAATTATTTGCCCCTTTAATGAATTTGGTACGCATTGATTACAACTCCATTATGTGAGTGAGTGAGATAGAGAGAGACGGAACTATGAAAAAGGGAGGAACATGGCAGTGTTGCATTTAATTGCATGCCCTTACCAAACTACTAAAATGCCAAATGACAAGAATTGGCACGCTCGCTCACACATCGTTAATTCCTTTAAACCTGGACATAAATATAAATGAAGTTACTGAATTACATATAGGACTTGAGATCAATACAAATCCAAATAAAATTGGATTAAGACTAATAGTAATAAATTAATAATATACTTATTTTTTATTCATCTTAAATTATTAGGATTCTATCCCTACATGGCTAAAACACACAATTCTATTATTTTCAACTAATGCTAAAGTCAAGGGCAAAAGTAAGACTTGAAGTCATATGAATTAGCGAATTACTGGCTTAGGGTATTAGGATTCTATGCCTACATGGCTAAAACACACAAACAAGGAAGCAGAGTTCAAACGAAATTATGTTCATTCATAGTTGGAGTGTATCTGCGAGGAGAATTACTATAGAAATCAATACATTGTCAAGCAAATCTTTCAACACCTACCTCAAATTTAGTCAAATTACAGCTCATGCGGATTGATACAGCTTCTCTTCCACGAGCTCAATACGGCGGTACAAAACCAACTCAAGTGGATTCAGGCTTTATACAGTGTCAATTGCAGCTGATCTTGGTCGTTTTTATTCTCCGACATTATGCCTGTCAGTAAGGTAGGCAGAGGAAGCGGCCATTCATTGTAGGCTTTCTGCAGACTGCTCCTGGACACAACTCCAGTGTGGTTTGTCTTACCTGTTTAAAGTTAGACTTTTTAATTATGCTATCAAAATCCACCAAAAAATTACACTTTCAAACTAACCATAGCTTTGAGTCGACCTACGTGTAGATTCGGTCATCAGCACAAATCTGTATAGATTGAGGGCTGATAGAACCTGGGGATACAAGAGTTTCAGTGACCCACAACACTTTGATATTATTTGAAAATCCAAAACGGAAATGAGACAAATGAGGATTAAAAAGTAAGAATACTGCATCACCCTGCTCAGGGAGGGAAGGACGTCCCCCCTGTGGGGGTCTCAGAACCAACTCCACCAACTCAAGGACACTAGGAGTCCAAAATGATGTATTTGGACGTGCTTTGCCATCAGTTTTAGGAACTTGATTTTCTGTTGGTGTCCTATGGCAGGTTTCCATGTGCATTTCCTTCCTAACTAGATCGATGAGAATGGCAATCTCCAGAAAATCACAGGCCAGAATAGGTTTAACATTAGACAGTCGTTTAAGTAAAGAACATAAAGTTCAACAAAGTTGTTTTAGAGAGTTACCATGAAGGAAGAGCTGCTTCTCTAATCAACGCTCGCAAAATGTCAAACCTTTGAGAAATGGTAATATCATCAAGTACCTAGCTTTGAGTGGCATAGAAGTAATGGCATTAAAGATCTCTTTAGAAATATGTGCTTAAACATGGAGGGGGTTAAGAAATATCATATTTTCTCACTTATGAAGGATGCTCATCTCATATTTTATGGAAATTATCCACACTTTCAACTTAAAAGGAGTCAGAAACTCACCCTTTTGAACAAATCAAAAGATTTCTTCCTATATTCTGTGTCTGGGTACATGATAACCATTTTGATAGCCTGAACAATAGTGTTTGATCATCAGAGATGAAATATATCAGGATTTTCTTTTTATCATAGAGAAAGAAGAGTAAGCACTGGTACAAAAAATTGAGTCAGGAATCTATGTGAACCACCTGCAGAGCTGAGAAAACATTAGGCATATATGTTGACCAATCATAAAGTTCATCATCATATTTATCGGATACGTGTCCATCGATGACACAGAGCAGGAAGTTGATGGTATGTCTCTTCAACTCCCATAGCAGATTTACAAAGGAAAGTGCATGCTTTAAAGTTCCTAACGCCTCCCACCTTTTGGTCTGAGTACAACGAAGTTCCTTCATAATGGCATCTAAATCCTCTTTAGCAGCTTCAGAAACTTCTTTTGAGACATACCCCCAAATTACTGGAAGGATGGAATTTTACTGGTCAGTGAAAAGGAAAGAGAAAGAAAAGGCAATAGATCAATTACAGCAATTTTCCTTACAAACCTGAAAGAGCAGCGCCATGTTTGACATGTAATAAACAACCCACATAGTCATCTTTATCCTCTGGATAATGAAGGGGGAGGAATGAAAAACATTAGAAGGGGTAAAAGGTGCTCGGCTGCTCGCTTCATAATGGAGATAAATAAACATCAGGTATGCAATAACCTATGATAACTACCTTCAAATACGAAGCTAGCCACCATGTTGACATTATAACTGGTCAGGAGATTCAGATATGATAATCCACAAAATGAAATAATGTGTGATACTTGTATAACCAATGAGTGGCTAGTAGAAGAGTTATAGCTTGCACTGGCTGAAAGACGAGCCTGGGTTTTAACAGTGCATCATGACATATCATTTATCAAAATAGATGAAGTCAAATGGATTCCGAAATATGGAAGGAAAATAAATACAAATAATAAACAAAGTTTAGTGCAGTACAGAAATACTGACCATGCATTGTAGGGCATACAGACCTAGAAGAGCACGAAGCTTCTCATTCATGCCATACTACTGTTTTTCCCCCAAAAAAACTGTAAGCAAACATCTTACAAAATTAGTAATATAGAAGCTTTTCTAATAAAATGGGTGATTTACAATTCACAAACCATTTTAGTGCAAATTGCATATATAGAATTGGCGATCTCTACAACTTTGCCAAATACACCCTCAAGTTCCGCTTCATCTGTCTGTAAAGACATATTCTTCAAAACATTAAGAATGATAGGAATAGCTTCTTTTATTTGCTCAAACTGACGCCTCTGAAAAGAGATGAAGACTGAAAAGGCAAGCAAACTGACAGTGAATAAAATTACAAGCATATTGGCTTCAAGATTTTAGATACAGTCAGACATAAGATTAAAAGAAATAGACGTGTGAAGCTAATGCACCCTTTCATGCAAGGATCTCTTTTTCTGCAATTCAGGCTGTGAATTGAAAAACAAACCAGGGAGGCAGTTACTCCGTTACTCAGGTCAGAACTCAGAACATGTAGGGAACCCTTAACAGCTAGAAGGTAAGTTGCTCAGTTTCACAATAACAAATAGTAGGTCGAAAAAATCCATTCAATTATCAGACACAGATTACAATTTCATTTAGTCCACTCAATAATTGAATTTTTTTCTACTCATCATCCTCATTGATTGGCAATTTCACCACAATGGATTAAAAGAAATAGACGTGTGAAGCTAATGCACCCTTTCATGCAAGGATCTCTTTTCCTGCAATTCAGGCTGTGAATTGAAAAACAAACCAGGGAGGCAGTTCTCATTTACTCAGGTCAGAACTCAGAACATGTAGGGAACCCTTAACAGCTAGAAGGTAAGTTGCTCAGTTTCACAATAACAAATAGTAGGTCGAAAAAATCCATTCAATTATCAGACACAGATTACAATTTCATTTATTCCACTCAATAATTGAATTTTTTTCTACTCATCATCCTCATTGATTGGCAATTTCACCACAATGGATTACCTTTTGAGAGCCCACTTAAAGGAGGGACAACATAAGCAGAAGCTTTGGCCATCTTACTTGAGGAGCCTAATGCCTGTTATAACAAAATCAGCAGAAGCATAGGATCAAGATACAAACCCAAAAAGTTTAAGCTACGTGGTAGTTGTAATGACCAGTGAATCTTGGCAGGCAACTATGACATGATAATGTGAAAGTCAATATTTATGGCCATTGGTATAGATACATCATTTGAATCTAAAAGAAGTGGGGCTTGAGGAAGTTGAAATCTAAAATATAGGTCTATGGAAATATTGGGGTTCAATAAACATGTCATAAAATTAGGAGGGAAAGGATCTTATCTAAGACAATGCTATACAGAAGAGCTGAAGAAGGTGTATTTTGTAACTGTAGCAATATATTAAAAAGCATAAGGTGACACAACTAATCTACTTCACCTCTACCTATGTGGTCAATGAATATGTCAATTATGTAAATAACAATTATTTAAATAAATACATAAAAACTTACATTGCAAAGAATTGGAAGCATGTCTCTTGGACCACAAATCACTATAAGCGGATCGATTATGCTAATAGCCATGTCTGATAACCTTGGTGATATGGCTGCAAACTTTGAAACTGCCTTAGGCAATTCAAATGACAGCGCATCTACAAGTGCCTGTCACTTCAACAAACAATCATTAAAATCACTGATAATTGTACAGGAAGAATAACTTTGCAAGTTTCAAATAAGGCATCCTACAAATAAAAATTGGGTTCAATTATGGAATTTTATCTCTCACCATTAGTCCATTAAAAAGCTCTCATCATAAAACCAGATCATCAAAATGCCACCAATTGACATGTTTTCTTGATGTTCAAATAGTAACTCATAAGTCTATTTAACGTAATACCTAAGTGAACCCACCTGATCAAGTGAAGGAGAACATATATATATCGATAGATCACAGAGACAACTTCAAATGCATTGTTCTCTTCCTGTTCATTTCCTGGATCAGATAGAGCGGCATCTAATACAGAATCCAGGAGCTTGACAAGCTCAGAGATCGTATTTTCATATTGGTGGAAATCTTCAGCTTCAACTAAAATCAGGACAGTTAACAATAAGCCTTCTGTTCTTACCAGGCCAGACATCAATTTCCCCCTTCAATTTCTTGACACCGTAAGAACTTCAATAACATACGTAAAAAAACAAACCAAAGATAGATTAATTCTCTTTTCATGACTAGCAACTTGTCTGGCTACTAAACACATTCTCCTATAAAATTTTGCAGCATATTCTATTCGAAGTATAACATAAAGATAACAAGAAACATAAAATTGCACTACATACCATTTCTCCCTAGTCGCCCACTTGCCCGAAAACTTAATTCAAAATATTCATTTATATCCAAAGCAGCCAAGTTTCAGTTGTGTTAATCAGTATATAAGCATGGATTGTTCGCATTTCTCTAGGTTTCAAAGTTATACAAAAGTACTCCCTCCAGATTATCAAGAACTAAAATCTAAGGTAAATAAATCAGAAAAGATAACAAAATAGTGTAGGAGAAGTGATTGATCCTACTTGAGAGAAGGATTCAAGAATTCCTCGAAGGCGAAGCACATCATTCCGAGCTACAGGTCTGCTCTCTTACCTCGCTGACATGATTGCAAAACCATTAACAGGGTAAGCGGGAAGGAAACGAGTTACTTTGTTTCTTATCTGTGAACGGGAAAGATAATCGGTATCAAGCACCCTCCCTTTGTACTGTGGCTGAAAGTAAACCTTAGTCGAAAAGGATCTTGGTTGGTTGATGATGAAGAGAACTGCTTCTGCTACAGATTTTGGTTTCGATTCTTCAAGAGGAAAAAAATATCGATCTTGCTCTCTTTGCTCTCTCTTGTGGCGCCCTGGTTTCATTTCTTTCCTAGTGGGTAGCGCCAAAAAAGGAAACAAGGTGGACAAATTAGTAATTTATGCATTAAGGAAGGGTACATGTGTCATTTCACATCTTCGTTTCGCATCAACACTGATCTCGCTCTCAGAAACCGCCGGAGGCTGGTACTTCGGTTTCCATCAATCCTGCATTGTCATGGAGCCGGACGTGAGCATTGAGAGCTCGTCGAGGATCCAGGTGGCGGTACTGCCAATCGGGACGGTGCCGTCGAATATGCTACGGGACTATTATTCTATGCTGCTTTCTCTACACACGATACCTCTCTCGGCAATCAGCTCCTTCTACACAGAGCACCAGAAATCACCGTTCGGTCATCAGCCATGGGACTCGGGGTTCCTCCAGTTTAAATTTGTTCTGGGAGGGGCACAACCGAGCCCATGGGAGGACTTCCAATCTCATCGTAAGACCCTGGCGGTCATAGGCATTTGCCATTGCCCTTCCTCGCCCGATCTTGATTCTGTCATCGAACAATTTTCTAATTCCTGCAAGTCTTACCCTTCATCGCTTGTCGATCGCTGCTTTGCATTTTGCCCAGATGATTCGCAGGTGGGGTTTCTATATGTGCATTTTACTCTTTTTGGTCAGTCAGTTGGAACATAAAATGGTGGATCGGGAAAAGTAGAATTTTATTGGATCTGCTTCTTTTCTTTAATCATACTATGTTTTTATTGCAGCTTGAGGATGGAGGTAAAAAGGGCGGTAATTTAAGGTTGTTTCCCCCCGCTGATCGTCAAACACTGGAGTTCCACTTGAACACTATGATGCAAGAAGTTGCTGCCTCGTTATTGATGGAATTTGAAAAGTGGGTGCTTCAGGTCGAATCTTCAGGCACCATACTCAAGACCCCTTTGGATTCTCAAGCGAGTCTCAGCTCAGAGGAGGTTCATGTTTAGGTGTCCTAATTATTTGCATCGTTTATTTTTCGTCCTCGTAGTGTTCTCGTTTCCACTTCTATTTGTTGTTTTCTCTGGTAATAACAACTTAATTCATCTTGAAATTTGGTTTATATATGCAGGTCATTAAGGCTAAAAAACGAAGGCTTGGGCGTGCACAGAAAACAATAGGTGATTATTGCTTGCTGGCCGGATCGCCAGTTGATGCAAATGCCCATTATTCTACTGCATTGGAACTTGCCAGGCTGACCGGGGATTACTTCTGGTATGCCGGCGCACAGGAGGGGAGCGTTTGTGCCTTGCTCGTATTTCTCTTATTTCTTCTGTTTAAATTTCTTTTCTTTCGTTTTGGGTTTTGGAATTCCCATCGATTGTCATATTCCTATGATTACGCATGAAATGATTGTTCGACCCTTATCTCCGGTGATTAATGATTAATGATGTGCTTTGAAGTTTTGAACACTAACTGAGGTTATGAAAGATGGAACCATTTAATTATTTATTCACCTTCTTGAATTAATGGCTTCCTACGTGTAGAAGTTTCTCTATGCAAACTGTCAAATGCTTTTTGTAGCAAGACTCTATTTCGAGAAGCATTTATTTTTTATATTATATAGAAAGCATCAATTAGTAGACAGCAGTAACAAAAGCAGGAAATAGTATCGGAAATCTCTCGTTTCTTAATTTGTACTTCTTTCAAGCAAGGTCTTAATGCTCAACAGAGGAGAATTTTTGTATTCAGAAGACCATCTTATGGATTTTTGTCTGTTGATTTTATCTTTCACTGTGGTTATATAGTTATAATGGGAAGACTAGGAACTACTGCTAATGCTGTATAGCATTGCATGTTTGTTATTACCTACTGCATTATGAGAACATAAATTATATATAATTGCATCAAAAGAGATGGTGGCAGTAGATGGTATTAAAATGTAGATATGATGACCAAAGTTGCCCAGAGAAATGACTTCATAATTTATGGTTTTAGATTGATCGCATGGGCCAGAAAGATTCAATCTTGGAGGAGGAAGTTAGATACCGTTACAACAGCGTAATCTTGAATTACAAGAAGTCTCAAGATAATGCTCAGAGGTAACTGTTTCCTTTGAGGTTCTGTTAGCCAATCTTTAGTGAAGATGTATTTTGTTTTTTCTGAATTGTTTCAACTGTTGGCATTTTAGACCTGTTGCAGAGTTTTCTAACAATTTTTTGCTTATATTGTGCAGAGTCTCTCCCCTAAGTTTTGAACTTGAAGCTACTTTGAAATTGGCAAGGTTTCTTTGCAGGTATGTGCTTTTCCCGGACTTTTACAATGAGATAATGTGTCATGTTTGTCCTTTATGCATCGAGTCTTCAGCTAATTTTTCAAGCTTGCAGATGTTATGTGCATGAACCTTTATAAATTCTGTCTCAGTTGTTTGACTTTCATGAGGCTGTAGGATTTGATACATCTGTTGCATAAAAACTGTTGAAATTATATGCATTGGGTGTCTCAACATGTACCATTAACAGGCATATGCGTTGTATTCACCAATTTTAGAAGCATTTGTGGTGTTGTGTTATGCTCAGCAATGTGTTTACCATTCTTTTAATTTTTTGTAAAAAATCATTTGAGTTCTTTTAACGAACAGGAGAAAGCTGGCGAAGGAGGTGACAGAGTTGTTGACCAATGCTGCAGATGGTGCTAAATCTTTAATAGATGCTAGTGATAGACTCATATTGTTTGTTGAAATGGCTCGTTTATATGGCAGTCTTGGTTACGAGAGAAAAGCTGCTTTTTTTACTAGGCAGGTTGCTCAATTATATCTGCAGCAAGATAATCGGTTGGCTGCAATTAGTGCTTTGCAAGTTTTGGCGCTGACCACTAAAGCTTATCATGTTCAAAGTAGAGCATCAGTAGTTGAGAATTCTGTACCTAATGTGAGTTTACAAGTGCCAGCCTTCAGGAAACGTATTTATATAAGTGGCATGCTCTTTAATTAGTGACTGAGAAATGATCACATTTTGCAATGGAAGTTTACATTTTGATTAAAATGCTGCATATGCTTTCAAACTAGAGACAATTGATTACTATGATGGTCATCATCAATCCCTCTTGCTGTCACTGCCTCTACAATTTAGTGAAAATTGTCTTATGAGAGATTGATAGATTTTGAAATTAAAGATATGGAATGAAGTATACTGGTTTTCGATTTACCTAAATGCTTGCATGGCTAGGCTGTCATCTTTCATGATGTTAACTTCTGTAATGTAAGTTATCATCCTTATGTAATGTTAAAATTTTTGTAATTTCAAGAGATAAGGAAAAATCATTAGCGTAGATCAAGAAATGGGAACATTCATGCAGAAAGTCTAAGGATTTCTTGGCATGGTCAAGCAGATGTAGAAAAGCCTAGCATGAAAATATTGCATGAAGTCAGGGACTCAAAGAAATTGGTCGTTTTGAAACCTTTTCAATAAGCTTAATAACTCACTCTGTTCTTGTTTTTTAATAAAAGTTGCCATGTGCTTCACAGAAGGGAATCGGATCAAGTAATGCAGATAGTGGGAAAAAATACCCCCAATCAGCAGTCTCACTATTTGAGTCTCAGTGGAGCACCCTTCAGATGGTGGTATTAAGAGAAATTCTGCTTTCTGCTGTTCGTGCTGGAGATCCTCTTGCTGCATGGAGTGCATCAGCAAGACTACTCAGATCTTATTATCCTCTAATTACTCCTGTTGGGCAAAATGGCCTAGCTAGTGCACTTAAAAATTCAGCTGAAAGGCTGCCACCGGGGACTCGTGCTGCTGATCCTGCCTTACCTTTTATAAGGTGTTTATTTGTTTATGATGTCTATGCCTGCATTTTGCATTACGAATAAGAATATCATTTCGTTCCCATAGAAAAAATAAGCCAGAATTAAGTATCAAATTTTTCAGCAGAGGTAATTTGTTTTCAAATATGTACATAGAACTACTAGTGGCCAAATGTTATCTTCTCAGAAGTTGTAATCCATTGCTTTTTAGTTTGTATTTTGGCTCGTTCCATTTGTAAAATGAGTTTATTGCTTCCAGGTTGCATTCTTTTCCTCTCCATCCAACACAAATGGACATTGTTAAACGCAACACAGCTAGGGAAGACTGGTGGGCAGGTTCTGCTCCTTCGGGCCCTTTCATTTATACACCATTTAGCAAAGGAGAGTCCAATAATGTTAAGAAGCAGGAGCTTATTTGGATTGTTGGAGAGCCTGTTCAAGTCTTGGTGGAATTGGCAAATCCATGTGGCTTTGATTTGAAGGTTGATAGCATCTATTTGTCTGTGCATTCAGGAAATTTTGATGCTTTCCCTGTGAGCGTAAGCCTTCCACCTAATTCGTCAAAAATGATCACCTTATCAGGAATCCCAACATCTGTGGGAGTAGTTACAGTTCCTGGGTGCATTGTTCATTGTTTTGGTGTTGTTACTGAACACCTTTTTAAAGATGTTGACAATCTGCTTCTTGGAGCAGCGCAAGGACTTGTCCTCTCTGATCCTTTCCGCTGCTGTGGATCTCCAAAGTTAAAAAATGTGTCTGTTCCAAATATTTCTGTTGTGCCACCACTTCCATTGCTGGTGTCACGTGTTGTTGGGGGTGATGGTGCTATCATTTTGTATGAAGGTGAAATTCGTGATGTGTGGATATGTCTGGCTAATGCAGGCACAGTTCCAATTGAGCAGGCACATATTTCATTGTCAGGAAAAAATCAAGATGCTGTGCTTTCATATTCTTTTGAAACTTTAAAGTCTTGCCTCCCCCTAAAGCCTGGAGCAGAAGTGACTTTACCAGTGACCTTGAGAGCTTGGCAGGTTGGTTTGGTGGATCCAGATACCAGTGCCGCGAAGGCTGCCTCTGGAAGCACTATGAGGCATGTTAAAGATGGAATCGGCCCATCATTATTGATACATTATGCTGGTATTTTCTTTAAAATATTACCAATACATGTCTTCCTGCACTATATATAATGATTATGTATCCTTCCTCTAGCATACATTCAGTTTGACTATAAACTTTTTGATGTTAGATTGTAACATTTAATTCACTAATTTAACTTGGCTAGTTTGCCTTTTTCGGAGGGGGGGGTTCTATTTTTTCTATATCTTTTTGTCAATGCAGTGGCATTGTTCTTTAGCTGTTAAGTCTGGCATGAATGGCCTGGGAGCCATATGTTTGCTTCCATCTTGGAGTAAATTTAGAGTTTAGACCCTCTTCTTTCATACTTGCATGCAAACTTCTTTCTTGTGTCAGTTTGTCATTTGGTAGTCTTTTGTGCTCGGACCATTCACTCATGCTAGTCTTCCATATTTGGTAATAATGTTAATTCCACTTTGTCATTTTAGGTCCGCTGCAAACCTCTGGCAATCCTCAAAGTAATGGATCTAATGTGCCCCCCGGTAGGCGCCTTGTTGTTCTTTTCCATATTTGTGTTTTGCCGGGCTTGTCTTTTGTTAAGGCTCGGCTGCTGTCAATGGAGTTTCCTGCTCATGTTGGTGAGAATCTTCCCAAGCTGGCTGATACAAATAGTAATTCCAACGGAGGGCATGTTGACTCTCAGACAAAAATGGACAGATTGGTGAAAATTGATCCTTTCAGAGGAAGTTGGGGACTGCGATTTCTTGAACTTGAGCTGTCTAACCCCACTGATGTTGTATTTGAAATTAGTGTTACTGTCAAACTGGAGCACTCTAGCAATGAGGACAATCTTTCTGGTGATCAGGATGCCGCTGAATATGGCTATCCTAAAACAAGAATAGATAGGGATTGCTCCGCCAGGGTTCTAGTGCCTCTTGAGCATTTTAAACTACCAGTTCTTGATGATTCCTTTTTCATGAAGGATATTCGGGCAGATGGTGTTGGTGGAGGCAGGAATACGACGTTCTCAGAGAAGAACACTAAAGCTGAACTTAATGCCTGTATCAAGAACCTTGTATCTAGGATTAAAGTTAGATGGCATTCAGGACGCAATAGCTCTGGAGAGTTGAATATTAAGGATGCCATCCAGGCTGCTCTTCAAACCTCAATTATGGATGTCCTGCTGCCCGATCCATTGACCTTTGGCTTCAGGCTTGTCAGAAATGATTTTGATTCAGAAAAAGAATCCAATGTTGATGATGTGCAATCTCGTGCATCAAAAGATTCTGTGCTTGCACATGAAATGACGCAAATGGAGGTTCTTGTCCGTAATAATACAAAGGATTTGATTAAAATGAATCTTAACATTACTTGCAGAGATGTAGCCGGGGAAAATTGTGTAGATGGGGCAAAGGCAACTGTTCTATGGACTGGTAATTTGGTACTTTTTTGTGGTTTAAGCAGTTAACATGAAGTTTTTTAGAGCCTCTGAACCTGCATTAATTTACCTTTTTCAGGTGTTCTAAATGATATTACTATGGAGATCCCCCCACTTAAAGAAGTCAAACATTCTTTCTGCTTGTATTTTCTTGTTCCGGGAGAGTATACCCTTGCAGCTGCAGCAGTGATCAATGATGCAAATGACATTCTCAGGACTCGAGCTAGGACCATTTCGGCTGACGAGCCAATCTTCTGTCGGGGACCACCGTATCATGTTCGTGTTCTTGGGACCGCATGAAATTTTTTGTCCGTAAAAGTCCACTCATCATTAAGCTCTTATTTTTTATGTCAACTGATTATAGAACCAATTATTCATTCGGTTATCTAGGATGATGCATTGGAACATGGCAGTTACACTCCCGGTTAAGATCAATTCCTGGAAGCTTTGTTCCAATTTGAGAATTTAGATTTCTACATGACTTGGTTTGTATTTGTAAATCGGCTTGTTGTATTATGAGCTATGAGACAGGTCTCAGTTCCTCTCTGTGTGTTTCCCCACTTTTCTTTCTTGTCCCAATGCGGTCACTGATTGGTTGTTCAGTTATGAAGAGGTATCATTGTTGTTCACAACTTGATTGATGATTCTTGCTTGCAAAAAACCCCTAGTCGCTGAGTAGGCTGTCCTTGTGAAACTCGAAAAATTGGTTACATTTTCCCAAAACCGCTTCCGAACCTCTTTTTTTTTTTTGGTACAAGCCGCTTCCGAACTTGTGATAATTAAGAAACAAACTCAAACGGGTTTTGTCGTCTTTCTATGCAATAATAACTCGAAAGCGACCCACCCCCTTGAACGGGTTATTGAAAATTGCCCGCAGTTATAAAATTTAAGATGTAATGATTACACATGTTCAAATATAAGTAACCCAAGATTCAACCAAATTATACACATTGTTATAATTAATATTTGATGTGTGAAAAATAATTTTATAAAAGAAATGCGGAATTCCTGAAATTTCTCTGATCCTAAATATAAGACTTCGTAGTGCAAGCTAGAGGAGTACTTTTTTATAGGTACATATATCCTTATATTAGAGGCAATCATGTTCGAGGCATAGCTAGGCACTAAATATAGGCACTTCTCTCAATGTTAGGAGGGACTAGTTCTTCTTACTTTTTTTTTTGGTACATAGTTCTTCTTACTAGACCAACTATATTGGTAAGAATAGTGCCTTTACTTGTGTCCACGTGGTTCAACGGGATCGGCTCAATAGAAAATGCGAGAGAAATGAAAGCCCATTTTGGCAATATACGTTATGAAACGAATCTCCTCGAAGGTTTCGGCCCAAAAAATGAAAAGAGAAATCTCCCGAAAGTTTGCAGATGAGTGTATTTCTTTAGAAGTTGACCTCAAAATTAGATCAGTTGCCAGAAGTTTACGAGTGGATAACACAGAAGACAAGGAATTAATGTAGCAGTAATTAAGGTTACATGTTATAATAACAAGCCAGCATGTCAATATTTTCCCTAGCTGTATTTTCATCGCTTGCAAGATATGTGATTATCATTATGAATTGACCTTGTTGGGTAGGCCCTTAGGTGGCTCCTATTATAACCAACAAAGCCCTTTTCAACGTGTACCACGCGATCTAAGCTTCCTTTACTCAATTCCTCTTGTTCAGCTAGGTCCAAGTTTTAATTCATAATGAAGATACCGTACTGAGTTGTTAATTGTATGTGGGTGCAAGGTTCTGAATGTAAAATATAATTATCCCCATGGCTTGAGAATTGAGTTAGTTCTTGTTGGGTGGTTTACGGGTTGAGGTAATAAATAACATTCATTAATTAAAATTATTAATATGAAAAGGTTGGAAGATGTGCGCGGTCACCTTTTCATGTATTGCATGTGATTAAAGTATCGGCAAAACGTGAGTTTGAGTCTCCATCTCCATTGTCGACAGAAACCTTTGTTGGTTGAATTGGTTACGGACAACAACCCACGACTCGCTGCAACATTGAACAGTGTCCTCACATTTTTTGGCATTAAAACACCTTCCCACTATTACTATATGTCTATTTATGGAATTAATTTATTGAATCCGTTTCCTTCTTCACTCTTCAATGTCAACCCAGAAGAAAAACCATACTAAGTCTATTAGCCCAAGAAAAATGCTGCTTTTGAAACTATGTTCTCTGTTCAATTTAATTTTTTACTATTGAAGTGAATATTTGGGGTGGCTTTAATGTTACTGGTTGGGAGAAGGCAAACATTAAGGCAATATTCTACTAACAAGGAAATGGAAGGAAAGAATATGGGTACCTAATTAAGGACACTCTTGAAAGTGATTGAATGCCCTATTCTTCTCACTGCGGTTAGTACTTTGTACAGAAGCAAAAACCCCTTCAGAATTGGAAGGAAAGTGACCCTCCAATATATTAATTAAGTTTCACTGTGAATTCACATTGACCTTTCTTTTGTTTTCATTTCCTTGTTTTATATTCCCTTTTTCCTTATAATATTAATTAACTTCCCCTTCTCTCTTGTCGTCACATGGCTCCATTTCATTGAAAAACAAGACTTTGAAAATTGCCATAAGAATCATATATAATCGAAAGGCCACAAGTGTTCAAAGTAGAGTCAGAATAGGGTTCAAGAATCATATTATCCTTC
This sequence comes from Leucaena leucocephala, assembly GCA_037074615.1. Lineage (NCBI taxonomy): Eukaryota > Viridiplantae > Streptophyta > Magnoliopsida > Fabales > Fabaceae > Leucaena > Leucaena leucocephala. The sequence goes on along the minus strand of CM073540.1, from coordinate 4,242,051 downwards.
ACTGTCTTAGTAACCAATACAGGTTTCTATATTATAAGAAAGGTACAAAACTAAGGGACTGTCATGGCAGTGTTCATGGAGGGCCTTTGATGTTGAATATTCCTCCATTTTTATTGCAGCGATCGATACTGATGAATGATGATGATCCATCTCTCTCTCTCTATCTCTATCTGTATTTTGTATGGTAGTGGGGAGGGGGGGGGGGGCAGGGGAAGGATGGGAAAAGGCATGCCATTCTAACGTTTACTATATCTGATGGAGACTTCTACTGAGTTTCCTTAATCAATCAAGCAACCAGCCAAAAAATAACATAAAGAAAAGAAAAGACAAGCATATTGGTGTGACATGACGTGAAAAATAACACATAAAATATTATGATAATCAGCGTAATGTTACTAGCTGTAGCTAGGGCTCAAAAACTAACACACAGAAGAAGAGGAAGAAAATTCGAAAGAAAGAGAAGCATCCTTGAAGAAGGCATGCTTCGTAGCTTGCTTGGATCAAATATAATGTTCATCTCCTTATCTCTCAACCCTTTTTTCCCCCTTCTATCATATCACCTACATTGCCTCTTACTTATTCTGCCATTTTCTCTCTGATCTTTAACCGTACGCGCTCGTCTCTCTCACTCTATTTCCTTAAACTTTATAAGACTATGTTCGTGAAGCTAGAGACCCATTAGTGAAAAAGTAGAACAGAGAGAGAGAGAGAGCAAAGGGCTAAGATAGTAATGGAGTTGAGGGGATAAGTGGTCCAACAAAGCGAACAGTGCCCTCGAAGTGCTTTAGTGGTGGTCCTAGATTTGAAGAAAGCCTAATTTGAAGGGAAGAATAGCTACCAAAGAAAACATATGGGTTTGAGTTGGCCCTGTAATCCACCACTGTACGTTACATATTCAATCTTAAATCTCAAACCTCTGATTAAAACATCAGAACCTTATTATTGCATGAAACGACTGGCTGTAACAATCTTCTTCTTAAACCTTTTTTATTAAACTTGGGTGTGTGTATGATGATTAGGATTTAGGAGCATTGATTCTAGATGAGAGAGAACAAAAATGGACGTCCCTTTTAAGTTGAGAGAGAGCAAACAAGCATTATTTGTGGGGGGGGGCACATCACTTTAGAGCCAAATTCTCCCCTCCATAATTGTTCCATACTGATAGATATATATACCATTCTCCTTTTGGTTTGGTTTGGTATGGTGTGCACAATCATTTTCAGAGACAAAGTGCTCCTCAAAGAAATAAAAGAGAAAATAAAAAAGGGCATTCACTTAAAGGCTATTCCATTTTCAAGAGACGTAAATTAACACCCACATGAGTATGGTAGTGTCCTAAGGATAAGGTAATATCACATCCCTGGTGGGGCTGCGCCATTGTCACGCGTTTACTTGAATTAAGACATTTCGATGTCTTCTTTTTCCTCTTACTGTGCACCTAAAGTTTGTGATTATAACTACTCTTGCCTGTGTTACTGTGCATGTCGATCTTTTTAGTTTATTGAATTTTCTTATGGCTATTATAAAGCAAAAGATACTTTGAAAATGCCGAGACTTGCCTTGTTATGATTGGTTCTTGGCCTGTTTAGAGGGCTTTAACCTGCGAATCAAAGGATCTTGCTTTTAGGGTTGGAAGTTGGAAGTGGATATTTGCTTCTTAGCTAATGTTATTAGTGTTTTTTTCTTTTTTGGTGGGGTTATATCACGTGAAAAGAATGGATATGGCTTGCTGATCAGTTTTTCTTGCTTATTGGGAAGGCTGATTATAAGACCCTATATAGCAGGCTATCTAGGTAGGAATTGGTCAAAACTCTTTGAATAGTATAAGATCGCACCATCGTCAAAAGTGGAATTCACTCTAGGGTTTCCATCAACCTTAATATATACATTCTCAAAAGTGGATTTCTCACCCTAGGGTTTCCATCAACCTTAACATTATCCGGCCCTTTCTCTACTTCCTGTTTACATCTCTTTTCTTTTGGCAATCATAAATATAATCTCGCCCTTCCAATATGAAACACGAGACTAAGAAATTAACTAGTGTATTTTATTATATATCGATGCCCTAAATATCAGTATTTTATGCATAATGGAGACGGGTAAGGTGTTTATGTAATACCCGAGGATTTGATCGTAGGTAATCGAGAGAAATCAAAGGATAAAGTGGTCAAAAGAACATGGCGTGTGTGTTATAACCATCTTCCCTCCTTTTCTCTTTCTTTCCGATACTTGGTCTATAATAATAAAATCAATAAAAACTAAGTTATATGTGAAATATAAGGTTAATTTGTATGTATCTGTTAAAATATGGAAATGAATGTGACAGGCTACTATGTTCTCCCCTTTCATCTCCCTATATACGTGCATGCAAGATTAAAAATGGATCACAGATAAATGCACGGGGGATCCGAAAGATGAACCCTAGAACCCCAGCCGACCCGCAGGAGAGAGTACTAAGAAAACAAGGCTGAGGCATGGGGATAAGGACACACCTTACCCATAAAAAGGAAAGAAAGAAAGAAAGAAAATAAATAAATAAATAAATAAATAAATAAAGGAAGGAAGGAAGGAAGGAAGAGATGAGAGGGAGTGGGGCCCATTGAAAATAAAAACCTGACCTACCAAAACACAACAACACGATCATGATTAATTACAATAAGGAGGAGGGTGGGGAGGAAGGAGGGGATAGGTGGAGAATGGCGTAATTTAAATGTTGATGATATAAACAAACACGTATCAAATAATGATTGGCGAGGACGAAGGAGGAAGGGTCGTGTAGCCCCCACCAAGTTAGCGGATTGTCATGGGTGACTGTTGGAGTCCCACATCGGATAGGTGTGGAGAGGTCATGGGCTATATAAGCGTGGCGCTGCACACCCTGTACGAACCGGTTTTATGGGGAGAGGGTAATGGCCACGTGACAAGTGGTATCAGAGTCGACCCGCTCCGACTCCGATGTCCCGCCAAGCGTCCCTCGAGGTGTGGGGACCCTCGAAGGTGTGGGGTAGGCAGGGGACCCCACTATGACGAGGGCGTCACAGGATTGGGTGGGGGAGAATGTCATGGGTGACTGTTAGAGTCCCACATCGGATAGGTATGGAGGGGTCCTGGGCTATATAAGCGTGGCGCTGCACACCCTGTACAAACCGATTTTATGGGGAGAGGGTAATGGCCACGTGACAGGATGCTCCACGAGACCCACCATCACCCAAAACCTCAATCATCTCTTACTTCTTCTTATTAGCACCCTATTATACATTCTAATTATTTATTGTTACGTATATAGTTAAGATCCCTATGTACACATTTAATTAATAAGTCCCCCTCCCCGGCTGTTTTTTCAGAACAATATCGTAGGATAGAGAAACTTAGGAATTAAATGTGGGCCATACAGGGCACTTAATTGATGAGCTAACACAAACATTAACGTACGTAACAAAATTACATATTCCTTTTTATTGAAAAGACAAAATGATATTCCACCAAGTAACAAAATTACACATGACTGACTGATTCATCTGTATTATTATATATTGACTTATCATGATAATCACATGTTGCTATAATAATTACTACCATCCTTGGTTTCGTTGCCGAAATCTGTCCGCCGTCATTTTTCTCGAGTGTCATGTACATGTATATTATACTATATGCATGTACGAGAAAACACCATTATTGAGATTAAAATACCACATACGGCTGTATTAACTATCAAGAGGGACCTAATAATTAAATACTCGTACACGACAAGTTTACTCAGTCCTCCATCCATATTTAGAAATGTGCGTGGGGATGATTCCTTTGTACTTTCTGTTTATTGTGTTTGCTTCGTACGTTTTCCATGTCATTCAAAGTCTCTATCAACCAAAAAGGTTCATCCTTAATTAAACCCTAACCAAATACAATAGAATAAGGACAGTTTATGGAGCGTCATTATATTGGCCTTGTTATTTCAGTGCTATCTGCAAGTAAAACCCTCGCACTAGATAAATATTAGGTCAGAGAGAAGCCACGCAGCTAAAAAAAGTATAAATAGTTTGTAAATGTAATACACTTAATTATTTTTACACTACGAATTATGGAGTATGTATGAGATTTTTCTTAGACTTATTAACATCATGCAGTCCTATCCTAGATCATTGCAGGCAATTCCAGAATGAATATATATATGGATGGGATATATCGCTTCTCCTTTAAGCAAACTAAATGTTTTCTAGGACGAAGGAAATGGATGGGAATTTATGGAAAAGATGAAGGATTGACAAAAGACAAGAAGGGAAATGGGATTAGGAGACTAAGGGAGGATGAGAGAGAGTAATCCAGATAAAGATACAATCAATGTCAAGACGAGAGAGAGAGAGCACATGGGAAGGGGGGCATAGGAAACTAGAGAGCATGTATGATGACGTGGGAGGTGGTTGAGTTCCTTTGAATTACGTTGTTTGATTGGCATCATTACTTTATTATCTCGACATGACCCTTCTCCCTTGTCGTTTTCCGAGCACCGTACCTCTCGCTCCCTCTCTTCTTTTCTTAATTTCCTCTATTCTCATTTAATTAACCTCCTCTCTCACCTTCTGTCATTTTTTAATTTTAAAATAAATAATTATATTTATTTTTAAAAAAAGTATATTAAACTATAATTTAAAAATATAATTTTAAATAAACTACTGAAAATAATTTCTAAAATAGTAAAAAAATTTATAAGCTACTTAATTATTATTTTATCCCTATTTTTCTCTCTTTCTCTTATTTCTCTTATCTTCTCTCTTTTGCTCTTATTCTCCTCCTCGTCCATGTGCCGTGGGTCGTTGGAGTCAATAGCTTTCGGATGACATTGCCATAACTGGACTTACTGCAAAAGAGAAAGAAGAAGAGTTACAGTTGTTGGAGTCAACAGTTGTTCCGTGGGGTGTTTGTCACTCTATCGTATCGTCGTCCATGTGCCGTGGGTCGCTGGAATTGACTGGTTTCTGATGCTATTGCCATCGCCAGACTAGCTACAGAAGAGAAGATGAGAAATGAAATTGCTGACAAGTAAAAATTTTATTTTTTTACCTTATACTCTTTCTGGTAATTTACCAATCATGAAAGTCCTTATGAAAATAATTATCCAAATACTTATTTATTCATAACTTTTTTTCCATAAACTATTACCTATAAGTTATTTTCTAAAAGCTATTTAAATTTTTTTCTTCTATAAATTATTTTTTAAAAATCTATACAAACATACTCTTAATATATATTAATACCCGATTGGCTCCAGTATGAAATAATTCCAATTTCTCTGCTGCCCATATTTTAATGTAAGATTTGGTGTCCCAGGAAGTACGTTGAATTATTATACACTGTTATATATGGCGCCATCATTTTCCCTTCTGATCACTGCCGCCATCCCCCCCCCCCCCCCCCCAAAAAAAACACAAAAATTTCCCCTCCGAATATTCATCGTATCCCACCTATTTCACCTGGTATCTCAGTCATCGTTCTTTTCAGTTGTAATGGGGAACAGTGCTCACATTTGTCAATATAATTAATTTCCTCTAACAAGATTATGTTGACTTGGAAAACATGAATGCATGTAACCCATTCTTCATTTCACACGGAAATGGGAGATAGGTGTCTAAATATTAGTTTTTAGAGAAGACAAAATTCAGTAATATACAATTTAGCAAAATAAACAAAAAAAAATATTAAATGAAAACTAGGTTTGAGTTTCTGGCCCGATAGTCTCAAGTTTTAATTTTAGCTTGGGCAACTAAATAAAATCGTAAGTTCTACCTGTGATATAATTTAAGGAAAAAAAATAATCTTATATTTTAATCGTGTGTGAGTTTGATTTTTTCTTAAAAAAAATTATTATAAAAAAAAAGATCACAAGCATAGGGCAATTACAGTTTTACGAGGGAGCAGTGAAAAGGCGGCGCATACAGAGTACAGAGGTAGTATAGAAAATTACGCAAGCATCCTTTTATTTAGAGCAGTGAGGAGTGTTGCGCCGTAAAGTAAAAGTATTTTTTTTTTAAAGGAAGCGTTAAATTCTACACCAAAGATTTATCTCCCGACATCTACTCTATTGCATTTGTCAGACATCAAAACAATGCATCCTAACGAAGTAGCCCCCCATTCATTGCAAAACCCGCTGCATATGTTTCTTGATAACTGAAACACATAACAAATGACGCAAACCTATTTATTTATTAAAATATGGTCAGTGTTACATACGCTAAATCTAATCTTATTTATCTCAATTTCCAAATGGACAGTTGCGTTCGGCCTGAATTCAATATAAATTGCAATTCTGAGTTTACGAGGGTGGGCCAAAATGATTAAATATTTGAAAATAAAGGATTTTTTTTTATGGGGTGGGGGGACCAATAGAGTGGTGGACACTGGACAGGTTGCCTGCCGTCAACACCAAACAGTAAACTTGGGGGGAAGTGGGCCCCCACTCAGGGCAACCAAGTTTGTCATCCAGAAAGGGCCCAACCAAAGCTGGGACCACAATCTAGTTCCTGGGTCTGTCCCACAGACCACGTTGATTGAGTCGGCGGCTGTCAGAGAAGTAAAAAATTCTCGGTGGTCCCCACCCGCACTCCACTTGGACGGACCTGATAAGCATCCCTCAAGCGTTGCACCTCTTCCGGTCCCCCCCACCCCCGCCCCGGTTGTGGTCCAAGGCCTTGTGCTTCCTACGCGTGTCCTCCAGTCCCTGTCCCGCGAGTGGCCGATTCCCTCCCGACGTTACTCATGGTCCCCTCCCTTCCCTTGCTCGGTCGCTCGCCTTTTTTACCGGTCACCCCCGGGGCCTTCTAGACGTCGTCGCCTTGGAGACGCAGAACCAGATGCAACCTCCACCTGTTTCCCACTTTTATCTATTGTTTTTGTTCTTTTTTCTCTTCACCCTCGTCAATCCTACAATTGGCATGTAATTACGTTTACCCTTTGCATCACCCTTGCTTATATATTTTCGTGTGTTCCTAAATACGGAGTGCTGCTGACGTGGAGCGCACTTTCCAAGAGTCCGGGGATATTTATTATCCCCCCGGAAAACAGTCTTATACGTTCAGCAACCTTATACGTAGGGAGCGGTGAAAAATAAGAGCTCATGCCACAGAAACGTATTCGATAATTTCAATCTAGCTATGCCACATATGTACAATCTAGCTATGACAAAGTTAAAAGAGATACATGCTTGTGCCAAAAAGTTATGTTAAAAGAGTTAAAATTACTTCGGTAATTTATATGACTTAAAAGAGATTAATTTTTAAATTATCAGTTAATTATATGATACTATCTTATTTCTTAAAAGATGTTAAAAGAGGTCAGCTAAGCTAATATTAAAAAGGCAGAATTATGGTTAAGACTAGATTCATGAATGTTTGATTCACAAAGATAACAATATAACGTTCCCCAAACCTAAAAGATACGAATGTTCCAATTCCAATTCTACGCACTCCATTTTCAACATGTCAGAACCAAGGGGAGGGGCTAACAGAGACTAGTCCGTAAAATCTGTGAGAGCTTGAGGCCTATTTTTCCGCTGTTAGGGGTGATCGTTGGTCTGGTCAAGTTGAGCCTGTTCAGTTTTTAATGACAATTGGTTAGACTGAGATCCTTCCCGTAATGTTGCCTCCGAAGAATCAATAAACCCCTCCCCGTCGATCACGCGTCACGCGCCCTTGAGGCTCGCCATACTAATTATTTTTCAAATGACAAAACGTAGACGCGGGAGGAGAAATATATAGGAAGTGTTTGTTTGCAAACAGAACAATTCCCGTCCTTTAGACGAGAGAGGAGGTCTACGTGGCATCAATCCATGAACCACACACTTCTGCTGGCTTTTCCCATCGCCCAAAACAAAAGCAAACATCTTTTCATCCTTCCATTTTTTCCCTTAAAAGAAAACAATGGACGAATTTAATAATGAATGATATCTTAATTTATATATGATGATTATGGGATAAAGGTTTCATTGCATCGAGTTGTTTTATTCTACAACGTGTTACGTAAGCTGACACGTCAACCAACTATTTTAATTACATTACGCACATGTTAAGCGGAATCTGAATTTGACACTAATCCATGTTGCAATTCAATTGAAATCAACTCTTGTCCTTCTTTCGTCTCGTATTTCCTGTATACAAATAGTCTCATCATGTTCGTTCAGCCCACTCGTTCAAGATGTTTTATTTTCCTTTTACAAAAAAGTAAACAGAAAGAAGTTTTAATTAATCTACCGAAGCTTGCATTTCAGGGAAGACATTCCTATGGTTGAACGTTAACTATATATGTTCCCAAGCGTAATTTATGATAGGCAATTAAGAGCCATCTGAATAATATTCGATTTGAGGTAGTACTCCTATTTTTTTTAATCAGAGATTTAGTGGCCATGAATTGAACTTAACCACTTTAAAGGCTATAAGAATGATTAGTCATTTTAAGAGAAGAGAATAATGCGTAGTAAAGAGATAAATCCTAATGACCCCGAGAAATCTGACGGGGAAAAATATTAAAAATATATTAGGGCGCCAAATATAAATTAAAAAGATGAAATCATGTATGGCTTGTATAAAAATAAGTAAAAAAAATATAATAATAAAGGAAGCAAAGGGGAGTCATATAGAAAAAAGCAGTTTTCCGACAACACTCAAGGGGACATCTGAAAACCACTATCATAAGGACAAAACCGCCTCGTCTCGGGGTCACACAATCCTACCCATTCTGGAGCCCATTAATATCCGTTTATAGTAAGCCCTCATCTCTTCCCTCCCTATACTCTCCTCTCTCCTCCTCCTCCTCCTCCTCCTCCTTTCCTTGTCTAAAACTGCACGCCATATATCTCCGCTTCCCCGAGCTCTCCATCTCTCTCCCTCTCCCGCTCCATCTTCTCTGTGCGTTCTTTATCGAGATATGGTCTGAACTCACAGCGAAATATTGAGGTTGCGTACTCTGAGTCTGTGCTTCTTATATGGCGTACCACAACCATCATCTCTCTCAAGACCTACCACTCCACCATTTCACGGAGCAATCTCATCATCAGCAGCAGCAGCAGCAGAACCAGGCGCTGACTGATAACTCCTTGCGAACGATATTGCAGGACCCGACCAGTAAGGCCGGCTCCGATCCCCACCAACACCACCACCCGCTTCAAACCGCTCCCAATTGGCTCAACAACGCTCTTCTCCGAACTCACTACGCCGACAACAATAACGGCAACAACAGCAACACCTCTGCTCCTAACAATACCAACGCCACCAATTTCCTCAACCTCCACACCGCAGGCTCCGACTCCACCGGAGCTGCTTCCCAATCCTCCAGCCAATGGCTGGCACGCCCGATCCTCAACCGGAATCATAGTGACGTCATTGACGACGTTGCCGCCGGTGACTCTATCATCGCCGGTGCGGCTTTGTCCCATGAGTCCGCGGATTTAAAGGCGACCGGCGACAACCTTAATAGCAAGGGCGAGGCGGTGGTGGTGGACAGCGCCGGCGCCACCGGGGACGGTTTGATGAACTGGCAGTATGCTAGGTTCAAGGCGGAGATTCTTGCCCACCCGCTGTACGAACAGCTGCTATCGGCACACGTGGCGTGCCTACGGATCGCCACGCCGGTTGACCAGTTGCCGAGGATCGATGCTCAGCTGGCTCAGTCGCAGAATGTGGTTGCCAAGTACTCGGCGTTGGGACACGGGAGCCAGAGCATGGTTGGGGACGATAAGGAACTCGATCAGTTCATGGTATATTTGAGAATTCTCTGTCATTTATTTGATTATCTATTAATCAATTGAACTTTTCTTTTAGGCTAATTAAAATTTTGTCATTGCTTTTCTCATCAATGGTGGGAAAGCACTATTAACTGGAGCTGATTAAAAGACTTTCTAGTTTCCAGATAAAATATTAATTTGAATTGCTTGCTTTGGAGAAGTTGAATTTGATGTCTTTTGGATGGTTGTTAGAGCGAGATGGATTAAAGAGTAGTAGAGGAGGGGACTTGTTCGATCAATGGAAAATAAATGAAGAAAGCTAAAAAGTATTGGACGTTTTCAATCCCAATTTGGGAACTGGATGTAAAACAGAGTTTCTTACTCAACATGAAAATGTAGCAGGAGTAAAATCTGTTATTAATGTGTCGGAGATATTCCAGAAGATGTCAATGGAAAGTAAATTGTTGGAATTTGACTTGGATAATCTTTAATCTCCACCTTAAACGGAATAGACCTTTTAACAAGTTTTAGCTGATGCTTCGATGAGAAATGGCTTTGTTGAAACTTTTCTATTTAGTTGTCCAGTTTCTTAAATCTTTTAACACTTTCTTCTTCCAATTTCACATCCTTGTGAGGGGATTATCTTTGATATATGAATAATTTATCAATACATTTTTCTTAGATTTGGATTCTGTTCCCATTTTTCTACTACAGGCTTTCAATAACTAACTTGCCATTTTAAATCTGGTAATCCTGGAGACTGTAGTGAAATTAACCTTATAGTCTGCAATATTCTGACACATTAAGCTTGTCATTCCAGCCATGATAGAGAAAACTGGCGGACGTTAGAGGTTTATATATTACATCTATACAAGGTCACAAAGCTTGATATGTTCTCTGTTGATGCTGCAGTCGCACTATGTCTTGTTGCTTTGTTCGTTCAAAGAACAACTTCAACAACATGTCAGAGTCCATGCAATGGAAGCAGTAATGGCTTGTTGGGAGATAGAGCAATCCTTACAAAGTCTAACAGGTTCGAAAGTACTCTTTAGTGTTTGTTTCGTCCTAGAGTAGCTCTAATCTGGCTGTTTCCCACAATTATGTTTGCTGCATATTGAAAATCCTTGAGCAATTATGACTAGCAGTATAGTAATACTTGGAACGAAGTCTTCCACTCTTAGATCAGCCAACTTGATGGCTCATAATTGAAATTGATGGTTGTTGAGGTTATAATTGTTGGCACATGGTGCGTGAACAGGAGTTTCGCCCGGAGAAGGAACAGGGGCAACAATGTCAGATGATGAAGACGACCAGGTGGACAGTGATGCCAACCTGTTTGATGGTAGTTTGGATGGTTCAGACATGGGATTTGGTCCCCTTATTCCAACGGAGAATGAGAGGTCCCTCATGGAGCGTGTAAGGCAGGAATTAAAGCACGAACTTAAACAGGTAATTAATGCAGGGCTGATTCCCATCTTCTTTTCAATCTCTTCCCATGTGACTCTTTGGCCTTACTTCTTCTCTTTTTTGCTTTCTCAATTTTTGAAATATAGGGTTACAAAGAGAAAATTGTGGACATAAGGGAGGAAATTTTGCGCAAGAGACGAGCAGGGAAACTTCCTGGTGACACAACCTCTGTTCTTAAAGCTTGGTGGCAGTCACATTCCAAGTGGCCTTACCCTACCGTAAGTTTGTCAAACTACGTACCTCGTACACATTTGTCCTAGAATGCAAACAACAATAATATCAGCTTACTTTGTACTGTCTGAATCTAAACGCTCCAAATTGAAGTTCCATGAGAGTTTCATGTGTGACTTTTTTTTATATTTGATTTGTTATAAAATGAATGTGGTGCTCTGTTCAGGAGGAAGATAAGGCAAGGTTGGTTCAGGAAACTGGTTTGCAATTGAAGCAGATTAACAATTGGTTCATCAACCAAAGGAAGAGAAACTGGCACAGCAATCCCTCCACCTCAACGGTTTTGAAGAGCAAGCGCAAAAGGTATAATCTGTGAAAACAAACCCTTTTTAATTTCTCCAAAATATTCACGAGCTTTCTCCCAGCCTTAATTTGAAAAGAAGTAATGCAGGGGATAACAGTTAAACAGAGGAAAACTAGAAGAAGGTCCCTGAATATATACCTCGTTCATTCTCTCTCTTGGATCGGTAATGGTGCCCGGAAATGCAGTGAGAAAGAAGCAGATTTGTCATTGTTTTGATTGGAGGAAACAGAGTAAGGAGCTATTATAATCTTCACCAGCCATTTTTATGTATGCCTCGCAGCCTGTAGAGTATAGATTAGGTTAATCCGTACATGGGGAGGGAGAAAGGGGGGTGCGACACATTTAGGAAGTTCGGTACAGATTCTATAGTGAAATCGATTAGGGTTACTTCGCGGGGTTATGATTTTTGTTCACGTTATATAATGTTTGTGAGATATATATTATATGTATACGATTAGTAGTCCGGCGTTGTGGGTGTACAGTATTAATCTGTGCACTTTTCCTTACTATCATACTGTTTTTGTTTAGTTTTTCTGAATTTTCGATTTTCGAGTTGTAGTAAAATTGTTATGCCGTATACAGTAAGGACTCTGTATTTGCAGATTTCGAGTTTATGGAATCCTTCATGGTTTAAAATTTAGTAATCATTTGCATAAATAAATGCTGTTATCTTTTGATATTATATATATTTAACTAGTTTAATTATATTAATAAAATTAATTTAATTAATATATTATATTTTTTTTAAATATTTTAATCATTTTTATAATTTTTTATTTAATTATTATTAATACAAATAATTTAAAAAATTAATAAATATAAAAAAATATTATATTTAGTATTAAGATTAATTTTTTAAATTATATCTTTTATTAAAATTTAGAGGAGTATTTCAGTAATAAAGTGAGGGTTCGTTTTCTTAAGACGAAACGCAACATATATGGAATGCGTATGTCCGCCGTAATTAGAGATTTTGGTCAAAGAAAAATATGTTAGTAGAAGCTACGCTATAATTAACCAAGCAACGTTTCGTTTGTAGTGGAAGATGCTATGAACTTATATTATTCAAAGAAATATTTCGTAAATATTTAATATAAAATATATTTAATTAATTAAATTAATTTTTTAATATAATATATTTTTTCTAAAATATTTTAATTATCTTTTTTAACTTGATTCACTATTCTTATTTAATTATTGTTAAATAAATATTAAAAAAATAATTTGAGAAAATATTAATAAAAATAAAAAAAATTATATTTAATACTAAAATCAATTTCTAGACTATATATTAAGGATGGGGAATATATAATTTCAAAGTTAAATAGTGATTACGATTAAGAGGGGACAAAAGTAGTGTTCGTTTCATGTTGTCAAGACTGGTCATTTGTTGGTTTCATCTTTCCTTGTTCATTCTGTGGCTTTTATTTTATATTTTTTCTGCCAACGGATTTTATTTTATATATAGAATATAAATGATAAATAATTTTTTACAGGGCAGAAAAAAATATATCGTACATATTTTAATTTTGTAGGTACTTCTCTTTAGATTTTATGGCTTTCTAAAAATTTGTCATACATATTTTATGAATATGATATATTATTTTTGCCAAAAAAAAAATAATATATTGATTGATATTGAAATTGAAAGGATATTATTTGTATCAAGTGGCAAAAGAATCCTATCGGCAATAAATGTCAGTCTTCGCTCCAAGGTGTGAGTATGAGCAAAATATCATGATTCATGAGACTAGCTATATTGTGTAAATTATTATAATTTTTTTAAATTATAAAGAATAACGAATACATAACATGACATAGATAAATGGTAACTTTAACATAAAATTAAACAAAACTTATCAGAGCTCTGAATTATTGTTCAGTGTGTAAAATATAGAATATTCGAATTTTATAATCGATGCCTTCTTTTGTTGATCTCGATCACTTAAATAATTTCAAAATTATTCGTTTAGTCATATATTATACCAAGGGACAGAAGTTTTAGAAATTTATATAAAGAAATAATGAATATATAACATGAACGTTTATCGTATTAATGATAATCTCAAATAATGAATTATATAGCATTAATTAGTATCCTAAATCAGTGAGGATAACTGGATTTGTGAATGTGGATGCCTTGGGGTATTGTAGGTGCCACCATTAGGCTCGGTAAAATAGGTTGAGCTTACCAACATACTAAAACATAGTAGGTTAGATTGTGAAATTAGTATATGATATAGCTGACTCATTCTACTCAATATTGATACCGCATAAGAAAAATGGAGATTTTATCCTGTCTCTAGATTGTTGGTGGGTTTAACTCTTTTTCAAAAATTTCTTTAAAAAAAAGTATATGATATGGCCACAGCGGGCTAATTAGTCAAATTGGCAGGTTAAACATTTTTTTTATTTTCTTATTCCCATTTTTTGCAAAAACATAATTTAATCGTATGAGTTTCTCAGCATATCAAAATTTAACCCCTCCTTCCTAGTCGTTGGCTCGTCGTTTCATCGTCTCATAAAAAAATAGTAATTTTTTTTGTTAAAAAATAAATTAAAAAAAATTAGTGGGTTAGCGGGCTAAATACCAACCGAGGTAGTCATTTTTTAATTGGTCTACCTTGAACCCAAAATTATTTAGATCAAAATTAAGCGCATAGCTTTTTGGATCATAATGAAACTGTAATCTGGCGTCTTTCTTGATCTTTCTGTGTCGCAGAAAATTGTTCAGATCGGACCCGGCCTTCCCTCGTCTTTCACTTCTTCCTTGTTCTGAAACGGCGTCGTATATTCGTATGATCCGAGGAAGCAGACGCAAGATACGCTGGGCGTGCCCGCCCACGTGTTGATCATCGCAACATCTATTCACCTCCCCTCGACGCTTTCCAATTTTTCTTGCAGTGTTTCAGTGCTATTAGCGATCTGTAACCTCAATCTAATACGTGATAAAAGCTTTATATCGACTTATACGAACATACTTATTGGTGCTTACAATCGCCTTGATTGAACGTATTTACAAACGAAATGAAAATAACGTGAAGAGAATTTGGATGCATGGTTTATATCATGATATAGAATTATGGATATATACAGTGTTAAATACAAGTCCCCGATGGCGTGGTACAAAATAAATAAATTTATACGTACACTGATATAATAGCTACTCCCAAGTAATAAAAGAGACTAGAGCAGAGATAATTACAACTCAACACGACAGCATGATATATAGAATAATTAATTGAAGTTATGAAGAATCATCACAAGAGACAGAACACCTGAGAGTTGAACACGATGATTCGCAAGTGACGCCATATTATTCTCGAGTCTCGACCGGACTTGCGAATCGAGCTGAAAATTCAGCACAGCCTTCATCAAAATTCAGTGCATAACTCTTTGGATCATACTGAAACTGCATTCTCTTCGTTTTTTGACTCATTCTGAATCTGAACCTGTATCGCAGCAAATTCTTCCACTTTGGCCCTCCCAATAACTCTGATAATATCTTCACCTTCTTCGTCTTCTTCTCCCACCACTTCTCTTTCACAGCTCCTTCTTCATCCTCCGCCTCCTCCTGCTTCTGATACAACACATATCCGCCTGAGCGCCGCCACGAAGAGCATATTATTCCCCGGAAGCATCCACAAGAAGCACCGGACGTCCCCAGCTCGTCTTCTTCATAGTCGTCGTAAGCCTGCTCTGATAAATCTGCATCCATCGAGATCGTGGGTTCTGATATTTTTCTTTGTTTTGACTGTAACTAACGAAACGCAGCTCTCGAAGAAGGAGGCTGAGGCTATTTAAGACGCATCAAAATATCGGAGTTCATCTTCCTGAACTTCTCCCGTTCTGCGAGTTTTCAATGAATCCCGAAAATAGTTGCTGTGCTTCACCAAGTCATAAGGGCCGATGCTAAAGCGCCACGTGACGTTAGGATTTTGGGATCGTCGTGTTGTGTGAGGTGGCAATCTGTGGTTGGACTGTCTTGTGGGCTACTGTGACAGCTTGGTGAAGTTGAATATTAGTTATCTGTAAAGATGGATTTGGCAATTTTAGTAATCTAGAAGACTACGTGTGCCGGCCAGAGCTGAGGGTTATGTGGCGCCTGTTCATCTACAGTTTGGATCCAAACACGTACTTTGTCCTCTATTGATATTGGATATTATACATTTGTTAGTTGGTCCTTTAATATTGTTTAGAGTTGGATGGATGATTGGCTTCAAAGCGGCTCTGGATTCCTAAGGACTTTTATTATTAATATTAAATTTAATATCAAGCTGTTTATTATTTAGAGTAATTCTCAAAGACTCAAACCATGATAAATAACACTACTCTTATCCTTAATATAAGATAATTAATAACTTATAATACAAAAACTATGTAAGATGGGAGGAGTACTTAATTAAAATTTTATAGATAATTGAATGAATTCAATAGAAAATGAACATTTGGATCGAATTTGAATTTAAAGGGATATAGTAAAATTTTAAATTGCTAGACTAATAAAAGTGTTCATTTTTATATCATGATAATTATTCACAAGGCATATTAACTTTTCCTTAAGCTTACAAAATAACTAATTTCCAAATAATTTAAATAGTTTATTAAAAACAAAAACTATTTTACGTTTGGTTAAAATGATCAAAATATCTAATTATTTAGTAATTTTTAGATTTTATATCACATTTAAGTTACTTTTAGATGTTACTCAAAATAATGAGAAATCTATGTATATACTTATTTTTTTTCTATGGAATGATTTTCTTAATAAAAATCTCAGACAAATGGGCCACAAATGTTCATGTATGAGACTCAATCCAATACAACAAGATCCAAATTTTTTGTGAAAAATAAATGGGCCCAGAAGATAATAATATTATTTATACGCTTGAGGGTAATAGACAGCTCGTCCTACTCGATATTGATATCGCCTAGGAGAAAGGGAGTTTCGCCTTACCTTTGGATTGTAGGTGAGTCCAACCCTTTTTAAAAAATTTTTGTAAAAAAAAAATCTGAACTTGTACCCATCGTCCTTGAGTTCAGCTAGCCAAAGGGTGAGAAATGCAACTATTTGGAGCGTGTTTGATTCATTGGGAGTACCACTTTATTGTGGTTTCATTCGCAACGCTTGGAGAGATATTATAGCTTATAGGTGCTTAGGTTTACGCCTGAAGTTAATTGATGGCTCGCCTTGCTCGATATTTGTATCATCTATGAGGAAGGGAGATTTCACACTGCCCTTGGATTGTGGGTGTTGTAAATAATAAGCTCGTATCCCATAAAAACGAGAGTTCGATTCCCGCTACTTAGCTCATTTGGTAGGTGATCTCGTAAATCCTTTATAAACGCTCTTTGAGCTCTAGAACTGTGTCATGACTTTAGTAAGGGACCAGTGCCGAACTCACGTAAACTTTTCTTTACCAAAAAAAAAATTGAACTTGTTTGTATGAAAAAAAAATCTGATCTTGTTCTGTACAACGACCAAGAAAGATTTTTATGGAGATACGCAATTTTATGAAGTTCAATTGGGAATTATCCCTGCAAGATATTTCCAGAACACAACTTTCTTGCAGATGTATTGGCTAGAGATAGTTTGCTTGCTACTGCTCTTTTAGCTATATGTCCTCCTCATTTGAGGAGGCCACGGATGATTCTAATGGCTTAGAAAAATATTGAAATCCCTAGTAAAAAGAACGACTTCTTGTCATTTGGTACCATTAAAATGTATTTATAGCTTTTCTTTTTTAAAAAAAAAACTTATCACGCAAAACTTGTAATTACTAAAAAAACAAGACCATGCGATTAAGTTTGAATACTCAAGGTTTCTGCTAAAACAGAAACAAAATGACTGGTACGTAGTGAGTAGTGACCCAATATGTTGCATGTATTAAGAAATAAAAATACTCATGAAAGCATCACAAAATAAAAACTATACAGACGCGAGATGGTGGGTGGTAAAGGTGAAAGGCAGAACTTGAAATGGTCATAATAAATCACATCCATATTCATACTCACAATCAGAATTTGTGGACAAGCTTTGTGAATAAGCTGGATTAAGGAAAAGACAGAATAAGCAAGTCGGGTCATGGTGGGGGAGGCGCCGAGGATTTGGGCGTACGAGGGAAGACTGAGAACCTGTATGCAAAATTATGATCGTCGTCGTCCTGGAAATTCAGGGCATAACTTGAAGGGTCGTACGTAAAATCTGCAGATCGATACTGGCGATTGCGCTTACCCGACTTCACGCGCCGCCATGTTGAGGGTGACGCCGTTCCTGGGCTCTTCATGTCTTCTACTTGTTTGTACTCCTGACGACGACGCCTCTCAACCATGCCGCCACAACAGCACACCCTCAGACTCAGTTTTAACCTACGCCGACACGCCTTTTCCATTCTATTCCATTCCCGCATCCCCCGAACATTATCTTCCTTCAATATGTAATATTATACTGGAATGGGATAAGGATATGTACGGTTTGCAGTTTTTGGGTTTCAAACGGACGTTGGGTGGATTTCGCTTCCTAAACTGGTTGTTTAGAGCTGTCACCAACGCTCAAACGTCTTTGTCATTCTGTTACCATTCTGTCACTGCAACCCCAAATTCTTGTCGTGAATGGTTACTTACTTTGTTGGATATGAACACCAACCTTCTCATCAACTGTTCGTTAGCCGTAAATTGATCACTTGATGAAATATATATCTATTTTTTAATTTGCATCATATTTACAGATTGTTTTTTTTTTCCTCATTCCATTTGCTGTGTGGTCATCTAACTGTGAATTGGAAATCTCTTGGTTTAGAGTTGGGTTAATATGTTTTTCCTGTTTCACGATCCGCCGCAGTAAACAGAGCAAGAATTAGAAAAGATAAAAAACAGAAAAAATGGTGGTATGGTCTATGTGACTATGTGCGCCATCTATAGACAGCAGTGTTCAAGTACGGGACCGAAGATTTTGTTGCAGATTCATTATATATATAAATATATATATATATATATATACATATATATATATATTTGTATAAGGACATTTTAATCTAGACAAAATAAAAAATATTATTTCCCTCGTACCTATTTGATAACATCAAAATTTAAGTTTTAAAAATATTTTTATTTTTTTTTAAATAAATAATTATATTTGTCTAAAAAAATTGATAGAGTAAATTATAATTTTAAATAAGTTTATAAGAATATATTATAGAATCGTAAAAGAGTTTATAGACTACTAAATTATTATTTTACTAATATTTGTTCATACCCTCTCTTCTCTTCTCCCTCTTATCTTGTAAAGAGTAATAAACAACAGTGATAAATAGTAAATGTATAGTGATTGTAAAGAGTGATAAGACATGGGCTAATAAATAATTATTTTTTTATCTTATATTCTTTCGGATAATTTATCAATTATAAAAATATTTTTAATAATAATCATCCAATCGTTTATTTATCCAGAATATTTTTTTATAATTTTTTTTAAAAGTTATATAAAAATTATTTTTTATAAGTTTTTTTTTTAAAAACTATTCTAACCGGACACAAAGTCCCCTAGAGGAGGCCTTCCTACAAATTTCACATAATTAAAAAGAGACCGTTGTTCGGATAAGGAATTTGGAGGGGGATGGGGAGGAGGAGGCATTTGTTAAACGGTTGGCTTGCGATTTTTTTTCCTAGATGAACGTTGAAGGGTGACAAAACAGTAAAAAGGTTTCACCCCAAATTTCACGTTGGAACTTTCAATTTTATCTGGTCAAAAAGTCAAACCGAACTAAAACTTGCAAATTAATGCGGGGCGCGCCACTCTCCTCAGTTAAGCGGCAAGCAGGGTTTTCGAGAAGTCCCCCGTGGCTCTTGAGAGTGGAACTGGGAACTGAAGAAGTCTCAAACTTTACAATCTTTCATTACCTGAGCAATCTGCATCCATGGTGAACATTCTCTCTTCATCTACCTCTTCTCCGTCGCTGCGGGCCCCCTTCTAAATTATTTCTTGGTTTCCCGCAGGAAACACTGCAAGAGCAGAGTCCGAGTCTTGAAGACTGCTTGAAGTTATTGAAAGGAGAACGAGACGAACAGCGCCTTGCCGGCCTTCTTCTCATCACCAAGTTTTGCAAAGGTGATGACCTCTCCTCCCTCCGCAGGGTTTACGATGCCGTGGGCCTCTCTTTCTTGACCGACTACTCAGGACTGGTACGTTCATCCCTGAACTTGCTGCTGCCTGAATTATTATTTATTCGGACCCGCTTTTCTTAAAGCTGTTCAATTTTTATTTTTTATTTTAGCGTTTATTATTGAATTATAACCATGAATTCCCCCTAGGAATGGGAAAAGGAACTATCCCTAGAGGCCGAGAAAAAGATCGGGACGCGTATTTACACCTCTCAGTTTCCGTTCTCGCCGCATTTTGTCGTGTTCCAGAGGTTGCTTCCTTGGAAGATATGGTTTTGAAGATCCCACTTATTTTGGAAGTAATGTCCACGGAGTATGATTTTCGTTTTTAGTTTCTTGTACCATTTCTTCTTTTTAAAAAATCAATGTCTAGGTTGCTTTCATTGACATAACCGTGCTCATTAAATTTCATTTAGCTATGGCTACTATGTTATGGACTAACAAAGAAGATGGGGTATTAAAAGGAATAGAAGTAGCACAACGTGTAAAATAGTTTTATAAGGGATAGGGAGTCCAATTGAGCATGCATTTTGGAACGCAATATTTTAGCTTCTGTTTATCCTATCTACTCATGATTTTAGATGTTGGGATTCTGAAACTATAATTTCTCAGGAATTGCTTTTGAGAAGAAGTTAATAAATGATTAACAAGGGCCTTACTATCTGTTGTTTCGAATCAATGTATATTCTCGTTGGTTTTCATTAGGAGTTTATGTGGCTTTCTCTATGTTTTTGTTATGGTCAGGGTGTGCCCCTATGATTTGTAATAAGTTTTCAAAGGCGGTTTCAATTTACTGTTTATCATGCATAGAGTGAATGAGAAAACAAACCGTGTCGCATTAGGTCTTTCCAGTATCTGTTATATTGAGGGTAAAAGAAAATAGCAGTCTAGTTCCACATTCCATTATTTATTTTTACTTTGTTTTTGGGAGCAACTGTTGATTTTTTAATGTTTAAATCACTTGTTTAGCCCAGGTTCATCTGTCCTCGAAGAATGCTATGAATTTTTGTACTTAGTGTCTACTGCTTCTGGGGATGGAATTATGAAGTTTTACGAATCTGGTGGCATCAAGATATTAGCTTCTCAGATATGTTCTATGCAAGATGGTATGTTTTTCTTATGATTTGCTTGAAGGCATGCTTCTCTGTTTGTAGTAATTTCACTTTTCTTTCAGTGGTATGGTGGATTGATTCTTTATTTAGGATTAATAATATTAGTAATTTCACTTTTCTTTAAGTGGCTATCCTCTTGCACCATATACACGAAGAAAGATTGCCTTTGATGGCTTATATTGCTTTATTTTCGTCTCACTTCTGCCTTAGAATTGATGAGCCAAACGTTATGCAGGTTCTCATATCATGGAGATCTCTCTTAAACTTGTGCAATTAATTCTGAGCAGGATATCATTGGACATTATTATGAAGGCTTACTTATCTTAGCTTGCGATCATTGTGAGTATACATTTTAAATATTTCGGTTTTTTTGAATAAAAGTTTTGCAGTCTTGCTGCATGGCAAGTACATTTCAATATGATTCTTAATCTATGGTGTGTTGTCTCTGTCTACAGGTGGCAGCAATGGTAAGGCAGTTTGCTGTCTTGCACAACTCCTTGAAATTTGAAGCTCTCCATGTGCTTAGTGCCATTGTTTCTTCAAAAGATGTGGTATGCATCTTAGTCTGCTGCTTTCATATGTGAATTTTCATGTTTTAAAATCACATTGTTCAAATAAGAAAACTCTTAAAATTCAACTAAACCACTGAAATGTACAATAACTTCTGTATTCTGCCATATGAAAACACATGAACCAAACTGATTTTCTTTTTGGGGATATTTATGTAGTTAAAAGCTTCTGTTTTATGCATATGCATGTTGATTCATGTGACTTTGGAGTAATTGAAAGTTCATGGCATTTGTAGGGGCCACTTTTCAATGCCCTCCGTTTACTCCGTAATGATAGCTGGTCACATGATATGCGCATTGGTATTGTGGCCATTTTGCAGAATCGTGTTGGTATGTAGAATAACTTTGCTAAATACTATATGCTATTACAGTTTGCCTTTTACCCAGTTATTATCTTTTATTATGCTTGCGCATTTTGGGTTTTTAATTAAACAAGGAAAATACCAAAAAAAAATGAGTTTGTTTTATTTGGTTTTTAAACTTGTAATTCATCTGCAGCTCCTGCTGAAAGGCTTCAAGCTCTCATGTTGGCAGAGTCTATCATTTCCGCTTCTGGAGAGGGTTGGTTGATCAACCACAGGAGCACGAGTGATGCCCAAGATAGCCCTTCAACTGACATGTCAGTTGCACCATTTAAATTTGAGCCTTCTAAAATGAGTGAGCCATCTTATCTTTTCTCACCTTTTCGTTTATATAGGTGTCTATTGCTTGTCTTGGAGCAGTCAAGGGTTGAAGTTGCTGTTCTTCTGAATGAGTTGGCCTATTTAAAATATGAAGCACCTAAGGATACTTAAGCTACTGCCGAGGCAATTTTCTTGAAGCGACGAAACGTGGCTGTTGCGTACTCTTTGATTGAGAAAATAATAAAATTAATATCAAATGCTGATGGAAATGATGGTATACCATTATAAATTCTATTTCTTCAATATTTATATTCTGCCCCTGTCCTTTAAAGAAGGTCATAAAATAGGCGTTCAATCTTATTTTGCCCCAAATTATGTTAATGTAGGTTAAGCAGCATTCATTTGTGGTCATTTACTGTACATGCAGTGTCATTGGTGTGAAAGTCCATCTGATATTTGGTACGTCGAGCAATCAAAGTATGCTACAAATATGATTGTCAAAAAGACTGATTTGTAGCACCATGATCAGCGATGACTAGTATCAGATATTTAGCTAAATTTTATTTTACAACATTATGTGAATGATTAAAATCATAAACACCACTTAGCTGTATTCGTATAACATATTGAGGCACTTTATTTCCACTAAGTAACGAGGTGCACCTTGGTCATGATTTTTCTTAAAAAAGCTTTCAACTAAATAGGCACGTCTATACTTCAGTCCTGATTGCTTGAGGATGTGAAGCTAATGTAGATCTTGACATGATTGAAAACTTCTATTTGTCTAGGGTCAAGTAACGCATTTCTGATTTTCATCATCATGGTTACCTGTGTTAATGTCTGCATTCCTGTTTCTTTTTGGATTTCATGTAGCATAATCCAGATTATAGACATGGTTGGTGGCCTAAAATATTTTGTACCTGCTGATGTTCTCTGTAAAATCATTCATATGTTTGATAATATTTTAGGCAACTTCATTGATGAGGCCACTTTAACAAAGTTGATCCGTCAGCTGAACGAGACAATTGGTGTTATTCTAGAGTATCTGGAAGACGCAAAGGTATTGCTAATGACTGGTAATCATTAAAT
This sequence comes from Leucaena leucocephala, assembly GCA_037074615.1. Taxonomy (NCBI): domain Eukaryota; kingdom Viridiplantae; phylum Streptophyta; class Magnoliopsida; order Fabales; family Fabaceae; genus Leucaena; species Leucaena leucocephala. The sequence continues at coordinate 4,218,787 of CM073540.1, read as the reverse complement.
AGCGTCTTGACATTTATCTTCTGACCCAGCATGAAAGTGTAATTATGCAGGAATGTGGACAGAATAAAGGGGATGATTTACTTGCTTCAGTGCGGATTGTAGGGAGGTACGGCCTTATGCAACTTGTCTATCATAGTTGTAGTTTGTGTAACAGTTGATGAACCATTAGGATGTGATGTAGTGACACTTTGTCAGTTCCATTAACTTGAATGATTTCAATTCTAATCATGCTTGATGTCTTTCATACTATTCAATAATATATTTGTTCTTGCAGTTTTAAATAGCTGGACCATTATTTAGTCACAACCCATGTTAGAAATTTCTTGGTTTTCCTTCCTCCTATTGCTTGTAGCTATTGTGATTACATTCTCTGTATAGTAGTTAATATGAACTATGTAATAGTATCAGGCCTGGAATCTGGCTAAAGCTTTTTGATTTGAAGATGAAGGGTGTTGAACTCTTTTTCATGTGTTTGTTTCAGCTACCTGGCTGAGGTGCCTCTTGCATGCAAGGAGAAGGTCCAGGAACTTTTAGGGTACCTGCTCTCAGTTCAAGGTGAAGATGAACAGAGGTAGACCTGGATATATAATTATTTGAAAGACTTTTTGTTTGGCTATATTTTTGCTTCTCCTGTTTAGTATTTGGATGGCACACCTGGCTTCAATCATGTACTTCAATTGAATACTCTCTATTTTCCTATGATTCATGCATCCCTTTTTCTGGTAAAATCTCTAATATGGAAAATGGTTTTGCTTAATCGAATTATATGTTGTTGCAGCCCTTTCTACTCTGCTTTTTACTTCCAATGCTGTGCCAAATTACAGTGGAGGTTGAAGGATTTAATATTCTAACTTCTTGTGGATGACTAAATGCTGTAAGTTATACTTTATTTTCTATTCTTCCTTGCCTTTATTAATTTCCTTCCCCTTCCCGTTTCTTCTATTTTTCCGTCTGCAAATGTATCGTGGTATGTATGCAGGTTCTGGATTGCTTTACTAAATTAATAGGGTCAAAAGATTATATGGTTGAGGATAATGGCGGTGTCTTCTTGGTGTGTGATACAATCATGAATCTCCTGCTAAAGGTGATGTTCTTACCATCCTAACCTTATCGGCCTGTTTTTCACTGTAGAAAGACAAATTGCAATTGACGTTGGAGGAATCAGCTATCGTCAACATTCTGAAGGCATTGGCATATTGGGCAGGTGCCTGTCTCTCAGTAACAACCTTCAAACTGATTGTTTTACTGGTCCACTATCGTATATTACATAATATGTTGTAACAGCAGGGGTGACCCTCTTCCAAAAGATTGCCCTATTAATGACTTTTTTGAAGCATACGCTCTACATGGAGTGTGATCTGACTTATGAATAATACGGCTTGCATTTTGTATTGATTGACATTGATGTCAATTATTGTTTTTCTCTTGAACTTCAAAATAATGAAGCGAATGGTTTATAATTAATTTAGTTAAACTTGGTCTGTAGAAAGCGCTGGAGAAACATCAAGTTTGATGATGGCTTCAAGCATTTGTGCGCTGATATTTGATTACACATCCGAGGAGTCGCTTCTGAGTCATCCCGATTTCAGCCACAACGATCTTTGCAGTCTTTATCGGCTGATTGCAATATGTCAGGCTTCATCTGGACAGGTGAGTTCTAAACTACCTTGCATTCACCTGTTCAATCCTTGTTCCTTTTCCCCAATCTGTTTGCTGAATTTTTTTGTAAAGTCTTTATATTTGTATCTCTCATAATGTCTCGCGCACACATCAAAATCTGTGCTTTGATTACATGTACTTACTAATGCTCATTATTGTGAGTCACGAATTCAACAATACTCAAATTCGTGCTTATATCCTCCTTAATCTCCTTTTTAGCTGTGGCTACTCTCTCTTTTAACTTGTTTGCCATTTAACAGTTACCGTATTGACTTTAATTAACTTGATTGTTTGTTATTATTCACTGCAGGATACTAACACAGATATGGATCTTATAGAGATTGTTGCTGCAGGTACATACCACTCTCATTCCGTAGAAAACCAAAATAAAACAAAGATAGGAATAAAAACTACACCTTTGGTTGAGGGGGTTTTACTCTTACACGTAAGACTTTTCTGATTTATGGCTCTCTGTAACTCAATGTTGAGCAGGTTACTCTCGATGGGCTCGTCGATACCCTCACATAAGGGAGGCCATGAAGAACATGACTTGATGATGGTTTCGACTTTCGACTCAATGTGGCAGCACCATGCTATTCATAGTTTAGCGAGTTCGTTGTTGTAAGGCTATGCAAAACAACTGTAAAAGGGGTTCAAGTTCTACCACCAGCAACTCCATTTTCTCATTGGTTCATGAAAACTTGGAGACATTCATTAAGTTATTTTCCCTATATCGGCCGAATAAAACAAGTAAACTTGTTTATTCCTCTATATATTAATAGATCATTTAATAAAGACAATCGTATGCAACGTTGCTGGCTTGATCGGGTATGGGTCATGAGCTGGAAGCAATCTCCGGAACAAGACTAGGATGAAAAGTAAGATCACTAGGTTTGTGTTTGAAAAGCGACAAGTACGTGGCGTCGTTTTGGAAGGGAAACGACCGAGTCGGTGAAGGTGACCAAAGTGCAAGTGCTTAAGGCGAACCTGAAACTTAATATGAACAAGGGTATGACTGTTATCGGACATAGGATGATTTGTGTAATTTGTAAAAGAATGAAAAGATGATGATGGGTTGAAAATGATTTAAAGCAGCATTTCCGTTTGGTTGAAACTGAAGGACCCATGCTGGCTATCGACTTTTGTGTCATTTTTTCTGTTTCATTGCAGAGCCCTGTGTGGGAACGATAATTGCATGCAATAATAGGAAATTAGAAGTACCAAAAGTCATTGAGAAAGAAACAAAGAAAAATCAACTTTATGTACTGCAGCAGCAGCATGCATCTGCATCTTCCAGTTTTAAAAAATAGTTTTTTTACAGCTTAAGAAAAAAAAATTTATAGAATAATTTATGGAAAAAAATAGTTTTAAATAAATAAGTGTTTAGATAGTTATTTTTAGAATAATTTTTTATATTAGTAAATTAGTAAAAAATATATGATTTGATTAAAAGTAGAAGAGAGGGTAGAGAAAATATAAGAGATAGTAGAGAGGAGAGAGGAGAGAAAAGAGAGAGGATAGAGGGTAAAGAGAGGGTGGAGAAGAGAGATGAGAGAGAAGAGAGAGTATAAGAAAAAGTAGGAGTAATATAGTAATTAGATTTTTTTACTGTTCTAAAAGCTTATTTTAGTAGTTTATTCAAAAATATAATTTTAAACTATAATTTAGCCTAAAAATATTTATAGATAAATATGACTGTTTGTTTTAAAATTTTTTTAAACTTAGATTTAGGCTAAATTTTTTTTTAAAATATAATTTTAAAGTTTCTAAACAGGACCTGAACCATTTCAATTTTGCGCCGTTGCTTCTCCCTCCATTCTTCTTGGCCCACATCTTCTCTGTCTGGGCATCCAATATATGATTTATTATACATCATTCATCATGAATTTGCTTAAGGGTGTGTCCAAAACAACCAGCTATGATATATATAGTATGTTCGTGGAGAGGAAAAAACAAAACTTTTTGTTTAGGTATTTCTCGTAATTGAAAAGGGCGGGAAAGGGAGAAGGGCAAAAAAACCGGCAGAGATGTTGGGTTCGTAAAGTCAAAAATTGTGCAGTGTAATATGAGAGAAACGTACAACATTGGGGACTGAACCCCCAATCCTGTTACACGCTGTCTGGGGCCTCCCCCTCTTCCTTTATGGCTCCCACTCATCCTTCACTTTTGACCTTTCTCCCCTCCTGAAAGGCCATGTGGGCCCACACCTTAATCTAAACAATGCTTGCTTCATGATTACCACCCTAACACCACAATATTATCTTCATTATAAGAATTGGAGTTTGGTTTGACATGCAATTATGTTTGCCTTTCTCTGTTGTAAATTGTGAGGACATATAAAAGAAGTGTCTTTACCTTCTTTTGCTGTTCTTCATTACCATGCCACCATAGATGCGTAAATAGCAACTACTGTAGAATTCAGGAGAACTAAAATATTGGAGAAATGGTTTACAAATAAGACAATGAAATATGGTTTGGTTGTTTACAGCTCTGGATAGTCTTTTAAGATGATTTATCGATATAATAATGAAAAAAAATAAGCTACTTGTTCATTTGCATGAACACATCCCTAGGTTAACAATACAACTTACATAGCTTGATTGAATTTCCGGGCATGGACTAGAGGTGGGGTAGGCTGAAATATTGGGAGTATCCAACGCGCTAAGCCATGTTATCATTACCGTTAACTCTTCATTGAGCTCTCTTCCCTGTTTCTGTGTGACTGTGTCTCCCTCACTCTCTCACACAGGCAGAGGCAGAGAGGTTGCTAGAGGCAGTAAACACTGCATTAATAGCTTCTCTTTCTCTCTCTGTTCCTCTAAAACATGATGCTTTGTCTCCGGCCACTTCTCCATTTTTATTTTATGGCCACCTTTCTCTTACTTCTCTTTTCTCTCCTTTCCCTCTCACAAGCAGCTTCTCACTTTTCAGGTATTTCACTAACATCACCCCTCTTTCTGGCGGGTTTCTCTCTGTTTATAGCTCAGAAACTCTTAAGTGGGAAACTCATAATGCATTGCAGATTAATATTCCCAGTGTATTTTACTTTTGCATAGAATGTTTTGGTAGAGAGGCATGGTCTCTAATTTCCTTTTGTTCTTTTCAGCTGGAGAAAATGAGAAAAATGTTGTGGGTTTTCGCCAGACAGAAAGATCCCTCTTAGATGGCATTGCTGCAGAACCACCATTTGACGAGGATTCGCCCAACCCGTTCGTGAACTCACCCAACCCGTTCGTGAACTCACCCAACCCGTTCGTGAACTCAACCAATCCATTTGTGAACTCAACCAATCCATATGTGAACTCACCCATTCCATTTGAGAATTCACCCGTTCCATTAGCTGCAGAGAGAACACGAAGGAATGACCCTCTTAATGGGTTCAAAAAGTACACCAACGGATGGGACATCAGAGACCACCATTACTGGGCTGTAAGTTCTCTGATTTGTGTGATATTCCTTTGTTATTTCTAAAGTTTGCACCTGGTTCAAAAAACTCCGCGCAGCATATTAGACTATTTCTTTTTTTTTTTTCTAAAAAGAAGGGGGGAAACAGTTGTGTAATATTTCGAGCTCAATGACAGACGGGCACTACTGGAAAGTGTTAGGTGTAATAATAAATTCAGTCCTTGCTCTACACCTAACAGCTTGAAGCTTTTAGGATGAGTGCTTGGTTGAGGCAATGAAGTAAGGAAGGATGATTCTTGCTTTTGAAGCGTAGGGAATAATTTAACCTTAATGTTGGTACCTGAAGTGCAATTCATGGCATTAAGCAAGTCTATTATCAGTTTCAGAGGATGCAGGCATGTGGTTGTTATTTTGAGGTAGTGATAGTTATTATACTTGACGAAGTGGGACCTGCAGCCTTCCGAGAACCATGGTGTTCTGTGATTTCTTAGTGATAGGGCTACTGGTGTTTGGAAAAGGAAGCTGATTTAGGAGGGTATTTGGACTTTGGTTTGCGGTTGTAAGTATTATAATTTTAACCCATGAAAAGTATCATGGAGAAGTTCGAAATAAAAATAGAACTGCTACAAATAGACAAATTAGACAAAATTTTCTGGCAAGTATCAATGAAGTTGTCTCTCCATTTGGTGGGGGTGGTTTTTTCTAGTTGTTTTGAGATCTTATTTCTAAGTTCAGCGCTGCAAACCAATGCATGACCTTAAATTCTGTCTATCTATAAACACAGTCCACTAATTGCTTTTATTCTTGTTGAATGCAGTCTGTAGCATATACTGCAGCTCCTGTGTTTGTTGTCGCAGCAATCTGGTTCCTGGGCTTTGGCGTGTGCTTATTGCTCATATGTCTCTGTTGCTGCTTTCCTAAAAGAGAATCTTATGGTTATTCTCCAACATGTTACGCTGTTTCCCTCGTTCTCCTAATATTATTCTCTTTCATAGCAATGTACATCTCTCTCTCCTTTCTTTCTTTGTTCTTTTAGTTCTTTTTTGGCTGGTTTCAGTTTGATTGGATCTTGCATTGCAAATTGATATTATGCGTTTACACGTGACAGGATTGGATGTTTCATTCTCTATGTTGGTCAGGGAAGCTTTCATCATAGTACGACAACAACATTGCAGTATGTTGTAGGTCAGGCTGATTCTGCTGAGGGTAAACTCAGAAATGTATCTGACTATCTTGCTCAAGCTAAACAGGTTGGAATTGATCGAGTTTTCCTACCGACTAATGTTCAAACTGATATCGACGACATCCAAACGAAGATCAACGCTTCTGCTAGCACACTTGCTGATCAAACTGAAAAGAACGCAGATGACATCCAAGATCTCTTAGATTCTGTGTAATGATCGTGTGTCTTGCTCCATCTTCATTTTACCTTTCTTTCTTTTTTTTCAATTCCCCTCCCTCTGACATGAATATGGTGACACTTAAAACAGAAGGGTGGCGCTTATCATCGTAGCTGCTGTTATGCTACTCTTGACATTCCTTGGATTTTGTAAGTCCCTTCAGTTTCCCAATTGTAATGCTGAATTTCTTAATTCTTAAGATTATGGTATTCATTTATGGCTTGTTACTTCAGTGTTCTCCATCTTTGGACTGCAGCTTCTCGTGTACATGTAAGTGAAACCTTCTTTGAATCTCATTATTGTCTATCTCTAGTAGACACAACTGCATTTAAAATTAGTCTTTTCTCTCATCAAATGCTTTGACATAAATAATTGCAGCTTGGTGATCGCAGGATGGATTCTGGTTACTGGTACCTTTATTTTATGTGGCTTCTTCCTTCTTCTCCATAAGTAAGTTCCCATAAGTTCTGAGTTATACGAGATTCTGCTACATCTTCATGCATTCTTAAACACGAATCTAATTCTTAGTTTTTTTGCCAGTGTGACAGCAGACACCTGTGTAGCTATAGATCAATGGACCCAGTTTCCCGTCGAACATACAACGATGGATGAAATTCTGCCTTGTTTGGACAATACAACAGCTCAGGAAACCTTGTCAAGAAGCAAAGAAGTAACCTCTGAACTTGTCAACTTGGTTAACCAGATCATCACCAACGTATCAAACATAAATTTTGCCCCCAACTTCACTCCACTCTACTATAATCAATCCGGTCCTCTTATGCCTCTCCTCTGCAACCCTTTCCATCCTGACATGACAGATCGACAATGCGACCCCGGTGAAGTAACCTTAACCAATGCTACTCAGGTATTTAACCAACTTCTCTTTAAACCAACGACTATATCAATGACCTATCTTTGTCCTTGTGAAGCTGATCTACGTGCTCATGTGTTTTTTTGATGAAATGCAGGTGTATGGCAACTTCGTGTGTCAGGTTTCACCAAATGAGATATGCATGACACAAGGGCGTTTGACCCCTGCCTTCTATAACCAAGTATCTGCTGGGATTAACATGGGGAATGCCTTATATAACAATGCTCCATCCCTGGTTGACCTCCAAAACTGTAACTTTGTGCGAGAAACATTCAGTGAGATATCTCAGGATCACTGTCCTGATCTACGACGTTACAGCAAATGGGTGTATGCTGGGTTGGTAATGGTAGCCACCGCCGTGATGCTGTCGTTGGTGTTCTGGGTTATTTTTGGGAGGGAGCGTCGACATCGTCTGCTGTCAAAAGATTTAACGCGTGCACCACCACCGGCACGGCCGCGCCCGCGCCCGCGGCCACAACTACAACCACGACCACTACGACCACGGCCACGGATTCCTCTCGAGGACAAGAATAATCTAGCACTAGTACCTAGTACCTGATATACTTCCCACTAGAACAAGTAGATGTGAAATTGTGAACGAAACGAAACCAGTTTAGCTTGTATTTCTAATGTGATGCTTGTATAACTAAAATTTCATAGCTTTTTCTAGTTTGTTCGTTTGACACGAATTTCTGTCAAGTACGGTCATTTTTTACTTCACCAATGGAGGCTCAACTTTAAAAGAACATTAAAAGTAAAATCAATATTAAAATAATCTCTTTTTAAGATAACGGTACAATGACTTGAGGCCGTAGTGAGGCGTGGTTGCACCTTCGCAAGGAATTGAAATCACATCCACCCTCAAAGATTCTCACTGCAAATAAAAATCTAGTGGGGGCCACATTATTAAAGATTTTAAAAATGAGGGTTTCGTAAATGCCAGACACCTGGAAGCATTGGTGAGACATAATGATTGTATTATTATAAAAGGATACGAAATTTGAGAGGCACGCTTTGGTATAAATATTAATTGGAAACCCTAATCACAAGGGGGCAAGCACCCGCCAGCCCCATGTGAAGAGAGAAGCAGTTTGTCTTTCAAGCTCCAACAATCTAATTATTATTGTTAATACTCCCTAACCATGTGGGAGAGCCTCTGCCCACCGGGCCTCCATTACCCTAGTTAGTGTTCGCTAATCCATACTTTATTACTAATTTTATGCCTAAAAAATCTCCCAATATCTCTCAGGCCATGACACCGATGCATCTTCTTTGAAATAGGAAAAGAATATAGGACGTACACGGACTCTGATTCGCACAATTTGATGCCATTCCATAAAATGAATGTTGGAAAAAATCAATCCTTTGACATGGTACGGCCTAATTAATAAGAGTAGCAACTCTTGTTGAACGTCCCCCACTTTTGAATTAAAAATTTGGGAGACGTGTTCCACAATAGGTTATAGCCGACTTATTTTCAGCCCCCAATCTTAAAAATCAGGATTTTTTTTTTGCTGGGCAATGATATCATCTCATTAAACGCAATCTTATTCAATTGTACCAATTTCTAACTGGTTTAACTATGAATAATATAATGGGTTTTGATTTGATGAATTTTACATGCGTTGCATAATAGATGTGGGAAATGGATTCTAGAAACAGGCAAGATATGTAGGTGTAGGATGTAGGAAGTTAAAAAGGGAAGCATCTGAAAGGTCTTGGTCCCTATTCCTGGCGGCTGCGACCTTAACTTTTGTTCAAAGTCAAAAGATTCGTAACATGTATTTGTTTATTACACATAATGATAATTAATAATTAATAATTAATAATACTTGTCCGGAGGACAGGTGTTGGGGCCTGCTTTGCTTTTGTTTCATATAATATGTTTAAACTAAAATGAAAATGGGTGAGTCTCATGTGCAGCTCTACTGTTATCAGATATAGTTCTCTCTTCTATAAAGGGAGCCCACTTTCATATTGACTGTTAAGTTGACGATACTGTTGTAAAGGATTTATTTGAGTGTTGTTCGGTAAACCAGTTTCTTGTTTTAAACGTTACACAACGGGGAGGATAAAGAAGGGATTATCTTATGGATCTACTTGCCTGCTTTCCAACAACGTGGCTGAGACACTCCGCTTGATATTCCCTTGATAGATGTATACGGATTATTTAATCCATTAAATAAGATCAAGGATAAGCTAAGAATCGGACCAAGAGGAATTTAAAACTGGCTTGTTCAGACCCCAAGAATGAAATACTTGTGCAATTGTGTCGGAATCAATCGGAGTCAATTGGTACCGTTGGAATTAAGAATACCCCATTTCATATTGAGAAATATCATGGCTTTTGTGAATTTTTATATTTTCCAGTCCTTCTCACATTCACATTTCATTGCTGTCATAATCCATTGTTATGTTCGAGATTTTCCCCCTGACTTCTATAATTCCTCGTTCGCATTGCGTACGTGCGATGCACAAGCTGTTGCTTATAACACAATTAACCAAAATTAAAATTCTTATCTGGAGAATAAGTACTTATGTGTAATGTTTAATAATATTTTAAATATAATTATTTCTAATGATGTGGAAGCAGATTGCATGATAGCCATTTAAGATGGTTGGTTAATGTGATATTTTAGTGGGCAAGAAGTAACATTAGTGATCAGTCCATTGACATATATTTGTAATTTTTTATACTTAATTGATATTAACTCTTTTATATGATTTTTTTTTTTTTGTAATTTTCCTAATCAACGAATCATCAAAATAATGGACGTTTCACGGATGAGTATAATTGTACCCCTTTTAAATTTTACCTCACTCCATAGGTTATGGTATCTAGTGCCCCCATGAGAATAGTTGAAAGACAAAAATATCCTTTAATAATAAAATAAAAAACATATTTATTGCTTTGTCAAGTTTTATTTTTTACTATAATTAAAAAAAAAAAAATTGAGGTGAGCGAATTTTTATTCTTCATGATATTAATATTAGGTAGGATAACTCATAAATTATCATTAAATATAAACTTAAATATTAAAAAATTATGATATTTTTTTAAATATCTTGACTAAAAATATAATAAATAAAATAATTTTTTTTATATATTAAACACATTTTAAATAATAATATATTTCGTTATTTTATTAGCTAAATCGATAGTTATTATTTTGACAAGTTAAATAAGCAATTTACAAAGTAAGGTGCCGGGTTGAATTGGCGGAGCAAAGCAGTTGAAGTCCAACAAATCCGCGACCCCTAGCTCGAGAGGGACCTCCCCTCGTTAATTTTCTTCATCTTCAACCTCACATAGCTTCCCTCCCACGCAATTGCATCATAATAGTCTCCCCCGATTTCTGTCTAATTAATAACTGAACAAATTCCAGTATAATCCACATATCGATTTAGTTTATTATATTTTAAAAATTATAGCAAATCAATTTACTTGTAAGACAAAGACCATGATCTCGTTTTCAAAACTTTATATAGCACATAAAATGTACATTAATTCGACCTTTTCACTTCATAAATGTACACGCAACTTTTACCCCTCAACGGAAAATAATTGGGTTTTAAGATTCCCCCCAAAAAATTGCATTCACATACCCGAAACCTCCCTGCTAATTATTTTGTTCACCTGTCCACCTTATTAATACATGGCTGTTGTAGATCTCGTGCTATTGTTCAATGCATTTTCTTATTCTGGGCAAAATATCCGTAATTTAGCACGTAACACTACATCGAAAGGAAGTTGTCAGTTAATTCCGTCGGCATCAGAATTGCGAAGTTTAAAAATGCTCAGAAGAAAGTGGTCGAGAAAGGGACACGGCGGTAATTTTGCCAAAATTTAAAGGCAGATCGGGGAAAGTACAGAGGAAAGTTGTATATGGTTATGGTTGGCATGCTGTTCTTACTCATAGATATATGTGGGCTTCTCGTACATTTACGCTCAGTGCTTTCTTAAATAATCTCATACTCTACGTGGCAGCCTTTGCGTCTCCCCCGGGAAAGCTGTTCCATCAACTGATCAGCGCCCTCTTGCGCAGTCCATGTCGATCCAGCCATTGGATCAGGATCCTCAACACTCCCCAGATGACTTCATCAACAAACCCTTCTTTAACTATAGTTGAGTTACTTAACCCCGGTTCCCTAATTACCTTAACGCCCCTGTTCGTTTCCCGCTATTACCCTCAACCCTTCCCCTGCAGGCAGCTATATAACCGGCCTCCGAGACTCGCTAGGTTTGCCAAACCAACTTCCCTCAAGGGGTCCTAGGGGAAGAAGATATTCCCCAATCCCTTCTTCTATTCCTTTTGTTTCTTTTATCTAGTTTCTCTTTTTGTTTCAATGGCTGCCTCGTCTTCCAGGACAAGATCGAGCGGACCAGTGCTTCGCTCGGTCTCACCCTCTGGAAGATTCTGTTCTTACTCCACCTCAAACACTCCCTTTTCGTCACCATCACGTGCTTTCGCTTCTTCTTCAAGCTCTAGCTTCTCATCTCACTGTTCATCTTTTTTCACGGAACCCCAACACCATCACACCCATCATCGCTCCGCTTCTCCTACGCGGGTCAATCTGTATACCTCTACGCCTCCATCTTCTGCCGTCCGATTCTCAATCGACCAACGCTCCATCTCCCCCAGTCGATCCAGCTCCAACCATGTTTTCAGTAGGAAGAACCATCCCATCTCGTTCCAGAAGAAGACCTGTATGTGCGCGCCAACGTCACATCCTGGTTCGTTTAGATGCGGCCTTCATAGGAATATGGCGAACCATAGCAGCAGCAATCACGCGGATTCATACCCCTCTCATAGGCTGAACATGCGCAGATCGGCGATGAAGAACTCCTTGGTGAGAATAGGAGGGGTAGAAGGTGAGTGGGTTAAGAGAGCATTGACCGCTTTGATTCGGCCTTCGTCTCATCAGCTCAGGAGGAGAGCGGCGTTTGAGCCCCGACCCAGTCGTCTTTCGATCATGTCCAAGGCAGAGAATCTCTGATTTTTATATTGACAGGTTTATTCGTGTCTTTTTCTTCATTGGGATACGCCATCATGGAATTCTGCGAAGCTATTAGATGGCGAGAGATTTGCAGCGCGTCCTCTCCGGTGAGTTTTGCTTTCGTCGTCTGGAGCATTGTCGGGTCAAGTCAACGTTCGGGGCTGTTCCCAGAATCCATGAAGGGTTCTGCTGTAGATCTTTGATACTGGACCCAGATAGATCCTTGATGTACATACCATTAGCTATGGAAGGAGTTTTATGGACTCTATATTTTCCTAAATCAATTTCAAATAAAACTGAAGTCGCATTTTGGTTAACTTGGGATCCATTTTCCGATCCCAATAATTAAAACTGAAACCTAAAAAGACTGTTTGGAATGTGATAAAACTTAAAATTGTGAACATCTTTTGTGAAGTGCGTGATACGTCCCGTTATTCTTTGCAGCGTAGCGATTCAGTTATGTTAGCCGTTCTATCTGGTGGCTCCGTCGCTGGTATCCCCGTATGTATGCGGTTCCGGTTTTCAGTGTTGCCGTCGACTCCCCGTCATTGTTCGTTGCGTTCAGATGCTCTTTGTGCAAGGTATTCATTCACTCTCTTTCGTTTCCTTTCTCTCTGTTCTGTATTTTTCATTTTAAATTTTGTCTTCGGATTATTTAATTATTTAATTGCAGTTTGTGTTTTTAGCAAGGAGGGTGGTGCAGCTGGAGATCGGCTTCGTGTTCGTCACGGGAGGTGGATTCCATCTGCTCGGCACCATCTTGATCCTGAAGGCGACGTCTTTCCGAATAACAAAAAAAAAACACTAAATGTGGTATTGAACGAAATCAAAGATATCAATAAAAGTGGAGGGGGAAATGGAATTATTGATGGTATTACGGCAAAATGGAAATAAAAGAAAAGGTTTAATTGAATGAGAAAAGAAGTTTGATGTAATTAATGATTTAAAACGTAAATGGGCCATTCAGGGAAAAGGAATTCAAACTTGGGAGGGAATAACAAGTTGAGAAGATTAGAGCGGTAAAGTTGAAGGGGAGGGGAATGAGAAATACTAAACATGATGGAAAATCACTTTAGGAAGTGACTTGGATACTAAATAGATAGGAAGTGAAAACATCGTGAGGAGTTCATAAAATAAAAAGAAAAGATGAATATTATGTCTTGTTATAATATGTAAATACTGATACTAATAATATATTTTGGGTGAGTAGAATTACAAATGGGAAGGGGTTTAAATGGGAGGTGGGGGTAGACCCGTAAAAGTTGAGTCAAAAGAGTAGAAAGACAGTGAGCGAGGGTTGAACGGTGAAGTGGTGAAATTGGGAAAGCGAGGGCAGGTTGGATCACACGTTTGGCGCCATAGAATAAGAAATGAAAAGGGTGGACCGAGGAATTGACCCAATCAGGAAGTCCCCTCCACACATATGGCGTGATTGGGAGACAATAAAGAACGGTGCCCCTCCTATTCTACCTGTCACAAATTCCAATCTCGATGCCTAAGCTTGGGATTTGGCTCCTTGCTTGTTCCCCATTCCACAAAGAGAAGCCACCACGCGTAACATAAATCTCGATCCCATAATACAGCAAACGGACCCTCCGTCGATTTCTGGAATTCTGGAGAAGCTACTATTACAGAATATTAATAATATTGGGAGAGCATGGCGGCCAAACAATACTGTAGGCATATAAATTAGCAAGTGTGTGGGGAAGACAGGTATGAAGAGTGATTAGGAAGGAAGAAATAATTGGAGGGAGGCGGCGGCGTGTAAGGTGGAGATAGTGGTCCTTCCCTTTCCATGGACACACGCACCCAGCCTTATCCACTCTATCTTGTTTGTTTCTATTTTAATCTCCGGTGATGGATCCTTATCCACCGACGGCTCACTGGACAACCAATGTGAACATGTTGCTGCAGCACTGCCCCATCCATGTTCCTATTATACATATATATATTCGGATACGGTCGATATTCAATATATAACTGGAATACATGACTTGTGGCCCATTCTCGACCACCGCCCTAAGCCATTTTGTGGGCACCAAAAAGGCCCTCTTCTTCAACATAATGGGCTTCTTTCGGCTTTCTGGTTTCGACGTTTATAACGACGGCTAGAGAGATGTATTGCCAATTCTCAGAGGGAAAGCCAGAACTGCACAAGTCTGTCAAATCAATAATCACCAACCTTTGCCCTTCTGAGGACATTATCCAGCGGGTTTGAATTCCTGGTTTCCTTTATCCCCCAAGGCAGTTAATCGGTAAAACCAATAACCACCATTCGTGACAGCGCAACACCCAGGGATTCCGACTTCTCTTCATTTTTCATTCCTCTCACTCCCCCCCACACACAGGAACGTTGATGCTGTTTGCTCCTGCCGACACGAATGAATCGGATGCAGGGGTTGGTGAACTGAATGGTTCATGATGGCGGTTATCGTTAATTGTGGGAACCTCAACACCATGTTGCCTTGCTCCTCATTACCGCCCACTTGGTCGGCCTCGGTGTTCGCCACAAACACATGCACGCTCTCGCTCTCGCTCTCTCCTATTTTTGTGTAATGCGTGTACCTGTGGATTTTATTAGAAAGCAGCTTGCACACGTACATGGCTATTTGTTCATAAAGTTACTCTACAGTTTACTTCATTACTCAACACTTGATCATTAGAAAATGCAGACAAAAGTATCGTGAAATTACTCGAGATTATGAAATGTTCTCATATATTAAAATAAAGTATCATGTTTTCCTCGTTTACTTATCACATATCCCAAAAAAAGAGCTATTCCTGTCCATTATTTATATGGCACTACCAACAAACTGAAGAATTAAAACTGTTGTAAAAGTTAAAAAACCGTTGATAAAAACTGTAAAATAAAATTAAAATAACACTACATACCGAAAATTGAAGGACACCCGTCCCCGGTATCTTTTACTATAGAGTATAGACCTGCTTTTGGGAGAATCTTTCTGGGACCCACTATTTTTTCTTTCCTCTTGACCCCTTTATGTTCTCAATTTTACAGCTAAATTGCTGTAAAAAACTAAAAATTCCCATAATTTGGCCCAATTTAAATTTAACTAATTTAAAACTAAAGTAAAAATTCTTTAAGGGAAAAAGAATAACTTTTCCATGCTTCAAGCTTTTAAAAATTTGGGCATATATGTACACACTTTGTTTTCTCGCTGTTGTCTTCCAAGCGCGCCGTCTATTTAAGTTGACATTTTCATGACTCAATCGTGGATAATCTTCCATCATATCTCCTTATTTATTTTAAAAAATATATGAAATGGTTGTATACTTGCATTTTCTTAAGTTTCTTTTACGAGTATTTATTCTTCCAGTACCCGCTTATATAATATTTACTGTCAAATCCAGACGGCAATTGGTTCCGATTCACTTGGACTTTTAACAAAATGCGTTCTACTGTCTACTTACAGTTACACGCGCCTTCGGGGGCAAGTAGAATTCTTCTTTCGTCTGCCAGCGTTGACTTGGACGAAAGCAAACCCTAGCGCTAAGACGGAGCACTTGAACATTCTTTCGCATTTATGCTCCAACCCAGACAACATTGGCGCTTCCTCTCCTCTCTCCCTGTATTGAAGTCTACACCAATACAACACATTCAAGCTTTTGATTTTGTTGTGAAATCCTTCTTTGATTCTTTCGGGATTAGTCTAGCTGAATAGATTCAGACAAAGGACAAAAAACAGGGGCGAAGCTTGAGCAGAGTATTATTCCACATCCCGCCATTCGGTTTTTCTCTTCTTTCCAATAATAAAATCCCATCCCGTGATAAGTTTTCTGTCTAAATCTTTGATTGGTTGAAGTGGTTCGGGTTAGGATATAAGAATATCTGTTCCATTGTTTCTCTTACTTTTTCTTGTTATTGGGTCTTCAATCTGATTCTGCTACTTTCTGTAGTATAAAGTTTTGGGATTTCATATATTGTGTTTTTTTTTTGCGGAGGGGTTGTGCTTAGGACTTTGATATTGGGGATACTTTCATTTTGTTTATTTGTTGTTAAACTATCAATGGGGAAGCCCACCGGTAAGAAGAAGGATCATGTAACACAGAAGACTGCAAATGCAAGCGGCAAGCCGAGCAAGCCCTCTGAGAGGACTTCCAAAGCTTTCGACGAAGACACAGCAATCTTCATCAACATGTCACAGGATCTCAAGGAAGAAGGCAATAGACTCTTTCAGAAAAGGGACCATGAAGGGGCTATGTTGAAGTTTGAAAAGGCCCTCAAGCTCCTTCCCGTAAACCACATAGATGTGGCACACTTGCGTACCAATATGGCCGCGAGTTATATGCAACTCGGTCTTGGAGAGTACCCTCGAGCAATTAATGAATGTAATTTAGCTCTCGAAGTATCACCCAGATATAGCAAGGCTTTATTGAGAAGAGCAAAGTGCTATGAAGCACTGAATCGATTCGATTATGCACTCAGAGATGTTAATTTTGTTTTGAGCGTGGAGCCTAATAATCTTAATGCATTGGAGGTTCTCGGGAGTTTGAAAAAGACCATGGAAGAAAAAGGCATAACCATTGATGAGAAAGATTTGGCAAGTTTAGAGCTACCTACCACTGCACCTGTGCGTAAAGTGGCAAGAGAAAAACTAAAGAAAAAGAAAAGTAAAAAAAGTGAGAGCAAGGCGAAGGATAAGGTGATTCTTGAGGATACTACGAATGCTGTTAAAGATAAACAGGTGGTGACAAAGACAATTGCGAAAAAGGAAGTGATTCTGGAGCCTGTTAAAGAAGAAAAAGTAGTCACAAGGACGGTGAAGTTGGTATTTGGAGAGGATATAAGGTCGGCGCAGTTGCCATTGAATTGTAGCATGAGGTTGGTGAGAGACATAATTAAGGATCGATTTCCTGGATTGAAGGGGGTTCTTGTTAAATATAGGGATCAAGAAGGTGATTTGGTTACTATCACTACTACTGATGAATTAAGAGTAGCTGAATCTTCAGGTAAGGCCTTGAGTTCTCTTCGACTCTACATTACAGAAGTCAATCCAGAGGAGGAACCAACTTATGATGGAATAACCAATGAGGATGAGATGCAAGGTCATGGTATTGAGCATGGGCCGACGGAAGCAGGCAAGGATTTAGCTAGTAAGTTGACTAATCTGGAGGATTGGATCATCCAATTTGCTAGGATGTTCAAGAACCATGTTGGTTTTGATTCTGATTCATATTTGGATATGCATGAGGAGGGAATGAAGCTATATTCAGAAGCCTTGGAGGATGTGGTAACAAGTGACGACGCTCAAGAGCTTTTTGAAATCGCTGCAGATAAATTTCAAGAGATGGCAGCTTTGGCATTATTCAACTGGGGGAATGTTCACATGTCCAGGGGAAGGAGGCGTACTTCCATTTCAGAGGAAGGGTCAAGGGAATCTGCTCTTGAACGAATTAAAGTTGCATATGAGTGGGCAAGAAAGGAGTACAAGAAAGCAGAGACGAGATATGAAGAAGCCTTGAAAATCAAACCAGATTTCTATGAGGGATATCTGGCACTTGGCCATCAGCAGTTCGAGCAAGCAAAGCTCTGCTGGTATTATGCAATGGCATGCCAAATGAATTTAGAGGATGGCCCTTCCAGGGAGGTTTTACAACTATATAACAAGGCAGAGGACAGCATGGATAGAGGCATGTTGATGTGGGAGGAGATTGAAGAGCGGCGTTTAAATGGACTATCCAAATTGGATAAATATAGAGCACATTTGGAAAAAATGGGCTTAGATAGTCTTCTCAAGGATATTTCTTCTGATGAAGCTGCAGAGCAGGCTGCAAATGCGAGATCACAAATATATATTTTATGGGGCACGATATTGTATGAGCGTTCTGTCGTGGAATATAAGATAGGCTTACCTTCATGGGAGGAATGTTTGGAGGTTGCAGTTGAGAAGTTTGAACTTGCTGGAGCTTCTCCAACAGATATAGGGGTCATGATAAAGAATCATTATTCCAATCAAACAGCACTAGAAGGTACGGGATGTCGAAAATGATTGTGTATATTTCAATTATTGTCCTTCAGGATTAGAAAATTTAACTGACTATTTTCTTAACTACAGGTTTGGGGTTCAAAATCGACGAGATAGTACAGGCGTGGAATGAAATGTATGATGCACAGAGGTGGCAGTTTGGTGTACCATCATTTCGTCTCGAACCATTGTTCCGGCGGCGTGTTCCGAGACTTCATCACATCTTAGAGCATTTTTGAGTTTTCTTCAAGAGCTTGAAATTCTTTAGAGGCATAATTAATGCTTCTGTTTCTTAATATTTGTGAAGGCTTTTTCATACCATTTAAAACAGGTAGATCAGACTGTGCCTTTTTGTTTTCATTATTCATAACTTCGTAATTGTTCCAAAAAAGTATTTTGATTTAGTAGCATTCGTGAAAGGAATAGATGATGGTAACTGAAATTGTGTTCATGAACGATAGATTGTTTGGAATGCGTTTTTCCTGTTGTGAAATATTTCTGTATATCCTTCTGGTAAATTCAATAGGATTTGTATTTCTTTTAGATTCCTGAAGTGAAAATCACAGAATGCTTCTGAGAAATTTTATTTCAATACTTACAAAGGTGCTGGAGAAAATCCCTGTAGAAGTTAAATAACTCTTCATTCATATGCATTGGCAATTAGGCAATTTGTGAATTGCTTATAAATCATAATGTGAACTTAATTGCATCCTATTGATCATAATCCTGCAGAACCTGCTTAGAAACTTGTTTTGATGATTTTGACATAGTGTTGTGGTCATGTCAAGGTTCTGACAAGATCCGGGTTAAATGGTTGCCTCTGGTTGTTAGAAAAGTTCAAATATGCTGTTTGTGATTTGATTTTTTCAGGCAGCTATGAAAATTTTGCAGTCTGCCAACTTGTTTCGCACGCTCATGGATTAACCATCTGTTGAAATATCACTGTAAAAACGTGTTATATCGGAAGTTTTGAGCATATATAGTTCTCGCAATGCTAGAGGACATGCGTTGTGTTGACTAACTACATTTGTGAGAACAATGGTGATGCTCTGTTTTCTTATAGATGATTCGAGAGTTATGTTATTGATTGATATCATGATGGACTTCACTTTTTGAACCTTCGAAAAACAACTTGCTTGCTTTCCTTCCTTGTTTTGTGTTTTCAATTTTACCATTGCTAAAATCATGACAGTGTACTGAGTGGATTTCTTGTCTTTGATTGCAGGGTTTTTTTGTTATTCTTTTTCCCCCCAAGAGTGCTTTGTGTAGCCCAATGGTTGGAGCTATGATTGTATTTTGTTTTGGTGTTGTGTGCTTGAGAAGGAGATTTGCTGCGCGGTTGCTATTCTATATACATGTAAACTTGTAGTGTTGGTGTAATGATTTCATTGGTCGTTTTGAGATAGTTGGTGAATGATTTGATTTGTTCTGTTTGCTGCATAATTTGAGTCAAGATTGTTTTGTAAATTGTAACAATCCATGGGTGGTATTTGGCAGAATACTGTATTTTTTAAAAAGAATGGGAATAAATACTTTCCTTTTATTATAGTTATCAATATCAATATAAAATTTACTCCCTCTAATCTAAATATAAGACTTTATTTTTAGTGTAATTTTTGTCTTATATTTAAGACCCTTACTAATATTTATTGTAAGCCATATTATTTAATGCAGTGGCGGAATCCTGGAGGATATGGCTTCTTAGCCAGTTCCTGTTGATGAAGTCGAGAAAAAAATTTGTACCAACTTGACTAATGCTAACTTAATTTTTCTTACCCATTCCGAGTACCATGTAATTTTTTAAAAATTTAAAATTCCAAAATTCTTAACTGTGATTAATGTTCTTAGAAGGTCGTTAAATTATCATTTTCCCCATATCTTATGGAAATTTGTTTTTTTTTTGGGTAAAAACTGAGGCTGCCATTAATAAATAATAAAAAAAAAAGTAGAAAAGAACCTTCTATCATAATTTCCTTCAAACCTATCAATAGGACTATGAACAAAGTAACAAGAATCAAAATCATAATTTCCTTTTAACCAATATTAGATCTAGCAAAATAGGTTAGTCTCTCACAATATGGTGAACTAAAATTTGAATTTCCGCTAGGAGATATACTTATATTTATTGCTCGGTAATGTCCCGATTGAGATTGTCTTCAATAAGAGGATACCTATGTTATGGGAAAAAATCAACATTATGAGCTATCCTATCATCCCCATTTGCTTCCCTATAAACGAAAATTAACAGTAATAAACCAGCTTCTATATAAGATTTTTAGCATCCAAAATGATTTCCTGATAAGGGTGAAAACCATGAAGGTCTGTACTATCATATATAAAACCTTTTTGGCAGCATAATTGCAACCCTTTACACATCTCAGAAATTTTCCGCAATCACAGGGGGAACAACCCCAAATTCAAGATAAAACCCTTGGATCCAGTTATCATATTGATCCTTTATGACCCCTCAAGTACCAAAACCATCGCCAACGGGGGTTGGTCCGAGTGGTAAGCGGCTCGGTATTGCTTAAGCGAGGTCTCGAGTTCGAGCCTTAGCGTACGCAGAAAATTCTCGTTGGGAGACTCACCCACCATAGCCAGGTGCGCGACGCGGGTCGGATCCGGATGTAGTCGGGGCAAAGCTCCGGTGAACCGGGTGGGCAACAAAAAAAAGAAGTACCAAAACCATCCTCCATTATTTAACCATCAGTGAACAGCTTGATGGAGTTGTCATTATTTTGAGCTTGGTTCGTGATGATTCGATGGCTGCCTTGTCGCTTCTGCACTTCCTCAGATTCCTTCTTTTTCAAAGATTCCTTCTTGGCGAACACAAATCTGCAATCACGCAACGCATCAGAAGAGCAACTCATAGCGGTCCTTTAATGTTACTTGTAATTATGACTAATACACTAATGACTACCACTAAGAACACAACTTCTTGCCAAAGTACTTACACACATATTTCTGCTGCTAATTAATAATTAATCAAAACTTGCCACACATGATCCTACAGGCATCAACCCGATTAAAATTGGTTGTCTGAGTGCCGAAGATGAATCCTAGCCAAATATCCAATGTAAGCATTTTTTTTTGTCCACCTGGTTTACCGGAGCTTTACCCCGACTACATCCGGATCCGACCCGCTTCACGCACCTGGCTATAGTGGGTGAGTCTCCCAACGGGAATTTTCTACATACGCCAAGACTCGAACTCGAGACCTCGCTTAAACGATACCGAGCTGCTTACTATTCAGACCAATCCCTGTTAGTAACCAATATAAGCGATTTTTTTTTGTTACCCACCCAATTCACCAGAACTTTGCCTCAATTACATTCGGATCCGACTCGCATTGCGCACCTGGCTATGGTGGGTGAGTCTCCTAACGGAGATTTTTTGTATATGCCAACGTTTGAACTCGAGATCTCGTTTAAGCGATACCGAGTCGTTTATCACTCGGACCAAGTCCTATTCGTCAATGTAAAGCTATTCTATTCCATTTGCAGACGTTGCAATCCCAACGGACCCAGTCCAGCCACTCAATTGGGACTGGGCTCTGAAGCCTACTTGCGTGGTCCAACCATTCCCTTCTGTATAAGCGAAAAGGGAGACGCTCCAAGCCAACTAGTATTTAGTGCTGTTGACGACTTTGTGAGGTTCCGACGGATAGTTTGTGGATGAAGGCTATTTATTTCATCTTCAAATTTTAAAAGAGACAAAATCTACTTCAACAATATTTATATTTTGATAAGATTAGTTTCTAGTTTGTGAGGAATACCTCCTGAATTTATATGAACTTCAAGACCTAAGTCTATAGAGTTAGGATAAGAGTTTTTTTTTAATATTATAAAAAAGAAACCATATTATGGATTTTAATAAATAGGGAAAATAACATCTTTATATGAAATTTTAAGACATTAAATCTATCAATTTTTATGTTTATATGTTTTCCACCTAGTCCAACAGCTTTGGATCTGAAAATTTTTCCACTCACTTAAATTTTCAGCATTAGTTAATGTTGCACGGTGTCCATACACAAAATGATAAAGCAAATCAACATTAAAAGGCTTAAAAAAACATAAATGAACAAGACTGGCTGAGGGAGAGAATTAAAGCGCAAGGACATACAGTAGAAACAGATAAAAAGGATATATATATATATATATATATATATATATAAGCAAGAGACATCACTTTTTTCAGAATTTAGGCCTTCACGTACGAAAACCCCAGAAACATTTCTATTAAACTAACGCTATAACCGAAACTTAAGTCTTCTTCCCCTCAATTTTCATCAGACTCAGAGACTCCCACACCCCAGGCTTCTGCTTCCTCCTTGTCATCATCACATGAAAGTGCGGACAACTTAAGTTCTGGCTCAGGAGGCTCCATCACATACCCATTACCATCTAAAAACCCCAAAGTAAACTTCCCTGCCTTCGCCGGATTTGCAGCCATAGCAAGTAGGTAGATGCTCTCACTATATTAACATCCATGGATAAAGTCTTAGAATACTTGGAAATCTATCTTGAACTGTGATGAGTGTAGTACTGTGATGCAAATATCACCTCTGGATTTTGATCAGATTAGGAAACAACATACCTTGAAGTAGGGGGAAGGTAAGCAGTGGGCTCTATCCTGCAAAGAGGTTCAAGATTTGAAGCGTCTAATATTGTGATAGTCCCATCCACAAAACCGGCATATATTTCCATTCCATCAGATGAGAAAAATGCATGGGAGATAACCAAAGGAAGTACTGGGACCCATTTCTATGAAACAAGAGCTATGTTTAGTCATTTCATAACACACATGAAGAGAAGTTGATCATATGGGACGGGAAGAATAAGGAACCTGTTTGACAAGATTTAATTCCCGGGAAGATAAATTGCAAGATGACTATCTTGTAAAGCAAGGAAGTTTATCTGTTCTGGGTGAAACTGAATGTGAGTATCAGATGGCAATTCTGGCTTCCTCTGAGCAGGTATCTGCAAGTGCATTCCTTTCAATTTTCTCCACCCTTCAACATCCCGTAAGATAATCTGCAACAAGTCAAAAGGATGACAAGTTCATATTCCTAGCTCTTTGTGGATCCTTTGAACTATTAAAATGAGACAAAGTAGCCAAAAGAAACAGATCCATGTTGGTAAAAAAAAAAACTGTGGACTAATTCAAAAATATTAAGTATTGAACACCAACCTGATTATTAACCTCAGCAGAAACAAGAACATGTAATGTGTCTGAGAAGGCAAGGGAAGTAATTCTTGTTGAGTGACCCTTGAGTTTTCTCATAACCTGCATAAACAAAAGTCACGGAAAACTAGCTTCAATTTCCTCCGATCACGAAGTGGTGCACATCTTATTCAAATCAAGGAAAAGGCATATACCTGGTTCACAAGGACGTTAAAAATAAAGATGCTAGAATCATCAAAGCCTACAGCAATTACAGCAATTATATTATTATCTCGAGGGTAGAAGGAAATAAATGTTGCCTTAGGTGGTGGAGACAAGAAAGTTGCCATAATCTGTTATTAACAGCCAACGAGTAGTTTCAGGTTAGTTCAATCCTAGTATTATTATAAACAACTAGCAAAAGGAAACACAATATCTCATAAGGTTACCTTGAATGTCAACATGTTGAACAAGGAGATTGAACCACCTGATGCTGAAATGAGATATGAATCATTTTTTGATATTGCAAAACAGCCTATTGATTCTTCGGTGACATTCGCGAGGTCATTGCATAAACTGCGGGCCATTCCTCGGTTGCCATAAGCGAGGGGAAACTTGGTAGGTTGCCTGCATGTGATATCTCATCTTTTATTGTCCGTAAATTAAGACTTCAGGAAAAGTACGAACAAACAGGAGGAGCTGAAAAATAGAAATAATAAAAATCTAAGAGTGACTATGAAAGCCTCCACTAACTTGCTCATTCGCTGGCCATTTCCAAAGTATATTTTTACCATCTGATGCCAATGCCAAGATGGCCTTTCCCACGCTGGTGTAAATCAGTCTCACAATCTGTGCTTCGTCAAAAGGAAAGTGGTAAGATTATTTTGTTTGTTTGGAGAAACCTAGTTTCCTAGTAACACTAGTGATGCTGCTATCTAGTTACTACCAATGATTCCAATAAAGCAAAAAAGGCCAAACCTTATTGACTTTTGGATGAACAGGGAGCTGCATTGACTTGCACTGAGTGGTTCGGAAATTTTGAAGATATAAACTTTGATGAGTTATAATCTTCTTCGGTTAAATTAGTGTTCATCACGCCTTCCAAGATTTCTTTGTTCTAATTTTGAAAATAAATAAATTATGATGACATGGTGATTCCATGTAAATCCAAGATCATAAAAGAATATCAGTAAAGTAAGAGTACACCAAATAGATAATCGGGATCACTCATTTGTATATATCATGCTTATATAGGTAAACAAACCAAATATTAATGAACCTCAAATTTCATAATCCACGCTAGTAGAAATTCAAAACTTATTACAAACTATGAAAATGCCACCATTTCTGGCATTATCAATGGCATCAACGAAAGATGGACAAGATGCCAGAAACTAGAAGGCTGAGATGCAATATTCTTACCTCTGCTGAGGTTTCAGACAGAACAGTAGGGGCATGAATAGAACGAGCTTCATTTTTCATCTGCAAATCATCATAATCAGGTGCTAAGATTTTTATTTTATTTTCTCTTGCAGCAACAGCCAACAATCTCCCCTCTTTGTTGAAGCGAATGCAAGGATATGCCTGCACAAATGAAACTCAATTAAAAGTGACTTTTCCATGTCAAACATTTCCTTAGTCACACTTCGCTAAAATCATTAACATGATTTTCAAAAAGGTCATTGAAGAGCTTACCAGCAAGGCCCCATCGGCATTGGTGCTTGACAATAGCTGCACATTGTCCATGGAGCCTTAAGTCCCTCGTAGACTCTTTTTATGCACCCTTCACTGTCATCCCATTCCACAAGAAATGGCTCTCCATCCTGGCCAACACCACATGAAAAAAGCCTGCAAAAGTTGTTAATAGTAGTTACAATTTAATCACCTATTCATTACTAGTACCAGACAGAGGACAATTAATTCAACAAAAATGAGGTTCAGTTGCTCACAACCTTTGATCATTAGTACCGTAAGCCAATTTAGTGTATCCACGAACAGGGGCGTCATAATCAACTCTGGGGTACATACTATCGTATAACCATGCCTTAATCTTTCCATCAATTGTTGAAAATATAAACTGAGGTGTAGGAGATCAAAAATCACAACATACAAAAAATTAGTGAAACGTGCAACCAGTTTAAAAGTAATGAAAATTTGTTCAATGGAAAATAATCCAAAGCATTCTTACAAGAACATTTTCCTTCTCATGAGGACAGATGGAACAAACTGGAGTATTGTGAGCACAGAATTTATAATATCGCTCTCCGGTATCTGAATCCCACACCTTTAAAACAGTAATAAACACATCAGTTTCTTTATTACTAAAACATTTATCATCTGTCCAGTGAACTGACCTTTACTTTATTGTCGTCACCACATGTTATGACTAATAGTTGCTCACGGACAAGAGAAAACGCTATATCATTGACACTGCCATTATGAGCTTCAATCTGAGAAGAAAGTATTTTACATTACATCCAGAAAACACATATATCATATTTATGCAACTAGAAATTCAGAGTGTTAAGAGAGTAATACTTCCAAATGCTGGTCAATTTCTTCTCCATCATTATAGGAATATAACTGAACAAGATGTTTCGAAAATGCAACCCCTATTCATTACCTAACATGGAACCATCAAAGCTCCAAATGACTTTGTTAACAGAGATCCACAAATCTTTTTCTATGGCTGCCTGGACATTCTTGACAATGGTCTCCAACATTAGATAATTTACAGCATAATAACAATTCAGTAGAGTACAACTTGGTCTGGAAACAGACATACCTTGAAATTGGTTGAACATGCTTCAATGTCCCAAACCTCAAAATTTACAAGAAGCAACCTCTTACCAGAGGTAGCATACCAAATTCCTAAATTGCCAATTTCAATTCCAACTGAAGTAATATATCATCATATGTTAGCAGTTTTCACTTTTTCAATACCAAATCTTGCACCAAATTATATAGAGAAGAAAACAATTGTCAAATAGTAACATCATGTATGAAACAACCTAGAAGAATAGTTTGCCAATTAGGATGAACCATGCTAGTAGGAGGCGAATCATCATTCAGTGTCATAACTTTCTTGGGCAAGTAACTTTCTACGGCCGATGATGTTACCTGCACACGAGGCACCCCATGTGTTTCATTCTGCAGATACAAACTAAGAAATGTAAGGAGGGATCTAAAAAAACAAGTTTCAGCTAGTTGACCTCATCCAAAGCTTGGCAGGATTTTCTCTTGGATATTAGATTAGGATCCTCAAGAACCTTCACAGCCGTTTCTACAAAAAGGCCATCAAAAGATCACCATCAACTCCCAGCATCAATGAGCATTTTAAAAAGGAACAAATGCAATAATCAAGACCCCACACCTGAACTTTCATCAGCAGTAGGGAAGAGTAAGGAATCTGTTACAGTCGAAGGGCCACAATCATCACTGTTTACAGGATTTAAGCACAGCTTACAAACATGGCCCGCAAAGAGAGTTTGTGTAACAGGCTCAGGAATAGGATGATTGCAAGGAAGATGATGCCCGTTTAAGCTGACAAATTGGAAGACAGATTAAGTTTTCTGCAAGTCTCTGATGTTAATAATAGCATTAAAGGAGGACATGAATGCAAATGATGCATATATAGTATCAACTTCCACTAAAGGATATAGAGTGAAACCTTTGGTTTAGAAGACTAGTTAACCTCTGAGATTTTATAGCAGGAAACTTAAGCTTTCCATTAAGCAGTGGATTTTCTTCAATCATTGTTTTAAGATCCTCTAAGATAATCTTCCTCACAGAATTTGTGTCTTGGTAGTTTGAAAGTGACTCATGTTCCCTGTTGAGGTCCAGAAAGAAGTTATGCTCATCTGAAGGACGTTACTGACCATATAAAAGAGCAGTAGATAGATATACATGATTCAGACCTTATATTATTAATTGTCAACAGCTGAGTCATTTCTTTGAGAAGCTCTTCGCGTCCTGGGTAAAAAACTTTGAGATCCTTTATCAGGATATCTAGAGCCTTGGAACGATCATTTCTGATGAAATAATTCAAAATGATTACAGATAGGAACAAACCATGAACAATACAGCTTAACAAGAACAATTAAGGTTCATGGAAAATATGAGGGCCAGAAGAAAGTGAGACTACCTGTCGCATGCCTCAAGGAATTTCTGTTTTCCTCAGTTCAAAGTATATTTTGGTGGAGAACCTATCGTCATCAACATTTGGGAAACAAGATAGATAAGTCTCAGCGTCTTCAAATTTCCCAGAAAGCACCATGTCCTCAAAATGTTTCTTGTCAAAGTAGCACCCACTTTCACGCTCCACGCTATGAATGCAATATTAAGAAAACAATAAGAGCCATAAAAAAAAGAAAAGAGAACAGAGAAATTAAAACCAGAAAGTCAAAATGTAGAGAAACATACATGTGTGCGGTCTCTTTAAAACCTTCCTCCTCACAAAACTGTAAAATTAAGAAGATCATCTCGTTTTTGAGGCGGGACATAACCACAATCCCTGCTTGTCATGCAGATTACCAGTTCAGAATATTGGTATGTATCATAAAGAGAAAAAATCAAAGGCTTTGGCGAAATCGTACAATCACTCTAAATCAAAACAGGAATAAATGCAACAGATGTCTTGGAGAAAGTATTCTTGTGCTGCTTAAAGAATAAAAGATGAATTGGCTAGAGAAAAACAATTATTGAAGGGGTTTCAATTTGAAAAGTTGGGTTCTTCAAAATGGCCTCCTTCTTTTCAGTTTTGAACCTCAAAATAACCAGGCTTTTTAATTGTGCAAATAGATTCCAAAATTAGACAGCTGGAAAGCAGTAGCGAAGAGAGAGTTCCGGTTAGATCCGAAACTTTAAGAATGAATTTTTGGGCTAAACATGAGCGCTATCAACAACTGGAAATAAACATAAAAATCAAGAAATGACACTGATCAAAGTATCCTCTTCAATACGCTACAACAGTCGCGATAGTAATTACTGCTCAAATGTAAAAATACGAACTGGGTTTCTTGTTCCAAGAATCTACGATAAACGTTGATAGGGAAAAAGAAGAGGGGGTGGAATAGAAGGAAAGAAGAGGAACAATCAGAAAAAGATCCTCAAAAACTCAACAAAATGATGGAGAGAAACAAAATTAAGAAGAAGAAATTGGCGTTCACATTGAAAAAGAAAATGAAAGTTTTTACTAGAGCTTTCAGAAGTCCAATTCCAGCTCAGATTCTATGAATGGGATGGTGGTCATTACCGCAGAGGGTGACGCATTTTATAGTCGGCGCTGTAGGCGGGTGATGATAAGCAGATGATAAGAGCATTAAGCTATCAATCAGGCTCTGTGGTTCCAGGCGTCAACGTCTGGTCGCAGGCCGGTGTGCCGCACGCAACGACAGCTGGTTTTGGGAATAAGAGCCGCCTCATCAAATCACGTTGTTCTCATACGAAGAGAGCAAATAAATATTACAATACCACTAATATATAAGAATCTCTCGTCCCGGTTCTTTCTGGCCTTTCGGAAAAAAGGAAACCCCGTTTGCAATCAATTAACTGTTCAATTAATTCCCTAATCACAGATAGTAATTAAGGACAAAGATTCTGGACCTTTCTTTTTTTGCAAAAAAAAAAAGTAATATCAAATTATTAAATTGGGCATAACAAATCCTATTAATTAATTATTAGCCCACAGAAACCTTAATAAGGGAACCCTGGGATTTCTTCATATCCACATCGAACCTTCCAGGCTTGTAGATTAATTAACTAAAATTATTAATCTGCAAAGCTCCATTAATTCTTAAGCACATGCAAAAACTTCTAGCTAGGTAGATTCTGGCTTCATGATCTCAATATTAACTTAGGCACATATGTGCTCATAGGAGTACACTACTAGCGGAACTGGATATTGAAAACAATGAAACAAATATTGAGAAACCAAAAAAATTAGCAACCTGGATATAGAAATATGATTAACTAGCTACTTCATTTTCATTTCTAGAGCCAGACATGCAGAGACGACAGAAGGTTTGTTCTAGTTATTTCCATAGCGATTCCAGTAATCACGGAATACTGGGAAGAATCCGCCAGAGGCACCGCCGTTTACTTCCCTCGCCGCGATCAGACGCTGAACCATCGTCGGTAATGAAGGAAGATCGAGTTTTCCCTGAAAAGCCCGGTTTTCTCTGATGCATTTCTTCAACTCCTCCACCACAAGTCTCCTTGTTCCTGGAAGCACATACCTTCTCATCACATGATGATTCCTGCGCACAAACACAGACACACTAACACAGTCATATACAAGCTCCATTTTTTTTTTATTTCGAGGAACAAACATGAACAGCCTGAGGTTATAAGCGGATTCAACCACTTTCATCGTACAATATATAGTTCACATATATAACTACCGATCATTATAATGCACCTGTAATTCTCCATGCAAACCAGCTCCATTGCTTGATCATATATTCTGTTGTTGTATGGTGTAAACTGAGGGAACTCGTGGTTCACAATGTCTCTGGCATAGCGTCTTGCTCCACTGTGAACGTATCAAATCAACAAATTATCTGTTAATTTCTTGATTTAAAAAGCCTTTTTTTATTTTATTAAAAAAAAGGTATTATACGTGTGCAAAGCTTCCAGAAGCCTGAGCTTCTTGATGTCGAAGATTAGTTTGGCAGAGTATCTGTTTTCTTGGAAGGAAGTGAATCCCAGGACATAATCTTCAGCTTCATCGTAACGATCAGTCATAATCAGCTCCTCAAATTAAAGTACGGAATGTGGAAATAAAAACCACTTTCACGCTCCAGGCTGTAAAAGACACAGGATCATAAAAATGATCAAATGATAAATCTGCGGAAGAAATCGAAGGAGAAAAAGAAAACCCACCAATGAGCAGTCTCAGTGAAGTTGAGTTCCATCAAATGTCGCAGCACAAAGACGAGGATAACATTGTCATGAACCTCATCGTTGATAGCCATTGTCGCTGTTATCCTTTCTCTCTTGTCCCAGATACCCCCAACGAAACCAAAATTAAATTCAGATTAGAACAAATTAAAGACAATACACACGCACACAGCATATGAAAAAGAGAAGGGGGTGGGGGGAAGCAACAGACAAACTAAACAAAGAAGAAAAAGAAAATGGACATAAAGGAGCAGTGGAAGCTGAAGGAAATAAATATGTAATAATGTAAATCTGATTGCATGCATATAGATTGACGAAAAGAAATTGAGATTGGTATCCCCGTGAGGTCCCAATAATACCTGAAAAGAGAAGGATGAGTTGAAAAGGCGAAAATTTATGTCAGATGATGAAGACAGGTTATGAACTAAATTGGTAGCAAACTAAAGAAGAAGAAGGCAAAAATTTATGTCAGATGATGAAGACAGGTTATGAACGAAAATGGTAGTAAGCTGAAGGAAGAGGAGGAGGAAGCAGGAGGGAGAAGAAGAAGAAGAATGAAGAGAGAGCAGAGGTATAAAAAGTGGGAAGAGAAGCTCACAGGAGAAGCTAGATCTAAAGAGAAGAGTGAGCTTGAAGCAGTATTGAGAGGAAGTGGGTATTTATAGGGGCAACCGCCCTGTGAACGCCGACCGACTGTGCAACTAGGAAACAAGAAAAGCTGTTTCTTTGCTGTGTATAAGGACACAGAATGCAAGGCGATTCCACGTGAAAACCAGCTCTTACCTCACGCGTTTTCCGACCACGCGCCTCATAATGCCTTCCCCAACATCACCCACCCCACTAAACCAGATAAAAGAAGGGGGGTGGGGGAGATGGGGGCCATCAAATTTGCGCACGTAATTTTTTTAGTTTTCTGTAAAAATATTAAGAACAAACATTCATTATTTATCATCTTTTTTTTCCTGTATTCGTTGTGATAAAAATTGTTGTGTAGGTTTAAATTTATGATAATTGTTAGAGATTTAATGACATGTTATGCGAGCGCGTGATAATATAAAAATTCAAAAGACACGTGAATTTATCATTGAGTAAGACATAATATGTATGAAGTTAGTTTAACTACTTGTGATGAAATAGTTGTCAATATTGTATGATGCAAATAAAGGAAGTTAAGTTCGTTAATTTTATCGTTAGTTAAATTTAATAAATTCCCTCTTTTAATTGATAAAAAAATTCTTTTAAGAATGATTAATTGTAAGGCATATTTTAGTTGAGATTTTTTCATGTAGAGTGAAAATACTTAATGAATAAGTAAAATTGGCACGTGTGTGTGGCAAACAAAAAGATAAGAATAATGTATTTATGATATTTTTGAAAAGAAATCAGGTCTTATCATGGGTGTGAATAGGATGGGTTCCTATATATGCATATTAGGAACGCATTGAATGGTGAATACTAATCCTTTTTCCTATTCATGCTTACATAATATGAAAACGCACAGTTCTTTGTTTAGTTTTATTTGTGTACATACATACATTGAATTTAGAAAATAAATTATTGCCAAAAAAAATTAGAAAATAAATTATAAAGTATTATTAACGATTTATAAATAATATACTTAACTTATTAGAGATTTATATTTTATAGAGGATACAGGATAACCACGTATAAAAAATAATATGAGTCATTAGATAATCTAAATTGTCATAATTATTATATCATAAATACACACTTGAACTCTCTGTCCTCAGCTTTAAATGGCTCATTATACCATTTTTAATTTGAATTTACGTTTTACATCTTTGAATTGGATTCTAATTAACATTAATTATGGAAGGCAATAATAAATAAAGTTTTAACCACATAATATCAACGTTATCTATTATTTTTTATTATACTAATAATATCTTTCTATCCGTAGTGGACCCTTACCGATTAGATCTATATAAAATTACAACAAATGAATGTTGTTATATCATTATCTATTATTATTAATTCTAGATATAAAAATTAATTAAAGAGTTAATATTAATTATTAATCTTAATATAAGACATCAATATATTTTATCTACAATATTTATAATTTTTTAAACTAATTAATTTTGTCTATAAATTAATATCATACAATGATATATTAGGGAGACTATATTATATTTATTAGAATTATATATTTTTTTAATCTATATAAATTAATTAAATAATTTTAAAATTAAGGATCGTGAAATGAGTATTATTTATGTAATTTTTAGTTTAAAAGATTCTCATTATGTTATTTCTATGTAATTTTAAATCAATTAAGTTCACATACCATATAAAATGGCTAAGATAACGAGTATATTGAGAAAACGCAGGGAATGAGTATATTTCAAGTAAAGGTTAATTTAAACCGGTCTGATCTGTGAAGTTAAAAAAAAAAAAAAAACCCTGTGATAAGCCTTGGCTGTCACCTATCAAAAAATTCTGAGGCGCGTGAGAAACAGAGTCTTAAGACAGGAGAGTTGAACAAACTCCGGCCTCGGAGATTGTAACAAAGGAAGGAACAAAATAGGTGGGGCCCACTCCACGTCATACGGAAACAAACTTAAGGAAACGCTTTCGCCCCCGCATCCCTCGCGGCATTGTAATTTTGCAATTAATTAATGAGTTCTATTTGTTGCGTATAAATCAATTAAATGTATTTAATTAGTCATCAATTTTGTTGTCGGGGTCTCATCTCTGCGATTAAATGGGCATCCATTGCATTTAATTGCCCCCACAGTTAACAGGTCCGGAGATAGCATTGAATATTTCAAAGGCAACATACACGCATCAATTGACAAAGAAGAGCGGCATGGGGAAAGAAACACAATTGCATCTTGTTACAGTTTGGACAACTTAACCATTCTTTGACGGTGCAAAAGAACCAAAAGTGAGAAACATCTGGAGATTAATTAATAGATGGATTATGTTTTCCTATTGCAAGGCAACACTTGCCCAGAACAGCTGGATTCATGTTTTGTAAAACAATATGTTTTTGTGTGTGTGTGTGTACATGTATTATTGCATGTGATTGTTTTCAGAGATATTACAATCCCACCGAGTTAATCTCAAATGAAGAATTCCTGTGGCTTGATATTTATTTAATCTAGAGTGTGAAGATTTCTTCATTTTTTGTTAGATTAAATTATGCATTACCCTTTGAAATTTATACCAGTTATTTGCAGATAACCCCTTCTTTTATACGTGATAAGAAATCCTAAACATTTAAGCTGGTCCCAGCGACATTATTGCCTTGATTTGTCCCCTATATACTAATTTATTTCATTAAAATAATATAAATTTATTTACATATGACTTAACAGTTAAGCAAATATTTAAAATAAAGTGTGTAGAGTTATTAACACAAGCTTATATTTATTTATCCGGTTTTTAAGAAGTTATAAATTTCTTTTGGTAAAAATTAAGTGGCCATATCCTTTAGTTTAGAAATTAATTCTTTTAATATATAGATATCACTAAAATAAATTTTATCTCTTTTAACCTAACATTTTTTTATACATACAAACTAAATTTTTTATTTTGTTATAAATTTTAAATGGATACATTTCTTTTCTTTACCACATTGTATGTTTGGTTTAAAAGATAAATGATTTAATTTCTTTTAAAAAGTAAAATGTTACCTTATCAGAATAAAATTTAAATCAAGTTTCTTATATTAAATATGATAAGTTTTGTAATATCGTTTTATTATGCCTATTTGTTAATACTTTTATTTAATTTAAATTTATAAAATAATAATAAGTATGATAAAATGTGATTGAAGAACGATGGATGATCATTATAGTAAATTTAATGTAAATATTATTTTTTCCTTCACAATTTGGAAACTCTTAAATCAGCCATAATTTAATTTTTGTTCCTTATTCATCTCTTAATCGCTTTTATTATATTTTCCAATAGCGATACTTGAATTAAAAGTACATCCAATTGAAGAGTCCGAGAGGGAGGAGGGCTTGGGCGAGGGAGTGACGAGATTCTGTGGGCCCATCGTCCCCGATGCCATTGCGGCGAGAAGCGTAAGCGCCGCGTGATGCTTCAGGTGTGTGGGACCCCCTATTACGTTTCCACTTTTGTTCATACGTCATCTTCCTCTCTCCTCACACTCTCCACGCCACACCCCTCCTCACGTTTTCCACACACCCACTCATTTAAACTCCAGTAGGAGTAATACTTTTTTTTTGCTTATATTTATTTATCTTCATTTAATTTTTTATTTTATTTTTAATAAAATTATATAATACTTAATATTCTAATTTTATTTATCATATACATCAAGTATTATAATCTTATTTATGGTATAATTTTATTCATAATTTTTTTAATTTAGTATAATTTTTTTCATTATTTTTTTAATTTGATATAATTTTACACATAATTTTATTTCTCAAGTGTCAAGAATTATACTAAATTAAAAAGAGTATGGGTAAAATTATACCATAAATAAAATTGAAATACTTGACACATATAAAAAATAAGATCAGAATATTTAGTACTATATAACATTTTTAATATACCTCTTATCCTAAATTATAAGATATAATCATTACTTACTTATAAATAATATTTGTATTGCGTAAATGGCATTAAATGAGTGTAGTTAATATTTAAAATAGTGTGACATTAAATAAAAAAATCTTATATAATACATAAATTTTGCTCTCTTTTTAAACTGTATAATTTTTCCTATAAATACAAATAAATATGAAGAAAATAATTAGTATTTCTTGAACATAGATGTTTTTCTTGGACCTACCCACCCCACCCCATTCACACACCATCGATCTCACATCCCCGGTTTATTTTTTCAAAGAAAAAAATATGGTTTATCACTTGTTTTTTTTTTTTTAAAAAGTATAACAAAATGAAAGTGCTAAGGTGATACAAATCTCTCAAATTTTTGAAAGACCCAAAAAGTAGATTTATTTTATAATAATTATTCCAAAATGTATGATTTATCCATATATTAATTAGTAAATAAATTATAGCATAGGTTTTTTAATTTAAATCAAAGGAGTGATGCTAACAATTTGATATCATAAGAACTCAAAACCTCATGCTTCCGGAGAGTTTTTATGCACTAGTACAAGACCACCGACAATTATATTATGAATTCATGATCTAGTTGTCTTGGATTCTTCTCTTTAGTTATCGTTGATATTAGGCACCATATATTTTTTTTTTGTTGCCCACTCGGTTCATCGGAGCTTTGCCCCGACTACATCCGGATCTGACCCGCGTCGCGCACCTGGCTATGGTGGGTGAGTCTCCCAATGGGGATTTTTTGCGTACGCCAAGGCTCAAACTCAAAACTTCGTTTAAGCGATATCGAGCCACTTACCACTCGGACTAACCCCGTTGCTGTTAGGCACCATATTTGATATTCCCATGATGGTTACACTTGTATGACACTGGTGTCAGCATTCATGGGCCCAACATTCAGCGGCAAAATTTGGATGGATTCTCCAAATTAAAAGAAAATTTCACTATATATTTCCATATGAATATTATTTTTTCCCAACATTTTCATATGAATATAAAATTAATTATAATAATAAATCTAATTTTAGACGTCCATGTAGGTCCTTTAAAATAATTTAAAATAAAAAGACGATTTTTTTTACGTCCCCATCCATATGTGTAACTTTCCCTCATCAACCAGCCTTTCTCTCCAGGAAAAAAAAATTAGAACGGAGCGTTGCATTCATTCGCCTATGGGACAAAAGCGTCTTATTCACTCGCTTTAGGATCGAGTGGGGGGACAAAGTTCAACCGTCACTGTCGTCTTTATCAAAGTCCAGACAGCTGTCGGAGTTTCTTTTCCTAAGTGGGACCCACTATATTGACTACGTAAAGTCCGAATACTTATTACACGTCATTACTTCGCTTATATGATAAGTACGTGTGGTTATCTTCATCGTTGGTGCCGCCTGCGGGTATATATATATATATCCTCGGTACTTCAATAGTGCTTCTGGGAGAGCGAGCTCTGATATCTTACTATAAAGTCAGAGAAAGAGAAAAAAAGATTTGTTTTTGAGCGTTCTGGGCTATCTCTGCAGTTTTCTCTCTCTCGTTTATTATATCCCTGTTTTTGCAGGCAAGTCTTGGACTTGCATCTTTTCTCAATCAATCGGTTTGCTTTTGTTCTATTCCTCCATGTTCTTTTTCTTCTGTATTTCTGTTTCTGGTTCTTGTTCGGCTTTTCGCAGATTCCAACTTTAACTTAACTTTACTGTTTTTGTGTTTTTAAAACCCTAATTTCATTCGTTTATTTTAATCGTTTATCCGTTTTCATGAACTAACAGTACAAATTCTCAGGTAAATTGTCAGACCCCCTTTATGTTATAAATTTTGGGTTTTCTTTTTTGTTTAATTCTGGCTAAATTATTATTTTTTATTGATTTACTATATCTCACTTTTTAATTATTCGAATGCTCCGGTTCTGTCCGTCTCTAAGTGCCTCTCTGTTTCTGACTGTTCTGACATTTAGTCAGGATTCGAAAGCTGTGTAATGCGCTTGCTAGATAAAATAAGATAATTTAATGTTCGTTACCAAATGTTCAACCAATTTAGGATGAATATATCTTTTCTTTATGGGACCCTTATTGGGATGGATTTTGAACAGAGAACTTTCTGGGTTTGCGTATGTAACAATCTCACTGATAGTGTTTGATTTACAGGCTGCAGATAAAAACAGGGGAACGTTAATGGCGACTTCGCTTAACAAGGACCTTATCTTCCTGATCCTGCAGTTTCTCGACGAAGAAAAATTCAAAGATACCCTTCACACGTATTTGCTTTGCAATCTCTCCTCCCTTTTATTTTCTCTTCAATCGATTTCTTGCTGTGATACTTGTCCGAACTAACATTTGATCATTTTTGTAAAAAGCTTTGAACAAGAATCAGCATTGTTCTTCAACTTCAAGTATTTCGAGGAGCAGGTGCTCAATGGAAACTGGGATGAAGCTGAAAGGTATCTTCAAGGATTCACTAGATTCGATGAGAACAAGTTTTCAATGAAGATATTCTTTGAACTTCGGAAGCAGAAGTACCTCGAGGCCTTGGATAAGTAAGTCTGGTTTCGAAATTTTATGCTTCCCAACGTGTTTTCTTCAATCTTTCTTTTTGTGCTGAATCCCTAAAATTTTCAGGCGTGATCATGCTGGTGCTGTGGATATCCTATTGAAGGATCTGAAGGTGTTTTCCTCTTTTGATGAAGATTTGTTCAAGGAAATCACCCACCTTATTACTTTAGAAAATTTTAGGTATGTTTTCTTCAGAAACATTGGCTAGTGTTGTTGCATTGATGTATTCGGATGTCGCATAATTAATGTGGTGACTTTTTTGGCAGGGAAAATGGCTTCCTCTCTAATTATAGAGATACAAATACTGCAAGAGCTATCATGATGGTGGAGCTCAAAAGGCTTATTGAAGCGAATACTTCTCTCCGTGATAAAACGGAGTTCCCTCACCTAAGAGGTTCAAGATTGAGAAATCTTGTTTATCAAAGGTAGAATCCCAGCAACGATGGAGTTCTTGCATTATGCTTCAATATAATGAAAATCTTTGTAATTGCTTGCTGTAACTAACTGGCTTAGCTTTAATCTTGCCATCACAGTTTGAATTGGCAACATTCACTTTGCGAAAATCCGGTACAAAATCCCGAAAGAGGAACTCTCTTCGGGGATCATAGTTGTAGAAATTCAAGTGATTTGGCACAAATGTCTGCAAGCTTTCAATTTGTAGCTTCTGACCCAAGGCTTGAGGGCCTTCATCCAGTAGGTGGAGCCACTGGGGTGAGTAACCAAGTTATACGTGGTTAATGGGGCTTGTACAGAAGTTTCTCAAAATCAAAAATTAATTTTTTCCCCTTATTTTTCTCATCAAAGCTTCCGTTTCATCCCCTACAAGCATCTCTTCAATCTCTCATGACACCATGGCCTAATTCCTCAAACATTCTGCGCCCAGTACTTCCCGGAAACGTCAATACATATCCGCCAGGTAAAATTGTTTTGTTCTTTATATTGTATGTGATGTGAAGAGACTTGCCTTTTTTTCCAATTTTTATTCCTTTTTGTTGCCTGATATAGGAGCAGTTGCAAAGGGTCCTGGGGTTACTGATGAGATGTGCAGGTTAAGGATGTCTGGGATGCCAGACAAGGTTAGTTGATTCCAATGCCTTAGTGAAGTGAACCTTGGTTAAATATAAAGTCATCATGCATTTTTATGTCACATGTCTGAACTTTCTGTAGGCCATTCCTTCTGCTGGTCAAACCTCAGCAGTTTTAGAAACCAATGATTTGCCAAAGACTGTTGTACGGACACTAACTATGTGGTCAAACCCCACAAGCATGGATTTTCATCCCATCAATCAAACTCTACTTCTAGGTTGGTCCGGATTAGCTTTTCCTTCATGAATTTGGCTAGTTACAGTTATTAATTTGAATTTTTCATTTGGTCAATCTGGTTCATTTTCAATTTGACCTTTTTTAGTTGGAACAAGCTTGGGAGACATAAGTTTGTGGGATGTTCGTTCAATGGAGAGGTTGTTCGCGAGAAATTTTCAAGTATGGAATATTGGAGCAAGTTCAATGACTTTAAAGGCCAGAATCTTCTTACTTCTTTCAGTTTTAAATATGTAGCATGTTTTGATGATAAAAACTTGTGATATTTAAACTGCTCCAATGGAATTCAGGCATCACTAGTTAAAGATCCATCCATCTCAGTAAGACGTGTATTGTGGAACTCTAACGGTTCATTATTCGGTATGCATGTTGCCTTACCAAGGAAATGGTTGGAAACTTTTGAATTGATATTGCACAAATTATTGTACTGTTTCTAATTTTGTTGCAGGAGTTGCATATTCCAAAAACATGATTCAGTTATACTCCTACTATGCCATTAACGACATACGACCACATTTGGAGGTGTATTTATCATCCTCACAAGTTCATATTTTTACTAATAAATTGTTACTTAATTGTTTAACATAATTTTTAACCACAGATTGAAGCCCATGTTGGAGGTGTAAATGATCTGGCATTTTGCAGCCACACAACAAAACTCTGTTTGCTAACTTGCGGTGATGATAAAACCATCAAGGTTGGTTGTGAAAATTAATTAGGATGCTAGTGAAAGAAGGCATAGTTACTCATTTGCATACATGTATATAAATTTAGCTTTGGGATACTTCCACTGGCGTAAGAGTTTGCAATTTTGAAGGCCATGATAGTGCTGTATATTCCCTCTGCCCACATTACAAGGAAAATGTTCATGTAAGATTTACTTTTGTGTGAATGATTTCATATCTCTTGCCTGCACAGATGGTTTTGTTTTGGTTATTAATATTTACCCATTATTATTCCTTAGTTTCTATTTTCCACATCAGTGGATGGAACAATCAAAGCATGGTTATATGACATGAAGAACTCAAGGGTTGACTTTGAGGCTCCTGGTCGATCCTGCGCAACAATCGGTTATAGTGCTGATGGGAACAGGTTGATTATTGACTTGATTAATTACACCATTGAAATGGTTAACTTTCCTGATGATTCGACTGGTTAGTGAACATGTTTTTGCATGGGTCAAATTTGCAGGCTATTTTCTTGTGGAACTACTAAAGAAGGGGTGTCACATCTAGCTGAATTTAATGAAAAAGAAGGCTCCATGAAAAGATGTTACCAAGGACTTCATAAACATTCTTTAGGTGTCATTCAATTTGACATGACCAAGAATCGGTTCTTGGCAGTTGGTCATGACTATTTGATAAAATTTTGGGATATGGATAACATTAATCTTTTGACAAGTACTGATGCTGAAGGAGGACTGCCAGTGAGTTCTATTAATGGACTGTTTAAACTCTTAGAATGCCTTTTTTCTCTCTTCTGAATTCTGATATTTATATATCTTCTTCTCCACCGTGAAGGCTAGTCCTCGAATCCGATTCAACAAGGATGGCTTCTTATTGGCTGTTACTGCTAATGATAACAAAATAAAAGTCCTAGCAACAGTCAATGGTCAGCGTTTGATGCGTCAGATGAAGGTGTGCAAGATTCATATGTTCCTTTGATGTTTTACATCAGTCATGTGATGCTATTTAGAATAACCTGCTGCTATTTTGCTAGTTGCATTGCATTAACCTTAGCTTGCATACAGCTGCAGTGATGTACTACTTATAAATGTATTGAATTACTTTGACTAAACTTGCAGAATGGCGAGGCAAGAACCTTTGAAGATGTAAAACCTAAATTGACAAAGGCATTGGTCCCACCGAAGGCCTGGAAGTTCCCCGAAATCAATGAAGCGTCTCAATTTAGGTCCCTAAGACTTGCAACCAGCATTAGTATAGAAAAGGTACATATATGCTATTGCCATTGCCGATTGGTAACATCATTTTTTTGCGTAAGAAATTTCATCACAGTAAAATGTGACAGTAGAAGAAATTATAAGCCCATTCTATCTTGAGCAGTGGCATAATGGTTTCCATAAAGTTTAGCATGGTTTCATGCCAGAAACTAGTTATTCATTATTGAATTCTGTTCTTACAATTGCAGATCTTAAGATTGATGTACACTGGAACAGGAACCGGAATTTTGGCATTAGCATCGAATGCCATCCATTTATTCTGGAAGTGGCCACCCAATGATCTTAATCCAAGTGGCAAGGTTAACTTTTGTTCTTCACATGTTTCTCTCTAGGTAATCTGCATCATGTATGTTTATTGAAAACGATTTTCTTTCTTTGCTTAGGCAACTACCAAGATTGCACCTCAGATTGTTCAGCCAACACCTGGTGCAGTAATGATCAATGACTTAACTGACAGTATAGCCGGAGAAGCTGTGCCATGCTTTGCTTTGTCCAAGAATGATTCCTATCTTATGTCAGCATCTGGAGGAAAGGTTTCTTTGTTCAATATGCTGACGTTCAAGGTGATTGGTGGTTGGCCTCCTAATCTGTGAAAGTTAGCTTATGAGAATTTGTTATCTATAGGTATTGCAAAGTTGAAGCTCGAGTTTTCCGAAATAGATTTGAGCTTCTTATTTTGCTTGAAGGCCAAGAAATAGTTAGAAATAATTTCAATTAAAATATTTAAATTAGTTATTTAGCTATTCATCTCGCCACAGAAGCATGCAAAATATGCATCAGCTAAATTTTCAACTGATTGTCATTCAGTGATTGAGTGTTCTCTGATAAATTACAGGTAATGACAAGTTGCCTATCCCCACCGCCAGCAGCAACATCTCTTGCTTTCCATCCTATGGACAATAACACTATTGCTGTTGGTACAGATGATAATTCAATCCATATATATAATGTTCGCACAGATGAGGTACGATGTAGCATATGATACTTGTCTCTGATGCTCACCGAATCAAGATATACATAATTCTCATATTTTCACATTACAGGTAAGCCATAAGTTAAAGGGTCACTCCAAAAAAGTTACTAGCCTTGCTTTCTCTCATGTTCAGAATCTACTTATTTCTTCTGGGGAAGATGCTCAGGTTGGTTGTCCGTTTTTACTGCAAGTCCTTATGCTTTATTCGCCCGTGTTACGCAGAGAGAGAGACTACGGATTATTGCATTAGCTGTTCTAAGTCTGACAACTTGATACATTAACTGATCTTTCTTTTCTTCATCGTTTTCGTTTTCTGCCTTTATAAGATTATAAGATGGAACTCAAATACTTGGGAGAAGGAGAATAGTGCCGTGTTGCAGATTCCAGAAAGAAGGACACCCAGGACAAACCCTGCTAAATCAGACATCTTTCTTCAGTTTCATCAGGATCAGGCACATTTCCTTGTTGCACATGAGAGTCAGATAGCTATATATGAGACATCTAAGCTTCAATGTGTAAAACAAGTACGTCTTTGACCAACTTCCTAAGAAGTATTATGCATGGAGCACTTGGTGTTTGTTCTTGTCCTTCGTACACTTAATTAGTATCTTGTTTTTTCGTGTTTTAGTGGACTGTAGGAGAGTTCATGGCACCAGTTTCCCATGCAACGTTCTCGTCCAATTGCCATCTAATCTATACCAGCTTCATGGATGGAGTAATACTAATTTTTAGTACTTCAAATCTCCAGCTGCAATGCCAGATTAATCCCAGTGCTTATCTTGGTTCTTCTTATGCCAGGTACTTGGCATAAGTGAATGGTGATT
The DNA here is from genome assembly GCA_037074615.1 of Leucaena leucocephala. Lineage (NCBI taxonomy): Eukaryota > Viridiplantae > Streptophyta > Magnoliopsida > Fabales > Fabaceae > Leucaena > Leucaena leucocephala. Next base: position 4,176,200 of record CM073540.1, on the reverse strand, counting down.
TAATTGTCAAAGTATTTTCATTCATTATCCTTTATGGAACACTTGTTTGTTTTGCAGAGGTTGTGGCCTATACCCTTTTGTGATAGCAGCGAATCCGCAAGAACCAAACCAGTTTGCCCTAGGATTAACGGATGGTGGGGTTCAAGTTATAGAGCCACTTGAGTCTGAAGGCAAATGGGGAGGGCCCTCAACAGTTGAGAATGGATCTTCCAGCAATACAATGACTTCCTGCATCTCAATTGGTTGATCTCGTAATGGGGTTTGACAGGGAACCAAAAGCAGGGAGACTTCCCTAACTTATCTTTTTCTTGCTATATGCAATTTCGTATTTGTTGTAGTTTCTGTTGTTAGGTTGTAAATAGTAGAATGCTCACAGATTTTGAATATACACCCCATCCTTGAAAAGATTGTTATATGGAATCTATGCAATGGAATGTACCGATGGTTGACTATATTTGCTTTAGCAAAAAAAAAAAAAAAAGATGATTCAGAAGCCTACCATATTTCTCTTCAATTGCGCACTTGCAAGCATCCAACTCAAGCAATGCAGGCACAAAAATCCTGCCTTTGCTGTTCCCAAGTGAAGGAGAATAAAAAGGATAACAAAATATGATGTCACCTCAAGCATACCACAAATGGCAAAATGGTAGTACATGATTGCTAATGTTAACAAGAAAGTGAGCAGATTTACATAAAAGTCTCGGGTTCTAAAAAACACGCTAAGATCTCCAGCAAGCATAATTTCAAAATACTTCATGACATTATAAAAATATATATTTCTTAGGGCATCTTTTTGTCATTCACCATCTAGCTGGTGCCACCAGCGCCAGGTAAAAAGCTTGCCAATGATGGAACTCCTTGATTTCTCATTTCTTCTTGGGCACGCTTCATTTCTTCAGGATCTGTTGACACCAAAATATAATAAAACCATCAGCAGCAGTTATGCGAAATTATACATTCTGCTTTAGCTCTATAAATGATCAAAGAAATGGAATAAGTTTACAATGCAAGTTTACGAACATACCCATGTTCTCCATTAATTTGGGCATGACGAACACAACAAGCAGCATAAATCCCATCATCAGACCCATTGGGCTTTTCACAATGGACACGATAGAAAAGGGTTCCCTAATCTATAATGAAGAAAGATAGTATATAAGGCAGATATTCTAATAAGAGAGAATCATGAAGAACAACTTGAAATATGTAGTCTGAATCAACCTCATAATATATTTCCTCCCTTAATGGCTCCAAGACAAACTCACTGAGCCCTCTCCTACTCTCTGTAAGAGCCGCATGAATTTTGCCTGGGTTTCTAGCACTAACATCAACTCGTACCTATTATATTGTGAATAGAAGTTAACAATAGTGAACACATAGAAAAAAGAGAAAAGAAAATATCAAAATTAATAGGGAAAAATTGAAGATGAAATTGCAGTTGAGAACCAACCGGAGAAAAGAAACAGCCTATTGCAGCAACTTCAATCAGGTGAGTCCCTGCTGTCACATTGTGGCTTTGAGAAGGCAAGTTAAGAAATCATCTCAGCACTAGCTACAACTTCTCAAAATCGAGAAGCAGGATAAGAGGGAAGGAGACTAATTACTATCCTCTCATCATGAAAATTCAAACAGAGGTGTTAATCAAGTCAAAATCAAAGGATACAATGAAAAATATCCATCAGGTCTCAGAAATGTAACTCTTTGACCACCATTGAGTATGACCTTCACATTTGAAACTTTTCCAGGAAGTCCAAATTCCTTTGTTCCAAAACCTGCCAGACAGATTAATTAGTGCTCTACAAATGATACAAGTCTAATCAATCGTACGAAGGATACTATTCTTTTATTCTTTTCTACATCATGAGGTTTGAATTAATCACTACCTACATCCCACCCCACCCAAACCGGTTACCACATGATAACTAAATCTCAAATTTTTCATGCGGCATGACACAGTATTAGTTCAGTATTCAAGGTTTCAGGGAAACTTCTCATTTTAATAGTAAAGTCTAATATGAATTAATATTCAATTTATAGGTCATGGTTTAAGCAAGATAACCTAGATCTAGATGTCCAAGTTCAACACATCCCGTTTAAAGCATTAGTGAAATTATGGTCGCTCCTGACATTGAAGAGCAACGGGTCTCCAGATGTACCCCGCACATCACTACCTTGATCCCAGAGCCCAGATATTTTGTAATCTTAAATTGGTCAAAGAGCAAAGAACGATCGCCATAATTAAACGGAATCGGACATAAACTCACGTGAAACATCAATATAAAATTTGAATTCAAGTTATAAAAAGTCTGAAAATTTAAGATAAAGCATACTTGGAATCTTCACTCGACCACTAATAGGGTAACCCTCAGCAGACCTGCAAAAGTTACATTTATCCGAGGATTATATAAATGCTAATACTCCTAAACCAACCTTCCTAGGTTTGCATTGGGAAGAAAACTAAGGGAAACGTAGGCTAAAGTACATCAAATATTAGAAAAAGTGCAAAATCAATAACTGATTTATCAGCTACGTCTCATATGAAGATACAGAAAAAGATAGTAGATAAAAACTAAAATTAAGAAAGAAAATCGTACCCAGTAGCTTGAGCAAAGGATGAGGAGAAAATGGAGAAGCATAGCTGCAGGAAAAGCGCAAGTAGAAGTCTTTTGGAGTGCATGGCCTCCAGAATGGGGCAGCGAGTTAGGGAGTGATCTTAAGAGCCGATCGAAAAACAAAGCTATATTTCTACAGGTCTCTCGTCTACGGAAAAAGCTGATATTCGCAAGACCGGCAGGCTGGCGAGAAGAGGCTCGTTTGGGATCGGAGAGTAATTTTATTTTAATAATTTTTTTAATAACGAACATTATTTTTATCATCATTTTATTATTTTATAATTTAATTTTCCCTGCTTACATTCATAAATGTTATATTGCCTAAATTAGTCCCAAAAATTTGGGCCAAAAAAGTCCCAAAAATATAGAAAAAGCTTAAACCTATAATATTTTTTATTTTTTTTTGCTTGAATTAAAAGCTTATTTTCTTAACATAGAAAAAGAAGCTTAATGCTTAGATTCTCATGATTTTTTTTTATAAAAAGATTAATATATTAAAACAAGAAAAAAATCTTATAGCTCTATTGTTGTAATCAAGTACCAATATCATATCCCTTTCTATAAGCTCAAAAACTATTGACGTCAGGTAATGACATTTTTCTTTGTTCTTGTCTTTGGTCTTATCATTGTTGCTAAGTAACTTCTATTCCTGTTCTTTGGGACTTCGAGTAACGTTTAATTAGGTAGTGTTGCAGTTGGTCTGAGGAGGAATTCAAATTTTAGCTAGTATTTAAAGTGTTGACAGTCTCTTTTTTTTTAGTATAAAAATTTGTAAAAATAGGTTAGGCTTACTCACGATCTAAAGGCATAGTGAGCCGTCAATTATCCTTATACGTAAACTTAGATACCTAAAAATTATGATGTCTCCTCAAACGTTGCAACTGAAACTATAATAAAATGGTACTCTCCAGAGATCGAACGTGTTTTAAATAGTCGCATATCTCACCCCTTCGTTAACTGAATATATAGACGATAGGTTAAAAGTGTTGCCAGTGGTTTGGGTGTGCTAGTTGCAACATCTTCCTCCATTTGCTTATGATGTTGTTGGTTTTTTATTTAATTTTTTGTTAGCTTATTGTACTGTGCTTTTATTTTTAAACTTTGTGCCCCAATGTGGCCCTAAATGAGGACCAATTAGTAATTTTATATGTATTGTTTTATCTTTTTATTGAATAAATTGTGCTTTATTAAAAAAAAAAGTACCAATATCACATAACCATGAGCTGAAACATTTTAAGGAAGAAAATACATGATGAGCAATATTTCCACCAGTATGGTGTATGTTGCATTGAGGAAAAGCTATGGAGGAACCTTTTATTCTCGTCATCATATATTGTTCCTGGGAGTATTATTATTACTATTATTATTATTATGATAGATGAGTTTTTCTTTTCTTTTGTTTTTTTAGCGAAAATTTTCCTTACCAAAAATTAGGTTTTTTATTAAGATAAAATACACTATAAGCCACGAAATCTATTAGGAAACTTCCATGGGAGCTGGGAAGTATTTACTACAATTGTTCCTTTAATCAGAATTCCACCTTTCTAAGAAAATTTCTCGTCCATTTTCTTGAAATTACATATTTCTTATATTTCACTACATTTTAATTACAAAAATTAAAACAAAAATATAAAAGATTACACATATATTCTTTACTTTTAATTAATATTCTGCTCACATGACCATAGTTCTTTAATAACAGGCAAAAGAATTTATCTAATAATTCTGATCATATATATATTTAAATGTAAACAGAAAAATTGTGATGTCAACAGGAAAAAAAATGGAAAATTGAATTTGACGATTTACGTAAAAATGACAAACAGAAACCTAATAATGTGCACAAAAGTCACAGCAAATAACTGATCACTCTAGGATCATATACACGGCCCACGAATGCAGTATGAAATATACACTCTCTTGTCCTTCTTCTTCCTTTTATTTCTTTCATCAGGATGCCAAACCAGGACCGAGGCTTTTGTGGCACAGCACCCAACCAGGACAGTGAACCGCCCAGTAAAAGAATATGTTTTTATAGAGATCAAGATTTCAACACAAAATGCTACAATCCCAACTTCTTTGTGAACCAGTCTGAAAGATTAGCTATCACAAACCCTGCAAACACCTGCAAAAACATTTCTCATTTTAATGTCTAAAAACAAAAGCAGAAAACGAACAAGAGCACGTCGAAGATAGATATCTTGAGAGATTGCAAAGCACCTGAGCTGAGCCTACAACATATATTGCTGAATAATGCCGACCATGGATGACCATGTCAGCCACCATAGCAAGAGGAATGGTCAGTGACATGCCCAAAGTGGCAACAAGGGGGGTAGTCCATACAACACTAAGTGCCCTGCGTGGATCAGCAAGATTTTTTAACGTTAGAATTTGAGCACCTGCGAGCACATGAATTATTAAGGTTGATCTCATGTTACCATAAATAGTCCGAGAGTACGCTTCCGACGAATCCGTTAGCAAGAACCACTTCTTCCAATTTAGCAGAGTGGGGAATCGTAAATTTAGGCTCTATTCCTAAGGCTGTCAGTGGCCAGACTGAGAGAATATAAATCCCAGAATTAGTAATCTGTTTAGCAAAGCAAAGTAACGAGTAAGCACAGAAGTGACGAAAATAGAGGACTTACTAAGCCACCATAGGGCGACAAGTGTAAACAATCCGATGTATCCAAATAGCTTTTGCACATCAACCCTTTCTCCCTCTTCACCAGAAATTTTTTTCAGCAGAACTGTAACATTAATGATGAAAGAAATGACTGTGATTCATCAAAATTCGAAACTATCTGACAGAACAAAGAACTAATTTAACTAACGGCTGAGACGTTGCCTAACCAGTAAAGAGACCATATGTCATGGCTGAGAGAAGGCCAAATAGATCTCCAACCAGAGAGCGTTTCTCATTGCTGAACACAAATATCAACTGTCAACGCCCAAAAAGAAAAGTATTACAAAGAGCAAGTATACTAAGTCTACGTAAATGTGAATATCTTCAGAAATTACAATTGGCTCTATAACAGATGACACTCTGCAGCGTAGTTTAGTCGTCTTAAGAAAAACAATTGTTGACTAAGCTTTCATATGATTTGTGATGATCCTACTGAGCATTAGGGTTTTAAAGATACCACATTTTATCCCAGTCTTAGTCTCAATATGGTTTTTTACTGTCGTTTCTGAGGAATGTACTTCTTTCTTGTTTTAAATGACAGACAGAAGCATTTCAAAATTAAAAAAGTTTATGCAGCATCTCACAACTTCTCATTCAGCATAAAGCATAAAGAAAAAAAAATCTTCAACCACATTAATATCAGTTCGATTGAGCCCTAATTAATCGGTAAAATTCATATGAGAATATAGGCAATGCGGTCGTGAAAATAGAGAAAAGGCTTACTCAGCACTGTATTGTGAGTCGTCTGCAGCCCAAGTTTTCCCGAGAGTTGTCATGACAACCCCAGCCATACAGACAAACACAGCAACTACTTTGGAAACATTTAAAGAGTCTTGACCCATGAATGCACCGATGAAAAGAGTGAAAAGTCCTGAAGTAGATGATAATACTGTTGTACTTGCAACACTTGTCCGTGCAAGGGCAGCATTTGATAGATACTGAAAGCAACCAGAATAAAAGTTAATAAACTCAAATTTCCGTTCCCTGACAGCTAAGTCAAAGCCGACTCTAAAATCCATTGCATACATAAAGATATCGTTTGAAGTAACTCACCTCTGTCAAAAACCAGATAGGGGCAATGAAAAATCCATAACTAGCAATTTCCCAAGAAGTAAGTTCCTTCTCTGCCATTAGCACATGATTATCACTGTGCCTAGCTATCAATGGCTTTCCTTCTGCAAGAGCTGAAAGGTCTAATTCACTATCTTTTAACATTTCCACTTCAAAGTGTTTCTGCACTCCATTGCTTTTGAGAGGAGAAACAGTCCCAGAAGAATGCTCATCCTTGCTTTCCACATTTTTACCAGGTTTAGACGAGCGGTGTTTAAGTAGATTACACAACCAGTCCTTAATGAATGAAAGTGGGAGGTAAACTACCATGAGAGAAGCTCCAAGATATGTCACTGCAAATGGCTGTTTATAATCTGTAAAAATATCCTGTCAAGAAAGATCATGTTCAGAATAGCATTATCGAATGCTGAAATGCCTTACACTCTTAATAATTATGCATTTCTAGAGAACCCGATAACTTGCAACTATGAAATTTCAAGCATAAGGTCTTCTGGTTCTGGGTTAATATAACAGCACGAGATTTAACAGGAGGCTTCTCTTTCATCTCCTTACAGTATCCAAGAGACACGTTAGTAATACGCATCCAGCTTTCAATTGTTACACCAACAGGACTTTGATCTTTAATAGCGGGTTAAATGATTGAAATATAAAGTTTGAAATGGTTGGTCGACAGGAATCTTATTCTTGGGAAGCTTTAACGTCGAGTCACACTGAGCCAAAAGATCAGCTTGCATCCATCTCTCAAGCAAACAGACTCCTCAATGAATTGCGTGGTTAATATATATGACCTAAAGATATTAACCCTAGAATCATTTAATCCTATTTAGTAGGTATCAAAGAAGCCCGAGTGTTTAAAAAAAATAGGAATCAAAGAAAAAGAAAGCAGGTTTCAACAGAACAAGCACGCGAATAGAAACATATACAAGAGCACATGCACAAAACAAATCCCAGAGAAACTCCAAAAGAAACTTAAGAAGAATTTTATTCAGAAAAAAGAGGTGGTGAAAGGTCACCTGAGTGACTTCAGCTGAGGTGACCCAAATCAGAACAACGGCGGCTATTAGGAACAAACCAGCCCTGTATCTCCAACCCATCATTGACCAAACTATGCCCAGCCGAAGAAACCTCAGGAATTGCAAAGATCTGCAAGGCTCTGCGAGATCTCTCAAACTCCCTTCAAGACGTCAACTTCAGCGACATGAGGGGTTGAGATCTTCATTAGCAAAAGCTCAAATCTAGTTCCTAATTCTAGCCAGAGAGAGAGAAGGCGGGAACAAGTAAAAAAAAAAACTCCTTTTTGCGGGAAATCCGAAGCAATGCAACAAAGGGAAGGAATAGAAGATGGGAGGAGGGAGGATTCTTGCGAAAGAAAAAGGTCGCAGGGAAGTGTTAACATTAAGTTTCGGTTTGTCAAACGGTCATTACTTGATACTTCAACATCTCTCACATGTAGTTACCACCAGAATACGACTTAATTTATGTCCGTTATGTCCGTCCTCAAATTCCAAATTTACCAAATAAATACAATAAATACAGCCTTCAAAATGCCATTATTACAGGATGTTCTCTCTTTTTTAATTCATCACGGGGTCTTAAATATCCCTTTTCTTCTCTGTCGGTCTTTCACCATCCATGGTATAATAAATTTGTATTTACTCCTTAAAACAGATAGACATATGCGTGTAGTTATCTGGATTTGCCTTTTCTGGTTCCTCCGGAGGCAGAGCTTATCGTCGGAATTATGATATCCCATTGGGAAATAAATTATGCAAAAGATGAAGTGGAATTTTCTGGGCATAATTGTGTTGGTTGATATGTCATTGAGGTTCTGACAAATCAGACATTAAAAATATGGCAACAATTGGATAGGGATATCATAAAATGTTTGTCTGGTCAAGGCCCACTAGATCATCGTGGGGTTTAATTAAAGACAGTGAACTTGTGCCTTGTGATGGAGAAAGCCGGCATCTTTTAGGTTAAAATTTTAGAGAGAATATTCCGAGGGCTTTTTTTGCCAGGCGTCGTTGGGATTTATCGGTGTGATCCCTCCGAGTCAAAGTAGACACGCTTATTATATTTTTGTATTTCCACAAAATAGGGAGATAGGTCAACATATTGTTATTTAGTGATATTTTTGTTGGGAAGATAGTGCTAATATATATTTAACCTAATTTTAGGATTTTTTTTAACCTAAACTGGAAATTCTTTTAATCTTAGGCTGTGGTTAGAAAAATGGTCGTAAAAAATAACAAAAAGATGGCCATATATAGATATGTTAGAAATGGAGTACAAATCCAATATTGTAAGGACTTTCTTAGAAGCAAACGGTCGCAATTACAATTCTTTAACCAGAAGTCAAAGATTCATCTTGCATAATTGCACCCCATGTGCGGTATATCAGATTCCTCTAAATCTAAAGCACATAAAGGATCATACAATAGGGTTGGCATGGGAAATTTTTGGCAGAGGATGGCATATTAAAGTTGAATTAATTTTAATCTTGCAATAATCAAAGGCAAGGGTCTGGTTAATGAAATTATTACTTTGATCTGTAAAATGGATAATACCAGCAATTGTACCCAACTTTAGGAATGGAGTGATGCTTGCTTGATCACAATTCATGATAGGGAGTCCACTCCACAAAAGAAGAGAATCGCCATTACCACATAAATATGGTAAACAGTTGAGAAGGGCCAAGTCAGCCTCCATTTATATTTTATCATTTTATGGCGTTCGCCACTTTAATCACCAACCAAACATCCATCTCTCAGAAAGGTGAAGAGAGATCTTCAATTAAAATTCTTGAGTCCTCCAAACGCATATAAGCATCCATCTTCAGATTAGTAAAAGCATTTATCTCCTCAAACGTATGAAACTCACAATGCATATAAATCCTCCACTTACGGTGTCCTATTGTAAACATAATTTACTAACTTGTACCTTTAAATATCAAAATTTATAATTTTTTTTGGAAACGAAAGTGACATAGCAAGCAAAACGTATTTAACGTCGTTCTTATTCTCTAATTTGTTTCCTTTTTTTCTTAATTTTAGAAGCATCGCATGAAATTTTCACTTGAGTTGAATTCATATTAAAATATAACTAAGATGACATAATAAACAATTATAGCCTGCCAAAAATCAAAATCGTTATAGTTCATTTCAAGAAGGAATTGTTTAACATTGGAATACAAAATAATGTCGAGTTTTTGTCATGTGTGTGTATATATATATTCATGTTCATATCCAGAGTTTAGAAGTTGCAATGATTTACTAATCACAGTAACCAAATTGTTATAACATGTGTCAATTGTTAAGTCATAATCTTTAAAATAAGGACAGAGGTTAGAAAAATGAAATAATTGTAGGTGATGCTTTATTTTGCAATATATAAGGAGTCTATGATTGATCCGGCCGCTTCTTAAGTTGTGATTTCCACTTGAAATGCAACGTGATCTTTCCAGTTGAAGAACCATTTAAGACAAACGTATCCTGAGATTCTCCTTTTAAGATAATCCTAGTGAATGTCAAGATCACTCTCCCAATTTTCTCCTGCAAGATCCATACATTTCATTTATCTCCTATATGTGATGGTGATTTTAAGAAATTTGCAGCATAAGATGATGATGGCAAACTGAACATTCTCGGACTATAAAAGAAACAACATTAGCGTGACAGAGTCAAAGAGAAATCACCTTCCCAAAAGTATCATGATCCCAGACTTCAACAAGTAGCAAGTCATGTAATGCATCCTCCACAACAAAGTCAAACGTTTGATTCCACACTGGATTTAGACATTCGTTCACAACCTGAAAGTACAACAGTTAATATACTGTGACAAATAACTACACAGAAACTATATTATCTTAATTTACAGATGAAATCACTATCAATGTGACACATTCTTGGTTCAATTCAAAATGAAAAAACATTTTAGGAACCCTTATGGTAACCGATTTACACTTATTTAAAACTTACTTCAAAGTTATCAGTAATTAACATTTTAATTATTCTTAAGTTGTTGTTGAATGAGTTGAGTCTTACCCTAGTTTTGTGTTTTCTGTCTGATTTTTTCAATGAAAGGACTACAAAAGGGTCAGCCTTCCCCATGAGGTCCACTATTGGCAAGTCTTCAGCTGATACAACTGTCACAGAAAGCACCCCTCGCACAATAACATTTTTCTTCGGTGCAGCATCGTCACCACCCCTATCCTTAAGGGTCTTCTCGTAAGTGGTTAACGAGTAATCTGGGTTGAGAGGGTTGCTAAAGTGGTTCTCCAGGCCAATTGGGATGTACAAGAGCTCCAAATGCACCTGTGGAAGGCAGGTATAAAATAAGAGGACTAGAAACTCAAGAATAGTATATGAAATATTAATGTATAACTCGCAAACTCACACAAGTACAATATTTTATTGTAACATGAAAAAATTGAATCAATATATCATCAATATCAATATACAAGTTATAGAGGTCAATACAATGAGTCTTAATTTAGGTTTTGTGCAAATATACAGGGTCCACACTAATTCATGTAAAAATGACAACATTAGATTAGATCAGATACTTATTTGAAGAAGAAAAAAATCTGCTTCTCGATTCTTACAGCATGCCACTGAGAAAGTAAAATCCAAACGTGATATCTGTTACTTAGCTCAATATCTGCTTCTCAGTGTTGTTAATTAACAAGACGCTAGTGAGAAATTCTTACCTCACCCCTGTATTTGTTATCTCTTTGGACCCCCAATTCCTTAACCAGCTTTAACCAAACTTCCTTGACTTTACCAGGTTCGAGTTCCTTTAGCTGCACTTGGGCTGTGCCTAAGAACTCCGCATTATTAAGGCCATCATCATCAAAAACTCGTACCGTGAAGCTCTGTGAATTAGGATCTTCAACAATGAACTCGAAGTGTTCGTTCCAAACTGGATTCAAGTCATTATTCTGAAGATGCCCAACCGTTGGTTAATGAACAACCAAAATTAATTAATCAATCGACGAAGCTTCCACAGGGGAAGGTTGACTTACGATTGTTTTACTTTGTTTGGTTCTGTCACGAAGCGGACGTACAAATAATTTTGCAAAGGGATCGGATTTGCCTATCAGTTCTCTATTTAATAGCCCCTTCGCTTGCACCAGTCTTACTTCTAGTGTTCCATGCGCTTTCAACTCCAGGTGACTGACAAGATAGAAATAATTCATAAGCACAGGAATGTAAACATAACAAAAACCTTTTCCTGAGCTCAACAGAAAAATCGATCAAATTATCCAGAGGAATATGCAGGGCACTTGTGATCAAAATTAAAACAAATAGATACAAATAAAGATGAAATAAAAAAATTTAAAACAACCCTGCCTAGCGTTTTTTGTGTCTCACTTGAATTTGCTTTTATTGTTGACTCTGAGAAAATTAAAATGAACCCGCAGTTTTGATTTAACTTTGTGCTTCGGATAGAACTGACTAACCTAATTATAATGTTGCAGAAATAATCGTATGTCAAATTCCCACAAAGTTCCACCGTATCACGGATTATTATGTAGTATCTCACTACAGTTCTCACGGGAAGGACAAAGATTATATTGAGTTATTGACATATTGTGATATCCTTGGTATTTAAGTACTACAATTCTGTGATTGCCATACTAAGAAACACTACTAGAGATTATACTAAAAAAATGTCTCAATAGGCTTCTCATGCCTTGTACTGAATTTTACACACTCCCTCTCCCTCTCCCTCTCAAAGGCTCACTTTGTTTTCTTGCTATTTACTTAGGCTTTTGCCTCTAATGCAGAATTGAAGAAATTTTAACATCTATTCATAAAGGTTCTTCAGCAAAGAGAAGTTACTTCTCAAATATTACGAAAAACTATCAATCCGATAGCTTGCAGAAGGGTTTCAAAAGCCTATCCATATGGAGCAAGAAATTTATTTTCCCATAATTATTTCTCACTATACCTTCATGTCGTTCTTCAAGGGATGGACCCCACAATTTCTTGAACAAACATATTATGCTCACTTTGAAGGCATTCCATTAAATCTTGGCGGGAGAGCAATCATGATTACAAGATATGTCCTAGTTAGGAAAGAAGGCAACTTACTCTAAACTGCTGCCAATATTTGTATACATCGTTTTCCTCTGTGGACAAATACGTTCACATACCTATAGTCTCCTGGTATAATTGGTACAATATTGCGCACTGGCCAAGTTATAGAATCTTCAATAGCATCCTTAATTGTCTCCTGAATAGATAAATGACAGAAAATGTTGTTATATACTCAATAGTATTGTATGAGTTAATTAAAGGGTCATTGACAATGCAATGCAGGATTAATCTGGCTAACTTCTGTGATTGATTAGCAAAAAGCTTAGGGTATTAGGATACAGCTGCCGCTGTATATATTCATATCTTTTGATCTTATTACTTTTAGTTGGCAATTAGGTTCTGTCAAGAGATGAATTTTAGAGGTCTTGATACATCAAACTTCAGTTCTGCTTGCAGCATAAACATTTAAGGAGTCAAACTTCATAATACATAAATGCGTTAATATAATGAAATATTAAGGTAGCTTTAAGGACCGACAGAGGAAATATCTGGAAAAAAAATGAAAGCAGAGTAAAAAGAAGTAACATCTTGATTGAAATTAGATCGATGAAGAAGGTTTTGAATCATAGAAATGACACTAAAAATTTAAAATTTATTAAACCATTGAAATCTTTATATATTGTTAAAATAGAGGAAAAATCACAGCGCTGCCTTATTATTAAAAGACAGAAACCATAAATATGTATTTGGCTTATACCTCTATAGCATCAGCCACACCTGGGATACTTGAAATATCACCACCAATAACCTTGAGAGTGAAATCCAGATCTTTCTGATGGCAAACAAAGAAATCAATTTAAACTTTAAATCAATTGCATTAATTTTCAATTCATCACATTTTAATTCACTCTCCCGACTGTTTTGTATTCTCATTTCCTCCTGAAGGCATTAAGTCACAAGGTGACACGGCTCACCTTTTGAAACAAGGAATAACAAACAGCTCCAAATGCAGGAAACTCATCTACTAGCGGGCTGAAGATCAACCTGAAAACTCCAGTGAATGCAAGATCTTTTACCTATATGAACAAGTTGCCACGAAAGAGCAAGCGAAGAATAAGGAATGTCTTACAAGAAATCATGCCCGATGCAAAGTCTCTAACGATCTCACTAGCAGACAGAATTTCACAGTCCAACACATCAATCAATAAAAAGTATGCATATTTTTTGCTGATGAATCTTACAGTATGAAGATGCCTAGATATAGGGATGAACAAACAGAGACAAAAATAATTTGATTTGAATGCGAGATGAATAAGATACATTTGATTAATAGCTATACAAATTTAAATACATTATAGTTAACTTGGCAATTTTCAAGAGATAAGATTTAGTTAAAATATTTTCCCTATCTCTGTATCATCGTTAATTCGTTATTGTCTTGGGATTGGTTTTCATGCTCTAAGCAAAACAACAACAAATGAAACCTTTACACAAAATAATCAGCACGCAAAAAAACCTGCAGTTGGCAAAAATACATTAATTACCTGCACTGGTAGTGCAACCCCTATATGGGTATTAATGTCAAGTATGATATTTGGATTACCATCCCACTTCATCTCTAACTCCATGGTCACTTTATCAGGTCCGCTTTCTCCTTCAAGAATCGCAATTCCTACATATTTCCAGGAACGAATAAATCAAACCAACTTCTCAAATGTTCCCTCTGTTTACCTTCATCGTGAGTGTCATGGGACCTATATTATTATTACATACAAGAACAGGTTCAATGATATCAAGGACCAAACTAACCTGTAAATTGCGGAGCAACAGTACCAAGGGTCAATTTAGAGAACGTGAGTGAATCTAAAATAGCTGGCGTATGTTGTTCAAGAATGGGTTCCACGTTGGATTTTATCAACTCCGATGCTGCCTATGCCATATTCACACAAAATACATAGTTTGAAAGCGATATTTTCCCTACACGCGAATTCAATATCTAACAACCCAAGGGATCGAATTAGATTGCTCATGATGAAAACATAAAATGAAAGTACCTCATCAACATAGGGCCACATTTTCGCGAGTTGGGTATTAAGCCAATCTAACTGCATTTGATGGAGAACTAATATAAGAGCCCAGATTATTGGCCAAAAGATTATCAGAGACCAGATTAAAATGTAAGGCGCAGTGAATGAGATAATATAGACAATAAGATGAATTTAACTTCTGTCGCTGAGTGAAAACCACCCATGGTGGATAGAACTGAGGAGGCAGAATTTTTCTGGAATCCTCCACTGTCATTCTTGCAAAAGCAGCGACCGTCTTCGCCTGAAAGCGTTCAAAAGAAAAAAAGAGTCAAAAGATATCCTTGAAGCCAAAATAATAATAATAATGATGGTGATGGTGATGATGATGATGATGGTTCAAAATCATGTTAACATGGTATCAGGAAAATACCAAATCAGAGCGACGCTTTGATCTGCTAGCTTCATAACGAGCAAAAGCGACGATAATTCCGACGCCGAATAAGATGCCAAAGAACAATCCGCTGAAGAAGCCCATTTTAAAAATGTTACAGAGAACACTAGCAAATTATGCGGGAACCACAAATCGTGTTTTAGCTCAAATATATGGTCTAGTGGGTTATGGAGAGAGTTCACATTGGAAACGAGCGTCTACTTCTCGGGCATTTTGCTCGAACAGAGGGACGACGAGGGAGGAGAGAGAGAGTCGCGAAGTTTCCTTTTCGTTTTTGGCTCATGGGAGAGTCGCGAAGTTAGTTATGCCGTGCGAGCGTTCTGGCGGGAGATTCTGAAGATGGCCCTCTCAAATCTCTCCTTTCGGTTTAATCTGTTCATCAATTAATCTTAATAATTTTTATAATTTTCAGAAGTGTGGTTATTTCAGTAATTATTATTAACAGTTGAAAAAAGAAATTATTATTAATAGTATTAATTTTCCGTAAAAAACTATACCATTAGTAATAAATAAAAATATAAATAATGCAGCTCAATCGTATTTTTTAAAATTAAAGAAACAAGCTTGGAATCACGTGAAAAACACTGTTGGACTGATCTATGGTAATGGCATTAAATTCGAAAGGACAACACTATAAATGGAGTCAGGAACTCAGTAGAAGCAGTAAAATAGGAGCGATCCAGAGAAGTCGCAGAGATTGGAACGTGGAAGTTATCGTAGATCATCCACGCCACATCGATCCACCTTCACTTCCTTCCGCATCACTCATCACCGCTCTCATGCCGGGAAACTGAAACCTCTCGACACCACGCACCCTTTTGTTTCGTCGTCGTCTGCTTGTTGCTCAATTGTATCGGTTCTGTTGTACGTGAATATTTTCTGTTCTGGAGCTTAATGGCGGGAAACGATTGGATAAATAGCTACTTGGAGGCGATTCTTGACGTTGGGCCTGGAATCGAACGCGATAAAGCAAAATCATCTCTGCTGCTCCGAGAAAGAGGTCGCTTCAACCCCACCCGATACTTCGTCGAAGAGGTCATCACTGGATTCGATGAGACCGATCTCCATCGTTCGTGGCTTCGAGTACTTTAACTTTACCAGTCCCCTCGATTCAATCTAGCCATATATATGCATTCTCATATGTCTTACTCTGTTTTTTGTTAACTTTTTAAATTTTTTGTCAAGGCTGCGACGATGGGAGGGACTGAGGAGAGGAACACCAGAATGGAGAACATGAGCTGGAGGATTTGGAATTTGGCGCGCAAGAAGAAGCAGGTTCTTTGTCCTTTTTTACGTTTACTTAAATGTTGCCATGATCTTCACTGGCCACCTGAGGCCACCCAGTATCTGATATGTCAAATTCAACATCAGAATGGAGCTCCACATTTTCTCTATTTGCTTGTCAAATAAACATTATGAAACCACACCGAAGGCAAAAACAAAAAAAATATATGAAACCATTTACCGTACAATTCTTCCACCATAAACTGATGAGCTTATCATCTATTCCTCTGATTTCTTTATCAGGTTGAGGCAGATGAGGCTCGGTATCGTGCTAGGCGTCGTCTTGAAAGGGAAAGAGCACACAGAGAAGCAGCTGCTGACATGTCAGAAGACCTATCAGAAGGAGAGAAAGGGGATACTTTAAGTGAACTTCCAGCTCCTGGTGATAGCATTAGAGGAAGAATGAATAGGGTCAGTTCTATTGATGCGTTGGAGATGTGGGCTAGTCAGCACAAGGAGAAGAAACTCTACATCGTTTTAATCAGGCACGAACATAAACTCTTCCTTTGTAGTAGCTCCTCATGGGATTGTATAGTGGTCTATAGTGAGTGAAATCACTAGCTTATTCATAACTGCAAACGAAATATTTGTATTGATGTTCCATTCCATAGCTTATTGTATATTTCACATCAACAGTTGTATTTATTGATATCTAACGAGCGGGATTCAAATATTTATGATGCAGCCTTCATGGCTTGATACGAGGGGAAAACATGGAATTAGGTCGTGATTCTGATACTGGAGGTCAGGTAACTATTGGGTTTGGATGTTTCTTTGTAGCTAGCTAGTCTCCTCTTTTTCTAAGACATTAATTGCCAACTAATTTTAAGCTTTCTGACATTCAGATTAAGTACGTCGTAGAACTTGCAAGGGCATTAGGGATGATGCCAGGTGTTTATAGGGTAGACTTGCTAACAAGACAAGTATCATCACATGATGTAGACTGTAGCTATGGTGAACCAACAGAAATGCTGAATCCAAGAGGCTCAGACCACTCACCTCAGGAGTTCGGGGAATGTAGAGGGGCATATATAATCCGTATACCATTTGGCCCAAAAGATAAGTATATACCAAAAGAACGCCTTTGGCCGTATATACCTGAGTTTGTTGACGGTGCAATGAAGCACATTATCCAAATGTCCAAAGTTCTGGGTGAACAAGTTGGTGGCGGTGAACCAGTCTGGCCAGCTGCTATTCATGGACATTACGCTGATGCTGGTGACTCTGCTGCTCTTCTATCTGGATCTTTGAATGTTCCTATGATCTTCACTGGCCATTCACTCGGACGAGATAAGCTTGACCAACTTTTAAAACAAGGAAGGCACTCCAGAGAAGAAATTAATGCTACCTACAAAATAATGCGGCGAATAGAAGCAGAGGATATAGCCCTCGATGTCTCTGAAGTTGTCATAACCAGCACAAGACAGGAGATTGAGGAGCAATGGCGTCTTTATGATGGCTTTGAACCCGTCCTAGAACGCAAATTGAGAGCGAGGATGAGAAGGGGTGTAAGTTGTCATGGCAGGTTTATGCCTCGCATGGTTGTAAGTATCAAGATGAACCTTCTCTTTTATCTTCTTTACGATTGGATATACTTCCTTAACTCAAGTACGACATGTTCTAAACTAAATTATTATATACTCCAAGGTGATTCCACCCGGAATGGAATTAAATCATATCGTTCCACCCGATTTGGATGAAGGGGAAAAGAACGAAGATAAGTCTGCATCTGACCCACCAATTTGGTCTGAGGTCAAAGCTACTCCTTCTTTACTTTGGATTGGTGATAACACGTAGCTACACTTTTTAACAATTTAAAAAAAAAAAAAACTGTTCTATATAATATATATATATTTTTATATTGTCATTACCATTGATTGATATACCAGATCATGCGCTTTTTCTCCAATCCTCGCAAGCCTATGATACTCGCACTTGCCCGGCCAGACCCCAAAAAAAATCTGACTACTCTAGTCAAAGCATTTGGAGAATGTCGCCGTCTCAGGGAGTTAGCAAACCTTGTACGTCAATTCGTTGAGCGACACTGCTTATTCTGTCCAATGGTTCTTATTCATAGTTGTTCTTTTTTAATTCTACACTGCTCTGCTGTTCAGACATTGATAATGGGAAATCGAGATGATATTGAAGAAATGTCTACAACAAATGCTTCCGTGCTCTTTTCAATCCTTAGGCTAATCGACAAATATGATCTATATGGTCAAGTGGCATATCCTAAACACCACAAGCAGTCTGAGGTTCCTGATATCTATCGTCTAGCTGCAAGATCCAAGGTTCCTTACTTACATTGTTCATCAAATAGTGTATAGATATGAACCAATGCGTATCCTATGTTCACTGTTGTTCAATCAGTAATGGCTTCTCAAGGTGCTAATAAGTCCGCTTAGATGTCACCATTAGCTGGTTACAAATGCGTTAGTTAAGTGTTTCTAGTACGTTGTAGATCGTTATCAACATATTGCATAGTGTTACTATTTATACGGTAATCTAATTCCCTGATATAGTTAACCATTAGTTAATTGTTTTCCTTTTCTTAAAATCCTGCATGATTCAACTACAATCCTCTGACAAATTGCTATATACCTTGACATCCCCTGATTTTTCACATGACGTATTCACTCCACTCTCTGTTTTCCTTTTGGGAAAAATTTGTAGGGTGTTTTCATTAATCCAGCTTTTATTGAGCCATTTGGGCTTACTTTGATTGAGGTGCTTCTCTTAAACTTCATTACAGTTTCTGTTGCTTTTAATAAATGAACAAGTTGAAAATTCTAATTCAAGGTTCTTGTTCCCAGGCGGCAGCTCATGGTTTGCCCATGGTCGCGACAAAAAACGGTGGCCCTGTTGATATTCATCGGGTTTGTCAATCTGCTGCGACCTTTCCAGAACTTAGAAAATACAAATTCCCTCAAAAATTGAATACATAATGAATTGAAGCTTTATAATGACTTTTGATCAATGACGTCTGTTTTATTTGATTATTTCAGGCTCTCGACAATGGTCTTCTAATTGACCCCCATGATCAACAAGCCATTGCTGATGCTCTTTTTAAGCTTGTCTCTGATAAACAACTTTGGGCAAAGTGCCGGCAGAATGGGCTAAAAAATATTCACCGTTTCTCTTGGCCAGAGCACTGTAAGACTTACTTAGCTCGAATAGCTACTTTGCGACCAAAGCAGCCAAAATGGCAGCGAAATGATGCTGAAGATGAAGATTCAGAAACAGATTCACCAAGTGATTCCTTGCGAGATGTACATGATCTATCACTGGATCTAAAGCTTTCAGTGGATGGTGGAAAAACTGAAGAAAGTGTAAACCTCGATCATGCTTTAGACATATCCAAACAAAATACTGTTAGTGGAAAGAGCAAGACAGAACATGTTGCGCCGACATTGTCAAAGAATGTCATCAACAGCCCGCGAAAAGTAGGGTCAATGAATAAAGAAGACAACAATGCCGTGAGTAAGTCTCTGCCATTGAGAAGGAGGAAATACATTTTTGTAATTGCTCTTGATGACATCTCGGAGTTTCTTGAAATTCTCAATAAAATTATGGAGGCAGTGCAGAAGGACAGGAATGCTGGCTTGATTGGATTTATATTGTCAACTTCATTGACAATAACTGAGATAAACCCACATATAGCTTCAGGAAATTTTAAGCCATCAGATTTTGATGCTTTAATATGTAACAGCGGTGGTGAACTCTATTATCCATCAGCAACCTCGGATAAGAGTTCTACTGGACTTCCTTTTGTTGTAGATTCAGATTATCAATCTCACACCAATTATCGATGGGGGAGAGAGGATCTGAGAAAGACTTTGGTTCGTTGGGTTGATTCAATCAACGGGAGAAGCGAAGAAGGGCCTGGAATCTCTGAAGATGAGGCAGGATCAACTCCACATTGCTATGCATTTAAAGTGAAAGACCCAACATTGGTAACTTTACTTATTCTTTGGCATGTGTGGTTTTGTCACATGACGAAGATCAGTGCTTAAGCATATTTAATTATCCTTGTTAAATATTTGTTAACGGTTTGACAAGTTTGCTTACTGTGCTACAATGACAGCTTCCTCCAGTTAGGGAACTTCGGAAACTAATGAGGATCCAAGCGCTTCGCTGCAATGCTATATATTGTCAAAATGGGACAAGGTTGAACGTCATCCCTGTCTTAGCTTCCAGATGCCAAGCACTCAGGTATATATACATCGGATTACCAATTTTGTTAATGACCCATGCGTTTGTTTCTCTAAAGATCGCCATCATTATCCTCTAAAGGTACCTGTATGTCCGTTGGGGAATGGATTTGTCCAACACAGTGGTATTTGTGGGAGAATGTGGAGACACTGACTATGAAGGATTGATTGGAGGGATACACAAAATTGTGATTCTAAAGGGTTATGGTAGTGGTGCGCGTAAGCTTCATAACCACAGAAGTTATCCACTCGAAGATGTTCTACCTCTGGAAAATGCCAGTGTCGTGCAGGCTGAAAGAACGGATATGGATGACATACGTCCATCACTGAAGAAAGTAGGCGTCATTTGCCAATAGACCACATGTTTCATCTACCGCTTACTTGAGCAACTTCTCATGTAATAATCAGCGTTCTAATATGTAGAGGGCTTGGCTTTAGTAATTGCCAGAAACTTGAGAGAGAACAGGGGTATCACAGGGAAAGCTCCCAATTAACTGAAATTTTTTCTCGATTATGATGCGAGTCAGTCAAAACTGATATATATATTTTTTTTTTGGTACAAAGTAAACCTGATATAAATAGCTGACAGTATGACGAGAGTGTGTGCTGTATGGGCTACTGGGTCATGGGCCTATCTGGCCCAATATACATTTTTTTTCCACTCGATTTACCATAATTTTACCTTACATTTTATTATAAGAAGCTCCTACTCAACAGTAATTGCCTTCAAAGCCAAGTTC
The DNA here is from genome assembly GCA_037074615.1 of Leucaena leucocephala. Lineage (NCBI taxonomy): Eukaryota > Viridiplantae > Streptophyta > Magnoliopsida > Fabales > Fabaceae > Leucaena > Leucaena leucocephala. Next base: position 4,155,080 of record CM073540.1, on the reverse strand, counting down.
CTCCACCAGGAAGCTCCGTCATTCATTGAGCCAAACGGGTTGCTGTCTTGCTGATGGTGTTTCTTAATCATCCCATATCCCACTTGCTTTCTCCTTTAATAATTATTCTACAGTTGGAGGAATTTCTTTGTTCATCAATGCTCTTCTCTCTTCTTTCTTTTTTCAATGTTTGTATCACTGTTATAATACGGATTTTTATCACTACTGAAGATAATTTTATGGATATGTCTAATAGTTGACAATAAGACTATAAAGCCTCTTATGCGAAAAAATTCGGATCGGCCACCGCCGTGGGGTTCAATTTTAACTGCACATATTTATAGGATTTACAGAAAAGAAACGATAAAATTTAATTTATTTTGTACATGTAACGATGGTGTTTAACATTTGAATGTGTTCAATTTTTATAAATAACAAATAGATGAACCCAATCCGCCCTTACACGGTCCAATAGCCGATAGGAGAAACAATCTCTCTTCGGTGTCCAAGGACAACGGCGGTGACGATCATATTTCCTCCGGAGACATATATCGCAACCCGCGCTTATTTCATCAGTAAGCCGTGCGCACCATTTTTTTTCCTTTTTGGTTTTTCTTTTTAAATTAATTAATTGATTAAAACATAGAACTTATAATATTCCGGAGAAATAGCTAGTATAGCTCATTATTCAAATTTAAATATGAAGAAGGACACATTCACTTATCGAGGACTCTGCACTTCTTTCAGATATAGGCACATAAGTATCAATTATTTAGATGAAGAGATTTCGATTAAAGAGTCGAGGGCTTATATTCACTGCTTTGCTAATAAGTCACCGGCACTGAAAAATTTTCATCAAGCGATGTTTCACTTATGATTTTTTTTCCCTCGGATATATTTTGTCTCTTATGATGGCATAATTCCTTTTCTTCCACAAGACGTTTGGAGGTGCCTAGTGCGCTAGAATTCATTCGTTCGAGAGTTCGAAGTCCAATAGAGCTTCTGTTAAAAGATGCTTTGATATGTATGTATGTGTGTGTGTGTGTGTGTTGATTCACTACTTTGACGAGTTATTCCAATAGCTATTTGGAGATGGAGAAAAGATTCAAGCTAAGGTGTACGTTTACCAAGAAGGGGAACCACCATTTGTTCTCGACGGTCCGTGTAAAGACATATACTCGATTGAAGGAAGGTTCCTCCACGAGATATGGAACAAGGAGTCCCGATGGTGCACTTCCTGCCATTTAGTGTGACCTGGATGGTGAAGTACCTCTATACTCCACCCACGAGAGACCTCAATCCTTTAAGGCGGTTTGTATCCGATTATGTGAGAGTTGTGTCCACTAGGTACCCCTACTGGAATAGAACTCATGGTTCTGACCACTTCATGCTCGCCTGTCACATGATTGGGTTAGTTTTATTCCTTTTTCATATATTTAATTTATTTTCCCACTCATCAGGATTATATAGATTTATTTGAGCTTTTTTCATATATAGAAATTAAGTATATTGCTGAATTACAGAATAGTAGTAAATTGACTTTTATCAAATTGATATCAGTTTTTAAATACGTGAAAATTAATATGTATGTACAATTATCTAGCTCTTATGTTTTCCGGTTATTTCTACAGGGTCCCCATGCATCAGAGGGCGACCCTTGCCTCTACAATACGTCCACCATGGTCTTGTGCAATGCTAACGCTACCGAAGGCTTCAACCAACCCTCGAAAAGATGTAAGCCTACCAGAAATCCATCTTTACGGCGGCGAAGAATCTCCTAAACTCCTTTCGCCCCCACCGGACAATGTCACGCGTCCCCATCCAGCCTTTTTCGCCCAATTCCGTCCCATCCACCTCCTTCACTGGAAGAACCGTGACAAGGACCTTCGCGCCTACGAATACCTTCCCAAGGGCCTCCATTACTATTCCTTAATTCATGCTCAGCTCCAAGTTTTGTCTTTGTCCAAGTGGGTATGAAGTAACTAGCCCTAGAATCGGGGAGACAATTTATGCCGAGTGTGTGTCGGTTATCCCATCGCAATATTATGTGTTGCCGTTTAGTGATGTACTGAGAGGGAGTCATTTTCAGTGCAGATGGATGTTTCAGATATTCCGAGGTGGAAGGAGATACTCAGTGGAATTATATTCCAGAGAACAAGTACAGGAAGCTCAAGGAGGGAGTAAGGGCTGTGAGGAAGCATTTTACTTTGAATAACCCGGCTAAAAGATATGACGTCTTTCACATGATTTTATACGTATATTCTCGTAGGATACGAGTTATTTTTTATTATATATATCTATTCTCATTGGCTCTCGTTCTAAAAAAGTAAAGGGTATAAAGTTGGGCCCATAAATATTGTTGGAACACATCCCAGTTCTGTACGTCAAGACAACAGGCCCAAATTCTGAAAGATAAAAAAGTGAGACATATAACTATTTAGAGTGTGTTTGATTTTTAAGGAGTACCATTTTATTATGGTTCCAGTCACAGCGCTTGGAGAGATATCTTAGCTCTTGGGTGCTTAGGTTTACGCCTGAGAATAATAGATAGTAGGGGTGTTCATGGGCAGGGTTGGCCAGAGCAACCCCCTGCCCGAAAAAAGCATGGGTTATATCTTGCAGCCCGATGCCTGGCCCTACCCGGTAAAAGCCTTAACCATTTTGGGATGGGCATAGGTGGGCTGAGCGTGGGCGGGCTGAGCATGCCCAAATTATGATATCATACTCATGTTATGAAAAAAATCTGCAATTATAAACTTCTAAAATAATATCATATTCATATGTCTTCAAGAGTTATATAATATCTATAATTCACTAAAAATAAGGTAAAAAAAAAGATAATATTAAAGTTTTGAAATTCATTGCATATAAAAAAAGTCTTGAAGTCTAAATAGTTTATAATTACAACTTTATATCAATTTTCCAAATGTTGACAAGGATGAAGTATCTAAAAAAAATAAAAATAATAATTATAATTTATGATAAAATCATATTATGATTAGTAAAGTTAAAAAAAATTAATATAGTTATAAATATTAAAAAACGTAACTTACGTACTTAACTACTTATATTTCTAAAATGACCTTTTAGTCACTAGTAACTATCATATTCTCCCTTCCAAGTGTAACATCTAAGGAGAAAAGTAAAGAAATAAAAAAAAGGGTTCTCATGGGCAGGGCAACTCTCCTACCCGGTGCCCAGTCCAAAAAAAATCTGGGCTGCATTTTGCAGCCCGATGCCCAGCCCTGCCCTATATTTATCGGGCTGGGCAGGGCCTTTTTTTCGCGAGCTAAGGTGGGCATACCGGCCGCGAGCTTTATAAACACCCTTAATAGATAGCTCGCCCTGCCCAACATTAGTATCGCCTAGAAAGAAATGAGATTTCGCCCTACCTTTAGATCGTGGGTGAATCTAACCCCTTTTTAAAATTTTTTTGTACAAAAAAAAATCTTCCATTATTAACATCTTGATCAAATGCTAATGAGAGTTAGCATAAATAGTAAAGAATTGATTCATATTTCACAAGGATGCGAATTTGATTCTTTCGCTACAGTTGTGAGGGCTCTTTTGATAGGTCATCTCATAAATTTCCTGTAAGCGCTCTCTGAACTTTGAGACTGTGTCTTAACATTAGAGGAAACTAATGTCGAACCTATCTAAACTTTTTTTATACAAAAAAAAATCTTGATCAAATAAAAAAAATAGATATATCAATGGAGTTAAATTTAACAGAAGAGATTAGAATGTCATAATATAACGAATCAATGTCTAAATTTTTATTAAAAGGTATGTTCACATTTAGCGCGTTCGAAAGTGTTTGGAATATTATTATGTTGAATGGAATGATATTTATGCATACAAAAAATTGGATATATATATATATATATACGTAAAAAGTTTTATCTTGTATATTATCTTTTGAGGGAACACACATATCATCATATCTTTTTAGTTTAATAATGGCATCATCAAGATAAAAAAAGGTCCAATAATATATACTATAAAGAAAGAAAGGCTCATCCGAATATGAGGGGCACGTGTTTTTTTTTTTTTGGTGGAACAAAAGGGGGCTTTCGCCCTAGAAACTTAAGAAATTACACTGGGCAGAATTGAATCCCATGCTCTCATTTTCCACTAAATTCCGTAGACGAGGCAGGCAAAAGTTGAACAAATAGGAGCTTAAAAATCCTTTCTTCATTAAAGCATCAGCGACTTGTGCTGTTTACGTGCCCACATTTATTGGAAATTACATTAATTTGCTTGGGTCAAACGGTAAGGGACCCGACTCTTTTGGTCAACAATAATTCTTACAAATTCAATGAAATTATTACAGGTGAGAGGAGAAACAAAAGAATATTCTTGGGAGAAGACTTCTTCCTCTGGGATAGAAGAAGGTGGATTATTGAATTTAGGCCATACGGCATTTTAATCCGAGAGCCAGTTACGAGGCGGGTCCATGGCCCGCCACGAAATATGTGAGCACCGTTTATTCTTTCTATATTTGGGATCTCTGCGATGCTCTTTCTTTAGGGTTTTTTTTTTAACAAAAATTAAAAAACAAAGTTAAGCTCACTCATAATCTAAGGGTAAGACGAAGTCTCACTTCTTTTTAAGCGATACCAATATCAGATAGAACGAGCCGTCTATTACTCTCAAATATAAATTAAAATACCTAAAAATTAGAATATCTCCCTTAACGTCGTGATACTCTTTCTTGTTAACGATGATTTAACATAAACTAAGGAAACATGTCTGGGCGAACGTAAATATGTGAATTGACCTACCCTAGTTGCCACCTATGTTATTTTTTAATTATATATCATTTGATTAATTGTAGTTATAAACTTTAATTTTAAGTTAAAACTAATCTTAATTCCTCAGTCATATCATTTGGTAATATTTAATATATGGATGGATAAAATTTAGATTTAATCATAAATTTCAGTATTCAACTAGATACCCCCCCCCCAATTATGGACAATAATCAAGGCATATATAAGGAATATATATAGTAGTTTTTTAATCAAAGAAATATACAGTGTTTTAGTCTTTAATTTTAAATATATACTAATCATGTAGATACCTAATGGAAAAAAAAAAGTAAAAATGGTATATGGTAAAATACAACAAAATACTCAAAAGAATGTCAAACTAATACAACAAGCTATTAGTTGGGATAGTAAACAATCTCACTCTTATAAAAAATAAAATATAAATTTAAATCTCGATGATGAACGTATTTATAAGAGAGATAAAAACTCTTTATATTTTAACCTTAAAAGGGAGTTAGTCTCAAACTAAAGTAGCATGGGATACCTTTTATTAAATAAAAAAAAAGTATAATATTTTGGATTGGGGATAGTATCAATTAAATAAAAAAAAGTATAACTACTTTAATTTTTTTATACATGTAATTAAGTATGGTTTATTATTGGATAAGTACAGAGAATGAAAAGTGGGTGATTATATCAAAACAATTTCAAGCAATAATTGAGTAAAGTATGTTTCTTGCTGCAATCGCCTTTTTTTTTTTACATAATTGTTTTAAAAGAGGTTGGGTTAACCTATGATCTAAGGGTAGGACAAAATTTCCTTTTTTCCTAAGTGATACTAATGACGGGAAGGGCAAAATGTCTATTATCCTCACACATAAATCTAGGTACCTAAAAGTTAGGATGCATCCCCAAATACTGTGATTAGAATCACAATAAAATGGTACTCTTTAAAGATTGAACATGTTCTAAATAATTATATATTTTATATTTTACCCTTTTATCAGTTGAAGTATGAATGATGAGTTGTTAAAATCGCATTTGGATGCTTTGTTTCGTTAATTATCCCATTGGTTGGTCTCGTGAGAGCCTTTTGGGTTTCTTGGATCCCTTTTGCAAAAATATAGATGTCCTTCAATTAAATGTAAGGCAACATTATCCATATAATTTTCTTCATGTGAAGGAGACATGCGAAGTGAAACCCAATTTCAATATTAAATAAGATGTGTACGTACAATGTGATAATGAAGCTCAGCGATGGAGATAACTATGGAGTCAAGTGCAGCGTTTTCTTATAATGCTTCGAAAAAGATAAACAGAAGAAAACGAAGGGGTTTGAAATTGGAATGGCATGTACTAATTTAATTGTAATGAGAAATCATTTTCCATGGGAAAAAAGGTCGACCAAGAATCTCAGAGGTTCCGTTCCATCACCTTCCATGGACGCTGACCTCTCACCTCACAGCCAACCCTAGGGCGCCAGATCATGTATACATCCGTGTGCTCCCCCTCAACACAATTGCTTTATTCGTCTCAATAATTCATACCACACTTCCGTGGACACTTCAAATAGGACAATTCTAATATCTTTAGTGATGTCTCTAGCTATTTTGATAATTACTCCTTAATTAAACCGCTTTGCTTCATTCGGAATTCCCCTTCTGTTCTTCAAGTCTTCTTTGGCTCCCCATCTAAGGAATCGGGACATACTTAATTAAAACCCGTCCAAGAGTAGTAATGAGAGATTTTAAAGAGATTGCGAATGTACGTACTCCCTCCCTCCAATTCTTTATCCATCCAAAAAAACTCAATCAGTTTTTATGTTTTAAGAATCCAGGGGTATTAGGTTAGTCTTTTTATTAAAATAACTCAAGCCAATTTAATAAAAAAAATTGACATTATATACCTTAAATTATTTTTTAATTAGTTAATGTGGGACTATTTTGTAATATATTATTTTTTTATATAACTATCTAATTATATCAGATTAAAGTATTATCGAGTCTAATTAAAAATAGTTCTACTAAAAATATTTTATATATTTATACATACTCGAACTCATACCTTGTGCATGCTTGACAATATATTCTAACAATACTCCTCTTGTCCTCAACACAATACTTAATTTCTAGTGTAAATTGTCTTATAACTAAGTCTTATGGACTAGAGGAGCATATAATAAATTGACTTAGCTAACCCTACATCTTAATCTAAAATCTAAAAACAATGAATTTGTAAGGTTTTGAACGCGCGCGTGTGTGTGTGTGTGTATACATGCCTCTTATCAAACTCGATTTTATTATTCAATGTAGGGTATCTTATATCTGGTCAAGTCCATTTACACGTAACATCCTAACAATCATACTGATAAATATATGTGTGTATTCAATCCAAAAACAAACTAATACATGCATATCTACAAGAGCTGCGCAACAAGCTATATGACTATATATTTTAAATTTTACGTTGCAGTAGTTCATATTTTTAACTTCTCTCTTCTACCCGTGGAAGCATGAGAGCCAAAGGGGGCGTTTTCTTGAGAGCTGTACATTAATCTGCAAATGTGATTCCTGGTTCTTCTGAGGAGGATTAGCCATGGAAGGGTTTATATATCACTTTCCCGTGGAATGAGAACCTGTGAGTGTTAGAATGTAAATCTATCTTGTCCACAATTATTTTACCCCACTTATAATTATGGATGTATATGTATGTATGTACCCGACAAATAGAGGCACATTTAATTCGCCTATTTATTTATTTTCGTCTGTTGTATAATCATATCAAGAAGACGTGAAGAAATATCCGATTTCGAGAGGAAGATCTTCTCTGAGCAATTAAAAAAGGGTAGGGGGCCTATTTCTTTTAATTCCACAAGCATACAAAAAACTCCAACTGGAATGTTATCAGTTACCACGTCCTTCGCTCTCTTCCACTCAAATCAGATTCCCATATCAATAACCTAACAATTTGTCTTTATAAACGGACCACCCTTCGCCTCTCTTCTTCCCATAATTCAAACCAACCTTATTCTCTGCAATTACCATTGTTTTGTTCCCAACAACAATGGCTTCGCACAAGCTCTTTGCTATCATTTTCGTTCTCTCTCTCCTTGCTCACTCAACATTCACCGTTGCCCACAACAAACCAAAACCATGCCCGCCACCTACCCCAAAGCCCACCCCTCCCACCCCGAAGCCGAGTCCTACACCGCCGACACCGGCGACGATGGACAAATGCCCTAAGGATACGCTGAAGCTGGCGTTGTGTGCGGATGTTCTGGGACTGGTTCATGTTGTTGTCGGAACTCCATTGTCGGAGAAGTGTTGTGCATTGTTGGATGGATTGGTGGATTTGGAGGCGGCACTTTGTCTGTGCACAGCGATTAAGGCCAACTTGCTTGGAATAAACTTGAATGTCCCAGTCACTCTCAGCTTAATCCTTAGTGCTTGTCAGAAAACAGTTCCTCCTGGTTTCCAATGTCCTTAGATTTAGAAAGAAGATCGTCGTAAGTCAACTGTTTTGTCCGCTATTATAGAGGTTTGTGTGTGTGTTACGTTGTGTTTTAAGTAAAACTCACTCGTACGTGTCTGCTCTCACAATTTTAAGCGTAAAAATGAAGACTATTTTGAGTAAATTTTGGTCATTTACATGTTAATAGATTGATTAATATGGATGGCTAAAATTTGTTAAAAAAATATAATTATCTTCATTGAGTATACAATATAAATATTGCTTCACTTCGGTTTGTTATTATATGATCAGGGTTTACTTCAAGTAATCATTTTCACGCTTAAAAGAAAAAAACTATCTGAACTTCGTTTGTGTGTATTTGTCTCTGTGTATACTCTTGTTGTTGCTATTTGTGATATCTTGTTGCACGTCTTACGTTAATCGGGCGAGCCTGTTTGCCTTGGTTTGTATCCTCGATGTGATTTCTGGCTGATGGATATGATATATATGTCTTTTATTTGTCTCATTAGTACGTAGAACTCGAAATCTTTACTATTATTATCATTAAGGTAAGACTGGGTGGCATTTTATAGCTTAAGACTTTTTAACTATGAGGAGGTTGGGTGACTTGGGTCTAATAAAAGAAGTTAATATTTTATAAATGATAAATTAAAATTTAAATTTTTATTAAAAAAATGTTCATATTTAATATCTGATAATACTTAAATAATACTATTATCCATGCTTTAGAAGAAAATAGTATGCATATCGATGTCCCCTGGATTTGGAAGACGATGCCGCACAACGTCAAGCGAAGAGGGGCAGATTTTAAGGAATTAAGCTTTCAATTGGTTCCTTTAACAGTAACTAATTAGAAAAATTAGTAAAGCGCGCTCATATATGTGTGTGTGTGTATATATATATTAGTATTAATCTATAAATAACTTTGTTATGACAAATTATAGTAAATTTACAACAATATTATGACTATGATTTTGCAGTTGACAACTCATTATAACAAATATACAACTACTCCTTTAAAATTTACAGCGTTACTAAATGATTATACCTTTTAGACACCAAGTTTGTCATACATAAAATGTTTTGTATTATAATAACAAAAGATACTAATAGGTTTAAATTTCACTTTTTTATCAACAAAACTTAATATATTTAATAGATATCTGAATTTTTTAAATATAATATTATGAGTTTGAATCAGACAGTGTATGGGCCTGTTTGGATAGGATTTTAAAAAAGGGCTTATGGACAACTTATGGAAAATGACTTTGGAGAAGAGTTTATGGAAAAAAGTGGTTTTGAATAAATAGGTGTTTGGATAGTTATTTTTAGAATGACTTTTATGGTGGTAAATTACCAAAAAGGGTATGATTTGATTTAAAGTAAGAGAGAGGAGGGAGTTAGAGAAAAGAGAAGAGAGAGGAGAGAAGGAAGAGAGGAGAAAGGAGAGAGGGTGTAAGAAAAAGTAGGAGAGAGGAGAGAAGGTATAAGAAAAAGTAGGAGAGAGGAAAGAGGGTATAAGAAAAAGTAGGGATAAGATAGTAATTGGATAGTCCATAAGTACTTTTACTGTTGAAAAAACTATTTTAAATAGCTTATTTAAAATCATGGTTTTAAATCATGGTTTTGTCCAAAAGCACTTATGGACAAATAAGCCTGTTTGTTTTAAAATTTTCCCAAACCGAAGTTTGGGCCAAAAGCCCTTTTAAAATCGCGGTTTGGGTGTTTTCCAAACACACCCTATATTAAAAATATTTTATAAAGAAAGACAAAATTTATTTTAACAATCTATATGTTTTAAAAAAATTAGTCTCTTATCAGGGCACTTTGGAAAGTGAGCTTTAAAACTTAAGTACAAATAATTAAGGACTTTGGGGCTTTTGTGTAATTTCTCGATTTTAAGGGATTTTAGAGTAATAAAATGGCTCGTGGTGTACTTGCTCGCTTTTTTTTTTTTTTTGCATGACGTGGCCTTGGCCTAACTCTTCATGTGATCTCTGATTGTTAGAAACACGTCAGATATTTGACAGTTTATTTTGAAAACTGTCGTTGAACAGCCCGTTTCCATTACTTTAGTTAGAAAATGCGGAACTCCGTTGAGATTGTTGGGAAGCGGAAACACGCTAAAGTGTGACTCTAAGGAAGAATAAGGGAGACTTCGCCATTTAATTGTGGGTGGGTGGGCGGGCTAAATTTTTTTAAAAAAATATATATAATAAAAAAATCTAAATAAACACTGGGTAACCCTTTTCTTTTAAAAAATATGTTTTGTTATCTCATATTTTAAATATAAATCATAGTTGATTATCTCACAATACCATTCCTTCAATGAATAATACAATAACTATTTAATAAATTTAAATACTTAGATAAATTAATTAATTATATATAAGATGTAATCTCTCTCAAATGCCTATATATAATATTAGATTATATATATTATATCGGTTTAATAACTTTTTACTTTTCTCTTCATTCAATATATATGCACATATCATACGCAAGAGTAGTCAGTCTACTCAATAATAAATAAAAAAAATAAAATTATATATTTATATAAAAAATTTAATAATATAACTTAATCTGAAAAAAAAATTATTTCTACCTTATAAATAAGATTATAGAAAAAGCTTATTAAAATTTATTAATATAGAATTAATTTAGTAGTATAATGTGTTATTAAATCACTCTAAATTTTTAGCTCTGAGTTCTATATATATAAGACATATGTGTTGGGAAAGATACTAACGTGACAAGAAAAAATCTTTGTTAGAACCTTATGTAGTGCGCAGTATGATGGCTGTGGGAGTTATAAAAAAAATGAGGGAGTAGAGTTTGTAAGAATATTGGAAAACTTTACGCTACTAGCCCCACCTATCGTCACCATTAAGATCGCAACAGCCAGATCTTTTGACTATATATATACATAAGCAGGCCATGTCAAGATTTATTCAATCTACAGTCACCATCCCCCGCCTCTCCTCCTTCTCCTAAGTGTGCTTGCAGCTTCTCCTTCACGAATGGTCTTCTCTGCGATCTTCCACAGCTTTCTTGAACTGTTTTCCAACCCTTATGGATTCAGCAACCGAATTCTCGTTAACAGTTCAAGAATGCTGTGGAAAATTACCGGGATGATCTCTATCGTCTCTGAATCGTTTCACCCTTTAAGCCTATCACCACGTCTCTCTAGTAAATTCGGTTACCTGAATTACACATGTCTTGTGTATTTACTCTCTCCGTAGCTGATCTCTGCACTGTTTCCCTTTTTTGTGAAATTCTTTCCTCCATTGATAGCGTCACGTAAAGCTAATATACTGACGGAGATTTCATTTTCATCTTGCAAAAAAGTTTACAGAACATATATATATGCAGATTAGGGAATCTAGTTTGATCCGGTGGCAACTATATCATCATGAACTCTGTGTTTGTTTTTCTTATTGAAGACATCCTCGAGAAATTGAATTGCCCAGTCGCAAGAATTAACGTGCTTGATTAACTTACGAGTTTGAGAGGGCTTTTTTCCTTATGAATCCAGAGAGGGAGCAGAGACATGCAAGGGAGCACTAATTGTGTGATGGTGAGGGCTGAAGTCCAACATACATGTGGTCTCTGTGCTGTGACTGCTGATTTCTCATCGAGATCGCAATCCTTAGATCAAGAATCTTGTTTCTGTGCGTCGTGTTTTTGGAGGTTGCTGGTGATGGGGCCTATGGTAAACAAAGGAACGCCGACAGGCTCAATATATATCTCTCGCCATACTGAAACGATAAGGGGGAGCAAGAGAAACATGATGTGTGGGGATGATTTGGGTGTTTGTATGGAAAACAGAAATTTATGACAGTGTGAAATCCCAATGTGCTTGGAGTTGAGAAGCATGGTCTTACGTGGGTCATGATTTGCTTGGAAAAAAAGCTGATGATGACTTTGGGAAGACCATTGGTTTCTTATTGTCCCAAAAACGAAGAATAATGAAATGAAAGATGGGCAGCAAAAGGAGTGGAATCCAGCACAGGATTGGATGACACTGACGTCATCCATCAAACCGATGGTGGTTTAGTATTTTATTGGACTTGGACCACACAATCACTCGCTCTTCTGTCTATGTCGTTTTTCTCGTGTCCTTCCACTTCAACCCCTACATAAATATTAGTCCCTCGTATAGAAGAGCAAGTACTTACAACGTAACTAATGAGAGTTGGTAAGGTACGAGCATATATTTTATTATATGTAAATTTAATTTCTGTTGCGATGACTCATTTAATAAATAATTTCATAAAATTTTTATAAGTATTATTTGAATCTTAGGGATATACCTTGATTTTAGTGTCGGTGCTAAACATACCTAAAATTTATTATACAAAAAAAAGTAGTAATAATAAAAGGTTATAAGTGAGATCAACTATATTTAACTTTGATAGTCTTTGATATTGTTAACGCCTTTCTCCTTGATAATAATAATAATAATAATAATAATAATAATAATAATAATAAAATGCTCACATGCAAGCTAAGTTTGTGGTACTCTCTTCAGGCGATACGTGTGTAGCGCTGATACATTTCCAAGACAAAATGTATAGATTGGATTAGTCTGTCTAGTACATTGGGCTTCCCCCAAAGAATGAAAGCAGGGGCGTCCTTTATAAAGCCAAACCCATTCCAAAACGACCCATAATAACAAGTAGTTCGTATTTTTTTTGTCAGATATTTTTTTTATTTCTTTTCCCTTAAAACCAACGAATATAAGGAATGTATATAACTAACATAAATATACATACGCAAACTATAAACATAAACTAATTAACCATTAACAAACAAATAAATACACAGAGAAGAATAGAAACAAGTGACCAGCGAAGAAAAACCACAGAAGAAGCAATGACGAAAGCCGTGGGAGTGTGTTTCAAAGCAAAATTACATATAAACTCGCAAGAAAATAAACCATACAAATATAACCAACGAAAACCAGCGGTGAGCCGGTGAAGTTACCAAGAAAATTCTTGGAGCCCCTTCTTCATCATTACAGAAAATGTCAAGAAATCCCTACTCACCAATCTCCAATTTCAACAATACCCTTTTTCCTTCGCTAAGGATCTCTTCCCATACAAATCTTATAAAAAGCTCTTTGGGGGCAAAGGATGCTTTTCCCGCGCTACTACGCCGATAAATCGGGAGATTGACGACGAGGGAAAAAAATAAAATGGCATTGGCGGCTAAGATTGATTTCCAAAATGGACGGTCGCCGGTGTTTTTTACGTTTAAAACGACATCGTTCGTGAGCATGGGCCCAGACGTTTTGAAGTCACGGGAGGAAGCTGACTCCAGAGAGTTAACAGCCGAGGGTCAAGCCCAGGTTTTGGGAAAATATAGGAATTTAAGAAAAATGACGTGCATTTAAGAATGATTGTTTTGAAATTGTCAGCCATAATGCATGACAACCTAGAAGAAATTACAGACATTTTCCATCGCTAAATTACAACCTTGGTGCCAACACAACAACCCTTTCATCTACCTGCTGATTGTTCCACCGCATATCACGCCCTTTGTTTCTGCAACAATCATCACGCTTCTCCTTTGTCAGCCCAAGCGGAGTCCACATCCCCTACCTATCTGCATCAACGCTATTATTCCGTAATTGGCAATTTCCATGATCATTCTCTCTAAACTTAAGCAAAAATGCACACTTTCTCTACTGCTCAACACGACACTTGAATTCCTCACGACATTTTTAGCGTACCTTGAAATCCATTTTCCATTTGGCGTGGCTCCACAAGAACATACAGTGGCTTCCCATTAAGCCTACGATGTCCCTGAATGATATAGAATAAAGATATAACACAAGATTGTTTCCACTACATCTCCTTAATATCTGGGAAAAGAAGAAACTACAGCGTGAGATATCTAAACTCGTTAATATCAGGATACTTCCCTCCATATACCAATGGCTCTTTACCACGTCAGGTAATTTTCACAGTCAATGATAGATTATCATTATACCACTAAGAAGATAGAAAATTTTTGGCATTTACCTTGACCTCAGGCACGCCAACCACACAAGCACATTCAACTACTTCAGCACCAACACGTTCTACAAAAAGAGAGGTTGAAAAACCATAAAGCATTCTAGATAGAAACTAAAGAGAACAATGATGAGTGAATTGAAGAAGCGAGAGAAGACAATATATACAAACCATAAAGCAAATTAATCACCTAGTAGTCTTATTGCAGCTGATAGAGTTCCACCAGTAGCCACCAAATCATCAATAACCAAGGCGCGTTCCCTGGGCTGTACCGCCCCAACATGCATCTCCAAACAATCGGTTCCATATTCAAGAACATATTTTTCTGATATGACTTCACCTGTATTTGAAGCATGTCATGGTTTAAGCATAAATCTGAAGACCCAGTAGAAACATCAGGAAGACTAGTTTACATGTATAGAGAGATATTAGCATATATAACTCAATACTTACAAAACTAGTAAGCATTTTATTTGAAATTGAATATCATATGGTTGTCAAGTCCAAGGCCTTTCTACTCGGACAAGACCATTCTAACCCAAAGTGGGAAAAAATATCCGTACTGTTTTGACCACAGTTGACATCTCAACTCAAACTAATGTAATTAAGTTTAAATAAGTAACACAACACATGGTGTGTTAAGTTTGTTTTCAAAATTAAATAGGTGCGTACCTGGCAGCTTTCTTGGTTTGCGCAAGGGAATAAACTTTGCACCGATGCCAAGCGCAATTGCCGGGCCAAACATAAATCCTCGAGCTTCCACTCCTACATATAATTCATCCAAGTTGCAAAACCATGGGCACATAAACCAAACAAGGGCAACATATGGGACTCTCTTGAGGTTAATTACATACAAATTTTCATGAAATCCAACTTCACTGCTCACATTGAGTGCTCCATTGGATCCAAAAGAGAAACACTTGATGTTTAGAATAGTATACTCATGTTTAAGTTCATTTTGTATTGGAGACTATTAGAAGATATATATGTGCCTTATATGCCAGGACCGTGAAATTATATTCAAGGTCAAAATAACCCCCCCCCAAACAAGTTTTTCTAGAAGGACAACAAAAAGGTCATTTTTTACTTGCACCAAGATATTCTGAGCCTTGCCTAGAGAAGAGACACAAAGGCCAAAGCAATTAAAATGAAGGCCAGGATATTTTTAAAGAGGGAGAATATAATATGGATAGGGAGGAGGATAAATGTGCAGAAAAATGAACTGTGATGAAAGAACTATCATTACATAAACAAGCAGGCGAACCTTCATAAAATAATTTCGGTTCAAAGAAGGCAATTAATTAAAGACAATGGACAGCCTTGGCTCCTGCAGCAGCAAAATATCAATATGCCACAATATTTGTTTGCTAACCTTTGAAACCTTACAAAACATATGTTTTTTCTTTGTCAAAAAAGCATGAATATAATAGAGGAGGGGCTCAAACGTAGAGTACGATACCGGCAACAGCAGAAATATCCATGTCTCTGTAACGATCGACAAAAATATCAACGGTGTCTTTGAAGACTTTGTGATTCAACAACAATGTCGTTATATCTTGAAACATGATTCCTGCAAATTCCATTTTAAAAAAACAAAACAAAGCCCGTATATAATAGCTCCAGATCTGTTCGATAAAAGTTCAAAAAGAAACTGCAACAAGAAGATAAAAAACAGAACAAAGACAAGTGAAAGGGACATTAAAAAAATGGTAACAGAGGTATCAGAGACTGAGCAAAACATCATTTAAAAAAAACAACAACCTTGTTTTGGGAAGTGAGGCACCACTCTAATGGCTTCCGAGATGGCTCGCAACCTCGGGTCTCCCTTCAGACCATTCTCTTCTGCAAACATTTTTCCTCGCAGTTATGTTTCGCTTGGGTAATCCCACTCTCTTTGTTTCAGGAAGAAGCTGGAAAAAGCTTGGGACTTTCTTTCGGTTTTTCCCTCCCAGTGTTAGCGCTCAGTTTTCTATGCGAGTAGTTACGCAGGGTTTGGTTTGGTTTAAAATATATGAGCTATTTGTCTGAGTCTATGTGAGTATTATTTATGTTGAGCGAAGCAGAGCACTGTGTGAAGATATGGGGGGCGGAGTGACGCGATTTTGGGCCGCGTGTATCACACGACGATGATTGAAAATTGTATTTCCAGAGAAAAAAATAATGATTGAAAACTGAATGTTCTGTTTGAAAATCTTGGATTCTGATTAAGGTGCTGACCTATTTGTCCCTTTGCTTCCTAATCTCGGCTTATCTATTAATTTGTGATGTATTAGTGGATAATGATGTTTAATTATGAAATAAAAAACTGTTATTCGTGTATAAGCAATGCCAACTGACTCCCTAGATGACAATTGTTTTAATAAAAACTACACTGCACGATTGATTGCTTCAAAATGATGTAATCGCATAATTACTTTACAATTTTATTATTATTTAACTTCATATGAGATTTTGTTTTTATTCCTTTAATTTATAAAATATCTTTTTATTCGTCTAGTCTACCATTAAATCCCCCAAACAAATAATGTTGATATTTAAATTTTAAATATTCATATTATCAAATACTAGTATATTTTCAATCCAGAATATAAGGTATAAATAATTTATTTATACGTATCGATAAATTAATTAAATCAAATAAAAATAATAAACATATAATATATATAATTTTTTAGAAATATGCTCAAAGGTAATGACTAATGAGAGAGGCAATAAACTAAATATTGGTAAAAGTAATGATATATAATGTGATAAAAAATAATGAGATAAACTCAAACACAACTTCATAAAAAAAACATTTTGCTCCTCCCAACTTTTATATTTTATAGTTTGAACTTGACAGAATAATTATTGGCACAAAAATTTATTACTTGAGGTTGATGGATAGAGCTAAAATCTTCATAAAATCCATGATCAGACTAAAATTTTATACAAAATTAAAATACTAAATATGTGCTATTAACAATTTTTTGATAAGAAGTTTAAAATGCTTGAATTTAATATAATATTTAATTTAGTATGTGTTAATTACACTATGTAGAATAAGAATATGAGTTAAAACTAGTTAATAATTTTGAAAAGTTTAAATTATCCTTAAATAAAATTAAGTGATTGGGAGTTGTTTAATTAGTTAGAATATTGCTTAGCTAGTTTGGGAAATAAAACAATGTTTCAAACAAATGATCTTAAATTTTGAATAACAAGGATGGTTTAGGGTTGTGTATAAGTAAAATTAGACGGGATAACCTCCTATTTGGTGGATTGTTAAAAAAAAAAATATAGATTATATTTTATAACTCGATATCTTACCCTATTTAATGAAAGCTTTAATCATGTTAGGCTATGTATGGGCGGGTTTTGGGTTTGTATACTAAAGTTGTGATATTATACTCATGTTATGGGGAAAATATATAACTATAAACTGCTAAAATAATATTATATTTACATGTTTTGAATAGTTAAATAATATTTATATTTTACTAAGTAAGGAAAAAAATAATTAAATTAATGAAATCTATTACACATAAAAAAAATTTTAAGATCTAAATAGTTTGTAATTGTAACGTTATATAAATCTCTCTAATGTTGACAAAGATAAAGCACATGAAAAAATAAAATAAATAATTATAATTTATAAGATTAATAAAATTAAAACAAAAAAAATTAATAGAGTTATAAATTTTAAAGATGTAATTTACCTATTTAACTGCTTATATTTTTAAAATGATATTTTAGTTACTAGTAATTATCATATTCTCCCTTTTAAGTGTAGTATATAAGAAAAAAATAAAAAAGAAAATAAGGAATCCTTATAGGTAAGGTAGTTGTAAGGTAAACATACGGTATGTTTGGCTCAATAAAAGGGAGAGAAGTAGAGAGATTTTAATAGAGTGAAAGAAAGAGAAGGGAAGAGAAGATATTTTATTATTACTTTATTTAGATGAATATTAAAAGAAATGAGGTGAGAAATTTCTATATTATTTTTTGATTCAAAAAGAGCAGAGAGAGAAAATATTTGTATATAGATAAATTTACTCCTATACTATTTTAATAAAATATAATATAAGAGTAATATTAAGATATTAAAAAAATTATAAATATATTAATATTATAAAATTTAAATATTATCCCTCTTCTCTAAATTTTTTTAATTTTACAAGAAAAGTAAATTTGAAGAGGGAAAAAAAATTTTAAACCCCTCCTAACAAATTTTCATACTCAAACAGGAGGAAAGGGAAAAAAATCTTTTCTCTCTTCCCTCATCTCTCTCCCCTACATTTTTTTTTTACCAAATTATGCTTAAATCACCAGCTTTGTATATACCCCTAACCTAGTGATAAGAATTAGCCGTATTTTTCGGAAAAAAGCCGGCTATTGAATGCGGTTGCAAATCCGCCTGCAAGGACGACACATCCATGTCACCGATGGCAGTGAAAAGGAAAATTAGAAATCTCTTTTTACTGAAAATTTTAAATTTGTTATCCAATAGTAACATTTAAAAAAAAAATTAAATTTTCGAGGTCATATAATTCAACCGGGACAATTATTTTTCTATTATATCTAATACAGCTTTAATTATATATAATTTTTTTTGTTTTATATATAATTAAAAATAAGTTACATATTATTAAAAAGAATTATATCAACTGAAAATATATAGGATTTAGACACTTAAATGAATTTTAAATATCTTTACTTAATAAATTTTGTGATAGAGATTTATTTAAGAATTATAGGTTGATAGCACAATTTAAATATTTGGTTTAGTCATGGACTGCTAGTTTAACAAAAAAAAAAGCACAAAGTTTACATAATAAATTTAAGTATTTTTACATAATTACAAGGATAAAATAGGATTGGACGGCTTCAATCTTATCCACTTTTTTTTTTATAATAAGAGAAAAAAAGAAAACAATGGGATGTTTCCAAGGAGGGATATAAAATAAAAAGGGAAAAGGAAAAAAGCGAACGACGCGCGGAGGAGGGAGGTGAAGCAGCACGACGGAACATGGACGTACAGGATCAAACTGTTCATGCGCACGCGAGTGTACTAAGAAAATATGAGTTCTAAGATGATCATCAAGAGCTTTAGAGAGACAAAGCCTCACATCCGTGAGATCACAAGGTCGCGTCGTACTGGACGTTCCAACGGTCAGGATTCTCCACATTCTCTACGCTGAGATCGCGTCCGTGCAAACTCATGTTCGAAAAAGATCATGCCCTATCTTTTCCTCTCTTTTTAACTCCTCTCAAGTCAAAGCCTCTCCCAGCACCCCATGAAGATCACGCCATATCTTCTTACTCCCTTTAATTCCCATTCTTGAACAGGAAGCATACATAACTTTTCTGGAGAAAAACGGGAAGGCATGGTGTGGTAATCAGGAACAAGAGCGAGGCTGGCAAACGGTGGGAGTCATAGAAATGGCAAGTTGTAACAACTTTATAACGATGCAATAACCAAGAGAGATGGATAGAGATGAGAGACCATCCAATTATTTAAAAATTAAATGTCACTTTTAATATTTTAATTTTATTTAAAAAAAATGATTTAATCTAAGCCAATTAAACAATGCATTCCCTAAGATTTGCTACTCGCTCTGCAAGAGTTAGGCGGATTGGGAGTTAAAAAGTAAAAAGAAAGGAGGGGAGGCCTACAAATGCAAATTAAAGAAGAGTGATATTGACAGGAAAGGAATTTGAAATTGGATAACAAGATCTTCTTAGGATCCGGGGCCCCACGTAGCGTAAATGCCTATTTGCTCCCTGTTTTTGTATCTGTGGGTGCACATCGTACCCTTCCCTTCACCCTACCCCCTTACTAATTAATTAGTTAATATTATGACGTTTTTTTTTAAAATAGTTAGAGCTGGAAATAGGCTTAAGGCTTGAAAAAAGTAAAAATTATATCCCATATAAAAAATCTAATTATATTAAAATTTTAAAAATTTATTAAATTATTATAAAATCCTACCAAATTTATGATTATTTTTTTTAAATTATAAAATAATAGAACTACTTCTAAACAAATTATTTAGCTGTTATTTTTTATTAGCTTTCAGTTATTATTTTTTTTAGAGTTATCATTCTTATTATTTGAATTATTATTTTTTTTATTTGAGTTATTTTTTTACGAGAAGAATTATATTATTTAACAATTTAAAAAATTAATCATAAATATTGTAGATTTTAAACTAATTTTATAATTTTTTTAATTTTTTATAATTAATTTTTTTATATAAGACTTAAATGTAAAAAAAATGGTTTGCTAAACAAAAATCGCGATGAGGCTTATTCTGGGATTTAGGGTGTGTTTGGATTAGCTTTTGGAGAATAGATTTTAGGCAGAATAGATTCTGGAGAATAGATTTTGAAAGAATAGATTCTGGGAAAAAAGTGATTTTGAAAATTGGAAATGTTTGGATGATTAGTAGCATAATTGATTTTCTATTGACAATTTACCAAAAAGGACATAAATAAAATTGATAATTACGTAAAGTATATATTTTCATTTTATTGATTAAAAAATAATACGTACAACCCATTTGCGTTTGAGTATAATAAAAATTAACCCTATTCACTTTACTTTTAATTTTTTCCTGGTATTGAAATAATACTTTCTAATTTAGAATTTATTTAATTTATATTGTCATATAAATAGAGTTTAATTATTTAAATTTTTAGATAATATTAACAATTGGTGATTAATAACACACACTATTATTTTTTAAATACTAACAATTGATTTTTTTATTATTTATAATTTATAAGAATAATTTAAAAATTGATATACTATTTCAATTTATGTACGGAGAAATTAATAAGAACATACAAAATGATTGGTTGAGATTTCATTGGTCGAACAATTTAGGGTGCATCAGATAAATGTACAATGTCTAACTACTGATCTTCTCTATAATAAATAAGCTGATCCCGTATAAAATCACGACAACGAGCCATTTTAGATGAAGAGGTCTATTTTTCCCTCCAATGCATAAGTGACTTCAGGACACAACTTCAGTAACATATGGGTTCACGTTTTTACCAAATTAAAATGGATCGAATACAGGGCTATTACATATGCAAGTTAAATTTCAAATGAAGTCTAGACAGCGAAGAAACTCCATTACCATTCTTCATTGACAGGACAAAATACAGAGCTTTCCAATGAGACAGCAGAGAAACATATTTCATGCGAGTAACATATTTGGTTCACGGAATCATGGAGATGAAGTGAAATTATCAAACAGCAAATAACATATTTCATGAAATAATCAAAGAAGAATAAGCATTCATGAACACATTTGGTTCACGGAATCACGGCATCCTCCCACACAGATTCACTGAAACAGACAAAAGCACATATTTCATTCACCGAATAGTACACTCACGGAAACCTTAGCAGAAAATGAAGCAAAGCAACAGCAGGAGATCATGTGCACAGAGCAGAAAATGAAGACAACACTGGACAATTCACAAACAAATACACCACTAACGTAACGGAAACCAGTATACCGGAAGCAAAACAGAGGCTCACCGACCACCAAGTTCTGGATCCACGGACTCGACCACCAAGTTCTGAACAAAGTTGACGGTGGAGAACAACGTCGAGGGAGGACGCTGCTGTCTGAAAGTTCTGGATCCACGGACCCGACCACCAAGTCTAACGGCGCAAGCAGGCTGTCGCCGGAGATCAATTATCACGCGATGGCACGGCACGGCAAGATTTGAATCACAGCTCCTCTTCAGACAGAACAGTCACACCAGATCGGGAGAGGTACCACTGAGGGACTACAGGTATGGAGGAATTGCAGCCGGTGACCTGCACGATTTGCACCAAACGCCACGGTGAACCACCATCCACCGTCGGCAGCAAACACGCAAACCTACTGGATCCGCAACCAACACGTACATGAAAGGCGGAAGAAGAAGAAAGGAAAAGAGAGACCGACGCGAAAGAGAAGATGAGAGGGAAGGAAAGGCGAATGCTGGGCGGAAGAGGAGAGGAAAAACTGGAAAGCGTCGGTGGTGGTGTGACTGTGTGTGTTGCGCAGATAAAAAAAAAAGAGGAGGAAAGAAAGCAGTGGAGAAGGGCACGCGGGTGTGTGTTATTTTCCAACGGTAACTTTTACCCAAACCTGACAAAAAAGCAGTAGTCATGTGGATTCTCACAAACCATGGTTTTGTGAGACAAAACCATGGTTTTAAGACAAAATCAATTATGCTTCAAAAATAGGTGTTTGGCTAAAAAACACTGAAACCATGGTTTTGTAGTGGAATCAATTCTTAAACCTAGAGTCCAAACACACACTTAATTAGTAATTCCCAATCAAATCTTAATTTGTTTTTCAACCCTTTCCCACCAATCATACACTGAAACCTTCTATCCCCTTTCCTTTCCGTTTCCATTATTTCTTCAATTCCCTTCGTACCCGCTGCCCCCGTTTTATCATTATGCCAAATTGCCAACCATTTTCCGTCCTCGAATATTACACCATATGAGATCTATTTGAGTGTTTTGACTTTATTTAATTTCAGGTCACATTCTTTATTATTTTTTTCATCATATCCCTGTTTATTTAGATATTTCTATCTCCGTGTATGAAATTCTAATTATTAAACGTCAGGCTTATTTTCCATATTTTTTTATAGATCCTCTATATGTAAATTATAAATAACTAAGTTATTTATATTCTATTTGTAAATTAATTAAGAGGAATTATATCGAAGACAGGGGAGTATACTTTTCTTTTCTTTTTGTTTTAATAATAAATGTGAGTATTTTTTGTAATTTAGATTTTTAATTTTAATTCTCTCATCGTTCCCGTTACACCGGAAGCGGTTGGTAGGGGAGAATAATTTCTATTGGTTGTTGCCTTTGCCTCTTTCAACGGGTCTGGCGTGCCAGCAAATTTTTGTTTTTTGTGGGGTGGGAAAAGAATCGCTGTGGAGATCTGAAAAATGAATGCATAGATTTGATACGATGAATAGTAGAGCACAGAGGAGAGGATTGAATGCGAAGTTGTAAAATGACAAAGTGGGAGCATTGATGAGAATGAAGCAGCAGAATCTGTGAGGATCCTTCACCAGATAGATTGATGGAGACAACTTGCAGCTTCAATGGTCCTGGGCTATACCTAGCTAATTATTCCCATTTGGGTCCTCTCTCTCATAAATAATCTTTAGGCTGTGTTTGGGCCAATTGATGGGAAAGGATGGGAGAGATTTTAATAGAAGAGGAAGAAAAAAAAAATAATGAAATACTTTTTGAAATTTAAAAAAATAAAAAATATCTGAATTTTAAATAAGAGAGATTAAGCAGAAGCTCCAATCTGTCATTTATAAATTTCTATGCAGAATTATAAATACCATTGTGAGAGTTACAAATATTATTACGGGAGTTATAAATACTATTGGTAGAGTTATAAATACTATTTTAGAAGTTATAAATACTATTGTCAGAGTTACAAGTACCATAGACAAATATGCAAATACTATTCTAATAGTTACAAATACAATTGACAGCGTTATAAAAAATATAATTTTATCTTTTGCCTCAAATTTACATTTATAACTCTGTCAATAGTATTTATAACTCCCATAATAATATTTACAACACTCCTCAGAAATTTACAAATGATAAATGGGACTTTCTGCTTAATATGTCTTTTAAAAAGATTCAGAGGCCTTTTCTATCTTTTTAATTTCAAAAAATCTTTAATTATCTTTTTTCTAAAAAAAGAAAAGGGAAGGATTTTAAATATTATATTATTTAGATTGATAAAAAAAAAAGGGAAAAAAATATTTTTATATAGATAATTATGATATATAGATAAGATATTTTAAATATATTAAAAAATTATAGATATAATAATTAGAATAAGATATTTTTTTTTAAATCTCTTAATTTTAGAAGGGAGAATTTTTTTTTAAAACAAATTCCTCATCTCCTACAAATTTTGTGTGGTGCAATTAAAAATAGGCAAAATCTCTCCTCTCTACTCCAAATCACTCATACCAAATACACCCTTAATAATGATAATATAAAAAAAAAATTGGAGAAATAATTATTTAAGTTCTAGGGAAATCCCTATAAAATATTTTTTTAATTATTAATTTTTTAAAAAGTATCCTAATATATAAAATAATATATTGGTCATAAATACTAGTATGATATTTTAAAATTTGGAGAAAAGATAGAAGTGTCCCGAAAGTATGTTAAGAAAAATATAAAATTAGATCAATTATTATTCGTGTGATAGGATTAATAATTTTTATAATTATTTTGACTATTTTAGTAAATATATCTATTGTTTTATTTAATAACTTAGTTGTAGATAAATATTTAGGTTAATTACTATTCGAATAATGAGATTGATAACTTTATAATAATTTTATCCGCCTCAATGAAACTATTTACTATATTTTTTAACAATTTAGTTAAAAATAAATACTTGGATCAATTACTACACGTGTAATGAGATTAATAATTTTGACCACCTTAATAAATATATTTATTACTCTCTTTTCATATTTTTTTCCTAAATTTTAAAATTCTATATTAGTATTTGTGACTATCGTATTTTTTTATATATTAAGATACTCTTTTTCTAATTTTAAAATTAAAAAAATATTTTTCAGAATTTTTCCCAAGTTCTACGGTGCTTATAGTTGAATAAATATTTAAAGTACAGTGAAAAATTTCACTGGGCCCGATCTCCAAACCTCTGTTCACCACTATTGCTACCATTGGAGCCATCATTATTTTTTTTTATTATAATAAAATTTAGGTAGATTTAACACTTGTCCATATTATTATTAGTTGTTGAGTATTGATATTTATATCTTATAAAAATAAAAAATACAACCAATAAATTTTGACACAGTTGATAAATTAATCTCTTAAACATGATATTTTGAGTTTAGATTAGAGTGTGTGTATGAAAAAATATTTTGTTAGGAGAGACAATTTATTCCAGTGATTAAGATAATTAGTCTCTAAACTATTAGCTAATAGATACCTCATAATTTCTAACAAAAAACAATATAAAACAGAGTTGATAAGAAAACAGTTAAGTTTAGGAAAACTATGAAGCGCAATTAAAAAACAATAAATCTTTTATGTCCTATCTTCCAAATAAATGCTCCAATTTATTTTATTTTATTCATAGAGTTAAATAATGACCTTTACCCTGTTAAAAAAAGTGAGTATGAATTAAGAAAACACTATTTATTTATTTTTTATTTTTTTGGGGGTCAAACCAAATTCTAAAAATAAAATAAATAGCCTTTTCTTAAGTCGTCGTGGGCCTCGGATCCATATAGCCACTCAAGCTCTACCCAGCCAACTATTTTGCGCATTGGAGAATAGCCCCGTGTTGATGAATTTGCACATTATTTAGGGCACATCTCAGATTTATTTAGATGGTGGAAAAACACCATGACCATAATCATTATAGAATGTTAGGTATAAGTCACCTTGTGTGCTTTAAAGAATGTCTCAGAAGTTCAAATCTCCATTCCACCCAGCACAAAAAGTTTGGTCCTACTCATAACGGGGATGCTGAATATTCATATTAATTGTAGAAAGTGACTGCATTTTTCACCCACTGCACTCGATTGCAATTGGATTCTTAGTTGACTGAATGCAGATCTCACCATTCCTCTCACCATCACGAGTATAGAAAAGTGGTGCAATGATCCAACTCGAGTCTCAGATTTACAGCAAAAAGAAATATATGATGAGCGATCTCTAGAAGAGTACCTTTCGGAGACAAGGTGCATGAATGCACTTACCTAGCAGAGCATCGACTCAAAAGACAGAAGCATTCTTTTCAAAAACAATATGACCTACTTAGAAATTTGAACTTAAAAGACTTTCTTTTTAACTACACTCATCACCTTGCTAGGCTTAAAGGCTGACATTTTTTGAGTAGTGCTATTCGCATGACTATAGTTTGCAAGCAGCTTCCTCAGCTTCTAAAATCTGTTCCAGTTGAAAGTCACCCTGACATCCTTACAATTCATGAAAAGTTCAACAACAAAGGCGATTATGCTCACGCTAAGTGTAACCAGAAATTAGAGTTTCTTAGAAAAAAAAGAGAAGACAGTATTCCAACAATTCCTGAAGTGTGGTCATATATGCAAGGCATCTTGGGTGGAAAATAAGTATGAACAATGTAAGCTAAATCATAGGAAAGCATATATACAATTTTTGCATTCAGAGTGGTACCAGTCTGGGCTTATGTTACATTGTTCCATTTTGATGTATCGACAAATTGCAGTATAGCAGTACAGTTGATGGATTTCCTTCCCCAGCGCAGAAGCTAGTTAATAGTAACCTGTACATTCATAAGTTATTTGACTATGATGGCATCAGAGTGGTAATACTACCGACCAGTTGACGCATTAGTGCCTTCTCTGAAAAGAATATTGGAAACTGAAGGAACCCATACCGTGTTGACAGAATTTACAGCACCAGAAGATCTCCAGGCAGAGTTGCCAGCATTCTGGGCATCTATGTGCTGATTTTCGCTCTCTTTCGCGTGCACCTTGTTCTTCCCCATTTTCTTTCCAATTGACAAGCCTAATTTCAAAGCTGTAAACAGGCCAAATGCAATTAGGGCAGGTCTGACCAACCAGTGATGATCCTCTACATGTTTATACTTCTCTATGATCCCAGGGCAAGTACTAAAGTTGACTGCTTCAACCTCGGATGGATCAGCTAAGAAGGTGCTTGCTTCATCCCCAAAAGTCAACATCCCTGGGAATTTGACAATTAGACAACCATTGGGTAGGATCCATGATATCCTTCCAGTAGGCCAGGCCCCTCCCCTTTTATGAGGCCATTCAAATTGAGGACTCAAAACATTGACTTTAAGCCTTACAAACTGCCCCACACAGTAAGGCTCTGCCATTTCAAGTTCTGAAGAACTACCCGTCCAAAGAGTTTGCATTCCAATAAATCCAACAGCCACTCTACCATCACGGCTAATGGAATGCAGAATGCCTACTGGCGATTGCTTCTCATCTTCCTCCTTCAAGCGTACCCAATCGCCAGCTGCTAAACCAAATGTGACACGCTCCAGAGTTGAACTATGAATCCTTAAAGGGTCATGAATACCGTGGACCCTCACTAAAACAAAACCGTGATCTGCACTACGTTCTAAACCAACAACAGTTCCTTCCGGGACATCCATGTTTTGACCTTTGCATGAATTGGTTGGTTTTCTAGATCTTACCATGTCATTCACCTGGAGACGATCCTTTAAAAGAAACCAATCTGTATAGCCTGTGCTACTTGATTTTTCAGCAACCTTCATGGTTCCGAGATATTGCCATCCTCCATCATTGGCTAATGCATCCAGAAAGCTGTGAAGTTAGCAGAATAAATGAGAACAGAGAACTAGTTGCAGCACATTTTGTTATTTTCATGAACACAGCAAGAAATTAACTAAAGGAAAACTATACTTAATTAAAAATTTAAAATTAGATCCAGTATTTCTCAATTTCTTTTTGGTGATCACAACACTGATAATTGATTAGAGTTTCAACTTTGTGGTCCGGACATAATCCAAGATCAGTAGAAGACAAGTTCAGAGCAGTCAAAATCAGATACAAATCAGCCAAATTGTATGCAGGGCACAGGGAATTAAAAAGCAGAGGAAACCTCATGTTTTTCCTGCAAATAGTGATTTTCTAAAGAAGTCCATGTCCATAGTAGTTGATTAACAGCATCATTTGAAAATACCAAATACAAAACTTTTTATGTAGGGGCATGTCCAAGCTCTTTAAGGAGGTCCCTAAACTACCACTCGTAAGTAAGCATAAGCTTCGACTCAATTTACACTAATAATAACTTCTGCCTCTTGAGAGTTAAATGTAAGGGACATGATTACTCTAGTTCACTGTAAGACCAGTTTGTAATCATAGATGACACAGTCCGCTCTTACACACTAGTCAGAATGAATTTTGTCATATATATGCCGCAGGACATGCAGGAGATACTGGACACATCATAGAACCTCTGCAGAGTGAGAATGGTCAAGAGGAATTAATCCAACCCCTTTGATACAATAGCCAATGGAACTTGAACTCCTATACTTGCATCATTAATTTAATATAATCATGTTTTGTTGGAGGAAGAATGTATGTTTACTGGAACTTGACAAGCCACTTAAACTGAATGCAAAAAAAAAAAAAAATGAAGATGCCAAAAAGCTGTCTAATTACAAAATCACCAAATTTTCTTGGAAAGTTTTGAAACAAATGAAAACCTTTTAAATACGCTCAGAATATCCACCATTGAGGGACGATTCCTTAAATCATACTCAAAGCATCCGCTGAGGATATTCTCAATTGAAGGAGGAAGACCACTGGGAATAAGAGGTTTCTCATGCTTTCTAACTACAAATTGATATATTTCACCAACCGATCTCCTATACCAAGGTCGATCACCAGTTAACATTTCCACAATGGTACACCCAAATCCCCATGAATCTGTCTCAAAGGATATAGGGCCTCTGACTTCAGGTTGCCATTGTTCTGGAGCCATGTAATTTGGAGTCCCCAGCCTGTGAGCCATATCTGGGCCCTGGAATGAGAGGCCACGCAGAAGATTTGGGATACCAAAATCTCCCAAAATAGCTTGGTCATTATTATCAAGAAGCACATTAAAGGGTTTAAGGTTGAGAATTAGGATTCCTTTTGAATGAAGTTCCAGAATACCTTGGGCTAGATTGATTCCATACCTGCAGCCAGTAACACGCCTTTAGGATTGACAGTCCTTTATTTTTATCTTTATTTTTTTGCTACATCAATTATCAATATCACCTCAACACATCATGCAATGAAATCCTTCCTTCTCTGAGCCTAGCCATTTTGTCACCGACAGAACCCTCATAGAAATTCATAATGATGCATATCTGTAAGGGGAAAAAAGATTCATTGTTAGTGAGGTCCAAGTTGATGGTAACTTGAAATATGCAAGAAAAAGAATAAAATTAGTCCAACCCTTCCGTTTAAAATTGAAATTCCATGGAGCCTGCAAGCCCCAGCCGCTCTTTGGAACTTAAGATATAATTCATCAAATTTCTCTAATACAATCCTCAAGTTGTCCTCTTTGATTGGATACAACATCTTGGCAGCAACTTCATGGTACTCATCATAATCTTCAGTTGACTGATGATGAGTTGCTAACCAAAGATCACCAAACGGTCCCCGGCCAATCCTGTGTCGAAGTTTCAGCCTCTCAGGTTCGATCCATGGACTTTTGTGGCCAGATGTACCTCTGACAGTGCTTAGGTTCGCATGATCATCCCCCAAGAGCACATAGTCAAAAGAAGATGTTGATGGAGTAGCAGTGACTTCTTTAGCCATTTATCAATCTGAAGCCAACATTTGATAAGATAATTCAGCAAACAGAACAAGCCAAAATCCAAACATGATCATTAACAATTTTGAGAACATGTCATAGAGCAATTTAAATAGAACACAAGAATACACCAGAGAAGAGACGAAAGATCTCTAGACTCCTGAAAATGAAGAATAAATACACCCCAGTTGACTTGATTCCACTCCATGACATATCAAGGAGTTCAAATTACATTCTCAAGCAGATACTAGTTCAAAGGTAATTGTACATTGTTTTTCCTCCAACACTTCAACATTCATTAATTTTGGAAGATTACTCCGTAATTTTCGGACATAAGAGTAGAATCAATTAATATTAAGAAATACAATCACAAGTTAATCAAATGCTTTCATCACATAAGTCAAAGAAACAAACGTCGACTAAACTGAGCTAGATATAGCTACCCTTATGCTTTGAGTTAAGAACAAGAGACAGCCCGGAATTCGACTCCCTTAAATGCGCCTTATATCCTCAATAGTGCGAGAATCTTGGCATAAACCAGGCACCGAGAGCTTCTATTGGAAGAGTTATTCAACTTTCACGAACCCACCCCCTGTGGAATACGCGAACTCTTGAGCTTTTCCGGGAGTATAGAAGAACAACAAAGCCCGTCAAAACAGGAGCAAATAAGAATTCTGAAAAATAAACAAATAAATAGTAGAAAATTCACTGAAACGAAGAGCAAGATCTTCGATGAAAGCGGTGACCAACCGAGGCGTGGTAAACATAGTAAAGGACAAGGAAATTAGCAAATTCAGAGGTAAAATTGAAGTAAAGTAGAGACGCAGAGAGAAACGAAGGAGAAGGGGTCAAAAAGGAACTAACCTCTGAGCTTGGAATCTCGTAAGCGAGGAATCTGGAGTGCGGAACCGAATCGAAGTTACGAAAGTCGAAAAGCTTGGGGATACATATATGATATATATGTAAATATCAAAATATATGGGACCTCGCTAGTAAACGTGGGACCCACGATTATCTGACGTAATTCATTGTTAGACTATATTTATGCATGTAGTTTGGAGGGTGAGTAGTGCACGCAATCTGCAACAAATGCCCTTACGCTAAATGATGATGAAGTGATTTCAAGTTTTCAACGTAGCTTCCAAATTACACTGACGAAAAAGAAAAACCGAAGAAATTGCGTTTTTTGGGACTGATAACTAAATTGTTATATTCGAAGTCAGATTTATGCTGCTTTCTTGTCTGACAATGTTGCATTGCTTTCATGCACAATGTTTCCATCACGACAACTCTTTTGAGTTTACTGATTGACGAGTGCTTTTGCTTCCACGGCAATTCCTGCTATAAGGCATTTAGCAGGCTTCTTAGCAATGAGCATGATCTTCCACGAATTATTATGCCTTTTTTCTCGTGACAAATCAATTTTTATGCTCTGTTCTTAAAGTTTTTATCCAGAAGTTCTGCATAATTGTATATAAATATATAATATTGATTTGCTTCGTCTACGGTAATCCTAACTACTCCTCCGTTTCTTTCATTCTTTCCTTTTTAAATGAATCTGCGGACTTTGACCAATAATTATGCGGCTTTTAAATGGAATATAGTTCTATTAAGTAGTCTTGCAACTTTTTTTTCCTACCAAAATTGTTTAAAAGGGCTGTAATCACCTACTATTTAAAAATAGGGTGAAGTCTCATTTCTTTCTAAATTATACCAATATTAGGCAGAACGAGCCATCAATTACCTTCATGCATAAACTTAGACATCTAAGAGTTAGGATACTTCCCCAAACGTCATGACTAGAACCACAAGAAAATAGGATTTCACCCTACTATTAGATCGTGAGTCCAACCTTTTTTTAAATATTTTTATAAAAAAGAAGTAGTTTTAAAACTTAACATTATTAAGTTTGGGAGCAAAACATTTTAACTAGGAGGATGAAATATACAATACAATTTTTGTATAGTTTAAATATTTCATTCTGGAATCTTTTGAAATGATTTTAGAATTCAATGCCTTTTAGCATATTAGTTTGTTTGATACAAATAATGTTCTTTCTTCTGCACTTGTGTTGATTTAAATTTAAGAAGAAAAGATATTGGGCAAAAGGAAGTTCTGACTTGATTAAAGATTAATCTTTAAAATTTGACTTTATTTGACCTAACTTCGGCTCATTCAAAATTTAATATTTAAAGATTGACTCAAATTATTTAAAATGTTAGTCTCTACATTTTTTAAAAAAATTATAAAGACTAAAATTAATTAAGGTAAAATTATATGAACTGAATGATTAATTTTCTTAAATATTTAAAATGATATCAAACTTTACTCTAGATTTACAAGAAGTTAATGTTTTAGGCAAGTTCAAAGATTAAATCTCACTCTTATATTCTACTTAGCTTCATTTTTTTTTCTTTTCTATTTAAAATGATATCAAATTTACTCTAAATTTAGACGAATTCAGTGTTCTTAGACAAATTAAAAATATAAAACTGTTGATTAGCTGATGTCAAGTGCTATAATCAGAATGGATCCTCTCAATTTGGTTACCAGAACCCGTCCTAAAGATAAGCTTAACTACTCATTTTGTTCTATCATCCCCTTTTTGAGTTGCAAATGAGGATTAGCATGGTTTACATTTATTTTAGTAAAATCTAAAATGTCACTTTAACTCCTAAAAAAAGTCCACTTCAACTAACTGAGAAAGACGGAAAAAACATAAAGAAGGAAGTTCTAAACTCATAAAATTGAGTATGTTTATTAATCCTTACTTAAGACTCGGTGCATAGCATCATACCATGTGCACACAATCCAGTTCCTGTCCATATACAAGAAGACTGCAAAGACATAACAAAAAAAAACAGACCTTTTCCTTCAAGCATGGTGAGTTGGCAAAATACTGCTAAGTTAAATATGATGCCCTCATTTTTAAATAATTAAACATGCCCTCTTTCTTTTTGAAATTATAAGAGACCAATGCAAGTATTCATAGTTTGTGAATAACATGATACATTGGTGTCTGTTCATTCATCACACTTATCTACAACTAACTACTACACCAATAATACACATAATTCCGTTCTATTCAATCAAAACAGAAATCAGTACACAAAATAAACATGAGATGGAATAAGGCAAGAAGCACAAGAATAAGAAAACTTTAGAATTACACAAGCAAATCAACCGTTGCTGATGATTTTGAAGTGCTACTTGATGAAGCATATCAGAGCAGATGAATTCTAGCATATGTGGGAATGTTTAGATGCAAGAGTATTGCATAATTGATTCGTTTATTCTCTTCCTTTTTGCTCCATTTCTATCAGCCCAACCATAGCTTCTAAGCACTAGCCTTTTAAGATTACTTAGGACCAGGAAAGGCAAAACGTTTGCTTCTCGCAAACATATTAATTAAGAGACGAGGATAACACTCAAAAGTTAATTTCCGTTTATTCTTTTTCCCACTCTATTGTTCCTTGTGGGGACTAGGAAAAATTTTATGTTCTCCCGAAAAGGATTCAGAGTGAACAAACAGACTTTACATTCAGAAATATTTGTTTACCACAGATAGAGATCCAAAAAACGCAAATCTACAAATATATATAGCACCAATCCTGGTATCTGTTGGATTGAAGATGAACACAAATAAACTAAACAGTAGGAAGAACCTTCTTAACAATCTCCTGGCTAATATTTTGGATTTGGGAATCAAGGGACTTGATGGTATCTTCCTTTTGCTTCTCCAAGTTGGCCAAAGCCTCCTGCAACTCAGCCTCCACTTTCTTCCTGCCTTCAGCGAGCTTCTGCTCCACCTCGGCCTGAGTCTCCTTCTTCATCTGATTGAGAGCGGCAGAAATCTCAGCCCTGGCAGCCTTCATGACGGCGGCGGCCTGTTCGTCCAGCTGCTTCACCTCTGCGGAGGTGTCCTTGACGCTGCTGAGCTTCTCACGGATGGCGGCGTCCCTTTGGTCCATGAAGGAGCCGAGAGGGGTGAAGAAGAGCTTGTCGAGGGCCACCATGAGGAGAAGGAACTCAGCCATGATAATGGGGAGGGTCAAATTGAAGTCGAAGAGAGCGGCCTTCTCGATTTCTGCAGCGAGAGAGGGAGGAGCAAAGGCAAGAGAGGAGGCAGCGAGGAGGGAAAGGGATTTGAGGGTGGGGGGAACGAGGGATAAGAGTTGGGGCTTGGAGATTTTGAGGAGAGGGGTTCTGGGGAGTGAGATTTGGAGCACTGGCACTTTGGGGTAAGGCGAAATGGAGGAAACGGGAATCAGAGGTTTGGAGGAGGCCATGATCATGTTGGCCATGGCAGCAAATGAATTCGTTTGCAGCTTTCGATTTGGATTTCAATCTCTTCAGTCTCAGCCTCTCAGCATTCAGGATTGCTGTATATGGGAAAAGAGAGGAAGAGGATCATGATTTCCTAGAAGGCTATCCAAATTATTTGCCACACAAATTAGTGAGCTTCTGTGACCGTGGATGATGCTTTGCACGCTGTCAAATGGACACACGCCACGTGCGAGGAGTTCGCAATTCTTAGTGGGCCGGGTTCAGATCCCAGCCCTCTTGGGTGGGTTTGAAATTCAGCTTAAAGTTTAGCCGCGAAAAATTATTTAACAAGAGAGCAAAATCATTACAAGTAATAAATCTTTGAACTGAAACCGAAAGAATTCATAAATCTTAAAATCTCTGAAATTGACCAACAAAAATAGAAAAAAAGAAAACTAACTAAAACGTGGCCGATTTTTCAAGGTCAAGCCATTTCATATCACACCATATGGAGGATGGCAAACAAAGAAAGGGAGGGGGATTCTCCATATACAGTCCCGTACACGCTGGGTCAGGCATCATGGCAGCGAAAATTTAAACACACACACACACACACTCTTGGCATTCATAGAAAGAACTCATCTTTCAGGCTGTTGGGAGAAAAGAGGGCATGTGTGAGCTGAGAGAAGATATGTCTGAGTCTCAACACCACCCAATCCCCGATTGTTTCCGATAAAATCGCTTTTTCCTGTAAAAGCTTATCTTCCTAAAACTGCCCAGTAAGCCTCGAGCAAGCCTCAGGGGACAAATCCTGCCTTCGCTTCTATTTCTTCTCATGACTGCAAGTCGTGTGCATGTTAATAACCCTCCCCAGAAGCTTGTTAGCTTGTTTTCAAGATTCTTAACGCGATCATCATTATTGAAATGCTGAATATTCCCCTTCTCTATCACTATGCTATCCAAACCAATTTCATCATCACTGTCACTGCCATCGTGATCTTTCTGCTGATAGCTACTTACTTTTGATGAAGACCTGCATGACCCAGCGGCTAGTGTAAGAAATTTTTCGATGCTTAACAAAATCAACATGCATAATATCTCCAGGAAGTTTTCATTCATTTATCAACCTCAATAGTAATTGTTCCACACCCTCTAAACCTTACTATAATTATGCAGGTACTAATGAAAGATTGGTCACTGAAATCAGATTGGTTCATGTTGACATTTTCCTGAGGATGTAATTGTTTCCCAGACCCATTAAAGCAATGACAACACTCAACTAGAGCAAGTCGAAAATCATTATGAGTTTAGTTCTTAATCATGCAGGCGACACAGCAGAAAATTTGTCGTTGAGTGTTACAGGAATACATAAAGAAGTCCCTGGATAAAATCATACCCTCTTTTTTGTTTTGAACTAACAATACGTTTCTTGAATCTCCTCCTTCTCACATTGCAACTATTTGAGACATGTCGGATGAAACGAAGCTGCACATACCAAAATAAAAACGGTACAGATTAAGAAATGGGTAAGGGTCACGTTGCATGAGAGGCAGATTTCAACAATGACGGAATTCTTATTTTAAGCTGTAAAAAGAAACTAGAACAAGAACTAAGTTGAACTGTCTCAATTTTCCATTCCATACATCATAGTCCTCTTTTTTCGCCAGAAAATTGTGCTTGTCTCTAAGTAATTTGGAAGTCTTTTCAAGTTGTTTAGTACAATATGTATTCAACCTAGATTCAAATTCAATCCCAATATTTCAAAATTTTTAACAGATTATAAATAACCATCAAGTTGAGCAAAGAAGTGTTTTCCTGTCTGGTGACCTATTAGACGATCTTTCAAAAATTTCACACAAAGACAAGCGTAGAAACTGCTGATGCGGATTCCTATAATGCAATTTTTACATCCACGCTTACCCCTTGTGTATAAAGAACAAATACAACAACAACAACAACAAAGCCTTATCCCATTAAATGGGGTCGGCTACATAGATCATACGACGCCATTGTGCTCTATCAAAAACTGAATCCTTGGTTAAGTTATTGACCAGGAGATCCCGCTCAATGACCTCGTTGAGCGTTTTCTTTGGCATTCCTCTATTCCTTTTAACCGGGCTCCATACGATTTGATCCACCCTCCTCACTGGCGCATCCCTTGGCCTTCTTTGTACGTGTCCAAACCATCTGAGACGATTCTCTACTATTTTCTCCTCAATAGATGCCACTCCAACTCTTCCCCGAATTTGTTCATTACGAATCTTATCTTTTCTTGTATGTCCACACATCCATCTCAACATCCTCATCTCAGCTACCCCAACTTTATGCTCTTGCTGTCCTTTTAAAGCCCAACATTCGCTTCCATAAAATATTACTGGTCTTATAGCAGTGCGATAAAACTTTCCTTTTAATTTATCTGGTACTTTCCGATCACATATAACCCTAGTAGCCTTTCTCCATTTAAACCACCCAACTTGAATTCTATGATTAACATCCTCCAAAATTTCACCATCCTTCTGTATAATTGATCCTAAATATTTGAACTTATCTATTTGTGGAATAACTTGATCTCCCAATTTGACCTCCAAGTTATTTCTAACTTGCCTCTTATCAAAATTACAATGCATATATTCAGTCTTACTTCTACCCAAACGAAAACCCTTCGACTCTAAAGTATTTCTCCATAACTCAAGTTTAAAATTAATCTCTTCTCTTGTGTATAAAGAACAAATAAGAAAGAAAAATCAAACCACACACACAAAAAAACATCAAAGAATACGTGGAGACAAAATTTTGAAAGATATTTCACCAGGATGTGTTTGTGTAGATTAAGCCTGATCTGCAATAACTGAAAAATCGAAGTTACAAACCTGGTCACCATCCTTGATGCCATAGTTTTTAAGATAATCTGTTTCTGTAACTAGCTTCTGTCCATCATAGCATAAGCAAAATTGCCCCCAAACATGCGGCCTATGTAATCCAAAGCAATAAATATAAAGATAGATTAATAACAACTAGGAAAAGACCCGTATGCACGAGAAATAATATTTTGAAAGGTAGCACGTATTCCATTGGCAAGAAAAAAAGGTGATATACATTTCGATCCAAATCTGATCACAGACGGCTTCATTTGAATCTCAAACCAACATTTCTTTAATCTCAGCCAGGTCCAATAGTAGTCTATTTATGGTAAAAAAAGAAAAGAAATCACTTCTATTCCATAAGGTTGGGAAAGCAAATTCTGATAGTTTGGCAATAAAATATAAGCAAAAAGAAGAAGAAGCAACATTGCAACAATCATTAGAAGTCTCCCAAAAAACATCGTTCGTTGGCCCGTCCTTGGCAATCAAAATAGTAACAGGAACAGAAAAAATTTGGATCCCTCAACTGATTAATCGTTCAAGTGAAGAAAGATAAAAATAGAGTGGAACTTATATTAAACCTTCATCACCAGGTGAATCTCACCTAAATCTGTATTTGTCTTGAGCAAATTGAACAATTGAGAGAATCCAAATCTAGAAAATAATAAGTTCAAGTGGACTCAATTAGATTTAGAAAGCTTTACATCACACAACACACATGCTTGATCTGCATATGAAAGATAATTAATAACCATACCATGAAATTTTCCCTGGTCCCTTCTTAGGCATGTGACTGAAAACTGCCTCCACTGCTTGCCTAAGTTCTGCGATAGTGGCCGTCTTTGTGACTACAATATCTGTGAACAAACTCTTGATTCAGCGAAATTTGATATTTAAAAGTTTCCTTAATTTTCTTGATCACCATAAAACACTAGGAAAAAAAACGATGACGATGACGATGAAACTTCAAAGAGGAAGGAAAAAAAATCAAGTAGAGAATGAAATACCGAAGCAAGAGCCGTCCAATTTGAGAACGGAGAGCCTGAGAGGATCGGAAGGAAGTTTACGATACGAAAAACTCTTTCGGGAGAAAATGCCATCCATGATCGTGAATGGAGAGAATGGCAAAGCCAGAGATCGGCGACTACGAGGGCTCTCCTTTGAAACTCTTAAAGCAAAATCACGCTCTACCAATTTACAATCGTCCATAGCTCTGAATAAGACAAACCTTCGCTAAATAGCGTCAGGAACCGACTCAACACATAATCTTTATATAAGAGAGAAATCAGAGATTCTTGGAGAAGAGCAACACGTATTGTGAAAATGAATTTAGGGCATGGCTTTCGAAACTGTAGTAGACCTTCTGTCGGGGGAGATTCCTCATAGAAGAGAAAGCCAGCGATAGAGAGAGAGGGAGAGAGTTTACTCGGTCTTTGAAGCGAAGGCGATTGCGGAGATGACAGTTAGGCTCCTGGCAAACCGTTTCCCGAACCGTCAACCGACTCGACAACTGTTGGGCATTTTCCCCTTCCCCTAAATATCGGTATGTATTGTATATAATAATTATAATTATTAAAATTGGAAAACTGGTATCTGTTATGAATATTAGAATATAGATGTCCATCTCCATCTCCCTCCACCTCTTCA
Organism: Leucaena leucocephala; assembly: GCA_037074615.1. Lineage (NCBI taxonomy): Eukaryota > Viridiplantae > Streptophyta > Magnoliopsida > Fabales > Fabaceae > Leucaena > Leucaena leucocephala. The sequence goes on along the minus strand of CM073540.1, from coordinate 4,116,697 downwards.
AATTCCCTAGGTCATTATTCCTTCATTAATTACTAGAATCTTCATTATTCCTTTATTAATTACTAGACTCTTCATTATTTCTCATTAATTACTAGACTCTTCATTACTCCTTCATTAATTACTAGACTCTTCATTATTCCCCATTAATTACTAGACTCTTCATCTTCAACTTCTATGCCTATAAATAGGGCATTCCATTTGTATTGTAAAGGAAAAAAAAAAGAAGAAAGTATAGAATATATACTACTATCATTTTCTTGTCTCCATCTTTTCTCTTTCTAATCTTATTGCTAGTTTTATAACACGTTATCAGCACGATTGCTCTAGCCAACTGATAGTATTATAAAATCTATCATTGGAAGGTAAGTTTCTATATTACTTTCATGTTAAATTGTAGTTTCATGTTTGATTATTTTATAATTATTCAACCTTCTTAATCTAAATCTCCATTTAACTTTTGTTACATTTTATGATAATATTATCATGTCGAATCTTACAAAACTTGAGTTTGTGGCTCTTGACATTACTGGAAAGAATTATCTATCATAGATACTAGATGCAGAAATCCATCTAGATGCTATGGGTTTATGAGACACTATCAAGGATGACAATCAGGAATCTAACAAAGCCAAAGCCAAAGCAATGATCTTTCTCATCCACCACCTAGATGAAGGACTAAAAACTGAGTATTTAACTGTCAAAGACCCATTTGTTCTTTGGAATAACATAAAGGAAAGGTATGACCACCAGAAAACTGTGATTCTTCCAAAAGTTTGTTATGACTGGATGCATTTACGTTTGCAAGATTTTAAATCAGTCAGTGAATATAATTCTGCACTATTTAAAATTAGTTCTTAACTGAAACTATGTGGAGAGAAAATTACTGATGATGACATGTTAGAAAGAACATTCTCCACATTTCATGCATCCAATGTGCTATTACAGCAACAATATCGTGGAAAAGGATCAAAAAGTATTCTGAACTGATTTCTTGCCTTTTTGGTGGTTGAACAAAATAATGAGCTTTTAATGAGAAATCATGAATCCCGTCTAACTGGCTCTACTGCATTCCCAGAAGTGAATGTAGTAACAAATGAATCATCCCGTGGTCGGGGATATGGACGTGGACGTGGACGCGGCCGTGGCTATATACGAGGTCGTGGTCAACGTGGTCGTGGTCGTGGTTCCCACTCGAGGTGGGCAAACAATGATAATAACCACAAAAAGGAAACTAGTGGGAATGATAATTATATTGAAAATTTATGTCATCGTTATGGTGAAAAAAGTCATTGGGCTTGTACTTGTCGTACACCAAGACATTTGGTTGAATTATACCAAGAATCGCTTAAAGGGAAAAATAAAAATAAAGGCAAAGAGCCAAAGATAGAAACAAATTTTGTTGGGGAAGAAAGCGATTCTGATTATGGCAACATGGATGTGACTCATTTAGATGTTGCTGATTTCTTTGCCGATCCTAACGGAAGAATTGATCACCTAATTGGTGATGGGAGTGTCCAAAAAATAAGCTAAACTTTTATGATTATGTGTGTTTTCTTTTTGCTATAATGAAGTTATTTTCTTTTTATGATTATATTTGCTAATATATTTTTATTATAGTCATATGTGTTATTTTTTTATATGTTGTTTTAGAAGTATAAAGATGATTAAGGGGTTTGGAAGAGCAAATATATTGTTACCTGGAGGAACACAATTATACATTGATAGTGCATTTTATTCCTCCAAATCTAACAGGAATTTGTTGAGTTTCAAAGATATCCGCAGAAATGGATACCATATTGAAACAACAAATAGAGAAAACCAGGAATATCTCGTTATCACAGATATGATTTCTGGTAAAAATGCACACTGAAAAAGTTCCCTGCTCTTTCTTCTGGAATGTACTACACATTTATTAGTACAATTGAAACACATGCTATTGCAAACCAGAAGTTTGCAAGTGAGAATAAATTTAATATTTGGCATGACCAGTTAGGCCATCCTGGGACAATAATGATGCGAAAAATGATTGAGAATTCATGTGGACATTCGTTGAGAAGAGAATCAATTCCACAATTTCATATTTTCTCATGTGCTGCATGTTCTGAAGGGAAACTAATTATTAGACCTTCATCGATAAAAATAAAAAGTGAGTCTCTCACTTTTCTAGAACGTATACAGGGAGATATTTGTGGGCTGATACACCCACCATGTGGACCATTTAGATATTTTATGGTTCTAATTGATGCATCAACAAAATGGTCACATGTTTGCTTATTATCTTCTCGTAACCTGGCGTTTACGAGATTACTTGCTCAACTAATTAAATTGAGAGCACATTTTTCAGATTATCCTATTAAGAAAATACGTCTAGATAATGCTGGTGAATTTACTTCACAAGCTTTCAATGAGTATTGTATGTCTCTGGGAATCGATATTGAACATCCTGTAGCACATGTTCATACACAAAATGGTCTTGCAGAATCATTAATTAAACGTTTGCAGTTGATTGCAAGACCATTGCTTATGAAATCAAATCTCCCAATATCTACTTGGGGACATGCAATTTTACATGCAGCGATGTTAATTCGTATCAGGCCAACTAGTTATCTTAAGGTCTCCCTCTTACAAATGGTTTTTGGTCAGGAACCAAATATTTCCCATCTAAGAACTTTTGAATGTGCGGTATATGTTCCGATTGCTCCACCACAACGTACTAAAATGGGTCCTCAAAGAAGGATGGGAATATATGTTGGATATGAATCTCCTTCTATAATAAAATATTTAGAGCCAACAACAGGAGATTTATTTACGGCTCGATTTGCTGATTGTCATTTTGACGAATCAAATTTTCCAACATTAGGGGGAGAAAATAAACAGCTGGAAAATAAAGTTAGTTGGAATGAATTATCATTATCTCATCTTGATCCTCGTACAAAATAATATGAGCTAGAAGTTCAAAAGATAATTCATTTACAGAGTTTAGCCAATCAATTGCCAGACGCATTCACTGACCACAAGAAAGTGACTAAGTCACATGTTCCAGCTGCGAATGCTCCTATCAGAATTGATATCCCTATTGGACAATCTAATGGATCAAAAGCACGCTTGAAGCGTGGTAGGCCCATCTGTTCCAAAGATAAAAATCCTCGAAAAAGAAAAGGAGCTATAAATATAGATGGCCAGGTCGAGGATATTCAACAAAATTTAGTGACTCCAGAAGAGTCCTTTGACAACACTAATGTCTCAATTTCGAGAGACATTCAGGTACCTGAAATATATGAAAATAATGAGATCTCAATAAATTATGTTGTCAATAGAATACGATGGGATCGAGATAAAGTCAACGTTGACGATATTTTTGCATATAATGTAGCGCTTGATGTAATAAAAGATGATGAGGATCATGAACCAAGATCTATTAGCGAATGCAAACAAAGAGATGATTGGTCAAAATGGAAAGACGCAATTGAGGCTGAATTAAAATCGTTAGAAAAACGAAAAGTTTTTGGCCCTGTGGTTCTTACACCTGAAGATGTAAAACCAGTTGGATATAAATGGATTTTTGTGAGAAAATGAAATAAAAATGGTGAAGTAGTAAGATATAAAGCACGACTTGTTGCTCAAGGATTTACACAAAGACCTGGTATTGATTTTATAGAAACATACTCACCAGTGGTGGATGCAACTACTTTTCGATATCTAATTAGTCTGGCAGTAAAAGAAGGCCTCGATTTGCGTCTAATGGATGTTGTTACAGCCTATTTGTATGGCTCACTTGACAATGATATTTATATGAGTCTTCCTGATGGATTTGAGTTACCAAAATTATATAATTCAAGTTCTCGAGAACGGTACTCAATTAAGTTAAATAAGTCTTTATATGGATTAAAGCAATCAGGGCGCATGTGGTATAATCAACTTAGTGAATATCTATTGAAAGAAGGATATAAGAATGATCAGATATGTCCATACATTTTTATAAAAAGATCTGGAAATGAATTTGCTATAATTGCTATTTATGTCGATGACATAAATATCATTGGAACTCCTGAAGAGTTTTTCAAAGCGGTGAATTGCTTAAAGAAAGAGTTTGAAATAAAGGACCTGGGAAGAACAAAATTTTGCCTTGGACTACAAATTGAACATCTGAAAAATGGGATCTTCGTGTGTCAAGAAACTTACACGAGAAAAGTATTAAAACATTTTTATATGGATAAATCACATCCATTATGTACTCCAATGATTGTAAGATCTCTGGAGAAAAATAAAGATCCCTTTAGACCTCAAGAAGGTGATGAAGAACTACTTGGCCCAGAAGTGCCTTATCTTAGTGCAATTGGTACGCTTATGTATATTGCTAGTCACGCACGACCAGATATATCATTTGCTGTTAACTTATTAGCAAGATATAGTTCTTCACCAACAGGAAGACATTGGAATGGGGTTAAGCACATTCTTCGTTACTTGAATGGTACTATGGATATGGGATTCAAATGAACATAAGACTAACTTTGTTGGATATGCTGATGCTGGATTTCAGTCTGATCCACATGTTGGTAGATCGCAAACAGGCTATTTGTTCATATGTAATGGTACAGCTATTTCATGGCGATCAATGAAACAAACCATATCAGCCACATCATCTAATCATATAGAAATAATAGCGATACATGAAGCAAGTCGAGAATGTGTATGGTTAAGATTGATAATACATCATATACGTACTAATTGTGGACTGTTATCTAGTAAAATGATTCCAACAGTTCTATATGAAGATAATACTGCATGTATTACCCAACTAAAAGAAGGGTACATCAAAGGAGACAGGACAAAACATATTTCTCCAAAATTCTTTTTCACACATGATCTTCAAAAGAATGGTGAGATTAATATCCAGCAAATCCGGTCTAAAGAAAATCTAGCAGATTTGTTCACTAAGTCACTTCCAGCAACAATATTTGAGAAGCTCATACATGATATCGGACTTCGCAGATTCAGAGATATCAATTGATGTTACAAAAAGGGGGAGTCGATACACGCTGTACTCTTTTTCCCTTGTCTGAGGTTTTGTCCCACTGGGTTTTCCTAGCAAGGTTTTTAATGAGGCAGCTCTGTAAGTGTATCAATTAATTGTGTACTCTTTTTCTTTTACTAGGTTTTTATCCCACAGGGTTTTTCCTAGTTAAAGTTTTTTAATGAGGCACATTATTAAAGAATGGACATCTAAGGGGGAGTGTTATGAATATTAGAATATAGATGTTCATCTCCATCTCCCTCCACCTCTTCAAATTCCCTAGGTCATTATTCCTTCATTAATTACTAGACTCTTCATTATTCCTTCATTAATTACTAGACTCTTCATTATTCCTCATTAATTACTAGACTCTTCATTACTCCTCCATTAATTACTAGACTCTTCATTATTCCCCATTAATTACTAGACTCTTCATCTTCAACTTCTATGCCTATAAATAGGGCATTCCATTTGTATTGTAAAGGAAAAAGAAGAAGAAGAAAGTATAGAATATATACTACTCTCATTTTCTTGTCTCCATCTTTTCTCTTTCTAATCTTATTGCTAGTTTTATAACAGTATCTTAGAAATAGATATTTTGGAAATGGAGGCAAAATATCAGATTGCTAGAAAGACATAAATGAAGGGTCTCATTCCTTAGTGTCGTAATAGATACATTTCCTGTTGACTGTTACCCTGGGACAGCTTCATGTTCACCTTTTGATATTCTTTTATCAAAATTAGAAAATACTACAATAATTCTTTACGTTGTCCTCTTTTCAGACATTTGAAGACAACCAGAAGGAAGGAAGGGATCATTTAGAGGGAGAGTATTCCTCCAATACTAGCAAATGACTAGCATGCGCCATCTGTTCAGTTTCCATAATTCTAAAGAGTTCTATGAGGACTTTTTCATATTTTATTCTTTATTTGCAGATACTTCAAATTAAAATAACTACCCAGTCGCTACAAGGGGGAAAATTAGTGTCCCGTCCAAAGTTGTTCCGCAATATGCAAGATCTCAATCGTGTTCCATTCTATTTAGTGCTATAAATAAATTGGTAAATACAAAAATATGGATGCACAGGATCCATCTCGTATACAATGTGTCAACGGAGTACTGGATCAATTCGTATCCTATCAGGAAATTGGAGCACAATCATATACTAACTTGTCACTAAGCATAATTCCCTAAATATCTTAGATTAATAGCTTGATCGCATTTTTCACTTCTCCTTCTTAGGACTCTTGAAGCAAATAATTGTCGTTTACCACAGAAAAAACGTCTTTTACATACTTGAGCATGCTATTTGCCCACCAGCTTATAGTAGGCATATAAAAGAGAACCAATGAAGCCGAGAAGTTGCCCAACTACATTCCACTGTAACCAAAACATCAACAGATTCTGTCATGAAAAAATTTGGGGTGGGGGTGGGGGTGGGGGAAGAACAAGAAAAAAAAAATCAACAGTAACATGACATGATTAGATCACTCACAAAATCAAACGGTAGTCCTCCAAATAATATCCAGCCCAGGCCAATAGTGAATAGATCCTACACACCGATACCCAAGAAATTAAAATCCATGCATAAAAGCCGCATGGGGCAATTCTCAAGACAGAAATAACAAGCAAAATAAAACATATATCAGGCACATTTAATTCCATGGCATAATGTAGAAAAAAGCACATCATTCCTAATCCAATTCAAACAAACGTATTATGATAAGTTAGCTGGAATAGAGAAGGCCACGCAGTACTATGCATATGCAATCGGATCAATACCAACATGATAATAAGAGCATCACATGCAAGGTAAGATAACGAGCTGGTGAACAAACCTTCAAACTACCACAGATTGTCTGAGTAAGAGCTGAATTTAGAGTTGTGTTCAGAAAAATACTGTAATTCAAGAAGAAAGCCAGTATGCAGGAACAAAGCAAAACAACCTGCCAAGCGGAAAAAGAACAAGCACAAAAACTACTTTAGAGAGAGTTAAAGAGACCTGGGCAATTGATGCTAAAGAGTGAAGACCGAAGACATTGCTTTTCTATGAACAAGAATAAAGAAAATTTTTATTTCTTGGATTTTAACCAATAACCAATAATGGACAAATATATATAATTTAATTCACTGCAAGAGTCTGAAGCTCCAACTTGACTTTCCAAAAATGAATTGTTTAATTTTATTTTTTTGACCAACAACCAAGAATGAAGGAGAACAGCATCTGCTAGCAGTCAGAACAGAGCATACCACAAAACCTGGAGAAAAAATATAAGGAAAATTGATTGCCATCTTCAAGTCGCCCTGAACTAGTGTCCAAATTAGCAAAACTGGTCCACATACGATACCTATAATAAAGTAGAAAAGACATTACAAATCAAATTAAATAAAAAATGAAACAAATGTTCAAATTTCAATAATGCCAAAACAGGATTAGAAAGTTTAAAGGCTAATGGATAAAATCCATTAACTTACTGTTGCACCACATGAGGCCACAGCTATTAAGCCCACTGGTTTTTCCTGAAAGAAGGATATAATAAATATAACTCTCAAGCTAAGAAAAAGGGAACGAGTTATAGAAGTTAGACATTATAAGAGAGTGCGGGTATTGAATACAACCAACACGGGCAATGGTGGCAAGATATATTGCTGTGCTGATGTTTGCCATGAAAACAATCGAATAACCATAAGCATCAAATGACAAGTCTCGCACTCCCGCAACAAAAGCCCCAAAAGCAATCAAGCCAACACTGATAACAACCTTATAAATTTCAGTCGAATGAAGGAATCAGGAATATGTTCATTCAAGCAACAATTTTAAGCTTGATGTTGAAAGGAAAATAGGGGAATAACACATAAAAAGTTCAATGGACTTTGTTTGAAAAGAAACTAAGGAAATGCCCAATGCACCGTGTAGAATATGCATATATTAGATTCATCGCAGAACACATATGAAACTCATTGAATTGTTTCCATCTATCACTATATAAACAATGTAGAAATTCAGTGCTTACTTTTTCTCATAACTTGTTGAATAACAACAAAGTACATTTATCAGAGATAGGAGAGTAAACCAATATCTCAAGTAACTAAGTGATAATACCTATTTAAACAAAATAAAATAAATGAATTCAACATAAGAGATAAACCCAAACTAGGACACCCAGGCACTACCAAGAAAGCAGCTTATTAAACAAATAAAAACAACCTAAACAGCTAAAAAAATATTAAACATGTGATGCATAGTCACAACAAATGATGTAAAGGGCCTACTAACTTGACATTGCAACCATGCATAATGTGACCAATTACTCTCGCATTCATAATGAAATTCGAAAGTTCCGATGTATTTAATCATGAAAGCATTTACCTGAAAATGACAGACGATGTATATCTCTGCCCAACCAGAATATACTCAACAATCATTGTAAATACTACTGTTGTCCTCCTAAGGGTGGCGTACATTGGAACATTTACTCCACGAACAGATTCCATGGTGACTAGCTTTCAAGGAGAAATACAAGAGTGAACAAAAAACATTAAAATCAATGAAATCAATGACTGGGAATTTATCCCTTAATAGGAGGAAGAAAGGATATACCATGTAAAATAAATATGTTCCCGATAGAGGAAGGGTGTGCTTCAAAGTCTTCAATGGTACAAATTTTGTTGAGTTGTCATATGAAATCAAAGAATCACCTGCTGTGAAAGAGATTATCTTCCACCTCCTCAATAAATACAAAAAAGAACAAGAACATACCATCTGCAGCAGAAAGAAACACATAATCAAGTCTAAATTTTTTCAATAAATTAAGGAGGTTTTAAGAATAATAAGATCGGTATAAGTTGTTAAAATGTTCGCATAAAAGATAATGAAATACGAAACTACTATCTTTCTAAGGATCAACCTGAAGAAATGTGATGACATTTGCAGATGGGAAGTTGTAAGATGAAAGAGCTGCCTTATTGAACATCACCAAGAGCACTACAAAGAAAGAAAACAAACGAATGAGTAACTGACACCAAGCAGAAAAGCAGCTTTCATCTGCTAAACGTTAAACGGAGCATGGCACAAATGATACATGTTGAGTCTAGCATGAAGGAAGTCGACTGTTAATGAAACCAGTCGACTATAATATAACAAAGGTGCAGGATTCATTCACTTCTAAAAGGCACCACTGGTGGAATAAGAGGAACGAGTGTGTTCTGCAACTTGTGATTGTTCGTCGTCCAGAAAGGAAAGTTGGTCATTTCTATAACATACATGCCAACTGGCTCTTTGAAGCTATAGACTGGCTATGCCATGACGCTCAATTAGTTTAAGCACTGGACTGATCAAAATTGAAACTTCAAAAACTTCTATTTTTCGCAGAGTTCTTGGTTATTTTGGTTCAGGTGCTTGTGTGCCAGTGATCTTTCATGTGAACAGTCAAACGTCTAATTGGAAGTGGGAATGGCGTTGTGCATCATTATAAAAGATAGATTGAAAAGCTAGACCCGAAGTGGAATGGCGTTCTAGATTGAAAACAAAATAGTGGGAACAAAATGGACAAAAGACCAACACACGCGAAAGGCATCTTCATTAATAGGAGAATTACTTCAGACAAGAAGTTTATTTACTGCAGATAGATATACAACTGTTTAAGTGGCAAAATTTGTAAAAAGAAACACAACAAAATTAGGTAAATGCAAATTGGGCAAGTAATAAAGTCGCACCTGCGCATGACATGTAGGAAAGAGCAGCGTAGGCTCCACGTCTGGTCATAGCAGAACCTTTAAAGAGCTTCTCATCAGCCATTAAAAGCGCCTTTCCATCTTGGTCCTTTGGAGTATCCGATACCGGAAGTGTCAGATTCTCCAACGAAGCGGACGGTCTTAGAGACATTTCTTGGCGATTTCTGTACGGAAGATTGAGAGAAACAAAATACAGAAAATAAGGCTCTGCGTTGTCTTGATTATTGTTGGGAATGGAGAAGGAGACGACGTGATCCGGAGGAAATACCCAATCATAAACTCGGAGGCGAGTTGTGACTCGGGACTCGCAAGCTGCGTGCTTAGACGCTTTATGCCAACGTATGCACCAAACTGGAAATATCCCGTCTGACCTGGTTGATCAAACACATGATACTTTCAGTTTTTAGTTAAGATTTTTCTTTCGGGTGCTATTTTTAGCTAGAGTTAAATTAAATTAAATTAAATGGTGTCCTAATTTTGATGTAATTTGATTTTCCGTTTCATAATTAATTTTAATATACATATAACAATAAAAAAATCATAGTTTTAAAATTGATTATGATACCCATCTAAATTACATCCTCGTGTCTAGAAAGAAAAATACTACCAATTTTTTTTATAAAAATTTTTAGAAAAAAATTAAACTCTCTACCAATTTAAAAATAGAGTAAAATCTCACTTCCTTTTAGATGATATTAATATTTGACAGAATGAGTCATTAATTATCCTATAATATAAATTTAAGTACTTAAAAATTAGAGTACCTTTTTAAATGTTACAATAAAAATTATAATAAAATAATACTTTTAGTTTCAATTACTATGGATACCAATTTTTTTTCTTTTTTATTGTGCACGCAGTTCATTGGAATTTTACCCCGGCTATATCCATATCAGACCTGTATCGCGTACTTGGCTATGGTGAGTGAATCTCCTAACAAAAATTTTTTGCATACGCTAATACTTAAATTTAAAATCTCGTTTAAACGATACTAAATTACTTATCATTTAGATTAACTAGCTTGATACTAATTTCCTTTGATTTGATTGCTTAGTAGGTAACGAACTTTTTTATCGGCCAAAAACTCGAAGTAGACAAAAATTGAAAAAGTCAATTCGGCCACGCGCTTTATAGGGCCTATGTAGCATAGAGGTGGGGACGAACTGGGCCATTAATTTGGATTAATCTTGAATGCCTTGCTTTCTATTGGGCCTTAAAGTTCCCCGAGAAAATTTAAAATTTTTAAAATTGTACTTCTTCTTTGTATCAAAAAAAAAAATTGTACTTCTTATTTTTAACATCTAATCCATGTTAAAATGGGTTGAAAAGGATTGGAGGAATGAAAAAAGTTGTAAAGAGATGCAAAAATTGAAAGAATAAAAAAAGTTTCAGAGACCATGCATACATTTTATAACTTGTGAATAGTGTGTTTGCATATGAATTTTATATTTTATTTTATAACTTGTGAGTAGTGTGTTTGCATATGAATTTTATATTTTATTATATTGATATATTGTTGATATTTTATATATTACTTTTTTAATTTTTAATATATCGCATATTTAACTAATTTAATTAAATTAATAAAATTAGCTAAATTAATTAACATTATATATTTTATCTTAAAATACCCTAATAATCTTCTTTAATACCCTCCTTCCTCCATCTTTATCTTAATTAATTATTATTGAGGGAGTATCAATAAATGTAATTTAAAAAAAAGTTAATAAATATAAAAAATATATTTTATATTTAAGATTAAGATCAATTTATTAATTAGGTCGGTTATATATCAACGAGAGAAGGAGTACAAGAGATTTATTTTTACTAAGCGTCTTACATTATTTTCTTAGTTTTAGTGTCCAAAAGTAATGGTTAATGATACCAGAAAAAAGGAAAATAAAAGTTAAACAATTAAATTAAATTGATATTAAACTAAAATAGATATGGTTATATCTTTATCCTCGTCTCGCAGTGACAAAATTCTCTATAAGAGGGGCTAGTTACAAAAAGAAAGAAAGAAAGAAAGAAGAGACACTAGTTAAGCGGGGAATTAAATAAATATACGTGGTTTATATCTTTATCAGGGCAGTGAAAATTGTTTACATTCTCACGGGCAATAAGAAAACTAGGAAAGTAAGGCGAAGCCAAGATGTCCTGCAGTTTACTTAGACAACACGAAATGCAAAGGCTGAAAGCGGCATCGGCTTGTCCCCTAGGAAGAATTAGCGTCTTTTTGGCTTGTCATGAGAAATTAAAGAAGGAAATAATCATGCTTTGAACGCAATAATTACGGTCTGAATAAAAAGAGCCTTATTTTATAGACATTTAGACAATGGTGGGATCTTTCAATTCCTACTTTCATGGAGTTTCACATTACCACAGCATCTCAAAATCTACGATGCCCAGCTTAAAAATTGCATCACAAGCTTCACAATTTTGAAAGTTAGCTGAAGATATATACAGCCCCACAAATGAACAAGACATCAATTAAACGGGTTAAGTGGGAAACAAATTTTATGTTTAACTCCATGTGAAATGGAGCCTCTTCATGGGGGTTAATTAAACACTGGCATATAGACATATGGTTGGTTGGATTGATAAGGATGCATGTCGAGACATAAATTGGACAAGCGCTTTGAACAAAAATGGGCCAGTGTTATCTTCATCATCAAAGCCAAGTAAGTCTCTTTTTACTCCTACAGGTGCTTGGGATGATGCATATCGCTTCCCCTTTGAGTGTGGGGCCCCATCATCATTCTTGATGGTTGGAAAAAAATTGCCCCCCTCCCATTTCTTTCGGCTATTGAAAATCGATGTTGACGTCTGTGTAATCTTATCGAATGAGTATTTTGAAGGGTAGAACCAGGTTTTGAATTTTTCACCCACTCCTGCCCACAAGGTGTCTGATGAAGTGTGCGAGTGAGTTGTACGGGGTATGTCTGCAGTAATGAATGCCAACTCTAGGGCTAGCATTGAAGTAGACCAAGTGTACGTTATGGGTCCTACTAGTCGAGTTTACAACCACCATCACACGAGCGTGACACAGCAGCTAGATCAGACAGATTAGACCCTTCATAGAAATGGTTAGGATTCTGAAACACGGTGGCGGTTCAGGTTCAGCCAATGGCATTATATGCCCATTCGCGTCATCACGTGGACTTCACATGCTCTCTGGACCATCTCTCTTGTGCTCTATAGGTAAGTGGGTAGTAATGGAACACATACCTAATAAGTAAGATATGCTAGTGGTTGTTTTGTTCAGCACAACTCACTTTCCATCCAACCCCATTAAGTTCCCCTGTCTATGGAGAACAAGGGGAATCTGAACCGAAGCCGACAGAAAGAATCTGTATTATTTTAATCGTGTGAAGCAGGGAACTGGAGGGTTTAGTGTCACTATTATTATAATCAAGAAGCTGAGAGTTTTTTTCTTTGAAGTTTACTTCATTGGATTATATGAAACTTGTGGCTTCTAAAATCATGATATGGCTGACGGGTAACTGCCGACAATTTGGACATACTAGCTAACAAAACCAACAGGTGCATCAACTAGTTATTATTTTTTATATATATTTGGTTGGAGGATCTTAATAATTAATTAGCAAACGGAGCTGGGTTCATACAACTGCGAATCCATGATTAACGGGAGCATCACTTGTTTGCCGCTCAACTGCTTGATAAAAGTTCATGATGATTTGAACAGTTAGCAATGACACACAAGTTTGACACCTGTCCTTGATATTAGTGTGGGGCAATAAAGGAGTTGTGGGGAAAAGTAAAGAAAATAAATGAATAATTACACAAAGTCGTGCAATTTGGGATACTCATATCTCTCCATATCTGCTAATCTTGCTGTCTCTTTTATCATTTTATGGGTAAAATGTTGTCATATACTTAGAAGTATTATTAGATTCTTGCTTCACTTAATGAACCCAACCCCCAGGGTCTTTTCCGAATGATCCCCTTCACCAAACTATAGTGTTAATGAATATGACAATTCCTTAGAATAATAAACAAAGTACCATACACACCTAGAAAGAAGAAAAGCTAGAGAGAGAGAGGGATAAGAGGATATGTAATTAAGTGGGGACGTTGAGGCCTGAAAATTGAGACCAATGAAAGAAACCGGGCAAAGTGGCTATGGCACGTTGGTGCATCCATTCCTCAACTAGTTTATAATGCTGCTGGTCTTTTAGCCGACCCAACTTTCATGCTGTCCCTAACCAGCCATATTCCACAAGACAATAGTCCTTTTCATTCTCTCCTTCGCCTACTCATGCGCGCGCGCGCGCGCACACACACACATATATAGTTACGAGTTCCAAAGAATAATGCCATTCACTTTTAGCTACTTCTGCATCTAGCTTAAAAAATTGCCCTATATATATCCGTATACTCTTTTCGTTCGTTAATTATACTAAGTTTTAACTATATTTTGTTAGTTGTTAGGCCACATGGAGCTTCAGTTAGGTCTGGCTCTCCCGACTCAGAATCCTATGCAAGGATTCAACCCAACCAGCCATGGCTTGGAGGGTTCAGAGTTAAGGAGGTCCAGTTTCTGTATTGAAAGCCACAGGCATGTCAAAAACAAGCGTAGGTTTGAAGAGTCATTTGGACATTCTTCGAAAACTCTGCCTTTACTGGTATGGAACGGACAGCCAAACGAGGAAGATGACGGAGGTGGGGAGAGGAACAGAAACACTCATCAGGAAAACGAGTAAGTTGATTTTTCTACTCTATGTGCTATGTCGTGCTTCTGTCTCTCTCTGTTCATTAGCAACTAACTTGGAGGACCAAATTTTGATGATGAATCTAGTTAACGTGATTATACTACTTAATTTGGTGAACAACTTAAAGAACATATATTTTGCTGTTATATTGCATATAGGAATAACGAAGAAGAGAACCGTTTAGTGGGATGGCCACCCATTAAATCATGGAGGAGGAAGAAAATCCATCAGCACCCAAGAGTCCCGATCAGGAACGATAGGATGCTAGCTGAGAATGGAAATAGAGGATCAAACTCTTTATTTGTTAAGGTTAAGATGGAAGGAGTAGCTATAGGACGGAAGATCGATTTGAGGCTTTACATCTCGTACGAGACTCTGACAAATAAGTTATTTAGTATGTTTCATAAATGTAAGTAACAGTTACAACTTACTATACAACTTACTATACATTCGTTGTGGTTAATTATGTGTGAGGTAGTGGATTTGATCTTTGCTTTGGTTTTCTATCTATTATTTGCGCAGACCATAAGCCTGATGAAGATAAGGCAAGTTATACACTTACGTATCAGGACGAAGAAGGGGACTGGCTGGTTGCTGGAGATGTTCCCTGGCAGTAAGTAGATTTTATACCTTCTTTTGCCATTGTTTTTTATTTCTTTGAATCACATCAGCTAGAAAAATCACTCTGTTGAAAGAAAGTTTTGGGAGGAAAATGGCAAAAGATTTCAAGAGAATTTAATGTTTTGTTATTGATGATTTTGCAGATCCTTCATTCACTCCGCGAAACGCTTGGAGATAGTAAGGAGCGGCGTTGAAGAATCCACAAACAGCAAATAGATTCAACTTTTATATGCTGGTCTTTAATGTACTACTTTAGGCCAAAGATTTGTGTGTATCAGTTGTATGTAGAGAGCAAAGTTCTATATATGTACATGTACAGGGTTAACAAGTGAAAATCTCAAGGCAGCTAGATTTTCATGATCAAACATAATTTCTTCCTAGTAATTCCTCGTCTGGTTTAAGGCAACGTGTACAATAGGAATTTTTTGCGTCATGTTCAGTTTTATGAATTGATTATGTGTCCTGAAATTGATGGCTCCAACTTCTTTCAATGAGTGATCATCATCATTCTATGTAGCTAATGATTTCAAAAATAAGAATCACAATTTTTTTAAGAAAAACAAATGGGAAACCACCTTAGATGGGTAGTGCCTGGGTAATAAAATGTTCTAGCTATCCAAAAACTCATGTGATTGTGAGTTATTATCTAATGTCATGAGCTACTTTTATTTCTATTTGATCTACAATTGTGTATTAAATAATTTAGTATTTTAAAATTTATAATGAGCCTATTTACATATATTGTTTTAAATGGGCCTATTTCATCTACACTTGTGTATTAAATAATTTAGTGTCGGATCTAGATGTAGTCGGGGTAAAACTCCGGTGAACCGGGTGGACAAAAAAATAATAATTTAGTATTTTAAATTTAGTGTCATTATTGAATATTAAGTACTTTTGTGCTCTTTACAAGTTACTTTCTTATAAGTATAATTCAATGGAAAAGGAGAAGAACATAGAGTTCGTATTATTTAAAATTTAGTTTGTAAGAAAGAATTGGCTTCTCTTTTTACGTTTTATCAATGGTAGCCCCTTCTTCATTTTTTATCTTTCGAAAATATTCTTTTCCTTGAAGGTCATCCTCTCTAACCAAAACTAGTCGAGGCCATTTATCACATTAATTAACAACTTGTTACTTATCCAGACGTGTGGAGTTGAGGATCTGTCTCCATTGGAGTCACTTTCTTTGCCAAGGCGGCACTTTTCCTTGATGCGTAGGAGGCTCATAATGAGCAAATGAAGGTTTTGTTTACAGAGCAAGAAGATGTCTGGCTTGAGGAGTTGGAAGCTTGGACTGATTATATGACTGGTTATGAGGCGTTAGAGGCTCAACATACACAAATGGAGTCTTTGGGTGCAGAGCAAGAAGATGTCTGACTTGAGAAGTTGGAAGCTTGGACTGAGCATGTGGTTGGGTACGAGGCGTCAGAGGCTCAGTATGCACAATTGCTTACAACGCAAGAAGAGGTATGGCGTGAGGACTTGGAAGTTTAGACTGCGTATGTGGCCTTGGTATAAGGTGGCGGAGGCTAAGTACGTGTTTGCTAGCTCAAAACGCATGCTTATCAGCTAACATTTTTGTATCAGAGCCATCACATCCTGAGCAATGGGTTATCAATGGTAAACACATGCCAGTCCTTTCACAGAAATTATCTTATCAACGTGTTTGTGATACCCAGTGAATTTAAAAGGTAATTACAATTTCAGATAAAATAAAAACAATTACTTTCAGAAGCAATTACCAATATCTTTTATTGGAATTTCTCAATCAGTACTCACCACTCCACATTTTTAGCAATAATCTATGACAGCCCACATTTACTAATTTTCATTAACTTCTAAAACTGAAAGACTACAATTAGGTTGGTTTTATGTTTTCAGTTTAAAAAACAAATTCATTGAATACTACTCACTCCTATCTTTTTTTACAAATTACCTTTCTATTGGTATAATTCATTGAGTGAAAAAAGAATATAGAAAAGCCATTATTTAAAGTAATAGTAAAATAGACAAAAACATATTTTAAAACGATTCATAAATATTTTATTAAATTTTATAAAGGGCATTGTATCATTAAAAACTAATAAGTAAGATCTTATAAATAAGATTAGAGAGAGTATTATCAACTATTTCACTGCATTTTAATTTTTCATCCTTTAACAATTTTTTATCAAACTATTCTTTTTAAAATTATGTTTATCATCCATTGCCCTTCTTTAATTTATTTGTCAGATTCAAAAATCAACAAGAAAAAAGGTCGTATGAAGTGAATATTTTTTTTTCTCCATCCTGTGTCCTTTTTTCTTGGCCTGATGGGAATATCTTCTTTTATCTCTTAATTTTCTTTAATAATCTTTTCATTAATTTTGAGAATTTCTTCCATTATCAAAAGATCTAAAGTAAATATAATATTCATCCAATCTTTGTAAATTATATTTTATATTAAAATGTGGAGGAAGTAATAATTAACTAATATAAGAAACATTCAAATGGGATACTAGCAGATTTTTTTCTTGGTCAGCAATATCGATAGATATTTACAATCTTGTTATCTTATGTATTAAATTATGTACGGTATTTATGTTTTGAACGTACTTTTAAAAGATGCCCCCACCAAGCCAAGGGTAACTTTTGCTCTTCCAGAGGAAAAAAAAATTAACTAAAATCATTAACTAAAACAACGGCCTAGGAAGAAGCGAGCAGGAGGAGAGAAGCAGGTAACAATGTCAATGAAGTTCTACCAATTTTTTAATTCATAAATAATTGTCTGCGTGGGTGTTTCCGTACGATTCCACTATCTTGTGAAGCAAGGAGACTGGCTGACTTTGAATCAGAAGGACTCCAACAATTCAACCTGTTTTCTCCTTCCTGTCGTTCTTATACTGAAGATCAATGGATGCCGAGGAAAGCAGCTCTGCAAGTATGGTTTCCGTCTTTCCGAAATGCTCTTTTTTGTTGTCCTGCTAAACTACATTTTCCCTCTTCTGATTCGCAGGCTCAAGTTTGTAAACCCTAACCGTAAATTCTAATTTTCAATCTTGCTTTCTATGTAGTGGTGCATGTGGACTCTTACATTTACAGGCAACTGATCACTTTGATTCATCAGTTTCTTGCGGAGGGGAATTTCGAAGAGAGTCTACATCTGTACGATGAAATTTTCATCTTGTTGTTTTAGTCATTCTGATACTGCATGTGAGTTTGGGAGCTCTTTTTACTAAACCTTTTTCTTCTCTTAAACTTCTCTGTGAAGATTGGAGCAAGAATCAACGATTTATTTCAATCTGAGGTATTTGGGGGATATAATTATCAATGGTGAATGGGAGAAGGCAGAAAATTATCTTTCTGCATTTACAAGGACTGGTGATAGTTTTTTGTCAAGGAATATATTCCACAGGATGCGGGAGCAGAAATGTCTAGAGACAATGCTCAGGTATACGCTGGGCTCCATCTATATTATGAATATGATCCTTCACTATCTTTGCGCCTTCCAACCTTTGACCTGATAGCTTAGTCATAAAATATTTTTTAAGATGGTAATTTCTATATAAAACAAAATGGAAGAACCAAAAGTATAGTCTTACAACTTTGGTATTGAAGCGTAAAAAAAATAAGCCTTTTACCCACCCTCTTAAATTATCGCAAAGACTAAAAATTTTATGCGTGCGTTGGAACTAATCTCTAAAACATGATTATCACGTGATACCTTGTTCATCATTCTCAGTTTCCCCCTCAAATTCCCTCTTCCCAATGCGTTGGTTTTAATTGATATGTAATGTTTTTATTTTCTTGTGCGTGTTCTAGCCTTTGGGTAAAATGTTATGTTTTAAAGTTCGTATCCTAAAATTGTAGACTGCTTGCCTACTTGTGCCTAGCGGTTTTATGCTCTGGCTGAAACTACTTGGGCACAGGTTTCAGAGCTGTAGGCGGTGGTTCTTTGATGTCATTTTTCCCTGAAAATTGTAGACTTGTTCAGAGTTATGACAGTTTCCCCAAAACAAAAGGTCATTGAATCTGTTCTGTCATTTTTGTTTGCAGAAATTTTGAATACAGAGTGACTTAAGTGATGGTCATTTATACTCTAGGACATGGATAGATTGAAGTTTATAACTTTGAAGAAGATAAATCATTACACTCAACATGCACATGCGCTTGCAAACTTGCATATTCAATATCTTGTCATATGTATCTTATTCAACTCCTAATGTTCTAAACTTTCTATTAGTGATATACTTCCAAAAAACAACAACAACAACATTTGAATATGATAAGTATTTTCTATGTATTGTTTTGTATCATTATTTTCTAAGAAATATTAAATCGAAAGATCTTAGGCTGCATCATTCTATTTTTTTTATATATACAGGCTGTATCATTCTAATTATAACTTATTACTATTACATGTTCTAACGCATACTGAAGAACTTTGTGATCTTTGTGTTTGGCTGATTTTCTCCAGAAATAACCTTGCTGAAGCTGAAACTGAAACCTTTTTGCAGAAGGATTTAAGTCTGCTTTCTGCTTCTGTCGCTGATTGCTATGAAGAGTTTACCAAGGTCTATTTTTCAGGAAGTATCAGGCAAGCAAAAAATACTGTTTTAGTAACCTTTTCAATAAGGAGTTATTCTTTAAATGACACGGGCAATTAATCTGCAGGAATGATGAGAAATTATCCTGGTACGTCAATACAGTGCACAGAAGGGCCAATTTGCAAACTGATCTGATCAAGTTAATAGAGGAAAATCCTATTTTCCGAGATAAACTCTCGCTTCCAAAAATGAATGCTTCTGGACTTATTTCAATAATGCGTCTCATCCACCCACGCCCTGAAAAGGAAACAAGCATTAACGTAAATCAGCTATTCATGTTTAATATGCTTTTATACATTTTAATTTTGTTTGCACCAAAGGCCCATTATTTGATTATTGTCCTGAAAATAAATTTAGAATATCAGAATATTAACTTCATGTGCTTTTATGTTGCTTGGTTCCATGCTTAGTCTTCTCATCTGATACATGCATAGTATATATGCAGGAAGAACTAATTTACTTAATTCTTCAGTTTCTTGATGAAGAAAAGTTCATGTTGACTCGTCACAAGTATGCTATTGTTATATGATGCCTTTTGCTTCTTCCCGTCTATCTTTTTCCCTATGTCTTTGATTTATTTTATTGATTTTAAAGAAAAGTGATGTTAACGTTATCTGATGAATGTGGCCAAAAACGTGTTTGGTGAAGATTGGAGCAGGAAACCAAGTTGTTCTTCAATCTTAATCATTTTGGGAAATTAATTATTGGTGGAGAATGGTATGAGGCAGAGAAGTACCTTTCAGCCTTCACAAAATTGGATGACCAGTATCCATTACAGAGAATTTTTAAGATACAAGATGGAAGACACCTGGAAGCTTTTGATGGGTAACTTTCAGATTGGTGCTATTGTTTTCTTGTTTCTTGTCATTTATATTTTGTCTCTGGAGAGGGTTGTTTGACGGAAAATGCTGGATGTAAAAGGATAAAGGTCTTACACAACCACTTCCCCTTAACCTAAAAGCAAATAAAGAAATAAAACTAAATGTACGCAAGAAAGTTGAGTAGTTGAAATGATGAAGGTACACTTGCCACAACTTTTGCACAAGCATCTTTTCTGTCAAAAGGAGGTTCGAAGTCCCACAATACAAGAGGAAACTGGCCACCATAGGGAAGAAGAGCCCTATCCTATCAACTCGCACACTGATGCGCACCCAAATCTGATGAAACCCCCCCTCCTTTCAAAAGCTAGTTATTGAGGTGGGAAAACCACCCTACTCAAACATCCCATGCAGCTCATATTACTTGATGTAGGAACTAGGTATGTCCTATTACTTTGGTCGTTACCAATTTGCTGCTCTTGTAAAGCTGATATCATGATGGCTACACTGTACAACCCTTCACCTAGCTTTCCATTGATCAAAATCCTTGACTGGTAGCTCTTTCTGAAGCAACCGGCCACTAGCTCTCATACGAAATCACACACGCCCAGTTTAGCCACTCTACTTAACTACCTCATTGAGATGCCTGTACTACTTGATGTGGGAGATAAACATCTCATATCACCTTGGTCCCTATTGTGCATGGAGATTCAAGAACGATGTCATGTATTGCGAATAGTGGGTTCCAGTGGTGAGCTTGAGGTTGTGGCTTGCTAAAAGGTTGTCACCTCTATTAGCTTCATGAAAAGCATCTGTCATCTTGACGGTCCAATCCCTCTTCATCATCTTCTTGATTTGCATGATCACATTGCTCTGATGTTTTATTCTAACAGTCTCATTCTAAAAGTCATTGCTTTTTAATGCTTGTTATGTTACATGTCTTGAGAATAGATTTATTTCATAAAAGTTCCATTATCGGGTTTTTCCTTTTTAACACTCTCATTGTGTGCTTTGGCATTGGTGTTACTGTATTAGTTTCCTGAGACTATTGTCCTAAGGTATAGATTGCTGAAACACAGAAAGCTTTTGAGTTTTATCTTTTGAACCTATTTTGCCATTAAACAGAAAACTATTGTTTCCTTTTCTTTTTTAGTCTGAATTATCATTAATATATTACACTAATCTTTTCTTGCAGAAAGAGTGACTATTTATCCAGCTTTACTGATCCTTCTTCTGTAAGAGCTGACCTGCTTGATGGTCGGAATCAATTAATTAGCAAGTATCCCATTTTGCAAGATAAAGTCAAGTTTCCTTACATGAATAAATCAAGACTCTTGACAATAATCAAGCAGACGTAAGCTAATTATTTGTTAGTTGTTTATATGGTTTTTAGATCGTTAGTTCCATAGACTTTTCTCTTTCAGAAGAGGTAATTCGCCATTAGATGTTGCAGTATGGATTGGTGGGTTCTCCATTACACAGAAGCAAGGGCTAATCCTGATAACAGGACTTTTTCTCTGGATACCATTCCTAGAGTACCCGACCTTTGTTATGGTCCATCTGTTACCATCAGTTCATCTAGTTTGGAGACAGGAGATTCAGGCACACCATGGACTTGTGGGGTAAGAATAGGACAGTGTACAATTCATTCTATTATTTATAACTCAGTTATTTCTTATATAGACTCAGTTGGGAAACCAGTAAATAGCTAGACTGCAATTGAAGTGCAGGTGCATGCAAACTGATGATTGTGTAATTGCATCTATTCCCTCTACAGTCATTAACCTTTTGCATTTCAAATTCATGTTTAGTCTAATGATACAAGCTGCATGACTGACGTGAATTCTGGGGCCAGCCTGAAGAGAACAGAACAATCTGAATTACAAGTCATGAAAAACTGCTCAAACCAGAAAGAGATGGAAATGTAAGTCCCATGTAATGATGAAGAAAACTAGTCTTGGTGAATAAATTTTTTTGGGAAGAAAATCTGTATATAAGACTAATTACCCCTTTTCATTTTCATCATATGCAGAGGAAGCAACGGCCAGATAGATCAAAATTGTGGGGTTGGCATAAAGTCATCAATTGAGATAATAGAGATCAATGAACCATCTCAATGCTGCATGCTTGTACTTCCTGATGATTCATTGTTCACAAGGGTATGAGTCTCCTATCCTAATGAATAAGCAATAGAAGATATGATTTACAAGGACCTCTGTTCCCAGTCAAGTAATGTGAAGTTTTTTCACGTTTATTGGGATATTGTGCTGCTATAAATCTGATATTTGAATATCATTTGGTACTTTCTTTGGTTTTGGCTATTAAACTTTTTAGCTCTGATAATCACTGGTTTATGAACCGTATCAGGTTGCTAGATTGAATTATACATGTTCAGGGGATTTCATATTGGCCTTAACCCAAAATGCTATGCACAAACTTTGGCTTTTACATGATGACAAATGCTTGTCGGGAAAGGTACTGCATTGCCGTGCACTGGATCCTTGGTTTCATCATTGCTTCATTTACGAGGGATAATTTTGTATGCTGTCTTCCTGTGCAGGCATTAACTGATATCCAACCTTATTTACATCAACCTTCAAAAGGGCAAGTTATGACAAATTGTGTAAGTGAAAATCAGAGGGGCATTGATCACTGCTTTGCACTGAAAGATCATCATCTTCTGTCGGCATCAGGTGGAAGAATTTCCAGATATAATCTGGAGACATTAGAGGTATGAACGCTGTCAGCCGCCTGCTTTTATAGTGTATTTGTTTCTTGCTGGTTTCTTTTATTTTCTTCTACATGTTCATTTCCTGCAGACAGTGGAAACATTTGCAGTTCCTCCACCTGTGGCTACATATTTCATCTTTATCTCTCAGGACATTTTTGCTATTGCTTTTGATGATTCAAGAATTTTAATTTACTGCGCCTGCACAAAAAAGGTTGGAAATCATGTTAAGTTTTTGTTGTTAAGTCAACCTTGCAAAATGCAAATTATCTTTTTTTTCTCCCTTTTCATCAGGTCAAAGCTGAGATCCAAGGTCATCAAAAGACTACATGTCTTGCTTTTTCTCAAAATCTAAATGTGCTTGCATCATCAGGGGCTGATGCTCAGGTGTGCTGATTTTTTGGGTATCTCATGTCTCAATTTTTTTCTTTCATAGGCCTTTTGCCTCTAAGAAATGTGTATATGTGTCCCTTCCCTCATTTGCCTTATCATTTCGTCTTTTTTGGGTTTCTGTTGTACGTTTTTATCAAGAAAATAGAATCTCTTTGGCTTGGGTTGAATTCAAATGTAGTAATACCGTATGACTCTATGCCTTTCCCGCTTCTCTTTTCCATGTTATCTAGACCTAGTTAGTGGTAGGAGGGGGACGGGGGAATAATTCCTCCTCATTCTCTCTTACCTTTCAACTTACAGAGGGTGTTTTGTGCAGCTGTGTGTTTGGGATGCAGTTGGATGGAAGAAATGGGCAAGTAAGACTTTGTGCAGTTTGCATACAGGGCAGGTGCCAGACCCGCCTGTAGTGAATTACATTGAATTTCACAAGGATCAAATTCACTTACTAATTGTCAATGAAAGGCAGATAGACATATATGAAGCACCTATGCTGAACCACTCTATGCAGGTATGCTATCAGCTTAGATTAGTTATGTTTGATGGTTCAAAATTTAATCTTGTGAAGTATGATTTTTCAGAGCGTTCCACCTGAGTCAGATCTTCCCATTACTCACGCGACTTATTCATGTGACGGTCAATCAATTTTTGTGAGCTTCAAAAATGGGTGCATAAAAATCCTTTCCAGCGAGACGCTTGATGTAAGATGTAGGATCACCCTTACTGCTTATGCACAACCAAATCCTAGGTATTTCTTTTCTTTACAATAAGTGATGAACTTGTTAACTTTCAAGTTTCAGCTAATGATATAATGGTTTGGCGCAGCTTGGAGGTATATCCTACAGTTCTGGCAGCACATCCATATAAACCTAATCAAATTGCTCTTGGGCTTACTGACGGTAGAGTTCTTCTTCTTGAGCCTCTAGCTTCTGAAGGAGAGTGGAGAAAGGAAGGCCAAATTTATTGTTCCTAACTTCATCTCTTCTGCCAATCAGTAGCATCTTTTTATTTTTTGTCTGACTACATCTGTATGTTCATTAGGGGGCCTTGTCCATATTCTTTTGTAACCCTTCCCCCTCCTTTTTCTGGGTCAATTTTTCGGCGCATTTTGCTCAATTGGTTGGTGCACCATGTTGGGTGCGGATGGCTGTAGCCCATATGATCGTGAAGGATTGGAGGTTTAAATGTAGTTAAAGGAAAAATATTGGCTCAGTTACAATTTGTACTCCCTCTGGGAAATCATGCTATGGTTGGTGCTGTATTCTTTTGTAAATTGGAGGTTAACTCACAAAATGGAATGGAATTCATTTCTTTCTGTTTCCGTATGACGAGCGATGTTTTCTAATTCCAGCGCTTTGCTTTCCAAAATTTTTAGAAAGTAAAAGGTTTATTTCGATCACTGTGGGATTCGAACCCACGATCTCCAGCTCCGGAGGCGAACACCTTATCCATTAGGCCCCGAGATCAGCTGTAGGGGTGTTCATGGGCAGGGCGACCCCCTGCCCGGTGCCCTGCCCAAAAAAAATATGGGCTGCATTTTACAGCCCGATGCCCGGCCCTACCCGGTAAAAGCCCTAACCATTTTGGGCTGGGCATGGGCGGGCTGGGCGTGGGTGGGCTGAGCATGCCTAAGTTGTGATGCCATGCTCATGTTGTGAAAAAAATCTGCAATTATAAACTTCTAAAATAATATCATATTCATATGTCTTCAAGAGTTAAATAATATCTATAATCCACTAAAAATAAGGTAACAAAAAGATAATAATTAAAGTTTTGAAATTCATTGCATATAAAAAAATCTTGAAGTCTAAGTAGTTTATAATTACAACTTTACATCAATTTCTCAAATGTTGACAAGGATGAAGTATCTAAAAAAATAAAATAAATAATTATAATTTGTAATGTAATCATATTATAATTAATAAAGTTAAAAAAATTAATGTAGTTATAAATATTAAAAGGTGCAACTTACGTACTTAACTACTTATATTTCTAAAATGATCCTTTAGTCACCAGTAACTATCATATTCTCCTTTCTAAGTGTAGCATCTACGGAGAAAATAAAAAAAATAAAAAAAAAGGGTGCTCATGGGCAGGGCAGGGCAGGGCAACCCCCCTGCCCGGTGCCCAGCCCAAAAAAAGCATGGGCTGCATTTTGCAGCCCGATGCCCAGCCCTGCCCTATATTTATCGGGCTGGGCAGGGCCATTTTTTCGCGGGCTCGGGTGGGCATACCGGGCCGCGGGCTTTATGAACACCCCTAATCAGCTGTACGTTTCTTGATCTCTTTTTGAGTTAGAATTTTATTTATTAAGTTGGAAGCACGCAATGCTGAAATGGATATGACTATATGACGAAACCCTTTCACTAATGACTTGATTTCGGGGAGCCATTCACGAGTCATTTATCATGCGGAAGATTAAAATATTTTTCAATTAAAAACATATAAATATAATTTTAATGTCTAACAGTATTTTTATTATCTCTAATATATTCACACACATATAAAGACTTGTGTATTTATTATGTTATTTTATTTTTTTCATCTCATTTTTATGCCCCTTTATTTTTAGATTTCAATGGATCTATCATGTTAATTTAAAATTACATTTTTAAAATGAATATTAATACTTTTAATGTTTACCCTCTAATATTTTTTCTGGTTTTGTCCCTACTTCCTCAATCATGTAGTTGTTGCCAATTGCTGATTTAGGCTGACCAAAATATTGTTTGTGAATTCAACTTTTATGTTCTATCCATTGAGAAGGCATTTTCTTTCTTTTATTTTCTTTTCTTTTTATAAAATTTTTTTTAGAAAGGGGTTAAGTTTACCCACAGTTTAAGAGTAAAATAAAGTCTCATTTTCTCCTAGGCGATATCAATATTAGGCAGGACGAGCTGTTGATTATCTCCAGACTTAAATTTAGGTACTTAAGAGTTAAAATATTTTTCTAAACGCCACAACTAAAATTATAATAAAATAATACTCTTTAAAAATTAAATATATTCTAAATAATTATATATTTTACTCTTTCACTGATTCAACCTATTGTTACAATGGGTAGAAGGCATTTTCTTTGAATTCAAAACAAATCCAAAAGATGTAACAAAAAAAAAAGCCAAAAGAAGTGTGGGCTCTTGGAAAATCATAGGTTGTCCAGGAGAGGATGACGTAGGTCTTCTTCCAAACATGATTACGTCTTCTTAATATCCCCCATTTTTTAAGTTAAATGTAAACTATTCAAATTTATTATTTTAAGAATATCATCAAAATTATAAATTATAAATCAAATTATATTGGCAATAAAATGATTACATTAAAAGCTCAAACTGCCTAGATAAATAAACAACCTAAAATACAAACCACGATAAACATAAAAACGAAATTCTATAAAAGTCACAACTCAGTTCAATTTTGGCAAGGGAGACCACGGTTCATTTGGATAGATTTAAAAAAAAAAACTTATAAAACAAAATATTTTTAAATAAGCTCTTTAAATATGAGTTTATAAAAAAAATAAATCTAAATAAATTAGTATTTAAAATTATTATTAAAATTTTTTATCATTAATAAATTAAGTATAAAATTAAAAAAAATACCCCCCATTTCCATTCAGTGTCACATCCCATCATACACTGTTCATAGAAAAATTTTAAAACAAACAGAGTTATTTGTCCATAAGTACTTTTGGACAAAACTATGGTTTAAAATTATAGTTTTGAATAAGCTATTTAAAATAGTTTTTTCAACAGTAAAAACACTTATGGACTATCCAATTACTATCTTACCCCTACTTTTTTTACACCCTTTCTCCTCTCTCCTACTTTTTCTTACATCCTCTCTCCTCTCTCCTACTTTTTCTTACACCCTCTCTCCTTTCTCCTCTATTCCTTCTCTCCTCTCTCTTCTCTTTTCTCTAACTCTCTCATCTCTCTTACTTTAAATCAAATCATACCCTTTTTAGTAATTTACCACCATAAAAATCATTCTAAAAATAACTATCCAAACACTATTTATTCAAAACCACTTTTTTTCCATAAACTCTTCTCCAAAAGTCCTTTTTCATAAGTTGTCCATAAGTCCTTTTTTTTCGTAAACCCTTTTTCAAAATCCCATCCAAACCCTCTCTCTTTATGGAATCATACTGTTCATCTTCTTCCCTTTTCTTCTTCCAAGCGATAGTCGGTGCTCCTTCTTCCGGCGAACTGTGACAGTGATTCCAGAAGCAACAAAGCACAACAGCACGATACGATGAGGAGGACTTGAAGCAATGATGAACGGAGGAGGACAGCTTACAGAGGAGAGAGAAACGGCAACGTCAACTAAAGAGGAAGAAGGCACAGGAGCTTATTGACGAAAAGCAAGAGGCGACAGGGAGAGGTAGGAGAAAAGGAGAGAATGGCAAAAAAATATAGAAAAAATAATTATTCACAGTACATAAACTTTTTTTTTTTATTTTATAAATTATTTATAAAAATTGATTTAAAATTATAATTAATTTAGCTCATAAATTTTTTAAATAAATATAATTATTTATTTTAAAAATTTTTAAGTTAACTTTTTTAAAAAATTTAATTTTAAATCAATCCAAACACACAGCAAAAACAAAATTAAATAGAGTATAATATCCCTTACCATACTCTTGAGATGTGGAATGGAAGGAATTATAACCATTGGTTCAACAAGTTAACCAAAATAAATCCTATATATTTTTATAATTTATAAGTTATGAATAACTCTTGTCTAATCTCAAAAAGATAAAAACAAACATAAGATTTATCATAATGTGTCGTTGCTCTCATTATAGACCCACACGACCCACTATATCCTTACACACTGACAGGCATAATAACACTTCAAAGCAGCAACATCCACAATTTTTGGCAAGATCCGAACTCTTCTTCTTCTTCATCTGCCAAAAACGCTGCCGTTTCAACAGCCCTTCTATCTCATAATTATACTTAATCCACCATCTTTGATGGAACTTAAGTATTTAACTTGAAAATGTAAATTACAGTCTTTGTGCATATTGGACCTATCATACCCACATGACCGTCAACCTAATCCCCAAAGATAACATCGTTGGCCATGCTCATCAGCCGTTGCAACGCGTCTGGCGTGAACTTCCTCGCGAACAAGAACGGATCTTGCCGTCCATTATTCAACCGCCACTCGGAGCCGTTGATCTCCTCGTCCCCATACCTGGGCCTCCTGTTTCGAATGCTCTTGATCAGTTCGGGTCCCACCTCCGACGCATTGTATGTGCGGGGGTGCCCATCCTCACGCCCCGTCCAGTCCACGTGCGTCAGCGTCGCTGGCACACACCCCTTCGGGTCCCACATGCTGAGAAGGGTAGGGAAGTAATTTTCTTCGGGGTAACACGTGTACTTACACACGCAGGGCAGCTTGAATTTCGACCAAAGCTTCTGGTCACTCACCACCAGCCTCGCGTGCTTACGTGTCAACGCCCAGAATTGCGACCCTATCCGAAAATCCTCCAGCGTCACCTCCGGCAGCATCACGTCCGGCCCACGCGCTGCCCATCTGTCGTACGTCCATTTCTCGTGCTTCAGGATCTCTATGAAGCTCTGCGTGGATGGAATCAGCATACTGTAGGTGAAATTGAAGGAATGCAGAGGTATGCAGGCGGCTGATAAAAGGGCAAACATGTAGTTGGAAGGATCGTCGATGAGAGCGTGCGATAGGAGACGACGCGCAGCCGCTATTAGCGTCGAGGAGTACCTCTCGGTGCGCTTGGAAGGGATGATTCGGTCGAAGAAAACACCGGAGAACGGAGGATCATAGGGGAATCGGGGGTCCGCATGGACATAGATATTGAAGAGATTCTTGGAGGCTCGATTGAAGTAAGCCTCCCAAAGAGGCGCGAAAGGGAGAGACGTCGTGGTGAGAAAGAGGAAAGCAATCTTTCTGGGCGGTTTCGGCTTGGCCTTGACCCGAGCGGCGACCCGGAACAAGACGCCGTCGTCTTCGGCGGGAGAGAGAACGTAGCGGTGAAAACTCTTGCGATTGCGGTGAGAGTCGAAGAAAGCAATGGATTGAGCAACAATGGCGGTGGGGATGGGGATATTAGGGATTGGAGTGTTGGGGTTTTGGGAGGGGTTGGGTTTGGAATTAGTGGTGGCGGTGAAGAAAATGGCGAGGGGGAAGCAGAGGAGTAAGAGGCAGAAGAGAGATAGAGGGTTGGGAGAGAGCATGGCTGAGACTGAGATTCGTCGCTGGGGAGAAATCAGAGAGAGAGAGAAGGTGAAGGCTGGGATTCAAACAGAGTGATGTACTATTGACGGCGGAAGATATCCTTCGCGGTTTCACGTGACACCTCATGATGACCGCCCCTCCAAATATTCAGCTACACGCGCATTCTTTACCCTTATATATCTCCCTTTAATCTCATCTAATCTCATCTAATCTCATCTTGAGGGATTTGTTAAATGTCAAACATTAAAAACGAAATGGAATTAGGCACAAAAAACACGATTAGCCTACGCAGTCTCATTTTCACTAAATCCTTTTCAATTAGATTCAAACCATGCCATCACACATATTCTGTCAGATGTTTAGGTTTTATGCAGATTTCACTTTCTTTAAAATTAGACCGACTAAGAGGGGGAGATGGGTAACTCGAAATTTATATCCTTCTAAATTATTAACAGGATCGCCAATTAGGGAGAGAAGAGAGGTAAATATTGAAATATGGTAAAATATAATTCTGTTTTAGCATCATCTTTATCCTCTTTTCTTTTTCTTTTCCAAATATCCTTGATTCCCTCAACCAATCCAGAGGTGACTGCACGGTTCAATTGACGAAGCACTCTGAGAAATAACCTTTTAGGAAATATTTTTATTGGGGAGTTTACGTTTTGGAAATTTCATATATAATTTGTTTGAAAGTTGGAATTGTTTTTCTGAGTTACTATACTATTTTAGACATGAACGGATAATGTTAAAAGACCACCGTTTCTTCTGATCCTGAAATAATAGAAATACTATAAAAAGCGTCTAGATCCCACGAATCAAAGATATATTCTTATTTCTCCGGTTTAATGGAAGAAAACTCTAATCTCATTTCCTCTATTTGCATCCCGCTGACGGTAACGCCGTGTCAGTTTCGTGAAGGAGGCAAGTATTGGTGAGCGCATGCATATCCTAAGAGACAAACACGTGGTTGCCACGCGATATCATTCATTCATTCATTCATGTGGGCCCATTACTGGACCTGCTTCTCACTCCTCACTCCTTTCCTCGTGGACGCGCACATTCACTCGCGTCGTCAATCCCTCCATTTTCTCATATTTGTGATGGGAATTGATACTAAATAGCTCCCACCCCAAGTTGATAAAAGGAGCATCTTCATCACTTTGCATGTGTTAGTGAGGATACTTAATTTTTTACTTTCCTATAATTTACTAAATTTACAATATTTATTTGTTATCGATCCCCTTATCTGGGACCCATACGGCATTTCTTTTATTTTTTTTGTACAAATAATAAAAAAAATTGAAAAAAAAATCTCTATAAAAAAATTAATCCCCTACCTTTAATATAAAATATAATTTATAATACAATTTATATTATAAATTATATTTTATATGAGGAGTAATATTTATTTAATTATTTATAAATTTTAATTTGCCGTGTTATAAGATATTTGCTTCATTCTATTATATTTAACCTTCTTAATGACTTATATTCTATTTTTTTATACATAAAAGTTTATATAGGTTTAGTATCAATCTCTCATTAAGATTATGACATAATTCCAGGGCTCAGAGTGTTTAGAGGAGATTTACGAGATCACCTACTAAATGAGTCAACCCAACAACAGTGGGAATCGAACTCGTGTCTTTATGAGATACGAACACATTCTTCATCATCTTTTTTTTTTACAAAAAAATTTAGAAGGGGGTTAGGCTCACCCATGATTTAAAAGGAAGGGTGAAATCTTTCTTTTTTTAGGCAATACTAATATTAAGCAGGGCAAAATGTCAATTATCTTTAAGCAAAAATCTAGTCACATATAAACTAAGATGTCTCCTTATGAGTCATGACTGAAATCACAATAAAATAGTACTCCTTATAGATTGAATATACCACAAATAGTAGTATGTCTCATTTTTTTTATCAATTAAATTTTACAAACGATAAATATATTTTTTATTATATATATTAATTTTCATTAGCTGGCCTGTATTCTATTTAAAATTATACCCATAGGCGAAAGGATATTAGGCCCAACTAACCGGACTAATGTTAACGTTAAAGGACTAATGTATGGACCAGCTCAATCCAAAGGGTTTCTCCTCAACTTATATTTAGTTTTATTATATAAAAATTTAAAGTATATATCTAATATTTTATATTTATATTAAATTTTATTTTAATCTTAAATTTTAAAAATATATTTTTAGTATTTTAAATTTAACACCGTTAACTTTATTTAATACAAAATATATTGTCTCAGCAAAATTAAATGATAAATTTGCAATTAAACACTGAAAATTATATTATATTTTATATTAAATAATTAAAATTTAGAGATCTCTTGTTTGTATTTAATTATTAAGTTATTATTTTAATCCGTTAACTTTTGTTAACGGTAATAAGTTTCAAGGAAAAAAAAGATTCTTTTAAAATTGATTAAAATAAAATATAATATAAATATAAATTTAGTCTAGATAAAATTGTTGTAAACGATATTATTTCATCAAAATGTTATAAATAACAAAAACATAATAAAAATCTGCTTATCCTAGCATTTTTTTTTATGTAAAATCTAGGAAATAATTTGTGCCATTGATAATTTGTGAATTGTTTGATTTGTCATAGATTTTATTGTATATTATAGATATTAGTATCATCGAATGATATGATTAAGCAACGAGCAAGAAGGACCCCAAATGAGAAACGATGGTGGCTTGTATAATGAGATGAACAATCCACAGTTCTCCACAACAAAAACACTTGGTAGAAGCAGAGATTGAACTTGTAATGTCATGCTTGTACGATGAAATTGGGTGCATGGTAGACGCAGAAACAAAATTAATAGGTGAAATTACTGTCACGTCCTAAAAGAAAAAATTAACTACTAATTTTTTTTAAATAATATAAATTTATTATTAATTTATGTGATAGAACTTGTCGTTAACTCGTCGCTATTTATTTAGTAACTCTTAATAAATTCCCTAAATACCTAATTTGCATGTTTGGTGCGCTCAGACAAAGCTTCTTTCTGATCCTACCAAGTCCAATGTAGTGGCTGGAATTCCCATAAAAATATATTCTTTGAATCCTTTTGTCCTCATACATTCAATTTCATCCATACGATACAAGTAGTCTGCACACATGCAGTCATTGACGAAAGCAAGAGTATCTAATATCTTTACTCACTTAAGAATCCTGCGTCGGAAAGTTCAACAAAATCGACATCGTACCGTGCACTGGGTGCGAAACATAAAACCGGCGTCATTTTGGGGTCGTTTGGTCCTCATCTGTTCTGCGATTCAATACTTCATTTTCATCCTGACCTATTATTCCACGTGGAAACCGTACAACTTGTGAGTTCACAAATGGAGAATTATTGACTGGGAAGCTCACTACTGAGCCGTTGAATGGGGGTTGGTCAGGGACAGGCTTACCGAACCAAATTTATAAATTAGAAAGTATTCTATATTCCATTAAAGTGAGATTCACTTATTACTTTAACCATCACCTGTAAAATAAGCATGCGTATCTCTCTCTACATGAAAAGAAACAAAAAAAAATTCAAACACAAGTTCATAAATTCTATCTAGAGCCACAGAAGCCTCAAACAGTGATGGGTTTGCAGAATTTCGCAAGAAAGTTTAAAACTTTGTGGGGATATATCTCTAAACAGCACCGTAAAGAAACCAGCCCTGCGATTCTAATTTCAAGTTATTGTTGCTATAAAATCAACAGTGTGAGCTTGTCTGGATACTGTTATTAATTATTATGACAACAGACTCATGAAATTGGAAGCCTAACATTAAATAGGCATCTGAATTCTGGACAAGAACTTGTCCTGATGCGATTTCTATGTGGGGGAGGATGAAAAAGCTGAAATTAAAAGAGATTAAAAAGATTTATTAGGTTTTAATACGAAACACAAAATAAAATAATTTAACAGGGAGAATTAAACATGAGGGACCCTGCTAGTTGTAAGAGTATGAGTAGAGGTTGGGGTTATTTCTGAGGTCACCGACCGTGACACGAAGACCAAATGTCTATCAAGCGAATGGTTAGGAGAAAGAGGAGAAGCCGAAAGGCAGAAACTACAAAAAGCGAAAGAGACTCTTGGGGCTAGGGGAGGCAGGCATGAGGATGAGTGGGGGACACACCAAACTCGTCAATTCAATCAAAACCCCTTCTTCGCTTCCCTTGCACAAAATAATAATAATTGAGGACTTTGACATGATATAAAGCAATACCATATATAATAAATGAATAAAGCAGACACTACACAACACCAAAAAGCTTCTTTCTTTCTTTTTTTTCCTTTCTTTCCTCTTCTTTCCTTTCTCCTCGCTTACTGCTCACTCCCTTGTGGTGGGGCTACTGCATTTTGCTCAGAGCGTGTCCTGTTGAGTCTTCGGGAGTCTCACTGCTTAAAAAACGGTAGAAGTTGAAAAAAAGAAAGGAAGAGACTTGCCTTCAACCTCACACACAGCTTGGGGTCTTGTTTCTCTTGAAGAAACAGATCATCTGCTTCTGAAGATGCCACGCCTAGGCCCCAGGCCGTATGATTGTGTTAGAAGAGCTTGGCACAGTGACACGCACCAACCCATTAGAGGAACCCTCATTCAAGAAATTTTCAGGTTCTTCTTTTCTGTTCTATATGTATTATGTTTCTTACTATACATTCTAATATCAGGTCTTCTGAATGTTTCAGGGTTGTCAATGATATACATGGCCCTGCTACGAAGAAGAATAAAGAATACCAAGAAAAGCTCCCTATTGTGGTGCTCAGGGCGGAAGAAATTATGTACTCCAAAGCCAATTCTGAGGTAATTTTTAAGGGAAAGGGGAAAAAAACAAGACAAGTTTCACTGTAAAATTTTTATTTTGAGCACACGGGAAAAGCAAACAAACTCTTCTTAAAATTCTGCATACCGAAGTCTTCTCCTTAACCTTCTGCATAATCCTGCATAACTATTCTTGCGTAGGCGGAATATATGGACCTTACAACACTCTTGGTCAGAGCAAATGACGCCATTGATACAGTAATTCGACGCGATGAGAGCACAGAAACTGGAGAGCATCTCCAGCCTTGCATTGAAGGTAAAGTTTTGTTTCTGGCTCCAAATTGCTCAAATGAAAACTTTATTTGTATTTTTCTTCAAGTGTTTAGCCACTTCTTCTGCAAAGAAGAAAGATGAAAATTGTTTCTTTTTCGTTGGGTATGATTCAGCTGCTCTGTGTTTGGGTTGCACCCCAGTAAAAGCTTCAAGGAGTCAACGCAATAGTCCCAGGTGTTATCTGAGTTCCACCGTTCAAGAACCGGAACAGAAGCCTGCAAGAGGAGATCATATCGCAAGACCACATTTTGTGTCTCCTTGCTCAAATTTTGTGAAATCTACGCATCTGGGTTCTGAATGTCCAAGGTTGGTTTTCCGAAATAATGATCCCATTCATGCTTCCTCTTACAACACATCGGCCTTTGTATCTGACCATTTTCCTTCAACTAGTAAAAAGCAGTGCTTGGAATATCAACCATTATCAAACTTGTTTTCAGTTTACCCCTTGTATTATGGGAATCACATTCCAGTTGATGAATCCCATCATGGTTCTAACACTTCTGCGCCTGGTATTGTGGGAAATCACTTGGCCTCCAACGTCACAGCTTCGAATCATAAACCTCAATTGCTGAAAATGGGTGATTCTGATCAGAACCAACTCATAATGGGATGTGATCTATCTCTCCGGTTAGGCCCTTTCTCGAGTGTTGAAGAACGGAATAATAAGCTCAGCGGTGAAACTAGCCAAAACGATCAAAAAATATCTTCCTTTGTGTGGGACAGACCAACAGTTCAGAAACGCAAGGCAGGTTTCGTTTGTTTGAAGCCTTAGGTTTGAGAAAATTGAGGTTTCTCTCTAGATTAGCTTACTATGCCTCTGGAGATGGCAGTACAACTATGTAACTTTTGAGTATTGTCACGGCTATGTTTCAGAACACTCCTAAGTTAATGTAAATTTTGGGGGGTTTCTGCGATGAAGTAAAATTTATGTCCAACTTCTGTAGCTTGGTCACTATAATGTCCCTATTCCATCTTCTTGACGTAAATATAGGATGTGCCCCTTGCAAATTTGCTGTGTAAAATTTTCAACCTCTAGAGAATACTGTAACTTTATTTACAACAGTTTTAACTTCAACACGGACATGAGTTATGGGATCTAAGTGGAAAATGGGAGACAGAATCTGGATCTTGGAGATGCCTTACCTTAAATTATGCTGTTTAAGGAAATAATCTGGAAGCAATTAGGGATGGGATGTGGGTGCCCAATGGGGTTCGTGGTTATAGTAAAGTGAATGAAGAGAACTTAATTCTGCCTTTGGTTATGAAAATGGCGGACAAGCGTATCTGGCTTTGCCTTTATCTAACCATCATCTCAACCCTAAAAGTAAATATGCTCTGCCGTGAGCACGAGGAATGGACCACCTGTTGCTGTGTGAGGCGTTGTTCCATTTTGGAAGAAAGATGAAATGATTAGTGAATGACTTGATACAAGTACTTATGTCTGCTACTTTGCTTTAAAGCTTTTCAATTGTGTTCTTACTTGACCTTACCCTCCCCTATGCTTTACAAATAAATTAAAACGCAAAAGGACATTCTCAAATCATACATGGAGACATAGATACAACATTTATTCAGCTATAACTTTGCTCTTCAAATTAGCAAAATCAACTGGTTAATAAGGCGTACATGTTACAAGAATCCAACCGGCAATCTTACTATACAAAGTGGGAAATCTTATGCTTTAGGAGACAAAAATTCCAACATCAACCTAGTGCCTCCTTTCATTTCCATGATTCAAGAGGCTTAGGACAGGGTAGGACTGAAAAAACTAAAGCCTACCTGCAAAATTCAGCTTCCTAAAGCCCCACTTGAAAAGAGAGAGGTCGTTGTTGAGGAGGTATAATGGAATTCAATCTGCAGTAGCCGGTGAAGATAGGGGTTAGAAATGGATCCTTTCTTTTCCTCTTCCTCTAAATACTTGAGTGGTAGGGCTGCAAGAAAGCGTTTAATGAACTCCTTACAGCAATCTTTTCCGCTGCAAACTAACTTGACCTTTTCCTTCTCACTTCTACTGTTGTTATTACCCCTCACTGTTTTTTCTACTTTTTCATACATCATGCTGGAATCATCGAACTTCAATATGAATGCCTCTTGGCACCCTTCAAAAAGCCGCTCTCCCAAGGAGTCTATAATGTAATAAGCATCTGATTCAAGCTTCAGCACAAAGAAATGATCGTTCCAACTCACGATGTAGATCCTTGGCTCGTACTCAACCATGTCTCTGCTTATCTCATGCCAAATATCATCAAACGACATAGCTCCCTTCAAGCATTCAAACTTGTTAGGGTAGAAAAATCCTGTGTATGATTTCCCATGATCAACAAACAGAGGCCTCAGGTTGGCTTCTATGACAGTCTCAAGATCAAAGTGCTTGTCTGGGAAGAGTTTCAAGCAGGCATCATCCCTTTCACAAAGCCTTCTCCATTCAGAGGAACCTTCCGTGATGAGGCTATCAAATTCTGGTCTCGTTGGCATGTCTTGGTTCGAATGAAGCCAGTGGGCTACAACAGTAACAAGCGCTGCACAAGCACTCTCGCCAGAGGCTCGTTCGCTTCGTTGATCAAATGAAGCAAAGAACACTCTAGTGTTGAGCTTTGCTTGCCCATCTCTGCTCACCAGTTCCTTCTTTTGCCATCCTTCATCTGGTTTCTGCAACAAGGTGAAACAAAAATGACCTTATTCCTCTGAAAAAAAACCATTACAGTTCAAAGTCAAGAAGGTGATGTTATTATAGTTATATAATTATATCCATACCTTAGTCAAAGTCTCTGATTTCCTTGTGGTCGTGGCGCTAAAATTGGATCCCTTGAGGCCATTATTCCAACTATCTGTCTCTGACTTGTTCTTTGGGTTTGACCTTGCTGGGACGTGAAAGCTAAGGCTACTGCTACTCCCACTGCTTGTGGTGCTTGTGCTGGTGGATGATTTGGAAGAGTCATCTGAGTCAAACCAGCTGAAGTCTTCTGAATCGTGTGGACTCAGTTCATCGATCTTCCTCACGTTTTGTTTATTCTTGGAGGAGACCGAATTTTCGGGGGTTGTACTCGAGTCATTAGGACTTTTGAGCTTCAGAAAGCTCGCAGAAACCTGTTCAAAGTTTCAATATAAGGAAGTCAAGTCAATAAATGGAAATGCTACGGCCAAAGTGTGTCCGGAAATTTTGCAACATTGCAATTGAAGTTCTATTCACGCAATAAAGAAATTCTACCATCAACTCAGTCAACTGTACGATCATAATGTAATTAATGTATGACCGCAAATTCTATTCCACAAAGTTAATTCGCAAAGTCAATCTTAACCATTGAAATGAAGAATTTAGAGAAATCTTAACCATTAAAGTTATATGTTTGAATCATTGAAAAAATAAATAAACGTAATCCGCCCACACATCCGGGACTCACCCGCGGAGATGAAAGGGTGATTGGCGTTGTAATCAATCGCGAATTTCATATAACCAGACCAGGTAATTAACAAGGATAGAATATAACAGAACAGACCAGAAAATTAACACAAAAACTTAATTGACATTAATTAATTAATTACGAAAAAACAGGTGGGAAATGAGCTTGGAGCGTACCGAAAGGGTGGCTTCTATGGCCAAACCATTGATTCTCAATTCGATTGGAAGCCTTCTTCGAAGCTGACAATCGGACTTCGTCTTCGTCTGTTTCTTTTGAAGCAATTCCGCCATCGTCAAGTCCATAGAAACTTTTCCGACCACCGCCATTTTAGCTCCGGCTCTTCCTTCACTCCCCTCCTCCTGCATTTCAAACAAATTAAAGTCAGCGAAAAATTAAAAAGAAACAGAACAATAACAGTTAATTAATGGACAATTAAATACAAGACTTGAAAACTCACATATAAGACATGAAACGCCATGTCGCAGACAGCAGAGTCACCTTTGAGGACGACATGAAAATCTTGGAGGTCGCGAGCGTCCCACGAGAGAGTTGGTGATCTTCTGATGGGTCTGCGGTCGGTGGTGAAAACGCACCGTCGTTTAGACTTGTTGAAAAAAGGAAGTGCCAAACGCGAGATTGAGTTAGAAGAAGAATCAGGTTTGGCAGCAATTTCGATGACCATCGCCTCATTGCCACGCACCCTGGCTCCGAACAGTCCCAATTCGAGCCTCAATCGGTTGAGCCTCACCTCGTACTTGTAGCTCGGCTGCGACAACCTCGGATTCCAGTACTTCATCTCGTCGCCGTCGTCGGGGGTTGATCTCTCCGTCCGTCGTGGGCTTAATCAAAAACCTGTTCTTGTGTGTTGATGAAATGAAATCATAGAGCCATGAGGGGGACAGAAAAACTGAGCGATGGGAATGTGACAGATACTTAAATCTTGGTCTAAGGACTCGGGAAGGAACGGGTCATATATACGCCCTTCCAATCTTTTCTTTGTTTCCGAGTGAGAAGTCGCTTTGGTCTGGTCTTCACACGTTTATCAGACCACACGCTTGCTTTATTATTTCAATCACGTGACCCCAACGTGCTTCGTTCGCGGATTAGGTGATGATGTGGGGGCTTATCATTGGTCTCTGCTGATTCGGCAGAGTAGCTGCCACGTCAGTTATGACCCTAAAACGACACGAGGCGTACCCCGGAAGCACGTGCTATCCATCCCGGGTCCGCTTCTCCTTCGCTCTTGGCGCAACGTCGTTTTAGCTATTTTGGGTGAAACAAACATTAGTGAAAAATAATTCTAGAGTTTTTACATTTTTGGGTTTGGTATTGGGCTTTTAGTTTGGGCGGTGAGTTGTAAATGGATCGATTTGGAAAGTTGGACTCTGGAAGACATATACATGACAACGATGAAATGAGCCTGTAGATGATATATGCCAGTCAATGGTTTATTTGAAACGTATTAGATTTTTAAAAAATATTATTTTATTATAATTCTATTTATAATACTTAAAAAATTATTATAGTTCTTAGGTATCTAAATTTATATTTGAGGATAATTGACAGCTTACCTTGTCCAACATTGATATCGCCTAAGAGGAATAGAAATTTTGTCATATATCTTAGATCGTGGGTGAGCTCAACTCCTTTCCAAAAATTTTTATACCAAAAGAAAATATTTATCACAGCTATTCAATTGCTCTGAAGAATATGCCCCCGCCATGTATTTACGCATTCCCACATGGTCAAATCAGGAGCACTAGCGCGTAAAGACGAAGTCTCATCAAGTTCTAGTGAATCCCTCCAATATCATTACCAAAATATTAAATTATTTACTATTATTAAAAGATATCAATCAAAATAATATAATTTAAAAAATAATAAATATAAAAAAATATTTATAATTAAAATTAATTATATAATGAGTGTGTTATATTGAATTGATAGTTGGTGAATCCATGGCTTTTATATATATATATATATGTATGCATATATATCTTTAATTTATCAATGATCAGGCTCCGAAATTATTATTAAGGGTGTGTATAAGTAGGGATAGGCAAGGTAACCTCTGCCCAATGCTTTACCCCAAAAAAGTATAGGTTTTATTTTGCAGCCCGATGCCCGATCTTACCCGGTAAAAATTCTAACTATTTTAGGCTATACATGGGCGGATTGAGCATGCCCAAATCGTAATGCCCTACTCATATTATAAAAAAAAAATTATAATTATAAATTTCTAAAATAATATTATATTCATATGTCTTCAAGAGTTAAATAATATTTATAATTTATTAAAAATAAAATAACAAAAAGATAGTAATTAAAGTTTTGAAATTCATTGCATATAAAAAATAATCTTTGAAGTCTAGATAGTTTACAATTATAATTTTGTACCAATCTTCCCAAAATTGACAAAGATAAAATATCTAAAAAAATATGACGGTTAGCAAAGTTTAAAAAAAATAAAGAAATCAATTTAGTTATAAATTTTAAATGATACAATTCCTACTTGACTACTTATATTTGTAAAATTATCTTTTAGTCACCAGTATCTATCATATTTGTTCTATGTTAAATAATGTAATCTAAAAATTTTGATATGTAAAAAAGTAACCAACTGGACAGGGTTAAATGGGCAGGGCAACCCTGCCTAATGCTCGGCCCTACCTGAATATTGGCCATGCCCTAAATTAACTATTTTACGTTAGGCCATTTTTTACTGGGTTAGGCAAAATATTTTTTTATATGGGCTTAGGTGGGCTCACCTGACTATAGGTATCTTGCAC
Organism: Leucaena leucocephala; assembly: GCA_037074615.1. Classification (NCBI taxonomy): domain Eukaryota; kingdom Viridiplantae; phylum Streptophyta; class Magnoliopsida; order Fabales; family Fabaceae; genus Leucaena; species Leucaena leucocephala. The sequence goes on along the minus strand of CM073540.1, from coordinate 4,075,552 downwards.
GCCTCTAATTATTACTTAAACAGGAGTTAGTTCGAGTGGTAAGCGACTTGATATCGCTTCAACGAGGTCTCGAGTTCGAGCCTTGGCGTAACAAAAAATATTCGTTAGGAGACTCACCCACCACAGTTAAGAGCGTGACGCGGGTCCAAAAAGAAAAAGAAAGCAGCCACGTCATGGCTCCTCAACAGCATAAAAATAAAAGCAGCCAAGCGCACTCTGTATTACATCTAAAGAGATTTTCATGTGACGTGTATATATAGTATTCCTCACATGTTTAACGTGGCATCTTCTTCCTTCTAATAATTAAGCAAAAAAAAGACAAGAAAAATTGGGATGTACTGAATTGAAATAACATATCGAAATAACAGGTAATTGAGTTGATTAAAAAAATGGATTAATGAAGATACCGTGTCTCTCTGAGAGAGTGAATGATTAGTTAGAAGCATCATATGGTAGTACGTACGCGGGTGTGGGGAAGAAAATTCACAAGAAAAGAGGATCTGGTCTCATTGTCTCAGTTGGCGCGAGGCCGAGGGGTCCTAGTTTACACGCATACCATTGGGATAACTCATTTTCCAAGGCTTCGTGACTCATGACCTAGTATTTGTTTGGGTTAATCTATTTTAAATAATTTTGTACTATATTATATGAGATAAATGTATAAGAAAAATTTTATCTTTTGAGAATTCTCAAACGGCGGGCCATCCATCCATATTATAACGTGCGTGCCTGTATATATTTCAGTTTTCTTAGCATGTTTTCTAATAACCTTATTGTCCATTCATTAAGCATTACTACTGCTGCTATATCTCAGTGGCACACATTATCGAACTCAATTAGAAATTCTGGTTAGTCCCTCCATTCAAAGATTAACTTTACATATTATAATTATATAATTAAAGGGGTTTGATTTGGAAATTAAAGCAACCTTTGGAGAGAAAAAAAGAGGTATGTTTTTTTCATAGATTGTGACTCAATCCCTAAATTTAATAACCCCTTTGATGTTGAATTAATGAAAAGCATCGGTGTTGACTTTAATGGCTTGTTGGCTCTTCATTTGGATCATAGCGAGTTCCATTTTCAAACGCCGTCCACCTCAAGGCATTTAATTATCTCTTGCCCTCCCACCGTACAGTGTAATTCAAGTACCAATTCTACCATCTTCGATTTCTTGAATGCCGAGGATTCTAGAACGCGCTTTTTAAGTCAAATATAGGGCCAGTTTTGGTAAGTCAGTAAATTATAAATTTAAATTTTAAAAAAATTTAAATTTAAATTTTAAAAAAATTAAACTAAATAGCTATATTTATCTATAAGTTCTTCTGAATAAAATTATAGTTTCAAATAAGCTGGTAGAAGTAATTTTTAGAACAGTAAAAAAGTTTATAGACTACCTACTTACTATTTTATTTTTATTTATTTTCCTCTCTCCTCTCTCCCTCTTTCTCTTTTACAACTCACGTCTTCTGCTTTTCACTGTCGCCGTCTTTGAACCTTCGTCGTCGCTATTGAAGCTCCCCATCGTCGTCACTGCTGAAGCTCCCTGTTGCCGCTGGAGCTCGCCATCAGGTTGGGTGGCTGGGTCGATCTCCCCTATCGACGTGTGAGTCGCTGAGCTTTCATCTTCAGCTCCTTCCTCCGTCCGTCCACCTCCGTGCTGTGATGAAGAAAAGGAAAGAAGAAGATGAACGTGTGTACTAAAGAGAGAAAATAAGGAGATAATGAATAGTGAGCATAATTAATATTTTTTTATCTTCTACCTTTTTTAGTAATTTATTAATTATAAAATCCCTTTAATTAGTAATAACTATCCAAACACTTATTTATTCATAATCATTTTTTTTCATAAGCTCTTCTCTAGAAATATTTTTTTTTCATAAGTCATTTTCTAAAAGTCTATCCAAACACACACATATTTGTTTAAGTGCATTAGATAGGTTTTAAAAGTATTTTTGACTCAAATTTTAATTTTAAAAAATAAAATAAATAGTCATATTTATTTAAAAAAATTGAATTAAATTATTATTTTAGATGAGCTAATTAGAATAATTTCTGAAATAATAAAAAAATTTATAAATTACCTAATTATTATTTTATACTTATTTTTTTTCACTCTATCCTCTTTACTCTTTCTTTTGCCGACATTCTCATTCGCTAGCCATCTCAACTCTCGCGGAGTTGCAGTGGGAAAACAGTCGTCCATTGCTGTTGGAGAGGAGGAAGATGCTGGTCATCGAAAAGGAGGAAAAGGAGGGTCGCTGGTCTCTGACGATAGAAGACGGTAGTCGTTGAGCTGGAGAGGAGGAAGATGGTGGTCGTGTGTCACTGGTCTCTGAGCGTGGGTCTGAACGAGTGAACAATTGAGAAGATAGTGGAGAAGGAAGCAGATATGGAGGGGGTGGTGTGCCTAAACGAGTAAACAGTTAAGAGTTACTTTTATCTTATACCCTTTCTAGTAATTTACTAATCATAAAAGTCCTTATAGTAATAATCATCTAAACATTTATCTGTTTAAAATTACTTTTTTACTATAAGCTCTTCAACATAAACCCTTTTTAAATTTTTTTTTGCTAAACCTTTTTTTAAAAACCTATTAAAATGGTGCTAAGTGGTACATGAAATATTTATTCTGCAAATGAACAAAATCAAAATATATTCTCAAATTAAAAATAATTATTTATAATTCTGATCAACATTTTATATAAACAACTTGTGTTTTCATCGATCCAGCGAACGGGAATCAACACTCCTTCTCACAAATGAAGGTCTTCTATTCATCAATAAGAAGAACAATTTATATAAACACATACGCAAAATGCTAATGTACGTCTGGTTTTTCTCCCTATTGCCTTTTTAAATTTCCCGGACAAGCCATTCGATCTCGAGGTAATAGTAAACATGGATAGAATAAGAATCTTCTGTAAAATATTAAAGCCTATTAATATTAATATTATCCAATATAATTAATTAATCTTTGCTCGACGAGCCTCCTAATTTTCTGAAGGGCGCATCTTGTGAGGACCTCTTCGTCGTGGTCGTCTACCTCTTCTTCCTGAAGCACGTGAGCACTCTTCCTTTGATTAAATAACGGAAACCCTCCATTTTCAATAATCAATAATAATATAACAATCACGATCAATATCAATATTATAATATTAAAAAATGGACCCACCCAGCACTTCAAGTTGGTGGCAGAAACATGGACGATGTCTTCACATTCCTCTCGTCCAGCTCTCTCGTTGTATTTTAATACATGCAAGTGGCCTCGCCTTCATCAATCAATGCCACCTTCCCCCAATCCCACCTATTCTATTTGATGATCCCACTTCATACTATCCAAAATTTCAAAACCATTCTTCTTCTTTCCATTATTATATTACTCGTATTATAATAGTTCATTCATCCAACCAGGCACGTATTAATTTCTTTTCATTTTCTGTCATTAGTTTCATTTCATCAGTCTTTTCTCTGTATGAAGTAGCGTGCCGCATTGTGTATGCAGAATATTGCATAAAAAAACATCGATCAAGTTTTTATGTAGGAAAAAGGAGTTCTTGGATCCGTGAAAATCATCGTCAACCCACAAACCGAAAATCGTCGTGTTTCACAGTTCCTTACACAATCCTCGCGAAAAAAAAGGCAACCCCAGATCTCTCATCTTCCATACCCTTATGACAGAAGCACAAACATACTTCGGAGAAAAAGCTAGCGACAATACTCGTGTCTGCAAATCCACTTGTTCCTTTTCTTCTCCAAGCAAGGGGTGAGGTCAACCTTTATCTATCTGCCCCTTGTGCTCTCTATTCTTTCTTATTCTACACTTCATTAACTGCTACGATTGGAACAACAGTCTCAGTTTCCTTAATTATGCTTCTCTCATTTCCATTGCATGCCTAAATGTGAAGAGTATTCAACTGCCTTATCTGGTCTTTCCTTCGACTTGAGTTATCTGGGTCAATTTTTCGAGTGGCTGTGCTTGAATTTATGTCCATCGTTCTCGACGGTGTTCATTGGCTTTGAAATCTCAATCAAGAAGATTCCTGTAGGAGGTGAAGCTTTTTGCGTCTGTCACTTGTCAGCTTTCTCTTTCACAGTCGGTGACGGACACGATTTCGTTTTCTTCAAGGGAACCTTCAAGTTCCAATAGGCAGCCAAAAAGTAAGCTTCGAAAGTTATTCTCTTTCTTCCATAGTGCTCTGGTCGTAGGTTTCACACTCTTAGTTTAATCCCGAAAATCTGATTCGTGAATCATCTGTGGAACAGTTATCCCTTCTTCAAACCTTCGGATCTTCTTTCCTCTGCTCAGAATACGATTTCCACAATTTTTTCCCTGTTCGCTACTTTAACAGGTTTTGGGACATTTAGAACAGGAGCCATGAAAAAAACCTGGTCCTTCATCCATATCATCGGCGTTCTGTGCCTGTGTAATCTACTCTTGTCCGAAATCTGTCTGGCTGGCATTCAGAGCACCGGCACGATCCCCCCAGGTTTTCAAGGCTCTCAGATGAATTGGATTGACAAAAACGGCATGTTTCTCGTGTCGAGCAATGGGGAATTTATGTTTGGCTTCATCACTACCCCGAACGACAACACGTTATATCTTCTAGTAATCGTCCATGGTGACAATACCAAAGTGGTTTGGACGGCAAACAGAGGCCTCCCTGTTACTAATTCTGATAATTTTGTTTTCGATAAAACCGGGAATGTCTTTCTACGGAAAGGAAACGATGTGGTTTGGTCTACAGATACGAAGGGCAAAGGAGTTTCTTTAATGGAGTTACAGGACACAGGAAACTTGGTGTTGCTTGCTGATGATAATAGTACAATTTGGGAGAGTTTCAGTCATCCAACTGATACCTTATTGCCAATGCAGGAATTCAAAGAAGGTATGAAAATTATTAGTGAACCTGGCCCAAATAACTTAACCCATGTTCTGGAGATCAAATCTGGTGATTTAGTTCTCTCTGCTGGTTTTCAAAACCCACAGCCTTATTGGTCTATGCAGAATGAAGACCGCAAAATCATCGATAAAGATGGTAACGCAGTGGTTTCAGCCTCCATTAGTGCAAACTCGTGGAGGTTCTATGATAAAAATAAATCTTTGTTATGGCAGTTCATTTTTGCTGAAGATTCATCATCAGGCACAAATTCCACTTGGGTTGCTCTTCTGGGAAGTGATGGTTTCATCACTTTCTCTAATCTCAACAATGGAGGTTCAGTTAATCGCTCGCCAACAAAAATCCCAAAAGATTCTTGTAGCACACCTGAACCTTGTGGTCCTTATAGCATATGCACGGATGATAACAAGTGTCTTTGTCCTTCAGCTCTGAGATCTCGTCCCAATTGCAAACCAGGTGTTGTCTCTTCTTGTGATGACTCAAATGGATCCGTAGAACTTGTGGAAGGTGATGGTGGGCTTGGTTACTTCGCTCTTGGATTCCTTTCACCATCCTCCAAAACTGATTTGGATGGCTGCAAATTGTCCTGCCTAGGAAATTGCTCATGTCTTGCCATGTTCTTCCACAGCAATTCAGGGAACTGTTTCATGTTGGATAATGTAGGAAGCTTTGAGAGTTCTGATACAGATTCAGGTTTTGTTTCTTACATTAAGGTCTCGAGTAATGGAGGATCTAGTTCTTCAGGGGGGCGAAGCAACAAGAAGCACACTGTGGTGGTTGTGGTTATTATCATAACAACTTTGCTTGTCATTTTGGGTTTTCTCTTTGTGGGACTTAGATACTACAGAAGAAAGCAAAAATTGCCTGAGTCTCCAAGAGGGAGTTCAGAAGAGGACAATTTCTTGGAGAATTTAACTGGTATGCCTGTTCGTTTCAGCTATAAAGAACTGCAAACTGCTACTAAGAACTTCTCTGAGAAGCTTGGGCATGGAGGTTTTGGCTCAGTTTATAAAGGAGTTCTACCAGATGGGACTCTATTAGCTGTGAAGAAGCTAGAAAGCATTGGCCAAGGGAAGAAAGAGTTCAGGGCTGAAGTTAGCATCATTGGCAGCATTCATCATTTTCATTTGGTCAGGCTTAAAGGATTCTGTGCTGAAGGAACCCATCGCCTTCTCGCCTATGAGTTCATGGCAAATGGCTCATTGGATAAATGGATATTCAAGAAAAACGAAGGGGAATTCATGTTGGATTGGGATACGAGGTTTAATATAGCTTTGGGCACAGCAAAAGGGCTTGCATACCTGCATGAGGATTGTGATTCAAAGATTGTTCATTGTGACATCAAACCAGAAAATGTTCTTCTCGACGAGAACTTCCTCGCCAAAGTCTCAGATTTTGGGTTGGCTAAACTCATGACTCGCGAACAAAGCCATGTTATTACAACACTGAGGGGAACCAGGGGATATCTTGCACCAGAGTGGATCACGAACTATGCTATATCAGAGAAAAGCGATGTATATAGCTACGGGATGGTGTTGCTAGAGATCATTGGTGGAAGGAAAAACTATGATCCTAATGAGTCTTCAGAAAAATCCCACTTCCCATCCTTTGCTTTCAAGATGATGGAAGAAGATAAGTTGAAAGATCTTCTTGATTCAAAGTTGAGAATAGATGAAAATGATGAAAGCTTTCATGTTGCCATCAAAGTTGCATTGTGGTGCATACAAGAAGACATGTCTCTGAGGCCTTCCATGACCAAAGTTGTTCAGATGCTTGAAGGTCTCTGTACTGTTCCTAAGCCACCATCTTCTTCTCCCATGGGTTCTCGCCTTTACTCATCTTTGTTCAAATCCATGAGTGAAGGTGGCACCTCTTCAGGACCATCAGATTGTAATAGTGATGCATATCTTTCAGCAGTTAGGCTTTCAGGACCAAGATAACATCGTACCTTATTCTTTTTTCTGGTTTTGTTGGGGCATGTCATATGGTTAGCTATATATTCTTGTACATGGTTCCGCACACTATTTTTGTACACTTTGAGTAGTTACTCATGTGCTGTTACATATGGTAATTTTGTGTTATCCAAAATTGCTAGAGATGGAAAAGGGCTTCTTTAACACAAACTTACCTTGTAAAAACACAGTTAATTAAGTGCTCAGTGCCGATTTGCTATTGCTAGAGTTAAAAACAAGTCAATCTCAACAACCATTTATCATCTTGCTTGTTTGTTAACTTGTGCCTAATTACGTTTTGGACTTTTCTGATCAGTCCCTTGTGTTATGGACACTGTTGAGACTGCATTATCTTATATAATATTCTTCCAGTCTTTAATATATTTAGTTAGGGAGTTAATCTTTATCTTAAATATAAGATTTATTTTTTATATTTATTAATTTTATTTTAAATTACCCTTATTGATATTCTCAACAACAGTCAAGTAGGAGAGTGAGGAAGAAAATTAAAGAAGATAATTAGATAGTTGAGATAAAACATGTCATATTAACTAATTTAATTAATTTATTTAATTTAATTAAGTTAATTAAATATATCATATGTTAAAGACCAAATGTTTAAGCAAGGTTTAGAGGTTTGAATTCTCCACCAAATGTTTAAAATCTTTGTGGCTAGTCCATTCTTTATGGCGCGTTTGTTTGCTGTCATTAAAGTATTCACTTGCTAACTGGCTATCCAACGCTATGCTTTTTATTTTTTATTTAATAAACTTACAATCAGACAAAATGTACTACTTCCCATTCAAAATATATAAACTTCAAATAATTAAATTAAACAATTCAAAAAGTTGATTAAATATAATAAATTAAAAAAATATAACTTATTTTTTTAAAATGTCTTTATTTATGTAGAGGGTGGGTAAGAGAGAAAGTGAATAGAAAAAGAGATATATATATAATTAATTAGGGATAAAAATAAAAAATATATACTAAATGATCATATAAATCTAACTTGAAATTTATAAAAAAAACACACACCCCTATTATAAGTTTGAAGCTTCTATTTGAAGATGGAGGAAGTACTAGTGATTTTAGCATCTAGCTAAAAAAGAAAAAAGAAATTTATAAAATTTATCTTAAGAAATTATGTCTTGTATTTTTTGATTTTAGAAAATTAATCGTAAAATAACTTTGGTTCCTGAAAGTTAGAATTTTGAAATTTATTATGCATGAGTGCTTTTGTTAAATTAAATTGTGTTGTGTGGGTGTACAAGCTAACAGGCATATGGAAATGGAAGTAATAGTTAATTAAATAAATGGGGTTGGGATTAATCAAGTAAAATAATCTTATATTTTTTGAAAAAAATCATGTGATCTTAAATAGACGGGGAAAAAAAGATAATCTTTTAAAATTAAAAGAAATGACCTGAAAATTGAGATTGTATTATAAATGAGTAATACTGCAATTACCGGATTCCCTCGTGCTAGCCCGGATTAACAAATAAAAACACGTCGAGAAGGCGCTAAAGCGTTCCAAAGGGGCAATCCATTCTCTACCGTCCATTGTTGATATGACTTCTATTCTCTCCATCTCTAGCCATTCTCTGCCTGGCCAACTGTTCCCTCTTCCTTCTCCCAAATCGATTTTCCCGCCAAATCACAACGGTCGTCTTCGTCGGCGCCCAATTTTTGCTCACACAAGGCTGATGAGTTCGCTGCAGGTGAAGTTATCTCTCTGAGCCTTGCTTAATTTTTCAGGATTCGAATATCTCTGGTGGGTGTTGCGTTTACTGTTTACATGCTCGCATCACAGGTCATATCACCTTATCTGCTCCAACTAGCGGAAGGCGAGGGCTACTATTTATAGCTACACTTCCATGTCTTCTTCCTTTAACTCAAATAATGGATTGTCACGGAGCAAATGCGATCGAGTGAGTTGGGCTTTCTGTTTATGGTTTTTCTTTCTTGTTCCTGGTTATTAAATGCCTTCCGATCTTCCACCCTTTCATCAAATGAATATTATTGGGCCTATGGGAGGCTTTTGCTTTCAGTAAGGATTGCATGCTTTTCCTGAATTAGAGACGTAAAAGAGATCACAACAGGAACTCATGGACACACCTAATTAGATATTTTCCTGAATTCGGCTCGACGTGGCTAAAGTCTTTTGGTTTTATATTGGTATGACTAATAAATTTCATTCATGTATTAAGTTACATATGTCCATCTGGTTAAAATAATTTATAGTAAGTTCCATCCAGCTAAGTTTCCCTTTTGCATTATCATGCCGGATGTATGCTCATTGCTGTGCTACTTTCGATCCTGATTTATGGTCAGGTACAAAGGAATATCTGCTCATAAAAGAAGAGGTCCGCAAGGTATTGTCGAAGGGAAAGGCAGCAGGTGTGCTTCGTCTGGTTTTCCATGACGCTGGGACCTTTGAAAGGATGATAATACAGGTTTGCATCCGAGGGACGTTACTCAAAAAGAAATTTCTTGTCTCATGCTTATTAAGTTCTTGGTATAAGTAATTTATATTTCATGTCATTGCAGGTGGCATGAATGGTTCTATAGTCTATGAACTTGATAGACTTGAAAACTCCGGACTAAAAAAATCTATAAAGGCATGTTTTATCTATCTGTTGTTCTTAGTGGCCCTTATTTTGGCTTGAATAACACGATTGTATATTTTATAGACAAAGTTAATTGCTTATGCATGGATACAGAATAGTCTTCTATTTTATATACTGGCTTATGCCATGGTGGATATATTGTGTAGGTTCTGCAAAAAGCAAAGACTCAAATAGATGCTATAAAACCAGGTAATTTTTGTTTTCTCTGTTAACAGGTGCTAAAATTTATGCAGTGATTATTGATTCGATCCAGGCCGACAAATTTTACTTTTGGTTTTCTCTATCAGTATCCTGGGCAGACATGATTGCTGTCGCTGGAGCTGAAGCAGTTGCTGTATGTGGAGGACCAGAGATCAAAGTTTCTGTTGGCAGGCTAGATTCATTGTAAGGTGCCAAGTGCTTAGCTTGTATACAAGATGTGACTACCAATTTGTTTTTACCCTTGGATCCCACAAATGATTAATTACATGTCAATTTGATGATATGGCTTGGGATGTTTTCTAAAATTGATGTTGAAGCCTATTATTATGTGTAACATGTTCAGGTTACTGTTGAAAAATGATCATCTTTTTTTTTTTTTTCAATTTTAAAAATATCCTCCTCCTTTAATGAAAAGAAAATGGTTTGATGGGATTTAATTCATGGATTGTTACTTACAAATGAGAACCAGATTGTGTGTCTTCTGTTAATAATATTCCATCTTTTTATGGACAGGGAGCCTGATCCGGAAGGGAAACTTCCTGAAGAGTCTCTTGATGCTTCTGGATTGAAGAAAAGCTTCCTGACAAAAGGCTTTTCGTAAGTAGAAGGCCCTTTTATTTTGGCATTCGCGTTGTGTAGTGGTGATTGATTGCCTGCAGTTTCCATTTTATGTGATCCTGAAGGACAATAAAATGAGTCGATGCTAAGTTCCCCTTTTTGCATAGTTACATACTATAAAAGCAGTGTTTTGATTGTCCATCATTTATTATGGATTCTTAGTATGGGGTGAATCTGACATCTTATTGAAGTCTTGATCTTAACTAGAGTAACAAAGGAATTTCATATTTTACTTTGCTCATGCATTATTGATTGATGATGAGCTTTTCTCGCCCAGAACACAAGAACTCGTAGCATTGTCAGGAGCCCACACACTTGGAAGTAAAGGTTTTGGAAGCCCAACTTCTTTTGACAATTCATATTACAAGGTTCTTCTGGAGAAACCATGGATGTCTTCAGGTAAAGTAAGAAATTCATCAAATTAATTTGAAAGAAAAGTTGCTACAAGTAACTATTTTGGTATTTTGAGAGAAGTTGCGACGAGGAACTATTTTCCAAGTCCTGCAAATAAAGAGAAACAAAAAGAAAACGAGGCATAAAGGACACATGAAGCCTCTGGGCCTTGTCAAATTTATTACTACAGCATCCATGGCTAGCCTACTCTGGGTAGGGTTCCAATCGAGCTACAAAATAGAGATCAATCCATGTGATCACACACTCATTTTCTGTGAAGGCTGTTATCCATTACCTAAGTGCTATTATCAATAACTTTTATTGTTGTCATGACGTTCTTCTGCTGTTCTCTTCTGCGCAGGCGGTATGTCAAGCATGATTGGCCTTCCTTCAGATCACGCACTTGTCGAGGATGATGAATGTTTAAGGTTCTCTGTCTAAATACTGCTCTAAACTACCTATAATATGTGATACTACTTAGTTCATTCACTCCTTGGAATTACAATTACAATATAATATATTAATACCAATATACAATATAAAATCCATAATAAGTCATACTATCCATAAGTTATAAATAGTTCAATTTATTTCACAGACTCCATGCAAAGCATGGGAAAATGTGTTTAATTATAGTAAAAAATGCTAGAGTTCTTTATCACAGGATTGAAGAATGAATTTTTTTGCTGCTGATGAATTTTTTTAGCTGCTGGTTTGAAGAATGAACTTTGAATGAAGTGTTCATGCTGGGCATAAGTTAAAAGTAATGAATTCCCCCCTTACTTTCACTCTTTACTAAATAACGATTTATGCAGTTTTTCCGTCAATCAAGCAAAGTATGATTAAGGGAACTTGAACTTGTTTTTGCAAATTCTTCATCTAGAATAGTCTAAGTCCATTCCTTCTCATTTATTTCCTAGTTCTAATTTAAAATATCAGTTTGTTGGGCCACATATTTCAAGCGCTTATAGAATGGTTGGTTGTTGGGTTAGGGCCTTTGGGGCTTACCCTTTATTCACTAAAGAAAGATTGAGGCGCGGAAAAGAATCTCTCTGTCTTCTTCTAAATGAGTGAAAGTCAGTTTCACATGACAATAAGTTGTCCTTATGCACCTCATGCATATGCCTCTGCTAATTAATCTGAGTATTTTAATATGCATATCTCAAGAGGCCTACATTTGTTGCACAGGTGGATTAAAAAGTACGCGGACAATGAGAATATGTTCTTTAAAGATTTCAAGAATGCGTATGTCAAGCTGGCGAATACAGGTGTGAGGTGGAAAAGCTTGTAAATTCAGGAATTTGGAAGTTCCATGAAAACTGTTATACTTGATTTGAAGCCGGTGATTGTGCATAACTGCCATCATGATTTCGTTTCTTTACTGATATGTTTTGAAAGTGGCGTGAATAGCCGAAGATCTTAGGGCATGTTTGGTAAGTAGGAAGTGGAGCAAGAATTTTTCACTTTTCTCGTTTATTATGATAGAAGTCACTTTTACTTCCACTTTTAACATTTGAGACTTTTTATTTCTATTAGAAAAACTGAAAATTAAAATAATAGAAGTGAAAGTAAAATTTTTTAGATCATTTTATCACAGTTATAAAATTTCTGAATAATTTTAACCCAAGTTATAAAAAAAATATTTTAGATTATTTTACTCCAAATTATAAAAAAAATATACATAAATTTTATTCTTATTTTTATGCTACCAAATAAACTTTTAAAATTTATTTTTAACTTAATTTTATTTCTATTTCTAGATCCATGAAAAAAAAATTCTATCCTATCCAACCATACCATTATAGTTCATGGACCACGGTCTTCTTTTCCCCGATGCCTAATTACCTAAACTCGACGGCTCCTCGATACGTCCCATAATTTGTTCTCTCTTATGGATTGCAAATGCAAACAACGAATGAAACCAAAAAGTCAGCTCTAACAGAAGCACTTTCTCATCACATCTCTTTCGTTTTCTGAAGGTATGCAGGTGCGCATCAAACTTTTCCATCCACCAACGAAAGCACTTGCTTCTTCTTGGGGTTGATGCTTTGATTTTTTTCTTTTAAAAGCCACAAAGTTTGGTACCTAAGAACTTATTTAGAAGGAGCCCCATTTTTATTAAAAGAAAACCACCTTTTGTCATGCTTATAAAGAGTTGGACGTGCTTGTGAAACTTTAGACGTGCTTCAATTTGTGGCGTTGATCATTAGGTGGATTCAACGACCTGGAGTCCAAGAACACCGTCAAAAACCAGAGTTGTACCACTGCCAACGCTTTATTTAGATTATTTTATTACTATAGTGAAGCTCAATCGTGGAAGAAACATAGACAGATAGACAGGGTAACAAACTGCTATAATTGACATTACGATTCTGTTACTAGAGGTGGGAAGTTGCCGGCTTGTCGCAATGGAGTGAGTTATGACGGACACGAGATACCCCACTTCTCGGGGGAATAGCACTTCAAATGGCCATTTTATATCTATAAACATCTTCAAAACAGTTGTTTAATTGCTTCTTTCTCTACTTATATAATATGACAGTGGTACTAGTAATTATCATGGGACATGAACCTTGTAAATGTGGTTGGGTCGCAATTCCATGTACAATGATGCATGATTGAGGCCTCAAATGGTGACCCACTAAACGTCTGTAATCAATAGCCCTGCGCCTGCTGGTGGGGGATGCCTGGAGGTCACTGGGAGGAAGATAATATGACATCTCAAATAAATTATGGACGGGAATAGGACAAAATGCTTGTGTTATGAGCTAGCAGCAACCTTGCACTTGGCATGGTCTTCTTGCCATTGCAGCTTATGAATCTATTTTGGGGCCAAAATGCTGAGCAACCATAAATGTCCAAATTTTAGGGCTTCCTGTGATCTTAGTTCGGAAAACTCAAATCTTAAGCTGTTATTTTCGGCTTGGATCTAGTGAAGAAGAAGAATTTGCATCCTATTCGCAACATCCTTGTTCCATTAATGGGATAGGTTTCAGCTATACAGTTTCGCGGTTTCCACTACGAGATGGCATATACATAAAACAACTTGGGGAGCATGCTATTGTGAAAGAAGTGGATTAAAGTTTTTGTTGAAGTTGATGTTTACTGTCCTTAACTATTGCGTTTATTAGTTACTGTAAAAAAAAATTATTTCAGCAAACAGAAGGAAGAAAAAGTCGTTATGTCGTGAATAAATTAGACTTGATCGAGCGTATTATGTGGGAATTCATCACAACGGATAGTCCAGTGTTCAATGATTCATACTACAATACACAGCTTTAATAACTTCGTCACAGTGATGCATTGAGCATCGATGTAAACATTTCCCCGAAAAAGACAATCCAACGATTGCGTGGGAAATTGATAAATTATTATATACTTATTAGTCTTATCCATCTCACTTGAGCCGATCTTTATCATTCCCCCGCGCATACACTTTGAACCACCACGATACCAATGAAGAATCAAACTTAGAAAAATCTTCCCTCATTGGCATCCCTCCTCCCCTTGTACCAGCCCTTACTAGTAAAAATAAATAGCCTTGAGAAGGTGTGAAAGTGGGACCAAACACATGGGATATGGGCGGTGGCATCAAATGTGAGACCCCGAAGGAAGAAGAACCACATCAGAGGGTGGTCTGAATTCTCAGTTCTCACATATTTGGTGCAATTGTGCTTCCTCCTGTACTTTGACTAACCGATTCCCGCCCGTGCTTTTAAATTGAATCTTTTCCACTTTGTATTTGAATAAAGGCAGATGAAAGGACAATGGACAATACATCTATTGAAAAATATCAAAGCTCGTGAATATTTTATTAAATTAAGGTAATTAAAAGATATTATATGATTATATTCTTTAAATGATAAATAATAAATATGGGAGGTTTTTTCCCCCCATTTTCCCGCTGGAGGGAGCGTGGCTATTCAAGAAAGCGCATTTTCGTGAAAGTGGTGAGAAGCTGTAAAAATTTCTTTAATACAAAATTCTATTTTTTTAACCTCTCTCTCTCTCTCTCTCTCTCTCTCTGACCTGCCATTTACAGAGAGCGACTTTTGTAGGAATTGGATGTGAAAGCCGCTGGTTGGTATATACAGGACCTCTCCTCCTTACACTCTCCCTTTTACTCATTTCAAATATTTTTATACCAAAGAACAAAAAGGATAAATTTATCAGCAACATCTACAGTTCAATCTTTCGGATCTCCTCGCTCGGGCTCGGATCCTCCAATCGTCATAGCCGTCGTCGGTGCCTTCGCCTGTCATTCTCGGTCAGATCTCTTCACTACTCCGCAAGTCCCTGCTCTATTCGAAGCCATTATCGTTTTTATGGCATTTTGACTGTCGTTAGCTTTGCAAGGTAAGGATGACAGTCTGGGGCCCTGGGCTTGTGGTGCAACTTCTCGGAACTGAAAGATGAAATGATATTTCGATTTCTTCCTTAATCTGGGTTCTGTATCCTAGTGAGATTGGAGTAATCTATCGATTTACTTGTTCTATTTTCCACCCGCTATCCTTCTTGGTTTTTTCGTGGCATTGTTTTCTTATGTGGAGATCAATGCCTGTTGAAGGAATGTATAAATTTCGAAATGCGAGTTTGGTAATCGATGCGCTATTGATATTGAGTTTGCTTGTATTGCCTATCTCCCATTTTGTGAACCCCCATATTCTCAGCTGCTTGGTTATAGACTTCCTATTGTGAGGCTATTAGTAAGTTCATATCTAGTGATTTGGTACTTGGTAGCGCGTGCTTCGTTTTGTTGCTGAGAAAATGTGGTCAAAGCGGGCAATTTGGTGCTATATGTTAGGTATCTACTAAGCGAATCCTGTTGAAAGTCATGTTCTTTCATTAAAATTTTTCCCCTTTCTCAATTATGCACGCGCTTAACAGTCTATTATCTTATGATCTCAACTTTGTTCTTTGGCTAATAGAAGAAGAATGAGTTTGAGTTTCATGACAATACAATGAAAATCGGAGAATTGGTCTAGATGCATTATGAAACTATCCTTGGAAAACATGGAAGAAGATGTTTATATATAAACACCTGATGCATGGTAGTATATGTGTTGTATGAATATAATTCACACTCTGCCTCTTCGTCTTTCTGTCTTAAAATTTCTTCAAGTAACTAATTCGTTGTTGCAGGTAATTTGTAGCTGTGAATGATGGATCCAAGCAATCATTCACCTGTTGATGGCCTTGAAGTGGTTCATCAAAATGGTGTTCATGAGGAACCTTTTAACTCCGGAAAGGATGTTGTTGTCTCAAATGATATAGACCTCAATACTGCTGAAATTATAGACACTGATGCTTTAAATGGGAACTTTGAAAAGGTTGTCCAGTTGGATAATACTGCTATCAATGACTCGTCTGTGGGAGAAATAAAAGAAGGACCAATTGACAATATGGACAGCAGCGATGAGACCATTTCTAAGGTGACATGCATTTCCTTTTTGGCTTAGACTTGGATGCAGATGCAGTTTCTTACATCTTTTCCCCCTATTAAAATGTAATGACTATGATTTTACAATGGAGACGTGATCAGTATACAATTTCATTGAGAAACCATACTCTTGTTTGCTAAAGCAACAGACTTGTCATTTTCTGATTGAAGGATCAATAGCTAATATATAAACAGCTGCACATGAAGTTTTTCCTCTAGCTGGTTTTATCCAGTTCTCAACTCCATGTTATTTGAATCTCATTTATTTGTTTGGGTTCTAGGAAGAGAAGGAGAAAACCAATGATCAAACAAAACAATCACGAGCGTCACAAGTTCCTGTTAAGCATAAGAATGGAAAGCTCCCTAGTCCTAAAGGCATTCATGCTAGTGGGCCAAAGAAAAGCAAAGATGGAAAAGATGAAGAGGCACTATCTTCTGTTTCAAATGGTAACCTAGCCTCAAAAACTCACTCAAGACAACCTATTAAAAGCAAACCATTCAATGAAAAGCAGACTCAAATGTCCAAGGTATATTCAGTTCTTACTTTTAGGTTAATACCAAATTTACTGAAGCACTCAAAACATTTTGCTTCCCTTTGTTTCTTCTTTAATCTTCTTTATTTCTGTTGTACCGAAAATTACATCTTCACTGACCCTGATAGCTTTTACATTTTGTTTCTCTTAGCATTCTGGAAAGTCTGATGCAGCATCTTCCAAAGCACCCTTGTAAGTGATGCTAACAATTATGTTTCATTATTTTCATGATTCATCATTGTAGTTAAAGAAAGAAAATTCTAAGATGCAGATAATTGATTATGATTAACTCTGACTGGCGAAGTGTTATTCATTGAATTAGGGAGAAGAAAATGCCAAAATTATTGAATAAAGAACCCCTCGATGAAGTTAAAGGAGAAGCAGAATCTTCGTATCCTCTTTCTCTTTGTTGAGTCATGTGAGATGTGGGGAAGTATTTGTAATTTCTGTATGGTTATTTATTTAGTTCATGTTTTTTGTGGTTCTTTGTATCATTTCTTCTCCTTAATCCATATCATAGAAGCACCATTGAAGAAGATACCAAACCCCGGAGGGTAGGAACACTTCCTAATTATGGATTTAGTTTCAAGTGTGGTGAACGAGCTGAGAGAAGAAAACAGGTGAATTTTGATACTTGCGTTTCCACCTAATGTGTTGCTGTGGAGGTTTCTTTTGCAATAAGTTTGTGTTTAAAGGGAGTGGCTTCTTTTGTGGGCAGTTCTACACTAAACTTGAGGAAAAAATTCATGCAAAGGAATTGGAGGAGAGTAACTTGCAAGCAAAGACCAAGGTGATGATTTTAATACCTCAGCAAAAATTTAATTTGTAGATTTTGCCTTTCAATTACATGAATCTTTCAATTATTTTATTTGTAGGAGACTCAAGAAGCTGAGATTAAGATGTACCGGAAGAGTCTAACATTTAAAGCAACCCCAATGCCAAGTTTCTACCAGGAGCCTCCTCCTCCAAAGGTGGAGTTAAAGAAGGTCAGTCTCTGCAATTGTGTCTCCCCTTGCCCGTTTGTACTTCGCATTAATTGTTTGCTTTTAAGCCATATTGAATATGTGTATGCATGCATTTCTGTGTCTTTATACTGGGATGCAAACACACTAATCCTCATGCACGGACATTGGCATCGGAGAATCTGAGCATATAACTTGCTGAACACAGTACTTGGTTTGTTTAATGAAAGCTTTAATCTTACTGTTGACTCTCCATCAATCGTCTTCCAACGGATTTAGTGCCTCACTTGTTTTTGACAACCCTCGATCTTAGAATGACTATGTCACTTTTAGCTTGTTCTAAATAAATTCATATTTGTTATAGCTATTAATCGCTTGCCTATTTGGACCTTTTTCTATGTGTGTACTGTTTACTGGTGCAACCACGCTTTTAAGTTATGCTGCTGGAGATGGAAATGGATGAAAAAGTTTAAACTTAGGAAGTTCTGTAGGTCAAACAACATTTGTAGAGTCAAATGAAGGATGGGCTTGCCTTATCATGTTAACGTGTTTTAAAATACTACATGTATTGAAGCTTATCAATTCTGATTTCTGTCTGGTACATTTGATGGTCCACTGTACAAAACTAAAGACAGTTACAATATTACATCTTTTGCAGTTATCTGCCCTCCCCAATCTTCATGAGGAATCCTTAAATTTGGCATGTGACTTATTTATATATCTTGGGATTTTCAAAATATAGTTAGTTTAGTCAACACTTTACGGAAGGAATTAAACTGTGTCCACCAAATTCAAGGTTCCTTTTGTGTTGTTGCAAGTATTCATAGTTCTCAATTCATCCTCGATTGCCGGTTCAGTTACGTTGATTTATGGGGTATACAAGCTGGATGGATGTCAATGCTGTTGACCTCATATCTCTTATAATAGTGCGTGAGTTCAACATTGCTAACTTCAAAGTGATGCCAAAAGCTCGATTTTATGATTCTTCCTGTCACTGTTGAATCGGAATTATTCTTCTTGCTATGCTATTTGAAGGCTTTCATTTTGCACTAACATCTCTTACCCTGTTTTGATGCGTGTCTGTCATCTGAACCATTTGTCTATTCCTTGATCTTGGATTCTATTAATGTAGATACCAACTACGAGAGCAAAATCTCCCAAGCTTGGTCGAAAGAAGAATTCAGTCAATCCAGAGTCAGAAGGAAACACTGGCAGCAGTGGTCGACAAGGTCGTTTAAGTCTAGATGAGAACCCCATTAAAGTTATGCCGGCCCATCAGAAGAAGCCACAGAGGAAATCTCTTCCGCCACGACTGCATTCTGAAAGGACCAGTTCATCCACCCCAAAAACTGCAAGCACTTCATCCAAGGCAATGCATCACAGCAAGACCTCCTCACCCTGTGTAACAAACAAAGATAGCACCTTATCCAGTGCCACCATGGAAGAGAAAACTGAAATTGCTGCAGGAAATGAAGAGAACAATACCTTCTCCAGTGAGATAGGCGAAGCTCCATCCTGCATCGAAGAGACATCTGCAATCCTCTCGGACAAGCCCGGTGAAGCAGAGTCCCTTGTGAACAGTGACATAGTGGTTGAAGAGCGACCTCAGCTTTCCTCGGTGCAAGAACCCTTTGTGGCAGAACATTAAGAACAGGAACAAAAACGCATATCCACTTTCACAGCTTTTGATTCAGCTCATTAATATTAGAGACGCTTGGGTAAAGATTATTTGACATGAAGGGTTGATGATTTGCTTCATAGTTATGCCATCTTGTTCATAGCAGCATTGTTTCTTTGAATTCCTATTCTCAGAGGTGCGGTTCTGTCCTTATGGCTCTCTCGCTTGATTGCAACAAATTCATGTAACTACTTCCCAGGTCACTCGTTTGTCATTCCTAGCATGCACCAGTTGCCTGGTTAGTGAAAAGATTTGGGGGAATTTTTGCTAAGTTCTAAATCACATTTCCGTAAATTGACATTTTCACATGAAACAAGCTGTTTGTGTTGTGGAATCTCATTTGCCGGGTCATGTGCGGTTGTCTTACAGCTTTTCTCCATATTTCGGTTTCCGTTGTAACCTGCATATGCTCTCTTACATTTTACATTCTATAGTCCCCGCCTCCTTCCTTCTTCTCAGGCTCTAAAGTACGCAGACATTCCACTTTTATGAAGTGAAATGGAATTTTGTAAACTGAAGCGTAACATATTCTATCTCCTAAATCTGAGTTAATTTCAAGTAAATAAAATAGGGGACTGTCTTGTCAGTTGTCAGAGTGGGTGGGTCTACGCGCTTCATGCTTAAGAAATGAAATGCATTCATCCAAGCTTATGATAAGAATAGGTAGCAACTGCTGACTTGTCGAGACCAAATTCAGGACGGAGCCATCACTAGAAACGACCCCACTCCTTACCTCATCCAATAACTTCGCTTTGACGCAAGGATTTGAATCCTGAGAAGGCTAATATTGGCCATCCCCATATTCAATTTACAAGAGGCTTCAGAGGACTCTAAAAAACTCCAACTTTCACTTTGCCTCAACATGTAAATAAATATTGTTCCAATGAAATTGCTGCATATCTAAGCTATAGAAGACTACATTCTCATGCATGGGTGACCCGTGTGAGAGAGATGCAGTGAACATAATATCTATGCGTCATCATTCAGAATACCGAGAACTAAACTCCAATATTATCTTCAGACTTCTCGCCGAGATGACGACTGAACATGGAACCAATGGGCTGACGAGGGCCCTAGCTTCTTTTGGAGTAGATAACCCATAACACCCTACCAAATTGTTCACAAAAACTCGTCCACCCATTCTTATTAGGTCAACCATTATAATTTTAATCACAGCATTTAGAAAAATATCATAATTTCTGAGTGTATAAATTTACCCCTTAGAATAATAAACGATTTGCCCTGCCCAATATTAGTATCGCCTAAGAGGAAAAGAGATTTCGCCCTGCCTTTAGATTGTGAGTAAACCCAACTCTATTCTAAAAATTTTTGTAACAAAAATAAAAGAATGATCAATCTCTGAATTACATTTGCCCCCACTTGTACCAAAAAAAAATCTCTGAATTACATAACAACGAAAATAAATCATGATTGGATATGCTAATCTTTTGAGATATTTCCAGGCAAATTACAAGGTCCATTTAGTGTACCACCAGACTTTTCTTCCTTCTTAGCCGCCAGCTCTTGTTGGCGTTGTGACGCACGATGATGCAGAAGATTAAATAAAGACTATTTTTTGGGACAAGAAATAAGCAGCTCTCAAGTACAGGTCAGGATTTAAAGAAACTAAAATTTATTCATAACTTCTCAGGGATAATACAATACAAAGGGCAGATGTTGGTATCCATTACATGATATGGAAGATACAGTTGAAAGTTCATTAAAAAATGATGCCGAATAAAAAACAAGGACTAGGTGGAAAAAAACAACAACCCTGACGGGTTGTGATGGCAGAGCCGAATAACTAGCTGCCATGGCCATAGCCCTTGAAGACAACAGTATCATAAACACCGAACTGACAAACAGCAACCACAAAGATCAGATGACCTGCCCTTCGAATAAAACTTAGGCCCAAACCTTCACGATTTGGTAAACAACACTGGACAGACTCGGGATGCAGAAACTGTAAAAGCTTGCAAGTGGAAATTTGACAAACAAGGTGGCAAAACCGATGTAATGTTGGGCTAAAAACATCGGATGCCAAGACCACTAAGAGATTCCTAACTCCAGAACCCCGTAACTATGTTCTCACAGAAATACAGCCATTTAGAAGATGACATCCCATTAATGGGAGACAAAAACTTCGAACAGATTTCCATAAAAGGATGGAAACCTGCAAAAAATATAACTGTATGCCCTGGAAAAAGAGAACAGAGTACCTGGAGGACAAGACCCATATAATGGACCCAAAAACTACTATGAAACAATAACATTAAGGCTGTCTATAAAACCTGCTACTTGGTTCAACTCATGGCACTAGTTCCCCTTATCTGCGGAGAGAACAATTCTTGCTCAAGCGAGGATGTCACACCTCCAGAGCTGTTCCACGAGCTTCCCAATAGTACGACTGTTAATTGCCTTGCAGTTACGGATATTTAACCCCAGAAGGGTCTCACCCATATTTCGCAAAGAAGACAGGCTCTTGTTTGAAACAAGAGAGCAACCTGACAAAGACAGGATCTGCAAATGGAACATGCCACCACCTGCCAGGGCTGTGACACCGGCATCAGTAATTGCAGACTCAGACACATCCAGTTCCCAGATCAATGGACAGTTTTCAGCAATTGCCATGAAGCTAGCATCAGTGATCTTTTTACAACCATCAAGATTTAAGACCTCGAGTGTCAGACCATGCTTATTTGCGATGGAGGAAACAACTTTATCTGTCAAATTTATGCAGTGGCTGAGATTAACTTTAACCAGACCAGCCTCAGAATTCAAAAGCACTGGGAGGAACCCCGCATCAGTCACTCCCTCAAGTCTGCTCAATTCAACATACTGCAGCTGAGGGCAAAGCTTTCCCAATAAAGCCATTGTAGCATCACCAAATCCGGGACAGTTAAGAATTGATATAGACTGCAGTGATTGGCATGGAAATACAGAAGGCAACACCAAATTCTGATCCTTAATCCCGAAGCAGCTTATAAGCGCAAGGGCCTTCAATTTGGGACAACATATGAAAAGGACACCAATCAACCCAAGCTGGGTGATTCTGTGGCACTCCTCCAATTTTAGGCTCTCAATTGATAAAGCAGCTTTGGAAAACGAGGCCAGCCCATAGTCTGATAGGAATGCACTTTTACAGAGATGCAGGTGCTTGAGATTTGGGCAACCCTTTCCTAAAGCATCAAGCCCAATATCTGTTATTCCTTGACAGGATGCAATTGAGAGTGAATTTAACTTCTGCAACCCGTGGCCGTTACCCATGAGCCAGAACCCTTTCTCACTAACATTAGGGAGGCATTTAAGGACAAGATCTGTAACTGCCTTACCATAATGTCCAATAACAGCTAAAGATAGGTCAGAAATTGTCAGTGCCTCAAGCTTCACCTTTGTCAGAAGAAAAGAATTTGAAGAAAAAAGGCTCGCAATTCCCTGATCACCAACACAAGTGCAATTTTTGATTGATAAAGACTTTAAGCCAGTGCTAAACTGCCCAACAGCTTGTAGACCTTCATTACCAATTCTGGGACATGATTCAATTGATAACTCGGTCAGGTTAGGGCAGTTCTTTGCAAATGCAATCAAAGCCTTGTCAGATATTGTGGGACAATGGCAAAGATCAAGCTTCTTTAACTGGGGACATCCCCTAGCAATCTCAATCAGGCCTTCATCATCTATCATAGTAACATTCCAAAGAGAAAGAGCCTTTAAAGAAGGGCATCCATGGGAAACTGCTCTGATACCAAGATTAGTCACTGCACAACCAGAATTGCCTCCACGGATTGAAAGCTTTCCCAATCCACCACGAGAAGCAGTCCCAACAGCAATAGCAGCAAGTCTAACATCAGTCGCCTTCTTTCCTTCCAAGTCTCGGGAGAGGTATCCACCACCCCCAAATTCCTCAACATCAGCCTCCTCTCCACTAACATCATTCTCATAACTTGTCTTTTCGTTACTGCAAATTTCATCCTTGCAAATATTACTTAGAAGCCAAAGCCAGCGCTTGGAAACACAGGCACATGAGCTCCTCTCTTGACCTACAGGCAACCTTCTGAAGATCTCAAAGAGGCATTCATCTGGCAAATCTTCAATGGATGTTTGTGGCCTCTTCTTCTCAGCCTCAAACCATTCTCCACTGAGAAGAAATGGATCATTGATGTGTGATCTCTTCAATGGAGCACCGATACGTGATCTCTTCTGAGGCGGAAAGTATACATCAACATGACGGCCAAGAGACAACAAGAGACTGGGCTCCTTGGGGTTAGCATATATTGACCCCCCGGGGAAAAAATCATCAATTCCTGAGAACCCAAACCATATACCAAGTCAGAGAAATAATCTAATGCATACAGACTATGAGAAGACGCGTAAATTAAACCAATTACATGCCATATTATCTCACGCGGATATAATTCCGAAACCATGGTTATACTTCATCTGATCCGCAAGCGAAAAAAGAGGCGTCATGGATAACAAAAAAAACACGATTTTATCAGACTAATCGACAGAAGTGCTCAGGATTAGAACATCGAACCCACAAACAACCCCAAAGATCAAGTCTCAAGAGGATCAGATATAGCTAATAACATTCACATCCTCTGCTGATAGATCTAAAGCGACTAAAAGTCCTTATTGAGAAAACAATCACTGGAAATGAATGAAAGCATCTCGGAAAACACCTCACCCCCATGATCAACCACAGGTTTAGGAAAATTAAGAAAATCCAGTCTTTTGAAGAAATTATTTTACCCATCAGAGAACTGTGTTCAGGAATTATCACTAATATTGAGTAAAGCTTGAAAACAATCAAGATAACAAATAAACACACGATTCGGAACATAATGTTATGAGTCCATAACTCACCGGTAAATCCGAGGACTTTTGACATGGGTGCAACCCAGAAAACCCCACGGGGACAAATCTGCGTTGTTCAGCACCAAAGAACCCACGAAAGAGAGCGAAAAAGATAGAGAAGAAGAAGATTGAGGCGTGGATGGCAATAAACAACTGTGGAGAGCAAGAATGCATGAGAGAGCAGAGCTAGAAGGTAATGAAAAACCCTAATGATAGGGAAAAAAAGGTGGGGAAGAAGGAAGGAGAGAGGGGCTGCTACACAAATGGGGAGGGAATGAATGTCAAGAGGAAGCATTTATTGCAAGTGGGAAATACGTAACTGTAGGCGACAATTCACTGAATGGGGTTTGCCCACATGCATTGCATCAGGGCCTTCAAGTGGGGTTACTTTATTATTATTTTTATAATAGGAAGAAAAAAAAAAGTGGGGTTGCTTTATTCTCCCACTAAATAATTTGCCATATATATATATATATATAAGTGGCAATATAACTCTAGTTATACTTATAGAAACGCAATCCCCCCAAACAGATGCTCACTCTTTTTTAATTTTTTCTAGATTTCTATTTCTACTGCTTTAATAAAAATACCATCCATGCGTGTTTTTAAATATAAGTATCTAATTTTATTATATCTTAAATGTGTGGGCATTATTGATGCATATAATAAATATCAATTTAAAATTTCTAAAAGATTACAATTACTTTTTTATTTTTTGAAAATATTTGAAATTTGAATATCATTAAATGTGTAAGATAATAATATGTAAGGAAAAGCACTCGACTTGGCAGCGAAACAAGATTAGGGAGGTGGTGCTCAGTCTTGCTTGTTTTTTCACCAAAAATATAAATATTTAGGTTGTTGATATTAATTGAAGTGTGAAGGAAACCTTGAGAATGAATAACGACATTATTGTTTAAAATATTGTGACTGATTGCAATGCTGAATTAATTAAATCAAGTAGGTCATGACCAAGTTGCTAGATAATTATTAGAATGAAAGGGGTAATTTTCTTTATGAGTTCCCAGGTTCATGAACCTTGCATCCCTGACTTTGACACTTTTCAAATGCTTTTATTACCCTCGACCTCACTTCATATCTTCCTACTTTTTTTATTTCATATTTTATTACAACTGTTTCTCGTCTAAAATTTTTGACTAAGTCAGAGAACAATTATATACAGTCACGTTCATTAAACACATCCCACATATTTAATTTAATCAAATATACCGCGTGTATTAGGTCACAGTATTAAACTTAATTTATATTTGATATATCTAATTATCCCAATAATATACTTGGGCTATTCCATTTCGCTCTGATGGGAAAAAAAAATGGGTTTCATATTAGGTATGCACAGTTCAATTTTAATTTTGACAGTTTAATTTTGTTTAAAAATATTGGCACTTGAAACCTTTTTTTAAAAAGAAATTGACTATCCTCTTATATAAAGAAATTATTGAAGATTAATGTTAAGGAGGAAGAAAAATCAAAATGTGGGATTCAACGAATGGGAGCTTTTTTTTTTTTTTTTTTAACATGGGGAGGCATGGGACTTGTCAAGTGGGGTAACAAGTAGATGCGTAAGCCGTGGCCGTGCGATGAAGGGGCAAAGGGACCTTTCGCTTCCCTGCAAGCCAACCTACTGAGCTTTCGGCGGCTTCCCCCTGCTTTCAAGCTTCTTTGTTTTAAAAAATAAAATAAAATGTGCCTTGACAACACGTGTCCCTTTTATGACGTTACATTTCCTGTTTTTTTGGTTGCCACTTTTAGTTTCTACTAAGGATTTACGCCATGCCATACCCGTAAGCTCTAAAATTAAATTTATAATATAATACGGGTTAATTTTCGCTGGCTGCCATCTATCCACGTCTTCAAGATATCTCCAGGGATATAGATGTCCTCAGGGTTTCTGTGGCATAGTTTTGTTGTGTATAACTTTTTTTTTTTAAATAATTAGGCTCATTCACAATTTAAGAATAAGACGAAATCTCACTTCTTTTTAAGTGATACCGATATCAGGTAAGGCGAGCTATATATTATCCTCAGACGTAAATTTAAGTATCTATAAGTTATGATACCTCTTTAAATATTATAATTAGAATCATAATAAAATAATACTCTTTAAAAATTGAGTACCTTTTAAACATTTATATGTCTTATCTTTTTATCAATTAAATTCACTTAGCATAGTACCATAGTCCTTAAGAGCATAGTTAGAAGGCCTGAGTTGCACTTCCCTCAAATTGATAAAGATAATCACGGCGGCCTTATCCTTGCATGACTAGATAGTACTTTTTTTTTTTTACTCATCCGATTTATTAGAATTTTATCCCGACTATATCTTAATCTGACTCCCGTCGCGCACCTAGTTATAGTGGGTGAGTCTACTAATAAGAATTTTCTATGTACACCAAAACTTAAATTCAAGACCTCGTTTAAGCGATACCCGAGCTTAGATAGGACTTAAACATAGCCAACGGTGACTAGATACCCAACGGGCATGACTAGATAGTACTGAAACACGCATGGTGTTTGCTCAAATGTTGGGCCTTTGCCCTTCATTGTCTTGGTTTCTTACTTGAAGTTGTTTTATGTGGGGAAGCAAAATTCAGTATACTTTATAGATAATTAATTTTTTTAAATATAATATTATAAATTTAATTTAAGTTATGTGTATAAATAATTTATTAAAAAAAATAAAACATATTTATACGATCCCTATACTTTAAGATAATTAGTATATAATTATTAGTATTAGGATTCCAAACAAAAAACGTGTGTTAAGCCTTTTAAATTTTTTATATTATCGTTTGCCGTCTTCAGTTTTGTTGTTTTATACCTTGGGTTTCACAGTGGCCTATCATAGGATGCTAGCTGCTGATTTTTCTCTTAAAAATAGAAATATGTGATGTATACGTATGAAAAGTATTTTGGACATATATAGAACCAAAACGCACATTTAAATTTCATATATTTTCAGTTTCAAAACCCCATTCTACATAGGATAGGGCCCTAGTCTCCTCCCCTTATTTCTCTCTTTTTATTGTACACCAGTAATGTTAAAACCGACTGAACACTCTATTCTATTCATGTTGTAGTATTTGTCTATGCCCCTTCACAGGTTCGTTCTCTTGTAAGAGATACGGTCTGTGTTGTACTGTCCTGAAGCGCGTCCTTCATGTACCGCCTTTTATAGAGAGCAGAGGATGAAGCAAATGCACAGTATAATATTAAAAGGGTTTTGTACGCCAAACGTATTTTGCAATTAAATATTAAAATAAGGAAAATAGTGACGTACGACAAATATATGCATATGGGATTCATTGGTTGCTTAAAGTGAAGAGACGAGGATGATTAGCATTGACCACCGTCACGAGCACAGTATTCAGCTCTTGTTATTGTAACAAAACCAAATAAAGGTGGCACGCAACTCCCCTGTTTCCACATATTTTGACTCTGACCCTAACGTAACGCTTTACTCCATTGCTTTTAGAACCATTCAATCCATTCATTGTATTTGGCCTCAACGCTTGTGGGGTCTTGTGTTTCTTTATTCATGGTTGCACTACAAAACTCGTTTCCATCGTTCTTCAAGTTTTCATCCTAACCTAGGCTAATTTCTCATTCCCCATGCTTCCGTTTCACCACTACTGGTTTATTCAAACTACCATAGCTACTGCTGCTATTGGATTTTTCTCAACAAATCTCTCGTTCTTAAATAATCCACGACTATAAGGTTTGGGGAAATTCTAGACGTACGTGTCACGTTAAAGAAAGAAGCATAATGTGAAGTTGAGATCTGTGAACCAGAGAGGTTCGTGCGATGGGATCAGGCTTAGCCGATAAGAATTAAAAGCATGCCACAAAAGTGGGGGAGTTGATCTGAAAATGGGAATGCATCATTCGAATGGACAGATCAACGGCAGCCATATATGCCCATGAACTCTCATTTACGGAAATAATATCATTGTCTGGAGTTTTTAAAAAAATCAATTAGCAGGGTTTTTGGGTGATGTAAAAGGAAGTTCATAATGGTAATTGGACCACCCCTTGTCGTTTTTTTCTGGCATTGACCCCATCACCTACTTTTCTTCCCTACGCTGGAAAATGACACCCTTGTGTTGGATTCAATGGATCCAACCCCGCCCACGTTCACATCACCCAACAACATGCACTTTTTTCTTTTATTATTTAGCCTTTTTAGTTTTCTGAAGACGAAAATATACGTGATGTTTGGTATGGTCCTCCTTATTTTGATCATAAATGTGAATGGACACCGCGCGTTTAATAGTAAACACAAGGCTTCATGCCTGGTCGTTTTGAATTGGGAAGTCCGCGTATGGGTCCAATTTGGTGGCCGCACCTCGGCCGGGGAAGGGCCTATGTTTGTTTTTACACCCTCTTTTTCTCTTTTGGTTTTCATAGTCCATTCAATCTGTTCTCTTCCTCAAACTTGCGTTCACGATTCCTGATGGCAGCGAAGGATTTCTAAATTGACTAAAACAAACCAACAGAAATAGTAAAAGGATCTGGACCAACCATCTGAATTGGAATTTCCACCCAGTTTCGTTCACCATTAATAGAGAAGCCAGATTTAGCGTGATTTTCTTTCACTTAAAACTTGTGTTTGCTTAGATTTGAGCCTAGAAATTTATCTATTTTTAAAATAACAATTGGCAGAGGAACAACCACATCCTGTTACGTAAATCTTGCTCTTCTTCTCCTCCTCCTGTTTTTTTTTAAGTCAATCAGAGCGCCATGTTTTGGCTGTTCAGTCATACAGACCCTCCATATCCCAAACATCGACAAGAAAGTCAACCATTTCCTGCGAATGTAAAATGTTAAGATCAATCAAGGATACTTACTCCACCATACAACTAGAACAATAGAAACCAATGAACTAGAAGCAAGTTGAGAAGGATTACTCCCAAGGGAATGGGTTGAGGGAAAGGCTCGTTGCTCCCAAGTAGACTCTCGTAGGTCTCTTCCTCACTATGCATGACATAAACCCAGAATTAGAGCTTTAACAAAACCTTAAAAATGGAAGGCGGGTACTGCTTCTGCCTTTATAGCATTGATTGTTCATATGTAAGTTAACACTTAAAAAACTTATCAAGGCAATTCAATTCAGTGCAGAAGGTTCGTGTGTTATTTACCCTATTCCGAATTCTGTAACTTGTGGTCGACTCTCGGACCTTCTCCTTTGAAGCCATTGCTCCCTCATCTGGTTCCAAAGAAGTAGACCTGCATCCATCAAACTTTTCTGATGTTTCAAAGAACTGGTCATAGGCATGAATGCCATTTGAAAGTTACCAAATTACGAGCAAACTTTGATTCAATGCGAGATATCGAACAAAAGAACCAACGGATTAGAGTTATAGGCGCGAATAACAGCAAACTTGCCATGATTGACAAAAACAGGATGATCACTCTGAGGGTCAGCACTAGTTTGAGAAACGGATGGTTGGTTTGGTGTGCCAATGGATGATATGTTCGTTTGAGACTGAGCTGCACTCTGATCCATTTCAAAAGTGCAGCTGCTCGACAAATCTTCTGATCTCTTATCTTCTTTCCCTGTTTGACCTCTAGATTCACCAACCGTCAATGTATTTTCTGGAGGTATTGTGGAGTATCCAATGCAGCCTCTGCTCTGTTAAAAAGTGTGTTCAATGTGCAAGATTAAAACTAGCTGTTATTCTATATATCCAATCTACTAGCTTAAATTACAAACAGGAGGATTATGAAACATTCTAGCAACAGAATTTCATTCTTTCTATAGTATCCTCTTTTATTCATTTCACCTAATAATGCATACACCTTAATATAAAAAGCAAACGATCCAGGCAGGAATGTAATGTTTCATATGGTAAGGAGACAGAGAATTGAAGATTCCCCCCCATCAAGGAAGCCAACAAGTTTATTAGAATCAAACTCAGTAAATAACAAAATTTCCCTTACTCTGAAAAGTTTCTTGAATATAAACTCTAACGTTTCCATGATAGAAAGCACAAAAGCACGAAAAACATCACCGCTGAACATTAAAATGAACAGTAGAGTTTCTTCCCAAAGCTTCATCTAGTATAGTCAATTGTATTAAAAAGCAACACCTAGAATGCACTTCTCCAATATTTGAAATGCTATAGAGGAATGAAAGTTCTACCTATCTTATTAGCAGCTTGCCAAGGATCCAAGGAAAGAATGCAAACTAGTTGTATCAGATTTATGCTTGCTTAAAAAACAAGGAACCGCAAGAACCAGATTCCTGGCTAAAACTCAAAATGTGCTAAAATTTCGAAGGAATACCTTGACTACTGAGAAAACTAGAAGAAGGAGAAGGGATTGAAAATTGCTAGTTTCTTGAGAATCCAGAAATATAAAAACGCATGTATACGCAAGTTAAATCAATCCAAATCCTATTACGAAACTGGAGCAAGGCGATTAGCTCTACACGCTCTCATTTAAGCCCTAGTGATGCTGTATACCGCACCATCCAATATTTATCAGCTCGCTTTCTTCCATTACTTGCTATCTAAACAAAATATCAAATCTCGCTTCACTTCTCGTCTCTTACTCGGGAAGTTGATCAAACTAATTTTACACTGAACCAGATATCTATTGAAGCGATCTTCTTAGACAGATAAGTTAGAGGCGATATTCATATTGAAGGAAGGAAAGAGACCAAAAAACTCACCCCATGCAAGCCAGTATCCGGAAGATCCAAGGCGGAGCGTATCCACAGAACTGCATTTGTGATTTAACGAAGTTAGGTTAGAGAGATTTGTGACGTAAAATTTCAAGGCCGGCAAGGGGAGAGTTCGAGAGAGATTGAAAGGGCAGTGAAGCGCTGAGAATTCAATAAAAGAAAAAAGGGTCGTGGAGAGCAAAAACGAAGAACAATATTCTTGCTGTTTGGTTACCGAGGGAAAAAAAAGCAGAAAGCGTAACAGAATCAAGTAAACAAGCAATGTGCGGCTACAAGTGTGCTCCAAAATAGATCAGCAAGAAACCAAGGACTGTTATGGCTGTCTGTTGCCTGCTGAGAAATTAAAAGCGAATATTTGCTGTTAGTGAAAAATAGTACTCCCTTTGATCTTTTTATAGGGATGAATAACTAATTCTCAAGATTTAAAAAAATAATAATTTTTTAATTAAATCCTTGTTTAATAATTGGTTGGTGGCTTCTAGTATAATTAATTTTAGTAATGAACACTCTTTTTTAATGATAATATAAAAAAATTAATGAATGCTTCCAACAAAAGGTGATTATTTCTTATAAATAGGATGGTAATTAGTTTTGACTTTGACCGTTATTTCACGTTTTTAGGCCTGCTTCTTGGAAACAGCACGGGCTAGCCAAATGGAGCATTTGGGATGGCAGAAGTCGTCTTTTGCCCCTTTCCATGGGGCACTTATGGAAATTCAGAGAAGGCCCGGAGAAAGAAAAGGCCCAACTTGAAATGAAAATCGAAAACGTAACATCGGATGAGGTGGAAATATGTCAATTTGCGATCACAATGAAATCAACATTTCTATTGCAAATATGCAATAGGCCTGGGCCTAGGTCAGTGTAATATATTCTTGCTTCATCGTGAAAAAGCCTGTTATTACGAAAGTTTCTTACGAAAACGGTGATCCAAAGAGCCTGGAAATTTAAAAAATAAGAGGAGCATGCAAAAACAAAAGCATTTCAAGGGCTCGTGCTACAAAAAAAAAAAAAAAAGAGGAGCTCCTATATATTTAGATTTATATCTAAGGATAATAGATGATTTACCTTACCCGATATTGGTATCGCCTAGGATGAAAGAAAATTTTGCCCTACCCTTAGATCATGGTTGACCCTAACCACTTTTTAAAAATTCTTGTATAAAAAAAAGAGCATTTCACAATAAGGGGTAAGACAGGCTACTTTTAGAGCGTGTTCGATTCCTAAAGAGTATCACTTTATTTTGGTTTTAGTCACGACGTTTGGGGAGACATCATAGTTCTTGGGTGTTTAAGTTTATGCCTGAGGATAATTGATAACTCGCCCTGCCCGATAGGGCTAGTAATTTGGGTTGGACCCGCCGCCAACCAGCCAAAAAATGGCGAGTTGGGTTGCAATATTTGCAACCTATTTTGATGCGTGTCTTTTTGACCCGCACCCGCGGCGGGCTAACCCGCCGGGTTTGCGGGTTAACCCTTTTTTTTTTTACTTTTTTTTATTATTTATATTACACATTTGTACTTTACTAATTTGAGAGTCTTAGCTAAACAAAAGACATTATACTTAATTTATATTAACTTTATCTCATTGAGTCATTTTTTTATATATATTCATTTTATTTTATTATTATTTTCTTTGTGATAGATTTATTTATGGATAGTGACAAAGTTGACTAAATAAATATTTTGACAACTTCAAACATGATTTGAATCTAATTAATATTGACATATGTAATTTTTTTTTAAAAAAAGTTGGCATATATATATATAAAATTAAAAAAAAATCTGGCGGGTTGGCGGGCTTGTTACACCAACCCGCCTCCACCCTAACCCGCGGCGGGCCAACCCCTATTCGGCAGTTTGACCCGCATTACCTCTACTGCATGATATTGATATTACCTATA
This sequence comes from Leucaena leucocephala, assembly GCA_037074615.1. Taxonomy (NCBI): domain Eukaryota; kingdom Viridiplantae; phylum Streptophyta; class Magnoliopsida; order Fabales; family Fabaceae; genus Leucaena; species Leucaena leucocephala. Next base: position 4,042,781 of record CM073540.1, on the reverse strand, counting down.
AGGAAGAGAGATTTCGCCCTACCTTAGATCGTGGGTGAGCCTAAACTATTTTAAAAAAAATCACCAAAAAAATAGCATTTCACAAGAACAATGCTCCAGATAGACAAGTTCTTGAACGGAGCTCGTTAAGCTTGTTGAAGGAAAACCTTGAAAAAACCGCAAATTATTCATAGAAAGAAAAAATTTCTTCAAGTTTCTTACACGAGTGTATAGGCAACAGAAGTAAAACCCTAATGCTGGAAGCCCCTAATTAATAATTACTACATAAATTAGAAAATAGAGTAATTAACTCGTACTAGGGGTTTGTTTGGGAACCTTCTAAGCATGGACACTTTTATGGCAAACTCCTCTTATATATTTACTTAGCTAATCCAAACACCCTCTAAATATGAAATTATTATCCCCTTACAAAACAGATTATATAGGAAAAAATAACCAGAATCTATCTTAAATAGCTAATCCACGTGAGTAGAAATATATGTAACTTTTTTTTATCATAAAATAATTTAGATAAATTCAATATCAATCTTTCACTAAGGTAATAGTATAGCTTCGGGATTTAGATAACACTTATAAGAGACTTACGAGATTGTTTATTAAATACGTCCTCATGACTATAGTAAAAATTAAACTTCTATCTTTATGGGATATAAATTTATTTTTTGTTATATATGACAACACTCGATAGTGAAATACACGTAACTTCGTCATATGGACAAATGTACGCGCTTGACCCGTTGAGAAGGGACACGGCCCGCTGTTAAATTGACAAAACCAAATAAATTATATGAATCCTCATCCACAACCACAACCACATTCGAGTGTCCTCGCCATCTCTCTAAATAAGAGATGACCAAGTCAATGTTCTAAAAGCCTGTTTCTCATATTCACTCTATTAACCAATAGACTGCACGTGAATTTATACTGATCACTTTTTTATTCACATGTAATAATGGTAAATAGATATTGTGACAATTGCTCTCACACAAGGGTTAAACATGGAATTCAACAACGAGATGTGATAGTTTCATAATCGAGAGTCTCAACATGCATGTATGTGTATGTCGAAGCAATTATTTGTTCGGGCAAAATGCGAGAGGGTAGAGAAGGCCCCCCCTTAGATTGGTTGCTCATTTATTTGAGTTGTTAAGAAAGCAAAGAGAGTTATGAAAGTGAAGCAGGTGAAACTTTTATTGCACATTCACTGTTCAATTCCCCTCTTCCCAACCCATCCACCGACAATTTATACACGCTCATATCATCTAAAAGCCTCATCACTTTGCCTTATTTGATGACATCGTTGATTGTACCCTCCACTCTCCATTTATTCCCCTTTTGCTTCTTTCTCTGCTCCCTAGCTTCCTTCCTCTCTCTCCCCCCCAAAAGGATATGGCAAAAGCAAACAAGTTCAGAGGCGTGAGGCAGCGCCAGTGGGGCTCCTGGGTGTCAGAAATTCGCCATCCATTACTGTAATCACACCTCAACTAACACTAACCTACTTAACTGATCTCTCTCTCTCTCTCTCTCTCTCTCTCATATCTATATATATGAACTCGTGGTTGTTCGTTGTGTCTGTGTTCAGGAAGAGACGTGTGTGGCTGGGGACTTTTGAGACGGCCGAGGCGGCTGCTCGGGCATACGACCAAGCTGCCATATTGATGAATGGTCAAAATGCGAAGACGAACTTCCCGACTTCAGTGTATCAGCCCCAAGACAACACTACTGCTTCTTTATCTCCCAAGGCTCTTTCGGACCTTCTCAGCACGAAGCTCAGAAAGTGTTGCAAAGCTCCGTCTCCTTCTCTCACCTGTCTCATGCTTGACGCTGATAATTCTCACATTGGCGTGTGGCAGAAGGGAGCAGGACCGCGTTCTGACTCTAAGTGGGTCGTCAGGGTGGAGCTCGGCAACAAGGATCATCAGCCCAAGGAAGAGTCCGATTCTTCGTCGTCGGTGAGGTCATCGGTGCCGGAGACTGGTGCACAAGCAGAAAATCTGGTGGGGGATGAAGAAGACATGGTCGCAATGCAGATGATTGAAGATCTTCTTAACTGGAACTATCCTTGCTCTCCGAGTGCTTCTCATGAGGAATAGCAAGCTAGCCTTCCTTCCATATATAGGATACATGTGTGTGTCCATTTTCTGCAATGTTTTTCCACAGCTTTTTGTCTTCTTTAAAATATAGTTCGGTTTAACTATAATTCTTTTGTGCCCTGACTAGATATTGTTTAGTACTAAATTGAAAGGAAAAAATAAATAAAGTCAAGGGGCTCGATGAATATAATAATTAAGCCGAAATGTTATTTAATGCTTGATTGTAATGGCTGCAGTTTGATGGCTGCATATAGAGATGATGTAGAAGTAGAACAACTTAACTAAGCTGTCATTGATACAGGGATGATTTCCATCTTTGCGCTTATAGAAATCGGTGGGGACGATGATGATCATCTCTTTAACTAGGTAATTGAAATGAAACTAGAAATGAAATGCGTGTGCTAGCTACTTGAACTGTACTTTTATTACATCTCTCAAATTGAGCATCTCGTGTGGGCCATATCAGAACTGTTAATGATTTAATGCTCCAGCTACTTCTCTTGTCAACATATATATGGCCTCTTCATCCATAAATCACGCGGGCCGCATAAGCTGTGAACAGTTATTTCTCTTCTTCCGTCTTTTAATCTGAACCAATCACAATAAAACACACTTGAATGAGAAGGGCATCCAAAGAATGCAATAGAGACTTAGATTTTTCATATGTATGTTAGGTCTATCTTTGACGATGATCTTGTCATGGCATGAGCGTAACCGCAAAATTTGTCATTCACAAATTCGTGTAAAACGTAAGAGTTGGGGCCACTCTAAAGTACTTGACTTCGCAAAATTAAAGAAGGTCAGAGCCATTTTATATATACCTTTTCTCTTTTGAGTATAAAAGATGGATGCAATATCACATGGCAGAGCGAGGCAGACTCCATATTTTTTTAGGATATGTCTGTCCCATAATTTCAGAGAGAGAGAGAGAGAGAGAGAGGAGCTAAAGGGGAATGGCTGAGGAAGAAGCAAAATGAGCGGAGGCTATGGGGCTTCTTCTTACTATACTGTGCAGGTCTCTATGGCCTACATTGATTACTTAGATGCCCTTAACTGCTGCTGCGATGGTACCTACGATAAAGAAGTTGGCATAAAGGAGGATCTTACTCTGAGTGAGTGGTTGGGTTGATCAATAAATACTCCATTCATGGAGGACCAATAGTTAATTATTGCAATCAATAAGATAAGAACTTTCCTATAAAATAAGAAGAAGAAGATAAGAACTAGCACTATTTATTGTCTGGGGTTATTATTTCATTTGCAAGTATTAATAGGTGGGAATTTGGTTTGGTGTTGATATTATTGCTACAGTGTCTTTTAACCATTAAAGAAAATGTTGTGGAGGCTCCCATTTTGAAGTACTCCCTCCCATACTTTAATATAAAAATTAATTAATTTATTTATATAGATTAAAAAACTAAATAAACTAATTAATTATAATTAATATAAATTTATTTGACTAATTTAAATAATTTTAAAAATATATATGAATTTATATTTGAATTTGATTATAACTAACTAATTTATTTTAATAAATTAATTTTTATTTTAAAAATTAGAGGAGTATTTTGCAGGTTAATTTTTTTTTTATTGACAAGTCTTCGCTGCTAATCAGGACTCAATTGCCTGGAAAATATTTAAGTCATTTCTCTGGTGTCTCATTTTCAAGTACACTTGTGGGGAACCCTTCTTACAAGGTACTGCTGTTGAGAGAATAGGATTTTTTTTTTTAGAATGAGAGAATAGGATTAGAAGCATTCGTGGTTTGTCTTACAGGTTTTTGGGCCACTCGTCTTTGTTGTTATCAGCTGGACAATTGGGGCCCTATGTTTACGCATAAAGATATATCAGTCGAGTAGAATCATAATTAGGCGAGATACCAACGGGGGTTAGTCCGAGTGGTAAGCAGCTCAGTATCACTTAAGCGAGGTCTCGAGTTCGAGCCTTGGCGTACGCAGAAAATCCCCGTTGGGAGACTCACCCACCATAGCCAGGTGCACGACGCGGGTCGGATCCGGATGTAATCGGGGCAAAGCCCGATGAACAGGGTGTGCAACAAAAAAAAAAAATAATTAGGCGAGATAAATTAATATTTAAATTTTTATTAAAAAATATATTTATATTTAGTATATATATTATTTTAAATATAATTATTTATAATAAGATAATATCTATATTTATAAAAAAATAGTAAAAGACTTTAATCTAATAATAATAAGATCCCTAAACATTTTGTTGAGGGGTCGTTACAAAATAAAATAACAATTCATATAGTTTTATATTAGTTTATTTAGATAGATTTTAAAAAAATTATATAATTTTTAAAAAATAAATAGTTTATAAAAAAAATAATTATAAATAAATAAACGTTTAGATAATTATTATATAAAAAAATCTATTTAATCTTTTTTTTATTGAACTCTAAAAACCATCAATCTTATAATCACCGGCTATTTTTCGAAATTAAATGCTCTCTTATTTGAGCTCTAAAACCATCAACCTTATAATCACTCCCTATTTTTCACCAGCGTTCTTATTTTTAATTAATTTATATTAATATATTCACCCATAATATTCTATTCATCCATGAAACAAAATCATAATAAATAATAAAATTAAATAAATTAATTAATTATATAATTAATCAAAAAATTATTAATTAATTTAAATAGATTAAGAAATATATAATACGAATTTATTTTAAGATATTAGATTTAATATTAATTAATTAATTTATTTTTTTAATATATTTTAAAAAAATAATTAATTATTATAATTAGGATGACAATTAATTTGGGTGGAATTTGGCTATTTTCAACGCTTCAATAACAGAATAAAAACATTAGTTTGATGGCTTGGGGCACTAGTACTGGAGCAGAAGAAAGAGTAAAAATGAACGTAAGATTAGGAATTGAAAACCTATCCAGATGCTCTGTGTCTCCGTCAGATCACGGAATGGAGTATATTCCCCGTCTACCTTCCCAAATATTCTAATTTCGAGATTTGAAAGGAGCACTTTACTTTCCTGGGTCATTTCTCTCTCCGCCTTTTCAAAGGGCATATGATAAGAGCATATCATCATTTTAATCTCCAACCCTTGTCGTTTCACCGGAATATTTGATCTCCGAGCCGGAGGACTATGAAGTTCTGGAAGATCCTCAACAACCTGATCGAGCAGACTTTGCCCGATTGGCAGGATAAGTTCTTGTCCTACAAAGATTTGAAGAAACAGCTGAAGCTTATATGCCCGAAAGACGACGACGTTCCATCCATCAAACGCCCAAAATTGGACGGCGAGGCCGAGCTCTCCAAAGAGGTCAATGACTTCCTCAAGCTTCTGGAGGTTGAGATTGACAAGTTTAACTCTTTTTTTGTTGAGAAGGAAGAAGAATATGTCATCAAATTGAAGGTGACAATTTTTTATTTCCAGTATTTCCTCTCTTGGATTTTTCGGATAACCCTGGTTCGAATTTGGTTACCAACACACCTCTGTGATCTGGTTTGGGACTTTGAAATTGAGAAATTGAATTTTGTATTTGTGTTTTTCTCAGAATTTTATCGAAGGCAGTGTTTTAAATTTGGCAAGGCGACAAAAAGTTAGAAAGTGAGATTAACCTTTCTTCTGTTTTAATTCGTGACGTGCTCAGCAGCTAGAGTATAGATATCCTTAGATTCTGACACTCTGATTTCATCTCTGTCTACAATATTATGCTCTGCTGCCCATATAATTATTAGATTTAGTTTTCTATGATACATCATGCATCTTAAGAAGGTATTAACAAATAACCTTTTAAGGCCAATGGGATTGAAAACCTGTTTAAGTGTCAACTGTTGCTTAAAATTGTATCAATTAACCCTTTATGGTGCTATATATCTAAGAAGTGGTTTTGATAAAAAGCAAATGGGTCTCCTTAGTTGTGTAGTGTTTTGTATATATGTGTAGTAAGCATGTATACATGTACGTATGGATGCATCAAACTTCCCGTTGTCTCATAAGCTGAACATTTGATGAACCCCATGGGAAAGTTGATGGCCGATATCTTGAATTCCTGTTCCTTGAGGGCTGTTGTTTGTGGCTGTATGCTGCTGTTCTGAAGTGTTAATTTTGACTCACCTGTATTTGGAAGCAATTAAAACCCTGGCAATATCATGGTTCTTTCATTAGTCTTTTATTTTTCAGCGTACTCTTATTCTTGTAGATCAGGCTTATTTTGTTCCTTTGTTTCTTATCACGAGTCTATTGGCATAATTTGTTTTTGGTGGGGGGGGGGGTTGTAAATCTAAAGGCATATATTTCATCGAGTGTGTTTCGTGTGCAAAGTCATGTATCGTTTGACCTCAGGTTTGTGCTTGGAAATAATGCAGGAGTTGCAAGATAGAGTTTCTAGGGCTAAGGATTCAAATGAAGAATTGGGGACAGTAGGGAGGGAAATAGTGGATTTTCATGGAGAGATGGTTTTGTTAGAGAACTACAGTGCACTGAATTACACAGGTAATTTTAAGGTGTTGTGCATTAGCTTTAAGAGATGGATTCTGTTTTAGTTACAGGATGACGAAATCTTGTGGCAACATAAGATTATTTGCAAGGATGCTAAGCACAGTCAAGATATATAGCCAGATGATTGACAAGGGAATATGGATTATACTTTCAAAAATTCATTTCTTAGAATATTCTATTGGAGAGTTGCGTGTTACTGTATTTGTAAGGCTACTGAACATATCTGAGATTTATAAATTTGTCTAAGTAAATGAATGATTTAGTCCAAATATTATCATATCTGGATAATTAGGCTGTCTCTTTTGTTAATTCTTTTTAAGAAAACAGAACTTTGGTTGGGTGCCAGGGGTTGATGTTGAATGTTTGGGAAAGATTTGTATTTATGCCATCTTACCTCTTTTGTTTGAGCAGGTCTGGTGAAGATAATAAAGAAATATGATAAGCGGACTGGTGCATTAATTCGCTTGCCTTTTATCCAAGAGGTCTTGAACCAGCCCTTCTTCAAAATCGATGTGCTTGACAAGCTTGTAAAGGAGTGTGAGGTGATGCTAAGTAATATTTTTCCCAAAAGTGAGGCTCCCGGTGAATGCTCTTCTTTCAGGGAGGAAGATGGGTGTGGTTCCATGACAGGGACTGGGAACGAAAATAAAGAAACACTGAAGCAGGTACCTAAGGAACTTGCTGAAATTGAGCACATGGAGAATATGTATACCAAGCTAACTTTACAAGCCCTCCGGACTTTAGATGAGATTCGTGGTGGAAGCTCTACTGTGAGCGTCTTCTCATTGCCTCCTCTGCACAAAAAGTTTTTGGAAGAGGATTGGAAGAAAATAACTGCTCTAGAACAAGAGGCCAAGTGAATTTAAGGAAATATGGGATTCCTGCTGGCTCTTCAACTCCTTGCCTTTCTGTTAACAACCCTCTCAAAATGAATTTTGGGATAGACAAGCATTGTTGCCACAATCAAGACGTTAACATAAATTCCTGTTGTAGGTTCCATTTGAGATTGTTAGTTTGTAAGGATGGTAATATATGCTTGGGACCTTTTGTAATTTTTTTTTTTGGGTGATTGACTTCTTGTAATGCTTGCTAATTTGAGGTATTGTCCTTAATTGGAGACAGTTGGTAAATATCCTTATTTATTAGAAAGTAAATAAGAATGTGGATGCGCTCATATTTCATTTACATATTTGGTTAAGAATTGGTAGCACTTGCGGAATTCTGTCAAGACCATGATTGTTGCAGTGGAAATGTTGTCCTCCATGGTATTATTTTTAAGATTCTCTGTGATGGTGGATAGGATAAACATTAGGGTTACTGTTTAATACAATTGGTCAGACAGATTTGTACTATTATCGTTTCGCAGCTCAGTGGATTGAGCATCTGGTTCCAGAGCAAAAAGTCCAAATTTCGACTCCCTCTTTTTGGAGCCTATTATTATTGCCGTTAAGCTTTATATGATAATAATTACAGTCCCGATAAGTTTCTTTAAACTGAACTTCGGGTGTTAACCCCTTCTTTTGAAGTAAAAATTACTTCATAGAAGCACCAAGCTACCTCTCAGTCTAACTTCCATGTATTTGTCTATTTATTTTGGTCAAATGCAGAACCTTCCAACAAATACTGTCCTCAGATGTTAATGGCTGCTAGGGAACTGAGAATCACCTACTTCGGAATGTATATATAGCAAAAATATTTGTATCCCCTACTGGTGATGGGTTCAATTTCTGCACACTCACCAGACGCCAAACTTTCTCATGGCTACAAAGTATCTTATTTGACTTTTTATATTTAGAAAGTGAAATACAGAGTATCTTCTTTATTGAGGCAGTCTGTGGATTCCTATTGATCGTAAGTGCTCAAGAAGCCCCCAAGTGCTCAAGAAGGCCCCAATAAAGCCTGCTCCATTGCAATTCCCACATAGCATCTCCATTCTGCCCCTGGAATCGTGCGAATCAGATGATGGAATACCATTATTCTCGAATTAGTAAAATCATGCTTTGTTACAATCTAATTCAGTTCGCTGAACTAAATCTTAAAATGATGCAGGTTTTGGTGCATCAGAGAGAAACATCAACATAAGAAAAATTAGAATGGTCGCCCCCAAAGCCAACACGATTCACCGGCTTTGAACTGTCCATTGAAAAGATCAGCCGAGTTCACCCCGCTGCCTTTGCACTGAGAACAGAGAACAGCGCCTGTTCATTACCCACGTTAGAGTAATCACATGATTGCTACAAGTATCTCAATTTATGTTTAGACTTTAGACCCAGTTATACTTGTCTATCTATTTGCCATATAAATTGAGGTTCCTCACTTCCTCTTACCATTTCCATCACAATCTCGACCAATCACACTATTGAGTTTTGTATTTCGGTCATTGTTGGCCGGCTGCAGCATGAACAGAGTCTATCAACATCTAAACAGGACAAGTTCCCTTGGGGATTACTAATTCGATTTATTCACAACATCAATGCTTGCAGAAGGAACCGCTTATTCTGAAACGAAACAGAGCATAAACAAACCTTTGTAATGAGGAGAGAGTTTTAACACGAGGGGCGCCTTGAAACAAAGAATTGACTTGAACATGCTTTGGATTGGCAGGACTTTGCGTGTCAACACCAATGCCTGAGCATTCAAAAATCAAACTTTGGGATTTGAACATGGAGATGATTGAGCACCTTATCGGGAACAACAACGTATAAGTAAAGAAGATGGAAATAGAGGGGGCAACCTGGTTGTGTTGTAGTTCGAAGATGTGTTGGAGGAGTCAAAAACAGGGGAAGGGCCATTGAGAGAACCGATCCACTTATGTGTGCGTGATGATGAACAGCTTCTCAGGCAGCTGTGCATGAGATAGATAGATATTTTAGAGGCTGGCCCAATGATAGAACCAAGCTAAATATCTTCTCTTATCCAAAAATTTCTCTCTGCCCATCAATGCACCTTTTAATGTGTGCGAGAGTCAACACACCTAGAGATCCGACAACAAACAACAGTGTAAATCAGCAGCCATAAATTTCAACGTCTGGCGACGAGGTTGGTTTGGTGAGTTTTGTTCCTTTTACCCCATTTGCGTATGATTTATTGGCTAGGCTTTTAAGCAGTTGTTACGGATCTTCTGTATTTTATGCCGCATTCATTCTTGCTCTCTTTTTGCTCCTTTTTAGGTTTACCAGCATATCTAATTCATGTAAAATTGACTTGTTTCGATAACTCTACCAAGCAGCATATCATTGATAAAACCCGATTTAATTATGCATTATATTTTTTATATTACGGTCTTAAAAATTAAGCTCAAACATTTTGTAAATTCCTTTTTTTATTAAATATAAATTTCTTCATTCATAGTATGCATAATTTATTCAGTTTATCATGTTAAAAATTTAGATGATAAAGTATTTTTGAGTTGGAAAACCCCACAAATAAAGAAGTACTATAATCTAGTAATGTAGTTTAGGTTTCAAGGGGATATAACCTATCTTGTCAAAGACTGATGTTCGTCTTAGAAGTAAAGATTAAAATTCACGGGAAGGATTTAAGTTTAAATCCCAGGCACGTGAGAATTTCGCTAATGAATATTTTTGTGAGTAAATTTGTATGCATTCAAAAAGAAGAAAACCCACTGATAGGTATTACTCCGAGTGTGGTAAGCGACTTGATATCGTTTAAACGAAGTCTCGAGTTCGAGCCTTGGTGTACGCAGAAAATCTCTATTGGGAGACTCATCCACTATAGCCAGGTGCGCGATGCGGGTCGGATCCGGATATAGTCTGGTTAAAGTTCCGGTGAAACGGGTGGATAAAAAAAAACAAAAAAAACCCTAAAATTAATAAAAATGAAAAGAAAAAAAAAATATAGCGCTTGTACTGGTTAAGTCGGGAGTGAGTCATCTGTATCTGTCTATAAAAGGCGTCGAACCAATTAACCCTATTCCGAGAACGCTCACTTTCCTCCGCTCCATCTCTGGCGGTCGTCGAGGTTCCCCTCTCTTCGGTTTCTTTTATACCCCGATTGTTTTTCAGCTAACCAATTTCATTTGCAGACTTCTAACCCTAACTTTACCACCTAATTTCTAGCGGAATCTTCTACTCTCGCAGGTATTGCCTCTTCCTCTTCTAAAACCCTACCTCACTCCGGAGTTCTAGGTTTAAACCCTGGAATTGTATGCACAGATTTATTGCTCGCAGCTAGTTAGTTAGGATTCGAACTTTGCTTTTCTTGACTATGTCTACCATGGTTGGATTTGCAGCACCAATGGGAGAAACTAAGGACGAAGGATATGAGGAAGAGCTTCTCGACTACGAAGAGGAAGAGGACAAGGCGCCCGATTCCGTTGGGACTAAAGCCAACGGTGAAGCGGCCAAAAAGTAAGTTGTTCATTTATTACTATTTTATATTCCGTCCTTCGCTATGTTAAGATGGATTCTTCTTTGGATGCGTTGGTTTGGTGATGGGGGGCAGTGGAAGGAGAGTGTGATAATCTATTGCTTGAAAATGCAGAGAAAATAAACGAGGTTTTAAGTACATTTGTGCTAAGACTTATCGTGCGCTAGTGGAAGTATAAAGCATAGTTATAAGTAGCCCGCCCAATACCTCCCTCTTGCAGTTAATTTCTATATGAGATGTATAACCCAGTAAATCTCTTGCAGCGTGGATATAGAGTAGCCATACCACTTGTGATTTTTCTATAGGTGCAGCTCATACTTCTAATGCTATGAGCTAAATAGGGAGATATCCCAAATTTAAATCAATTTGAGAGGCGGACAGCTGTTAGACTTTTGGATCTCTTCAATTTTGAGGTGGAATAAACTGAATTATATCCCTTGGATATGGTTTGTTTGCGAGTTTCTACTCTTGCATATTTGATTTCCCCCATTGGTAGCTCAAATATGTTCCTTTGATCTTTCTTTTGCAGGGGATATGTCGGTATACATAGTTCAGGATTCAGAGACTTCCTTTTGAAGCCAGAACTCCTCCGGGCTATTGTGGACTCAGGATTTGAGCATCCATCTGAAGGCAACTATCCAATCATCTCCATCCTTCTTAAATATAATTTGCTGATTTATTTTTTTTTATTGGCCATATTTTAAGGCTGTAATTTTAAATATGTATTGGAATACACAATTTCTTTTTAAATTGATCTAGTATCCTTTTTGTTATATTTGTTTGTTTCATCCTAATTTATCACCTTGAATCCTTCTTTTCAAGTAGAAATGGTTTTGAAAGTTCTGCAGAATGGTTTCCTTACTTTTATATAAAAGATAAACTTGCTTCCATGATCTCTGTTTGAGAGTTTTGCTTTTTTAAATAACCATAATGCTTATGAAGTTGTTTAATTTACAGGTAATACTTCTACCATAATCTTGTTTAGGAGAACTAATTTGGTTCGGTAAACCTATCAAATTTAAAGGGTCAAAGGTTTATTTTACTCACTACCAGTTCCTTCGACCCTGTTTTCTTTGGTTCACCATCAGTTCAACACGAGTGCATACCTCAAGCAATCCTTGGAATGGATGTATTATGTCAAGCTAAATCTGGAATGGGGAAAACTGCTGTCTTTGTGCTTTCAACTTTGCAACAAATTGATCCTGTTGCTGGCCAAGTTTCTGCCCTTGTTTTGTGTCACACAAGGGAATTGGCTTACCAGGTATTTATGGAGACTCAATAGATGAAAACTTTTGTGTTTTATATCCTCATTTAATTTCTGATTGAAGTTATGTGCATGATTTGGTTTTGTGTAGATATGTCATGAGTTTGAGAGGTTCAGCACCTACCTGCCTGATCTCAAGGTTGCTGTTTTCTATGGTGGTGTCAACATTAAAGTTCACAAGGATCTGTTAAAAAATGAATGCCCTCATATTGTTGTTGGAACTCCTGGAAGAATACTAGCATTGACCAGGGATAAGGACCTTTCTTTAAAGAATGTTAGGCATTTCATTTTGGATGAATGTGATAAGATGCTGGAATCACTGGGTATGATTTATTGCTTGACTATTTTTTCCCTTGCTTGATACTTTTAGGCTTCCTATGTTTTGATGTGGTTTTCACCTTTCATTATATCCATCGTTCTTCTGCAGACATGAGGAGGGACGTGCAAGAAATTTTCAAGATGACTCCTCATGATAAGCAAGTCATGATGTTTTCTGCAACACTCAGCAAGGAAATTCGCCCAGTCTGCAAGAAATTTATGCAGGATGTAATATCTCATGGCTAGTACTACTTGAATTAGAAGTTGCTTTTTCATAGTGTCAATTGCTGGAGATCCTTGAACCTCTAGAATGCTATGGTCCTTCCAATATTTGCTTTTGGTAGTATTTCCATTGGTATAGTGTTTTGTTTTTGTTACTGATATTTGTGGAAATATATATCTTATTGGGTGGAGTATGTGTGGTAGATGGGGCTAGAAGATCGTGACGGGGTTGTATAAGGAACATTTCATCTATGGCTGTAGTAGTGTCTTTGAGATCTGCACCTTTTTGTGGCAGGTTCATTTTGTAGGCTCTCATTTCTTATGGTCAATCCATGACCCAGGGTGTTTTTTCTTTCATCCATTTTGTTTCCTCTTTGTGGAATAGTTTTAGTATATTCTGGGGCCATTGCATCTGAGTGCTGAGTGTCTGTGGTGCTTTCGGGGTGTTGCAAAAATATTATCTTCATGGAGACAAGAGATGGACCAATGATCTGATTCGAGGGATTTACATCCATCATTCATTTTGTTCTGGATTCCATTAGCTTTGAGAAAAGCCCCTATTTTGATTTACTGTCACATCTGTTCCTTTCAGCCTATGGAAATTTATGTTGATGACGAGGCCAAGTTGACCCTTCATGGACTAGTTCAGGTAGGCCTCTTTTACAATTTTTAACTTCTCTATCTATCTACATGTGAAAGAAACTGTATCCCTTACTTAAATGATTAAAATGACAGCACTACATCAAATTGAAAGAGGAGGAGAAGAACCGCAAGTTGAATGATCTTCTTGATGCACTTGACTTCAATCAAGTAGTCATCTTCGTAAAAAGTGTGAGTAGAGCTGCTGAGCTGGACAAACTACTTGTGGAGTGCAACTTTCCATCTATATGCATTCATTCTGGCATGTCCCAGGAGGAAAGGTTTGTATTATCCCTTTTGAGGATCTCAACTAGGGTTGAGCTTCATTATTGTTTAGCTGATGATTTGGCTCATTTTGTAATCTTGAAATCTGGTTGTCATGCCATGCCAGATAGATTATGAATGCTTTAATAGCATATTGTGCATGTGTTTCTCTGCTGGACAATACTTAACATGATATGTAATACTCCCCCTGTTTCTTATACAAGGCAATTTTATCTCATGCACACCGACCAAGGGTAAAGGTTAGGTGGGAACAGTTAGTTATCGTTTGATTTATTTTCTTGAAGTTTTGATAATGTTTGCTTTGCTTGACTAATTTAGTATTCACGGGGCTTGTGCTGCAATATGGCAAATCGTGTTGTATTAGCTTTGTTCAATTTATCTGATCTCTATGAAGGCATTTTGACTGAATTTGAAATTAGAGAAAATAAATGAATTTGCGTTTTGTATTGTACATGCTAGTAAATTCTCATGCCCTTGTTCCAAATGTTAAAAGTTATCAAGTATTTTAGCAATTTGGAATTACTGATTGGAGTTGTTGGATAATCATATTCTTGGACAGCTAGGTTTTGTAGTGAAATAGAATACTAACAAAGGGGATCATTTGAAGTGAACAGTATTTGTAATTTTTATTACTTATTATTAATGTGACAAACTGGTAAATTTAAATAAATGGGAAGAGTGATGGTGGGCCTTGTTTTTGGCTTTCATATTATTTGTCTTGCAGTATGATAGTTTTTCAATTTGATTTACTAGCAACTTCTTGTGGGCAGTGCAAATTTGTGTAAGTGGCCTTGAATCTTGATCATATTGTTTATAGGTTAAAGCGATATAAAGGTTTCAAAGAGGGGCATACTCGGATTCTTGTAGCAACAGATCTGGTTGGAAGAGGCATTGACATTGAACGTGTCAACATAGTCATAAACTATGACATGCCGGATTCTGCGGATACATACTTGCACAGGGTATGGTTATATATGTAATATATAGTTTTTCGGTCTTTAATATAGGACATATTTAACTAATTTGATTAGATTAAAGAAATTAGTTAAGTTAGTTAGGATGACTTTTTTTTTTAAAACACGCTAGTCATCTTCCTCAACTCCCTCTTTTAATTATTGTTGAAGGAATATCAATAGGGGTAATTTGGGAAAAAATTGATATATATATATATATATGAAATGGGTATTATATTTAGGATCAAGACTAACTCCTCAATTAAGTCCTATATTAAGGACCGGAGGAGTAAAGTAATATATTCAGCTCAGATAGGTTTTTATGGCATTAAATTCTAGTTTAAAGCTGTCTGATTGTCTGACCTTTTGTGTTCTGTAGGTTGGCAGAGCAGGAAGATTTGGCACCAAGGGCCTCGCAATTACTTTTGTTTCGTGTGCTGCAGATGTTGATGTTCTCAACAATGTATGAAACTCTTGTTATTGATCCGTTGGTGGGATTTTAGCGTTTCTAACTTTCTTGTATATTTCAGGTTCAATCAAGGTTTGAGGTGGATATAAAACAGCTTCCGGAGCAGATTGATACATCTACATATAGTATGTTCCCATCCATAGAACTTTTTATCGAGTATTCTATATCTTATTACCTTCTGTTCACTTGTTATCCCGTGTTTTCTCCATGCCATATGTCACAAAGTGTTCTGGTGTAAATGCAGGCCTTTTCTGTTTAACTGTGTCTCTTCTACTTCTAGGATTTCTAAATGAAAGCATGCTGTTGTTCGCCTTGTATTTTTCAAGTTTACAAGTTACTTTTTTTGGGGGAATGATTTACGAGTTGCATTCTAATTCCTGGAATTGTGCGTTAACTTCTAGGATTTACTTATCTGTTTGGGCTATTCCTTTTATGCTAGTTCGAGCCGCAGATAGTTTGTCAGCTTTCTGACATTGTTTTCTTGACTTATTATGCAGTGCCATCATAGTAGAGGTGTACGAAGGTTGTGCGCTTAAATTGCTCCCAACCGTATGAGTAGCTTTTGCAGGCGGATTAATGGCTTTCAGACAAGTGACATGAGGCCTCTGATGCGGATTTTCCACCTTGCTGATTCTTGAGTCCTGGTAGTTCTATAGACTGAGAATCTTGACCTCCATAGGGGTTTATCAATATTAGTTGCTGGGGTAGTACGGTAGCTTATAAATTTGAAGGATTTCGTTAGTTGTATTATGTATTACTTAGATTTGCTCTTAGGAGCCGGATTTCCTATTTATGTCATGCTTGACTGACTCATTTGGCTTGGGAAGTGCATGCGGGGGCTGAATGAGGTAATATTTTGGGCTCTCAATGTGGATCCTACGCCTTCATTTAGTGACTGGTTCCTGGAGTGGAGCACGGAGTTAGGCGTTCTGAATCCAGATTTCAGAGGCAAAATCATTCATTTTTATGTAAGCTATGGAAACAAATTACTATTTTGTGAGCCAAGACCTATTTCTTATCCCAACACATCTTTTAATGCTTAGAAAGTTGTACTGATTTCTATTATTTTGAGCGTTTTCGTACTGAAATATTGATTAGTTTGATTTATACATAGCATATACGTGGAAGATGGCTGTCTCGATTTAGTTTGAACTTAACGTGTGAAAACCCAAAAAATTACAAAACTTGGCTACATTCGTTAGGGAAAACAGTGATTTGTTATGTGGCCGTACGGTCTTTTTCTTCCTTCTTCGCGAGTCGCTTAAAAATGGTCGGTAATCAGAGATGGTGCTTGCAAAACTTTATTCTTGGAGGATATGATATTTAATTTTTTTTATTTGTTGCATTACCCCAATGGTGCCTTCATGTTCTCAAGATTTGGGGTTTTTCACAAGGTATCAATTCCCTTTCGATGCGTTTTGGATCACCCAACGGAATATATCATACTTAAGGGTTCAGGCCAAAAATCCCCATGGGGAGCTATTTGGTTATGACCAAAACTAAGATTGTGTTGATATTTGTACGGACTTTAATTCCAGCTGTATTAATCCTGACTTATGAATAATTTAATTTTTACTTAAATTTCAAATCATATGAAAATTTATATTGTCCGTAGAATAGGCATTATTCCTCTTTAAAGTTTATTACATTTTAGTATGAAATTAGCTACATATGATTTATATATTAAAATATTAGTGTACCTATTATTTATGTAGTATAACTGATATTAAATGTGTTTGACTAATACAAAAACGTCAATGGCTCGATTTCAAAATAAGTGAAATTTATATTTTTTTCAAGTTAGTAAAAATAATGCAATAGAAGTTATCAGGATGTGTTTTTCTAATATAAGATTAATATTAGCGATGGGAGTTTTGTAGTCATTACATTTTATACTGATCGTTTTTATTTTTTGGTATTAAATACAAGATGAATATACATTTATGTCAGCCTAATATTGTCAGAAACACATTCAATGTGGCTTGGCTATTTAAGATATTTAATTCAGATGCAAATGCTTCAACTTATATATATATATATATATATATATATATATATATATATATATATATATATATATTAACACTGGCAGAAGCGTTTGTCCCCCGGGCTTTACTTCTCAAGTTTGTGATCATTTTTGGCTTTTGATTCCTTTCAATACATGGATCATATCGTAATGGTCAGTTATTTTTTATCTTAAATTTTCCAGCCTCACTCTCTAGTTAATTTTGGTAAGGTCAAATGTAAATTTAATGGACGCTTTGCAGGAGTGGTCTCTATTGAGAGCGTGTTTTATAGTTTGCATTGTATGGTGCAACGTATGGGTCGGCCATTCCCAATCAACCTTTAACGTCCTTCAATATGGTGCTACAGGAGATGCTCGCACTGAGGATTCCCTTGTAACTCATCTCTCTCTCTCTCACACACACACATTTAGAGTGTCAAACACTAACGCCTGAGATTATAAGTGACAATGAATCCACGATTTCTCACTTATAAAAAAGTTTTTATACTATTAGGGCCCGTTTAGATTAGCTTTTGAGAATAGATTCTAAGAAGAATAGATTCTGGAGAATAGATTTTGGGAAGAATATATTTTAGGAAGAACAGTGTTTAGATAATTATTTTCAAAATGACTTTTTAGGAAGATAAATTACTAAAAAAGTATGATTTTATTAAAAGGAGGAGAGAGGAGAGAGAATGGGGAATAGAGAAGAGAGGAGAGTGGGTGGAGAAGAGAGAGGAGAGAGGAGAGAGGTGAATTAAAAAATATGATAATTATTAATTATATAAGATGTAAATTTTATTTACAATTTTTTTATTTAAATAATTAAAAAACAGTACAATAATAATATTCACCTGAAAGTGCGGGAGAAGAGAAGTAAGTTTTTATGGATTGCAATAATAATATTTCTTCCCAAGGATATGTTAAGCGGTGAAAGCGCATGAGAAGAGAAGAGAGCGCAGGATATGTGAAGTCAGGAGGGAGAGAAGGACAATACGTGAAAAGTTGAAAAGCGTAGATTCTTACAAACTATGGTTTTAAAGGATAAAACTATGGTTTGTATTGAGAAGTGATTTTTTAAGTTTGAGGGACCGTTTGCCTGAAACACTAGGGAAAACCATGGTTTGGGGGGAAATCTATTCCTCAACCCATATGCCAAACACACTTAGATTATAAGGATATTGGGCCTATTTAGATAGGATTTTAAAAAAAGACTTATAAAAAAAAGGGCTTATGGATAACTTATGAAAAAGGGCTTTTAGAGAAGAGTTTATGGAAAAAAAGTGGTTTTGAATAAATAAGTGTTTGGATAGTTATTTTTAGAATGACTTTTTATATTGGTAAATTACTAAAAAGGGTATGATTTGATTTAAAGTAAGAGAGATGAAAGAGGTAGAGAAAAGAGAAGAGAGAGGAGAGATGGTAGAGAGGAGAAAGGAGAAAGGAGAGAGAGTGTAAAAAAAAGTAAGAGAGAGGAGAGAGTGTGTAAGAAAAAGTAGGAGAGAGGAGAGAGGGTGTAAGAAAAAGTAGGGGTAAGATAGTAATTGGATAGTCCATAAGTGCTTTTATTGTTGAAAAAGCTAGTTTTAATAGCTTATTCAAAATCATGGTTTTAAACCATGGTTTTGCCCAAAAATATTTATGGACAAATATAGCTGTTTGTTTTAAAAAAATTTTAAACCAAGATTTAGGCCAAAAGCTATTTTAAAACTATGGTTTATAATCTTACCAAACGGGTAGCAGACGTTTGGGGTTTGACCGTTGATGGCTCCGGCACAATCGATGGTTAAGGTCAAACTTGGTGGACTGACCAACATGTAATCATTATTTAAAGTCAGCCATTACTAGTTAATGTTTTTTTTTTTTGTTACCCACCCGGTTCACCAGAGTTTTGCCCCGACTACATCTGGATCTGACCCGCGTCGCGCACCTGGCTATGGTGGGTGAGTCTCCCAGCGGGGATTTTCTACGTACGCCAAGGCTCGAATTCGAGACCTCGCTTAAGCGATACCGAGCCGCTTACCACTCGGACCAACCCCCGTCGATACTAGTTAATGTTATTTAATTCCTTAATTATGTTCACATCATTAATCTACCCCTCTTATTTTCAGGTGCTCGACGGATGCGGCCCGCCTGCGGGCAGCTTTACCTCTTCCCATTCACCACACCTTTCCTTACTCTTCAATATGAAATAAACGATATCTTTTTATTTAAAAAAAAAAGTATACAAAATTATACCATTCATAAAGCCATTGACAGAGGTCGGAATCTAAACATTCATAATGTAATTAAAATTTTTTATATATATATTAATAATTTGGTTTGGTTTGGTTTGGTCGGGGAGGGGTAGGCGCTGGAGTTTTTCCATTGCGATGGGCTTGAAATAAGTGGCTGACCCATGTTAATGGGCCGGGATCACATGTGAAAGTGGATCAAAGCAACGACGTAATAATTTCTCATCTACCTATTATCCATAAATTCAACTAGCGAAGAAGTAACTAATTGGAGTTGATCCGAGTGATAAGTGGCTCGATATCGCTTAAGCGAGGTCTCGAGTTTGACCCTTGGCGTACGCAGAAAATCCCTATTGGGAGACTCACCTACCAGACGCGGGTCGGATCCGGATGTAGTCGGGGCAAAGTTTCGGTGAACCGGGTGGACAAAAAAAAACTAGTGAAGAGGTGAGACATACGACCATTTGAAGTGTATTCGATCCCTGAGGAATATCACTTTGTTGTAGTTTTAGTCACAGCGCTTGGAGAGGCATCATAACTCCTAGGTGTCTAGTTTTACGCCTAAGAGTAATAGATAGCTCGACCTGCCCGACATTGGTATCAACTAGGAGAAAAGGAGATTTTGCCCCGCCCTTAGATCGTGGATGAGTCCAACCCCTTTCTAACAATTTTTGTACCAAAAAAAAATTCTCATCTAACCGTAACCTCCCCGAAAAACAGTCCCAACACTGGCGGAATCGACGTGGCAAATGCAGAACGTGTTCATATCCAGAGCTGTAACATCGGCACAGGTAATTAATTACTCACATTGTGCTTTCATTGCCCAGAAAACATACAAACACGGGTATGTATACACACACACACACACATACAACTGTCTGAGGTTTTTAATACATAGGTGACGACTGCATCGCCGTCAAAGGTGGCTCACGTTTGGTCAACATTACCGAGATTAATTGTTTACCTGGTCGTGGCATTAGGTTGGTCCCTGCGTATATTATTGTTTGTGTTGTGATATAAATATAACGGTCTCATATCTTGCGTGTGTGTGTATATATAATCAGTGTGGGGAGTTTAGGGGGAAAAGGGAATGGGAAGAGGAGGTAGAAGATATAAGAGTGTGGAATTGCCACGTGGAAGGAGCCGAAAGCGCAGCGAGAATCAAGACATGTACGGGAGGGAAGGGATATGCCATTAAGAGAATCTCATTCGAACACATGACAGTGAGCCAATTTTGATAGATCAACATTACAACCACAGAGAAGAAGAGGTTAGTGCGCACGTAGTTGCTTATACGTAGTACAGTGTTTTAATTTGTTGGAGTTGATGATGTTTTTATTTATATACGCAGAAGGAGGCAGTGGTAGTGAGTGAGGTGGGGTTCAGAGACATAAGAGGGACGTGCATGGACGATAGTGCAATCGTGCTGGACTCTGCAATGGTGGGCTGCAGGAACATACAAGTGCAACAAATACACATAACTTCCATTGATCCTAAGAAGACTGCCTCTGCTATCTGCAATCCCGCTTTTGGATATGCTCATGACTCTTCACCTCCTGTCTCTTGCCTCTCTCTCTCTCTCTCAACTCCATTAATCCCTTCCCTCCTATTACCATATATCCTCATTATTCCCTTATATATGAAATTAAAATCTGGTCTTTTATGGAAAAAAAAACATGTGTGTGTGATTTCTTATATCAAATTTGCTGAGTTTTCTCATAATTGTGTGATTTGTTATTAAATTATACTCCATCCCTCATATACTTAATATAAGAACTAGTTAAATTTTTTTAATATATTAAGTAAACTAAATAAATTAGTTAATTATAATCAAATATAATCCCTTAAGATGAAAAATTTATATTATGTACTTCTTAACCTACCTAAATTAGTTAACTAATTCTTATATTAATTATAATTAATTAATTTATTTACTCTTACTTTGACCTTGCCTGTCCTTTTGAAGCCATAGTTTTGCTCATTAGAAGACCGTCAACATGATTCATTTTCACCCACCGCGTCTCATCGTAACTATGCCTCTCCATTAATTTATCAATCTATTGTGTAATGGGTGCGTGAGTTGTAACCAAAAAAAAATACATACATGCGTCACAAATTAAAATTGACTTTTTATGACGCATATAAACATAGGACAAAAATATTGATGAATGTATAATTGACTTTTAATGTAATTAATACTAATGATTTTAGTTTTACTTTATTTCTTGGACAAAAATGTTGCTATTTTGTACTTGTCTGGTTTAATTTTCTTTTTCGGTTAGCAACAACACTCGAATATAAATTCAAAAGTAAAGTGCAATCTTAATATCGGCAATGGAATGGAGACAACTCATTAGGAGGGAATCTTCTCCCCTAATTTTATATGAGAAAGTTCATTTCTTCTTGGCTGAAATGTAACGTGGTCGATAATGATATCCGTGGTTTAGATTTTTACTATTAGATTATGTAAAAACAAGATGCAGAATGAGATTGAGAGGAACAAAGCTATAGATAAAATGTAAAATTTGCATATGTAAATAGTACTCCCCGATATAAGAGTTAATTGATTATTTTGAATAGATTAAAGAAGTAAAATAATTTAGTTAATTATAACTAATGTGATAACTAATTAATTAATTTGAGTAGATTAAATAGTATATATATAATATAAATTTGTCTTGAAGCTTTTGATTTAGTTATAATTAACTGATTCACTTAATAGGAAGAAGCTGGCGTTTTCCTTTCAGATCTGTACATTAGCATTATTGTTTTAGTGTTGGTAGAGAAGACTCGCCGTTTCCTTGTTTTGTTGGAATAAGGAAGTTGATTAGCATATGTTGACTAATCAGCATGGGGAACAAACAAAACTCCATTTCGTAAATTGGTGTGTCATCCGTTGGAGAAGCCATTCATATATGTTATCCCCCCCTTTCACTCTTCTTTCTTCTGAAACTGAATTCCTAAGTTCCACACCCATCACTTCTTCAGTGAATATGCGGTTTCCTTTTAGACCTTTTAATTAAAAAGTTTGCAATGAGAACATACATGAACTAAAATAGCGAGTCAGGTTTTGGTAAAGCAGCAGAAAGTAACATTAACCAAGGTTATTTAAAACCTGGGTTTGGTTTAGTGTAGCAGAAACGGTTCCTCTAGTGGAAAGCATCCGAAGACTAAAAGCAATAACTCAAAAGGAAAATCCGGAGCAATAAATGCCATAACACATACAAAAATTAGATGCAACCTTTTACACGCTTCTTTTGACAATACATAATCAGATATCCTTTATTAATGTTCTAACTATAGGTTAGAAGAACTAATAAGTGTGATTAAGCAACAAAAACCATGGAAAAGTAACAGCTAAAAGTCACGCGAGAAAGGAGAGGGTTGGTTTGTCGATCAGAAAACAGGTCCACCTCTGTACCAGACCTCGTAGTTGCTGACTCATCTCACCTCACTTCATTCTATTAGCTTCCTTAATTTCTGTGTACTAATCACTTTCCCAAACCACACCACGCAGTTCACGTCTCTATATATATACGCATGCAGATATATGTTTATATATATATATAACAGTGGCTTCACTACTCTCCATTTCTGTCCATCACTCTCACAAAGCTTCTTCTCTGTAACAATGGTGGTTATCACTGTTCAAGAGCTGCACATGTTCCACACAAGGGAACGCAGCCTTCTGATGTATCTCGTCTACACTCTGGGTCGCGACCCTGTTCAGTCAATTCTCGCCATTGCTCTCTGGCTCTGGCTCGAGCATGTTGCTCGCCCCAACCTCGTCCCTGAAATCTCCTTTCTCAACCCATCTCTGATCAACGCCATGGCCAACGAGGCCATTCTCTGTCTGCAGTGTTTGGAACACTCCGACGCCGACGACCCTCTGTCTTACAGCGTCGGAATCCCTCTCACCGCCACCCTCGTACAGACGAACCTGTCTCTAACCATCTTTAACCGGAGACGGTACACCATCATTGCCGGGATAAAAAGCATTCTCAACAATATCTGTTGCAGGATCTTTAGTGATATCTTGTCGCATGTGTATGGCATCGCTGGCACCAGCTTGAATACTGGTCCACCGACCCCAGTTATGGTACCGGGCTTTCCGCACCCCATGTACGGATCATTTATGCCGAGCAGACCGGAGTGGGATTTGGAGGATGAGAGGTTATGGTGTGACCGGTGGTGGAAACCGTCCGGTGACGTCTGGAAAGATGACAAG
The DNA here is from genome assembly GCA_037074615.1 of Leucaena leucocephala. NCBI lineage: Eukaryota > Viridiplantae > Streptophyta > Magnoliopsida > Fabales > Fabaceae > Leucaena > Leucaena leucocephala. The sequence continues at coordinate 4,019,184 of CM073540.1, read as the reverse complement.
ACTATGTTCCTGACGTTTTCTAAAGGGTTCCCGGTGGCTGCGGAAGAGGTGTCGTATCTGTTTATGACTGTGTTCGGAGAGAAGAGCGTGGTGGAGATATCCATGGGGAACCTGTTGGAGGAGGAGCGTGCGCCACAGGAGGAGGCTCTCTACGCTACCATGCTGGTGGACAACGTGGCGACGGTGGATCGGATTCTGGTGGGGAGGAGGGTAGCGAAGTACAAGATCAACGGAAAGGATATCTGGGCTCGCAAGTACGAGCGACGTGGCTAGACTGTACTCCAGCGGCGGCAACTGAAACTGACACCACCTTCGACAATGGGGTGTACCTAGAATTTACTAAAATTAGCTAAACGACAGGATCTGAGAAAAAGCTGTAGACATATACATAAAAAGTATGATTATCCTTTTTGTTTGTTTTCGATCTCTCTCTCTCTGATGAAGCACATGTTTTCTTATGCAGCATGTACGACACTCAATGAGTCTTCATGGGGAGTTCTGTTACATGCATATAGCAACCTTCTCGTGTATGTGCTTTGTGAATACATATCCTTTCTCAGAACGGGTTATGTTCTAACTTCTAAATTAAATCTTGTAATTTGAAAATGATTCTTGGATGGGCTTCATTTATGGACTTATCTGGCAAAGCATACAACACTCACATGATTCGTGAATACTGAATAGTTTGGTGGGTGTACGTAAGTTCTTATATATATATGAGTACTATTTTCTATTTATTGGCTTATATCCTTCTTCTTTCCTTTTCAAAGAAGGAAAGGTACTTGTCTAGTTGTCTTCATTATTAAAAGAAAATTTGTATATTGAGAAATCGAACTGCAATTATCAGGAATGGTAAAAACTAATTAAGAGACAATGCTATGACCTTCTAATTAGTATAATGCTCGGACAAATTAAGTTTTATAATCTTTTCTCTCTTTTTTGTACTGACGAGTTCAACAATCCTGTTTTTGGAGTTTGAGTTATAAATCCATAAAACAATGGCAACAAAAGCATATATGAATTTTTAAATAAAAAATTAGACATACAAGTGTTATATATATAGTTTGTCTCTCCCTGCACTTCACTAAAAACTCTCGTACCATCAAAGATACTTTCCAGACATTAACCCATTACAATAATCTATTACAGTCAATGAACTTTGATGTCTCCTTTTCAGGAAGGAGAGGGATGAGAAAATAATAATAAATAAATAAATTATTATAAGCCTGGTTGTTTTGTTTTGTTTTCTCTTTATTTTTAAAGGCAACAAAAGTGATAGACATGTTATTTTTTTTAAAAAAAATGTATCAAATTATTAACGCACTCAAATAAACACAGACGTAAGCACAAGATAGAATCTGTAAGGCTGTAACCTTCCTCGTTGAGAGGATTTTGTGCCCCCTTTGATCCAGTAGTCTTTGACATCGACATGTGTGTTTTAATTTTGACATAAAATGATCTGGTATGCTTAATTTATTTCAGATTAATCTAGCTCCATCTGCCAACCATATGAGTTTCTGGATTCGCCAGTGCCCAATATTTAAATGAGACCTATCAGCCCCTCCTATATTAGAAGTTAATTAAACCCAAAATCTTATTTTAAAACCATCAAGTGTGCTGTATTACTCCCTTTGATCCTTTTGATAAGTGTTTATTAACAGCTTTACATATATTAATGTAGTTAAAACTATTGCAAAATCTTAAAATTACCCTTAATATAAGTCATTGATTAGAGGAGCTTGTTTAATTTTCTGGGAGCATAGCAAGCTTTTCGTTAGAGTTAATGGAGTACCTGTCGAGTCTGTGGCAACATCGTCATCTTTAATTCTCATTATCCAGCTTCGATTTTTATTCCTTATTTCCATTTGAATAATGGTAATAGAAGAAGGTATTTAATTTAAGTGTTTCTGTCAACAAGCAAGAAAGAAGTTTGAAATTGATTGAAGGAATAAAAACTACTGATTAAAAAAGGAATTTGCCACTTGTATGTGCATAAAGTGCAATTATCAATCATTCTAATAAAGTAATTACACCAAGAAAGCTTTTACTTAATCGAGTTCATATCTCGCACAAATGTAATTACTATCTGAGCCATGCTAGAATGATATGATCAGTTCCTATCTTGTCTTAAAAATATAAAGCATACATATATATAATACTAGTTTTTGTCTTGCTCAATAGTTGAAAAATTCCCATTTATAACTTATTAGGCGCCTAATAAGTTTGAGATTAGTTATTGATATATATACATAGGTAATAAATATAATATTTACGAGGGGATCACGAAACATAAGTTTGTACATGATAGAAAGAAAACTGAGGTAGTCTGGTTCGCATATATGAGAATGGAATTTTTCTCCTCCAGGTCTTACTCGATTCATCTCATTGTTTCATTATCTGCCACAGCTGTAGTATAAAATCTTTGTATTTCACTGTATGAGTCATACAAGTAAGTAATAAAAATGTTGAGAAAGAAACACGATTACTTAATGGATAGAGAGAAGGAAGATTCTAGTTCAAGTGCGACTTGCATATATATGCCGTTTGTTGAGTAACCTGTTAAACTATATAAAGAATTTTCTGCTTAGTATTCATCGCTATTAACAGACAAGAACGAGCATATTGAATCTGTGTCACAACACAGAGCTTCCGAATGAACAAAAAGGTATAAAAATGTTATTCTCTTGTATTCTACAGCTCGGAACACTACTTTGGCCTTAGCTTTTTAATTATCAAGTGAAGGCGAATCATGGAACAATATAACATTTACAAGGCACGAAGAGCTTGTTCACCACCATATATAATAAGCATACAACAAAACTCATCCACCCACAACACAAACATGTGGATCCTTGTTCTGTGTGTGTCAGCCTTGCTTGTGGAAGCTTGTTCAGGCTCTATGATAGATCTTACCACTTTCTCTTTCGCATCGTTTGGCCCTGAAAGTTGCAGCAGCGGTGAGTTGCTGTGTATGGGATCGGCGACATCAGGGGAGGCGCATTTGAGGCTGACACCTGAGCCACGGTTGAATTCGAGTTCGCCGACGTCGTCAGCGGTGAACAAGATAGGAAGGGTATTGTACCCTCAAAGGGTTACAGCGTGGCCGGCCTTAATCAGCACTTCATTCACTATGAGGATCGCTCCCATGGATAATTCATCAACCATTTCTGGTGATGGTCTTACTTTCGTTTTTGCAAGCGATAATAACCCTTCACCACCTTCTAGCTACGGCTCATATCTCGGCTTATTTGATGATTCTACTCAAGGTAAATCCATACACCCACAGATTTGCAATCTGTCCCTTAGCATGTGTGTGTCTGTGTGTATTTTGCTGTGTGGTTATGGACACAGTTACAAGTTTAGCTAGCTAATTCCACAAACACAATAAAATAAGATATACTTGAGAGCTATGTGCTTGATCCCTTTCATGCTGCACGTTTGTATATATGTTGTTTCACGTAGCATGTGTTATATGTAGAGTAATTAACTAATTATAATTACAACTTGTTTGAAACTTGTGCGCGACAAAATGATGAGATGTTTTCCCCCAATTTATGTGCAGGTGAATTTCTGCAACAAATGGCTGTTGAGTTCGACACGTTCAAGAACGAGTTTGATCGAGATGGGAACCACGTTGGGGTAGTCACAGGAAGCATCATAAGACCAGTTGCTTCAGAGAGTCTACATTCCCTCGGAATTAAACTCAATAGTGGACAATCTATTCAGGTCAAAATAGAATTCGATGGTTCCATTAACATGCTATATGTCTCTCTCGGATACTCCGAAAGTCAGTTAAAGAGCGTTCTTAACGTCACAATCGATCTGCGAAAGATTGTCCCAAGCACAGTTTATGTGGGTTTCACAGCTTCCACAGGCAACACTTTGCCTGAAAGCCATGAAATCCTGAATTGGGTTTTCACATCAGTGCCTTTGCCCTCATATCCTAATAATAAACCCAGCAAAAACGAGACCGTTAAGACCATTCTGATCATTGTCATACCCATTTCTCTGGTCATCTTGGCGAGCTTAATTCCATTTATCTGGGAAAACTTGAAGAACAGAAACAAGATTGAGAGGGGTCATCATAGGCAAGATGAAATCGAATGCTCATCAATGACTGCTCTAGATATCCCCAAAGAGTTCACTTTCAAGCAATTGTATATTGCTACTAGCAGCTTCAGCAAGGAGAATCTTTTAGGAAGAGGTGGATTTGGTAGTGTTTATAAAGGCGTCCTACTTAATCCTCCAAAAACCATAGCAGTCAAGAAGATTTCAGCAAATTCCAAACAAGGTATACATGTGAATTCCCTTTTATATAGAAGTTTCACCTTAATTAATTATCAGATTCTTGACCCTTGGAATTTCTGCAACAGGTGAAAGAGAGTATTTTGCTGAAATATGTACCATAGGCCGATTGAGGCACAAGAACATAGTACAACTACTAGGGTGGTGCCATAAAGGGGAATATCTTCTGTTGGTGTATGAGTACATGCAAAATGGAAGTTTAGATCGGTTCATAGGGAAGGACATTCTGAACTGGCAAACAAGGCACAAGATACTAATAGGGCTTGCGTCAGCATTGTTGTACCTTCACGAAGAGTGTGGAAACCCAGTTGTTCACAGAGACGTTAAACCAAACAACATAATGCTAGACTCGGAATTCAACAGTCATCTAGGAGATTTTGGCCTCGCAAGATTGCTGCAGAATGAAGAATCGGTGATCACAAACCTTGCAGGAACTCCAGGATATTTGGCTCCAGAAGTAGGTTTCACAGGAAAAGCAACCCCAGAATCAGATATTTACAGTTTTGGGATGGTGGTGCTTGAAGTTATATGTGGAAAAAGATCAAAGAGCACAGCAGGAGATCAGTTCAGTTTGGTGGACTATGTTTGGAATATGCATAGTGAGAATGCATTGATTGAGTGTGCGGATGCACTGTTAGAAAAGGAGTTCGATGAGGAAGAAGTGAGAAGGGCATTGATGGTTGGGTTGGCTTGTTTGTCTTCAGATTCAATGTTGAGACCAAAAATGAGAAAAGTGGTCCACATTTTGCTGGATCCAAACGAGCCCTTGATGGAATTACCAGGAGTGAGACCTCTTGGAGTTTATGTGTCAGTTTCTTCATCTTTTTCTACTTCTAACTTCGGTTCTAGAGGTGTTTATTCATATACGCTGCCTCAGTCAGGAACAACATCGTCAGATGAAATTACCATTCTGTACGATCAACAGTGAGCTGCCCGCTATTATTAGCTAGCGATCACTCTTGATTAGTAAATAGTTTATAATAATTTACTCTTAAATTGAGTTAGTTCACATTCATTACTATTAGTTTATTAAAAAGACAAGTTTTCTTTGCACCAACTTTTTGTTGGGATGTCGCCGTGTACACAAGAACATATTATTTATCGTTGTTTCTAAATAGTGTATGATTAATCACACGGCACATGAGATTGGATGGGAAACCAAAAAACCATTCGTTCGTAGGAACTGACGGAATATAAGAAAAAAGAGATGCGTTTGCCGGGAGTCGAACCCGGGTCTATTGCTTGGAAGGCAATTATCCTGACCGTTGGACTACAAACGCTGCGCTGATGAAGTGTTTATAATAATAAAATAAAGCTTTGTTTCTTTGGCAGCTCAGATATTTGAGATGTACAGACTTGTTTTGTTGAAATGGGTGGTACCATGGAGAGAGAGCAGAGGGGACGAATATATGGAAGAGTGGCTTGCAGAGACAGCAACGTACGCTAGTCGTAGCGTGGGACGGACATGATGTGACGTGGGACAGGTGGCGGTTTCCTAACAAGTGCGTCCCACACATGTCTTGCAGTACGTTCATGGTCAGGGGTCCGAATCACATGTGGGCCCACCCCTCCCGGCTTTTCCATTAAGAGCCTCCCCCCTCTTCGATGCTTTGCTACATCCCACCGACGCCTACTTCTTCGGAGGGTTTCGTAGTAAAAAGATCTTCAACCTCTGGTTTTGGATCAAATTCTACATTGGGCTTTTCTCACATATTATTTATGATCAAATTCTACTCAAGTCTTGTATTAGATAAGAAAATAGAGGACTTTTGTGTTAGACCTCTCACACGAGAGGAAGAAGAAAGCAATGTAGCGGAATGGGTGCTATCTAGGACTTTGAATTTTCAAAAGCTGACAACTATAGTCACAAGTACAATATTTTAACATTTAATATCAGTTTTGTCTCCTATGATAGATCCTGATTCTAACATTATGATTTGGAATGCTATTTTAAATGGATTGTTCATCATTAAGGGTGCTTATTTCCTGATAGAAAATGTCGAAGAAGATAATTACACTTTAATATATAAAGCAATTTAGAAATGGCCAGGGGTTAAAAAAATTAGAGTGTTCATGTCGATGACTTTTAACAATAAGCTTCCTACTAATATTTGGAGGAGTAAGTAATCATCAGTGTCTACTTCTTATCCAAATTGTAATGATGGGGATGAAGATGTTTTGCATATTTTGAGGGATTGTATATATGCTAAGAGACTATGGAAGAATCTGCTTCAACCAAGGTATATATCCTCCTTTTTTGCTGCTTCGCTTAAAAATTGGTTTGGATTAAATCTTAAGAGAGAACTAGGTAATATTAACTGTAAATAGAATATCTTTTGGGGAGTAATAATTTGGAAACTCTAGACTTGGAGGAATGATGTAGTCTTTAATTGTGGTGAAAGAAAATATTTGGTTTCGGAACAGGTTATTGTGCAAGTTTTGCCATTTTATGCACTCCCTAAACAAATTAGTGTGGAGGATCAAGCACCACATGGAAATCTTAAATGGAATCCTCCTCGAGAATGATGGTATAAATTAAATGTGGATGGTGCCATGTCAAGATCTGGTAGTGTAGCAGGTTGCGGTGGTCTATTAAGGAACACTAATGGTAATTGGGTTATGGGGTTTTCTCATTTTATTGGATCTTGTAGTACATTTGAAGCTGAACAATAGGCTATTTTGAAAGGGTTTAAAATTGCATGGGATCACAGTTACAGAAAGTTTATTCTTGAGTCAGACTCAAAACTCCTTATTCAGATGATACAGGAGCACAATAATCAGATTAACAACCTACTCATTCTACAAATTAATAACCTGTTGAGTAGGTTAGGAGATGTGCAATTAAAATATGTTCCAAGAGAGCAAAATCAAATGGCAGATGCGCTGGTAAATATGAGTCTCTCTAAGTCTTCATTATATATTATTTGCTCGTTCTGATTAAGGAACAGACTAGCTTATTAGTGTTTAGAATTAATTTTCTTTTTAGTATAACTAGTTTTATTGGGTATTGCCCTCTTTATTATAAAAAAAAATTAGCTAGCTAAACTAATAATATATGACAAATTAATATTAGAATTTCTGACATATCTAAGATATGTTTAACAGTATCTTAAATTAAATTGACTCTAATCAAAATAATAATGTGACAAAAAAAAATGTTCCTGGCTAAACTCTGATTATTGGTTATTTATTACGACTAGTATTTGACTAAATTCATATCCAGTGTATACCGACACTTTTAAGAACTCCGCCAAGCAAACTAACGTGAAGCCCACGTTATCGGTTTGCAGCCAACGTTGCCCTGTTCTTGAAAAGCTTTACAACCTGTCGGTGCTCAAGTAATTTAGTCGTAAAAAAGCTTTGCAATTTGTTACTCACCATGAATGGCCATGGCCGTCGGAATTGTGATCAGGTTACATTTGATTTGAGAATGAGAACATTATTACTGACTGCCATATTAATTTTGAATTAATTCCGCCCCATCAATTACGTGTCCATCTCCCGAATAATCACGGCGCCATTTATTAAATTTTGAATTAATATTTACAAAGTCGTTTGCATGTCAATAAATAGAGTGTTGAGACATTAATTAAACATGGGGATCAAATATCTTTTCGCGATGTCTCTAGCTCTTTCTAAATAACTTTGATATAAACATTTCACCAAAAAAGCAAATTAATGCCGATAAGAATAACAATATAATAAATACATTTATTAATGACGCTGGGCCCTGCAAGTCAAGGAGATCCCTTGTACGTGCCTCACCACTCCCCAGGCACATTTTATAATATTATAATTCTTAAATTAAACGAAAATTTGCGAATATACGAGACCGAAGGAATATAATATGAGTAATTTTTTGATTATACTAATATAATATTAAAAAAAATTTATTAGTATTTTAAAAATATTAAAAATATTTTTTAAAAATTAAAAAAAAAGTCCGCCAGCCCGCTACTAAAAGGGGCGGACTCAGGCTGACGTTTTGCCAGCCCATTTTAGGGTGGGCTGCACAGCCCGCCCCGTATTTTAGCAGGTTGAGAATAGACTGACTCATTTTTAACAGGCCAGCCCATATTTCTAGCTCTAGAAGGAATTGAATTGATATATTAGTAGAGTTGCTTCTTTAACTCAATTGACTGAGTCAAATGGAATGGAATTAATGAAGGACGTGTGACACGCATTCGCACGTTTTAAGCGTACGACGTCGATCAGATTGATCATGTGTTCACGTAACAGCGAGATAAGACGAAAACTTTGTTATTGTAGGATGGGGACTTCGCAGGAATTAAGATATTTTGGAGGAGGTAGGGGTGGGCCAAAGGCATAAAAATGACTTTCGTGGAGTATAAAGAACACATTACTTTTGCGTGACAGTGTGTGAATATAATTATTTGAAGCAAATGGGTATTTTTTAATTGGAGTTAGTGACCCATTCTTGGAATCTAATACATAGCCACCCACACCCTAGAATATCGCATTCGTTTAACCTCACATCACAGTCCCATTCTGTGCACCGGCAGAATCAAATATCATTTGCACACACCAATGGGAAATAATTAGTGAAAGATTTGTTATTATTTAAATTTTATTCCAACTAGTGGCGGTCTTAGATTAGTATCTTCTAAATGGCGTGATTAGTATTATACATGGATTATTTAACTTTTAATTATGTTAACTATTTACTATTTTTTCTATTACGCTTTAATTTATAATTGAACTACATATTGGCTTATTGCATGAGCTATTTAGAGTATGAATTTTATATTCTAAAAACTCTCTTAATCAGTTAATTTATGAGTTAAAGGAAATTTAATATTCTGAAATATTTTCTTAAATATAACTAATATCTTAAAATATTTTATAGTGTATTTAGGATCTTAAAATATTTTTATATCTTGGTACTAAATACAATAAAAATATTTTATGATGCTAGATACGTATAAAAAATATTTTAAGGTCCTGGACATCCTTAAAAAAGTTTTTAAAATATTAGATAAAAATTTAAATATCTTAAAATATTAAATGTATTTAATAAAATAGTTCGGGGACACGAGACCTTAATTTTTTTTTTGTATCTAAATTTTTTAAAAAAAATTGAGCTGACTCAGGATCACGAGGATTTTTTTTTCTCCCATACCTTAATTTAAATTTAAAGGGAATCGGTTTAAATTCTGGATCTGAGTTTTGACATGGCGCGTAAGTCCCGTTCTAAAGAAACGCCAAGCAGCGAAGCGGATGCCGAGCCCACGTGACCCTGTACAGTGTCAGCATTCAACAGTCTTATTTTTATTTTTAATTACCAGTGGCATACGGGCTGAGTATATTAGTATAAACAAGCCGAATAACTCCTCATGCCTATATAAAAAAAAAATTCATCTTATTTTTAAATTGTGGTTAAATCTAATTATTTTTTTAAAAATTTTGTACTTAAAGAAAAAACTCTACAGCCAACTAGTATGTAAGGTTTATTAATATCATTTTGCCTCATTATAAAAAAAATTAGTATGAAAGGTCTCCAACAAGTTATAATTATGAACAATCTGATTTTTTTCATAAATTATATTTACAAGTACCTTGAATGAAAAAGAATAATATGATTTTTCATTAAAACAAGTAGAAGAAAAATGCAGAGTTGATTTATTTCTTCCAAATTTCAAATCCGGAATCATCTAATTCCATCATAGTATTTTATAATTACAAATTGCTAATACATTTGGATTCTATGCAACAAACCCGTGTTTCTTGTTTTATCATGTCATGAATGTCACCCCTTATAAATTTTATACTATTACAGTATTAAACAGGTATTTGAATATAAATATATGTCACTCTCATTGATTCGTCAGTAGACAAGGCCTTGTTTTAACAGAATGAATGATCCGGAAGTTTAAATGAGTTAAATTGCCCCATACAGTAGAAAAGAAATAAAAGATATGGTTGAACTCTGTAATAACAATTGAAATATCAATTTAATTAAATATTAAATAATCCATTTATAGCCGGGGAAGTAACTTATCGTGCCCGCTTCACAAAACACTGACGATCGGGGATCGTAGTCGGGTTGAGGCGGGTGAGTTATTTTACCCGCGTCATGAAAAATTGAAAGCCCATATCTATCTCCCCGCTTACCATAGTATCTCTCTCTTTTCTTCTCTCCTCTTTCTCTGCGCGGGTTTAGCTCTCTGCCTCACCGTCACACGCAGAGTTTCACAGAGCCCCCTTCGCCTTCACCCTTTCTCCTTCTCCGACAATGGGAAAAGGCGGATCTCTCAGCGACGGCGTCATCAAGAAGATCGTCCTCTCCTACGCCTACGTCGCCGTATGGATCTTCCTCAGCTTCACCGTCATCGTCTACAACAAGTACATCCTCGACCGCAAGATGTACAATTGGCCTTTCCCCATTTCCCTCACCATGATTCACATGTCCTTCTGTGCCTCCCTCGCCTTCCTCCTCGTCCGCGTCTTCAAGGTCGTCGAGCCCGTCTCCATGTCCCGCGAGCTCTACCTCTCCTCCGTCGTCCCCATCGGCGCCCTCTATTCCCTCTCCCTCTGGCTCTCTAATTCCGCCTACATTTACCTCTCCGTCTCCTTCATCCAAATGCTCAAGGCCCTCATGCCCGTCGCCGTCTATTCCATCGGCGTTCTCTTCAAGAAAGAGAACTTCAAGTCCGATACCATGGCCAACATGATCTCGATCTCCCTCGGAGTCGCCATCGCTGCTTATGGCGAGGCCAAATTTGATACCTGGGGAGTCATCCTTCAACTCGGTGCCGTCGCTTTCGAGGCCACCAGGTTGGTAATGATCCAAATCTTACTTACCTCTAAGGGGATCTCCTTGAATCCCATCACTTCCCTGTATTACGTCGCTCCTTGTTGTTTCGTCTTCTTGTCCGTGCCATGGATCTTTGTGGAGTACCCCGTCTTGAAGGAGACTTCTAGCTTCCATTTCGATTTTGCGATCTTTGGGACCAATTCTCTGTGTGCTTTCGCCTTGAATCTTGCCGTTTTCCTCCTTGTCGGAAAAACCTCTGCTTTGACCATGAATGTGGCCGGTGTGGTGAAGGATTGGTTGTTGATCGCTTTTTCCTGGTCGGTTATCAAGGACACCGTGACCCCCATCAACTTGTTTGGATACGGACTCGCCTTTTTGGGCGTGGGCTATTACAACCATTCGAAATTGCAGGCTCTGAAGGCGAAGGAAGCTCAGAAGAAGGCTGCACAGGCTGATGAGGAGGCAGGCAGGTTGTTGGAGGACCGGGAAGGAGATGGAATGGGAAAGAAGAACGAGCAGCATAATTAAATTAGTTCAATAGCTCATTTAGAAACAATGAAAATGCAGAAGAAAATGACACGACGAAGATTGTTGTAGAATTTGGTTTTAAAGCAAAGGGAACTACGTGATCTGTTCTTTTGTTCTCTTTATGGACAGATTTCCAATTTGGTATGTTGTTTATTAAGATCTTATTGTTATTACTGGTGGCCGTGGCTAGTTCGTAGTTGTATCACAGATTTGAGATTAGTTTGTGTTTCCCATAAAGACAAGCCAATCTTAGTAGAGTGAGTCTCAATTCCTTCTATTTTCGGTCTCTTGCCCCTTAGTTCGACTTTATATTCTTGTAGCAACATGGTTTTGGGGATTTAAATGCTTCTGTGTTCATAATTTATTTCCATTTACGAGCTTCAGCCTCAGGTATTATGAATCTGGGATTTAAAGGATACATGATGTTGGGGGTTAAATAACAGTTCGATTCTGGTGTTATTATGCTGAAATGTGATTATCAGATTCAGTGATTTCACGTTTTGGTTAGTGGAACTGAACTGAGTACACATTCTCTGGGGTCCCCTCTGTAAGTACATTTACTGCAGGATTGAAATATGGAAAAATTGTATCTGTAATGCATCAGAAAGTTACCAAATATGCATTGGGAAAATTCCATCTTCCCCTTTTAAGTTCAACCTGCATGTCAAGTTGCTTTATCCTTTGAAAGGAAACTCAGTGGCTTGGCGAATCAAGTCCGTATTTTCTTGTTTGGGACCTTGTTGAGAAAAAAATGGTAATGGGAGTTCGGATTCCATATCTTTTTATGGTTTTGTCGTTAGTTTAGTGCTTGCAGATTCTCTGTGAACCGAAACATGGCAAGATGCCCAGAAACATTCTAATGCTATAATCGGAGTGTTTGGTATTTGTATATAGTGATTGAACAAATGTTGCAATATTGTCTGCCTGCTTTTGCGTTCCAAGTTCTGAGTAGATATTCGGAAACAATATGTGCAGAATTTGTTTGGGTGATTAGCCATAGGAATCAGGTTGACTTGTAGCAATGATTTGTGGCCATGTGTAATATGAGGAAGATAATACTTAGATTATCCCGTGAGCAGTACAAAGTAATATTGCCCTCCATCCACTCATTTGCATTTGATGGGGGTGGGTTGGCCTATGATAACGATGTATTATCACTATTGGCTAGCTGCCGTTTTCTAGGGTTTACAGTTTTAATTGCCCGACAAAAGGGTAACAAATTGAGATGTATTTTTCAGTTCTTAAAATCTACTTCTTCTTTTTTATTTTGATACAAATTGAAAATATGACTAGACATCAGCTGAAGGGCTGGCTGTCTAGTCATATTTTTTATGCAAGCTGAGTGAACTGAGAATGGGTCGAACGTCTTTAGATGCTATATTTTTAACGTTAATGTTGATATTAACGTAAAATATTAGTCTGTTCAGGTGTATTATTAATAAGTCTTAGATGGTGTTATTTGGAAAAATCAAAAAAAGAAGAGGGAGCTTCCGTTGATGCTAACACTACCCTCCCTCTTCCTTGTTGAGTGCCGGGCTGTGACTTTAGGACGGGGTGCTGTGACTTTGAGCAAAAGAACCCTAATTTCAATATGTTTGGGGGCTTTGCATTCCCTAAGCCATGACTTTGACTTCTCGAGTCCTTGAACTTGACTTTCCCCTGCCTTGGCAACCTTTTTCGATGCCAAGCGACTTGTTTTTTGTCTTTTTTTTTTTTTTTTTTTTGCCAACAATTTTTTTGCTTAAAATTTTTCTGCCCCTTAATTTGTTTCACAACCAAAAAGATAGTATAACGCACCCACCCTGACAAGCAAGGTTCTTATCTTTCTTCGGCTCCTTCTATCGCCATCTGGTAACTCATTCCCCTTACATTACAGTATTATTTTTCAGTATAACAGCTTAAAAAAATTGAAAATGCTGGTAACAACATAATAGAAATTCATTCCCACTACACATACACACACACAAAAACATGGAATGGAATCTGTCACTGTATTTACTATACTATTTATTGGCATAACTATTTATCCTTTTCAGTTACAATGTATTTATACGTGAGTTGATACTAATAACATCAATCTTTAACTATAAATCTTTTTCAGAAACAATATCTGAACTTAAGAAAAATTCAACATTTAGACCTCAAATTTGAATTATTCAAATCTATTTTTAAAAAGACAATCATGATATGACGACTAATAAGCTCAACCTTAATAATTATGCATTTACTTTTGCATAAGTTGTAGTTTACTTATAAAATATTCCATTTAAAAATTTGAAAAAAAAAATTAAATTTCCCAAGGGAAAAAATAGAATAAATTTGTTTAGTTGTATTTGAAAATTTCAAGAATTTTAATATGGTCTTTCAAGGACTGGATGACTATGAACAAAACGACATAGCAAGGAGAGAGGGGAGGAGTCCAACGACGTCAAAAGGTCCGTGTTGCATGTGTCGCACATGAGGGTTTTGGTGATCCAGTTTCGTAGGCGATCCCTCACCTACCCATCTCCGAATTCTCCGGGAGGCTGCGAAACAATGGATGAATAGAATAATGAGGAGGGACGAGGGAGGTGGATAGTGGATATACCATACGCCCTTGTTTAGTTGTTTTACCTACCCAGCTCTCTCTCTATCTCTGAGTTTGGTGTCTTCTCTGTAGTAGTCATCTTTACAATTCTCCACCGCCACTTCTGACTGCTTCTCCTCTAACTAACCATTTCTTTGCGTCGCATTCTCATACGGTTTTATTGATCACTCTTACGTCCAAACGAATCCGGAATATCTTGTTTTCAACTTTTTCTGATTCGAGAGTAGAGTAGAGTTATTCCTTGAAATTTCTTTTGGACTAGAGACGAATCTAACGTCTCCTATATATTCTTACCGCGCCTGAATCCATGTGAGCAGTGGATTCGGGCACTCAATAAACCCTAGCAGCAAATTTGTTTCAAGCTTCTGATTGATGGGTGGGAAGGGAGTTCAGCTATTTGATGATAACAAAGATGTATTTTTCTCCGTCTGCAATTTGGGGTCTCAGTGGAGCCTTCAAGACGGGAATATGTATCCCGGAGGCTTATTTGCCAGCGTCAGTCAGGTAGGAATGGGATTTGGTATTCAGCCGCAACCCCAACCCAACCCTTCTGATTCCCGGGACGGTGGCGGCTTGAAATTCCCCTATACTGAATTGGTCGTCAAGCATGTGGATTCACCGGGGCAAGTTCAGATTACTGGAGTTTCAGAGGAGGAAGCAATTCAGAGCAAGAAGAAGGGTGGCCCTAAACTGAAAATTAAGATAAAAAATCCTTCGCTTAGGAGGTTGATTAGTGGCGCCATAGCTGGGGCAGTATCCCGCACGACCGTGGCACCGTTAGAGACCATAAGGACTCATTTAATGGTGGGGAGTAGTGGCCATTCTACTGTTGACGTTTTCAACAATATTATGAAGACCGATGGTTGGAAGGGATTGTTTAGGGGTAATTTCGTGAACGTAATTCGGGTTGCACCTAGTAAGGCCATAGAGGTAATAAACTTGGTGTATAGTTCAAAATCTGTGGTTCTTACTTTCATCGGTTAATTTCATTTGATAGTTAATTTGGGTGGTTTTTGAGGGATCTTCTACGTGTTCTGCATTTAATGACTTTTTGGCTATATGTCCATTATCTTTGATGACATGGGCAGCCTTTTTATCTGATTTAGCTATTGAATACTTGGTTCTTGCAATTTTCTTTTCCTTATGGAATTGGTTTTGGATTTTTGGAGGGCCATTTTAAATTCATAATGTAAAGAAATCTTTTTAAAGATCATTGAGGATGTAAAATCATTTATACTGATGGATAAAAATTTGAATTTTCCTTTTCTTCTGTCTGATAAGATATTGGAGTTTCTGGTATTGTTTGGCAACTATCATCTTTTAGGCATCTTAAGGTTTCTAATTTCTAGCTGCATTTGATGGTAATTTTGCTGACCAAAATGTTCTTGTTATTTTGCCTTCCCCTTAGGATTGCCAATTCCTGACCTGATCCAATGAAAACCACTCCTAATATAACATCATTCTTTAAAAATGTCTACCTCCGCCTGATTATGATTAGCAGTTCTCTTCCAATGTAAGTTCCTCCTTCAGAATATTCCTACAATTCAATTGGTTTATGCATAGGGTGAGCGAATTCAATGATCCACATCGAATTGGAATGCCTCTCTCAACAAGCTAGCCCACGTCTTTCTATTGGACTACTGATAGATGTTTTTGTCTTCATGTAATGATTTATAACTTAGTATTTGTCAATGTTCCTCTGGGATGGCGAGTGTGACAATCACCTGGATCTATAAATGCGAGAATTATTGTTTGTCTTAGATTTCAGTAGGAGCTGTTATCTCCTTGGCTTTTTCTAGTCCCGTAGCACTTGGTTTAGGGCATTATTTGTCTCTCTATGTATTGATACCCTTTCATATGAATATGATAGTGGTTATCTATTGTTGAGGGGCTTTGGTAGTTTTATACATGCCAAAAAAATGGCTTTTTTGTTAGATAGTAGTTGTTTTGTCTTTTCAGGAGCAATGTACTCTAAGGCTAATCGTTTTCCCACTACTCAGACCTATCTTGATGAGTTTTCTTAATTTGATTTAACAATAGTGCACCGAACACATACTGAAGACAAGAAGTAGGTGTCCTCCTTTGTTTGTTTATTCTCGGTACTTGCAGAAGTTTTGTTGCAAATTTATGCTTGAAATTGTGGAAGTAATTTGTTTATTTGCCAGACATTGATGAAATCTATACATGGTTGTTTTCTGGAATCTCAATGTATTTCATCATGTTTCTGCAGCTATTTGCTTATGATACAGTGAACAAGAACCTATCCCCAAAACCCGGGGAACAGCCCAAACTTCCTATTCCTGCATCATTAATTGCTGGTGCATGTGCTGGAGTTAGTTCTACTATTTGCACATATCCTCTTGAATTAGTCAAGACTCGACTAACTATCCAGGTAAGTTCTTTAAGCCCAAAACAGATAATTCTTTCCTGTACTTTTGTCATGTGTTTTAGCATCCTCCCTAAACTTAAAAGGGGTGAAACAAAATTAAGCCGAGGTAGTAATCTTGCAGAGAGGCGTTTACAAAGGTCTGCTTGATGCATTCTTGAAAATAGTTAAAGAAGAAGGCCCTGCAGAACTCTACAGGGGCCTTGCTCCCAGTCTTATAGGGGTAATTCCATATGCCGCCACCAATTACTTTGCATACGACTCATTAAGGAAAGCATACCGAAAAGTTTTTAAGAAAGAGAAGATCGGCAACATTGAAACCCTCTTGATTGGATCAGCGGCAGGGGCCATATCAAGTAGTGCCACATTTCCTCTGGAGGTAGCTCGCAAGCACATGCAAGTGGGAGCTCTTAGTGGAAGGCAGGTTTACAAGAATGTGGTTCATGCGCTTGCAAGCATACTTGAGCAAGAAGGGGTCCAGGGTTTATATAGGGGTTTGGGACCTAGCTGCATGAAGCTAGTTCCTGCAGCTGGAATCTCTTTCATGTGCTATGAAGCTTGCAAGAGGATACTGGTGGAGGAAGAGGACGAGGAATAATTGGGTTGGAGATGCCTAATTTCTTTTCCCCCCCTTCCCTTTTCATTTTTTTGGCATATTATGTCAATTTCTTAAGATTAACAGAAGAAAACGGGTACGGAATAATAATGGTTTGGGTGTTTTGTTTGTCTTTTGGGGTGAGTTTTTGGAACTATTGTGGGGGAGTTCATTTTGAAGGTCAACAAGTAGTGAAATTTTCCATCGCCACATGATCATTGTGTATTGTTTTCCATGCCAAGTGATGGCACCATGTAAGATTGTGAGCATGACAGATCAGTGTCAACGTGGAATCAGTTTTACGTATTAACAAAGGATCATCAGGTGATGTTGTCGGCTCTGGGTTTAAGAAGTCCAATAGGAGTTGATCATTCGAAGGGTGTAAATGTTATGGAGTTTCGTATTCTGATGCCACTCAGTAAAGCGTAACTTGAAAACCAAGGTATGGAAATATTTGGAAATGACGGAATTGAAGTCTAATCATCGGATCATATCATGTGGGACAGTTTGAAGATGACAGACCGAAACTAGAAATATCGAAAAGCGACCCCAAGTAAGCAATCTTTATGAAACTAATATCAATAATGATTAAGGAATAATATTTACCTCGTGAAGTTTATTGTACGAATACGAGAAAAATTGTGAACCGAGCTATAAACTTACCGGAGATGCGTCGGACGTTACAACAGCAGAATAATTGAATAAAGGGTTAACACCTTAAACAATCTCAATGATACAATCGTCACTCTAAATTATTATTTAAGAATATAATTGGTACCTAAAATAATGTTTTTTAATATAATTAATACCCTCCAATAATTTCTATAAAAAAATTGTCTATATAAACTTTTTTATTTTCCATACCATCCTTTAAAATACACCCCCTGAAAAAATGCAATAAAATAGCAAAAGGCCCTTTTAAATTAAAAAAAACAAAAAAATCTTCCCAAAAACTTCATCTTCCTCCCCAGAACTCAACCTTGTTTGCCATCAAAGACTCTGTTCTCATAAACACCTCTTTCCCTCCATCGCTAAGAAAGATCCTTCAGTTCCATACCTCAACCTCCATGGCTTCCATGGAAGACCTGTTAAAGAAGCCCCAAGGAAGTTGCATCCAAACCCAGATTCGTCACAAGAACGTAGCCATCACCAAGATCGACCCCGGAAAAAGATTAGTTGAGATCAATCACGCGTTGATATCAAACCCTAACATGTACCTGGGAAACCAATTTGCAATTCATGGTGTTCTCGCACCGATCTGCTAGAGTCGCCGCGCCGTTCTACTTGAGATGCTTGAGACGTCACCGTTCTAAAATTCAGGAGACCGTCGCCGTCTAGAAGCAAATATGAGATGCTTGAGACGTCACCGTTCTACTTCTCCTCTTCTCCTCTGTCAAGCTTCGCTGCAACACCCAAAAAACTCTGAATCTGAGCCTCGTCTCCTCTGTGAGCGCCGTCATTTGAACCCCGTCCCCTCGCCTCAACATCGTCGTTCGAGTTGGATCTTGTGGTGTGCGATTTTCAGATATGAAATTAGACGTGGTTGTTGCTCACGGAAGAAGAGGAAGGATGAAGACGAAGAGGCGTTGGGGTAAAAGGAGACTGCGGCGAAGGGTTAGGTCGAAGAAGAAGAAAGCTTGGCTGCCGGCGTTAGAGAAAAGGACACTTCGGCGTTGGCGTCAGAGAAGAAAGTGGGAAGGAAGAGGAGGGCGATGTAACGGTGCAGAGTGATGAAGAAGATGAAGTTTCTAGGAAACTTTTTTTTTTAAATTTAAAAGGGCTTTTGCTCGCTCATCTCATCGTTGTCTCCGACATCTACAGCAACAGCAGGAGGCATTATAAAAGAAATATTTTCACTCAGACTATATGATCTTTGCCTGTGGGATCTCAAAGATCCAGAAGCTCAAACCATCCCTGCGGCTGAAATTCTGAGCTACAAGAAAGTCTCGTTGCTTACTTATAAACCCTTAATTACATTTTAAAATTTCAAGTTAGAAGAAACCCAACATTTAATATTATGGAAGACATTTGAAGAATTATTACGTGTAATTGGCAAGTCAGATATGATGCCTGCATGCATTCAGGAAGAGGCAAATACTTGCTCATCATGCACATGCTTTGCAGTTTGGGCACGTTGGCAGTTTTGTCTCTCTCCCCTCGCCCACACACATTAAAGAACATAGAAACTCAAACTATCCAGTTTATGTCTTCACTTTGTGCAAATCTATGAATCCCTTCAAGTGACGAAGTTGCCTATGACCAATTCCACAAGGTTTGTCTTTTTATTTTCTTAAAAAAGACAAAATAAAAATACACACAACTTCACCATATGACAAAGATCCATTCTCCCAACACGCGCCAAATAACACCTTGTTTCCTACAATTAAATTATTGGCATAAATAATTCCTACTATGTGAACAAAAAGAATCACCCCCAGCCGCAAGTAATTAGTACAGCCCAACAAAATTACCTTGTTAAGACGACAACAAGGAAACATTAAGGGGCAAAAAAAAAATGCCAAATTTCATGCAACATAATCCCTTTTCACTTCCTCCAAAGTCAATTTCCCATAGACTTGATGAATTCCTTTTATACACAAAAATTGCAACTTTCAGTCTCAGCAACAGAATCGCCATCTTCAACATAACTCAGCAGTCGATTCCACATTGACCACTGGAAGAAGCTTTTGTGGCATGAGAAGTGAAGGGATCGATCCTCACTCAAAGCATAGAGAATATGGAAGCAAGAAGAACAGACCAGACAATTTGGAGTACGATTTTGGTGACCCATGAGACCTTGATATAAATGTGCAATGGCCCATATAGCAAAAAAACAGCCTCCCAAATAGTGGGCCCCACCATTGGTAGTCTCTGTTAATGGCGTAAGAGACACCAGCCACAATCCCCACCAAGTTTATAATAAGAACTGTCGTGGGAGGGATGAGAAGTGACGTACATTTGAACACATAAAGCTCTGAGAATTCACCATCTTCATCCGTTGCCTTGAGACTAGAAGAAGAGAGAGAGAAGAGAGTTTCTACATGTTAAGGATGATAAATGCAGAAAAAGTGTGTATTAGTTGAAAATGAGGGAATGAGCGGGATGAAAGGAGAGTTCAGTAATGGAAGATCAGAGGGTGGGAGAATGTGAGCCATGAGGGGTAAACGCTGGGAAGAAGGGATCTAGGGGTAATGTGGAGAGTTGGATAGAAGGAAGGAATGGTAATTCGGATTGGGATGAGGGAAAAATGAATCGGGACCAGCTCGCCTGACAATGATGTCACCCTAACATGTCTCTTCTCTTCCTCCTATGTAAACATCATCGCAATACGGCAAGCAGCATTCGCTTGTTCACCTCAAAAATTACCTTTAGGTTAAACTTTGACAATGCCTCATGCTTCCTTTCCTCAATTATGAGTCTATACAGGAAACTTAGGCAAGGATTTCAAGAGTTGAGAACGAATTGCAAATCTCAGTCATGCGCATGAAAGATGACGTTAATCTGCATGACCCACTGGCAAATGGCTTCCTTCTGTTCTTGATTTGAATATGATATTTGGCAAAAAAAAAAAAAAACCTTGGAGCGTCTAATATTCTATCTAATTACAAAGGCATCACTTGAAATATTATGGCCTAATAATAGAGCAGGCATGTTCTGTTTTGTTTGAATGCTTGAGCAAGAGGGCCCCCTTGTGATGAATATTCTGCATCTGACGTGGTTCATACCAAGCAGTGTCTCTCTCAAAATTCCTCAAACATCTCCATCTCCCAAGAACCATGGAACCCTTTCTTGCATTTTGTCCCTTTCCTCACCTCCCCTTTTCATTTCGCTTCACATGTTTAAGTTTAAAAGGCTTCGTACATGCAAGTCCACAATTCCCAAATTCTCATTCACTTCTGTCGCTACATAATACTCCCACCAGCCTTATGGTCCTTTATACAAGACTATTTACTAAATTTGATGAAATATTTATAATAAATCTCCAAAAATACCCTTGTCTCTTTGTAATGATCTCTCCAATTAATCGTACCAATCAATTGGAAAGTTGGTAAATTTTTTAACATTTTAAATACTTCTTTTGAAAGAACACTAGTTTATAATGCCTTAAAAAAGAGGCAGAAGTTACAGTACCCCCACCTCAGATTGTACCCAAAAAAAAAAACAAAGAAACCAAAGAAAAGAAAACAGAAATGGATTTACTCACCCATGGATCACCTTTCCCACTGCCCAAGCTTCACTTCAAAAACCATCCATCCCCCTTCTAATTGCTTCTCTACATATATGCATATATTTCAACAGAACCTGGGCATTGTACTTGGTAGATTCTACGCTGCATATAACTTATGAATAATGTGATTTTTCAGAAATAAATTATGAACATATAAATCTTTAGATAAACTAAAACAACATGCTTCAAACAGCTACGAAGCAGAACGGCGGTATGGAACACGATCTTCGGGAACACCGTCCTCTGCACGTTTATCTTCAAACCATTTGACCACTCTCCTCCGAGGAAGGTTGGTCACATGCACGATGCTGCTGATCATTGCATTCTGCATAGTAATTCAATGCAGTCACATATATGAATATTAAATTAACTGGCTCTTCTCAAGGGGAAAGACTGGAATTATTCCGCCGACTATCAGTGATCATGTTTATACTTTATATCATCGTATTATTTAAGGCCCCTTTGGCACACTGTATAAAATAAACTGTGATAATATAAGGCCTGATTAGATCAGTAAGCACGTATTAGATGTTTCTGCCAAGAGAGAATTGATCTAAGGAGAAGGGGGGGGGGTAAGTCATTATGTAAAACGTCAATGGACAATTAAATAGTTATTTATGGGTGCTTTTTTTTCTTGCAACTAGTGTCACTGGTGCACGAGAAACTTTACTTACAGTGGGCCGCTTTGCTCTCCTATGAATTCTTTCAACAGTGTAAACGTGTACCCTTTTCAATCTCTTCTGAGCAGACCATCTACGTTGCATAACATGAACAGGTACATTAGACTTTGACCCGGGCTCTACATGGTCTCTGCGTATTTCTTCAAGAACAGTCTCTGGGGGTTTAGCTTCAGATTCTACCACTGGTGCTGTCGGCTCATCAGGTAATGACAGACTCATCATTAAAAGATTTGGAGGAGGCTGACGAAGCAACTCAAGAACAATAGCCCTATCAAGACAAAGCTTGGCAGCAAGACTTTTGATCTGTAAAATGAAATAAATTTTGAGAACAGAGTGCAGAAGGTTAAGATTAGTACAACCATGTCATAAGGCGTGCATGTTAAGTAAACATCTGATAGAGGGGTTTCCCTTCTCATTTCTATATCATTTGAACCTTCAAATTCACAACCCTATGAAGTAAAATATGCCTCAATTAATTAGAGATCCTACTCAATGCCTGTTGGTGAATTACCTCTAATCATGATTCAAAGGCAAGCTATAGCCAGAGGCCCAACCAAGTGGCTACATTTATTTTTTCATCTATAAAATTTTCAGTCTTGCTCCTGCTGTAAGAATCCTTTTGTTCATAATCCACAATGGAAAGGAACACTTGAAGGGGAGAAAGCCCAGAGGATGATTCATAATATTTACTAACAATAACGGGGTAAATGGCTTAAATAAATGTCTGCCATATTTCTAGATAGATTTCAGTTTCACAAAGTTTCAAAAAACAATTATTAAAGGCAGTTTAAGCTGAACAGATATCAGGACCACCCAACTATTGTAAGTGTGACAAAAACAAGATGATCCTAAATTCTTTCAATTATTCAATCAGTGCAAGGCAAAATAAAATTAGAACATAGAAAAAGAACACACAACTGAGACAATAAAATATGGTACAGATCTCTCCAACGCTTTAACAATCACCAACAAATTCATGCTAAGAACTCATAAATTAAATAAACAGGACACTTACACTAGTTTTGCACCAGCTTTTAGAGCTTTAGCTAATTTCCATAGTTGCCGGCTTCGAAGGTTCACTAGCCTCCCATCTCCTTCGTAATCATCATCATCAACTCCTTCTCCTCCTCCTCCTCCTTCTTCATTAGCATCAACATCAGTTTCTCAGTATCATTTAAGACTGAATTTAACATTTCTGCATCATCTTCCCCCAGCGCATCCTCTAACTCCCGTTCCAACATTACAAGGTCTTCCTCGGTTATTTCCTCATCACTATCATTGAAGGGCATATCATCATTTTTGAGATCTTCCCTCAGTTGCTTGAAAAGAAGCTCAAAAGCGTCCTCCTCCTCATCCTCCACTTCAACATGGTTTTGAGACAAATTTTGCTCAAAAACAGGATGCAACATATCAATAATCTAAATAATACTGTGAGTGATAAATTTAGTTCATTAAGCATTAGTAATGTTCAATGAACACCTCAAATCCAGCAAGACAGGCATATAATAAACCACTAAAATATAAAATATTCACTAGGCATTAAGTTGCCGGCGAACTGATTGCTCAATGCCAAGACTAAGATCTAATCATTCAACTAAATTCGTCCATGCAAACAAGTACAATTAACAGCCTACAGACTACAAAGTTGAAGCTCAAATATTGATAAATCAGAAATTGAAGCATAACAGCAAAGAGAAGAAAATAAATAAATCTCCTGTTTTAAATTTTTGAACCTGACAGAAACAAAATACGGTTGGGGACTGATCAGAATCTGAAACTTAAAATACCTTAAGAGGAAAACCTAGAGGGAGCATACCTTAAGAGGAAAACCTAGAGGGAGCAGCTAAATATGTAAAATATCAAACTTTCTTGAATTGTTTGATTTATAATTTTGAGATTTAAACATTTATTTCCATAGTTCTAGTTCAGGAAAAATAAGACTTTTTTACCTCACAAATAATATTATCTTGTTCATTAAGCTAGTTGGACAAACATAGTGTCAATATCGGGGAGTTCATCTTCTCGTTCAAAATGGCGACCAATTTGGCTAAGCCAGGCACAAATTTATAGCCTAGAACAACCAGTCTCCTATTCTTGCTTAAGATATTTCTAGGCAAACAGCAATAATTGAAAGTATTTAAACGATTCCCCATCCCAAAAATTACAGAGGAGGATAGTTCACCTTCCTTTTCTTTTTGCGAGAAGATGCAGCGACAATCGTAAAGCTGAGGTATCGACAGCGAGGGTACGCGATGACGGGGAAGGATAAAGGTCTCTGCGACAAGGTCAGACTACCCACAATGAAACGTTCACTTCGAGCGGATGAGAAACATCGAACGGCCATGGATTTTGTGCATAACAATGAAGAAAATATAAATTTTATTATTGCCGTTAAAATAAGTCTCATTTTTTTAATTTATTAATCGGCCTATTTTATAAAAAAAAATAAAAAATAATCACTTAAATTTTAAAATCTTAAATCAAATTATTTATTATATTTTATAATTTATTGACTACTCTTCTAAAATAAATAATAATTTTTTATAATAAATTTTAATATAAAATTTTAAAATTTAAGTAGTTGTTTTTTTAAAATTTTCGCTATTTCATATTA
Source organism: Leucaena leucocephala (assembly GCA_037074615.1). Classification (NCBI taxonomy): domain Eukaryota; kingdom Viridiplantae; phylum Streptophyta; class Magnoliopsida; order Fabales; family Fabaceae; genus Leucaena; species Leucaena leucocephala. The sequence goes on along the minus strand of CM073540.1, from coordinate 3,994,486 downwards.
CCTCTTCTTCTTCGTTTTCCTTTCCCCATTTTGATCCAACCCACGACGGGGGATATTTTGCACATTTCCTTATAGCATGATAATATATAGGAAGCCAGACTAAATGGAATGAATAAAAACAAAGATATGCCGAAACTAGGCTGCTCCTGGCGGTCGTAGCTAGGTAGGTTTTGCTCTGGCAAAGTGAATGGGACAATGTTGTCTCTTCCCAACTTCTCAACAGACCAGTATTGATTCCATGTGATGGGCTACATTATCTGCTTTTCTTCACTCAGTATCAGACTTTTTTTTAAATTAAAAAAAACAAAAGGAATTAAGAAAAGAACAGATCTCCTCCAAAATGAGATTTTATATAGCTGAGATGGCTACTTTTGATTCCTCCTCCAAAACGACTTTGTGAGATCTCGTTTATACCCTTAGCATTTTTGAGTGAAATCTGCAGCCATCGAAAGCCTCCATTATAGGATTACGGTGGGACCGATATCACATCCTCTTAGCCCCTGCAATATCAGAAAGGTGTCAACCGACATATTTTGATGTGCATATATATTGTTGGAATTCAGTGACCAAAAAACTTTAAAATCTCAAAGGGACTATGTATAAAATATATATCGGTAAATAAAATATATTCCCAAAAATAGAATTGTTAATTATTTTTAATTGAAACTATTACAGATTGGTCGTGTGATAGCAAAACGTACGGCCTAACAAAAAGTGAAAACATGGAATTAAACAATTTAGTTTTCAACAGGCCAGAAGAAAGTTAAAGGAATGTAAGATCCGGAAATTAAAAAAAAAAAGAGAAATCAAAGTAAACAGCTATATCTTGGAGTGGCTTTGAAAATGCATCTTTTCATAAGGCAACTTTTGTGGTGAGATAGTGTGTTTGACCTGTAAACCAGAGGGTTAATATATATAAAATGAATTAATTGGTATCAAGGAAAAAGAAAGGGGGGGGGGGCTTTAAAAGCTTTGAACATGCAATTGCTTGGGTTGAAAAGAAAAGAAAAGAAAAGGGGGAAGTTTTTTAAAGCAGAACTAATTTTTCGTGCATGGAATTGGATAAAAAGCTCTCTTGTTTTTGCTACCCTTGACTGTCACAGTGATACAGATTTTCAAAACCCTGGTTGCTTTTTTTGATGCCGTTTGGGACCAAACGACATTTTAAATCCTCACGATTAAAGATGTTGTTGCCCTGCTTCCATCAACATGCCTCTTTCCGTTGGTCTTGTCTTTGTTACTCTCGCATGCAACCAACAAACTCAAAAGGAAAAGCATTTTTTTAAAACAAGGAAAAAATAATTAACCTTGTTCTCATAAAACACAATTGGTTTACTTACATATATATAGTTTGCCACACCACTTGATCAATTCGTCATTATGATATAGCCGTTATAAGGTTAATCACTTGTGGCTAGAATTTTCATGAGAAGAGATCCGTAAAAAGTTTATAGTAGAAAATTTTACTGGTTAGAATGACTTGAGTGACATTCCCTATGTATAAATATCTTGGAGTATTGGTATTTTTTTATATATAAAAATACTATCAAATCTTTCTAACAAATAAAATTTTTAAATAGAAACTTTATGTTAATATTGCCAATTTTCATCGATGAGGCTGAAGACAAGGAAAAATAATTACACAAGTAGTGTCTGGATGTGGATTTTGACATACGATATATGAATAAAGTTCATGCACAACAATATGCTAAAACTCCTGAACGGTGAGCAAGAGAGAGCTAGGAAAATCTTGATTTTGAATCAAGCAACAGAGATTAGCTAACTAGCTAGCTAGTCATCAAAAGGAACTCTCTCTAATTAATTCTGCGTATATGGATGGTTTGTACATCCTAATTCTGATAAGTACTTGACTTATATGATGCCAATAAATTCATGTAAAGGTGTGAAAAAGGTGATTATTCATAATTTAAGATCTAAAACATGCAGAGTACTTTAATTTGAATGGTAGCTAGTTTAGAATGATTGAAAGAAGCAGGAAGATATAATACATGGATGATGAGAAGTCGTAGAACTAAAAATGGAGCTGGATGGGTTGGGGGAATAAGAATAAAGCAGGGAGAGGGATAGATACATAATTGCAAGGGCATGTGTGTGAGTGCAATGAGGAGATAGGGGACCCAAATTACGAAGGAGGAATCTTATGCAAAGCAGTGAGAGATGATCAGTGATATATAACAGAGTTTTAGGGCTAAAATCTCTCCTCCAAGTGACGTTATGGACCCCCAAAACGACATGATTGAATGGGGAGGTACTTGTTGTAAGCATCAACATGAATAAAGCGAATACGAAGTAACATAAAGCTTAGACTAAAGTGAGCAAAGAATCGTGTTAAAAGCGATATCATGGAGTGTAGCAGCAGTCACTAATTACTAGAGTTATATTGCCTTCCTACTTTTGACCCCATTAACTATCTTTGCCGTTTCACTTGGTCATTTTGCACGCAGCCACGAAAAGTGCCTCGTAGTTTCATTTTTTTGATAAAGTTTCGGAATCCTATGTGCCACCAAATATATCGTTCACGTCACCCAATTAACTGTGTCCTTCTTGGCCTCCTTGATTTGAAATCCTGATCTAGGGTTTTCTGATTAACCCAACTGATTGAACACCCTCCTATGTTTCTTGTTGATTATTGACAACTCATCCCTCTTAGTAGTATATTTTTTTCTTAATTTGTAAAGAATTTATACTTCCCCCCAAAGGAATGATGTGTTGCCATAGTATAATCTTGAGCCTCTCTTTACAGAATACGGTAGTTTTCAATATACATGGACTATAATTTGTCAAAATTAGACCTCTCTCTGGTTCCCAGGTAGAAGGAGAAAAATAACCAGTTCCAACTTACACGTTTAATTAATCCCTAAATGAGGAAAAAAGAAGACAATATATAAGTGATTCTGCATGCAAGCATGCACACACACGCATCTCTCTCTTTATATGTGTGTGTGTGAGTATAATTATATATATATATATATCCTCATTTTACCAAAAATATATACTTCTATCTACCAGTGTTCTCTTTCTTTCAAGACTTGAAAATATCGAAGATAACGATGGAGTGGTAATTCATTACTTCCTGGATTCTTACATGCTAATCATCATTTTTAATTTTCAACAAGAACGACATAGATATATTACTTTGATGCAATAATTAAGATTCAAAATTATATTGATATTGATTATTTACATTTTGCTTAGAAGATACTGTGGAAATTAAAGCAGTAGAGTTATAACATATGTAGCAGTGATGGGTTCACTGGTGTCCCAAAGTGGTCCCTGCTCGAGAATATGGGCAAAGCATATTTACACGTAATTTTAGGTCTTTACTCATTATTATATTCTTTGGACCACCTCCTCTTATCAAAGAAATTTAAGAGGGTGAAAACTAAAACATCACACGTACTGAAAGAAAATGAACATTGCATAGTGCTTGAGACGATGAATATTTTGAAGCTGACTTAATAACTTGAAAAGCATACATAAACACTGATAATAGATTAATAACACTACAAGTACATGGGGGGCAAAGGTAGGTAGCTGCTGAGTCATACCAGAAATACTCAACGCCAACAACTAAACTCAAAATGAGAGAGAGATAATTCTTCATCATCAGAAGCTTCCTAATTAGAAAATAGAGAAATTTCAAAAGGAGGGAAAAATTAAATAGAGCCAGAGTAACATATTGGGGTAGGGACCAAAAAAAAAGTAACTGTCTCAGACAGATAGCCTCTCATCATCCTCAATTCTCTTCCTCTTCTTGGACAGCCAACCTAAAAATTATAAAAACCCACGTGTCAATTTATTATTTACAGTATACGAAGGACTATTACTGAATTAAATGCCATATACATACATACATATGTATATATATATGAAACATACGCATATCAGATATTTCTACGACGAATATGGATTCCTGCCACTGCTTGAGTCCCTTGGTGCATTGCATCGATAGCACTCCATTCTATTCGCGAAGTTGTGCTCGTTGCACCCAGACCTGTCCACTTTAAACGCTTCTCTCAGAATCTCATTATTAAACCATATATATGTGTGTGTGTGTGTGTGTGTGTGTGTGTGTGTGTGTGTATTGCTGAGTACTGTTATATTTAGGCCTATTTATTTACTTTCACAGTAAATATAAAAAGAGAGACAAGGGAATCTGTGAAAATTATAAAGTAAGGACTGAGATTGAACTCACATCTAAGGATTCAAACAGAGCCTTTTAAAGTAACTACAAAACTTTTTGCTAGTGGAACATCACATTATATATATAAAGTCTGACCTGGTGCACATCCAGTCACCGGATTTCCAGCCAGGGCGGCTGGAGCCGCTGGCGCCAAAGCCATAGCCTCTCATTCTGGGGAAGTCGGCGTCGTAACCACCATCACCACCGCCGGAGGAATCATCCTTGAGAGCACCGCACTTGAAGCAGCTGGAACGGCTGGCGAAGTTGTGGGCTCCACAGTTGGCAAGGTTACAGTACCAGTCACCCGGACGAACATCTGGTCCGGTGGTGAAGCCTCTGCCACCAAAGCTTCCATATTCACCTCCGCCCCTTCCTTCTCCACATCGCTGGCACGACTCTCTCCTCTGAAAGTTCAGGTGGTTGCATGACCTGCAGTTCCAATCTCCTGGTCTGCTCATTTTCAATCACTGTTCATTTCCATAAAACCCACGCACAGTTATATACCAGTATCGATATATATATTTATGTGTGTGTGTAAGATATATGGAAAATTAATACCAGCTAGCTAGGAAGAGAATGAATATATAATATAAAACAGATTAAGATTATAGGAACGTAAGTAACTCACCCAGAACAACTTCGATCGAGTTGAACAAAATGTATTGTATGTTGTGATTGTTGGTGATGGGGTTGAGGTGCCTTATATAGTGGCATTAAGGCCTCGTAAAATGGGTGAGGATTGAGGTAAAGGCGAGTTTTTTCTTTTCTTTTCCTTCCTTGAACCATGATATCATCAAAAACCAAAATTAGAAAAAGGGAAAAAGAAATTATTGAAATGCGACTTTATACACACACCAAAATATAATTATTATAATAAATTTAAAAAAAGCTATATTTGGTCACAGAATCTTTTAGGGATTTTGGGAGTGGCCTAGTGCAAAGTGCACGTACACATCATAGCCTTCTTTCATGGTTCAGAATAAAGCCATATGTGTGTTTGTGTTTGGATTATTAACAGTTGGCTTGTGAAATTGTGACAAATCCATCAGCCAAGATATCTTTCTTCGGAGTCCAAAGAAATTAAAAGTGGAACTATATACTTAAATCTCTCACCATGCACGTAAAGAGAAACATGAGGAAAAAATGGAGTTCAATTGTTCAACTTTGTCAAGCTGAACTTTTGTGTTTCCCATGCATATAAAGCAGATTAGTATGCATCGTAATCTCTTAAATAAATGTTTTGTAGAGCATAAATGATAGCAAAAAATAGGTGTTTGACTGAGGAAAAAGAAGCACAAAAACAAAATGGTCCTTACCATGACCGCATGGTCTAACTGCTTCCTTTTTTGTTTTGATCAGTAAAGGATTGGATAAGGAGGAACACAATTTATTGTTTATCGCCAGACAAAATGAATATTCCTCACACTTCAAGGAAAAACCTTAAGAGAGGATCGACCCCACTGTGTCCCCTCTTCTATATATTCGCATTCAAATATTCAAATATAAATGTTACTGAGGAGGGGCCATGTCTCTCACTTTCATTAATACTTTCGCAATATGGCCAGCATCAGTTATAAGGGCAGTCATCAGAAGAAAAAAAAAACTATAAATGATAAAAGTGGGTGCTGCTTTTCCATTTTGAATATTCCTCTTTTGTACTTGGGGCTCAATTATAAGTCAAATTGGTCTAATGACCCGGAATTATTATTAACTAACTTACGCTGATTCGGCCTTAATCCGTTTGAGTGTGGGATTATGATTTAGTGAAAGATAGAGAAGGATTGGCATTGATGATTAGATGGCAAAATATTGATTGGTATTGGAATGGTTCAAAACTCAAAGAAAGGATAAAAATTTGGTAGGTTTCGATAAAGAAAGTCGAAGTTGATGGTGATGGAAAAGAGGAGTGTTCGGGGTTCAATTTTTTGACCATCTTTTCTTTTCTTTTTCTCTCCTTCATTACTGATATGGCTTTTTCGCTGTCATTTTCTTTTTCCCTTCCTCCCTCCCTCCCTCCTCATTAACGCTCATTATCTTTTTAATTGTTTCTCCCCTTTCCCTCCTATATATCCCAGTGTGATAATAAAGAGGGAAAGATGGAGAAGAAAGAGAGAAAACATAATAAAGTAGAACGCTAAAGAGGCACAAAAGAACTTAATAGAACTGAGAGAGATATCACCCACCATTTTTCTCGGGGAATGGTAAAGAAAGGCTGTGGCAAGCTGTGAAAAAGCAAAAAGAAAGAGGAGGAAGAGTACTGATTCGATTCTCTCATTGGGAAATGCTTCCATGCATATGATCAAACCCATGTACGCCTAACGTTTACATATGCTTTCTCCTTTCATCTTTATCTTTTCATTATATTACTATTATATTAATCCCATAAACACTTAAACGCTTCTCGTTTACGCTCTGAACATCGATCCGCCATTAAACAACTTCACTGACTTCTCCTTAAAATCTTCACCTACACATGTATTCGCTTTACCTTGTTTTACTTTTACCTTCACTTACGTCTACACGGGCATGCATGGACATGTACACCCCCTCTTTTTCTTATATTTAATTAATTATCACTTTAATTTAATTAATAACTCCGTCTCAAAGCATCAGAGAAACATCCTTAATCTTAAGGATGTAATTTCACAGACCAGAATATATTATTGCGTCAAACTCGCACTATATATTGTAATTAGGCTTATAATTGTTGTTTGATTATATTTACAGGTTTTTGTCCTGTGGTGAAACGTATAATGTAATGTAAAGAGTTTTACATCTGATAAAAATGTATTTTACGTAATTCGTGTCCTGGTTGCATGCACGTGAGGTGGTAGAAATTATGGGAGTGACGCCATCACAATGATTAAAGTATTCTCTTTTCGTTTACCAAAAAAAAAAACAAAGTTTTTTATTTTCTTTTACTTTTTAGACCTCCAATATCTTTTATAATATGCCCTGGGAGTCCTCAAATGTCCATCCATTTTCTTGATTTTACAGTGTTCCACCCAAATCGTTTTGATTATCTTCTCTGCACAAAGCTTGGAGCCCCTCTCCTCAAAAGCCTGCAGTTTTCAATAATTAAAGGGGGAAATTATGAATTTTAAGAGGTAATATTTATTATGCATGAACCATTGCTAGAGATAAAAATTAATGTTTTCACAAATTCTTAAAGACTTTTAGGAATCAATTTTTTAAATAACACAAAAGAAAAGTCTGCTTGATTATGTTGGTTTGAAGATAGTTTTGAATGGTGGCTGACAGGGGTTAATGGATTTAAGTGCTGAACACTAGTTAATTATCCCTCCTGAGTTAAAATCAAAATTTTAAGTGAAGATTATGTATTTAAGAAAATATAAATATGAATGTATATTTTTTGAACTAGATTTAGATGCACCTCCCTAGATATTATATTTATTACTAGATTTTGTTAATCAAAACATAACAAGTATATAATTTTTAAAAAATAGTATATTTAGAAAAATGCATGATCCGATTGAGATTTGAGAGGCCATACTGTTATCTATGAAAATCATATATTTAATATATCATTGTCAATAAATCTCTTACATACTATATTTAAAGTTTGATTGAAAAACGTAACAGAAATACAGTTAGCTGATTTCCCCATTTTTTAGCTCTAATTTGATCATGGGCCATTTCTCACTCGTATTGCAGCCCAAGCCCAGTAGCCAGAATCTAATGAAGATATTAGATCATATTTTTAATTTTTTTTTGTTGCCCACCCGGTTTAGCGGAGTTTTGCCCCAACTATATCCGGATCCGACCCGCGTCGCACACCTGGCTATGGTGGGTGAGTCTCTCAACGGGGGTTGGTCTGAGTGGTAAGCGGCTCGGTATCGCTTAAACGAGGTCTCGAGTTCGAGATCTTAATTTAGGCTAGACCTTCTCCTCCGCGTTTTTTTTTTCAAATCTAATGGGCCCATTGATTGTTTCGACGAATGGCCCATTAGATTGAGAAAATGAGAGCGAGGTGGAGATGTTCGGCCCAAATTAAAGAAGAAGGCCAGTAAAGCGGTTCCCGCTCGTAATTCAAACCCCGCCATTGAACATTCGGTTCTCACGCTCTTTCCCCATATGGTAAAACTAAAAAAGAACTGGAAAAAAAAATTATATTGGCATTTTCCGTCAGTTTCAATCGCTGGAAGGCACAAAGCAAAAAGATGCAGAAAGCTTAGTCTAGGGTTGACAAGGGATCCTGATGATCATGGATTCTCCTGATATTACGAAGAAAACCCCCACTTCCGTAGCCACTGCCGATGCTGCTGCTTCTTCTGAATCTCCTCCTGTTCAAGTAAATTAACATTCTTATTCTTCACTTGCCATATACCTCTTGCACTTCACTTGACTTCACTATTTTTGGACGATGTTATAGTTGTTTTTTGTGTGCCATAGATCGCTTAGCGATTTTCCTTTTCCACACTTAGATGTATTTATTTATAGTCCATTTATAAATTGCATTAACTTGTCGGTTATTTGTTATGGATTTAATCGCAGAACACTAGTTAGTACTGAATGCTGTGCATATGTTCACTAAACCACAGACAATCGAACATTTACATCTTGTAGCTGCACTGATTAATCCATCTGTCCATAGACGTCTAAAGTATCACTTGGTTAACTAATTGCTTGTTAAGACCAGCTTTACTTTTATTTGCAAAATGACGGATAGTGGATGTCTCATGTGTTCAGTATTTTATCTTCCAGGAGTCCCCTTTTTTCAGCTTTGTAAACAATTTATCTCCAATAAAGTCTGTCAAGGCTTCTCGTGTGGTTCAAGATTTCCTAGGACTAAATTCTCCCCCTGTCGTCTTCACGTCACCACGTATTAATCCCCATCTTGGATCCAAATTCTTAGAGAGGTATACTGACTTAATTGTAATACACATTTTTTGCCTATGCTTTTGCACTGGTTTGTTGACAAACTTGTCAATATCAGGCCTCAATGCTCTCAATCAGCCACTGTGGAAATTTCTCAAAGTGTCAATGGAGGCAAGAGACTTGCTGATAATCCTGTTGATTCGGAAAAATCTACTTCTTTATCGCCGGGATTTATAACTGATAGCAAGAATCATTCAAACACTCAGCGCTGCAGCTCTTCACTGTGTGTAGAATCTATAGATGAATATTTAGCTGATCCTTCAGATATTGATCATACGTCTTCGGGGCATTCATTCGACCCCGACGTGAAGCAATCCAATGAGAATGTTGGATCATCACTAAATGACTCAACTTACACAAAGAGAGCCATATCAGAAGTTGATGACAAAAATGGTCCTGGTGACAAGATGAACGAATCTTTGCTTTTGTTAGAGGAGTCTGAAGCCAGCTATCAAGAAAAGACAAGACTAGTTGATGAAGCAGGGAAAGTAGAAGGGGAGAAAGCTGTTGAATGGCCTTCTCAAGAATGTGCAAAGTTAGGGTCTATTTTGTCTGCTGACCATGTTTTTGAGAAGCAACGTTCTGATGATTCAATTGTTCAGGTAACGATCCAATGCTGCCGTTTATATTGACGTAGTACTTACAAGATAGTCAGTAATATATACGACTCCGTTATCTAGTTTTTTTGTTTTTTTTTTGCTATTTATTGATTTGCTAAATTTTGAGCTTCAGTGCACAGGAAATGAAATGCAGGATCGTTCTGATTGTACCTCTCAGTCGATGTTTGAGCCTTTGCTGGATGTAAAAGAATGTGAAGATGGTAGCGAGATGGGGACAACCTCTTCTGTAAGTGTACGGAACATGTCACAGGACAGCACCAAGGTATATCATCAGACTTGGTTTTTATCTGGTTTGCGTTTATATATTTTGGTCGTCTAATTTTGTCCATGTAGGCCCTAATAGTAACTTGAATTTCATCCAACAGTCTTTTATGTTTCATGTTATTCATTCATTTTAATCTGAATATGTTATTTCATGTTGAATAATTGTAAACTTGACAATTTTTATTTTGTTTTCTCCGTCGTTTTTGATTTCTTCATGTCAATCTCAATCAAGAGAACGATAATCTGCTTTGTTGACTGTTGCATTTTATTTGTTGTTATGTACCCTGGCACGAACCATCCCAGAATTTTTTTAAAAAGGAAATTAGAAGAAGTTATATACAAATAGAAAATTTCATTTCACAGTCAATCATGAGAGGATTTCAAACTTCTATTATATCACATCATGGTTATGGGGATCTCTTCAGTTAAGGAAATGTGACCTTCATTTATGGAATTATCTTACTTTACTATTTAATCCATAGTTTTCTTGTTAAAGGTTTGTAGGTGCGATGAAAACAAGTGTGGCATTATCCGCCAATATTTAATCGAATTTTTATAGGAAAATAGATAGCAGCATGTTTTTCAAGCAATTATATTGTTTGCTATTGAATCCATTAAGATTGTTCTTGTGCGCTATATTAAGTATTAACTAAATATAATCAATGTAGGCCAGCCAAAAGAACCGAGGCCTGCGTAGACGTTGCCTTAAGTTTGAGGAGGCCGCGTCAAGTGCTTTTAGAAATTTGAACAGCTCCCCGCTTCAAGCCCATGTTCCCGAAGATTTAATACCATCATCTAACTCCTCAGATCCAAAAGATTTAGAAGCTTCACATGTTGCACCGAATGACACTTCAGCTGAAAAGAGAATGGTCAATCAGTCCAAACCTATCACTACCACATTTTCTCCACGGTGTAGTGGAAGCTTCCCTGTGAAAGGTTCCAAGCCATCCGGTATCGGGTTGCACTTAAATAGCATTGTAAATGCTATGCCTCATGGCCGTGCTGCATTTACAGGTATGAGACTAGCAGAGGGTTGTACAGGTTTACAAGGCGGGAAGTCAGTTCCTTTACTAAGCTGCCGCAATGCTGAGGACCTAAACAGAGGCTTAATTTCATCAAACATGGACGAGCAACCATCAGTTGGAAATAAATGTGAGGGGTACGAAAGGAAAGCTTCGATAACTGCGGATTCTCTCCCCTCTGGGTCTCCGAGCTCTATAGAACCTGCAAATTTGTCAATACACGTTGAGAATCCAGCAAGTGTCCAAGATGAGAGAAAATTAAGATTTGTTGGTGATGGAAAATTTGAGGATTCCAATCAAACAAGCCCCAAAAAGCAAAAGTTAGTTCTTTTATTATTCCTTTCATCTTTATGATATTTTGTTCTTTGTGTGTTTGGTGGGATCACCAAATGCTACATCGTTCTTCAGGAAGAGAACATCGAACCCCACTGATGACGACGGTTGTAAAAGGTGCAACTGTAAGAAGAGTAAATGTTTAAAACTGTAAGTTAATTCTTGTATTTTCTGCTGTCACTCATTTATGATATGTAGTATGTATTTTGATCTATTTGTCTGCAGTTACTGTGATTGCTTTGCAGCCGGATTATTTTGTGCTGAGTCTTGTGCTTGCCAAGACTGCTATAATAGACCAGAACATGGAGATTTGGTTCTCGAGACCAGGCAGCAAATAGAAACCCGTAACCCACTTGCATTTGCACCGAAGATTGTGCAGCATGTTACTGATTTTCCTTCAAATAATATGGTATAAAAGTCATCTGGTTTACCCTTTCTTCCAATCTTTTGTTTTCAGAATTAATCATTTCATTTCATGTGCCGCTTACAGGACGATACCAATATAACGACACCATCATCGGCAAGACATAAAAGAGGTTGCAACTGCAAAAAGTCAATGTGTCTGAAAAAATATTGTGAATGTTATCAGGTGATATTCGTTATTCTTCAAAAGTTGCACCACTTCTTTCTCCTGTGCCAGCTAATTGCACTTTTGTTCAATTTGGAAAGGGCTAATATCTGCTGTTTCCACCTTTTTTCCATTTGAAAAAGGCTAATGTCGGATGCTCCAGTGGATGTCGATGCGAGGGATGTAAGAATGTCTATGGCAGAAAAGAAGGTAAGATCTTATATTACAAGTATTCGTTGTTAATTCCTAGTGCTTCGCAAGATTTTATTCAATTTTTGTCTGATAAGTATTTTTATTATCAACTGAGCTAAAGCCTAGAATGCATGCTGATGAATGTATAAATGCGTGGCTCCCTTTTATGGCTGTTATCATCTGCAATGCGCTTTAGAAGGCTGTGAATTTATTGTGAAGAAAGTCCGAAATCGAACTTCCAAGTTAAATGAAATATAACAAAAAACATACTTTCAATTTTTTTATTCCAAAACATACTTTTAATAAACGCAACTTGGAATGCTGGTTAAAATGGGTCTGTCTTTGTATCTCAGATTACGTTCCCATTGAACATGCTTTGATTGAAGAAAGGAGAGACAGAGCAGAAGAAGGATCAAATAGCACGGAGGCAAAGAAGACGGATTGGTTGCATGGAGAGTTGTATGACCTGCACCGCCTTTCTCCTCTAACACCGTCTTTGCAATACTCAGAGTACGATCCCATGCACTATATATCCTTATGGAATGTAAAAATCGTAATATTCGATACAAGTTTTCAGCATGTGGCCCCTTGCGGGTTCTCATTCTTGTCATTTTATCTGCATCCAGCCAAGGAAAGCAAGCTGCAAATTTACGAGCTCCTTCTGGGAAATATCTTCAAGCCACAGAGATGATAAGAAATGCTTCTTACGATTGCCAACCAGATAGCAACAACATGGAAATAATGGATCAACCGTCACCAAGATGTAATTCAGTTGCCAAAGTAGGCCAGCTCACTATTTCTAATTCTCAGTCAATGTCTAGTGCTTCATTCTCAACTAAAACAAGGGATCAGACGCATATTCCCCGTGTTCTATCCGGCGGTTCCCTTCGGCGGCGTAGTTCACCAATCACCCCGATGACTAAATTAGGTGAAACTAAATCTCTACAGTGTCTTGAATCGGAGAGCAAACTTTATGACATTCTAGAAGATGAAACTCCTGAGATGTTGAAGGAAGCTTCAACTCCCATTAAGTCTGTGAAAACAAGTTCCCCTAAGCAGAAGCGAGTTTCCCCTCCACACTGTCATTTACGTGAACTCGGTTCAAGCTCTTCAGGGGGCTTGAGAAGTGGCAGGAAGTTTATATTGAAAGCTGTACCTTCTTTCCCACCACTGACCCCATGTATTGTTTCGAAAGCCAGTGATCATGGGAATTCAGAGAACAGTAAGCAAGTGACGGACGAAACAGAAAGGGCTATCATCCGATCCGAAACAGAAAGGGGTATTTAAAAAAATTGTAAAAATAATGATTGATTCAAGAATTTTCTTGCTGAGCGCAGAAGTGCAGACCCTGGCTTATGTAATGTCGTAGATAGTCTTGCCCCCGTCAGGTGCGGGCATGTTAGCAAGTTACTTATGTAATTAGACAGACTTGTAAGCGTCACATATGTATTTGAATTGAACCTGCTCCAACCAAAATTGAATCGATGAGGATGTAGTTATTAATGAGTGTAAACAGGTTCCCACGTAAACTATTGGATGAATTTGCTCAGACGAATGTTTTATCGTGAAAATAGGTTCCTAGGTAACCTGTTTGGTAGAACCAGACCCTTCTATATTGTCAAGCGAAAGCTTTCACTTGGAATTTCTCCCTCTTTTTCTCCTGTTTGCTTCCTTAAAACAAATGCTTCAATTTTTTTCTCTTTTGCAATGAAAGCTATGTTTCCTCAATCATGCCTGAATCCTTAACATAAGGAAGACTCGGAGAGGCACGGGAAAGTTGGCCGTTCTAACTAGGTTCATTCCACTTTCTGCTCACAATTTAATGGTTCTGCCCTACAGCATTCTACAACCTGCAATAAAGCAAGCGTTTTTATGAACTAAAGTGTGTTCTACGCAATCCGCTAAACTCGAAATTAGCTGTAATACAATATTATAAACTCGTGAAAGTATGATTTTCTGTAAAATTTATATTTTATATTAACTTTTTATTGTCTTTTGGCCTAGTACAAATACAACTAATTTTGAACCCCCAAGCAAAAAGCACCACAAACTAATGAAATTTAACCAAGATTTGACTTTATTTTGATCCAAACACAGAAACCAACATATCCACTGCCATAGGACATATCTTGAGCGAAATAAACAAAATTTGCAGGATGTGAAGGAATTATCCATGTCTTCCCCACCAGCAAGAAACCTAGCGACCCTTGAAGTTGAAAAAGTTTATTCAGAAAGTAAGGTATACCCCACAACACTATCTATTTCTATAGTGCCTTGCCATTGCCTAAAAGGATGCTTCTACGTCAGTTTCCTCATTGAGCTTTTTCTAGTTCAGCCGAAACCCTCAAGCCCCAAATTTGAGGTCAGCCAACTGCAAACCTCATCAGTCTCTTCAGGGACAGTGTAGTGACCCAGCCTGCACAGAAAAAATGTTTTAGGGTTCATTAGACTGGTTTCCTGGACAAACATTATAGGCTTTGCAGAACATAGTAGAATACCCATTATAGCTCCTAAATGTAAGATTCCTGAATCCAGCTGAGCTCAAGGTCTGTGCAGATTGCTCTCCCTGCCTAAATGCAACCACATCATCAGCTGCAAAAAGAAATCAACTTTCAAGATGGAACCGTTTTGGATAACATCGAGCAGGCAGAGTTCATTATGGTTACCATTATCGGCTGTTATTTTAGATAACATTTTGGTACTTAAGTAGAGATTTCATACTCTCAACCTTTCTTTTGCTTCTCACCACAACATTGTCATGCTAAGGGCGATATACCTTTTAACGTATTTTCTAACGCCATCATCAAGAATTGAGATATATTTAGCACTTGCTTCACATAGAAGCTTATAAAGAAGACAAGGAAACTGAAGCACTTAACAGCAATGATTTTCTCATGACAAATCATGACCATGATCTTAGTTCTTGATAAATGGCCATATATATGAATTGACAGAAACAATATATCTGAAAAGCTATGCTAAGGGTGTTGACATGGTACCAAAAAAATTCAATGAATGCAACATGCAAACACCAGTGGGATTCCAACATATGCTGGTTAGAACTCAGTTTTTCTCTTCCCATATTAGCCTTAAGCCCTTGACCTCAAGGTATATTCCACCCTACCATTACCACTTTGAACTTCCCTCAGCAGGTGGAATTCGGTGAGAAAGATAGATGACGCAACTATGCTTTCATGCTATTCAAGGAAAAACTCTCAATAAATTTAAATTCGCCAAGTATAATGAAGATCGATCAAATCTATGAATACCTAAGCCATGGCAGAGAAATAAAGGCAATGCCGCAGCACGCCTTAAGGCTTCATGTGATCCTTCAATTTGATTTTTGAGGGTCCTGCGTAAATAGTAGCTTCTGAGTTAATTAACCTTCCCAGACAAAAGGAACATGTTGGTAGGTGTGCCTTAATGACAGTATTTTTATGCATTGGCCTGTTGACATTACAGAAACCAAACCTTGAACAGGGAAGCCAGCCACTTAAGGCAACAACTGCACTTAAGTTGACAGGATAAGTATTTCCATCTCTGTACCGCCCCAAAGCATGGCATGTAGCTGAGTAAAGTGCAGTTGCAGCACCCATACTGAAGCCCCCAACACCAAGTCTGACTGTACGGTCAAAGCAGCAATAGCATTTAAGTCAAATTATATTAAACATAGAATTGTAAATAGCAATCTCATGTACACTATCAAATTGTCAATATTTGCTCTACATGCTTCAAGAAAGAGTGTTTTCCCTTTATGATAAGTTAGCCAAAACTCCAAGGGCAGGATAACAATTAACAGCTTTCAAAAAATTCTTGAATTACAATTTCAGTTACTTTATTTAATAAGTAGAACTCGGGTTAGATAAATATGCCTACAACAGAATATCATGAGAAAGTTTCAAGTTGGCATCTTGGGATTTTAACTCTCACAGTAGCTCTTTCTTTCATTTAATGCCCATATACAGGGAGCTAAATGAGGGATAAAACGGAAGAGTAAAATTTTCTACTAATACTGAAGTGTACAATAAAACAAGTTCATATAGAGCCAATGGCTTATGGTTCGACCTGGCATTGGTCAAAGATAATCTAAGATGTGTGTTAACTGAAAAAGGCTCTCTCTCTCTCTCTCTCTCTCTCTCTCTCTCTCTCTCTTCCCTATGCACTGAAGTCTGAAAGAAAACTTAAAGCAACCTTATGATATAATGATTTCCCTACCAATATTAAACTATTAGAGACAAAAGACAGCAAAATATAGAGGCATAAAATGGTTCGCTACTTCAATATTTTTAGATTTGGATCAATTCCTTTGAGTGATCTCAAATGATGACAAACACATGGCTCTCAACTACCATCATTAATGTATATTTTATTCTTTTAAATTCTATGGAAATTTGTTCCAATAGATCGGTCAGTCTACATAACCAAAACCAATAGATCCATCAGTCCAGTACCATGTCAAAAGTCTAAGGAAATTTTAAGGATGCTTATTGGCATCATCTGTTTTCCAAAGGGAACTTTCTATAGTGATTGCAATTAATTCAGTATATCATGTAATCTGAGCAAAAGAAATAGTATTCATCATCTTTTATAAAACACAGATACAAATAATAGTTTCTCGAGCGATCATGGTACATGAAAAACCTACTATTTGGAGGCTCAGTTGACAGAAGATTGGCAATGTGTGCTGCAGAAGCATTTAAGCCCTCTATGTCATCAGAAGCATTTTCAGAAATATCTCCTACATCAAACCCTGCCACAGATCACTCCATCAAAATTAGACTTTGGCAATTATGGACAAAAGAGTAGACATTAAGTTTCTATATTGAATGTCAAGAATGAACCAAAGAATTGGTATATGACATTACTGTTTAGTAGCAAATTCTGCAGTCAAAGAAAAGCATGAAAAGAAAGACAGTGGTGCCGAGTCAATAATATGGACTTTTCAGGCAGTATAACTTACAAGCAGTACAGGGAAATCCACCATATGTGGCTACAGGCCTTGTAGGAGCAGTTGGGCAAATCCATTTAATCTGTTATATAAATTTTCAGAAAATGAATGACAAATGCAATTCAAGAAAACAACTGCTTTTCTAATATTAAATAAATAAAGCAGATTCTAGATGTACAGTAGCAATGGAAAAATGTAAAAGGAACATGATTATTCTTACATTTGGAAGAGGAAGGGTTTCCAAGAGCTGGGACCAACTGCAAAACAAAGCGAATCGTGTTCATTCACTAGTGGTTAATCTTGAATATTGCAACTAGGCATACAAATTTGCTAAAATATAAAAATATTAGGAATATCCAAGAATCAAGAGTTATGTCATGAAAGGTGAAGAAAGTTGTAACTATTATAAATATTCTTTAAACAAGTACCCAAGAAAAGTAGATCACCTCCTACCTAGTTTTGGGACCACATATTACCAAATGGCATATATGCTATTGCATGAATATATGCACTAGCCAACCTAAGTCACCAAGAATTAACTACTAAAGCAATAGGACAATGCATGTCATTGTTTGGTAAATGGTATATTTACGTTCGCTAAGTTTTGGCAATAACATAGGTAGTGTTGTGGTCCCGTGTTCCAATATTTTGGTGTGTGTGTATTAGACTTAAGGTTTCCTGAACTGAAAAAGTAAATTAATTGATAAGAATCTTCTGAAAATGGTATGGAGCTCCAGAACTTTAATTAAAAAACAAACTCCTCAACCAGAAGGAGACAATATGTTGACATTCATACTCCTCCCATTCATTTTATTTGAAGCAAACAAACCCATGATTCTCCCTAAGGCATATTCTCAAGCAAAAGTAGAAGGCATCCACTCAAACTGAGTTTGCCAATAAAAAAGGAATAACTTGTTGACATAATAATAGTTAAAATGCCAGACATCAAAAACTCCTCGCCTTTGAGCCATGCACATTGACAAGGACAGTATTTGAGCAAATTAAATAGTGGTGGTTTGTTGCTGCAAGTAAACTGAATTTTCAACATTTGGTCTTCCACACCATGTGTCAACCAGCTAAAAGGGAAGAAAACTATTCCCTAACATATATCTATATATTTATTGACGAGTAAAACCTTAAAATGATACTTGCTACTGCTAAAAAAAACGATATACTCATGATAGCCACGCACGTTGAGCCGTTGTCACCAAGGCCATGTAGCCAAACTATAGTTGCCTGGTGGTTAGCTTTAGGCCTGACCACATGGGTCCTTCCAAACTCAAAAGTCCTTCTAGCAGTTCCACTGCCTGAACATTGCAGCACAAAGTTAACATAACAAATGCCAGAAATAATAGTTAATTTAACTGCTAGAAAGCAAGATATTTTCTTCAACGAATAAATCTATATATATGCAGAGCACCGAAGATGCCATGGGATAGGAACTGACCTGAACTCAAAGAGGAGCTGTTGTAACTCATGTTTTTGTATCAAAACAGTTAATAATCCTCTCAGGCAACTGTCACAGCTCTTCTTAATAAGAGTGGCTGCAATGAAGAATACGAACATTAGCAATCTCTATTTATACACAAATGGGAGGGTGTAAAGGAATAATAACAATGAATCTGCATCGGCTACGCGGCTTAAACTAGCTAATCCTAGTTGAAACCTCCTTGAAATTTGACAGAAAGGGAAAGGCACTAAAAAAAGGAGATGGTTACTAGAGGGACCAGAAAATAAAAAAAAAAGTTATAGCCCTTTTTATAAGCAGAATCACCAAGAGATTAAGCGCAAAATGTAGAAAACGAACGAACGAGAGTGTTTTACTTTGTAATGTACGGAGAATAGAAGAGCAAGGGGTTGAAGAATATAAAGCTTGTGGACATTGGGTAAAGCCAAAGCAAAGCGCTTCAACCAGGACAAGTAGAATATTGCCCACATTTAAAAATATAAATTGCCGGTGGATTGCACATTTTGCAAGATTGATCACTGAAAAATTATCAATGGGTAAAATAAGTTGAAAATGGTCATTCGGTGGCATGAGCTTGCAAGTATTTATCTCTATATACATACATATATATAACACAAGAGAATCAGTAATCAAGAAAATATATTTATATTGAATGGTGAGAAAATAAAGTGGTGGAGCTATCTTTATACCAACCTGATGGGGAAATAAACCCCAAAAAAGCATTTGGTCTTTTTCCTTTTCTTGTTGACGTCCCTTTGCTCGTTGCCTCGTTCCCACGACTTTCGCTCTTCGCTTTGTGTTGTGTCAATTCTTTCTTCCACACAGAAACACCCCAGCAAGCACAGAGCAAAGCTTGTTGATTCCTCACGTTTTTTGGTTGTCCAAAATGCCCCTTTTAACAGTTTTTATTCCTTTCTTCTATCCCAGTTTTTCCATTTCCTGTATTATTTAATTCCATTTCCAATTCTGATTCACTCATCTCCTTAACACATCACATTGTTAATTCCATAACTCTTAAAGAAAAAAGCACTCACAGTGTGTTATAATATTATCAATTATTCTATAAATACATATTTTTAATTGAATTATTTTGTGGGTTCATATAAAGATTCGCTATTTTATAATGGTGGGGGTAAAATTCAGGTGGGACAGAATAATATTAGAAAATTATTTCACCTGAAAGCGAATTCTGTAGAAAGACAACCTAAGATAAACAGCTTGATTTAGTTTTGTCTATTTCTGCAATATGATAGTAACAGCTAAGAATTTCAACCTCGAAATCAAAGCAGTGTTCACACTTAATGCCTCCCAATTCAATCTTCGTATCAAGTCTCTTTTTTCTGTCATCTTTTCCAAAATGTCGTCCTCTTTTGCTTCTTTACAACTTATATATAATATATGTTTTTGGGTTTTCATATCTTTTTGAATAATCTTTACAACTTCGAATTGATTCCATCAGCATCATCAGCCACAATTTAGTAAACAGTGCAACGAGAATCCCAGTTGGTAGCATAGGAAAGAAACCCTTTTCTATGCCCATGACCTACAGATTACAGAAACCAAAAAAACAAAATATTCGTGCCTTATGAATCGCATAGATGACAGCAGATATTCTCTTCGACACGTGTGTGTATATATATATATATATGAATGTAGAGAATGTTGAGAAAGAGAGTGAGCCTGGTGTTGATAGACTGTAATATGTGGAAATAGTCTGAAAGGGGACATTATTTAAAGGAAATGAAATGGTGTGTGTTGGGCATCTTGGAAGGATTGAGATCTTATAGTAGTATGCTATACTCAATCTCACGTCTCTCACATATATTCGAATGACACCAAGTTCAGTTTGCGTGGTTCATTAAATTAAGATTGCTTTCAGATGACACAAAGTAAAATGAGGGAATGTCAAGCTATGGCCTTTTGCTGGTGGAATATTTAACTTTTGGAGAAAAATATATAAGGCCTGGATAGGATTTTAAAAAATAGCTTATGAAAAAAAAGGGTTTATGGACAACTTATGGAAAAGGATTTTTGGAGAAGAGTTTATGGAAAAAAAGTGGTTTTGAATAAATAGGTGTTTGGATAGTTATTTTTAGAATGACTTTTTATAGTGGTAAATTACCAAAAAGGGTATGATTTGATTTAAAGTAAGAGAGAGGAGGGAGTTAGAGAAAAGAGAAGAGAGAGGAGAGAGAGAAGAAAGGAGAAAGGAGAGAAGGTGTAAGAAAAAGTAGGAGAGAGGAGAGAGGGTGTAAGAAAAAATAGGAGAAAGGAGAGAGGGTGTAAGAAAAAGTAGGGGTAAGATAGTAATTGGATAGTCCATAAGTGCTTTTACTGTTGAAAAAGCTATTTTAAATAACTTATTCAAAACCATGGTTTTAAACCATGGTTTTGTCCAAAAGCACTTATGGACAAATAAGTCTGTTTGTTTTGAAATTTCCCCAAACTAAAGTTTAGGCCAAAAACCCTTTTAAAATCACGATTTACAGGCCAACCAAACAGGCCATAATAAAAATGGAATAGCAAAAGAAGCCCTATACCTACAAAGTGTAGATTTACACATGGAAATACGTGCAATTAATCGCCTTTTTCTTTGCTCGAGAAAACGATTTGTTTATTACTCTATCTCACGTACACACTTTTGATTTTGAAGGGTATCAATAATTCAAATATAGGACCCCACCGATGAGGAACGTCCTGTGTGGGGGAGAATCCAAAACCTTGTAAGACGTACTGCTTTGAAACGTATGGCTGTGATGGCACAATGATACTTTTGCAGGGTCCCACTTTTATGTCCTGTTTGAGTACTATGTGATGCAGACGATGAAATGTGAATAATTAATTGCAAGAGAAATGTTTAGTTAGAGATCTTCCCTCCCCCCCTCCAAAAAAAAAAAAATTCTCCTGAAGATTGATGTGATGGTGTCCTACTTCATGATCAATAGAATTAAACAAGAAGGAAATCAGTGAAATGAATCAATATTGGTGATTTGTTTATGGTTATAATGGATGAGGAATGTCAACTATGGAGAACCAATGGCAACAAGGCAGGGCTTAGTTCAAGTAGGCAAATTGATAACATTGAAAACGTTTGGAAGAGTTGAATGCAAAGGAGGATCATGTCTACGTTGAACAGTACAAATTGAATTTACAAACAGCCACCCCACCTGCATTCATTGTTTCCTCTGAATCCTGATCTTCTCTACGGTACTAATTAAGTAATAGAGCTGACAGTTGAGATTTGAGAGTGATCGCGAGGGACATTGTTTCAGAGGCACACGTGACTCACTTCAAAGAGGCATCCCATGACATGACTCACTTCAAAGAGGCATCCCATGACATGACTCACTTGCCATTATTAATTTCTCAAAATTATCTTTATACCCCTCACACCCATTCATTTTCTTTCATTCCCTCTCTTTTCTCTGTTTTCTTACTTTCTGATTTTTATTGCTTCAGCTTTGTGTGTTTGTAGCTTAGAGTTCTACATGCATACTCTGCCAAAGGCTATTACACGTATGAGACTCGGCTCCTGCATACCAGTTGATCATAAAACAATAAACTTGGATGATTCAACGTAAGAAAATAAATTTTAAGTGTTATTCTTCATAACATGGGTTCAAACGAGAATGAAGCAGAATTCAAAGCAAACACTGGTTCTTCTGTTTAAATATACAGGGACAGGGTGTTCCCTTCCACAATAGCCATCTTTCTGAGGAGCAAATCGGCTTTTTCTCGAACTCTAATTGAACCCCTCACAGAAAGATCAGCCATCACTGCAGAGAACTCGGGCAGCATAAGAGCCTCTTTGACGCACTCTTCACTATCATCAAACAGTCGAATAAGGATATCAGCCGCGCCTTCTTTACTCAACAAGGACCTTGCTTTCAACACACGCAACATCTGAATGAGTATCTGATCAGTGCCCTTCAAGGCACTGAGCCCTTCATCAAACCTGGCAAGGAGACTGAGAACAGCGAGGGCGGTTCCGGCTAAGTCCTCGCTGCCAGTGATCTGAACCACATGAAGCAGTACGGGAATTGCGCCTGCTCGCACGGCCACAGTGCAATTCCCATGGAAGTGAACAAGCTCAGCTAGACAACTTAAAAGGTGATGGGAATCATGATCAAGAGAGCTTGACACGGCCTCCACCACCAATTGAACGGTGCCCGCGACTCCGAATTTGGCCTTGTTCTTGTCAAGCATGGCTAGGCTGCAAATCAATGAGGAGGCTAATTTGGAGGAGTCAGGAGAAGTTGGTGAGTTGATACGGGAATTGAGGTGGTAGATGGTTTCCATATCGGCGAGAGATTGCTTCAAGTCAGGATTCAGGGAAAGGTTAAAGAGGATCAATAAGGAGAGGGTTTGGATGATGGAGGAGGAAGCATTTGTGAGGGAAGCCAAAAGAGGTATGGCTCCATGTGTTTGAGCAAGCAAGGTTCTGTTTTGAGGACTGACCCTGGTGATGGAAGCAAGTGCTTGGAGGGCTTTTTCCACGTCTTGAGGAGAATCTGATTTGGCCAGGGACACACATTCATTGATGGTTCCAATAACACGAGCCGAATACATCTTCTCTATACTTTATGCTTCCTGGAGACTGAATTATAGATACTGGGACGCTGGCATTAGAGCATTGTTTCAATGGTATGCAAGAGGAAGAGGCATCGGTATTAGCTCCGCTCGATGATCCCACTGCCCTCTCTTCAACCTTTTCCGCTTGGTTCGACTCGGCACAATGCTACGGAAAAATATTGAATAGAATTGTGTCGAAGTTCAGTCCAGCAAAATTTCAAATTTTTCAACACAACTAAAGAAGTGGCACAGCCCTGCCACCCCTCTGGAGGAGAGGTCGAACCTGCTAGTAACGTGTGCAAGTGTGTGTTTATGTGTTGAAATAAATGTGATTTAATTTTACCTTTATTTTAAAAAAACAATTGTGCCTTTCAGCAGATCGCTCCCGGCTATCGCCAACTTTTTAGTCCACGATGTGGAAAGTACTTCGGATATTTTACTCACACAATTAGCTACTATTTGGGTGTAAACTCCGTTATTAAGCGGAAATTCAAGAAATTGAACACCGCACACCAGCTAACAACTAGGCAACGAATCTTCAAAGTACGTATTAGTCGTCGTAACTTTAAATCACCAACCCACCGATGTCGTTCTATATCTCTCATCATTTAACGAGATGCATAGTTCAAAACTAAACCCACGACCTCGGTCACATGGGATCATTTACTTTTGCCAGATTCCAACTTGAAAGAAATGGACGCATACTTTCTGGTTCGAAACTGTCAATCAGAACTAGTAATATCTAGCCAAAATTTGAAATCCAGTTCAAGCATGTAACTAATACAACACAACCTACGTTCCCAAACTCTAGCTGCCTCCAGCAAATACCTCTTGACTCAAACAGCACCCTAAAAGGGGCAAGTACCTGAACTTATTCTAGAAGATATCGTTCAAGTATGACATCGCATAAAAATCAAGCCAATCAGGTGACAGTTTAACAAGACCCGAAGGCCCACACAATCACCTTTGGTCTGAATATGGAGAACCATCGCCATATGAGACCAAGCCTTTCTTTCCATCTGGGCTTCGGGAGGATGACCTTGATCTGTCTTTACTGGCAGCTCGAGGAGACTGTGATTCAACAGAAGACCTAGACTTCGAGAGGCTGCAGCTTCGACTTCGAGAAGATGACCTGCGCTTCTCAACACGAGGCGAAGCACGAGATCTATATGGCTCAACAGGGGAATGACCACGAACAGGGCTTCGGCTTCGGCTTACGCTTCGGCTGTAGCGGCGACCATGATAGCGAGGGCTGCGAGATGCTGAGGGTGTCCTACTTCTTCTGCTTCGGTACCTACACATAAGAGATCATTTTAATCATATTATTCAACCAAAAAAGATTGCTAGCACAACTAATAACAATGGGCAAGAAAGTATTGGTGCCAAAAAGATCTCTGCAGGGAACCAACTTTGGTAATGATAAGAAAATGTTATGCCTCAATTTTAGTAACAAGTATTCCAAGAAAACAAATACATCAATAGGAAGAGGAAAAAAACCTGGGCGGTGTTCTTCCTCGAGGCGGGGGGCTTCTGTAGCGCCTAGGGGAATACCTTCTGTGACTAGAATATCTGGGAACAGTACATTGTAAGATTTTCTTTTGCCAGAAATATTGCAAGATTACTTAGTCACATTCAACTATCAGTAAAGTATTCAGTTTTACCTGTCTCGGTCACTTCTTCCATTGTACCGATAAGACCTCACAGGAGATCGAGAAGGGGTTCGATACCTCCTTGCATACGAGTATCTCTCACTAAAACCTCTTCCCCTTCTGATACGCTTCGGGGATACATCAGGAGAGACACTCCTTGACAATCCACGAGATGACTTTGGCCTACGAACAGGACTAGGACTCCTCGAATAGCTGCGTCGATTTCCTCTAATAGGTGCCCTCACAGGGCTTTGGCTGACACCTCTCCTTGATGGGACCCTGCCAGAGCTTCTGCTCAAGCTCCTTGCAGAAGATCTAACTGGACTCCTGCTTCTGCTCCTCCTAACCCTTACAGGGCTTCTACTAGCAGATCTTCTCAATGATAGTCTAGGAGAACTCCTGCTCCGGCGGCTATGAGATGGGGATCTCACAGGACTCTCACTGACACTTTTTAGTGAGCGGGTTTTCACAGGGCTCCTACTGCCACTTCTTCCCTTCGTAACCCTCACTGGGCTTCTGCTTGGGCTTCTACTGATGCTCCTGGCAGGACTTCTGCTGAAACTCTTCCTGGATGGAGCTCGAGGGCTTCTACTACCACTAGGACTTCTGCTAATCTTCCTTTCTGGACTAGCACTTGGGCTCTTGCTCTCACTTCTCCTGGGACTAATACTCATACTCTTACTCATGGTCCTCTTGGGACTCATGCTTCGACTCCTGCTCATCAACTTTCAATATAATACCAGATCTGGAAGAAATGATAAGCATAAAGAATAAATGAGGCGTAACAAGGGTGGAAAGTAGACCTAGATTTGCCAGGATTATCATCCATCACATCAGGCTGCCTCTCCTCAGTTCTATCAGATCTAGAGTCAACTCCAATACCATTGGTATGACGTTCTCCATTTTCTTTGGGGGATGCTTCCTCATTCTCTGGGGTGTTCACTTCTCCCCTCCTTTTATGATGCATGGAATGTACTTCTCTAACCCCAGCTAGGGGAGACTGAACTTCAGCTGCAATAATAAATAGAAAATTGAGGTAACAGATAAAACAAGTTAGTCAAAAATACAGATCAACAAGGGCAAAGAGTAATAGAATACAAAGCAATTAAATGGTCCACTTGCACATGCTTCCAGTTTGTTGGAGCTTCATTTTAAGAATTGACACATTAACGAAAAGAAATATGGACCAGATAAACAATTTTCTTCGTCCATAATTAATTAAGGGAACCACAAATATAACGTAAATAAAGCACAAAGTTAACGAGAAACGCAATACTGCATCAAGTAACCAAGAGCTCGAGGAACTCTTTCCATATACGAACAAGCTCATATTTCAGTATTTTGCTCCGTTACTATGCAAACAAAGGTCACTGATGAAGTGATCTATTTTGGTTGAGATATTTGGCCAAATGTATCCAATATATAAATGATACCATTTTTCAGAGAATAATCTCTGCGCTTTTTCTCCTTCCCTTGAGCATCAAGACTTCCACCATCAGAGCTGCCGTCACTTTTGCTTTCACTATCTGAATCAGTAGCAGTGTCCGAATCCCTAAAACAGCACAACTTTAGAACTTGAGAGGCATGAGAAATAATGTTGAAACAAAAGTATAACTTATCATCATACAGAAACACTAATAAGATCGCTAAATGCAGCAAACTAACAAATGGGAAAAGCCAGGTTCATCTGACTGAACAGCAAGAGTTAGATGAGTAAACCTTTCAAAATAGAGACAGCACAAACAAAATAAACCCAATCTTGTGAGGGCAAACCATCTAAGCAACTATTATTTTGTTACCAAAGGTTCATCAATCTTAAGTAGTCAATACCTTCTAGATCTACGCTTTGATCTTTTATCTCGTCTCCGTCGCCTCTTGTCCCGACGCCTATCCCTTCTTTTTCGGCGTCTATGTTTGTCTTTCCTAGAATATCTTTTTCTCTTTTTCCGCCTATCGTCACTGGAAGAACTTATGTACGATGATGATGACAGATCTGAGTCAGAATCACTATGAGATTCTGATGATTCCATGTCTGAATCTGAATTACTCTCTGATTCAGATGAGTAGTATCTTTTTCTCCTTTTCCTTCTGTCTCTTGAAGATTTTTTGTGCTTTCCCTTCCGTCGTGCTTCATGATTATTGGTTTCAGAAGTCAATTTATTCATCTTCTTTCCATCTACAAACATAAAAAACAAAGAATCAATGGAACACAAACATGCCCAACAAAGCCAGAACAGACTTAAACCGAGGGACACAAATCATGTTATGCTCTGGTAGTTGGTGTTGGGATTGCAAAATATCTCTGGGTTGATTTAAAGCTTTAATTATTATCCTTTTTAATAACGAAAATTGCCTACATGAGTCTCACCTTCACTATATTCACCACAATTGATGATTTTAACAGTTACAGTTGGAAGCCCATCTTCATCACCCACATTTTCAATTTTCTTCAATATATTAAGTCCTTGAACAAGCTTCCCAAAGACCACATGCTTCCTGTACAAGATTCCACACAACTGAAAAGGATTAACTTATACAATTAACCAAATGCAATGTTTGTACCCCCTCAAAACAAGGAGGATGAAAAAGCAAAACGTTGAGGGTAATGAATACCACCAAGAGTTAACCATATTAACAAACCTGTCGAGATGGTCATCAGCTTTCAATGTAATCATAAAGTGAGAACCAAGAGTATCGCGATTAGCAATTGCCATCGACAGGAGACCTGGTGCATCATGCTTAAGCCTAGGTGACTCATCTGAAATAAATCACAAGTAAAACTTTTAAAGACCCTGTTCATCAAAATGAGAGAAAAAGGACTGCCCACATTTTGAGCTATATGTGTAAGAAAATAAAATATTCCAAATTATTGTGTTCTGTACAATAAAAGTAAAAAGTAGGACTCATGATCCAGCATTTTCACCTGGGAAATTCGAGCCATATATGCTTTCTCCACCAGTCCCTGCAATAAGAGAGAGAATGTGATGCATAAGTGCTACTGTAGAGATTACATCTAGGGATGAGAAAAATGACTGCCATGTTTGGAAATTGGACCCATATAGAAAACTAACGATTGAACTAGATGAAACTTATACTCGCTATTAACATGGTGAATTGGTGATTATGAAGAACCACTTGGATCACAGTACTTACTAAATATTATACAATATGGAGCTAAATCTTCAAAAAAGAATTAAAATACAAATACAACAGTAATTGATCTAAATTGAAGATTTTAGACTCACAATGATATGCAAACATATCAATAGTAGCAACCAGTTTAACTAATGATTTCCCAACAGATACACTAACCACCCAGAATCCATCTGAAGTGATAATATTTTTAATTTAAAAAAATTGATCAGGCCATTGTGCACTTGCATAGGAACTTAGTTGATCATGTTCCTAATCAATTTAGAAAAAGAAATTACCATTGTCACAGGAAACATGCAAACGGAACAAGGCTTGCAACTCGGACAACTGAATAGCCAAATGATAAAAAACATAAAAGAAAGTGACTAAATATATAGTATCAAATTACAAGCTTCAGAAACTAGATAAGTTTGTCATCCTAAGGACAATGCTATGATAGAATACATACCGTTTCGATTGACAAAATCACCTCCCTGCAAAAGCAAAACCAGCTATCAATACATGCTCACAATACCACATTGCATACTAAACAGGTTCGTACACTGCAAAGCTTATTAGCATTATAATATGGACAACTTAGTAAGTACAACCTTAAAACTATATCACAAGAAAAGCAGTCGTGACCATCAGCCCTGTATCCTACAGCATAAACAAGGGTAATTGACTAAAAGAGGGACGTTCACTACCAAGCCACGTTCAACCACAACACGATGGGTAGATCTACAATACTGATGAACAACCTTAGATATAACAAGGAAAGGAGAAAAAAGGCCATACCTCCACAATGGAGCCTTTTAAAATGCGATGAAAGAAGGAACCCTTGTAGTGCAGTGGTTTCCCAATACTTGGACAGACTCCCTTTTCTCCTGAACAAAGAAAATATTAAATAAGAAAAGGACAAGCCTATATCATACGATCAAAATAAATTAGCTTGACCGAGGGCATGTTCAATTAGTCAGACTGTTACTGTAGAATGGAACGGTTTTACAAGGAGGAAAGGCAGATCAAATTATCACCTGTACATAGTGCACGGAAATTTTCTGCAGTCTTGGGAGCAATGTCATAGAACAGCTGTGAGGACAAAAGAATTCAGTAGGGTGCATTTCTACTCTCTCTCCAAGTCAAAGAAGTTGCAAAATTAAAAAAAAAAAACATGTTGTATCATGTATCATGACAATTAATATAATTCAAACATATTAAAAAGAAAAAATGTACCTCAAAAACCATCCTTTCAACAGGGTCCCCATCTATAGAGACATCCATAAAAACCAAGGGATTCTTCTTCTTTGCCATTGTCTTTCTTTTACAAATCAAAACTCAAGCGAACATAACCCCTAAAGTCACAAAAGTCAGTAAAGAAGCACTAATTAATCATTGCTGTTAAGTAATATTGCATCAGAAGCAACCATTGATACTGGCACATATCATATTAAAGGAGCAGCACTTCTAAGATTGACAAAAATTTCCCAGTATGTTGTGCCTTCGTAAGTGGCTCCTGCTGGGCAATGGTAAAAGGCAATTATGGGTGTATATATATGCCCTTTAATACTGTAGCACTGTCAGTCAGCTATTATACGCCTCAATTTCCTTCTCATGCTAAAAGCAAATATGCGGTCCACTAACAGTTCAGGATCGCAAAGCCACGATGAAATAGGGCTTTGACAAAAATATGCATATGAAGTACAAATTATTCAGCACAGTGGATTCAGTCTCACGCACTACATCCAGCTGCCAAACCAAACCCTTCTCAACCGTTGCCAACCATTGAAGATGATGATATCCAAAAGTAATAGCATTAAAGTTCACCTAAAACTTCGATAGGTTAAAAAAATCAGGCCATCAGATCACCAGTGAATCACCATATTCCGCACCAAGCCAGCCGGCGCTTGCCATAAATCAACTTTGATGGAATTAACAAGGAATATATAATCGTCAGATTAAGTTGGAAAATTTAAACCCTATCTACACGTTTAGGGAAAACCCCAAAGTCCGCTGAGATTGATACGAAACACTTAGGAACACACTCATCCATAGGTGCGAAAAATATTACCTAAAACCTGATATCAAGTATATAATGTTAAAACTGAAGTGCGCCTAGACGAATGAACAGATAGATCAGTGTGAACCATGGGTTAGTGAGAATTGCTAGACTTTTCCAAAAACCAACGAACTAAAAAGAGAGCCGATTGAGCCCGACTGTTCACCTGAGAAATGCAGAGCCACGAATCGCAGGGAGTAGATGAGAAGCACGAAGGAGGGTGCCGGAAACCTAGTTTTGCATATAAAGGAATCTAGCTGCTTCCACTGGAGCCTTAAGTTACCGGATTGTCCCTGGGCACGATGGAGAAAGACAACCGTGTCCCTTAAGCCAAGCGAGTTGTCCAATTTTCTCAAACATTCTGGGGCGACATATAAGCTAAATTCAAGTTTCTTAAAAAATTTATATAACCCTCTCATCTTCCATTGTCTATAATAATTTAACTTTCATAATTTACAACTACTTCCATAAAATTTAAAATGTAATTTCACATTGTATATTAAATTTTAGTTTTGGGATGATTTATAACTTACTTTTCAAGATTTTTAATAATTTTCAAAAAAAATTGACTCCTCCTCTGAAAGTTTTTTATTGCATCAAAAATATTAAACTTTTAATCCCTATCCAAATCCCACCCACCTTTGCGAACCTCATCAATAAATTTATTGAGTACGTGTTTTAATAAATAAAATTTCATCCTATACTAATTCACTAAAGAAATTATATAATTAATAAAATATATCAATAATCCCTCAACAATAATCAAGTAAGAGGGGGGAGAAATTAAAAAAGATTATTATAATATTTTAAAAAAAATACTATATTAACTAATTTTTTTAATTTAATCAAGATTAAATAATTTTATATTAAAGAAGTTCTATTAATAGTTTAGTTTGTCCCAATACTCAAATTCTCACTTGTTGAAAAGAATTATTGAAAATTATTGCAATCTCAGTTAGGATAGCAACTTTGCAACCAATGTTATTGTTGCATAGCGATACCGAAACTCTATTGTGACGGCTTAAATATCTTATAGCATGGTGATACAGAAGCTCCTTTGTTCGTGCTCACCCTTATACCCCTCCCTTCACCATCTCATTGTCTTGCAACCAGCAGCATGAACAATAATAAGCATAACTAATTGCCTAACATATTTTCCAAACAAAACAAAAAAAAAACTCTTCGTCCCCCAACATGATAGTCAACTAAGAATGCTAAAAACATAAAACTCCAGCAATTCTATAAAAATGAAATTTTAAGATTGATATTTTCAAGCGTTTTGAACTTCATACTAACTTACATTTTTTCCCCCCTATGCTGACAATTCACGTTCCAATTTTGTATTCGAATTCCTTCCAAAATATTTCAAACATACAAAGTTTAATGATTTAGTGTAATTACGCCCACGCAGCTCGTTACACTTTATGATTTAATCTAATTTTATAAAACGTATCCGGTTTTCAATTAATATTTTGGCATTATTACACTAATAGCCTGGCAATCCCTCCGCTCCCTTTCAGGGTTTCATTTTGCTCCTGCTCGAACTTTACGAGCTTCACATTACATTAATAATAGCTTGCTCAATTTGAAAAATTGTTGAGTTGATAATTGTTAGCTACTTAGCTTCAAATTACATGATCTTGAAAAGCAATCTCAATAAGGGGGAAAAGGCAATTAAGTAGCGAGGTCAAGATCCAATTTGTCGGAGTACGAAATCAAATAGAGGACACAGAACAAGAAAACTCCAACATCCCCGTCAAGAGAAAACGGGCAATCCAAACGGCAAGACTGCATATAAGCTAATAACTCAATTTAAGGAAAAACACCTCGAAAGATTAAATCTCACATCCTCAAAATCCCATATTTTAATCATACAACCCAAAACATGTAACTGGCATATCCACAAATACCAGCCAGCTCAGACAATGGCCCACACACGCACGCCTAACAATACGCTTGTCCGCCTCCCAGGGCAATCAAAACATATAAGTTTACTCAAATGCGTCATCGTCGTCATCAGGAAGGGGTTGGGCAGCAGCTTGTGCAAGTTCCTGCTCATGCCTGCAAAAAAAAAATCATTCAGTTCAAAGATATTAACGATTGTCCATTCGAATCAAGTAGCAAAACCAACTACATTGTGACAACTACCGCGTGCTACTACTTATTAATCTGGCACAAGAAAATACTCGGAACCATGTCATATCCAGCTTCAATGTTCTTCAGGAAACTTTTCAGTTATTTTTATTAAAAAAAACAAGTTGCTTTACCTAGCTTAGTAGCATCCGCTCAAATCTATCCGTACTGAGCATGACAGAACCGTGAAGACACATATATATCTTCTGATAACAGAATTCAATTCTCTCAAATGAAGATACAAAACTTACTGTGCTTGTGCAGCCATATCAATTTGAACTTCTGGTGGGGCCAAGGCAGGAGACTCTACAAAGTGCAAGTTAGGGTCACTGCAAAATTGACACGTGAATTATGTAAGTCAAATGCATTAGGATCAATTGCCATGGAAACCAAAAAGGAGCTAAATTATCTACCCTGCAAGTTTCCTGGCAAGATACAGAAAAGGTTTCTCAAAGTTGTAGTTGCTCTTAGCAGATATCTCATAATACTGCAAATTCTTCTTCCTGTGGAAAGTAACCTGCTTTGCCTTAACTTGTCTGTTCTTCACGTCAACCTTGTTGCCACAAAGAACAATAGGAATGTTCTCACACACCCTACAGATCAAATATCCAAAAGAATGAACATAAGAAACTGCAAACAGATCAGGGCTAACTAACGAGACAGGAAAAACTCAATTCACTAACCGACAAAGATCTCGATGCCAGGTTGGAACATTTTTGTATGTCAGCCGGGCAGTGACATCAAACATTATAATCGCACATTGTCCATGAATACTGCAGTGAAGAAAAACGGGTGAGACATTTCTAAACAACATGGTGAGACATTTCTAAAGCATCTGCATCAATTGTCAGTGAAATGTGGATATAGTCAATATGATTGAGTTACACCAACTCCAATGTCCTAGCAGAAGCAAAATGCCTCTCCCTCTCATACCAATAGATAACTTCAGTTTAAACGCAATTATAACAAAAATGTAGGCGGGCAGATAAGTTCATCATCAACACACGATAACAACTAGTACGGGCAACGCTTACTTAAAAGAGATGCGAACAAAATAAACCCCAAACTCATTGCAAGGATCAGGAATCAAATGCTCAGTACAAGTAAATGACCTGCTATGCGCTTTGGCATTTCAAGCATAAAACCCAGAGTATTTACATGAAAGCAGCTTGCAAGGGTAAAAGTTTAAATCAAAAGAAATGAAACTAAAAAATACCAAAATCTTTGCAGACGCTAGGAATACACTGCGTATAAGCATTAATACGTAAACATGCTTTCTACACCATAGTCATAGTGCTCAGCTGAAAACTTACTAATATCCGTCCCGAAGGCCACCAAATTTCTCTTGACCAGCAGTATCCCAGCAGTAGAATCGAATCTTCCCACAGTTGGTGAAAAAATCCAGCGGGTGGACCTCCACACCGATGGTTGCTGTTCGCAGAGATATACCCAAATCAGTTCATATTAACATAATGCGAGAGCTTCAGTACCATTCTTAGTCAACCAAATGTTACTGTAAAACTTACGTTCATATTTCTTCTCAAATTCTCCTGTAAGATGCCTTTTCACGAAAGTTGTCTTCCCTGCAATGGTTCGAAACATTTTACTCAATATGACAAGAACACCGGGAAAATGTGAAAAACGACATACATCAAGCCCCAATCAATATCGTACATGCTGAAAACAGTCAACAAGGCACAGGACGTTCGGGAAGATATGAAATTTTATACAGAAGAAGTTTGTCGACTCAAAAAGTAGTACCAATTGAATTATAAACAAGAACAAATTTAAAACTCAAAACTTCAGTATCGAAAGCCAAATACTTATCTGGCGATTTCCCCCACTGTATTTAATTCAAACACCGGCTTCCTATGTAATCCCCAAAATTAGCAGAAACTAAACAGATCACGAAACGAAACAAACAAGACGGAAACGGAAAGTACCTGTTCCACCATCTCCAACAATCACAAGCTTGAAGCTCGGATAATCAACTGTTTGCTGATTCGGCAAGGCCTGCAAGAAGGAGGGAAAAGAACCAACCAAACTTGATCAAAACAGAATACATCAGAACATAAATCGGATGCCAGAAGCATTCCGCATCTGGTTGTAATCAAAATACAAAATAAAGATCGAAGAAGACACAAAGATCTCGAAAGAATGACGTGAAAGAGCCGCATACCATTGTAGCGGAGCAAGGGAGGAGGCAGAGGAGACAGTCGAAGAGAAACAAGAGGTGACGAGGGCATGAGATTATAGGGCGCTGCAAGGTTTATATGGAAGGGTTTCGGGTTTCGAAGAGCCCTAGTTTCGTGTTTCGCGTTTCCAAGGGCCCTAGTTTCGCGTTAAACAGACGCAGGCACCTCCACCGTCCGATTAAATCGCGCGTTTGTTGATTTTTCTTTTTTTTCACGTAAGCACGTTTTATGAATTTTGAAAGCAACTTAAAAAAAAAAAGGAGTGATCAGGAAGATAAGGGAAGTGGGCTCTTCCAAGTAGTAAGCCCATCTCAATTTTGTTTTTTGATACCAGCCCATCGCCAAAAAAAACTAACCATTTTTTTTTATCGAAAAAGGAGATTTCATCCTACCCTTATATTGTGAATTGGTCTAATATCTTTCTAAAAAATTTTGTAAAAAAAAAGCTAACCATTTTTAACCCAAAACAATTGATAATAAAAAAAAGAGCAGAACCAACTTTTTTTTTCATATATACCCGGAATAATTTCTTCATTAAATTTAATTTTTTCACAATTTTAAACTTTGTAGGCCAGTTGCGAACATGTAGGATAGTAGTTCTATATTCCGTTTATTGATTTCTTTTAGATACCCTTGATTAATAACTAGCTTAAATGGAATCAATATCAATCTCTTTTGTTTTATATATGATCCTTTTCATATATTTTATTGAATCTCATGTAATTTTATGATTATTTATTCATATATTTAAATTCCTCGGAAACCTCCTCACTGTGAAGTGTATGAGAAGTTACTTGCTAGCACTAATCTAGCATCT
This sequence comes from Leucaena leucocephala, assembly GCA_037074615.1. NCBI lineage: Eukaryota > Viridiplantae > Streptophyta > Magnoliopsida > Fabales > Fabaceae > Leucaena > Leucaena leucocephala. Next base: position 3,959,411 of record CM073540.1, on the reverse strand, counting down.
TCACATAATATATGCCCCTTAATTACAGGAGCATAATTATAATTACCTTATACTTGTACGTCCTCTATTTATTTTGACAAAATCAAGCACATTTAAAAAAAGAAAAAAACTTAAGCGGAACACATAACATGCATATCACTTTGCTTACTCCATAGTCCGATAACACCGGAAGCTTGCTGGCATACAGACTAAGGCTGCAGCCACACACACACATGAGAGTTATGGTTTTCGCAGTCTGAGAAACTTGACATCATCAAGCACCGGTCCACACAGAGAAGACGAGCCGTCGCTTCTCATGGCGTAGAATGTGCTAAAGAAGACGATGCGTATTATGGTTTTATCAGCCACAAACCTAAGAACCTCACGCTTATACCCACCTTTGTCCTTGGACTGATAAGGCACTTTCACACTGTATTTGCCTGCAAATGCTTCAACGCTCAAAGAACCTTCACAAGAATCGTTGGCATCTCCCACTGCAAAAGACGTGCAATGGCACCTTCTTTACCTGGCACAACCTCCACCGCTCTTCTTCCTCGCGGAACTGAGAAATGCTCTGAGTCTATATATTTCACCGCCTTCAACGACCCCACCATCCATCCCGGAAGTGGTGAATGGTCGTCTTCAATGTTTGGTGGAATAAGCACGCCACAAGTCGTGTTGGGGATAACATATGGCCCTTCTTCAAAATCACCATTCTTTATAATATTTTCTGCACAACGTGCATCCAATACAATTAAGTACTAGAGTGAAACTGAAGATGTTAGGATGTTAGAGAATCTGCAATTTCAGAAGAGAAATGGAAGGGAGAGCATATGTAGGAAACGGGGTAGGGTCGACCGAGTATATATGCACTTTGATTTGGAGTTAAATATAGAGGAAATATGGCATTCTCTTGTGTTTGAGTATCTACGATCAGTGTAGTTCTCATTCTCTTGCTTGTTGAAACCAGATTATTATGTAGGAAATATGGCATTCTTGTTTTTCTGGTGTAGGTTGATGCCGAAGGTTCATCCCCAGGTTCTCCCCAAGCTGAAGTTTCGGAAGTCGCTTTGGCATAAATTAGAATATTCATTATTTTTCTCGGATAATAGCTGCGCAATTGATTGCAAATACCAGAGAATGGTATTGATGCTTGATTCTTTAGAAGCCAATTAGTGACAGTATATAGAGACCTTGTTTATGTTGTTTGTGAGAGTCTCCTCAGAGCACATGGCTCATTTAATTAACATAATGGAAGAGGAAGATGATCATGACGAACTGTTGACTGCAACTTTTAAAATCATTTTTTATACGTTAAAGAAGATGAAGAAGTTTCCATGGAATTATCATTTGCATCATTTTAGGAAAGGATAGATTCAGGGTCTCATCACCATGCATGTTCATATCACCGGTCATATTCTAATTAATGATACGTAATTATAAATATACTTTAGTCCTTAATATATAATATATTTAATTAATTTAATTAAATTAAAAAAAATTAATTAAGTTTGTTAATATAATATTTTTTTTTAAATACCCTAATCATCTTTCATAAATCATTTCATCTCTCTCTTATTTAATTATTGTTGAAAAAATATTAATAAGAATAATTTTATAAAAATATCATATTGATAAATATAAAAAATTAATTTTATATTTAAAATTAATATCAATTCTCCTATTAGATGTTATGTTAAGCACCTCTTGACGACATTATCCCCCAAGATATATAAAGAGTTGTTATCGATTGAAAGTTTAGATAAAGACTATTGAACTTATTGTGTATGGAAATTTCCTAAATTTTGGCAAACAAATATAATGATTTGCTTTAAATGATCACCATTTAAAATTTTACGAATACCTATAAATACTAAGGGCAAAAATTCAAGAAAGGGGGGGGGGTTCATAAACACTCTTAAGATGCAAGAAGGATATTTAGGGAAGAAATTATATTGGATGGATTTGAGTATTTTGGTTAGATATATTGAGATCAAAGATGCTTTAGGATAAATTTAGAGTTATCATGAAGAGCAGACAAATATATTTTGGTACTTAATAATCATTTGCAAGAAAAATAAGATGATGTTCAAGTACTATTATATTAAATATAAATGCATAAATTATATTATAGCAAAAATTATAAAAGGGTCATAAAAAAATACGAAGCATTAGGAAAAATAAAATACGCATAATTTTGACCAAATATATATACCCATAAAAGAAATATGATAATATTTTCTTCATATTTATAAGGATGAGAATTTGGTGAGATGCCCCCCATAAACACTTATCCCTTAATATCTAATAATTCTTAACCTCTCCCGATCCAAGTCACCGACGTGTGTGTATATATGTTTGTGTGTGTGTGTCTATATATATATATGTGTGTGTGTGTGTGTGTGTGTGTGTGTACCATTCTAGCCTTCTTGTGGTTAGACGCACGCAGTTATATGAGAAGTAAGAAAAAAGAATACTTGAGTGTAATCCCGTGTATATATAATTAGTATTGGTTTATATGATATATTATGACGAAGTTTGGATATTTCTGACGATTGATTTAAGGAATCCATCTACTTTAAACCATCCATGATAATGTTGTAGCTTAATTAGACTTGGGTTTGGAGCAGATAACGCCATTATGTTACTGATTATCATTGTTGAGGGGAGATGATCTGGTTTATTATTAGAAAACTGTAAAATCATTTATTAATTTTTGTGAATGATAATATCAAATATATATTTAAAAAAAGAAGAAGAAGAAGAAGAAGAGAAACACATCACATATCACTTTTGTTTACTACATATATATAAGAGAAACGCTAAAGCCACACACATGAGACATGATTATAGCTCATTGTCTCACATCATCGATAGCTAGCTCTTTATGGTTTACGCAGACTGAGCAACTTGACATCATCAAGCACCGGCCCAAACAGAGAAGACATGTCATCGCTTCTCATGGCGTAAAATGTGCTGAAGAAGACGACGCTTGTTCTGGTTCTATCAGCCACAAACCTAAGAAGCCCACGCTTATACCCACCTTTTCCTCTGGATTGATAAGTCACTTTGGTACTGTATTTGCCTGCAAATGCTTCAACGCTCAAAGACCCTTCACAAGAATCGCCGGCATCTCCCACTGCAAAAGACAGCACGCAGGTCTTCCCAGGAATCGTCCTCACCACCTGTGCAATGGCACCTTCTTTACCTGCCACAACCTCCACCGCTCTTCTTCCTCGCGGAACTGAGAAATGCTCTGAGTCTATATATTTCATCGCCTTCAACGACTCCACCATCCATGCCGGAAGCGGTGAATAGTCGTCTTCAATGTTTGGTGGGATAAGAACACCCCACGTTGTGTTGGGAGACACATACGGACCTTCTTCAAAATCACCATTCTTTATAATATTTTCTGCAGAATGGGCATATCCAACACAATTAATTAAGTATTAGAGTGAAACCGAAGATGTTATGATGTCAGATGATGGACTCACTGTTAGTTAATCTTGGAGGGTAGAGAGCTTTGAGAGCGAAGGATTCAATACAAGCAGGGTCTTCTTCTACACCGGGGTTATGAATGACTAAATCCACCTCAGGGTATTCAGCTTGAAAGGTCGCCGCTTTAAACTGTTTGCATGGCAAGAACTCCTGAATCTGGAGACACCGAGACGTTTAATCGTTCGTCTTGTGAGCATGTGATTGCGGCGATGAATGTGATGGAATAGTACATTCCTTTGACCAACTTTATTCTCTGCTTGATGGTGGCCTCATGCCAAGCCTCACTGCACAAGCTCCTTCTGGTACAACCAGCAACATGTCTCCTTGTTTCTGACCTGATCTTATGTACTCCACGAATCCTGAGATCTCCCACATCGGTATCGCATTGCCAACAATCCTGCGCTCGTGAAATCAACTTAGTTTACCATTGTAGTGAATATAATGGAGCTGGTAGCTAGCTAGGAAGCTAACAGCATATGAAAAGAACCAAATGAGAGATATGTATGTATTTCATGGTGCTAGTTATTAGGTATACATACTCACCGTCAGTGCCTGAGAAGGCGACATGGAAGGCGGTGCAAAGGAGCACCGACAAAAATGCAAAGCCTTGCATGGTCTAAGAGAATCTGCGATCTCAGAAGAGAAATGGAAGGGAGAGCATGCATGTAGGAAGGGGGTGGGGTCAACCGAGTGTGTGTGTGTATATGCATCCCAAGATAGGAAGAAGCGCTTTGATCTCGAGTTAAATATATAGAAAATATGGCATTCTTGTGTCTGTGTGCCTACGATCAGTATAGTTAATTATCATCCTGTTACTTATTAAATCCGGATTAGTATTCTTGGACTTGGAGAATAAGGAGCTGATGAGCTGTGTGTTAAGAGAATATGGTAATGCCGGATTCTTGAGAAGCCAATTAGTGACAGTATAGAACTTGTTTATGTTGCTTGTGAGAGTCTTTCCAGAGCATATGCCTCATTTAATTATCAGAATGGGAGAGGAAGATGATCATGACGAACAGTTGACTGCCACTTGCAAGCTCATTTTTTATACATTAAAGAAAAGGAAACGGTTTCCATGGAATTATCATTTGCATCATTTTAGGAAAGGATTCAGGGTCGCACCATGCATATTCATGAACCGCCATATTCTAGTTAATCATACTTAATTATAAATATAGTAATTTATGTTAGATGATATCCTTTTTAAGATGCACCTCTTATCTGCGTTTGCGATGAATTAATAAATTATCTCTAAGGACTAATCTTAGTGTTTGATGCCAAACAATAGGAGCAAGCATGCGGGTGTAGTTAATTCCTCAGGAGTCAACAAACGTCGTACAACTGTCCCAAACGACCCAGGAGCACTCACCACTACTTACAGTTACACGAGATTATTTTAATATGTTCTGCGAGTCTAGTGGAACCAATTTTGGTGCTGAGGACTAATGATTTTAAAATAAAAAAATAGTTTTTTAGAAAACTATGACATTGTCTTTATTTTAGATTTTGTACATATTAAAATAATTTTATTAAAAAAAATTAATTTGAATCATCTAAATTAGATTTGAATAGTGTGAAATAGTGATGAGTTCTTGGTGTTGATCACTCCGTGCTTATACTTAGTATCAAAGTTTCTTTTATTTAATCAATGGTATAATTTTTTTTAGGCTTAGAATACAAAATGTTTTCAATTTTTTTAATAAGTATGTTTTTTAAAATTTGAACTTATATTCTCCTTTATACAGAGATTAGGTCACTTACCACCTTAATCCACAACTTAGTTTTTTTATTTTTTTTGGTTACATCCACAACTTAATTTATTAGTATAGCATAGAACCTTGTTTCTGGTGTGGCTGGTTGACGAGCTGTTGAAGGCCATTGTATTTGCGAGGTTCCATATGAATGGACTAGGCTCAACCCTGGAGTTGCTTTCAACTTGTGAATGGGCTAGGCTCAACCCAAGGCGTTAGACCATTTAAGAATTGCTTTAATGAGAATATAAGAAGTCACAGATATACTAACGAGGGTTAGTCCGAGTGATAAGCAACTCGGTATCGTTTAAACGAGGTCTTGAGTTTAAGCTTTGGCGTACGCAGAAAATTCCCGTTGGAAGACTCACCCACCATAGCCAGGTGCGCGACGCGGGTCGAATCCGGATGTAGTCGGGGCAAAACTCCGGTGAACCAGGTATCAACACATTTATCAAAAAACAAAACAAAAACGCTGATCAACACAAGCCCATTCTGTTTTATCTTGGGCCTTAACATGAGGAATGAACATTATGTCTTACATCAACATTAGACTTGCAGTGGCTCCGCAATACTTAACATTCCACAAACCGAAAGAGAGATACCTACCGGTGCTTAACTAGCTTAATATACGCTCTCCGTACGAATGGCGATTGTGCTTTCTGGTTCTAAAGCAACTACTGTTCCTTCATCCCAAGAGGAGGATGATCTACTATTTAGGAGCTCAAAGAAGATTAAAATTGATGGAAGTAAGGCTGGAAACGAGGAGCATTATCAAGGATGTTGGCCTGCACTGAGGTTAGGAGGTGCTGAATATGTGCAAGGTGGGCCGACATATGCTGAGAAGCTAAAAGGTGGGAATGGTAATAAGGAGTTTGTTGAAGATGAGAGGGAGGAAGAAAATGAAGATATGGTCTCTGAGGATTCAATGTCAGATACCCAACAGGAGAATAATGAAGAGGAGGAGCCGTTGTGCAAAACTATTGAAGATCCTGAAAGAAATTTTCCTACATTTTGTTTCTCTGGAAGAATGAAGAAGAGACTGCATAAAGCCTGGAGGAAAGCTTTGATTGTTAAACTGTTGGATAGGAATATAGGATTTAAAGCTCTCCAAACTCGATTACAGTCAATGTGGGCGAAGAAGGGGGCTCTTAACGTTATCAATATTGGCTATGGGTTTTATGTGGTCAAAATGGCAAATAAAGAAGACTACTTCACTGCTTTAACCGGGGGGCCATGGATGATTTATGATCACTATCTTACTGTTAGACCTTGGGAGCCGAATTTCAAGCCTGAACAGGAGACGATTAACAAGGTTGCAGTCTGGGTTCGTATGCCAAAGGTGGCCTTAGAATACTATGATGAACAGGCTCTTACCATCATTGGGAACCGAATAGGGGAGACGATTAAAGTGGACATGAACACCTCTTGTCAGCTTAGGGGTCATTATGCAAGGATCTGTGTTCTTGTCGATTTACAGAAATAGTTGATGCCGGGATTTCAATTGGACGGTGAAAATTATTATTTAGAATATGAGGGCCTTCATATGCTGTGCACAAATTGTGGGGTTTATGGGCATCGTAATGAAACATGTCCAGTTAGGAACTCCAATCAGCAAGAGAATCATCAGGAGAATAGGCATCAGACAAACAGAGTACATACAGGGGACAACGAGACCAGATGCCAAGAGCAATGGAAGGTAGTGCAGAAAACGCGTCGACAAAGGAAGCCAAAAGAGAATAAAGCGGAGGCGACTCACCGGGAAATGAGGGGTTCACGATTTGGCATTCTCGCAGACGCGGAGATCCAAGAGCAATAACAGTACAGAAGCAACAGTAATCAAAGCGGCAACGGTAAGGAAGTGGCTCAGTCACAGCCGCCAAAGGGAGATTTGGTACCGATTAGACAAGAGAAGGTGTGGAAAAAGAGGATTGATGCAAAGAGGATGCAGGAAAGCTCAACGAGGGAGGCGATGGGGGCTATGGATAGGAGTAAGGAAGAGGTAATGGTACAAAGAAGGAGTGAGAAGAGGGCTAGGGATGTGGTTCAGACGGGGGAGGACAATGATGGGATTGTGATAGGGTTGCCGACAGAGCTCAACGGGAAGATTGCTGAAGGAATGCTGGAGGCGGCCGATGCAATGGAAGCAGTGGAACTCGGGATTAATGAAGGAACGATGGAAGGCGCAATGAAGGACGCGGAAAGGAAGAGAAGCAGTGAGCCCATTTCATCCAAGGCCCAGGTACGTTCTGTGCATTCGCAATTGGGCCGAAATATTTCAAATGAAATTGGCTTCGATGAACTTGACCCAGGAGATGAAATAATGGGATTAATGGATATGAAACCTTTTCCCATAATATTTGAAATGAGTGATATTGGAGATGAAAGTATGGTACCTGAGACGCAATTAATGTAGGACATATAAGTGGTTTATGTGTGATTTTAGTAACAAATTATTTTATTATTTTTTATGGATAGTTTATTATATTGGAATGTGATAGGAGCTTGTGCAAATGGGCTTCTCCGAAATCTAAAGGCTGTTTGTTTGGGGCCAAAGCCAAGTCTGATTGTTCTCTCAGAAACTAAGTGCTCATCTGCTAGTCGTTTTAGATTTTTTGAAAATTGGGGATATGATGCTTTAAGAATGATTCCCAGTGAAGGGCATTCAGGAGGTATGATTGTTACATGTAAATCTAATCAAATTAAAGTTTCTGTGCTAATGGAAAATAAGCAATTTTTTCATTTAAAATGTGAAATACCATATCGTCCTCCTTTTCTATTAACTGCTGTTTATGTTATTCCTCATTCTAATCTTAGGCAAGTTTTTTGGAATTATATGAATTCTTTAGCTAGTACTATTAATATGCCGTGGGTAGTCTTTGGAGATTTTAATGATATATTGCATATAGATGAAAGGATTGGGGGAGTAGCTCCCTCCAATAGTAGGATTAATTGGTTTCAGGATAGAGTTAGGGATTGCAGACTTTCTGACATGGGCTTCCAAGGGCCAAAGTTTACTTGGAAGGGTCCTCAAATTACCGGTTGCTCTCGCCTCTATGAAAGACTTGATCGTGCTTTGGCTAATTCAATTTTTCTGGATGTTCTTTCTGAGGGCGTGTTGAAGGTACTTTCTCGTACTCAATTTTCTGATCATAATCCTATTGTTCTGCAGTTTCATAATTACTCTTTTATTGGTAAACAAAGACCTTTTAGGTTTGAGGCTATGTGGTTAGCACATGAAAACTTTAGACATTTTATATCTGATGTCTGGAAAGATGAGGGGAATTTTAATGCTTCATTAGATCATTTAGGCAGATGTCTTGTGGATTGGAATAGAAATGTTTTTGGTTTTGTTGAAAAACAGAAAAAAAGGTTGCTTGCTCGTTTAAAAGGTATTCAAAGCTCGCCAGCTTATACTCACTCGACTTTTCTAAATTCCCTTGAAAGGAATTTGCAAGATGACTTAGAAAACATTTTGATGCTTGAGGAAATTAAATGGTTTCAAAAGGCCAGAACTGATTGGATTAATAAAGGGGATCGGAATACTCGTTTTTACCATTTGAAAACAAAAATGAGAAGAAGGAAAAATAAAATTCTTTCGCTTAAGGATGATAGTGGCAAATGGGTTGAGAAGGATTCTGATTTAGTCTTAATGGCTACAAGTTATTTTAAGAACCTTTACGATATTTCTGACAGTAATTTTTGTAATATTAAAACGGAGTCTAATTTTCCTTTGGAAGTTAAACATCGCCTTACCAATATGTGTCAACTTCCGTCTGATAATGAGATTAAGGATGTTCTTTTTGCTATGGGGCCGTATAAGGCTCCTGGAATTGATGGTTTTTCTCCTATATTTTACCAATCAAATTGGTCTTTGGTGGGAAAATCTTTATGCAATTTTGTTAGAAATGCTTTCCGAAATGGGTCTATTGATGCTAATGTTAATAAAACGTTGATTTCTCTTATTCCTAAAAGGGAGCACCCTGAGGTAATTAGCCATTTTAGACCTATTGCTTTATGCACGGTGCATTATAAATGTATTACTAAAGTGATTGTTAATAGATTAAGGAATGTTATGGATGAGTTAATCTCTCCTTTTCAGTCAAGTTTTATAAAGGGCAGGCAGATCCAGGATAATATTATTATAGGCCAAGAAATTATGCATACGATGAAGAAAGCTAGAGGTAAGACGGGCTTAATGGCTTGTAAAATTGATCTTGAGAAAGCTTATGATAGAATTAGGTGGGATTTTCTTCACCATGTTCTTATAGATGTTGGTTTAGAAGATAATCTTATAAGGCTTATTATGAATTGTGTTACAACTGTGTCGTATAATTTACTGTGGAATGGATCTCAAACGGATTTTTTCTATCCTAAAAGGGGGCTTCGTCAAGGAGATCCTATTTCACCTTTATTGTTTGTGCTCTGCATGGATAGACTGTCCCACTTGATTACTGACACAGTGAATGCAGGTGATTGGAAGCCTATTTCCATTACAAGAAGCGGTCCTCATATTTCCCATCTTATGTTTGCTGATGACCTTCTTTTGTTCGGTGTTGCTTCTGAAAAACAAGCTACTTGTATGATGAGCTGTCTCGATAAATTTTGTCTTGCTTCAGGAGGAAAAATTAACAAAAGCAAATCTTCTATCTTTTTCTCTCCTAAAGTAAAAAGCAGTATGAGAGCTAAAATTAGTAGGATTACAGGGATGGCGATTTCTGTGGATATTGGGAAGTATCTGGGGTTTCCAATCATCAGAGGGAGGAAACCCAGAGATTCTTTTCAATATATTATTGACAGGGTTCAATCCAAATTGGCTGCTTGGAAAGAGAATACGCTGTCTGTTGCTGGTAGAATCACCTTGGCAAAGTCTGTTCTGAGTTCCATTCCTGTTTATCCTATGCAAGTGGCCAGAATTCCTATCTCTATTGGTAAGGAAGTGGAGAGGCTGCAAAGAAACTTTATTTGGGGTAATAGCCATAGCCCTCATGGATTTCATCCTATTGGGTGGGATCAGCTTGTGAGACCTAAGTTATATGGTGGGTTAGGATTCAAGAAGCTTGATTCTTTTAATCGTGCATGTGGAGCCAAAATAGCTTGGAAGCTGGTTAATGGTGACAAAGGGCTATGGGCAGATGTGCTTTTACACAAATACATTCTTAGAAACGAGGAAAATTTGCTGGAGGCTAGGCAAGGGGATTCCCTTCTGTGGAAGTTTATTTCTCAGCAAAAGGATATTGTGGATTTGGGAACTAGATGGCAGATAAGGGATGGGCAGTTGGTAAATTTCTTTACTGATAAGTGGCTCTTTCCTGATAAAAGTTTAAAAGAGATGTGTCTTCATTCGCTTTCTGTTGAAGAAGAGGCTAGCAAAGTGGTAGATTGGGTGGAGGCTGGGAGTTGGAATTATCAAAGACTGGCTGATGTTATTCCCAGATGGATTTTTCAAAGATTAAGAAGTATGATTCCTGCGATGGAGGGTGCTGGCAATGACATTATGATATGGAATGCTACAAATGATGGGATATTCACTATAAAAAGTGCGTATTATCTTATTGAAAAGCAAATGCCGAGTAATTATAGTGTCATTTATAAAGCTATTTGGAAGTGGAGGGGTGCGGAGCGTATCAGGGTTTTTATGTGGAAGGCTTTCAATAATCGGTTGCCTACAAATATTTGGAGGAGCAGGTGGTCTGCGTCAACTGCTTTGTGTCATTATTGTTATGAAGATACTGAAGATGTTTTGCATGTTCTTCGCGATTGCTATTATGCTAGTCAACTGTGGAGCAGACTTATTAATCCTAGGTTTGCTCCGGCTTTCTTTAATGCCTCCTTAAGAGATTGGTTTGCTTTAAACTTTAAAAGAGATTTAAGTGAAGATGGTAATGCTAATTGGAGTCTTATATGGGGTGTTACAATTTGGAGTTTGTGGAATTGGAGGAACAAAAATTTGTTTGATCAGGAGTTTAGCAAACCTTTGGATCCCTATTCTGTTATTATGAAAATTTGGAAAGGGTTTGTGCAGATCCAACAGATTTCTTTTGATGATGGTATGCCTCCAACTGATACGAATGAGTGGGACCCACCTCCTCAGGGATGGGTCAAATTAAATGTGGATGGTGCTCTTAGTAAATCTCTGAATATGGCGGGCTGTGGTGGAGTCGTTCGGGATCATGGTGGGAGTTGGGTTACTGGATTTTCTACTCAGTTGGGAATTTGCAGTGCAATGGAAGCTGAACAATGGGCTATGTATGAAGGGCTTAAATTAGTTTCATCTTTGGGTTTTAAGAGAATTATTCTTGAAACGGATGCTAAAAATGTGGTTAATATGCTTTCTAATTGGGGAGGAGATAGAGGCAGTCTTTTATTATCCAGAATTCAGGCTCTGATTCAGGCTACTTGGGAGCTAGAGATAAAGTATATACCCAGAAGTAAGAACAAACTGGCATATGGCCTTGCCAAGCAAGGGTTGAATATGACGAAGATATGATACTCTTGTCCCTCAACTCTGAGACATCTTGTTCGTAATGTGTGTTTGGGAGTTCATCCCCATGTAGTTTAATTTATTTTAGTTGTATTGGGCTTATAGCCCCCTCTTTACCAAAAAAAAAAAACATTAGACTTGCAAATAGTTTCTATTTTGTTATCCATTTATTTGGACATAACAATCACATAGCCATAAAGGCAACGCATTACATTATGCATATACTACACACTCCTATCTTTTATAATATTGAAATCACACCAGAACCTCTTCTTTTTCTTCTCTTGAAAATTACGAGAAACGATATATAATTGAACTCATCAGCTCACACCGGCTTAACCCCCTGATTGATTTCTCTATGATTTACGAAGGGTGAGCAACTTGACATCATCAATCACAGGTCCACACAGCGAAGAGTAGTCGTCGCTTCTCATGGTGTAGAACGTGCTCAAGAACATAATTCGTGTTCTTGTGCTCACCGCCACGAACTTGAGAGCAGCACGCTTATACCCACCTTTGCCTTTGGACTCATAAGGCACTTTTATGGTGTCTTTCCCTGCGTATCCTTCCACAATCATCGACCCTTCACAAGCATTATTCGCGTCTCCCACAGCAAATGACAGCACGTACGTCTTCCAAGGAATCGTCCTCACTACCTGCGATATCACGCTCTCTTTCCCCGCCACAAGCTCCACCGCTCTCCTCCCTTGCGGCACCGAGAAATGCGCTGAATCTATGTACTTCACCGCCTTCAACGATTCCACCATCCACCCTGGAAGTGGAGAGTGGTCGTCTTCAATGTTTGGCGGGATTAAAACACCCGACGATGAGTTGGGAAACATATAAGGCCCTTCTTCAAATTCACCATTCTTCAGTATATTCCCTGCATATATAATGCCATATATATATCATCAAACACTGCGTGTGTTAATTCACAATAACGATGAACAAGTGGTGAAGATCACAAGATGGGCTTACGGTTGGTGGGTTTAGGGGGATAAAGAGCTTTGAGAGCGATGGAATCAATGAGTGGCCCACAAGCAGGGTCTTCTTCAACACCAGGGTTATGAATGACCAAGTCCACCTCAGGGTACTCAGCTTGAAAGGCCCAGGCATAGGCGTCCCAACCATTGCTGCTATACAGCGTTTGCATTGGAAGAACTCCTGAATCTGGAGACACCGACACGTTTAATCGTTCTTCTTGTGCGCATGTGCGTGCTGCCACAAATGTCAGGGAATAGTACATTCCCTTTACCACCTTCAGTCTTTGCTTTATGGAGGCTTCGTTGCCTAACCTCACCGCATAAGCTCCTTCTGGTACAACCAGCAACATGTCACCCTGTTTTTGACCCGATCTTATGTATTCTATGTATCCTGAGATCTCCCACTCCGGTATGGCCAGCCTGCCGCCGGTCACCACCGTGCCTTTCATGTCCGATGGCTTTGGGCCCAGCTCAAAATTCCCATTTGCCAACAATCCTGCATCAATGAAGTGGATTTAGTTTAGTTGAACCGCGAAATATTGAACATTTTTCTCATTGAGAGGGAAACCGACTTCCATAGTTTTTTGTGATGTCAGATGGCAGGAGGAGAGCGTAAGAGTCTGGCCTGGCCATTTAAAATATCGAGTAAGCATTACAAGGCCATGTGGATTTACAGGGCATTCTGCACCACCCTGCATACTGCTAACGTGGTCCCAAGAAAGAATTTTAGGTTGGAGACACTGATGATGTTGTCATCAGACAGGCGTCGGAGCTCAAATTATAATTGAACATTTAGCAAGAACCGCTTGCTCACAAGATGCATATCCCCAGAGGGAAATAAATGGATTGAGCCCCGGAAATGATTAAAAAATGACCATGGAGACACATGTTGGTCACCGTGTTCAAAGTTCAAAAGGAAATCGATTCAATGATAAGTGAACTTCCAAGAAATCTGGCTAAGTTGTCGAAACTCAAGACTCGCTAGAAATGGAAGTTGTGAAATGAAAAGCCATCAAGCCACAAGGTGGCTATAGAAACAACGAGAAAAAATAGTGACAAATTAAACAACGCTTGTCTCTATGAAGGTAGGAAAGAATAAAAAGGAGTGTTGAGTAGTGGGGAGCTCACCGTCGGTGAGGGAGAAGGCGACATGGAAGGCGGCGAAGAAGAGCACCGACACAAATGCAACAGTGGTGGGCATGATGTTGGCGGAGAGCTGAGGGAGCCTGCAAATTCAGAAGGAAAAAAGGGACGTAGGAGGAGTAGGGGGTGAGAAGGGGGTTTATATGGACGGCAACTTAGGAGAGAGCACTGGGATTTCAAGATTAATAGCGAAATTGCCATTCCCGTGCTTATCTAAGTCGCACTCCAATTATTTTTGAGCAGAGGAGCTGATGAGAATGATGCGTATAAGGATGGTAAAGCTGAAATTTGTGAAAGTAAAATGAGGTACGGGAGCTTGTTTAGTTGTATTTTTGAGGGAGGGTCACCAGAGCACATGCTTCATTTAATTGATTGCTGATGACTCCTAGTTGACCACCCCCACTTTACAACATATATATATATATATAATATTTAAAGTAACAAAAAGGGTGTAAAGGGATCAACCACATTCACCCCAAAAACCAGAGAGAGAGAGAGAGAGAGCACGATGCTTGGAACGACACGACATCAACTCATGGTAATAACGTGTATTAATCGAATGAGATCAGAAGAAACAAGGCAAGCGTAACGTCGCTAGTTGTTGTTTATGGATTAAAATAGTGCAGTCTAGTCGTTAATTATTACAGATCCCTAGTAATGACCAGAGGATGTGTGTGTGTTTGAGGGGTCATTGTCGAGCATTGAATTACTTATTTATGGAATAAAAAAGGTTGTAAAAAACATATCACGAGGAGGGTGGCCAGCAGTGGGGCCCACCCAGATGGTTAGGGCGGCCCTCTCAGATGTAGATATGGATTCAGCACAGATCTACTATATATTATTCGTTTCAATAAATATTCAATCTAAAGAAAAAGAAAAGTAATATTAAATTAGGGCTGTTGGATAAATTTATCGCAAAAATTTTTGTCAAAGAGTAATATTACTCTATAAATATTTTTAATTTAATATCACTTTAAAAATTTTAAAATATAATAATATTATTCTACTCTATTAAAAAATTAACTTGACGGTTAATATTTTAATAATAAAAAGTAATATTAGTCAATTTTAACATTATGAGATTAATATTAAACTTAAAAATTTGTCAGGACAACATTATAAACCTCAAGGACAAATCCATTAAATTAAAAGGGATTAGAACAGTCTTTATATGTAAAGGCGTTGTGCATGACATTTTTTAAAATGCTCATTTAGAATAGTTTTTTTACCTTAGTTTTAAAAATACAAAGCATTAACTATTAAGTATAAATAGTTATTAAATGGAGAGAATGAAAAATAAACTGTAATGCGCTGACAGCCCACGTGTGGGGCTCTTTGTAGGGCTTACACATGAAAAAGTGGGCCTTCTCTTCTCTCTGGCCCCATCCTTAAACAACAGCACAGCGCCTCTTCGCCCTACGTCCCCATGGTTTTGTTTACTTGGAACTCTTCCCCCAATTTAACATTTAAAATACCAACAGAGTTAGTTCGAGTAATAAATAATTCGATATTATTTAAGTAAAATTTTGAATTTAAGCTTTGGCGTCACAGAAAATTTTCGTTAGAAGACTCACCTACTATAGTCAGATGCGCGATGCGGGTCGGATCCGGATATTATCGGGGCAAAACTTCGATAAACTGGGTAGGCAAAAAAAACATTTGAAATGATAATAGAATTTGCGTAGCATTTTGATACTAATTTATGATTATCTCTTTATTTAAGTAATATGCTAAAAAATAAAATTAATTGAACTGAAGTATGGCCCCAGTCAATAATCAATCCCTGTGAAAAAAATTATTTTAAATATAAAATTTAATTTAATTTATATTAATATTTATTATTTAAATTAATTTATTTAACTTATATACTGATATATAATATAATATTATATATTAATATTTTAAAGATATTATCATATTTATTATAACTAATTTATTTAATTTTATAAATTTATCTAAATTAATTATAACTCTTATTCTAAAGACATGAGAGACTAATATATATATATATATATATATATATATATATATATATAGTGAACGGCTCTAAGTTCAGTTGAAGTAAAGGTACGGGCCGTTGAATGATGTGTTGGATGGTGAAATAAAAGGCAAGACATGCGATGTGATGGAGAAACAATAGACATCGGCCGGTGTAGATTTTGGGAAAAAATTTATTATATTGTAGAAGTTGGATGAGAGGGGTAAGATGACATACAGCACTACTAGGAATCATGGGTTTTGATTTGTACCGTGAAAGGGCCTGATTATCTTGATAATGTCCGACGTAGGCTGTTCAGAAAAACAATGCTTATCAGCTGAACCCTCCTTGATCATCAATATATATATTATATCCACGCATATTAATTAATATAAAGTTTATAAAAAAGATTATGCTATAATAAATCCCAAACAATGCGATTTATTCGTATCGTACGCCATATGACATGCATAGGCGGCCTATGTCTACCCGTGCAATTATACCAGGCAATTCACCACCCACGTCATGAGAATACATCATATGATATCCATTCTATATTTCAGTGCTGCAGATGAAATATATTAGAATCAATAATTTAATTAAGCATAAATAATCAATATATTTATATAGTTTGAGAGATTACGGTGCGAATGAAGTGGAGTATGGTGTGCCAGTATTTGAGAGAGACACACCAACAAGAAGCCACTTGTATAATTGTGGGAAAAGAATTATTCAGCAGCTACAAAATTTCCACGTAGCCCGTATTTAAGGAAGCTGTCTCCTCGCCTATGAGGATCATGCATTTTCAAGTTTGGCACATTTCCTAGAAAGAACAAGGGTAAATATATTTAAGATTTTAAACTAATTTTAGAAGAGTAATTATTATATTTAAATATTTAAGATTATAATCAGTACCTCGAACTAATTTTAAATATACAATTAGTATCCTAAACTAATTTTAGATAGATAATTAATATTTTAAAATATTTAAATTGGTATAATTTTACCCTTCGTTAACAAAAATATTAATTTTTGTTTGATATATGCCACATAAAATTTTTATTTTACCCATTCGTTAACAAAAACATCAATTTTTGTTTGATACATGCCACATAAATTTCTATTTTGACACATTATTGTTTAAAATATCACATGTGTAATATTATTTTAACAAATTGCACTAAATAAACCATAAAATTTTTCAATTTTTACGTATGAATTATATACAATGTTACTTTTAGAGTTTATTTAGTACCCTTGTTTAAATAATATGACAATGTAACCATTTAAATAATAATATGTCAAAATAAAAAGCTTACGTGACATGGATCAGACAAAAATTTATATTTCTGTTAGTAAAAGAGTAAAATTGTACTAATTTAAATATTTTATGGTGCTGGTTGCACCTCTTCAATTAATTTATAGTGCTAATTGCTCTTCTAAAATTAATTTAAAATACTAGATATACATTTACCTAAGAAATAATTGTAGTGATAATTATAAAATAGTTTAAAAGGGGTTTTTAGAGAAGCCTCTTCCCTTCCACATCCCCTCCAACAATTTTTCCTTCTTCTTAAAGCTCTACTCAATTCTCACTATAATGGGAGTTCTCAAGGCTCTCCATCGTCCATTTGCCTGCATTGCATGGTGAGCTAAGCTTCTTCTTGTCCAACTAGCTATCTTTTTCTTCATTTCTTTCGTTTTATACTAATAACAAATGATGAACATAAACTTAAAAAAAAAAATCTTAAAAGATTAGCATATTATAAAAGAGAGTCTCTTAAATTTATAAACCTTGGTTCACTAATACTAGACTTATAACACAATAACCTTCGTCCCTCATCTTGTTGATCTCCCCCTTCTCTCTCTCCCCCCTCACAAGCCAAGAAATTAAGACTTCTCGTGGGTTCACATGCAATGTTTAATGGACAGAATTTAATGGAGGTGTTCTCCAAACAAATAGCTAGGAATGATTTATTATATGCTTTTAATTGAGTAACTTGTATGTATATATGAAGAGCCACCACGGTTACAGAAAGAAAAAAAAAAAAGAACAGTATATGTATAGTTATTCTGTCTCGTTTCAGTTGAGAATTGAGAACGTACCCCACAGCCAGGGTGGCGGAAAGGACAGTACGGACATGCATGGACTCAGTCTGAGTTATACAACGCCGACACAGAGATTCGGGTTGATAAACCCCATGAGGATCCTGAGTTCACCCCCCCATTCATTGAATCTCACTGGACATTTTCTACATATATATCTGCAGCCAAAAAATGGCCATGTTATACATACACACAAATGAGTGGTTGTTTTTGTCCGACTTAATGAATTTATGGCGTAAGATGGGATGGTTCCCACCAGAGAAGGAAGGCGAAGGGCGAAGGAAATAAAGGAAAAGCTGTCTCTTTCCATTCTTCTCTCTAACTAACGACACCCGCACATGATTGTCTGAGATAAACCACTTTAAATCAAAGATAGTAATATAGCAAAAAAAAAAAAAAAATCAAAACTTGGAATGGCCAGTCGTCGGACTCAATACCAAGTGGGAGCATATCTGGAACAGTTTAATGTTGCCAAATCTAATCAAGTTGGGGTTTAAATTATTGGGATCGGCAAAGGGGAGTGTCCATCTCTTTGTGGCAGTGAGAAAACATCACGCCCGGTGCTCTGCTCTGCTCTGCTCTCTGCAAAAACAGGGGGCGCCAAATCATGATTGCAAAAGCACATGCGAGCACGAGAGACAAACATATAAAGCATCAAAACAGGGTTATATGCCTTTGAAAAATTATTAACCCCTGTTTCTTACCTCCAATTTCCCAATCAATGACCGTCAGCAGCCTACTACAATTTATTGAATGACCATTTTAATCCCTCGATCTCTCCTTATTAAAATAATTAACCACAATAATTTATATTAATACGTTGTGTTTAAAATTAATTAACATTTTCATCTCACGGACAAACTTCCCTTTTCCGGTAATCTTATTTTAGCTTACTTTTATGGGTAATCTTCAGATCTATTGAAGCGTGCCATTAAATTACGATCAACGATAACACATGTGAAAGCTTTTTTTTAATTGCAAATTAAATAATAGTTTAATTACCACGTGGAATAGTATATATACTTAATTAATTATAACTTCTCGTAATTTCATTATTAATATTTGAAATAAAAATAATATACAATTAATTTTATAATAAAGAAGTATAAGCATAGTTAATAATAAAATAATTATATGAAAATAATATATTTTAAGACTTAAACGTGACCAAAATTACGATGAAAGATTCTATAAATTAAATGGAATCATTTTTAAAGATAACAAACCGATATCATCAATATCAACATCAAAATCTCATTGATATAAGAAAAAAAATTATAGTAAGTATCATTATCTATTAGCTATCTTTAAAATTGTTAAAATTTAGGAAACCACTAATATTTTTTTTTGAAATCGTAAGTTTTCAAAATTTATTAATTTTGTATTAGAACATATAATAATTTTTAATTTGTAGGAAAGTTATAAATTCTAAAATTATTTAGGGAAAATTAGAACAAATGACCTACATATAATGATATTTATTAAGAAGGATCTTAAAAATTATAATTAGTTGGAAGGACTAAAAGTTAGAATATAAATCTATAAATACTAAATTGCCACCGCATCCCATTTCACCACATAACACATATCTTACTGTTATTCACGAAAAAGTAGGAGTTTTCCATTGTCTTTCATTTTCATTATTTTATTAAATCCATGCATTATAAAAATTTTACCAAATGATTATATATACTATTTTTCACTCAAATTCGATCAAAATAAATTAGTTTCAATTAATTTAAAATTTTCATAACAAGTTACGCATGTCAAGATATTTTATGAGAAATAAAAAATATTTTTCTTTTGATTAAAATCATAATTATTTTGAAATTTCTATAATATCTTTGTGTGTCTATAAAGTTAGGCATATCAGATTTTTTCAGAAACTATTTAAACCAGATAATCTTTTAAAATAATTTAAAATATAATTTTTAGTATATTATACCCTTTTAATAAATAACGAAAGAATTGTAAATTGAGATAAACTAAGCAATTTGCCTTATGGTTGAAGATAACTTTATTTTTATTATTAAAATTTTGAATGCTTTTTATTCTGGAGTAGTGATTAATAAAAATATGGGAGAAGATATCCAAAGGTACGCAAAAATTGAATTAAAACAGTTTGTGGGCTACACTGATTCATACATTTTGCAAGAGTTTTAATTTTGATAGATTATCAACAAAATTTATTTATTTTTATTAAAACTCCCATAGTTTTTAGCTAATAATTTTCAAATACTTAATATATAATGAGAGAAAATATGGAGGTTTGTTTAGGGGCAATCTAGTATTTATACATTTATATTTTAGTTATATCATCATTCTCTATAAATACGTTAAAAATGATAATTAGCAGTATTTATTAACGCAAGATACAATTTTCAAGGTAGGGTCACACAAAATGATCGATAAATATATACTTTTAAATTTTAAATAATGTTATTAATCGTTGACTTTATTCTATATATTTTTTAAATTTAAATATCTTCCTGAAATGGAATATATGCTGGGACTTCTAAAATTTGTTGATATATAATTTTGTATGTTGGGATCTTTGATGTTATTTTCCACGCCGAATAATAACAGAAAGATGTTAGTTAGACGACTGAATCTGAAGCTGAAGTGGAGAAGTAAAAGACGTACGTACAGGTCTCAAAGAGAGCGTCACTCCATATTGCGTCGTAGTAATACCGAAACAGAGGAGGGGGGAGGGAGGGAGGGAGGGAGGGAGAGAGAGAGAGAGAGAGCATTTAGCGATTTGTTGTTGAAATCCAAGACAGATAGGGCACGGTGAGTGACGGCGACGGTGCTTCCTTGCCGTTGCTTACAATGCCGGCGGTACGTCAAAAAATGAAGAATCTTTTTGCCCATTCGATCTTTTGCAGCAGAGGAGACGAGCAAGAGATTGAGCTTGAGCACATGTCCAGGGACGAGGGCAGCCATTACAGCCTCGTCGGAGCCCCTCTTCCTTCTCTTGGCGCCAGTGCCGCTAGCACCAATCGCCGACCCAAGCTCCGATCCTTCATCATCTCTCCTTTCAACCCTCGTTACAGGTTTAAGCTTTATTCTCTCTCCTTTTCGTCTTAGGGAATTCCCCATAACCAATTCTTTCAGAATTTATTCACTTCAGTACTGTTATTCACCCCACATATCCTAGAAGATTTTACAGTCTCAAATTAAAGTTTATCTCCCCTGGGTTATGCATGTTGCTTTTGCGTTAGTTCTTTTTATTCTCACGTTCTAACTTGTTAGTCAATGATGGCGATATCTTGCAGATGCTGGGAAACATTTCTGGTCCTTTTAGTTTTCTACACTGCATGGGTTTGCCCCTTTGAATTTGGATTCCTAAATGAATCTAAGGGTCCTCTTGCTATAGCAGATAATGTTGTCAACGGCTTTTTTGCCATTGACATTGTTCTGACGTTCTTTGTTGCCTACCTCGACAAGAGTTCTTATCTGTTTATAGACAAACCGAAGCTGATTGCATCGAGATATGCCAAAACCTGGCTGTTCTTTGATGTCATCTCTACCATCCCTTTTGAACTTACTCGTAAAGTACTGCCCAACTCTCTTCAGACATATGGGCTCTTTAACATGCTGCGCCTTTGGCGTCTCCGTAGAGTCAGTGCTTTGTTTGCAAGGTAATGTGAAATCTTTCCTTTACCACATTCGATGTAAAGTATTTTATCCAAGGACAATTGCTTTGTTTTTGCAAATTAAACCCAAAAAAACAGTCAAGGTTGAGACGGGACATGAGATTTGTTCTGCTTTGATTCTCGTTTTTTCTTTGCGACTGATAAAGTATCCACTCCCCTCTTTCTTCAACCTATCAGATTAGAAAAGGACAGGAATTTTAACTACATCTGGGTCCGCTGTTCAAAGCTGATATGTGTGAGTATTTGCTGCGCCATTGAATGTCAAATTCAGTTTCATACTTAAACTGTGACTCGGTAGACAAATCCGTCTTATGGTACTTTTGATTCATTTGCAGGTTGTAATGTTTACAGTGCATTTTGCCGCCTGCTTTATGTATTTTCTGGCTGCAAATCATGACATAAAAACCACATGGTTTAGCCTAGTTGCTAACGGCGACCAGTTTCATCTGTGGGGACACTATGTAACATCAGTATACTGGGCCTTGGTTACTATGTCGACCGTTGGTTATGGTGATTTGCATCCCGTGAATACAAAGGAGATGACGTTTGACATTTTCTACATATTCTACATCCTTGGACTTAACTCATATCTTATAGGAAATATGACCAATATGGTTGTCCATCTCACAAGTCGAACGAGGAAATATGTGAGTATAGTGTCATATCGTTTTAAGTTTATTGAGTATAGTTTTTAATGTTGTTTATTGAGTATAGTTTTTAATGTGTTCCTCTTTTCCTGGGATATCAGAGAGACACTGTTCAAGCTGCCTCAGGTTTTGCACAGCGGAACCAGTTGCCTGTCCGCTTGCAAGAGCAGATGCTTGCTCATTTGTTTATGAGGTACAGAACAGATTTAGAAGGACTTCAGCATCAAGAGGTTATTGATTCTCTTCCAAAAGCGATTCGATCCAGCATATCACACCACCTCTTCCATTCACTTGTTGACAAAGTCTACTTATTTCATGGCGTCTCCAATGACCTACTTTTTCAACTGGTAATATATATTTCTTTGTCCTTCCATGTGGTGGTGCTAATATGAAAACAGCACAAACCTTTCTTAGGCTGCAAAAGGATTTTAATCAACTGCGTTTGATACTCTGTTTTTGGTAAACAAAAATTAAAAACAATGTTAAAGAGCAACATTATACTTGAGGAAGAAGAAATGGACTCTGAGCATGATCATTATATTGCTACGTGAACTTGCATTTCTAATAATCAAGAAGATATATAGGGATCCTCTCTAAGGACTTCTATAACTTCTTGACTAATAAATTTCTTAGGTACAATACAATACTGCCTTGCATAATACCTGGAAGCTCCTATGGAACAATAATTTATATGCGTGCTTCTTGTTTTTCTGTTTTTTGGATGCTACATATATATATAGATCATTTCACGAGCATGCCTTGAACTTTTTAAAGGTCGCGGAGATGAATGCTGAGTACTTTCCTCCAAAGGAAGATGTGATTTTACAGAATGAAGCACCAACAGACTTTTATATATTGGTTACGGGCGCAGCTGTAAGATATTATATTCCCTTATTTTACTTTAGCCTATCATTATTCTGTATATTTTTTTGAGTGGCATGTAGAAAAACATTTTTAATGAACACTGGGTTTTGACGAATTTGTATAAGGGGTTTACGTATAAATTTATGAGCTAGTCTATATATAAGCTAGCCATGCCAAATAAATAAGGATACTCCTCAAATTATAACCCTGGATCAAATTACTCCACTTGATTTCTTCAAATGAAACTGATGGACACAAGTGTAATAAGCTAAGAACATTGTTATGTTACGATTCTAGCTAGCTTATTCGCAATCAATGGAGTATGTGAGGTGTGAATATCACTCTGTTCAAGCAGGCGTCCTTCACTGAATATCTCTGATCAACTTAAATAATATTTTGTCTCACTTCAACTCTTTCTCTATAAAAACAAATCAAACTATCTCTAATTTTAATTTCTTGTGACCTGCAGGAACTCGTCATCCAAAAGAATGGTATAGAACAGGCAAGTTTATATGAAGTAGATAGAGTTTCTGTGAATTGTTACTGCTTTGCTTTGTCTTATATTGTCATAGGAATGATAAAAAGACTTATCACAAAAGCTAACAATCAGATCATGTTTTCTGCAATTATATATTGCAGGTTGTTGGTGAGGCAAAGGTAGGAGATGTAGTTGGAGAGATAGGCGTGCTATGTTACAGGCCACAGCTCTTTACAGTTCGAACCAAACGATTGAGCCAGCTTTTACGTCTGAATCGCACTGCATTTATAAATCTTGCTCATTCAAATGTTGGAGATGGGACAATAATCATGAGTAATTTCCTTCAGGTATATATAATATTTGAACCAACCTATTCCTATATGAAGACATGTTTTAATTTTGTTCACAATGCTCTTCTGCTCAAAATGTACATCTTTGTAAGAATGATAATTACTTTCATATTATAAAAATCAAGTCTTTAGGACGAAACAAACTGCTGGCTTCCCCTGGACAATAATATATATTTTGGTGTTTCTTATATTAATTTTTGCCATAACCTGTGGCAGCATCTGAAGGAATCGAGTGATCCAATGATGGAGGGGGTTTTGGCAGAAACGGAGAACATGCTTGCACGGGGCAGAATGGATTTGCCTATCAGTCCATGCTTTGCTGCGAACAGAGACGATGATCTATTGTTGCATCAGTTGCTGAAGAGGGGCTCAGATCCAAATGAAACAGATAAAAATGGAAGGACGTCACTGGTTAGCAGATTTGTTTCTTCCTTCTCTTTGACTGCATAAGCATATATGCACCACGTCTAACTTGGAAACTTGCCAATTTACTGTCTTCTTCAACAGCATATTGCCGCATCCAGAGGCAACGAACATTGTGTGGTTCTACTTCTTGAATATGGAGCCGATCCTAACAAAAAAGGTATTCTTAGAATTAGCAGTAATCAGAGATTTCTTTTCTTGATCATCTCTTTAACATTGTGGAAGGAGATCCCGGTAATGGAGCATTGTAGGCCTTCAACCATATCTAATTGCTCTTTGTTTATGCAGATTTAAATGGAAGTATCCCACTGTGGGAAGCAATGTTGGGAGGGCATGAATCGGTGATAAAGCTTCTGATAGACAATGGTGGAGACCTATCCTGTGCGGACGTAGGGCATCTGGCATGTTCTGCAGTGGAGCAAAACAACTTGGAATTGCTCAAAGAAATTGTAGGATATGGCGGCGATGTGACGCAGCTCAGAAGCAACGGCACAACGGCACTTCACACGGCGGTATGCGATGGAAACACTGAGATTGTAAATTTCCTTGTACACCAAGGAGCAGATATTGATAAACCAGACGTTCATGGATGGACTCCTCGGACTCTGGCAGATCATCAAGGCCATGAAGATATCGTAGAGATGTTCCGCAGCATCCGGGAGAGCAAAACACCCCTTGTTACTCCCACCGCGATGAATTATTCCAAGTGCCCCGGTAAGTTTCGTAGTGAACCAACGACGCGTGCCCCTCAAGACGTGACTTGGTTGCAGAATAATCCAAGGCGAAGAGCCGACCATTTTCACAATTCTTTCTTTGGGATCATGTCGGCTGCTGCTAACCGTGGTATGCATTCACCAGCTTAACGTCCATAATTTTCAGTCAGAATGATCATTTTCCCTATCCCTTAACGATTCTGTTCTTGATATCTGAAAATATGCAGATCAAGCCCATGCATCTTCGCAAGACAACGATAATGTTGCAGAGAACCTGAATGGATTCGCAGCGAGAGTAGTTGTGAGTTGTCCAGAAAAAGGGGAACATGGTGGGAAGCTCGTGTTTCTGCCGAAGTCCCTTGAAGAACTGATAGACATAGGGGTGAAAAAGTTCGACTTTTTGGCCAACAAAATTCTGACTAGAGAAGGAGCTGAGATTGAGGATATAAAGCTTATAAGAGATGGAGATCATCTCATTCTTGCACGGGATAGAGCTCTTGAGCCCGATGAAGAAGGCAGGTAGACATGTACAGAAACAGAGATAGTTGGTAGAATTAGTTGATACTGTTAAATCACGAATTGTTTTTGGAAGAAGGATTTTATACACCTTTTCCGTAATTATATTCTATCAGTCATAGTTGTAAATAGGCTATAATCTTGGGGAGCTGATGGACTAACAGAATCAAAGTGCAGGGTTTGGGTGGGTATCTAAAAATTTTACGGCTAATACCCAAATTGAGGTGGCGACGAGTTTTTAACTTTTAACGAAAAAGAATAATCTTTTTCTTCATTCCATCCTCCCATTTACTTGTTCATAAATGACATATTGTCGAACATTGCTCTTCAAACTTTTAGAATATAAGAAAATTAGAATAAAGTATTCATACTTCTCAGGTTTGCATAAAAAATGGAATATATAATACTGAAAAATAAAATGAGAATAGAATGAAGGAGAATAAATAGCTAATATAATACAATATGTAAAGAATAAAAAAAATGGATGTTATTAGTAGACTAATCGCCAGATTGAACGTGAGGTCTAAGCCTAATAGCAAATATATTCTCATAGATAGGCCTAACTCGCCAAAAGCCGTAATCTCCACCTAAACCCTTTCTCACCTGGATCTCCACATTTCGTAAAGCTTTTTCCTGCTAAAGGAATTCATTCTGAAAAATTCATCCGATATTGTAAATTGTTTCACCCTTTCTGCATTTCCTCTCCTTTCATCTTCCAGAGAAGCCTATCTTCAACTATTCTTATATCGAAACCCGTACAGAACTTTATAACTGCTCAAAACCAAGCCATATTTTAGCTACCGCTTGACATCTTGATTCCTGACATGCTTTTTTACTAGAACTAGAAATAGACAAGTTACAGTAAGCTGCCAATGATTTTATCATCAGTTTATTACCTAATAATGTCTGTCTTCGTTGAAGCTGTGGTTTCTACCGTTGAAGCTGAGGTTTTTACCGGTGAAGCTCTGGTTTCTACTGTTGAAGCTGAGGTTTCTATCGTTGAAGCTTTGGTTTCTACTGTTGAAGCTGAGGTTTCTACCATTGAAGCTTACAGTTCTGAATTTCACCTCTCCCCTGTTGGTCGTCATCTCATCCAAAATCTCAGCATCATAGAAATCTTCGGAACCTTTATCCCCATCACCATCAGCCGCAACCTTTTCCTAAATTAACATTTTCAACTCAATGTTATACAACTCGCATTGAAACGTGTGTACACAAGCAAAACAGAAAACATCTTAACATCCACAAAGCCTTGCATAATAAAATTATTATAAATTATTCTTTTATTTAGAAATAATTAAATTATACAGTCCAGAGCAGGGAGTGTTAATGAAAGAAAAGAAGGACTTACCACAAGTGATATATTACGGGAAACAAGTGGATCACCAGCAATTTCCTCGTACTCAGAAGCATCTAGCTCCTGAAGATGGCTGGGATCGAATAACTTGGGAAGCAAATGCTCTCTTATGCATATGAGAAGGAAGAAAGGTAGTGGAAACAATATTCCACCTATAGGGATCCATGTCACTCCCCAGCACACCACCAAATAAAGAAGCTGCAGCACTGTGAACAAAGCTATGCTCTTGAAAGGAACCGACTCCACGAATGAAGCATGAGAACCGGCCAAGATTCTGCTCAACATACAGAAATCACAACATTAGGACAATGAGAGAAACTGAATATACAAAAGATCAGTTTTTTATGCGACTAACTTGTATCTCCTGCTTGGAGTGATAAAGAGAAGCAGAATCCTTTCCCAGAATTGATTCCCTGGAAGACTATCAATGGCCATGTAAGCAAAATATCCCCAAAGAACAGAGGTTGGAATCCTTTTGATGATGGGGATGCCGAAAAGTGATGCCCCCACAAGGATTGACTGCAAAGTATTGCTCATTCTTTGCTCGTTTACTCTAACTGGCAAATAGGCATCTATGTGTACCTCAGGATCAAATTCACCTTGTTCACCATCCTTGTCCTCACGTTTTGTTACAGCCTCCTTCAAAGTCTCTAACTCCTTATCCTATACCATGTTTAAAACCTTGTTTACATTGATAACTATTCAACTTCAAAGCATACTCACAGTTTCTAGGTCTATGGCACTTACTGTAGGGGCTGTGTCCATTTCTATGAACACTGCCTGCATCTTTCCATATAACTCAGAGTTGCTCCTATGGTACTTAATGCATTCTTTGGCGCTCTGTACCACCTTCTTTCGCATCAACTGCACATTGGGTTATTTTTCATGAGAAAAATCATATAATTGATTGCACGTTGAGTAGCTAGAGAAGCATTCATCCAAAAAAAGATTCTTGCCTGCCTCTTAAGAACCGCCAGACTTTTTGTATGCATTGGGGACTGAGGAAGGACTCCATTTGATGGAGGAAGCCCAAGAAGACCACAGATAAGAGTCTAGAGAGCATAAAAATATACATATCACCATCAGTCAACTTAGTGAATTCATAGAGCAGAAAAGCAAGCATTTTAAGATAAAATAACATGCCAGAATTCCGAGCAAAAACATATCATAGTGGTAGGCTGATGGCTTTTGAAGGTTGAACTCCTTCTGTTGAGCCAGCTGGGAGGCTACACTATGATCAAAGAAGTATAATCCTGCTATCATCACAGCTGGAACAATTGCAGCAAAAATATAAACCACAGGTACCTTCCCCATATCCTGCATTTCGTAGCTAACTGTCAAATCGTTTCTTGGACTTCCGTATCAAACCACAACTTAATACAACACACACATATGCATGTATAGGCATGCATATACAATAATACCTTCACTACTGTCCAGTGGTACAGAGACACAGATTCCCAAGGAAGGGGGCAATACAGTCTTCTAGGAACTCCATCTGGCAATTTGTTTGGTACAAGATAAGATAACAGAGTCCATAACACAACCATCAATGGAACTCCGTAATCTGCGATGAGACCTCGTAGACATCCTACATTTGATGCAACAATAATGATATAACATGAATCAGAACTAAATTATGGCTTACAAAGAAAAGCCTTTTGTTTATGGTCTTTTTATGCGGTCGTTATTTGTATATATCATTCCTGTACCTGTTCCATATCGCCATGATCTTGCTCTTCTACTTTTTAAGGCAGTGAAAAGTAACCCAAAAGCAAAAATGGTGGCAAGTAATCCATTAGTATACAGCCATTGGAATTGAAATTCCTGCGCAGATCGATCTACATCCTTCGGAACACCAAACTCGCCTATTAGTCCCTGCGGTTCAATTTCAAACAATTGAGAGGTTGATTTCTGAGACGCCAAATTCTAAATCTATTTTGCTACAAAGAAAAAGCAATACCCTTATAGCTTGTTGAAAGAATAGGACAGTGATTAACATGCCAAATAATTCCCCTGCAACTCTAGTAAACCTAATGATAACCGTGCAGGCATTGAAAATTGCAAGCAGAATCAACATGAGTCCAGTCCAGACACAGACCCTGCAAAGCATAGGAATATATTTAGGAGCAAAATATATGAAATCAAAACATTTAAGTATTGGGGAGGATGAGGAAGACAGAGGCAGAATTATGTTTAGTCTCTTACCAACCAGCCCAAGCCAGAAACAAATGAGCACCCAACTCTGGCCTCTTTTTGCAAAACTGGTACAGATAACCATACATTATAATAGTGGGTTCAGCAACCCCCAAAATCAACAAAGGCTGTCCACCCAATATGGAGTGGATGATTCCGCAAATCGCAGTTGATGCTAATGTTTCCACTGTGCTCAAGCTTCCGTCTGGAAAAAAAACATGTTTTTCAATTTTGAAACTCAGTTTTTGATACTTGTTAACATAATATCCACTAAAAGATTAGAGGCTATAGAATAAAGAGGTTGTTTACCGGTATCCTTGTTAAGTTGTTCTCCAAAGGCAATGACCGGGAGAGCAGAAGCGAAGAACATGTAGAAAGTTGGAGCCAATAACCTGGCACAGATGACAACAGAAAATCAGAACTATGCAAACTCAAAAAGGAAGAAGAGAGATGTGTGACGTCATAAATGAGGATTACTTTACGCCAGAACAGAATGCGCCAGTCCAATCTTGTTTATAGCATGCAGCTCTTCCTTTGACATCGTGGACAATGCCGTGGAATGGTCCATTCTTGACCGCCATAGCTGATGCAAAAAATGAAGCAGATATTAGACAATACTGGCAGGCGAAAGAGAAGCCCTGACTATTCAATTCAAATGAGAGATTGTTAATGTGGTAAGAAGAAACGAATAAATAAGGTCGACGGTGTCGATGACAGAATTATAGAAGAAACCAAAAGGGACGAAATTCAAAGTTCAAAAAGAAGAATACACCAAATAGTCGGAAACATGCGAGGCTGCACTCAGAGTCACTCTGTTATTTCAGGAAAAGGCAAAAGAGAAAAACTGAAAATAACTTATAACTGAAGCAGAAAAAGTGGAATCCAAATATTCTTTCTTCAGATCATTCTCCATGAAGTTTTTTTCTTTGGGTTTGGGGGGGCGGGGGCGGCGCATGTCGGTTACAGAAATGCAGAGCAGGAGATGTGAACATGAATGGTGAGAAACAGGAACAAAATCTAATAATGGGGTACGTGGTTAAGTTTCAAATTACCGCGACGCTACTCACCGGCAATCTTTCTGGAAGTGGAGAAAGACAGTGATTTCAAGAAAAAGCTTTCCGTGGAGCAGAAGGGTATTGTATTTCGGAACTGGAGACTTCTATTGAGGCGGAGTAACCAGACAGTAACTAATACTTGAGGAGAAGAAAGCAAACAGAGGAAGGTTCATGGAATGCAGGTACATGAGGATTAAGTTGAAGGACTAACAAGGCACATTGAAGGCAGAGACAGATGAAAGAGGAAGGGGAAGAGATTGAGGGAAGAAGGAGGAGGGTAGATAGTAGAGGCGGCGAAGAACAGAGAAATACCACACAGAATGAAAGAGCGAAATGGGATGCGAGACAATCGGAAGGGAGAGATTATTATATTATGGTGTGATTGTAACGTCCAAGAGATCTTCGTCAGGGATATTTGTGTGTGAGTGGTAAATGAATGTAAAGTGCGTGGGACCCACCCACACTGTAGAATGTTGTTTTTGGAACGAATGATTCACCGTCACGTTTGTTTTGTCCGTATTAGCTCCTATAACGATAATCCAAATGGTAATCTTAGGATTACAGCTAGCAGATGCCACATTTATGTGACCAATTTGTCGCATAGTATCACCACTACACGCATCTCAGCATGAACATAGGAATTAGGAGGAGGCGAAAACTTGTTTTGACCAGTTTGACTGTTGTGTGCTGTGAGGGAAGAAGAAGCAAGAGAACCATACGACACAAATCCGTTTGTTGCTCTACCAGAAACAAGAAAACAAATTAAAAACACCGCTTGTTTTTTGCGAGTGTTGATTCATTAAATGATTGAATGAACATGAATAGCCAACTTTACAGCTAGCGGCCAGCCAATTTGACAGCCTTCCCTCTGCCCCACTTCTCTGCGTCATCATCATCTTCATGTTTTTCCAACATATTTTATACTTGTTCCCCACATATGTTCGCTCATATTACCCTGATGTTTCTCGATTTTCACCCAAATCATATATCCTCACATCTTTAAAATTAAAATTATAATCAGGACTGAGTTTTAAAATGTTTGAACATCTCGAATAAGGACAAGAAGAAGCATGGCCATTAATGTAGACTATGGAAAGCGTCAGATCTCAAGCAAGAGTCCAATTTCTTCTGGAATTTTCATCTTCCCATTTGTGAGTACGCGGCATGGGAAACTTGAATTATACGTAACTATAAACATGCGTACATGCAAAATGGCTTGGCATGATCTGAAGCTAAGCCTGCGTCCCTATAGACTATAGTATAGAACTCGTGGATTTTCCCTTCTTGGCATAATGGACCCCTCCCTTGAATATAATTCACCCATTAAGTATTATGCAAGATCCAAATGAATGCATGTTGAGTTTTGATTTGTGAGAGGCGAGATTACGGTTTAAGGAAAAACACCGTTGTAAAGTGCTCTTAATGATTGAGGTGGTAGGCGAAGCATTATTATTAAGTCTTATATCAGCTCTCATTAATCATGGCAATTCCTAACCACTGACTCCACATCTCAGTAATTATTAAAGCAACAACAAAGGGAAAGCTTGATGCGGTGAAGGTTACATCAAAAGCCCAACAATGGAATGGAGGGACCATATACACACACACACACACATCAGAACCTACCAGTCCTTCATTTGTGATGATGACGGAAACTTTCTGCTGATACCTAAATGTTTGGCCTGTGAACTTTATTAAGCATATATGCTTGTTACTATCCTTCAATTCATAATTAATCTCCATCTAAAAATATGCTCAATAGTATACAGACAAGACGGTTCATTGTTCAGTCAGAGCAATCCTTCCCCCCCCCCCCCTCCCCCCTTGACGAACGCACTTGTTATCAAATATTTATAACATGCAGCTCAAAACCCATGAATCTTCGCAAGAAAATATTCATATTGCTGCAGAAAACTTGAATGGATTCCCGACAAAATGCTAGCTTACTAATCATTTCGCAAAGTAGACTTGCTAAAAGGGAGTATTAGTCATGAAACACTCTCTACACATCGTAGGGATTGAACCCTTGACTAAATACTTGTAGAATTCAACTAAGTGCCAATTATACTAAGTCTCATGATTTGTACATTTGTGATTTGTTATCAAAGCAGAGAAAATGGCGTTGACCGAATTGTTCCGTTGGATTCTTCTGATAAACTACTCACAATTTTGCTGGCCTTCAAAAAACAACAACTCAGAGCTTGGCACATGCACATGTATTGGCCGATCCCCAACACTGACTAAAGTCTAAAACCTAACCAAGTCTCCAAATTCCACAAAAAGATCTGTCTTTTTGCGTTACAATTTGATACATTTTGTGGACAAAAGAAAATATGACATGCATTTTCAAAACCATGGGATGGGATGCCTAATTAATTTCATTTTTTGCTTTAACACTGAGTCCTTAACCTTTTCATTAGTCTCCCTCTACTAGCTCTTTCCGTTTAAATTTATACAGCTTGAGATTTTCATTTCATGTCAACGTTGCGTTTTTCTTCTTGGCAAGTTTTAATAGATATATGTCTCTGTTATATACTACAAGATTAGGCATAATTGCACGTTAGTAAGACTTCCCCTGTTGGCAGAGATGGCAGAACCTGCGATCCCTAATTAATTAAATCTATCATTTATGTACGTGCGTGAATATACCTGTTATTATTCACTTAATTAAGGTTATAATATTTTTAGTTGAATGCTCAACTTTTGGGGCACGTACGTGGTTTTTACTTCATAGAATGTTTGAAGCATAATATTCCTTAATTATATTCATTCATTCATGCATGCATCGACATGTGGGTCTGAATCTGGCCGGAGAAAACGAAAATATGGACCAAATGATTGGTAGAGGAGGCTGGGAAGGATGTATCAACCGGATTTTATTAAATAGTGTCGATAATATATTATTTTTATGAATATATAAAATTCAAAGTCAAATCAAGGATAAGTTGATAATCAATGCCTTCTCCCAAGAGCATGAATATATATATATGGAAGATCTGAAATTGAGAGATTAACTGCGGGGGTACATGTGTAATCTCTCATATTCACAGCAATTATTTTCGAATCACTTTCTTTAATAATATAATAAATATAGAAGATCTGATAATTTAATTAGGAATTGGAATAAGAATATCACACCGGGGGGGATGTACATGTTGGAATTTACTAGAGGAGGCGCTGAATATTAAAATAATGTAGAACCCAGAAGAAGGAAATTAAAGACGAAAAGGCATGTGAGGGGCAGAGAGATTCAAAGTTTCAGACGATAGCGTAGCCGATCGTTGACTTTTTTGTTAAAGTCTAATAAGAATCTGAAGTATATCCCTCTTTTTCCAAAATTTCAGCCATATTTCTGTCCATAATAATGTGGAAGCCTTCTCTTTCCTTCTTCTGTTACTGTCTCCTCCTGTTCGTCCACTCCTCCGACGCCGACGTGGGCACCGCCGCCCAGTACGGCCCTCCGTTTCTACGTAAGTCCTATATATTAATTCATATGTTGATTGTTTGTGAAGTGTGTGATGTTTAGTTGGAAGTGTGTGTGACAGCGACGGCGTGTTTCGAGGGAGACGCGTCGGAGTTCCCGTCGAGCAACATGTTCGGATCGGCGGGGGAGGGAATATGGGACAATGGGGCGGCGTGCGGGAGAGAGTATCAGGTGAGGTGTATAAGTGCGGCCGCGCCGAGGACTTGCATTGCGGGTCAGACCATTCAGATTAGGATCGTGGACAGAGCCCTGTCGTCTCGTTCTCGTCCTTCCTCCGACGCCACTTCCATGGTGCTCTCCGCCACCGCCTTCGGCGCCATCGCCAACTCCTCCGCTTCCTTGATCAACATCGAATTCCAACAGTACCCTCTCTTCCTCTCTATCTGTTGGCTCGCTATATAGCTGTGTTTCGTTTTGATCAAACTATTGAATCATGTTGCCTTTTTTGCCATTTGCAGGGTTTGAATGAATTTGATAACAACATCGCAGTGGTATCTATTTTAAGTATTTTTACACCAATCAGAGTCGTCAAAGCCAGAATATCTCTCTCCAATGATTCCTGGCTTTGTCCATGTCTTTTAGTTCGCTTTATACGCAACCCACATATAACTGGTAAATTCATTTTATTATATCATCCTACCGCTTGCGTTTCTTGATCAATTCATTATATAATATTATTGATAGATCGTCTCTGGCGGGTAATATATATATCACATGTTACTGTAATATTGAATTCTAAAACTTATCTTAAAAATTATAAGCGGATTGATTATGCTGTATAGGTTTATTGTTTGTATTTGACGACCATGCATGTGTAGTACCAATCAAGTGCATGTGGGATGTTTGATATTTTATGGATGCCGATTTAGTTCTATAGCTAACTCCAAAAGCTTAGCTTATAACATTTCGAAAAAGAAAAATACAGGGATGGGGAAGGGAGGGAGCAACGAGAGTGATGGACGGAATCAAGGCGGTTGAAAAATGAAGGCGTAGTATCAGTGAATGTCTACAAAATACGAGTTATTTGATATATATATATATATATATATGCATAGGAATTTATATGAGTAAGGATGTACAACACAAAGTCAATTAACATTATCCCACTGGTCAAACTTTGGCTCTTGTCTTCCCTTTCATCCACCCAGTGATTTTAATAGAGGAGTGAGAAAAAAGAGAAAAATAAATGATTTTAATATTAATTTATTTGGATGAATGAAAATGGAGGAGAGGGAAGAGAATTTAATGTTATATTGTTTAATTCAGGAAAAGAGAGGAGAAAAAATATTTTTATATAGACAACTATTAAATATTGAAGAGATATTTTAAGAAAATTAAAAAAATATTATAAATATAATGGTCAAAATAATAAAAAAATTAATTTTTTCTCAAAATCCTCTAATTTTGGAATGAATGTTATAGATTTTTCCCTCTCTCCTTATAAATTTTATAGTGCCAAATAAAAAAATAAAATGACAAAATCCCTTTCCCCCTAATTCCTCATACCAAATACACCCTAAATGAGATTTCAGAGCCAATGATCTAAGCTTTTGGATCTTTCGGTATCCTATAACCTGTAATTAGGAGTGTATTCAACTAGCTATGGGTGAGACATGCGACTATTTAGAGTGTGTTTGATCCTTAGAGAGTATAACTTTGTTGTGATTCTAGTCGTAGCGCTTAGAGAGGCATCATAGTTATTGGGTGTCTACATTTACGTTTGAGGATAATAGACAGTTCGTCTTACTCGATATTGGTATCGCCTAGAAGAAAATGAGACTTCACCCTACCTTTAGATCGTGGGTGAATTCAACTATTTTCTAAAAAAATTTATAAAAAAAAAAAAGTGAATTTCATGACTGGCACATACTTTAAAAAATTAGTTGTACGAGTATTATTTATAGTCCAAAAGTGGCAATAATGCTAGTCATATATTAACCCAACCAATCCATGCCCGCTCCCTTGGAAACTCTGAGGAGGATCAAACTCGCCTTCAACTCGCTTTGACTCGTGCAAACTCAACCGCTTCTGAATGGTTGATATGGGCTCTGGATTAATAAAATGGTGTATGCGAGCAATAGGCAAGAAGCACAAAAATTAGCACCAGGCATTCTGAAGGCAGAATAACGTTCATGATCCGAATATAACACATAAACATTAATGACTGTTGAATTTAATCGGTGTCCTATTTCATCAATTGTTATTTTAATAAAGAATACAGGAGCACATTTGTTGAATTCAATTCATCTGTAGAGGCAGGCATCTTAAAGCTTGCAAGCACCCTGGAAATGAAGAACTCGATTTAAGAAATTATAACTTCCCTTCAATTGCATTAACAAAACCTGTTTCATTCAGCATTACGGTGCTCCAATGTAGATGAAATTATCTGTCCAAGTCGCATTTTTTATTATAATTTAGGATCTCCTCGGCGCTATTCTCTTTGTTGTTTGTCTTACTGAAAAACTGAATTCTCCAACTACCAGTGAAAGATACGGACAGAAGCAAGAACACAACATATAATCAATCAAAATAACTCACCAACAACTAGAACATCATAACACCTTCTAAAATTACAAATCTTGTGTCATGGAAGTAGGGTCTTAGATTAAAGAAGCAATGGCCTAAATCCCCAACACAAAGCTGCACAAAGTCTAGATGGCTGCGAACCTAGGAACATCAACTGGGAACTGATGGATCTCATCTATCCAAGGGTTCTTCTCCTTCGCTGGTTTCACTTTCCTCAGAGCCTTCCAAACTGCACTATTGCACTTGAATCCAGATCCAAATGCTATTTGCCATATTCTATGCCCTCTCTTAATCCTTCCCTTGGCTTCAACATAGGCCAATTCGTACCAGAGTGAGCTGCTCGAAGTGTTGCCAAACCTGTAAAGCGTCATCCTTGAAGGCTCCATGTGCCAGTCCGTTAGTTGCAGGTTCTTCTCCAACTCATCCAGAACGGCTCTTCCGCCTGCATGAATGCAGATATGGTCGAAAGCCAGCTTAAAATCTGGGATGTATGGCTTCACCTTCATCTTGAGAACTTTCTTGGCCACCAGAGATGCGAAGAAGAGCAATTGTTCAGACATTGGCAATACAAGAGGACCCAAAGTGGTAATGTTGGTCTTTAAAGCATCCCCTGCAACTGCCATTAGATCTTTTGACAGAGAAACACCGATCCTCCCTGTGGAATCCTCTCTCTGAGTAACACAGGCGAAGCACTTGTCATCAGCACCTTTGTGGGTTCGAACTGTGTGCACCAATTGATACTTTGCTCTCCGCCTGTCAATCCACCTGTTAGAAAGCAAGATTGCAGCTCCCCCCATTCTGAACAAGCAATTTGAAACGAGCATGGATCTGTCGTTTCCAAAATACCAATTCAAGGTGATGTTTTCCATGCTGATGACCAGAGCATAAGAACTTGGATGGGCCTGAAGAAGATCTTTTGCAAGATCGATGGAAATCAAACCAGCACTACAACCCATGCCACCAAGATTGTAACTCAGAATGTTACCTCGAAGCTTGTAATGATTAATAATCATAGCAGAGAGAGAAGGTGTGGGATTGAATAAACTACAATTCACAATCAAAATCCCAATGTCTTTGGGTTTCACACGGGTTTTTTTAAAGAGCTTGTCGATGGCTCCAAACATGACCATATGAGCTTCCTTTCTGGCTTCTGCCATATTGGGATTCGGAGGAACCCTTAAAACAGCTTTAGGGAGGTACGTAGACTCACCAAGTCCAGATCTTTCCAGTATTTTCCTCTGGAACTGGACGTTTTCCTCAGTGAAAGTTCCTATAGAACATGACCGATCCATGAAAATCTGCCTCGTGCATTTGCGTGCATCCTCAGGCTTGTAACAAGCAAAATCCACGAGGTAAACAGAGCGAGGACGGGTTAGGAAGTAGAGGGTGAATAAGAAGACGAGCAGAGCTGAGCAGATGATAACAGAGATGAGATTGTATCGGAGGTGATTCCAGAGGTCAAGGAGATCCTGGAGTGAAAATGTAGAGAGGTGGGCTGCTATTAAAAACATTAAAGGCAATAAAACCAGCAACATTCCATGGGTCATAAGGTAGTGGTATCCCAGTTTCACGTATTTAAGTTTCACAGATTGTTTGAAATCGGGGAGCTCTCGTGAAGAAGATTCCACCAAGGGAGATTTTGGATTTGATTCCGACATTTTGAGTGCTAGAGGGTTTCCGAGAAATAGGTCGCAATGGAACGAAACAGGGATTCAAATTTCCGGCCTATGTCAATAACACATTGAAGAGAAACAAGTATGAGCCAGTTACCGTCGAATGAAGACTTGATGATCCGGGTTAAGTTACTAGTTCTCCAGAAAAACTTTGTGTTGCTCGAGACTTTTCGGGCTTGACAAATGAAATGGTGGGAAACACGAGTTTAAGAAATTGCGACGAGAAACCAGAGTAAGTACGCCGGAGGAATCAAAGCAACTCTACAAACACGAATGTAATGTAACTTCTCAATAGAGAGAAATGGGGACGATTATCGATCAAGAAAAGATCATGACATTCTTTTTTTCATCGTCGAGAAAATGGAATCTGACTCAGAGGTTCTTTAAAAAAAAGAGCGAGATAGTAATGTAACAAAATCAGAGACAGTAATGAAGCATTAATGGAACAAAATGCTTAGTCACGAAAAGAAAAACGCCATAGTCAACAGGGGAGATGGATTTTAAAAGAGAGAAGAAAGAGGAAGGTGACCTTAAACGCCATAGTTACGATGGAGAATCTCAGAGGGGGTCGCGCAGGCCTCAGAAAACAACGGAGGAACAAAGCGAGGAGCGAAACCCGAGGCCCACACTGTGGTTCGCAAAATGACACTGATAAAGGCGGCACAGGATTTGAGGAAATGCAACAGAGTCAGAGAGGTTGAAAATATTTATAATGAAAATTTTCGTATTTTAATTTTTTTTAAAAAGAAATCGGGAGAACTTCACAATAATTTTACTCAGAACAAACCTTTGATTATTATTTTTTTATAAAACAAATTTTAAAAATAAGTTTATCTATTATTTAAAAATAGTGCGAAATATCCTCTCTTTTTTAGGAAATATCAATGTTAAATAGAGCGAACTGTCAATTATCTTTAAGCGTAAATTTAAATATCTAAAAGTTAAGATGCCTCCCTAAATACTACGACTGAAATTTAAAAATCAAATACACTCTAAATAGTTATATGTCTTACCCTTCAGTTACGGGGCCTTTTGAATGAATCTCGCAATGGAATTAAATTTCATAAGGTTGTACAAAAAAAAATCACAAGATGTTGTTACTTTGGAGTCATTTGCTGACACTGTTAAATAAACAATTATAGATCGAAAGCATTCATTTTTTAAATTCAATTAAAAAGTTTTTTTTGGGTGATGGGTGGCGAAATGCGAGCACATTCCAGGATAGTATGTGGGGGATCGGTATGCTCATCACTACTATAGATCGTCCATGAGATTTTGAATATTCTAAATTTAATAAAATTTAATTGTTATATTTTAAATATTTTTTTTACTTTGATAGATATAAAATTTAAAATAAAAATAATCTTATAACTATCATTTTATTTAAAAATAAATTTATCATTAAAAATTTTAAATCTAAACTATCTAAATCTCATCATAAAAACGAGCATCTGGCGCTAATTAATGAGGATCCGTGGAGAGGGAGAGAGGTAGGAACGATACTTTAGGGAAGAGTAAATG
Organism: Leucaena leucocephala; assembly: GCA_037074615.1. Lineage (NCBI taxonomy): Eukaryota > Viridiplantae > Streptophyta > Magnoliopsida > Fabales > Fabaceae > Leucaena > Leucaena leucocephala. Next base: position 3,920,033 of record CM073540.1, on the reverse strand, counting down.
CCCCGTTGACAAAGGGAGAAAGAAAGGGCCAAATTGCGAGAAGAAGTTTAACCACACCTTTAATTTAAAAAAGGAATAACTTTTAGGCTGATGCAGCACGTGTAGTAGCATATCTCCGTAGGAGGACTATGCTTTTCCGAATGAAAGACTGAACAAAAGCAAAACTACAAACATCAGCATCGGTCGGTCGGTCAGAAAGGCCTAACTTCTCTCCTCAATATTCGCTTTTCTTGGTTAAGAGGAGGAGAATGATTTATGACACAAAAAATTATCAATCTGAAAATAATAATAAATGTTAAAAGTTTATCTCGAAAATATTTATGAAAGAGCAGTGAGTATCGGAAAATTTTATCTTTCTCGACGTCATCCTAAAAGTTTTAGAGAGAGAGATGTCACTCTACTCTAATGGTAGCTCAAGCTGAAGTATGTTATGTGGATCTTAATGCCACGGGTGCTTTGATATGGACTCGAAAACATGCATAAAGCAGCAGTGAATGGGTGAAAGAAAATGTTAAAAAATGAGCAGTGTCCAAATTAAGCAAGAAGATTAAATTAAGATTGATGAAGACAGAAGAAAAGGAAGGAAATGGTAGGCAGCAAGAAGGGGATGATGGTAAATAAACATTGAAAAGGATGGGCATTGCAAGTAGAGCGGTGGGAGAGGTTGGCAGAAGGTGAAAAAGCATGAGGGTAAGCCAGAGAAGAGTCCAAGATACTGATCATAATTCATAACGTACAGGGAGGAGAGCACCAAAACAGAGAGGGCAGGCAACAGGCAGGACGGTAAGACGGTGGGGGTTGTGTAATGAAATAATGGAATACAAACAAGAAGGAGCAGTCTTACTGTTACTGTGACATTTTAACCCTGCAAATTTAATCTTAATGATCCCATGTTATTTGTTTTCAATCCAATTATATTTGGCTGGTTGATGTTGTCGTGAACCTTGTCTCTTTTGACCCAAAAATGAAGACCGGGGGGGAGGTGGGTCCCGCGGCGAGTGGGATGACGGACGGGGGTGAGAGGTCGACCAACTTTACAGCTCAATAAGAACGAATCCAGGTCATCATCATACATACGCACTCGACTAGTTTACTGGAACTGTGGGAGCTATAAATTAAGGCGACGATCCACGTGCGCCTCTCTCCTCCTCTCCTCCTCTTTCTTGTCCCTTTTTTTAAATATACCAACTCTTACAGGAATACGTATTAAAATTGAACTTAAAAATATTGGGTCCATGACTCTAGCATCGTTGGATACGGAAGTTGAAAGTAGGGTGACATTTTAGAATAGGCAGGCTTCTTCGTTCATCCTCAAAATCCCGTTTGCCGACCGACCCTGCATGCTCTACTCCAGCGGCACCTCACGAAACGACACCGTCTATATGGCAACATGGAGGGGGCCATCCCCCTCCAAGTTTTGTGGCCCAAATCAGATGATTGGGCCCAGTCCGTTTCATGGACTCGAGAGAATTGCCTATCCCGCCCAATCTTCTAATGACCGTTTCTCTTCCCCTTCTCCTTCTTGTTTGTTAAATATATTGCTGCCTAACGACCGTACCCACGTCTGTTTCTTCTTCTTCTTCTATTAGAATAATAGTAATTGCAATGGGCAGTTCATGTATCAAGACAAAACACATCTTTTTGGATGACGACACGTGCTCACATAAACAATTTATATATATTCGCATGCTTATCAAACATGTATGTAATGCGTCATTGATGTGTATTAGGTGTTTATTCGCATGATCTTCCAGAGTTTAACAAAACTGGATTCCCCTCCCCCTTGGGATCATAGTTTACGCCATGATTGGATTTGAATGGACTGTTGCCAAGCTCTTCTGGTACCTCCTCTTCATGTTCTTCACCTATTTATACTTCCCCTTCTATGGAATGATGGCTGTGTCTATGACACCAGATCACAACTTTGCTGCCATAGTTTCCTCTGGCTTCTACTTAATGTGGAACCTTTTCTCGGGATTCGTCATTCCCAGAACTGTAAGTACCTTCCTTCGTTGCTTCTCTTTCTGATTCGGTTTAACAGAGAGACCATGTGACTTACAAAGCTTAAATTATTTGTTGTGAAACAGAGGATTCCCATATGGTGGAGATGGTACTAGTGGGTTTGTCCAGTGGCTTGGACTCTATGGATTGTTTGCTTCGCAGTTCGGAGATGTGAAGGACAAAATGGAATCTGGAGAGACAGTGGAAGAGTTTTTGAGGGATTATTTTGGGTATAGGCGAGATTTTCTAGGAATATCTGCCACGGTGGTTGCCGGCATTTCCGTGTTGTTTGGACTTATCTTTGCCTTCTCAATCAAGGCATTTTAATTTCCAAAAGAGATAGAGATTCATAGCTTGTGAAGCTCATTTTTTTTTTCCCACCCGGTTCACCGGAGTTTTGCCCCGACTACATCCGGATCCGATCCGTGTCGCACACCTGGCTATGGTGGGTGAGTCTCCCAACGGGGATTTTCTGCGTACGCCAAGGCTCGAACTCGAGACTTCGCTTAAACGATACCGAATCGCTTAACACTCAGACTAACCCCGTTGGTGCTCATGATTACACACACATACACATACATAAAGAAAAGTTGTAACCTTTGGTTGTAATTTCTGGAAATGGTCTTCTTCAACGACTTATCTTTCTAAAAGCTTCAGAGTTGCTGTCAACTACTGTGGTAGGATGATTACAAAATGTTTGGAAAGCAATGCATTGGATGTCAAGAAGAGAGAAAAAGATAAGAAAATGCAGAGGCATGCTACGAAAGTAATGGAAACGTGGAACACACGTCGGCGAGGTTGTCGTTTTTCCTCCACATTTTATTCTTTTATGGTACACCTACCCAGTGTCATGTTTTCTAGTGATTATTAGATACCCACAAATGAATAAAAGTACATATTTTAAGCTTCATCTTTTTAATATTTATTTTTTTGTGGGGTAAAGATATCATTTTTATATTGTGGTATATGATAATTTATTGATATGAAGTTTGAAAATGAAAAGCATTCAACAAGTGATACTGACAACGCCATAAATATTTGGTTTAACTTCTGAAAAAAATTTATAAAAAAAATGATTTAAAAATAATTATAAAAAATTGATTCAAAAAACAAAAATTTAAAAAAATAATTGTTTAGATAGATATTATTATAATAATTTTTTTATAGATAAATTATCAGAAAAATTATTGGGTAAGATAATAAAAAAATGACAAATATAAAATAGTAATTACATAACTAAAAAATAATTTTTCCCATAATAAACTTATTTGAAGCTATAGTTTTAAACTCCTAAAAGTATAATTTAATCCAAAATACTTTTAAATATTTAATAACTATTTGTTTAATTATTGACCAAAATTATCACTTTTGAAACCACAATTTTAATGCAAACTAAACGCACTTAAAATTTTCAACTCTATTTTTATTTTTTTTTGTTCATTCGGTTTACGAAATTTTGCCTCGACTACATCTGAATCTGACCGCGTTGTGGGACAAAAAAAATTGCAATAAAGGTAAGGCTCGTGGGCAGCCCTGGGAGTCTCTTTGGGAACTGAGAAGAGATATTATTCATTTCTATTTTCATCTTAATCTCATTATTGGCCAGGAAAAAAATTGCCATATTTTTTTTTCAAAATTTAAAACTTTATGTTTATTAAAAATTAAATTAAATTATGAAATATACAGAGTATTTAAAATATAATGACACGTGAACTGTTTGCATATATTAAACTTCATCCAGTTCACATTCAACCACCAACTTCTTCTTTTGGCTATGAATTCAACAACCAACAGAACATTCATCAAACTCGTACCAATTAAAATAACTGTCGCGTTTGCCTGTGGTGGTATCATGGAGCTGGAATATATGTGTACATCTTACTCCATTTTTTAGCCGCCCACTCTGTGTTGAAGTTCAACTATTATTACCAACGGGGGTTAGTCCGAATGGTAAGCGGCTCGGTATCGCTTAAGCGAGGTCTCGAGTTCGAGCCTTGGCGAATGCAGAAAATCCACGTTGAGAGACTCACCCACCATAGCCAGGTGCGCGACGCGGGTCGAATCCGGATGTAGTCGGGGCAAAGCTCCGGTGAATCGGGTGGGCAACCAAAAAAAAAAAAGTTCAACTATTATTTGTCCAATTTGGTATTTAATAATGGCGATTATATCTTAATGACTGTTACTCGATGCTTCATATTCTTGATATTTATTTTAAAAACTAAAAAATGATTTGTTTTTTTGTAAAGGGATGCCCCATTTTGATGCCGTTGTAAAAATAGTGGATTCCCCACTTTGCCAGAACATGCTCGACATGCTAAAGGTTCGTCATGCACATGTCTGAATCTCGTTCCACAAAAGAAATAAAAATAGCTGTGAGCCTATCATTGAAGACACTAAGCACAGTGACTGTTTTGATGCAGGAGAAGGCAAACAAGCCATTCCTCATCTTGACATGAAAACCGGTAGAAACTTTTGGATCGTCCAAATCGATGGAGAAGAACGAGGTGACCAGAGTTAATAGTTTACTTGAAATCACCAGAGCTGAGAGCCTACGCAAGAATGGTTCTACAGTTTGGAGGAGTAATAGCATGGAAATTTTCTCAAGCTCTGCTCGTGAAGATGATGAAGAAGCTCTTAAATGGGCATCAATTGAGAGACTTCCTACGTATCTGCGCATAAGGAGAAGCATACTCACTAATGATGAAGGTAATGCTAAGGAAATCGATATCAAGCAACTGGCATTAACAGAGAGGAAGATTCTATTGGATAGACTCTTGAAATTAGCAGAACAAGATATTGAACAGTTTTTGTTGAAACTTAAGAAACGCATGGACCGGTGAGTGTAATGTTTTGCCAGTTTGATTCTTGAGTCTTGAAGGTCATAGGGATAAAGATGAGATTAAATTTCACACCGTGTGTGTTCATTTACTCAGAGTTGGACTTGAGATTCCAACAATTGAAGTTCGATTTGAGCATATAAATGTGGAGGCAGAGGTCTACGTAGGAAGCAGAGCATTGCCTACAATGTTCAACTTCTATGTGAATGTTCTAGAGGTATTTCATTAAGATCCGTACTATGTTTCTGACTTATATGATGTTTCTTTTTTCGGTCTCTAACTACAGAAATTCAATGCTCTGTTTCTTTATCAAGGAATTCTTAAATTATCTCCACATCATTCCGAGTCCAAAGAAACCATTACGTATCCTTCAGAATGTTAGTGGAATCATAAAGCCTCAAAGGTGAGTTCAAGTTCTTTTTTTCCCCCCTTTAGAAAACCAAAAGGCAGGCATTCATTGCACTTGCACGCCCTCCAGGTACATTATTTCTTCTTTTTCTGGTATGATATTTTTGCAGAATGACATTGCTTTTAGGGCCCCCAGGCTCTGGAAAGACTACTCTGCTATTGGCCCTGGCTGGAAAACTCAGTAAGGATTTAAAAGTAAGGAAACCAACTTTAGCTGTCATAATTAAAAGGGCTGCCTGTTAAGGAAATTATTCAGTTGAACATCTAATTTGATTAGTGATGAATGAAACCTCAGTATTCTGGGAGAGTCACATATAACGGTCATGGGCTGGACGAGTTTGTGCCACAGAGGACATCGGCTTATATTAGTCAAGATGATATCCACATTGGAGAAATGACTGTGAGAGAAACACTTTCTTTCTCTGCCAGATGTCAAGGGGTTGGACAGAACTATGGGTAGTTGATTCACTTGGAACATGACAAACACGTTGAACTAGATTAAAGACCTAAACAGCTCTTAATCATAGTTTTGTTCATCACAAACGTACAGAGATGCTGGCAGAGCTACTTAGAAGAGAGAAGGAAGCAAAGATCAAACCAAACCCTGATATTGATGCCTACATGAAGGTGAGAAAAAGATTTTTAAAGAGAGAGATTTCGAGTTGATTGCGGTCACACTTGGGACCTTTAAACTCTGCAGGCGGCTGCATTAGAAGGGCAGGAAGCAAGTGTGGTCACTGACTACATTCTGAAGGTATTTATCAAATCCACCAGTCATAGTACATAAAGGAAAGTTGTGAAAACAAAGGTTTTTATGTTTTCCCCTCTAAAATAATGTAGATTTTGGGACTTGAAGTATGTGCGGATATTATGGTAGGAGATGGAATGATAAGAGGTATCTCAGGTGGACAGAAAAAGCGAGTTACAACAGGTAGCTAGATCGATGACTAATTGAAAACCTGAATTTGAGTTTTTCAACCAGGTTGATTGATAAAAAAAAAATTCTGGTTAATGATGCTTAGGGGAGGTGCTGGTGGGACCTGTAAGAGTGTTATTCATGGATGAGATATCAACTGGTTTGGACAGTTCAACAACTTTTCAAATTATCAATTCAATCCGGCAATCAATCGACATTCTCAATGGAACTGCCCTTGTTTCTCTCCTACAGCCAGCACCAGAGACTTATGAGCTATTTGATGATATAATACTTCTCACAGATGGGCAAATTGTGTACCAGGGTCCCAGAGAGAAAGTACTTGACTTCTTTGAATCTATAGGTTTCAAGTGCCCTGAAAGAAAAGGAGTTGCTGATTTCTTACAAGAAGTATGACTGTGAATCACCTAGTCTTCATTCTTGACATTTGCAACTTTTGCATTTGTTGTTTCTGTTGTTTATTTTTTTTTTAATTTAAAGCTGGTTTCATTCTTGTGGGGTGAAATAGGTGACATCAAGGAAAGATCAATGCCAGTACTGGGCACGTAAAGATGAACCTTACAGTTTCGTTCCTGTAAAGGATTTTGTTGAAGCCTTCCAGTCATTTCACGTTGGTCATGAACTTGGTGAAGAACTGGCCAAGCCTTTTGACAAGACCAAATGCCACCCAGCTTCCTTGAGCACAAAAAAATATGGTGTTAGCAAGAAGGAGCTGTTTAGAGCTTGTATTAGCAGAGAATTTTTGCTCATGAAGAGAAATTCATTTGTATACATATTCAAACTGACTTTAGTGAGTAAAACTAAAGAATTAATCCTATCCATACGATCTAATTAATTGAAACCTATAAACGTTAACATTTGCAGCACCCAAACATGTTAAGTGAAAAGGCACTTACATTTGTATTATTCCTTCATTTCAGCTTAGCTACTTAGCAATCACGACAGCAACGTTATTTCTACGAACTAAGATGCATAAAGATACTGTTGCGGATGGAGGAACTTATATGGGTGCTCTGTTCTTTGCAATCATTGTAGCTATGTTCAATGGAATATCAGAGCTAAACATGACGATCATGAAACTTCCCGTCTTCTACAAGCAAAGAGACCTTCATTTCTATCCTTCATGGGCCTACTCCCTACCACCATGGATCCTCAAAATACCATTCAGCCTGGTAGAAGTTGCCATTTGGGAAGCAATAAGTTATTATGTCATCGGCTTCGATCCAAATATTACAAGGTAAGAAGAAGATCAAAACAAAATCCGAAACTAAATTTTTTATCATTGGTTTCGGAATCTAAAGAGAACTTTCACGGGTAGGTTTTTCAAACAGTACCTGCTACTCTTGTGCCTTAACCAGATGGCATCTGCACTATTTCGATTGATGGCGGCATTAGGACGGGATATAGTAGTTGCAAACACTGTTGGGTCGTTTGCTTTGCTTGTCGTCATGGTTTTGGGAGGATTTGTGATTTCACGAGGTAATCTAATGGCAATGCAACTTGAAATTTTTTTGATGACATCATGATTTACAAACCTATTCTTTTTGCATCAGAGGATGTCCACAAATGGTTCCTGTGGGGCTACTGGTCCTCGCCACTTATGTACGCACAGAATGCTATTGCCGTCAATGAATTCCTTGGGCATAGTTGGAGAAAGGTTCTTTTTTTTTTTGTTTAATTTTAATGTACATAAACATGTGTTTGTGTGTGTGTTTCTGTAGGTATATGATTGGGTGAATGTATTTCTGTCGCAGGTTATTGCTGGTAGGAAGGAAACATTGGGAGTTATGGTACTGAAAGCTCGTGGGTTTTTCCCAGAAGCTTATTGGTATTGGATTGGAGTAGGAGCTTTGATTGGTTATGCCTTCCAATTTAATTTGCTCTACACGTTGGCTCTGCAATATCTCAGTCGTGAGTATCATCTTCAAGTTTATTTGGAATATGAACTTTTAACTTTTTTTCTAATAATTGCTTGTGTTGCTAATATAGCATTCAGAAAGGCTCAAGCAGGGCTATCCCAAGACAAATTGATGGAGAGAAATTCTTCTGGGTATGCAGAGCTCATTGAACAATCACCAAAAGGAAAGAGCTCTTCTGGTGAGTCCTTGAGCTTTAGTTTAGGGCTTCTGTTTGTAGCCTGTGAAAGCCATAATATGATGACTCATTAAATTCAGAACCAAATATTGAAGAAGAAGCAAACCTATCGAGAAGGTCATTTTCTTGTAACATTAATGATAAAAAAGCTGGTAGAAGCGGAAAGCAGGGTATGGTTCTTCCCTTCCAACCTCTATCCCTCACTTTTGATGAGATCAGATATTCTGTAGACATGCCTCAGGTACCTTATTTACTTTCCGTCAATTTTGTAACCCTATTATTTACTGTATCTATAGTCTTTTTGTGTTTTATTTCTTGCTTTTTTTTTTCACCTTCATTTTTTCTGTAAATGCACTGCACCTACTGCCGGCAAGCTGAAAGCTTCCTTTTGACTTCAAAACAAAAGATAAATTGGGTTAAAATATTAAGAAATTAGAAACTTTCCAATGTTTTGACTCTAGTTATTCTGATAACAGGAAATGAAGAATCAAGGAGTTTTTGAGACTCGTCTTGAACTCTTGAAAGGTGTTAGTGGAGCTTTTAGGCCCGGCGTACTAACAGCTTTGATGGGTGTAAGTGGTGCTGGGAAGACTACTCTAATGGATGTTCTAGCTGGAAGAAAAACTGGTGGATATATTGAAGGAAGCATCACAATATCTGGTTACCCAAAGAGACAAGAAACATTTGCCAGAATATCAGGATATTGTGAACAATTTGATATTCACTCACCTTATGTTACGGTCTATGAATCTTTACTGTATTCTGCATGGCTTCGATTAGCCCCTGATGTTGATTCTTCAACTAGAAAGGTAATCTGGGTAATTTAATGGTTATAAATCACAAGAATTGAAATCTCATACCTAGAACTCCTCCTTATGAGATGCAGATGTTCATTGAGAAAGTTATGGAGCTTGTGGAGCTTACTTCATTAAGAGAAGCACTTGTTGGATTGCCCGGCGAGGCTGGACTTTCGACTGAACAGCGCAAGAGGCTTACAATTGCAGTTGAACTTGTAGCCAACCCTTCAATAATATTCATGGATGAGCCAACCTCTGGTCTTGATGCCAGAGCAGCTGCAATTGTGATGAGAACTGTGAGAAACACTGTGGACACAGGACGTACAGTAGTTTGCACCATCCACCAACCAAGTATCGATATATTCGATGCCTTTGATGAGGTGACAAATCCTTATCATTAACAAACAATTCTGTTTTGGATACTATATTATATAACAAGTTATATTCCCATCTAACTTTTCAGCTACTACTTTTAAAAGTGGGAGGAGAGCAGATATATGCTGGTCCATTAGGTCGCCATTGTTCCCATCTAATCCAATACTTTGAGGTGAGTCTTCTACCAAGTAACATTAAACATATTAACTGCTAGTGGCTATTCAAGGATATTATTATACTTTAGCATATTCACTATAGTTTATGACTTCTAAAGGCCATTCAAGGAGTACCCAAGATCAAAGATGGTTATAATCCTGCAACATGGATGTTGGAGGTTACGGCGGCTGGAACAGAGGCAAATCTCAGTGTCAACTTCACTAATGTGTACAGAAACTCAGAACTATACCGGTTAAACTCTCATCTGATACTGTACTTTAATCGTGGCTTAAAGAATTTGAATATGTTACTAACACTTTCAAGTGTACAGGAGAAACAAACAATTCATCCATGAGCTTAGTAGGCCCCCTCAAGATTCAAAAGATCTATACTTTGCTAATAGGTATGCACAACCTTTTTTCCCACAACTTATGGCTTGCCTGTGGAAACAGCATTTATCATATTGGCGAAACACATCATATACAGCAGTGAGACTCATGTTTACAACAATCATTGCTGTATTGTTTGGGATAATTTTTTGGGGCATTGGCTTGCAAAGGTATGTGAAAATGCAATAAAAATGACAAAGCGCTGGAATGAAACGCAAAACTTACAATCGAATACCTTCAAACTAATTGAAAATAACAGGAGAAAAGATCAAGACCTTTTCAATGCAATGGGTTCAATGTATGCTGCAGTTACCTTCATTGGAGTACAAAATGCTGCTTCCGTGCAACCCCTAGTAGCTGTTGAGAGAACAGTCTTCTACAGAGAAAGAGCTGCTGGAATGTACTCCGCTTTGCCATATGCTCTTGCACAGGTAAATAAATTGCTGTCTTTACCACTCATCAAGTAATAAATCCGATATACGCACCCATTTTTAGTTCAGCAATCATCGTCCGAGGTAGATTTGGTACAGAAGCTGCATTAATGAATTAACTATGGTTTTCCTTCTTTTCTAACTTGACTGGAAACGTGTATGGTGTGGTGTGAACCCAAATTCAACTTTTGGCTTTTACAGGTTATCATCGAGCTTCCCCACATCTTGATTCAGACTGTGATATATGGGGTTATAGTATATGCCATGATGGGATTTGAGTGGACAACACCCAAGTTCTTATGGAATCTCTTCTTCATGTACTTCACCTTCTTATACTTTACTTTCTATGGCATGATGACTATGGCCATCACTCCCAACCCCCACGTTGCGGGCGTACTGGCAAGCGCCTTCTATGCAATATGGAACCTTTTCTCAGGCTTCGTCATTCCCTTATCAGTAAGTTCCCCTCATATTCTATACATTTCACAGAATGAGACTCACATCTAAATGCTGTGTGGAACAGAGAATACCCATTTGGTGGAAGTGGTACTATTGGATTTGCCCGGTTGCGTGGACCTTGAATGGATTGATTACCTCCCAATACGGAGATGAAAAGGATAAATTAGAGAGTGGCCAAACAGTAGAAGAATTTGTGAGGAGTTACTTCTGGTTTAAACATGAATTCTTGGGAGTTGTTGCAGTTTTGGTGGCTGGTTTCTCGGTCTTCTTCGCATTCATGTTCGTCTTCGGCATCAAAGCATTGAACTTCCAGAGAAGATGATAAAAGTAGTCAAATTATGGTTCATATTTGTCCATCGAAGCTGATATACTCTAAGGGTATGTTTGGCTCAACGGAGGGGAGGGATTTTAATAGAGGGAAAAGAAAGGAAAGGAAAGGAAGAAAAAAAGAGGAATTTTATTATTACCTTGTTTGGATTAACATTAAGGGAGAGGAGGGGAGGGATTTTCATATTATCTTGTTTGGTTCAAGAATGAAAGGGAGGGAAAATACTTTTATATAGACAAATTTACCTTATATTATTTTACATAATATTTTAATAAAATATAATATAAGAGTAATATTAGGATATTAAAAAAATTATGGGTATATGAATATTATATAATAATTATATCACATTTCCCCTCCAAATTCCCCCAATTTTGGAGGGGAAGTAAAGTTAGAGGGGGAGGGAAAATTTTAAAAATTTTTCCCTCCCCTCCTAAATATTTTAACAAGCCAAACAAGGGGAGGGCAGCAAAATCCCTCCCCTTCTCCTACCTTCCCCCCAAATACCCCATGCCAAACAATGCGTAAGGCATTGTTTGGTTGGGGGGTTTTGGAGGGGAGGGTAGGGTAGGGGAGATATAAGTGTGTTTGGTTGGAAAAAATGGAGGGAAGGGGAGGGGAATATTTTTGTCTTTTTCTGCTCCCCTACCCCTCTCTCTCACCCCTCTAAATTTGGGATTTTTTGGAGGGGTGAGAAATATTATGGGTTATCCTGACTAAATTATCCCTGCCAATTTTTTAATTTTCCAGCATTGCCCTCCTGTGTAAAAAACCGTTTTTCCCTTCTCTTTTTCGCATCCCAACTTCCGCGTGTGTGCTTGGCTCCTTCTCCGTCGGCGCGCTCCTGTAACAACTGCTGTCGGTCGCTCGACGTACTCCGGCAACCACCACCGTCGACTTCGTTCAGGTTACCTTTTCTACCCTTCTCCTTCTTCCCTCCTTGTATCTTCTGTGTGGCACTCCTCTGCTTGCCGTTTTGCTTCATCTGTTTGTGCTGGTTGTGGTTGTGTTATTCAACCGTAGAATCGAGTTTCTTCCCGCGAAGAAGCCCTTCAAAGGATTTGCCGATGGTGGGAGTGATTTTAAGCTCGAGACTTTAAACCCTGGCACCTCATCTGAAGCTCGGCGACCTGGTTCCAGTCCAGGTGTAAAGAAGCACGATGGTTCTAAATTCGATGATTATGGTTTGGATCCGGAGCTCAGTTTTGGCATTACCGTTCGAAGGAGTGTGAGTCCGTCACTGCAATTTATTTGCTTTAGCTGCTTCCTTTTTTTTTTCTCCTTTTCAATTAACCTGATTGCCACAGCTGAAAATGGGACAGTGTGAAGGTTAATATTTTGAGATGAAAGTTGTTCAAATAGAGATGCCCTTCATCTTTCCTTTTCTATGAGTGAATTTATTTGTATTAGATACTTTGATAGTTGGCATGCCTTCTGTTTTCATGAATGCTTCTTGATATTGGGAATACCGTTACAAGGATTACATTGCGAATTTGCGATCACTGCAATTTAATTACTGTTCATTTGCTCTAGCTGCTTTCCTGTCTTTCTTTTCAATTAACCGGATTGCCTCGTCAGAGAATGGGACAATGTGATTGTTAATAAGGATCAAGCTTATACAGGGATGTGCCACCAATACCAAAACAACTGGTGGCTGAATCCTATGCCTGTCAGTGGCAGGCAGATGGCGCTAGCTTCTCTTTTGCTCATTAGGACTCTGTTTACGGGTTCTGGATAATGTTTCATGAATGCACCGTTAATCATATTTGATTTGATCTTTACTACAAAGTCAGTTCAACTCATTTTTTTTTTGTCCACTCTTCAAATTTTTCTCAATGCTAGCATAAATTTAAATGCTTTTATTTAATACCGTCATAGCTCTTTATTTGTTTATTCAGGGTAAGGACGTGGCATGTTATGGTTAGTGCTTAAGTTGTCTGTGGGCTTAATTACAACTTGGTATTCGTTATTTTCAGGGAGCTGGCTTGCGAAATTTAGGAAATACTTGTTTCCTTAATTCGGTCTTGTAGTGTTTGATGTATACAGAGCCCTTAGCTGCGTACCTTCAAAGTGGAAAGCATAAGAGTTCCTGTGAGCCTACTCAGATTTATTTTCTATTCTATTGTATGGCATGTAGCTTATGCAGATTTTTATGAAGTCCTTTATTTATCGATGTAGGTCATGTTGCTGGATTTTGTGCTTATGTGCCATACAGAATCATGTCAGTCTTGCACTTCAATCAACTGGGAGAATATTATCTCCAGATGATCTGGTTATGAACCTGCGCTGTATCCTTGTGTTTGGTTCTCTACTTTTTGAAGAAAACTAATTTTTCATTTCCTTCATATGTAATTATGTAATGATATATAATTTTATTTTGTGATTGCGTATCAGAAGGGTTAAATTTGGATATAGAATTCTCATAGAATTATTTTAGTTTTATATTTAATAACAATAATCATATAATCATATATATATAAATAAGTAAAAAGTTTTTTTAAATATATAAATAAAGAAATAATTTTGATATAGATATTGTAGATAAAAAATAAAAAAAAATTTAAATAAAGGTTTGAGGGTATATTTGTCAATTTTTCATTACCTACCCTCCCCTCCCTTCCTGAACCAAACAAGAAATATCATCTCTCCTCCCCTACCTTCACACTTATAACCTCCCTTACCCTTACCTACCCTCCATTAAATTAACTTAACCTACCTTCCCCTTGAACCAAACATAGCCTAAAACGCCAATCAATACCAGTAACCGTCGTCGTCTCGCATCGGAAACTCTTCCCTTATTCAAGTCCAAATCGCTGTTGAGCATCGAAGATGTAATTTAACAGCCGCGGGTGGATAGTATCCTGATCACGGCATCATCTGAAAGTAATCATTTTTTAATTCGTCGCTAAACTGTATACTCGACATAAGCTTGAAATGACAAGTAAAATCATACAAAATTCTTCTCGGCTTAGTAAATCATTTGGGCTTTTTGGGGTGCAAAAGTCACAATAATTCCCGTGTCACGTCCACTATTTTTACTTTCATAAAAGAAACAGTTTCATTTATATCTGATGCAGTAATCGACTTGGGAAGTGCTGGAACATTCTATTTTAATGGAAAGATTATATTTTAATGGATTTGTATTATTTAATATTATATAAGAATATATTATAATTCTTTTAAGAAATTAGAGGAAGCATCCTACTTTGATCATATCTAAACGGCTACTATTAATAATTATACAATGTGAGTTGACATAGTAAAAAATTTGTTTATATTTATAAGAGCATGAATTCGATTCTTACTGTTGTAAGAATTTTTATAGTAAACGATTTTATAAATCTTCTATAAGCGCTTTATGAGCTGTGAGCTGTACTCTAACTTTGGTGGGAGACTAATGCTTACCTAAATTTTTTTTTTTATTTTATACACAAATTTTTAGAAAGCGGTTAAGCTAGCCCAAAAAATCTAAAGACAGGGCGAAATCCCCCTTCCTCTTAGACGATACTAATATTAAGTAAGATGAACTGTCTATTACCCTCAGACGTAAACTTAGACCTCTAAAAACTAAGATACCTCCCAAAAAATAACGACTGAAACTAAACTTTTTTATAACAAAAAAAAATCCATAATGAAAATACAAACATGCATTTAGGCCCATCACAACATGCTCAAACCAATAAGGAATCAGAGTACTTGGAATTTTGTTGGCACATACTATTCCCGATCGGCCTTTGGAAACAAGGCAAAAATAAGTATCCAATGCCAAAAATTTCACTCTGTCAAACAACAAAATAAAAAGACTAAATAAATGTGGACTGGATGCCGCATATATTACAGTTAAGGTTCTCTCGGTCTAATCCTACAAATGAATCTTATGGGGTACAAAGAAAATCCGGGAAAAAACAAAGGACTTGCACCAAACTCAATTACGCAAACTATCCAGAACGCTCTGTAACTCTCTCAAGCCTTCAGCAGAGAAGCTTCTCTGCACTCTAGAGCGTGGAGCCACCAAGTTAGGCGGAGGCTGCTGATGGAAGCAAACCACAACCACTGCTAAATTGTCTCCACTCTTTCTCTTCAAAGCCTCATCAACCAAATCCTTACTACACCTGGCTGGATCATTATGCTCTTGAAGCCTTCTCCTAGCAAAATCCACAGCATTTTGGCTCCTAAAAACATCCCAAATCCCATCACAGCCCATGATGAGAAATTCGTCTTCTTCAGTCAGATTTGCTGTCATAAGTTCAGGCTCTGCACTGAGAGGTCCACCATCACTGACTTTCATTCCTTCCATGTGCCAATCGCCTAGAGCGCGGGCTACATTGAGCTGTCCGTTGAGATACCCATCATACACATAACCTCCAGATGCCTCAATGCGCTTCTTCTCTTTGCAATGTGTCGGTTTGTGGTCCCTTGACATTTCAATAGCTTTTCCACGGCGACACAGCACTGCTCGGCAGTCTCCAGCATTTGCCACCAACAGCAACCTGCAATCAGAAACTACAATCAACATGCAACATATCAAAGGCATGAGGTTGGCGATGTGTCATTTCATTTCTATTTTGGGAAGTGTAGAAAATTTACAAATACTAACCAATTGGGTGGCAGATTAAAGTGTCCTTGAACTCCCACAATAGGCGTTCCAGAGATAAATGGCATTTAGACTCGTGATAAAGAGAATATTGGTAAAAACATAAAAAGCTAACAAGTGCATTCATTCTGCCTTTTCTTTTTTAGAATCAAGTTTCACAAACATCAAGAGAACATGAAATAGATTGCAATTGCTTTTCCAGACAGAAAAGCCATATAGTTTGAGCTGATTTATTGAAAAAACACTCAAACCTGTGCATCATGCTACTCATCTCATGTACAATCAGATAAAAACTAGCTCAAAGGAAACAAGATAAATTATTGTTAGCAATATTTGAAAAACGATAATGTGCATCTAAAATGATAAAAATATCAAAACCCTAACCTTCCAATTACAAAAGCAGCCAGAGCAGTGGTGCCAGAGGCAAGGTCAGCATCAAGAGAGCAAGCTTCAGCAAAGGCATTGTCTGTCTGCAAAAATGCTGATGCAACAATCCTTTCAATATCACTTGGAAAGCTTTCATCCTCAACAATGAACTTTGGCAAATGATGACAAGCAAAGTCAGCAGCATGCTTTCCACCGTGTCCATCGAATACCTGATCAACCCATATAAAGTAATGGATTATTTATTTGCTGACAAATGAAGGACAAACATTACTCTAACACTTGTCAAAAGTTAAATTGCAGAAAGCAGCAATAGTGTGTATAAAATGTGTGATCATATATTGTTCCACATGAGAAGAAAATAATATCACCAGCAAAGACGATCTAAAATACACTTCCCCGAGAACTTCCAAAAAGTAACTCATAGAATGAGTGGGATATAGGAAGAAAATAAAATGCTAGGGATATCAAGATGACAGGAACAGAATACATGAGTCAATTATTAAATTCCAAAGATTGGTATGTGACACACAAAACCGAAAACAACACTGTAATTCGTAAACACCACATGCACTATAATCACTGCTATGAGCTAGTTACTTAATGTGTCAAGAATGGAAAAATACCCCATAAAATGCACTGGGTCCATCTATGTGTTTCTTGGGTCCATAATTCGGCAAAAAGTTGTCCACGCACAAATACACGTCTTCCATGCTTGAACGGAACCCAATATCAGCACATCCTCCAGAACGAAGGTTTGGTAGGAACTCAGAGTTGCAATCTTCAATAACAGGTTCTGGCTCAGCAGATACTTCAGACACCTTTGTCTTCATCTGCTCAATTTCCCGTAAAATTTTCAGGAACAACAAAGGACACGCATCCAATCAATGGATAGGGTGAAAGAGGAATGCCCACCAGAAATAATATTATTAATGTCACTTATTTTATCAATGGTATTATTAAAAAGCTCAGATAAGCAAACAGATCCAGAGGGGGTCAACTTTTTTTTTTCTCCTTAAACCCAGCTACTAAATCATGAACACCATTAGCACAGTAAACGTATGTAGGACCCATTTCTCATGAGAAAGGTAGAAAAGTTTGTAGCTGAAACTTACAAGAGAAGGGTGCCGAACAAGGGACTTCTTGCTCGGTGCCGCCCCACGGTCGGTGCTGAGACATTGTCGGTATTCAGCAGCAAACGGATTTGGAGGACGACTCTCGCCGGAACTCCTGAATACACTACTTTCATGCTGTTCATTCTCCTCCATTGTTGTCAACCATAAGATACCCTTCCCGAAAACCACCAAATCACACCCTCTCAGAGCTAAGAACAGATATTCACACAATTCATCGATCCAATAACTGACTTTTTAGGTTGGCTCTCACTTAAAGGCGAACTACGGAGTAGTTTCACAGCTAAAAACGGAGGTATAAAAAGAGAAAATGTAGGGTTTTTGATATAGAATTGGGGTCGCTGGACCGAAAACTGTGTTGGTCGCCGAGATTTGGGAGAGAGGAGAAGTGGCACCAAGGAAGTAAATTACTTTGAGAATGCAGGAAAGAGGTAGCAAGAATCAGGGCTTGGAGATGACGGGCGACGAAATAGTAGCGACTAGGCGGTGAACTACCAGTCTAGCAAGTACCAACGAGAGGTGGAAAGCGATTCGCAAGGAGAGTCGGTAGGTTTACACGTGACGGAAAATTCACAACGACGTCGTGGCCAAAACGGACGACTTTTTGCCAGATCTTTCTGCTAAAAAAGAATATTGCAGTATTGAACAGGCTTGCATTATATTTTCATGAATCGGGCTATTTAGATAAGATTTTAGGAATAGACTCATAACAAAAAATAATACTTAAAAAACTTTTTAAAAATAAATTATAAAATAAAAATAATTTTAAATAAATAAATATTTTGATAGTTATTAACAGAAAAATTATTATAATTAATAAATTATTAAAAAAATATTAAATAAAATTATTAATTAAATTAATATAGTCTTATTGTTTTACTGTTTATCATACTGTTTATTTTTTTACTGTTTATTATACTGTTCGCTCTCTTATTTCCACGTAGCATCGACATCTCCTTCTTTCCTCTATAGGCAACGAAGTTAAAGATTAAATGCTATCTAGTAGCTCACGTATCGACAGAGGTGGCACAAAGATGATGACAGTGATAGTGAAGAGTAGACCACGACGAGCTGAGTGGAAGAGAGAAGAGAGAGTAAAAAAAAAATAAAAATAAAATAATAATTAGGTAGTTTATAATTTTTTTTACTATTTTATAAGCTAGTCTCACCAATTTATCCAAAACTTTAATTTTATATCATAATTTAGTCCAAAAAACTTTTTAGACAAATATAATTATTTATTTTAAAAAATTTTTAAACCTCAATTTTGCCCAAAAAACTTATAAAACTACAGTTTAAAAACTTTCCAAGCGCACTACATAGGATGATTTTCAAGAAAGTATATAAATAATGATAATAATAATAATAATAATAGATGCTGCACACAATAACAGAAATTACTAAGGGTGTGTTTGGATTAACTTTTGAATAATAGATTCTGGGAAAAATAGATTTTGGAGAATAAATTTTGGGAAGAATGGATTTTGGGAATAGAGATGTTTAGATGATTAATAGTAGAATCACTTTTTATATTGGTAAATTATCAAAAAGGGTATAATATA
The DNA here is from genome assembly GCA_037074615.1 of Leucaena leucocephala. NCBI lineage: Eukaryota > Viridiplantae > Streptophyta > Magnoliopsida > Fabales > Fabaceae > Leucaena > Leucaena leucocephala. Next base: position 3,901,151 of record CM073540.1, on the reverse strand, counting down.
ATTAAAAGTAAGAGAGATGAAAGATGATAGAGAAAATAGAAGAGAGAGAAGAGAGTGCAGAGAGGAGAGATGAGAGAGAAAAATAGAGATAAGAAAATAGAGAGGAAAAAAAAAGAGATAAGAGAAGACAGAGGAGAGAGGGTATAAGAAAAAATAGGGGTAGAATAGTAATTGGATAATCTATAACTTAAATTTTAAACCAAAAGTTATTTTCAGTGACTTATTCAAAACATAGGTTTCAAATCGAGGTTTTGCCCAAAATTAATTCTCAATAAAAATTATTGTTTATATACAAAATTTTTAAACTGTAATTTTAACCTAAAATCTATTCTAAAACGCTATACCAAACACGCACTAAGACGTGCCCCGTAGAGATTATTTATCATAATACTGCTCTTGAAATCGTTCTCAAAGGGAACGATTCTAAATTGACACAGAACTCGTTGATGGCAAGAACGAGTTCTGTACTTATATTTTTTATGTAAAAAATTTAATATATTATAGTTTTATAGAATATTTAAATTGTTAATTGTTTTATTTTCCTTTAATTTTTTTTACACATATTATGAATATTTAAAATTTTAATAGTTTGTAATTTTATGTGTGTATATGTATATATGAAGAAGGATAAAAAAATTTGGAGTATAGGAGGGGGCGTCATTTGGTAAATAATCTCGAGTGCAGGGTCTTGGTGATTTCTTTTTCTGCGGGCAGCATTTGGGTCAACAAGCCTAAGCAGCGATGTTTCTTTTCTGTATTTGTTGTCTAACGGCACATAATAATTTTGTATTTGCTCTTTATATCAATTATTATTCAATGCATTTGGTGATTTTGGAATTCACTCTAAGAGTTTTTAACTTAAATTTTAGTTCTAAAAAATAACATAAATAATTATATTTATCTAAAATAATTTTTAAATTAAATTATAGTTTAAAATAAATATTTTAAATAAATTATTAAGATTAACTTTTAAAATAGTAAAAAAAATTATTACCTGTTCAATTACTATTTTATTCTTATTTTTTTTTACAACTTCTCTCATCTCTCATATATCTTCTTTTCTTCTCTCATCTCTCTTCTTTATTACCTCTTTGCCATATTTCTTCTTCACACTTTTCTCTCTCTTTTTTCTTATTTTAATAAAATTATACACTTTCTAATAATTTTTCAATTACAAAAATCCTTTTAATAATAACTATCCAAACATTTATTTATTTAAAATTATATTTTTTTATAAACTCTTTTTTAAAGAAAAAAAATTTATAAACCTTTTTTCAATGCCTTCTATGAACTTTGGAAGAGGTTCTTTCTTATATTTGTTCTAGTCACCTGATTAATGCTGTTTAAATGGATTATTATTTAGATTAGTTTGTTCATATTTATTATGAATTCGCCAAGAACCTTTGGGTTAGTTGGCACCTCCCTCCCAAGCCTGACTGATTAGTTGCGGAGGCCGAGTGAGTTGATGTTGAAATAATTCTTGGAGTGAACAGTGCTACAATCTAAATATCCTCCCCATCAAAAGCTAAAGAATAACTAAGCTACCTGCATCTAGACTCCAGACGTACTAATCAACTCATGACTATGACACCCCTGTTTCCTCCGGATTTATGATTACGCGGTCAACAGTCTTTTTTTTTTATTAAAACTTATACCTAGTGATATTATAAAATTAATTTTAATTTTAAATATATTTTTTTAATCTATTTTAGATTTATTATTTTTTTAAAATAATTTATTTAATAGACTGATATATAATTTAACGTTACATAAAAATATTTTAGTACTGATAAAAAAAATAAAGGTATTTTGACAAGATTAAATTAAATTTATAACAATTAATTAATTTATCTTACTTCTTTACATAATATTATAATTTATTTGTTTGGACTAATGGTAATATTTTCATAAACTATATAATGTAAATTTGAAATTAGGTCTACGTTCAATTTTTGTTTGGCAAAGGTCAAAAAATTGAATAGCATGTATGGCCTACCCCATTAAAATTTAAGGTTTATTTTTTTCGTGTCAAGTCCTTTTATTTTCAGACCAATAAAATAATTAATTTTTCTTTTAAAAAATCAACAAGAATACAAAACATGAGAGACTTGGTGGAATTATAAAGTAACGTTTGTTAATGAAGTAATACACACGTGGAGGTGGACACAATTTAATGTAATTTAAAATTGTAAACCAATCAAATAGGGATATTTTTGCCGTTGAATTATGAAACTCTTGTTTAGTGTTTGGACGGAGGCTTTAGACGGGGACGTCTTCCTGACTTGATACTAACGGGAATATTTAAAGGGTACACGTCTCATTGCCCAAATTGCTGCATAGACGGCAAGCAAACTCCAACCTCCCTAACTTCCATTTCTCTTCTCTTCTCTTCTATTACTACTATATATCTTTCTCCCTTTTTGCTTATTCTCTGTTTCCCGCATCGCTCTGCTTCACGTTATCGCACTTTACATCACAAAGATCTTGATCATGAGAATAGCTTGCTGCCTTAATCTCCCCCTACCTCCAACTTCAAACCCTTCTTTCAATTCTAAGCCACCCCCTCAACTTCCTCTGTACGTCTTACTACTTCTTCTTCCTTCTTCTCTTCATTCTTACTTTTCTTTTATGTGTATATGGTTTTTAACGACTGTTTGTGTGTGTTTTGGAAATGAAGGGTCAAAGATGAAGGATGCTGGAGAAGGCAATGCATTCTCATGAAAATGGCATGCGTTCTCGTCGGACTGGAACTCGGGAATTTGGTGACTCCTGTTGAAAAACAGATTGCCCTTGCTCTGCCTCCTCTGCCTGTTCCCGTGGTCGCCGCCAAATGGAGCGAGAGGAGGATCTGCCCTTCCTGGAGCCACAACTCCTTGGAAACCGTCATGCCGGAGAATCTTCCGAGGCCGGCGGCCCGTCGGAGGTATGAGTCCGTCCGATCCTCCAGTTCCAAGATTGCTCCGCCCCTTTCTGCCTCCGCCCAGATCAAGACCGATTGCTTCTCCCTGTAGTAATTAGCATGTCGTGTTGATGATGTAAATACAGGGATCATATTCATATAGACATATACCACATCAATCGAATATTCTTGTTACAGTCGATGCAGACTTTGTGATCGAATCAGATATTCGTATTCAAATTTCTCGATCTCTCTTTTTCCTCAAATAATAAAAACCTAAATTTGGAGTAAAATGATTCGCGCGCCGGTGCAGTACCGAATTGGAATTACATCAGTGGGGGATGGTAGTACATTGTAGTACAAACTGATATTTTAGACGGCGCGTTTCATAACTGTCTTGTGAGCTTTGTTGTTATGATCAGTGAGAATATAACGATGGAGGGGAGGCAGAGTGGGAGTTTGAATGGCATTGCTAGTGTAGCGTTGCAGATAGGTACGTGATTTATCTTTATAGATGCACATCCCAAAGAGATTTAACTACCAACCAGACATCATCTTTTGTGTAATGTAGGAGTAGCTCTCAAGTTTCGCGGGTTTCTTGTGTTTCTGCTGGCCATTGCCAGGATACGATATCATGCGCCTCCCTCTCCACTCGATTCGCATCTTACTCCCTACTCATAGGCCCCACCTTCATTCCCCACGATTGCTTTGTTCATTTTCCAAGAAAAAAAGGAAATGACATATTTGTATATTTAAAAATATAGTATCCATACCACTACCAATTGAGAAATTTTGTAAATATGAATTTGTTGACATATTTGGGGTTTGATTTTTTTTTAACCTAGAACCTCCTTAAAATAATACTTTAAAGTAGGTATAAAATATAAAAACGATGAGTAAGATGCTAGAGTCCAACATTATTAACTAACTGTGTCTGCTGCCAATTTGGTAAGAATCTATACAATCTTTAACTGGAAAAACACTAGGCCTTACTCCTCCCATGAAGCCCGACCAACACAAACCCAGTAACGTAAGAGGACCAGCCATGAATCAAATTACATATGTGAGAGGATGATCCAAGTGGTAAGCGACTCACTATCGTTTAAGCGACTTCTTGAATTCGAGCCTTGGCATATGTAAAAAAATTTCGTTGGGAGACCCACCCACCATAGCTAGGTGTACGATGTAGGTCGGATCCGGATGTAGTCGAGTCAAAGTTAAGGTAAACTGGATGGGCAACAAAAAAAAAATTAAATCCGTGAGTTTAACTGATAAAAGGATGAGACATGTAACTATTTAGAACTTGTTCAAATCCTAGGGAGTACTACTTTGTTGTGATTTTAGTAGCAGCATTTAGGGAGGCGTCATAACTATTGGTGCTTAGGTTTATACCTGAGGGTAATAGAAGGATCGCTTTGCCTGACATTGATATAGCTTAGGAGGAAGAAAAATTTTGCCTTATCTTTAGATCGTGGGTGAGCTCAATCCATTTTTTAATTTTTTTGTAAAAAAAAAATCAAATCCACACTCCCTCACGTTAAGGTCCTTTTCGTCATTCTCCCCGAGACCCAACCCTGCTTCCCCCCCCCCCCCCTCATTCCGCTATTTCCTCCGTGCCACGTGACTTGCAGGCGTGACGCTCCCCTTCCATCATCCCTCCCCCAACTCCACTCCACCTCTTCTCAATTTATGTTGCTCGTTGACTACAATTTGATTTGGAAAAAAAAAATGGTTTCTTGCATACTCTCTTGATCAACGCCATGGTGTGTATAAAAATGGATGTCCTTGACCTTGAGATAGTGCAATGTTATTGTCATGCTACGATGCATTTAGCCATCAGCATCATGCGTACATAACTGTATATAGTTAACAGGTTTCGGTTGATAGAAGAAAATGATAAGCAATCATACCGTAATAGCTTGTGGATTGCTAAGACAGTAAAATTTGACGGGAAAAGATTGCATTGCATACGTTGTGTCATCGCGATTCTCCACAACACAAATACTAGTACTCCATCGTACTTAATTAAACAGAGAAGCAAGTATAGAGGATTTCACACGTGGCCATGAGAGGTACACACATGCGTACTACTTATTAGAGCTCATGGTCTCTCCACTTCTCATTCAATTTTTCAAAAGCTAATAAAACCCTCATTTTTCCACGTCCTGTTTTCATTTTCCAGCTTCCACACACGATCTGGGTTTCTGTTAAAAGTATGAACTCCGTGGATTTCTTCACTGCGATAATGTAAACAGCTTGTTGGATGAATAATTTGTTGTATATTTGTTATCAAAATTAATTCTCTAATTATATCATATATCAAGTACCGGGTGAGTGTATCGGTATAGATTGTGTGTTTCTAAATTCTTGTCTGTGTACCTACAGGCCGGTATCTTATTCTCATGCTTAATATATATATCATTGCAAGCTATGCTTAATTTACCAGACTTGATTAATTAAAACGTGAAGCAGCGATCCATCGATTCCAAGCTTTTTGTACAATATCACGTTACCGAAAGTATGTGAGTCAGTGCCCCTTGGTGTGTATTTTTCCTCTATGTATGTTAGATTTGAAAGGCCAAGTGAATCCAACGGTCTGCTGTTGTAGATCCCCGTATCCACTCACATTCAGATATTCGTTGAATGTTATATTTATTTACATGTATCTGTATCTCTTGTTGTTAATTGTCCATTTGATGTCTCCATACACAAATATCTAGTAGCTAGCTGTCACCCTCTCTTCTGTGAACTATGCTGCATTATATTGATCATTAATTATATATATACATATATATTATAGTGTTATTGTACTCAATCAACACTTCCATCTTCTAAATATATTATCAATTCAAACTATTTTGTTTAATAATTTTATAAAATGTTTTCTTCAGACTTTAGTTTTCTCTTATCATTCTTTATATGAGTGATCCGATTTAGCATCCTTACTACGCATTGACATCTCAAACTATATTTTCTATATATGTCCAGACAACTTCAAACTAACCAGTAATATTATATCTGTATGGAATATAAAAAAACATATTATTATTTAGATTCATTTCCAAATAATATAATAAAAACCTTAATGGATAAGCCTAAACCCGTTTCCAGCAGAACCCGAATAGAAAAAATAAAGGAGTGTATAGGGTAAATATATGCAGTGCATTATGCGCATATAAAAGGGGTGTGTCATTTTTCTTAAGGGTAACCATAGTCTTATCGGTGCTCCGGTTTCATGGAAGGAGCTCAATCAATCGGTCAGATTCTAGATAATCCGAGAATCCTTCATTAAATTATGGAAAAAAGAGTGGTAATTAAGATGCGAGAGTGGCGCGTAGGGGAGCATGATTAATTGTGTTAGTATTCTCTAATATCAAAATATGGGGGCATCTTGCCAACAATGCACATGGACTCTGTTGAGTTATATATACTATATTTTTCGATATAATTAAGTTAAATTATTAGGACTTTAGACACATATATGTCTCTCATCTAATAAGCGGACGCCACTCCGTATTACAAACCGACCTCCTCCTGGAAAAGAAGCACGTGTTGCCAATTGTTTCACAAAGGGATCGTTTGAAACTCTGTACACCCCCCAAAATGGTTAATGTGCGAATCGATTCCCGAGCTTGGAAAACAATGGAGGGGGATAATGACGTGTTCCTATTATTCGTTTACTAACAATTAAATCCCCAAAACCCACATTTAGCGGGATGACACGTGCGTGCAATAGTCAAAGCTCACTCGGAACCTCGTTATCCAAATATTATTTATTCAGAGAACTTATTTCTGGGATTTATGTAGTAATATATAATTTTAGCCCTCGTGTTTGTTGGCCAAATAAATGACGAAAATATTTGTCATGTTATTTGTTCATACTTCAATATTTTTTATCAATGTTATATTTATAAATTAAATTGTGAAACCATGTTATATATAAAATTATAAATAAATCTTATTATTCATGACTCATAATCGCTGAAATTGGGATATTTCCTCCAACAAACAATAGTTGTTGGCCTATTTAAAAAAGATTTTGGCCATTTAAATATAAAATATTAAATTTAAACTCATGTGAATATATAAAATATTTTTTTTAAAAAATTACCCCAATTATCATAAAGTATAAGGAATACTAGATAGAGAAAAAAGGAATTATATTTTACAAAATTGTATGAATATTTAATGTAGTGTGATATATACAGAATTGCCTCTTGTAAATAACCATTCTCTTAACTTGTCAATGAAGAGTACCTATATGGCCGGCTACATACTCTAAACAGAGGTGATTAAAATATGTTTTTTAGACCTTAGACTGTTTCTTACTGTGTGTATCTTGCTCCACCTCTTTAATCAGCTCCAATCAATTATTAGCTGACATATATAAGACATTAATATTAATTACCTCACATGAACTAATAAGGTCATTAAGGCTAATTAAATTGCAAGCAAAACATAATTTACTGTTTATCATATTTTGAATCACATGAATCTTTCAGCGAATAGATATCTTACAGAAAATAGTATAAGTGTATAAAACAGTCCTCCAAAAAAATGACATTCAATTATAAAAAATAGAAAAATTGGTGAGAAAATCTCTATTTAAAAAATTGATTAATTATATGTATTTGGTATGTTTTTACATATAGAAAATAATAATACTTTAGAAAATCTATACACACAGTTAGTATTAGTACTTCGATTCGTATGATTTTGAGTAAAAAAAATTGTAGAGGGGAACTTTCTACCCATTGTTTTTTTTAAAATATTAGCATCCCACGTTTTCACTGATAAACAATTTGAAACGAGAATGTGGTAATTTCCTACGCGAACATTATCCCCAAAAACTAATGACGAAATGCTTTTAAATTCTAAGTTACCAGCATGAACACAGAAGTAACAGGTGGGAGGCTTGAGAGGGGTTGGCAAAAAGTGAAAATAAATGAGAGAGGGGGCATGCAATGCGTAAATGTATTTATAGCAGTCCCTTCCTATCAAAACTCCGCCGATACTGCGAGAGTGAGGTTCAGAGGAAACAGCCTTGAGAAAGAGAACCAAATCCTTTCCTTTCCCTTCACGCCTCCCCCCAACACCCCCCTTCTCTCTCTTCTTCCCTTTGGTCCTTTCCCTTCTCTCCCTCTCTCTCCTCTCCCCTGCATTTAAAACCCCAATTCTCCACTTCTCATCATAATATCAATGTACTACCTAATGTCTTCCTGAGTGAAACTGAAACAGGGGAACTAGGAGAAAAAAAGCAGAGCTATCTGTATTAGTGCTGCTTCTTTTGATAAATTGTTGTACTCCTTCCTTGCCTTCTAGGGAATTCTCTATCACATGGGATCTTACAAAGATCAAGAACAAGAAGAACAAGCTAAATGTGCTTGGGTTCATGGACCTATCATCATAGGTGCTGGTCCCTCTGGTTTAGCAGTCGCCGCTTGCCTCTCTCAACATGGCGTCCCCTGTGTTATTCTTGAGAAGAGTGACTGTTTAGCTTCTCTATGGAAACACAAAACGTACGACCGTCTCAAACTTCACCTTCCCAAACACTTCTGTGAACTTCCCTTGATGGGTTTCCCTCCCAATTTCCCCAAGTACCCCACCAAATACCAGTTCGTTTCATACCTTGAGTCATATGCTTCCCACTTCTCAATTCAACCCCGGTTCAATCAAACCGTCATGAGTGCAGAGTTCGACCAAAGTTGCGGCTTTTGGACGGTTCGAACCCAGGATTTTGAATACATTTCCCGGTGGCTTGTAGTGGCCACTGGTGAAAATGCGGAGCCGGTAATTCCTAAGATTTCTGGAATGGAGTCGTTTCATGGACCCGTTGTTCATACTAGTCTCTTCAAGTCCGGTTCTGATTACAAGAGCCAGAGGGTTTTGGTCATTGGGTGTGGCAATTCGGGCATGGAAGCAAGCTTGGATCTTTGCAGACACAATGCATTCCCTTTTATGGTCGCCAGGAACACTGTAAGTATTGATTTTATTGATGAAGTTTGATAATATTATTAGTATTTGCCTTGCAAGTAACCAAATGCCAAATTTAGAAAGGCGTACTGTTTGGATAACTTTTGCACATTTGTATGTTACAGATACATGTTCTACCTAGGGAGATGTTTGGCATCTCAACATTTGGAATTGCCATGGCCCTCCTTAAATGGTTCCCTTTAAGATTAGTAGACAAGTTTCTCCTGATGCTGAGCAGTTTCATCTTGGGAAACACCGATCGTTATGGTCTCCGGCGACCCAAAACAGGACCCCTTGAACTAAAAAACGCCACCGGAAAAACTCCTGTTCTAGACGTCGGAGCACTATCACATATCAAATCCGGGAAAATTAAGGTAAATTCAGTAGAAAAAGGTCTCATGCTCGCATTTTTGCATATCTAGAGGATTCATGTCACATCCCTAACATAATAATACTTCACTTTCAGGTGATGCAAGGAGTGAAGGAGATAACGAGAAATAGTGTGAAGTTCGTGGATGGTGAAGAGAGAGAGTTCGATGCTATAATCTTAGCAACGGGTTACAGAAGCAACGTGCCTACTTGGCTCAAGGTAAAACCACGAATCTATCAATTTTGCTTTGCCTTGTTATTTACCTCTGTCCTTTTTCATGAAATGCCCAAAGACCTATCGCTTTCTAGAGTCGGACACATGCAGTATTACAGAGTGCAGAATCATACAAATTTCTTCTTTTTCAACATGCAAAAAAGAATATCATCAGTTCGGCCGATTTTCCAAATTTTCTCCGTTCTTTCTTTGTGTGTGCGACGTTTCACCAACGAAGGGTTACAATCATTAAAATATGAAACATGGTTATTTGCTGCTTGCAAAAGCTTGTCCTACAGCAACATGTCTCCTTCTTTATGCTCTTTTCCAGCCTCAACGAGTTGTAGAGTTCTCTGCGGAAAGATTCAATCTTCAAAAACTAATATTTGTGTCTTGAACTTTGCTTTTTTTAATGATCGGTTTATTAAGCTCCATGCCAGGGTATGGAGAGCTATTATGCTGTGTAAAATCTTGTCTGATTCTGCATGTTGTCAGTGAAAAACTAAACTCCAGAGTTGCAAACGTAAGCATCAACTCTATCGTCCTGCATATCATGCGTGTTCTATATATACGTAAACTCTCGTGCTTAGGAGGAGGAAAGACATGATCAAAGAAGAAGAATATCTTTACAGAAGCTTACGTTATTGAAATGGGTGATTAATGTTTTCGCAGGGGTGTGATTTTTTCACTGAAGACGGAATGCCGAAAACGCCCTTTCCAGAGGGTTGGAAGGGAGAGAATGGATTGTATACGGTGGGGTTCACCAGAAGAGGTCTGCTCGGAACCGCTTCTGATGCCACCAAGATCGCCCAAGACATCGCTCACCGGTGGAGGACCGTCAAGGACAGCAAGAATTATCGTAATTCCCATATTGTCCTGCTCAAGAGCTCGAAATCCAATCATCAGTGGGCAAAATCCAAGAAAGATATGTAGTAATCTAGGAGAGAAAACACGGGGTCGGGGTCGGGGTCGGGGTCAGATTTGTAATTGTATTATTCTTCCTTTTCAACCTCCCCCCACTTGTTCACAGGCTTTCGGGGTATGTACAATTTTGTAACGTTGCGGTATACATCTTCTGCTAACTTCCCTCCAAGTTTTACCGTGTCATCTCTGTACAAAAACATTGTCATAAATACAATCTCCCCTTGTTCATGCTAATATTACAAGTGTGTTCCAAACACTTTAATGTAACGCGAGTTTGTATAAAAGTCCTGCAGGTTATAAATAAAAATTAAGATAGCAAGTAATTTTATCTTTGTAAAAAGAATATAAATTTAAATTTAAAAATATATTTATTATTTATTAGGATAAGCCTAACAGGCCATGACGCTTTTCATACATATATGTGTCAATATAATCTCTCTCTCTCTCTCTCTCTCTCTCTCTCTCTCACTTACTCATGCTGATAATTGAGGCAATGATGGTGCTATGAAATGCCCCCATTGATGACAGGTCTGGTTCTTATACACGAGTCTCTGCGGCTCTTGTTTCATGAGCAGATTATATATCTTGCGTATCTCTCTCTGTATATGTGTTGTTGATGTGATCTTTCTTCTTGGCTTGCTTGCCGCCATATATGTCATGGGACTATATTAGAACATGAAAGGTCTGAGAAAAGTCCAACGAGAGAGTCAGGTAAATGGATGGGGGAAGGGGAGTGGGGGCATTCAATTCCTAAACCCCATCACACGCTTCCATGCACGCCCTTTCATTGTTTCTTACGTCAAGTCAAACAGTAGCCCCTCTCTGCCACCTGTCTAGTACAACCTCAGTATCCTGACATAGATAGAGAGAGAACTTGACGCCAACCTCCTCATTCCATTATAATATCCCATTAAATTCCCATGCTCTTTGTTTCCCCCCCTATTCCTCATACTTCCTAAGGGTACGAGTTCAAATGACGCTGTTAGCTTGAGAAATTGGTTAGTGAATAATATATAAATATATTTTTTACGCGTTATTTGAACTTAAAATTATGTTTGACGAATCTTAATCTAGCTCACTTAAATTTTATATCTACAATAATATTAATAAACTTTACCCATTAAATAATATTAGCTTATAGATATCACCATGCTATTATGTTATGTAAAAATATAATTTTTTAGATAAAATTATTAATTAAGAGATTATGTGTTCAATCATCACAATTTTTTTTCTATTTTTTTATATGACATTATCTTTAGTGGCATATCGGAGGACTTTTTTATATATGTCCAGATCATTTTAACTTTTTTTACTATTTTCTATTTAATAAATTTCACTTTCACTCCTCCTCATACATATTTACTTATTTATTTTTTTATATGTCCGCATATCCCTATCAATATCTTCATGTCTACAATCTCAAATTTATCATTCCTTGAACTTTACATCCATTAAAAAGAATTCCCTGGGCCTTGGTTCTTGGCTGATGTCACTACCTTTTTCAAACTATTGAACTTTATATGAGGAACGCATTAATTCAATCACTGCCCTTTTTCTGATCATTTTCTACTTGCTATAGAGATTGAAGAAAAGACTTATTATTAAATACAGTGATGGGTCTTGGGTGGGGATCTCATGTCACACGCGCCGTGCACAGAGCTCGGTGTTGGGGATGACATGTGAGTCAAAATGGTTGCAGAGATACCGATGCAGGAGAAGGGTGGAAGGGGCATGACGCAGCAGGCATGGGTACTCCTCATAAAAACAACAACAACAACTAGTAACACTGATGAGGAATCAGAATCATGCACGCCCCATGCAAACCTCCCCGTCGTTCATCAGGACCAAGTATACGACAGTGAGCTTCATACCCTCTTGATTTTTCTCTTGTTTGTTCTTGATTCCTAACAGAGAAAGCGTTTCGGCTATTTTGTTTGGGAGTGGTGTGATGAGGTGATGATGATGGTGTGATATCCATGTAACTGTGGAGAATAAAATATGGGTGGGTCCGCCCACAGAGAATTTCATGCTTGAGCCCCACTTGATCCCAGTGGCAAGTTGCTTTTGCAGCAGCTGTGCTTAAGCTGACACCTTCAGAAGGACTTCTCGGGATAATCGTATTTGCATGGCTTTGTATTTGTTCTGTACCTCTCCTTCTCCTTGGGCTCTTCAGCCTCTCCATGTCACTTCGTTTTCGGCCCAGCCCATTCCCACATGGTCCCCTCTTCTTCATAAAAATTCTAAATTCACAATTCAGAAATAGTATAAGGTAACCAATAGAAGTTAGTCCGAGGGTAAACAATTCGATATTATTTAAACGATATCTCGAATTCGAGCTTTAGCATATGCAAAAAATCCCCGTTGAGAGACTCACCCACTATAGTCAGGTGCGCGACGCGGGTCAGATCCGGATGTAGTTGGGGTAAAGCTCCGGTGAACCGGGTGTGCAACAAAAAAAAAAGAAATATTATAAAGGTAAACAAGAGTTGACACATATGATAAAAAATAAACTTGTATCCTATAAGAATGTGATTTCAATTCCCACTGTTGTTATAAGAGTTTATTTGATAGGCAATCTCATAGGCTTTTATAAATGTTCTCTGAGTCTTAGGGCTGTACTTTGACTTTAATAAAAAAACAGTGTTGAATTCACAACAACTTTTTTGTGTAGAAAGAAAAAGAAATATTTTAGAGAAAAATTGTCAAAATTTTCCCTTTGAAGTTTTTATTTTTTAAAAACACCTGAAATTTGTTTAATGAGTATCTAGTGTAACCTATCTTAGTATAGTTTTTTTTTTCTAATCATATGAAAAATAATTTTAGCTATATATAAATATTTTTTATTTTATCTTTAGAATATAATTCGTGTGTAGCCTATTTTTAGCGGGTATAATTATTTTTTAACTATATGTAATATATTATAAATTATGTAAAATCTTTAAAACAAAAAATATTTAAATATAGTTAAATATATATTACACGCAAGGCTGCAACAATTTAAGGATGTGTGTTTTTAAATAAATTTTAGATACTTTCGGATAATAATTTAATAGAGGAATTTTCAATAATTTTTTTATTGATGGCTTTTCATTGTAATTTGTTTATATTATAATCTGATTAGCATGGCTCTTGATGTTGGTGTTTTCGTATGACATTTGTTAATTGAGAACGGATATTTTTTAATATGTATTTATTATAAAATAACTATTAATCTTAAGATTAACACATGACCCTGAGCGAATGCATTTTTTATGCTATTACGCTGTCAACTCAAACTTGGTAAACGACAAGGTACAAGAGCGGTCTTCCGCGTTTCAGAGATCGGACATTCCCCAACTGTTGGCTGCGCTGGAGAGAGCTTTGATTAGGCAATGGAAAATACAGACACGTATATATCATAGGCTCCACGTGATATGCCTTGCTGAGACGGATTAGTTTACGCGTCAGTCATCAAGCTTCTGTTTCACTCCATAAACGATACAGTTTCTCAGATAAACGCTGAATAAAACATGCTGCTACTCATCACATGCTCAACGTGAAAACATTTTAATGTTTTCTTAAAAAGAGTTTTTTTATTTTGTGGAGAAGGCGTCGGGGTCTACTTGTATTTATGTTCATAATTATAACTATAATACGAAACTAGCGAGCTAATCCTTCGTGTTAGGTTTGGTTCCCTCAAGTAGGTATGATTGATTATGCATCTGAGGGGAATGTTTTTGCAGGTTTATTTATAATTTTTATAAATTTATTTACAAATAGATATCGGGTGCTGGGGAGTGAAATTACTAAATTCCCCGTACAAGAGGTACATGTGTCTGACATGCTGAATTCCTGTAAACAATGGGATAGCAGGTCATTGGCCAGGGATTTTCAATTCTGCACATCAGGTTAGTGAAGTCAAATGAGGTCATTTTAGTCACAAAGGTGAGCAAGTAGTCCCTGAGCTAAAAGCCATAGTCTGAAAATTTGATCAGAACAGAGGGGTGAATTCGTAATTAACTCATCCATTTCATCGTGGTATCTGCAACAGCAATACCATACCCCCAAAGCCGTCAAAAGAAGGTTTCGGCTTTGCTTGCAAAAGCGAAAGTTAAATAAACAACAATAACTTTGACAAAACAAAAATTCATTTTTTTGGGTGTGTAAAAAGGGATTCCCACCTATCTTTCCCCATCATTTTCCCCGTTTTACAATATTTGATCAAGTTTAATGATTAACAATGGTATAGTTGGAAAGAATCAGAAATCTTTATTTTCCTTTTTTGCTAAAACCTGACTACTCGCTCCTGTTCATCCGTTGGAGTTTTCCCCGACCCCTTCTCTCCCACTCTCTCCTGTTCTGACTCCCTTTGTATCTAGAGGGTCTTCATTTTTGTCGTATGCTTCTCTTTGCTGTAGCATAAAAAATTGAAGCTTTTCAGTACCGGGTTCAATATTGCTGATAGCAGAGCAAGTTCCTTCTTGCCTGGGTATTTCTGAAGTTTGTCCTCTGCTGGATCAGGTCGTGGTTTGGTCTCAACAAGATGTCTCAGACTAACTGGGAAGCTGATAAGATGTAAGTCCCTTTTCTTGTTCAATTTCATCCATTTTTGTTGGGATTCTATGGCATATCAACCTGTTTGTTCACCCTCAATGACCGTCTCTCGTGTTCTCTTTCTGTATCGATTTCTTCTCTGAATTTTTGGGCTCTAATGTTTCTGGGCATCTTATTCAAGCTTTGTTCTGTATAGTCCCTGTTTTTATTTGTATTGTTTCTTATTATTGCGTGAAGATATTGTGCTGTGTATCTTAGGGTTCGTATTTTGCCAGTTTAAGGGGTTTCCTTTCAAATGAATTATCACTGGGCTCATTGGGGTCAATTTATGGCTCACGTACATTTCGGACTCTGGAAAGATTAAATCTTTCTCTCGCCAAATACTGATACGACTTGTTACTGTGCTTTGAAATTTCAGGTTAGACGTTTACATACATGATTACTTAGTAAAGAGGGATTTGAAGGCTTCTGCTCAGGCTTTTCAAGCTGAAGGAAAAGTATCATCCGATCCTGTCGGTGAGTTACATGGAAACATAACTCTAATCAGAAAAGGCCGGGTTTAGATGTGGTCTTTTCTTTTTACTGTTTAGTTTATGCGTAGCAGCATTTCATTAACTTTGATTTGGTTTCTTTTCCTTTAATATCAATATGGGTTTGCAGCTATTGATGCTCCAGGAGGTTTTCTCTTCGAGTGGTGGTCTGTTTTTTGGGATATATTTATCGCTCGGACTAATGAGAAGCACTCAGAGGTTGCTGCATCTTATATCGAGGTTGGTTTGGAAATATTTTATTTTGTTCTCTGTAGTATCTTTCTTCAGGTTAGATTTCTTTAGCATGACAGGTGCTTGAATATTGACAGAGAAAATATGGTGTTTTGATTGTTTCATTTCGTATTTTGGAGTTAAATGCAAGGATCCCTTGCCCTATATTCCATAAGGAACTTTAATTTTTTACATGGATTACAGCTCTTTAGTTTCCCTAAACCCGTGGCCGATTTTTATGGCTGTTTCTTTCTATGTATAATTAATGCTGCTATTATGCTTAAGGTCTTCATGGCTGTTCAATCGTCTCCAAAAATAAACTGTTATTTTCTTGCCTTGCTGGCACTGGAATACAATTTGGAATCCGTCCTTAAACAACTGTTAGTAATGAGACTTGATGCCTGCGAGGCATCCCAACCTATCATTACTTTCCTTTCATAGTTTATGTTTCTTTAGGCATGAATTTATATTATCTAGACGAAATTAGAAGTGTCGCATCTTGTTGAAGTGTTCGTGTTTCATAGATAATGGGAGGTTGCATTTGCTCATCATCATTATACTCATTATTGATATATGTGTTTGTGTTGCTTGGAGAGACTCTCGAGTGTTGGCTTTGTTGTTTAACCGGTGAATTGGTTAGACTGGAATTACATTCAACATTTTAGTTACTCTTATGAAGTTGATGGCATTCTGGGATCTAAAATTCTACAAATGATTGCCCAAGGAAAAAACTTGAGATACTGCTTGAAGCTTATGGTATGTAAAACTGCATTTGCAGACACAGTTACTTAAGGGAAGGGAGCAGCAGCAGCAACAGCAGCCACAACCTCAGCAGCAGCAGCAGCAGCAGCACATGCAGATCCAACAGCTCCTGATGCAGAGGCATGCACAACAGCAGCAGCAGCAACAACAGCAGCAGCAACAGCAACAGCAACAGCTGCAGCAGCAGCAGCAACAGCAACAACAGCAGCCCCAGCAACAGCAGCTTCCTCCGCAGCAGCAGAGAAGGGATGGGCCTCATCTCTTAAATGGAGGTACAAATGGGATAGTTGAGAACCCACTGATGCGGCAAAACCCTGGTACTGTGAATGCACTGGCCACAAAGATGTATGAGGAAAGGTTAAAACCGCCTCTTCAGAGGGATTCCTTGGATGATGCAGCAATGAAGGTAAGGGGCATTCAGGTCTTCTGATAATCGAAATGTGTACTGCTATTATGATTTTTATTCATAGCTAGAGTTTGGTTTGTTATACAGCAAAGATTTGGTGAGAACATGGGCCAACTCTTGGACCCAAGTCATGCCTCCATATTGAAGTCAGCTGCAGCTTCTGGCCAACCTTCAGGGTAATTTTCTCTAAACTTAACGTAAATTGCTCTGTGAGTCTTTAAATTATTATGCTTGTCTTATGACCTGGACAAAGAGTGCAGATATACTTGATTATTGTGTGTATGATGGCTGAGCTAATTTATGCTTGATCTAAAACGACAGGTGCTGAAGCTTACTTCATTAAAATTTTTGCAGGAAAATTAATAAATAAAACATTTTTCTCCCATCTCATTCCTCTTTTATGAGTTGTTTTCTTTTTTTCTTCAGGCAAATAGATATACAATAATTCTTGGAAAATGGGTGTTGAAATTGTTGGCATGAAAAACTTTTATTTCAGGCAAGTGTTGCATGGTGTTGGTGGTGGGATGTCTCAACAAGTTCAAGCTCGTAGTCCACAATTACCAGGGTCTGCTCCGGTATGGTATTGTTATTAGAGTCACCGCATAACTTCTTCCTTTCTTAGTAGCGTTTCCTTGACTTGCCATTATGAATCAACCAGGATATAAAGAGCGAGATGAATCCTGTTTTAAATCCTAGAGCTGCAGGTCCTGAAGGATCATTGATAGGAATTCCTGGTAATCTTTTGTTGCATTATTACTTTACTCCAATTGATCTGAACATAATTTGCCTTTTGCATCACTCTTATGGTTAAGAATGTTTTGGAATTTAACACATACATTTTCCCATTGTCGTGTGGCCATCTTTACACAAAGATTTAGTTAACAGGAGATTTCTTTGTGTTAGGATCAAATCAAGGTAGCAACAATTTGACTCTCAAGGGGTGGCCCCTTAAAGTAAGTGGTTTTTTTTCTTCCTTTTTTATTATTTAAATTGGATTTATTAGTTTTGGTGGTTCATCTATTTTATAATCACGGAATCACTTGCAAGCATAAATGATATATCTTCTTTTGAAGTTTTAGTCTGAATAGGAGGTTGCTCTGCTCTTCTTGTATCTATTCTACAAAATCTTCATCTGTTAGAAGAAGTGACCCATTATCTAAAGCCTCAAGCACTGTACTAACTTATCTACTATCACAACATCATGCAAGCTCAGTAATTGAGTAATCACGTTTCACTATTTACTAGATTTTTCTATCCCTTACTAGGGGTTGGATCAACTACGCTCTAGTCTTCTCCAACCTCAAAAGGCTTTTATGCAGGGCCCTCAGCCCTTTCATCAACTTCAAATGTTGTCGCCACAACATCTTATGCTTGCTCAACAAAATCTTGCATCACCATCTGCCAGTGATGAAAATAGACGACTTAGAATGCTTTTGAATAATAGGAATATGGGCCTAAGTAAGGATGCTCTTTCAAACCCCATGGGTGATGTGGTATCAAATGTTGGGTCACCACTTCAAGCTGGCAGCCCTCTTTTGCCCCGTGGAGATACAGATATGCTAATGAAGGTGCTAGTTCTCTTTAATTATCATTCCATCTTCACTAATCAATTTTACATCATTTGTTCAGCTGTTCTTTTTTACACTTAGTTACCCCAAGTTTCATGGTTCACATTGAGTGAAAATTTTCATCTGTGTAGTTAAAATTGGCTCAGTTACATCAGCAGCATCAACAACAGAATACCAATCCACAGCAGCAGCAGCTTCAACAGCATGCTCTTTCAAATCAGCAATCTCAGACTTCAAGTTTTAACATGCATCAGCAAGATAAAGCGGGGGGTATTAGTAGTGTCACAGCAGATGGGAGCATGTCAAACAATTTTAGAGGAAATGATCAGGTCAGTGCACCTTTGGTTGCCTTTATCACCTTATTCAGAGGCAACATTCAATTTCTTAGTTCACTATCACCTTAACCTGGAATTTTCTAAACCTAGGTAACCTGTTCTATGAAGAAACCTACATGATGATTTGGTAAATGCAATAATGGAAGGGTATTCTTTTTTTTTTTTATAATTGTGGAAAACGCAACTTCTTCTGGTTGGTTTCTTTGAAGCTTAATCTCCACCCCACCTTTTTTCCGTAACCATACATTGGTAAAAGAAAAACCTTTATGTTTCAAAGATGAATTACTAGTTCCTAATTAATGCATGAAATGTCTGTGTTTGAATTTATGAAGCACGTGATATAAGTACCCTATTAGGATGTTTTTGTTTAACATGTTCCTTACAAGGTGTTTCTGACTGCTTTAAGGCTTCCAAAAACCAGACTGGGAGAAAGAGAAAGCAGCCTGTATCTTCTTCCGGTCCTGCCAATAGCTCAGGAACAGCAAATACAACTGGCCCGTCTCCAAGTTCAGCACCCTCAACCCCTTCGACTCATACTCCTGGAGATGTGATATCGATGCCTGCTGTGCCTCATAATGGTAGTTCTTCAAAGCCTCCTATGATGTTTGGCACTGACGGCACTGGAACTCTTACATCACCTTCAAATCAGTTGGTAAGCGGATTATTCTTGGAACACTTCCATTGATGGAAGGAATAATAAATTCCTTTCCTGTAGACTCATGGCCATTCCATTTTGGCAGTGGGATGATAAGGATCTTGAATTGCAGGCTGACATGGATCGATTCGTTGATGATGGATCTCTTGATGACAATGTTGAGTCTTTTTTATCCCATGATGATACGGACCCTAGAGATGCTGTTGGTCGTTGTATGGATATAAGCAAAGGTGCAGGAAAAACTATTTTTTTAATTGATCATAAATTTTTTTGGCTTCATCCCAGCTATATGGTTTCTTGATGCATGTCAATTTTTTTTATTGATATGGTGCAATAGAGTGCAATCTTTTCTCTTTAGAAAATGCCTTCTGTTATTGATTAATTAGGATGAAGATGTAGTTCCAAATCCCAAGCTGCAATCAAATGGCTAATTCCTTGCTTAGAGACTTACTTAAGAACTCAGAACACATTTCTTCAAATGCGCATCAGAATAATTTCCTGCGCATGCTAGTAACATTATCTATTAGCAGTATAATTTTGGGAGCATGTTTCTCTATTCTCTATTCTCTATTTTGTGGTGCTGCTTTGTTGCCATTTAATTTCTCAACTAGCATAAAGAGATGTCAATTCAGATACTGAAGTCAAATCTATTTAGTCTGAAGCCTGTGACTGGCTTTGGTTTTAGGCTTCTCATTTGCCGAAGTCAATTCTGTACGAGCTAGTTCAAGCAAAGTTGTCTGTTGCCACTTCTCATCTGATGGGAAATTGCTCGCAAGTGGTGGCCATGACAAAAAGGTTAGTTGATTAGTCTGGAAGCATATTTGATACAGTACTTCAAGTGGTCAACCGAATTCTTGACAGTGTCTGTGATTTTATGTCTTTGACTTTAGAAACGAAAAAATTGGTAATTTCTGCATCGTTTATTATATATATAGAATATCTTACCTTTTTTGTCCTGATGGTTTTGCCATGCAGGCTGTCTTATGGTTCACAGATTCTCTAAAGCCAAAAGCTACTCTTGAAGAACACTCATCTTTGATAACTGATGTCCGTTTTAGTCCAAGCATGCCCCGTCTTGCAACATCTTCATTTGACAAAACTGTCAGGGTTTGGGATGTTGACAATGTTAGTATATTCATATCCTAGTTTACTCTTAAACAGCTAGAGCCACTTCCTTCTATTCAATTATTCCAACAGTTTTGCTAAAACCACTTCCTTCTATTCAATTATCACAACATAAATTTTAATGTTATGGAATAAAATAATTCATGTCTCAGATCATACGTTCTCAGCTCAATTTTCTGATTGCTAGCATGATAGTTTTTGTGGGGTTTAATTTATACATTTACACTATTTGCCTAGGGATTTACCTCATTTTTGAATGTAGATTTGAATGTCAGCTGTATCTGTGAGTTGGCATGTTTATGATTGTGTGCTTGCAGAGTTTGCTTTCTAAGTCTGTATCTTACGTGATTGTTTTTCTATATGCTGTTTTGCTTGAGCTTATTAGATATTTTACTTATGCAGCCTGGATATACTCTTCGCACCTTCACAGGACATTCTGCGTCTGTTATGTCACTAGATTTTCATCCAAATAAAGATGACCTTATCTGCTCTTGTGATGGTGATGGCGAAATACGATATTGGAGCATAAATAATGGCAGCTGTGCTAGAGTCTCTAAGGTAGAATCTTAGTTTTCTTTCATGATTGATTTTATTGATATCTCTATCTTCCATACTTAACAATGTTCATGCCGATTAGGGCGGCACTGCCCAGATGAGGTTTCAACCTCGCATAGGGAGGTATCTTGCCGCTGCTGCGGAGAATGTTGTCTCTATACTTGATGTGGAGACACAAACATGCCAATATTCATTACAGGTTGGTGTACACCATCATACATTTGGAGATAAACTAAGTTTTTAATCCTTCCAAGGTTGTGTTTCGGGGATAAACATGCCTATTTGATCTATGAATATGACTGTAGGGGCATACAAAGCCAATACATTCTGTTTGCTGGGACCCTTCTGGGGACTTGCTTGCATCTGTCAGTGAGGACTCTGTCAGGGTTTGGACTCTTGGATCTGGGAGTGAAGGGGAATGTGTCCATGAGCTCAGCTGTAATGGGAATAAATTTCATTCTTGCGTTTTCCATCCGACATATTTTTCGTTGCTGGTCGTTGGTTGTTACCAGGCAAATCAACTAAAACCCTTTCTTTTCTTTTTTATTTCTTTTTGGTCTATCTTATCTGAAGAAAGGAAAACGGAGAAGAAAATAAGTATGCAGAACAATTCTGGTGGTGCTTCTACTTTTCCTGTTTCATATCCCTGATGAAATGATATTTAAACCCATAATGTTGTATTTTGCAGTCTTTGGAGCTTTGGAACATGGCGGAGAACAAGACGATGACTCTATCAGCTCACGAAGGACTAATTGCTTCTTTGTCAGTCTCAAATGTAACTGGTTTGGTTGCTTCAGCCAGTCATGACAAGTTTGTAAAGCTTTGGAAGTAAACCTGAATACAGGACTAGGCTTTTACCAATTTATCCCTCTTTTCTTGCTTTCATCAAGCCCACCTTCCTCTTCTCTCCCTTTTAGATAAGAACCTGTTGTATTGCCATCCTGGTTATATGCCTGTTTAGCTCTTGCATAATGTTAACATCTACAAATTTCCTTCCTTCATCAACTGTTCATTAAACTCTGTTTTGGTAGTTAAGTTGGTAAATTAATCAGTTCAATAGAATTTTCTGTTCATTAAGCCAAGTTGCTAATGTTTGTAGTATACTACACTTTCATGAACATGTTCGTGGGATTTGAACTGAGGCCTACGTGGCCATTGCAAGAGTCTTGATTGGATAACACCTTCCTGGTTCACGCACGTTAATGTCGTTGACAAATGGACCTTGTATGTTTTTCGTCTGTCTCCAAGAAACTCCTACAATTGTCATGAGTTAAATTTGGACGACAAAACAGTGTCTGTCGTGCTGTCGATTTCATGCACAAGTCATCCAATAACCTTATAATTATCAGTGCTTCAACCAACAGGGGCCCACTACTTATTAAAAACACTTATAAGAGAGTTTCCACGAAAAATGGGCAAAGAAGACTTAGAAAAACATGTACTTGTTCACCCACCACACTCTCTTTAAGCGTAAGATGACAGAGACAGGGACAAGAAGCATATGCAAATTACCAAATGGGTAACCTGTTTAAGGCTTCTTTTTAGTACAACCATATTCCTCTGAAGCCAGATATGATTTCTTTTTCTTAGATTACTGTCACATAATGCTGTCTAAAACAGCGTGTTCTATATCTAACTATAACTAGCAGAACCCGTATGGGCAAGAGTTCGGTATTACGAATCATGAAATATATTTTTTTTTATTGGAGGACAGTGTTATAATAAAAGTAAAATGAGGGTTCTACACAAAGTAGAATAAGAAATAGGATTAAAAAGGAGAGGGAATTCTACGCTAAACGTAATGAAAGACTAGTATGGAAGATATGTCCAACCAAACAATATTTCCTAGTAGCAAGCTCCGGGATCGATCATGTTTAAAAACTGCTTCTTAATATATAAGATTTCAAGTGTGTCATTCACTCCTCCTTGAAGAAAGAAACTCAGAATTGCGAATCCAAGAAAGAACATATTGAAGGCATTGAATTGTAAATCAACATCTCGTCTTTTCCATAAGAATTGCTGTAATGGTGAAACATGTAGGCAAACAATTACGTTACAACAGCAATTTGTAACCCGTTTGTTCTTATATAAGATGATAAACCATTCAGCAGTTGATATTTGAGAAACAGTGTGGTTATATATCAGTTTTGGTCCACGTGATGCAGATTATAGGGCCCTTGAGTTCGCTGGAAGTCTCTGGTGTGCTTATCATACTCATCATGCTGATGCATGTGAAAGAGACAGAGTCTTGCAATAAAAACAACGCATGGTTCTGTGTTCACCTGGACCACTCGAAGGAAAAAAACACAGAAAAATAATAATAATAATAATACTTTGAATGAGTTACTAGTACTCTCTTACCTTTTTTTTCTTGCTGTGTTTCGCTGAAAAGTACCATCTACCTCTTTATCCTTTTGTATCCAGACAACCATTGTGCCACTATCTCATGTTTTGTCCCCTATTTTTTCTAATTCGGCACCAGTCTGATTGGAAAAAATGGAAAGAGAAAAATACAGAGGACAACAAAAAAACAATACAACAAAACGCTTTGAATCCAAACAGTACAAAAGATTCGCTGAATCTTGTTCTGACCTATAAAATGAGTCTAATACCATCTGTAATAGTTTCTCCCATCGTTTCGTTAGTATGAGAACTAATTAATTTTTTTGAGTAAATTAAGTAAATTAAATAAATTAGTTAATCATAACTAAATTTAATCCCTCAAAACGAATTCATATTATATACTCTTTAATATATCTAAATTAATTAACTAACTATTATGTTAAGGATGAGAGGAGTATCATATTTTGAGAGTAAAAGTAAGAGTTATATTGTTGAATAATAATAATAATATATGGAGGCAAGCTGTGAAAAGGGATGTGGAATTGTGGCAGATAAAAAATCTGAAGGAAGAAGGGATATTTATGGAGATGATGATGAAGACCGATGAACAACTGAACTGATACAGAAGAACAGAGCAGCAACACATGGTAGTTGAAAGGAATGTGAGGCTAATTAAATTGGGGCAATTACCCTTAAAGGAGATTGATATCTATCTATGAATTATGAAACTACGTTGGTGGCATGTGACTTTGTCGACTTGTTCCATTTAGCAAAATAAATTGTCTTGTCCCCAAATGTCACTGTCCCTTTAATTCTTTGTTCCTTCTGATTTCCTTCACGTTCCTTTCTCGTTTTTGTATCCAAAATTGTATTATTGTACTTCAACATACACACACATATATATATATATATATGCATGTTCCATACATGTATAGTATCGGATCTCCTCTCAGATTGCGATTGCATGTTGTGAACAAAAATTTCAAACTGCTAGAGATGATTGATTATTATCCCAACCCCATTCACACATGCGGTCCTTAATATAAGAGTTATTTGACTAATTTAACTAAATTAAAAAAACTAAATTAATTAATTATAAACGAACCTAAACTCTCTAAGACGAATTATTATTATATATTCATTGTTCTATTCAAATTAGTCTACTAATTTTTATATTAATTATAATTAATTGATCCTAAATCAGTCAATTAGCTTAATAATCGGAGAGAATATTCATAAAAGTTAAACAAATATATGAATTGAGTAATCTCATTTTCCCTGTTTTTGGCGGCCTACGAAACGCTTGACAAGAATAAACCTTCATGATTCCTTATACGTATTGGTACTAGTTGTCAACCATATGTGTATGTGTGTGTAACAGATTCTCCTCAATTCCGTTCTCATTTAAAGGGAAGAGGCTCACAACAGCTCACAAGTTACAACAATAATACAGTTTTATTTGGAAAAGGGGTGTCATTCTAATTTCTTATATATATATATAGGTTATTTGAAGGTGTACGTAAATGCACCGACCACTCTCTAATATGATACAAATATAGTAGGAAGGGATACAGGTGGGTGTTCCCAAGCTGTCTCACAATAAAAGGTCGGAGACCCTACTGCAACTATCCCTTTCTCTTTATTCTTCATTGCATAATTTGGATTTTCCTCACTCCATTCTTTTTATTTCCATTGAAACTATTATTAAAGTATTCAATTTGGTTTTAAGAAAGAATGTATATATGTAGATGATGGTCATGACATTGCATTTTTGTTTTGTGTGTAGTTAGTGGAGTATATATGAAAAAGTCAAATGATAGGAACGATGGGTGTGATGCATATGTTGTAGACGAGTAGTACCACATAGGAAGACAAGGAAAGAGACGAAGAGATAATAGGGGAATTCAATCCAACGGCGGTGCGTTTCTAGTTGAAATAAGAGAGATCTGGTGAAAAGAAAGAAAACAAAATATATAAACTTATTCAAGTCTACCTACGCATACGTATTTCATATTGGGGTGTTCCCATTTTTAAGTTTATATATGGATTGCTGGTCAAACTTAAATTTTTTTTTTGGTATATTGTGTAAGGGAGGGGCAGCGAAGCTTACAGCGAGGTTGACAACAAATTAGTGATAAATACTAGAGATATTACATTTATCCTTCGTTTGTGTGTGCTTATGGCAAGTATTAATCTATAAGTAATAAAGTATAAACAGAAAGCAAAATAAAAAGTAGACGTTACCGTTAGAAAGACGGAAGCTGTGGAGACATTCATCCTGATGGATCATGTGGGTGTAATATAGCTGTATACAGACTCTCCACAAATCCATGTTTTGAGTGCTCTCTCCACACATAACATCACATCTTCTTCCTCTCTTCAGTTCCTCATCTCCTCCTTCCTTAACTCTTCTTTTCTTCTTTAACGTTAATTCCTATTATTTTATTCATTTCCACCCCCTC
This sequence comes from Leucaena leucocephala, assembly GCA_037074615.1. Lineage (NCBI taxonomy): Eukaryota > Viridiplantae > Streptophyta > Magnoliopsida > Fabales > Fabaceae > Leucaena > Leucaena leucocephala. Next base: position 3,875,264 of record CM073540.1, on the reverse strand, counting down.
TTCTCCGGAGCCACGCTACCAGACTACATATATACATATAGCCCAAGCCAAGCCTTCTTCACAAACTTGCGGAGACGATGATGATACCGTGTATGGTTTTCTCGGAGGTGGAAGAAGGGAGTGAGGAATGGAGAGCTATGAGCAGGAAAGTGACGGAGGCGTGTGAGACTCATGGCTGCTTCGTGCTTCTGCATAGCAGAACCAGTTTGATTAGTTTACAGGAAGAAATGTTGACCGCCATGAAAGCTCTCTTTGATCTTCCTGAAGAGACCAAGATGAAGCACACTAGCCCTAAGCCTTACCGGAGCTACCATGCCAACTGCCCCATCATTCCTCTCCTTCAAAGCTTCGGCGTGGACGACGCTCCTCAGCCTCTCACTGCTCAAGCTTTCACTCACCTCATGTGGCCTCACGGCAACCCCACTTTCTGGTATATCTTCTTCTTCTTCCGTGTTTTCTTCTGTATATTCAAATCTGAGTTTTGAACATGAACTGGAAGCTAAGACTCACCAAACTCGCTCACCATATCATATCTGTCATATTAAATACGAGCTTATCCTTTGAACAGATTGCATTTATGACACAGTGCTTTCAGTGAAGAAAGAAAGAAACTGCCGGTTTAATTTCTCTGTGCCTTCGGAATAACGGCTTAAATTAATTCCCTCGAATCCATCGCCGTCTCTCTGCTTCTTTTGATGTTTTTAACGTTGCTAATTTATTTGTTTATTTATTTATTTATTTTTTGTGGTGGGGATGGTGATGATGTGGACATGAACGAACATAGCGAGGCGATGAAGTCGATGAGCGAGGAGATGCTGGAGCTGAACTTCGTGCTGATGAAGATGATAGTGGAGGGTCTGGGCCTTCCGAAACACTACATCTCAGACGTGGAGAAGATGAAGAGCACAAGTAATTTCAGGATGATAAAGTACAGAGCACCTTCTTCTTCCTCAAGCGTCCAAGACCTAGAGACTGGTCTCGTTCCTCACACCGACAAATGCGCCATAACCACCCTCTGTCAGAACGATGTCCAGGGACTCCAGGTCCTCACCAAACAAGGCCATTGGATCGATGTGAACGTTCCCCGGAATGGCCTAGTCGTCGTCGTCGGCGATATCCTCAAGGTAACGTAACCCACCCATTATCATCATCATCATTCATTAAAAATTCAATCTCTCTCTCTATGATCTGATCGATGAAATGAACTAATGAATGAAGGCTTGGAGCAATGGGAGGCTTCATGCGGTGACACACAGAGTGATGATGGGTGGCAGCAAGGAGAGGTATTCGTTCGCGCAATTTGCACTGCCAAAGGAAGACGATGAGATCGAGGTGCCCGCTGAGTTGGTTGATTCTGATCATCCTCTTCTTTATCGACCTTTCAATTATGGAAAATACTTCGACTATTATACTTCATCTCTCAACGAAAACGCCCTCCAAGTATTCGCAGGTGTCTGATATATATATCATCAGCTCAATTATCAGTATATATATATGGTTGTTTTGTGATATTAGGGGCTTCTCCCCAGCTGCTGTATTAATTGCCAACTTATTTTGGACTAACTTTAGCATTCAGAATCAATAAAATAAAGACCCCCCCCCCTTTAAAAAATGGTGCTTTCTTTTTCTTCATGCAAGAAATTTCCAGAGATATATATAAGTTTCAGTTATAGCACGGTACAGCTCATGATATCATGTTCCACAGAAAATGCGAAACGTGTCTGAGTGAGATATCAATTAATGAAAACGAAAAAATTGCTTGGGGGCTTAATGGTGGGACCTTAATTAACTAGACGTGTTACGTTGTTGTTTCCAGAAGAGATTATTATTTGTGAAGTGACTGTTAATCACTTCACTTTGCACTAGTGTGCTTGGATCATTAAGAATGATTATGAGAAGATCTTATATGTCTAATCAATGGCGCTGATTAATTTGATGGAAATGAGGTTTAGAAAAAAGTAGTTACGAGAAAACTGAATGATTTGGTTTAACCTTGGCAATCAAAATGGTTGTGCTTTGGATTAGTTAGCGTGGGACCGAGCACGCCTGGCATATGGGTGTATTCCCTTTCCCGTGTCCAGCGGCAGAGAGAATTTGAAGTAAAAGCGTTAGGTTTCGTTAATTGTTTGTAGACAACTCATACATAATCTGTCATTCATATATTCATATATTTACGTATTTGATACAGAGAAATATATTAAAAACATGACTACGTATAAAATTCATATTTCATCTTTATACTCGGTATCTATTTTTCTCTTGTACTCTTTTCAAGAACACTATATATATATATATATTCACTCTTGAAAATCGAAATAAAGCAAACTCTATATAGTTTATAATTTCTTATCCATTCTTTAGACCAAAATATTGTCTCATGAGAAACGTGAATTTTGGTTGAAATGTAACGATTTTTGTAACAACACGAAATTCAATATTGCACCATATTAAGGAAAGCTCCGTAATATAATGGTAGAAGATACTACGATTATAAATATAAAATTTAATTTATAATATAATTTATACTATAAATAAAATTTTATATTTAAGATTGGAGGAGTATCTTTTTTTTTTACTCATTTTTTGGATCTGTTTTGACATATTACGTGTGATATGTTTATAATGCGCATATTTTTCAAAACCATCCTCATACATGTATATATATATGGGCAATGGGTTCATATCTTTTTCAATTTTGAATAATCATTCTTGAGGACCTGAATGACAGAAAGAAATTAATAAAGAGAGAAACATGAGATAGACAAACTCATGTTGTCCATATTATAGTTTTTATCATTTCCTCACCACCTTCTGTCTTCCCTTTGTTCAGAAAAAATGAACACAATTAACCAAATGCTTCTCTCTCTCTATACGGCGCCTAATGTTCTCCACCGCATTTTTATTCACTTTCTCACCTCTTTCCTCTTTCTATTTATTATGAGACAAATTATTTAAGAGCCGCATGCAAGAAGAAGAAGCTCGAGAAATATTTCATTTCCTTCCAACTCATACCCATACCAAAACCAGCTTCAGGCTAAAAACTGTAACCTAGTACTGGGCACATACCTATTACATGCGTATATCACTCAAGTTGGTCTTTATGACTTTGTCTGTCTTTTACTTGTTCGAGAGTACTCACAGTAATTAATGAAGACATAAGGACGCAGAAATTAATCAGTTTCAACCTGCAGATGAATCTTTCACTACCACAAATGGATCCCGAGTTAGCTTTTGTGTTAAATAGGGTCCTTCTTTTTGTCACATATCGTCTTTTGAAAAGATGACCTTCCACCATCTTCTTTTTTTTTAATACAAAAAAAAATTTATATGAGTTATATCCGAGAGCTCACCAGGGTCTGGGCATGTTTCTAAACTCAAAAAATATTTATAAAAATATTTACAAATTATTTATTAACAAGTTCTTATATCTACAATATTATGAGCTAACTCCTTACACTCCTTCCCCCATCTTCTATGACGATGCCAAGCAAGATGAGCCCGAGATGCAGACAAATCTACTTCCGTTTGTTTTATTTCTCGTGGGCTTCTATTTGCATTGAAGGCCCATGAGTTGGCTAATATTTTCAGCCCAGATTCCTACAAAATTAGCCCTATGAGTAAATCTGATTTAAGAAAATACAAGAACATTGTCATAAATATAAAAATATTAAATACAAGGTTTATGGGGGACTCGCATGGGGCGTCGCTGCTCTCAACTCCTCGGACCCGAGGCAAGGGTGCGTAATGTAAGGGTTTTTTTAGTCTCCTTTCTTGTTATTCTTTCCGAAGTTCCAAAAATAATTACTTCGATTTCTTTTTAACTAAATTGATGGTTTGTGGTTTATTTTGGGTTTGAGCTGCAGAGGCCAGAGGCGATGTAGATTGCATTGAGGAAGCTTTAGGATTAGCGGGTGTCCTCACCCGCTAAAACCTTCCCATATTCATCATCTTGACTGTGAATTTATTTTTCCGGTCATGCAATGGCTCGTGGATCGTGTTCAATTGAAACACGAAGACGGTGGCAATGAGGTAATAGACCTTTCCAAATCACCGTTGATGTATTTTCGAATTAAATTATGCAGAACCTTCTAAATTATTTAATGGATAAAAAATGGAAACTTAAAAGTATGATAATAGAGTTTTCTGCGATGAGTGACTCCTAAATTTTCATTTCCAGCTTCTTTTTTTCTGTTGGGCTTTAACGCATTGCTGTTTTTTTCATATGGAACATTTAGGCTTTTCACTCTGAAAATCCAGTTGGAGAGGAGGAGAATACGCATCAGCAACACAAGCGGGAAGTGGAAGAAACGTTAGTTTCGGTAAAGATGTTGAGCGGCAACTTGGATGAACTGGTTGGTGAGATGTAGCAGATGCTAGATATGAATAGCGTGCTCCTTTATCACGAAAAGATCTCTGGATTTTATTTTTCAATATAGTTGGATCATTGTTTCCTAGCTTTTATCTGAGCTGTTATTTGCTGTTGAAATTGATTAATCATTTTCTTTTCTTTTATGTTTTATTCTTGTTAAGAAAATCAAGTAGAGAAGAATATCTTCGTATTGTATTAACTATTGAGCAACATGCTCATTACAATTATGGTAACCCACTTGGGTTTACATACTAATCTACCCTCACTTGAGGGAGATAAACCAACCCCACTTGGGGACTTTGAGGAGAGACCCAAGTTACCCTCTCCTTCACTATGGTGAAGATTACATAATCTCACACTCTTAACCAATAGACTAGGACCCTTTATATAGACTTAGGGTCATCTAGTAACCAAGTGATTAACACTAATCACCTAATTAATTCAACCTTCCAACACCCCCGCTCAAGTTGACACCCCTTAACTCTAGGTGTTCAACTTGCTAACACAACACACAAGGGAGTAAGGTGAATTAAACCAAACCATTTTCATTTTACAAAATACAATATGAACATTTCTTCAAAACTCTCTATCCTCGATGAATCATTGGCGCAGCAACTTCCATGGAGATATCTTCCCCTTTGACCTTTGGAATCTTAATCTTGAGCATTCTTCAATTCAGCTTTGATAGAACCCATCTTCTGATTCTTCAAAGGCCTTCTTGATGTCCCTTGCGCCTCATTTCTGTGCCCCCATGCTTAGAAGATGAGTCAAACAATGTCTTAGAAGTTCCAGGCTTTGAGGTTTCAAGTTTTGAACTCGTAGCTCCAGTATGAGAATAACTGTTTGTGGTTGCATTTTCATCATTGCTGGTCGGAACCTTTGCAGCAGCCCGATTAGGGGCTCCACTTCCTATAGCACCTTCAATGTCATTCGAAGGTGGAACTAGGTTTTGTTCATATAGCTCCAACATTTGATAACAAACTTCCTCCAATTGCCGAGGGGTAACATCAAACTCTTGCCACCAGACCTTCTCCCCATCTGATGGGAGCTTCACATTAAGGAACTTGGCAGCAAGGAAAATAGCTCCTGCCGCAATATGATGGGGCTGGAATTGCAGGCAAAGACATGTCCGAAGTCCATCATTAACAAAATTCCACGCTACTTGAGCAAGGGCATTTTGAGCAACTTTAAATTTTTTAATAGCCTCAACAAGAGGTTTATAAGGATGGTGCAGATTAAGATCAAAACCAGGAGTTTGAAGAACAATCCTCTCTCCAGCTAACATTCTTTCTTTCTGCTGTTCATATACCTCCTTCTGTTTGATTCTTTGAGCTGCTACAGGATCCTTTCTTGTTTATAATTTCATATGAGACAAGAATTATATCTTTCAAAGGGCGAGGAGTTTCTTTGACTTTCCAGGCAAGAAACATGCACACTGTTGCAATGAGCCTCCTGTCGTTCCTTCCAAGGGAATGACGAAGGAAGAATCGATGTCAAAAGATTATTGCTGTAGCAATGTTACCTGAGGTACTTTAAGTCTCAATCCTAAATCTTGTAGGAATGTGCAGTATGATTTGCATAAGTAGGTCTCTTTCTTCCAATCTATACCATCTCGTTTGGATGGTGAATTTTCTTCAATCTCCTTCCTAGCAAAATACCAACTAGGGCCATCCTCTAACATCTTAGGTTGTCCTTGGAAACCATGTGTTCCATTACAAGGGACATCACCAGGCAAAAACCCAGCCATGAGTTCACAAATGACAAAAATATGTTCAGACTGTTGGATATGTATGTAGCACCACAATGTGATGATCAAGAATGAAGATCCAGTTGTTCCTTTACCAGAGAGAGGAGGTGGAATTACTCTGACGAAACAGAAAATCGAAGAATAAGAAGCATTACGGATGTTCAAATTAGGGTTTACAACAGCGTCTGCGTGGCGAAGGAAAAGCAAGAAAATGAAAGGATTCTTTTTAATTATACGGATTTCCATATTTCCGTTTTCCTTTTCGCCATATCATGGTCTTCTGTAGCACCTCAAAGGCATCACAAACGCAGAAATCTTTGGCCTTCAAGAACTTCTACAGAACCGAATCAATACCCTCATGAGCCTTACTGGGCAACAATGGAAGACCCCAGAGAGCAATTTTTCTCAATTCTTCGCCGGCTGAGAGTCCCCACCGTCATGCGGAAGCGAGACCAAGAAAAGAACGATGCAGTTGAGGATGAATGTGATTGGGGTTTCAAGAAATTGGAACATGACGGCAGATCGGAGCTTCGATGGCGATAAGATTAAACGTTGAGGAAGCAGAAATCACCAGAACAACTAGAGATCGCGTACAGCATCTTTACGGTATCTTTGCAGCAACGGTGATGGACCATAAATCTCGTCGGCTTCTGGAGGGGCTCAACGACGGTTAGAGGCTGGTGCTCTGTTTGCTGCAAATCATTATCTCTATCTTCCTCTTGTTACGACGTAAAACAAAAGAAAAAGGAATAGGAAGTATTATGCCGCGGCTGTAACTCAAGAAAGGACGACGTCGTGCCTAAGAGACCCAAGAAACTGATCGGGACTTCAAGAATGGATACAAGAATTACGTGTAGAAATGCGCAAACAATTCAAGGTGGGCTTCAAGAAAGGAAGAAAACGGCCAAGGATTTCCTTAGCTCTGGTACCATGTTAAGAAAATCAAGTAGAGAAGAATATCTTCATATTGTATTAACTATTGAGCAACATGCTCATTACAATTATGGTAACCCACTTGGGTTTACATACTAATCTACCATCATTTGAGGGAGATAAACCAACCCCACTTGGGGACTTTGAGGAGAGACCCAAGTTACCCTCTCCTTCACTATGGTGAAGATTACATAATCTTACACTCTTAACCAATAGACTAGGACCCTTTATATAGACTTAGGGTCATCTAGTAACCAAGTGATTAACACTAATCACCTAATTAATTCAACCTTCCAACAATTCTATTTCCCCCCTCTTTCTGCCATCCTTGTATATGTCCATCTACGACTACTGTATCCCTGAATTTGTTTGGTTCACCACTTATTTTGTTGTGTTCCAGAAACGTCGAAAGATGAATGTTGTGAACAAATTGGAGGATCTACGTGAGAAAATCAGTTAATAAGGGTTTTGATACTGCAGTACATAAGCTGGTCGTTTTGTTGAAGTCATTGAAGGTGATTGTTTCTCCCAAATTATTTAACAACTATATTTCTGGAATTGCATCTATTTGTGGACGTGATGATGATTCAAGCACATGAACAATTTGGTCACAGATTTGTAATGGTGCCAGTATGAATTGGATGGTATTGCGTGAATTGACTCATGAATTGCATGATACTGATTACCATGCCACAATATGATTTTTGGTTTCTCATCTAACTGTTTATCTGAATAAACAAACTTTGCTTGCATAATGAGCAATAGATGTCATTTGAATCTCTAGGCTTTGAAAATTATGTATTACTTATGCTATTCACTTTTAGTTCAGGATCTCGAAAGGCTGGAAAATCATTTCCTGTCTAGTCGTGATGCTAGACATTCAGAACTTCAAGCTGAAATAAGTGAATTGGAGGGGAAAATAGCAAACGGCCATGATAGCAAGATCCTATTAGATGGACTCCATCATTCTGTTAGCGAATCACTTGGGAAACTTGATTCAGCAAAAAAGGTAAAATATTTTTACTAGATGGATATGTCTTCTCCTCTTTATTCTTATTTTTATGATGATATGTTTAATCAAAGGTGCTATTCTCTGTTTTATTTTTCTTATTTTCCATTCAATTACTATTAGCGTGTTTGGTTCCATGTTGTACCTTGCCTCTTGACACCCCAAAACGTGATTCCAAACATGCTACATAACCTGCTTGCTTTTGCTTCCTAATAGGAACTTGCTACTAAAATGAGTGATGTTATAGCAATAAAGCGGCAGATTGATGATCTACCATGCCAATCAGAGCTTATCCAGTAAGTTACTCCCCCCCCCCCTTCTCTTCATTTCATTTTTGCACACTTTCAATCTCCTCATACACCCTAAAACTGTAAGCTGGACGAAGTTGAATGCATTTGTTACTTGGTTTCCACCTTATGCGGTTCAAACTCACCCCAACTTTGAGATGGGAAAAATAAATTTCAATGGATGTGTCTAGTGAATCATGTTGAATGACACAGAGAACCAGAAGGCTCAATAGTTGGTACTGAAATTAAAATCCTTTTTTCACATTGCGCATATAACTTGTTTCCTTAAAATGAAAATTTCAATTAGAAACTATATGTCCAATAAATTTCCTAATCTGTTCTTGAACACAATTTTTAATTTGATTGCTGTATGTTCATTTACTGTTTTAATAGAAGAATGATTTGTTCAAGCTCAAGGGGTGTGTTATGATACCAGCACCCTCCTTGTAGATATTGTCCCCACCCTGACGAACAGGCGGGGTTTTGTTCTTCCGGGCCAGCTCTGAAAAAGTGGCCTAGAAAACGCGTCTACAAGGGGAAGGTATCCACACCCTTATAAAGAATGCTTTGTTGCTCTTCCCTACCGATGTGGGACTTATCCCAACAACCCCCCCATTAGGGTGTCCAGCGCCCACGCTGGACATGCCGTTGGCACACCCAGCGGGACACCGCCAGCGATCGAAGGCTCTGATACCACTTGTTATGATACCAGCACCCTCATTGTAGATATTGTCCTCACCCTGACGAACAGGCGGGGTTTTGTTCTTCCGGGCCAGCTCTGAAGAAGCGGCCCAGAAAACGCGTCTACAAGGGGAAAGTATCCACACCTTTATAAAGAATGCTTTGTTGCCCTTCCCTACCGATGTGGGACTTATCCAAACAGGGTGAGTCATTTGTCTGCATTTTGTTTGTGTGAGAATGAGACATACGATGTAGAATATGAAAGAATATTCCAGAATGATTAATTAGATATATAATGTACACGGGAGAGAAGAGAGCTATATGAACCTGTAACACCCTTGACGTAATAACAGGTTCCTGTTTCTGTAGGTATGAACATTGCTTTCCAGAACTATATGCTCTTATCCAGGTTTGCACTTGGATTTTGTGATTTACCCTGTCCATATTTTTATGGGCTTTTATTAGTATAAACTTTTCTTGCCCGTTGCCAATGTGCAGGGAAAACATAGACAAACTCGTAAATGTTATGCCACTTACAATGCTCTTTTGGAAATTAAAGAATTGATGCTAAAGGAAGCATCCCTACTGAATTCCATCATTTCATTGGTACTCATTGGTGAAATGGAGAGTGTGATGTAAAATCTTTCTTGGACATTTGCTTCAAATCTTATTGAGCTTTTCCCCCAAAAAATTATCAAATTTGTATTGTCTCTTCATTTTGTTTTCTGCTAATGTCCTCTTTATTTCATTTTACCGCAGTTTCAAGAGGCCTTTAGTAGCCCTGATGGTCGTATGAAACTCATTAAATCCATGGAAGGAATTGTCAAGGGCAGCCAGCAGGTAATGCTATTTTCTGCCATTAATGAATGATAAATCAGAGAGACCAGGGTATTGAAGTTTTTGAAGTCATGAATCATTTTACAGATTTTTGAAAAATGATTGTCTCGTATATTTTTCTTCATCTCTGACTGTAAGGCTGCCCATTGGATATGGTCCATATGAATCCAAGCTTATACTGCTGCATTCATATTTGTAGAAGCTAGAAAAGGTTCAAATAGGGCTGCAAGAAGAAGAGAGAAATCTTGATGATGTTAAGAAGAGGTACGCTGCAGCAGTTGGTGCTCAGAAGCGTTGCTATTCTCTGATTAAAGCGTTTCAGGTATGATTAACAGTATCAGTCTTCTAATCCAAGCCTAGTGAGGAATGGCAGCTCTTTGAGAGAGTTCGCCTCTCTTTTTACTTGAATGAATTGCTTGTTGGCGAATCTACATTAGATTTAATCCTTCACACTCACACACACACACGCTTTGTTCCTCCTTTCATAGGTCCTTCCTTCATAATACTAGTTATCTGGTGAAGCACTTGACATCGTAATTATTATTCCCTTTCAAGAGGCTGCGTGCAGTGATTCTTATGAGTTATGGCTTCACACTAGAGAATATTTTTGCAGGAAGAGATCGCCTTGAAGGATAAACTTGGGTGTCAAATTCCGAGTAGAGATTGCTGACATTCTTGTTGTCAACCTGCCCTAGTACTGTTCACTGGGTCAAAAGACAAGCGTGCTTCCATGTTTGAGCACGAAAAGATAGAGCTTGGAAATTGGAAATTTTTGCTGCTTCAAGTTGCGGCATTCACTCTCTCTCTAACTCCTGCTTTCTTTACTTCGCAGTTCACACTTGAAGAGAACATAAAATTGGATGAATTAGATGTCAAATAAATAGCTTGTATAAATCGTTTTTTCAATATATGATTAACATGTCGTACTTCTCTGTATGCTCTAATCTCTGTAAACTTTTAGTTTCTCGTTTTCTCTTGCATGGGTAGTATACTAGTATTTCAATAAGTTGCATTATCCATGTTTTGTAAATAATATTATTTGCTATTAATTTGAAGAAAAAAATTATAAGTATGCGATGATGCGGACATACAAGTCACAGGTGAATTTAATGTGCTTTATAGAATAACGTAGCCGATTCCATCATAAAGTGAACCCACTTCCCCACGCCCATTCATCTTATCTCCAATTTTTTTTTTTTGTTTGATAAAGTCTTATCTCCAATTTTATTCATCATCATCTTCCATTTTGTAACTATTTGCAGAAAGCTAGAGTAATATCTATAATCATGGAGTCCAGTGGTATAAAAATTTCTTTGTAAGTAGAGGATATTAGCATTGGTATCATATAAAGATGATATTAACATGGGAAAAATCAATAATGAATAAAAGTATAATAGATTCTATACAAAATAAGTATATAATAATTATTGTTACATATATCCAAAATGAATTTGTATTTCAACTTTTAAAATCTGTATCAGACAGGAGTTTTTAATAAAATAATTCTTTTATATTCCATGTAAGGGGACGTAGTCAGTCTCAATTAGATGAGCTTTCTGTACATTGTATCGTATCAAGAAATGAAATCTTATATTGACTTAATTAAAAGTTTCTATCTTGGCATAAAAATAATTAAGAATGTAAAAAATGCGAGAAGACAACAAAACAAAAACAAAAGTTATGAACGTTAAACATAATATGACATAAGCCTAGACGTACGAAAAAGATTGAAGTTTCTGCATGATTGTCTTGACTGGTTGAAACACGAAGCAGAACCACAACGTGAGCTTCGAGCTAACAAAAATTTAAATATATTATCTTTATGATATATTTAGAGAATTGATATTGTTATAAAAGAATATAAATTATTAAACATGGAAGCATGCATGTGATTCTCTAGTGATGCGTTCCAATGGCGACGCCCAAAAACGACATCCATCGTTGGTAAACGCAGCCACCGCAAATGTGGCAACCTCGCTTCTTGTTTCTCTTCCAAATTCTAATCCCTTCCATTTTATTTTTTAAATATTAAAGATCCATTTCACTACAAAATAATAATTAGTTTAATATAATTTGCAATCTCTCTCTCTCTCTCTCTTTCTCTCCATCATCACCATTTAATTCACTTTATATTTAAAGAGCCTGATGGGCCCCATGTCTGCCTAATTTTTTTTATGATTTGGCATATAGAAATAGTAGAAACGTTGGACTGCTCTTCAGCTTTTTCTTCCCTAAAACACAAAAACGAAAGAATACAAACAATCACACTGTAATCTTTATGATTCCACATATCTGCTCATTTCACAGCCAACACTTTGTCTTATTCCAAAGCCTCCTTCTCTAACTTGCGGGCTTGATTCCTTGTTACACACATAGATAACACCATCCAACGCATGTACGTGATTTGATTGATTAATTAAACTAATCTCAATTATGCTAATAAGAAATGACAATAGTATCCAAAAATAATATTACCCTAAATTCTAATAATGACAATTGAAAAATATGTAATAGCAAATTTTAATAAAAAAATTATAATAAATTTATGCTGTTAATTTATTATTAGGAGTTTTTAATAATTAAATCAATTCTTTAGAATTTTATAATCATTCCTCCTTATTCTAAATATATCTAGTTATGTCTTCTTGAGCTAATTATGTATATAAATACAAATGCAACGAATCAAGAAACATGACACGCGCGTGCGTCTTTTGAAAACAAAGGCTACAAAGTATGGAATATTAGCTATGAGATTAAGGTGCTGATTGGAAGGATTAAGATAGAAATTAAATGCATGCATGCGTGGTTGACCCTATCACGGCTTTTATATAACTCCTTTTCCAACTTGACCAATTTTGTTGATCCATCTTCATTATTACCTTAATTAATCAATCTTCCTGCTTTGGTAGTAATATTCTTTCAACTATCAACTATTCATTTTTTTGTCTCTTCTAATTATTGTTGCGTGACGTTATTACCTTGATTTGATGTCATCTGAACCTGTTCTATTAAAAAATATTTGACAATATATGTTTGATATTCTAGAAAATGATAAAATGGGGAAAAACTGAAATGATTGGACCACGTTTTTTTATTTAAGAAAATATAATAACAAAATAATTGATATTAAATAACAATAATCCGAACATGATAATCATTACGTAGTATCGTTTTTTTTCCCTCTCTCTTTGATGTTATTCTGATTCAAAGACATGAAATGTGATGTTGATATTAGCCGAAAAGCCTCCAAACTTATCTAGAACGGTAAGGTTTGGCAACATTATGTAAAGTCTTCTCCATATGAGTCATCATAGGTTACATTTTCTTTTTCATTCATTCATAATTACATAAAATTAATTTTCATAAATTAAATTTTTCATAAATTGTAAGTAATCTAATTTGTTAAATTCACACACACACATATTGGTATGTATGTATGTATACACACACTAATATTTTTCATTAATTATATATATATGTATATGTATGTATCAAGAAGCCAAGTAGGTAGTTGAATTGATCACGCAATATTAAGCCACCGAAATATACTTTATCACAAGCCTCATTATTTCAACCTTCTTTTAAATGAAAACGTGACATTTTGATTTAATGACTAAAAGCATATAGCTCATCTGATCTCTCATATTTATATAATTTAACTGTTATAGTTGTAGAACTCAAAGCCCTATAAGACTGCCTCTTCAATGTCACCTTCTAAATATGGAGCTTATAACAACATATTTTTGGAGAAAAAGTACCATTTTAATAAATGGGCATGAGAATCCAAGACCTTAAAATGCCTACTTCTCTTTTAAAGTCACCTTTTGGCGTGGAACTCATGAGCCATCATTAAATTTGATTCAACCTTAATATGTTTGCTAATCTACCATTTTAAAATATTATTTTAGGATTCGTAGTTGTTCCTCTCAACATAAGTATCTCTTATAAGAATTAAATTTGAGATCTTGAGAAATTTAATGAAACTATACAATATTAGATTAATTTTATGTTGATAAAATATATACCCGCCTGCATGAAGCTTTATCTCCATCAGCTTTAATCACCATATATTGACTCAGGGGCTACAATGATAACTACGAGACCAGGCTAAGTTACACACACACACACACAAAAGGCATATGGCAATTACCCTCGTGATATATATATATATATATATATATATATGCTTGTTTATACAATAAATGGACACATATAGTAAATCAATAATCTGGCCCTTAATTATCACTTTGTCCATTCTCTAATATAATTATACCAGTGGCCCTATTTTTACACAAACACCGAATATATATATATATATATATATAGCTCCCAACACAGAAGAAAAATGGAGGTCTTGTGAATATATATATATAGTCTACATATTTTATGTATGCAGGAGAAATATTCTTCGTCATCATAACTTTCAACGAAAAGGAGCTAAACTAAAGGGGGAACGTGCTGCGGTCATTTCAAACGTACGACGAAATTATTAAATAAAACTAAAATCTAACTTTATTATTTCATATCATACAAATTAAATTAATTAAAAAAAACCACACACGTAATTGCTAGTGGCTGCCAAAGCCTAATTGAAGCTTTTCTACATTTTTGGTCTACAGCGTCAAAAACTGAAGAAACTATACTACTCATTTCTGCATATCAACGGAACTTCATATTCTATAAAAAGCTAATCTTTGATATGATCACAAAGGATAGATCATTAACCCTGTCCATTAGTTAACCTTATTAAAATCTCTGTTCTTGATTATCGCAACAAAAGACGAGCTCTAATTTGACAAGATAGAAAAATCTAAAGGAGAAACACCAAAGACAAAGGGAAGTGAAGGAGGCCATAGGATTATTACGAAATAATTCAAGAGGATGAGACGATAATTTTAGTTATTAATCATTTCATCAGTGCTAATCAAAGAAAGTGCTTTCCCTAGACTCTTGGCCTTAATGCCGATATACTCTTTCACTGTGACCCCACGAAAACGAGCTTCCTCAGACAAAGGCGATAACACGTAGTCCAGAGGTGGGCCATAGAAATAAGCCACTGAGTATCGATGTTGAATCCTATTCACTATCACTCTGTGAAGAACGCAAGGAACCTCTGCGTTTGATATTATGTGAAGCAGATCGCCGGCGTTCACCACGAGTGCACCTGGGTCTGGCTGCACCGGAACCCAACCCACTTGGTCCTTGAAGATTTGGAGGCCTTCCGTCTGGCTCTGGTGGAGTATGGTCAACAGGGACGTGTCTGTGTGAGGGGCTAGACCCATGGCCCGGTTCGGTTCGGGACACTGCGGGTAGTAGTTCAACTGAACCGTTCCCGTGCTTTCACTTGACCCCACCCACTTGGCTTCTTCCTCGGAAATCCCCACGAATCTCAAGATCATTCGTGTTAGCTTCTCCGCCAACACCTTCATTTGCTTCTGATAATTTTGCATCAACTCACTGCCAACAAAAACACACTTTATTAATTATAAGACGACCGTCTATGTTTCATTAATGTAGTACATGGTTTTACTACTTTTTAGAACTTCGAAGTTGTTTAACTATAGCTACTTAACATTTAGTAATCTTTTAAAGACGACGACTCAAGCAAATCTCTATCATCCGTTCTCACGAATATATATGTAGTAGGTTATGCTGATTGGAGCAACAGTTTATTATTAACAGAAAAATATTGCTTATAACGACAAAATAAAAATGTCTTCTTCTTTTTTTTCTTCTCTCTGCATTCATATATATCTTATCTTGGTAATGAGAACTGGTGACTAAAGCATTTATTTAATATGTAAACACACATCTTCCAATGCAGTGGAGAGAACAAAATTCATTTTTTATCAAAAAAAATAAAAATAAAACTTTTAATCTCTGCCTACAAGCATCTGATAATCCGAACACCAAGTTAAGCTCTCTGGTACGTCACAGAAAAATAAAGCCCAGAAACCAACTCTCCCAAAACCAGAAACTTAAGCCTATATATATATATAAACTTAATTCGTGAAGCAGTTAACCTACGTGCATGAAAGTGCATGAGAAGAACATATACATACCAAAACGGTGCGTAGTCATGAGGCCAAATCTGCTTGGCGTCTTGGAAAGGAGAGCCCATTATAGTAAAACCTTCATGCCACATACACTTAGGAAAGAAAGGCGATATTCTTGCTCTTCCATACCCGGTGGCTCCATTCGGCGATCTCAAAGCCTTCAGCTTTTGTTTCGCCGGCAAGGCGAAGAGTCTCTTCGCCTCCGCCTCTACCTCTTCTAGAATCCTCAAGTCTACGCCATGGCTCTTCACCTGGAACACACCCCACTCCTCACACGCAAACCCTATCAGCTCCTCAGCATTCGGATCCATCAGATCAATCACGGGTATGTTCGACGATGACCCGGATCGGCTGTCGTCGTTGTCGTTGCCGTTGACGGTTTGAGGCCATGCATGGGAATCGGGTAGGCTGCGAACTGAAGAGAAGTCTATGGGAATAATATGATGCAGATATTGAGGGTGGTCTCTATATGCTTCAGACAGAGTACTAGCCATTGTTATAGCTTTAGCCAGTAGATTGATTGATTAATTGATTAGAGCTTCAAGTGTACGATATAATATATTTATATGTGTTTGTGTGTGTGTTTGGGGGGGGGGGAGATGTTTGTTTATTGATTAATATTATTAAAAGAAGAATGGAATGAGATTAGGTTAAAATGATATAGTTGGGTGAGGTTGGCTATTTGGACTTAGTGGTGTCGGTTTATGGTTTTGGAAGAGATTAGCAAAGTTTGAATAAGACAAAAGCAAGAAAAGCAATTCAGAAAAGTTGGTGTGGCATCTCAAAACACTTGTTTCTTTTTTCCATGATGAAGGATTTTAGGGCAACAAAAGAAAAAAAAGATGATAAAGGACCCCTTTTGTTTGTCTTTACTATGTATCGCTTTTCTGGACACTACAAATTGGCCTCTCTTTGTCTTCTAGCTAGTATGCCAAGATTTTCCCACCAAAAAAAAATATACAGGGGACGATCGATGATTATATTAATTAGAATATATTATATCTTAATTTTTAATATAAGAGTTAGTTAATTTTTTTAGGTTGATCAGAAAAATCAAATAAATTAAATAATTATTATCAAATTCAACCCCTCAAGATTAATTCATATTATATATTTTTTAATTTACCTAAATTAGTCAACTGGCTCTTATATTAATTATAATTAATTAATTTAATTTTATTAATCTATTTAAAAATATTAACTAATTCTTATAGTTAAGATTGGAGATAGTATATATAAATACATATACAGCATGATCCATGAGCTTCTATATAAGACAGAGAGCTTACATGTGTTTGGTGTTAAAAAATCCACTTGTTCCCATATATGCTAACCTGTAACACACGGTATGGATCTATCTCTGAGTTTGTGTGTGTGTGTGTGTGTGTGTATTGTGTCAATACTCAAAACTTTGGAAGGATTTGTTTAATTCATTTATATAATTTGAATTTTTGATTCTGGGTGGATCTGTGCTGGGAAAAGTCAGAGAGATCTGAGGGAAATCTTGGAAAATTATGTGAGTGGACCATATATATTTGGATATGTTATTGAAGGTTCTGCCAGTAGCGAGCAGAGCAAATTGAGAGACTACTAACATTTTGCATGAGACATACATGGGGTTAAAAAGACTCGTAAAAAGTTCAAGTGGCTGGGAATGCTTTAAGGAGTTATATATATTAATTCTATCATGCCAATATAAGATATAATGTTAAAATTCATTAAAAAGTAATATTATTTATGAGTTAATAATGAATAATATAATTATTATTTTTATTTTTATAAATGGGTATGAAAACGTATGCAACAATAACATAAAATGACAGTTGAATAATAATGTGTAGGAGTTTCAAGTTGACAAGATCTGTGCAGGAGATTTTTCTGTGGAAAGCGAGATTATTTGAACCAGTGAAAATACGTCGTCAGATTCTAGTCAAGTAACGCATGATGAAGACAAAGAATTTCAATTTCTTGTTAAAACCTGTACATCATGAATTAAAATATAATTAAACGTTAATCACGAAGGATTTCAATTTCTTGTTCAAATTAAGTTGTGCATTATCTACTAATGAACAAATATTACAGCACATTTTCTTCTTGTAAATTAGAATATTCTATAACCAGCTCTACCGGAGGAAGGCGTTTTAATTTTGAGAAATTTAAAATTAGACCAATACAGAATAAAACTTTTAGTTTAAAAAGAGAGAGAGAAAAATACAAATTTCAAAATTTAGTATGTATAAAATTATTAAATGCAAGTGAAGGAACCTGAGACAATAATTTCGTAACCTAGCTATCAAAGTTGACCATTATCGTAGAAATGTTCATTTGTATGAAAAAGCATCGTTAAAGCTGTTCATGTAGACTCTTAATGTAGAAATTAGGAGGTACGCAATGATTAATTTCAAGACTGATGAATTCTTTTGACATATATATACACACAACTGTCTCGCAAAGTTTGAAATGGCCCATATGCAAGCGTCGGCACCTGAGAATAAATAATATGAGTCGTGTCAAAGGATATTTTTTTTAAGAGTTATTTTATAATAACTGATAAAATAAACTGTACTTCTTAAGATTAAATAGATTATTTTTATATAATAAGGAAACAGAATATAGTAGAAGCAAATAAATACATAAAAAAATAGCAAAAGAGAGAGCACAAGTGGTTAGAAGAGCAATTTATGTGCGTTACTTTTATGGGCACCAAAAGGTATGGGTTACGTTTAAAAGAGATGACCCCTCGTTCGCCAACGGTCACAGTACTCGGAGTCGCGTCTCACAGTCGACAACAGTCACTCCCAACAGTAATATCTCAACGGTAAAAAGAAAGGTTAACCTTTCATATTTTTTTTTTTTTACTTTTCGTTTAAGTATATTTAAAAAATTATTTTTGATAAAACTAAAAATATTTTTTATAAGAAAGTCCTAATACCACTATCTAACTTACGGGAAAATCGTCGAATTTTAACTAAATTTTTTATTGATGGCATGTTATCGTGCACACAAATCCACTTTTCTTCTAAACCTATTTACTAACCTATGATTGTATCTTATTATATATATACTTGAGTATTCACTCTCCCAAATAATATAAGACTTTAGTTTTTTTGACATACCCATAAAATTATAAAATTATAGATTTAACAACAACAGATTAATACACACACATATTGAAAAAGTTTATAGAAAGATAGCTTTTGAATATGATTTGTTAAGAAAAATATAAATTAATTAATAAGCAATAAAACACAAAACTTGGCTTTGGTCCATCACAACCACTAAAAATACTCCAGTACTTCGAAGAACTATAAATGTACCGACTTAATTTTGTCAAACCTAACACTTAGGGGATGCAGCATGCGTTTCAAAAAGAAAAACTCATAATAATAAACAATATTGACTACCCTAGTGGTATCCACATTATATTGGTTTTTTTTATTTCCACAAAAATAAGATATAAATATTTATCATATTTTATTATTTAACAATAATTATTTTATCCACAAAATACAGAAAACATTTTTATCAAAAAATTGTCGTTTGTTTGTTTCTTTACCCTTTTTTTAAAATTTTATTTAATTCTAGGCATAAAATAATTACACGTAATGAGAATTTAAGAGCAAATGGGGAATGCTGGCAGGGGAAAGTGCAAACGTAATATAGTCGGTGGTTCCTAAAAGAATTTTTATTTAAATGAAAGGCAATTCCGTAGTCAAATAAATTCATTATCAAAATGACCATTAATTTGCATATTGTAAGCTTAAGTTCAATGTCATTTGGAAAGTTGTAGTACGTCGGTACCGACTCTAACTTCCTCTCCTTCACAAAAACTGGAATCTCAACTTCCTTCCCATGTATTAACGCGTGCTTATATAAGAATTTGAAAACTTAAGTAAGTTTCAAATTAATTAATTTTTTATTTCACCAAAATGTAGAACGGAGAAGAGAAGCAAAGTCCAAGATGTTTTTGGTAGCAAAAGTCTTTAGTTGAAAATTGAAATGATAGTAACAAAACCAAACACGTTCTTAGCGCTTGGAAATTCGTAATCTGCTCTATAAATTAAAACGTCCTGGCTTTCTCCATTTCTTGCTGAAATATTACATAATAATTAATCTGACTCATAATTAGGTAGTCTACTTATAATCGGATCGATATTGTAAAAATATTTACTTGGTATATTTTAATCAAAATTAATAAACAATTGTGCTTAAATCCTTTTATTTTTAATCTGCGAGCCAGATTTGAAAACATAGATTATGGAGACGTTTAGTCGGCAAGTTACGAATATGTTCGACAATATTAAACATAGAAGAATAAAAAATAAAAAATACAAGCTACTTTTCTATATATATATTAAAAAAAAAGACGAAGTCCATATTTATATTGACAGCCTTTTCTTCTTTAAAAGAGAGGAGGGGATCAACAGAACCAGGTGATGAGAGGACAACATGGGGACTTCATTTTCGATGTGCATCTTCGAACTAGTCATTTTCTAGGAACATCTTCAAAGGAACAAAAGTAGGTATAACGATTCGATAGTTTTCCTCTAAACATTTGCTTGTCTTTTATCATCAGAGAATTTAATTTAATAGTAAACATCTAATTATGCTCAGGTTTGTCCCAAGAGTCCTTCAAAAGTCAAAACAGAGTAATTCCCTTGTTTCTATTGTATCAAGTGCTCTCAGATGAGCCACATGAGTACATCAAAAGACATGGAAACGTCAAGAATAAAAATTAAGCTCCTTTTGGGTGCATCAAATTTTCACTGTTTTTTAAACTAAAAACTACATCCAATGTTTTATTTTTAATAAAATAGAACAGGGCATGCCCCACACATTGGACTGAACATGAGAAATGAGTCATGTCCATAACTTATAAATATATGGCTTAATATATATTTTATATTCTATATTGATATATTGATATTGATTGCACCAGTTTTTCATGTCAATGGCAAAGGAGGTCTTAGGAACTTGAACAATTAGATATCATCAACCTCATAAGTTTATCTGAGAGTGAATCTGATCCAATAGAAAGAGTAAACCAAACCAACAGTAAAGTGGAGCAGAACAAAATCAGACAGCATTCAGAATAAGAGCAATCTCTATAATAAATAGCAACCGACTATAGTTCAATGTGATTGCGTCCTTTTGTCCTCAGAAGTGGGATCTGATGCTTTAATTGAATTCCTAACATCTTCATTGGCTACGATGCTTCCCTGATGCGCCCCTACAACCACTTTTTACCAATTACAAACAACTTGGACAATTTAAAAGGCGAAATAGAAGAAGGAAGATAGTGTTTGAAGGTTTACCTGCTTGATTAGACCATCGATTGCCAGATCTGATGGCAAGACTCGAAGTGCCTGCTAAAGATAATCTGCCATGAGGCTCCTGCGGGGGCGTAATTTTACTCACTATACCAGTCTCACTATCTCCACACAGCATGTTACTGTCATTTGTGAGCTTCACAGCAGGTTTTGGGGAGTATGTCGTGGACCAACATCCACCATTTGACCCAGCTAAAGCCATTATAATTTCTGCCTGCACAAGTCATTATATAATATGTGAACATGCAACAATTCTGCCTATGTGGGAAGGCATAAAATTCATTAAATGCTATATTACGTTTGAATTTTTCAAGGTTAAACCAACACAAACTTATATGGAAAAGTTTGATACTATCCTGTACTACATATATAGAGTCAACCTTCGTTCCTGAATGCCTAAACGTGCTGAAACTAACCAATATTCCCATCGAGGCTCGGGATTTTGATTGCCTGATTCAATTCCATCAAGGGAATCCAAGCTCCTAGGAGCTTAAATTTTGGACAACACTTTGCTGAGCTAGCCTCATTATTTTGTTGTGCATATATGGACACACACAATGACTGGTGCTCAGTCCAAATGAAGAGAGAATAATAGAACCCTTTTAAAATTGTGATCTCTTCTATTATGTTACCCATGTGTAGTTTTTAGTTTTGTAGGCTAAGCATAAACAAACAGTTCCTAACGTGGCTCAAGACATGGTCAGTCATTCCACAGTAATCCAAAAGGCAAAGGAATTCAACTGTACTTGGAATTTGGAAGTTCCCAATTGTATGTTTCCTCACAGATGGTGCATTGATTAGCTAATATGGTCGTATCAATAATACCAATAAGAACAAATTCACCAAATTTGTTCTAATTGTCCTAGGCCAGAAGGACTTTTTGGTATGCAAGTGTAATGCAAGGCATCTATTCAGTTACTTTTTTTAAAACAAAAAAACTGAAGGCTAAAATCACCTAATGCGGGTGGTAACCAAAAATATTTAATGAGTCAAATAGCAATTTCTAATGAACTAATGGTAACATAAAATTAGTATGAAATACTAAGCAAGTGCATTATCAGGTCCCCTAGCTTTCTTGAGCAGCAGTTGTATATTCAGCATTGGCACCGTGGTAAATAAATTAGCTAAATATAGTCGTATCAATAATACCATGACGCCAGTTTCCTTGAGAGCTTAAACCTTTTCATGCTATGGGGCTCAAAAGATATTGTTGCCTCCAATATTTCAGTAATTGAGGAAGAACCACTCACAAAGATAGATCTCAGAGTGAATTGCAAAGCACATTTTTCCTATAATAATTAAAAAGTATAAACCTTTTCGTAGATCATGTAACATTAAATACAATAAGTATTATTTGTCTTGCTAACAACAAAATAGCAGACCTTATTGGGGTGGACATTATCAAAAACGTGAGCTTGACCTCCATAAAAAATAGTCATCTGGCAGCTGGGAGATGCTAACCCTTGTTGACTGCAATCAATACCAAAAAGCATATAGACATGCAGCATCCTTTTTAAAGAAAATAGGAGGAAAATGGGAAAGTGCAAGGGACATAAACAAGGCTATGTTGTTTATAAAAGCTACCTTGGAGGCATGGAAGATTCTGGGTCTATTATACCAGTCAATGGCTTTGGCCTGTTTCCGCCAAGTGCAGACAGAGATTTCTCATAAGCAGCAGTGGTAGTGTTCATAGAACTCAAGATCCCAGGGCCCTTGATTCCTGTTCTAGATCCTTCATCAGCAGCGGATTGAGTAATAAATGAAGGACCAGCATTAGCATCCCTGCTCTTGTTAGAAGGTATCTGGTGCACAAGAGGCAAAGCTAATTGACCCCCACGTGGTGGATGTTGCATGGAAGGGCCAGTATTCATGAGAATAGATCGCTCCCATTCATTGACATCAGTCTTGGTGCCCGTGGAATGCTGATATATGTGAGAACCAGAAGTTGGCTTCCTTGACTGCATACCAAGAAACATATTATCATCATTAGACCTTCTATGCTGCTCTCCTCCAGCTGCATTCTGGAGGGTCTGTATATAATAAGCACAACTAAAAAAATTAAAATGAGAGATAAGAGCAAACAAATTTTCAGTTGTCATAAAATGTGATTATAGGAGAATAGGAAGCATCTGATAATTCACACCTTCATTAAATGCAAATTTTGAAGAGAGTCAGGAACCATTTGGAATGCATCTCTGGAGGAACTCATAAAATCAGAATTACTTCTCTTGTTTCCTACCATTCTGTTACTAATCTCAGTGCCAGAAAGATCACTCCTCGGGCAATAGAATGGGACTCCCTCGAGGTGATTTCCTAACTGTCTTTCTATCAAATAGATGAGGGAAATTAAAAATTGCAGCCAATGTAGACATGTACAACCTATACAGAAGCTTCCATAAATACTTCGCATAACTAAGCACTAAGAGCTTCCATTTTACACAATGAAAAAACAGTGCAAAAGACGATCTAATAACACAGATCATGATCACGGGGGAAAATAAACATCATCATTAACAAATGCCCAGGCATTGAAAAGCATGAGCATGGCCTAAAAAACCTGTTTCAAATAACAAAGATCCTAAACAAGCATTCAGTTTCTGATACCCTAAAAAGTCTCCAACCATCTACAAATCTGCAATGCAGCCCCGACGGTGTATTTACAAGAAAGTTCTCCTGCTAACTAAATAAATAGTAGATAAATGATTGAGAATGAAAAGTAAGAATCAATTGTTTAAGAAAAGAAAGTAAAGCTAGTGGAAACACAAAAATAGGGGGAAATGTAGAGCTGACGAAAACCACCCGAACCAACCTACGCTGAAAATGCTAAACTCGCTGGACAAATCAATCAGAAGGTAAGCCACAACGAAATAGTAGGAGAGAGAGCAAAGGTAGAGAGTACAGCCAATCAGTGGAGAAGAATCGATACGGGAAACAAATCTCAAGTCCCCAGCGCTTCTATCGAAATCTTAAGCAGAGCCCACCCTTCAAAATGCTTGAGAAAGAGTAAATGTATGCAGTACGTGGGTATGAGTGTGCCTATGGGCATATTTTTTTTTTTTTTAAATCAACTGAAAGGCTAGACAAAGATCGTATTTTCACTCACCAGAAGCGATATCAGAGGTGGTTGAGAGGGGGCCACGGGCAACACCGGAAGAGGCGCCGACAGAGACCGATGGCGACGCCTCCGACGGCCTGGCATCAGCTGTTTTATGAGCCGCAACGAGGGGCAAATCAGTGGGCTTCATGCCCATAAAGTCATGAAAGACTGGTTTCATTGACTGTTGGGCAGAACTGAGATTGGCATTGTTATGCTGCATTCTCAGCATAGACATCCGATACCCATCTCGCTCTGCATAGCTAAGCTGCTGCTAGTCCACACTCACTCTTAAACATGGGAGGAGACGAGGAGTGAGAGCAAAGCAGAACAGAGCACGATCTCCCCGAAAGGTCAAAAAAAGAAAAAGGAGGAATCGGGGTCCCATTTCGAGAGGGGAGAGAGAATGAAAGCAATGAAAGCAAAAAGTTAATTGTCAATTTCTTCTGCTCTGTTCAATTACTATTCTTGGCATTCCAATTCTGTGCTCACCCTATCATATTGCTGGAATAAATGTTGTGGCAGATTCAATAACTTTGCGTATTATAGCAAATTTTGTTCTTTACTTCTTTTAAACAAAGGGAAAGAGAAATCAATTGCCCAAGGGACAGGAAGAATTCAATACTTCTATTTGAAACGTGTCTAATATAAATATGTTAATTAATAATTTTAAAAAATTTAAAATTAAATTTTTTAATAGTTTAAAATTTTTTATTTTTAGACGTTAATTCTCTTTAATATAAAAAATAATAATAATCCACGCGCTCTCCCTCACGGAAAGTTGGAAACCACTTCAAAAACTTCACTAGCTAAATAAGAATTAATTTTTTATGTCCTACGACCGCCCCAGTAATTTAATAAGGCATACAAAAAAAAATTAAAAATTTTAGTTACTGTTTAGTTGTCCCAACCTGAATAATAATCTATCCACCATCTCTCGACTGAGTAGACCTTGGAAATCCATTGGTCCAGTGACTTTCCTCAAAATAGAGAGCCTCATAACTTGGCCTGCCTGAAAGGCTGAAAGCATCTGTTCCGGCTCAATAATAGATTACCAAAACCCTGAATATAATAAAATAAATGAGAATGATTCACAAAATCCATCTGCTTAATTATAAGGCGATACCAAGAAGATAGAAATCAGCATTAACAGAAGTGGGGGCACATAAAATAGCCAAAAATATTACCTAGAGAGCCTCCTCTTATTGATCCATCAAAAGATAACTAGCATTTTAGGGTGTGTTTGGCTCAACGGAGGGGAGGGATTTTAATAGAGGGAAAATAAGGGAAGGAAAAAAGAGGAATTTTATCATTACCTTGTTTGGATTAATATTAAGGAAGAGGAGGGGAGGGATTTTCATATTAACTTGTTTGATTCAAGAAGGGAGAGGAAGGAAAATAGACAAATTTATTTTATATTATTTTATATAATATTTTAATAAAATATAATATAGGGGTAATATTAAGATATTAAAAAAATTATGGGTATATTAATATTATAAAATAATAATATATCACTTCCCCTCTAAATTCCCCCAATTTTAGAGGGGAAGTAAAGTTGGAGGGGGAGGGAAAATTTTAAAAAAATTTCCCTCCCCTCCAATGAGCCAAACAAGGGGAGGGAAGCAAAATCCCTCCCCTCCTCCTACCTTCCCCCCAAATACCCCGTGCCAAACCGACCGTTAGGCAACCTTAAAATAAATAAATCACAAGTCAGTGAAGCCACTTACTGTGAACTCCAATGACAAGAAGTCAAATTACCGGTGAAAAATGATACCCAATAATCAGTGAGTTTTGGCAATATATCAGCAAAAGAAATCTGCAAAAAGTTGACCTGCAATCACATCCGTTTGGATAATGTTGAGCACTCCCAACTCCAACTCCAGCTCCAGTCTCAGGCCTAGCAGCGCTCCCTACATTTGTTGAAAGAAAAAACAGGAAGATTACTCCACTAGGATAATCCATCGCTTAAAAATCCTGACTTCTTCAAATTCATTTTCTGCCGAGGCCGGGGCCACTAGTAAACCAACACAATTTAGTTCATATTAAACTCCTCGCCGCACATACACATGAGTTTGCACTTTTGCACATGCTGTTGTTAGTAAACAGTATGAAACAGTTTATTGACCCACTGACCACCAACAGGATGGCAAGAGTAGAACAGGTATCAAGAAAGTAACTAATTCTCTTGCGCCGAATAAATGTGAACTGATTCACAAATATTGAAACTATCTGTTACTGCTCCTGCTGGTAATCAGATTGCAGAAAATATCCCTTCATGGCTTCTTTATCCTTTTCTTAATATTATCCATCAAATACTCAGCGCTGGAAACAGCATTTTCTGATGAGCTTCTGTATTTGGCCAGTTCTCTGGGGTCCTTGGTGTTTTTCAGCATATCAGAAAATGCTTTGGCCTTCTGCAGTATAGATTGTCTCCAGGCATGTGCTTCACCTATGTCTTTAACATATGTATTTGGCAACTTAGTAGAATGAGGGACAGAAGACATCAAGCTGCATAGTTTTCGTGCCATTTCAACCATCCCTCACTTCTTTAATTCACTATTCATTCTCTGAAATGTGAGATACTGAGGAACTATACCCCTCCGTATCATGTCCTCAAATTCTGTAAAAGCCTCTTCCAACCTATGCATTTTGCAAAGCAAATGAAACAACATAGTAGTTGTGGCAAGGTCCATGTCATATCCCTCCTGCCTCATTTCCTTGCTAACTTGAACTGCCAAGTTCAATTTCCCCTCTTCACATAGCATCTTCAGTAAAAGATGGTAAGTAAGCCGATCAGGGGTATAACCAGATTCAATCATCTTGGTATAAAGTTTCATACCCTCATCAACTTTCCTACATCTAGAAAAGTACCTAAAGAAGTAGTTATAGGTGGTGGGACTGGGGATGAAACCCCTACTTATCATCATCTTAAGAATATCACTGGCACCAAGAGGATCTCCTGCTTTACAGTATCCCTTCACCAGAGAATTGTAAGTTGAGTTAGTTGGGCCTGCTTCTAGGACAAGAAAACGCTCCAGCATCCCCAAAGCCTCTTTGAATCTCCCAGACTCTGCTAATGCATCGATTATTGGATTATACACAATTCCATTCGGTTTAATTCCTTGTTTGGTCATATCATTAACCAATTCAATTGCCTTTTTAACATGACGCGTCCGGCAATATTCTTCCACAAGGGTGCCATAAGTCACCACACTTGGTCTTACATTCTCCTTCTTCATCTCTACCCAAAATCTCTCAGCATGTTTGAGTTTCCTTGATCGAAACCATCCATTTAGCATAATATTATAAATCCGAACTAATGGGACCCAAGATGGGTCCATCTTCTTTCTCTGAAGGAAATACTCTGAAGCTGCTCTGACAGACCCTTCTTTACAAAGTGAATCCAACAATATCTCAAACAATCTCAATTCTGAATCCGAATCCATAATTGGCTTTAAATTTCTAGCATACTCAAATGTTCGAATTGCAGGTTGTGACATACCTTAAATATGTCGTCAAATAAGGAATTCTAATAAATCAAACTTACGCTAGATCATGCAACAATAGAGCACTCTCATAATCCAATTCTCCCACACAGACAACACGAAGAAGAAGAATTTTGAAAATACAAACTATTTTAAAGACTAGATTGTGCTTCAAAGTGAAGGTATATAGATTACAGGCATGTTCTAGTCCAAATGTTCTAAGAAAACGAGTAAAAGCAGATTGCAAGACTACAGAGTCGGTTGCAAATTAAATTGATGAAGCAAAAACGGATAGCAAACGTCTGATGCAGCCTAAAATTACATTTGGACAATTCTGGAATGGCATGTTACCTGCAACTGCATACCGTCTGATCATTATGGCAAAGTTATCCACGGAAAGGAAGATGGATTCCTCGTGGCGATCAATCCGTTCAAGAAGCAAAATCCAAACGGAGTCAAACTCCCTCGATTTGGCAAGAACGTTGATCATAGAGTTGAAAAGCGTCACGCGGGGCCTGAAACCTGGTCGCTTCTGAGCCCAAAGAAACAGCGAGTATAGTAACTTTGGGGAAGAATCGAAATGATCGAATACCGCTTGCAGCAGACTCATATCGGGTTCAATTCCGGCCCATCGAGTGCATTATCTAGAGCTGGAGCTGAGAAATGGAAGGGTCGACAAAGAGATTGGCAATGGTGGAGAAGTCATCGGGCAAGAAGTTAGAGACTGTGTTCGATTTCGGGTTGCGTCCTGGGATTGGTAGTGACGGCCAATAAATGACAGAGCTACCCGACATAGATAGCAATGATTCTGCCGAAGAGGTAAAGAATCGTTGATTTCGAGCTCTAAGGAATGGAAGAAGCTTTGGCCTTAGCAACAGAGGACGAACTAAGAAGATGACATAACGAGAATTATGGAAAAGCATTTGAGCTCAGGAGCAAATATAAGCAAAAATGCCAGAAAGACGAGAAGGCACGAATGAACGATGCTAATGGTCTCGTAAAACCCTGCACCTAAACCGCTGTGGTGTGGGGAGCGAGGGCGGGCAAGGGTTCCGTGGCTATTGTTCCCGCCGTTTTTTCCCCCAAGTAAAACGAAAGTTACGCATGTTACAGTTTGCCAATGAGAAAGTTCAAACAATCTCAAAACACTGCCAGTCTTCCAGGTTCAAGTGTAGACGATTCAGGTCCAAGTGATAGGTACATGTCACTGGTTGCGATACCATTAAGTTGATTTTCTAGTTCTCTTGGAGATAGTTTCAGACAACTTTGTTATATGCCTTTAAATGATTTCTTCACAAATAAAAATGGTTTATTAGGATGCGTGGCCCATAAACTATACACTATTCTCAGGTTGTCGTTGTACAACAGGACAATTATATTTCAAGATCCCTTTTGCATCCCTTTTCCATCTAAACATCAGTAGGCAACGAAAAACAGATGAAAACAAGTGTGGCACTGCTTCAAACAACAACTTGTTAGTATTATCTATTTATATTTTATTCATTCACTTGTTGTCAAAAAGGTTTTTCTGACCCTAATCAGAATGCTAAAACTTACGAACGAAAGTTGGTCCGAGTGGTAAGCAGCTCAGTATCGTTTAAGCGAGGTCTCGAATTTGAACCTTGACGTACGCAGAAAATCCCCGTTGGGAGACTCACCTACCATAGTCAGGTGCACGACGCGAGTCGGATCCAGATATAATCGGAGCAAAGCTCCGGTGAACCGGGTGGACAACTAAAAAAACAAATGCTAAAACTTACATCCACGCACAAAAGCAGGACTAGGAGCACCATCATAGACAATTTTCACATATTTATGTAGAAAAGGCACAATGTTAATAAAACTCTTCGTAGAAGGATTCTTGTTTTTCTAGTCCAAACTCAACCGTTAGAGACAAGCGGGAGATGCCCTTGATTAACAGTTAGGACTGCTAGATAGTCAAATAAGCACTATTACTATACATATCTAATGAAAGATCGTAGCCTTGGCTTTAGAGTTACACCCACGCGCGCGCGCAGAGCAAGTTGAGAAGATTTTGGAAAGTAGCTTATACAGAAGAAAATCATTCCATCCACTACATCATGATCCTTTTCATCACTTAGAGAATGAGGTTGCAAATTATACCTCTCATAGTAGCAATCAAAACCATGTTACAACATCAGGCTGCCACGAAAGCGAGATTCCAGAAGGCGTATAATGCCGGGAAAAGAAATGGCAGTTGCAATAACAGCCATTTCCACATTTCACGAGGAGAGGTTTTCCTCCATGCAGAAAGAAAATCAAAAGGACTGGGAAAACATGCAACTCTGATAATTCAAGGAGACACCAACACTGCAGTATTTCCAATTACAGGTTGCAGACTGGCTGCATGCTCTAGTCTTTTCCATGCTTCCTTTCGCTGCTCGGCTGCTAAGCTTAGAGCTGCCTCTTCCTCCTTAAAGCTAGAATGACAGGACAGGAAGAGCTTATCATCCATCTCCAAGAACATCTTTCTAATATTAAGGGTTAAATTGAGCACCGCATGATTCCAGTGGTTCTGAGAGTTCCTCTCCAATGCTGGAAATATTATGGGAAGGATCACCTGCCGATTATGTGCAATCAAGTTGACAATATGGTCGTTATTCCATAAGAAAGAGGCCCTTTCAGCTACCTGAAACAATCCAAGTTAAAGGGAAATTTTATACCCTTTAGAAAGTAACCCAGGACAGAGACCCCAAAGCAGGTCAAAGGAAACCGAAGCTCAATATTGTTATTGTGTAGAGCAAAGAAGCAACAGACATATAAAGTAAAGAACAAATTGAAATCAGGTAGCACAGCCAACAAGGAAATTGACAAATTACTTCTTAAAATATATGGAAAGCTCTGAATCCATTATGGTGCAACATTATTTTTCACATTCCATTAGGGGATCAATAGTCTCAATCTGACAGAACGCATACAGAGGTATTTCCTGAGAGTTCCAATAGATTTGACTTTGAACCTGAAGTAAAATGTTAATTTACAAGGACCCCTTCTAGTTAATGGAAATCTGTTCAGAGGTAAGAAAAACACTTGCCCAAATGCAAATTAAAATCTTGTGCGTGACCAATCAAACACAAAGCTTCTGCCTTGTGCCATCAATTAGTATAATTTGTCCATAACAATCAATTGAGCATCAGCCTATGATAAGAGCATATTAGACTTTCAGTGACCACCATGCCAATTCCATACATCAATCAAATTCACCGCATGTAACAATTATTTGCCAAAAAATTGTCAATAGTGAACAACTAATCAAAATTGGAAAACCTGTCATCTCTTATTTACAATGGTACTCCTCAATTAGCCAAAATTGCGATACATCTCACCATAGCATACATAGCTTAAGCGTCATAAAGCACTAAAGCAGCAAATCAAGCCCCCATAGCAGAAACTACTAGACAATTTATAAAAAAAAAAAGGTAGAAGAGAAACTAGAAAATATCAAATAAGAAGATTGTACCTGAAAGTGCAAGCTGTTAATGCAGCACCCAATCCGCCAAAACAAAGGGACCATGACCCTTTGGAACTCGACCATGTTGATTGCTTCCAAAATCTCTTCCAATTCACCCAAGAACATCACCTCTTTCTGACTATTTGCTATTGGCCAATATTTTAATAAACCTCTTATCACAGTGCTTGCCAACTTCGGCTCCTTCTCTATAAACTGTGTGACACAGTACGACAATTGCTGAAAATAGAGCCCCACGGATTTTGGCTTGTGCAAGGGGATCAAAACCCTCCACAAGAAAATCTTGTGTTCCTCTTTCAAGGGCAAAGCAAACCCACTAATTATGCTCCCAAAAATTTCCAATAGCTCAGCAGTTCCATTGTGTTTTTCCGTCTCAAACACAAACCGATAAAAGATATTGTTAAAAGAATTCCGGATATAGGGCCTATGCACCATGAACTTCCCATAAACCCTGTGCAGAATTGTCTTCAAGCAGTCTCTTTCCCTTGGATCCTCTGAGTCGAACAAGTCGAGCAACTTCGAAATAAATGAATGGTCGAAGTATTTCTTCGCTACCTTAGCATCAAGGCAAGAAGAGGTAATAAATTTAAGTAGCAAGTCATACACAATCTGTAAATGTGGCCAAGCAGGATCAAACGTTGGCTCATCATCATCATTCTCGCCATCAGCACTACGCTTCCCATTTGACCGATAATTAGGCGGGAAAACTCTGAAGAGATTAATGGCACACATTTTGCACATAGCAAAGATAGCGTGTTCACTAAATTTCATCGACCCAGAATCCACAAAATCGACAAGTTCAAGCAAAGTTTTCCTCTTGACATCTTTCTCAACGGTATTTTTAACGGGGTCAGTAAAATCGAAAGTAACACAACAAAGGCTCAATTTGCTCACAAACAGGTTCATCTTCTCCGCATTGTGTACATCTTTAAACGGGACTAAGGGTTCGATCCCAGACACGATGCTCGCCGGAAAAACTGCCGACGAAGAAGTGCGTTTGGCGGTGTTGTATCGACCGGAAGAATTCCCACCGTTTGATCGATTACTCCTCCCGGTAATGCGTGCTGAAGTGTCCTGCGAGGGACTGGAAAGAGAAGAATCGCCCCGATTTGACTCGTTCGAGTCGGATTTGGACTTCCGAGGAAGCTTGCTGAGAAATTGCTTCAGCATAGCGATGAGTAGATAAAATCTGTACAAGCTTGTTTAGATTTAACCCATGAAGAATCAATAATCCTTGAGACAAATCTCAGCACGAACCGGAAAGGGGAAGCAAGCGGCGGGATTAGAAACCCTAAATCTCGCTCACGGAAGCAAGCACAAACTTTTCACAATGTGGGATCCGCATCACAAGAGAAGAATGGGTTTGGGAAAATTTTTGCGACATTGCAGGGTGCATTGATGAAAAATCAAATCTCGAAAGCCGCGGGTTCCAACAATGAATGCCGAAACTCAAATGCAGAGAAATGGAAGAAAATGTGTTTCAGAAGGCGCGAATAATTACAATGAAAAGCTCGCCGTTTCTAACTTTCTCGGGAACATAATCGAAAAATTGGCTGAGCTAACAAAATGAGTTTCTAGGCCAAAAATATGAAAGGGAAGTCTATAATTTTATGGAGATCTTGGAGCTCTGTTAAAACGTTGGGTCATGAAACCTGAGCTGTTCGTACCTCTTGTTAGTACTCGACCTCCATGAAACTGAAAATACGACAGAGGCTATCAGGCTAAGGCCGGTTTTTCTTTTCTTTTGTCTTTACACCGAGAGCGGAAGCTTTTTTTCCCCTTGTTAATTCGGTTTATGAGATGAACAAGAAAAATTGTCACATCACATGACCACAGCTTTTTTTTTTCCAAAAAACAAGGAACACATCGTACTGTTTATAAATATAAAGAATATAATTTGTATGAAATAAAAACATATTTTAATTAGAAATATACCAAAAAATACCCTTTAAAATTTAAGAGGATAAAAATGACACATGAATTTAGAAAAAGATAGATTGGACAGGAAGTTTAATCTGTCATTTTTAAATTACTATACACAGTTACAAATACCATTATGGGAGTTGTAAATACCATTAGTAGAGTTGTAAATACTATTATAGGAATTCAAATACAACTAGCAGAGTTGTAAATACCATTACAAGAGTTACAAATATCATTTACAGAGTTGTAAAAAGTATAATTTCATTTTTTATTTGCAACTCTGCCAATGATATTTGCAACTTCCATAATAGTATTTATAATTATGCACAGTAATTTTTAAATGACAGATTGTGCCTCCTGCCCAATCTATCTTTTTCCAAATTTATGGACTCTTTTTATCTTTTTAAATTTTAAATAGTATTTTTTTGTCATTTTCTCATTTTAATTTTTAAATGACAAAACAAACAATACTTTATATTATTTATAAATATAATCCTTTAATATCAATTATTAATTATTTGATATTACTAAGAAGTGGTTATTAATATGATATTGCTTTATTCCAATCATGTATTATTTAAAAAATTCATGTCCTAAGGTTAAACAGATAAAAAATTAAGGAGAAAACTTAGATAAGTTTCTTTCATCTATTTTATTGAGTTTTTTAATCTCATTTTATTATATGTCTATTTTTTAAATATTTTTATTTAATTTAAATTTGCATAAAAAATCACACATGACAGTCAAATATGATTAAAGAATTTGATAAAATTGATGCAAATAACTTAAAGTGAATATTGTTTAAAAGTAAATTTATTTTTATGATTTAAATAAATAAACTTTAATTTATTGCTTCTTATAAATGTTGTCTCCAGATTTTCTAAAAAGTGTTGTTGAAAGTTCAAACAGATTCTTTGTATTTTGGACCCCCGCGCGCCGTGGATGGGGAGCCTGAATCTGTTTCGCAGGCTGCGACAGTGGGTCTCTGTTAATAGGAGTGTTCACGGGACGGATCGGGACCGGGATAACTCTGTCCCGTGTTTCATCCCGATACAGTAAATAGGACGCAAAATGCGTCCCGTGTCCTGTCCCGTCCTGAATTTATCCCGGTCCCAACGGGACCGGGACGGGACGGGAATTCCTGAATTTATTTTAAAAAAAATATATATATTATAATAAAATCATCTCAATAAATTATTCCATATAAAATGCCCCAGCAACTTACTCTAAATACCAACATTTTTTCTTGATATAATATAATAACTTACCCATATAAGGGGAAAAAAGTAATAGTAAGAAAGAATAGAAATATCAATATAAAAATATCTGTATAAGAATAAAAATATTTATATAAGAGTGAGAAAGATAAGATAATGTAATTTTTTTTAAAAAAAATAAAATTCGGGACGGGACGGGATTCTCGAGGGACGGGCCGAAACCCGTCCCGTCCCGAATACCAACTTTGTCCTGTCCCGGGACGGACCCGTCCCGGTCTATTTCGGGACGGGACGGACCCGTCCCAAAATTCTTAGGACCGGATCGGGACACTCGATACGGGATAAGGTTAGACACCTCTATCTGTTAAGTAGACTGTGACACTGAGTCCCCGTGAATATTTTTTTAGGATTAACCGCTGGCGGAAAAATAACAGAGAAAATAATAATAAAAAAAAAACAGAGAGAGAGGCTGTGTGGGGTTGAGGCTAATAATCCTCCCACTGTCTAGGAACTTGTGGTGTGTTGTCACGTGTGTAAAGAGAGAATCAAATTAGCACATCATCACTATGTCAGTATTTCCGAATATATCTCATACGATCATCCGTCATGCCCAGTACAATTTAGAAATAATGTTTTTCTTTACATAATTCATATCTTATTCTCCCTCTAATCATAATTATAAAAATAAAATAAATTATTTATTTTAATTATAAATATCAATATAATAATTTCATCTATTTTATTTTTTAAATTTATAATTTTTTAAAAATATTTCTATATAATTATATATATATTAATGAGATTTAAATATATATAATAGTATATGATATTTAAAAAATAATAATATGTGATTATTATAAATAATTAATTTAATTAATTATTTAATTTGTATGAATTAATTAAAAAAAATTATATTAAAAATTAGAAGTATATTAAACACTTTAAAATATTTTTTTGCCCTGTTTCAAGTTGACATTTTATAAAGGGGCTTCTTGCATAACAATATAAGTGACCCAATTGATCACTTGGCATCCTGTCTACTCATCCTGTCCTGAACATGAAATTTAGTCAGGGGATAAGTCTCGGTGTAAAACTTTAATATTCATCCACTTTTAAATATAAAAACATAATTTATATTATAGTTTATAATATAAATTTTATTTACATTCAAAACTATAAGAGTATAATTTCTCCTTTATATTTATTATTTTTTTTAAATTAATTTATTTAACTTGTAAATTAATATATAATCTAACATTACACGAGCATATTTTTTAAGAGATCATATCACGTATTTTATAATTAAATAATTTATTTAATTTTTTAATTTCTCAATGTGAATAGATAACTCTTATATTAAAAATTAAATGAGTATTAATTACTCCTCTGATTCTTAACATAATATTTAATTTTAGTTTTAAATATAATATATACTTTTTATAATTGTTAATAATAATCAAGTAAGAGACGATTAAGAGTTAAGAAAGATAATTATAGTATTTTAAAAAATTATTTTTATAATAATTAATATATTTAATTTAATTTAATTAATTATATATTAACAATCGAAGTAAGTTGTATGTTACAAGTGTGCATTCCACGTGACATATGAGTTCCAAGCTGCGCATATGAATGGTAACAGATTAATAAGAAGATCCGTTTGAGATGGTGTACAACAAGCTTTAAAGTCTAAAATATTAATGGGAACCAAGTTGTTCCATAGGTTAAGTGATATATTCGAAATCCAAACCAACAAAATAAACATTTAGATGAGGTAGACAACATCGTAATCATGCATATTTTAGTCACCAAATGTCCTTCAATTTAATGGCATGTCACTACGCTAAACATCAACGATGTATTCGTTTTGATTCCCGGGTGTACGAGTGTGTGAGCCCTTC
Source organism: Leucaena leucocephala (assembly GCA_037074615.1). Classification (NCBI taxonomy): domain Eukaryota; kingdom Viridiplantae; phylum Streptophyta; class Magnoliopsida; order Fabales; family Fabaceae; genus Leucaena; species Leucaena leucocephala. Next base: position 3,838,902 of record CM073540.1, on the reverse strand, counting down.
CTATAAAGAAGGATAATGGATACATGTAGTAAAAAAAAAAAAGTGTACATTTGAGTAAGGATTTATGTTAATGGGTATGAAACTGCTTTAAAAACTCACATGATTACAACGGCATATCACTCGGATTCTTATTATAAATTACTTTTAAACCATAAAAAAAATAATCTAAAATATAAGTTATTTAATATATATTTAATGATTTTTTAGTATATATAAAAGTGAATCGTCAATGATTCATAATAATAAGGATCGGCATGAGAATCTATTCATAAAAATTTGGTTCTCGACGAAGCTTATTTTCTTTAGGCACGTTAATGGAAGAAGACTTCTCATGTTTAATAAATATTTTTTATTTTTTGACCTTTCTTCCTGAAAGAAAGCCTTTATTGCACATCAACTTTTTGTCCTCTCTCAGAAAGCAGGTAAGAATCTGGCAATTACTTGTTCCCCAGTTCCAGAAAACGTGCTGGTAAAAGATAAAGAAATTATCAAAAAATGGTTTTGCAAACAAAAGTATTACGTAAACATCTTGACTTTAACATGGCAATTAAGAATCAACCCTCGCACATATGGTCGTCGCCGTATTCTTTCAGGCGCGAATTAGTATCCAATTCACAAGTTGACCGGGGTAAATTAAAAAGAAACACAAGTTGACAAAGTAATATATATTCTTCTTCCATTTTTAGCCTCTTAGGACTGGCAAGAGATCCACAGTGAAATTAATATATCATTTTATATATGTTGCATATATAATTTTTTTTTTAATTATTATTTACGAGTGAAAGGTCCTGCCCGAATTTGGAGCCCAACCTGGGGCGTACACTCCAATAAGGGGAAAGGGCAAAAAGGGAATGTAGAAAAATGCTAAAATGGAAAATGATAATTTGTTTTCAGGCAACTCCGAAATCCGCAAAGCCATGGATGGGAAATTGAAAGCTGTCTGACGCCATTCCTATTTCCCTCCGTTACCCAGAGACCCCGACGGCCCGACCACACAACAAGCGAGCAACAGCAGCTTGCATACGGCGCCGTTTTGATTTTTATCTGCGGTTTGCCGAATTGTTGCTTCAGTCGGGCTTCTCTCTGGTTTCCGTTTGGTATCGTCCTTTTTTTCTAGCTCCCGATACATACCAGCATTTATATTTGTTATAAGGTGCTTAGCATTTCTCATTTCGCTGGAGATTTTGTTGGTTTTATGGTTTGAATTGGATCGCTTGTAAAATTCAATTTAACTTTCTTTTGTTTTCTGCCCACGTCTTTGTGGCATTTGTATTCTTTGAGCCTGGGGATATTTTTGATACCAGTCAACGCTTGGATTCATGTTACGAAAATGCTGAATTCAATCCTCTGGATTCTCATGTAGAGAGAGAGAGGTGAAGAAATAGATAATCCAAATTCTAAAGCAACCCGCGAATTCCTTCTCACGGTTTGATTTTTAAGATGGGATCAGGAAAATGTCCTCACAAATTCAAGCGGTGTTGGTTATTCCCCCCCCCCCCCCCTAATTTTTAAGGATAAAACCAGAGAAACAGCTTTTTATCATTTACTATACTGAATTGCCAGTTTTTGGGAGTCGCAGGTTTTCAGGTCCTACGTCCGTAGCTCTATTACAATTTGTCATGGACGAGAGACGTAAATTACAGTTTGTGTCATCTTTTAGATTCCAAGAGTTGAGTCAGTTCTGTCCGCTGTTTTCTTGTTATTAGCTGACAAACATAGTATTGATATTGTAGATGTTTTTGGGTTTATACCAAGTGTACAAATAAATGACTACACGTTGAGATACCTGAGGGACCAGAGTATTATTCATTCTGGCACAACTCAGAAGTTGTATTTAAAGGTGGTATACATTTTCTGCAATTCTATGATTCCTTCCTGGTCAGTTGTGTTTAGTGGACTTAGATGGATGTTCTCTCACCAGAACTATATCTTGAAGGTCCATCCGACACTTGCCCATTGCTGATGGAGCAGACAGGGCACTTGAACAGTAGTCAGCACGTCATTGACATCTCTAGGAGTATTGATGCTTCAACATCAACTTCACCTCATGATAGATGTATTAGTAACATAGATACATCCGAGCATGGAGAAGGCCCTACAAGTGCAGGATTCCCTGTTTCTCAGCAATCAGTTCCTCTCTCTAGTGTATCCAATGGATCGAATTCTAGAAATTCTTCATCAATGAGACAGGAGGAATCCCGTCGACTCAGGAATCCATTGAATTCTGGCTTTTGGATATCAATTGAGCTATTCCTCACTATAAGCCAGATTGTTGCATCTATTATTGTTTTATCTTTGTCAACGCATGAGCATCCAGGCACTCCATTGTTTGCATGGATCGTCGGTTATGCCAGTGGATATGTTGCTCTCCTTCCTATGCTCTATTGGCGGTATTACTATTGTAACCAGATTCAAGAGCAAGATTCATCTCATCTGGGTGAGGCTTCTCAGATGAATGTTTCTTCAAGGACCTATCATTCTGTTGCTAGAACCAGTGGACAAGAGGATGATCAGGCTACTGCTGCATCATCCGTAAGCAATCAAGGTTCATGGTTGATGAATACAAGGTATTGATTTTTAATTATTTTTGTTAAACAGACTATGTCTTGATAACACGTTTACCCCTATATTCCTTTCAATGTTAGAATCACACATTAAGCCTTGTGTGCAAGATTTTAGGTGTCACTTCAACAGCTTATTAGCTTAAATAAAGAGTGGGAAAATGTGGAAACACGTTTTTATAAATGGTCATTACCCCATTTTTTGGCAAGAAAAGTAGTTTTAGTGAAAGGAAATATGAATATTAGTTTGCAAATTTTGAAGTCTTTGGCTGAAAGAATGATGTTACGCACATTCAGCAATTTAGAGTATTTATTGCTTTTAATGAAAGGCCTTATGATCCTTATACTTGATTATAGACATGGTAATTCACAACTTGTTTATGAAGCTGCTAACTGCATGTGCATATCTGCTAAGCAGACTGAAGAAACTAATGGAATACTTCAAAATGGCCTTAGATTGCTATTTTGCCGTGTGGTTTGTTGTTGGCATTGTATGGATCTTTGGGGCACAATCGTCTGCTGATGCAGCTCCTAACTTGTATAGGTAAACTCTTTCAGCAGTGCTGGCTTTTAACCTTCTGCTTTTTTTGAATCCTAATGGTGGTATCTTCTTTCCTTTGCTTGGCAGGTTAACTATAGTGTTTCTCATCTTTAGCTGTATTGGATATGCTATGCCCTTCCTTGTATGTGCGACAATATGTTGTTGTCTGCCTTGCATAATTTCCATTGTTGGGTTTAGAGAAGATCAGATACAAACCAGAGGGGCAACCACTGAATCCATTAATGCCTTGCCAACATACAAATTTAAAATGAAAAGTAAAAACAATTCTAGCAACTCTGATATCGGTGAAGGTGGAATTGTTGCTGCAGGAACTGAAAAGGAGCGTCTTATCTCTGGAGAGGATGCGGTAGGTTAAGTATCATCTTGTCTTTAGTTGGTTAGATGCTTAATTATAAGTTTGGAACTGGAACATCCAAGCATTGCCTGTCTGCTTATACCGTGTCCATTCTTGCTGTCATCAAGCTATATTTTCTAGTTTCTTAGGTGTTGAAAATGCAAGAAGGACCTTTTCCTGTAGAAAAAATGTTCCTAGAGTTAGATATTAATAGAGAACAATGACATTATGTGATCCATTGTAGCCGACCTCATTTAGTGGGATAAAATTTGTTATTGTTGTTGTTGTTAGAAAAAACCATGCATCTAACACATTTTTTCTGCTCTGGTTTATGGAAGGAACCGTTTTAGGTTTGTAGATTGTAGTTCACTAGCCCAGTAGCCGTATTTTAATGCATCATAATCATATTGCAGCTTGTTGTGATTACTGTTCCTGTATCATTGGAGCTCTCTGTCATAGACGTAGCATCCATCCAATCATTTAATAAAGGTTTGATTAAAATATAGTGTTTTCTATCTCTGTCGTGAACTTTTAAGAATTACAGGGCAAAAGTTTCAATCACTCACTTTCTTGTAATCAGTTGATATTCTGAAATGAACCAGATTTTGTGGTTTGTGCTCTTGGAAGAAATTTCATGATTAATGGAAACACCTTAGGGAGCTCTATTCGTGTCATTTTCTTTGGCCCACCAACTTTTGCCTATATTATCTCCTGTTTTTTCTGGAATTCAAGTAATCAATGAATAATTGAATATTAATCCATATATTGTCTGGGAGCTCAGATTGCAAGCTACTTACCTTCAGCAGATGGCTGTTTCAGAATCTTAAAATTATCAACTTGCTCTCAACCAAAGCCCTTGAAAAAATCCTGCATCATAGTTTTCCATTCTCAATTTTACCAGTACTTTCGTTGTTTAATTTCCTTTATTGGATGAGTTAGCCTGGCCATGACTTTGGTAGTGACTGTATGATGGTTATGTGCAGGCTTGCTGCATCTGCCTGACAATGTACGAAGACAACGATGAGTTAAGAGAATTGGCTTGTTCTCATCTTTTTCACAAAGACTGTGTAGATAAGTGGTTGAAGATAAATGCATCATGCCCTCTTTGCAAGGTTGAGGTTGGCGAGGTTGAGAACGCGAGAGGATCATCAGGCTCCGTACAAGATGCAGGTCAGCGAGTTGAAAATATATAGTTCCTTCCCCTTTGCAAGGGTAAGGTTGGTGAGATCGAGAATGCAAGAGGATTATCAGGCTTTGTAGAAGTGCAGGCCAACGAGTTGAAAGTGTATAGTTCCTCACATATACATTGAGCCAAGAAAAAATCTAGCTACTTATACTCGTACATTTAAGATACTTTTTTCAATCAAATTAAGATAGGTGGATAATTTTTTCACATTATTTTCCCAATATCTGTCGTTATTAATGTTTTTAAATTTAAAATCCACTTAGTCTAATTTGATTGAAAAAGGGTATTTTTAAATGTATGAGTTGAAGTATTTAAGTTTTTTTCCCTTTGGACTAGTTTTGTAAAAAGTTTTTTTTTTCCTTAAGAAAAATCTCCCTCGCTCTCCTCTTTTCTTCTTTTATTGAAGGATGGTTGATTTCTGAGTTCATCCGTTCCATTATAACTTGTTGATATTTACACGTCCCTGTGTGTGGGCTGATCCGCTGTTTCACTTTATTGTTCATTATTCAAGGTCCATGGTCACGTGGCCATATGTGAAAGGCTGGTTGGAGTTAAGCAAGGGCAAACTAATCGACACAATTAGTTAGTAGATAATTAGTTTTTTTTAATATATTGTTTAAATTAAGTTATATGTATAAAAAAAATTTATTAGGAGAAACAATTTATTTTGATAATTTTTATATTGTGAGATAATTAGTTTTTAGTTATAAATTAAGAGATACCTATCCTTAACGACTCTGAGTTATATAGTTAGGCGTTACAATTTGCTGATAAATCGGAATTTTGTTAAACTGTAGTTTTAAATAATTGGGATGTTCGCTTCTGCGAGTTTTCGTTAATTCACTGTTCTTGGAAGTGTGAAGGTTTGTACGAAAATACTATAGGTTTTAGTATGCTGAATTGACTTTGATGGGAATGGAAATGAGGTTAAAAGTGGGTTTGGTACGTTCAGAAAATTCTTATCTATATTAACAAAAGTCCAAAATGCCCTTTTATTATAAAAAAAAAGCCCTCAATCCCCACCCAGACTTCTTCCCATTCATCGCTTCTTCGTCCTTTTCACCATCCTCACCTTCTTGTTACTAAGCCCTCTCCATTTCTATAATCATTTTAAAATACTCACATCCTTGTCATCTTTCCCGCTCCAACCACTCGTTCGTCGTTGAGCACATCAAATAGGTCGGCAACTCGAGCGCAAGATGTGGGTTCGTAGTCTCTTCCTCATTTTCATCCCCTCGAACTGCAACTATTTTCCTTCGACAGAATACGAGCACAGACGCTGATGGCGGGGTGAGATCTTTGAAGGAGGATTTTCGAACATGGGTTTGTTCTCCAGATCCGCAACTACAAGCCATGGTTTTGTCTTCTCCGCTGCCCCATCGTTGCCTTTTCCTCATCCTGTGTGGCTTCAATATGCAGAAAATAAGATTTCCGGCGACACCTACCAGAATCAGAAGGCCAAGACCCTCATCGACAGAGACGGTGGCATGGGTTAAAGGAGAGAAGAGGGTCAGATCTAACGATGGGGTTAAAGGAGGTCGCCGTCGCCGGTTGCTGGAGATCACCGTTGTGGGTTGCTTGGCAGTGATGATCCGATTGAGTTTTGTCGTGGGGGTTGCCATGGGTTGCTGGGGGTTTGTTGAACGAGATTGGAAAAAAATGAGGGAGGCAAAACGAGAATTCTATGGAATTTTTTAGATTTCCATGTATTTTGTGATGGAAGCCAATTCCATCAATTTTGGATGGAATTGATTTTCACGTGGAGCCCAATTCCCTGCCCCCTTAAGTGTACTACCAAACAAATTTTGTGATGGAAATTAATTCTATTTTCATTTTCATAATATTTTTTATTCTTTTTGGGCACTCCTCCTCCCTCACCTCTCCTCTAAAATTAAGTTTTTTAGGGAAATAAAATTTTTTATTCTAATTTTAATAAAAATAGTTATAATATTTTTTATTATTTTAATATTACTTCTTTTAACTTAAAATTATTATTTTTTTTACCTATTATCTTTAATACTATTATTTTTTTTTACATTTTTACTATTATTAAATAAAATAATTATGTTGAATATATATTTATAATTATTTATCTAAATTATGAATACTCTTTTTTTTAATATAATTTTTTATATAATTAATATAAAAATATATATTTTAACATATATGTATTGGCAAAAATAGTATGTATATATTATAAATATATTTATATGTCTTATAATTATAAAACTAATTCTATAATATTAATATTTTTTCATATTTTAATATTATAAGATATTAAAAAATATATTAAAATTAGTGAGATAATACATTAAAATTAATAAAATCATACTTTGAACTATATATAAAAATATTTTTATCGTGTGTGAATGAATAATAATTTTTAAAAATATTCATATTTTAAACTACGTATAAAAATATTAATGTATTCATATTTTTAAAAATAATATTTTTGTTATAAATATTATAAAAAAATATTAAAAAATAAAAATAAAAATAAAAATATAATAATATATTTATTAATTTCTAATAATTTTTTTTTTCTAAACTAAATAAAAAATCTTCTATTTTACCCTTTAACTTAATAAAATTTATAGCCTCATTTATTTTTCTTTACCCTCTGGATTAGACCTTATTTTTCTTGTATTTTGAATCAATGACCGTCATACCTTACCATTTAATTATACGTGAACTTAACCTATTTTTAAAAATTTTTATATAGAAAGAGTTAAAATAAATTAGTAGATTTTCTCATAATCTTGACATAAAAGTGACATTTATGAAATGTATTTTTAAATAAAAAGTGACATTATCTTTAAATATTTTATAATTTTAAAAGAAGAATGATTATGCAATTATATATCTTGAAAAAAAATATAAGTAGATCTTTGATTTTGTTATCTCTAGCATATATTGATGATAATTATGACGTGCAAACTTTTGATATTTAGTTTCAAGATTAGTATACATGAAAAAAAAAACTATACAGTAATTGTTTTGATATGGGAGTAACTACTACTTCATCCATATTAAATTAAAATTTTGCATAAGTTTTTAGGTAAAAATATACCTTTAAAATTGACTCAAGATTTCATTTTATTCTTTTAATTTTATAAAGTGTTATTTTTAATCCTTATAACTTTGATATCATTAATTTTATTAATAAAAAATACTGATGCTAAAATTTTAAATGTTAATAAAATATTTATAAATGTTGGTATATTAAATTTTATTTTTTAAAAAAATGGTAAATAATAATAATAATAATTGGCATAAAAAAATCACCCTTTAAAATTGCTGTTTAAATTATAGGAATGAAAAGATCTCCTTATATTATGCCAAAGATAAGAAGAATAAGAAGAAGAGATCCCTTATACCCGAAGTCAAAGGCCCTTTTGCCCAGTTCTGATTTTAAAACAATTGGTATAGTTAAAAAATCATCAATATTAATGAATTATCGGTGCCGATTAATAATATTAAAACTCAAACGAAATTTCGTACCGAACCTCTAATTTAGTATAAGATTAACATCAATCAAAATATTAATATGCATCACAAAATACGTAATGAATAAATTTCGGATAATAAAAAAATTAAGAAGATAATAAAAAAATACTATAAAAAATGTTAAATTTTAAATTATACATTTTACTAATAATAAAATAATTACTAATAATAATATATTAAATATTATTAACACAATATCTTATTTTAATATTTATCTTTTTTTAAGTATTTTTCTTAAAAAATTATTTGATTTATTTTTTTGATAAAAATCTAGTTTAAAAAAATATATTAAATTAATTAGTTTAATAGTATAAAATTATAATAAAATTTTAAAATTTTGAATTTAATTTTTTTAAAAAATATTTATATTAAATGAGATAATTATAAATTTTAAAATTAAGATATTTAGAATTTAGTTAATATTATAAAAGAAAGAAAGTTAGAAATTTAATATAATTTAGCGAGAAAAAAATTCCGGATGCAACACCGTGAATCTCAAGATGGCTCTGCGCTCTTCGGCTGTGACTCGCATGTAGGCAAAGGCAATAGTTATCCGTTCGAGTTAGGGTTTTATGGATGCAATTTCGTCCGAAGAAGGCTACGGCAGCTCGTTTCTTAGTCGAGGCTGTATTGCTCAGCTTCACTTCAGGTTTGGCTATTCTGCTACAGGTCCGATTTCTCGCCGACGACTCTCCTCTAGGTACTAGTCGGTATGTCCCTATCGACGTGTTCGTAATAAAGGCGATGTGTGGCGTCCAAGATAATATGAATAGTTGATACAATTGTGCATGGGTTCTTTGAATTCTTTACCTTGATTCGGATTTTCGAAATATTTTTGGTTGTGTTGCAAATTCGAGTCGGTGGTTTAAGGTGGATCTTGATGCTTTTCGATTGTTCTTTCCGATGGGTATATAAATGATCAGAAGTTAATCATGGAACAAGAACAAACGTGGACGTAGAACTTTTTTTGATGGTTGAAGTAAACCATTGTTGTTAAATTTCTGGACTCACGTGGTGCCTATACGATTTTGATGTTCATGGCAATCAATTTTTTTTATTGTTCTAAGAGTCATGGGCGAGTTATGTTACGAATCAGGATCAGAATAAATCAATTTATAAATGAAATAGTGGAAGTGGATAGAAAACTTGGTTTTTGGGGTACCAAGATGGACATCCTCATTTTAATACAAAATTCGCCGGATACAAAATGAGCGGCCGAACTCTGTATATGGCAAGTTAACAATATAATTAAGGCTAAGTTAACAGTATAATTAAGGCTCCGTAACAAAAATTCACTCGCGTCAAAGTATCATATCCCGATCTTATCTGTATCTCTGTCCTCTGGCGTACTCCTAATATTGTAGGTATAAGAATAAACGCTGTTTAGTTCTGTAATGCGATTGATGAATTCAGTGATGTGGGTGATTATTGAACATTCTTTGTGTGGCGTGCCTTTGAATTTTTTGGTGCTCAATTCAAAGATTGATTTGTGGAATAGCTAGTAGACGTCATTATCTTTGTTTTTAGTCCATATGGGGTTGTTTAATTTAATTTCAGTTGAGTTTTGGGCTGTTTTGTGGAGTAATTTCCATTGCTTGGTCTTAAAACAGTCAGCACCAGACGATTCCCCCACTCCTGAATGCATATGCAAGATTTGCTCAATGAGTTTTGGTTCGTTTGTTGATTGTTTGCATTGTTTTCTGTTAAAAGTAGTCAGTATGTGACAATTACTTTTCCACATTATACAGACTATTATGCGTGACAAGATTATGATAAATCTTGAAGATGAGGGTGATAACATGCTTTGAGTTGTTTCAGGTCAGGAAATAATCTTGGGTCACCTTGCATATGTGTTCTATACTTATAAGGCTATTAATTTAGAATGTCAAACAATGTGGTTTCACATCAGTTGCCAATTTCAAGCATGCAAATGAGTCAGCTGGATCCCATTGTGAGTAAAGTTGACTCATTAGGGAGAGACTCGCAGATTGGACTGGTATGCCCTGGATCCAGTAACTCTATGTCTCAGCGACCAGAGACACCAAATAATCATGTTGGATTATTGAGAGCTGTTCCTGGTGATCCTGGATCCCATGGATTGTCAATGCCAATAATGCAGAGTGGGCAGGTAGGTTCTCATGCAAGTAGTCCACGCGTGCATCAGCTCGTTGCACCTATTGGACAACCTATGCAAATGGAGATGAGGCTGAACAGTATGGGGCCAAAGCAACTGTCAACAATGCCCAAGCGAAAGGCAACTACAGAACCATTGCCTGTTAGCTCGTTGACATCTAACAAGCGTGTTGCTCAAATGGATAGACCTTGGTTGCAGCATGTGCCTACATCACATAAAGGTTCTGTTCAGATGCATCCTCTGTCAAAGGCCCCTGGGCTGCAGAATCTGCCAGCATCTAGTAAGAGAAAAACACAGATGGAATCCAGTAAATCGGGGACACCTCGGTCTTCAAGTTCTAAGAGTCAGAATGCTCAGGGGCAACAATCATCCAAGATTCAAACTGAATCATCAGAATCAGTTAGGTCCAAGATGAGGGAGTCATTAGCTGCTTCTCTGGCCCTGGTTTCTCAGCACAATAGACTTCAGGATGAAAAGAATAATACATCAAATGAGACTGGTAATTCTCAGGTTAAACTGGATAATAGTTCTCAGTGTTCATCTGCCACTATTGATGCTGCTCAGGGGCAAACACAGGAGGTTTCTCGATCTTTAGAGTCCTTTTCTGCAGTAATTGATTCATTTGACAATATAACCAAAGATCACTCACAGACTTCTGCGTCCAATGAAGTTTATTCTGAAAATTACACGCACAGTGAAATTGGACATGTCTCAAACTGTGATAAGCAAGACTTCCAGTCAAGCTACACTTTGACAACTGATGATGTTCCTTTCAGTGACACTTTTTATGTCAAAGATGAATTTCTGCAGGGAAATGGTCTTTCTTGGGTATTGGACTCTGATATGGTAGGCATGTCAATTGAACAGGAAATCCAAACAAATGAGGATCAGAGATTGGAACCTGATGATGTAGGCAGTAGTGTTAGGAAACAAACTATTAACTCACCTGAGTTTTTGGCATCAGAGATAGAAGCAGAACTATTCAAACTATTTGGAGGTGTGAATAAGAAGTACAAAGAGAAGGGGAGGTCGCTTTTATTCAATTTGAAAGACCGTAATAATCCTGAATTGAGAGAAAGGGTCATGTCTGGTGAGATTCCCCCTGACCGGTTATGTTCCATGACTGCGGAGGAGCTTGCTTCAAAGGAACTTTCTCAGTGGCGGATAGCCAAAGCTGAGGAGCTTGCTCAAATGGTGGTTTTGCCTGATTCAGATGTAGATATCAGACGATTGGTCAAGAAAACACATAAAGGTGAAGTCCAAGTGGAAGAAGTTGAACATGAAGACAACCTCTCAGTAGAGGTGTCTGGTGGTAAAACATTGGTTTCTCAAAGTCAGGCGGAAAGGAAGGATGTGAAAGGCCCCCTTTCTAAAGCTGATGGGATCAAACATGATGTGGATGCTGATGTTGGAAAGAGTAATTTAAGAAAAGATAATTCGTTAACTGTTTGTGTTCCTTCCAATGATGGGACTGTTACACAAGGGCTTATTGCAGATGATCCATTAAAGGATGCAGACTTCCTCCCTCCAATTGTCTCCCTTGATGAATTCATGGAATCCCAGCATTCTAAGTCGTCAGTTGAAAATTCAGTTGTTGAACCTGGAATAGTGGCACCAACTGCAGAGAATCCTGTCGTTGGTACTGTTCCAAATTCTTCTGATTTGCCTCCAAGAAGTGGTCATACGGGTAGTGCCCCTAATAAATCTGATGGAGGTCATAAAACGTGTTCTAGTGTGGATGCTGTCCAAGAAAGGGAGGTCGATGCAGAATCTGGGCCTATTCCTCTTGAAACTAGCAGCAGTCAGAGTCATGCTGACATGAAGCCAAGTGATGCTCATCCTGAGGTAAGGTTGACTGCAGACAAGAAATCTGCTTCCACTCGTGTTGAGTTGAAAGTGATTCAGTCTCTTGCTGAAGAGAAATGTGGTGGCAGTCGATTGCATTCGAGAACTGCAGTTTCAACTTTGATATCCAAGAGTGAATTCACTTGGCAGGGCATGCTTCAACTAAATATTTCGACCACTTGCTCAGTTATAAGCGTCTTTAAAAGGTAGTATACGAAACATTTAAGCTCTTACTGCTTGTTACTTTTTAAACTTTTGTGCAAGATTAGATCTGGATTCGATTGTTTCCTTCAGTATTTTCTTCTCATCTAGTATATGTTGGAATGAGGAGAAATATCTGATTGGTACTTATCGGATAGGTTGTTAGATTTTGAAACTAAAAGTGGAACTACTTTGTACTCTAAGTGGAAAGAAAAGATCATGAATGTTATGGAAGCTATGAGTCCATTAATATAGCATGCCAATGGTGCGTGCTCGTTTGAACCTCTTCATGTTCTAATCTTGATTTTTTGGTTAACAGTTTGGATCTCTTGTTTTCATCTTTATAATTATTATTATACTTTCACGTTTTAAGTTTTTTGGCTTCTTCCTATGAGTATTTAGCATTGAATGTAATTTTCCTTAGACTATGCCATCCTTTTTTCATGTGATGTCTTGTTCTTCTATCCTTGTCAACTTTCAACCGTTAGTTGAACTCCAGGCCAATTAATAGAACTTAATTTATACTTGCTCTCACATGCCTTTACATTTAGTTCTCTCCCGTGGAGAAATATCCTAGGGAAAAAAAAGTAGCATGAAACCCAATGAAATGTGTGGAGAAAAATTAAAAGAATAAAAAAATCTGCATAAATTTTGAAGCCGTATTGTTAATAGCTTGTGAATAGTGTAGCTCCCTGTAATGTTTTATATTGTTATTGATAGTGGTTTGGGTTGTTTGCAATGATCCTTCACTAGTTTTGCTTTGCTTTTTTGGCTGAATTATTTTGCATTGAAGCTACTAGTATACCTCTCTGAAGGGAATTAATATTATTTGATTTGCTTGCTGATCCGATATATCCTGTGCAGTGGTGAGAAAACTTCCTTGAAAGATTGGCCTGGATTCCTGGAGATTAAAGGCAGGGTTAGACTCGATGCATTTGAAAAGTTTCTGCAAGAGCTTCCTATGTCCAGAACTCAAGCCATCATGGTATCTTAAGTTCCTTGAACTTCTGTGTTATTTGTTTAGCGGACCATGCTTGTAGAAAGGAGTAATGAACCCCCTTCCCTCCTGTTAAAGCTTATTCTTTTTTCTCCCTGTATTTGCACTGTAGTCGTATGTGTTGTATGATTTATTTACTTCTTTCCCTTTGTTGAGAACATATAAAGGAGGCGGTGGAGTGGCTGGTGGCTGGTGGCTGTGTATGACATCATGTAATATTCGGTGTAACAAGTGATAAAAGTAAAACAGATAAGCCTTTGTGGTAGATAAAGAAAGTGAACTTTGGGGATTTTGCGGTAATTAAAACATATCACTAATCAACATGTTAAAAAATTGAGCATTTTTAACGTAGGTTATCATGACTATGAGGACTTGAACATTAAGTTCTCTCTTGGTGACGCCCTTTTTTTTGGTGAATTATCTACAGTTTTTTCTTAAATCTTTTGTTGCAGGTCTTGCATTTTGTTTCTAAGGAGGAGGGCCCCGAGAATGAGAAATCAATCCTTCGGGAGGTTATAGTCTTTTAAGATCGTGTATCATCCACCATCAACTACGTTATGTTACTGATATTAAATATTTTTGCCTGCAGTTAGCGGATTCATACGTTTTGGACGAGAGAGTGGGGTTTGCTAAGCCTGTGCCTGGAGTTGAACTTTACTTTTGCCCACCCCATAAAAAAACAGTTGAAATGCTCAGCAAGATACTTCCAGTGGAACAAATTGAGGCAGTTAATTCTATTGATTATGGCCTAATTGGTATTAATGTATGGAGAAAGACTCATTCAACTTCCACTATATCACCCACTTCATCATCGCACCACAAACATGGCTCTAAAAAGAAGTATTTATCTACTAGGAGACAGCAAGATACAAATGTAAATGCCAATCTCGCCCCTAAAGCAGAGTCCCCCACGGGCTTTGCAAAAACTCAGACTGCGCCCCCTTCTGATGATGACATCCCTCCTGGTTTTGGGCCTGCAGCGGCCCGAGATGAGGATGACCTCCCGGAGTTCAATTTCTCCGGTGGGTCAAATCCATCACGCTTGGTACAAAAACCTTTTATGCGACCAGTTGCTCCCCCATTCCACACGAGTAACCAAACATCACGCCCTGTGGAACAAATGAGGCAGCTTGTACAAAAATATGGTCAAAGCCAGCAGCAGGTGAATGCTTCAAGAAGCTGGCATGATAAGTTTGGGGCTACCATTCAGCCGTGGAACGATGAGGATGATGACATACCCGAATGGCAGCCTCAAACGTCCCAGAATCAGTTGCACCCACAGCTGTCCATCCACAACTTTCAGCCGCTACCTCACATGTTGAATTGTCCGTACGGCGGCGTTTCACAGTCATATCCGCAAGCCCCAATGAATATGACGCCAGACCAACCAAAGTTTAGGCCTGGGCTAGGTCCTCCTACGCAGAGAAATAACCTTCAGCCGCCACCTCTGGGGCACGCCGATGTGGGCCCTGCGCAGGCGCCTCCCTGGCATCACAATGTTCCCAGGAGTAGGGGTTTTTAGTTTCTTAAGGCCATTTTATTTATTTGCTATCTTCTATTTGCTCCTAGATGTATGTAGCCATGTAATCATAAATGCCTTCAAGATGTTCCTGTGGAATTAGTAGCTTTCTGGAGGAAACGAAAGATTTTCATGCCTTTAATGTTTTTTTAAAATTTTGCAAACTGTAGGGGTTTTGGGTTAAAAATTGGACATAATTTTGCTTGAAGCCAGTTCTTGTTTTCATTGGAACGCCTTCAAAGGCTCGTCCTATCTTATTTAACACCGGAACGGAATTTACTAGTTGCGTGGTCTATTTAGTATTTTATTGAAACGTTAATCACCGGTCGGCCCTTGTTTGTCAAACAAGGGTCTGTGTTGTGTATCAAGCCCTATCTATCATAATAAATTCACTGTTACTTTTTTTTCTTACTTTTTTCCGTCCGCCTTGTAGTTTGATGTTCTAGTTTTTGCCAGGGCATTTATGCTTTTATCATGCACACAATTTGAAATATGTCTTCTGCTTGTGTCATAGTTGATGTACCAAAATTAATAAAAAAGACAAAAGGAATCGGGGGTAACCTGTTTCGGGTCCTTTATTTTGGGAATAACCTTCTGTTCCTTTCTGCCGACCGGGCCCCACAACGATGCTTATAATCTTTGGCCCCTGAAATGTTTATCCGCACAGAAACAAGGGAAGTTAGGAGACCACATAATGCTTTGATGAGATTCTTCAATGAAACATTTATGACAAGTACGAGGATTAGCAATCATTCATAGCGGAACCCTCAGTTCGGAGTTAATAATCAAATATCTTGCATGGATGACGCTTAGCATGAATTTATCTCCAAGGACTCGTATGAAATAAACGATATCAAAACATTAAATCGAAAGTGAAAGAAAAGATAAGATCAAATTTTTTTTTGCCCACCCGATTCACCGGAGTTTTGCCCCGACTACATCCGGATCCGACCCGCGTTGCGCACCTGGCTATGGTGGGTGAGTCTCCCAACGGGAATTTTCTGCGTACGCCAAGGCTCGAACTCGAGACCTCGCTTAAGCGATACCGAGCCGCTTACCACTCGGATCAACCCTCGGTAGATAAGATAAGATCAAAATTGATTGACGGGAATTGTGTTTTCTGCTTATCTCATAAAAACTCGTTCCCGTATACAGATGGCATCGGGTCAATATACAAAACGATGGAGAGCCAGAAACTCCCTGGAAGATGATTATACACTGTCTAAAAGTGACAACGAAGACAACCAGCTGAAGTGATCGTCGGCAAACATGTCACCATTGTCGAAGACGCTTCTTCTTTGCCTTCCATAACCTTCTCAAAGACGATAAGGGACTTGTTGATTCAGAGTATGAAACTTGATGCTGTTGTGAATGTTAGACCAGACACATTTTTTGACAAAATTACGATCCTCTTGAAGCCTCAAGGGACCATCCATCTTTCTGAACTACATTTTCCAATTGCAGAATGATGAAGATCATTAGAATGCCCTTCTTGGTCGGCCCTGGGTTGTTCAAACGTCAAGTTTGAGAAAGTTCTTGGTTGGGTGCGTTGGGTCTACCTGGCTTACCTTACCACCATTATCACAAAAGCGTCTTCAGAACTATGTTCAGTACGAGGGATTACCGGCGGCGATATGCTTTCTTTTTGGTGACTAGTGACCACAGGGTCGTTGTAATTATTGTTTAAAGTAATGATATACCCTTTCCATTCAAAAACATCCAATAACACAATGGAATTGTTTGTAGCACAGAGCTTAACTTCATCTATCATCAATATTTCCTTTCATTAGATGAGCTTGTGTACAAAATTAAGACGCTGTACTCATCGATTCCTCATCTGCCTATCAACAAGCTCAATCTGAGCAAAAGAATCATCACCTACTCTACTTTTGTCGTGTCCCCAACTGGCAAGTGCAGTAATTCAAGTTGAATCGGGAGATTTCTTTTGAAGCTATGTGGAAGCTAAACAATTAATCCTGTAAGATAGCAGAATACTCAAAAAGAACGCGCTTGGATGGAGCAGATTGTAGCAGCAATCTCAAGCGATTTGTAAGCTGATAGCTCAAAGTCCCCTGCACTGCCATCTCTGTCTCTTTCATTTGCCTAATAATCGTGGCCTATGACAAAACAAATACAAATACAAATAGCTTCAATATTCATTTGACACATTCCTCAGTGAAAGCCAAACAAGAAGATCGATAGTAAGACTCTGACCAGTGACCAAAATGGCAGGATCAGAGTACCTGAAGGCGTTTCCCTAGCTGGACTTCAACTTCTGTACCAAATGATATAGTATTGGCAAGTAACTTGAGAGGATCCGCTGTAGGATCAACAGACATCAAACTAGGGATCTGAGGCGCATACACTATTCTCCACCTTGCTTGTCCATACTCTCCCTTCTCTTCGATTCTCGGCATCAATTTCTTGAGAGTTTCAGTTGCAAGCTTGTTGATTGCAAACCGACCGTTGTCTTCCAGAATGGATTCTGCCAAATGACTCTCAAGCCTCCTCACAGCCTGCAGTAATATAAATAGTTACAATTAAACATAGTCCTATGTTTAATTCAGCTTAGCTTTAAACAATGTACTAGGGTTTTGAGGTCTAGATTCACATAAACAACTCGTGCAGGGTAAGAACATTTTTTCTTATAGTATAAAATGGAAACAGAGAAGAAAGGGTGGAGAAGGAATCAGCAATTAGCGCCAATCTTGGACAGAAAATTTGCATGTTAATTTACTTCTCTTAGAATGAGAGATAAGCTGAACAAAAGGGAGGCCTCAAGAGGGAGAGAGGAATTCTAGAATAAAAGCAAAGCAAATTTGTTTCCAAATCTTCTACCTCGACAGGTGAGAGGGCATCTTGTTCCCCAGAACGAGCTGAGGTCACCACAAGGTTTTCCTGCCAATTGCTTGCTCGACCATGAATTCTGAATTGCCATTCAGACCCAACCAATGCTAAATCTAGCATTGAATTTAGTCCATATTCAGGCTCAAATTTAGCAATATTTACATTATCTCTCTTTAACCTCACCTACAATTGAATGTATGATATCACACATAAAATGAATTCAGGAAGTTACAAGACAAACCAAAACATAAGTAGACTAAAGTTATGGAATAAAGTATTAAAAACAAACCTGTGGGGCACCTAGACCAACTTCACCATTTTCTAATGCCAGGATGCCTTTAGGCTTTATACATTTTGGATGGGCCAGGCCATTCAACTCAAGGCCTCCACTTATGGTGAAATCGAGAATCAAAGGATATATTATCTTCAACTCGGGTCCAAGCGTGAGTTTCAAGTCACTAAGGCGTATATCCATGTCTGGTTCAATTTGCAGTTGCCCCATGTCCCTTTCAACTTGAGTTAACTTGACTGCGATTATTATTATTATTGTTTTAAGGCCATAATATACAGGAAGACAGCCACTACACAAATATAGCTTAAAGAACTGAGGAAATAATGAGATAACAATGGCAGAATAGCAAGCAGCCAACCAAATGATTGGGCCTCCTAAAGTTTATGATTTACACAACACAACAAAATAATCTTCAATGTACAAGTTGTGGAGAAACAAAAAGCATACACAAACTCTTCAAAAGGATATGTGTAGAAAGTCCTTGACTTACATGGCATACATGAAGTCATTGAACTTTAAGCTTCAATAGATATGAATATTAGTAAATAAAGACTACGGGTATAAGCTTTTAGTTATCAATTCCTAGAAAGGGCGTCAATTCTGATTACAGAAAGTCAGTATCAGACACTATACAATGTGCTAAATTGATGAGCATGTAAAGTACAACTATCAGAAGATTGTCAACCAAAACAGAGAAGGTATTACCAGAGGATTGAGAAAACTCGTTCCTTGAAGCAGCAAGTTCTGAGTTGAAATACTGTGAAACATATCTCGAAGGAACAATTCGGCTGACTCCACTAGTAGGAAGTATAGACTGATTTGATGGGAATCTAGTAGAAGCAGTAGCAACACTCCTATCATGAGGCAAATTTGCCACTCCATGACTGATTTGAATATTCCCAGATACATTTGGTTGCAATATGGAACCGGTTATTTGCAACTGAGAGTCAACCTGACCGCTGACAAGAGTACCACATGTGCTTTAAAGAAACTCACATAAAAGCAAAGAGGGAAAGAAAACAAAAGATTTGGGGAGAGGGGGTTTACAGGTTATAGAACTATGCGTCAAATATTTAAGAGAATTACAGGTTAAGAACTTTGTCAACAATGCTTCAAGCTTAGAAACAATGAACCAGTGAAGTCTTTACAATTTTTAAAGAGTAGTTAGAGGTTAACCTAAGATTGACGTAGTATAACTAGCTAAAGAGTTTGATGGCTACTTAAGTGGAATGAGTAACTCTCCCCATTAGCTAGCTACGATGGTGAGAGAACTACCCCCTTAAATACCCCATAAAGCATTTCATAATACTTAATGTGGTACTTAGGAATCTCACACTATCGAAATCCCTATTAATTGGCCCTCTTAGAGAGCCGATGTCCCAGTGGTTATATTCCGCAACACTTCACTCAATGACACTTCACTTTGTTTTCTCAATGGTCAAAACCCCTCACACGCAGCCCTTTCCACATTGACTATCAGCTCCAACACTAATTGAGGATGCTTAATTTAAGATGGAAAATCCTCTCAAAATCAAGCTATTGAGATGAGAGAACCACCCTACCCCCCCAAATGCCCTATAGAATCTCATATTGTGGAACCTAGGCATATCACATTACCTAAGTGTGTCTGTGTGTGTGCTTTTCTTTCTCTCTCTTTTTTTGCCTCTCGTTTCTTTACTTTTCAACGAGGAGGATCTATTGTCCCCTATGCTTGTCCTGTTCTATCTTATCATCAATAAACTTCCCTTTTCTATAAAAAAGAATTGTTCCTAAACTGAAATTTTCCAGGAATCCTAAAATTGCAATTCTCCCTAATATGAATTATTCATAGACTATATCCGCCACATAGATTGATGACTAAGTTGAGAGATAACTAAAGAACCCTTCTGCCAAAAAGTTGGAGAATTAAAGAAAGCAACCTAAAATTTTTTGCCTGTACTTCCAGAACTTCACACTTCAACTCAATCTTGTCATCAAGGGCTGGTTCACTAGTTCTGAGGGGAAGGTTTCCTTTTACGAGCAGTTCTCCTTTTCTGCTTACCCTACTCTCCACTGAAGGGATGCATAACCTGTTTGATTTTATGTGAACAGTTCCACCAATGTTGGCCATTGGCTTTCTGAGCACCGGAGAAGATATCAATGCCCTCTGGAATGATGCATATCCATTTAGAATAGGTTGATCAACTGTACCTCTGCACTGTTAAATTGAGACATCACAAGAGTTAAAGCAGGTATAAATAAATTATTTGAATAAAAAAGAAATCATATAAAATTAAAATACTAGAGGTTCATGCATAATAAAAATATAAGAAGTCATTATTAACATTGCCCACCTCAAGAATGATATCAGCATTGCCATAAAGCCAACTGGCATGAGGAGTTAAAGCTGTTAATAACATCATTCCCCCATCAATTATATCGACATCAACCTTGACTTCTTCAACACCTAGAACTTTCCAGTGTATACCTTTAAGGCTTTCTTCTAATTGAGTGTTCCAACCTTCATTTCCATCTCTAGAAACTTTCTTGTCACTAGTATAATCAGTCATCACTTTATTCTTCTCCATCCAATGTACAGCCCCATTAGCCAGATTTTTATCAAATCCTACATCTTCACTTGATATGTTACTTTGCACAAAAGAAACAGGGATACTTCCTTGAATGTGTACATGCCCATTCTGAATCATAGGTTCAAATTTTGCATTGAAAAGAAAACGACTGGCTGAGGTTAAAGAAGCAAGAACCTCTGCCCGTCCAAGATCAACTCCACCAATGGAACCATCCAGGAGCCTCACTTGCAAATCACATTCTGGTTTTGCTAAAGTGCCTCGAAGATCTCCCTCCATATGCAATATACCCCTAATTGGTGCCAATAATGGCTGCAAAGAATGAACTGCATCTGTTGTTGCAGATTCAACGACCTGAATTAGAGGTGGGACCAGATTAACAGGAAAATTTAAGACAGCAAAATGAAGGTTCGTTTTGGGCCCTAACAAAGTCCCATCTGCATGGATGGTGGCATTATCCTTCTGGATAAACATTTTCTCAAGGTGCAGACCATCATCATTACTGTAAGCACCAGCAGCCCAGAGACGCTGAGATTTGTAGTCTCCCCACTCCCAGTTCTCACCTTGAAAGTCAAATTCAGCCTGAAATGGCATAGAATAAGAAAGCCAAACTTCAAAGAAGATTATTACACTAACTTCAAAGGACATAAGCAATGGAAATATTTTACCAGGGTATCTCCATTTCCACCACCACTAGCATCAAGTGAGGCATGCCAGCGGCCTTTAAATTCAGATAAACCAGGCAGGTTCAGATCTTCAAGAACATCATTTATTGGAGCCTGGTGCTCCCGGATCATCTGCAAGTGATATATACACACATCAATATGTAATATAAAATCTATAGGCAGCCACATTATTCATAAGCTATGAATAATATGGCTCACCTTAAACTTCGTAAAAAGCACGAGACCTATAGTCTAGTTATTTATTAACACCAAGAGACACTCGATTTCTATAATGAGACTCAGTAGATATTAACTTCAAGATGCGTTTATGAGCATAAACTCACAGGCAATGGGTAATAACTTTTGAAAGGAAAATACATTATAATGACTCCTTGACAATACCTCAAGCAGTTCTTGAAGGCTTTCAGCATATAATCCCACTGACTGCAAACTCTGAATGAATAGATCCTGTATATATGACAAAGCATAATGCAAAATCAGTTTTTTCGGCAATGAAAGAATCTATACGGGATAAACTATACATATGCTGTGAAGGAAACAACAAAAACCATTACACCATTATTCTTAAGTTCCCTGTATGTAGCAAAAAAGCATAGATAATTCAGCAGATGACAACCAATCAAGTTGCACATATAGCCCACACGGTGAAATACTATTTTTTTAGATATGAATCATATAGAGAAGGCTGAGAAAGTTATGATTTTTTTTTAAATAGCTGATTAAATAATTAATCACTACGACACTTTTGAGATGATGAACTTATGCCCCTCATCAAGTAGTGTCACCATTTCTTCATTGCTAACACTATAGCAATGAGCTCTCGTACATACACCAAGCTTTTCCTGTGCTTAGCTGGAAGCACTGAAATAGGTGATTGGCCTGTACCTCCACTGCTAAGCCAGAAGCATCAGTTTTGACAATAAATGGAATGATAATAGATGGCATGGTTAGTACAGGGATTTTGTCATAGCTTAAGATTTGAAAAGAAACTTAAGCTTCTTCACTCCATTTGAAGGAATCTAACTTAAGAAATGTAGTCAATGGAGCTGCTATTCAGCCATAATCTTTGACAAACTTCCTATAATACCGTGTTAAACCCAAGAATCTTCTTTAAGTTCTCAAATGCTTGTGAATTGGCCTTGCTCACAATAGCTTCAGTTTTAGTAGGATCCGCTTGAAAATTGCATGCCCATGATACTATAATTTATCTGTGCCAAGAACATACTTGTCAAGATTTATGACGAGCTTTCTCGTCCAAAAAAAGGATTCCTTCTACCCTTTCAGCTTCTCAAATGCTATTTTCAAGTGTTATAAAGTAGGATTGCAAATCTTGGAATAAAAGTAGGATTGCAAGTCAGCATTATACACCATTATATGATAAAAAAAAATACCATTATGCACCTCCTCAAATAATTCTTGAAAATGTCATTCATCAAACCTAAATGTCGAACAGGCAGTAGTTAAGCCAACTGGCATGACTAGGCTTAGCATTTTTCCTCACAATGTTTCTCACGTTTTTTGAACTATTGCAGGTGACAGAAGATCACGTAAATTCATATAAACTTTTGAATGCACAAAACCAGATAAAATATTCCTCACGATGTTTCTCACGTTTCTTGCATTTAAGGGAACCAGATAAAAGTTGTAACTGGACAACTGGATTCATGAACAAAGCATCTTAATTAACAGAGCAGATTTAGATGGTTAACTTTGTGTGTGTGAGTGACTCCCAAAGACAGAGAGCATAAGACAACCTTTGATCTTGAACAGACAGCAGGGTCCATGCTTCGAGAAAAAAACCTTGCAAGAGGAAGCACCTCTGCTACCTCAGCGCTAGGAACCTCAAGTTTCATTCTCCACCTGCCCATTGAGGATATAACACTACCAAGATGCGCCGACATTGGCTTCTTAAGAAAGCCACCCCCTTTTCCATCAACAGGGCTATGAGCGCCAGGCAACACATATTCCCCTTGAACTTCATAACGGCTGTAGTTTTGTTCCAAAACAGTTTTTTCAAAAGTGATCTGACCAATAGTGCATCAGCATACATTTAGAAACATTATGCTTATTACATTTGCCCACAAGGAAACTATGTAAAATCTAATAAAATCTATATCAAAATTGTATGATTCAAGAAACAAAATCATAAAAAGACATCATATTAGAGACAATTTCATCACACAATTGGATGGGAGCAAGTTGTGTCAATTGATTTTCGAACAGAAGAAATACAGACTGGTCAATAGAGTTAGTCTGATAAACACAGATACACATACATAAAGTATTCATCAACTCCAAGCCATGCTGAATAAACGTCTTTATTTAATTTACAAAGTAAAAATAACTATAAGTTTACTACAGGCAACTCAAGTTTAGGTGAAAACATATAAAAGGTTGGGCATAAGATCTCACAACATCTCCACTCCATCTTGCTGCCATATCTAGGGCTTCACCAAGCACACCACTGAATTTTGGCTTAAGTACAGAGAGGACACCATGTCCTCTTCTTTTACGAAAATTAAGCTGAATTTCCGCCTGAAATCAAACATGCAACCAGCTGAAAACATAATTTATTTCATTTCATGACTTCATCATTAAACAATATCCAGGCAGAACTGAGCAGCAGATAGGAGGAGAAAAGAGGAGGGCAAGAAAGCTAAAACATCATATCTTGTACAATAAATAAAATAGATTATCTCAAAATTTCCCACTTTCCTATGCTACTTAAATAACATAATTCAACTCAGTAGAATACTGTATTGTGGCCAATATATACTAATGGTTGGTCCGAGGTCCTCATCAAAATGAATTGATTTAGCCAACACCAAGAGTTCCATCAAGTTAAGAGGAGCACACTTAAAATTTCAACATGAATAACTCTAAGTATCTCATGAAAAATTTCATGATTAGGGGACCATCACTGGATATGAGCAAACTATCTCTCACTTACTGTGTAATTAACCTCAGGGCAAGAGCAGGCGCAAAATTACGCATGCCCATTGGTGTTTTTAGAAAACAACGATCTTGCTTACAAGGCCTATATCGCAACTCATCGAAACAATTAATTCAACTAGCAAGATAGCCAATTTCACAGCCAAAAAAATAACGAAAATTGATTTTGACACTTGAGAGATATGACCGTCTTCATTATTATTCAAATATCAATGAAATAATACGTACTAAGAAGGACAAGAAATATGGCGAATGTTAAAATAATTGCACGTTATTATATTTAGTTGAATTAGTTTATTAGGTATTAGCTGTAATCTTCATTATTCCTTATTTTGCAATAGCTTTATTTCTAGTACTACAAGATTTACATAGCCTATTGGACAATAAGACAAGCATAACTAACAAAATGTAATGTGAGGGAGTGAGGGACTACTTAAGAAGGGTTCTCTCTCTCTATATATATATATATTCTGTTCGGTGGAAACATCATCAAGTAGCCAGCAATGATGTCATACCTTTTCTATGATTCCCCTGAGAGAAGCAAGCTCCAACTCATCAAGCGGAAAATGGCGTACCTACAAGTATGGCCCACAAAAACAGGGAAAAGAAAGATTCTGAATACCAGATCTTGGTCCATGATAGTGTGACCCGAGAATTTAAAGCAAAGAAATAAGAATCTGGATCCAAGCACTGGACCCTAATACAGGTACCTCTAAGTTAGCTGAATGAAGTGGCCGAAAACAAATGTTAGTCTTCAATTGCCCCTTCTGAAGGGAAATGGACAACAGTTTTCCAATATGTAGACCATCTTCACGACTGACCTGCAATGGCCCAACAAACTCCACTGCAAGACTTTCATCAGGCCTACCAGAAGCCTCCAACTGTGTTCCAAGAAAAATTGTAAGCTAAAACAGATTTATAAATTATAAACAATCAAACAATTTTAGGCAGGACCACTAAAGAAATCAACATTCCATCTGATCTTGTAAATCCAGTCACCAATGCACTTGGTTTATTCATAAGAAGTTAGAAGCGTAAGGAGAAGAGGGAAACATCAGTTTAACTATCGGCACAACACCTCCATCATGCTTTGGAGAAAATAAGATTTGATGCGTTACCTTGACATACTTTGGAGAAACTCTCAGAAACCCAGATAACCGAGGTGCCAGCATTAATTGATTAAGTTTGAAACCAGATATTAAAACCTCGCCAACAAGACTATCTTCACTTCTTTTCTCCAATAATAGCACTTGCTGCCCTTTCTTCGCAGAAGTTTGTTCAGTGGTACTAGAACCAGGCTTTGAAACCCTTCCCTGAAACTTAATCTTTCCAGTTGTTTTCAAATGCAACGGCCTTGGAGAATCAAATGAAAGAGTAGACCCCAAACTGAACATTTCAAAATCCCGCATACGCAAGTCCAAGTCAACTGCATCAATATTGAATGGAATGGTTCTAGCTGCATAAAGTTCACTTCTCTCAAGAGAAAAATCATCAACATCTGATGTTTGAATTCTCATAAACACATCAAATGCAGCTGAAGAGGAATCAACAGTTACAGAATCATGTGATATAAAGATATCTCCTCTGGCATTGTTGAATGACCCTTCTGCTTTAGGGGCAGTCCATTTTATATCGAACCTTCTGCTTTAAAAATAATTAAGAAAATAATTGACATAATCCAAGTTGAAGTATAATATAAAAAGGTGAAAAGGCAAAAGTATATTGTTATCACAGCCAATGATATTGTTGAATGCTAATAATAAAAAATGATTACCCAGAAGAGAAGAAAGGTTAGTCTTACGGTCTTAAAAGAGATCCTGACAATTTTGTTTCTCCATTTATATTGCCCAATTTGAGTGGCATCAAACGATGATAGTCAGGTATATAACGAAGCATAATTTTATCAAATGCCAAGCTTCCAGAGAAATTCACATCTATTGCTGCTTCATCCTCCTCACCCTAAAAGAAACAACAGTACATATATTAAGAGAATTGAAATTTACAATCTATTAGGCTAAATGGCTGAAGCCCCTTAATTCTTATTTCATAAGTGTGAGAATTACTACATTTTGGTCTGTGTGCATGTATTACTTTCTTGTGCCATACAGCATCAACTAAATCTTGTTAAGGATCACAAATTATCCTTAGTAAACTTAGAAGGGGCAGACAATGCTGATAATTGATAACGGATTTTCAAGGTTCTAATTATAAAAAAAAAAAAATCTTCAAGTGAGTATATATAAGAATGATCCTACAGTAAATGAGAATGCTAATGCTTCCAAGTTGTTCCACATAAGCAAATAAAGAAACAACTGAAAAAACAACGGAAAAATGCAAAAACCAGGTATGCTTTCTCATTGAGGTCAAAGAAAAAAAGGTATGCTCTCTCATGGCTAAGCAAAAATAGATAGGCTTTCTGCCAGCCAGTTGTTTACCTCTGTGCATACCCAAACATTTCCTGCCCCACGAATTTCACCACCATCTAGAAGGCTTGCCCTTATTCCATATAAATCAGCAACCTGTTATTTACAAAGCAAGTATTAACAAGATATAACATGTCAATTCTCCAGGGAATAACTACTCTTAGTGTCCTTTCCAGAAGGTTCATCCCTATCAACTTACACAATTATCAGTGTCGAAAGTAAAATTAGAAGATACATATGAAAATGGAATACGATCAAAAGCTGCTAATGCCCCAGCTTCTTTACTGTTAGCAAGTGCTTCACATGCTGCAGATGCAGGAGTGTCAACGTTTATATGAGAGAGGGTCCTGGAAACCATTCCACTACCCACAAATACAGGAGCATACAGTGGGCCTTGACAATTGAAAACAGCAGTTACTGAACCTGCTAGCTGAAATCAATAAACCATTTATAAGAAAAGAAAACGCAGGGACTGATATTGATTAATATTAACATTTTTTGGGAGGGAAAAAGTAAAAAAAAAAAAAATTGATATTAGAGTGTTGTCTTGCCTTAAATGCACAATTTCACTCTTCTAATAAGTCATAAATAGAAAGAAACAATGAAACATCCTAGCTGGTTTTTATATTAACAAACAACTCAATTATTAGATATCAAGAAAAACCCAGTAGCAAGAACGGGAACCGCACTATCAAAACAAAAAACGGAAGAGAATAAAAGTCTAGTTCATATGTTGAAGATAAACTTGAAAAATAAGCAGATATTGAAGAGCATGAAGATGAAACTGATTTCATATACTCAAAACTTAAAGTCTTAAAATTAATGAACTAAATCAACAGAAACTTACCGGGAACAAGAGAGGTCTCATTTTAAAAGTTCTCATCAAGGCATTTAGTTCAACAACAGGAACCTGGTTATTTTAAGATGAAAAGCATTAGAAGATAGATGAAAACAACTCAGGCTATCTATCATGAATTGATGAAGCTACGGAATATGAGCCTAAAGGAGAGATAACGCTGAGACAAATATACAAAGCAAATTTAATGAGTAATCAAGTACGAACTATGAAGAGCTTCAATTTTGGAACAATACAAGAACATGGATTTCTTATATTTGAATAGTATTTGATAATTAAATCTTTTAAGATTACAGCTTTACAAAGATTTTTGGTATCATCAACAAAATATTATACCACAACATTTAACTTTGGACAAGTGCCAAGAGAGGTCTGATAAACCCACAAACAGTTAGACAAAGTAGAAATCATATTTTATCAGTGCACTTGTGCACAAGAAAATATACCTGGCACATAAGATGAATTTCTCCTTCCTCAGGATTGATGTCAAAATCTCCTGAGGCTTCTAGAGGAATGCTTCCAAACCATCCACTAGCATTGTGTAAAAATATTCTTTGGCCACGAAAACGTAAACTTGCAGAAATGTTCTGCAAAAGAGACACGATACAGAACTTAAAAAAAAAATTAAGCTCACCAATGGCGTGTGTAATAGTCACAAAATAATAAGCCTTAGCACTGATGTATGAAACAAATGAAATAGCAGTCATCAATAATTATGCAACTATTCCATGCTAACGGGAAATGACATAGATACTAAATCCAACTTTTAAATAGTCGTTGCATATATTTATAAGTGAAAATTCAAATGTCAAAAAAGGAAAGAATAGAGCAATGCATTCTAACACAAATGAAAAAAGGACATACGGAAAACCATGATGGAGTGTCTGATAATTGGAAATCCACCCCTGTCAAGTCAAGTTGTCCATGGAGATTTGGAAAGGTTTCACCTCTCGACATGCACAAGTGAACCTAAAATAAGGACCAAAAGAATAATTTAACATTTATTATTCTGCATATGATAAATGGAAAAAACCAATCTAAACATAAGATAATCTTGATCAAATGTTTGTTCTTATGAAAGAACATTATGCTTAGTCCATAATAATTGATCACATGGTTGGATTTGTTAATTTGTGGGAAAAGTTGTCATAAAAAGTTCATAGCCAAACAAAAACAACAATTCGACCTCCAGAAGGTGTATACATTGCCAAAGTCAGCTAAAAATATAATCCATGAAAGTGTGATGTATACAATTGAAAATCATTAAAGAAAGACATCATAATACGAAATTACAAAGTTTAATAACCAAAAATCAGAGGACTGGATGATGAGGCTCCAGAGGGTTTTAATTATGCAGACAACAATTCCAAGCAAAACATAAGGAAAATATCTTCTTGGTTCAAGCATAACCTAATCGAACCAAAGTATCATGTTGGCACCAACCAATTTATTCAGATATTGACATTTTTGTTGCATACAGAGAAGAAATCCATCGATTCACAAACAAAAAATATCATAATCATTAATCAAAAGTTTTCAGGTCAGTTCTCTAACTCCAAATCATAACAACTTATGGTTCCAATCCAGGCAATTTTTCGATTTGTGTCTTCTACAATTCATAATTAGAGCAAGTGGAAATTTTCCATCTTCACTTTTTGATCTTAAAGTTCAACAACAATTCCACATTTTATTATCTTGTTTGTCAAAGAAGTATCCTCATTACAGTCACTGTTAAATTAATTTTTTGACAATTGCATCCCACTGTTTGCCTCCCCACCTTCATGGCTATTATTCACATCCTCTCTTAACCTCATTATTATGCACTGTTAAAAATTATTTTCTTTAGATACCAGAATTTTATAAAGAAAAGATAGAGAAAATTAAACACAAAATGATCCTCAAGCCAAACGCTACAAAGAAGCTACAAAAAGCTTAACTGTCAGAATCCTTTCAAACTAAAATTGGATAAGCACCTCACCAATGGCCCTCCCCTTAGACCATGTGATTGGAATTTCTAGAATCCTTTCAAATAGCTGCAAATAAATCAAGCCAGACACATTGGTATAAGAAATCCATATACTTAAATGACAAAGCAGAAACATGTTCAAATTTCATTACTCTAAACCTTACCGAGACAAACAGATTATCCATTTTTACATTAGCATGCCATTTCTGTTCAATACTGTCCACAAAGATATTAGCAGACAACCAGCCACCATCTTCAGACATAATATCTGATCTCCATGTCTTACAATTACCATCAAGTTGAACATGCACACGGCTATAGGAGTTTTGAAACTTCACATGCCCATTGACATTTTCTATCTCCCTGAAAATACAAAACAGAAAACACTTTGAGGAAGACCAGCGCTTTACTATAAGAACTTCTAAAATATAAAACATCTTTTTATTAAGTGGAACCACTACAGCTTCAATTACTGAGCATATACTCTAAAAGGTTCATCGAAACTGTCTCACTGTACGCACTTGTCTGAGAAGTGGGAACCAGTTGGCTTTGACTTGTTTTCACTCGTACTAAAAGCTCTAAAGTCTACAAAATCATACTTAGAAAAACATCTCGACACACCTTTGGCCTCTGCTAATATCATGATTAAATTTCTTTAAATGGCAATAAGGATATCTTATCAAACATGTTAACTGGAAATCTACATCCTTAAAGCTTTGTTAATTACCATTAAAAAGATCAAATTTAACTAAACTCCCCTAAGTACCTAAATAGTATTTAAACTTTTCAGGTGGTCTCGACTAGATAGTCTGTCCCCATCACTTCATCTTAGACTAACCAATTAGTAAAAGATAAAAATTGGCTCTCACCTAGCTTCCCTGTCACCATATGCAAGTAGCATCACTGTGGCATCTCTGATATGAACAGAATCAAGCGTAACTGGAAAAAACTTAGTGTCTTCAGAATGAAGAAAATCAACCAGACCAACATGTTCAGAAACACTATCTTCAACTTTGAGACCCATGCTTAACTTGAATTTTTTGATAGAACCAGAAAGAAAGCAAAATAAGAACTCAAAAGACCTAAGGTTCGTAAAGACTGAATCTTCAGATGACAAATTTATTTGGCCCTTTGACTTGTCATCTATTTGACTATCAGCAACATGAGGTCCCAACTTCTCCTCTTTGGCTATATAACTATCAGTATTTTCAGGCTCTGCAACATCAGCATGAGATTCTAAATTTTCACACTTACTAACCCCCGTCTGCTGCATTGGATCCTGAGCAAATTTTGAAGAATCTGAATGCACATTAACATTTGCATTTAGAGAATGAATCCTAACACCATGATCTCTGACCTCTGTTACTCTTTCTCTACCATCATTTCTTGTATCATCACCACTGATATCATCTTTTGCATTATTGTTAACATCATTCTTCACTGAAAAGGTATCCTGGCTCACAAAATCAAAACTAACAGATGGCGATATAGCCTCCCCAAACTCCTCCTGTGATTGACTTTGAAAATAAGCATGAGATTGTAATGAGCTACGTTCAAGAATTTTTACTTTCATAGCAACAACAGAGGCAGTACTGCCACTCCCATTAACCTTACTCTTAAACTCGGGCTTCCCACGTCTTTGCATTTCTCTAGACCAAACTTGAAGCCCGGAACCTGGAAATTTTAGGCCAAATGATTTTTCCAAATCGGCATGTTTCACGTCATAATCAATACCTGAGTCCATGCAATGACGGTCATGCTTCCCCTCATTCAGGCAATAAAAGGATTCGGACTCAATTGATTCTGCTGATTGAGCAGCATTGTCCTCCAAAGCATCACCCTCAGATAGAGTAGAAGTCCTCTCAGAAACTATGTAACCCATCTCTGCAGCTTTTATAGCTGCTTCATCCCTTACTTTTACCCAGCGAGCAGCTGCTTCCTCTCTTGCAAGCCTCCTAATTTTTGTACGATGATCAATCCCTTCCTCAGTTGATAAGTGCCTCTGCATGCCACCTTCTGATGATGAAATTCCTAACCAAGAATAGTCCTTCTTTTGCACTACCAGGACACTTGGGTGTGACAAAACTGCATCGATCACCAACTCTCCCCTCCTTAGACTCGCAAAAGGATGGAGACGAAGTTTAACTGTGGGAGCCTCACCGCAAGAAAATTCTTCCTTATGTGGCCCAAATGAACACGACTCCAACGTAATGCTGAATGGTGAGATTCTTCTAACCTTGCCAAACTCAAGCTTACGCTGAATGTGATCACTGATTGCAGAGCAAACAGAAGGCAAGAGCTTAGCTTCAATGAAACCCTTATATTTACTCTGCCCATACCACACCAATAGGCATATCCCAAAGATAATTGCTGTATAAACAGAGGCCCTAATTAAAAGCAGCCCTTCATTCCACAAAGGTGTTAAATAACTCTCCAGAGCCTTGCCTGAAGGAAATGGTTTCTTGAAGCATTTCAACCTCGACTGATTTTTTGAGACAAGGTCTCTCCTTAGTGACTCCACATTCCCCCTACAAAAATGCGAGAACCTAAAAACTTGGTTCACGGACTTACTTTGTTTTGCAGATATAATGCATCTGCGAATATCCCTTATCGGCAACAAAATTTTGTTTAAATTAAAAAGCTCCCTATTGCCGCCGATAAGTTCGAAAGAGCCATAAAGAGAAATCCCCAGAAAAAGGCTGTGAGTTTTCACGTTCATCATCTTCTCTTACATCCACCAAACTGTTTGTGGTTCATTTGTCAGGGACCGAGAAGCTGTTCTTTTCAGTCCCTCAACAGTTCAGAAGACTCCAGAGCACCCCAGACATTCAGAGCCTCTGGATGTAGCTACATAGATCGATTCGACCACTATTCTTTTGTAAAGTAACAAATTTTGAAACTTTCTTACATTGAAAGCAACCTGTCCTGTTGGAATCGGAGAAATGAGCTCAACCCTGATGAACTGACCTCGAAGA
Source organism: Leucaena leucocephala (assembly GCA_037074615.1). Taxonomy (NCBI): domain Eukaryota; kingdom Viridiplantae; phylum Streptophyta; class Magnoliopsida; order Fabales; family Fabaceae; genus Leucaena; species Leucaena leucocephala. The sequence goes on along the minus strand of CM073540.1, from coordinate 3,806,492 downwards.
TACAAATGAAGTAGTGTGAGAATTCTGTTTGTTGAGTTTCTTTCTTTGGGTGTAGTACTCTGATTCGGAGTCTCGAAGGGAAGGGAGGAAAGTTCGGCTAGTTTCTTGCATTGTTTAGTTTGCTCTAAAAGGAGGAAGAAAGTGGAAGAATATTTGATTGCTTGGGGTAAAGGAAATGCTTAAGTAGAAGCTTCAAAATGACGATAATGAAGTTTCCTGTTGTCATGGCGGATGTTGCCTGGATTCCATTGACAACCTCTCCATGACAGTTCGCGTTAGGCACGCCCAAAATCTGCGCTCTCTTAACTAAACGCTCCGTTAGTAGGTTCCATACGAACGAAGCTTCAGAACGGGGGATACTTTTTTGGAAACAAAACTTGTGGCCTGTTGCTACTACCTGAATTCTTTGGCGATCCATGACAGTTCGCGTTAGGAATAGGCGCGCCCAAAACTTCGCGCTCCTTACGTATTGTTTGGCATGGGGTATTTGGGGGGAAGGTAGGAGAAGGGGAGGGATTTTGGTGCCCTCCCCTTGTTTGGCTTGTCAAAATATTTAGGAGGGGAGGGAAAATTTTTTAAAATTTTCCCTCCCCCCTCCAACTTTACTTCCCCTCCAAAATTGGGGAAATTTGGAGGGGAAGTGTAATATTATTATTTTATAATATTAATATACCCATAATTTTTTTAATATCCCAATATTACCCCTATATTATATTTTATTAAAATATTATATAAAATAACATAAGGTAAATTTGTCTATATAAAAATATTTTTCCTCCCTTTCCTTCTTGAACCAAACAAGGTAATATGAAAATCCCTCCCCTCTTCTCCCTTAATGTTAATCCAAATAAGGTAATAATAAAATTCCCCTTTTTCCTTTTCTATCCTTTCCCTCTATTAAAATCCCTCCTCTCCGTTGAGCCAAACACAGCCTTAATGGACCGTTGCTATTAATTAATTTGACTTTTTTTCCCAGAAAAATGATCGTTAGGGACACCTTAACAAAATAGTGACAGAAAACATGTTAATTAATTCCTCAAAAAAATGTTAATTAAAAATCACTATTTTTTGGCTTATTATAAAAGTTACATATTAAAATGCCCCCTACTGACTTGTACAAATCTTAGTTGAAATTTAGTCCAATTAAGCTTCCATAATTTCCAGCATATATATATATATATATATAAAGTTTAAGACTTCCGAAATGAGTTTCCACAATTTTCAAATTAAGCTGTCGTTAAGAATCAATGTAGCAAAAATATTTATCTGAAAACATTTCAATGACTTTTAATATGCATAAGAAGTCTTCCGAATTGAGCATTCATCCTTTAAAAGCTATGAATCATCAATATGACAAAAATACCTAATTAAAAACGCTTTCAACTAAAACTTCCAGAGTTTTCAAATCACTAAATTACCTTAGTTCTCGATTGGCCTTTTTTTTTTATGGAATCTTAATGAGCACTTTTATGTTTTGGAGCTTGTGACGGTCATTACCTTGCTAAAATGGTCCCAAATTATGGTCGTGTGAATTATAACCTCCGCACTTCATTATTATTCGGTATTTAGAATATGAAGCGTTATTCCTTCAAATCTTTACGCTCTCTCGGAATGTGAACCCCCGTCTCCTTTTACACCTTCCTCAAGAAGGATTTGGCTATTGTTTGTCATCCATGCTTTAGCAAAACGCATCATTTCGACTATTTTAGGATTTAGTGGAGGAATAATTTAATGTTCTCCGGCACCAGCCAGTGTGTTCGTTCTTCTTCCTCAAGCCTCTGCCGACTTCACCCTATCCGACATACTGATTCATTAGGCCTACCAAGGATGCTCACCAAATAAAGAAACAATGGCTCAGCGGCAGCCTTGGCTACATATGTGCATCACACCGCTCTACTAATCAAACACCACATCAACACGATTTAAAAGATCGGGATAATTTACGATGTTTACAGCACGACTCCTTAGTCAGAACTCAGAACCAAGTGATCAGTCACAAGGATAAACGAACTACAAATACACAGCTATGTATGTAGTTCAACTACATTTTTGGCGGTAAGGCATACCCGTAACAGTAGAGTAACTGTAAGTTTCAAAATGAAAAAAAAAAAAAAAGAGGAATACTTCTCAGGTCCATGGCAATATGAATGTAGGTCAAACAGAGCGACGGGTGCCCATTGTTTATTCGGCATCATGGTATGAACAACAATACACATTCCTGTATCAACGTTAACAAAAAGGTTTCTTTTACCGCACTGGTTGCTGATTATAATGGCTCTTCTCTTTTTTCTTAGCGGCAGCAAGCCTTGCGCTCCTTGCAGCAGCCTCTTGGGCCGCAGCTCTTGCGGCAGCATCCATTTCTTTGCTAGATTTCTTCTTCTTTGCAGAAGCAACTTTCTTGAGACGCTCTTTCACATCAACAGTTGACTTATCATCCCCAGCATTTTCCGTGCCCGCAGCTTCATCAGGCGCATTATTTGCATCTGCTCCAGTGAGATGATCCTGAGATTCTTTCACCTCCTTGTAAGCTTTGTCCTTCTTTTTCTTCTTCTTGGCACTTTTTGACTCTGCAGTGTTATTTTCCTTCTTCTCTCCATCTCCACCAGCCTCAGCATCTTCATTACTTTGAGTGCCACCTGCAAATGCAATGTGATTATGTGCTTGAGCAGAATTCTACTGTTTGCTTCTTTGAGGGGTTGCTTTGACCAAAAATATACTTTTGCAAATGGAAGATGCACAAATAAAAAAAGCACACCATAAATCTTTATAAAATATTCCCTGAACTATAAACTATGCCATAAGTTTTTCGTGGTTACCTTGCGACTCATTTTGACTACTGCTTTCTTTTTGCGCAACTCCAAAATCAGCCAGAAGAGCCTCAAGCTCTGCAAGTTCCTTTTTCTTCCTTTCTTTTTTGGAAAGTTGTCGTTCTGCCTCCTTTGGTGCTGCAGAAACTTGACTAGGCTTTGTAACCTCAGGTTCAGGGTTCAAGGACTGTTCCGGTTCATGATCATGCTCTTCCTCCGCATCATCATCCCCCTCACCTAAAATATCTTCCTCACTTTCGCTTTCCTGCAATCATAAATCAATTAAAAGAGTATCAAATCCACACTAATCAAGATATTGATAACAAGCAAACACATTAATAATTCATTTTCTGCCCCTGTTACTCACACTGAGCCTTCAGCTAATTAAAACAATTAGAGTCAGGTCACTTTGAAGCTTATTTTTTGTTATTCAAGGGATCATTCTTTTATCCATACAGAAACAAGGCAAATCAATAGCTGCTCGAAAAGAAAATTCTCTACCGTCCAAAGATAAAGCAAAACTTATTCGTAACATCGCAGCGCCTCCAAAGAAAAGCAAGCATTGTAAAGCTCCAGGATTCACATGTGTGGGAATACAAGCTAAATTTCACTTCTTTCCCATGCCACAGAATGGACATAAATATATTGTTTGATAGACCAGTACCAACTCCTTCGCAGGATTCAGCACCTAACTTCAGGTGTACAATACATAAAGTCAAAAGATAATTATATTTTAATTCATATGGAATCAATTTCCATACTTATGATGCTCAACGTTTGCATTTTGCAAAGCATTCCCCACTTCATAACATATGTATCTAATTTCGTCATGTATTGTCAAACAAAGTCTTCATTGCTATAACAACTATACACTATGATAGCGTATAATATCTCCAAAGCATTTAAAAAGAGACGCGGGACAAATAATGACAACACAATGAATGAATCATATTCTGATAGAACGAATCAATTATCTGCATTTTAAAGGTTTGGAGAAGTTAATTAAACAGGAACCGCATCAGTCCCATAAACAAGAATGTCACTCAATCACAACTTTAATAACCAAGAGCATCACATTCAAACTACGATGACATCATGAACGGTAATAAAAACAATGAAATCCAACCTCCAAAACGCTTGGTTTCTCCTCACTCTGCTGTGGCTCAGAAACGCCCCAGACAGACTGAAGCGGTGCAGTGGTGGAATAGTAGTCGTCATCGTCATCGTCAACATCAGCCCAAGATTTCGCATTAAGTGGAGTGGGAGCCCAGAACACCTGAGGTTCAGGTTCCTTTGACTGAACCTGAGATTTAGATGACCCTTTGCTCTTGTGCTCCTTTTCGGATTTTTTCTTCTTTTTTAGAGTATCGAGTGCAGCAAAGACGTTTGAGTTTTTGATCATCAACGAACCTTCGTCTCTCCTGCTTCCACCTCCTACCATTTGTCTAGATAGCCAGATCAACCACAAGCACAATGATGAAAAATTGCCCAAACTAGCAAGAGATACGTATAATTCTTGAAAAAAGGAGGTCCAGAGTTCAAACTTATCGCGGTAACCTCCGTCGTCGTTTCAAATAGGGAAAAGAAGTCCTGAAAGCAATGTATTTTGTTGAAATAAGACCAAAAAACCAAATCGAAATAGCTAATACGCGATGAAAAATCTGAACAGCTTCCTTTGCACCAAAAATAATGCCAATTCTTTTTATTAAGGGCTCTTATAGATCTGATATTCAGCGAGGCGGTAATAATCCCAACAGAGACTAATTCGGTTTAGGGGTACGGCTAACAAATTCCCATACACAGAACAAGTCGGAGATGGAAGATAGGGTTCGATTGTATTTTAGAAAGGTGGCGACTGAAGAAAATGAGTAAGTCACAGAAGACGGAGGAACGATGCTCAACCTTCCGGTTTCTGACAACTAGGGTTATATTGACGATAACGATGAGCACAGGTTATATAGAAGAGGTCAGGGATTTTTTTGAAAAAAAAATGGAAAGCTAAAAATAACCCAGTGGATGAAAATTTTCTTTCTTTCCTCTTCCTCTTCTTCTTTTTTATTTTTATTTTTAACATCTATCTTACCCTTTTTAATGAACCCCTAGACTGAATTAAACGCGTTTTATTCAGTTAAACATTATGAACAAATTAATAAACATTTATACTGTAATTTAGGCTCTCCATCCTTAAAACTTTTGTTTTCATGTTAATTCAATTCAAATATAAAATTTTTCTTATTAGTTTGAGCAACAAGTTAAATATAGGTATAACTAGATATATTGCTCATATACTCCACAAATTCTGCAGAATAAGTCAATTACATTTATAAATGTTATGATTTGTCAAGATTTTTATATTTTATATTAATTGAGTGTATATAATCATTAATTTATGAATTAATAAATTACAAAATGTATAAAAGATCATTCAAAATTATGTTAAATTCTGAAATATATATTTCTCTGTTAAAATCATGTGTTTACCACAGTTAACTAAAAATATTGAAAATTATATTTTAATATCTACTCGGAAAAATTAAAAGTATACGTGACTTCACAAAATTATATAGAACTTTATTGGCGTGGGGGTGAAGATAAATTTCTTATAATCATCAAAATAAAATATAAAAAACTGCATCTTGTTTTGGTTCTATCAAATTCAAATACATGAAAACCACTATAATTATTCTAAAATTGCATATAATCTGTGTAGAAAACAAGCTCTCCACCGTAAAATTGAGTGTAATTATTGCCTCATCCTCATATACAGGAATGCAATCCAAGACTGGTAGAAAACTAGGCCCTATGGCCAGTATGAAGTCTAGAGCGATGTTTAATACTGCGATTTTTTTACCAAAAAATAAAAAAATACTGCGATTTGATGTTAATGACATCCTCCATCTCTGTTTCTCTTGTAAAATCTGTCAGCGTTTGTAAAATTGTAAGTCACTTGATGGCACAAATTTGATTTAAATACAGAGAAGAAAACGTTTAAGTTCGTCATCATCCATCGATATCACTATTATTCATAACTAACTAACGCAATCCCGAACCTAGATGAATTGAACCAAATGACAAGCTAAAGATTGCAAACCTCAAATATTGCCAAAGAAAGTCTACCCCTTTTCTATTAATTATATTCTCTTGTTAAATCATAATTCTTACCAAATTCTTTACTCAGTTGATTTTTCTCCATATGTCCAGACATGGGTATGAATATTAACAATAAATTTAATCAACAAAATAATTACAAAATCACAAAAAGAACACATGGATTATACGCAATTCTTCTATTGTAACCTTGTTACATAAATCAATACATACAAGTAGCAAATTTCACAGATCCGGGAAAAGAAAAGGGGGGGGGGGGGGTTGTAAAACTCTGCAGGCATGAATCACCTATTAGGGAAGAAATATTAATGAAACGCAGGAGACTCATCACCAATAAGAAGGTCGTCGCTTGTGTCTTCATTTTCTCTTGTATCTTTGGGATGACTATGCCACAAAAAATAGGAAAACCATGAGAAAAAATATTAATACAAAGAATATCTTAATCATCAGCCACCTATTAGAAGATATACTGTGGAGATATTTTAGCAAAGCCCCCTGTGCCCCTTCTACATTTGCCAACGTATCGTCCATGTTCTCATCAATCCTGTAAATTATGGACCTTAAAACCTTAGTCTAAATCCAATTGCCAGCTTTAAAATAAATGAATAAATAATCATGCAAATTATGACAAATACAACCGGTTGGCAATCAAATAAAAGAACACATATGCGACCATCCAACAGTGAAGCACCAGTCTAAATGATTATGGGGTAGGATTTCCCCTTTCTAGGAATCACGGGCATCAATATCATGAAGGGTTACAGGTGATAAAAACAGCTGTAATATTGCTATCTTCTCAAGGATGTAGTCAGGATTCGATCAAGACGGGAAAACATTGACAAAATAATGCAGTCAAGAACTACCGAGCATCAGATAACACGTGCATACAGAGATATAAAGCTTTTAGTGCGTGCCTCTAAAGCCACACCAACTGAAATCGTCCAGCTAGTCCTCATAAAAAATTCACTGAAGCAAAGAACTAATTATTTGACAACATCCCATCCCACCTACATCCATAATCCAAGATATCCAAAAAAAAATTCACAGATAATTGACTCTTTCATCCCAACGGAAAAGGGGGAAAATGAGGGAAGAGGGGATAAACATGTTAACAAACACCTAAATCTGCAATGGTACATGGAGGAAGTAAAATCTAGAAAGGCTAAAACATGGGGTTTCATGCATGTAATTAAACTCTAAAGTGCAAGGTACATTTTTTTTTGTTGCGAAGAGGGGGGGGGGTGTTGCCCAGGAATCACCATTAATGAAGAGATCAAAGGTTTAGAAACTTTTCACTCCATAGGCACCTGAGTATTCATACCTATGGAGTTCCGAACCTTTGATGTTTTATTCAAAAGTTACCAACATACACTTCACCCCAAAGCATAGATGTTGAAAACAGACCATGAACGGCCGGTGAAACAAGATTTCCAATATTTCCCCGTCCAACAAGATCTCCAGTTCAATTGCCAAGTCAAAAGTTGAACCGATTACCCATTAGAAAATATAATGTACACTACATTTACAGAAAAGAACATCATAATAAAAATAGTGAGTTAATATATAAATATATGGTTGTATTAAAGAATGGATATGATAATATATAGACTAATTAAATTTATATATATATTTTTTGGGTTGTGGGGGTAGGGGCTGCACAGTCTGGTTAAATTAACATGATCAACTGTTCAACTGTCAGATCAATCTGGTTCAAAAGCAAAACAGTCTAATAATAGAACCAGACCAGTTCCATGTTCAGTTCACTGGCTGAGCGAGCCAAGTCATGAGGTCCCCTAAACTCTTCCAGCAATTTTACGCAAGTTAGAGTTGCCTATATTGAGTTCACTTATCAATTGTTTAAGCTTTCCAATCCAATTAGAGGATACATATGAACCAAATCTCTTGGAATTGCAACAGTAATGAAATTTTAAAAATACCTTCCGTTTACTTGGTACCTAAACAAGTGTTACTTAAAGGCTACCAATGGTTCACTCTGAAATTATTGAAACAAGCCATTCATACAGTAAGACAAACGACCTCATAATCAATACACACTAAGCTGTAAAATTTCAACATCTGTCTCAGAAAGCCACATTATTAAGTTATACTTCTCTCAAAGCCCAGAAATTTACATATACGCCAAGCCAATCTATATATATTGCAGCTTGCATCCAAGTTCACTTAATAGGGCTTAGGTTCATTCCCTAATGCACATAATTACTGAATATTCAAGTGATATTAAACATTATAGTATCCCATTGTTTATATCATACAAATACAAAGCGATAAAAAGCAAATAGCAGATATTTATATAGCACCCAAGAAAGATGAGTAAAAACCTGATGGCAACTTCCCCTTGTTGGGAAACAAGTGTCGCCAATTGATTAAAAATGCTGCTCAACTCATGAATAGTGGACTCAACATTCTGAAGAGCTTCAGCTCTGCTCTGCATATAAGAATCCTGCAATGGAACCAATTGCTGCTGCTGCTGCTGCTGCTGCAGCAACGGTTGACTCTCCCCATCCACTTGCTTCCTGAGATATTTTTTAAGAAAATAATATTAGCATTATTAAACCAATCAATAACCTATAAATAAGCGTAACTTACTTTGGGAGAAACTGAGATGAAGATGTTGATCCACTAGCCCATGGGGGTGCAGGGGTATTGGCAGCTGACTTTGCAGCCAAGGGACGTTGACGAACAAAAGGATTCACAGCTTCCTTAGAAGCAGTGGAAGAAAAGAGCTGTCTTCTATTCTCATGTACCTTCAAGTTCTTCATAAAACAGTAAGATTAAATCATTAGTCAGAGCAGCGAAGGTATAGAATGTGAATAAGTTAAAAAAAATAGCATAGAAATAAAAAAAAAATACACATCAAGATAAATATGCAACCAACACTTTCTTCCAATTGAAACCCAAATGCATCAATATCATAACATACCTCTGTTCGCATGGTGAGGACTTCTTTAAATTCTTTTGTGGTGCTCATCAATCGAGTTTTAAGGTCATCCACAACTGTGGTCGAATGACTAGTTGTGTCACTAGAGATATTTCCACTGTCATTCCTAGAGTTGCTGATTAGCTGCAGGTCCACAACGGCAGAGTTCAGTGCAGTGATATCTTGCTTAATAACTGCTGTGAGCTCTTGAATTTCCATGGTGGGGTCATCAAAAACCGAAGTCCTTTTTGCCACTACAAATTAAAACGAATGCAAAATAAGTTGTCATCCTCTGCACGCTATTTGCAAAAACTGCTTAAAAGAGCACTCGAACTGACATTCTTCCCTGAACTAGCTGAAACTATTCACACTCTTTTTCTTCTACTTCTTAAAGTTTTACCCAGCAGGGGGGGATTAACAAAACAATAATGATCATCCAGCACAATCACAAATCTAAAGATACATTGTGACAGTTTATTTATCGATTCACCTCGTTATGCATTGAGAACGAGGCACCAGTCCATGGGTCGGCGTGACACATGTAGATGAAAAAAATGTATGAAGGTATAAACAGCTTACAGTGAACATTTTCCTAGAAATTCAAATCAATTACTTACGCTTGGCCAGCTTAGCAAGTTTCTGTGACGTCTGATGTATCCCATAACCAATCTTGGAAGCCCTCCTATTGAATTCTGACTGGATTGCGATCGCAGATCGCTGTTCCTCCGATCTTGAACTACTACTTGGCCCGTTTGGCCCTGATCCGGATGACACTAACTTCTTTAGCCTCTCTGCTATACTCTGGAACTCCTGTGTCCGATCCCGATACGATGATTGTGCCGATTTGACATGCATTTTCCCAGCCCACCGTTGAAATCGGGGAATTCACAGAATGATGCAATTACCAATTGACTCTTAAAATCAAAGATCCGCAGACCCAGCACCGTTAAACCAAATTTACTCCGGCAGGGATCGAGGAATAACGATCAAAGGAAACCCTAAATCTGACCTAAAAATGCCAACAATACAGCAGCAACTGCAAATTGGAACGTAGTTGATGCTCAAGGCCAGATTGGAAGCAGATGACAGAAAGATCGAAGAAGGAGGAGCGCCTTGCAACGAATCTGACGGGGGATGTTATTTATCCGGCACCAAGAAGAGAACAGGGAAATGGCTCTGCCCGCGGCCCCGTTATATGTATTGGACTTCACATTAAGGGCCTGTTTGGCAATGAGGTTTGAAAATTAATTTTGGCCAAAATTACGGTTTGAAATTTTTTTACACAAACAGCAATTTTTATTAAGAATTGATTTTGGGCAAAACCTCGGTTTGAAACTTAGGTTTTGAATAAGCTACTGAAAATAGCTTTTTCTTTGAAACCTAAGTTTTGGATTATCCAATTACTATTATACCCTTACTTTTTCTTACACCCTCTCTCCTCTCTTTTCTCTATTATCTCTCCTCTCTCTTCTCTTATCTCTTTTTTTCTCTCTCCTTTCTCCTCTCTTATCTCTTTTTTTCTCTTTCTTCTCTCCTCTCTACACTCTCTTCTCTCTCCTCTTTCATCTCTCTTACTTTTAATCATATCATACCCTTTTTAGTAATTTACCAATATAAAAAGTGATTCTACTACTAATCATCCAAACATCTTTATTCCCAAAATCTATTCTTCCCAAAATCTATTCTACCCAAAATCTATTCTTCAGAATCTATTCTTCCCAAAATCTATTCTTCAAAAACTAATCCAAACACACCTAAATGGCAATCAAGCGCGCCGTGTCGTCGGGACATAGCGATTTTATTTGCATTTGGGTATTTATTTGATTGATTATATTATTTGTTTATTTTTATTGTGAATTGTGTATATTTGATTCAACAATCGCCATAATTTTTTTAATACAAACAATTGCAAGATTATTACACAAACTGTTTCAAAAATTCAAAAAATAAATAAATTTGATGTTCCTTAATTACAGTATAAGTTGATATTTCAATTCAATAAATCATTAAATACGGAAACACAAAATAAAAGGCAGAACATAATACTCAAAACATAGGGATATGTATAAAACTCAATAGCATGTCAACTTCAATATTAGACTCGTAATCGGAAAAAAATCATACATAGCAATTCAAATTAAGGAGAATACTCAATATTTTACACTTACATATTAATATATTATTTTGAGAAGAGTTAAAAGAAACCCTGTATTCTCAAGTTTCCCTTATTACTCTGTCTTATATGCGTAAATAAAAACAGAGAAGAAAGTGAATTTTATAATGGGTTATATATTATCGAATATTTTTTAATCTTATTTTTTATATGTGTCAAATATTTTAATATTATTTATGATATAATTTTATTTATATTTTTTTAATTTAAGTATAATTAGATAAAATTATATCATAAATAATATTAAAATACTAAATACATAAAAAATAAGATTAAAATATTAAAAATTATATAATCTTTCTACGTAATAGCGGAAAAGATGGTGATGCGAGTCACAAGTTGTTTTTGTAAATTGGCTACGCTTGCAAAAGACTGGGATCGATATGTTGTCTTGTTGTGATTAAATTTGTCCTGATGCTGTTTTAAAATTATTTTTAGGGCTTTGAAATTAATATGGCCATGTTTTGTTTTTAGTTGATTTTGATTTCAGCTATGTACAATACATTTAATTGAACAAAAATAAATCAATAATAATCAGTCTGATAAATTTAACTCTAAAACAACATGTAACATCTTCTTACTATTGGCAGTAATTGGAATTTGTTGACTTGGGAGTTAGTAACCAGTAGGTGCGTAGTTGGAGCTAAAACGATTAATCAGGCTCTTGTTTGGGAGCGTTGGATCTTGGAGAGGGCAATTATTATGTCAAGTTTGCTGGTTATATAGTCTTGTTAGAGAATTGGCTACTAATCCCCGCACTATTATTGTATAACCGATTGGAATTATATGTAGCCTCAACTTCCATCGGTTTAAATCTTTTCTTTTTTTTTTTCAATCTAAGAAACGGCATTCTGCTACGTGACCATTTCATATCAAACCCTGACTAAGTATTACGAGTATACTACTATATATATTTATTATATTTCGATTTATAATTTTTTGGTTATTGTCGGTTTAAACCTTTTCTCACGAAATTTGAAGAAACCCTAGACGGACAATTGTGATTTTTTTTTGGAGGAAAAAGAAAAGACAGAACTCGAATTATCTGGAAAATTTGTTCCAAAATCGGGGATTTTGTTAGGGTTTCAAATGGCGTGGTTAGACTCGAACATTCATCCATGATTCGCGTTCGTGATCTTCATGATCTGTTGGATGAGCCGAATATTTCTTGGTAAATCATTTGAGGTAAGTATGCGAAGTGCTTTCATTTACTGGTTAATTTTTCTGGTACTGTGAAACGGAATTCGCATAATACAGGGGAGATTGGCACGATCTTAGTTTTTGGGTTGGTCGAGGAATGATTTATTTTCTTCGGTTTGGTGTAACAGATCTGAAGAACGTGAAAAGGCATGTGTGATGGAATGTGAAATTTGGGAAATTTTTGTCTGGGCGTCTCTTCCGTGGATTGTCGATGGAAGATAGATCAGAGAGTTCCTATGGGACTCTGATTCCCAAAAAATCGAGAACTTTGGATCTTAAAAGTTTGTATAAATCAAAAGAGACTAAGGAGACTCTGAACAAGAACTTAAAGAGGAAGGGTATTCCTCCCAGGGTTGATGATGAGAAGAGGAACAAGAAGAGGAAGTCTAGGAAGGAAGTGTCTTTAAGGAGCTTAAAAAATGCTGATAGTGGCGACAAAAAGATTGTTGATGAAGAATGTCAAGTTGAGCCAAGTTCAGGTAAACAGGATTTGTGTGAACTGAAGTTGGGGCTGAATCGGAGATTGTGTGGCAGTAGTGATTTAAATAGGGTTTCACTTAGTCTAGATGCTGCTGCTGTTCACATTCCAAAGCGAAAAAGGGGTTTTGTGAGGAGGAAGAAATTTGCAGTTGGTCAAGGACCGATTGTGGTAGGGCAGAATGATTGTAAAAGTGGTCATGGTGATCAGATGACTAATCTAAGTACTGATGATTTGGATAGGAGGACCGAATCACCACCAATCAGAAAGAAGAGGGATTTGGATGAATTTAAGGAAAACAGGAGTAGTGATTTGAATTTGGTCAAGCATTTCAAGGAGAACAAAGACCCTTCCTGCTGTTCTGTTGTAAATAATGATGATGATTCTTTGAAGAAGTACAGGAGGGAGCATGATGTTTCAGTTCTTGATAATACAAGTCTTTCCAAGCAGGATGACGCTTCAATCAATAGTAGTAAAATATCTGATGAACAACAGGAAGATGAGGAGGAGAATCTTGAGGAGAATGCAGCAAGGATGCTATCTTCAAGATTTGATCCCACTTGTACAGGGTTTTCCTCTGGTAGCAAGTCTTCCAATTTACCAGCAGCTAACAGTTTGCCCTTTTTGCTATCTTCTGATCAAAATCATGTTTGTCGTGGGTTGAAGTCTCTGTCAGGTGCTGAATTGGCATCTGCTGATACTGCTTCCAGGGTCTTGAGGCCAAGGAATCAACACAAAGAGAAAGGTAACTCCAGGAAGAGGCGCCACTTTTATGAAATTTTCTTGGGTGATTTAGATGCATATTGGGTATTGAATAGGAGAATTAAGGTTTTTTGGCCTCTAGACCAAAGTTGGTATTTTGGACTTATCAACGACTATGACAAAGAAAAAATGCTTCACCATATCAAATATGATGATCGTGATGAAGAATGGATTGATCTCCAAACTGAAAGGTTCAAACTCCTGTTACTTCCCAGTGAAGTTCCAAGAAAGGCGGCGGGAAAAAGAGCTGTAATGAGAAGCAAAAGATCTGATGAGCAAGGACAAAGAGAAGTTATTCCAAAGAATGATAGCTGCGATGAAAACTTTATGGATTCTGAGTCTATAATTTCTTGGCTGGCTCGAACTTCTCGTCGGGTTAAATCCTCTTCCCATGGAATTAAGAAACAGAAAACTTTTGCCACAGTTTTGAATTCAGCCTCAACCTCGCATGAGGAACCTGCTGGAGTACAGGGATGTTTAACGAAGAGTTCCTGGGGAGGTGATGGAAGTAACCTTTCCACCAATTCCCGATTGAAAGATAAATTAGGTAATAGGTATACTGAGAATTCCTCATTGCCAAGGGCTGCTTGCCCTAAAGATGGCAAGGCACCTATTGTATACTTTAGAAGGTTGTTTCGCAGGTCAACTCCAATATCTCATCTGACTGAAGGGAAACATGTTACAGTAAGTGCACCTGGTTCCACTTACTTTAACCCTGTTTTTGTCAGGGGTGGGGAAGTAAAAGAGCCAGATGATAGGAGCTTTGAGATTGATGGGCCTTTGCAGTTCACTTTCAATCCAGGTGTATCGAAAATATGTTTTCTTGACGTGGAGTCAGCAGCATTCAAATTTGACTTGAACTTTCCAGTGCATTTGGTGATAAACAGCTCATTTGAATTGCAGAACCTGCGGTTCCTTCATTCTGCACTACTGCTTCAGTATGGTACTCTGACGATGAAGTGGCCAAGAGTTCATTTGGAGATGCTTTTTGTGGATAATGTGGTTGGGTTGAGATTTCTGTTATTTGAAGGTTGCATGAAGATGGCTGCATCCCTTGTCTTTCTGGTCCTTAGGGTATTTCATCAACCAGCTGACCTAGGGATGTATTTTGACTTGCAGTTGCCAGTTACATCTATAAGATTCAAGTTTTCGTGTTTATATGACTTAAAGAAGCAGCTAGTGTTTGCATTGTATAACTTCTCCAGAGTGGAGAATTCGAAATGGATGTACCTAGATTCGAAACTCAAGAGTCATTGCCTGCTCAGTAAGCAGCTCCATATCTCTGAATGCACATATGATAATGTCCAGGCCCTTCAAAATGAATCAAGCCAGTTATCTATTACTTCTACTGGCAAGTTCTCCTCATTCAAGGTACCTCCTTGTATTGTGCCCCTCCTTTGTTAAGAATTTAACCAGAATAGTACATATTCTATGCATCTTTGTATTTAATTTATGAAGATAAATAAACTTTGTCTCTTTCTCTATTTAAATTTTCTTGAAATTGCACCAAAGCTTTTGTAAGTCAATGCAAATTGGCCTATGTTGGATATTTTATTATCCTTCCTAGAGCGGGATTAACTTTTATAACTTTTGCTACAGGTCATGCAGAAGAGAACTAGGCAAGGAATTAATATTATGGGTATTTCTAAAGAGTCCACCAAGGTCCGTACTAATAATCCCTTTTTTGATTCTGCCAATCAGAAGCTTCCTCCATTTGCTCTTTCTTTCACTGCTGCGCCTACATCTTTTCTTAGTTTGCACCTTCAGCTGCTGATGGAGCGATCTGTAGCTCATATAAGCTTTTGTGATCACATGCCACCAACTGATCAAGAAAGCTCTGGTCTCATGACAGATTGCTGCTCTAGCTTTGATGATGGCTCTAACCGGAATTCTGAAACTAATCTGAAGCAAAATATGATGGTTTTGTCGAAAGATGACTCTTTTGCTGAACCCAAGTGGGTAATTGGTTCTTCTGTTTGCAGTGATGGAGTTCTTCCTCAAAGCAGTCAGAATATTGCTCTTAGTAGTGCTGGAACTTCTAGTTCTTATGGTTCTGAGAGGCTCAGTACTATTCAGTTATCAGAGGAGAAATCCCATAATTTAGGGTCAGAAAATTGCCCTTTACCCTCAAGTTCTTTGATTGGTGAGGATAAGGTTGGAGATGTATCCCATTCTTTTGCGGGTGGTCTTAGTATCCATATATCACCAGTTGACCATATTGATAAATCTATGGAGTGTAATTTGCATGATGCTCAGCACTCGTCTGATTTGTCTTGGAATATAAATAGAGGTTTCGTTCCAAGCCCTAATCCAACTGCACCCAGAAGCTCTTGGCATAGAAACAGAAATAGCTCTTCATCATTTGGATTATCATCTCATGGGTGGTCAGACGAAAAGGCTGACACCCGTCACAATGGTTTTAGTAATGGACCCAAGAAGCCTCGAACACAAGTATCATATTCATTGCCTTTTCATGGGGATGATTTTAGTTCAAGGCACAAAAGCCATCAGAAAAGGTTTCCTCACAAGCGAATTAGAAAAGCCAATGAGAAGAAGTTTTCTGATGTCGCTGGAAGCCTTGAAAAGAATTTTGATTCTTTATATTGCGATGCAAATGTGTTGATTACCCTTGGTGAGAAGGGGTGGAGAGAATCTGGTGCCCGGGTTGTGTTTGAGCTTTTTGATCATAATGAGTGGAAACTTTCTGTAAAACTTGCTGGAATTACAAGGTATTCATATAAAGCCCATCAGTTTCTTCAGCCTGGATCAACAAATCGTTACACACATGCTATGATGTGGAAAGGAGGTAAGGATTGGGTATTGGAATTTACTGATAGGAGTCATTGGGCTCTTTTCAAGGAGATGCATCAGGAATGCTATAATCGGAACATACGTGCTGCTTCAGTAAAAAGTATACCTATTCCTGGTGTTCGCTTTATAAAAGAGAATGACGAAAATGGAACTGAAGTTGCATTTGTTCGTAGCTCTAAGTATTTCCATCAGGTTGAAACAGATGTTGAGATGGCCTTGGATCCATTACGTGTCTTGTATGACATGGATAGTGAGGATGAGAAGTGGCTTTTTGACATTCGAAATTCCAAAAAAGACGACAGTGAATGTGAAGGTATATTTGATGAAATTTTTGAGAAGACAATGGACATGTTTGAAAAGGCTGCATATGGTCAGCAACGTGTTGAGTTTTCTCCAAATGAAATAGAGGAGCTCATGCCTGATATTAGGCCCTTGTGCGTTGTCCATCCCATCTATGAGCATTGGCAGCAGAGAAGAAAGAAGAAGGGAATGGCTTTAATTCGACATTTCCAGGTACTGTATGAACTATCCTTATTGTTTGGACGCTGGCATTTTAATTTCAATTTTAGGAATATACCATATGCTTTGCTTGCAAAGATCAATAAGGAATGAAAGTTGAAGGAGAGAGATGGAACAGAAGTTGCCATTATGCACTTGATCAATACTTAGCTTTGTCACTTAACTCATTAATGTTTTTCCCCCTTTCAAAGCTAAGGCTAAATTGTTCAAGCTATTGCTGAGTGCAGCATCTTAACAGATGCTACAATTCTCTTGTACGAGGGAAGCATCTATTCTTTAGTAACTTATATAATTTGTACCAAGCATATCAAGACAAGGAGTTCTCTTTTATCTCCCTTTGCTGACACTTTCCTCATGCATACCAAACATGACCTAATATACCGCTGGCATCTTAATAGGTATTTGGTTAGCTGACATGTGATTTCTTAGCTGTTTAGAGGTTTTGTAGCAATAAGTAACATAAGGTCCCATGGAAGAGTGCTGTTTTTCTCCATCATACTTTTCTTCAGGAAAGAGTCGTTTTGTGGCCTGGGGTTTTGCAAATGGTTTCTTTAGGGGGCATGAGGTTGGAATTATTTTATGAGTAGAAATTCATGAATCATATTTGGGAGGATTCCTTGTCCTCTGTTGTGCTATTTTTTCTTGCATTGGTAAAATTCTTTGTTCTTAAAGTTCTATTTTCCGTCTCAACTAAAATTTATGTACTCTATTTTACTTTTTTCTCTTATTTTATTTTCATGATCTGCATATTCAGTGATTATTTTCTTGAAGCATGATATCGTAATTTCTATTATCTATTCAGCCGCCTATGTGGGAAAGGTATCAACAACAATTGAAAGAGTGGGAAGTAGCTATTACCAAGAACAATATACCTAGTCCTAATGGCTGCCTGGATAAAGCTGCAACTTTGGAGAAGCCACCTATGTTTGCTTTCTGTTTGAAACCAAGGGGCTTAGAAGTAATGAATAAGGGATCAAAACACCGATCACAAAAGAAATTTTCAGTCTCTGGGCATACGCACAACTTTTTAGCAGATCAAGATAGTTTTCATACTTATGGTGAGTATTTGATGAATTTGCTTATTCCTATGTTGTGGGTAATGAACGTTTTTTTTTTAATATCTGACTGTTGGTCTGTCAGGAAGAAGACAAAACTTCTTTGCATTTGGCGATGAAAAGTTTTCATACCCAGGCTATAATTATGATTCTTTGGATGATTCTCCATTGCCTCAGACATCACCAAGGGGAGCTGGCAGCTTGGCATATTACGCAACGAGCAGAGATGGATTTGATAGAAATAATGTCCCCAAATTTCACCATAGCAAGTCAAAAAAATTTGGGTCGTTTATGTATCACAATGATTCCCAGAAGATGGCTCCTTCCAACCAGAGAATGTCAGGAAAGAGACATGGGGTTCATAGGTTGAATATGGGTTACTATGACTCTCCAAGCCACATGGATTACCTAGTGGATGGGCCTTATAGCCATGAGATTGAACAATTGGATGGTTCAGATTTTGAGGAGTTTAGGTTGCAAGACCCCTCTGGTGCGGCTCAGCATGCACATAACATGGCTAAATTGAAGAGAGAGAGGGCGCAAAGGCTGTTCCACAGAGCAGATCTTGCAATTCACAAGGCTGTGGTTGCTCTCATGACAGCTGAAGCCATGAAGACTTCTGGATACTCAAACAATGATGGGTAGACCCCTTTTTGGACTCCTTCAATTTACGGCAGAGTTGCAAAGAGGCGAGTACTAGGTTCGGCATTGTTTTCGCTAGACATAGGTCTGGTTTTTACTTCAAGGGTGGTGGTGGCCTTCTGCCGTTAACCGGATATTCCCGTAATGAAGTTGGATTAGGAGTGCCGAGAGCAGTGATGCCGAGGTGATTTGGTTGCTCTCATGACAGGAGTTTTTTTCCAGCTTTAGATCTGCTCAGTTCAGCAGAACCGATGCCCTGATCTGCTCAAGGCTAATGGAAATTTGGCTGCCACTTTTGTACAGATTTTTTTCTGCTCTTACTTCCTGCTTCACCCCCCACCCTCTCGGGACGAAAACTGAGTTTCAAATGTTAATATGTGAAGAGAAATTGGTCAAATAATAATACAACCACCGGTTTGAATCCAATTAGTGTTGATGATAGATTATAGTAAGCTCATCATTCGTATGGCAGTGTTCTTTACATGAGTACATGATCCGCTAATCTCCATCTCCCACCTTTTCGTCTTGTGTGTATAGGTCCAAGCCCAAGGTCTCGGAGCCACACATATGGAAATGTATTTGTATTTGTTTTTTTTTTATACTGAAATGTACTTGTATTTTTTTGATACTGAAATGTATTTGTATTTTGGTCAGGAGAAAAAAACAAGTTTTTGTATAGTTTCCCCCTGAGCCCAATTCCCTAGTACGAAACGGGGCAATTGGAAACGACTTGGTGTATGGTACTTTTGCCGACCTCATTCGTACACAATTGATGGAAATAATTTTTAAATTAAATTTGTGCACATTCGACACAATTTGGAATAAAAATAGTTTGACATCAATTTTTTTTTAACAAAAACTCATCTTGCATCTTTAGAAATATAAATAAAAAACATAGTAATTAATTTGAAACTATGGTTTTAGACAAAGATAAACGCCATTAGCCTAGTGTCATAATGGTGTCAAGTAGGCCCTCAAAATCCTTCAAGAGCAAGGTCACAGGTTCTTGGAATATGGGCATGTTTGGTAAGTTATTAAACCGCGATTTTAAAAGGGCTTTTGGCCCAAACCTCAGTTTGGGGAAATTTCAAAACAAACAAGCTTAATATATAGGAATAGGATTCATACTAATTTAATATGTAAAATTTAAATAAAAAATTAAAATATGTTAATTTTTTGAGTATATTAATTTGATTACAATACAACCTCTTCAATTACAATAAAACCAACGAGCCCTCTTTGAAATGAGTAGAAATCTAAGATTCAAACTCTTTTGAGATTAAAAAAGCAATGAACTCTAAACTATCATTCTAATTTTGGAAATATTGTTTTGAAATTCCGTTGAAATTAGTAGAAAAAACACCACCAAAGTAAATAAATAAATAATAAAAATAATATGTAGGTATTTAATTATTTTCAACGAAGGTGAAAATCCACTAATAGATTATTGAAGTAGAAACATCTAATCAAATTTCCCTTACATTTTTTTCAAAAAAATCCCATAAAATAAATGAGGCCACCAACGCAGTAAAGCTCAACGTTAATTAAATTACGCTCTACCGTTATTGGCGGCAACTTTCCCTCCTCCCCATTTCTCGTAGATCTTCTTTCCTACCATTATCATTCACATTCCTTCTAATTCTATCCTCTTCTATTTTGTTTCTTCTCTCATAATGGCTGCGCAACTGGGATATTCATCTTCATTTGAATGAACAGGTTCGTTTGCTATTAGCCTTTTCCTTTTCTCTGGCTCTGTAAATTGTAAGTTTGTAACTGAGAAAATTTCCAACAAACATAGATAAAAACGAGAAAAGAAAAAAAGTAATGGTGGTCCTTCTTAATATTCGTGAAATTTTTTTCTCGTTTTCTTACCCGGAGACAGAAGAACAGAATGTTCAGACAAAATTGATGTAATTCTTAATGGGAACCTGCATGATGTGTTTGTAGATTGCAAATTTTAAATTCTCTCAACTCTTTGCATAAAAGAAAACTCTCGACTCTCATATTATCCATTTAATACAGTTCTTTTTGTAATATGGCCACTTGGTAGACGATAACTTCAAGCTGTTACGTTGAACCTAGAAAGATGGCATCTCGGATGAAAGAAGATGAGAAAATTGAAAGAGAAATTCGAAGTCTCTCGAAACTTCCTGAAAATCGGAGATGTATCAACTGCAATAGTTTGGTATGAAATTCTCTTCTTTCTTTATTTAACTGTTTGATCAATTCTCACGTAAACAAAATTTGATATGTTTCGTAATAAAACATTTCTTATCTGGACCTGGATTGACCAGCATTTCTGAATCAGGGACCACAATATGTCTGCACAACCTTTTGGACTTTCGTCTGCACAAACTGCAGTGGAATTCAGTATGCATTTAAGCGTTATTCTATATTTTAGTTTTCTGTTTCACACCTCTCAAATTGCTGATAATTTCTTTTTTCTGGCTAGTTCTGTTTTCGATTTTTTTTCCTGACTAAGTCCATGAAATACAGACGAGAGTTTAACCACAGAGTAAAATCAGTATCAATGGCTAAATTTACCTCAGAAGAAGTCCCTGCTCTTCAGGCAGGCGGCAATGAAGTGAGAATCATCATCTTTTTTTCTTCCAAAACCACAAACCTACCGCTTATTACTAAATAAGCTGGTAATAAAATCTAACTCCGCTTCATTCACAGAAAGCAAAGCAGATTTATTTTAAAGACTGGGATCCTCATCATCAGTCTTATCCCGATACCAAGTAAAACTTGATTTGCTTCTCTTGATCGTTGATTTTGCATTATCTGCATCTGTTTTAATTCATGTGGTCGCTTCCAGTAACATTCCAAGACTTCGCGATTTCATCAAACAAGTCTATGTGGATAGAAAATTCACCGGTGAAAGGACCCGAAATAATCTTCCCAGACTTAGATTGGTAAGTACTGGACTATATACATAAGGGAAACAGAGTATTCTACGGTCTGATACTCACGGCACTTCAAATTGTATTTAGACACCAATCAGTTTGTCGTGTTTTGTGTCCTTGTCAATATGTGCTTCTTGGACAATGATAGATGACAGAAAGATATTTTATTTTGTTCTACTCAGAATGACAAGGAGGAGTCCCACGACGGCAGGAAGCTTAGTTTTTCCCGAAGCGAACGTTATGAAGAGAGAAATGATATGCGTAGTCCTAGTTCACGAAACGAGGACAGAAGTGTCAAGTATTATTATGATGACAGAAGAAGTCCCAGATATGCCTCGAGGAATGGGAACCACAGAAGAAATCCTGTAAAAATTGAGGTTGTGGATGATAGAATCCGAGACGATAAATCTAGAACTCGCAGGTTTTCAAGCATAGAGTTAAAGGAAACAGCGGTTTCATCTGATGTACAAAAGAATGAGGACAGAGGGAAGGCATGTTCATCTTCTCTTTTGAGCTTTCATTATTGAAATCCATTTCCCTTGCTAATGCTAGTATATTTTTCTTCTTGTTTTGATTTCTCGTTATACCTTTGCTTGTTTTGTAGAAAGAACCTTGAAAGTGTATTCTCCTTAATTGTTCCGTATTACTTGCTGTTTTTTCAACTCGAACTGAAGTCTATGGCCAATTTCAATTTCAGAAGGGTGCACCTGCCAGTGAAGAGGAACCCGTTGAGGAGAATCCAGCTGAACAAAAAAACCCAGAAACCCAGATTTTGAGTGTCGTCACATCACAGGTTTCTGATACTGCAACTGCACCGGAAGCTCATTGTACATCTCAATCAAATGATGGAAGTGACTGGGCACCGTTTGAAATTTCCACAGCAAAGGAGGCTTCTCAAACCCCAAACACAAATACTTCGAAGTGTTCTACAACAGAGACAACAACTAAAACTTTAGATGCTATAGAATTTTTACTCTCTGAATTGTCTGGTCCTTTGTATGCAGCAGCTAGTAGTATGTCTGATGTTCGCACTGCTGATAATGATACTTCAACTGCAAGAGTAGAAGAAATCTCCGTGGATGTGGATTTAGCACCGCCGACCCCAGCAGGCCAGATAATTCCATTTCCCAACAACGTTGGTGCTTTCTCAGTTACATCAACCAGTGATTCTGATCTGACGCAAACCTCAACAGCTTGTAGCTCAGTGACACAATCAATGAGTCCATCAGTCAGAGATGTCCCTTCGCCTAATCAGGTGAAATATTCCTCAAGACTTTCTATTATCTGATAAGATGTTTAAGTTTTCGCATCTGACCGTATCGAGAAGAAGTTGCAAAAGCCAAAGATATGAAAGCCTGCAAATGTATGCCTTCTTACCTGTTTGCCAGTATTTATAGTTGCTAATTATCTTCTTGTTCTTTTTTGTTATTATATACAGCCAGAAGTTGCTCCTAAAGCGCATGACCTTCCAAACTTTCCTATGAAACCATCTCTTCAAGCCGCTCCAGAAGCTGCTCAAGACACAAGATATAATGTCGGATCCCAACCTAGGATAACACAAACCAAGTCTATTGGAAGAAAGGAACTTCCAGCGGTAATATATTAAATGATGAGTAATTTTGTGCCTGACAGTATTGAGAAGAAGTTGCAAAAGTCAAACGATATGAAAGCCTGCAAATGTATGCCTTCTTACCTGTTTGCCAGTATATATAGTTGCTAATTATTTTCTTTTTCTTTTTTTTGTGATTATATACAGCCAGAAGTTGCTCCTAAAGCGCTAGACCTTTCAAACTCTCTTATGGAACTATCTCTTCAAGCCGCATCAGAACCTACTCAAGACACCAGATCTGATGTCAGATCCCAACCTAGGATAACACAAACCAAGTCTATGGGAAGAAAGGAACTTCCAGAGGTAATAAATTAAATGATGTCTTGTTGTGCCTTAAAAAATTGGAAGAGCCGTAATTCATGAATGAATTCTCTACAGAATCTCTTTACAACAAGCTACTTGCCAGGCCATGCACCGCAAGCAGGCTGGCAGGATTTTCAACCTCATTATATGGGATACGGCGGCTTGCAGTATTATTCTAATGCAGCAGTATGTTATCCAACTCATTATTGAGTTTATACATATTCTCTGTTGGTCTTAACCTTTTAAAACTATGTTAATATCTAATACGATTCTTCATTTACAGCCAATCTCGGCATTTCCCCCTGCAGCAAAGTCCACAAACCCATTTGATGTAACTGAGGGGAGACTTCAAGTCCATGCTTCTCCAGTACGTACAACATGAAGACTGATTTTGTGTAGATCTGATCAGTCCTTGCTTCTGGTTTTGTTGCATATTGCTTTAACAGCTTTCTAAGCCAAATGCTTGTTTTATTCCCTTAATTAGACATGAAATGTCTTTTGCTTGCGTAACAGAAATTTAGGGATAGATAGTTCTAGTGTTGGCAGTTGTGAGTCTTTTTATACAATATAGAGCCGACATTAAAAAAAAAGGTCGAAATTGAGAGACAACTTTAATGACATGTCTTGCTTAAGTAAATCTGAATTTTTCATAACAACTTTCTTAACCCTCAAAGGTGGTATTTGTCCACAGTTTCATACTATGGCAAATTTGCATGGTGCACAAACTGCTATGTCAACTGGAGCAGGATTAGGGCGTGCTTCAAGCCTTGGGGCTTTAGGCTCGATGGTGCCTCAATCCCCAAATTATGCATCTTCAATGCCTCTGCAATCTCCCTTTACTCCTGGATTTCCTTCTGGTATTGCCCTTGCGATATTTTATTTCCTCTAAAATTTTCTTCTTCATCAGTTACAGCATTATTTATTTCTGCTTTTCAGGTGCATACTTTGAGCAAGTTAATAATAATATGCAAGCTCCCAGGTACATCCCATTCTTGTTTAAAATCATTGGCTATAAGCGATGAAGCATGTTCGAAGATTTTTTTCATTTACACAATATATAGTGGCCATATATCCCTTATATATGTGATGTAGTTATGTGTCACATGGAGGGTTGTGTGTGCTGGGAAAAAAAGAGAATGAAAGGGGGAATACGTTGCCCCCTCCCTTATCTTTATTTTTATAATTGGAAATGTGGATTTTAGAACGGAAAACGTCTAAATATCTATATTCCATATATAATATACAATCTGTAGGAAAAGGCACCGTTTCTAACTTCTAAGTCATAATTAAATAGCATAAACGTGCTTCAATTTACGTGTAAAGTTTGGATCCACGATCACAATCTAGTTCCTTTCAGCAGCACGTAGGAATAATAAAAGCTCCTACTTCTTTCTCCTTATTTTTTACCCTAAGTGGAATAAATTCGTATTACTAAAACCAAAGAAATAGGTGGTCACTATGTAATCTTGGCTCGTTTATATATATGATGAATAGACTCCATGTAAAATCAAATCAAGACTTCATTAGAATATTAGAATGGAGTTGTTTTCACCAGACTTTTCTATATATAAGTAGATCTCATGATTTGAGTTGCACGATCCCGTGTCTGCGCACTCCTGCTCATTATGAGAGTTTCCTGTAACATCCACTACCTAACTATAATAATTCAACACACTCTCAGTTGCTGCCGTGAATTGAATCAAATTATAATTGGTGTTTAATATTTTTCAGACCTCGAAGAGCTGGCAGCTTCAATGGCGAAACAAACTTCCAACATTCAGCTGGGGGATATGCGGCTCCCGGCTACCCTCTAAATTCTTTTCCCAAGACAGGAGGAAATCCATTTGGATAGCATGAAAATTTTCGGCATACTCGACTTCTTTTGACCTTTCAGATTGCAGATTACTATTGTCCTGGGCAAATGAACTGAAGATGAATTATATATGCGCATATTTGACATGTACACAAGTGGACGACACAACCTTATTAGCAGACTTGAAAAGTTGAAATCATGGGGTTACTGATGAAATGATTCTTCCTCCAAATGCTGGCCTGCGCGGTCAAAATCTGTATATATGTATTGGAATTTTCAGTATATTTATGGTGAATGTGAATTCTTTTATTAGGTTTCATCCATCTAAATTTTACAACTTGTGTTAGCCAGTTATTAAAAAAATTAATTAATTCTAACTAATATAAAAATTAATTAATTAATTTAAATAGATTAATAAATTAAAGAGTATATAATATGAATTTATTTTAAGGAGTTTAATTTAATAATAATTAACTAATTTATTTAATTTTATTAATCTATTTAAAATAATTAATTTAATCTTATGTAGAAAATAGAGAGAGTAAATTTTAATTTTGCAACTTGAATAATTTAAAAGGAATAAAATAGGATATATATAAAATTTTTAATCAAACATTAAAAGATAAATTTTCATTACTCAACTTAAAATTTAAAGGTTATGGAAAAACAAACTTAGCAATTGGTTTTGTATCTACTATAAAGAATTATATTCGTGTTTATCATTGATCAGGCCTTCACATATGGCGCTCAACATACATTAATGTTCATCATTATCTTCGTGTTTTATCAATTTGTTTGTTGTACGAGGAATATTCCAAACAGTTTATCATGAAGCTTTTTGAAGTTACTTGTCGGTTGTCTGAAGGATTGACTGAAACACTTGGATTAGGAACTTGAGAGTTTGAGATCAACGAATTTGATTGAGTGGATTGTGTGCACCTGGAAAATGTAAACGATCGAGTTCAACCACAGAGAACTTAATTCAAGGGAAGAAATTGTGTTGGAGACTCCTATGCATATTTAAATCCTTTATGGTTACTTAACATTGCAGTTTTCAGTCTTTCTCATTTAAGCGTGTAAAATCCTTGTTCAGTGCCCCAAAGTCTCTCATCGCACCTGATAGGTATAAAAGGCTACTTAAGCACAAATCAAGAGCATCTGCATTTCTCATATTTGAATGTGACCGGCGCGCTTTTGATGTCCGTAAATTATAATGCACGTATCATGGAAAAATTGGTAAGGCAAATTTATTAGACCCATATGATTTATTTTCTTACATTTATTTTGATTTACAGATGCCAAGAATGGAGGACATTCTTAATCTTCCGGCTCAAGGCCCTCCTTGTCCTGAATTTTCTGCTGCTCATATAAAGTGGGTAAAAGTAGAAGGCGGTCGCCAAGGGGGTGATGATATTGCTTTGATTCCTTTTGCTAGAGTGGATGATTTTGTTAAAGGAGAGTCTTCCCATGCAGAATGCCCTGCTAACTTCCGGATAGAATCTAGAAGAAAAAGACCTGAAGGGAGCATTACTAAACCAAGGGTTGATGGATATCTAGAATACACATTGTAAGATATCTTTTACCTAAAATCACTGAGTGGCAATCTTCTCTTGTAATTAACATATGCTAGACAATAGTTTTGGTCTCTTCTGGATTTTAACCTTTTACTGGATGGCTATATTTCATATCAATGTGTGTGTGTGTGTGTATTTCCAAAGCTAAGTTGTCTAAATGTTTTATGAGTTCATTCCGAGGAGAAAAGTCCATTGTTGAAGTTACACAAAATTCTATTTTCTTCCAGGCTCTTTTGGAATATTCAAGGGTTTATGTAATCGATTGGATAATTACATATGGTGATTTTTAGATATTGGCGTTCTTAGGGTCCGGAAGCCTACCGAGAGAGTGAATCAGGTATCGGGGATGGCGCAAGTACCAAACCTACTTCAGGGAAGGGGAGCAGGCCAGGGAGGCGTCACATGATGAGAGGCTGCCTTTGCCACTTTACTGTTAAGAGGTTATACATGCGAACCTTGCTTGCCCTCATCATATATAACCCAAGAAGACACGTGGATAAAACAGGGCCACCTTGTCATGGGATACTTGACAGAAATGCTGTAGGAACAAGAGCTATGTATGCTCCACGAATTTCAGATGAATTACGCTCAAAAGTGATGTCTATGCTTTATGTTGGAATATCGTTGGACAACATAATACAGCACAACACACAGGTGATGCAGAAGCAAGGTGGACCACAGAATTGTGATGATTTTCTTACTTGAAATGATGTGCGTAACATGGAAAGGATTATCCGTAATTCTACTCATGAACTGCATGAAAATGATGAATACAGTGAAAGGATATGGGTTCAACGCCACCAGAAGCATGTTTTCTGCTTCCAAGACAACTCTGTTTTACACCCTTTGTTTTCGGAATACAGACAGATTGGCAATTGCAACAAATGCTTCATTATGGACATAATAGTTTTATCCCTTTTCATTCAACATTTGGCTCAAAGAAGCTTAAGGTATTGCATCTTGCCTTTGAATGCTCCTTTCTTTTTTTGTGGGTATGGGCATAAATTTAACAATGTTTTGTATATTTACTACTAGTTTTAAAGGGAAATGCCCTTTTAGGGTGTATATATATGTTATTAACTTTCTAGATCATTGGCAACAAACTGGTTTATGGTGCAATACAAAATTAATCATCAGCAGAATGATATATAAATTTTAAGGGTTATTATAGAATAGCTGATACCAAAAAACCCTATGTTGTTTGTTTTCCCCCTCCTCCACAGTTTCCCCTTTGTTCTTTACTTGTTTTCGATTCATCCCAAAATGCAATTCCAGTTGCTTGGATTATCTCCTCATCCTCAGTCAGTAAAGACATTCAGAAGTGGATTGGGTTGCTATGTGAAAAAATAAGAACCAAGGACTCCAGATGGAAGCCTAATGCCATTTTGTTGGACAATCCATCCTTCGAAGTTGCTATCATAAGTTAAAGATATCACTGCAGTTCTTTTCAGTTCCATTCAACTTCTCCTCCTCCTTTGAAGGAGGGTCTCAAAAGCAATTGGGGTGAGATGATGCTTTATTGCAGAGAGGCTTTTCAATGTCGCATCCTATTATTCACATGGCATGTTCGCCGTGCTTGGACAAAAAAAGCTTCAAAAGAAATGATGCAACATTGAGGTGCTACAGGAGATGTTAGGCACTTGGGTGGGATTTTGTACTGTACAAGATGTGGGCCTAGCGCTGTAGATGGCTAGATGCCATTGAAGAGTTTATGCAAATATTTGTTGATCAGCGGGGTCTCAGAGACTATTTCAAGAGCCACTGGCTATCAAATATAGGTATTTTCAAGTGTTCGTTAATTTTGTACGTATTGAAGATACGGGTGCTCTTGCCCTATAACATAGAAGGGATCTTCAATTATCCTTTCATCATAATCTCTCCTTATATGACCATATGCCTCCAAGGGAAAGTTAAAATTCCCCAACTTTAGCATTAATCAGTTTCAATGGTAAACCTGATCCTGAGATAGATAATGAACTATTACATAGGTGACTCAAAGAAGCCAAATCTAGTGGGACAATTAGAATTTCATAGTCCAAACAAAACATATGAGTATTAATGTCTGTCATAAGCATTTCTACATTTGGACATATGCCTGAGATATAAATGTTGAATACCATACAGTTCTCTAGGCTGTCTGAAGCCATTATGTTTCTGTGTTCTGTCTTGCAGATATGAGGATTAATGGCATAAAGTCACTCCCTGTTACAACTCCAGACTTGCATGCCGCCATAGAATCCTATCACCTGAGACTAAAGTCCAGGCTTTTGAAGGAGAATTATGCGAATTTCTGGCCGAAAATCGACTGCTTAATCCACACTTAAACTACTGAGTCTCACTCCTTATACTGGCTAGGCCAGTACAATTTAGAGACTGGGTATCTTGAGAATCTATGGGAAAATTATTTCTCCTCCAGTGCTTGGTATCATGCTCTCCATATTCCAGAATCCTGGTTCAGAATTTTCGCTTTGCGACTGTCCCTGGTCTCAGCTGGAAAATCTCTGTAAACATGTCATTAAGGTGGCAACTTTCTGTAGAACTCGGCAGGTTGCAAGGCCATTATTGTCTGCTCAAGTTTATAAACAGGCTTTGCTTAACCTTCTCCATAACTCCCTAGATGATCCTTTAGTTCTTGATCATACCATTCTACATGTGTCTCGATTACAACAAGACATTAAATTCTTGAAAGACTTATCAAACAATGGATTACTCTAGCCTTTACCATCTGATTTGAGTTCTCAAATGGCAGAAAATTCTCTGCTTTTTCAGTATCTCCACTAATTAGCCCATCTGAAATGGGGAACAGAGAAGCTTTGTTTGGAGTAAAGTTGATGTTCTTATGCATATAGTAATCCAGCAAAGGTTGGATTCTTTTTGTTAGAGCAATTAACCTTGCATGAGTTCAAGAGGTGCTCCTCTGCTTTTGAAAGTGGTAGCGCAATTATTCATTTCATGAAACTACACCATTCTGCCCGCATAACTTAATGCTATGCAGTACTGCCTGCAATCTTCAATATTCCTCCAAGTTAATATTTGTTTTTTGTGGGCGTGGGTTTTGTGCTGCCTCTGTACTTCATTTCAGCATATTTTTTTCTTCTCTTTTCCTCCTGCAGTTCCTTTTCAAGTAAGCTAAGTGTTCTTGACCTTTTAGTTGCAGTGAATGTGGACTTTGATCTATGGTTATGATATCTGACGCTTTATGAAGTTTGAGGTGGCTTATGATGGCATGTCCAAGGCTACTGTCTCAGACTTCATGGTAAGTGCATCACCTTTTAGGGATGTAGAGGATCTCTAGGATGTCAAAATAAATGAAAAGGGAAGGAATAGAAGGATCCTAGTAAATAAAGCCACCTCAAATTTATTCTCTTTTGGTCCCAAGATATCCTTCAAATTCAAGCGAAGCTGCATTGGGTGTGCCATTAACACTTAAAGGGATCATTCACAAATCTGATCCCCATGCCAAAGTGCAAGCACTTAATTTTCCGATTATTGTGATTTATCACACAAATTCATCTTGTAGGCATTTTGCTTCATGTTTTGCTACTTACCGTCCTTGGTAAATCTTTCCTTTTCATAGTTCCTATCAAATAGGCTGAATGGGACTGGTGGTTCCTTCGATTGGTTGTAGAAGGGGATTACAAGTTTATGACATAATTTTGTAATGTATATTGGAGGACCCCGACTTATTTGATATTTATGAGTATTTGTTATGCCCTTTGAGTTTTTGCAACTTCACGGGTGTTGTTTGAATTTCCATATAGTGTAAAAAGTAAGCATATATTTGTCTTTGGAGCTGAAGGTGCCACGTTCAGCTTTTATGTAAAGATCCGATTACTGCAAATATTCTCTTGTATCATCATTGACTCCTTATGCGACTTGTGATCTTGTGTATCATAAATGAGAGGAAGTATGTTCATGTTTGTCTGGGAGCTCTATATATTTTCAATATATTTCATGATCCCCAAAACAATCTTAATGACATTTTTTATCGGTGATATCTCATAATAATTTAAAGAATGCTTATAGAAATATAATATTTTTATTAATAAAATATTATAGGTTAAATTATTGTCAAATGATCCAATTTTTATGGATAATTTTCTTAGTATTATAAAACAAGTTTCTTTGTTCAGATACATAGGTAATTGAATTGTCAAATTTAGGCTTTGATATTATTGGCAGCATTAGCATTATATAATAAAAACAAGATTTTTTTTCTATAATATAATAAAACATGTTGCCTTATTGAGATGTACAGGCAATTGAATGGTCAAATTTAGACTCTTGTATTCGTGGCAGCATTAGTATTATATGATACCAACGGGGTTAGTTCGAGTAATAAGTAGTTCGGTATTGCTTAAGCGAGGTCTCAAGTTCGAGCCTTAGCGTACGCAAAAAATTTTCGTTGGGAGACTCACCCACCATAATCAGGTGCGCGACGCGGGTCGGATCCGGATATAGTCAGGGTAAAACTATGATAAATTGGGTGGGTAACTGAAAAAAAAAAAAAGCATTATATGATTATGGACAAACCCAATTGGATAAAACACAGGGAACATTTCAATTTCGATTGGTTTGTTGACACGTATTCCACAAAAGGCCCTTTCATTTTTTATTTTCCCATTGATTTAGTTAATTGCTTGTTACGAAATAAAGTCTCAATCGTTAAGGAAACCAATTATTGAACAAATATCTATAAATAAATCATAAAAATAAATAAATATCCGTATCTGAAGAAGACGGCCCATATCTTTACAGGTATTCATAATATCAATTTCATTCCACGTCAGATTTCCCAATATTTTTCAAAATATCGTCATCGTCTGTCTCCTCTCCCTCTACGTGTCAACACAAGAACCACAGAGACCGAGAGACGTCTGTTTCGAATCAAGACACCCAGTCCCACGTGGTGATTTCCGATCCTCAATTAGCATGGTTTTTCCCCCACTCCGTGCTTTGTTTTCTCTCGAAATTATTCCTCAGTAAATTAAATTTAGTTAATTAATTTGAATAAAATAAAAATTTAAATAGATAAATTAGTTATAATTAATTTTAAATTTTTAAGATAAATTTAAATATATCATAATATTTTTTTAACTAATTAAATTAATTAACTAATTTTTATATTAGAAATAGACGTAGTACACGCAACATTGTTTGTCAACACGATTAAAGCTTAGATTTGAGATAAATCCTATTTATATTTAAATATTTTATATTTTAATTTATGAATTTTGCTCGTTGGGATAATCCTTAGTAATTAACAAATTATTATATATTTTAATTTTATATTGGTTCAACACCGCCATTGCAAACAGAAGTACGGGATGTCGGAGAAGGGCCAATGAACGAATGACAATGGCTAGATTACTTGCACGCAAATCCAAGGATTGGGCAACACGTCACCATATCTATCCGAGACGTGTCAGTTTGCTAACTTAGTTATAAGAGAAAGTTTGAATCGGAACAGTACGGAGATATTTTGAAGAACAGAGGGGCAATTTTGGAATCGCAGACACGAACCTGTCAACAGCAAAGGATCAAATCCTATCATTCATAGCTTTCGCTTTCTTTTATTTTCAGGTCAATTTCGAAGGCTCTCGAATTAGAGCCTCGTTTCCCACCACGGGATATAAATTCCGCTCTGATTCGTATGTCTTTCAGCTGTCATATGTCCCCGTTCCGTATCTGCAGAACGTGAAAGGAGCTTCGCTAAACTTCATCGGATCTTCTTGTCATTGTGTCTTGTTTGTTTGGAATTTGGATCGTGGACCAAATCGTCTCTCTCTCCAAGTAGAAGTTCGTTGTTCTGTGACAGTTTGCACTATTCATTACTTGCTCTTTTGGTTCTCCATTGTGTTTAAATAATTGTGTTCTCTGTGAGCTTCTTTGGATTCTTGTACTAGGTAATGTAGCTGGAGTATCTTTTTCTTTCCTTCATCTCTGCTTGCACTTTTACCGTTAAGTAGCCGTAGGCTATGGTGTGTTTAGTTTCGGAGATTTGATTTTGTGGAGAAGCTAATTCTTTGAAGGATTGAGAAACTGGTGTGATTTAGCTGCCTTTCACGATGATACGTGTTTGATATTTGAAATTTTGGATGCCCTCAAGGGGGGGAGTTTTTTGGTTGCCTGCTCCCTTAATTATGTGTGTATTGATGATGATAGTTAAGGTAATCTTAAAGTAGAAGTGATTGTTTCCTAAAAAGATTGATCAAGGTTGTATTCTTGGATTTTACCTGTTTGTTATATATCATTTTCGTTTTCTTGTGGTCAACGTTTCTGGACTGTGGTTGTTACTCGATTGTTGTGGTTATTGATCGTGATTACTGTTTTGCTTGCTATGTTGTTATCTGTTGAGCTGAATCGTATTTGCCAATTATTACTATTTTGCTTCATGTCGATGAGCTTTAGCTTGAGAATCGAGTATGAGCTTATATAAGGAGGATGAAGAAATGGCGAGGCTGTTGGAGAGTCGAATAGATAAAGATTAGGATTTGCTGTCTAAAACAATTTTTTGCCTTGTAAGACGTAAGCGTAAGTATGCATCTGTAATCGGTTTTTCTTTATGCTTACAAACAAGCCGACAACAGCTTATCTAACTACTGCGTCTTCATGTTGCTAGTTTCATGTAGCAACTGTCTGTGTATGGGGAATCTAATTGAACGAGTCGAATAGATAAAGATTAGGATTTGCTGTCTAAAACAATTTTTTGCCTTGTAAGACGAAAGCGTAAGTATGCATCTGTAATCGGTTTTTCTTTATGCTTACAAACAAGCCGACAACAGCTTACCTAACTACTGCGTCTCCATGTTGCTAGTTGCATGTAGCAACTGTCTGTGTACGGGGAATCTAATTGAACATTTTAGGTTAAGTTATACTAAATTTAATGGAGGATTGCCGTTAGTTGAGTATTGAACTGCATGAAAGTCTCCGCAGTGTGGATTGCACGAGCAAGGGTCATTGCCTAGAACCGGATTATTGTTGGATTGCACGAGCAAAGGGCATTGCCTAGAACCCTAGGATTATTGTAGTTTAGTGACATTCCCCAAATCCTTTCTGGTGACGAACGTCTGTCTCTATTATTTTTGCTTGAGTCTGCAAGCCTGAGATCAGGAAGATCTAGGTAGTTGAGGGACTATGTGGTTTTAGGAATCTCTATGAAGGGAAATTTTGCAGGATTATGCAGTTTGCATCTGCTGTGGTTCAGCCAATCGCAGAACATTTTTTTTCCAGTGGCTGAAGAAACAGAAGTTTCGGAGCCTCACTCTTGTGAGTTATGCCATTTTGAGGTTTATCGAAACCCATTTCTCTCTGATATCTTGTTAAAGGAGTGGTCAAAGAAGCAAAAGCTTTGAATTAGTTTTTACTTTGTTCAAGGAGGCAGCTGTTTATAGAATTTTCTCTTTGCGCCTGAAATGGAAATCATTCCTTTGTTAATTAACTCCTCCTTTATAAATTAAACAGGGAGGTAGTTGCTTTATGCCATACTCAATTGTTCAATCTCACAGCTGATTACTTAACCATTCCTATCTGGACCATCTTTCCTTCATTCTTCATCAGTACAATTAAATCTACCCGAGCTTCATCTAGTAGCATCTGCTGTTAGAAGAGACAAACCCAGGGCACTGCTTATTTGGGTAATGACTTTGTAATCTTGAATATGAATGATTTAGTTGCTGGAGTAGCGTTAATATTCTTTCCAGCAGTGGTGCCACAATATGGTTACATAGCTCTTCATTATCGAGTGATCTAGATGTTGAAGGAAATAAATGCTTATTTGAGCAAAGGATCTACCAATGGTGCGGATGTTATGAAACATATTTGATTTTGGTAAGTTTCAGTTCTTGGAGGAGCCGATGCAGAGATGCCAAATAAGGTAGGGTTGTCCTTCATGGACAATAAAAGAACACATATATGCTGTATTTCTTTTATTTGGAATCCGTTTGATTGAGTGATTTATTGCTTTTAACATAGGTTGGAGTGTCTATTGGATGGCTCCAGTATAGTTGGATTTGGTCCCAAGAGTTCTTCAAGATATCAAGTGATCATTCGATGCTATTGGTTTCTATTTACTTCTGGAGGCTGTCAAGTACCCCAGTGCTACCTTGTAGTTTTATGTGGAATTCTTGTATATGCACTTTTTTTTATGTGTTCTCTTGGAGTGATGCTGATTGGAGCTGTCCAACCTTAATTCAATTTTGTTGTTGCTGATTTCAATTGGTCTGCAGCAGATAGAAGAAAGCAACAGTGCATTCGGTGTTTGCCTGGCTTGATGGGGTGACTAGATATGCCTCTAAAAGTTGTTGGATTGTTTCTAAAACTGTTCTTACATGCAGGTTGCTAGGCTTCTATATAAGTTAGTAATCTTTACACAACTAGCATCATGGGAGAAGTTGCTGTTATGCACTCAGAGTCTTTGCATTTTGAATGCAAAGACTTGAAACATGTGAATGTGAATGAGGTGTATCCTCCACAGTCAAATGCAGATCACTTGCCTGTAGAAGAATCAAGTCAGTCAACAGATAACAAAAATATCAATGAAATACAAGAAAGAGGATACCTGCAATATGGGTATATTTCTTGCCCATAATCACTTTTTTGCTGTATAAGTTGTTTATCTCCGATTCCCTTTGTCAATGTTCTTGGCTTTCTCTACAGATGTTCACACTACCGAAGAAGATGTCGTCTCAGAGCCCCTTGTTGCAATGAGGTTTTTGATTGCCGTCATTGTCATAATGAAGCAAAAGTGAGTAATCCATCCCTCTTCTTATATTTGGAAGTTGTTTAAATTTACAATGTCTATTATCTTCAAATTCCCCTTAAAGATTAGGACATCATTTGCTTGGTGTTCAGTGGATTGCCATTTATTATGTATTCCCAACCAATTGACCTCCCGAAGATATGATCATTTACTATTCATTGATGAACTATGAGAAGTAGGTGTTATCAAGTTGTTTGCATTGGCAGAAAAGCAAATACCAGTAGTTTCAACCAACTGCAGAGTTCATGGTTGGCATGACTCAGACTTACCAGTCACCACACCTTGTGGAGCCAATGTTCTCAATGCAACCCAGAAATATATTACTATATATGTACAAATGTCATGTTGTTTGGAGGAATAATTCTGAGGTTCTGGGATTCCTTTTATTTTTGGTGGTACTTACTTCTACTCTATTTTTCTGCAGAATGATATTGACATTGATCAGAAGTATAGACACGACATTTCCCGCCATCAAGTCAGACAGGTATGATTTTTTTTTTTTTTGACAAATCATGTACTTAAATATCTCAGATGATGCATCTCTGGAATTTATGCAATATTGCAGTTCTGTGATTCTTTAATGCGGATTAGTAACTTTGACTTATTTGACTTATCCAGGTGATATGTTCACTTTGTGGGACTGAACAAGAGGTGAGTCCAGCATCTTTGTGTTCCGTTGTGGTATGCAAATTAAAAGGAGAAATCTATGTTTAAGATGACTCAATTTTTTTTTTTGGGGGGTCGAGTAAGAAAGAAATGCCTCTTCATATGTTTGTGTGTGTGTTTATGCATTCATGCTGGTATGCATTATAGAAGCACAATCAGTCTATGAAGGTCTGCTTTTGCACAAGCTACGGCTAGTAATGTGACTTAAATGTAAAATGTTAAGTGATGGACAATGTGCTACTTGAAACTGAGATATTACTCCCGTCTTATTGACTGCTGTTTTTGTTAAGCCATATATCACAAGCGCTAAAGCATTATTTTTAATATCCATATAGCTCAACTTTCTAGTGCCAATTTCTGCTTCTTCCAGGTTCGGCAGAACTGTATAAACTGTGGTGTTTGTATGGGAAAATACTTTTGTGAGACATGCAAGCTCTTTGATGATGATGTAAGTTATTTGATCTGGAAAATGATAATTGTTGGTATCTCCAGGAAGTTCACACGTACACGTGCTGGATGAATTTATTTCCTTGTTTTTCATGTGTTACAGATATCTAAGCAACAGTATCATTGCAATGGCTGTGGGATTTGCAGGTATAAACTTCTAACCTGGTTACTTCTTTATATTGGGATGTTGTGGAATTTTGTGAAGATAAATTGCAGTGCGTTAGATGCTTTAACAGGCTTTTTTCTTTTAAGATTGACTGTTCACTTCAAAGTGTAAACAGACTAATGCTCCTATGTGTTTTACTTGTGATAGAGTTGGAGGACGTGAGAATTTCTTCCATTGTTACAAGTGTGGTAAGCTTCAATCCCTATGCTTTTAATTTAGTGTAAGCAGATAATATTAAAATTTCTTACCGATTTTATTGCATGTTTCCTTTGAGTAGGATGCTGCTACTCTATCATGATGAAAAATAGTCACCCATGTGTGGAAGGAGCAATGCATCATGATTGCCCTGTCTGTTTTGAGGTATCACTTCACTACTTTTCTAGTTAGTTGATTTGAATCCCTGTACCAATATGTTCAATTGCTGGAGGCTGACTGAAGCACCCCCCGAAATGGTGATTGCAGTATTTATTTGAGTCCAGAAATGATGTTACCGTTATGCCTTGTGGGCATACAATACACAAGAGTTGCCTGAATGAAATGAGAGAACATTTCCAGTGAGTGTCACGGTGCTCTTGTCTCCTTCTGTTCCTTTTCTGAAAAATTGGTAATGTGATCTTTGCCTGATTAATGTATTGATTCTGCATCAGGTATGCATGCCCTCTCTGCTCGAAATCAGTTTGTGATATGTCAAAGGTTTGGGAGAGGTTTGACCTGGAGATTGCCGCTACTCCCATGCCTGAACCATTCCAAAATAAAATGGTCAGTTTACATTTTCCTTTCCTCTTTCAGATTATGATGGCGTTACATGCGTCACCTTTCAATGCCAATATATGGCCCTTGATTTGTCATCTCCTTTATCATCTACACATTGAGATACAAAGACCTATGGGTTCTTTTGCAAGTTTATTACTTTGGGCATGCGATTATTAGCGGCTCAATCGCTTATTATATTTCGATCGACTAACAGTTTTCTCAACAGGTATGGATCCTTTGCAATGATTGCGGGAAAACTTCGCACGTTCAGTTCCATGTTGTGGCTCAGAAGTGTCCGAACTGTAAATCCTATAACACGCGACAAACAAGAGGTTGAGGATGTGGCAGAAGTGTTAATTGGTTACGACAAGACTGCATTTCGGAGGGTTCACTTGATTCTTGAGCTTTGGGAAGGCGATGCAACAAGAGCGTGTCCTTCATCTAGTACGAGGAATTCCACATGTGGGAATCTTTGACTGCCTGGTTACTTTCGACTGCACCGAGTCACATGCCAAGATTATTGAACACTGCTCCATGTTTGATTCTGTGTCGGGGCATTGCCATTGCTGGATCAGTTAATGGTTTTATAGAGCTGGTTGAAGGGCATTGTTGCAATCGATCTGTGTTTTCGTTGTCAACTTGCGTTCCATTAATTAATGTACTGCCAATTATTAGTCTTTTAAATGATATTCGTTTTATCTTGATAATTTTAATGGTTTGATATCTATTCAAACTTGGCCCCATGAACTGTGTCAGTAGTATTTTGATCCTGTGGTGAGCTTAAACTTTCCTTGTGTCTGGGTCATTAAAATAAAAGGACCAAGTGTAACGAAGTGTAATTACTCTGAGAAGAAACAAATAATTTATTAAAAGAAATTAGTTGAAACCAATTAATTTTAAACTTTTGTTTCATCAAATATTTGATGACACTCAAAGTCAGTATTGCTGAAGGGCTAAATGATTGAGTATTGAGGAAGGGGTTGGTCTTTTTAACATGACGAATCGAAAGTTTAAATTTTATTAAGAAAGGTGTTTCGGGGTCTAAACACACTGTTCCAGCATTTCTTGTTTGTTTTTCACCATTAACTCCTGAAGTCTCGAATCAACCAGAATGGTGAAAAGTGAAAACGAGAACGAAATGATGAATGAAGGGCTAGAATTACCCCGCGCGTTTCCCGTCTAAACAGAACTCACGAGTCATCATGATGACCCATAGTTTCCTCGTTGAAGTCCCCATTTAAAAAGCGTGGGGTCACTTTTGGATGCACTTTTCCCCGACTAATTCATGCTTTCTCTAAAAATGCGTGCGTCGATTTCTGAAATATGTGCCTGGCTTCAAAAGGTCCTTAAAGGAATCATGACATGTTTGAGCTAACTGCCTTTCTGTGATGTGAATACTTGAATACTCGATGACATGCCTTTGGAGGGATCAGAATTCAGAAGTAATACGGTATTCAATTTCAGACGACTCGATCACAAGCAGATCGGTGGAAATGACATGCAGAAAGCTGGAAACGAAGCTTCTAACCCAAAATAAAACATTGAGAGGTCCGGACTAGAGGTA
The DNA here is from genome assembly GCA_037074615.1 of Leucaena leucocephala. NCBI lineage: Eukaryota > Viridiplantae > Streptophyta > Magnoliopsida > Fabales > Fabaceae > Leucaena > Leucaena leucocephala. Next base: position 3,767,437 of record CM073540.1, on the reverse strand, counting down.
GGATTTTTTTTTTTTTTTGCCCACCCGGTTCACCGGAGCTTTGCCCCGACTACTTCCGGATCCGACCCGCGTCGCGCACCTGGCTATGGTGGGTGAGTCTCCCAACGGGAATTTTCTGCGTACGCCAAGGCTCGAACTCGAGACCTCGCTTAAGCGATACCGAGTCGCTCACCACTCGGACCAACCCCCGTTGGTTAGGATTTTGATATATGAGATAGAAGGCATCCCCATCATCAGTTCATATAGGTACATGCCACGGAAGCCCAGATTTATTTAGAATCCCATTCATCTAGATTCTCGGACTCGGCAAATTAGGTAGGTACATCCCCGACTCAGTTCATCGATGGATAGTCATTTAACCTTGAAGTGAAACAGATTATCACATTTCAACAAGTTAAGATGGCCAACACTCGTGTCAATTATAATTAATGGAAGCAACCATCAAAACTTCCAAGATTCGGTCAAATTTCATAGGAAATAGATTTATGCCCTGCTAATATCACATGCATCATTCAGTCAAAAACAGGTACCTATAGTATACATTGATTTTTGGCATAATGTAGACGTAATGCAAGATAAATTGAATAGAAGGGGAGCCAAAAAATCGGCTTCAACCCTTTCTGCATGGGGTAAAATAAGCTACCAGTATCAGTAAGTTTGATAACATATTATCTCTAGTTATATGAAAACCAAAACTAGCCGTTCAAAAGCCATCATCCACCAGTACTACAGGAGCATGAAAGCTGAAACACCAATGGCAAACGCAATGATGTACAAAATGATCATCCATGGCTGCTAATTGATGCACATAAAACAGCTCTTCTATGAACAGATGATCAGCTGCGTCCACCATCATCAGGGCCATGGTGGATGTGGCAGAAAAAGCCTCTAGGTGGCTGTGAAAATGCCAGTTTGAAGAAGTTCCTCACTATTTTCTGGTTTTGGAGAAGAATTTCCAGATGGATTTGATTTCTTCTCAAGTTCCTCGTCAATCATGATCTCCAGAGCACGGCAACTTAAACTGCAAAATGCTTGTTCACCTCTGCAAGATGCCAATCGAAGCCAGGGTTAGAATCAAATCTATCTATTAAGTCAACACTAATTCAAAAGTTGAAAAGAAGTGATACAACAGTCAGTGATTGTTAACGTTACCTATATATATAAATATCTTTGCCCTCTTCCAGTTTCTTGTCACAATGGTAACAGAAACTCAAGAAGTCACTAGAGGGATACTGGTTTGGAGCTTGTAAGCTTTTAGCCACATTTGGCAGCACTCCATTATCCCCCTCTTGATTCTTACTACGATTTCCAAAACCATTAGAATGAGTTTCCAGGATGCAATCTCCAAAAATATGAGTAGTTTTTGGATTAGGACCACGGGAAATTACACATGTGTAGTCCTCAGAAAGTTCAATCTCATCAGCAGATAAAGACCCAACAAATTCATTTGATGTGCATATGGATGAAAGTTTTGAATTAAATTCTGTACGAGATAAGATGCTTGAGTTCTGGCTTCCTCCGTTAAAATGAGGAGGAGAGCGCACTTGGTGGACCATATTTTTCATAGTAATCTCAGAGATTGAATCAATGTTCGAATGAGTTAAACCAGAAAGGATTTTCAACGGACTGCAGGAGTCCATAGAACTAGACATACTTTTCCCAAATGGCTCAATCTCTGGGTGGGTTTCTCCAATTTCAAAAAGAACTTTTGATTCACCCTTGCCAGAAATAGACCCACTCTTGCTATAGGGATGCTTACAAAAATCCTTGGGTAAGGATTTAGATGCCTCAAAAGAATCGGTATAGGCTTGACAATTTGGGATTTTCACCCTCATTCTTGGACTGAGACTAAGATTCTTACTCTCTGATGGTCGGAGAATTTTCCGAGAAAATTTAGGACAATCTTCCAAAGAATCTATTATGCTTAGGCCTACTTTGCTGCATTCCCAGCTCCTATGATTCCCCTTATGGGGAGATGATCTTGGGGCTCTAAGTGCGTTTCCTAAGTTTGACAGAACCCTAACATCAAGTGGAGATGTTGGGCTCCTAACTGAATCAGAATCTAGTAAACCCTTAGGACCCAGACCTACAAACACACGAGGAACATTGAAAATCGAATTGCTTTTGATGTTTCTCCCCAGAGATTGAGACTGAGAATAGTAGTCCGAATTAGCATCTGGGTTTGCTACATGACCCATGAGGTGTTGATCCTTCTGGAGTGACCTGGTTCTCTTCCTCAACATTATCTAAAAAAACCTGCCAAACAAAACACACAACTTGAATAAACAATCACCAATATCAAGCAACTAACCGCATCGATAAATACTGTTTGTATGGTCAACTGAGAAAGGATTAAACCTTTGAATACATAAATCTTGATGGTGAGCATTCATGTTAGAAAATCAAGGGAAAAGCTTGGCACTGCGACTGTAGTTCCATGTCTCAGAAAATAAAATAAATAAATAAATAAATGAAGAAGCAATTATGGAGGGCATATTAGACGGTGAAATGTCACTTCATACAGAAAGCACTCAAAGCAGAAGCGACATTCACAGTAAAAAAAAACAAATGCAGAGGGGAAAATGAATAGAGACCGTCGGAAGATTTCTAGCGTCACTCCAAATCGCTCCTCCAATTAAACAATATGCGAATATAAAATCTTAGAAATGAAGGTGGAGAAAGTACCGACCAAACACGAAAACCCCAGATTGAAAAAAAAAAAACTCATACATCAGATATGTATAAGCAGATTTACCAGACATAGCGATATGATCAAAGACATCTGATAGTAACCAGCCTAAGCTTTTAGCAGAACCTTGAAAATCCCCCAAAAAAATTAAAACACAACGGGATTCAGTCAAATAAGCTACAAGGTAGAAGAAACACTTGATCGGAAAAATGCGTACAAACGGGCGACACCGTCGAAAATCTATTGACTAACTATCAAAAGCAAGTAAAAGCGCGGGCGAAAAAAGAATCGGAGGAACCTCAAACCCACCTGGGGTTTTCTCCAAAGAGAGCTTAGGAGACTTCAGCGAAATTGATGTTTGCAGAGCAGACGCCCAGATGTAATACAAATGTGGGTCTGTCAAACTTGTGTAGTACTCCTCTCTCCCCACTCTCTCAGTCTCTATCTTGCCTGCCTCAAAATCAGCGAAGCAGTGAACTTATGAAATACTCCTCTCTCACTCTCTCTCTCTCTATCTTTTTTAATTTTTGGCCCATTTTCTCTCTACAAGTGACACATACTCTTTCTCTGGAATAAATGACTACTGTGCATACGGCCCTGTATACGCCCACAGAATTGCATTCGGTTTGTAATTTTCCTATTTTTGTACCATTGTTCATTACAAAACGGTTATCTTCTAATTACTAAATGCCAATATCACATGAATAATCATCAATATGCCTATATCAATCCATCATTATAAAATATATAAAAATATAACATGCACTATTTACAAAAATAACAAAATTTGATCTTTGGCAAAAATAATTTAATCTTTGATGGTTGATTATATTAATAATTACAAAAATTAATCTTGGCCTTTTGATGGCATGGATTAATAAATACAACATTTTGAAAAAATAGTATTATAAGTGTAATTTTTAAAAAAGATAGAATTAAATTTAATCATTATTCAGTTTAATTGAGAGTAATTCTCTTAAATTTACAATTTTTAATCAATCAAATACTATGTGGCTATATAAAAAAAAATGGTTTTATGATATTTTTTAATAAAAAATTTGACATATTGATTTTAATTATGCGATTAAAAACTTTTGTTCTTGTCCACGAATTAATGTAAAAACCTTTTATTTTGGTAACAAAGTCCCAAGTAATGCTATGAGGAATAAAAGGCGAATACTTTCAGAGCTTGTTTGAAGTTTTAATTTTAACTACGGACTTTTCTTGGTCCAGAAAAAACTAAGGGACCTTTATGTTGGTAAACGTGGCAACATGCTGGTTAAACATCTGTCAAAGGGAAGTGAACAGTAAGAAAATTAAAGGGAACAGAAGGGACACAGTATCAATCATTTTTTGCGTGGAGGGGACCATCACAAAACGACAAAATTGACACTGTATGTGTAGGTTCGGGGGCCATTTGGTAAAGTTTTAAATCATAATTTTAAAAAAAAATTTGGCCTAAATTTTAGTTTAAAAAAATTTTAAAACAAAAAATCATATTTATCCATAAATATTTTTAGGTAAAACTATGGTTTAAAATTATGGTTTTAAATAAGCTATTAAAATTAGATTTTTGAACAATAAAAGAGCTTATAGATTATCTAATTACTATCTTACCGTCTCTCATACTTTTTCTTACACCCTCTCTCCTCTCTCTTCTCTTTTCTCTACCTCTCTCATCTCTCTTACTTTTAATCAAATCATATCCTTTTTAGTAATTTACTAATATAAAAAGTCATTCTAAAAATAACTATCCAAATACTTATTTATTCAAAATTATTTTTTTTTCATAAACTCTTCTCTAAAAACCTTTTTCTATAAGCTGTACATAAACCTTTTTTTTATAAACCTTTTTTTAAAATTCTATCCAAATATGCCTTTAAAGTTAAAAACTTAAAAATGACGGGCAAAATTACTCATATTTTAAGACCTGACAAATTATCATAATTCATTTTTATTATTAATACCTGACATTCTTTATATTAGTGCCTACAAATTTTATTTATAATTTTTTTTAAAACAAATAATATTTTTAAGTAGTAGTTTTATGAAAAAATGTCTTAAAATTTATTATAATGGGATATTTCTTTACTTTTTTTTCAGAATTAGTAATTATGTCAGCCTTTCTTACAAGACCTTTGAATATTTGATATAATATGCATGAAAAGTGAAATTTTTTATTTTATTAGATAAAAATAAATAATATGTATTACATTCCAATATTATTGTTGTTAATGGCAATAATTTTATATTTTTATTTGAAAAATGTTTTTACCTTGACATAACTTTTTTCAATGTCTTGTTAGCATAACAAGTTGTTAATGTATTAATAAATGAATAGGTATTAGGCCATGTGATTTTTCCAAAGGGTTCGTTGGCTTGACTGAGTAAACCATGCCACCTGCCAAGGTCATGACTCATCTCTTTAGTCTTTAAACTTTTTCCTTTTTCGGCCGAATTATTCATTACCCGTCTCCCTTCGGTAACTTTCTTTATTTGTAATCTTTGGATCTTTTATAAAAGCGAATGACTTGTACAATAAAACTAGTTTTTGACCCGTGCGATGGGGTGTCTGCAATCACACCATTAAATATATAAAAGTATACTCTTATTTTCTATTATATAACTATATTTATACTCATCTAATTTTTAATATAGGATATAATTTATATTAAAAATTTAAAAAATATTATGAATATAAATGTAAATACAAGTATAATATATGTTATAGATGAGTGAAATAGCTTGCGCAAGTGAAATACAAAATACTAACATAACTTTCGCAAATTTTGAACATAAAAAAATTTAAAAAGTAAAAAACAAATTAAATTAAAAAAATCATTTTGAAAAATAATTTTTTATGTTGCGTCACCCACGGTCGCTAAGATGCCAACCGTGACTGACGCTGATACATCTCCTATAAATTATTAAAAAATATTTAAAGTATTTTTAGTGATAAACTATTTATTATAACAGTAGGTAGTGATGTTACTATATTTAGTGAAAGATGGGAAATTATTAACTAGTGTGGTTATAAAATCAATATATATAATAAAAACTAAAATGAAAATAATTTGTTAGTAAATATTATATTCCTATTTTTAAATAGAAATAAATATCTATTTATATGTAGTATAAAATGCTCACTCATTTTTCATACTTTTTGCAAGGCAGGGGTACACTAGTTAAAATCACACGACCCACTCTCTCTGTTTTTTTTTTAAAAAACACTTAAATCATCCTGCTTCTTAAAGTCTATTATAAAATATTGGTAGAAGATTTGTTAGCTTTAAATGCAATGTATTATATAGAAGCATATAATTATTTTTTATTTTTATTCCTTAGGGTCTTAATAAATAATGTCGTAAATTCTAAGGGAAAGTTGAACATTTTCTAGAGCAAAATCTTAAGATTGTTATAAGAAAATTAATAATGTACCAGACTTTAAAATGTTGGAGTATGATCTCAGAACCATCAGAAAAGATAACCCATGCTATTAAGTAATGTGACTATTACAGTAACTTTCACGTGAAAGGTAAGTTTAATCCGTGAATGGGCAAGAGGTTAGGAAAATGAATAATGGTAATTATAAATTTTACGAATAATTTCACCCGTGATATTTTTTTTTCCTGGCACCTATCATAAATCTGACTGACCTTTAAATTATGAACATATATATGTGAGTGATAACATTAGTATTTTCTTAGATAAATCTTACATTATATGTAAATATATAATTACACCAGAATTAAATGCAATTCAAATTTTCAAATGCGCAAGTTTTATTTTCACCATTGAATCACAAGGTGGGCGAGTCAGCCGTCCATCGATTGATTATTGACAAGGTCAATTTCTAATTGCAGGCGGTGCTCAGTCCTTGTAGTAGGCATGCGGGGATGCAGCTTTTCATCAACTTAGTACTCAGACTCAGCAATAACCATCCACGTGTCCATTTCCTCAGGTTATCTTCATGAACAGATTCAAATTCAACGGCTTAGATTACAAGATCTTTGAGAGTTTGAGCGGTGATAAAAAATTAAAAACCTTGTACCGACAAAAAATTCAAAAACCTTAATCACACGCTACTAAACCAGAGAGGAAAAAAGCATGACCCTTCATGTAGTAATGATATTTAGGAGAATTATTATGAAGTTTTGTATAAGATACTTAATTATAAAAAAATTATATAAAATTATTAAATAATTAAATAGTTTTAAGAGATATAGGGTAATTTTTTAAAATTATAAAATAATATAATACCTTTGTTATAATAAAACATGTTCTTTCTATATGTAATAGGGTTTAGGTTTTATTATAGTCTGGATGATTATATTATTTTATAATTTAAAAAATTATCCTAAAATCTCTTTGATTATTCCGTGGTGATGATTTTATGGGATTCTTTTATAATTAATTATCTTTTATAAAACTTTAATATAATTCTCCTATAATAATTTTAGGAAGATACACTTTTCACTTGTTTTAATTTAGTATTTATATTTTTTATTAAATATTTTATTTTATTTTATTTTATTAGTATAATTAATTTATATAAAAAATCTTAACAGCTCTAATAAAATAAAGTTACGGAGGACCTGATAGTAAAATAAAAAAAAAATAATAAATAAAAAAGCAATGGGTATCAAATTAAAAATTATGAGAAATATGGATATCTATTTTCCTTTTTTTCCCCTGGTTGTACTTAACAATTCATGGTAGTCCTAGTAAAATGATTATGCTTGGGGGAAAAAATTGAAGTAGAGCAATTTGATCATGGGTGTGTTTGGAACTAAGGTTTTATAAACTTTTTTGGGCAAAATCTTAGTTTAAGAAAATTTTAAAACAAACAGGTTTATTTGTCCATAAGTGCTTTTGGGTAAAACCATGGTTTTGAATAAGCTATTTAAAATAGTTTTTTCAACAGTAAAAGAGCTTATGGACTATCCAATTATTATATTACCCATACTTTTTCTTACACCCTCTCTCCTCTCTCATACCTACCCCTCTCCTCTCTCTTCTTTTATCTCTATTTTTTATTACACCCTCTCTCCTCTCTCTTATCTTCTCTCTACCTCTCTCATCTCTCTTACTTTAAATCAAATCATACCCTTTTTGGTAATTTACCACCATAAAAAGTCATTCTAAAAATAACTATCCAAACACCTATTTATTCAAAACCACTTTTTTTTATAAACTCTTCTCTAACAGCCATTTTTCATAAATTGTCCATAAGCCTTTTTTTTTATAAATATTTTTTTAAAATCCTATCCAAACATGCCGGTGCCGTGAAACTTTTCAATCGGAACCAACCCTTCTGTAAAAACGGGAGAGTATTTTTCCTGAGAAAACTACTGGGAAAGGTAGAGAGCGCGGGAGAGGCACTGGTTCCACCTAAGATGTGCAAATAAAAAAAAAAACACTACTCCAAGGCCAATAAAATCATAAGAAAAATTATTGAAAGAAAATAATAATATAAAAACTTTGAGCGGGAGAGGCACCGGTTCCACCTAAATTACTTCCCCCCCCCCCGGCGCGTTCCTCCGTTCTGCTCCAGCGAGAGGGACGTACTTGGCATTCTACGCTACGGTTACGGTGGTTGCTTCAAAGTATAGCAATGGCGGTCTCTGCACCTACTTCGGAATCCGAACGCTTCTTTTCTACGATAATCTACGGTGAGTCCTTAATTCGCTGTTTGTTATTCTTCATTAAACCTTCCCGCCATCACTGTAACTACTGCTTCGACTCTCCATTGCAAGATTTTCTCTCGATCTTGCTCTTGAATTCTGGAGATTGAGAACTAGCTAAATGGATAAATAATTGCTTATGCTACTGTATGCTGGAAAGTTGTTTCATCTTCTGTTCTTAATTAGAACGAATCGTTATATCAGTATCCTGTGATGCGGTGTTCTTTCAATGGACTATAAGTTCGTTTAATTGAATATGCTGAATCTTTGATTTGAATATCACCTGAACAAACGGACAGTAATTCTCTGTTTTCATGAATTCAGATGGTTCTGCTTGACCACGCAGACATATCAAATGAAGTCCAAGGTGAAATGAAGAACATGCTTAAGATGACCAAGTGAGTTCGCCGATCATTATTAACTTTACAACCATTGCTTCTTTGTTCAATTGAAATCTCTCTCTCTCTCTCTCACACAGTGTCACTTAAAATAGCAATATAGCAAGGAGATCCGCCTCTGGTCACTTCTTTATTTTACCTTTAGAAGATATACAACTCATCGTTTTCTCTTAAGACGCTTAATTTGTCTACTTCTGAGCCATCAGCCATAAGAATCTTGCTTCCTCTTTTCCCAAACATCTTCTCTGCGCTCACAGTTTAACAATTCATCTTGTCATTACATTCTCTTGTCCCATACTTATGTTTGATTCTAAGATCCATGATCAGAAGAATAGAGCTTAAGCGTGGCCTTTGAATTTTCATCATAGAAACTCACTTGTTGTCTAACCTGGATTTGCTCTGTGAAGTAGCTTATATCAAGTCTGACTCGTTGCCTTATAAAAAAGCTCTAAAAAATTGCAACCTGGCCTTTTATGTTGATTTTTTAAAATCATTTTACTTCAAACTAATCTTTAATCATGGAATGAAATCAAAGAAGTCTTTCATATTCATGCTCACCTCTTTATGTTTTATTTGATTCTTGCTAACTAGGTGGACCCCTTACATTGCACAGTTTGAAAAATAAGTTGTAATATTGTGAATAATGTGGCTTTCTATGGATTTTATATTTTATATTGACATTGATTGGGCGTTTTTCTTTATTTCATTTCATATTAAGTTCTAGCTTTCGCGCATTGCAATCATATGCAACCTTCTTCTAGAGTAAATTATATATCAAACACCATGAATGCAGATATACCTGCTAATTCGAAAAAATCTTCCATTGTATCTGGGAGAAGTATGAGTTTTTGTGAGGTTAGAATTTCCATTCTGTTCTCTTTAGGATGATGTCCATGAATTCTCACTCTAGGTGGGACTAGGCTCGACGATGGATTAGAATTTCCTTTCTTTCCTGCAAAACAGTAGCAGAGTCTTTATTAATACTGTGCAAAGGTTCATCTAGTACTACTAATCTATTTGTTTATTTTAATAATATCTTTATAAAATATTAAATCTAAATCGTCTAAATTCAATCTGATGGTTTAGATTTGAAGCGATCCTACACTGCAGTGGAGAGAAAGGGGGGTTGAATTTTTCATTGTATGGTCACACCTTGAATCAGGGTCTCTAATATTTAGGAAAAATATCAAACGCACACACAAGTGCATATCAATGTTTCTGGAGTGCTGCTTTGCTGAACCCTTAAGCGTCCGTTGGTTCCGGTCTTAATGGCTCTGCTCACTGTAGACTCTAAGATTAACATGTCTTGTGGTCTTCAATGCACAAAATTAAGGTTACCTTGTTTATATGATTCATCTTCATGATAATTTGAACCTACATCATATATGCCTTGTTCTTGTGTTACCTGTTGGAAGAAATGCAAAGTGATCATCATGGGGTCTAAAATTGATCATTAGTGCGGTAAAAAATGTAGATATACCTCAACACGAAGGTCACTCAACAATTCTGTCAGATAAGGAATTTCGTCTGGCACCCTCCTTTTTAAGCCCTTCAAGTACTGAGAGATGAACCAGCAAACATAAACAGATGCATTGTCAATTGAGATAGAAACTTTGATATAGGATATGCCTGTTTTTCTATCATCAACACTTAAGATCCATATATAAGTAAATGTTCCTTGACTAAATTGAGGGGATATGGGTCATTTCTATTTTCATATTTGAATAGATGCACACATCCTTCGTGCCAAACTATTGGCATCTATGATGTATTATGATGAGCTTGAGTGATAGATGACACGAGCTAAACTGTAAAAGAAAAAGAAACATGTGATATGTCTGAATTGCGAAACCTGATTGAAGTTGGTGATAATTGCTTTCCCATCATCACTGTAAGGTTGCACCATTTGCTTGAAATGATCATGGCTAATTCGGATGACTTGAGAAAGCCTCCTACATCTCACTGTGAAAGGTTGGGGGATATTAAACATGACTCCTATTTCTCCTGCCATCCCTTCATATTCGAGCTTCAACAATAGCTGAAATAACTTGTCTAGGTTCAGTCAAACGGTGTAAGAATATTTCAGCATGAAAATAAGGATGCCATTTTGAATTTTCTGAGATTTTTGTTTTGCTTATATGTCTCTATTGCCAAGTCATCAGGAGCAGGAGTACACGTTATGACCATAACTTTAGATAACAATGTTACTTTGAGGAAAAAATTGTCAGATTCCATCTTACCTGTTCAGTTCCATTCTTCCTGATTAATACATCCTGCAGTTAGAGACAGTTAAGTATTGCATTTTAGACTACTACAATACAAGACTGAAATGTAAGAGTTATAGTTTTACCACTGCTCCAGATGCCAAAAGATAGAAATATGACGGCATCTCGTTTTGCATGATAATGTCAACCTTAGGTGGGTAATATTCTGCTTTGATTTCTGACACCTGAGTGATAAATTGCTGCTGTCAATTAGTTATTTTTGACATAATTATACTCTTTATGAATAGCTAGAGGAGAAGAAAATCTTTTTACCAGTTGGGTGATAAAATGATCAGAGACTCCTTTAAATAAAAATGCACTTTCAACTACGTCACGGAAAAGATGCTGAACAATATTCGACCTAATAGCCTTGGGCAGGTGCTGTAGCACTTTTTCTTGCTGCACCTCTGCTGTTTTAAACTTCAATTGAATGTGTGCCAGCATTTGCTCTTTCAAGCCTTCTGGGAGTCTATTTTTGCTTCCAAATTTTCGTGTTTGATTGATGGCATCCCTCTACAAGGCAGGAGGTGAAGAATGTTAGTTTTGGTATGGCCCCTCTCATAAATTTTAAGACCCAAGTGATAGTTTATGTTGCCTATTTAAGCAGAAATTAAAAATTAGATATGGGAATATGGGTTAGTTCGAACCATATAAGTGGTATGTAAAATGGGTTGGGTTGGCCCGTTTTTATGTGGGTTGAGAATTTTCTAACCCAACTTAGATGGGGTTAATTGGTACATTAGATGAATCAATCCGTCAACTTAGATGATTTTTTTTTTCTTTTTAAAACAATTCAATAATTTCTAAAACCTAAATCTAACCCTTATTATATAATTCACATCATCTAATCTTAACGTCACATAAACCACATTCAAGAAACACAAGAAAAAGTGGAGAACTATATTTAAATGATCATAGTACCATGGCATAAGTTCGGACGGTGCCATGGACGACCAGAGTTGTTATGTTTCCGATTATATATGCCACGAAACCAATGTTAAATAGCATATATAAGACAGTGAATATTTTCTCTCCCATATTCACAGCACAGAAATCTCCATAGCCTACAGTTGTAAGAGTGACCATAGACCAATACATGGAATACGTGTATCTCTGCCAGACGCTCCTTTGTTCAAAATCTGGCTTCGGCTTCCCAATCCATGTGTTCCCAGGCGTTTTGTTGTGGGCAGCTATCCAATAATACATGCAGCCTGCGAAGTGCACTACAAATAGCGTTGCCTGTGAATAAAACAACGAACACTGAAGCATTAATGAACTTGTATAATTAAGCAGTATAGGAAGATACTACACTTACGCATGTAAGTTTGCAAAATCTTGTTGCCGAGTAGCTAATTCGTATGTCTTTCTCTAGCCTGCAGAAAAAAAAATTGCTTCGATTACGTTTGTGAACATAGGAGCGATATTCACCCTGAGTCTGTCCGGTTTGCATTACTTTCAACTTTCAAGAGCCCCGTCTAGTTGTGTGATTATCTCAGTACTTTCCTGATATGCTCTCTCTCTCTCTCTCTCAATGGGTCCTGGTCACTCGTAATTTAGCTTTCAAAGCATCAAACTGATAGGTTATTAACTACAGTGTTAGGAAAGTACCTTGCAAAAAGTTGGCTAACGCGCCTTAATCGCCAAAGCCTGAGCATACTCAGGAAACTAAAGACCCCGCCTTCATATGTTCCGCCCTTTTGGATTTGGTATATCTGCAGAAATGGCAGAGTTGCTGCTACGTCCATGGGAAAATGTAACTTTTTCATGTACCTGTTGAAGTGAAGACGCCACAATCTTGTGAGGACCAACAGCACAATCAAGTGTATATGTCACTGCTTTGTGGTCTGTCATTGGAAGGCTCAATTAGAGACTTTCCCTCTGTAAGCTTCTGCCATCTATTTCATAGATTGTCGAAGCATATAATTATACACACACAAACACACACACACCTGATGGCGATCTTCTTGTGGTCATCAACGAGGTGATATGTTGATTTGTCCAAGTATGCCACAAAGAAAGTTAGGACTATATCAACGATGAAGAATGCATCGACGAGTAGATCAACAGGCCACAATGACCCAACTGCCATTTCTGTGAAAGCTAGCTCGAATGGAGATGCCCATGCAGAGTATACCACCAATGCAACAAGGAATGCCTGCCACAGCCTTCATTAAAGAAGGGAAAACACTTCATTTCTGTTCTTGTTTAGGAAAAGGACACAGAACAGCCAAGTTAATGCGAAGGAGTTTAGTTTACCGATATCTATGATTAGAGGGAGCGATAACATGTTTTCTAAGGTTTAGGCGATTATCGTCAACTATGTTGGCTCCAAATGTTGGTAGGAGGTCGCTTGAAACTGAGGCCAAGGCCAAGTTTCTGATTCCATCACTGGAACGCCTTCTAACTAGCAATGGTAATGGTGCCTTACTTTGACTCATTGACTTCTAAGTTCTAACCAAAACGCCTTGTGTTCTTGTTTAGTAAAGGATAGAGAAATTAGAACAGCCAAGTTTATGTGAAGGAGCTGACTTTGCCGATATCTACGATCAAAAGGAGCTATAACATATTTTCTAAGGTTTAGGTAACTATCATCAAGAATGTTAGCGCTAAATGCTGGTTAGAGGCTGATTGAAACTGATGCCAACTTTCTGATTTCATCACTCGATCGAAATTCTTCTAACTGGCAATGGTAATGGTGCCTTGTTTTGCATTATCGACGAATTTGACTCCATGGCTTCCTTCTATGTTCTAACCGCAGAGAGATTGTTATTCGCAGAGAGATTGTTATTGTTGAAGTCTTTGGCAATAACAATGGTCAGGAGCGTTTGTTGGGAGCACCATAATAGAATGAGTTCTGCGTAGTTTATGACGTATCTGGGCAAAAAGATAACCTCGTTTCTAACGTTCATGATATACACAAAGCTAGAAAAGGATCCTCTTATAACTTTAATCTTTAATCCTATTTTAATGGGTTTATCCCATTTTTAATTTTTTTGTCAATTATCCTATTTTTAATTAGAATATTTTTCATCTTTTATTATGCATCTATAAATTTCATGTATCTTTATTATAGATGCTTATTAACAACTTTATATAATATATATTCTGGCAAAAAAACAATATATAAATTAAGAATATTAGTTAAATTTAATTAATACTTTTGAATTTTGAAATTATTTTCAATGAATTTTATTAATTAAAGGAGATTGTTTAGTTAGAAAATATTAAAACAAAGGACATTTAAAGAAAAAATGTTTTAAACAATATCTTATATTATTTACTACAAAGGTCCTTTTAATAAGAACATGAGTAAAGTTTGATTACACAAACATTTAGACATCGTACACTACTTAACGTTTGTCAATGACTTGTATAACTTTTCCATTCTATCATAAATATAAAAAATGAAGGATCTAAAAGTTGATTGCATCCTTCATTTCCACATGCAATAGCTAGCGAGTTGCGACACCGATCCCTGAAAATCTAAGGGAATATCCTAACAAACTGATTTAAATAAATAAACATTACATGCTACAAGCAAATTTACACAGTGCTTCAGAACTTTCATGTATCATCATCTTTGACAATCAGGTGGCCCCAACCTCAGAATCTGCATCAAATTATTACTTTCTGCCGAACCTTGTGATCGTGTTATCGCTGCTAGTCTCCCAAACTCGGTTATGGACTTATAGCAGGCAGCGACATCTATATTTAGGATCTAACTTGAACAAGGCAGACTCTGTTTTTGCGGTCGTCTTGGCTATGCGCTGCTTCCCATGAACTCATAATCTTGAAACATCTAGCGCATCACCAGTCCAGAAGATGCAAAGGCAAGGCCCACAGTACATGTGGATTCCTCCAGCCATAGATTACATGTACTGAGCTAACCATTGTTTACACATATCGAGCACCGGGAGTGCATTTGCATGAAGTGCCTGCAAGAACATTGACACAAAGGTAAGATAAATTGATCCCTGGTCAATTGATTTAAAATTGTCTATGGGCAAAGACAGTTCGGGCAAGAGAGAGGAAGCTTATAAAATCAGAGGTGTAAACAAGTGAGGACTGATTATAGGACCCACCAAAACTCCGGAAAGCCAGGATTGGTCATAAACAAGAACAAACCCTGTTCTATATATCGGCTGCTGACAAAAGATTATCTTATTATGCCTTAGCCACAATAAATTTCATATAAAGACTTGTGAATGGTGAGAACAATGTTCATTTTGAGAACTATTTTAGGTGTCTGTTCTGAACACCCAAAACCTGCATTTCCCAAACGTTCATTTTCAACACAGAAAATGGACAAACCCCAATTTGGCTGAGTGAATGACAAAAAAATAATACCTAATCCGGCACTATACACATATAAATATATAAGCAAAACATGATGCCTACTCCAATAGGAAGTGCGCTAAATGTTCTAGTGTAATAGACGGGTTAAAGGACTTCCGATCCCAAGCACTGTAAACTCAAAAACATGGAGCCGGTTAATACAGTTATGCTGACAAGATTTAAAAAGCGGAGGCTAAGATTTAGAGGAGGTTAACCTGATGAGCAACATATTGAACATCAGCCACACTTCCACTCCGAGAAGCAATTTGAAATGCACTCTTCAAACGACCACAAACCACACAAGCAAGAACCTTCCTGTATGAGCATGAGAAATAAATTAATCATGTTTAGCTTTGGCTGGTGACATACTTGGGCAGAAAACAAGAAAGACACATGATGTCGTTGTGTATTAAGATATAAAACAATAGATTGTGTAGAACACCCTTTTAAGACGACGATGAGAATGATACATGACAAAATAACATCCTAAATCCTATTTTGTATAAATGTGCTTTTTGAGTGTGAATGATGCTAAATTAAAGCACAAAATTTTCCTATTAAAAACATCACAAATAATAGAATAATCCAAAGTGGACGGAGGATAGAAGAGAAATACATAAAAGCCTCACCTGTGGCTGCTAGTTAACATGTCTATTAGACGGTCTGGACGTTCTTTGTGCTTATTAGCATATACATTTATTGCAGCACCCAAGACCTATAACACTCAAATCACTTAAAAATTATCAAACATAGGCATCCTTGCTATCAATCAATATATTTATTTCCTACTGATAGGACTAAACTTGATTTGAAAGAAACCAAACATCTTACATTAAGCTCACTAACACACATGTCATATCCTTATTTCAATGGGGAGAGTGCACAGCACTTTACACTAGTAAGACACTCATTCAATGGTAACACTTTTTAAGATTATTTACCAAGCTTCCAAGTGTTTTCCTAAATCTTTTGAACAAAACTTATAAATCTGATGTGTTTTCCTAAATCTGTTGAACAAGTATCAGTACTTTAGTTTCCAAACATCTCACTTCCACCAGTGGTGTAATATTCTGGAACAAATTAAAGAGTTATAGCAAGACGGCAAATGATTTCCTTTTCTGTTCAGTTGCTAGAGGAGTAATAGAAAATTCAATCAATTACCTGGTCCCAATCATCGTCATCTATTGTGCCCTTGATGTTTCTGAAGAATTCTGTCAACTGGCTGCCTCTTTTTCTTTCAGCAAGAGATGCAGCAACACCAGCATATATGTCAACAGCTGCAAGACACAACAAAAACGTCAGTTTGATTGTGTCAGCAAATCCATTCAGAAGTAGCGAAGCGAAACTGAAGATATAAAGACCAGATTGAAGAAGGAATAATCAGGCTTACCAGGAAGACTGAATTCATAGATCACTTGAAATGCCAAATCAAAATTCTTCTCCACAAGGATCTCTGCAATCTTACACCTTCGCCTAAAACTCAAAATATCATGAGCATGTTTGAGGTAATTACTATATAAAGTATAACCTGCTGTAATAGCACCTACTACGTTGTAAAACATCTGCATGCATGATATACGAATGATGAATATATGATAGTGGCATACATGGAGTAGTCATGGAAGGTGTTAGAGCCCTATAATGATAAACGACCTTGAAAAAATTCACAGAACACTTTAAATATTAAGTTGCTTAAAAGCCACACATGTCAGAGTATATTTTAATATATCACTGAAGACAAAACGATGATCAATATATACAAGAATGTAAGCTTTAAGATTAATAAGTGAAACGAAGGGACAAACCTAAAAGTTTCTAAGTCATTTGGATTCCCAAAAAGCGAATATTTCCACTGTGGACCTTCTGGATCGTTGAAGGATTTAACAACTTCAACCTGCAAAATATGATCAAAATAAGACAGGAAGCTTGAGAGTGAAAGAGAGGATTTTACATGTCATTACATATTAGAATATGGGCACATTTGAAATGATTTGCTTGAATAACAGTTCTATAAAAAATTTGGTTTTTTTTGGGGGGGGGGGGTGTGGTGGTTGGAGGCAGAGACTCTTGACTGGATCCAATGAATCACTTCTCATTGTTGAAGTGTCTGGCTAGACTTCGAACGCCACAACACCGATTCAAATATATGGCATAGTTTTTATTTTTTTGTTTTTGTGAAATAAAGTAATCATACCACATTAGACTCAGCAAAATCTGAGAAGACTTATTCAATTAGTCAAAGAGAAAGAAACGCCCATCCCATGGTAGATTTTATGGTACGTTCAAGGACATACTGATATGCCATGTCTAGCCTCAACAAATTAGCCGATGAGAAACTATGTTTAGCATACTAGGTATATCCAATTACCTGGATTGATACCCGTGCAGAAAATTTGACAAGACCTTCCTCAGAGAGCTTCTCAGATGCACTTTTCCCTCTCAGACCTTTTGTTACAAGCTTGGTAGATTCACCGCCTTTGTGTCTAGCTGACAATCCTTCATCAAAATGCATCTACATCAATAGGAAAGGGGGGTAGGGGAGGAGAAAATGATTAACAAAGAACAGGATAAGTGAATTAAAGGTATGAAATTATGATGGTTTAACTATAATAAAGGCAACAAAATACGCCAGTCTTGTTAATTAAGAAAAGCAAATGTGTCTTCCATCAATTTGTACTTATTTTCCATTTGTTAATATGTCTGTGAAGCTAAAAGAATGACACTTGACAAGAATTTATACTCTGAAAAATGTAAACTCATCATTCAGCAATATTTTCAAAACTTAGCATCTGACTTTGTGTGTGTGTGTGGTTTTTTTTTTTCGACAGCATAAGAAATTGTTGGATGGAGAAGCATAACTAGCAGGAGGATAAAATATCCTGTGACCAGAAAGACAAGGCTCAACAAACACAATAATAGAAAACCTATAGTGGCAAAAATGCTCTCTGATCTCTCTGTACATCAGATTAAGTGATTCCCTTAATCATGCACTATGCACCAAAGGGAAGCCATAGAAAATATCAAGGTTGTCATGCTCCTATAGGATCAACCAAATAGTAAAAAAGATAGAATTCATCAGGGTGTTCTATCATTTCTTATCGTTGGTTAACTAACTTTATTAGTTCTGATTAGTTTTAATTGTACATATAGTAGATGATTAATGTTCTATTTAAGTTCTTTCCCTTTTCTGTTTTGCTGAGACTACGGAAGTATTTAATCCTCCTTTGATTGCATCAAATTTTGTATCCATTGGCTATATACAATTCAGATCAATTCATACTCATTTTTTACCAAAATCTTCTGCATGCAAGTTCCCTTCCTAATTTCCCCTTATTAAATTACGACCATACCTTTGCATGTTCCAAATGTTTAATAGCTTCCTCTTGTAAAGAAGAATTAACAAATAACTGAATACAGCAAAGTCCAGCAGCAACATGGTCCTTCTTAATTACCTGTGTATTGGTAATTGTTAGAAAACTGAAACATCTCAAAAATTAAAATTAAAATGTCAAAACATATCAAATCTAATCATCTCCTAATTATTTTTAACTATCCTGATTAATTTTCTAATATGCAATTAATTCCTCAACAATTTTGCCATCTCCCAGCTTAAAGCAGGATATTAAAAAAGAGAAAACATATATTTAGAGCAATAAAATTCACGCATTCTCCTTTAAAAGTACCCAATTTGAATCTTCATAGATCAGCTTCCAGGGGTGGAAAGGAATACACAGAAGCATCGATACTGGAAATTTTATGTAGCTTTTAGATTTAAATAAATATATGAAATGGAAAAAAAATTACCTGAAACCTGTATAAATAATTAAAATGCTTGTGGTTTTCACAATAGATGCAAATACGGGCAAGGGCTGTGGCTGTATACTGATCCACTACTAATTCTTGTGGTTTAGCTAATGACATTCTTGTTGAAATGACTTCCTCCAAAATAGGCATAGCACCATAACCGATGCAGAAGTCACACAGATCATCAACTGTTCCATAATCAGTAGCTAAAGGATCTGGTCTTTGAGGAGACAACGAAGTTACCCCACTGATTATTGACGCCTGTGGGGCTGGGGGAACAACATCAAGAGGAAAGAATAACAAGCAAGCATCATGGTAATGACCATGCCTAAATAAAAACCCAAGCAAATGTTGACGTGCGTACTGCAAAGTTAGAAATCAGAATAAGGAAATCCAAAATTAGCACCAAATTGCAAAGTAAGGCATTCTAAATGTACATGAAAGATACCAAGAATAAAAAAATGCAGTTGAACATTTTGGAGAATAAATAAAGAAAAGCCAAAAAATTACTAAGATTCTTTTTTTGAAAAAAAAAAAACTTAAGAAAACTTCAGAAAAGCCCAGAAAGAATATTTTGCATACTCCACAAAGATTCCTAGCTATATCAATCAAATTAGGTGAATCACGAATGGCGTTTGTTTATCATAGTTGATAGGTAAGAATAATGATCACCTCTTGTAAGTAGGTAACACATTCATTGTAGCGAGCATTATCCAGGTTGCTCCGGGGACCATCATAAAAGTTTGGACTATATATAGAATTATTTGTAGATTCCTGAGACCGTCTTGATCTCTCTGAACGTGGAAATGTTGATGGCATGTACAGGATATTGAGATATGAATCAGCTGAAAGAGAATCATCCAAGATTGTCGGAGCACTTTTAGCAAAATGATCATACCTGCAGCATAACTAGCATTAGTTAGATTTTGTTGTCTATGGAGCTTGGAGACTGATGCAGCATTGAAGGCTAAGCTTTTGACTAAAGATAATCCAAGTAGTTACAGAAAAAAACAACTGCGATAAATACATAAGATCTTACATTGAATGAACTGCTGAAACATCAACTGGTGGGCCACCTTCAATAGTGTTAATAATCTCCAAAATAACAGGCCCAGGATCGCCCTTGTACACCTGAAGAGCTTGCCTGAATTGAAATAAGTAGCAATATAAATATGTGTTTAGCCCATGCTCATGTCTTTGTACACAAGATATGCTTTTGAAAGTGACTTTGAGGTGTTGAGCTAAAACATAAAAGCAATTTCATGGAAAAAGAAATTTCACATACTTAAACTTCACACGAGCTTGTCCATAGTGCTCCATACGAATTAATGCATGTCCCCAAGCATTCCATACTGGAAAGACATCAATCTATAACAGGCCAATGTTAATAACTAAGATTTAACAGTTCTAGTAGCTGCAAGGATGTCGGATAAATTATCTACCTTGCACTTTTTGCTGGTATACACAGCCATGCTGTACCTTTCTTCCATGATCAACCTGTCACGAAGCCGGGCAGATGACTCTCCATCAGCAATTTCATCAAGAGAAGCAGCAATTCCAGATCCCAAAAGACTTTGAAGCAGCTCTGCACGTCCCAACCAAATGTCTACCTGTGACATTTGATCTGACAACTCATCTGTGGATTGACTACCCACACTAGAGCTACCGGCATCAGATGACATGTCATCAGCATCCCTACTTCTTTCAAAATTACTTGGCAATTCAACGCCTCCCGTGAGCTTTCTTAGCAGAGACTTGGCATAAAGTAGACCCTACAAATGCAATATAAGAATCACTTCTCCTTGATAGAAAAATGATCATGATGGCTATAACAAATGATGCCATAATCTTATGTATGCTAGGAAAGCAAATAAACATGTTTCCTAGAAGATAATTAACATTTGACAGAACATGATCAGTAATTACTTCGTTTGCAATCCCATGAACTACCTGCACAAATGTTTCTGTGGCATGATATGCACGCCCAATTGTTTCCATCGAAGAACTGTTGGGCACCTGCTGTGAGCTCAAGACACTCTTCATCTGATTAATGCACAAATCTAGGGCAATTTTGGCAGAAACTGATTCATCAGAACATAGAGAAAGCAGTGCCTACAAAGAGAAGAGCCAAGCATTTAAGGCACAAAAATATTAACACGGTAAACCATACAAGCTTTCTATTTCATAGTTGCAAACACCATTCAGTTTCACAATGTTGTTGCTACCCAGTGTTTTCTAATTACTGTGACTTTCATTCATCAGTCATTACTTATGAATGCAGATATGCCATATCCAATATTCTGATCAACTCACAATCATACCTTGAACAGTGTGATGTCGGGGGCGCTTTCATATCGGTGAGATGAACGAATGCTTTCATCTTTATTTGGGTCACCTGTAAGAATCCATTCCTCTGCAATGGAAACAGAAGGAAGCCGCTCTTGGCCATCAGTAGAAAATGATGAAATGCGATCTTCTTGAATTCCAGTCATTGCCTCCCAAGTGACTCTATCAGATGGTGACAATCCAGAACTTTTTCTTTTCCTATAAACATCTTTTGGAGCATTTTTTTCCACGGTATTTCTTGGAGTCCATGAAAAAGCTCTTCGAGCCTCTTTTTGTAAATTACTAAGACTGCTCGTGAAAGATGACCGTGGAGGGACAACTGATATTGTTTTTGGCTTTGGTCTGGATCCTGAGACAGATACCCGACGTTCTCTAGGAGGCGAGCTAATACTAACAGCAATGGCCTTAGTCGCATATGCAGTAATTACATTGTTGTCTCGTAGAGAAGGAAATTCCTTTAATATCTACAAAAAATAAAGTCAAATATCATATGGAGAATAAATGATAGAAAACTAATTGAGATATTGATACTGCCTCAGCTTGTATACTCATGATAAAACAAATCCACACATACAAGGAGACATCACTAATGCTTGAAAATTTAAACTAGAAATGAAAACAAGCACATTACTAAGAAGGTGCTAATCATGTCCAAGTTACAACCACAATACCAGTGAAGCTGAAGAAACAGAATAGTATGAAATTCCGATGCATATTATTCAGAAGGGAACAGCTGTATATGTAGAGTACAAGGCATATCAGAATCATAATCTTCATGATTCTGATATGATATGCTAATTAATTCTAATCAGATATCCTAACTAATATCTGATAAGATATGCTAACTAATATCTCCCTACAATCTCTCAAGAATTCAAATAAACAAATTACTGAATATATAAATATCTTATTTACATAATTACCACACTCCCCCTCAAGTTGGATCATAGATATTTATCATGGCCAACTTGCTTACTAAATTTTCAAACACAACCTGCGGTAGGCCCTTAGTGAGAATATCAGCAAGTTGTAACTTGGTGGGAACATATGAGAGGCAAATTGTTCCTTCTTCAATCTTCTCTCGGATGAAGTGACGGTCTACATCAACGTGTTTCGTCCTGCTGTGCTGTATTGGATTCAAAGCCATATTCAATGCAGCTTTGTTATCACAGTATAGTTTTAGGGGACCCTTGATTGTAATGTGTGCTTCATCTGCTACTCTTTCAAGCCATAATGCCTCCATAAGGCCTTGAGCTAAAGACCTTAATTCTGATTCAGCACTACTCTTGGCAACTACTTTCTGTTTCTTGCTTTGCCAGGTGACTAAATTTCCCCAAAAAAAGGTGCAGTACCCTGATGTGGATCTGCTGTCTTCCAGTGAACCTGCCCAATCAGCATCAGTATAGACCTCAACTGTTCTTGAACTATTCTTCCTGAAGTAGAGTCCGAGACCTGGTGTGCCTTTGAGATATCTCAGTATTTTATATGCAGCATCCATATGCTTCTGCCTTGGAGAGTGCATATGTTGACTGGCTACACTGACTGCAAATGCAATATCAGGACGAGTATGGGAAAGATAGATGAGTTTTCCCACAAGTCTTTGATATCTGCCTTTGTCTGCAGCGACTTCATCTCGTTCTTCTTGTCTTTTCTTTGTAATCTCTTGTTCTGTTCTTACTATCTTCTCATTTGTTTTAGGCTTCTTCTTCATAGTACTGATAGGAACTCTGCTTGGTCTACACCCAAGCATACCAGTTTCTTTGAGAAGATCCAGAATATACTTTCTTTGGGACACATAAATTCCTTCCCTGGTTCTTGCAACTTCCATCCCTAGGAAATATCTTAATTTTCCTAAGTCTTTGACTTCAAACTCTCTGTTCAGAGCTGCTTTGATGCGGGTGGCCTCCTTTTCATTATTTCCTGTGACTATAATATCATCTACATATACAATAATGATAGTTATGAGATCCTCATTTCTTAAGACAAACATAGTATGGTCAGATAAACTTTGTTTGTATCCTTCAGATTTAAGTACTGTAGAGAATCTATCAAACCAAGCCCGAGGCGATTGTTTTAGTCCATAAATAGACTTTTTGAGCTTGCATACTTGGTTGATTCTACCCTCATCAAAGCCTGGTGGAAGAGTCATATACACTTCCTCCTGGAGGTCACCATTGAGAAATGCATTTTTTATATCTAGCTGTTCAAGTGGCCAGTCCAAGTTCACTGCAATAGAGAGTAAAACTCTAATGGTGTTGAGTTTTGCAACTGGAGCAAACGTCTCATTATAATCAATACCACGAGTTTGAGTAAATCCCTTGGCTACTAGTCTTGCCTTGAGTTTGTTAAGAGTACTGTCAGCATTGTACTTAGGAGTAAAGACCCACTTACAACTCACGGGCCTCTTTCCTCTTGGGAGAGTTACAACATCCCATGTATCATTCTTCTCCAACGCGTTCATTTCATCTAGAATAGCCTGTTTCCATTCTGGAATAGCCAAGGCCTCATGCACATTGTTGGGAATTATAACCTGATCAAGGTTAGTGACAAATGCATGGTAATTTGGTGACAGAGAGGCATATGAGACATAGTTTTGAATGGGGTGCTTAGTACATGAACGTTGCTGCTTTCTTAATGCAATAGGCATATCAAGATCAGGGTTAATACCTGGCTGAGTTATCGCCTCAAGTGCAGGGTCTGTTATCGGTTCAGGGATTGGCACTGCAGTAGGAATATGACGTGTAGTTGATTCCTGTTGTCGCCTTGAGTACATCTTGCCCCATCTCTGTGGTTCACTTCTAGTATCTGTGACTTGGATAGGTGTAGGATCAGATGTAGGAGGTATAGGCTCAGGTACAGTGTCTATAGTCTGAAATTCACACCAAGACTCCCCCTGAATTGAGGACTCAGTATAGTAGGACTCAGATTCAAAGAATGTAACATCCAGACTGACAAACATGTGGCGGGAAATAGGATCAAAGCACTTGTAGCCTTTTTGTGAATTAGAATATCCCAAGAAAACACATTTACGAGCCCGAGGATCAAATTTGGAGGGTGGATGATGGAGGTGAACATAAACGACACACCCAAAGACCCGGGGAGGAATGGTGGACTCAAGATGGGAAAGACTGTGAGTCTTCCGGAGTGTATCAAGTGGGGAGGTAAAATCAAGAACACGGGTTGGAAGACGGTTGATCAAATGTGTGGCGGTAAGAATGGCATCACCCCAAAAGTGTTTTGGGACATGACATGTAAAGAGAAGGGCACGGGCTACCTCAAGGATATGTCTATTTTTCCTTTCAGCCACCCCGTTTTGTTGTGGAGTGTGAGGGCAGCTACTTTTGTGAACTATGCCGTGTTGGGAGAGAAAGGTGCCAAGGTTGTGGTTAAAGTATTCAGTTCCATTATCAGAGTAAAGGACTTGAATGGATGTATCAAACTGGTTTCGAACATAAGTATGGAACTCGAAGAAGGCAGTGGAGACATCTGTTTTATCTTGTAAGAGATAGACCCAGCACATTCGTGTGTGATCATCAATAAAGGTGACAAAGTATTTAGACCGAGTACGATTGGGTATCCGTGAGGGACCCCACACATCACTGTGTATAATTGAAAAGGGACGAGAGGGTTTATAAGGCGACGGAGAGAAAGTAGTACGGTGATGCTTAGACAACTCACAAGTGTCACAATGAAAAATTGAACTTTTCTTTATTGATAATTCAGGGAACAATTTTTTTAAATAAGAAAGACTAGGATGACCCATCCGTTTATGCAATAAAACCAAATCATTGTCTCCAGATGATGGTGCTGCTGGGCTGTTGATTCTGGAACACAGTGCATGTACGGTAGTAATGTCCAGGTAATACAAGCCGTCATATTCTTCCGCCGTACCAATCGTCTTCCCCGATAAGAGATCCTGAAAAACACAATGAGTAGAATAAAAGTGAGCAGAACATACAGCTTGTTTGGTCAGTTTACTTATTGAAAGTAGATTGCAAGCTAGATGAGGAACATGAAGAACAGATTCAAGGTGTAGATGTTCTGACAGAGTAACTGAACCAATTCCAGCTATGGGAGAAGGAGAACCAGTAGCAGTGGTGATCTTCTTATCACCAGCCAAGGGATGGTATGTAATAAACATCTGTGCGCTTGAGGTCATATGGTCAGAAGCACCAGTATCTACAATCCATTTTGTTGGAGCTACGCATGTAGTTAGAGCAGTGGGAGAAATACCTTTATGAACCAACGAGGCAGAGCTGGATGGTTTTTGCTTAGACTGGAAGTTTTCAAACATCTGTAACAGCTGCTGCATTTGCTCCTTGCTAAAGGTTCCACCAGACTCAATTTGAGAAGATGATTCATTCTCCTGAGAAGTTTGATGTGCTTTTGGTTTTCCTTTGCGTGGTTTCCAGTCGGCAGGCTTTCCATGGATGTCCCAGCACTTGTCTTTAGAGTGACCAACCTTGTTACAGTGCTCACAGGTGGGTCGTTCTCTGCTTACTGAACTTGGACCAGGTGAGGAGCCCGTGCTTTTGCTGAGGAACGTAGGTGCAGCAGGAGTGAGGTGTTTTGGTTTAACAAGCATGATGTGGCGTCTGGATTCTTCACTGTGGATTGCAGAATATACTTCCAGAATAGGTGGAAGTCTTGTTTGGCTTAGTATACGAGCCCGAACATCATCAAGGTCATCATTAAGGCCAGCAAGGAAAAGGAGAATACGTTCAGTCTCAATGTTTTGTTTATTATGAGCCACATCTGCTGGAGAAGACCATTCATCATCGACTTGAAGGTCAAGTTCCTGCCATAAAGCTACAAGTTCCAGCCAATACTCATGAACACTTCTCTGGCCTTGTATACATCGCCATGTGCGTCGTCGGAGATCAAACTGTTTTGTGTGGTCCTTGCCTATAGAATACGAGGCTCGAACAGCATCCCAGATATCCCTGGCAGTTGGCAGGTACATAAAGCTTCGTTTTAATTGAGGAATCATGGCGTTAATGAGCCAAGAGGAGACTAGAGAGTTGTCCATCTTCCACTGGGTCATCGCTGGTGACATTGGGTCTGTTGGCATCTTTGCTTCACCGGTCAGAAAACCCAACTTCCCTCGACCTCCGACAGCGAGCACGACTGCTTGGGCCCAATCTTGGTAATTGCTGAGTGTTAATTTGTCAGACACGATAGCGACTGGTGCTCCACCAATTGAACCATCGAACACAGAACCAGAGCCACTTGACATCACGGAGTCGGAACTGTGAGACGCTGCCATGGTGATCGACTACTAACAGCGATGTATCAGTGTTTTTCTGGTTGCGAAAGGAACCTGCTTTGATACCATGAAGAAACAGAATAGTATGAAATTCCGATGCATATTATTCAGAAGGGAACAGCTGTATATGTAGAGTACAAGGCATATCAGAATCATAATCTTCATGATTCTGATATGATATGCTAATTAATTCTAATCAGATATCCTAACTAATATCTGATAAGATATGCTAACTAATATCTCCCTACAATCTCTCAAGAATTCAAATAAACAAATTACTGAATATATAAATATCTTATTTACATAATTACCACAGAAGCAGATTGCAGTTGTTTCCTCATTAAGAGCACTTCCAAAATCACATGAGGATACTCGTGCAGGGAAGAGCATCTTTGTTGCCATGGCACTGGCAAGACAGCAAGAACACGGAGCCCTAAAGCCCATGAATTAAGCCGAGAAATCTCAACATCAGACAGATTTCCTTCTCTCCGCTTCAGGAAGAAGTGAACCTTCAATTATTGTGGAGAAGCTATCACTTAGATGAAAATGGAATTCTAAAAATCCAAATAGAACTTTAAGAGTTTAAGGGTAAAGATGCAGGCGAAATGTTTGATTACAAGAAGTTGCTTTGACCGCAGATTGGGCAACAGCTGCATTGCACCCATAGCCACTGGTAAAGCGTCATCCGTGTCACGTAATGAGGAGAGAAACCGTGAAGCTTCAGCTGGTCCACCACCATTAAGAGGGTCTGCAGTTAGAAGCTTCACAAGCTGCCGCCCTTGCAACTCTCTCCTTAAATCAACTGACAGTCTTGCACTTTCTGCCACTTCTAATGCAGCAGAAACAGCTCCTTTCCCAGCTAACCTAAGTGCCAGTCCCTCAGGATCTTCCTTGCAATCTGCTTCAACCTATCAAAGAATTTTCAAAGGAGACATAGCTTACTATAAGAAAAAGGCCTATTGGAAAAACATATTTCTCTAGAAGCAGAATGAAAGTATATTTTAAACATTTTCCAAGCAGTTCAATTGGATCCTAGAAAAATAGATGGAAGATTTAATTTGTTGGGGAAAAAGATATTACAAAACTAAGGTAAGACAGGCACTCATGACATGTTAAAATTTAAATAAGAAAATACAACCTCTTGCCAGCTTTTATAGTGATCATCTGCACTTAATATGTGACTGTACCTCTGCAAAGCTTGTTTCATTTGCAAAACCTATGCATTTCAAAGAATAGTGTCAGCTAGGACAACAAATCGGTGAAACCACCGGTGTTAAAGCAACATTAGAAAACACATTAATGGGCCCGATAGAGAATATAATAATAACAATAATTGTATTAACATAATAATTAAAAAAATATAGAGGTCCAGCACCTCAGTTGTGATTGGATCACTCTGAGGCAGATGGCAGCTGCACATTGTGAGAACATCCAAAGCAGCATCCAATTCCCAGCTGTGCACATACCTAGAGAAAATTTTTCAAATTTGAGATTTGAGAATGACATTGTAGGACAAGGCAAACTTCAGATAATGCGATTCAATCATGATAAGCAGAAATGCCTGGAAATGAAGAGATGAAATAAGAAAAGAAATGCCAGTCATAGGAGTAAGCATTATTCATACATAAATATGCCATTTCCTGAGATTATGAGAACGATATAACTTAACACACCTCAGAGCAAGTCTAGCTGCCAGCTGTTTGTTTCTCAGCCTTAGACAATACTGCCAACTATTGCTCCACATATTATGTCCTGCGTATCCTTGTCGTTGTGCAGGCATTGACTGATTGTCTTCTTCACGTTCAATGAGTAGTTGAAGAAGCTGATCAGAAGCTCCATTACGTAGAAAGCGGTCCGAAAGTGCAAGGGCATCCATTAGCTTTCCTTCACCAATTAGTCTACAATAGATGAGGAAAAAAATTACTCTGTAAAGTAGACATTGCTTGAGAAAGAAGTGATAACAAACAACACATGGAAACTACAAAACCAAGAAAATACAAGAAAAATCATAAATCTGCAATGGGCAAAGATATTAATGAACTAGGTAAGGCTGTACAATGAACAATTTAACTAACAGTAAAATAACAGCTGTTCAACTTCTCCCTTTTTCTGGTCTAACTCAACACTCTATCATAATAAATATGTCAAATAATTGCAATCCGATTAAAAGTGAAACTAACTGTGCTAATATAACGTCTATGACAAAGTATAAATAATGCAAGGTTAAAGACCTTACTTGAATGAAGCTAAATAACAGATATTGATCTACAGAAAGTATTTTTCTGTCAGAGATACAAAGTACTTGTAGCAATAGATGGGGTATGAACAAATCTTGTTTGATTGATAATACCACATAGAAACTCATCTAATGTAAGCATAATGACGTAACTTACTGCAAACAAGAAATTATACAGAAAAAACAGGACAATTAACTATAATACCGCTCCACGGCCTTCTCATACGGATCTTCGTTATCCCAATCAAAAGAAAGGAACACGGTGGTGTCAAGTTGAGCAGCTTCAGATTTTGAGGAGTCATGCCAAGGGTCAGCAGCTTCAACCCCTTGGTTACTTAGGTCTGCCAAAGCTACTGGAACAGTACTGCTACCAACAATCTCATCAACTTCTGACTCTGTGTCACTGTCCTGTTCACGAATTCTCTTAACAGAATTTCTTGCTTCAAGTTCTTCAGTAGCTGTTTGATTAGATGTTACAGCAAATTCTGAAACTCGATGGAGGTTAGTTTGCATTTGTATCCATCTGTTTAGTGTTGGGAACCTGGGCATCATGAAAGGAAATTAAACTTAATATCTAATCATCCTTATAGACACCCATGCATCCTAATTTCTATTGGATAAAAAGGAATTTATCAAGGAAAAGTACAAAAGAGGGAACCGACTGATAAAAAACTAAAGGAAGAGAGAATAATTTGAAAACCTTTGACAAAGGAAGGCCTTTGTTGCATACATTCATAACGGTGAAGATTGTCTAGCAATTCATGTAGCATAGCTACACAAAGAATGATAAGCTAACAATATTTTAATAACAAGCAAAGCAAAAAAAAAATGTAGGAATTAAAAGCAAAGAAATTCAATCACGAGAATTGCTTTGAAAATCCACAAGAGAACCCCACCCACAAAAAAAAAAACAGTAACCCATGGCTGACACCCATAGCCAAGCCAAGAAAACCACTCTCTCATGAGGATAGGCGTGAAGAAAAGTCTGATGACAAACTCCAGTATTATACTACTTCCATAAGCACAAGAATCACAATAACAAGGCGTGCTTCCAAGTGTGTCGAAACCTTCCTTACCAAAATAGACACACACATTCAAAACAAGATATTAATAAATGTCAAAGAGCCTGTATATCTCAAAGTAAGATAGTTTCAATGGCAACTCGTACAGATAGAATAAGGGATGCTACCTCTCAGATTGATCAAGAGCAAACTCATAAAACAATCTATCAGCATCAGGAGCGTGCAGTAATCCATCATTTAAGGAGCTTGGAATTGAAGAATCACTGCCACTGCACAGTATGCTACTTCCAAACACACAAGCCAAGACAGCCCTCACTGGGGATATTTTTGCCAGATGTTTCACAACATCCAACTGCAGAGGATATAAAGGAACACCAGGAGTTGCTGAAGAACGAGAATAGCAATTTGGCTTTGCATCTTTTGAACTGAGGGACAGGACTTTATTGTCGGAGCCACTCTTAGAAAAGGCAGGAACAACTGGAATGCATGCCCAAGCATGCCCAGATCGTGGAGGATAGACTGGAGGTACACATGCAGATATCACCTCATGTACAAAATCAGCACCCATAATATCAGCTACTTTTACAGCTGCATCAGTACTGCCTCTTTCAAAGACTAAACGAGTCAAAAGCTGGGGAAAAAAGAACAAGAAACATAAACATAAACTATCAAAGGACAGCAAGATACGCTCATGCCCCAAAGCATCAAATTCTGTTTAAGAATGCCAAAGGCTAACTTGATGAAAATATTGTTAAACATGCAAGGAACATAATATCAATAGATGATTGGCTTAGTAAAATGTTCATAGAAATGTTGTGATTGGCCAGAATAGTCAAAAATTTTAGTTATTATCACTATTGTATTTTCAGCAAATTAAAAAAATCATAAATACTTCTCCAGTAATTTTGCATAATTTTGATCAGCGAAGATAGATACAAAATATATTTTGATCATGGAAGTAGATATTGCAAGAAGAAGAAGAAAGATTAGTCAGCTGCATGTGCTAAGTATAGTCATTATCATGGCAAATTAGCATCAAAATCAACCATATCAAATAAATTCCTATAGTTTGAGAACCTTACATCCTTAGGCCACTCGTACACGACAGAGAAAAAATTAAAATCATGAGTAGTATCAGTTCCATCAACTATGTCACCAATTGCAGCAACATGAAGAATGAACTGTGACAGATATGTAATAGGTTTGGCACTCAAGGGACGGAATATTCTCTTCTCAGGATCTTTTATATCATAACCAACAGACTGCATGCCAGTTTCTCCAGCATTTGAACTTGAAGTTAATGGCTTAACAACTCTTAATCCAAGACCGAGCACAATGTCCTTCTCGCTGTTCGAAATAACACTACGTTCAGCATACAACCCTTCGCCTCTAATAGTACTTGATTCAGTATCTTCATCAGCAACAGCTCTAGCAAGGTTATGAAGCTTACCTACAATGCCACAGTATAAAGACATGTTGAAGTCACAGTAGTACTCAGGGTACAGTCCCAAAATATCCAAGATGAAGGGAGGAATCAAAGACCCAAAATATTGTCTAGAAACATGCTCAAAGAAGAAGTGGTACCACTCAGAAACTGTCGCTTGCCCATATGAGCACCTTCAATCATGTTATGTAGAAGAGCAAGGGCACGCTCCCTCTGTTCTTGTCGTTGCAACTCCTTCGATGAAGGGATGAAAATTTCACCAGACAGGATAGCCTGAACTGCTGGAGGGTTATCCTAGAGTAGCAGAAGATCACAAAATAGTATGACGAACAAGATCATATATTTCATCACAGAATTGGCATTCACTTAAATATGCTGATAAAAGTATAGGCAGAAAATTCGATACAATTTTCATGGAGGAAACACAATAAAAATTAGAACAAAATGAACCTGAAAAATATTCACAAAAGTTATATGCTCTGCTCATAGGCATATTAAGAAGCGGGAAAATGCTCAAATTTTGAGGGAGAAATGTTATTTAAGCAGAAAAGATTGGTTCCCCAGCACTTAAAACCAGAAACGGGGGTCATATTTTTTGAATGACAGACACGATTCCTTGAAAATGACTCTGAATAACAGCAAGTACTAACCTGCTCCAAGACCTCATGCAGACACTTCAAAAGACGTCGTGAAACAGAGATTGCACCCACGTCAAGGATCTGATCCCAATAAGTAGAACCTACTTTGGGAGATCCTCCAGGATAGATCTCAGATAATATAATCTGAGCCTGCGTATCATGTAGTCTAGTCAACATGGGGTAGAAAGCTCTGGATTTGATTAGATTGACTTTATATATTATTAGTTATCTTTATTTTAAATACTTAGGATTTATATTATCTTTTACATAGATTTATTTTAGATTAGGATTATCCTATCTTATTTGATCTTATCTAGGATATAGTTTGTTCTTAATTTGAATAAAATTTAATCCTATCTTTTAGGATTACATTAGTTTAGTTTAACTAGGTTTTAAGAATAAAGCTCAATATATAGCCCTAGAATTTCTTCTCCCTCCCTCCTTTTTCTTCTCTCTCTCCCCTCTCCCTTCATTGTTTTACATCAGGTTCTTCCTGCTGCGTTTAACTATTATGCCTTTGTAAGGAAAAACATCTCATCTTTTTTCCCCTTAACCTTCATCAACTAATATTTCTTATATCTTTTTTTACAAAATATGAACTTAGGTGAATGTCACTTGTAACCCATACAAAAAGTCACCTGATTCAGAAGTTGTTGTGACATCTTTGCAGACCTTGCAGAGGTTGCAGCAACATCAATACAGAGAAGAATCTGTCAAGAAATGCATTTTAATTACAACTAATCATATAGAAAGAAAACGTTTCCCTTTCACTCGAAATAACAAAGTGGGAACTTCTCTCTCATAATTTCAGGCACTTACTACAGCCACAGGACCTAACTGAGACCGCAACAAGGAAAAATCTAGATCCTGCACACTGGACACCACATCATCTACCTGCATACAGAAGCAAAATGAATATTTATATTTATATATATTCAATTTGATAGAAAAAGAAACTTCAACATGATAGAACGTACAAGAAAGTACAAAAATTGAGAACAAGAATCCTCCCCAAACAAATAGAAAAACAACAGGGAGAAAAAAGGACTAGCTCAAAAGAGCTTTCCAATCCATCCGAATGTCCACAAGGACATAATACCGGTTCTAATTATAAGAGCTAGTTCACTTTTTTTAATAGATTTAGGAAGCCAAATTAATTATCAAATCAAACCCCTTAAGATGAATTCATATTATATACTATTCAATCTACCCAAATTCATCAATTAGCTATTATATTAGTTACAATTAACTACTAATTTGGTTTTCTAGATCTATCCAAAAAAGTCAACTGGCTCTTATAATTAGGACTGAAGGTAGTACTTTCTTAACTGCAACAGTGATTACTTCACTAAAAAGATATAATTTATGAGGGTCACACAACATGAGAACAGATAATTTAAAATGACAACACTATTTATCTCCCAAGATAGTACAAAACCCATGGGAGTGCCACTATTAAATCAATCCATACATTGTAAAATGAAGTGTAAGGTGGGGAGACAAGTTGTACAGATCAATGGTCGGAGCGGTCATTTCCACCATGGCCATGCTGATGACCACACACAGGATATAATAAGGAGAGAATAAATCCCCAAGCAACATGCTCCCTGACTATCAAAAGATTATCCTGAGTAAAAGTGACCACTACTTGAGAAGACTAGAATATTTACATCAAAAGAAATGGGATGAAACACTGGAAAAATCTCCCAAAAGCCTAGAAGATAAGAACATCAAAAGAGATGCGGAGAAATTTCTTCATATGAAATTATATTGGGATAAGGTATTCGTTCACACCAAAGAACCAGACTACAATGTATGCTTGTCACTGTTCTTACATAACCCTTCCCCTGCCTCTCTTCTAGTATTTTATATTTAGCTGTTCTAGCCTCTACCATTTTTAAAATTGTTGGGCCAAGCTAAAGATCTAGAAGTAATAAAACATTTTAATGTGCAAATAGGGTCAAATGTGACATGAGAAGAGTCAAATGATTGCATAACATACAGATGCTTTTCTGCAGGCTCTATCTACCCATTCAGCTAACTCGAGGGTAGCTTTATCTTCAGCAGATAATGAGAATCTATGGACTGCTTCTTCTCCAATATCAAACTTTGCTTTTTGCATGCAACTGCAGAAAAAAATAAGTGAAAAATTAAAATTAATTATTTAACAACTATTAGTATCTGGACTGCAACAATATTTACAACTCACAAATTAGGCTTCTGCACTAGATTCTGCCAGTTGTATATTGAAAACATGGACAAATTTATGCCAGGTTAAAAGCATTAAAAAAAATCCAGATATAAAACCCCAATTTTATATTGGAACAAACGTAGTTCAACCCATGAATATAATGGAACCAATATGAATGTCCAAATAGCTCCACTTCCTTTGGATGTGAAGAATATATCAGAAGGTGAGAGAAGATACCTACTCAAAAGACCATGAGCAAAAATAAAAAGAGGATATAACAACAATCTTATCCTCAATTGTCCAATCAGATAATAAATCGCTGCTGAAAAATATCAGCTAACTCTTAACCAGAGGAGTTGCTGGTACAGAGCAGAGAGAGAGGGCTGGAACGGTGATTGTATTTCATCCGTATTCAGTCAAAACTTGAAGATGCAAATACCCAACCTCAGGAGGAATGTTGGAGAATGAATGTTGTTCTGCATCACATTTATTTAAGCTTTTATTTTATTTTAATAAAGATTCATTTGTTCCTTAGTTATTTTTTGAATAACGTTTCTATGCATTTAGGATAGCTTAAGTGTTCTATTTTGGCTGGGTGAGATTAGTTTAAGTGTTTGTTTCATTTAGGAGAGGATTAGCATTAGATTACGTCTCTTTCGAGCTCTCTTTGTCATCAATGTCATGCATATACAATCTAATAAAATAAGCAATAAGTTCATACGATCATTAACATTGAATTTCTACACACACACAACTCTTAAAAAAATCCAACTCAAAAACGCAACCCCATGTCATAGCAAAACCATCAAAGAAACTCCTCAAAACAAGCTGAGTTTAAATTATTAAATCTTCTTCACAAATGACAAAGCTAATTGAATAATGGCAGATAGACAAATTTCATGCATACAATATTACAGTGCTAGACAGAGAAAAGGGCAGCTAACTAAGGACACACACAACTTCTAACTACAAGTTAATAAATCAATTACAAGCTATACATGGGTACTGGCGTTACTCACAGGTTAAGTAGCTTGGAAGGGGCAGCACGGAACACTGTCAATGCCTCCTTCCAACTCCAATGCCGCTCCGACAATGGTAGAAGATGCTGCAATATTGACAAACGCCATTCCCACTCTTCAATGAAACGCTTTGCAATTGAAATTCTCCAATCCAGAGCTTGTAAGCTAGCTGTGCTTAGACTGTCATCTAATGTGCTCTCTAACTCAATCACAGATGATATATTATGGCGCAATATATCAAGTAGTATACCAGTGAAAGATATAACCATTTTATTTCCCCCTTCACACTTAATCGGGTCACCATGTTCACAAGAGAATGTATTGGACAATTTAGAATCACTTCCTGGGGATGGGCAATGCACTGAATTAAGAGAGAGATTATCCATGTGCAAGAGTGAAATTATGACATTCACCATAAAGATCTGCATAATCAAAAAATTGAGTTAGATACATATGATACGTAACAGGAAAAAAAGAATCACTAAAGTCTTCAAACTCCCCAAACCAGAGCTTATAAGATAAAGCGTCTTTTAATTCAAAAAATATTTGAAGAGCTCATGGATAATGCAAAAGAATGCCACTGATCCTATTTGATTAATTTTAACACATCTGGAAACAATACATGGAGTATATATCCCATATGAACTTTTCCCCTACGTTTATTTTGAGAAAAACAAGTGATTGAATGATCTAAAGACAGCAGATGATTTCATAATATTTAAAAATAAAAGCAAGGAATATAAAAGACAGAAAAGAAAAAATTATAAAAGAATTAAAAAAACAACATATTGCACTATTACTGATCAGACAATTCATATAAGCCAGGTGATCAACTGGACTTGCAAATCATAACTATATGAAAAAGAAACCACTAGCAATTTTTAACATCTTGAGAAGGCAACCATGGAGCAAAAATGTGACAAAATTAGTCATAAAAGAATAACCTTGCGAGGAAGATTACTGATGGAATCCAAATGATTACGCAGATCTTTCAAATGACATAATGCCACTTGCTGACGAGCTTCTTTTTCATCAGAAATGCTCCTTTCCATTGCTCCTAAAGCAAGAACAGTTGACTCTAGAGCATAACGCATGTGCATGAGTTCCACATCTTGCATCCTATGTCAATCATATGGTTCATGAAGAAAAACCAACAAAGAAAAGGAAGACCAAAGGCAAAATAGCCTAAAGATAATGAGAGGAAACAATCTATAGAATGCTGAGAGTTTCATATCAAAGGTTAAAACAATTTATGTATGCTTTGAAGGGAAAAGAAATAGAGCATGTTAATGCTTTAATATCAAATTTTCCACAAAAGTTGTAGGTCCTGCAGAATAATGTTATAAAATCAGTACTAGTGGAGATTAAATGCCATACATATAGAGAAACTCCCATCCTTTCTTAATCAAAAAGGTTAACGGATATATTATAATCGTGGATGGGTACTACAATCCCCATCCCAGAACCTAAATTCAGCTTCATGAATCCCCAGACAAGAACCCATTTGCCTGGACATTTTTCAAACTGAACAAGTTTCTCTCAGGTTGAGATTCATTTAGCTAAGACTTGTACTTATAAAATCGCAAACAAAAAGAAAATGTCTTAAAACAATTATCAATATAATTTGAAACCCATAAAATGCTATTTGAATTTTTTGAAGAAACTTTCCATATAATGTATTTTATTGGTTAATGCATATAAATTAAAAAAATCTATAACAAGCTGCACTATTTACAAGCCATAAATAATACAAACACAGAGTCCACCTAATTTACAAACACACGCAGAGTACAGCAACCCAGACCCTTGAAATACCCACAAAAATACCCATAATCTATCAAGTGGGTAAGTTTTATAGGGTACCCATAGGTTATAGGCACGTTGATAATATATCAGGAATCCATCTCGAATGACCAGATATCACGTCTTAAAGCTACAAACTTAAATAGCCAGGAGTTAAAATGAGGAAGTAAGGAGGATACTTTATTATAGATATAGTCATCTTTTGGTTATCACGTGATGGCAACGTACAAGAATCAGAGTCTTCAAAAGTACCAGGAAGAGTTGGCAAACCAAAAATTCTATCTGATATATCCATGTATTCCTAGTAAGCGCAAAGAATGTTTATCACGCATTAAAAAAATCAAAACTTAAATGCAGAATGGTTTATTGAATTAGGTAACAATAACTTCTCGCAACCAGCAACTCAAGGTGGTAAATATTTGAGTTGATACCAAGATGTCAGTACATCCCAACAAATGATGAAAAGAAGAAAAAGGAAATTGACGAGCACACCTCTTCCAAGCAGACAAAGTGGAAGCAATTGGCTCCATACTGATCAATTCAATGGCTTCCTGGAATTTTATTCCTGGCACAACATCAAATAACACCTACACAAAAATATTTCTAGTCATCAGACAACTGATATGTAAAGACATGAAATTATTTCAAATTAATGTAACACAGAGACACGTATTATAAGTCATTCACATCATTAATTATTGATAAGCAATGGCAACCCTTCAAAATAAAGATAATCTAGAAATTCAAGCTTACAGATCGCAATGCAGTATATATGGTATATATTACCCGTAAAGGACTTTGGACAGAAAGCCTTTCCAACACAAAGTTCTCAACGAAAGGGTCAGAATAAGCATCTTCATCTCCCAATGCCATTTTTCCTTTTCCAGATAGTGTTAACGAGAATTTTGAATTCCAAGACCGACCAGAATTAACAAAGGCAACAAAAGAGGCAAGATCAAGCTGATAACATAAAGTGTCACAAAGTTGCTCCACGCAGGACATCTGTCAAAGTATAAAATCATATTTATCAATGATCTTCCCACTAAAAATATCTAGTACCTCAAAGCACGCCTGAAATATAAAGATGAAAATACCTCGTCTGATTTATAACCATAAAGAGAAGATTCCTCAAGCCGAATTACTTGTGACTTACTTTTCCAGAGCAGTTGCATTAAATTCCTCCGTGCTGCTATTTTACCAGCCAGTAAATCCCAACCCATGGCAGCTACCAATGGCTGAAGTTGAGGAAACAACTGGAGAACCTGCAGTATACATTAAGTACACGTATTTTATAGTTTATATTTGACAATATAGCAGTTTAGGAGAACTTAAGTTGGTAGTTCCACGTATTTAGAAATGTAGAAATCTACATGCTTAACAGACTAGTGTATTAACAAAAATGGATACATACATCGGTGGCTTCTTCAAGTTGCTCCCTCTTCACAGCAGACAAGGCAGTATCCATGATACACTCTAGTACATGTAGTCCAGAAACACGAGCATAATGGTACATTTCTGCCTTGCAAGAATTGACAGCCTTATTCAGGAAAAATGTCTTATCATCTCCATCCTGATGAAGTTTCAACTCTGCACAATATCTCAGAAACCGCACAAGAGGAGGTGGGACGAAGTTGTCAGTTTGAGCTCTATAGACTTCAATCTCTTCAGACAGCAGCTCATCATGAATGGTCTGAGGAAAAGCATTGATATATGATATAGCTTTTTTATTTAAAAATTAAAAAAAAAATCATACATGCAAGAGACAGATTTTCCTTATAAGATGCCAACATGATTAATTCCAGAAAAGACCAGTATCTTATAAACTCTTTACTCAAAATATCAACTGCTAAAACACCATTTTTCAAAAAACGCCAGCCTAAACCATTTGATCAAGACACTAGAAGAATTTCTCAAGTTTACAGAACATCTCTTGAAAAGATAAAGAAGTTTTTGGTCTGCTTGAATAACAAATTAACAATATAATATAATTGTGTAAGAGCTAGGTTAAATCATGTGTATGAAGAACTAGTAGGCTGAGCTTATACTAGTTATACTACCCTTTTAGTCGACTTACTTTTGTAATTGTTAAGAGACACGTAGAAAACTTGACAATGAAAATTGACAATCCCATTGATACCTCTCTTTCCCCTCCCTTTCTTACTCATTGACTGATCTCAACACAGTTCAACCTAAATTAATATAATGAATCTCAGATTTTGCATGCTCTAACTCTAGGTTTTTTCTGACACTATGCTTCAGTTGTTCTTAAATTTCATTTTTATATGATGGTTTTTCATACATGAACTCTATGTGTAATGATTGTGCCAGACAATTTCTGTAAGCTACTAGATAACAAAATCAGCAGAAGATGTCAACAAGGTATAATTCTCATGCAATAAAAGAATGCTATGATGCAATTTAGCAACATAAGGCAATAAAGCATGTTACCTACAGACACCTTTTAAAACAACATAAAGAAGATTTATACCAAAGAAACCCCTCTAAGGAGGTGAGAGCATGCACCTGTATCATTTGAATAATATCTCTGCAATCCGATGAAAGGGCTTCTCCATAAATCACTAGCAGCTGGTCACGCATGGCATTCCAAGAATCACCAAACTTCTGACTTCTTGATAAAATACTCTTGACGAGATCTTTCAAAACTATGCTACATAAAACATTAAAGAACATGGAGATATAAACATCTAGGAATAGAACTATGCAGCATGAAAACAAGAAACGGAGAAGAGAGTTCCCCAACTGCAATAGAAATTCAGATTAAGAACATTGCATGATCACTTATTCAAATTCATAAGTAGCAAGTGCTCATAACGAAATGCACAAAACGACAATATAAGAATATCAGAAAAGTGCATAGACACATGCGTGCACACAATACACGCACATAACTCAAGAGACAGAGAGCATAAATCAAATCTTATAACTCATAACGTATAGTATGAGTTGTTGCTTAGATGCTTGAACTAAAAGGCGAAAAAGATAAAAGGAGTATCCTCACTTTTTTTTTTTCATGTATCAATTTATTTTATATATATCCTGCATCCGAATCTTGAAATTGTAAAAATTGTTATATCCCATATGTTTTGTCGTAGTCTCATCATACTATATCCCCGTATTGGTGAAACCTACAGGAGGAGCAATCAAAATGAAAGGGAAATACTTAGAAAAACAAAGAAGTCATTCAAATTACGTGAATGGTTTATCAACTAAAGATTTATTCAAATAATAGTTTAGTTACGAGATAGTTGCCAGTATTTCAAAACGCAGTTCATTCATTCAGTCCCCATAAAAAGACTTCAGAACTTATAATTAGGCATAAATTTACACTATGGGGAACTTATCAAATACAAGGAATCAATATCAGGCAAGGATATATGAAGTGAAGAAAATGGACAAACCGGTACTCAGACTCCTCGACTCCATGATCAGAATGAAGAAATCTAATGTGTGAAACTGCTTCTTCCGCGTCACCCGCTTCCATACCCTGCTTCATCGCATCCAGATGAACCACCTGAACAGTCTTTAGAATTGAACCGAGTATTCTAACATCCTCTTCTTCCGACGACTCCACCTTGGCATCGTCACTTTCCCTCGCTGTTGTTGCTAAGCCAGGATCGTAGCACTCCCACTGTCTAATTTGCTTATGTATATTCCCACAAAGTGCATCAAAAATAGCTGCATGATTCAAAATCACCTTCCTCAAACACATCAACTCTCCTCCTTCAACAGGAGGAACACTGGCAGAAACCGAAGTCTCAACCCTGTCCATTTCGACATCCACTTCTGGCCTCAACCTCTTCATTCCCAGCTCCAAAATCCTATCCAGAATTTTCATACGGCTGCCCAAGTCACCGTTTCCATCTCTTAATTCTTCCCCTTCATCCAACTCACTGCGTGGGTCCTCTAAACTTCCTGTGTCCTTTAAAACATCTTTTTCTTTCTCTATGCTTATGTTCTTCCCCGTACCTTCTGACAACAGGTCAATCAAATTTTGAACTAACAACAAGAACTCCGCGCGTAATCGCAGTGTTTCTGAGTCGAAGTTCCATGCGGAAGAAGCATTATCGAATTGTAACAATTCAATCGTAGCTAAATGGGTGAGAAGAGCAGGGGACGAACAAGAGGGTGACCATAAAATATTCTGGAATCGACCCGAGTGAGCAACGATGGTCTGTAAAATAGAGCGAGCTAGGTCGCGGTTCCGAGTTCGAAGAGCAAAAAGAATAGCTCGCAGGGGTTCAAATTGAGCAAGGTAGAGGTGGTTAGCGGCCAAACGAGCGAGGAATTGCGTTTCTCTGGCCATTGTGCGTTCGAGAAATAATTCCCGATGTTTGTGGTCTCACTGCATCAAAAGTTAAGAGAGTTTGTTTTGTCAAATGATTGAATCTGGTGTGTTCGGGACTGATTGCCGATATTTTGCAGCGTGTGAATTTCCAGATGACCTGTTTGGCTCGCGAGAAAATAATGAAAGAAAACTAGCTCAGGTATTTCTCGCCTATGCAAAAGAAATGATGGCACGCCCAGTTAGCCGCCCAAATGGTGGCTGTCGAGGTGAAGATTAGGAGCGGGCTGGATATCAGCTCGTCCAAATCTGAGCGTTTCTACTTTCTAGTTTCTCCCGTCCACGCCAGTGAGAGCTGTGGAAACATTTCCTGAAATTTTGAGGATTTCGCGGAATTTCCAAAAATTGAGACAGCATAATCATTAATTAGATCGTGCTCCATCGACTAGAAATAAAAAAAAAAATCGAATTTTGGTGTTTGATATTCGAATCGGGCTGTAATCCAGTAAAAAATATTTGAATCAGGCCCAATTTTTTTACTTCTATTTTCAGCAAATACTATCTGGCCCTACGCATTATATCTTATATTAAAGATATAATATAATACCATACTTAAAAAAATTCAAATTAAATGTTCATTATATGTTTGTGGTTGTATTTTGTGGATTAATTATTGACTATTGACAATAATTAATTACTAGTTATTCGATATATTTAAAATGTAAAAAGTATATATTTAATAAAATAATATATGATCGATAACAGTAGTATCTTTTTTGGCAAACAACAAGGAAAGCAGCACATGCTAAACCAGTGAGTTTACAAGATGCAACTACAAATTTTTTTAAGGGGCTTGTTTGAATTAACACAAGTGATTTTTATCTCAATTGTGTTTTACAGACTGAGATTGAGAGGTAAAAAATTTATTAGTGTGATGTACTCTAATTTATTTTAATATACACTTTTTACAAAAACCAATTTTTAAAAGTTAGCAGATCATTCCGTACCTTCCCAATAAAAGAAGTCTAATGTCACAAAAGTCGCTAGCAAAAATACTACTTCAATACCAACCTATAAAATGGAAGTAAAAGAGAAGGATGCTTCAAGAATCGGGCTGTATAACAATAGTAGTCTCTAAAATGAAAAGTAAAAATTGCCTTCGTGACAAATGAATCATCCATCACAAATTACTATTTTTAATTTCTGTATCTACAACTCTTAATAAATAATCATAAATAGTAGTCATATTTTGATATTTAAAATAATTTAAACCTTGTTATAACAATTAATTAGCAATAACTCATTAATTGATTTATTGATATTTTAAATATTTAACCATAAACTCGATACTTTCAAATCATCAGTCTATAAGTTAATAATTTTAATAATTTTATTTTAATATTTAAAAAATTTTAAACCTATGATAATAATTAAAAAATAAACACACTAACTAATTATATAATATTTTAAATTTCTAACAATAGTGATAATTTATAATAATCATATATCACATAATTTTTAAAATATTTTGAGTAATAGTAATTAATCCATAATTTTATTAATTAATTATATAATATTTTAAAATTTTAACTGATAATTATTTAATAGTAATAATTAATCCATTATAACCTTTGTGCCTTGACCAAACCCATTAGCTACACAAGCAAATGTCAATTTATAGTGATTTTGGCCATGTTTTTGAGATGGGTCCTATTTTTAAAGCGATCCCTTCACTCAAACATTTGTGTGAGTTCATAGGTGTCGATGTGGAAATGGAGACTAAGAAACATTATTTTGAGGAAAGTTTGGCCTGAAGTAATACGATAAACATTTATACATGGGAAATTGTTCAGAGGTGTGGTCTAATATACCGTTTCTTGGGCAGGTTATGAATATAGTTGTAGGCTATTTGTGGCCATATTTTATAGTTTAAACAGTAATTGTCAGAAGGATCTAGCTGTGAGAAGGTCATACCCATTTGAACCTTTAAAGGTATTTATAAGTTTTTTTTTTTAAAGAAAAGTTCACGTGAGTTGGGTACCAGTCCCTTATCAAAATTAGGGCATAATCTTAGAGCTTAAAGAGCATTTACAGAGGACCTACAATATCGTCTATCAAAGGAACTCTTATAACGGCAGCGAAAATTAAACTCATATCCTTATGAGATATGAACATATTTTTTATTATCTGTGCTAAATTGTCAAAAGTATTTTTTTGTTATCCACTCGGTTCACCGGAATTTTATTCCGACTATATCCGGATCTGATCCACGTCACGCACCTAGCTATGGTGGATGAGTCTCTTAACGAGAATTTTTTATATATATTAAGGCTAAAAATTAAGATTTTATTTAAACGATATCGAATTGTTTATCACTCATACTAACCCCCGTTGGTATTGGCCAAAGTATTTATAGGTTGTGTCCACATGCATAACAATTTGTCCAATACCAATAACTGGATCAGCTAGAGGTTGCCATTTGTAACAATTATGGATAATGGCCGAGGACCAATGGATAATAGAGGCCCAATACAGCCGAACGGCCCAGAGGTGATAAGAAAAGGCCAGCGCATAAGAAGAATGTCCTGGAAGCTGCGAAATTTTGAGGAGGACGCATGAT
This sequence comes from Leucaena leucocephala, assembly GCA_037074615.1. NCBI lineage: Eukaryota > Viridiplantae > Streptophyta > Magnoliopsida > Fabales > Fabaceae > Leucaena > Leucaena leucocephala. The sequence continues at coordinate 3,723,375 of CM073540.1, read as the reverse complement.
ACAAGGACAAATGCCGTTAGAGGAAAGGGTGGGCATGATTTGAAGAATCTCTCTCTCTCCCCTACTGAATTATATGATTGTACTCCTCTGCTTCTTTGCTATATTTCTTCTTCTGAATATTTCTGTGCTTGCTCATCCTGTACCAAATGCCTTGTATTTTGTAAAGGATATTGAATAATACATTCCATTGAATATTTTCATCATTTTGATCTCTGTATATTTCTTAGCGTGACATCATTATCTTTGATCTGATGGTAGTCTCGTGAATGTGCAGTACCTGCGACAGGCTCTGCGGCTCACATTTGAACAAGGGGTTCAGATGCCCAAGGTCAGCTTTAAATCTTCTTTTAGACACTAATGACCATACAGGAACTGTAATGTAATGAGATAGATGAGGTTTGCTCGCCGTTGAAAATTTTGGCAGAACCACCCTTTTGCATGGATTTAAGAGAGAGAGAGAGAAAGAAAGAAAATTCCAAATAGCATATCTTCTTACTTGTTGGAACTTGGAACTGGAGGATGATGCTGAAGTGGATTTCATCTGCTTGCAGGATGCTGGCGTAGAAGTTGACCCACTTGGTGACTTGAATACTGAATCTGAAAGGAAACATGGCCAATTAGTTTTAGAGAAGTAATTCTGCTTTCACTTTTCCTATAACGTGCAGCGGCTTGCGGAATCTTGTCAAGACAAATTCTACGTACTTTGATTCTTACTACTCTTCCTCAAATCTGTTAATAACCATTCCTTATTTTAGGGGTTGTAATAATTTAGGTAGTATTTTGAGACTCTTGTACTCAGGGTGTTCTGCTTTTTGTATAATAAAAGACTAAATATGGGTATGGTTGATCATTTTCAGATACGATGCACCCCCACACGGTGGATTTGGAGTGGGCTTGGAGCGTGTGGTGATGCTCTCCTGTGGCCTCGATAATATACGCAAGACATTTTTGTTCCCGCAATCTCAGTACATGAAGAATACGGGATAGCTGTTCTTTTCGTTTTACACGGTCAGGATATATTTGGTATGAGGGTAACCGAGGGGGGAGAGTAAAAATTTTAATGAAATCGATTTAAAATAATTAAAAAAATGAGATTAAAATTTTTTAATTAATTTTGTTTACTTTTCTATCTTACATATTCTCTTTGTTAAAATATTTGGGATCAATTATTTGGGATCAATTATACAGAAAGATGGTGAAATTTTGGAGGATGTTAATCATAGAATCCAGGTTGGGTGGTTTAAATGGAGAAAGGATACTGGGGTTATATGTGATCGGAAAGTACCAGATAAATTAAAAGAAAAGTTTTATCGTACTGCTATAAGACCAGCAATGCTTTATGGAAGTGAATGTTGGGCTTTAAAAGGACGACAAGAGCATAAAGTTGGGGTAGCCGAAATGAGGATGTTGAGATGGATGTGTGGGCATATAAGAAAAGATAAGATTCGTAATGAACAAATACGGGGAAGAGTTGGAGTGGCACCTATTGCGGAGAAAATAGTGGAGAACCGTCTTAGGTGGTTTGGACACGTACAAAGAAGGCCAAGGGATGCACCGGTGAGGAGGGTGGATCAAATAATATGGAGTCCGGTTAAAAGGAGTAGATGAAGGCCAAAGAGAACGCTCAACGAGGTCATTGAGCGGGATCTCCTGGTCAATAACCTATCCAAGGATTTAGTTTTTGACAGAGCACAATGGCGTCGTATGATCCATGTAGCCGATCCCATTTAATGGGAAAAGGCTCTATTGTTGTTGTTGTTGTTGTATTCTCTTTGTTAAAAATTTATAACTCCATTTATCTATTTCTTTTAAATTGAACTTATTAAGTTTTCCTCCCCTCTTCTCCTATCTCTCTCATAGCAAGTGTTAAATCACATTCATCTATTTTCAATTTTAGTATATAAATTCTTCAATTTTAGCATATACTTTTTTATATTTAAAATATAAATTATTTTTAACCACATTATATGCAAAGAAAAAAATTAAAAATAAATTAAAATATTAAAATTGAGATTGTTTGGGTTGTTATTTTGTTTTTCCAAAACTATAATTTTACAAACTATCTAAACACAATCTTATTTTAGTATATGGACTTTTTAAATTAACGTTTCTAAACAGACTTTTATCTCAAATATATTTTATAAACTATAACTAAGGTAGAGGTTAATTAATATATTGTGTAAAAAAGTCAGTTAATATGGTGTAATTTATGTTTAATACATTTTTATAAAACCAATTTAAAAGTTAACAAGGTCAAATTCGTAACTTAACAAAAAAATCTGATGCCATATAAGGTGTTTGGCAAAAATGCAAACTACTCCAATACTAGCCTGTAAAATAAAAATAAAAATAAAGGATGTTTAGAAGAAGAGGGATTGGATTGTATGAGACGAGTTAATGTGAACCTTTATTATTTTTCCTAACTTTGAGTTCCTGCCTTAATCCCACTTCTAAAGCCTCAAGAGGGATTGGATTGCATGAAACGAGTTAATGTAAACCACCCGAGTTTGGTGCGCTGGGAGCCATCGGAATCGAGTATTGACTACTGACCAGCCCATGCTTGGTTTTTTCAAACCAATGTCCCGCTGTGCAGAAGTTGCCGGCGTTTTATAATTCACCTTCAAGATTGTTGAATTTTATGTTCCATGCCAGTGTGCGCATATAATAGGATGCGCAAATGCAAAATCAAGACATAACAACAGGAGTGGTCGAAAAAACAAGAGTAAAAATTGCCTGTGTAACGAATTTACATAATCAAATAAAGATATTTTTTTGTAAATTTTTTTTTGGAAGGGTTGGATTCACCTATGATTTAAGAGTAGAGGGAATCCCCCTTCTTCCTAGGCGATACTAATATCGAGTAGGGCGAGTCGTCTATTATCCTTAAACGTAAATCTATGTACCGAAGAGCTAAGATATTTACTCGAGCGCCACGATTAGAACTACAATAAAGTGGTACTTCCCAGGGTTCGAACACGCTTCAAATAGTCGCATGTCTCATCTCTTTGCCAGGTGAACCTAAGGATGATGGGTAAATAAAGATATTTCTTATATATGTAAAATACTCTACACTTATAATATGGGTCTACTTGGATAGAATTTTAGAAAATAGCTTATAAATAAAAATTTATAGAAAAAAATAGTTTTAAAAAAAATGAGTGTTTAGATAATTATTAACAAAAAAAATTTTATAATTGATAAATTATCAAAAAATATATGATTTTATTAAGAATATGAGAGATGAGAGAGGATAGAGGGTGGATAAGAGATAAGAGAGAGGAGATATGAGAGAGGAGAGAGGGTATAAGAAAAAGTGAGGATAAAATAGTAATTGGATAGTTCATAAGTTATTTTACTGTTCTAAAAGCTATTCTCAATAGTTTATTTAAAACCTTGATTTTAAACCATAATTTAGTCAAAAAATCTTTTTAGATAAATATATCTATTTAATTTAAAATTTTTCAAATCAAAATTTAGACCAATTTTTTTTTTAAATCTTAGTTTTGTTGTTTGCGCACTATATATTTAAGACAATGATAAAGACTTCCCAAAAAAAAAGTGACAAAGAAAGGGAAAAAAGCATACTCTAAATTAACTATTAATAATTACCAGTTTTAAATTTTAAATATTTCACAATAAATAACTAGACTTTTTGCACTAGACAAGTAATTTTATTATTTATTAATTATAATTATTGGTCTATTAATAAATATTGATACTGATATTCTTCATTTTCCCCCTCTCCAGCATATTGATAGCTCAATTGATAATTTCGTCAGTTATACTCCATAATTCATGCTCATAAGTCATAACCATATCGTATTTTGTTGGACAAAAAATGATAATGTATTTTATGTATGGTAGAATTATAGAGAAATATCATGAAAATTTCAAATTTCTAAATTAATTTCTTTGTCTATATTTTATTAGATATTTACTATATTTGATAAACAAATAAAAATATGTTTTAATATGAATTACTAATACTAATATGAGATTTTCAAATTCTGAAAATACTCTATTTAATTGCAATTTTCTCTTTTATGTATCCCAATAAAGAATTTAATAGAGAAATTCCCAGAGCGCCCATTGTCTGGTTTGAATAACTTGAATCTCATAGGGTGAACAATCCAATCAAAGCAAGTAAGCGGCCCCCTAGTATTCTTCTACCCCTTTTTCTCTTCGTCGTCTTCAGTTATCAGTTCACCGTCATCTCCAACCCTGTCGTTTCTTCTTGGCTTGGCCTCCGCCTTAATTCAGGTAAGTCTACGAGTTCGTTCTTCATTCTTCATTCAGCTTACGCCAAACCAGTAAGTGTTGACTCTGGTTTGAGATTTATTTGCACACTGTATACTGTATTGTTAATACACCAAAAGGAATTAATATCTGCACACAGTATTGTTAAAATGCGACAATCTGTGAAGTAATTTACGATAGTTAGCATCAAGCTTGTATATTAGATTCTGATGTACCGGAGGGGATGACTAATAATTGGTAAGAGCTTCTATTTAATTTTTAGTTGATAGTGAAATCATCCAGTGCGCCGCTGACGGATGTTTTCAAAGATACCTAATTATCGGCTTCAAATTGAATTACTGTTTCTACATCTCTTAGATTTTTTTTCATGCCTGTCTTCTCTGTACACTCTAGATCCGAAAAAATGTCTTCAGAATCCAAGGAGCCTCCTGTACCACAGCAATACGAACAACCATACCATGATGATGAAGAATCTAAGTCTCTAAGCAAAAAAGCAGCTAAAAAGGAAGCGGCTAAGCAAGAGAAACTACTACGCCGCCAAGAAGCTGCCTTAGCCGCCGCGGCGTCATCTCTCTCCGTTGGTTCTGAGGAAGACGCTCTAGCCGCCAAATATGGCGACGTCCCACTTTTGGAGCTCCAGTCTAAGACCGTGGCTAACATCTCCGATTGGACTAAAGTCGAATCTCTTGACAATTCATTGGAGAGCAAGTGGGTTCTGATTCGGGGCCGAGCGCAGACGATCCGAGCCGTGGGGAAGAAAATGGCCTTCTTGGTTATCAGAGAGAACGGGTTCACTGTGCAATGTGTGGTGCAGGTGCAGCCCGATCAAGTAAGCCCTCAAATGGTGAAGTATGCTACGGCATTGAGCCGGGAATCTATTGTCGAAATCGAGGGGGTCGTCTCAGTGCCCGGGGCTCCAATCAAAGGCGCTTCACAACAGGTTAAAGTTATTCTTTGGGGGACGATAAATTTATGTTGACAAGAGTACTTATTTATCAACTCGAGATGGATATATTCAGTAATAATGCCTTTTATGTATTTATCTTAGGCGTCTATTGGTTTACTTGGAAAAAATATTTTTCATATAATTGAGCATCTTGCTAAGGTTACCGTTTGCAATGATGGGACGCTTATTTTGCTCTCAGGTGGAAATTCAAGTGAGGAAATTATATTGTGTGAACAGGGCTGTCCCAACTTTACCTATTAATATTGAGGATGCTGCTCGGAGTGAAATTGAAATCGAGAAAGCTCTTCAGGTACACTGGTTTGATACATGCTTGTGTTTGTTCAATGTGAACCCGTTTATTGTCCTGCCACGTATTTGTTAGATTCTGTTCGCTATCATTTCAACTTCTGCTTGCCTCAGATCAACTGTGTTAATGTTTTCCCCTTTTTATGTATATTGATTAGATCATATGATGAGTGCAGGCTGGGGAACAACTTGTTCGGGTCAATCAGGATACGCGTCTAAACTATAGGGTTCTAGATGTTCGGACACCGGCCAATCAAGCAATTTTCCGCATTCAATCTCAAGTTGGAAATGTAAAGCATATCATCATCAAGTGTTATTATGAAGTGTTCCTTTGTATATTTAATTTATTCTCTATATAATCTCAGTTGTCAATTTTTTAGAATGCTTTTCTTTATTGTTTATGGCAAGAGTAACAGATTAAGATACTTGTTTAGCATATTTTTAATGGTTGCTCAGGTATTCAGACAATTCTTATCGTCTGAAGGCTTTGTTGAAATTCACACACCAAAACTAATTGCTGGGTCTAGTGAAGGAGGTGCTGCTGTCTTTAGACTAGATTATAAGGGGACACCTGCGTGCCTTGCGCAGTCACCTCAGCTGCACAAGCAAATGTCAATTTGTGGTGATTTTGGCCGTGTTTTTGAGATTGGTCCTGTTTTTAGAGCAGAAGATTCCTTCACTCATAGACATTTGTGTGAGTTCACCGGTCTTGATGTTGAAATGGAGATTAAGAAGCATTACTTTGAGGTAGGTTTGGCGTCGAGAAATATGATAAACATTTACATATGAAATTATTAAGAGGTATGGTCTAATATACCATTTCTTGAGCAGGTTATGGATATAGTTGATAGGTTATTTGTGGCCATGTTTGATAGTTTAAACAAGAACTGTCAAAAGGATCTGGAAGCTGTGGGAAGGCAATACCCATTTGAACCTTTAAAGGTATTTATGCGTCATGTGTCAACAGGCATAATAAACCTACAGTAACATATGATTTAGTTATCTATTATGTCGTCTGCATAAGATATTAATGTGTAATACTAACAATTAGATCAGTTAGTAGTTGCCGTTATCTTTGATCTGATGATAGTCTCATGCATGTGTAGTATCTGCGACACACTCTGCGGCTTCCATTTGAAGAAGGGGTTCAGATGCTCAAGGTAAGCTTTAAATCTTCTTTTATTACTGTAATGAGATAGACAAGGTTTGCTCTACCCTTGGAAAATTTGGCAGAACCCTCCTTTTGTGTAAAATCCAGATAGCATATCGTCTTATTTGTTGTTGGAACTTGGAATTGGAGGATGATGTTGAAGTGGATTTCATGTACTTGAGTCAATCGCTTTGCTTACTAACCTGTTTAAGGGGCTGATGCTTGGATATGATGCCCTACTTTTAAATATCCACATTCTCAGTTTATTTGTTCTTACCTTCCTTAAATGTAACAAGTCTAAATCAATCCCATGCACTCTTGTGCCACTTCTGTACATAATCAAGGCTGAGATTTAAAGATCATATTTGGTCATAGAAAACATCATGAGCTTGATAGCAGTTGTGAGATTTTCCTCACCTTGCTAACTCAGATGTATTAGTCCTAAGTTAATTGGCAGTTTGAAATGTGTATCTTGTACTTGGAGCAATATTTAATTACCTAGCTCTGGCTCAGTTGCTTGGAAGTTATGACAGTTAATGTAGTGACAAATAAAAAAGGAAATGGATATATAGTATGCATGTATTGTGATCAGTAACCCAATACACTCTGTCATGCAGGATGCTGGCGTAGAAGTTGACCCTCTTGGTGACTTGAATACTGAATCTGAAAGGAAACTTGGCAAATTAGTTTTAGAGAAGTAATTCCGTTTTCACTTTTCCCATCTACTTCAATATTTTTATCTAATATTTTATTTGATTTTTTTTCATGAGGCATTATTTTAAAAATTTTGGGCGGACTGTAATTCTCTTCATAGGTATGGCACTGAGTTCTACATCCTTCACCGTTACCCACTGGCCGTGAGGCCATTTTATACAATGCCTTGCCATGACAATCCGGCATACAGTAATTCATTTGATGTCTTTATTCGAGGTAAGCTGAGTCATTTGTTATGGCCTTGGTATGTCTTGCACTCGTCTTTTTAGTTTGTATTGGCGACAAATCCTCTAAGAAGCTGGGTTTTGGGCGATTGCTAGTTATAACTTCAGCTACTGGTGTTATAATTTGTTTTAGGTGAGGAGATTATTTCAGGAGCTCAGCGTGTCCATGTGCCAGAATTCTTGGAAAAACGTGCAGCGGCTTGTGGAATAGATGTCAAGACAATTTCTACGTACATTGATTCTTTCAGGTATTCATCATCACCTCTTACTACTATTCCTCAAATCTGTTATCATTCCTTGTTTTTGGTATTGGTACTAATTTAGGTAGTAGTTTAGACTCTTGTACTCGGTTTGCCTTGCTTTTTGTACAATGAAAGACTAAAAAATGTGTATGGTTGATCATTTTCAGATATGGTGCACCCCCACACGGTGGATTTGGAGTGGGCTTGGAGCGTGTGGTGATGCTCTTCTGTGGCCTCAATAATATACGCAAGACATCTCTGTACCCGCGCGACCCTCTTAGGATAGCCCCTTGACTAATGCATTCAAGCAGTGGTCTGGATGTTACCTGCAATTTTCTCTAACGTGAATCCTGGAGACTGTATTTGTGGTTTTGGCAGCGTTGATGCCCATGACACTTCAAAATAATCAATATTTCTCTGTTAAACTTTATTTAACAAGCATATACTTTTTAATTTGGCAAATAACTATTCGCTGCGTCGTGATGTACTTTTTGAATGCACAAAGCCACAAACAATGAAAAAATTGAATGTCTTCTTATAATGCACAAAAAACGATTCTGATGTTTTATAAAATTAATACAGCTATGGTATGGGCTTTTACATTTTGCGCGGAGTTCGAGTACTTATTTTATATGGTTCCGGATGGGTTATAGATTTCAGATTACTTGGGGAGGATCTGTTGTTAGAAGGGCGATGGCGGGAGTGCTGCCAATAAATTATTATTGGATGTGTAACGAAAGTATTATCTTGACAAATACAGGGAAGCTACTTCTACTTTCTGTGAAGCCATGTCAAAATAGATGGAGCCTATATTGAATATCCCTCTGTCTCACACTTGCACATGCGGTCTGGTTTCAGTCCGTGTTAGGATTCGGGCCTGATCGTTCAATGCCACGGGATAATGACTGCGAGGGAATGAACATAAGGATTTTCAGCATTTTCTTTTGCACGAAGACCGTGACTTACAAACATCATTTTCAATACTACTTCAAGATTATTTATAAGAAACAAATCACTGTTTAAATTTAACTAAGAATTTTCTTATAAATAAACTCAGGTAGTAATATCATAATATTATTTTTTTAGTACAAAAAAATTTAAATAAATTTGATACTAATCTTCTACTAATGTCAAGGCATAACTTCAAAATTTAAAGAACACTTACAGATGACTTATGATCGTCTACCAAAAGAACTTTTATAACAACAACAAAAATTAAACTCACGCCTTTATAAAATATAAACTTATTATTTATCATATGTGCCAACTCTTATTAGTAAATATCATAATATCTTGAATGAACACTCGAGCACACAAAAGATGAGCCCTTCCACAATTTTATTACGCACATGCACAACCTGGTTCCAAAAATTGGAAGGTCGCCATTTCCTAAAGAAAACTGCAGTTTCAAAGCGCTATACACAATTGCTGCCTATTGTAATCTACTATAATGTTTTAGGCGTAATTTATATCAAAATTGAGGGGAGAAAAAAAAATGGAAAATCTATCGCCCTAGAATGAATATAAATTAGAGGTAAAAAAACAATACAGCCTCCCAAACCGCTAAAACAAATCTCTCCATTTAGAACACTGTTAATATCCAAAACCATTACCAACAAAATCCTCTTCGCCACTACTTAAGGATTCAAGTACTTGACTATCATCATCCTCCTCATCGCCTTCTGTCACAATCTCCAATATTCCAGTTCCTCCATCAAAGTCTAAATCATCCATGATGAAATCTCCATCATCGTCATCGTCATCAAGATCTGTTATACTATCGTCGTCCTCATCATTGCTCAAATCATCAGCATCGCTCTCACTTTCCTCACCAAGTCGGCCAAGTAAAGGATCCACATTAGCGTCGTCGTCATCATCATCCTCATCTTCCTCCTCACTTTCAGCATCATCAGGATCAGAATCATCGTCAGTTGGTCTCCTACGGCCAATTTCATGGATCCTGGCAGATGCAAACATCTCATCTTGATCATCCATTGTAATCAACCCAACAAATGAATCAGTTGGTTCAGTTGCAAAATCAAGCACACAGCGATCCACTGGAATAGTGGCAATATCAGAATAATTGACTGCATCCACAGTGCGGAAAGCTGAAAAAAGAGGATGCTTGACTCGTCGTGTGTGGACTGCTGACATTACATCCTCAATATTTCGCCTTAGGATTGCATAAATTACATCACCACGTCCATTGAATGTTATTGCCGTTTGATCCAATGAAGGCACACTTCGTAGCAGTCTAAATTTACGCAAATCCCAGACTTCTGAGTTTATAATAACCTGGTAAAAACATTTTTTGACAAGCATTGGAAAGATGGGTTAGAATACGACCATGCAGATAAAAACCATTACAAATTTGATATTTTAATTTAAATTTTAAGCTCACTAGATATCTTAGATACAAACAACAAAATCAACCTAGCATTAGTTATATCAGGTAAGCCCTCTTCGAATGAACGAGAGGGACATGAACACACTACTATTTCTATATTCCTCATCTAATGTAGTCTCCAAATTTCTAAACTAAGAATCAATTGTATATGCTCTTCCTACAATCCAAAGTAATGCTGAGATAGATACTCAATTCTGCATACCTCATTTCCAGCAGGATGAAAGCCCCCACCCCCATAGTCTGTGAATTGATCAAAGCGATGAACAGGCCCAGAGGCCCGCCGATCCCATAAGACACCATTCCAAAGCAGCATTGAGTCAGAAGGGCTAAAATGTATCAATGAATAGACATGACCCCTTCCTGATGAACTTGCAAATGTATCGGATAGCTTTGACTCTAATTGAGCAGTTTGAATATCATACAAGAGGATTTCCCGTCGGGCAGATTCTGATGATAAGGCAGCGAAAACATTGCCATTATTGCTAAACCTGGCAGCCTTGCACCCATCAAATGAATGCGTAGGACCCAGTGATACTGCTGATGCATCCCACAGCCTCACTTCTTGGGAGCTTGAAGAAAGCAACAGTTGAGTCTCTCCCGAAACAAAAGATTGGACAAGCGTCAAAGGAGACTGATGAGATGGAAAGGTCTCCACCACGTTGTTGTTGGAGTCAAATGTTTTGAGCTCACCATTGTGGCTCCCAACAGCAATACGAGATGAGTCCCCAATAAAAGTAATGCATGTCAATAAGGCACCAGCATCATCCCGACATGTTCGCCATGGCCTAAACCTGCTATAAACAAATTGCCGGTCCCTACGATTCCCATGCACTCCGCCATACAAATGTTTAAATTCACGTGTAGAAAGCCGAGCTGTCACATTAGATGGGGCATCAAGGCTTCGCTTTGGTTCAGGACAAACATGTGGGTGCAAAAGAGATAGTGGAGGAAGAGTGGTTATAGGAGCTGGGCATTGGCGATGCTGATGCTTCAAATACTGAACCACTAGAGAGTCTAATGTTAGACGCTCTTGATTGTTGGGCTGAAGGTCACTTGATATTTGGGAGGATGGTGTCATTTGACCAAGATTTGAGCTGTTTAATTGACCATCATCCACATACTCACCTATGCATCGCCCTTGTTGACTTCTCAGGTTGGAACTTGGAGTAAAAAACCCAGCGGCATCATTCTGCAGGCTGCTTTTACGGGTCGTACTTGGAGTTGGACAAATAGGTGATCGAAGTCCCTGATCCCCAGCATTTAGTCGCTTTCCAGATGATGACAATACTCTTATATCCTTCAAATCGGATAACTTGCGTTTCATAGGCAAGATGATTGGGGCCTTATACTGAGACTCTGCATCAATGTTATGTTTCATTGAAGGTTCTGATGGAGTCTCTAATGAAGTTGAAAATTCAGAAGACTCCTTCCCAGCAGTCAAACCTTTTCTTACTAGTGACTGCTGAGAATCAACAGATTGATGTCTGGAATGTAGGCCAAAAGAAGATGAGAAAGTCAGCGTCTTTTTCTTAGAGGACATGGCTGAATCAGACTTCATGATGGAATCCTCATCCATTGCATTATGCTTTAATTTGCTAGTGAGAAATCCATAAGGAATCCGACCAGAGGGCCAGTGAAGTTGTATAGAAGTAGCTTCCTGTGAGGTGACTGCTTGTGCAAGAGATGATGGAGCAACCAACGATGGCAAAGGATTCAACTGAGCCTCTTTAAGCAACGTAGATGCAGTTTGTGACAACCCAGATGCTTGTAGGTGCTCATGAATTAGGAGCAAAAGTTCCCTGAATTTCCAAGGAAAAGCAGAACACAAAAGAATAATCAGAACAGAGGAAGAGGGAACCGGGAATATATAGGAAAATTTGACGACAACAAAAAAACAATTTGACAATGATTCAAAATCAATGAAAAGCCACCAAATACCTAGAATGGTAAGTAATAGGAGTGGCAGCAGCTATCGCTGCTCTTTCAATGCGTCTTAAAGTAGGAGTAGCTGCATCAGTAGCTGCTAAGGTACTTGCACGACCCGAGTTGGTCACAATCTACAAAATAAAAAGGGAGGTAAAAATCAATAGCACCCCTTATGTAGCGCATGTCAGAGCATTGAATCTGTATGCTATCAGCTCATGCTGGCCCACTGAATATTGTACAACATGGTCAACACCTAACACACTCACTTTCAAATGCCAACTAAACAGAACTCAACTCAATACTAAAACCTCAACTGTAATTTCTTCAATTTCCTTAATCTCAATTTTTATTTTCAGAAGCATACAGAAACCTCCCTGAACAAGGAAACGTGAATAAATAAAAATGAAACATCAGCTGGAGGTTTATGCATGTGTCCAGGGCAGGCCAACCTAGGTTTTGTCCATTTCAACAAAGGCTCATGATAAATCGGGATAATTCAAAGGTTGTTAAACTCTCTGTGTATATCTATAGGGAGCCACATTATTCATAAGTCATGAATAATGTGGCTCACTCAAAATTCATGCAAAGTATAGGCCCACAATCTAGTTTTACTAAAATGACAAAGAAAGAAATATGGCGCTGATCTGAACTGAAAGTCCCCGCTATCAGTGTTTCTCCAAATTACACAAATTATAATTTAAAAAAAATAATTGATTTTTTTAGGTGGAGAAAACACCTGCAGACTTGCCAATATGGGCTAAAGTTGTTTAAGAATTAGCAGTTTCCTTAGGATGGAATGGTATGGTAAGTGGTAGAAATGCAACATACCCTCTTTGGCTTAAAACTTGCTAGCATTACATTCTCATTATAAGGGGTGATATGGGAAAGATAATTTACAAGCCATTCCGTGCTATAAATAACTTTCTCTCAAACAATGGAAAGGCACATGACTTGCCATTCCACTCTTCACCTTTCCATTTCATTCCGACAAAAACTCTCAAACATAGCTAAAAGAAATGAAACAGGACAAGATACTGAGAAGAAATAGAAGAATAAATACAAGTGAAAAGCCTGCAACATGCACTACAGGGCTCAAGATGGCTCACCCCAATTAGCTCAATTGCAGCCTGGGAAAGTTCAGTTTGCCACCTTCCCTGTTCTGTTCCAGTTGTCTGACTGCCTGAATCTCTTATCAGTTCAGAAAGCTTTTTCCCTACCTAAGAACACAAAAAACCAATTAATGCCAGAATAAAGGATTAAAACAAAACTTTGAAAAACCAATACTTCCTTTCAAATATCAATAGCAAGTATAAGCTTGTAGCAGATTCACCTCTATTTTTATACTTGACACAAAGTTTGACCCCATGTCAACAGGATATAAGGCATGCTGAGATGAGAACAATATGTGCGATAATGTGTCAATTAGAATGGGCAAAATAGTTACCTGAAGCTTCGTCAATATGTGTGCAATAGTATCATCTCTGGCTAAACCAAGAAGGACTCGACATGCTAGAGCACGGAGGCAGTCTAGAGCAGCAGGAGGTGAATATATACGTGGCTGGAGGAGATGCAGCAGGACTTTTATTCCATTATTAGAGCGGACAGCCTCTCTTGCTTGACGATATCCTTGTTCCAGTTGGGCAGCCAGGCCAGCACAACCCGCTCCAGCACCCAGAGATATTCTACGGTCTCCAACCAATCCTGAAGTTGCAGTGGCACCGGCAGTTTGTGGAGTGCTGTTAACAATCTGTGTAGTAGCTGTGGCAGCACTACCTCGATCTGTGACACCAGATTCTCCATTCCGCTCCCTTTGATCAGCCTGGTTAGAAATGTGAACAGCTCGATCTGAGATATTACGCTCATTGTTTCTATCTCTGGTCTCTGCAGGAGGAGCGTTTGCGGTCTGGGTAGAAGCTGACTGCTGACCTTGTGCAATTAGAGGTGGCTTATTGCTGATCGAAGGTGGAGGACAAACAAGATTGACTAACACACTTAATGCAGGCTGAATAATCTGAAAAGTAAACATAAATAATTAATCTGAGACACAATATATAAGCATAATTTCCATGTCCACAGTTGAAAGACTTTATTTTCCTACCCCCGCAAAAAAATTAGAAGTAGAGACTACAACTGATAGCATATAATCTTTTTACCTCAGGGATCACATGACTAGTAGCAACGTTTGCTGCATCCAAAATGACAGCTATGCCAACACGATTATTGCTTAATGTCGTGTTTACAATCATCTTGCGACTGCTAGGTACCAGAGTAACAATGTGCAGGACACCCAATGCATATTGAAGCAAATCATGCAAATATCGTTCCACAGGTGGAGCCTACAAATGACCAAAGTAAATACTCACCAAATTGAAAAAAGTACAAGTGTAAAATTAAATATGTCATACCTGACACAACTCCAACATCGTAACATGCCCATTATATGCCAAGAACTTCTCAACTGCAGGCCAACGTGTTCTAACAAATGCAGGACCTAGCTTGCGATCTTTCTGTAACTGCAGGAATACTGCATCGATTGCCTCATTACTAATGTCCAGTGGCTTGTATGCTGCTCTTGCACTTGGAATATTCCTAGTAGCACTACGATTGCTTTTGTTCGGGCGAATGGAATCCACCAGTAAAAGAAGATGCGCTCTAAAATATTGCCGCAAAGCAACACAAGTGTGATAAGCTATCTGCTTCTCAGATGATGTCAGTACTTCTGCAGGGGATCGATCATTCCGAAGTGATCCACCGCTTGAGAGGCCCAGGGCCCCAGAATTTACTCCTGATCTCACAGAAGCAGCATCGTTTAGAAGGCCCAGTAACTTCTGTAATCCATCCTGAGCATCAAAAGCATCAATAACTGCTCTAAAGACAAATGCAGCAGCAAAAAACAGTGCTGCATTCTTCCGTGCTTGGTCTTGAGAGCACTCAATTAGTTGGAGTGCCAATTCGACCACATGATAGACCACGTCTGATGGAAGAGCACAGACCCGTTCCATGATTCCCTTTAGTAACAATATAGACGTCAGAGACACATTGGAAAAAAAATATAGACATCAGATAAGGGAGCAAAAAAGCCCCAGACAAAAGTAATAAAAAAAATAAATATACACATATCTATGAAGGATAAACATTAGGCCTTTTCACAATAATAACTATTATACATAAGTACCTGCAAAGAACCAATAGTAAATAGGCAGGAAGAAAAGCCTGAAAAAGTTTGAGCCATTCTTGGGACAGCAAGCAATTTTTGCATGCCCCCACGGTCCACAAACAGAGCAGCAAATTTCCGATGAGCAGCCAAAGCACAGATCAGTTTCATGATATCAGGCAGCAGCAAGGCAATCTTTGATGCTTCCCGATGTTTAGAATTCTGATGCAGAAGTGCAAGACACACATCTACCCCTTTCTCATGCAATACAGGTCCAAGAACTTCAACATATTCTCCAAGCATTTCAAGGCACTGAATGCAATATTTTTCCCTCAGCAGTGCAAGTGATTGACTATTCGGGATGAAGTACTCCTCAGGCTCCTCGACAGATTCAGTTTCTCTGCTACATGCATTCTCTGTTTCAGCATTGATGATGGAATTCCTGGCACCAACCAAAGAGGAACATTATTTCCGGGATCAAAAGAAGTAGGATGGCAATCGTTTACATCAGAACTAAAGTTGATGCGGCTCCTAAATATATTCTTACATACCTTGAAACTTCAATTGCAGATGAAGCATCAATAACAGTTGATGCAGCTCTGGAAGCAGCCAAAACAGCAGCTTCTTCATCATTAGTGGAATTAAATTCCTGAATTTATATAGCAAAAAATCCCACGATTAAACATCTGTGCACATAGAATGGTTATATATAATAATAAAAAATTACACAATCTTCAACATACATCTGAAGCTGCAGTTTTAACAAGTTCAGCAGCAGCATCACCAGCTGCTTTTACAGCTTCTTCTGGTGCATTGGCAGCTCGGGCTTCAGCTTCTGCTGCTTGGACTGCTTTCCTAACAAGATCGGCAATATCTTTGCTTCCAATACGGCAACCCTGAAAACAATCATCATTATCCTCTCTTTCCAAAGAAGAAGCTTCAGAAGTGATCCTAGCAAGGGTCTTCCTGGAATCAACCACCCTTCTAGCATCAGCAATCCTTATTGTGCTCCTATCTTTGATGTTCCTTCCCTGTCCTAATTGACTAACAGAGCCCGGAGATGACAAAACAGGTTCACTCTCTACAGTCCCATCACCGAACCTTCCCTTTCCTCTGGATCTAGGCCATCCGCGGTTTGCACGCCGCCGTGAAGAGTCATCTCTTGTATTGTCATCATGATCACCAAATTTTATCCTTCCATCACGTGCATCCCTACCATGCCATCTATCATCCCCATCAGTATCAGCACCTTCACCCAACCCATCGGGTACCTCACCGTCAACCCAAGACTCTTCTTGGCAAGTTTGTACAGTAATCCCTCTATCTTGATCCTTTTCAAGTGCTCGGTCATCTAAGGCCCTCTCATCAGACGTCCTTGTATCATCTAAATGACTTGATTCCAGGGCCTGACGAAATCTACCACGACTATCCTCTCTACCTCTTGTTGAAGTATTTGCAGAAGCATGCTTAGTATCAGTTAAATGACCAGTATCCTTCTGGCTGCTACTCGTTTCCCCCAGCACACAAAAACGAAGATAACGCATAAGCTTGGCTGACAAGCCAGATGTTAAAACATCTTCCACTACCGAACTGCCACTGAAATTGGTCCAAAAGAAAATTGAAAATTAAAAATGGAAATGAGCACTAGAAAAATACATTTAAGCATGATAAATACCAGAATGCTGTAAAAAAGTGAAATTACTCAAAATTTGTGTGAAACTTTTAAATATGAAATTGCAAATGCATACCCAGCCAAACACACAGCAAGGAGTCCAGTTGAATAGGTTTTCAACATTTCGGAATCTGAGGCTTCCCTTTGCCCTGGGTTATGCTTCAGGTTCTGTTCTTCCAAAGAAGATCTAATATTCTCATCCATGACCCACTCTTTAATATTATCCAGAACAGGATCTTCAAAATCATGAGGATACTGTCCATTTAAACTTATCAGATTAATAGGACAGCGCATGAAGAAAAAATGGGTTAAAAGAAGGGAGGATTCTATCAAAAAAGACTAAGTTGGGAAAAATAAAAAGAAAATCTTACAATCCAAGTCAACGAACAGCTCAGAAGAAGCCTAGCAGCTGCAGCCTGAATGGAAGTATTGTATCTTGTATCTGACAGAAACTTAGACGATATCAACTCAAAGAATTCATCATTTTCCTGTGGATAATGAAAGAAATAAGGGTGGTTGTGAGTGAACAGCAACTAGGATAATCATCTCAGAACCTTACCTCACCAAAAAAAAAAAAGCTTAGGGAAAAGGTTAAAAAAAGACTATGGATTTCAAAAATACCCTGATTAAGCTCCCAAGGCGCCCAACATTATGAGAGGCACGGGCATTACTGGAGGAGGAATGACCATTCTCTTCCATGTATCTACATTGCACAAATAAATAACATTTACTGACCGAAAGAAGACAGTAATGGATGATAAAAGGTCAAAACACAACCTCAAAAAAAGTACAAATTGATCATTAACACATTATAAAAATGCCAACTAAAGCCGTGTTCTGTTTCAGAGATACATGTATAAAAATGCTGCCCAAAAGGGGGTACGCATTTAACAAGTGATCAGGATGCAACATACTAGTATCATGTTATTTGTCAAGAAACCCAAAAGAGAAACAAGACCAAAAGGATGTAAAACAATAAATATACGGAAAATTGGTCGAAAATTTACTCGAATTTCATAATTGCAGGTGATGGGGCGAAATTAGCAAAGAAATTGCCCGTGGAAACGGATAAAAAACTAAGCATACCGGAACTCTTGGGTTTCAAGAATGGAGGCAAGGGCATGAAGCACAGTAGGTTTAGGGTTATCAGGCGCAGAAGTGATCTTCTCCATCAAGCTTAAAGCCTTCGAAACCAACTCCTCCTCCTCCTTCTTGGACGCGTCTTCTTCCTCCCCCGCCCCTTCCTGGGGTTGGGGTTGAGACTGATATTCTGCAACTGAGGGAGGCGGAGGAGCTTGGTTTTGATTGTCCTGCTCATCCATGGTGGCCTCTATAAACTACGAGCGAGAGCAAAATGAATACACAGAATCGGAGACGAAATTTAAGAAAAGAATTCCGGACAAATTATATGGATTATTGTTTTCGTATTATGGGTTGAGACGCTTCCTAAATATACACCAATGAACCTTGTGATTATTTTCCGTTTCGAAGTTTTAGTTGCAGAGTTTGAAGAGAGAGAAATAGCATCATACAAAATCAAAGAAGAACGAGGGTGGTGCAATGCGTTTGGTTTTTATAGAGGACGAAAAAGTAGACAGAAAGTGCTCCACAATGGATCGGTTCCGGAGATGAAAATACCAGACCCGTTTGGAAGAACCCTAGAATAAAACTACTCATCAAATATAAGCCCGTTTTCAACCCAAAGAAAAAACGGTCCATTTACACGGGCCTAGCCGGCATTTGATCCAGAAAAAGACCTTGCGTATTTGAAGCTGTAAGGACTTTCGGGCCCCCACAACTAGCCCAGAAAGCTAAAAATTTACGGGAACTATTAATGTACTTTAATTCTTTATAACAACTAACGAAAGTTAGTCCGAGTAATAAGCGATTCGACATCATTTAAATGAAGTCTCGAATTTGAGCTTTAGTGTATATAAAAAATTTCCATTGGGAGACTCACCTACCATAGTTAGGTGCACGATGCGGGTCGGATCTAGATGTAGTTGAGTCAAAACTCCGATGAATCGGGTGGACAACTAAAAAAAAAAAATATTTTAATTCTTTGATAAAAATCCTTCTTTTCAATCAACAAATCTTAACACAATTGCTAGAGATTGTGTCCCTTAAATAGGATATTTTAGTTTCAAACCAAGTATTAGGCATAGAAAAACGCTAGGGACCCTGCTTAATTTCTAAAAAAAAAAATTCTTTTTTTATTAAGTCTCTTACGAAATTAGGTTTTGAATTGTATCTTTTACATACCAGTATTTCAGTTTAATTTGTTATAAATAAAATTATTAGCAATTACGTGTTGCTCTGGATATATATATATTATAAGTTAACTTTATTAAAAATGATATAATAATATTATTGGTAATAAATTTATTTGTAATAATTTAAATAAAAATATCATTTGTAAATATATTTTGAAAATACCTTAACTAGTTAATTGTCAGGGACCGAAAATAGAAAAACCAGTCCACCATCTAACAGGCATTTATTTCAACGCCATTAGATTGTGATTATATTACAATTAGATGGTTAATATCCTTAATTAATACAGATCCAAATCCCCCCATTTCCTGCCCCCCCCCCCCCCCAAAAACAAATCCACGACCCGAAAAGGAAAAAAGAGAGAAGAAAACAAAAAGAAGCAGCAGCAACAACGAATTTCTTCAAGGGATCCACATGACATTTTGAATTTCAATTACTCAGTTGACCTTCTCAAAAGATAATAAATTAGAAAACTAGCAAACTAAGCAGTAAAGGGGCAAATTACAGAAGGGAGAAAAGAAAAAATATAAAGAACACTGTTCGAATAGACCCAAGTCTCTCAGCAGAAACCGATTCGATCATGATTCTGAACTTGCAACTTGGCGTCGAAGGATCTTTATCAGTGACAACAGAAAGATCTGGGAACTTGCAGGCACTATTCATCTGATCATTCACTTGGAAGTAACTGTTAAAAGCATAAGAAATATTACCCCTAGCATCTAAGTTCCCACATGAAGTTCCATAGCCAAGACTTGTGCAATCTGCATTTTGACAAGCATAAGCCACACTTGGAGCCATTTGATCATCATTCAGATTCGCATTTGGTTTCAAAATACACCATCTTTTATCCAGATGATGAACACCACTTGCACCAACTAAACCATTTGTTCTTGTTGACCCAAGATTAAGCTGGTACTTGGGTTGTCCATCTAAGTAAAACATGCCCCAATGACGTTCAAAGTTACCTGGCTGAATGCTCTTCGCGTCTTCATCGATTAGGCTAAACAAGTATGCATCTAAAGGGACAGGCCTCATTGGAGTCCCTTTTCCGGTCAGGTAGCGAGACATGAAGCCTTGGTTGAAACGCTGAGCAAGTTGAAGATTCGCGTTTACGTTTCCATCGGTTGGCCACCCGATTTCTCCGATGATGATAGGCAAGTTTCCAAAGCCATTCTTCTGCAATGCCCAGACCAGTGTATCATGGTTGGCATCAAAGACATTGTCATAGATTTTGCCATTGTCGTTTATAGTACTCTGATAACCGTCAAAGAAGGCATAGTCGACCGGGAAATTGGGATCTGCGTAGAGACTGATGAATGGGTAGATGTTGACAGTGAAAGGAGCTCCATTGTCACCCAAAAACTTTACAATCTGCAGCATGAGTTCATGGATGTTTGGCCGAAAATCGCCATCAGAAGGCTTATCGGATGAACTCAAATACACATCTGCATTTAGAGGGCAAGTGACTTTAACGCGATTACCCAAGCCAGCTTTTGTGAGAGCTGTTTGTATATTTTGAAGAGCTGGAAGAGTTGTGGATTCAAAGGTGCCATTGAAAGTTGACAAGAAAGGTTCATTCCCCACTGCAACATACCTTGTAAACAATAGAAGAAACTGTCAGTAAGAAGTTACAGACGATAGCTATTCCAAGTTCAAAATATAATAAAAATGAACCATAAAAAGAAAAGACACTCAAGAGCATTCATTAAGATCCTACGATAGAAAGTTCCAACAAAGGATTTCTAAGTTCATGAGATCAAACTAATACACCATCCAATAGAAATAAGAAGACATCTGAACCTTCTAATTTAGCAGAGGCATCGATGTGGATAAATAATCAAATCATGTGTTATTTCCAGTCCAATGTAATAGATGGTTTGAAGGCATTTTAGTTCATTAATCCTCATTCATAGATATTCGGGTCGCAGGGCGTGAAAGTGACTTGTGAGGAATAGCAAAATTGAAAAAACAAATGACACAAGTGATCCGAAATGGACTTTTATGAGTAATGTGCCCTTTTAAGAGAAAAGAAAGTTTTAGAGATAACATACAAAGATTTCAGTTGTCTTGGACTAGGTAGATCATGTGAAGTATGCCTTTGATAAGCAACCCTTAAGTTTCAGCTAACACTAAGCATTTACATGAATGCGTGAACAAATTAGCCAATGGCATGCCGTGCTTCGAATAAACTAAAACTAGAATGCCATAAACCTACAGAAACCTAGAACAGAAATAAGCAGGAAAATGATGCGCATGAGATTTTTGCTGTGAGTAGTAAAAATGCTAGCAGAAGACTTTTAGCTCTATTAATAACCTTGATAATAATGGGTGCTTCTATTATCTGGCAAGGATGCACACTAATTTGCCCGATGAGGGTGGAAATTGTTCTCTTTTATATCACTTTTGGCATCACTTTCAGATACATATGATGGGAAATTGGGGGATTGAACTATCAAAAAAATAAAGTTTGAGAACCCAGATGAGCAGAGTTGAGACTAGAGATGAATAAATTAGGCAGCCGGTGGCAGAGCACCAAAGTGTCCTAAAAGCATAGAAACAAATAATAAAGGGCATGGGCCAAATCACTAACATATGCTGTGCTAGTAGCTTTGAAAGAGGAAAATTTTGTATTAATGCATCAGAACTAGTAGAAGAACTGCTGGAATCACATGAACTAGAGTATAAACTATGTTGAAACTCACATCTTCCAACTCAACTTTTGTCCTTCTCCATTATGTAAGAATAGTTCGAAGCAGAAGGAGTACCAATTATGTGGACTTTTATACTAATTAAACGTGAATATCTTCCATGATAATAATTGAATATTCCAATTGTTAATGTGCAATGACTTAGTGATGCAGAGCCTAAAATATCATGCAAAAACGGCGAGCACCAAGTTTGAGCCAGTCATTCACAGAGCAGTTTGCAGGTTTTTCAAGTCTAATCAATCTTATTTCCATTTTCTTGGTTCAGAAGAATAATGAAATGTGACAATCAGCATAGCTTCCCAGACGCCACAACTAAACTAATCTCCACAAGACAAAGATAAGAGCAAGCAACT
Organism: Leucaena leucocephala; assembly: GCA_037074615.1. Lineage (NCBI taxonomy): Eukaryota > Viridiplantae > Streptophyta > Magnoliopsida > Fabales > Fabaceae > Leucaena > Leucaena leucocephala. The sequence continues at coordinate 3,701,042 of CM073540.1, read as the reverse complement.
AAATAAAATGAGGCTACTAGACGTAATAGGAAATTCTTTTATAGCATATTGCAGAAGCAAAGAACTTCTTGTAATTGCCACCCCACCCTCCAACAAAAAAAAAAAGGTTCATTTATTGATGCAATCTAAACCCTAAGAAATAATCCAAATCGAAAGCTAAAGAAAAGAGGATTTATATTTAGTTCACCTGATATCTACTCCGCCAGAAGAGACATGAGCAGAAACATTTTTCGAAACCCATTTCTCAGCAGCTTGCGCATTGTTAGCCAGTGTATAAAGCATATCATTAGGAATACCCACCATCACTTGAATCCCAGACCTCTTCAAAGCATCTAAAATATTTGGATCGGCATCAAATAACTTAACCTTCTGAATCCCATTGTCTTTTAGCATTTTCACCACTGTGGCTGGTCCCAGTGGGTGTGTTGACTGTGTCCCCCAATTTACACCAATCCCGCTAGTTGAACCGACTAAGAACAGTACCCAAAAACAAAGTAAAGGAGCAAGAAAAAGCCTACTAAGTTTCTCGCCTTCCATTGACTCCTTTGAAGCTTCACCGTTATACCTAGCTAGAGACGAGGAATCAGGAGGGAGAAACAAATCGAAAGTAGCAAAGTTTAAGGTTAAAGTTACTTTTTCTTTACCTGGATTTTGACGAGTGTTGATTTATTTGGGAACTAGCTCCGGAAATCGAAAGCAGGCATGCTAAAAAAACAGGGCTTAAAGAATGTTTTGGGTATGCATTGGGCAGATTTGATGGTTGGGGGCTATTAAATGACGAAGCGATGGAGAGAACGAATGAAAAAGACAGGCCGATATAATACTAGAATTACGAAAAGGAAAACACCTTGGAAAGAGGGACACAGAAATTCTTAGAAAGCAACGAATTTTAGAGCTTCAAAGCTCCGAACAAAAGCTAAAAATATCTTAGAGTACTCGAAGTACAACAGATCTCCCAGGAAAGAAGTTGTCAATATGCTTAGTTGAGCTTGAGCAGAAAGAGATACAAACGCATGGAGGGGGAGGGGAGGGGGGGGGGAGAGAGAGAGAGAGTGGGCAATGAAAGCTCTGGGGAGAGAATCTCTTCTTTGGGGGAAGTAAGCAGAGGCAAACACACTCGAATCATGATAGAAATCGCATCACATGGCTGCTGTAGCAGGTTTAAAAAAACAGTTTTTTTCCTCATAAAACAAGAGTAATGAATCAAGATAGCAAGTGTTTCGAATGAAAAAACAAGAAAAAGTCGTAATCATAATGATATCATCATGTATTTATATTTAAAAAAATATTATCTCAATTTTTTAATATAAAAAATTAGTTTTATTTATAATTAATTATAATTAAATCTTCATATTAAAATAAATTTATATTATATATTTTTTAATTTATATAAATTAATTAATAATTTTTATATTATCATAATTAATTAATTAATTTAAATCTTTTAATTTATATAAAAAAATAATTAATTTTTATATTAATGAAGGAAAAGAGTATAACATATAGAAAGACAATAAAAAACAATTGTCACCGTAGAATAACGGTGACCAAAAGGTTTCAATGTAAAATGTTAAACACATGATGATTATTAAAGTTAATAACTAAATTTATTTCATGGATTTGGATTCATTGAGGGACGGCAAGAGGTTAATTCCATAATATCCATTCATACCTAAATTGGTTGCCCGAATCAAATTGCAAGTTTCACTAATTTATATGAGCTTGCAGCTAGAATGTATCATTACCGCTCTGGTTAGATCTGCTTGCTGAAGTCAGATTCTTCATTATTGAGGGCACAGGGGTTCATGTAATTAATATACAGTATATAATTAATATTTTGATTTGATGTTATTATTTCCTGAAATAGACAAGCCCCTAGGTATAGTTTAGTTGTCGGGGTCTGCCACGAAGAATGAATGAATCACACTCCTGGCTTCAAAAGTTGAATCGACGCCGATAATACAATCCTTAAACCACGATATGGTCTTTATCCCTTTGAATCCAATTCTTGCCCAGGTGCGTTCTTTCTGGGTTATAAACCACGAGTATAAAGCATGGAGGAGATACAAAAGAAGAATCTTTGAGCTATATTATGATCTTAATTACCCGTCAGTACTCTTAATTAGACATCAATCCTATGCGTAGAGCGCAAGACAATAATCTTTATCTTTAACCCTTACATGTTAGTTATAATTTTAAACATAAGAATTAATAGAATAATTTATTTTATATTTAAATATATAAATTCAATTCATCGTACCTCTTAAATTTATAATTTTTTTTTAATCCCCAGGCCAAATTAAAAGATTTGTTTTTCTTTTTTTAGCTAAAAAAAATTTCCTCTTAAATGTTCAGTTTTTATTGTAGATGATTAAAAATAAAATTTTAAAAAAATTATTATATATTTAAAAAAATAACTTGATTATTTTTTTTCATATTTATAAACTAGATAACGAAATGAATGTAGAAGCACAATCTCTATTATGATTCTAATCACTTGCCCCACGCCTCGGTGTCACTGTATTGTATTGCATTGTCATTGTTCTGATCCAAACCAAACTAGATCCATTTTCCGGCAAAGTGCTTTGCCTTTTCTTTTTCTCCGTTCCCTTTCCTCTCCAAGTTGAAGGTATATTTGAATATCCGATGACCGTTGTCACTTTTCTTTTTTGGGGGTCTTTTTCTGCTTTCTGTGAAAATTACTGTTAACATAATAAGCAAATCCTTTGAGATTTTTCTGGATTCATGCAATAGGTAATAACATTTGCTCATTGATTTCCTGGAACTCCATCTGCTAAAAAAAAAAACTGCTGATAACTGAAGCATTCTCATGCCTTAAAAATGCTCATGCCATTTCTTCAGCAATGCATTCTTTTGATGGCTCTACACACAAATTGAGTATATATGCATCATGTTATTTTTTAAAAACAGACAAAAATAAATAAACTTATCTAGTGTCTGCTATAAGGGACATTGGGGGGAGGTTTTTTGGGTGTAAAACATTTTTAGGTCTAAAACTGGGAGGATTTGAAAGGGAAGGGCATATTTTTATCTTATGGTGACTAAAATACCCTCGGCTCTATAAAAATAATTCGTAAAATATTTTATGACTTGTGAATATTTTTTTTAAATTTTATATTTTATATTGATAGATAATATTGATGATTTTCAAATTTTATTCTATATCATTTGTATCTATGAATTTTATTTGCTCCTTTAGTGCTAGTAATTTTATCGGATATTAATGCCATAAACACCTCCGACATATCACATTTACAAGACATATTATATTTAATATATAATGCATAATTCTAAAAATAAGTTGACAATGGCAATAAAATTAGAAACAAAAAAAAGGTACTCTTCCCGTCCTCTATTCTTAATATAAGATATTTATAGTGTAAGATGAATTTAATAGTTTCAATAATAATAATAATAATAATAATAATAATAATAATAATTTTTCCAAGTTTCGAGTAAAGCATATCTCATGGTAATAGGGTTTTGCAGTATCCATTATGGCCATTGACGCTGGACAACGGGCACGACGCCCTGTCTTGTACCCTCAAACAAGATCACGATGAATCGGACTCGGGGCCCACTTCTTCGGGTATCCAAACGAAAAATTGAAGTTTCCATCCAAATATCCCACCCAATCATCCATACATAAATTGCTATTTCTTTTATATTTTAATATAAAGCCCAAAAATTATAGCACGAGTATTATTTATTAATATTAGTTGTTATTTTTTGTATAAAAAAAATATATTAGTTGTTAGCTTTTAGCTATGAACCATTCGTTTTATTTCAAATTGTGGATATTTTTCTCACTCACGATGAAATACTCTTGTATTTTATAGATATTAAAAATAAATAAATATTCCTATAACTTTTAATATAAGATATAATTTATAGTGTAATTTATACCATAAACTATATTATATATTTAAGATATGAAGAATACATAGCTTATAGTCATGTTTATTTGGTAGATAGTGATTGAAAGTTGAATCTCAAATTTCCTATTTGTTTAATGAATGAAAGTGTGCACTACTCTAATTGAAATTTATTTATAATTTTGCTTTTGACTTATTGGATAAAAGAATGGTTCTTATGATAATAAACACGGTTATGATATTATTGCCAATATATAAAAGCACAATTAATAAATTATTAGTTAATGTAGTAAATGATTTTATTTATATAAGAAAAATAATATAAATTTAAATTTTAAGAAGAGTATTTAATAGAAAAGGGAAATTTTTTTGCATCATAAGATTCAAAAGGGATTATACTCTCGATTAAATAAAAAAATATATAAAAAAGCTTAACCTCAGTTTGGAAAATCAACGATGATGGATGAAATTAAGAGTCTAATGGCGTTGACTTTTGAACTGGAATGTAAAATTTTAGCATATTTATCGAGAAGAATAATGAATATGTATATTAGCTCTCTAGAAACGCTAATGAAATCGAAAGAAGAATAATTCTATATTATCAGTGAACTGCTTTTATAGGGTAAGATTGGTGGAACTTGACAAATCCCTTGCCACTTTCATATTGAGATACATTATTATTTTTTTTTATTTGCCCATCCGGTTCATTAAAATTTTACTCCGACTATATCCGGATTTGACCCGGATCACGCACCTAGTTATGGTGAGTTAGTCTCCCAACGAAAATTTTCTGCCTACACTAAAACTCGAACTCGAGATCTCGCTTAAACGATTCCGAGACATCATTGTTATTAGGACAATGTTTCAAGTGCAATATCTAATTTTTGGTGTTGCCCCTTTTATATGCCCTTGCCATTTTTTTTAATTTTTTGTCTGTAAATACCTGAAGACAGAAAGTAAATGAGTGGAGACACTTGAGATATATGATGAAGAGGAATAAATATTGAATCAGTCGCTGTAGACAATAGACAATCCGCAAGTAAATGTTTTCCTGTTTAAATATACCCATGTCATTTTTTTATTTTTTTTAAGTAAACGTCCCACTCATTGTTTAATATAACCATCAGTTGCCAATAAAAATTAGTAAAAAATATACTCATATCTTATAAAGACTCAAGTTCGATTCTTGTTATCGTTATGAGAGTTTTTTTGGTAGGTAATCTCATAAGTCTACTGTAAATATTATCTGAACTTTAGGACTATACTATAATTTTAGTAGGAGACTGGTGTCGAACACACCTATATTTTTTATGCATAAAAAAAAATATAACCATCAGTTTTCGTTTTGCAAGCAAACGTTTATTCTTTGATGGGGACCTCGACTGAATTTTATTTTATGGCTATACTAAACCCCTTTTCAATGATATTTTTAGCCCACTTGAACATGATATATTGCTTAAGAAAAGCAATTAACTAATCACTTGAACCGATTATAATTATAATACGTAAAAATCTATAATTATAATAGAAGTCACCCAATCACATAAAAGTAATATGAATATTTATAAGATTTTTACACTACTTTTTTTCTCCTGAAATTAGTTACACATTTGACATCTCTCCCTCGCTCTCACACAAAAAAAATATCAACGGGATTAGTCCGAGTGGTAAGCGACTCTGTATCGCTTAAGCGAGGTCTCGAGTTCGAGCCTTGGCGTACGCAGAAAATTCCTGTTGGGAGACTCACCCACCATAGCCAGGTGCGCGACGCGGGTCGAATCCGGATATAGTCAGAGCAAAGTTCCGGTGAACCGGGTGGGCAAACAAAAAAAATCCCATATAAATAAAATTAATCATCATCATCATCATCATCATCATCATCATTATTTTTCTTAAAATACAAAAAAAGCCCAAGGATAGAGACCAGGGAGTACTCTGATCAAAGCAGAAGAATAAAGAAGGAAAGTGCAAGAGGGATGGATGGATGATGAGTCATACATACGGAAGGATTCACGTGCAACTTTTTGCTTAGGCTGATTAAGGTACTGCCGCTCACAGGCTGTTTGTTCTATTGAGCCGACATGACTTTATATAAAAATAAAAAGGAAATTAGAGAAGACATTCAAACGAAAAATTGTGAAAATTGAAACGGCCAAAAAATTAACAGTGCAATAAATTATTTTTTCTTCTGGGTATGGACTTTTTTCCACTGGCAGTAGAGATTATCAGGGTATTCATAGTATGAACTGAATTTTCTCCATATACAAAAATAAAAAATTGAACCCAATCATTTATTTAAGAAATGATAATTAATATTAATAGCATATCATTCATAACTTGAACAAAACTTTACAGATATATAATCATCAATTAATGACAATAATAACAACCCAATATTATTTTTTCATATTATAAAACTCTTAGCAAATCCAAAGGATAAGCAGGCCATGTGGGGCCGGCCAAGTATGTCACCAATTCACGATTGGTGAATATAACACTGCTTTATGTGCGTTTGTGTGTCTATCTATCTATCTATATATATCACACTGCTTTTTGCCCCGACCCCACTATCCGTCAGCTCACAACCCCACACAACTTGCCTTTTACGTCCGGTATGGTCATTGTCATATTAATAACAATAAATAATAACACTAATATTGGGGTTATCCAAAACTCTTTGTCTTCTGCTTTTTATAATTCATATCACCATATTTCATCAATTATTAAATTTTCAAAGAAAGTTTACGATGCTTTTCATACGGGATTTGGCCTGTCCTCCGGCTCCCACCAGAACGAATGGATAATAACGATCTCCTTTTCGGCCAACCGATGGATAATGACGATGTAAAATATAACTACGACGCACTTCAGAGTCAGATTCGAAACAAAGATAATTTTTTTTATAACAAATACATTAATCTATTCAAAGAAGGAATGGGGAAGATCATTCAAGAAAAGAAAGACCATAACATATCCATATCACAACTTTCTTTGTAAAAATAACATTAAAATATCATTAAAAAAACTAAAAATACATTCGATGTAACGTCATAACTTATAAGGGATAAAGCAGACCTATTTATGAGAAGTAAAGTTCCATTATGACAGATTAAATCTGATGATTATGGGTTTAGTTTCATCATGGCATTGATATGTCCATCACTGTGCAAGGGGTGTTTAAAGTTTGGTCTGATCAAGACTCTAGACCCACCGAAGAGATTAGGTCACCCAAACAAAAACAGAAGGCCAGGACTTCATGAGATCCCTGCCAGTCATTAAAATGACAAAAATATAATTTGCACCAGTAATGCAGATATCACAATCTTAAACCCACACCCAGATTTTTTGTAGGCCTATGGTTGAGTTGTGTCTCATCCATTCAGCCTAAAAGATTGAAAACTCCCTATAAAGAGTGGAAGACTGTGAGTTCGACGCACTTGTAACCTTAAACCAACTTGTGACCTTAAACCGTCAGGGCTTGCTCCTCTAATTAAAAACAAAAAAGCCTAAAAGAGGACAAGGAACTTCAATGAAAATTGCACACGGATTTCAAATTTTCAACCTGTGTAAGAGTTCATTCTGGTCAACAATGAACATTGAGCTCAATGCATGCATGCAGCAGCTGTGGTATAGGCATTTAAGACAGCTGATCCGGTGATAAACTAATAGTACTACAATCAATATCATATTTTCCGTGTAGAAATCCACGCTATGCAAACTATATGCAAGAAGTGTATGAGAGAAGGCAGGGCAGGTGCGCCTAGATTGTTGCAGGATCGTTGATCACACCCAAGAAATCACCTTTTATGGTACCAATGCAGAATTGCCAAATAAGAGGTCACGCATGACATTAGATAAGTTAGTTCCCAATGAAGAATTCAGCATATAGGTATCTGCTAAACATCTATCACAAAGGGACAATAAGATATGCAATAAGGGCAAACAATTTCAGTAGCGTCCACTCGAATGCCAATAATCTTTAGTCTCACTTCACTGTCTTTCTAAATCTTAACCAGCATGGGACCGAGGGATTAATACCAAGCAGCCACAATATCAACTACAGGAAAAGAAAACACTTCATTTGTTTTTTCTTTTTTCTTTTTTTCAAATTCTAATGAGTTGTGTACGACACATACTGATCCATCCAAAGTAGTATAATTTGGCATGTCTCCTGATTGGAACTCCATATCATCTGGAATCAACTGAAAAGAAAGGGAAGACAGAATGGTACCAAAAAAATGGCTTTGAATTGGAAGCATTTCCAGCAACAAACTTTACAGCATCAATTTTATTTCAACCAAAACCTCATTCACAAAACTAATATTGACATTGCCTACTGATAACTCATATGGCACAAATAATTATGGTCACACATAGTTCTAACATTAAGAAGGAAGAGCAATGTAACATGCAGATGACAAAGACTCTTTCTTGATGGATGGTTATATATAAAGCACATAAGCCTTACGTGGTTTGAAACAAAAATTTGAACAGGTCCGGCCTCAGCAAAAAATCCCATCTGTACAAGTTCAAAATCGCAACAGTCACTCAATGAACAGTTATAAACCATTACCTGCACACAGCACTATGTTAAATTATCGTAGAAAAAGTAAGAACATCAACCTTGTTCACCATAGTAACAACTGCTTCTAAAATTTCTCCCTTGAATGGTCTGAAGACAAACACATTAGTACTTTATAGGAAATGTCACAAACCCTGTCCCATCACGAATTAACCCTTTCCCAACACTTTCTATTCCTGTGAATGCCACTACAAATCCATGTCGACCACTGCATAAAAGTCAGGATTCGCAACGTGATATCTCCAAATTAGAAATTTACAGAAATAAATACTTTTTTCACATTTAACTTCATATTATAATCAATAATTAAAAAACATATACTTCAATGCAGAAAATTGTTTGTTTTCAAATTCTTTTGATTATAGAAACATTACGGTTGTTTAGACGAGATCCATATCACTATTCCCTAGACATCAAAGCAAAGTTTAATTCTGACGCTTCACTCAATTAGATTTTACGGGGGAGAACAATGCATGTCCTGCTACTGTTCCATCTCCCTAATGTCCCAATTGCACTTAAATTTCACTTGCCTTCTTTAATCAAGTACCAAATGAGGAAAATGAAGTCATCGGTTGCCATTACTTAAGCAGATTTTAAGTATCTTAGAAAGCTAACCGCCGCCATCAACATCACCCAAAAAATGGAGCTCGAAGGTGTGGGAAAACGAGATTGCAAGTATACGTATTGAGTTTACCAAACGATGGAAAATCTAAATTCCATAGAAAGGGTCTAAAAGCAACCTGCAAGTTCCTTCCACATCTTTCATGAGCTTGGCAACAAGATTATCACGAAGGTTACGTCCAAAGTAACGCGGATGCAACTGCATATTCCCATTTAACTATATGAAAAAACATTTTCTCGTCGGCATGCCTTCTTCCTGCTTTCAGACTAAAACTGGATAAATAATCCTACTAGCAGCCATCAAACAAGGCATATAAACACTAAACAGTACTAAAAGCAATTTGAAAAACTCAGTCGCGTATAATAAAATGAGACAGAATACACCAATGTAATCTTTACAAATCTCTAAACCGACAAAAGCCCTAGGTTTAAAAAAGGAAATCAACAATTTCAAACGATCAAGGCATTAGCAACCAATTCATAAAGCCGGGAAGAGGCACAGGTAGGTCACGGAAGATTGAAATAGAGTAGGAGAAAAGGGAAAGTATGAGAAGAAGAGGTCAGAACTCAGAAGAGATCCATACATTGCGTTTCGGGGTATGAAAGATGAGATAATTGAGAAGGAAAGGGAAATTTTACAGTACACGAACGGAGACGAAACCGATACATATTCCGCCGGCGACGCCGCTTAACTTTGATGCGTCCACACTCCACAGGGTCCAAGGCTGAGGAAGCCACGCACCCGCCAAAACTTCCTGTCTACAGTCAGCCGCTCTGTTCAGTCATGCGGTGTGCTTGATTTGATCACTTGGTGTTGTAGGCTGGTAGCCGCGCTATTTTTTTAATTTGATATTTGATTCATAATTCAAAGTTAAATGCCCAGAAAAAACGAATCAATCAACAAAAAATGAATATTGAGTAATTCAAACATTGCTCTATTGCCAAATATTGGGTGACCTTTTGTGGGATCATTTCTTCGTGCCCATAAGATATTGCCAAATTTCATAAATAATGTTTGTATCGTTATTATTATTAAATAGCTGAAAGTATTGGTAACGAGAAGCAATAGTTTAAAATATCGAAATATGAAAGGGGATGGGAAAACGACTGTATTCCGGATCATGTTTCTTAAATGAGCCTTGCCTCTAGCCATATTATATATTTTAATGCATTGCACCTTCTTTTAATAGTCTAAAATAATAATTTATGGCAAGTATGAGGTGGGTATAGGTAGGGATAAAAAGTTGAGACCCTTATCTAATATATCACTGGAAAGTTACATTTAATAACTAAAATTAATTTTAAAAAAATAATTAATATATTAAAATATTTAAAAAATAATTAGTATCTAAATTAATTTTAGATACGACAAATATTTTAAAATATTTAAATTAATATAATTTTATTTTTATTAATAAAAATATATATATTAGGTAAATTTTTTATTTTAATAAATTATTATTTAAAATATTATATATATTATATTATTTAAAAAATTTATTGAATAAATTTTAAAATTGATAATATATATAATTCATATATATTATCAATCACATTTGTCATATGAGTCATATATATATTTATTGACAATATATATATCTTATTTAATTAATCCCATTTTTATAAAAATATTTCACAAAATCAAATCGGCACATGGCTAGTAGGAAACAAACACATTCATCCTCCCCCGTTAATCGTTACAAGAGCTTTTAATAAGAGCTAAATACGGAGAAAACTGTTATCTAGTGAGCAAGCCGTTAAATCATATTAACCTAATTTCCTCCTGGGATAACAATAAATATAGTTTTTGGGATATTCGGCGCACAGCTGGATACAACGATACATACTACTCTGTGACAACCCAGAGATTCAGTTTCAAAGGTACAGGGCCCTTTTGGTATCTAACCGAATCTCCGGTCCGCGTTGCCACCTACCGGCCAAACTAAGGTATGCGAATGCAAATCTCCCTTATATCTCATTCTTTCTCATTCCCTTCGCTTTGTGTGTGTCTCGAGGAACACCCTTTCTTTGAGTGAGATTCCGAATCCGCTTATAGGGTTCGGCTTTCAATCTCACTCTAGCTTCTCCCTCCTCAACTGTCCTGATCTTCAATTATCAGGCGCGCTCGCAATTGTTTCTGTGATTTGGATTTATTTTTTCCTTTTTGGTTTTGTATTCTTTTTGTGGCTTCCAAAAGTAGGTCCTGAATTTGTTATATTGGCGTTCAATTTCGCTGTCTGCTGAGCTTTTTTTAACCCTTCCTCTTGCAGGGCACTATGGCTTTCAGCGTGAAGCAGATGGCTACACTTGTCACAGCTTTTGGTGTGGTGTCTTTCATATTGGGAGTTATTGCTGAAAACAAAAAGGTGATTATTTAAACAAGGATTTGGTGGGGTGTTCTATGGGACAATTTAAGGCTGTTGTTTAAATCTGTAGTGATAAGTTAAGGATGTGATCTTTGTGAAACTAGTCCCTTTTATTGCTTGGGATTAGCTGGAAAGTAATGCTAGAGACTCACACCCAACGCACATTAATAACTCACTTTTGTAAACCCTTGCAATATTCTGTCTCTACGAAGACTTGTTATTGTGGAGGATAAAATCTATTTGAAACCTGTCCCTTTTATTGCTTGGAAAAATTAACTGGAAAGTAATACCAGATGCTCACACACAACACAGATTAATAAATCTCTTTTTTAAATCCTTACAATATTCTGTCTATACGAAAAGTATGTATTCCCATGAGCGATAACTAATGTATTGTGAAGGATGAGATCTGTTGGAAACACGTCCTCTTTATTGCCTGAACAAGTTTGGCAGATGATAACAATAGATACCCACACATTACATATTAGGCATTATTATATCAGTTTTTTCTGCCCTCTCATTATGTTTTCTACGTTCATCATATGTTTATTCAAATTATAATCTAAACTTGTGATATATTCTTTCCTTACTATATAGCCTGCTGCTGGTAACTCAATAAGTAGCAAGGGTGGTGTTATTTGCCAGTATCCATCTGATCCAACTGTTCTATTGGGATATCTCTCAGTAGTATTTCTTGTTGCCTCTGCCGTGGTTGGCTATCTGTCTCTGTTTTACCCTTACAAAGGAAAATCTGTTCCACAAGGGGTTTTGTTTAGAAGCGGTAGTTTCATGGTATTCTTCAACATTGCATTGTAAGTAGACTTTTCTCATCCTTCCTTCAGCCGTTTTAGATTAATTTTCTATCATATCATTGAATCGTGCAATAACATTGTTTCATTCTTGTTCTCTGATCATATAAATAATAGATATCTCAAGGGTTTAGTCATTCTGCCATATTTTGAAAATTGAATTCAGGGTTTTTCTGCTACAAAATGGCATAGCTGCTCCAATTGCTTAAAAAGATTTTCAGTAATAACTTGATAACATGCTTATTTGACGTGTCATACCATGGTGTGAGATACCATTGTAATTGAGAGAGATTCATGTTAGATATGACAATTGAAAGTTGTCCTAGAAAAGAGACAATGACTATTGTATAAGTCAACGAAACTAAAAATGGTGTGATACGAGATACCGCTCCAAATACCTGTTGTTATCTTATATACGGCAGATTGACTTGCATATCTTTGTATCAAACCATAGACATCTCACATATTGGATGCCACTTGACATTCAAGATACTAGGGTTAAAATTATGGTACCCCAACTTTTGGTCAGTTTTAGTTTCATATATCTTATCTTGCTGTCACATCTGCTGAATAACTTATTCCGTACATGGACTATTATTTTAGGCTTACAACTGGATTAGCGGCAGCATTTCTATTGTGGCCAACAATAACAGAACAGCTTCACTGGTCACAAAAAGTTCATCATAATCCCAACTACGCCTGCCCTACAGCTAAGACTGGTCTTCTTGGTGGTGGTGCCTTTTTATCTCTTGATTCAGCCCTCTTTTGGTTGATTGCTCTGATGTTAGCGGGCAATGTCCGGGAGGATTTCTTCGATGATGGCAATGATGGCGATAAGGATGAATTGGGCAAAGTCTCCCCAGCCAATTATGTAGGCGATGAGGGTATTAACTTAGGTTTATAAATAAATATAAGAGATTGGGTGCTTCTTTTGTTACTTTGTTAATTTGTCCAGTATTATTACTCCTGAACTAAGGTAAATGTAGATATTTTTCTCATGGTTATACAGTCGGCTGCGTTCAGTGTTTCAATTTCTGCTTTATTCCCCTCAATGAAGCACATAATCACTGTCTTTAGTGACTTTTATGTGACGCCTCTGATGGCTCAACCGTGGAAGGAGCCAGGGATTATTGTAGTAACAACTAACAGCAAGTTATCCGAGGCACGAAATAAGTGTCGGCAGAAACAATGAGGGAGGACTGGTTTTCTGCTTGATACCGTCGCGTAACACTTTCAATAGATTTTTGGCAAAAATATCATTTTAATTTTTCTATATAACCGTCTCTACGATATGCCTTTGGTTAATACACTACGTTATGCATCTAAATTGACGATCAGAGCCCGATCTGTGCATGTTAAGTTTTGACTTGAAAAACTAATTAACAATTAACGATGAGAGATTCCATAACTAAACCTCTCCAAAGTTACTGCAACATCCTCCGCAACTTAATATTTTGTAAATTTAGGATCCGCAGACACCTGTTTCCAAATGTGGTAGTTTAAGTTGTTTCCAAATGTGGTAGTCGATTTGTGTTAATTTCGATTGCTGATTAATTCGATGCAAATTAAACACGTGCTGTCATCATCATCACGTATACTAATTCTAACAAGCTCTAACTTGGAAACACATAATAACACTACAGTTTCACCAGCAAAAACATGACCCATGTTGCTATGGGTAATCTAACTGACCAAAGTAAAATGGCGGCACCTAGCCTCTGCTAAATTACTGGCTAATTGGCCACCATAATAGTGAAGAAAACACATCTAAAATGCAACACAGGCTACAGAACCCTAATATCCTCAACATATGACAGGACGAGTAAAATCTTTCCTTACTTCATTCTAAAATATACTTTTATTCCATAAAATTTTCACCAAGATTTTCGATGACATTGTCTTGTGAGAAATGCTCAGTGCCTTAAACATTCTTGTTTTCTGTAAGCATTAGTGTCCAATTTATCATCATGCCATTTTTCCTAGTAGCTAAGTCTTTAACAAAATGTATGGCCTAAATATGTGAGAGGTAGTATATGGTGTACACAGAGACAACAAAACCCCCAAGCTCTGCTTCACCATTAATTGCCAACAACCAATCACTCTAGGTTGCTTAACTGCCAATCACACAAGTATTTATTGAGGTGATATGTGACTAGCTAACGAGCTACCAAGCATGACTTTCAACTGCTGTATAGTGATTGCAGGCAATTGTCCAGAATTGTAGTCATTGCAGACCACAATTACAACCACCACAACCGCAATTTCACAACCACATTTTCAAATCCTGCTGCACAGAAATTGATACAAAACATATAAAGACAGGCAAAACTAAGAAATGTTAACTTGTTACATGTATCAGGACAAAGGACCTTAGGGTATGTGGTTTGACAGACCCAATCCATGAAACCTTACAGGCTCGTCAATGAAACCTTCACAGGCTCATAGTAGAGCAGCTTCATTGTAATGGTCAATCAAACAAGACTTGATCTAGGTGAGCTTACTGACCATTCACACACAGAAATACAGCTCTAGAGAGTTGCCGTGTGAGTGGCTAATTGGCCACCTTAAAAAATACAAACATATTCTCCTGCTGTAACACATAACATCGACATCAATTCACAAGTTCATGAAACTACTAGGTACTCGAGTTTTCTTCTCATTTCCAAGCATGAATAACATATTCTACGACAAACCACAGTTTTCATCTTCGTCGGACTACCATTCCCTATTAAAAAATGTCAAAAAAGAAAAAAAAAGATAAGAAGGCGCGTGTAAATATAAGGAAGAACCCGAGGAGCAACAACGGGATCGAAGCTCCCAGGGGAGAGATGGAAAGCAAGCAGGTGTAGCTGACATCAATGAACTCACTCCGTCTCTACACACGACTTAGAAAAGCGTTAATCCCTCTCTTTCTTCGAGCGTCATTTTCTCCAACCTTTTCAGTTGCGATTAATTTGAGGTGTCAATCAAGAAATCAAACTGAGGTTACATGTCGAGGATCGAGTTGAAGAATCACCTCTCTCTCACCGAGAAGTGAGAAGCGAAGATAGAGAGAAGGGTCAGATTCTGGAGGTTTCCTATGATTTCAATTTGCTCCGTTTGCAAGGCTATAAAAACAAGCAGCTCCGGAGCGGCTGGTTTCAGACTTTCCTGGTAGGGTTTTTGGGCAAACGGGTCTTTCACTTCGGGTCTAGGGGGGAATACGGGTTACGCAACGATATCCAAATTCAGCCCAGGGAGGCAGGGAAAGCCCAAACAAAAATCGCATTGGATTTGGATTTCTTGAAGATTAAAATAAGTAACATGCTACCTATTTGTCTAGGTTCAGCTAGTACAAATTTAAAACATACGACTGTTGATCCTTAAAAAATACAATATTATTTTATTGTGGTTCTAGTCGTGACTTTTGGGGAAATATCCTAATTCCTGAGTACTTAGGTTTACACTTGAGGGTAATAGATGGTTCGGCCTGTCTGATATTGGTATTGCCTAGGAGGAAGGGAGATTTCGCCCTACTCGTAAGTGAGCCAACCTTTTTTCAAAAATCTTCTATCAATAAATAAATAAATAACACGCTTCTACCCAAAAAAAGAACGCCAACCATTTTTTTTTTGGTTACAAACCGCCAACTATTTGGTAACAGCTGTTCTTTAGTCTTCCCAGAGCCCAAAACATTTATAATATTGTCTTGGAAAGTGTATACTGTATACAACAACCATATTCATATTTACCAAAAAAAAAAAACCATATTCATTCAGGGACATGCTTTCTCTCGCGTTACAAGCAAATTTAAATTTTACATGTATTGATTCCAAGTCAATCCAGGTTGATAAATGTGATATGATCCCTTTTTTTGGGCCGATGAATTGATGAATGAAGATGATTAAGTATCATAGTAGGAGGGGAACGAGGGGGACCTACGGCGAAGCCGTATGTAATGTTTGGGGTACCTTTAGGCCTTTTGGATGATTGCGGATCTATGGTGTCTTGCCCTGAAGAAAGAACAAAATGAAGGAATCTCTGGCCTTGGTTGCTGAACAGATTTAAAAAAATAAATAAATGAATCAACTGTTACAGTGATGGAAAGAAATCTCACCAGCTTATCATTTATGGGATATTTTTCAATTGCTTTTGAACCCATTTATCATAATCTTGTAGTAGCTGCTGAATTAGCAGTGGCACGAGCTGGTCCACCAATGCTTGCATCATTCTGCACATGTCCACACAAAAATGCAAGTGTTTGAAGGCATAAGGAGCTGAAAAAAATAATGCAATTATGCAAGTTTTTGAAAGTATGTCACAGTGCTTACAAAGGAGCTGTTACTAAAAATACCTGCACCTAAGGAATGTTAGTATTACAACAGAAATTTATATTCGATACGCTGAGCAAGAATATAGAAGCTGAAAGCAACATGAGATGAATTTCCGAGTGCATAACCCAAAACTAAGACATTATTGACTCACATAGTTCCAGGACGCTCAACAGCTGCTTTAGGCATCATGGTAAATGGACGTGTATAGATCTGCCAGACAAAAGTTGTTAGGAAGGCGGGAAGCGAATGG
Source organism: Leucaena leucocephala (assembly GCA_037074615.1). Taxonomy (NCBI): domain Eukaryota; kingdom Viridiplantae; phylum Streptophyta; class Magnoliopsida; order Fabales; family Fabaceae; genus Leucaena; species Leucaena leucocephala. The sequence continues at coordinate 3,684,205 of CM073540.1, read as the reverse complement.
GAGATCAGTTTACTGGGTAGAAATATAGTAATAACTCCTGTTTGTTTTTGAAAAACTATATTTAGTTCATTGCATTATTTAACTATATACTGCTAAGAACTCAAAATAAGGACAAGGCAACAAATTTCTGAAAGCAATCAATTTGTACAACCAGCACAGGCCGAGGCAAATGTCACCTAGGTCCCGAGGTTCTTTGTTCCACGGGGGAGACACAATCCTCAATTCCCACATGATCTATAGAAAGTTTTGAGAGAACCTCCTACTTGTCTGACTTTTGTTTCCCCCCAATCAATCTAGTACTTTCAACTGATAAAACAGGATTAACTTTTTCATTTTTTTTTTCTAAGGATCAGCCATCTAGTGTTTGTTTTTTGTGACTTGGTTCGTGTCTGCCTCAAGTTTTTGGGGTAGATAGCATCACTACACATTGCAATCTCTTAGAGTAAAACGATTCCTCTTATCCAAACTACTAAATTAAATTCCTCTGCCAATGGCATTTATAGACTTCAAGAGGGCTTTGTCCAATTAAGGCAGTTTGTGCCCTGTCATGGCAAATTCTACCGTCATAACATACGAGACTATCTCCCTTCTACTCCCAAGCAATGTGTTAAGAAAAAGGTAAGTGGATATGGATAGAACACATAATACTTCACTAATATATGTTTCATCAGGATAAGAACAACCTCAAGAGTAATATTCAATTTAACATCAACTTCTAGAAATGATTCAGCGTCATCCCTGCCCCATTGCATGTGATTTATCATGAATGCTGCAAATCCAGAGTTAATATTAATGAACATTTAACCATTGATATGAGTTCAGAGTAAAGAAGAGAAGAAAATAAATTAGTGGCATCAGCTATGCAGATAAACATAAAGTAGGCAGAAAATAGTGCTGAACAAAGGCTTTTTTTTTCCTAATGCTAGAGAAGACAGATCAATAGGCCCCAGAAGGAGCTGGTTGTTTGTGCAAGGATTTTTAGAAAATAAACATGTTTTATGATTTTAATTCATTGATTTTGCAGAGCTTCTAAACTTTTGTAAAATCATTTTCTCTCGTATTTGTCTTCTGCATTCAGAAAAACATGTAGTGTTACCTGAGAAGTGGCTGTTTTGGCGCTCCACAACTTCTGAACCCTCAAACTGTAAAATAGTAAAGTATCCCACAAATTGAAATGTAAACCCATCAGGTGCATGTTCAATCAATGTTCTTCTTTATTCTGAAAACTAACTAGGATGAGGCTTCGTTATGAATCTGCTTTGCTATTTGTAAAAGGACGTGCACTCAAAATCAGTGACTGATTTTTTTTCTCTCATCAACGTGGCCCACACGCATTTCACTCTAAAGGGCAACCTATATGGGGCAAATTAATCCTAATATGTCATACCTTACAGGAAAGCAGCTCCACGACACAATCTTCATTTGTTGGCGTTACCCGCAAATCCAGCAAAGGAACAGCTTCAAAGTTCAGAAGTTGAAGTTTAGGCAAAGTACACCTGCAGAAATAAGTATAACATAATTGTTCACCAAAATAGAAATTTTCTCTCTAAACCACTAGAGTGCCGAACTCAATGCTTTAGATGAAAAACGAATTTCATACACATGGATGCAATGGTGGTGCTTCTGAACCTATGTAAAAGGATCAATGAAGCCAATAAAGAACAACTAAAGATGTGGAAGACCTGTAAGTGTTAGCGTCCAGACATTCAAAAGATTGCAAGGCCCTTGTATTCAACATTGCTTCAATTCCACTGGGGTGCCTTAGAAATTCACTAAAGTGGTATCCTGTGCTTTGCAGACCACCACTATATGTTGGAAGCTTAACTCTTTCCTTTTTTGCAGCATATAAATTTGCCTTCTTTGCATTTGAATCGGTGGAAGTCACTTCGCTTACCTTGATCTCCATTTTCTTCCTGAAAGTGAAATTCAGAACAGAAAGAAGCAAATCACCAAAAATCACAGGATCCAGTCTTGCAATCACAGAAAAAGAAAATGGCGGGGTTTCATAAAGCAGAAATTGTAACACCAAGAGTTCTGTTTGGAGAACATTCCAAAGGAGGAGTGTCCTTATAGCAAAGATACTGATTTAACTTGTATTCTAAATCCAACGTAGGTATATTTAGCTTTTTCTTCACTGACCAACTAGCTATTAATTTTATCACAGTATAAACAGATTCAATACCGAGGGCTAAATGTGGTGACGGAGCAAGACAAATATGTGAACCAGCCTTGTCCACGACCATACGTCTTCGCATATATCATGATTTTGATTATAGTAGCTGGAAGCACGACATTGAGTCAGAACAAAGACAGTCACGAAGGAAAAGCGAATAAGAAAACAGCGCATTTCTCCGAAGCAAAGAGAAGAGTATTTTATAATATGGAAGATCAAATTCTGATAATTACTGTGTGGCGGAAGAGGCTGCGGACGAAGAAGAGATAATTCGATCAGTTATTAGCCGCTAAAGGTGATTTCAAGCTGCCGAAATGCCCCTGTGAAGTTGCAGCGTCACTTACCGTTCTCACTTTCTCACCCTGAGCTCATCTGTGGACACGAAGCACATCCTCATCAACGAAAATATGGGTAACGGCAAAATAACTGCCAGGTGCCGTCATCTGCGGCTTTTTTCTTTTTCTTCCTAAAATCGTAAGATTATTATTATTATTATTATTATTATTATTATTAAATATTGGATTGACAACAAATGAAAATATTATTATTAAATATTGGATCGTTTTTTCCATATCTGTATAAAAATCTATTTATATTAGTAAGAGTATTTAATTATAATTATTTTATAATTCTATTTTTTATTTGTCTTTTTCGATGTTACAGTACATTTGTTTTTTTGCCAATGATGTTGACATGGGGAGAATTTTTGTTTGGTTACAAAAATTAAAAAAATAAATTAAACTTACCTACGATATAAAGGCAAAAGAAAATCTCCCTTTCTCCACATGGGAGAATTATAATTAAAAAATGGTATAAATAAACACTTTATGGAATTTCAACTTAAGGGCTAGAAATCTGTAAGAGATTCAAAGATATAATTTTCAACAGTCAAGTTTTGTTTTGAAATGTTTGCATAGTTATAGAGTACGATTTTTTTAATTTACAAAAAACAATAAAAAAATAAAAGAGAGGCGTGAGAGATTCAAATTGAAGGCGACCAATTTGATTATTCTGTGTTGATTCCAACAGAAATACTTCCAATAGTTTTAGGAATACCTTGACGGGATACATATTTGAAGATGTGCTGGATAAACATGATATATAAAAATCAATATGAAGGAAGCATTTATGACTACAATTCCTCAGAGCTTCTGAATTACCCTGAGCTTGGCACTCCTACTTCGGCGGTTCAATTTTTCTTCCTCTCCTGATGGCGTGATTGGCCTTTTCGTCAAAATTGTCCCATTTGATCCATGTACTATTTGTCTTATCCATGTTTGTTTCTCTTCAATCTCACTTCTCATATCTCTTGAATCATTATTGTTCTTCTCCTCTTCGTCTATATCATTGGCCTTCTCTTTAATAATTTCAAGAAACGTTTGCTTCACAATTCTGTCCTCCAGACTGTGGAAAGATATGACTGCAAGCCTACCTCCAGGTGCCAGGCATTCAAAGCAAGAATTCAGGGAATCTTGAAGGGTGTTCAGTTCATCGTTAACTGCGATTCTCAGAGCTTGAAATACCCGGCTTGCTGTTTTTATCCAACCTTGCCTTCCACCTATTGCAATGAAATTGAACATTTTATGTGAATCGAATACATTTCGAACACATCAGTGTTTGCCGTGAGAACGCTAATAAACTGCCTGCACAGCGCAAACTGAATGTATCAATCTACATATAGCTACTAACTGTTTTCATCATCCCAGGAACAGACAATAATACATACCTACTAAGAAAAAAATGGAACACATGGTTCTTTCTACAAATAGAAAAATAGAACTGCATAAGGACCTACCTTTCATTGGACGAGACATGCTCTTAATAAGATCTACCAAATCACTAGTAGAATGCAATCCACCATGTGATCGGGCTTCAACAATCTTATTTTGCAAAGTGCGCCAATTGCTTTCTTCCCCATATTCTCGCAGGATACGGCCCACTTCAGCAGATGGCCAAGAATTTAATATGTCTTCAGCTCGAAGACTTGCCTGTCATTGGCCTGTCCATCAGTTCAAATGGGAATTGAAAAATTAAGAATGACATTGAAGCAACCAAGCAACAGAAATATAATTCCCAAAGCAAACTTTTCAATCTCAAGTGAATTAACACTGACGCAGCATTTTGGTGGGGCAAAAGAAAACAAAAAACAAGAAGGCCAGCAAAGAGGATTTTGACAGAGAAAAGGCTGAGATAGATCCCCAAGTAACTAAGTAAAGCCAAACATCTATAGCATTTATTCCCAAGAAAAAGCCATATGCATTAAGTTGGACCATCTGAATTATTCTCAATTCTCAAATATTTCACAAAAAACACTACTTCAATGTCCTCTTTGAGGCTTGAAATTGAATAACTAGATACCTAACGCCTCAAATTCAAATTAGTACAATAGTTTTTTTACTTTAATGAAATATAGGGTCCGTTTGTTTAAGATTGTAAAAAAGGTGATTTTGGTTAGTTAAACATGAGAAAGTTGTTGGGAGCATGAGGGAGTTGTTGGGAGAACCTTAAACTAATCTAAAGGTTTTGTTGGAAAAAAAAGCTATAAGCAGAATTTTTCTAACACATCCCACATGTTCAGGCTAAGGTTCCCCCATACTCCCAACAATTTCTTTATGTTTAACTTGACTAAAATCATTCTTTTTTATAATCTTAAACAAACTGGCCATAATTGTGCTTCTTGCTCTACTCCAATGCAAAGAAAAGCACCTGACAATGTCAAACAAGAATGCCATTTCCACATTTTTAATTCATCCATTTACATGTATAGATGTACTCTAATAAAAACAAATTACCACTCGAGCCAAAACTCAATAGCAAAGATATTACATTGAACTCCAAAATTGACCATGATTATACCTGAGGGTCCATACGCATGTCAAGTGGTCCATCACTGAGCACGCTGAATCCTCTCTCAGGATTGTCCACCTATAATGAAAAACAGAAACAAAAATAATATTAAAAGGAAAAAAGTATGAAACAACTCACACAAATCATGTCTTGATCCAAATATTCAGTTACCAATCTTGCTGCCATACTCTAACAACAGAGTAGAAGGAATAGGAAGCTGACGTAGCAGTATAAATAAAGACTTGTTGATTTTGTTAATATAACCACGACGCACTGCTACAACCGGCTAATACAATACTTATCTATCCCCCTCAGCAACCGGAAAATAAAGGGTAGAAAAGAAATACTAGTACAAATACACGGTAAGAAGTCTAGTGAGATAAGTTCAGAAGTTAACCTGCATGGATGACATTCCCAAGTCCATCAAAATGCCATCAACTCCACTGTCCAAGTGTTCCTCACCAGTTTCACTTATTGCAGACTTGATATGTCGAAAATTTTTTAACAAGTGGTATACTTTCAGGTCAGAAGCAGGGCTACTAGAGTCTGAGTCAGAATGCAAGATGGAATTGATTCGAGTTCGAGCCTTCTCATGTGCTACAGGATCTACGTCCATGCCAACAAAAAACTTCAACTCTGGATGAGTATTAATTATCTGTTGTTTTCAATAAGTACACAAAATCAGGAAAGCTAAACCCAATCAATTCCAGAAACACAAATAGGGTAAACATGACTTGTGTAGACACAAACAGATTTCCAATAATTTACACATTAATTCACAGCAAACAGAAAAAAAAAACATTTAACGGCGGGAAAGTGAGGAGAGAATGAATGACTAACAGCGGAGGAATGGCCACCAGCTCCGAGGGTGCAATCGACGAAAGATTGTAAAGGTCCCCAACAAGTAGATGAGAAGACGTCCAGTACTTCAGCGAGCATCACAGGAATATGAGAGGGGTTATCTCCATATCGCAAAATCGATTCCTTATCAAATTCCTTGTCAGAACGCGTCCTCCTCTTTTCCTTCACCAAACCCGCCGCCGCCGATTTCTGTGCCGCAACCGCCGCTACCAACTTCTGCTTCTTCTTCTTCTGGGAAGTACTAGCACTAGTAATGGACCTCAGCGTGAAGCTAGAAGCAACAATGAGAGAAGGAGAAGAATTGGTGGTGCGAACAGTAATATCACGGAGGCGGTATACGAGTTTAGCGGCGACTGTTATCTTCGAAGCCGCTGCCATTCTTGTGACATTCTAGTTTCGCACCTCCCCCTTCCTGCAGACAATGGTAGCTGCAAATTAATGTGGGGTATGGATCTGGAGCTATATTGGGCTTTGTTTTCTGGTCCATAAGGCCTTGAGTTAAAGGACTTGGCCCAAATCAAGAAGCGGCAAACAATAATAAAGCCCAATTTACCAAAGTTAATGTTGCTTGTGCTCCTGATTTGTTCATCGTCTTAGCCCTAGACAACAAAAAAACAAAAATAAATAAATAAATAGATAAATAAGCATGTGGAAAGAATGATCTTGGTCCGAAAAAACAAGAAATTGAAAAGGCTAATGGTCATCTGATTTTATTCTCTTTTTTATACCTCATTTGGCCGATCGTCATTATCCTGAAGTTAGTTGGCTTTGTTTGTTACTTTGAGAGGAAAAGAATTATATAGAGCAGCCATTTTAGACATTTTGTTTAAGTTAATAATGAATTCAGATCTTCGACTACATTTTTCTTTGTTAACATCTTCCGAATGAAATATATCTTTTATTCACCAATCCACCTATTGACTTATCAATAATAAAAGGCACAAATTCAAGAGACAAATTTTGCAAAAACTATTCCCAGGACGTATGCAAAGTAGGAGCGAGACTAGGATCATGAAAGCCGGTTTTCTGCCGTTTAATGGAAAATTTATTAAAAATGATATTAACCTCACCTCCCCTTCTTTCTCTCTTCCACATAATAAAGAATCTTGGAATTGATAATGTAAATTTTTATTTCTGAGCTTGTCGGAAAAGAATTTTATAATCGTTGACTAAAATTTATTTACAGTATAAAAAGCACTTTTGTAAATAATTTTTTTCACACAAATTAATTTATTCCTATTTGACGAAAATTGATAAAATTTCACAACTACCTATGGATCCAACGAAGACATTCATTAATTGTCAAAATTGCAAAAAGTCCAGGGGATACAAAGAAAGAATGGAAAACTAATGCACATGACTATTCAAAGAAAATGGATTATCTAAATAAATGTTAATTTACATAATGAGATTACGTGTGAAATAGGGATTCACACTCATTCACTAAACTTGCCTTGCCGCGTCTTTGTCGCTGCTGTGGCAGGCAATTGCTTGTGTCCCACCGTCGACATCTAACTGCCCATTTTTCCTCTTTTTGACCAGCCAATCCCATCTCTCTCTCTCTCTCTCTCGGAATCTTTCATCACTATAACTACAATATACTACTTCCTATATTCCACTCTTCACGCCTCATTGTCATCTCACAAGACCCCCTTTCTCTCGTCTTCCCCCTCTTGCCGCTATCATTTCGTTATATTATATCCTCTGGTCCATTCCAACTTTGGCCATGTTCTTCTTCTGATGATGATTATGATGAATGTTATATGCTTATTAGCTTGATGGGGTTGTGAAAGTTTTGAGCTTTTTTATTAGGGAAGAAGCAGAGCCATGGATCATCATCATGGGATTGCGCAGCAGCCACTTGCAGAAGGATCGAAAGCAGAAGAGAGTGAAACTGCTGCAAAGAGAACTCAAGCTCATAATCTGATGGGTCAAACAAGACGAGGCGACTCTCTGCCAACCTTCATTGGCAAGCATAGGTTGCAAGCTGCCATTTCCCATCTCAATAACGAAATCAATATAATTGAGGTTAGTTCTTTGATTTTGCTCTTAATTTTTAATTAGCAGGTTTTGAATTTGTTCGCTGAAGAAGATTGATTGTGATATGATGATGGATGCAGGACGAGCTGGAGAAACTGGATGTAATGGGTGAATCGTCCAGTGTTTGCAAGGAGTAAGCGAAAGAGAGAGAGTTCTTTCACACTTTTGGTTTCATTAATTATATATCTGAAGACTAAATAATTGAAGGATCCATTGTTGATGTGCAGATTTATTTCGAGCGTTGAATCGGTTCCCGATCCACTGCTTCCATGGTAAGCCATAATCTTTCTCGTGTGATTGAAGTAGAGGTGTCAGATTGGATGTAATCGTTGCAATGAATGGTTCATATTTACAGGATTAAAGGTTCGGCGGATGGTGGTTGGGATCGGTGGTTCGGCGGCGCCCACCACTCGCGAAGTCATAAACGCTGGATTTAGATTTCTTTTTTTTTTACCCTTTTTCTTTGTTTTGTTTTTGGTTGGGTTCATATTAAACAGGAATATACTTCATCGTGAAATAAGGTTATTCTTGCGAGACAGGAAGATCATAGTTCGCAGTGGACAACAACGATCCATAAATGAGTTTAAATTCCCTTCCCTGCTATGTTATTCCTGCTTCGTTTACAATCACATTTCTGCGTCATCAACCTCCTCGCATCGCTCTGTAATTTTATTTTCATATTTCTAACTTCTCTACTTTTGTAAACATGTGCCTCTCATTATCTTATATGAACGTGCCTTTTTTTATATATATTGTATCAATTTAACTAATTTAAATAAATTAAAAAAATTAAATAAATTATTTAATTATAATAATTATATATTAATTTATTTAAATTAGATAGGGATATATGATGAAATTTTAATAATATATTTTTAAATTACTATTAATAAATATTCCTAATATATATAATCATACGAGGATATATGAAAAAAATTATAGTTTTAGCTTTTTAAAAAATAAGATAAATTAAAATATTATATTTAAAAATAAATTTAATTTTAATTTAACTCTTATAATTATAATTTAGCTTTTATAATTATAATTAGTATCAGAAGGGTATTAATATTTCTATCCATTTTGTATACAAGATTGTTATTTGAAATATATCCAATTCTTTATTAACCTAAGAATATAAAATGAAACAATATATGATTAATAGATTTAACATGAAAAAGCTGGAAACAACTTCGATTTTTTTTCACCTCCCATGGGTGTTACCATTAAATATTAACGTCAAAAGTCAGTTTAAATTTTATATGGTCAAAGTTGACCCAAAAAAAGTTATAATTAAACAAATAAAAAGGAAATGTATGAATCCGTCCACTTCTCATTTTTTTTCCTAGGTTTAATTTCTTTTTAGGTTCAAAACTATTTTTATTACGAGGGAACGTCTATAAAGACCTAAATAATAGACTTACTAAAAAGTCTCAATATCTAGTGTACCATATAAACTTATTATTTCTTATATACTAGAACTTGTGATTCTCCATATTAGATTTTAAGGTAATTAATTTTCATACCTGATTTTCCTTTTTATTTTCACTCAATATATCATTTTTTTGTTGTTGCCAACACTCGTTATATCATTTCAATATATTAACTTATGCTTACAAGCAGCAAGGAAGCAATCCAAAATTGGCCATTATATAGGCCATAGAGGACAACTAGCGTTAACGCCAGCTAGGTAGCCGGTTTAAGCCATCGCAAGAAGATTTACGCGTTTGTATTGTCCTAAACTAATTCTTTTCCCAGCATGCAGATTCCTCTTCAAATATATACAAGAAAAACATCATGATGTTACAGAGATACATCAGCCACTGAAACAGAAAAGATGGCTTCTCAAACAACCTGAGATGAAATGTCTGCTGTCAGAAGCGTTCCCCGAAACCCTCCCTCACTCCGCTGCATTTCCATTTTATCATCATAAATCTCATCTGTAAAAGATAGATATGACCCAATTTTAGTATAAATAAGCCTTTTAGAGGAAGCACAGTTCCATTCTGCTTTCTATGTTATTTGCAAAGATGATCAGGCATCAAAAATAGCTTACCAGCAATATCTCTATTTTCATGGATCTCAGAGTCCCTCACTATAATCTGATCTCCGGCAAATATGTTTACATCTGCAAGCGTAGCACATTCATCCTCATTATCGATTGTCCTGTCACCTTTCTGTAATATCTGGTTTTCCTTTACAACCTGGGAGGACAATTGCCGGTAAAGACCATTCAGGAATATTCTAAAATGAATATATGAAGTTCCAAGTAAACTACATGGCAAGATACCAGGTTTACTTATTACAACACATTAGTATTTCTAAACTCCAAAGCCTTAATACTAATTCATTTCCACCACGTGTAATTAAACTATGTTTGTCCACGACCAGACATGCATTAAAAGCCGAATAATTTAAACTTGCATATCATATTTTGCTTTCTCTACTAAACTTACCCCAAAGGCCTCCCATATCATCATTTTTAGCTGGTACAGGGATGTTGAAGCAGAAACTTTAAGACTTATCGAAGTCCCATTTTTAGATTTCCGGGAGCGCTTGGAAACACGTCGATCTGTTTCAACAAAGCCCTTTGAAGCCTCCAATATGGATCTAGGAACTTCCTTTCCCCTTACAAGAATCACAGATATGTTCTCATTGCTATAGTTAAGTTTCTGCATTAACTCACAGCTTTCTCTTTCTCCAATGCAAGTTTCACAAATCTGCATATTGAAGGATGGACATAATCCCAGGTGTGGATGAGAACTACAAAAATAAGGCAGGTAAAATAAGGCATTGGATTACCTCTGGACAAGTCTTAATAAGCAGCTGTCTAGTCCCGCTATCATTATTCACTTTGTCATTTAACTGATCCTCACACATCGTTGTCTCTGAGCTGAATCCAGTCAAAATATTTTCTGAATCACTGGTATTCTCAATTGTTGCTGATATACCTTTTGTCTCAGTACCACCCCATTCCTCACAAAAGCATTTCCAATCATTCGCAGATATCATAGTTAAACCCCCTGCCTAAAATTCACAAAAATAGATGGAAGACTGAGATTAGGATTCAGAAAAAATACACTTGAAGTAATTATAAATATAGCATTGCCATGCGTATCATGATATTTGAAACGAATTGAGACAGACTCAGCTGAATATTGATAACTTGCAACCTAATCAGAATTTAATTTCAATTTGCATTCCAAAATGACATGAAATTGGCACTACTACTTGCATGCAAGTCCAAAAACATCACACAACTACAGGACCAAGTTTGTTTTCACTTACAGAAGATTCTCGCTGGACTACAGCACCGCGTCTGAAAACCAGTTCTGGGGGCTTTTCCACAAGGAGGGAGTGCTGATTATAAAAAAAATGCAACAGTGTATCAAGATAAATTTGAAGGTATTTGCCAAGGATCAAACTAACTAATAAAAAGGTCACGAATGAGCAGAGTCAACCAATATGTCAATCCGACAACTGAATTTTGCAATTGAAACTAAAGTCCCCAACGCATGCTGGGTTAGATTCCTGTTGTAAAGAAAATCAAACACGTACCAAAGCACGACAGAAAACCAAGGTGAAGGTGCAATTTACCTTTTCACACACAAGGGAATTGATTATCCCATCTAAAGTTTCAGGTTTGTCTGAATTCTTGACGGATGGACTCATGTAACTTCTCCATTTTGAAATCCATGAAGAAGGCACTAGGAAATATTTGCAATGCAAAGAGAGTGGCATACTTTTAGCCAGTAATAGTTTCTCATGATTCTGACGTTGCACTTGCTTCACTAATCTGAATCATAAGCATAAAAACTGCTTTAAAAATTGTCCACATCAACTATATATATATTAATAACAATTTACACACCTTAAAGAGTCCTCCAAGCATGCTACTTCAGATAATTCATCGCTGCATTGGGAACAAGGTATTGAGTCTGAAGGAAATGTTGGGCAACCCAAAGCATAATTAGGTTTTACAGAAAGAGCATCTTCATATAAGAAGTGCCAAAGATTCTCAGGAACAAGCACCCGCTTAGCACCATGAGCTTGCTCAGGTAAAAGTTGCCCATGCGGGCAACTAATTGATGATGTTGGTCCAGCATCTGCTTCAGATGGAGCATCAAGTACTTTTCTTTTCCACCACTGCTGCAACCTACAAAATGCAAAACCATTAGCATCATTATGCCATAGAGGAGAGATTGAGAGAACAGATTTCAGAACCAGTGTTTGGAAACCGTGTTGAAAACATAATGAAAACGGAAAACATAAGGAATTAGATTCATTAAAATAGGTCATTGATTTTTTTATCACCAGACTAGACAAAATATATACTATTTCCATATCAAGAAGGAAATAAAAGACTTGTTCACATCCCAGTCCCCTCCCCTCTCTGTGGGATGCAGAGAATGAATAAAAAAAAATTGCAATCCTACCAAGGTCTAGATACATAATACTTTCCATCTGGACAATTTCCGTCAAGAATGTCCCGTGCAAGTTGCTTCATGGATTCTCTTCGGTCCCGATAGGTGTCAGCTGACACCACACAGTGAGCTCCATCAATAAGACAATCACAACAGCAATCACCACGGGACAGTGTAGGCCCCCCACCATACTGACTTTTACAAGCACATAAAGGAACTGTGTTATGGTTGTATAAATCAGCAAAATGATAACAGCAACAAAGGAACAGGAAGGGTAAGGAAATATGTGTATACATATGGAAAAGAGAGCAAGTGAAATAGACATAAATCATAAATAATTATCAGTTTCTAAATTGATCAGCAGAAACATGCACTTGTAAATATTATGTGTGTATCCTGTAATCCATTCCTTTAAAGTGCACTGCATTCAACTCCTCACACGAACACTTCAGAACTGCTACCTCCAAGAGGTAATTAACTTATCAAAATGTTTCTCAATCAGGTAAACATACTGCTTCATCATGAAGTCCAACCCTTCATCCACTTGAATAACCCCCAATAGGGCATTATACTTGCTTATATATCCCCTCTGAAATATATACTCTTCATTTATCCAATTCCAAACATTATTACCCAACATAGCTTAAATAGACCAACAAAAATGGTTCCTTACCGATCCAAAATATCCTGTGGCAAGCCAGCCACTTTTGCATTCATAATTCACAAGTAATTTCAATTATGTTGGACTGAGAGGAAAAATGTTCTTTCATTGATTCACTTTGAAATGTACAAGGTATGGGAATATATACATCAAAGGCAAAACAATACAATAAATGCAGAGATACCCTAAACAATAAATATAAGCGATATCTAATTTCCCACAATTATCCTTCATCATGGATATATTAATGATATAAAATAAACAACATAATAACACAAAAGGTAACATGTATAACGACAAATAGAAGAGCCACAAAGTTGATGGAAGAAAAGAGTGAAAATTGATAGTTTCATACTGAACCTAGTGTGTGTATGCATCTATATAATTCAAAAACATAAATTAAATGTCAAGTTATCTGACAAATTGGTAAACCAACAAAAAAGCCACAACAATTGACACATTGATAAGGAGAGCAGCTATCCAGGCATATGACAGATGATTTAACATAAACTACCTTTGAAAACAATTTATCCCATGCTTTATCGGACAATCGCTTTATTGAAGTAACCTTGGATACAGGAACTTTCCCATGTGAGCATTGAATGGATGTATTGTCAAGAGTGCTGCAAATAAATAAATAAGTAAAGGTAAGTATACTCTAAATCAAAACAAGTGACTCTGCCTAAATATTTTACATAAGAAGCCACAATCTATGGAAAGAAAGAAAAAAGCCAGCCATTATATAAGGAACAAAAAGCACAGCAGTGTTACTCAATGGCCAATCAAAAATAGTTGCACTAACCATGGACTAATGTTGTCAGCCCACTGGCGAAGCCATTCACTAGAAATCCAGTAAAATGGTTGCTCAAGTGGTTGAACAGGAGCTTCAGCTAAAACAGATCGAACTTCTTGTCTCCTTTCATTAATTCGACTCAGTTCCAACTCTTTCCTATGATTGTATTGTGCGCACTGATCAACATATGAAGCATTAAGGTTCTGAATCTCATCAAAAAGATGAGATAAAAAAGGAAAACTATCTCGTGCAGGAACAGCATCGCCATTGCTGAGCACATCCCCCATTCTGAGTACATTTTTTGTATGCTTAAGATTGTACATCAACACGTATGCATCACTAGATGAAAATGTCTCCACAAGAGAAGATTGTGAGTGAGATGCATCTAGACCATTTCCATTACTGTCAGCTACACTCACTTCAGAGGCATCAGAATGAACAGGATCAGTCCTAACAGATTTTGCCGTAGAATTTGAAGATCTATCACCAAATGGATGACAGCCTAATTTAGTGACAAGCTCATCATCAAACTCCCACCATTGCCCAGTATTCTCGTCTTTGATGTGAGCTACATAATGGCCACTATTAACAGTAGTTCCCTTGTGAATCAGTACAGCTGATAAGTCATATATCAATTCAGACTGAGATGGTTCAGACAATCTAGGCTGCATGTCAAGCTTAGCTGGAAATGAAAATGCAGAAGTAATTTTCTTCCTTGTTGTAGTCTGCCAACATAAAAAGATAAATAAAGGAATAATTAGCAGAAACGAATTGTGATACAGAAAAGAAACTTTACACCATTCTTTCTATAATATTTATTGTTTCCTTCCACAAATAAAAAAAGGCAATGTAGTACACTTGCTTCTTAATTGTATAATAGTCACAGATAAAATATAACTCGCAAGGGCAAACACAATACCTCTGGAAGGAAGACACAACGTTTAAGTTGAAAATTAAGTACACCAGGTAATGTGCGCAGCTTGATGCTACGTGTAGCATCCACTCTTGTTTTACACGATGCGCAAAAATATTGATTATCCCCACAAAGCTCCTCCACGGCAAGATAATCATTCAGGCTCTCATCTAAACTTTTAAATCCCTTGACATTTAACTCCAGCTCATAGAAGTCTTCCATTTTAGAAGATGCTTCAGAGTCTCTTCCACATTGTGAGCAGCTACATAAAAGTGTTCAAATTAAGAAATTATGAAATAGTCATAAACACAGATGCTACAGCTAACACATACATCTGAAATTGAAACGGTATACATAAGAAATTTATTTGAGATCATCTGAACATAAAATTAACAACGTTACTTCAATTAAATTAAGAAAAAATAAACTGGAAGATCAAGGACCATTAACTATATTACTAACAAACAGAGCTTAAAGAAGTATCACAAAAAAGTAAACTCAAATATGCATGACATGAGAGATCCAACATTGAAAGAAAACAAGTTCATTCTCCTAGCCATCATAGCAGCATTGGCATTTTTCTCAAGATGAAGATTTAACGAGTTTAGTTGGTGAATGGGGTCAGAATTAATAAATAAATAAATAAATAACCTTATTGACAAATCCATAGTCTATCATAGGCCATATAAATGGAACTTACCAAAGAGTAAAACATAAAACAAAATTATTCTTTACTGATAAACAAGTTGCTCAATATCAATATTCTTACGTTGTGACATGAGACACACTTCCCCGGAAAAGATCTTGAACTACTGTTCTTGCTTTAGGAACTTCAGAATGGCTTAGACAACGCTCAAGCAAAGACAAAAGCAATGTCAGAAACTCATGGCTATCCTGCTGAACTCCATTATCTAACTCCAGTGTTTTGACAAACGGAAATGAATCCACAAAAGCCCTTTTACTAATGTGCAACTGCACAAAAAGCCGCACCAGTTGATTTAACACTGGCTGCTGTTGCAAAAGATCTGGTTCTACAGAAAATATGCCTTCCCGGAAACATTTATTCATGTATAAGCACTGCAGTATGCTATTGGCATAGCATGTGGCCCCAAGATTTGTAAGACCAGAGGGTGAATTAGCACATGCACGAAGGTCCTTGGTTGGGTCAGGACCAAGATTGTCTACAATACCTGATATCTTCTGCCATAAGCCAGATTTCCGGTTTCCATTGGGAGGTGGAACCAACGCACAAAAACAATTAGGGTTGTCTTTGGCATTGACACGGCAGCTTGAACAGATTGGCTTCCAAATCATATAAAGTTGATTTATGTCATCATCAGTTACCACACCTGTTTCATGAATTTTCCTATACAAGGAAGAACAGAAAATGATGAACATGCAAAAGGAGGAACACCATATTTTAATTAATTCCACAAATTATAGAAGAGAAATCATTAAGTACCTCCATATTTCAGAAGTGCTAGCACCATCATCCACTTGTCTTTGCCTTTTATTTTTACTTCGTGTAGTTGGCCTACTCATACTAGAATGCAACGAAATCCTGTTTCAAAACTAGAGATAGATAAACTTTCTGGAAGGGAATATAAATAACTACTTACAATTTTCATCATATCCATTTAAAGGTTAAAATTATGCATAAACAAGAGATCACATGAACATCAGATGAACTTATCAGAGACATTTCTAATTTTTCTTTCAGGAATAGTGATGATAACCATCAGGACAAATGGAAAGATATATGCGTATTCCAGGACACTCGGGGAATCAACCTCAGTTCTACATTTGCAAATAACATTGAAAGTATGGATGTGCCCATAGGGAAGATGAGCAAGGATAATATTCTCGGCCAATGAACTATAACTAAAGAAGCCATAATTTACACATCATGTTCCCACCCAGAAGACGAAGAAGAAGTGGCTATCATCCGACAAAATAAACACTTTCACTGGTGCCAGCAGAACAAGCACAGATGGAAAGGGGGATAAAAACTTGTATCGAAATAACTTTATTAATGAATGAAGAGAACCCTAGAAATTCCTAACAGCCAAAATATCAAGCAAATCAGCCGGAAAAAGAAGCCAGTGATGTAAAACACGTATATCATTCAGCCTAAAATTTATAGGGCGGATATATTAAAGAAAATCGTGAAAAAGCGTAAAAACGAGGGAGATTCTTGCTATAGTGTTACCTGGGAGAAAGAAAGGCGGGTCTCAACTGCCGGATAAAATATCGCTTAGGATTCTGATGAAAAACAACATCAAATATCAAATGACATTCTTAAGTTTCACCCTGAATTACTGTGATTCACTGTTGATCAATAATCTATCATTACCTTTTTTTTTATCGGATGGAGAGGCCAAACAATAAAAAGTTCCAGAGGAGAAATTAAAAAGAGAGAGCGAGAAGGTGGAGAGAGAGAGAGACGAGAAGGACAGGAACGTTGTTTGGGATGTGATGAAGTACGACGGGGTTAATGAGAGGTCAAGTCGGAGTCAGAGCGCTCATGCTTCAAAGAAGAAAGAAATGCCCAGTTCTGGTGCCCCTGGGATTTAGATTTAGATTTCATTTCATCAGATGAATTGGAAACTTTTTTTGTTTTGCCAGACAGGTGAGATGGACGTTCACACCAACCTAATTAACGGATTTTTAGCCATACTTTTCCATATTTATATTATTTAATTCACGTTTAATATACACTCAATTTTGTTATGATTTTCTTTTTAATATTATTAATTTTTTCATAATTTAGAAATTTGAAAAGAAATTAAAAACAATCGAGTGATATTTTCTTGCTATTTAATTGTTGGTTTTTTTATTTTTGTCTCTAGACGCACTGCTCATAAATTTAAATTTTGGGACTTGTTTAGATAATGTCAATTACCTTGATTTATTTTAGATTAGTTAAGGACATTTTATAGCCTTTAATTTTGGACTGGATTCAAAGAATTCTAGTAAATAATATGAGTTGAATCTGAATTCTGAACTTATTCATATTTAATACTGAATCTCCAAATTCATCCTCTTAATTGCATTGCATTGCATTAATAAGTCTTATTTTTTCTTGTATTTACGGATTTGCAGATATCACACTGCTTGGATAAATTTGCTCCCCCGAGTAAACCTACCACACCATGAATCTTGACAGAGGAAAGGGTTAGGGTTTTAACTTTATTTGGCAGCCTTGAAATAATTTATTTTTTTAATAAAAGCAAGATAAATATTTTTCCCCTTATATCTGTATTATTGTTGGTGTCATTCATATATTTATCATTTCTCCATTTGAAGGCAATGAGATGACCCAACGAGACGAGGAGAAACAAAGGCCACAAGCTCTTGAACCGGAGGAATTATTGGAATTTGGGAACACCACAAGGCACGCTACTTTTATAACACATCAACACACCGTCTTGCACAGAAACAGAGCATTTCTATAACAATTGTGATCTCAATTGCTTCACATTCAGGAAAATAAATGTGTGCAGATTCGACGTGCACTCGTGCAGCACACATTTAAACTCATCAAACAAAAGAAAATAAAAACTTTGTTGACCGAAAATCTTTTACGGGCCATCCGATTTAAACGTGGATGATACCAGAGCACAGCTGCACAACTATTTAACAAAATGTCAAAATTGCAAGTTACAAGCAACACATACAATCTATGTATAATTGATGACAAAAAAAAATATAAAGATTAAAAGTAATATCTCAGCACTGTCCCGTTAAAGAACACAACACAAGAGGTCACCATTTAGCTAGCTTTCTGCCCCAAATCTGGCCTTTCAGATATTTCCTCGATCTCGGCACGAGAATCAGCGGGACTATTGTTTGTGATTAAGATGTCGCCAGCAGAATCCAAGGTATTTTTAACTGCGTCAACAACGTCTGTTTTTCGCAGCTCCATTTTTGGGGAATTCAAAGTAGAGACACCCTCGTCTGAATTCCTAGGCTTGTTCAACGCTTGACAGTGCGGGCAATAGTAAGTGATGAAAGGGAAATCCTCTTTCCGAGCAAGACCTGCACATGTATAAGTAGATAAGACCACCATCTTCGTGACACTGCCTTCGTAATAAACATTTACAACCACAAAGAACTAGCACATGCATTAGTCTTTTTCTGGCAAAAGTCACTAGAGGACAAAGTCTAAAACTGTCGGATTCAGTCCACTCACCGTTATGCATATGGCAGTTACCACATATAAGTGCATAAGACTGCGTTGGATCCTCACCCACGAGCAATGCTGCAATTCGAGCAATCCATCCTCCATCATTTGTGGATGAACTCTGAGGTTGGTGGTGCTCTACAACTACAAGCTGGTTATGCTCAGAAGTGGGACCTTCTTCAGTTTCACTAGAACCCACAATTTGTTGCTCAGGAACAGGAAGCTTTGGTGTAGCTGTCCCTGGAGTAGTATATCTAGACTGCATTTGTTTTCGATTTCGGAGTCCACTAGCTTGTACAAGTTCAACATCGTTGCTCATCCCTGTTGAAGCACTGTGGTTTGATTCATCCCCTAGATAAACTTTCAAGCCTGAATCTGCACCCAACTTAGATGCCAAAACAGTTGCTGCCGCTGCCTTTGCTGCCGGGTCTGGATCATATCTCTGCATATATGACAAGCTAAGCATATCACAGAATAATACTAAGGCAATTGAAAATTAGTAGCAAAATGCACGTCAAGGCAAAGCCCTCGGCCTACTTCATTATAAAATAAAACGCCAATCTTACTTTCGAAAATTAATATGGTACAATTTCTTGCCCAAAATAAATAAATAAATGCTCCAAACTATCACCTGAATGAGCTGTTGAGTAGTGTAATAATTTGTTTTCTCTTTGAGCTCATCAATTTTTGCTTGCCTTTCAGCTCGAAGCCTTTCAAGAATTTTCTGGTCCCTGCGATCACCTACAAAATCACAAATAACAATAATAATAAGGAAACATTTGACATTAAATTTGAAACACAAGAATCCTGTCTGAAAATGCCCCATTAAATGGGACTTATATGTACCAACAGGTTGGTCCAATAGAATGAGCTAATCCCTTACAAAGTGAGAAACCAAGGTTCGAATACACGTTAGAAGAGGTGCCCACATTTAGTACATAACTATGCCCTTGAATAGGATTACCTTCAACAGGAGGAGGCTTGTGCAGAATAAAAAAAAAAAGCACTTAACTGTTGAACACTTGGACTAATCACATTTGTGAAACATAGTATTTGCTAAACTCATGAACGAGAGTTTCAAATTTATCCATCCAAACTACTATTATCAAATGCTTTCCCTTCTAATTTTTTCTCTAAAAAGAAGTTTATCAAGGGTATCTTTGCATGGCAACAATCACTTTAGAAGTCCTCACGAATGTCAAGAGCTACTCTTAATATCTATTTGAAACAATGATCAGGCCTGTTTTGCATAAAAAATGTATAAAAGTAAATCAGAATTTGCTAGAATACATCAAGGGTGTCAATTTGACGGATAGAGTTATTCGCTCATGAAAAGGTATAGACCTCTTTCACTGATGCAATATAAAGTTAGTGGCAGAAAAATTCACTACTGGAAACTTTCCCGTATTACTTAAGACCAATCAAGAAAAATTGGCAGAAATCCTACAAGAATTTTGAAATATTTCTGATTGTAAAAAGTCCCATAAATTGGAAAAATCCATGAAATCATACTTCAGAATCATATCTAGAAGCTTAATTTTTAAAAAACACTTCTTGTGGAAAGTAAAAGTTGTGTTAATTGCGAACTTTTAGACACTTACACATCCTTGTAAAGCTGACAACAGCTGAATAAGCAGCAGATGACAAGGCGGGCAAAAGAAACATTGGCAAGACCCGGAATGCCCTCATCTTCCAATTCATATCCACTGATCTTGTCGTCATAATAGCATAACCTACAGCAATGACCTGAAAGTTGAAAGTTGAAACTGTTTTAAGCACCAGCGTTTGGCTTTATTTAGGAAGAAGCTTACACTTTAAAATACCAATCCTTCTAGAATTCACAATTGCAAATGAACGATGAAAACTTGTTTACTACAAGTAGATTGTGCTCGAGAACAGAATACACTAACCTGAAGTACAAGTGGATCTTGCTATGAAATGAAGATAGGAAAATATAAACACATCAAAATCAAAAGAAAATAAAACACACCTCAAATATAATCGAAAACACAATAAGATGCCGAGTTGTTTGCCTCCAAGATTGAGATCTCCTGTTGATTCTAGTCAAAACAGCAGCTTCTTCTTTAGAAATGTATTGCAGTCTCTTTTCGAAATCATCTCCATGTAATCTAAATATTCCATTCCAAAGTCGGGAAATAAATCCCTGGCGCTTCTTTCTACTTGCAGCAGCAGTAGGACTTGTTTGTTTGCTTTCAACTTCTCCAAATCCTTTGTCATCAGCCATTGCTTTTATTTCCTAGAACCCGTGTAAGTCATAACAGATAAGTAATTGCCCTAACATGAAGAGGAGAAAACATTCTAATCTCTTCATCTACAGTATTTGATAATAACAGAACGTAAACCAGACAGCTGCAAGTGAAGAGATTTAATATTTGAATGGGGGAGAAGATACACATTATAAATAAGTTAAACCTCGCTACATTAATCTATTAAGGCCGTTTTTTTACAAGTTCCACCCCTTCATCCGACTGCTCTGAAAGATAAAAATGTGATTTCAAGAAAGCAGCGTAAACAAAGGAATCCCCGCCCCCTCCAAACGACATAGATGGATATGTTGAGAAAGCATGCTCAAACGAATCACAAAAAGTTGCCCGTTAAACACCATAACAAAGCCAAGCATCTACGAAGAAGAGGGGTCAACACAGGGCATGAAGGACAATAATTTGTTCAACTATAAACTAACCTTATGTTAATTAAAACTTCCTTACTCGATTACACAATTAACAGATTTAAGAAGAAAAATCCCGGACCTGAAGCAATAGCACATATGCATCGAATAAAAAAATTGCTAAAGAAGGTGATGGTGAATAAGAAGGGAAGCATCGGATCGATAAGGAAAACCTGAGAAAGAATGAAGAAATGAAGAACCCTCGAGGAAGAAATTCGATCCGAGATGCTGGGATCGATCTCTTCCTTCAGATAGACGTCAGGCAGAGAGATGGAAAGGTTAGGAAGTTCGTGAAGGCAAACGAAACGCCCTTCGATGGAGCGAATGTATGTAAATTGAATGAGGAGTAGGAAGCAAAAGGCTTCGAAATTGGGGCTTCCCTTTTCGGGGGTGTCCTCACCCGTAAATCCACATGCTGGGATCGATCTCTTCCTTCAGATAGACGTCAGGCAGAGAGATGGAAAGGTTAGGAAGTTCGTGAAGGCAAACGAAACGCCCTTCGATGGAGCGAATGTATGTAAATTGAACGAGGAGTAGGAAGCAAAAGGCTTCAAAATTGGGGCTTCCCTTTTCGGGGGTGTCCTCACCCGTAAATCCACACGCACGCACTTTGAACTACACGCACCCCGAAAGCCGAAAGTTATATATCGGTCTGAGCCTATGAAAGCTTTATCTAATTACTGCAATGCTAATCCATCCCCGTCCACTTGGCCCGCGCCAATACACTGTCATGTAAGAACTGAGACCCGCTTTACGGGGATTGGTGTAACATAATTGCTTCTTCTATTTACAACTTCTTTTAACTAGTTTATATAAATTTTAAAAAACAGGAAGTTAAGATTAGTTAACCTTCCTCCTTCTTTTAAAACTGTTTTTAATTAAATATAATAAATTTTAACTCAATTTTATTTACGTATCTTAATTCTTTTCATTATAGTTACGTAACAATATATATGGACAATATTAAAAAAATATTATTTTTTTTGATAATTTTTACAAAATAATTTATAAGTAAAAAAATAAAGAAGCTTTTAAAATGTATCTTATAAATAATGATGAAGAGAATATCAAACTTTTTCATTAAATTTCACATTTAAATCTTACATTTTGGTCAAATGTTTGATTACACACATATATAAATAATTTTTATAAAATATCATACTTTTAGTATTTTAAAACACACTTCTCTTATATTATTTTGTTGATAGTTACACACGTAATGATATTCAAAATACGGTAAAATATTGTTATTATTTTAAATGTTATTAAACTTATAGTTTTTCTGCTGTTTTGATTTATGTATTTTTATTCTTGTTATTGATTTTATTTTTTCGTACTTCACTTTCATCACACTAAAACTTAGCTGTCCCGCAATCTTTTTCCCCGATTCATGATTGCTATCTTTCATGACTTCTAATCGCTCAGTTCATAATTTCGAAACTTAGTTGTCTTATAGTTGTTGATTTTAGTATATCCGATGAGAAAAGCCAAGGCATTTCAATCCAAAACAACACCGTCCCATGAATAATATCGACTGTTATTCTTATCACCCACAATGAAAAAGAAGCGGGCGAGATTATTCTTGCTTGAAAGGAAACATATTAACAAATTGTAAAAGGAAAATAAATTACATGTTCAAGTGTTCAAACTTCAAAACCGAGACTGAATGCTAGTACATGGTTTCTAATTCAACAGAGCAAGATAAAATAGGTCTTTTACCATACCAGAATTTTACTCTTTCTTTATTATCCAAATTGTCTCCGGTTACTTCTAGCTTCTCTTCCTCTATGATTAGGTCTGGTTGCACCCAGGGGTTTGTCCTCCTTATGGTATCTTCCTGAAGTCCCAAACTTGAGGGGCACAAGTTGCCTAATATATAAATTCCCAGGAAAATGTCGTTTATCTTTTGGAATTGTTCTTAACTCTGGCAACCAGTATGCAACATATTCACCTTCTGGGTCATATGTCTGTGCCTGAAAATAAACAGATAACATCAATCTTCAAATTTGAAGGTCTATTCTACCTACTCAATTACTTTCATATTTACTAATTATATTCATGATATATACGATGTGACTCAGTACCAGACCTTTCTCATATAAAGGCCACAAGATTGTTTCTGTATGACTCAAGTGGTACGTGCTAAAGAATAATGATAATAATAAAATATCGTATTTTGTGCAACTCCTTATAGGCACTTACTTGTTTAGGTATGCTGAAATAACGGTCTTCTCTGGGATCATTCCCAACTACTGAACAAGAAGATTTTAGAATGAGTAGGAGATTATCATTTTCATATGCTATAAAGCTAAGAAAAAGGAATACTGCATCTGGCATTGCATATCATGAATACTGAGATTGCAGCTGAATCATTCATTTCCTTTTCTTTCATTCTTCTCAATCCGAACACATCCTAAGTGATATGATTCCATGAAAAAGCGTGTCATGAAGCTCAGAACCACTCAATAAGATTTCCAGCTGAACCAAAGATCTCCACCACAGGTGAATCATAGTACATCCCAGAATGAGGGTACTTCTTATTATGACTTAATGACAACGAATTTTACCCTATGTTTGGATAGGGATATCAGTATCTCCGTTTATTTCAGGTTTGGTTGTTGCTTTAATAATTAGGAATTAGCTGATCAGCATAGTTGTACGAATATAATTAATTACCTGATCCATAAGTCCAATTCCCATAATTGGAACATGGGTCATAATCCAGATGGCATGTCTCAAACCATTCTGCTCCCATGAACCAATCTATGCCCATATCACGAACAAGAAATGAACATACAATCTGCCAAACAGGTAATCAAATGAAATGAAATAAGAAAACAGCAGTCTTCAGAACATATCTGGAAATTCCTAACGATTTTTATACTGTTGAACACCATGGTTAGACTTATTGTTCACCTGTCGTCCTCGGTTTGACATGAAACCAGTGGTTGATAATTCTTTCATGTTAGCATCTATGAGAGGATACCTAGGAATTCAAGTAAAACTATATCAGCAAAAGAAGGGTAAGTAATAAGATCTTTACTATAGTACATGAATACTAGTGTCATCCATAATAGAGAAGTAAAAGGAAGAAAGTAAGTTTTAGAGATATTAAGAGTTGAAAACAAAACGAAGAATATTTTGGTCACCTTAGTCTTTTCTTTTCATCTCTTTATTTTTTCCAAATTTAATCATTATGCAGTAACAGTAAAAGATGACACAATTTGACTAGACCATATAAATGGTTTTCCCCTTCCACATTGCTTTCTTTCCAGTTAGGCAAAGTACCTCTTCAATTCATTACATTGAGAAGAATATGAGAATTTTACAATGCATCCTCCACTAGTGTCCAATTATTTCCATATAAACCCTCAGAAAGCCCAAACAAATGTTAGAAAGGATTAGTAGGATAAATGCACAGCATAACAAACTTAAAACTGTACCCTGTACGACCATCTCTCCAGGACTCAAACAAATTCTTGTCTTGGCTCCATTTGTGCAACACTTTCCTTGGGCCTCCTAGAAAAAATGTGACAAATTCTACATTATAAAGAGAAATTTCTCCAGAAATACATTATCTAAGTCAATTTTATTTCACACATGCAAGATGAGCAAAATCAGTATTTAACCAGCAGAAATTTTAACCCACAACCTCAATCATACCTACATGGAATATAGAATTTCCACAATTGATTGAAGGGAACCTGAAGTAATCCCTCCATATCAGTTCAAACAAAACCCTGAAGAGAAAAAGAATTACTTAGGAACATGTCAAATTCACCATAATTAGTCCTTGTATCATAATACTGAATAGAGACATCCCAAAACCAACCTTATCCCTTTTCCTTTTCCTTATTAATGCACAATCCACTGTTACTACTACTTTTATCACACACAAGACAAGAATGCTTTAGTGCTGAATAAAAGTTTTTTTTTTTTTTTTTACATTAGTTTGATAGAGTTCAGGCAACTCTAGAATATAATTTAACAGGCTGATTAACATTTTATGAATAATTAAGAAACTGGTAAAAAATCAAGGCTGCTGTTGAAAATATAGAGACATGCCAGTAGGTAGAACTATTTGCTTGTCTTTCTTCTTCATACCTCTTAACCTATAATGATTGGTGTATTATGAATTTTGTCAAAACAATCACATCTTCCAAATACAATGAAATGCAAAAAGAAAGATGATTAACAATTTCAACCTCTTCATGTATGAAACGAGGAGACAAGCTCCCGGAGGCAAGCCATGGTGAAAATTTAGTTGAGTAATCAGGGCCTAACATCCCATTTCTGGTCTCTTTATGTACCTTCAGTAAATCCTGCACAAGAATAATATTGAGGATGAAATACATGACAGTACAAATGGTGGCGTCAAAGTTTCCAACAGGCCACTTGCCCTCCATTTCCAGGATTTAATAGTCTAAGAAGTGGAGCCAAGATCAAAGGTGAACATATCAGTACTTAACCCTTTTCCTGTTTTAAGTGACATATAAAAATAAACGGAACCCTTTGTATTCTGTGCAAATTCCCATTGATGCAATTGGCAAATATAAATAGTTAGACATTCATGTATGGACCCATGCAACAGAATCTATATCTGCAATACATGAAAGGCAGATATTTTCTTCAAAAAGGCGATGCGTTGGTTTTTCTTCCTTTTTTGAACCAACACACATATAAAAAGCAAATATAACAATAGGAACATAAGACAAATTGAATTTGCATTGCCGACATGAATATCTTCTAACCTTCTTTCAGAAGTATTCATAGACTCTGCTCAATGCAGCAGTTTCACCCCAACAAACTTCATTCCCGTGCTTACCTTATCAAGAGAAGGAACACAGAACATATCAAATTCATTCTCTTTTAAACATTGAGTTCAAAAGATTTAATTTTCTTGACAATCACAATGCTTCAAGGATTTATGCAAGTATTTTTGCAAAACCTACATTTGATGAACAAAATCTCAGCTTCTCCAATGAAGGTAGGCATCCCCAATCCCCAACTTGAGGAGGTGGCCCAAGAGATTTTGGAAGTTTTATGCATGCGCGCACAGTGCATTTGGCTTCAACAGTCTGCAAATTCAGCCTCCATCAGCATTCAGAAGTAGTAAATCCAATTATGATGAAATACATATAACACGCATATGTCAGCTAAACAACTAATGTACCTTACGAAATTGAGTATACACCCCTGGTAAATTAGTGGCATCAAAAGGGAGGACATCAATATTGTACAAGGTGGCGCCCCAAATAAGTTTTAGCTTGGGTTTGTTTGAAGTTGTAGCACCTGTGGATTCCCCAGAAAATGGCAGTATCACAACTTGATGCAGACCCTTGTTGACCAATCTTCTCCTCACTGCAAGTTTCTTTCTGGGCATATACCTGACTAGATCATATTCAACAGCAAGCGTCATTGCTTCAATAGACAGAAATGATTAAGAGCTTGAAAATTGATTGATTTAACCAACTTATAAAGTAGACATTAAATTCCATCACTCAACTGTGTGAGCTCCAAAAGCTTTTGCAAGAGATGGATAAATATCCTCAGGCTTCCCATGTTGAATGAGCAGATTCAGTCCCCATTTCATCAAATTCTTTCTCAAGTCAGCTAGGCATTCAATGAGAATGTGCTCGTAATGCTGCAATATAAACAATAATTAAGACAACTAGAAGGAGATTGTATCGTCTCGTCATCCTAAAGAAACGTTTTGAATCAGGCACAATAATTTAGCAAGAAGCTCGTTAAAAAAAACTACAACACTTACCCCCAGTTTTAGGAAATCCAAAATAATAGGTGGTCCCGAATAGTCGAGGATCAATACAGTAGACGGGCAATACAGACTCGGACACAAGCCAGGCGTTGTAGAGAGCTTCATTATCCAATACTCTAAGATCATTCCTGAACCAAACAATGGCAGTCCCTTTGCCTCTCCTCTCGGTGTTCCGCGATTACGTAGAAAGGTCTGGTCGGCCATACGGTCCATGTCGCTAGCTTCTTGCTCTGGAACCTGGTAGATTGGTGAAGAGGTTGAGCTTGATGCGCTTGCAGATTTACTGCAGAAATTCATGGCTGGGAAGCGATTCGAGGGCAGAATTCTCGTTGCGGTTGGGAATATCGAAGCGCACTTATATGGATCAATGGAAGTTTTCACTTAAAGAGCGAAAGGGGGGAGCGTCAAGCAGAGAATGGCCATGTAGGAACGTATGTATAATCTGTGTTCTGGTTTTGCAGAGATGACACGTGACGAGTAATTTAGTTGTGACGTGGCTGATTGCTAGCCGCTGGCAGGAAAATTGCGGTTTATTTCAAGCCGTTGAGGCGTTGACCTGTACTTATTTTCAAAGCCAGTCGTGATCCGTTATTCAATGTTGTGGGTTCCGGACCGACAAAACCGGGGATCCGAAAACTTAATCGGACAGCCCAATCTATGGTGGCCTGTAGTTTCAGAAGACTAGCCCAATTTCAGATGACTCGTGTGAAGCCAGCTAGATCCTTTTAGGCTTCAGCTCGTCTTTAGGCCTTCAAAATCCAAATTTTTCTACATAAATCACAAAGTTAAAAAATTTATGATTAAAAGAGTTTCCTATTCATTTAAGTAATGAGCAGAGCACGGAGAGATCATCGTGAATGTAGACTATCTAGATCAAAATTAGACGATTTAGATTTACTAATTTAGTCTTATTCCATGTTTTATATATTTAATAGCTGTTTATTTTAACAGATGCAAAATTAAATATAAAGTTAACTTTATAATCGCCACTTTTTTCCAAAAAACATTAATTTATCATTTAAGAATTTTAAATATAAATCGTCCAAATTTCATTTAAATGGTTCAAATTTTATCATACCCACAAGCATATGATGCTTACCATAGTAATGAACATCAAATCTAGACCAGCTGAATGTTTGCTGACGCCGAAGTTTCTTTTTATGATTTGTAATCACAAGACAAGCTCACATTAATTTTGATTTCAATCAATTTATATGTATATTCCTTACTCATAACGAAACATCTCGTCCATTCACTTCAATCCCAGGTGTTCAAATGCAAGACAGAGTCTGTCAGAATCAATATGCAGTAAGTTACAAGAAGAAAGGTGAGACTGAGAGTCTTTAAATCACAAAATTTATAAATGTCTTAGTGATGGTAGTTTTGTCCTTTCAGAATTGTCCATGACCTACATATCAGAAAACAAAGCGTCATTCCTCAATGGCAGGAAAGCCCGAGAATTCTTGAGAATAATGAATGAATTAAATTTAAGTATTGAGAATAAAGAATAATGAACAAAAATAGCATTCCACTTATCAGGTTTCAGCTCTGAAATATAAGCAAACAAAGCATAGTCTTCTACTCATGTCTACAACAGGCTGTAATGTAGTTACCTGTAAAGCTGTTCCAAGAGCACAAGTAACGCAATTTGATGATTTAGCACTAGTGAAGATAACTTGATAGATACATTAGCTCGTTCCCGCAATTTTCTTCCATGACCATAGGGTCCACCAATACAGAAAGATAATCTTGAAGCTCCCTAGAAATAAAGTCAGACCATAATCCTCACATAATAAGAAACTAATCGAAGGTGCTTTCATATTACAAAACCAACAGTGTTATAGTATGAATGTCCGCACAAGAGAGTAGAAAAGAGGCTATTTTTCCCATAAAAATAATATGACCAAAAAAATCAGAACAAGACGTCCAAATCTGGGTATATTTAGGAGCTCAAAAATGACAATAATCTCCCTACAGAATAGTATGCGTATTCCCATCCCAGAGAACACACTAGTATAAAAGCATATTATGATCCCCATTGGAAAGCAGAAATCCAACAGAGAGAACGTGCAAGAATTGCATTTTCACAGTGATGATGTCAAGTTTCAATGCTTGTAAATCGCATAATCAACAACCTTGTTCCCATTCCATAGGAAATAGGAATCCACTCAATAAAAATACTGTAAATGACAATGATTTTGACATGCAACAAGTACTAAATATGGCTTCGATACAAACTTGGTATTACAGCACAAGAAATTTTATTTCTCTCAAGACTAAAAAATATATGTTACCTAGTCCTGATTTGATAGACTATTTTACAAATAGCAACACAGAATTGGTCAAACCAGGAACTTACTAAAATGCAAGTTACCATTAAAAGCTGTTATAACTAAAGCTAAAAGTATATTTGACATAACTCGATTCACAGATATTAATTGAAAATAGGTCATATGTCTTTGAAATTAGTTTTATTAAAAAAAAAAGTTGATAGAAGCAGTGCCACTGGGGAAATACTGAAAATGTATGTGTTTTTCTTCTGTTCCACATACTTAGATATTTGATCCTAAGTAAGATCATAGGAGGTCCAGGGTCTGTTGCATGATAGACCCCTCATGCTCTTTCAGCAGAATGGCAATGAGCATGCCCATTAGAAATCTTTTCACGTATGAGGATTCACATGCCTGGTAGAGATCATTTACAAAGATATCATAATGGAATGTTAGCTTTACCGTTTGTCCTGCATCAGCCACCAATTCAGCCATTTGTTCCGAACCAATGTCTTGCCCACGCTCATCTAACATTACAACCTATAAGTGCATGCACATGAGAACAGGATGTACAAATTGAAATGGCCAGTTTTTTCATGCTCACACATTAAATGCAAGTAAAGATGACAAAAATACTGTGTTACTGCATATGTTTGAGACTATACCCAGTCATCAGATCTGACAAGGCTCATCACTGCTTTGTCTTCATCGTCAACCTGAGCCCTAACGTCACTGCAATGCAAGCGTTAATACAACATAAAAAAACTCATCATCTTTATCAGAGAATGAAAAGTGCAAGTTCTTGTGATAAAATTATAAAACAAAGAGGTTTGAAAAGATAATAGAAGGGGAAAACAAAACTAAGGTGCCAATATTATCATTTGGCAGGACGAGTCATGACTCGTGCAAGTTGAGACTACTTGAAATAGATGCATACTTCCTGTTCTAATTGCTTTTCCACTCAGAGATATTTATTAATTTTTCTGTTAGATACAGTACTCAAGTATTATCATGACTGTCTATGAGCTTATGGCCTACTTTGGATTGCTGCAAAGTTCTGCTTATTTTGAACTGTTTCTTTTCAAATGGATTTTCATTAAAAGAACTATGAGAACCTAAGTTACTCTTCTTCTCGACTTCAAATCTCTTTTCCTGCAAAGATCTGAAATCCTAGAGCAATCATTAGAAATTCAATCAAACAAAGCCCTAGTCAAATATAGTTTCAATTTGCTCCAGAACCTACAACACCCAATACCCCGAATTTGAAAATCCTCTACAGCAACTTGAATCAAGTATTGACAGCATGGGGTTCAAGTTGAAAATAATTGACCATAACAGTGTAGACAATTAAATAAAACTGCGCCAATGATAGAGGGAATCCTACTGTGCATTTCTAGGATTTGATCGTATTTGAACATCCTCGACACTGCAATAGTACTTGAGCTTTTGAAGATACTCGTCAACCAAGAGTTGTACACCCGGAGATCGCTTTTTCCCAACCGACAATATACGTATAGGAAGTGCTCTCTACAGAAAAATAAATGTTGACAACAGACAAATCCTAGCTTGATCACTATACCTTCGTATAAAAATATCATATATACAGTTAAACGGTGCACACACGAGCCAGTCACCGTCCAAAAGGAACATAGCTAAACCCTAAGCATTTGGCAATGCTAGTACAGGGAACAGCTTCAGCATAAAGGTATGCGACTAGATGAAACAAAAGAATTTTAAGAACAAGTACAGCGTCTGAAATTCCAGAACAAGAGATAAGGGTGGAGACGATTACCACCGATTGACCCGTGTATTTGCATTTTTCCCCTGAAATTTGTCTTCGTTAGTAATCAATCGAAAAGGAGAGAGGGTGGAAATGCAACGATGCGAAGCAAACTTGACTACGAAGGTATTGGACAACCTTGAAAAGGATTGGAACTCGTTCCGCTAGTAACAGCGCAAAGTGATACTGCCATTCCAAACGGATGTGGCGGGAAGGACACGCGCGGGCGCTTCAACGATATCACATTTTGTCCCACCGGCCACCGATGTCACTCTTTAAAGCAGCTTTTGTAAGGGCGTGTTTGGATGCGGGTATACAGCTGGAGGGAAGTAGGATTTACGCTACAAAAAAAAACAGAGTAGCTAACCCATGGTTAAGCACATTAATCATCAGATTATGATTTAAGAGTGTCAAGTGAAAAATTACAAATCATTTTTAAAAAATTAAATAAATATTTTTAATTAACATCATTGAATTATAATCTAATAGTTAATATCTTTTAATTGGGGTTCCATTAAAAAAATTCAAATATGCATATACCTTTTGTCGCCACTAATCTCTCTTATATTTATTTTTATTTACGTAGACATAAATATATTCTCGCCAAATAGATAAAGATGTTAGATTAGGTGCTCATATGCTGGAGATAATTCCCAAGTTATTTAATTTTTTTTTTTTTGGTATACCCAAGTTATTTAATTTAATTTTGGAATGTGTTATGAAGTAAAAACATAAAAGATCAAATCTTATGCAGCTCATTATTAAAACATTTATATTTTTAGTGTAATAAATAACTTTATAATGACTATTTTTTTGTAGATATTATTTTTTAAAAATTATTTTATAAAAGCAAAAACATCAAATCATTTTTTATTTTAGAAGTTATTTTATATTGTATCTTTCTACTATAAGTACCAAAATTAATAACAGAATATTGGTCTTCCCCCCTTAAAATAGTATGAGTCTGTGGGTGACCTGGATTTAAAATAGAATAAAATCTAAATGAGGTCCTAAAAAATAATATAATTACCCTAAAGTGTCAATGACAACTAAACAATAAAGATGTGTTATTATTTTCTACAATATAATTTGTCTTTGTACGCTGCCGCTTATCCTAGGACGTGTTTTTAGAACCTCAATGATTTTCCCTTGACAATTCAGATTTGACAACTATTGTAAGTAATTTCGACTTGGAACAGAAAGACCCAACTCAGTGGCAACATGATTCCCTTGCAGTTCGTAATGGTAGTATTTACTCTTCCATTTCTGTCAAAGTAAAGCTCAACTAATGAGTATTCTCTTAATATACATGAAATCCAAGGAGCTCATCAGATATTTCATGGAAGTATTGCAATCTAATTTCAATTTCACATTCTTTTAAAAACAAAAAGAGAACCTCTAGAACCCTTCCCTAATCTGATCTTGTCGTCTATGTAAGTGATTCGGAGTTTAACCTCACTTTGACCCCCATATTGGACCTCCAACGACCCTACCTTCAGTTCAGGTGCTTCAAATACAACTTGAATCCATTCGCCATCCAGAGCCTTTAGCTTTCCTGCTTGATGCAAACATTAAAAATGAAACAACCACACACGTTTACCACCGAACAAGATTGGATCAAACTCTAAACTTAATACTACACCGAACAACTATTAAACTAATTTAAGTAAATTAAAAAAATAAATAAATTAGTTAACTATAACAAATATGATATTATATATAATATTAGACTATACTCCTCCGATCCTAAACACATAAGTTAATAGGAGGGTTAGTTTAAATCCTAAATGTAAGATTTTAATCCACTTTATCTCTCAAATTTATTATTTTTTCCCAAATTAATTTACTAAACTTATAAACTAATATATAATCTAACTTCCTTAACATACTCAAATTAGTTAAAGAAGTTCTTCCATTAACAACCGGAGAAACAATACCTACGTATATCAATCATTCAGGACCATATATAATGTAGTATGATATTGCTACCAAATGCGGATTTCTCGTTCAAATTTATAAGGAATGAAATTATAGGATCACCTACCTTTCAAAGACACCTCGCCGTCCAGGAAGCCTAAAAGAGAAAAGCAGATCTTGTTTCTTACAATATCAGGAGCTTCAACAACCTGAGTCATCTCCTTTGTCTTAAAGAAAAGGCGACCCAGCGCACTTCTGTAACCACCTCCTGGTGATGTTGGCCTTGAACAGTACACCACATCCCACTCTGGAACAATAACAAGAGCAAAAGGCAAGTAAGCAGTGATCTGATTTCTCAAAGAACATACAAAGTACTTTGAGAGAATAGCTTTTAGCAGCTTTCAATGCAATCTCGGGATATCTTCAACTCATGGAATTACCTCCAAATATTAAAGGGCATTTCACTGGCTCATTCACACAATATTTCTGCAATTCTTGAGCCACTTCAGCAACCTCTTTATGTTCTTCGTCTTTCAGCGAAACTCCTCCGTCTGTTTGCATCACCTGAACCAAGCATAATATCTTGCTTTTGTAATACACAAATGTCAAAGGAGACAAAAAAATCTTTAAGCCCTAAATTAGAATGACGTGGATACTAGCAAATAACTATCATGGTGCTGAAAAATTACAAAATCAATCATAATCAACCATTCATAGTCATAAGCAAACCGTAATCTAACATGTGTTATCAGAAGATGCTCAAACTTTATATATATTCTAGTGGTCCTAGTCGTTACCGAAGAAAATTCATAATTTGTGGGCAAGCAACATGAGAGAAAATTGGTTTTTGAATTACTAAACATGTACTAGAGGTACCCCAGTACAATTTGTACAAGGAAACATCTTTATCTCGGTTTTCTATATGAGAGAACTCAACAATTTCCCGCACTAATCTGCAGAAGGTTCCATAAGTGTTCAACAATCGGCAAGGAATCCAAGGGTTGACGCCATCAAGAGAAGCAAAGGTGTTTTTAAGCACGAAGATGACGTGGATGGTATTGAGTGATAATAATTATACTAGTAGAGGTAATTTACACACTTCACTTTTCTTTTCCAAAAACTTTCCTTCCATTACACAATTCGGCTTTCTTTTCCTAATCTTCTCCTTTCATTACGTCATACGTATCCACGGTTATTCCTTCCTCTGGAAGAAAATTTCTTGACATTTAACTGAACATGCTTCAAACACACCCTACTTAGTCCAGTCTTTTACTGTCATCTCGAAGTTTCTAATACAAATATGTGGTTTCTGAGTTCAGAAAGGATTACAGAAGCAAGAAGCATTGGACCCTTCCTATGACCTTCATAGATTCATCTCTCTTACATTAGTTTCATAAATCAACCTTCGCCAATCACCCGAAAGAGTTTACCCAGATATTGAAGAAAAAAGATCAATGGGATGTACTGAACGGGGCCAAACAAACATAACAGATTAACGCAGTAGTCATCATTGCGAAAACCATAAGAAAAAAAGTGAAACACTTTGCCTTACAGCTTAGAGTAAGGACCAAATTCTTGTTCTCTTGTTCGCTTCCGTTTCCATATTCCAGATTCTAAGGCTAATAGCGTGGAAAGTAAAGCAAATTAATGCAAAAAAAATATGAAACCTTCAATTACCTTTGAAAGAATGGACGAAACGAGATCATCGGGGCCGGTTCGCACTTGCGGGTTAGAGACTGAAATCGAGGCAGAAATTTGCAGGCTTTTCGGGCGTCGACTCTGCTGAGAGCAGGACGAAGCCCGAGGAAAAGATGAATAGGAGAAATGCATGGATGAGAATTTGGGTTTGGGAGTATCAACGCCTTTGACTGAATGAGGGAGCAGAGAGAAGGAAGAAGAGGCGGCCATGGCTGGGAAAGAAGGGGCAGGCAACTGAACGAGATAATGAAGCTTCTATAGGGCGGGCAATGCCACGTGTGCAGAAAATCAATCTGGGTCCTACCCGTTAGTAAATTATTGGATTTCGGCGCTGCCACATAGGCAATTCTTCGTCGCCTTATCTGACACGTGGCCGATTTTAAGACACGCTGTTCCTCGATATTAAAAGTTAAATTAATAAGAACAAATATTTGAAGACGCATTTTTTTAGGGATCAGCATCCTCAAGAAGCATTTTCCTCGTAATCCCTCAGAATCACTTTGCCTCCTCTTCTTTCATCGCTCCTCTTTAAAAAAAAATACCCCTATGCATGCGCTAACCAATCTTTCAAACGGTTTTTTTTTTAAATTTAAAAACACTTTAAAAAAGTGTTTTTCAATTTTTTTTAAAAAACGTATTTCTTAAATTCTTTTAAAAACACTATTTTAAAGGGTTTTTAAAAAAATATTTTTTTAAAAAAATATTTTTTTAAAAAAATATTTTTTTAAAAAAATATTTTTTTAAAAACCCTTTAAAATAGTGTTTTTAAATTTTTTTAAAAGTATATTTTTAAAAAATATTTTTTAAATTGTTTTTTATTTAAAAGAGGGAAGCGGAAGGAAGAGGAGGGTTTTTTTTTTTTTGAAAGGGGAGTGATGAAAGAAGAGAAGGCAAGGTGATTCTGGGAGATTCTGAGAAAAATACTTCTGAGAGAATCCTGATCCTTTTTTTAGGTATGCATTTCAATTAGACTCTGAGTACTGGTGTCCATCTTTCTTTTGCTACAGAATAATTAATTATGAAATATTGTTAAACTTATTAATATAGTAATGTTTATTGACTATTTAAAATCAAATTAGTTTTTAACAGATTCCAGTAGTAAATTAGTTTTTTAGAATAATGTATTCTATTATATTTTTGTTGTTTTCCACGGCTGTATTAATTTGGCTGCTCAGCGAAAATGTCAATATATATGCTCATCTTTACTTTTCTGGGGTGCTTTCCAAAAAAAAATGTCAATAAGAATGTATTTTTATGCCAATGAAACAAATAAAGAGTGAAATGTACGAGTTCATGGAGGAAGAATTAAGATTATCTGATAACTTTCGATGGAATATTAACAGACTAAGATACCTATTAATGACGTATTGTTGATTATTTTGAAAATACATTTTAACTATCAGATACGCTTCACTATTCAGCAAATTAATCATATATTAACCCTATTCCAAAAATATTACCACTTGTACAAGGTCCTACAATGAAAATAGAAAATTATAAGGGAAAAATATATTTAGCATTTCAGACTAATTTTAAAATAATAACAAATACCTTAAATTAATTCTAAAAATACGACTAACACCCTAAAATATTTAAATTTATACAATTTTATCATTTTATTAACAAAAATATAAATTTTTATCCTATACATGTTATCTAAATTTTTTATTTTAATATATTATCATTTAAAAGTTTTGGTCATATTCATGCATGCATGCATGCAAATGCATTGGATAACTGTAGATAATATAATAACTTTGATGAAACTATGCATGCAAATTTCTGTGGCATAATTAAAATAAATATTTGATCTTAATATAATATACATAACAATTATCGATTAATTAGATTGGAGAGACAAATTATCTATAATTAATAGTATTCTGTGTTGGGTATAGGACAGAAAAGCAAGCTAGCATGCATGCCGTCAAACAAGCTTCATTCAATAATTTCAAAATTAATGTAACATATAAGGACAGCTAATTATAGGGAAACTATATATAAACAGCGGTCACATGAGAATCGTTCATAATATGAATCCCCCAAAAATATCCTCAAGTCAATATTACCATCGTAGCGAGGTTCTCTCAACCCACAAAATCCCACATCTCTCTATGTCCACCTCCTTCATAAATATGAACCCTCTTCAATTCTCTTTTTCTCAGGCTTGGTTTCGGACAACTCTTCTAAACAAA
This sequence comes from Leucaena leucocephala, assembly GCA_037074615.1. Taxonomy (NCBI): domain Eukaryota; kingdom Viridiplantae; phylum Streptophyta; class Magnoliopsida; order Fabales; family Fabaceae; genus Leucaena; species Leucaena leucocephala. Next base: position 3,646,988 of record CM073540.1, on the reverse strand, counting down.
CACAAGACTAGAAGAGAAGAGAGGAGAGGAGAGGAGAGGAGAGGAGAGACGTAATATTTATATTTTATAAAAAAACAAGTAAGAAGATGAATTCCAGAAACTCTTCTCTTCTCTGTGGGGCTCTCGCTCTTCTGGCTCTGTCGTCGGCCATTGAGGCCTTCGACATCACAAAAATGCTGGCACAATACCCAGACCTTAGTTCTTTCAGTCAATACCTTACTGAAACCAAGCTCGCTGATCAGATCAATAGTCGTCAAACCATCACCGTCCTCGCCGTCGACAACTCCGGCGTATCCTCCATCTCCGGCAAGCCACAGGCCACCATCAAGTCCATCCTCAGCACTCATGTCATCCTCGACTACTTCGACGAGAAGAAGCTCATGTCCTCCGTTGAGAGCTCACAAACTCAATTGACCACTCTCTACCAAACCACCGGTCCCACCAATCCCCAGATGGGCTTCATCAAGGTCGGCTTAATCGGCGAGGGCGAGATCGCGTTTGGCTCAGCCGTCAATGGTGCCCCTATCGACGTCGAACTCGTCAAGACGGTCGTCACTCAGCCTTACAACATTTCTATCCTCCAAGTCGTTAAACCAATTATTGCCCCCGGCATTGATGGTCAATCGTCATCGACGGCTTCGTCATCGGCACCAAAAGCAAAGGCTCCATCGTCAGCATCAGCGACATCTCCTTCATCTGAGACTGCACCTTCATCGGAGAGATCTGCTGCACCAGAGATCTCGCCATCTCCTGAAGAATCGGAGTCGCCATTGTCAGATGACGCTGCTCCAAGTGATGCTCCAGGTGCCGCTAGCGGCAGCTCTCCACGGATCCAGATGGGCCTGATTTGGGCCGGAATTATGGGCTTCGGAGCCCTTTTGGTTGCTATGTAAAATGAAGCCCAAGATTGTTGGGTAGGGTAATTGTGGAAGATATGCTGATGTGGACAGGGGATATGGTCAAGAATTTAATTATAATATTATAAGAGACGTGCTCCTTCAGTTTTGAATTTGATCCTAATTCAGTTGGAAGAAAATTCATAGGAATAAAATTTTAATGTGACTTGGCTAAGAGTGGTAAACTTTTAAGAATTAAATTGATAAAAATAATATCCTTCGGGTACAGATTATAATCATACAGTAATCTAAATCATGGCACCTTGTTCTTGATTGAATACTGAATGAAATTATCCTTTTTATTTAAAATAATATTATATTAGATAATTTCGATCACATAGAGAATAATACAAGGTACGAGATCATTATATGTAGAGTTTTTTTTCCCGATCCAGCTCCCATGTTCCTATCTCTCATACTTGCAATGTATAATTACCTTAATGATTATAGAGAATGAATCAGGATTGAAATAATATTTGATATTGTGATTGTTACTCAGCTCTTTTGGTTTAAATATTGATCTATTAAACAATCGTTCGATATTGTTACTCAACGGTTTAGGTATAATAAACTTAAGCAACAAAAATCCTTGTGTATTTGTCACTACATTAATTAACTGTCATAACTTGCAAGCAACTGATGAGCCAGAGCTGTACAAGATATAGCAAGGGGAGAAGAATCTCACAATTGCTTTCAACCTCGTGATGTTCTCTCTTACTTCGTGCTCGTCAAGCGTACCGAATCCGAACCCTATAGTGGTTTTTTTTTTTTATATAACAAGATAGTGCCTATTACATCAAGAGCTAAGGTTTTACAGCTGGAGCTGAGATTCCACGGAAATTTCCAGAAGTCTTGTAAATGAAATGCATGCTACTTGAATACTGGAGTATTATCTTTCCGATTCTAAAAATTAAGACATAATTAATTAATTAATACATATTAAGAAATTAGTTGGTTATTTGTATCAACGTGTGGAAACAAATGTGTACTACTAGCTTATCTAAAATATCAAATACCCCCCCCCTCCAATCTGTAATCTATTGGAGATTGAAATCTTGGCACAATTAATTAATTCGAAAAAAGTTTAATGCGATAAATAAGTAAAAAAAAAATAACCGAAATCCTACACTTATGACTAAGATAATTCCCTCAAATAGAGAGAATGTTATGTGCACGACACACACATTACACTGAGTGGTTGATTAAATGACGTTGAATGCTCCTATATGTGTGGCATCCCCAGTGATACATAGTTTTCAAGCTTTTGGTTGTTGGTGCGGGTAGACACATATAAACATATAGATTCTTCATTCAACCATCCATACATGCATGCATATGGATGGATGGATGGATGGATGGATGGATGGATGGATGGATGGATGGATGGATGGATGGATGGATGGATGTATGTATGTATGTTATAATATAAACTTTTTCCCTGATTCTCACTTTTTTTAAGTGCTTATTGCTCGTGGGGAAAAAAAATAAAAGGGTCTTTTATAAAGTTTGTGGGGGTGCCAGTGGAATAAGATCATGTTGCCCCCACTATTTGTTTGTTTAATAGAGAAAACTCCCTCAAACCGACTTAAATATTGAAGGGGTGGGATATTTCATTTTACAGTTTTGTTTTAAATATTGGAATTAGAATCTTGTTCTTGCTGAGTTGGATTTGTCCTCCAAAATTCCAACATGTGCCCAAGCTGTGAACTGAAATCCAGGACGTCTTATAAGGACTTGAGAAGGGTTAGAGAATTTTTGTCTCCCCAATAGTAAAAGCTTGTTTGTCTCTCAAGATGAGTGTTGCAATTTATAACTAGAGAGTGATGTTGAATGAAACATGTTGCTGTCGTTGTTTGTTAGTTTGTAGACATTTTTTTATCATTTAAATATTTCTGATTGTACGGATTATTCGTGATAAAATTAATTATTATTATTTATTTATATACATTAAACCCTAATAAAGCCTCGTGGATTGTTTTACCCCCCATAACTTCGTTATTGAAAAAGTTAAATTTTAGCCATATAAAAGTTTAACTAGTAAAATAGTAAGGTATATGACTATTTAAAATATATTTAATTTATAAAAAATATTATTTTTTATAATTCTAATTGCGACACTTTGAGAGATATTCTAATTTTTTAGTGTCTAAATTTACTCTTAAAAATAATTAACTTCTTATATTGCCCTTAAATCGTGAGTAAACTTAACTCCTTCTAAAAAATTCACGATATAAAAAAAGTTGGATTTTCTTTCTCTAATTTTTTTTTTCAAAGCATTGAAACTATAATCTCGCTGAGTTGGATTTGCCCTCCAAAATTGAAACAGCTGTTACAAATTACCGTGACCTTCTTCTTAAGATTAGTTCATATTACATGCTAACTTTTGTCAACTTGTCAAATTGAATTTGTTTTTTAATTATTTAAATCGCAAAAAAAAATATCTGAATGTAAAGAGGATTCGCGATAAAATTAATTCTTAATTACTGTACTATGCGGAATCTCATGTGTTAAACTAACTAATAATTTAGATAGGAAAGGTTGAAAGGTTACAAAGTAATAATTTGATTCAATCTCTCGTTTTTAACAACTCTTTGGGCTAACCGGTGGCCGATGCCTTTTCTGTATACTATTATTGATTATCTAAGTAATCGAGTAATCGGAATCAAGGCTTAGCGACCAGATATCTCTTCTTTTTTAATTGAAACGCAGTTCATCCATCTTATATACTAATTAATCTACCACCACGGTCCTTGCGTATTAAATGCAGCCTTTCATTGGCTAAATAGCGAGGAGAGAGAGTTGTAGGACCACACGAGCTAATCGATCAAAACGGCAATGTCGTTTACAGAATAAATTTGTGCATGAGGGGGGTAGTATGCACGTGTCTGCATGAGGTATCTCTTCGAATGAAAGGACCTGAAAATGCTGCATAGCTATATATGTCTCTATCTAAAACTAGTCAATAGGGTTCCGTATCCAACAAGTTGAGAATTATTTTTCTGGATAAATGCTCCTGCTTAGGAAAAAAGTTAATTTGGTACCACTCTTGGATTAATTCTCCAGACAACAATTCATCTAGGGTTTCTGCGGAGCCCCCCCTTGTGTGTATAAAGAAGGACAAACAACACTGTAAACTTTATATATAATCAAGGCCCACCATTAAAATTGAATAAGTCATTTGTCTAGCTAGATAGCATATCAAATGCATCAAAATCACATGATAAATATAGCCCCACACCAACTTTGACTATAATCTGTGAATGATTAGATAACCTAGGATTTCCCTTATGGATTTGATCCCCACTAATTAGGTTTAGGTGCTAATAATCAAATCAATCAGAGTAATATACAGGGTAGGAGCTAAGAACACACACACACACACACACACACACAAATATTATTGAGAAGCAAACTATTCGTGGAAAATAGGTGCGAGTTGACTTGAGTTCGATATATAGAAAAGTTAAGAATTTTTATTTTACATGGGATAGAGTTGGATAAAAAGGCATAAGTTAGAAAATTTTATAAACTTGGGGATTTCAAGCGTGCCTGTTGGTTCGGGCCTCACTTATAAGTTAGGCTCTAATCCATACAAATTATGTTAGTTGGATTAAATATAACCCAGCCTATTACTTCAACATATAATGCGGATACTAATAAGAATTAATATAGAATATAAAAAATAAATTTATATATTTTAAATATACGAGTTTGATTTTTATTATTGTCGTGAGGACTTATTTAGTATACGATATAATAAGTCTTTTATAAGTGCTCTCTAAGTTTTAAAGTTGTATTCCGTCCTTAGTGAGAGACCGGTGCTAAATTTATCTAAATTTTTTTATAAAAAAAGAAGATGTAATGTGGACCCACTTATATATGTATTTTTTTATTGCTTAGGTGTAGAAATTAAGATCTTGATACCACTATAACCCTAGATAAACCCAAATTAAATAGGCTTAAATGAAATCAAATATATCAAATAATTAAATAGAGTTAAATGGTCTAGAGATAATATATAGAAACCGTTATGTAAACACATCTAATCAAATATTCAATATCTAGCGGTATATATAAAAATGATCTCATTGTCAGAATTAAAACACATCTGATAAGTCTATGGTATAAAAAAATTAATCATTATTTTTTGTAGTAAATACCTAAATTTATCTAAAATATATATAAACAAGCATATATCCAATGATAGAAGAAATTATAGACAGCAATGTGACGTGGATGTCAGCTAGAGATTTGAGAAAGCAATAAAAGCCTTATGTTTCTCCATGTTGTGTGGAGGACCAGACATTGGTGGATACCCACGTGATGCCATGTGGGCATCTCACCATTTTTGAGCGTTCTCGTTTACACAGTTGCCTTATTCGACAGCACAGGATATTATAATTAATGAAGACAATGCTGTTGTTGCCCATGACCGAGACCTTCGATCCCTCCAAGCGTTCCTTCCTGAAATTTCAGGGACATGTTCTGATTCTCAATCATTTTTTAAGCGACTTAATATCTTAATGTTGCACATGATCGTGTGGTCAAGATGGCAAATTCGCGGATAACCCAATCATCTTCTAATTATGGCTTAATCATTGGCTAACCATACAAAAGGAATATTACAAACAAACTAAAGCTAAAGAGGAAAAAACGTATAGTGAAGATTTTGGACACCACCACTATCATTTGTTTAACCACTTATCATATTCTTAATATAAAAATTAATTAATTTTTTTAATTAAATCAATAAAATCAAATAAATTAGATAATTATAACAAATATAATATTTAATTGACTAATTTAAATAAATTAAAAAATATATTATAAGAATCTATCTTGAGGAGTTAGATTTAACAATAATTAGATAATTTATTTAACTTCGTTAATTTACTAAAAAAATTAATTAGCTCTTATATTGATTATTTTTTATATTAATTTTAGTTTTTTTGTTGTATTGTGCTCTTTTATATCCTAATTTTAAAACAAGACAAAAATCAAGGAAGGTAATTTCAAGAATACATAATAAAGTTGAAATCGTTTCTAAACACGTAACGTAAGAACAAATTAGAAGTTATAGGTTAAGAGGTAGCATAATGGCGAGTGTTGCTGTCATTTCCAGAATCTTTACTTTACAGACAAAGGAGCATCCATAAATAAACGAAGTGATAAGGACCCTTTTGAAATGTTCAGAGATCTTTGTTATTTTTAAAAAAAAAAAGAGTTCAAAGAACAAATATATATTTTTCGCCATATATATTTTATGGATGGATAGCATAATTTAATCTCAGAGAGCAGCTTGTTCTCTAGTGCGTCTGAAGGGTTCATCAACGAAGCACTGATTATACGCTATTATATTCTCATTGTCAGCTAATTAAAGTCGTCGGAGAAACTGAACAACAAAGTTTAATATTTTGCATTGGCGCTTGGTAATTAATTATCTAATTGGCAACTTCGTTTTCAATACAACTTAGGAAGTGTGACACTGATGGTGACATGAAATATCTAAAGAGCCACGGCTCATGGATGAATATGGCCCTAAGGCCTTCCGTATACATACTTGCTTTCCAAATTTAATTAATTAATGAACGATTGTAATACTCATCGAATTAGAACGAGTCCCAAAATCTATGTTAACTTAGATCACCTATTCTTATTTTTAACAAATTAATTTATGATTAATTATTATGAGATTTTAAACAAAAAATTTAATTATAATTTTTTTAATAATAACTGATGATCTAATAATAATAATAATTTTTAATACAGGAGTTAACAATAAATTTATAAATTTTTAGATAATTAATTTTTTTATTTGAACTTGGTCATAATTTCTTCATTAAGTTATCCTGCGATATAATGGTCAAATTTGGGCAAAAGAAAAATCAAATAATTAATATGAATTAAGTTTGGGCGATTAATTAATATTAAAACGTACAGAGTAGGAAGTGAATATGACTCGACAATAATTATATAAAGAGGCTACAAAATGGCTTTTTATTTTTAAGGTGAGCATTTAATTATTCCCAGGGATGAGTACCCCACAGACATACGTCCAGCAGGCAGCCGCACCTTTGCGCGACCAAACGCACCCCCCTCCTCTCCTTCACGTGGCCATCTCGTGCTATCCCTCCCTTCCTTTTATTTCATTGACTTTTTATATATCAATACTATTTCCCTTCAATCATATTTATTATTATGTTATATACTCCCTTCCCTTATGTCTTATATATATATATATTTAGTCATATTTATGAGTTATTTACATCATATTTTATATAGACCAAATAAAAATTTAAACATTATTAACTATGTCATAAAATTTAACAATTTAAATAAATAATATATTTATATGGACAATTTATCTATTTGATCTATAAATAAAATTAAAATAAATTTTTTCTCTTTAATTTATAAATAAATCAAGAAGAGTAAGATATAGTTTTTTCGGATGACCTTGTCCATCTTATAAGATATACTTAAAGGGCACCTGAAATTTTATCTAATTTTTTCCAAGGTTATTCTCATTAAAATGACATGTCATATTACCATATTAATTATCTCACCCACTCTCTTTATAAGTGAGAGTATTTTTAAAAAATAAAATAATTTTTTACACGTTTATTATTTTAAATATTTTTTATTACGAATATTTATATATATGTATATAGCATCCCATTCCCACACAGAAATTAAAGAGAGTGAGAAATATTCTTGTAGGTGTGGGCTTGTTGTCGTTGTGCCCTACATGGGACCGTAAGGGCCATAGCACCCTGTAGTGAGAAATGAAAACCCAAGGGGCCCCACAATATCCAGATTCGAAGCCTAACCCAACTTTTCAGTCGAGTATTTCCTTCTTGTTCTTATTTGTCTCCCCCCCTATATATACACACCCCCTCGTGTTCCATCTCCTTCATTCTGGTCTATGTGCTCTTTAGCTTAGCTTGCTTTCATTGGATACATCCATCCATCATCTCGAATATGGCAGGCGTGTGGGTGTTCAAAAATAACGGCGTGTTTCAGCAATCGGAAGGGTCGTCTGCGGTGGGGAAGAGGAAGGCTCTGGTGTACTTGCCCACAGGGGAAGTGGTGAGGTCCTACAGCAATCTGGAGCAAATACTGTGCGGATTGGGGTGGGAAAGGTACTACGGTGGAGACCCTGATTTGTACCAATTCCACAAGCATTCCTCCATCGATCTCATCTCTCTGCCCCGCGAATTCTCCAGGTTCAACTCCGTTTACATGTACGACATCGTCGTCAAGAATCCCAACCTCTTCCACGTCAGGGACCTATGATCTCATCTCTCATCCATATCTCTGCGTAGTGAGTGTTGTGCTTTAGGACATTTTTCATTTTTTCCCTGATATGGTAGACGGCGTCGGCAGAGCTGAGGCCACTGAATATTGGGTTGGTTTTAATTGCTTTGGCTTTGTTGCTGATGAAGAATAAGGTTTTAACTTTAGTCGTGTTCTTCGTTAGAATTTATGTTTCTCAGTTCTGACTTTGGTGTGTAATGCATGTAGTTGTGATCACGACTCGGTAGTCTGTACCTAGTTTGTCTGATTTATGACATAGTAACATGTTTTCACTTAATTCTCACTCCACTCACAGCTTTAATTTCTTCTTCTTAACTCTCTCTCTCTCTCATTAGTTTTTTTGGTAGAAACAAGTTTAGAAGCCTTGATATAGCTGAGGTGAATCGAGTTGCCATTCCCAAGTAAGATCATTATTGACAATTAGGATCATGTGGAAGGACGACCAATTCGGCAAAATAATAAAGAGGTGGGTTTGCATCGTGCGGCCCATGTGGTTCAAGAGTACTATGATCAAATCAAGCTTTTATGTTGAATATTGGGGATCGGCGGGGTGAAGTACGACATAAGAAAGGATCATACTTAGGTCAAGTATGTCCATTAATCCAATCATATTCTGCCACATATGTTATTTTGCCCCATCCCCCCAAAACCTTGTTAACCCACCGTTACGTCTTCTGGAAAAATGTTCCTTTTTTATAAAAAGATAGAAGACAGAACTTGGGCGTCATTGAGGTTATGCTCGCCATGGTAAGCGATGGGTTGAGCTAATTCTACCTAGAACTACATCAAATTAAATCATCAAACAAGAGTGGGATGCTGACAAACTTGCAATAAAAAATCAAAGAAGCCACCATTATCTGTTCATTCAGTTGATGAAGAGGTGAGACGTACGATAATTTAAAATGTATTAGATTATTAGATAATACTATTTTGTTGTGGTTCTAATTGTGATGTTTAGCGAGACATCCTAACTCTTTAGTATATAAGTTTACGTTTGAGGGTAATTGACGGTTTGCTCTGCTCGACATTAGTATCTCATAGAAGGAAGGGAGATTTCGCCCTGTCTTTGAATTGTGAGTGAGCCCAATTTTTTTTTGAAAATTTTTATAAAAAAAATAATCAAAGAAGCCCCCAACAATTAAAACAAAAGATGCATAACAGCAACTGTTCTTGGCCAATCCTTAACTTTTTTTTTATAAAAAAAATTAGGTAGATTTAGTATCGGCCCCCTATTAAAGTTATGGTACAGCTTTAAGATTTATAGAGCACTTATAAAAGACTTACAATATTACCTACTAAATAATCTCTCACGATAATAGTAAGAATCAGACTTGCTCCTTATGAGATATAAATAGTGCTAACTCTTATTAATTGACCAACCCTAACTTGAATGATGCCTTAGGGTTCTGTCCTATGTTTTAGAAACGTTTTGCTAGACTTTCCAAGAATAACAGGGATTTAACGGGAGTTTGGGGGTGGGGGGGGGGGGGGTTAAATGTTCATGGGTAAAATAATACTTGGGGAAAGCAAGATATTTTTTGGGCATTCGTTATATATTATAGTAGCTCCATTAAACAGCCCAAAAAAGTTGCCCAATTAAAGTAATGTAACGGGCCTCTGTTAATTTCAAGAGGATTTTTTTTTCCATTAGAAAGTTTAATTGATATTACTAACATAATTTAATATGAGTGATAAATAATTCGATATTATTTAAATAATGTATTGAGTTTGAGTCTTGGCGTATATAAAAAATCTCTATTAAAAGACTCACCAATTATAATTAGGTGCGTGATACAAGCTAGATATAAATATAATTAAGATAAAATTTTGATAAACTAGATAGATAACTAAAAAAAGTGATATTAAAAATTCTAGAACCTTGGCCACGTAACCTAGCTATGTTAGATAGCATAAAACGCAGTATTTTAAGGCATGAGAACATTTAGACAGTTATGCTTATAAAAATGTCACATTTAGTTCTTAGAGGAAGTTCATATATAAACAGATAGATAAGTAAAAAATATAAATTTTATTAATTTATGAAAGGGCGAGACAGTGGTTAGATATATAGGGTCTATTTGAGAAACTCCTAAACTTATATTTTAAAAAGATTATTAGTTCAAACTTCGATTTGAATTTTTTTTAAAATAAACAGCCATATTTATTTAAACCTCGGTTTAAACTAAATTATAGTTTTAGATAAGCTGGTCAGAGTAGCTTTGGGAACAATAAAATAATTTATGAACTACTCAATTACTATTTTACCCTTATTTTTTCTTATACACTCTCTCCTTTTTCCTCTCTCATATATTTTTTCAACCTCTCTCCTTTTTACTCTCTTCTTTATCTTTTTTACTATTTCTCATCTCTTTTATATCTACTTCACCCTCTCTCCTCTCTTCTCTCTCATACATACTCTTTTTAGTAATTTTCTAATTATAAATTTCCTTTTGATAATAATTATCTAAACACTCATTTATCTAAAATTATTTTTTTTATTAACTCTTCTCTAAAAGTTCTATTTTTAAAAACCTTTTTTTCATTATTTTTTTTATTTTTTTTAAAACACATACATAATATAACTCCATGGAGCTAGCCACTTCTTAGCTGAAGGGAAATCACTATCACTCACTGTACACTCTTACGTGGCATCTCATAATATCTACTACTCCATTCGTCCTATTTATAAATTTTAAATAACTAATTTACATTATTTAATAAATTAATTAAAAATAATAAATATATATAATATATTTTTTAACTATATTCTTATTTATAAAAAGGATAAGTAAGAGAGAGATTTAGTAGAACAAAATGAGAGAAAATAGGTAAAAAATATATATGAGAGAAACATATAACTAATTAAGAGTATAATTAAATAAAAATGCAATAAATACTTAGACAAATCTTAAATGAAGCTTATAAAAAAGATCACACTTATTCACAAATTTAAAATTTATATATAGAACGGGAGAATAGCATTTTAGAAACTATTTACATTCAAAATATATGCTCTTTTTTTACCTGATATATGATATTTTTTATGAAAAATAATGGACCATGTATTATAATAATCCAAAAACGGCCTCCATTATTAGTTGTGTTGCAATAAATTGGAACACTAAATTTTGAAAAGATAAATTTTATATTTAAAAGTTGGAGGAGAATTATTAGTATTTGTTTTGAATAAGTACATAACTCCAGATGGAACTTTGCTCATATACTTATTTTATAAATTATAAAATTACGATTAAAAAATTAGATTGAGATTTTAAACAGTGAATCTAACTAAACACCCAACCATGGTGACAATGTGCAAAAAACAGAGGCAGGATATGAAGATGGGTGGAACCAGAAGTGATGGTAAGCGAAAAGGAGAAGAGAGAATGGAGGAGCCAATTATGTAGATACAGACGGCATGTTGCAACTCACATATGCCTCGTTAATTAATTCCATGATGTTGGTACTTGGTGACATTGACGTTATAGAGGCTTCCCCATCACGTTAAGCCGATTGTGACACATGTCACTGTCCCGTTGCCCTGTGCCACGTGCTCTGATAATGAAATTCAACCGCTCTCTCTTTCGCATCGACATCACTCATTCCCCCTCCACACGCGCGCTCTCTTTCCCTCTCTTACTATTTGCTTTCTCATCCTAACGTTAGATGCTAAGTATTAATGGGAAATAATAATTTTTTACATGGGCTTGGTGGGGTGCGTCAGGCCCGTGCAGAAGTGCAAGGCATGGGCGACGCGTGATGCCCAGTAGCAAGCTACTGAGGTGGGCCCCCTAAAAAAATAAATTTAATATCATGTGGGCCAATAGCCCACGTATCAGATATTAAACTGATAAGAACAGATACTACACTTGATCTTAGCCAAAAGGCCGAGAAAGGTATACTTTGTTAAGGGGATTTGCTCGGCTTTTATATCTGCTCCATGCCTTGTTGCCTTTTTGCTGTCGTCGGTGTGGGACTCTTGGCAGTCCCAAGCACTGCTGAGCAGTAACAGGTTTCTGTCAAATCTTTTACCAAAAAGAACAAGTCTTCTTATGAATGGGGCACATTACATATTGCGTTGATAATTGATATTCACATTTATAAAGATTATTGTGTGCTTTAAATTTCTTCTTCAACACATGAATTCTGTATTATGAAGATGCCAACGCCAGCCAGCTTTTGCGTCTATTGGGCCTGCTCTTTGGATATTGGGCTCAAATGAACTTCCTGGCCCATAATATTGGGCTTAGTAGATACTTTGTATAAATAAATTAGGGATGTTTCTTAGGATTAGGAGGGTTAGTTTGTACCAACGGGAGTTGGTCCTAGTAGTAAGTGGTTCGGTATCGTTTAAGCAAGTTCTCGAGTTCGAACCTTGGCGTATGCAGAAAATTTCCGTTGGAAGACTCACCCCACCATAGTCAGGTGTGCGACGCGGGTCGGATCCAGATATAGTCGGGGCAAAGCTCCGGTAAACCAGGTAGGCAACAAAAAAAAAGAGGGTTAGTCTCTCTATAAAAAAAAGGAGGGTTGGTTTCTGCCAATTAGAGTTGGCATAGATGGTAAGGAATAAAATTGTATTCCACAAAGACGTGTTCCCACTGCTATTATGAGAACTTATTTGGTAGGTGATCTTGTAAATCCCTTATAAATGATCTATGAACCTTGAGGCTGTGTTCTAGCCTTAATAGAAAATTATTGCCGAAGTCACCTAAACTTGTTTGTATAAAAAAAGAAGGGTTAATTTCTAGCTATATGCTAGAAAATACCGCCTAAACACGAAGAAAAAGGAAAAAATGATGGGCTAAATTTCACGCATTTGATTTGACTCTTTATATTTGACACGTTTCAAAAACCTCAGTTCGTGCTAGCGAAGTTACTTTTTGTATGTTGTATGCTCCTTTCAGCGTCAACACCAACAATAATGGATACGCCCAGCCACCACAATTCTGTTATATAATTCAGTCCTGCCAATTAGATTCCTTGGGTTTTGCATTACAAAATCCCCCCACTTTGGTGGAAGAGCCACAGATTCACACTTCATGAAATTTATCTTTAATTTTGATTATTAGTAAATATGAATCTTTTGCATCAAACCATCACACGTGAAGAAATCAATTCATATACCATTATATTATCCAAAGTAGTCAAGCCAAATATGCTAAAATCTTCTGCCAATAATTGAATCCTCTAATCAAGTTAATCCATCCAGAGACTCATCTACATCCTCTCCAACCCAATGAAAAAGGACAACCAACAATTCAAGTCATAGTATCTAGGCGATTAAATACATCAAGCTTGCTTGTAATGATTGTCATCAATGGTGGAGTATACAAGTCCATCATCGCCAAGAGTCTTCAATGACAACCTGTCATATCATAAACAGGTTAAGTTAGATGCAATTTACCAGACTCATGTATAGCAATACTGAGATTTTAGAGTTCAGACAATCGACTAGAAAGGAAGAGTACATGATCTTGTCCCATGGAAGTTTAAGTTCTCGAGACAGCTCATTAACATGTATTCCCCTTTCATCAGACCTACAATTTTGAAGACAATCCAGTTTCTTTAGTATTCACAATCCTAAAAGGTTTAATAAAAACTATGAGGTGAGAAGTGCAAGGAGCATAATTCTCATCGGATAACTCACACGTCTGAATGCTGATTCAGATAATCAAGGACCAATTTATCACAATCCTTAAGCCCATCCATGCTATATTGAGCATATAACTGAGGTAAAGAAAATTATTTAATCAGCCCAATCATACAAAACAAGAATTTTAACCAAAACCTTTGACAGATCAATCTCATACTGGATTAGATGATGGTGCTTGATTTCCGTTTGATGCATGAAATGAGTTTATAGGTGGAGGACGTGTGGGAGTAGCTCCTTCAACCTATAAGGAAAAAGAAATTCAAAGAAACGCATTTCGTATGATGCTGTTAAATAATGTAAAAAATGGATTTGATGCTCATAAGTAGGAAAATATGTACCTTTACTTTGGAGCGGAGATGATTATGTATGCAATCAATAAAGTGAAAAGAAATCTCATCAAAGCTCATCACTGGCCTGGGGAAAACAGAACGGGTATAAAATAAGAATTACAATCCAACCAATCCTGCCAAATATACAAGTTCCCTGAGAATAACTACATTAATGATTAATTTAGGAAATTACTTTTCAGTTCCAAGCAATATTGATGTGGTTCAAATGTAAATCCATCAAGAGAAGTAATCAATCTTCAAATTTCAATGCAATGAGTGAATATTATTGAGAACAGAATTTGAAGATCTAAATGCTAGCTAACAAGGATGGCACAATCCACCCATTAGGTAGGACCAAATAATAGTTAAGTTATCACTGAAATTAAGGGCCTGTTTGGATAAGAGTTTGGAAATGGCTTATGGAAAAAAAATTTGGACAACTTTTAGAAAATGGCTTTAAGAGAAGAGTTTGTGGAAAAAAATGGTTCTGAATAAATGAATGTTTAGATAATTATTAACAGAAAAACTTTTGTAATTAGAAAATTACTAGAAAATGTATGATTTTATTAAAAATAGAAGAGAAAAAAGAGGGTGGAAAAGAGAGAAGAGAGAGGAGAGAGGGTGGAGAAGAGAGGTGAGAGGGTGGAGAAGAGAGAGTAGAGAGGAGAAAGAGGAAAGAGGAGAGAGGGTGGAAGAAAAATTAAGAATAAAATAGTAATTGGGTAGTCCATAAGCTCTTTTAGTGCTCTAGAAGTTAATCTCAATAACTTATCAAAAACCTTAATTTTAAACCATAGTTTGGTCCAAAAGTCCTTTTGGACAAATATGATTGTTTGTTTTGAAATTTTCCCAAACCAAAGTTTAGGCCAAAAATCCTTTTAAAACCTTGATTTTGTTTCCTTCCAAACACACACTGAATTGAAACTGAATTAGATCATAGTTATCAGACAATCCACAGTTCTCTAAACCAATATGTTGGACACTGGTCTCGGAATTAACTTCATAACATTTGCAGGGCGTATGATGATGCTCACTAATAGATTTAGGACATTTCATTCCACCAGCCATTCGGGGGACAGAAGTTATTGGGTCACGTTTTTGAGCTTTAGCACAGCAAGATTATCTATGCTTCTTTAATCACCCCCACCCTCATTTCTACATATCATTACATGAAGCCTATTTGTGTATGGCTCCTAAGAAACACTAAGAGCTCTGCTGCCTCCAAAAAGGCACCTTAACCATGTCCCATGATCCTCAACTTGTCGCAGATTGACTGTACTGTGGTAAACCTAAAGCTCAAGGAATCAGGAAAAATCAATTTCATACGCACATTCAACAATATTGTATCAAACCCCCCCAAAAAGTGAGATACTGCTGCACCAAATACTAAAGCTTTATTGCTAGGAATAAAGCTGGTGGTCTGTGTGGCATTGATCATGCATACAGATCACTTTTCCAGCTAGAAACATTGGCCATTGAATGTGACAGAAGCGTGTCTTGTATCCAGGATCTACTTTATGCATTTAGGTAACTTAAGAAAGATTCACAAAAAGAAAACGGCATTTGGCAGGCATCTAATGTATACTACAACAGTGACTAGAAAGAGATCAAACAAGCGTGATTCAATTGAGATAATTTAGATAAATAGGATTAGTACACATACCTGATTGAGAAAGCAACAACCTGTTTTACACCTTGAAAGCTTTTCAAATGCCCATACACACGAACATACATACCATCTCTGTCATTGAATAACTTGAAAAGGTTAAAATCAGGAGGAAGGGAGGAAAGTACTGCTGACTTGTATATTCACATAGAAAGTATACAGTTAAAATCTCACCGTATTTCTTCCATTTCCTTTGTATCAAAAGGCTCATTCACCCTAGTTAAACAATCGGAAAGGCATTCAGAATGCAGTTTCACCACATAGTAGCCAGTAGCTTAAAATATACAAGTCATGAATAATTTAGATACATGCACGCACAAAAAAAACACGTTTGTCACAAATTGCTATAGCATTAAACATTCATATAGTACCATCTTCGACATTTGATCCTTCCTGTTCCATCATCTAGAACAAAACTAACGTCAGTGTTTCGGTCAACTTTCTCAAACACCATACCAACCAAGGTTACCTGAATCAAAAACATAAATGAAACCGTACCTAGTATAAGCTACGATAGATAAAAAATAATAAATTTCATAACTAACATCTTTGATATATCGTTAAGTAACAATACAGATCAGTGGAAGTAAATTATTTAATTTATATGCATGAAGCTACATCTAGATGGAAAAACATTATCTTTCTTGAACTAATAGAGAATGAATCTCACATTGGTAACATCCACGCCGTTGATTAGGAAATTCGACTTTTCATCGCCGGATTGAGAGGCTTCGCTTATCTGCTTCCCTGTTACCGGAACTAAACCCTGAGTCTCACGGCTCTTTTCCAAAGAAAAAGGCCGAGCGTAGGATAGGGAAAAAACAAACAGAAGGACGAACCCCGTTAGTTGATAGATGCAAAAGCAGGACAATAACTATACCCCATAATTTCGCAAACCCACAATCCATCGAAGCAACCAGTGTAACAGTTAGATGTTCAAGAACGAAACAGAGATGAGACAGATCGCTTACTTTGATCAAATTTTGGTTTTGTCTGCAACCAAACGGATATTTAATAATTAGAAATAGGAGAGATGAAAGAGATCATTTACTTTGGCCGGTAACGGAGATGAATCGTTGAGCTGGGTAGACTCTGTGGCCATGAATCCGCCGCCTGCGAAGGCGGCAGTGGCATCAAGCTGGCTGCTGGAGAACATCAGTTAATCCGGAAGACAGAAAGCAACAGAGATCGTGAGAGAAAGAAACGAATAATTTGCGATGGCAACGAAATGTCAAATACGAAAAATTTGAGTATGGGGATGGAATTGTATTGTTTCCCGCCAAGAACGCTTCCTTTTCCCGCCGTTAGGGTTTGTGGCCATCCTCCTCTCTGTCCATTTTTCTGGGTAAATTAAAAGTTGATTGACAGAAAATACAAAAGATGTTTTTGGCAAAAAAATAAATAAATTGAATTACCCGACCTGTTGTTATTAGAATTTAGAAAGATTCAGAAAATTACCTTGCGCCCCTCAGTTGCCAAAAAAATATATCAATTATGCTTACTTTATTAGATAAACTTAAGATATATATAGTATAAAATATGACTTCTTGAAAGAGTTTTACTATTAATCATAATGAGACTCTCTTCGTATATGACACTAGTGATTAAACTCCTAATTAAATATCTAAAAAATTTAATTAAATATCAACTATACTAACATAATTATGATCATTTGGTTTCATTATAAATAATAAGTATAATTACGTTTTATGAGATAATTTTTTTCATATATTTATTTCCTACAACATAAAATTATTTTAAATAAGCTAATTCAAACCCACGAAAAATATAAGTTACAAAACCCAATTTTTTTTGTTGCCAAAAGGAATTAGGGAAAATCCCTGAAAATAAAGCAAATATCTCAAGTTATAAATTTATATACTGATGTGGCGGCATTAATACTGATGTGGCACAATCTTTTCCACTCGTTCAATCCAACGGTTACATATCTACAGTTGCTAGTTTCCTGACTTTCCTCTAATTTTGCTGACGGTGCCTGAACAGAAGCGACGCTAGTTGAAATTTGAAAGGCAGGGTTGTAGTGGAGCACAGGATCAAGGAGTTTCGCTCCTCCAAAATTCGGAATTTTGCGCCAGAAAGAATGGAGCCCTTGTCCTCGTCTTGCGTCATAGCACAGCAAACATGGGAGCTCGAGAACAACATCGTTCCCATGGACACTCCCACTTCCACCGACCAAGCTTCCGAATCCATCTTCTACTACGACGAGGCCGCCCAGAACGACTTTCAGAGGCAGAAGCCTTGGGTCAATGATCCTCACTACTTCAAGCGCGTTAAGATCTCCGCCCTCGCTCTCCTCAAGATGGTTGTCCATGCTCGCTCCGGCGGCACCGTTGAGGTCATGGGTCTCATGCAAGGCAAGACCGACGGTGATGCCATCATCGTCATGGACGCCTTTGCTTTGCCTGTTGAAGGCACCGAGACTCGGGTTAATGCCCAAGCTGATGCCTACGAGTACATGGTTGATTATTCTCAGACAAACAAGCAGGTATGTGCTTTTAGTTTTTGCTGGTTTCTTTCTTTTTCACTTTTGTCCATTTTCATGTATTCGGGTTTGTTTATATTTTATAAGGACGCGGTTATAGGATTATTAGGATCATAGGAAAAACCCTAGTTTGCAGTTATCTTTGTGTTGTTAGTCGCAAGCTTGAGAACCCTTGTTTACACTGTTATAACACCTCAAGCCTAGATATATATAATGCTTTGCGAGTCTTATGTCTAATGGAATTCCATTCCCTTTTTGTTCCCCCGGGAAATTGTATAATTGGATTATTGGGTATTGGACCTCTGTCCCATGGTTTGATTTCTCGCGATGGCAAGGTACTCAATTTGGCTTCCTTGCAAGGCCGTTTCAAAGCTTGACTGATTCTATAGCTAGCTAACAGTATGTCCTGGTGTAGGCTGGCCGGTTGGAGAATGTTGTGGGATGGTATCATTCTCATCCTGGCTATGGATGCTGGCTTTCAGGAATCGATGTATCTACGCAAATGCTAAATCAGCAATTTCAGGAACCTTTTCTAGCTGTTGTTATTGACCCTACGAGGACTGTTTCTGCTGGAAAAGTTGAGATTGGAGCATTCAGAACATATCCAGAAGGATATAAGCCTCCAGATGAACCTATCTCTGAGTATCAAACCATCCCACTCAATAAGATTGAAGACTTTGGTGTCCACTGTAAACAGGTTATTCTTATTTCTTGTCCTTTTCTTTCAAGAACATGTATTCCCACCTTGTTTGAACTCCTTTTGTCTGATTTTGCAGTATTACGCATTGGATATCACTTACTTTAAGTCTTCTCTTGACTCACACCTCTTGGATCTGCTATGGAACAAATATTGGGTGAATACACTATCATCTTCTCCTTTATTGGGCAATGGAGATTACGTTGCTGGACAAATCTCAGATCTAGGTATTTTTATGTGTCTTTCATATTACTGCAATCACTTTTGGTTTAGTTCTGTTGCCTTTTTTCTGTGATAGAAATGTGGTATTGTACTGTTGTTATAAAATGTAACTAAAAGTATAGTTATCTCAGTAGCAAAACTTCCTTATTGTAGCTGAAAAGATAGAACAAGCGGAGAATCAGTTGTCACATTCACGCTTTGGACCACTAATAGCTCCTGCTCCAAGAAAGAAAGAAGTGAGTAGCTGTTGCTTTAGAAATCTATAGCATCTTCTTTCACGTGTAGAAATAGCTTTACTTGGATTTTCTTCGAAAGTGTTTATTACTGTTAGTTTGAAATCAGAGACTTAGTTTAAGCTGATAAGTGGTCTCAATCCATTCTTCCCCCCCCCCCCCCCCTCAAACTCTGTCTCTTCAGCGTTTATCTACTGCCTAAGCGGGAAAAAAAATTAGATTTAGATAGCCCATGCAATGTCAAGTCCGTTTCTTAGGTCAACCATGAGAATCTATGATCAAGATATTGCACTCTTTCTCATTGATTTTGGTGTGTGCCCTTTCTTCTTCTAACTTTGGTGATATGATAACTATCTGGCATGTTGGTCATCGCTATAATCTTTATGATTTTTCTACCTCAGCATATTTTGTGATCTAGGAGTTGGATCAGACAGGAGGGAAAAATAGTGGGA
This sequence comes from Leucaena leucocephala, assembly GCA_037074615.1. NCBI lineage: Eukaryota > Viridiplantae > Streptophyta > Magnoliopsida > Fabales > Fabaceae > Leucaena > Leucaena leucocephala. The sequence goes on along the minus strand of CM073540.1, from coordinate 3,627,017 downwards.
AAGAAATCAAAGAATATTTACCTGGGATGTGATAACCAGTTTCTACAAGATATCCCTAGAATGTGATGATCAGAGACTTCACATGTCTTAGAAACCAGACTTTAATTTCATAAACATAAGCTTAATGAACGCCTAAATTTGGGAGAGGTGAGTTGTGCTTAAGATTCGATTCGTTTTCTTCTTCCAGCTCTCATTTAGATATAAAATTACTGCATATCCATAGTACACAATGATTTCATAGCTGATATCTACTTTGAGAAGCATATGCTTAACACTTGGACTGTTCTGTGATGCTGAAATCCTCCTTCTCCTCCTCTCTTCTCTCCTTTTGTGCCTCAATACTAGATGTTGATAATAACTCAACCGATTTGCAGGAAGAATCTCAACTGGCTAAGATAAATCGCGACAGTTCAAAAATAACTGTGGAGCAAGTACATGGTCTAATGTCACAGGTATATATACTCTGTTTCAGATAGCCTGGCAAAATTCTATGATCAAATTTCTACTTTATTTGAACCTAGTGGAAAGCATTGCCCTGACCCGCCCCCTTTTTCCTTAAAGGTCATCAAGGACATCCTTTTCAACTCAGTGCGTCAGGCTAACAAGTCCCAAGCTGGAACATCAGGTCCTGAGCCGATGATCGAAAGCTGATTATGGCATTTTTGCACCCTCATAGACAAGTCGACAGTAAATTAATGTTTCATTTTTCAAGCTTTGTTGTTCCTGTCATGCATATCCCTGGTTGGTAATCATGGAACTCTGTAGGTAAACTAGGTTATCAACTTCATAGGGACTGATTGGATAATAGTTTAGAAAATGGCTTCTAAAAAACAAGGTTTTTGGACAATTTTTAGAAAAAGGCTTTTGGACAAGAGTTTATAGAAAAAAAAATAGTTATGAATAAATGAGTGTTTAGATAGTTATTATATTTTGTAATTAGAAAATTACTTGAAAGAGTATGATTTTATTGAAAATATAAGAGAGGAGAGATAGTATAAGAAAAAGTAAGGGTAAAATAGTAATTAGGTAGTTTATAAATTCTTTTACTGTTTCAGAAATTAGGCTCAGTAGTTTATCTAAAATTTTAATTTTAAACTATAGTTTTGTCTAAACGTCTTTTTGGATAAATATTTATTTGTTTTGAAATTTTTCTAAACTAAAGTATGGGTTAAAAACCTTTTTAAAATCTTGTTTTGTGTTTTTCTAAACACACATATACTCATTCATCTAAAAAAAAACTAAAATGTCGCTAAATTAGTTTAATATACAAATGATTTTGATTTTTGAGTCTTAATGCCTTTCTTATCTTATTTTAAAATTTAAAATGAATAGGAAGTATCAGTGGCGTTAATACTAGGATCAGTTTTTCGTTAATCTCCTGGTTTTTAATGCTTAGCATTGTATCAAATAATATAATTTTACAATTCACAACTGTAGAAAGAAAATGGTGTAAAAGTATAATATCTCAAGTAAAAAGATATAATCACCAAACTCTTATAACAATTAAACAATATAGTGTGTGTTTGGATAAATTTTTGAAAAAAAAGCTTATAAAAAAAAGAATTTTTATACAATTTTTAGAAATGGTTTTTGAAGAAAAGTTATAGAAAAAAGTGGTTCTAAATAAATAAATATTTAGATAGTTATTTTTAGAATGACTTGCGATTGGTAAATTATTAGAAAGGGTATAAGATAAAAATTTAAAAAAAAACATCGTAGGCCCTATTCATCCTTTCATATTGTTCATTTCTGGAAATTACCCAACGACAACGACTAGCGCCGACTTGTGGACGACGGTAAATCTAGATGGCAAGTAGCGACCCAGTGACTATGGTGACCTAGCGTGGACGACTACATTAGCGATGATGACTCTGGTGACCCAGTGGAACAGTGACGATAGCGATAGCGATAACTCGTGGACGGCGGTGAGCAACATGACCAAGTGGAGGAGAATGAGAGAGAAGAAGAGAGAAGGGAAAAATAAGAGTAAAATAATAATTAGGTAATCTATAAGTTCTTTTACTGTTCTAAAAGTTACTCCAAGTAGTTTATCCAAAATATTAATTTTAAATTATAGTTTGGTCTAAAAGTACTTTTAAACAAATATAACTATTTGTTTTAAAATTTTTTAAATCAAAATTTAGGTAAAAAGTCCTTTTAAAACTATAGTTATAAAATTTTTTAAATAGGCCCATAATAATAAGTTATAGTGTAAAAAATAATAATGAATTTATATAGTTCACTTATTATTTGAATTTTTAGTGATTATAATTTTTTTTAAAACCTCATGATAATTCTCCTAAAATAATAGGAGAGAGAAAAAGAATAAAAGAAATTCACGCCTCATTTGCCAACAAGTTATTGGCTTGACGGCGTGACCTGCCCTCCCTAATAGATAATGGACTAATGGTCCAAAGCAACCAAACGTCTGAACAATTGAACATGAACCACCAACGGGGGTTGGTCTGAGTAGTAAGCGGTTCGGTATCGCTTAAGCGAGGTCTCGAGTTCGAGCCTTGGCGAATGCAGAAAATCCCCGTTGGGAGACTCACCCACCATAGCCAGGTGCGCGACGCGGGTCGGATCCGGATGTAGTCGGGGCAAAGCTCCGGTGAACCGGGTGGGCAACCAAAAAAAAAAAAAATTGAACATGAACCAAAATCGAGTAATGAAAGAAGCAGTTTACTAGTCCTACAGATACAGAGATTTTTGCAGCTGAACTGGGAAACTAAGCTTCAATATGTGGCTAGGGGTCAAAATAAGGTTGCTGATGCGCTTGCCAAAGAGGGGTTGACCTCTACAAGGAGATTTTCTGAGTGCCCTACATTTTTGGAGGCCATGGTTCATACTGAATATTTGGGATTTAATCCCCACTGAGTTAGTCTTATTTTCGGGCGTTTAGCCTTCTTGTATATCAAAAAAAAAAAATTGAACATGCTCTATTTTACTAGGTTAAATATGTTTTCATACTCAAATAATATTTATAAAAATATTTATAGATTATTTATTGATAAAATCTTTATATTAATAATATAATTTAAACTCACGATTTTAAAAATTATAAGGTAATTCTTTACAAATTAGATTAATTTTTATTGGTACCACTATATATAATTTTTTTTGTTGCTCACCCGGTTCACCGGAGCTTTGTCCCGACTACATCCGGATTCGACCCGCATCGCGCACCTAGCTATGGTGGGTGAGTCTCCCAACGGGGATTTTCTGCGTACGCCAATATTCGAACTCGAGACCTCGCTTAAGCGATACCGAATCGCTTACTACTTTGACCAACCCCCGTAGGTCATAATTTTTTTTTGTTTTTTGGTTGCCCACCCGGTTTACCGAAGCTTTGCCCCGACTACATCCGGATCCGACCCGCGTCGCGCATCTGGCTATGGTGAGTGAGTCTCCCAACGGGGATCATAATTGTTTCAAGAGTAATATTATAAAAATCTACATTTCCTCTTATTTGCAATGCTGAGCCCACCCTTCTAAGTCCATCTTATACCCTTCCTTATAACTTTACCAACCCTCTTACTTTCATTCTCATCCTTCTTTAATTACCCAATTTTTCAATACTTCAAAGTTTGAATTTTTACCACTCTTTTGGAAAATATCTTAGCCCTTACCTACCCTCTCATTCTAAACTTTTTGGGTCTATTTTTATTTTATTTTTCATTTTTATATTGCCCTGCTTTTCTTAGTCTTTCCATCACAAAAAAATAAAAGTTGAGGATAACTAATGAATTCTGGACTAATTATACCACAACAAAAGACTATTTTTTAATTAAGTGGTCTCAACTACATAAATTATATGATATAATTGTGCTCTATAAAAATATTCTTTCGGTCTTTAATATAAGATTTAGATAATTTTTTTAAAGAGGTTAATGAAATTAAATAAATAAGTTAATTATGACTAAAACTAACTTTTTAAAATAATTTTATATAATATAATCTTTAATATATCTAAATTAATCAACTAGTTTTTATATTTATCATAATTAACTAATTTATTTAATTTAATTAATTTATTTAAAAAATTTAATTGATTTATATATTAAAGATGGAAAGAGTATTTAAAAAAAAAATTGTAAGATGGACCTTAATCTCTCTTAGTGAGGGGTTAAAGAAAATAGAAAGAGAGAGAGGATAAGGAACAAGAGATTGAGAAAATCAGTTTTTGAAGTGAAATGAAACGAAACGCCATCATAATAAATAGCAGAAGAAGTGAATTTGAATACGTGTGTGAATATTCCCCCGACAACCTCACAATGGGTGGTTCTTACAAAAAGCAACAATTTTTTTAAGACCCCAGATCCCAAAATTTGGAAAAATCTATTTTTTTATAAGGCCAAAAATAAAAATAGAAATGTCAAAGTGAGCAGAGGAGGCTCACTTATAGTGGCACAGAACAAGTCAAGAGAAGCAATGAGATTGTCAGAATCACTCTGTTTTGTACTATATTTTTATTTTTTTTCAGATCACAATCATTTAGGTCCCCAATATAGGAGAGGCCTATACACAAACAACGTATCTTCAATCTCCATCTTCAATTTTCCTTTCCTTCCTCATCATCCTCCACTATCACCTAAAAAGCTCTACCAAATCATGCTCCACTTCTTCTAGTTTTAGTGCTTCTTTTTCATTTATTTAATGAACAGTTTTTGAAGGGACTAGTGTTCTATACTATGCATTTAAAAATGATGTGGGTGACGACTATTTTTTTATGTGCCCACCGGAAAGAAAAAATTGCATTAAGATTATTATATTCTCATAATAAGATAACAAAACGAGAGAGAGGTTTTCATGAGCAATATCGTCCTCCACAGAACACTAACCTGTGACAGCCTCACATGGACCTAGCCCTCCAAAGATTCTTATGCCATATTTGGTAGATAGGAAATATAAGTAAAAATAAAAATAAAATCTTTTATTTTTTTATTTTATATGATAGAAGTCAGTTTTATTTCTATTTTTTTTTTAGCATTTTGAATAATTTTAGTTCTATCAGAAAAGTTAGAAATTGAGATTATAGAAGTAGAATTAAAAAATTTTAGACAACTTTAACACTTTTCAAGTTATAAAAAAAATATTTTATATTATTTTACCCCAAGTTATAAAAAAATATATACATTAATTTTATACTAATTTATATCCTACCAAACAAACTTTTAAAGTCTATTTTCACTTCTATTTTCACTTCTACTTATATTTTTATTTTTGCTTCCACTTTAATAAAAAAACTCTTCTATACTACCAAACGTATCATTAATTATTTCTTTCTCTTTTCTCCTGATTGAAAATGAGAGAGAAATTATTATGAGGTCCTAAAAAAATAATTTAATCACTAACAAATATTAAATAGTATAAATTTATTGTTAATTCATATATTAGAATTTGTCATTGTTAACTCTTTAATTATCATTAGGATTTTTAGATAATTAAATCTTTTATTTGGGATCTCATAATAATTCTCATATGAATGAAACCCTATCTGTCTCTTGGGACCTAAAGTAGCATAAATATATTATTAATTTTTATACCAAAATTTGTTATTATTAACTCTTTAGTTATTATTAAAAATTATAGATAATTAAGTTTTATATTTAAAATTGTATAGGAATTCTCCTAGACTCCTATGAACGAAACCTGTCTATCTCTTGGGACCTAAATTAGGCATTATTCTTGATGGCCACCTCTAAGAAACCAACACTTGGTCTCTCATCTTCTTTTTCTTTAGGTTATTGTTTTCTCTGCCTAAGTTTGTGTTTGTCACTTCCTAATCCATGTGACTGGTCCTGAATCCCTGGTCCTCACGAACTTCTCAGTGTTATTATTCTTCTTCTTCTCGTGTTTTGTCTTTTGGTCTCTTTTTGATGAGTCGGTTTTTTTAGTTACTCACCCAATTTATTGAAATTTTATCCGGTCCTACTCGTGAATTAAATACCTAACTTTCAGTGTCAAGCGTTTGATCCCATCACCGCTTTCAGCAGATATATAGCAGAAAAGCAAGCACTGCGATCCTTCTACATATATAACTACTTTTTGTTCACCAGCGATATATAATGCTTTATTTGCTTCCTATAATAATTAATGCATATGAATGGTTTTCCAGTGATCAGTTCGGATCAAGCAGTTAATCTGAGATTAGTAGTACAACGTTAAATGAAAGATGGTGTTGAGTGAAGGTTTTTGTTTGAAGTTATGACGGCTGACGAGAATTGATTTGTGTAATCCAACGTGCTTCACGCCTCTAATAACATGATGACCAGCAAGACATTTGTAGATGATCGACAATTCTCATTAGTAAAGTGTAATTATCAACGCGATTATTAAAATATTTAATATTATTAATGATTGTATAAATATGTTAAACGCGAATAATTTAAAATGTTTAAATTTTTACCTGCATTCCACTGTTTCACGACCTACTTGAAAGAACCTTTAGAAAGATGAGTAGGATAACCACGCCAAATGAGAGATGCATGATGGAAGATGTAGTGTTTCTTAGGTTAGATATCCCTCGTAAGTAAATAATAATACTCCATTTTTAATATAAGACTTACCTAATTAATTTAATTAGTTAAATTAATCAATATATATATATCATATAGTTTTTCTAAAATACCATAATTATTTTTTTTAATTATTTTTTTTCTCTCTTACTTGACTATTATTAAGAGAGTGTCAATATAGGTAATTTTAAAAAAAAATTAATAAATATGATAAATTGATCTTATGTTTAAGATCATAATCAAATCACTAATTAAATTATACATTAAATAAGGGAGGGGTAATATTAAAAAAAACTATTTCCTCTAGACTTAAATATAAAATCTCTCTATTTTTTAAGATTTTTAGTTTGGCATTAAGGTCTAATTTAATTTTATCTCTTATATTAATAATTTATTTTCCATAATACCTTATTTATTGATCGTTTTTTTCCTCTACGCATTAAATTCTAATAATCAAATAGCAGAAACTTTATTTTAAAAAGTCATATATACATTATAGATACCTATTTTAACTAATTTTTTAATAAAATTAAAAAAAATTATATTTAGGATAAAAAAGAGTATGTGGTATCCATTGAGGCACTAGCTAGTGATGTATGGATCTTAATTTATCAATAATATTAAAAAAAATAAAGAATAAAAGGCAAAAGAGAGTGGGTGTATACAGGAGAACTATAGGGCAATCAACGGGAGGAACAAAGAGCAGTGATTATTGGAATGGCATCTCTTATGTCAGCCTCTCTTTTTTCTCCTTTAAGTTTCTTCACAAGCATATTATTAATATTAATGCCCTTTAATTAATTAAATCCTCTCCCTTTATCGGGTCAAAAAGATATAATACCCACATCATCATTAACTATTTTAAATTATTCTGAATTTACAGGTCACCAAAGCAAAGATCCAAGCACCACTTCATATAATTAATTAATTAATCTCTCAAACTTATATATTTTTCTAAAAAGAAATATATGCACGTGAATTAAAAAAAAAAAGACATACAAAAAGTATAATCCATTAAAAATAATGGAAAACAATTTTTAAAAGATTAAGTGCATGCTTGATTTTATATTCAAAATTAAGAAGTATTCCATTTGTTCATCACTAATTAATGAGTACATATTTGAGATGTCTCAGCTAAGTAAGAGAGAAAGATGGTAGGCGCCACTAGAATAATTTGTATTGGTATTCCTAATAATTTTAAAACAAAGTAATTTTTGTGGGTGTGAAAATTAGAGAAATAGTCAACGTTATCGAGGAAATATATAAACCAGCTAACTTGCCTTGCACAATATAAAAAACGTCAATTCCGTAAGAAGTAGTAATTTGGATTATATAAAATAACAGAGAAAATGGAACAATAAGCAATCACATATATTATATATGCATTCTTTTTAATATATTTTTTATAATAGTGGCAGAAGCTAGGAGTCAACAAGTACTTGGATGCTCTCAATAGTGTAACATTTTTCTTAGCACGTAAGGTTTTTAATATTCCTTATGACCATTCGGTTTAGTTTATAAACAAAAATTTATAAAAAATATAATTTAAAAATGATTATAGAGAATAGTTTTTAGAAATAAAATGATTATAAAAAAATAAATATTTAGATAGCTATTATCAGAATGATAGAAAAAAAGACTGGACAAAATAATTATTATATAGTCCCAAAGTATTTTTATCATTCAGAAGTTATTTTTAAAAATTTATCTAAAATTATATTTTATTCTGTAAATTTTTTTAGATTTTGATGACTATTTATTTAATTTATAGTTTAAGTCAAAAATAATTTAAAAATTATAATTTAAAAAAAACTAAACACGCACTTGAACTAAAAAAAATAATCTTGGTACGCTCAGTCAATGTTTTATGAGACGGGGAATGTTATTTCAGAAAATGCATTTAAATTAGGGAAACTGACACCTACATCCCATTAAAACAATTAAATGATAAAAAAATCCCAGAAAATAATATAATTTATTTTAAATCTCATGGGACCTTAAATAAATTTTTTTTAATTGTAAAAAGACAAAGCTGCCATTGTGAGAAAAAAACAGTGAAGAAGAAATGAGATGTCCAGTTGCTTGTGTAAGTACCTGTCACGACCATAACACTTGTTATCGCGACCAAAAACACCCAAGACGTCCAGTCGCAACAAGAGAATCAACCAGTCGCGACAGGTGCTGGGGTTATTATTCATGGATGACGGGGTTGTTATTCATGGGTACTGGGGTTATTTTCTAGAAGATTGTGTGAGTACTTATCGTGACCGGAATATTTGTTGTCGCGACCAAAAACACCCAAGACGTCCAGTCGCGATAAGAGGATCGACCAGTTACGATAGGTGCTGGGGTTGTTATTCATGAGTGCTGGAGTTGTTATTCATGGGTGCTGGGGTTGTTATTCATGAGTGCTGGGGTTGTTATTCCGGTCTCGACAAGTACTCACGTAAGCTTCCAGAAAATAACCCCAGCACCCATGGGATTTAAAATGAATTATACTATTTCTTGAGACTTTTTTATCATTTAATTACTTTCATGAGATCTAGGTGTCATTTTCCTTTTAATTTAAGGATAGTAAATATATAATAAATAAAGATAAATATAATATTTTTGCATCATCGCATTATCTTGCTTCTCCCAAGACGAGGCCGATTTCAAGGAAATGAAATCACGCAACTGCTTTACGAACCATTAGATATGCGCCGTGGTCCTCAAATCATTATTTTATTCTTGTCTTTTTTAAGAAAATCATATTTCAGTCATCAGTGTGTGATCATTATAATAAATTTACATAATTATTATATTGAATAACATCGATTTTTTTTTTAATTAAGAAAGGACCGGTTTTATATAATAAAATTTTCTTGCCAACATAAATAAACAGCAATTTATTTGCTGGATAGAAATATTTTCTCAGTGCAGTGATAAAAAAATAAAAAATAAGTATTACCATTCGATTCTTAATATGTAATATTTTAATTAATTAAATTAAATTTAAAAAATTAATTAAATTTATTAATATTATATTTTTTAAAAAATATCATAATTATTTTTTAATTCTTCTTTTTCCTTTCTTATTTAATTATTATTAAAGGAATATTAATACAAATAATTTTAAAAATTGATAAATATAATAATTAAATTTTATATTTATAATTAAAATTAATTTTTTAATTATATCATATATTAAAAATAAAACGAGTAATAAGTAGTAATGAGTGTAGGTATTATATTTTATATTGATGATAATACAATAAAGACAAATTTTATCAAAATAAATATTATTATAAAATTTATTATATAAAAATATATAACAACCACGTGTTTTTAGAAGTATAATTATTTTTCAATAATATATATATATAGAAATGTCTTTTATATAGGAGTTGTACTTCTCCAAAACAATGTTATACTCAAACCCTTAAAACTAAAGGAAGCTAAATTTAATGGGAAGGTTTAATCTTTTATATATAATATGATAAATTAATATTTTAATATCTAATAGATTTTAAATAAAAAATATAATACTTATCAGGAGAAGTGATAAGTGATTTTACGTTTATAAAAAAATTTAAATCCTAAAAATATATTTGTTAAAATAAACAAAATTAATTATCGCTATAAGCTCTTAGTGAAATAAAAGAAAACTAATAAAGGAACAGGATATATATTAATTTAATGAAGCAGCAACGGTCGCGATTGGACTCTTAGAAAGTTAGTGAGATGCGGGATTCCTTACCCGATGACTTTGTTGCTCTACCGACCGCATTGACTTTGCCCTCTTGGCTCTTGTCACTTTATTTTGTGTTATAAATTAAATTATTTTTGAAATTATTTTTTTTGGTGGATTTTGTATATCCAGGTTTAGTAAATACTAAATCCGAAAATTACGTAAGGCGAGTAAGAAAAAACAACAGTACCCTCACTAACCGTAGATAGTTTTCTTCCAGCTTAAAATATTTGTTATTAAAAAAATAAGTTAGATTCGTCTAGAAACCATCTAGCTTGCAATTTTTGTGCAATGTAGGTGAAATTAACTTATTGTCCAGTAAATAATAATGCAAAATCCAAAGGAGCAATGGCCCCCACCACTTCCTTCTTAAGCTGCTTCATTCCCATTAAATATTGTACTTGCTACTTGCACCTAAACTCAATTATAAGTTGTTTTATTTTAATTAAATTAAATACTTTTTTAACTGTGAACTCGTCCTCTAAATCCACACATGTGTGTATATTCTAAGAAACAATTAACTAACTGGGGTTGGTCCGAGTGGTAAGCGGCTCGGTATCGCTTAAGCGAGGTCTCGAGTTCGAGCCTTGGCGTACGCAGAAAATTCCCGTTGGGAGACTCACCCACCATAGCCAGGTGCGCGACGCGGGTCGGATCCGGATGTAGTCGGGGCAAAGCTCCGGTGAACCGGGTGGGCAACCAAAAAAAAAAAATTAACAAAGGGACAGTTTGGCAGCCTGATCCTCAGACTTTTAATAACACTATTCTCCTGCCAAAAAAAAAATACACTGTACTTCCTAATATTGCTTTTTCCCTAATTTCCCATTAATCGTAAAAATGATTGTGAGATTAAAAATTAAATGTTTACAGTCCATGGCGAATCATAAATGGTTTCTGTAAGTGTGTATTTTAGTTTTATTTGGCCAGTTGCATTTGATTTATTTGCTTGAAATTTCGAGGCTGGACGATTTGGTTTATTTGTTTATATCAGCATTATTATCGGAAAAATATAATTTTATTGCCAAAAAAAAAATATGGTTAAAATCATTTCCTGCTTTGTTTTGAAAACTTTCCGAAGATATCGACGCGTCTTCCATTTGTTTAGATGGTCCTGAATTGTTCATCCCTCAAATTCAAACGCAGCTTTTTTAAAATTCCAGTGAATAAATTTGCATTGACCCCTACAATTCAATACCTCCATGGGGCCCCCAAATTTTATTCTATTAAAGATAAAATAATTCTCAAATTTTAAAGTAATTATTTGACACTGATAATAACAATACACATATTTTTTAAAAAGGGCACCATTAATTGTACTGGAATACGGATAAGAAAAATAAACACAGTTACATTAAATAAATACAATAATATTTTAGCTATTTTTAAAATAAATTGGATAAAGTTATAAATCACGTAGGTAAGAAGGATAACATTTTATAAACAAACAGTTGTTTAAAATAGTAATCGATTTTAGGAAATATAACACATATTTATAAAAAGTAGAAATATCTTTTACTAACTAAAAGAATAGAAAGAATAAATTTTGAAAAAATAAATTATGTGAAGGGTTTAATTTTAATTTTATTAAAACAAAAATATGAAGAGATGCCTGTGCACTGAGCCTACAAGCAATATAAGAGGAGATAGTTAATTGAATAGCTTGAGAAATTATGAGATACACACATGTTTAATGATGACATGTGGATATGTGTATTATTATTTAGTTTTTAATGATATGAAATTAAATTGGTGCTTGTGAATGTTTGTCCAATTAATTGGGACCTTGTCGCTTTGTGTAATGGAAAGCTACGGTGGCTAGCAGTAGTGGCGTGTTTGGAGGATTATGCTGTGTGGGGACAAAGCCCTTCCTCGAAGAATCAGATGGAATAGTCTCTCTCCCATCTCCTTCATTTCCCGATATAACGTACCTACCCCACCCGTTTCACCATTCTTCCCTATCTCCACCCCCACCACTTGACACGTACCCCTATCAAATAGTAGTACTGTACTCCCATATCGTAATCCACGCGCAGATTATACGCTAGTTACCTGGCAGATTAATTACAAAACAGTTTTATGAAATTATCAATCTCGTATTTACTTTTAAACTGAAATCCCACGATAAAGGAATTAGGCATTATTATAAATAATAAATATCCTGATCTATATAAAAAATATATATAAATAAATTTTTTTGTGCTTTTTCCGTGTGATATATATTTTTTAAAAAATAATAAAAAATAATAAATATTAAAGAACCAAGGATATTTATTAATAACAGATCAATAATTATTAACACAATATCTTACTTTAAAATTTACCATTTTCATGATATTTTTCTATCACTTTTCCTATATTTTATTTTATTGTTTTTAATTTGTGCTAAGCTTGCAAATGTGCATCATCACGGGACGAGCTTATCCAGTTTTCTTAGACGACATGAACCTCTCACAAGTAAAAACAACATTTGAATCGAATCCGGATTTCACGTGTGCTTTTTACTGTTTTATCATTGTTTTATTCAGTGAGAGCTTGGAATGATACGCAACATATGTAGTAGAGGTTGGCAACCTCGTGATATCCTAATAGGGATTTTGAATTCTCTAGACTAATATAATTAATCGAATTTAAAGTGACACTACTAAGCACTTTTTTATTATTCGTATTTATGTAAAATTATCTGGAAAATTAGTGTGATTTTTTTAAAATAATTATAATGTTCGAATACTTAGCTTGGTCCAAGCACAAGCATTGCCCCATTGTATTTTTATTATTTGTCAATTCCAGGTAAAATAATAGACTGCGTGTGGAAAGCATAAGCAGAATTACAATTTTCAGAGTCATTCAAATGTACATGTTTCTGAAGTCGTTTCGAGGACTGATATGAAATATCGCAGATACAACTTTTTTTTAATTAACAAAATATGCCCGTGCACCTGTGAAGGAGTTAATTGTCGTTTAATGATAGTAAACTAACTGAAGGGTCGTCCTGAGCATCAACGACAATTCCACGAATAAACTGAGAAAGCAATATCTAGGAAAACAATAAAAAAAAAAGTCTCTAAATGCCCGTAGTTTTGAGTGGTTGTTTTTCTGTTAAATTTGAATGACTCATCTTTCAATATTCATGGGGTGACATTCACCTAATTTGTTTTTTAAATATCCACCGCTCAATAGTAAATATTTTCGAGGTAAAAATAACATTTAATAAAAAAAAAAGTCATACAGACGTGACTTAAATGACTCTTAACCCATTACAGCTTTTATTGATTTTTAATGGTAATTTATTTTTTCATAAATACATGAATTGACTTATGCTAATTATATACAATAAATAAGTTCCATACCAGTGGTCAACTATTATTAATAAAATTTCCTCGTAAATGCCACTCATTAAATTGGGCGCCATGATATCAGGCCCATTTAAGAAGAAAATATATATACATATAATTTTTTATAAAAGCGGCGAGACAAAACCGGAGAAGATAAACAGAGAGAGCATTCCATAAATCATGGGATAAGATAGAGATGGAACATAGCCCCGTAATAATTTTACTGATAATTTTTTATAACAAGAACAATAAAACGTAATATAAAAAAATAAATAATGAACTGAAATAAGGTTTCTTTTTGTGGCTGGAAAACGAAGGGAGAGGGCGGCGCGTGGAAGGGAAGGCGGTAAAAAGTGTTGGTGAGTGGGACCCGCCACCATAAAATGGAAAGGGGCAGCATGGAAGTTGTGTACTCCCATTCAGGCGAGCAGAGATATATAAACACCTCTTTACTCTTCAAAGAGAGGGACACCATCGGCCTCCCAATTCATTTCCCCTCATCTCTTCTTCTATCGTTATCTGTGAATCCTCTTCTTCCTCTTCTCCTTCACTTTTCTCTTACCTGCACTCTCTCTCTCTAGCAACTCGTGACTGACCATGACTCATTAGTCTTTTCTCTCACTATTACTACCCTCTCTTCTTCCTCCGCTTTTGATCTATACTTCTTCATAGCAGCCACCTGCAACGCCCACCATCATGGGAGGTATCAGCCTCGAGGAGATAAAAAACGAGAACGTTGATCTGGTATTCTCCCTTTCTCCCTCTCTTTGCTTCCTCACAAAATTACATGCACCGAGATCAAATGATTCTCCCGATTTTCATTCTGATTTCGAATTTTCCAGTTTCGATATTATTGAATGTGCTTCTGCGAAATTTCTGCTGTTTTTAGGTCTCGATACGTGGTTTGATTTGGTTTGGATACGGTTTGTTAATTGTTAATTGTTATGACTTTGTGTACGGCTAAACTTTTGTTGTTTCTGAGGCGAATGGCATGCATAGCCTTTCTTCGCATGTCATCTCGCCGCGTGAGCTGAAATCCTTTTTCTGCAACTGCTGCTTCCGTCCTTCCGTCTCTCAATGTGCCAGAGAGAACTGGACCCACTTTCTCTCGGTTTCAGGTTCGCTTCAAGCCTTCACCCAAACAATAATAATAGAAATATAAAAGTAAAAAATAAAGGAACAGTTTGCCATTATTTTTTCATACACTTTTTTCCTGTCAATACATATATATTTTCCTAGGGACCTCACTTTGCTTATCAGCAACAGTCGTACTTATATTAATATTTGTTTTATAAAATATCCCCTTTTGATTTTCCAGTTTTCTTGTTTTTTGTTACCGGAATCGATTTTCAGGTCTGGCCATAAGATCAGGAATTGATTAAATGCTTACGTAACGTGCTTTTTTCTTTTTGGCAGAGTGCGAGATATACGCGCTCTCCGATCCCATGTAAAGAGTAAATATTTTGGATTTCACCGCTTTCTGCGGCTGCCCCCGACTTTTTTTCGGGTTTATGAATTTTTTTTTTTAAAAAAAATGAACAAGTGCTAGAACATTTATACTGTCTTAACATGTTTTTGAACAATTACTGTCTACTATGTTAAAACACTTTTTTTTTAAAAGGAATTTAAGAAATAAACCGGGGTATATATATACGATTATAAAATAGTATACTTTATTTTTTAATAAAATTTAATACCACGATGTAAAATTTAAAACTAGAGAATTTGAGTTCCCTGCAAACAACTTTGTGTTTCTTTGTCGAGGACATGTGTCTGACCCTGATGATTGAGGGAAAAATTTTAAATGTGGTGAATTGCTCATATATGCCCTTGTCTCCCGAAAAATATCTCCGAAGTCTGAACTAATTGTCCGTCGTTTATATTTTTTAAGGCCAAAAAATATTTTATTTAGCATATTGTGCCTCTGTTACTTAATTGTTTTAAGAATAAATTATTTTGGCCCTTAAAAAAACCTCATAAGGCGTCATCATTTCTTACTATTGATTGCCACCATATTACAAGACACCTTTTTTACATGTCACAATATAAAACATATTTGTCACTTCATATTAATAGTGTAAACTATTATAAATTTTATTACACTATGTTAATAATATTGACATATTGATGATTATCCTTTTGTTTTCCCGTGTTATAATTTTTCCCCTTATTTTATACATTTCCTTTTATTCTCTTTGGATCAAAACTATTCCGGGGTTGTCATTTGCCGGTCCGATCCCTTTATAATTGAATTCGGTCCGCTCATGAATGCCGAGCCCTCCACCCCACGATTATCATTTAAATAATAGTTTTTTTGGCTTATATGGTTTTTTGTCTTAGGATCAGAGTTTAAGCTGACGTCACGTCATCGAGTCGGCTTATTATTTAGGGGAAATTACACTGTAAGATCATAAAATTAATAACAACAATTTCACGTCATGACCCCTAACCGGCTTCATTTTTGGCTGCAAAAAGTTGTGCAGAGCAAATAAAGAATTTTATCTGTGCGTTTGCATGGGCTCAAAGTCAACGTGTCTAGCTACTTTCATAGATTTATTGGGCGGGGACAAATTTTTTCTGCAGGAGCAATGATATATGGACTATGATGGGAAATAAGTTTACTAGCATTCTGGATTGCACGTTGTGTGGACATCATCTTAAGTAATAACTTCCTGATCTATTCTTGTAATTAGCATAGGGCATAGAGATCGTGAGTAAATTGGTTGAGCTTCAGGAAACTAATACATCAGTTTCTTTCTGCTGATTGGATATGAGAATTAACTAAAATAAACAACTTTGGAACAGGAGCGGATCCCGATAGAAGAGGTGTTCGAACAACTGAAATGTTCAAGAGAAGGTTTAACATCAGACGAGGGAGCCAATCGGCTTCAAGTATTTGGGCCAAACAAATTGGAAGAGAAAAAGGCATGTTTCTTGAACACAGCATTTTCTCCTTTATATTTCCTTGTATCTGGTTCGCTTCATTGGAAGCAAGTAATGATTTCACCCTCTAAATCAACAGGAGAGCAAAGTTTTGAAGTTCTTGGGTTTTATGTGGAACCCCCTATCTTGGGTTATGGAAGCAGCTGCTATAATGGCCATAGCTTTAGCAAATGGTGGAGGAAGGCCTCCGGATTGGCAGGATTTCGTAGGTATCATTTGTCTGCTGGTGATCAACTCCACAATCAGTTTTATTGAGGAAAATAATGCTGGCAACGCTGCTGCTGCACTTATGGCTGGTTTAGCCCCCAAGACCAAGGTCAAATCCTCAAACTTATGCATGCATGCGTTATTTATGGATTGTGGCTCCATCTTATTATTGTTCGTTCATTTTTTTCTGGCCACAAATTTTAGGTTCTCAGAGATGGTCGATGGAGTGAACAAGATGCTGCGATTTTAGTTCCAGGGGACATAGTCAGCATCAAGTTAGGAGATATTATTCCTGCTGATGCCCGTCTTCTTGAGGGTGATGCCTTGAGCGTGGATCAGTCTGCCTTGACTGGAGAGTCTCTTCCTGTGACGAAGCATCCCTCCGATGAAGTATTTTCCGGATCAACTGTCAAAAAGGGTGAGATAGAAGCAGTTGTCATTGCTACTGGTGTGCACACCTTTTTTGGTAAAGCAGCTCATCTAGTGGACAGCACCAACCAAGTCGGGCACTTTCAGAAAGTCCTTACAGCAATTGGTAATTTCTGCATTTGCTCAATTGCTCTTGGAATCGTTATCGAGATCATAGTCATGTACCCAATACAACATCGCAAGTACAGAGATGGAATTGACAATCTATTGGTTCTATTAATTGGAGGAATTCCCATTGCCATGCCCACTGTGTTGTCTGTTACAATGGCTATTGGTTCTCACAGACTTTCTCAGCAAGGTGCAATTACAAAGCGGATGACAGCTATTGAGGAAATGGCAGGGATGGATGTCCTCTGCAGTGACAAAACTGGAACCCTGACCTTAAATAAGCTGAGTGTCGACAGAAACTTGATTGAAGTGTTTGCCAAGGGTGTAGAGAAGGAATATGTTATCCTTCTAGCAGCAAGGGCTTCTAGGACTGAGAATCAGGACGCCATTGATGCTGCAATTGTAGGAATGCTTGCTGATCCAAAGGAGGTAACAAGAACAAAGTGAAACGATTCCCCCCACCCCAAAAAAAAATGGAATAGGAAATTTATAAACAATTTTACCTCCAATGTTCTGATTCATCTAATTTTACTAGGCACGAGCTGGTATTAGAGAGGTACATTTCCTCCCATTCAACCCTGTAGACAAGAGAACTGCTCTAACCTACATTGACTCTGATGGAAATTGGCATCGAGCAAGTAAAGGTGCCCCTGAGCAGGTAATTAAGGCTTCAACTTTTGCCATGCGATGATATTTTATGATAGATGAACTTATCAATGTCTTTCTCATGTTTAAGATATTGAACCTGTGCAACGCCAAGGAGGATGTCAGAAAAAGGGTTCATACAGTCATTGATAAGTTTGCTGAGCGTGGACTCAGGTCTCTAGGTGTTGCCAGACAGGTCTGTAGAGTTAAATCATTATTTTTTTGCTTACTTCTCTACTTATTGAGCACTTCTCACTTATTGCTACTTTCTTTGTACTATCATATAGGAAGTACCCGAGAAATCAAAAGATGCACCTGGCGGACCATGGCAATTTGTTGGTTTGCTACCTCTGTTTGATCCTCCTAGGCACGATAGTGCTGAAACCATCAGAAGAGCTCTTCACCTTGGCGTGAATGTTAAGATGATTACTGGTAAGATTTAAAGTCTGAGTCTCTCTTTGCTATTAGCTTCGCATATACATTTTCTCAAATTCTATAGCTTAATAATTGGTTGCAACTCTCTTGTTCTCTAGGGGATCAGCTTGCCATTGGCAAAGAAACTGGCCGAAGACTTGGAATGGGAACTAACATGTATCCGTCGTCTTCATTACTTGGCCAAGACAAGGATGCTTCTATTTCAGCTCTTCCAGTAGATGAGTTGATTGAGAAGGCGGATGGTTTTGCTGGAGTTTTTCCAGGTAGGTTGTTTCTATATATTTGTAAAGAATCGTCTCTTCCCTTAGAAGGCTGAAGAAAAACAACTTATTATTATAGCCTCCAAATTGTTTTTCAACTTTGATTATTTCTAACATTTTTGTACATGCTCATAGAATCCATTTTATAAGACTCAACTTGGACCGCTAATCGAATCAACAAAATTACGGCATTTCTAATTGCCTACCAGTTCCCGCATTTTAACCCCTCCATTATTGTTTGACATGTAGAACATAAATATGAAATCGTTAAGAGGCTGCAAGAGAGGAAGCATATCTGTGGAATGACAGGAGATGGTGTCAATGATGCCCCAGCATTAAAGAAGGCAGATATTGGAATTGCTGTTGCAGATGCTACAGATGCCGCTAGAAGTGCTTCTGACATCGTTCTCACTGAACCTGGATTGAGTGTCATTATTAGTGCAGTGCTAACGAGCAGGGCCATTTTCCAAAGGATGAAGAATTATACTGTTAGTTCTTTTAATACTTAATTCAAAAGTTTTAGATGCTATTTTAATATATTTCAGAAATCTAAATCCTTCAATTTTCCATTTCCTAATTTGGCAGATTTATGCTGTGTCAATCACCATTCGTATTGTAGTAAGTGCAGAAAATTGGTTGACATGCTGAAAATGCTTTAAAAGTATTTTATAAAGAAGTCATCTAATTAACGCAATCTGTGCTTTATTTTGGCAGTTTGGTTTCCTGTTCATCGCATTAATCTGGAAGTTTGATTTTGCACCCTTCATGGTTCTGATTATTGCCATACTAAATGACGGTGAGATGACATATGCTTGACCTTCCTCTATGCTCACCCCGGGTTATTATTAACCCTAACTGATTCCCGCACCACCGTTGTTGTAGGTACCATTATGACAATATCCAAGGATCGAGTGAAGCCATCTCCACTGCCTGACAGCTGGAAACTGAAGGAGATATTCGCTACTGGCATTGTGCTTGGCAGTTACTTGGCATTAATGACAGTAATTTTTTTCTGGGCCATGAAGGATAGCGACTTTTTCCCGGTAATATTTATATTACTAGTTTCTCTAACTCACCACCGGCCTATAAGCCTAACAAAAAAAAAAACAGTTATTACGTACAAAGTTCTAAGAGCTGCACCCAAATTTGTTGCAGAACAAGTTCGGTGTGAGGACTATACGAGACAGCAACGACGAAATGATGGCAGCCTTGTACCTTCAAGTCAGTATTATAAGCCAGGCCCTGATTTTCGTCACAAGGTCCCGCAGCTGGTCTTATGTTGAAAGACCTGGTCTTCTTCTACTGGGTGCTTTTATGATTGCTCAGCTGGTGAGTATGAGCTCCTCATAAAGCCGATTGTGTTGAAGCTTAACTAGCACAAGGCAAATGAAGTGGTTATCAAATGATGTGTGTTGTGTTGTAATTGACAGGTGGCAACTCTGATAGCAGTTTATGCAAACTGGGGATTTGCAAGGATAAAGGGAATGGGATGGGGTTGGGCAGGTGTAATCTGGCTCTACAGTTTGGTGACCTATGTGCCTCTTGATATCCTCAAGTTCGTCATCCGCTACGCTCTGAGTGGGAAGGCATGGGACAATCTCTTGGAGAACAAGGTAAGTTGGTGATCACTAGGTACCACTAGTGTTAATAATAGCATATGGTGAGTTAGGGCAGAAGAGAGAAATGAACACTGCTTTGCTTTGACCATGCAACAGACTGCATTCACAACGAAGAAAGACTATGGGAAAGAAGAGAGGGAAGCGCAGTGGGCAGCAGCACAGAGGACACTACATGGCCTTCAGCCTCCGGAAACAAGCAACCTTTTCAATGAAAAGAACAGCTATAGGGAGCTTTCAGAGATTGCGGAGCAAGCCAAGCGTCGTGCTGAGGTTGCAAGGTAAGCCTGTCTGGATTAGCCTTAGAGAATTGATCTTGAGAAACACAAAAGTGTTTCTTTGTTTTTTTTTTAAAAATGTAAGGAGTATTGGAGAGCACTGATTTGATTTGGATATGAATGGCATACACAACAGGCTGAGGGAGCTACACACACTGAAGGGGCATGTGGAGTCGGTGGTGAAGCTGAAGGGGCTTGACATTGATACCATTCAGCAGCATTATACAGTGTGAGAGGAGCTTGTGCTACAACAGCCATCCAATCATATAAAGACCAACAGCAATTGATGGTCTCGGTTGCTTAATGTGGGTTTAGATTAGTAACTTTTCTCTTTTTTGTTATGCTTGCTTACTACGACGTCTATGCCTGTTGAAGGCGGAGGTACTCTCTTCTATTTTGCCTCCCAATAACCTCATTATAATTTATTTTTTTTTCACTCCACTTCTCTTTTCTTTTTCTCCCTATTTATTATTAACTTCGCATTCAAACTTCACCATGATGTAGGTAATCACTAATACTCCCTCACTTTCATTATATGTTATTGTTTTTCACATAAATTACGAAATTTAATAAATATATAAAAAATATGATATACTTTATAACACTACTTTATTGCTCTGGAATTGGAATTGAGGAAAGACTTAATAAAAAAACAAACTTTTCCCATGAGAGAACAAATATAATTTTAATCCTAAATAATATTTAATACTCCCCTGTTCCTAATATAGGACCCAATGGTAGAGTTAATTTTATCATAAATATAAGATATATTTTTTATATTTATTAGCTTTTTTCTAAAATATACTTATTGATACTCACTCAACAATAATTAAATAAGAGAGAGAGAGTGATATGTTTAAGGAAGATGACTAGGGTATTTTAGAAAAATATACTATATTAGTTAACTTAACTAATTTTTTAACCTAATCAAATTAATTAAATAAGTTCTATATATTACATACTGGAGGAATATTTAGTATATCCATTTAAGAAAAAAAATTATCTCAAAAGCGTCTTTTACAGTGATACCAACTTTGATATAAAAATATCACAATGGCATAATTCATGCATTTTGTCAATTTATTTTTTTTATAAAAAAAACCAATGTTATTATAAAGATAAAACGAGTTACATATAAAAAGCACGTGTCTACTGAAATATACATATCTCAGGAGAGCTATAGCCCTATAGAATACAAAGAAACATAAACAAAAATAAAAGAAACGAACAACGGCTGGAGTCAAACTTAGAAGTACGCAGAGGAAGTGCCCTCCCTATACCCATTACCCAACACCACCCGTAGAAGGGCCGTCAATATACAATTTTATCAGTTTATTCAATAACATATCTTTATATTTCGGCAAAAAAAAAACATATCTTTATAGTATCATTTTAGGATTGCGTGGTTAATCAACATGTGACTTTTTTTTTTGACAGAATCAACACGTGACTTATTCCTTCACAGATGAAACAGTTATTTTGTTAATAATGGCTGCCAAAATATCCTTTTGAGCTATAAAGTATGGTTTGACTTCTTGATATGAAATATACTAACATACTCCCCCTCTAATTTTAATTATAAAAAATAATTAATTTTTTTAAGAAATAATAAAAAATAAATTATAAAATTAAATATTTCAATTAATTATAATTAAATCGAGCTCTTTAAGATATATTCATATTATATACTATATAATTTATTTAAATTATATATATAACTCTTATAATATATATAATTAATTAATATATTTAATTTTATAATTTATTCAAAAAAAAATTAACTAATCTTATAATTATGACTCAAGGTTAGTAATATAATGACAAACTTAATAAACTTATATTTTTACATTATAATATCTCTGCCATTTTACTATTACTTATAGTTTTTAAAATAAGATATAAATTATATATTATATTAAGTATCAGGGAATATATTCTTTTTATAATTGATATTTTCATGATCAACTGTTATACGCACATCAACCCTAATGAATGAGTAGCATTCATAATTTAATATATTCTTTTAACCAAAAAAAAAAATTAATATATTCTTTCTTTTTATGAGACATGGTTCGTGTTTGATTGCAGCAGGAAATTAAAATAGAGACAGGAAAGAGGGATGTTGAATATTCCACCCGAGTAAACGTGTGTGCCTCCGTGTACTGTGTGTGTGTGGGGTAGATTCGAAACAAGCTTAAATTATAACAGGGACAGTATGGTAATTTTGTGAATGTTCCAATTAAGGAGGCGACACGTGATTTGTTATATTAATTACGTGAATTCGTGCACACACATGTAACTTAATTATCAGGGAGGGTGTGACAACAGTTCATTAATATAACAACAAAATGAAGTTTTTAAAATAAATTAATAATTTCAATATAAATTTTAGTTATTTGTATATAATTTATCAATAAATGCATCGCCTAGCGTTATTTTCAAATATAAACATGTATATTTCTATATATAATTTATAAATATATTTCTATGGGGTATTTTACTTTTATGTATAAATGTAATAGAAGATATAAGTAGATAGACTGGATAGGTCTAAAAGCAAAGCTCTAAGCAAATGAGCATGATCTATTTAAGTAATAGAGCTTAAACATTATCTTTTTATTAAACAAGTCAGATAATAGCTTTTAATCAGTTTAAGTCGCAGGCTATAATAAATTTGTTAGCCTATGTTCACCTCTACTTCTAACTAGTACCTATATTTCTAAAAGCATATGGTATTATGATTTTTTTTTAGTATAAAAAAATTAAAAAATAATTTAGACTCAAATATTATTTAAAGGTTAGACGAAGTCTCTCTTCTTCCTAAACGATACTAATATTAGGTAGGGTGAATCGTCTATTATCCTCAAGCATAAACTCGGATACTCATAACTATGATGCTTTCTCAAACGCTGTGACTATAACTACAATAAAATAGTACTCCCCATAAATTAAATTTATTTATTTTATTTTTTATTTAATCCAACGTATATGCGCCTCGTTTGGTCATCCGTTGTAAACCTATTTGCGCAACTCTTGTACCAAGTCACTCTCACGTTACTTTGATAAAAATTGTGTTTTGGCTAAGACCAACCATATTTTAAGCGCCTATACTTAATTATGTTCTTGAGTATACTTTGATTCTTATTTTTGTAAGGAAGACGAGGGATGGGGTGGGAAAATTTGTTTATGTGGTGGGGTATTTTAGTCCTTTTAATTTGATTAAGTATAACGAATAAAATTATTTTCACTCTTGTTAACATCATACCAAGCATGTTTATGATGATTAATGTTTAATTTTATTCATTAATATTATAATTATAAGAGTTAGTTAATTTTTTTAAATAAATTAAGAAAGTTAGATAAATCAATTAATTATGACCAAATTTAATAATTTAAGATAAATTCACATTATATACTCTTAAATTTATTAAAATTAGCCAATTAACTCTTATATTAATTATAATTAATTAGTTTATTTAATTTTTTTAATTTATCTAAAAAATTAACTAACTCTTATAATTAAAATTAAAGATAATATTATAGTTTTTTATCATTCAATTCCATCATATTACTGTCTTTTCCTAGCACCAAGAGAGTATGCAAGAAAATGAAATTGAATGATAGATAATAAATGTCTAATGAAGAAAAGGGAAAATCATACCATTGAGACAGTGCTATAAATTTTAATACTCGCTGGCTTTTTAGTATAAAAATTATTTATTTAATTTAAAAAAATTAAAAAAATTAAAAAATTATTTAATTATAACTTATATAACTTTATTCTTTAAAAATATTTTCGTGTAACGTTATATTATATACTAATTTATAGGTTAAGTACACTAATTTAAAAATAATAATAATTATAACAGATAAATAGAATTAAAGTCTTATAATTAAACCCCATCCTTTAGACCTTAGTTAACTCCTACTGTTAGGATATGAGTTGTAAAAAAGTATGGGAAAAATGTACCTAATTTATTTATTTTTAACTAATACTAGTATTTTTAAATAAACTTATGCATAACAATATATGGGAAGTTGATCCTTTTATCGGCATTTTTCTCCTCATCTCTCAGTAGCAGAATCTCAGTCGTTCAATCCATCTAATGCTCTGCTTCCCTAAAGACACAAACCATCCTTTTATTTTTTATTTTTTTAAAAAGCGTTGATAATAAAACTTCAAGCTGATAATGACCATTGCTCTTCTTTAAGCTCGCTTCGCCTTTACTCACTTTCTCTTTATCGTGATGAAAATCTCTTGAAGAATATCTATATCGGAGGCTTGATAATCATCATACACATCTTTCTTAGATTTCGAAAATGGTTTCTCTGGAGGATTCTCATTCCAATTCCAATAATAATTTTCGTTTCCCTTTAACCCGAAGCTATTGCTCTACTACCACTTCCTCCAACAATTCTTCATCCAAAATCCAACTACACACTGGAAGGTCTATGTGAACTATAAGCTCTAATTTCTTCTAGGATGGCCATAACTGCTCCTTCACCACGGCCACCGAGAAATCTACTTGCTTATAAAAAAAATGACCGATTTGATCATCGACCTCCGGTTGGGCAAGCTCGCATCGAAGAACAACAAATTTGCGAAATATTTTGCTACAGAGGAAGAGTTGCTTAATCTTTCTCAAGCTTCCAGTGATTTCTCGACTTGTAGCAGTGATATTTTTGGGGAGCTGTAGAGGTTGGCGAGTTTGCCCTTGCCGGAGAATGTGCCGAAGGGTGATGCCAATGATGAAGTAGAGAAGGAGCTAGAGCCGAAGCTATGTCTAGGTTTCCTGCAGAGAGAGAATTTATCTACTGAGATTATTGAGACTATTTTGTTGGAGATACCCATCAACTGATCTTTTTCTCTCATTCCTCAATAACCAAACAATCCAACTGAACAATAATCAAGGCGTAAGAATTATAATCAGAATAATAACTCAAGAAAAGAAGAGTGACATACTAGCAAAATAAGTAATTTTATCGAATATGAACAGTACAATTATCACAAAAAACACAAACTGATATCTGATATAGAGCACGAAACAAACTCAAAAAATGACACACGATTAAACCAAAAGACTTCAACTTTCACGAATTAAAAATTTAGAAATAAATGAAGTGGCGATAGATGGAGAGTTACATATGGCAGTGAGGGCTAGAAAAATGAGAAGGAGAAGGAGAGGGAGAATATGGAGAAGGTGAGAAAGCGGGAGACAAGAGTGGCAGAGTTTATAATGGCGGTGAAAAAGAGGAGGAGGAGAATGAAAATAGTTGATTAGCGATAGAGGTCTACAAAAAGAAAGAGAGAGAAGCAAGGCTTGAGTTGAGAGAGAGAGGGGGGGGGGAGAATATACATTAGCTCTTAGATAGATTGATTGACTAAGATTCTACTTTAGAGAAATGAGGAAAAAAACGCTAAAAAAAAGATCTACTTCCTAATATATGAAAGCACGGAGCTACATTTGCAGTTTCAACACGAGTGCAGGTCATCTAATCATTGACTGCAACTAGGATGACACAAAAATTTAAATTTGTTGACACAGTTTACAATTTTATCACAATCATTAAGCAAATATCAAATAATAATGTATTAGTTAACGCTCATTCATCCAAATAAACACTAGCTTATATATAAAAACTGTAGATGACAAATAAGATGCCCACTAAATATAGTACGGAAACAACTGATAAGTAGAAACCCATTCGGATTAGGAATTTTAAAAATTAAACAAAATGAGTAAATCAGGAAATAAAATTGTTCCTAATTACTAATTTCTAATTTAATAGAGGAAGGGGAAGACCAGGTGAGAGACACCGAGAAAGACGAGTGCGAAAGAGAAACCAAAAAGAAGAAACAGAGACGGATAGTGTTGGGATTTGCCTTCGGCAGCGATCGTGCTTACACAAAGCCAAACTCTCAAATATAAATCATCAAGCCAATGATCCTTCACCAAAAAAAGAAATTTATCAAATTTTGAGAGGAAACACAATTAGATACACTGCGAGCCAAAGCCCAAGCTTCCAAGATTCGAACCCAGTGAGTGAGTTTCGATTTCAATGCAATTCTTCGACTCCAAGGTCAGAGTTCGATCAATGTATAAGCCCTTTGTTTTCCCGCCACACACTTGCAACCTTTAGTCCTTGCTTTTCGTTGTCCTATGTTTCGTTGCCATTCGCAATTTATTTTTTTCGTTCCGCTCCGTTCCGTATTAAACTAATTTTTTTTCCAGCTCACTGATCTCCTTCCTCCAACTTCAAATTTTGGAATTTGAAGTTCAAAGCTTTTGAATTTCGCGAAACAATGAGGGTTTAAATCGCTGCAGTGATTCAATGTCCGTTTTGTGATGTTCGAGAGAAGCAAGGTGTTGCCAACCCTGGGTTGGTGATTCAAACTTAAGGTTTTGATTTGCCGCACAATTCAATGAATTAAGTTTGATTTGCGGAATATCACGCCTGTGCTCAGTTAGTTCCATCTTGTTTTCATCTCTAGGGTTTTGGTGCCGGGTACATAAGATTTGATTTTGCTTTGTATGGTGTGTTTGCGGGTGAATTCTGGGGTTATTTCGAGGCAACTGTTATTCGGTGCAGAATTCGAAGTTCCTCCTGGGTTATTGTTGTTAGTACGATTATACATCTGGCCATCCCGTTATGCAGAGCTAGGTGTAGTTGATCTGTTTTAAATCATATGGGGGATGGGAACTGGAGGTTTCTTTGGAAACATAAATAACTGGAATCTGACTCAAATTGGGGTTGCAGGCGGGTGGGTTATTTTGTGATTTTGTGGGCGGTGTATGAATCTGTTTGTTGAGAAATGCAACCCCGGCAGAGCTCAAGAATTGATTTGGCTGAATTGAAGGTACAAATGATAAAAAAGGTTGGATTTGACAAGTTTAAGCGGTACTTTTACTACTTGGAAAGGTTTATCAGTCACAAGATGAGCAAGCCTCAATTCGACAACTTTTGTAGTCGGATACTTGGGAGGGAGAATGTTCCATTGCACAATCACCTTTTCAGATCAATGCTGATGAATGCATGCAGAGCCAAGACCCCACCACCAATCCAACCATCTGGTCCCCCAAGGTTTGGAACACATGTTACCAACAAATCTCCTGGTAGAGAAGATGGGCATGAATCAAATGGTGTCACTTTACAGAACCACAATCAAAATTCACCCATTTGGTCAAATGGGGTTTTACCAGCTTCGCCCCGTAAGATAAGGACTGGAATACGTGAGCGGAAGCATAGAGATAGACCAAGCCCTCTTGGACCAAATGGGAAGGTTGATTCTGTCTCTCATCCATCACTAGGTACAGAAGACAGTGGTAGTAAGGGTGATATGGAGAACGGGAATCTCACTCCATGTGATTATCAAAGACCAGTACAACTTCAAGCTGTTGCCGAGTTACCTGAAGATGAAAGAGGAGATGCTGTTCTGCAACCTGCTAATAAACCAAGCATACATGGAAAAGGGGTGACTGAAGCTTTAATTGAAGATGGGGAAGAAGTGGAGCAGTCAAGCTACTTAAGTTTCTCTAGGAGCCCCCTGCTAGCTCCACTAGGGATTCCATACTGCCCAGCAAGTGTGGGTGGGGCCCGCAAAGCATTACCAGTGGCTAGCACTGGTGATTTTGTTAGTTGTTATGATAGTGGTAGGTTGTCTGACACTGATACTTTGAGAAGACACATGGAGCAGATAGCCGCAGTACAGGGTCTTGGGGGTGTCTCTGTGGAATGTGCCCATATGTTGAATAATGTGTTGGATGTTTACCTGAAGCGGTTGATCACATCCTGTGTTAATTTAGTGGGGGCTAGGTCTACTAATGAGCTGAAGAAGCCCCCTGTTCAGAAACAGCAGGTTCGGGGCAAGGTAGTCAATGGTATGTGGTCAAGTAATCATTTACATGTGCCGAGCGCTGGTGGAGCATCAGAAGCTGTTCCTGAACACGTACCACCACTGCCATGCTCAGTATCTTTGCTTGATTTCAGAGCTGCTATGGAGTTGAATCGGCAGCAACTTGGAGAAGATTGGCCATTGCTATTGGAGAAGATTTCTATGCATGCATTTGAGGAATAGCTCTTTTATGAAGATTTGTGCAAGCAAAGGATGGTCTGGTTCTTCTGGTTCTGTTGGCTTGGCCATGGTTGCTGATCATCAGTGCACTCAATATGTTGTCATTGCCAAGATGAACCATGTGACCTCCTAAATTATAAACCCTGACCCTTCCAGGGTGATACTCTTGTCGTGTATCTACAGAATGTTTTACACCTGCTATTTGCAGGACTGGACGGATCAGAAATCTATTTAACTGCAACCACGGGCACAATCAAATCAAATGGCCAGGACTGGTTGCTCTGTTGTATCTTTAGCATTGGAGTTGGCTGTATTTGTGATAGCTAGAGATTTCAAGCTTTTTGTTTACTTTACAGCCTATGAGAAGGAAAACTAAGAAAGTTTTGCAGAGATACTGTTGTGTTGCTGGGATCAAGGTACTATCACATGTACAAGAGCTACAGGATCGCTCTGTATGTATTTTAGAACCAGAAGATTGATTGCAGTTCAATATCAATAACACATTAACATCTATTTAAATTTTCTTTGATGCATTGTTTTAACCAAATGATGGCTGATTTCACTGATACTTGAAGTAGTGCTTTGTCTTTCAGTATTCAGTTGCAGATGTACATCTCTACGTCTTGCTTTAAATGCAAATCATGTTGATGACAACAATTTTTTTTGATTCAATGCTAAGATACGATCACACCCACACAACATTAAATCAGTATTCAAAGTTAATTTTTGTGAGCGTAGATTTAGACATGTCCATTTGGGGTTTCATTAGATTTAGATTTAGACAAACTCAATACTTGTTGATTTCCTCAATGTTTTTGTTAAAATTATATACTCTTTTTATGCTGACGTCTAAAACTCTACTAATGAGTAATGACAAGTTTTTTTTGTGTGGCAAAAGTAATGTGCTGAATTTGTAGTTGCAGATTAGTATATTGTAATTATGTGTAATCAGGACCAAGAACATTTTTGGAAACTTGTGGAATTACCAGCAAAGTAAGCCTAAATTCTGTGAAAACCCAGCAGGACTAATTCAAGGGGATAAAACACATTTATATTCAATTTCTTCCCCCCCCCCCCCCTATTGAGTGGCTTTATTTACCTCGACATATGTAAACCATGCTGGGGTTAATGTATTGAAAGTGCTGTGGTACTGTGAGTAATAATGCTAAAAATCCGGCTAACTAATAAGTAATTGTGGAAATTCAGTTATAAGTGTGGAATTTATGTGCAAGTGACCTTGTTGGATATTGTTTATGAATGCATTAGATGCATGAAAAAGGTGTCCTTCCTGTTGAATTCTATAATCTCATTAAACATTTTGAGTGTTAACATTTTTTATTTGTCTCTGGGAGTCCTTAAGCAAAGTGATGATTATGCAACTGGTCCTGATATTCTTTTAGACAGGATTGCCATGTCTGCTTTGAATTTGTAAACGCAATTTTAGCATTTGCCTTGATATCTTGCCATGGTCATGACTCCCAACAAACTTTAGCAACTAACACAATATAGGGTAGAGATAATTTTACAAACTTGTAAAAAGTGTGCAGGTTTGCAACCACATGAAGATAAAATCTATATATATTTTTAGCTGTGGCATGCAAAAGGCCTTGAATTAAACTTTGTATATTTGTGTGATATGAAAATTCAAACTGATGCAAAACATCAAATTAGCTGAAAGTCGGAAAATTTTATTCATCACTCAACTGTGGCAGCACAAATGCTTTTGGTTTTGTCATCATCAAATAACATTAAATCATTTTCTTGTTGCATTCTCTTGTATCAAGTCACATTTTCCGATGGTGAATTTTCAACTGATATTCTGTTTAATCTTGCATGAGATATACTTGGTGTTCAATTTTAACAAAGTTCTCCTGCACTGAAGTACATATAATAAAATGAGTGACTAATTTCATATTCCATATTTCAATTGTGATTGTTTGGTTTTCTTTTACCAGGAGTAATTAGGAATAGTACTTGATCTTCTATAGGGAAAAGAGAAGCTTGACTCTTATCCAGCTTGGTGAACGGAATTATGATAAGAGCTGCTATATCCAATCCTTTCAGGAACATCATGGATGCCCATTAGTTCTGCATTAACAGAGGAGCATTCTATTGACCTATAATTGAGGTTTTCTTGTTTATTGAAATTTCACATTCCTCCTGATTCATTGCTGAGAAATTGGCTTTTATTCTCTTTCCTGGGCTTTCGTGGGTTTTTTTTCTTTTATCCATCTCCAAGAATCACTCACTTCTTTGTTTGGATCAATTCAGTGTTGTAAATTCCTCATTAATGTATATATTAATATCTTCACTAATTTATTTCTATCATCTAGAATATTGAAGTTGAATTTTGTTTGTTACGCTTGACATGATTGCCAATATTCATTCCTGGGTCAGAGTAGGGTGCTTGGCATTATCTTGCTCCCGTTTTTTGGGGACTTTATGGTACCATTGTGATTTTTGATGGTATATTTGTAATAACTGGATTGCGTGATTGTACATTAGTTGGACTCTGAGGTAAGTTGTACTATTTATGGCTCAGGAATAGTGTAGCTCTGTATATATTTTATATTATATGTAGCATGTAGATTTTGTGAGAGAAAATCACATCAATGCAGTAATACTAGAGAAAATTCCTCATTATAACTCTTTCATAAACCATTCATTGCATGGCATTTTTCTTCCTCAAGTTTTAGAAATATGCAACTAGATACTTGCGTCCATATATTACCCACATTGTTGACAGGCATCAACCAAAAGTCCATGATTACAAAAGATGGACAGAAACTACTATCCACATAATTCACATTCAGGTGGATAATTGCTGAAGCAAAAGTTCAGTCAACGAGGGTTGTGGTTGAAGCAGGTACTATGCAATTTTCCCTAAGGAACCACTTATGTCAACGTATTTGGTACTTATTCTGAATATATTGATGCCTGAATAGATGATAGGGGAATACTGGCAAAGTTGAAAAAATCACCCTGTTCAGGAGCAGATGATACTACTCTGGCTTTTATATTGATTGCCATGTAGGTACTTGCTTAATTCATTGCACTGCCAGATTCATAAGAAGTTAAAAGTGATTAGATTCAGAGACGGTAAAGAAATAAAGAAGAACGAGGATCAGATAATGTTTTCGTTGCTTTCTCCTTGATCCCATTATTGTGAATTTGTGATTCTGCATATCTACAGGAACATCGGAAACCTCAAATAGAAGTGGGAAATTGATAATAGTTTTTTTAACATGTTAAGGCTACCTAATACTATATTTAAAATTTAAAATCTCTTTTAGAAATCATTAATGATTCAATCTAACTTATTTCTATGGAGAAATCATGTCTCTGCTCTAGTTGAAGCATCCATCTGAAGGAGTAAATTTGTTGAGACTGGGCATGCTGTTCAATGTCCGAGTCTGCTGGCTGGTGTCTAGCCACGTCAGATGTTAATGGTATCATAGCATGGTTACTTTGCTTCAGAGTTCAGATTAGATGTTTCTTTTAACTACTGGCTTATGAGAACGATAAGGTGTTCTAGATTTCATAGAGTTTAAAAGTTTCAATCTTGTGTTACATGAGATTTCAGCCGTCTAATTCTATATATTCTAGGAGAGTGAAGTGGCATTTACATAGAATAGACAGCTGATATATATCTTAGATAGGACATGACCAAAATTCCTTTGGACCCACAGCAAGGTGGTATTGCTGAGTCAAATATGAATATTCTCTTCATTCTTTGGTAGAAGCAAGAATAAGAATGAGTTTCGACTAGATTGAATTAAACATATTTTGTTTCTTTTTGCCCCCTTTATTTAACTTAATGTTTGTATTTTTCTCACAGCTCGTAACTTTTGGAGAATCTGAATCAGCGAATACAAATGCAAAGCTCTCTTTCGTTACAGATTAAACATGAACTATTTTGTGTGCCTTCCTCATGAGATGCTGCGTTACTCATAACTTCGAAATCTGCTTTTTATTATTATTTTTTTTTTGTTCACCCGATTTACTGGAGCTTTATCCTGACTACATCCAGATCTGACCCGCGTCACGCACAATCTGCTCTTTATTTGATTCCCAGTGGCTTCGAATTTTCTGTTAAACGCTTTTGTTCGGAATCCGTGATTGATGTTTCCAATTTCAGCTGAGGTCGTTATAATGCGTGTTTTCTTTTTCTTTTCTTTTTGGTTCAGAAAGAATCGGAAAATGTTTTTCTTTTTCCAAATTCTTTCTAGGCGGTAACAAGATTCCTGCGTAATTTTGTACTTGGGAAAGTTACAAAGTAGTTCTAGAAAAGGAAATTAGTTAATAAAAAGTCTGAAATTGAATTATTAGTTTCGGTCTTGTAGGGTAGGAGTTAATTTTTTTATATAGATTAAAAAAATTAAATAAATTAGTTAATTATAATTAAATTTAATTTTTTAAAATAAATTTATATTATATATTTATTTATCTATCTAAATTAGTCAATTATAATGATAATTAATTGATTTTTAATTTTTTTAATTTATTTAAAAAATTAACTAATTATTATATTAAAGATTAATAAGTATCATGAATAAGTTTTTTTTTTGAAAAAATTGTGTAAAAAATACACGGCGTTTTATATTTCTCAATTTGACTTATAAATGTTGAAGGATAATTTGTAAAGTATTGCAAGGTGAATTGGCACAAGTCGTCT
Organism: Leucaena leucocephala; assembly: GCA_037074615.1. Classification (NCBI taxonomy): domain Eukaryota; kingdom Viridiplantae; phylum Streptophyta; class Magnoliopsida; order Fabales; family Fabaceae; genus Leucaena; species Leucaena leucocephala. Next base: position 3,593,767 of record CM073540.1, on the reverse strand, counting down.
TCTAATATTAACGAATAAAATTGAGAAATTCACAATTTGTATGTTTCATAAACTAGTTCTTTCAAGAAAACTTGTATGTGACTAGATTTCCCTTAATAGTTTCATTCGGCCAGTTCCTTAATATTTGAAAAGGTAGAGTAAAGAAAAAAGGACTCTGATTCAACTGTTATAGTATAGAATCACGGCAACTAAAATGAAGTAATCATCAACAGCTGAACAAGAAGTTGCAGAGTCTGAAGCCTACAGGCTTGTTTTATTACTTGATGAATAATGGGGACAGATGGTATTGGCTATGTACAAGTGAGACGTGACCACTAAGGAGAGATAAGAAGTAAATATGATTTTGTACAGATATGAGAAAGAAAGATGAAACAATGGAATTGATTGATTGATTCAAGAAGACGAAAGTGATGGGGCCGCAGGGGCTTTGCAAATAGGACACCAGTTCTTGACGCGCAGCCATCGCTGTATGCACCCCACATGATATCTATGCTCGCATTGCAGACTCCCCACTTCATCTGCTTCCACATATTCCTCCTGCAATTTGAAATTCATATCTTGTTCAGTAGTCAAATCTGGCTAGTTGAATCCAAGTTCAAGCTAGCTTATTGGTTCATAGCCTTCGAGTGAATGTGAGAAAGTAAGTACCTGGCAGATGCTGCATTTTATGTCATCATTATTCTCATTGCAGCTCTCGCCTGCATCCTCTGAAGTGGCAGGTTGATACGAGCTTCTCTTTAAGCATTCTGAGAGTGCTTCCTCTGTTAGAGCTGTGCTCACAGAACCCATCGTCTCTTCCAAAGCCAATAGTTCCTGTAATTTGCATGGAATATATTGGTGGAAATAGCTAAAATTAAAATTCTGAATCCCTTATCAGAGCCATCTCCCTCGTAATCATGTCTAAATTTCCAGCTTCTCTCTTGAAAAAGAGAAGAGGCATAATTTTACCAATGAACAGCATTCAAAATAATATCCCTCATCCTAGCTTTCTTCTTATTCTTTATTTTTTTTTTTGGGACCATCATCACATGCCTGTTTGAAGAAAATTATTTTCATTCATATTGGGTAGAAATTGAAAGGGAAGTAGATTCAGTAACAAACCTCGTATGACATATTATCGATATCCAAGCGCATTTCTCTATGTTGATCATAGAAGTTTAGTCCATTAAGGAACAGGTTGGTCTCCAATAAAAGAATTTGCTGTAAAGACACAAAACGTTGAGTGTCAGTAGCTGGTTAATTTAAGTCTAGTCAATGTGAAGAATTACCTCATGTGTAAGATCCTCATCTTGTTCAATCCTCTCAAATGACAATAATACCTAAACACATTTATCAAACAGTGCCCTTGTAAGCTCTCATTAAAGAATGTTATTGTTTTTCAAAAAAAAAAAACTACTCGTGTATTCCTATACTTCACATGGGAAATTACCTCTGCAATACCATCCATGTTGTATCGTCGAAAGCTGTCCCAGTTCAGGAGAGAACGAGTGATCCCATATTCTGAAGGAGATGGGGGCAAAACGCCAAATAACCGCTCACTGCTGCTTCCTGGTCTACTGTAAGATCTTGGACTTCTGAGGGGAGTCTCCAACGAGGAATGATGTAATAAATCATGAGCACTAAGGTCACTGGAATGAGGCAAAGATGGTATAGTAATTGGGGACTCATTGGGTGGTGCAGGGTTTTCATTTGCTTGGCTAGGAAGCCTTCCCCTGGCATGACCATTGAAAGATCTTCTAGTTCTAACTGATCCAATGTTGTTGTTATCCCTGTGAGGAGGAAAGTTTCTGGTTCTTCTTGAATCTGATATAGATATACCATTTCTGGGGCCAGAATTTTGTCCGTCCATTGAAGATCCACTCATCTTCTTACCTCTAGTAGTAGAACTAGTTTCTCCTTCACAGTTTCTCTTTTTCATCACATCTTTCCTTCTATTCGGATTTGATTCTGATGATGAACAACCTGAAGGGATGACATCAGATATAGAATTGCATCTGAGGTTCCTCAACCCATACCTGCTACCTCCAGTGCGTGTCACTGAGCCAGAGCTTTTAAATTCTAGAACATTCAATCCAGGCTTCTGACGAAGATTCCTCCTATATGTTGCGTTTGATGCTACACTAGAGCTTCCTACTTCCACTGATATGATATTAGCAGACTCTGAACTCCCCACTTCAGCTTGAGGCCCTCTTTGAATTTTTTCAGGTGGTGGGATGAGCTCAGAATTTTCCGTTTCATCCTGTAAACTAATCGTTTCACATGGAACAGTCTCTGATGATTGACAGGATACTGTTTTCCGGGGCTCCATAGGGGATTTTCCTGGGTTATAAGACCCTGGTAAAGTTCTAGAGGAACTTCCAATTGCTTCCTTACGACTTGAAGATCGGATTGGAGGCCTCGAAGATTTACCTTTTTCAGATGAACCAAATTGAGCACCCTTAGGAGAATTCACTTTACTACTGCAACCAGGTGGGCTGCAAAACTGGCCATTACGGTCTCTAGCATTAGCAGTATCTCTAAACACATGAGCCATCCCCTTTTTAGGTACTACCACCCCATCTATGGCTCGTTTACCAGAATAATCATCCATCTCTTGTTTATCAATTTAAATCTGCAAAACATTGATATGAAGTATTAAGAATCAAAAACTCATACGGAGCAACCATATCAGTGCAGAGACCAAACATGAAAAAAGAAATGTAAACAGCAGCAACGGTAAGCATCATCCCTGACCATGACCATTGTCAATTTTTAAATTAACTTCTTATATTTCAATGCAAACCCAGAAACTACCCCAGACTCTTTACGTAATATAACCATTTATTTCTTTTGTTTCCTTTGGGTTAGAAGTCCCCTTTCCTTTTAATTATTCTAGAGATATCATACTCCATTGCAATGGCAGCTCAAGGGATCATCCAAAATATTCCCGAGGTTAGAATCTCTCACCAAAACGCTTCAGATGAATCTACAGAAAGATGATGCCGATTGACTTCACCAAATTAATGTTACATTTATACACCTTAATATCATTATTTACATCATATGCCCAGTGGATATCATTTACATGAGATTTTAGTACCCCGCAAGGACCAGTATAATTCATCTGGAATAAACTTTTAGCCCAAAAGAACAAAAAGGAAAAATAACACAATACATGATGAGTGTGAAAAAACTCTCGGAACAATTCAACACCAATCTGGAACGCCCATGAACAAAGCTATGAGATGAGCGAGTTCAAGATGGCAATCTGCCATATAGTCGTCAATAAGCGAGAAGAATAACGAAGTTTTGGAAAGTTCATCATTCATGGAATCATCAGATATAAATAATAGAGCAGGAAGACGCTAATACTATTTGTTGTTGTTGTTGTTTCTTATTACAATAATAACAAAGTTGAATAGAGGAGAAAGAAGAGGAACCCTGATAGCCACATGCTCATACTTCATCCCTAAAAAAGAGGGTCGCTTCGTTTTTTAAGGACGCTTCACTTCAATTATTCTCCACACAATTAAGCTCTACACACACCTTCTCCGTGATTTCAGAGCTTCCATAAGCTGAAACCACTCACCCAGAGAAACTAATAAAAAGGAGACCAACCCTTCAGAATCGTAGCTCCTCCATATCCCCAAGCACAAAAGGGGGGAAAATCATAAGCCAGCATCAATGGAATAGGTATCAACAAGATAACAACTGAATATACACAAACACACATTTTAGATATAAAAGAGACGAGGCCCAGGAAACGAAAACGATATCGAACTAACCAATCATTTGGTGGATGAAAAATAAATTATTGATAAAAGGGGATTGCACCCAGACGGAAAAATCAACAAAACACGGTGGCTACCTTTGTGCGATTCTTGTTTGGAGAGAGAGAGGAAAGAGAGTTCAGAGCCTTGAGAGTTCAGAATCCTGCAGCAGGCTTCAGAGAAAGAAAGAAATGAGTTGTAACTTTTGAGAGAGAGAGAGAGAGGCAACGGAAGATCCTATGGTCCAATCCAAAAGAGGAACAGTTAAGAAGGTAAAAGTGTTTGGGGAAGCTGAATCGGAAAGGAAAAAACAGGAATCGTAGAAGAGGCGTCGTAATTGAAAAAGGTTGTTGAAGGAAGAACCAAACCGTTGTCCGCCGTTGGATCCCCACGCAAAAGGGAAATCCCATTTCTGTCCGTCGATTTTAGTAAATAAGTTTTTTTTCCCAACCGCACCGCGCCACCTGCTCTTCTCCGCCTAACCCACCAATTCTATTTTTCATTTTTTTCTTCCCCTTTTAATTTAAAATTTGTTTAGGCATTTTACGTTAAATTTATTATTTTTTATGACAACAATTTTTTTTAAAAAATGTGGTGTAGTATTTAAACATTTTTGGACATTCAAATTTTTGTAATACCAATGTCATGATTAAAACGTGTAGAAAAAAGACCACACCGTTTGGTTCAAAGAATCGAAAAAATTAATGTAACCATAGGAAATAAAATGATAATTATAAAGAATTTGTTCGAGATGTCACTAAAAAAATTATGAAATAAGATTTATATTTTATCTATAAAAGTAAAAATAGATGTGGAGTGATCCCTTTTACTTTATTAACAACAAGAATAGAATTGAGAATATAAATGTCTAAACATTAATTTATAAAAGAATTAATTTGAGTTAGTCCGAGTGGTAAGCGGTTCGGTATCGTTTAAACGAGGTCTCGAGCCTTAGCGTATGCAAAAAATTCTCGTTAGGAGACTCACCTATCATAGCCAGGTGCGCGACTCGGGTCGGATCTGGACGTAGTCGAGATAAAATTCTGGTAAACCGGGTGGGCAACAAAAATTAATTTATAAAAGATAAAAGGTATAAATATTCATATAAATATGAATATGAATTACCTGATTTATTTCTAATACTAATCAAGCACCTTAAATTAATAGATTGCTTAAATATTACATGTAATAATAGTTAATAAAATGGAGCTTAATTGAGTAAATATTAAACACTAATCCACACTCATTATTAGTGTTCTCAATATTAAACACTAATCCACACTCATTTTTTATTTCCTTTTACTTCTTGATCTCCCATTTCTATTCTACTTGGGTCATAATTTCTGAAATTTGTTAATTTATTACTTTTTTTTAAAAAAAAAATCAGAAAGTTCAGTAGAGTGGTCCCGTGGAGGAAGACAAAGAAAGAAAGAAAAAAGAAACTACGTCTACTTCCCTTGATAGAGCCAAGTTTAAAAGATGAAAAATATTATAACAGTTGTTGAACATGTGTTATTAATTTGTTCTGCCAAGTCAAGAAAAACATCATAAATTGGTGTAACAAATAAAAAAAAATTAAATACATAAAATCTCTTTAATTTTATCTCAGTTACACGTAACTTTTTTAATCTTTAAAAATTTAAATTAAAAATTTTAATATTTTATATTTTGACAAACCCTCTCTCTTAATAATTTTTATCATATCATCATTTTTATATTTTTTATTATATATAATATAACTTAAAAAATAACATTTGACAATTTATATATATAATTTTAAGTAATTTATATTTTTTATTTAAATATAATTAAATAAATATTTTAAATATTTTTTTAAATATTTTATATTTTTTAATATTTAAAAAATAATTTAAATTTTATGTTAAGTGTGTCGAGTGTTATTTAAATATTTTAAAAAAATTAAAATTATATATAAAGTGTCTAATATTATTTTTTAAATAAAATGATATATGATAAAAAATATAAAAATTATGGCATGACAAAAACTATTAATTTTAACAATAATTTTGATAATCAAAATATAAAATATTATAATTTTTAATTTAAAAATTTAAAAGTTAAAGAGATTATGCATCAAAATTTTTTATATATTTTAGCCTAAAAACCGTCACGAACAATTACAAATGAATATTGGTAAATTTAAATGTGATGGCGACGTCATCATTATTAATTATATGTGTTTCACGAGTTTTTCTGTATGGTTAATCTTTCTATTACGTTATTTTCAGTATATATATATATATATATATGACAAATGACAATGTATGTGTACTAATGGTGACAACAAATGTAAAGTTATAAAGTAAATTAATTAGACAGGGCAACAGACTTTAATTACCCTATCCCTGTTTTGATTTGTGCATCATTACTTATAGATTCTTACATGTCAACATATTATATAACCAACCCAACACTTTATATGAAATAGTTAAAGAATTTGGACATCCTATTAAAACATAAACAAATCAATATTAATGTGGAGTTTAATTAATTTCATAAATATTATGTGTTTTTTTTCCTCTTGTTGTGTTTGGGAGGATCTTCTTGTAGGGGTAAATTAATTATTATTGATGTTATAAAGTATTTGGATGTTGGGAGAATATAAGAGGGAAGTCAATCAGTATATAGTATAAATGTTATAATAAATTATATTAATTATAAGTTGTAAATAATATAAATATAATTAAGGAAAATTTGCTTAAAATTTCTCTGATTCAAAGGTATTTATGTATCCATATCTTCGCTATATAAAACTTATCTTTAGCTCTATATAAATATTTATCATTTTATATATCGTTGAAGAAAAATTATACCTAATCACCCATTAAATACAGGATACACTTAGATTTTTAAACAAATTTTAAATCTATTTAGACAATGAATTTATACGAGTTTTATTTTTAAAATTTTCCCATGAATTAATTGGCAAATTAATTTTGATATAACATGAGAAGAACCTATGGCAAATGGCACCACATCAGGCGGCTACGATGTTAACGTAATCGTCACAATTTAGGACCACATAGGCGGACAACGATCGATGATCACAAAGACAAATAATTTAATTAATTAATTATTTTTTTTAAAGAAATGGAAAAGGTCAACAAGATCATCCCATATGTATCGGTTTGTCAACTAATGATGAAGGGGTTTCAGTTTCAACGGCACCAATATTGTGAATCGCTCTTGACACCATAATCTCTCTGAGTTGTGCGTTATTTGCGCTTCTTTCTTCTTCTTATTAACCCCTTCACTAACCCCTTCTTCTGTTTCCTCTCTTCCAACCAATCTTTTTTTTTTCCTTTTCTTATTTCTTCTTCCTCTTCTTCTTCTTCTTCTTCTTCGAAGCCTCTGTTTCCACAAGTTCACTCTTCCATGAACTTTCTTTCATCAGGGTACGTTATATCAGCTTTCTTTGTTATGGGTCGTGTATGTAATAATAGAAAGTTGTGGGAGACAATCATTGTGACTTGTTTGCCTTTGAAAAATATATCAAATAATAGAAGGGGGCATTATTTTTTAGGTTCTTGATAGTACACAATGCGATTATTAGAATATTTTCAATATCTTTTCTTTTGCGATAAGCTTTCTTTTCTCTTTCGTAAGGTATCCTTTCATTGGGTTCCCCTTAATGTTATTCATGATTTTGGGAATGAACACAGATTGACAGATATGATGGATGCTTTGAACACATATAGTGTTGGGGCCTTCAGGTGTGCCCCATAACGTCACTTTGCTTGTCTTTCTACGTTTATAGGCTTTTCTTTTCGATTTCTCACTCACGCCCACTTTTTATATCTCTGTTTCACAATCTTCGATCAGGGCAAGTTTGTCCAAATTTGACTCTTTTAGCCCAAAAGGGGAAGGGGGGAAACAGAATTCCATGTTGTTATTCCAAAGATAAAACTCTATCAATGTGACAAAAGAAAAGAAAATTCTATCAATTTGCTCCTCATCATTTTACCAATTAGGTTGAGTTACAATTAGCACTAACACCATGAGATTACAAATATGATTGAACCTACAACCTTCCACTTACCTTAAAACTTCCATGCTATTGGGTGTATGCTCTTATTTTCTTTTTTTTCTTACTCTTCTTATTTTTACTATGCGTCTATTTAACTAATTTAATTATATTAAGAAAATTAATTTAGTTAGTTAATATGATATTTTTTCTAAAATACTCTAATAATCTTTCTTAACTCCCCCTCTTACTTAATTATTATTGAGGGAGTATCAATAGGGATAATTTAAAAAAAATTGATAAATATAAGAAATATATCTTAAATTTAGGACCGATATCAACTCCTAAATTAGGTGATATATTAAGAACCAAAAGAATAGTTTGAAAGAGACGGAGTTTGAACAAAATCCAATGATTGGGCACTAGAGTGATGCCAAAATCTACGAGAGCACCGATTAATAACAGCATCATCTCTGAGAACCAAAACAAGGTTTTACATAAATGTTGTAGTAATATTCATCAGCACTGAGTAAAATAAACACTGCTGTTCATAGTATTCAATTTAATTTTCTGGGAATGCGGTGTGTGCAGGTTGTTTTGAAGAAAAAGTAAATAGCAAAAACACAGATATATGGCAACAGCAAGACCAAAAGAGAATAATGCAGTTGGGAAGGAGAAGGTCGTCTCCTCAAATTCTCAAAGCACAAGCACAAGAAAGACCATAAGACCACGCACACCAAGTGATAAGCCAAGCTCATCATCAGAAAAAGAAAAACAGATCCCAAACTATCTCAAGCCTACCCTAAGCTCACGCCATGAGTCCCAGTCCTTCAAGAACAGCACTAAGACTGATTCTACACAGAGGACTGTTATAAACAGAAGAAGATCTTTGGACAAGCCTCCATCACCTTCACACTTAACTAAACATGACCAGTCATCTTCAAGGCTACACAAAGCCCTTGTCTCTCCAGGTCGCAGGGAGAGATCAGGAACACAGCATCGATCTTTGTCTTTCTCATCACCCAGAGGCACCATTCCTTCCAAATCTGCTTCTTCAGAGAAGACCGCTAGAACAACGTCCAGAGATGGGAAATTGTCCACCAACACCAAGAGTGTTGTAAGCAAGAGTAGAAAGAGCCCTAGCCCTACACCTAAGAAGGTAGCTCGTGATGGTTCTACTAAAGCTAACTCAACCAAAGCTCCTAAGAGTGATGTTGAAACTAAAGAGGAATTAAAAAATGTTGAAACTGAAGTAGAATTTAAAGATGCTTTGAGCGAAAAGGTCGAAGAAGTGGCGATGGAAGATGACAATAAGCAAGAAGAAAGTGAGAATGCAACTGATCATATTAATTCACCAGTTGCTGAATCTGAAAATGAACATGAACATGAGAAAGAGCATAAGCAAGATCAGGTGGTTGAGGAGTCTAAACCTGGCGAGCCTCAGATTCAAGCTGATAATAACAATATTAATGTAATTCCTACAGCATCAGAAGAAGAACAACAAGAAGAAGAAGAAGAAGAAGCAAAAGCAGTTAGTGTGGCAGAGGAAACAAAACCGGTTGTTGAGGTAGAGGAAGCAAAGAAAGAGGATCCACCAGAAGAGAAAGCTGAAGATGTACATCAAGAGGATGAGAATAAGAGCCCAGATGAAAGCATTGATCATCCAGAACCAGAAGAGCAAAAAGTTGGAGTTCAAGAAAAGGAAGAAGAAAACGACAATGGGGTTACAGAAGAACAGGATGATGAGAGTAAAGAAGAGGAAAAGGCAGAGGAGGAGAAGGAAGTAGTGGAGGGAGAAACAGATGAAGAAGTTAAGTTGAAGGAAGGAGAGGATGATGATAGCAATGTGGAGAAGAGGGAAGTTGAAGAGGTGAAGGCTGAATCAACACCGAAACAAGAAGGGAAGAAGGAAATGACTCAGGTATCCAATGACGTGATAGAAGAAACAGCAAGCAAATTGGAGAAGAGAACAAACAGGATAAGAGCATTGGCTGTGGCATTTCAGACTGTCATTGACCATCAATCCAAATGAAACAGGCATGCTACCTATCTCATGTGTTATACTTGAAAATTAAACAATCACAAAGTATGATGATTTTTAGTATAAAGGATTCATTTCTCATATTTCGTGATCGTTTCATTTTTTTAGTATGAAGAAGTTATTACATGAGTTCTAATATATCCCTCCAGAACCGAAGGAGCAACGTTATCCTCAACTTCATGATTTGTAAATCATTTTCATCAATATGTAATAACATTTCTCTGTATAATATGCCACACACAATCATATATTTAAACAAATAAACCAACATCACCTCTGTTAACATTCTACTCGATGCCTGTTTATTTTGACGATAACTATTTTCTCTGTTGAGGAGACGGGCAAGTTTTGACTAAAGCTATGGTTATGCATAGGCGAGGTCTTTTAGGTAAAAGTGTTATTAAGGTCTCGCTCGATTGGGCAATTTTAACTCTATATATCATTTCGTCCTAAAATGACCAAAATCTCTTAGACCTAGCTTGTGGACTTGAAGGAGAATCTGGAATCTGCAAAACGCAGTGTTTTTGTTCGCGTGTGATTAAATTGTAAATTTTCCGCTGAGTTACCTCCATAGTTTTCAGAAATGAACAGAGTTGGCAAAATAAATGAATCTGAAAAGGTGAAGATAAAATCTCCTCCATCCATCAATGCCATAATCTGCTTTAATCCACAAGCAATTAATCCGAAATATTGACCGGAGTACCAAATTAAAAACAAATGGGATAAGACAAGAACACTTCTTTTTTTTTGCTGCCCACCCAGTTCACTGGAGCTTTACTCCGACTACGTCCGGATCCGACCCGCGTCGCGCACCTGGCTATGGTGGGTGAGTCTCCCAACGAGGATTTTCTGCATTCGCCAAGGCTCGAACTCGAGACCTCGCTTAAGCGATACCGAGCCGCTTATCACTCGGACCAACCCCGTTGGTAAGACAAGAACACTTTACATTTACAAATGTATACACTTTCTAAATGATACCACGGGCCGTCAGTAAATCTGCCAAAAACTGGTAAACTCCTGTCATTGGAGTTTGTAAGGCATCTAGTTAATTCTGAATTGCAAGAAGGATGTATCCTCGGACCTCCGTACCTTGAGGGCAGCAATACTTTTTCACCCTGTTGTATCAAGAACGCAGCATGCCCCCCAGTATCCTCCATAGTCTGTTAATCATTTCTTGTAAGCATATGAAGCAGAACACTTTAAAGGAGAGTCACGGTAAAAATGGCTTATCAGCAGTAAATTAATTTTCATTCTCAACAGCATGCTTCGATAGAGGGATGATGGACTAGGTAACAGGAAGAATAGAAAAAAGGAAAGGGACGTAGAGGTAGCTTGCATATTCGGGAGCTTCAGAAGCAGAATCGAAGGAGCGCAAAACCCCAAAAATCCTCTAGAGTCCATTTTATCACATTACCAACTTTGAGGGCTTTTGCAAGCCTACTTTCTATCTCGTCCTCCCACACCCTTCTTTCTCCTTTTTTTTTCAACTCTCCAAAGAGAAACCTTTATAGGGGCCACTCAATTTAGTCCCCATGGGCAAAACTGTATATAGAGAAAGCAAGATAACATCCTGAAACAACATGGTATACCACTATTATCTTCTAAAGATTGAAAGTTTTGGCCCGAGTGATTCAAATGCAGGTGAGATAAGCCTATACAATTGTTGTGATGTAAAAACTTCAACTGCCCTTGAGTTGTATTCAATACCGTATGAGCTGGTGTACTTTACAATGATAACCATTGGGTAGCCCTTTTCCAAAATCAAATCAACAACATGAGCAACCGATGTTGTAGTTGTAACAATGGGAGGCGGGCTTCTCATCATTGTTGAAAGCGAAGCATTCAAGTCCAACTACACAATGAATTCAATGAATAATCAAATAATTAGAGGTCCGGTGCAAAAATTGTCATCCCATGAATAAAATAACCAACCACTAATAATAATGTTGTCTGTACACTGTCTGTCCATACAACAATAGAGGAAGTAGGAATATAAAAAGCGCACACATCAGCAGGTGCACAAAATAACCTAATTTACCTGATAAACAGCTATCTCTGGTAATTATTTTCATGTTAGTTCTAGTATAATGTGAAAAATGAAATTTCGCAGATGCCATATCTTTGTGCATGCTTCAATTTTTATAAGATGTTGATGCATGGAATAAAATTGAATGATATCAAAGACTTATAATAGATGAAACGAAGTTCCAAGCTAAAACAGGAGAGTACCTGAGTGCAGTCTTCACGGTGCACCAATCCTATACAGCTGCCCCAATCATCTACTATTGGAACAGCTGCATCATCAAAGAAACGCATAACCATTTCCTTCAATGGTACAGTGCCTTGTAGCGGTCCTGTTGCCTCAAATGGCCACATGAATCTCTCGACTGGGTGAAACCTAAAGCCAGAAATCGCAATTAGGCAACCAGAAAGATTACTAAGCATACGATTCTAAATCAAATTGTTAGTTAAATACCAAAATATTTGACAAAAGACATTTATAATTGATTTGATTTTTAAGTATGAAAACCTTTAAAAGTGTCAAGTTTTAATAGATATCAAGGAACTTTAATAATCACACTAAGCTCTGCATACTTGTGCAAACAAGTAATGCAACCTTGTGCAAAGGATGCTAAGAATATACTGTAGGTACCTGTGGAAGTAGGTAAGGACTGAATATGGATTTTGAGAATCCCAATGTGGCCTCAATGCGTAAAGTCACCTAGATTAAAAATGCATAAAGTTGACAACATCAACTGCAGTGGAGGAAAAAAAAGATCAATGAAGCATTGTTCCGTAAACTTAACTTTACCTTTTCATGATATTTGGCATTAAATTTTGAACAAAATTAACCAAGGCAAACAATATCAATTCAATCTAGTTGGAGAAAAAGGGAGGGAAAAAAGGTGATCTGCCAAGAGCCAAAGCTGAGCCAAGGAAACTGCCTACGCATTCTTAAAATAGACCACCATACAAGTAACAATATACCCAAACAGCTTAGCAAGGTAAGAAATTGCATTTGTCATGTATGGAAGACCATAAATAAATAGTGGCTAGTATTTGAAACAATGATAATCATGTTCAATAAAACTTGCATTACATACCATGCCTCACGACTTGTCCATGATATACCCTTCCATTTTGAAGCAATATTAGTAAGAGTTTCAATGGCAACATCAACCTGGCCAACATTCACCATCAAAGTCAGTCAATCATGACTTGGTAAAATAGTCAATGGTTCATGTGTAAAACGACAGAACCAAGAAAAAAAAGGGCCTCTTCAACTTCAAAGTGAACAGCCACTTGGCAATTATTACCTGACCATTATTCAGTGCTGCTTCCATGAGAAGATGATCGGCTTCTTTTTGGGCAAGTGGCAAGATGGTTCCTGCAGAATCTGGCAAAAGCCGCCTATGCAAGTTTGTTACTACATTGTAATCTCCTCTAGAAGCTAAAGCACGCATCATGGAAAGATAAAGGTGAGGCTTGGGCATCAACTCCGGATTCCAACCAGCCAGCTTCAGTATTTCTCCAAAGATGCGTTGAGCACCTGAATGCCCAAGAGATAGTACAACAAGGAAAAGAGAAACATACAAATTCATCAACTGATGACGTGAAATTAAAGGGCTGAATTGTCCTCTTTCTGGAAAGAAATTCCTCAACATCCACACAAACTTCGCAATGAAAAGAACTGAAAGTTGAAATTCAACCAGCAAGCAGGACTGCCAAACATAAATTAAAACTATCAAGACATAACAGTAGCACCCTCATTATTAAAATTATTATTTTGAGACAAATAGCAACAAAAGATTATGGAAGCAGTTTGATAGTCATAATGTTGACTCAATTTACAACAATGTAAAATAAACAACTAGCTTTGTCTTTTTCAGAAACAACTAGCAGTTCAGCAGCTAGTAATTACAGGCCTCCAACTAGTATTGTTGAGGCAGAATTTCACCTACCCATAGCCACCAAATCCATCCATTCTGACTACCATAACTCCATAACCATTATTTTTTTATATTGGCACAATTTCTGTTCAATTAAAGAATCTGAATAAAATAACAGCATACCCTTAATTGAGCCACAGTTTAATAAAGCATCAACTGTTGCAGTGTAAGCTGTTCGATCAATATACAATTCCTGATATGATTTCATTTCCAGCACTATTTTCAGGACTGACGAGAGATCTTTGGCCTGCCCAAAACCCTGCATTGAAAAGAAAAGACTGAGCGATAGAAAAAAGAGAACCCTAATACCCCCGGGGGACCTGGCAAAAATATAAATCTTGCTTTCCAATGCGACCTGGACACAATTACCCAACTACAAAATAGAAGCTTCATAAGAGGCCAAGCCTTTTTATTTTCCTCGGGCAAAAAGCCAGTTGCATATATTGGACTATTGTTTATGCTGTCAGAGATCTATTTTAATAAAAATACTGAACTAACAATCAATAACACAATACAATCCCCTTTTTAATAAAAAGTTGAAATTTTTCTGAATTCACTAATTCATACCATAAAGATTACCAGTGCAATCATAAAACAGAAAAAAAAGTGAGAATACAAACCTTGAGCAGTGTCGTATATGTGACAATATCTGGCAAAACATTATTGTGGGTAGATTTCTGTGCTTCATCTTTTAAATATAAAAGTTATAGTTTCAGAAACCTCCGTAGATCTCACTCTACAGAAAATAAGTGGACTTTAAATTTAGCTCTCGAATGCATACTAGTTACCTTCATGTTTTCCAAAAATTTCACAGCAGTATCCATGTTTTGACTCTTGACACGTGCTAATATGAGATGTTGTAGGTGAGCCTGTCAGGCTTCATTCCATGACGTAGCATTTCTTTGTGCAAGTTTACAGCATCTAGAGGAAAACCTGCGGTGATATACCCCTAGAATTCAAAAAAGTAAAAAAAAAACTTCAAGGTTAAAGATTGTTAAGAGTAGGCTTTGCAATCACTGTTAACTCAAAGTACACTTCATAGGGAAACTTTTTTCTTGAGAGATCAAGCATAAGAGCAAGACCTTTATGAGTAAGTTGTATACTGAGACTGAGAAACTGCCACCTTCACGAAGTACATAACCATAACGAGCAAGGAGGCCATTGGCACGACGTAAGTCTCCTGCACTATAGCATTGCATGTAAAGCATCATCAGTCAACAAAGAGGCCAGTATTCACCTTATCAACTGGCGCAAAGCAGTCTGAAGCTTAAATGCCTCATGACACCATATATCGATTTGTGCTTCTGCTAATTTCCATTCTCAATTGCAGTTAACCAGTTGAACGATGAGTGTGGAGCAGACCTTACGACTCCCCTGCTTCGATTATGGCATTTAGCAGACCATAGATCAATGATGCTGACAGCTTTGGATTTCCAGGTGCGGTACCTTTTTCCACGGATTCAAGCAATTGAAAGGCTTCATCAACTTACCGCGACTCGCCTAATCCCTATAATACATTTAAAAAAACAAAAGTTCCAACCGTGCTCAGAAAAAACAGATGATTAGATAGCCATAGATCACCGCATTAGTAGACAAAAAAATATACTATATTCCAAACGGAGGGTTACTAGATTATCGCTATATACAGAGAAAGGAAAATGCGAAAACGATGAATTGCAATACCTTCAAAAGCGTGGCATACGTGACAGTATCCCTGGTTTAGTCATCTCATCAAATATCCTAAGAGCTTAATCAATATCACCGCAATGAACACAGGCCTCCATGACCGCGTTCATGACAATTGTGTTCAGCCTCCCATAACGTTTCCTGGCAATTTCAATCTCTTGAAAAATCTGAGGAAGAAAACCAACAAGCGTGAGAGCCAATGTCCATCAGAACAAACGTAAGGAAGACAAGATTCATTTTTCCCTCCGGAATCAAAGCAGAGCAGCAGCCAGCAGCAATATAGAAGAAGATAAATGAGAAAACAACAGAAAGAAGAGATGGAGGAAAAGAGAACCTGGAGAAGCTGCCTCCGGTAGGTGAGTTGGACGATGCGGGAAGTAAGGCACTTAAGGTTCTTTTCACTCGGATTAGCGTTGCTCTTCAAGCGACGCCGAGCTGGAGAAAAAGAGGAAGAAGAAGAAGAGGTGATAAGAAAGGAAGAAAGCGGATTTGAGTTAGAGGTGGAGTGCGGTGGGAGAGAATGTGAATTTCGAGCATTGTTGGTGGTGGCAGCGTGGGAGTGGAATGATACAAAGAAGAAGCTGGCTACCCATCGGCCATGGAACACAGTGCAGAAAGGAGGATCTCCGACCAGGTAAAACTGTAAAAGTACCAGAGCTGTGGAACGGAATCAAAATGGCGGGTAATTGTGTGGTCGAAATGAGATCAGGCCCATGCTCCTTGGGCTACAAAATGGGCCTGACTAGCGAATAAGACTGGACTAAAGTGGTGGGCCCATCCTCCACAGTAACATTTTGTGATTTCTTGAAAACGCTGATAAAAGGTAAAGCGAGGTGGATGAGAATGAGATGCGGGGACAGGTTACGAGGGAATAGAAAAAGAAGCAGTCTTTGACTAATAGAAGTGACAACAAAAGGGATTTGCTAATGGAAAGCAGATTTTATTTACGGCGGCAGCCAATACAGGAACCAGAAAGACGGCAAGAATTTTGTCCCTTCATACACCTTTTTCTTGTACAAATAATCATTCACTCGTCGCAAACATGACTACCTAAAATAAAAAACCAGGGCCCAACTATTTCCCGGGAGACAATATTGCTTCGAGAGAATGCCTAGTGTTCCTTTTTTGACAACTTGTGCTGGAAATGGACGTGATGTGTAATACAGAAGAAGAAGGAGAACAGATGCAAGCCTGTGATAGTGAAGGCAGTGAAAATTATGAATTTTGTGGTCGTAAATAAAAAGAGGAGAGAAGGGCATTAATTGTAGGATTAAATAGGGAGTGGTGTGAGAACCACACAAAATTGTGAAGAGTGGTTCGTCTTGGAGCAATGATTGGTAGCTTCCTGCGTTCACCAACTCATTGGATCCATGCTCTGCCCAGAATCTGAACTAAACCCACCCTGTTCGCCACCACCCCCATGCTCTTTGCTTTTTTAATTTTCTTACCAACCCAGATTTGAAACTTGCTTTCCCCCTATATTCCGGCCTTGCTTTCACTCCAAAAACGCGCCGACGCCATATATTTTAATTCTCACTTTTACTTCCCCTCAAATTCCTCACATCATCGCCTATATATCCATCTTCTTCTTTCTCTGTTCTTCTTCATCTTCGCTCATTTCACAGTCAATTAGACAATGGAGATTACCCACAAGCAAACCACCAATCAGGATTCGGATTCTCAGGTTTTGATTCCCGGATTGCCCAATCAAGTCGCCGAGCTTTGTCTTCTTCATCTTCCTTACCCCTACCACGCCTTGGCGCGTTCCATTTCGTCTTCTTGGAACAGAGCCATCACCCACCCGACTTTCCTCCTCTCCAAGAAATCCCTCTCTCTCTCTAGACCCTATCTCTTCGTGCTCGCCTCCCACAAATCAACGGCCAAGATGCAGTGGCAGGCCCTCGACCCCTCATCCGGCCGATGGTTCGTCCTGCCCCCGATGCCAGCTCCAAGGCCCTCCTGCCCGCAGAGCTTTGCATGTGCCTCGCTGCCACGTCACGGGAAACTCTTCGTCATGGGTGGCATGCGGACGGAAACAGAGACTCCCATGGACTCCACCTTCGTCTACCGTACATCCACCAATCAATGGTCCCAATTGTCCCCCATGCCCACCGCCCGATCCTACTTCGCCGCCGCCGAAATCAACGGCAAGATCGTGGCCGTCGGAGGAACGGGGCCCCGCATGATGAATTCAATCAGGGAAGTGGAAATCTACGACCCGGAAAGAGACGAGTGGGAGTCGCGTGCTAAGATAGAGGCGAACATGGGGAAGTACGACTCGGCGGTAATGGGAGGGAAGCTGTACGTGACGGAAGGTTGGACGTGGCCGTTCATGTTCTCGCCGAGAGCGACGGTGTACGACGGGGAGAGGGACAAGTGGGAGGGAACGAGGCAGGGGTTGAGGGAGGGGTGGACGGGGGTGAGCGCGGTGGTAGAGGGGAGGCTGATAGCGATATCCGAGTACGGGGACAGTCCGGTGAAGGTATACGACGAGGAAAGGGACGAGTGGGAGTACGTGAAGGGGGAGAGGTTTCCGAGGGAGAAGCTGGAGAGGCCGTTGACGGTGAGAGGGGAGGAAGGGAGAATCTACGTGGTGGCGTCGAAGCTGAACGTGGGGATTGGAACGGTGGAGGTAGAGGAGGATAAAGAGAAAGGGAAGGAGGTGGTGAAGGTGAAGTGGGAGGTGGTGGAAGCACCTAAGGCATTTGCAGAGTTAACGCCTTCTCAGTGCCAGGTCCTCTATGCCTGAATTATCCACTAGCTTATAACGTCAAACAATATATATATATATATATGTTTCAGACTGGGAATGATTAATTTGTCATTGTATTCGGTTGGAATATAGTGTTTGTAGTTCGACTCTCTTGTTTAGGCCTGCGCACTTCGTTTTTCCTGTGGCGCTTGCCCTTTGTCAAACACCATCGTTCCAGTGTGTCGCTCTATATATATGGATGTATGATTTATAGTTAGTCTTAGTGGTAAGTAACTTAGTGGTAAATAACTCGATATCGTTTAAATAAGATTTTAAATTTAAATCTTAATGTATGTAAAAAAAATTCGTTAAGAGATTTACTCGCTATAATCAAAGTATATGATGAGGACCGAATTTGAATATAATTGAGATAAATTTTTGATAAATTGGATGAGAGAAAAAAAACGTATGATTTGATGCTATGACGGTACTTCAATGTATTGAGTGGGGATATTTGAAAAAAGAAGAAGATATGGTTATGGATACTATTGGTGCTCTCTTTTATTAATTGTTTATAATGTCAATAAAGCCGAGTGTCACTGATAAATCCAAGTGGTTAGCAATGCACATATATCAGTAGAGAAAAGGTGAGAGAATAATAATAATAAAAGCATAAAAGATAAGGGCGAGAGGGGAGATGCGATGTGAATTCTCTAGTGCGCAGGAAAGAAGCCGGCATCGTAGAGTTTAATCAGGCGATTCTTAATGCCTCATCTGATTAAACTGTCCAAGAATGTTGAGGTAAAGTCTGGAACTCATTTGAAAAGATAATAAAATGAATTAGAAGTATATAAAAATAAAGTGAGAGAGACGGTGGGTGACATTAAGCGCCAAAGTTCGCCGAGGTTGATTTGTTTAGACTTAAGAACAAAGAGAGAACATGGAGGCGGAATTTCAAAGGTAAAAGAAAGAACAAAGCAGAGAAGGGGAAGATACGTGGGAAAAACAGGGGTAGGAATAATCGCAGGTAGAAGGAGGAGAGGTTCCGTCACGCGGAAGGGAGAGAATCAAATCATAGAAAGTTCTACACGCACACGCACACGCACACGCGCTGCTTTCTGCGAATATGTCAACACGTCTCTGATTCTCTGCTTCCACACAACGCTATATTGTTCCAGAATCCCCAAACAACATCGTTCTCTCAACCTCTCTCTTTGTTGCTGCATACATATATATCTATAGAGAGAGAGAGAGAGAAGCGAAATTAGGGGGTGTGGTGAATCGGATCGATCAGAATAGCGAAGATGTGTTTGGTGTTTGTGTGCGACGAGGACGAGAGGGTGATAGCGAGGCAGATGGCGCCGGGGGCGTGCCCTTACTGTGGAGGTGCGGTTCAGGCGGTGGACGTGGAGAGCCAGTGGCGGTTCTGCTTCTTGCCGCTTTATTTCAAAACCAAACGCCGCTTCTACTGCTCCTTCTGCAACCGCCGTTTGGTCACTCACCAGTGATTCCTTCCTATTCCCTTGTATGGTTTACAGTTACCCCCTTCAATTTTGTCTCCCCCTGTAAATCAATCCTTTATCCAATAATAATACTATCTATCTTCCTTTTAACTAATTATTTCGTGTGGGTGTTTCCCAATTACTCTCTCTCTCCCTGAGCCTTAATTAAACGAGTGCGAGAGGGGCGAAAATGGCTTGTCCTAAAATAATGTTTGTGATTTATGAAGCGTGTCCCTCCACCACAGGAGCCCAAAGTATTAGGTCCGTTAAAGCTCAAAACGGGTTGATCCGTTATGCCGGTGATTGAAATATCACTGTAGGAGTTGAAGTTTGATCACTCTTCATCCTTAATTAACTCCACTAACCCTTATGGATTATGTTCATTTCTTTACCATTCAACTAGTCACGATTCGATTACGTCCGCATTCATTGGTCGGAAATCATTCTCTCTCGTTCTCTTGCTATTCACACTTGATCTTCAGATTCCATACCTCAACCTAATCTGCATGTCAAACGCATATTTGACAGCTACGACTACCCCAAATACACCGAAATATTACCCTCGTGGAGACGTAGGTTCGAAAGACGAAGTCCAAGGCTGTTATGTATTCGTAGGTTAGGCTTGTAGTTTTTTTTTCAGCAAAAAAAAAAAAAATTGAATGAGTTAAAGCATTATTAAGATTAAAATATAATTCTAAAGTTAAGAGAATATTTATAAAAAAAATTATAAAATAAATTAAACTTATAGTTTTGAAGATTAAACCTCTGTCTTAGTTGTCAATTCAATACATAACTTTGACCGCGCTCACTCCCAACCTCCAAACATTTTCCTTTTGGATAACATGATCAGTTGAAATTTTCACATCTTCTAGACTCCCCCAAAAAGACGCAAATCACTCTTCCCAAATATTAATCTGGTTAAGAGGTCCATGTCCCCGTCTATTACACGTCATATAAAATAAAATATTCAAAATCTCTTTTTATTTAGCTAAATAGAAGTACGGAATTCATGGGATGTTGTCAATTAAGATTCGAATGAGATTTTCATATAAACGCACCCCATAAAGTACAGGTAGAACATGCCTTGTGTTTCCCAACTAGCTGCTACCAAACAGGAATCTGTGAAGCATTGCATCGCTTTTTCCGATTCCTACCCGCCACCCAACACGGCCTTGCATTCGCGAGCATCCAAGCAACATTTTGCAAGCGACGCTCTTATATGATCTTAACTAGTCTTCATTGCTATCATTCATTTCGCCCTAAATAATCACAACGACAACGATAATATACTGGTTTTGACTAGGTCAATTGATGAAGCTAGTCGCTTCATGATATCAAAATATCAAATGCAAATACATAACAAACCCTACAATTCCTAAGTTACTTCCCATTTCAGACAATATCAACATGTCCATGACAATACGTAACAACTTTGAGTTGAGCTTCAAATTCCTCTCTTTTTTCTTGACCAGCGAGTAATATAAGTTGGTATCGGTCCAGACTTTAAACAGAATGGAATCAAAATAAGCGTGCTACACTAGAAACTTATCCAACCTTCATGGTGAGGCCCACTTCCATGATCATTACTCTAAATTTTAATGTATCATAAATAAACCCTATATTTCTCTCTTCTCAAGGGCGGAAAAAGAAATCTCATCCTTGAAAAGTCAGCTTGACCCATGTTATCCAATGCCGGGGATGACTGGTTAATTAACCGGGTATCTGGAACAGATTTTCTATTTTCCACCAGATTAAAAGCAACACAAAAAAAGGACTGAACCCTTCAAATTGGATTGGATTCTCGAGAATAGAGACAAGAGGTTGCAGGTAGAAAAATGAATTTTTTTTAAACATATTAAGACAAAATAAATATGAAGTCTTGACCCTTTCACAAATATCAAGGGTCGCAAAGATAAGATAAGATTTGTCCAAAGATACGTTTCTGAATACTGACGATGATTCCTTCTTCATTAATCTCCATGCCCACACACAAACCTAACCCCTCAATCCCATTGGCCCAGTAATCCATCCAACTCATCAAATCTGTGTTTTTGCTTTCTTCTTTCTTTTGGAACATCCATATCCATCCACCTCACCACACAAATTAAAAATATTGGCAACTACCCTAGTCGCCATAACCAGACCAGACCTCCTTTTTAATACTCTGATGATGGCCACCTCATAGGATATGCACAGCATATACTTTCAGATAAATTAAACTTTCAAACCCAGATAGCAAGATAAGATTTTTAATATATTTCACACTGTCATCCTGTAAATTTTTATTTAGTAACATCATGATCGATAATCACCACCAGCAACAACAAAAGAATACCCAACAAAAAACTACAAGTTGGAATGTTAAAATTAATGACAGCCTTCGTCGTCGTCGTCGTCGTCGTCTTCTTCTTCTTCTTCATGATGTTCATGCAGATCTGCCAGAGAAAAACTCCTGGCCTTCATGCTCCCGAGTCTGAGTCTCATCCTAGCTGCATAAGATTCAGGGACTCTGCTCTGACGAAGCTGAACTGGGTTTTCATGTTTGTTTTCGTGTGGTGATAAGGACGACGGGGATGGGACTTCTCTAGCTTTTTCTTCTTCGCAACCGTCGTCGTCTTCGTCTTCCTCCACGGGCAGGAGAGGCATGGATTTAGGGTTGGACCAGCTGTAGAAAGATTTTCTGGACAACTTGGACGCAATCAGAAGCCGTCTTCTCTTGTTGAAGGGATTCTCCTGCTTCTTCAAGTCTTTGACGCTGGTGATTTGAGATAAATCCGTGAATGACTTCGATTTACCCTCGAAATGGCTGGATAACCCCCTCCTGAAACCATCCCAAATCAAAATCAGAACTAATTACTTTTTTAAGGCGACGGATCTGAAATCTGCAACCCAGAATAAACAGGATCCAGTAAAAATTTTAACCAGGGCATCAGAATCTAAGAGAAGGGACATCATATTCCATCCAAGAGGAATCAGATCGGAGAAGAAAATGATAGAGAGAAAAAGGAGGGTAATAACTTGATAGGAAGAGAGTCTTCCAACGCATCCAGAGATCCCAGCCCAATTAACTTGCCCTGAACCTCCTCCTCCTCTTCTTGAGCATCGCCGTCCTTGTTAAACGAAAGATCGTTGTCGCTGTCGTCGGGGGTTCCGATGGAAGAGGAGCTCTCGGAGGAGTCGGCGTCAAAGGAGGCGGGATGCCCCAAGAGGCAAGAAGGAACGGTATGGTCATCGGGGTCAGCGACGGTGCGGTGGTCTCTGGGGTAGGACGGCGGAGGCGGGGAGGAGGAGGAAGAAACGTCGATGGTGAAAGTGGGACCCACCAAAACCTCCATGGATGGAGAGTAAACGAAGGGGAAGGGAGGAAACAAAGGAGGTAGGGGCCAGCTAGCCTTGGCCGGCGCGTCGTCTCCGTCGGTTGGGCTTCCAGGCTAGGGGGTTTGTTGTCATCAATCAAAGGAAGAGTGGAGAGGTCGAGAGAGTGAACATGCTCATTGATGGGTAAAGAGAGAGAAAGCAACGAAGGTAGAGAGGGAAAGAGAGGGGGGTTTGGTATAAATAAGAGAGAAACAAACACAGCAATAAATGAAGTGAGGGAGAGAGAAGGGAAGAGAAAGAAATAGATAAGAACGCGGTTTGACTGAAGCGAGACTGTGAGACCAGATGTATTTTTACCCCCACCCCCTATATGTAGACCGATTTTTTTTTTTAAGTTAGGAAATAAATAGACTAATTTTGTTATTTTGATAAATAGACAAAAAAAAGAATCTTACTTATTTTAAGAATACTATATCATCTAAATTTTATTTAATTAAAATAAAATATAAATTATTTTATATAAATTATTAATTAATTATAATTAAAATATATTAAATTATTATATTTTAATTTAATATAATATAAATGATGTAATATTTTAAAATATGTAAATATTTTATTATAGATAAGATGTATTTTGTTGGGGGAAAACAAAAAGTTAAATGAATGACTTTTATGATTAAGGAGTCCTGTTAGAACCATGTAGGTAAAACCTGCTCATAACGACTCTCCACACAAGGACAAAATTTGTCATCGCTAGCTGTAAGAATCCACACGTGAATAAAATGCCCCTGAATTCTTTCTCTGGGTAGTGGGATCTGCCCTTGTACGGGGGTATTTCGGTCCTTGCATCTTATTTTATTCGAATAAGTAGTACTGCCTCCAGTTTTTCTGTTTCCTAACGTGATGAAGATTGAAGGCACATGCTGCGTAATTTCTACCTGCCCCACTTGCCTCTCTTAGTTTTGCCTTATCCTCTTCTTATTAATTCCCTTCTCTATTGCTATTATTTCTCTCCCTTTCCCACTCATCGATTATTCTTCTCATTACTCACCCTTATCTTCTTCACATTTTTCGCATTCCTTTTATTTATTACGTATTAGTACTCTTTTGTTTTACTTGCACTTTGAATCTCCTCTCATCAAAAATAATACTCCTTCCAACTTAATTATAAAAATTGGATAAAAAATTATTTTAATCTTAAATATAAAATTTTAATCTATTATATTTTCTAAATTTATAATTTTTATTTAAAGTATTCTTCTTAATTATAGATATTGAGAGAATTTTTATAAAGAGTAGTTATAATATACATACTTAAATAAAATATTTTAAAAAATTAACACTAAATTATTACAATTAATTAATTTAATTAATTTTTTAATATTTATAAATTAATTATCTAACTCTTATATCTATTTATAATATATACTTAACTAATTTTTTTCCCTATATTTAACGCCAGTTGTTTAATGGATTGCCTCTCTGATTAGTTGATCCATATGCAAATGGTAACTATGAAATTCATTGAACACGTGGTTTGGCTTTTAATTACGCAAGCAATTAGCTTATCCGATTCTCATTGATGAAGTTGAGATTTTGTTTTCCACATCTACTCCCCGATTGTTTTTTCAAACGTTGTTATTTTTTTTAAATAGAATTTTCATATGTGTTATTTTTATTCATTATCAATTAATCTATCAATCGTCGTTATTAAATATAGATATAATTTATTTTACGTCTTAATTATAAGCATTATAAAAAATTATAAAACTTAAAAGAGCGATCAAAGCACATCGTCCCCTTCAACGTTTCCCTTAAAGATTATATTGACTTAATTTTTGTATCAAGATAGGTTATCTTAATTTAATCACACAAGCTTCTCCCTCTCTCGATTACACAAATTTCAAGAGTGTTTATGGAAGTTTATAATATAATAAAAATAGAATTAACATTAATAAAGGGGAACAGAACTAAATAATGAACTGTTTGATTTTTTTTTTATGAGCCGAATGTATAGCCTCGTTAAATTAAAGTTTAGGATTTATTAGTATAAGATATGCTGTTAAAAAAAAGCATTTATCATAAAATTAATGGAATATAATTTTTATTTTCACTATTGTCCTTCATAAGCTAGTTTAGATTGTTGTGAATGTTACCACTGACTTTATTAAATTTTATCAAAACAATAAGAATAACATATTTCAACAACAACAACAGAATTAACTACTTTATGCAATTCTAAATTAGTTAATTTAATTGTTTATAAAAGAGGTGGATTAATTTTCTTAAAATATTTATTTTTTAATAATTTATAGTTATAATTAAAACAAATTTTTGAATTAAGCTATCTATTTTGTATTAAATTGAACACTAATTTAAAAAAAGTGACCACGTTTAATAGAAAATAAAAATACAGAATGAGTAAACACAATACCACTTATGTTATTATTATAAATCATTTATAATATAAAAATTTGATTCTAAATATAAATTGTGTAAGTTTATTAGTAGTTGTTTTACAATTTTATTCATACTTAATTTTTATGAGAAGTAGAGAAAGAGGGAAGAAAATAAAAATGTTTTATAAATATAGAGAAAATATTTTAAATAGGGTAAATTAAAAAAAAAAATTATCGTATTACATGAGATTGAGTTGCGCGTCGCGTTTAAATTAACATATGGTCAACTTATTCGTGGAGGGTGAAGAGATCTGACATGTTGGTGAGGTGTTAGCCAGTTAATCGGATATGCTTTTTGTTAATTACCATTAAGCACGAAAAAATAAATAATTAAAAATTAAACCTGCAAGGCTGCAAGGGCATGTGCGTGGAATTGCACTACAGCAATAGTACAGAAGAATGACCTGCATAATTAAGATATATTTAGGTAGACTTTTAAAAAATAATTTATAAAAAAATTTAGACAATTTTTAAAAAATAATTTTTGGAGAAGAGTTTATACAAAAAAAAGTTATAAAAAAATAAGTATTTGAATAATTATTAGCCGCATGACTTTTACGATTGATAAATTACAAAAAAAATTATTATTTTATTAAAAATATGAGTGAGGGTGAAGAAAAGATAAAGGAGATATAGTATAAGAAAAAGTAAGGGTAAAATAATAATTAGATAATCCATAAATTTATTTACTATTCTAGAAACTAATTTCAGTGATTTATTCAAAACTTTAGTTTTAAACTATAGTTTGGTTCAAAAGATATTTTAAATAAATATGACTGTTTATTTAAAAAAAATTAAACTAAAATTTGACTCATAAGTTTTTTTTTTAAATCGTATTTTAGGGTTTCAAATACACTTAATAAATAAAGCCAAACTATTTAATAGATATAATTAGTAGTAGGAGATAGTTGATGGATAAGGTAATAATCAAGTTGAACACTCAACTAAAACTGATCCGTTTGGTTCACAGTTGAATTCCCAAGTTAGAAAAACATGGGATTCATTAAATTAATCAATAAATAGCTGGAGATAAGATAAGTATGAAGCGGTTTATTTCACAATAAATGGAATTTAATGTTGTGCGCGCGCGTGTGTGGACTTTTGCTTGGTTGGGAGACACATATTCCAAACAGAGAATATTAAAAATGGGAGATACTCAGAAATATTTGGAGAGACATCATGTGATGTAAATAAAGAAAGAAAGAATTTGGGTCAAATGTGAGGAGTGATTCAATGTTTTATTCTCATACTCATTCCCCTCTTCTTCCCATCATCATGTTCATACTATTTCCATATACCATATCCATTCATCCTCATCAATTTAAAAAAATTGACAATTTTTTTTATAGTTATCTGCATTACTCATTTTTTATATTTTAAAATGACATTATATTTGAAAAAAAAGGGGATAAAATTAGATTTAAGTCTATAAAGTATTTTATAATCACGTGGTACTTTTAATTGGGTTAAAGACAAGAATAGATTAAGGTTTACTTTTTTTTTTCAAATATGTCAACACAAGAGCCAAATTCAAAGACTAATAATATTATTATGTGAGAGGGAAAGAATAGGAGTACTATAATAGACATGCACCTAAAATGAGGTACTATGTTGATGAGAATCAATGAAGAATTAAAGATTTGTGAATACAATTATTAAATATTTAATTTAATTAATAAGGAGATATACTAATTTAATCAAATATCTCAAGTTCAAATTATGGGAATATAGAGATATTGATAACAATTTTTTTAAAGAAAAAAAGAAAAAAGAAAGAAAGATTCGAGGGACAAGGGGATTATGATACCAACAGAAGTACAAAAACAAACGACAAATTATAGTTTGAGAGAGGAAAAAGGAGGAGGAATAATGAAGCCAGTAGAAGACCCACAATGGCCTACACATTAGAATGAAGACAAGAGCGGGCATCAATCCCATTCCTCTACCTTGTACTCCTCGCTCTCCTCCTTGTTCTACCAGTCCTTATCTTGTCTCTCTCTCTCTCTCTCTCTAGAGAGAGAGAGAGAGAATAGGCATAATAATATTCAGTCTGGAAACTACTCCGACATGCATGTTTGAATTATTGCCATGGAGTCCTCAAGAACTTTGTGCAAGTCTGTGATTATGAGTTCCATTTATAAAAGCTTAGAGGAGGATCTGTAAATCATTGTCGGATGAAAAAGAAGCTCACAATTTCTTCTCTGACTTTCACGAGTCAAATTACTACAACTTAAAGGAGCAAACAATCCTATTCGGCAATTGCACTACATTTAATTAAGCCCGCAGCTCAGTAAGGTGACTGATTTTATGTGTCATTAAAATACTTATAATAATATACTCGTTCTCATCCTTAGTACAATCACCTTCACCATGTTTCATGATAAGATAATATGTTCTTGTTTAAGTCATTGATTATTCTATAGTATTTATAACTACTCATCTTGTCTTAATTATAATATAAAAGTAATTTTTTTATATTATTTATAAGTCATATAAATACACAATTTTATATTTTATTTATTATATATAGATTTGTTTCTCAAGAGAGTACAGTGTATATTAAATATAGATAAAATTAAAAAAATATTAATTTTAAGATAAAGTTAATAATGTTTAAATTTTTCTTAGCTGTGATAAAATATGTTAAAAATAACTGATAAATAGGATCATATGAGTAATTAATTTTTTTTAACTAATTAATTAAATTTCTCTAACTAATGACTTTTATTGAATGTAATATTGATATTTAAAAAAAATAATTTTATTAAATAATTAATCGAGACTTGTGAAAAAGACTGAAATGGAGTAGCCTACTAAATAAAGTGCAGTTAAGTCATGAGTGTGATTCAACAACTTAACTAACGGGGGTTGGTCCGAGTGGTAAGCGGCTCGGTATCGTTTAAGCGAGATTTCGAGTTTGAGCCTTGGCGAATGCAGAAAATTCCCGTTGGGAGACTCACCCACCATAGCCAGGTGCGCGACGCGGGTCGAATTCGGATGTAGTCGAGGCAAAACTCCGGTAAACCGGGTGTAAAACTAAATACAAAAAACTTAACCCACAAGGGAACAGAGAGTTAGGAATAGGAAGGGAATAATGATGCAACAAAAGGACAAAATTAGAATGATAGAGGGTGATGCCTAACTTTGACGCAGACATTGCATTTTTGGAGCTTCTGGGGATCCTCTCAGCCGCCAGTCCGCCACCTCCTCCAGCCCTTCTTATCATCCCACTCCAACTCTCATGAGACCAAACCCTTCCCATTAATTCTTTTCTGGGTAAAAAAATAATGACTAAAAATTCAAAGATTCCATCACCCATCTAATCGACCCTTGTATTCCCATATTCCAGAGTGTTTTTGTATAAAAGTCCTATAAGTATGTTAATCTGAAAAAAAAGTGAGAATTGTAAAAATTGTCTGATCAGTTCAGAATTTAGAATAAAGAGGAGGAAGATGAGAAAAATGAAATGGAGAAAAGCTCATGAACTTTCATAGTCTCTAGGAGCCTCTAGCTCTGACCAATTGATTATTTTGGTATCAAGGCACAATGAACATTCATAATTGAAGATTCTCTGGGTTTAAGGATTAATTAATAGAGCTCAATCTTCCCCAGCTGATCTTTTTCGATATTTTAGTATGGCTCAGAATTGCATTTGTGGTTGGGTTGGGTTGAATTGAAGCTGAAAAGACATGATCCTCTTATCTTCTTTTTCCTTTCTAAGTGTGTGTTTGGCATCTCAGTTTCAAAATCGATTTTCATGTGAAACCTCAGTTTTGCCAAAATTCAGCCAAACACCAATTTTGGCACAATAATCGATTTTTTTTTTTTAAATCACGGTTTACAAGATAAAACCATGGTTTTACAACAATCTAATGGCACCCAGATTTTTGGCAATAAAATTGACCGTTGAGGGCAGTAAATTGTCTCCTCCTCACTTTTCTCTCCTTTTCTCGACTCCTCCTCCTCACTTTCCTCTCATCTGCTTCGCTCACTTTCCTCTCTGCTTCTCCGTGCGATCTGCAAAACTGGGGTCATCACTGCCGTGGTGTGAAGCGTGAGAGTCCTTGCATGTACTTCCTCCCGACCTACGCCTGTTGCTTCCGCCACCGCCGAGCTCACCGCTGAGTAATCTCACGACATCGCGTCCTGCGGCTTCACTGTTGTCTGTCCCGATCTGCTCTCCCAGCTCCGTCTGAAGGCATTCTGTGCTCCAAAATCACTTCCTGCCGTGCCATTGCGTGAGAGTTCATCTCTGCTGACACCCTGCTTGCGTGGTCAGGATTGCTGGTCGGGTCCGTGGATCCGCACTTTTAAGCTATCATCATCCTCCCTCGGCGTCCATCTCCATCGTCCTGCCGTCGTTGGTGCTCCGACGCCCTATCTTGCATACGTCGTCCACTGCTTCAGTACAGAACAGGTTAACAATTTCCTGTTTTGAAATTTCATAGGTGCTGTTTGCTTTTCGGTTTGCTTATCGTTGGCTGATTTCTACGTTCATAGGTGTTGATGCTTCTCTGTTTGTTCACTTCCTGTACTGCCCTGTGTGCATAAGTGCTGTTTGCTTTCCGGTATGCTTGATTTCTGTTGGATGATTTCTATATTCATAGGTGCTGTTCATATCTGTTTGGGCAATTTCTGTACTTCCCAGTGTTCATATTAAAGCATGTTGTGTTCTGTACTCGCCCTGTGATCCCTCTTTGTTAGCGTAAAAAATAAAATTTTCCATGTGTGGCCGGCCTTTACTCTCTCCCGTATAGCCCTCCTTTCATGTATGGTTGATTTGTGTAAGAAAGCCCTCTTGCCTTCTGCTGGCTGATTTCTGTACTGCCTTGTATAGAACACACATAATTGTTGAATTGGGTCATTTGTATCTCAGTGTATGCGTGATTTATGTTGAACTCTTCAGTAATGTGGCAGCCACGGGCCCAAATGCATGGGCACCATCATCCATGACACTTCCAACAGAAAATGCATCAGCATACGACAATGATGAGCCCACTGATCTGGAAGAAGGGTCAGGAGATAGCGAGGAAATTTTGCTGGCTCCCACTGGCATAAGTGGGGATATCAATCGAATGACGTTCAACGCATCTCAAGGGACCAGTGGTGAAGGTAGCGTGCGGGGGAAGGAGCCAGTGTCTGGTTGCGGGTCATTAGGGGTTAGGAAGAGGAGGGGAGGGATGAAGAAGAAGCACAAGAGACCTACATCAACTAGGATAGCATATTCACTCAGTCAAATTGTCGATTTAACTAGGGCAGAGGTGGAACATGCTCGCAAAAGGGCAGATGAAGCATCTGCCAATGTACCATCCATTACGGAAGTCATGAAACACCTAACTCAACTTGATGAAGTAAACATTGATGATGATTGGTATGTACGATGCACAAAACTGATGCTGGATCCCGCAATGAGGGAAATGTATGCTTCACAAATGGGAATGAAGAAACAACTGTTACTATTTTTATGGCATTATTGCTATGCAGATTGAGACTATTTTCACGGCATTAATGTTATGTAGATTGAGACTATTTTTACAGCTTTATTGTTGTTGTGTAATCAGAATGCTCTCCGTGCTTCTGTGTGGATTTAGGTTCATGTTATTATATCGATGGACATATTTGTTACCGAAAGTTTATTTTTATCTATTCGTATGATTCTATTTTCAGTATATGCTTTTTATTTCGTCACCGATCACCTTCTTTATTGACATTTAAAATTAAAAATTAATGTCTCCGTGCACATGTTAAAACAGATGGGGGACGATAATAGAAACTTGACAAAAGATTATAAGCGACGGGTAAAGAGGATTAAACAAGTTGGCATATTAGTTGCCAGTTATTCAGCACAATATTTGTCTAAAAATCCAATGCGCACTAGTGATCTCACAGGGTCCAAACGGGTTGATGAAGTATTATATGGTCATCCAAAGCGTTGTTTTGAACAGTTCAGAAT
Organism: Leucaena leucocephala; assembly: GCA_037074615.1. Taxonomy (NCBI): domain Eukaryota; kingdom Viridiplantae; phylum Streptophyta; class Magnoliopsida; order Fabales; family Fabaceae; genus Leucaena; species Leucaena leucocephala. Next base: position 3,562,429 of record CM073540.1, on the reverse strand, counting down.
AGAATCACGCGTGTTCTTCGAGCTTTGCATTGTATTACAACAACTAGGTCTTAAGGAAAGTCATAACGTTTCGATACATGAAAAGGTTGCGATATTTTTAAATATTGTTGGACATGGGGAGACCAGTAGGATGATGCAAGAAAGGTTTCAACACTCAGGAGAGACGATTCACAGACACTTTCATGATGTCTTGTTGGCTTGTTGTGGACTTGCAATGTCACTCATCAAACCCCAGGATCCAACGTTTCAAAATGTGCATAGCAAGATCAAGCTTGACCGTCGCTACTGGCCATTTTTCAAAAATGCGATTGGAGCAATCGATGGCACACACATTCCTTGCATTGTACCTGCCAATGAACAAACAAAATATATTGGTAAAAAAGAGTTCACGTCGCAAAATGTAATGGCGGTTTGTGATTGGGACATGTGCTTTACCTTTGTCTTGGCTGGATGGGAAGGTAGTGCCCATGATGCCCGTATATTCAGTCATGCATTGACAACTCCTTCCATGAACTTCCCTCATCCGCCTCAGGGTATGTTTCTGATACATTCAATCGATTTCTCTTCATATGTGAGTACAATTAGTGAAAATACTAACCTCTCTTTCATGTAGATAAATATTATTTGGTTGATGCTGGTTATCCAACACCAATTGGATATCTGGGTCCATACCGGCGTGAGCGTTACCATCTCCCTGATTTTCGACGTTCATCTAGACTGGTGAACCCTAATGAAGTGTTCAATTATGCTCATTCAAGTTTGAGGTGCAAAATAGAAAGAACTTTTGGAGTATGGAAAAATAAGTTAGGCATTTTATAACGCATGCGCAGCTACGACTATCAAACGCAAGTTAAGATTGTTTGTGCAACGATGGCGATACACAATTTCGTTAGAAGAACCTCTATTACTGACCCTGATTTCGAGCGAGAGGACGAACACGATGATGAGCCAACACAAGATGATGATGGTGATGATGAATATGACTCTTCACGAATACCTGTATCCATCACCTCTTCATCTGAAATGGCTCGTCATCGTGATTTCATACGAGATCAACTTATTTATTATAGACAAGACCAATAATTTAATATTGTATATTTTTCTGATGCACCCGGTATTTTTCAAGTAATGAAATATAATTTGACCTTATTATTAATCTCAAATCTTTATTTTAATTAATCATAATAGTATATGTTTTTAATTTCTATATACATAAATTCTCGTCACTATATACATTTTTAAATTATGCACGTGAGGTCTAAATTAAAAAGTAGTATTTAAGTGGAGGAAAATTTAAATGAAGGTGAATATTGTAAATTTTTTTCGTGCCCCAACACACATGTGTATATTTTATTGTTAAATCAATTAAATAAAAATTTATAAATAGAATTTATACCTTATGTAATTATCATACTTGTTTATGTCCTTTTTGATAAATTGTCAATAAAAAAATTATTCTGCTACTAATCATCCAAACACTTATTTTTTCAAAATCAATTTTTCCCTAAAATCTATTCTCCAGAATCTATTCTTCTCAAAATCTATTCTCCAAAAGCTAATCCAAACACACTCTAAGTTGCCTTTCTGATCATGGAAATATACCAACAAACAAAAGCCTGCTTGATGAAGATGTAGCGAAGTCAGGCCGAAAGAAAATATAAGCCGAATTGCTTTTGATTATAGAATAAAATTCACTATCATTGCCAGTCGGTCTCAACCTTCCCCGTAATTGAGCGCCAGTATCCCATTAAAAAAGCCACCCATAATTGTTTCTGCGTTTACAACTTCCCCCTTGTGACTCTGACGAATGAAAAATATACTGTCAATCAAGAACCTCTAAATCCATGTATGATAAAAGGGCCAACCCAGTTCGAGTCCCCACTTGGTGGGGGTGCTGGGGAAGGGAATAATCTAAGCAGCCTTACCCCTGCTTTGCAGGGAGGCTGGTTCGAACCCGCGACCTCAGACCCCACGGCAAGCGAGCTTACCGCTGAGCCAAGGGAATAATCTAAATCCATGTATGATAATAAATTAAAAAAATTACACATAAAAATCTAACATTACATTGAGCCTGCCTGCTGCTATAAAGCAAGTTAAAAGGGAGAAGCTGAATACCAATAAATTACTTTAGCTGGGTGTAAGATCGATGAACCTGATTGATAAAGGCTCATATTTATTGATAAGAACTTACAGTACTCTTCACATCGCAGAAAGCTGTGCAGGAGAGATGACACTTGATTTCCCATCTCAGAAGGAAAACAAAGTTCCACTGACATGTAAATGCATCAGGCAATTGGACGGCACTGTTCAGAAGCTTCCTTCTCAGAATCTGAGAAAGGGAAGGCAGACCGATGCATTTCGGGGCTCAGAGGAATATTATATACAGCAGCCAACAATCCTGTGAGGAGAGGAATATATAAATGCTCTCTTTCATCTTTTCAAAACTAAGAGTAGGCAATTACACAACTGCAGAGGCCGTGCGACGAAGATCCGCCATTTGATTGCCAAATTTCTCACTGAATTGCCGACCTTTCAAACTGGCGTGTCTCACAGGCTTCGGCTGATAAAGAGACGAAAGCATTCCCTCCAGCTTCTGCACACTGTATTTAGCATATTTTGAGGAGCTGGCATCTTGCTCAACCAAGGGTCCATAATTCTGCATGTAACTCCGGTAAACAGGAACCACAGCTTGCACTATAAGGTGGGTTGTTTTCTCTCTCAGATCTCGTTCTGGGATAACCCAGCTCGACTGCTTTGTATACATCTCATCAAAAACTTCATTGAACTTTTTCAACCTTTTCTTGACCAGATCACGAGCAGTAGCACGGCCTCCTGAGAACAGAATCAGCCCTTCCCTGCTCAAATGACCAGGAAGCTTTCCCCAACTATCCCTCAAGAAAATTGTGGAGTAATAGTCCTTGTACTGTTCATGTTCTTTCAACCAAGAATCCGCCAAGAGATCCCCCAGCTTTGTTCCTTTCAAGTGCTTGTAAAGATGCCAGTGATTATTCATAGCAAAGAAGTTCGATAGCATAGGATCATCATAAGCCTTGATCCATGTCTCCAAATTCAATTCTACGGCTTTTAGAATGTTTAAAACCTCATTCACTAGGAGTCTCTCCTGAAAGCTCTGGCGTTTCCAACTCCGGTGTATGACAAGGACTTGGGTCAATATTGGCTTATAGTCATCCCCTAGGAGTTTGTTACAATAATCAGTAATGAAACTCACCAATCTTGGGACATTGCCATCAAGAGGAGGGGGATTCTGTCTCTGTAACTCTACCTGGACCAGGAGTTCCCAGAAAATCTCTGCTGCCCCATCAATCACTCTCTTGATTAGATCCCTAGTCAAGTTCTGAATTTCAGCACATGCTGCTCCACCAAAAAGGCGGTTGAAATCCAATCTCAGTTTGTTCAGAGATGCAAATATGTCCAATAACTTTAAAAGTTTGATGGGATCTTTCTTACTCTCTGTAACAGTCTTCCCAAATTGAAGAAATGCAAGTATACCGGCCTGTGCAGCTATCTTTGAAAAGCAGCCCGTCCAAACATCCAATCCAATCCTCTCAAAGACATCGTTACAAAGTTTATACTCAGCTTCAAACAAATGCTTCACTGCAAACTCTAAATGCTTTCCCCATTGGGCTATATATCCCTCGATGCTCTGCACATCATTGAATTCAGCTATTGAGATCTCAAGGTAATCCAGATTGAGAGCCTGCAAGCTTGCTCTGACATTTGAACTACGGACTTGAACATAAATTGATATGCACTTGTCAAGTCTATTGTTAGCAATCAATCTGCCAAGAATTGCTTGCAACTTGTGAATAATAGATACTGGTAAAGGTGAAGGAGCAATGCATGCCTGATCAGCAAGCGTAGGCGATGGTGACATTGGGAGTGGAACACTGTTTTCAGTCAATAGCTGCCGGAATTCATTTTCCAGTTTTTGCAATGCTGCTTCTAAAAGCCCACCATCCAGTCGAGCCTTTCCCTCGTCATTTTGCAATTCACGAAGATTTTGAAGTGATTTCTTCAAATTTGACAGATACCTTTCATCAGCAACAGTATTATCTTCCAAGTACTCCACTATATCCTCCAACCACTGAATTGCCAATCCACAGTTATCTGCCAAGAACCTCAGTGCCTCTTCGAGACGCTTCAACACTGACAAATAACCTGGGAGATCATTACGCGTATCAGATAAGAGTGACTTTTCGAGGCCATGAACAGCGTCAAAAACCTTGAGCACGGCAGCTGCGGGGCCAACTGCTCGATTAATGTGTCCACCAACAGCCGCAAGGGCGTCCTTGTCGGCACGAATGGGGCGAACTGCAGATTCAAGGGAAGGCAATCTCTGGCTAATCTCCTCCAATCTAGGCCCAGCCTTCTCCAAAGCTAACCCTAGGGACTTTGACTTCTCAAGGCTAAGCTTCAATGACTTCTTAGCAGAAATCAAATTCTGAATTTTATCATCGCTGCTAGCATGCACTGAATCAGCCATTCAGATTCAAAAAACTCCTACCCAGCCCAATCCAGAATCAACGTTTTTAGAATTGTAGCCTCAGCTCAGGTGAATGGGAGCATAATACTAGTTAATCAATAAGAATAGTTTTCATCTTCCCTCGTATTTGTCTATGAGTAATTTCCATCAAGTAACATCGGAATCATCGAAAATGGAGTTGAAATCAACCGGGATTGGTACAGTAAGAGTTTTGCATTACCGACTTCACCAAACTCGCACCAAATCAAATACTAAAGCAAACACTGAGGGAAAAGAAAATTTGCAATGGACCCACAACGATCCAGGATTTAAATAAAAAGGGAAAACAAACAGACGAAGAAGAGATGTCGAGCAGAAATACTCGGAGAGAAGAATGAAGGTCAACTCACATGAAAAGGAATATGAGTGGTATTATCAGAGGGGGGGGGGGAGAAGGAGTCGAACCGGCGAGTTGAATTTGAATGAGCGAAATGAGTTGCAATGAGGAAGAAAAGAAGAAAGAGCTTGGATTCTGAATCTGATTTGCAATCAGAGGGGAGAAACCCTAAGGACGGGGTAAATGGGAAAGAAGAGAGAAAGGGAAGGACTTTAACAGGGGATATTAAAAGTATTGTTTAATTCTATTTCTGGGGGAAAGTATCAAAGTGCTTGACAGTGAGGCAAAAGGACTTCCCTTGCTGTTCACTTTCCTGTCATCCCCCTCTCCCCCTCTCGTTTATGGAAAAAATAAGCCTACTTCGTCAAGAAGGTTGTTTAGTATTGGCCAAAAAATACATGTTATAATGTTAAAATTTTACTCTCCCTTATCCTTAAAATATAATTTAATTAAGAGTTAATTTTAATTTTAAATATAATATATTTTTTATATTTATTAATTTTTTAAATTATTTTTTAATAATAATATTCAGATAAAAGAGAGATAGAGTGAATTAAAAAATATAATTATAATATTTTAAAAAAATTATATCATATTAACTAATTTTTTTAATATAATTAAATTTATTAAATAAGTTATATATATATGCTTCAATAAACAGGTTAAAAAGTAAATATAGAAAGAATAACGGTAGTTAAATTATCTATTAGAAGAGTATTTTTCTTTTTTAAACTAACTATATCACTATCAACACCTTAAATTTCAACAAATTTTAGTGTTATGTTGACTAATATTTTGTGTGTAAAATCAATAACATGTAAATGGCAATAGATGAACTAGGGCAAATTGAGCAATTAAGATAGTTTTTTTTTACTAAATTTACCGGAATTTTACCTCGACTATATCTAGAGCCGATCCGTTTCATGCACCTGACTATAGTGGGTGAGTCTCCTAACGAAAATTTTTTACATATGCTAATACTCGAACTCGATACCTCGTTTAAACGATACCGAATTACTTACCATTCAGACTAACCTCATTAACAATTAAAATAGTTGTTGGTTTCGGAATACTTTCAGTACATACCAAAAGAAATAATTGCCATTCATTCCATATTTGGAGGAAGGCTAATCTTAAAGGAGCATAACTGGCAAGAGAAAAAAGTTTGATACTTAAAATAATTTAATAAAACTTTATATCATTAAACTGATTCTACAATTGTATTTTTAATGCGATTTAAATTTTATATAATACAATAGAATATTATTATTCAGTAATAGTGTCAGATTTCCCCTCCCCCAACCAATAGTTTTCAATTTATTGATTTCTTTCGTTGTTTTCCAGCCAACAATAGTGCTCAACTTTTTATTCGAAAAATAATAATGTCCAATTTCTAAGTCCAGTAGTCCATAAAATAAGAGAAAATTCGTCTTAGCTATTACTGGAAGTGAGGGGAGCAAGATTGAGATGGAATCTTGAGTGGAATCCAAATGTAAAATAATGTTCACTGGGCCCCCATGTAAAGTGCATCCAAAATAACTCTGCCACTGCTACCAAATAAAATCCATAAACTCGTAAAAGAGTTATTAAATAATACATTCGTATCTTATAAATATATAAATTTAATTTATATTATTATTATTTATTAACACTGTTAATAACAAAAAATAATTCAGTAATTATTTATTTAACGTGTGATAGCTTTTTTTCATAGTATACATTTAATTATGATAAGTATTTACATAATGTTATGATTGGTTAGAGGGAAGTAGGGGTGAGAAAATGATAGTAGAATTAAAATTTTTTATTTCTCTCTCTTTTGGTACGATAGAAGTCATTTCCACTTCTCTATATCATTTCAGTTCAATCAAAAAAATTGAGAATTGAGATGATAGAAATATAAGTAAAATTTTTAGACTATTTTACTCCCAATTATAAAATTATTAAACAACTTTAATCCTTCCTAAGTTTAAAAAAAAATATTTTAGTTTATTTTACTCCAAGTTATAAAAAATTATATATATAAATTATATACTCATTTTTATATTATCAAACAAACTTTTAAAGTATAGTTATAGCATAATTCCACTTATACTTCTATTTCCACTTTCACTTATACTTCTATTAAAAACTCTTCAATTATACCAAATTCACCCTAAGAGTACCATTAAATATAAAATATATTAAATTAAAATATAATAACTAAGTTGTTGACTCATATAAAAAAATCATAATTTAATTTATTTTTTAGAACATAAATATTTTAGTTTGACAAAATAAAATATTATTATAACTAAATTAAGAGGTTTATTTTTAAAAAAAATAAAATATAATATTAATTATTTTAGATAAGTAATCGGTCAATTAAAATAAAAATATATTAGGTTGTATTTTTATTTGGAGAAAATTTAGATAACGTAGTGTAAGTATTTCTATTTAATTATACACATATATTATTAACATACTAATCTGTAATTACTTGTAAAGTATTTTTTATCTTGTTTTAATAGGTCGGGTTTAAAAAAAGAAGAGGCGGGGGCAGTAAGAGAAGTGTAACTAGCCCACTTAGTGGATTTTTCTATTAGGGACATTTTGTTTTGTAAAAATATTTAAGTAGATTTAATACTAGTTACTATAAAAATTAGGTATAGCTTTAGGAAATTTTCTCTTAGGGATAATTTTTTTTTTCTATTAGAGACATGAATCTACAATATATTCCTTATCTCTTCAACAAGCCCAATATACATACCAGCCCTACAATCTTAAATTGTTTTATCAACTTTGTACACATGATATCGTTAGTGAGTTTAATTAATAAAAAGATGAGATATACGATTATTTAGAGTGTATTTAATATTTGAAGAGTATCATTTTATTATGGTTCCAGTCACGACATTTAGGGAGACATTCTAGCTCCTATGTACCTAGATTTACGCTTGAAGGTAATTCACGACTTGCCTTGCTCGACATTGGTATCGTCTAAGAGGAAAAAAGATTTCGTCTTACCCTTAGATCGTAAATAAGTCTAACTTTTTTCTAAATTTTTTTTTTATCAAAAAATAACTTTGTTCGCGTAATTTTTTAAAATTAGCTAATTATTAATTTTAGAATTCAGTGTTGACCTTCGATAAAACTTACTAGATGAGGAATGATAAATGAGTTATGAGACTATTTAGTCAGTAAAAAATTATTAAACAGTAATGATTAAGCCATTAAGGGGATAATGAAAATTATTGTTTCAAAACAAAAACCAAGGAGAATAACGAGGAGGGGGGAAATTTACAGGCCCATTGGGCCGAAGGACTCTCCAGAACATATTTGATGTTGACTTTTGCATAAAAAAAGATTAGGTTTAGTTTTCACATTACACTTATGATCAGATTTTTAATCCGATTATGTAATAGTCATATTTCACCATTAAAATGTCATGGCTTTATATTTTAAGTAATATAATTAATAATATTAGTATAATAAATTTTAAAACGTGGGTAACGATTGAATTGGAATGCCCTGAAACATTGGTTGATTGATGTGGAGAGGAACGATTAGAAAAACCCCACATGGAAGCTAATATTGTGTGTTCCAAAGTCCAGTTTTGAAGGATTAAATTGCGTAGAACACACGTTTCAAACTTGGATCGTGACTCGGCGTTCTGATTGTTATATTGCCAAAGCTTGTCAACCCACTTCGGATTCAGGACTCTCCTTTTTCCACCAAACAGTAATGTGAGCAAGTGACGGCGATATTAATTTAGATTTGATTCTATTGATTTGTTTGTTTGTTTCTTCAGTTCGGTAAGATGAAGACGACCCAACAAAACAACAATTTTGTGCCTAATTCCGAAATTCGTTTGCATTAATATTCAAACTGTCACCAGAATACAATAGAATCCGGAGTGCTGGCGGTAAGAAAAACTTGAGAACTATATATTGATAAAATGGCATCGCATCGTTGACAAAATTATACAATGACACGGTGATTTCATGTTAGGCCTTGTTTGGCTACAGGCAAGGAAGGCTTTTTTTTTTACTCAAGGCTTAAAATGAACTCCTTACGATGACGACTTTCAATGACAGCACTAGCGTGGCTTGATTGTGGTCAAGCTACTTGTATCCTCTAACACTCGTATACTTGGAGACACGATAATATGGTAAATACAAACCTCATTGCTGCTCTGGAGAGAGCATTCCCCGCTCTAATGGGGGATGTTTGATTGAGAACGATGTGACTGGTTGTAATGGAAATGGAGCATCAAAATGCAGCAGCTTGCCCAAATATCTTGAAAGTAAAGGGTCAAAATGGAATTAAAAATAAAAGCAGAGATATATTTGTGGTGGATGGTCAACTCCACCATGGGCATGGAAAGAGACGTGGTGACAGAAAGCTGTGCCAAGTGGCACATCTTTTTAAGGTATGCTCTGCCCCTTGGATCCCACGGCCACCAATTACACAGCGTTTCATTGGCCCCCTTGCCCACTCATTCTTTGACCATCTGTTTGGCTCCCCACCTCCCCTTTTTAAAACCCCTCACCCAATCAATCATAAAGCTCTCTCTCTCTCTCACCTTTTTTTAATTAAAAAAAAAATCTCTTCTTTTGGGTAAGACTTTGTGGGAAATTGCAATTATAATATATAATTATATAATCCTTTCCATCCGAAGACCAAATTTACAATTCAACCCCCGTCAGTTCCCTTCATATTACAAAAACATCACAGCCAAAACATCCCTTCATTTTTTTCCAATCCCACCCTTATCACGTTGACTGAAATACCAACCCAACACCCCCGGCTCCGTTATCTTGCATCGCTGCCTGCAATGCGTGACGGTGCTCCCCCTCATAGGTTATGATTAGCATCGTCGGATCATCCGGGTCCCGCTCAACGTGTTTCCTCGCGGGACACCCTCTCACCGTACTGCACTTGTAGTAACCCCTGTTTCCACAGTCCAAATCAGCGTTAGACAACAAAACAAACACGCCCTTACAGGCTTACACAGTAAGAAAACTTTATGCCCAGATCAACGGATGAAACGGACGAGATCCGGTGAAGCTCACCTTGGATGTGGTGATCCCTTGATCGGTTTCTGACCGTACTTCCTCCACGAGTACTCGTCCGGCGGAATATCGGCGACCTTCGAACTAATCGCCGGCACTCTTACCACCTTCTTCATCCGATTCTTCCTGGAGGAAATTGAAAAACAGAGGCACCGATATTGATAACGTGGCCGGTGCAATAATATTTGCAAAGTCAACAGTAAAAAACAGGCAAAGAGATAGAGACAAAAGCGATATTAATTTCGGGGGTTTGAATTTCTTGATTTTTTCAGACACAATTTCTAAAATCACTTGGGTATAAAGGAGGTGCTATAACTTGTCGCTATCACGCGCGTGGTGCGTCTGTAGCTATAGTCGTGCCTCAACTGCAACCCCACCGGAATCGTTGACTACCAGATCAATTTTTCGAGTCGACTCGGTTCCCATTTTTAAGAGGTAAGAGGTAGGTTTCGTGGTGTACCTTCTTTTTGCGCAGTGGCACTTGCTGGAGCCGGAGATGCCGTCGGATTGTTCACGGTGGTCGTGGCATCTCTTATTCGTGGGTACCGTCGACATGGGTGGCTTCCCGTTGCCGGATATCGTTGGTGCTGTCGTTGTGAGGAAGATCGACGATCCCTGTTTGCCGTTTGATACGCTACCGTCGCCGGTGATGGCCGACGACATGAAAGATGAATTTGAAGACACATTGAAGGTTTCCTTCGAGAATTCCAGCTCTAGGGACTTCGTGTTGGAGCTCAATAAATTAGGTTTTGTGAAATCGAGAGTCAGAGACTGTGAATGAGCCGGAACAAAACTGGATGGGGCAGTGCTGTTGTTGATCGGAGCGTGATGCACGGTCCCCGGATTTACGATCGGCGCCGGGGAGGAGAACTGAGGCGGTGATAGATTCGGAATTTGCGATTGCGAAATGTTGGCCGACGAGGGCGCAGCGGATGATGGCGGCGGCAACTTTGATGTAGAAGGGGGAGGAGACGAGCTAGAAGATGAGGGAATCGGTGCTCTTCTGAACCGGGCATGGCCTTTGCGATTTAGAAGAGAGATGACTTTCTTAAACTTAGAAATAGTAACATCGGTGAGATCAGCGCAGTCGACGAGATTGGGTTTGTGGGAGAGAAGCCGGATTATATTCTCCATGCCTTTTAATCCCTCCGATGCAGCCTCCTGAATTGCTTTCTGCTCGTCCATTTTCGGAAACCCCATGAGCTCCACCGCCATTTGTGCTTCGCGAGAGTAGGAGAGAAGACGAATGAGTGAGTGAAATCAAACGATGGAAACTCAAACCGCCATGGGAATGGTAGAGATAGGTGAGAGAGAGAGAGGAAGAGTAAGTCCAATTGTTGGCAAGAAGGAGATATAAGGGAATGGAGGTGACCGGATGACCGGGTAGATGGGAGAGAATATCAAATGGGGTTTTTTTCTGATCGAACGGCTGAGATGCGTTTGAAACGGGGTGGGGGTTTGTGATTTAAAGTGAGAACATAAAGATGAAAATGTGCGTGCCCTTTTACTGTTGAAAGTTGAAAATCAAACGGGAGCAAGACTTGAATTGGACTTTTTCTTCACTTAATTTTTCCATTATATATTATTATTATTATTTATGGTCGTTGTTTAACTTATGTGTATTACGAAAAAAATATTGAAGAACGAGTTGACTTTTGTGGTTTTGATTGTTTCTTTTTCAAAAGTTGGAATTGGAAGTTTAGGTTTGTCTTTTTCTCTCGTTGGAAAACATATTTAATTTTCCAAGAATTCATTCTTTTTCACGAAAAGAATAAATTGAAAGTTGGACCGGGTAAAAGTATCAAATTTAAAAATAAATAAATAAATAGGGTGTTAAATTTTTTTTGATAAAAAAATTTAAAAAAAAGAGTTGAGTTGATCTACGAAAAACATAACAAAATCTCTATTTTTCTTAGATAATATTAATATCAGGTAAAATAAGTTGTCTATTATTCTAAAATATAAATTTAAGTATCTAAAAGTTAGAATGTCTCTTTAAATATTACGATTATAATTATAATAAAATTATATTTTTTAAAAATTAAATATATTTTAAATAATTATATATCTTATTTATTAGTTAATTTAATATATGGATGATGAGTAAGAGAGGGTTGAATTGAAGTGGGGAAGTTTCTAATGGGTGCTTTGAATAGTGATAATTTATGTGTGTCAAATCTTTCAAGATTGAGATATGCGTGTATTTATTTATGGGTATCACAACGGACCCTGCGTTTCCACAAAATAGGAGTTATCCATCGCGCGTGTGTTGACTTCATTTAAACATTCCAATAATTTAACCTCTTTATATTTCTTTTTATTTCCCACTTTTTTTTATTGATTTATTATCTAATAGTGTGTTTCGATTAATTTTTAGAGAATAAATTTTAGAAAGAATATATTTTAAAAAATATATTTTGGGAATAATAGATTTTGAAAATGAAGATATTTGGATGATTAGTAGCATAATTATTTTTTTATATTAATAAATTATCAAAAAATATATTATTTGATTAAAAGTACGAGAGATGATAAATGGTAGAGAATAAATAGGAGAGAGGAGAGAGGGTAGAGAAAAAAAAGATAGGAGGAAGTGTAGAAAAGAGGTAGGAGATAAGAGAGAGTATAAACAAAAAATATGAGTAAGATAGTAATTTAATAGTATATAAACTGTTTTACTGTTTTAAAAGTTATTTTTAATAACTTATTCAAAATTATAGTTTTAAATAATAATTTTTTCTAAAATTATTTATAGATAAAAATTACTGTTTAGTAAAACTTTTCTCAAACTAACATTTTATTAAGAATCTCTTTTAAAACCACGCACCCAAACCCACAATAAAATTCCAAGATTTGCAGAGCTGTACTCAGAATCCGGATCCTCCCTAGTTGCATAAATATAAGAACGTTACTGAATTTTTAATTAGTTAAAATCCCAATATCCGTACATATGCAAAATGGTCAAATCCTTACCTAATTTGTTTTCTTTACAGCCCAAGGATTTGGAAGATTCTGGCCTCTCTATTTTTATTTCCCTGATTGGTTATAATACCTGAGGTGGGTGCAAGATAAAAAATCTTTAATCACCTGACTAACAAAAACAGAAAAAGAAATATTTCGTGTTAGATATCAGTCATTTCTAATAAATTCTTTTGGGCTCACGCTTCCGGAAGTTTCCATAATTTCTGTTTTATTGTTAATAAAACTAAACCTCTTCCCGTTATAAACCTGTTAAATTGAATTTAAATTAATCAGATTTTATCTATATGTTACATCGTTCAAGAGTGGGTCTAATGTTTTATGGAGTCAGCTATGTGAAATATCAAGCGAGGTGATTACAATTATTTATTGATAATCATGGATGTTAGAATGTTAAATTAATTAAATGATTAGTATTAATCACTTGTACCTATATAGCTTTAGAATTCTATATAAAATAATTTAGTCCATAGTTGAGGTGTAGGATAATGAGATCCTCACCATAGTGAGAGAGGGTAACTTGAGTCTCTCTCCACAAAATCTCATAGGATTATGGGATTAGTTAATCATCATTGTGTAAGGGTAGATCAATTGTGAATCTTGTAATGAGCATGTTGCTCTATGGTTAATGAAGATGATGATATTCTTCTCTAATTAATATTGTTAACATGGTATCAAAGCAGACAATGAACAAGAATTCTCAAGGAGACCTGGAAAAGAGGCTATGGCATCTACGTCAGAGATTGATGATGGTGAATCTTTAGCAGTGACAGAAGAACTAGAAAACCTATGCTGATCATCATCTGGAAGTTCTTTAGAGAGATTTAAAGGTTCATTGGAATTTGTACCTGCCTCATCCATGGTGGTTTCATTGCAGAAATGACCATCGCCCAAGAATAGGAAATCTTGGAGCACAGCAAATATTGGAGCACGGTTGAATCATAATTGCGTTGGCCTCTTTCTCTTATAGCGACTGTGCGAGACTTCAAGAATGGGTTCAAGATTCATGTAGAAAATCGTCCCACCATCATTTTTTTTTTCAAGTTTCAAACGATCCCATCGCTTGCTTACAGGAATAAGCGATAAATATCAAAGAAAGTCAAGTGAGTCAAAACTCAAAAACGCAGTGTTTGCAGATTTTGTTCCTACATCCATGAATCAGTCTACTGAAGAACGTAGTTATCAGGTTCTTGATACCAGTCCTCAAGATTTCAGCTTTCTTGTATCGTAAAGGGCTACCATATCAATTCAAGATCCATTAAGAGAGAAGCTGCATATTTGGTTATTGGTCCTGGCATCTTAGTGGATTTGGTTGTGATCATATTCAGGCTATATATATATCTCCATGGATTCAATTCAAAATAAAGTTTATTATTGTTGTGTTTCTAAGGGTAACTGTGTTCTGTATGCATATAGTGGTGGGGACCATGAAATTGAGAATATTACAGCCCTGTGCTTGGAGAGGGCTCCTTCTTTTCACAGGTGGTATTTTTGAGACAATAGGTAAAAGAACTTACGGGTTTCTATTACAATGGATAACTTGCTTAGTCTAGCTCTTACGCTCATCCAAATTTTGTGCCAAGATCACAAAGGTCTTCTTTATATATTATGAGAACCCTGAAGGACTACAATATTCAGAAATTGAGAGTTGAATGCAACATCAGAGAAGACGATGATGCAGAAGAAACTCATAACCATTATTCTTCTTCTTGCTGTTGTTCTTAGCTCATCAATCTTTGATCATGCAGAAGCCCGAAGCCCATATATTATTTACAACTTGAAATATGAAGAAGCAACTTAAGTACCAAAGGATTTTACGGCGTTTCATTCAGGACCTTCTCATGGACATGAGCCACCGCAACCATTCAGATTTCTTATGGGCGCTTCTCTGTAAAACCTAGAGGAAAAACATGGTGGGAACTTGTCTGAAGCATGGAAGTAGATTTGAAGCAATTGGTGGGCCATGATTTATGCTTGCAATGTTCATGATACATGGAAATGTGATGAAGAGAACCACTTTGATCTTTCAGATTATGAGAAAAGAAATTGGTCTGCACAAAATATCTGTTGAGGATAGAAAGTTTTTGAAGAAATTTTTATATTGTATTTTGTAAAATGAGATTGGTTTGGTTTAATTCACCTTACTCCATTATATGTTATGTTGGCAAGTTGAACACTTAGAATTAAGAGGTGTCAACTTGAGCGGGGGTGTTAAAATGTTGAATTAATTAAGTGATTAATATTAATCACTTGTACCTAGATAGCCTTAGAATTCTATATAAAGGGATTTAGTCCATGGTTGAAATGTGGGATAGTGAAATCCTCACCATAGTGAGAGAGAGGGTAACTTGGGTCTCTCTCCACAAAATCTCATAAGATTATAAGATTAGTTAATTACTATTGTGTAAGGGTAAATCAATTGTGAATCTTATAATGAGTATGTTGCTCTATAGTTAATGAAGATCATGATATTTTTCTCAAATTAATATTGTTAACAATGGATGATTATAGGTGAACCTGGCGTTATAATAACGGCATTAAGGGAGAAAATCAGCAACGTTGTCAGAAAATAATTAAAAAAGGAAAAAGAAAGCTAACCAAAATCACAAGTAGAATGAGTCATCTGTTTATTTAATCTGAAACTGTTGACCTGATTTATCCCGTTTTTAAAATCTTTTATTTCTTCTCTGGTTTTAATTAATGGGCCCACCATCCGCACCGGCTCTAGCCGGTGAGTCTCGGGAGAAGCTTTCTACGCCGTGAGATTCGTCTTGGGTAATCCAACGGTCCTTGTTCGTGGAAAGAGTTGACTCTCGCCATTGTTTAATATCGATAACCTCAATGCACAAGGGTCATTGCGGATCCGCCACGTGGGACCCAAACTTTAATTATTGGCGACGAATAGTTGAATACTAGCTGGATGCAATAAATATTGCCCTTTAATTTATTTTATTTTTAAAATGATAAAAAGAATGAACGATGCTCATGCACAACGATTACTTTTTTTTTTCCCGCCAAACACAGAGATACGCTGAGAATAAGATTATTTTTAGATTTTAAAATATTTGCACATGCTTGATAGTTACTATTTAATATTTTATTACTACCTGTATTAAAATAATTTAAAAATCATCAGTACACTACAGTATAAGAGGATTTTTATCTTTTTTAATAAATATATTTTTTAAAATATAAATTTATGTTTGTCACTCGCTATTTTAACTAATACTATTGATGGGTCATGTTTATTTTTACTGTAGTAGTTTCATAATCATGGTTACTTCTGTGCTAGTGATTTCTCAACATTCTTATTACAGGGGATGGTTGTTGCATCAATCCACAGTATATAAACTCCACACATGTTTCTTGTTAATCTAATAAATATTTAGAAATGAGTAGTCCCAGATTTTGTCTTAATGAAAGCTCCATGTCTTGTAGTAGTTAGTTGAAATTAGGAGAGGTAGTGATCAATCAATTGCTTGGCATTTTTTTCCAATTATTAATATAAAGACTAATTAATTTTTTTAAAAAATAAAAAAATTAAATAAACCAGTTAATTATAAATAATATAATAATTAGTTAATTAATTTGAATAAATTAATAGGTATGTAATATAAATTTATTTTGAGAGTTATATTTAATCATAATTAATTAATTTTTTTAATTTTTTTAATTTTTATATTAAAGATAAGAAGATATTAATTAAGTAATTATCTCTACCTGAACTCAAAAACAAAGGGGCAGTTATTTGGTCAAAAATAAGAATCATAAGATAAATATATACACGTGTGCTTCGCCAATGGCTCAACTTGTTATCAGTAAAATTACTTGTCCAAGCTTCTTATTGCTTTTTTTTAGAAAGAATATAGTATTTTTAGAGTTTATTATATGCTCTCACTCAATATAATAGATGAATACCGTTGTTATAAAAATAAATTATATTATTATAGACTAAACAAACAGTTTAAACTATACAGACTACGTATGAATAAAAAAGTTTTACAAAAATAATCTGTAAATATTAAAACTATTTAAAGTATGACTAACAATATCTCTAATTTATGTTTAAATTTTTTTAAGAGTATATATTTTGTCTATAAAAAGTTATATATTTATAACCTCCCACAATTTTTAATATATAATGTTTATGCGAGTCTTCTAAAAAATATGTAGTTTCTTAGTTAAACTTATTTTTTTCAACCATTATATAGTATCTTATCCAAAAAACATCACTACAAATATCTTCAAGGAATATTTTTTTCTAAATACTAGAAGTCAAACGACATAATTTAAAAGCATTGTAAATATCCTCAATCTCTCATGGCAAAGCTCACAATTTAATTGAGTTATCATTCTACGTCTATGTTTTTTCTTATTTGTAAAGAGTTTTTATTTGAGTAAGAGCTACGTAAAAATTCTAACAAGATATGCCATTAGTAGCTTCCTCTGTTGATAAGATATTTCAAAGGGCCAAGATCAGTTATCCAGAAATCTTACCATAATCTGAAGGTATTATCCACAGGCTTCTATTTAATATGATAATATGTATCTTGATAAAACTTTGATAAATTATTTCACGTATAGAAACAATGAGGCTTAGCAATGATCCGTGTCAACTAATTTGGCATTAAAATACGGATCATGATATTTTTTACCCAAACATAAATTATTTTCTTTTGATTCTAATTATAAGAGTTAATTAATTTTTTAGGATAGATCAAATAAATCAGATATATAAATCAGTTAATTATGATTAAATTCAATTTCTCAAGATAAATTTATATAATATATTTATTAATTTATCTAAATTAGTCAACTAACTCAGTTATAATTTATTGACTTATTTAATTTATTTAATTTATCTAAAAAATTAAAATATCTCATCTAATTAGAATGAAGACGTAGTATATCATTTTACCTAATAATGTTTAGCAAGTGTAAATCGTTTGAGAAAAATGAGTTTGCTTTTTCCCATAACTATAGTGAGAGTTTGAATTTATTATGTGTATTTAATCTTCCCACAAGTTTATATCTTTCTCTAAAGTCCTCGTCTCTAGTTGGCGAGGAAAAAAAAGGAAAAGAGAAAGAAGAACAAAAAAAGTCCTCGTCCTTCAGCGGTGGTAAAAATACAAAACACAGCACGTTGTACTAATTAAGAACTTGGACAATTATATTAAGTGTGTGTTTGGATATTGTAAGGATTTATTTTGGTTAAAATTGCGATTTAAATTTTTTTTTACTCAAATATTTATTTTTGTTGAAAATTAATTTTGGGTAAAATTTCGATTTGAAACATAGGTTTTGAATAAGCCACTGAAAATAACTTTTGGTTTGAAATATAGGTTATGGATTATCCAATTACTATTCTATCCTAATTTTTTCTTATACCCTCTTCTCTCTTCTCTCTTATCTCTCTTTTTCTCTTTCCTCTTTCCTCTCTTATCTCTTTTTCTCTCTCCTCTCTCCTATCTACACTCTCTTTTCTCTACATTTTCTTCTCTATCATCTTTCATACTTTTAATCAAATCATACTTGTTTTAGTGTGTGTTTGGCATAGCGGTGGAGAATTAATTCTGGGCCAAAATTGCAGTTTGAAATTTTTTGACACAAACAATAATTTTTGTTGATAATTGATTTTGGACAAAACCTCAGTTTGAAACTTAGATTTTGAATAAGCCACTCAAAATAGCTTTTGGTTTGAAACTTAAGTTATGGATTATCCAATTACTATTCTACCCCTATTTTTTCTTACACTCTCTCTCCTCTCTCCTCTATTTTCTCTATCATATCTCATCTCTCTTCTCTTCTCTTTCTTTTCTCTTTCATCTCTCTTCTCTTATCTCTCTTTTTCTCTCTCATTTCTCCTCTCTACACTCTCTTATCTCTCATCTTTATTCTCTATCATCTTTCATCTCTCTTACTTTTAATCATATCATACCCTTTTTGGTAATTTATCAATATAAAAAGTGATTCTACTACTAATCATCTAAATATTTTTATTCCCAAAATCTATTCTCCAGAATCTATTCTTCCCATAATCTATTATCCAAAAGATAATCTAAACACACCCTTAGTAATTTACCAATATAAAAAGTGATTCTGCTACTAATTATCTAAATATCTCTATTCCCAAAATATATTCTTCTCAAAATCTATTATTCCCGAAATCTATTCTCCAAAAATTAATCCAACCATACCCTAAATTGCGACTAGCAGAACTTGATATTGCCACCGTCGATGTGAACCCAATCAATAATAAAATTGCCTCTCGCTGTCATTTGTCGAAGGTAAGTTCTCATCTTCATACCTAAAAAAAAACACAAGGCCATTTTATACGTGTGTTTTAATTACATTTTATGAGAAGACATATTACTAAGAAGTGACTCTTTTCGAGATACTAGCTAAACGCTGAATACGGATACATCTTCAAACAAATATTTAAATATTTATTAATTAATTGTTTCAATAAATTTGAATGTATGGACCATACAAGTGCACCTATTGAATGGTAATGGTGGTTAGCAAATTTCCCATCACAGAGCTGGGTGAGTCAAATTTCTAAAGGGTTAATCAGGTTACAAATCTACCTACTTATATACTCTAATTAATTTATAATATAAATTAGATATTATATTAATTACACGCGGTGATAGTACTAGTTATCCGTTGTGTTTTGCATCATTTCAGTGGCTATGGATTTTACAAATAGGTGTAATTAACTGATCCATGATACTACATCACCTGTTTTGTTTGTAATTCAGATTCTTTGAGCAAATCCATGTCAAGTGCTGTGAAATGGGCTGCGAAATTCTCAACTTATATGCAAATTTAATATGCTAACAAGTTACCCTGAGTTTAATTAAAAAAAAAATAAGATATACGACTATTTAGATTATATTCGATCCCTGAAGAGTACAACTTTATTATGATTTTAGTTGCGACGCTTGAGGAGACATTTTAACTCTTAGATTATCAGGTTTACGTCTGAAGATAATAGACAACTCGCTCAGATCAATATTGATATTACTTAAGAGAAATAGAGATTTTACCCTACCGTTAAATTGTAAGATAACCCAATCTAAATTTATGGGAAAAGAATATGACCCCTCTAAATTTTATTAGACGCTCTCATTTAAAATTTTATTAACTTCAATTAATGAACATAACAATTTTATTTAATTTTAAAATACTAATGCGCGTTATTGTACCTAATGAAATTTTAGAGTGTTATATACTTCTTGAGGGTATTTGCAACTTTGTCTTTAATTTGATATGGCGTTGCTGATTCGGGGGAAGGACGACTAAAAAACTTAGGGTTATTATTGTTCAACCAGCCCCTTTGTTCTCCGGTTCGAGTTTGACGAGCCCTTCATGATATACAAAATTGGGGACACGACGCTTGGTTCCTAATTTTCAAATAAACAGCGATCTCAATCTCTCCGTCGGCGTTGGATTGGACCCTTCCTAACTAGGGATATTCAATTTATTTAAACCCAGCCATCATACCAGAATCGACAAGCGAGTCTCAATTACAAAAGTCTAGTATATATTTAAAAAACATGCCTACGTAGTAATATTTAATAATGTAATTCAAATTGCGTTTGTTATTTGTCCTCCGTCGGAATAAAGTATATCGTCTACACACGGTGTCTCTCTCAGTAATAATAATATATAATAACTTCCCCTAAGTATATTTTTCCTAATTATTTTAACTGAGGAGCATGACGTGTCACGCATTGGGAAAATAAACGTTATATGCATTGGAATTTCTTGCAAGTTATTCCTCCAAAAAAAAAAAAAAGATTCCCTTGCTTGAACTATTCTATAGCAAAACGGATAGGCTCATTACGCCAACCCATTTAACCCGAAAAAATAGATAGGTCGACCAGTAAAGAATTAACAAAACCCACCGCATCGAAAAATAATCTCAACTACACAAGTCTACCTTATTTTAACTTGATACAACAACCTATTATATTATATTATAATATACTACTGTAGTGCAACGTAACGCCACGTAATAACTATTAATTAAATAATAAATTCAATATGCATTTGCCATTTGTCCACCGTCAAAAATAAATTATATCACGTAGATGGTAAAAAAAAAAAGATTTATGGATATTGGAACTTCTTGCAAGTTTTTCCTTTTACTGTCTCAAGGACTTGAACAGTCAAATTAAATAATTTTCTGGCGGGCACAGATAAAGCCTCGAGATTTTAAATATATGAACCGGTAAATATAATGAAATATGTGTTCAATTATATTATTCACATGTTATGTGCCCTGTGTCTAAAATCAACCTATTGGTTTTAATTCTACCTTTTCTGTTACAATTATACGATGTCAGCTATATTGAGTTGGATTCAACTGTTTTCTCTCGAACTATCTATCCATCTTCTGTTAGTTTAGCTAACAAATAAATAAGACATATGGTTATTTAGAACGTATTTAATCTCCATAAAATATTATTTTATTATGGTTTCAGTCGCAACACTTAAGAAAGCATCGTAGCTTTTGGGTGCTTAGATTTACGCTTACGGGTAATTGACAGCTCGCTCTGCCCGACATTAGTATTGCGTATAAAGAAAGGAGATTTTAACCTGCCTTTAGATCATGGGTAAGTCGACCTTTCCAAAAATTCTTGTCCAAAAAAAAAACTATTTTCCCCCTCATCCTCATATTTAAGACACTATTAGATACTAACCTTATATCTAGATAAAAAAAATTAGGGAGAAAAAATACTATAAAAAAAACTCTTAAAAGTAATAATTTTTCTTACAATTTTAAGATTTTTTTTTTGCAGTATTTATTTCCCATATTTTCTTCTAAATTTTCTCTTAATCCAAACATAACTTAGATATGAATCTCTCTTAATAATCAAAATTCGAATATCAGTTCATTTTATTATTAATCATTTCTACTACATCTGACCCTACCTGTGGTTGGATTTAAGCGTTATTCGGCTCAATTTTGGATAATTATTTTAAATTATTCGGCCCATTCAAAAGTCAGTTATAATCTTGATCAAGGCCTTGTTGGACCACGATATAAGATGCCGAGAGCGGATTAAATGTTGGGCTTCCACCAACAAGAATTAGTCTGAGTAGTAAGTGACTCGGTATCGTTTAAACGAGGTCTCGAGTTCGAGCCTTGGCGTACGCAAAAAATTCTCTTTGGGAGACTCACCCACCATAACCAGGTGCGCGATGCTGGTCGAATCTGTATGTAGTCAGGATAAAGCTCCAGTAAACTGAGAAAAAAAAAATGTCGGGCTTCCGATTTTAAATATATTATATAGATTTAGACTTCACAATGTTTATCGTGCAGGGAATACCAAATTATTACTCTCGAAAATAAACAATAAAAATCCAAGTGTTGAACTCCATTCAGCTATTCGTGTTTAAACATTATTTTTTCATTGGACATGCAAGTATATATTTTCTTCTCGCTTCCTATGATTCCTTGACCACGGATGCAAAGAATAGAGTGTAATATCCGCAGTCCTTTAATTTGATTTTTTATTGTTATTTCTTTTCTCAACTTCAGCAATTTCGTCAGAAGGACAGTAAAGGGGGGGAAGTAGCCATGGAAAATCTTCAAAAAAATCTGTTAAATCTGGGAAACATGAGCCTGACGCTGAAGAAGCTACTGGTAGCTCTATGTCAACAGCATCATATCACGTTACCGATGGGCATGTTGAAACTGTTGCTGATCCCCATTCGTGTATTAATGAGGTTTCAGAATCAGAGTCTTGGGGAAACTCTCTGACACCTGACTTTAGTGCTACTTCGGTTAATCCATCATCAGCAACCAATAATGACACGTGTTCAATTGGAAAATGTGCCTCTGAGAACTTTTCATGGTCCTGTTTCTGATGGTGGAACAACGCTTGACCCTCTGTCAAGTCCTGTTGACACGTTTCCGGTGCCTGCTCCAGGAACCACTGAAGCGGGAAAATCTTCCAGAGTTGAAAGAGAGAGCAGAGATGCGGAGGAATCCTTACTTTTATCAGAGGAAATTCCTAAGGCATCCGAGTCAGTTAAAATTGAAGGTGAAAGTACTCAAGATGCTGCACTGAAATGGCGAAAGACCTGTCTGAGACAACTTTTCTTAGCCTTGGTTCTGAAGGGGTAACAATGAATGATCATATGTCCTCACCTGTTGACATCACGTCCGTACCTGGTTCGGTAACCTCTACGGCGGGCAAGGCTTTTAGGGTTGAAATTGAGGGTGAAGATGAGCAGGACTCTTTGCTGGTATCTGAGGATATCCCTAATACATCTTTTGATGAAAGCAATGGAGGATCAGGTAACAGATGTAGGTTGTGCTCTTCTCTTTTTCACCTCTCATTAATTTTAGGCTTTAACTTTGTTTTGATATAGGGGAATTAATTGAGAAGGACGGGTAAACTGATGTGTGGATTTGATGTATAATTAAATTCTCATTTGTTGCTGGGTAGGGGCAATGCAGGAAGCTGAAGGTCCGGATAAGAAGCAATCTAGTCAAAGCAGTGATATGGAGATTGATAGCCAAAAGAACCTCACATTGTCTGAGGCTGGTGAGAGTGCTCAGTTTGTGTAAGGAATTGCATTGGATGAGGCATCTCATGAAGCAGCCCAAATTGGAGAGGCAGTTGAAGTATCATAATCTCTTGAGGATGTCACATCAATAGGCGTTCAGCTTCTTCTAAAGGGAAGGACAGTGAAATTGCAATTGCTGGACATGTTATGAGAAACCTGGTAGGGGATACCCTGCCGGCTTCACCTCGTGTTGGACTACAAATGCTTCTTTCTTTCAGTGAAGAACGGAGTATGAAAGAGGTAGTTTCTAGTAGTGAGGACAGGAGACTAGAGGAGAGGCTTGACCCGCAATGTTCTCCTGTTCAGTCTTCATATGTGGAGAAAAGCCATGAATCGGCAAGTTGTGCTCAAGAAACGAACTGGCCAAACCATCGAGTGTCTCTACAATATTTGACGTGAGCTCAATCAATCTCTTGCAGCTGACAGAACTCATAAGGGGACTTTAGTGAAGAAGAGTATAATTCTCTGCTTAAGTGAAGCAGAACAGTTTCTAATGCAGATCGTATATTCAGCAGCTTAATTCTACCAGATCATGGTTTTTGCAAAGTATTCGAGAAACTCAGAAGAGTTATTTGTTGCTGTTTTTATGAAAGATTTATTCAATTTGCAATTTGCTGAACAATTGGAGCAACAACTCGAGTCTGACAACCAATCAGTTGATTAATGAACTATCTGAACTTCGTGCGTCATGTAGTGACCTATCACAGCTTTACATGATGAAAACAAGGGTATGAATGAATCAGTTGAACTAATGAATGAAGAGAAAAAGAAACTTGTGGAGGAAACGGAGTTTCATCTATGTGAAAGTCAGAAGCTGTCAACTGAATTAGCACTTTCGACCAGCAAGAATGCAGAACTGCAAAATCAATATGTTTCTGCCAAGGTAGAGATTGAAGAGCTTTCCGCTAGAGTACTTGAGTTGCAGAATAGTTATGAAATGTCTCAAAAAGATGCAATGGATCTGTCCACGGAGCTGGCTGGCTGCAAAGGCTTGGTCTCAGCTTTACAGGCAGAAAATAAGGAAATGAATGAATCTATTGTATCAATGATTGAAGAGAGAAAGAAACTTGCAGGGGAAAACGAGTATCATCTATGCGAAAGTAAGAAGCTGTCAACAGAATTAGCGGATATCAAGAGTTCGATGGAAGGACTTAAAGCTGAAAATTTAAAAAATGGGGAAATGTCTTTGGTCACTGAAGAGAAGAATAAGATTGAAGCCGAAATTCAGCATCTCTCCCATGAGTCTAGGAAATCTGAAAGAGCAGCGGACCTTCTCCTGGCTGAATTGAATGAGGTTCCACAGAGGAATGATGCTTTTCAAGAGGAGCTTGCAAATGCGGCTGTTGAACTTGAGGATATCAGAAAGGAAAGAGATTCAGCTGAGGCTGCTAAAGTGGAAGTTCTTTCGCATCTTAAAAAGTTATCAGCTCTGCACATAGAGGAAAGAAGAAATTATTTTTCTGAGCTCTTGCTATTAAGATCTAGTATGAACCAACTCCATACAAGCTTTGGTGAAATTGGCGAGTTATTGGCTAATGTACTTTTCATGGATTTGGAGTCTTCTCAAAAACTTGAGGCTGTTCTTAAGTCATGCATGAATGACAACAATACTGCAAATGTGGTTGATTAACCTGTCAACAGAGGGTGCGATGGTGATTTACACATGTCAATTGATAATAAGGTAATAGTATTGTATGAATGCTCGTTAGTCTTTATTCTATGTTAAATGTCTTTCGTGTGGTATATTACAGTTTACAGGAATGAGAAATCGAACATGCCATGCCAATGTATTTAAAGAAATAAAAACAAAAAAGAGGTGGCTTATTTGATTTGTTTCCTCCGTGGTGTCTTGTTTGTAACATTTTATCTCTTTCTGCGATGGATTTATTGTATTCCTACTTATGTTGATTGGGCGTATAATCAATTCTCTCTTCTCATTACTCGTGACTCTTCTCCTGAAGAGAGCTATATCTGTGGATTCTTGGGTGAATTTTGACAAAGTTGATCGTGTTGATGATACTACCATAATTGAGATTTGTCATCTTCTTGGGCATCGGCTGCAAGACTTCTTAATGGACGTCACTTCTCTTAAGGAAAGCTTAAACAGCCACACAAGTTTAACACAGGAGCAAGAAAAAACTCTTTCTAATCTAGTGGCGACTGACTATTCAAAGGGAAATGACTTCCTAAAGAGAGTCATGCAAAGCCTTGAAGAACGAAATTAGTAAAAAAGACAGGGACTTTGCTGCATTATGTGGGAAAGTTGCCTACCTTTATGAAGCATGCACCAATTCAGCTATTGTACTTGAACACGGAAAAGATGAACTTGTGGGAAACAAGGTAGCATCCTCAGATCTAGGAATAAATTTGAAAGCAGCATCATTTGTTGATGATGGAGAACCTTTCAGTGGTGGTTCAGTTAACGTCTGAAAAATATATTAAGACTTTAGCAGATAGATTGCTGTTGGCTGCAAAAGAGTTTGCTACTGTAAAATCAGACTTCCTAGATGCTAACCAAAAGGAGATGAAGGCTGCCATAACAAATCTGCAGAGAGAACTCTAGGAGAAGGATGCTCAAAGGGAGAGGACATGTTTGGAACTTGTAAATCAGATTAAGGATGCTGAATCTGCCGCAAAGAGTTGCACTCAAGATCTTCAAGCTTCTAGGATTCGAGAGAATAATTTAGAAAAACAGGTGGAAAAGCTTGAGGCTGAAAGGAAGATTTTGGAGCAGAAAATGAACGAGTTGCAAGATACGCAGTTGGCTGCAGCTGAGTTAGAGGAGAAAATCAGATCTCTGACTGATTTGGTTTCTGCCAAAGACCAAGGTCTGCTATTTACTTGCTTTTTTTTTTCTTTCGCCCTTTAATAAGTAAGCTTTTAAAATTTCATTGCATTACGGACTTTAATGTCTCTGTTACTGTTTATTGCAGAAATAGAGGCACTAATGCATGCACTTGATGAGGAAGAGATGCAAATGGAAGAGTTGATGAAAAAGAGTGAGGAACTTGAAAGTCTTTGTGAGCAGAAGAATCTGGAGATCGAGAAGCTTGAAACCTCTCGGGGTAGGTAAACTTATGAAAAAGCATTCCATCACCATAAGTAAGTTTGACGAGCTTCCCAATCTTTCTGCAAGTCTCCTTGCTGAGGTTGAGAAGTTGCAGTCCCAATTACAAGAACGGGATGTTGAGATCTCTTTCTTAAGACGAGGTCACAAGATGCACCAATGACATTCTTCTTGCGTCACAAATGAACAAGAGAAGTTCAGATGAGAGTCTTGAGTTCTTAATGTGGATTGACATGATGGTATCTCGAGAGGGGATGCGTGATATTCATCCTGATGTGAAAAGTGACAGTCACGTTGATGAATACAACGAAATGCTTCATAAGAAGCTGATTTCTGTATTATCGGTGTTGGAGGATTTAAGAGCAGGTGCAGAAAGCAAGGATGCACTGGTACAGGAAGAAAGGAATAAGGTAGATGAATTGGCACATAAAGCAGAAGCTCTTGAGATGTCTTTGCGTGAGAAAGAATCACAATTGAATTTGCTTGAAGGTGTGGAAGAGTCTGGAAGGGGAACTAGCACGAGCTCAGCCTCAGGAATTTTGGTGGTTGAACCAGGGGTGAGTCAATCATTTTTTATTGTATTAGTTTTGCATTCGGAAAAGGAATTTCGGGATTAATAATTAGTATTCCCGAAGGTAATCTGTGGGGGTAGCTGGCTCCTCTGCACTTGTGTGAATAATGTTAAAGGAACGTTGACACCAGTATGTGTCTAGACAAACAACTTCGGGAGAGAAGAGAGGGTAAGACAGCAGTGGGAGGGCGGGCTGGCACAAGGAAATATTTCTATTGAGGCTGTCATCCTAGACTTGTTCGTCAAACTTAACATGATAGTTAGTTTGTATAGTCAAACCTTTAAACTACCAATTTTTTAACTGCGTTACATTCGGAATCCAGATCACATAGAAACCATAATGAAATGTGAATGGGAAAAAAAAAGTGATTTTATGGTTGATGTATCTTTTAAGTGTTTGATAATAAATTTTCAGGTAGAGTTTTAGATTTTGGCGTTTCTTTCTCTTATGCGCCGTTTCATAATTGATTGAATATGACAGTTAATGTTTCCTGTTTGAGAGGGAATATATCCCTCACTCATATGAATGGAAATGAAAAGATTTTATAGTTTTTCTCATTGACATTAATGCAATTACGAAGATGACTCTTTTGGGTGAGGGTTTTGTTTGATTTGACATTAAGGGTTTAAGTTTATTGGCTTCTATGCAGATGGATAAGTGGACAGCAGCAGCGATTTCTGCGACACCTCAAGTTCGTAGTTTGCGCAAAGGCAATAACGATCATGTTGCCATTGCCGTAGATGTAGACCCTGGTAGTACTAGTAGTATAGAGGATGAAGATGACGACAAAGGTAATTCTACACCAAATACCGTAAAGTGGTTCCTCAACTTGAATTTCCTTAATTTTGGTAGTTTACTTGTTCTTCCTGGCTTCCTTTCTGTGTGTCACTGTCCATGGTTTCAAGTCACTTGCTTCTTCAAGAATTGTTCCGAGATTTACAAGACCTTTGAGTGACATGATTAATGGCTTGTGGTGGGCACAACTATCCCTCTCTTTGCTTTATTTTGGTTAAGATTTCTTTAAATTTGATGAATAGCATCATGATACCATTTGGATTCCCATTCTTTCAGGGTTTCGTGCGAGCGAACTTTGATGAGACAGCCTACCTTGGACTTGGAATTATAATTTACTGGGCCATAATGCACTTACTACTTGCTTTTTCTGTAGCTTGAGAAGCTCTGATTTTTTGTTGTTGCCCACCTGGTTCACCGGAGCTTTGCCCTGACTATATCCGGATCCGACCCGCGTCGCGCACCTGGTTATGGTGGATGAGTCTCTTGACAGAAATTTTCTGCGTACGCCAAGGCTCGAACTATTGTATTATTGGGCTCTGATTTGAGAAGCTCTGATTTGGAAGCTCATGAATCAGGTTTGGCTAATGTATTATTGGGTCTGTTTGGATAGGTTTTTAAAAACTAGCTTATGAAAAAAGGGCTTCTAGAAAAGAGCTTATGAAAAAAAATGGTTCTGAATAAATAAGTGTTTGAATAGTTATTAATAGAAGGGTTTTTGTGATTGGTAAATTACTAAAAAGGATATAAGATAAGAAATATTAATTAAATCAATATGACATTGTTACCTCACTGTTCATAGCACTGTTCACTCTCTTCTTTCACTGTTCATCGCAATGTTCACTCTCTTCTTTCCTCTTCCTCTTCCATCGCAGCACCGTCATCTTCTTCTTTCCTCCACCGGCGACAAGGTTGAAGACTAGATACTATCCAGTAGCTCATGCATCGACGGAGGTGGCACAAAGATGGCGACGGTGAGCTTCAACGGTGACGGCGACAGTGACGGCGAAGATGATAGCTTGCTGGGTGGAAGAGAGAAGAGAGAGTGGGGGAAAAATAAAGGTAAAATAGTAATTGGGTAGTCTATAAGTTCTTTTACTATTCCAGAAGCTAATATCACCAGCTTATCCTAAACTTTAGTTTTAAACTATGGTTTAGTCTAAAAATACTTTTAGATAAATATAACTATTTGTTTTAAAATTTTTCTAAACTTAGATTTTGTCTAGAAGGATTTATAAAACCACAGCTAAATATGACATTATTAGGTTCGTCAGACCCACGAGGAGGAGGCACAGGAGGTTTCACTCTATAGACTGGGGGTAATAGATACGGTAGTGGTCAACAGAAAAGATAACAGTGAAGCACAGGCACAAATTAAATCAGCATTACACATGCTACACAAACCCTAGTTGTGGGTTGTCAAGCAAGAACCTGTCCTATTTCGGCTTTGGAAAACAAGAAAAAACCATACTTGGGGATCCCTCCACCTTTTAATATTCTTAAGACATTTTGTAGGAGGACCAGATAGGTATAGGAGGTAATTCTTTTTGTACTCTTGACATTTTCGCTCTCCATTTATCTGGATAGCAATAAGAAATTCCAGAGTTCACCGTTCTTTTTGTATCAAACGACCATAACTTGACGGTGAAAATTTCGCATGTTATTCCAGAATCATATGACTTTATCGACCATAATATGCATGCCACTGTAGTGTTCTAAGTAGTGAATCAGGATCCGACTCGATCTATTGAAGGGCAGAGCTGTTTCAAGTTGTAAATTTATCTCTAGTCTTGAATTGTTGCTTTTGGTAATCTATGAATCGGAAGGGATTGAACAAACTTTTTGATATACGCTTGTTATTGTTATGTTTTATCCTAAAAAAAAAACACTGATCAGGACTTTTGTCCAAGAACCGTCCAATTCCAATTGTTAGGCGTGCTCTTGGAATAGCGTACGTATCCAATATCCTATTCAGCAGTACTATCCTATCGTGGAAATAAATTTTTTAAAAATATGCAGAGAAAGGCCATACGTATTAATATATTAATCCTAAAATGTTCCAGGGAATAGGGAATATATAAAAAGTTTAATTTTTGGGTAGGAATTTATATATGCCAACGCGTACGGATAATTTAAACCAAAGATCAAAAGCATCTTCGAGTTTTGTATAGGAAAATTTTGATATAAATCAGGAAAAAAGTACCCAAAATCTTTGCCTTTGACAGGCATATTCATAACTGAAAATAATTCATTAAATATAATTTACTATCATCTTATGAGTTGCAAACAATCTGGGTTTGGTCCCTAACATAATGCTTATCGTTAAGGGAATCAACGTGTGCACGCCGCTGTCAGCTCATCATACAAGGTTGTTGCACTTTTGGAGGTACTATGATATCTCGAATAAGATTGTTTGCCATCAAAATATGTGTTACTAGCAATATATATATATATATATATATATTATCAGGTAACAGGTGGGAAGGGAACAACACACTCAAACCAGCGCCAACCCCAAGTTCGACTGCTATCAGCAGCATACTATATATATATATGTATATATATATATATGGAGGACAGACAACTATAAATGATAGGGAGTTTAGAGAAACATAGTTGTACTCTATTTTATATATTAATTCAATCTTTTATTAAGAACCCCATTGATAGCAGTACATACAATACCAGAAACACCCCCCAGCACCTACCTACATGCGGCAAATCTGAATGAATCTCCCAATCCTAAAAGGCCTGATATCAACCCCTTTTGCTTCCCCTTCCACCACAAGATCCGCCAGGGTCCGCCCTATCACCGGTGCCATCTTGAACCCGTGACCCGAAAACCCGCCCCCCACCACCACATCCTTCCCGAACCTCCCACCCAAGAAATCCATCACGAAATCCTCAGTCGGTGTCACAGAGTACATGCATGCTTGTTTCACCACTGGCTCACTCGAATCAACAATCCCCGAGAATGTCCTTTCCAACCATTTCTTCAACACATCCATCTTCGCTCCGGAGCCCCACGGCCTCTTGTCGGGGTCGCACGGCTTCCCCCCATGCACCGCCACCTTAATCAACCCCGGAAACTCCAGAGTCGGAGTTCCGTATATGTACGTTTCCCCGTAGCTCGCGAACGTCGGAAATTCGCCGCCCATAGCGTATTTCGCCTGGTGCCCCTCCTTGATCCTCCAGTAACACACATGGGTCTCCATGGGTTGTATCGGCAGTTCAATCCCACTAACCGTTTTAACTAACTTATTCATCCAAGCCCCAACCGTCACCACACATTTCCTACCCCAAAAACTTTCGCCACTAGCCGTAACAACCATGACTCCTCCGTTCATGTTGTCCCTCTTAATATCTACGACTTCGGTGTTGTCCCTGAGAACGGCCCCGTTTTTGTATGCTAGCGTCTGATACATGGCGGTTGCTTTCGTCGGCTTTAGGACACCGCCGAGAGCATTAGACACGCCAAGCCAGTCGTCGGGGATGGAGATGAGGCCGGAGAATTTCTCCGCCACTTGGTCGCGGCGGAGGACTTGGTGCGGGACGGAGTGTTTCTGGCAGTTGGCGATGACGGCCTGAATGTCTGGGTCGTTAACGTGGCCCATGTCCAAATGATGAGCCTCGTAGTAGACCTTGTAGCCGATTTGGGCCTCGGCCTCTTTCCAGAGCTTGTACGACTCCATCACCATTGGGTAGTAGTAGTCCTGAGGGTAGGTGGCGCGTATGGTGCGCGTCTCTCCGTGAGACGACCCTCGGGGGTGCAAGAAGTCGTACTGCTCCAGCAAAAGAGTCTTCAGGCCTCTTTTCGCCGTTTGGTAAGCGGCGGAGCTGCCCATTACACCAGCTCCGACTATGACCACATCGAAGCGCTCGCCGGAAACACCCATTTTTCTCTGATCTCACTCTCTGTTCTCTCTACCTCTGTGAATGTGATATGTCTCTCTCTCTCTATCTCTCTCTCTCTGTATAGAACAAGTGTGGAGTGTGGTGGTATCTTCTTAAATAGAGGGAATCTCTTACTAATTACTCCTAGTCACTGTCTCTATTTTTACAGAGGAATCTGGCAAAATGCAAGATATCCTAGGCGAATCTTTTTTTTTTTTGGTTGGGTATTGTGGACATTTTATCCTTTTGGCTTCGTGTCGGAGTCTAGTGGTGTCGATACTGATGTGTACGTTGTGGATCATATCCAGCCTCTGATTCTCATGCACACAGCTAAGCATGATGTGTAGCAAACTTTTATGGTAAATACAATTAATCCTCATTAACTATTTGTAATTATTTGTTTGGTATCAGTTCATTCATGTATTGATGATGTCTATCCAAATATCTCATGCAGTCAAAGTAAAATAAGGACTTTCCTACATATGCCTTCTGCATTTCCCCCCTTTTAGGTAAATCAAATGGAATAATATTCTGGGCAAATCAAGGAAATAATGAATATGACACTTGATGACAGCAAATTTAATGTCAATATCAGATTTTATGCATTTGTTTATTGAACATTGATTCCACGAGATTCCTCGTAAAAAGTTCCCATCCATCCTCGCATATGGGAATGAATCAATTAATATTTCTAAAAACATAAAGCTGGTTATTAAAATTATTTGAGGTCTCGTCACGGTAAAAGCGTAACAGGTATGTGAAGATTCACCAGAAAGATAATTTATTTATTATATGTACATGGAACATATATAGATGCGTTTATAGTGTGGGGATAGATTCCATGGTGGATCCACGTAGGAAAGTTATAAAATTATTCAGGAGCAGAGGCTAGCTGGCCGTGTATAGATTACAGCACAGATCTACGTGTAACCGATGGATAGAAACATGAAGACCAGAATAATGAGATATAGACAACTTGTCATTCACCCTTTGCTAATCCAAACGATCAATTTTAATTAATCATAAAGACAGGATTATTGTTGCCTCCTCAAATACTCTATTCTCCCTCAAATAATAAAAGCCTTCCTACCAAAGGCCAACTTAGTCTAATAGTAAACTAATTATATTATAAAATAAAAGGAATGGAGTTCAATTCTCAACCCCTTAAAAAAAGAATTAAAAATAGAGATATTTTGATTATAAATATAAAATATTTTTATTATTATGCCATGAGATCGACTCCCGTTAAATGAATTATTTTAGTTATTGTTTAATTTTAGAAATTGTCTTATAAATAAGAATACTAAAATCTGCTAAAAAATGTCTTACATGAAAAGGTAAGGAAGCTAGCCGTATTTTATTGCAAAAAGTAAGATAACATGACAATGTTTGGTATATATATATTTTTTTATTTAAAAGTTAGGCTACCAATAGTTTTAAATTATTAGTAAAATTGGATAAGTCATTTTTCATTTTGTGCGTGTTTGAATTAGCATTTTGAAATCTTAATCTAACTTCGATCGTAGTTTTATAGTTTAGACAAATGAGTTAGATAAAGGTGTGTTTATCAATTGCAGATGTTTAGCATGGTGATACGAACGGGAGAGGTGGGAGGCAGGTAGGAAGGAGGGAGAGATGTGATGTGAGTGGAGGGACCAATTGAGAAAAGTGGGTGGGCAAGTTGAAGGGGGCATGACGAGGAGCAATTTTACGTACGGGACAAAGCCAACCAAGACATCCCACAACTTGATGAGCCCTGTTTTACAGATACAGATTCCTTTTACAGAGAGATTCCATCAAACAGAAATTCTTTGGTCCACAATTTGACAGCTTCGCACCTAACACTTGTTTAAGGTTGCGTCTTCTTCCCTTCAGTACATGATAATTCAATCCTCATATTTATTTTTATTTTTTTTATTGTCTACTAAATTCACCAGACCTTTATCCCGATTACACCCGGATCCGATCTACATCGTGCACTTAGTTATAGTAGGTGAATCTTCTAACGATAATTTTTTGTATAAGCTAAAGTTCGAACTCGAGATCTCGTTTAAACAATATCAAATCGCTTATCACTAAGACCAACGTATATGTTAGTAATAGCAATATTAGCACAGCCCAATCTCAATTCTAACCCTATAGGTGGTAAATCGTTGTCTCTTGGTTCTGGAGTTTTGAATGGATTAATGGGATTAAATTTTATATGTTTTTGTAGCTTTACATAATATTATTATAAGTAAGTAAAAAGGAAAAGAAAAGAAACAACAATCCATGTAACCCCGTGTTTTTAAGATTATATAATTTAATTATAATTGAGTGTACTTTATTTATTTTTTTATTGCTCACCTGGTTCATCGGAGTTTTATTCTGATTATATCTGGATCTGACTCTCGTCGCGCACTTGGCTATGGTGGGTGAGTCTCCTAACAGAGATTTTCTGTGTACACTAAAACTCAAATTTGATATTTCGCTTAAACGATACTGAACCGCTTATTAATTAGATTAACATGTTGTAGTGTACTTTATTGTTTCTAGAGAGTGGTGGGCAGGCGGCGCCCACAATGATATGGAGGCCCTACATGTTGTCGTCTAGCAAAACGGCATGCTTGTACATTTGATATTATAATTAGCATTTGGGGACGTGCCCCTGTCACTCCCATTCACATGCCTTTTTTAACTCGTGAACTAACGGCCACATTCAACTATGTACTTCTCTGCTACAGTATATACTCAAGTACCACCCACATCCACATGGATCCAACCAAAATTAGGGTCCCAACTAATTCGTGTTTTGGTGAGCACATGAAATATCTCCATCGCCATTGGCATGAAAAGTGGAAAGAAAGCTTCTTTTAGCAGCATCTATAATTCGACTACATACAAAGATTCCACGTGATTTCAGGAATCCAGCTTTACAACTTGTAATTAAATAAATGCATGATTAGGGAGGAGATCTTTCTCAATTATGAGGTCATTGCTCTTTTCCCCGCCGGCATGACCTCGTCCTCGTGATCTTCCTCAAATATTAATATTGGACCCGCGCACCATATGGCATGGAAGATCCAACTTGTGTTGTCAATTTGATCAATTTCATGTCACCATCACGGAACCAGTGTACTGTGCTTCACGTTAGCCGTGTTGCACTTTTTCTTTTCTTTTTTCCCTTTTTCAATTCCAATGTCACCGCTAAATCATGCAAATGCTAACAAAATTATGTCATCTCAGTAAGCAGAATATTTTGATCTGTTTTATAGGCAAGCTAGTCCTCACATTTATTCACTCGTCTAGAAACACGGTACAAAGAGACGGTCTAATCCTGCACGACGAGATCCCTCATCTTTTTTATACTCTAGCCAGAGGATCGTTATGCTTGGTTCAAAACAGATACTTAGTGATTCTAAATAAACTACAGCAGTCCTTCTAATCACAACCTTTGTTCCTGCAACTTTCTTTGGTTAGACATGTATTTTTTTATTGAAAATAATTTTATTTGATGTACTATAAAACATTAAATATGAACATCTCTCTTAACGAGAATTTAAACTTTAATTCATCACGTTATAAGGTACTATCTCATTCTACTATATTCAACCTATTTTTTTTGATACAAGATTCAACCTAAATTGATTGGCAAAAAACGAAAATTAATCAAGGAAGGCCTTTTGAAGAGCCCAAAAGGCCAAGATCGAAGGGCATCCAAGATTTGGTCTTTATGCTAAGCCCATTATTGTATAACTCAATTACGCAAGTACTTGAATATTATATGCCTTTTGGGTTAATGGGTTTTAGATTTGGAGTTCCTATGGAGTCCTTTTGGGGCCAACAGACCAGATTTGGAGTATCCAAGAACCAGTTAGAAGATCCTATACCAGAAGGATTAAGCCATAATAATTCGTTACTTAAATGTACTCATCCACCTGCTTCTTTAACGAACGTCATTAAATATATCATTTCATTTTAAAGATGTTTGACCCGTCCATTCATCATTGAAAAAACAAAGGAACGCAATATATTTCAAAAAAGTATCAAACTTGGATCTCTGGAATGGTAAAACAGATTACTTGAACTTCAAGAACAGATACTGACTAAGAACAAGGAAGAGAGACCATAAAATTTTGCAGCTCCCTGCAACTGCCAACAAGAATCCAATACCCTATGAAGAAAGAGCATAATGACCAATGCCCTACAATTCTGGGGGATGAATTGTGCAAATAAGAGCATTTGCTGTGTTCCTTCATCGTAACAGTTTAATACAAACATGATGAGAAGACAAAAAGTATAAATCTTTCGCCAACTGCATGCAGTGTTTTGTTTCTAGACTGCAATTTTGGCTCTGTATAAAAGTAGGTTTGTGTAATGAATCAAAACTTAGCTCATCTGCTCTCCAATTAGATCTAGTCCCACAAGGAGAAAGGTAACCCCTTGAAAGAGTAAAAAGTAAAAATGGACTCCTTGTGCAGATAATAAACTCCTGACTGAAGCTGTGAGAAGAAGGAATGCCAAAGTCAGCTCTTTTAAATATATCTTATTAGCTTTCTTCTTAACAGGTCCTGCTGCTGCTGCATCTTTTTTATCCTTAATTCGGTCTGATTCGCGGAGTTCACACTCAGAAGATGTTTTACAGATCGATTTCGCTTCGGTATCAGCAACAGCAGCAAGTAGTAGATCAGATTCTGATGATCTCCCAGCTTTCTTGGTGACAACCCATTCATAAGAGCTACCCAATTGAAAGAGTCCAGATACCATTGCATTGAACTTAGTTACAGACATGGTGTTTTCAAAAAGGAGATAGGGGACGATGAAAGGGAAAGATTTCAGGGCCGGAAGAATGTTAAGGAAAGACAAAAACACAGGCACATAGCAGATCACCCAAAGAGGAAGTTCTGCCTCTGGGACAAACATGGTTAGAGGCAGAATTATGCAAAATAAGGTGAAGGAGTAAAAAGGAAGAATCAGTTTCCTCAAAAGGAAGAATAGTAGTATTAAATTCGCTTTTTTCCATGCCGATACCTGCAGTAGTGGAGAATTTAAGGCTCTTGAGTTTCATCCTTTGTATTTTTCTTTTCTATCACATTAAAGAATGTGAGATATTTATACCTTAGATCTTAAAATTGCTGGAAGACACAATCTAAAAAGTTGCATAGGGCCAGAATGCCAGCGGTGTTGCTGCTTCCTATAAGCTTCATAGGACTCAGGAACTTCACAAAGTACCTGAAAATTTCACACTTGTAAGATAACTAGTCATTTCATGCTACATAAGAATCAATCATATATAATGAAAGGAACAACTTTTATCTGATTATGATCACCTTTACATCATTCAGGAAGATGAATTTCCAGCCATTGAGATGAGCTCGTACGGCTATGTCCATGTCTTCTACAGTGGTCCTCTCGAGCCACCCTCCGGACTCTTCTAGGGCTTTGATTCTCCAAACACCAGCAGTTCCATTGAAACCAAAAAAGTTAAGAAATATCCCATTGACTTGCTGTTCCACCTCGAAATGGAAGGACAAGTTAATATTCTGGAGCCGAGTCAACAAGTTCTCATCCTTGTTCACAAAAGCCCATCTAGCTTGAACCAAACCTAGTTCGGGATTGTTCTGTAATAAAACGAGTGCACAAAGGCAGTAAAATAAGCTGAAGATAACTTTTATGAATAAAAATACTTACTGAAAATGCTGGATGTTGTCTTTCTAAACAACCTGGAAATGTGGCAGAGTTTGTTTGAGAAAATCAGGATTTGGTTGGAAGTCCGAGTCAAAAATTGCAACGAATTCATAATCCTTCACATAGTCACAGCTCATTGCAGACTTGAGATTGCCGGCTTTATAACCCGTTCTTACTAACCGATGCCGGTAGATTATGTTGATTCCTTTTTGGCTCCACTTAGTGACCTCATCCTTAATTAACCACTGGATGCTCTCATCATCAGAATCATCAAGAACTTGAATCAGTAAACGGTCCCTTGGCCAATTAATTTGGCAAACTGCAGAAATGGACTGTTCATACACCTGCAAGAACTCAGAAAATGTCCAGAAACCAAAATATTAAACTTCTATCCAGTGATCTCAATATGTTACTACTTCAGATTGATTAACAGATTAACAAACTTTCACAGGAAGGATAGAAATTCTGTCTTCATCAAGGAAGGGATTGTTTTTTATTGCCAAGACAGACAAAAAGGAATTGATCATTCTAGTTGTTTAGTCAGCACCTAAGGAAAGAATCTATGCTTTATGATCTTAAGATTCAAATAATAACATTTAAGAAAGTTATGAACTTTCAGTTACAATATTTCTCTCTAGATGGCAATATCTGTGACAAAAATTGCAAATATCTACATTATAACTTGAAGATAGCACATTTGAAATTATGTTTTTACCTCCTTCTCGTTACACATAGGAATTTGGACAAGAACCATGGGATAATCATATGCAGATCCTTCAATATCATCAATTCTGAAAGCATCCTCGTCAATCCTTGGCTTTATCTTCTTGTATTTAATCCAAAAGCAGCCCAAACAAAGAAGCATACGATCCACGGATTGGATAAGAAATAGAACAACACAGAACTTTGAAAGTGCCTGTATCGGGGGAGCAATGTACTCAGCACGAAATGTTAACCAAGCAACATAAAACACGTGGAGCAACCCTTCCAAATCTGAAGTACGAGGAATTTGAAATCTGGGATTTCGAAAATGCCATCCTTGGAAGTAAGCAAGAACCTCAAAAGCCAAAATCACTAAGCATGTCACTAAGAATACCCTAATGACCCTAAATAGCAACCTCCCCTTCACTAACTTATCACTCTCCACATCCACTCCCTGCCTGTGAATAACCCTCTTCTTAATACCACCAAGCAATGCCCACAGAACATGAACGAGCCATGTTACACAACCTACGACACGATGAGCTTTGAGAAGCAAAACCCAAGTTACTTGCTTAGCATTCTTGCCTCTGCTTTTCTCTACTGGTTGAAACGCAGCGTCAGCGCCATTAATCTCTACAACAGAGAAACTGGGGTTCTCCATTTTCACTGCCACGGGCGTTCCTTTATGGGTTTCCTTTTCCTTCGTCCACCAGGAAGAAAAATCCAATCTTGGAACCATTTTCTCAGGCGAGTAATAGATTCAAACACAGAGAATACACAACTATTGAAGTATACTCATTTAGTAGACTCAGATCTGGGAATCCAATAAAATGGGACAAACGCTTGTGAGAAGCAGAGCATGTCTATATTGCTTCCACGAAAACCAGAAGGACCATCTTGAAGGCTCATCATTTAACAAAATGTAAGTCCTTTGGGAGCGTGAAGAAGGCACCTAACATCAGAAAGCCACGTTATGAGGGAAGGTATCTGCAGCTGTAAGAATGAGACCTCTAACAGCAAGTTGGTTCCTTTATTTTTCATCCGACTCTCCAGGAATATTATTGCAGTGTGCTCAAAAAAATCTCGATTTAGAGTGATTAATTAAGAAATGACTCTCAAGAGAACAGTAGTTAGTAGCCCAGCAGTTGTTGACTAATGCCTAAAAAAGAAACCTTTTTTTTTTTGGTATGATATCTGATCAAGGCCTTTGACCAACGGTATGCCCATTTGTTGGGTGGACTTGAAGATTTATCCATAAATAATTATGTATTTATGGATTTCTTTATATTCTCTCCAATGCTAAATATTACACTGTTTAGCAGTTGTAATTTTTTGTAATCTATTTGAACAAAATAAATTTTATAGGAATATTAACAGAAATAACAAGAGAAAAGGGAACGTCGCCTACAAAGACCCTTGCAGCACGATTCGATCATTGTTTGAAACAGACACCCATGTTTCTAGTTTCACAACCTTTGGATGATTATAAGGATGTATGCACGCTCCAGAGGAAACGTATTATTATATACTGACAACAGAAATATGATTTGGTCTTTATAATTAAATTTTTAATTTATTATCCATTTCTCTGTTTTTTTTTTTGGGGCCATCATTGCCACCCATCATTGTTTATTGTGAAAGCAAATTAGAAGTTGTTATTAGGACTTGTTAGTTAAGTCAAGTTATGACTCCATTTGGATATAAAGATCCTTTCAACAGAACCATGACCTCACTAATTAGCCTTTCTCTGGTCAACAACTTCAACGCTTTGTGTACGATGTTTTTATTTTTGTCTTTCAAACAAACATTGTTACGAACAGAATATTTTAGAAAACACATCATGTCGAGGTTTTGATTTCCACTCCATTCTATAATGACAACATATTTTTATTTCTTTGATATTCCTTTCACGTCTGATTAAATTGTTCAAAGTCTAGAGAAGAAGAAGAAGTGTTACCTAATTGGCTAATTCTGCTCTAAATCTATTATATTCCAAATATTTCAAATATCAAATATGCATACTCAGTAACATGCATGTATTGTTAGGGAAATCAACTTACTAAATAAAAATATATACGTATATACACTCACAGAGTATAAACAGAGAAAGTGTGGGGGAAAAAAGTATAATGCGAAATTATTTCTTAGCCGTGAATTAACTTATATATTTTAGATTTTAACCCACCAGGTAGATGATATCTTATGTAGATCTACCACTGTAACTATGATTTTCACCCACCCTTATCTCTCCTTAAATGCATTACCTCGTACACCAAGCATACTATAAGAAGAGATTCGTTTCTCATATAGAGTAAGAGTTTTTCTTTCTTTCTTTCATATAGTAAAAAAAATAAAAGAAAAAGAGGGTTAAAAGTTTCTTATATAAAAATTTTATTAGTTAGAAATATTTAATATGTTTTAATATATAAAAAGTACTAATATTCTAAAAAATTTATACACATGTAATATAAAGACTTAAACTCGTATTCTTTTAATTAATAAAATTTTTAAACAAAGTTCATTAATTTCCCCTTACAAAATCCCTCATTTCTAGATTGGCCACCCCTTACTGCTCATGGATTCTTCATGGAATGCTTTGTCCCTTTTCATCTTCTTTGCAGCCTTCACTTTCTACATTCCTCCATGTGCTCCTCTCTCTATCTGCTTTTTTTTTCATAGAAGAAACATGATAAATGTATACCAAAGGTAGATTTAGAGAACACCACATAACACACATATTTAGCAAAATTAATAAAAAGTATCTGTTTAAAAATTTTATTGATTAAGAAGATATGAGTTTGATTATTGGTATTTTTTTGTATATAGGACTTCAACCCACAAGGCAAAGATGTCCCTACTCTCTATATGTTTTTTTTAATTAGCCTCCAAGATGTTCGCACTCTTTACACTTCGGGTTATTATTATGTTAATAGTTTGAGGAGCACAACTAATCCCCACAAGGTCAGAAATAGTTGGAGGTAATAATCTTTTGTTAGTTAATCTTTTTATACGTTTTACATCAGATATTGATACTGATAAGCAATAAACGATGATTGGTTATTCATGTGAACGGTAATAATTAACCATGTAGGAAAATCCTACATACAATTCCCATTCTTAAGGTAAGGAGCAAATCTGATGGATGTTCTTGTTTTTTTAAAATTTTTCTACTACACTAGAAATAGAAGAAAAATATCCCATGACGCTTAATGGAAAAATTAAAAAAATAAAGGAAGAAAATATTAGAACCAAAGGATTGGAATATAGCAAGAGAGCCACAGACGCAAAGCCTAGAGGCTACAGTTATAAATGAAATCAAAGTGGCATGTGGACCATTCTATTCTTCTATTCAGATCCATTGATTTACCACCTTACTGGCTTCACGAATCTCCATGCAAACTTTATCTCCAAAATGTCTTATAAAAAAGAATAAAGATGAGCTTCGTTGAAGTATAAGCTTAACATTGAAGCTCTTTTTGTTTCGCCTTTCCATCCTCTGATAGTTGCAGTGACTATTATTAAGATGGGAAGAGGAGGATCCACCAGCAATCAGCATTGAGCAGAGCTACGCAACGACCTTTTTTATTTGATGTGTTTTGGCTTTTCATGCTTGCTGGAGATAGATCCGTTTCTTTGAATCAAAAAACGGAAAACAAAGGGAAAAGGAGACAAAGCCAGCTTTGGGTTTTGAGAAAACCACCAGACAATCCACGAGGTCGAGGATGTATCCATGTCCTGTCATGTCCATTCATATTTACTATATTATGGGACGTATTCCTATTTCCTGGTCCACGCCACCCACAAGGCATATGCACTTCCTTAATGCCAAGCCCACATCTAACATATATAACGCGCAAGTGCAAGGAGGGAGAAAATGAGAGAGTAATGGCAAAATTTGATACTAATAAAAGTTGGGTTTAACGAAAATTGATTTTTCACAATATCTCAAATTCTTATTAGAAAAAATATTTATATTTAGTACCTCAAATATATAGATATATTTAAAAAAAACAGCTTATCTAACATTGGAGCTTTCAGAAATGGCTTTTGTTAGATATATTTAGACACAATATTTATATATTTAATATCGTAGGGGTAAGGAATCCGCATTCTGTGATATTAAGTTGCACATTTGATGTAACTGTAACTTCAGGGGGTATATTCTACACTCTAACCACGTGCAGCTATGATTACTGTCAAATCAAACGGGGAAGAAAACAACCACCAGAGTTTACAATTTTGGGAAAAATCAGAGAAATAAAGACCGTGGAACTGTTAGTACGTAATAACCTCAACTCATGAATGCCACTTCTTCTATTTTCGATGGGCCTCCTCGACGGTTACTGCTAGCTTTGTAGGCTTGCTCACTTTCTGCAGATATTTAGCGTAGGAATACCACACACCACCAGCTGTATTGATAACCAATCCAGTCACATTCAAAGCATGGACTTGAACGCCACCGAGCAGCACAAAACCAAGTGTCTGCAGAAGCAATGGGAGCCACATTCCATGTTTGCATGTAAAAACACATATAAAATATTAGAAAGGGAATTCTTTCGATCAAATGTATTATGCAGAAAAGAAGATGCTGGGACATTGGATGTACAACAAGATTCAGAGAGTCATTCATTAAAAAAAAATAAAATTAGACGCATTCTTGAGATTGTTCAAGCTTACCGTGGAACCAACCCCTTTAAGGACGCCAACAATAGTTGTAGTTAGAGCTGAGTTAACGACAGTACACAAGAACATGGTGTAGTTCAGAGCAATGCCCATCACCAACGAGAGAATGAGGATGACTACAAATGATACAGAAGAACACTGCAATAAGAACGTAGTTTCCGTTAGATATCATCTTAAGCATCAATACTGCTAACTTTAGGTCCATGCTATGTCACAAATCATCCCATACTGCAACTCTGATAGGATTGCAATAAAAACAATCAGGTTAAATACTTTACCTTTGCAAATAATACAGATAAAGAATCTGGGAATTCTCCAGTAGCTATAATGAGAAACATCAAAAAAGGAAGAGATAAGAAGCTGTTATAGAACATGATTTCTACTGACGAAAGTCCATCCTCTGCACCAGATTTTTCCACCAGCACAAGGTACATGGTCTGCATAAGCAATTAATCTATGAGCAAACCAAAAACAACTAGAGGCAGTGTCCGCAGTAAAAATCAAATATTAGAGTTTCACCTGGAAAAACACAGAGAAGAAAGCCAAGCTATATCCAAAAAGGTCAAATGAGAAATCACCAAGGGCAGCTATGAGAACTCCAGCAGCAATCAAAATTACTGAAAGAGCAACCTGAAATTTGACAGAATGTATCACTGTGCACAGTTGAGCTAAACCCATCAAAGTTGGTAGTCATATGAAAACAACCGCAAACATATTTAGGTTCTGTAATACAATTGACTTTTGCAGTAAGGTTCTGTAGTAGCTATTTCACATGTTACATGCCAGTAAATGCAAACTTAATATCAGAGACCATTTTTTTCAGCTCAAGAGCCGCCGGGGGGCAAAGGTGGAAAACTAGAAATTTTGGTAGTACGTACTCGAGCTGATCGAATGGATATAAATGGCAAACCCAGTTACTCCTTCCTAGAAGTTATAAGCTGGCAAATGTTTCTAATGTGCAACTGAAATCCAGAATTTGGACCTCTGAAACAATATGATTAG
The DNA here is from genome assembly GCA_037074615.1 of Leucaena leucocephala. Taxonomy (NCBI): domain Eukaryota; kingdom Viridiplantae; phylum Streptophyta; class Magnoliopsida; order Fabales; family Fabaceae; genus Leucaena; species Leucaena leucocephala. The sequence continues at coordinate 3,518,553 of CM073540.1, read as the reverse complement.
AAGGAAATAAATGCGGAATCCTTTCATTTTTCTTTTCTCCTCATTCCCATTTATTTCTCTTTGTTTAATTGTTTTCACAATATTCCTATCCGGGTTCATCTCTTGCCCCTCGCAGAAATAAGATGATAACCTCTAGACTAGAAGATAGTTCATTATACACCCGGCCTTGTTCTTAACAAGTATTTTAAAAAAAAAAAAAATGAATGAAAACCTGTGTTGTAGGTCTCCTCTTTCCCATGAAGCATCCAGCAACCAGTACAGCAAGAGGTGTAAGTCTCTTTATCGCAATATACATTGGAATATTAACTCCTTTCAAACTTGCCAGAGCAAAAGCAACATTTGCATTATAGAAAAGAGAAACTGGGAGAAGTTTCTTGGCCGTTGTCAAATCTAGCCCCCTTGCTTTTGTGTATCCCGTGCCACGACTGAAGTGTACAAGTATGGCCGTAGCCAGTTGCTGAGAAAAACAGACACTGTCCAACATAAGTCGACAATAAATCAAAGCAGTTAGCTGAATATTAATAGTCTTGGTTGTGTTGCCTTTAACTGGTAATACCTGCATAGTGAGTAGAGTCAACGAGTGTGCATACTGCATAACGATAGCCTTGTTGATAAAAACCATGGCCATTGAGGCAAATCCATATGATATAGCTGCAAACAAACTGTGTGCAAACAATAGGATGGTCATATGAAGCTGGATTTATCATTTTTAAACTGCAATACAAGTTGTTATTCTAAAATCTAGATGGCCTTCTTGGTGAATCAAAGGACTACAGACTCAAAGCCAAAATAGAAACATTTTTTTATCTTCTTTTAACTTCCTTCAATTTTGTTAGACGGAAGATTATTGTTTACCAACTCGAACATTTAGAAGAGGCCAATACAACACTTCCATTGGAATTTATCAAAGCAGACAGTAGAGTGCCTTGTGCGTTACAATGCCATGTAATTTTTCTACGTCAACAAGAATTAGGTTGTTCTTTTGACAGAAACCAATGAGAATATAAGCGCACTCGATATCAAGTCAAACAAACAATCAATGAGGTGCATGTTGAAAACCTCATAAAGGAACTCGTTTCTGCGTCGCTACGGCTGTCCATATCTAATGATGGCACCGCGATCTGGTGAACAATGACCAATAGGAGGCCAAGTCAATAGCAAGTGAAGCCCTGAAAATTAAAAACAACTCCAACTCATTTCATTCATTACGACAACAACCAAAAATAATGTGATGCAATGTATACGTATAAAGAAAAACGAAAACTTGCCAGGCGAAAATTAATAACATAAAGCCCAAATCTCCACGAATTAATCGAAATCAGATCCGGGCATCAAATCTGAAACCCTTATCAGGAATAAAGAACGCAGCACCAAGAAAAATAGAGAGATAATTTGAAGGCAATACCTGATCGCTAAAACCCAAAGTTTGCATGATTGTCGTGAAGATTGAGAAAGAAAGAGACGAAAGCAAAAATTGAATATCTGAGCGGATCAAGGCAGGTTGTTCAGGTAACTGAATTACGGGCGTGGAAGGAGGGAGGATATAGTAAGAAGAGTGTGGAGTGAAGTTGGGTAAAAGCAGACTTTGACAAAGGAGATTGCATAATTAAAAAAATAAAAAATAAAAAAGATACTACAATACAAAAATAAAAAATAAAAACAGGAGCCGTTGGAATCGCTATAGCGTGTAGCTATCGCCATCGCAATGGTGGCAGCATATGCCGGTCGCGCGGTCATGCTCGTGCTTCTATTTCTGTGCAAGGCGGACGACACTCTCGTGAGCTCGGAAAAGTGAGAACTGTTTTGTTTTCATCCTATTCGACTGCAGATAGGTCCATGGCTTCATTGCTTCGTGCGTCTTAAATATATTTATGGGAAAATTACATTTATTCCCTACGTTTTCATCTCGTTTTGAAATAAGTTCTTATCCTTTGAATTTGTTTAGGCAACTCCTTATACTTTCTCCAATTAGCTGCATAGGTCCTCGTATTTTCAGAATCAGTGATGGTGTTAATTTTGGCTTATCGCGGAGGCTAACAAAGTAAACAATCTAACATTGTCGTTGATTTGAAGCTGTTACATAAATGATTAAAACTAGCACTTTTAAATTTATAAATCCATTTTAAAGAATTTTTTATTTTTTATAAAAAACGAGATTACACAGGTGATAGCATTATGTAATTTATCACTTTTCTTAAGAGTGTGGTTTTTGGACAGACAAACGCACACTTGTTATGAATTTAATAAAACACCTCAATATTGTAATTTGAGGAGAATATTTAGATTAATTTATTTATATTAATTACATCCAATTCTTCAGGTAAATTCCAAATTTTGAGTTTCCCCCCTCGCCATCATCATGGCCAATAATTATATCTATAGTAAAATTTAAAGTTTAAAATATACTCAATATTTTAATTTTATTTTATAGGTGTGACTAATATTTTAATTTTATTTATAGTATAATTTTACCTATAATTTTTTTAATTTATTACAATTTCACCCATAATATTTTTAATTTAGTGTAATTCTTAGTATTTGAGAAATAATATTATGGGTGAAATTTTACTAAATTAAAAAAATTATAAGTAAAATTGTATCACAAATAAGATTAGGATATTAACAGCATATGAGAAATTAGATTAAAATATTAGATATTATTTTATCCAAATTTAAATACTAAAATCTAACAAGAGAATTAGTAGTAATAATAGATATAAACAAATTGATCTCTAGCCTAAATTTTATCCATTTGAAAATGATGCTATTACTCTTATTTTTATTTTCCTATCTTTTGAGACTTAGAAAGCAATGTTTTTTTAACTTTCTTAACAAATACTTTTTTTTCGATTCGAATTTATATTTTTTTTTTATACGTCAATGCTCGAACTCGAGATCTCGTTTAAGCGATATCAAACCGCTTATCATTCGGACCAATTTATATTCTATTCCTAGATAAGGCGGCTTCCTTTCTTTGTTTTTTTTTTGTTGCCCACCCGGTTCACCGGAGCTTTGCCCCAATTATATCCGGATCCGACCTGCGTCGAGCACCTGGCTATGGTGGGTGAGTCTCCCAACAGAAATTTTCTGCGTATACTAAAGCTCAAACTTGAGACCTGTAACATCCCAATTTTTGGGTCAAGTTCGCCTAGGTTCAAAATGAGGAATGTGAGGAATATCCTAAGTTTTAAGCCTAGAAATTCTGCAGGTAGCTTGATATGGGCTGGCTCCTGTGTAAGATAACCTGATATGGGCGGGTTGTCGAGCCTTTCAAGTAATGATGACTCCCGAAGAGTTTAAGGGATGAGTTATTGAAAGAGAATTTTTAGAACTTAAGATAAAGGATGAGAAGATGAGCAATGAGACCAGAAAGAGAATGCAGGGGCAAAATCGTAATTTTGGGAAAGATCGGGCTGGTAGCCGATGAGTACCATATTTTGCCAAAAAATAGAGAAAATTATGCTGATCATTTCACTGAACTGTGAAATGTGCATATTAGGTCTCTATGTATATGTCTTGTTGTGTATGCCATGCTGTATGACATTATGTTATTCAATGATAAGTATTGTTTGGCATATTCAATTTATGTATGAGAAATTAAGGGAGAAATTCGCAGGTCCTGAGGTAGCAGTGTTTTGACCTCAGTTTGACCTAGTAAACGAAGGAGTTTGGCTATGAAATTTGGTGAGCCAGTGGTACACATCTGGGGCATTACGTGGATAGGTAATAAGCCTTGTTTGGATGTGTAGAATGAGATTAATCAGTTCTCAAATTAAAGGTCCAGAATAAGGAACTTAAGAGTGAAATTTTGAATTTCTGGGTTTAAATTAAGATATAATCAAGCTGAAATTGCTTCCGCAAGTGTACTCTGAGGAGTCTAAGGGAGGATGTTTCAAGACCTCGTTTAAGCGATATCGAGCCGCTTACTACTCGGACCAACCCCGTTAGTAGGTGGCTTCCTTTCTTAATTAAATTTCTCGTGTTTTTAGTGTTATTGGGCCATTGGGTTCAATGGGCTCAATATGCCGGCCGATTAGGAAGTGAAAAGCACAGCGGCTACCGTAGGCCTTAAACCCTCGTCACTGGCGTAAACCCCCCCACCCCTCCCAAGCTGCAAGTTCGGGGCACCGCCGTCTTCCAAAGTTCCGGAGCCTATTGAAGGCACCATGAGCATGATTCTATTGCACAGGAACTTGTTGTTCACCACGACCGCTTCTGCCCCTTCCTTCACTTTTTCTTCTCCTCCTGCATCGACGGCTTTGCATCTCCGAAGCTTCTGCCTCATGGTGACTTTTTCTTCTCCCCTCTTTCTATGCCTCGCACTTGTTCTCATTAGTTATTGGACCGTTTCAGTACTTTGGATACGTATGGATGATGATGAAACAAAACATATTTCTCTCCTGTCAGTCAGGGGCATTGGCAATCCTGAAAATAATGAATAGAACTGACACAGACACACACACACAAACACGTGTATATACATGTATATTGATATCTCTCTCTATATATATGCTGACAAGACATAGACATTGAAGTTACTTATTTGATTGTCAACACCTCGAGAGAAATGATATTTGCTGTTTCTAATTGGATGCTAGCCATAGTTTTATACGCACTACTATTCCATTACATACGCGTAATCAATACTGATAAGACGTGTTAAAATATATAATGAATGAGGCAGTTGTCTTCAGTTTAGCTGTATTTTGTTACGTCTTTCATGGACTGTAGATCAATGGACTGGACTGTTTCCTCTTACGGGAACTGGAACAAGGGAGGCATTTGGTTCATTTTCTTTTATTGGAATGATTCATTCAGAGAAAAAGATTAGTATTATTGACTTCTGAATTTCTTGAGTAAGTTCTGTGTTACTGCGTAATGTAGCGCTGCAGATGCATTTTTTATTTTGACAGTAATGTTGGATTTTGGAAATAATATTCTTTTGGATGTGAAATGGTGTTATAGTTGGAATTAAGGGCACTTCAGAACCCACCCAGATCACATTCAACATGGAGCGTCTCCAGCAGTATTAAATGCCAAAAGAGTTCCCAACTTAAATTTGGAAAGCCTGTGACAATGTCAATCAAGCATGCAAACATTGGACAAAGCTTTTGTCTTTTCAATGGCACAAGTGATGTTGTAAGGTGCACAGCCGTTATCCCTGTATTTGCAAGACGAACATTCTCTAAATCTTTGGAATCTCTGAATAATTTCAGTTTCCCATATTTGGAGAAAGGTTTTGGAAGGAGTTTAATGAATGATGGGATTTTCCCTAAGAGATATGTTTCTTATGTCCGGAAAGGGGAAACTAGAAACAAGACTATAAATGCTGTAGATGGAAAGCATGATAAGCCTACTTTGGGCTTAAAAAGTTCTAATAAACACAAGAAATGGGCAAAATCTTTCGTAGTTCATGGCAAAGATAGAGATAGAGATGTAACTTCTAGTACCTCTGTTTCTAAAGATGTAGATATGGTAACTTCAAAAAGTTTAGTTGAAGACAAGGGATTGTCGACATCAGCACCACCTGCTAATGCTAAACCGGACTCTAAACTCACTGGAAGAAATAAGTCAGGAAGCAAAACGAACAAGAATTCTGTTGGCAATTCATTGGAAGAGGTTGCTGGTGCACAGGATTCTGTAAATTCTTCTGAAGTAAATACATCCCATCTTTTTGATGTGGGCCAGAGCTCCTCACGTATTTCAAAGGTTAGTAAATTATTATTTGAAATTAGGAAATAATTCTTTTTAACGTTTACTGTTGAAGCATTCTTACTGACACAGCTTTTTTACAGAAGAATTCAACAAAGACTGCTTCAGAAGAAGTACTTGATAAACCCGCTTCTAAGAAGAAATTGTCAAAGAAAAAAAGTGGGAGTTCCAGTGAGAAAGGGAAATTGATGAAGGCTACAAATGAGTCAAAGCAGGACGTGATCCATGAAGTGAAACTTCCAGAGAAAATTACTGTCAAGCCGCTATATCCTCCAACTGGAAAGTCTGTGGTTGTTGTGGAGTCTGTCACGAAGGCAAAGGTTATTCAAGGTTACCTTGGTGATATGTATGAAGTCTTGCCAAGCTATGGGCATGTTAGGGACTTGGCTGGAAGGTCTGGATCTGTGCGCCCTAATGATGATTTTAGTATGGTGTGGGAGGTTCCCGCTCCTGCCTGGACCCATCTTAAGAGCATCAAAGTGGCACTTAGCAGGTACATTCTCTTTCCTTCTCATTCACCCTCTTTTTATTTCTTTAGTTCACCTATTAAGTTCATTATAAAATGTTATATATTATGTTACATTCTCATACATATATCGTGCACATACGTTGAGAAAAGGAAAAAAATTCTAATTCAACTGCAAAGTTGTTTACTGTTCATTATCTTGGTTTATTGACTAGTCGTGTTTTTAAGAATTGATTGGATTGTTTTTATTTTGTGTTGTTTTTATATGTATGTGGCTGATAGCTGATCTCCTGCTCAATTCATTTTGGCTTGTGCCTTAGAGCAGAAAATCTTATTCTTGCATCAGATCCTGATCGTGAAGGAGAGGCTATTGCTTGGCACATTATCGAGATGTTAAAACAACAGGATGCTTTGCATGTGAATTTATCTATAGCAAGGGTTGTCTTTCGTGAAATTACTGAACAATCTATAAAAGGTGCTTTGCAGTCTCCTCATAATGTTGACGTGAATTTGGTTCATTCGTACCTGGCACGGCGGGCTCTTGATTATTTGATTGGGTTTAACATTTCACCATTACTATGGAGGAAGCTACCTGGTTGCCAATCAGCAGGGAGAGTCCAATCTGCTGCACTTTCTCTTATATGCGATAGAGAAATGGAAATTGATGAATTTAAACCACAGGAGTATTGGACTGTAGTTGTTCAATTGAACAATAAAGAGCTGACATTTAACAGGGATTATACTTTTCGTGCTCACTTAACTCATTTTGATTCACTAAAGTTGAATCAATTTTCAATTACCTCTAATACCCAGGCAGTAGACATTGAAAACAAAATAAAATCAGTGGATTTTCATGTTATTAATGTGAAAAGAAACAAAATTCAAAGAAACCCTCCAACACCTTATATAACATCCACTCTTCAGCAAGATGCTGCAAACAAGTTGCATCTCACACCAAGTCAGACAATGATGGTATACAAATTCATGAATTCCTTTTCTATTGTCATACTTGTTTATTGAAGTGTATGGATGCCAAGTTTATTTTCCTGTAGAACCATCATTGTATGATTATTTTAAATTTGATGATTTTTCTCGAATTACTTTTGCCTGTAACTTCTGTTGCCTAATGAATGCAGCATGCTCAGAAACTCTACGAGGGAGTTGAACTATCTGATGGCAAAGCAGTAGGTTTGATAACATATATGAGAACTGATGGATTGCATGTAGGTATCACTTTGGTAGCAGAACATAGTGATATGCTTTTTCATGAATGTCTTTTTCTATAGCATTTTCTTATTATTGTTGTTGTTGGTTACTATATCATTATTTTATTTTGTGATGATGAGACTTATTGGGGTGCAAGAGTGTTAATTGTTTACACGATGGGCTGACGGGTGGAATGTCTGTAAAAATGGTTTACATAATTCAATAAATTTAGCTCTGCTGAGCTATATTTTTAACGAGAGTATACTATGTGTGCCTAAGAAGATCTGTATGTGGATCCTAAACTACATAAAATTTTTGACTTTTACTCATGCTGTTGGGCATATGAATGATACATGTAAAGTTATTTCTTGTATTGGTCGAATAATCTTATCTGCAGCTAATCCTTTCACTTTTAAGTACCTCAAAATTTTTATTTTTACATTTTAGATTTCTGATGAAGCTGTCTCTAATATACGCTCACTGATCGTTGAAAGGTGAGATGCCCTCTTCCTTACATCTTTATGCTCATTCTGGGTTTCAGTACTATTGATGTATTGTACTGTGCAAGCTTACTGGTAGTAATTTTGGTCATATTGACTGCTTGCATATCTGGGAATAAAAAATATGTTTTTTGGCCAATCGAGGTGCAAATAGGATGCCAAATCTTCTGCTACAATTTTGAATGGCTTAGTCTTCCTAATTTACACTTTGTGCATTTCTAGGTGTTCTTGGTATCAGAATTCTTTTGCAAGTGACAAGTCAAAGCTTTACCTAGTGTCTTAATTGTCACTTGAATTTTAGACTTTTAAATAAAGTGAGAAAAGAGTGACGTTTGGAGTATGTTATCTTAAACACCTTAGATCCTTCATAAGATCTCCATAATTAATCTGTATCATCCCTCTTTATGGGTATAAGATATCTTAATGACTTTCTTTGTGGGTTTCAGCGGGTTTTTATTTTAATAGAAGGGCATCCCTACGGATATACAACAGGGTTCTAAAGCTTTTCTGTGCTACTGAGTTTGTAAATTTTCTTAGATTTTGCATGGCTTTTCTCTTATCATCAACAATTCTTCTTCCATATTGAAAAAGAAACCCATCTATTTGTGCCAATAAACAAAAGAAGAAAACAAGAATTAAACCTTACTAATTGCCATGATTGAAAATTGTGTTTAAAATAGTATAATAGTTCAGTTCTATTCACATGCAAGTCATATCTGGTCATTTCTTACTGCAACTAAGCAATTTTCAGCTGTACTTGCCTCTTTAAATTTCAATGATTTCGTGTCTAAATCATGTTCTGATTATGTTTTTGTTTATAACCAATAACTTACTGCATACAGGTATGGTCAAGATTTTGCCTCACAAAATGCACGGAAATATTTTAAGAAGGTTAAAAATGCCCAAGAGGCCCATGAAGCCATTAGGCCTACTGACATACGCAGGTTACCATGTAAGCCAATTATTTTATGATGCATGCTATTTTCTTTAGTTTCTGATTTGATTATGTGAGCACTTATTAAATATTTAATGCAAACTCATTGTGATGTAACTGCTTGTTGGCCTGTCATTACCAGCAATGTTTGTTGGGGTGCTAGAGGAAGATTCCTTGAAGCTATACACACTTATTTGGTCAAGAACGGTTGCTTGCCAGATGGAAAATGCTGTCTTTGAGCAGGTTAGACTACTAATTCTCCATAAATTTATGGAACTTGTAGGAATATCAATCTTGCTGCTTTTTCCATCAATAATAAATTTATTCTTGGTCCTTTGCCTAAAAGCAACAGTTTTGGGAGAAATGGTTCTTTGCACATGCATATGAAATTTATCTGCCAGAGTTTGGTCAGCTATTTTAATAAGATCGTTGTTTAACATCCTTTTGATTCCAGATACAACTTGATATTGGAAATGCCAATGAGTCCATTGTGTTCCGATCTGCAAGCTCAAGGGTTGATTTCCCTGGATATCAGGCAGTGTTTAAGGTATGATGTAGATGCCAGCTTCTTGATGATGTAAGGAAACCATTTGATCAACCCTATTAACAGATTTTAGTCATTTGCACAGCTGATTATAGTCCCTTACACGGAAATCCATTCATTTTATTACTATTTTCATTATTATATTTTGAGTTTAAGCTCTGGTTGTTGCAACTGGTACAATGCCTATGATTATTATGAGGCTAGCTTTTAATAAACTAATTTTTCGAAGATCACCCTTCTGACAGTAAATAAAATGCCACAAACAGGATCTTTGCTAATGCAATACTTTCAAAGATTTCTTTATTGTTTGCTATGCATGCAGATTTCTTTGTCCGATTCTGCCATCCCGAAAGAAAAATTTTCTTAGTATGTATATACTCGTGTTTTGATTTGTGTGCAACTGTGCAATTTCTTGTTTGAGTGTTATTTTTAATTTTTACTTTGGCGGGTGACATATGTTTGATTTCAGTGATGTAAGCACAGTTTACTTATTTAATGAAGCTTGCATTCAATTATTTCTTTATCGGTATTGCATTCAATTATTTCTTTATCGGTATTGGTAAAGTGTGAGATGTTTAGTATTGTTTATTGTTTTGAAAATCTTTTCTTTTTTCAATGGAGGTTGAAAATGTTCACATGTCACCTTTATTTTAGTTGTTTGTCTCCTCACTTACATGTAGGTTTTTGTTGTAGGACACTGAGGTTGATGGGGTACAAAACAAAGAAAATTATGAATCAGACCGTAATGAAGCTTTTGGGGTTCTAAATGCATTGAAGGTAATATTAGATGTTGTTTAGTAATTAATTTGTTTTTTAATGCCAATGAAACCAATTTGATGCCTTCTCTCTTTATATTATTTGGATAGAATGCTGTACTTGCCTTCCTTTTTGTGTTTTGCCTATGGTTTTTTCTTGAGGGGCTCCTTGAATGGACTTACTGATAGAAAATGCTCATTTCAACGAGTCTTGCATTATTCTATTTTTGTTTCCTTTTCTAGTGGGATTCTCAACCCAGGTCCTCTCCTCTTTTATATATATGTATTCTATAAGTAACATCAAATCTTTTTAGCCCTGTCATTGGATATGATACCTTATCATTCCATGGTTTTGCCTTTTGACTATTTTTTTTTGGTCAGTGCCTTTTGACTTTGAATACAAGGCCTTTATGGTATAATTTCTGTGTTTTGGTTGGAGATGAGCAGACACCGTTGGCTTTATTGATTTATGCCTCAATGTCCATTAACTTTATTATGTCACAGATTTGCTCTTACTGACTTCTATTTTAAAGCCAGGGGATCCAATACATCTTGTTCAAAGTATGTCATCACCTTTCTTTCATTGGAATTCGAGGACTACTATAGACCATAATTGAGGTTGCTTTCATGTGGGAGGATAGTTTTCATTTCTTCTGCACTTGTTCTCCTTCTGATTTCTTTATTTATGCGCCCCCTTTCCTTTTTTTGTTTTTTTTGGGGGGGGGGGAGTCTTTTGCGATCTTGTATTTAATAGGTTAAGAAGCTTGAGGAGCTTGGGATTGGGAGACCTTCGACATATGCAACCACATTGAAGGTTTTACAGGTAACTGACTTGTGAAACAATCCGATTATAATACTTTTATCTTATTTATCTTCTTTTACATAAAGACTAATATGAGTATTACTGATTTGCTAAGATATGTGCTTGAGTTCTTTTGAGTTCAGATCATTGATTGAGCTGAACTGCTAGCAGTTTAGTCTGTTAGGCTTCACTCAAGCATCAGCTTCCCTTACTTTGAATTGTACCAGGCCTAAAAACTGATTGGAGATCATTTCCTTCATTGGTCTTTCTCATTGCTCTAAGCAAATGTTTTGATGTCTACTTGTTGGAATGTCGAGCAATGGCTAGTGTTTGAACTTAAAAAATCAAGCAATGCCTAGTGTAATGACTTTTAGATTGTAGAATTCTTTTGTTGACATTGCTGTCGTGCCATTTGTATATTTTACTGCATCCTACAAGAAAGTGTTTGTCCTTGGATACATCTATTTTTTGTGTCTGTTTCAAAAAATTCTGAGCCTTCAGTTGCTTTTTGCATCAGGACAGAAAGTATGTGAAAGTAAAAAACCGTGTCCTGCATCCAGAATTCCGGGGTCGCATGGTAAGCTTAAGATTCTTTATTTTTGTATAAACAATTTTGTGGGGATGAAAATGATTGATATATTGTTTTAATATTTAAATATTCCCACAAATTGGAGTCCTTGGAATGCTGTCTTGTACAGTAGATTGATGCTTTAAAAATATATTATTTCAGGGTTTCCTCTTGGTTTCCCCTTTTTCATTCCCCTGCGTAGCTTATCTTTACGAATTGCAAATTCTCTTTTCCAGAAATAAGATCTATGTCCGTTTGTGGATGTAGCTGTGGCCCAGTTATGTTATGATGACCAATAACGTAACATAGTGTGCGTCTGAAGTTAGAGTAGTCCACAATTAATTTCTGTTTTCCCCTTTAATATCATTTTACATTCTCAATTAGATAACCATCTAGAATCCAAAACTTGATGTTCTTATAATGCTATGCCTTAAAGCTTTAACTGCAGCATAAATTTGTTCAACCAATCTTTGATTTGAGTGCATTCCTCCTCGCCCTTATATCTTATTTGCAGCTTTATTGATTCAACGACCTTTTTTAGATTTGTGGAAGGCATACATCTTAATCAGTTGGGCCTATTATCTGATGCTCCTTTATTTTCTTGAAAAATTGAAAGTGCATGAGAAACATCGGACAAATGTTGCATTGTATGCCCATAAGAAATACTTAATCATTCACGCTCTTTCTTTTGTTATAATTTCTTATGAATGTGCATTGCATTATTTTACTCTGTTGACTCAAATGATTATAGGATGCCAATCAATTTATTGTTCTGTAGAAAGTTTGGGATATGCCCAGATGTGGAGAGCATTTCATGTTTGTTCTCTTGATGATGCATAGGTTTCGGCTTTTCTGTCTCATCGTTTTTCAGAGGTCACAGACTACGGTTTCACTGCTGATATGGAGACTGAGGTATCATGGTTGTTTGCACTACATATTATGTTTAGCCACTAATGTGATTGTATTTCTCTACTTTCCCATCTCGTACAACTAACAAACTAGCTCCTTTATCTCCATCCTATTTAAATCTTATATATTCATCATGTATTTATTTATGTTCTTTTCCTTATATACTAGCTGTAGAAGATGGATTTGCCAGCCTATTTTATTGTACTATTTCTTTAAACTCTTGCCTTTGATTCAGCTTGATAATGTCTCTTCTGGATTAACTGAATGGAAAGGCCTCCTCAGAGATTACTGGAAGCGATTTGAAAAATATTGTGAGCTTGCTGCTAATGTTCATATTCATCAGGTACAAGCATTCTATTTGCTCAATTTTCAGTTATTTTGAATTATCAGATATGATATTCTCTTGCCCTTGTGTGTACATGGCCTGGGGTCAATTATTATTGATGTTTGATTCTGCACATGCACCAGCAATAACCTTTTAATACTGATTTCCACCAATCCGGATGCTTCATGTGATATTTGAGAAAAATTGAGCACGAGACTTTTGACCAAATAACTTCTTGTACTTGATAAATATTGTATTGTCCATTAATTTTTGTTTCGGAGTGAATGTGGAATTTTGAGTATTACCCATATGACAGGTCATGGAAGCTTTTAGTGTGCGTTTGGATTAGTTTATTTTAATTGATTTTATACTGTACTGAGGTAAATATGTGAGAGAAGTTTTTCTCGGATTGTGTGAGAATCACTTTTCTAAGTGATTTACAAACACACACTTGATCTACTAGTGGGTTTTAAAATAACATAAAAAAAATTATCCCGCAAAAAATTGTTTTAAATTTGATTTATTTTACAATGCTGTTGACTGATTTAAATTAAAACGCTACTCAAGTACTTTTATAGTTTGTTAACTAATAAATTAAAACGCTACTCAAGTACTTTTATAGTTTGTTCACTAATAAAGATTGTATGCTACTTACAGGTGGAGAAGATGTTGGAAAAGAAATTTGGGGATTATTTATTTGCATCTCTACCAGATCAGAGCAGGACATGCCCAAGGTAATATAATACCAAAATGTCTGCTTGATTAATTGCATCGTATTGTCTTTGCATTCATGTTTTGCATAATATCATCAATCTTTTTTATCTGCTTACTACAATATGAACTTTTTTCAGTTGTTTGGAAGGCATCTTGATTTTGAAAGTAAGTAGGATTGGTGCTGGCTACTTTATAGGTTGTGACCAACATCCAAAGTGCAAGTGAGTATTTTATTGCATATCTGGTTTATAGGATCTGACTGATGTGTAACTTATAAAACGCTCTACCTATCATATGCTACACAGGGCATTGAAAGGATTTTTTTTTTTGGTTTGCCACAAGGTTTTTATTATGCCTACTGTGCACAATACGTGGAAATTGTGTGATTTTCCAGATTTATTCTGATCATGGAAATAGACTCTGAAGTGAAACCTATGATCTTGGCTCAAATACTATGCATGTACTTCAAAGGGATTTGAGGATAGAGGCAGGAATCATAAATTACCCCGAAAAGAGAGAAAGAATAAGATAGATGGAAAATTGTGGATACGAATCCACAATGATCTACTATAGCTTGTACATGTCACTAATGGGTTACTTGGTATCATACACTCTATCTTATGATAAGGGCCTACTCTCTACTTCACCTTATGATAGGGATTGAGAATAGAAGATTAAATACTCCAATGTGGTGCTGTACATTAATTGTAACACCACAGGTGATCCTTCAACTAATCCCAGGCCTGATTTATACTAAACCTTCTAACTGCGAAATAAAGCAGAAATGCTGAAGAAACAGTAATTCTGATTGCTGAAAAAATAAGATCATGTGCTTGTTGATATCATGGTTCTGAATGTCTAATGCATTTTCAATGATCAATGTTAGATGTTAGACTAGGTCAGCCATGCCTTCATTAACTACCATTGTTGCGTCATGGAACTTAATGTTAGTCTTTACTCAATTGAAATTTTGGACCTTTGTCTTGCAACTTTATTTTTGTTGTATTCTTTTAAAAAAGGATTTGCCTTGTGAGTAATATTTTGTTTTATGAATTTAGAAATGAATGCATTACTAGCAGCTCTTGTTATTCTCGAAATAGGTATATTGCTAAAACATTATATACTGAGCATGAGGAAGAAGAAAGCGACGAACACAAAACTAAAATAGAGGAGCCAAAAGTCCTTGGTGTTCACCGTGGATCAAATGAAAAGGTTCCCTTTAGATCCTGGCCTTGGTTATATGCTTTATTGGACTGCAGGATTTTATGTTTTGCTTGGATGCTTGGATTTTATGAATGACTAAGATGATTTTCCTTCAGGTTCTTCTGAAAACTGGTCCTTACGGAAATTATTTGCAGCTTGGAGAAAATAGGAACGGTTACATACCTAAAAGGGCCTCTGTCTCCCATGTATGTCCAATTTTCTTTTTACAGACTGTACCATGAGAAACTCTTTTGGTCATTTTGCTGGTTCATTGCCATTGATATTTGACATTTTTATCTGTGTGTGCTTCTCATGTTCTGTGCAAACTCAAGTGTGGAGTAGACATACTTGTTGTTCCATGCGCATTATATATTGTTATTATCACATAAGATGGAAGTGTTTTTCTGTAAGACTTGCTGAGACATGAAAAGGAAAATGATATTCAGCTAAACAATCCAGATTGAAATCAATTTTTTTTTTTTTGTGTTTGTGAGGTGTTTGGTTTGATCTGTTGCTTCCCGTGAGAACAATTTTTCCCCAATGTATAGACGTCTAATAAATTATGCCATGGTGATTCCTTTGGATATATATTCTGGTGTGCAAATATGATTCATTTTTAGCTTCTTCCAATAGAAGGATAGAGTTTACAGACTTGTTATTTTCCAGATAAAGGATACAAATTCTATCACTCTAGAAGATGCGGTAGAGTTGCTGCGATACCCATTGACCTTGGTAAATCTCCTTCATGTTCTATTCAAATTCTTTTACACACACGAACATATAAATATTTGGAGTGTTTTTGAGTTATGACCTGATTGACCCTGCGTTCATGGTATCTTTTTAGAGTGTTTTGTTCAATACAAAGGCTAACCATTTTGCAAAGGTGAGATTAGCCTTTCCCTGCAACAAATTAATGTTGGCTTGTTATTAGGGTAACCATCCAGAGGATGGACAGCCAGTCATATTGAAGCATGCTAGGGTTGGGTTTGCTGTCAGACATCGACGAACAACAGCTCCTATCCCAAAGGTATGCTTATAGATTCAGAGCAACTTTGCTCCATTTAGGAACGGTTGAAACAACTAGGTCTGCTGTGTTCACCTCCTGCATGTTTATTGAAGCAATCTCTTGAAGTGTTACTTATTTTTCTTACGTTGATCTTGAAGTGTTGCTTATTAATTCTTGTTCACAGTTTAATGTCATGTTACCCAGGACATAGGCGGATAATTTAATTGGTCACAATTCCTAGTTGGCTTTGTTTGCAAATTTAATCTGAAATAGAATGCTGTCCTTACCTTGAAACACTGCTTGCTTTTTCCGCTGCGAACAGTGTCTTCTATAAGCAGAATTAATTGGATTGTTTTTGGGTGCTAGATAGTTTTGATATTTGACGTGAGGGATTTTCTTATTTGGAAACTGGCATGCAGAAAGTGAAACCCAGTGATGTGACGCTGGAGAACGCACTTGAATATTTGTCAAGTGAAGATGTGACATTATGCGGTCGGCCGAAAAGCAAGCCGAAGAAGGTTAAGGAAGGCGTCGAAGCTTGCTAAATATTTGCTATTTGCAACCCATTTTTGTTGTATTATTTTTTTGGTGGGGGAATCCTCTGCTCCGAGGACACCCATCTGAAATAAATTCATTTTTAGCTAGAAATGTAATATATATTGTACTGGACATGTGTCACCTGTATTTATTTATTTTCTTTTTGGTGATAAAAGGACTGCGAATCGGGCTATTGCAAAAGACTCTAGGGGTGGGAATACCCTTCTGTCCTCGTCGAGGATCTGGCCTCCAATGTATTTTATTTTTATATTTAAAAAACTTAAAACCAATAAATAGTTTCATTAACTTATATTTTCTTTCAAATACCTCTTTGTCTCTTTTCCTTTATCTTACCTCTTGTAAGCAGCCTCATAAATTTTTCCGTGATCATGAATGTGATCTCATGAGCATGGAGGGGTTCATTGGAAAATAAAATAGTGATCATGAATGTTATTGTAAAATAAAATATAAATTATTTGTTATAACGTCGAAGATTTCATTGGAATCAAGTCAGCTTGGTCATTGGTTTGAGCAGCAAGGGTTCTCAAATAGTTCGAGGACGTGATTTTTAGTTGTTTTTGCAACAAATTTTGGTTGGAAAAGATATGCTCTTTATTTTTTAGAAAATAATTATGAGGTCCAAAAAAAAAATATTATTAAAAAATTTATAACAAGTGAGCATTACATATTAACCTCTCTTTTGAGGGGAAGGTACTGACTTGAAGAGGAAACAAGCCATTAGGTATTCATACGCACTTATCTGTTTACAAAAATTAAGTAAAATGAATAATAATTTATACTAGGAAATTTTTTTAAAAAGACTCTGAAAATTTTTATATTTCAAATTGGGACTAACATTTATAAATCTAAAAAATGTGTGGGTCCATTAAGATATTTTAAAGTTTAGAGTCCATCCTTACACTTCCTCTCTCCACTCTCTCCAACTTTACTGAGAATTTTTTTTTTTATCATGGAAGCCCAGTTCAAGTCGATCTGAGAAGGACAATACTTCGCCGGCCACACATATCACAAGTTCTGCAACTCTCTGGGACCTCATCGAGAAGAACAATAAGCCATAAAATAAGCAGTATTTTAAAAAGCACTACTCTTAGGGTGTGTTTGATTCATCAGGGAAGGAATTTTAATAGAGAGAAAGTAAAGGGAGAAAAAAAGAGGATTTTATTATTACCTTGTTTAGATTAACATTAAGGGAGAGGAGGGGAGGGATTTTCATATTACCTTATTTAGTTCAAAAAGGGAGAGGAAGGAAAATAGACAAATTTACTTTATATTATTTTATATAATATTTTAATAAAATATAATATAGGGGTAAGATTAGGATATTAAAAAAATTATGAGTATATTAATATTATAAAATAATAATATATTACTTCTCCTCCAAATTTCTCCAATTTTAGAGGAGAAATAAAGTTGGAGAGAGAGAGAGAAAATTTTAAAAAAATTTCCCTCCCCTCTAATGAGCCAAACAAGGGAAAGGAAGCAAAATCCCTCCCCTCTTTCTACCTTACCCAGATACCCCGTACCAAACCAACCCTTAAACTAGGGGGAGATCAAAATGGGACTCAGAATTTCAGAAATCATCATCCACAGTCCCACCCCACCGGGAGTAGCACCTGCAACGGAAAACAATTCTCTGAAGAGTTCATGGTGACATTGCCCGAAAGTGATTGATGGGTCTCTGTTGGCCGAGGAGGACGATGTTGGAAAGCTGCCCGGACCCCCTTGACCCGGTGAGGGAGACTTAACCGGTAGCAACAGAACTGGATGAGCCATTGCACCTCACCCTTCCTCTTCGACC
The DNA here is from genome assembly GCA_037074615.1 of Leucaena leucocephala. Classification (NCBI taxonomy): domain Eukaryota; kingdom Viridiplantae; phylum Streptophyta; class Magnoliopsida; order Fabales; family Fabaceae; genus Leucaena; species Leucaena leucocephala. The sequence continues at coordinate 3,500,553 of CM073540.1, read as the reverse complement.
ACGAACGACCGGCAACGATTTTGTCAGATCCAAGTTTCTTCCTCTTCGATGTGGGTTTTGGGTTCTCGAATCCTAGTTTCTAGGTTCCTCAGAACTAAGTTTCTGAGTTCGCCTTCTTCGTTTGAGTCACAATTTTGTTGGGGTTCCTCAGAACCAAGTTGCGATTTCGTTTGGGTTACTCATGGTTCTGTGTTGCTATTGATTTGGGAGGATGTTGGTGTTCGATTCTGGTGGAAGATGAAGTGGAGTGATTTGGATCTGCAGAGGAGGCGGTGGGGGCTGAGAAGCGCGTCGTAGGTGATGCTTGAACGAAGAGAAGTCGCCGGTGACGCTTGAAGGAGACGGAGTTCCGCTGAAGGTTGGTTGTTTTTTTTAATAAAATAATAGACATTTTAGTCAAGTAGGTCCTTAAACATTTTTTTAAGAAAATTTGATTTAAGCCGAGGAAATTTTTTTTGAGAGATTGTGAAATCTTAATCTAAAAATAATTTAAAAAATGAATCTATTGTTATTTTTTAATTTTCATCCCAATTATTATTCATTCCTTTAGGATCATTCCTATTAGTTATTATTATTTTTTTGTTTGAGTTATTTTTTCGGACAATGTTATTATTTTATAATTTAAAAAATTAATCTTTAAATTTTGGGAGACTTTATAGTATTTAATAATTTTTTTTAGGATTTCTCTATAATTAAGCTTTTTGCGGAAGACTTAAATATAATTTTTTTTTCTTTTTGTATTTGTAAATGTGAGAGTATCAATGATGTAATAATGTCCGGAATCTTTTTAAGATTTTGGCTTTATACTATTTATATTGGACTTTAAATTTTAAAATGCCATTTCTAAGTAACATTTTAAAGTTAATTTTTATCTTTCTAATAAATCATAATCCATTCCCAAGGACGGTTTGGATACGAAAAGTTTCTTCTCTGTTTTTTTATTCACGGAAGATTTGGTTTCTTTTTCTAATGAAAATATCTAATTTCTAATATTGAAAGGCAATTTCGATGTAAATTTTCATAAGGCATTTATATTTTTTTCTTTCACTAATATGTGCTTAGGAGAAATTGGCAACATTTTGGCCGCTTTTGCCAAAACGTCATTTTTGGGATACAGAACGCTTGTAATATTCATTTTTTTGGACAACCACTCGTAATATTCATGTGGAGTTTTGTTAACATTAGATTAATAAATTTGTCTGGGTGAAGTATATAAAAAAATGGAAAATGACAAAAAGATTTTAAAAAATAATAAATATTAAAATAAGATAAGTATTTATTATTTTTTAAAATTTTTTCTGTCATTCTCCCATGAAAAAGGCCTGTTCCCATAAAAATTAAATAAAAAGTCAAACAGGAGTTTTGATTCTCTTTTGTGGTTAAGAAAGAATTTTGATCAAGTTTAAGTAAACAAGATAATAGAAAAATATGATGGATACACGATCAATATCATTCGCAGTAAAGTTGCATCAGAAAATTTCTAAATACACGCCAAACTAAAGGAATGGTCTTCGGATTAATCCTAACCGACCTTCAGTTCCGAATCTCTAATTGAGAATTACCGGACGGAGCTTTATTTCATTTGTACCTGAAGTTGAGTGGGGAGTGCAAAATCCCAAAACCCGAACAAAGTTCTTGCATTTTCTCAGAATTACGGTAAGTTAATTTTCCTTTTAAATGTAATCTATAATGCGCCTCCTCAACGATTTTCAATTGTTAGATCGCCGAAAAAAGAAAGTAAATCGAATGCATGTAGAATATTTTTCTTCGAATTATATAATGTATTCATTGAATTCCCGATTCTCGATGATGTATACTGTTCCCCCCCCCCCTTTTTTCTCCTAGAGATCTGTCAGGATTGTCTCATAGGCTGTGATTAATAATTTCTAACGGGATAAGGTGAGGAATATGCAACAGAGGCTCAAGCTTCAGCAACAGCAAGCCCTCATGCAGCAAGCCTTGCTACAGCAACAGCAGATGTATCATCCAGGGATGCTAGCCGCTACTATGTCCCAGGTTCACTCCTTTATGCCTTTAGTAGCAGCAAATGGACCGTATCTTATTTATACCAAGGCATGAGATTTTATATGAAAGACCTTCCAAATGGACCGTTGCTTTTGTGAGATGTTATAATTTTCCAAAGACATGCATCGTAATATTAAATTTGTTCGCTTGACATTAGGAAGTTTTCAACAGCATTGCACATTTTCATTAAAGGAAAAAAAAAGGTAACCTTGCCAGTTTAAAGGGCTTCACTCAGCATTCTTGTGATTTGCCCAATAACTTAATCTTGCTGTAGTATTCTACATAATCTATATACCTACAGATATAAATCTAATATAAAATTCCAACAAGTTGCATTATTCTTGAGCCATGCATGTGGCTTTCATACCACGCACTGGTCACCGGATGCGTACTAATTAAACAAAAATAATCTTTTGAACATTAAAATGGTAACCGCTGCATTGTTAAAAGCCATTTTCACTGTGTTATGAGGTCATTGTTAGAATCGAGTAGACAGTTTCAATTTCTATTTCTATTGTTACCTTAATTCTTATAATATCCTTAAAAGCTTATATATAAGTGAAGTTTATTTTCAAGAACTAATTTGTTTATTATTTTAACATTTAGGGGATTATTTCTCATGCATTTATGACTGAAAATGCCATAAGATGGTTAAGTAATAGTGTAACAAACTTGTGTTGAATTAAATAAAACTCTTTAAACCATCGAGGAGTAAAGTGATGTTGGGCCGAATAGAAGGGCTATATTGTATTCATTTACCCTTTTGAAGACATTGCAATTTGCAAACCTACTGAACTTAAAACTGGGAAATTAGAATGGAATATAGCAGCATGACATGGAGGATGAGATAACAACAAAGATTTCTCTGCTTGTTTTGATTCTATTTAATGTTGCTTTAGAGTTGCTGGGACCTTCTCTCTTTCCCTTGTTAATTCTTCTGTTTTGACAATCTTGCAGATTGAGCCTATTCCAAGTGGAAATTTGCCTCCGGGATTTGACACTTCTACATGCCGCAGCGTGTTAGTGTTATGCGACGTTTTCTTCCATTCACCTCATTGATTTTCAATTGCTACAGTTTTCCGTTTGATTTCTTGTTATAGAAGGCATAGATTTATTTTCTAACAAGGTATTATCTGTTGATGATCTAAATGTCTTGTAGGCAAATTTGGTTCTACTAGTTTAATATGATTTAAAATAATAAGCATACCAGAAAAAAAAAATTCTAATCTTCTCACCTTGACACTTCATTAATCTGAATAATGTGCTTTCAGTTATGCAGGAAATATTCATGTAAATGTTACTGAAAAACTTCTTGCTGAAGTCTTTCAAAGTGCTGGTCCTCTCGCAGGGTGCAAGCTCATAAGGAAAGAAAAGGTTTCTTTTGATGTGCAACTAAATGTTTCCTCCCTGTTCATGTCCATTAAACTTTGTTGTTCATGATCATCTAGCCTCTTTTAACTAGTATAAGTATTTATTTCAATAGCTTAAAGATAACATATTTGTGTTAATTCTCTCATATATCTTGATCATAGGAGTTAGTGATGGGAGTAGGATTATTGTTTTCTCAAAATGTCTCACTCTTTTTCTTTCGTAGACATTTTCCTAGAACTGTTTAGGTAGATTTCAAGGAGTTCTATCAGTACATACATATCAGTTTAACAAATGTTTGGTGAAGCTGTCCTTCAATATAAAAGAATTATTGTTTTCACTGTCTCTCTTTGTTGGGAATCTTTTCATGCTGTGATGAATGGGGCTATAATACCTTTTACTTGTCCTAAGTTGTGACCACTTGTCTATCAAGATGTTTACCAACCTTGGCAGTGTAAGATAAGCCTCACTAACCTGGAATTTTGTAAGCTGAAAACTTAGAGCTTGAGAGAGAGAGAGAGAGTGCAGCATTTGAGAAGGTCATAGATTTCTTTAGAATTTACATTTGTTACATGTCTATTGGCAGTCATGATTCCTGAAGTGGGGAGCAGTGTAAAAATTCCCTTGACTGGCTCTTTGTGTAGCCTTTGCTTATAATTTATATTTTGTTTGATCTATTTGTGTTCCTTGTCTTTATTTGTTATCTTTGCACTTGTTTTATTGTTCTATTGTGTCATGATCATTGCAGTCCTCGTATGGTTTTGTGGATTACCATGACAGAGCATCTGCAGCCCTTGCAATAATGACATTGCATGGACGCCAACTGTAAGAACTGTAGTTGTATTTTGGTCTTTTTGAATGAGGAGGCGTTCTATAGGAATTTTCACTTATTTGGCAATATAGATATTACTGTGATGGTTTTACAGAATACTGTTCATTCATTCAATCTTGAGAAACTTCTATTGAGTTTTTTTTTCCCTTTTTCTTTTTATTGTATTATGAAGTCGTAGTGACATTGCATCAATATTTTTTTTTTTCCAAAACCACTTGCAGCTATGGTCAGGCACTTAAGGTGAATTGGGCATATGTCAATACCCATAGGGAGGATACTTCAGGTTACTTTTGGGCATGCCCTATTTGTTATTATTGTTATTGTCATAATTATTTTTCTCTATCTTTTTCTTGGGGGACTTCTTTTTGAACCGTATATTCCTTTAATTTGTTCAAAATATCAGGGCACTTCAATATATTTGTTGGTGATTTGAGTCCAGAGGTTACTGATGCAACTTTATTTGCTTGCTTCTCAGTCTATCCTAGTTGTTCGTGAGTTCCTCATTGCTTTTTTTGTTATTCTTTATCAATTTTTGTAGTCACTACATCAAGGCCCTGTGTTCTTTCATTGTCACTTAAGTCATTAGGTAGCTAGTTTAATAAGGGCAGCTGATTTGGGGAATATGGCCATCATGGCTTTAGTTGGTCTTGCATGATATTTAAGTTTTTGGTACTTATTTTTTATTTTCCCTCTTATTGTACGCAGTGATGCAAAGGTTATGTGGGATCTCAAAACTGGTCGGTCAAAAGGTTATGGTTTTGTTTCTTTCCGTGATCAGCAGGTATTGCTTATTCTGTTGTAATGTAATTTGAAATGTGCAAGAAAAATGAACTAATGCACCCTCCTGCTTGAAAAGAAGGAATCTATTTTCTTTAAGGACTGTTCCTAGTGGTCTGTCACATTATAAATGCTGTATCTCTCAAACCTCTTCCAAGTTAAACTATGTCAAATGTTAGTCCTCGAGCTGTTAATGGGGTGCTTGTTCAGGGTATTGACGTGCGCTTTATGCAATTGATATGCAGGATGCTCAAAATGCCATCAATGATATGAATGGTTAGGCATTTAACTATTAATTGAAATGTTCTTTTCTTTTCTTTCTTTCTTTTTTAAATTATCATATTTTAAATCTTGTTCCTACCAATTGTGACGTTTAATGCCTTCTGTAGGTAAGTGGCTGGGAAATAGGCAAATACGATGCAACTGGGGAACCAAGGGCGCTGGTATGAGTACCAATGAGGAGAAGAACAATGACACCCAAAATGCTGTTGTGCTTACAAATGGGTCTTCAGGTATCTTGATTTTTTTAATATGTTGAGCCATTTATGCAACACCATTTCTATATAGGTGTTGATTGTTCTGTTGATTTTCTGAATGTCTGGATTTAGGTTATCTCATTTGCTTGAATTTGCTGTACATGCCATGTAATTCACAATGTATGATGGAGCATGCTCACATGCAAGCATGTGAGTTCTAGCAGTTCAATGTTTGTTAGCCCCATGCTATCTACCATTCAATACCTTTCTTCTAGATAGTGCCATTCTAGCCTTGGTAACTTATCCAATTGCTTGGTTTTTTGGTTAGACAATCGATTCATGAGGTCCTAAAAAAATTTGCTTGGTTAACTCTTAGGGCATCTGGTATAGCAATCTTGATTTAACTGGAAAATTCAACATTTTTTTATATCCATATTAGATGCAATTGCTGTTGCTTCTTTATGATGCTATATCTATATCTATCCTTAGAAAAAATTAAAATTTTTGGTGTCTGGAATTCAATTGGGCATTAGGACCTTGGTTGATCTCTTAAAATTTGTCTATTCTGTATGCTCTTATGAAAAGATACGTGTAAACAGATTAGGAACGTTAGGATTTTGTTGACAGATAAGTTATTCATTTTGTTTTGCTCCATGGTTCTACAGATGGAGGTCAGGAATATAATAATGAGGATGCTCCTGAAAACAGTCATGCCTATACCACCGTTTATGTTGGCAACCTTCCCCATGATGTAAGTTAAAAGAACTGGAGTGAAATGTTATGGTTATCTTTAACACAATAAATTATTGTATAACTCTGATCCGAGTGTCTCATTCCCTAGCAGAGAAATTATTTTAGTTAACACTTGACTGGTTTGGCTCAATTATAGACTATAGTAGTCTTTAACCATATTGTGGATGTAGGTTATATGCCCTTATCTGTTTTAAAGCCTTTGTGACTTATGAACTGTTTTTTGGCCTGGTTTTTAATTTATTACATTTTTGTCAATTGCCTGAACTCCGAATGAATTCCTTTTGGTTTGTATGTATTTTGGCCTTGAACTAATTAAAGGTGTGTTTTTTCCTGGATGGTGAATGGTATTGTTGTTTCTTTCAAATTATGAGTTGTTTGGTTTTCAGACTTGATTAGTAACTTGTCAAATTCCTACAAATGTTGTTTGCGTGGTCGTAGGTAACGCAAAATGAACTCCACTATCATTTCCACGCATTGGGGGCTGGAGTGATTGAGGAGGTCCGAGTTCAAAGGGATAAAGGTTTTGGATTTGTAAGATACAACACTCATGAAGAAGCAGAGTTGGCCATTCAGATGGCTAATGGAAGAATACTTCGTGGAAAAACAATGAAGGTGAGAAGTCGTCTTCTTTTTGCTTATATGGTCAGTGAACTTTTCCCTTTTATGGTTGGCAATAATTCTGGAATATAATAGACCTCCACTTCATTTTTTGCAGTGTTCGTGGGGTAACAAGCCAACACCTCCTGGAACAGCTTCAAACCCACTACCTCCTCCTACACAACCTTATCAAATCCTTCCCACAACAAGGATGAACCAAGGCTATTCTCCTACTGAGTTATTGGCTTATCAGCGCCAACTGGCCTTAAGTCAGGCTGCTGTATCTGGCCTTTCAGGTCAAGCTCTTGTGCATATGACTGGTCAACATGGCCTTGCTGCTGCCTCCATTAACTTAAGCTCTGGGGCATCCCAAGCCATGTATGATGCATATTCTGGTAATTCTTCAAGGCAGCACCTCATGTACTATCGTTGACTTCTGGGGGGCATGTCTCAAGCTTCCACCTTTCTTTATTATCTCAAAAATGGGCATTTTGATTGAGTCATCATATAAATTTATTTTTATGGTGTTGTACATGTAATTTTTTTCCATCGATCGTTTGATGACCCAGAAAAGGAATTTACATGGGTTTGCTAGATGCTGCTGGTCTGGGTTTTAGTTTCTTTCTAATTGTATTGTATAGGATGATTTTGTACTTCTCATGTAATCAATTTCACGATTCATGTTCTCCTCTTGAATGGTCCTATTGGTTGTGGGACAAATTCTTCTCCCCCCACACCAACCCCCCCCCCCCCAAACAACACTCCGCGGCCAAAAAAACAATTGTCCTGTAAGATGAATTAAAGCAGATGTGTGTAACATGTTTATACCTTCAAAATAATTAGTTTTATATAGTTCAATATGTACTTAATTCTTATTTTATGATATAAATTATAAATATAAAAATATATGTAGTTCAGTATATATCGTTGGCAAATGAACTCATTTGGCAATATATAATTAATCTAGAATAATGTCAAATCAACTAACTGGGTGGGTAGGGGTTGGTCTAGGTAAAAGGCTAGGATATGTCTGTTTAGTTAAAAAAATATTAGAATAACGTCAAATCAAATGACTCTTACAAGCTGACATAAGATTACAATACAACCAGAACAAATAAACGTGTAGAATCAGCGTTCACTTATGTTTTTCGTATTGACTTGGTGAGGAAATCAACCCTATCTCAAATATATATAAAGAAGCAATTTTCTAAGATAATTTCTACCATCAAACAATCATAAAAAGCCACGTATATAGTTCATTGATCTGATCATCATGGAATCCAAGAACAAGACAGGTTACAACCTAGTTCCATACGAGGATCACACCACACCATACACGTGGAGGAGCCTGTATAGGAATTATCCCCAATATATAACGATGAAGATGGAGAGAGAGAGAGAGAGAGATGAAGGAGAATAAGAAGGTTCGTCTCAGAAAAAGGGCATTCTGGGTTTGCTTCTCTGATGTTCAAATTGGGTCGAGGGTGTTGTCTGACGATGAAGCAAGAAGAAAAAGGAGGAGCTTGATGATGAAGAGTTCAAAGTCAAAGAAAAAGGGTTCTTGTTTTCCAATGTTGAGATTGAGCCTGAAGACACGGAAAAAATCCAGAAGCTTGCGGAGAAGATGAGTAACAAGTCTTGCTTCCTCATCTGTTTCTCCAACATTCAGGTGGGCCTATAATGAGAGTAACAGTCATTTTAATGTTCATTAGGTTAACTTTGTTTGAATGTTTCTTTAGTTTCTCTTTCATTTGATCTGTTTGTACGTTGTGGTTAAAGTTCAGGTTAACTTGGTTTGTTTGTAATAAATCGTATTGTAGCAAATACCAGTGTCGTTAGTTCCTGTCTCAATAACAATACTGTTTTTTAATGATAGAATTTAAAAAATGAGTCATATTGTTATTTTAAATTTGCCAACGAGTCATATTGTACATTACTTCTGAAAAGATCACCTTGTATCATTCTTATATGAATATTGATATTAATATTGGTATGTTGTATTTGTAAACTACTATTTCCTTTCCAGTATTTTGCTGAGGATAGGAAGTCATATTATTGTTTTCTGCTTCGAAATGGGTTGAAGTTCTCGGTTTTTCTTTTCTGACGTGAAAATCTTCTTAGTCCTTCGATCTTAAAAAGTAAAATAATAGCATTTCATTTAAATAAACTAATTTGGTTTAGCAAATATCAAGGGAAAATGACGTATAAGTACATCAAAATATGCAAATGACAAAATAGTTTCGTGAAATGAACTTATAATAGTGAGGTCCTTGTGGACTTTTCTGAAATTAAGTTTCTTTGTGAAATAATCTTACTGTCGTACCATTTGACCAATGGCCGGAGTTTTGACCCTGACAATCAGAGAATTATTTAAGGAAGGGATGCTTTAGAGATTAATCACTTCTTCATCTTAAGAAATAGCACTTAAGCAATAACAATCACTATTTTAAAGTTTCAGTTAAAGATGAATAATTAATTCAGTTTAAGAAATAATATTTTAATCATGTGAAATCACAAAAAAAAAATTGTGTGTGTTTGCATGGATTTACAAAAAGTAAAGTATGTTATATCTATGTTAATTGATAAATTCCATTGGAGCTAGCGGTAAATTGATTTTTATTTACATAACTATCCTCAACGAGACGTGAAAAAGAAACGGTAAAAAAATACAACGCAGTTGTTCAAGTATTTGAAGTAAATTTTTTTAGATCAAATTATGGAATGTATGAAATATTAATACCAAAAGAATACTTGAAAGACTGCTTCTATGGATTTGAAAATCAAGTATGCTATTACATGGACCCACCTAAGTAATTTACAATTAATCCTTGACATCGGACAAAAGTTTCTTTTCTTCAAAGATTGTTGATTTCTCAAGCAGGACTTGATCTATTTCCTTTGCCCTCCCCAGAGTAACCGGGTTGATCCTGCACCTGGCCAACCACACCCAGCACAACTCATTGTGAATAAACTACAAAAACTGATTTTTTGGCAAAAAGGAAAAAAAAAAGTTGATAGAAAATTCAAAACATACCACCGGCATTGAAGCTTGGCTCAGATTGGGAGGGCTTAAATAGCCACTCGTAATTGAATGGTGATTAGTACTTTCAGCAAGCATTCTCATTCTGTTTAGTTCTGGCAATATGACTTTTCCCAGATCAGGCCTGTCCTTCCTCCTTAACTCTGCACACTTGAGAGCCAAATTGGCAAGATTCAAGGCCTCTTCTTCTGGCCAATCAGGCACCGTTGGATCCAACATCTCCTTGAATGTTCCCTTTTCAATGGCTCTTTCAACATGATGAGTCAAACCCATTGGTGGTCTTGCTGTTATTATCTGCAAGAAGATGACCCCAAGAGAATATATGTCTGATTTTACCCCTAACATTCCTGTTTGCTGATATTCTGGATCTATGTAGCAGAAAGTTCCTGCAGTTGATGTCATGCGGTATTGTGTGACATTGTCGGCTACAGATGGTGGGACCAGCCTGGCCAAACCTACGTCGCTGATCTTGGCTACGTAGTTTCGGTCGAGTAAGATGTTAGCTGGTTTCAAGTCCCTGTGAACCAGAGGCTCTGGTTTTGTCTGGTGAAGGAACAATAAGCCAGTGCCTATTTCAGCTGCAATTTTGAACCTTAGCTGCCAAGAAATTGATGGAGTGTTTCCTCGGCGAAAAAGACGATCGTCCAAGCTTCCATTAGCCATGAATTCATAAACAAGACATCCATATTCCGGGCAGGCTCCTAGGAGAAGAACCATGTTTGGATGCCGTATGCAACTCAGTACCTCAACCTGTAAAAGAGACAACAGACATTGTAGTTGTAGCCCTTTTTGCTCAATATGACTTCAAAATTCAAACTTTTCAATATATAGTTGAATTTTCTGTGTTGGATATGTGGGGTTAGCTTGATTTTGTTGTTTAGCTTACCTCTCGTTGAAACTGTGATCTTCCTTGTGCTGCATCAGGACGTAGAACCTTAACTGCAACAGGTGTATGGTCCAGATAGCACTGGTAAACCGGACCATAACCACCTTCTCCAATTTTCTGTGACTCTTGGAAGAACTGGGTTGCAGCTTCAATGTCCTCAATGGAATACTTTCTATATCTGACATCTATATTTACTAAAGCATCTAATGCTTTCTTCTTCTCTTCTGCTTCTCTGAGTGCTTTCATTTCTGCACTCAATCTTTTTTGTGCTTCCAGTTCTGCTATTCTCTTTTGTGCCTCAGCAGCTTCAAGAGCTGCTTTGGATTTAGCCTTCTCCTTCTCTGCAATTGCCAAAGCAGCTTCCTCCGCTAGCCTCGCCTCTTCTAATCTTCGTTCTTCCTCTAACTTCCATCGCTGAAGTTCTATCGCCTGAAATGCAAAAGCAGGAACTACTGAAACTGGTTGTCCTTTTAAACACACAAAATAGGTACAATGCAATTTCATAACACACACCTTCTGCTTTGCTGAGAGAGCTTCTTTACAAGCTGTGCTGTACATTTCCATTGTTTGCTTGAGCTCCAACTTCAGTCTCCTCATTTCAGCCTCCACATCATCCTGTAGTTTCAGCATCATGTTGATGTTAAAAAAAACCTTCCTTTCATATGGGAATGAACATGAATTGTTATTGCTTGTGCTTACCAGGCCTGATGAAGAAGAAAGTCTGTCACTATCCTGTGAATTTGATGAGAATTCAGGAGGAGGGCTGACCATTTCCACAGACCTTCTCCCAAACTGCAAGGCCGACTCGAAACTATAGTTATCTGGTTCTGAGCTATATGATAGGCGAGGGTTGGAGAATCCAGCATCTGCGGTATCAAATAATGAAGGGAACATGCGATCTGTACTTGGCCTTCCACCACCAGAACTCACAAAGGATATGTCAGTATCTGGTACTGAGAGTTCCCCATAGGACTTCCCATTCATACCTCTCCTTGTGAATGGTGACCTACAATATATTCCAACTCCATTGTTTTAACCTTCAGGTAATACTACCCCGATCTTTAATATAAGAGCTAGTTGACATTTTTTGTTATAATTAACTTATTTATTTAGTTTCCTTAATATATCTTAAAATGTCAACTAGTTCTTCTATTAAGGACTGGAGGGAGTAATAAACAAATGCTTCTGCTATGCAAAACAATAAGCAAGGTCACTGACCTAAAGAGTTCTGATTCTTCCTGCGATTTATATGGCCTATTGTCACATCCTGTTTGAAACTTAGTTCTGTGAGATAACATGGATAGAGCCTATGTTTTATATATATATATATATATATATATATATATATATATATATGCATGTATGATATTTTGAAGAGATGATGAATTAACCTCTCATATTATTATTAGTTGGAGGTACTCCTGGTCCTGGTCCAGGGTCTGAGTGTTCAGACTTGATGCTCGGTTGAGTAAGCTGGTTTCGTAGAGGAGAAATTGCAGGAGCAGAACGAGTTGCAGATCTCATTGAATGAATTTTTCCTTTTGCAACAGCATACACATTACAAAAATCTGGTGCCCCTTTTGCCACAGTTCCTGGAATATCCGTTGTCTTGAATCTTCTGGTGAGAAAATCTTCCTTAGAAAATACAAAATGCATATATGGGATGGGAAACAAACAGGTTTTATGTGATATTATTTCTATGTCTGTTCATTTATACATACCGAAGCAGACCAGTTTTGGAAGACGCACCAAGAACCAAATGTTCGATTGCTGTATGTGAAGAATATTCGATTAATGCTTTCGATACATCTATGTCTTCGAGTACAACGTCCTTACATTGTATCTATGTTCCATCCATACAAAAACCAAAGACATGGTAAGAACATAAGATTATGTCATGAAATCTACAACGTTAATGTTTGTTATGTCTTTTTGCTGAAGCAAATCTTACATCTTTGCGTGTACAGAAGACACGATACGGGAGGAAAATTTCTCTGGTTTGAGGATCAGGATCTTTGCATACTAGAGAACTCTCGTCACCGGCAACATTAGCCCCTGCAATCAAAGAAACAAACATGTTGAAACCATTTGAACAAAAGGGCTATTAACAATACGAGGATTTGTTTCATATATGTACTCACTTGGGGCTTGAAGAGAAGGCGATGCGGACGATGTAGATGGCTTAACCTTGACATGGATAAGGACAACGCTGGATCCTCGTACAAGGATATGATCAATGGCCCATTTGAGTGCATTCTGGCTTCCTTTGTCTCTGTCTATTGCCACTGCCACTATCCCCTGAACTCCGTCCTTCTTCTCCGCTTGATTCTTCGGCAACCACATTCCTCTTTCTCTCTTTCCCTGTGTCTTTCCCTTTTCAATTCAAACCTCTTTCAATCCAAAAACATTGAATAATATAGCTCATAACGTAGAATTATCCAAAGTTCTTTCCTTTTTTCAACTTATGTTTTCCCTCTTAATGTTTGTTATATCTGGGAAACCCAGGGAAAATGGAATCTCGTGGTTTTTTTAGTCCACACAGAATGAAACATGGAAATCCCTAAGGATGATCTATTGCTCTGCTTTCTGTTGTGTTTGAATACATCCTCTGTTGTATTGCTTTTGTTTGATTTATTAAACAAAAGAATAGCAGTTCACAGATTTTTTTCTGTCAGGAAATAGCAGCCATTGTTAGGCTCCTATACTATTTTGAGGTTTTCCGGAATGAGATATCCACACAGGTTCCTGTCTTTCTCTCTCTTCCATGAGAAAACAATCTAACTTTGCGGGTTATCTCTGATCAGACCACAGTCTCCTCCTTCAGGTGATTCATCTCATATCTTCTCGAAAGAAACATCGAGGGCCACTTCTTGGAGGACACAGCCTTTAAAAATAATAATAATAATTTTTGTTTATATGCACGCACGTGCCTCAAAATGCTTCTTACAGGGATATCTGATTTAGTCTAAAATTAAATTATATACACTAATAATAGTGACTAACAAGAGGGTAATGTTATGTTATGTAGATTATGAACTATGTTTGAGTATTCCCACAAATACATTTTCAAATTTAGGACTTAAAGATTAAATTACTTGACGCAAGAATTTATCATATTTAAAAATTAAATAGATCACAGATTACTGAGCACAATTTTTTACTATTTTTCTTTTACAAGAACAAGGTTTTAATAATATTAACAGAGTAATACCAAATAAAGAGGTTCTTCTGTAATCTCCAAGTACATTGCTATTTTACAGATTCTTCAATCAATTCCTTTTTCCTTCGCCATAAAAAATAGCTAGTCTATATAACCTGGTTGCTCACTTACAAGTATAGTGTGATGATAGTCTTGTTTTAAAAGCTTTCATCTTTGTTCACCTTTTTTTCAACACAACTAGGGTGAAGATCATAGTCACAGATATCACAAGAGAAAGCCCAGAACCTACCCTGTTTTTTGCAGAAATCACAAACATATGCTTTGGCCATATCCAATTTCAGCTTATGTTCATGCTTCACATCCTTAAACTCTTGAGGCAAAGCCTCTCCTTCCTTTCTCAGAGCTGCTTCAATGTCCCTGAGCCTTGATTCTGTAAACGGGAAAGCTTCTGAACCATATGTGCAAACCATAAACTTGCCATTCATGCTTATGACTTTACCATCTGGTCCAATGAGAACTAAGGCTGGAATCCCTTTGATATCAAATATTCTACAAAGGTCATGCCTTGTTCTGTCTTCATATGGAATAGCAAGCCATGGCATATTACTTCTGTTGATGTTGAATTCTTGGATGTTTCTGTCTGTTGAGATCAAAACAATCTCAAAGCAGTGATCTTTTGCAGTCTTGAGATTGTTGTATACTTCAGTAAGTTGGATGGTGAAGGAACGGCAAGGAGGAGACCAATAAGCACAGAAGTAGATGCCTACTGTTTTTCCCGCCAGTTCAGATATTGGTTCCTGCAACAATAAGATCTGTTAAGGATCTGCAATCTTTCTTCAAACTGCAATTTCTATTTACTGGTAACGATCTGCAATCTAACAATACTCATTTTACATATATAGATTAAGTCAATCAAACACACATTTCAGTCATGTTCAGCCTTAATGATTTCATCTTCTTACTATGTTATGACATGATAAGGAACAGCTTAAGGCAAGGGATTATGCATGTTACCTTTTTGTCATCCACGGAGATGAGAAAGTTGCGCCCTTCATGAACCAATAATTCTTCCAAACTTGCTTCTTCGCGCTTTCTCTTATCTATGGCTTTCAATTCCTCACGTCTTTTGTTTGTGAAAGGATATGCTTCAGCACCATAATCCTCAATGCAACTTGTCCAGTCTTCTTCTACTGCGATGCCCTTTGAGGGCAATGGAATGAACGATGGGATTCGATTCACTCCGTATCTGTTGATGAGTCTTCTGTGCAAATTGACATCAAATGGTATGGTCAGCCATGGCATACTCTTGAAGTGTTGTTGAAATGCATCCTCATCGTGGTCAAAGGAGATGAAGATAATTTCTAGACTTACACCCTTATTTATCAATGTGTGATAAAGATCAATCAGATGGGGAATGAATGTTCTGCAAGGCCTGCACCAGTTTGCAGAGAAGAAAAGGCAGATAGTTTTCCCATTGCATGATGACAAGGGTACCTAATTTCAGTTCAAAGAAAACAAGGGATAACGAATATTTGAGGATGGTATACAATTGAAGTATTGAACCAAATTTCTTATACATACGAAGACAAGCCCTTCAGAAGGGTTCTGCATAACCCAAGTTACCTGTCCTTCACAAGATAGAAGAAACCCAACACCTTCAGCTTCAAAGATCTTCAGAACATTATCGCTATCAATATATTTAGGTTCAATATCCACCATTGCCATCGGAACTGCAGGAAGCAAGAGATGTTCTCCACTCTCCACCTTCCTTTCTTACAAGTTATAAACTTTCTGGAGACCTATTTGATGAAGAGAAGTTAAATGAGTTGTGATAGTTAATGTCCAAAAAGGAATATATTACCAAGAGAACATAATATATAGCTCTAATTTATATTTGGCTTTCACTCTTATCTCTATCCGTTCATCTGCTGATAGAGACCTCTGAGGCCAAGGACATTCAGATCATGTGCAAGGGAATCATTTTCCATTTGATAACTTGGTATATTATCTGAAGCCCTCTTATCAATAAAGAATGGAAGAAATAAAGGTAAGGGGAAGCTAGCTATTTGTACCGAGTTTCCAGAAAAGCGGACTATTAGTGGGCTAATATCTAAGGCAGTAACTCCTAAAGGGAGTTGGGAATATTCCTCTGAAGGATGCTTCAAATTCTGCAATAAAGCCAAGGGTTACGTAGACGCCATCTTAAAAGGACCCCATTCTCTAACCCATTACGTCATACGCAATAATTTCTTCAACCGGTTTGATATTCCTGCTTCGTAAACTCAGATAACCCAGCGAGTTACCAATCTTGGCATCAAATTGGTGTCCTCCGCTATTATTGAATGAAACGAAAGAAACAGCCAAAGCACTTATTTTTCTTACTGATTTTCTGGGGAATAACAATATTTTTGCAGACAAGTTCATCAAAACCAGTCAAGAGTGAGCATAAACATCATGCAACGAAGCAGGAAAACCCGAAAAAGATACAAATAAAAATAAAGGAAACTAGCATGAATGGAAAGCAATCCAAAATAGAAACGACTGAAGAGTGCAGGTTGTGATTCTAATTCTGTTGATGAATATGCAAGTGGTAAACTTGTAGATAGTGAGTACCTTTGAAGATGACGTTGTGGATGAAGAAGCAGGAAAAGAGAAGGATTTGAAGCCTTCGGAGTCTGCAAGGCGAAAGTCTGAAAGGGATGGAGAGTAGTGTGAAAAACGCAAGCTTTTGCACTACTTAATATTGATTGTCAAATCAAATAGCTGCCGGACAAAAGTACCAAAGATACGGATATTGTAAGACTTTCGTTTATTCTATTTTATTGGATTGTTTGCCTGGGAGGATGAAATTAGAAGAGGACAAAATAGTGGTTGGGCATAAGTGGACAATAATAAACTTACGAGGCCGTTATCCATAACCGCCATTATATTTCAATGCGATCACTCATGTTTTTAATTTTTTGCCACTAATCCATCATGACGTTATTACAATTTACAACACGTATTCACGCTCCCAGTTAAGACGCTAAAATGACTCATTAATATTAATATTTTTTAAAGAAAAAAGAGGTCACGTCAAAAATCTCAACACAGAAAAATAACATCACTTAATTGCAGAAATATATTATTTAAAAAATAAGTCTTCTTTTTTTATTTTTTAAATAAGGAAATATAAAAATTTAATTTCAACTTCAAATAAATCTCTTATAAATCCTTTTATTTCAAGCTTCGTTGAAAACAAAATGAGTTATTGAGTACTAAAGTTAAGCTATAAACCAATATACTGTACTTTACATAAATTGTCTGCTCAAATAGTACAAGGTATCAACATAAAAGCAATGATAAAATAAGTCACTTATAGACCTAACTAAAGAAAGATTGTACTTATCATATAAAATATTTTTTCATATAAAAAAATTTAAATAAATTGAACTATAATCTCTCACTAAAATTAAAATATAACTTTAAAATTTACTTATAAAAAATTCACGAGATCATCTGTTAAAGAAAACTCCCACTCTACAATAACAATTAAAATCAAACTCTTATTGGCATCATATAAAACATTTTAGTACTGAGAGTTAACACTAAATACTTACCACGATCATGCCGAAAGTGGTGGCTTTTAAATAATACTTATTTTGCAAAGAAATTTACGTCTTAAATTATTTAATACCTTTTTACTCACAAATGAAGTAAAACTAATTTTTTTTATAAACATATGTATCCTTTTATGAGGTAATCATAACTATCAAACACTAAAAATGAAGACAATTGTAAAAATTACAAGTTGAGTGAGTAAAGCTGACAAGATGAATTAGTGAACATAGGCCAGGCACCTCTCAGTTGTCTTCGAAGTTTATGTCTTCCATAGCCTTCTTCCTTTAAGATTAGATACTCAGTTCTAAATCTAATAGAACATAATGTCATCCTAGAATCGATATAGCCAATCTCACTTAGTAGGATAAAATTTATTGTTGTTCTTATTTGTAACTCTCGACACGTGCATCCATATATATTGAAAAACTGAAACTCATCCACAGAAAAACCTTTCATGGACAAAGAGAGAGGGTCTTTCATAGTCGAAACCCTCCCACAAAAAGGAGAAAGCATAGCAGCTTCAAGAGGATGATAACCTTACTCTTAAAAGGAAAAAAGAAAAAAAGAAAGGTTCATCAAGCATCAAGATATCAAGTTGCAAGGGATAAAGTAAACGATCCCTATCTAGAATAATACAATAGATCAGGTGTGGTCTATAAAGGCAGAGGAAATAGATTATCTGTGATATAGAAAGTGACATGGACACAATATTTAATCATATCCCCAAAATAAATTGTACGGTACAAACTAAGATGTGACTCAGCGCTTATCCCATAACTCCGACGATGCCTTGAGAACATCATGCATTTAAGGACAATTAACTCATATTTCACCAAATGACAGTGCCTTAGTTTTTCTTACGGGAAGCCCTGGTAAACATGTCTCTGATGTTGTGTGATTCTGTCTCCATTTTTGGCTTCTTCGATTGTCTTGCCCTTTTTGCAGGCTTTTTATCCTCATTCTTTTCCTGATGATAATTAATTAATAACAAGCCTTCAACTTAAATTAAAATTCAGAACAGCAACCACAAGTCTCTTGCATCAGTAAATACCTGTGATTCATTAACAAAACCGGGGTCATTCCTAGGAGCATCGCTCCCTTGTGCTTTCCCAGTAACCTCAAGTATGTCTAACCTGCAAAAGTTAAACACTTGTTAAGCCCAAAGAGTATATCCGAGTAATATCTATGTGACAAGACACATTCAAAGGCCATACTTAAGATGATTACACAAATGCTGCAACCAAGGTTCATCCCTCAAGTACTCTCCTAATATTGAGACTGCATCCACCACTGCATAGTAACATCAGTATATTATTAAGCAGCAAAAATTGTGATGCCAAAAAATGAATCTGAGAGCAGATAACCAAGCACAGGATCCAAGGGCCCAATATGTTTTCACATGTTCAGTCCTTCGATATAGAGTGTTGATATTCCTTTTTCTCGGTTCCACATCAACCAAATGAAATTTTTCAAAGAGGCAGTAGAACAGTATGGTAATAAACAGTTTACAAACTTTACATGTGTCTTTCTCTTCTTGTACAGCATAGTTTTTGCCCAGCTGAGGTAGTGTCTGCTTCAGCTGACAAACCTAAAATAAGAGGTCAAAATAACAAACTTTAATACCAGTTACAACTTTTCAAGCAACCAAATATATATCCTAGGATATATAAAAAAGCATGTCAGATGAAAGCGCTCTCACAATATACCCAAAGGATACATGTCCTAAGAAACCATGCTTAAAGTCAGTGGCTAATATGATATTTGGAAATATATTAGCCATGTTTTATTCTTAGTCACTTTATGACAAGAACATCATAAAGCTCAGACATCAGGTCACAAGACAAGCTATTATACTGCGTTCATGATATCCACGGGAAGGAACTACTCTACTGCTATATTGTGCAGACAAAATTAACAGGGAGGATATGAAGATGCACCTTATAATACAGCCAACGTTGGACCTTTGAGTCATCAAGCCTAAAGAATTTCATTGACCCAACTTCTGCATATGCAGAGAAGGAAGAGGTAAAAGTTAATCGCCACAATCACTTATAATTACCATAGTCTTGTAGAAATTTGATCTCTACAAAATTAATCCCAATAGACAGCCATGTGGCTACTCCCCATCTGACAATATTATTGCTACAAAACTGCATAAGGAATCTATCCCAGTGTCAAGATTTAAAAATCAAGGTCATGTATACCTGGATATCATTATGGGGAAAAAAGGAAGCAAAAAGTATAGCATGGCCTGAAGTGATCAACAATCAGATTGTCATGTTTAATTGTCTACGATCAGTATAATCGAGAAAAGTTCTATATCAATAACAGACTTTCGAATTTATGTTAAAAATATCTGCTAAATCATTTACTTAAATCATAAGATAACTTAGCAAACTTTCACACTGTAGTTCTAGACAAGGGCTGCACATATCACCTTTAACTTCACAAACTACTTGCATACAGTTCTCCACGGTGGACATTAAATGTTGATATTCAGGATATCCATCAACAAACAAGATCTCGTCCAATTGTCTGAATTTACCAGGATCTTCCCCTTTCTGCAAGCAATTAAATGATAACTTGGGATATTCAGAAAATATAAATTATCTCATTCCTCAAGATAGGTAGAACTGTAGAATAAGTAGAAGAAAAAACTTGCTAAGAATATGTAGACGCTTTGACAGCCTAACAAGCAGGAGCATGTGACTGATTTTTTATGTGAATTTCTTTAGGTTGAACTGATATTAATAGGAAAACTTGGTTATATATGTATGAAGTCCCAGATGTGTAGCAGAAACTTCTATTTGGCCTTGTTAAAAACAGTTTATCATTAATTAATTCATATGGGGAATTGGAAAATAAGGAATGCCTTCCGCTGCAAAATTGGCTGATGAGAAACACAGAATTACCTTCATTCTAGCTTCCTCAAAAATGGGCAACATGATGAAAACAGGATCTACTGGCGTGGACAGATACAACCTACCATCTGCAGAAGAAAATAATAATGATTAAGTTGACAGTAATTGCCAAGAATTATCATATATGAAAGAGATTTATAGACTGATTACAGACTAAGTGCAGTTGGTATAATCTCATGCAATCTAAGGAAAGGACATTGGAAGAAAACTGTTAGTTAGAAGTACTAAAAAAATTCCTCACACAGAAGGAAATCCAGCATCTACCTTCACATAGATAGTCCCCCAAGAACCAAGATCCATATGATTTTTTAAACCATTGAAGCTCTTGAAGCAACCCATTTACAAAGAGATAGCGAGTAGCATTTCCTTCAACCAAGTTAAAACAAGTTAGAATTATAAATAAATAAATAAGAGGAGGCAAAGAGAGAAGGATAGACTATTCAAAAGCTTCAACATGTCATATCCTCAAGAAGGATTTCTAGCTGAGGGATAGAGCAATATTAAACTAAGTAATTAAAAAACACATTAAGTACTTGAGATGTATAGCTCGCAAGAACTCATACATTATGCTAACAAGTGAACAAGATGATAATCGAATTAAAAAATATTGGATTTCATTGAAGCTCGTACCTGATTTGGGATGACGAAGGAAAAGCAAGAGCCCTAAACCATCTCCACTAGTACCAGGATCTACAGTTAAATAGAGGGAGAGAGTAACATGAGAAAGGACTAAGTCCCCTAACTTAACATACTTAGTATTAATCAGGCAGTGAATGAAAAAAAATCAGAATAAAGTAACTAATCAGTAGCTATAACTTATATAGGATACTAAGACATACGAAACAGATATTATATGATTAGCATGTTAATTTTGAGTCTCCTAGTTGTTTTCTTGTACTCATGTGTTATAGAAGAAAATTGGTTGTCTGTCAATCCAATGGTCCATTATGTTATCTTTTAAAATAAAAGACATCCTTTTCACCTTGTAAATGGTACATTTTGGTGTGACATTGTTTTCAACCATCAGAATTCATGGATTACAAGATAATGTTACTTTCATTCAGAATCATCTAATCCTGTGTGCATTAACACATCAAGTTTAGAAATCTGCCATCCCAATAAAAGACATGCTAATCATATGACATTTGATGATTGATAAGATATATGATCACCCTCAGGTATGTCTCAACTTAATTAGCAGTAACTTGTGACCTCTACAAATAAAGCAATCTTTAGTTATCTCGAATTGTCAACATGATGCGTATGCTTTCGATGATAACAATGGGCGTCAGATACACAAAGGCAAGCTGAATGACGATTTGATTTTACTTTTTACACGCAAAAGAAAAATCAGACGCATATTTAAAATCAACGATATAAATATAGATTTACCAGGGGCAATGAGAACTCGAGGTTCCTCAACGCCTTCCCACCACCCCATTGAACTACCGGGTTTAGCAAGCAATGGTGCACGAAAGCTTCGCTGAGCCCTAGCAGCTACCACAAATTGGTTAAGATATAGTTTAGTACTCTGAAACTCCCCTTTCTTCCTCTGTAAAAAATAAATTCACACCACATTGGCCAGTGAATATCGTTCTTGAACAATCAGTCCGTCATATTCAGAAGCAATTAGCTGACCAACGACACTACTCAAGTGGCAAAGTAGAAAGAAAAACTACTTCAACAAAAAGAGAACTACTTTACGTGATTGATATAAGTACCAGGCTTTCGCGGCGAAGGGAACCGAAATAGCGTTGAAAAGGCAACCAGAGAATGTGGAGTAAAAACTAGATAACTGGAATTTAAAATTCTTCCTCAAAATTATCCTTTGATTCGGTTGCCCAGAAGCAACGAAAAAGAAAAAGAAAATGACACTGAGAAATCCAGAAACGGAGAGTTACTTTACATGGAAGCTGTAAAGAAATCGTAATGGCAGCCAGCGAGTAGCGGGTAGCGGCAGCGATACTGAGGGAAAGTGAGAGCGGCGGGTCCAGGAGCGAAAGAGTATTGTTAGACATTACACCCGCCATTTTGATATTTACAGAGGTGGACCATATCGTCAATATTAGCATATTAATATACGGAATGAATTCATGACCCTTTTGATATTTACAGAGGTGGACCATATCGTCAATATTAATATATTAATATACGGAATGAATTCATGAAATGAAAATATAGATGGGAGAATTTCATTATAGCCCAGTAGGGATGTTCATGGGCAGGGTTGGACAGGGCAATCCCCCTGCCCGGTGCCCTGCCCGAAAAACCTATGGGCTGCATTTTGCAGCCCGGTGCCCGGCCCTACCCGGTAAAAGCCCTAACTATTTTGGGCAGGGCATGGGCGGGCTGGGCATGGGCGGGCTGGGCATGCCCGAATTGTGATATCTTGCTCATATTGTGAAAAAAAATCTGTAATCATAAAATTATAAAATAATACTATATTTATATATTCAATAGTTAAATAATATCTATAATTTATTAAGAATAAAATAACAAAAAGATAGTAATTAAAATCTTGAAATATATTATATATATAAAAAAAATTTGACATCTATATCAAGGTCTGATATCTGTAGAGATATTACAACACTAATAATTAAATATTTGGTAAGTAAAATATGAAAGTAATTTTAGTATTTACGTAAATATAATATTTATATTCAAAATTTAAAAAATGAGTAGAGAGAGTTGTGAAAAGTATAAAATTATAAATTAAAAAAATTAAAAAAAATAAATTTATAAGAAAAATAAAAAAATAATATATATGTATGTATATATATATAGGGCCGGGCCAAATGGGCAGGGCGACATACCTTGCCCGATGCCCTGCCCTGCCCGACATTTGGCCCGGCCCTGCCCTGCCCAAATGTATTTTGGGCAATATTTTTTGGGCCGGGCTGGGTAATTTTTTCCCGGGCTCGGGCGGGCGGACCGGGCCACGGGCATAATGAACACCCTATAGCCCAGAAACCACTTAATGTCTAATAAGCTCTAAAAAAATTCTGATATTTTAGTATATTACTTAAAAACCGAATTAAAATTAAATGATTAAAATATTATTTGGAAAAAGGTTAACACTTTGGACCAAAGTTTGCTATACCCATGAATTATTACACTATATAATTTTTTAGTACAAATAATTTTTAAAAAAATATTAGACTTATCCACAATTTAAAAATAAAATAAATTTTTTTAGGCGATACTAATATTAGATAAAACGAGTCGTCTATCACTTTTAAACGTAAATTTAAATATCAAAATTTAGAATATCTCCCCAAACGTCATGATTAAAATTATAATAAAATAATACTTCCTAAAAATTAAACATATCATAAATAGTCATATATTTTATTTTTTAAAACTATAAGTTGTTACACTATATAATTAAATAGGTTGCTTGGCGATGATAAAGTTTTGGAATAGCATCTTTTTTTTGACATCAAACTTAGTAAGATTTCAAGATAATGTTTTTAATTACCTAAGATTTCAAGATAATGTTTATAATTACCTAGATCCCTCTTATCACAAAAAAAAAATAATACTGATAATCTCTACTATTAAAAAAAATTAGTATCTAATTATTAGTGGCATGATACAACATGAATTCTACCAAGAAAATCGATAATATTGGTGAATATTTTTAAGAACAATTAATTAACAAACTTTTAAGGTAAAGCTGAAAGAAGAACAAAAAGTGTGCGTGAATCGCACTAATGATAATTGTAATTGAAATAAGATTGGAAGAAGAACAAAAGGTGTACAACAATAGGAATTTACAAGGCAGCGACTGGGTGGGAGCCACCGGAAATTTACAACCCTAGATATTTTAGGGTAATATGCATATTATTTTTATTCTTTTAAAAGAAAATTTACAAGGTAGAGAAAGCAAGAAGAAAGGGATCTACGGTGATTTAGGCTTCTTGACGATGAGAACAGGGCACCTGGCTTTCTGAGCGCAATGATTACTGACACTCCCAAGGAAAGCCCTCTTGATGACGCCATAGCCATGGCTTCCCATCACCAGCACGTCGGCCCCCAGCTTCTCCGCCGCCTCACAGATCACGTCCCTCGCATCCCCATTCTCAACCCTCGTCTCCACCTTCACCTGTTTCATTCACTCACCATCATCAATCAATATTCACAAATAATCAATCTCACAACACGAAAATGGCTAAAAACCCACCTGGTTCTGCAGATTCACACACAGTTTATTGGCTTTCTCCATTACACTATCCGCCACTTGGTCGCTGTACCGATCTATGGCCGCCGATAAATCAGCAGAGAACAGATATCCTGATAACAAATTACCAGAGGTTAAAAGGAAGAAGAAAGCAAGGAGGCGGCATAATAGAGATGGGATGAATACGAACCACCGGAGCCATCTATGGCGGAGTAAACAGGACGATGGGGCTTGGAGTAGAGCAGAATGAGGGTATCGTCAGAGTTTGGGTGGACCAGATTGTTGAGGCACCATGAGAGAGCGTACATGCTCTCTTCTCCTTCATCAACCGCCACCAGAATTCGACGTTCCTTCTTTTCTGACATTCCTTCGCTTTTGATGCTTGATTGATTGGTGATGAAGATGAACAAGACACAAGCCTGAGCAGTTGCACTTAAAGGGTGGCGTCCTGGTTTTTCTCAAGTTTCAACTTTCAACCCAGTGGGCCAAAACCCAATCTTTTGGATAAACTTCCAACTCGGATTGTTACCAGAACATTCGAACCTAAAAATCTAGGATATTTTTTCCTTTTCTATTAACCCAACTCACATGATATTGACAAATGATGACATCTAATCTTGTTATCATTACAATATTATAAAATTTGATATCCTGGTAAAAATATTGAAGCAGTACTCTTTAAAAAAATATATATTTATGCACTTGAATTCAAACTCTAAAAATTGACAATGCTCAACGGGGAGTTTCAAAGGCAAGTAGGGGCCTTTTTTAAGGCAGACGCCTCAAAATCAAAAGCTGCAATCTGATCTCTCATAAAATTTCTGTAAACTTGGCTCAGGCACCCAGAAGAAGCCTGAAATTAAAGGTTTCCTCCTATCTTCTAATAAAACCAATAGTACAAGAATGATGTTATTTTCTTTCTTATTTATACAAGAATCCATTGATGGTCCTTTCTTGTGTCCCTCGTCATTTACCAGACAAGGCATTCTCGACGAAGACCAACGTGAGTGTGTGTGTAACTAAAGCCAGTTTGACCAACCAAACAATTCATCAATTCATCAATGCAAGTATTCCAAAAAAAAAAACAAAAGAAGAATCAGAATAATAACAATACAAGTGTATTGAGATGTCGACGACACGTGGCGTGTCAATCCAACTGAGAAAAAAGCTCCAAACTTTGATCTCAGGACATTCCCCAGAAGAACTAGTAGGAGGAGAGATCGGCTTCACTGTTATTAAAAGAAGAGAAATCTTCTTCACTATCCTTCTCCTTCAATTCCTCAATCTTCCCCATCGTCTCCTTCCAATCCCACCGACTCTCCACGTCCCATTCACAACAATACATTCCTATCTTCAACAATTTCAGCATCTCTCCCTCTCCATTCCTCGTACCTAGAATATCCTTATCAAACACCTCCCCTGTCCACTCTTCTCTCACCACCGAATCCACCCACGTGGCCAGGTCCGAGTTCGCTCCTTTCCCATGTCGTAGGTAATTTGCCGGGAATTTCCCTGTCAGAAGTTCCAGAATCAGAATCCCCAAACACCACACGTCGGTCTTCTGGTTGGGTCCGTCGGATTGGTTCACCTCCGGGGCCTTGTATGCCGCCATGAACTGTTGAGCATGGCTCTTGTTCATCACTGGCACGAGCCCGTACTCTGTCAGACGAGGCTCCATTGACTGATCTAGCAGAACATTCGAGGATTTCAGATGTCCATGTGGAAGCTTTTGTTCTGGGCATTCTCTGTAGAGATAAGTTAATCCTCTCGCTACTCCTTTTATGATCTTCAACCGGGTTGGCCAATCTAACCCAGAACCACGCCTACCTGTAAAAGTACAATGAACGTGTAAGTATTTTGAGTTTTGCCAGCTTTTGAAATTTTAGTGACAAGAGATGCAAATATATATACCATGGAGATGACTGGCCAAGCTGCCATTTTCAGCCCAGTCATAAACCAGAAGCTTCTCTTCTTTTCTGTAGTAGAAAGCAACAAGAGGAAGAAGGTTAGGGTGGTTCAAGCTTCCGAGCCTTGTCATGTGCTCAAAGAACTCTTCTTTCCCGAGACTGTTCATGTGTTTAAATCTCTTCACCACCACGGCGGGTCCGTTCAGAACAATAGCTTTATAAGTGGATCCAAAACTGCCACTGCCCAGAATTTCTGCCGAAGCTCCGAGAAGATCTAGCAGTTCAAATCTCTGTGTGTCTTTGTTAACAAAGTTCAAATCTCCGTTCTCACCCTTGCTGAATGTTAGAAGGTTGAATTAATTAGGTGATTAGTGTTAATCACTTGGTTATTAGATGACCCTAAGTCTATATAAAGGGTCCTAGTCTATTGGTTAAGTGTGTGGGATTATGTAATCTTCACCATAGTGAAGGAGAGGGTAACTTGGGTCTCTCCTCAAAGTCCCCAAGTGGGGTTAGTTTATCTCCCTCAAGTGAGGGTAGATTAGTGTGTAAACCCAAGCGGGTTACCATGATTGTGTGAGTATGTAGCTCATGAATAATACATATGATTCTTCATCTTTCTTCTCATTTTTCTCTCTAGTAAAGTTAACATGGTATCAAAGCTATCATCTTTGGGACAGAAATGTTGAAGCAATGCCCTTTCAATACTTCCTTCAACTTTTCTAAGAAGATGGCAACATCACACCTTTAGTTCTTGAAATCTTTCAATGTTGAAAGGTTCTTGAATGGATTCTTTATGCAAGTTTGAATTAATGGCGCCATGTTCTTGGATGGATTCTTGATGATGATCAGTTTCTTCGTGTCCAGCTTGATTGTCCGTCTCTTGGTGGATTATTCTCTGCAGATCTCGCGCTAGGGATGGAAGAAACTGGATCAACTTCATCACGGGAATTTAGATCATCTTCAGATATATCTTTCTCATTCTGATCGTGATGAAGAATTCTACTACGGTCACGGAGCTCAGGTTGTTCTTGAATGGATGATTCATCATGATCACGAGATCTGTCACTCTGATCTTTTGCTGCGTGTGCAATTCCGATTCAGGCGTCAATTGGATATTTCTCCTTGTTTTTTATCGTAGCCTGAATCTAGAGAGCAAAGGGCAAGAAAATTTCGTGTTGTGTTCTTTATGCATTAGAGGATCTGATTGGAGCGGAGTTTTGCTATATCAAAGTAAATTAGATTAAGCGATTCAAGGACTTGTGTGTTTGGCTAGAGAGAGAAAGTTGAAGGAGAAAAGAAAGGAAGTGATATTATGGCTCGGCTTCGCTTCGCTGCCGAATGCCACGTACACCACCGTGCATCTGCTTTGCTTGTCCAGCCATTCTTTCATCCACCGCCATGCGTCGTTTTCGTTCCCACCGTCATGAGCCGTGTTGGGAAGTTGGCCAACGGGTAGAACTGGTTTATGATAAAGGTTTTTTTTGAAGACCTGAATCCATTTGGGTTCAAATTCGTTGCAACTTCTTACCATTACTATGTCAGAGTTTTGGGCAGACGCGTCGATCCGGTATACATCTGAAACATCCGTATGCTCGACGGAGAAATTGTCAGCGAATATCCTCATGATCTTAAAGTAATGAAACGCTATGGTGGTGGGGAATGGGACCCACGGTGGAGGGACAGTGAAGCTCTTAGGGTTTTTCCTCATAGGGGTTCCAGGAAGGCCATAAACGGATGAGACTGTTGGGCATACATGGTCGGGTCCATCACAGGCTTACCCATTATGACACCAGCCTTGCCTACTTGCGGTGCATGCTGAGGTGGCACGTAACAATAAGGAATTGCATCATCAAGCCCTGCCACGGGCATTGTCCCTCTTGGGATTGATGCAAGCACTTCATCTTTCAAATCCTCACGCGGAACAATATCCACCAAGAAATCAAATATATCAGTCCTTGTGATTGCTGCTGCAATATCGTTCTTCTGAAGTGTTCTCCTCTTATTCTCTTCAGTGTGATTCCAAGAACGCAAAGTTAGCTCCAGTATAAACATCTCACACGCCCTTGCAAATATGACGCACGCAATGTGAGGGGATGGTTTTGAGATTCCCTTAGACTTGGTGGGAGAGCCAGCAGAGAGAATTCTACGAGCGGCAGAGACATGGAGCTACCTAGAGGCCAAAGAGTAGAATTGGCTTTAGAGACTATTGTTATCAACAAAATTGCAGTTGCTGCTCAAGTATTAATTGAAGAGAGTTTTGAAGAAATTTCCATATTGATATTTTGTAAAATGAAAATAGTTTGGTTTAATTCACTTTACTCCCTTGTGTGTTGTGTTGGCAAGTTGAACACCTAGAGTTAAGAGGTGTCAACTTGAGCGGGGGTGTTAGAAGGTTGAATTAATTAGGTGATTAGTGTTAATCACTTGGTTACTAGATGACCCTAAGTCTATATAAAGGGTCCTAGTCTATTGGTTAAGTGTGTGGGATTATGTAATCTTCACCATAGTGAAGGAGAGGGTAACTTGGGTCTCTCCTCAAAGTCCCCAAGTGGGGTTGGTTTATCTCCCTCAAGTGAGGGTAGATTAGTGTGTAAACCCAAGCGGGTTACCATGATTGTGTGAGTATGTAGCTCATGAATAATACATATGATTCTTCATCTTTCTTCTCATTTTTCTCTCTAGTAAAGTTAACACTGAATTCAGCTGTCAGATCAAGTGATGTTGGAGGCGGAGTCTCCTTAATTACTAAGGGTTCACTGTTTTGATATTGCGCTTGGTGAACCGTAGTAGTTCTCGTCGGAGAATTAGAAAGTCTTTGCCTCCAGCGCCGACGACGACGAAGAACAAATAAAGCTGCTATAATTGAAGCCGATAATATCACAGCCACCACTACTATAGCAGTTATAAGAATGTCTCGCTTCCTTGAGGAGGACTTTTTGCCTATTGCGCCATAAATTTAATTAATTAATTACCAGGCATGAACATGATATGTAGACTACAAATTTGAAGTTTCAACGATTTGGATTTTTCTTATTTATATGATCATTTACCGTTAGTCTCTTCATTCAGATACTGGGTCCTCAGGCATAAACGTGCATGCAGCTTCTGCTTACTTTGTATGACTAAATTAATTAAGTCATTATTTAAATTTAATGCTAAATGATCCACCGGATAAAAAATCATTTGTTTTATACATCTTCTGTCCTACAAATAAAATACGGTAGTATTTTGCTAAATCTTTCAACTATAGCTGGGAAAAATCAAATCCCTTCCCATATTTTGATTTACACATTATAATATTATATTGCTGCACAGCCTGCGCTGGAACATTAAATTCAAGCGACTAATAAGAAAACGATTTAAGAAACAACAGAAAAAAGACCATATATAAATTGATTGATAACAGCAGAGGAAATAACAGTATAAATCATCTCCATGGAAATAACAGCAGAGGAAAAAAGGTTGAATTTGGCAACGGAGTGAGAATCAAAACACAGTTAAATCTCGTCTTCAAAATATTTGAACACGAAAGATGATTCTGAGCTTACCATTATATGAGCTGGGATCGCCGTTGTTTGTATTTCCTGGTATTTCACCTTGAAGCAGGTTGTCGGATACATTGAAAACTCTGAACTTATTTTTGGTTCGAAACTCTGGTATGTTTCCCTCAAAACGATTCGAATGTAAGTCCAAATCCAAAAGGTTGGGCAATTCAGCAAGAGAACTAGGAATACGACCTGTGAACTCATTTTCCGCCAAGTATACCTTGCTCAGATATTTCAAACCGTCAAAAGCATTATCAGGAATGTCTCCAGAGAAGTTGTTATGGGACAAATACAGCCCCTTCAACCTCCCAATCCTGTTAAAACCAGGCATGTTACCTTCAAAACTGTTGTTTTTGGCGCTAAAGGACTGCAAATTGGATAATTCCAACAAGGTATCAATGTCAATAGTGCCACTCAGTCCCATGTTGTCGAGTATCAAGTGAAACCCTCCTTTGCGACATTTGACACCTTTCCAGTTACAGATGTTTACAGATTCGTTCCAGTTGGACAAGGCATCAGCATTGGACAAGAAGCTCTTGAACTTGATCAGAACCTGAGGGTCATCACCCAAACACGGCACAAAGCAGACGACTAGGACGAAGAAGTTGATGAGCAAGACGAGAAGCCCATGATGGTAGGCTCTGTGGTGAGCCATACATGGAAGAAGATGGAAAATGGAAGGCGCTATGAGAGAACTGAGACAAGTTTTGGATCACATAAAGAGATAGGAATAAGAATGCATAGGGATTCTTCAGGAAATAATTATGATATAGTTTAAATGGGGTGACATTGAAAGGGTCTTTCCTGCGAAGAAATGATGAGCTGGTTTATATGCCGGCCAAGTATGCTAGGTTTGGTCTGGTTGCCTTAGGAGACTTAGTTTAATACATTTCTAGAGAGAGGTTGTGTGCTGGTTTGGGGCTGTTTTTCTTGTTTATGATGAACACTATATGTCTTCTTTTTGCATTGACGGTTGGCCGTCTTTCTCCAATGGACACTATTATATTTATCCCTTTTTTTTGTTTGGTTTGCTTGTTATATTCTGTGTTTACTGAGCATGCTATGAACATTGGCTTCATTATGTATAACTTGTCCTGGAGATTTCGCTGAGTAGATTATATAAACTTTTTATTGGAATTATATATTATTATATAATTTTTAAAGTATATATAAACAAACTTCTTTATTTGTATGTACTTTTTTTCCTCTCCGGCCATTGGGAAATCTAATGAGTACATTAAAGTAGGGGAGGAAATAGGTCAAATGGCTTGTCATGCCTGTGACTTGGTTTATATTTGATCTAGTCTAGTCTGACCTATTTAAAAATAAGAGTAGACATAAATTTTTTAAAAAATATGTTTTATATAACAAGTCAAGCTAATTCTCTCTAAGAAATCTATTAAGTTTTTCAGGCCGTTTAAACCTATTATAATATATTTTAAGTTTATTTAAAAGTCTATGTATATTTTCTGCTGTGCACATGTTAGTATGTTTAAAGTTTATATAGGTTTTTTTAACAGGCTTTAGCTTAAGTGAGATCTTTGTATACGCTAAACTTAGGCTAAAAAAATGCCATAGGTCATATTCAGGCCGATTTGTTATAAAACAGGTTTAGTCTGTTGTTAAGGGTAAAGCCAAGCCTATTTCTACCCTTATCAAGAAGATTAGCGGTTAAAGGCAGTGTTTTCTGGGCTCAATCGGGTCGGGGTTGGGCTGGGTGTTAAGCCCATTGAACTTGGATCTTGCTTTCACTTGATGAGTCCATGATTTGGAGCTTTGATTTTTCTGAAAGAGTACATCATTGTCAGTAGGCGGCAACCTCTTTATATGAGATGTTTGGTTTGATGTGCGGAGGATTTGATTTAACTTAATAATAGGAAATAATATATAGAAAAGGTAGATCCAGTTGGCAGCGATGGGTGAGTAATTTGGTTGGTGACGTGGAAGAATTGCAGTGGGCGTAACAGGAGAGAGGCGAGACAGGAAGTGCCAAGTGGCAGGTCCCATTCTCACGGCCGTGACCTCATCAAAATCTCACAACACTTGGACCTTTCCCTCGCCACGCACTTCTCTGCATGCTTTGTCTTATATATATATGCATTCAAATTTTCAATAATAGCCTTGGGAATAATTATGCTTAAAGCATATATATATGATCCTATAATAAGTAGAAGAGAAAAGAATATGAGAAGGAAGTGCGCATGAAAAAGGCAAACGCCCAACCCATAAACTTGACATCTCTGCTTTATTCTTGGCTTTCATGAGACCCTCTCCTTCAAGGCAAACACTACACTCACGAGACTCAGCAAGGTTTCTACCTTTTTCTCTGCCTTTCATCTTCTTCTTCACTCCTCTTTCAAACTCCATTTTCCTACACTCACATTTATATAAATCATCAAGAATTGTCATTTCCTGTCTCTCACTCTCTCTTTTCCTATGGACTCTTCCGCCAGCACCGCCATTGACGTGGATTGCTCCGGTAGACGTGTGTCCTTCGCCGATGAATGCCAACCCAATAACGTTCCTCTGCTCTTGCAGCCATCTTACGCGAGGTCCAAGTCCATCATCTCCGACGAGCTCCGAAACTTTCGGATTAGCCTCAAATGGTGTGCTCTCGATCACTCTTCCAGCGTCGGCAAGATTATCTCTTACGTCTTGTTCGTGTTCCTCGCCATCGTCGTCCCCATCCTCACCTCCCTCTTCGTTCAAGTCCCTGAATCCGCCACTGAAAATGATCCTCTATCTTTCAACAAGCTTGTTCAGTTACCAGAATCATGCCTCGCCATCATCTCCTTCTTCACTCTCTCTTGCTTCTTCCACAGGTACGGGCTTAGGCAGCTTCTGTTCTTAGACATTTTGCAGGACGATTCTACGTACGTTCGACGAGGGTACGCGCGAGCGCTCGAGAAATCCTTCAGATACTTGGCCACCATAATCTTCCCATCCTTTTTTGTTGAGCTTGCCCACAAGATCATATTTTTCTCTACAGTCAAAGTGTCTGTTCCACATATAAGCCCCGGGTTTCCCTTGAATTCCATTGTGTTCTTGTTAGTGTTGGTTTCGTGGGTTTACAGAACAGGGGTGTTCTTGTTGGTGTGCGTGCTTTTCCGGCTGACCTGCGAGCTTCAGATACTGAGATTCGAAGGAGTCCATAAGCTATTCGAAGGTTGTGGGTCTGATGCAAATGTGATATTCTGTGAGCATGTCAAGATCAGAAAACAGTTGTCTGTTACAAGCCATAGATATAGGTTCTTCATAATTGGTTGTTTGGTTACTATCACTGTTAGTCAGTTGGGTGCTCTCTTTCTGATTTTAGCTTCCCGTTCCGTCATGACCTTCTTCAATTCCGGTGACCTTGTGGTAAGTAACTATATATATAATTAAGCACTCTTTGCCACAATGACTGGTGGATTAGTAAGTAATTAAGAAAGGGATTGTGATGAAACAATGGGAAAATGCAGATATGTTCGGTAGTGCAGTTATGTGGTTGCTTCTTGTGTTTATTGGGAGCTGCGAGGATCACACACAGAGCTCAAGGGATAGTGGCGATTGCGACGAGATGGCACATGTTAGTGACAAAAGCATCTGCGGAATCAGAGTCTGATCATCATTGGAAATCTCAGACGCCAGAAGGATTGGGAAATGATAGTGATTCTGATTCCTCCGACATATACATATCAGTAGCTCCTCAACGGCCATCTTCCTTTCAGACCAGACAAGCTTTAGGTGAGTGTTGTCCTGTTATTCTTAGGATGTTGATGTTTCGTTAGGCGTTAGTTATATTCATGTTGTGTTTGATGGCTTTTGGACGCAGTGACGTATTTGCAGCACAATAACGGAGGGATAACGCTGTTTGGGTTCGTGCTCGATCGAGGATTGCTTCATACTCTGTTTGCCTTTGAGTTTTCTCTGGTGCTCTGGATTCTGAGTAAGGTGGTTGTTTTATGACCAAATGTTTATGCCCAGAACGAAGCCTTGCTTGGAAGCTTTGTATGAAATAGACCATCATAGTTTTGCCAAGTTGAAAGGTTCAACTTCAAACTTAGGGAGGTTGAAGGAGACGTTATTTGTATAAATCATGTGTTTCCTTTTTTGCGGGAGCTGTAATGTAACAGCGATGTGTATTAAACCTGCGTGTCAAACTAGTCAAAAAATGAATTTTGAATTGGAAAATATGATGATAAGTTTGCACTAAAGAATAGCAGATGACATACAAGTTTTACTTTTGAAACCAGAGCATTGGGGACTTTTCATTTCCTTAGTACTCTCTTCTCAACTTTTTTTCCTCAGAAAATGGAAAACATGAACACTTGAATTCCATGATGATCACATAACCAACAACATAGGATTCTCGTATACTCGAGATATTTCGATATCCAACGCTCTCATAATATATGAACTTATAAATTGATGCCGTGAGGGATTCGGTTCTCTCAAAACCTTGGGTTGAGAGTCGAAATTATTAATTCATTTGGAAAACGAATTTTCACCTCCGCTCATTATGATTAGAAAACATTATAATAATATTTTTGTAGAAACACTAGCATCAATTGACTCCATGACCCAAGGGATAAGACGCTAGTCTACGGAATCAGAGATTCTTGGTTTGATCCCCCGTGGAGTCGTGGTTATTTTTGACATTTTGGCAATTTAATAATGCAATTTTTTTTTTAAAAAAAGAGCAAAAATACAGAACCCTTAATCCCGTTTAACTTCTTATCTATAATTGTTGGACATTTTGTGCAAATCTTTCAATTCATCACTGGCATATGTAATTGACGGAGAACGAATCGTTTCCCGCATTAAATCGATTCATCGGACTAAAAGCATGTGGCATAGAAGAACGTCAGTTCACAAACATAACAAATTAACAAAAATATAGGACACTTAAACGAGCAAACTGTAATATTTATTTACATTCTTGGAGAAGATTGCATAGTTGCTTAAGAGTGTCTGCGAAATCTCCGAGGCTTGCTATGAGCTTGTCTCCCTGACGTCTTGTAAATTCAGTTCGATAGGCCTCAACATGCTGCGAGCAATCTGTCCGACAGTCTGCTGTTTCAGTACTGGTGGCTTGCACCTGTTCCGCCAACCCTTGCAATTTCAGAGCCAACTTTTCATCATTTTCTTCCTTGCCAATTGTTTCCGATGGCGCACAGGTCTTGCTTGGCCTTTCCTTAACTTGGACTTCTTGAAGCTTTCCTTTGGCAAGGCTCTTCACTGACATTTCAATGTCAACCTTTGAAGGTTTTTCTTGTGCATGTTTCGAATTAGCTTTCTCTCCTGCCAAGTCTTTCAAATGATCTTCTACATGATTTTTTTCAGGCTCTTGGCTTTTCTTCCCGGGTCTTTCTTTAACACAGTCTCTTTGAGCCCTTACTTTTGATAGTTCTAAAGACTCATCTGAGAGGCAATTCTTAAGCCTTCCTGCATGCCTCTTGGATTTAAACCATCGCCTTTTTCTTTTGGACCCTAATTATCAAATTCATAAAAGCTCATCAATGTTGAATTCTAACCATAATGAGACTACTAGATATAAGTGGTAAAATTCCAATTGTTTTACTCAATCAAGACAACCAACCTCACCACATGTATTTAACCATCCTCCAATAGTAGGTTATCCTAATGCCTACATTAGCATTTGCTGAAGTGTATGTGTTCATTTGAGCCTTGAAAAACATACAAGGCAGCTATGCATATCAGGTTGATCAGGTTCAGATAACTAAGTTTAATATGTATTAATAGTAGATACGAGCCTAATCTAAGAACTCAAACACTTCGCCAGGCCCTACGGCTACAGAGGAAAAATAAATAACCAAGGATCCGATCAGGCCTTGGTACTACCAACCAAAGTAAGAAACTACATGTAAGGCGGACAACAGAAATTCCATGTTTCAATGCTCGCTCTTTGAATACATAAAGTAAGACCAGTTCACCCCCCGCCATGATAACAAGGGTGTCCAAATTCATATACCACTGATTACTCTAACACGAGAACAAGGATAAAGTTGAAACTCTATGATGAAGAGGCAGCTCAAGACACAGTTAATCAAATCAACAATTCTTTCAACATTTGTCAAATAAAAACACGTTACGATTATCTTTCTTTACAGATGACTGAATCAAAACGATTAGTAATGACTACTGTGAAACAACAATTAAACTCATCACATATCAGCTGAAGTTGCTTATCAAATAATCCTGTTAACGTGCAAATGTTGCTACTTGGAAGGAGTATTAAGTTCCATATGTGCACAATTCTTTCCTAATAAATTCAAGCACAGCCATTAGATCTAGAAACCATATAAAAGAAGGAATGACAGTTTTTAAAATAAGATTCTTTTGGTATATAAGTCAATATGATTCCATTGCCAAAATAGAAACGTGTATGCAAAAAATTTCCTACAAATAACCTGAGAGAGCAACGTTAATTTTAGTCATTTTAAGGTGTGCATATGAACCAGAATTTGAAAGCTCTTTTTATAGTTGCCATTACATTATGATACAAAAGATTACATCTTAGTAAGTATGCTATATGAAAATTCTTGCTTCTGACCATAGTTGCTACGTGGCTTAAGTAAAGCAGTGTTTTGCCGGGCAAGCTTTTGTACATTAATGAATACGGGTCATTCACATTACAAAAGACTATCTGGTGCATGTTGATTTTATCATGATGAATGTTACCGTAATAGTAAACAAAGACTAGTAAACAAAAAGACCTTGACTAAGAAACTCAGTTAGAAAGTCAACAACAACCTTAGTCCAAGTGGATGATGAAGCATACCTATTTCATTGGTCATATCGTCATCAAGCTCCTCAGTCTCTGCTTCAAAATCACTCTCTGGGTCAGTTCCCGAACGTTCATTTCTTGCTTTGACAAGATTATCAATTGCCTTGAACAATTCATGGTCAAAATTCTCAGGCAACCCACATTTCTTAGCCCTTTCGCTTTCCAAGGACCAGTACGACTTGCGAGGCGACTTTGACTGCCAGGCCTTGATCTTGCTGTACTCAGCAAGCAAGGAATTCCACTTCGTCCGGCACTGATTCAAGCCCCGCCCAATGTCCAAAACGGCGCAGTTTTCTGCTATGATTTTCCATTGCTGATAAGAGGACAAGGCACTCGAGCAATCCGCTTCGACGGCAGCAATCTCGTTGACGAGTATGAGTGATTCCGTTAAGGTCCAATCTGGAGCTGCCCGAGATCGTGTGCATCGAGAACCTGAAAGAGATTCGCGCGCATTGTCCTCCGCCTTCATCTTTAGCACAATTGGTTCCGATTACTAGCTCAAACTCGTTGGATGATTAAATTGCTTCACATTTTATGATTGAACCAAAAATAGTGGATGCAAAATAATGGCGAGGTTGAATTGGCATCAAAACAATAAGAAAGAAGGGAAATTTTGGAACCCTCGTCTCTTCTGTCGGGCGCGGATGGAACGGCTATGCCTTTCCCTTGTTTT
This sequence comes from Leucaena leucocephala, assembly GCA_037074615.1. NCBI lineage: Eukaryota > Viridiplantae > Streptophyta > Magnoliopsida > Fabales > Fabaceae > Leucaena > Leucaena leucocephala. The sequence continues at coordinate 3,463,017 of CM073540.1, read as the reverse complement.
TTTTTTTTACGGTAATATAAATCAATCATATATTGGATAGGATTTTTACCATTCAATAATTTATTTTTCAAAAAAAATATCATCGTTATAACTTCGAATCATGAATGAAATCGTCCATAATAATAACATGTGTGGCCACCCTCAGCAGTTATTAATTATAAACATGAAATTATATTTTTTAATATAAAAACTAATTAATTTTTTTTAAATAAATTAAAAAATTAAATAAATTAGTTAATTATAACATAATTTAATTTATCAATACGAATTCATATTATATACTTATAGATTAGTCAATTAATTTATATATTAGTTATAATTAATTAATTTATTTAATTTTTTTTAATTTATCTAAATTAATTAATTAATTTTTATATTAAATAATATAAACAGTACTAGTTACCACGAAGTTGGGTGAAGAGGCAGCCGTTCTGTGGTGCTATTCGTGTTCTGTCCTCAACCGGTCACTCAAATATTCCGAATTAAAGAGGAAACAAATTCCAACCCATCTCGATCCCGATTCTCCTTATCCAATCCTTTCCTACATTGTTGCAAAGCATATGTTCTCCACGTTTTCATGTGTTAAATTCGATTCCCTTCTACAACTATGCCCACTACTTTCTTCCTGGATTACAAACCCCCCAATTCTCTCGCATATGCACCCCTCCTGTTATAATTTTTTATGTCCTGGTTCAATGAATCTTGCTATTTTCATACCAATTTCCCAAAAATAAAATAAAATAGAACAGTTAATCAGAATCAACACCACTAGACAAGTTCTGTTGAAACTTGAAGATTTATCTAGTACTCTATTTTCCAATAATATGGAGGAATAATATAAAAAGTGGGGTGGAATAATTCATATAAAATGCTAATATGTACAGAATTGTCTAATTATCTATCAATTATGAATTAGAATGAATTATTATTAATTATTGGATAATCACGTCACATTAGATGTGATGGTAAAATGGCAATGCAAGGCATGCATGGCGCATGAGCCCTGACATGTTTGGCACCCTATAAAATGGAAAGCCCTCCTCCTCCAATGCCCCATCCCATCACCTGTTCGTGCAACAACCGATCCAAAGGAGAGAAAGAGGGGAAGAGGGAAACAATCACAACCCAATCCTGTAAGCTAAACCCCATTCCTCCCACTGTTTCTCTTTCCTGCCAGGCTGCTATCACCACAGATATCTCGTCCTGTCGTTTAGATCCATCGGAGATTGCTCTAGCACTTCCTGTCTCTTCCGGATCTCAGTGTAAGAATCCACTGCTTTTTCTTCAATGTTGCCTTCTTCTTTTCCGTATGTTTCTCATTCCGCTATTTAGTATTAAGGAGGCACGCGATGGTGATTGTTGATGGTATTTATGCACCACTTAACGGGCAGGAAGAAGCCGGAAAGAAATGTGGGGAATAATCCCATTTTTAATGCTTGTTTGTTTAAGGAAATTAGCTCATACCTAATTGAGTAAGTAGTGATTGGGTACATGTTAGTTGAGTTTTCCCTCCTCTAATGCTTGTTTAAAATTAATGCTTTACTTTTAAGCCATTCCCTCTCTTTTTTGTATGGCCAGCCTATTAAGCTATGGATTTTTTTGTTTAGGCGCTCTCGTGAACAATACCAATTTGCTTCGCATTTTGTTTTGTTGTATATACCCAAATTGCACATGCTTTGACTCTTGGTGGCTGAGGGAAGGAGTTCGATGAAAGTGCCATAGAAATTGTAAACTGAATTCGGGTTATAGAAAATCTGTATTTTGGGTTTGAACGCTTCTTATGTAGAGAGTTTAGTCTATTTCAAAAGTTAGGACTTTTTATGTTAAAAGTGTGAATGGAGAAAAGGATTGTAAATGTTGAGGCTTCCTCTGTTTTTCTTTTTATTCAATTTACACTTATATTAAATCATTTCTTAAGAAAGATCAAATGCTCTTATTATCTGCTTAAAATTTTCCCCCATTCATCTTGGTGAAATATGTTCATTGATAGTGGATTCTTCCTCAGAAGTTTACAACCATGGTGTTTTGGGTTTTTGGCTATGGTTCACTCGTGTGGAACCCAGGATTTGAATACGATGAGAAAGTCATTGGCTTCATAAAAGGCTATAGACGTGTCTTTGATCTAGGTAAGGCTCTTAAGGTATTTATGTCTATACCGTTATAATTTTATTCAGCTTTTACAATTGCTCAGGCATATCATTTACTTGTTGCAGCATGCATTGACCATCGAGGTACACCTGAAAACCCCGCTAGGACTTGCACATTGGAAGAGAAAGAAGGGACCCTTTGTGTAAGGATCTATTTTATTGGTCAAGAGTCAAGATTAGTCTTCCCCTGCCTCTTTAATGACTTCTTTAATCTCATTATAGTGGGGTGCTGCTTATTGTGTTCGAGGAGGCCCTGAAAAGGAACAATTAGCTATGCAGGTATTTGGTTTCATTGATGCTATCTCAACATTTTTCAATGACCTAGTTCAGTTGTTTATTCGTTTAATATCATTTCCCCTTTTACTTCTGTCATTTGATGTAGTATTTGGAGCGAAGGGAATGTGAATATGATCAAAAGACGTTTGTAGACTTCTACACGGTGAGATTTTCAATAATGAATTAACAATCATAATTTCCTAACTATTATTATCTAGATTTAGATTTGGTCATAATTTGTGATTTTGTATAGGAAACTGATTCACTGCACCCTGCTTCAACTGGAGTGATAGTGTAAGTTATCATGCATTGCCTCTCATTTTTATTTCTTTATCTTCAACTGGGCCCAGTTAAAATTTCACATCATCGGTATGTTCTGACGAATTTACTAAACAGACTCATTTCTACAATCCAGATTCACATCTACACCAGACAAATCAAACAAATATTACCTGGGACCTGCCCCACTGGGTGACATGGCTAGGTACATTGTTGTAGCTGTTTCCCCCGTTTATGTGTAAATGCTATCCTTTCCCTTCTGGTTTATTTAACATCTGGAGATCATTCAGGCAAATAGCAACTGCTTGTGGCCCTTGCGGGAACAACAGGGACTACATTTTCCTTCTAGAAAAGGCCATGTATGATATTGGTGAGTTTTTCTCATCTCTAGTTGTAAAAGGGATAACCCCTCTGCAGCTGCATGCAAAAGGCGAACAGAATTTGCATATAAAATAATAAGCTTTTTGTTGGGCTATGCTTGTTTAATGTGCAGGCCATGAGGATGACATGGTGATAGAGCTTGCAAATGAAGTGAGGAAAGTAATTGAAGATATGGAGAATGTAATAAGCAAGGACAAGTTGGTTGGGCCAGGAGGACAACTTGCATACCCTCACGACCCTATACCTGCCCTTCAACTCCACGCACTACCAGAACCCATTGCCCTCGACTCCTTGTGATTGCTGCTTCATTTTTACAACGTAGAGCAGTTCCAGTTCCACTCCAACCTCAAGTAGCCAAAGTCTAACCAAGTAACTTCCACTATTTAGCATAGTGAAATAGCTCCAAGTATAATTACATACAAAAATCAACATGGTAGTATTAGAGCCTGACAGAAATTCCAGAACCTTGCCAAAGGAAAAGGGCAGTCAATCAATTAAGTAGCTTAAACTACAGCACTAAATACAATCATATACAGAACTCAACACCCCCCTCCCCTTTTTTGTTTTTGATTAGTTTCTTTAGCTTATCCTACTTGCTGCCATCCCCTTAAAATATTTGCTTAGGTCCGTTTAGCCGATAGTGGGTGTAATGATTCAAAGATGTTCTGTTCGATCTGTTTACGATGCCATGACTGAAAGATTATGTATCATTCTACAGCAATAATAGAACTAGATGGGGTTCTGTTTCGCTTACTACCACCCCGCACATCTCATTTATGCTATCGTTATATTATGAAGTACCTTGAGACTTGCAATTTCAGAATCTCTGCATTACTATATTTCAGTTGTCCCGAAAAGAAAAACAAACCATGAATTGTATAGCTAACTTCTGAGATGTTGCAAACCTCACACTGTCATCCAAAATTCAGAACGCATAACAAATAGATTAATGAATCAGTTTTTCCCCTTTTGTTGGACGGAGTGCTTTTTAATTCTATGCAAAATGCGATTTTTTACGTGTAAAATAGCACTCTTGTGATCTTATCAACAGGAACTTGAATACCCATCGTTACAATATATAATCGTATCCAAATTATTAGCGAAGAAAAGTATCCAACTTCCTTCTTCTATCCAATCATTAACACTTGAGCAAACTCATGCTTACAATGCCGTCTATATATAGTTTCACTCATACTTGTATTATAAGCATTAGGTGTCTGCAGATGATATTTTCCCCCGCTAACTAAAAGGCGGTGGAAAGATCAATGAGAAGGGATAAACAGTTTCACCAACCTTCTACATCCTAAATCAAGACGAGCACAAGGTTTACCTAATTTTACTAAGGGTATAAAAATTAGTAAAATTAGTTTTATGTAAAGAAATAAATAAATGTAGGCATCAGCCAAAAAAGCCTAACTTAATAGGGGTATTCGTAAAGCCCGCGATTCAGTATATTTACCCGAGCCCGCGAAAAAAAAAATCTACCCAACCCGATAAATATAGGGTAGGGCTGGGCATCGGGCTGCAAAATGCAGCCCATACTTTTTTCGGGCTAGGCACCGGGCAGGGGGGTTGCCCTGCCCTGCCCATGAGCACCCCTTCTTTTATTTTTTTATTTTTCTCCCCAGATGCTACACTTGGAAGAGAGAATATGATAGTTACTAGTGACTAAAGGATCATTTTAAAAATATAAGTAGTTAAATACGTAAGTTGCGTCTTTTAATATTTATAACTATATTAATTTTTTCTTTTTTTTTTAATTTTACTAATCATAATATGATTACATTACAAATTATAATTATTTATTTTATTTTTCTTAGATGCTTCATCCTTGTTAACATTTGGAAAATTGATGTAAAGTTATAATTAAAACTACTTAGACTTCAAGGTTTTTTTTTATATGCAATGAATTTCAAGACTTTAATTATTATCTTTTTGTTACCTTATTTTTAATAGATTATAGATATTATTTAACTCTTAAAGACATATGAATATGATATTATTTTATAAGTTTATAATTGTAGATTTTTTTTCAATATGAGTATGACATCATAGCTTGGGCATGTCCAGCCCACCTACGCCCAGTCCACCCATGCCCAGCCCAAACTGGTTAAGGCTTTTCCTGGGCAAGGAAGGGCATCGAGCTGTAAAATGCAACCTATACTTTTTTCAGGCAGGGCACTGGGTAAAGAGATTGCCCTACCCAGTCCTACCCATGAATACCCCTATAACTTAATATATATATATATAATACCGAATAAAGGATTTCCAAAATTTGTTACCCCAGTCTCATTCAACTTGAGGAAAGAAGTTTTTTTACTTTATTCTTTTGGTGAATTTGAGATAAAATTAATTAAAAAGATTCTTTTTTCAGTTATTTTAAATTTTAAAAATATTTTGTTATCAATAAAAATAAAATATTTATTTATGTGCTCGTTTTAGATTAGAGTTTAGAAAAAGATTTATAAAAAAAAGGTTTTTGGACAACCTTTAGAAAAAGAATTCTGGAGAATAGTTTATAGAAAAAAAAGTGGATCTGAAAAAATGAGTGTTTGGATAATTATTAGTAGAATGACTTTTGTAATTGGTAAATTACTGAAAATGGTATGATTTTATTAAAAATATCAGAGAGGAGAGAGGGAAAAAAGAGAGATGAGAGATGGTGGAAAAGAGAGAAGATAGGAGAGAAAGTAGATAGGAGAGAGATAGAGAGTAACGATGAGAGATGAGAGAGGATTAAGAAAAGAGGAGAGAGAGAGGAGAACGTAAGAAAAAATAAAAATAAAATAGTAATTAGGTAGTTCATAAACTATTTATTGTTCTAAAAGTTAGTCTGACTAGCTTATTCAAAGCCTTAATTTTAAATTATGATTTAATTTAAAAATTTATTTAAATAAATATAACTGTTTATTTAAAAAAAAATTAAATTAAAATTTGATTCAGAAATTTTTTTAAAATTAAGATTTAAAATATTTTCAAACACCCAATATAATAAATAGCGTTGGTCGCAGTTTACTTCCAACTCAATGTAAATAAATGCCCAGAAAACACGGTCAAAGTTAATTTAATTATTTAAATGAAAAAAAACTTGCGTGCTCTGGCTCAAGGCCATATCAACAGGCCCCTCCCTATGCGGTAATCATTGTTTCTTACTCGATCTCAGTCTTGGTGTTAGGGCTTCGCGCGATTTCACCTCTTATTCTTCTTCTGCGTCTGTTGCTCTGGGGCTAAGCATGGATCACAACCTAGATGTAAACGCCCCTCATTCGATGGGGACCACAATCGTCGGTGTCACTTACAACGGTGGCGTTGTTCTAGGCGCCGACTCCCGAACCAGCACTGGTACGCTCATCTACTGCGTGGTCTTTTATTTTTTTTTATCTTCATAATTTATTTATTTAGTTGCAGTAGCGGCAAGCAAATTATGGGTTGAGTTTGGGGTTGATACAGTGGCTTGTCTGAGAATCAGGGAGCGCCCAGCTATAAATTCATACATATTCATAGTCTCTTTAGCTTGCCATGAATTATGCGTTTTTTCTGCTTGATGCTGGCAACAATGCGTTTTCTTTTTAACCCTGTTACCCCATTGGGCTTTTTTACATTCCATTGGAATGTGGAAGCTTATCATGGGAGTTTTTCTTTTCTTTTTTGAATAAACAGTTGAAGATTTTGCTCGTAATAAGATTTTTTCCTTTCCTGCTCATTTTTGGGGCTGAGTGTTCGTTCCATTTCTCACCATTACTTTTGCAGGAGTGTATGTTGCAAATCGGGCTTCTGACAAAATTACGCAGCTGACAGATAATGTCTATGTTTGTCGCTCTGGATCGGTAGCATTCTTCTTATTTCAGGATTCTTGCTGGTTATTTTATTGGTTGATTTGTTTTCTGGCATTTTGCTTCACTTGCTCTTTATTGTTGGATTCAACTTGGTTTGCTGTTTTAAATCTAGACTAATATGCAGTTTCATATATTCTTACAATCATTCTCTGAACAAAACGTAGCAAGTATATATTTTCTAATAACAAGGTGACAGGAATTGTATGGTTGTTTACAAAGACTATACATATTATTATTGAACAACCATATTATTCTTATCAAGCAGACGCGGCATAAACATTCTGAGGGTTTAGAATTATGATTAACCAGTTTTACATAGGTAAGGCTTTGATAAAATTGACGTGTTTGCGGATAACTGGCTTTTGGCTATTCAATAATGTTAATGATGGCTTATATCCTCATTCTTCTGCACAATCTGTTTCTACTTTTTATATTTTGCCGCTGGACATTTAACTTTTCAGTTTATAGATATTAACATTTCGAGGAAGATTTGAAACTGAGTGATCCAGTATTATCTTCTTTCATTCTTTTGGTCTAAGTTCTAACCTTGACTCTGGCTCTTCATTCTTGAAAACTTATTTATATTATTATTTTTTTTTGCAGGCTGCAGATTCGCAGATAGTGTCTGATTATGTCCGATACTTCCTTCACCAGCACACGTTAGTGAACCCAACTTGTATTTATACTAATAGAATATTGTGAAGTTTGAAATAAAGTTTTGGCTTTTTGGGTTATATGGATGAACAAACATTATTTAAGTTAGTTGTTTTGGAGGCTCCTTTCCTATGTAGCCTGTTTGATTTTCTTATTACATTAAATGTTTCATTTAAATTGGATAATGTCACTTTTGTACTCTCGGAGTCTCTTAGTTTCCTTTTTTGTACAGAATACAGCTTGGACAACCTGCTACTGTCAAAGTGGCTGCAAACCTTGTCCGCCTTCTATGCTATAACAACAAGGTCCAATCTTAAGAATTTTATCTTTTTTTTTTTTGGGAATATAGTGTGGTGTCTTGAACAGTTGAACTCATAAGCTATTTCATTGATCTGGTTTTGCTGAAAATCTATTCTCATTGACAGAATTTTTTAGAGACGGGCATAATTGTTGGTGGATGGGACAAATATGAAGGCGGACAAGTTTATGGAGTTCCCTTGGGGGGGACGATAGTACAGCAACCTTTTGCTATTGGAGGTAATTTAGCATTAACATCGTGACCAAATGCAATTACCATCATTATCTGGGGGTGTGTGGTTATGCATTTACACTCGTGGTCCCTGTTATGCCTTGATTTGTTATCATCATTTGACCTGGTGTAGTTCTTGTTTAGTTCATGGAAGTTGAAGCTATTTCAATTTGCGCATCTTATATATCAATTTGAAAAGGCATAGTGCCCAATTGTGTATGGCACTTTTTTGTGTGGCGTTTTTCATATTGTATACATCTTCCTTTAATTCTTTTTCCATTTCAAGTATTGCTTTTTTGTTAGATGCTTGGATTGTTTTTTTTTGGTTCAGTTATGTTTTATGTGATGTGTTTGACAGGCTCTGGCTCAAGTTACTTGTATGGGTTTTTTGACCAAGCATGGAAAGAAGGGATGACCAAGGATGAAGCAGAGGTTTGTGTGTTGATTCTTACAGTGCCTGCCTAAAACTAACTTAATGAATAAGTAAAGCTAAATCGCTGCTGTGGTTCCTAATGTTTGAGCCAAGTATTGATTTCGTCCCAAAAGTTTTATTTGGTTCAATTCTGACCTACCTTGTTTCAAAGTTCCGATGTAATATTGATCTCTGATCCATCAACCTAAATGGTGCAAATTACATACCTGGTACTTCTGTGTCTATATAGCATCCTAATATTCGAATATTCCTCCTTGCTTTTGTCCTTTTATTTTCCTTTTCTCTTCTCTTCATCCTCAGAGAGGTTTTACAGGAGGGAAATGACCATGGATGCAGGCCATGGTAGGAGATTAACTGTGTCAATGGGACATTTGACCATCATTCCTTAGCCATTTAAAAGTATACCATGTTGTATTCTTATTTATGGAGATTTATTCTGTAAAGATTAAAGGGGCCAATTCCTTCATGCTCATTTAAAAGTACAACCTATTTGAGGGCAGGAGAGCACAGGAACCCAGAATAATAGGACAAATAGAACAGGTGGAGGGGATTTCTGAGTCATTATTGAGTGCTACAAAGTTTGTCACCTTGTGATTCATGATTTTGGAACTTGCCCGATTAAATCCTTTTCTTTTCGGTGATTATGTCTAGAGTTTTGTCGCTGATGGTTATTTTTGTGTTCTAATGACAGGAACTAGTAAGAAAGGCAGTTTCACTGGCTATCGCACGTGATGGCGCAAGTGGTGGTGTTGTACGCACTGTGACTGTTAGTATTTTCTTCCCTGTTCTTTTTTGTGGTGGAAAATGCCACTTGCAATTCTTATCGGCTTGTGTACATTGTGAAATGCCGTAATGTTTTTCCATGTTTGCTGTGCAGATAAATTCAGAAGGAGTGACGAGGAACTTTTACCCAGGGGACAAACTTCCTCTGTGGCATGAGGAGCTGGAGCCACAGAATTCTCTGTTGGACATTCTTGGCACTCAAAGTCCTGAGCCCATGAACATATAGCGCCTTTGTTACGCTAATTGCAGCCGCTCTCCTCTGCCTCAATGTATGCTTTGCATATGCTTCTATGTTATCGTGTGTGAAAATTTATTTTTAAATACACAGTTCTGATAAAAGGCTTATTAGTTCTTTAACAAACAATGACTTTTGAAGAATTCTGTACAATTCTGCGCAAAATTATCGGTTCTATTCTTTTTCTATCTATCTATATAGATCAAATGTGAGTGAGTAAATATTTAGTAACTGTTTTCTTGGGGTTCTAAGATTCCGGCCCATTCTTTGTTAACTTATTTCTGTCACTTTTTTTATTGGATGTCACGTTTCTAAATTGAAAATTTAATAAATAATCGCATATGTTACTCAAGTGGTTCGTTATGATTGTTACTTGAGATTAAGTTGATTTGACTCGATTCTAAAACTTTCAAAGGACTGAATTCATAGACTGAACTTTTCGCTTGTTTAAACTTAGAGGCCGAACTTTCATTAGTATTACTTGGATTGGATGTAGGGGCTGAATTTATTGAATTATTTTTAGGAAGATGCAAAGCAAAATAATCCGATACATCCATACGGTACCCAATGCCTAATATCAAACGGTTAAGAAGAGTTTTATCCACAGAGGGAAAAAACTAGGAAGAGAAGGCACGTGCTCGGTCCCAAAGCCTTGGAACTGAGTTACTTAATCCAATCCTAAACTAAAAGCTCATAAACTTGTTACTCTGAAGCTGGATTATTAGCCTTTTCGTGTTCTAAAGTTCGATTCATTTTTTTCTTTTTAGATAGGCATAAATATTATCTTATTGAAAACAATTATGCTTGATGCATTGGCAAGTATTGAATACGAGACATTTCTCAATAGATATTAAAAAATTCGATATATTACGATGGACTGGCCATTAAAATGAGATTCAGGGGACTTTCATGCAATAAACATCTAAGAAAATTTACCATGATATCGGTATCAGACTGTGAACTCACCCTCGTTATCGAAGTTGACGGATATGTGCAAAGTTAAAAATTGTATGCATGATTTATAAAGGATTCAGTCATCCAAAATTTCAGTAACTTTTTTACCATTTTTTTATTTTTATTTTTTAATTAACATGAGTATATTTGTAAACAAGTATTCGAGATTTAATTAAATTAATGGAAAGAGAATGAAAGGATGCATAGTGGTTGAACTACTTTTTTAAGACGTGACATCTGAAGGGAACAAAAGATATGGGAGGAACACGCAAAAAGATATGTACATTTCTTGTGAAGTTAAGCATGCATGTTGGTCCTGATCTAATCGGATTTTACAATTTAATACAATTTTTTATTTTTGAATTTATATTAATTTTAATTTTAATCTTTCAAATTTTAAATCATAAATTTTAATCCAGTTTCATAAAAACTTATATGTTTAATTATATTAATTAATATCATTAAGAATAGAAACCAAAACAACATTTATTAAAAGTACTTTGCCCAAAACTAAAATATTTTAGTCAATATATTTTTAACAAATTTTAATTTTAGTTTCTATATTTAATAGCGTTAATCAACGTCGTTAAACATCTGAGTCCTATAAAACTATATAGATTAAAATTTATTATTTAAAATTTAAGAACTAAAACTAAAATTTGTATAAATTTAAATAATCAATAATGATATTAACTCTTAAATATAAATTATTTAAAGAATTATTAATATTTTTTTAATTTTACTCTTATTATAAAATAATAAACCTTTAGTTCCAATTAATAACTTATTATTTAATAGAGATAGAATTGAAAAAAAATTATAAATTTAAAAAAAAAATAGTAATTTATTTAACTATTATTTTTTATTTTTTTATAAATGAGTTGAAAGTTACTTATAAATTTTATGAATATATTTTGTGAATATATAAAATTGATTTGATAGTTTTAGTTTGATTCTAATTTCTAAATATAAAATTTTGTTGAGTTTTATATTAATTATATCCGTCCCAGCATACCCCATTTATTAGAATATTTTTATCACTGCATACTAAATTCTAGTCATTAAATAGCAGTGATATCAGGAGTGCAGAGAAGCATCTGGCGAACAAAAAAAAGAAGTGCAGAGAAGCAGGGTGAGTGGATTGGAGAAGATGAGTGCGGTTACCTCCGTGGGTATTCCGAATCAGAGCTTACATGACGTCTTCGTTTATGGCAGTCTCTTATCCGACGACGTCGTTCAAGTCCTTCTCAAGCGCGTTCCTCCTTCTGCCCCTGCTACTCTCCCTAACCAGTTTGACTATCTCTCCCTCTCTCATCAATTTGATTAATGATTTGAAACCTATACGATCAGCCACTTAGTTTCCAATCTGCATAAATAGAGTAGGAATTCTAATCAAGGAATTTTAAAATGCTTGAAACACCGGTTTCCCATTCACAAGTTATCAACGATGGGGATGCTCCATCTTTGGAGCGCAACTCTCGACATTTCCCCCTTTTTTGTGTCTTCCTATAGGAAACACAATGTTTGGTCTTACGGGTTTGGGCATTTGATCACCTTTTTATTTCAATTGACCTCTTAGATTCAGGCTGTTACCCGATGTTTTATTTCAGAGTTTGGCCGTTTGATGTCATTTTTATATCGTTTATGTTCTTGTGACTCTTAACTTAGTTGGTGATTTGATTTGCAGTCACAGATTTAGCATCAAAGGTCGTGTTTATCCCGCTATTTTGCCTGTGGAGAATAAGAAAGTTACTGGAAGGGTCTGTAACATCCCTGACCTTATTAGCGTCATTGTATTGGTTGAGTCATAACTCATACGACCCGAATACATACGTCCTAACTCATTGTTTGTCTTGGTTGTGAACTTATGTGATACATCATACATTCCCTGTTTCATTAGTTTCTCTTTTCTCATCGACAATTGTTCAAACAAGATGTGGGGTGGTCATCTTGAGTAACTCGTACCTTTTCCTTTCTTTCTGATCAGGTCCTGCAGGGTATCTCAGATTTGGAATTATTAATTTTGGACGAGTTTGAGGATGTTGAATATGAAAGAAGTGATCTTGGTGTTTATTTGAAGGTAAGTTTGACAGTCTATCTCAAATAATTTTCTCTGTCTTTCTCAGCATCATCGTGTATTTGCATTTCAAGTTGCATTAATCAACCTAATAACAAATGAGGAAAAAGATCAAAGCGCATATACTAACACAAAAGACAATAATTGCAGGATAATTCTGAAAAGCTACAAGCTCATACTTACATTTGGAGCAACAGAAGTGACCCAAACTTGTATGGAGATTGGGATTTTGAGGTGAGCCACCGAGCTTTATTTTTGACATTCTTCAGAGTTACGAAATTGATGCAAGTCTTTATCTTTAAAGTTTTAGAACATAATTGAAAGGCTACACAATCAAGAAAAAGATATAGGTCAGTTGTGGTTGCTTTCTTTCAAACCTTACATGATATGCCAAGTGACTAGCAAGATATGAAGTTTCAAAGTATTTATGAAATGTTTCTCACTTATCCAATGCCTGTGTTGTTTTCTTGTGCATGAAAATATATGGTTGGACGGTGTTTTTAAATAAATGTTTGGTGTTCCTTTTCAGTCTTCCCTCATCTTTTCCTCTAGTTTTGGGAAGTAAAGATTTTTAAACCTGTTAAACATTGTCACAATTTATCACGTGCTTACATCTGTCCTCTCCAGTAGCTTTTGGTATGTGAACAGTCTAATTTCTCAGATACCTGTGATTAATATGTTTTGTCTTCAAATAATTTATTCATATATTATACTTAAAATCTCCTTTTTACATCCTCGTCTTATTTTCCTTCTCTGATTATGTGATTTTAAAGGAATGGAAACCAGCCTACATGAATGACTTCATCAAGATGACTGAGGAATTTATAAAAGAATTGGAGTTGCCGGAATCGAAGCGAAGAATTCAGACGTATGAATCTGTCTTTAAGCAAGACAATGACAAGCCACTTGAGCCTTGAAAGTGAGCGTTTGTAAAATTATGAGCCTTAGAGTTCTGTAATGGTCCAATAAAGAAGTTTACTCTTCCGATGTCTGATTGTCTATGGGCTTTTCTGCCGCTAGCACATTTGATAGTTTAATGAAGTAAGCTAGTTGGTGTATGTGAAAAAAAAAAGAAGAAATAAGCTAGTTGGTGCCAGTTCTTTTTATTTTTAAGCAATGATGTGGTTGCCTTTCTACTTTTACTTGTATATTTTAGATCATTTACCATGCAAAAGGAAAATTGACTTTGTGACGCATCTCAGAAGAAAGGTTCAAAATTGCAAGTTATTGTTTTGCCTTGGGGGACATGGGGAGATGAGCTTACGCTTTTAAAACCCCTCGAAAAATCTCAGGTACTGCAAAGAAGCAGAGAAAGTTAGAATTGATGGGCATTTAGAATTAGAACTAAAATCCAATCGCAACCAAGTGGTTCAATGATGGAAAAATTTGAATTTAAGGATCGAGTTTGTATTAGTTCAAGATCTAGAGTGACACTACATATCCAAAAAAATGTGGAAATACAACTGAAAAACAAGAATTAGAAATCTAATTAGAAGTTAGAAAAGGTGGATGAAAACATAATTATTTGGTGGGCTGGACCATAAGCATACTGAATCCTACAAGTTATAGTGAATGCTATAATACGGTTCTCAATATAAGGGGTAAACATGATCAGCTGTTGTCCCAGGCCGTTACCGCTTAGCTGTACAAGGCTTACCATTTTGTGTGGAACCAGCATGACGCTTTATTTTGAGGTACCCAAACTTGCCAGCACCTGGTGATGAACCCTCAAACATAAAGGGTAAATACCCAGTGGCTTCTTTGTACCTCTGCTGGAGGTGAAATTATAGAGCATTTTGGACAACTCAAAAGTAATTCACAAAAATCGTCATGATCATGAGAAGTTGAGGTCTGTTAAGACCCATGTGATGTCAAAATCATATTTTGATAGAAAGCAACACTATTGTTGCTTCCTTGAAAACCAACTGTGAGGAGAAAGTTCTGTGAAAGCAACAAAATCTTAAATTTTATAAAAGAATCTCAGAATAAACTTACCTCAAGAATTTGTTCACTGCTCTTCAGACAGTTTATACCAATCACACAAACGGATATATCTTATGTTCAAAGTGTAAGGTCTTCAAATGTGTCACTTTTCCAAATTACAATGATGGCGAAGAACTAGCTTTTTGAACCTCCAAGTCTTTGTACAATGCCAGAACAACCCCACAAGTCAGCAAGAATCATACACTTTCTTTAGAACTGCAATTTGCGTGCTACAAAGTGGAACCGATGGTTTGCTGTTTGATTTGATCATCACCCTTCATTATTTTTTCTTGGATGTAATTTATATGACTGACAATTTAAAGTTGAAAGGTGGTAATGCATACAAGTTCTGATGTACACTCCTCACTTGAGAACTTCAATGTGTATAAATTTTTGTAAGTTTGTAAATTGGATTCTCATATCTTTCAAATTTTATACCTGGGCTTGACAGGATCCGTTGAAATGTTGATATCGTTCAGTCCTTGGCAATAATAGCTACTGGCAGTTGTTAGCAGACTTAACTTTCCAATGGCAATCATCTAACCCAGTTCTGGGGTTTCAACTAGTTAGAAAGGGCCAACAATACATCATCAATGTATATGCATATTCTTTAGAATCTCTACTTGGAAGCCAGAGACGTCCTTTGAATCAACTTTGCTGTAATGTGGAGCTGACATGCCCCAAATCTTGGTTTTGGGTTCAGCAACAAAGTAGTTTATATTCAACTCCACAAACTGTTAGAGTTAGTCTTCTTGAATATAATTAGTAAAGACTATGTTTTGTCATCCCCGGCCTACAAGTCTTGAGAATAAAGAAATGAAAAGATCTATTAAAAATGTTTTATATTTTATATTCTCAAATTATCTGAGCACATTGGATGTAATCTTTTATTCTGAGACATCCGAATGCAAAAGAAATTGCATCACGTGATGATAATAACAAGGTCATAAACCCAGGGACCACGTATAAATAATGCATTACTTTCGGCCAAAAATAATACTAAGCTTAAATATTAAGCCAAAGCATATTTATTAATGGAATTAGTTTGCTTTGATTTTCAATTAATTACCTGAAATCCAGCCAAATCTCCTCCAGAGTCTGCTAAGTTAATGCACTGTTCAACTTGTTCTCTTTCAACAAATCATAAGAATATGCCCTGGAAAAATTTTTGGGATCCAATGCTTCTGATTAATAAAACTAATATAGCTTTAAGCCTTTGACCATCAATAACCTCAAAAGTCAAATCCAACCAAATTTCTCCTTTGCAAGTTTTTTTGTTTCCCTTTTAAGTTGCAGTAAATGAAATCGTCATAATTGATCATTATATGTAATATATCTAAAACTAATAGTAATTTTTTAAGCAGCACACATTTTCATTTCCGTTTGTTTTTTTTGGTCAAAAAAATTTCATTCCCTATTAGCTATGAATAGTTCACAGAAAATGACATTGATTTTCTCCCTCTAGCATTGCAAGAAATGTGCTAGAGTTCATTTGATATGTCTTTTCTTCTGGATAAATGCTTTTTAAGTATTTCTATAATAGTATGTTTGCGGATAATTTAATTTTGAAGTAACATAAGGCTCAATAATCACACTCTAAGCAAAATGCTACACTTTTGAGCATCTCGTTTATCTATTAATTTTTTTAATCCATATCCAATCATTAAAAATAAGACAGTTAATTTAATTGTCAACGTCCAGTTTTTTTAAGGAAAAAAGAACAGACATAATTATCGAGATGTTATTGCCGGAGTTAAATTAAAATAACTTTTTAAATTTCCAGTTGTTCTTGAAGAAACAGATTATCAGATCAATATAATAAATATTCACATCTCATTCATATTTAACTCGATTTATTTTTGTTTTTTATTTCACGGAATTCCCGATCAATCCCTGTGATTTCGCAGTCCAAGTTGCAATAGGCAGCACATAATATTATAATGATTCGGACTCTCAGAACCAGACGCAGCACGTGGATTCCTTGCAAACCTGATTGCTGCTTCCAAGAGGAACTGGGTATAGATGTCATGTGGTGGTCTGATTTGGATCTGAAGGGTACGCCATTTGACTTCTCTTCTATTTTAACCTTATTCACTGGAATCTACAGGTGATTTAATATCTTAATCTCTTCTATATCTTATTAGAGGATATCATTTTGTTGCTAAATTCATAAAGATACGGCATGCACATATAAAGCTGCGTTATTGGGTGTCTGGGCGTGTGCTCCATTAGTTAACAGGTTTATTTTTGGAACTTCATGGAAAATTCCATATTTTTGTGATGGCATTTTGCTTTCACTTATATATATATATAACGGATAACGGGGGGTTGATTTCCCAACTTGCACTGTTGACATGTGTGTTTAGCTCTTGAAATAAATGCTTGCATGTGAGCTGCATAATAGTTGTTTGAGAATATGCCAATTAGAAATTTTGGATCTACGTGACCTGAATGCAGTCTTCAATATAATATTGTTAGGCTAATTGGCTTTACTATGGAAAGCATGTGTTTGCCTAGGGTATAGGATAGTGGCAATCTAATGCTGCAGGATCTCAACAATTTACCTGGAGAATGCATGGCTCTTGATCAGAGGACACTGACTAGCTTCTAAGATAGGCAATTCCGTAGATTGTCCGTATGGTACGATCTTGTAGTCACTTGAGAATCACTTATGGGGGCATTCTGAAAGTTCATAAATATTGACCTGTAAAGATAGGTTCTTATAGGAGGCTATCCCTTTTGCACCGTGCCAAGACTGATTAATATTCACTTTCACATCAAGAAGTACTCCCACGGTTTTCTTTGGGTGAACCAGGGGTACCGGCAATAATGCAGGAAGCTATGCTAATTACAGCTTTGGGTTATTTATCTTTTCAAGACTCCATAATCTTCAAGTATGACATACACAGTTTTTTTTTTACCAGCTTATTACTTATATTAAAATTTGGCACCCATAGTTTCTAGATTAAACTTGATGATATGTTCAAGAACTTGACAAAAGCGAATAGTGGCGCTCTTCCGATCCTGCAGTCCCAGATCTTGATATGCGCTCGTTCTTGGTGCTTGACCAAAGCTATCAGATTTTAGTTCATGCAAAGATCCAACAATTGTTTACTTCTCATTACACCTGAATAGTGACTTCATTCTGGAAAGAAGAACAAAGTAGCCAATAAATGACAAACACACACATGCATGATCACTTTGTTTCTAATGGATGAAAGATTGTAGTGTCATATGAGTTCTTGATATGGAGATATGATCTGAGCTGCATCGCCCAAGAATCTAGCTCTAGCATAAAAGATCAAGACATTGGAAATTCTAATTATGCTTCATAAGTCTTAGACAGATTTACAAACAATCCAGCTCCAGGGTAATAGAACTGGACCATACAGCATAATTCATTGCTTCATGATTCCCAAATGAGTCTTACATTGAAGTCACTCATCCTCTCTCTCTCACTCTCATACATTAACTGGCCTTTATAAGGTGCAAAACAAAAGGACCAGATAAAAAAGTTGAAGGGTAGAAATTTCAAAATTCCTGACTATCTGCACATGGGACTGTGAGGATGGTGGGAACAAGAAAGCATGTCCTCAGAGCACCTATCTGTTGAATGGAAAACTTGAGTGGAAACCTTATCCTTCTTTCCCTCTATCATCTTCAATATACTCTCGAAGCCAGATACTTCACAAGGGATCCTCAGAACCCCGGTCTGTTGAAACCCAAATTCTTCTTCTGCTTCCCTCAGTAACATGTGGAAGGCCTGATGTCCCAAATACTCCGTGGGTATAATGAACCTCTGTTGCTCTTCCCCAACACAAACAGCCAGATATCCCTTGGGAACAAAATTGCTTGACCCTCCTTCACGTTCGGATAAAGAAAGTGTCCTTTTCAGAAACTTGATGCTTTTACTGCCGCCACTAGTGGTGGTGGTGGTGGTTTTTGAAGAGCTGGACACACTTCTCCATTTCTTGAGGATCTGCCGAAGCCTAACAATTTCTGTGATCTTGTTAGACTTCTTTGGATCCATAGACATGGTTCTGGCCTTCAGGGTTTTGGTAGTTTGTCAGTTGGTTCTTTCTTTTAATAGCCTAAGCCTGCGTATGTGGGGGCTGGTGTATGCTGCTGCTAATTTATAGAACACTGAGTAAGACCTTGGGAATCCTGAATGTTAATTTGTTGATTTTTATAATACAAGAAGACCGTATGCATTTGCAATTTCTGTGGCACTGGAAAAAACCTACCCAAGAATTTTCCAGTTAATTTTCAAGTTTCAATTTGTTTATCCCTGGTTTCACATGTGACTGATCGCTGTAACACTGAACTCTCTTTCTCTTTCATCAATCCTTGTTTTGAAGGTTAAATTCATGTGGGGTTGCTTTATTCAAATCAAGGGTGACTAGTACGGAGATTCTGAGAATCAAATATTTTACATATTCTTTTGCTGATTAAAGTTAGTAAATAGTTCTGGCTGGTTTGGTTTCCAAAGCAAACCGCCATAACAGTCAAGGTACCCCAGTTAGTACCACACAATTGTACCATTCGAACCTCCCTTTTGTTTGATTGCTCACTTTTCCCACACTTTCTTTTAGTTTTGATCTCAGCCTTTGATTTGAATGCCTCGATTTCACAAATCAAAGTCATTTGAGGACTTCTAAGAGATCCACATGACACGGCATTAAATTTAAAACACACCCCAGACGGTGGCCGAGTCAGTTTCATGAGGATTACAACATATATTAGTTTTATGAATTATCTGCTGCCTATCAATAATTTACAGCAAATTTCATTGTTTTTTCTTCATTGGCCTTTAATATTGAATGTTAACCAGATATTTTGCATCCTTAACGTTGTGTAAAGAAATGTGATATTAGAATTTATTAGGCATGCTTTTTTTTTGTTTTGGGAAAGTGCTCTTCTGGTACAATAGATATATGATTTATAATTAGTAAATGATATGTATACCACAAATTTATATTATCTTTCTAATCTACCTAAACGAACTCCTAGAAATAGCATCATCGCTTGACCCTTGAAGGGATATATAACTATTGAATGTCAATGATGTTTGCCTGTGGACTAGAATATCTATCTGAATGAATATTAAAAATACTTAAATTATTTTTATAAAATTTGGTTATGGCTCAGGAGAGTGCTATAATTTTTTTTTTTAAAAAGAAAAGATCAGAAGAGATATTTGACTTTAATTAGACAATGATTGGGAAATCATTAAGGGGGCTTCTAACATGATCCGCATTCGTTGCACCAATTGAAGAACTCTGAGGATGAAATAAATATAATCAAATGGTTATTGGGAGACTATTATTTTATTTCAACTTAAAAAGTTTGATGAGATGCTTCTGAATGTCCAATCAAATCATTTAACTAATACTAAATGGATTTGTGTTTTTCAAATGGATTAATCATAGCTAACAATGTTCTTGTTTTCATGAGGAGAGTACGTAAGTTTAACATAACGAGAAATTGCATCGTCAACCTGAGAGATTGTCGATCATAGAAAGACAATGATGGATTAATCATAGAACTTTGTTCTGTATAAAAATTTTGCACGGTTTTGGAGCTCTAGAAGACAATAATATGTTTCCATGACTTTTGTATAATAGGGCAAAGTTTAAGGTTACAACATTACGGAAAGGATTTGTCGACCAAATTTGTAAGTTGTCCCTCGTGACATTCAATCCTACGATGATGCTTTAAGAGGAAATAAAGCCAGGAAAAGAAAAGGGGACCCCAAATTAAATAGCTTTTCGAAGCACACACGACTTTTAATTTTATGTATTGCTATGGTGTTTGATAAGCATGGAAGGATAGGCTGGCATTTATTATTATTTAAATCGTTTGCCTTTGGCATCCACCCCGACTCAATAATTCAACTTAATCATTAATAGTATATGAATTATATGCATTAATTAATACTCGTATTTAATTAAGAAAGGGCTCTTGAAGAAGAAGCCCAATGGGGAAGAGCGTAAGAGGCCCATTTGAAACTTTCAGAAAACCGTAACCCAAAAAGGGAAAACGCACCGTTTTGGTTATATAACAAAACCTAGGCCGTGCGTTTTTTCCAATCAAGTTTAACCGTCGATTGAAACTTTATTTCAGCCGCCGTCCTCTTCTTCTCTGTGTCTCCGTTGCTGTTCCTCAATCGTCAGCCCCATCCTCGCCGGCCCTGCTGTCCCACCGTTCTCTTCCTTCACGCATCTCGCCGTCCTCGTACCGCTTGTGATTAGTCGTGATAGATTGGCCTCATTATTCACCCTTCGCCCATCGTGCTCGTCTAAGTCTTCGTAACCGTCGCCCAGATCCGCATCGTCATCTGGAGAAGAGAGGTAAGGCTTCATTCTTCATACCCACTGATTTCTTATTCTTTAAAATGATTTAAATGTTCCCCTCTATCTCTGAAATATAGTATTATAAATTAGAGTCTTATTTTTCAAAGTGGTTGAGTGTTTCACAATGAACTCTTGTGCTAGAGAATAGGGCGTAACTTACATACTGTTTTTTTTTTTTTTAATCGTGTATGCAGTTTTGAGATTGCAATCACTAGTCACTTGCGGGAGTGCTGGCAGAACCAAGAGTTGGTTAAACAATTAAGTTCAACCTCTTCTGGTTCAAAAGATTTGCATTCTAGTCTTCTGCAAAATGGTTGGGAACAGTTTAAAGCATGCTGATATATGTCAGTTCTAAGAGGAAACTGACCTTGGACTTTGCCAGGCACCGGAAAAGGCTTTACCCCTCTCTTGTTAGCAAGTTCTTGAAATGAACTGTTCAGCTTCTAGATTGAGCTTTACTTAACCTGCCGGCTCTGAATTAATAATTCGGATTACTCACATTGCAAGGCAAAATGGCACCAAGATGGAAAGGGAAAGATGCAAAAGCTAAAAAAGATTCAGAAGCTGAAGCACACAAAGAGCCCATGTCAAAGATAATATCTCAGCTTCAGTCTTCTCTAATTCATTCAGATGCTACTGGATTTCTCTCTGGTAATAGTGTTCGGATTGCACTTGAAGCAGAACAAACAGATCTCTTTGTTAAAGCTTGCTTTGGTCAACCGGTAAGCACAGTTGAGAAGGACAAACAGTGGTTTCAGTTAGGGTTGGAAGAAGCCTTTTACCTTTGCTATTCATTGAAATGCCTTAAAATCAATGGCAGTAATACCGGCCCCCAAGATGATCAAGAGTTATGGCATTGCATGAAATCCAAGAAGAAAGCATTCTCTTGTTTCTACAAAGGTTATTCTCACCTTCGATTGAAAAATTGGGTTGTGAGGCCTGGAGCTCAGTATGGTGTCGACTTTGTTGTCTATCGTTATCATCCAGCTCTGGTCCATTCTGAGTATGGGGTACTTGTTTTATCAGGTGGGGATGGTGATGACTGTAATGGAAGATTGAGAGAGTGGTCTGATTTTCACTGCACAACCCGACTACTTGGAAGTGTTGCAAAATCTTTGCTGGTTCTTTACATCAGTAAAAACGGTGTTAGTGATGACTCACCTTCATGCTTGGCAAAATATACGGTAGAAGAGCGCACAATCACTAGATGGAGCCCTCAACAATGCCGTGAAGGATGAAGGCTGTGTAAACATAGGTTACAGGAACAGATAATATGCGATGTATACATGCAATGCCATTAAATTTTGCCATCTGCTTAGCCAATTATATGAGAAGTCATTTGTGCGTAGTCTATTTGTGAGCATACGTATAGACGGATAGCAATTGGTGATGATTTTGAATTGCCAAGCCACAATGGTCTATGTCACTCCCTCGGACTCCTTATTGACTGTGAGCTTTGTTTAATCTGTGATAGAACTTGAATTTGGGTTTTACTTGGGTCCCACCCAACCTCATGAACCTCTCTATTCGTGTAGTAGAAGGACTTATACAATAAAATGTGCTTCGTTGATGAAATTTGACAGTCACTTAAAAGGATGCTGAATAGTGAATGCAGTTCTTTTTCATCTTCGCATTTTACTTCTTCTGAAGGGGAGAAATGAAAGAGATTCACTTTTGCCGTAAAAAAAAATTCATCATTTCATTGTTGCGGTGAAAAGTGAGAAATCAAAGTTTATTCACCCCGAGTTATCTTACCAAAGACCCACAACGCACAAGTACTACCTTGAAAATTCTATGGCTCACGACTTAGGCTCTGTTTGGCCCAGTGGAAGGGAGGGGAATGAGTAGGAGGGATTGGAATGAAGGGAAGAGTTGAGGAAAATTTAATGTTATCTTGTTTGGTTTAGGAGGTTTAGGAATGGATGGGAGGGAAAATAATAATACATAGACTATCATTCATCTTTAACATTTTAAATTGTTTATCCTCTCTCTTTTCATAGAAAAAACTAAAATAGTTATATTGTGATTAATCTTTATTTTATTTTAGAACAAGATGGGTTCTACGTGGTCCATGCCCTGGAACCGCTGTCATCAAGCGACGGTTTTTCAAGTTGGGTGTTTTCTGTATGTTGAACACAGCTGAGAATGCAAATGACCTCGTGGCTTTTGTCCGATGATGCCAGGAACAAAAGTGAAAATATAAAAATATGACGGGGTTAAATGAGTCACAATAAGATAGCCTTGAAGCCTCCCTTTCAAATAAAATTCATTAAAATTTTGGAATTCTGTTAGCAGCCTTTCAACAACATGAATTATACTAATTTGCCTGTGAATCACTTCCCAAAAGTGAAGTGTAAGGAATAATTACAAGCGTGAAGGGCTTCGCCTGATGCCTGCTGTGCATGATAATGGGGCAGTGGAGTGGAATGTAGAGGCATTTCTAGCATCTTGCTCTTGATGTGAATTATCCAATGACTCGATGTGCTGATGGGCATTGAGCCTCTTGTTTCTGGAACTAAATGAATAGAATTCAAATGGTAATAGTGGTGGAGGATATTAAGGGGTATATTCTGGGGAGTGGTCTGCTTGAAAATGTTAGGTCGTTTTGGGATGAACAGGAGAAAGTAGCACGTAGCAAAATATAGAAAATAATGTCTCAATTGAAATGTAATGAAAGAAGAGGATTCTGTGATGTGGGAGCACTACAATGGAGGAAGGTGGATTTCTTAATAATAATCCACTCCCTCCACAGGTCTGGGTGGCCACGCACTCCCCATTACATATTACATAATACATGCGATTGGGGGCACTTCCTTCTCCACCATTTTAATTAGTCTATTTCTGAGTTGTTTATCATCTCTATATATCACAATGATGCGCAGTGTCCACTATATATCACATCATCCTTAAAAAAAGGCAGCATCTGGAAGAAAACGACACACGCACAGAACAAAACGACGCCTCCCTCTTTTGATCGAAACTTATTTATATGAGCCTCCTTAATTTGACGGCCACTTTCCCCAGAAGCAGTAATCCATTTAATGAATATCGGCAATTTGCTCTGCACGTTCAGGCTAAACAAGATTATTAAAGGATTAAAGTTGGTTTTGTACAGCACAGACAGGAATTAGTTACCATTTAGTCATGTATATGGTGCAAGCTGGCTTTTAAAAAGTTTGTCGTTGCGGGGGTAAATATGTCAATAAATTTGTACGTCTTATGGCGTCTTGCTCCGATATAATTTCTTTTATTCTTTTTATTTTTATTGCTGGAAGGAGTCGTGAGCATGGAGCAAGGCGTGTGTTGGTCATTTATTCTCTTATCTCCACCTCCCCCGCTTAATGCGCCTTGTCACTTCTCACTCTCTTCTTCTTCCGACTATTCACCATTCTGCCATTCGTCTTTATGTCCTCTTATTTTCCCCCCTCCTAACTCATGCATACATGTATCGTTTTAAAACTATACTTATATATATATATATATATATATAAATCTACTTTAATTCTAAATATAATATTACAATTCAATCTATCTCTTAAAATTATAATGCTCCCTAAAAATATCTATATATGATTACACATATTAAAAATATTTCTATTAATAGTAATTTAAATACACATGATTAAATGGAAATATTTTAAAGAAACTAATACACGACTATTATAAATAATTAATTTAACTAATTTTTTTAATTTAGTTAAATTAATTATAAACAAGTCTTATATTTTAAGGAAGGAAGAAAGTCTAAATGCATTTACATGTATATATATATATATAGAGGTGTGTGTGTGTGTGGTTAAAGTAAACGTAAGATCCAGAGTTTGAGTGGCATGAGAAACTAAACAATTTAAAATAATATCCTCATCTTCAACTTTTGGTCGTTTAACATTTATTTAATATATGTACGTATTACCGTCAAAACAATACCACACAAGCACACAAACAAGACAAACTGCTCACAATATGATATATATATATATATGGGCGTCTTTTATCTGGAGATAGAATTTCTAAAGCCGTGCAATTATTTGTTAACTAGAAATTAAACTGAGACAAAGAGAATTTTAAGTCGCACAGGAAAAGTGATCGAGAGTATATCATTTTTTCCCATTTCTATCAAATAGAGATTGAACTACGGTTGCGTACAGAGAATTCATATATTATGGGGATTTACGTTTCGCATTATATATTATTGTTGGTATGAATTACTAAACTTGCATATATATATATATATATATATATATATATATATCAGCATCACACCACCATGATTAACGTTTCTTTCAAAACAGAATTATATAAGCTCATTAACGTATAAAGATAAAGCATGCACGACAAACATTCCATGAAGAATGAAAAACGGATGAAGGAAAAGGGGTTAGGTGTTGACAAAGGCTCACGAGTTCCACTTGCATTTGTTTATATAAAGAAATATGGGTTAGCTTTTGTAAAATAGCTAAAAAGAAATGGCTTTCTCTTGTTCACACGCTAACTTCATTTGCACGATGGAGCACGCATCCGAAGGAGCCCACAGCCATCAATTCTTGCTTGACGTGTATAAATATCGACGCGGCTCAGAAAGAAGAGAGCCAGAAGTAATTGTGTCAGCACTTAGCTCTTGTTGTGCAGTTGTCAGAAGAGAGACAGAGGCACAAGAAGAGGACAGTTTCAGGAACTAGTAGCATTAGCATTTTGAGGGAGAGATGGAATGGAGGAAGTATTATATGGACGCGATTCTGGTGCCTTTGGCAATTCTAATGAACTTTGGTTACCATGTGTGGCTGTGGCACAGGGTTAGGACTCAGCCTCACACTACCATTATTGGCGTCAATGCCAGTGGCCGCAGAAACTGGGTTGCTCAAATGATCGAGGTCTTCATTTATCCATTCATGTGTGTGTGTGTGTGTGTATAACTATATCTGCTAGCTATCTGATATTTGATTTCACTTTTCTGCGTAATCACTTCCATTTGACTGTGTCTCTGTTCATGCATGCATTCATATTTAACCTTTATAATTAACCAGGGATTGGATTTCTTACAATATCATTTTGTATGCATTGCCTTCAAGATCAAAAGGGATTTTGTTCCCAAAACTACTCTTCGAATGATTTTTGATTAAGAAAGATGGGGATTGAATTTCATCTTTATGATTATGTGGTGTGATTTCTTCGTTGATGTATGTCATGTAGTTTCGACTGATTTTATGTTAGCTATTAGGGCTTAACATAACCCTCTTCCTCCTTTATCTGAGTTTGGAGCCGGCTATAAAATATAAGTAGAGTTATGTGGTGTGATTAGGGGAATACCCACATTTTTAATTTAGTGCATTCTAGTTTGTCTTTCAAAATGTGCATCTAAATCCTAAACAAAAGGTCCCCTGAACTATTTATGGTAGTTAGTTCTTGTGTGCTCATAAACAGTTCCTTTGATTATGAATTCCACATCCGCAGCCTCTACTGTTCGTTGTTGCGTGATGCCAAGGATATTACTGCTTTAACAAGTGGCCAACACATTTTCCATTATCTTGTACTGTGTTCTATCACACAGTATATTTTCCACAAACATATTCTGGGCACGTTCATTTGTATCCTGTGATTTTCCTATGATTCTAATTGAGAGAAAGGAAAAGGCATTTCAAATCATAGACCATAAGCTTTATATAATCAAGAAGCGGCAGACGCGATTTCATTGCAGTATTTTCACACACACGTACATTTCGTGCATGTTTCGTTTTCTTCAGTTTTATTTCTTGGGTGACCCACCAAAAGTAACAACGTATGTGTTGTGTGGATGAACATGACAGGACAACGAGAAGAAAAACATCCTAGCAGTTCAATCGTTAAGGAACACACTCATGGGATCGACCCTAATGGCCACAACAGCGATCTTGCTCTGCTCAGGCCTGGCAGCTGTTATAAGCAGCACTTACAGTGTAAAGGAGCCACTGAACGACACAGTGTATGGAGCTCATGGTGAATTCATGGTGTCTCTCAAGTACGTCACCCTCCTCACCATCTTCCTCTTCTCCTTCTTCTGCCATTCTCTGTCCATAAGGTTCATAAACCAAGTGAACATCCTCATCAACACACCTCAAGATCCAATGTCCATGGTCACACCAGAGTACCTCCATGAGCTCTTGGAGAAAGGATTCATTCTCAACATTCTGGGAAATAGGCTCTTCTACGCAGCAATCCCTCTTCTGCTTTGGATCTTTGGGCCTGTCTTGGTCTTCTTGTGTTCTTGCACCATTGTTCCCTTGCTTTACAATCTCGACATTACCTCTTCATGTGCCAAGAAAGGGAATAAGGACATCTGTCAAAATCCTGATTATGTATGAAGTTTGATTCAATAGTAAGGTCGGGGTTCAAAGTTGCTCGTAACATTTTCTTGTTTGCGAGAATTCAAATGTATGCTGCTTCCTCTGTAGTAAGCTTTCGCCTCAAGTTTTGAGCTCGTTCTACAGTATCAATATCATACAATTCCTCCTTCCTTGATGTGAGAGCTTTGTTTTTCTAAAAAAATATAAAATTATACTCTCCGTCTCTTTTATTTAATATATATTGACACATTCAGGCGGAAAAAGGAGGAGAGCGTAAGCTGGTTTAACTTCTATTTTTCAATTGATAGGTTAATGAATTATATTATTGAAGTGGATGGCTACCAAAGAAATATAAGTGGAGAAGTGTTTCGTGCAGAAGATTAATTAATTAAATCCAAGTGTGAGGAGGTAAGGGTTGAAAGCGAAAGATATGTGCCAAATAATGTGGTTTACGTTTTGGTTAGGTCACAAAATTAAATTATTTTTTTAAGATATGTATATTGCTTTCTAATTTTAAAAGATTAGAAAGACTTGATGACTGATAAAATTTATTGTTTTGATACGTTTAGGGTATCCATACACACAGCTAGGGAATAAACTCTTAATTAAATATTTAAAAAACTCAATTAATTATTAAATAACTGATAAAATTATTACGAGGAGTTTTTTTTTTGTTGCTCACCCGGTTCATCGGAGTTTTGCCCCGACTACATCCGGATCCGACCCGCGTCGCGCATCTGGCTATGGTGGGTGAGTCTCCCAACGGAAATTTTCTGCGTACGTCAAGGTTCGAACTCGAGACCTCGCTTAAACGATACCGAGCTGCTTATCACTCGGACTAACCCCGTTAGTATTACATGGAGTTAATGGCCCAACAAAAATGGAATGGATTATAGAAGCCCAATATACAGGCCCACTGTAGGCTTCCCCAAAAGGCCAGAAGAAAGAAGGAACGGATACCAACGGGGGTTAATGCGAGTGGTAAGCGGCTCGGTATCGCTTAAGTGAGGTCTCGATTTCGAGCCTTGGAGTACGCAGAAAATCCCCGTTGGGAGACTCACCCACTATCCCCGTCGGGATAAAGCTCCGGTAAACTGGGTGGGAAAAAAAAAAAAAGAAAAAGGAACGGATTAAACTAAACCAGAAGCCCAACTAGTGGATTCCCATTAGTGGAAAGAACATTCGCTTACCATGTAATCCAAGACTGTGCGTCTCGGGCGAAGTTACCATCGAGTTCCTGAAGTGGCCAGCAACCTGGTGTCTCAGTATCAGATCGTCCAGGTGCTTCGTTCTTTCCCCGCCCATCCTTTCTTTTTCAGGTAGCATGATCTTGTTTTCTTGACTTGATCGATCCTCGTCTCTTTTTTCTTTTTCTTTTTTTTTTTTGGGTTTTATAACTCTGAAAGGGATGCTCCTAAATTCTGTAGCCTGGGCCAGTAGTATTTCATTTTGATTTGCTGCGGATTTCTTAAATTTTTATGATTCCCGATTTTTTCTCACTTACAGTATGATTTTAATTGTTAGTATAGTAGTTGCTAATCTTTTAGATGATTTTGGCGTCTGGTGGCTTGACTTCTATGATTGCTTCCTTTGGTGACCTTTTTTCCCTAAAATTATTATTTTTCAAATTTTGAGATCGTTTATGTCTCCATAGATGGATAGAGCGTGGAGTTTGAATCATGTTAATATGGTTGAGACTTGACAGACGATTCTCTTCCCTTCTAGATCTCCACACGGTCAGGAATTTACGTTTTCAAATTTTTATATATGGGTTCTGATTAAACAATTGTTGCTTCAAGGGTATTGCACCTTGATTATAGGTATACTTATGTTCCGGCATTTGCAATAGCTTTATATAATATGCCAATTTAGGGATTCAGGTTCTCTAGATGCATGCACCAAACGAAAATAACACCATGGTATACGTAACTAATAAGAGAAATGTTACTGAATTTTATAGTCTTTTTTAAAATTCTCTCGTGGAAAACGGAAATGGTTTGCTGCTGGTCATTTGCCAATGCTCCCCTTAGTCTTTTCTGTTTTTCTTTTTGGCCCCCTGTGTACTTCAGTTATGAGAAAGGATAACTTACGCTTGGTTTTGAAAATCCCATGCAACCTTTTTGTATAGCATTGTCACTCTAGGTTGAAAAGTCTGTTCTGCACCAGTTATCAGTTGGTGTAAGAGTGCCTTAACTATGCGGGGTAAAATGCATGTAGAGTACCACAAGACTGACGGAAAATAGGTTCTCTTCCTTTGCATTTCAAACTTTTATCAGAGACATATTGAGATAGTTTCTTTCTTGTTTTTTTTTTTTTAATTCTGACACCAAATTGTGAGATTGACACCAAAACTTTTAATGCATAAGCTATAAGTTTGTATGTATTGTAGCTCTTGAGTTTTTCATTGATAAATGTTGGTTTCTTGAAGGAGTTTTGTCCAAACAGCAGCCATGTCTTCACCGTATCTTCCTGCAACAACTGAGTCAATTGCTCAAGCATTGGAAGCCAAAGACCCATCTGAAGCCATCTCCATTCTTAATCGTGTACTTGAAAATCCTTCTTCTCCAGAGGCTCTGCGCATAAAAGAGCAGGCCATCACAAACCTCTCTGACCTTCTCAGGCAAGAGAATAGGGCAGAGGATTTGTGCAGCCTTCTCACTCAATTGAGGCCCTTCTTTTCCTTGATCCCTAAGGCAAAAACTGCCAAAATTGTAAGGGGAATAATTGACTCTGTTGCTAAAATACCAGGAACATCTGATTTACAAATTACACTCTGCAAAGAGATGGTGCAATGGACTCGTGCTGAAAAGCGTACCTTTCTGAGGCAGCGAGTCGAGGCAAGGCTTGCAGCACTTCTCATGGAAAATAAGGAGTATGCTGAAGCTCTGACTCTCCTTAGTGGTTTGGTCAAAGAGGTTAGAAGGTTAGATGACAAGCTTCTACTTGTAGACATTGACTTGCTGGAAAGCAAGCTACACTTCTCATTGCGAAACCTTCCCAAGGCGAAAGCTGCCCTCACGGCAGCAAGAACAGCTGCAAATGCTATTTACGTGCCCCCAGCTCAACAAGGTGCAATAGATCTGCAGAGCGGGATTCTTCATGCTGAGGAGAAGGATTACAAAACTGCATATAGTTATTTCTTCGAAGCTTTTGAGTCTTCCAATGCTCTTGAAGACCCCAAGGCTATTTTTAGCCTAAAATATATGTTGTTATGCAAGATCATGGTGAGCCAAGCAGATGACATCGCTGGGATTATTTCTTCTAAAGCAGGCCTTCAATATGTGGGACTTGACTTGGATGCCATGAAAGCTGTTGCAGATGCTCATTCCAAGCGATCCCTGAAGTTATTTGAGATTGCTTTGAGGGATTTCAAGGCACAATTGGAGGAAGACCCAATTGTTCACAGGCACCTCTCGTCCCTCTATGATACCCTTCTGGAGCAGAATCTTTGCAGATTGATTGAGCCATTCTCAAGGGTTGAGATCGCACATGTCGCTGAGCTTATTGAACTTCCTGTTGATCATGTGGAGAGAAAGTTGTCTCAGATGATTCTGGATAAGAAATTTGCTGGGACATTGGATCAAGGGGCTGGATGCCTTATCATGTTTGATGATCCTAAGACTGATGCAATCTATCCTGCGACTTTAGAAACCATTTCTAACGTCGGGAAGGTCGTAGATAGTCTCTATGTTCGGTCTGCAAAGATTATGGCATAACCCTCCTTTTGTTCCTCTAGTTGCCCCTATAGATATATCATGTTTGATTCTTTATTATTTCTTGATTTGGCAATGTTCCGGTCCAGGTAGTGTTGATCATTATTCCTGATCCTATTCAGTATTCACTCTGATCTCTTTTGGGGTACCTTGAACTTGCGATCGCTGTGTTCCATGAGTCGCTTTTATATGATCCTCATGAATAGGATTTTGTCTGAGACGAGTTAAATGACTACGGAGGCTTGTGTATCAACATCATCATGAATAAATCAATATAAATATTTTATTAAAATATATGGCTCAATGAATGGGGTTCATTCACTTTAATATCATTTAAAATTTAAAATTGGTCTCTTAGATAAGTGGATTTGTTAAATGGGGCGACTTTCTTTTATTTATCTCTGTTTTTTTTTTGGTACAACTTTCTTGTATTTATCTGTTTCTGAAATGGTAGTCGCATTTATTCCTGTTCAATGTTCCTTGGTAAGTGACCAAGCGATGCGGCCCTCCGAATTATCCTAGTTAAACAGCGATATAAAAAAATCATCCTATTAAGAAAATAAATTAAAACTTATATTTGAGAAAAAGAACATTTTAAAAAAAATTGAAATAAACATAGCACGTGTGGTATATACCCAACTTTTTGTGGGATTCGTCCATTTCCTTTAGGCAGAACTTCACCCTTAAGAAACCCACTTTTAATTGTTCATGAACCATCCACTTGCCCATTTGCCCATTCATGTATTCAATCTTTCTACAAAAAAGCCATATCATACTAATCTTTTAATTAGTATCTTCACTGTTTGATAAAGTGATAACTGGCATATACGTGCTATTATTATTCGTCTCTTTGAGAAGGGAAAAAGATGAAATAGTCAGAGTTATATATGTGAACTTCCTTTCGAGTCTGCCCAGTTTGACATCAAAGCAACCGGTTAAAGTGAAAACCGTGATATAGATCAATTGATTAATCAAATAAATAAATACCCATCCATACGTATAATAAAACTAGCTTAAGCATTGCCGTGACTTCGCTGCTAAGTAATGTCGATTTTCTCTTCTTATAATAACCCTTTTCATCAGCTGAGTTGCTTTTCTCCCTTTCGCTTCTGAATGTTCAAAAAGTTTGTACGTATCGAGCATGCTACATGTCTTGTTTCTTGATTAGCACACGTCCTGTTGACAATTGTTTTATTTTTATTTTTAAAAAAAAAAAGAGTTTATTAATTAAACTCCACTTATAAGTAAACTGACCAGCATAACAAAAAAATAAAATTAAGGCGGCGAAGAATATAGGATCTAGAGAAGCAAACAGGTGCCATGAGCTTATTTAGATTGAAGAATATAAGATAGGTTTGAAACCAAATTTTGTCTTGCTTTGGATCCATTTTTGGGATCCCATTCGTCCCTTTTCTGTTTTCTAAGGCATGCATTTAAAAATAAAAGCAGTAAGTAATTAAGGACTCTAATTTTCTAAACACACTTATTACGTATATGGGGTTTTGATTCTTAATTTTTTATATACAAAACAAACTTAATTGGAAGAAATAAGTAGTAGTAGTACTACTATTTATTGGGAGAATTGAAGTTGAATAGAACTTCCACCTTAAGGAACCCACTTTGATGAATTGCATGATGCTTTTCTAAAAGTTAATTAAAAGTGCATCACCCCGCTCTACTTTGCTTGGTGGTCACTGCCTATATACATACATGCCTCTCGCTAATTGCATGATTGGTATACTTATGCCCAAATTAAATTCCATTTACCTCAGGCATTATTGACCTTTCTTACTCTTTAATTCCTACATCCCACGTGTCTCTACAAAACGACATCATGAGTTCCATTACCTCTTTCTTAATAAACTATTAATGCCCTCTCCATTTCGTGCTTGGATTGTGCACTCAAGTTTTTCGGCATACTGTTCTTACTCAACAAGTCACCTTTTCATCGATGATCTCTTTAATTTCTGATTTAATTGTTAGCTTTAACCCATGGATACCCTTTAATTCCCTCCCCAAAAATTTACATTCCGGCCATTTTAAGCTTTTAACCCCTAATTAAGTCATTCGCTTACTCTTCAGTTGTTATCTGTATATGGGATTAAATAAATAGAGCATATAAGTTAGTAGGGTGGAGGGAGAAGTTTGTCCTCTAGCTAGAACTTGCCCACCACTTGCCTAGTGTTCGAATGGGCGCAAACAGTGACTGACTTCTTCACTAATTAAGTCGAAAACAATGCGCCAATAAAAATTAATATAAATAATAAATAATATGATTATATCATATAAAGATACGGATTCGATTCTTATTAGTATAGTAAATTTTTTTTTAATAAATAATCTCGAAAGTTCTCTATAAGTACTATCTGAATTTTAGGGTTATACTCTGATCTTGATAAAAATCGGTGTTAAATTTAATTAAATTTTTGTATAAAAAAATTAAAAACAATGGACGATACTTATTAATCTAATGCCATCCGTCTATGTTTGGCCCACTAATCAATCTTTTATTTTCGATTCATGGGCCCCGCTTCCTTTTAGTTTTATTTTCAAATTAAGCGTGGTGTTTTGTGCATATATGATTTTTCAGAAACAAATAGCATTATTCATTTGAATAAAGTTATATATATATATTAATGATATGATGATGCGGGAAAGAGTATTGATTTGACAGAAACAAGTTATATTTGTGGTATAATCCAATGGTAACTGATATACTACACAAGTTCATGTACAGTTAGTGAGTTATGTTTCAGTTCAACCACCATCTAGTTCTTACGTGTACAAAATTACACCGTAATAATAATAATAATGATAGTGTACATGTCTTTGTTTTCTCAATAATCGCTGATAATTATATTCGGAAAGCTCCTCATTCATTGAAATATCATGTCTCCCGGGTTCATTCCTTCATTGAGGTGACAAACAAGGATAATTTAGAGATTTCATATCTTCAAAAACTTTTTGGTGCTTTTCACTTCATGTGCAGTCCAACTATATATTTGCTATTTAAAAAAAAAAAAAATATTTTCTGCTCACGTACTTGAGCTCTTCATTCCTATTTATAACCCTTCAGCTCATTCGCCCACTCCCCCTTTCCTTCCCTCTCAATCTCCCCCTCTGCATCACTACTCTCCGTCAAAATGGAGCAAAAACCGGCCGTTGTCATGGCCCCGTGCCCTTCGATTCAATCTGTTACCGCGTCCTCCATGTACCCCGGCGGCGGCGACTTCCCCAGGATCCCGTCGGAGTTGGATGCGGAAGAGCTTATTATGGCGATCGTGAACGGATCCGTGATCGACGAGGACGTGAAATCGGGCGAGTTCACGTGTAAGAGTGTCAACAGAGGTTTCGTCAGCGGTGCGGATGAATACTTCGGCGGCGTCAGCTTCGATGACCTTCATGCCGCTTTGGTTAGTGTTATGCTACTGCCCTCTTTGACTGTTACGATCTCACAGGAACCACGTTGGAGGCACGTGTTGCCACGTCATCAAGCGGTTTCGATCACTTGTGACGTGGCAACCTCACATCTAACCCACTTTCTTCGTGACCATGCTTAAAGTGGCAGCTTGTATATTGCTAGTATATTATCACCAATCCTCATCATCCTCATTATATCATAAATCTGATTCTGTTAACCTCGCAGACATGTATGTGCTGTTTGTTTTTTACTCTTTTTTTTATATATAAAAGTTCTAAGAATAATCTATTACTAATACTGATACTGTTCATAGACATTTTAGAATTATTGGGGTATTTTATGGCAAAAATCGTAATTAGTCGTTCGATTGGAACTATGGTTTTCATTGCAACATAATATTTCCTCACGAAAGTCTGTGAAACCCCTATTTGTGATTTTAAAGAGGCATAGTTATTTTTCTTGAATGACTATTATACTAATACTACAGGGATGATTTCCTTTTGACCGTCTATATTCGTTCAGAGTTTAGAGAAGGCCCCGTGAATAGGAGTTATTTGTACTTAAATTGGTGTTGTTAACGAGTCCTGTTTTGCGGACTTCACTAAAACAAGTTTTGTTTTGCCATTGTCTGATAATTTAGATCCAAGCACAGGGGTAATTTTGTCATTGTGAATCATGCTCCGGTTCGGTGCTCCTCTAACAATTTTATTTATTTGTTTTCTTTCACCTCTAGCATGTTACTTATACTTTTAATTAGTCTTCCTACGCATCAACTATAAATTCAAATATAGTAAACCGGATTCCTTCGCTTAAACCAATCGCGCAAAATTTATTTCAATATAACAATAGCATCGGGCAATTAATTTAATTAATAACATTAATGGCATTTATAAATTCTTTAGTAATTTTTGGCATTTATAATTTAATTAATAACATTACTGGCGTTTATATATGTACAATTGCAGGAAACCGTGAGTGAATTTTCAGCTTATGGTGGACTAGAAGATGACAACAATACGGGCGGGGCCCAGAACATCACTCCCACTGATCGTTCTCCTATTTCTTGCATCACTGAGTCTCAGTCATCGATTTGTGGTACCGGTAATGCTATGAGCAACACATATATTTGTGATTTTCTGAACGTACCTTTAATTTTCTTTACAACTCGACATAAGATAAATTGATTACTGCACGACGAACTCGATAAATAGATAGATTGATGATACAGATATGCACGCCATCTCAGACAGGAGTAGCTCATAAAACCTAGTCTAGTTTGTGTAGTGTAATTAATAACATCTTGGATGATGAATTGCATAACTGGCCAGTTGGAAGCCCTATGTCAACTAATGAACCAGATCCAGGAGATAATCAAACAAGAGGAGCTTCAAGTGGTGAGCAGTCTGACGAGGATGATGAAACAGGTCCTTTCGAACAGATCATAGATCCCATTGATAAGCGGGACAGAAGGTATTAAAAATCACTCAAAACAGGTTTCATTCAAGTTCGTCCTTCCCCTCTTAACATGATTATCAACGTCTCAGGAAGAAATCTAATCGGGAGTCTGCAAGGAGATCGAGAAGAAGAAAACAAGCGCACTTGGCTGACCTTGAGACGCAGGTATAACTAATTTTTGGGGAGTTCAAGGTGCTTGATTGGCCTTTTTTGTAGTGCAGCAGAACACGGGTATATATATAATACTACGAGAATTATTTCCCCTACTAATTAAGGTATCTGAATAATATTATTCGGTAGTTAAAATATGGACACGCTATTTATTTCTCTGAATTTTGGTGCTCTCTTTGTTTTTAAAATTCAAAGACTGAATCTCTACGAACATACAAGAGTCATCATTTTCTTTGCATCTGCATTTTCTAGTATTTCCGTTTCCTACAAGTAATTTTGACTTTTTCTGCTTTCTCAGGTTGAGCAACTGAGGGTGGAAAATGCAACTTTATCCAAGCAGCTTGTAGATGCTGGTCAACATTTTCGTGAGGCTGATACTAATAACCGAGTGCTGAAATCAGACGTGGAAGCCTTGAGAGCTAAGGTAAAGTTATGCAAAGTATATCACGATCATTCATATGTATTTTAACATATGATCATCTAAAGACGAAAGTTACTGGATTACTCGTTGGGAGAAAAGCGGAAAATAAAGTAGGAACTGGAAAATAGGATTCTGAGTGAGAATTTCTGCTAGCTAGGTAATGTTTTTCCAAATTAAGATAAGCTAAATAGTTAGAGTCAAGTTGATAATTAGGCTCATGGCTGTCTTGTCTTCCCCTGTTCAGAAGAATTACGAGAAAGGGTGAAAAAAATGGATCCTGATATATGTTCAACAAGGGAATTATATAAATTGATATTCATGATTACTAAGGAAATATATGTGGTGTATCTAATTTTAGGTGAAGTTGGCTGAAGACATGGTGGCTCGTGGCTCTTTAACGACCTTAAACAACCAGCTTCTTCAGACTCCGAGTCACCATCTGAACGCACATAATCTGCTGGGAACGGCTCACGTGTCTCCAACCATTACTGTGCATGGAAACGATGCCTCGTCATATGCTGCCGCCATGACGGTTGGTGCTCAGAATTCGGGTCTTGCACTTGATCAGAACTTAGATATCACCAATAACACTTTCAACCCCTGGAGTCTCAAGTGATGCTGTGAGCTGTGTGTGTGACTGATGATGTTTGGGTCCCATGACGGTTTCCACTCTCGTAGGTTGTAGCATCTGCTTTATATACAGTAATGTATATATATATATATATATATGAGTGTGTGTGTGTGTGTCTTGTCTAGTTAATATTTAGATTGGAAAGTTGAATGGTAGATTTGGTATACTATAAAGTTAATTATGAATAAATTTTGGGGGTTGCTTTTCCACTACTTAATTATCTACTTATTCTGAGCAAAATCAGTCAGTTCCATTCCGTCAAAACAAGTGTCTTTTCTTTTCCCTTGTACTCCTATTTCGTTCTGTATAAAATAACTTGCTTTCTGTTTCCTGGCTCACTGTAATATACTTTATGTTGTTTAAGGTTTGTTAGGTTACTTAAACTCGCTGATAATGATAATGATACTGGATTGCACACATTTCTTCAAATTAATCACTATTCAAGAGATGATATAATTAGCAAGCAAATTAAACCTCCTGCTGATGTGATAAAAAAAATTGCTATGAGGGAGAAACACGTTTTGGTAGCCTTTTACAAGAAAAAGGAAAGATAATATATAAATAGCTTGCATTTTTTGTGACATTAAGGATTATACATGGAAGCATTATTGTTTAGGGAAATGGCAAGAAAGCATAAACTACCAAGGTACGGAAGAAGTCCCCAACATAGGATTATGAATAACGATGCGCATTCTTCAGAAATCCTACTGATCCTAGAGACCAACACAACTAAATATATTATTCATATGTCTTCTTCTTGAATTGCTTTTATTTTCATTTGGATCAATACGATCAATCCAAACACTACCACCCAACAAAACTAACTGCCCATCTTGAAATTATTTCTCAACGCTGATGCTGTGTCGTATATATTATTTGACTTTATGGTGTACTTAATTATAAAACGGATCCATCATCCGAATAAAACATATTGTTGTGACACACTCGCATGTCCTCAGAATCTTTCACTCTGTTAAAGTGTCACACAATAATGAATAGTCCATGGAATTCGACAGAGACCACCATCTTCAACCATTTGTGGATCATTTCATTTATCTAATTCATTGACCATGAATACTATATCATTAGTAAAACAAATACATTTGTACCTTTTCGTTTTCCCCCTTTCACATTGATCCGTGCTTGTGGTTCCAAGGACTATAGATAAAATATGGTAATAAAACATAGTCAAGTCTTCACAAATAAAGTCAATATAAGACGTACGTTTCCCGCAGGATTATCTCCAACCCTAACATTAGAATCAGTCGTCAACAACCCAACTTACCCACCACAATTAGTCTTTAGTCAAAATTAATCTCATTAATATACTTAATAGTTGTTAATTCTCCATCCTTTTCTAGACGATCAAAAAGATCGAACGGCCTATCGTCCGAGGGCAACTCGATTTTTGACACCTTTATTTAAAATAAGTGTTCTGGATTTATTTCCCCAGAAAACCAAAATTAACAAGAGTGAAGAGTACGTCGAAAACGAGATAAAAATTTGATAACCATGCTTTACCTCCGCGAACCATTGAAGGTGAAAAAAATAAGCCAAGGAAACTACACATGGCAATACAAGAAATTATATCGATCCTTCTACTAGACAACTAGAAAACAAATAATGGCTAAAACCTAGATAGAAAAATAAGACAAAAAATTAAAACACAATTAATAAAATTACAAAAACTATAAAAATCATAAGTAAAATATTAAAGTAAAATTCAAATAACTACGCCAGCCCTCCGGCAATATTACCCAGAATCTTAACAATAAACCACACTCTTCTTAATATATAAATAATACACTCGAGTTAAAAAAGAATATATTTTTATTATAAATATAAGATGTCAATTTATTTTATCTCTTAAAATTATAATTTTATCTCTAAAATATTTTTATATAATTGCACATATTAAGGAGATTTTTATCAAACGTAATTCAAATGCAAGTAATTAAAAAATATATTTTAAAAAAATTAACATATTATTATTACAGATAATTAATTTAATTAATTTTTTAGCCTACCTAAATTAATTATTATTATAAAAGAGCTATAAATTTTATATGGAATACTGATGTTCACACAAATGATATAAAGCATAAACATAAATATAGATGAAATAAATGATTCTCCTGTGATTTTTGCTTTCTATTTTTAATCCTCTCGCTGTCTTGGCGACAAAAAATGCCCCCCGGCGCTTGCCACATGTTCTTCAGATGCGACTTTGTTTTTTTTTTTTTTTTGTTAACATATGTGACTTTGATTTAAAGGTTAGATGAGATCATGCTCGCCTTCGGATAGATACACAAGCCAACCTCATTCAATTAAAATGAATACGAACCCTTTTTATCTGTAAATGAATTATGTAAAGACCGTTCATACGTGGCAATACCGATGAGCCACACTTTGGTCAATGCTTTGACCATTTCAAAATCAATGGGTCGTAAAACAACCACGTCACTTGAGGCACGCGCAATCGGTGCTGCGACTGGTTGGAGTAGCATTATCCTACAGTCAAAAAAACAAAAACAAAAAGAAATATTATTAACAAAGTGAGAGATATTTATGATGTTTGATGCACCCCGCGAAGAAATGAATATCAATTAGTTAGAGTTGCGTAGTAGCTTTGTTGGCGGCAATTCCATGGCGCCTGCGAAGCTTCTCGTTCTGCTCGCGCTTTTCCTTGCCCTAATTTCCTCTCACATTAGGGCCGATGTTTCCATCGATGGAGGCGGTGAACAGGATGGGTCTGTTGGATTCACCGTAGTCGACAGCGGCTCTGATCCTTCGGCTGTTGAGATCGAATTGGATCAGCTCAAGTCCAAGATCCAAACTCTTGGTCAGTTCTCATTAGAAATATTCAAATTAAGTTTTATTTTTTGGCCCTTCGTTTTTTGCTTGGAACAATTCTAGTTTTATTATTCAGTTGCTGATGAAATGGAAGGTTAAAAGAAGAGAGTAAATTTGAGAAGAGCTGTGGATGATTTTTTCCCCTTGGGAAGTTGGGACGATGTCATTTTTCACGTTCATCGAGATATTTCAGTGTCTGTTATGGCAACTATGAACGCAAAATTTTCAAAAAAAGAAAAATCCCGGAGTTGGACTCTTTTTTTTAAGATATGAATTTCAGAGCGACTGATGGGTGGTGCTTTAGTTTTTGAGCAGTCTAAGGTTGTTTGTCGCCATATTAAACAGATGGGGTTGAATGAAATATGGCGCAGCTTTTATTTAATCTAAATCCAGGGTCTTCAAGTTCATATACAGAGAACAATACTCAATTACGAGAGAGTTCAAAGCTTAAGTTGAAAGTTATTGTTAAATCACATGTTAAAAGGCGAGAGGGTGAAAATTGTTTGCCTTTAGTTGTTTGAGATTTCTTATGGAAGCAGGATTTGAGCGATTTTATCTTTTGGGTGAATAAAAATGGTTTTTATGTCTTACGAGATCGATGAGATATCACCTTGTGTGTTTCTGCATGTGTGATTTAGCGCTTGTAAAAATAGCCTTTTGATTTATGCTTGATCTCCAACGAGGTGGGTTTTGATTCTTTTTTCTTATGGCTAATGGTTTCTAATTTTATTTGAAGAATCTCAAATCAGTAAAAGATCTCAAGAAGTGAAGAAGAAAGATGTAATAATAGCAGAAAAGGAAAAAATAATTCAAGACAGCTCAAATACCGTTGAGTCCTTGCAGAAAGACATTGTTGCTCTCCAGGTAAGGGCTTGAGAAGCCAATTTTTCTCATCCTGCATTTTGTTTTCAACTTACCATGGAAATGTTGATTATTGTGTTACTTCGGTCCAAAGAATGCAAGTGGTGGAAACTGGTAGTATACTTTCTCTCGCGTTTTTCATAATGTTATCCTCAATCCAGTTCTGACATTTTGAAACACTGTCGGAGATGGATTGCATATCCTAAACTATTTTGTAATCTCTATTTAGTTGTAACCCAAGGCCTCCTTTAAACTTATTTTGTTCTGCGCCCTTTTTTCTCCTAGAAAAAGGGGACATCAGATGCTGAGGAGCAGGTCGGAAAGGCTCATGCACGTGCTGATGAACTGGAAAAGCAGGTCAGATATAGATTGGTTGGATCATGAAATTTTTCTACGACTCATTTTACCTACTCAAAATATTGTTTATATAGGTTGGCAAGCTAAAAAGGGAACTAGAATTCCAGAACAAGGAAAAAGGGGCCTTGGAAGCTCGGGTAAATGAAGCTGAAAAAAAGATTCAGGACTTGAACTCAAAGCTAGCAGATGTAAGTTCGGTTTTTGTCTAGATTGTTCCTATTCTGCTTCAATCGCATCCTATATGTGTATTGTTTTGGGAATCAATTTCTTACATATACAATTGAAATGAAAGGATATGTACCTGCTTATTTGTTTTTGTTTGAGTCATGTATCTAAATTTCTCCGTTGAAAATACTTATGATAAATTGCCAGTTCCCAGTAAATAGTTGAGGATTTACAAGCATATCCAGTGTACCCTCTTCTCTGTTGTGTCCATAAGGGAGAGTTGTCAAGGTAATGGTATTACTGGTTAGACAAAGCCTGATGCCGAACTCTCTCTTCTACTTTTCTTGTGTGTTGGTAGAACATAAGTTCTTCTATTATCATAGTTTCACTATGCTATTTATTGCTGTTGGTTCTGGACGATTCTTCTATCATTTGAAAGCTAGTAAAGGATAAGGTTGATGGTTGTAACCCTATCATCTCAAATGGTAGCATGACAACATTATAGTTTATCGTTTACCAAACCAAGTTAATAATTTTAATTATAAAGAAAAATTGTCTGAGGACGATATGGTGACTTGAGTAGTGACTCTTCACAGCTTCAAAAGATAAACGAGGAACAGAAGAAGGCGATTCGTAAATCAGAACGTGCTCTTAAAGTTGCTGAGGTATGTTAGTCCTTTGGTTTTCTTCGCTTCATTGTGCGGTGACAATTTTAATGACTGCTCTTTGTTTTTTGAATTAATTTTATTTAGGAAGAAATGGTGAAGGCAAAGCTTGAGGCAACATCCAGAAGAGAAGAGCTATCACAGGTAATAACTTACATGCATACATCTAAAGTATCATCTTTCCCAGACGTAGTGGTAGACAGTTGCCGATCTTTGAATTAGTTCAGGCTAATTACCATGAGTGTGCTTGGTGCTAGAAATAGTTTTTCACCCGAGTTAAACAAAGTAAAACTTCGCACGAGTGACAAGGAGTTCATCTATGGCGGCTGTAATTTAAGAGAAGTTTTGCAATTGATAAGTGGCAACACTATGATACTTGATTACAAGCAAAATCATTTGTTCTTTTGTAATGAAATCATTTGTTACTTACTGATTGAATGCTATTATGGGGTGGCAGAGATGGCTGCCTATTTTATTAACCATTGTTGTCTGCTAGCTGATTTAACTTAGTGACTTCTTCTTGTGATACGGTTTGATTGTGTTTCTCAGCCATTCAAATATCTCGATGTGATTATTTGGTGAGATAGAATCAATCCTAGGAGTAGAAAGTGATTGAACATATAGCATAGTATCATCCTCAGGAGAGCTTAGATGATATCTTGTGGTCATTGAGAGGGAGTATGATATCAAGGTGAGCTCTGGCAGTTATTCTAACTGCGCAGATGACAAAAAATAGATTTTTGGTCTCTTGACCACATGGTTAGATTAGATATATGCATGCATTGGTTTTCATCCTTGATTCAAAGTTCATAATTAATAAATAAAGCAATCCAAAATTCAGGAAGGGCATTTATTGACATGTCTTGAGCCAATATTGCACATTTCTAGCGTCTTATAAATGATCTTAATTTTGTTTCACTCAAGAAGCTGCTTCCTGCTGCTAGTTTAATGGAGAGATTTGACAATTTCTTTCAGTTCTCTGGTGAATAGTGATTGTATGATTAATCTTTTTTGGTATGTATTTGGCATCTAAGTGACGCATATTGATCTAATTGATCAGGTTCATGGCTCATGGCTTCCACCTTGGCTTGCTTTGCACTTGGTCCACTGTAAGGTGAGTTGATGTCATATTTATCATGATACTCTGTGGAAGTGCCTCTTAGTGGGTTCTGATTTATTTATTGCCAGTCCTTGGTTGAGGCTCATTGGAATGAACATGGGAAACCTACTTGGGAAATGATTTCTCAGAAGGTAGTTAATTGGTTTCTATCGATTCATGTGACACATATAATCAACGATAAATCGTTGGTTTAATTATTTTAAATTTTAATCACTACAACAGGCCCTAGAGAAGAAGGCACAAGCAGAAAAGTGGGCTCAACCTCATGTGGAAACCATAAAAACTGTAAGTCATTTATTCACCACAAAAAAATGCAAATCATCTTTTGTTTGTTATAGTTTTTTCATTTGATATTTCTAGATATGCTTCTGTTTATTCATGTGGGATAGTTTATCTCATGGCATGTATTTTTAAGTAGTTCATTAATCATTATCTATAGAGTACCTTCTAGTTCTCCAGTGACCATGACCAGTGTGTAGAAGATGAATTTCATTCAGAGTTTTTTGTTTAGTTTACTTGTGCTAGGCAGTATTATCATATGGTTGCTTTGTTATGTAAAAGTAGTTGATTTGTTAAATACCCTGGTCCAATTGAATTATTTTCTCTCTAATTCTCTCTTTCGCCACTTCAAGAAATGGGTCCCTGCTGCAAAAGAGCAGTGGTCTGTGGTGAAAACAAGTGCTGAACCTCATGTGCAATTATTAACGGCAAAAACAGTTGAAGTTTACAAGGGAACAAAAGATGCAGTTACTCCACACTTTAACAGGTTACAAGAATTCGTAGATCCTCATTATCAGGTACATGTTTCACCATTTTATCCTTAAGGTTTCCCCCCTGCTGATGTGTAACTTAGTGTATTTTCTAATGAGTGACAGGAAGCTAAAAAGTTCACAAAGCCATACATTGATCAGGTTGCCGCCGCCGCCAAACCTCATGTTGATAAAGTACAAGTGGCTTTGAAGCCTTACACGAAGAAGGTTATTCATGCATATGGGGAATTCTTGGAATCAGCTACTACGTATCATAGTCAGGTATTGTGTTCAAACTTTGCTGGTCTCATCAAATATTTTGCAAAGATTGTTCAATTTCGCCGATGGTGGGAAGTAGGTGTTGTTTCCTTGTCGAGGGTTCATTCCCTTGGATGTCAACAAGAACGGACATGGTATTTTGTAATTCTACATCGAAGTGCTTTGTTACTGA
Source organism: Leucaena leucocephala (assembly GCA_037074615.1). NCBI lineage: Eukaryota > Viridiplantae > Streptophyta > Magnoliopsida > Fabales > Fabaceae > Leucaena > Leucaena leucocephala. The sequence goes on along the minus strand of CM073540.1, from coordinate 3,418,744 downwards.
TTTATTGCCTAAAAACTGAATAACAATAGCATTTGTTGCTTTCTACATCTGTGTTACATAGGTAAAATCTAAACAAGTATTAATCTTGGGATGGTTGAGCTCCTTATGCTTCCGAATAATCTCAGTAGTTCATCCAGTTTAAAACCAGTATGAAGTGGTTCATGATGACTAATGAAATTCTTCGCCTTGTGTTTGTTTCTTGTCTGACCATAACTAGCTAGTCAAAGCTTGGTATTGTTGCATAATCCAATTTCTACTCACAACATGCACAGTTATTGACACTGCTATGTAACTCGCCATTAACTTTTCTATGACTGTTCATCAAGAAAGGATTGACCATGTTATTGTATTCTTAGTGTTTATTTATTTATTTTTATTCAGGTGCAAGCTACTGTTCAGGAGACGCTAAAAAAGCATGATATTACAAGACCTCTGGCTACCAAGGAGTTGGAGTGGTTTGCGGTTTGTATCATATGATTTTTATTGTCCTGTCTAGTTATTGCTGAAATTGACAATCAATGATCAGATTGTTTGACAAATGCTCTGTCAACTTGCAGGCCTCTGCTATCTTAGCCTTACCTGTTATTTTACTGGCTAGAGTTTTCTCTGCCATTTTTGGGTCAGTCTCTGAAATGTACTTTTTCAAAATTCTTATGCTGAATCTGCTTTCTGTGTGTCATATGTATGTATATGTATATTTGAAATTTGGAGCTGGTTCAAATTCTTATCTATCTGTTGCAGCAAAAAGGGAAACAAACCAGTTCGAAACGTAAATTCCCACCATGCACGCCGGAAAGCTAAAAGAGGGCATCCAGACAAGTAGATGGCGTATCCTTGTTTCCTGCTTAATTTTTAAAAGGGCAGTTAAGGTATGTTTACCATTATTGAGGTAGATAGCTCTCTATATGATGTGAAGACTCTAAAAGCCTGGTTTTACAGTCTGTATTCATAACTAGATTGTGAGTACATGCTTTGCATGATGTTTGAGATAAGTCACACTTTATGATTTTTGAATAGTCCGTTTTTTTTTCTTTACAAATTTTATATTATATATAATATAGATGCATGGTGCAAAGACCTTTTTTTTTTTTACCATTAGATTTATGTTATTGCATGGATGCCATATAACTCTTGCACAGCAGCAAGTTTCTTATTGAGATTGTGTTTAGTACTTTACTATTTTATCAGGATGGTTCAGCATTTTGGCCCATCGTTCAGCTTTACCACTATTCTGGTATTTTTCTGAAAGCACGATGTTACCATTTCTTGCAGATGGATTTTTGTTCTCACGGGCATCTTAGGGGCTTGAGATTTCCTTCTCTTTGGACACTGAAGCTTCTGCATTTGGTCTTTGGGAGAGTTTACTTTAATGATGTCACACTGTAGAGCTGGACACATAAGATACTTCGATGTTCTTGTATCATGGCTGTGCAATATTTGTTATTTTACATTCTTTTCTGTTGAGTTTAAATTCTTGACGTAGTGAACGTCAATGTTTATTCATTATAATCAGAGTCAGATGTGGTTATTGAGGATATCTGATAGAATTTGAAATTGAAGAAAAGAATCTAATTTACGGCTTCAAGTTTTGATTCATATGGATTTGAGTATCGTGAATTATCCTCTGAAAATTGCAAACCCCTTAGACACGGTAATTTCAGCGCCTTCAGGGCATGACTGCACAACTCAAATTATTATTATTATTTTTTGAGCTCAAATTATTTTTTAGCGACTGTTACCGACATAAACCGGTAGCCAATGGGTTGGCCACAAGTTTTCTATTTGGTTGCAGAGAACAGAATGGCGAATATAGATGAAATTACAAATATAAGATTCTTTCGTATTAATTTGTTAATTAAATACAAATAAGATATTAATATGCCGACAATTAAAATTCTCAAAGCTGTTTAAACCAAAAATAAAATCTCCATCTAATCTAACTATGCGAACGCGTAGTGGTAATGGTACGTTCTTAAAACTGTTCAGTTGAAAACAAAGTTGAAGCTGTTTTTCAAGCTTAAAATTTGTGGCCACCATAGCCAGGTGGGCAGAAAATAAAGAGGTCTCAAGTTTGAGCCTTGGCATACTCAAAAAATTTTTATTGGGAGACTCACTCACCATAGTCAGGTGCGCGACGCGGGTCAGATCCGGATATAGTCAGGGCAAAGTTCCGGTAAATCGGGTGGACATAAAAAAAAAAAAATTTGTGGCCAACAATCTTACCCAATGATGCCAGTATTGCCGGTGACTTTTTTTTTTTAGTTGCCCACCCGGTTCACCGGAGCTTTACCCCGACTACATCCGGATCCGACCCGCGTCGCGCACCTGGCTATGGTGGGTGAGTCTCCCAATGGGAATTTTCTGCGTATGCCAAGGCTCGAATTTAAGACCTCGCTTAAGCGATACCGAGCCGTTTACTACTCGGACCAACCCCCGTTGATTATTGCCGGTGACTTCTTTAGCTATTTTGTTTTCTCTGAGTTCATGGGCAGTAGTGGCCCAAAAGACGCTTTCGAACAAATGTAAAGTTCTTATTTAAGTTATTAGTTATATTCTTAATATAAAATTTAATTAAAGAGTTAATATTAATTTTAAATATATAATTTATTTTTTATATTTATAATTTTTTTTTAAATTATCTATATTAATACTTTTTCAGCAACAATCAAATAAAAGAGAGAGAGACAGAAGGAGTTAAGGAATATTATTAGGATATTTTAGATAAAATATATTAACTTTTTAAATATAATCAAATTAATTAAATATTTTTATATTAAAAATTAAAGAAGTATATAAAGATCGGGTTTGTGAGTCTTAGTGCCCATTTGGTTCACTGAATCGGAGGAAATGTCATGTAATGCAATGCAATGTAATGTAATGATGATTACATAAATTTATTTAGTATGCCATTAAGGAAAGATGATACATATGTATAAAAACATTTAGTTGGATTGCCACGAACATGGGAATAGATAGGAATAATAAATCAAGAGACAAAATCACCCTATCAAAATATATAAAGAATTAAAATTGTTTATTTTTTGTCAAAAAATATAATAACTCTGTCCATATATATATAATAAATTAATAGACAAAATTATCCTAGTCCACATATATAATAAAAAATCCTAATTGTTATTAATTAAAATTGTGAGTGTATTATTCTATAATCAGATTGTTTATTCATCTCATTAATTTTTTCCTCTTATTAACTTGTATACTAAACACACATAATTGAATTAAAGTAAAATGAACAAACAATATAAGTTTTATATAAATCTAGAACTGAGCTAATAAGCCTAATGTAAATTTATATGAGAACTAGTAAGTTGAATCCTATTTATATAAAATAATAAATTAAAATATAATGTAGGTTTTTTTGTTAAAATTGGGTGCGTATATTATATAACAAATTAAAGTATAATACATGTTTTAATTAAAATTTTCTATATATATTATAACAAAAATTATTATTTCATAATATATTTCTCTGATGATGACATCGTGTCACCGAATGAGCTGGACAGTAGTTGAAGAGATTTGTCGGTGGTAGAATGTTGCCGAAAGAGGCTAGAAGGTAATGATGGATGTGTATTCAAGTGAAAAATGACTAAAAATAAGGTAAAAATAAATACTGTCTTTTTTCTATATTCCCACATGTTATAATTCCCATTCACATGTCTCAGTTATGTAATCCTCGTTACATCACTTAAGGTAATCAGGATTACAAAATATAATCCCCTTTATATTACATTAGTCCAACCAAATGTCTATTACATTAGGATTACATGTAATCTCTCTCCATGTAATCCAACCAAACATGCCATTAATAAATTAATAGTGGGTAAAATTACGGAACATTTAGGAATTAAGAAAATTGTAATGCATCGAGTTCCATTGCCAAGCATGGGATGGTGTCAACAGAAGCTATGCTTGCTTGCCATATATTCTCATCATTAATCTTCAACATCAACACACATATTCCGGTAAAAAAAAAATATTAATACACATAAAATACAAATCATGAAAAGTTGCTCTGTTCACAATATATTAATAGCGCCGTTCGTTTCTCAGCCTCTGTATTTATCACTTCTCAGACAGCTGCTTGTCATCTTAACTTTGCTATGCGGAGAAAATTAAGTTTACGGATCGACTCTGTTTTATAAGGAACCAAATTCCCGAACTGCTCCCTTCTGAATTCGAATTATTAATACCTAAATATCAACAGAAGGAAAAGAAAACGATGGATGAAATATAATCATATAGCTACTAACAGGCGTTATAGTTCAATTGGAAGGAATATTAACCACTTAAACATGAAGTCTCGAGTTCGAGTATGCGTAAATACAGAAAATATTTTTAGAAAAGTTATCTCTAATATAATTAGGCCTGAGATAATGCTTGAATCTGAGATAAATAAATAGCTACATCAAATATATATATATAATCATATAGCCTTGCATGTCAATCAACAGAAACAAGGGAATAAGCATGCATGTAGAAATATATATATAGCTAGTGATGATGATCCTCGTAAATGAGAATATATTAATATAAAGAAAGTCCAAAAGGCTAATCAAAATCTTGGTGAGGAACAATACTATGATTGCGAGTGTTTACTCAGTAGTTGATCAACTTATAAGAACACTAGAAAAAGCACAGCCTTAAGGTAGACGATATCCAACTAATTAAACAGTTACATATTCAAATTTTTCATGTTTTCATAAAACTAATTGATGATGAACTAGTTCTTCCCATCAACTTAGTAGGAAGGCCAGTAGTTATCTAAATCCACACAATGCTCCATCCCAATGAACCTGTTGCTTGGACCCATATTATTAGGGTTGCTGATTTCTGCAGCACCGTACCCTACATGATGATCTCCTCCATTAAGAGAACTGCCAGCTGTCATCATGTTGGAGCCCACATCATGTGGGTTCATCGGCTGGAAAACAGGTTGCCCGGTGGCGGCGGCTCCTCCTCCTCCTCCAGTGAGATTCAAGTTGAGGCCGGAAATCATAAACCCTCCCGCTGCAGGCGGCCCCGGATAGTTAAGCTGAGGATGGGGTTGCATTGGTATGTTGAGACCAGCGGTTGAAGCAGACCCTCCTGCTGCTCTCAAAACCCTAGCGAGCTCTGCTAGGTCAGAAGCACTGTTGACATAGTTCCTTCCGTAGAGGAAGTGACCAGAATTAGGATCCGCCATATGCATCATTGAAGGTCCCACAATGTTAGGAGCTATGTCGAGGCTATATGGATTTAGCCCTCTTGAGTGATCGGAAGGGTACTTTTTGGCTCCACCACTCTTCTGGAACACTCTGCAAACCACCCATTCATCCTGCTGCTTCATTTACACAATACATATGAAAGTGATGAGTGTAATTATTATATGTTCAGGTACGAGGAAGATGTTTTAGAATATATATGTATGAATGATATTACCTTGTTGTGGAGTCTGAAGGAGGATTTGGAGTGGATACGATATTCGTGCATGACCCAGTTGGATTTCTCACCTCGGGGGGCTCGGCCTTTGTAGAAAACCAAAGTCTTTTTCATGCCGACCAACTCCGAGGTAGCGCTGTTAAGGATTTCCTTGTCTTTTCCGGTGGTCTTCCAGTAGCCTGTGTTGGTCGCCCTGTTGGTTCTCACGCCCGTCGGGTATTTCCGATCTCTCAGACTGAAGAAGTACCACTGTTTCTCTCCCATCTTCGCCTTCCCTATTTCATCCCAACGATATTCGTATCCACACATAATTATCCAACATGTAATTTGTTAATAGCATTTTCTGCACTAGTGTATATAACGAAAAAGGCTAAGAAGAAAAAACCCTAGATGGTGCGTGTTTTTTAGTTCCAATAGAAGCATGGTGAGTGGATCAAGGAGTTCAGAGACAATTATCAAACAACAAAGGAGGTTAATATATATATATATAGAGAGAGAGAGAGAGAAGGAAAAAGTACCAGGGAGCTCCCATGGCTCGCATTTGTTGAGATCGACATCAGTGATAGCTCGAGCAGTAAAAGAAGAATCAGAGATCTTGTTGACGAGATAGCTAGTGATGAGTTCTTCGTCTGTGGGATGAAATCGAAAGCCAGGAGGTAGGGTTTCCTCCTTTCTTTCCATTTCCTTATCCCTCCCTTCTCTCCTTGCTTCCTTCTCTTTCTTCTGTTCCACACATTAACCCACATCATCATTTCATTTCTAATTAATTGCTCTACAAAATCCCATGGTGATGATCAAGTTCTACACCGCCCCTATATATTCTCAAATACAATAATCATCAATATATTAACAGTACTTGAAAACAATTTAATTAGAATTCGCAGACGCTTACTTGCATGGAGTGGAAACTCTTGCTCAAATGGGGTTTTGAAGCTTTATAATTACTTCTTGATCTTTCATTCACTTCCAGAAGAAATTCTGACTTGAGAGATACTGCAACGCATATGAAAAGTTTTAAGGTGACGAGGGCATATTTCTTATCTAGGAGCAATCAATTACCATGCATGACAAGTCAAGGCAATTTAAGCTTAAACGCAATGACGGGTAAAAAAGAAAAATTGGAAGAGTGTGTTTAAGAAGTTATTACCAAATGTGGGTCTTCACCATCAAGTTGCATAAACCAGCTGTGTAATTACCGAGAAAGTTACATCCATCGCTGACTTCAAGTCAGGGACCATCTTGCCCCCGTCGAAGCAGAGGGATGAGTGAGAAGAGGCATGGATTTCAGAGCCAGGAATCAGCATTAAAGTCAATCATGCACACGTGATATGGTGGGCCCTACTTTCTACCAACTAATATGAATGGTTTCTATTCTTCCAATGGGGAATCGCCACGTCATCGAATGGGATGATCTATGTGGAGCACGTTGGATCTTAATGTAAGCTAAATGAAAAAGTCAAAGTAGACAAGGAAAAATAGAATAGACGAGGAACAGTATCCCGTAGTCCCCTGAGGTGCCCACCAAAAAGCAAAACACTAAGGCCTCGTTTGGTATTGAAGAATTCTCAGTACACAGTTGAACACAGAAATGGATTTCTAATTTCAGTGAGGCCTTTACTTATATAATCAATTGTTTGTAATTCAACCTTTACTTATATAAGATCGTCTCTCTCTTGGGCCTTGACATCTTATAACATGCTTTTGATTTTGCGTCTTTCTTCCTTCCTCATTCTTACCTATCTCATCACGATACCCTCTTGAACCACTGACCACTTTTAGGGCATATAAACGCGTTCATATTAATCGTGCTGGATACTCAGCATTTCTTCGCATTTGATTTTTTTCCTCTCCCATTCCTTATTTTCTATTTCTCCCCTAAGGATGAAGGCAATCTGCAAATAAATTAAGTTGCAGAAAGAACAATAAATTAAGATCTGTGTATTGACCGATTAGTCTTTTGAAAATGATTTGCGTGAGGACCATTTGCCCCTTAAGTTGCATTTATCGTTTGACAAATTAGAGGATGGGAAGGAAGATTTGCAGATTTCAATTATTTATATGACAACGTAACTGAATATTAACCACAAATTTGGATTTTGTTTGTTCTATACGATGTTGCCCATGAAAGAAGAGTTTTGTTAGTGTAGCAGTGAAGAAGCCATTGATGATTTATTAGGTAGCAGACAGGTGAAAATCTTTAGAAATTTTACCTATTCAATACATACGTTCACGTTACCATTCGCCATTATTACTCAACATCCATGTTCACAAATCCCTAAAGGGTTTTCTACGTACTTCTTTTTCCACTTCCTTCCCCCAAGTTGTTTTGCTCTCTTTTGTTACTAGAAAACTAAATGAAACGTCAAAACTAAAGGGTTTTTTAAATCATTCATCACTTTGAAATGTCTTTACATGCATCTCTTAACAAGTGAAAGTTAATATCTACAGTTAGAAATCCAATAGCTAGCAAAACTCAGTGCATAAACAAATTATAAAAAACACGTATGTGGAGTTCTCCATGTGCCTTTTGATTGATATTCTCCTTCCATCAAAGTTATGATCAGGTCTGATTAATTAGCTTGTTGATGCTCATAAGACATGAGAAGCAGAATGCAAGAGTTTTTCGTTTATTTTTCTGCTCATAAAAAGAAATTGTTGGCCATTTTTAATTCATGAATTTATCATTATGATCCTATATATATTATTGTTACCTTACACGGTCAGATAAAGTTACAGAATGACAATCGCCAAATGATATATTTCTTGAAGAAGCAGTTTTTCTAATTCCCAGGTTAATGTAATGTGATAATTTGATAAATAACTAATTTTGTCTTCAAATATCAAAAGTCACGTTTACGTGTTTCATAGACAGGTTAATATGTCGGGATTACATGAATTATGCTTGTAGTCTCCTTTTAATTAGTCGTTATAATCCTTTTCAAAGGTTGGGTTAGTTATGATATTGGAAAGATTCAAATCTCTGGCAGTGATATTATAAGCAATAACAATTATTGTGTTTGAGAGCTCACATTTGTGTATGTTATATCCTTCTATCAAAATAAATTGCGCTTACTTATCACATACTTCACATAATCTAATTTGAAGTGTCTCAGTCATGTTTACCTGTTCCCAAAACATGCATTCACACTAGCTAATCTTCTCGATGAAGCCTCCCTTATTCAAAACATGGTTGCAATACGAGGATGTGACACACGAGTGTCGGCAAAATTGGTTATACTTGTGAAAATTAATTAAACTTGGTGACTTCAAAAACACAGACAGTCATAATTAAGGGCTCTCTTGTCCTTAGTAACATGTTGCCATGTTATTGTCTCTTGCATTGTTCAGCATAGAAAATTCTCAGTATGATAAAAAGAGAATTCATCTAAAAAAAAGATCGCTCGAAGGACAATTAATGAGTTCGTCAATTAATTGTATAATTAACATCAGTCTAGTCTGAAACTATTGCCTGCAGAACCCGAACAAAGTGAACTAACCAATACGATTCTGCAAACTAAAAGGAATCAAGTTATAGCAGTAAAGTAGCTGATAAATAGTCAATGAAATGATGACTTATATGTTATTGCTTCTTTGTTTTTCATCCCCCTATAATTCATTCAATTTCATACCCAACCAAAACATGGATTAATTCCGGATAATTTTATTAATTATATGTTGTATGAATGAATCTAGAATATATAAATGACAAGGGCAGTTGTTGGACGGATATATAGATTCGAGAAGAGGGAAAGACCAGAATTAATTGTTGGCTTAACCAACCACAGTGACCTCCTTGTTCTTCACTTAAAGATGATAACAGTATTATATATTATCCGTACCATTGCGTTCCCTATAAAACTTAACCATCTCTTCTATGCATGAGGAAATAAAACTTTATGCACTTAAGCAACGATAAACATGATAAAACCCAGATTCATATGCAGTGCTAGTTATATCATGCGCTTTTTATATATGCATACTTGACACACACACGTATACACTTATATATAGGGAGAGAGGGAGGGAGAGAGACAGATGTTTAAGGGTTTTAGAGGTGTTAGGACAGCAAATACGCATCTGTATTCCCCAACTAGCTAGCTTGTGCGTCTTCTTTTCTTTTGAATCAGCAAAATCTAGCTAAGACTTCCTGAAAATGGCTTAGACATGCACTTTCATGTATAAAATTAAAGGGTAATATGAAGGAGTCAAATTTCTGTCCTTTATTAGGTTATTAGTTATTATTATATGCATGGAAACTGGTTTATCATTGAATTGAGCCATCAATTAGCAATTACAAAAGCATTTGATGATGGTATCTGTATTTTTTTTTTTTTCCACCGGCAGAGCATCTATATTCAATATCCATTGCTTTACTTATTAGTATCATACACCTTAAATATTATAAAAAAAGTGTCTCTATCTCTTCCTTGCCTGAATAGTTTTCTTTGCTAATTAATCTCTACGCACAAGCTACAAAGTACTCCTTCGGTCTACATATAAACTAGTAGTGATCGGACTACTGAAGTATCTGAGTCCAAATAAACTTCAGCTATATAATCTTTTGTATTCAATTCTAGTCATAAAAGCAAAACCCACGCAATTCACAGCTTTGCACACGCAAAGCCCTTAATAGATCAATTAGGAAAGGAGTTATAAATTCAAGCAAAGTTGCGGTCTAGCTAGAACACTTCTTATTCTGATGCGAAGAGGAAAACATGAGTATAATTGAAGTTTTCTTATACATTTTACTCTTCCAAGTATGTTAAATAAAAAATAATTATCTGACAAGTCTTTGATTATGTTTCCCCATCAAGATTGTTTTGAACAAGACTGATGATAAATCTTTCAACGACTTTGTCGATTACTGGTGAAGTGGTTGACGGGCATTTGTCATGGGAAGGCGAAGCAAAACCCTGACCTTAAACAAGGTTTTAAGTCATACTTGTAGAGCTATACTTGTCAGGCACTTCAAAATAAAATATTTAGACTGCAATTCTGCCAAGTATAGATCTAATTAATTAATAATTCACACCGAAACGATAAAACTAACTTATATATAATGCATAAATCGGACATGAATTCGTATGATTTTTATCAGAAATAATATATATATATATATATATAATGCCTGAAATTAAACGACCCATAAATTTTATTGGCATAAAGTTTGTTCCCAAAGAGTTCGCACTCTGTATATTCACAAGAGTTAGTTGCTTTTGACAGAAAGGATTTTGAATATATAGTTGCTTTATCAGATCAGGAAAAAGCGCGCGCGCACATACATTCATACATATATATATATATATAGAAGATGGAGAAATATGGGTTCACTAGAAATAGTCTCACTACAGTGACATTTCTAGAATTTTGCTGAGAATGATGATATGTGTTTTACTTGCATGTCTTGTCCAATCTATGAACGGATATGTTAGGTTTGAAAAAAACTAGCGAAGCTTGATACGGGTAAGAGTGCGTTTTCTCGAAAAGATACATTCTTTCACAGATCGTGAAGTGTCCCAAACCCAAAAGACTATTCTCTGTGCACGTTTCCTTGGCAATGAACTTAAGGAACAGAGTGAGGATAATGGACAAGCAAATTCTTTTTTTTTTTTTTTTGGTACAATGGACAAGCAAATTCTTGTATATAATAGAATATGTTCAGAACTTGGGATAGCGAGACCGATAAATATGCCTAATCACTTGCTAAAGTAATTGCTTTTTTTCAAAAAAAAAATACGTGTATATGACGAAAGTAATTTAACATGGAGCAAATTACAATTTTCAGATCACATTTCACATTCATTAATGATTTTTTGGGAACTAATCGTTATTTTCTCATGTGTTTATTTAATGAATGCAGGCGTATGTGTTTTTTTTAGTATAAAATTTTTTTAAAAAGGAGTTGGGCTCACCCATGATTTAAGAGTAGGGCAAAATCTCTCTTCTTCTTAAGCGATACCAATATCGGATAAAGCGAGCCGTCTATTACCCAGGCGTAAACCTGAACGATTCGATATTTGGAAATTTTTAGAAAGATGTATGTGTTTGATTTTTTTTTATACAAAATTTTTTTAAAAAGGGTTGGGCTCACCCACAATTCAAGAGCAAGGCAAAATCTCACTTTCTCCTAAGTGATATTAATGTCGGGCAGGGCGAGCCGTCTATTATCCTCAAACGTAAACCTAGGCACCCAAGAGTTATGATGTTTTCCCAAGTGCCGTGACTGGAACCACAATAAAATAATACTTTATAAGAATCAAATACGCTCTAAATAGTCACATATCTCACATCTCTACTAATTAAACTGACAATGGGTATGTGTTTGATTTGATGCAAACTGAGCTATTCGCTCCACGTAATTGCCCGTGTAAGGCATCAATCGTAACCAAAATTATATTCGGGCTTTAGTACCGTTTCTTTTACAAAGGAGCCCACTATAAGCCCAATCCTCTTTTCATCTGGCCCAACAAAGGCCCAATTCTTCTCCATTTCAGTTTTCCCAGGAGTTTTCGTCCGTAACAAATTTTACTTTGGGAAATCAAGATACAATAATGAATGCGGGATTGCAAGACTGGTCTATGATCATTTTGGGATTTGAATTCTCTGTAATATCTAAATTCATAAAAGGAAAAATCTCAAAAAAAATACTTATTTAAATTTTAAAATATTATTTATTATATTTTATAAGTTATTTATAACTCTTTGTAAAATTATTTATAACTTTTTTTTAAAAAAAAAAATTGATTTAAAATTTTAAAATTTAAATAGTTATTTTTTAGGATTTTTCTTACGTGTTCAAGTGCAATGTATTGATTTTTAAATTAAAAATCATAAAATGTATTGACCTCATTGTAGGAAGAAAAAATTAGAAATAAAGAAAATCTCCTAAAAAGATTCTGAAAATTGTTATGTCTAAATTGAGACTCTAGAAAACTGTGAGGACTTAATCTGATATTTTGAAATTTAGACTCAAATAATTAAAATACCACTTGTTTATTAAAAAAAGTCATCCAACCAAAAAAAAGTCATCCTCCGTCGACGGCATTTGCAATTGCCACGCCATATCCAACCCTCACCGGCGGCCGGGCCCATAGCCAACCGTCTTCGTCCCCCGCCTTCCACGGCCATTCACCCTCTGTATTGATCTCCTTAGAATCTTTCGCCCACCACCGTTCACTGCCGAAGGTCGTTCGAAGGTCCTGCGCAACAGAACGAGATGCTCTTCCTCTCCCACTGCCTTCATAGATCTATCTCTAAATGAAGGTCTTCTTTCTTCCTCTTCTGTCAACTAAACGTCGTAGATCTCTTCCGCCGTCATCTGCTTCGTCGCTGGTTTCATCTTGTCGCAGATCTCTTCCGACAGTCAACTTCGTCCCTGGTTTCAAATCTTTTTTTTTTTAATTTCAGATCTGGTTTGCGTAGTTTCAAATCTGCACCATGATATATAGTCAGAAGAAGAGGAGGTCGCTTGCGGTTTCCTCATGGTGGCCATGAGGAGATGAAGATGGTGGAAGCCGGAGATAAAGAAGGTGGCCGGCGTTGATGTCGATGAAGAAGATTAAGAGCCCGTTTGGCCGTCGCATCTCTCTGGTTCATCCTCCTAAGCGGTGGCTTTGCTTGTCCTCCGTTCAATAGATCTGCCTAAAGCAAGCGACGTCGCCGTCTTATTCTTCCTACCCCAACGACGGGGGTCAGCTCTCCAATCTCTGACGTCATCTTCGTTCCTCTTCAGCTTAGCGACTCCATGAAAACTTATTTTTCTTTGTTTTTTTCATCGATTTATTTATTTATTGTGAGATGGGATCTGAATATTATTTTGTTGCAAATGTTGATGTGGATGTGGATATGAAACTTTCCGATGAGAAGGCTTTCCCGACGCTGAGAGATGAAGATGAGGGTTGGCTATGGCAGTGGAATTGCAAGACGGAAGATGACTTTTTTTTGTTGGATGAAATTTTTTAATAAACAAGGGGTATTTTAGTCATTTGACTATGAACTTCAAAATGCCAAATTGATCCTCACACTCAATTTAGATATAGAAATTTCCGTAGTCTTTTTGTTGGATTTTATCTTGGAAATATAGGTGCCATGAGCCGGGGGGAAAAAAAGCGTGAGACACGACCTAATACGCAAGATAAAAATCATGACGACATTGTTAGCTCAGTGTTCTGTACTTCAGTTATAGAAGTAATTGGGAATCGGCGCCCACAGTTCTGAGAACCAAGTGTTCAGATTCTGAGATTCCAGTAAGTTGCGTATTTCCTCCGTTTCACCCTCCACTCATCATCTCTCATTCTTCCACCACAAAAGCGTGCCCTCCACACGATCCCCTACTCATCGATCGTCGTCTTTCCCAAAACAGCGCCGTTTTACGATGCAGACTCTGCAACAGAAGGCCTCCGAATGGAGCGGGGTTCCCACGGCCGATGCTTTCGCCATTGATGACACCAATCTCTTTCATAAGCTCGGCCTTCAAACCTTCATTAACCTCTCCACTAATTTCTACAATAGGTACCCTGTTCATTTTTGTTTGACTTTCAACATGTTTTTTTTTCTTTCTCGTTTTTCTTTTTAGTCTTTTGATCCCATGCCTACGTAGACGTGCTGACACAATTCGATGATAATTTGAGCAATTTGGATCAGGGTGTATGATGATGAGGAAGAATGGTTTCGATCCATATTTGCTAGTTCAGATAAGGAAAACGCGATTCAGAACCAATATGAATTCTTCGTCCAAAGAATGGGTGGTCCTCCTCTGTTTTCACAGAGAAGAGGTGAGCTTACCTCCCTGTTTTTATTTTATTTTATTGACTCCATTGCTCCTTGTACTTCAAGACTCTAATATTCTTTACATAAAACCTGTATTGAATGCTGCCAAATTCTGAAATTATTAGTGAAACAGCTGCTATTAGTTTCCACGGCACTTTTTATTAGTATAAATCGTGAGTTCATTTTACCCAAAGATTAGCTTCTTAAAATGATGGCCTGCTTGTATGATCTAGTCTTTGACTGCAGATCTGTACGATGCTGCCAATTTCATGATGCTTTCTCTCATAGTTTTTAAGTTTTAGAGCATCTTTTTTTATTATATTTGGGAAATATATTGCTTGAATGGACTCCACGAAAATGATGGAGGTGAATAAATAAGAGTAACAACTAATATTCTTGGTGATTTCAAATGTGAGGTCTTTCTCTTTGACAAGAGGCAATCCTGAGTAATAATGTTGAGTTTGCCAGAGCTTTATCTCTCCCTTTTCTCCCTGATGATTTGCTATATTCAAATATGTTTTCTAAGCAGTAGAGTGCGTAGGAGGTAATCACCTAGTCAATACAAAAACTGCAAGACTCAGACTGACCACTGCAAAATAAGAATCTAGAATACTGACGCTAGAGGTTATAAGATTAAACTTGTTTACAGGAAATTCAAATTGCAGGCAACTATTCTAATTAATTCCTCAAACTAAGTGTTATCCGTGGATAACCTTTAAGAATGAAATTAATGTGGGTGAGTTCAGGTTCAGCAACATGTCTGTAAAGAGACTCATGGAATTGCTAAAATAGAACTGTGAACTAATTCATATGACAGTCTTACTGTGCTCATTTGCAGTTCCATCCCAGTATTCTCTTTCGGGGAAATAGTTTGGTTCAATCAGCTGAAAACTTTTTAACCTTTGATCTCCTGTTGATATATGGCAGGGCATCCTGCTCTGATTGCGCGACATCGACCATTTCCTGTGACGCATCAAGCAGCAGAGAGGTGGTTACATCACATGCAACAAGCACTGGACAGTACATCAGATATAGATGATGACTCCAAGATCAAAATGATGAACTTCTTTAGGTACATATTCTCTCCTTAGAAGTTGCAAGATTACTTGTTGACCAAATAAAAAGGTTGCAAGATTACTCATCATATAGCATTTACTGATTTCTTGGAATTCAGGCACACTGCATATTTTCTGGTGGCTGGAGATGAGCTGAATAATCACAACCAGCAGATCCCATGCAAGCATGCAACCGCCAAGCAGCAAGAGCAACATTGATAGAATCTTTAGGAAATATATATTTCTCTTTGTACGATACTGAAACGAAGAAATGTATCATTCTTAAAGTTATGTGCTCTGTTAAACACTTAAAACCCATTAATTAATAAATAATTCTTGGAATATATAATTTCCTATTTTTGTTAGTATTTTATATTGATGCATCTGAAACATTTTGTATTGTAGTATTATTTGGTTCGAGAAAAATAAATCATTCTTTGAAAAGACGTCTCTCTCTGACGTAAAAGGATTTAAAAGCTCACTTCATCTGAATTAAACGTTCCAATTCTGACGCTTGAAAAAACAAAAAGTTAACTTAAAAGTGTCTTCTGCTGAAGAGAAATGCTTAACAAGGCCAAAGGGAACTTTTTTTTTGTTAGTATAAAAACATTTAGCTGCAGACAAAAGGACTCTGTATAGCAATATATTACCATTCAGCTGCAGACAAAAGTTTATATTGTTTTGTAATAAAAAAAGAGCTTGTAAAACCTTTGGGCCAATGCGTATGATAATGGGACAAGATTTTTTTTTTGTACAAGAGAAAAAAAATATATCTTAAATTAATAAAAAACTAATCATAGTAGAGATCAAATCATAAATACTCTTTGCGCACGATGTCCCTAAAATGAACAAGACATGAATATAATACTTCTATAGACTTTAAACTATCATTTGTCAATGTATCAGTCAGCTGATTTTGATCTCTAGATATATATTGAATTTTCAGATCCTAAGATAGATTCAATATTTCCTGTATCTATGTGACTAATAAGCTGTATCTATAGTCCATCAAATTGTTCAACATATCTACAACGTTATTTGCATCTGATTCTAGTATTATCTTCTTGAACCCAAGCTCCCAGGCCAATTTCAAACCCTTAAAAAATCCCATTTTTTAGCTTCAATAACGGCATATGATCCCAGAACGGTCGTAAATCCCACAACCAGCCACCACAACTTGTTGTATTGTGAGTTGACGTAAGCGGCTAAGCGCTCCGTCTATATTTAATTTCACCCATTCTGAGTGGGGGATGCCTACATCAAATCTATTAGACATAAAATCATTCTCTAGCTGCACAAATCTTTTTCATATTTGTGTAATGATCGAGTGGGATCTACTGGTTTAGTAAAATCATTATCAAATAAAACTTTATTCCTCCATTTTTATAACTTTCAAATTACAACCCCCAAATTACACTCCAATTATTCTCTGCATGAGCTCCCAACTGCCTTTCGACTTCAAATTTCAGAATTGATCAATATGAAAAGAGAAATGTGAGGCTGCAAGATTCCAATTTGAAACACAAATAGCAACCAACCCTCTTTGCCTCAATGATCATGACTCTTGCACAGAAAGCAATTGCCTGTAATCGTTGCCATCCTTAGAAAATCTTCGGTGTTTAATTAAATCTGGATTATATATTGATCATGAATTAACCCATCATATACTGCTCGATTAGCCAAAAACTTTCATACTAATAGCAGTAGCTCAGAAATGACAGGAAACATAAAAGCAGGGCAATCATATAGCCGAAGGTCAGTTTTTAAATCTCAATACTGAATCCAACATAGTTAGATCTCTCAAGTCCCAAATATGTTTCAGCATTTGTTTTAGATGTCAGAAAATCAAAACGCGTTTGAGCATTTCATTATGGGGAAAAAAGAATGATACAATTGGAATTTGAGATTAAAGAAAGAAAACTCATGTACAGCATGTAAGCTCAACAATCCAACAAATGAGCGGAGGGAAAATGGTTCTGGATGGAACAGCAAACCTAGCATAGAACGAACGACAAATGTTGTCGGGTTCCATGCGACCCAATCCTTGATCAAAGTTCGAGGAGTAAGTTTGTGGCTTATAAGTGCCCTCTATTGCCCCACAAGACTTCAACATTGTCTTCTTATTATCTCTTCTGAATCTGAGTTTTCTCAGAAGCACCTATTATTTTTAAAGCATTTTAATATGTTGAAAAGAAGCACTCTTCATTCTGCAATGTATAATTGTATATGCAAGAGTAGCAGTGGTGTGAAGTGGGGACAGAGAGCGCGGACCGTCAACTGTGGCAGCAAGCAACAGGGCATCTTCCAACGTCACAAATGACAACCTCTGACTTTTATAATAATAATAAGCAAAAAATGTCAGCTTTAGAGGGCGAAGGAGTCTTCTTTTGCCGACCATGTGTAGCCACCTACTCTTCCTCCTTCCTCCCCATCTTTCACTCTCTCCACTAATTTATATTACGCTTTTTAGTTAAAGTAAGCTTAAATTTTTGTTTTTAATTACGGGTAAGATTTCGTTATTATTCTACCATCCCCATTTTAATTTTTTTTGTATAGTCACAAATTAATGATCACGTAACTCAGCAGATGAAATAAGTCAAATGACATGAAGAGGGGGAAAATGAGTGTGACGAAAACGAATGCGTCATATATTATATTTAAAAGTAAATAAATCTAAATAATTTATATGAATAGTGGAAAGACTGTTTTACAAAACACCCTACATACAGTTCGGTCTAATGGCCAATACTAACTCTTCAAGAAGTCTATAGTATGAAAAGATCATTGTTTTTGCGACTAGATACCCACTTACTTAAAAAAATTGAGATTCATCCATTTTCACTTGGGCCCACGTGTCGGCTTCATAAGGCCCCAGCAGTCACCATGTGTAAAATATTCATATGTGAGTTTATGGATTGTTGGCAATTAGATATAAACATAGTCTGTGCTCGCGATGTTGTTTGTCGTTTTGTCACTTGAGCAAGATCAACTAGAAATCAAGGCTTGATGCAACCATCATCCCTAAGTCCTGCTCTAGGTCGTTCATTTTGCAACATTACTCTGATCTTAAGCATCTTCGTTAATTATATAAAATATTTTGATGATCATGCTTAGCTTAGATGCGGTGAATGAGAGAAACTGAAATCCTCGTCACTATATTAGAACATAGTACATATATGCATCATATGCATGCAAATTTACATACAAGCCTGATGAAGTGTGCGTGTAACCAAACATAATATAGTACAGAGTACTATATATAAAGTAGGATATATTATTATATGATAAAACATATACCATTATATCAAGATATTGAGTTCCATAAGATTGGAACTGCTTATGAAAATCTGGTCAGAGCATTTAAGAGTTTTTGGGAACCCAGACAACGTGATCCTGAGGCAGGAAGTGGCAGACGGGGACGGTGCCGGGCGTCACTTTCAGCACTTGGAAGGCCAAATGCTTTGGGTTCCACTGTGACGTGTCAGTGTGGCAAACGGCGACGGCTTTCACTCTGATCCCGTCTGCACCCTCCAACGGCACCGTGTAGGCCTTCGTCATCTCTGATTTGTGACAGTAAAACACGGCGTACGGGTACTCCTGCCTGTGGCACACCACCGCCTTCTCATATCCCACCTTCTTCACTCCGGGCGCTATTGTGTACTCCAGCATGCGCGTGTCCCTCACCGCCTCCGTAGACAAGGCGTCCACTTTCTTACCAAGCTTCGATGTCGTGAAATCAACCATGGACTCCAACGACGTCGCACAATACTTCTCCTCTCCTTTTATCCCTGCTTCCTCACACTCCTCTAGCGTATTCTTCATGATTTGCGCATCTTCAGACTCAGGCTTGATATCAAACCTGTTCAATATATCATTGAACTGCAGAAAACAAAGGGGGGAAATTACGAATACGTACGTTTATAGAACAAGAAACAGGCGAGCTTTACGTTAAGTGGAGGGTGAAGGTGTGTTTACCTTGGCTGAAGAAAAGGGAATGGAATTGGCGAGTTCACGTGGAAGGAAGGAGGCTTGGTTGGAGCTCTGAGTGAAGTGAAGGTTCATTTTGTGTCCGGGTTTCAAGTCCTTCTCCAAGAAGAAGAGAGCCACGTTGGGGTCATCATGGAGTTGGGTCTCGGTGGCAGCGTAAACATAATCGAAAGGAGACTTGCCAACATTGACGTGGACGGGAGGCTTTCCCTTGTGGGGTGTGTGGACGTTAACGCCTCCGCCTTTTCCGCCGACGTTGACACTGGTGCCACCGCCTGGTTTGCCTTTGCCAGCGCGTACGTTGACGCCACCTTTTCCAACGTTAACTGTGGTGCCGCCTGGCTTTCCCTTGCCGGCGTCTACGTTTACTCCGCCTTTGCCGACGTTAACGTTGGTGCCTCCGGGCTTCCCTTTTGCTGCATCCACGTGGACGCCACCCTTCCCCACGGCCACCGACGTGCCTTTGTCTTCCCTCCAATCTGCAAGGTTGAAATTTGTTTTCAGTATCAGAATCTTATCGGGGACGAAGATGCTATAGTAAAAATTGTAACTTGCGGTGGCAGCGCCCAGTCAAGGTTAAAAGTAGGAATGTATTTGGTTGGATGGATGGATGGAGTAATAAAGTGGAGTATGTTTTGTCCATGGGATGAATCTATGTCTAAGTGAATGACCGAAAAAGTTAGTACAGAGGGTCCCGGCATATTAAATGATCTCAACCACTGAACCTGGAAAGAGTAACATATTAAATGATTTAACTATGTTTTGCTCAATCTGTGACTTGTGAGCCTCTACTGTATTTAGAATTTGTTCCATATAAGTAGAGTAGCATGTAACGTTGTCACCTAAAAGGGAAGTGGGGGAGAAGAAATAGAAAGGGAACAGCATGTAATTAATGATGAGGAACTAAGAAGATGGTTTTTGCGGTGTTTTCAACGTTTATTTTTAATGATGAAGAATTAATAAAATGTAAGGAGAAGCATATATATGACGAGAAGATTAAACACAATAAAGAGTAGAATAAAATGATAAAATGGCATGTGTACATGCACGCTGTAGAGAGAGAGAGAGAGAGAGACCAGTAGAAGAAGGGTGGAGGAGATGGGAGATGGAAGAGGGGATGGGAGTGGAGGGAAGGAGAGAGTGCCAGTAAAGCTGAGGAGGTAAGGCGGCATGGGAAGCCACCAGCCCAACCTGCAAGGAATGAAGAATCAGCAACATCAAAGTTAGTGAATAGAGGGGAGACATGAACTTAAGATGAATGAATAGAGAAAGTAGTAAGAGGAGGAAGGTGATTACAGAGAGGAGAGCGAACAAGGGAAGGAGAGAGAGCTGCATCTTGATGAGATGATGAGACAAGGGAATAAGAGGGAGGAGGGAGGGAATATATAGGCGACTTGTAACATATACACCCGCCTCTCTTATCGGAATTCATTCGTTCATTCATTAATGTGCCCTTCAACTGTCCCTCCCTCCCTCCCTCTATTTATTGCTTCTTTTGCTCCCAATTCTACTACTTCCTCTCCCACCTCAATATGTGTGTTCTCTGTAGCCTTTCTATCCAGTGACCTCTGATGATGAAAACTTCCTTCTTTTTTTCAAGTGAGAGATCGCCGGTTTGAATTCACAGCAGGTTGCTCGTATCATCTACCCTTTAATTCAGAAATAATACTATCTCTAGTTCTTAATCTATATAGGAGCTAATTTGTACTTAGAAGAACAAACAATATAATATAAGAATAATTTTATGTGCTGCTCCATTGCAAGGTCTTCAAAATGGGACAACTTCTGGAAGGATCCATTTAACAGACAACTACTCTTATTTATTAGGAGCCTGCGGGAGGTTGAGGGTCGCCCTCCGCTTTTCTTTCACACCCAACTGACATGTACTATACTTGTTTTTTTTATTGCCCAAAATATATATATATTTAAAAAAAAAAAAACAAGACAAATGCCAATTCTAATTCCCATGCTTCTATATCTATGCGCTCCTGCCACACTTTCATAAATTCAGGTTTAATTTGTTCATACAATACTTTTAAATATAATAACTAGATAAAAAATTTATTTTAATTTTAATTATAATATTATAATTTATTTTATTTCCTTAAATTTTATTTTTTTTTAAATACTTTTATATATGATTACACACATTAAGAGAATTTTTATTAAGAGTGACTCAAATGCATATGATTAGAACAAATATTTTTTAAAAAATTAACACATAATTATTATAAATAATTAATTTAACTAATTTTATTGGTCTATCTAAATTAATTAAGTAAATCTTCGATTTAAAATTGAAAATAGTAATTAATAATTACCGCCGTACGTGGCTCTACCTACAATTCCACAGCAAAAATAGTTTGATTACATGTAATTCTTCCTATGCTAAATATAAAGTCCTTTTAACTAGTTCGCATAATACAATTCAATAAAAATGTTTTTTACCAAGTATTTGGAAGAGACATTTTTTATCCATTTTAATAAGGATTATATGTTTATTTATTCAACGTTAGATTATATTTTCTGAACCCGCTCTTTGACTTTTCAACATGAAGGGTTTAATTCGGACAAAATTAAAAACTTGGTTAAATTATAGATATTGAAAGCCGCTGATTATGGTATAAAATTTTACCGACTAACATAAATTAATTTAGTAATATAAAGCGCTGTTAGATTATTTTAAATATCGAGTTTAAGTCATAAAAAAATATTTATATTATAAAAGATACCACAAACTCTGAGATCTTTAATATATAAATTAATTAATTTTTTATTAAAATAATATCATTTAATATAACCTTATTTAAAACGTGTGCATGTTTGTTTGTTTTTCATAGTGGAGCTTTAGAAAAATTCTTGGGACAGGAAAAGAACCACAAAACCAAAACTATGTAATTTATTCTTAGTTTTCTTGCAGTGTAAGACTCCACGTTTTACAATTTTGTACAGTGAAGCTGATTTTGATCCGTCACACCCCCGCATGTAGTGGCGGATCCAGCACTTTCCACAGCATAATTGGTATCATCTTTGCATTAAAAAAAATCATACTTAATATTTTGGTATGCCTTGCTATTAATCTGTAGATTTTTTTCATTATGAATGAACAGTGAATTTATGCAGAGTACGTGTTAAATTTGAACTACAGTGATGTTTGAGATTGTTGGGAGTTGGGACCGGAAAAACGGATGGGGGAGATTTTGTAGTTGAGAGAGAGAGAGAGATTGGTTTAATGTTTGATTGAGAGCATTAGATGAGATGAATACGAATGAAATCGGGCAACGGTGATGCCAACTAGTAAGTAACGAGAAAAGAGGGAGGGCAAATGACGAAGATAAGATGGATGAGGTGGCGGAGTTGGGAGGTTGGCTTGGCCGTGTGGCCTTTACTCTGACACATGGCTTTGGGTGCTCCTCCCCATGAGAATGACCATCCAACCCCCGCTCCTCTGTTTATCATTTAATTACTACGGGGTTTTCTCGCACGAGATCTTCCCCTCTCCCCCTTTATCCTCGTTAATTATGCTCATCTACGTCATCCTCGCCTTTCAATCCATGCTCTGACTTTTCGACCCCTGTCTCCTTATACATAATCCCCCGAAATTGACCTCTCTTCATGTCTCTGTCTCCCCCATTTGCATCTTACAATTAAAGCCATACGAAGCTCATGTCAGTGATTTTCTCGCTTATGGAAACTCTTCTAGTATCATGCACTAAATATAGGTATATATGATTCGAACTTTAGTTCGTGGGTTAGTTGGGCTATTGCTTGCTGATTGGCCTGAGGGAGACAATCCTGAAACTGGAAGGCCCACACGATCGCTTTCATGGGCCTTCGTTTCTCAGTTCTATGAAATTGTTGGCGGACACAGCTGTTGGGCGTTAGCCCATTACAAAATGCCTAACCACTGGGCCATATATCTTAAATCTCTTCTCAGTTTCTCCTGGCGAGTGAGCTATATATTCTGCTTAATTGATTAGGATAAATTTAATTTGAGTGACATGATTAACTGCATTAAGTTAGCTAAATCAAAACCGATCTACCTAGTTCGAAACATTGCTATAATTATGATCAATAGGATGCCAAGTATTCACTCCCTTTAATTTACTCGAAGCTTTGAACCTCTTTTTTGAAAATAGCCATTAAAATATATGTAAGAAAAGGCTGGTCGGAGCAAAGCGATTCTCCAAGAGGTTTTGACCTCAAATAAAAAACCTTAACAAAACTAGCGTGCGTGGTAATTATAAACCAGGGATTAGGTTACGATTAGCGTGTCCCATATATTTTATTTCGTAAAAGCAAGAGCTATATTGTCGTCTTTTGATTAACTTTAGTTAATTAAATTAAATTAAAATAACAACAAGGGAAGGCATGTGTGATCCTATATATGATGGCCATTTATATTTGAGGAGTAGAAGCTAGCGCACTATCTTCCCTCTTTGTGTGTTGTTGCTTTAATTGCAAGCTGATGATCATCACAGACTCACAAGCTTAAGAAATAGATATGGCAAGTGCAAGTGTATGTAGTTCAAACCCCATCACTTCCCCCCCCCCCCCCACCACTAAATTATAATCTCTCTAGCCAGCTATTTGCTGGGAGGATTTGAAGGAGATCCCACTAGTTAAAGCTAAATTTTGTTCCTTTTTACCATGTTACATCGCCATGGCTGGTCAATTCCTGTGGGTAATCATCATTAAGCAACGTCCTTTTATTACCATAATTTGCTTCACATTTGGCACTCCAACATTCGTCAGGCGGTTTTGCCTATTCATCATTCTTCGTCTTATTCGCTGATCCACACTATTATTCATCCTTAATCCCTCTTAATTATAATTACACTCCCCCTCAAATTAGATTCCACTATTTCTCATAAAAAGAATATTATATTAAACTTGAAAAAGAAAAATATTGAACGAAGAAGGCGTCTTCTGCTTCAAATTGCATCTTATCCGAATTTCTTGGGCATTTAATTTTGGGTGTCCAGCATAACTTGTTCCACAATCGCCCCTTTCCCCCCTTTAATATGTATCAAGAAGGGAGCATTGTTATTTGGTTCTCCAATTATGTCCAGCTGGGACAATTTTATTATGATATCTGATCACATTTTTCCCTTTTAATAACCGAGCATTCAATGATCATACGATTATTGTGCGTAGGGATATTGCTTTCTGCCAAACTTTTTTATCTCTATGTTCCCATAATTCAAAAAATTCATGCCTATGTAAATATATTAAGCATATTTGTATCATCTAATTGGTCTCAACGAAACGATCAATGACCACAAAAAACCGTGCATGGTAAAGCTATTTAATTAATTATGTGAATTAATATACTTGATTATATAAATTAAATATATGCATGGGACTGTGGGAGTTCATAGTTTCAAATACAGCTTCTTCTCACCAAGCATCTCAATCACTGTTTTATCGGCATATAGTATTTGTAAGGAAAAAAGGCAAAATATCAGACAAATAAATTACTTGTATGTTTCGCTTATAGACCATTTAATTTATTCAAGGAAAAGCCAAGTCTTGTGGAAGCTTCCGTCAAAAATATGAGTTCCACTTCCACACACTCAGTCATCGTTAAGAAGAGACAGAAAATTCTCTCACAAATTAAAACTGTATTATATATAGTAAGATGGCTTTTTTTTTTTTGTATCCATATATCTATAAGATATAACAAATAGTAGCCATATATATATATATATATATATATATATATTAATGGATTGGTGGTGAAAAGAACAAGTTAGGTATCTGTATGAATTGTATGCTTTTCAATAGTGGTGGGCATGCAACATATATTTTGTGGTACAAAGGTTTTATATCTCATTGGTTCTGTTGTGGGGGGGGGGGGGGAGATTCTCTCCAAAATTATCAAAGTTTACCTTACTTAGACATATTTAGTTCTCTTCTTGACAAAACCAGTTCTATCATGAATATTCTGAGTTTGTGACGAGCAACTCATACAAATGCCAAGTGGGTATCTATAAAAATAACCCTAATTTAATATCTGAAACCCTTTATTCTCATCAAATGGTTTTGGACAAATTATATATATCTGCTTTTAAATCATGGGAAGAAAGTTACATTCCCCACGCCTGTCTAATCAAGCCTTTGAGAACTTATAATACACACGCACATATATATATATATAGTGTGTGTGTGTGTTTTGAAGTGGTGAGTAACTGTAGGTAGCTAGCTGATATATATGCCGATAAATAAAAGGTTGAAGAAGTGGAGAATATATGACCCACTTCGATTCTGTCTGTAATATTCTAAGTTGCTCCATACAGAGAGTGGGGGCAATGATCCTGCTCATAAAGTTGTCACCTTCAGCTTCCTATACTTATTTTTTAATGAACCCTCTTATTGCTTTCAACAGATCTGCTTTCCTTTCATTTTTTATTTCTCACACTTTATTTTATTTTCAATATATATATGTATGTATGTATGTATGTATGCATGCTGCATGCTTATTAACTAGACGTCTTTGTCATAAAGATACATCATATGCGCTCAATGATACTTGATGTGATCGAAAGTGTCTTTTGTTGGCGGAAGCTCTACAATTAATCATCGGCTGCGAACTCCTCCAAGCTCTGTATTCGCCGTCATTTTTTATTTTGTTTCGACTTTATCAGATTCTACGGAAAGTATGCTTTTTGGAGCTAAATTACGTTCTCTGTTTATATATTTGTGTTGGGCAAATTCAAATTAGCTACATGTAATATGTAGAGTCTTGCTTCTTGAAAAGAAGGGGGGACCTCTGAAAATGTGGAATCTTCTCAGGTGTGAAGAAAAATAAGTGGGTTTATGAGCACCTTTTTGATAAATGAGGTTATTAGAAAATTAATTCAATGAACTGTGGTTGCTTTTTTTTTAGGGCGTGAAAAGGAACAAGGAATGCCATTCTATAGATGCTAAGAAAGAATGCAACATAAATAAATAAGATGCTACTTTTTATTTAGGGCAAAATAAAAAAATAAAGAAAAAGAAAAGGCATCAGAAATTAAGAAAGCTCATGGAGGGGGAAGAGACGGCTTATTTCTTTGTAGCTTAAACATTATTCTATGTGAGCCCGTGAGTATAAATAGTGGCAAGTTATTATGCTTCTTTTCTTACATATGAAACATTCCTTCAGCAGCTTTCGCATCTCAGATATTTAAATACTAGAAATAATAACATGGGCGTATATATAAATTTTTTTCCTGCATGTTTTCAATTGAATGAAGTTAAGAGGCCTAAAAAACTTCATAGTGAAGTTGAGCTTCAACTTGCTTTTGTAGGGCAGCCGAGATATTTTTTTTATTAAACATACATATCTTTTTATTATATGCAATTCTATTTAAAATATTATCAAGTACTAAATGTTAGTATCTTTTGTAACAAAAATTTAAATCTTGATTCGCTATATTATAAAAAAATTAGTCTATTATACTAGACATAACTTATGTCGGTCTAAAGCTATTGTCACTGAGAATGGTGTTTTCGGCATTTTATAAGGAGGCGGTTTGTTTACTTGGTTTCTTGATTTGTAGTTGGCTGGTGGCTTTTGGTTTGTCCTGTTTTTTTTTTCCAATTTTGTTGTGTTGTATTTTACATGTTCGTTTTTTTTATACAAAATTTTAAAAAGGGGTTAGGCTCACCCACGATCCAAAGATAGGGTAAAATTTTTCTTTTTTCTATATGATACCGATGTCGGGCAGGGCGAGGCATGTTCACACAGTGCTATGTCGTTTAAGGTTCTGTTGTGGGTGTATACTCATTGGGTCATGACTGTTGGGCCATCTTTTTCTTACTCTGATATTTTTTTTACAAAAAAATTGATGTGAATTCAACACCGATCCTCTATTAAAGCCAGAGCATCGGTCTTACTCTGATTATGATATTATGATTATCAATAAACTAGCTAGTATGTTCACCTGTGCAATATATTACTCCTTTCAATTTTATATATAAAATATTTTTAATTAATTTATATAATTTGAAAAATATTTAAAATCATTTTTTTTATTAATATGTATACATTTTACTGAAAATATCCCTACTATTTATTGATTAGAATTTAATGCGCATAAAAAGATGTCCCAATAAATAGGGGGTATTATAGGAAAGAAATAGATAATATAAGATATAAGAAGAAGTTGAACACTGTGTTTATGATTAAACCAGAACTCTTTTATTAAATAAACATAGTTTTTGTTTCTGTTTGGTACCTATTTTAGGTTAGTTTTTATAAGTGACACTGATTATAAGTGATATTAGCTAATCGTGATTTCTGTTTAAATAATTTTTTTATAAGTGACTTTGATAATTTTGATTATGTTTAAATTTTGTTTGATAAAATTACTTATGAATGTAAAATTACCCAAGAGGGTATGGATTTTATGAAGTTTTTAAGATTTCCATTATTATAATTAATAATAATCATTACTAGATATAATTTAATAAACTAAATAAATATTTAAGTATAATTTTCCTTTAATAATAGCTATTATTAAAAATACTACTACGAAGTATTAATTATGAGAAAGGAGGGTAAATAGGGAAAAATTGTATTGCCAAAGTCTACGGGATTATTCCAAATGCATAAGTAACCACTTTGTCATTTATACTAAAAATGAGGTGGGAGGCTAAAATCACGATTGATCAGGATTTCAAAAAATTACTCAAACAGAGCAAGGGTGTTTTTTAATCCCATTTTTAAATTTAAACGAGTCTATTTAAACTCACACCACTATATCAAGCATGCTTTAGACTTTACAAATAAGTAAACATTAGTATTATTTAATTACTTTTGAACACATAGTAGTATAATATAAATTTCAAGTGGCTGAGGCTTTGTTTAAGTAGTTCCAAAGCCAGCTGCTTTAATTACTTTTGATTGTTGCAAGGTCGTGTCCCCACTTAATTAGGTGTATGGTGATTAGATTGATTTTGTTATAATGTCATAGGACACCATAAAACATTAAGATAATAAGGGGATTTACTTTGTTGGATAATTCCATCACGCTTTCGGTTTATATCCGAGTGAATGTCAACCCCAACACCAATTTTATACTCTTTTTTAAAACCATCTTCAAGTACTGGCTTTGCGCACGCGAGTCTCTTATTTCTAATACATATCATTATTGGCATAATTACTCTATTTGCCCATTAATTAACCACAGCACTACTAATTAATGCTCTCACACGTCCTCCTTCATCATCTCCATATTAATATAAGTCCTTCTTTTTAACTTAATTTGATTCAAAATATAAATTCTAGATTGATACTCCCTTTAATCCCTAATATAGGTCACTCCTAACTATCTCGTTAGAACCAATGAGACATGATAAAGTCATTAAATTTGTTTAAAAATAATACAATTATAAATTTACATGTATTTAAAGCCGTGTAAATTACATCTGAAGAGACAATAGTCAAAGATGTGATTAATACTCCACTCAGTGAATTGTAATAAAGTGCCTTAGTAACTTATAGAGCATTTAATATTTATTTAATTTCCTTATTTCACCCTCCCACGCAATTAGAATTTAAGTGATTAAATCATTATAATTAATATAGTAGTATTGACTTTTGTGAATGGCATGTGTGAAAAGCTTTACAAATTATTTGCATATTTAATGCCATGATCACCTTTTAATTGATTTTTTTGTCCATGCGAGGTGGCTAAACCATAGTTATATTGTGAACCGAATGAGTATTTTTATTCCAACTAAGCTAATCTACCCACTTAATTAATCACACACGCTGGGACTATAGTCTGTAGGAATAGGGTGCATGATTATTACTTTTAATGAGTACTTTATTCTGTTCACCTTAATGTGACCTTTCAGACCGTATAAAGATTGTAGGGTATGTCTTCTGCCTCTCGTGGATTAATTTAAGTATATATGGTGCCTTTATCTGGTATCATATATAAAAATGTGCAACCCAGGAAAAGATCTTTCTCCTCAGCAAAAATAGATTATTTATTTATATCCTATGGAGATTTTTTTATGCTACATAATTATATCTTACTAGCAAGGTTTCTTTTTTGACATTCTTTGTATATTAAATGTATCTTCCAGCAATCTTTTAATCAAGAGTATCCTCCACTAAACAATAGAGACCAATCTCTTTTAGAGTGAGAAGACGAATAAATCTTTTTTAATAAGTTTGTTCCATACCTAAGAGATAGGAATTGAACTCTCAAGAGGTGAAAGCTTTAATCGCTTATGCCAACCTAACTTAGTTCAGACATCGTGTTGCGAACTTTTTTCCCCTTGAAAACCTCATTTACTTTCTTTTTCTTATTCTTATTTTTTTAAAAAAAAAAAACTTTATCCATACCAAACGGTTGGGAATAGCTTCTTTTTTTTTTAGAGATATAGCTTATGATTTCTGATTCAACAATTGTCATGTCATTGACACGTGTGCATGTTACATAGTGTTATATCCAAATGAAGGTTATGTACGTGTGTGATAGTGAAAAGGGGTTTTTTTGTGAGTGCTTTTTGGCGAAGAATCTGCCTACATATGTGGAATTTTAAGATTATATTGGGCAAGGGTCCATCGATCATAATGATTTTCTTCCATGAAAAAAAGAAGAAGAAGATCAGATATGCAAATTCTAAGTGGTAATATTCGTATTCTTGGTCAAATTGTACATCATTAAACGGTAAATTGAGTATGACCTACACACATTTAAGTGGAACCTAAACATCACTCCAAACGGAGTAATTAACTTGAAGAGTCACACATGTATTTTAGTTTTCTAAGCTTATATAACTGTATTACTGGTCTTCAGTTGAGAAAATTTTTTCCCTAGCCAACTATCATGCATTTGTCTATCTATCCACTTAAATCAAATCGTATGTATTTCGAGAGATAGATGTAAATTTGAGGTGCATATTTATGATTATACACTTCATGTTCTCTTATATTGTATATGTCATTATCTTTTTTCAAATGTATGCATGGAGAGAGAGAGAGAGAGAGCGTCAGCAGTTTAATTACGTACATTTAATAGAAGGGTTACGGTAGATTTATGCCTTCGGCAAATCCTGATTAGCGAGGGATTAGAATAATATTAAAAGAGTTTTTCATTCCTAAAACATGCTTAGGCCACTGTATGTTGGAGTGGCTTGGATAGTAGCCTATTAGGTAGTAATTAAGATTAGCATCACTAAAGTTAGGAAAAATCATAATTAAGAGGGGAATGATGGTTTGACTCGTAAGCAAGCGAGAGAGAGTGAATAATTTCCAATATTAATTAAAGTTAGTGGTAAATAGAGAGAGTGATTGGCAATTTTAATATATAATGGAACCTTCCTAGATCATCATGACCATGAGTCGTGTGGCACTACATCATTATACTTCATGTGGGTGATTTAGTTTAGATATGCTCTTTTGATGACCTAAGATTAAGATATCGCATAATCAGTGGACTAATTGCTTTTTAAGTCTCTCGCCATCGTTTGACTATCAAGTGGTATATATTAATTAAGCACACCCATGTTCATGAACAACGTCAACAAAATTCAACTGTTTAACAGGTAAAGTAGGTACACGTACGCATTAATTAATTAATTAATTATTAATGATTGATAATCTAATCAACACAAGTTATAATTTTTACGCTTTCCCCAATCCTCTTCCAGCTGGGACTGACTATATATATCGGCAGATCCCACCGCCAATGGCATTCTCTAGCCTTCTCATATATATAAACTTCACCCAACTAATGGGAATATTCAATATATTACGAATTAGTGAAAACTGAAAAATAAATAATATATATATATATGTACATATTTAAATTATATGTGATAATGTGTAATAACAAGAGAAACCTTATAGAATTAAACGTGCGTTTTCTGTTCAGAAAGCAAGAGAAACCTTATAGAATTAAGTACCATTTGTTGGGTAGGTCTGCTTCCATGTTAAGTTTTATGTCACATGTTGCATGAGTAATTAACGTTAAATAGACAGATGTAATAAACATATATTATTATTAAGGAAAAAGTAAATTGTCCTCTGATTCAGAAACTATGCATGCAACTATGATCACGGGAGAGTTTTTTCTCTTCAAAGGACAAGTTCAGAATTAAAATAAAAAGGTCTGTTTTGAATTTTACCTTTATAAACTTAATGTTTTTAACTTTATTTTATTATTATATATTTATATGCATGGAAAAGGGCAAAAAAGAAAGATTATCTGGAATTAAATAATTCAGATGTGCGCCCCTGCCCGCGTGGTTGTGAAAGCCCGGCCTATTGGTTAATTTGGGCTTAGAACCATAATGCGCTTAGCCTTTTCTCCTTTTGTAGTCGCACATTCTAATATAAGGGGGGGAAATAAATATATCAGCGAAAATATGTACTTAGTCTTTTAATTTTATATAAATTTATATTTTAATTCTTTAATTTTATAAATTATTTTTTTAATTATCTAATCCTAACACCGTTATTATTATTCTTTAAAACTAATTAAACTTATGACATGTTTAGGAAAACCCTAAATCTAGATTTTAAAAGGGTTTCTGGTTCAAACTTCGGTTTGGAGAAATTTTAAAATAGTCATATTTATCTGTAAGTGCTTTTGGGCTAAACCATAATTTTGAATAAGCTACTGAAACTAGTTTTTGGAACAGTAAAAGAGCTTATGGACTATCAAATTACTATATTATCCCTATTTTTTCTTCTACCCTCTCTCATCTCTCTTCTCCACCCTCTCTTTTATCTACCCTCTCTCATCTTTCATACTTTTAATCAAATCATATATTTTTTTAGTAATTTACAAATAAAAAAATTATTCTAAAAATAACTATCCAAATACTTATTTATTCAAAATCACTTTTTATCTATAAGATATTATGTAAAAGCTATTTTTTTTATAAGCCTTTTTTTTTTAATTTTTCCAAACACACACTTAATATATGGAAAATGTTTTGTAAGTGTTTAAAATGTTAGTATCAGTATTTTTTATTAACAGTATTAGAGATAGAGAATTGTAATAATGTTTAATAAAATTAAGTGTAACATTAAAATATTAAGAATGTACTTCTCCCAGGATGTATATGAAAAGAACGGAAATGAAAAATATTATGGAAAGAGAAAGAAAGAACTCGTAGGGGCAAATAGTTTAATAGAGTAGGGTTAGCTTGGAAGTCGAGTCCCCATTGGAGGGGGACTAAAATTATTTATTAGACTAATATTTTTGCTTTTTTTTTTAAATAATTAGGTTAAAAGGTTTAATTAGATTAAGACGAGAGCCGTAAGTTAATGGCTTTGAGGTACTTCAGGAGAATGAGAGGGATAGACTTCGTGCCACACCCCATCTATTTATATAAAAACTAATTATACTATTATGCCTTCTTTAATTCCCAATTAGCTTTCGGCTGCTTTCTCCCCTCTCCCCTTCTGTTGACTTTTTAGGCTTCACAAGCACCATATATATATATATTGCCTTTTATCTCCTCCATAAATTATACCCGTCTGCTTCTTCTTGTTTAATTTGTGTTACACATTTCGCTTTGTGCTTTATTCTTTCATTAAATTAATCCTCCTAAAGTATTATAGTAATATGTTTGTTTTTGTATATAGTGTAGACAGATTTCATATCCAAATTAACAAATAACAAATATATATATAATTCTGCTATATGAATTAACCTAGCTACTTGACCATCATTAGAAGCACCGCCAACTTAATCTTGACGAACCAGCGCTGATTTTTTTTTTTAAAAAAAAAAAAGTGCCTAAGAATGACAGTTTGTCACACGCTGGTTCATTAAAAACTACAAAAAATAAGAAAAATTAAAGTTATATATATATATATATCACGAAGCCGGGGCTCAAAGTTGGTTGAAGTTGAAGGCGTACGAACCCCAAACATATTGGTAGGTGGAAGTAAGTGTAACGGAAGGAGGATTGGGAATCTAAGGAATCATGCAGAGCCCAATTTTTATTTTTAATTTGTTACCACCCAGGGTCTCCAATCTCAATTCATGTGATTTTTCTTTTGTTAGAGGAATTGGGTCTGAAAATACATCAGATAATTAAATCCAAAAATTCATTTTTCACCAACAACTTCAAATATTAAGGAGTTGTGTCGTAAAGTTTCGAATGTCTTGGAGTCCATTCTTTGTTAAACCATCTGCAAATATTAAGGAGTTACGTGGCAACCATATACGCCACAAGAGGATCAAATACCAACATGCATGCATGTTTCCCGATCCATCTCGATCTCATGGATGGGGCACATATAGAGAGAGAGAGACGTCTATATATGTATAATACATACGTTACATATACTATTCCTTTATGGTACGTATGTAGCTACATTCTCTCAAGTTCCTTTCTTCATAATAATTACCTCTTATCCCTGTCCATACACTTGCATGCATGCCATTGCCTCCTATTATTATTCCTCTAGTTCTTTATATATATATATATATATATATGATATATTTAATTAATTTGATTATATTAAATAAATTAATTAATATTAATATATTTTTCTTATTTAACATGTAATGAACCTTAATACCCATAAATTCATATTTAACATGCAACCAATTCAAACTCTAATAATTTAACTACTCAAATAATGAACTAGTCGATGCAAATATGAAAGTACGAAGACGTTTTTCCATTTTTTTAAAAAACTGATTTTGTCAACTTCCAAGGACTTTATGTGGACCATTAAATCCATTCATCTCTTTTTACCTTCCTCCCCCACCTACTGAGTACTCAAACGAAAACGTGGAATAATCAATAGTGAAATAATAATAATTAATCACATTTTATTAAAAATTGATCATCATACACCTAATTAAAGAGATGATCTGACGATTATTAGGAAAAAAAACTCCTATCCTATGTCTAGAAAAAAAAAGAAAATTAAAGAGGAACTAGAAGGGGATTGAAAACTCTTAAAAATAGCAAAAAAAAAAAATTATCATTTTAGGGGAAAAAATTATGATATTCCCTCTCTCCCATTTTTTCCTTCATCCAAACACGACGTTACTGCGAAAGATTTCGCACCGAGAACATAGAAGAAGGAGGTCAGCTAATGAAGACCAATTTCACGATCGAGCCACCTGATCTTCCTTTCACAGAACGAGAGGGTCTTAGATGCACCGACTAATCAATCAATAGACATTGACATTATTCCTACCATTTAAAAACATATTGGACCGGATGTTGATCACTTTTTTGTGATCTAGAGCTCACCTGGCTACATCATGGTAATAAACAAAGAAATTGATATTTTCTTAAGAAGAGAGTTTGTTTAATTAAGTCATTAATTTTGTACAAAAAAAAATAAAAAATAATCTTATCCTCATTTAAACTCATGTATTGAAAAATATAATGAAAAAAATAATCTCTCATTGTTAGTAACTTTAAATAGAAGCTGCATTAAAATAATTAATAAATATCGCATCGGGCCAGCATTAAAATATTTGATGGAAAATCAGACAAAATTTTTAATAGTGAATTTCGTAACTTAATATTTCAAATTTAAATAAATTAATATCCATCCGTAATCATACTTTAAATTTGAACTCAAGATAATCAACTGATAATCCATCTCGTAATGCTCATTATTAGTGATGGACTGATAGTACTAGTTTCGTATGTTCGGACATCGTTTGTCGTAACTTAGAAAACTTAATTAGTCATGTTGCGCAAAATTACGCTCATAGTTTATCGTTTAAATCAGCATAAAATCTGAACGCATTCTTATTCTTTATATTATTTAGTTTGTGAACCCCCAACAAAATATATCATGATGTTTTTTGTTGGCTAAATAAAGTCGAGATAAACTGTGCTTATTATTACCTTTTAAATCAGCAAAACAACATTTTACAACTACACCATAATGGTGGTTAATTGGTGAAGAGTGAACAGGTGTGATATATTACTGGGGAAAAGACAATTAAAGACTTTTTAATTCAAAAAGATAAAAAAAGCTTTTAATTTTAAAAAAGATATATTAGGCAGGAGGCCCAATCTGTCATTTGTAAATTTATATACAGAGTTACAAATACCATTGACAGAATTACAAACGCAAATTTGAGGCAAAAGACGAAATTGCACTTTTTGTAACTCCATCAATGGTATTTGTAACTCCTGTAATGCTATTTACAATTTTACCGATAGTATTTATAACTCTGTCAATAGTATTTGCAACTCCCATAGTGATATTTGCAACTACCACAATGGTATTTGTAACTCTGCACAGAAATTTATAAATGACAGATTGAGCCTCCTGGTTAATCTATATTTTTTAAAATTGAGAGGCCCTTTTTATCTTTTTTAAATTTTAAAAAATCCTTAATTATCTTTTTCCCATTATTATATTCAGTTCACATTAGGTCACTTGTTTCTCGACTAGACCAAGATTATACTCCTTTTATACTAATATATAAATTAATTGGATAATTAATTATAATTCTAAATATAAATATAATACATATTTTTTATATTTATTATTTTTTTAAAATTATCTATATTAATATCCCTCAACAGGAATCAAGTAGAAAAATAAGAGAAGGATTAAGAAGGATAATTACGATATTTTAGAAAAAAATATGTCATAATAACTAAATTTAACTAGCGTCCTTAATTTAACAAATTAATTAAATATGATAAAAGTATACTAAATTATACACACATAGATAATGTTTGAGAGTCAGAAAATACTTACAATTAGCTCGCACACATACGTGACTTCAGTTCATGCATGCATGCATGCATGCATGCATGTATGTATGTATGTATGTATGTATGTATGTATGTATGTATGTATGTATGTATGTATGTATGTATGTATGTATGTATGTATGTATGTATGTATGTATGTATGTATGTATGTATGTATGTATGTATGTATGTATGTATGTATGTATGTATGTATGTATGTATGTATGTATGTATGTATGTATGTATGTGATATCTTAAGAATAATTCTTGAAATTTTATAGAAATTCAGTCAATTCGATAAATTATTCCATCATTCTCATATCTTGGTCATCGTTATATCTCTCTCTCTCTCTTTCACGAAACTTTAACCAATTCAACTAATTTTTTTTTTGTAAAAAAAAAAAAACCTCACCTGAGATAACCTGTGTGCGTATGTACAAGAGAGGAGGAATGGGTGAGGGTGAGAGGAAATAAATAGGCTAACTACACTGACAAGCGTAGGGGGAGGCCCTCTTTCCATGGCCCTCCTTCCTGCCCATCCTCCTTTCTCTCCTTTGATATTTTCTCATCTCTCTTTCTTCTTTCATTTTATGTTCTCATCTGTGTGTGTGTGTGTATTCCCTTTCCCCCCGAATTAATTTCTAATTATTATTCATTTATGTTCACACATATTCGTGGCCCCCCTTCCTTTTATTTATTTCTATCCCCAACCAAATCTGGTAGCACCCCCCCTCCCCCCACACCAGGCCCCCATTTCATCATCGCCAACGTCTATTCCCTCTTGAGACCTCTTCCCTAATTTCTCTTCCACTTTATTCCATTAATTAAAGCCCCTTTCATTCCTCATATCTCTTGTTTAACAAAATCACATTAATATCATTTTCTTTTTCTCT
This sequence comes from Leucaena leucocephala, assembly GCA_037074615.1. Taxonomy (NCBI): domain Eukaryota; kingdom Viridiplantae; phylum Streptophyta; class Magnoliopsida; order Fabales; family Fabaceae; genus Leucaena; species Leucaena leucocephala. The sequence continues at coordinate 3,381,897 of CM073540.1, read as the reverse complement.
TTTATCACCAGCAACGCTTCCCCTACTCTTGTGGCCAGCAAAATACCAAAATATGCTTCAACCACGAACTTGTCATGCAAAAGAGATAAAGACAAAATCCTTAAAGATTCTAGAAAAAATCAGCCAAAAACTAGTCATATGTTCACATACAGAAAGTATGTGTGCCTTAAATATTTTATACAAGAGAATATCGATACTGAAATTCACATTCTTCTCATCAATAAAATTTATAAACACGATTGTTCACCAGATTTCTAAAATTTTATCCGTAAATAATAAAAAATATTTAAATATTCGTTTATAAACACAATATTATACCATATTTGAGGGTCAGAGGTGGTCAGGTGGTGCAATCTCACTCCTTAAATCTTGAAATCGGAGCAACAATGCCCCTCTATTAAACTTTTGCGAGTTTAAACATTAATCAGTGGATATTTATGTTATATAACTAAGTAAACTTTTCATATATATATACTGTATGGAATTATCTAAAGAACAAATATGATTAGCCATCGATTGTGTTTGCTGATTATAAATTTAAACTAATGGCAATAATAAAAGCACGCAATAATACCCGCTTGACAAAAAAAAAAGATAATAATAAATAGTTTTATTATACTATATGAATTCTGACAAATAAGTCGCTTTATAGTGGTTTACTACACATTTTTATTCATATACCTGTTGATATATTAATATAATTATTGGATAAAAATATTGAAAGAAAATAATTATTGCGGGAACAAATGGGCCGCCAAAGTAGCCCAAGCTGAGTGACACCACATTGTCCAATGAGGAGGATGAGCACCAGCTCAGCTACTACGTTGAACTCTTGTTATTCGTACCATTCTTGGACGACTCAATCAATTTCACTTCTCTCTCAACTCATAATCCTCAATTAACTCCCCTAATTGCACCATTCATTCAACTTAATCTGATTCCAAACAGTATTTGCAGATTACTACTATAGCCCCAGCACGATGTCTGCATGGAACGAGTTATTATTATCTTAAAACAAATTGTGGGAAAAAAAAACACTTACAATAAGAACTCCAATTCTTAGTCTCATCTCTAACAGTGCAGCCATCCGATGCTCCAATTTTACTTATTTTTTTTTATTTAAATAAAAACTCTCCCAACGCCCGTTTGGGTCAGGATGGTGACATATTGTTACGCTGGATTCAACTGTAAATATAAAACAGACGAGTGTTAGTTAAGTAATATGTGCATTTTTGTTTCCCTATATTTGATTTAAAAACTTTGAAACATGGTCAGCTTGAACTTGAGCTAGCTAAGAAAAATTATCATTGGACATATGCTTAGGTGAGGTTTTTAAAATGAAAAATAACTAAACATGACAGGGAGTCTCACACACACACGCACTCGCGCGTAAAAAGGTAAGTTTAACGTATATTATCACGGAAGCAAAATATTTATTTAAAAGAATAATAATAACGGTATAATTAAAACCTTATTAAGAAAGAGTAGTAATTAAAGAAATGTGATACTAAAAGGGGGATGAGATGTATATAAAAAGTGGGAAACGAAACAAAGAGACGAGGAATATATAGAGAGAGAGAGATGAGCATCCTTCTCAGTGAGTCTCTGTCTGTGATGAATGCTGATTTAGCCCCGTAGTTGATGCTCCTCCTTCCTCCTAACCCACCTCCTTCCACCTTCACCAATTAGTAAAACTAACTCCCTGCGACATAAACACACTCACAAACATTCTTTCATTCCCCACAAATGGATAAGACCCTTGTCATTCCTTAATCCCTTCCAAATCCTACCTTCACTTCACAATCAATCGCACAAAAGCCTTCCTTCAGCATGTTTTCTTCTCAAGCCCCTGATCCTTGTCGTCTTTAACTACAACTTTTGATACGCATAAGGCCACACAGATTAATTAGTGTCCCCATTTCACTATCTCTCCAGCACTGCATTTACTTGATGGACTACTACTGCGCCAGAGAGATAGAAGGAAAGCAGGCTCATGACCCTTTATTCGCTCACAAAATGAGCAATAAATCGTCGTCTTCCCAGCGACGTTGCGTTTGGGTTCCTGGCCCTGTAATTGTAGGAGCAGGGCCTTCAGGCCTCGCTGTAGCAGCTTGCCTCAAGGAGAAAGGCGTCCCCAGCGTACTTCTAGAAAGATCTAATTGCATAGCTTCTCTCTGGCAGCTCAAGACCTATGATCGTCTTCGCCTTCATTTACCCAAGCAGTTCTGCGAGCTCCCTCTCATGGGCTTCCCCGCCTATTTCCCCACATACCCGACGAAGCAACAGTTCATAGACTACTTAGTGAGCTATGCGGAGAGGTTCGATATTAGGCCGAGGTTCAATGAGACGGTGAAGGAAGCGGAATTCGACTCGACGCTCGGGTTCTGGCGCGTGAGAAGTGAGGGGAAGGCGGAGACGACGACCTCGACGGAGTATGTGTGCCGGTGGCTGATTGTGGCGACAGGAGAGAATGCGGAGGCGGTGGTGCAGAAGATAGAAGGAGCAGAGGAGTTCGGGGGGCCGATAAAGCACACGAGCTTGTACAAGAGCGGCGACGAGTTGAGAGGGAAGAAGGTTCTGGTGGTTGGGTGTGGGAATTCGGGCATGGAAGTGTGCTTAGATCTTTGCAACCATAATGCTAGCCCTTCTCTTGTGGTCAGAGACACAGTAAGAATTAAGCCTCTTCTTTTCTTTTCTTTTCTCCTCACTTTTTTCCCTCTCTTCTCTCAAATCCCATTAAAACTTTTGTTCTTTTTCTCCCTCCAATTCTAAAAATTCTTATCTTAAATTTTCCGACTACAATAACAAATTCAGAAGACGAGAAAAAGTTCATGAACGATGGGAACATTTTCATCCTTCATCAGACAGAAATTTCACATGACTGTCTTATTCTTTGAATTAATTAAAAAAAAGGAGGCTCGCCATTAAAAGGCAAGCAGTCACAAAATTGGTAAAGCCCTATGTGTTAATTGTTGCATCGGCTCCAAGTTCCAAAGGGGTTGTATTGAACGATCATGATTCAGTGATTCAAGAACTTGTAAATATTCTTTTGGATATTTTTCACTTTTCTTGGGATTCTCTCAAGCATGCGCAGAATGGGCTGGAGCCTAGCTAGAACTAAAGACCGATCATCAAACACATGATGAACTGGCTTCTTATTACCTTTTCATTCTGCTTTTCCCCACTTGTATTTAAAAATGAAGATCATTTTAATTTATTTTACGATTTGACTAAAATCTGGAAATGATGATGATGATGAAGGTGCACGTCCTACCACGAGAGATGCTGGGAAAATCAACTTTCGGGCTGTCCATGTGGTTGCTCAAGTGGCTTCCCATACGACTCGTGGATCGCTTCCTGCTCATCGTGTCGTGGCTTTTGCTCGGCGACACCTCTCGCTTCGGATTGGTTCGTCCTCGTTTGGGTCCCCTTCAGCTCAAGAACCTTTCCGGCAAAACCCCAGTCCTCGATGTGGGTACCCTCTCCAAGATCAAAAGCGGACACATTCAGGTACTCTTCCTTTCCCCTTTTCAATCATTTCTTTTATTTTCTTTATCTTTTTCCTTTTAATCGAATTAAACTCAACTTGCCTCAATTCGTTTCTTGCTTTTCATGATTCCGCTGTAAGCACAACGAGATGAGATGACCCCTCGTTTTGTTTATATATATTCTTTGGGTGGGGGAAGATAGTGGGGGTTGAGATTTTCTCTATGATTGTGTTTTTCTATCAAATCGTGCGTCCACATACATAAGGTTGTAAGATTTTCTTTTTATGGAGATTTTACGGAAAAAGAAAATCTCGACGCTAATGGACGGGGGAAAAGTTCGATATGTCAATTATGTTTGTTTTCTTATTTTACGAGCGTAATCATCTTCCCCAAGATTGTTTGTTTGTTTGTTTCAACTTTAGACAGAAACGAAATCTGAATGTGCATATCAAACTCAAATCTTGTGTAGGTTTGTCCGGGCGTTAAGCGGCTAAAACGTCACACTGTGGAATTCGTTGATGGAACATCACAGAATTTCGATGCCATCATATTTGCAACAGGTTACAAAAGCAATGTACCCTCTTGGCTAAAGGTATATATGCCGCAATTTCTATTTATATATACACTTTATACCCCCCCCCCCCTTTTCTCTTTTTCACAGCATACAATAAAGATCCCTGATTGTGTGTCGAGAATTCTGAAAATGATGTAAAGCAAAATAGTTGATGTGGTATATGCTTTGCCCAGGAAGGAGATATGTTCTGTGAGGAAGATGGGTTCCCAAGAAGGCCATTCCCTAATGGGTGGAAGGGAGACAATGGGCTGTACGCCGTGGGTTTTACCAAACGAGGACTTCTTGGTGCCTCCATGGATGCAAAGAGAATAGCTCAAGATATTGAACAGTGTTGGAAAGCTGAAGCAAAGCACAGTACCGCTTTCACTCGCTCACTTTTGCAGCAATCCAATTCATGATTGGTTGGGTTTCATCATCAGAACCTCGAGTCATTATTACCAATTGAGATCGATCATGGAGGTGCCATCAGATTCGGACATGGATAGGCTCAACACCAATATTGCTTCTACAGTGTCTACACTTTTTGTATCTCATCAAAGAGTAAGTAAGCAGGCGGCATTGAGATTCATTAAAATAAGCGTTTTTATTTTAGTGAGTTTTAATTGACTCCCTGGATGATCCCAAGCAAGTGCAAAAAGTATGAGTGAAGATTCTGCGCAAAGACAGGGAAGAAGATTTTCACTAACTGTGACCTTCATCACCTTTACATGGATATTTTACGAGTCAGCCAATCATCAGCCATGGAGGGAGAGAGGGAGAAGATTTTGAATTGAAGTTGCAAGAGAAGAAGGATGCTGATTTTATTTCTCTGTGTTTTGGGGGGGGGGGGTCCGTATCTTTCTGTACATCTTGTACATTACAATTTTTCCCTAATTAGGTTTGACTTATTTAGAGAGGAAAGGGAAGCAGGGTGAGAGAGAGAGAGAGAGAGAGAGAGAGTTTGATATGTGATTGTTGTTTAACCTAGATTTCCACAAGAGTTCTTTTTTTGAAAAGAAAGTATTACATCCCGATGTTATTTCCCCCTTCCTTTTCTTTGGATTTGTCGCCTCAACAATATACGATTGAGTTTCTTTTCAGCAGTAGTGGAAAGATCTGGGTTAGGTTTATTAATGAGGAGCTAAATATATGAGGTACCATGTTGGTGTGATTACTACTAAGCACGCAATTTCGTTATCGAAATGATTTCATTCCGAGTAGGAGTGAGGACCACAGGTAGGAGGCTACCATCAACATTAAAAGAGAACATGGGAAACCCCAAGAATTGCAGGGAATTACAGTGTAGAATATTTGGCTGCATTTATTCCTCGTTTCCCCACTCCCACCAACTCCATTAAATTTAACATGCTTCCCCGGAATTCAGCTCAATCGGATTTGCGAGAGAGTAAGAGAAGTGATTAGTTAAGGCAATAGGAGAGAGGGAGTGAGATTGATGGGATTGTGCGAGTGATGATATAAGAGTGAGAGAAAAGGGTGGGGAGGCATCATGTATATCCTAAAACAGAAAAAGGATTGCACAACATGGGGTCAACCTTAATCTTGGGTCAAAACTGTCAATTCCCGGAGCTCGAATCGCCAATAGATTTTCTTGTTCATTTCTTTCCTCTTTTGCTTCACTCTCCCCCTTTTCCCTTTTCCCTTTTCCCTTTTCCTTACATCCCGCCCTTGATTTCTTTCTCCACTACTGCTACCACATTGTTGCCCCTCAAATTCGTACCTGTAATGTTTCACTCATCTACGATTATATTGGTATCCACGAAGAGTACTATAGTATACGTAGCTTTATACTGTGCTCGGGGAGTTCATCGTACAAAGAGTGAAACAGAATAATTGAGGTTTATATATATGTAATGTTTCACATGGTTCCGTGATTGAATTGTATGTGGTGGTCAAAGTGTTAATAACAGGGAAATCCCCCGAATGAGAGGGCAAGGATTTAGAATTAGCGCGAATCAAGGAGAGAGAAAACTGTGACTCTCCCTAATTCCTTCCCATGTAACCCCTCCTGTTCATTTGGATCAAAGTTGCCGCTCCATAATTAAATCACGTATGATTGTAGTTTCTTTTTCTTTCTCCGTTTTCTCAAAATAATCGACGACACTGCATGCATGCCCAAATATATATATATATATATATATATATATATATCTATATATATATCTCGTGAAATGGGCATGGGGCTATGTATAAATACATGCCCACACTACTTCTCTATCCCTTAAACTCTATTTAGTCTTAAATAGGATAATTTAGTTGTTAAATTCTTTTTTTAATATCACCCTTCACTAAATTGTTGGTAACGAAGAAGTAATAAAAATTAACAAAGTTTGATATAATTAATAAATGATTGGATTCTTTAGTCATATTCTATAAGAAAAGCTTTGTTAAGAGATAAAATTCACTTCAATAATTTTTATATTTTGGAATAATTAGTATCTAACTATCCTATATAAATGCTACCTAGATTAAAAAAAAAAAAAACTAAGCGACGAGAAAAGTAGGGAGAGTTGGTTAGGGAATGGAGAAGGTTGGAATAATGGAGACCATAAGTGTTGAAGAATGCGCACAAGTCGAATCTTTGGATTCAGAATAGGACACAGTACCCTGCTTCATTACTCTCTCTCCCCTCAAACATTAGCACCACTTTAGAGAGAGAGAGAGAGTGTGTAATCCCTGTTTGGAGGCGAACAGAGATAAAGGCCTCTCTGACCCATAAGATCCTTATTGACCCTCCTCGTTGGGCCTCCCTTCTCATCCTCTCTCTCCTCTCCGTGCACCCCCCGCTAAAATAACATTTTAACCTAAATAGAAACCCATAATAATACTTTAACACCCTATATTTAAAAACGCTTCCATTAAGGACCTTCGTCATAGCATTTCAAGAATGCGACTGCCGACTACTTTAGTCTTTATTATAAATTTATTTAAAAAAAATCAAAATAAAAGAATAATAGTTAAATTATTAAATATATCTTAAGTTTATAAAAAATTTAAATTTAATCTCATTTTTTTTACATTTACAAATTATTATCGCCTCTTTCTTCTTTTTATTTATTTCAAACGAGAATTAAATAAAAATAAAATTTAAAAAATAATTATTAATAGTTTTTAAGTAAATTTATATTTATGATTAAAATTTTATTTTATAATTTTATTAAAATATGTATGTTTACTATTAATTATATAAACAATAAATATGAAAACGATTTCAACTAGGCTCTTAATATTACAAATGTAACTTAACTTTTACAGGATTTCCAACTTAAGCGCGAGCTCGAGCATTTTGGTTAAATAATTCTTTCCCTTTATGATAACTGTCAAAAAAAAAAAACTATAGTCCTTGATGGATGATTTAAAATTTCGAAACTATCATAATACCTTCATAATCAGATCAAAATCACCAGAATGCCATCGTGCAAATGCAAGCTTCAAATTGAATCTCGATCCATAGGTTTATTTACTCGAGGAAAACTATCGGGATCCATGTTCATGGCAGCAATTAATAATTCTAGAAAAAAATTATAGACTACATGTGTTACTAACAGTAACTAAAATTTAGTAATCTTAATTATTAAACAGAAATACTATGCGACGTACTGCATTTAAATATATTTTTACAAATTCAAAAATTATAAATAAATTGTTAATCAATATCAGTATTCTTACCATATAATATATATGTGTAGCCAAGTTGTTGCGAATTAAAATTAATTAACCATGAACAATATTACTAAATTATTTTACTATGCAAATAAAGATATAAAGAAAAAAAAATCATTCCCTTACACAGCGTACCATGCATAATTATTTCGGTTATTTTTTTTTAAAAAAAATTGAAACTGTGGGAAAAAAATTAGAGAATCATTGCATAATAATCGATTCATCCCCTCATCATTATGACCTTGGATTTTGACATAATGGAAAATGATAATATAATTAAGTGGGCTCGTTGATCATCAGATTCAAATAACTCAGCTTGTACTATTATTGGTGACGATCGAGCTTGAGGAGGAAATGCTTATTTTCTTTCTCTTTCATGTAATCAATTTAAGTCGTGGAAACTAAATCATATTGGGTGAAGGAAGGAGTTGCAGAATCAATACGTATAACTCACTTTCAATCAACTTCAATTAGCCATAATCGTATCTCACTTTCAAGTTATATGACCTGTTTTGATAAGAGTTTAAAAAAATATTTATAAAAAAAATAACTTTTCAATGGCTTTTAAAAAAGAGTTTTTAGAGAAAAATTTATAGAAAAAAAATAGTTCTGAATAAATGAGTTTTGGATAGTTATTATAAGAAAGACTTTTGTAATTAGAAAATTACATATAATTTTATTAAAAATATGAGAGATAAGAAAGGGTAGAGAAGAGAAGGTAGAGAATAAAGAAAATAGAGGAGAGAGGGTGTAAGAAATAATAAGGGTAAAATAATAATTAGATAATTTAAAAGTTCTTTTACTGTTTCAGAAACTAGTCTTCATAGCTTATCTAAAATTTTAATTTTAAACTATAATTTAGTCTAAAAGTCCTTTTAAATAAATATAACTGTTTATTTTAAATTTTTTTAAATCAAAGTTTGATCTATAAATATTTTTAAAATCATGATTTCAGTGGTTCCAAAGAAGCATATAATATTGGGTGTTTGTACAGTTTTTAAAAACCCCAACGAGCTCATCAATACCCATACCGTTTGAAGAAAATAACCATTGAAACTCAATTCCTTTTTGTATAGATTTAGGTATGACTTTGTTTTAGACGGGATATAATGTTTATCACTATTTTATCACACATTTTAATCAAAAGAATTTTTGAATCTAGTTCCCATCATAGTCCCATCTCATATTACATAATTATGAGTAGGATAGCTTTTTTCATATATAGCTGTATCATCATTATCTTTATCTTTTTATGGTAATTAATTCCAGCGTACTAAAAGCTCACACACTTCAGTTATAATTATGTTAATTTAGTGAACAAATGGGTGAAAAGTCTCCACTTTAAAATTTTATTGGTTAAAAATATTTAACTTTTGAGTTCGGGTACGAATATTTTGTTGTGTATACAATTTTTTAAAATATTAATATTTTATGTGTATAAAAATATATTAAATTTTTTTTATTAATAAAATCTTTAAATAAAGACTTTTTACTCTTTTTTTAGTTTAACTCATACATGAAGACTAGATGATAAATTACACATGATCATTCAAATTTTTTAATTATATTATTACTCACGCAATAAAAGTAATGTACTATTTTGATCATTAATATAAGACTGAAGTAATACAAAATACAAAACCTAATATTTTTTAAAATTTAATTAATGAAAACTTTTGTAACATTTGAAGATTGATCAACGAACCTTATTAATTAACATGTAAAACCAAACATTCTCACTAAAACCTCCATTTTTTTTTGGGTATACAAAGGAGGGAAAAATTAAAGCATAAATCTATATCACGGCACAAAATTAAATCCTTGCAACTAACACCTTGTTGACAAGAATAACCCACCAACATCCCATTTAGAAATTTGCCTACAAAATCTACACACCAGGAGAAGAGAAGATAGAAATAAGAGAAGTACAAATGGCGAGGCCCCATCAATAATATGCTTTAAATTCGAGAGGGAAGTGAATAAATAATGTTGATGATATGTATGTATATATATAGCGGGAGAGGTCAATTAATAGAACATAAAAAGCACGTTAAAGCGCATACATGTAGCACTTGGGAAGAGCAACAACTACATATACAAGGTGGTCCTGCTACAAGGTGGTGGATAACGTCGTCCACAAGATGATGATAGGGCAATTCATAAGGAAGGTACACACGGCGGTGCACATGGCGACTAACCTGTTTAATCAGAATTCCTCAGAACTCTCATCATCATATTATGCTTTCAATATATGACCTTAACAGCCTTCAATTCTTTGTGGTCCTTTTCACTCATCACCCCCCCTAACGGTTTTGATTAATGCTTCTTCTTCATAGGTGGACCATCCTTTAATATTCTCTCATCCATTTAATTTCATGCATACGAGTGTTAATTTGTGCGTGATTATGAGTAGTTTATTATTGTTAACTAATCAAACACATATGTTTTGTGGATAAACCAGAAAGATCGAGAGACAGGAATGATTGTTTTCTCGTTCATTGGAATGTCTGTCAAAGCAAGGCAATCTCCGTAACTCCATTAACGTGCAATAAAGACGTCGACGCCGATTTCATCATTATTTTCCTCGAGAGAGATCAATTATTTGTTTCCATTACGAAACCTGTTGTGCTTTATGAAGTTGACGCCTCTAAGGTGGTTCCAAGGGAATTCCTGTCTTGCTTATCTGAGGATATCTATATACTTCCGGTCGTTAATATAATATCTAATTTATACTATACTGTTTTAACTAATTCCATCTGCCTTCCAGCTATTTACATGTAGATATATAGTTTCTCATACTAATTATAAGACTAGAAAAAAAAATGACGATATATATTAATTAAAGCTGCAGCGCACTGTATTCAATATTCTTCTTATCCATGTCACGGAGATTTTTTCCAGGTCTTGCATGTATTTGAACATTTAAGAGAAGGACATGGCAGTATCTATCAATCACTCTTCTTTTAACTTAATTAGAGAACATTATATGTTGGAGGGCCCACCATGAAGTTTGTCAATGGAAATCTATCCCCATATATATAGAGAGAGGCTCACGTACAGGCTTGTTGCTTTATATTTGTATATATAGTGATTAAAGTGAGGATTGAATATGCTTTTGATTAATCTGATAGATGGTATCTGATTTAAGGTTCCATGATAGATACACTTCCCATCTTGACCTAAACAAGCAGAAAGGAGCATCGTCTTCTGTCTCTCATCACTTTTTGATTCTCTTTCGCAATGTTTAGCTCTCTGTACTTCTTGATACCTAGCTCGTTTAGAAATCATAATACTCACTCATATGACAGCACCACGCCACCATCCTGCACCGCAGGTTTCCTTTCCTTCATATACCATGTATGCATTATTCAAAATGGGCCCTCCAACAATAAAAAGCAAGCAAATTAATGTACGAGAGCAGGTAAATAGGCACTCTCGCTTATGATGCAGATTATGATTTGGAATGTGTGGACATTAACGTAGTACTAAATGAAATGGAGTTATACAGATCTTATAAATACATATGTATGAGTTGGCAGACAGTGTTGACGATAAGTATGGAGTACTGTCTACTGTGAGACGGAGGCGTGGCGTGGTGATGTCAAAAGTGAAAGATTTTCCTTTAAAACCTAATGGGGCAGACTATAACAAAAGCTACTAAGGTTATTGTACCATCTCCTATTATTTAACCTTTATTACTCCTAATTCGCTACCTAGCTGCTGCTTCGTACATTCCATGTTCTTGTTTTACTTTTTCATTTCCCTCAAATCATTCACCTGCTCACCAAATCCGAGATAAACTCAGTGACTGGTGTGGGGTACGTGCACGTGTTTCAGTCTTGTGGGTGGCCTAGCCTAGGCTCAGAAAGTTTCCATTTTCTTTCAATGGAAAATGGCAAAAGCAAAGATCACAGAGGAATTAAAAATATTACATATTTTGCGGTGAGCGTGGATCGAACACGCGACCTTCAGATCTTCAGTCTGACGCTCTCCCAACTGAGCTATCCCCGCAACCGTGAAGTATGTTGTCTACAATTTATTATAATATTCTTGTAAGAGAGTTCAGATGGAGGGCAGATAATCCTTAAATATGGGCCTGAGTTATGAGCAGGATCTGTTCTCCTTTACAGCTTAAAGGCCAAGTTCTTTTATATTAATTGATCAAGCCCGGGTAAACAAATCAGTAATTAGCTACAATTCAAACTCGAAAAAATGGCGTTAATTCTCTCTGGCACAAAGCAAGCTTTGATTCCTCCATCCTTGGAGGAGGACGATCAACTGCTACGAAGTGCAAAGAAGATAAAGAATGGAGGAAAGCCTAGTGAAAGAACAATGTATGAAGATCAATGGCCAAAAGTGGGGACAACTGGGAAACCTTCATTTGCTGATAAATTGAAGGGAACCGATAAGAATGGTGATTGCTTTGAAGAAGATATTGAGGTGGAGAATAATCCACTCTCTGATGATTCAATGTCAGATGAATCATCACAGGAGACGAATAAGGAGATGGAGGAGCCTTTGTTCAAAACTTCTGAAGATCCATCAAGAAATTTCCCGTCTTTTGCTTTCTCTACCAAGATGAAGAAAATATTATTTAAAGCTTGGAAGAGAGCTGTTATAGTTAAACTACTTGACAGAAACATTGGATACAAAGCTCTTCAGTCCAGATTACAGGCTTTATGGGGAAAAAATGGTGTGATCAATCTTATCAATATAGGGCAGGGATTCTATGTGGTGAAATTATTAAACAGGGATGATTATTTCAATGCATTAACAGGTGGTCCTTGGATGATTTATGACCATTACTTGACAGTGCGTCCATGGGAACCCAATTTCATACCGGAAAAAGCTACCATAGATAAAGTGGCAGTCTGGATAAGAGTACCAGGCATGCCATTGGAATACTATGATAAAGAAGCACTCACCGTTATTGGGAATAGGATTGGGGAAACTCTCAAGGTAGACATGAACACTACTGAACATCTGAGAGGTCATTACGCGAGGCTGTGTGTGCTAGTCGACCTGAGTAAACAACTGATGTCAGGTTTCTATCTAGATGGGGGTGAGTATTATTTGGAGTATGAGGGGTTGCACTCCTTATGTACAAGGTGTGGGATCTATGGGCACAAATCTGAGGGGTGTCCAAATAAAGCTAACAACGTACAGAAACAAGATGTTGCTAGCAACCAGGTAAGAAAGGAGAAGGTACAGGATATGAATGCAGCGTCACCCTCCATGAATGTAGAGACAATGCCCATGAGAGAAGATGAACAGTGGAGGGTTGTCCAGAAACCTCGTCGGCCACGCAAAACAAAAGAGAACAAAATAGGTAACGGTCGGCCGGAGTTTAGGGGTTCTTGTTTCGGCGTCTTGGAGGAGGTGTCTGAACAAGGAAATGACGCTGGAGGAGTTGATGAGAATGTACGACAAGAAATGACGGGTGAACAGAGGGAGCTGGCTGAGTTTAGAAAAGAAGGAAGTGGTACGAGAGTATTTGGAGGAAGGAGAGATGCAAGGAAGTCTATTGCTGCAGAAGAAAGAAAGAAGGGCGGCGGAGCAGGTATGACTTCAAATGGAGAAATTAATGAGGTGAGAGAAGGGAAGGATCTGGGGAGAAGAGAAAAAAGATTAAGAAATGAGAGGGAGGTACGAGGTATGAATCAAATGAGGGTGGGGGAATATCAAGTTGGGCTTCATGAGGGGATAAGTGGTGGAAATAACTTTGGGCCTCAGAATGGACTTACAAGTGAAATCAATCATGGGCTTGAAGTGGAGGAGGTTTATGGGAAGGAAGAGGAATTAATTAGGCCACGTGAAATGAGGGGAGAAATGGAGCAAGACTACAATCCAAATCAAATTGAACAAAAAATAGGAATTGAGGAAATGGACCCTGGTGAGAAGGGATATGGACTTGTAGATTATGTGGACTCAAGTCTAGCTCCAATAGTGAATGTGGAGTTGGAAGGAGGAGAGGATATTATGGTAGAAGAGACACAACTCATGCAAGAGCAACAAGGGACTCTTGGTGTATTGGAGTTGGATTAAATCATCTTAGTTATTTATGGATAGTATATTATGTTGGAATACTAGAGGGGCTTGTGCTAGTGGGCTCCTCAGAAATCTAAAGGCCGTGTGCACAGGACAAAGACCAAGTCTTATTATTTTATCGGAAACCAAATGTGCAAATTTATCTCGATTTCAGTTCTTAAATTCATGGGGTTTTGATTCTCTGAAAATGATTCCTAGCTCGGGTCGTTCTGGAGGACTAGTAGCGGCCTGGAGAAGTGATTCAATACAGATTACAGTTCTCTCAGAAACCAGACAATTCTTCCATTTGCATTGTCAAATAAGTGGCAGACCTGCGTTCTTAATGACGGCAGTGTATGCTATCCCACATTCAAATTTTCGTCAGGTACTCTGGTATGATTTAAAGAATTTATCTAATTCAATTTTTATGCCATGGGTAGTATTTGGAGATTTTAATGATATTCTAAAGTCTAATGATAGAATTGGGGGAATGGGTATTCCTCATAACAGAATTAATTGGTTTAATGATAGAGTTAGTGATTGTGGGCTTACAGATTTAGGCTTCCAAGGGCCAAAATTCACATGGAAAGGTCCTAGGATTGCTGGTTGTTCTAGATTATATGAAAGATTGGATCGAGCTTTAGCGAATAATTATTTTCTAAATAATTTATCAGACTACTTTTTGAAAGTTCTTCCTAGAACAAATTTTTCTGATCATAACCCTATTGCACTACAATGTTTTAATCATTTTAATGGGGGAAGAAATAAACCTTTCCGCTTTGAAGCTATGTGGCTTACTCATGATAATTTTAAAAATTTTATTTCTATGAAATGGACTGATTGTGATGATTTTAATAAGGCTTTGGAAGAGTTAGGGGCATCTTTAATAGATTGGAATAAAAATATTTTTGGATTTATAGAAAAGAAAAAAAAGATTTTGTTAGCTCGTTTGAATGGTATTCAAAATTCACCAGCTTATACTTACTCAAATTTTCTAAATTCTCTTGAGAAGAATTTGCAAGCTGATTTAGATGATATTCTCAAACTAGAAGAGATAAAATGGTTCCAAAAAGCTAGGACTGACTGGATCAATCAAGGGGATCGAAATACACGCTATTACCATCTTAAAACAAAAATGAGAAGTAGAAGAAATAGAATTGTTACTCTTAAAGACGATGATGGGAATTGGATTGAGAATGAGTCAGAGCTGATAGGTATGGTTTTAAATTTTTTTAAAAATCTGTATGATGGGTCGGATAGCTCTCATTGTAAGTTAGTTACATTGACCAACTTTCCTACTGAGGTTAAATCTAGACTCTCTTCTATGTCCCATGAACCAACAGATTTAGAAATTAAAGAAGCTCTTTTTTCTATGGGGCCGTATAAGGCTCCTGGTATTGATGGTTTCTCTCCAATTTTTTATCAGGCAAATTGGGACATAGTTGGTAGTGATTTATGTAGATTTGTCAAATCAATATTTCAAAAAGGTTGTGTTGAGGCTAGTACTAATAAGACCTTGATTACCCTTATACCAAAGAATGAACATCCACAGGAGATTGGACATTTTAGACCCATTGCCTTATGCAAGGTACACTATAAATGTATTACTAAAGTGATTGTTAGAAGATTGAGATTGGTTATGGATGAAATTGTTTCCCCTTATCAATCAAGTTTTATCAAAGGCAGACATATTCAAGATAATATTATTATTGGTCAAGAAATCATGCACATAATGAAGAAAGCTAAAGGGAAAAATGGACTATTGGCTTTGAAGGTTGATTTACAGAAGGCATATGATCGCATTAGATGGGATTTTATGCATCAGGTTCTTATTGATGTAGGTTTGGATCATTCTTTGATAAATATTATTATGAGTTGTATTACTTCTGTTTCATATAATGTATTATGGAATGGTTCCCAAACTGAGTTTTTTTTTCCTAAAAGAGGTCTCCGACAAGGAGATCCTATTTCACCTCTTTTGTTTGTACTGTGTATAGACAGGTTATCACATATTATTACAGATGCAGTAAATTCAAATCAATGGAAACCAATTGTGGTGTCTAAGGGAGGGCCTTCCATCTCTCATTTGATGTTTGCAGACGACCTTCTTCTATTTGGAGTGGCATCTGAAAAGCAGTCACAAACTATGATTAGTTGTCTGGATGTTTTCTGTAAAGCTTCAGGGGCAAAAATAAATAAGACAAAATCATCAGTATTCTTCTCTCCTAAGGTACAAGGCAGCATTAGAAACAAGATTAAGGATATTACAGGAATGGTTATTTCTACTGAAATTGGGAGTTATCTGGGTTTTCCAATCATCAGAGGGAGGAAACCTAGAGATACTTTCCAATACATAATTGATAGAGTCAAATCTAAACTTAGTACTTGGAAAGAGAGTACTCTTTCAGTGGCTGGTAGGATAACTTTGGCTAAATCTGTCTTGAGCTCTATACCTGTTTATCCTATGCAAGTGGCCAAAATTCCTATGTCAGTGTGTCAGGAAGTGGAGAGATTGCAACGGAACTTTATATGGGGCCATAGTCAAAGCTCATATGGATTTCATCCTATTGGATGGGAGCAGATTGTAAAACCTAAATTGCATGAGGGTCTTGGATTCAAGAAATTATCATCTTTTAACAGGGCTTGTGGATCCAAAATAGCTTGAAATCTAGTAAATGGAGAGAAGGGTCTATGGGCTGATGTGTTGTTTCATAGATATATGCTAAGGAATGAAGATAATCTACTTGAAGCAAGAAAAGGAGATTCTGCGCTATGGAAATTCATATCAAAACAACAAGATATTGTTGAGATGGGTACAAGGTGGCATATTAGAAATGGACAACTAGTAAATTTTTTCACGGACAAGTGGTTATTTCCAGATAAATGTTTGAAGAATTTATGTCTTCGATCACTTACTACAGAGGAAGAAGGTAGTAAAGTTATGGATTGGGTTTCAGATGGGACTTGGGATTATCAGAGATTGGCTACTATTATCCCAAGAAGCGTATTTCAAAGGTTGATTAGTATGATACCACCGATGTCAGAGGCGGGTAATGATTTGATGGTTTGGAATGCTACGAATGAGGGTATTTTTACTATTAAGAGTGCTTACTATTTGCTTGAAAAGAACTCTATGCAGGACTATAGTCTTGTCTATAAAGATATATGGAAGTGGAGAGGGGCTGAACGTATTCGTGTCTTTATGTGGATAGCCTTCAACAATCGTTTAGCTACCCATGCTTAGAGAAGTAGATGGTCCTCAATTGATGCAACATGCCAGTATTGTAAGGATGGCACAGAAGATGTCTTACATATACTTCGTGATTGCTGTTATGCTAGAGACCTTTGGTACAAATTAATTCACCCTCGAAATTGGTCTTCCTTCTTTAAGGCATCCTTACAGGATTGGTTTGCTATGAATCTCAAAAGGCAGTTGGGAGCTCATGGAGAGGATAATTGGAGTCTAATTTGGGGGGTGGCAATTTGGAATTTATGGAAGTGGAGGAATAAAGCTTTATTTGATAATGATTTTACTAAACCAGTAGATCCACACTCGATCATTACACAAACATGGAAAAGATTTGTGCAGCTACATAATGATTTTGTGTCTAATAGATTTGATGCATCAGTTTCTCCCGTTTGGCAACTCCCCCAATCAGGATGGGTGAAATTAAATTAGACGGAGCGCTTACGTCAACTCATAATACAGCAGGTTGTGGTGGTATTATTCGAGATTATTCTGGAAGCTGGGTTATGGGATTCACAACTATTCTGGGATCATGTACTGCTATTGAAGCTGAACAATGGGGGATTTTTAAGGGTTTGAAATTGGCCTGGGAGCTTGGATTCAAAAAGATAATATTAGAATCAGATGCAAAGAACGTTGTAGATATGTTAAACAATTCGACGGACTATAGATGCAGCTTATTAGTCACACAGATACAGGAAATGTTGAATCTATCTTGGGATCTAAAAATTCAACATATATCCAGAGATCAAAATCAGCTGGCTGATGCATTGGCAAAGGATGGCTTAAGGTCTACAGAAGTATTATATTCATGTCCTGTCCATTTGAGAGACATTGTGCGCAAGGAGTGTTTGGGATTTGATCCCTACTGTGATTAGTTTTTTTGTTGATTTAGGGCATATTCGCCCTCTCTTGTACCAAAAAAAAAAAAATTGATCAAGCCCTATCAATAGGGTTAGTCCGAGTGATAAGTAGTTCAGTATTGCTTAAGCGAGGTCTCGAGTTCGAGCCTTGGCGTACGCAGAAAATCCCCGTTGGGAGACTCACCCACTATAGCCAGGTGCGCGACGCGGGTCAGACCCGGATGTAGTCAGAGCAAAGCTCCGGTGAACCGGGTGGGCAAAAAAAAAATTGATCAAGCCGTCCCTATTCTTCGATATTAGTATCACTTAAGAGAAAAAAAAATTATTTAACTTTTAGATCATAGGTGAGCCTAATCTCTATCTAAAAATTGTTATATATATATAAAAAAAAATTGATCAAGCCCTCACCTTGTTTTGTGACTTGAGACGATAAATTCTATTTTTCATTTTGTGGAAATACATAATGCCGCTAATTTATTCTTCTTGATTGGACCATTGTGGATGTGCAGCTCTGATTTGGTTTAGAAAAAAAAGGAAATGCATGTTGGTTATATGTTGCGAGTGTAATCTCGGTGCCAGGCTTGCTTAAGCCCTAAGGACTTTTAAAAGAAAGAACTCCTATATTATATAAAAGACAAAATGCTCTTCATGCGTGACTTGAATGAATCATGAAGGTAGCTTCTACGTGGGATAAAAAAATTCAAAAACACGAGCATGAAAATACTTATTTTGCAATGTTTAAATAAATCAAGAAACTGTATTATAATAAAAAACAAAATAAACTATGAAAATTATGCTAAATATAAAGATAACTTGAATAAATATTGAACCACGTCTTTAAAAAAATATATCTTTAAAATTTAAAGATGTCCATGTAAAGCTACCGGTAAGAAATTAACCATGAAGCAAGCATAACCTTCCCAGGATCCTTGTGCTTTAGAAAATAGAACGAAAAGGAAGAAGGGCATGAACAAACGGAGGAAGATTACAAACCTTCTCATCATTTTGGGGAAGATGAGCTCTATTTTTGAAAAAGGGGTGATGAGATCTTGTAGGTCAATCAATATTCATTCAAATCTGTGAAGATGCATGAAGTAATAGAGAGGAGAGAAGGAAATATGGGTATAAATCTAAAACAAAAAGAAAAAAAAGGAGAACCACAAACTAGATCTGCAGGACATGAATGGACTTGCAATCTTCGACGAACTTGAACTCTGAAGGAGATTTGTGTGGTTGAGTTAATGTAGGGGACGAATTGCAGCCTGCAGGAAGTGACGATTGATTAACCGAGATAACTACAATCCACCAAATCGAACCATGCCCTAAATGAGCAGTAACTGAAACACTCAAACAATAAATGAAACCAACGAATGAAGTTAGGAGTAGGATTAAATATGAATAGGCAGAACCGATTGGATTAGAAAGAAATTCTGGTATGGGGCGGAAGAAGGCAAAAAACAGGGAGAATATGTGGATGGGATCTTTGTACTTGTATGAGTGCTAAGGGAAGGGAAAATATGTTAGATTTGAATTTGAAAAATGGAGGGAACAGAAAGTAGGGTGGGAATGAAGCCAGAGGAATAGGAAGCCGTTTTTCCTAATGTACGGTTAATTTAGCCGTGATTTTCTCAGGAATAGTAACTTTCTCTCTGTAGCTGAAGCCAAGCCGTTGTTAATGGGCGGCTTGTTCGGATTTGTTTTTTTATTATAGATTGATTATAGTCCTAAATAAGCTTTAGATCATTGCATAGTCGGTGTTAGCCATCAGATTCTATATTTGATTACCTTTCTTCTTCTTCTTCCTCTTTCTAAGTATTGGGAGTGGACTCAGTTCCTGATATAAAATCCCATCCATCTAAATTTCTCAACATTGGAAATTAGAACTTACAAGTCACAAAACAATACGTATATATCTAAAACTTTTTTTAAAATAGAGCTGGAAATTGTGTCGTTGAAAAGGTCTTCCGTGCAGGGAACAAAGATTTGCTCCTACGTTTCTCTGTCTAACCTCCCTGCCAGTTGAACAGGACCTGAAGATGCATGCATGGCCAATACAGTAATTATCTCTGCCAATGAATGAATTGGCCTGCCACCTCCTACTTCCCTCCATAGTCCATCATAGGATTTATGTTCAGAAACATGGCTATGTGCAAAAAAGATCATAAAAATGTTCACTCCTTTTTGTGGCTTTCTTAAATATAACATGCTATTTCAATTTGAATCATTTTTTCTATTATTAGAAACACAAGATTTGGTTGACATCAGAACTTAAATTCAGTAGGCACGAAGAAGATAGGCCAAGATTGATTCACCTAGTGCTTGAGCCAGTAATTTCGCAGCTGGGCCATGTGGAGTAGTATCTCATCACGACCCTGATTAGTGACACTGCTAGTCATTATCCATGGGGGAACCGTCCGGAAGAAACCGCGGATCAACTCCTGAAAATCGTTTACATTTTCTTCTGGTCTTTTGCCTCCATTCTTTTTCTTCTTTCGCTTGTCACATTTGGTGAAGACTAATGTCATCGGAATCTGAAACAGAAGACGGCACGGCTAGTATTAACCTCCTTAGATAAAGGAAGTCGAAGATGAGCTAAACAAAGCAACAAGGTCATGCTATGTCCATCAGGTTTTGGAAGTACTCAGCACTCATAGGAAAAAGAAGTTTAGAACATCTGCAGGTTTAATGGCCGACATAAAGCATCTAGTAGCTTCACTAATTCTTCATTCATTTGATCAATGAAGGAAGATAGATACATACCTGATTCTGACCCAACCAACTGGCATACTCAAGATCAATTTGTTTTGCAGGGATGCTAGCATCAATCAGAAGGAACACCGAAACTAAAGTTGATCGGTTAAGGAAATAATCCTTAGTGAACTTTGCCCAATCTGTTCTAAGCTCTTGAGGAGCAGCAGCATACCTAATACAATAGAACAAAATGACAGATAGTTATCTCCAGCTACGTGAATAGCATATCAAAGGGTATCTGAATGGAATCAATGTTTTCATTAGTTCAAGCCTACAAGAACTAGTATGAATAACGTTGCCTCGCAGGACAAGTCTTCAAATCAGTGCAATTAAGCACCACCGTTAACAAACCAATCAATTAAAAGCTAAGGATACATAGAATTGGGATGGCACACTTGTATGACATGGTGCAGATAAGGGCCAAGCCACTAGAACGTGGATGTTTTGGCGCTATATTTGCATTATCCATTCGCAATGAAATAGGCAATAAATAATGGAACTTGATTGTTATAATGTGAGAACTAGGAGGCTGACATGCAGCAATATGAATCAAGGGTGACCAAATTGATATATTTGGTAGGCCAGAGAGACTAGAGAGATCAAAAGTATATTATTCCATCAACTATAAACAAGTGAGATGTAAGAACCCAAAGAGATCATTCTGCCCACAGTCTAGCACACTCAATGCTGTTCAAGAATCATATTAATTGGTCCCCATCATACATATATGTCATAATCTCAACTGCATATAGTAAAGGACTGCAATCATTAACACAGAAAGTATGGAGGTAGTGAGTATATGTAGAAGTAAGTCATACCCATATCCAGGCAAATCAACCAGATACCAGCTATCATTGATCCGAAAATGGTTAATGCACTGTGTCTTACCTACAAAAATTGATTATAGAGTTATCATTGTTAGGAAACGCATGGTCCAAACAAAAGTCAATTACCAACAAGTTCAAAATTATTGCTTTCCATTTTCATCCACCTCAACAAAATTAATGATTCAAGTTCATGTTAAGCCTTCATAGAAGATATTTTGCTCATTAAATGGCCAATTTTAATACTCCCAATATGAATAATGACGGAATATCACGCATATGATGGTTTGAACATCTTATTATGCCGTGGGTTATCTGATTTCTTCTTCATGCCTCAAGTTGCATAAATCACAGAATGAATCACGTCCAATCCTTGAACATGACGAAGAGAACATCATTGAGAATGTGACTGCTGATGGGTAGAGATAGTATTATAAAAAATTCACTTAATCTCCAGGAAATAATCACACTAAGAATCCAAATGTTTCTATCAATAAACCTTAACGAAACCCTTCATGGGAGTCCACAAAATTTTACTTTCAGCATATCAACCTAATGATAATCATAGAAAATATTCATCAGTTCGTGCATACATATGCCACAGAATGGATGCCTTGGTTGGATTCGTGAAAACCCACTCCCGAGAACATGAGATTTACTCCCGCAAAAGTGAAAATTCCTTGAATTGATTCCGGTTTCGTACAATTCAAAACAAATATGCTAGTCAGCAAATTGATTGTGAAGTTAGCACCTATTCTTTCATCATCAACCCAGCTATTCAGTTCTCTTCCTAGCCGACTTCAAATAATTTTAAGTTGATTTTTTAATATAAAAACACAAAAATTCATCTTCGGTTTGCTCAATAACTAAGAAATGAATCATTTACTAGCATAAGAACTTGAAACAGAGCAGTGCATTAAGCACTCACCGGGTTTCTTTGATGTTAGAGCCAACTTCTTGCGCCGCACAAGCGAATTGAGTAATGAAGATTTTCCCACGTTGGACCGTCCAACAATAGCAAATTCAGGAAGACCATCAGAAGGGCAATCCTCAGTTCTTACACTGCTTTTGACAAATTCGGCTTGCAATACCTGTGCATCCCTCGCGTACTTGCTAAGCACAATGTTAGAGCCCTTCAAAATTCTGGTGCTCAAGTTAGCACTATCGCAGGAGACATCAGTCTCTGGGGGCACAAAAAGCTTGTCTAGTGAAAATTCTACGGGGTTCTCAGCCGGAGTTTCTGGGAAATGACTAATGGGTATGGGTTCAGAGGTGGTGAGGGTGGATTTGGGTGCAGAAAAGACGGTGCAAATGTTGATAAAGAAGGTATTTTTGCAGGGAAACTGGTGGCTCCTGAAGGCATTGGAGTGGGAAGAGAGAGAGTGCGACGAGGTTAAAATGGCAAAACTAAGTCTTGGGAGGTGAAGCAGAGCCATCTCCTCTTATCTCTGTCGATCTTAAGCGCTTGTTATCAGTGGCTCAATCTAGCGTGTCTAATGTGCTAGCGAAGCATGTCCCGGCGACGCAGGAAGGCGGGGATTAAGGTGGGTCAAAACGGGAAATATCTAATATATCCACCCTGAACCGCGATGACTGGAGGACCTTGGTGGGCCTCACAGACGACGCCCCGAGTTTTTATACTGACGTCGTTTACGCCTCTACTACCAAGTGGCTGCCGAAGGTCACGTCGTTTGCTTGGAGTTCTATTATTTTAGATAAGCATACCACATTTGTGCATTTTTTAATCCAAATACTGAAATACTTGTGTCTAGTAATATGTATTTCTTTATGCGTTAAGTATGTTTCTTTGGTTAAAAAAAAAAACAGTATTTCATGTATTGCTCAATACAAACTTATTTTTTCTCAACACCCTGTTATATTGAATTGAGTATCATATTTATCTGAATTTGATCTAATTTCCATTTATATTTCTAATTCATGAGTATATTTAAATTTGATATTTGATTTCACATCAAAATTTTGTTTTTAATCACATAGACCATTACTGTTACTATTTAAAACTTCAACTATCTGATTAATTTGTAATTTTTTTGCGAAGATGATTAATTTGTAATAATGAAGAATATTTTTAAAATTGATCCTTGTTAATTATTTTGTGAAAAATAAATGATAAAATTTGATTCCTAGTTTCTTTTATTTTGACATCTTGATTCCAAGTTTGGATTGTGAATGACAATAGTGGTAAAGCTCCCCTTTTTAATTTTTTTTTGTTGGGACCAAATAATGCTTACAATTTAGTTGGATGTTCATAATTTCATATGAGCCGCTGAAGAAGGAAAATACCTGAATGTACCTCGAGGGTAAAAACGTCGAAGTCAAACACGAAGGTCGTCGTTTGTGGCGGTGATGTTAGAAGCCCGGAACGGAGATCCAGCCACATCGACTTTGTTTACGTCTAAAGTCTCTCGATAGGGGGTGGGGATTGTTCCAATTTTTCCTGGGGGTTACTTCTAAAATCTCAAAGTTTCAAATTTTCGTAGGTATACAAGTTAAACCAGTAACTATAAATTACGCTCCATTCATTTTCTGGTATAGATCTTCCTCTATCCGAGCAACAGCGAAGATCTACTGTTTGTTGTAGTGCTGCAACTGCGAGTGGCTATGGCTCGCCCACAATACTCCAAGCGATCTCCCTCGCCCTCGCAACCATCTGGGTCAGTTTTCCGATTTACTCATTGAAATGCCAACTCTGAATCTGAATTCGGTTTCTTTGATGATCCTGGAGAATAATACCTCATCACAGAAGAGAGTGAATTCTTTTCTTCTCTTGTTCATCCCTGGACTAAACAACTCGTAATTTAGACTCATCAGCTGAAGCAATTGCATGGCAATTGGTTCCATCATTTTCCTTTTGCATTTTTGTAAATTAAAGTTCGGTTGATTTTGATTTTAGCTTCATGTTATTCATCACCTTCAATTAATTGAACAGTGGACACTCAACTTCCGTTTGGTTGTCGGGAACATTAAAGTCTCTTGGCACTTAATTCTTGTCCTAAGTAGTTTCCACTTAACATAAACTGCTTGATTAATCCTGGTGTACTTGCGTCCTTTAAGTTCGATACACGGAGCAACCAAGTATAGGCCAACATTCGAATTTCACCATGGCTTCTCCATTTTGGAAGCTTGTTTTGGAATAGTAAAAGCAGCTGTATTGGTTTCACTGAATTAGTTCTTTTGTTATTTCTGCTCAACTTTCTTTTTTGGAATTCATGTATGCTTCTCTTGGTTCATAACTTTTACAATTCTCTTCTGGCACATTAATCATTCTTCCTGATGGCATGCCTTGTGTAAAACTGATGCGATATTAATTTGGCCAGGAAAGGCGAGGTCTCGGATTTAAAATCACAGCTCCGGCAGCTTGCAGGTAGCCGAGCTCCAGGTGTCGATGATTCCAAGAGGGAACTCTTTAAGAAGGTGATTTCCTACATGACCATAGGTGTTGATGTCTCGCCTCTCTTTGGTGAGATGGTCATGTGCTCAGCAGCATCAGATATTGTTCTGAAGAAAATGTGCTACCTGTATGTTGGGAACTATGCAAGGGTCAATCCTGATCTTGCACTTTTGACAATCAACTTTCTACAAAGAGATTGCAAAGATGAGGATCCGATGATACGAGGACTAGCATTGAGGAGCTTGTGTTCACTTAGAGTGGCAAATTTGGTGGAGTATTTGGTTGGGCCATTAGGATCAGGTTTGAAGGACAGTAATAGCTATGTCAGGATGGTGGCAGTTGTTGGGGTTTTGAAGCTGTATCATATATCAGCTTCCACCTGTGTTGATGCGGATTTTCTATCAACTCTGAAGCATTTGATGCTTAATGACCCAGATGCTCAGGTAGGTTCCAGTGTCGCATACTGTAATTTTTAAGTAATGATTTCTTATTTTTCTCTTTAAATTGTGACGAGTCTTGCCTAGACCTAACATTCTTATTCAAGGATCATTTTGTACAAAAGCTTGTTCAGTGAAGGCCCATGGTTGGTTCTTAATATTTCTGCAGTACTCCTTCAAGCAAAAACTCTTTAGGCATGAATTATGGATAGAGCACCGGCTTACTATACCATGCGCTGAAATAAGTTTCATTAGGAGGATGGAGGCAACTGACCTATTGCTACTTACCCCTATCATTTAGAAAGAATAGTCATCAAGCCAAATTATGCTTTGCATATTATAGTGGTCATGTTAACTTTCCTGCCATCTTTAATTTTCATATGCATATTGTTTCATCAGGTGGTTGCAAATTGTTTGTCTGCTTTACAAGAGATTTGGACCTTAGAGGCAAGTACGTCAGAGGAAGCAGCCAGGGAGAGAGAAGCTCTGCTTAGCAAGCCAGTTGTATATTACCTTCTGAACCGGTAAGTCGTTACTAGACAAAGTTTGGTCCAAAACACCTTTTGTTTTTCTGAGAAAGACTGCCGATCAGAAATGTCCTTTCGTTAAGAGATTGGAACATGTAAAAAGAAAAAAGAAGCATTCATATGCATGCTCTGCTATTAAAATCTTATCTTATACATACTATATAACCTACCAGGTGCTGAGATTTCAAATTCTTTGTGCTTGTAAAAACATGGATTGAATAGCATCTAGACATGTGTGAAAGAGAACCCTAGATTTCATGCTTATGCTGGCTCTGGTCATTTTAGACTGTAAAATGCATTTAAACTCTTCCAATTGTCTCATACACACAGATAGCATTTGTAACTGATATCATGCTATCAGGCAAAACATATACTTTTGAATAATTGTTCTTTCGTTACATTTTTCTACATGCAGCATTAAAGAATTCAATGAATGGGCTCAATGCCTTTTACTGGAGTTGGCAGCCAAGTATGTGCCCTCAGATAGCAACGAAATATTTGATATCATGAATCTCCTTGAAGATAGATTGCAGCATGCAAATGGTGCTGTTGTCTTGGCAACTACTAAATTATTTCTGCAGTTGACTTTGTCTATGGCTGATGTTCATCAGCAGGTATATGTCTAGCATGTTTCTTGTTATTATCTCATGTTAATTAAATTTTCTCATTACAGAAGGTATTCTATTTTGGTGAGTTTGCAATACATTAAGTCCTCCGTGTAGGCTATGCTTGTTTTGCATTTGGCAAAGACTTCTTCACCTTTAACTAGTCAGCCCATATTTTAGATATTTTTGTGCGTGTCCCTATGTTGTGTTGTTCCCCTTATCCAGTATGTATGCTTCAATAAATTTCAATTTTTTGTTATAAAAAAACATGATATTTTGTCGAAAATGAATTTAATCTGAAAAAATGTCTCATATTGTGTAATTTTAGGATTTGTGGAGTCTTCCTAAAGTTTTCTTCTGCTTATATCATTCTAGTTTTGTTACTTGCATGAAGTGAATTGATTTCTGATGCAGTTTCTTTTTGGCGATAGGTATATGAGCGTATTAAAGCCCCTCTCTTAACTCTAGTGAGTTCAGGAAGTCCAGAACAATCTTATGCGGTTTTAAGCCACCTGCACCTCTTGGTGATGCGTGCACCTTATATATTTTCTGGGGACTACAAACACTTCTATTGTCAGTATAATGAGCCATCTTATGTCAAAAAATTGAAGCTTGAAATGTTGACTGCAGTTGCAAATGAAAGCAACACTTATGAGATAGGTGAGGAACTCCTCCCATTATCTTTCAACTGAGAACTGGCCTAAAGGAAGGAAGGAAAAACCAAAATCAGTTTACCAAATATCTTTGTTTAATATTCTGCTCTATATTCTGAATTCCTTCGCTCTTGTTTTTCTAAATTGAATTTTTTCTTCAGCATGACTAATGTGTGACCTTCCTGGATCTCTTCCAGTGACAGAACTATGTGAATATGCTGCAAATGTTGACATTCCAATTGCTAGGGAGTCGATTCGAGCTGTTGGGAAGATCGCATTGCAGCAGTATGATGTCAATGCAATTGTTGATCGGCTTCTACAGTTTCTTGAAATGGAAAAGGACTATGTTACTGCTGAAGCTCTGGTAAACACAACAGTCTGTCAACTAGAAGCTGGAAATTGTGCCTAACTGTATTGCCGTGATTTCTCTATTTACAACATATATATGGAAATGATGCCATTTTTTTAATACAAGAAAATAATGCCATTTTAGTTTGACTATATTATTGAGGATTGATTAATACTATCTGGAGTTGTTCTGCGCAGGTGCTTGTGAAAGATCTGCTAAGAAAGTATCCACAATGGAGTCAGGATTGTATTGCTGTTGTTGGGAATATCAGTAGCAAAAATGTCCAAGAACCCAAGGCCAAAGCAGCTCTTATATGGATGTTAGGGGAATATTCTCAGGACATGCAAGATTCTCCCTATGCCTTGGAGAGTTTAGTTGAAAATTGGGATGAGGAGCATTCCTCTGAGGTAGTACACCTGCCTTATGAGGGTTTGTAGTTGTGTGATTCATAGTTTCCTTTTGGATGTAATTCTATCATTTTTTAATCACCAAAACATTGTCGGTTCCCAAAAAAACCATTATGGAAAAGAGAAAAGAAAGAATATAAACTAACTTCTGTGTGATTTATTGGTCTTTCTTCTCATGTGTATACTGATTCAGTTCTTGTATTTGTGTTTATTAATCTCGTTTTGCAGGTTCGCTTGCATCTTCTTACTGCAGTGATGAAGTGCTTCTTTAAGAGACCACCTGAGACTCAGAAAGCATTGGGAGCTGCATTGGCTGCTGGTCTTGCTGATTTTCACCAAGTGTGAATAGTTGCTACTATGAATTTTGTAAACAAAAAATTTTATATTTTTTGCTTGTTCCCTTTACCTTAAATGATCTAGAGCTGCTTCTGATTGCAGGATGTTCATGATAGAGCCCTATTTTATTATAGGCTTCTGCAATACAATGTATCAGTTGCGGAGCGAGTGGTGAATCCTCCAAAGCAAGCAGTTTCCGTCTTTGCTGACACTCAGAGCAGTGAAGTTAAAGATCGCATATTTGACGAGTTCAATAGTCTGTCTGTTGTATACCAAAAGGTAGTTTAGTTACCCTCTCCAAGTGTTTTTTAACTGACAAAAATCATGTCAAAATGTCTTGTTAATTGTACATCGAAAGCCCTTGAACTAACAATATCAAATTCATGCAGCCTTCTTACATGTTTACTGATAAGGAACATAGAGGGCCATTTGAATTTTCAGACGAGCTTGGAAATCTTTCTATAAGTGCAGAATCTGCAGACACTGTTGTTCCAGCCCAGAGTGTGGAGGCAAATGACAAGGATTTGCTTCTGAGTACTGCAGAAAAAGAGGATGGTAGAGATCTTGGTAGCAATGGCTCTGCCTATAGTGCTCCTTCCTACAGTGGTTCATCTGGTTCTGCTGCAATATCACAATCACATGGAGAGCTTGCATTTACCAATGCCAATGCCAGTGTATCGGGTCAGGCTCCGGCATCTAGCTTGGCAATTGATGATCTGCTGGGTTTAAATTTTCCAGTTGGTGGAACAGCTGCCACACCTCCACCCCCTTCTTTGAGGCTCAACCCAAAAGCTGTATTGGATCCTGGCACATTTCAGCAGAAATGGCGCCAACTGCCTATGTCTTTGTCTCAGGTTTTTATGGAAATCATTTTGTCAGTTTCATTATTTTTCGGGTAGCCCTCTCCCCTTTTTATTGGGCCCTTTCCTTTTCGATTTTGAATTTGTATTTTTACTTTTTCTATGCTTCATTGCCTCTCCCCAAAAAGAATTATCCACATTAAGGATTATTTGTGGTAAGATAACTTTCGCAATGTGATGCAGGAATATTCAATGAGTCCTCAAGGAGTTGCCTCGTTGATAACTCCTAATGCACTACTCAAGCACATGAAAGATAATTCCATACACTGCATTGCATCAGGTGGTCAGGCTCCTAACTTCAAGTACTTTTTCTTTGCTCAGAAAGCAGAAGAAACATCCACATTTCTTGTAGAGTGTATAATCAACACATCTTCAGCCAAGTCGCAAATTAAAATTAAAGCCGATGATCAGAGTTCACCCGAGGCATTCTCAACACTGTTCCAGTCAGCTCTGTCCAAATTTGGTTTGCCTTGAGATTTTGTAGTTGCCTTATGCCATCCATTACCATTAGCAAATGTTCGCCTTTACAAGAAAGTCTGAGAGAGTGGTTATCTGATATTGGTGCAAGCTTTCTTTGTATGCCATGAGCTGTCAATTTTATTCGGCCTTGTATTCTAATGTGAAATTGTAATCTGTTACGATGAAATCCTTCTGTTTATAGAAAAATTCTGAGTGCTACTCCTCTTTCGTTGTTTTTGGAAGTAGTATGAGCCTCAGAATTGCTGTTTTCTTGCTTCAGTACCGCGATGGAGTCTTTGAAATCTGTGAAAGGAAAGTTTTTATCATTAAATATTTTTTTTAGATTGAAGGATTTTTCTTAATCACCATTGGATAATATAATAGTAAATAAGTCTAACCTCTGAAATAAGTTTCCATGCAAACGCATCAGTTCATCTGATTTACTCATGTAAAGGGCTCACGATCACATTTTTCCCATATAGTGTGATTGGGTTTACCAAACTTTAAAAAACTTATGACCCAAATTTTAATTTTAATTTTTTTAAAAGTAATTAGTTATATTTATTTTAAAAATTTATAGATTAAATTATAGTTTTTAATATATTACTGTGAATAATTTTTAAAATAATAAAAGAATTTATTGACTATTTAATTATTATTATTTTTTATTTTTTTACTCTTTCTTTTCTCTCCGCCTTCTCTCTTTGATGGTTCTTTTTGATGTCGCGTCTGAGTTGTCTCTGTCGATGTCCATCGTTGCATCCTTGCTGCTTCTTTTCTCTAGAGCGAGGAGATGCTGACGATGGAGAAAGAAGAAAGAGGAGTAGAGTGAGAAGATATCGATAATGTCGACTAGATTTGAAACTTGTCGCTTTCCTAAATGTTGCCGTTAAAGGTCACTGCTTTGCCTAAGGGATGGAGGAGAAAAGAAGAGGAAGAACATGAACAATCCGCACAGAAGATTTGTTGGTTGGAAGAAGAGAAAATAAAGATGAACAGTATCAGTAAACAGTGTCATATATTTTTTTAATCTCATACATTTTCTAATAATATACCAATCACAAAAACTCTTCTAGTAATAATCATCCAAACACTTATTTATTTATAATTATTTTTTTATAAGCTATTTTTTAAAACCACTTTTATAAAAATTGTTTAAATTTTTTTTCTATAAACCTTTTTCATAAGTTTATAGACCCATAAATTAATTTAATTCTTGATTTTCTTTTTATTATAAATTATAAGAATTATGAATAAATAAATTTAAGAAGAACTTTATAAAAAGGTTTGCTTCACACAATCACTTATTTATTCAGTTAATTATTTTGTTTATATAGTGTAGGCCTTTGTAATGTAATAATCATTCTTCATTGAGCTGCAATGTGCGAAATTGCTACTGAAATACGCCTACGAAACTTAGTTTCTCTGCAAAACTGAATGAAATTAGTGTAGTTTGTGCGGAATTATGAATCCGCAAAACTCAAAGGAATCAAAATTTCATTTTCATCGATAAAATTTCCACTGATTCATACAACTTCTAAAGCAGAGCCGGTGATTCGTCGTTGCAGATAGAGGCTCGCTTTTGAGGTTACCGAGATGAAAATATGGCGTCAGCTCGTAGGGTTTTATTATCAGTGAGGAAGAGGTGCGCTGGAAAGTTTAACTTTATAGCATTTCCATCAAGCTCTCACCATTTGAATTTCCACAATGAATCGAGTTCAAATCCCCTGCTTATCAAATTACTTCGGGTATCCAATTCGCGCCTTAAACCTACGCTGGATCAGGAATTTAGTTCCCTCAAAAGTTCCGAATTTTCTTGGGAATCTCTGGTTACCTGTCTTACGCCTTCGGCTCCTGAGAAAGCACGGCTGGTAATGTTCTTGGTTTTGTCGATAATTATGTCGATTTTGGCTTTTCTGTGCTCTCCTTCGGTGTTAAAATAGGTATACGCAATCTATCGAATCGAAACGAATAATCAGAAGTGGCAAATATTTCTTATACAAATTTTGCTCCAATTGAATATACTGAAATGAAATCGGGGTCTAATCTATTTCAGCTGCTTAATTCAAACGTCCAGTGATTTCTGCCCCTTGGTTGGCTGCTTTAATTCTGAGAATGCTGTAAGAAAAAAAACTTGTAAAATCATACAAGCGGGGTTCTCTTTTGCCTCCGAGTTTTTGCGGCTACCGTTTCTGTTTTTAGCTCCCCGGATTTTGTATTCTTATGCATAATATGGTTTTAACATCTGATATGATTTCTTTATATGGAATATGGTTTCATTTTCTTAAATATCCCGCCAATTTCGGTTCCTGGATTTCATATCAATATTCTCACGTATCCACGTATTGAATGGTCAGGTTTTGGAATGGATTTTGGAGAAATTGCTTAAAGACAACGAGAGAAATCACAGTGCCTTCTCCGAATACATATTTCTTTGCGGCAAGCTTCAGAATGTGCGACTCGCAATGCAAGCGTTTGCTTCTATGGAGGCTAATGGAGTTAAACCCACCTCCCTGGTTTTTAATTCCCTTATAAATACTTGCCTGTGTTCCCATGACATTAATACAGCATTTAGCTTATTTGAGATCATGGAAAGTTCGGAGAGCTATAAGCCTGATTTCAATACTTATAATATGTTTATTACAGCATTCTCAATGTCTGGGAACGTTGATGCCATGTTAGCTTGGTACTCAGCTAAAAAAGCTGCTGGATTCGGTCATGATCTTCAAACGTTTGAATCCCTAATATCAGGTTGTATCAAATCAAGAAATTTTGAACTTGCTGATGGAATTTATGATGAAATGATGTCATCAGGAATTATACCTAGCATATCCATTCTGGAAAAAATGTTTGAAGGGCTTTGCAAGCAAAAGAGTTTGGGTCGAGCCGAGCAGTTCTTCAAGTCTGTGGTAGGCGTTGGATGGGAGATCAATGAAAACATGACTGATAAATTAATGGCACTGTATCAAGAAGTTGGGCAAGTGAAAAAGATGGAGGAGCTGCTTGAAACTATGATGAAGTTCCATCCTATTACCGATGTTATCCTCTCCCGAATTCATTGTGGCATTATACGAATGTATGCAAAACTGGATAGATTGGACGATGTAGAGTTTGCCGTGGGAAGAATGTTGAAACAAGGGCTATCATTCACAAATGCAGATGATGTTGAAAAGGTTATCTGCTCATGCTTCAGAAGAGAAGCTTATGATAGGCTAGATATATTCTTGGAATGTATAGCGAGTAGCTATACGCCCAGCAGATCCACTTACGTTTTGTTGATATCTGGTTATAGAAGAGCTGGATTACACGAGAAGGTAGATTCAACGATTGAAGCCATGGAATCAGCTGGGGTTACGTAGTACCTGATGTGGTTGGCCAAACAAAAATGCTTCTTTCTGGATTTGTAAGTAGACGATTAGTATTACCGTCAATTGACTATACAGAGTTGAAGTCATTCTCATCCTCTTTATTACTCTTACAATGTGTTTCAGAAAACAATGATTCTCATGGAATTAAGACTCATGCGTAGTTGATATGATCTAGATAGTTTGTTTTACTCTTCGTAAGTCTCTACTTGACAGACCTGAACTCCTTCAGACAGTTATATGTCACAGCAGAAAAAATGATTAATGATTCTGCCGAAGTTTATATAAGTCGAGTCATGTATTATGTTGGATGCGCCACTACTGAATGCAAATTTTGGATACTTGTTTTGAACGCTTTGATGTTATTCCCATTTACAGCCGATCTTGTGGAATTTTAGAGTTTCTATTCTCGATATGGCATTTCCTATGGCATCAGATATGCTTCAGAGAAACTTGGTCGTCAAAAGATGAAATTTTGCCTCGTCATAGTACTATCGATGTACCCAAAAACAAAGACGTCACCAATTGGAACCCAATTCTTTTTCTTTTAGAAAAGAACAAAACTGATTCGTTATTTTGAACCTTTGTTGGAATAAAACGTGGATGGAAAGAGTATTAATTGAACTGCTCTCCTCCGAAGAGAACGGTAAACTCAATGGCTGAAATCAACTCGCATGTATGCAGCGAAAGTATATTTCAACAATTGCATTCGGCATGAAAATCGCATCATGAGAAATCGATTTCATCAGTTAACATAATTCCAACTGGGGGCCTCAGGATTTAAACATATTGACATTTACCCAATCCAAAACCCCAATTCAACCAACCACTTGAGCTAAACACAAACATATCATATGTACATGCACTTACAATGAATGGAGAAGTGCGGAAAATGATTATGGAAGATTTGAAAGGCAGTTATTCACTTTGGTGCTTTCTGTTCCTTCAGAGGCAGAAAAGATTTCATCCATTGTTTCCAAGGAGCATCTTCTTGTTGCTCAATCCAAGACAAGAAACTACTATCCAACGTGTTGAACAAGTTAGCATAAAGGAGCTGATACTTGACAGGTATAAAACGAAAATTTGCAACTTGAACAAATGGCCATACGCCTCCCTCTAAAATCAAGGCCGGAAGAAAGTCTCTCTTCACATCTTCTTTGACTTGAGCAACACTCTTCCCTGTGGAAAAACCCATATAAGTAAAAAATACAAGTAAATCCAACGGCCCGTAGAGATATGTATCAACAGCAACTTTAGAGGCAACAAAGCGAAAGGAATTTGGTTTGAGCATCAGTCTCAATCTTATGTATCGGTCCAAGCCTTCATACCTACACAAATTAGCATAAAGTGAAGATTACAAATACATGCACTCATGTACATAAGCAAGCACATGCGCAATATACACACAAGTACCCATATACATATGCGTACAAACATTTAAGTAGGGAAACAATGCACAGGAGCGCACATGCATATATAGACTTAAAGTATTTACGCGCAAAGATTCCTCAGTAGCACTAGCACAAGCATTTTTTAGCTTTTTTGTCTAAACTTGAGTAGAATATCAAAGATGCTGCTTTAAAGTAGAAGAAGCATATTTTGAAAATAAAAATTATCTGGCTTAAATTTATT
The DNA here is from genome assembly GCA_037074615.1 of Leucaena leucocephala. Classification (NCBI taxonomy): domain Eukaryota; kingdom Viridiplantae; phylum Streptophyta; class Magnoliopsida; order Fabales; family Fabaceae; genus Leucaena; species Leucaena leucocephala. The sequence continues at coordinate 3,347,421 of CM073540.1, read as the reverse complement.
ATAGCATTTATTATCAAATTATAGATTCTAATATATTACTTAAGTAATGGGTGGATTGATGGATAAGGTATCCATCCAGATACATGGTCAATGGATGGATGGATGGATGACTGTCCATAAAACAGCTCATTGGTGAATTTAATAATCTAAGAAGCCTTTTCCTGGATTAAAGCCGGCCAATGGGTCAGTTTTGACCATTCCATTACAATCTGATCCAAAATAGAACCTATAAAACAGTAATGCTTATTACCAGTAGTGGCCAACAGGACCAACAAATCCAAGCCCGTAGAAGGTGATCGTAGTCACCCGTTTCCAGTTGACCTTAAATTCTTTATCGTCCTCCTGAAGTATATAAGACAGATTGCCATTAACCAAGAGAAATAAGTTGATTAATCAGGTGGTGTGATTACAAACATTTCGACTTCGGCTCCCATTTCACAATTCACACCATAAATCACACAAACCATGGTATTGAAAATATTCAGATTACTTGTGCCCGTATTATATTACCAACGTCAAGAAAGTGAAACAACCAATCAGTCGACAAAATTGAGAAATCTCATGAAGAATAATCTTTTTATAGCATTTGACAACATCAATTGTGACAAACACACAGTCCGGGCTCCAACTTACGAAATGGAGACTACCATCTGCCTATACGGTGAATAATGCCATAAAATATGTATTTCGAGGGAATCAAGAAGGAACAATACCTCGTTTGGTTTATGGTTCTTAACTGCGGAGTGGGTGATAACCTGAGCAGCTATATCGCCAATCCCCCATATAAAACCAGAGCTCATCATCTGTGTCTTAACTGGGTGAACAGCTAAGCAATTCTGGTACCATTTCCACAATCTCAACATATCCCAATTCAAACAGAGTCAAAGAAAGAAAAAAGAATAGTTCAAGGAACGGTGTTATCGATTATCGATATCCATGTCCTTTGAGGATCAGCCAAGTCGGCATTCGTAGATGAATGAAAGATTAATCGCGAACACAATCCCTAATCACAGTATTTCTCCAAGGGCAATGAAAGATGAATGGCCTTCCGTCTTGGATAAGCTTTTTCCGACGTCATTTTCCGAGGATTGAGATCCCGCAAAAGATTCATTGCCTGGGAACGCGGATAGAGGAAAGTGAAGGATAAAAAGAAAATCAATGTTCCTCAGAAAATACAAAATAAATGAGAAGTTGAAAACGGTGAACCTCCACTCATTGACATTTGAGAGGCTGAAAAACGCGGCAGCAAGCCAGCGAGAGGAAGAAGCAAATTCGTCCTTCGATTATTACTTATTAGACATTCTGGGCTAGGCTTGGATCACAAAGGGCTTGTAGTCCAATTCCATTCCAATGATCAGTCATCAGAGATCGCTGAAGATCGTAGGCCTGTGATTAAGAGCGGAGCATGTAAGGCCCTGTTTGTGTCTCTCTCCTTCTCTCTGGTTTTTTTACCCTTAACTTTTTTTTATGGAAAATACATAATACTAGTAACATATAATAAAATGCATTAAGTGGTAGATATGGGCTCTCTTTGAAACTAAATCTAGTTGCGAGAAGGCTCAAATTAATAGCAAGAAGCTGGGCTTTCAGCATGTTGAAGTTGTGGAATTTATGTGGTTTCATGGAGGGATTTGGATGGCAAGGACTAATGAAAATTTCAAACTCTCAATCCTATAAACCAATAATCAATTCATTCACACGAGGGTTGAAATGAATGGGGAGAGAATATTTATCACTGCCGTGTATGCTTGCCCCACTCCCGCTGTTAGACGTTCTCTTTGGGTGCAGCTCCAGCAAATTAATCCGGGTAATGAATGGTCGTGGTTCATTGGGGGCTACTTGAATAGCATTCTCATGTCGAACGAACGTAAATCTAATGCCACTCACACAACCTCGATTGACCGTGATTTCTGTAACTGGTTTGATGAAATGGGTTGCTCAGGACCTTTTTTCTCTTGGAAAAGGGATGGATGTGAAAGCATAAGATAAAGAGATGTATATTGACGCTGTTGTGAAAAGCCTCCCTTGGTTCAAATCGGGTCACCGTCCTTTTTTTCTTCAACTGAGACCTGGTATGTTCCCTTCTACTAATTTCAATCGCCTCTTTCGATTTAATGCGCCCTGGGCGTTGCATGATGATTTTAGCAGGCTGGCCAAAGATGAATGGGATCATAGTCTGTGTTGGGAGAGCAATATTAGTTGCTTTACTGAGGCACTATTGGAATGGAGCAAGGATTAAATGTTGAGTTTCAACAATAAATAGCTATAGGATTATAAAACTAAATTAATAATTAAATTTAATCGGTTTAGTTTTGTCCATTGGTCTGACGTTTGAGTTATTGTTGAAACTCAATCCATACTCCCAACTTTAATCCAAAAATTTTCTACAATTCTCATAAAAATATCAAACAATAAAAAGATCTAGTTGAGCAGAATATTTTTCATATTTGGCTTAGCAAAATGATGATCTGATAAGTAGAACAAAAATGGCGAACACTCGCGCAGAGGAAGAAGACGAGGCGTTGGTGTGTCTGACGTTCTCTCTCTCCCATTATAAATATATAATAATGGGCGGACTAAATTACACCTACCGTATATTTTGTAAGGATAAAAAAGCTTTTCACAGAAATTAAAATAGAAATATAATTAAATTAAAAATTAATTTTAAATATTTATTTAATACGATAAAAATAAATATAAAATTAATATATATTTTTTTATAATTTCAAATAAATAATCTAAAATATTTTTTTATAACTTATAAAGAATTAAAATTATTCATAAATTTTATAATTAGAATAAAATAATTTAAAAAAAATTATTTCTAACTTTTATTATTTTAATTTTTAAATTTTTAATAAAATTAAAATATTTTAAAATATTAAAAATAAAAGTAACTTTTATCGTATTTTTCTATAAAAAAATTATTTTTATTTTTATTTCTTCATTTCTATTTTTTTTTTCTCAAACATGCCCTCTAAATTCCAAACCTAAAATATAGAGTTATGACCCCATGTTTATTCTATTTCCTCTTCTTCTTTTTTTTTAAATTTAGGATGTTAGTTCTTGTGAGTTATTTTTGCGGAGAGCAAATTAAATGTTTTACAAAGAATAACTAATTTTAACTATATTTTTTATTTATGTAAAATAATTAATTAGAATTTATAAATGGTACAGGAGAAGTATTATTTTGAACCACAAGAATTTAAATCATACGTATCTGGGATCCTCAAGTTCAAAATTCAACCAATTAGCCCATTAAAGAAAGGAAAAATACAGAACCAATTAGAAATAGGAAACAGAAAATATGAAAAAGGAATTAACAGTAGCCAAGAGCCAAGGGAAGGGACAGCCTATCAGAAAGTTCCACCTCACCTCCCTTATCCCATTCTCCCTTCCTGACCTATCATTCTGCTATGGTCACACGTCTTCTTTTGTGGATAATATAATTTCCGAGCATTTTTTGTTTTGTTTTTATTTTTTAATTTTTTTCGGACATCCTTCTCAAGTCTCAACACTATTTCAAAGATGGTCTGCTCAATCCAAAGTCCAGCCCGTCTCATTGCCTCTCGTTCCTTTTTTCCTCGTTTATTTCCTCGTTTATTTCCTGTTACTACCTGCACATTCAGCCTTAGCAGGTAAAAATAAAACTCCCAACGTTTCTGGGTTCTGAGCATTCCTCAACTGTTTTGATGGGTCATCTTCTTTATTGCGGTTTCTATCCTGAGATTGTTTTTCCTTTTCACAGAATCCACGTTAATCTACATGTACTCTCCATTTTATTGTTTCTTTTATATCAAGATTCTGGTAGTGTATTCAAGAAAAGGCGTAATTCTTCGTGTTTCACAGAATCCACGTTGATCCCGTCAGCACCCAGTAGTGCATAATAGCTTGCTTGTTGGTTATGGATAGTTCTTTAACTTATGAAAATTTATTTGTATTTATTTCTACTTGAACTTCCAGTCTACGAATTTTAAATGACGCCGTCATAGCGGCATTGCTACGCAACCCATCATTCTTTGTCAGATTTTAAATTTCTGTGTTTTGTGCTTTCAAGGGAGATGAAGGTTATTAGATCCTATGCAGATTAGAAGTCATCTAATCAAAGAAGCCAAAGCGTGGGTGTGGATGTGTTCCCTATTCTTCGGTTAGCTTCAGTATACTTCCTTTTCCACTGTATATTAATTTCGTCTCAAACTTGATGGTATAAAAGCATTTTTCGTCTGTAAAATCCTGTGGGAGTATGAAGATGGACAGAAAATAAGTTTTGACTTCTTGATTGTCAAAGCAGTTGATTCTGACTTACACAGACTGAAGGAAAGGTATTATAAAACCTGGAAATAATAGTTCTTTTTGCGGGACCTGTTGCAGAAAATAAGCAACAATCGCCACCATGAAGGAAGGATGGGTCCAACCAGTGTCAATCAAGGTATAATTATGAGACTTGTTTTTGTTGTTGCTACTTCTGTATAGCTCAATTGGATCTAAATCTGAGAGCCTCTAAATTGATTATATATTGCTATTTAATTTTAATAGGGAAATCATCCTGACGGCCACAAAATTTCAGTGAACCATGTTACTAACACTAAGGCTGCTGATTCAGATAGTCAACCCAGCTGCGTTTTCTGCATGGGTAAAACTAGTTGCCGTATTGTGCGCTCAAGAACAAAATTAATGAATATACTGATAGATAGAGGAAAACCACAGGAAGCCAGTGCCATTTTTCAAAATCTGATTAAAGGAGGGCACCAACCATCTTTAGTTACATACACAACCCTGCTGAATGCCTTGACCATCCAAAAGAGCTTCAGGTCCATACATTCCATTGTCTCACAGGTGGAAGAAAAAGGAATGAAGCCTGACTCGGTATTTTTCAATGCTCTCATAAATGCATTTGCAGAATCTGGGAACGTGGAGAAATCCATGGAAACATTTCAGAAGATGAAAGACAGTGGAATAGTACCCACCATTAGCACTTATAACACATTGATCAAAGGGTATGGAATAGCTGGTAAGCCTGAAGTATCAGCGAAGCTACTGGACATGATTACAAGAGAGGGAAATGTGAAACCCAATCTCAAGACATATAATGTGGTCGTTAGAGCATGGTGTCAAAAGAACATGTCTGAGGCATGGAAAGTGGTGTATAAAATGGTAGCATCTGGAATGCAGCCGGATGCTGTTACTTTCAACACAATGGCAACGGCTTATGCTCAGAATGGAGAGACAGATAAGGCTGAAGCAGTGATTTCAGAGATGCAGAACAATGGTGTGAAGCCTAATGAGAGAACTTTCAGCATCATTATCGGTGGATACTGCAGGGAAAGTAAAATAAAGGAAGCTCTGAGGTTTGTGTACAGGATGAAGGATCTGGGGCTGCCAGCTAACCTCGTTTTGTTCAATTCCCTAATAAATAGTTTTGTGGACATGATGGATAGAGATGGTGTTGATGAGGTAAGTTTGGACCTACGATTTTTTATCTTTTATCTCAAAATGTCTTCTGATTATAATTTTTAGAGGGTATACAGCATAGAATGATCAATGGATTCTTTACCTTCTAGTCTCTAGATATTCATTTTATAAATCATGTAAGCTAAATCATGAATCAATAGGAAAGAAGATATAACGGCTAAGAACTGAGTATTTAAATATTGTAAAACTCATCTCTCTGTGAAAGACCCATCTTTAATTCGCCACTGGCAATAATCTTATTCATTTCCCAATTGTTTTATTATGTCACACTTATTCTCGCTGAGGCAGTTTTGAAACAATTTATTGCTTCATGCTGTGGAGAAACCGATTTATAAATCGAATTCTTCTATGCAATACCTAACTCGTCTTTTGCTACAAGATACACACACACATATATATAAGACCCTGTTTGCTAGGTTTTATATCCACGGCACGGTGGATAGCGGTCTCATCAGTTTGACTTATATGAGTCCATTTTGCTTGAATTGGTTTTTATTATTCCTTATATCACATATAATTCAATTTTTAACCCAGGCGAATAAGCTATCTATTTACAGGTTCTACAGTTGATGGAAGAATTTCAGATCAAACCAGATGTGGTCACATATAGCACCATAATGAATGCTTGGAGCCAAGCAGGATTCGTGGAGAAATGTAAGGAAGTTTTCAATGATATGTTGAAATCTGGTGTAGAACCAGATGTTCATGCTTACAGTATTCTTGCTAAAGCCTACGTGCGTGCACAAGAACCAGAAAAGGCAGAAGAATTGCTAACTGCCATGATAAAATCAGGCGTGTCCCCTAATGTTGTCATATTTACAACTGTCATAAGTGGATGGTGCAGTGCCGGTAGGATGGACTATGCTATCGGGATTTTTGATAAGATGTGTGAATATGGGATTTCTCCAAATCTGAAGACTTTTGAGACCCTGATTTCGGGATATGCTGAAGCAAAACAGCCTTGGAAAGCAGAAGGAATACTCCAAATAATGAAAGAGTTTAACGTTCCTCCTAAGAAATCTACAATCACACTTGTTGCAGAAGCTTGGTGTTATGCTGGATTAACAAAAGAGGCAAATAGGTTACTACATGCTGGAAAAAACAAGCCAGTGACCCATACAGTAGAGCAAGACGAAGAAATGCCAGCTGAAAGCTGTGAGAAAGTTTACCAAAAGCCCTATACCAATACCAGTGCCCTTGGTTCTGGTTTCTTACAGATTCCATCTCTAGGTACCAGCGATCAGAGATGCTCGGCTTTAACAGCGAGGAGAAGCCGAATTCTCTTGAGAGATGTTGATCTGGAAAGCTCATTGCTCACATCAAAATCCAAGCGTCTTTCTCAAACTTGTAGAGCCAGTGAAGGATTTTCCATTATGTGCCAGAGACAGTTTCAGGGGCAGCACGGCACGTACCAACTTGCAAATTCATGTACAGCAGTTTTCTTCAACTGAAAAAAGAATATCTGACGCAATTACATGGTAAATTCAACGGAACAAAAATCAGTCGTTCAAGGTAAATAGTCAGAAGAACATCACACTGCTCACATTTACTTGTAACCAAAACATTGCTTTTCTTATCTTGCGCAACTCCTACTCATATTCCCCGAGTGTAGGAGTGTGTTGGAGGTGAAAGAAGACATCACATTTTCCGTAGAAGAACAATATTTTCTGTTGTGTACATTCGCTTATATCCGCAAATCATAATCATCGTCAATGGGGAATTACTTGAGCTCGGCTGCATAAATCTTATTCTCATATACGAAACTATGAATTGGAATCTGGTCAGGAATAAAGAACTTTAGTTTGGTATCTGCATTTCAGGTACAGCTCTAAATGATGATTACAGCGGTGTTGTAAGCAACATTATTCTCCGCAAATGGCTAAAAAAAGCAAAGCGATAACACGCATGGATGCGAAGCATCGTAGCTGCGAAACATAAATTCCTTCGTAAATCTTCTTTCAAGCCATATTTTGCTCATTTTATCTTATTCTCCAATTGCAAACGTTCATCACAAGACAATGCCAGCGGTGATAAATTTCTATTGTATATACTGTCTAAGAATGACAAATGAAATGAGAGAACACAAGTCCTCTGATTAAATTAAAAACGTTTTTTTTTTGTTACAGATTAAATTAAAAACGTTGCCTACGAAGTTCTTCACGTTTTCTTTTGCAAAGTGGATACTTGGTCTGAAGGATTAGAGGGCACTTTGCTAACAAGCCAGACCAAAAGCACGCCAACGAGAGCCCCAGAAAGATGTGCAATGTGATTGATACGTTGCACTAAGTAGCCTCCACCTGATAGTGCCGTTGAAGCTTGGGCCTCTTCCATTACCTGAAGCTCACCCACAAAAGATTTGTCAGAAATGACATGGTGTACTCTGCTGGTTCAAGCATAGCTCAGTTTTATAAACAAGAAAATTAGTGAAAAATTAATACAAATAATTGAGTGAAAGTTGATATTTTAATGAATAATTATTCTACATGGCAAGCACGGCCATTTGTTTCTCCTGCTCACCTTCTCTATCACAAACTGCCCCAATATAAGCACTTCAAGAATCTTTCTCCAGTCCCATGAAATCTATGTCAAGTAAATCTGTAATGACCTGGAAGCATGACAGAAAACTAAAGGACAACCAACTTCACAATACAATTTTGGTACCTTTACAAGGACACTGATTGTAAATAATCCAAAAACTGCACCAGACGCTCCTACTGAAACTGCACTTCGCGGTAGAACCAACCACGAAACAAGGTTTGCTCCAACACCTGTAAGAATGTAAGAAAGCCACAACGCAAAGTTCCCTTCCTCTTCTTCAACTAATTTACCTGCTTATGTCAAACGCTTGAGCACTAATTCCATTTATGTCCCATTCAGTGAGCACAAAAAAGAGTGGCGCCCTTACCAAAAATGTACAAGAAGAAAAGGTTGCTAGAAAGATGGTTCCTGAACAAGTTCACATGTTAAGGTAGTAGTCAGCTGGTAAGATGAGATAAGAGTTTTTCGTTTGCATTGGTTTGTGAACAAAATGATTTTTCTAGAGGTTCATATGTAAATAAATTTAAACATAAAAAACTGATATGCAACTCTTACACAGATGAAGAAATCACATAGGACTCACCAATTAGCATGACAACATGTCGCTGTGAGAAACTGATACCAAGCTGGCCAGTTATGGTACAAGTACAAAGCTTTAATGCTACGAACCTAGCAAAATTTATATGAAGCATCAATTGCCTTAATGTGATGCATCAGAGAAAGTCTGCAACGGGGCTAAACCATACTATACAGATTCAAGCCGCTTCTTAGTTTATTTAAATTCAACTAAGGCTGGTAAAAGTTGAATTCTCATCCTGTTTTCAGAAAGACATGTAATAGTGTTTTTTGCGCTATCCTCCTACAAACATTTCAAGAATAAGGCAAATTGCATACCTGAAAGAAATGATCTGCCACATATATTCCAATATTAAGGAGTATGATCCAGAATATCCCGCTCACTCGTTTCTCCGGTTTCCTTTTGTCCCCATATTTTCCAAGTTCCAGCTGTGAAATCATATCTAACTAAATCTGTGTAAGGCTGCTAAAACGTTCTCTATGTTCGGGTTCAACATTGGTCGCAAGAACAAACTTAGTTGCAACTAGCGAGACAGCCACAGAAGAGGATAATCGAAAATCTAAAGCAAAATACAGTTGAAAATTTATTTCAAAGAGAAACCCGGGATTCCAAATTCTTAATTCTCATCAGGCATGAGTGGTGGTAGTTAACGGTGCATACTTTAAGCTCTGGAAACGATTTATGAGGTTCGCATAGTTTTCAAAACAAGGACAAAATCACTTACAAGATAAACAATATACAACTAGCTGCTTTTAACGTCGCACCCTAACTATATGTGGAAATGCCCAAACCAACCATCCCCTCCCCCAACCAGTAAAAATGTATTATTTGATAGCAGACAGGAGAAAGCCATGATTGATGCATACTATATAGGAGACGAGAAGGTATACCTGATCCGTTCATCTTGCATACAGTGCGAGATTGATCCGCGAACCGGGGATACAGAAGTACAGTTCTACGAGGCAACATGAGGGATCTTTCGGAATTGGGCTTGAAGGTGGGAGACTGAGAGAAGGATGTCATGTGTGTGAGTTTGCAAGAGTGCAATTTGCAGGCGGGAAGGACCTGGACTTTAAGTTGCGCCATTGTTTCCTTTCCATGGCAATATTATAGGAAGCCTGGGAAAGGGAACGAGCTGGGGTGGTTTCTAGCATTGGAGCGTATATAACATTTGTTTTTTCTTAGTAAATCGTATTTGTTCTGAATGAAGTTGAGAGCCCCCACTAGATTTTCCAATGCCCACACCGCTTAGAAGAATACAGTTACTCGCGTTTCTTCCCTTCTTGTGCTTTTGCTTTCGTTTTAATTTATGACATCAACGGAAGCTTTGTATCTCAGTCAGGAAAAATAACCAAACAAAACTAAAAATAATAAATCTGATATACACACATACCTGTGTGTATATGAGATTTCACAATTTTTTTGTTTTTTTTAAATAACTTTTAATTCTTAAGCTTATATAATTCATGATTACAAATCTAAGTTGTAATAGCTCAACGTTCTTAGTTCAAAAATATAGCTCAGCATTCAAGTATACAAGTATAAGTTAAGCAAAGTGTATGAGCTAAACGTGATTTGGTTCTGGACCGATATTAAATATATAAATTATTTAACTAATTTAATTAAATTAAAAAATTAATTAATATAATATATTTTATCTAAAATAATTTAATTATTTTCTTTGACTCCTTTCTACTTATTTTTATTTTATTATTGTTAAGAAGGTATCAATAGGATAATTTAAAAAATAATAATAAATATAATAAATAAAATTTTATATTTAGAATTAAAATTAATTTCTTAATTAATTTCTATATTAAAGACTAAAGAAATAATATTTAATTTAGCAGTTGACCAACTATATCTTAAAATAAAAAAATTAAGACTTAATTATCATCTAATTAAAAAATAGTTAAAAATATACACTTGAGAGAGATATTATAATCATAAAGTCTCGATCTAAATTAGTTGTTAGCTTAGATTTTGAATAAAATAATCAAGAAGACCCACCGTAAACATGCTTCATTCAGAAATTGTCGTTTTCTTTTGCTAAGATTTTTATACCAAGTAATTAAATATAATACAATTATAGTTTGCAAATAGTATGATGTGTTTTAATGCCATCCACTGGCTATTGTCTACACTCGTTTTTATGTGATTTTGTTTGCTATTGACCCTATCTCGAATAAACAAGCCATGTTCTTATTTGTAGTCAGCTTGATCATTTTTTAAGAGGAGCTTTCAGCCTTTCACCATCAAGCCATGAGCTCGATAGGCGAAGCATGTATAATTTTACTTGTATTAAAAGGTACGTAGGGGAAAAAAAATATGACGCATCATTTACTTATTCAAGAAAAATACATGTATTTAAAAATATCTTACATATCTTTTTATTGTATTCCAAATTTTAAATCTATTAATTGTTATAATAATATTTTGAAATAAAAAAGAGGAATATGTAAAACATTTTTATCTTGAAAATGCAAAATATGTCCTTATTATAACTTTTCAAAATAAATAATTTTGTTTAACACATCCATCAGAGATCTAATACTATCAAGTAATATTTGAGTATTCTTGATCATAATTATAATAATTTGTAGCACGAATCTTTCCATACAAAAGTTTTTTTAAAAGGTCTTTACATAATAATTGTTTTCCAAAATTTCTATATTATTTGATTCTTGGATTTCTAAAATTTATATTTTATTTCACGATATATATTTATTTTTTTCAACATGGCACATATCTATATATTGTATAAAATAAAAAAATAAAAATAATTATCAAGTAACAATATTCAATTATGTTACTTATTTGTTTGCCAGCACACTTATTTTATTTTATATAAATATATTGATATTTCACTTATCTTATTTTATATAAATATATTGATTTTTGCCAACAAACTTATGTTTCTTTCCAACACATCTTTACTAATGTAGTTTGTTCTTGTTACTTTGGTAATCTGTAAGACATTTTAATTTTTATGTATTTTGTCATTTTATAAAAAATAAATTTAATTTAATTCTCATATTTCCAAAACGTATAATTTGACTTCAAAATTTTCAACTTACCAATATATGTTTTAGATACCTTTATTCATTAAGGGTGAAAATTACAACATTTGGGATTGAGAATTTGGAAGAAACCGCACGGTGCCCTCGCCCATGGCAACGAGGATGAGGAGGAAGATATTTCTCAAATCCGACCTGGACACTCCTGAGTAACTGATTGGCCTGCACACCTCAAATCACGCGAGTAGTTCAGTAGCGTGTCGCGGTGAAATCCTTAAAGTGGAGGCCTGTCTAAAAAAGCTTGTGGCGCGTAGCTTTGCATATCATTCCCAAAATCCATCCATCCAAAGACTTAACAGACATTTTTTTTTATCACCGCGACTCTAAATATCAGAATTAACCATTTCATTAATCCGCATTTCAGCCCAGTCCTATCGTTTAACCATGGACTATTTGGGTCGGGTGAAATTGAAGGTTTTAGACCCCAACCCTTCAAATTTGTCAGAATCGTAATCTCATTATTGGCCTTCCGATTTGCAATTGCAACGGACGTGATTTTTTTTGAGGAATCGGGGGTTGTGGTCAATTGCTCCTGCAATTTTCTTCTGCGAGAGGAGGTTTAGTCTATGACAGATCAAAATTCACTATATTATTCGTGACAATTTATATTGAATTTATCTAGAATCTTTATTGACTTTTGTAGTTCGTGCTGTTTCGGGTCGCAGGAGAGGTTACATTCGGAAGATTTGGGTTCAGTAGATCCAGGATTTACTCTAGACTTTGACGTTTTTAGGGGGTTAATGATGAAAAGCACAGAGCGAATTGCGAATTTAGCTTTGGCAGGTTAGTTCCCCCGGCTCTTTTTCGGTCAAATTTTTTCCAGTTATCCTACTTTAAGTAGTTTAGTAGATTTATGTAAATTTCATCGGCAGCTTTTCGGTTGAAGTTGTTCACTTTCCACGGTCCCTCCGGGCCAACAATGGTGAAGTTGGAATTTTTGTAAATCCTTTCACTTACTTTCTTCGATCGCTTAAAATAGTTAGAAGGGAACGATTTACACCCTGATCTGGTGGTGCCAATATATGCCATTTACTTGTAATTCGATCGCAAGATATGTTTGTGCAAGTGTTTATTGGCGAATTTCGTTCTCTTGTGTCTTCATACTAACGGAGGGCAGAAAACTTGATTCCAAAACGTATATCTACGATGCCATTATGTTTCTTGTGTATCGAAGTTTCCTTATTTTAGGGATGGAGCCTTATATTTGGATAGTGGTTGTACGTCAATTCTCGGTGAACACGAATGTGCTATGGAAATGCTGTTGAAGGGGCCGTATGCGATGATTGCAATGTATGAGTAATGCAATAAGTAGGCCTATTGCTGTTCCTTGACCATTAACTGTTAACTGCACGTTATCTGTATTGGCAGGTCTAACATTAGCACCGCTTGTTGTGAAAGTAGACCCAAATTTAAATGTTATATTGACAGCATGCCTTACTGTGTTTGTGGGCTGTTACCGTTCTGTCAAACCGACTCCACCTTCAGTAAGTAAAAGACTTTATCCTCGTTATATCTTCTCATCTTTGTTTTGATATTGCCATGGCTCTAGAACTGATTTTGTAAATGATGTTGCTTGTACTTATGCAGGAGACTATGTCCAACGAACATGCCATGCGATTTCCCTTTGTTGGGAGTGCAATGTTGTTATCACTTTTCTTGCTATTCAAGTTTCTATCAAAGGACTTGGTGAATGCTGTACTGACATGCTACTTCTTTGTACTGGGGATTGTTGCTCTTTCGTATGTATTTTTATTTGGCCTCAACACCTCCTTTTTAATCACCTGATGCATTTGTTATCTGTTTATTGGATCTCACTCTTTTCTTCCTCTTTATGCAGGGCAACGTTATTACCATCTATAAAACGCTTTTTGCCAAAGCATTGGAATGAGGATGCTATTATCTGGAATTTTCCTTATTTTCGCTGTATGTGAAAAGCTTGTCATCTTGATTATATTGCTGAGAATCTTTTTCTTTTAAATGAACAGTGGAATTAGAATTATATATTTATGTTTTGCATGAAACTTTTAGATGACCAATGATGATGTCTTGTGCTGTTACAAGTATTGACTGTTGCAACTTGACTTGATTTGAGCTCCTTGCTATGAAATATGGATGTTCCTAAACCTTGAATGTTCGTTGCATCCATGTGTGGACATAATAGTGGATGAATGATTATTGTTTAGATATACAGGCAGAATGAATGAATTTTTTTGGTTTCTTAGCTAATTGCTAATATAGTATCACATTTTCTTTTGAATAACTGAATTTATTTGAAAATTAGTCTGAGGCAAGCACTTGTTCATTTAAAGACTATGAAGAAGCGAATTTATTTGTGAATTTGTCATTGTAGATATAAGCCATGTTTAAATTTTAAGCCAGACAGCCAGACCTTTGTCTGAAGGTTTACCAATTCGTTTGCTAGAAGAATCTCCCTTTTTAGGGCATTTTTGGTGTTTTCCTGCATTACTTTGGGCTAGTTAGCTTTAACTGGCTTTTATTATGCAGAATGATATTTATCCTTACACCTTTCTATCACAGCTTTGGAGATTGAGCTTACAAGGTCACAGGTGGTTGCTGCGGTCCCTGGGACCTTTTTCTGTGCATGGTATGCTTTGAGGAAGCATTGGCTGGCAAATAATATACTAGGTCTGGCCTTCTGTATTCAGGTTTGGCACTTAAGCACTTAAACTATTATATATGACAAATTTATAATGCCTCTATTTTTCTGGTTGCCACTTCGTTGATGGATAGGCATCATTTACCAATTGTGCTTAATTGTGGGGTTATGCTGTACAGAATCCTTTCGTAGAAAAGAAAAACTAACTGTTTTACTTTTTTATTTGTTATGTTGTGAAATGTATATGTTTATATTTTGATTATGCAGATTGTAGTAAACTGTTAAATGAATCCATAAATCCATTTTTAATATTTGCAGGGAATTGAAATGCTTTCTCTTGGGTCTTTCAAAACTGGTGCCATCCTCTTAGTAAGTTCTTCTGTTCTGACTTTGTTTGGGGATGGTGCTTGAAGGTGTGTGTGTGTGTGATAATTGCTGGATGAAACTAAGGCTTGCCCGACCATGTTTATTCATTTAATAAACTATTTGCTGGTTGGCTGGGCCGTATTCATTTATCTAAAGGAAGGTTTAGTTAATTTTATAAAAAAAAAATGAAAGAAAAGGACAGACATTTATCAATCAGGCGGTCTTTCTGTCCTTCATGTTTTCTGATTTCTGTTGACCTTTGCATTCAATGTAAGTATCATAAATTTCTTCGAATTCAAATTATATTTTCATGGCACCCCGTTTAGTTTGGTTTTTGTTGCCAACTACCTAATGATGCAATTCAACTCTGTCAGTCATTACTCTTTGTTGATATGGTCTTTTTTCACTAATCTTTTGCAGGCCGGATTGTTCGTATATGACATCTTTTGGGTTTTCTTCACTCCAGTTATGGTTAGCGTTGCAAAATCATTTGATGCCCCAATAAAGGTCAGAATCTAAGCTAAATGAAAATGGGAAACTTGTGCATTTCCATCCTTGGATGAGAATATTCACACTGTGTGTATGATGCTTTGATCATTGGAAATAAATAATCTAGTGGCTATATAATTTTTTTTCAATATATTAATTACTCAAATCGATTTGCAGCTTTTGTTTCCGACATCAGATTCTGCAAGACCATTTTCAATGCTTGGACTTGGTGATATTGTTATCCCTGGTAGGCTGAATCCTTTATTTCAATATACTTTTATGTCTTCTCGTGAAGGAGTTTTGGCGCCTTACCTTCCTCCTAAACAAAAGTCCTCAAGCCAATGTCAGTCTAGAAGAGGCCATTTTTGAGATAGTGCTGTGCATCTTACCGTTTTCCATACCTTGAAAAGTTAATCTTCATGACTGACAGATTAATCTCTCTCTCCAGGGATTTTTGTAGCACTGGCCTTGAGGTTTGACGTGTCTAGAGGAAAACAGCCACAGTATTTCAAGAGTGCATTTTTGGGATACACTGTTGGCTTGGTGCTTACAATTATTGTAATGAACTGGTTTCTGGCTGCCCAGGTAACCCAATTTATGGTTTTTTTAAGGGTATTTTATTCTTTTTCTGTTAGTGTATTTGGGGAGATAGGCATGTGTTGTTAAATTAGCTACTATTTATACTGCCGGCCGAGTGCACAAAATATCATATGCAAATCCTGTTAAGGCAAATCTTTCGCTGTTGACATTTTTTCTCTTGCGCTTTGGTTTCAGCCTGCTCTTTTGTATATTGTTCCCGCGGTAATTGGATGTTTGGCTGCTCATTGCATATGGAATGGCGATGTCAAAAAGGTTTCTTTCGCTCTAATATTGCCCGTTGTCTCTTCTACATACTGAATGAGCTTCCTTGTTTCCTAAGATGCTTTTCTACAAATGCAGTTACTGGAGTTTGATGAGTCGAAGGCTACTGCCCATTCATCTCAAGAAGAAAGTGATGTTAAAGCTAGCAAGAAGGTTGAATGAGGTCGAGGCGCATTCAATACTTATACTTCTCAAGCAAAAGGGAAACAAAAAAAAGAAGGAAAAACTGTTCTCTCAATTATCTTGAAAGCTAACTTATTCAATCATGACGTGTGTAATAGATTGTGATTGAGAAAGATTTAACTTAATAATTTTTTATTTTTCTCTTTTATAAAAATTAAATGGTTAAGATTTAATGTCTTATAAAATTATATTATAACATTGTATTAAAAATGGAAAAATAAACTATAAAAATTTGATTATGATAGTTTTCAATTGTAAACTATCTTAAAATAGAAAAATAATAATTTTATAAAAAGACTATCTCAATCATTTATTTTTTAATCCTATAGTAAGAATAAGACATAAGAAAAAAGGGAAAAAAAGTGATGATGGGAGCATCTAAATCTGAATCATCACATTTGTTTATACCAACAAAAAATTACAACATTTGGGATTGAGAATTTTGAATTAGATGCCGGGTAAAAGATGAGGGAGAGAGGAATTTTTTTTTTTGTATACATTTTTTTAGAAAAGAGTTAAATTTATATTGAATTGAATTGGAGTTTCACCTGATGTTAAGGCTACATTGTCTAGAGTGATGCCTCTGCGTTCAATATCTAGATTTTGGGGATACTTGACAAGCATGGTAAGAGGTCTTCTTCTTTTTCCATTTTTTTTGTAATTATCATATTTGATATTTATCGATCTTTTGTTGAACCTCAACTTAAAAGATCGTACGGTGCTCTCGCTCAAGGCCAGGGAGGACGAGGAAGATATTTTTCAAATCCGACCTGGACATTCCTGAGTGTCTGATTGGCCTGCACACCTCATACCGCGCCAGTCGGTTAATAGCGGAGCAATGCATAATCATCCTCCTGTCCAAAAACGCTTCTAGTGTGTAGATTTGGAGATTAATCGTTTCATTAATCTGCAATTCAGCGTACCCCTATCGTTAAACCGTGGTCTATTTGGGTTGGGTTAAATTTCAGTTTAAACCCTAACCCTTCCAATTTGTCAGAGTCGCAATCTCACTATCGGCCTTCCGATTTGCAATTGCAACGGACGTGATTTTTTTGAGGAAATCGTGCGTTGCGGTCAATTGCTCGTGCAATTTTCTTCTGCGAGAGCAGGTTTAGTATATGACAGATCAAACTTCACTACATTTTTCGTGACAATTTATATTGAATTTATCTACAATCTTTATTGACTTTTGTAGTTCGTACTGTTTTGGGTCGCAGGGGAGGCCACATTCGGAAGATTTGGGTTCAGTAGATCCAAGATTTACACTTTGACGTTTTTAGAGGGTTAATGATGAAAAGCACGGAGCGAATTGCGAATTTAGCTTTGGCAGGTTAGTTAGCCCGGCTCTTTTTCGGTCAAATTTTTTCCAGTTATCCTACTTTAAGTAGTTTAGTAGATTTATGTAAATTTCATCGGCAGCTTTTCGGTTGAAGTTGTTCACTTTCCACGGTCCCTCCGGGCCAACAATGGTGAAGTTGGAATTGTGGATCCTTTCACTTACTTTCTTTTATGGCTTAAAATAATTGCAAGTGAACGATTTGCACCCTGATCTGGTGGTGCCAATATATGCCATTTACTTGTAATTCGACATGACTGCATGCCGTATCGCAGGATATGTTTGTGCAAGTGTTTATTGGCAAATTTCGTTCTCTTGCGTCTTCAAATTGACGGAGGGCAGAAAAGTTGATTCCATAACGTATATCTACGGTGCCATTATGTTTCTTGTGTGTCGTAGTTTCCTTATTTGAAGGGTGGAACCTTATATTTGGCTAGTGGTTGTAGGTCCTCGTGGGTATTCTCGGTGAATACGAATGTGCTATGGACATGTTGAAGGGCCGTATTTAGGATTGCAATTTATGAGTGATGCAATAAGTAGGTCTATTTCTGTTCCTTGACCATTAATTGTTGACTGCACGTTATCTGTATTGGCAGGTCTAACATTAGCACCGCTTGTTGTGAAAGTAGACCCAAATTTAAATGTTATATTGACAGCATGCCTTACTGTGTTTGTGGGCTGTTACCGTTCTGTCAAACCGACTCCACCTTCAGTAAGTAAAAGACTTTATCCTCTTTATGTCTTCTCATCTTTGTTTTGATATTGCCATGGCTCTAAAACTGATTTTGTAAATGATCTTGCTTGTACTTATGCAGGAGACTATGTCAAACGAACATGCCATGCGATTTCCCTTTGTTGGGAGTGCAATGTTGTTATCACTTTTCTTGCTATTCAAGTTTCTATCAAAGGACTTGGTGAATGCTGTACTGACATGCTACTTCTTTGTACTGGGGATTGTTGCTCTTTCGTATGTATTTTTATTTGGCCTCAACACCTCCTTTTTAATCACCTGATGCATTTGTTATCTGTTTATTGGATCTCACTCTTTTCTTCCTCTTTATGCAGGGCAACGTTATTACCATCTATAAAACGCTTTTTGCCAAAGCATTGGAATGAGGATGCTATTATCTGGAATTTTCCTTATTTTCGCTGTATGTGAAAAGCTTGTCATCTTGATTATATTGCTGAGAATCTTTTTCTTTTAAATGAACTTTGGAGTGAGAATTATATATTTATGTTTTGCATGAAACTTTTAGCTAATCAATGATGATGTCTTGAACTGTTACAAGTATTGACTATTGCAACTTGACCTGATTTGAGCTCCTTGCTATGAAATATGGATGTTCCTAAACCTTGAGTGTTCATTGTATCATGTGAACATTATAGTGGATGAATGATTAATGTTTAGATATACATGCAGAATGAATGAAATTTGTTTGGTTTCTTCTCAGCTAATTGCTTATACAGTATTACGCTTTCGTTTGAATAGCTGAATTTAGTTGACAAGTAGTTAGAGGCAAGCACTTATTCATTGAAAGACTATGAAGAAGAGATTTTATTTATGAATTTGTCATTGTATATATAAGTGGTGTTTAAATTTTAAGAAAGGCAGCCAGACCTGTGTAGGTTTACTGATTCTTTTGCTAACTCTCTTTCATTGTTAAAAGAATCTCCCATTTTAGGGCATTTTTGGTGTTTTCCTGCTTTTGGCAGTTGGACAGTGAGCTAGATTGTTTTAACTGGCTTGTATTATGCAGAATGATATTTATCCTTATTCCTTTCTATCACAGCTTTGGAGATTGAGTTCACAAGGTCACAGGTGGTTGCTGCAGTCCCTGGGACCTTTTTCTGTGCCTGGTATGCTTTGAGGAAGCACTGGCTGGCAAATAATATATTAGGTCTGGCCTTCTGTATTCAGGTTAGGCACTTAAACTATTATATATGACAGAATTTGTTTACTGCCTCTGTTTTTCTGGGTGCCATTTCATTAATGCCAGGCATCATTTACCAAATATGCTTGAAATTATCTTATTCTTACTGTATATGTTATGCTGTACAAAATCCGTTCGTGGAAAAGAAAAACCAACTGTTTTACGATTTTATTAGTTATGTTGTGAAATGTATATGTTTATATTTTGATTATGCAGATTGTAGTAAACTGTTAAATGAATCCATAAATCCATTTTTAATATTTGCAGGGAATTGAAATGCTTTCTCTTGGGTCTTTCAAAACTGGTGCCATCCTCTTAGTAAGTTCTTCTGTTCTGACTTTGTTTGGGAATGGTGCTTGAAGGTGTGTGTGTGTGTGTGTGTGATAATTGCTGGATGAAACTAAGGCTTGCCCGACCATGTTTATTCATTTAATAAACTATTTGCTGGTTGGCTGGGCCGTATTCATTTATCTAAAGGAAGGTTTAGTTAATTTTATAAAAAAAAAATGAAAGAAAAGGACAGACATTTATCAATCAGGCGGTCTTTCTGTCCTTCATGTTTTCTGATTTCTGTTGACCTTTGCATTCAATGTAAGGATCATAAATTTGTTGGAATTAAAATTATATTTTTCATGGCACCCCGTTTAGTTTGGTTTTTGTTGCCAACTACCTAATTATGCAATTCAATTGTGTCAGTCATTACTCTTTGTTGATATGGTCATTTTTCACTAATCTTTTGCAGGCCGGACTGTTCGTATATGACATCTTTTGGGTTTTCTTCACTCCAGTTATGGTTAGCGTTGCAAAATCATTTGATGCCCCAATAAAGGTCAGAATCTAAGCTAAATGAAAATGGGAAACTTGTGCATTTCCATCCTTGGATGTGAATATTCACACTGTGTGTACATGCTTTGATCATTGGAAATAAATAATCTAGTGGCTATATAATTTTTTCAATATATTAATTACTCAAATCGATTTGCAGCTTTTGTTTCCGACATCAGATTCTGCAAGACCATTTTCAATGCTTGGACTTGGTGATATTGTTATCCCAGGTAGACTGAATCCTTTATTTCAATATATTTTTATATCTTCTCATGAAGGAGTTTTGGCGCCTTACCTTCCTCCTAAACAAAAGGCCTCAAGCCAATGTCAGTCTAGAAGAGGCCATTTTTGAGATAGTCCTGTGCATCTTATCGTTTTCCATACCTTGAAAAGTTAATCTTCATGACTGACAGATTAATCTCTCCAGGGATTTTTGTAGCACTGGCCTTGAGGTTTGACGTGTCTAGAGGAAAACAGCCACAGTATTTCAAGAGTGCATTTTTGGGATACACTGTTGGCTTGGTGCTTACAATTATTGTCATGAACTGGTTTCAGGCTGCCCAGGTAACCCAATTTATGGTTTTTTTTAAGTGTATTTTATTCTTTTTCTGTTAGTGTATTTGGGGAGATAGGCATGTGTTGTTAAATTAGCTACTATTTATACTGCCGGCCGAGTGCACAAAATATCATATGCAAATCCTGTTAAGGCAAATCTTTCGCTGTTGACATTTTTTCTCTTGCACTTTGGTTTCAGCCTGCTCTTTTGTATATTGTTCCCGCGGTAATTGGATGTTTGGCTGCTCATTGCATATGGAATGGCAATGTCAAACAGGTTTCTTTCTCACTCTAATATTGCCCGTTGTCTCTGCTACGTACTGAATGAGCTTCCTTGTTTCCTAAATGAGCTTCCTTGTTTCCTAAGATGCTTTCCTACAAATGCAGTTACTGGAGTTTGATGAGTCGAAGACTACTGCCCATTCATCTCAAGAAGAAAGAGATGTTAAAGCTAGTACGAAGGTTGAATGAAGTTGCGGCGCATTCGACCCCTATACTTATCAAGTAAAGGGGAAAAGGAATTAAACAAGAAAAAACTGTTGTCTCAATTTTCATAAAAGCTAACTTATTCATCATGACGTGTAATAGATTTTGTAATTGAGAAATAAATTAATATCTGCTTCAGTTTAGCATGCTGCTTCCCTAATGTATGGCCCGTTTTGGATGTTGATAGCGAATTGTCAAAGGAATTTCATGCACTAGTTATTTGTGTGTATATTATTACTGGATAAAAGTGGCACGTATTTCACGTAGAGAAAGGTTTTATGCCTGGTTTACCTAGCGTAACTTGAAACAGGAAATCCTGGCGAGTGTTTGGTAACAAGACACATTTTAGGGGTTGAGTTGACTATTCAGAGGGATGAAGTTTTTTTTTTAATTGTCTACCCGGTTCACCGGAGCTTTGTTCCGACTACATCTGGATTCGACCCGTGTCGCGCACCGGGCTATGGTGGATGAGTCTCCTAACGGGGATTTTTTGCATTCGCCAAGGCTCAAACTCGAGATTTTGTTTAAGCGATACTGACTACTGAGTCGCTTACTACTCAGACTAACCCCGCTTACCATTCGCCACTCGGATTCAGAGGGATGAAGTTTTAAGCATGGCGAAGCAAAAGAATAGAGAAATCAATAGGCTGGAATTAAAGGTGAGTTGGGCTTGAGTCTTCCGATGGGCCACTCTCCATTCCTTGACCTGGCTGGAGACCTGTATGGTCAAGGCCGAGCCCCATACGCTGACTACAGGTAGGATAGGATGGCTGAGTGCGGCTTCGGCCATGTTTTATGGATCCAGTTTGGGATTTGAAGCCAAAGCTCATTTCAACGGTACAGATTTTTTTTCTTTTTCAAATCGTTATTTTTTTAAAAAAAATATTTGAATAGATATAAAATCGAAAATAGAGGTAATATCTTAACTGTTATTTTTATTCAAAAAGATAATTCTATTATTTGAGAGTTTGTTAAGAAAAAAAATATGAACTATCCAGGCCTTTTTCCTTTTTGCTATTTTTATACATTTTTTAATATAATAAAGAATATCGCATGCATAAAACCACAAACGTTTTTTTTTTTGTTGCCCACCCGGTTCACTAGAGTTTTGCCCCGACTACATCCGGATCCGACCCGCGTCGCGCACCTGGCTATGGTGGGTGAGTCTCCCAACGGGGATTTTCTGCGTACGCCAAGGCTCGAACTCGAGACCTCGTTTAAACGATACCGAGTCGTTTACCACTCGGATCAACCCCCGTTGGTCACAAACGTTGATTTTAGGTATACAACACGACACGTAAGGATGCCTTATCCCATTGAAGCGATGAATGACAAAAATATTTGTATGCGTGGATCCGCTTAATTTTTTTACGTTGCGACGAGTTTAACGTTGTTGTTACCCAAATGAATTGTCAATTGCGTGCTACGCTATATTATTTCATCCTCCAATTATATAAGCACTTGCGCCCCCAGGAGTGGCCAGTGGGTGCAAGCTTCATGATAACGCTACAAGCAACTTATCATTATCAACTTTAACTTACAATATACGTTTTAACTAAGCGGTCAAGAGTTACCTTTTAATTTTATTGAATTCATATTTTATAATAATATATCTCTCTGAATACTTCTAGATGTATAAAATTTACGGACTGTATTTATATATTTTCTTAATTAGAATTGTTGACCATGTTCCTTTCTTTCGTTTATTTGCTTTATTTATTTAAATTTACCTTCAGATTTGTTGGATTTTTTCTGCTATCCCTGTCTAATGTTTTTATTTTCCAATATAATTATATTCAACATTTAAATTTGTAGCTTAATAGGAAAGTCAGTGTTGAATCTTAGATTTTGACCCGCACCCCCGCTTTCACTAACCTCAGGCAGTTGTATAATTTCCATTTAAATTATTTGTACGGAAAGTTAATTTATATGAATATATGATTTTTTTTTAAAGAAAATAAACAAATCTTGTGAAGTTCAGCCCCGGTAGCTTTGGCCTTATACGACGGAGAGGCGTATAAGCTATCAGTTATTGTAGATCGAGGACGGCTTGGGTAGGATTTTTTGTTTAAATCATATTTTATAGATAAAATTAAATTCCTATAAAGCATTATAAAATTAAACGGGAAACGTGAAACTTGTGAAGTTAGAAGAGAGAGGCATAGTAGTCGTGCGAAGAATGATTCAGATGCACGTTTCCAAAGTAGCTGAGTCAAGGGAGTGATGGAAGCAGGCATGGAAGTGGGACCCGCAACGCACCGGCGAAGAGCAAGTGCGCTTGTCAGTGGCCCCCACCAAGGGGCAACGTGACATTTCCTGCATCTCACTTTATCCTCCTCCCCCATTCCCACTTATTTATTAAATTTAAAAGCAGTCCTTTTTCCCATGGTTCGAAATGGAGGCTGCAGAAGCATTAATGGGCCGCTGCTTCCATGTTTAGATCTCCCCAGTCCCCATTAGCAGATGGCAGATGGCAGATGGACCCACCACATTATTGAATTAATGGGGAGAGAGAATTCATTTATCTGCATTGTGTCTATTTATTCTCAAGCCGACCCCATCCATTGCCTTCCCTACTTCATCGTCCCACTTCAATTCAACAATGTCCAGACACTGCAAAAATAAAAGTGACGAATAAACCATGAAATGACTCTTGTCTGTCAATGCTGAGACTCTTTCTATTTATTTGTTTTGTTTTATCTTCAATTTCCCCTCAAACAAATAAAAAATCCACACCGCCCGTTATTACGAGTATGAACACATGATACATGTATAGTTATTTTTATGAGTTAATCTTTTTTTTATTGTTATTAGATTTTATCATGTTCGTGGAATATCATATTTATTAAAAAAAAAAGTGTCAAATGTTATACTTTGTGTCAAAAGTATAATTTTTTTTAGCAATCAGAGCCCATAAATTTATTATCAATATAGATTTAGTTTAATGATATAAATTTTTTAATTTCAAGTTTGATTTTTAAAATATTTTTTGTATTAAAAGAAGTAATAATAAATCTCTTGGATACTATACGAGTATACGTGATGTTGATTTTGACGCATTTTTCCACATGCCACGTGTTGGAATTGACTTTGGGAAAGGGGAAAATGACACCTTATGTTGGGTATGATCCAGGTAAATATAAAATTTAGTTAAAAAATTTATTATAATTATAATATAATATTTTAATTCATTTTATTTTTTAAAATTATAATTTGTTACCAAAACATTGATATTAATTATATATATTCTAGAGAATTTTTCATAAATAATTTTAGAGAATATATAATTTAGAAAAAATAATTTATATTTTTTATAATTAATTATTATTTTTAATTTCTATGCGTTAATAGTATTAGGAGTGTTTAAATTTTTACGGCCCGAGTTATCCTTATCCGGTCCCATATAATTTAGGATGGGTCCATCCCGTCTCGTGAAAGGCGGGAACGGGATGGGTCTTGGTCGAATCCTCGAAACTCCCGTCCCAAATATTTTTAAAAAAACATATAAAATATGTGTATTTTATTTATATTTTTAAAAAAATAAAAATAAAAAATAGTATTGGTTATATCATATTATTTATTAGATAATTTTATTTTTTTCTTTCTTATATGTATTTATTTCTTTCCAGATAAAATAATAAATTTAGTTGATGAAGTGAAAAAATTAAAAAAAAATATTTTATTTGTAGTATAATTAATTATATTTATTGTTTTAAATTGATAATTATAATAAAGAGAATTTAATTTAATTTTTATTTTTTACATTTTAATTATATATTATTAATAGATAGGTTATGCATAAAATATCTAATAGTCTAATTTTTTTTAGATAAAACTCGATATGTCCTATTTTTTCTGAATTCATCTCAATTCTAAATAGGATAGGATATTTTAAAGACGAGATGAGATGATGCAAAATATATCTTATATGCTATTTTGAGATGGAACACGAAATAGAATTATCTCGATCTCATCTCATCCTGAGAACACCATTTAATACACTACAAATCCCATCACATATATTACTGAGAGCGAAAGAAGAGCAGAATGCCCCTGCACTCCTGTACCTTTCAATTTTTGTTTGCCGTTGACTATGTTATTCATAAGTTCTGAACACCGCAAAATTGCATACTTCTGTTTATTACGAAATTTTGTTATTTTTTAATTGATTAACGAATTAAATAAATTAAATAATTATCATAAAATATAACTATTTAAAACAAATTCACATCATATATTATTTAATTTTATTTAAATTAATCAATCACATATTATATTAATTATAATTAATTTATTAATTTAATTTTTAAAATTATTTTAAAAAATAAACTATCTTTCATACTAAATTGAATGAATAATTTTTATAAATATACTGACCATTTAAGTCATAACTTAGAAAGATGTTGACCAAGGAAATTTAGAAAGATGAAATTGCTGCATTCAAATATCTTGATAATGTACAAAAGTAAGAGTTAAGATACGCTATAATTAATGTATATAATAATGTTAATGATCATGTAAGGTATATAAAGTGAGAGAAATATGAGGGATAAAATATTGTAATGGATTTTTTTTTAGATATTGAAAATTTTATTATTTTTAAAAATAATTCTTAATATTTTTCTTCTAATTTTCTTTTCATATAAACATAACTTATATTGAGAAATTTAAAATTTACACAATTCACAACGAATTTCCTTTTTTTCTCTTTTAAATATATATATGAATGTAACTTTTTTTGGCCCAAAGGTGCACGTTGAAATCAAATAAGCAATTTTTTTAGTTGTCTACCCGATAGTTGTCTACCCGATTTATTAAAATTTTGTCTAACTATATACAGATTCGATCCGCATCGTATACTTAGTTATAGTTGGTAAGTTTTTTAATGAGAATATTTTATATATGGTAGACTCGAACTTAAGACCTTATTTAAATGATGCCGAGCTATTTACTATTTGAATTAATATTTGTTAGTAAGTAATATTAATTTCACATGAATCGTTACTCTCCTTATCACTCACTTGCAGTGAGCTCTCATGTGTAAATGTAATGTCCCGATCATATCATTAACTCCATTATTCAATAGACATTCATCCATAACGTTTCATCTTACTCAAAAGCCAAACGGCTGAGAATCGGATACGATAGCCACACAAGCTTGATCCTTTAATTTAATTTGTACACTGTTCCACTGGACTGTCACCTTTATCTTCGTTTCTAAGTAATCCCCTGTTCTTTGATTTAAAAATTAAAGCTACTTATTTATTTAATATTATTAGATTAAATAAATTATTTAATCATAACATATATAATGTGATATATTTAAAATATTTGTGTAATATTATATTATATATCAATTAATATAACTTAAATTTATTTAATTTTAAAAAATAATAAACATAAAAAATAAATTATGTTAAAAACATAATAAATAATTTATGTGTAATATTATATTATATATTATTTTTTAAATATATTATTATTATTTCAGTTATGGTGTTGTTAAAAACAATTTATTTTATCCTTAAGTTTAATTAGCATGATAGTATCATCCCCAGGCAAGGCACGAGGGGACCTTTTCGTATTACTACTCAAATCTATTTCAATTATGAAAAGTAGTATCACACCAAACCTAAATAATAAAAACACTATAATTTAATTATTTGGTGCGTTTGGATTTGTGAACGTGCTAGGATCATCACACGTAAGTTCAATGTCAGAATGAATCTTTGTGCCTTTCGTCTTTATCTTAATCAAGTGAATGATTGATTACTTTCAGGTTTAGCTTGCGTGTGCTCTATTATTTAACTATTTATATGGGCTAATAATATAATATTCTTATTAATTAACTTTAAGGTTGATTGACGATGCCACCGGCAGCCACGTGCTTTGAATCAATTACGTATCTGTTTTTTCCCCATTCTTTTTAAAAAATGAACTTTAAAAAAGTAGTTGTTAGATTGAAGAAAAATAGGCTTAACGAGAAAAAAAAAGTATATCTTCCTATTTTGTAAAACAAGTATCGCTCATTTTTCATTTCCATTCGCTCACGGATAAATACTAAAATTTGTACTTCGAGAGGAAAAAACATGTCACCAAATAAAACATTCGTGTGATCGTACATGTACTGATTAAAGATAATAATCCTCTATGTCCTTTATATAAATTTTTTTAATTAATTTAATTAGATAAAAAATTTTAATTAAAATAGTTCATATGATATATTTTTTAAAATATTTTAATAATCTTTATTAACTCAATTCATCGCTCTTTTATTTAATTATTATCAGTGAGATATCAATAGGAATAATTTAATTTAAGAATAAATTTAATAAATATAATAAATAAATTTTATATTTATAATTAATATTATTTGGATATCTTAGGTATATGTTTGTGGATATGCTCGGCTGAAGCAGAGGGAAAATTAGCATTGTGAAGACGGGAAAAAGTAATGAAGACGAAAGGTGCCAAAATTGTTTTTGATTTATTTTGTATACTAATTAATTTTTGAGATGTTATATATACGATAAAAATAAGATTGTTTATCTGTATTTATCATTAAATTAAGAAAAGAAATTAAATTTCATACCATATAAAATTTTACTTCTATCAGAGAGACTCGGATGATGCAACTTTTATAATTAAGCAAAAATTAAGGAGAGACTAATGCGGTTTATTTTGCTCGTCCCCCTTAGTTAAAAAAAATGGAGGGGAGTTGTTACTCTTTTTGTTGTAATACTTTTTTAATACAACATATCATCCAATGATATGATCATTAGATAGATTCCATGGATAACTTGATAGTGAAATTAACCGCCAGATTATACAAGCACTACGACGTCGTAGAAATGAGCTAAAATTAAGGACTGGAAGTTATATTTTCCGTATATTTAAAATATTCTGGAGTTTACTAATATTCGTTACTAAAGGTATTTTAATTACTATATTATAATATTAAATATTTTTTTTATTTAGTCAAAGATATCTCGCCTTCTGTGATTAAAGTTATGTTTGAATAAAGTGAAAAATATAGGGAGAATACTGGGAAAAAAATTATTAGTTTTAATTTTTTTTAATATTATTTCCTCCATTATTTTTTTTACATCTTACCTTAAGGTTAAAGTAGAATTTTTTTTACCTCTTGTGACAGCTGTGCTTATCCGAATTCAAACTCGTGTTTTCATTCTTTAAAAGATGATGCTGTTTATCATTATAACTAACAACTTATTACTACATGAAATAACTTCTGTACATACTTTTATAATAAAAATAATTATTAAACATTTAAATTTATAGTTGAGAATATAGTACCTAATATCTTAATTTTATTTTTTATATGTGTATAGTATTTTAATATTATTTATAATATAATTTTATCTATAATATTTTTAATTTAGTATAATTTTATATATAATATTATTTTTTAAATATTAAAAATTATATTAAATTAAAAAATTTATAAATAAAATTATATCAAATTAAAAATATTAAAAATAAAATTATAATATTAGATACGTATAAAAAATAAAATTAAAATATCAGGAATTATATAATTGTATTATTATTAGTATGGTTAGGAGTGAGTGTGGAAATGTGGAATGAAAGCACTTAATGAACTTGAAGTCACAAGAGTACAAGTGTACGTCTAAATCTAATTTTGCCAACTCCCATATTTATCAAGAGAAAACGACAAATTTGACGGAGACAATATATAGACGAGTAGTATTGACCAGCGGCCCTAGCCTCTTCCTGAGGTGAAAGTAACAGGTCCTAAAATTTATTTGGTCCTCAGGCCCTACTCTCCCGGGAATCTCCAATCATAATTCTCTGAGTTTTCTAGTTTTAATAGGTAAGCTCAAGAAATAAATAACGTAACAGCCTAACAGGGATCGTGATTTTGGGGCATACCCTTCCAGATTCTGTTCCCCCACCGCCACCAACTTGCATGTTTTGCAATCATCTCATCCTCGTTTACTCGTCTTTTCCCCCTTTTATTTTTCTGTGGGGTCACTTGATTATTTCTTTTACACGAAAGTTAAAGCTGCCTCTTTCAGGATTCGTCGGCCTTTTTTTACGCAAATGAGCTCCTATTCGGACCAATCAACACCTTAATACCCCTCTTGTTTGGCGTTTTAATTTACCCCTCTGCTACACAGCTCATCCTCTTTCGCTTTTCTTCCAGTATTCGTGATCCCTAAGAGATTTGATAATTTCAACGTGAATATTCGTGTTCTTAGAGGGATAGTAAGATTTGGTATCATACATTTCTCTGCAATACAGTTTAGCTCCTGAAAACTCAGGGACGCTCGTAACGTACGCGTGGCGGTGTATTAAAACGAAGAGAAACTAGATGGCTGCAAGTGTGAGACCAATATGGATGATGGTGGTGGTGGTGTTAAACCTTCTACCGGCCTTCGTGTTTGTTTCGGCTGAAAGAGGCTTGGAACCGGAACCCGAACCTTCACGGTTTAATGCAACCGAATGGGTTCACGGCGATTTCCTTCACCGAGCTGTCAATTTCTTATGGCGATCAGATGAATCTGGTTATCAGCACGTGTGGCCGGTAAGCGCTTCATTCGGTGAAAGATGTGTCTTATGCTTTTCTTGTTGATCGTGTTTCTGATTTATTTTCCCCCGTTCGTTGAGAAAAAGTTTTTCATACTGAAGCTGCAGGAGGAGAAAAGTACTTTGGTGGCTTGTTCCTTTTGGAAATCGTGCTTGTTTGTATTGTTCTAGTGTTCATTATTGAATGAAATTATGACTGAGAGAAGCAATAATATACCCTGGCTGTTAACTGTACAGGATATGAAATTTGGATGGCAAATTGTTCTGGGTTCGGTAATCGGTTTCTGTGGAGCTGCATTTGGAAGTGTTGGTGGTGTTGGTGGTGGCGGCATTTTCGTCCCCATGCTTAGTCTAATCATTGGGTTTGATCCAAAATCATCAACTGCCATCTCAAAATGTAAGACACAATTATGTGGTTCCCTTTTCCTTTTGAAGATACTCGAATGCTTTTGAAACCTTAAACTATTTTCTTTTTACATTACTGCCTTTTTTGAAGTGGCGATATCTACATGATTCCACTCCCAATCTACTTTTAAGTAACTAATTTTTTTTTAAAGACGAATAAAGAAGAATACTATAGTTTCATTGGCTAGAGATATATAAACTTCGAAATTGAAGCATCGTGGTTTTTCTTGGGATCAGGTATGATCATGGGTGCTGCAGCGTCAACTGTTTACTATAACCTTAAACTAAGACATCCTACGTTGAATATGCCCATCATTGACTATGATTTGGCGCTGCTCATTCAACCGATGCTTATGCTCGGAATCAGCTTAGGGGTGGCCTTCAACGTTGTATTTGCTGATTGGATGGTTACTGTGTTGCTTATTATTCTCTTTATAGGTAACATTTTGCTCCATTATGATTCCTACTGTTACATTCTCTGCTTTTGTCACATGGTTGGCCTTATCATCTTTTCAGCAACTTCAACAAAAGCATTCTTTAAGGGTGTTGAAACATGGAAAAAGGAAACCTTAATGAAAAAGGTAATCCTTTTTACCTTCCCCTGGACTTTTTGTATTAGTCTTACTGCATACTTTTTCCTGTTGTTGTAAACAAAGGGTCCACTTTCTTACATGAAGAAAATGATTTACTTTTATTAGCTCCGTATCTATAATTTAGGTTGCGTTCAACTTAAAAATGAATCAGAATGCCTTGTAATTTTTTTTAACTCTGCATCTCCTTCATACACACTTCTACTGAGCAGACCGTTACTGCTGTACTTCACAAATGTCCATTGCTATTTAATTAACCGTCTGACTCTTTCGTTTCATTCAGGAAGCTGCCAGGCGACAAGGGTCAAATGGTGAGTACAGCGCCAAAACATATACAATAATGCAATTTTCGCTCTCTCTCTCTCTCTCTCTCTCTCTCTTTTCTATTTATGAAATTAAGGGGTATGCGTATTCCCTTTTGTTGGGTCCAGGGGCTGAAGTAGAATACAAACCTCTTCCTAGCGGACCGACTGTTGCCATCGAAAACGACACCAAGGAACCTGAGGTCAGATTATCATCTTAGTGTTCAGCAATTTCCATGTGTAATTAATATGTATTCATATGTTGTAGGTGACTATTCTTGGGAACGTATACTGGAAGGAGTTTGGACTCCTTGTTTTTGTTTGGGTTGCATTCCTTGCAATACAGATAGCCAAGGTTTTGTCTTTCTAATCATGTGTGTGTGTGTGTAATACAACAATTCATTCCATGCAATTTTTCTAACTTAAGACCCAATAATCTCCTCTTGACTGCAGAATGAAACATCAAATTGTTCAGTATCATATTGGGTGCTGAACTTGCTACAGGTAATGCTAACGCATTTCACCCCCTTGAACAAGTCTGTTTGCTTTTCTTGAATGGCACTTAGTGGACTATTACTACTTAACTGCTATGATCGCGCAACCTGATATCTGCTAAACCAACATCTAGAACTTAAAGCGTGCTTTGCATGTATGTTATTGTGCAGGTTCCACTTTCAGTTGGGGTATCTACGTATGAAGCAGTTGGTTTATACAGAGGGAAGAGGAAAATTGCTTCCCAGGGAGATGTAGAGACACAATGGAAAGTTCACCAACTGATTATCTATTGTTTCTTCGGTGTATTGGCTGGAGTAGTTGGTGGCTTGCTCGGTCTAGGAGGAGGATTCATTATGGGTCCCCTGTTCTTGGAGCTGGGAATACCACCTCAGGTATTCAAGTTTCTGGAAACATCTATCAGCAACCTGCATTTTCTTTTTTCCCACTTTAAAAGGCCTCTAAAAATATACCTCCTTTCAACTTCTGTGCAGGTCTCAAGTGCCACAGCCACCTTTGCCATGACCTTTTCCTCTTCCATGTCTGTAGTAGAATACTACCTCCTTCACCGTTTTCCAGTTCCTTATGGTTAGTACCTCTGAGATGCTTGATATATATAACTGTCTTCAGCTAAGAAGTAGGAACATTCCCGTGGATGCTAGACCATCTAAATTGATTTTTCTACATTTGTTAAAGTGCACCCTGAAGAAAGCTCCGTAGATATGCAGCATATACCATTTGAGTAGACTGGAAAACTTTTTCTTACCCAATGTTGACTGTTAAACAATAGAAATATTGTGATCTGTGAGAGAGACTAGCACTGTGAGATGGATTAATGTGTAATAGTAATAACTTGCACCTCTTGTGCAACTCTTTTGTATTGCAGCTCTTTATTTTACAGCGGTGGCCACCTTTGCCGCCTTTGTAGGGCAGCATATTGTGAGGAAGCTAATCATGTTATGTGGGAGAGCTTCGCTGATCATCTTCATTCTAGCCTTTACAATATTTATCAGTGCCATTTCACTAGGTGAGTGTTACACTACTCCTTTGATATGTTACGCGCGCGCGGGCGCACACAAAATTGATTCTGAAACGTTTTTCTCTCATTTGTTAGGTGGGGTGGGCGTTGCAAATATGATCCATAAGATTAAGAACGATGAATATATGGGATTTGAGAACCTCTGCAAGTACTAAGAGCAAGCGTGGTTCATAGCAACTTCTCGGAAGAGATTTTGACGTGGTTCTACCATCCCTGAATTTTCCCCGTGGGATTAGAGGGATGGCTGTTGTTGTATCATTTACAATTTTATAGTTCTTGTTGGATTTTTTGGCACTTAAGAAGAAATTTGTACCTTCAAACGTTATGCTTATTTCTTGAGAAAAACATGATTCTCACTCTTATGTACCTTAGTATCCGATTTTAAAAAAATAAACACGTTATTCTTAAGATTAAGAATAAGAGATTTAGGTCGACAAATGCTCAAAAAGGAAAATTGAAGATGATAAAAAAGTGAGAGTATTGATATTGCAAAATTTATTCTATTTGCATTGTTTATTATTATTTTCCCTTACGATACGAGATGTATCATATGCCCATGTCAGAGATTAACATTTATAAGCTATAAAACTTATTTTCATAATATCTTTTTAAATAAATTTTATCTTTTGAATAAGAAGAGAGAATATATTAATAAGCCAAAGCGTGATATTTTTTGTTTATATAATTTTTTTTAAAATATTATATTCATTTACAATCTAAGGAGAGGTCAAAGTATAATATTAGTTACCTTCCTTTATACGGCAGGGGGGCTGCTGGTGGAAGGTGATAACCCCAATCCCAGTCCCTAACCATCTCAATCACGACCCCAATTCCACATACCAAACAGGATTTAAAGTTACAAAACACCTGATTCAAGCAGCACACGCAGGTCTCGTCATTGTTCACCAGACAAATCTTTGCGGACCTCTGCCCGATCGCTATCAGTGGCTGCCTTTATAATATTAGATGGTTACCAAAAAAGAAAAGAAAAAAGAAAGACAGTTGGAAAATAAGTCATGGACCGGACCGGACACAATTAAAAAAGTATAAGAGCATATAGATCTGGGCCGAAAATAAAAAAGGACAGAGAAGAGCGGATATTGAGGCCCAGTTTTGTTTTGGACCTTCATATAGGCCTAGGGTTGACGGCAATGGGAAAATGGATCAATAGAGTTGATGAATTAACTAGTAAAGTTTAAGAAGTTAGTAATTAATTTGAAATATTAAATAAAATAATAAATTATATAAAATTCTATTAAACTTTAATCTGTATATAAAATAAATCCCTTCTTTTTGAAACATTGTAAGCAGTAACCTCTGCGTATTGAAAAAAAGTAGTAACCTCTAACTTGGTAATTTCCCTCTGTTTTTAAGAATCCCGTTTGCGGCACGATTCCACGATTGATGAATTGAGGCGGGTTGAGGAACGAGGGACGAGGATTGGAGTTGACGGGTGAACTCGTAGACCTATTTCAAAAGAGTTGCAAACGACTGGTTGCCTAAACCCTCAGAAACCCTAATCATATAGAAGCAATCACCTCTTCCGCGCGCCTTTGATTTCTCTTTCTACCGTCATCCTTACGGCAATGGCGACACCATCTTTGGACGAAGAAACCGCTAAGAAAGTGATACGACAAGTATGCAATATACTTTACTTATTCAATTCATTCTCAGCGAACTGTCATCTCAGTTATCTTTTTCTTCCTAATTTGCGCCTACACCGTTGTGTTTAGGTTGAGTTCTACTTCAGTGACAGCAACCTTCCTATGGACAATTTTCTCCAGAAGTGTATAGGTGAAAGTGAAGATGGCAGTATCCTTGTTTCTCTTCGATTATCCTGCTTATTGCTTGCTATTGTTACTTTTTGCTGTGTTTATTTAGTTCTGAGTATCACTCATGACCCCAAGTTAGTTGCCTATTGGTTATTTTGCCGGCAACGTAATCGAATATATTCTTTTTTTGGTCCAAACTACCTGTGGGTGTCTGTATGGGTTTCCGTTTTGCATTGTTGTTCTTGACTCAGAATACAAAGTGGTTAGTTTGGCTTTGATTTGTTCTTTTACTCGGATGAGAAAACATCTTAATCTGGACGATGTAAAGCCGGATGAAGTCCCCGAAGAGACTGTGAAAGCTGTTGCTGAAACTTTGAGGAAATCAGAATCACTTAAGATCTCCGAGGATGGTGAGTTCTGGTGAACTTCTATGTTCATCTCTGTTTGTATTGTTATTGCTTTTTCTCTTTTGTAAGTGAAGAATCTTGATTAATATGATATCTGTTGACACGAGCTTGATGGAGGTGCCTGGCTTACTTGATTGAGGTCACTGTTCTCGCTACTGCTCCCCTTATTTGTTATAAAAGCTGCAAAATAACATTGGTTTTCTTTCCCCTTTATTTCTTACTGTCCTGAGATGAGCAAATGAAGAATCATTTGTTCGCACCCACATTTCTATCTGTTTCTTCTGCATAATTCTAGACGATGTCTCATTTTTTAGTTTTTTGCTTTTTTGGGAGGGGGGTCATGGTAGCGCTGCTGTTGCTAAATATATTTTGAATGTGATCTCTCCTGTTGATTTATTTATTCTACTTTCATGTTCCAGGGAAAAAAGTTGGCAGGACAACTGAACTTCTGAAACCAGAAGAGGTAATTGAGCAGGTGGACATCAGAACAATAGCTGCATCACCATTTGAACATGATGTGAAGCGAGAAGATATAGAGGCATTCTTTGG
The DNA here is from genome assembly GCA_037074615.1 of Leucaena leucocephala. Classification (NCBI taxonomy): domain Eukaryota; kingdom Viridiplantae; phylum Streptophyta; class Magnoliopsida; order Fabales; family Fabaceae; genus Leucaena; species Leucaena leucocephala. The sequence continues at coordinate 3,311,984 of CM073540.1, read as the reverse complement.
TCAATCTGCCAAGGTTATAACAGCATCTACATTACTTAGATTCTTGCACTTAAGTTATAAATCATATTCCTTCTGTTAATCATGAATTCTGATGCATCGAGGGGGCCATCTAGTGTGCAAAATGAGCATAATGAAGTTTATTAAATCCCTTGTCAAGGATTGAAGAGAATACTCTCAATGCTCGTTATATAATCCAGTTTGTATTCATTTTAATGTTAATCTTTAAATATGTATTGCTATTTTTGTTTTCGATGCTGCTGCTATTATTTTGTGACAAACTCTTTGGCAGATTGTACAACAAAGTAAATTATATAGTACTTAGCATCATTTCCATAAGCAAAGACAGTAAGAACGTGCCGCTTTTCTTATTTCAGGTTAATAGTGTCAGGCTTCCTCGTCATGTTGGAGACAAAAGATTCTTCTGTGGCACAGCTCTCATCGAGTTTGCAGAAGAACAAGATGTTGAAAAAGTTTTGGGGCAAAAGTTGGTCTATGCTGGAGCCGCTTTAGAATTGAAGTTAAAGTAAGAAAGCCAATAGCTGTTCTATGCCATTACTTTGAAAGAATGAACACAAAGCTTCCTCTGTTACCCCTTTTGCATTTTTTAAATTTCCCTTACATTGGAACTATTTTTGAAATAAGAATGGGATACAGGCAGCCAAGTTTTCTGTCAACTCCTCTTCTTAACGTTAACAGTCTGAAATGAAATTAGGTTCTGAGATAGGAGTGGGAATTCCATTCCTATGAGAGAGGGGGGAGGGGGGACTTGTTCTGAAAGTTAATTTTGAGTCAACGATGCTTTTGCCATCACATTCTGAAGGATGTCTATCATCTGTGATGTAGCTCGCAGTATGAGACGGATGCATTAATGTTAAGCATCTGTTGATACTTATCTTAGTTGTCTGATGTTGATCATATCCAATTCAGGAAAGACTTTGATGCAGAGAGAGCAAAGGAGTTAGAAGAAAAATCTGGTGCCCATATGGGTTCAAATCACCCGAATAAGTCAAATGCTGACACAGGGTAAGAAGTTACCAATTTCATCTACCCAACCTGGACCCTAGTAAATGAAATAATTCCTAAGCTGATTGTTGTCATTCATGTTTATTACAGCTACCCCAAGGGCTTAATTATTTCCTTCAAGCTAAAACGCATTTCAGATGATGTTTCTCTGGGGCAAAATGGTGCTCATCAAGAAGCCAATGGCGACAGTAGTGTCTCTGACAAAGAGGAACAAAAACCCTCAGAAGGTGGTGTTGAGGAGAGTAATGAACAAAAGGTATCAGATAATACTGACAATGATAAAGAACATCGAGAGGTCAGGGAAGGAAATGAAGCTAAAGGTGAAGAGAAGATTCAAGAAAATGAAATAAAACTTTTAGCCAAAGCTTTCAAGGACAACATGGATGTTGTGTTACGTGAGGATTTGAAGGGTGTCTTTGAGAAGTTTGGTTCTGTGAAGGTACTAACCGTTTTCTCATCAAATTGTTGGGGAAGATTTATGGCATCATTAGTTTGAATAACAGTTCATAGCTGTCTAAGCAAATTCTGCTACTAAACAAGTGATGTGAAAAACTTATATGCGTAGTCTTAAATGCTTATTGTACTTGTTCCAATCAAATCAAGGCGTGTGTATTTTTTATATATTGTTTATTCTATTACTATTGTTATGAACACTTTAAAATCGGCTTGTTCTGATTTGATTGGATAAAAGTATATTAAGCATACAAGTGTAAGTACGTAACTTTATTCCACAAGTGGTCCATCTTCAAGATTTGAATTGAGACTGGTCTTTTAATCTTGTATTCTTGTATGCATAATCAGTACGTTGATTTCAAGATTGGAGAAGAGTCAGGATACATCCGGTTTGAAGAACCTGAAGCTTCTCAAAAAGCTCGTGCTGCTGCGGTTCTTGCTGAAAAGGGGGGTTTGGCTGTGAAGAATTTTATTGCTACTCTAGATCCAGTTTCTGGTAGTCACACAATCTAATTCTTTTCCAAACCCGTGAGTTAACTTGTTTTGGTTACAAACTTAACAGCCAAGCTGATATCTATTTGTTTGATGCTCCCATAGGCGATGCTGAAAGGGAATACTGGAGCCTTCTCCGTGGTAATCAAGAAAAGCGCCGAGACAATAACACCCGAGGAAGGTAAGCGGGTGACGTTGTTAATGTCTATTTCATATGAATAAGCTGTTTCCCCCTTCTTTTTTCTTAGAATTTTTTCTTTCCCAAGAAAAGTTGAAAAATATTCGAGTGTATCTTTTTTTTCTCAGGGGAGGAGGAAGGCACGGTAGAGGAGGGAAACATGCCCGCTCTAGAGATAAAGGATATGCAAGGGGTCGCCCAAATAAAGCTCGGAGAGTTGGGGCGGCTTAAACTTCGTAGTATTTAAGATATCAATTTAATTTTGCCTCGTTGCTTTATATATTCCCTGTAACTGTTAGTTTTACTCCGTTAATTTATCGGCCCCTTGCAATTTTGCCGGGCAATTTTACTATATGTGGACCATGCCTTTTCTTAGATTTTCTTTAAAATTTAATTAGATCCGCTTTCCAATCTGATGTGTTTTCTTTCCATTCCAATGCAGAGCCTGAAATGAGTCACGTTATCGATAATTTATTAACCATTAATGATACAGTTTTTTAATGTTTTTTATATTATATATTGAATATATTGACTGTGGGCCCCCTTGCAAATAACTAGATCACACCCACCGTGATAACATGTATATGACTCGATTATTGACGGGGCTTAATTTGAATAATAAGCGGTTCGGTATCGTTTAAGTAAGATCTCGAGTTTGAGTTTTGATATATGTAAAAAAATTTTTAGACCCATTCACTATAGTCAGGTGTGTAATGTGGGTCGGATCTGGATATAGTCGAGGTAAAATTCTGATAAATCGGGGGAAAAAAAAAAGAATCGATTTTTTATGAAAATATGAGGTGATTTTAAGGCAATGAATTAATTAACTATATATTGCCTTGTTTGGTTGGTGGAATATTTTAAAGGAGGAATGAATGGGAATGAGATATCATGATGAAGCATTCTTTGTGGGAGGTTAAAGTTATTCTGTTCTCGGAATTAATTTAAAGTTTCACTTCAAATCCTCCACACCCTTCAAGATGCAAGGCGTTTCCTGAATTGTTTCGGAATTAAAGCTAAATTCCGAGAATATCCTGAATTATTCCGAGAATAGAATAACTTTAAAGCAACTGTTTTGTTTGTACTTATTAGAACTCATTGGTTTAAATTAAAACTATGCCCTTTGCTAGGGGTGTCCAACCTTATCCCGTCCCGGGTATCCCGACTCGGTCCCAGGGATTTCGGGACGGGTCCGTCCCGGGACGGGATAAGGTTGGTATTCGGGACGGGATGGGTTTCGGCCCGTCCCTCGGGAATCCCGTCTCGTCCCGATTTTTTTTTAAAAAAAAATTTACATTATCCTATCTTTCCCACTCTTCTATATATATTTTTATTCTTATACAGATATTTTTATATTGATATTTCTATTCTTTCTTACTAATACTTTTTTTCCCTTATATGGGTAAGTTATTATATTATATCAAGGAGAAATGTTGGTATTTAGAGTAAGTTGCTGGGGCATTTTATATGGAATAATTTATTGAGATAATTTTATTATAATATATTTTAAAAAAAAAAAATTCAGGAATTCCCGTCCCGGTCCCAAATTCGGGACGGGACGGGACACGGGATGGGGTTGTCCCGGTCCCGACCCGTCCCGTGAACACTCATACCCTTTGCATAGGTTCAAATAGCCAACTTATTATAGAATTTTTATGTAATATATAAATACATAGGATTACAAACTAATTTTTCCCATTTCATGTACGAAAAAAGAATAAAAAAAATTCTCCAACTAATGTGAAATTTAGGTAATTTAAGACTAATAACTTGAATAAGTCTAATTTCATATCAAGCTAAGCAAATAGAGCCTAAAAAAGGTTTTTTTGCCTTTTCCTTTCTTTTGTTTTTCTTTTGGTACAATTCTTTTTTTCTTTTCTGCTTGGTCCTTTCTTTTCATTTCCTATATCCCGAGATTCTGGAAGACAAAAAAGGGTTTCGAACAGGAATGTTGCAAAAAAATGAATATTTAAAATATCCCAGAAGTTGGCCGTTGAACATTTGAAAAATACGGCATAAACGTTTAGAACAGCTATGGTTCCGAGCCGACGTGTCAACATCATCACCGTCCATTTTCCAACACGAACAGTTTCACCTTTAATCATGGGTTTTGAAATTAAGAGTCCGCCTTCTTATGTTTGAATAGGGAGAGCTTCGGGACATCTAATTCACCCACTCATCCTCGCTTGTTATCTCTCCCAACGCTGCTCGTTTGCAGATCCTCCTTGCAATTGTTTGGATCTTCGAATGCGTATGCATAACTTCGATCGTTTCATCGTTTCTCAGTTATTCGGGCTTCTCGACCGTTCGCATTCTGAAGCTCAGTTCGGTGAGTGTTCTTCATTCTTCGTGAGTTTAATTTTCTTCTTGCTCGGTGAATAATTGGACTAATTTATCAAGGAATAATTGGAATGTCAATTAGGCTATTAGTTTTGTACTTTTACAAAATTGAATAGTCTCATTAGATGGGTCAGCGCTGGAAATCCTTGGTTCTATCTTCAAATTCTTAGAAATGGAGAACTTCAACTTTTTGGTTTTTGGATACCGAATACTTGTATTTCATTATTTTGTGTTTTCTTTTATTCGTTCTGTTTTGGGGCAAGGGGAGGAGCGCACAACTTGGCGCACACCATTTTCAGGTCTTGCGTTTGTTTGAAACCGCTAAATTTTAAGATTAACATGTTGCCATATCGCATTGACTGTAATAGTTTTAATGATTTTTACACACTTAGATTTGAATGATCATACGACACAAGCACACATTTTGGTAGGAATTGGGATCCCTATTCTCTGCCAAATGAATGAAACACCTAGAGTTCGATTCTAGTACCTCCCTAGGGGATTGTGTGAACAAGGAATGTGATAGTAGATGTTGGTTTGTGTGTGGTATGGTCCGAGTGTTGGGATCAATCTTTTGCCCATTTAAACGTTCTTTTGTCTGAAGAAAATGTTCTCACTCTACCCTCTTTTTACCAATTCCTTTTTTCAGAACTTTGTACACAGAGACTTGTTTAAATAATTATAATGATCTGGAGAGTCCATTGGGGACAGAATTGCATTCAAGTCGGAATTGGGGTATACTATTTTACTTGTCTAACAACAAACTATGGAAGGTGACAGGACAACGCCTGCTTCATACGACGGGCTCAGTGATGGTGCCCAGAAAATAAGAGCACTGCATGGGTAATTCCTACAAAATTAGCCTATCTATTTCTTGCTTGCTCTATCTGGGTAATCCCTATATGTTGAATCAGTAACATTCACGTTTTCCACACCCCCCCCGGATAACTGCCTGACTGAAAGATTTCTATCTGTAGGCGGACAACTGGCCCTACAAGGCGTTCTACCAAAGGACAGTGGACGCCTGAAGAGGTAAAATTTATGAATGCTCTTACATATTTCACATTTTATGTCTTCTTCTGCGCGGGCACACATACGTATTTGTTTTTAACATAGGCATTTAGAATTTACCATGTAGTTTTCTTATCCTGTTTTTCTTTTTTTGAGCAAGATAGTGGATTTTTGAGAATATACCAAACAAATGTATGACGAAATTACTTTTGTTTCTGTAGGATGACATTTTGCGGATGGCTGTTCAGCGTTTTAAAGGAAAGAATTGGAAAAAGATAGGTATCATTTCAGTATGAATGTGCATATCTTAATTGTCACGTTACCCATGGCTTTATTTCACCAGCATCCAGTACGTGCTTTAGTGTTTATTTTGTTCAATCGTTTCCTAGCAAAGTAGCAAGTCATATGAGGGAAATGGTACTTTCCTTGAATTTGAAAAAAAGTAGTTTCGTTGGAGTAAATGTAAATGAAAAACACTTACGTGCTGTTGAGGTAATCGTCTACTTTTCCCTTTTGAATTTCTAGCTGCACAAGTAGTCCTTTTGTCAAATTCAATACATCAATTTAGTTGTTTCCTTTTCCATGCAATTACATCAGCCTGCTTGGACTGCCTTCTAGGATGTCAATTTGTGGACTATCCGTAAATAAACAACTTCATTTTGCATTATTTTGGTTTAGTTACCACTTCTAATTGTCAAGTTTTTATCTGTTTATAGCGGAGTGCTTTAAGGATAGAACAGATGTACAATGCCTACATAGGTGGCAAAAAGTCTTAAACCCCGAATTGGTCAAAGGTCCATGGTCTAAAGAGGTAATATATATATATATATACACACACACACAATTTCTGGTTTATGTTGATGTTATCTCTGCATGGTGGATTTATCGCCGATGTTCAGCATTTTATAGACTTTCTTCTGGATAAGATGCATAATTACCTTTCTAATCTTGAATGCAAGTAGGAAGATGAAATAATAATTGATTTAGTGAATAAATATGGGCCAAAAAAGTGGTCAACCATCGCACAGCACCTACCTGGACGCATAGGTAAACAATGCCGAGAAAGGTACACTATTTTGAATTTCACTTCCAGCTTGTGTATCAGAGTTTTTTTATTTGTATTTCCTGTATATTTATGTTCTAATACATATATCATAGTAAGCACATTCTTTGTCTTGATTGCTCTGAAGTATTGTTGGAGTGATGTACTTCATTTTGACTAATTTAATTTAATGCAACTTATTAGGTGGCACAATCATCTTAATCCTACTATAAACAAGGAAGCGTGGACGTATGAAGAGGAGCTGGCTCTAGTACGTGCTCATCAAATTTATGGGAACAGATGGGCAGAATTGACAAAGTTCTTGCCTGGAAGGTACATAGTTTTTTTTTTTTTTTTTTGAAGTGAGTGAAAAGGGGGCAAGTGGCCACGCTCTTCAATTGCGATCATGTATTCTATATTTCTATTTTACATCGAATTATTTTCATTTTTTACGTTTTATGTCATAAAAATATTTCTAGTTTTGCCATTCCCTTTTTTTTTTTTATTTCTGCTGATCTCTTATAAGCATCTGAAGTTGTGGCTTACTTGTCTTGTGAGGCAACAGGACGGACAATTCTATAAAAAATCACTGGAACAGTTCAGTAAAAAAGAAATTGGATTCTTACTTGGCATCAGGTTTGCTTACTCAATTCCAAGATGTACCCCTTGTTGGACATCCAAATCAACCGGTGGTTTCTACGTCTTCAAGGCGGCAGTATAGTGGAGATGAAAATGGTTATAAGGGCACTGAAGGAGAGGAAGTTTCCGAGTGTAGCCAAGAGTCAGCTAATGTTAGTTGCTTCCCATCTGCTAGAGATATGACCGATGTTATATTAAATACTACAGAGGAACTAAAGCCAAGTGAAGATATCAGTCTGGGAAAGGCGCACAGTCCTAGTCGAGCATCATGTCTAGACCCATATTGCATATCTCTGGATGACGTTACAATATCCATTCCGGACGTTGCTCATGAAGATGATTCTTGTTCTGGTTTCATTGAGCAAACATACTCACATGATCCAGGAAATTCTGCAAGCAGGGATACTCAGTTTACCTTACATGCCCTCCCTAACATTTCTTCATCAGACTTGGATCAAGAATGTTTACTTCAGCGAAGGGACAGTGAAGATTGCGCTGAAAGCCATGACATTGTAAGCGTTCCATTGCATCATACTTCAGTGGGATTAGGTATTTCAGCATCCATGGGACCCCCATCAATAGATCCTGCGAAACAAGACCACATGTTAATATCTAGCGAAGAATGTTATAGAGTCCTATATTCAGAGGCAATAAATGATGGATGCTTTTCTTCAGGAGATTATAACAAAAATGTAAATACAGTTTCATCCGGATTCATTACATTATTTGGCCAATCATCTGACCTCCATATACCTGAGACTGGTGGAACCTCAACTTCATTCCAAACTTGTCCCGTAAAATCTAATGATTTAAAAGGATCTTCATGCTCTCAATCTCCGATGCTTTCTGCTAATGATTGGAGATTAGTGTATACAGCTGAAGCCAATAATCTATTTGGTGCTGATGATCTGCAATTTGTCTCCAGAGCTCAGGATAGCTTCATTTATGCTAACAACTCATCTGTTGCTCCTTGTATGGATGCTATAAATAGTGGAGAAATGCACGAGGGACAAGATACTGTGAAGGATGCTTCAAGATGGGTGCCTGTAAATACATTTGGCTGTGCATCAGATGCTAAGCGTACTTGTCCAATGGAAGAAAGGACCGATGTGCATATAGAACAGTCAGAGACCGGAGCCCTATGTTATGAACCGCCTCGATTCCCAAGTTTGGATATTCCCTTCTTAAGCTGTGATCTTATACAATCAGGAGGGGATATGCAACAAGAATTTAGTCCTCTGGGTATCCGCCGGCTTATGATGTCATCTATGAACTGTCCAACTCCCCTGAGGCTGTGGGATTCACCTTCTCGTGGTGATAGCCCAGATGCCTTGTTGAAAAGTGCTGCTAAAAATTTCACTGGTACACCATCCATATTGAAGAAACGACACCGAGACTTGTTGTCGCCTCTATCGGATAAGAGAATCGACAAGAAACTTGAGACTGACTTGACGTCCACGTTGGTTACACATTTTTCACGTTTGGAAGTCATGTTTGATGATAATGAGACTCGGGAAGTAGATATGCTTTCTCAACCTTTAACGGAGAACGAGAAATCTGAAGCAACTGTTGAGGATCCCAAAAATTGTGGACAATCTTTGGAAGGAGAACATGCTGGGGGAAGAAATGAATCTACACTTAGCAACAAAAAGTCAGAAAAAGAGACAGCTGACAGCGATCCTCAGGATTTCCAACGACCTTCTTACGATGATTCGAAGATGAAGGTTGATTGTGACGTGGATAAAGCAGCTGAGATTGTAAGTAGTATTCACGACCTTTCTCTTGTTGTAAACAAGTGATGCTCTCAATTTGCCGATATACTTACTTTTCTCTCTTTTCTTTACCTTTATCAGGTGCAACAACCTTCCGGAGTCTTGATTGAACATGATATGAACGACTTGCTATTATATTCTCCTAATCAAATGTGTTTCAAACTAGACAGAACTCATTGTTCAAGTGCTAAAACTCCAAAAAACATGAACAACAGAAGTTTGGAAGCATCTTTAAATAAGAGCATTTCTTCACATCCATGGCCAAGCGATGGCTTCCCTTCTGTTCGTGCAAAAAATCTTGACGTTTCTTCATTTCCAGTTACTTGCGCATCATCTCTTTGTTCATCAGCACCTGCCGAGAACCTTGGTGATCAGCCCGGAAATGATGCTGGTTTCGACACATTTAGCATGTAATATTCATTTAATTACTTGAAGTTATCAGTTTTGTAGTATTATTGCTGACTATGTCCATTTTTCTTTATATATTCTTCATTCGGCTAATTGTTGAATAGTGCTGACTGCTGAGTAATTTTAGTAAGAAACATAACTGTATAGTGTTTGCTACCAGATTTGGCGGAACACCTTTTAGAAGAAGCATTGAATCACCTTCAGCATGGAAGTCTCCCTGGTTGATGAACACTTTCTTGCCAAGCCCCAGACTTGATACTGAAATAACAATCGAGGTACGTCAAGCACTGTTGGATGTCTTTTGTCTTAGAGTAGATGGTAACTTTCCCACACTAACACTTCAAACATGTTTACAGGATTTTGGGTTTTTCATGAGCCCCCGCGATAGGAGCTATGATGCGATTGGGTTGATGAAACAGGTGAAGGAACAAACTGGGGCTGCGTATGCTAATGCTCAGGAGATTTTGAGAAGTGTAACTCCCAAAGCAAAAGATTCATCTGGAAATGTCAGGGACACAGTCCGGGAAAGCAAGGATAATCTTGATCAGCCCGTGAATCATTCTCAGGTGCCCCGAAATGCATTGGTAAGCTTTATCACCGGACTTTCTGATTGCCTCAAACCCTTGTACCCTATATCAAGTCTTCTCTCTATTCATAACTTATAAATAATATATTATAAATTTTATATTTTATTTTAATATTATTTATACAAATTCCAAAATATAAACTTACGATAGACCTCTCCAACCGAATTCATATGAGCATAAATAATACAACAACAATAACAAAGTCTTTTCCCATTAAATGGGGTCGGCTACATTGGATCATACGACGCTATTGTGCTATGAACATAAATAATATTTGAATATAATTTTTAGTTATTTTTAAGTTCTTCAATGAAATACAAAAAATAAAATAAAGCCCCACAATTGAATTTGAAACTTATTTTACATATTATATCATATGAGAACCGTATCTTAAACTTTCCCCACACTTTTTTTTTTCTTTTTTATCTGTTGGTGAATTTTGGCATCGTCTAAGCTCTTGGGTTAATGGAATTTGTTTGCAGGTAGAGCGACGCAAACTTGATTTCAGTGAGTGTAAAACACCAGGGAAGGAGGGCAACGGCAAAGCCTCTGCTCAGACCTTCTCAAGCCCTTCGTCATATTTGTTGAAGGGATGTAGATAGTGCTTGTTTATAGTCATAGCGACAGCCTCCGGTCGCGAGGACTTCCCAATTCTTGTAATGATATATATATATATGTAATTTTTTGGCCTTTACTTATTATACAGTAATCAGACATCTTTTGTGATTTAAACGAAAATAATCATGCTTGTCAGTTTATGATATTCCTAATCTGTAACTTCCTTAATGAGAAGATTCAACAGGATTCAGATTTGTTAAGGGCTTGACCTTGTCAACTACTTTGGGGCTTGTAAATGGGCTTAGGCTATGCCTATCATAGCATCATTATTATTGTTTATTACTCCTCCGGTGGTTGATATGGAAATTGTAGAATTGAGTTTAGTCTTATATATTTATCATATTTATTATTATTTTTATTAATCATGGATACTTTTTCAATACTAATTAAATAAAATAATAATTTAAAAATTTAAAAGAAGTCATACAAATTTATTAAAATCATATGTAGAGAAATTCTATCATTTTTATTTTTTAATAAAATAATCTAAATCATTTTTAAATCTATAAACTAGCATGTTATGACAGGGAAAAATATTTTGAACTATAAAAAAATCATTTTTAAAAAAAAATCTATAAACTAAAATTAAAAACATAGAAGATCATTATGTAAATTTTGAATAAGTAAATTCTAAAAATAATGCACCACACATTTAAATAATGGTATTTTAAAAAATAGTTATATTTATTATAATTATCTAACTTAACTAGTTTTATAAATCTAATAAAATAAGTTAAATAATTCTTATATTAAAAAATAGTATTAAATACCATGTTAAATTAATTCTTCTTATATTTAATATAAGAATTAGTTGACTAATTTAAGTATATTAAAAAATATTTAATATAATTTTTTTAAAATAGTTAAATTTAGTTATAATTAATTAATTAATTTAATTTTTTTTTATTTAAATTAATCAACTGAATTAATTAGGATGGATGGGAGGGTACAACCGAAGACTTTTTTTTATATAACAAAAAAGACATTACCCACACTCAAATGAAGACAAAAGTAAATTGCCCGTTGAACTTTGAAAATGACGGCAGAATCGTTTGCAAACAGTACAGGTCAATTCTTAGGTGTCAATATCCTCACCGTCCATACATCTAAGTGTTCGACCTTTAACCATAGGGTTTGAAACTTCTGAGTCCGCCCCTTTACGTTTGAACATTGAATAGAGAGCTCCGGATCATTTTACTCACTCACCCTCAAGTTTACTTATCGCTCTTCACTTGTAGATCTTCCTTACAACTGATTGGATCTAAAAATGCATACCATTTCCATCGTTTCATCGTCTATATGTTATCCTGGCATCTTACCTGAAGCTCAGTTCGGTGAGTGTCTTTCACTTTGAAAAGTTAATTTGCATTTTGCTTCTTTGACCTTGATGACGTTTACTGACAATTCCGTACTTCACCGAGGACTCGATGAATATCGTAAACTTGGATTTGAATGATCTAATTAGTCGAATCAACCATGAATCCTTTCTTCGATCTTAGATGAGGTTGCGATTTAAACCGAAAGTCTGAGAAATGGAGAATCCCAGCTTATGGTTCTTTGTGCGAAATGCTTTTCTTTGAATACAAAATTTATGTATCGATACCATTTTAAGGACCTGCGTTTGTTTGAAACCGTTAATTTACGGTTTCTTCTGCGTAGCCATGGTTCGGCAGAGAATTGAGATATCATGTTAGTATATCGTACGGAATGTAATTCCACCTGGGTGTTGATTTATGCTCGCCTTTATTAGAATGAGCATAATACCAACATAAATGTACATTGGATTCTTTAATTTGAATCTCACTAAATCCGATCTTACGGGGTAATATCGATATGAATTTCACTAAATCCTATTTTAAGGGATTTGTTCCCAACTCTGCCAAATGGACAAAACGCTTCTAGTGTTCAATGGGGTCGAGCGTGATCCTAGAATGTGCCTATGCGATTGAGTTGCGGTTTTAGTTCATAAGAAGTGAACATTACGGTGAGCGGGGAATGTGGCTCTGGAGTAGACTTGTGGTATGAACATGGTCCAAGTATTAGGATCATTATTTTGTGCTTCATTGATGAACTAGATTTTCCCCCATTTATTTATTGTCCTTTCCCCCATTATTAGTTATGACTTATCACTTAAAAATTTCATGATTTTTTGTTGTTTGGTTGAAGAAAACCTTCTAATTCCTCTTTGTTCACCTATGCCTCGTTTCAGAACTCTCTTCCTGAGACTTGTTAGAGTAAGTATAATGATTTGGAGTGCCAATTCTGGACAGAGTTGCATTCAAGTAGGATTTGGGGTATGCTATTTTGTTTGTCTTCCAACAAAATATGGAAGGTGACAAGACAACCCCAGCTCCATCAGATGGCCTCGGTGACGGTGTTCAGAAAATTAGAGCCCTGCATGGGTAAATGCCCAAACACCCTAAGTTTTTGCTTCTATTGAGAACAGGCAATGACATTAAGCAATTTTTATCTAACTAAAAGTTTTCTATCTTTAGGCGGACTAGTGGTCCTACCAGGCGTTCTACAAAAGGACAGTGGACTACTGAAGAGGTAAAACGTTAGCCATGCATACATATTACAACTTTCTATAGCTTGGTCACGTTGTTTCGTTTGTGAAACAATATTTGTTATTAGCTTATGCTATATGGCATTTTTTATGTCAAATGTAGCATATTTATATATTTTTTTGTATCTGACTTCCCGCAGCTTTGACTTATTCTTTTAAATCCGCCCAGCCTAATTTATATATTATTGTGCATTTAGAATACTGGACCATGTATTTTTTTGTTTTTGGGTAAGTCACAGTTATGCTTGAAAAATGTGACATACCAGAAAGTGTTTGAAATGGACATGGTTTTTGCAGGATGAGATCTTGCGGAAGGCAGTTCAACGTTTTAAAGGAAAGAATTGGAAGAAAATAGGTATATTTTTAATACCAATGATTGATTGACGAATTCATTCCTGACTTAATTCCATGAGTATCTGTTTGACAGTGTCCATTTTTTATGTAAGTTATTCTTAACAGTATGCTTTGCTTTAATTTAAAAAGCATATCCCACCTCAGTCGATCAAAATAAAACAGACCAATCTTCTGCCGGTTTAAACACATTTTCCCGTTTTGAATTTATATTATGTTCATTCCTGTACAATCTAACTATTTTAAGCAGTTTTATAAATCAATACATCTTCATTCTGCATTATTGTGTTTATTAACTGTTTCTAATTGCAATTATACGTATTTATAGCGGAGTGTTTCAAGGATAGAACAGATGTACAATGTCTACATAGGTGGCAGAAAGTCTTAAATCCTGAACTGGTCAAAGGTCCATGGTCTAAAGAGGTGATTTATACCACCGATTTCTTGCGCATGCTGATTTTATATCTGTATGGTGGAGCTTTATCTAATGTTAATTATTATTTGGATCGTATGTACTGCTTTTCAGATAAGATATCTCATTATTAAATAACCTATCAAATCTGAATGCAAACAGGAAGATGAAATAATAATTGATTTGGTGAACAAATATGGGCCAAAAAAATGGTCTACTATTGCACAGCACTTACCTGGACGAATTGGTAAGCAATGCCGAGAAAGGTATGCTTATTGTGTCATCTATTTTGTGTATGTCATTAAAGTATCTTTGTCTACATTTCCCTTATCCATGTTTCTTAGTACATAGTAAATCATAGTGCAGACTTAGTCTTGACGTATAGTTGGGGAGGTGTGCTTTGTGGAGGCTAATATAATTTATAACTTCTTAGGTGGCATAATCATCTCAATCCTGCTATAAACAAAGAAGCATGGACCCAAGAAGAGGAGTTAGCTCTAATTCGTGCACATCAAATTTATGGGAACAGATGGGCTGAATTGACAAAGTTCTTGCCTGGAAGGTATATAAAATCCTTTTCTTATTACCCATCGTCCGTAGGTTCAGCTGGCGAAGGGGTGACACATACGACCATTTGGAGTATGTTCGATCCCTGGGGAGTACCACTTTGTTGTGGTTCCAGTCGCGAAGCTTAAGGAGTCATCCTAATTTCTGGGTGCCTAAGTTTACACCTGGGGGTAATTAACGGCTCGCCCTGCCCAACATTGGTATCGCTTAGGAGGAAGGGAAACTTCGCCTTGTTCTTGGATCGTGGGTGAGCCTAACCCTTTTCCAAAAATTTATTTATCAAAAAACAAATCCTTTTCTTATTGAACGGAGTGATAAGGAGGCAGCATCACTTCTTTAACTTGGATTTGGGATCATATCTTGTATTTACTCTTAAGTTCTTTTTTATATTTTTTGTTTCGAGACGGATCCTTGCACTTTTGGTTCGTTCTATTATGTTGATTGTCCATAAACACATGAAATTGTGGTGTATTTGTCTTCTGAGGCTACAGGACGGACAATGCTATAAAAAATCACTGGAACAGTTCTGTCAAAAAGAAATTGGATTCTTACTTGGCGTCAGGTTTGCTTATACCCCATGTTGGACATCCAAATCAACCCATGGTTTCTGCATCTTCGAGGTTCCTTTGTAGTGATGAAAGTCAGAAGGGAATAGGAGAGGAAGTTTCAGAGTGTGGCCAAGAGTCTGCTAGTGCTAGTCGTCTACCGGTTTCCCAAGAAATGACAAGGGTTGGTTTATGTGCTAGAGAAGAAACCAAGCCAAATGAATATTCTAGTCTAGGAAAGGAGCAAAGTCCTAGTCAAGCATCTTGTTCAGAGCCATATTATATATCATTGGATGATGTTACCATATCCAACTCGGACATTGCTCGAGAAGAGGCTTCCTCTTCTCGATTCACTGAGCAAAAATACTCACACGAGGCTGGAAATTCTGCAGGCATGGATAATGGATTCCAATTACATGGTTTACCCAGTATTTCATCACTAGACTTGGGTCAGGAATTATCATTTTTGCAGGGAGATTGTATAATTTCTGACGAAAACCATGACATAGTGAATGCTCAATTTCATACTTCCGTGGGGTTAGGTATTGCAACATCTATGGCGCCCACATCTATGGATTCTTCTAAACCAGAGGACATGTTGATAGCTGATGAAGAATGTTGTAGAATTCTATTTTCAGATGCAATGAATGATGGAACCTTTTCATCTGGAGATCATAGCAAAGGTGTTGATATGGTTTTGTCTGCATGCACTTCAAATCTTTACCAATCATCTGAAATCGATGCTGGTCGAACCTCAGCCGTACTCAAAACTAGTCCAACAAGATCTAATAATTTAATAGAATCTTCATGCGGCCAATCTTTCCCCATTGTTGCTTCTTCGCTTTCAGTTAATGATGGTAGAGTATCGTACACTACTGAAGCTGCTCGAATATATGGAGGTGATGATCAGCAATTTGCCTCCAACGTACATGACAGCTTCATTTACCCCAACGACTCATCCATCTCACCTTGTACTGATATTATAGATAGTGCTGAAATGCACGATGGACCCAATATTGTGAATGATGCATTAAGATTGGTCCCTGTAAATAATTTTACTTGTGCATCGGATGCCAATCAAACATGTAATCCAACAACGGATGAAAAGGCAGATGTGCAAACAGAACAGGAGGACACAGGATCTCTATGTTATGAACCTCCTCGATTTCCAAGCTTGGATATTCCTTTCTTTAGCTGTGATCTTGTACAACATGGAGGGGATATGCAGCAAGATTTCAGTCCGCTGGGTATCCGCCGGCTTATGATGTCATCAGTGAACAGTCCAACTCCCTTGAGGTTGTGGGACTCGCCTTCTCGTGATGATAGTCCAGATGCTCTGTTGAGAAGTGCTGCAAAAACTTTCACAAGTACACCATCCATTTTAAAGAAGCGACGCCGGGACTTGTTATCACCATTATCAGATAAGAGAACTGAGAAGAAACTTGAGATTGACATGACATCAACGTTGACTACACATTTTTCACGCTTGGATGTGATGTTTGATGACAATGACTTGAGGGCTGCAAATATGCTTCCTCCATCTTCAAGACAGAAAAATAAAAACGGAGCCTCTGATGATGATAAAGAAAATTGTGAGCCAGCTTTGAGAGGAGAACATGTAGAGGGAGAAAAGGAATATACCATTTTGAGGGGCAAAGGGTCAGAAAAAGATACCGGTAATAATAACTCTCAGGACGTTGATTCGAAGATGGAGACTGATGCTGACGCTTCTGCTGCTGCTGAGATTGTAAGTTCTGTTCTCGGATGACCTATAGTTTGGTATAAACATGTGATAAACAAGTAATTTGTCAAGAATCTTACTTCTCTCTCCCTCCCACCCCCCCCCCCTCTCTATACCTTTATCAGGTGCAACAACCTTCCGGAGTCTTAATCGAACGTGATATGAATGACCTGCTATTGTATTCTCCAAATCAAATTCGTTTTAGCGCGGATAAAATTCACATTTCAAGCTCTAGAACTCCCAAAAACCTGAACAACAGAAGCTTGGAAGCGGCCCCGAATCAGAATATTGCTCCAAAATCATTTCATGGAAATCCCTACACGAGTGATTGCTCCCCATCTCTTCGTGTAAAGGAGCATGAAATTTCTTCAGTTCGACCGTCTCATTGTCCATCTGCCCCTGGGGAGAATTCTGGTGATCATACTGGGAATGATGCTGGTTTCGAAACATTCAGCATGTAATATTCATTTCATCACTTTGTTAATTTTTATTTTTGAGGGTCATTACTCGCTATTCCCACCTTTCATCATTCACTCTATTTTCGCTAAATCCTCCAATGAGAGGTACTTTTCTGGTCTCTGATTGCTTGTTTTGCGGGGTTTTGTTGCCAGATTTGGTGGAACACCTTTTAGAAGAAGCATTGAATCACCTTCAGCATGGAAGTCCCCTTGGTTCATTAACACTTTTCTGACTAGCCCCAGAATTGATACTGAAATATCAATTGAGGTACTTCAAATTCTGTTGGATGTTTCCTGCCTTAATGCAGATCACATTTTCCCTCTACTGACTCTAAATAACATATCGACAGGATTTTGGGTATTTAATGAGCCCTGGTGATAGAAGCTATGATGCAATTGGGTGGATGAAGCAGGTCAAGGAACAAACTGCGGCTGCATATGCCAATGCTGAGGAGATTTTGGAAATTGACCCTCCCAAAGCAAAAGATGCATCTGGAAATGCTGGGGATGGGGATCAAGAAAGAAGAGATCCTCATAACCAGCCTGGCAATCATTGTCAGTTAGCTTCTTCAAATGCTTTGGTAAAGCCATATTAATTTACTCAACTTCCGTCTTTTCTGTGGCGAATTTTTTGTATCGCCAATTAATATATGTCATTTAGCTAAGTGAAGTATGTTTGCAGATGGAGCGAAGGGTACTTGACTTCAGTGAATGTGGAACACCTGGAAAGGAGAACAACAAATCTTCAGCCATGACCTCCTCAAGCCCCTCTTCATATTTGTTGAAAGGCTGTAGATAGCTGCTTGTTCGTTAATTGTTATAATGAAAGGCGCCGGTTGATTAGGGTTTGCGATTCTTGTGACATTTATATTTATATATATAATGTATTTTAAAAATTGATTTTGTTCCTTTATTTTCATGATAATCAGATTTGCCAATTAGTTTTTGAAATTCATTTTTCTCTACAAAAAAATAAACGTAAAAGGAAGTATCGACTACGAGTTCGAATTTTGGGGAAATCATGGGCCGTGGTCGCCTACGACAGGTGCGCATGAGCCTGTAGTCTACCGAGGGTCGGATACATGTCCCCACCCCCATTGCCCATTCGACATCTCTCCCTTATTGATAAGGAAAAACTGAAGAGAACAGCCCGCATTTAATCGATGACGCAATATTAAAAAATAACGATAAAGGAAATTGCTTTAATGATGGTTTAAGATCTCAATATTTTTACCCGAACTGCGAGAGGTAGATTCTTGCTCAAAATTGGAATACATTTTCTTGTTTTGGTGGCAATTATTACAAGAAAGAATCATGCAAGTCCTCCAATAGGGGACAGGTTGACAACTGCCTTCAGTATCATAGTTTAGACGACTTACGTAACAGCTGCATGTATTGCATCTGCTAGATGTGGCACTGTTTTGGAGCTCAGACCGGCCATGCTAATCCTCCTGCACAATCAACGGTGGTAGTTGAGTCATACGCATGATTCGAAATTTACTTTGTTCTCATATGTGTCTTTGTACATCCTTTCCTGGGTACAATTTTCTTTTACAATTAATTAATATATTCCGTATCATTATCATTTCTTTTTAACAGCTCATGATTGATACTGAAGTTTTTAATCAAGTTTACTTCTGATCATATGTTAGTTAGATAAAGAGATGAGGCAGGGGGATTCTGGTCATCAGAATCGACAGCAAAATAAAGGAAATAAAAGATGCAGTCAGTCAACGAAGTCATGAATAGAGCTTCTTACCCATCAGATGTCATGTATACATGATACTCTTTAGTCATGAAGGAAACCTGCTCTCGGTTCAATCCTGTGAAAGTAAACATTCCAATCTGCTTGATAATGTGACTCCAATCACCAGGCGTACCTGACCCAATCCAATGAGAAATAAGTATAGCTGGGGCAGAAGTTTCATGTATCAACTAAGAGGTGGACATGCCCCAAATATAAGTACGACAGATTAAATGATACAATCACAAGTACTCGTGCAGCGATCAAGATGGGCCACCCAAGAAGAAACAGGGAAATGTAAAGGAGAAAGAACATCGTAAAGGCACACCTCTGGCCTGCAAAGCATCAAAAAGTTGCTGGCGCATGCTGATAACTCAACAGTCCATTCATTGTACAATTCCCTGAAATACAAGAAACAGGTCTGCATAAGAGGAAAAATTTGACGACAAGAAAAATCATTGAACATATGGAACCAACATGTAAAACGAAGCAATCTCAGCCATAATTCATCTACTCTAATAAACAGCATGGTTATTATGAACTCCTTTCTGAGGCTATCACTATTATATTGGACACACGACCTCCGTATATGCTATAGTCAATAACCATTAAATTCATCGCTCAGACTTTCCCCATTCAACACTATCAGTTATCACAAAAGAAAATATCGTCAACAAGAAATCCTTCTTTGCATATCAGTTTTAAAGGCAACCAGAAAATTCTTGGCTGATTACCGGTCTTTGAGAATGGCAGCTACAATGGATGCACCATGGATGGGCGGACTTGAATACATGGGCCTGATAACTAGTTTCAGCTGGCTTTCAACCCTGCTAGCAACATCAGCTGACTTGCAGACCTAGATTAATCAGTAGAAGAGAACATCAATTTTTTGCACTAGAAAACTTTCTATTAGAAGTTCATGCTAATGTGCTAAAATGAAGAAGAAGATCCCAACATATGACCCAAGCAATCTTACAATACTTAAGGCGCCAACACGCTCTGCATAAAGCCCCATGTTCTTCGCATAACTCTGAGCCATCAGTAATTCCCCCCATCAGCAACAAATATACGAACAGACTGTGCATCTGCATCTAGACTTCCGCTGGCAAAACCCTACCATGCAAATAGAAGATTATATTTTGTAACATTTAATTAAAAGATACGCATCTAAATCATAATAAAACAAAGTCCTTGTTAGGGACCATGTCAGGCTCTATAACTCCTCCGCACCTGATAAGCACTATCAAAGAAAGGCAACAAAGCTTTTGATCTTATCAGCTGCCTTATTTGCTCCCATTGCACCGGGGTTGGATCAACACCAGTTGGGTTATGTGCACATGCATGTAACAAGACAATAGATCCGGATGGAGCAGAACCAAGGTCTTTCAAGAGTCCTGTTATTATCCGAAATGTGGATCATGATATAAACTCTCGTGGAAGTAAAAACTTGGTAATTACTAATTATGAAGTATACAAACAAGGATACAATCATACAAAGTTTCAGGTGAAGATATCAATTATAACCTTGAAAATCAAGCCCTCGTGTCTCTGGAGCATAGTAGCGATAATTTTTGGCAGGGTACCCCAAGTAGGCAGAGGCAAGTATATAGTCCGCTGCAAAGCCAAGGGCAGCCAAAAATAGGTTAACTTCCTCCATTTAATAATCAATTTAAAGGACAAAATACAGAGTAAAGTCAATGGTCATGCATCTTACTTGATGATAATGTCCGGCCAAAAATTCACCTCCAACTCTTAATGATCCAGTACCGGACAAGCCTTGAACAGTAGTTACCCTGTTCTCTTGAATAGCAGGGCTATGACAAAAAAGCAAGCAAGAACCCAGTTAGGCATTGACTAAGCAAAAAATCTATCGAATCTGACAATCACTTCATACAAAGGTATTAGATTTCTAACCTGTCAGCTCCAAAAATAAGCTTAGCACTCAATTTGTTGAAGTCGGCAATTCCAACAATTGGAAGGTATTCCTTGTTGTAAGGCCTGAAAATAAATGGGAATTTATCTAAATTTTCATCTCAAATTGAGGACAAAGAACGTATAGCCACCTACTAACCCGTCATTCAAGATTTGCTGTTCTACTATTTTGACGACATTCAAAACAAGAAGTTTTCCTTCCTGTAACCGTACCAAAAATATGAACGTGTGCCAAGTATTAAATTCTAGATTACGTTGTCAGACATTTGGCCATTCCATTGTAAATAATCGACAACCACAACCGTGACTGAGTAACACTCACGGACTCACCTCTGTCCGGTAAGCACCAACACCCAAATTCAGCTTAACTGGGCTTGGGTCTTTGTTGTAAGCAACAGTTACCTACGTTAAAAAGCATGACAATCAAAGCAGTGAGGTCAATAAAATGTTAGAAAAAAGCTTCAAAACAGTTGAAATAAAGCTGCACGAACTAGATGCATAAGAAGACTGGCTTGATTCAGCATTAAAATTGTCAATGTACTAGGACTTTGCATTCAACTTCACCAACTACAAATACTCTCAATTTCAAAGGATCTGGATTCACTGAACGCGTTAAGAGGTGCGTGTATCTATTATCGTATTATCGAAACATGTACCAGGCCATCAGATACCCTGCTGATTTGGCATTCCGATGATACTTCAATAACTAGTCGAAAACAATCTATAAGTTAAAACAATAAGTTATGATAAAGTAAAGTGATAGATATTCAGGTTTCTATTGTCCGATAAAACAGAAGAATTAACTGGAAAAAGGAAAAAACGTGACGTAGAAGACGAGTAGATGACTATGAACGCTTTGTACGGAACAACAAATAAGAAGATTGATCCATGAGAACCGATGATCCGGCGAGGCTGATATTGCTCGGAAGACAAAAGCCACGAGAAGTATATTATACGAGGTACAGCTATAGATCGAACCTACGGCTTCGGTAACGTAATAAGTATTCTCCATTGTATTGGAATTTGAAACTCTTGTTGGGAATCAATAAATGAATAAGCACAGGTTCATTTAAAAGAGGCGAAGGGCGAAAAGGGAGAATTAAAAACAAAATGATGAGAAAATGAAACAGAGAAAGAGAGAGTACCCCAAGGATAGGATCTTCAGGAGCAGAGACAAGGTGAGCGAAGACAGAATCGGCGGCGGAAGAAGCCATTGAAAGTGGAAGTAGGTGCTTGGCAAGAATGGCTAGTCTACGATGGCGGGGCGTGGTTCAGAGCGACTGGCTGATGAACAATGAAACTTCAACTCTATGCTGCAAAACTTCGACTCAGTCAAGGAGTGGCATTTTTTACAATAATGCTATACACAGTAAATTTTTTTTACCTAATATATTACACAGTAAAAAATATTTATTAAAAATTATATTAAAATTCGTTTTCTACTAAATAATTTTTAATAATAAGGGTTGATAATCAAAATATAAAATATTAAAATTTTTAATTTAAATTTTTAAAAGTTATAGAGATTATATATAACTTATCTAAAGTTAGGGATTTATGTATTTAAGCTATAAAAACTCAAACCCTTCAAATCATTCAATATTATATATAAAAATTATAATAAATTACACTATTCACCATTAGTAATAATTCAGCTTCTTCTTCTTCTTTTTTTTTTTTACTTCATGCATGGTAAGAAAATATCTTATATCTAGCCAAGATTTTAAGTTAGGCCGGAGTTCTTAAATTAAAATATTAACAATTTAAAAAATAGTAACCAAATATAAAACTAGCCGTGCTTATGTATAATAAATTATATTTCTTCACATATTTTAATAGGGTATAAATATTGGAGAATTAAGTCTAATGTTTAAGAAACTTTCAAGTCATTATCTCTCTTTATGTAGGGTTTAGATTTTCAACGTTGGGAAATCAATGCGGTAGTAGCTGAATCAAAAATTTGGTGCCACTCTGAGCAACACGTGATCCTCTTACCCAGTGGGAAGCATTCCAATACCATTTGGGACCAAAATTTGCATTCTCGCACCAACATCAATGAGACCACCTGGTATGGACACCTTTCTCAACATATTATTGTCCTAACAAGTATAAGTTAGGACGCATTCAGTTTAAGGTCAATCAACAAGTAGTCACAAGCTATTCTTAATTTCACTAGTTGTATGTATTCATTTACTCTCTGCCACAAAAACAGGTTTGTATGAGAACGCACATATCCATTAGTTGAATGAGATTGATCATGTCTATGTCCATCAATCAACAATGGTGAGAGCATCATGCTAAACATTATCCATTCTTAGAATACTGTGAGCCTCTTCCCAAGGTATGCTCTTATCTTCTTTGCTCAGTTATTATTATTATCAATCAAAAGTTCTATAGAAGAAAATGAAATTCAATCAACAAGTAGTCACAAGCTATTCTGGTGTCCTTTACTTTTTCTTCTTTTTCACTTTCTGGTTCTTTTCTGCTCAAAACTTGGGCAACAATATGAGAAAAAAAATTAGAGCTAAAGTAAGTGTGGTGAGTCCTCATGTTCACGTGAGATGGGCAATACTAGAAAGGATTGACGGAAATCAGGTATTAGAGAAGGGTTGCCATGGCCGGAGCTCGCGGCTTGAGGACCCACAGCCAGAAGACTAATATCCAATGCAATTGCAGTTATCTGCATAATCATGAGCAACAATCAGATTTAGTTTCTAACAAAAGCTTCCACAATTAATCTCTCTAAATTTTTTGTTTGTAGTGCTAAATGTCTGTAGTATCAAGCATTTGACTGAACTAGTGAACTAGCTTAGCGTGCAAGAAAACAACATCAACTGCTAGAATTCAAGAAATTATTACCTGAGGTACTAATGATACCAGAAGGATAATGCGACACATGAACAAGTGGAAGAGGATAAAAGTCCTGAAATTCTCGTCAACGTATTCATTTACTCTCTGCCACAAAAACAGGCATGTATGAGAACGCACATATCCATTAGTTGAATGAGATTGATCATGTCTATGTCCATCAATCAACAATGGTGAGAGCATCATGCTAAACATTATCCATTCTTAGAATACGGTGAGACTCTTCCCAAGCTATGCTCTTATCTTCTTTGCTCAGTTACTATTATTATCAATCAAAAGTTCTATAGAAGAAAATTAAATTCAATCAATAAGCAGTGACCCCAAAAAAAATCAGCTAGTTATAATTTGAAGCTTGAATCTTGTATGTAAGGGTTTTGCTTGGAAGTCTCTAGCCCATGATTATGCTATGGAAGGTTAATATGACAAATTTGAGAAAGCATACCGCTACCCAGTTCATCGAGATGAATATAATGACAACCACAGCAATTTCCAATACAAGAAGACAGCAGATGACCGCAACGTACTGAAATTTGTGAAGGATCAAACTAAATTTATAACTGAACAATGTCTGAGAAAATTAATAGAAAAATGTTCAAAGAAGAGGATACTATCGAAAGCATGCAATCGTTGAAACAGTTGGCGACTACATAACCGCATGTCGTGCCTAAGCACAGAGCAATTCCTATGGCCAGAAATGTGTGTATAAGCCTGTTCAACAGAAGCAGAAGCTCCAATTCGTCACAGTTAAAAAAATACCCAAAATAGCATGGAAATGAATAATCTATTTGGAGAAAACTCTTCATTCTACGATTTGACAGAACCACACCTTCAGTTCAGCTGTTCACTGGCAAAGGTGAAAACAGCATTTAACTTGCAAATAAATCAAGTATCATGATGCATAAGAGTGATAAAACCAAGTAAAATCAGTACACGGAGTGTTGGAAAAATGTTCGATGAACGATCGAAATACAAAAAGTATGAGGTTGAAGAGGGAGAATAAAAAACGAAACTTACAATGGTGTGGTTGAGAAAGACAATCCAACTGTTTTTTCATGCCATGTTTTCAGAAACCAAAGACAATAGAGAATAATTCCGACCCCGTAGATGGTTACAATTGAATTAACTACCCTGCTCAATTTCATCCAGAAAAATCTGTCGCGATTCAACATCTCTGACTGAGAAACGATCGGTCACGGGAGAACGACGATCACTTTATCAGAAGCAAAAGCTCAAATTTATCGGGAGTCGTGAGGAATTCGCCATTCCTAAATGCATTGAAATGTTTGTTTTCGCAATAATTGAAGACAAATAGCTGGTAATCTGGAGTTTTTTTTTTATATAAAAAAATTTAGATAAATTTAACACGATTCTCCCACTCAAATTATATATCCTAAAATTTAAAGAGTATTTAAAAAAAATTATGAGATCATTTATTAAATTAGTCTTTACAACGATAATAGAAATCTAAATCCTATCCTTATAAAACACGAGTCTATTTTTTATTATCTGTATCAACTTTTTAAAAAATTTAAATTCGCTCTATGGCTTCCACATGGGGCATTTAACGTTGGTGGGCATGAGAATGCTTATTTTCTTGGTGGGGGTGGGGTGGCTGGATTCCAAGTTTTTTTTTAATACTAAAAGTTTAAATAATTTTAGTACCAATTTTTTTATTAAAATTAAGACACAACCTTAAAATTTAGAGAGCATTTATAAGAGATTTATGAGATCGTCTATCAAAAAAATTCTTACAATAATAACAAAAATCAAACTCATATTTTTATAAGATACAGTCACATTTTTTACTATATATATCAAACTCTAAATTCTAATTTTTTTTTGGTAAAAAAATTTTTAGAAAGAGATTAGGTTCACCCACAATTTAAAGACAGGGTAAAATCTTCCTTTCTCCTAAATGATACTAATATTAGGCAGAGCGAGCTGTCTATTATCTTCAAACGTAAATTTAAGCGTCTAAGAGCTAAAATACCTCCCTAAACATCACGATTAAAATTATAATAAAATAATACTTCTTAAAAATTATATACACTCTAGATAGATATATTTCTCACCAATCTAAATTTCAAGTTAAATTTTAAGCTTAATGACGGCGACAGAACAAGCCTCATCTAACCAACTTTTAAACATGTTAATTGTTCAGTAGACCAATCGCGCGAATCGGTTGAGCGAAAAGCAAGTCATAAGCTACGGCCTCATTAAATATTCCTCTAAGGGTGTGTTTGGATTAACTTTTGGAGAATAGATTTTAGGAAAAATAGATTTTGGAGAATAGATTTTAGGGAGAATAGATTTTGAGAAGAATAGATTTTGGGAATAGAGATGTTTGGATGATTAGTAGTAGAATCACTTTTTATATTGGTAAATTACTAAAAAGGGTATGATATGATTAAAAGTAAGAGAGATAAAAGATGATGAAGAAGAAAGAGGAGAGAGAAGAGAGTGTAGAGAGGAGAGAGGAGAGAGAAAAAGAGATATAAGAGAGGAGAGCGGAAAGAAAAAAAGAGAGATAAGATAATAGAGAAGAGAGAGGAGAGAGGGTGTAAAAAAAGTAAGGGTATAATAGTAATTGGATAATCCAAAACCTAGGTTTCAAAGAAAAAGCTATTTTCAGTAGCTTATTCAAAACCTAGGTTTCAAACCGAGGTTTTGCCCAGAATCAATTCTCAACAAAAATGACTGTTTGTGTAAAAATTTTCCAAACTACGGTTTTAGCCAGAATTCATTCCTAATATCCAAACACACGCTAAATAGAAATTTCAAAACGTGACGGCTGGCATTGCAATTAATGCGGGTAAGTTTCAAGTGTATTAATTTCTTTTTTTTAAAAAAATAATAATTAAACACGTGAGTATAATTTCTCATCTTCACGTACGTGGATTTGATTATCAGGTTTAAAGAGTAACACGCTGCCATTAGCCTAAAAAATAAATCACATTAAATTAATGAATAATATAGTTTATTACATATTTTAGATTTACATTGATATTGATACCAGATAGAGTAAAGTAATTTAAGTAAATCTCGCAACATCGAATTAACCAACCCCAAAGGAATCTTATTTGCCCAAGCAATTCGGCTTTAGATTGAAATGACTCGCTTAAATCTCCAAAAATTATAAGTCAACAGCCATGTAAGTTCACATTAAATCAAGATCAACGAGTCTATAAAATGGCTGCGATTTTACTTTAAGGAATCATTCTGTTAGAACAAAATCTGAGGGACTAAAAAAGATTTTTTATGACCAAAGTAAAAAACAACTTTCTTTCTGTAAGTATAGTACTTAGATGGTGCTATGAAGCATGAGTAAAAACATTGGCGGCGCACTCGAAGAATTATGTACTTAATCCCTTATAGAAACAATAAGAATTTTACGTCATTTCCTAAATATAAATAAAATCAGGTGAAAAAAAATAGTGTTACATGGGAAAAGCTAACTACAATCTACCTCAAAATACTCGACAACTCTAGACAACTCGATCAGGCAAACAGGTCCATTCGATTTGAAGAATAGGCAAACTTAGTCGAGTTTTATACCATCCATCTCATTGATCACCCCTTCAAGCTGCAAACAGCCACAAACAAAATGATCAAGAGAGATTCGAATAAAACAGCATTCGGATTGCTGTGCAGGAATAAGCAGCATACCTTGACAATCTGCCGTAAAAAATAATCACCATATCGTTTGGGGAACTTGGGCTCTACAACATGAATCAAGTCCTGCAGCAAATGATTTCGAAAATCTAATTTTCAAATGGTAGCAAGGCTAATATAAACTTCTGCCAACATCTATTATGGGCCTGTTTGGAAACTTTTCAAACTAAAAGTTTTAAAAGATTTATAGCCCAAAATTTAATTTGAAATTTTTTTAAAAACCACCATATTTATCCAAAACAGATTTTGAACCAAACTATAATTTAAAATTAAGATTTTAGATAAACTATTGAGACTAACTTTTAGAACAGCAAAAGACCTTATAAACTACCCAATTACTATTTTACCCTTATTTTTTTTCACCCTCTCTCCTCTCTCCTCTCTCTTCTCTCTATTCTCTTCTCTCTTCTCCACCTTCTCTCCTATCTCCTTTCTCATATTTTTAATAAAACCATACATTTTATCATAATTTGCTAATCACAAAAGTCCTTCTGGTAATAACTATCCAAATACTCATTTATTCAAAACTACTTTTTTTCTATAAACTCTTCTTCAAAAGCACTTTTCCAAAAGCTACTCAAAAATCTTTTTTTTTTCCATAAACCTTTTTCTAAAATCCTATCCAAACACACACTATGCATAAGTCGCAAAAAAGCAACTAGTTTAGTTAAAGCAAGAAAATTAAACATGATGTCAAACTTGGCGTTATGAGCAGTCTAGGTTTAAGGGGATTTGATCATTAATTTAACAAGAATTTAGAAGCAATTGGCTAGTTCGAATGCATTATTTGAAATAAGAACCCCTTTAAAGACAAAGTAAATATGACAGAAGAAAAATTCAATAAGCTTACGTCATCAATGTAGAAATCTACATCAGCATTGGATACAATTTTTCTGTCACTATCAACGGCATGCGTCTTGTGCTTATATGTCAACAAAATTGACCTGTCAAGCATCACAATAGACTCAGATCAAGCATCTTATTCACAAAATTATCTACGAACAACAAAACATGGCAAGGGAATGTTCATAAAATGCGAGGTGTCTAACCTTAAAGTGGCTTCATCCACTTCTATGTAACTTGCTAATTTCGCTAGAGAGATTGTTGAATACACTTTCAAGAAAGTCCGGACACCTGATAACAATTGTTGCTGCTTCACTTCATAAAGGAACAATTTCAACTGAAGTCTATAGGCATCCTGCCAAAATGAACACCATTAAAAAACTTACAATAAAAAGCATAGATGAAAAGAGACATTTATAACTATCCTAGTTTTATTCTCCCTTCAAGAAAGAGACAGGGAAATGCATGGTTCACCCATGCTACGGTGGAGGGCAAAGGAGAACTATGACTTCAAATTCCATACTTGGTATCTATTGGCGCTAAACACTTAAATGCCATACTTTTGTAGTCCAAAAGTAGTACCTGGTTGTAATTTACTAGAGGCTCCTCAAATCTAGGTGCCGAAGGGGTAATAAACTTGGGGCAAGCATATGAGAAGAGCTCATCATAGATAGCAAATGCCTCATCATCATATCTTTGCATTCCAATCATTTTTTCACCATACTTTTCCCGTAACTGAGAGTTCACTGTTTCATCAACCAACTGGTTTTGGGGGCAGAGGGAAAGGCAGATTGCCAGCAAGGCGTACATTTGCTCATTCTTCTTTAGTATTTGCTCATACTGTGGAGAATTCTGATGATATTGCTTTGACTTGTAGATGTACAAAAGAATTTTGTTAAATTCATGAATTGCTTCCACATATCTGTAGAAAAGATTACATATTAGCCTATATAAAAAGCAATTGAAAGTATAATACAAGAACAAAACCATAACACGAACTTCTTTTATGTTATTAAACATACAAGAAAGTTAAAAGGAAACAAATGGCTATAGTTAATGGAGCGTGCTTTATCAAGATGTCCTTAATTTGGGGAGGAGGGGCTTGTTGACATTCAAACCTCAGGGGTGCGGATTCCACACGTACAGCTCGTCAGCTTCAATTTGATTATTCAGTTCTCAAAATAATTATTCTTTTTCCAAAAAAAAAACAAGAAAAAGAGCAATATATTATGAATTAAGTGGCATCAAGCTCTACTATCAAAAATAATAAAAATATCAAGATGCACCAAAGTTTGAAAAGGCTCTTGAACATCTCACCTCCGCAACATAAGATTCGCAAAACCATAATGATAGATGGTGGCAATGTGGCTTCCGATAACACTGGTGTAAACTCCTTGTTGACTGATATCAACAGGAAGGAGGCACTTTAAACCAGTCTGATAATCTCCCAAAAGACAATGAACGCGCAGTAACGCAATCGTGCTGAAATACCCCAAAACCTTCAGGACATTACTTCCTCCATCGTAGCTATACCCATCAGTAGCCGTAAACTGTTCTAGGCCATCCTTCTCACGCTCAAGAATTCGAATGATCGAAGACTTCTCCACAAGGGCTTGCAAGAAGTTGAGAACACCATACACGTTCCAAGCCTTTGAAATGGAATCACAACACTCTCAGCTTATAACATGAAAAGAAACAAATCCTACAGCTAGACACTCAAAGCATGCATCTTAAATAACCCAAATTGATTATTCTTTGAGTTTGAACCAAATGGATAGTTACTTTCATCAAAAACAGAAAACCGTAAGCTGCCTATCTGATATTTTCCTCTTCCCCGCAAATAACAAACCAAGAAATCACAACAGAAAAACTTCAGTTAGCCACTTGAAAAACTACCTGGTCATACTGCTTCAGGATCGCAATTTCATGTTCAGTTTTATTCTTCATCTTTGCTCTATACTGACAAAAGCTTTGAAACTGGTAAACAAACTCATCCACCATATCCCACAACCACTGGTTGGGTAGCTGCATATTGACAACACCATGTAACACAACCTGAAAAAGGCTACAATAATTGTCCCAGGAATCTATCCTCTGCTTGAGAGTTGGGATGAGCCTGGCGTAGAGGTGACGAAACCACATCTCACGGTATAGGAGGCAGAAGACGTGGTCATTGTCAACGTAGACAGAGACGGCGTCGACAGAGGGCCAGGGAGTGTCCTTGAAGAGACGCTCCGAGAGGGTCTGGAAGGAGTTCTCGTACATCTGGTGAATCTCGTACACATTCTTCTCTCGAATGTGACGGTAGAGGTGAACGACGAATGACTTCACAGAGTCTGGTACGAAGTTTGGATCATATCCCATGTCCTGAGATTGTGGAGGTGGTAGCTGGTGGGGGTCGTCGTAGCCGGCACGTGAATCTTCGTACTCATCGGTAGCCATGGTTGCTAAAGTGTAAGGACTAGGCTTCCGAGATGCTTGGCCAGGAGTCCAGAGCGCCGGGGAGTAATGGCGACGAGGAAGGAGACTCAGACTCCTCTGCTACGATGATTTGTAGGGTTCACCGTAATCCGATTGACGATTCGATTAAGCTAGACTCGGGTCGGGGCCGATTTTGGGCTTAGCAATCGACGAGGCCTATTTAGACACATCACCCATCCATAGGGAGGGCCGGATTAACATGTGAAAATTCGTCCACTAAGATCAGATTAATCTTTGTATCAAAAAAAAAAAAATCAGATTAATCTAGTTGAACATAAAATTTGATGACCAACCTAATCTATGAATTCAATTACCAAAGGAGTAAGACATATAACTATTTAAAATTTATTCGATCTTTGAGAGTATCATTTTGTTGTGATTTTAGTCGCTGCACTTATGAAGGTATCATAACTCTTAAACGCCTAAATTTATGTCTAAGGATAGTTGACAGCTCGCCCTGTCTAATATTAGTATTACTTAAGAAGAAGGTAGACTTTATCCTGCACTTATATCGTGGGTAAACCTTGCCCAGTGGGGGAATCTTCGGGTACTGCGATAGTGCTATGTATAATTTTCTGTATGAACACAAAATTGAGATAATATAGCATCCACATGCCCAACTTTACGTAATGTTGTTATTGTCATGAGATATATAAACTAACATAGGCAATACCAACGGGGGTTAGTCTGAGTGGTAAGCGGCTCGGTATCGCTTAAGCGAGGTCTCGAGTTCGAGCTTTGGCGTACGCAAAAAATTCCCGTTGGGAGACTCACCCACCATAGCCAGGTGCGCGACGTGGGTCGGATCCGGATGTAGTCGGGGCAAAGCTCCGGTGAACCGGGTGGGCAACAAAAAAAAAAACTAACATAGGCATTATATGTAGCATGAAGTATAAATCAATTGTAATATTATTCATAATTCATTAATAGAATGACTACTTTATATGAGGCCTAAGCTTTTTATGAAATTTAAGTTGATTTTCACTATTTATAGTTTAAAAATAAGGCAAATTCTGAAAAAAAAATATATTATCTACATCAAAATATATGAATATATATTCTAGACTTTGTCCAATACAAGAGATGAAATAAATAATAATATGAGGGAATATAATTTGTTTAAAAAAAATCAGAAGTGTTAAGATTAAAAAATATAATTATTTTTTTACGAAAATTTAAAAACTGTTAATCTAGTGTCTGCAGTATTATCCCTCGTCCGAACCCTACTCGTCTTGCGACTTTTAACGTTAATCTAGTGTCTGCAGTATTATCCCTCTTAAGCTCCAAGAATCAACCGCATCACATTCAAAGTGTTTTAAGGTATAGAAAGCCAAAACTCGATTATCTGGCATGCGCATAAGTAAATGTAAATGGAAAAGATCAGGAAAAAGGTTGGTTAAATACTTTCCCTTGACTAAATAACCCAAAGCAAGAGTCAGATCATTCACGGGTTAACCACTCGAAAATTACTCTGATTTCCTAATAATATATTAATCTACAGCACTATTAAAAAAAAAAAAGAAGCACCCTTACCCTTAATTAGCATCTGTTTGTGTCAGTTGAGTTACATGAGGTACCCCTCACGAAGCATACCACTGAATTTGCCAGGGTTCAGAGTCGCTCCATATTCGAATTGGTATGAGCGTGAGGTACCTCGTTGTAACCTTCAGGTTCGTCTTCATCATCAGAGGATAGAAGGGATGACCCCATCCACGCTTTAAAACCTTCATGAACACGCCTTTCAACCTCTGGTGTGACCTCCATGGGATTTGCTTCCAGCATTTCTAGCCCAATATTTCTACCACTAAAGTCTCCCTCATCAAGAATCACCGATGCCTTTCTCCTTAGGAAGAAGGCAGTACCACCATATAGAATAACTAATCCCCACGACGAAACTTCATAACACCAAAACAGGGGTACAGAGCAGTTGCTCACAAATGTCAGGAGGCTTGAACCAAGAAACAATGCAAGAAGACCAAAAACGATAGTAAATATGAGATTCAAGATAGATAGGCAGCGAACGCCTCCTGTAGGTTGTCCAAACAAAGCATATGATAGGATCAATACTCTATCAATAACCATATCCCACAATAATCAATACTCTATCATATGTCAAGCAGAAGATAATTAGCGATGCTACAGTATTGCAAAGAGGAGCACACACTCATGGCAAGATCTTTAACTACAGTCCTTCTTAGTTCTTATCATAAACTGATAAAGAAAATAGCATACCTCTTCTTGAAGCACAATAGTTATTTTCAACCACCTTCAAGCATCCATGCCTAGCTGGAGCAGAATAAGCGACAGCAATGCCTGCAAGATAATTATCGTTTGAAAAATTAAATCATCTGGCATAGCTAAAAAGATGTTTTACCATATGATACTGTAGAGATATTGTAGTGATATTATAAGATATGTAATATTCCGTCATTAGTACAGATGATACGATATGATACTGATATGATATTGTATTATTAATGTCTAGGATATATCATTAATGTCTAAGATTACCCATTGTATCTATAAATACCTATTCAGCATATCAATGAAATACAAGGAGTATTTTTCACATCTCTTTTCTCCCAGAATCAACATGGTATCAGAGGTGTGAGTTTTGGATTCCTGTCTGGGTGTTTTTTTTTTGCGTCAGATCTTCTGGTTTTGGTCTCTGTTTCCGACAGCACTGTGCTCGCCGGAGATCTCCTCTTTTCCGACGACGTTTCCAGACACGCGCCAGCTAGGGAGGATCGCACGGCCCCGATCGGCGTTTCCCCAAAGTTTCGTGGCCATCTGAGCAGCGCGTGACGCTCACGCGCCACCGTCAGTCCGCCGGTAATTTCACTCGCCGGCGCGTGAGGCCTCCTCCGGTAACCTTTTTCGACGGCGTTTCACTTCTTTGGGATCGACTCAGCGTCCTTATTATATCCCTGGAGTCTTGTACCGTGATTCCGACTGGTCCATATTGGGTCCTCCGGTTTTGATCCGTTCATTCGCCGTGGTGATCCGTGTATTTGCAGTTTCTGATTCGTTTGACCCCTGGAGTGGTCTTCCTCTACTGGTTTGAACATATTTGTTCGTACGGGGCTCCCAGTGAAGCTACGGTAATTGGACAATCTAGTTCTTTTGGTTAATCGTTGTGCGGTTGTTTTCGTCTTTCCTTTGGTACTAATCTGTTTCTTTGATGGCTTCAATTAAGTCTCCAATGGTTTCTGAGATGGTTCCAATAGTCACTAAGATTACTGAATACAAATTGACTTGGAAAAATTATCTTGATTGGAGTAAATCTATTCGTATTTATTTTCGGAGTATTGAGAAAGAAGATCACTTGACCGATGACCCTCCAGAAGAGCAAGATTCCTCTCGCAAGTCATGGTTAAGGGATGATGCACGGCTTCTCCTACAAATTCGTAATTCTATTGACAGTGAGATCATGCCCTCTATTACTCACTGTGAATTTGTTAAGGAACTAATGGACTATTTGGCATTCTTATACTCAGGCAAGAATAATATTTCTCGTATATATGAGGTCTGCAGATCCTTCCATCGCGCCGACATGCCAGATGATCGTCCTCTCACCGCCTTCTTTATGGACTTCAAAGGAACGTATGAAGAACTCAATGCTCTCATGCCTATTTCTGATGAGAGGAAGGTTAATGTGTCTCACCGAGAGCAGATGGCTACCATGAGTTTTCTTACTGCACTTCCGTCTCGTTATGCGGCTGCCCAGTCTCAAATTTTATCTGGAGCTCATCTCCCCTCTCTTGAAGAAGCCTTCTCTCGTGTGTTGAGAATCGAACAAATCTCTTCACCAGCCCCTACTGTGCATACTAGCGCATTACTCAGCAGTGGTCAGAATAATGCTCGGGGCCACCTACTTATCGTGGTTCTACACCAGGGGGTTCTGCTCAGGAGTCGAAAGGCGTGATCTGTTACTATTGTAAGGAGCCAGGTCATACGAAACGTACGTGCCGTAAACTTCAGAACAAACAGAATCGACAAAATTCTGCACATGTGGCCACAACATCCAATGACATGGTTACCATTTCTGCTACTGAATATGCTCAATTAAAGTCTAGCAATCCTCCTGCTAGTGCTGCTATTGCAACAGGTAATGAGGCTACTGCCCTTGTCTCTTCTTCCTCCAAATGGATCATAGACTCTGGTGCTACTGACCACATGACAGGTAACCGCTATCTCTTCTCTACTTACAATTCTTATGCCAACCCTTCTAACATCACTATTGCGGACGGTTCCCAATCTCGTGTTCTTGGTTCTGGCACTGTTGAACCTACCTCCTTTATTCATTTGGACTCTGTACTCAATGTTCCTCAACTTGCTTTTAATCTTTTATCCCCTAGTAAACTTACTCGTCAATTAAACTGTTGCGTCTCACTTTTCCCTGATCATTGCCTGATACAGGATCTTTTGACGAAGAAGATTATTGGTAGAGGTTACGAATCTGGCGGTCATTACTTCCTTGCTGATCAGGAATCGCGTGCTGTAGCTTGTGTTGGTGGTGTCACTCCTTTTGAGGCACATTGTCGTTTGGGTCATTTATCTTTATCGTCTTTGAAAAAGGTTTATCCTCAGTTTCAACATTTGTCGTCCTTAGATTGTGAGTCATGTCAGTTTGCTAAACATCATCGCCTTCCTTTAATTTCTCGAGTCAATAAACGTGCTTCATCTCCTTTTGAGTTAGTGCACTCTGATGTTTAGGGTCCGTGTCCAGTTGCGTCTAAAGTTGGTTTCAAGTACTTTGTTACATTTGTTGATGATTATTCCCGTACCACTTGGTTATATCTAATGCAAAATCGCTCTGAATTGCTCTCTCACTTTTGCGCCTTTACTGCTGAAATTAAAAATCAATTCAATACTTCTATTCATACTTTGCGCAGTGATAACGCTAAAGAATACTTTTCTGCATCCTTTTGCTCTTTTATGCTTCAAAATGGTATTCTACATCAATCTTCCTGTGCGGATACACCGGCTCAGAATGGTGTTGCTGAAAGAAAAAATCGTCACTTATTAGAAGTAGCCCGTGCCCTCATGTTTCAAATGCAGGTTCCAAAACCTTTTTGGGCCGACGCGGTCTCCACTGCTTGCTTTCTCATCAATCGTATGCCATCCTCTGTTCTTGATGGTCACATTCCCTACACTACTCTCTTTCCTTCTAAACCTTTGTTTCCGATTGACCCTAAGATTTTTGGATGTGTGTGTTTTGTTCGAGATGTGCGTCCAAATATCTCTAAATTAGATCCCAAGTCCCTCAAGTGTGTCTTCCTTGGCTATTCCCGTGTGCAGAAAGGTTATAGGTGTTTCTCTCCGTCTCTTAATCGTTATATAGTTTCTGCTGATGTTACTTTTCAGGAATCTCTTGCTTATTTTGCCTCTACCACTTCAGCTTCTGCTCCTCCACCTGCGGAAGAGGATACTCTTCTGGTATACTCTGTCCTTCCTTCATCATCACCGGCCCCAGCTCCCGCACTGGCACCTGGTCAACCACCTTTGTCTCGGGTCTACACCAGACGTTTGAAGGAAACTACTCCTGCTCTTACGCCAGATTCTGTCCTACCATTGTCTACTTCCTCATCAGATCCTGCAGAAAGCACTGCTCATCCTGAGTCTAGCCCGATTCCTCCTTCTGAGACACCTCCTGTTCCTGATCCAGATCCCTCCCTTGATCTGCCTATTGCCCTCCGCAAAGGTAAACGCACTTGCACATATCCTATTTCGTCTTTTGTTTCATATAACCACCTATTCTCTGCTTCTCGTGCCTTTGTTACATCTTTAGACACTATTTCCGTACCTCATTCCCTACCTGAGGCCTTGTCCCACCCGGGTTGGCGTACTGCTATGGAAGAAGAGATGGCGACCCTTGATCGTGCTGGTACGTGGTCCTTAGTTGATTTACCGGCGGGAAAGAAAGCCATTGGGTGTAAATGGGTGTTGACCCCTAAAACTAAGGCTGATGGCTCCCTTGAACGCCTTAAAGCTCGTCTTGTTGCTAAAGGTTATGCCCAACAGTATGGTGTTGACTACTCTGAGACTTTTTCTCCTGTGGCCAAACTCTCCTCGGTTCGTCTCTTTATTTCTCTGGCCGCTACTTATGGTTGGGATCTCTCTCAGCTGGATATCAAAAATGCCTTCTTACATGGTGATCTTCTAGAAGAAGTGTATATGGAGCAACCGCCCGGTTTTGTTGCTCAGGGGGAGCATGGTAAAGTATGTCGGCTTAAGAGATCTTTATACGGCTTAAAGCAAAGCCCTCGAGCATGGTTTGACAGATTTAGTACTGTTGTGAAGGACTTTGGCTTATGTCAGAGTAAGTGTGATCATTCGGTGTTCTATCAGCGAACAAGTGCTGGCATGATTCTACTAGTTGTGTATGTCGATGACATTGTGATTACAGGGAGTGATACCTCAGGGATCTCATCA
The DNA here is from genome assembly GCA_037074615.1 of Leucaena leucocephala. Taxonomy (NCBI): domain Eukaryota; kingdom Viridiplantae; phylum Streptophyta; class Magnoliopsida; order Fabales; family Fabaceae; genus Leucaena; species Leucaena leucocephala. The sequence continues at coordinate 3,274,806 of CM073540.1, read as the reverse complement.
CTCAAGTCATTCCTTAACTCCCATTTTCAGACGAAGGATTTGGGTTCCCTAAAATATTTCTTGGGAATTGAAGTTTTGAGAAGCAGGAAGGGCATCTTATTGACTCAGAGAAAATATGTTCTCAATATGCTAAAAGAAACTGGTAAACTTGGAGCTGCCCCAACTAGCTTTCCTATGGTTTATAATCCGCTACTTGATGCTGATGGTAGTATACAATATGAAAATCCCATTGAAGCTGCTAAGAGCAAGCCATTTGAGAACCCAGAGAGGTATAGAAGATTAATTGGAAAATTGAACTATCTTACAGTTACCCGCCCTGATATTACTTATCCAGTAAGTGTTCTTAGCCAATTTATGGTCTCTCCAACTGTTCGACAGTGGGAAGCCTTGGAACATGTGCTACACTATTTGAAGGGATCTCCAGGTCGTGGGATACTGTACAAGAGTCATGGACATATAGATATTGAGTGTTTTTGTGATGCTGATCATGGTGGATCAAAGGCCACAAGACGGTCTACTACAGGTTACTGTGTCTTTGTCGGCGGCAACTTGGTATCTTGGAGAAGTAAGAAACAAAATGTAGTGTCACGGTCGAGTGCAGAAGCAGAATATAGAGCCATGGCACAGTCTATATGTGAGATAGTCTGGATATATCAGTTGATGACGGAGGTTGGCCTTCAAACCTCTTTACCGGCAAAATTATGGTGTGATAATAAAGCGGCTCTACACATAGCTTATAATTCGGTATTCCATGAACGCACGAAACATATTGAGATCGACTGTCACTTTATTCGAGACAAGCTCAAGGAAAATTTCATCTCTACAGGACATGTTCGATCCAGTGATTAACTAGGCGATCTCCTCACCAAAGCTCTTAATGGGGTTCGGATTGAATATCTTTGCAACAAGTTGGGTATGATTGACATCTATGCTCCAACTTGAGGGGGAGTGTAGAGATATTGTAGTGATATTATAAGATATGTAATATTCTGTCATTAGTACAGATGATACGATATGATACTGATATGATATTGTATTATTAATGTCTAGGATATATCATTAATGTCTAGGATTACCCATTGTATCTATAAATACCTATTCAGCATATCAATGAAATACAAGGAGTATTTTTCACATCTCTTTTCTCCCAGAATCAACAGATACGAAAATTTAGAAAACTACAATAAACAAAAAAGGATGTTCATTATTATGAAAAGACCTCGGTACGAAAAGCAGTAGATCAAAAGTTATTTCAACCATAAAAAGGAACTAAAAAAAACTCCTGCTCCTGCTCCATAAGATACAATGAAACCATGAAACTACACCTGGAATAGCCAAACCTGGTATAAACGCGACACCAGTTTCCGAACAAAACACCACCGACTATTACTACACTACCAAAGAACAGGTGTTTTATTGAAAAACTTCTAATGTACATCTATAGATCCGCATTATTTAGCTGAACTTTTGAAATAGCTCCCAATGCATTCCAGAATATTCTTAATTTCCAACAGGAAGTTCAGAGTCTTCTCTTGAAACTGTAAGTAATCATTACTCAGACTAATTAAGTTGATGCCACTTGTATAGCTCTTAGAATCACAAATTTGAACAGCTGTACAGGTGGCTTGGCTCTGTTTAGAGTTTAAAAGGATATGACTCTGGTAGGCCATCTCAACTTAGATGAACCTCCTGTACAGTTGTTGTAGGCTAAGAATCCAACAGTTATGCTTAAGGGATTAATCTACATTCATAGAATAGAAACTGTTCCCTCCTAATTCGCATTTTAGAAATCCATCACTCAGTGCAAAATAGTAAGATGTAGAAAGCTTTTTGTAAATTCACTGGTCAATCAAACTCTGATAATCCTCCAGAGTAGCTTAGAAAACCTCGCTAATTTTCAAAATTATTTTCTATCACTGATATCAAGCATATTTCCAATATCCTTTGTAATCAATGATCTATCCCTAAATTTAGACAATTATAAACTAGATGATACAATGGAGTTCAAAATTACAAAATTTCCATTTATGTTGCCTGCGGAGAATGATTGTAAATATCAAAGAAGAGAGATAGCATCCAAGACCCAGGGCAGTAATAATTTTACATATCAATTCAACAAGCACCACTTCACCAAGAAAAACTTCATCGTTTATTATTTTCTTTGATCATTTATTCACATTACGGATACAGCCTACAGGTTTAGCTTATAATAAATTCATGGTTATTACTCATTCTTGGCAGGGATTTGATGTATCTTTTTCTCATACCAATAATAGCTTAACAGGCGTCACATCATACTAAGAAACTAGCATTCCACATCCATTAATCTTTTCAGCTTTTTGTTCCTTAATAGTTTGGCACAGAAGTAAAGAGACTCTTCCTTCATCACCCTAAAAGGATTTCAGATTTGATGGCAAGTATAGGCCCTTCCACTAAAAACCCAATCTCTGCCCTATTGCGTAATTCTTCCAACAATATGGCCAACCGTTTCCTCCTTGTTCAAAAGAGATTTCCAGCAGCCGCTCCATAAATTATTTATTTTCAAGAAGTTATCTATTATAAGTTCCTATATGCTCCCAAATGTGCTGCTAAACATGATATCCTCTCCACTAGAATTATAGATGCCTTAGTATTAAATTCGGAAACAAGTCGTGAGTGGCGAAAGGTGGTCTTCATAAAGAACGCGGCGTATCAATTATTATTTTGCTCCCTTTTCACATCAATCAGACAGAAACGAAGCAAAGCAAATTTTAAAACAATTCCTTACCAGCGATAAGATACACAACCGATACCAAGAAAATGATCATGGAAGGAATGAACACAACCATCCAGTAATAATCCGTAATTTCTTGATCCGTCAAAAAAAAGGCAGCGCCTGGAAACAGATAGGAATCCGATCCACCCTTCATACCCATCGGTATCGGCTGAAGCCTCCGAACAGAGCAGAATGGCCTCCTCCCTTCATTGCTTGGAAACATAATATTCAAACTGATAATCGTGCATACTATGATTGCAAGCCAAATGACAACAACAAAAGCCGTTATCAAAGGTCTCTGAAGCTTGCCCCATGCTTTTTCTTCTTCCCTGAGGCTCTCGTACTCGCGCTTAGGCATAAAAGCCTGGCGAAGCGCGTCACCGATTATCTCCATCGGATTGGGACGCAGTGAGTCCCTGCTCAGTGAAATTCGAACTCAAAATTCAACTCGATGATAACCGGTAGTCAGCGAATCGCGCTGGGTTGACATGTTACAGGAATTATAACCAGAGTTTAGAGTTGGACTCTAGGTTTTCTAACTTCATCCACGAAGCCTTTTTCAAGCCCTAAAATGTAAGTGCCAACTTGAACTCCAGTAATCTCCGGGCACGAGGATCAATTCAAAAGAGGGATTCGGATTCGGATTTCAGAGCAAAGTCTGAAACTCGATTGTTTAACATTTACAGGAACTCTGATTGAGAATTACAAATGCGGGATTAGGGTTTTAATCCTGTAGTGAATCATCTCGAGGAAATGCAAAATCCAGAGCGAAGTTCTACTAGTGAAAGGTTAAAACTTAAAAATCAATAACCACCGGCAACCAGGAAAGTGAAGAGAAAAGGTTTAACCTGACGTTGGCATGTTCCTTTCGAAATTTGGTATGCCAAGAAAAAAGCAACACTGCAATAGATAAATAAAAATACAAAGAATAAAACAATTTTAACACAAATCAAATTATAAAAACTAAGTTATAAACTCATTAAAATTATAAAAATTAAATAATTATTTTTTTATTAGTCATATATATATCTTTTTATTATTAATAATTTTATTTAAATTTTGATTTGACACTAAATATAAATATTTATTTTAACATATGATTTGAACTCTAGTCAAATTACTCAATTTTATTAAACCCAAACTCTCTATTGGCTATTATTCAGTTTTCTTTCAAAAGTTGAGTGTTATATGATTCTGCCCATGTCTTCATGTTGTTCAGTGATATTCCACTCATGCTGTTTTTATATTTTTCATCGCCGTACACACCATATTTTTTGCCGTCGCCGCCTTGTCACGTTTTCTTTTGTTTACTTTGGACTTAAGGGTATATTTAGATAAGATTTTAAAAAAAAATTATAAAAAAAATAAAATTTTAGATAGCTTATAAAAAAGATTTTAGAAAAGAGTTTATAGAAAAAAAATAATTTTAGATAAATGAGTATTTGGATAGTTATTACCAAAAGGAGTTTTGTAATTAGAGAATTGCTAAAAATGGTATGTATGATAGATGAGAGACGAGAAAGGGTAAAAAAAATATAGGAGAGAGGGTGAAAAAGATAGAGGAGAGATGAGAGATAGTGAAAAAGATATAGAAGATAAGAGAGATAGTAAAAAAGATAGAGGAGATAAGAGAGATAGTGAAAAATATAGAGAAAATATAAGAAAGAGTATAAGAAAAAGTAAGAGTAAAATAATAATTGAGTAGTTTATAAGTTCTTTTACGATTCAAAAAGTTACTCTAACCAATTTATCTGAAACTATAATTTTAAATTATAGTTTGATCTAAACTGAAATTTAGACAAATATAATTATTTATTTTAAAAAAAATTAAACTAAAATTTAAATATAATTTTTTTTAAAATCTAAATTTATAGAGTTTTTTAAATACTCTCTTAATCAAAACGAGTTATTGATCAATAACCGACAAAATAAGAATACCTTCCCAATGTTATATCACTCTCGAGTGTCCTAGTTAGCGGTGTGAGGGTTCTTTAAAAATGCCAAGGTGAAATTTTTGCCCATTTTATCTATTTTCCTAAAGTGGATTTGTTAGGATTGGTTACGTTTTTTACAAGTTTTCAAAATTTCTTTTCATCGGCATTAGCCGCTTACAGAGAGCAGATGAAGTGTGTATTTGGAGAGATTCTAAACTTAAAAAAAAAAAACTTTTAACCTAAATTTCAGTTTAAAAAAAATTAAAACAGTTATATTTATTTAAACAATTTTTGAACTAAACTATAATTTAAAAAAAAATTAAATAAGCTAGTCATATTAGTTTTTAAAACAGTAAATAGCTTATGAACTATCTAATTACTATTTTACCCTTATTTTTTTTTACATCCTCTTTTTTCTCCCATCTTTATTCTCTTTTCTTAATATTCTCTCTTCTCTCCTCTCTCATATCTCCTATTTCCTCGTCTCATCTCTCATCTCTTATACTTTTAATAAAATCATACTCTTTTCAGCAATTTACCAATTACAAAAATTATTTTACTAATAATTATCTAAATACTCATCTTTTTATACCTATTTTTTTTTCATAAGCCCTTTTCCATGATCATTTTTCTAAAAGTTGTCTAAACATTATTTTTTTCATAAGTTTTTTTTAAACTCTAATTCAAACAGCCGAAAATAGTCATTGTAAAGAGAAAGGGATAATCTTAAACATCATTCGTAGATATTTCATTCACTCTTTATAAATTATATTATTGTACTAAGGACTAATTGTTACAATTTTAAAAAAAAGTTGGAGCAATTACTAATTATACTATTTAACTGTAAATCGTATATATATTTCGAACATACGATTTAGACTACGATACCTTATAATCTCTTCAAATGATCTAATTTAAACTGGTCGACTTTTAACATGTTTTATTAGACACATGCATGAGCTAATATCTATTCCATCATTTAATTCAGCGGGTGGATTTGTATGTGATGCATAACTCTCGTTGTCTAATTATTTATTTATAATTAAAATAAATCTTTCACAACACAAAATATTTGTCCGAATGGTCATCTGAGTTATTTTAATTAATACTCCCCGATAATCATTAGCGATGAGATGTGTTTTTTCCAAAATAAAGTGCGATTTGCAAGAAAAAAAATTAAAAGTGAGTGAACAATATATATGTTTGCAGAGTTTGATACCAGTAATATTATTGGAAGCAACAAAAAAATTATAAATTTTATATAATATATTAAATTATAAAATTATAAATTTCAAAATGTTGAACTCCATAACCATAAGGACAGCGACAGAGGGGCCAATCAGCCAACTTATAGGCCAACCTGTGGGCATGCCGCATGCGTATACAGCAAAATGAAGATAATATAGCGACATGGGGAATCCTCCGAGGCATAACATCACTGGAGAATAAAACTTTATTTAGTTCATGTCTATGTCATATATATATATACACACACGGGGTTATAAGGCCTAGGCCGCTTACTTTGACAAAAGGAATCGCATTTGTTTTCTTCTTACCTTTTTGAGCTCCAAATCGCCGTCATCATCCAATTGCGTGGGCTTTGCAATTGTGCTGGGAGTTTATTTAATAAATAATTTCATATATTTTTTATAAATATTATTTAAAATTTAAAATTATATTTTAACTTTAATAAGAAATTAATGTCAAACTTATTTAAACCTTTTTTATATCAAAAAATAATAAATAAATAATTAATGATAATTTATATAGATGATAAAAAATGAGTTTATATCTCACAAAGATATAAGTTCGATTTTCTTCGTTGTTATAAGGGTTCATTTAGTAAGTGATCTCATTAATTTTATATAAATATTTTTTAAATTTTTGAGCTATATTCTGACATTAACTAGGATCGATATTAAACTCATCTAAATATTTTTATTAAAAAAAACGAACAAGTCCACGTTCTTGTATCGCTCTCATTGATGTTCTCTTATTACTTCTGCCACGACGGAGTTTTGGATGATAACCACGTGAATATGAAGCATTCTACTTTATATGAAAACGTTCGCGCCCGCCACAATTTATGATAACCATTGGTTCATTATTTGCGCCGTTCTCCAATATTTTACGCGGCTTTATTTTCTTTTTGTATTTACTCTAAACTTGAAAACAACACCTTTTAAAACTCGATCACAAAAAGACTTTCAACTCTCTCTATAAATATGTTCATATGTTTGCCGGTATTTAAACTCATTCCAAGGATAAAGCTGTTTATTATATCAATCAAAATTCTGTTGGTTGACTTTTTATAACATACTTGCATGGTTGTTCGGAAAATTTCGCCCATCCATTTTTTTTAATAAATCAGAATTTAAACTAATTAATACTTTATTTAATTCTTAATATAAGAGTTGTTTATTTTTTTTGAGTAAATTAAAAAAAAATACTTAATTATATTTAAATATAACTGTTGAGAATTAATATTGTATACTATTTAATCTATTAAAATAAATTAATTATTTTTTATATTATTTATAATTAATTATTATATTTAGTTTATAAACAAAATTCACTAGCTCTATAGATAAATGCTAATATGCTATCGATAATTTTCTAATAGTTCATTATGATACGGTAATGAGTAGTAGCAAATGGAATATATATTCATAGAATCAATTGGTATAATGATAATTACATCTCAGATAATTGTATCAAAAGGTAAACTATCACTTAATATTTGTATCTTATTTTTAATATATAGTTAATATTTTAATTTTATTTGTGATACAATTTTACTTATAACATTTTTAATTTAATATAATTTTATCTATAATATTTTTAATTTGGTATAATTTTACTCATAATTTTATTTTTTAAATATTAAAAATTGTATCAACTTCAAAAAATTATGATTAAAGTTGTATTAAAAATAATATTATGATATTGATCCTATATAAAAAATAACATCAATATTATTTTACTTTATATTAAAAAAACAATATCTACTTAACAACAATTGTCTTTCATAATTAATTCTGGCATTAATGCTTCGTAAAAACCAAGAACTATAACAACTGTCTTTCATCGTTAATTTTTATCCATTTACGCAATTGAAAATAGAAATGTCAAATATAATTCGTGTAAACTCCGAAAGAAGTCAAAATAAAAATTTCCAGATACTATGTGATTATATTACTGCATTTCAAGACCTTTCGAAACCTGAATATACAAACATATATATGCTCTAAAATTTTTATATTTTCATTTTCATGTTCAAATATTTTGTACTAAATAAATTTTCATACGTAAGCAATACAAAAATTTGACTAGATAAATGAAATCATTAGGTTCAGTTTGCCACTTGCCACTTATAATAGAGGCTTGCAAACGTGGCTTCAGTAACACCGAGGATTCAACTCGGTCAGCACCGTCAGATCAAAGTGGTCGGCAAAAGAAACGGCATCGGGGTGAAGCACACCAAGAAGCTCGACACGTGGCATGTTTCGGTAGGAAGTGTAATTTCTTCACTTCCAATTCTGCCATTGTTCATCTGAGAAATTTCCTCAACTGAAATCAAGAAACTGCCGAGCAAATATCAGGGGATAGAGAAGTATATTGTTTTAGAGAGAGAAAGTGCGAGGCCGGTTTATTCCGCGATACGGCCGGAATAGTCTTCGATCGTTGTTTATGTTCATCGGTAGAGTATCCATCTCTTGATCGGTAGCATCTTTGGTGGAGGAGAGATGGTGAATTCCATGGTTGAAAGAGCCACGAGCGACATGCTTATCGGCCCTGATTGGGCTATGAACCTCGAGATCTGTGACATGCTGAATCGCGAACCCCCGTAAGCGCAACACCGAATCCTTACTCCCCTTTTTTCTAATTCAATCCAAATGCATGAGCATATGCGTAGCCGTTGTTTTCTTCTCATTCTCTGTAATACGAATTTGGTATTTCTACTGAACACTTGCTGTCTCTGTGGTTTTTGGGAAATTACCTGATAGAAAATTGTGATCAAAATCTGTTTTTTGTACTGGTATTTGGGATTGACGCGGGAGCTAAGCTTCTGAGCGGAATTTAGTGTCAATTTGTGGTGCCGTCTTCTCTGCTAATTCTCCTTTATTTTTCTTTCTTTTTTATTGTTGCTAATTCACTTCTGCACTGCCATAATGGTGACTGGTCAACAAAATTTATAAAATCTGGGATTTGAACCAGAAGTGTCCTGCGTTGTCAACAGGCTTCCCTTCCCTTTCTTCGGTATTGAATGTATCTGATGTTCGATACTTCTTATATCATGATTTTAGCAATAAGTTTTCATTACTTCATAAATTTCATGAACTTGATCAGTTAAGCTATGCGCTGATAGTTGATGCCTTTATGGTTTCGCTGCGCTCTGCAGTTTGTCCATGACAACATGATCATGCATATGCGTGCTGTCTATTATGCTTCTTCCCACTACTCTCTATAAGTTGCTGGTTTCCTCGTATGGAATGAAGGGCTATGCATACTTGTACAAAAAATAATAATCTACTACTTTCCTTTTAAACGTAATGTTTGCCTATGTTTCGGATGTGCAGTTTAAATTCAGAACTAGTAACACTGTGACTCTGTACGTGCATAGATCAGAAGCCTTCTGCAAATTAAACTTTTCATATCATTTCTTATCAAGGCTTTAAAAATTTGGACCTTTGATAGGTGACATATGTAAATGTATATATGATCATGATGTCTGATGCCTTGAAATTGACTGTGGGCAATTTCTACAAATAATATTGTTTTATAATGAAGTAACACTCATTATTCATTACTCATTAGCCCCTCAAACTGATTGTTACACAATCCAGAAGCCTGGCCAGGTGCTTTGTTTTAGGGATACAGACGTCTAAGCGGAATGTTATATTTGATTTTGAGTTTCCTCTTGGTTTATATTTCCAGAATTTGAGAACTCAGTTTGGCTATGATTTATCAGGCAAGCAAAGGATGTTGTTAAAGGTATAAAGAAGAAGATTGGAAGTAAGAATTCAAAAGTTCAACTTCTTGCACTAACAGTAAGCATTAGCTCTCTTCCTGTATCATTCAGATTTTAATATTGCTCAATGTGTTTTTAAATTATGTATATTTTCATCAATTTCTTTATTAGATTTCATCTTTTGACTAGTTAAAATTTTTCATATGACTGAAAGTAGGCCAATCCCTGAGCACTGCTCTGTTGAAGGATGTAAATGTCAGTAAAACTTGTTATCTTCACATTGATTTTTGAATAAGTTGAAAATTCTTGTGACATGGTTCTAAGGACATGATAAAATGAAATTTTACTTAGGCCTTCTGTATCAAGGTTGCTTTGAGGGTAGCTTAGCAGTCTAAACGATGTTCGTTTATATAGGAAGGATTCTCTCTTTTCTGGATGTACAATTATAACAATTAGAAAAGCTCATTTCATTTTGTATTGGTCTTCTATATTCTAGCTATTGGAGACCATCATAAAAAATTGTGGGGACATAGTCCACATGCATGTTGCGGAGAGAGATGTTCTTCATGAGATGGTGAGAATAGCCAAAAAAAGGGTATGTGTTTTTAAGACATTACTGTTCTGCTGAGTTATGGCAGGTTTCTTGCTAGTACAATATGTTAATACTGTTTATAATGTCAATTGAAGCCTGATATTCATGTCAGAGACAAGATACTCATTCTTATAGATACTTGGCAAGAGGCATTTGGTGGACCAAGGGCAAGATATCCTCAGTACTATGCTGCATATCAAGAACTGTTGGTATGTTGACTATGAAGCTACTTAGAAGGGGGGGAAAGCTCATTATAGTATTTAGCTTTTTCTTGGGTACAGAATATTGTCATCTGAATGCTTATAAATGCATTCAAGAAGTCACTGATTACATTCACATTGACCTTGGAAAAATTATTATATTTGTCATTTCAGCGTGCGGGGGAAGTATTCCCTCAGAGGTCTGAGCAATCTGTGCCTGTGTTCACACCTCCACAAACACAGCCATTGGCATCATACCCTCAAAATCTTCATAATTCTGATTTTCGGCAGGGCACAGCGGAGACTTCTGCAGAACCTGAGTTTCCAACCTTAAGGTACCATGTCTGGCTCCTTTTTTATGATCCATTGATTTGTTGGAATAGTGGTTACTGTGCATACATTTATTGTTGTTAAGTAGCATTCTCATACTTATCCTCCATAGAAGCTTTTCTCTTGGAGCACAGATGATCCAATTGAAGCTACATGTATATATTTAGCCTAGCCATTTTATACACTACTTCAAGCCTGTGATGGTTGTTTCATTTTTTTTTATCCCTTTACTGGAATTTAATAAAGTTGAGCTGTCTCTAGGGCTGGAAAAGGCAAAGTTTTAAGGATAGACAACTAACAGCTTAAAGAAAGATTCAGTTTCGAACAGAATTTTCATCATTCTTACCTTTTGCGTAAAAAAAAGTGATTGATTATTTTATTGCGAGGTTCCCATATATGGTATCAGTGAGAATTTAACCTTTTATGCATCCATGTTTTTTTTCAAGCCTATTATCTAAGAAACTGGCCATTGATTTCTATAGATTGGGATATATGTAGTTTTAATGGTTGCTTGGTTCAAATAATCATCCTTCCTGAGAAATATATTTTGTGGGAAATTAACTTCTCAGTAAGTTCATGTATAACTTGCTTGTTTAATATTTTATTTCTTGAGATGTGGAAATTAATTTTTAGATAAATATATTCATTTTTAATGTTAAAGGCGCAAATAGCCTTATTTTAAGTTTAGAGGATTTAAAATTATGGAGGGTATTTTTTTCTTGAAATATTAATATAAAACACTTGGGAAGTATAATTTCCTAAGGTTTTATTCAAGAAGTTGGGTTCCAATTTCCCAGGAACTTGTGTGTGTGTGAATGTATTTCTACGGGTATTTTTATCAGCAATGGCTATTATCTTGAAGTTCAAAATGGTCTGTACTTGTTACCACTTAGATTATTGTTATCATTTTTAATAAAAGTTTGTATTTCCAGTTTGACGGAAATTCAGAATGCACGTGGTATTATGGATGTACTTGCAGAAATGCTGAATGCTTTAGAACCGGGTAACAAAGATGTAAGGTTTTTGTCACTGTGCTGCTGGTTGATTCTATGTGCATTTAAATACTATTGAAGAGATTGCTTGATTACAGTTTTTGTTTTGAATTTGTGTTGTTTCCTTTCCTTGATCCCCCTCTCTCTCCTAACGTCCTTGCACTACCTGACAAGGTAGGAAGGGTAGTTATTCCAGGCTTTGCCCATTCTGCCCTTCCCTAGCTAGATTAGTATGCTTCTCGGCTTGGGTTTGGCCCATCTTTCTTCTGGTGTAGGTCTGTTAAGTGGCAGCTCCTTTGTGGCTTGGTGATGTAGGACAAAGGGAAAGAAGGAGAGCGAGACGAAGGTGGGAGAAACAGAGAAATAAAGGGAGAAAGGGAAGAAGAATGGGGGAGAAGTGGAGAGAAAAGTAAGATTTAAGTGGAGAGACTCCTCTTCAGTGGTCCAAGTAGCTTTCAATTCTAGAAAATATTTTCAAGTTCCAGCAAACAAGGTAATGGTAGAGGGGGTCATAAGGAGAGTGTATGCTCTTCGATAACAGTAACAATTTCTGCACCAGGTGGCGTAACAGATGGATGAGGTGGAAGAGGAACATAATGAAGATAATTACCACTATCAACAACCTCAAAAGGCACAATCTAAGAAAGCCTAATAAGGAACAAAATAAAGTCATAAAAATAAATTACTGAAACAGCAAACGAATATTTCCTAATTTTTCCATCATTTGGTTTGCTCCTTCTAGTATATATCCTCTTCCACAGCTGAAGTTCCAACTAAGGCAAAACTTAAAAACATTTGTACAAATGAAAATTGTATTTTCATCAGTAAAAATTGGTTGTGATATGATTAGAAGCCTGCTTGGTGTTGTGGATGTGATTAGAATCTAAATAATTAGGTTTGCAGAATCATATTTTATGCACTCATGGTCCAGTCTAGGGTTTTTATCCGGTCTAACCAGCTTGGTGTTTTCTTATAATTTCCTGAACTGTGTTTTTTCTCAAAACCACCATAGGTCTAGCTTGAAAACTGAATGAGATGTTTTATAGCTTATTTGGCCCTCTTGAATCCACTGGCAAACATGCTCTAATTGTGTTTCTCCATGAACACTTAAAATAAGATTCAAGAGACTTTTCTATTCATGATTATCGTTTCTATTTCAGGGGCTTAGGCAGGAGGTTATTGTTGATTTGGTGGAACAGTGTCGAGCATATAAACAGAGAGTGGTTCAACTGGTCAACTCAACTTCGTAAGGCCAGATACATATTTTTGTGATACTGTGATATATTGACGGTCATAATCATTTTCCTGTAATATACTGTACATATTTGATTGGCTATACGTATTTATCTCTATTCAAAGATCAAGAGCTATTATGATGATTCATTCTATCATTTCAGTGACGAATCACTACTGTGCCAAGGACTAGCTCTGAATGATGATTTGCAGCGTTTACTGGTCAAGCATGAAGCCATAGCTTCAGGAATTCCTGCTGAAAATCAACCAGAGAAATTGAAGGCTGCTCCTGCTGGAGCACTTGTTGATTTAGACGGGCCTTTGGTTGACACGGGAAATACTAGCAAACAAACCGATCTGAAGTAATCCATTATCCATGATTATTCTACACTAATTTCCAGTTCATATCAACTACATTCCTCTGCATGCGTATCATTTTTCACCATAGAAGAATACGCCTCATCCATCATAGTTACTATTTTATTAGTTACCTTCTGGTTATTTGACAGTTTGTTTGTATTATGTTTTATATTTGCAGATCTGCTTCTAGTGCTGAAGCAGGGTCACAAACATTGAATCAGTTATTGCTTCCTGCACCCCCCACATCCAATGGGTTAGTTCCCCCTGCAAAGGCTGGTCCCAGTATTGACTTGCTCAGTGGTGATGATTATAACTCACCTAAAGCAGACACTTCGCTTGCGCTTGTGCCTGTTGGAGATCAGCAGCCACCCAGTCCTTTGTCACAGCAGAACGCCCTTGTGCTTTTTGATATGTTTAATAATGGCAATAATGCACCAACTTCTGTTAATACCCACCAAGTACAGCCAACCAATGTTAACGTCCCACTTAGTCCATTAGCTCCCCATGTTCAACAGCAACAAACTTTATATCCTCAAGGTGGATTTTTCCCTAATGGAAGTGTGGCAAATGTGGGGTCCCCTCGCTATGAGCAGTCACCATATTCCCAAAGCAGCAGTCCTGCATGGAATGGTCAGGTTGCACAGCAGCAACAGCCACCTTCACCAGTTTATGGTCAACCTGATGCTTCATTTTTGTGGATTAAAATATATTCTCGTTTGGCACAAGTCCTTTGCAATTAAATTCTTGTTTTTAGCCAATGCAATGATGAATCCTGATCATTGCTTTATGGCATTCCCTATTCTGCGATGTATTTTCCAAGTTCATGTGTTGATTGCATATACTGTGGAGAATACTAATGAATAGGATCTGTGCTCTCCAATTTTAGACATTACTTCTTTCATCACTGACATTTTTCCTTTGTGGTCAATAGGTTCACAAAGCGGTGGATCATTGCCGCCACCCCCATGGGAAGCTCAACCAACGGATAATGGTAGTCCTTTAGCTGGCTCCCAATATCCACAGCCACTGCAAGTTACTCAAGTGATCGTGACACATGTACAGAATTCTACGCATCCTCAGAGTCCTCAAGCAATGGGGAATGACCAGGTTGTTGGCATGTATATGCCGCGGAATGCCGATGGCCATATGCCAGCAATTAACCCCCTTGTTGGTCAAAGCAATCAGTTTGGCTTTTATCCGCAGCAAATCCAGGGAGGTGTAGTGCCCTTTATGGGTATGGTTCCAAATCTGCAAGCTAGTCCCTTGGCTTCCATGTATCCTCCACAAGGGGCTTCCATGTATCCTCCACAGATGTATGGCAACCAATACCCAGGATATGGCTATGGCCAGCAGCAGGTTCCATACCTTGAGCAGCAAATGTATGGCCTATCTGTTAGAGACGATAGTGGTTTGAGAAATTCATCCTACCAGGTTTCCTCTCCATCTTATCCACCACCTGCAAAGCCTTCCAAGCCTGAGGATAAGTTATTTGGGGACCTTGTTGACATGGCAAAGGTGAAGCCAAAGCCCACGCAAGGTCGAGCTGGTAGCATGTAAAAACTTCGATTGCTTTTGCAGTTTCCTCACCTGATACTTTTTTGTGTCTGCCCGTTACCCCCCACCCCTCTCTTTTTTTGATCTTTTTTAATTTCTTTCTTTATTCTTTACCTTTTGTGTTATATATATTTTTTGGTTATTGTTTTCTATTATATTGCTTGCCTGGCATTGTGATCATGTACATTCATTCTAGAGAAAACACAGAAAAAATAAAGAAGAAAAATTAACTACAGCACCCTGTGGTTCTGATTAGTTTTTGAGACATTTATTCCTCTGCCTTCATGGGAGCTTAGATATGGGTGAGGGGCGTTGCCCAGAATCAGCCACCGAGACGTCGAGAAATTAATCAGTATGATTTTCTGTATGAAGGTGACAGAGGCATTGATAAAGCAATTAGATTGAGGTATTTTTTTTGGTCATCGGTCATCTAGAATTTGATATAATGATTGTACTTCAGAAGCTATAACTTGCTATTCTAGTTATTGTAGTTTTTACTCAGTTGACACATGTATTGTCATTTATCAAATATATTCTTATAGAAGTAAGTAGCTCGAAATGGTTCTTTTCTGTTCTCTGTATATCTATACTCGCAAGTAATTTTGATAATGTGTTCCCAGAAATGAATTCGATCCAATACGAAATGGATTTCTTTAATTCAGTTTGGATGTTAATGCTAAGTTAGTCACGAGAGTAGTCGATCTATATATACAGTTTAAACACAAACAATCAAATTCTAAATGTAACCAAGATACTTAACTGGATGCGAGATTTCAAACTTCGGTTGATCTTCGTAAGATTTTTTTCCCTTGTAATATAGTGTACGGAGAAAATGCCTTGACTTTGGTATTGAAAATGGTAGTATCAAGGATCAGGGGTTTGATATATTATTGTATTTGATAATTTTTTGGCCAATTATTATCTTGAGATTGAAAAATATTGGAGGGAGGGAATGATATTTTTCCACTAAAACGCTCTGGTCCGGTTTGGTTGTTGAAAATTATAGGAATGAAATGAATTGAGGTAATAAATAATAAAATAGGCTAAAGATAGTTTTTTTTAGAGAGTAATAATGAAGTACTGTTATGAGAATTTTTAATATAAAATTTATTATAAACAAAATTTTATATTAAAGATCGAAAGAATAATAGAGAACCGGTAATATAGATCTAGGTGCATAAAGTCATAAATTTATATTATCAAATTTCTAAAGAATGATTATTAGTATGGAAGGGACTATTTTCATAATCATAGAAAGAAATGAAATCATTGATATAAGAAAAAAGAAAGAAAGAAAATCAATAGATCGCACGAGTTTGAGACTTTCTTCGGCTTTTGTCCAAAAAGAGTGTGCCTGTGCAGCTGTACTATACAGACACACACATATATCCATATTTAAAAATATTTAAAAATACATATATTGGAGGAGGAGAGATTTCGTCCTGCCCTTAGATCGTGGGTGAGCCCAACCACTTTCTAAAAATTTTGTAAAAAAAAAAAAGACTATTGTGGTAAATAATTATTTTTATGATGTTTTGCTCAAAATATAATGCCGAAGGAAAGTTTTATTATTCAAGGCCCTTAGTTTTAATTTAAATGAAATATTTATATTCAATTTCGACACATTAATATCAAATTATTTAATGACATTTGATATTTTTATTAACAATGCTAGGGTCAAATTTTGACAAAAATAATATCAAATGTTGAATTTTCATTGTCATGTTTTGGAATACTATTGTTAAATAATACTAAATGACCTTTGATCTTTAACTAAAATTTTAAAACATTTTAATTTCAAATTAAAACATTTTAACTAAAATTTCATATCGGTCTCAAACTGTAAATGTCATATCCCCTCCAGAGAACTTGTTTTAAACTTTTTTTTTTTTGAAGTTGCCTGATCGTCAATGTTCTTAATATTAGGCTTTTATTTATTTTTTATCAAACATATATATATATATATAGGCCGGCCAACCAGCCTATTAATTAATTTGTTGCATTAATATTATGGACCATTTGGATGCATTATTGTTACTTGATGAAATGTGCTTACTCTACCCAGTCCTCTCACGTAAGTGGGTTGTCCATCTTTTTTCACACCCCCCAAACGTCCGTACGTGAAGACTTTTTTCCTTGGGATAGTAGTTCCATTGGTCACAGCACCACCCTCTCAAGTCTTGATAGATAGAAATTCAATAAAAAAAAAATACATCAGTTCACTTCTTCTGTGAAAGGGCGTGCTACTGCATTATACTATAAAACACAATTAAAAAGTTAATATTTGTTTTAAATATAAAATATTTTTTATATTTATTAAATTTTTTATAAATTATCTCTATTGTACTCCTTTAATAATAATCAAATAAAAAGAGGATGGAAGGAAAATTGTTATGGTATTTTAGATAAAACATATTATATTAACTAAATTAACTAATTTTTTAATCTAATCAAATTAGTTAAATATATCATATATTAAAAACTGAAAGTATATTGTTTTTAAAGCTTCCCTCAACAATGCCCACACTTGTTTCTCAAGGGCTTCCTTGATAGTGGCTATAGCTAGCTACTTGCTCCCCTAAAGATCATTATGATGTATTCTTTAGATCCTGAACATATGCAGATAGAACTTAGTTTAAGGGTAGATTTTAATCTTAAATATAAGATTTCTCTCTCTCTATTTTATCTCTTATATTTATTATTTTTTTAAAACTAATTTGTCTAACTTATATGATATAATTAAGTAATTTATTTAATTTTCTTAATATATCAAAATTAAATAAAGATGTCTCATCTATCATAAAGATACATTTCATATCTTAATTTAAAACCTTAAGATAGTAGTATTAGATTTATGAGTTATTCCTCTTATACGTCTCTCTTCTTCAGCATAATTTTAACTTTCAACTCATGCCATGTTTTTTCTTACCTTAGTTAGTCGAGGACGATGAAATGAAAATTTTGTAAAAGACTTCAGTTAAGGAGTAGGTATTATATTATTGTCATAAATAATGCAGTAGTTTGGGTGTCAGGATCAACACAAACAAGATAAAATAGGGATGGCCCTAGCTACAAAGTCTGTTAGGAAAGAGAAGTTTTTAAAACCAACAGATCATGGAGAATAGAAGATGGGTTCTTTGCTTTTGCTATAATTAATATTATTTTTATCCTTAATATATGACATATTTAACTAATTTGATTATATTAAGAAAGTTAGCTAAATTAATTAATATAGTATATTTTTCTTAAAATACTATAAATATCTTTATTAATTCACTCACTCCCTCTCTTACTTGATTATTGTTGAGGAAGTATCGATAGGGTTAATTTAGAAAAAAAATATAGTAAATATGTTTTATATTTAGGACTAAAATTAACTCTCTAATTAGATTTTATATTAAATATCAGAGGAGTACCACATATATCACAAATATATGAGGTAACAAAACACTTGGGTCATCGATCATTGAGGCTTGTAAGTTTATGTAGGGCAATTAGAGTTTTGATTACTCACTTGAACAAATCATTAGAAAAAAGACATGAACATACAGGAACTGATGACATTGTTATTTGATGAATTGAAACTAATTAATGGTCTGTTTGGAAGAGTAAAATCGCAGACACGTGGTCAACTAAGAAAGATATAGGCAATTAGGCCCGCATTAATTGGCCGGAATTCAAAACGAGAATATGCACAAGGCCGTGTGTGTGTGTGTATTGTATGCTGTGAGTAACAAAACAATCAAACAAGTCTCTGGTTGTTTCTTTCTGAAATCTGAGTCATAAAGCTGGCGAAGCAACATGGAGATGGTGAAGATGCAAGTTGAGAGTGACGGTGTTGCAGTTATAGCTATATGTAATGCCCCCGTAAATGCACTAGCTCTTCAAGGTATATGTCTACGATCTACATATAATTTTCTCCTGTTTTTCTTCTTATTCTTCTTCATTGATTATTGTTAATTACCGTTGTGAAGTACATGTGGCTAAAAATTAATGGGTACGTAATTAATGTCTGTGATATAACTGTAGGTCTTGCAGAACTAAGGAACAAATACATGGAAGCAATGGAAAGAGATGATGTGAAGGCCATTATCTTGACGGGTAATGCTATATATATGTGCGTCTTCATTTTAATTTTCAATTACTAATTATCTTTATTGCTTGCTTCTCCTGATTTCTCAAGTTTCTAGTTTAGTTTCAGTTGATACATGATACACGCTCGACTTTCTTGGTAAAATTTATATGCATTTGACATCATATATCCTTCATCCAATATAGAGGCAAAAAAATTAGAACCCTGTGAAAATACGCATTTCCTTGCTATCGTTTGTAAGTAAAAATTTTGAGTGACTATATGAACAGTTCAAACTTACCATATTTTAACTGACGGTCTTTCCTCAAACCAACAAAAAAGCTGATGGTTTTTCAATCCATATTTCTTAAAAGGTGACGGTGGAAAATTTTCTGGAGGTTTGGACATAAATGTGATGCGGACCATGCAGAACACTGGTAATATTCTATACAAATTTGTTTCAACTTTCAAGTCCCATAATATATATCTGATATATAAATAGTTGAATTAATTAATAAATAAAATATTTCATGAAAATTTTCAAGTTAATTAGGCATCAATTTTAATGAAGTCAACTTAACTGATAATAACCCCTCACTTGTAATTTTCAACTGGCCTTGCAGGCGAGGTCTCAATCGTAGCAAACATATCTCGTGATCTCGTTAACGTTATTGAAGGTCTAAAAGTTGTTTGCTAATTAATTTGTTTAAAATTGCACAGTTCCTGACCTACGTACGTAAAAAGTGACCTTATTGTATATTTCTTTTTAAATGGTAACTTTAGATGGGAAAAAGCCTTCAGTCGCTGCCGTACAAGGATATGCCCTTGGAGGGGGCCCTGAGTTGGCCATGGTAATCTGTTTTTGTTTTCCCTCTCAACCAAATCCCTTTTTCTTTGTTATAAAATAAATTTTATTATATGTAGTAAATATATCTTGTGATATTTATATAATCATGGAGCAATGGCTAATTAAAATAAGGATGTGAGCAGGCATGCAGTGCACGTATTGCTACACCGGAAGCAAAACTTGGTTTGCCTGAACTGACTTTTGGAGTCATCGATGTGGAGGTATATGTTAAAAGGATTTGTTTGGATAAGAGTTTAAAAAAAGATTTATGAAAAAAAGATTTTTGGATAATTTTTAGAAAAAGATTTTTGGAGAAGAGTTTATGGAAAAAAAATAGTTCTGAATAAATAAATGTTTGGATAGTTATTATAATAAGGACTTTTGTAATTAAAAAATTAAGAGAAAATGTATGATTTTATTAAAAATAAGAGAGAGGAGAGAAGGTGGAGAAGAGAGAGGAGAAATGAGAGTGTGTGTAAAAATAAAATAAAGATAAAATAGTAATTGGGTAGTCCATAAATTTTTTTATTGTTCTAAAAACTAATCTCAGTATCTTATCTAAAATTTTAGTTTTAAATTATGATTTTATCTAAAAACCCTTTTAGAATTTTTTAAATCCAAAAACTCTTTTAAAATTTTAATTTTATATTTTTCTAAACATACACAAAGTTAAAGTGTTAAACATATATATAAAACCCTACTGATATTCGTAGTAATTAATAATTAACTAGCTCATGTTACTTTTATTTTTATAAGGCACACAGCGTCTTCCAAGGCTTGTCGGAGTTTCCAAAGCTGTCAGCATGTTGATGGTAAATCCATATATGCCCTTTGTTTTGGGGCTACCTGTGCTCAAAAACTAACGATAGGACTAATTAATTAATTAATTAACTCTTAGAGTGAGCCAACTAACACCTCAGAATAATATGACTATCCATAAATTGTCCCTGCATTTTTTAAAAATGAATAAAGATGTTTTCTTTTAAGAAATTCCTTCCTTCTATATTAGACTACCAATTTGCTTTGGCGGAAGCTTTATACAAACGCCGTCCGTAAACTCAAGACTACCAAATTAATTCCACTAAATCTACTTGAAGAAATGTTTATTTGAGCAAGCAAAGAGACGTGTGTGCGTGTGTGTCTATATATATATATTGGCATGTGATTACGAATGAGAAGAGATAAAAAATACGACATATAGCTGCAACAAATAGGTCCTGTCGTGTCTAATCTTTCCGGTAACGCTGCGATCTTGTGAACCAAAGAACCCTCCACACTTGAAATATTTAAAATTTAATATATATAGAGAGAGAGAGACACACACACACATGTGTGTGTGTGTGTATATACTGTGCGCTTTGCATGCAGTCATCGGAGAGCATAATGTCGGAAGAGGGGAAGGAAATAGGGCTGATTGATGAAGTTGTATCACCGGAAGAGTTATTCCGAGTCTCGCGTGTTTGGGCTTTGGACATAGCTGAGGGACGTAAATGCAGAACCAATTCGCTCTCCAAAACTGATAAACTTGCTTCACCCTCTGATCCATATGCCCTCTTCAACACACAAAATGCCTTGCCCCATCACAAGGCTTGCCTTGATGCCATTAGATATGGTATTGTTTCCGGAGGTTATCATGGTCTCTTCAAGGTATATATATAACTTACATATATCACGTTGTTTCCATTTCCAGTATTTCTTTTGGTCCTTGGATTCAAATTTCAGAGCTTTTTAAAATAGAAATATATAACTCGCTAGTGTTTATGTACTTTGCAGGAGGAGAAGTTATTCCAAGAATTGGTGCTCTCAAATACTGCGAAAGCATTTGTTCACTTTTATTTTGCTCAACGGGCGATCTCAGAGGTTTGAGCTAGTTTTGGTGATTGAATTCAACGCTGAAAAGTTACAATTTCCAAATTAATTACAGACTCCTATATTTACTTCCTTCATTCTCTTATTTTATAGTAATGTTCAAACATGTAATTAAATATGATATGATATGATCTTTAATTTGAAAGATGAAGTCCATCTATATATATAGAACAGTAGTTCTTAGGTTTGAGTAAACACGATACAGGCGGCTGGCATTACTGACGTGGGACTTAGGCCACGCAAAATGAAGAAGGTTGGGGTGATTGGCGGTGGATTGATGGGTTCTTGTATTGCCACCGCTCTTATCTTGTCGGACATTTACGTTATACTCAAAGAAATCAATACCGAGCATCTACAAAAAGCTATAACAAAAATACAAGGTTAGTCTTTCATTCATTAATCTGTCAGTTGAGTTCAAGTACGACAGATACATTATCTGCTATACATGTAGCTATAATTATGATAAGATTCTGTAATAAGGATTGTATGAAGACAAAAGGATTATTACATTATTGTCACTTTATTAATTAGTAATGGGGATTGTTGTGTACGTGCCAGCAAATCTGGAAGGACTATTGAGGAAAGGGAAGCTTGGACACGATAGGGTAGTGAAGTCTCTCTCAATCCTTAAAGGCGTGTCGGAGGATTACTCAGACTTCAAAGACTTGGATATGATTATTGAGGTTTGTTCCTCGTAAATCAAATTGTATGTTGCATTGCAATTCGCAAGCCTTCTTCGTTAACTCGCAGAAAAGCTAATATATATCTGTCAATAGATGAAGAAGTGGAAATACAGTGATCATATTGAGGGTAATTTAGTTTTCTCATGCATGACTAAAACAAATTGACTACTTGTAGGCTGTTTATGAAGACTTGTCCCTAAAGCAATCGGTATTTGAACAAGTCGAGAAGATCTGTCCCGATCACTGTATCTTGGCGTCAACCACATCTTCCATTGATTTAAATATAATCGGAAATAAGACCAAATCTCAGCATCGAATAGTGGGAGCACACTTCTTCAGGTCAGAAAACATCGTGAATCTTCCAGAGCTATGAAGTATTTATATATTAAAAAAGTAAAAGTGCCATATATCTGACGTTTTGCCTCGTACGTTACAACATAGTCCTGCTCATATCATGAGTCTCTTGGAAATCATACCGACAGAGAAAACTAGCGCACAGGTGGTTTTTGATGTTATAGCATTTGGGAAGGAGCTGAAGAAAGTACCTGTGGTTGTCAAGAACTGCCCTGCTTTTGCTGTGAATCGCACTTTCTTCCCATACCGCAAGCTGCCTATTTCTTGGTAGATTTGGGGACTGACATCTTCAGGATTTACAATGCAATCACCACATTTGGCATGCCAATGGGGCCTTTCCAGTTATGTTTCTACGACCAATTATTATAACTGAATCAATCAACAAAGACACTTGAAGGAATTTGTGTATGAATCGATGTTATTTTTGCAGGTTTCATGACATAACTGGATATGGAGTCGCCCTAGCTGCTAACAAAGAGATTGACAAAGCCTTCCCAGATCGTACATACATATCTCCTCTACTTGATCTTATGGTCAGCAGTGGCCGTAAAGGTGCCCATTATACAATATATCCTGTAGTATCCAAATTCAAGTATTGATATTATTGACAATGACATGCATAAATCCCTTAAATAAGCAAGTTAATAAAAGACAATGTTTCGTCGCCATCAAATACTTTGATAGGTAAAGGCAATGGAAAAGGGTATTACATATACGAGAAGAAGGGGCAGCCGCCGATTTCTGACCTATCTGTGCTGCCAATTGCTCAAGAGTCCAGAAGAAAGATGAACATCATCCCCCAAGGACAGGTTTCTTCAACCTCCAACATATAGTGCACATTTATTTAATTCTCTCTTTGTTTAATCCTTTTCACCATTATTCATTATGTTTTGTGGGTTAATGTTGAGATTGACAGTGTGTGACGCTGAGTGACAAAGAAATTGTGGAAATGGTTTTCTTTCCCGTAGTGAATGAGGCGTGCCGGGTCATAGACGAGGGGGTTGTTGCTAAAGCTTCAGGCCTTGACGTTGCTTCTGTTCTGGGAATGAAATTTCCATCTCACCTGTGAGAAACAATAACTATATATAATAGTGATATTACTTGGCATGCATGCATGCATGCATGCATGTATGTATGTATGTATGTATGTATGTATGTATGTATGTATGTATATATGTATGTATGTACGTACGTACGTACGTACGTACGTATGTATGTACGTATGTATGTATGTACGTACGTACGTATGTACGTATGTATAGTTGTTGAGAAAATATTTTGAGGTCTAATTCTAATTGCCAGCTTTGGGTTGACAGGGGAGGAATAATGTTTTGGGGCGATATGATAGGAACAAAGTACATTCATCAAAGTCTAAGCAAGTGGGAAAAGATGTATGGTGGCTTTTTCAAACCATCAAATTATTTGGCAGGAAGAGCTGAAAGAGGCAAGCTCCTGGTAAGCAGAGATACATGATTCTGAAGTAAATTACAGATAAATAAATTTGACACTGAAAACATATAACTGATCATACACATATTGATCTTATTGCAGAGTGATCCTGCCCCATCTCCATAAACTTCACTTCCTTGCTTGACAAAAGCTCGCATGTACGTCAAGTTATATATATATATATATATATATATATATTTTTTTTTTTTTTAATGCCTCAAGCGTTAGCATATATCTATGTCTATATGACTATCTACATCTACTCCATAATAACTCTGCTTCACACACAAGCTTCGAAACAGTACAATCATCTCGGTTCCGTGCTTTGTTACGTTAGTTGTTGTTATTATTTTTCTCAATGCTGTTTCCAGACGATCTCCCAAAAATGTGGCATCTATCTCACATCATTCAACGGTATTGATGAGTCCGATCCAGAGAGTTGAACAGTATAAAGTTCTGATATATATATATATATATACATATGGGTGTTTATGCACTTTATTTGGCTATTAGTAAATGAGATATCCTCGAAGGAAGAGCATGATATTCGTACATCAGACGTCGGAGTTATTCAAAGAAGTGACTTTTCGGGTCAATTAATGAAAGCATGTTTGGCCCAAGAAAACAAAAAAGCTTGCGAATAATGAGGTTTTCCTGTAGACTTACAATATTTACCTTGCGAATTTGCTTT
This sequence comes from Leucaena leucocephala, assembly GCA_037074615.1. Taxonomy (NCBI): domain Eukaryota; kingdom Viridiplantae; phylum Streptophyta; class Magnoliopsida; order Fabales; family Fabaceae; genus Leucaena; species Leucaena leucocephala. The sequence goes on along the minus strand of CM073540.1, from coordinate 3,249,919 downwards.
ACCCAACAATTGCAAGTTCCGCCGCGCCACCAATTCAAATAGAACTAAGATATAAAGGGATTTCAAAATGATTGACTAGTGAAATTAGAAACTTGAATATCCAAGAAAGTGGATCCGATTCTGCTCGATAGGACATTGGGTTCAGACAGCAATATGTGTGCTATTGGCGGGTCAAGAAAAGCGGGTTTTACGTTTATGGGCAACTGTTGCAGCACGTGCGAGAAGGAATGGTCGGATGCAATCGCATGTGGGGAAACCACAGGGGCTAACCCAGCAGCACCGACTTTTCAGACCAAAAGGAAAGAAAAATTCAGTTTCTGATCCGGGCTGAAATGAAACTCGTGTATTAACAAACAACATTGCTTACGGTTTGTCAATAACATCATTTTCTGCCATATCTTTGACTTAACAGAGTATAAAAGAGCTATATATCAACCTTATCCTGTTCGTTCATTCACAATTACACATCCATTCTATGATCCTATTTTCAACAATCTCCCTGTCATAAGTGCAAACCTGGTATATATATCTAAGTGAATTTGCAAGGAGCTAATTTATATATTATTATTGTTATATATACATAAATACAACTAATTTATAGCGATAAAGAATATATAGAGATTCAAATGATGAATTAAATGATTTCAAATCCGAATTAATTGACTCAATCACTTTGGTCTTCCCCGTTCTACGCTTTTACTGTGGATGAACTTGGGGCTAAACTACTACACGTGGGGCTGGACTTGGGTTTCAACAACAAATAGTTCAATTGAGTTGAAATTCTTGTTAACTAAACCTAATACCTAACATCTTTAGAAAAGTATAATTGTATACGATGATGCATGGTTTAAATTATTGGTACAGAAATTTCGTGGGAAAAAAATTGACACCTATGACCTACCACATCTTGACTTGTCTGTTGTCAATAGGTGGATTTGCCAAATATGATGATAACAAAGTCCACTTTCTACTAGTATCGTCCATGGAAAGAGACGAGGAGAACACGAGTAGTTATTATACTATTAGCCCCGGCACCCAAAAAACAAAAGTTACAAAATAAAGATAGGTATTTTAGTCTTATTAATTATTTCCCTTTTAAGCCCACGCAAAATCTCAACCATGCATATATGAGATAATGAAGTGAATCTTTCTGCGTCTTTCTGCTTCATGATGATTCACTCACAGAAGTATATCGGAGGACATCTTCATTTGAGAGTGGGATCCATGATTTCTCAAAAAATGAACTGTATCCAATCAACCCTCTCATGATCATAAATAATATCCTTAATCTTATCGACGTTCTTTACATCGATGCTGGGAAATACCTTGTCATTCTTTACATGACCGAGGTTCCGTAATTGATAATACCTATTCCATCTTCGCTATTCGATCCATGGAACGCGACCAATTACAGACATTCCTAAACAATTACCAGCAGCAGGTTGCCTTGTCTTCTTTTGGACAATCATGTTCAAGTAGTATAATATTTACTCTAATCATAAATATAAAAACTAGTTAATTAAGTCACAACTAATTATTTATAAAAAATATTTGCTGATTTTTCTAAAATATCTCTCCTTTTAATTATTTACATTAGAGCATTACCCATATAATAAATTATACAATAATCTAACTATAGTAGTTTGAGAAAAATAATGAAAATACAAGACAAAGAAAATTAAAATCATACATTTAAACAACTAAATTGTTAATTAAGGATAATAAGCAGCTTCACTCTATAAGGATAATAAAATAAATTTAAATCTTAAAAAAACGCATTTATTAAAATATATAAAAAATATTTATACTTTAAACCCTTAATTACATTAAAAAAGATATTACCTTTAGAACAAAAACAAATCCTGAAACTAACTCTTCCAATATTTATTAAGATACCACATTCATCGCCACCATATTCTAACTCTCTCAAAATACTTATTCGTACAAATTTTACTTGTCAAATCGTCACAATATATCATCGCAATAGATAACAACAATCAATATATAAATCAGGCGAAGAATATAATATATGAAATGATACAAATGAAAATAATATAATGAATGTGTGTCCCCAGTCAGAGCTCGTACGTACTAGGTTGAAACTTGAAAGTGTTGTCTTCCTCAACTTTATCAGCCATTGTTCCATAGTGGAGTGGTTGGCAACGTTATTGTAATTATATAATGGCGAATATCGTCATTACGAAGATGCTACTTAATTAGTCCACCTTAATTTATTAGTCCGAGACCGCCACTCAATTTAAAAATAAAAAAAAAGATATAACTAAACTAGTGATTTTAAAGAAAGTTTGTGCTAACCAAAAGAAGAAAAAACGAAGACATTGAGAGGAAGGTTTAAAGAAATGTGTGTGGGGGACAAAGCCTGTCTCTCTGTCCGGTAAACCCACGATATTTATCCCTCCCAAAAAAACAAAAAAACGACCCCCTTTTAAATTAGTTTACTGTTCCGAGCAAATTAAGAAACCCTAATTTTATAAATTAAAGTACCATATATTCATGGGGAATCTAGATCTTAAATCAAGTTCTAAAGTAAACAACAAAATTACTCTTTCCTCCATATCTGCACTGTCCACATACACTGTTTTCACAGTCTTCACTCATAATTCTGAAAAAATTGCTGAGCGAATCAACAGAGATTAAAGTGAAGTATTTGGTACTAAAGTGAAAGATTTATTCTTCCTCAATAGCTTGACTTAGTAAACATTTATACGTACGTACTGCAAGAAAAAGTGAATGATGCTTTCTTTCTGATATATCCTAATTAATTCTCTAATCGACTAGAATGGAACCAAAAGGTGGATTTTGAGTTATACATACGTAACTGTTCAGATCTACAAATTTCAATGATCAGATGTTCATTCTGTCTGTCATAGTTCCAAGGCCAACAATTATTTAATATTCAGATGAAATTTAATTATTGGCCTACCTTTCACCTAGGTTTCTACGGACAAGTATATATGTATAAATTGATTGAATCTTTTCGTTTAGGGAAATGTCGATAAAAGTGATAGATCAGACCGATCTTGTAATTATTTATATATGGTGGATAGCTATCCATATTTGAATCAGAATCATTCGACACGTATGTATGTTAATAATCATTAAAGTTTCGTCGAAGCGAAGCTTTTAGATTAATTCCAAACCATATATAATCATTAAAAAATGGAACGTTTGGGGTTAATTATGGGTCATCTTATTCGAGGGCAGGTTTTGTTTGGACAAGCGAGAAGTACTGTATCTCCTTTTAGTACACATAGATTCATACGCATAATGATTAAATATATATATAGGGCCCTCTCTTGCCACTGCTTAAGATTTATATGCGCCATTTCCTTCTCAAATTCAACCCCAATCTCAAATGCTACACTGTCACAGAAAAAGCAAATATATAGGGAAGGTATATAATTAATTATTAACACTATCTATCTTTCGAGGAAATGGACAAATATTTGTCCATAAAGCAAATCTTCGAAAATATCGTGTAAGATTTTAGGGTGAAAGTTCATACAAATTTGTGAAGCGTTTCTTGTTCTGGGATGTTTTAAAATTTAATTCAGATGAAACTGAATGTTATTATCGTTGTGACCTCTCTCCCTCCCTCTCTCTCTCTATATAAGTTTTTAATATGTGAAATGAATGAGACCGTATAAGCGTCAATGTCACCATAAAGAAGCTTGCTCCACAATGATTTATTCCTTTGTCTGCTTTCGAAGCAAATGTTGCTCATGCTCATATATATATAGTAAAGAAACTTTCAGAGGAAGTTAACTGTTGCACATATACTATTTTATCTTGAGCGCTGAAAAGGAAGTGTTTAATTTATTATGGTGATTTGATGACTCGGTTCTTTTCCTGCATTAGCAAATATTCTTGTCTATATAATTCCCAAAACAAGCCCCAAGAGAAGTGATGAGACGTATCGGTGGCATTTTCTGGTATATATGTTGGAAATGTTCTGACCTTGTAATTGAAGATACATGCATATTTGATATTAACTATATTTATAATATTAACATGTCAAATCCAGCAGGAAAACTGAAACAAAAGCATTGAATTTTGACTCATTTGTTTGTTAATAAAACAATGTACTTGTAATTCTTACACTTGTCAAAAACGCGCCAAACCATTCAACGCATATCAACTCTAATTAATTAATTAAAAAAAATAATTCCACCAATTCCTTGCATCATTAAAACTGCCTCTGACTAATTTTGCATAGGTCCACAAATACACAAATTTTCTGTATCCAAACGAATAAAATATAGGTGTGAAAATTGGGACAAATATTCAAGTTTGGCTATAATTAAAGCGGATTAAATTAGTTCATTAGCTTAAACACTTGGGTACAATGATAGAATGATAACCAATTTGAATATTTTATAGAAAACTTTAAATTCAATTCTTTGTACCATGATATAGTGATGAAGGAAGATAACTATGTTACCTAACCCAGGAAATTTCACTGAATGTCTTCCAAACGATAGGTTCATTTAATTTAATTATATACAGTATAATAATTACTCTACCAATTAAAAATATCAAATTCCGAAAACTACAGAGTGGCACACACAATGTATGCATTAAAAAGGTACATTTGGTATGAATTCGAAATGATTAAAAAACTTAATCATATACCAAAAACACTAACTTGCAGAGTTGTTCAGAACTCTTACATTACAGAGTGCCAACCTTATCTTCTTCCAATGGATGTGTGTTGCAGATGTTAGGGTTACGTACCTCCTTCCACCTCCGTTATACCTTCCATAAAGGCACCTAGGGTTTCAAATTACTCAGGAGCCACACCCACTCTCGGGGTCACTCCGTGCACAACACGCCCCAATGAGGACCGTTTAATGTGCAGAGAGCATGAGAACCTTTAGGCTTTTGAGTTGACAGGACAGGAACAAATTATTAAATGGAGAACCAAAAAGGGTAGAGAGCGTGAAATCAACGAGCGAGGGACTGTATCTGCTTTTTACCACAAACCTTCCCCATCTAGGGTTTCTTTCGCGTCCACCAGCGCATTTATAAATGGCTGGTGATAAGAACCGCACACTCCTGACACCTGGCGACTTCTGATTGGGTTCTACTTTTTCTGTTTCTGACATTCTCTCTCTTGATTAACAATTTCTATATGTATGGATTATGACACAATACGGTGTTTTTTAATACATCAAACAAATACATAACCTTCATCTCAGGATTAAAGATCTCACTCTCTCTCCCTCGTTCTCTCTCCCCCGAAACTATCGAAAATCCCTCTCCTTCTCTCTCTCTCTAGGGTTTTCGGGTCTTTCGCTCCCAAAATTGTACTGGTCGAGCTGATAAATTCAACTGCTGATCCTGGCTTAATGTTGTCTCCGTCAAATTTTCCGTCTTTTGGCTTCGTTCCTTGCAAGAGGCGTTGAGAATCGGTGCTACCTGGGATTGGATCGTGGGGCTGGGTCTTCAAGTGAGTCCTTCTTCTTCGAATTGTTCTTTCTTGCTCTCTGACTTTGTAGTTGGTGATTGGTTTCGCGTTGATCGTACTATTCCTCGATGTTGGTTTGGGGATCAGTGTACTGTTTGTGGTTGGTCCAGTTCGGCTTTTACTTTGTTTTGTCATTTCTTTTATCTGAGTTTTGCTTTATTGCTGCCCTTTCAACTTTTTTGGCTATTTGACTGCTATCTGGATTGTTGTCCTTGTGATAGCAGCTGATTTCGAAGTTGGTAAGAGGTGAATTATGCAGGCCACTGAACCCTAAGGTTTTGATTGGGGGTCGGTGTGCATCGTTTTGTGATCTAAAATTCAACTTCTAAGGCGGGTTTTTGGTTATTGATTCTAATGATATGATATTTGCGTTGAAAGAAGATTAGTTTTGCAGTGGAATTTAGAAAACCCTAGCATATGGTTGGACTTATTAGTCACCCGTATCTATCCTTGGGTGAACCTAAATGGGCGGGTTGGCTACCTCGTTTATAGTATTATCATTTGAACGATAGATTACTAACTTTGAGCTTCTGAATGACTGGTTTTATTGATGAGAAAGCTAGGGTTTATGTACTCTCATAACACTGATGTTTATCATTTTATGTGCCCAAGCACTTTGTATGAAAATTCAGTTAGTTTTATTTTACTTTAGAATGTCTAATTAGCCTGTCTTTCGTTTTTTATTTCTTATCAGCCTTTTATAAACTCTAGTTTACTGAGAAGCCTGCTTAACTATATATACTCTTGGGTTTTGGTCGTTGATTATATAGATAACTGCTATTCATTGATAGCTTGATTTAATTCCTGTACTCTTTATTTTCCATTTTAAAATTTAAAATTGTAACTTCTAAATTGTTTCATTTGTGAAGAGGGGAACGCTTGTGCTTCTAGCTGCAAACGGGCGAAGAATAGTGAAGAACCAATTTTAACAGCGATTCTATACTGTGATCGAGTTCATGAGATCATACATCAAGATTGATTCACTCTTTATAGACCTTACTGATTATTTTGACAAGAGTAGTGATCCAGGAAAATGTGAACATTTCTCAATGCGGTAATCCCTTATTATTATAATTTCGTCAGATCGATCTTTTGATAATTTCTTAGATTGCATATATAGCTTTGTCTGATATGCTTGAATTAGTAGAATGACAATATAAGGTAGTCTTTGTCTGCCTTCATTTAGTTTATATATTATAGCTAATGCCTAGAGTTGGATTGCATCAACCTTATTAAATGGACGATCTTGATGTATTTCTTTTAGCAATATATATGTAGTACATAGTGATTTACAACGTACGAAGAATCAAATGGAATGATGCCTAAATGTATGAATTCTAGATACTACATATAGTTGTGCACAAATTTCCTTCTAGTAAATTAGGGATGTATATTGAATTTGAACTGTTGGTACTGTTCATTTTTTTTAAGATAACTTTTGGTTCTCTTTCAGAAAATATTTCGTCTTCATATCACTTTTATGTGTTGATAACGCAGTGGATATGTCTCTGATATTCGTCAGAAAGACTGGAAATCGTGTTGGCCATTTCCAACAGACAACCACAATGAGTCTGAACAATCACCATTGCTTCCACCATTTGATGTGCCAAAACTAAGTTGTCTTAGCTGTCAGCGAGAACTTGCTTCTGAAGGCAGTCATAAAGATGAGGGAAACGACCTCAACTGTTGTACTGCAGCTCCCAATTCTGATACTCAGCAAGCTCCAATTGCTGTCACTTTTGAGGGAAAGGAAATTGATCTTAATCAATCAACTAACCTGTGTAATGGAAACGATCATGTAGCCATTAGCAATGAGAAAGAAAATAAAGCTGAAGTTGAAGACTGCAGAATAAGTATACTCAGCCTCATTTCTATAAAAGTATATTGATCACTTTTTACAGCATACTTTGCTTGATATTTCATGTTTTTGCTTCTCCAGACAATGAGATTGGCGTGGAGGGTCTCAACCATCAGATATCTAGTGTTTCATCACCAATTCTTTGTGGGGGAATTAGACAGGAACAACAAACAAATAACAAAGGTAGGTTCAGTTGAAGAGCATGAAATCAGTCGAGCTGTAGCCTTTTTACGATCCTTTTAATCTGAGGTGACAATTTATATATTTATATATATATTAAAGAATTTATGATTTCAAAGACATCAACTCGTACACATTTTTTGAGACAGGTGGGGAAGGCAAGGAGGTTTTTGATGTTGAGCATGATCCGGGCAATCTCAAGTGCAAGGATAAGAGTTCTGCTGAGATTTGCAATGGAGGAAAGCCTATTGTTGCTGATAATCAATGCCCGAAAGAGACAGAAAAGGCTTGTACAGAGTTGGAGAAAGGCACCTTGATTACTGAGGCTGACAAAATAGTTGATTGTACAGCAGGACTGCCTCCACCAGATTCAGTTGCTTGTCTTGAAATTAAACAAGGAAGCGCTGATAATTTGGTCAAAAATGAATTTCAGGATCAATATCTGGGAAATTCAACTGGTTTGCCTCGTAAGAAACCTCGAAAGGTGCGCCTGCTAACTGACTTATTAAGAGGAAATGGTGAGACAAAAACTGAGCAAATTGCTGTACAAGAATCCCCATGTGTCGGTACTTCAATTCACCTGGGTAAGGCAAATGATCAAGGAGATTTGACAAAAATGGTTCAGAGTAGGAAACGGAAGTTTATTGTGGATGAGGAGCAGATGGTTGAGACTGAACTTGAAAACTTGAAGGAACACCCAGAAACCATTGACCCTGTTTTGAATAATGGATCTGCAGATGTTTTTGCAGGAGTAGGTAACCCAGATGTTGTGAAGAACAACGGGTATAAGACAGAAATTGAAAGAAGCCATATTATAGGTATTAAGAAGAACAAAAAGATCCAATTTGTCAACAATCACTTGATAGCTGAGCCTCAGAAAGGGAAGCAAAAACAAAATCAGGAGGACAAAGTGGATTTTGCAAATGATGGGTATGCTTCTAAAACTACTTCCAGAGTAGGTCCTGCTCCTGCATTCACAGAGAAAGGGATGAGTAATTTTCCTTTGCATGCTCCAAGAACAGAAAATGAGTCCAAATTTTCCAAAGGAAAAGGGAAGATGTTGCAAGTTGATCAAGATCTGCCTTCTGTTTGTTGCCGGAATAATGGCATTCTAGTAGAAAATTCGTTTGTACATAAAATAGCAAAAGTAATGCCAAATATGGCTGCAACTGTTCCAAATTATTCTGCTGAAGGTTTAAGGAACGAAAAAGGTCTGGAAGAGGGACCGTCTCTTTCTCTGAAGAGTTATTTGGCAACACAGGATTTCAACAAAATACATATCCATCAAAATGAAAATCGGCTACCTTTCCCATGGCCTTCTCATGAAGGCACCTCTCGAGAACATCAGTTTGTAAGGAAAGAATGGGAAACCAGTGTTGGAAAGCCAATCATTCCATTCGAGCGCATAACAAATGAAATTTCTGGAAAAAGATTTCATTTTGAAGTAAGTAGCTAAGAAAATCCCCTTTATGGCATAGTGTGCTTTCTCAGTTTGAACAAGGATTAGTTTCCATGACTACTAGTTGCTATTATCATTTTATGATTTTTCCTCTTTCACTTTTGTGTCAATAAGAGTATCATAGAATTACAATGAAAATTGATTTTGATGGTTTCCATGTCATTCCAACGGTCCTGCATCCCTGCCTTAAAGTTTTATGGCAATCGGTTTTTGTTGTGTGAGCTGAGCATGAGCTAGAGCTTAGTATTTTATTCGGGTATACTTGTACAATTTCTTGAAAGTTTGCCATTGTGAGCTTGATCCATTTTGATTTGAATAAGATGGCCACATATGAAACTAAATCGTATATTAGTCTAATTCATTGTCAAGCAAGCTATATTTAGAATTTAGCCACATTACAGTTGCTTAACATTCTATTTAGCCGTTCATTAATAACTTTTTGCTGATGTCTTGGTAGTGGCAATATTTCCTAATGTAATGTTCTATTTACGTGTTAGTAATGAACCACAGCCCGTGATAATAATTTTCTTTTTGCAGGAAATTACTGATGTAAGAAACATGGAAGAAACTGCTGAAGCTCTAGAACAAGTGGGTATGTTTAACAGATACAATGATCAAACACCAGACACGGGTTCAGAGCAGGAGTCAGAAGATGATGACGATGATGACGTACCCATGGACATTGTGGATTTCATGGCTGGGTTTCAGTACTTGAGAGGTCTTCCTGATACTGAAATAGAAAAACGCTTGAAAAGGTCCAATACGAAGAGAAGAGCAAAAGTTGGCAACGCTATCAATGGGAAAGGGGAACAGAGATTATTGAAAGATGGCCAGAAGGCAATAGCAAGGGGAAGACGTGGGGAAAATAATATGGTCGTGAGAGGAAAGAATGTGAGGTCCCGTGAAGGAAACTCTGTTCATTGCTTTTCTTCATCCAAAGGCAACCCATTGAATTTGAATAGTCTCTCTCAAGCCTCCCTCTATGGGGTTGAAGTTTCCCAGCACCAAATGAAGCCATCAAGTGTATTCCATTTTTCACCCATGAGTTCCAGCCAACTTGGTAGCTCTCGAAATCATAGGTTAAATGGGATTACTGCAGAGTGTGGGTCCTCTAATCCTACTTTGCAATCCCGGGGAGGATGTAGCCTACATCAGACTATTTTGCCACAGGATGATAAAGCTTCTCGTGTTTGGGGATCCTTGACTCCCAATCCTGTGTCCCTAGGGTATGATACCAAGGATATGCAGCAGCAGAACATGAAGAGGGATATTGGCATCAACTGTATAAATTTGAATACTGTTGATTATGAAAAGCTTAGTAGGGAAAGGGTTCCCGGACCCTTGAGCAGGATGAATGCAGAATACCCATTTTCTTGCAAGCATAATGGGATTGAACCCCTTCAAAATCTAAGGGAATCTCAGCACATGTATTCCAACGAGACCATACCAGCCATGCATTTACTTAATCTTATGGATGCAAGCAAGCAGTCTCGTACACCCTTCAATACCAGTGCCAATTCTCAAATGCTTAAGAGGCCTTCATATCCCGGTGATTCCCATGCTAAGTTGGAGATAGGTACTACATCTAAAGATCCCCTTGTTGGTTCCCTGAAACGGCCATCATCTGATCATTTTAATAAAATTTACCTTTCAGAGAAACAACATGGCTGTTTTGGCTTTCCAACGCTTGGTGCTTCCTCATCAGTTGGACAGGGTGAGAAATTTGTTGGAACTACTAGTTTCAACGGTCGAATTCCCTCCAAGTCTGGAACGAAAGATAAGATGAAGAGCTCCAGCTCAGTCATGCATAATAGAGGAAATACTCAGCAGCTTAACTGGCCATATCTAGAAAAGGAAACTTCATTGCAACGTCAATTCAAAGTCCATGATACTTGTGAAACCTCAATGCCCGCGAGAAACAACAGTTCTGGGTCGAACATATGCAGCACCAACAGAAACCCAGCTGATTTTTCTGTGCCTTACCCGGGGAATGTATATATGATCAAAGGCGAAGACTTAAAATTTGAAGAGGCAAGTACGTCCAGAAACAGGCTCGACATGCTTGCTCTGCATAGTTGCAGACAGCTGAAAAACTGGAAGCCAAGTAAATAGAAAGAATACGAGAGACATTGAAATGTCGTAGAACCTGATAGGGGTGGCTATCCAGCATGTCTTTTTTTTTCTTTTTATGTTGCTTATAGAAGTATGAAGTCTCCCTCCCTTTTAAACTCTGGTAACAGCTTTAATAATATTAAGTTATTTGGTGCCCATATTTGTATGCTTAATTAACAGAATTATATTAGCCTAGCATGCGCACCATGTTCTTATAGTATCTATCGCATTGTTTCTTCACACATGAGACGGACCTAAACTTCAAGTCGTTTGCTGACAGACTAATGTTTGCGAGATCTTCAATCAGGCTGAGTATTCACATTTACTTGTTCTTCTCTTTTGATGGACATTGCCTACTTGTTCTTCTCTTTTGATGGACATTGCCTACTTGTTCTTCTCTTTTGATGGACATTGCCTACTTGTTCTTCTCTTTTGATGGACATTGCCTACTTGTTCTTCTCTTTTGATGGACATTGCCTTTCCCTTCAATTTCCTCGAGTGACGCAAAAATATATATTATTGATTATAGGCTCCTCGACCAGATACTTCCGCATACAACTGCTTTTTTCATATATGCCAGGCCAGAGTAGATTGTTGAGTACTTATCGTTAAACTAATTAAAAGTTGTAACCGTTAATTATGATGTAATTTATTTTATTTAATCATGCCATGATATCAATCAAAATTTTAAAATAATAAAAGGTTATTGAATATGTTGTCTCATTTGTTAAGCTCATCAAGAGTCGAATGTTGTTTCAAAGAATTATAAAGTAATCTTCAAATCGAACACACACACGGGGATTACAGGGACACAGATTCTTCTCTTGAGATTTTTTTTTGAAAAGGAATAAATATTTTCTTGGTCGCAATAGAGAAGAAATTATAGTGGATTATTGGGTGGGGACACATAAGAGACCTTGTGGTTGTGGTGCATTGGGTAGAACAATGCATAGGCAAACGCTGCAAAGTAGGTTCTACAGTTATGATTTTTCTTTTTTCATTTTTCTCTTTCGGAATCCAAAGCCACTACCAACTTGTTTTCTTTTTTTACTTTGCATGGAATTTCTATCCCACGGTTTTATTACCCTTTTAAGATTAAATTATATCTACACAACTTAATTTTATATTCGTGTGTGTGTACCTTTTATCTTGATAAGAATAATGCTTCTTAATTATTTGTATCGCTGTCAGGTACGTATGATCTCATCTTCTATTAACAATGAAAGCTTACTAAACTCAGAACATACAAGCCATAAGTATATTATATATATAATTCTCAATAATATATAAACTGTTATGCGCAAACTGTCGGCAACAACATATTCCTTCGCTTTCGTGCAGAAAAAGAGGGTTGTGAGTGAGAATGATTAGGACACTACAAGATATTTTGAGCTTAAAGACGCGTTAGCATAATGCCCTAGCTAACGTTGACGGTTCGTTGAACTATATATTTCATTTGTGTTTGTCTCTGGAGGCTTGCTAATTATAACCAGTTATGATATACACGGGTTGGCTATTGCCTGTGCGTTAGGAATCTAATCTTTATTTTTTATTTAATTATCAGCAGTCGATTAAGTGTCAACTACTATGAGACTGTTAGGGTTTAGAAGCCGATTATAGACCGTGTGTGCTATGACTATATAATATATAATAAAATGGTTGCTATATCCTTGTCTTGCACTTTATGTGTATAAATGCAACAACTTTGATCTGTACATACTCTATACTGACATGTGAAGAAGTGAGTTTCATTCAAATGTGTAAATTATACATCATGATAAAATATTATGAATTGTTGTGTGGGTAGATGTGCCATATTCACAGGACTTTGGAGGCGGGGGAAAAAGGAATGACATGTCAATAAGTCAATATCATATTAAAATATGTATTATGAAAGATCTTATACTTCAAAATGAGAATTGCATGCATGATCCATACCCCATTTTGAGTAATGAGATAAAATATCTTTACTTGGCTAAACAAATATGTTACCACTCAGATTTTTCAAAATTATGCCTAGTTTTCACTAATTTTTTCACTTAAACAAACCTGTTATACTAGATTTTTGGTGCTACACACATACTTGTTAAACCTTGGATGCTTCGTGCTTCACATTTAAGAATGCTCTTTCATGTTTGAAAACTGCTAGTATTTATATACAGTAATTCTGGTTCCGTGTTGGGGATGTCCAGCCCACAGAAATTATGTTGAACGTCTCTGACTTCCTCAACGTTTACGAATATACTACTGTCGTAGAAGCAGCTATTCCATTGATTAATTATTGTTGGCTTGGATCAAACCAGCCACACGAACCTGAGGCTCGTTTCTTGAAGCTGGCGGGAGTCATTAGCGATAAGCGATTCTTTTCTTATTCTCTCTCAACAAGTCATCATACGAGCATTCCGATTCCCATTCATGCTTTCTTTCTAGTTTTCCGGAAATCTCTCTCTGCATTCCAACGTTCTAACAAATTTGAAGACGAACCCGTTTACCTGATCCGGGTAGATACATTATTCAATATCACCATCACCATCACCCATATTTTTAATTACGATCTGTGTAAATAGCGGAACATAACTGAGTAAAAAGATCGTGTACATACATATGCATATTAACAAACATAAGTAAATATATAACGACGACAGAAGAGTAACCACTACGTACTTTGCACGATAAGACAAGGAAATTTTTTCAATTTTTGCTGTTTCTTTTTTTGGGAAAGGAATATTTACTGTCTTTTGAGTTTTGACTCGTCAAAAGCATGCATGTGAATCGCCTAACTTATATGTATAATAATGATTGGCATGTGTGAAGAGCTTACTTTGAAACAAGCAATTGGTGTACCAACAGAAACTCTAGTAACTTCTATACCCCTCAATTTCTATAAATTACAGCTGATTAATTACAGTCAAGGCAAGGCATATACCCTTGAGATTCTGAAGCCCCGCAGCGATGCGACATGATCACGAGCGACCACCTCCACGTGTCTCACTCTCACCCTCCCTCCCCATAAGGCCACCTTCCTCTCCTAACCACATCCCAGAGAAGTTACATCCCTCAAACTTCCACCACACAATCAATCACACATACACCCATGAATTTTTTAATATATGTTTGGGTTGAAGTTTTCTTTCTTTATACTATTTACTAATTTATATTACTGGATATCTAATTTTAAAGAATGTGATTGTCCATCCTAGCACATAGATTAAAGTTATCTTTCTATCCAAATAAATATAAGTTAGTTGATAGGACCTACCTCAACTTTATATACCTTATGTTCAACTAATAACTCTCTTAATATACTAGTGTGTCTCCCTCCTGGAACTTACGTTATGTAACTATACATATAGTTTGAAGCACACAGTGTGTCTTCCTCCTGGAATTAAGGAAGCACACAGTATCCAGCTACCATATTGAATGCCTCTGTATAGTTATGTTTGCCCTCCACCTAGTTGCCTTCCCCCCCACAAGCCCATTATTATATTATTTCTTTCTCGCAACTAATAATTTCGACTAATCGAAACAGTTGCATATGAAAACTTTCGATATTTCAAAAGTTTTCTGTGTCGATTATAGATAGACTATGAGATATAAAACATTCATACACATATAAGAGTACTATATATTTCATGTTATAAAGGAGATCCATCGATCTGATTAATATGAATTTCACCTGAAAGAAATTGTCGCTCGCCTTATAACTTCTATATTTCATCGCCTTTTCTCGAAAAGCCATATGAGTTATGTTTTACTTGATGTGTATTGTTTAATATATCGTTGAGATCGAGAACGTAAATGAAGCCATAATCCTTATCATCACAAACCATGGAATCGATCGGTTGCTTTTTCTCATTGATCTAGTTGATAATGAAGTTATATACACACACACACACACACAGAGTAATCCTGAATCAGAAGAGGTCTGAACGAGATATATATATATATATATTGAAACCTGATATATAACAAAGAAGATAGGTGGTTTGTAATAGGGTTTTTAACTGCTGTGAAGGTAATAATGTGTAATATCTAGGATCAGGATTCTGTTTCAGATGGGGCAACCTTTTGAGAACTATCGCTGCCCTCTTTGATTGTGCATGTGGTCCCCAAAACAGGAAGGCTCTTCCCCACCACCCTGAACCCCCTCTGCTTACTTTTCTTTTCAATTCAAATTTATCTTTTCATTAATGAAATCACCTTCCCTTCCCATCTATTTGCCTTTCTCTAACATCATATTTGTTATAAAAGATATATATACAATGCTTTCATTAGTCACTAATTAGATCCAAAGCTGGTTAAAGTATATATATAGAACGAGTTCAAGATTAATACTGGTTAACTTCAAACGAAAGAGACTCGTACCTACCTACACAGTGAAAAAGAAATATTTGTGAATTGGCACATAGATATTCTCACCAGCTGTCGTCTGAAAGTTGCAGCACTACAGCAAGTAATGGAAGCCCTGTACTCTGCATGTTGTAACAACACCATCCTCAGAAAAATACTGACATGCACACACACATATTTCAGAAATATCAGAAACTCAGCCTCATCTCCACACGTGAAACTGACACCCTCAATTTCAGAATGAATATAAAGTTACTTACACTATACTTTTGCCTTCGTGTTTTCCTCCAGTTTCTTTATCGTTCAAGGCTATAATAATTCCGTTCCTATAGAACTACCTTATCACTGTATCTGCTAAATATCTCTGCCATCTGCTTCTGCTAGTTGCTAGTATATTACATACCAAAATTACGTTGTCCTCAGCCTACAAATGGTTCTTTTTTCCCTCCAGATCGATACCTAGCGATGTGTAAGCGGCGTGGCTTCTCGATCTAGCTTACTTTTCCGTCTCTTTCAAGAACAAATAAATAAAGATGGTATTGGTATTACAGGGACGCACAGAATTAATTAATACAAAAGCTTCCAATTTCAAACTCTCAATAACTTCAAGGTGACGGCCTCAACTCTCATTAATAAGTGCTGTTCGTTATATATAGGCTAAACGATCGATTTTGCCAAGTGAAGGATTCTTGCTGTCAAAAATGCTCTTTTACAGTGTGGTGCATGTATCTCTGCATTTTTCATCGGCTCTTTGGCCTGGAATGCGGAAGAAATAAGTAGTAATTGTACCATCTGATTGATAAATTACGCACGTTTTTAAAGAGTTTATATTATATATCGTATATATGGTTGAGAAAATTTTTATTCATAACCCAAATTAATGCTGACGGTTGATATATATGGATCGTCGATCGTATACAGAAATGGTTGGCAATTGCAGATGAATAAGATTCTTAATATTATAAACTAAGACACACTTTTGGTTGCCAGCAACAAAATATGTATATCAACAATAGTAGAAAGACTAAAGCACAAAAAAAAACACAAACTTGGGGCTAGTACACTCAACATATAATAGTATATACTAAGCTGCGGTCAAAAATCAACTTTTAACAAGAGTCTGTCTTTGGCAGGAGAAGTCTCCGGCGACCATTTAAAGCCGAAGATAAAGCATCTATCTTTCTTCTTCAGTAAGTTCAGGCTGTCCGTAATCCTGCAGTGTCCTCAACAGCTGGGCACCCTTCCTCCTCCCCCTCGCGCTGCATTCCCCTTGTAGTGCGAGCTCCACCGCACGCGCCACCTCTTCCGGCGGTGCCGTTTGTTGATCTCCCACCGCGCCGCTGTAAATAACAGCCAGGACGCCAATGGCGTACTCCTTCCCACGTGCCCCCATCTTGCCCATCATCGTGACCATCACGGGCACCGAGAGCGCGTGGGCTCTAGCCTCCTCTTGCCCCTCCGCCACCGTACACATCAACTCCAGCGCAGCCAGCGCCCTCTCCGCCGGTGGCCCATCCAACTCCAGCGCCGTCTCAATCACCGCACCCACCGCCCCAGCCTCCACCGCGATGCGCCGGTTCCCTTCAGCCAAGCAGAGCGCGAACAGTATCTTCGTCGCCGGTTTTGCCCCGGTGGGATTTCTTAAATTGGAGATGACCCCACGCATCAACTCCGGTGGGCATGGAGGCTGATCTTGGGGTGGGTTAGGGACAAGGGAACGCTCAAGAAGGTGGAGCGCGGAGAGGCGATCGGAGTCAGAACCGGAGCTGAGTTGGAGCTCGGAGAGGTGGAAGAGTTCTGGGAGGTTGGGGCAGAGGATGGGATGGAGCGGAGGAGACGGTGGGGCTTGGTGGGTGTGAGGTTGGGGTGGAGTAGGGGCGGAGGTGGGAAGAGAGAACCTCCATTGGGTGAAACTCTGAGAGGTGGCGGAAGAAGAGGAGGAGGTGGTGGTGGAGGATTCACATTCAGGTTTCGGAAGAAGGCGCGGTGGAGGAGGAGGCGGAGGAGGGGTAGAAGGAGTGTGAGGGACGGGGAGGGAGGTGCCGGTGGGGCTGAGGACGCTTTGAGCGCAGTGGCGAAAGAAGCCACAGGAGAAGAGTTGAGTTTTGAACTTAGGCTGAGGAGGAGGATGGGTTTTCATAATTGTGTTGCTTCTGAAAGTGTGCTTGGGAGGAGGGAGGAGGGAGGAAGGAGGAAGGAGGAAGAAGAGGGGGATGTGGACTTAATAGTCGTCTGTTGTAAATTGTAACGTGATGGAACAGGTTGGCCAGCACTCCAGAGTACGACGTTGTCTGTTCTTTCCTCCAATTTCCCTTCTTCTGCCGTAAACAAGCCAATGGATCAGTTAGCTGCCTGTTTCACTTCCTTTATTTTATTAATATCTTCTCTACATACATGTCTGCAGAGTAAAATCTATTAAAATGGGCACTGTTTCTTAAATGAAGTTAGATGAATTCGTAGATCAAGAATAATCAAGAGTTTACAACAAAAACCCGTTATGTTTTCGTCATCCGATCCTTATAAAATAAGCCAGGTTTGACCAAAGGGGTGAAAATAAACAATACAACCATGAGAAAAAAACATAGCAAACAACAAGTAAGTGGGTAGCATGAATAGCTTCTCTATATATAAAATTAATGATAATTATAAGAATATTACTTTACGCGAGGATATTGAAATTAATTTAAATTTTTTTTATGATCCTGTTTTTAAACAAGTTGATATTTGTACCGACTGGTTTCCACAAATTTCATGATGTGAATATTCAGTCAAAGGTAAAATCGAAACCACTCCTAAAGTGCAAAGCTTTAATGGCCTTTACTCGATTGATTAGCTGTTGGGTTTATTTTTGGTTTTAGTCTCCTTAAGTCCTTATCTTGTTAAAAAAAAATTAACAGTCATAACCCAACACCGATTCATTGGGTTTGGCACACTTAGGGTGTGTTTGACTCATCGGAGGGGAGGGATTTTAATAGAGAGAAAGTAAAAAAGAAGAGGGATTTTATTATTACCTTGTTTGGATTAATATTAAGGGAGAGAAGGGGAGGGATTTTCATATTACCTTGTTTAGTTAAAAAAATGAGGGGAAAAAAAATAGATAAATTTACTTTATATTATTTTATATAATATTTTAATAAAATATAATATAGGGTGTAAGATTAGGATATTAAAAAAATTATGGGTATATTAATATTATAAAATAATAATATATCATTTCCCCTCTAATTTTTCCTAATTTTGGAGGGGAAGTAGAGTTGGAGGGGGAGGGAAAATTTTAAAAAAATTTCCCTCCCTCCAATGAGCCGAACAAAGGGAGGGAAGCAAAATCTCTCCCCTCCTCCTACCTTCCCCCCAATACTCCATACCAAACCAACCCTTAATGACGTTCTTACTAGGGGATGTGGCATTTCTCATTCTTCGTTTTCCAGTTCTAGTTAGAGTATATGCGATCTTTACGAGTCATGAATCATATTTAACGGGCTTTGCATGTACTGCAGCTTTGATTTGTATTTTGTTTCCGTTTAAAATTCAATCTATATATATATATATTCTACAAAATTTGAACGAGCCAGAACAATGCATCTAATGTTGCTATAGAAACGCAGGCCCTGGCTTTCAAATGTAGATTCGTCGCCGTTAGAATTTAGAGCCCCAGAAGATAATATTCAGTCATACCATGCATATCCTCGCATTCCAGAACCTCAATAAATCCTATGCATTATTTGAGAAACTCAACGAAGTTGCCATATAACCATAGAGAGCTATCCAGATTGGTTTTGATAACCAATACTCTATTTAATATTTAATAAAAGATCTAATTAATTAATTTATATAGATTAATAAATCTAAATAAACTGTTTTACTATGTTAAATAATATGATTTTTTAAAGTATTTATATTAGATTATATGTAAATTTATAAATTAGATAAATTATTTTAAAAATAATAAAATATTATATATAAAATATATTAAAATTTTATATTTATGACGTAGATGCTAAAAAAATTCTATTGATAACTCAACTTGTCAACTCGTATAAATATATATTTTTCATGTAATTAAAGATCATCGATAAAGATACACAAGTTTTATAAAAGCTTAAATGTAAATTTGTACATGGTAATCATTTTTCTTCCAATTTAATCAAAGTCCCTGCAAAAATAATTGATATTTTTACTCCATTCCTAAACGCTTATGCATTCGAAATAGTTATTACAGAAATATATCATTTTAGTTCCTAATTTTTTAATTATCAATTTAATCTGGACAACATGGTTTAAAAATAATATCTGATTTAAAATAAATTAAAAAATTATGAAAATAGGCGATAATTAATTACAGTACTATTTGCATTTTGGATTTTCGTACACGGAGCTGTTTAGTTAATAGTAACAGTGACTGCACGGGAGCTACTATGCCCAGACTTGGCTCTTCCAATGGACTCCTTAAGAAATGAAAAAATGTTTAATCTCACCAGAAAAGGAAATTCACATTTTCGATCAATCTAGTTTTCCAAAATAACGAAAAGAAAGTATAACATCAGTTCCATGAAAAATAAATTTAACTATAAATCAAAGTTACGTGAATCGCGCGATTTACCCATTCGGGTCGTAGATAAATTTTGTTGTTTCTCTTGCAGGCAGTACCCCCACTGTGCACTTCCCGCGCAATGACAAAATCCATCGGGTCGTCGATCACGTGATTGAAAAAGGAAATTTATTTCTCCGGTCAGCCTCTTTTGTGATGGGGAAATACTTGAAAGATGTCATGTCAGGTTTCACCGCCTGTTTCCTTTTTATTTTCTTTCTGGGGTTTAAGTTTTTAAAGTTTTAGCTTCAGATCTCAAAATCTTCAATCGCATTTTCTTTGCTTTGTCAAGCTGGCCATGGGTCCCTCCAACAAGGCCTAGTCGCCGTAGAACTTCACCGGTGCCTCCGAGAGCTTGTTTTTCTTGATAGAGTCTGTAAAGCTCTTTCTCAGACTCAGTATCACTTGCCCGCTAAGTTCGAAGAATCGCACTCGAAGTTGGTTTCATTCTGCTCTGCTTGGCTGCGGTTTTGGTGAGTGTAGTAGTTTGTGTAGTGAATGTTATGGTGATGAAAGTGCTAGCCTGGACATTGTTATCTTAATACTGGGCTTCTGTTACGGTTGGAATGCTTTTTTCTAACATCTTCCCTGTTTCGTTCTTCATTTTAGATCAGGGAATCACTATAATCGTGTGGATACTCAATATATCACATTTCGGGTATGCCCAGGTAGCCGCATTATGAAAATGGGGCTGGGATTGTGCTAAGATAAACGGATTTAATCCAGAGGGTACAGTATATTGGAACTGATTTCTCTCTTAACAACGTTCTGAGAGGACTGGCTTATGATATATTGAGGAAAACGTTAAAAAAATTTCATTTTTTAATCGGATTTACTTTCCACTGAGTTGGACTTTCATAATGTTCAATTCAGCTTTACTTGTTTCCGTGCTGGGCGAATCATGGTTTCCCTAAAATTCTCGGCAGAGCCATTGTAGCCATGACAACAGCTGTTTTTTCATGGGAAGGACGAGCTGTTTATGATCGTAATAGAGACTTTTCTTCTTTAATTGTACTTTGGTTACCTACAACAAGGATCCATTTGGAGTTATGAACTAAGCGTTGACTTGGATTTATTTTGATGGCATCCATTAGAAGAACCCTGTCTCCAGTGCCTCGAGCTGGAACTGTAGCACTTGGAGAAGTCTGTTCAGTAGGTTCTCCATTGTCTAAATCTTCATCGAGTCCTCAGAACTGCCCACCATCCAATGGATTGCCAACTACAACTGTCAGCCCATTGGATTCTCGTGCATTTGTTCTTGGTGTTTTTTCACCAAGATCTTTGAGGGCTTTTGAGAGGTCAAAGTCAAAGGGCCAGCTTTGGAGGAAGGTGCTTTTGCATTTCTTTATTTGTTTCATGGTTGGGCTTTCTATTGGATTGACTCCACTTGCTTCAATGAACTTGTCCCTGAATATCATGCCAAAGCATCAAGCCTTCTCTTTTGAGGTGATATCTTCTGTTGGAAATTTTCAGCCATATGGTGACGCTAAGATAAATGCGACGCTGCCAGCCAATGGGGATATGAAGTATAATGCTTCGGACTCAACTTTAAAGGAACGGGAGCGCATAGACGGGATAGCACATAATATATCTACTGGCGAATTGCTCAATGTGAAACCATATTTGGAGTCTCAGAAGCTTCTAATTATTGTGACCACAACATACAATCAGCCACTTCAAACATATTACTTGAGTCGCTTGGCATACACACTAAAATTGGTCCCACCTCCTTTGTTGTGGATTGTTGTTGAGATGACTTCCCAATCTGAAGAAACAGCTGATGTATTGAGGAGTAGTGGAGTTATATACAGGCATCTTGTTTGCAAAGCAAATCTAACCAACACAAGTCATAGGAGCATTCTTCAAAGAAATGTCGCACTAGCTCATATTGAAACTCACCATCTGGATGGAATTGTTCACTTTGCAGATGATTATAACATCTACTCAACTGAACTGTTTCAGCAAATGAGAGAAATAAGGTATTTCCAAATAGTTTTTTGAACTTCACGTCTTTGTATTGTCTCTTATTCTTTTTCAAAGTATAAGTAGCTTGGTTATAGTTTTTATCGTTTGTTTGATATGTTGTGTTAACTTATCAGGGCATCAAGAAATAATAGCAAATATAGGTGTATCTGAATTAATTAAATTGTTATTTGCACGAGAACTTACGGAACATTATACTTGCTGCTTATTAAGTGTTCAAGGGTTAGTTTGAAACTCGTGGCCTTTATTGAGCGAGTGTCACATTTGAATCATTTGTGAAGTTTGGGAAAGATTACCTGTTAACTTATATTCAATCAGAACCCTAGAAAATGGGGGTTTCCCCCCCTTAATTTGAATACAACCATTGGCAATCAAATTACCAACCATGGTTGCAGTCATTTCGATAGAGGTCAGTCACACATCAATCCGTCATACTTATGACTGGATTCCCCTGTTAATTGATTGAAAACCTCGTGCTCAGGCACTTTACCTGAGAGGAGGATGGTTTGTGCCCAAAATTACTTGCCAAGATGGTTTGCCTTAACCCTTTTCAGACAAGACCTCCAAGCAAAGATTTAATTCCAAAAGTACCCAAACATGAATGCAATAATAAAAACGAGGTTTGATTATATAATATAGAAGAACAACCAAGAGGGTATTCCTTTTTAGTTTTTCCCCTCTTCTCAACTTATAACAATTAGATAATGAAATCTCACCTCCTTACATAAGAATATCTAGTTGATATCCCGACAACCTCAGGACATTTAAGAGTACCAGTCCCTATGCTGAGATGCGCGGGAATATTGAATGTCTCAAGTTTTGTTGGGAAGAAGAGTTCCACGATTTGGTGCTTGCCAGAAACTTAGTGGAGGCTATCAATAAATCAAGAGGGATAATGTTACGGGATGTCCAATGGAAAACTTGAGGGAACATATCAGAGGTTTCCTTGCAAGGTAGTGGAACATTGTGTTCAATCATCTTTACAGCGAAGCAAATGAGTGTTCAAATTGGCTCGGTAGATCAATGCACGGCCTTGATGCTCATTTATTCACTTTTATCGGTGCCTCCCTTAGGTTGTAGGGTTTTGATTGATTGGATACGCAGAGTGAATAATACTCACTACGTTGTTTCTTTTATGCATGGTTTTCACACCCTTTCATATTTTTTTTTAAAAAAAAAAGGTGTACGAGTCCTTTTCTACTCATTAAGGGTTGTCTCTAGGTCCATGTCCTGCAAGTGAAATGAAGTTTTTCATGCACAAGTTGATGTTTATGAGAAAATAACTCTAAAAGCTCTTCTTTTCATTAATGGCATCAAAATTTCTTGATTCCTAAATGACAGTCGAAATAGGAAATTCAAGCTCAGGAAACCCAGTAAGAAATGACAGAGAGAAAAAGAAAATACTATGTTTAAAGAGAAAGTGGAATAACCTGCCTCATTTTAGAAAATAAGATATCTGATTCCTGTGTTTCTCTGATGTGACTTAAAGTTGCTTTGGTCAAAATGGAAACCTTGGGTAGTTAATTTGCAGCATCATGGTGTACTTGGTTGGAGAGAAACCCAAGGATTATTAAAAGTGCTCTATGTCCTTGGTGCCGTTGTGGGAAAACATAATATTCATGCCTTTTAATGATGTTCTGATCACGGTAATTTTTAGGGGGTTTTCATCTGAGATTTCCTAGTAGATTGGGCTGCTCTGCCGCATGTTTAGATCACTATTTTTCCCCACTGTTTCCTTTTAAACTTTTTTCCTTCTTTCTTCTGGAGGATGTCTTATTCTCCTACTGTGTGTTTCTCTCTTTCTTGAAGAAGTTCCTTTTTCTATCCAAAAAATACATCCCTCATTTTCTGCTTTTGCAATACCTACTTAACTTCAAACATTATGGATGGTGGGATGTGCAGGCGATTTGGAACCTGGATTGTAGCTAAACTATCAGGGAACAAATATAACATGGTACTACAAGGGCCCGTCTGTAATGGAAGTCAAGTACTCGGGTGGCACACAAGTGAATCAGAAGGAACATTTCGAAGATTTCATGCTGAGATGTCAGGTTTTGCATTTAATAGTACCATACTATGGGATCCAAAGAAATGGCACCGGCCCACTCTTGAACCTATCCGGCAGCTCGACTCAGTCAAGGAAGATTATCAGGTTAGTATTTGTTATACTCTTGGTTATCTTCTAGTATTCTGATCCATCATTAACTATATCACTTTCTATATTCGTTTCAAGTCTTCAAATTGCATCCCAAAGATTTTTGCAAAATTTGTGTACAGTCATTGGTTAGTAACTGTTCAAAATGCCCCCATATTATGGCGCTTCCTTTCTCATATTATTGCCATTTGGAATGTGATATGCAGGTCAGCACATTCATTGAGCAGGTTGTGGAAGATGAAAGCCAAATGGAAGGCTTAGTGAACAACTGCTCCAGAATTATGGTTTGGCATATTGATATTGAATCTGCTATTTCCTTCTATCCTCAGAAATGGATTATTAAGAATAACTTAGATGCCATTGTTCCTCTGACCTGACGTTGAGACATTCTATATGCAAGTGGTGTATATATGCTTATGAAACCTTCATAATCCTAATGATCCTTCTATTTCCATTTGCTTAAAACAGCTGTTCGTTATTTTGGTGACATTTTATACCAGGAGGTATTTGTCTGTTATACCATACGTAAAATGTACTGAACTTTACTCCTCGTTGAAGAAAGACAGGACGTAGGAATATTTGCTCCTATCAAGCAACCTGTCTCAAGAATCTCCCTGTTTCAAATTGCTTGAAGAAGAAAAAAGTTATATGCAGCGCATCAATGGATGCAAATTCTGGACATAAATCCCTTTTTCCACATAAGAAGAGCTTTTTTGTCGTTTGGGAATTTCGGTCTCTGTTTCTCTCTCTCTCTCTTCTGATATATTACAGATGATTTCAGAATCACCACCAAACTGATTTCCTAAATGAGCTTTCTCGTTTGCAAGGCATTTGCTTTGCTTGCATGGAAGCAAAAGTCCGCTAGAAGCTATCCCTCTCCTAAACAGAGGATCTATTTCTTTAATGCCTCGAACACCTTTAAACAGGAACTATGTTGCCGAATAAAATGCTTCCTAGTTTGTTTGATTTTCCTCTGTACAAACTGCCAAGAGTCGGAAGGTGGTTACTTGCTATTCGAAGAATAGAATGTAAGAGAGTAACTTGTCCGTTTCCGTTTCTCTGAACTACTTTCATTTCCATCAATGTCCCAGATATGTTACCCAACATAGAACTCATACTCCTTGCGCTTCTCCATGGCTCTCTCATAGCCTGTGTGCTTCTCGTAGCTATCTTCTTCATCTTAATGGGTCTTCTCGCAGCTTTCTCCTTCGGACTCTTGCTGGTTTTAGTATTGGATTTGCACGATTTTTCTTCGGTGGTTTGTGAGTATTCAGAAATGGTGAAAGATGATGTTAAATTGGGCATCGTTTTAGTTTGCGCTTACCTAATGTATCAAGCTGTGGGATTTGTTTTGGATTCAAGACCTTGGCTTAAGAGCAACGCCAAAGAATTCAAAGGCAAAAGCATGACGCGACATCGTATGGTCTTATTCGTGTCTTGAAGATCGACTCATCTCAACTTAGGGTTTCTTCAGAGCGCTTAAGCCGTGACATGCAGCGCTGTTTCTGAAGAGCAGGATGGGGATGACCAGCGTTTGAACTTTGAAGCTCAATGATCTTTAGACGTCTTCGTCGCCTATACTTTCGGATTCGATTTGTACATTACTGTTTATATGCTTCTTCAATAATTTCTTGATGCAATTAAAATTAATAAAATTGTCGTTTCACTTATATCCGATTTTTGTTTCATGATCAAGTATTATTATTATTCTATAACCTTTTCTTTTTTACCAACACATAATTTTCTTAGGCCTTTTCAAATCAAATCTGACCATGAGTCAACAACATATTCTGAGACAGGAACCTATTGATACTTTTTTTTTTTGTTATCAATCAATTTATAATGATAAATTCAACATAATTTTTTCAGTGGTAGGGTTCGATGGAATCCAAGCTGTACTCTCTGTGCCACCCTCTTTATTTCTCTCCAAATTACGGTTTTTCTACCGTCAGTCTTACTGCAAATGTTAAACTCCCTCAAACTTCAAATAACGGACTTCACCGGGGTTGTCTAAAGCTTGACTTTCGATCTATTTCGCGCTTTGTTGCTTACAATTCGGTATCGTCCTCGATGATTGAAAAGGGAGATGAGGACGAAGCTTTGGGTTCTGCGAGACCTACTTACGTGCCCACACCTCCCAATCGAGCGCTTCTGACTCCACACAGTGGGTATGCCACGTTTTAATCAGATTGAGTTTGGTAGTTAATTTGCCGTGTATCGTTCTCGTTTTCTGGGTTAGTTACCATGTTGATGGGACTACGCGGAAGTTCTTTGAAGCAGGTTGATGATAGGTCCCTATTTTATCATGCATTTCCATTCTTTATCTAGGGTGTATTTGGCTATGAAGGGAGAGGAGGGAGGGATTTTAATGGAGGGAGTGGGGAGAGAAAGGAAAGAGAGGAATTTTAACCTTGTCATTATTTAATTTGAGAAAAAGAGACGTAAAGGGTTGGTATCTCTTGTGAACTGCTTTTACCTTCATTAGTCAAGGTCAAAATACTCATGAATATTGATTCTCTCATCAGACCATTCATTTGTCTATTTTTCGTATTGTTTAGGTCCCTAAGTTTAAATCATCTTCTTCTGTGCATTTTTCTTAAATCTTGTAATATTTATTGTTCCAAACTGATGCAGATTGGTGTTCACTATGGTGGAACTTTTTATGAATTTGTCCCATGGAATGGTGTTGTTAACTGGGAAATTGCTCCTTGGGGTTATTGGTTTATGTCGGCACACAATGGGAGACATGTAGTAAATCTTCTCTATATATTGCTCTCTCTTTTGGAAAGGGGACAAACAAAATCTACAAATTTTATTAATGACCCCTTACTTATAGTGGAGGGGAATGCTGTAGTTACAAAGTTGACCAAAACAGCAGTTACATCAAGAAAATAGAGACCTAGACCTACTGACAAACTACAAAAACCACGAACAAGAAAGGAACAACAGAACCAAAAAAAAATACAGATCAGATATTGGCATCTAACACTATTTTCTAAAAATTTGGGAGGCTAATCCCATCGATATCAATGAAAACTCCAACGGGAGGACGAAGCATATTAAAGTTGTTGAAGATCTCATTTTATTCCTCATTCCTGCTCTCTGGGCAGATAGTCAGTTGGTTGATTTCCTTGCCTCTTGGTATGTACTTGTGAAGTTTGTCCAGTGTGGCAACTTTTCTAGTTAATCCTAGTAGTCCCACAGCTCTTGCGTTCCGCATTCACCTTTGTTCCCCCATAGTGGTAGGAGCTTGAAGTCGCATTCTATTTACACATCGTTAGTGGTCCAACGGCAAAGAGAGAATCCCCTAACAAGGGCTCTAAGTTCAGTTAAGTTATTGGTGCCCGCCCATACCATAGTATGAAGAGAAACTGGAAATCAAAAGGTCATCATTAATTAAAACCATTTTCTAAAAGACCATTATTATCTGTTGGTGTTAGGAATATGTTTTATATGTTTGATGATAACCAGAAAAGAGAATATAACCGTACATGATAGCTCCTGCAGATTGAAAACCAGCAGTGATGAATATCCTCTGGTTATTCTCTGACACTAGAAATCTCTCATAATACTTCAGAATTTTTTCCGCCCCCTCTTTCCTCTCTATTAATTGAATACTTCAGAGTCTCAGTGGAATGGTCCCTCTTTTCTGTCTATTAATTGAACTCTTCAGAGTTTCAATTGAATGGTAGATTTTTGTTCCTGGTCACAGACTGGGAGAAACCAAGTATATGGACCTCTTTTGATTGACAGATACAATGTCTTATGTTTTTGCAGGTTGAATTAGAGGCAACAACAGAGGATCCAGGGACCGCATTGCGTGCTCCAACAGCAGAAGATGGTTTTACCCAAGCTTGTAAAGATACATGTTTTGGCATGCTAAAATTACAAATGTGGGAAAGAAGATATGATGGCAGCAAGGGAAAGGTGTTTTCTTATTCATACTTGATATGATATATTTTGGATTTGGTTCGAATTCTCATTCTCTAACTGAAGGAATTGCCTTATTATAGATTTATTTGGATTTGGTTTAAATATTAAACACAAATATTTGACATTTTTCAACGTCATTTATTTATTCACTTCCCTGTGGAGAACCCCATGACTCAAAATACCTGCTAGAAACATCCAACACTTTCTGCAATTTACCAATGTCTCTTGCTCCTCTTCATAAGTTACAATTTCTTATGTTACACTTTGAATTTTTAATTCACTCTTTTTTTATCTCTATTTAATTTAATGTTTCTCCTATCCTTTCCCCCACTTTTTCTATCTTCTTGTCTCTTTCCTTACTTACTCCTTCCATAAATAAGAGTGTATTAAAAAAATAAGTTATATTTTTTATAATTTTTTTTTGTTTTTATCTCCAATTAATTATGTCTCTCGCTTCTTTTCTCTATTTATTTTTTCATCTTTTTTTCCTACTCATTCAGTCTCACACTCCCTCTGTAAACAAGAGTGTTTTGAAAAATAGGTAATATATTTATTATTTTTAATTAATCTTTAATTTACTTAATTTGATTATTTTACATTTTATAAAAGAAATCATAGAAGGTGATAAAATAAATTTGTTGTCCCAGAGCGGATCACATGATCCGCGAGGAATATGTGTGAGCCCCATGCATGCTTATGGACAAAAGGGTAAGGACATGTTAAATGAAAGGATTACAAAATAATTGAATTTGTTGAAATAAAATGATAATTAAATTGAGAGAGCAGCTGAGCTCGTGAAGAGAGGTCAGTACAGTCTCGGGCAGTGAACACCACTATTGAAAAAGCAAACAGAGCAGAACGGTACAAATCCGACTTTTTAATATTACCCTTAATTAATTAACTAGAATAAGGGCATGATTAAATAAGATTTTAAAAAATAGTTTATAAAAAAAAAATTATAGACAACTTACAGAAAAAAAATTTTAGAGAAAAATTCATAAAAAAAAAGTAATTTTAAATAAATAAGTGTTTGGATAGTTATTTTTAAAATAACTTTTTATATTAGTAAATTATCAAAAAATATATAATTTGATTAAAAGTAAGAGAGATGAGAGAGGTGGAAAAAGGATAAGAAAGAGGATAGAGGGTAAATGAGAGAGGAGAAAGAGTAGAAAATAAAGAGAAAAGAAGAGAGAGAAGAGAGGAGAGGGGTAGAGATGAGAGAGAAAAGATAGTGCAAGAAAAAGTAAGGGTAAGATAGTAATTGGATAGTCCATAAGCTAGTTTACTGTTCAAAAAGCTAGTTTTAATAGCTTATTCAAAACTATGTTTTTAAATCATGATTTTGTCCAAAAGTACTTATGGACAAATATGGCTGTTTGTTTTAAAATTTCTCCAAATCAAAGTTTTGCCTAAAAGAGCTTTTAAAACTATAGTTTATCTCCAATCCAAAAATGCCCTAAATTTTAATCCTGTCTCATCATCCCTCCTAATGTCTCTCCACCATAAAGAAACTTATTAATACAAACGATATTATTGAAAAAACATTAATTATGGCTTTATATATTTTGCAAAATGACTTATGGAATCCTGACAAGCTTAGAGAAGCTGGCTACCCATAAATATGTATGTAGCCGGTTGGGAATTATTTTTGAGAGCAACATTCAAATGGCGGGAGGAGAAGAGCAAAGGAGTTAAGGAGAGGGCAGAGAAATGGCGAGGTCAAGAGTTGTGAGCATTGTCGTTGGAGTGTTCGTGATGTGTGTGAGTGCGCATCACGCCATGGGTGCTTTGACACCACAAGTACGCAGAGCCATCGACGCGGCTAACGGCAAAGGACCCTATCTTGGTTTGGTCATTCCAAACTCCTTCGAACTCGACCCTCTCCTTCGGTCTCCCAACTACACTGCTTCCCAGCTCGTCATTGATTTTGCTGGTACCTTAGCTTCCTCATCATGCATCTTTCTTTCAATAACATACAAAAACAAGGCCATGCTCATATAATTTATCCGTTTTAACCATATTTTTACAACTGTGTTAATTAAGGGAGGAGATTCCGGTTCGGATCTATCGAAGGCCAGCCTGTTATATTGGTCATGACAGGACTAAGCATGGTATATATATAATGACTTCTATATATGTACTCCATGGTTTCATAATTAATTAATTTCTCCTTTTTTTCTTAATTAATTTGAGTAAACATGAGTTAATGCGAGGGAATTGAATTTATTTGGCAGATAAATGCAGCCATAACAACTCAACTTCTGATAAGCTACTTCGACGTGAAGGGTGTGTGGTGCATTACGGTATTGCCGGGAATGCTAACCCTAACCTTAACATTGGAGATGTGGCCATTCCTCAGTACTGGGCTCATCTGGCTCTTTGGAACTGGCAGGTGTGCGTGTGTGTCTTAATTTAATTAATTATATGCCCATCCGTCAATAATCTTAATTAAGAGTGAATATAAATAAATAAATAATTGCAGAGGTATGGAAAAGGGCCTAATGACACGTTGGCTCTAGAAGCAAACGGGGACTACACGAGGGAGGTAGGGCACTTGAAATTTGCGGATTATACCTCAAACATCAGCGATGGAAGCTCATATGATAACCTTCTGAACAATATATGGTACCAACCGGAGGAAGTTTTCCCCGTTGATGGCACTCCTGAACAGAGGCAACACATCCTCTGGGTTTCCGTTGATTCCCGATACTACCAACTTTCTGCCAAGCTTGAGGTAATTAAACATATCATGTTTTTGTTATTTGATTGGTTGATGAGAAACTTATTGGCAACGATAACAAGATATCATGATTTGTTTATATAGGAGATGGAACTGGTGAGCTGCTTGAACGCGACGACATGTTTGTCGACGGAGCCGAAGGTGGTGAGGGTGGAGAGAGGGACGAGCGCCAGCATATACCTAGACAACGCGGCGTACAGGACCTTTATCTACGACAAGTTTAACGTAAGCCCCGTCGACATGGAAAGTGCTGCTGTCGCCCTCATCTGCCTGCAGCAGAAGGTGCCCTTCATTGCTATTAGGGCTCTCTCCGACTTGGCCGGCGGTGGCTCCGCTCACTCCAATGAGGCCGACACCTTCTCCTCCCTCGCCGCCACTAACTCCGTCAACGTTGTTATTGAGTTTGTCAACCAACTCTCGCTCCAGAAGAAGTTCTCCATGTAATAACCTTCACAACCTTGCGGTCGTCGGATTCGGTCCCCGATAATAAAATTAACACGTTGCTCATTTGTACCTTGGGCGCATGATTAGTGCTCGCTCCCTCCTTTTTTTACCTTCTTTTCACAAGCTGATTTCATTTTTGCCAAAACTTTTCACACTTCCATTCAATATACAAGTTACAAATAATTGAATATAATTAGATAGGTAAAAATTGGTTAAAAATAGTAAATACTAAATATGTAGGGAATGCATTTTTTTCTAAATATGACATTATTTATAAAGAGGACGAGTTAAGGAGAATGCCTGAAAAAATATATTAAAAACAATGCGTAAGAAAAAATATGAAAAAATATATAATTAATTAGAGATAAAAATAAAAAAATAATTAAATTTTGAGACAATTATAAAGTGTAACTCATAAAAAGAATCCAACTTATACCAAAAATTGTAACTCGGAAATAAAAACAAGAGGGAATATTAACAAATGCATGAAGATTATACAGAAATATATATGTGTATTGTCCTTCCAAATTACTTCCAAAAAATAATATTAAATATGAGAGATAAAGAGAATGAGAATAATTTAAGGATCACATATTAAATCAAGGAATAAAAGATATCATGATCTTACATTTAAAATTAAAATAAATATTCTGTTTTAGTCTTTATTTTTTAGTGTAGAGCAAAGTTTTAGAGTCACACTCAATTCTAAATATAAAGAAAAATGTATAGTTAAATTCTTTTTACTAGTATTGCCCCTCTTTAATTGTAATAAGTTGTTGAGGTGCTTTTTAATTATTGGAAAACACTTCACCGTTGCTATTAATTTCAGTGAAAGGCAAAATGGGAAAGTCACATAATTTTTGTACGAGTTTGAGAATATACCAGCCGTCTCTCATTAACCGCTATTTCCACGGCCAACCACCTTGATCACATGTGCTGACATCAGGCGCCTAAAATACAGTAATTATTTTAGTATTAATTTATAAAATGTGTTATATCTAGAAACAATAGAAGATATTAACGAAACGTCGACGTCAAAGGACAAAGAATTGAGAATGCACATATGGTCATGCCGCCCCAACTGCTACACCGCATTATTATTATTATTAATAATAACATTATTGTTCTCATTGTTATGATTTCGTTTTTGTCCTAAAGTCATGTTTTTAGTCTCCTTTTAATTAATGATATATGACCCAATGACCCATTCATGCGATGGCCTTCCAGCTCCGAATCTCCTATGACGCCTTGGCTTTGATGCGCTCATGTCAGCATGAAACTACCCTTCCAACACCACTTTTCTTTTTTATTTTTTTATTACTCAAAATATGTCGACATTATAATTATAAGTGGATTAAACTCGTTATCTCTCTCTCATTTTACACGAGTAGATGCTGAAATCTAAGGCAATATATAATATTAACATGTTTTCTTTCTATTTTACCTATTTTCTCGTTTTTGTAAGGATTATTAGTGCTTTGGGTGTGATCTAGCTTTTTAATTGGCCCCACTAATCTCTTGACAGTGAGGAGGATCTGTAATTTAATAAATGGGAGGGAAGTGTTAAAGAGAATTTCATGTAATTTTTGACATTACTGTAGAGAATAAGGACACAATTACAATTAGAAACAGTTGCCTCCCCCCCCCCCTCAAGATACAATCAATTATTTTTAGTAATTATCCTATATTTAAAATCGAAGGAGTGCTTCGGTTAGGGATGAATCGTGAATAAGCATCCCATCGTAACTTCTTCATTCATTTTACTTAATTATATTTTATAAAGTGAGTATATTGCTTATTATGTTCTACAATCTTCTTGTTACTAGCACATATGAGGATAATTCATTTAAAATTATTCAATGCTCAATAAGTAAAAACTATTATCTTATTCTTAAAAGAATGAAATATTTTGGGGGAATTCCATTTAAGTTGCACCTAAAATGATCTATCTCTATAAGATCTAACAAAATTATTAAATTATTAACAGGTCCATGAGACCTTAGAGGGAGAGATTCAAATTATAAAATGATTATCTTACCTTCTTCGTTAAAAAAAGACAAGTGAAATGTCAGAAATAATAATTTTATATGTTATAATTGATAAGTTAAATAGTAACGAATGACAATTTATATGATATGGACATTATATTTTGAGAGAAATAAAGTAGTTATATATTATTACCTGACTTGTCAATTGCATCATATAAATGACAACTTTATTAAAATTTTGTTTGTTTCTCTCCTTGAAACTTCCACCAGTGGGATTCTTCAACAAAGGTTCATGAATGCAAAATTTAGCCTTTTTTTTTTTCTTTACTTGACTGCAGCTTGCAAGGATAGAGTATTTACATTCTAAGGGATTTTTGCACAGAGACATCAAACCAGATAACTTCCTTACGGGTCTAGGGAGAAAAGCAAATCAGGTAGCATTAATTTGCCTGAATAGTTTCTTATCTAATCATTCCTTTCAAGCTTTCAATTGCTTATTCCTTGTCTATGTTCTGTTCAATTTGCTAAAATTACGAGGTTTATATGATTGATTTTGGACTTGCAAAAAGATACAAGGATGCTACAACCAATAAGCATATTGCTTACAGGTATGCTTTGTTTATAATGCCTCTTATTGAATATTGTCAGTTTGCTGGATTCTTATTTATTCTCTCTCTGCCGCCCCCCACCCCAAAAAAAAAAAAATTTCTGGATCAACTTTATATGCTTGGTTTGCATATTAGAAGGACTTGAAGTCATGATTTTTATTTTTTTTTTCAAGCTCGTCAGATTATATTTTTCCTTGAAACATGGTGATACAGTTTACATTAGCTTTAACAACTGAGAGACATTAATTTGATTTGGCCTTATGGTTTTTAGCATGGTAATTGTACTCAATCCAATGGAGTAACATTGATGATGGAATTCATGTCCACTGCTTACAGAAATGAAACTAAAGGTCTCTCTCTTCAGGGTCCCCTTTGCTCAATTAAACAAAACATTTTTTTTAAGCTTATCATCAATACTTTGAAAAACCAGTTATTCTGCTGTATATACCCGTCCCTGCATTATGTCTGCTAAAATGGATAATATTTTCCCAAATAAATGCTTCTTAATGTTTGTCAGTGGGGAACCTTCCTACTCCTAATTTGTGGATGAGTCCTGAACTTGTGACTAATTTTTCTAAATTCTTCTCATAAATGTATTTTTACTTAGTTTAACAATCCAAATTACCATTGCTTATCTTGGTTTTTTTACCTTGATAAACTCATCCAGAGAGAACAAAAATTTAACAGGAACTGCCCGTTGTGCGAGTTGCAATACTCATTTGGGAATTGGTGAGTATTAAAAGTTCTCCTGTTTTTGGTCCATCAATTGTGTCGTATAATTCTCACAATCCTGGATTTATTTCTTCAGAGCAAAGTAGACGGGATGATTTGGAATCTCTTGGTTATGTTCTTCTTTACTTCTTAAGAGGAAGGTATGTCTCTCTCCATTCGTTATAATATTAGGCATCTTGAATTGCAAAAACTGTGCATTTGAGTGTGAGTTATACTGGCTTGACTAATTGCTTCTTCCGTTTTAGCCTTCCTTGGCAGGGTCTGAGAGCTGCCACTAAACAGCAAAAATATGACAAGATCTGTGAGAAGAAGTTATCCACTTCAATCGAGGTAAGGACCGGAGGAGTATTTTTGAATACTCATCCTCGACTGAACAATCATATTACAAGCTTGCACCTTAAGAAATGTTATTAGCGGAGTGAACAATTTTTTGTTCATGCTTTCAGGAAGATTTTCTTTAAGAAGACTCTTGCTATGCTTAGCAGTTAACTGCTTTGCTGAGTGTCTGACTCATATTTGTTGTTATCAGATCCTCTGCAAGTCTTATCCTGTGGAGTTTGCTTCTTACTTCCATTATTGCGACTCTTTGACATTTGATCAACGCCCAGATTATGGATCCTTGAAGCGCCTGTTTCGTGATCTGTTTACTCGTGAAGGTATTAGCTATTTGGATAGTCAGTTGCTTTATGCTTAACTGCTTTTTCTGCACAAGTCATGCTTTATTTATATGAAATTTTCATATGAGCTGATAGCTTTATCTGTAATATGTGAGATGATTGCCGAGTGTAGAATATTAAATATTGAGCGTAAACTTATGATGTTCTGATTGGTTAACTACTCACACACACACACACACACACACACACACACATATATATATAGAGAGAGAAAATTTCAACCTTGTTGTTAATGAGGCTGCAACACTACCCAGCTACTAAAGTTGCTTTGCGATACCAATTTACATAACAAAATGATGTTTCTAGTGGTCTCATTTGTGTATTTCGGGATCTTCTATCTTTGTATAACACAACTGTTATTTCCCTTGATTAAATGCACAGGATACGAGTCTGACTACATATTTGACTGGACCATTCTTAAATGTCAACAATCACAACAGACAAAGATGAAGGATC
This sequence comes from Leucaena leucocephala, assembly GCA_037074615.1. Lineage (NCBI taxonomy): Eukaryota > Viridiplantae > Streptophyta > Magnoliopsida > Fabales > Fabaceae > Leucaena > Leucaena leucocephala. The sequence goes on along the minus strand of CM073540.1, from coordinate 3,214,165 downwards.
AATCAACCGTAAGTACATTCTTGACATGTTTTACGTAGCTGTTGTGTTGTGATGCTAATATTGTATACTTCAAATGGGTTTCCTGATAGCTTTCATATATTATGATTTTATTCTCGCTCACTTTGTTGTCTGACAATTTGCAGCCAGCTGCTGATGTGCCTAGCCGTGTCGAACCAAATGTTGTAGAGAAGAATAAAGGTACTCACTCTACTATCAGTATTTTGCTTAGTTATTTGATTTGCATGCCCAGAAGAGTGAGAGGTAGGAATTGTAGATGGACTCTTTCTGAAAGAGGAAAAGGGAAAATAAAAGGAATCCCATGACATTACTTTGCGGTCTGAAAAGGGAAAAGTGAAAACACAATCTAACAAGATTTGCAGTATACTGAAGCAATACTTTTTCTAACAAAAGAAGGAAGAAAGAAAATGCTGATGTGTTGCTGGGGTTCTTTTTCAGGCGTCAACGGTTCTGCTCAAATTACGGTGGCAAGACCATTAACAAATGTTAATGCACGCGTTAATATGCAGATCAGAGCATCACATGATGATCAGAATCTGAATGCAGAGAATCAGATTGTGAAACTTGTAAGTACAATATTTTGAAATTTAACTAGTATTTTTTATTGGGCTAAAGTCAATGTTTTGATTGGGACAAAATTGTGGCAGCCCATGAAAATGGGTCCATCTACGACATCTGCCAGGCGCAGAGTCGCAGAAAATGTGTCAAAAGCAGAGAAACCACTAGGGAGCTCAAACCCGGGTCGAGTATTTGGGCATAACACTGGCACTTCAAGCAGCCGGATTCCTTCTCTACGCAGAATTTCTTCAGCCAAAAAATCGGGTTTAGGGTTGAGGTTGGATTGTTAATTTAATCAGAAATGGGTTGTGAAGGAGTCACTTGAGGGTGTCTCAAATGGCAATGGGATAGCGTTATGAGGAGCAAGATCCCTGAGGATCTTCATCTTCTTCCCTGAGCCTCGCATTATGATGCCAAACGCATCGGATGGTAGCTCTGAGCATACATGATGCTGCGTGGTGTATATGGCAGAAGGCTGATGCCCCTGTTTCAGATAAGCAAGAGGGAAATTGATGAGAATGAATAGATTTGCAGAACAAGGCGTGTCGGTGGATGTTGATCAGCCTGCGGGAGTGGCAAAAGCGGGAAAGGACATTATTCTCTGGGGAGGAGGGAAGTCAAGATCTTTTTGATTTCGGCTTGGCTTCAATTCTCTTCAGCATCAACACTAATTGTTTAACTTGATTTGTTTATTTATAAAATAATAATAAGCTTATTGCCTTTATAATATAATAGTTTTAAAAAAATATCTCTTAAATTTTAAAATTTTAAATCTATTTATTTACTATTGACTATTATTATAAAATAAATAATATATATTTATATAATAATTTTTAATTTAAAATTTTAAAATTTAATTAGTATTTTTATTGGGATTTTTCTGTTCTCTATCCCTCCTCACATTTTTTTTGGGGGTACATTCTCACCTTTTCATTTTTTTTTACATCTCACCTTTTCATTTTTGTTCTCTGTGGATGCGCCTTCCATTGGTGGGCTTGGGCCCACCTTGGTTGGGTTTGTTGTGGGGGCTAACATCCTAGCCAGATGGGCCTTCTCTGCCGCTTCGGAGAACCCGGCAAGATCCTTTGGACCTACTTTGGTCCATGGAAATTAAAACAATGAATTATTGTATACTTTAATTCAATTTTGTTCTTTCGTCAAAATATTATTTATTTTAAAATTATTAGTTAAAATATATTTAACTGAAATAACTAAAAAGGAAGCTTAAAATATAAATTATCTTTCTCTTAAGATGATACATGTCAGCAGAACTGTGTGCAGTTAATTTTATATTTTACTTTTTCTTAACCCATAAACTATGAATAAAATGGAAAAGAAACTATATTCTGCCAAAACGATCATGCGATAATTATTACTCCTCTGTCTTTAGTTTATATTTGTACTATGAATTATAAAGGAGTATTAGTTTGCTTGCCGGAGTTACGGGAGGATTTGGCTAATAGAGAATTAAGAAATAAAGTTAAAAAAATTTGCACTTAATTACAGATTTCTCAGCAGCGAATGGTGCACGAATACTTTGAGGGGTCCAAGAGACGAACCCACTGGATCAGCGGAGGAGCAATTTGCTGAATCTCACTGAAAATAGGTATCTCTGAGTTTCTTCTCTACCCACGATGGCGATAAAACAGGACTCATATCGTACTCTGTAATCTTCTTCCCTGCGTCACGTTGATCTGTGCACCCATCCACAAATTTTCGTGGGGCAAAAGCTTCACCCTCCACACTTTGACTGTGTGGTCGAGACTGGCACTGTACACCAAAAACCTCATCACCGCCTTCTCCATCTCAAAGCAAGCTGCTAAACATCTCCTCTGTGTCCTTCTAACACTAGTAAACACTCGTGTTAACAGCTCCCTTCCTCTCTCCTCCATACTCTTATTGTTGTATCTTCGGATCCATTGAATATTAAGTTCCCCACCGTTGCTAGACATAGAACTGCAAAGCGGTGGCCCTGCAAATACCCTCCGTGGTTGAATCTATAACACAACATCTCTTTCTTCTAGAAATTAATCATCCCATCCCATGACCCCGAGTAGAGAAAGCAGTGGTTAAAGGATGTGCTCGGTGCCATTGTATTGACGGGGGAAGGCTGGAATTAAAGAGTCATTGTGAGGGTGTGCGAGTCTCCTGTGTACACCCTCCTCCATATTTTCACCGACCCATCAGAGGAGCAACTGAAAAGGCTCACCATCAGTGAATTCACATTATCTTCGTGTGACACAAATGAGTCCATGCATTTTCTATCCGAAACCCTCCAAGCCTTCACTGTCCTGTAATGAGAGCCAGCGTACAAGAGCCCTTCTGAATGGTAATAAGCCATGCAAGAAACAAAGTCTTTATGTTGATGGGTGCTGCTTTCTCTGGAGAACAGAAGAAACAAGCTTTTTCTGGGAAGAGTGGCTACCCTTTTGGATTTGAAAGAGTCGGAAACCATAAAGTTCCAAATTCGAATCCCGTGATCTTTATGGGTGGAGAAGAGCATGTCACTATAAGCCAAAATGGATCGGACTTCGCCGGAGCTAGCTTTGAGGTATCCTCTGTTCATGCAATCGGATTTGCTCCCACACGCGGATTCTGTTAATGTCAGAACCAGTAAAGACTAAGCCCTTTGAAGCTGCGATTACGTAGATATTACCGTCGTGGCGATGGAGCAAAGCGATGCAATAGTAAAGAAGAGGAGGAGGAGGAGGAGGAGAAATTGACTGTGGGGAACGCGCCCAAGGTGATTTAGAAGTAGAAGGCCTTGGTGAGGTCAACTGAACATCATGTTTGCCTATCTCTTGATGGGTTCGGGCGCTGAATTGAATGAGGTTGATGTTCTATATTTTCTTTATCCATCAAGTTATGGAGAGGCCCTTTTCCATGGGAATCCATGGCGAGAGTTTAACAGTTACAGAGGGGACGGAGTAAGACAAAAGGGGTTCAGAGGCAGGGCTACAATTATAAGAGCAATGTGAGGGAACGATGGCATGGGTGGTGTATTTATGAAGGTGTAAATGTTTATCAACCGGCGTTGGCAGAAACAAGTGTTTATCAACCGCATCAATAATTACTCAAACGTCAATATAAACATTTTACCAAAAAAAAAAACAATCAAGGTTGAGCAGAAGAGCGAACAATTACAATTGCAGTAGTAACAAGGAGTGGCAGTGAGGCTTTCCTCAATAATATTTATTGGGTTTTCGTCATTAGTAGATATACTTATTATCGGTGCCAAGCCCTGCAAGGGAAGGTGATTCGCGACGCCTCCCCACTCCCCAGGCACATTTTATAATGTTATAATTTTAAATTTAATTTAAACATGAAAATTAAGGTTTGGGGAGTTAGCGATATAGGAAATAATGTGGTGGGTGCAAGGCATAAAATGATTTTGGTGCAGTGTAAAAAACACACTGCATATTGCGCGACAGTGTGGGAATATAATTATTTAAAGCAAATGGGTATTCTGAATCGAAGATAGAGATGGACATTTAGTGACCCATTCTTGGCATCTAATCTAATATAGCTACCCACCCACTGGTATATATCACGTTTGGTTAACTTCACATCAAAGTCCAATTCTGTGCATGCAGAATATAGGATGAATAAATAATGGGAAGGGGCCTGGGACCTGGTAGTCAACAAAAAAATGGAACGCCGAAGCTAAGATATGTAAAATATTGTCAAGGCAACGGACGAGCGAGATCAATATTGTTTATCTCTGATAACAGGTGTTTATAACTCAAATCAATGAACAAGGGAGCTCATAAAGAGATCAACATTGTTGCCACCGACCGACTGAAGATTCTGTATCAATGCTATGAGCGAAATATGCGATCATAATCATATTGGCTCATCAACAACACACGTGCTCATCCATAGCAAAATTTATACACAAGGGCTGTGTATGATAGGAAACCTTGTCGTATGCTTAATGAGAGGAGGGGGAAAAGCAACTCATGCAGGGAAACAGTAAAGACAATGATGGCATGGTAAATTTTGTAGCAGTTTCCCACTAACGGGGAATCCAGTTGGAAAACTTGTACTATCTTGAACCAAATGGAGCCTCCTAGCAAACTGTTCAACTTACCAGTTTCTGGATGATGTTAATGCGCTGAACAAAGGAGAGTTGGGCGGAATTAAAGAAAGAAACTTAGCCTAATAATGGGACCCCCGGATTTTACTTTAGAGAGTGGTAATGGCGACAAGCACGAATGCAAGTAATAATGAACTCCGCTGCCATAAAAACAGGTCTTTAGCTCCTTTATGCATAAGGCACATAAGGGTGGAAATTAAAAGCAACAACTTGAGGTGGAGACAAGAATAAATGACCTTTAAACTGGGCCCTTCCCTTCCCCCACAAAAGATTCTATGTGACATCGTTTCCATTTTCTTCATATTATTAAACTTGGAAACAGCGTCACATTTCCTAGTTAAATATCTCACTGTTGCTCCTTGTCATCATCTTGATCTTTCTTTCTTACTTCCCTACAGATGTTGTACTCTGCCTCCCCCAACTCCTCAGTGACTGTTGCTCCTTGTCATCATCTTGATCTTTCTTTCTTACTTCCCTACAGATTTTGTACTCTTCCTCCCCCAACTCCTCAGTGACTGAGGCCTAAGACCAATTGCTACTCCAGACAAGTAAGTGGTTGCTTCATAGCATGTTCGGTAAAATGAAGAGCTCCCAGTTGTCTATCGAATCTTTCTTTCTCTGGAGCTAAAACGGCTGCGAGAGTATATACTTAGAAAAGTGTTGACCAGATAGAATTAAATATTTTTATGACCAAACCTTAGTTTGATGTAACACGGCACTTGACTCGGTTTCTTTTATTGTTTTTGGTGTCAGTGAGCTCAAGCAACTCTAAATGCTGTGTTAAGGGGTTGGAGAAGATAGATGAGAATGGTCCTACTGAGTGGTCAGCAGTGTCTTGTCCCCCTCCTGACACTCCAACAGAATCCATGGAGTTTCTGGCCAGATCATGGAGCCTTTCAGCCATGGAGCTCTCCAAGGCACTGAACAATACCAATATCACTACTTCTACTGTTGTCCAGATGCCTGTTTCCTGCCCTGCTACCATGTGTTCCACCGCTTCAAAAGATTCTGTAAGAATCTGGACAATTTTGAAAATTTTAACTAGACAACTCAGAACGACTGTTTGAATTGCAAATGCAGCCAAACGGAAATCTTACAAAAGTTATCTTAGTTTTTCTCAAAATAGATCCTATGTCACACTCACACGCACACAAAGGGAAAAAAGAGAAAAAGCAGAAGCACTTGTGACAACTTAAGCCTAAGAACCAAACGGAGCGATAAGGAAGGATGTTACTATATCCTTACATATGAAGAGGCATCTAATTCTTTTTCTCCGTTCTGTCATTGCGATGTTTATTTGCAGCTAACTAATGGGTGTAGCCCTCGAATTTCACCAAGAGGCAGTGAAGAAATGAAGGTACTCTTTGTTACTTTCTCCTTATGTTCTAATAATCTTGATATTTGGGAACTGAATGTGTTTTAAACGCACTATCTTGTACATGTTGATTTGGCCCTTTAAGGTTGCAGCATAGAGAAACTTCAATTAGATTGCTTTCTTGAAAAACTACTTTTTGTCATCAACTAAGCCAACTACACTTTTGATTATCACCAACATTCCCATGGGAATTCAGAAAAGTCAACTTGTTCAATCCATAACTCTAGAATATTTCAACATCAGGTTTAAGTAATGCAAGTGAAGCTGTTTCACATTACTCTTGTTCATAACCCTGACGGCAGTTATATTTCTTGCATGCCAACCAATAACCTTGCCATCCATTATATGCAGGAGTTATGTTTACTTCATCAGGCACTCAATCCAGAGTTCCTTTCCGGGCAACACTTACTTCGAAATGGGGTACCTCTTATTCAATCTGGCGATCACCATTATGAGTTATACTCAAATACCAGCTCAATATTACTCAACATTTCTTCTTCTTCTTTTTTGTTGGTGCAAATTTTTGCTAAGCAGCTCTGCAGGAGCTTGTTAAAAGGGAAGACCAAGGGCAGGTGGATGAAAGATCAAAAGGAGAGGAAAAAGCAGGAAATAAGGACCCATAATGCTCAATTGCATGCAGCAGTATCCGTGGCCGGTGTTGCTGCTGCGGTTGCAGCTTCAACAGCAACGCCTGAAATGCCATTTACCAACCAAAAGGATCCTCCAAGGACTTCTGCCGCTATTGCATCTGCAGCAGCTTTAGTAGCTTCTCACTGTATTGAAATTGCAGAAGATATGGGAGCTGATCATGATCAAATCTTAACCGCGGTTAACTCTGCAATTAATGCTAAGACCAATGGAGACATAATGACTTTAACAGCCGGAGCAGCTACAGGTATCTATTCTGAACTTCCATTAATTACTCAAATGTGTTACCTTAAGTAACAGCTTCCGCTAATTTTAATGCAAGTAGAATGTGATAGCCATACATTTTTCATCTTCAGTCTTTGGATTTCTTTTTCCATAGATTTGAAAATTACTGACATATAGAAGAGAATTTGTGATAAGATTAAACAATGTTGACAGCCTTGCGAGGAGCTGCTACTCTGAAAGCAAGGCTGCAAAAGGGGATTGGAAGCTCAACATTTCCTTTAGTGGAAGAAAGGTGTGAAGAAGGTAAAGAAGCAAACATCTTAGCAGCACTGGACTGTATCTTCAGAGGAGGAAAACTTCTCAAACGTACAAGAAAAGGTATGTTCACTAACTTGTTTGCAATAACAACCTTAACAACATTGAAAATAAGAAAGTCCAGATATATACAAAAGAATCAAATTCTGATTTGAACCCCATTGCTAATTAAATGTAACAGGGGATCTTCACTGGAAGCAAGTGTCCTTCATTGTGAATTCAAATCTGCAGGTAATTGGTGAAAAATGCTCTATGTATTCATTAACAAACAATGGGCATAAATTCGAAAATGGCAACAGGTTGTAGCCAAATTGAAAAGCAAGCATATGGGAGGAACGTTCAAGAAAAAGAAGACATGTAAGCAAATTTTGCATCTACTGGCTTACTTGTTATCTTCTTACCAATGCGTGTCAACAATGGTTAAGATATGGACCTACTAATGTGGCAGACGTAGTCACCGGAGTGTGCAGTGATATCCCGGCTTGGCCTGAAAGGGAAAGAGAAGGCGGCATTGAGAAGAGAGCTTATTTCGGAATAAAGACAGCAAACAGGATAATAGAATTTGAATGTGCAAGTAAACATGACAAACAGATATGGATTGAGGGGATCAAGTATGTGTTGAATTGCCGTGCGAAACTACTACAATAGTGAATACGTGGTTCAAATTGGGATTGCTGTAAATATGGGTTCTTGATCTTGTTCTATTTTTATCCTTCTCGATGACTTCAAGTCATCAAGTGAGTGTCTTTAACTTATTGAGTAATCAATTGGTTCGCAAAGCATAGGCTACTCAGAAAACAAATTGCAGCCATGGTTGACATGTCACCAACAAAAGAATTTGTAACTCTTTTAAGAGCCAAGTAAATTTTAAGATATAATTAGGAACTAATAACGTGGGAATATTCGGATTTTGAGGAAAAATACAAGCATTTTGCGGACAAGTTGACAAAGATGGACATTCCTTCGTTCAGTAATGCTCTGTTTCCGATTAGATTAGCATGATTGCCACTGAATTAATAATATAAGCGAAATGCTGCCACAAACAGTCCAGAATGAGTGACAAAGTCAAAGTTGAAAATTTCCTAGTAAACTCAGGTGACGTGGGTGAAAAAATAATTAATTAGGTAGGTACAATCAGCTGTCGCCCACGTTACTCAAGCGTACTGTAACTGAGTTCAATAATTCCTCAGATATTAGGACAATTTCAGCGTTGGCACATGGATCGGACTAGGCTTAGTTGTACTTCGAGCTTGGAGCACTTGAACTAAAGAAGTGCCCATGTTCAATAGTTTGTTCAAGTTTGTGGCTTTGTAAAATGTATTCATTTTCCCAACGGAGTTATTTGTAGTGAGACACACTGTTCTCGGTTTTCCCATCTTGTTGATGATCATGAATTGTCATTTGTTGAGCAGGAGTGTGCATTTGAATATCATGGATTGAGCGGTGTATATGGAAGAGCAGTGACAAGTGGGTGGCCCCATCGTCATCGTGTGAAGCTAAGTGACATAGCTACGAACATCCCGTCCAAAACAACATCATAATAATAATTCTAACAAAAGACAACAAAAACCTAGCCTCCTCCCCAGTCCCATCTTCCTTTCATTTTCAAAAGGTCAACTTGTTTTATGATACACAGTATCTAATCCCTCCTAAAGCACGGGTTTACATATTTAATAAGCAACGGTTAAAATTGACTACCAAGTTGTGATAAACAATAAGAAGCAGACGTTTAAGTGACGACGGGACATGTCATCTTGGTGCGCATCCAGTGTAAAGTAGGAAGCTGTACATTCATGAATCATAATGATGCTTGCGACAAAATAGAATAATGAGTATCCTACGGGTGATTCCTTGTATCCATCCATCCATGCTTTCTCTGTTATAATAGAGATAAAAAAAAAAGATGCACTTATTAGTATTAATTAATACGTAGCATTTTATATTAGTCAATGAACGAAATTCAAAATAGAGGAGAACTCATCGAATCCCTTCCCCATTATAATATGTGATATGTTGCCGCAAATGGTCGGTCCAAGATCGAATCACTACAACCCAAGTCTGCGACGAAGCGCTCTCAACTGTAACCTAGGCAAATCCTCATCAAGTGTCTAATCGAACAATTCCTCATTTTTTATGATATCATCGTCTAACTGAGCCTCAATTAAGCTTCCTTAATGCTCCTAGAGGATGAAGCGTTAATAGCACATGGACTTGGCTTAGTTGCCCTTCAAGTGTGGAGCACGCCAAGGTTAATTTTGCTTCATTAATACGACGTATAATTATTAAGTCCATCTTTTTGCTTCATTAATACGACGTATAATTATTAAGTCCATCTTTTTGCTTCATTACCGTACTATTTAACTTCTTGTGGATTCTTTTGCTTGCTACCGGAAAACCCAAATGGTCATAATTAATTCCATAAAACCAGCATATAGGTGTATATTGAAAAGTAGTAAAAGAATAAATAAACAAGGGTTGTGTTAGCTGGTACTGGTAGGAGAGAGAGTGGGGGCCCGCGAACGTGATTGGAAATTTGGGAATCCAAAAGTTGGCCGCAATTATTAAAGCTTTTGTACTTTGTGTTTTTTTTATACAATAATTTAAAAAAAAAAATTAAGATAAGATAATTTTTTTTAAAAAAATAAACTATTTATTATCTTTAACTATAAATTTATACATTTAAAAATTAAAATAACTCTTTAAATATTACATATTACAACTAAAATTATAACAACTAAAATTATAAATTGAATAGTATTTCGGTTTTAATTTGTATATATATAACTGGAAGCCTTGCATCTAATATACCAAATCCACCACGGCCCATCCATCTATTGCTCGCTGATCCATCGAGAGCCATGGCCAAGATCGCTCTCGGAACCCATCGGGAGGCTACCCAGCCCGATTGCCTCCAGGCCCTCGTCATTGAGTTCGTTACCACCTTCCTCTTCGTCTTCGCCGGCGTTGGTTCCGCCATGGCCACCGGTAACCTCTTACTTCCTTCACTACTTCACTCACACTAACTTTACATATATACGGCTTTTTCATTCCTTCTTTTCTGTATGGAACATCCAGAAAAGCTAGGAGCAGATGCGCTGGTAGGGTTGTTTGCCGTGGCCGTGGCACACGCACTCGTGGTGGCCACCATGATATCGGCCGGCCACATTTCCGGCGGCCACCTCAACCCAGCCGTGACGCTCGGCCTCCTCGTGGGCGGCCACATCACCCTCGTCCGTGCCATCCTTTATTGGATCGATCAATTGCTCGCATCCTCCCTGGCTTGTTACCTTCTTTACTACCTCTCTGGCGGACTGGTAATGATTAGTTTGCCCGCTAAGACATCAATTTAGTTTAATCTATTTAATTACCTAATCAGAATTCTGATTGGGAGGTGAACTCATAATTGTGCAGACGACTCCAGTGCACACGCTTGCGAGTGGAGTGGGGTACACTCAGGGAGTGATATGGGAGATCATCCTCACGTTTTCCTTGTTGTTCTCTGTGTACGCGACTATGGTGGATCCAAAGAAGGGAGCCATTAATGGGCTTGGCCCGACCCTGGTTGGGTTTGTTGTGGGCGCTAACATCCTGGCCGGAGGGGCCTTCTCTGCGGCCTCCATGAACCCGGCAAGATCCTTTGGGCCCGCTTTGGTCAGCGGGAATTGGACCGATCACTGGGTGTATTGGGTGGGCCCACTCATTGGGGGAGGCCTTGCGGGCTTCATGTATGAGACCTTCTTCATCAACAGATATCATGCCCTACTCCCTCGAGATGAAGAAAATCACTAGCTACCACTATTTATCTCCCCAAACACGAGGCCGATTGTTGTTATTGTTCATCTCATCCCTCTCTTGCTATGTCCTCACCCAGCCTTCGTACTAGTGTTAGTGTTCGTGTAATTTTATGTGTGCGGTTTTGTTGGTGGTGGAGACCAGTGTATTCGGTTCACATGATGGCTTCATGCTTTTCTCATGATTTAAGATCAACTACGGATCATGTAGTATCCTTTTCTATGGGTAAATCTAGGCTGTCGAGTATTATAATTCCAATCAATTCTTGCATTTAACTACTGGGAGGGTTTCCCATTACAAAAATGAAGTCATGCAATTATCTCTTTAAAACAATGAATTATTATATACTTTAATTCAATTTTCTTTTTCTGGTCAAAATATCCTTACTTAAAACATATTCAATGGAAATAAAATAAAAATTAAATAGAAATTATCTTTAATATTATATTTTATGTTGTGTAAAAAAAAAAGCTTATATTTTAGGCTTTCTTAACCCATAAATCGTACATATAGTGCCCGTATTAAAAAACAAGCATGCTATAATTATTATTAATTTGCTTGCCGAGTTACTGAAGCGTTTGGCTCATTAAGAATTAAGAAATAAAAGTAAAAAAGAGCTTGCCCTTCACTACAGATGTCTCAGTAGCGCCAGCGGATGTGCACGAACCCCTGTGAGGGGTGGAAGAGGCGGACACAGCAGGTCAGCGAAGGATGATTTGATGAATCTCCCTGAAAATAGGTATGTCGAAGTTTCTCGCTACCCACCATGGCGACAAAACAGGAATCCTATCGTACTCTGTAATCTTCTTCTCGGCGTCGCTTTGATCTGTGCACTCCATGCACAGATCTTTGTCGGGCAAAACCTTCGCCCTCCACACTTTGAACGTTTGGTCAAGACTAGTACTATACACCAAAAACCCCAACACCACCTTCTCCATCTAAAGATATGCTGCTAAACATCTCACTAGCCCCGTGTCCCTCTAACACTGATAAACACTCATGGTAGCCGCTCCTTTCCTCTCTCCTCCATACCCTTATTGTCGTATCCTCCGATCCACTGAATACTAAGTTCCCTACAGTCGCTAGACACAGAACTGCAAAATGGTGAACCTGAAAACAACCTCCATGGTTGAATCTATAACATAATCTCTCTTTCTTCCAGAAATTAATCATCCCATCTGAGGACCTTGAGTAGGGAAAGCAGTGGTTAAAGGATGTGCTTAGGGCCATTGTATTTACAGGGGAAGGCTGGAATTTAAGAGTCATTGTGAGGGTATGCGAGTCTTCTGTGTACACCCCTTCTCCATATTTTCACGGACCTATCAGAGAAGCAACTGAAAAGGCACCCATCATCTTGGTTCACCATAAGTGAATTCACGTTATCTTCGTGCGCCACAAATGAATCCACGCATTTTCTATCAGATACCCTCCAAGCCTTCACTATCCTGTCATGAGAGCCAGGGTACAACGCCCCTTCTGAATGGTAATAAGCCATGCAAGAAACAGAGTCTTTATGTTGCTGGACGCTGCTTGCTCCAGAGAACAAAAGAAACAAGCTTTTTCTGAGAAGAGTGGCTACCTTTTTTGATTTGAAAGGGTCGAAAACCATGAAGTTCCAAATTCGAATCCTGTGATCTTTGTGGGTGGAGAAGAGCAAGTCACTGTACGCCAAAATGGGTCGGACTTCGCCGGAGTTAGCTTTGAGGTATCCTCTGTCCATGCAGTCGGGCTGCTTCCACACGCGGATTCTGTTGCTGTCAGAGCCAGTAAAGACTAAGCCCTTTGAAGCTGCGATTGCGTAGATGTTAACGTCGTGGCGATGGAGCGAAGCGATGAAGTAGTAAAGGAGGGAAGGAGGAGGAGGAGAAATTAACCGTGGGAAACGCTTCCACGGTGATTCAGAGGTAGAAGGCCTTGGTGAGGTTAATTGAACATCATGTTTGCTTATCTCTTTGTGGGTTCTGACGCTGAGGTGAATTTGAGGTTGATGTTCCATATTTTCCTCGACCATCAAGCTATGGAGAGATCCTTTTCCATAGAAATCCATGGCATGAGATTCAGGTCTACAATTACAAATATAAGAGCAATACGAGGGAACGATGAGCGGTGTATTTATGAAGTTCTAAATGTTTATCACGCGTCAGAAAAGTGCATGGAGACTTGGACGAGTGAATTTGTTTGCACACTAGTAGTAATGTTGGGGATTAGGTTGTGTTGGATTCAGAATGATTAGAATTTAGGGCCTCTCTACCTATAATAAATACGAAAGTTGAGGGACCACCATGCAACAATGTATTAAATTGAATGCCTTTTGTGTAATATTGGGAACGAATGGCCAATGCTTCAGTTTGCTACCCAGTTGGGTTGGCTTGCCAGTGTTAAATTGAGTCCCATAGTATCAATGCGGGTGTTCTGATCATTACCACAGGCGGGGGTGGACCATCTACGAGGGAAACTTTCTATTAATACGGTTATTGAATTTTGCAATAACTTATGATCTCCCAATGTATCTTTCTCTTTTACTTTCAGTTTTACATAAAGGACCAAGATGGAGTGAAGTTCAACAAAAGGTTTTTGTGGGTTAGCTTTGCTACAGCTGAAGCATAATTAAGAAAGAAAACATGGAGTGGAAAGTGCAGCGTCAGGAGAATAATAATGAGTTAATCAGAGAGGAGAAGTCTCTTGCTAAATTAAATAAGGCGTTATCCCTCATCATCAGGGTGGTCGAGTGAGGGATGTTGATAATGAAGAAATTAAGTGTCCAACGGTGAGACTATTTAATCGTTTGTGCATGCATTTTCCCAGGGCAACGGAATTCAGGGTGAACTAATGCGAATTTCATGAGTTGGGCATTATATTCAAATGTGCAAATATGGTTGTAGTATTCAAATGTTCAATCAAAACGCCACAAATTGATGCAGCAGTTTGCTTGCCATTCTGGGAAAAACATGCTCTTGCTAAATTTCGTTCACTGGTTATTAGAAGTTAAAACGCCAACCCTTTTATCTGCAATTTAAATTCGCCAGCAAAAGCATTAACATTGTATAGTGCTCTAGTCAACTGCCGTGATTACACATTTGAACCTAATTCTTTTGATTCTAACTCCGTTGAACTTCTTTCTTGTCTGGAAAATCCTAGCACGGTTCGCCTCGCGATTGGCCACCATATCCTCCGTGATCTCTCCTCACTCCCATTGTTGTCGCCACATGCTGCTAAGTTCTTCATTCTGTTGATTTCCTTCAACCTTGGAACAATTGTAATCTCAGACTTTGATCTCTTACCACCCCAATTCAGTGGCTTGTACGAGTTTTCTTCCTCGTTGGATGCAGATGAAAGGTTTGAAATGCTTCGTGACGATTCCCTGTTGGCGGATTCTGAAGCAAGGAATCTTGTGCTCGACATAACACTGAGCATTTCCGAGTTTAAGAATAGCAAATCCGTCGCAGTAAGATCACTCCACCTACTCCTCGTAACAAAACCAGAGATAACTATTCTGTGATTGAACTTGTGCAGAATTTCCCGATTTCCACCATTATCAATGAGCGGTTCTTCTTCCTTCTTGCCCTCCTCTTCCACATTCCATAAGCATCTCTCAGAGTTGATTCTCGATGACCCTTGATGGGATTGCCCCCTCTGCACAAAGATTTCAAGATCTGGTTCCTCTGTTAAATTGGAAGGGACTCTCAGGAACCTTGAGCTGATTGAAGAAGTGAAGCTCTTGATATCCCCTGGGTCTACCCTGCACCTACAGAGAGGGCATGTAGAGTGACCTTCAAGCCACATGTCTATGCAATTAATGTGGAAAGAGTGCTTGCACTTTGGGAGCAACCTAAGAGTTTGGCTGTTTTCAAATCTCGACAGGCAAACAACGCATACTAGGCCTTCTTTTGATCCTTTGAGTAAAGAAAACTTGAACACGGGGAGTGTTTTGATTACTTGCTTGTCAATCCCATAAAACTTGGACTGCTCTGTTCGAGCCAAGTTCTGGGGGTGGATGCTTTGGTTCAGAATCTCGAAAGAACTGGTTCGACAGAATTTTATATAAACAATCAGTACAAGTATTACCGTAAACATCATGGAGAGCACCACTAGTACCATGGCTGTGCTTACATGCATCCGTCCGGGGTCTCGGGCTTCAACCTTCGGAAGGAAAGAAGAAAACATGAAGAAAAGCAGCAAACAATTGATAAATGAACGTCCACACAAGTTTTCACACATCTTCTGGGGAAGATCCTGCAACATCGTTACTGGCTATCTCTAGAATTTTTTTCCCCTGTACCTACTGAGTATTTCAATATTAGGTTAGACTTTCTTCCCTTTAATTACTAGGTTAGTCCCACCGAGGAAGCTTTATGCGTTTGTTGGTTTATGTAAGTCCTAGTATGGGACAACAAGTCAAGTTGATCTTTCGTATGGACGAAGACAAATGGCATTAACAATGAATGTTTGACCGGTACGATTTGAGTGCATCGAAGTTTTCCCTATTAAACAATAGCCACTTAGCAACACGGTTTCCTTCAACGAGGGGGAGTTCCTGTCACCATCAACACTTGCTGAAATAGCATTGTTTGTTTCAGTTCTTTGTTATGCTCACATCCTTCTATTACCTTCTCGAACGGCTAAGTAGGTTGAGTTACGTGGCAACTCACAAAATATCTATGTTTATATACATTGGAAGATTCCTTGTACTCTTGTACTACTAAAGGACAAGAAGGGGCCGGAGGAGAGAGCAGAGAGATGGAGGACCAAAAAGAAAAACTCAACCTGCAAGTTGCAAAAAGAAAGGAGTTTTTGTAAATCATGGTTGATTAAAGTTTATTGGAGACCTTGATAAGAGTGTTGTTGGACTAGATTAGAATGCATTATATTGCAGCTACAACGTATTAGTAGGATAAGTTTATTCCTTACCGTGTGATACAACCAGAAGCAAACATTTACACAAATGATTGGTGCGATTTCATTGTTCCTCGCGAGACGGTCATTGTTCATAGCTTGTCTACAACGTCAATCCACAGGGGAAGGGGACAATCTTTTCTTCTTCTTCTTTTTTTATTTTATTTGGACACCCGATTTACCAGAACTTTATCCTAACTATATTCGGATTCGACCCATATCGCGCACCTGACTATAGTAAGTGAGTCTCTCAACGAGGATTTTCTATATACGTTAAGGCTCGAACTTGAGACTACGCTTAAACGATACTAAGTCACTTATCACTAAGACGAACTCCTGTTGGTCAATCTTTTCTTATTACGGGTTTTGGTTTTTTCTCTTGGGCTCTTGGCACAGTTTTTATACCCAATAAACATCTCTCTGACTAAATCAGGAAGACGAAAAGAAGATGACTTTAACTATCTTCGTTCTTCAATTTTACCAATACAAAATTGTTCTGGCTGAAAAGAAACAAGGGTAAAAAAGTGATTTTAAATTCCAACACTTAGAAAACAAAATCTATAAAAAAAAAATCCATATGCATTCATATGTAATTTAAAGTAAGATGCACTCTCGTATTTTCTTATGTTGTTCGGACAACTAGAAAGATGAAATCACAAGAGTGATGTATACATTATTTAAAATTCATAATTTATAAATAATAAAATCTATAAATTTTACTTTATATATTTTAGACAGCAATCTACTACATGGCCTAATAGAAGAGGCTTCTACTATTTAAATATAAGATTTTAAATTCGAATCCATATAAATGTAAAAAATATCTTTAAGTAAGAAAAATACCTAATTAAACTCGATAATATTTAAATCTAACTCACTTAAATAGTTATATATATAAAAATAGGCAGCGAACCTCCCTGGAATTTAAAAAATGAGATTGGCATGAAAGCTCCGTGAAACCCATATGGAACTCGGCAAGGCATTGTAATTGTGGCACTAGGCTTCCCAGAAAATCTGTGCGCATCAATTATACGGCCCTGCAAAATTTGGATGGAGGTTAATTAATTATCATGCTTATCGGCAATTTTAGTAAACCTCACAGAAATAACCTCCACACTTGAGATATGCCTGTGTCTTCATTGTGAACAAAAGTGATGACCGAGCCATCATCTTCCTCAAGGCCACCGTCTTTGGGGACGAAGGCAGCTCCAGTGCAGTATACGTTCTTCTCAAACATACGGTATTCCACTCTTATTCCCTCTTCACGTCTTACTGCGGACACTTGAGCACACGCTTCTTCAAAATATAGCTTTGCTATACCTCCATACTTAAGTTTGCCTAAATAAGCACGGGAAAGCAGACCATGTTATAAGATAAAGGATGCATTTAAAAATATGGGCATAATGAAATCAAGGGTGGCTCCTCTAATTAATTCTTGAGAGGAAAATTGAAACTTGCCCGCGATAGACGAAGCAGTGAGATGTGAAATTATTCTCCAAAGCAAACCATTTGATTTAGTCTGCATCACCATAGCGAGGCATTACCCCAATCCTCGCGTATTCCTCCTTATCATACTTAGCTTGATTAATCTGCATGTCCATGAAAACTAACCCATGTTATGTTTAGTATAAGTTTAGTTGGCTGGTGAAACGCAACTAATAGTCAGAAGGATATGCACTCACGGGCCTCCTCTAAGTAGTCTCTTGAGAACTAAGATTAGAGGAAAATCCATGATCACCTTGAACTTCATGGACTTGTGAGTGCATGGTAATTAATTTACATGTTGACTAGCTATTACCTCTGTGTGACCCATATCTCATGGCAAAAACTGCACCTATCTGATTTGAGATCCACTTTGTGGATCATTCTGGTTCCATCAGCTGAAAAAGGTTTTAACAGAATCATAAACTGCATGCAAGGGCTCTCGTGCTGTCGTACGGACACACGTGCATATTCGCAATGGTCAACATATTTATATGAAGTAGTAAAACTCCGCAAGTACGTGCCGGAAATTAGTCCAACCACATTTTAAGGTTTAGTCGGGTCAAAACCCACGTGACCAGCTCCCCTGTACCCGGAGCTTTCTGTAATAATACCATCAAAGGAAGCTGACCTGATCGGCTCAAACACTAGCAAGTGCACGTATAAGCATTGAACTAACGTGGTTTCATTAAACCTATCTGCCTACTGAACATTTTTTCGATCAAACTTTATAAATACGCGAGTGAGGGTGTATAGAGGAGGAACCTTTGGGTGGCTGGTAAAAGGTCGATTCCAAGCTCCACCGATGTTCCAGTTTTTTATAGTCAAGGGTAAAGATGTCAATCTCTTCAGGTATGTCATTTTCGACGATTGAGTATAACTTCCCCGCATGCTCGAACACGCTCGTGTTACTCAACACTTTGTTCACTTTGCCAAATCTCAGCTGCATGATCCACAATATTTACCAAATTAATTAACAGATCATGTTACATGACAGGGTATATATATCAAAATAGCTTTCTTTCCTGTGTTCAAATCCATTTCTTACGGAGTAACAGACATAATCCCCCTAGAGTCCTTAAATCTATACGCTCAAATCCATTTTAAAAAATATTAAAATGATTAATTTTTAAGTCGAGACTTATAACTGGGCCAATACTGGCCTTGAGCCTATATATGTAGTATTAGGGCCAACTTACTTTGACTCCTTGGGCATGGGAAAACTAAAGGTAAACTCATTGTCCTTCCGTAGATCCAGTTAATAAAAAAATAAGATATATAATTATTTGGAGTGTATTCGATTCTTAGGGAGTATCACTTTATTATGGTTCCAATCGCGGTGCTTGAGGAGGCATCCTAACTCTTGAGTGCCTAAATTTACGTATGAAAGTAATTAACGGCTTGCCCTACCCGATATTGGTATCGTCTAAAAGGAATGGAGACTTCGCCCTACCTTTAAATCGTTGGTGAGCCTAACCCCTTTATAAAAACTTTTATACTAAAAAAAAAAACTAAAGGTAAATTTTATATCTTTGCAAATGATAGTTATAAAGTGAGATTAATTAACATACGACTGGCCGAGTATAGAAGAAAGGCAGATATAATAGCGAGTGATTTGCCGTCTGCAGCAGGGAGCAAAGATCCTTGAGTCCTTCAAGCAGGAAAGTATCAGTCTCAATGTGTTTGCTATTGTACAACACAGTCGTGCTGCCATCTCTCTCTTTTCTAAAATATAAAGCATGAAGCATTCCTTCTCCTTCCACCCATATGTCACTTGCCTCCCAAACACAGACTTTGTTGACTTCAATCCTCCAAATAGTGGATTTGATCCTGAAAGCATGCAACACATCATGCGCATGCATGTTATATATTATCCTGAAACACACACACACACACAAAATATGAATCATGGTTGAAAAGAGAGAAGAGAGAGACCATTTCTAGTGTAGACACCATCTGGAAAACCATCGGGAACTTGGCCTTCGATGTTGATAATGGCCACTGCTTCCCCCAATTCCTCCACCGGAGCAAAGTTACTCTGCATCCACACACACACACACTTCGATCACAAAGGAGATCGTAAGAGAATAAGTTAGATCAAGTTGATATATATAAGTGGAGTCAAAAAAAACTTTATAAGTTTAGATATATATATATATAACTTTTTTTTACTAAACTTAGCGAATAAGTTATTAGATCAAGTTGAGAAAGGAATCAGCTTTTTTTGACTTGAACTGTTCTTTGTCTCGTCCATCTCCCTCGTTGTTGAATTTACCGATAAAAGCTATATCTTTGCCCTTGGAACCCTTCGGACGCTTTTGTTTGGCCCAAGAAAAAGTACGTACAGTGGGTAAGTTCACAGAAAATATGAGTTTTCAATGGTGATATTAACTATATTATCATTTAATTATATGTCCTATTGTGTTTTTATATAATAATACAATATTTCTCGTCACATTTTCAAGTACTATATATTTATAATCTTAGGTACAAGGTTGTTTATATAAATTATTTAGAGCTCGTAGTAATTGATGAGAAACCAAGATATCCAGCTTTTGGGGTGAAATTATTGGGTAAATTCCATGAGAGATCAGTGACCCAACCCATGCCATTGTAAGACATAACGACTTTTTCCTAATAGGTCACATGCATGCATGCATGTAACTGATGAAGAAGAAAGGTCACATGCAGACTCTATATATGTATCACTTACTTTGAACACAGAGGAGAGTATTGCATGTGATTTATGACTCATCCCATGAAACATACTGCCTTCTTGTCCAAATCCGCTTTAAATACGTTCTCTTCATTCTGTCCCAATAAATAGTAATACTAATTATTCTTAATTACACCCCCATGTACCTTCCAAATTAAAGAAAAATCATATTATTCCCCCTATCCTTATGGTTTGTAAAAGAAAAATTTGGTTTTAAATATATATCAATTGAATGATCATTAGTTAATTACCCTTTCTTACTTTTACTCTTATTTCATAGATACAAATTTAAAATGTTTTTATCGATCTAATACATATTTATTGAATTTTTTGATATGTGAAAATAGGTTATATGTGACTTATAATAAAGATTAAAGTGACATATGTATATATATTTTTGCTTGCTAGGGTGTCTTTCGTTTAATTACTGAGTTGTCAACATATCATTTGCAATCTAGCCTCATTGGACGCAAATTTTCAAAGTATATGATGAGAAAGGATTCGACTCATCGTTGTTGGATTACTTTTCTTGTACACATTAGGCTAATCAACTTTTAATTGGACCAATTATCATGTTATTACAAAATCTTGTGAACGCATATAATCTCAGCTGATTCAAGTGTCATATCCCTGATTGAAAATATCATTTCATTCGTTTCTCGTAAGTGGTTTAACTTCATGCGTTTTATCTCTATAATTTCAATACTTATTAGCTAAAATAATTGCAAAAAAGCTTGGGCTCTGACAATCCAAAATCGTATATATGTATTTAATCTGTAATTAACGTGAAACATTCCAAAAAAAATAGATTTTTCTTGAATTAGGTGAGCGTATCCTAGCTTTAAAAATCAGCTGCATTATTCGATGTTCACACACCTTCATGGCTTATAAATATTGGGACTTGTATAAATTTCATAATATTAATATTAATTTTTTTACTACAAAAAAGTTTAGGTAGATTTGCCATCAGTTCTCCATTAAGGCTAAGATACAGCCTCAAAGCTCAAAGAGCATTTACAGGGGACTTATAAGATTGCATATCAAATGAGCCCTCACAACGGCAGTAGGAATCGAAGTCACGTCATTATGGGATGCAAGTCTGTTATTTACTATCTGTGTCAACTCTCATTAACAATATTAATATTAATTGACTTTTTTTGTTACAAGAGAGGAAAATTTTTGGAAAAGGGTTGGGCTCACCCATAATCCAAGGGTAGGGCCAAATTTTTCTTTTTTCTAGGCAATACCAATGTCAGGCAAGGCGAGTCTTCTATTACCCTCAGGTATAAACTTAGGCACCCAGGAGTTAGGATGTCTCTCCAAGCGCCGCGACTGGAACCATAACAAAGTGATACTCCCTAGGGTTCGAATATACTCTAAATAGTCGTATGTCTCACACTTTCGCTAGTTGAACCTACAGACGATAGATAATATTAATTGATTTTGACTTTATTTTTTTTAGTTGTCCACCCGGTTCACCGGAGCTTTGCTCTGACTATATCTAGATTCGACTCGTATCCTGCACCTGGTAATGGTAGGTGAGTCTCCTAATAGAAATTTTTGTATATGCTAAGGTTCAAGCTCAAAATTTTATTTAAGTGATACTGAACTGCTTACTACTCAAAATAATTTCGGTTAGTATTGATTTTGACTTTAATTGCTATGAAGAAATGTTTGAAAAATATAGAGTGGGCCGTTTCGGCTGCGGTGCTTGGCATGTCATGGGCCACTGTGGCCCACCTACTAACCCCATCTGAAAATGAAGTATGAATATGTCCATGGTTAGCATTTGTTTTGCTTTACCTTCTTTCATGATTAGAAGTTAACCCATCTTTACGTGAGACGAGAGTGGAGACACGTGACTATTTAAAATATATTTAATTTATAAAAAATATTATTTTATTATAATTTTAAAGAAATATTTTAATTTTTAGGTGTTTAGGTTTATGTCTAAAAGTAATAGAAGACTCACCCTATCAGATATTAGTATCGCCTAAAAAGAAGAGAGATTTCACCTTATTTTTAGATCGTGTGTAAGTCTAACTCCCTTTTAAAAATTTTTGGACCAAAATAGAACTTAGAAGTTAGAACATTCACCTTGGACCTCGCTTTTTGTATTTATTATCTATAGAGACACAGCATTTCAATGTCTTGCCATATTTTATTCTTAATTTTTTTTTTGCATACCCAGTTCACATCGAAATTTTATTTTAACTATATCCAGATCCGACCCGCGTCACGCACTTGGCTATGGTAGATGAGTCTCCTACAAGAATTTTGTACATAGGCCAAAGTTCAAACTCAAGATCTCATTTAAATAATACCGAACTACTTACTACTCAGACCAATATCCGTATAAATAAAATAAGACAGCAATCGACCAATGGACGGTAATGCAGTGCAGTAGTAATTATTAAAAGCGTTTTAGTTATTAAAAGTAATACTTAAATATTGTATCAAAAAAAAAAGTAATACTTAAATAATAATTCCAGTGCTGGTTTTTCTGAGTCTTGCAATGAGGAGGGAGTTATGAATTGGAAGGGTGCATGAAAGAAATTGAGGAATAAAGCGTCGGTGGTGCCACGTGGCTTGAGCTCCGTTGGATTTCTGTCAGAACTCGAGCATAACCCACAAAGCCTCTGCTTCGCTTCAGCTTCAGCACTTCAAAGTCGTCACGTTCTTTCACCATAATCAGCCAAATTAATGAACGCGAGAGCGTCTAGTTGAAGCTCCGACGTAGTAGTCTGTGCCCTCACCTACTTTATTTTTCTTTTATTTCCCTTCTTCAACTAAAGAATCAAGCATCCCTGTTTGATCACTCTCAGAAACTGCTTTTAACACCAGCTGATTCATCTCCCTCCAGGTAAAACTAAACTTCAAGCTCTCTGTTCTTGAGCTCTTCATTATCTTGTTTTCGATGTTCTTTTTCTCTTCCGGTCATCTTGATGTTACCCAAGAAAAAGAAATGCCGGTTGATGGTTGTGCACTAGTGCCTGTAATTTCCAATTAGCCAGTCTTTTGGGTTCGACTTCTCGTGGAGCAAAAGTTATCACCAAAATTGAACCTTTTCCTTGTGTTGCATGAGATTTGGTCGGTGATAAGTTTACGTTTGGTGGATTTCGAGGACAACGACTCTGTTCTGAGATTTTGATACCATTCTGAGTAGGACAGCATCGTTGCTCTCAGGTGTTCATTTGCATGTAACTCTTTTCTTTTCTTTTCTTTCCTTTCCACATCTCTTAGGACTTTTGTTCCTTTCATCGCAATATTTTCAACAAAAAGGGAAATTTCTAACCGGATCAGTGTTTTTCGTGTAATTTACAGAGGTAGTAAGATCAATTGAAGTGAACTGACGGGAGAATAACTTCTGCAAATGGGTCAAGAATTTTTGTTCTTGATGAAGCTGGAAACAAAGAGATTTTTATGGTTCATTGGCTTTACATTCACTTTGATTCTGGCATTTCAATATTTTGAACTTCCATATGGTAACGTGCTAATCAATCTATTCCATAGCAGTAAGATTCCAGTGTCAGGAGCTAGAAGCGATCAGACTGCACAACCACCGTCTAATTCTGAAATATATCACAATATGACAAGTTTGAATAAGCCAAACTTTACAGATGAGGATGCCTTGGAGATTTCAAACAACACAAAGACTTCTGAGGAACAGAAGACAGATACAAATTTTGGTTTTGTCTTGAAACCCCAATTGGAATCAAACAAATCTTCTGAATTTTTCGAGTCTGAGAAAGTTCCTGTGGAGGACATTATTAACAAATCGTATAATGCATCTGCAACGAAGCATGCAGGAGGCTTTGACCACAGAATTTATAATGTTACTATGGGTACAAATAATTTGACGAACAGTTCTGGAGAGGAAAACACTCGATCTAGATCAGAACAAAATACTGAAAGTTCATACACTAATCCTCTGTCCCTTTCTCCCGAAATGCAACCTAAATATCCAACAGTAGTAGACCCAATCAATATAACTTTAGGATTACCAATTTATTCTAAGTCAAACATATCTTCAGTTTGGAAAGAAAACATAGCAAAAAAGGATGAAAATTTCAAGCCATTGCAACACGATGACAATGCACCAGGCAAGAATTCCCCTGTCAGCAGTAAAACTTCACACACGCCAATTCCCGAAGTGATATCAATATCTGAAACGAAGAAGTTGATGCTTCAGAGCCATGCCTCGTACCGTTCTATGGTATATTACTAACCGAATGCTCATTCTGTTTCAGTTTAGTTAGTTGGAGGAATCCTGCCTTTTGATGTCATCATATTGGCTTCTTATACATGGTAATTTCTTTCCAGAGGCCGCTGTGGTCTTCAGCAGTCGATCAAGAGCTATTGCATGTCAGATCAGAGATTGAAAATGCACCTATTGTGAAGGATGATCCAATTCTATATGCTCCCCTCTACCACAATTTTTCGTTGTTCAAGAGGTATACTTTTATCAGAGATAAAATTTTATTCAGTTGACGTATCTTTGTGTTTCTGTATAAGAAGTATGCAAAGAAATATATAGCCAGCATGCCAGTAGCAACACATGAAACAGGATATGTGATGGTGCTTTTAAGCCATTCATTTAACCTTCTAATTGTCAAGTGTCTAATTTCAGGAGCTACGAGTTAATGGAAGAGACTCTTAAAGTGTATGTATATAGAGAAGAGAAAAACGTGCTTTGCATTCACCATTTCTGACGGGAATATATGCTTCTGAGGGATGGTTCATGAAACTGATGGAAGCTAGCTAATACAAGATTTGCTACCCATGACCCAAATAATGCCCACCTATTTTACTTACCATTTAGTTCTCGAATGTTAGAGGAAGCTTTGTACGTACAGAATTCACAGAGTCACAAGAACTTGATCAAGTATCAAATAATTATGTGGACATGATTGGCGGGAAGTATCCCTTCTGGAACAGAACAAGAGGAGCTGATCATTTCCTAGTTGCTTGCCATGACTGGGTATATTTTCTGTGTCCACCAACCGTTTGTTATTAGTATTCAATGAAATAATAGACATTATACTTATATCTCATTTATCTTGTCTGCACTACATATGCAGGCCCCTGCAGAAACAAGGGAGTGCATGTCTAACTGCATAAAAGCAATGTGCAATGCTGATATCAAAGAAGGGTTTGTGTTTGGGAAGGACGTGTCTCTTCCCGAAACATTTGTCATCAATTCCCTGAACCGACTAAAGACCTCGGAGGATTTCGAGTTTCCAGGAGGCCGAATCTGGCCTTCTTTGCAAGGAGTATGCATGGGCATGTTAAGCCAATTCTGTTGAAGCACTGGGAGAATAAAGATCCTGACATGAAAGTATTTGGAAAATTGCCCAAGTCCAGGGGTAACAGGGACTACATCCACTACATGAAGAGCAGCAAGTACTGCATATGTGCTAGAGGTTATGAAGTGAACAGTCCAAGAGTGGGGGAGGCTATTTTTTACGAGTGTGTTCCAGTCATTGTATCAGATAATTGTGTGCCTCTTTTTTTTGAAGCATTAATTGAATTGGGAATCGTTTGCTGTTTTTGTGTTGGAGAAAGAAATTCCAAATTTGAAGCGTATACTGCTTTCCATCCCCACAAAGACCTATCTTCGAATGCAGATGAGGATCAAAAAGGTGCAGCAGCATTTTCTCGGGCATGCGAATCCTGTCAAGTACGATATATTTCACATGATACTTCATTCTGTTTGGTATAACAGAGTCTTCTCCATAAATGCAGCATAAATGTTACAGATAGAGCTCATGCTGATTGATCCAGTACAGAAAACAAGAGAATGCATGTTTAGTTGATTGATAAGGCCACTGTTCCTTTACCAATGTTCCTGAATTATTGTAAATTTAAACGATCATTTTAATTAACATAGAGTACATCTATTTAATTGATGGGTTTGCTAAATTAAAGTTTAAAAAGATATTGACAGAAGAAAGTTATATTTAACTTCCGGTGAAGCTCTACAAATTTGCTTATTAACAACGCAGATTTAGTTTCTTGACCAATAAGGAATGTTTTGCAACAAGGAAAAATAATGTTTCACAGACAACTAAACTAACGGATAGATGAAGAGGATATTCATTTTGTTTCAAAATTACTGGTGCAACAAGGAAGATATGCATTTCGTGTTCCTTTGGTAATCTGTTCGATGAAAGTGGAATTTGATTGCTTTTTTCAAATAATCGACAAGAGTTCATTTCAAGCGGTAGAACTTAAAAAGGAGGGGTTCCAGCTTCACATTTCCCTGGCAATACAGATTTTGGACATGCTCATGATAAGAAACTTGTATGCAGTGTGCCGTATTAAAATGCAATGGAAACTATTTAAAAAGCGTAACTCCCGTTGAAACAGAGCACAGCAGAAGGTAATCGATCATATTGCTCGGACAAGAACCTGCAAATGATTGTACTCTGCTGTTTGCTTTTGTATGAACACGAATTAGTACACATTCGAATAGAAAACCAGGGTCACAAGGTAAAACTATAAGAATTAACATTCTTCCATGGGTCTCACTTGGTATGCATGAAATTATACAGAAGCAAAAGCGGCATCTAGAAGTCTCTTGGATGATGCTGCAACTATAATCTGAATAGCAGGTGAATGGGACATGAGATAACATCAGAATCATTGAGTGACCATACTATACATGAAATATTTACCATGTTATAGTAGGTGATGAGGCCCCACAGACTGGTAGTGAAATTAATGTGGTCGAAATCTTGCAGTCGCATGTATGGGCAATACATGTGAAACTAATAGCAAGGCGGTGCCGACGAGTGTTTCAGTGAGGATTCTCTTCTCCTTACCTTGTTTGACTCATCTCAGCATTTCAATCTAGGAAATCTCACCCTCTGATTAAAGCAATATGTCACAAACAGTGTTTCCACTTCCTCTTTTTATTTTTTATTTTTTTTGCATGCATGCAATATCCGAGGTCGAAGTGAATTCAGGCTACCTTCTATTACGCGGTTAATAAAGTGATACCCTGAAATAATGATTTAGTTTCATGGGAACCAGCCACGAACCCAACATGACCGTAGGAATCGCGGAACAGAATCTCGGCTGTACGACGAACTCAGAGGATCTTTTATGAGACTAGCCTTGTCGGACATTTAGTTCTTCAGCACGTCCGTATGGCCAAGATGTCCCGATGCCCAGTTTGATTGAGTTGGTGGTGGCGTTTTGTCTTTGTAGAGCATACCTTTATACGGCCAATTTTTCGTAGATAGATTCCATAATTCTTGTAATTCCTGTAGAGTGACAAATCATTCATGGGTCCCAATTAAGTATAGCAGGCATATCTTCTTGAATGAGTTATCTTCATTCTTACGTTAATCAATAGCGTGAAATTAATTCCATGGCCAAAACAATTCAATGAAACCTAACCTAAGAAGGGAGATGAAGGTGAATGTTGTTGGCATGCAGGTTATGTAGGACGTGTCTACAGAGTGTTGAGATGTCGATGCTTAGCAAGATTTGAGAAACCAAAGTGATGATGATGAGATTCAAAGGCTGCTTGCTGCAGCCATTGAAAAAAGAGAACAAGGTGCTCTGTTTTGTAGCGCAGCCCGGCCATAGCCCAAAGCTCGGAGACTGCTTCTCGCTGAAAAGTTCAAAAAGAGTAAAGCAAGACACCAACCTCACAAAAAAACAATAATAATTGAAGCAGAAACAGTAATGTTGAGGTATGAACTGGCCTTCACTCGTCGCCTGATTTATCATTGCATGGAGGAATCTTATTGGGTTATCTGCTAGCTATAACGCAAAAAACTTACAATAATTGGTACTGTAAATCACAAGAACTTATAATGTGTCGATTCCTAATAGGGAAAAGGGCCCCTTTGATTAATATGATACAGAGAAATGTCGATTTGATATATGTGGGGTTATTCCATTTATTAAGATCCAATTAACCGCCGTTCATATACTACACGTTTCAATAACTCATTTGCCTGAGATGTCTTGACAACCATTCAACTACCACCAGCTTATAGCACATTTTGTACGATCACTTCATAGCAACAATTAAACCATGATCTTGTTTATTTACTGATCCATCGCCAAACTCCAAGGGAGAGAGTGAGATGATCAGATCTTCCAAGAGTGGCAGAATATTTATGGTAATAACGGGCGTCCAATAACCCGTCTTATTTTTTAAAGACAATCACATGCTTTGGTTGGATGAATATTCTGTAGAATCCCCAGAATTCAGCTTTTTCAATGAGTTCAATAAATCTACCTACTGCGGTACACACTTGATGAGATCGCAACAATATATAATATGCAGTTGAATCGTCCTAGGGTTGCAAGTTGGGAGTTGGAGGTTGGGGCCAAAGAATTGAGAACCTCAGATTCTTAAAGGTGACATTTAGTGCCCACCGATATATAACCAAAACAACGTGATGCCAAAGAAAGAGTTACCGGAGCAACATTCCCGTCTTTCATTACATTCCAAAATTAAGTAAATAATTTATGTCCAAGCAAGACCCTGTCACTCATATCTTTAGCTCTCTGCCTCACCATTAATCTTCATTAACACTACCACTCCACCTACCAAATTTGCTTCCATGCTGAGAGAGAAGCATCATAGGATATATTTAAGTTACTAAATGGGAACGGTGATAAGAGGAAACGGGGAAATGGTGAAAATGAAAGGAGTAGTTGATAATGGAGCAGAAAAGCCAGCTGATAAGGGATAAATCAACAGTGCGAGTTGGGGGAAACAAAATTCAAAGTAAGTTGCGTGGCGCAAGAAAGGTACTGTGGACCCATTGTACCACTGGGACTGGCAAGGCAACCCATTTCTCTCGCGGGTCCCCATTAACCTTTATAAGTGTTGTATGACTCATTGAGGAAGTGACTGGAACAACGCATGGCTCATCGTTTTCACTTGCATGCCCTCTGCTAAAAACCCCTCTTTCTTCCTCTGTTCTCTGTTTCTAGTTTTTTCACCCCATGCCTCCTTCTTTGTAAGCCTGTACACAACACCAGAAAGTTCAAAAAAGAAAAAAAAAATCATTGCCCCTTTCCCATCCTAATAATCATTGCCGACGATGAGTGTTGAACCCCAGAATTCTGTAGCAGAGAGCAGCTCAAACTCATTCTCCTCTCCACCAGCTTCACCGTCATCACCCCCTTCAAGCAGGGCTCTTAAACACTCGCTCTCACAGGGTCCAGAATCGAAAAAGATAAAACGCATTCGAGACTCCAATAAACATCCTGTGTATCGCGGGGTTCGTATGCGTAGTTGGGGCAAATGGGTTTCTGAAATTCGCGAGCCACGCAAGAAATCTCGCATATGGCTGGGTACATTCTCAACCCCTGAAATGGCCGCGAGGGCACATGACGTCGCTGCTTTGAGCATCAAAGGCAACTCCGCCATTCTCAATTTCCCTCAACTAGCAGACTTGCTGCCCCGCCCCGCCTCTGTCTCTCCTCGCGATATTCAGGCAGCCGCAGCAAAAGCCGCTCAAATGGATCAGTTTGACTCGCCATCGCCATCATCATCGGCCTCGTTGTTGTCATCAGAATCTTCCATGACGTCGTTGGTTTCGGCAATGGAAATGTGCGGTGGTTCGGAGGAATTGAGCGAGATTATAGAGTTGCCGAGGTTGGAGACAAGTGAGGAGACGTGTGAGTTTAGGAAGGAGTTTGTGTTCGTGGACTCTTTATGTGATGGGTGGATTTATCATCCACCATGGTTACAGAGCATGGAAGATTGTGACGGGTACGTTGCTGATCAGCTAGGAGTGCCTGCAGAGAGTGGAATCATAGATAATCTTGATAGTTTGCTCGGGAATTAGAGCGCCCTGTTTTTGTTTTTTTTCCTTTCTCCTTCTTTCTTTCTGAATGGGTGTGGTATATCTCTCTGGTTTTCTTTCTTCGTGTGCTAAGCCCTTATGATTTTTCATTG
Organism: Leucaena leucocephala; assembly: GCA_037074615.1. Taxonomy (NCBI): domain Eukaryota; kingdom Viridiplantae; phylum Streptophyta; class Magnoliopsida; order Fabales; family Fabaceae; genus Leucaena; species Leucaena leucocephala. Next base: position 3,184,116 of record CM073540.1, on the reverse strand, counting down.
AGGAGGGACTGCAACACAACACTGTCTGTATCTAAGTTTTTTCTGCGTTTTCTTTGAGATTGTCTGCTCATGTCTCCCTCCTTTGAGTCGAATTGTAAATGGTTAGGAATAAAATAAAGAGGGAATGTCAATGTTTTTCTATGCTCTGTCCAGAGATTTCGTGACGCCCATGGAAACTTGAAACGCTCATCCGCATCCACGGAAGAGGGAATGATCGGGAAGACAAACACGGGAATCTTGATCGTATCGTTGTTGACCAAAAGCTTAGTTTCCAAAAGTGGCGTCTCTTTTGGCACACAGTTTTTCTTTACGTGAAACGAAATATTTTGTTGGAGAGAAATCAGAGAATATCACTATGGTCGATGCAGGACAGAGCAATGAGGGTAGGTTGAATCCTGCAAGGTAATATAAGGAAGAAGACACGTCTCTTGCTTTCTCGCCGTTATGAGGTCATGGCGGATCGATGCAAGAGATGGGGATGAGTGGAGCCCAGCCTGTGTGTATACGTGACAGCGAGAAGCCCCATTTATCGATTCATCTGTCCCTGTACGGGATGGGGAAAAAACCAAAGAACAAGAAAAAACTCTCTCTGTACGGTACTTTGCCGATGCTTTCATTCAACAATAATAACAGCATGATTCCTTCTCATTATACATCGACAGTGATTTTGTTCTCGAAACCTTGTACTTTTTACGCTAATTAATTGCTTAATTAACCAATTAAGTAATGAAGATTGGAGGGGCCTAATTGAATTTTAAGTATTGGTTTGTCCTTATACAATTATATACTATGAGTAGTTTCCGGGGGGTGGACGAATGAACCATAGCATTGGAAAAGCCGAGTAGCTGAGTCGATCATGTTTTCCTGTCTCTCCAATCAATAATCATTATGGTCATTACTTAAAACTTTAAATTCACACTTAAAAAGAAGAAGAAGACACTAGGCTGGAGGAATGGAAAGTCAGGTGTAGCATAAAGAATCTTGAGATTGAGTTTGTGCCTGTTTGGATAGGATATAGCCAAAAACTAAGTTTAAAAAAAAAATTAGTCCAAATTTTAGTTTAAAATATTTTTAAAATAAATAACTATATATATTTAAAAGAACTTTTTAATCAAATTATAGTTTAAAATTATAATTTTAAATAAACTATTGGGAATAGATTCCAGAACAATAAAAGAGTTTATAGACTACCCAATTACTATTCTCACCTTCTCTCATTATTCTCCCTCACCAACACATGTGGGTCTATGTCGTTGGGTCTTGTGGAAGTGATATGCAGCAGTAGGTTGCAGAGTCCATCTTCGCTGGGTCGGAAGTCGCCGTGCTCTTTCTTCTCCATGGCTCACTCGCCGGCTTCTACGGAATCGCGACTGGAGCAGCATCAGTGGGATGACGTTCTCCGTGTGCTTGTTCAACTAGAAAGAAGATGAATAAACAGTGGGAACTGTAATTACATTTTTCTATCTTATATTTTTTGATAATTTATCAATCATAAAAGTTCTTCTGTAATAATCATCCAAATACTCATTTATTCAGAGCTATCTTTTTTCATGAGCTCTTCTCAATAAGCTCTTTCCTAAAAATTGTTTAAAATTTTTTATTAAGTTATTTTTTAAAATCCTATTCGAATGGGTCCTAATAAAGATTCAATCTTTATTTAATTTAAGTGTTAGCATCTGCTACATTAAATATCATGTACGTTACGTGGCCGTGGTATTCAAAATTAATATTTTTTTCATAGTAGCTCGACCGTATGTGACTGTTGGCGATGGATATGAGCGCTTGAATTAATTAATACATTTGTGATTGGAGGAGAGATCTTTATGACTTGATTGGAGTTTAGTCCCCACATTCAACAGCCAAGACTTTGATTTGTTTTGATCAAGACCATAAGTTTGGAACTAATATTGAAGGAAACTTCGAAGCTAATGAGAGTGTCACTTGTCAAGGAAGCCACCTCCAAATTTTGGACTTTTTTCTTCCAATGATGATTAATGGACTATACCTTACAAAAACATGCGATAATATTTAGAAATAAAAAAATTGCATTAGTCAGACATGGATGCCATGAGTTAAGGGGCATATTATATCACACCATGAACAGCATTTGAAGAAGTATATATATATATATATATCAGAATATGTTTTGAAGGGCTTTTCTTATGCCACGGTGATAGATTAATTTGGTGGATGCATGATTAGGACATGATATATACTTAGATGCTTTGCCTTCTTACAAATCTAAAGTCCACCCCCCTTCAAATATTGCATAATAATCACTTGGATCGAATAACAGCCCGTTCTGGAGTCCGGCCCCACTTTGATTACAACAAGCTAGAATTTCTTCCTTTCTTCATTTAAAAGAATAGCTAGCTACCCCTTGTGTAGGCCATTATCAGGCTACTATATATATATATTAGGCGTAGAACTAAGACAATAATTGCTCCCCAAACAATTGATTAAGTCTATGGCTAAACAAATCAAGCCCTCGAGGAGGAGCGGTACGTATGTATTTGACTGCAACGCCCGTGGCCTTCTTGTTTGGTATATATATAAATATCTCATGATGATGATGATGATGATGATGATGATATATAATTGGCTAGATATGTACGTAGAGGAATCCCCTTTTTGGTGTTATTATGTAAACAAATACTACTCATTATTAGTTAGCACATATATATACAACGACATTTTGTAACTGTCATTGCGGTTACTGTTGTTGATTGATTATTCTTTCTGCACCATTGCGATATATATTGTTTTTAATTTATGTACCCCACGAGACAGCCCATTGATATATATTCTTTTTAATTGATATATATTCTTTTATACCAACTTACACTTATTCAGCACGTTATTTCGTCTCTAGCTACGTCACTTCTCTAATTACGCTCAATTATTCTCTTATTCATTCGTCTACTAATTAATTAAATTGCACTGTTCTTATTAGATTAGACAAGTAAAATAGATCTCTTAAAAAGAAGTATATATAATTTAAGTTGTATTGTCATATTGTCGCTCGCATGTGGGAAGCTAAGTTTAATTTCAACAAATTAAATACTTCTCCTTTAATTAATTTGTGGTTAAGCTGGATAAATTCATATGAGAAACGTTATTTTAAACTCAAGATGCATGGTTTGTGGGAAAAGACAAAAAAAAAAACAAGATGATGAATCCAGTTCCAGAACATAATTATTATTCAAAGACAAGCCTAAAAGATACGATGAATTGGATAAGGAAAAGTTGTTTGCAGATTATAAACATGCATATAATTAGGTACTGATCTATGTGAATAAGGTCAATTAATATGGATGTTATTTCACATATATTAAACTAGAGTGGATCTCATCACTAATCATTGGTTCCAGGGATAATGTTATAAAAGTCAATATTATTACAGCTACCAATGTAATTCCCATTAGCAAGCGTAGTGGCGGTTATATATAGTCTGATAATTAAGTAACTAATCGCCTGCATTTTCTGAGCAATCATATAATTTACGTAATTTGCACTCCTTGTTAAATGAACACCGTCCTTTTTGTCCTCTTGCAGCATTACCTTCCTAATAGAGCACGAGCACACAGTATATGGTGAGGGGGGAGTCGACTTTTGCAGGGGTAGACCCCTCGTCATATGACTCTGCAAGAAAGATCAAAAGGAAAGGGTTTTATATATATTGTGAATCTTCTTTCGCAAGATTCCATATCCAGACACCTGCAGTACGTGGCCTAATTTTTTTTTTTTTTGTAAAGAGGAGGGCTATAAGCCCAATACAACTAAAATAATGGGGATGAACTCCCAAACACACATTACGAACAAGATGTCTCAGAGTTGAGGGACAAGAGTGCCATATCTTCGTCATATTCAACCCTTGCTTGGCAAGGCCATCTGCCAGTTTGTTCTTACTTCTGGCTATATACTTTATCTCTAGCTCTCAAGTAGCCTGAATCAGAGCCTGAATTCTGGATAATAAAAGACTGCCTCTATCTCCTCCCCAATTAGAAAGCATATTAACCATATTTTTAGCATCCGTTTCAAGAATAATTCTCTTAAAACCCAAAGATGAAACTAATTTAAGCCCTTCATACATAGCCCATTGTTCAGCTTCCATTGCACTGCAAATTCCCAACTGAGTAGAAAATCCAGTAACCCAACTCCCACCATGATCCCGAACGACTCCACCACAGCCCGCCATATTCAGAGATTTACTAAAAGCACCATCCACATTTAATTTGACCCATCCCTGAGGAGATGGGTCCCACTCCTTCGTATCAGTTGGAGGCATACCATCATCAAAAGAAATCTGTTGGATCTGTACAAACCCTTTCCAAATTTTCATAATAACAGAATAGGGATCCAAAGGTTTGCTGAACTCCTGATCAAACAAATTTTTGTTCCTCCAATTCCACAAACTCCAAATTGTAACACCCCATATAAGACTCCAATTAGCATTACCATCTTCACTTAAATCTCTTTTAAAGTTTAAAGCAAACCAATCTCTTAAGGAGGCATTAAAGAAAGCCAGAGCAAACCTAGGATTAATAAGTCTGCTCCACAGTTGACTAGCATAATAGCAATCGCGAAGAACATGCAAAACATCTTCAATATCTTCATAACAATAATGACACAATGCAGTTGACGCAGATCACCTGCTCCTCCAAATATTTGTAGGCAACCGATTATTGAAAGTCTTCCACATAAAAACCCTGATACGCTCCGCACCCCTCCACTTCCAAATATCTTTATAAATGGCACTATAATTACTCGGGATTTGCTTTTCAATAAGATAATACGCACTTTTTATAGTGAATATCCCATCATTTGTAGCATTCCATATCATAATGTCATTGCCAGCACCCTCCATCGCAGGAATCATACTTCTTAATCTTTGAAAAATCCATATGGGAATAACATCAGCCAGTCTTTGATAAATCCAACTCCCAGCCTCCACCCAATCTGCCACTTTGCTAGCCTCTTCTTCAACAGAAAGCGAACGAAGACACATCTCTTTTAAACTTTTATCAGGAAAGAGCCACTTATCAGTAAAGAAATTTACCAACTGCCCATCCCTTATCTGGCATCTAGTTCCCAAATCCACAATATCCTTTTGCTGAGAAATAAACTTCCACAGAAGGGAATCCCCTTGCCTAGCCTCCAGCAAATTTTCCTCGTTTCTAAGAATGTATTTGTGTAAAAGCACATCTGCCCATAGCCCTTTGTCACCATTAACCAGCTTTCAAGCTATTTTGGCTCCACATGTACGTGGCCTAATTTGAATACCCCAACCATGTCAGAAGACATCATTATTTTGAATTTTGATGCCGGCCCTCCTTTCTTGAGTACAGGTGGTGGGGATATGGATCCAACCACAAAATAAGACTAACAATACTACTGGGTTAACAAGGCTATAAAGTATGAGTAACTAAGATAAAAGATGTTGATATAACTTGTTTAGGAAATAATAAAATTATAATTTTAAAAGGGTTATAGTCTAAACTTTAGTTTGGAGAAATTTTAAAATAAACAGTTATATTTATCCAAATCTCAGTTTGGACTAAACTATAGTTTCAGATAAGCTGGTCAGAGTAACTTTTGAAACAATAAAAGAGCTTATGAATTACTCAATTATTATTTTACCCTTACTTTTTCTTACACCCTCTCTCCTCTATCTTTTTCACTATCTCTCCTCTATCTTTTTCACTATCTCTCCTCTATCTTTTTCAACCTGTCTCCTCTATCTTTTCCACTATCTCTCATCTCTCTTCTATCTTCTTCACCCTCTCTCCTCTCTCATACATACACTTTTTAGTAATTTTTCAATTACAAAACCCCTTTTGGTAATAACTATCCAAACACTCATTTATCTAGAACCACTTTTTTTTCATAAACTCTTCTTTAAAAGCCCATTTTTATAAGCTGTCCAAAAGCCTATTTTTTTCATAAGCCATTTTTTAAAATCTTATCCAAACACACACATAGATATATAATTATACAAGAGATAATAAAATTTGCGATGACTATATACAATAAAGTGCTAAGTGGCATTATTGGTTCAAATTCTGGTAAGAACCCATGGGAAGAAAATGGTTGAAAATCATATTGAATGCATTCGTGAGGAGAATAAATTAAACATTATAAATTTTTTTAAAAAAAATGATAGAGAAATATAGATGAGAACGCCTATAAAATTTTTAAGCTGACAATTTTTTAGTTAATAATCTATTTAAAAATTTAGTAGTTAATAATAGAATACGATGATGTTGCATTATCCATGTATCTAATTCTATCTAGAAGGAGATAAAACTTATTATTATTTACAAAAGATTTATTGGTTCACCCAAGTTTTCATAGGATTATGGCATGTGCGTGCAAGAGTCATACAAATAATAAATTTTGAAAGTTCAATATTTTTAAAACAAAAAGAAACCTATATAATGCACGAGGAATCGATCCTCGAGCATCTTTTCCCTTTGTTTCCCTTTGTGGATTGTGACTGTGTGTGAGGGCTCCATGCTCTGAACATTTTTGTCTCCCTTAAAATAATGGTTACTTGTGTTCAACTTTATCGTGCTAATTTTTGCTTTACCCTGTAATCTTCTTGTAACTTCTGAATAAGATCTGTTCCGCACCCATTATACATGTTTCCCTCTTTCTTTCTTTCTTTCTTTTCCCTTCGTTTCTTGTTGATCACGCGCCAAGATACGTGGCTAATTAACACAAGATCTTAATCTTCTATTAATGGCTCGTATCATTTGTTGAATGGGAAGGATAATTCTATTTATAATTAAGTCGCTAATCACGTGGGTCTCCCGTGTTTGGTTTTTTATGATTGACCCCACTAGGCTATGATTAAAGAGTGCAAGTTTTATTGATTTAATATATTTGAGTCAAACTTGGCACCCCCACGTACTAAAGGCCAAAAAGAAATTCACACGCAACGAAACGCGAGCTATTAGCGATTAGTGAATGCTAATACACATTTGTTTTTGGAAGCGATATTCGTCAGTGGTAGCTAATCACTTGGGGGGCTTGATGGAACCATAAAGCGAAGACTTGAGATCTAAGATAAAGCTAATTACACAGCATTTCAATGCACGATTAACGAAAAATGAAACTGAGGAAAGCTACTATATATATCAAGCTCGGTCTTGTGGGGGAAGGAGAATCATTGTCCTACATATATATATGGAATCTGATGACATGTAATGCGTCACTCACTGATAGCAAATTAAAGATCATTGCACTTGACTAATTATTGGATTCCGAGGGATCAGAGCCTCCATAGGGACAGTGAGCAGTTGTAATCCCTAGCTAATATCTCCCCAAAATCAATCATCTCTATATATGGGAATAAACTAAATGTAAGTACAGAATTTTCATTAGTTGATGATTCAACTAACAATTCAGCCACGTACGAGTACCCAAAGATAGAGTGGGGGATAAGGTGGTATGGGGATAATAGGATTGATGCATTTTGATGAAACAGGTTTCAGAGGGTGTTTGGATTGATGCATTTTGATTGTAATATTAGCAGCATGCATGGTTTGAAGACCCAGATTCAACACCCAAATATAGGTAGGTGGTTATGGACCTAATCTTGATTAATTTTGTCCACCAAGCTTGAGGGACGGATGGCGTACTTGGGCTTTTCATTCCTCTCCTCCTTTGTTTTTAGGCCATATATTGTTGTCTCTCTTAATTACGGTCCCAATTTCCCCTTGCTTTTCGTTTGAGAGGAATTAAGACCAATGTTTATTATACGTAAATCCTATGTATTCAACCTAACCAAATGATGATATCCATCACGGAGTTATACACTCGAATCTTTCTTATCTTTCTTCATTTTGTAATAAATAATGAACTGAAAATTGCATCATCTACATACGAATACTGCAACATTTTATGTATGCATACACTATGATAGGTTTGATGCTGAAGATTATTACTTATTTATTATCAATAATTTTAGTCATGACAGTTGGCAGAGCAGCCAATAATTTCTCCGATCCTACAAGATAGACAGACACGTGGATTGAGGATCAGAGACCCAAATCATATATCAGAATCCGATCATTACATCCTCGTCTCCCTCACACTTAAAACATAATCGCATTAGCTACAGTATACATTCATGGATATAAAATATCTCTTTGGGCAAACATATATATATATTTGCCACTATTATTACCTACCAACAAGACCTTCTATCCTCTCAATCTCTCTTCTCTCTTCCTATTTATCAGTTAAATCCATTGTCTATATGTCAAGAGAATAGTGTAACTCACTTTAAACTGGCGATAAGGTTAGATCAATTATGGCTCCTCTCATCTTCAAATATATGAGTTATCCGGCCAACAAAATCTTGCGAATATCAGAACAAGTCAACATGTATTTGAAAGTAAAACGACCCGGTATTCAAGCACTCTGTTGCGCCCACTAACTGTTGTTGAAAGGCATATATGGCTTTATGAAAAAGGACAAGTAATTTTCAGATTAGTTACCGAGTCCTTGTCTTCCAGCAGAGTCCTTCATCGCGATGCACGTCACCCTTTTCATATATGTTCCCCCCACAAAGTAAAGCCAATATCCCTTCACATTTGACTTTAAAAAGCTCCCCGAATATCGCATTCCCTGGATACAATCATATATATATATATATATAGGACGGTGTGTTTGATGACGTTTTATCCCGTAGCCATGATCCACAAACATGTCATGGATCATACATGAGTTTTGGGTTAACGTACAACCTAAGATATTAGGTTCCTATATATGTATGTAGCAGTTCTCTGTGTTCCTGTTTTCCTAGAGATACCGTATGTTTCTCCAGGTTGAATTCCCAGTTCGCTCACATGTATATTCTTTGGAAAACAAAACACATTATTAACTATTACTTAGATCTTGTAAATAGCTTATAAACGAAAAGACCGAAACCATACAGAAGTTGTGGGAGGGAGTATTAGTATATAAATGATAAAATAGGTTAGGGGGGGTTGAAAATTGGGAGGGTTGGGGAAAATAGAACGAAGGTGGCAGAAAAGTTGGTCGGATTCAAAACGAGTTGTAGTGCACTTAGAAGTACAAGGGAATGACTCGTTTACGATTTCGGGAAAGACATTGAGTGGATTCCATAATTGCCATTGCCATTTTGTATTATATTTGTGGCCACAGTGCCTTCCAATTGCGACTGTCGGCATCCTTACATTCTGCCACTTGTTATTGCAATACTCTCCTCCTTTATTTTATTTATTCATTTCATCTATTGTACATGGATGAAAAGAATCTATCAGAGTTTTTGCAGGCATATGGAGTGGGCCAGGAGTATTTGGTGGCTCTTAGTACTAGTAGAACGATTTGTCAATTGAAGATGTGAATTGGAAGAAGGATAGCCATAAGAAAAGCTTTAGAAGCAAAAGCAGAGGCGAATGAGCTCATAATATTTCAACGAACCCGATTGTCGGGTCCTACGCTAAGCTGGCATTTATCATTTTATTAACCCCGTCCATGTGATGTGACTCGATCAATTAAGTACCACACGACTCATTAACCACTAATAATATACTCCTCTGTTCCTAGGATCCACATGGTAATTAATGCCAACGCAGCAGCAATCAATCCATCAAAATTTCCAACACCATTGGTTCAATCGTGTTATTAAAATTTTAATCGATAATTAATTACTTTACTTGTTCTTTTTCTGACAAAAAATAAAAATAAATATTACCTTTTGTAGACAATCACAATTACTTTTTTTTAATCACTCTTTATTAGAATAATACATAAATATTAAGAAACTAGATAGTTTTTTCACAATAATTAGAACTTCTTAGAAGATCGTATCCATATTTCTAACAAAACGATCACATTAAATTATGTAAAGAAATATGGAAGTAATACAAAGTTTAATGAAACACATAATATGTAGAGAAATTGATATTAAAATAAGTCCAAGAGAAGTTGAATCGCCCATGATTTATTAACAATGTAGCTGCTCATAAATTTTATATTTTTTTTTTGGTTAAAAGAGAGGGCTAAACGCCCAAATAACAAGAAATTAAATTACATTGGGATTAACTCCCACACACTCATTCACAACCAACTGCCTTAGATGTGCAGGGCAAGAAGATAATATCCCCGTGGCATTCAAACCCTCTTTTGCAAGAGCATCCGCCAATCTGTTCTGATTTCTAGATATATATTGTAGCTTCAATTCCCATGATAAATGTAACAGAATCTGTATTCGAGCTAGTAATAAACTGCATCTGTCTCCTCTCAAATTCGATAACATGTCAACAACATTCTTAGCATCTGATTCAAGAATAATCTTTTTAATTCCCAAATCCGAAGCAAGTTTTAGCCCTTTATATACAGCCCACTGTTCCGCTTCCAAAACACTACATGAACCCAACTGAGCTGTAAATCCAGCAATCCAACTCCCAGAATAATCTCGAATAACTCCACCACAACCTGCCCTGTTCTGAGATTTATTGAATGCTCCATCAACATTTAATTTGACCCATCCTGAAAGCGGAGGCCTCCAAACCAATGAATTTGTTAAAGCCGAATCACTATTAAGAGGAGTTTGTTGAATCTGCACTAACCCTTTCCAAGTTTTCATAATCACCAGATAAGGGTCTAAAGGTTTCGAGAAATCCTGATTAAATGCAAAATTATTCCTCCACTTCCACAAACTCCAAATTGTGACCCCCCAGATAAGACTCCAATTATCGCTATTATCAATCCCTAAGTCCCTTTTAAAATTTAAAGCAAACCAATCTCTTAAGGAAGCTTTAAAGAAAGAAGAATAAAATCTGGGACAAATTAATCTACGCCAAAGATGAGCAGCATAAGAACAATCACGCAGAATATGCAAAATATCCTCTGTATCTGTATTACAGAATTGACATAGCGAGTTCGATGAAGACCACCTGCTTCTCCAAGCATTTGTTGGAAGACGATTATTGAATGCTGTCCACATAAAGACCCTGACACGCTCTGCACCCTTCCACTTCCAAATGTCTTTGTAAACAGAGCTAAAATTATTTTGTGATTGCTTCTCAATAAGATAATAGGCACTTTTAATGGTGAATATGCCCTCATTTGTAGCATTCCATAGCATTACGTCATTACCCGCCTCCTCCACAGCTGGTATCATACTTCTTAATCTCTGAAAACCATGACTTGGTATGAGACCCGCAAGTTTTTGGTAATCCCACGACCCAGCCTCCACCCAGTCTACCACTTTACTGCTTTCTTCTTCACATGTTAACGGACGAAGACACATCTCCTTCAAACTTTTATCAGGGAAAAGCCATTTATCAGTAAAAAAGTTAACCAACTGCCCATTTCTAATTTGCCATCTTGTACCTAATTCCACTATTTCTTGTTGCTGTGCGATGAATTTCCATAGAGCAGAATCTCCTTTTCTTGTATCCAGTAAGTTCTCTTCATTTCTCAACATGTATTTGTGAAATAGCACATCTACCCACAATCCTCTGTCTCCATTTACTAGCTTCCAAGCTATTTTGGCTCCACAAGCACGATTAAAAGATTGTAACTTCTTGAAACCTAACCCACCATATAATTTAGGTCTCACAATCTGATCCCATCCAATAGGATAAAAACCATGAGGGCTTTGACTGTTCCCCCATATAAAATTCCTTTGCAATCTCTCCACTTCCTGACAAATGGAGACTGGGATCTTAGACACTTGCATTGGATATGCTGGTATAGAACTTAAAACAGACTTGGCCAAGGTGATTCTTCCAGCAACTGAGAGAGAACTTTCCTTCCAAGTAGCAAGTTTAGATTTCACCCTATCAATAATATATTGAAAAGTGTCCCTAGGTTTCCTCCCTCTGATGATCGGAAAACCCAGATACTTCCCAATCTCTACAGAATTAACCATACCTGTAATCCCACTAATTTTTCTCCTCATAATACCATGTACTTTTGGGGAAAAGAATATAGAGGATTTGCTCTTATTGATTTTCTCTCCTGAAGCAAGGCAAAATTTATCTAAGCAGCTCATCATACATTTAGCTTGATTTTCAGAAGCCACTCCAAACAAAAGAAGGTCATCTGCAAACATAAGATGAGAAATATATGGACCACCACTAGTAATAAAAATTGGCTTCCAACTACCTGCATTCACTGAGTCAGTAATAAGATGGGATAATCTATCCATACAAAGAACAAACAGAAGAGGTGAAATAGGATCCCCTTGACGAAGCCCTCTTTTTGGATAGAAAAATTCAGTTTGAGATCCATTCCATAATAAATTATAAGATACAGATGTAACACATTCTATAATAAGAGTTATAAAGTTAGATTCTAAACCAACATCAATAAGTACTTGGTGAAGAAAATCCCATCTAACTCGATCGTAGGCCTTTTCTAAATCAATCTTCATAGCCATTGGACCCATTTTACCTCTAGCTCTTTTCATTATGTGTATGATTTCTTGGCCAATTATAATATTGTCTTGTATGTGCCTACCCTTTATAAAACTTACTTGAAATGGGGAAATAAGATCATCTAGAACCTCCCTTAATCTACTGACTATCACTTTAGTAATACATTTATACTTACATAAATTTTATATTGAATTCATATTAACTTTAACTAATGGGGAGGAAAAGGCTGGGTCCATTGATTAACAGGGTTAGGTAACTCGATTCATATGGGAGGGGCCTGCACGTCACATGCTGATAATATCTCCCAAGCAAATCCCAAACAGATCGCTACACCATTAATGTGAACACGATTAAATTAAATATACAATGCTCTTCGATTTCGATTCAGTGGTTTAATTTTTACACGCATGATTCATCTCCACCCTAAATAGGAAAAAAATGTAACAAGGTTCCGTATAAATAATTCTTGATGATGTCATCTGATCCAAATTCTTGAAAAATTAGGAGTAAAGCCCAGACTCACTGCATGCGAATTAACGAGACATGACATCCATTGTTAGTATGAGCTCTTTCCAGATTCATGCTGCTAGAAAACCAGGCACTTAGAGCATCCGTGATAGCAAGGTATTTGTGGGCAGCCTCTATTCATCAAGAATAGCACGCCCAAGATTTGTTGCTAGAGCAAGCCTCACACTACTTAGTGCCTCAGGTGGTAAGCTCGACTCTTTAAAATTTGGACGTAGCCTTGCCAAAGATAACTCTTGCAGTTTATTTAACATCAGATTCGTTTCCGATACATTTAGCAGAGGACAATCCTGCCAATTCAGCAGCTTCAACTGCAAGCAAACAGGGCAGTCATAAACAACCGTCCACATCAAACATGTAAAAATACGAAAACCAGATACTTCTTGAGAGATTCAAGAGAGATAAAACTGACACGAGGCAACATTGACGAAAGAGACAGATTAAAAAACATATGGTTTCGACCTGCAAATGACGTTCTAAATAAACCTGGAATTATGTATATAAAGCAGAGCTATTCTATTATGACATGAAATAGTAGGAAAAAGCTCTGGCCGATACAAAACAGCCAGACACCTTGAAAAACGGGGGAAAAGATGTCACTTGTTCCCCAGCAATTTCCTAGCACTCGAGGCTAGAATCTCTTTCACATATCACTCACTGATCGCTTGCCTATTCTGAACCCAAACCCACATTCTATTCCCACGCCTCAAAAAAGTCAGCCTTGATCCATCAGTAATGGCTCAGTATACTTTACATAGCATGGATAATTGATTTCATAAACGGGGTGACTAAAGTTTCAGAAGTTAATTTCCCTGGTTGCAGTATTTAGCATCCTCTGCTTTTCATCGACTCCAAATCGATATGTGACAATTAAATAAAAGACTGCAAAGAATTTTATAAGTTCCAACTAACATGTTAGCATATGTTTGTGCTAAACTACAAGAAAAAAAAGCTCACAGAATCATATAGAAGGGGAAGCCAAAAGCGTTGAGGGGTTGATGGATTCTTCATTAGCTGCAAAATAGAAAGATACATCTTATTTCAGAATGGTAACCTGAAAATCCAAAATCTTACTAATAAGCAGCACTCTCATTCACCATATGAAACTAGTAACAAAAGATGTGCATATAGTTGCTAATACCAGTATGAGGGAGTCTACAGCTTGCCTAGCAGCTTCAGTTGATTTTCCACCGGTCACCTGCTGAAGAAATCTTTTGAAATCCCTGTACCTGTAATGCACCAAGTGTATAAACTAAGATGCATAGATAAATGACGGCAATAAAACAGGATGACAGTGATTACTGCTACAGATGAGAAAAATTTATACTTGCGCAAGAATTCAAGACCTCCTGCACTCTTAGAATCAGAACCCAATAATTCAATTACACCTTCCCATTGCTGTCAAAATGAAGGATAGAGATGGATAAGAAATCTAAATAATCTACAACTGAATTGAATCTTTACTGTAAAAATTACCCAATGAAGGATAAAATACAGACAGCCTAATAATTCATTGTAATAATTACCTTGAAGCTTTCATCAGAGATTGACTTCCCGACTGAATCAAATAATTGCTGGGCAATCCTATAGAGGCGATTTGCATCTTGGGCTTGTTGAAGCCAATATACTCCAGAACCTTTCCTACCATGCTTCCAATGATGTACTCCAGCAATCTGAATATTAATAAGGTAAATCCAGTTGAATTCAACTAAAAAAGAACCGAGGATTCCCTCAAATCTCGCAATTGTTGTTCATAGTATAAGCAATAACAGTTAATATCATTAAGAGTGTCTTACCTTCATGATATTTGAACTAATATGATTTAGCCCAGACAAGCGGCATAACTCAATATTCTGCATGATTACAATAATTATCTATCACTCACAAGTATATTAAACATGAAATACTAAAATTCTTGGAAAGTCTTGTGAAGTAGAAGTAGATTATATAAAAATGAAACAATGACCTTAAGCAGCGATTCATTATGTCTAACAGATTGTCTGTATAATAAAATCTCCAAGCAGCCCATTCCTTGCTTCACGCATGATGTCAAATATATTGGTGCTATCTGCAATTATAACAAAAGTGAGCCCAAAACCACATGAGCAGCATCACATTCACAATATATACAAAATATCATTGTTGAGGAGTGGAGTGGAGCGGCTTTAATTGTGCTCTCTGTTGCAGACTTCATTTTGCTGATGCTGATGAGCTCTCTATAAGATACAACAACTTATGCATGATCCTTCACCTTGGTTCTTGCACTCTCAAACTCACGTCAAAAAACAAATGCAAGTATGTGGCTATGTGCAAAAAACTTGATGAACATGGAAACGGTAATTGAAAATCCTCCAACATAATCTATGTTAAGATCTAGAATATTTGTATATTTATTCTCAAGAAATAAGAACTCACTTGCCAAGTCAATGAATGTGAAGATAGAACTTGAGCATATATAAGTCGATGCAGTTCCCCTATGCTGATTCCCCCCAAGTTATCACGCTCTTCATATAGAAGAATCTCTGTTTGTTCACTCCCAGCACTCAACAATTCTACAGCATGTGCAACCATCCTATTGAGACATGATAAATATAAGACCATATTTTCATCAAACTGAACCAAATTAAAAAGGAAAACAGCCATCCAATGCATATTAAATATAAGAAGAAATAGAATAAACTTAGCAGCTCACCAAGGGCCATATTCTTTGGAACATTCTGCTAGGACAACCTGAACCATTTCAAAAGCCCATTGAAATTTAAACAAGGTGAAAGTGAACAATAAACTGAATAGGGAATAATGGACCAAAAAAAAGCAGGAACTTGACCCAAATGTTAAAGAAAATAATGAATTACACATTCTCAACCTCAGTGTTTTCTTCAACAATTCCAATCAGAAGTCTTGTCAACCTGTGAGTGTTGGATTCTGGTTTCAATTGGATGCATTTCAATGCTAAGCTATACATGCTTTCCATACCCTGGTTGCAAACAGGGTAAACAAATCATGAAGAGCTCTATCTAATGGAAAGATA
Organism: Leucaena leucocephala; assembly: GCA_037074615.1. Lineage (NCBI taxonomy): Eukaryota > Viridiplantae > Streptophyta > Magnoliopsida > Fabales > Fabaceae > Leucaena > Leucaena leucocephala. Next base: position 3,168,141 of record CM073540.1, on the reverse strand, counting down.
CAAGATAGGTAATACACATTCCTGCGCAAGGATGTGCTAGGAGTGCAAAAACATTAAAATTGAATAATTACGCAAGCAGATCAAACTTACCATTGTAAATGGCCTGATGTAAAGAAAATGGGAAACATACAATTCTATCCAATGGCATGTAGCCATACAGATACTATCAATGTTACCCAGCATAATTTGAAGCATTCCTTTCAATCCCTCCAGCGTTTGATGATTATCACACTGAATCCAGAATGCGCTGCAATCAAGCTTTGTGATTTGTGCCCTCCATTTCTCCCATGCCTATAATATCAAAATACAAAATACCACATGTACCTTGATAAATGTAATGTCACAGTAAGTCATGGAAAATATAAAAATCAGGATATACCTTGCTGAAATCAGGCTTGGATTTAAAGCATTCACCTAATTCTCCAACAATAGATTCAGGACGCAAACGAGGCATTTTGGAGATAAGAACAGCAACTGCCTCTACTAGTCCATTCTCTATCTGTTGCATCATAAGAGAATATAAATGAGACAAAAGTAAAAACTCAATTTTAGAAACTAGCCTTAAAGAAGCAGCATCAATAGCGTCAGGTTCTATGGTTACTAAGGTTCAGACAGCAAACTCTGAGAATCTGTTGAAATATATTAGAAGCAGTGTAAAATAATTAATTCGCAGAGAAGAACTGATATGACATGAATCTCTGGTACGAGATCCGTAATGAATAGTTTTCCAACCTGAAAACCAACTTTAAACTGTAAAATTGCAAAAACCATACTTTCCAAATTCATCGTTTCATTTCATATTATAATGCTCTCAAAGAATTCATTCTAACCTCACGGTTGCTGAGCTGATCTAGTTGGTAAGATCCATGCAAACGCAGCATTTTAACCTACAAAATGAAACCAAGTTAACATAAATTCTTAATTCGCTAGAAAAAAAAAAACAGATGTCACAGTAATATGGCAGCAATGTAGTAGCCTCTACTAACCACAATATCAAGCCAACCAACTGCCAGTGCAGATGACAACACTTCCCAATATCTAGGATCATCCTCAATCACCTGCACAGACATATCTAGGAACATCAAGATTACAAGCACCGCATTTTTTTTGTAACAAGAATTTGAGACAAAACTGAATAAACGATGCCAGTACAAAGTTCAGGGAAATATCAATATGCCCTGGTCACTATCAAAATGCATACATATCATAATTATAGTTTTGTTTCATCTCAAAATGACTAAGAAAGGAACATGCAGATATAATAAGACCTGAATGTTAACAAGATCCTTTTGAAAATCAACAAGCTTGGAATGGATTGTTGCTTGAGTACTAGAAAAGAGGGTGTCATAATCCTGCCACAAAATGCAACAATTAGCTTAAATATCATATTTGACCAGCTTTAAGCAACTGATTAGGTAAAGATTATCAAGGAGATCATTACAGCTAACCAATCAACAAGTTTTTCAGGTATCCATGATTGAGATTGCTTATCTGCATAAAATATTTCCATCATCTCCCATGCTGCTTTCAAGCATGTTGGCTTCTCACCCTTCTACAAGTATTAGGGTATTTATTTATAGAGTAACTAGCTTTGTGATAAAATAGTTCCACAAATCTGAGCTCAGCACAACTGTAGGCAGCAAGTAAACTAAGTACCTTAAAAATTGCTTTTGGTTCTTCAATAATTGGACTGGGAGACAACTTTCGCCCACCCAGAAGTGAGCTAATGTCCTTACTATACTCTATTACATACTCCCACCTGGTTGTAAGACAAAGTAACATATTGTTGATCAGCGTAAATGCTTGAGGAAAATGAAAAGAGTTAAAATGTTCCAAGGCTCCGCGAGGAAAAGGTCATAGCCTTAATTTCCAATTTTTGATAAGTAGCAGCTACATCTCACTAAAATGCCATCGAAACCCTTACCAATCTAGATGATACGGCGATGGACTCTTGGAAACCTTCGACAAACTAGAAAAAGAGCTCCTGCGACTCTGAAGCATCGCAAATGGTGAGACCGACCCGTATTCAATCCTCCGCCACTGGGCGTCGCTAATTTCCTGGTCTCCATTACTGAGCTTAACCTCCACCACCTTGCCTCCAACTTGACCTTCGGAAGTAGGCCTGAAAAGGGAGACGCGAAGAGCATTGCCTCGAGACCAGGAGAAGGCGAGGCGAGCTATTGGAGGGTTAAGAGCATGGTGTAGTGGATAAACCGCTACTGAGCCTCCATTTTCAGATGGCACGGGAACCAAAGCGCCGTCTCCGGCGGGCATTGCGAAGGGAGACGACAGTTAAGGGTTTTGGAAGGGTTTGTCAATGTACCGAACCAAAAACAAAAGGGTCACTGTGTAAGAGAGACAGTCACACAAGGGGAGTAGCCGGAGGGAGTCTAGTGGGGCGGCACTGCTATGTTTGGCTCAAGGGAGGGGAGGGATTTTAATAGAGGGAAAGAAAAGAAAAGGAAAGGAAGGAAAAAGGAGAGATTTTATTATTACCTTGTTTGGATTAACATTAAGGGAGAGAAGGGGAGGGATTTTTATATTACCTTGTTTGGTTCAAGAAGGAAAAGGAGAGAAAATACTTTTATATAGACAAATTTACCTTATATTATTTTACATAATATTTTAATAAAATATAATATAAGAATAATATTAGGATATTAAAAAAATTATGGGTATATAAATATTATATAATAATAATATCACACTTCCCCTCCAAATTCCCCCAATTTTGGAGGGGAAGTAAAGTTGGAGGGGGAGGGAAAATTTTAAAAAATTTTACCTCCCCTCCTCAATTTTGTAATGAGCCAAACAAGGGGAGGGAAGTAAAATCCCTCCCTCCCCCATCCCTCCCCCCCAAATACCCCGTGCCAAACAAGCCCTAAAGCGCAAACGGCTTGACGCTTGGTGGCAGCAAGCGGTGCGGCTCGGTCAATTGCGCGAATCTCCACCCTTCACATGATTTGATAGCGGTAAAACAACGCCAATTCAAAACACGCTTTTTTTACTTTTTTTAATAAATAAATATTGCATCTACTTAATTAGTCTCAATTTCTTTTATACACGATAAATGGTATGTTTAGTAGGGTGGAAGTTGGGTGAGAAAGTAGGAGTCGATTCTTTCAATTCTTTAGCTTTACTAGATATTTGTTAGTTTTATCAAAAAAAATTAAAAATTAAGATAATAGAAATAAAAATAAATTTTTTTACACTATTTTATTTTAATTATAAAATTTTTAAATTCTTCCTAAATTATAAAAAAAATATTTTAGATTATTTTACTTTAAACTATAAAAAAATATATATCAATTATATACTCATTTCTATCCTATCAAACAAATTTTTAAAATTTAATTTTAACTTAATTTCACTCTCATTTTTATTTTTATTTTTATTTCTATTAAAAAAAATTTATCCTACCAAACATAACCTTAGCATTTCTTTCTTGAGAGATCTCTATTCAGACCATTTTTTAAATTATAAAATCTTTATAATAATTAAATTATGTTGAAATATGTAAAAAACATTAATTAAGAAAATAAGCATAAAGCTACAATGATTCTCTAAAGAACACGGAAAAAGTTGAAAATAAAAAATTGTAAATATTTAAAACAAGTTACATTATTTCATTATTTATAAGTTATTTGAATTATTTATATTTATTATTGTCTGATCATATGGACGGCAAAGATTTGCGGCAGCACGTGCACTGCACCGCTTTGGTAACCAAGGGATCTTTTTCTTCGTTATTTTTTTCAAAGCCAGAGGCTGCCATTGCCAAGGGATCGGCATTCTGGGTAAGCGGGAATATCTTAATCATTTTTTTCTTGAAAAATACTCTATCCTTAAAATCAAACAGATCAAATATCCCATATAAGTATACTTTGTGAAAAACACACTCTTATGTGCACATAGCAAGACTTATATATATAACAAATTTATTACATTTATCTGCAATATTTGATTGAGAAGTGGACGCATGTTATTCCTGCACATACATATACTCTAACTTTCTAAGTTTTAAAGATTTCAGTCATTGCTTTAAAATCTTCCAGTCCCTCTTCGTCTTCAAGTTAAATTATCTTCATCAACACCATTTACAACCTAACTATAGCTTTACCATGTTCACTGATCAGCTTCATCTAATAAAAAAGTCACCGGCCTATTGCACGCATGATTATGTTCCTTTCAGATGGAGTCAGAATCCAACTGTTGTTTTGGTAGCTTCTGAGCATCACCTGTTGTCAGAAACTTGCTATGTTCATTCTATATCAGTAGACATATATATATTTTAGTGTTTTGATCTGACCATCTCACTACTCTGTGTATTTTGATCCTTAAATGCACACAAAAGCAGCTAAACAACGTTATTTGGCAGTCTAGAAAACCCCGGTGGCTAGGCTCCAGCCATGTCTTGCTCAATAACATAGGCAGAGAGATTGAGATACTTAACCTGCTCTGTCATGTCCCTCCACTTGGCTCTACATATCACGCATCTCGCCCATCTCTTTCCTCTGCTTCTCTTCCACGTATCAAAGCACTCTTCATGAATAGGATTCTCGCATGTCCCACAAGCCACCACCTTCTCTTCCTTCCTCATCTCCTCTAAACACACTGGACATGTTGACCCTTCCTTTATTTCTATCATCATCTGATTCGATGCCCCTCCCTGCAGGCTTCTTCCATTTGGGAGCAGCTGCTGGAACCTCTGGCGGAGGCTGGACGCTGCCAGTGCTTCCGGCAGGGTGGGGGTGCCCAGAAGACGGTGGAGCTGGCAAGGCCGGAGGGTCCTCCGCCGCAGGCAGACATCGTCGATAGATAAACCCAGAACCCGAATTAAGACGAATAAAACGTGCTTGCAGGGGGTAGTGGGGTCAGGGCACGAGCAAGAGGGTGTTGAAGATAAGTTAACAGTGTAGACATTCCCAGTGGTACCCAATATGAAGAAGATGGAATCGGAACGGTGGAGGAGGCAGAGGGGGTGGCGGAGGGCTCGGAGTATCCGGTCTGAGATGGGGTTGTTGGGATTGAACCGAGGGTGGTGGAGGTGGGGGTCTGGTGAGGGAGAGTTGGAGGCTACGGACTCCATTGGAGGGGGAAGGTCGTTAGAGACAGTTACTTGATTAGGTAATGGAAAAGGAAACACGGTATATATGGAAGAAAATAATATATTGTGGGGAGTTATGTGGGTGGGGGGAATAAATAAGGTTGGGGATTCTTTGAGTGGTTAAGAGGGAGGCTTGAAGGATAGATGGAAGGCAAGGGAAGTGTCGTGAGGCCGAGAATTTCGAAACCTTTTAACTCGTTAACCATACTTGGGTGTAAAATGGTGGTACACAGCACGCTATAAGTTACAAGAGTAACTTGTAAAACAATGAAGTCCTAACTTTTACCCCACCCTAGCTTCAAGCATTCTCATAGGATGCAGCTCCATAAAAAGAAATTTATGGCAACTCCTAATTTACGTGGTTGATGTTATATGTAATAAAGACTGACTGTTATTTTTAGCCTTAGCTATACAAGAAGGATGTACTCGCATTGAAGCCGAGTCTTTCTTGAACGCCAATGAGTTTGGTTTAGACTTTAGAGTATATGGGCTTGGGGCACTACCGTGTTATTGTCACTTTTAAAATCCATTCATAGACAGACCTTGATTTTGCGTTACGATTGATTCATTAATCCTTTTTTTTGTCATCCTCATCACACTCAGGCTTGCTCTTGTAGATTTTCTTTTACTGCCAATCCAAGAGTATGAACTTGATCTGGGCCTTATTGGTATCGAAAGATGCAATATATTCCAAATGATGATGAAAGCTAGCTATATATGGGCAATATTTGCATGCTCCTTAGCTTCTTCTTTTACAAGACACATGGCATCAATTATACGTCATATAACCCAGGAAAACTTGGGATGTGCATCCAAGATTTGTTTATGCTCAGAAGTTTTATTTTTATTTCTTGATGGAGGGAGTTTTGATTTTATTTAGATATCATCAATAACGCATGTAATTAACGATTTTCATGTCTGTTATGACCGAAGAGGTTTTACTGCGATCAGTATGAATCTAGAGTGATGCTGAGGCATGAATGGCATATTATACATCAGCTGCTTCCCCAATAAGGGCATTCTCAGGAGTTTAGATAGTGTTTCACTTAATATTTCTCCAACATTTTCTTCAGAAGTACTGGGCCGGGTACTACAGACTAGAAGCAGAAGATTGACGGAATAGAGTGATCACTCTCTGGTCGATCTCTATAGGTTGCTTTTATGTTGAAATGTTATATGTATGTGTTTGCTGTTGTTGCTGAAAGTTGGTATCAGCAATTGCTATGATTTGAGCACAAGCACTGTGAGGTACTTAAGAGCTGAATGCATGTAGGAGAAACGGCTTCAAGATGGAAGTGATTGATGTGAACAATAATTCTGATTTCCTTCTCGGATGGAGAAAGCGACACGGAGGTACTCTTGATGGATATGGCAAAGGGGAACAGGACTTATCACCAACATGTATAAATGCCCCAAGCAGCGGATCACCATGGAAACATATATCAGAATCTAACTGCCTTCCTTATAAGCTCTACGGGACACAACCACGCTCCCAGCCATCTGACTCACTTTGGTTACCATTATCCATCACTTTTTAATTCGTTACAAGTCTCAACTAAACTAAGGTACTCATGCACACACAGCCAGTTGTTCCACAATCGTCGTCGGCAGGAAATAAGGAAATTAAGAAAATACGACCCGATTCAATTCAAATGGGGAAAAAAACAACGGTTTGAGTGTGGAGAGATGGAGTATATGGCTACGCAGGAGAGGGCGGTGGGAATGGAAGCGTCACGTGAGCACCGCTATGTTAGGCACTTAGGCCTTATTAGGCTTCTCTCTCACTCCAATAATTCCCCTTTAATTTAAGTATTATAGTCAACAGGCTTCCCTAACTTTTTTTATTTCGTTAATCCCCCGCCCTCCTCCTCCTTTCCCCATTATTCTCTGCATATACATCATGCATCGTTCTGCAACCCAGCGAAGAATGAGACACCAGATTCAGCTTTTAAAATTCAATCCATGAGATATGATTCTCATACATTATTAATTATATATGCTCCTATGGATCTGAGCTGCCTGCCTTCGTACATACCGCACCCTTCACTATAATACAATCTTCCTCTTCATTTGGACTTTATCTCTCTCTTGTACTCCATCCTCTCACTAACTCTGCTAATTAACAATACGTTAATCACGTGCCTCCATGCTCTAATCACCCACTCTCTCCCCTCCCACTTTACCACCCCACACAAAAAGTCCCACATCCCCTCCACATGCATTTAACTTGACTGGGCCAGTGAGAATTATTTTTTCGCCTTCACTTAATGAATTCAACCTATGTAATAGATTCAACTTCTCAAACTCTGGTTGATATTGATTAACTGAATAGATGAAGCTCCTATATATATGCTCAAAACCATGAGGAAGCGGTAACTGAAAATGTATAATAGACGTCATATACAATTAATAACAGTGATTAAATGTAACTATTATTTATTTTAGCTTAGTGCATGAGATTTATATCTAGCATACTCGGAGGAGGGGAAATGAAAGAAGGGTAAAACCGGAAAAAAATGAACAGGTTAAAAAGTGAAACAAGAGAAGGGGCCATTGGGGGCGCGTGAGCGCCGAATTCCGAGTAGAAAGAAACTGAAAAAGAGGGAGGTATATAGTAATTGAAATGTGTGTGTTGTGTGTGTGTGTGTACGTACGTATAGAATATGGAAGGCATATACCGTTGAGCATTTTTACCGACATTCCCCGTAACTTTGTTTCCTATCAGCCCACTAAGACGTAGTCACCAATCACTGAAATCCATGCACACTTTATTTATTTATCGTCTCAATTTTGGGATTAATGCCCACTTCTTTTTATATATTCATTGAAGCTGCGCTGCCTTCTCTGTATTTTCCTTAATTTCCTCTCTTTATAATTACACCCACTATCTCACTGACGGTATGGCACCATCTTCTAGGTTTTCCCGAGAGAAATCTTACAAGTTCCTCCATCTTCATCCCAATTAAAAACTGATCCACCTCCATGCATCAATCCCCATGCCCACATGAACATCTAGTGCTTTCGTTACATCCACTAAAGCTACAAATGTGGAGATCTCATATTCATAAAAACAGATACAATACGCGTTTTCTATTTTCTCAGAAACTAGTAAATAAATTACGAATAGATCTAATATTTAACTTTACCAAGCCGTTGACCCTGTGGATAGAGGGAAATGTACGTGTGATTCTTACCGATAACTCAGCTTTCATGAACTGCTATAATTAGTACGAGCATTCATCGGATAGGTGCAATGAGTCATTGTTTGAATAAGATTCTCTACCAGGCGCACGAGTGACCAGATAAGAACGCCCAGATGAGTGAAGGTAACACTTACATAGCTAAACCGTAAATACGACCTATAATCAGATTCTTTAATAAGTATTTAGGAATAGGGATTTCTCTACTAAAATTTTCCATCAATAAACATTTATTGACTTGATAGTTAAACACATAATAGCTTTGATATACCGTACGTAATTATGAGCATATCTTCCTGCTTAATTATCTCTTAACATATATACTTCGTGTTTCATCGTACGTTCTCAAGGAAGCAAGTGAAATATTATATCATTCATTACTCCTGTGCATATGGGTATTCTAGCTAGAACTATACGAGAATCGAAATAGGCTAGCTGAAATAAAAAAGGAAAATTTGGAACTACATTTATAGGAAAAGTTGGAGTTCAACGGAGTATGCCAAGATTGACCTAAACGAGGACATAAGAAAGAAACATTGATTATATCAATCTACAGGGACTGAAAAGAAAAAAGGGGAAAAAAGGTTATGAGTTAATTAGGGTAGGAAAAAAAATAATCCCTTGCAAAATAAAATGCAGAAGGCGAAAAAAATAAGGAAAAGAGGCTAAATAAAGTCGTGTGATTGCTAGTTTAACCTGAGTGTCCACGGAAGATGTCCTACTCTAGCACTTTTTCTAGATGAGCTGCCTGATATCTGGGCCCACGTGTTGGTGGATCAAGTAATCGTCGCCGTTGGACACATCGAACATCACGTTTTGATGTTGCAGATACAGCTGCTGCTGCTGCTGCTGGGCCTTCACCTCCTTCTGTCTTCGTAGCTCCAGAACCTTCCGGTGCGAGTTCGAGTGCTTCGTCAGCACGAACGTCGGGCTCGCCGCCGGCCTGTACTCCGGCACCAGCCTCCCCGACTTGTACCTCACCCCACAAGCATTGCACAGCGTCTTCGGGCCCATCGGTCCCGTCCTCCACTGCGGCGTCTTATCCGTCGCACAATGCAGGCATTTCCGCCCCTCCCCGGACCCTTCCTCCCCGTTCTCCTTTTTCCTGGTCGCCGACTTCCCCGACTTCTTTCCTGGCTGGGTCGAAAGGACGACGTCCGGTTCGGAGGAGGATGATGTGGGAGAAAGGACTAGGAGGCGAGAGGTCCAGTTGCATGGGGGCCCGCGGGATCTCTTGCTGCGAGCCTTCGCCGGAACCGACACTTGGCGGTTGAATATGACGTTGCTCCGGTTGGTTTCTTCGTTGTGCTGCAACTCACGGCTTTCTGATGCTTCCTCGTTTCGGGCTTTTATGCCCGATATCAGCTCCAGTTTCTGCAGGTCCTCGCTCGAAAATGATTCCTCCCCAATGTTCGAGAGCCATTCCAGCTCTGCCATATCATCGCTCTGTTTTAAATATTCAACCACGGCGCTTCAGTCATTCCCACTCATCAGTTTTATTACTTTTAAATAACTTGGTTAGAGCCATGTGGGCGTAAGCCTCGCTACGCCCAGCAAACACGAAAATTCAAGCACAGAAAAGAGAGAAGCATTCAAGAATTTCATATAATTATTTTGGTGCTGAAGTAGGTGTCGGCAAACCATGTAAGTCAAAACAAAGGCGAACTGATTGCTTAGCTAAATGACAAGCCTTGGGCCTGTACGTAGTTTACGTGGAAAGAAAATAATAAAGATTATACGGGATGAAAACGTACCGGGACGCAGAGGTCGCTGGAGAAATATGGGTCGGGTAAATTTCGAGAGGGAATGTGAGGGTTGAAATTGGGGTGGCAGCCTGAGAAAGAAGAGGATTTGGAGCTACGAACGGAGTTAATTAGAATGGAAGAATCGGCGGGAAGAGAGCCGAAGGTGGGGTCGGTGATGATGGCGTCGTCGTCATGGGAGAAGTCGAGGAGGTCCTCCACTATGAAATGGTCGGTCTTGGCATCGGAGGAGGCGAATTGGGAGCAAAAGCCGCCCTGGAAATACTCGGGTGCTTCCATGCCTACGTTCTGTTATTTCGCCGCAACTTTAAGGACCAGGAAGGGTTACGATGGAGGAGATCAATAGTGACGACGAAGTATTTGGGAGACTCAGTATAACGAGCTAAGTTATGGTTTTTTAGTGGGGAGAGAGGATTGGAGACGAGGCTTCGTTTGCGTTTGAGGGGGACAAGCCAACACCTAAATGGAAGGATTTCTTTCTTCCTCCCTTTTTTAAATACACAGATAAGAAAAAAAGTTTATCGGCCAAACGGATTAAAGCGTATGGAGAGCGTAAATTATCAATAAACTCTCGCTTTCAAGGGATTCAAAGAAACAAAAGAAAATTGTGGTGGAAGTTACTTTAGTGCCCTTTTTCTTTTGCAGCTGCTTTTTTTACGTTAGGTTTACTTGTTTTTGCTCCCTTCTTCTTCCTAAATTAATATTCGGGCATAAACGACTTTAAAACCCACAGCTTATGCATGGAAAGACGAGTTAGTATCATTTTTCAACCTTATGCATGTTACTTTAAGAACTTTAGGAGAAGATTGTGCCAGCCGGAACTATTTAATTACCTATTACTACTTATTAAAAGTGTATAACCTGTGTGAGCTACCAGCTATGACAGAACCTATAATTTTTTTTTGTCATGATGACACAACCTAAATTTTATATAAGTATCCTCGGTATATCCAGTGCTACGTTTGTTTAATTTATTGAGGAGATAGATCGTTTGAAGCAATAGAAACGATAAATCGATGTTGAATAATGCCGAAGAATCAACAGTACTTTAACCTGTGCATGCGTGTATGCTGGATAGCATAAGCATAAGCGGATGTATAGTTTGTTTTAGTTACCAAAGGTGTACCCAAGTGTTTTAAATATATAGGGGTTGGATATACTTTTAAAAAAAGGTTTATAAAAAAAGTGTTTATGGACAGTTTATAGAAAAGGTTTTTTAAAAAAGAGTTTATGAAAAAAAAAATAATTTTGAATAAATATGTGTTTGGATAGTTATTTTTAGAATGAATTTTTATATTGGTAAATTACTAAAAAGGATATGATTTGATTTAAAGTAAGAGAGAGGATAGAGGGTAGAGGAGAGAGGAGAAAAGAAATAGAAAAGAAGAGAGAGAAACAAGGAGGGAGGGTATAAGAAAAAGTAGGGGTAAGATAGTAATTGGATAATATATAAGCTCTTTTGCTGTTCAAAAAACCAGTTTTAATAATTTATTCAAAACTATAATTTTAAACTATAATTTTACCTAAAAATACTTATAGATAAATATGACTGTTTGTTTTAAAAATTTTTTAAATTAAAATTTTGCCAAAAAATACTTCTCAAACTATAGTTTACTACTTATCCAAACAGGTCCATAATTAGATATATAGCATTATGGTGTGTTATGAAATTTATATTTGACACGGTGAATAGATTGAAGAATGAAATTGAATAGAGTATGTGGAAAAAAGACGGTAGGGTTGATGGAGTTAAATGATGATGGGGTTAATGATTGGATGATACAGGGCAGGGCTGTGGGTGAAAGATGCAAGTACAGAAGCGTTGGGGGAAGTTAAAGGGGAAATGTGTAAGGGGAGTAATTACATATATATATATATATATATATAGGTGGTTCAATGAATGGCCTGAAGAAGCGATGTAGAAGTTTCATTACGGGGAACCGCGCTTTGTGAGGAGGGGTAATAGAAAAAGAGTAGAGAGAGATAGTAAGTAAGAGGATAATGGATAGAGGGTAAATAAAGAGAGTGAAACGCGTGGGAATGATCGGAGGCGTCGGGATTTACCTCGTTTCAGCCATGTAATTGAGACCGGGAGCGAGGGAGTCATCTGCTGTTGTATTGTTAGCCTTAACTAAAGCCCAAGCCCTTTACCATTTTCAACTCCTCCAATTCTATTGTACTACTTGCTAACTTCCCTCTTTTCCATGCATACCCGCTTACATGCATGCGAGTGTGGGCGGGGATAAATACTAGTTATATCCCCTCGAGTTAAATGTCGGCCATCCTCCCACGTGTCATTTCCTCACCAGTTCCCGTCATTTTCCCAATCCCCATGCCGTTATTCTATATGGACAAGATGTTTCTACTGTCTCCTTATTGTTGCTGCTGTAAGTGCAAGATCCTCTTCTCTCTCACACACAAAAACACCTATTTTATCCATTCACTTTTTAGAATATTAAAGGATACTTTTATTTCTTAGGATATAATTACTAAGATTTTCTTACAAATTGAGACCCCTAAATTGCAAATTAGTAAAAAATGTCTCTATATGGTAATTTCCTAAAACGGGGGATACATTATTGCTTCAATAATAAGCAAGAGCTGAAAAAGGATGGGAACCTGCGCGATTGCTTGGCATTGTGGTTTCCATTTTGCAGACCTCACTTTTAATATATATCGATCCCTTCTGCTCTGCTTTTCTTTATTTGTTTTGAAGAGATGTTTTGGGTGGAGCGGGACCGGGGTGGGCTGGTGTAACAGTGTCAGGCGGCACGTGAGTGCGTGGCTCGTGTCGAAGGCCAGGAGAGACGGTGGTCAATGACACGTGGCTGGCATCTATGCGCCTTCACCCTTTTCTGGGATGCTTCGCTGTCCACAACGTGACGCCACGTTCCCCTTCCCCCTCACGTGATTCCCCTACCCATCTGGTTCGCTTTCAACCTTGTTTTTTAATACCCGTTTCCTCACATTTCCCTTCAATAAACAATCCCTTAACACTGGTCCCTTTCATAATTGACGACATATACGAGTGCGGGAGCTCCATTGCCGATCCAATATATAATTAAAACAAGTATCCATTGCTCAAATCTATCCCGTGGCCTTCGTTTTCCCATTTTGATTCCGCTCACAGGCTGCAGGGCACAATTGGAATACTTGTCCGTCCTGGAATTGTAAAAGCAACTGCTAAAGGTGCGGTCACCGGGTTCTCAAAACTTTGTGATTAGCGCATATTAATGATTATTAAGGTGCTTTGAAACGTCTTGCCCAGTGTGTGTGGAGCCACTTGTTTTCCCAAATGCAGCAATAAAACTGAATGCCCATCCCTAATAATTAATTATAGCATCAGTCTCCTTGATCATTAGCCGTGTATAATATACATGACATTGGAGAAGACAAGCGTGATGCTGCTCATGTTAATTATTAATTAAACGCATCTCTGTCTTTGACGATATTCATTATAGCCTTGAGATGATTTCCTGTTGGTTCTTCTCTTTTAATTTACGCAACCTCGTGCACCCAAGCTTGCCTAATATATATAAAATACAATACGCTGAATACTCACTCATACAAAAATTTGTTATCCAGACGAAGGCGAGATGTGTTAGGTGAACCTGGGGAATGGATCGTGCTGGATTATAGCGGGTTAATCACGTTTACAATCTTAGGGATGCATCGTATATAAGAACGAGAATGGCACGCATGTGGGACAAGACAGCACTTGGGTTCCATATATTGGGGGAGGTCAAAAATGGGGCCAAACAACGTGGGGATGCAGTGAATCAAGAGGACAGGCTTGTAGAAGAAGAGCGCAGAGGCAGCCCACCCAACCGGTCCTTCTCGCCTACGACACCTTTCTATGCCTTGAATCTTAATTCATGAAATCCCTAGATTAAAGACATAATATCTTGTCGTTTACCGAAAAAAAAAAACAGAAACAGAGGAAAAGGGACGGTTTCTCATCCATACCATAAAGCTCAATAATTTTTTTTTTTTGAAACATGCAAGCGATGGCTTACTTCATCCTCCAAAATGTTACCGGGGATCGATGTGTCCTTTGAAGGCTTCCAAGTTCCAACCCCTCTTGGACAATCATGAAAATGACCAGGTATTACAGGTTGGGCTCGAGCCCGCAAGACGTAGGGTGGCCTGCTGCGCCATGGGAGGGGCCAGTGAGGGGTATTGAAAGAGGCCCATAGTTGTAACATGTCGGGCCCAACTCGAGAGCGAAATAAGCGTATGGGGGATAGCCGGATAGGGGAGGAAGTAGTGGGGTTATAAAAAAGAAGACAGGATGGTGATGGGTTATGTGAGGGGATGGCATTGGTCGGGTGAAAGGTGACACCGGTGACACCTTTAACTCTGAAATGTATCCTACACGATTGCACCATTTATTAGTTTCAGAGTATTTAAGACTAATTTTTCCTATAATTTAATTATTTAATTTAAACTTTAGCCCTCTCTTATATTAAAAAAAAAAAACTCCTGAACGCAAATAAAATGTTAATTTTAAATAGCCGTAGCAAGCACGCAGACAAGGTTAATAACCTAGGCATTGAATGGTTAATTTTTTTTAAATTGACAGTGGGTGAGATGAAGAGGGGAAATGTTATTGGGGGAATGTGTAGGGACAGGGAGGAAAGAGAGAATGCAGAGGATGGGGGAATGTGGAGGGAATAAAAAAGGGACGCCGAAAGATAACGACACGCATTCCTCGGAACGGGTGGGGGATGGCAGGGCCGGAGTAAAGTGCACGCTGTCACGCACGCGCCTGGGCTCCACTCCCACACTCTGCCCGGTTTTAACCCACTCCCCACTCTCATTTTTTTTTTGTCTAAGAAAAAAGCATGTGGGCATGTGTTGTGGTATTTGATTGAGAATGGCGGTGGGGAGACTCAAAGGGGTTGACAGGCGTTGACATATAATTAGAAGAGAGGGAGGCAGCGCCTGAATGGGACCACGCCTCCACTACCATGGATGCTTTTGAACCAAGTCAAGCAAAAGCAATACCCCTCCTGCTTCAAAACGCTCGTTTCCCATTCTCCATTCTCTTTGGATGCCATCCATCCATCGGTGTGAAAGAATCAAACCCCCCACTACCACTGGTCTGCCACGTTCCCCCTTCCCTCCCCTTCATTTTTATCCCTCCCTCCGCTACACGCCACCAACATTCCTCTTTTTTGACTTCCCCATCGTTCAACTTTCACCCCCTCGTCCCCCTCCTAAAGATTATTCCCTTTCCCCCATCTATTATTATTTTTACCCATCGTCCCTTAAAAAGCCGCTTTTTCCCTAAGCATATGTTATAATTATCCCTTCATATCACCAACTCTCCCCCTTAATTACCTCCCCAACCCATAATGCACCCACCCACATTTACCTATTCACATCTCCATGCCCCTCACCTCACAACAACCTCTCAGCAAACTTAAGCCTACGAGTTTTAAATATTTAGCTTCAACGTGCGCGCGATGCAACCCACTGCCAATTCATCTCCATATTAAAATTGATATAGTGTTTGTTCCACGACACATAAAAAGTTCGAACGTTTGACCTTAACCCACTTTTTTAGCCCTTTTCGCACCACAAGACATTAAAAAAAAACAGAGACACACACTGTGTCACTAGTAGCTTTCATACATATAGTAGGTATTAGTGACGAACCGGGACCATGTTAGTTTGGTAAGAGCGTGTTGACCAAACTGTTCCATTTCCAGCGGAAGGAATTGAAGCCGTTGTGGGTTGAATCTACAGACGTGACTTCCCCTTCATTCCTTCCAACTTACTTACCTTCCGTCTCTATTTTAATTTGCTCCACCTGACGTTGCTAGTTTGAATATATGACCTTACGTAGTCTACCATGAAACAGTACGTCTGGAATATATACCTCGGATTCGCGTATGTGCTACGATGTTGTATTCGTCGCTTGTGAGAAACCAGGGATTCTGAACAGAAAAGCCAAAACAAAGTTAAAAAAAATCGGCCGATTATTAGGCAAATCTGTACGACCGTCTGGATCAATTCCTGGACGAAAGGGACGTAGGATGAGAACGAGTCAGCGCCAATCTTGACTTCGAACATCACTAGAGGAAACGTGAGTTGATCAATATCATTGACAAAAGGGTCCAGGGGAGAGTCAGAAGGCGTACTCGTTCAGACACTGCAACGTTAATTTCGGCAGACCAACGCCTGACACCACCATTTTCTCCCGACGGCACCAATTTAGATTCTTGTACTGGTTTATTTACATTCTCGGCGCCATGCGCATATTTTAAAAAGAATTATCTGGAATATAACTAATTAGCACTTACCGGTCACCTAGCATGGTGCAGAAGAAGAGCGCCGCAGACACAGTTTTTCATAAAAAAAATTCATTACATAGACAAAAGTCACTTAAGTAATATAGAGATATTATGGCCAACTTGTTTTTATTTATATATATACTGGGAATTGACAGAAATATGATATAGCAAGTCCAAGTCTTTATGTGGTGCACAAGACAAGCAACAAGAAAAGCTAATCATGGCGAGGTTGTGGTAAAGGCATATTGGGGAGGAAGAGTGAAAGACAATCAACAACCGATGATCCTTTCTTTTCTTTCATTTTTTTTGACAGGGATACAAGAAATAAGGGGAGCACGGTGTTCCCTTTAGTGTACATGGGAACAGCACATGTCCAAAAACTTTACAACCCACGCGTCCTCAAAGAGAGTGTGCCTCCCATTTCTTTTTTCCCTATTTCATTTTCGGAACACTGATTGTGTGTGGGGGGAAGACGAAGAGGGGGTTGAGTATTTGGAAAGTGGCAGCTCGAGAAAAGCAACAGCGAAAGCAGGAGGCAAAACAGCTTAATATCAAAAGAAGCCATCTTGCACGGGACTGATAGGAGAAAGAGGATTAACGATATTGTGAAAACAAACAAATGGTGCCTTCTTCTGTCTCGTCTCTGGGGTTTCTCTTGTAACCAAACTTCTCCATCTCTATCCGAATCCCCATATACTTTCCCACCGGTCCTTTTCCTTTCTACAGAACACTAACTACAGTTGCCCCTTCACATCTGTCACACGTTATTCATATTCACCTGTCACACGCAATTTAAACTCTCACTACCTCTTTCCAGTTCTCAGTCTGATTGAGATCTTCTCCCAAGTGGAAGCTCCGTATAGTTAAGTTACCTTCTCAAATTCAAATTTTTTTTATCCCCTCCGGTGGGATTCGATTCTTTCACGAACTGAGAGTCTCAGTTCCTGTGATTGGATTTTAAGTTTGACGGGATGATGGCTGTGAGCTCGGCCTGCAAAGATGGGAGCAAGGTGGCGCTGGATAACGGCAAGTACGTGCGGTACACGCCGGAGCAGGTGGAGGCGCTGGAGAGGCTGTATCATGAATGCCCCAAACCAAGTTCCATGCGCCGTCAGCAGCTTATCAGGGAGTGTCCCATTCTCTCCAACATCGAGCCCAAGCAGATCAAGGTTTGGTTCCAGAATCGAAGGTATCTGCTTCCTTCTCCGTGTGACTTTTATTCTTGAATTCTTGTTCTTTACTTATTCGTCAATAGTGAATTTATTAAAGGTAAACAAAATAGAGAATTTAGTAAAAGGATCCAAAATGGCAACTTTTGAACCTTATAGGCCTCCATCGATTTAATGCTGCAGTTGAATTTATTTAATCATAAAGGATTGGTGTGCATGGCTCTCGATAGAACGAAGATTTTCCTTCCCTTCCCTTGCTTTCCTCGTTCGCTTTTATGTTTACAAGGCTTTTATGGACAGTTCTAATTATTTGCTTGTTTAGATTACATAGCCGAAGAAATTCATCTGAATTGGATGAATTAGATTACATATCAATAATTTCATGTTTCACCAACTGGAAAGATGTTTTCAAGTTCCGATGTTTCTGTCCATGTCTCCTTAATTTTTCCGATTTCTGGAACTTCTCACAGATCCTAGACGTTGAGTGTAATTCTCCCTGTTGCCCTGTTGTTTCAGATGTAGAGAGAAGCAGCGAAAAGAAGCTTCACGCCTGCAAGCTGTAAACAGAAAACTGACGGCTATGAATAAACTGCTGATGGAAGAAAACGACAGATTGCAGAAACAGGTGTCCCAGCTGGTTTATGAGAACAGCTTTTTCCGGCAACAGACTCAGAATGTAACTCAATTTATTCCCCACATCTTCTTACTAAAAATTAATGAATTGATTTGATTTACAATCTACAAAACGTTTCAAGTTTGGTTTGGTTCCTTGCAATTGGTGAGCAGACGACTCTAGCAACCACGGACACAAGTTGCGAGTCGGTGGTGACGAGCGGTCAGCACCATTTGACACCTCAGCATCCACCAAGGGATGCAAGCCCAGCTGGGTTAGTGAAGATCCTTGTCCTTACTTTATTGTTGGGCCCGATGTTGTCTTTGTACCTCGCGAATTCAATTAATGACTAATGGAATTTTTGGTGCGTCTTTGCCTATATTCTGTACAGACTTTTGTCCATTGCAGAGGAGACTCTTGCAGAGTTTCTTTCAAAGGCCACTGGAACTGCCGTGGAGTGGGTCCAAATGCCTGGGATGAAGGTAACCCCTCATTTCTTGTCGTTTTTTCTACGTGTCAATTTTTAGCTCCACCTCATATTATTCCTTGTCACTATATGAATCAGCATTATAGTAAAGTACATGAACCTTGCCAACCTTCTAAGCTACACTTGACAAATAGAATCACCCACTAATCTTTTTTTTTTTTTTAATTTGTCCCCCATTCTAATCTCTACCAGTACTTCAGTTACTTGGAGGTTGTTACAGGTTTTTTCACGGACTATACATCAAAAAAATAATTCTTTTTTTTAACAAAGCATCAATCAGCGATTTACTACCTTTTTACCCGCATCAGACAATTAATCAGATATATCTGATCTTTGGCTTTCTTAACAGTGAAACGCGTGTCATACGTCATTACTTTGTAGTTCATGGATACGTCAGTTGAAACTGTTGTCTGTCTATGTGTGCAGCCTGGTCCGGATTCCATTGGAATCGTTGCTATTTCTCATGGTTGCCCTGGAGTGGCCGCCCGTGCATGCGGCCTTGTGGGTCTGGAACCCACGAGGGTAAGTTCCTTGACGGTTGTTGAGTTGAGAGTATCAAATCATTATTCCTCGTTAAACATTGATTGAATATTTCAATGCTGAATACAGGTTGCTGAAATCCTCAAAGATCGGCCCTCATGGTGTCGCGATTGCCGAGCTGTGGATGTCCTAAACGCGATGCCCACTGGTAATGGGGGAACCATTGAACTGCTTTACATGCAGGTATGTACAAGCTAATGAGCTCTCTGTCATTAGCATTTTCGTATATATGTTGTAGCCTCATTGCTTTATTTGATTCAACATTTGCTATCTTTGTTAGTTGTATGCCCCTACAACTTTGGCTCCAGCTCGTGACTTCTGGCTGCTGCGTTACACTTCAGTTTTGGAGGATGGTAGTCTTGTGGTAAGTAACTAACTACAGTTTTTCGGTGAATTTCCCTCCTTTTTCCCTCCTCTCCCTTCATTGCCTATCTGTGATGCTTAATTATGTGGGTTGCTTTTGAAATTTCAGGTCTGTGAAAGATCGCTTAACAACACTCAGAATGGTCCTACCATGCCACCAGCGCAGCATTTTGTGAGAGCAGATATGCTGCCAAGCGGGTATCTGATTAGACCTTGTGAAGGAGGTGGATCCATCATTCATATTGTTGATCACGTCAACTTAGAGGTTTGAATCCCTTGCTCAAAACTGCTTTGAAACCCATCATTCCATTACTTGATAGGTTACAATATTTGACTCGCTGAGGCTTTTTGAAATCAGCCTTGGAGTGTGCCTGAAGTGTTACGCCCATTATATGAGTCGTCAACGTTGCTTGCTCAAAAGACAGCTATGGCGGTATGACTGTTTTCTCCACATGCTAAATTACTCTATCAACTTTAACTGTTTTATGAGTTAAAACAATGAACATATGGGTTTTTTGAGCTTAGTATCTTATATTTGCTGAGTGATATATTCTCCCTGTGTAGACGTTAGGTTTTCATTATGCCAAACAGTAACCTTTGTAATTGTCATTCAGGCTTTACGTCATTTGAGGCAAATCTCTCAAGAAACTTCTCCGCCAAATGCCACCGGATGGGGAAGAAGGCCTGCAGCTTTGCGAGCACTGAGTCAGCGTTTGAGCAGGTTTCTCTCATTAGCCTCTGCATGCACTTTTCCATGAAATATTTTAATATTAGTAATAGTAATTTGACTGAGTCTTTTCCTCTTGCAGGGGCTTCAATGAAGCCGTCAATGGATTTGCAGACGATGGCTGGTCCATGTTAGAAAGTGAAGGCATTGATGATGTCACCCTTCTTGTGAATTCATCACCTAGCAAGACAATGGGGGTAAATATTGGTTATAACAATGGGTTTCTCCCTATGAGCAATTCCGTGCTATGTGCAAAAGCATCCATGTTGTTACAGGTACGCCGCTTAACTGTGATGTTGCTTCATTTTGATCTAGTTTCAACTAAAAGGTGGAAATACATCTTCTGGAACTTCATATGAAGGCATAATTTAACTGTCTCAGAATCCATTGTAGGTGAATCTTACAAATGGCTTGCGTAAATTTCAAGAAGTGAACGCGCATAGATCAACTCCTAGGATTTGTTTCATTATTTTCCATCTACAAGGAAGCGTCCAGATTCAATCTATAGTAGTAGTCTCATACTTCCCTTTTGTTCTTGTAGAATGTGCCTCCTGCAATTCTTCTAAGATTCTTGCGGCAGCATCGATCAGAGTGGGCAGATAGCAATATTGATGCTTACTCAGCCGCTGCCATCAAAGCTGGTCCATGTACCTTGCCTGGGGTTCGAGCGGGAGGTTTTGGTGGTCAGGTTATTCTTCCACTGGCGCACACAATTGAGAATGAAGAGGCAAGTTATTTACCACTAATTTTACTCTCATCATCAGAAATATCTAGTCTTTAGCATCACACTAGGATTCTCATTCTTGGGATTTTCTCTCTTGCTGTGCTTATTCTAAACTTTATACCACTTTCTCATGGAACAGTTTATGGAGGTCATCAAGCTTGAAAATATGGGATATTATAGAGAAGACATGACTATTCCGGGAGATATTTTCCTTTTGCAAGTAAGTCCTTTTTTAATATAATGATTATATTGAATAGCTAGAACTAGGAGCATCTCTCCAATCCCAATCACATAACTGACAACTCATCTGTTGTTGCACTTATCCCAGCTTTGTAGTGGAGTAGATGAGCGTGCTGTTGGCAACTGTGCAGAACTCATTTTTGCTCCCATTGATGCATCTTTCTCTGATGATGCACCCATTTTACCTTCTGGTTTCCGCATCATACCTCTTGATTCAAGCATCGTAAGCCTTTAATTTAACACGTAATTTGATTGTTCCTTCTTGTATGATCAAGGCTTTTGACTTGTTATTCCAACGTACAATGTAGGATGCTGCTACTCCAAACCGAACGCTTGATCTTGCTTCTGCTCTTGAAGTTGGAACCACTGGAAACAAATCAGCTGGTGATAATCTTGGACAATCTGGGAGCACAAAATCTGTGATGACAATAGCATTTCAGTTTGCATTTGAAGTCCATCTTCAAGATAGTGTAGCAGCCATGGCTCGGCAATATGTTCGGAGTATTATTGCATCTGTTCAAAGGGTAGCATTGGCACTATCCCCTTCCCACGTTGGTTTCCAAAATGGCCTTCGCCCACCACCTGGCACTCCTGAGGCACAAACACTTGCTCAGTGGATCTGTAATAGCCATAGGTGAGTCATGTTAAACTCTGATTATGCATGACTTCTGCATAATCTCACGCATATTGCTTAGCAATTGTAATGAATATCTGCTTTAGTTTTTACTATTATTTTTTATTAAAAGTTTAAAGGGAGTGCCAAATGAGGCATAAACGTTGGAAATTCTTTGCAGGAGCTATCTAGGGGTAGAAATGCTAAAATGTGAAGGCAGTGAATCCATTCTCAATTCCCTTTGGCATCACTCTGATGCAGTCTTGTGCTGCTCTTTAAAGGTATTTCTTTTAATATCTTCGTGTTAAGATGAAGTCCTTTCTAGCTTTTATTGATGGTCTAAATATATTTCATAGTAGCTTAAATACTTGAAAAGATTCTTCCTTTACAGGTCATGAATCACTTGTGTTCTTATACTATGCTGTTTATGCTCTTGTTACCATCTCCTTTTTGTTACTTGCTTCCTATTGTTATCTTTGACCATGTCAATAAGAAACTATAACTTCATGGCTTTTCCAGGCTCTGCCTCTGTTCACATTTGCAAATCAAGCGGGACTTGACATGCTTGAGACAACTTTGGTTGCTCTTCAAGACATCACTCTTGATAAAATTTTTGACGAGAATGGGAAGAAAGCCCTGTTCTCTGAGTTCCCCCAGATAATGCAGCAGGTACGATGCGTCACATAAGACTTAAGAAAATTAAAATATCCATTTGGATTTGAAACAGGAGAGGAAAATCTGTAACAAGTGGGAGTTTTATGCATTCAATGATCATTTTTCCTCACTTTTTCGCCTTTAGTTTTTCCAAGAGTAGTGGGCTTTCACTTTCTAAACAGGTGTTGTTTTTTTATGCAGGGCTTTATGTGCATGCAAGGAGGAATCTGCTTGTCCAGCATGGGAAGGCCAGTGTCTTATGAGAGAGCTGTTGCATGGAAAGTAATGAACGAAGAAGAAACGGCCCATTGCATTTGTTTCATGTTCATCAACTGGTCTTTTGTCTGATAGGTGAATAGTATATATACAGAATCCAGGAAAGTATTGTACCAAAAAAAAAAAAGGATCCAGGAAAGTAGAGCAGAACAGAACAGTATCTTCCTCTTTTACATTTTTTACTTTGGAGAATCCCTAGATTGCTAATATATAATATATTCTCTTGTGGGCAAGCTGCTCCAATATCATCCACTCATGGGCCCCATTTTTTTGGCTAGCACTTGGAATTTACCTTTATTCTTTTTGGATCTTCGTGCATATTTCTCTTTACCTTTCACTCTTTCTAAACATGTAGATATTCTATTGGCCGTTTTTCTATTATTGGACGTCACATCACCAATTTGATCATATTATCTCTGGGGCCAAAATTCAGGATGCATTATTTCAGCTGTGGGCTTCTGCAATCACTCTAAAAGTCTAAACCGAGCGCCTTTCATTTCATTCCCGTTTTAATCAATGCTCTGCTTTCTTAACCTTACCATGGTTGTAGGGAAGGGGAACCCAGTGAAGAGCACTATCAGTATGCTTTTTTTTTTGTTCCTTTTCTTGTGAATTGGCCTCGTTTGCTTAATGTATTACAATTAGATGATACAACAGTTTGCATACGGGTTTGTATATGTATATATTACATAATACAAGTAACTTGTTCCAGATCAAATTAATTGAAATAAGGCTAAGAGTTCTAACAATGAAGAAACAAGCACCAAAAGAACACTTTGATAATGAATCCTATGTGAATTTCGATCATCATTTGCCAACTTCATTTCATTTTCAGTGAAGGAGCCTTTGTCAGTTCTTGTCGAGCACTAAATTGCATCGAAACACAATACGACGATATTTCTTTTCACTTGACAGGGGTGTTTTCAAATGATGAGTAACGTGACCTGAAAATCAACATGTAAAAAAGGAAAAAGAAAAATTTCCACATACGAAAATGGAGATGGAGATATGGTAACAATCAAACTATTGAGTTTCACTCACGAAATACCTTATTTAGTGCGGCAGTTTGAGAATGATCGTGACTTAGAATGAGAAGCGGAGCGCTCTGTTTCTCTTTTCCCAATGCAGAGAGACGAACAGGAACAGCTTCTAGTGGAATTGGAGAACATGGGGGGTCGTCCTTCCACATTATACAGCGCACTTGTCCCCATAAATACGGCCAAAGATTGTGATATCTATTTTGTGCATCTATCATTAGAAAAAGAAAAGGGAAAATTATTAAGAAGAAAAGAAAAATGTTGGATCCTTTACAAGGAGAATGTGTGTTGGTGCTTCAGTTGGATTATAATGAAACCCCCGAGTTTGAAAGTCTCTTTCTTTGCTTTAGGGGTTGTCTCTGCTTGATGTGATCTTTGACTCTGCGCTTCGACCGACTAAAGCCTGAAGCTTTAAGGATTAAGGATTAAGGATGTGTGTGTATTTGAGTTTGGTTATAAATTAAATATATACATACAAACACACCAGATTACTGCATCCATTTTCAGTCGTTTCGCTCTATTCATTTCATGGATGCATTATCGGCTTAGTTTTCACACGTTTCTCGTGAAACTCTTTTGAACTATAGATGGCTAGCCCTCCAATTAATCCATCCCCCTTCTTGTTTCAAGTGTGAAACCTCTCATATATATTGAGTTAGTAGGTTGGTGGATTAATTGTAATGCTTATAATTAATGGATGGCACGTGTGTCCAGATGCTACTTTTACATTTTAATTTTGTCTTGGATAAATAGAAGAGAGCTGTCTTATATATGGAAGAAGCGTGCATGAAAAATGTCAAAAATACTATGATTGTTGTGATCTTCAAAGTGAACAAAAAGGGCAGAGAAAAACTCGCGCTGCTGCTACAAGACCAATTAGGAGATGGAGAGAAACGAAGAAGAAGATGTACTTTACAAAAAAGAGAAGCTTTTAGATTTGAAAGAAGGAAATTGGTCGCTAAAGAAGCTTTTGCTTTTGCATGGTCTCCGAGGGTTAATGATTGAAGTCTTAATTTGGGGCTTTTGAGAAGAAAATACATTGCAAAGCTTCGATATAAACATCCATGACAGCTATATATCCAGAAGAGACTCAGCTCATTATTATAAATGTCAGCCTACCTAGTTTGTTTGTCCTCTTACACTTTAGACTCATCTTTGCTGATGGAATCTTCCGAGAGTGCCTCATTTCTGATTGAACAAAGTGGAAAAGGATTCCAGCAAGCCAGCAGAACCATCATTGCCACATGAAATCTAAGAAATTTGTTCAGAAGAAAGAAAAAGAAACTGGAAATGAATGCAACTGATCAGCACCATCATCATAACATGGAAGGATGGGGGGTCACTGCACTAGATTGAAAATGTAATCCTACCACTTTCACGTTATTAAGTGGATCCATTGGAGTGTGCTTGACCAAATAATTAATACACATTTTTTCATATTAATTCTATTGGTTTGGTTCTATTTCGTTTTATATATCTGGGTTTGTTTAAACTTGGCCAGATTGAAGAGAATAGGAAACAAAATCTACTTTTGTGAAAAAGTATGAGATTTGAGCATATGAGTTGTTGGTTTATTAAAATTGAAAAGAGAGGGAGACAGCATCATCGTGGATTGTGAACGTGTGCACTGTGCAGCCGTCATATTAGATTCAAACTCGAATCATTACCCAGAAAAAGAAAAGGTCCATGAGTCTCCATAGAGATATAATGGATTACGTTTCGCATTCAAACCCACGAAAAAGAAATATTAAAAGTTGATTATTTATGTAATAATGATTTCGTTATGGATGAACTTCTGTCTGGGGGTCTGCAGGTTAGCTCTGTGAATGTATTATTAGGACAATCGGGATGTCGAATTTGACCGCATCATTATGTCGCCCCCAGACTGAATGATTTCATCCAAATATATAAATCCTCTGATGTTTACTGAAATGAATAATAAAACAAAACAATATAATCCTATATATGTGACCTCCTTTTTGCAAATCTTAAGTTCAAAGAGTCTCTTATGACTACAATATAGTAAAACTTGTCAACAAAAAAAATGTCGCAAGTCATCAGCTGTAACTTTTGGGTGATTATATTTTCTCTTGGACTCCATAATAAAAAAAACATTTGTTGTTACGTAGAACATCAGTGGTAAAAATGAAAAAGAATGTTAGATTCGAGATGGGCAATGTTGACATGTAATTTGAAGTCTTGAACAAGAAAACAAACAAGCAACGATGATGTAGACGGCTGCATTTAAAATATAAAGGCAGAGTGGCACTCCTGCTCCTGCTCCCAAGCGGTTCTTCGCTCTGTCAAATTTCTGCATCTGCTTCCTTGTACTACCCTTACCGTCACATGTTTTCAAGTTTCTTTCTTGTCTTCTTTTTATTTTTTTAATTTAAAGACACATACGCTCACAGAAATTATAAATGTGATTAACTAGAAAAGGCTTTAATGTCATTATATTAGTAGATTATAAGATCATTGACTTGTGTTCTTTTTATTGATTATGGTCAAAGTAGTGAGAAGTAAAATACAAAACAAATAACACACAAAATTTAAAGTGAGAAAATCAAGTTTTTTCCTCCCATTCCCAAAAAAGAATTAAAAAGAGAGTGAATTTCATAAACGGAACGGCATTCATTCATTTACACTTACTGATACACTCTGCAGTAGTATATATGTCAAGCATACATACACATATCCCAAATCAAACATAACTAGGTGAACATATTTATGTTAATTATGCTAAACGCAGGAAAGTAAAACAAAAGTACAGAAGAAAAAAAAGAACAAATAAAAAATAGAAAGAGTGGCTCATGGTTGGAGTGCAGAAACACAGCGAACAGTGTGTGCGCAGGTCACCGCAGAGAGGGATTTTAAGACGTCGCTTGCGCATGGCCTTGCTGTGGGATCCATGGCGGTGCAGCGCAGGGCCAGGTTCATCGTCTCTACGACGTCGTCCTGCTTCCCACCCTTCATTGTCAGGTCGACCCACGTTTCCCAATGACAGTCCGAATAGCAATATCGGGCCCACTCCACTATGCTCCCCTCCTCCTCACCCGCACTTCTTCCCGTCAACAACTCCATCAGAATAACACCGAATCCATATACGTCGCTCTTCTCTGTCACCTCCGTCCCATTCCTTGCTTCTGCATATTATAATGATATAATCATTAATAACAAATATACGATGAATTAAAAGTTATGTATCAGCCGGTAGAAGTCGATTAAAATGGCGATTTACTCACCTGGGGCAACGTAAGGTGAAGAAATGCAGCCCTTAAGCAATGCCGGAGGGCTCAACTTTAAGCGTGGGATGTCGTTTCCGTCGATGAAAATGCTTTCCGGCGACATCTCACCAGCCAAAATAACTGATGAGCATTGAGCATGCAGAAACTTTAGTGCTTTTGCAATCCCGACGGCGATTTTCCGTCGCCTTTCCCAGCTCAAATTCCTCACAACTTGACTTAAACTCTCTCCTTCTGCATCCCCGTACACTAAAAATGCTCCTTTACCCCAGCGGCATAGTGCCATCAATTTAAAAATGTTTGGATGCCGCACCTTACCCAACTCCACCATGTCTTCCCAGAAACTCAAAGGAACTGAATTTAAGTCTCTGATTTCCTCCACCTCGAATTGCATGCCACTTGCCATGCACTTCCCTTCGTATGAAACCCTGTTCTTCCCTTCGGAGATCACGTTTCCTGCTTCAGCTGACGATAAAACATCGTCCATTGTGATCGATTTGGCAAACTTGGAGTGGAAAAATAGAATCTCCCAGGTCCCATCTTCGCTTTCCACTCTCTTCAGCTCCAAACTCTTTCTTCTACGCGAGCAAGTAACTAGAAAGACCGCTAATGCAAACCCCGCAAGTCCCACCACAAACCACAGTACGACAAACCATGGATTCTTATCGCTTTTTTTGCAGGGCGGCAACCCGCTTGAATTGTCACCGGAACCACCACATAGGTCGTTGCCAGTGACCGCGCTGGCATTAATGGCGAGGAAAGCTCCAGTGGCCGGTAAATGTCCGTGAAAATGGTTGTGGGATATGTTCACCTGCACAAGAGATTCCACTCTGCCTACATTCTCTGGAATTTGACCCCACAATTGGTTATCCGACAAATCCAGCAAGCTCAGAACCGGCATGTCGCCGAGCCTCGTCGGAATTTGACCAGCGAGTTTATTGTGGCTGACATCTAAAAGCACTAGCTTCCTGCAGAAAGTGAGCTCTTGTGGTATTTCACCATATAGCTTGTTATTGCTCAGATTAAATTGCATCAGCTCCGATAAGCTTCCAAACCCACGAGGAATAGAACCAGAAAATCGATTTTCGGATAAGTCTAGTTTCTCCAATTTTGTACTACCAAAAGTGGTCGGTAACTCACCAGAGAAATTGTTGTTACCCAAATTCAACATTTGAAGCGACGACATATTCCAGGGCCTATCATCAATCCTGCCGGAGAGTTGGTTACCGGAGATGTCCAATAAATATACCTGTGACAGTTGAGTTAGTCGGGAGGGTAATTCACCGGAGAACTTGTTGTTCTGAAGACGAACTCGGCGCAAGCTTTTGCAAGAGGTTAAGCTATCCTGTATTTCCCCTTCAAGAGAGTTGGAGAAAAGGATAAGCTTGTAAAGAGCGCCCGAGTGACATAAACTATCTGGGATTTTCCCAGAAAGTTTGTTGGTGGAAAGGTCCAGAACAGTGAGGTTATTATGCTTTCCCAAATCTTCTGGAATCTCGCCCGTTAATCCGTTAGACCATAGCTGAAGGACTTGGAGCCGAGGCAGAGAGGTTATAGCGTTTGGAATCTTGCCCGTTAACTTGTTGGCGAAAAGGTGTAGAATCTCTAGTCTCTGAAGCTGAATCAAGAGCTCGGGAATCTCACCAGACAGAAAATTGTCACTGAGATCGAGCGAAACAAGCTTTCTAAGCTCAAAAATAGACGGTGGAATTCGACCTGTCAGCTTGTTTTGGTAGAGAAAAAGATACTCAAGATTAGTGAGGTTTCCAAGAGAGCCGGGAATGTGTCCCGTGAGGTTGTTGTAAACAAGATCAAGATGATTCAAATTCGTCAGTTCTCCGATTCCCTCTGGAATCTCACCCGAGAGATTGTTGTACCCGAAATATATCCACTTCAAGCTCTTCATAAGGCCAATTTTTGGAGGGATTTCACCCACGAGCTGGTTGGAAGCCAGGGTCAAGTACTCTAAACCTGTCATGTTAGTGATAGAATCGGGAATCTTTCCCACCAAAATATTCCCTCCCAGATCAACATACGTCAGACTCGTAAGCGATCCAATATGAGGGGATATTTCGCCGGAAAACATGTTGTTCGAGAGATCCAGAATTTGGATACGGGAAAACGATAATGGGACAGGACCCGTGAAGTTGTTGTTGCTAAGATTGAGATAGACAAGCGAAGGGAGAGAGAAAGAGATTCCCCCCGAGAGCTGATTGTCAGAGAGGTCAATGTGTTCAACGTGTGGAAGTTGAAATATGGAGGAGAAGGAGGAAATATTATTGGAGGAGAGGTTTTTGGCGGAGAAGTTGATGGAGCGAACATGGGAGTTACTGTCGCAGGTAACACCATTCCAGTGGCAGATACTAGCAGAAGAGGAATTGACCCAGTTTGAGAGATGGTGAAGTGGGTCGTTAATGGAAGCCTTGAACGATAACAGAAGCTCGTCTTCTTCTTTCCCATGGGACGTCACAAAGTTCATCGCCGTCGACATGATGAGGACCCACAGAAACGTGATGCACCACTTTGATTCAGTCTGAGCCATGTTTATCACCGGAGAACAAAAATCTCCCGATCACCCCCAGCCCCTCTGATCTCTTCGTATGAATCAATCCTCGGATCCCAAGCTGTGAACATTTTATTCAATGATTAACATCCTCCACTTTTTAGCTAAAGATATACTATTAATTTATGCCATTTAACAACAAACAAGTGGATTATATAACAAAAGCAAAACTCTAAAATATCATTCGACTTCCTCAGATTACCTATGTAAGAACGAGGAGCCTGATATTTCCCATTGAACAGGAATTCATCAAAGAACATGCATGGCGATGACAGCACGTAAAGCTGGTAGTTAGGGAGTGCTTAGTTTTCTGTTCGACGACGTTGCTGTGGTATATATAATGGATGAAACTAAAATGGCTATAGAAATCAAGTAGAACAACGATTGAACTAGTAGTTGTGTTGGAAGAAGATAGGTAGGACGTGAGGGAGAAGAGTGAGTGTGCTCAGATTTAAATAGATAGGAGAGTAGGAAATGGGGGATAGACTTGGGAGATAATTACGAAACTGCACCTTGACTTGTTCGGAAGATATATATGTTTTAAAGTTTGAACGGGGACGGTTGAAAGAGAAACAGGGACATATGTTGGGAAAAAGGCTCTGCTTTTGCCGGATTGTAACCAAAATGCTCTTTTTGACTGACTCGCCCACTGAGACCACTCGGGATAGAGACCTCAATTCACTAAAGTGATTACTATCTAATTTAAATACACATTTATGAATTTAAATACACATTTATGATGTAGTGCTTATTTACTGGCATGGGTTGGTCAGTAATGATACGAGAAGTGTAAACAGGGACATGGAGATCTTGATCTTGCTTTTGAAAGCAGTTTAGACCGTAATCAAGTTTTAACGAATAATGAAGACAGCCACTATAATATACTACCACGTTCGAATGAATGAGAATTGTTGGGCGATTTGGGAGTGATGATTATTTATGTTTGGAAAAGACAAGGCCCGTTCATGCTTAGGGGCTGTACGTGTTTGGCCGTTTATGACTTGTCAATGCCTAACTGTATACAACAATTCACTGCTTGGATTTTGCTACGTGGATTACATGGGGTTATATTAATCATTAAGATTATGAAATCTTGGTGCTCATTGGGCTACTTGCCCATTCCCTGTCACACCGATTTATGACAAGTCAATGCTTATCAGATTATTCTTCAAACTCACTCCAAGGACTATATTGACGGGGATGGCACAGGACACCCCAATATGAAGCGGGCCCAGTAGTGTAATCTCCCCATAAATCAAGGGCAGGCCAAGGTCACAGGAAGCATGATCGAATTAAAAAGCAAAGTGCCTGGCTTTTGGTTCGACTCTATTCACTGTCACAGTATAAGAGAGACATATATACATAAAAAAACAGAGAATGAATGGAAAGAAACAGAAGAAAGTGCATGAGGTATGTAGAACCTAATTGAGTTAAAAGCCAGGCAAAGAGGAATGAGCAGAAGAATAGGGACACTAAAGTTGTTCCTTGTAGAATGTAAATGTTTAATACTACAATGATTAAGACAGAGAAAAAGGAAGGCTGAATAATGCAGACGCATTTTTACATCTTCCTTTTGGAGAGTAAAAACACGCAGTAAAAGGAAATGGTAAAGTGGAGAGGCCAGGGAGGGAAGTATGAGAATGCAAAGAAAGAAACAAAAGCTGGATGTCTTTACGTTACACATGAATACACAACAACACAACACAAGTACTCGTGCACACATCAAGTTTGTTTCGTTAATTTTCTCACTTGTGTGGTTCACTCTCCCCCAAGTATGAAGAGGGTGAGGGACCCACTGTGTCTTTCTCGAAGGAATATACAGCGTCTGGTCCTTGTCACACTCAGCATGCTTTGCCCCATCCTCCATTTTCTAGGGTTTTACACTCCCCCCCTCCCCCCTCCCCCTCAAAAGACTAATATTGCTTCCCTTTATTTAAGATTGACTAACAATAATTCATAGACTGTAGTACATATAGAGATGAGCACACAACGTAATGGAAACTAGTTGGGTTGGTCATAGGATTTTGGTGTGCTGTGCACTTCCTTGTGAAGCTTCTAATTGTACGGGCTCCCACCACCTTGCATTCTCATCATGTGCATATTCCAATAATTTTAATATCAAAGCCTATTGGGTAATATATAAATAATTAAATATAGTGCTTTCACTAATTAATATGTACTTTTACGAATTAAGGGGTCTCGCTTTCCACTAGTATGCTTTAATATTATTCTTGTACGTGATCTTGGCAACAAAATGGCTGCCTTATATAAATCTGTATATGGTTCATGGAGTGGAGCCAACCCACTTTGCTTAGACAAGGGCCTGAATCTCTCTTTTTGAAATTTGTAGGGCTCCCATGTTTGGTGGTCCAGTTCAATCACTCAAACCAAACTTTTTAATAATTATTTGATAAATCAAAGCCACTTTTTTTTTTACCAAAAAAAAGCACTTGTTTATGTTCAATAATAGGTTTTTGTTTTCATTTGGGTTTATGGGATCTCCAAGGGGGAAAATTAAAATGAAGCTAGCTTCAGATTGTAAATTTTTGAAAGAGCACTGCATCCTGTAAATGTTGGGTTGGAGGGTCCCACTCAAGACAGTGACTAACTCGCCAGAGTGGATTAGTGGAACCACACGGGCAAAGCCCAGTGACAGTACTTGGTTTAAGTTAAAAACGCCATAGATTGCTCTAAAAGAGGAAGGGGTTAATTAATTAATTAATCAATCAATCAAATCCTTTTGATTTTTGGGTATCTGGGACAGATAAATTCCTTCTGTTTGTAATGGCATAAATGAAACGCATCTGCAAATCCCAATGCGCCATCGGAACCCAATCTGATGACAATGATCGTATCAATCAAATGGGAACAAAGGAGCAGACATTTTATTTGAATGAAACTAAAGTTAAAGTTGATTTGAACCGATTAACATCCTAGAGATGTTTTGAAGGCAGGTTATATCGAATAACAGTTGGGCATATTGGGATCAGTTATTTTGTCTTAAAGGCTCCTCCTCTTGTCTCTCTCGCCCTCTCATCTCTTTCGCAAACACCCCACGCATTTTGACGTTATACATAGTCCGTCAACGCTGCTCAATTATTACGACGGTGAGTAATTTGTTGATTATAAGTTCTATCTTGTAATTGAGTGGAAGATGGTACATGTCGTAAGAAGGATGGCCTTTCTTACAAGTGACAACAAACACGTATTCGGCCAGTAATAAATACGGGCTTTGCAAAAATAGTGGGCTAGCAACCATAAAAGCATAAAGCACATGCAAATTAGGGCTCCATATATATATAAGAAACCAGCCAACAAAAGTTGGTTAATTACATGATGTTTCCGTTATCATCAGAGGGAATGAATGATCATATACATACAAAGTACGTACATGTTTGAAAGGAATAATAAAAATCCCAAGGGGAACAGATGATTCAATCTGAGATTCACATGACAGGTCGGGTGACGCTTAATTATGTGCGGAAGTGTGGTAATTGTCTACTTGAAATGATTATTAGGCGAGCAAAACTAGCTTCTTGTGTTGTGTATTAATCAGGAGCTTGCTCTGGACATGGTTGGTGATCGAGTACTGCACAATTCTTGGGACCATTAACAATTACATCACTCCGCATGATAAACATCAAGTCTACGTCTAGGCTCGGGACCACCAAATTCTGTCAATTTCAATCAATACTATTACTTGATAAATTAATTCGAAAAAAAATAATAAATATTAAATATGAAATAGATTATAATATTATATTTAAAATTAATTAAATCTAATTCTCAAATTAATTTTTATATCTAGAAACCAAGTAATACTATGTACTTTCTTCATGATGAAGAAAGAGTCCAACCTATCCTATTCTCATAATGTAGGAAATTGATAGAAAAGGAAACAAAAAGAACTCAGTAGATACAGCAGGGGCACTTCCATATTGACGCCAACTCCACATATATATATATATATATATATATATATATGCGTACACAGACTGCAACACTCTAATTGTTTTGCTCAAACATACATTACACCCCTAAACTTACTCTACTATTACACATTGATTATCGTATTTTTCATGTGAAAAGTAGCTGGATGGGATCGTGCTGTTCTCTGCCAATCAGGGACAGTTTGCAGATGGAGTTACTAGTTCCTACTTAAACGGAGATGCCATGTCAAACAATACCATCCCACTTTCTGTATTAATTAGGTTAGAACTATAATAATCTGAAAATCTTATACGCCGCACTTGGACAGGGACAAAACCAAATGGAAATGACCATGGATCCCAAGAGAGTGGTGGAAACTATAATAATAAGTCAAATATATAATGAAATCAATGTCTTGTTTTGTTTCGGAGACAATTGAAGAAGTTGGACCGTATAAAGAGTATATATGTATATGTATATGCATGACTGATTCAGGGATAGCTAGTGCTTCGAGCGAGCTTGGACTTCCTTTTTTCTAGACTCTTCTCAGCAATATCCCTCATAGATAGGGTTGAGCCTAGTGGTAGTATTATAAGCGAAGCAGAAATCTTTATGAAAGTTGAGAGCATCTTGCAGCGAAACTTGAGGATCTCTCCCTGCTCTTTCTTTGACGGCGGCAGAACAAAGCCCACACAGCCACTCTCCACAATAACATTCTTCCACTTCTGAGATGTAAGCTGAGGTACACTCCTCCTTCAGCCCACAACACTTACATTCCACTTCCTTCACCGCTTCATCAATGCTAGGAAGAATCCTAGTACTCTCGCTCTCTATTTTGCAGTACTTCTCCATTTACTGTGACACATCCGACACCGCCTTTCGAAGCTTTTTCTGCTTCTCTGATCCCTCCATATCTACCTGCGCCATGTCAGACACAGAAGCTTTCAATTCAACCGTGTGCTAATATTTTAGCAAGCAAGCAACACAAAGCCAGACAATAAACTAGTTTTTTGAGGTATATGTCTTCTTTGGACGATCTTGTCTACTTATAGCTGGGACTGTGAACCTTGCTTCGAAATATATAAACACAATAGGGCTTTGATTTGATTAATTTAATATCGGAAAGTGAAGTGAGATAAGGTTTTTTTATTATTAGGGATACCTTGAGTGACACACAACCGACAACAGAAACCAGGTAACTGTATCTGTACATATGGAGTCTGCTTTTTTACTCGCCATCAATGCTCAAATTGCACCACTGGGCCTTGCAACAAGCAGCATGCAATTGATACCCCTACCGTGATGAAAAAAAGAAAAAGAAAAAGAAACGCTACTTGTTCAACACATCCTTGTTTTGCCAAACTCTAGCTCGTGAAGATATTCAGAAGTGGCGCATGCATGCATATATTTACTATTTTCAACACGAATTTAACACTCCCTTATATATACTCACGCGTGGACATCGCTCCATCACCTATGTGTAGAAAGAGAGTACTTTGAATAGTTTAATAGCATAGCATCTCTGCCATGCATTGAGTCGATCTCCTGTCAATTTTAGAATAATATTATACATCTTTGTCGTACATCAGTGAAATTAATTAATGTAAAACGATTGCTTTTTCAGTTTTAGTTTTGTTGTCGAACTTACATGATGGCATTTGGAAGAAGCAATTACATGAATGGAACAGTTACTGTCCACTACAAACGTTGGATAGCGACAAATGCAAAACAATCCACGTAATATACATCACATAAAACCCTAGTTTCCATGTATACTATTCATGGGTGTATAAACCTCGATACCCCAAACCCAAAGCATAAGCTAAAAATGAGAACGACATGATCGTCGCTATTCCCCTGAGGCCATGGCAACTAGATACAGTACTTTTTCCGGTATTCTTCCGTGGAGAACATCAAGGTCATGAGACTTGAAAAGTACAAGTAGTCCTCGCATATTCTTCGCCTTCATGAGAGAAGGTATGAATATACAAGATTTTTTCTCTTTTACCAGTCTTGCGGCTTTCTGGTATTTTCTTCTTGCACATTCCATAATATATATTTCCGTTTGAGGCTCGATGAGTGTGTGTCTCTATCGATGACGACATGATCAATTTTTTAAATTTTACTTGGGAGCATTGATTTAATTACCACAATAAGCACGCATTTATGTTTCATAATGCAATGTGTGCCTGTAAGTTTTTTTTTTCTTAAACCGACTCAATTTTTGGATGGAAAAGTAAAAGGTAAATAGTGGGTGTTGAATAATATGAAGACGAAGAAAACCAGCATAGCGGAATCGGTGGGAACTGGATAAGTGGAAAGATGGGATCTCACCAAGAAAGCCAGCACCAGAAGTAAGTGCAGTCTAATTTATTGCAACATCTTTTTGGTTTCATCAGAAAAGATATTATTTGTTATATGCTATGTCTTGTCATGTAGAGGAAAACTATCAGATGCGCAAGAAGAAATCCAAGATCACGAGAGAGAAGCAATAAGCAGACGCATGTGAGATGCAAGATAAAGGAGGTTGCGATATACACATTCACAGGTTTCTTGAAGGTTTCAAGGAAAAACTTCTGCTTTTGGGCTTTATATACCTATTATAGCCCAGATCAAACGCTAAATTCAGAAGATGACTTCTCCATCCAAAGTTCTTCGCTTAAAAAATAAAATAAAAATAATAATAAAAAAAGCTATCGGATCTGGACTAATTATTCTTTAACGGAAATGAGCAACGTATTTATCACTTTACATGATTTTTTGAGATTCTGTATTTTGTTTTAATTATAAAAATTAAAAATAAAAATTCAAATAATATATGAAATATTAACTTAAAAATAATAAGTATTTTAGTTACTAAATTAAAAAATCATAATACAACATTCGCTTTAAA
Organism: Leucaena leucocephala; assembly: GCA_037074615.1. Classification (NCBI taxonomy): domain Eukaryota; kingdom Viridiplantae; phylum Streptophyta; class Magnoliopsida; order Fabales; family Fabaceae; genus Leucaena; species Leucaena leucocephala. Next base: position 3,131,701 of record CM073540.1, on the reverse strand, counting down.
CGGTCATCTTACAGGCCCCAAAATAGACATCATCGTAAAGGGCTCGTAGCCCAACCCAGGCAGATCAAAGGCTTCGTCAAAGGAATAGTGTCTGTCATCATCCAGACCCAACAGAAAGTTAGCCCATTAAAATTTATCAAAAAAAAAAAAGAAAGTTAGCCCATTAAACAATTTTTTTAAAAAAAAGGAATATTATTAATTACATGTATTAAATTCTAATTCGCGCCTCCAGGGGAAAAGATAAACTTTTGTAAAGAGAGCATCGATTTTCGAAATCGGTATTATTGGAGCTATAAAGTTAATTAATCACTTCGTAATGATTACACCCAAAGTAAAGAGGATTAAGATGAATCCCAAAAACACGCCGTGAATATTTATTAATCATTTTTTTTGGCGATCGTGAATATTAATTAATTGGCTGGTAGGGACTTCTTTTCCTTAATCAACCTATATCAGGTGTCACCCATATAATTCTTGACAATTAGCCAATAATAATTCACGATAAAGTATCCTGCACTATATAAAAGTGTCGGCTGTCATTCAAATGCAAAACGGCATCAAAATAAACTGTTTCATTATGAAATATCAATATAAAAAAAAAAAGAAATGACCTTCGTGTTCATAATATGCCTCGTTTGATGTGAAGAATAGAGGCGATGTGGCCTTCTAATCTTTCTCGTCACTTACCAAATCCTGCATTCTTAAAATAAAATATTTGTTATGCCTTAACCATATCCCAAAAGAGGGGGGAAAACCCTCGTGTAAGCTAATGTAATTTATCCGAATTTTATAGGAAGTGTTTGGTATGAGATTTAGAAGGGAGAGGAGAAGAGGGAATTTTTATTTTATTTTTTTTAGTTAGATTTTAAAAAATTGGAAAAGTATGCTTATAAAAAGATGTAAAATAATTAAAAAAAAGAATTATGAGATTATAAGAAAGTGATTTAATAAAAAAAAAATTAATAACAAGTAAATTACAAAAATTTATTGTCATTCCTTACGCTATAACTTATTATTATATAGTCATTTATTATTATTCGATTTTTAAATAATTTAATTTTTTTAAGACTTTATAACTAATAATCCTCTAAAAATTAATTAAAAACTTTTAATCCCATTTTTCAAGTTTTTTAAATCTTTATAGAAACGTTCTCTCCCCTCCCCTCCACTCCAAATCCCATACCAAACAACCCCAAAATGAATGCCAAAAGATACGGCTGACAAGCTCTTATCTTTTGTCAAACATGCCCAATGAAATTCAAGATTTTTATCAATTATAATATTCAACAGTAATTTATAAACAGCGCTAAACAAAAGCTGTGGTCCTACGTCTGTATTTAAGTGACACCGTGACAGTGGTCTTATAGTATATTACTCCACACTTTCTTCTCCAATAACGAGGATATCGACATTCTCACATTCCTTTGAAATTGATCAGGCCCCTCTCGCTTTCAAACAGAATATCTTCCATTGAGTAGAGAGAACCAGTATATATATATATATATATATATATATATCTGTGTTCCCGTGTGTTGCACGGGACTTCCAAATCAATCTGTGTCAAATAATCATATATCAAGCCGTTCCATGATCTCTAAGTAACGGACGAAGATATTGCATTGACAGTAAAATATAGTAGGATGTCTGGTAATTCAAACCTACACATACATGACCACGAAATTAAACATGCTTAACAACATGCATGCATGTTCCTAATTAAATATAAAAGAAATATTAGCAATAAATATACATAAACTGACAACACACACCCCTGTATGTATTGTCATTTGACAAAGTAAATTCGTAGCTAGCTATCTGTTTGGAATAGATAATACAACGTATTATCAAGAAAGTTCAACATATATTAGGCAACACCATAAGACCATTTCAGAATATCATAACAATGCCAAATGGCAAGCCTCTGAAAGTTGTCACATAGTTATACATGGTTCAAATTCAAAAACATAAATATAACATATATGTATATAGCAAAAGGCTTGAACAGTCTTTAATCAGATTTCTTTTTGCGTTTTATAGATATTCTTAAAGTGGAAAATTGAAATAAGGCCATCCATCTCGGAGAAGACATTTCCTCTTTTAATTTTTTAATAAACACGACTATCTTTCTAATTGAGATAATACTATTGAAGGCACAAGCTAGGCAGTTCTTTTAATAAGAATTTAAATATTAGTTTATCATGTTGTGAGGAATTAATCACTTTCGCTAAATTTACATGCTCACTCTTCAAAATCTTCCAAGATGTCTCTCTTGTCTAATGGAGCAGTCCTCTTGTTGAGGCAACAATCACGCATCTCTTGAGCATGCCATGCATGGCATCGAGTCTGGTTTTTTGATGGGTAGAATCATCTCCTCCATTTGGAACCTCAAAAGTATCGCGTTAATGGTGGATCCAATATTTGATTTAATTAATTTATGCTCAGCACCGCCACTTCTTCTATTAACAATTGCACCAACTCATCATTATTTAACACCCTTCACCCAGCTTTCGTAACTTTAATTTCACTCTTTTCATCTTCACGGAACACATTATTCATTAAAGCATATCAAACAGACTATATACTATTGATTTTCTTCCTTTGTTGCTCCATCAACAAGATAGTATCTATATGTCAACATCATTGACTTATTGTGGCATCCTGCCGAAGTGGTGGTAGCTCCTTCGAGCGTGGTCTTGTTTTGTTAAGGTTCATCTTAAAGTGGGAATAGATGAATATTATTAATCGAGCATACTGATTGGCAGTTTGAACTAGTTGGACCGAGTCATGATGACACGCCAACTAACTCAAAATAACCTCCTCCTGCCTCCCTTCTCTGATTTACTAATTTTCTTGTACCTTCATCATTTGGTCTTGCAGTTATAAATAGCATCACTTCAACAACGACCATGCATCCTTTGCCAACTAACCTCATAAAACTAGCCACCACCATTTACTATATATATATATATATAATATACCATTATTGTACCTTTGCTGCTCAAAATCATTACAATATCATGTGCTCACGGAATCAACAACCCCCCCCCCCTCTCTCTCTATCAATATCCTTCTCAGGCCACCCTATTTATGGCCTCCATCGGAAAAGAATCACCTTACGATTTTCACAAAGCCGGAGAATGATTATATAACGCGCATAGTGCCAGTAATAGCTCATGAGCTTCGCGTATGATGATATAATTAATTAACATGAAATATGAGCGTTAATCAGTGCCGTACATACTGCAAGAGTATACTATTATTCTCAAAGCTAAATCTCTGCTATGCCCATTTTCGATAACTACAAACCAAACACTTTTAACTATTTAAAAAAATTAATCAGTTCCAGAACGGATACTTAGCAATTGGATATTTATAATGTATGGATTACTCAATCACCGATTAGATTAAAGCGCACTTTGGATTCTTGATACTGTCATCATGACCGTAGGGCCGTGTATGGCATAGAATAAGCAAAGTGCTCAATAGATGGATTGTGGGTGTGTAGCTTTTGACATGTAAGGTGGAAATTAAATATGGATTAAAGGAAGAATTGCACCTAACTAAATAAAGTTGTATATAACATAAAGCGTTTATACGTTTATGAGTGCCTAATGTTTTGAGGTAACCAATTAATAATTAAATGCTTTATATTCGTAGAGCTGGTTTATTTGTACAAGTATAGATATCCATTAATGTGTGTATATGAAGTAAAAACTCACTCAAGTACGCTGTAACACTGGCATACGGCTTCGGGTCCGCAGCCTGGAAGAGAAATAAGGTTGGTCAAAAGGTAGCCATCTGTTTGGGTTGGTGGTATATATGTCTCTCTACTTCTCAATTCCTATCTAACCATTTTCAAGTCGGCCCCATCCACGCATTCCATTGGGCGCCCTGTTTTTAGATTTTAACACCCAGATAGTGACCTTGTTCAATTTCATTTATATACATGTACATGAAAGAAAAAGTACACTAAGGGAAGGAATACGCGTTTCACACACACACACACACATATATATATATATATATATATATAATATAATATAACAAAAAGAACCCACAAGGCAGAGAAAAAGAAAAGAAACGAAACAACAATTAATTAAGGACAGTGCACAATAAAACTGTCATGATTAAAGTTTCACTATCCATAACACAACGCAACAACATCTAACTCCTTCTCTCTCTGGCCTTATCCTACCTCTTCGCTTTCCCTTAAATTCCTCTTCCCACCTAAACCAAACTCTCTTCTTCACTGATAAATACCATCGCCCCCTCCACTATCCTCTTGGACCACTCTCTCAATCTTCTTCCCGCACATATGAAAGATGAAGCCACACACTGATACACCCCTTTCTCTCCCAAACGTCTCTGATGTAACGTGCATGGACCCAGACCGGCCGTCGTTGGTGGTGGAGAAGCTCTGCAAAACGGTGCGTTTGATCCGTTTCCTCGTCCAGAACGGCGTCTCCAAGAGCAAAGTCATGCACGACGTGCACTTCGTGATGAAGCGAGGCAAGAACTTGGGGAAGACTCTGAATAACGCCGTCGGCCGACACCACGAAGCTTTCACTTGCCGCTCACGTGACGCCCACATGTCCTTCGTTTCCCCCATGGAGTACCAGTTCAGCTGCAGCGGCAGTCCGCCTCGGCTTTCCTACGTTGGTAGGCGGAAGGGCGCCTCTCCCCCCTGCACGCGCCGCCATCACCATCACGCGCTCCATTATTCTCGCGAAACGCCGGTTCATAGGATCGTAGGGATATGTCGTGGGGACGAGGACACGCTGGTGGGATCGGGTCTGCTGAATAATTATTCAACAAGAGGGCGAGTGAAGATAACAGGACCCGCTTCCATGTTAAGCGACGACGTCGTAGAGAAGGAATACCGCGTGGACGAGGCCGCAGAAGAGTTCATAGAGAGGTTTTACAGAGATTTGAGGTTGCAGAAATGGTTGGATCACTATTGCTGATGTGTAAGGGTGTGTGTCCATGTGGCAGCTTGTAATTGGCGTAAGGCTTTATGTATTGGAGGACTACGTATGATCTCCCTGCTTCTCACTGTAAATTCCAATTTATTCCACAAATTAATGTTAGTTATTAGGTTTATTATTCCATGTGTGTGTACGCAGACAGTCATACACACACGTACGTTAAAATATTAATTAAGTGGAAGTGAGAGATGTCGAAAGAGGAAATAAAACCAAGCGAAGCAGCTGACGTGAGAGTAAATGCGTGCGTTAATTAACAATTCGAAAGATGTCGCTCGCTTGCTTCTTGTTTAGCTTTAATTTCCCTATTGCTCAGACAGTTTTTGAATGAATTTTCATTTAATTTCCTCTTCTGTTATAATTAACAAGACAGGTTGTGTGTTTTAGTAAAAAAAGACGAGAGCTTCATGTGATGTAGCCGTTTAGAAGCAAGAGAACGAAGAGAGGGAAGGGTTGAGGATGGATAGTTGTGGGGGGCAGCCACCACGAGGTCCACGTCCGTCACATCGAAACTAACGATGACAGCAAGATCTGGTCCATAACATCAATTGCACAGTTATGAGATGGGAAGCTTCGCGGCGCTATTATGTTGGCTATACAAAAATTATTCAGGATTTTTACTGTTTTGTATGAAACGAAGAAACCAACCTTTTAGTTTTAGATCAACAAGAAGGTGTCGGTTGTAGCGGTAGTACGGCCTCCCTTGAGGAGAAGATTCACTTGTCTGGGCAATCCTAACTTTGAAACGGATTAATCTCAAATTTAAAATAATTTAGGGATACCTTTAGTAATTAAAAAAATAGAAAAGGAAATCAACCCTTTTAGAAGATGATTATTGCTACTACTTTTGTATCTATAATCAGTCCATGTTAGACATCAATCGAGGAATTAATGTTTGATTGATCATAATAGACTTTGTTGATATACAATATACCGATTGAATCTATAATTTTACTAAGTTCAATACTTTTTTTTTATTTAAATTTACATGTCATGATATTTTCATTAAAAAACAATAAGACAGAAAAGTAATCATTTTGCATTTATAATTCAACACTTTAATAAGTTCAACTGGATGTAGCTCAATTTCTCAAATTTTAGACATTCATTAATTTGTTGATGCTTCATAACCCAGTGATAACTCAATTCATGAGGGATTAAATATTTTCTAAAAGTATAGGTATCAAGTCATTGAGTAATAAAAATTTGAGACACTAAGATGAACAAATAAAACTTGAGGGCTGAATCGTAATCTTATCATTTTTTTTATACCAATAAAGTTTAAGTGAGTTTGATATCGATCTCTTACTAAAGTCAGGACACAATTTTAAGGTTTAGAGAGCACTTCTAAAAACTTATGATATTGCTTACCAAAAGAGTCCTCACGATAGCAATAGGAATCAAATACTTATCTATAATTCTATCTTTTCCTATAACCTTGAGGGGCAGCGGAATTATGGCAAAACCTATTTTTGGGCCACCCATTATAGCGAAGCCTGAGTAGTTGGACTTTGTTAAAAACGTTGAGTGGGCTTTTGGGTTTTATTGAATGGGCTTTACCTCGGTTACATAAAAAACTGGGTTTTGCGTTGGACGCTTGGAATTTCTAAATCCGCTGACGTTGAGCCTCCTCGATTAGTAAGCACGTAGTGTGCGTGCGAGTGTTTAATTTTATTTATTTTAAAACTCTCTAGCCATGAGACTGTGTCCACCTATTCATCTATTTTTTTTTAAATAGAATTTTATTTATTTATTTTTTCACGGGTTCCATGCAACAGTGGTGAAAATTGAAAACATTAATATGACAGACACTAACATAGATGACATTGATAAAACAAATTTCCTTGTGGCTGTGGGTCCCGATATTGACAATCGCTCTTTGAAGACAAGGCAATAATGCTATCCTAGCACTCATCTGGTTTAAATAATTAATTTACGTATAAAATGATGATCTTTTAGTATTTTATATTAAAAATTACTTCTTTAATTAAAAAACCTGGTATGGGAAGAGTTTAATATCTATATTTTAATGTTAATAAAGTTTGAATCATGTGATCTAATAACTAAGTTTTTTTTACTCTTTAACAAAGTATTTGCCATTTTATTTTTGTCCAGTTATATTCACTCTACTAGTATGTTTGGATGAAAACAAATAAATAAAAGAAAATTTAGGGAGATAGTACTTTGAAAGATTTTTTTAAAATAATAAAAATATTTATTATTTTACAAAATTTCCCCTTATAATATTATTTATTTCCTAATTTTTTACCCATATAAAGATAGGGTAAGTTTTTTTCTTATCTTCTACATAGTCATATACTCACTCTGTCCCTTGTTATAAGATCGAATGACTATGTTTCTTTATTCAAAAAAATTGTTAAAATTAAATAAAAATAAAACTATGTAGAAAATATATTTTTTTTCTAAACATGGCCTCAATTATAAGCGGGTAAGTGAGAGTAAGAAAGAAGTATAAGATAAAATTGATGGAAAAAATAACGAGTGAGTATATTAATTAAGAATAAAATAAATAAATAAATACTTATGTACTTCAAGAGTACTATATCGTATGAACTATGTCCGATAAAAATATAACAACTTAGTTGATGTCTCGTCTAAACAAATTTATGATATATTTTATTTTGAAGTAAAATAAATATTTTATTTTTAAAAAATACAACTTTATTTAAATTAAATTAAGAGGTTTATTTTTTTTAAAAGAAAATATAATATAAATTATTTCATATGAATCATCGACTAACTATAATTAGAGCGTGTTGAGTTGTTATATTTTAATTAAGTAGAGTTTAAATAATATAATATTACTCAAATATATAAGTATTTCTCAAATCAATAAAATACTTCTAATATTAGATAAACCCAGAATAAATCTTATAAAAAGATACAACAATTAAAAAAATATATATCTCCCAATAAGCCAATGAGAGGGTAATAAATATATATTTTTATTGTGTTCATTTTCGCTTTCAGGAATATTATGGCAAAAGAGACTAAATTCTCACATTTATTTGTTTAAATAATATTTTATAACATTTGTATATATCCATATATTTTTATCAACATTCTCTTCCATTTCCATGCACCACTTTCACAAAAGAATGATTAGAAAAATATTTTTATTTTTAAACTCGAATTATTTTTAAAAAATTACATAAACATAATAAATTTATCATTTATATTTTTCAAAAAATAAGTGTTTTTTAGAGTAAAGGTAAAGGATTTCTTTCCCCGCAAAATATATATTTTCAATATTTTTTAAAATAATTTTTCGCATATAACTTATAGTTCTCCTAATATTTATTTATGTAATTTTATTATTTTTTTTAAATTTAAACAATCAGGCCCCTAATCAGGAACTATTTTTTTTTTAGTGTTACGTGAATTTAATTTAAAAAAAAGTAACACATAATATTTTAATCTTATTTTTCATATACGATCAGTATTATAATATTACTTGTAGTGTAATTTTATTTATTATATTTTTAATTTAGTATAATTTTACCTATGATATTTTTAACTTGATACAATTTAAAAAATAAGATTATAGATAAAATTATACTAAATTAAAAAATTATAAATAAAATTTTATCAAATTAAAAAATTAGATATAAAATTAAAATATTTATCATATATAAAAAAAATAAAATAAAAGATAGTTCTACCTTACCATTTCATTTATTAAGGAAAAACAAAGTGATGCTCACGCCTTTCTCTCCAGCTATCGCCTGTGTGTGTCACCCTCTCTCTGTTCTAGAAATATAGAATAATTCCCTCCACAGATCTCTTGTAGAACTGTAACATTTTTTGTTCGTCTCTTCATCCATCGGCTGCCATTCTCCATCGTCCATCCTCTTCATTTCTACTTCGCCTGCGCGGATCCGTTCACCGCCGATGATCCTGGAGCCTTGATGAATCTTCACACAGGGCTTTCTTTCTTCATGGGCCAACTGCCTTACGATGCCTGAACTGCGTAGCAGAGCGCGCAGGAATCGGGCATTACATAACCCAATCCCCAATCCGATTACCCAACCCCATAAGCCCACGGTAAGAACACGCCAGAGGAGGAGAACCAACGTGCAGAACAAGGAGAATCCGCAGCAGAAGAACACGATCGGGGTTGATGAAACTAATTGTATTGTAAGTGAGGACGTTGGCTCCATTCCTGAAACGAGGACGTTGGGAGATAAGGAAGGAAAAGAACAAGGACAAGCGCCAGACGCAAAGCTTAGGGTTTTGAGAGAGAAAGTTGGGGATAAAGGCATGGATGAATCCGACAGTGGTGGTCATAGTCCCGATAAGGCTCCGGCTGCCGAAGACGAGGGCTGCACCGCTCCGTTACCTGAGAAGGTGGTCTGATTTCTAAAATCCGTTTCAGTTTATTGTCTGTGCCTTTTTCCGTTCGTTTGATGATTAAGATCAAAGAAGTTTTTCCTTTCTCATTATAATGAGTTTTGACACGACACGGATGAGTTATAGCTTCAAAAGATTAGTGAGGCCTGCCGTGTTCTTTGGCTTTTCCGAGCCTACGTGGCAGCTTCTCTCTATCTCGGTGAGGTTTGTTGTTATAGGATTTTGAGTTCTTTCCCCAACATACCTGCAATAAGCTTCATTAAAAAGGGTTTTCTTTCTCGGTTTGTTCATCCTTTTCAATATATATGAAGACGTTCCTCTGCTTTTTTATTGTTCCTCGTTGTTTTTAATTAACAATTGTGGTTGTGGGGCTGATGATATTTCACCTCATATGCCTGTGGTCTGTTTTAGTTACTTTGGTCTGCGGCTTTACCACCCAGATGGCATGGTAACCAGTGCTTTGGTTGTTGATTTTCCTTCTGCCAAGACATCAACTTCTTAGTTCCCCAATATTTTAGTTGCAAATCAATTTTCAGAAGCATTCTGATATTTCACATAGAAAAATAAATCTATCATTTGGTTTCTTCATGACAGGTCCAGGTTGGGGGTTCGCCAGTATATAGAATTGATAGAAAACTGGGAAAAGGAGGATTTGGACAAGTCTTTGTTGGCAGGCGTGTTGGTGCAAGAAATTCCATTGAACTGACCGGTCCTGGAGCTGTAGAGGTGTGGCATTAGTGTTTCCATTTTATCTTAGGGCATGTTTTATGGAGTCATCTGGGTTTCTTTATCATCTATGTGTTGTCTTATTCTTTCAGGTGGCCTTAAAGTTTGAGCATAGAAGCAGTAAAGGCTGCAACTATGGACCACCATATGAGTGGCAGGTTTACAAGTAAGTTACAAATCTTTGTTCTTTCTATAGGATTGGGTCTCTCCACTTTTTTTCTCATTTACTGATAATGTCTTAATTATCCTTATAGTGTGTTGGGTGGTAGTCACGGTGTTCCACGAGTTCATTATAAGGGGAGGCAAGGTGATTATTATATTATGGTATGTACAGTCAAATTTTATATAAAGGGCTAGTGTGTCTTGTGTCTATGAATGTGTTTGTAATTTGGTTTTCATAACAGGTAATGGATATGCTTGGCCCTAGTCTATGGGATGTATGGAATAACAACTCTCATGCGTAAGTATCTCTGCATTTATAGTAAAATAGATAGCATCTTAATTTTTTAAACGCGTAAAGGATATTGCTTATCTTACCTTCAGTCCTCTTATTGGTCTTCAGGATGTCTATAGCAATGGTAGCTTGTATTGCCATTGAGGCAATATCCATATTAGAGAAGATGCATTCTAGAGGGTAATTCTCGTCTTCATGATTCTATATTATTTCATATAGTATTTTATTGATTTCAAATTTCCAAGAATGTGGTATCATGGTGCTAAAAATATTTCAGCTATGTGCATGGCGATGTAAAACCTGAGAACTTCTTGCTTGGCCCCCCTGGAACTCCCGATGAGAAGAAGCTGTTTCTTGTCGATCTGGGATTAGGTAAATGCACAATCTCCTTGAATCTTGGTACTTGTATTGGAAATGATGCATGCTTAATTTCTTATGATTACAGCTACCAGATGGCGCGATAATTCATCAGGCCTTCATGTTGAGTATGATCAACGCCCTGATGTATTTAGGTAGATTATGAGTTCTAGTTTTTGCTTAATATGCCTAATGAAAATTGGGCTTCTGTTTGATTGCATGTTTCATATTCTTGCCACAGGGGGACAGTACGATATGCTAGTGTGCATGCTCATCTTGGTAGAACTGGCAGCAGAAGAGATGACTTGGAATCTCTTGCTTATACACTGATCTTCCTTCTTCGTGGTCGGCTTCCGTGGCAAGGATATCAGGTCAGTATTGTGTGTAAAAACATGGTCAGCAGAGTGGATAACATAACTGTGCTGTTCTTATATAATTGTATGTTGCAGGGAGAAAACAAAGGATTCCTTGTCTGTAAGAAGAAGATGGCCACATCCCCAGAAACTTTGTGCTGCTTTTGTCCTCAACCCTTTCGACAGTTTGTTGAGTATGTTGTGAATCTGAAGTTCGATGAAGAACCAAATTATGCAAAGTATATCTCCCTTTTTGATGGAAACGTTGGTCCGAATCCAGATATCAGGCCAATAAATACTGAGGGGGCTCAGAAAGTACTATTCTTACTATGATAATCTTCATTTTACTGATTAATGGTACAATTTACCTGACTTTAAAACATTTCTTTTCATGTGAAGCTTATGTTTCAGGTTGGTCATAAGAGAGGACGATTGACCATAGTAGATGATGACGAACAACAGCCCAAGAAGAAGGTCAGAATGGGAATGCCAGCAACTCAATGGATCAGTGTTTACAATGCTCGTCGACCAATGAAGCAAAGGTTTTTTTCTTCCCTCTTTCTTTTCCCTTGAACCTGAATAAAGTATTGTGTCTTCTGAAAGGTCAGAGGTTGAGGTTTTCATTTGGTGGTATAGGTATCATTATAATGTGGCGGATATGCGCCTGTCCCAACACATTGAGAAAGGAAATGAGGATGGGTTATTTATAAGCAGTGTGGCTTCTTGTTCCAATCTTTGGGCACTAATCATGGATGCTGGCACTGGTTTCTCTTCACAAGTTTATGAACTCTCACCCTATTTTCTTCATAAGGTTGGATGAATTACATTTCAGTTGTCAGTTCTACTTCTAGCTGCTAATCTAATACCTTTCTATTTGATGTTTAAATTATTTCATGCTAAAAAATTTTACTGTATGGTTGTTCCAAGATTTATGTGCTGTTCTTATTTTTATAGGAATGGATTATGGAACAATGGGAAAAAAATTATTACATCAGTGCTATAGCTGGCGCTAATAATGGAAGCTCATTGGTTGTAATGTCTAAAGGTTTGTTCTTCTGGCTTTGTGTGTGAGTTTGTGCTAACACGTGCATGTGTAATGGATTTGATAACATGTTTAGCTTAATTAGGCATGTTTTCTCATGTTTAAATGGGTGTTTTCACCTCTGCTGTTGGGTTGTCTTTCAGGGACCCAGTACCTGCAGCAGTCCTATAAAGTCAGCGATTCATTCCCATTCAAGTGGATTAATAAAAAATGGAGGGAGGGCTTTTATGTCACTGCCATGGCAACTGCTGGAAGTAGATGGGCAATTGTCATGTCCCGTGGTGCAGGATTTTCAGATCAGGTCTTACTCTTAGATTTTAAATATTTCATTAGTTAATGATCTGTTGGTTCTTAAACTCATATCCGGTATGCCTATTTTGAACTGTTTAAAATAATTGGTAGGTTGTGGAACTTGATTTCCTGTATCCCAGTGAAGGTATTCACCAGAGGTGGGATAATGGTTACCGCATCACATCTACTGCTGCGACATGGGACCAAGCTGCTTTCATTCTTAGCGTCCCGAGAAGAAAACCAGCTGATGAAACTCAAGAGACGCTTCGTACATCTGCATTCCCTAGTACTCATGTCAAGGTTATTATGACACCTGGATTTCCAGCATCCATTGTCATTCCATGATGTTAGGTACTTACACATGATATGTTAATTGTGCAGGAAAAATGGGCCAAGAACTTGTATATAGCATATATTGGTTATGGGAGAACAGTTTCATGAGCTGCTGAAGGTGTGCAGAGATTCTAGTTGATGTCGATTGGCCTGTTACAGCCAAATGTGATCTGAAGTTTGCTCTGACAGTTTTGAACAAATGCCGTTCAGCATTGATGTATGCTAAACCTCTTTTTATGGTCGCCATCACATATCATTTGATACAATAGCTGTGCACTTTTATGAGCTAAATTAGATCTTTCATTTCCATTGGGATGAGTCTTGGTAAAAAAATTGTATAGATTTGAACGATAATTACTTTGTTGAAGGCATTTGCACAGTCTGGGTTTTTAATTATTGAAGGCATTTTGCGAAAATGCACCTGATCTTCCTGTATAAACTGGACACTTTTAGCTGTTTAGGCTTGTACGTAGATCCTTTTGTGCCAACCTCTTGACTTAAAGCTTCTGCTAACCTCATGACTGAATTTGACCTTACGTCAGAAAGTTGTATACTCTGGCCACAGTTTGTAATTGATTGTTATGATCACTATATTATTATTTTGCCATTAACGACAATTTTAGTTTATAGTTAGTAACTACTTGGAGAATTTGTATTTGAGGGTTCATTTGATGAAATGTTAATGATGTTAATTTGATTGAAACAAAAGTTACGGGTAGATTATTCTTAATCATCCAAAATTATGCTGACCTCCTCTTTTAGTTGCAGTACAGCTGTTAATTGAGCATCAAACTAGACTAAGCTTTTCTGGTCTCGGTCTGTTTTCTATTACATTTATCTTGACTAATTTAGTTCGGAAAGTCAAGGTATGTACATGGGTACATCTATGTAAGCGTCTGGGTGTCTCACAAAAGGAGCCATGTAAGCATCTGCATATGTTCTAGCTGCTGTGGCAAATCATAGCCGTCTATCTCTGCTGCCTATTTGACTCTGACAATGTCATGCTACTGCTCTAACCACTTTTTGCTTTCAGTAACAAAATTCAATGTCTCTTGGCCTGTCAGTCTGCATGGCTGGGTTCTTATTTTGTTCGACTCTTACTACTATCAAACGTGGCAATTTGCAGTTTTGATTCTGATAAGTTGGCTATCTGGGAGGTCCAATTAAGGTGACAAAAACACTTATATAGAGCTGTGTTTGTGTTTATCAGCTAAGTTACTTGAACATCTGAAGCAGGTATTGATTTCTGCATCTATGTTTATTCAATTCCTCTAAAATACTGGTGTGCAGCTGAGAAGTTGCATACATTGTTTCAGATGTGCCCATGAATGTTCGATCATTTGTCCTGGTGGCATCTTCTTTTCCTGACATTGGGGTATTATTTACTTTTCTTTGCCTCTCTTGTACGTGCCATTGGTTGTTACCTGATTGCCGTTTCTCTCTCGTGCTGAACAGAAATGATGGCTCTTATGGCGCTTCGCAATTTTCTCTTAAGTTCTATGCCTGCCACAATTTGCAGATTTAGTATTGCTGGTTCAAAACCTCGATGATGGTGGAGCAACAGTTTTGGGAGCAATGTGATCATTGACCCTTTACAAACAGTTTGAGATTTTTCTTTCCCGTTTAAAAAAAAAAGTGGGAGAGAAAAAAAAAGGTGGGGGTTTGTCATTGTGAATCTGCAGCAAGCTGCATTTTGAGATTTTAAATTGTCTAAAAATGCCAATGAAATTAAATAAGAGCTAGCTGCAAGCTAGGGACATCTGGCTTCAACTGTAAGGTCTAGCCCAAACATGTGATAGTCTTTGTGCTTCCATGAGACTCTCAAATATTGGCAGATAAATCATTAGAAAAAAAATTAGGGATCTTTTAAAGTTGGTCCGCATTCATGTTCATTGCTCTCCACATTTTCATCCATTCTTAATGTACGTTCTTTTGCTGACGCAAGTAAAATGATGGACTGTAATATTTGAGGACATTGGAAAATTACTCAGAAAGCCAAATGGGAATATATGGTGAGTCGACCAAGAAGATTTGTGGCAAAAATTTTTGAATCTCAGTTTAGCTGAGTTGCATACTCGATTCAAGGATATACTCATTTTCCTGGCACGAGGAATTACCGGATCCAGGTTATGGCCAGAATTTGACACATTGTTCCCGGTTCCACACAACTGTGGTGCTTCGGAAGAAGTTGCCTGGCTTTCTTCATCTTTCATCCATGTATGGGAAAATAGAGTAACTTAACATGAATTGTGCTCTTTTTTGTTTCATTTGTCGTAATAGCTTGGGAAATAACATTAACGGTGGTTTTTTAGCTAGGAGTTCTTCGAAATGTTTTAATGTTAGTTCGCAACAATATGACCTTGATATCTTTCTCATTTTTATTTATTTTTTTAATCGAAACAAGCACGCTATTTAAGGCAACATTGTTGTGGCCACCAACCACCAGACCAAGCGAAGATAATTAAACAAATGGATTCCTAGGACGATGCTACTGTTAAATTATTTTGTTTGCTAATGCATGTTTCAAGTATTATTCCAAATATCAAGAGGCTGTATTCGAGTGTTAATATTTGCCCCAGTTTTGGTAGTTGGTGTGCAAGACTAAAGTAGTTAAATGTCATTTTGATAAGAAAGTGGTAAAACTAAGCTGCTGTAACTGTAAATTGTTTATTGAGAATAGTGAGATAATTCGGAATGTCTGTAGTTATGAGTGAATTTCGTTGATTGTTTGCCGTTTCCCCAACTTATATAACAAATTAGAGGATTACAATGCTAATCAGTAAAATTTTGACAACAATTGTGACCCTACAAACTACACAGAAGATGAAGCTATCACATCACCAGACTCTGAAATTGAATGAAGCATCCGTTGCGTAAAACTCAAGAAGAAGGGGTTAGGTAGCCGAAGCAAAAGGGGGAGAGAATGAAGACGCTTTAGCAACTGCGTTTCAACAGAGAGTGGGTATTCGTGACTACGCCCCTAAACAAAAACCAGCGGCACCGCCAATCTACCTTTCATTTAACTCCAATGAGTCTTCACCGGTGGCTCCCATATATGCAAACAGCTTCATCATTCTTTTGGCTTTCATCATTGATTTGTAGTTGTGGTATCCTCTACAACGTCAAACACGTTCTTAATTGAATTATTTGTTATCTTTTATTATTATTTGATCCAAATTTAAGTATTATCATGTTGGAATGAATTAAAATCTTGATACCAGGAACAACTAGTTTTTTTTAGAGTCTAAGTAGTATTCCCCAACCGATAATCAAAGACTAATAATTTTGAGGAATAATAATTTTTTTTTATTATAAGAGAGGGCTAATGCGCCCTAAATTAAAAGAAATTAATTCACAAGGGGATCAAATTCCACCACAAGAGTCCTTAAATGAGGAGGGCATGAAGATAGTAATTTTGTCATCCTTAATCCATCATTTGTCAAAGTATCCGCCAGTTGATTTTGATATCTAGACACATGTTGTATTTTTAGCTCCTAAGATAATTTCATCATTCTCTGTATCTGTAAAACTAATAAGCAACAACTATGAATTGTCAAATTCATTAACATGTTCACTATATTCTTAGCATCCGATTCAAGTATAATATTCTTGAATCATAATTCCTATGCCAGCTTTAGTCCCTTAAGGATCCCCCGTTATTCTGCTTCAATGACGTTATATGACCCCATAACACTTGTAAATCCGCAACCGAATAATAATTTACTTTTTTTTTTGTACAGGAGAAGGCGAAATGCCCGACATCAATAAAACTAAATCATAAGGGGATTGAATTTCAAACTATCAGTAAGCATTAGGGCCTCTAATCTTGGAGGACAACGATATAATGTCTCTGTTGTAGTCAAATCCTCCTTAGATAGAGCATCTGCAACTTTGTTATGAGCTCTTGGAATATATTGTAGCTTCAATTCCTAGGGAAGGTGTAGAAGATTCTTTAATTGTATAACTAATATACTACATCTATCAACATTTCCATTGGAGATCATATCAACCACCTTCCTCAAATCAGATTCCAAAATATTTTTTCTAAATCCTAGATCCCAAGCCAGGTTAAGACCTTTATGCACAGTCTATTGCTCAGCTTCCATTACATAACAAAAGCCAAGTTTAGTTGTGAAACCAGCAACCCAACTACTAATGGTCTCGAATAACACCACCACATCCTGCATAACTATAACGCTTTGTAACAGCTCTATCTACACTCACTTTAATCCATCCTAAAGGGAGAGGTTGCCAAGTATATGAACTTGTATCAATGAACTGAGTACTTAAATTCTCCTCTTGAATCTGCACATAGCTCTTCTATGTTCGCATAATAATGGTGTAAGGGTCGATAGGTTTCATGAATTTTTCATCAAATAAATCCTGATTCCTCTTTCCATAAGCTCCAAATTACAACTCCCCAAATTGCTCTTCAATTACTAGTACCATCTAGCCCCAACTCCCTTTTCAGATTTAAAGCAAACCAGTCTCTTAAGGAGGCTCTAAAGAAGGAAGAATAATACTTGGGATTAGCCAACTTACTCCACAATTGTCTAGCATAACTGCAATCCCGAAGAATATGTAAAACATCCTCTATATCTTTATCACAGTACTGACACATTGCTATTGTAGAGGTCCACTTACTTCTCAAAGCATTTGTCACTAAGCGATTATTAAATACTATCAACATAAACACATGGATGTGCTCAGTACCCTTCCATTTCCAAATATCTTTATAAATGGGACTATATGTACTGGCATTTTGAGACTCAATTAGATAATATGCACTTTTGATAGTGAAAGTCTCCTCCTCAGTAGCATTCCAAACCAATACATCACTACTTGCCTCCATCATAGGCGGTATCAGATTAATCTCTGAAGGTTATTGCTTGGAAGAAGATTAGCAATTCCTTAGAAATCCCAAGCCCCTGAATCACTCCAATATGTCACTTTACTATTCTCTTCTTCAGCTGTAAGCGGTTTAGTAGACACTTCCTTCAATCTTAAATATGGAAATAGCTACTTATCAGTAAAAAAAATTCACCATTTGCCCGTTCCTGATATGCCATCTTGTGCCTGTCTCAATAATATCTTTCTGTTGGGAAATGAACTTCCACAGCACAGAATCTTCCCTACTTGCATCCAGTAAATTATTTTCATTCTTCAGCATATATTTGTTTAGAAGCACATCTACCCATAAGCCCTTATCTTTATTAACTAACTTCCTTGCAATTTTAGCTCCACAAGTACGATTAAATGATGATAAGTTCTTGAACCCAAGACCACCATTCAGTTTTGGCCTAATAATTTGCTCCCAGTGAAAAATCCTTTGAGACTTGGCTATTCTTTCATATAAAATTCCTTTGAATCCTTTCCACTTCCTGGCAAATTAAGGTAGGAATCTTAGAAATCATCATATGATATACCAGTATAGAGCTCAGTATAGAGGTTATCCGACCAACTACTGAAAGCGTATTCTCTTTTCAAGTTGCTAATTTAGATTTAACTCTATCAATTATATATTAAAAAGTATCCTTTAGTTTTCTTCTTCTGATGATTAAAAATTTTAGATACTTCCGAAACTTGAATACGTGTAATTTCATTAACTTTCCTTCTAGTGCTGCCCTTGACCTTATGGAGAGAAAAAAATAGAAAACTTACTTTTACTTATTTTTCTTCCTGAAGCTATGCAATAGACGAGACTCTCTGTACTGAAAAGCTTCCAAAATAAGTTGAGGTCGCCTTCGGCCCAACAAACAAAAGAATACGTGAATGAGATGGAGTATGAAAACAAGAAATTAAGAACAGCTAAATCAAGACTCACCAAGCGCGTGCATGGGCTTATTAGTTATAACAGCCCTTCAAACCGGTCCTTCCTGACCACAGATAAAGGATACCCACAGATATGAGTTGGCCTCTCTTCTCTCCTTACATTTAAATCCTTAACGAGGCTATTTTTTTTTTTTAAATTTTTATATAAAACAAATCCCATCCGTGATTGTGGCCCACTTCTAAGTAATTTATATATATAGAAACCTGATTAAAAATCAGGTAAAATCATAACCATATGATCAAAAATTAAATGAAGCTATAGGGACTTGCATCTTAATTTTTCTGATTTTTGATTGAGTACTCGTAATCCTGTCACACCATTCAACTAACTTAATTCGAAGTATTGTTGAATTTCAACTACTCGTTATTTTCATTTTCATCTTCTTCGACAATCTTAGGACAATATGGCCCACTTCCAGGCAATTTATTTCTTGGTCATCAAGGAAGCTAATAACTGCTTTGGATTACGGTGAACCAAGATTCACCCTCCCGTCAAACTCATCCTTGTTGGAGTTGGGTTAATTTCATGTTCATCAATGCGCGCTCGCACACGTAGTAATATTTTAATCAGGAATTAAACTCGCAGAACGAAGGTGGGAAAAATCAGAGAAGCGTCATTTAACGCCTTTTTCTGACCGCAGATATGCGTATTCACACGGCCAAAAGCGGAAATAAATAATCTTCCAATGTGAATCATTACATCAACAATTTGTTTTTTAACAAAAAAACGAAAAAGGAGCAATTCTTTGTAGCTTTCGAGCCATTGGATAATCCACCTGTAACGATACATATACTTTGCCAGAGCAATGATATATATTGATTTATTAACATATGGGAAAAGTATACGTAAGAATAGTAAAAGCTTTCCAGAAGTCTCCTCCGCACAATATGATTTCTCGCTTCCCACCTTGGCTTAGAAGGGAATCCGATTAGCTGGGCAACATTGACTTTCACAAGACGCGGAAAATCTGCACGCCTTGCACTCCCCTCCAATATGATATCGCTCCACAGTCACAAACGCACCATTCTGGTAATTCCCACCATTTTTTAATCAATTCTTTCCAAATTAAAAAGCAAAACAAGAAACCAACGCTTTCAAAGACGGTGAATCATCTGTCCTACCTACAACAAATTATTCTTTTAATTTTGATTAGGCCAAATGCTCCACGTGCCACTACCAGTCCACGTTCTAACCATTTTCGCATTCAAATCTAATTAATATATATAAGACCGTGATCTGCTTTGCCAAACCATCCCTGCTTATTCGTTTTCCATAAGCTTTGTTTTGTGCAACGCCTGAAGAGGTGAACAACCTTTGTTTTTGAAGCTGCAAGACTCTATTCCGTCTTAGAATTTTCGACATTTCGGTATTTAGGTGTGAGTGGTTTTTGCGTTACAGTTTAGTTAAGCAAATCTCGTCTCACTGCAGAGTATTGGTTACTGCAGAAACAGGTTGTGCGCGGGAGAGAAGGGAGAAATTTCGTGGCATTCATGTCGAGCAACTTGAAGGAGATGAGAAACGGCGGTGTTTCAGAGGATGGCCTGAAAGGTCAGGGAGGGGGCGTTCGGGACTTGTACGGCGAGGATACTGCCACGGAGGACCAGCTTATCACTCCCTGGACTTTTTCAGTTGCCAGGTGAGGCAGCAGCAGGCTGAGTTATTGATTTTCGTGTTTTTATATTCTATTTTCGTAGCTATGAAGAAGGATGAAGACATGTTAAAAAGAGACAAGAATTCTGCATCACTTCCTGTTGATTCTACTAATATTTTAGTCGATGATCTCAGTATTTTTTTTTTGGATCCGTGCTTTATTTTTCTTGACGTGATCTTGTTATTTGCCGGGCTTTTAAGTTTTGGCAGACTAGTAGACTTGATTTCGATGAATTTTGTTGCTTCGAGAATTAGGCTAGGCAGAGAAAAAACAAAATAGAGAGCCGATGAATCAATAAAATATAAAATGAATGCCAATAAATTATGTTTTGTGTTACAGTGGATGCACTTTGCTGCGTGATCCACGCTACAACAAAGGACTTGCCTTCACTGAGAAAGAAAGAGACGCTCATTACCTGCGTGGCCTTTTGCCTCCTGCTGTCCTCTCTCAAGAGCTTCAGGTTACTTATATTGCTTTGCTAACCTCACATGAAATTTTCTCATGGTCTGGGCTCTTACGATTATTTACATTTTCTCTTTGGCTAATTACCCTTGTTATTATCATTGTTAAACAGGAGAAGAGGTTGATGCACAATCTTCGCCAGTATGATGTTCCTCTGCATAGATACATGGCCTTGATGGATCTTCAGGTACTATCTGGCTTCTCGCTCTTATGGCCATTTTTCTACTTAACAAGTTATACTTGGTTTGGTGCTTAGTAGTATCAAATTTATCACCTTCTCTCACTGTTTCTATCCTAACAGGAGAGGAATGAAAGGCTGTTTTACAAGCTTTTGATCGATCATGTTGAGGAACTGCTTCCTATTGTTTACACTCCTACGGTTGGAGAAGCCTGCCAGAAATATGGAAGCATTTTTAGGCGTCCTCAGGGTCTCTATATCAGTTTGAAAGAGAAGTATGCTTTTTCATGTCACTGCTCTTTCTTTCTTTGTTTTCCCCCTGCTTATAATTTCAGAAAATACTGAGTGATTGAGTTTCTCAGAGGAAAGATCGCTGAAGTATTGAAAAACTGGGGAGAAAAGAGCATTCAGGTTATTGTTGTGACTGACGGTGAGCGTATTCTGGGACTTGGAGATCTGGGTTGCCAGGTATCTATTGATTTGGTTCCTATTTCTGTATAATCTTCAGAATCTTTTCCTCAGCTGACATAAAATGGTTTTAACTTTTCTGATAGGGAATGGGCATTCCTGTTGGGAAACTCTCTCTCTATACGGCATTAGGAGGTGTTCGCCCTTCAGCAGTAAGGATCACTGGCATATGAAATTTTTTCCTGTTTCCATCGCATATAACTTTCTTCTAACTCTTGATTAATGTCAATATGAATCCATAATTCACAGTGCTTACCAATAACTATTGATGTTGGTACAAACAATGAGAAGTTGCTGAATGATGAGTTTTACATTGGGCTTAGGCAAAGGAGAGCAACTGGGAAGGTCTGATTACTTCTCTTTCACTCTCTTGCAATAAGGCACAGTTCAGTTGTTTTTGGATCCCTATATAGAGTAAGAAGTATTCAAGTAAATATAAACATGACATTTGTTAATCGTGGTTTAGGAGTATGAAGAGCTTCTAGATGAGTTCATGCATGCTGTTAAACAGAACTACGGGGAGAAAATCTTGATACAGGTTACAGATCTGCTCCAACATGTTAATCTGTTTTTTCTTTTCTTTGCTTGATTATATTGTTTTGCCAACATTTATCATTCTTTTTCAGTTCGAAGATTTTGCAAACCATAATGCGTTTGATCTGCTGGCAAAGTACAACTCATCTCATCTTGTCTTCAATGATGATATACAGGTACATGGAAGACAACTAATGACCCTATGCACAGTCCCTTTTTAAATTTATGAGTGATTGACTCTGAATTTTTGGTTTAATTCAGGGTACAGCATCCGTGGTATTAGCAGGACTTCTTGCTTCCCTGAAGTTAGTGGGGGGAACTTTAGCTGATCACACCTTCCTATTCCTAGGTGCTGGAGAGGTTAGCATGATAAACCAATGCCTTATTTGCGATGATAAATCAATGCGTCACCATTTCAACACCATGTCTAACAGAGAAAAAAGGACAAAATGGCATCCATATATATATAAAAAAATTTAAATTGATGGGTTTATTTCCCGCTTATCATAATCTTTTGGTTGTTGAAGGCTGGAACGGGTATAGCGGAGCTGATAGCTCTTGAGGTTTCAAAGCAGGTATTATTATTAACTCGAGAAGTTACTTCCATTTTTAATGCTTATGTTAACTCTTTCTGACCATCAATATTCTTGGCCAGACAAAAGCTCCATTGGAAGAGGCCCGTAAGAAAATTTGGCTAGTGGATTCAAAGGTAACAAAGGGGCATTGATGTGTTTTTCACTTTATAAGTTTCCTTCTCCTAATAACTGTCATTCATAACAAGCCCCTCCTGTCTCAGGGACTGATTGTTAGGTCTCGTATGGAATCGCTTCAGCACTTCAAAAAGCCTTGGGCTCATGAGCATGAACCTGTAAAGGGACTCCTGGATGCTGTCAAGGTAAGAAAAGTGCCTCGAATTCAGTTTCTGTACCATACAAATTTTTTCTTTCCCATCATAGTTCATACATTATACTTACAATTGACTCCTTCAGGCAATCAAGCCAACGGTTCTAATAGGATCATCCGGAGTAGGAAAAACATTTACCAAGGAGGTGGTTGAAGCCATGTCATCCTTCAACGAGGTACTTCACACTTTCCTTTAGTAATAACTTGGTTAACTAATGAGGAGATTGAGTCATTAATGCATAAAATATTTATTGGCATCCAGAAACCTCTCATTCTTGCTCTCTCCAACCCAACTTCTCAATCTGAGTGCACGGCTGAAGAAGCTTATACATGGAGCAAGGTAACTTTTTTTATTGCCCCACCTTTTTTCCTCTGCACAAGACTCCATGAAACATTACTTTGAAGATTAATGCTATTGAATCAGATAAAACATAAAATCCATCTCTAATTTGCAGGGACGAGCAATCTTTGCCAGCGGAAGCCCATTTGACACAGTCAAATATGAAGGAAGAGTTTTTGTGCCTGGACAGGTTTCATTTTGAAGCCTTCAAAGTATTTTATCATGCAACATGCATACCTTAACGAAAGTTAGTGGCTTACTTCTTCTTATAATGACATTCAGGCCAACAATGCCTACATATTTCCTGGTTTTGGTTTGGGTTTGATCATCTCTGGGGCAATCCGGGTGCGTGATGAGATGCTCTTGGCAGCCTGTAAGTACAAGGATAAGAAATACAGCAATGTGCTTTTATAGAATCTGCATGAAGCAGTCTAGAATGATGAATTATTTTATGGATCCTTCGTTAAAACATTACATGTTCTGGTGCAGCGGAAGCTCTAGCTGCACAATTGACACAGGAAAACTATGATAAGGGGCTGATCTACCCTCCTTTCACTAACATAAGAAAGATATCAGCCCACATTGCTGCTAATGTTGCAGCTAAGGCATATGAACTTGGTAAGTCCGTGTGTTCAATTCTGAGAACGCAAGCACGTATATGGTTTTCTTCCTTTCTCTTCTTATTTTTACTTTATTTTCTTTCTTTCTTTTGGTGGATAGGTTTGGCTTCTCATCTACCTCGGCCCAAGGACCTTGTTAAATATGCAGAGAGCTGTATGTACAGCCCAGGCTACCGAAGCTACCTTTGAAGTTTTGATCTGTGTATTCTGCGGTATCCATGAGTTTTAAAAGAAGAAAATTGCTGACTTACTAGACATTGTTATTAAAACTTTTTATGCTTTAGGGAAGTGGTCAATTCTTTTAATTGTTTTTATTGTATTTGGATGGAATATTGCTATATTCTGCAGTGAAATTCGAATGTTTATTCCGAAAGTATGAGTCAGTTGCCAATAAGAAAGGTTGTTACACTGTCAGTAATTTCATGCTAGTATAATGAACTAGCTTTTGTATGTTTGTGTAATTTCTTTCTTTCTTTTGACAAATTCATAATGCCATATATCGTAACTATTATTTTATTTTAAGTTATCATTTGTGTTATTTGGCCCAAATAAATAGAGCTGAGATGCATATGTTAAAGAATTAGAAGATGCGGAAGAAGCCACTGAAAATTGGTACAGATAGTAAAGAATGAGTTTGTATCTTATAAGGATGTGAGTTTAATTTCTACTACTGTTGTGAGGGTTCTTTTAGTAGGCGATCTTATATATCTTCTGTAAACGCTCTCTAAACTTTAGGATTGTTCTCTAACTTTAGTGCGGGACTGGTATCAAATTTACCTAAACTTTTTAGTATTAAAAAAATGAGGAAGAAAAATCAAGACCACTAATATTTTCAGAAACAAGATTAATTTTATGAATATTTAACATTCTAATTGAGTTCATGACCAATCATTACAATCAATCTCAATGTCCTAATATATTTATGGGATATGCGTTGAAAAGACGACAACAATAACAACAACAACAATAAAGCCTTATCCCATTAAATGGGGTCGGCTATATGGATCATACGACGCCATTGTGCTATATCAAAAACTGAATCTTTGGTTAAGTTATTGACCAGGAGATCCCGCTCAATGACCTCGTTGAGCGTTTTCTTTGGCCTTCCTCTATTCCTTTTAACCGGGCTCCATACGATTTGATCCACCCTCCTCACTGGCGCATCCCTTGGCCTTCTTTGTACGTGTCCAAACCACCTAAGACGGTTCTCTACCATTTTCTCCTCAATAGATGCCACTCCAACTCTTCCCCGAATTTGTTCATTACGAATCTTATCTTTTCTTGTATGTCCACACATCCATCTCAACATTCTCATCTCAGCTACCCCAACTTTATGCTCTTGCTGTCCTTTTAAAGCCCAACATTCACTTTCATAAAGCATTGCTGGTCTTATAGCAGTGCGATAAAATTTTCCTTTTAATTTATCTGGTACTTTCCGATCACATATAACCCCAGTAGCCTTTCTCCAGTTAAACCACCCAGCTTGAATTCTATGATTAACATCCTCCAAAATTTCACCATCCTTCTGTATAATTGATCCCAAATATTTGAACTTATCTATTTGTGGAATAACTTGATCTCCCAATTTGACTTCCAAGTTATTTCTAACTTGCCTCTTATCAAAATTACAATGCATATATTCAGTCTTACTTCTACTCAGACGAAAACCCTTCGACTCTAAAGTACTTCTCCATAACTCAAGTTTAAAATTAATCTCTTCTCTTGACTCTGCCACAATAACTATATCGTCTGCAAAAAGCACGCACTTAGGGATTTTTTCTTGAATGGGCTTGATTAGAATATCCACTACTAGATTAAATAAATAAGGAAAATATAAAAATTAATAATAAATTATATCTACTTTGTAATATAATGTCATAATGATTCATGTTACTGATTCTACCTAACCTAAGAGTAAGACTTGTTGTATTTTATCTTTTCTAGATGAAATTTATATATCATGTATTTATTATTTCTTTTCACGGGAACAACTCTTAAAATAAAATTTAAATTTAGGTAGTCTTTTTTATATTTTAATGTTTGAGACCATTGATCAATTTATTTAAATTGCTGCATCATCACCAGACAAACAATTTAATTATTATTCGGAAAAGGGTAAAAAATTATTTTTATTTTTAATTTATTATTAAGTATTAATTTCTTATTTTATTTAAAATTTTAATTCGATATTTAACTATCAATTTATATTAGAGTTGTTCTTCTTTATTTAATATTTTGAGGCTATTCCGTTGCATCTTTTAATTAGTTCCTAAACGGGATTTGATATTTAAAAGAGTATATAACCAAATTTAAAGAATTTAAATAATATTTATTTTTCGGCGGGGGTTGGGGAACTATCGGCAAGGCAATAAACGACTTGCAGTATACTCTGCGTTGGAGGAGCATTGGATCTATTGACGCAATTGGGGGTACTGTCGTTTAGTATGGTCGAAACCACAAGTCTCTCGTAGTCGTAAGATGCATTCCGATAAAACTAAGCTGAAGACAGCCGTTGAAGTAAGATGGGTCGCTCGGTTCTTTCTCAAATCCTGACTCTCTCATCTTCGTCCCCGCACTTTGCCCCTTCACGGTACACACCAACACTCTCCTATCCTCACTGTGTTCTTCTTCACCAGCTTATAAATGTGGCTTTTATTTTCTGATATTTATTGCTATAAGCAGGTCGTGTATTGGGCCAAGGTTCTTGAAGGCACCTGCCACGAACCTTCTTCGTTCTCGCCGTCAACTCATCTTCAGAGGCGCGTGCGTCCGCTGTTATTCTAGCATTGTATCTGCTTCTGAGACTTCTCCGACCTCTGCAAAGTAATCATAACTCTATTCTTCTAACAGCCAGTGTTCATTGAGTCCCAAGATTGTCTTTTTTGTATTTTTGCTCATACTTGATCCCTTATACCATTGATCAAGATGGTGGGGGGTCTCGCTGTTGATACATTATGATTCGTATACTGGAGTAAGTATTGGGAATATATGTATACTGTTCCTGGATGCCTACCACTTAGATTGACAGTATAACATTACTGCATCAAGACTTTGTATTCTATTGTTATCCCGGCGCTTGTATTTTTTTTTTTTTGTCTTTTATCTTGGACCTGGAATGCACCATTTCAAATTATGTTTATTTAACTTCTCTTTGACAGGAAACGGGTAGTGTCAGGAGTTCAACCTACAGGATCTATCCACCTTGGGAATTATCTTGGTGCCATAAAGAATTGGATTGGACTTCAGGTTGATGATGAGTTGATCTTCTTCCTTGATAATGTTGCAAATTGAATAACCTCAAACCTGGACTTTTTTATAATTATTCTTTTAAACCAGGCTTCTGTATTCCGTATAAGATCAAATACAAAAGTGTTAATTGACTTTAGCATGAAACAACAAATTGATTGATTTGATTCATGGGTTTGATGTGACTTGCTAATTTATGATATTTCTTTAATTATGCAGAATAGATATGATACACTTTACTTCATCGTGGACCTGCATGCGGTATTTCCATATTTCTTCTACATAAGCTTTTAAAGTTTTAGGCGTGCTTTGTTTTTTCTCATTTTGTAGTTAAAACTAAGCTCGGAGTTCATGTTAGTGCAGATTAGGTGGAAAATCTCTTCTGGAATATCATTTATAGTAGATAGCAAATACGTCTCCAACTATTGTTTGTGATAGCCTAAGCTTTGCAAATATTTTGGTAAGGTCAATTGAGATTGATCACAAAGGAGTTCAATCTTTAGATGGATATTGAACTGTCTCTTGCTTTTGCCAATTTGGAATATGGACTATGGACCTGCTCTTGGCGGCTTGAATGCACATTTTGAGGGTAGCTAAATAGGTGGGACACTAGTAATTGGAAAAAAGGATCATGAAATTGATGATTTTTGCTTTATCTGTCTGTGCTGCTCCTGAGCTAAAGTTGGTTTTGTATTACCCCAACAATGGACTTGACATTGTATCGTTTGCTATTTGTGGGACAAATGCACATTATCCTCATGATCAGTTTCGTGTAATATTGGTCTCGAACCTTTTATCTTGAGGCTGAACAGCCCAAGGAAATTCATAATTGAGGCTAATTGTATTGGTTAGTGGGGTGGAGTACGAAACTAATCTCCTACTTTTCAGATGAAATACATTACTAATTATAGCTTGTTTTCTGTTTTCTTGTAACCATGCAGATCACATTACCATATGACACACAGCAATTATCTAGGACAACAAGAGAAACAGCAGCCATTTATCTGGCATGTGGCATTGATACTTCAAAGGTATTTTGCAATCTTTTCTGTTCTTTACAACTTTTTTGGATATGTGCATTTTGCTAGAAATATCAGGATGATTATGCAGGCATCTGTATTTGTACAATCCCATGTTCGTGCACATGTAGAGTTGATGTGGCTGCTAAGTTCTGCCGCACCAATTGGGTGGTTGAACAGAATGATTCAGTTTAAAGAGAAATCCCGCAAGGAGGTGTGTGTCTAGCTGCATGAATCTCCTATTTTAATTTTTGATTTCCTTTTTTCTAATTCATTGAAGTTTTAATTTTTGGATTAGACTTAAGAGTAGTTTCTCATATTCTTTTATCATGTTGTTTTCAAATTGCATTTGTAGGGAGATGAAAATGTTGGGGTTGCTCTTTTGACGTATCCTGTTCTCATGGCCGCTGATATTCTCCTATATCAGGTGGTTTCCAATGCTCTACCTTTCTGTGCCTTCGTCTCTAATATTTCTGTCTGGATGTTTGTCAATTTATTTCTTCATTTTTATGGAGCTAAACATGAAAGCTTAAACGCCAATTTAATGTTCCTGTAATACTTATTGGTGACTCTATCTTTTTCTGCATAATTTTTACAACTTCTAGTTTGTTTAGGTCTTATTTGGATGTTTTTTATGGTGGATTGATATTACCTTGAATATGGACAATTCTTATAAAGTGCATCTTGCTTTTGCAGTCAGACTTTGTCCCAGTTGGTGAAGATCAAAAGCAGCATTTGGAATTGACCCGTGAATTAGCTGAACGTGTCAATTATTTATATGGAGGAAGGAAGTGGAAGAAGTTAGGCGGGTAAGAGATATTGTCTT
The DNA here is from genome assembly GCA_037074615.1 of Leucaena leucocephala. Taxonomy (NCBI): domain Eukaryota; kingdom Viridiplantae; phylum Streptophyta; class Magnoliopsida; order Fabales; family Fabaceae; genus Leucaena; species Leucaena leucocephala. The sequence continues at coordinate 3,102,712 of CM073540.1, read as the reverse complement.
TTAAACTGGACATAAATGGCACCTTATGACTTGTTGGAATGACCCTTCTTATTTTTGTGACAGCCGAGGTGGTTCCATATTTAAGGTAAGTGATATTCACTCATTAACAAGTGTTAATGAATCTTATTGGAATATATTGTTTCTGTCGGTGCTTCATACGATGTAGGTTCCAGAGCCCCTTATACCACCAACTGGAGCCCGAGTTATGTCACTTACTGATGGTCTTTCCAAGGTTTCAGCTCCACACCCCCCTCCCCCCCTTTTATGTGCATATCAACTTCCAAAGCTTTAAGAACAAATCTATGATATTTAGACAAATTATATAAATATATTTATGCTTATTTTTTGGTTTTATTGTTCCTTTGATGTCATCATGCAAAGTCACATTCAGTTATAATGATACATTTTCATAAAACTATGAATTGGGAAGGCTAATTGATTTGCAGGTGCAAATTTCTTCCCAATTAATTAAAAATGTTAAAATGATAGATTCACTATTAACATTTAAGCCTATATATTTTTTCTGAATTCTGGCATTTGTTGTGGATCCATCTGATAGATGTCAAAGTCTGCACCTTCTGATCAATCCAGAATCAATCTTCTTGATCCAAAAGATGTAAGTATGAGTACAGTTTCACTTGTTATATTGCTTTATATGTCAGCCTTACTGCATAAATTAAGATTTATAATTCTTTTTTAAAAATTTCTCATTTATAATTATTTTCGAAAATAATTTCATTTCATTATTTCTGGAATTTTGTTGTGGTCTGTAAGACAGTAATTAGAAGCAATAATTGTATTTAGCACATACCATATCAATAAATATTGTACCTCATCTGAGTGCGGCTTTCCCCTAGCATTCAGCCAGTTATGAGATTGCCAAATTCACATTATATAAAATGGTATTTATAGTTTTTGTCAATCATTTTAATAGATAACAGACTTGATTTGCTGTTGGTGAATATATATTTTCCCATTATAACATTTTATCTTGCAGTAGCATTTGATAAGTAATTCAACTCGTGGGATGAAATGTTTTTGTTCCATCTGCTGCTGAGCTTGTTTTGTTTTGTAGCTGATAGCAAACAAGATAAAACGTTGCAAAACTGATGCATTCCCTTGGTAGGTATTTTTAGTTGTTTTATTTGCAACATTAAGATATGATGATCATAGACTCTAAAAATTCTTAAACCTCCGCCCCCAACTCATAAATCTTTGTTAATCTGCGGTCCAACTAGTTCTAAAGTTACTGTTTTTGGGGACTTTGTGGTGAACCATACAGCTTAGAATTTGACAATCCTGAAAGGCCTGAATGTAACAATCTTCTTTCCATATACCAGCTCATTACAGACAAGACAAAAGAGGTAAGAAAACATCGTATTTTAAAAATTATTTTTGCATTATGCTTGTTCAGTTGTTAAATGGGGCCTGCTTAGTTTGTTCAAACGTCTATTCTGCTGGCCTTGTACAACTTTGGAATTTGGTATGATTAATGAACAATTAACTTGATGATATTTTATCTGTGAGTATTGCGTATGTTATTATCCAAATGAACGGTCCTTATAATTGATGCTACATCAGAAAATGTGGTTTGGCAAATGGGTCTAAATACTTCCCTGTTTTATTCTAGTTTAAATGGGGAGAAAAAGAAAGCGAAGGAGGTCTGAAAGAAAATTCTCTGGGGCAAAATCCTCAGAAATTAAGGAAGGCAAAAGAGATCCAAGACAGCCAGAAAGAAAATGTTTGTTTGGGGAAAACAATAGAAAACTTATTTTGAATGGATTAAAGTATTATTTCCTCACTACTAGCTTTAACTTGTTAGAAATAATATAAATTAATAAGAACAAATCATAGTTATTGAAAAGGAGTGTATTTGAACCAAAATATCATAACAAGAAATATAGGACATATTCTAGAATACACTTGAAGATTGTTTAAACATCTAAACCATATCAGCATCAAATTAGAAGAAATCTTGAACTAATGTTCTAATAGGTCATCTTTGGCTTTTGGCTCAGTTTTTTATGGAGGGATTGGCAGTTTTGCTGTATGTATAAGTTGCTATTTTTTATTCTTTTTGGTTCTCTTTCTGTTTCTAGTATTTTCTATTGCATGGTACTTCATTCTCCTTTATTTTCTCTTTCTTTATGAAATTACTTCTTTGATTAAGGGGAAAAAGGTTCTCTACTATGGCTACTAATGGGCGGGTGTTAAGACTTTAGTTTTAGAAGTGTTTTTTTTTTAAAAACAAAAATCCCCATAATTGATGGCTTTCGAACAATCTGAGTTATTTATGTGGTAATTATTTTTATATGCAGGAAGTTCTGCAAGAATGCCAAAATATGAACTGGGGCACATTCAAAGCTCTTTTAACAGATGCCCTGATTGATCATCTGCATCCCATTCAGGTTTTAACTTTTCATTGATGCCAAAATTCTATGGCCCATCAATCATGAATATAAATTATAAAACTGTTCTGGTTTAAATTCTTGTTCTCTATATTTTTGTGTCATGGTACTGCCTTATATCTCATCCTCCAAGCTACAAATCATTGATTCTTTTTTGTGAAGTTACTGAATATTCGTTGACAACTTGACATAGTGTTGTAAGTAGAAGTCAGTCATTCTTATGTTAGTTTTTGGTAATTAGGAATCCATATAACACGGCTTGCATGAGAGTTTCTAATTGGATTTTTCATTTCTTCCTTTTGTTAATTTGTTTTAAAATATCCTTATTCATGTGCTTTTAACTGCTTTTAGTAGGTTATTGATATATATGTTACTCTATCATCATGCTGCTGAATGTTTGTGGACTGTAATACAGTCGGGGACAATCTGATCTTGGCTGGGTCCTCAAATTTGAATTGTCAATTTGTAGACACATGCTGCTGTACTTGAGTTGTCAATTCGTAGACATTGGTATATGATTTGATCTCGATGCATCAAATTTGAATACATGCATGAGTTTTTGTTTGTGGTTAGTTGCTTCTCAGTTCTCAGCATGCTGCTGAACATAATCATCAATTCTTGCTTCAATACTGCCTTTTGCTTTGAAGAATGTCTTTGTCGGTCATCCGCGTTCCTTCAGCTGTGCTTAAACATTGTTACTCTGGCTTTGTCTACATTTTGAATATAATTCTGTATTGCTGTCAACGTTCAGTCACCATCAAGCTTTTTTGAAAAAATAAAAACTTTGGCAGGTTCGCTATGAGGACATCACGTCCGATTCTGGTTATTTAGATCAAATCTTGGTAGAAGGTGCTGGGAAAGCTTCTGATATAGCAGATGCGACACTCCAAAACGTTTACCACGCAATGGGATTCTTGAGAAAACAATCATAGTCGATGCTCAGGGGAATAATTGGAAAGATGAATAAGACTGCAACTTAAAGCTAACTTTTGGATGATACATCGTGGTCCCCCACAGAAGTTTTGGAGTACAGCTTTTTGAATACTGGAAACACTATTTGATGTCCAGGTCCCATTGAGTTCTTGATGCAAAGGACTATATACCAGACAGGTTATTTTTCATATTACGTGTTCTCAATGAATTTAGTGGTCTTCATCATATTTTTTGAACTTTTCCATCATTACTTGTAGCATCAGCTGTAGTATATATCTTAAGCTTAATAATTGGGTCATCATTGTTAATCATCTTTGTGGATCTTATTGAATATCTTACTGCCCCCAATCAAATTATTTTTCCTTATCTCTTGTTCTTCAATGTGAGTGACAAGCATTGACTGGAAAATAATACCATGAATGGATCATTGCCATGTCAATTCATGGAAAAACCTCCCATCTTGTCGAAAATGTAGGAATAGGAACTTATTAGAGGTTGGTTTGTTTGTTTCAAGTATGCATTGATTGAGATGCTGAAAGCAAATATGCGACGTGGAATTCTACGGTGCTGGGCTTAGGTAGTGGCATGCTTATCATCACAAGGGCTTACGACGCACCCACGGAATTAGTTCCATTTCAAATGAAGAGATGTGATGGAGCATCTGCGCAAAAGGAAACTAATTGGAAATTACATTGCATAACCTGTCTGCCTGCTTTTTCCCTACTTTACATTTGTTGGACATGCAGCTAAAGCATAAAGGAATATATATATATATATATATATATATATATATATATATATATATATCTTATGTGCTGAGCAACGGAACAAGAGTACAGGGATACATGGAAATTTGGGTGAGCGATGGAGTGCTCTCTCAACGTTGAACTTATCACCAAAGATGAGCGATAGCCGAAAGCTGAAGAGAACATAATGACAAAGAAAGTCAAGATTCGCGAGAAAGAGGATGAGATTGAGGAAATGGATACGCGAGAGTATATTGCGAAAGGTCAAAATGCCCATGAACAGACAACGTTACAGAAGCAGGTTTTTTCACAAGGGACAAATATTGGAAACACTAATGGTGTACACTTCCCTAAAGCATCCTTTCCTCAAGAAGATATGGATACTGATATGCTATTGCAGAATGAAAAGACCCAACTTTCTTTCAAAGAAAAACTGATGGGCAATGCTAATACTTCCCATGCCAAAGTTCTGACTTTTGAGTAGACTTGGATCTTGACAAAGAAGATTTTATGGTTGCACTAGAAAGAGTTATTCCTTCCATAAATTTTTCACAAAGAGTACAGGACTTTATGTACCAAAGCATGAAACTGGCTGTTATTGTTAAGCTACTTGGGCGTTTCATTAGGCAAGATACACTACATGCAAAAATGCTTGCTATGTGGAAACCTACAGATAAGTTTAGACTGACAGAGTTAGAAAGTGGGTGTTATATGGTGTTGTCAATGAGATGGATTATCAGAAGGCTTTGCTTGGAGGACCCTGGGTCATTTTTGGCCACTACTAAACAGTGCACCTATGGGATCCATCACTTTCTCCCTCTAATATGGAGATTAAACAAGTCTATGGATGGGTTAGGCTACCTGGCCTTCCTTACCACTACTATCATAAGAGTGTTCTCAGGGCAATAGGAGCAGTGATTGGTGAGGTTTTACGGATAGATTACAGTACTAAAGATGTTGACAAAGCTCGTTTTGCTCGTATAGCTGTGAAACTAGACCTCACTAAGCCTCTCGTCTCCATGATCAAGCTTGATGGAATCACCTAGTTTGTTGAATACGAAGGGCTGCCAACTATTTGTTATCACTGTGGTAAATATGGCCATTTGAAAGCTATGTGCCCTGTGAAGATGCAAACTCATCGATAGTCGGAGACTTCTTGTAATAGGCCGTCGGCAACCCATCCTCCCCCGCTGGCGCATGTGACAGTCTCGCCCACCTCCCCTAAAAATAGGGAACACATTTTGAAAAATTGGGAGGAGTAGCTTTTTGGCTCTTGGATGCAAGTGCCCTCTAGGAGCTGGCGTGGTAAAGGGTCTAAGCAGCCTTGTGGGACCTCTAACAATGGGAAGATCAAAGTAGAAAATCGTTTTTCACTCCTAGCTTCATTAGAGGACATAATCTTCTACCAAAAAGTCAAGGCGTCTGACAGTAGTGGACAAGGACAATGCCTATCTTCTCCCACCGACCACATGACAGAGATACAATACCATGAGGGTAGGATGGCTATAAAGGTGGACCTTCAAAAGGCGTTCGATCGCATTTCCTGGGATTTCATTGCGGAAATTTTGAAAGAGGCCTGTCTCCCGGAATCTCTGTGCAATCTTATTGTGAAGTGTATCACTTCTTCAACAATGAGAGTTCTTGGGAATGGTACTCCTTCTATAATCTTTTATCCTCAAAGAGGTATACGTTAGGGTGATCCACTCTCTCCTTACCTTTTTGTCTTCTGTATGAAGTGTTTGTCTCAATCTATCTGTAAGGGAGTGGATAACCAATCTTGGAAGCCCTTTAAGATGGGACGAAGAGGACCACCCTTATCTCACATCTTCTTTGTCGATGATTTAATTCTTTTTAGCTCAACTGAAGTGACTCAAGTCAGTCTCATAAAGAGGATTCTTGCAGATTTTTGTTCTAGTTCTAGGCAAAAAGTGAACAAAGCCAAAACCAGAATCTTCTTCTCGTCTAATGTCTCTCCTCAGGTTGGCAATTCCATCTATAACTACCTGGGCTATCAGAAAACTGAGCTACTTGAAAAATACCTCGGGGTCCTTCTATTACACAAAAGAGTGTCTAAGGACACCTATCAATACATAGAAGAGAGAATATAGCAGAAACTTACAGGTTAGAAAGTGTCATCCCTCTCCTTGGCTGGGTGAATTACTCTAGCCCAATCAATCCTGTCAATTGGGCCGCTTTATGCTGTATAAACTTCCAAGCTACCTGCCAACACTTGTAAAAAGATACAATCCCTTATTAAGAATTTTGTTTGGGGATCTACAACAACTCATAAGAGGGTTAATTTAATGAATTGGGATTCAATCTGTCAACCGAAACGATCTGGAGGATGTGGACTTAGAGATCCCACAAAACAAAATGATGTTTTCCTCATGAAACTTGCTTACTCCATTGTTTAAGAACCTAACAAGTTTTGGGTTGAGGTTTTAAGATCAAAGTATAACTGGGAAAATGTTGATGGTGATCCGCTTAGAAGGCAAGCCTCTTATCTCTGGAAGAAGCTACACTCAGTATGGGAAGTCTTGAAGATAGGCCTTTCATGGGTAATAGGGGATGGTAACAAGACCCAGTTCTGGTCGTATAGTTAGGTGGGGATCTTGGCCCGTTATGTAATTTGTCTTTTGCTCCTTTACCTAAAGAATCTCTCCACAAAAAAGTCAGTTGTTTTGTAACCAACAATAGGGAATGGGATTGGGGGTTGTTTGAAGATCTGCTACCTGAGCATATTTTATATCAGATATCAAAGATTAATCCTCCTAGACAGCAAGCTACACCGGATTATTGCATTTGAAACCCAACGGTTTTAGGAACATTTATGGTCCATTCTGCTTATAGAATCATCATGGAAGATAAATGGAATGAAGAAAGTCCTCTTTGAGATTTAGCGTGGAAATGGCCGGGAGCTCAAAGTATTCGAACCTTCCTCTGGTTGGCTTTGAATAATAGGCTCCTCACAAATGAGGAGAGATCCATAAGGCACATGTCTTCAGATGCCTCTTGTTCTTTTGGTGGGTTCATCACTGAAGATTTGAATCATGTCCTTAGGCACTGCATTAATGCTCATCCATGTTGGGAGCTGATTATCCTAGTAGAAATGCATAATCTTTTCTTCCCTTCTTAGAATGGCTCAAATACAATCTTAGCACAAGAAAACAGAACTCCAATTGGTGTACCATGCTTGGTATAGTTTGTTGGAAGCTTTAAAATGCAAGGAATGCTCAAATATTCAGCAATGACACTCTAGAGATATATTAGATTGTGAATTAAGCCCTTGCCCTGGAAGACCACATGATACAAGTACAAAGTTATCTGCAGAGTTTAAGTTGTGGTTAATTGTATTTTTTTGATTAACTATGTCCTCCAAGAACACGCTGTACATATTTTATTTTTTTAATAAATCCTCTTTCCCTCAAAAAGAGAGAGTACATGATACATGTTGATGCTGGGGGCCCACCACCGGGTGATGGAAAGTAAGATTCTCGCACCATCAATCCCGCATATCATTGAACAGAGAATCTTGAACTTCCTTTCCCATCATGTTTCCTGGGTTTAATATTGAGATTCTTTTGACCAAATACTAGGATATTAGTTAGGGGGTTTCCAAACAGGCTCTAAATCTTTGGACAAATGATGCAAATTTCTCTCACGCACCCAAACCCAAAACACTAACCTTTCTTTTATTATGCAAAGGGTTTTACATATTCTATAAGCCTTTTTTTTTTTGCCAATACTTATTCTGAGTTAGAAGTGCAATTTTTATCTTATCCGCTCGCGCGCGCACTAGGCATATATATAGATAGATCCATACATATATGGAGTGGGTGCGTGCATGACCGGCAGCCAATCGAGATAAAAATATCTACATGTTTCAACCAACCAAAAATCAATTTAAATCGATATATGAATAAAAGGAGGCTGCTTTTGAGCCGGGGAAAAAGCAAAAAACAAATGGAAAGAATAACAATAATTTGACAATGATGTGGGGATTTCCACCCCCCCAAAAGTGAATGCCATTTAATGTATACAATATTTAAAGGGGTTTAGAATATTGTGGTTTTAATTTTATTATCTTGCATATCATGATATTTCAAATATATGTCATGCAGCTTGTTATATGATGATAGGATAGCATCTAAGAAAGAAATGAGTGTGTGTTGGCCTGTCTATGAATTATGAAGGCGGGAAGAAGAAAAAGAAAAAGAAATTGTGTGATATTTTTGGGCATGGAGGGGAAAGAAAGTAGATGGGTGTCTGTGTGAGAGATTTTTCCACTTTTCTTTCTCTCATCTTATTCTCTACGTCTCATTTCAATTATTATACTCCCTCCTCCAATTCTTTTTATAAGCAATAATATCTCTCATAAGCTAGTCCTATATATATAAGCGTCAAATTATGTTTGTCTAAAAACTTAATGTATTCTTTCCATTTTTACCCTTAATTAATTACATATTTTTCTTATATTTTTTTCACTCATTCTCTCTCATCTCCTTTTCTACTCATTCTCACATCCGTTGTCCTCATAAATAAGGATATGCTTGGGAAAGAAGTTTCTTATGACATTGTGGGTGTTTGGATAGGAAGAAAATCATAATTTTAAAAGAGTTTTTAGTCTAAACTATAATTTTAGAAATTTTTTAAACAAACAGCCTTAAATGTTCATAAGTGCTTCTGGGTTAAATTATGATTTTAGATATTTAAAAATAGCTTCTGGATGGAAAAAAAGGATTATGGGCATCAAAATATTATTTTACCTTATTTTTTTAACACACTCTCTCCTCTCTGCCTCTTCTAGCCTCCGTTGAGTTCTTTGCTTCTTTTCTGCCTCCGTCGACACTCCTCTATCTCCATTGTCTTTCTCCTCGCTTCTTCTTTGTCGACGTTCTCTCCGTCGCTAGTTCGGGTAGAGATCATGGAGGTGGAAGATGATGATGGTGACATGATGTCATGCTGTCTGTCGTGCTGCTTTTGGAATCACAGTCACTGTTTGTCACGATAATTTCCAGAAGAAGGAGAGGAGGAAGAAGAAGAATCAGCAGAGGTTGACTATCACCTGGAAAAAGAAGAGGATGAAGATAGACAAAGAGGAAGTCAAGTCAATAGATATGGGACATGATGCTGATATGAACAGTGATGGATAATTTTTTTATTTTTTTTTATTTTCATCTCATACACTTTCTGATAATTTATCAATTATAAAAATTATTCTGGTAATAACAATTCAAAGAAAAGTTTACTCATAATCACTTTTTTCTATAATCACATTTTTATTTGCAAATATAAAAATAACCTTATAATTCTATAATATGTAAATTATTAATATCAATATAAAATGTAAATTGTAAAAATACCTGGCACTCTGATTATTAATATATAGATGAACATTTAATATAAATATTACAAGTCGCGCATTTTATAAATTATAAATAATATGATATATTTTGTAAAGTCTAATTTAACTTTATGAAGTATCTTTTTTTTTTTTTTGCCAGAAACAGAGGAATTTTATAAAGTATCTATGTAATTTACAGGGAAAATATATTGTTCATAAACTGGTGTCGTATATTTTTATTTTTGCGTTTGTACCATGATACGATGTCTTGTACTGCGAAACAATACAGTATGGCGGACCCCTTAAACATGCTAAGATTAACTTTGAATCCCAAAATCAAACACTTCTAGATACGTCAAAATCAATTATAAATTTAAAATTAAGGATACTATAATACTATTAACTGTTTTCTCAATTATATCAAAAATCAATTTTATAAACCAATTACAAAAAAAAATCCATCTCAAATCCCAACACTATATAATAACTATACGATGTTTAGTACATAATAATTTCATCTAAATATGAAGAAAGAATCGTTAAAATTTTGTAAATATACAGTTGAAGTGTGTGTGTGAGAGAGAGAGAGAGAGAGAACTTATTTGAAGTATTATTTTATGAGAATATAAATAAAGTGGGCGGCAATATTTGTTTGTGGCAGGTAAGGGTATGGCCGTATGGGTATGTGAAAGGTAATATTCGGGATGGGCATGCATTACCTTTTCATACTATTTTTGTTTAAGCAAAATGAATGGTTACATAAAAGAATCCGAAACCGATAAAAGGAAAAAAAGAATCACACGACCTGAAGCTATAAATACGGCCACTCCCATCACCAAGCTATGCATACATGCATATCACACAAGCTCTATTCCTCCTCCTCCATTTTTCTGCTCAAAGCCAAAAACAAAAAGAAAATGAGAAAGGCTCAGCTCCAGCAAGAGGCCGCCTTCATCAGAAGGTCCCTCTTTGATCAGGTATCTCTTCTTATTCTCTACATTCAAATACTGCCACGTGAGTTCATCTGGTAAAGTTGGAATATCATATCTTCAATTCCTCTAATATTCCAATTAAATTAAACTAGTTGGTTGTTAATCGTAATTCAAACTTAGGGCACATACATGATGACATCGTTATATTGTGTTAGGGGTACCTGGACGAACAGTTTGAGGAGCTGGAGGGATTGCAGGATGATTCTAATCCCAATTTTGAGGAAGAAATCGTTACACTGTTCTACAACGACTCTGCCAGAATGATCAACAACTTGGAACGCGCGCTGTAAGTAATTAATTACCACGTACTACCATCTCTCAATTATAGTATTCGATGAATAAATTAGATCACATAGTGTTGGATTTGGATCTCCTGCTTCTTGAACACACTCGTAGGATGAGTTGCCCGATGGATTTCGACAAGCTCGATGATTACATGCATCAGTTCAAGGGTAGTTGCTCTGGGTACGTATTCATTAATCTTCCCTTCCTTTGCTCATATCTTGGTCTGTTTTGTTTAGACTTGTCTCCGGAATTAAATCACGTATTCATACTTAAGACTCTTGATATATATCGACAGAATTGGAGCCAGGAGGGTGAAACTTGAATGCACTAGATTCCAAGAATGTTGCACGGCTCGTGACTCTGAGGGGTATGGCCACATACACACGAATCAACTATATATTTTGCATTTTCCAGTTCCTTCTTAATTTGTGAGAATATACATATATATTGCATATTTTCAGATGCATCAGGACTTTCCAACAAGTGAAGCACGAGCATACGACTTTGAAGACGAAGCTTCAAACATATTTTCAGGTATATATGTGTGTGTTTTTCTTGATTTCCAGTTTCGGCCCCCTCCACATCCTCCTATTATTATACTATATACCCGTACTTTAGTTTGCAATAATGCATTTCTTCTTAATTTATTCGAGCAAATGTTTAATAATTTCGTGTTTAATTATGTTTTCAGGTGGCAAGGGAAGCTGCACAGATGTAATCATACTCGGTTATATCATTGGCTATGCAAAGATCCCATGTTACTCTCAACATAGGATTTTTCAGAAGCAAATCTGCCCTATATTATAGCCACATATATATATATATATACATATACATATTCCCTAGCCTTTGATTAGTCAATATATGGTCAAATATTTTTCTTGTTTTAGATAAGTCAAACTTACATATACCCTAGCTCTGGATCAGTCACTTGGATATCAAGCGCGATCATCTGTTTCCTTTTTCCCTTCTTTAGTTACCAATACAATGTTATAACTCGCTCTAAGATCTCTCCTCGGTATATTTAAATAAGATGAAAAATAATGAGATCTATGTAATATATATATATATATATATATATCCGTTTTCTTTTTATTAATGCTTTATTTTACGTATTTAATTAATGGCTCGTGATAATGTTGAAATAAGATGAGAATGATCGTCTGTTCGCCTACGTCTACAATCAGTAAATCCCTTTTATCTGGGGTTAACACGAGAAATCGAATTCCCTTTTCTTTCAAGTTTACGTCCCCTCTTCAACGATAGAATGAACCGGTATGTTGCTATTATTTTTCTGGTCTAAAAAAAATATTATTTTTCTGACATTTAATTATATTGGTCACAAAAATGTCTCTTATTAGTTACTTTCCATCAGGGAAGTTAAATCTTATATACAACTCGAGTTATTTCCCAGACAAAATATAGGATTCCCATTATAGTTATGGACTATTATAACTAGCCATTTTCACTAGCGAAGAAGCATCATGTGTCTGTACATGCATGATGGCGCTAAAAATGAGGGTAGAAAAGTAATTTTATTTTATAAAATTGAAAGCGAATAAGTTCACTTTTATGCGTTCAGAGGAATATATTTTCATATAAAAAGTTAACTTTATGAAAAGAATAAAAAGAAGTAGCAGCAACATAGATTTTTTTTTTGTTTTTAGTGATAATTAGATGTTTTCGTATCATATATATATAACTAGATTAATCGACTCAATTTTCTCAGCTAAAGCATCGGCTTCCGCATGATTTTGTAGTGGGTGTTTGATTTTTTATAAAACTATAGTTTAAAAGGTGTTTTGCCAAAAATTAAATAAATAATTATTAAATATCTAGAAGAGTTTTTAGATTAACCTATAGCTTTATGGGGTCTAAAACTATAGTTTCAAATAAACTTGTGGGATTAATTTTTGAGTGGAGAAAAGTACTTTTAAGCTGTATAATGACTATTTTATTCCTATCTTTTTTCTCTATTATTTTATCCAATGCCCTTTCTAGTAATTTACCTATAAAAAAATTATTCTAGTAATAACGATCTAAACATTTATTTCTTTAAAATTATTTTTCTTCTAAAAGCTATTCTCCATAAGCTATTATCTAGAATATATGGTCCGTTTGGATAGATTTTTGGAAAATAATTTATAGAAAAAAAAATACTTTTGAATAGCTTTTAGAAAAGGAATTTTGGAGAAGAGTTTATGAAAAAAAGTGGTTATGAATAAATGAGTGTTTGGATAATTATTATTAAAAAATTTTTTATAATTAATAAATTACTAGAAAATGTATGATTTTATTTAAAAAAATAATTACGTTTATTTTTCCCTTTCTCTCTCATGTTCTCTCCCCTATCAAACTACTCCTCCGTCGTGAGATTGCCGATGATGAAGACCTATGACGACTCACGATGACCCCCCTAAGCGATAGCCCCCTCGGCGATAGCGATCTGGACAAAAGTGAAGAAGACTTGATGACCCACGACGATGGAGAAATAGTAGGAGGTGATGGGATTCTGGAAGAGAGGAAAGAGGAGAGAGTGAGAAAAAATAGGGGTAAAATAGTAATTGGGTAGTTTATAAACTCTTTTACTGTTTTAGAAGCTGTTCCCAGTAATTTATCCAAAACTATGGTTTTAAACCATAATTTGATCCAAAAGCCCTTTTGGATAAATATAATCGTTTGTTTTAAAATTTCTCTAAATCGAGATTTGAGTCAAAAATCCTTTTAAAACTTAGGATTCTATCCTATCCAAATATGCAAATATAATTCATAAGTTCTTTTATAGAAGGTAAACCAAATGGGCCCATAACAAGGATGTCAAAAGAATCAATTAGTTATTTTTAAAATAAAAAATTAATTTAATCAATATTTTTTAAAAATTAATATAATTTACTCTGTAAAAAACTTAAAAAAAAACAAATATTTTAGAGAATTAACAGGGTTGATCTATTTTGTGATCATGTGATACTCCCTCTCTCCGCTACTAAATATAAGAGCCAGATAAAAAGTCGATTTTATTCTTAAAGATAATGTTCTAATCCACTTCGTCTATTTAAATCATAATTTTTTTTTAAAATATCTCTATACGATTGTATATATTAAGGGGTTTTTATCAAGGGTCATTCAAATACACATTATTAAAAGGGATATTTTAAAAAAAGTAACATAAAATCATTACAATAAATAACTAATTTTAATTTATTTAAATTAATTAAATAAATTTTATATTAAAAATTATATAGAGTACTTTTTTTTTGAGGCGCTTAAAAGAGGCCGAAAAGAAGCTGTCATACAGGCCATCCAGTACCCACGAAAAAGCAAAGCAACGGATCATTCTTGATTTCACTCTTCATCAAATCCTGAGCCTTATGACTTAAGAGGGAGATATCTTTCATAAAAATATACTTAAATTACACCGAAACTTACATTTAGGATAGAGAGTAGTAGTAGAGTATTTGACGCGGTCGTGTTTAATTTATTTACTAAACTCATTAACTCCAAGGTTTGACTTTTTGCTCCCTGTTATTTACAACGTAAATGCACCACTCTCATTTATTCCTAATCTCGCTTCCCCATTGTTACAAAAATCACATCCCCTCAATTGCTTTTATGAGCAATAAATTCCTCACCTTACTACAATTTGTTAATAATTGTATTTAAACTTAATTTAAAATTTTGAGTAGATTATTAAGTATTAACCAAAAATACAATATAACACGACATAACTAATAATAAAATGACTAATTAATTAAAATAATTACGTTCTCTGTACAAATTTAAAATAATTTTTAATCGAAATATAATCAAGACTATCTCAAAATTCAAGACAATCGCACAAATCCATTTAATGACAATCGTTGATATTTTTATATGTTATTATGGTACTTATTGATAATGCATGCAGAATTAATATTTAAATATAATTTTGCACCACAATATATATGGGATAGTCTCTCTAAAACAAAAGGAAAACACATTATTTTCTTTCTACGGTCAAAAGAACTTGTCTCTTGACTCCCTTCTCATGCTAATTATGAATATAAAACTGATATAAGTGGGATGAGGGCTTTCTTTTTCCTATTTAGAAAGAAGTAGAATATATTAAGGGATATATAAAGAGGTGAAACCAGTTGAGATATGTAGAGGTCGCTCATCGCTTGATCTTTGAATTAATATCAAGGCACTTATAACCGCCATCTTTCTCCTCTCTTCCTCTTCCTCTTCCTCTGGAATTAACTAAAATTAGGATGTTGGTTGTGATTTGTCAGTGAAATCGAGAGAGGATGGAGCTGGAATCTGCTGCTCTCTTCACTATTTGGCTCATGATGATGCCCAACTTGTCGACGATGATGGCAGACCTTCAAGAACCGGTCTGCTTTCTCTCCTTCTCTTTCTTTCTCTTATATCAAACCTAATTACCAGTTTTTCAATATCAGAAACATGACCTTTACTACTACTAATCATAGCTGCCTCATGCAAGTGGAGATACATTTAGCCCCGTCATATCTATCTGTCAAAGGCAAAATAAAATATAAGAGTCTCTTTCTAGTATCCTCCAAGTTTAAGGATTAACTTCAAACTCTTACTAATTTTAACGTTTTTATTCTTCTCAAGTTATAATTTTCGAAGCATTCATCTCAAAATACGATATGAATGTAGACATGACGATCATAAAAAACCCCACTTGAGAGAAGATATACTACAGTAGTTTTGGTTGTTTTCTGTTTTCTTTTGTCTTCGTTTGTAGTTTTCAAGTTTGTAACTTGTCCTTTGATCTTAAAAAAGTATATAACCTTTAATTTAATTTATGTTAATCATTTTTATATGCATAACTTCGCTGTTGACGAATCAATTTAGCATTTTCAAATTCCATTTCTACTCAAACTTTTAATAGTTCAATATTCCTTCTCCAAAAATGAATGATTCACATACACGCATATTTTTCTTTGGTTACTCATTGTCAAACTACTAAAATTCAAAGAGTTACGTGTGCCTTTTATTTTAGTATCATTTAATTATTTTGATTCTTATTCCAAATTTGCACTTATGTGCCTTTATCTCTTTTCCATTCCTGTATTTTTTCCTTTTACCTATAAGAATTAATTTAAATAGTAAGAACTTGACCTATAAATTATAATATTATGAATTCAAATATCACTCTCGATATAAAGACTTTATTATTCAGGAGTGATACATGTAGATGTTCTTTGAGCCGTCTTAATAAGTCCTAAAATGTAATTCGCTTCAATTCTTTTATATAAAAAATATCCCCCCCCCTCTAATGTTTTTTTTTTTAATTTTGTTGTAAAAACAAAAGTTTCTTTTAACTTCTCTTTAAATTTGGTCAAATGAGTTCTACCAAGGAAACCGAATCCACTAACTTCTCTAAAGACTCTTAAATTGTATATTAATTTCTTTGGATACTCTAACATGGTCTTTCTTCCTTTTATTCTATGGACATTATTGGTCAACGACGAAACAGCTTTATGTAGTGCTTTCAACAAATAGAAGATATATTAATGGCTACTAGGGGTGTGCATGGGCAGAGCTGGGCAGGGCATCTCCCCTGCCCGGTGCCCTGCCCGAAAAATGCATAGGCTACATTTTGCAGCCCGATACCCAGCCCTGCCCGGTAAAAGCCCTAACTATTTTAGGCTGGGCATGAGCGGGCTGGGTATGGGCGGGCTGGATATGCCCAAATCGTGATGTCATGCTCATATTATAAAAAAAATCTGTAATTATGAACCTCTAATTTTCGAGCACTTGAAAAGACTGAGAAGCAACAGGTGAGGATGGTAAACCTGCATCCTCTGCCATACTTTTAGCTACTTCCTTGAAGAGAAACTGTCTATACAACTCTGCAGCTCTAGATGTATACTTGGCCTCAATTTTTCCACCATCAGTCCAACCATGTTGCTTAAAGAAAACATGTGCCCGATTGTTTCCTCCAAAGCTCATTATTCTCAGCTGCTCAGGAGTCCATGAGTCTAAATTCGTAGATCTGCATAAAAAGGACATAGTTATCATGATTCATGGCACGCATCTTCATTTTTCTTACATTCTGCTACTTCCTCCTTTTTTATATATCTAACAGGAAAACTAGGTAAGGAAATCATCAAAAGCAAAGTATATACATGGATGAAACATTATTAATCTAGTGGTAAATCACACAACTACCAAGCATTTCAAATTATTCATAGGATGTGAAAATAATCTTTACCCATCCCCTAATCAATAGTATAAAAATATAACTATTATGTGTCATTAGAAATAACAAAGGAATACTATATACAACGTTTTCATTAGGTCCAAGTTGATTTCATCTGTTGACAACTAAGATGCTATTCAATTTCATAGATGGTCCCCTTAACCAGTCATAGCTCCTCCATTGGTTGAAGAAAAGACGGGAATATACTTCGATGGGAAAACAAACCACAAATGAACCTCGCAAGCTATATACATGCAAAAAAAGCATTAAAGTCCATGAAAGAGACAGGCTAGTCCTGATTTCCATTAAAACTCCAATACGAAGTAGGCAAACCCATTGCAGGAAAAAAAATCAACATATATGCAGCCATATACTTACATACCTCAAAAAATTAATGGCACAGAGATAATATCTGCAAAACACTCCCATACTCTATTAAGGCATGTGGAATGATATACTACATGCGGAATTCAGATTTGTAGCCATTATTAAAAGGAAATTAAGCTTCGACAATTCCATTTGCAAATTAGCTAAAAGTGGCTTCGTACTGTTTTAAATTCATCGACATGTTTAACAATTTAATGTGAAACGGGAATCCTACTCGCATTGCTCCACATGACCCCATACATAAAAAATAATAGTTTTGCTTGCGGAGCAAATCAACAACTTTCAAAATTCAAATAAGCAAGTAAGAGGCACTCGCCTCCCCAAAAGAGGCTAAATAATTCAACTTGCCTCACAAAGCTGACGTGCACACTGAGGCTGCGATGAACAACCAAGCAATCGATGCAGAGGAAGATCCCCTATGTAATCGACGCCCAAGTGGGATTCTTTGCATTGCAATCGAAACACATCTGCAATACAAGCAGACAAATTGAGATTTCACATCGAGAGCAAATAAATAAAGCGTAGATCTGAACCCGATCTCACAAAATCCACAGAAACGAAACAAACTAAAAATCATAGGAAGAAAAAAAAGAAATATAAGATTTAAAGGAAGTATAAAATGAAGATGGGCCCAATTAAATTTCAAGAAAAAAAACAAGAAGAAGACGGTCCTTGTTATCGGACTTTGCCTTGAGTTTTCTGAAGACAGCATTCTTGTCGGAGAAGGTGTCGGAGGCCAGCGGTGGCGGAAATGAAATCATGAACCAAGAAGTAAATGCAGGTGTAAAAGAATTATCCCTCACGGGTGCTGCGTGTGGGTGACGACTCGACGGGTGTAGGCGGCGACTCGCAGGACGGATACGCTCTGAATGAAGATGGACTCGAGACTCACAGGACGGGTTTAGATTTTAGGGTTACTTAATAAAAAAATAAATTATAAATATAATATATATAGGGCCACTGCCCTGCCCTGTCCGACACTTAGCTTGGCCCGAACTTGCCCATTTATATTTCGGCCATTTTTTTGGGGCTGGGCAGGGCTATTTTTCTCCGGGCTCGGGCGAACAAGCTGGACATTGGGTATTTTGCACACCCCTAATAGCTACTTTTGGTCGTATAAATAAAAAAAAAATAGCTATTTTTCTATAGGCATAAACAACTTCTAAAACAAAGTAAAAAAGAGATTACATTCAGTCCACAATATACCAAAGAGATGCTCAAATTCAAATACTTGACCACGTTGACCCACTGATATGCCCTTGAAATCTGATTACGTTAGAATCCAAGAGATTTACTTGCTTGCTGAAGCACACAGAGATCATTATACATACCTCAAGTGAATTGAATGAGGTGTATAGATCAAACGCAAGGATGAAAATTAGAGATTCTCCAGCTAGCAGAACACACTTACATATCTTTAAAATCTGATTACACTCAATGCCATGAGAGCTTCAAATCCATCACATTTGATTCCACGGAGCAATATTACAAGTGAGGAAATGGCATATGAATCAAACTCAAGATTAGAGTATTAGAAATTTTCTAGCAATCTATCATCAATACACACGTATTGTCATTGAGGTGATTAATCGTTGAGGGAAACAGGAATAACGGCGGTGGTGGAGGCGGGAGTGCTGACTATGGCGTGGGCCCTGGCTTTGTTGGGATGAATCATAGGCCTAACCACTATCTTTGCCTTCGCCGGCGTCACCCTCTACGCCGCCAACCTTCTCGCCGATTGCTACCGATCACCTGACCCCGTCGCCGGCAAGAGGAACTATTCGTACATGGCGACTGTCAAAAACATCTTAGGCGGGAAACAATATGTCATTTGTGCGATCGTCCAGTATGCCCACCTCGCCGCCTTCGCCATCGGCTACACAATGACTACTTCTATCAGCGTCGTGTGAGTCACACACTCTGTTTAAGTAGTTTCATGACTTAGCTAGCACCTTGCGAGAACAGAGTTTATGAATTAAATGGTGGATATTTGTTTCAGGGCAATACGCAAAATCAATTGCTACCATTACAAGATAGAGGCAGAATCGTCCCGTTACTTGGATAATCCATACATGTTGGGTTTGGAATTGTTGAAATAGTTTTGTCCCAAATCCCCAATTTTCACAAGCTCTCTTGCCTCTCTGTTATAGCAGCTGTAACATCCGTTGGGTATGCATTTATTGGTGCGGGCCTTTCTCTTGCAACAATCGTCCAATGTTTGCCTCCACATTTATTAATCTGTTTCAAAATAAAAAGTATGGTCTGGTGATTTATATTCAGAGAGAATTAGAATGAGAATGGATTGAAACAGGGAAAGGAGGCAAAACATCTTTAATTGGAAGCAATCCTGACGAAACTCCAGCAGATAGAGCGTGGAACATGCTCGTTACTCTAGGAAACATGGCACTTGGTAGTACTTACTCTCAACTTATCATCGACATCGAGGTGTTTTTACTGTTCTTGTGTAAATACCAACAATCGCACTCTCTTGAGCAGGAAGAATAATGGAGTCTTGAGTTGAATCTATATTACTCTGTTACGTTATGAAACAAGACACTTCAAGGTCGTCATCACCAGAAAATGAAACGATGAAGAAGGAAAACAGGAATAGGATAGTCACAATGACAATCATGTTCCTTTTGTGTTCGTGCTCTGGCTACGCTGCGTTTGGGCCACGCACTCCTGGCTTCTGGATTTCATGAGCCCTTCTGGTTAGTCGACTTAGCCAACGTCTTGATCGTGGTCCATCTGGTTGGAGCATATCAGTTCCGTAAATTTACTCTCTTCCCATGTCATGCTTCTGTTTTAGGAAAAAAAAAACAGATTTTTATTTTGAACAATAACGATTGGACAGGTGATTGTTCAACCCATATTCCGAGTGGTGGAAACCATGGCTGCGCAAAAATGGCCAAACACTGCGGAATCGTGACGAAGGAGTACAGAGTAAGCATTGGGAGAAAGAAGTTGAGTGGGAATATGTTGAGGCTTGTTTAGAGGACGATATTTGTGGTGACGGTGACAATACTTGGCATGGCAATGCCATTTTTCAATGACATGATTGCACTTCTCAGAGCCATTGGGTTTTGGCCATCCGTCATCAATTTTCCAGTGGAGATTACCACTGGCAGACAGAAAATTCAGAAACGATCTCTCAAGTGGTTTGGACTTCAAACACTCTACTTCTTTTGCTTCCTTGTGTCAATGGCTGCAGCATGTGCTGCCATTCATGGCATAAATCAAGCCATGGGGAGATTCAAACCCTTTATGTACAAGGACTAGTTTGCGTACCATTTCTTAAGTCCGGGAACAAAAACAATAGAGACTTCAATAAATTTGAGTATATGTGGAGGGAGAATGAAGACGGGGAGCTGCCAAATAATCTCTCTCTCGTTCAGCTTGAATATAAGATGCATGTAGGGGAAAGACAGTTTGATGAATAGTTTTGTTAGAAATGCACCTTTGTGATTATCCTTTGATTTTGAGATTTGAGTCTGAAAGGCCATGTCTGATTTAAAACGAATTCCATCATTATTCCAACCCTCCCTCACCTTTCTGTTGCAATCGAAACCAGTGTTGTGCAAGTGAACCCTCTCTGTTTTTCTGTCAATGTTGTATTGAAGAACTCAGGCAATTGACCTTTCATTTTTGGTGAATAATAAGGTACAATTTTTTTGGTTTGAAAGATAACCAATATATCGAACCAGAGCTTGTATTCGAAAATCGAGGGAGTAGAGATAGCAGAATAAGTCATGTCCCTGTTCCTAAACAGCGAATAACGGCGAAAATACAGCAATATTTAATATTTTATAAGATTGTTCCTCACTTAATTGAAAACCGGAACATTACAAGGCCAAGAGCAGAATGATAATCCCGACCCTCTACGAGCGACTTATCCCTGCTCCCCAAGTGATTTTCTGTCATCCTCTTTAAGATTCTCCTAGACGTAATGATTTTTCTACTACATATACCCAATGCATCAACCACATCACACCAAACAAAGTTCCAACTCCAACAAATCAAAGAACACTACAACAAAACAAGTCCCTGCTCTGAACATGAAACCGAGTTTCATGAGATTGAGACATTCTGTGCAACTCCGTCACGGTTCCCATCTATGTACAAAAATGGTCATCCCAGCAGCTCCATCCCCTAAATCCCAAACTCCCAGGGGGCGGCAACAATCCAAATTCAGCTTAAGGTGGCAGAGACTTCCACCCTTCTCCCATGCACCCATCATGCGACTCTGAGGCTCATTCCTACAAAAAGCCGCAAAAACAAAACAGGACAGCATGAAGATATACTAATTCACACGGAAGAGTTAAAAAACATGCCTTGCCACTAGCTTCTGCAAAGTTTCTGACCTCGCCCCATCTTGTGGTTATACAGCACTTGTGAGTCTGGGATCTGGTGGCTATACATAATATGAAAACAATAGAAAGCATAAGAATTGGGTTACCAGACATGCAAAAATCTACTAAAAAAAGATAAAATGAAACAAAAAGGAAGGTCTTGTCTCTGAGCCCTCTATACACAAAACAAGTCAGGTTGTTAAGCACGTAGAGTGGTGCAGGACCTGCGACCACATATTCAATAGTCAGAAAATCATCTATGAAAGTCAATGACCACAGAAAATGATAATGAGAGTAATTCAGGAAACATACACCTAAAAACAATAGGCCGTAGTTTAAAGACAAGAAAAGGAGGGGGGAAATAGGGACAAACCAAACCAAGTGGACACATAATGTAAATCAAATCAGGATAGATACAACCAAGTTAGACAGGATTTGTTCTAAAAACAGGATTCTATATAACCATATTAGAATTGTTTTAAAAAAAAAGGATTCTCATTTTTTTTTTCTGAAAAGCCATTAAAATTAAAATTGTAACGTCTGTTATTAAAACGAAAAAGTGTGAAAAATATAAAAGAATTTAGAAGATCATCTTCATTAAGGGCAATGAAAGAGAATAGAAGTTTCAAAACCTTGATTCTTCAGCCATGCTATTTTGAAATACTGTATTTCCATCTAAACAACCACTCTTCAAAATGGAATGTGGGTCTGCCACTTAAACATCACCCTGCAAAGATCCCTGACCCTCACTGTCTCCCAGACTTTCAGTTATCCCACTGCCATCCACAATAGTCCCTAATCCGTAATATGTCTTCAAATGAAGAAACTCACCTCGTAATTGAGGTTCTGGGTGCTGGCACTTGGCAAATAATCTGCATGTTCCAAACAATCTAAATCCAGATCCCGAACTTTGTCCTCATTTATACCATTCTGAAATGGACCAGCTTCTAAATAAGGAAATTCACAAGAAGCAAACAAACCCCACAGAGATTTCTCCACTGGTTCAGCAGGCTTACCTCGTTCTGAGCTTCAGAGCTTTCTGATTGCATCTTGTCAAGTTTGGAATCAACGACACCTGTTTCATCTCTCTGTGTGACACTGCCTAGAGTAACGGTTCCACCTCTGTGTCTCCCAGGTGACTTAATTTCCATATTTCCATCTTCATCCTTGTTTATTGAACCGTCTATTCTAGCCCCTTCAATTAAATCAATATTTGTCTGAGAAATACCCCCTGATCTACTATAACCACTCTCAGGGGAAGCAGACTCCAATCTCTGGGGACTAATAGAGGACTGCTTCTCTCTTTTTATTGGCTTCACATCTGTTTCAGTATCATTTTTCCTCTTGATGCATCTTTCAGCAGACTCAGAGTAGCACTTTGTGGCATCCTCGCCCGCTTTCTCAGCCAGATGACTTAGATGCCTTGACAATCGAGTACGCTTATAACCATCTGGAAAAACAAATTCAGGGAGCTGTTTTCGACGAACATGATAAACATAAATTTCCATCCCTGGTTTCCAATACATAAACATGTTTATCTCTTGTCTAAATTCATCAACTGTTCCACGTATATCAAATTGCTGTCCAACTTGACCTCTTATTCCCTCTTTTCTTTGCAAGCCCATGAAAAATGCACAATGTGGACAAGGCTTGGATGTGTCAGCACACTCATGTGGATTAGGATGACACTGCAACATACCATTGGTGTCCCTCTCTATCTGCTCAGTTGGAAACCAAATTAGTTGCATTGTTCTAAGATTACATATCAATAATAAATGAAGAAAATATATGAATTAAATCCAGTGAAAGGTCTTATATCAGATTACCACACGACTTTACCTTCAAGGTGAGAAGCCTCAACCGGGATTCTACCCAGCCCTTCCATGCTAGTAAATCATCAGCATCAGCTGCAATTATGTCAACTTGCAAGTAGTTTTTGTACGCCTCAAAAAAAGAATATGGTTCAAAAAGAGCACTCCACCGGGCTTTATTAAGCTCTATTGCCTAACAGCAGAAAATAACATTATATGTATGAATCAAATTAAAGGGACTAGCATGTTAATCAAAATTTGACATATTCCACTCACCTCACATATCTTGTTGCCAAACTGGAACTGATCCATCATAACACGAAGAGTGCTTGCAGAGACATTGTAACTGGAATTCATGCAAGGGTATGCAGGAGTAATTATTGGCATAAGATGAAACCTGTCCCGGGGGTTCCTGCGAGGATCCCATACAGCAAAACCCAGATCACTCTCTTCAATAGAACATAGCATCACAGGGTTCGGCCACCGCCACTGTGTATATACTCTGAAAAACCGAGAAACCAACATGCTAGGAATTGCATTAGGATAAAGCTGGCAGACTCGAGCAACTAGAAGAGCCCAATTAACACCACCAAGAAATCCAGTAACCTAGAGATAACAAAAGAAGATTATGAAGAAACCATAGAAGTTGATGGCATTAATGATTTAAAACTTTGAAGGTCCTGGATCTTACATTTGAATAAACACCACGTATTTTAGCCCAATACTTCAAACATCTCAGGGTGGATCGGAAGTTCTAACATCATATGTTAAAGGACTGTCAAATTAATAAGCTCTACAATCATAAAATAAAATTTATCATTCCCAAAAGTCATGAAGATCTATATTACCTCAACACAGGGAACAAGTTTAAGAATTTGATCTGCCACTCGGCAGCCATTAAGACTTCTAACAGTAGGTTCATCAACATCATACAGCACAGACACAGTAGAGATATCCAAGTCCTGTTGAAAACAATGTTTCAAAACCATATAAAATGCAAGCCAAGATGATTAAGTGGATTCCAAGAAGGAGAAGGACTGATAAAGAGTAAATGGAAGAAAACAAAGGTTGAGTTTAATCATGCGTTTCGCTTGGAAAAATACAAAACTGAAGGGACTAAGGACGCAAAATGCACACATATATACCCAAAGATAATTTGCCAATCCAATTTAGTCCAAATAAATTTAATCTCCCTCAATAAAATGCATAAATACACTAATATTTGCAGTGAAAACATCCATCTAGCAAACTTACAAGTGCCAGATGAAGAGGACACGCATTTAAAACAAAACCACCCTAAAACAAACATATGGCCACCTTAGTTTCCTCCATCTATCTGCCTACCCCCTTAGAAGCAGCAAAATATGGGGGGAAATTAAAAAAAATAGAGAAAAATCCTGCACTTCAAACAAGCCAGAAAGATAAAAATCAAGAGACAGGGTACATACAGGACACTTAATGAGGAAGAGGAATGGATGCGGTGAATATTGAAATTTTCCAGGGAGACTTCCATTCGCAACTCTCTAATTGACTCACCAGATCTTAGGGCAGCCCTCAAACTCTTAAGGTATGAGGAGTGCTACTTTTGTTCAAGGTAGAAACTACTATCATGAAAACCCGCAAAATATTTAACCCTTGATAAATAAGGAATTGGAACTTACTTCTGGGACAACCAAAAGAGATATACTAGCATAAAGCAAATCAATAGATATACTCTGAAACTTGAACTTCATTACTGGTACATGAGCATCAGCAACTCGTTGAAGTTCAGTAACTTCTTCCATATCAGCTAGAATGTCATGCAAAATGACAAAAAACTCTTCCTGTGAAAGATGCATATGAGATAAAAATATACAAGGACGCTGTATTGTGTACATCTTATCATGATGAGTAAAAGTAACCAGCTACAGTGTGTCACCTCTCGATTCACATAAGAAGGGCCAACACAAAGGGTGTCTATGTCAGCTCCAGGTCCATGCACCTGTAAAACAGTAGAACGTTGCTACATTTCCGAATAGACAATAATGTTATACAATAAAACAGAACAATACAATATTTGGCTCATTTTCTGTGTCCTTTTTATTCCATTATGTTACCCATATCAAACAAGATGTAGTGACCAAACAGAATTCCATGCATGTAAGACATTATAATTAATTGAGTCAAGACATAATGGCTTCTACCTTTTATGCATAGGAAATTTCAGTAAGAATTCCTCTAGCAGAAAGTAAAAGAACTAACAATTGTCCTCGTATACAATTTTACTAACTGCAAGCATTATAACAGGTGAAAGGAAAACAATATCGCATGCTCACCCCCAGTCGATAAGAACCAAACGTGAAAATGACAGCATTTGCATCCTCCACCATCTGGTCTGTGTAGCCTCGTTGGCGGGTCAACTGCTTCACCCAGCCTTTTACAATCTACATATCATGACAACTCTTCACTAAAATAAGTTATATTTGATAATGGTGAAACAATATATAACACCATAGACTAAAAAAGTGTATAGTGCGACATCAAAACAATTTTCATCAACATATAACCCCAGATGCTAGACAATGTCAATCTCCAACGAAGTATTAGAACATCTTGAACTAATTTTCTTCAATATATACAATATGCTAGAGAACATCAAAGCCAAGTTTGACAAACAAATAGCAAGAGTAAACCGAGTCTGCTGTATACAAGCCCATGGTGCAAGCTGCGTTGATTTTGGCTTGGTCTTGTGATGCAATGGCAAAAACCACGCTACTAATAAAGATTCAGTACCACGCTACTAATAAAGATTCAGTAAGTCCTGTATATGTTGAAACCAACCCGTGGCATGTGGCGCATAATGCACTTTGGGAATGGCATCACAATAAAAGGCATTCAGCAGCATTGGTTTATCATAAATAAAAGAGACAAAAAATGCATCGACCATGGCAGCCTGGGGACAGCAGCGCATGGAACTGCTGATCGAGATCAGAGAATATATCCAGATGATAGGCAACCTGCAATCTATAATCTCCTACATAACACCATCTTTGGCAACTGAGAGCACAAAGATATGAAATCATTACCTGATCAAGGCGGCTTAGAACCTCCTCTCTCTTTGCAGCTTCTTCTTTGCTCTCGTAAAGCCCGGCACCAACCAAAAACTGATGGAAGGAATGGGTAAATCTCTTTGTTTTTCGATTATAGAAATAATATCTATCCAATGATGCTCGGAAAATACCTTCTCCAATTGCATGTTACGATGAATATCAGCCTCGGTGGGACCAGCAAGAGAGATGGGTTTCGTGATCCCATACTTATTCGCTTGTTGAGTTGGCGGAGTCGAAGAAACAATCGAACTCTGGGGGCTCACCATTTCAGTACCCACTCAAGGACGTGCTCGGGGCGCTCAAGACCTAGATTAGAACAAACCCAGTACCTAGTCCTACTCACATGATTGCAGAAGACGACAGTGAGAGACTAGAAACTACCTGATCCTCCACATCTATGAACTGAAACCTCGCACTTTCGGATTATAGAGCTTAAAATTGAGATGTCTGCGAAGGGGTTCGACGGAGGAAAGGAGATGAAAAAACCCGTCGAGAGTGACAAAAATTAAAGCTTTTTAGTGCGATCGAAACAGGTCAAACGCGCAGAGCAAAGAGAGGAAGAACGCGAAATAGGAAAGATCCAAAAGGGGGAAAGACGGGGGAGTGGACTGCGGAAGATTCGGGATTTCGGTGGGTTAACGGGAGCGCTTGGAACTGACGAGTACGATCGATCAGAGACCCAAAGAGAGGGTCGAAAAAAATAATTAAAAAAAAAGTGAGGGCGATCAGGCAAGTCCGGGGTCATGCCTGATTTATATACCCCGTGCCCCCGCGAGATATTTTACTTATATTTGTCTGCCTCACTTTATTTTCTTAGGAAAATTTGATACTGATAATTACAAATTAGACTATGATTCTTATGTTTCGCAAGATAAATTATATTATTCATATTTTATGAATATAAATATGAATGAATAAATAATTATTAACCAAAAAAAAAGGAAACCAATGATTAATGAGGCGGGTAGTAATACATGGGTACTATAGCTGTTAGATCTAAATTAAAAGGATAAGATATTAGTATGGCCTCATACGTCATTATTAATCAGCTTTAGCATATTTGGTCATGTCGATATTATTGCAAATGTTGAGGACTGAAATTTCCACTCGTGTTTTCTTTTTCAAGTTTCCCTTTCTTTTAAAGAAATATTTTTATTTATATATTATTACAAAGTTTTCAAAAATATTAATTATTAATTTCAAATTATGCTCTCTTTTTTACTTATTTTTAGAAGCCTAAGGCAGCGTTGATTATTAAAATAAATGAAGAATATATTATGTATTTTAGATAAAATAAATTTATAAAATTTATTTTTTCAATTATAATTTATAAAAGAGACGTTTTACATAAAATTTTATAAATTATGATTTTAGTTTTCAAAATTGATTATCAAGTAAAACCAAACATGCCTTTAATCATATAAGGAGCAAGGTCGTTGACTGTCATTTTGTGATTTGGAGGTCCTTGGATATCATTATAGTACTTACTTGGTCCCTCAACGTCATTCTCCCATAATGAAACAGCCCAAGTTCCTCTGCTTGCGGAGTTGGGGTAGGCAGCATCATCCCTTGCCTTCTTCGGCTCAGGTCACTGTTACAGTAGCCTCAAGCGTTCAAAACTTCGCAAAGCCAACAATCTACAATTTCTTGGGTGCATTCTCTATGCTTCCTCGTCTTTCTCTTATCCTTCGCCCCCTTCATTCGCCTCCTTCGCTCGCCGCTTTCTCTATGGCGCGTGCTATTACTGGCGCCACCCAACTTCCTATCTGTCCAACCACGAGCAATGCGGCTTCTATTCATTCCTCTTTGCATTCAGTTTTTTTCCATTTTACGAATCGTTTACATGTCTCCTTGTCTTCAAAATCTTCTCTTTTTGGTCGGAGGTTGCATGTTCTGTGTCGAAGCGGAGGCAAGCATTTGAGTGCATTTGGGGGAGCTCGCGCCGAGCAGAGGGGGTATCGGAAACGAGGAAGCGAACATTGAAGAATAAAGAGAAGGAGTTAGAACTCAGTGTGGATATTTGTATTGAAGAAGATTTGCCTGACGATGATGAAATCTTGGTATACCGCGCGTCAATTTTACGTTTTTAAGATTTATGGCTTTAGTGATAATGTAAGATACTCTTGTCTTGCTTTTGGGCTTCAAGTCTTCATTTGGAAAATGAAAAGATAAAGGTAAGGGTGCTAACTTGAAGCTGGGAGGTTAGCAATGAATTGATTAGGTATTGTTGAATAATTAACGCTCCACTTTATCTGTATTTCTACACGATGATTGAATAATTACCTCATCACTTCTGTCTTGTTTATCTGACTGCAGGGCGTTGCTGAGATGCTTCATCTAAACGTGCCAATGGCAATGAAGTTGGCATTTGATGGTTTGAAAAATTCAGCGTATAATGCAAGAGATCCTGCTATAACTGATGTTGGTGGGTTCGAAAGTGTTGAATTATCTGTGCTTCTCTGCAATGATGAATTTATTCAAAAACTTAATAAGGAATGGAGGAATGAAGATCATGCCACCGACGTTCTCTCAATGTCACAACATGTCCCTGGGCTTAAGCTTCCTATTGTAAGAATGTGTATTTTTCTAGTTGATGCGATATAATGTTGTTTTACAATAAACAAAAAAAGAACTTTCGTTAAGTTGATGGATTCCCTTATCTGCAGCTTATGTTGGGTGATATTGTAATTTCCGTGGAGACAGCTGCAAGACAAGCAGAGGAAAGAGGGCATACTCTTCTCGATGAGATACTTTGGTTGGTTTGATTATATTCTAACTATTGTCTGCTGAATGCCGAAGTTTATTATGCCGTTTGATATCATCTTTCTTCTCGTACAGGCATGTTTAAATTCACATTTGTGTGACCACAGCTTAACTTGTGGTATTAAATTATTGGTTTAACTTTGGTGCTTTTGGTTGATCTTTTGAAAGATCATTTACCTAGACAATTATAAATCATTTATCACAAATCTCTCAAGAAACTGATTATAAATCATACAGGTAAAAAAGAAAAGTTAAAGCAATTGGCGCAGGCACCAATGAATTGCATGTTTTTTGCTACCAAATACAGAGTAAGAGGAAAGACCCTCCACTGGAAGAATTAAATTTATTAGGAAGAGAAATTGCAATATTTGCATCTTATTTTATTATTGAAATTTTAGAAGAAATTATGTTATTCAGGCAACTTTAAGATTGGGTTTGTTTCCCTGGTACCTAAGATTTTTATTTATTTATGTAAATTGAACATTGAAAGAGTAATAACTTCATCTTTATGCAGGTTCATGGCCTATTACATCTTTTGGGATTTGACCATGAAATAAGTGAAGAAGCTGAAGCTGAAATGGAGAGAGAGGAGGAAGTACTTCTGAAGAGTCTTGGTTGGAAAGGAAAAGGACTACTACGTAGCGCATGTGATGCTGAAACCAATTTAAGTTCTCACCAATCAAGTTCAGATGGTAATTGTACTTTCTGCTGATAGGCTGCAGCAGTATTCCTCTTGCTGTATCATCTATTGGTCTTACACACTTAGCATTTATTGGAATATTGTCATTTGTATATATCAAAGTATATGGGAACGTAATCTTACAGTTGGATTGTCAAAAGACAGGAAGAAAGAAGGCAGCCTTAGATTTTATAAACCAAAGTTCAAATATATCTTCTGCGATATGGATGGTGAGATCATGCTGAGACATAGTCTCTATATATTCTTTGGTGCTGTTTCTGGGTTTTAATAGTGTCCTGTATCATGTAAAGGAACATTGCTGAACAGCAAAAGTCAAATTACTCCAACAACTACCAAGGCGTTAAGAGAAGCCTTGTCAAGGGGTGTGAAAATTGTTATAGCTACTGGAAAAGTAAGCTCATATAGTCTCAAAATTGTCGGTGCATCGTATTAATTGTTTTAGATGGAGCAGTATGTTTTATCTTAGTACTGTTTGTCTCAGTAAATTTTCTGATTCACTATATGTCTATATTGTCTGACATAAGATCTGATGTATAGTGTTGACCGTTTGGAAATAGGCTCGTCCAGCTGTTATAGATATTTTTAAGACGGTGGACTTGGCTGGAAAAGATGGTGTTGTGTCAGAATTTTCCCCAGGTGTTTTCTTACAGGTTAATATTTTATCTCTGGACTTTTGATGTCCATGATGAAGATTGATTCAGCAAGACACTACTTATTTATGGCTTAATCTTGTCCCATATCATATTCTCTTCTCATGCGTATGCTTGCATTCTTCTTTGCATCACAATTGTGTTTACATGAAACAACTATTCAGTACTCTCTGGTTCAATATTACTATAGATAGTTTTAGTGCCCCTTTCTCATAGAGGGTCGAACAATAACAAAACTAGGAAAGGGTGAAGTAAGAATGCCTGAAAGGGCAAAACATACAAAAAACTCTTGAATAACAGGACTAGTAATCCCAATGGTCAGCATAGCAAGTAATCAAATTATGTATTATCCTGGAAGTCTAAGCCCTAACCTACACTTGATACCAAGTAATATGAGTCCTTGATGGGGAGATCAACTGCTCACACTTCATTCACCAAAGGAAAATAATATATGTATGTACCAAAATAAAGTTATTGTATAAAGCATAAATTCAAAGGGCATACTCTAATTGAAAGTATGCATATTAATAATTGGAAGAATGTAGAATTAGACTAATTGTTTAAGTAAACTCCATATTTTTCCCCATGCAATGCATGTGATAGATAATAATCTAAAAGTTTTTGGAAGATCATACATTTTTTTGAGATTTTTTAGCCACATGTTTTAGGATTTAAACTCTACTAAAATGCGCAGAAAAAATTAATAAAAGCACAAAACCCAATACAATGTGTGGATAAAGACAGAATAAAAACATTGCATGAAACCCGAGAGGAGAGGAGTCATATTGTTCATAACTGATAAAATAACGCGGCTCCATGTAAATGTTATATTTTATATTGATATTAAACAGCATAATCTTTGAATTTGATCTTACATATAATTTTGCTTGCTGTATAAGTTCCTTGTTTTAAGCTGAGCCTTGCATTCCATGCACCGCTTGAATTCAGGGGTTTGCTTATTTATGGTAGACAGGGTTGTGAAATTTTTAGAAGCAACTTAGACCCAAATGTCTGTAGAGAGGTAATTTTTCAATAAATTTATATGAATTTTGGTCTTAATGTATGCGAACTTTTCCATTTTCTGTAAATTAATTAATCTTAGAAAGTAAAAAACAAGTATTTTATTTTCTCCCAAAAAGAAAAAATATTTTCTTGGATCAATCGTACGGACTCTGTCCTCTTGGATTTTGTTGTAATTGTGAGCTACTCACTGGTTAGCTCCGTATTCCGTAGTTTTGTGTGTGTCTATGTGTGGTCTTGGGGCCCGAATCTACTTCTGACTTTCTTGTACAACACTTGTGGAACCAGTTTATATTTCCTCTACCATAAGGATTTCAGTGTATAGTTTAAGTTTTTTCTTCCCTACCTAAAGGAGAAAGAAGAATGGATATATTCATGTATCCATGGAAACTTGGAAACTAATTTCATATCTTGGTCATAAATTGAAAGGTTGTAATTTATAACCGACAAATTTAAAACATCTAATTATTCATTATTAGTTTCATTGCTCTGTGGAAAATTCATTGTCATTAAGAGAAAGAGGTATGCTTTTTTAATTGCAGGCATGCGTTTACTCTCTGGAAAATAAGGTTCCACTTATTGCATTCTGTGAGGGTCGCTGCTTAACCCTTTTCGATCACCCACTGGTTGATTCACTGCATACAGTATATCATGAACCCAAGGTAATACAACATTGTACATTCTTTCTTGCATTCTGTTGTGTCATTGCCTTCTATTTATGTAAAAAATCAATGCAGGCAGAGATCATGTCTTCTCCTGAACATCTCTTGGCTGCTGCTGACATACAGGTTTACACTGCCAAAATTTTGCTTCTGGTTTGAGTTTTTGAATAGGGTTCCTATGGATGCTTGATGATATTCAAGATTAATTACCTACATCACTACTGGAACTTCAGAAAGCTGAAATAAAACTTCCATGATATTTCTTCAGTTTCTTTAAGGAACGGTGGAAAAGACACTGCAAGGAACTCAAACAGAACCCTTAGCAAAGAATAAGTGGAAATGGTGGGTATGCCAAGTGGCTAGGAAAAAAGAGAGAATGCGGTAAAACAAGGCTGCTAGACGTCTCCCCAAAGCCTTCTCCAGAATTTCCCTCCCTTGTTAATCTCACAACCCCCACTTTTTATTGATCTTCTCCAACTAGCTTCCGCTAGAAACTCACTAAAAGCAAACATGTGCCTCCCTACTCCCTAGACTCTTCTCCAAACTGTTTCAAGTGATGCCCTAAATAACACACACAAGGTGTTATGTTCATCTTTTGTCTATCTGTTTGTCTGTGAATTTCACTGCTATCATTTTCCCAGTAAGCCCATTAAAGGTCTAGAACTGTTACAACTGTAGTGAAGAACCTAATTTATTCTTATCCTTGTCACTTTGGGTTCTTGCTAACACTAGTCTCTCGGTTGTGCAGAAAATGATTTTCCTTGACACTGCTCAGAGAGTGGCTAGCACATTGCGGCCATACTCGTTAGAGGCAACAACTGATCGCGCCAGAGTTATTCAAGCTGCGCCAAACATGCTTGAAATTGTACCCTTGGGAACTTCAAAGGGGAATGGAGTAAAAATGCTTTTAGATCATTTGGGGGTTACTGCTAAGGAGGTAGCACACAGATTTGTTTCCCTCTGATAGTTTTTGCATTTTCTCTCTCTTGATAAGTTTGCATTTTTTATTTTACTGGGGACTTTCTCCTGGGAACTCTAACAACAACACTCTTCATGCATCTGATAGCATCGTATGCTTTAATATTTCTTACAAGAAAAATCTTGTATGTTAAATGGCTAGTGCAAACATATTTAGTTGATTCACAGTCTAGAAAGTACACAACCATATTCTAGCTTAGTGTTCAATTACTTGATTGCATATCACTTGGTCTAGCATATATCTTGAGCTTTGAGAGGGCAAATATTAGTTCCAGAATTGTGGAGCTTTGATGTAGATCAGATTTGAGGGGTTGTTTCAATAATTCTCTCATACAAGAATTCAGGTATATTGATTTCCACCTCTAATTACTTTTTCGCAGGTAATGGCTATTGGTGATGGAGAAAATGATATCGAGATGCTTGTGCTGGCTTCTCTTGGCATTGCTCTAAGTAATGGAGCAGAAAAGACAAAAGCAGTGGCTTATATAATAGGTATGAGTAATGACGAAGATGGCTCTGCTGATGCCATTTACCGGTATGCATTCTGAGCTGCAGAGAAACGAGAATGATAAACTTTGCAGAAAAATTGTTGAGGGGTTAAAGCCGTTGCCCCTATAATCTATTTTTCCAATATATTTTTTCATTCTTCCAAGAATTAAAGCTGAAGAAAGTGTTGTCATATATCTGGCGAAAAAAAGAAAGTGTTGTCATATATGTCGTTGACAGGTATAATCTGTAACTTAAGGCTGACGCATGAGGGCCTGTTAGTTAGCCTTGCTTCCCTTTTACTCTTTGTAATTCATTAAATTTAGGAAATATAAAGAACGGAGAATCTATGAATCCCCAAGAACAACTCCATTGCTTAAGTTAGGGTTTTTATTCATTTTTTACTCCTTTGACAATTCGCATTATGGATTCAATGTGAAGGTAATTACGTGAGGGCCTTATCTTGATTTACTCCTTTACGTTCTTTTAAGATATTAAAAATTAAAAATTGTATCTGGAAGACCCAATTTTTTTATGTTTATAATAAGTTTTTTTATGAGCTTTTTGGAAATTTAGTATATAAAGTTATCCACAAAACCTAATTTATTTTCAAATATCACTGGGATTTTAACATTTCCATACT
Source organism: Leucaena leucocephala (assembly GCA_037074615.1). Lineage (NCBI taxonomy): Eukaryota > Viridiplantae > Streptophyta > Magnoliopsida > Fabales > Fabaceae > Leucaena > Leucaena leucocephala. Next base: position 3,068,258 of record CM073540.1, on the reverse strand, counting down.
ACGTCGATTCTTCTTTTCTGTAAGTAACTCTTTCTCATTAATTGGTAATTTTGTTTGAAGTAAAACATTAAGTTAGTTTAAGTTGGCCTAATATCTAACTTCATATAGAACATCATAAGTCTTCATTCTTGACAAACCCACAAATAAAGCTGCTTTATATTGCTATCCACTGATCACTGCCCATCTTTCCACTTAAATTCCAAAATTTCAATAACATCAGCTCATTTTATAACATGCAGAGTGTGACAAAAAGGATGGAAGAGGATTTGGATTCAGCGATATCACGTTATTTTCTTTCTTCCCTAAAAGTGACCTGAACCAGAAGTAGAAGCAATTTGATAATATGCTTTGCTGCCTTTAGCTGACATTACTATTAAGACCACTCCTAATAAAGGCTGCTTGAAACTAACTCCATTTAGACACTAGAGACGTTACATAGCTCGTCCAAGCCTTCTTTGATATTACTGCCTTGGGACTGTGTGAGTTTTGAGCTCTTTTCCTTTGAGGAATCTGCCTCTTTGCTAAATCTTCTACACACTTCACATCTGAGAGGGATGTGAAGGCTCTGGATTTACCTTCATAGAACTTGGAAAGCCCTCTTCTGCAGATTACACAAAGGGATTCATCTGAGCAAAGGAATGAAGAAAATTGGAATGATGCATGATGCCCCAAAAGGACTAATTTTTCTCAAAAGGCACTTACTTGATGGGAAGTTGAGCCAACATCTCTGAAAAATCACTTAGAGGCTCATCTGAAAATGAGGACGACGATGAGAAAGACAATGAGGACACATCTGATGAATCTGATGATGACGCTGATTCCAAAAACTGGCTTGAGTCTTTAGAACAGGATACGAAGAATTGGATTTCTTCTGCAGAAGCAACATTATGGCTGGTAGCTTTGCTTCTCTTGTCTGTAACTGTAACTTCATCCATCGAAACTCTCAGAATATCAAGGAAGAAGCTAGGTGGCTAAGGGCTATTCCCCTATATTTTGGACCCTAAGCAGAAGAGTGTAGTGGGATTTAATATATACAGTGTTTTTGAACGACAAAATTTAAGTAGAACAATAAGCCCTTCATATTATATTGTTCTTAGTTACCTTTTCGTTGCTCCTTAAGATCATTATTTTATAGTATATTCTATTGAATCAAGAGCGGTTTCCTAAGGTTATGCCAGGCACTGTCTATGTTTGCTAATCCTATGTTTTGTCTCCATATGGGGAGTATCAAGTAACAACAAAAACTTGTCAGAATGGTATCTTGGAATTTCATCCGTATGTGTTGGCATGTTGGATGTTGCCAAATAAAGTTTTGAAGCTAAGCTTAGCTTCGGACTACTAAAATCCAAAGACATCTTGAAACGAACTGTCTTGTTCTGCCTTCGCACGAAGCATCTTGAATTATGCCGCATAACCAGATTCCTTTGGGACAAACTTGAAAACGTAGTTGACAGTGTTGTTTTGGATGGCGTTTTAAGCGGCTATCTTGGCAGGCTTGGGTAACAATACTGACCAAAGGCGTCTTAGTTTCAGTCACGCTTTTTTCATCAATTAAGACATGTAATTTCTTTCTTTCTTCATCTCTTGCTGCACATATTTTGCCCATTCAATCCATTTCATCGGGCATAAATAACGAGAGATCAGTCCCTTTCAATCGGATAAATTCTTGGTGTGAGGGCACGGAATTTGTCCAGTTACAATTCGCTCTGGTTAATAGTCATTCATTTCATAAATCAAACCAGAAGAGGTACCGGGTGAAGTGCTCAGCCAAGGTGAGGAAATAGCGAACACAGAAAACAAATAGTCACAGGAAATGGAGATTCCATGTTACATTTTTTATTGAAAAACATAATCCATAAGCTCATCTGAAATAGGAGAAAAATTGGCATAAGGCTAGTCAAATGCTGATCTAGTAGCCATTACAAGACGAACTGTCATGGACAGCAACCGATGGGGACGTCCAAGTTGTGGTTTTGAAGTTAGAACTGTTGATTATCTTTGGCGTCTCAAAGAATTCTCAAGCTGGGAGTTCTTTCTCGCACATTCCAAGATGGTCTTATCAGCAGTGATGAAGTACGCAGCAATTGATGCTGTTCATGAAACAAGAATCTAACGTTAAGTAAGTGAATGAATTCAAACTTCAGATAATGGAAGGGGCAACAAGTAAATAGGTTACGCATTTTATTCCCAAATAGATCATCATTGAATTCCAGAATTAAGGTAAATCTTTTCAAGAAGTATATAAATATTTTCATTAGCGATTAAGCTATTATCAAGATTGATTGGTTCTTGCTCTGAATCCAACAACATATCACCGAGAAGATCTTAAAGGAAGAAAGCTTTAGTAATCTGATATGAAGATTACACAACAAAGTCCCCTTTTAACACAATTTTGATATCATACCAGCAGAAATAATAAGTGCCTGAGCAGTATAATTGAGGTTTGCTTTAGCCCAGGGAACTTTACGAACTGCAACCAACTGAAAATAGGGGGGGAAACTCAAATAAACTTCAATAGGACAATATAACATTCATGCATGGAGCATAGGCAAAGCAACCCAAGGATTGATATAACTGTAAAATATTAGAGATCAAACAAAATTGTGTGCGATTTTCACACGTGATAGCATTATCAGTGGATAGCCAAACATTGATGCATCAGTGATCACTAGATTTCCATACCACACTCTTGATTAAGTGTCAAAAGTCTGTGGCCCAAAAGATTAGTTCCGAAACTTCAAAAAAATCCTTAATTCAAACCAACAGTGTACAAGCAATTTCAGGCAGTCAAATATGGCCAGAAAATAAATGGTGCAGAGAAACAGAGCAATACCAAACTGTTCATACTTCACCACTTGGCCTAAGGAACAAAGAATTTAGACATGGAATATAAAATTGCTGATATCATGATTTTGATCGCTCAAAGGAAAGGATCAGAACAAGAAGAAAATTTTCAACTTTTAACTCGTGATTACTAATTAATGAATGACATCGAGGGTTAAGTTACTTTCCCCCGGGGAGAACTACGTAGACTTCTCAGAAAGATGACCAATTATTTATTCGTATGATTTATTACAGCAAGATGACCAAAATATAGGATCTCATCACAAAAAGAAAATGCTACACCTAGAAAACAAACAGATATATTCAAACAAAAACTTATTTCTAACTAAGAGTTCCAGCACATCACCAATAGCAGAAAGACCACAGTAACCTAAAAAATATACCGTAGGAACAGCACTGGCAATGCAAGCAATGGAAGCTGCCTTAAATCCAGCACGAACTCCTTCTGAAATTGCGCAAAGTTTAACATGAATGATGATGTCCAGATTCGGGCGTCATTTGACAAGATGTTACAATAATAAAGCAGGATGTCCAGATTCAATAGTTTCCCCACTTTCTTGGTTATTATAAAGAGATACATCAACAATCAAACCAGTTGTTATTTATCTTTCAAAACCAACTAGAGCAATGCACTTTCATGAAAACTTAATGAGGGCAAAGTGTTATTTAAACGTATTTGAGAGGTGATAATTAAATTTAATAAATAAATTTTAAGAAATGTGCCTACTTTCGTCGAGCAAATCAGAGAACAAACAATTCGTATCACATAATTGTTCATGTAGTTCCCATTCAAACCAATCACAGTAGAAATTAAATCGTAAACAACTAGACTTGGAAAAAAGATGAATCGCAAAAGACGAATTGAAAATAAATCGTCCACCTTCAATTGCTATCATTTCCTAAGATTTCTCAGAAAACAAAGGGAGCACGCTCCGTGTAAATGATCTACAATATAAACAAGTTTGAAATCAGCTTAAAAAATTATCGATACCCTCAGTGCATAGCTTAGTCCTAAACATCTTCTGCTCCTCAGCTGGAGAAGCAATTAAGAAGCCTTTTGTGTGCGAGAGCATGTCCCTCAGCTCGGACGGAATACCCATTCTGTTCCCAATTCACTTCAAGACAATCTCTGTGTTTCTTATAAAGAGCCACATCGAGAGACGTGGTAGGAATTTGCTTTGACCTATTCTGCGGGCAGGTTCCTTGAACCGAGGCTCCTCTGAAGCAAGAGCGGTTTTGCTCGTGGCCGCCTACAGGTTAACAGAGGGGCGAGAAAATTTGACTTATATAAGAGTTTAAAAAAAATTATAAAAAAAAATTTAAGACAACTTTAAAAAAAAATTATTTTTTAAGAGGAATTTATAAAAAAAAAATTAAATAAATAAATATTTAGGTAGTTATTATTAAAAAAATTATAATTAAAAAATTATTAAAGAGAGAAAAAATAAGGAAAGGTAGATAAAAGAGGAGAGATAGTATAAAAAAATAAAAATAAAATAATAATTAAATAATTTATAAATTTTTTTATTATTCTAAAAATTAATCTTATTAATATATCTAAAAATTTTAATTTAAAATTATAATTTATTTTTTAAAAAATTTAGATAAATATTATTATTTATTTTTTAAAAAAATAAATTAAAAATTAATTTTTTTTTTAAAATTACGGTTCCTTGGCTTTCCAAACAGACACTTAAATAAATAAATGGAAACGTACATGTGATGGCCACGTGTGCTACTACCGTGTAGGCAACTGGCAAGTGAGACATGATTTGGGCTGCCATGGGACAATCGTCTTTCGTCATGCCAAACTTGAATTCGAACTTGTTTGGTACACAGAAAATCTGGCGGGGGCAACTGAAAGTGATTTCCCTTCCCTCCGTTTGCACGTTTGGTACTGTTTCCCATGGAAGGTGGCATCCCATACCCAGGGAACTGAGGAAGGGCTACTCCAACGTTGGAAAAAGGGCTCAAAAGTCCAAAATGTCCAACAACTCCCTGCCCTCTCACCCTTCTGTCCGTCGTACTTCCCTAGTTCTGGCGTCGTTCTCAACGAAGTCGCACACTCACGATCGTTTACAAAGCTCCCCCAAGCCTCGGATGATTGGAACTATTAGCAGTGTTCATCTCGGTGATCGAAGTCTGTAATTTTTGGAAAATTAGCTACAACTCCATAATCACCCTGGCTTTAATACACGCCTGCAACTATTCCAAATCCATTCACTTGGTGTTAAAATGCGACGCACAGCTAACCATGAGTCACCTATATCAAATACAGGCCCAACTTGTCGCCTTTCCCGTATTTTCCGATTCAAAATCTGTTGACCCTAACATTATCGCCGTTAAGCTCATAGGGGTATGCGGCGCCCGCGCTAATGCACACCACGGTGCTTTAATCTTCACGCACTACCTTACAAACCCAAATATCTTCGCTTACAATGCCCTTCTCAAAGCATTTGCTCAGAACAATCTCTGGCCAGGTACTATATATCACTTCAACAAGCAATTGTTAACGCCTGATGCTCCAAAGCCAGACGAGTACACGTTCACTTCCGTTCTCAAGGCTTGCGCTGGACTTGCCTGGGTGGTAGAAGGTGAAAAAGTTCATTGCATTGTCACTAAATATGGATGCGAGTCAAACCTTTTTGTCTGTAACTCGCTTGTGGATTTGTATTTTAAAGTGGGTCGGTCTGGGATTGCTCAGAAGTTGTTTCATCAGATGAGTTTTAGAGATATTGTATCTTGGAACACTTTACTTTGCGGTCATTGTTTAAGTGGAAACATCAATCAGGCAAGTTGGATTTTCGATGGGATGGTTGAGAAAAACACGGTTTCTTGGTCGACGATGATTAGCGGCTATGCAAAGATGGGCAAGTTATATGAAGCACGCCAGCTATTTGATAAAATGCCAGAGAGAAATGTAGTTTCATGGAATGCAATGATTTCTGGTTATGCCCAAAATGAGAAGCATTCTGATGCTATGGAGTTATTTCACCAAATGCAACAACAAAGGAATCCGGTGTCCAATGATGTTACACTCGTTAGTGTATTGTCCGCTTGCGCACAGCTTGGAGCACTTGATTTAGGGAAGTGGATTGATAGATTTATAAAACGAAATAAGATAAAGCTGAGTCTGTTTTTAGGGAACTCACTGGCTGACATGTATGCAAAGTGTGGGTGCATAGTGGATGCTAGGCATGTTTTTGATTCAATGCAGGAAAAAGACGTGACCTCTTGGAATATTATAATCACTGGCTTGGCCATGCATGGCAATGCAAATGAAGCCTTCATCTGCTTTAGAGAAATGATCAAACATGGAATGGGGCCAAGTGATATAACTTTCATGGGGATACTAACAGCATGTACTCATAATGGACTGGTTGATGAGGGGCTGGACTACTTTCATATGATGGACCAAGTGTTTGGAATTTCTCCAAAGATTGAACACTACGGGTGTGTGGTTGATCTTCTTAGCCGCACTGGACATCTGGAGAAAGCTGAGAATTTGATTATCTCAATGCCTATAGAGCCTAATGTCATAGTTTGGGGTGCACTGCTTGGTGGGTGTAGGATATATAAAGATGCAGAGAGAGGTGTACGCGTAGCTCAACGCATTCTTGAATTGGATCCTGACCACTCTGGAAGCTATGTCTATCTTGCTAATATATATGCTTCAAAGGGAAGGCTAGATGATGCAGCTAAGTGTAGGTTGAGAATGCGAGACAACGGAGTAATAAAAACACCTGGGTGTAGTTGGATAGAGGTGGATAATACTGTTCATGAGTTCTTCATGGGAGACTTGATCTCACATACTCAGTCAGAGAAGATTAATTTAATGGTTAGAGAACTAAGATGGAAATTGAAGCTAGCTGGATACAAACCTAAGACAGATCTTGTGGTACATAATGTGGATGAAGAAGAAAAGGAGGATGCTTTATCCCTTCACAGTGAGAGATTGGCAATAGCATTTGGGCTGATTAGTACTAGACAAGGAACGACGATTAGAATAGTAAAGAACCTGCGAGTTTGTGATGATTGTCATGATGCTATAAAGATGATCTCTCATCTTGTTCAAAGAGAAATTATTGTGCGTGACCGTAGTCGGTTCCATCATTTTAGAAATGGCAAATGCTCTTGTAATGATTTTTGGTAGTGAAATAGAGAAAATGGACATATGGTTATAGTCATAACTAAGGAAGCAGGGCAAGATCTTCTTGACGCCATGGATGAGAAAGATGCTTCTGGAAACAAGGTACTTAAAGATGTTGGCCTCTGGATATCTCAGAAGATTAAGGTACTTCATATGATCAAGAATATTCTTAATGTATGATTATTTTACTAAAATTTCATGTAATGCGAACACGGTCAATTATTCTTTAACGTTGTTTCTGTGCCTCTGCTAGTTTTTGTTTTTGGGATTTTCAACTGAACATTTGTTTAATCTTCTACAATAGGGCCACTTTGCAAGGCAAAATAAGATGCCCTTCACTCTTAATTATATAGGTAAGTTTCTCTAATTTCGTCCTCGTAAACATTAGAAGTTTCATTTAGTATAACCAAGACAGACATTTGAGGAGTACTTAACTGAGTTATCTGGCAGATCCTACTTACATGATCCGGGTAATTCTAAGCAATGCATCAGACAATGTCTATTGTACACTTCTTGCTCAGAGTGCAGTTCATGGGGCAATGGCAGGGTATACCGGCTTCACAACCGGCCTCGTCAATGGAAGACATACATATATTCCATTTAATGTGAGTTACACCTTATGCTATTCCAACAATCTATAATTTCTTTTCACTGCTAGTGCCTGAGTGAAGCAATTAATGGTTCTGCATTTTCCATCCAAGTTTATGTGTTCACCACTAATGCAGAAGGATGGGGATGAAAAGCAGCCAATAATAGAGCACGATGCTTGCTTGCTTGATTTCCTTTTTTACTTTCCCTAAGTTTCTAGGAAGAGTTGGTATTTGAACAAGATTAGAATCGTTTCTGACCAAAAGATATCATATTTGGATGGTGACGAATGTGAGGATAAACAACCATCAGAAAATAATGCCCAAAACCATATCACGACGGAAAAGGCAGGAAATAAGTAGACGTCAGCTTCTTCATATGCTATCATATGCGGGGGAATATAGCTTGGAGAGTAAGCGATTTTTAGTTCTTTTATTACATTGGCAATTTCTACATTCTTTTATTTTTTTTTAAATTAAGCTCATGCTCCAGCTTGGTTGAATCATCTGTATTTTGCTTATTAACTGGACTAATGATGTCTCTTGAAAGTTAAGGAATAAAAGAAAACAATCAAATAAAGGAAACTTGAGCAATATACGAGCTTTATTGCATTTGCTTTGTGAAAAATGGATCTAAAGATATCTATTGATGGTGTTAACAATTTATTAACAGAAGGACTTGTATATTTAATGTAATAAATTATAAGGATATAATAAAAAGAAATAAAACTAGAGGAACCTGATTCAAAATCTGATAAAACTATAAGAATTGGCAGATTAATTTTCTCTTTGGTAAATTAGTCCTATATTTTTTTTAAAAATATTTAATCTTTAGAAATTTAGTTGTAATTGAGTCATAAAATGTAGGACTAATTTCATAAAATGTAATTGAGTCATATATTTTTTTAAATTAGTCCTATATTTTATTGCATTTTGAATTGTGATCTTTGTGAACACTAGAAATTAAATGGTTAATTTCTCCTTGAAATTTGTTGGCCAAGACAAAAAAATATACAATTTTTATTTGGAGTACAGTAGTTGCTCAATTTCCCTTTTCAGTAGTACATGAAAGATTTTATATCAAACTTTGGGGCCTCATGAACGCTCGAACACATTTTACTTTGAACTAGAGATCACAAATCAACTTCCCATATTTTTCCCCGTAGTTAGGGTTTGCAACAATCAAATAATAACTGGTAACATATGTCTATGGAATATCAATGGACTATGGAGGAGCAAGAATATACGTTCATAACACATGCTGGATATATCAAATAGACCCCCCATCTCTACCGTGCGACTGGTACAGACAGTTTACATCACATACTTTCCGGATCTAGAAAGCTGCCAACTTGGGAATGAAAAAACTAGCACTTGTATACGCCAGAGGGCTCTGCGTTCTGAACAATCCAAGGATGTTCCAGAAGCTTGTGCAATGGTAGGCGTTGAGCGGAATCCTTCACCAGCATCTGTTGCCAAAAAATAGCAAAGGGAAGAAATGCTCAGACAAAATGATTGACAAATGTTGAGAGGGAAAAGCATGAGTATTGCACATAAAAGGAAACCTGACTGATGAGGTCCTTTGCAGCAGAGGACACAATTGGTTTGGGCGGGAACTTGAGATCCACTTGGATTATTCTGCAACATATGATCAGAATGTCTATATGCATAACAATGAAAGAAGTCATATATAGATTTGATTTCACAGTCATCATGTAAATCAAAAAGCACATGAGGTTCATCAACGTCCCACGGATTATACAATTGGTTTGGGCGGGAACTTGAGATCCATTTGGATTATTCTGCAACATATGATCAGAATGTCTATATGCATAACAATGAAAGAAGTCATATATAGATTTGATTTCACAGTCATCATGTAAATCAAAAAGCACTTGAGGATTCATCAACGTCCCACGGATTATACAAATGCTAGTTTAAATTCTGATGCTTACCTTCTGTATGTCTCAGAATGTTCTTTAGCCTCAAAAGGAGGGACTCCATAGAGAAACTCATAACACAGGACACCAAGGCTCCATATATCAACGCTTGCATCATGTTCTACGCTCTCCACTGTTGAAGCATCAAAGTAAAGAAATTGGGAGTTACATCGGAAAAAATTATGCTTGTAATGGTAAAAATTAATGAAAGATGGAAATCAACAAACGCATTGATACATACCCATCTCAGGAGGAAGATAATCTAGTGTTCCACACATGGTCCGCCTGCGGTTAAATGTGTGCACCGACCACCCAAAGTCTGCAATTTTCAGTTCGCCCTGACAAATAATATGATCAGCACAAGATAAACAAAACCAAAAAGAAAAACATGAAAGAAACAACGGTCTAGATAAACACACCTGGGCGCCAACAAGAAGGTTCTCAGGTTTGATGTCCCTATGTATTACATGCTTTCCATGGCAATATATGAGGGCTCGGGCCAAGGAAGCAACATACTGCCTCAATCTCAAATGAAAACAAAAACTAATCAACTTTAAAAAAAATCAACAGAAAAACAGCTAATAATGTTTTCTGACAATAGCATTCTCCTCATCATTTATAACACAAGACGGCTCAATTATACATTCTATTTCCCTGAAGTTGGAAGAGTTATCAAAATATTTCCAGTTTTTGTACACTTGATTCAAATTAAGAAAAATAAAGCTTGAGTTAGTATGGTGAGACCACATAAATTAAGAAACAAAAACTTCACAGGGGGAGGAAAGGATATAGAAAGGATGAGCACAGTTGCATGATATGTATATGTACTTACAGTAGCTGCCCGTCTTTCACTGAAATATTTGCATTTCTGTAATTCCTTGTAAAGTTCACCTTTGGGTGCATACTCTAAAATCAAATAAACTCGTTTCTGCAGTGTAGTAGTTTGATAGACAATATGTTAATAAGCAGTGTAATCTCCCCTTCTCATCAATACATAGAGGATCTATCAGATCTCAGAAGAAAGAAGAGGAACCTGATCATAAAAGTATCCATAAAGGCGTAAAATGTTGGGATGTCGCAGATGACTCTGGATTTCAACTTCTCGCCTAAGCTGATGCTCAACTTGGGACTGTTGCAATTGGCTCTTGAAGAGGACTTTCAGAGCAACAATGTGATTACTCTGTTTCCGATGCACATATTTCTTCAAATTAATTAATTACATAGACAAATAAAGAAATAGAAAAGGTGAATTTTCACAACTATAGTAGCAGAGATCTGATTTAACCATTGCCCGACATAATAACCCAAAATTTCTTTTAAAAAAATGGCCACAGTTGGAAATGGCAATTAAAGTAAGAAAGAAAAACTTACTCTCTTTTCTCTGGCCAAATAGACATGACCGAATTTTCCCCTTCCAAGAGGCTTTCCAATATCAAAGTCGTTGAGGGTCCACCTTCTGTTGTCCACAGCAGAAGCCTCAGAAGAAGTCTGAAATTGAAGGAAGAAAAAAAAAAGAGTTAAGATATCTTCGAACACGCCTCGCATATGCGAGGGCAAATCTTGTTGTAAATGGCTCCTATACATATTTGGAATTCAGGAGGAGCCCGAGGCTTCAATTGGACCGCCTAGATTTGAAATTCCTATTCCTAACTAGTTTAAAATTTAAGTTCAGGGGAAAGGACGATCTTAAGAAGAACGAGAAAAATAGAAGAGAAGGAAGACTTGACGTCTTCGACGACTATAATTCCACGATTCACGAATTCTTTACGCTCTTTGTTAATAACCGGAGGTTCCAGAATCGCATTGACAATTTCAGATATCTTTGATCTTTCTCTATTTCCAAGTCGAACATTACAATCATTGCATTCCATAGAAGAATCAAAAGTACCTGCAACAATACCTAAGACATTGAACCGGAAACCCTAGGTTCCGGATTCGGCAATGCAATCGGGAAATCGATTATGAGAAATGGGAGTCATAGTAGAGAAAAATACCATGTCATATTGTATTATGGACTACCTTGTCATGAGATGGAGGCTGAGGCTGTGTCTCTGCTGCAATCGCCATGAGTTCGCGACGGACCGAGAATTACGATTCGGAGAAGAGAGGTGAGACGAATAGGAGCTTGCAATGACAGGCCGGGAAGGGAGAATTATTCAATGAGCTTTACAACGGTCGAGTGCTGTTTATCCGCCACGTGGTCCAATACTGCTCAAAACATTTTTCAAAAAGGGGGGGGGGGGGGGAAGAAAGAAAGAAAGAGGAGCGTCCTTTGAGATCTGAGTTTTTAAACCGCGAAGTCATTAATTAGAAGCCAGCCAGCGAGGGGTTAGAGTAAGTTTCAAGGATTAACTCTAAAAAAACAAAGAAAAGCTCCATAATAGTCTCTGGCGAAGGATCCAAATTTCTTTTAACAAACAAAAAAATCTACAACTCATGAAGATAATTTACCAATCCCACCCAACACTTTTAATTAATAATTTGTTACAGCCCTCGAACTCGATTACGCACCCTTTTGCCTTTGAGCAAGATTTTGTCACCTCTTAAAAGAAAATTATCGTGCATCTTAATTAATTCATCATCAATTAGACCAAGTTCGTACCAACTTTGAGATGAATCGCGCTTATGAGGAGCAGGAGCAGGGGTAGTTTGTGCTATTAGTATTTGGTATTCAGTGCCCATCCTCAAATCCCAACGGTCTAATTCTTTTTTTGTTTGGTTATGATGTGCTAAAAATGGGCTCACGGTTGCTTGTCCAGCCCATTCCATGAAAAGGGCTCGCCATCTACCAGCCCAGCTTTCACGGGTTATGGATCATGACCACTCGCTTCCCAACATCCGTTCTACATTGAGAAAATTACCTGTAAGGTCAATTCAGGCACCTATTTGTGGTCAATTTTCTTATCTGAGACCTTGGAGCAATTCTTTTAATTTTTAAAGGCATTAATTATGCTAGGACAAAAAAAACAAAGATCAGAGTATATGTGCCGGCTAGGGGTGTTCATGGGCAGGGCGACCCCCTGCCCGGTGCCTTACCCAAAAAAAGCATGGGCTGCATTTTGCAGCCCGATGCCCGGCCCTGCCCGGTAAAAGCCCTAACTATTTTGGGTTGGGTATGGGCGGGCTGGGCGTGGGCGGGTTGGGCATGCCCAAGTTGTGATGCCATGCTCATGTTGTGAAAAAAATCTGCAATTATAAACTTCTAAAATAATATCATATTTATATGTCTTCAATAGTTAAATAATATCTATAATCCACTAAAAATAAGGTAACAAAAAGATAATAATTAAAGTCTTGAAATTCATTGCATATAAAAAAAATCTTGAAGTCTAAGTAGTTTATAATTACAACTTTACATTAATTTCTCAAATGTTGACAAGGATGAAGTATCTAAAAAAATAAAATAAATAATTATAATTTATAATGTAATCATATTATGATTAATAAAGTTAAAAAAATTAATGTAGTTATAAATATTAAAAGATGCAACTTACGTACTTAACTACTTATATTTCTAAAATGACCCTTTAGTCACCAGTAACTATCATATTCTCCTTTCTAAGTGTAGCATCTACGGAGAAAATAAAAAAAATAAAAAAAGGGGTACTTATGGGCAGGGCAGGGCAGGGCAGGGCAACCCCCTGCCCGGTGCCCAGCCCGAAAAAAGTATGGGCTGCATTTTGCAACCCGATACCCAGCCCTGCCCTATATTTATCGGGCTGGGCAGGGCTATTTTTTCGCGAGTTCAGGTGGACATACCGGGTCGCGGGCTCTATGAACACCCCTAGTGCCGACTGCCGAGTATTTATACCTCTTGCTGGCACAAAGTGTAGAAGCATTACGGTAGGAAGACAGAGAGATCTTTTTTAATAAAAAATAATGAGTGTAAAACAAGATGTCTGCGATTAATATTGGCATAAATAATTTTTTTTTTCGATTCGGTAATTCAAAAGAAATTAAATTCAAAAGATTGCTTTTATAACAAATGGTGATTTTGAATTATTTCCCTAGAGAGAGTGGTCAAAAAGGAAATGGGTGAAAAGGGGGCATAGTTACAATGAAGGGGGACACTGGTCAGTTAAGGAGACAGGTGTTGGTGAGGTGTGAGATGCAATTTCATGCAAAGCCGCCACCGGACTCGATGCATTCTCAACTTGTGCCGCGTAATCTGCCATTTTGCTCCACCTCTTTCCTATATACAACTTCCCTCCCTCTTCACATTACACTCTGAAATCTCTCTTTACCAAACATCCTTCTCTCAAATATCCCACTTCTTCTTCCTCACCATGTCTGACTATTCAAGACCAGCCTACTACGATGAGATCTCCAACCGGAACCAGCCTCCCGCACGCCAAGCCGTCAAGTTCGTGACGGCTGTCACTATCGGAGTCACACTCTTGCTCTTGTCGGCGCTCACCCTCACCGGAACTGTTATAGCCTTGATCGTGGCAACCCCGCTTTTGGTTCTGTTCAGTCCCATCTTGGTCCCTGCAGGGATAGCCGTTTTCTTGGCTGCTTCTGGGTTTGTGTTCTCTGGGGGCTGCGGCATCGCGGCCATAGCTGCATTGACGTGGATATATAACTACGTCACCGGCAAGCACCCGGCCGGTTCAGATAGGCTTGATATTGCAGGCGGGTTGATCGGAGATAAAGCCAGAGACGTGAAGGAAAGGGCCAAGGACTTTGTGACTTATGCGCCGGGAAGGGCTCAGGATGCCATTATGGGGCATCAAGCTTACGCGTCTGGTTAATTGAGGGTGGATTGATTTCATTTGAGTCTGCATGTCGAGTCGTCGTGCGTTGTAGTGTTGTATCTTGTGTGTTAGTGTCGTGTTGTTCTGGTTTTTGTTCACTGCTGTTCGCCTTTGTAGCTAGTTCCCTACCACCACATATATTTGTCCAGTCTTCTTAATAAATCTCTTTTCCGGCTCTTAAGTGTTCTCTCTTGTTAGATATGTGGTAGACAAGAAATAATAAGACCAGCATTTAACCACCAAGTGACTCGCAAAGTCATTATTTCCTCGTAGGCAAACGGAAGCATTAGGCAATCTTTATATGAATAAGATGTTTCAAGTGTTAAAAATACTTCAAAGAGAAGTAATCGATAATCGTTAAAGCAGTTGCCAAATCTTGGCCAACAAAAAAGTGGGAAAGCATGCAACTTGTTATCAGAACCTCACCTTCGTAGAAAGGCAATGGCTTGAATCGGTGTAACCCCTCGTCACGCCCCAGAATAAAGCTTAAGCACGATAAGTGAAAAGGCAATTTTTTTCATCAGAAAGCGTCTGACTCATCTGAAAGGGCAAGTATACTCTTGAACATCAACCGAGTATTACAGATGATTTAAGGTTCTTGCTTGCAGTCTGAGAATGATAACTGGTATGGTTCAAAAGTTGTCAGAGAGACCACTGACCAAGTAGAGCCACGAAGATAACACATGCTAACATTGTCATCTATAATAGCATAGGTATACAGATATCGCAATAAATTTTCGGGTTAAAAAAAATTGGATATCGCATGAAATTTCACTGCATACATATTCCCAGTGGAATTATATTTGGAAAAACAAAACACTGAAATTTCACGGTAGTTATGATCTGACAAAGATAGCATTCACAAATGGAACAAAATGCTAAAAGTAAGCATTATTTGAGAAAAGTCGATAGACAGTTCTCTAGTCCGTGCTCATTAGCATGATATTTACACTCCAGGGAAACTCCAAGGACCAAAAGGCTAATTTAAAATTAGGGGTTACAGTAATGAATGTCTATATTTCTTTTTCCTTTTTTTTTATTTTTTTCTCTTTACTTTGAATTTCTGTATAACTATTTGTCCCCAGTCGCGTTTTACTCCACCTGTGTCAATATATTTGACCTATTCTAGAGATCATTATGAAGATGTGACATATCAAGAGAATTAATTAGGAAAGGGAAGGAGAAAAATAAAGGGAAGAAAACTAGTTAATGTGGAGTATATGACCATCATGACTGCCAGAACAGCTCAAAATCGTCACTATACAACGAGCGGTCTTGAATCTCCAGATTGGCAACATGCCAATTAACGAGTTGAGACTGGAATAATTTACACAAAACCAATCCAGCTGGGAATATCCACCATTCACTTTCGTCCCTGCATCCACAAACAGTGAAGCCACAGAAAGACAAGTCAGATTTTCCCACAAATGCAGCTCTAATGAAAGGCAAGAAACACACTTACATGCTAATACTCCATGGTTGAAAGCTGGGATGTTTTTTACTGGATGATTGAGAGTTGTAATGGATATATCCGCAAAGAAATGCAACCACCTTCAGGAAAAAAGATAAAGACAAAGCATTCCCAATTTAAAAATGCACAGGAAGGAAATGAAATATCACACATCGCCAATCAGATGAGTTGCAATAACTCACGACATTTATGAAGGACGAAAGGTTCCACAGGGCATAAACACGCGCAAGGCCTGCAGAATGCCTTGGTCCATGACTGAAGAGGGCATTAATTCCAGCAGGAAATGGAAGAAGAATGCCAAAAGGCAATATAAACAAAACAAGGAAGACATCCACCAAAGAAATTGAATACAACTGCAGCAAAGTAAGCAATACTAAACTAAAATCTCCTAGAAGCAGCATCGAAATCAATAAACCAACCAGATCCTGCAATTAACGCTAGAGGAAATGAGAAATGTGTGCGTTTTAAAATGATGGCAATAAGGATAATAGAATTGGCAGCTCATAAGTTAGAATAGTCAACGCAGGATACCTGATGTCCAACAGGCTTTGTATTATGAAGGATAAGAGAGAAAAGATAAAATATCTCTCTCTTTTCTTCAAGCATCTGTAAACTGTTTGAATCTATGATAGTTCCATGAGTCTTTCGCCTTGTATAGTTGTCATCAATTATTTCACTTGAGCTCAAGAGTGCTCCTCGTGGAGAAGAATGCTCCTTCTTCATGCTCTGAACCCTGGAAATAAAAGGATCAAATAATTCAAGGTTTTTTTTTAAAAGAAAGAAAGATGAACTATCTCATATCAGTGATACTATCCTCATCTGCATCATCACGATATCACATCATTTTTTTTATAATTTTTGGTCAACGCAAAATTGTCATGAAGATAATCAAAAGTTCCAACTCAACAAATCTGGATTATATATGCACTTGAACATCATTGTCTGTATGTTTTATAATGCACACAAGGACGAAATACTAAAATGTATATCATGGTTTCCCATTTGGAAGCTGTAAAGAATAAGTACCAGGATATTTCCTCAACTCTTACTGCTCCATCAATACTTCCTTCATTGGGGGCAGGGCTAGTTCCTTCGTCAAGTGCATGAACCACAAGTCCATATTGGCAAGAACCACTAGTTGAAGCCTGAAACCAGGCAAGATCAACCCGCATACCATGGATTCTTAATGCAGGATTGGCATGAGTCTCCAGCCATCTGAGGACAGATCGAAATGTTACTCTTAGTCTTCCACGGCGAACTAACCGCAATTGTGCATTCAAACCCGCAACCAATCGGTACCATGTGGTGGGAGGAACTGACTGCAAACATAAAAAAGATATACAAATATCAAGTTTCCTCAGAATGGACAACAAAATTTAGCCCTCTGCAGCACAAATGAATTTGTCTCTGTAAGATGAAATGCAATTCATTTGAGTTCCTCAAAATCAATAAACAAACCTGACTCATGAGACTGGTAAGGATATTATCATTGTGAATAGAGAATGGAGCCATATAACTTCCATCACCTCCAAAAAGTAACGACATTGGGTATCTTTGATATAATCGAGGAGGGAGGTCAGTTCTTTTTTCATCCCCACCAAGAAAGAAGTCCACATATGCAAGCATCAAGTCAGAAGTTGCAGCGACCTAGAACACTCCAGCCATGTTAAACATTCAGACAGAGCAAAAAAATACTCAGATCAGATGTATACTCAAACTCAAATGCAGATTACAAACCACTCAAAATAAAAATTAAAAACCCCAACTCCTGATGATTGGCTCTTCAATACAAGGTAACAACAAAAACAAGTGTACATCAACTGTGCCTTTGTCCCTTTCTTTTAATAATATCTACAACATATCGAGGAGGGTGGGCAGCAATCTACCACCCGCATCCCAATTGATTACTTTGTTTTCTATCAGTAACAACGAAAACAAATTAACAAAATAGCCTGCACAATATGACAGTTATTTCCTATTGTCATCTGCATCAGTCCACAAATAGCCCTTAACAGTGCAGATAACCACCAGCTCTAACACTAACTGGTAGGCAAGGAATTATAGCTTACCGTATGCATGTGCATTAGGACAAAGATAAAGAATGCACCTAAACCAAATCAATTGACATACAAATCAGTTGAACAAAAGACCATTCAAAGATATACCTTGATCCCCTCATATAGTGCTCTTGAACGACAAGAACGAAGGCAAGCATGATCATACTCTGATCGAACAAACTCACGCAGACGTTGCAGGTTCATCCTTCGGCGCCATTGCTGCCATGACCATGCAAGAGGATATGCAAGGACAGAGAGAATGCTATACACTGCTCCCTCCCACCACTGATAAGCTGCTATAGCATTAATCTCATCCACAAATTTATTGAATGCACCCTCATATCTACCATATCAAAGTAAAAGATCTCCATCTCAACATATCACCAAGTAACATGATTTGACAAGAATCAAACAAAAAAATTTTCCACAGATTCAAAAAGAACCAACAAAAAAAGAATCACTTACACAATCTCCTTTATTTGCTCAGGTGGCATATGCGGGAGATGCCAAGGTTCACTAAAGGTATTAGGTCCCATAAAGTACATTCTGTGCACATGACTCTGGGACTCCTCAACTCTATTCGTTTCCAGGACCTAGCCAATGCGCAACAACTCGTCACCACCACAGCAACAATGGGAAAAGGAAAAAGGGTAGGGAGGGGGGGGGGACACTGCAGATGACACTAGTGAGAAGTCTAATTATCTTACTTTATTGTTTCACAATGGATGGAAACAATAAATAAATAAAAAAGAAAAACCATAGATATTGAGGCAAACCTCATTTAGTGACTCGAGGAAAGGGAAGGAGTGATCTATTTGAGAACCATGCTGGGTGGGAGCTGGCCCTGGTGATTCATCAACCCCAACAAATTTCATCCGTGCCACACTAAGCACCAATGCTAATAGTATCAAGAGACCGATAAGAAAGAGACCAAACAACCAGGGCCCGCCAAAGGTGTAAATTAACTCTTCAAGCGCTGTATAACACTGTGGCATGTGATATCTGTCTGAAATGCATTTGTAAGGGCACGGCGTTTCAGAAATACCACCTACAAATGGGGAATCATAATTTACGCATTGGCATAGAAGATATTATTAAGATATATCAAGGCAACAAGTTTAACATTTGGAAGCACAACCTCCCACCACACCCTCCCCCCTCAAAAAAAACAAAGAAATCCTTTTGCATGCCTATGAAATTTAAATGACCATTAAATTGATACTTTTACCTCGGACAGAAATATAAACAGCGCGATGGGGCAGCTCATTTGCAGGGCAATGGCGGCAAAGTGAACGATCAGATCCAGTAACATTCTTATAAGTTCCAGCTGGACATTCCTAAAGGTAAAGGAAAAGTATCAAAACCTGAGCGGGAACTTTAGTAATAGAAGCACTAGTTAGCTCTCACAAGATAGAAAGCAACAAAGCAGCAAGGGAATGGAAGAGAGAGCCACTGTTGATTAGAGAATGTTAATCTACCCCTGTTGTGTTAACTATCTACTGCTCATGCCTAGGTGATGAGGCAATGCAGAATAGAATGAATCATTATGATGCAGCATTATCCAGCTAAGGTACCATTGTCAGCAGCACACACAATGAGGGGCTAATTTGTTTCTCATTTAAACACATTTCCAGTCCATAGGTGTTCAAGTAGAGGGGTATTTGAGTCTATTAGACCTATCTAAACCTAGAAAGACACTGGACAAGTCATTCAATTGCTTGAATTGTTGCAGTGCATGACAGGCAGTTAGAGGAAACAGAAGAAAGTAAAGTTAACAGTATCCCTATGTAAGTTCTGCAGCCACAACACAGTGCTGCCTATTAGCTTCTCATTCTAGTCACCAAAACATCACGTCTATGTTTGCATTTTATCAAGTACATTTCCCTTGGATATATCACTGTTGGAAATGTAATCCATGCACTAGAATCTCTTCAAACAACATATTTTAGAGGTTACAACATGAAGGATGCAGAACCTATATTACAAGCAAGCAGCAAGAACCTGTCAGTTATTCTCCACATATATTTTTATTAACCTTTGAAAACTAGCAGACTTTCCAACAAGACGAGTAAAAATAGGGCCGCACACATCGCATAAACATGTAATACTCAACATGATAAGCAAGATCCCAGAAAAAAAGAGAGAAATTAAAACAAGAGCCGAAAGAAATAAAAAATAAAGAGAAAAATAAATCTACCTTGCAAAATGTACCATAGAGACCTTTAGGGCAAGCTTTCCCAGATATTGTTCCGTTTTCTCCAGATCCACCCTTGCCTCTACCTTTCCCTCCCCTATTATAATTAGATTAAACCATAAAATTTCAGGAATCAACATTATGACATATATGAATGAAAAACAAAATATCATTAACATGTGCAAGGGGGAGGGGGAGGAAAAAGGAGAAAAAAATAACATCTTAAGTCATTCTCATGCAAACATGCCTACTAAAGATTTCACTTTGGTAAAGGAATGTGAAGAAAGAAATTATAATCACTTTGAAGGGCATAGGACCAGTAAATACAAAGGAATAATCCAAAGAAACATTTATTGCACCTGCAGCTATTATTATATAATATGAAGTTAATACCAAAAGTTTTAAGTTAGCCTGCTTATGAGTAATGAAAGAATTCTCATGCATACCCAGTATGTATGCTGCCTTCCACACTAGCAATGGGCAGATAAACATCGCCAGTGGGAATGTCAGACCAATGAAAGTGAATTCTTCCTCCACCACCACCACCGCCTCCATTAGAGCTGCTATATCCCCCCATACTAGAAAGAATAGCTGACTCCCCAATGGCCAAGGTATGGAGAAACAGAAGAATAGTTCCACCAGATCCACCCCCAGGACCACCAAAACTATCAAAAGTAACAATTTTTTCTCTTCCGATTGCTCCTTCAAAACTGTCTCCATCAGCTCTTACGGAACCTTGAATAGATAAACTTGACAAAGGATGTTCTAAAGACCCTATGACTGCTCAAGCATACATAAAACATGAATGAAATTATAACAAAATTTGTGGTGATCAACATCTAACAATATAAAACAATAACTTCCTACTGGCTGAATACAAACTTACCTATGATACCGCCACCAGCTGTGGTGCCAACTGAGCTATCATTTCCGCTTCCACTGCCAAGTTCACAGGGCAGGATGTTACTCCCATATGACATGCCACCCTCAATGCAACTATCATTAAAGCATGCCTTCCCACCTTTACCACCATGCCCACCACCACTGCCAATGCTGTTATTTAGCAGACTTCCTCTGCCCAAACCACCTGTGCAACCTGCACAAATCATTGTCCTAGACAGAATGAATCTAGGAAATGTACAGTAATTTGGTCAACAAGTGACAAAATCCCTAACAAGGAAACACACCCATTCCAGAGGCAGATATTGTTCCAGAAGACTCAATACTTATAGTCCGAGCTCTATGGAAATGAACAACAGAACCTTTTACAAGGCCTTGAACATTGATGTCCTCAACTCGGCAGATCTACAAAGACCACATATAGAGCTTTCAATTTGCTTACTGATGCATAACCATAACACAAATCAGTACACGGTCTAAACTAAAAAGAGTACCTGAAGCGTGAATGACAAGGATGAGTTAACATTGCAATCTTCAGGAGGACGAAGTAACTCAGGAGGGCAATCTTCCCTTTCACAGTAGAGCTTTGGCGTCCTGACATTGGCAAAACATGGAGAAATAGAAATATATCACACATCAGACTGGGGGGGCAAGTTGATGAATGATGATTTGACCAAAATCAAACTTACACATCATCTGTTGTTGCATTCTCCAGTGGACCACGCAGGACAGATCCAGGCCCAACCTACAAAGATGTCAAGCAAGTTACTGTTTTAGAGGTAGGGCAAAGAAGCCTTCACCAGAAAACAAGCAAGAGCACAATTTCTATGATCATGGCCAGTAAACAAGCAAAAACACACCAGAAAACACATCACAGTAAAAAGCATTCTTCCTATTAGATGTGACTTTAACGCCACTTAATCAGTTTTTTAGCGAAATTGAAATCATCTGAGGCTGTAACTTAGGTTGTTAAAAGGCGCACCAGGGGGCTTCAAAAAAACACAATTTCTATGATCATGGCTATTATTTAGGGCCAAAATGTTGGTAATATTTTGGCATTAGCTGTTGGTCTCTCAGACTCAAATCCAGTCCAAATTGTTAAAAGGGAAAAACCTAAATTGCTAATAACTATTTTAAAAAATATTATAACTAAAATAAAAAAAGTGGCTCACATGAATGCTGTAAAATAGGGATAGAACCAAACGCTGTGCTTCTATCCAATCCCCTTGGCCTGATAAATTTAGTAGACCTTGGCCATGAACTCCCAGGTTTGCATTAGAATGTATCACAGAAGCCTCCTGTCAACACAGCTAGACATGACAAAAGGAAACATAACATATGCAATAATATGCATAAAAAAGAGTTCTATGACACAAGGACGGTTCAAAAAAATTGGCATTTCAATGTCAATCATTCAAATAACAACTGGACAACTCAAAACTTGTCATGTTGCAGTCCGTGTCCATACTCCTTAAGAGTTGTTAAATACCTTGAGAACAACCAAATTACTAGCCTCAAGTAACGAAGTTGCAACTGTCACGTCTCCCCCACCATCTATGAGCAATTTTGAGTTCCACATCAAGAACATTTTTACAGACATGCGTAGAGCACCATATACCTTTTATACACAAAAGTACATAATTAATACATTACATGTAATCGTGCCTAGTTAGTACTTTGCAAACAAGAGACGTTTATGATCAGGCTATGTTTGAAAAAGGTAACAAAAATCAGAAGATGTACAATATAGAACTTTTAAAAGAAACATCGGAACCTTTAACAAAATTGTGGAACTTGGAAAACGCAGACAGTGTCCAGTTACCTTTATCACAGAATCACTCATCAATAGTTCTTCAGCCAATAACTCAAATTCTGATGACCCATAGTGCCGCAGCCCAAAGCTCAACACTCCATTCTGCAAGAGACTTATCTGTCCTTGCACCTATGTAATGCACAAGGATAGAAGCAGATAAGTGAACTGATGTCCTAACGTGCAAAGTACTTTTTTACAAACCAGATAAAAAAATAACATAATTACCATATGGACAGGGAAAATCTGACCTAAACAACAAATAAAAAGTAAACCATAGGCCATAGGAGGGTAAGAATTAGTAATACAAGCCAGTATTAAAGATACGTATCAGCAGATAGATAACAAGCTAGAAGCATCTATGAATCAATATGCGAACACACTCAGACTATGATTCTTGACACTTCTTCCTTTGTATCTCCAACATTTTCGCAAATAGTTACTTTCTGCAGTTCCTCAATCATATTGAAAATTTATACTGCAAAGTTGCTTCAGTATAAATTGATTAAAGAATTTTTCAAGAGGATCAAATTATTTCTCAGTGCACTAGGCATGACTGCAAGCTTTTAAGAGCACATGCACTGCAAAATCCATCTAAATATATAATTACAAACCTGGACCCGACTCCAAAGCAAAGGAACTGTGGCCCTGGCCCTGTTCCGCACATAAACATTAGTCCACAGAGGGTGGTTAGGAAAATCCAAGAGCAGTGTCTCTGTATCAGTTGACATGTTATAATTATCAACTATGAGGCTCCGAGGAACCGCATCATATAAAGTCCCGGAAGCACCTGCATTTTCAGGACAGCTAGAGCTGCTCCCACCTGAAAAAAGAAATCATTAGTGCAGTCAACAAGGCCGATGATACTTCTGTTCCCAAAAAAAGGGACTGATGATAAGACTGCAGACCAAACATAGCAGAGAAAATGGTGTATACATGCAGAACTCAAAAATCATCTAATATTATCCAATATCCAGCATGCAACAATAGTTACAGACAAATAACAATGGACAATTAACTGCTAGAAATATGTACACAAGCAACAAAATTTTAAATAAAAAGCAAACCATCAAAACTCTAGTTACTTCCCAGTAAGCTTTTCCCTAGAACTTGAACACCCCCAGTCTAGTATAGCAACGAAATTCAGTTAGTGTAGGCTGATTGCTGAATAGCCACCAGATGAAAGGCCAGAGAGATGGGCTCATTAAGTTAGTGAAATAGAATAATGGCCTGTCAGATGGTGGTACCCCCATCCTATTTAAGAAGTGCAAAGTAGATCATTGGAATTAGTTCACCCTTCAATTAGATAAAGCTAATCATTTACAATGAACAACTTATTATCCACAAAGGCACACAAAAAAAATAGTAAGTCATCTGTTTTTGTAGGTGCTTGTCATGGATGAGGCTCTTCAACTCTGGTCACCAAATGATCTAAATCTACCAAAAAAATTATAGTATGGAGCAGTGATCACAACTTCCAGCAAACAAAATCCAGCCATAACAAGCAATTTCAAGGGATAAATCACTTCACAAAGAGTTAGGATGCTGAGAATACATAAGTATCCAAATTTTGCGACAATTACACATTCTCATAACAAAATTATTTTCAGGAAGGGGTTGGTGCCTTGGTGGGGGGTATCTGAAGATCACCATCTTGAAGACTTGCCCCACAGGTGAAACAGAATTCGTGCCAATATCTTATCATGCGAATTTGTTTATTCTAATTAAACTAGGGAGAGATCCTCAACACCCACCAGACCAAATAATGGCATACCATATGTAAGAGCTTAGCGTATATGAGTTCCTTTCCATAAAAGATAATCTAATTGAAGTGCGAGCACTTACAACATATGTTTTTTACCTTCAGCCAGCAATCAAGATTGAGCAAGGCATACTTCCAACTTCCAAAAATCAATGCACAAAACAAAATAAAAAACCCTCACCGTGCACATAAATTTTGGGGTCCTCGTGTCTACTGAAAACATCAACTGAAACTCTGCCGCCGCCGCCGCCAGCATAGCCTTTGCCTCCACAAGCACTTATCAGTCCACTGCCAGTCCTGGTTTCAAGAATAAAACCAAAAAATAGAAATGTCCTTATACATAAAAAGCAGATTTTTATGCAATTGCATTCAAGCACAAACAGACTTCATGTTTAACTATTGAACGTATCTTTCACCAAAAACTAAGAAAATAAGGAAGTTATATGTCCACGAATATTATTAATATGAGAAGAGATTATTTAAACTTAAGGCCAAGACAACTAGAATAAAGGTTCTAACAAAACAGCAAATAGATGTGAGACAACCAGTGAGACACTAGAGGTAGTTTTGATTAAACGGGATAGCGCAAGATTTTTACGAAGCAAACAACAAGCAATACTGACAACAGCAACGGTATGCTAAATTAACCAAATATAAAAATAATAATAATAAGAGGATGGGGATGAGGACGACGAAGAAGAGGAAGAACTTACATTCTGTAAGCCTTGATGTAGATGCTGCCTCCAGAGCCACCTCCACCTTTGGACCCTCCATCGCCCCCATCAGCCAAAACAGTTGCATTCATCTCAAGAAATTTATGAATGACCATCTTCACTCGCCCCCCACCCAACCCGCCATAATCTTCCTCTTTACTCGTTGATCCGCCCCGGCTCCCAAAACTTTCCGGAGCCTGGAGTGAAGCCCATGAATACGCATCCCCACCCCAGACATCCTCCGGAAGCTTTGTTTTGTCCACCAAACAGCACGCACCCCTCCCGCCATGTCCCCCGCCCGCCCCATCAACACCTTGAGGAGTGCCACTCGTCTGCGGAGGAGGCTGCCCTGCCATAGCCGTCGTGTTGACCATTGAACCATTCCGGAAGCTCGCATTTTGTGCAACCAACTCAAAACCTCCGGTGAGGATTGACGAGTTGTTACCTAAACTAAAATAACCAGTAACATTAACAGTTATCATACAGCCAGGACTCGGACAATGAAACTTCACCCCGGGTAGGATATAAAAATTGCCCTTCCCAGCTATGTACACGTCGCGGGTGAGGTTCACATCGTTCACCATCCGACACGTTGTGTCCAGTGACCCAACCCCACCAAGATCATCGACGCAGGAGACTGATGGTGGGTGTGGCGGCGGTGGTGGGGGAGCCGGTGGAGAGTAATCCTGATGAAAAAGGTTCCAACCAAAATCTGTTATGGGAAAATCCTGGTCCGAATCGCTGCTCGTCGATTCGTCACAGGCACACCGCCTCGCGGATACGACTGCGAGCACGAAGACAGCAAAGAAATGCAGATGCAGAAAACGAAATCGAGCCATTCACTGGTGACAGAAGTCATCACATTGGGGAGCTTAGATTCGGGTTTCTGAAGTGACTTTTGAGTCAGAGATCAGTGCAATGACCCGTCACAACCACCACGAGAAAGAGGCGTCTCCCAAATTACAACTCTAGGAACATCTACCCCGCTGAAAACCCTAGGAATCAAGGAGAGACAGACAGACCAGGGAGCAGAGGCATGAAAAATAGCAATTGGGAGAGAAGAAGCACGATGGTGAAGAGGGAGCTTTATTTAATTTTGGCTGTAAAGAAACAAGAAATATTCAAAAGCGGAGAGTTTCATGTGAATTCAGTGTTCTCTAGCGTTCTGATCGAACCTCTCTTGTTCCTTCCTTTTTCATTCCACGTGGGTTTATCTGGTTGGATGAAGTTTAGAAATTCAGTGAGATTGAGTATCGTGGATCATTTCAGCATCTACTGAACCTCACGCTGCTGCGAGGAGCGTTTAAGACACTCCTATAATTAAAAAAAAACAATAAACAGACGAAACGACAGTGAGAGTGACCAACGACATGAAGTAATTTCGTTTACAACTTAGGGTGTGTTTGGAACACACCCAAACCAAGGTTTTATAAGTCTTTTTAGGCAAAATTTTGGTTTGGAGAAATTTTAAAATAAATAAGTTTATTTATCCATAAGTGCTTTTGAGCAAAACCATGGTTTTGAATAAACTATTTAAAATAGCTTTTTCAACAGGAAAAGAGCTTATGGACTATCTAATTACTATATTACCCCTACTTT
This sequence comes from Leucaena leucocephala, assembly GCA_037074615.1. Lineage (NCBI taxonomy): Eukaryota > Viridiplantae > Streptophyta > Magnoliopsida > Fabales > Fabaceae > Leucaena > Leucaena leucocephala. The sequence goes on along the minus strand of CM073540.1, from coordinate 3,041,477 downwards.
TTCTTACATCATCTCTCCTCTCTTATACCTACCCCTCTCCTCTCTCCTCTCTCCTCTCTCTTCTTTTATCTCTATTTTTTCTTACACCCTCTCTCATCTCTCTTATTTTCTCTCTACCTCTCTCCTCTCTCTTACTTTAAATCAAATTATACCATTTTTAGTAATTTACTACCATAAAAAGTCATTCTAAAAATAACTATCCAAACACCTATTTATTCAAAACCACTTTTTTTCTATAAACTCTTCTCTAAAAGCCTTTTTTCATAAGTTGTCCATAAATTCTTTTTTTTCATAAATATTTTTTTAAAATTTTATCCAAACATGCCCTTTTATATGTAAAAAGTAAAAACACCCCTAACGTGTTACCTCGGAGATTCCCTATCCTGTTCGTAACAGCGCGAAACGACTGCATCCCAAGTGGGAGGGGATCAGCTACAAGATCGGGCCACGCATGAGAAATCCTTGGCTCACCGCCTCTGCTATTGTCCACTAAGTGCCTGTTTGGGAGCAGCGTTAAAAAATAAATTTTGAGCAAAATCGCAGTTTGAAAAATTTTTAAACAAATAAAAATTTTTGTTGAGAATTAATTTTGGACAAAACCTCGGTTTGAAACCTAAGTTTTGAATAAGCTACTGAAAATAGCTTTTTCTTTGAAACCTAGGTTTTGGATTATCCAATTACTATTATACCCTTACTTTTTCTTACACCCTCTCTACTCTCTTTTCTCTATTATCTCTCCTCTCTCTTCTCTCTTCTCTCATTCCTCTTTTTCTCTTTTATCTCTCATCTCTTATCTCTCTTTTTCTCTCTCCTCTCTCCTCTCTACACTCTCTTCTCTCTCCTCTTTCCTCTCTATCATCTTTCATCTCTCTTACTTTTAATCATATCATACCCTTTTTAGTAATTTACCAATATAAAAAGTGATTCTACTACTAATCATCCAAATATCTTTATTCCCAAAATCTATTCTTCCCAAAATCTATTATACCCAAAATCTATTCTCCAGAATCTATTCTTCCCAAAATCTATTCTCCAAAAGCTAATCCAAACACACCTTAAAAAATAAAAATATGCCAACTGATGTGGCAATCTTTGAATTTAATTATTTTACAAATTTTACTTGAACAACTTATTTATAGAAGATTGTGCCCGGTCAGGGTTAATATTCTCCGATACGTGACATTCACTTCTCTCTCTCGTATTTATTTGGATAAAGACACCTAAATTAATTTTAAAAAAATAATTAATATTTAAAAATATTTAAGAGTGTAATTAATATTTTAAATTAATTTTAGTGATACAATTAATACTCTAAAATATTTAAAAATATAATTAATACTTTAAATTAATTTTAGAGATACAATCAGCACCTAAAATATTTTAATTGGTACAATTTCTTACTTTTACTGAATAAAAATATAAATTTATATCTAACCCATGTCACGTGAATTTTTTATTTTGATATATTATTATATTATTATTTAAAAAGTCACATGTATCATATTTTTTAAATAAAAATACTAAACAAATTTAAAAAATAATATTATATATAATTCATATATAAATATTGAGAAATTTTACAGTTTATTTAGTATAATTTATTAAAATAATATTATACATATAATTTTAAATAATAATATATAAAAATAAAAAATTTATGTAATATATATCAAATAAAAGTAAGTATTTTTGTTAGTAAATGAGTAAAATTGTATCAATTTAAATATTTTAATGTGATAGTTGTATCTTTAAAATTAGTTTAAGTTGTTAATTACACTCTTAAATATTTTAGGGTGTTAATCACACATTTATAATTAGTTCATCGTACTAATTACACTTTTAAATATTTTAAAATACTAATTATTTTTTTAAATTATTTTAGGGTCCTGAATACATTTATTTTATTTATTTCATTTGAATTCTTCTTTTTTATCTCTCTGAACTCCCTCGCACCATTTCAGAAGGAGGGTAAAATATCATTTCTTCTCCTGCCCTCTCCTCCAAGGACTTTCAATGGCTCTGATCTGTAGTTATAGAGATCACAATCATGACAGGAGTTAACTTTCAACAGGATTTCTACAAATTTATTTCAGAAGATAAAATTTTTTTATAATTTTTTTTCTCATCTATCAAAAAATGCATCGATGAGTAACTGTATCAAATAAAATTTTGATAAATTTATTTTATAAAATAATTTTTTATAAATTTTCTTTTTATTTATCAAAAAAATTATCTCGATAAATACTCTTTATTATAAACAAATAAACGAAGATAAAAATACTTCTTGATGTGAGGTTAGAAGTTTTTATAGCTAAATTGATATACCCATAATCAGAAAAAAAAATATAAATAGAAAAGCCAGATATATTTATAAATCATTATAGGAAGAAATAAACAAGATATTATTTTACCAAAAAATAAGTGTTGAAGTAAGCTGTGTCACTGATGTATATCATTACTCTCAAATTTTGATTTGTTTGATGAAAATCTAAAATGTATAACCTCACAAAAATTTGTCTAATCATACGGCTATGTGTCAACACAAGTTTTGTTAATAAATTTTTGTATCTCGCACACTCTATGAGTTTTAAATAGAACACAAATTTCACTCCAGCAAGTTTTTCAGAGCTATGACTCAAAGCTCAACTTGCTAACTCTAGTGCATTTTTAATATAATTAGAGGCCAAATTTATATTTAGCTTTTTGACGTTAGAGAGGGGAAATAGGATCCCACCAAAATAGGTGGGATCTGATTTTTTCACCTCTAAAGGAAAATCAGGAGAGGCTACAAAATTAGTTCATAAAAAATAAGTGAAATAAACATTCGCGGCTAGAGATAAAATTGAATTTTTTCTTTCCCTTTTCAGATTTGTAATGAACCAAACGGCCCTTAATATTTTCTTCTTACAGCAGGTCCATAAAGCCTTTCAACCAGAATAAAAGTCAAGCATACGCGAATCGGTTCTTCAAAGTAATTTTCAATGCCATGTAACCTAATAATATATAAATTCTCTTGCAAACAGATCTCACTTGTAATCCCATTTTCTTCAAAAGAAAAATAATCCTCAATAAGATTGAACGATTTACAACCGTAGACACCGCCGTTTGACTTTGAGGGGAAAAAAATGGCTTTGATGGATATGAGGATGAAGACGCAAACAGACAAGGGGACAGGGACAGGGGAGCGGATGCGTGGGACTTTTTCAGTCGACGTAAATCAAAGAGTTGCTACCATGAAATAATGCGAGGTGGCATATTTTTATTGGGAAGATAGTAGATGACGTGTCAGTCGTTGCCAGAGGGCGGGGTCGGTGAGAATGGCTATAACTGATTTTTAGAGGCCTTGTTCATTGCTATTTTCCCCATTTATTCATTGTTCGTTGTTTTTGTTCTTCTTGATTTGGTTTTTGCAACCGGTTTGTTTTAAAGACTTTGTATTGTTATGTGATTGTTGGGTCTAATTTATTATCAACAGTATAATGGAATTCGGGGTTCCAACAAAGTTTTGGCGCAAAATAGATGTCCCAAGTCATCCTATATTTATGAGAGTCGACATTAATGAGTATAAAAAATTATAATCCTAATTATAAAAATTAATTTATTTTTTTTTATAGATTTATAAAATTTAATTAATTAATTAATTATAATTAAATATAACTCCAATTCATATTATATACTATTCAATCTATCAAAATTAATCAATTAATTATTATATTAATTATAATTAATTGATTTATTTGATTTTTTAGATTTATTTAAAAAAATTAACTGATTCTTGTAATTAATATAGAGATGATAATTTTATATGTAATGGATAATTTATCAACTCTTCATTCTAGTCTATTATTGAGGATAAGTTGTATAGAATAAAATTTGAGGATAAGTTTTAAAATAATATATGCACTATCAGTATTTAATTCTATTATGCATTTCTCAAATTTCATGTGTTGCATGAAGCTTATGTTTATTTGTTCTTAGTTGAAGAATGGGTGATTCATGATTTTTTGACAGTAGTTTATCTATTATAATTTTGATATTGCATATTAATATGTTAATGTACGTGCGCAAATCATTGTAGTTTGATTAAAATTTAGTTTTAACTTCTATAATTTTAAATATTAGTTTTTGTTCCTATAATTTCATAAAAGACAGGTCTAAGTTAATATCGAATACTTTTAATGAGTTTTAATTTTAATCTCTATAACTATTAAAATTATAATAATTTTTTATAAAATTATAAGAACAGAAAATTATAAAAATATTAAAATTAAAATTCGATCAAATTATAAATACTAATAATAATATCACAAGGGCAACAGAAGGGAGTGCCAAAAATGATATGTCGACATGCCGGAGTTGTTGGCCAATTCTGGAGTTACGACAGAAAGAGGAAAAAGGTGGACGTGTACTGTGTGATAGGGAAGGAGTATTGCTCATTATTGAGGCGTTTCCAGTGCTTTGCTGTTAAATTGCTGGCCTGATAGCTTCCCGTGGCTTCTGATTGGGCATCGCTCCATTACTCTCTCTCTCTCTTTTTTTATCATCCTCTTCTGTTTTTCCCTTTGAAGTGCTGTAAAATGCAATATAAAGTCACTTCTTCTTATAAATATGGAACATAGAAGGCACTAGCTAGTTCCATTGCATTATCAAGCAATCTTAGGAAGACGTGGTTTATGGGCAGTGGTTCCCAAATGCGAAGGCCACTGTCAGAGTTCTCAAAAACATGTAAGCACGTATGATCATCAACGTAACAACACTCAATCCTATCAAGCTTCCCAGAATTTTCTTTTTGGCATTATATATCCCTCCTCTGCAAAACTTCTTCTTCCGCACTGGGCTACCTAGACGTTTTTCTCGGTAAAATTTAGATGCTCACATGTTAAAAAACGTAGGCTTTTTCAAATATCAGCAAATAACATAAAGAGCGTTGGTGTCAATGTTCAATATAAGATATAAAGAGCGTTGGGATTAAATTCCCCGTTTGTGTAATTTTTTTGTTTGGGCTATAGCCTCACTTTTTTTTATCAAAAAAAAAAAAAAGATATAAGAAGAATACACGTATAAATAATTTGTTTAAATTAAAAATATTAATTAAACTAGTTAGTATATTATTTTTTTCTAAAATACTATTAATATTTTTTTAACTCCCTCTCTTCTCTAATTACTCACGATGGAGTATAAATAGAGATAATATAAAAAAATCTGATAAATATATAAAATATATTTTACTAGAATAAAAATTAAACTCTATAATTATATTATATATTAATGAGCGATGAGTATATATATCCCATTTACTGTCATCTCCTGCATATGCAGCTACCTCATAAAACTGCACATTCACTGCGTCGTTTAAAAAACGGGGGAAGTATATGGGAGAAAGGAAGACTGGTTGATTTGAAAACTAACGATCTTCACATAAAATTGGAACCCAGTTAGAAGGTGGTAAGTACGTTTGGATTGTTGTATGAAAGGGTTGATATCATCGAAAAAGGGAGTAAAATATATGAGTAATGATGAAGATAATTTAGTTATCATAAAGACCACAACTTGCATGTATGAATATGCAGAGGTCCACGTTTCCAGTAGAGGAGGAGTCCCTGTCACCTGTTTGGATGGGGAGTGGATACTTAATACGTTGACTAGGCTGTCTTTTTTTTTTTTTTCTTTGTTTGTTCGGCCTAACGTTGTTGAGTTCGAGCTGGAGGCTTATTATCGGGCCCTTCTCTGACCTGCCATATATATGGGCGGGCCATGCAAAAACGTGTGTTTGGTATATCGATCCGGCTTTCAATTCTCATTCTCTAGCAGATCGAACTCATGGTTTGATAGTAAAATTGTTTCGCTTTCGCCTCTTAGATCATGAGTTCCATCAAGGCAATTCACAAACAACAATAATTCTCATCCTCTAACTCGCCACATTACTAACGAGAGTTAGTCCGAGTAGTAAACGGTTCGGTATCACTTAAGCGAGGTCTCGAGTTCGAGCCTTGACGAATGCAGAAAATTTTAGTTGGGAGACTCACCTACCATAGCTAGGTGCGCGACGCGGGTCGGATCCGGATGTAGTCGGGGCAAAGCTCCGGTAAACCGGGTGGACAACAAAAAAAAACTCGCCACATTCCTTTTCCAACGGATCGAATGAAAGTAGAACCTTTATTCAAAAATTAATATAATTACCTCGCCTAATATTAATATCATATAAAAAGAATAAAGACTTCGTTCTACCCTTAAATCGTGAGTAAACCTAACTTTATTCTAAAAAATTTTATATTAAAAAATTAAGAAGATAAAATTGTCATTCTCAAATAAGTCAAGACGTTTATCCAATCACTATGTCAATCTTATTATAAAGATGGCGTTTGAGTTGAAGCTTGGACCACTAATAAACTTTACTTTATCAACTCCTTTTGTTTGGAAGTAACTTTCAGAGTCTTTAGAATATTTTGAGTTGTACTAAAGAAAAAAGAAAAAAAAATATTTTGATTCCTGTGATAGTCTTAAGAACAATTGTAGCATATTGGTGGATGAAAATCGATGGGCAGGTTGACGACTAACAAAATTTATCATCTCTTTATATTTTGACCTAGATCTGGTATATTTCTTATAGTCACTTCTTAGACAATAGTAGTGGTGGCGCAAGACAGTCTCTTTTCAGAACTAATTGTTTTATTGTTATATTTTCAGATCCATACCACTAGTCAGTCTTCGCCAATGCAGGCATACAATCAGGCTATTAACGATCTTGACAAGGAACTTGATCGTTTGAAGAACGCTTTTGAGGTGTGAAAAGTAATTTCTGTTATTGTGTTGTTAACCATGCATCTAATCTTAGATTCCTAGTTCAATGACATCATTGATGTTTGTTTTTAACTCTCTGGTCTAAGGGATGATCTTAGTTGCTAGGTTGAGTTCATTACTTGGGTACACTGAAGGATAGACATCAGATGTCAACAGGCTAGGCTTGTTTCATGGATTTCTTTCCTGTACTTGTTCTTCCCTTATTTAGAGATTGTTGATCGAGTATTGTCTGCTCACTTTTACTTATGGAGCAACTGGTGATCAAGTGAGATTCACCCTTCAACACTCGTTCTGCATGTGGATGAAGCTAAACTCCTAGGCACAACTTCAGCATGTACTGTTTTGTAGTTGTTAGTTTTCTATTACAAGAAACATGTTTAGGGACTAAATAAGTGCTTGGATGTGAACTTTCATTTGAAAGAAATCTTTCCTGATGAATCAATGCTACCCTAAATAATCAAGGGTGATTGATTCTCCTGTTTTTATGCAGTTCTCTTGACCTGGGTACTTACTATGTCATGAGGTTTTTTTTAATGAATAGCAATCATTTAAACTTTCAAGCTGAGACATGTCATGTACAGAAAGTGTGACAGATTTTATGATTACACTTGAATGAACCATGAACCTTTGAAACGTGATTATGATACAAGACACTTGTGTGAACTGATACAGAGACCTATGTGAGGGAGGTTCTTTATACCGAACTCATTTTGTTGAGTACCATAGCAGTGGCAGCTAACACAGTCAAAATTTAATTGCAGGCGGAGATGCTGAAGTTTGCAAGGGATTACTGATTGGCATTCCAGGTGCTCGTGGAACTAATGTTTGATAGCATCTTGCAGATGTTAGGATTGTAGATAGCTCTAACTCGATGGAGTGTCTTGAAACTTTTCATGACCGTAAAATTTGTAATTTTGGAAAGAAGCATTAATCAAATCATTGTAGTTAATTATACTGTAAAATTGAAGCATGTTAACAACAATTAGCACATGCCTTTCACAGAGATATTGTTTATCATGGTTTTCCTGCTGCATTGCTGTGACATACTGGCTTGAAGCATGAGCTGCTCGGAGAATCGGATAAGATGTATAGATGCAAGTGAGCCAGTGAGGCCGATGGTAATATTCTTAGCATAGATGAAACCCTCATTAATTCCATTCCATTCCATTCCATTCAGGGTCTTGGGCTAAAAATATCCAATCAGTGTGCAATTGAGCTTAATCGTTGCATGAGGATGAACAAGTTTTGTTTTCATGTTTTTGAAATTTGTTTCCAGATTAATTCTTCCGAGTGAAAAACTTTGTTTTAAAATAAATGAAAATGAAACAATTGGATAGAAATGTTTAAGGGAAGAAAATAAAAACTATAATCCAAGAGTATCTAAATTTCTCTCAACCCATATTTAAGTAGGAATCAAATGCCTGATGAATCCGGAGGGGACAAAAGGGAAACAAAACATAAAGGCCCATCAAAGTGCCAAGTCTGACGACTATAAAACGAAATACTGTAGTGTATCTCTCTGTGTGTTTCCCCAAAATAATGATGATCGTCTTTCTTAATCCCTCCGTCACAGATAAACGTGAGGAAGAATCGAAATCCGTTCACCGCTCGAGCAACAAATCGATCTAGAACCGGGACATTGAAGCATCAATTTTTACTGTTCCACTATGTTCCTGTAAATTGTTTTATTTGAAATAGCATCCCATGTCTTTTCTTTCCTCTCTTCTTTATTTTCTTTTTCTTGGCTTTTGGGAAGAAATTTTCAGAAAAGTGCTGATACACCTTCAAAGCACACCCAGCTCTACATTCTCGTTCCATTGATATGACTTACGTATGTGATGTTTCAAACAATGAAAAGATGAACAGGAAGAATAGGCTTTTGGTTGTGGCGTGTAAGCAACTGGTAGACCAACCGTTAATGAGAGTACACATATAATAGAGAACGGCCTCATATCTTATATCTTATAAGGATACGAGTTTAATTTTCGCTGTTATTGTGAGAGCTCATTTGATAAGTGATCTCATAAGTTTTTTGTAAGTGTTCTCTAAGTCACTGAGTTTAGTAGATGACCAATAACGAACTTATCTAAATTTTTATGTAAAAAAAAAAAATGGTAGACCAACCATCCGCAAAATCACGAGTCTTACGTATTTCCGCAAAGAATATTTAGTCCTGTCCATTAAAAAACCACTGCCACACAAAATTGCCAGAAATGCCCCTGACAATTGGCTCTATATCATAACTAGATCTATCAATATGAACAATACTTCCACGTCCTATCACTACCAGCCTTCAAATTTAGTACTGTATTATGATTTATGCACACATGAAAATGATGATAATCAAACAGTAAATTTGAAAGAAAAGACCAAACAAGAATGGAAGATGGATACGAGATTAAGGCATTAAGCATGATGTGGAAACTGAAGTGGCATATAATGTATCAAGATCCAACAGCACCTCTGAATAAGGTAAAGGCCTCAAAATGATCCACTGTTGAATGCCAGATAGATGCTTTTATTATGTCTCTTACACGCTGTTCCTTCAAAATACCAAATATGAAGTATTTGAAATAGCCACGTCCAATTACTTGAAGATAACTGAATTTTCAGGGGGCAAATACTCAAAAGGCCATAACTTGGTAATGCAATGCTGTTATACCCTCTCCGTGAGTTGCTTGGAAAATACCAAAAGAGACTTGGCGTGTCGGAATAGGGCTGAGCATAGCAGATTACATTACCTAATAAAGTGTAAAAATGAATGTGTGACAGCTCATGAAGTTCTCGTCCTCTTTCGCCGCCTGTGAAACTTCGTTATGGATTTGTCTTGGTTTTTCTCTTGCACCTTCATATATTTTTCCCATATGGTACAACTTGGGGGGTTTTGGAGGCTCATCAAACGAGGCTGAGTTGGTGAATGAAAGGGAAGGCCCTCTCTCTTCCTTCCCATTTGTTTTCAACCTTTTGCGGTCCACGTTTTTCAATCGGTAGGGAAATTATATAAAAGGGTAAAAGGGGCAGTCATTTTGCATAATGGAGGTGGCATGCAATCTCTGACTCCATTCTGAGACACTGCACTGCCACATATCTGCTCTCTCCTCTCTCTCCCTCTCTCTCACAAACACAAATATAGCCACATTGTTGTTGTCTACTTGCTTACACTTACCTCTTATCAAGGTTTTTAGTATCTATTTAGTTATATTTACATTCAAAACAACTGCATCCGCTTCCTTCTTCTTCTGCAGTCTATCTCTGAGAAAGATGGGCAGCTCTCAAGACTGCTTCTGCTGGCACAAATACAGACAGTTGATCTTATACTTGCTCATTCTCTTTGCTCCAACTTCAATCTTCACTCATGACGCCTTCATGGCTGAAGGTTATATATTTACTTGTCGCATCCCTACTTTTCTCCTCTGGTTTTAATCTCAGTACCACAACTTGGCTGATTTTCATGCATGTGTTTCTGCAGGAAGACCAATTTCAGGTCTAATAAAGCCTAACAAGGTAGGGAATAATATCATTTTTGGCTTTTTATGCTGCAACTTTGTCCCCTTGTTTTAGTAATTAACGTGGGAGATGTTATATATTTGCAGAAGGGCATGAAAGTGCAGGGAGTAGCCATTTCTAGAAATGACAAGATAGGGTCAAGGCCTCCAAAGTGTGAAAGAAGATGTAGGATTTGTGGACATTGTGAAGCTGTACAAGTGCCAGTTGTACCTCAAGTCCAAAGCCAAAGAAGCCATTCTGCTGTTTCAGGAACTCCCATCATTACCTTCTCCATAAGTGATGATCTTTCCAACTACAAACCCATGAGTTGGAAGTGCAAGTGTGGAGACTACTTTTTCAATCCATGATTGAAAAATTAAAATATGGGTTTGGACCCATATTTGTTTTGAAACTTAAATTGTATTAACTTCAATCATATATTCCTCCCTCTCCTTTAACCATATTTATATGGAATAGATTTGGCATCTAGTGTACATATTTTTTTCTTGTTTTTCCTCCGCTTTACTATTGTGTATCACAATTCACAGGCATCTTATGATCAAGTTATTCTATTCTTTTGTTCTTTATTTACTGCAATTTCAACATCTTATGAAGAGCACCAAGGACTTCTTCTCTGCTTAATATCAGAGCAGAATTCTGGGTCTCCGTCCTTTCTTTATCTTTTCGTAGGGGCATATATAATTAATAACTACGAGAAGTTCACTCGTGATTATTATTATTATTATTTTGCCAGGAGTAAGATATTGGGATCAATGAAAAGATAAGAAGGGTAAAAGTTTGTAGAAGTGCGTCAGACAGTTCTGTTTTCGTATGTAACAAGATACAGTAATGCATCAGAAAGGCTGAGCTATATAGTTTACCTCGAAGAGATATACAAAAGCGACGACGACATACGTATCTAATGATCTCATTAATTAATATAGTTTTATTTATTTATTTTGCACATTTGCTCATTTCCCCTTTCAGTTAACTCCCACATCTGACTCAAAAGATTTCAGTGGTGCAATTTCACAAACACCTGTTGTGCTTGGCTTTGATTGCATATATCTAAATTGAGTTAAATGAGTAACTACTTTTCTCATGACTTTGTAAAGAAAAGAAAGTAAGAAACGTATTTATGGAGTTTAGGTTTGGTCCAAGCATTGAACTTTGAGCAGTTTACAAGGGGACCAGTTATATATGGAAGGTGGAGAAGACGCCAAGGTAAATTAAGCAGAGTTTCATTTTGTGTTCATCAGTTTTGGTGGGAACTCTGTAACGCATTTAATGTGGCTATTCAATATGGGTAATGGAAAACAATATACTACGTACCTGCTGTCACGAAGAAAGCTATCTATAGGCTCTGATTTTTTCTTCATCGTTGTCGTCAGTTTCTTGCTTGAAGCCCTTCTGAATTCCCATGAAGTGGCCATGTCTGCGTCTCTAGGAAAAGTCATCTTCACAAGAAAATCTTTCAACTCTGTATATAGCTGTAGTACTTTGGATTATGAAAATTAAGGAGATTAACTAACCATACTGCAAGTCATTAACTGTTAGGGTTACTAATTTAGGTAATTACCTATGCATCATGTTGTGAAGAATGTTTCAAAGCTTGATTTAGAAGACTACACCTACTATAATAGAATGACGAGATGTCGGTGAAGGGACGGGCAGGCGATAGAGGAAGAAAAATGGTGGTTGGTAGTTAATGAGCTAGTTGTGTCTCTGTTTTCTCGGTTTCAAAATACTCCCTACGGGCTCCGGACCCTAATATATCAGTGACACTTTATTTTAATTTTTATTTATTTTTTAAGTTAATCAAACTAATTCAAGCTATGATATATAACATCTCCATCCCCTGTAAAGCACCCTGAGGAAAAAAAAAATCTAAATTATACCACTTTTTAACATTTCCAAATTCTATGTGCGTGCGCATATATTTATAAAATATAAAAAAATTTAACATGTTGCAATGTGCCCTCATTTCTCATACCTAAGGCAATGAGCCAACTTCAACTTATATATTCATGTAATATCTCCACGCAAGGGAAATTGAAGAAATTCAAATTCCCAAGAAAAATTTGAAGCTACACAGAATTAATTGCTCTGGATAAGTCTGATTGTGAAGGGTTAATTATAGAAGTTTCAGATGTGGATACCGATACACGAAGACAAACTAGGAGACGGCAATAAATATGACAATCTTTTTACCAACTCAACGGCCGACGCGGCGGAGCAAATTCAATGTCCCGAACCAACCCACCCTCTCAATGAAAACGACGTCGTTAGTAGCCCAGCTCAGCCTCTCACTGACTCACATACATACATGGATGACTGGCCCGTGAGTCCGTGACCTCCGTGTCATTGTCGACCTTTCGCTATCTTCTCTCTCCCTCTTTCTTGTAGCCTTTCCACTTTCGTTCCGCACATCGCCCCTGAGCAGCTACCACCACTCTCTCAACTCTCTTCGTCCTAGCTTCTTACAATACCTACCTTCTTCCTCTACCCTTTTCATCTGCTTACCAATCCAGCACCACAGCGTTCTATTGAAGGTCTGTATCTTGTTCATTTGCTCCTGTCTTCTTCAATAAGATATATGGGGTTTTCCACTGGTTTCACGCTATCTTATATCCGTTAAGTTAGAACCTAGTTTTGCTTTGGACTAGGAAGTTTTTGGAAGTAGCATGTAAGAATCTTTCAGTTGGAAAAATTTCCGTGGTTTCTGTCTTTTCTATATTGGAATTGAGCTTGGGGTTGTTTGATTTGGCTGGCGGGTCTTTGGATGTCTTTGGTGCATATAGTGTGTATAGGTACATGATATCAGTAATATAAGTTGCATCTGCATTTTTTCTCAACTTCGGGAAATTTACGATGGTTTACTTTTTGACAATGATGTACGCGTGGCCCATACACCTGTAAACTACCTTGTTCTATGAATTCTGATTGACTGGTTCTTATAATCTGTGCGGCATTGAGTTAACCATGTAGTTACTTGCCAATGATTTGCTAGTATTTTAGCCTCCGAGAAAGAAAGAAAATTCTTATTGTCATCTTGAACTACTAGAAACTTTCTAATTTTGAAGTCTATAGTAGTGGCTTCTCTCAGCCTTATCAATACGACAGAATATTCTTATCTTGGGTTTAATTATGCCGCAAATGGAGACTTTTGGCTTCGCTCTGCAGAAGACTCTACCTTACTTTGTTTCTGATCTTCTTTTAGTTACGTTCTTTCTTATCCAGATTCCACTACCACTTGCTGGCGAAATTTGGTAGAGAAATTTATGTGTAAACCATGTTGAAGCAATTGGCTGGCAGAAACCAGAGAACCAAAGGCTTCAAGGTAAAGAACAGCTTTCAAATATTTCTACTGATTGCTGGTTGCGTCTGGCTGCTTTATCAATTGAAACACTCTTATGATAAAAAGAACGAGTATGAGCAAAAATCTAGAAAGGCTCTTGAAAACCTGCAGTTCCTGCATGAAAACCCAAAACTGGGAAGAAAAGGCTTTCAGCCATGGATAAAGAAGCCAGAAGATTTGATAGATGACGCTGAAGAGATCGTGCCTGAAAAAATCAAGGTAAGAAGAGGAGCTGGGAATGATGAAATGAATGGACATGATCAAGATAGAACGGAAGAGGAAGATTCTGAGGAAGTAGAAGACTTGATCGACGAAGAAGACAAGGAGAGGATAGATGAAATTGAAGAGGAAGATGGTGAGGATATGGTGAACAACATTGAGGATATTAGCTCATTGAAAGATAAAAGCCACGATGAGGGTGAAAACTACGGAGAAGAGGAAAATGAAAATGGTGCCTCCAGAGTTATGATTAGGAAAACACAATGTACAGGTGCTGAATTTGAAGGAGGTTTAGAAAGTTCAAAAGAGACTGAAATGATAAAGCAACAGAACGCCCCCAGAGAAGTTCTTGTACCAATATTCGAGTCAATTCCTAAAGTGGAAGACAAAGTGGCAGTTGAACATGGGTCTTTACAAACCGTGCTTACTAGAGGAAAAGAAGAGATGCTTGATTTGTCTGATTCGGCAGCTGGATTCAGTTCTGATTCACTACCTAGAATGGAAATGACTGACCCCGGAGCATACCACAATGTAGCACGGATATTGATGGAAGCTACCGGTTCTTTACGGGGAACAAATGCTGATGAAAATGAAAAGGCAAGTGATCGTGGAATTGGCGAAGAAGTTATTTTGGAAAGAGCTCGACACATATAGTAAAAAATGGGGAAAGTAATCTTATCGTTAAAAAAAGAAAGTGATGACTTTTGAATAAGTTAAGAAATAGCTGACTGTATTACAAACACTAGAAGTATTAATTTGGGTTCTCTACGTTGAGTAAGTAAATGTAGAAAATTCAGTTGGAGAGAGACAGGGCATGGGACCAATCCCCTTGTAATATTGGAATGTCTTCATTCTCTCTCCCCCCCCAACTACATAGGTTTCGAGGAAAGGGCGCGGTGAAGTTGCAGAGCAAGGAAGAGTAGTGGCGCTTGTCTAATGATAAAAAAACGCATAATCACGTTTTAAAGGTGGTTCCAAACATGCTTCAACTGGTTGCTTCGGAATAAGATCTTGGGCTACTTCCATGGTGGTGAACGTCATTGCAACTTTTTTCTTTTCCCCTTGTAGCCGAGGAATTTTAGAGACTTGGTTAAAGTTTGTGGTTTCCTAGACAAATGTGATTCTCTTTAATATTATATCGTGTACAGATTAATGAATTATGCTAACATTTAAATATGACATTTCACCGTATACTCGTACACACGATGAAGGATCAGAGTGAAACAAATTTGGTGTGGCAGGTCAAGTGAAGTAATTGGGTGTGTGGGAAATGGGGAGCATCGAATTTGTAATTTGAAAGCTCTCGTGATGTTTGTCGAAAGACTGGTCGCCTCCGGCAGAGAGAAGAAGGCCACCGTCGGAAGTCCACTAACATTAACAATCGGCAGAACATGGCCGACCCACAAAAAAGATACGAGTAATCTGCAGTATTTGGGCCCATTGCTGTAATTATAGGGACTTAGGTTTGGACCATTACACATGAGGACACCCGAAAGCAGCCTTCTTGAGCTTGGACCACTACTCCACTAGGTCCACTTCCACTTACCATTAGCTTAGGCCCCTCCATTTTCTATGTGGGTCTTCATTCATTGGATATATATCTTCTTATTTTTTTATACTATTTATTAGATCATATTATTAAATACATAATTTTAGAGTGCATGATTACCCCTTATAGTATAGGTATCTCCTCTATTAGTTGTACATCAAATAAATGAATAGCATAAATTTACCCAAAAAAAATAACGTATACTTTGTTTTTTTTATTGGCGTGAAAATAGCTTAGATGAGTTGACCCAAGACATAATAACATACTTTTAATGTGAAGGAATATCCAGTCAACTATAAATAGTAATGGCCGAAAGAGGAAGACATAAACAAGGTTTCAGGTCAAGTCTTGTGGAAGGAAAAAGCTTGGGAGAACTCCCCTTCATCTGGGGCGCGGGTTCACCCGAAGTAATCAATAATATCAAATGTTACAAAAAAAAAATAAACAAATAATGCAGCATGTGATTATGAAATATCAAAACATTGAACCTCTGGGTTTAAAATAATAAAGCTCGACAGCAACACAACAGTAACGAAGTCATCCGTAATGTGAATGAATCAGGGTCCATATATTGATAAGATGAATGTAGAGTATAAAAGACATGCGACCATTTAGAACATGTTCGATCCTAGGGAGTATCACTTTGTTGTGATTCCAATCAAGGTGCTTAGGGAGACATCCTAACTCCTAGATGCTTAAGTTTACGCCTGAGGATAATAGACGGCTCGCCCTACCCGACATTGGTATCGCCTAAGAGGAAGAGAGATTTCGCCTTGCCTTTAGATCGTAAGTGAACCCAACCCCTTTCTAAAAATTTTTTATAACAAAAAAAAAGAAGCCTAATATGTAAAGTCACATGCAACAATGTGTGATTGAGATTCAAGAGCCACATCTTCTTGTTTCTAACAAAGTCCAACACCATCAAGCACGTCGCTATAACTTCCCCCCTACCCTTTAAACTTTCTAACTGCAAACTGGAAGCTTACTGAGATAGAAAGTCATGCACATAAAACATAAAACAAGACGATATCCTCCACCAAAATCTCCTGTTCTAGCAGAAAGATGGAGGAAATGTTAATTGCTAATCTCTTTTAGTAGAGCTTCGATTCCACTGCAGTAGCATCCACACTATAGATGTTCCTAGTAGTAATAAAAATGGAACTTAGATTAGAAAAGTGATGGGTAAAGAGTCCTGACATGAGGGAAGAATAACACCCCAGGCTTCAAGGTCACCTCAAAATATTGTTTCAGAACTCTATTTTTCCATTTCATCTCTTATTTTTTGTTAGTTTAATTTCTTATAGAGAGAACTAAAAGAACATAACATACTACAAGACAGCCAACTTGATGTAGTCGAGCATGGCACAGAATAGATCGTTCAATAGAAATTAACTTAGTGACGGGATCATAAATTCATGTCTGGCCTCAGTTCGCACACATTTGATTTGAACATAAAGCAAATATTATTATTGTAATGCATGCCAATTCGGATGCAACCAAAGAGAGAATGCTCATACCAGCAAAGATGCCAACAGTAGTCAGGTTTGAAATCGTCATTGTATGGTAAATCATGAATTCAGTCAAGAAATGACTAAATGCATAGATGAATGACAAGTAAGTAGCCAGATAAATAGGCTTATTTTCGAGGTTGAATGCACAAAGATAGCAAAGAGTGCAGGTCAATAGTGTCCAAATTCCAAAGGTACGCCCATGAACTTCAATCACTGCACAACAATTAATAACAGTTATTATTAGTATTCCAGAATTCATATGGCATTAGTAGGATACAATTCAAAGACTTGGTTAATAAGAGTGCATTAAAACAACGGTGATCCAAAGGGTTGAATATCATAAACTTTGTTAGTCCAAAATAGTTTCAGTTGTCATCAAAGGATGTTCACGGATGACATATAACAAATGGCGGGCACTTATTTTGTTTCAATTCAGCCTCGTATTTTTTTCTGTTTTAGGTACTCAGCCTTCTCTGTTCTTTTTCTTTAACAGTTATTGCATGATCAAGTGTTTCTTCCTGCAAGGAGTTACCAAAGATAAGAGGATTCAATTACTTCATCTGTACTGCAGATATCATATGATCAGATTTCAAAAAAATCAAGACAGCGAATGAAAGAATATCAACTTCAACATATATTGAGCGAACAAACAGGCTTGATGGCAGCAAGTTGAAAAAGTGCTACATATAAATATTATTCGGATATATGAGAGTTGAATGTGGTGAAACATAGGGATCTACTAAAGGGTCATGGAAGCAGAAAACACGTAGGAGACAAGTATAGCAGTTTTGTGTTGACCAAGGAGTCTCTATACATGAAACACCAAAAAGTTTGCAAAGACTAAAATTTGCTTCCTCTTTTTAATCTCTCATTTTTTACACCCTTGATCCATTGTTTTCTCTTGAGGAAAATAATAGGTTTCTGTCTAAATAACCACTCGATTAAACCAGATTCCTTCTCGGCCAGCTACTTTGACCCCAATGCAGGTTGGTTATTGGAACTATCAGATTCAATGCTCACCACCTTCCTTCCTATTCAACCAAAGAAGATATCAAAATGACTCTTCAAGCAATCCCACTATGTTTAGATCATCACGCTTCATCATACACATCATATTATATGTTACCATAAAAACATTATAAACTCACTTCGCCCAGAATTCTTTTGTTTCAAAATTAAATATTGATATTGACAAGAAGGTGGGAGAAATTTTCTAGAAGCAAACCCTTTTGAATGACATAGTAACCGGTAGTGAAAAATATTTCAACATCAAATCAATCCAAGCAATTCAATAAGCAAACCAGTATGCAAAGAAATCCCAATTTAAACAATTTTGAAATGGAAGCAGGAATTGTACACTCGACTATCTAAATGACGTGGAAACCACTCACAAAACAGCCTGCTTGCAAGTAAAAGGCAAAAGTCGGTACATGGATTATGGATATTGCCTTGTAAATTTCAAAAACGTAAAATATCTTCCTCCTTGGGATCCCGAAGATTTCATACATTGGATCTCTCCTGAGGTTTTGACTCAGGATTGAATTTTCGAGCACTAAATCAAACACAACCACTGTTTCAGATGCTGAAACAACAATTTATCACCCCTCCAGCTACCCAAAACAAACCTGCTGCTGACCCGACAGTATCCACTCTCGACGCTTGGGGAGATTTTCATTAATAATAGGTGCTGTCCTTGAAAAGTTAAAATGCTAAATTCCTCCAACTCATGATGACTATAAGGAATTTCTATTCTTTTGGCGATTGAATATACATTTTTTTCCAAAGAAGAGAAAGGTAAGGACAGGGAAGAAGATGTGAAAGAAAATAAAGGAGAGGAGATAGGAATTACTGGTAGTGGTAGAGAAGACGGCGAGTCGAACAAACCGAACCAAACGGAGGCTAAGCGAAGCGTGCCTACCAGCATCAGCCACCATCCCAGCGCCTTCATTCCACTCAACTGTTGCGTTCCGGCTCTTTCCACTTCGAAGTTCACAATCCGGTGAACCATGTGCGTGACTATTTTGGCATAACTCCATTATAATTCGGGTTCAAGTTCATGGAGACTGCCGGATATGTATGTAAATCGTGATAAATATAAAATTTTAAACAGTACGTTACATTATTTATATTTTATACTCAATAATTTTTTATTTTTAATATAAAATTTAATTAATAAATTAATTTTAATTTTAAATATAAAATATATTTTTTATATTTATTTTTTTAACTTATCTTTATTAATACACTATTAATAATAATTAAATAATTAAGTAAGTGAGTGGGAGAGAAAATTAAAAGAGGTGATTAAGATATTTTAAAAAATATTATATGTTAATTAATTTAATTAAAATATTTAATCTAATTAAATTAATTAAATAAATTTTATATTATATATTAATAATTTGTTCAAATTTATCTGTAAAACTGTCCGGGGGATATTATTGGTAGAAAATTATAAGCGCCTTGGTTCAAGTTTGACAGCATTATAATGACTTGCTATCTAATTAATCTTCAATTATTTAAGTCAATTTATGCTTGGAATGCATGTATGCCAAGATCAAAATCATTTAATTGTTGGCGATTTTGTTGAAGCTAAACCACAAAACCACGGGTAGAGTAACTTCAGAAAAGAGGCCGCATAAGAAGGATTTGTCGTTTTGTTTGGTAGGTTAGCTAAGATATGCTTTTTCATAAAATAATATAATAGTAGTACGAGAAAGAGAAGCGAGCGAAACACACACAGAAACCAAAGGCAGAGTCGTCCTTTTTCTGGCAAGCAAATGAAGGATCGCTCACATGGGACTGGACTGATCGTGATGGGCATGCAGGCACTGCCCAATAGCAACCATAAATTAATTTATCTATATGATAAATTCATAGTATCAACCCAAACTGCTAGAGAGACCACCATTTGTCTCCATTCAAACCCAACTTCACCTGGTCAAATAAGTGAAGTTTTGGCAAGTTCAATCAAGGGCTTCATCTTGGGTGGGCCCACCAAATTATATATATTTTTTTATTTAATTAAGGATATCCTAAGCATACTTGCCTTCCCTTATGCCTCAACACACTCACAAGTGGCCAACAAAATAATCAGTTATATTTTAATCAGTATGATTATAGGCAGGCTAGGGGCAGCTTAGTTAACATAACACGAGGCCATCGCCCCATAGCTCATTCATATGTCTTCTTAGGGAATTATGTTTTCACCAATCAAGACGACACATACAGAAAAGCCAAAATCAATGCCTTCTACGTTTTATTTTAGCATTCCCAAAATTGCGGATTAGCTGTACTCGTGACATTAATTAATTAATTATGCGTTAGTCCCAGAAAAAACAGAACGAAACAAATATTATAATGTTTTCTCTAAGCAAAAGCTGAAATGACAAGTCCATCCACATGAACTAAAAGCAAAGTATTCTCTCCGTTAAGTTATTAGACTAAAACACTGTCTATTTCAACTAAAATAACACCTTTTTTTTAAAAAAAAAAAATTGAATGCATGGCATGGAATCTGATAAAACACTGAAACATTGAGGCAGTGTTGAGTCGCTTTGAGGCTGAGGTAAGAAATCACATGTTGCTGCATTGTTTAACCATGCCTTGGTCTGCAAGACGAGAGGGCGAGGCAGCATTTTCTCAGGCTTTCAAGTCCTAGTTTTTAGTCACTCTTGACCGGCATGAATATTTAATATACTGCGATGATATTAAATAATGTTACCTGCATATATAAATATTATAACGTGAGGGGTATCCTAGATTGTAAGATATGAATGTACAGATAAGAAATTAGGCTATACTTAACTTGACATTAACAGAACGTAACGAAAACGAGGCAGAAATTGGGGGGGGGGGGGGGGAGAATGACAGTGGAGAGGCTGATTTTGAGGGCAATGGAACCGAGAAACAAGGCAGATGCGTGATGGGCTCATTACTTGGCGAGTTTTGAAGTTCATTGTATCTCAGCCTTGATTTTGACGCTTATTGTTACCATTGAGCTTAACTAAATAAAAATCTCTGTTTTAAAACTGTCAAACCAATGCTATATTGATACTCTCGATCTCACATCCTATACAGATCCATTTTACCCCATTCGCCATCAACATCATTCTTTTTTCTTCATAATTAAACTTCCTTTTCTCTTGAATCGTCAGAATGATTTAAGACTTCAAGATTATTCATAATAAAAGTTCTATAACCAAAATTACATGGTGTAATTAGAGATGAAATATGCTAAACTCCTATCAAACAATCTACAACCTAATCTAGTTAAAACCAGGCCTGACCGAACCGGTTTAACAAATAGATCAGGCTAAAGCTCATTTGAATGATTGTAGAATTAGGGAAAGTTATTAATTATACTGAATGTGTTTTGATACATTCATAATTCATACTCTATTGTTCGTGTGATCATTACTGGAATTCCAATGCAGAATAGATTCTTCAAATTTTGAGAAACCTTCATCTTCAACGCCTTCACCGTTGAAGGGTCAGGCACAACGAATATGAAGAAAAGTTTAATAAACGCATTAAAAAGAAAAGAACAGCAGAAAAAGGGGAGGGGTGAGAGAAGAGAAGGAAATAGTTTGGTGCTTACATGGAGGTGATGTGAGCGTGAAGTGTCTAGAAAGGAGGAAGAGAGAGAGAGAAGGTGGTCCCTAAAAAAGGAAAAGGGGAGGGAGGGGGTGGGCTCATACATGAAAAAGGGCATAGTTTAGTATTTGATTCCACCTTGCTAGGCTCTGTCTGTGTCTTTTTTGTGTCTAATAAAATTTTAAAAAAATATTAGAGCTTTTAAATAGCTTATAAAAAAAAATTTAGATAAGGGTTTAGGGAGAAAAATAGTTTAGATAAATAAATATTTAAATAATTATTACTAAAAGGAGTTTTGTAATTAAAAAATTACTAAAAAAGTTATTAATGAGAGATGAGAGAGGAGAGGAGGTAAAACAGATAGAGGAGTGAAGAGAGAGGGCGAAGAAAATAGATGAGAGATATGAGATAATAGAAAAGATAGAGAAGAGAGGGTGAAAAAAATAAAGGAGAGATGTTGGAAAAGATAAAAAAGAGGGAAGAGTAGAAAAGATAGAGGAGAGAAGGTGTAAGAAAAAATAAGGGTAAAATAGTGATTGAGTAGCTCATAAATTTTTTTACTATTCCAAAAACTATTCTAACCAGCTTATTTAAAACCATAATTTAGTCTAAACCCTAATTTTTTTTACATTAAAATTTAGATTAGAAGTATTTTTAAAACTATAATTTTATTATTTTTCAATGTCTTTAATGATTTTAGCAAATCACGGCCCCATTCACATTTGCCTCCTCCTCATACAACTAATTTCAATATGAATCACTACCACCCATTACTCGTTACTTGAATGCTTGCTTTAACCCTATCTACGTTCCTCCATCCAAGAGGGTACTTTAGCTGTTCCCTTGTTACTAAATACTACCATCACCTAATCTAATACTCACTTTTTCTCTAAAAACCTAACCAATAGTTTAGATCTACGCATTCAAACTCTGCCTATATTAGGTGATCCTGCATATCCCTCTAACCATAATAGTACATAGCGCATGCCATGTTCTTAACCCTTCATTTTCACCCAAAAAAAACAAAGAGTAGCCTGTTCACTTCTCACGTGCTCTTTCTTGTGTGAGTTGTAACATAACATCCCTGAGGGAAAAGATTAAAATTACAAGGAACTTTTTCAGCGGAATGAATTCCTTGACTATTACTGTATGCGCTCTTCGTGTAAGACGTGGGCATCCGGTTAAATTAAAGCCAATATAATAAAGAGAAGTCGCCAACCCCAATTGACACAGTCCTATATATATATATATATATATATATTCTTTACACCTTATTTGACTCCAACATAATTATATAGTGAGTGGCCACATTAGCAAAAATAAAAATAGCCTTTCATTTGATTCCCCATTGCCAACGAAAAAAAAACCTTAAAAGGGAAAATCAATACAAAGCCACACCCTTAGCTAAATAAAACAATAAACAAACCGACCCCCGAGCCTCTAAACACCCTCCCCCTCCCTGTACAGCCTGTCAATTGTTTGTCAGTGAACTAAAATAAAAATGCCTCACAACATGTCAAAACGACCAACCCCACTATTTAAAAAAAATTAAAAACGACGGGGCAGAGCCGCAAATACCAAACTACAAGACAAGGTTCCAGATCATCACCCTACCAAATCCTGCACATGGTTTAGTTCCTTCCTCAGCCGTTGAGAGAACAGCCTGCAGGCGTCCATGCTCAGATCAACGGCTGCAGCTAACGCCACAAACGCCGCTGCATCCTCCGTGCAGTTCACGTGCGGCACGCTCACCTCCACTGTAGGTTTGCTGCACCTTCCCTCACCCTCCACACTCCCCGACATCACGAACCCTCTGTACATGCAATATGGCCACAAACCATATCCGAAATCGCCGCTGCTCCTCGGGCTGCACGCCGGAGACGTCGAGTTCCCCGGGGTAGCGCGGCCGTTGGAACTACTGCTGCCTAGGTCGATTATGAACTTGCCTCCTTTCTTTGAGCTCAATGTGGACTCGGCCAGGACGATACCAGCGGCCCCTACTGCGCCGTTGGTGTCTGGTATTAGCTCAAACCGATAGCCAAGGCCGTCGGAGCCACCACGCTCCCGCCAAGCTTCAAGTCTTCCCCAAGGCTTCCATGTGCCATCGCCCGGTCGCAGAATAAGCCATGAGCCAGGGTTCGAACGGCTGACTCGGTCTGAACCGGGAGAGGCGACGAACGGCGTGACCATGGACGCAGCAGCGACCGGCGACCCTGAGAGATCGTGAACCGTAATAGACCATCCCTTTCGTTCTTTACCAGGTCGTTCTCGCTCGCTTCCGAACGAGGTTAACCAGCTTCTAGAGCTGCCCGGGTCTAACTGTAAAGACCTGCACAACAGAAACCGCGAGCATTAGAGAGCAGATCAAAACGGTGAGCCCATGAATGACCCCTAAATTATTAAATTCCCTCCATAATTACGTACTCGAAATCGGTGTAATCTTGAAGCAACCGTATCCGATTTTAGGAAGACAATGTTTATCTTTAGCTTTCAATTCAGTACGAAAGAGTAAAGTATACGAAATGTGTCCCCATACGAGCTTCTCCGTACTGTTCCTATGAACTTTACTCAGACGGATTCCTATTACAGCGGTAATAGTAATAAACTAGGCAATCCGAAATTGGCAACGTTGTTCGCCAATCACCACTAATTTTCGGGATCAAACAGAAACTGCTCAAAAAAGCGTAACAATGTGAGAAGTCCAAGGGGAATCAAAGGAAAACTAACCTGGAACGCTGGTTCCGGTCACCGGTATTCCTAAAACTAAATTTGCAGGAGAAGACGGGCTGCCTAATGTGGCGTTGGATCTGGAAAACCTGAGGGCTACACTCAGGCTCGCCATCGAACTGAAAAACGAATCTGGGATCGGGTTCGGCCTTGACATTCAAATGAAACTGTGCACAAGAGCCCTTGGCTTCCCTGCCCACCGTAATCCAGCCGTTATGGAAGACAGCAGCCTTAGTTTCCGTTCCAGCCAGATCCAAGGTTACGGACACTCGGCCCAAGAGCTTGCCCAGGTTGACCCCGCAGGTGGTTCCCCTGCGGCCAGTGTAGATGGAAATTTTGAGGCAGGGCTTGGCGGCGAAGAAGGATTTAGCGGCAACGCGGTCGAGCTCGGACTTGGTGAGGTGAAAAGTGGCGGCGACTTGGGGTATTTGGGAGTCGGGGAAAGTGTGGTCGGAAGGGATGAAGGGAACGAGGGCGGATTGAAGAGGGAAATTCTTGACTTTGATTTTGCAGAAACAGGGAGAGGAAGAGGGATGGACGACGGAGGGAGCAGGCTTGGAGGCGACGGGAATCTTGAGAGCGAGATTAGCGACGGTGAGTCGCACGAAAGGGCAAGGATCCATGGGGGCAAAAGGAAATGTAAAAAAGAAGGAAGGTCAGGAAAGGGATGGGAGGGAGAAGAAATACGGCGGAGCGCAATGTGCAGAGAGGGAAGAAGAAAGGAGGCAGAGAGTGAGGAGCTTCATGAGGGGGAAGTGGTGAAGAGTGAGCTTGGCGGGTCAGAGAGGGGGAGATAGAGAAGCTTTTGGGGGAAGAGAGGAGAGAGAGGAGGGGTTGTGAGGGGCTGAAACGTCAACTCAATATTGGCAAAAAATGGCACAGAAAAACGAGGGGGTGGGGGTGTAGGGGGTTGGAGTACAGCTGGGGACAGGGTGTAACAGTGGCAGCGGAACCGAAGTTGGACAACCTCTCTCTCTCTCTCTCAGCAATTCTAATGCTAATTATGTGTGGCCCCCACTTTCTCGTATCAGCGGCGCACTTTGTTGTCGTGGTAGTGGTAGTAGATTCAAATTATTTTGCTAATTAATATTTTTATTATGTGCATCTCACGGTTTTTGTAAGGTTGGAAAGACGGAATTGCCCTTGCTAAATCTGAATTCATGGGTATCTAGCTCCCACACGTGGAGGTGGCAGCGGATGAGGATCTTTGTGTTAGTGTATAAAGTTGGACTCAATGGGATTTCATAAAATGTGATATGATATCGAGAGTGGGCGTTGGTGAGGGAGAAGGGGAAAACGAGAATTTAAAAAATGGGATAAGGAAGAGGTAACAGGTGGGGAATGGCGGGAAGCATGTTCCGTAAACAAATAGGTATATTAGGAATTCAGGATATGGTGTGTTGGGGCTGAACAGCTCACAAGAACCGGCATGATCACTTGAAAATCAACACGTCACTGTGAAACCCTTTCAGTCCCTAGCTACCTTAGCGCCCAGGGTTTTCCCCTCATCAAATCTAAAATAAGTTATTGCATTACCTATAATTTATAAACTTTATATTAAATGATATTGATTCACAAAATTCACAGGGCCCTCGTTGCTTCCATCTCCTATTTTCGTTCCAATATTTATTCATTTTTATAGAAATAATGAAAAGCTTGCCACCAACTGTTTCATCATGTATTACAGTCCGTGCATAGCTATATAAAAAAAAATGTATTCCTGTAGCAACCTTTCGAAAAAAGAAAAAATATTTTAGGGGATAAAATTATAAATGGAATATTCATATAATATTAAATTATTCTAATTATAGGTCCTTGATTTTATTAACATATAAGGAATTGTTTCATTAAAAAAACTCATAGCTCCAATTTTTAATCACTTTTATGCCATTTTAAAATTCAAATTATGCCTATTTTTAAAAAAAAAATCCCAGAAAAAAAAACATAGCATTCGTAAACTCAAGATAAAATACCAAGTATTATTCGAATCTGAGCTGGATTCTCTGAAATGTTCCGATATTCTAACATTTGCAAAGTCCTGCAGAGAGGCCGACATCCATGCTCGTATTGCTCGGCCAGATATACCCCTTTTCATCGCCAGACTCCATTTAATTTAAATTGAATTAAATTAGCATCCCTCGAAAGAAAAAGAGAGAGGGTGAGCAAAAACAGCATAACGTACATAAGCTACGTGTTGAATTCCAGAGACAATACCACAAATTAGTTATTTGTTTTTCCTTTTTGTCCTGTGCCCCTGTGAAGTGGAAGCCATGCGATGTTATGATCCTGCATAATTATATATAGATTTCCTTCTCTTTGCCCCCGGTGTCACAATATTCAGGCCTAGAAAAATTATTTTGGGACAAAGACAGGAACAAAATAAAAATAAGTATAAAAAGTAATTTTTTTAATGCATTAAAAATAACTTCTGAATGTTGTTTGGTAGAATAAAAATAAAATATAGGAAATAATTTTATTAAATAAACTTGTTTTTCTTGTGGGACAGGTTTGAAACTTGCATGAAGCTCAACGGCATTCCATTGATGGCCCAACAAAACTAATGAGGTCTACTTCCATGCGCTGTACCAAACAAGCTATTGTTGTTAGTCCCAAACCCAAACAAAATTTCACTTGTACCTGAACAAAATTTCCTTCACAGGGTAAGGGCACATTAAGTAGAAAAGTTCACTAGGAAGAGAACTAGAGGCCCGCGATTAAAAGCGGGCCATTTAATGCCCTGCAAGGAAGCCCAAAACTACGATGGAGAGTCACTAATAAAACGACTAGCAATTGGTGGCCCAACAAAAAAATAAAAACGACTGGCAATTGAGGTTAGTTTGGGAATTTTTTAGGGGTGGGGGGAATCCGGGATGATGTTAAAAGTAGGGGTGTTCATAAAGCCCGCGGCCCGGTATGCCCACCCGAACCCGCAAAAAAATGGCCCTGCCCAGCCCGATAAATATAGGGCAGGGCTGGGCATCGGGCTGCAAAATACAGCCCATGCTTTTTTCGGGCTGGGCACCGGGCAGGGGGATTGCCCTGCCCTGCCCAGCCCATGAACACCCCTTTTTTTATTTTTTTTTTATTTTTTTCGTAAATGCTACACTTATAAGGGAGAATATGATAGTTACTGGTGACTAAATGGTCATTTTAGAAATATAAGTAGTTAAATACGTAAGTTGCATCTTTTAATATTTATAACTACATTAATTTTTTTAACTTTATTAATCATAATATGATTACATTACAAATTATAATTATTTATTTTATTTTTTTAGATATTTCATGCTTGTCAACATTTGGGAAATTAATATAAAGTTGTAATTATAAACTACTTAGACTTCAAGGTTTTTTTATATGCAATGAATTTCAAGACTTTAATTATTATCTTTGTGTTACCTTATTTTTAGTGGATTATAGATATTATTTAACTCTTGAAGATATATGAATATGATATTATTTTAGAAGTTTATAATTGCAGATTTTTTCACAACATGAGCATGGCATCACAACTTGGGCATGCCCAGCCCGCCCACGCCCAGCCCGCCCATGCCCAGCCCAAAATTGTTAGGGCTTTTACCGGGCAGGGCAGGGCATCGGGCTGCAAAATGCAGCCCATGCTTTTTCTGGGCAGGGCACCGGGCAGGGGGGTCGCCCTACCCAGCCCTGCCCATGAACACCCCTAGTTAAAAGGATGCAAATGAAAGAGGATCAGGGACATCCCGGAGCGCGAGTGTGGGGGTTATCTCAGAGCACCGGAAGTGACAAGAGTGCGAAGATGTCTGTTTCGGCTATATTTGGCTCCAGATTGTCGATTCCGGCGCAATCCTTGTCGTCTCTGTCGTTCGGGAGAAGTGATGCCGGTAATTTGAGAAAGGGATGTGCAAGAGTCGGAACAGAGGGAGGTGGGTTGGCGATAGAGTGCTCGTCGAGGCCGAATAAGAAGGCGACGGCGCACCATATGAAGACGAGGCCGAAGAAGACGCAGCCGTGGGATATAAAGAGGAAGCCGACGGTGTACCCTCCGTTGCCGCCGCTGCCTCCTGATTGGACTCTGGTTTCCCCAGCATCGGAAGCATCTGATGAAGCTCCTCCTACTTCAGAACCAGGAACCGCTGGTTAGTAATGATATTCGTAATTCGTCGTGTTTGAGATGTTGTACTTAAGGCTGACACATATGACGCTGCTGTTGTTTGTTATGGCATTTGCGTTCCCCTTCCGGTTAATTTCTGGTGCATGAAATATTCTGATGCGTGTGGCCAAATGCAGTTTCTAGGTCCAAGAGACTCTTATTTACACGCCCACTATGGGGTAGGCATTACTAAGTTAGTTTCTAGTTTGTGGGAACGATTGTTATTCCTGGAAACTGGAATATGATTTTATGGATTACGTAGGAGACAGATGCAACTGAACAGGAAACTGGAATTTACATTCCATTTACAAAAGCAAACTCACTAGTTACAATTCAGCATTTTACAGCTAAAACCCGTCATTAGTACATTTGCAATCCATATACCTATCTCACTAGTTACAGAGGAGTCGTTATAAACTAGAAAAAACAAAGAAGCTGAAAAGTTATATTTCTATTAACCAGAGAAAGAAAGAAAAGATCGATCTTGCTACCAACATTTGTGGTGGCAATCACGATCGCCTCCTCCTTCAAATCGCAGGGCAATAAGTTCTGGCCACGTACTTTTCTCATCGTGAAGGTGTGTGGCCACGAGTCTCTTGAAAAGAAACACAGGACCGTCTACTGTAAATACTTGCTAATGCAACGAATCACGCATCGGCGTCAATTGTTATCTCCAGTGGCTGCACTAGGTTTCAGTCACAACACTAGACTAGCTGGTGTGTCCAGGATCAACTTGCAATTCCAACATGAGTTCTCATTCTGGAATTTCCACCAGTATAACTGATATTCTTAAGGTACTGCAGGAATAATTGAGGGCTCATAAAAACCCAAAGAGAAGTAGATCACGCTTACCTCATGGAGGCACTAACGCTTCCATCATAAGCAGCTGTGAAATGATTTTTAGCCTGGATTTCTCTTGTACTTTCCAGGAACCAGGGTCAAGAGGAAGTCTGTAAATATATGTTCGTATTCTGGCATCTTTCCATATCCTGTTCCAAGTTAAAAGTATTATAAGACCATAAAGGGTAACAACGTATATTTCTTCTTTCAAGGGAACTTTATAGTTATATCGAATTCCTGTATCACGCAGGTAAAAGAAAAAGTAGACATTCTTCTAATAGTTAAAGACGGAAAGATGATTTTAAATATTCTCAGCAGTAAATATCAGCAGGATTAGGCAAACTGCAAGATTTGTTTTGTTTAGGGCAAAGGATTGCACTTGCCAGGAAAGTAGTTTATGTCTATGACGTAATAAACATCTCTTTTCCCAAGCTCCCGTATGATATCCAAGTTGAATAGACGGAGACCCTGGAAGTGAGCACGCTGACACGGTAAAAATATAGTCATCTCATCAATAACGTGCAGCCATCAAATGGATGGATTGCTAAGTTACCAGTCGCATTCGAAGTTCCTTGGCAAGTCTCTCGAGTAAAGGTCTTGGAGGAAGCTCTGCAGAGAGAGATCGCGCAAATTACAAAGAAAGACCAGATACTATGAAGTCATGAGCAAATGAAGA
This sequence comes from Leucaena leucocephala, assembly GCA_037074615.1. NCBI lineage: Eukaryota > Viridiplantae > Streptophyta > Magnoliopsida > Fabales > Fabaceae > Leucaena > Leucaena leucocephala. Next base: position 3,011,582 of record CM073540.1, on the reverse strand, counting down.
CTACTAAATTTTGAAACCATGGCGGTATGCATTGTTTCTTCAGATGCCTCGGTCTCAATTTACAATCCTTAAAACTAATTGTGTGATATTTGCAATCATGAATAATGCTTTACATAGACTAGTTACGTCATAACTTACCGGCAACAATGGGGTCCAGATCTGCATCATCTGCGGAAGCCGCAGCACAAGAAACCCTTGGAAAATAATATACGCCATCATCTTTGGAGAATTGCCGTTTGCAAACATCAGGTAGGGAAAACCGTCTGACTACCTTAATAGCATCACCAATTATATAGACCTTGAAGAGCACACCTCCTATTACAGAGAAGAAAAGGGCGAAAGGATTATCTATGTACTTGTAGCATCCTAAATATAAAAATATTGCTACACAAGTGGTTATCTGCTTACCATGGTTTACAAACTCTTGGAGAACAAGAGGAGGTTCTAGTTTTTGCAGAGAATATGGCCCATAAGCAAGGGATAGTTCATGGGACTTTGCACTTCCATCAGCAACAAGTGGCTTTGCAACTAGAATGGTTTTGAAATTGCCCACATAACACAGAGGAAACGAAGTGTTAAAAATTTGCTACTCGGGACTTATGCAAGTCAGTTAAGTAGCAACTAAACCAGTCTTGCTCACAAAGGATATGTTTTTTGATAAAGCACAGTACGGATAATATTGCCTTCCCTATTCTCATATATTTCTCTTGCAATAGACATGGACATGCTTCATGCCCAGAGAAACTGCAAAATAGACCCCTCTAAAATTAACAGAAAGACAGGCGATGGTTACCCAGGGGCAATGTCAGCTCAGCTCTGTTAACCAGCTCAGGGATAGAAGATGCATCCTTCTTGACGACTAGCTGCTTAGGAACACATACTTTTCCTGCATTTTAGTTAATTTTTATTGGTCAATTTATTCAACACAACTGAGCATACAGATTGTAACTCCAGTTGCACACACATCAATCAACATTTCCCTTTCTTTGTTTGAAAAGAGAGATTACCATAGGATTCGGAAAGGTTCAAATCATCAACGGCCTGAAGCATGTATTGCCGATTGCGTACATGTTGTATGGCATCAGGAGGATCCAGTACAGTAACTTCAGGATGCGACTGCCTATAATCCTGCAAATATATATAAAGGAGGTAAAAAAGTCAGATTATTTATCAATAATTAGATAATAATGAAACATACAAAGTTACTTCCCAATTATATAGAATCCTTCATTTTTATTCAAAACACACTCCATTTCATACAAGAAAATTATTTCCATGTCATAACAGAGCACATATAGGATGTCAGCAGAACCTGCAACTCAGGCCAATCATGAATATTTCACCTGACCAATGCTCAAGAGACGAAGGAAAAGTGAGCTAAACCATTTATTTGGATAAAAGGGATGAACGGAATAAAGTTATAACTCTTGACTTATCAAACAATATATATAACTCTTGAATTTTGAATTCACCAAATCCTCCTAAGAATCATTGCAACGACTTAACTCCGAATTCATAAAGTAGAATGGTTTGACTTTGATTAAAAGACTGGCAAACAGGACAAAAGTAATAAATTCAATAGATTAATACTTGTCCCTTTTTTTCTACTTCAATTAGAACAGGTTTGGGCTAATACGCAGGGTATCAATCAAGGAAGCAAGACAGGAAGAACTAGAAAATTTTATGAACCTCTTAGCCAAAATTTTAGTACTTATAAATTTTCAATCTATCCAGCTTAAGTTTTGACGTTCCTGTTCTAGAGTTTAAACTACACTTTAAAAGAAGCATTTCACAATCGTATCTTTCCTAACCAATCCTCTTTCAAAACAAGGGATTTAGATCTCTACTTAGAACATGGACTAACCATCGTTGAAACCATCCCATGGGATGATGAGGCTTATATGCAATTACGCATCACGCATGTAACTGCAAAGTAGACAGCTAAAAACAAATGGGATGCTTCACAAATGAATGAATGATTGTAACACTAACAAAAACTGGTAAGTGAAAGACATGAGATGGTCCTAGGATTTCAATATTTCACTGATTCTGTTTAGTGGATGCACAACTGTGAAAATAATAGTAAGAATACGTAGTAGTATTGTAAGAGAACTATGTGGTAAAGTGATGCAGACAATTTGCCAACCTGAAAGCATAAAATCTCGATTTGCTAAATCACAAAATACTCAAAAATAATCCTAGATAAAAGCCAATTACATTATTACTGCCTAGATCTAGAATTGCAGCTAACGCTACAGGCAACTAGAGGATGAGAATACAAAAAAAAAAAAAAATTGGTGAAGCATCTCTCTCTAAGACAGCAAAATGGGGGGACCAAGAATACCCGGAGAAGTAAACTCACTCCGACATTTTAAGAAAAAATATATATGTTTTTTTGGAAAGATTTGCCAAAAGAAACCTGAAAATATCAGCTAGAGGGCCCTGAGAGTAGTAAACACAGTCATTTGCTCGAACCCGTGAGGCCTCGACCTCAACTACTGGTTCGTGATTCATTAGAAAGATAGAGGAAGCACTCTGCAAATTATGTCAGACAGGATGTTAAAATACTGGTCGTTGACCAGCGTTTCCAGCGTTCATTTCATCCCAATCTTAGCATCAAATACATGGGAAAAGTACAGCAGCAAGCAAGATTTTTTATTAAACACAGAATATGGAAGATTTCTAGAGTTGTGGGTGAAAGGAAAACTGAACCGACCTCAAGAAACTGGCGCCACTCTTTCCCTGATAACTGCATCCCCCAAAAGAGGAAATAAAGAGAAAAGACGCAGTCAGTTAACAGAGCAACAAATCTGTGGTATAGATTTAAAAGCAGGAAAATAATATCTAGATTTTTTTAGGTGGTGTGGGCACCAGTGCATTTGGTTAGAAGCAGTAGAAGAACAAAATGTAGGACATCGAGGAAAGAACAATTATAACCTTCTGCAACACAATATCAAAAGGACCTTGATCTGAAAGAGGTCTATTATGATCAATAGCAACAAAGAGAATCCCCTTATTCCTGCACAAAGATTTGCAGCAATAGTAATCAGCAGCTAAGCCAATACTAGAACCTAATACAAAGGCATATTGCCGACACAATTTTATCTTATAGATGAGTAATGAATAAGGTATAAAACACAGCTAGAAAATATGTTTATGTACTAAAAACTTTAGGTTGCATATAGCCAGAAAAATTGCATTATGACGAAATTTCAGTCAATGTCGTGATCTTTTTCCATAAGGGTTCCAGTTCTCCAAAAATCACATGTTCCTAAAAAGAATTGGGAAATGGTAAAATATCTACTAGCAGATACTAAGATTACATGGTTACTTTTCCCTTTCACACGGACCAAACGAAAATGACGTACGTTTTACGAGCATATTCTCAGCAGAAAATAACTTCACGATAATATTCCTCCTTAAGAGGGAATGGAATCCGTCGGATATGACGTAAGTCACTTTAGAAATTGAAATAAATCGAAAGAAATAATTTCGGAAGAACAAATGAGGAGAATATTAATTATCAATCCGTCGATATAGGCTTATATTCACTGATTAATGATTAATTTTTACCTAGCCAAACCTTCAAGCGTTGGCTGCAAAAAGCTCTTGGTCTTTTTAGAGGTGAGAGCATAGCCAACCACAACCACCCTCTTCTGCGAGGGAAATCCACCATTCACAACCGGACACCATTCATTCTGGCCCAAATTTACGTCCTCCCCTTCCTCGCCCTCACCTCCATTCCTATTCCTACAAGGCAGTCCTTCTATCAACCTCATGGGCTCGCTTTTCACCGGAAAAAATTCCAGGTGGGGCCGAAATTCCCCAGGTCCCCCCGAAAAGAAAAACAGAGAGAGGGAGAAAACAAGAAAGTCGAAGTAGAAATCTCGATATGACGAAAGTGGAAGATCCGTGGAAGAGAGAGCGAAGAGCGAGAGGGGAGGAGAGCCACAGAGAGGTGAAGATGAGAAAGGGAGAGAGAGCAGGATTTTCAGGAGGTGAAGAAAAGAGTACAATACCACAGAACAGAACACAGGGTGGGGGTAAGGAGAGGGGAAGAGGAGCATATATAGAGGGAAAGGAGAGAGGGATCAGGTGGTGGTGAGCTGTACAGAGGTAAAGATACTGAGCAGTAATCGTAATTCCACGCGTTAGAATCACGCTTTGGAGTTTCGTGGGGAGTGTTTTCTGACTCCCGAGTCATGCCGAAAACGTTATCTGCCACGAGGCGCCACCGCAAACAACACTCCATATTATACTATTTTGCTTACTATTTCATGTTTTCCGTTTAGCCCCCTATCCTCTGCATTTATTACGTAAAAGTGGACCCTTAGTGACGTGTTATTTTTTTTTTAAAAATAAGAATAAGTTACCACTCATTTTTTAACATTAATTTAAATTAATCAATTATTATATAATGTACGAAAGATTAAAAATATATGTATTAGAAGAAACTGAAAATTAGGGACTGGTACGTCACATGAAGTAGAGCTAGTAAATGAGTTGAGATTTGGTTTTAGCGACTACTTTATGATGGGCTACATAACTCATCTTGTCTAATTAATTTTTTTTTAATTATTAATATTATTATTTGTTTTATTTAAATGTTTTTTTAATATTTTTATTATTAAATACTAATAAAAATAATTATTTATTTATTAATATATATTGATATATTATAATTTATTAATATTATGTTAATATTTATTTAAATTTATAGTTATAAAATTTAATTTTTTTATAAAAAATAAAAAATTTTATGAGTATAACATTAGCAATTTTTTTTATTATGTTAATATGGTATTAGAGATTTTTTATTAGTATTTTAAAAGTTTAAAAATAATTTTTTAAAATATATTTAAAAAATAATAATGGTGCGATACGGGCTCAGGCTAATATTTAGCCAATCCATTTTTTGGCAAGCTACACAACTTGTGTGTTAATCCATTTTCCCTCTAATAAAGTCTTCTACGAACAAAATATCTTTTTAAGAACTCATTAAACATATAATTATAAAATAGATAGGCACTTTAAAAAATAATTCTAATTTGACCATTTTCTTGTTTTTTATATAATGACAATTTTCTTGAAAAAAAATGCAATTCATTTCACAAATAAAATACATTATCTGAATGATAAAATTTGATATAGTTGACAGATAACTCAATATCCTCAAACATGATATTATAATTTTGAATTAGGTTATGTGTTTGAAAAAATATTTTGTTGAGATAAACAAATTATATTTTACTGAATTTTACGTCAAGTAAGGATTAATTTTAATCTATTAGCTATATTATATTCCCTAAACCCTAAAAAAATACATCATCCTAGCTTATACCAGAAATTATTATGAGTATTTTTAATTTCAAGTATCATTAACGATACAGGTAAAAGTTTTCGTCCAATTAGCCAAAGTGTTTGGTATAAGAAAGTAATACGAGTGAAAATTAATGCTTGTGAACGCATACCGAGTTTTGTATGGGCCTATTATGGTGATCGGGTATGGCAAAGGAAATAAAGAAAAGTTGATTCATATGCTAAATAATATATTCAGATTTTATAAAAATATAAGTCTAATTTTTTTTTATTGTAGATTTATTTAATAAACAATTTTATAATTTTTTTATAAATACTCTATAAAATATAAGATTATACCGTAATTTTAATAAAAAAATGATATCAAATATACCTCAATCTTTCTATATCTAAAAAAAATTATTGAGGCGGCAGATTATGTTTAGTGAGAAGTGATAACTTGATAAAATACAACCAAAATACTACTATCTCCTATTTTTATTATAAATTATATTTTATTAATTCGAATAAATTAAAAAAAATAATTATTTATAATAATTATATGTTAATTTTTTTTAAATATTTTTTTAATTGTATATTTAAATTATTATTAATAAAAACTCTTTTTAATATGTGTGATGATATAATAATATTTTAAAAAAATTATAATCTTAAAAAATAGAATAAATTAAAATATTTTATTTATGATTAAAATAATTTTTTTTATCAAACGTGGGAGTATATATAATCTGCAAACAGATAAGGTCGTACGATAAAAAACAATAAAGATACGAGCATTTTCAGGGGAACGTGGAATACCAAATACCAGTTGTTGCCAAAAAAAAAAAAAGGAATACCAAATACCAGTTCTGCCACAGGTTAATCCCCCTAATACTATAATCGTGCAAAAAGCATTCCTTTCAATATTTTCCCTTTTCCGTACAAGCATGATCAAAATTAAAATTATAGGAGTAGCTAACACAACAAGCCTTGTTTCTGCAAAAGATGGACGACGCATTGAAAGGACGCGCCTGTAATGATGTCCATCATTGGCAATTTTGCATATCTCTAAAAACGTGTCCCACGTGCGGAGGAAATAAATAGTTTATCCTATTTAACATTAATATTATTTAAAAAAAATAAAATTTTATTTTACTATTATATTATAAGTAAGTCTAATTTAAAAAAAAAAATTACAAAAAAAAAATCTTTTCTATCATTTCTTTTAAAATTGTAATGTTTTTATTCAGAATTATACAGAATAAAAACAATTTTACTAATATCAGTTAAAAGTTAAATTTAATTTTTCTAGTAATAAAAATATAAATCAAACATAAACAATTATATATATATGATGCGCGCACCCCTAGTAACGGGTAAGATCATTATCGTTCAAGAGTCATGCATTAACACTGGTTTAATGCCAAATGAAAAATGATCTTGTCACACTTCATACTCTTTTTCTTAATTTCGAATAATACAGATAACCTTCTTTCTGTGTTAAAGCTTGTGGGCGAATATTATTATATAATACGTACCAGCATTTATGAATATTACTGCTCATGACAACGACAAAAAAGGATACCCATTCATGGAAGAAAATATTTGTGCAACTTCATGAACTATATAGAAGCCCGGAAAGTAAGCATTTTAAACATTAGGGGAATTGACTTATATTAACACTTCTTAATTAGTTGAAAACCAATAAAATCTTGATCATCGTAGGGAATTATAAGTTGTAAACGCGAGTACCCTCTTAATGAAGATTATAACTTTTGCTAATTATACTACGAGAAACTAACTCATTTTATTATACCAGGCCTTTTTAGAATTTTTTTTTATAAAAAAATTTTAGAAAAAAGTTAGACTCACCCATGATCTAAATATATGGTAAAATATTTTTTTCTCTTAGGTGATATCAATATTTGGTAGGATAAATTGTTAATTACTCTCAGACATAAATATAGATATTCAATACATCCAAGAGTTAGTCTCAGAAAGTATTACGACTAGAACTACAATAAAATGATACTTCTCAGTGATTAAATAATCACTTTTAATTACTCTCAGGTATAAATATAGGCAATCAGAAGTTACGATGTCTCTCAAAGTACCGCGATTAGAATTACAATAAAATAATACTCCATAAAAATTAAATATCTTTTAAATAGTCACATGTCTAGCTCATTTGATAACTAAATTTTGATTTATGTTGCTAAGATGGGGCCTAAACGAGTCCTTGTCATATAGGCAAAAAGATAAAACGTGGTATGGAGCCCAGTGCATGCATATGGTTAGAACATTAAAAAAATCAAACAGCTATTTTTTTGTTCAGAAACAAAACAAGCAGTGAAAGCTCCGTTGAATAAAATATCACAATGAAATCTATAATTAATGCTGTTTCCTGAAAAATATTTAAAAAAACTGTGGTTTTCAAAGACAGACACAGGTCGTATTAAAATAAAACGACTCATGTTGCTGGTCAAGAGAACATGAAGTTATTTAAACACGAGATTCGAAAGCCCACGAAGTAGTGCAGAGATTTCACACACAAACATATAAACGACGAGCACTTAGGAACTAAACCTAATTAATAAAAAATACAACTTGCATATGGGAATTTTAAATTATAGCCTTTCCAAAGCTATCGCTATATCATGAATTGGATAAGCACTTCTCCGTAATTGCCTTATTATCATTCTATATTATATAAGCTTCTCGTGATCTACTTTATATATATATATATAATTAAGTCCTTAATCAAAGTGGTATTAGTTATGGGGTGCCTATCCCTGAAAAATATTCTAAAATTGTCGTGGTTTGTTTATGTAAAGAGATGCAGGTGTCTTGAAATTGTCTTTGACATTGTCACTTTCTATTTTTTTATATAAATAATAAACAGCAAACAGCCCATTAATTAGCATCATTAGACAATTGCAGCTTGGCGATCAAATGAAATGTTACGGCTTACTTTTTTTATTATTAATCGTTGTATTTAAAGTGATAGAGAATCTACTAATATGGAAAAAACAATAAACAAAAATCTAAACCGACGTGTGTGGAAATTAAAGACACGGGTGAGCACGTTTAGGTTTAGTATGAAAATTTACTATATTTTCTCTTACCGTAATTACATGAGATACTATATAATTAATTTATAAATATTAAAAAAAATAATTTAATTATTAATAACAAATATAAGTTGATTTTTTTTAAATTCTTTTAGAGTCATTATTCTCGTTAATAAAAACTCTATTTAGTATATATAAATAATTGTAAAAATATATAAATTTGAGAAGTAAAATACTTGGAGATCTAAAACAAACTCATCAATAGGAATGGGGGGTGGGGGAGTAATAATTACAGAGATGCGGGTCAAATTAATGAAAAGCTGGGAAAGTCGAGAAGTGGGGTTTCAATTTCATGAGCCGTTCAAGTAAATAATTAAAGAGATTGAGAGAAAATTATTTATTAAAATATTAATTGGAAAAGGATGGTATGTTACCTACTTCGTGCAATTTAATCACGGGGCTTGATTCATACAGGAAAAAAAAATCCACTAATATTGAAAGCAAGACTTTTCCATGCACGATCCGAAAGTCTCAGGTAGGTGGATGGGTGGAAGAAGGTTATGATCCAAATGCCCAAAAAGAATAATCAATTTATCCGCCGTCTCTTTTTACCCACTGCTTTACTTCTAAATAATAAACAGCTTAATATTATTTAAATGAGATATTAAATTTGAGACTTAACGTATATAAAAAATTTCTATTAAAAGACTCACTTACCATAGTCAGGTGCGCGATGCGGGTCAGATCCGGATATAGTCGAGGTAAAGTTTTAGTGAATCGGGTGGACAAAAAAAAAAAAATACAAACCCAAAAAGACAAGGAAATAAAATTAAAAAAAAAAGCTTTTAATTCGGATAAGAGAATAGTACTTCCTTTTTCGTGGAGTTGGTCACTTATAAAACGTGCTTACTAGAATAAACATCTCAATGTCACCTTCCATTATTCTCAGTAATAATTGATAATATATTTTTTTAATAATAAATTAAAAGCACATTGACCTCTTTTATTTGTTTTGTTAGTATAGAAATTTTTAGAAAAGAGTTGATCTCACCTACAATTTAAGGGCAGGGTGAAGGCTCAATTTTTCTTAGGTGATATTAATATCAGGCAGAGTAAGCTGTCTATTACCCTCAGGTATAAATTTAAACACCTATAAATTAAAATGTCTCATCAAATATCACAATTATAATTATAATAAAATAATATTTTATAAATATTAAATATATTTTAAATAGTCATATATTTTATTTTTTTGTTAGTTAAACTCACAAAAGGATGGCCCCATTTAAATTTCACATTCTCCCCCTCGACGTAATTATAAGTAGAGCGTGAGGTCAGGAAAAAATTAAGCTGGGCTTGTTAGTAAATAAGAGGACTTTTCACCCAAATAAACGGACTACCCAAAAAAAAAGGTCCTAATACTTGGTTTCTGGAAATTTTCTGCATGGTCAAGCTTTCGATTGATGGGTAATGTTAAGTTGAAAATTGTAAAATTATAGTAATGTTACCTGCTCCAACAAATTGAAATGGTCAACTATGATTATATACGTTACATTTTTTTAGGTTAAACAGTATTTTTGTCATGGAAGAATTAAGAACACGGTAAAATTTTCATGAGATATAATATATTATAGAATATACTTATATTAAAAATTAAATAAGATATTATATAAATATTTTTTATTTTAGTTCCATTCGTGATAAAATTCTGGCTCGGTCCTTGGCTATATATATATATATATTTAATTTATGAATGAAAACATTGAAACGTGTCTGCAAAGTGAAACCACATTAAGAATAAAATTACGACGGATGTTAGGTACAAAATAACTTTTATATAAAGATCATGAACTGAAGAAGAACCTTTTCAATTTGTATAGAAAAGGACAAGATGTGATATGGGAGATCATGAAGTGTATATATATATATATATATAAGATAATTAAAAGTTAAAGTAGGAAAAAATTACTATTACTAGTGGGATAAAAATACGAGAAAGAAGAAAGGGATGGGGTTGGGTTGAAAATGGAGGGTTGGGGTAGATACACAAAATTCCAACAAATGGGCAAATGAATAAATGAAATTACACCTCAAAAGCTTCTCCCAGTGCACATCACTTTTATTCTCTCTTCTCCCTTTCTAACCTCTCACTTCTTCTCTTGTCGTAATTTTGCTCATCACAAAAATATATTAAAATAAGCTTTAATATTTCATAATTTATATTTTATAACATTTTGTCACGTCAAAAAATTTGTTTAGTGAGAAAGACTCGAGTTCTAATAATAAAATTATCTGTGTATACATTTTTTAAAATATTAATATTTTATATGTATAAAAATATATCAAAATTTCTCACTAATAAAACTTATTAACAGAGACTTTTTTTTTTGTTTTTCTTATGAATTTTGAAAAATGTTAATTTTTAAAATTGTTTTTTCCCCACTATATTCACCGGAGTTTTACCTTAACTACATTTGGATCTGACCTACGTCACGTACTTAGCTATGGTGGATGAGTTTCCTAACAGAGATTTTTTGCATACGCCAAGATTTAAACTCGATACCTCGTTTAAGCGATATCGAGCCGCTTATCACCCGGATCAACTTGTTGATATTTTTAAAACTGTTAAATGTTAGTTTGATAGGTCCCAAGTCTTCTCACGTCAATTTTCTATTTTCTCGTCTTTTGTTTTCTGGTCTTTCATCCACTCATTTAGTGCACTGCTTTCGCGGACACCACTTAATTTGTTTGTTGCTCATAGCTTCATTTCCCGTGAGATTATTTTCGGATTACAAAATCTTACCACCACATAGTCTTTCCCCAGATTAAAGTTAAAGAATATATTTATATAAATTTGTAGAAAATAGTTTATAGAAAAAAAAAATTAAACAATATAATTTTTTTTAGAGAAAATAACTTATAAAAAATATAATTATAAATAAATAAGTATTTTTATAATTATTATCATGATTTTTGTTATCTAAATGATTAAGAAAGATATGAGATTATAATTTTTTTTTTAAAAAAATCCATCGCCATCTACCCTGTCATCTTCTTCTTCCTTTACTATAATATTCTTTCCTCTTCTTCTTGGGTGACGCACAGGCGCTAGAATAAAAAAATTAATTTCAAGAATTATTTTTTTCTTTCCCATCTTCTCATCGTATCACCATCTTCTCTCAAACCAGAGGATGAAGATGGAGATAGATGAAGAAGACCTCTTGTCGAGAAGCACTGATGCGACTCAGGATGATGGACTATACAATCTACGGCGATCTAGATAGACCACGGTGACCAAAAAAAAAAGAATGAGGCCGCGGAGAAAGAAGGAGGCGATAAGAACTTTTTAGGAAGGAGGGAGAGAGTAAAAAAATAAATAAAATAATAATTGGTTTAAAATATCTAATTTTTTTAATAAATATGATTAATTATTTTTAATTTTTTTAAATTAATATTTAGATAAAAACTCTTTTAAAATTTAAATTTATTGACTATCCAAACAGGCACAAAGTTAGAACATTTTTGAAGACGATGATAGAATTATAATTTACTTCTGTTTCTCAGATTTTATTTTTGAGCTTATTAATTGTTATAGTTGGAAGGATGATATATAGTCAAAATGGGTAAATTATCAAAATATACCCCATTAAAATTTATAGTTTATGAAAATATCACATTAGCTTATGTCATTTTTAACAATTTACATGTAAAAAAGTGATTTTGATTAGAATCATCTAAACATTTTAAATTTTATCAATATTACTTCTTATAAAACAACTTCCAAACATTATCATGTTATAACAAAATCAATTCTACTCAAACATGATTATAAACTATGAAACAGAAGTCATTGGCATAACGGTACAATGGATGGATGATGATGGAATAACAACTTTAATCTGGGATTTTGTTACTAGTCCTTATGCGATGTGTTTCCTATATATTCCCACAAGCTAAGTTCTCGTGAAGAAAGCGTTGACATTTTACGTTCATATATCCTTTTATTTAGGAACCAAAGAGAATACTTGATATAAATATTTATTATAATATAGTCTCACGTTAAATAATTAAATATAGGATAGAGAATATATAATATTAAAAGAAATTTTATTAAATTGATTAAAGTCATTTTTGATAGAAGGACGACCTTATATATTTTTATCTTTAAAATTCTAACAATATTATTAGGTTCAGACGACTCTTAATAATTTTGAAGGACAATACTCAAAGAATGGCAGCACATAGAAAACCGAATAATTTTATATTGAGCATATGATCTTATTTTCAAATTTGAATATTATTTATCGATCCAAAGCATAAGTGTTTGCTTCTGAAATTTCTCCTCTCATTATTATTTATGTCACCAAATATTTTATCAACAACACACACTTGTATGATTTTTCATGCATTCAAAGTTCCATTATTTTTCCATGCTTAGCGTTATCCAAGTATATAAAATACTGGTATTTTTTTTTAGTTATTTATTCTTGATTTATGGGTTAAGAATATTACACTGAATTATATAGCTTAAGAATATTCTTGCATAACACTGAGAACCAAGAAAAGAAGGCAAAAAAGAGGGTTGAAAATTGGAAGAGCACTAAACAAACATAAATGTGAGATCATTTTCACTAAGTCGCGTTCAATAATTCCATGCCCACTTCCCTAATTTGTCCATTTCATTAAAGACGACTTTGGAGTTGAGACCGACACAAGCATGAGTGCAACAAACCACTAGAAGCACTTGAGGTATTGCATTTAGTTCTGCTAGAAACTTGCAGCCTCTGATATTTTTTTTTGTTAAGGTACAATTTTGTTAGGAAGTTTTTATGTTGTAGGTATTTAATTTTTTTAGATCAATATCATCTTTAAACTATTAAAAAAAGAGTAAAATATATTGTTATAATTTTAAAAAAATAATATTGACTAATAGTATTTTTAATAGTCAGAGATAATATTATTATTTTTATATTATTTATGAGGTGATTTTAATCTAATAAAAAAATTTTACGTAAATATTTTTGAGTTAAAATTAAACTTAAACCTCATTTTATTTAAAAAAAAAAAGATAAATATACAACCATACAAACTTCACAATGTAAACCAAAATAATTCTCTCGTTTGCATTATCTAAAAGCACCAAATAAATTTAAGTAGAGACAGAGAACAAAAACCTTTGTTTGGATAACAAGATCAAATTTATTAAAAAGGAAAACTATTACTAAAACATGCATTGTTAACCAAAAATACTAGAGCCAATTCACATAAGAAGTTATAAACATGCGTTGATTGAGCAGGAGGGAACAAAATACTTCTTTAACTTTTTTTTTATGTTTATTATGTTGTTCTGAAAGTATTATTTAATACCTTATATCTTTATTATTATTTTTAAAATAAAAAATATATAATTTTTTTATTTTTAATTATTTAAATCTCGTGAATCAAATGAATATTAAAAAATCTAATTATCAAAATATTTGTTTACAACAAGTAGCCTTATTCCACAAAATAAAGTTGACTGCATAGAAAACATGATGCCATTTTATTTTTTTCAACAACCAATCTCTAAATAAATTATAGCAAAAAAATTTAGATAAATTATTAATTAAAAGATTCCACTTAATAATTTCATCAAGTGTTCTCTACCGTCTTTCTCAATCCCTTTTAAAATGACTATACATTGCTTTATCTATCTTTTCATTAATAGCTTCCTTTGTATGTATTTTTTAGGGGGAAAAAAATAAAAATTGTCAAGGTCCTAAGAAAAACAATATGGATAACATGATACTATTGTACTTTATCAACAACTAATCTTTAGATAAATTATAGCAAAAAAAAAAATTAACTAAAAAGTTCACTCAATAGTTTCATCAAGTGTCATCTATAGTCTTTCTCAATCTCTTTTAAAATAATTTTATATTATTTTATCTATTTTTTATTAGCGCATTCAATGACTTCTTTTGTATGAGTTTTTTTAGGGAAAGAAAAAATTGAAATTACCATGGGGGGCCTAAGAAAAACAAAAATGGCCAATAAAAAATGAGTCTGAAAATTCAATAATCAGAATTCCATTCTTTAGGAGGAAATAAATAAAAGTCTGGGTAGCTCATGTTTTGACTATTCCGTACTCTTTTGATACACAATGGATCTACGGGCAGCGGGCAGGGAGGACATTTACATTAGGCTGAAGCAACAGACTTTATCCTTACCCCTTAACCAAAAAAAAACATGAAAATAAAGATAATCCTTTCACAAATTCAGCACAACATTTGGGGATTCCTTTATTCGAATGCACTTCTTCTCTCATAAGAATTGCCCTTTTAATTTTGGATCGCCTGGAAAGTCCCTGATGACAGAAGCTTTGCACCCTTCCTATCAAACTTCACAAGAAGAAAAAGGCCCCTCATGATGGCTCCATAAGGCCTAAATATAAAGCTAATTTATAGTCTAACTTGTATTATAAATTAGGTTCAAGGATATAAAGAGTAACATATCTTTCATGAAACCAGCTCAACCTAGAATGCAACAGAATATGACATAGATACAGCAACAACGTCATCACATGGCGTGCACGTATACTTTCTTCCAGACAAATACAGCGCGAAAGTCTAGAAATCATGAGAAACCCATGAGTTCTTGCAGCAGGTGACCATAAAACCCCACCACTCTACCAGTGACTAGTAAGCAACGTTATAGTGCTAAAGAGAGAGAGCAGAAATACTTACAATTTTGCAGCCAAAACACAAGACCATAAGAGAGCCCCACAAAAACCAAGTTGATGCTTACCGAAAGTCATGTGAACATCTGAGATCATAATGTTCCAAGCCCTTCAACAAATACAGAGAACCTACTTAAGCTTCATGACAGCTTTCATCCATCTAATGTGCCCATCACAAACTTTATGAGAAAAATCTGAAGTCCAAATGAGCTTGACGTATTAAGTAACTTGTAACTCCCTAAAATGGTTAGTACCAGATAATGAGGTTGAAGGAAAATCTGTGTTTTGCTCAAGACCGGCAAGATGACTGGATATTCAAAAGGCTTACGAATATGGGCTGAAACAAATGATGAGTTGCTCCTTCCCTGATTATTTGGAGTTCAAATAAGGTGCTATGAGCACCATCCTTAAGATGTGATATGAACCATCTAAATTATAGTTTTTAAATTTTAATTTTTTAAGTGTTAACTTTATTTTTTTAAGTGAAAATAAAAATATTATCTTTTTAATGGCTATCCTTGGGGTATTACAATTACACTATAAAACGGGTTGCACCACAAGATGACTGGATAGGCAGATTTGGGTTATAGAAAAAGGAAGAAACAATTTTGAACAAAGGATAGCAGCATAATCCATAAGCATTAGAGGGCACTATTAAGGGAAGTATCCATGTCACAAGATTGCTTATCTGTTCAAGACATGGAAAAGTTTTAATCAAAACCCTCCCAAAAAAAATGCTTTACAGTCATTAAACAACTCTTAAGAAGAGATTAGCTTACAGAAAGTAAAAAGATAATAACAATTTTACCTATAAGCAAAATGGTACAAAATAAGGGATAAATATGCTATTTGTCTAAATGTCATATAACTTGACAAATATTCATCAGTAGAGGCTAAAGTATAACATAATGCATACAGCGATCAACTTAAGAAAATCCCAGAAAAACAATCTACTCAAGAGCTTGAGGAAAAAAGAAATTGATCCATCAAAATCATCCCCCAATTAACTCAGAAAATTTCAAGTAGTGTTGTGAGCAGGAGTTGTTTAGTCATAAAATTATCGCTTACAGCACATAATCACCTCATACAAGGGTATCTTACAGTAAAGAGGCATGGATAGCACCCCCTTGCAACCGCAATCTCCTATAAACAACTTGAGCCATTTTGCTGAGCAAATTTTGCGTCCCTTGAACAGCACAAAAAAATTACATCTTATATCTAGGGAAATTTCAAAGAAATCATCTATAAACTGATGATGCAGAGCTATAATCGATTAATCATCACACCATGGGAAAATCAATCCATGAAATGCATCTGCCTTCAATGTCAGAGTCACCCCAAACTGAGTTGCCGGACATGTTCAAATCCTAGAAGCTGTTTTCTCCTTAGGTAACATCCTTCAATTACAAATAAAAAAAAAGTTACAAGTTTATGGTTCCCTCCCAGCCATCGAATTCAGTATGCATCCATAATATTTAAATATAAATGGAAACTGCTTGAGATTAAACATGATCGCACAGATCCACCATGCCACCTTGCATATGGTAAAGAGATCGGAGCAGAGATTTAAAAAAGAAAAGGACTTACGATTCCTGAGATCTGATCCAGCCGGTGTCTTATTGATGATGTACCAAAGGCGGAAAGAAGAAAGATCATGCACCTCCGGCTCAGGAAAGAATAGCATTTATAATAGGATACACCATCATGAGACTTTACTATTCATGTAAATGGCTATCCAATCATAATTTCAAGTGCAACAACTTCTTGCAAAATTTACAAATCATGGGCTATGAGAAAACATGGGCAGGTGGATACACAACCACTTAGTAGTATACATGAATTTGGCATACTGATACATTTTCCTTTGCAGCCAATACATACAAGAGGAAACGACATGGGAAACATGGAAAAGATAAGATTCCTTTCGAGAATGCAAAGGTTGACCTAAATGTTAATGCTGAATTGGAGAAAGAAACATAGGACTAGGGAACCGTAGGTGTTGGCGTAGCTGTTAATTTTTTGATGTTGCTGCCTTGCTTTTGACATTGCTCTAGGGGAATGTGCAGTGTACTTTTGGTAATATATAGAGTCAAGAGTCATATGGTATGGGGGGGGGGGGGAGTTAGATAGGAGAGGCTGGGCTCTCAAACCTCCAGATGAGGACCAGTGAGTGAACGAGGTTTATTCAGGATCATTGTATCTCTTCTGTAACTTTGATTCTGCTGAAACTAGTAATATAAAACCTTCTCATTCATCCAGAAACTGATAGCTTTCCGAGTATTTCCTCTGTTTCCAGTGCAGGGCACATCATATTCATCCAGAAACTGATAGCTTTCCGAGTATTTCCTCTGTTTCCAGTGCAGGGCACATCACATACCTTTGATGTTAACCTAAATACTGGTGCACAAGTACAGGATATGTAGAGTGAAAATAGCTGAGAAAAAAGAAATCATGTTTGATTTTAAACACAACATTTCTCATGACATGTGATGAATACTTTAATTCAGAAAACTTAGGTGCCCATTTACAAAATAAACTCCCAGTATCTTGAGCTCACTCCCATGTTTATTATAAGTATATTTTGTATATGCTATTGGTTCTTCAAAGAAGTCACTGCTGGTCCACTGTAGACACATCAGCATGTTAAAACTTGTTATTATTCTTTCTTTAGTGGCCCATTCAGGTAGACTTTAAGTGGTTATGAATTTATGATATATGGAGTTTTTATCTGGGACAAAAAAAAACTAGTGGCAAAACATGCATCCTCCAAATTTTCAATTACTTTACTTCCCGAAACGTAACTTCTATTACCAACGCATTGTCAGTCCAAAAGTATTAATATTAGAATCATGCATGAAGTGTTGCAAAGTTTTAAGAGAAGTTTTATAGTACTACCATAAGAAGAAATATTAAATGCCATATGGCTATGTCTAGTAAATGCTGGGAATTGGAAGGACATGAGCAAAGAGTTGGGGTGATAGAGAGAAAAAAAGGATGTTTAGACTGATGCATTGTTGTACAAGAAAAGACACTATTTGTAATTATATACAAGGAAAAGTTGACGTGGCGTCTATCAAGGAGAAAATGGTGGAAAATCATTTGAGGTGATTCGGACATGTAAAAAAAAAGCTGATAGATGCAAGAATGAGGAGCTTGGAGAAAATAATATTTAGCCCCAATCAAGAGATGTAAAGGGAGGCCGAGAGGGACACCCAAGAAAGCTATCTATTAGTGCATAGTATATTTTAAGAGTTAGTTGTACTAAAGGACGATAGTGTTGCGTGATTCTTGTAGCAGACTTTATTTACTAGCACAAGGTTTGTTGTTGTTATGCAGTGTCAAATCGACATTCTACATTTCAACTATGAAGTAGTAGTGAAAGCATCCTACTAATTATTTATTTACATTTATTTGCACTTCGGATCAATATCACTACATATATATATATATAGATTACGAAGTCACACACAAAATGCTCATAACTTTGCCTCTCTAACAATTTATATTTCCCCTCTTTTTATTAGCTATTGATGTGTATTGAAGATAAAATAGTAAAAAATTGTATGAGGTGGTTTGAAAATATGCAAAGAAGGCTATTGGAGGACTGGTGAGGAGAATAGATCAGGTAGTATAGAATCCTATAAAAAGGGATAAATGAAGACCAAAGAAAACACTCAAGTTATTGAATGAGACATTTTGATTAATAATATATTCAAAGATTGAGTTATTAATAGAGCATAATAGTGTCGTGTGATCCATGTAACTAATCCCACTTAGTGGGATAAAGCTTATTCTTGTTGTTGTTGTGTATTAGCTACTAGAAGAAATTATCTTTCGATGAGCCTTAAGCTCCCATACAACTCCTCATGGGAGAGAACACATTACTCAAGTAACCCTACCCAATTGAATAGCCAAATGAATGCTTAGACAAGAGTACATAAAACCTCTTTCCCAACATTTATATTTGACATTCTTTATTGGCTATATCAGTAATTTTCTTTCAACGAATTTGAAGCTCCCATAGAACTATCCATGGGAGGAGACAATGATCCAAGTAACCTAACCCAAATGCATTGTCAAGGCTATGAAGTTCACCAAGTGATAAGGGAAATATTTGAAGGCAATACTAAATCAAAATAAGCAAGACCAAAATATCAACACCTTTTAGTTCCCACTGAACTTACAACATAATTGCTAATTGCTGCATATTAGCAAGAAAACATTATTAAAATAGATATTCTGTGTTCTTATTCTTTAACTGATTGATTTTCTTTTCCTCTACTCTCAATAGTAAGCTAACATCATGGTTAAGCTTTTCTCTGTTTATCCTAAAAGTAAACTAACATGTGATCTATCCATGATATGGGTTCTATTCATTCTAAAATCTAAAGAGCTTCTAAAAGAAACAAAATCTTGGAAGAACCTCATCCTGAACACTGCATCTCACGAAATATGGAGATAACTAATTCGTCACCAGCAATGGCCCGCAACTGCCCTAAGAAAATTTCTTTGGCCAGCTTTCCAGCCTACATGCCACAGAAGGTTTCAAAGAAGAATGTTATTCCTTCAAAGTCACGAAATTATGAGCAATATGGAAATATAAACATAAATCCAATAGCAACAAGCAGCTTACCAATGCAGAACGATATAGATTAATAATTTCCTTGAGTTTGAGGGAAGGAATACGACCATCCATCTTCCTCAGTAAATTTACTAGCGTGTTCTTTGCTCCCAATTGACCTAAAAAAGTACATTAGGGGATCAGTTTCAGATAAAATACACATTAAGGGAAAAAAAAGCGGGGTGATTACCTGGAAAATGAGCAGATGATTTGAAGCTGATGACACACTCCGGAAGTATATGGCTGTTCATGTTACTGCTCCACACAACATACCACTGAGGATTTAAAGGGTCGTCAGCTCCTGTATCATACTCCACACTGGAAGGGCGACATTGTTGAGACCCAGCGGCCACTTTTTCAATCTTTCCCAAGATAACACGGCAAAGTATAATATGCTTTTCACCGTTATTATCCACTTCAGCTTGCGTAGCACTAAACAAAATTCACCTATTTAGCTGGAAAACCAAACCAGTAATGTTTTTTATCACATAAAAGCACTTTAAATTGACTAAATAGTTACCTTAGTTGAGGTAAGCCTAAAGGAGACAAATGTATACCAACTCCATAAGCAGGGTATCCATAAGTTTTCCCAGGCAAGACAAACCCATGAGCTAAAATGCCCGCCACTGTCTCTGCAGATGCTGCATACCAAGCATAAACTGTATTGGACACGCCTCGTGTAGCTTCTTTATTTTTGTTATGTCTCTCAAAAATTTCGCGACGGTGTTTCTCAAGTGGCCCTGAGAATTTAAATTGATGAATTGCAGAAATAGTGACCCCCCGGAGAGCTTTAGACATCTCGGAGAGAAATAAAAAACTCACGAATGAATACACGTTTTCTTTCTCTCTAAGCAACTTTGCATTGGGCCATCTAGAAGTTTCCAAGCCCAAAGAGGTCAGCCTCTGCCGCTTGAAACCAAGTACTACTTGATTTTCATCTTCTTGCTTGATATTCTGGACCGATGAACTCACCTCATTGCCCGTCCCATCAACACCTAAATCTAAGTGATCGCACTTTCTCTTGCCCAAAATCCCATCAATCCGGATTTCAACCTCAATTTTGGGAATTCCTGAATTCTCTAATCCATCCGTAAAATCCTCGTCAACAAATATATGGGGAAAGAACGGTCTACCGTTTTCATCGATCCAGGCAATAGATCTCTGACTCCAGGATCCGAAATCAATCTGCACCATCCGCAGAAAGTCAAATCCATACTTGGACCCTCCAACGATCACCTCCAGCAATGGCTTGCCCTCCAGGAACCCAGCTCGCAGAGGCTCGAGCACTTGGCTCTGAAAATCAACCCAGGACCCTCCGCGGTAGAACATGAAGCGGTTAGGGGCAGCACTGCGCTTGAAACTGTTGTGGTTGTGGATCATCAACCGGGCACAACAAGAATCGGAGAGGTGGCTGCATCGAACCACATTAATTGCCTTCTTAATCAGCAAAGACGACAACGATGAACTCTGTGGAGCCCTTACCGTAGCCGATTCAGCCATGTTCTTCTGGTTCATTGTCTTGAGGTCACGGATTCTACGTTGCTCTGGAAATTGACACAGCTATCGCAAGCTCTCAACGCAACGGATAGAATCAAAGAACCAAATCAACTACACGGTGTCATTATATATGCGTTCTATGGCGTCATCACTGGAAAAGTCCAGAATGCCACTGTGCGTCTGTATGCGCGAGACGAATGAAAAAGGGGTGTAATATTTGAGTAAGGAGGAGGTCTATTTTGGTAGTTCGAGGAATAATTCTCATTTATTATTGCTCATTAGTGAGGCGTTTTTGGGAAAGTGGGAACTAAAAAAGTCAAACGCGGGAAAAAGAGTTTTCTAGGTAGCCGGGAAGAAGGGTGGATGGCGATATTTGATAAAATGACTTGCGGGCCAAGTAGCGACAGACTTTAAATAATGCCAAGTGGAAAACGGGCCGACCCTATCTTCCTCTTTTCTTTGGCCCAAAAGCAAAAATCATGCTATTATGTAGAGTGTTTCAATTTCTAAAGAATACTATTTTATTATAATTTTAGTCACAATACTTAATAAGATATCCTAATTTTTAAATATTTAGATTTATCTCTGAAAATAATTAGCCTAAAAAAAATAAAAATTTTATTTTACTTTTAAATCGTAGATGAATCTATTTTTTTTTAATTTTATACTAAAAGAAATAAAGGGAAGTCTCATTCACAATAAAGATTTGACTTTGACTATATATTATAAGCATATAATTTATGGACAATTATATTATAATTATAGATTATATATGTTAATAATAGTTACGTATATGCCCGCTTGTGGGAGGGAGAAAGAGTACAACCAATTTTGAATTGAAAATTGAGTCCAACCTAAATAATAATTATTTTTATTTGTCCGCCGCTACAAGAGACAACATGCAATACATAGATGGTATATACAATCCCAGGGTGTCTATATATGTGCACTTAAAATATGCTTAATCATTTCACTCAAAAAAAATATTTAATCCCGTGGGAGATGGGAGATGAGTTTATTTTGTTAATGGTAATTTATCTTGTAGCATTTTAACTTAGTTTCTTTGTATAAATTTAAGATCTACTTATCATATAATTCGTAAAAGTGGTACTTTAGCATAACAATTTGAGTGTTCAAAATTTCTTCAAATGCAAATCATTAACATGAAAACGATTGCTTCAAGTATCAATTATTCATGGCTTCGAGCTCATATATTGATTCTCTTGGGGGATGAATTTTTTTTTTTACAAAATCTTTTAAAAAAGAGTTAAACTCATAAAATATAAGGGTAAGGAGATTTTTTTTTTCTTAAACGATACTAATATCAGATAAGATATAGTGTCTATTATTTTAAAGTATAAACTTATGCGCTTATGAGCTGTCTTTAAAATTTGATTAAACTTAAATATTGTCTTTTGAGTAGAAAGTATTAAAAAAAAGACGTTGAGACTTGAAAATAAAAAACAGTCCATGCTGGAGATATAATTAACACAATTTATTGCTATCGATATAAGCAAATTGTTTATCCGTCTGGAGTGATATTTTTCAAATACATAAACACTCTCTAGTTTGTTGGTTGATGTATTTATTTTATTTTATTTTTAAAAAAATCCTCCGCAAAGGGGATGTCTCTCTTTAGTTTTTGAATTTTTAAGCAAAAGAAGCCCAAGTTTCTAAATATTTTCAGCGAATAAACTATAAAGTAAAATCCCACGAAGATTTTAATTTTCCCCCAAACAATGAAAATTCTCAAAGTTAAATTTCCATGGAAAACAAAACAAGTTATTATTACCATATACGTAATTTTGTAAAGAAAAAATTAACAGCGATCTAAACTTTTTTTGACATAAAATTGTTATCACGGATCACGTCATTATGATAATATTTTTTTATATATAAAAAAGTTTAGATCCTAAATATTTTAAATAGGATTTTTTATTCCTGATAAGTTTAGACATATTCGGCATCGTTCTCCTACTAAAGTTATGATATAACTCTAGAACTCAGAGAATATTTATAAGGGATTTACAATATCGTTTATTAAAAGAACCCTAACGATTGTAGTAAGAATCAAATTTATATCCTTATAGGATACGAGTCTGTTCTTTATTATTTATGCCAACTCTAGTTTGGCTCTTGATAATGTATTTTTTTATAAAAATTTTTAGAAAGGGGTTAGACTCACTCACGATCTAAGGGCAAGGCGAAGTCTCCCTTCTTCCAAGGCGAGACCAATGTTAGGCAGGGCGAGTCGTTTATTATCCTCAGGTGTAAACTTAGATACCCAAGAGTTATGATGCCTCCCTAAATACCGCGATTAGAACTATAATAAAGTGGAACTCCCTAGAGATTGGACACGCTCTAAATGATCTTATATCTAATTCTTTCGCCAATTGAACCCACATATGATGGGTATGTATTTAATTGCAATATTTTTTTTAGTTGCCCACCAGGTTTACCGAAATTTTGCCCCGACTACATCCGGATCTGACTCGCATCGCGCACCTGGCTATGGTGGGTGAGTTTCCCAACAAAAATTTTCTACATACGCCAAGATTTGAACTCAAAATTTCGTTTAAACAATACCTAGTCACTTATCACTTAGACTAGCTCCGTTGGTTAACTGTAATATCTAAATAAAAGAGTAAGTGTTTGTGGGCTAACTATTTTTTGGGCTGGGCCGCTAGATTGGCCCGCCATTTGTATTTCTTAGGTCAGTGGAAAATCTTCCGTCCCCCCTTTTGCGCGGCTCTTGGCCTCCGATCGTCGACGCCGGGTGTGCGGGAAGCTATATCCTTGCCTTCATTGAGTCCATTTACTGCTAGTCATCTCCTTATTATTTAACAATAATCTCTACGTCTCATGCACTGTAGGATCATACCCGTATCTTGACCCTCAGCTTCTTTTCCTGGTCTCTTTTTCTCGGAAGTTAACCTCGCAGTATGTTGGTGTAAAGAAACGGGGATTTTCTTGTTTCATTTCTTATCATAGTGTTGAGGAGTTCTTATGATATTGATAGTAATTGGGCTACAAGGTATTTCCTCAGCTACCTACCTCGGTGTTTCCTCTCTCTCATTAACGGGGATTTTGGAGTGCGTTCTAGGCTTCTAGCACTGAAAATCAAGTTGTGTATTTCGAGTAATGCCTCGACCGCTTTCTCAAATGGCGGTAAACTTGTTGTTAGAATACTCATTATTAGTTTATATTTCTTCTGGACCATTGTCGGAAGGGGTGTGGATTTATGTCGCTATATTTAGCTGGGAAACAAGCAAACCAATGGAGTGTTTATAGCATATAAGTGTTTAGAGAATTGTATAATGTTTTCAATGGTTTTAAAGATATTAAAATAAAATTGGTTTTACTTTCAAGGACATATTTAATTAAATGCCGAATTTCCTGTATTTTGACACACACCATTACACACACCCACACATCAATCTTACGAGTCTTGCATTGTGTGATATTTTGGTTTCTAGATAATGGCTAACGTGTACTTTAAATTTGTTTTCTAGTTGTAATAGGGGTGCTGTTATTTCCATAGCCATGTCACTTCCACGGACACCATCTAAGAGGCTGAATGATAGGAGCCTTGTAGAGCCAAATGGGAAAGGGAAGTGGCAGAAGACAGCGGCCTCTCATTTACTACCAAGTCAACCGTTTAAAGTGTCCCCTGGAAGTGTTGTCTTCCGTTTACTCTGGCCTGCTTCTAAAATTGGCTGTGTTATTGGAAAAGGTGGAAGCATCATATCAGAAATTCGTCAGGAAACTGGTGTGAAGGTTAAAGTTGAGGATACAACTCCTGGATGTGATGAAAGAGTTATTACGATTACTGGCCCTGATAAAGAGACTGGAGAAGATGCTGGGCAGAATGAGGGGGTTCATAATGAAGAGACAGACAATAAGGGGAAGGATCATGAGACAATAAATCATGGGGACGATAATGAAAATAAGGATTCTCGTCCTGTTGAAGATTCAAATTGTGAGAAGGGGACTCCATCTGTTCGGAAGGCTCTATTTCTCGTGTTTGAGAGGATTGTTGAAGGAGAGGAGGAGAAAACTGAAGGTGATGGAGAATATACCAAGTCTTCCTTTGTTTTGAGGCTACTAGTCCTTTCTAATCAAGTTGGTTGCCTTCTTGGAAAGGGTGGCAGTGTAATCAAGCAAATGTCAGCTGACAGTGGGGCACAGATTCGGATTCTTCCTAGGGATAAACTCCCTTTGTGTGCATCAGCTTCGGATGAGCTAGTTCAGGTAAATTTTGGCGATGCTGTCTAACAATCCATCAGTCGCAATATTTTTGTTTGACTGCCACATCACTTTATATCACTGCCAATTATAGTAATCAAATCGTGATTTAAATCATGAATCGGGAGACTAATTTTTAAATGATAAATCTTATTGAATCATGTGATTTAAATGCGCTATGAAAAATAGGTTGAATCATATCATATAAATGATACATACCATAAAAAAGATATAGGTAAGACTAAAAGCATGTTTTCTCCCACAGTGTTTTTCACATTTATTCTATTCTGCAGATCACAGGGGAAGTTGAAGGCGTGAGAAAAGCTCTTCAATCTGTTTCTCAACAGCTGTTGGAGAATCCACCCCGCGATTATGAATCTCTAACATCAAATGCTAGTGGGCGATCTCATTCATTTGGTCAGTTCCCGCCATCCAGCCGTTCCTTTGGTGCTGAAGGGGTGCCTTTTACTGCTGGATCTCGTGATATTTCTGACTTTCACTCTGCTCCTCCACCTCTACTACCCAAATTTCATGAAGGTATTCATGGTCGAATGAGGTCTTCACAGGAGATGCTGACTTTTCGTTTATTGTGTCTTGCTGAGAGGGTAGGAAGTATAATTGGTAAAGGTGGAGCTATAATAAAGACTCTGCAACAAGAGACGGCAAGTGAAATCAAGGTTATCGAAGGTGAATCTGATTCAGAGGACCGCATTATTGTCATATCTGGCCCAGCGGTATAATGCAACTCTCATTTCTCTCAAGTTTTATTGGTCTTGAGCAAAATTTCTTGTTTCACTAAAAGTACTTCTATAATTACAGCACCCAGATGATAGAATATCTCCTGTGCAAGATGCAGTACTTCATGTGCAAACTAGGATGGTCAGAGCCATACCTGATGCCAAAGAGCATGGGATGCTAGCTAGGATTCTTGTTTCCTCCAATCAAATAGGTTGTCTCCTTGGCAAGGGTGGTTCTATCATAACCGAAATGAGGAAGTTGTCTGGGGCCCATATTCGTATATTGGGAAAAGATCAGGTCCCGAAGTGTGCTTCAGAAGATGAAGTAGTCCAGGTGTGTTTGGTTTACTTTGATCTTTCTGTAGGATTTAAATCTACCTTTTATTTTACATCGTGTGCTATTTATATAATTAGTTTCTTTGAATTAAACCAGCCTACTCTAATTTTCAGCAACGTAATGCAGGAATTTTTACTTCTATGGATTAACTGGAATGATGAAATGTTCTTTCTTTCTAAGTAATTTTGGCTGTCAAAATAACTCAACTAATAACTAAATGTAGATATTTTGTTCTTTCTTTCTATAGAAAAATATGTTTAAATATGGCGTCAAATCTATTTAAGTAATGCGATTTGCTTACTTCATTTAGGTACTTATACTGCTTCTTTTTCTGCCAGATAAGTGGAGAAGTTGAGGCAGTGCATGATGCTCTTTTGCAAATAACCACTAGATTACGGCATAATTTCTTTCGTGATGCTTATCCATCAATCAACTATCCCTCAAATACTTCATTTCTTGATCAACTTCCACCTTTCCCACCATACATGGGAAGGAGGGAACTTTCACCTCCTGGAATGTACTCTAACTTAGGTCCTCCATTTCACAAGTTTGATGTTATTGGTGCTCCACCTCCTCATGGTGGTTTTCCACATGATGATCGCCCTCCTTTTATGCATAATTTGCCACGACCTGGTGGTCCTCCCTACCTATCTGAAAGGAGGCCTTGGGGTCCTCAGGTATTGATTGTTTACTGTCTTCTATGCTAGTTGTGGCTTTCTGCTGCCTTTTTAAGTATATCTATCTTTGCATGTGCTATCTTCTGTCTGATACCTTGGCGGCATGTTGAAATTTGTCTCTGAAGATTGAACTCGGAAAGAGTCAGAGAAGCAGCAGTCTAACAGGATTTATGTGGGGATCAGAATCGTTATATTTATATGATAATAATTTTAGTGAAAATATGAATGTGTATGTTTGGTGATGCATTCTCTTGCTTTTGAAATTATTGATTGTCTAAAGCTTTTAGTTTTGCTATTAGATTTTCTAATGAAGATGTAGCATGTGATTGTGAAGGAACTTTTATGCACGATCCAATTATGTAGTACTCGTGAAAAATCTAAGACTCGTTAATTTTTACTGGATAAGCTCACAACAAACACCTAAAACCTGTTCCAAAGGTTTATCTTTCTTTTGTTATCGTTTACATATAAATAGATGCTCCAGGAAATTATGGAAATCATTCGTCATTATTGAGAGTCTGAGAAAGCCTCTTTCAATCTCCGTTAGAAACCTTTTTCTTTGTAAACAGAGCAGCATGCCTCAGTGTGAGTCTGAGAAAAGAAAAGGTATTCACCTAGTTCATGTTCATTGAAGAACTTTAGATCAATCCTTGCCTGTCAATGGTTGATTTAAGGGAACTTAATTGGTTAAAATAGACGTATCTTATTAAAAGTCTAGAAAAGGGCTGGACTAAAATGTGGACAAATTATTTATTTTAGTCAAGTTTGCCAATTTATATGCCTATGCAACATATGGAATTTAGAAAATAAATAGCATATTGTGCTTTGGTTGAGAGAATTCATTATGTTATCTCATATTTCCTAACAAGGATATGTTAACATTACCCTTTGATTTAATCATTTTAAATAACTGGTTTCTAGGGGCTACATGAAGGTAGCAGACCCATGATGCCAGACTATGCTGGAGGCCCGCCTAGAAGAATTTCAGGGTTAGTCCTCATTGTGAATATTCCCCTCATCACAACTTTTCAGATCTATTCTCATTATAGTAGTTTTTCAACAATAACTGGTGATTTATTGTGTAGAGTAAGCCAACAACCAATTATAACTAGCACCACAGTTGAAGTAGTAGTTCCTCATGCTCTAGTGCCTGTAATATATGGGGAAGATGGTGAATGTCTGAAACAAATACGTCACGTAAGTTTTTCTAATTGATATTTTGACTTATGTTGATGGATGCCAAAGAACCATTGCCTACTGAATCCAGTGCGTTGGTGATCTATGATATTAATTTGGGGTGTTTTTCCAGCCGTTACTATGAGATGTTTTTCGTCTCTTTTTAATTGGCCTGAGTTGTAAACCACAACACAATCCACACCTGCACTAGTATTCTTTCATTCCCACGTCCATGTCTGTCCATGCTTTTGGCACAAGCATACAAGGAGCATATTTTCTAGCAAGAATATTATGAATGCTTCGGTGTGCACAAGTGTCATAAATGTCAGCAAATTTATCAGTCAAAAGATAAGAAAAGGAAAGGAATAACAAATAAAAGCTGCCATCTGTTAAACTTTGACTTGGAAAACTGGAAAACTAGATGGTTTCCTGTTGTCTGGAGACTACTTCATGTTAGTTGGTTAGCTGATCAACAATATAATCTGTGCTTCCAGATCTCTGATGCAAAAATCACCATCACCGATCCAAA
This sequence comes from Leucaena leucocephala, assembly GCA_037074615.1. Taxonomy (NCBI): domain Eukaryota; kingdom Viridiplantae; phylum Streptophyta; class Magnoliopsida; order Fabales; family Fabaceae; genus Leucaena; species Leucaena leucocephala. The sequence goes on along the minus strand of CM073540.1, from coordinate 2,982,676 downwards.
GCCGGGAGCAGTGGAAACTGCAATTATAATATCCGGAACTCCAGAACAAACCCATGCTGCGCAGAGTCTTATTCAAGCATTTGTCATGAGTGAGAGTGAATCTGGTTAAGCCATCTCTCTGGGTAACACATTCGTTTTTTTGAAAAAAGAAATTGGCAGTTGTAATTGCGCTAGTCTTCATGCTTAGTGGTACTTACGTTGAGTTAATATCTCTAAAGGGAATGTCGTGTAAGGTGTTAGAATTTTTTACTTGTGTACATGAGCTAATTTATATGCTTAGTATTTATATTTTAAAAATCCTTATAAAGGAATGCTGTGTAAGATGTTAAGTATATTTTTTGATCTTGCTGATTTGGTTATTCATTTCTTATAAAAAGGAACAAGTGGAGTATGTTATCGAAAAACATGATTATGCCGAGCCTGCTGTTATATTCGTGTTTTAATTTTGCCAAAAAAAATTATGTTAATTAGACATGAGTTTGCAATCTCTCTGATAACCTATATTTTGTTATGATGCTTGTAGAAGATCAAAATAAGCCCGATAAATTATAGACGGTTACATCTTTTGGTATTTTTAAGCACCTTTTCTGGGATGAGTTAATATGTACACTACTTATCAGATTCATGCACGTTTTGTATGTTCTTCCAATTGAATCAAATGAAAATTCCACGATTATTGATTTGGAGTAATTCACTACTTGTAAACTTTTATACATATTAGAACTTATGATTGATTGATTTTTTTTCTATTAATAATATTCATTTGAAGGACTAAAACTTTCACCTTTTGACATTTTCCACGATGCTATTGGCAATGCGGCATTGTGTTTGTGCCCTGTGGCAATATGTCTATTAAGTATTGATTTAAGAAAATATCTTTGCCAGTTTTGGTATTGTGAATTCCATCGTTAGAGTTAACAGGACTTGAGAAACAGAAGTGGGGAGAGAGAGCAATTGGTTCAGTTTCTGTCTCCGTAACCTTTCTCCTTGTTCCCTTACAGGATTTTCATGACATATTACTGCGGACAAATTTTGCCACTTGTGAATAAGGTAGCTAGATTTTTTCAAGCCTCGTCCTTGTTAATCAGATTCCATCAGAACTTAGTATTGCGTTTGTTTAATGTTTCCCATAGCCAAATGCAAGTCAGTCACGAAATTCTTTGGTTCCTGATTTAAATGCATTAGTTTGAGGATAAACTAGACTTGTAGCAAAATCATTTGTAAATCTTAGTGAATTCTTTGTTTCCAGAATTTTCATTCCTATTGACATACAATTAACAGTTTGATGTAGACCCAGGCTGAAAGTTGGTTCCTCAGGACTAAATCTGTCTTTTGAAATGATAGTTCACCGACCTTCTAACCATCTTGGGGTTATTTTTCACTGCTCACTCTACCCCAGGCTTCTTGTTCCTTACCATGAGCAGTTGATAACCCTACATTTGCTTGCAGTTTATTTTTTATTTTCAAAGAGATGTGAGAGAGAGAGAGAGAGAGAGAGAGAGAGATCATTGAAGACAATTGAAGACAATGTCACAGGGATGTAGCTTTAACTAGCCATTATTATTATTGTTGAGCTTTGAAGGGCTGATACTTCTTGAGATGTTGAGCAAGGCCTTGGATTGATCCAGCAGCTGAAATGATAGAAACGAGCAAGCAGACCCAACTCAAAATCTTGAGCCAAATCCATGTGAAGGAGCCTCTTTGAATTTTGGACTGCTTAATGTACATCTCTATGGGGAAATAAACAGTCAAAGGCCAGAAGGAGAGTGAGCCAATGAGACCCAAGAAGTCATTGAAGAATGGGAATATCATAGCTATCACTGCAGTAACGATAACATATGCAGTCCTCCACAACAGCCTGAAGAAGTTAAGGTAATATGTTCCTTTGCATAGAGGAATCTTCACTGCGTGCTCTCCAGTTATAAATTTGCTGTCAGACCACTTTTCTTTGCTCAGGTTCTCTACGAAGCCGAATATCGGCTGACAGAAAACCTGCTCCAATAAAAACCCCATACATGAGTAATAATGCTCTTACATTCAAGATCGGAGGAGTAATATTTGAAAGACTTGAAAAGTTTGATGCATGTTTTAATTTTGGTTGATACTTAACCTGGTATGCTCCAATCAAGTGAACGGCTATGCAGACGTTGGCGAAGTCGATGAGCCAAAAGGGCTCGTAGAATCCAAATCCCGTGAGGAAATTTCCAGGAGCATCATTTCCAAAAGCCGCATAACCTAAGCATCCACATAGGACATAGAATATGGTAGTGGTCATAATACCAATCAAACTTGCTCTCTTCATCACTCTGTTCTCTGGAGGGCTTGATTTCAGGGTGTCCTGCAATCATCATATCGTCGCCGTCATAATCAGTGGGCTTCAAACTTATTTCTTTTACATTTCATTTGAGACCCATGCTCCAACAAAATCATATTTTTTTGAAGAAAAAGAAAGCTTACATTAGTATATAAAAAAAAGAAAGCTTACACAATTTTTTATTGTGATTGATATAAACAATTAAAAAAAAAGAGTGAATCTTAGTGCAACAGTAAGATTATTGTAATATAACCTAAACGTCACTTTTTAAATCTTAAAAGTAGTCTTTCCATCTATCTTACACTAGGCAAGGGAACAGTGGGGTTTAGATAATACATTAACGGTAGCAGGCAGATACACAGATGATGGAAACAAACCCAAAAAGGATTTGTGTGTTGGATGGAACATAAAGCTAGTTGAGGCAGGGTCCTACATTTCCTGATCAATCTTCTTTTTCCTTTTTCTTTTTTTATATTTCTTTTAGCAAAAGGTGTTATTGGAGATCGCGGTCCATCAATTTGATAATTCGTGTATAAAAGGAATCTTACTGAAACACTAGCTTTAGTTTTTTTTTATAAAAAAATATAACGTCTTCCTACGATGGAAGTAGAATTCCTTTTGGCATCTATTAATGATTTATTCGTAGAAAAGTTGTGGGAAAGTTGTGGGGTAAAAGGAAGGATAGAGAATCTTTTGATTCTGATAAGAATAGATTCTCCATCATCTTTTTTGGGGGAAATGAATTGCATTTGGTAGAACCTTGTCAATACTAAATCTCTTATTCTCTATTCAACAACCTTAAAATTGAATAATCTTATTTTCATAATGATCGAATCATATATCTGGGTGAGGTTTAAAGAGGGGAGAAAAAACCGTGGTTCGGCGAAAAGAATGAATGAATCAGGACTATCAAAATGACTTAAAAAAGAGAGCTAATCCGCTAGTCTTTAGATTGCAATCTGACTAAAGATGGTTTCAAATCTTTTTCTTCCTTTTCTTTTTCCTAGCTAAGATGCTTTTATATCTCTCGTTCACCAACCTAACTTTTTTTCATTGATATTTTGTTCACTAACCCATCTAAAACAGAAGCATTCTTGCAATAATTTTTGCTTTTTAAGAGCCACTTGGTTCTCAAGGCATGGTCATCTCAACTTTCAAAATGAAAACATTCTGAACCAAATCTTTTGATTATTGTTTTGTTCAGTCTAAATTTGAGCATGTAAATGAAAGCTACACGTCTGAAAGAACCAGACGCGGTTCATGACGAAAACCTTAAAAAAAATTATAATGTCTTTCTTTCAACCAAAAACTGTCTATATATACTAATATATATCTTCACCTACTCACACCAATAATAGAGATATACATATATATATATATATATATATATATATATATATGCATGCATGTATATATAAGAATACAAGCTAGGCTAGCATGCGACACCTATTATGCATACTTCAAGGGGTAAGTGTATTAAGTATTAACAAACAAACAATATTGAATTAAAAAGGAAGAAGGTAAATTGCCTGAATTTCGATGAGGACGTTAGAAAAAGCATAAGCGAAGGCAATATCACCAATGGCTTGGAAGGTTCTCCAGACCTTCTCAGATGCCGACACGTCAACACCAACTTGCACTCCTGTTAAGGATGTCTGCACATGCTTGCCCTCTTCATAGTATATCCACAGACAAAAGAACAAAACGACTTTTTTTTCATCAGAAAAAGTGAAAGGAAACGAGGACCAATATATATAGTAGTAAAAGATATAAATTAGAAAATAAAGAAATAAAGACAGGTTAATTACCGGCGACTTTAGCGATGGAGAGACCGAGGCCAATGGAAGAATAAGCAAAAGACATGATAGCAGCGAGAATGGAGAGCCAAGAGAGCTTGTGGAAGTTTGGGATTTGGCTTAGCAATATTTGGATGCATGCAAATATTATCATAGATGGATAGTTTGATATATTGCACTTGTCTTGATGTCCATGCTTGTGGAAACAGTTCGACCTTTTCACTGCCCTGTTTTTTTTATTTATATATATTTGAATATATCACGTGAGTTTTTGATTGACATAACACTGATTAAGAGGAACATATATATATATAAATGGTTTACTTACACGATACTGATTGACGCAGTTATTGTGTAGCCGATGGTTACACCTACTAGATTTATATATTGAGCCAATCCACATAGCTGAAACTTCCTCCCTCCTACAAAAGGTGACATAAATTTTGCGCTAAGAATCTTAATTTTGAAGAGTTTTATTTACATATATGTCCTGTTTTTACTGAAGAATAAATATTTAAAAGTTTACTTAAGTTTCACCTTCTAGCATATAGTTAACTTTATTAAATTATACTTTCATGGCCTTTTGGTCATGGATCCCAAAACCCTACACACACGCACACACAAACCATAAAGGAAGCGAATAAAAGATAAATAAACATACTAATATTCTATAACTCCCTTTTATATTAGAAAAATCATTTGAAAATAAATTTTTAAAGTTGCATGTAGTTGTCACCAATTTTTATCAGTTTTTCATTACGTCAATAGGTTTCAAACCTCTACCCACTCAAATGACTCAGCTAGCTTAAGCAATAACAATAACCAAGTAAACTTAAGTATTCCATACCCACCCACCCACACAAATATGAATTAGAATGAAAATGAAATACCTAACGCGGAGCGAACAACCATGGAATAGGTGTAGTTACGCTTGCCATGAACAGGGTCAGGCGAGCGATAGCAGTCGGCGAGCAGAGTGGAAGTGAAATATGTTATCACTGAGAATGCCATCAGCACCGCCGGTCCGGCCACCCACCCCATCTGCGCTATCGCCCACGCCAGCGATAACACTCCCGACCCTATTGTTAAACGAATATGTTATAATAATTATTTATTATTTAGGAAGAATAATTAGTTAAATATATCCTGCCATGTGTGTATGACAGGGAGTATAAATATAAGGTGTATGGAGCTTGTATTCGTTGCACTGTGTATTTTAATAAGAGTTCCATTTGTCTCCAAGAAACAGTTGCTTATCATGGTATCAGAGGGGGTTATTTTGGGCCAAATTTACAAGAAGCCCACTTGACCCACGCATTTTCTTGATTAACGCTAAGTTTCTTGGCTTAGTACCTTCAGTCACTGTAAGCACAGATGGTGCTGTCTCTGTCGCAATTCTGCAGGATTCTAGGGCTTTCCATTTCTTGCACCGTCGCCATACCTTTGAAGAAAGCACAAGTCGAATCAGTTCCTGTTGGTCGTTCAGAAGGTTTTTCCGATGGGCAATCTTGCGAGTTCATTATCTCAGGTTCAAGATTCTGTTAAGTCACGGAGGATCTTTGTTCCAACTGTTCCTCAGGTGGGGAAAGTTGCGATTCTGTACTTATGCAACCCAGATTTCGTTGAATCTCGTTGATTCAGTGATACGTTGTCTAGGGATCGTGTTTTGGCTGTTAGTTCCCACAGAGAGGGAAGGTTCTCCTCTGTTGCGTTCATTACTGTATCCAAGAACTCCTCCTCAAATCAGAATACAGTAAGCTAGTCTGTATTTCTTCTTTGTTCTTGCAAGATTCTTGGTCCAGTTTTTGGCAGTCTACCTTTTTTTTTTTTTTTTTTTTGTTTCTTTCTGTATCTCCGGATTGGTTTGACATCTATGGGGAAGGAAGATTATTCCGTTCCACCTCCTGTAATTGACTTTTCTCACCCGTTATATCTGCATCCGTCGGATACCCAAATAACTACCCTTGTTCAACAACCTCTACGTGGACCAGATAATTATGAAATCTGGAGCCGAACGATGAGGTTAGCACTCCATGGGAAAAATAAATTGGGTTTCATAGATGGCACATGTACCCGTGAGACCCAAGATCCTATGTTGCAAGGTATATGGGATCGCTGCAACTCCATTGTACTCTCTTGGCTGATCAATTCAGTTGACCGACACATCTCTACTGGTCTTGTCTTCTCAACCAGTGCACAAATGGTATGGGTAGATTTAAAGGAACGATTTCATAAAACGGATGGAACCAGAATATATTCTCTACATAAGTCCATTGCTTCTCAAATTCAGGGGACTATGAGTGTGGCGATGTACTTTACAAGATTAAAAGACTTTTGGGATGAGTATGACTGCCTTATTCCTTTCCCATCCTGCCAGTGTTCTTCAACGCAAGAGTACTCTAGAGCATTACAGCAACAGAGGCTTCTTCAGTTTCTCCTTGGATTGAATGATGCCTTTGATAATGCAAGAACCCAGATTCTCTTGCAGACGCCTCTTCCTTCCCTTAACCAGGCATTTTCCCTCATCTCTCAAGACGAGTCACAGAGAGAACTTTCTTCTCCCTCACCCAATAATCCTCTAGAGGGATCGATCATGACAACTAGGGGAGGACGATCTGGAAGAGGTCGAGGTCGTGGTAGGATCCAGGACGAATGTTCACATTGTCTTAGAAAGGGTCACAAGAGGGAAACTTGTTACCATTTGGTTGGTTTCCCACCAAACTTCCGAGGCAAACAAGTCACTGACGCTTCTGTTCATCAAGTGACCCAACGCGACAGTGGCACTCATTCTTCTCAGACTCAACTTTTGCCTCTTGCTGCTGTTCCTGAGCATGGGGCTATCTCCCAGTCACAATACAAACAAGTCACTGACGCTTCTGTTCATCAAGTGACCCAACGCGACAGTGGCACTCATTCTTCTCAGACTCAACTTTTGCCTCTTGCTGCTGTTCCTGAGCATGGGGCTATCTCCCAGTCACAATACAACCATATACTCCAGATTTTAAGGAAGAAACCGGAGGATACTGTGGTAGGAGCAGCTACAGACTATATTGATGAGCGCGCCTCAGGTATTGTGACTGCTGTGCCTAATTCTTTATTTGAGACAGATTGGATTATTGATTCAGGGGCAACTTGCCATGTTGCCCAGAGTATAACTATGTTTGATAGTGTTCATAGATATGTAGGCCCACCTAGGAGAATCACAATGCCAAATGGTGAGACTATGAGAGTCACACACACTGGTGTAGTACATCTTCCAGATGGACTTACACTTAAGAATGTTTATTTTGCCCCTGGTTGCTGCTTTAATCTCATTTCTGTCTCACGATTAACTGCTGACATGTCTTGCATAGTATCTTTTCATCCTGAACATTGCATTTTGCAGGAAACCTTAAGTGGGAAGGAAAGAATGATTGGTAGGAAGAATTCTGGATTGTATGTGATAAATAGATGTAGGAAGACAGACACTGTTATGCATCTTGAACAGCATCAGACCATTAACTCAACCCAAGATATTTGGCATAAAAGGCTAGGTCATGCACCTATAGACAAGATAAGACACCTAGATTTGGTTAGGACTGAGGTTCCTATCATTCATCATAATAAATGTGATATTTGTGCTCGCTCCAAGCAAACTCGTTTGCCCTTTTCTTCTAGTTCCTCAAAGACTAGTTATTGCTTTGAATTACTTCATGCAGATGTATGGGGACCATATAGAAAGCCCACTTATAAGGGGCATCGTTACTTTCTTACTATTGTTGATGATTTCTCCCGATGTACATGGACCTTTTTAATGATCAATAAAAGCGAAGCTATGTTCCATTTAAAGAATTTCTTTGCTTTTGTTTCTACTCAATTTTCTGTCTTAATTAAACGATTGCGTACTGACAATGGTCTTGAATTTGTGAATCATGATTTGGGGACTTACCTGACTAATAAAGGGGTAATTCATGAAAGAACATGCCCACACACTCCCCAACAAAATGGGGTTGTTGAACGAAAGCACAGGCACCTCTTAGATGTTGCAAGGAGCCTCTTCTTTCAATCTTGGGTTCCATTAAAATTTTGGGGGGAATGCATTTCCACTGCTACTTTTATTATTAACAGAACTCCATCTCGTATTCTAGGTTATAAAACTCCGTATGAGCTTTTGTATGGTTATCAACCTGATTTATCTATGCTTAGAGTCTTTGGTTGTCTTGCCTATGCCACTAATTTACATTCCCATGACAAATTTGGTCCTCGGTCTGATCCTTGCGTCTTTATGGGTTATTTAGATGCACAAAAGGGTTTTCTATTATATAATATTAAAACTGCATCTATGTGTGTTAATCGTCATGTGGTTTTCCTTGAAACTAAGTACCCCTTTCGAGATTCTGCATGCATCAATCAAGGGGGAGAAAATGGTGATCTCATGATTGACCCATTCAGTTATGACTCATCTAAGTATGATGAACACCCTGAACCTCCAATTCAGATATCAGACCATGTTTTAGATCCACCCATACAAGGTAATGACCCTCCAAGTGTAGGAGGAAATGCTGAAAGCCATGCTGGAATTAGTAGACCTATACGTGAAAAGAAGTCTCCTGCATGGATGCGGGATTATCACTGCACAGTACGGTCTTCAACGCAGATTCTGTTTGGGTATGCATCCACAACAGATTCACAACAAAATCTTATAGGTAAAAGGAAGGTAAAGTACCCATTAGAGTCACATTTATGTTATTCGAATGTTTCCACTGATTATAAGGTTTTTTTTATCCAAAATTGATAATATTGTTGAGCCTCGTAGCTTTGAAGAAGCAGCTCGAGACCCAAGATGGGTAGATGCAATGCAAAAAGAAATAAAGGCATTGGAAGAGAATGGCACATGGCAACTAGTTGACCTACCTAAGGGCAAAACACCAATAGGGTGTAGGTGGGTATTCAAGGTAAAGTATGACTCAAATGGCAACATTGATAGGTTTAAAGCTAGATTGGTAGCTAAAGGCTACAGTCAACAAGAGGGAATAGATTATTTTGAAACTTTTTCACCTGTGGTTAAAATGGTTACCATTAGAGTCGTGCTTTCTCTTGCTGTAAGGAATGATTGGGCCCTCTTTCAAATGGATGTGTATAATGCTTTTCTCCAAGGAGACTTAGAGGAGGAAGTGTATATGCAAATCCCCCAAGGTTTTGGGGACCTAACAGGAAATAAAGCCTGCAGGTTGACAAAATCATTGTATGGGCTCAAGCAGGCATCGCGGCAATGGAATATTAAACTTACCAATGCACTATTAGAAGGAGGTTTTAAACAGAGTAAATATGATTATTCACTATTTGTTAGGAAAGGAGAATCTGAAATCACATTAGTATTGGCCTATGTGGATGACTTGATCATAACAGGTAACAGATCTGATAAGATAAATGAAGTGAAAGAATTTTTACATAGTAAGTTTAGGATAAAAGATCTAGGAGAACTTAAATATTTTTTGGGAATAGAAGTAGCAAGATCAAGTAAGGGTATAGTGCTTAATCAAAGAAAGTATGCTCTTGATATTATTACTGACATGGGTTTGTCTGCAGCAAAGCCCCTTACAGTGCCATTAGAGAAGAACATAAGGTTGATGGCAGATCCTAAGAAAGAAACTGATGATCCTTTACTACCTCATCCAGCTACATATAGAAGATTGGTAGGGAGATTATCTTATCTATCTATGACCAGGCCTGATTTATGTTTTGTGGTGCAGGGGCTCAGCCAGTTCATGAATGCACCTAGGAGATCTCATTACAATGCAGCTGTGAGAGTTGTTCGATATCTCAAAAATCAGCCAGGTCTTGGAATATTATTAGCAGCAGGACAGCCCACCAAGTTGGAGTGCTTTGTAGATTCAGATTGGGGGACATGTCCAGATACTCGTAGATCAGTAACTGGTTTTGTGATCAAGTTCTCCGGGTCACCAATATCTTGGAAATCAAAGAAGCAGTCAACTGTTTCAAAGTCTTCTGCAGAGGCTGAATATAGAGCTTTGAGTCAGGCTGTGTCTGAAGTAGTATGGACCTCCAGGATGTTAAAAGATCTAGGGGTACATAATCTGGAACCTGTACAAATCTTCTGCGATAGCCAATCAGCAATCTACATTGCAACAAACCCTGTGTTCCATGAGCGCACAAAGCATATTGAAGTCGATTGTCACTTTGTGCGAGAGAAACTGCAAGAGGGTATGATAAAGCTTGAACATGTTAAGAGCAAAGATCAACAGGCAGATGTTTTAACTAAAGCTCTTGGAAAGGAAGACAATAATAGGATTCTGTGCAAGTTAGGAACTATAGACATTTATAGTCACAAACTTGAGGGGGAGTGTTAAACGAATATGTTATAATAATTATTTATTATTTAGGAAGAATAATTAGTTAAATATATCCTGCCATGTGTGTATGACAGGGAGTATAAATATAAGGTGTATGGAGCTTGTATTCGTTGCACTGTGTATTTTAATAAGAGTTCCATTTGTCTCCAAGAAACAGTTGCTTATCACCTATCACCGCCGTTATTATGTGCGCACTCGCCGTCACCCACGTCCCTGTCAATACACGCAGTCCTCCATTAATATACAGTCAAGTTCCTTCATCATAACCAACACACACACACACACACACACACCTGTTCTTTTGTCTCTTCCGTCATCGTCCAGCATGTTCTTGCTTGCATCGCCAAATCCTTCTGGGGTTTCTATGTAAATGCTGTTCCTCTGATACTGATCAACTCCGGCCATGTTAATGATCAGTGTCTGTAACTGAGATGCTTGAATTGGAGTTATGGAGAGAGAAGAAGAAGCAATAAGAGCGTGTGAGAAAAAGACATAGCTTTGGAGCAAGTTAAATAGAGAGATCAGAGCCCAAGTCAAAGGCGCCGACAGTTGATGAGGATTTTTTTTGTCTGCTCGCTTTATTGAAATTAAGGGAGCGAAGGAGAGAAACGTCAAAAGCTTGGACGAGTTATAATTAATTATGTTCCATATATGGAACTAGCTTGTATAAGGAGGTTTATGAGACGACAAGGTGGAATTTTTGAACCACTGAAGGTGCAATTTTCTCTTCTGTCTTCTGTGCCCACACTAACTCATTTTCAGTTTTGGTCCATCCATCCATTTCCTGATTTTTTATGGCACCCACTCATTATTTATATATATGGGCATTCAAATTGCCACAAATATAATCTTTCTCTCTCTCTCTGTGGTAATTTTACAAATATTATAAAGGTAGATACCATGCATGTAATTTTAAGAATTCTATATCAAGTCTGGGAAAATAACATCATATATAATCTAATCGAGTAGCTATGATCAATACTATACTATTACTTGCATGATGCCCTTTAATTTTGTTGTCTAGCTTTGATGGGAATTTATTATAATAATTTTTCACACTGTAAAAGTCCACAAGCAAATTTTCTGTCAGTCGATAACGTTGACCTTAGGTGTTATTATGATGATGAAAACCATATGCGCATTACTGTGCTTTATGATTATGATATCTCATGCCGACCTTGCAATTAGGTTCCAATAATTCATCACTTAATATTTATTTATTTTCTGCTTCTAATTGATTAGAATTGACACACACACACACACACACACAAACGCTGACCGGGGTATCGTTATCTACATGTAGTATCCTACTGTGTTCATGTTCGTCTGAAATAATTGACGAATTGCGTAAGCTGTCTCTGTATTTTGCCTAGTTATCCTCTCCCAATTTACCCTCTGTACGTATCTCTTTCGTCATTTTTTATATTCTTTTTTTTTCTCCAACAAAATGGCAAGGGAAAATAATATATTTCTCACTGGTGTAACCGAAGAGTTATATTCTTGTTGCGGTGACAACATGCCCGCGAATGAGACCACGAAAACACTATATATGGATCTGTATAAAAATTACGTCAAGTGTAGTGGAACATACTGGTATTTTAAAAATAAAATAAAGCATATAATAGAAAAAAAAGAGATTAAAGTTGTAATAGTTTTGCAAGGTGACAAAAAAGCAAACTATTAAGGTTCTTTCGTAGAAAGTAATATTGATAAAGGGGTACGGTTTGAGCAAAATGTGTTCTCACAAATCCTTATATTTAAATTAAAAGTTGTCCGTCCAATTTAATTTATTAACTTGAATAATCCATGCATAAAAAAATGAAAGATCTGCTTTTCCTTTAAATAAAAAACAATAAAGGCTGTGACTCAATAACATGCATGTTTGAATCGAAGAAAAGGGCACGATGAAGAGAATAAAAGAGTAGTAGTAAAATTCCAAACTTTATCTTTAAGTCGCAAAAAAAATATAAAAATCTTTTTGGACCATGAAAAATCGAAACTTGCCACTCCGATCCCTCTTATTGCTTTTCCTGTATTCTCCTTGACTGATGATTGAAACATATTCTTTTGTCCTGAAGGAGAGAATTGGAAACAGCAAGTAGACAAATGGGTAGAACTTAGAAGAATATAATACCTTGGCGGTTTGACTAGTTTACTATTTAGTAACCGCACAAGTCAAGACCAATAATATATATGCTAATATTTTCGCGCGGCGACGAGTTAATTGGAATGAAAGGGACCATACATTAGAGTGTCAAGATTTTAGGCATGATCCATCATAACGTATATATTTATATTCGGCTTCATCGTCATCTTTTCTTTGAGAACCTGGTTCCGCCGAATGCCCGTATATATATTTACTCACCAGTTGCGTGCTTCAGATCAAATAACTCCACATAAAAAATAAGGTCACGATGCATATCTATATCCTTGAAACCACCAATCCTATATATATATATATATATATATATATACAGACTTCAATATCACTCTTGTTAACTTCAGAAGCTTCTTCCCCTTGACTCGTAGCCTCCAAACCTTATTTTCTTCTGTTTAGGTAAACCAATGAACCACTCGACATATTTCATGCTTTATTTATTTATTGTGTATTATTATAAACTCCTTGATGATGATATGATGAGAAACTTGTGTGTCGACAATTATCTGCGTTTGTCTCTGAAATGCATTCATATGTCAAAATGGCTTTAAATTTAATCTGTTTTATTTTTAATTGGAGTACACAATATAACATTCAGTGTAACTAATATAGAGTTTGTCTAATGTTATAAAATTTTGCTAAATCTATCTAGATCTTAAGTTTAATTTCTATAGGAAACATCTATGTTAGAAGGGTAGTTACAAACCCTAAAACTACATACCTAGTATATATATATATACTACTGTGTACATGCCTCCCAGTGCAAAGTTTTAGGTTAATTCTGTGTCTTATCAAGTTGTTGATAATGGATTAGTTAATTAAGGAGATGCGATAAATTATAATTGGTCATGTGAAGTACGTACGTAGTGTGCAGTTTATAGTATCTCTTTGCTTTCGATCATGGGAGGCACCTTTTGAAAATGTCAAGTGTTAATGTGTGCCACCCGCGGACGAAGGAAATGACCATATATAAAATAGAAAACAATTTTAGTACCATAAAATCCAAATAGGTAAAGTTATATATATGTCTCATACATTAGCAATAATTGTTAGGCACTTTGTATGGATACAAACATCCGTGTGATTAGCCATTGCTTTGTGATAAGGGCGACGCTGATTATGTCCAGACAACAAACGAGTGGGATCCACGGGAGACAAGACTACTTTAATTTAAGGATAAATAACTAACAAATATTCTAATTTTATTTCTCAAGTATGATTAATATCCTAATTTTATTTATAGTATAAATTTTACCCATAATTTTTTTAATTTAGAATAATTATTGGCAGTTGAGAAATAAGATTATGGGTGAAATTACACTAAATTTAAAAAATCATGAATAAAATTGTACAAAATTAAAAAGATTACAGGTAAAATTATATCACAAATAATATTAAAATATTAGGTGTTACTTTACCTTTAATTTAACCTTTGAGCATTACTGTATATAGTTATTAGTTAATTAAATGTGTTTTAAATAATTATATTATACATCCCATTTCATTAATTGTAAACAAAAATAGAGGGGGATGAATCGTGTCTTATTTGTATATAATTTGTTATAAATAACTAATATAATTATTTTTTAATCTAATTCTTATATTAAAACCCACAGGTAATAATTTGTTTGTCACTTTATGTACGTTTTTCTATCTTCTATAAATGGATAACGCATGCAACAAATCAACAACCAGGGTCCAAGAACATAGCCGTTCAATCTTGGCAACTCTACCTTCAAATAAGTCGATCTCTATTATTTGTGCATGCATGTGTGGGTGAGAGAGAGAGAGAGAGAGAGAGAATTTAACATCGTTGGTGAAAATAACAAAAAAAAAAAAACACTTTTTTGATGGTTTTCTACTGCCAGACTTGCCATGCATGCAGTCTGAGTTAAATAAGGACCAACGTTAAAAAATACTAACGCGTAATAATATAATATAGTTATTAATTAATATATAAATACAAGAAGAAAGATTTTAAAGAGTATACAACACAAAGACGGTAAATTAAAATTAAGTTTAGATGGAGAAATTTATGAATAAAAAAAAACAAGTGGAAGTGCTAATTTCATTCTCACTCTAACGCAATGAATGATCTCATGAGTGATGTCTGTCATCTTTCTCCACCGCTTCTTAACTAGGACAATTGAAAGCAAAGAATACGGTGAAAATATATAAACTTGTTATAATGATAAAATTGAAGAATAGGCATCACACATAAGTGATTTAATTTTTCTGAATATGATATGCTCCCTCAGTGTATATGATATTTTTAAATATAATAAATAAAATATTATTAATAAAACATCTAACAGGGTCGTATGTATATGAAATCAAAGCTTTCACATCTCACATCCTCTTTATGTCAACCAAGATGCCCCCTCTAACGCATAGCTCCCACACGATGCATCGAGTAGACTTTTTCCAAAAGCACAATCTAGTAATAACAATATGTTTTCTAATTTTTGCTTTCTTTCCCATACCTTTAATTTCTTTTTTATCTGACTACTAAATAATACTCCTCATGTCCCTAGTATATATAAGATCTAATTAGAGAGTTAATATATTAATTTTAAATATAAAATATATTTTTTATATTTATTAATTTTTTTTCTAAATTATCCCTATTGATACTCCTTCAATAATAATCAAGTGAGAAGGGAAGATAATTAATTAAAGAAGATAATTATAGTATTTTTAAAAAAATATATAATATTAATTAATTTAACTAATTTTTTTAATTTGATTAAATTAACGATTGAAGAAATATTCATTATGCTTGCTTCAGCGTCCAGAGACCATGATCTTGCACTTTCTGAGAAAGAGCTTCTCTTTAATTAGAAGCTTTTGACAGAGCCTAATTTTGTGAGTATAATTTTGATGCTCTTCATCTTAAAATTAAACACACAGACACACACTAAAAATTCGTGCTAAAATCAATTTCTTGTCAATGAGCTAGCAAGAACAAGTATCGTTTGTGCTAAGATTGAGAAGAGTATGAATCTAACTTTGTTTTGACTTGTTGAATTCGCTGAATAATGAACAGTTCAGCACGTCAGTCAAATATCAACTATTGCCAGCAAACATTGAGTTGTTGGGAATCTAAATGGCTCTTCGTATTCAGAAACATCACTACTCTTTTGGGTGATGCAAAACAAGATTCCCTTATAAGTCAACAGGGAATGTGCTGATACTTATACGACTGACTTGGATTGTGAGAGAACTAGCCACTTTATTCCATGTGGATTATTGTCAAGACATAGAATTAGTTGAAATAATCTGATTCCACTATAGGAAACGGCAGCTTGCGGTTCAATCCCGTTCTGTGTCGTTCAATATTTTTTAATCTTTTAGCCAAAAGAAATTGCGCTTTATTTTTATATTTAACTAAATAAATCAATATGTAATATAAAAAGTTAATTTCCCCCCCTGTTATTCTACTGTGTGCCTGAAAATACGTGTTAAGCCCAAAGAAACTATTTCATTATGCGTTGGAACATTGCTAATTTTGTTATATTGTGGCCTTAATTAAGTTTTGGGTTTTCAAATCAAATCATAGCGTGGCAAATAAATAAATAAATAAATCATAGTCCGAGAAATATATTCAAAGGCATGCGGGCCTCACTGGGCTTTTATTACCATAATGATTTGAAGTTGGGCCGAAATGCTTGGCCAGGTTATACGGTTATATGATCGGTCACCAGGATCATACATTGATGTCATATATAAATACATAATATATTGATGCTTTTTTTTTTGGATACATATATATTGAGGATTTTGAGACGGGGCTTGATTTGGTTATAGGCCGTTATTTTGGTGTAGAGGGAAAAGGAACGCGCCATGTGGTTAGAGGCCCGAACAAGGCAAATGGCACGAACCCATGTGGACTCCACTAATCATGTATATTTTCTGATACGCAAATCACGACATAGGCGTTAGCAATCAGCGCACGTATACCTCGTCCTTCTTCCCCCAAACAGATTTCTCACAACTACGAACCCTGGCTTTCACTCTACAACCTCTTCACCATTTCAGTCTCTGATCTCCATCTTGTCGGTTTGTTTTCTCTCCCTCCTCCTCGCTATCATTCTGTTCTCTATTTCCTTTTTTTTTATTTCCATTTTGAGACCTCATATACTCTGAATTATTAGCCAATCGAAACCGAGTTGGCTGCTACATGTCGAGGATTTTTCAGGATAATGTGCTTAATTACGTGCAATTGATGACTATAACTTTCGAGGATTTTGCAGGCATTGTGTTTCTTTTTACTGGCTTAATATAGTAATCTCGATTATTCAATTCTACTGTGTTTGCTGAACCTTTTGTTCGAATCCAACGTCAAATTTTTCTCAATTTGTCCTCATGTAATACAAATTGCTATCACTTTCGAGTTTTTGGTTTGCATGAGTTAATGCAGGCACACCCACCGTCTGTCAAGACTTCGGAAAAAAATTTGCATTCCACTTGAGAATCAAGGATTTATTTAAAACTTTACTGGACCATAATATCGTATTCATAATCTACAGTCAAGCGTTCTAGGACACGGATTCGCATGATTTAACGAATTATTTTACCAAATATGGGCTTCCACATTTTTTACGCTTATTGAGTGTCTGTGTGTGTTATAATTGCTATTTATGAAAAACTTCCCGTCGGTGCTTCTCATTAGTCTTTTCCTTTACAACTTATTCTGATCGATCCAACTATTCATTTTAAACAGCTGTTTAACTTGCTCAAGAATTAGGGGTGGTGAGAGGTATGTCATGATCTCAAGGGGACACGTGGAGTTGCTTCTAGTATTGACTTAAAAAAGGATTGACATGTTCTATGATGATGGTGATGTTGCATGCTACAGTTACTAGGATGTTTTTTCTGGTCCAAAAAATAGAAGTCGGCCAATATTGAAGCATCCTAATGTGACGTCACATTCAGTTAGAGTCAGGCCAGTGGCTATGTTGGAAACTGTTCAGGAGATTGCTATCTACATTCATAGATTTCACAATCTTGACCTATTTCAGCAGGGGTACTCGTAAATTGTATTTTCTCCCTTTAACTTTCTTTATGAATTTGTTATCTGATAATTTCAAATATACATTTTTTCGTAGATGGTATCGAATTAAGATTACTATTAGATGGGAGGACAATGAAATAATCTCTTTAGGAACTCCAGCTAGAGTTGTTCAATACGAAGGTAATTTGTTAAATCATAGTCTACTTTGCTCATGTCTGCTTTTGTACCCCTTGTTTGTTACACATTATTTTTTAAAGCGTGAAAATATGAAGGGTTTATGTTTTAGTCTTGTCAAGAGTGAAATGAAGGTGTGAATAACAAGTTAGCATAAAATACCTACAAGTACGATTATGACTCATATCTCTTTCACACTGAGCATTATTTTGAATGAGTGCTTGAGGAGGAAACCGGGCTATACATTATGTCCTAGGGTTCCTGCTCCTTTCTGCCAAGTACTAATCCATAGTTGAGGGCTATATTTGGTCTTTGTTTTTTGTTTTCTCGTGCTGCCGGGTTGATTTCTTTTGGTTATCATAAAAATAATGTTATTGAATTTTTTATCATTGTTTTTCATATAGTCCCTTTTTTGGATAGATTCTACAGTGATGAGTATTATTTTGGTTTGAAGACTATAAATTTCTAGAATAACGCATAACTCCCATATGTGAATTTTTGTGAAAGATTACTTTCTGGTGATATTCATTCCTGAGTGTAAATTGAACTTTGAGAGAAGAAATGAAGCTTTATCATGCAGCTATTTTATATTTCGTCAGCCTGTTGGACTTTTGGAACATAATATGAAGCAGACCCTTCTCCTGTCTATTCAATTTGGAGATTGTGGATCCTTAATCTTTTTTAAGTTTGTTTAAATATATTCCGCTTACTATTTTGCAGCTTCTGAGCTAGGTTCTGGTAATTTATATGGTATATGGAGAATTGATGATGCAGACCACAGTTTCTCAACGTGTCCCTTTCAGATAAAATATGCTAGACAGGACATTCATTTATGTATGATGATCTCGTTCATCTTATCCCCTGGTAAATTTGAGGTAGCAATTTCTTTCTCATTTTCATTATTTTCTAGGGCTATCAATAGGAAAAGAAACCTCTTTAGACGACAACTGTTTTTTGGTTACCAAGTTATCTGTTAGGGAGATCCCCTGGGACATACACCTCCCAGTTGACAAGGTTGACATTCTAACTGTGATAGGGTTGTAGATTCTTTATACGCTCTTGCACATGCTCCTTCATACACATGCACATGTATGCACGGTTGTTGACAAGAAAAAAAATTAGAATAGGAACTAATTTGTAATTTTTAGTTGTCAAGTGCTTGTCAGGTTGAGTAACATACTTCATCTTGATACTAGATTAATACTTTAGTTTTGGACTAATGTATGGCCCTTGGCTTCTATGGCTGAGAGGAGCACAAGAATAGCTAAGATTAGATATAACTTCAACTTTTCTGGAAAGATGAAGTAGAATACGAGTATTTTTCACTATTCTTCCCTTGTAGAATTTATTCTCCTTGTCACATCGAACTTTTTTGTATGGAATCTGCATGCAGGGTTTATCAGCAACTGCTGCTATTTTGAAGTTTGAACTTATGTTTGCCCCCAAGTTGGAGGATAGGTGAGCAATAGGAGCTGTATATTGTTTGGCCATTAGTTCGAGTCAAAAGAATTGTTTGTTTCCTTTTTGGTAGATATGTCCTTGCTTACATTCATATACTGACCTGAGTGCACCATCTACAGTGTTGGATTGCATGCTTCTCTGGATGCTTCCCCTGCCGCTGTTCATGAATTTCGCATTCCTCCCAAAGCTCTTTTAGGATTGCATTCATACTGTCCTGTCCATTTTGATGCCTTACATGCAGTGCTTGTTGATGTAAGTGTACATGTCAGTCTACTAAAAGCTTCTTCTTACAGGTCTGCTTCGAAGGTACCCAGGTTTGTTGCATAGTCTTATTTGCATATGGTTGGAATATAATCTTATTTTAGCATTTGTAATTTTTCTCAGAAGACCATATTAATCTGCTTTGATTGCAATCTTCATGTTATTTGTTCTTCTTCTTATTCTTCTTGTTCTTTTTAGAGTCTGTATTCTTCTTTACATAGAGTAACCTTCACTTGTACCATTTCAGCAATTCTGGCAGTTCCGGAGTGATTGCTGATGAAAGTTACGGCACATTGAACCCAGTATGCTGCTAACATTGGATTAGATGTTTCTTTCTGCTAACCATTGCTGATCATGGCGGCTTTGTTCTTAATGCTAATAACTGGTCTTTCTCGGTAGTATGGGGAGATGACAGATATAATTACTGTATCGATTTGTTTTGCTTTTTTCCCCTTCAGGATTTAGGATGTTGTTCATGCTGATGAACAAAAGACAGAAAGATGCAGAAGACTCAAGGTTCTGTGTAATATTTTCTGTGTTGATTACTCTGCAATTTGGTTCCATATATACACGTATAGAATCCCTTATATGATGGGATTTACAGCACATAATCCGGAAATGATTCAATGAATAAAATCACAATAATATCTCCTATAATCTCTCCTCCTCAATCCCTATAATCTCTCTCTCATTAAACTGAATATCTTCAACACTCCCCCTCAAGTTGGAGCATAGATATTTATCATGTCCAACTTGCTAATTAGGTATTCGAATTTATCGCGGGTCAATCCTTTTGTAAGTACATCTGCTGTTTGTTCTTTCGAAGGAATATAGTTGAGATCAATTGTCCCTGCGTCGATCTTTTCTCTTATGAAGTGTCTATCTATCTCCACATGCTTAGTTCTGTCATGTTGGATAGGATTATGTGACATGTTGATGGCTGCCATATTATCTGATTGTATTCGAATAGGTAGCTTCATTGGCATTTTTAACTCTTCTAGTACTCGCTTTACCCATAGACCTTCGCAAATTCCAAGAGCTATAGCTCTAAACTCAGCTTCAGCACTACTTCTGGCAACCACACTCTGTTTTTTGCTACGCCAGGTGACTAGATTTCCCCAAACATAGGTAACATATCCGGAGGTGGATCTTCTGTCATCTTGGTCACCTGCCCAGTCAGCATCTGTTAACATCTCCACATCTCTTTTGTCAGATCTCTTGAACAAGAGACCTAGCCCAGGGGAGCCCTTCAGGTATCTGAGGATCCTGTAGACTTCATTCAGGTGTTTTTGTTTAGGGTTATGAGAATGTTGACTCACGACACTGACTGCATAGGCAATGTCTGGTCGAGTGTGAGATAAGTAAATCAATTTACCCACCATGCGCTGGTATCTCCCCATATCTACAGCTTTCCCTAGGTCTTCATCATCACTTATTTTGTCAGCTCGTATAGGAGTATCACTTGGTCTGCACCCAAGCATACCTGTTTCTTCTAAAAGGTCTAGTATGTATTTTCTCTGTGAGATACTGATTCCTTCTGGAGATCGAGCAACTTCCATTCCCAGAAAATACTTCATCTTCCCTAGGTCTTTAACCTGAAATTCTTGGTTTAGGGCCTTCTTGATCCTATCAATTTCTGTTGGATTATCTCCTGTGAGGATGATGTCATCGACATATACTGCCAATATTACAATTTGTCCATGTAAGTGTCTGAAGAATAGGGTGTGGTCACTTTGTCCCTGTGTGTAATCTTGAGCTTTAAGCACCTTAGTAAACCTCTCAAACCAGGCTCGAGGAGATTGTTTTAAACCATACAATGACTTCCTCAGTCTGCATACTTGATTTTCCTTTCTTCCAGGGAATCCAGGTGGCATTTTCATGTATACTTCTTCCTTCAATTCTCCGTTTAAAAATGCATTTTTGACATCCATCTGGTGTAGAGGCCAGTCGAGATTAGCAGCCAGGGAGAATAGAATCCTGATGGTGTTGAGTTTGGCCACTGGTGCAAATGTCTCAGTGTAATCCATGCCATAAACTTGGGTGAAACCTTTCGCCACTAATCTTGCTTTGTATTTGTCCAGAGTCCCATCAGCGCAGTATTTTGGGGTAAATACCCATTTACAGCCTACAGCTTTCTTTCCCTTGGGTAGCTCAACTACTTCCCATGTTTTATTGCTTTTTAAGGCTTCCATTTCAGTCATCACTGCTTTTCTCCATTCAGGACTATCAAGAGCCTCATTTATGCTTCCTGGTATCTTAATCTGATCAAGGTGAGATACAAAAGCACAATGTTTTGATGATAAAGCCTGATAAGAGACAAACCTTTCTATGGGGTGTCTAGTACATGACCTCTGTTGTTTTCTAACTGCAATTGGTAGGTCAAGGTCTGTATCTTCCATCAAGTTCCCATGTTCAGGACCTGCTCCTGGTTCAGACCCTTGGGTTGTGTCAGTTACTTGAGGGATATTACCTGTTATGTCCATGTTTCTACGAGTGTAGACTTGACCCCACCTATTGGTATCTCCCCCTGAACTAGTGTCCTTCTTATTTAGTTCCTCATGTACTGGCTCTTCAAGGAGGTAGATTCGATCAGGTTCATGTTGAGGATATACGGGTATGGGTTCAGTGTCTATGGTCTGAGGTTCTTGCCATATCTCCCCCTGAACCGAGGCATAAAAAGGGACACTCTCACGGAAGGTGACATCACAAGTAATGTAGAGACGTTTAGACTTAGGATCAAAACATTTGTAACCCTTGTGGTTTCCAGCAGGCCCTAGGTAAATGCATTTAACAGCTCGGGGATGAAGTTTAGGGGAATGATGTAAGTGAACGAAGGTGGTACAACCAAAGACTCGCAAAGGTAAGGTATTTTCAAGGTAGGGTTTGTGGAAATAGTGGTGGAGGACCTGGAGGGGTGTTTGAAAAGACAATGGTTTGCAAGGCATTCTATTGATCAGGAAGGTAGCTGTGAGGATAGCATCGTCCCAATGGTAGGTAGGAACGTGACTGCTAAAAAGGAGAGCACGGGCAGTTTCAAGGAGATGTCGATTTTTTCGTTCAGCAATCCCGTTTTGTTGCGGGCTATGAGGGCAAGAACTTCTGTGAATGATGCCGTGGGCGTTGAGGAAGGTGGAGAGTGGCTGATTAAAGTACTCGGTACCATTATCCGTGTGAAGGGTTTGAATTTTGGTGTCAAATTGAGTGAGGATCATATTATAAAAATCAATGAACGTTTGGCAAACTTCGGTTTTATCCTTTAAGAGGAAAACCCAACTAACACGGGTATGATCATCAATGAGGGTCATGAACCATTTGGAGTGGGTGCGATTTGGAATACGGGATGGACCCCACAGATCACTGTGGATAATGGAAAAAGGTTTGGATGGGTGATAAGATTTGCTTGGAAAAGAAGTGCGATGGTGTTTTGCCAGTTCACATGAGTCGCAATGAAATTCAGAATTTTTATTTGAGCAAATAGATGGGAACATCTTACACATATAATGAAAATTAGGATGTCCTAATCTTTTGTGCCACAACTCCATGTTACTAGTACTAGGGAGAGACACCTTATGACAGGTAGATAGGGTTGGATGATGACAATCATTCAGGTAATAGAGTCCATCAAGTTCCTTAGCAACACCAATCGTCATCCCCGTGAACAGATCCTGAAAGACACAATGAGTGGCAAAGAAATCAGTATGACATCGTTCTCGTTTATTTAATTGGCTCACAGATAACAAGTTGCATTTTAACTTAGGAACATGTAGAACATCGTGAAGTGTGAGTGTAGCTGAAATGTTAATGGTACCACTACCAGCCACGAGGGAATCAGAGGCATCAGCAATTTTAACTGTAAGACGGGACTGTGCAGGAGTATAAGTTGAGAACAATGAAACATCATCAGTCATATGATCAGAGGCACCTGAGTCAACTATCCAACAAGGACCTTTAGTCTTACCTTTGATAGTAGCAAGGGCCTTAAAGAAATTACCTCTTTGAACCATACTAGCTGTGTGTGGATGTTGCCGGGTCTTATTCTCAAGGGCAGTCAACCTTTCTAAAATCAGATTTAGTGGATCTGGCGCCTGAGATGGGCCACTGTTCATTTGGCTCGCAGAAAATGGGCTTGTGCTGGGAAAGACGCTTGGTGGGCCTGGGAGTGTTGGACCTACAGGAAGTGAGTGTTGGCTGTGCAGTGGACCTGAAGGCATGTGTCCTCCTGGGCCTGTTGAGGCTGAGCCCATCTCTTCTCCACCGAATGCTTCAGCCAGGTGCCCTTTCGGTCTGCGAGACTTCGGCTTCCAATCATGGGGTTTGCCGTAGAGGTCCCAGCAGGTGTCCTTGGTGTGGCCTGTTTTCTTGCAGTGATCACACCTTGGGCGTTCTCTTCTTGACCCAGAATCAGCAACCCGAGAGGCGAGAGCAGAGGCTTCAGTGGACGGTGGCCGAGGAGCTCCATGGTCGACAAGCATGACGGAGCGACGAGATTCTTCATCTCGCAGTAGGGCAAACGCCTCGGCAACAGAAGGTAACGGGACACGGCTGAGAAGGCGTCCACGAGCATCATCATAAGTGGCCTCAAGACCAGCGAGGAATTCAAATAACCTTTCCTCCTCCAAGGCCCGACGATATTCAGCTGCATCGTCGGGGTCTTTCCAGATTCGATGCTGTAGTAGATCTAGCTCCTGCCAGAGTGACGACTTCTCAAGATAATAGATATTAAGGGGACGGTGACCTTGCTTGACTGTCCAGAGTCGTGTCCGTAGATCAAACAAAAGAGAGGCGCTTGGTCGTTTGCCGTAGGCTTCTTTCACGGCGACCCAGATGGCTCTGGCGGAAGTGAGAAACATAAAGTTGCGTCGGACGGCAGGGAGCATTGAGTTGAGGAGCCACGCGGCAACCAAGGCATTGTCAGATTTCCATCGCCGAAGAGTGGTGACATCGCCTGTGGCTGGCTGGTCGTGGTGGATGAATTCCAGTCGGTCCCGTCCGTCGAGCGCCAGAAGCATGGACTGGCTCCAATCAAGATAGTTGTCGCCGGTGAGACGTTCCGGCACGATGATGATTGTCGATCCTTCAAGACCGGCAACTTTGGTTGATTGAGGACGTGACCCACCGTCGGACGAGACGGTGCTGTCAGATTCAGCGGCAGAAGGATGGACAGAACTGGCCGCTGGCTTTGATACCATGTTCATGCTGATGAACAAAAGACAGAAAGATGCAGAAGACTCAAGGTTCTGTGTAATATTTTCTGTGTTGATTACTCTGCAATTTGGTTCCATATATACACGTATAGAATCCCTTATATGATGGGATTTACAGCACATAATCCGGAAATGATTCAATGAATAAAATCACAATAATATCTCCTATAATCTCTCCTCCTCAATCCCTATAATCTCTCTCTCATTAAACTGAATATCTTCAACAGATGTACTTGTTGGCAACTTGGGAATATAGAATCCGTCACTATACATGTACTATTAATTAACGTGATTTTTTAAATACCAAAATATTGTGTAACTTTTTTTCAAGTTATGTACTACTTTTTAGGGCGGAAATAATAAACATCCCCATGCAATGCACGAGGAATGTTCAGTTTTCATTAATATGAATGAGTCATTTTAGTACTTGTCCATGCGGCTTTCCATTCTTCTACATCATTTTATATGAGTGTCTGTTTTTGTTGTCTATACTAGTTAGTTTGTAGGGTCCATATGTATGATTTTGCACCTGTTTGTTATCATTTTCATTGCACCCATTATGCATGATTAGCAACAGGGAAGTTGGTACCAGCACATATTTACTTACCTACATGCACGCATTTTATGTCTTTCTTGGAATGCCTTTTCCTATTTTAAACTTTCAATTGTTGGGTTATATTTTGGTTATTATCTGAACATTCTTTCCATGAAGATGGTGACATGTTTATAACTATTTTTCTTTGCATCAATGGAACTAAAGACCATTTTGAAATGTCAGGCTTCCAGGCACTACTTAAAATTTTTGTCTTTCGCTGAGAATGGGGTAAAAATCATTGAAAAACATAACATAGGGGGTTTAATAATATTCATGTCATTTTATTAAATGATCAGGGAGTCAAGGACCATGCAAGTCACTCTTATAACATATATATTCTACCGTTTTAGTCCTTCATGCATTCTTCTTCATGTAATGATAATGCTTTGTGTGACTGACCAGGAAGCAAGTGGGGTTACTTCTGAAGTTGCAAAAAATGTTGCAGTCGTTAAAGCATTACTAACTGCTTGTGATATATTGCTTGAAGAACTACAGAAATTAAGCAAAGCAGTCGGTGGACGTATTGATTTTTCCAAGTCAAAAATGAACAACCCAACGTTATTAACCTCTATTCTGCAAGCAAAGCAGCTTGGTGCAGATGTTGAGGTCTCAGGAGAGGGCAAGACACAAAATGGTCTTGAGGTCCTTACTTTCTTTCATACTGCGTAGTATTTCTTATTTTGTTCAGCCATTTATACCATTTCAATGATTCCTTCTTGATTAGTTCTTACTTCTTTTTCTCTTCCTTGCACAGAGAGGAAATGGTGCTCTGGATCTTCATAATGCTGAAGTTCTTTGTTCCTTATCCAAGAATGAAGTGATGGGCTGTTATCATTCACTGGGAGATCAGTCCATGTATTTATGGAGTATATTTCTTAAGTTCCACAGGTTTTCTTTCTATCAAATGTTGTAGGATTTTATTCTAGTTAATTTTGTTAAATTGAACTTAACAGAGGACTGTTTGTCAATTATGGACCAGCTCCAGATCCAACTATGCACATACATATATGAATGTATCATGTGAGATTGGTCTGGTGTAACTGCCTGAAATTATAATTTTGACTCAATAATGATAGGACAAGTATCATGGAACTTTTGTTTGGCTTGTTTACTTAGCTGATATTAACTACTTAGGGATAACAAAACAAAGATTCTCAAGTTTTTACGTGATGCATGGGCTAAGTATCGGAAAGCCGAGTGGTCAATATGGATGGTGCACTCTAAGTTTGAGATGCCTCATCGTCATATAAATAGTGGCAGTGATGAATCTTCCCGCCGTGGTGTACATCAAAGAACTGCCAGTTCATGGCAGTTACCTGATGATGTAAGTTCTTGTCTGTTCCTTTTGAACGGAAAATGATAATTCTTAATGTAAAAGGTTATATACTTTAATTTTGTCTTGTGATTTGCAGACTCCTCAGACTGCAGCTTTACGTGCTGATCTTCATCGAAAGAGCATTGCACAGATGAGGGTAAGTTTGTCTCCTTTATTTTTGTGGAGTTTGGACCCCTAGCTTCAATTTTACATTTTCATATGGGTTATTAATTAATTATTGCTTCATTGCAGATCAACGACCGGTCAATTCAAGATATGTATATTTTTGGAGATCCTTTACGAGTACCAATTGTGATTGTAGAACGTATGATGAGCACACCACGCCGTACTAATAGTGAAAATTCATACCTAAGACATGTTGAACTTTTAGAATCACTCACCTTACGAACTGACAGCTCTGTCACTGTAGACAAGAAATCTGCACCACAAAGTAATGCTCGTGAGCTAAAGATTGTTGTCTTTGTGCATGGATTTCAGGCAAGTATGATCATGGGGAATTTATTGCAAAACCAGTACCTTGCCTTTGTGTGGGAACTGAGCTTGTTAACTATGCCCGACAATTTTAGAATTTGGTTCAAAGTCATGTATTGATGAATCAACTAAGGTTTTTCCAGACTATTACCAATCTAAGTTGTTCTTTACATATAAATACATTTCATTAGAAAATACAAAATATTGTTTAATGGAAAAGTTTGCCCCAGCCTAATGAAGTTGCTGATCAGCTTGTTTTGTGATTGAGTTGAACTGACCCTAGATGAGCCTATTGTAGCAGCAACGTATGTGCTGTTTGGAGTAGTTTGAGCGTTTACTCTCCTATTGTAATCTTGGGGCATTTGGTTAAGATAGTATTGCATAATTTAATATACCATAGGCATCATAGTGTATCACTTTCAGTTACATTGTATTCAGAGAAACATTAATGCATTGCAATTCATCTCTCTTTTCTGTTTAGTATTTTGATTGGTTGGGAAACTTGGTGAATTACTCAATAATTCATCACTCAAAACTTTATAGGGGCATCATCTAGATCTACGGCTTATCCGGAATCAGTGGGTTTTGATAGATCCCATGGCTGAAGTTCTTATGTCCGAGGCTAATGAGGATAAAACATCTGGAGATTTCAGAGAAATGGGACAAAGGCTAGCTCAAGAAGTTATTTGTTTTGTTAAAAGAAAAATGGACAAGGTATCAAAATATGGGAATTTAAAGGATATTAGGCTGAGTTTTGTCGGACACTCGATTGGTAACCTCATTATAAGAACAGCTATTGCAGGTTGGTCATGCATTTAAGATGTAATGATATTCGTCAGTTTGACATTTGGTGCTAAAATATGTTCTATGTTTGCAGACAGCATGATGGAACCATTTCTAAGACATCTTAACACATATGTTTCTGTATCCGGTCCACATTTGGGGTATCTCTATAGTCCAAACTCTGTGTTTAACTCTGGATTGTGGCTTTTGAAGACCCTGAAGGGCACACAATGCATCCATCAGTTGACGTTCACCGATGATTCAGATATCCAAAACACCTTCCTTTATAAACTGTGTAAGGTAGGAAGGCCCTATGAAAGTCAGGGTCTAATGTCTTTGGCATTAGTTTAGTCTTACTCTATTGAATGACTTATTTTTAAGAAAGCTGCTGAGCCCCTCAAGTTTTGATTTTGTTGATCAGCTTCTGGTAACTTAAAAAGTTGTTTCAACAGCTACGTTGTGTTCATGTGAAATCATTGGTGTCCGTGACTTCTTATTTTTAGCATGTAAAGTTCAGGGTGGTAGTGAGGATGGACTGACACACAAAAACAGAAAAGAAAAGAAAAGAAAGAAAGGGATAGAAATGGCTATTAGGACATTTTCTGAGATTGAGGAATCTATAGGCTTTAAGCCTGAAAACAAAGGAGGTTCTATGCATTTTTCCCTTTAATTTAATATTTGCTGTAATAGAGAGACGAATAGCATATACTATTGATGGAGGTTTTAATATTTGTTCTTTCCTTTATTTCTTTCTAATTTCAGCAGAATACGTTGGGCCATTTCAAACACATTGTCTTGCTATCTTCTCCTCAGGTATTTATTTCTCGTGGGTCAGATGCAAATTGAACGTTTATACTGATATTTTGTTAGAAATTGGGTTATTATTCATCAGTATCATGGTTGAGCTTAAGCACGTGTACGCGTAGAATTGGCAAAAACAACAAAGGCATTGCATAAAAGTTAGTTAAGTGAAGTCTGTATAACTTTTTTCCCTTCAATTCACCCCATTTTACCTTTTTCTTATGGCATGCTTGTTTTTAGTTTAGAATTTCTTTTGGCTTGCTTAATTGACGATGCTTCTTCAGGATGGTTATGTGCCCTACCACTCTGCTAGAATTCAATCATGCCCAGCTGCTTCAAATGATAATTCAAAGAAGGGAAAAGCGTTCATGGAGATGCTAAATAGTTGCTTGGACCAAATTCGTGCCAAGCCCTCTGAACGTCGAGCATTTATGCGATTCGATGTCAATTTTGATACCACTGCCTATGGCAAGAATCTGAACTCCTTCATAGGGCGGGCCGCTCACATTGACTTTCTAGAATCTGACATATTTGCAAGGTTCATAATGTGGTCTTTTCCCGAGCTTTTCCGATAGCAGCTGCTTGATGAACAATTCTCATCTATTTTGAGACTTGTAGTTGTCAGATTTCAGTAACAGGGTCTCCAATGGTTGCCAAGGAATAGTTCATTTGGGGGTCTGTGAATATGGACGTCTGAACTATATTTATTCGGCTTCCGCATTTTAGTTTCGGGCATCTACTTCTATACGTAGCTTTAGGCAGGGCTCCAAGAATATATATTTATAGTGATGTAATTATTGTAGGTTAGAAATGGTTTTAATAAATTTAGGGGAGAGAATCCAATCCCCGCTTGGAAGTTGGGATGCAGTAACAACGTTGCGATTATCTGACATTTTTTTTCCCTTTCTTTTCCTTTTTCTTCTTATTCCATCCTTATCTTTAAACTGAATTACCTCCTCAATAACACGATTAATGAGATGTTGAAATTCAATAGCTTATAATGTGGAGCTGAGGAGTTACTTTTGACCCTTTACGATGTAAAACCATTTTATAGTGCCTGTTTAATTTCAGTAGAAATCATAATTTAAAAAGTCTCTAAATCAAATTATAATTTAAACTAAAAATAAAATAAACAAATATCAAATATCTATTTTTTTTTAAAATAAATTATAATTTAAATAAGTTAAACCAATTAACTTATTTAAAAAAAATTAAAAAGTTTTTTAACTGTTTAATAACTATTTTATCGTTGTTTTATTTGTTACTCTCCCTCCTCTCTATCACAGCCGACACTTCTTCCTTTTCACACACTCTCTCGGCCCCTGTGTCTGTTGCCGTCGTTCTGCTTCTGTCTGGACCTCCGTCGTCGCTGCTACTCCTCCGTCGTGATGGGTATTGTTGGCTGGTGGGGAGACGGCCGTTGTGATTATGGGTGTCTGGACCGTGACGGTCGCTGTGATGATGGGTGGCTGTGCTGTTGTCATCGACGATGGTGGAGCTGAGTGAAGTCAATGGAGTGCCGTCGAGTGGGTATGGAGTGGGTATTAATCGATAGACAATAGACGCTATGCTTCTTTCCAATGCCTCCTATGAAAGCTGTCAAGGGCTCAAGTCCCAAGTTGTCACTGGGAGATGAGTGGGTATGGAAAGAGGAGAAAATAAAACTTAAAAATTTCACGTAATTATCATTTTATCATAAATTATTTTTAATAATTTATAAATAATAAAATATTTTAATAATAATTATTTAAATATAGAGGGCATTATGGTTTGTGACCCTGCCTTGTGCTTGTAGGCTTGTAGCTGAGTCCTCCTACAGGATTGACTACGTAATATTGTATTAAAAAAATAATTAAAAATGTTATCAAAAACCAAAACAATTGTAAAAAATTGAAAGGGGAAAGAATATAGATGTTTACGCTTCCTGCCTCCCAAAAGACTAGTTTTTGAAGGGGGAATGAACCGGAATCGATAAAAAGATAGTACTAATAAAAAAGTATACAATTCGAAGCGTATCGGATTCCTCCTGATCTCCTTGACATCTAGGGACTCCATCCAAATCTTGTTTGTTCATTCTAAAACCACCCAACTTCCTCTTTTATAAAAGCCAAGGAGATAAGAATGTTAAGATCAATAAGTATATAATTCTAATTGGTTCAGCGATATGCATCGTTCACATGCTCCGCTCTAATGGCGGACTTCCCTCTTCCTCAGGACACTTACTATCTTGGATTTGATGGTTCTACCCAGTAAGTCTCTGATTTCCCCTTCAGTTTTGTTTTCTGGCTACAATTTCCCCCCTTAAATTCGGTATTTTAATGTGCATAGAATGAAAATTAACACTTTTGCGTTCGAAGGTCACTGAAGGCAACTGTACTGGACTCAAATTTGAACATTGTTCTGTCAGAGCTGATTCGTTTTGCTTCTGATCTGCCCCATTACGAAACTGAGGATGGAGTATACCGAGACCCCTCTGGAAATGGAAGAATTGTTTCACCCACTTTGATGTGGGTTGAAGCTCTGGATCTTATGCTTCAAAAGCTCTCACAATCAGAATTGGACTTAGGCAAAATTGCTGCTGTTTCTGGTAGTGGACAGCAGCATGGTAGTGTCTACTGGAAAACTGGTAGTTCTCAGATATTATCATCATTGGATCCTAAGAAGTCACTCCTTGATCAGCTCGAAAATGCTTTTAGCACAAAGAAATCCCCAGTTTGGATGGACTGTAGCACCACTTGGGAGTGTAGGAAGATTGAGGAAGCTTGTGGGGGAGCAATGGAGTTGGCTCAATTGACAGGATCGCGAGCATACGAAAGATGCACCGGTCCCCAGATCAAGAAAATATTCAATACGCAGCCACAAGTTTATAATAAAACTGAGAGAATCTCCCTTGTGAGCTCCTTCATGGCCTCTCTTTTTATTGGCGCTTATGCTGCCATTGATCACTCTGATGGTTCAGGCATGAATTTGATGGACATAAGGAAAAAAGAATGGTCTAAATTAGCACTTGAGGTTAGCACACCACGCAATCTTTATCCTAAATGTAGGATTTTCTATTAAACCATCGTGATTTGATTCCAATGGTTGTTGCAGGCTACTGCCCCTAATTTGGAGTCAAAACTTGGAGAGTTAGCCCCCGCATATGCTGTTGCTGGAAATATTGCTCCATATTTTGTAGAGAGGTCTGTTGCACATAGTTTTGAAACTTGAAGTGGAACTTAACTCTCTTAGGTAGGCTGAATATTGAAATGACTATAAGATATAGATAATGTTCAATAGAATTTTAAACATCAACTTGCTGGTTGGAATGGTCAATTCTTCTTATGGAAAAGAAAATGTCGAAAATGCTAAGATTGACCGCTGAAATTTATCTATCTCCTCTTAGGTACCAATTCAACAAGAACTGCTTGGTTATTAACTGGTCAGGGGACAACCCTAACAGTGTGGCAGGTTCCTTCGTTTCTTCACTTTCAACATTTGCTGCCATACACATCCGCGTTCTCTGTTCTATTTCCTGCTAAATTTATGAAAATTCAAAAACTTTTTGAATTTGCAGGTCTAACCCTGAATGTTCCAGGAGATGTGGGGATCAGCCTTGGGACTAGTGACACTGTAAGTTTAAGAATAAATAATCTTAATTGTCTATGGAGGCAAATTTCAATATAGATTCAAACTCACCTCAACTGAGTTATAACACATTCTTACTTATCTCTCAGGTATTTATGATCACTAAAGATCTTAATCCAAGATTAGAAGGACCTGTTTTACCTAGTCCAGTTGATTCAGAAGGTTACATGGTAATGTTGGTGTACAAAAATGGGTCCCTTACCCGTGAAGGTGGTTTGTTAACTGATACATGCATCACTGTTTGCATAGTTGATCTCACTGTACAGTCACCATAATTTCTCAGTTTTATACTTGTCTCAATTATCAGACATACGGAACCGCTTTACCGAGAAATCTTGGGTCACTTTCAATGAATTTCTGCAACAAACACCACCTCTGAATGGTACACACATATCATTCTTTGCAATTTTGTGGCTGTTGCTACATGCACTCTATTTTCTCATCATTTTTGTTGATAGGTGGAAAGTTAGGTTCTATTACAAGGACCATGAAATCCTCCCTCCTCTCCCAGGTGGCCTCTTTATTTTATCTCTAAATTACTTTTACAGCAAGGATGAATGAACTTTCTTTAATCAAAAGGTTACTACCAATTTTTTTGTTTCCAGTCGGTTTTCACCGCTATGTCGTAGAAAATTTCACTGGCGATACATTGGATGGACTCTCTGAACATGAAGTGCAGGAATTTGATGCTCCTTCTGAGGTTAGAATACATACATAGCAAACCTTGTAGTAGTAAGTAGTAACTCATCCTATTTGAACTTAACTATGGAGCAATATTCAAAATTACAGGTAAGAGCAATAATTGAGGGTCAAATTCTCTCAATGAGAGCTCATGCAGAAAGATTCGGCATGCCTTCTCCTCCTCGGCGAATAATAGCCACTGGTGGGGCATCTGCGAATCATTCCATACTTAGCTCAATTGCTTCAATCTTCGGCTGTGACGTTTATACTGTTGAAAGATCGGGTAAGCCACAAAAATCAACTAGTTATAGTTAATACTGGATTTAAACTGCGTTGCGGGGATACACACACACACAAGTATCATCTTATTGTTTTGCTTGTTAGAAAATTTTCACTGAGATATGATTTTGACTTATGAGGTATGAACTTGACTAATTGATATTTGTGAACAGGAACAGATTCTGCATCACTTGGAGCTGCATTGAGAGCTGCTCATGGCTTTGCTTGCAGCGAGAAGGGATGTTTCATACCAATTTATAAGTTGTACATGCACAAACTGAAGGAAACATCTCTGAGCTGCAAACTTACAGTGAAGGCTGGAGATGAGAAGATGGTCTCAAAGTATGGCTTGTTCATGAAAAAGAGAATTCAGATAGAGAATCGTCTGATCCAAAAATATGGACGCATCTGACATTGTATAATTAACTTATCCAGCTCTGATTTATTTGTACACAGCTATTTATGTTCATTGGTAGTTATTTTCTGTTATGTATCGTTAGGGAGTCAGCTCAGAATCACTGTATATATGTATTTCATACTTCACATAATAAAGCAGTGTCTGAGTTGAAATTTTCTATTTTTCTCTTTATTTCTAGTTGATAAAAAGTATATGACAAAAATAGAATAAGCTGAACATGAACAAATAAATAATTTCTTTTTAAAAGATTCAAAAAATTTGACTCACCTAGCAAATAATCAGATTTTACCCTCAATATTTGAGAGAGATTCACAGTTAATGTCGGCCGAATATGCTCATTATATATATATATATAAGTACATAATACAAGAGTACATAATACAAAAAATTATCATTATAACATATTTAATTACTTTGATTAAATTAAAAAAATTAGTTAATATAAAATATTTTTTAAAATACTCTAATCATCTTCCTTAGCTCTCTTCTTCCTTCTCTTATTGTTGGGAGTTTTAATAGGGATAATTTAAAAAAAATTGATTAATACAGAAAGTATGTTTTATAAAGAGGATCAAAAGTCTAAAATCAATTCTTTAATTATATCATATATTAAAACTCGATTAATATCACTTATAATCTCTAGAGTACTATTAAAAATTTAACTTTAGATAGTACCCATATAGTTAAATTAATGTTAGAGGATGATTTTTCAAAAGATTTTTTTTAAATAATATAATAAATAAATACCTAAATCGCTATCACTAGATTTTATTTTGATCTCATAATCACTATCACTAGATTAAAACTTCTTAATCTATATATTGTCCACGGGTTCAGTTAGCGAAAGAATGAGACACACGACTGTTTAAAACGTGTTCGATCTTTAGAGAATACTACTTTGTTATGGTTCCAGTCGCGGCTCTTAGAAAAATATCTTAGCTCTTGAGTGCCTAAGTTTATACCTGAGAGTAATTAACGGCTTACCCTACCCGATATTAATATCGTTTAAGAGAAAATCAGATTTTACCCTATCTTTAAATCTGATGTGAATTTAACCTTTTTTTAAAAAATTTAAATATAAGAAAAAACCCAAATCTTTGTGTTATCCCAAAAAAAAAAAAGCCAAATCTTTTTTTATATAATAAAAAAACAAATCTTTACTACTCACTTTGGGTTTTACCGTTTTACCCCAACAAACGATACGATGTTTCCAGTTCCGAACTACCGGAAATCAAGTACTAGAAAGGGAAACAATCTTAATCTTAATTTTTGATCGATTTAATGTTATCCTATCAAAATCTTTTCCCGATTTAATGTTATCTTATCAAAATCTATTCTGTTCATCCAAAAACCCGCGAGATGAGTTGGCTGACGTAACCTCCTTCCTCTCCTTATAAAAGCCTGGGAGACAATAACACTGTGATATATTAGTATTATTCTAATGTCATAATTTTATTTTATCGGTATTATACATCGCTGTGGTGTGTTTCGCTCCAATGGCGGAATTTTCTCTTCATCAAGGCTCTTATTACCTTGTATTTGATAGTTCTACTCGGTAAAGTTTGTTTGGATTAGCTTCTGGAGAATATATTATAGGAAGAATAGATTTTGGAAAGAATAGATTTTGAAAATAAAGATGTTTGGATGATTAGTAGTAGAATCACTTTTTATCGTGCTAAATTACCACAAAAAGAGTATGATATGATTAAAAGTAAGAGAGATAAAAGATGATAGAAAAGAAAGAGGAGAGAGAAGAGAGTGTAGAGAAGAGAGAGGAGAGAGAAAAAGAGAGAGGAGAGAAAAGAGAGGAGAGATGATAGATAAAATAGAGAAGAGATGAGAGAGGGTATAAGAAAAAGTATGGGTAGAATAGTAATTGGATAATCCATATCCTAGGTTTTAAACCAAAAACTATTTTCAGTGGCTTATTCAAAACCTAGGTTTCAAATTGAGCTTTTATCCAAAATTAATTCTCAACAAAAATTGCTGGTTGGCAATTTTAGCCCAGAATTTATTCTCCACCGCTATGCCAAACCCGCACTAAGTCTATGATTTCCCCGAACCGCGTCAGTATTTCTCAGAATTGGTTTTCTCCAATTTTCATGAAATCGATTGGGTTCAAACAGTTTTATTTTATTCAGAAACTATGATCGTTCATCTATTTTGTTTCCTCTGCATTGTTGTTTTATGGTAACAATTACCCACCTTAAATTCTGCATTGTAATTTGAATAGAATACTCAAATTTTTTGCTTTTATGACCTTTGAAGGTCATTGAAGGCGACTGTATTGGACTCAAATTTGAACATTGTTTTGTCAGAGCTGATTCGGTTCGATTCTGATCTGCTCCATTACAAAATAAAGGATGGAGTATACCGGGACCCTTCAGTGAATGGAAGAATTGTTTCACCCACTTTGATGTGGGTTGAAGCTCTGGATCTCATGCTTCAGAAGCACTCAAAATCAGAATTAGACTTAAGCAAACTTGCTGCTGTTTCTGGTAGTGGACAGCAACATGGTAGTGTCTACTGGAAAACTGGTAGTTCTCAGACATTATCATCATTGGATCCTAAGAAGTCACTCCTTGATCAGCTCGAAAACGCTTTTACCATTAAGGAATCTCCAATATGGATGGACAGTAGCACCACTGCTGAGTGTAGGAAGATTGAGGAAGCTTGCGGCGGAGCAATGGAGTTATCTCAAGTGACAGGATCAAGAGCATATGAAAGATTCACCGGTCCCCAGATCAAGAAAATATTCAATACGCAGCCACAAGTTTATAACAACACTGAGAGAATCTCTCTTGTTAGCTCCTTCATGGCCTCTCTTTTGATTGGCGCTTATGCTTCTATTGATCAATCTGATGGTGCTGGCATGAATTTGATGGACATAAGGAAAAAGGAATGGTCTAAATTAGCACTTGAGGTTCGTAATGTTGAACCTGTCTTCACTATTCATTGAGGTTTTAGTGATACAAAATTTTGATTTTTTTTTTCCTATTAAACCGACGTGATTGAATTCTCATGGTTGTTGCAGGCAACTGCCCCTAATTAGGAGTCAAAACTTGGAGAATTAGCCCCTTCATATGCTGTTGCTGGAAATATTGCTTGATATTTTGTAGAGAGGTATTTTGTGCATAGTTTTGAATCTTGAAGTGGGACCTAACTGGCTGAGGTGCTGAGTTTTTTCTTCCAGCTCTCTTATGAAGGCTGAACATCAGAATGACCATATTACTGCAACTATATGCTCTAAATGAGTGCAAATGCAGACAAAATTTAGCTGCAAGTCATGTTTGCAATTTCTTATAGCTTGATAGCTTGCAACAAAGGAATCACAACAAATTAAAACTTTAGTTTGATGGAAACTAGAGTGCTGGTTTTCATCTGCTAATGTTATTTTTTCTTGAATATTTTTCACACATAAATTTGACAACCAAATTAGTATATAAGGGGAATAACCTAGTTGGCCTGTAGAATGTATGACTGAGCTATATTTCAAGTTTAGTTATATTTAGGTGTGGTCTGTTTGTTTTGCATAGGTTTATGTTCTTGTAGATGTCTGCAATATTATGTAGACTGTATTCAATAGAACTTCGTACATTCACTTGCTGGCTGAAACGTTCTAAATCGTCTTATGCATAGAATGCTAAGATTGACCCTTAAATTTATCTATCTCTGATAAGGTACCATTTCAACAAGAACTGCTTGGTTATCAGTTGGTCAGGAGACAACCCTAACAGTGTTGTAGGTGCCTACATTTCTTCACTTCTACTAACATTTGCTGCTACAAACACAGGCGAACTATTCTATTTCCTGCTATATTTATGAAAAATTTAAACCTTTTTGAATCTGCAGGTTTAACCCTGAATGTTCCCGGAGATCTGGGGACCAGCCTTGGAACTAGTGACACTAAGTTAATATATTGTGTCATCTTAGTTATCTTTACTCCTGCCCTGATCTTTCAATTTAGTGAATGATAACTGCTACAAAACTTTCAGATCTATGGCTTGCTTCCTTCAACTTCAAGGTTTATTTCTGAATATCTATCATTATTATTATCCCTGTAGAGGCAAATTTCAATGTAGTTCATTCTCACCTTGACTTTGAATTATAACATATTCTTACTCACCTCTCAGGTGTTTATGATCACTAAGTATGTGTTTGGCACCACGGTTTCAGAATAGATTCTGGGGCAAAACTTCGATTTGGAAAATTTTTACACAAACAGCAATTTTTGTTGAGAATTGATTTTGGACAAAACCTCGGTTTGAAACCTAGGTTTTGAATAAGCTACTGAAAATAGCTTTTTCTTTGAAACCTAGGTTTTGGATTATCCAATTACTATTATACCCTTACTTTTTCTTACACCCTCTCTCCTCTCTCCTCTCTATTATCTCTTCTCTCTCTCTTTCTCTCTCCTCTCTCCTCTCTACACTCTCTCCTCTTTCTTCTCTATCATCTTTCATCTCTTTTACTTTTAATCATATCATACCCTTTTTAGTAATTTACCAATATAAAAAGTGATTCTACTACTAATCATCCAAACATCTTTATTCCCAAAATCTATTCTTCCCATAATCTATTCTCCAAAAGCTAATCCAAACACACCCTAAAGATCCTAATCCAAGACTAGAAGGACATGCTTTCCCTACTCCAGTTGATTCAGAAGGTTACATGGTAATGTTGGTTTACCAAATGGGTCCCTTACCCGAGAAGGTATTGTTGTTAACTGATATATATATATATATATATATATATATATATATATATGTTGTTGTGTGCGTAGTCCATTTGTTATACGTAATTTCTCACTCCTGGACTTGTCTCGATTATCAGATGTGCAAAACCGCTTTGATGAGAAATCTTGGGATACTTTTAATAAATTTCTGCAGCAAACACCCCCACTGAAGTATGTATCGTTCTCTTCGATTTTGTGGCTGTTGCATGGTTTTGACTTTCGATTCTCACATCCTTTTGTTGTTCATAGGTGGAAAGTTAGGTTTCTACTACAAGGAAAATGAAATCCTCCCTCCTCTCCCAGGTGGCTTTTTATTTTCTTAATAAATTACTTGTATATGGCACTGATAAATAAACTTCCTTTAACCAATATGTTACTTACCCTTTTTCTTCATGCTACCAGTCAGATTTCACCGGTATGTGATCGAAAATTTCTCGGGGGATAAACTGGATGGACTCAGAGAACGTGAAGGGCAGGAATTTGATGCTCCTTCTGGGGTTAGAATACATACACAGCAAACCATCTTGTCATTGAAAAATCCTATTTGAATATCTTTATTGAACGACATTCTAAATTACAGGTAAGAGCAATAATTGAGGGTCAGATTCTCTTTAATGAGAGCTCATGCAGAAAGATTCGGCATGCCTTCTCCTCCTCAACGAATAATAGCCACCGGTGGAGCGTCTGCAAATCATTCCATCCTTAGCTCAATCGCATCGATTTTCGGCTGTGATGTTTATGCAGTGGAAAGACCGGGTGAGCTATGAAAATAAGAAGTTTTTCACTGAGGTGTTTTCTTTGTCATTTGGTAGTGTAAGCGATGAACTTGACTAATTGATATTTTCCAATTTGAACAGATTCTGCATCTCTTGGAGCTGCATTGAGAGCTGCCCATGGCTTTGTTTGCAGCGAGAAGGGAAGTTTCGTTCCCATTTCTAACTTGTACATGCACAAATTGGAGCAAACGTCCCTGAGCTGCAAGCTTTCAGTGAAGGCTGGAGATGAGAAGCTGGTTTCCAAGTATGCCTTGTTCACGAAGAAGAGAATTGAGATAGAGAATCGTCTGGTTCAAAAGCTCGGACGCGTCTGAGTTGAAATTTGCTATCTTCCTCTTTAAGTTCTTGTTGAGAAGGACGAAGATATGATCAAGATGGCTGTCAATAGAATAAGCTGTATATCACGATGACTTTCTTTTGAATTTGAGGAGCACGAGGTTTTTACTCTTTATAGTTTGGTGGTTTTCTATTGAATTAAATTATGTTATTTATTTTCGAAATATTTTTGTGGCACGTAATAATCCATAGTGAAACTGTGTTTGAAAGCCCTTCCCGAATCAAGTTCTTTAATGTGCACTCGTAAATGTAAAAAATTTTAAATAGAAAATTTTAACCCGTTAGAGCAATGGTAAAAGGTTTCATATTTATGCGACTGTTTTCGAACCGACGGGGTCATTTCTGGTCATATGGGCCCCAAATTGGAGGCCCATATTTCATTTATGGGGCCCAATTTCAGATAACTTCTACCGAGCCTAAAAATAAAAAGTCTTTGTAACAAAAAAAAATAAAATAAAATAAAACAAAAAGTAAGTCAGATGATGAGTTTGTTTGTTTTATTTTCCCTAATTATGAATATTCTTGATTTTCAATTGCCTCGTGGGGTTAGATGTGACGCAATTCAGAAGCTCAATTCAACTGAAGGGATAGTTTTTCCTGTGGAAAAAAGGGTATAATTTAGCTAAACATTTAATAACCAACTGAAGGAATAGTTTTTCCTCGTGGGGCACGGTTGAAGTTTCTTTCTTTCTTTTTCTTTTTCTCGGCATTGGGAAGTTTCGAACGATTAAGATTTCTATTAACAAAAATCTCTAAAACAAATATCTTATAAATTTTTAAATTCTAAATTTTTACTAAATATAGATTTTAAAATTTGGACACTTTTACAATTTTGCGATATACTTTAACTACATGCGATTTATTATTTTTATAATATAATGTATTGTTTTATTAGATATTTATAACAACACTAACACAATAGATGACTATTTTTTTAGATCTTAAACATGTTAAATTAAATAAATAATTTGGGAGATTCATTATTCTTATAACAAAATTTACAACACTTATTATATATTTATTATGAGAATAGTACAATTGACAGTTATTTTTTTCAAATAAAATATGTTAAAATGAATGAATTCTTTGAGAGATTTATTAATTTTCTAATAAAATTTATTACACCACACTATATATTTATTATAAAAGTAATTAATTGACTACTTTTTCTAGCACCCAAATTTATTAAAATAAATAAATCATTATAGTGATGTACTGTTATTATAACAAAATTTAACACAACTCATTAAATATTCACTACTGTAATATAAGTGACAACTATTTTTTATAAAATTTAAATTTGTTAAAATAAATAAATTCTTATAATAATTTACTATTATCATAACAAAATTTATTATACCCCATTAGATTATTTATTATAACTGTAATACAATTGATAATTATTTTTTATATAACTCAAACTTATTAAAATAAATAAATAATTATAGTAATTTATTATTTTTATAACAAAATTTATTACCTCATTAGATATTTATTAGAATAATATAATTTATAACCATTTTTTTATAGCTCTGTTAAAATAAATTTATCCTTATAATAATTTACTATTTTTGTAATACAATTTATCATACTTTATTATATATTTATCATAATAATAATTTATTTTAAAAAGTTTTAGAGTTAAAAAAAAAGTAGTTACCAATTTATTATTGTTATAGTGAATATCTAAGTATAGTAAATTGCTATAAAAATAATAATTTATTATAATTATAAAATCATTCAAATTCTAAAATTGCTATTTAGTAATTCGGGATTTTAAAAATTAACATTATCATTTTATAATATAGAAATTCAAAATGTATTTTTTTTAAAAGGATTTTTCCTACATTTAATTATAAAACATAAAAAAATCAACAACTTATATTTCTTTTGCGGGAGACAGGATTGAAACATACATCGCTATTAACGTCAAAAGGCCACATCTTCAAAAGAAAAGAGGTGTTCTTAGATAATCAATCTGCATGTAATCTATATATCACATAAACATTCTAATAAATTATTGAAAAATGCGATTTATTTCTCAATCGTCATGCAAAAGCACACACTACTAACAGTAAAAACCCTAAAGAACTAGAAAACTAAATTCATGGCAGCAAATGGTGAATTTCAAGGTAAAATAATAAAATTATGACATCATTACCAACACTACCAAGTAGGGGATGAATAATTCACGCATACGTCATAAATGCAACAAACCAATCTCCATGCAAAGTAGATTTATTAATTTGTAGCTGACAGATTCCTTTATTCACCATGGTCTGTAAAATGTAAAACCACAGATCAACATGACACTGCTGAATACAGCAGCAACCAAGAAGTGATGTCAGCAAAAAACAAGGATGAATTTCACAGCTTTGGCCACTTTCAATTCAAATTGGCACACTAAACAGTCATTCAGAATGCATTGTGGAGGTTTCATTCGAAAAAGTGAAGAGAGAATTGTCCAAGGAAATAGCTGAGTCCTTGGCTCCACCGTAAAATAACAACTATACAATTCATCTAGCTCATATCTACAGAACGAACTAATATGAGCTGAAACAATAATTAGCAAGATCAAGGGGATGCAGTAAAATAAGTACAAAATGCCATGTCAACATGAATATATCTATAATAATATGGAAGTGGCACTATTCACAGACTGTATTCATTTCATCTTAGGCCTTATGTAAATGCCCAGGGCTCACTCTAGTTTATAACCCTAAGCACTGAAGTATTGCAGGGAAATTCACCAAGTCTGTAATCCATGAAAGTTAACTGTTTGACATGCACAGAAAATTGCTTGAAACCTTAAATATGACTGAAGCATTTCACTGTATGAAAAGACAGTAAGCATTGCGGAGTTAAGTTGAGGTATTAAAGAGAGCAAATTCCAATTCCTGTAACTAGCAAACTAAGGAAGTTGCTTTGCTGAAGGAGCAAAATTATGCAATGTGTCCCGAGTCAATCAACTACAGTAGAGAATGCAAGGAGTACTGTGTTTTATCATTTGAACTAAGCAAAACAGAGGTTTAAGCATAATGGTCAGCTACCGGGATTATTGGCTCGGTTGATTAGATGAAGCTCTATCCAATGATACAGCTCAATTCGGTTTAATTGATGAAATACCCTTCTTTCTTTATGTGCTTTCGTCTATTAATTTTTCCTCTGAACGGGTGTGGAATCCAGAGTTTTGCCTCAGGATTCTAACTCTAATTCTAATAGTTGTAAAAATCAGAAGCTTATGAACTTCATTAAATGACAAACGGAACATAACAAAACCATCCATGTCACAGCTCACAGAGCAAGAATAAGATCATGCAAGTCCCACTAATGTCAAATCATACTGAAACCGCTCCACTGATGCAGAAAAGTGGAATGATCAGAATTTAAATTTCATAGGTCCATGAGATTTTGGACCATATTTGAATCTTGTGATAATTCTTTTCCCTCTTACTGGCCACTATTTCCATAGACAAGCGAGAAGGAGCTAACTTTTCACAAGTCCGAATACTACCAATAGCTCAACGGAATCGTTTTACATTCAGGACCTCCCTAACAACACCTTATTAGCTTCAGATAAAACCACAAAAAACACATTCGAGACAGCCCACAATAAAATAGACAGGATAAATAAACACTCAAGCGATGAATGCAACAAGACAGAAAAATGCGGAATCCCAGAAACTGAAAATCGGAAGCTTAAAAGAAAGGATAAGGAAGTAAAGAAATGAAGGAAAACAAACATCACCATGATCATTAGCTAATATGATGGGTACAACATTTAAGGGTACATCCAGGGGAAGTCAATAAGTAATCAAAATCCCTCCCTACTTGTCGGCATTTGGAGAGCCCACGATCGATTACGAGGTTATATGCTCCTCTAAAACAAAAAAGAAATGCCCAAAAGAAAAGAAGCAAATTTTTTTTTTTTGCAGGTTCTCAATAGAATGGGAAAAAAACTATATTGACATATA
This sequence comes from Leucaena leucocephala, assembly GCA_037074615.1. Classification (NCBI taxonomy): domain Eukaryota; kingdom Viridiplantae; phylum Streptophyta; class Magnoliopsida; order Fabales; family Fabaceae; genus Leucaena; species Leucaena leucocephala. The sequence continues at coordinate 2,939,129 of CM073540.1, read as the reverse complement.
ACTATATAGAGAGAGACTTTGCCTGGCTCCATCCTGTCTGCCTTTTTCCACGCAATGAGAAGAGAAGGGTAGGAGAGAGAGAGCTACATTATAGAGCTCTCATCTATGAATGGACAAAAAAGGAGCGTGGATTTACAAAGGGAAAAGCAGGAGGTACCTCAAGGGGTAGAAGGGCAAAAAGGTCAATGCATGAGATGGAGGAGATAACCATGTCCTGAAGGAGAGCCGTTGCAAGAAGAAACAGAGGAGGCAGGGAAGGGAGGCCCCTGCCGCAGTGAGTGAGGGAGAAGGAAATTTGTCTATCTTCATCGGAGGGTTTTAGAGAGAGAGAGAGAGAGAGAGGAGGGGTGGCTTGCCTGACCAGAATGGCTATATTTTGATTGGTGGGAGTGGAGAGAGAGTCAAATTTCTGTTTGAATTGTTTTTGGAATTTGGGGAATAGGGGAAGGCCGGTGGAAGGGCATTTTTAATTTTTCTCACGTGTTTGCTGCCAATGCTACCCCGTTTTGACTCTTCCCTCTTTCTATTTTACCACTTTTGTGCTATCTCGTTCAAAGGGTTTCATAGGGTGGATTGCCAGTAGAATTTCTCCATGTATTAAAAAGTATAAATTAATTCATATTATTGATATTACATAAAAATATAGATAACTGCACTTAAAAAACATAATAAAGAGAGATCAAATCCTCTTATGACCACGCATCTACGTCACACCTCATTTTTTCTTTTTATTTCTTTTTTGTTAGCTTAGTTTCTTCAAGTTTCGTATCTCTCGTAAGATTGCATCTAGCTTCCATCCTTATGCAGTGTCTAAATTAAATTATATCCTACTGATAAATAACAATGGCATGCGCCTTTTTTAAAAATAGTTTCGACCTGTTCGGTATAAATAGAGATAAAGTTATCAGCTAGTTCGTTTGCTTGTGAGATTATCTATCATGCATTCTATGTATTGAAAATATTATCTTATAACTTTCTAATTTTGATGACTATTTTTAAATATACTCATTATGATAATTTTTATTAAGAGTTGGTCGAGATACCATAGTATGGAATCGTCTGAATGTTGGTTGGGTTCTCCTGAAACTTTGCGACGGTTACATTATCAAAATACATGCGTGTGAAATGTTGTTACCAAGTAGAAACACTTGTAATGAATGTAGCTTTTATTCGGGATGTAATGTATCGTGTGAGTAGAAGGCCCTGAAGGGCCTACCTCGTGGTTTGGCTCCCAGGCAAATTAAATTACGATGTAAAGCATGCGAAGTCCACGATCCATGTTTCTCCAACTACGTGGAGCCCACCATCAATTCCTCCCAAATTCCAGATTAAAAATATTTGTTTCTAGAATTAAAATCATGCCTGGGGCGCAGCCAGTGAAAATACTGGTATATCTTTAAGCGAGATGATAACATGAATGTTCTAACGGTCACAATGCAGTAATTCAAACTATTTTAATTCTCTTTGTTAGTGAAAATTGGTGATTAAACTGATATATCCCTTTGTTAATTGAACCAAATGTTGACTTTTTAACCTCTCAATAATAGATCCCTCGCGTGTTTCTCCCACTGCACGTGTGTGAAAGAAATGAGTAATTATATTTTAAAGTTATGACAGAAGATAAAATCCCTTAGTCTGCTTAGAAGAAGTCAGCCTTGACTTGTGATGAATTTTACAATAACATCGACTATTCAGTCATAATGTAAGATCTTCCCCCCCCCCCCTCCTTCAATTCGTGTTATATCTTCAAGTATGAATTAAAAATGGTATTAAAAGGGAAGTCGTTAAAATCTGAGTCGTCAAGTGGATGTCTAAACTTCTAATTTATTTATATAAACCTGTCTCAATGTGAGTAAACTGTGGGTAAAAAGGATCCAATCCCGAGAAGCCTCAATCTCCAGAAGACGGATTCGTGACATACTGACATTACTTACTAGTCCTATAGTACAACTATTTTTTAAATTTTTTTTTTCATCATCGAATTACGTGCGTGTAATTTGCGAGGACTGAATTGGTCAAAAGCCTCTTAGCAGGGCAACATGCACAGTTAAAAATGTGTCCATCAACTTGTAGAAAAACTGTCCGAGAAAAAGAAAAGAAAAGAAAGTGGCATGTTCTAATCAATTGTTTATTAGTATATGGTATGTTTTGATTAACTTTTAAAAAATAATTTTTTTTAAAAATAATAGAGATATTTTTAATAAAAAAAATTAAAAATGTAGAAAAAATTTTGTTTCATGAAAAAATATAGGTTTTAATCTAAATAATTAATTATTAGATTTTATAAAGAGATTTAATTTTATTTTTAAAACTATAGTCTTAATAAGCATTCAAACATGTTCATGATGACATATTTTGTTATCTGCGTAAAAAGTCAATAATCTCAGATTTTATTTATAATTTGTTACTGATTACTACATTTTCTACTAATTGGCGTTATGCTAATGATTTTTTTGTTGAAAACTCAGAATGAGCAATAAGAGGGGAAAAGAAAGAGAGGCATTAAAAAGGGAGGCAGGAAGGTAGATGAGGGTAATTACTAATTAGTGAAGGGTTAAATAAATGGAATCGCCGCCCTGACGCCGTTCATTTATGCCCACTCAGATGAAAGCTCTTTTGTTTTATGCTCTGTTTTAGAGCTCTTCTTTAAGCGCATCAAAGTTCCTTCTTTTTTGTCGTCGTGTGCAAGTTGAAAAATAGAAGGTTGAGAGAATTTTTATTGAGACATATAGGCAACAAATATCGAATCCGGATTAGTTGAGAAAGAAAAAGAGCAAACACTGGGACATAAATTCCGTGTATACAGTTGTTGTTGTTGTTGCCTGCTAAATGCATTGAATTGAAGGCCGAATAATAATGAATGGCCATCGGTAAACATTTACTCTGCTCTATTTATATGGATACAGAAAATAAATACTCACAGAACTGAAAGGAAGGAGGGAAAATAACTATATGGAGGGAAACCCCCTGAAATAACGTCAACTGCAACGGCGGCTTTTAATTTATGAACTCCAACTGTGTGTTTTGTTTTGCTCTCTCTCTCTCTCTCTCTCTCTTTTTAAATATCATGAAACAATTTAGATGACTTGGACCGCTAATCATAGCTCATCAGGATAAAGTTATACTAATTTTTTTTTTACAAAATTTTTTGAAAATAATTTGAGTTCACCTCCGTTTAAAAGTAAAGAAAAGTCTCTCTTCTTTTTAGGTGATACTAATATTAGGGTAAGACGAGTCGTCTATCACTCTCAGGTGTAAATCTAGATACTTATGAGCTAAGATACCTCCCCAAACGTGCAACTAGAACTACAATAAAATAATACTCATTAAAAATTAAATATATTTTAAATAGTCGTATATCTTATATTTTTATTAATTTATTAATTAAATACACCGATAATTATACTAGACTTATTATAAAGATTTCGGCTTTGGATTGGAAGAAGAAGAAGAAAGAAATGGGTTCAGTGGCCTTAAGTTTCTGACAAAACAATGGATCACAAGGTTCGGATTTATACTGGCCTAAAAAAACGGTTCGGGTTTCTTCTGACTGGCCCAAAAATATGAGCGCGAATACTCTAAAACCGCCATTTTGTACTTTGCGCTCAATGGGAATTAGATATTGGTTCGTTTCAGTTTCACCTCGCAATTGAAAGGATCATCCCCTCCCGATCGTCGTGATCCTATCTGTGTTCGCTAGGTTCCTCAACTCCTCGGTGCGTACAGTTGCGATTGATGCGAGTTTGGATTCAAGTTTCCTAAATTAATACCAACCTTCGTCTTAGGTATGAATTTTCCGTGTTATAGAGACCAAGTTCTTCGTTGATTGTAATTTAGAGCACCGGACAGTCTCTGTCTTTAAGAATCTGTTCAAGTTTCTTATATTTTTCGTGTACATTACATATGTGTTTGACACTTTGCGTTGTGTTTTGGGAAAATATATTTGAAAATTTTGGACCAATTTTAAATTCTCTCGACGTGGGTGCGCCACTAATATTTTATTCTGAGAACGCACTTATATGGCATCTGAAACAAAATGGCGCCCTCGGCTTATCCAATTTTCAAGTGCCTGGAGAGTCGAAGTTGTTTCCAATGACGTCCACATTGTCAAATTGATTATTCCCTGTCACTTGAAATTATTACAAACTAAATTAAACCGCCTTAACTGGGATTGAGAGTGGGTTGCGCTCAGTTCACATTAGTCATCATATTAGTAGATAATTCCTCGTTTCTACAGCTCCGTAAATAATAATTTTGCTTGTTGCTGGTGTGGTTGACAATTATTGTCTTCATAGCGCATCGTTTTCATTTGTCTGGTAAGTTTAATATCTAGCCAACATTTGTTAATTTATGATTCTTTGATCGTATTTTTGGCAGTGGAGTTTAATTCAGATTCAACAATTCCTTGATGGGTGAACAAGCAATTGGTCGGTCATTGGAAGTGGATTTGAGGATTTAACAATGTCCTGCTGTACGAACAAGTTTGCTCAAACTTGAAACAAGCATCAAGAACTTATAATTTGCAACTTTTGTTTGATTCAGTGGTAAGTCACGTGTTGATGAGACGAGAAAAGAATATAAGTACTTGTGACTTTGTTTTTTATCACAGATGCTCTAAGAGTATGCATAAATTATAATAGGTTCTGCTTGGTGTCCTTGCGTTTGTTCTCTTTCACTTCTTGTACTTATGGAGGACATGCCTGTCTCACGGCCAAGCATGCATTGATACTATTTGCCTTTGCCTTTTTATTTAAGAACCATTCTCTTGTAGAAGCTTCTCACCTGTCTTTTTTTTTTTCAAATGGACTCTCCACCAAGCCAAAAGAAATGTTATGGTGTGAATCTCATTCTAAGGTGACCCCACCAGGAACTAGTAAAGCACATGCACGCACAGTTAGAGATAGAAGTTGGACACACACGTGTGGCCAGGCATACATTTTTGCATACGAGTAGCAAGCTTTTGAGCACTTTTAACTTTTTATGCTTTGTGTGTGTAAGTTGTAAATTGCGTTTAACCCATGATAGATTTTCATCACATGACATTTTATCTGCGATTCACCCACTAATTCCTGTTCTACTGTTTCATTTCTCAGTTATATTGATTCAAACATCTTGAATATTTTTGATAAATTGGACAAAGTTGTTCTGCCTTGTGATCGAAAACTTGAAAACTTTTTGCTTGTTGATATTCTACTGTTTGAGCATTATTTTGTCCCCACAAAACTCTAGTAGTAAGAGCTATTTTATAAGTTGTTGTCCTTACATTGGAATAATCTAGTCTCTTGAAATTCCTTCAATAATATAAAGACGCATTCAACTTGTAAGTGGAGGTCAGTGGCTCACTATCTACGGTGAAGTCTGATTGGTGCCTCTCCCCCTAAACATCGTTCTGATAAAACAATCATAGATAAGAAAGGAACATGAAAAAGGATCGCTTAAATGCGATTACTTTCTTCTCTTACCTTAGCCAAAATGGAGAAAGATGCTCATCAATCAGTCATCCTTTATCTTTTTCAAGTGGATAGCTTTGATTAGGGCTCCTCCACATAAAAATAAAGTCATAATATTGAATTTAGAATCTATGACCCACTTTGTTAATTCATAAAAGAAAAATAGAAAGAGCTACTTACAAATCGCAAGTCGCAACCTTCTGGTCCTCACCAACATATGCTCCCTTTATTGGACTCTATCCATCATATATGAAAAAAAGGAAAAGAAAAAAGAAAAAGAAAGCCACAATAAAGTAGAAAAAAACAGAATTCCTCAGAGAGTTGGTGAATGATGTCAAGTGGGCGTATGAAATATGGCTACTGTGTATTACACTAGCATCGATAGTAATCAAATTTAAGTTTTTACAAGGTCAAAATAGTATATGAGAAAAGGAAGCAGAGAGAAAGAAGAGTCAGAGTTAGAGATAGAATTTACAAATTACTTGTCTTGGGAGGATGAAAGTAAGTCGTTATGTTTAATGCATCTCTCAATTACTATGAGAGAGATTGCTTATCTAGTTGCAACATAGCTCCCTGTTTTACCCTTTAAGCTCCTCGCTTGTCTACAGTTCAAATGATGAGTTCTTTGGTAAAGTGGCATTTGATGTTTCTTTGGTCTTATTGGACAACTTGCTAGACGGGTCTGCTTTAATCAGCACTTGAACTACCTCTTTCATGGTCGGCCGAAGAGCTTGAGCCTTGTAGGTGCAACGGATGGCAATTCGGAGCACCTGAATCATTTCCTCTTTGTAAGACCCTTCTAATTGCTTGTCTAATACCTCACTAGCCCCTTCCTTGCTGTCCACTTTGTTTGAAACCCAATATACGATGCTTCTGTTCTCTCCAAATTCTGCCTCCACAGGCTTCTTCCCAGTTATCAGTTCCATTAAAATCACCCCAAAACTATAGACATCACACTTGATAGTTGCTCTGGGAGAATAAGCATATTCTGTTACAGGCACAAAAAAGTATAATTAATTACTTATTCACTGTAAAAATAAATAAATCAACAAACTAGAAGATATTATACATTAGAAAAGCACACTATCACTAGATTGAAAGCAATTTCTATTCTATATTTCCTGGTTCAGTTTTTTATGTGGTATCAGACATAATTTAACTTCACAAAGGATTTCTCTCTGTCTCTCTCTCTCAAGATAGCCATAAAATTTAACGTTACGATGATTGAAGTATATACTTAGGCAACATTAATGTAAACATAACAACTTCATGCTTGGGTCAGACAATTACCTGGTGCCAAGTAACCATATGTGCCAGCAATAACAGTAGATGTGGAGTCCTTCCCTCCTCCTCTTGCCTGCAATACCTTGGCAATCCCGAAATCTGCAACCTTGGGTTGGTAATCAACATCGAGAAGGATGTTAGTTGACTTGATGTCTCTATGAATTATAGGAGGGAGCAAATCATGGTGGAGGTATGCCAGACCCTGTGCTGTCCCTAGTGCAATCTTATGGCGAGTAGGCCAATCCAAATGGACCGAACCTTTGTGTAGAGCATCCCAAAGATTACCATTTGTCATGTACTCATAAACTAACAAGCTGCAATCCAAACTTGAGAAGTAGCAGTAAAGCTTGACTATGTTCTTGTGTCTTATATTTCCCAGGGTCTCCACCTCAGTTTTCAATGTCTTGTCTAGAGCTAAACTATCCTGATCTGGAACCGAATCCTTTGACTTTCGACTCCATAGCCGCTTCACAGCAACAAATTCACCGCTTTTTAACTCGATCTTGTAAACTGTACCAGACCCTCCATGCCCCACTATATTCTTTTCGACCATGGCCTCGGTGATCTCCCGTTGGTCAATTGTTATCCTGTGAAAGCTCTTCACGTCATACGAGAAGAATGGCAAAGACAGTGTTTCGTCATGTTCCACTGCAGCCCTCTCTTTGCTACACCTACGTTTCAAAAACAAGGCTGATCCAGTTATGATCAAAACCACTGAAATCCCTGCTACCCAGAAAGTGCTTAGCCTCTTCTTGTTGCTAGTCTTTGAACACAAGGGAAAATTTTGATCCGATGAGTTGGCATAGACGGGCGACACACACAGACCAGGATTCCCCGAGAAACTTTCGACTAAACCTCCTTTTATCAACGATGGAGGAATTGGACCAGAGAGCAAGTTATTTGAAAAGTTGATAGAGTTCGGTAGCAGATCAGAGAATCTTTCAGGGATGCTACCGGTCAAAAGGTTGTTGGAGAGATCAAGAACGTTGAGGGACTTTAATAAGGAAAGTGAGCCGGGGATGGAAGAATTCAGCTTATTCCCTTGCAACATCAGTAAATTAAGCCTTTTAAGATTGCCGATTTCGAGAGGTATAGGACCGGACAAAAGGTTGTTGCTGAAATCAATCTTGACCAGATTCGTAGCTCGGGAGATGGTCGGAGGTATAACCCCTGAAATCCTATTCTTCTGTATGAATAGTTCTGACAAGTTTCTAGGATTTCCAATAGTCTCGGATATTGGGCCACTTAAATTATTGTTACTCAAATCAATTATGGAAACGTGCGGGAGACCAAGGAGCCCCTCGGGAATTGAGCCCACCAAATGGTTGTTGCTGACTCGAAACCTCAACATGGTCCAGCACTTGGCATAACCTTCAGGTAGCTCTCCAGAAAAGAAATTATCTAGAACGAGGAAGTACATCAGTTTACCTCCCTTGCAAACCTCTGTTGGCAATGGACCAGACAGTTTGTTCTCGGATAAATCTAGAACTACCATTCCTGACAACTGACCCAGATTTCTTGGGACTTCTCCGGTGAAAAAATTGTCATAAAGAGACAATATTCTTAAGGTTTTTGAGTTTGCTATCACACCTGGGATTTCTCCTGTGAGACTATTGTTGTATAGCTGCAAGACTTCAAGCTTGGGAAGACGACACACGGATTCTGGGATACTTCCCGACAGCTTATTGACTGATATGTCCAAGTCTCTGAGCTCCGTGAGATTTCCTAGCTCCTTGGGTATATTGCCAATAAGTTGGTTATAGTAAAGCTCAAGTTGCTGCAAGTTTTTCAGCATTCCAAGCTCTTCGGGAATTTGACCCGTGAGAAAATTTCCACTCAATTCAAGATCAACCAGAGTCGAAACGTTTCCTATGGATGCAGGGATTCGGCCATGCACCATGCATGTCGACAAGATCACAGACTTGAGGTTTTTCATCCTATACATATCCTCCGGCAGCTCCCATAAGTTGAAACCAGCGTTCTCATTGAAGTTAAGCACCTCAAGATTGGAAAGATTAAATACCGACATCGGGAACCGACCTCTGAAGGAATTGTATGACAAATCCAGGATCCTTAGAGATTTCATAGGTGAGAAATCTAGAAGGGTTCTCGTATGGTACACATGATTCATGTTGAGCTCTTCTAAGTGAGAACAGTTGATGATGCTATCAAGGAATTTTCCTCTCAAACGATTGTGGCCGAGACGTAGAAAACGTAACTCGGGCAGATAGGAGCATATATCTGAAGGGAAGGTTCCAGAAAGTGACCAACTGGAGATGTCGAGATTGATGACTTCCCCTTGGTTGTTGCAGAAAATTCCAGTGAGGTTGCAGACAGGTTTTCCATCTGTGACATCCCAATTTAGCGGGTATTTCCCCGAGAGAGACTTCTTCATTAGAGAAAGAAACTGTAATTGTCCGTCACTGGTGGCTTGTGATGCAAGAGACAAGGAAAATATGAGTCCAAAAAGAAAGAAGATGGATTGGCGATCCATTTTGAGAGGACGGAGAGATGGGTACGTACACTGGTAGTTAAGGTAAATGTTGCAAGGAAGGAGATGAGTGAGAGATGTATATAAGATGGAATGTTTAAGTGGATCGATTTGGGGCTGCATGCATTAACAAGCCTTGATGATCAAAAAGCAGGTTCTAGCTGTTGCAGAGAGAGAGAGAGAGTTGAACATCTTTGGTAAAGAGGCTTTACGGTTATACTCCACTAGCTCATTTGAAGAATAACATCAACAGAAGCACTTTACACTCACAAATACAGGACGTAGAATAAACTACACCTGATCTTAATCACCGCATGTTTCAGTGCCACGACCCCCTTGATGTGATTACTCTCTTGCTTTTGGGAGAAAATCATATTTATTTTCCATCAGGTGCGATCCATCTTTTTCTCTATGATTCCCACGGAAAATCTGAAAGATATATCTGACTTTTAATTATTTTGGGTTATAAACAAAGAAAAAAATGCACTTAGTTCCTAGGAGCGAACTAAGCTCATTTATATTCTTATTAGCGTGTTTATTACTTAATTGTATACACGTCTAAGTTGATCATTTTTTCTCTATTTTTCCCCTCTCTCTTTTTGCCTGCAGCTTTAAACACACAGAATATAAATCCTGTCTTCTTGTAGTTCAATATACGGTAAACATCATGATAATAATCTGTTTGAAAGAATTTTCTTCCTAAGGGGCTGGGACCATCATATTCTTCCCTATTTTGATCTAGGATATAGGGAAGGAGGAGGGACCGCTTTTCTTTATTAACGTGTTTGTGGGTATGACCTTTTTCTTCTCCTTTTTCTGCGAGCAAATTTATGCGGAGAGCCTGTACACGGCAAAGCCAATGCAAATTTTGAGGAATAAGAATAAGAGCAACACAGGTTGCTACAGTCTCTACACAGAGGATAATGATCAAACCAGCCGTCAAACCAACCTTAGGGACCATTCTGGTTAAAAACCAGAGGAAGCATTTTGTTTTAATCTCAGAACAAGTGAGAGTGGAGAATAAAGATGCTGGGATAAGGTTGTCATTTTCCTGTCCCTTTTACCCCTTTGTCGAGCATTTTTATTTATTTCCTTTCTCTGCTTCTAAGGCTTTAAAGGTTGTGAATCCATTTTTTTGTTGATTGAGCAGAGAGTTGTGGCCTTAGTGAGTTTTAGTTTTAGATCCTTGGTGCCTCGTAGTGCAATATTTAGTGGTTTCACTGTATAAGATATTTATCTGTATTTTACGATTTAAAAAATAACCACACTGAAGATAAATAATCACAAGTTTATTTCTTTTTGGTAGAGTTTCGCACAAGTTCATCTCCGTTTGCGAGCAGGATCAAAATAAAAGTAGAGAGGCTTCAGCTGCCATGGAGATCTAACCCGGCAAGTAGAATTTCTTTTTTGTTGTTGCCAACATTTTCTTAGGCTGACACGTGACAGGCTGACAGCTGACTCTGACTGGACACACGTGGGACCCACATAAGTCCCACAAGTGGAGGCTATAACAGTTTGGTGGGCCCTGGTGGGAAAGCCCAGACGGGTTGTTGAGTTGAGTCCATGTATCATTGATGGGAATCTCTGGTATATGTATTATATTTGAGTGCTCAATAATGAAAGGACAAAGCAAAGATGCCCACCCTCCAAAAGCGCTACGTTGATTTCGCAAAGAAATTGAACGAAAATTTAATAAGGCGTATAAGGATATATACAAAAACTGTCCACGTGGAAATTCCTTATCGGCTGCTTTTGCTTTGCATTCCCAGCAATTTCGTTTTGTAAGTGCTGGATGACAATAAAATATAAAGTTAAGCCTTTTTAACGAGCAGACATCCATTGTTTGATGGATAATTTGGTTTATATTCCATCGAAAAAAAGGCTTATTTCCAAAACAGGACTATGGAATGTTTTATAACATGGTAAATATTTGATCGCTCAAAAAGGGATTTAACTTGTAAGTTTTGGGGTTGGCCACGCACATTCTGATAAGCTAATTTCATGTTGCGAAATGTCGCGTCCCAGCAAATCGCAGCGATGTATTTTCACAATTGTTGGGGTTATTTAATTTGATTTGTATGGGACGAGAATAAAGATGAGCATCGGGAAGTCAATTAGCTGCCTTGCCTTTGTATTAAATATAACTGGCCTTGTATTAAATTGAAGTCTCATTGTAATCATGCTCTTCTCGTAGAATATTTTCCCCAAAAAATAAGATAAAGCAAGTATCCATCAAATGATTCTTTTCTCTCTTCTACAATGGCATGCGTGTATGTGTAACTGAAGTTCTCTAACAAATAGCATGCTTAAGTCTGTTAAAGGGAGTTTCTGTGAATGCTAATATATAATATGCTTATGGAATAACTGAGTTATCTCTTTCGCATTTGCATTAAAAATGAATGAAAGGCTTTTAGTCAAATGCCATATACGGGATGAGTGATTAGTTGTCATTTTCACATTGGATGACAGGGAAGAGCATGATGGGATGTTATAGCAAAATAAAAAAGTTGCATTGGGGCATAATACATAATAGCCATTAGCATTGATGGAGAAACAAGTTATGTGGTTTAGAATGAGGAAGGGATATGGGTGCGCTTATGTTCATTATGCTGTTTGCGAAATTATTCTTTCATATCACAATCCCATTTCCCCAATATTTTAACTACTTTTCTTCTCAGTGCTTCCTGATATTGCACTAATAATAAAAATGGAGAATCCTAATATTTCCTCGAAAATTGTCCTTGCTTGAAGCTCATTCCTGTTCTTTCAGGTGTGGTGATGTTTTTCGTTTCGCTTGAATAACCAGGAACAGCCCATAGATAATCAATACCTTTGCGCGTATTCAATCTCTTTACATCAAGGACTAAATTTGAAACCAACATTTATACTCTTTTTCAGTAAAAATAATGCTACCGATCACACGTGTCAAATTATAAAATCATATCCTTATTATATTATTATTTAAAATTAATCAAATATGAGTGGTCTAACTAACAAGGTTAAAAACTAAAATATAAGAAATGGTATATAATCAAAAGCCTGAGCACATCTTGACATTTTCCCAATTCCAACAAAACTATCCTTTTATTGCCCCCAACACACTTTTTTTCTATACTAGTGAGGGCAAGAGCCCAAAATTAAAGTATTAAACTAAGGGTGTGTTTGGATTAACTTTTGGAGAGTAGATTCTAGGAAGAATAGATTTTGTGAATAAAGATGTTTGGATGATTAGTAATAGAATCACTTTTTATATTGATAAATTACTAAAAAGGGTATGATATGATTAAAAGTAAGAGAGATGAAAGATGATAGAGAAGAAAGAGGAGAGAGATAAGAGAGGAAAGAGAAAAAGAGAGAGGAGAGATAATAGAGAAAAGAGAGGAGAGAGGGTGTAAGAAAAAGTAAGGGTATAATAGTAATTGGATAATCCAAAATCTATATTTTAAAGAAAAAGCTATTTTCAGTAGCTTATTCAAAACTTAGGTTTTAAACCTAGGTTTTGTCTAAAATCAATTATCAACAAAAATTGCTGTTTGTGTAAAAAAAATTTAAACCGAGGTTTTGCCCCATAATCCATTTTGAAACGTGGTGCCAAACAGGCACTAAAACGGAAATCAATCCCAAGCACTCATTAGACACTATGTTCCATATATGATGTGTATATAAATTCAGTAATGACGATCTCGATGGTTCTTCCTTTCTTTTGCTAGAGCATATACAGGCCCATATTGAAAGGCTAGAATTGATTGTGTTTGGCCCAAATGTAGGGTCCACATGTAGCCCATATTGATATGGGCATTAGTCGGCTTAGTTTCATTTTGGGCTACGGTAAATATAAGACAGGAACACATTAAAAGGCTAGAAATGATTTGTCCGGCCCAAATGTATGGTCCAAAAGTAGCCCATAATGATATAGGCCATGCGTTACCTAAGTTTTGTTTTTTTGGTTACAATGCGTTACCTAAGTTTTATATGGGCTAAGTAAACATAAGGCTGGTCCATATTGAAAGGGTAGAAATGATTGTGTCAGGCCCAAATATTGGGCCTACAAGTAGCCCATATTGACGTGGGCATTTTCTTGGTACAACTTTTGGACGTTGCTCTTAAAATTTTTATCCAGAAGGATGCATCGGGAGAAAAAAAAAAATCTTCATCCAGAAGTGGTTCAGCACATCAGGTTGTAAGTGGATTTCATAACACAGGAACGAGTCCAATGTCCAATGTAAGTGGATTTTTTTTTTGTATAAAAAAAACAACGACTTTTCTTTTCTTTCGATAAAAAGACTCTTGTATACTTGGAATAATAATTCCCACATTGCTCATTGTAGAATTAATACATATTAAAAAAATACAAAACGAGTTTTTCTTAAAATACAAAAGGGAACGAAAATCCAATGTTAAATTCCATCTATATACTTTGGGTATGTTTGGATTAGCTTTTAGAGAATAGATTTTGGGAAGAATATATTTTAAAAAATAGATTTTGGAAGAATAGATTTTAGGAATAGAGATGTTTGGATGATTAATAGTATAATAACTTTTTATATTGGTAAATTACTAAAAAGGGTATGATTTGATTAAAAGTAAAAGAGAAAAAAGATGATAGAGAAGAAAAAGGAGAAAGAAGAGAGTGTAAAGAGGAGAGAGAAAAAGAGAGATAAGAGAAGAGAGAGGAAAGAGAAAAAGAGAAATAAGAGAAGAGAGATAAGAGATAATAGAGAAAAGAGATGAGATGGTATAAGAAAAGGTAGGAGTAGAATAGTAATTGGATAATCCATAACATAGATTCCAAACACAAAGCTATTTTCATATGGCTTATTCAAAACTGCGATTTCAAACCGAGGTTTTGCCCAAAATTAATTCTCAACAAAAATAGTTGTTTGTGTAAAAAAAAATTTAAACTGCGATTTTGACCCAGAATTGATTCTTAAACGTGTTCCCAAACACACACTTAGAAAGACAACTACAAACCCTAAAACTGTATATCTAATAATAAAATATAGAAAATAGTGCTCCTTCTATATTTAATATAAGGTATTTTTAATTAAATTATAAAAATTAGTTAAATTAATTAATATTATATTTTTTAAAATATTTTAATTATATTTGTTTTTAACTCTTTCTTTCTTTCTTTTATCGGATCGTTGTTGATAAATGGTCAATAAAAAAATAAGTTAAAAAAATTAATAAATATATAAAATAAATATTATACTTAAAAGTAAAATAATGGAAAGGAATAAGTCGTTCGGTTAACAAAGGCTTTAAACACTGTACCTCCCAGTAAAGGCCTTCTCGATGGGCTATTGAGGTTTGATGACTCATATGGTGGAAATTTGGGAGCACTGAATGAAATGGTTTATTTACGCAAATTGTGTTTGCTCTTGGCGATTTCCTAATTGCTTGCATTTGATTTTATTCCCAGGGTATCTACTGCTGATTTTATTCCCATTTGATTTTAATTTAATTTAATTTAATTAGATTGATAAATTTAATTAAAATCTTTCTTAACTTCTTCATTTTATCTTTTACTTAGTTATCGTTGAGTGGGTATTAATAAAGATAATTTAAAAAAATTTAGTAAATATAAAAAATATATTTTATATTTAAGATTAAAATAAATTTTTTAATTAAATTATATATTAAGTTCTATATCAAGAGTTGGTTTAAGAGTTGGTTTAGTAAAAAAAACACTGAAGAGAGAGAGAGCCCTAGGATTTCAAATATTTCAGAGTCATGACTCTGGCGAAGGCTCTCTGACTAACTAATCAAAGGCCATATATTACACAACACATGGTCCTAGTTGAGACCGATCTAGCTTGGAACCATTCTTTAGCCCCTCTTATTCCTGCTTTCTACTCTCGCCCCCCTCGGATTCTCCATCATCAATTATTTTCCAATGATTCGTACCCAATATTTTACAATGCTCCCCTCCCCTTATCCCACTCCTACATTCTTATTAATATTATAACCTTCCTGACTCAAAATTGTTAGGGAAGCTTGGCAACCTCATGGAGTTGCACTTTCTTATTAGCAGAATCATCTTTGGCCACCACGATTCCCACCAACTTAGTCTCAACGTCTTGCAGCCTCTGAACCACACTTCTCATGTTGGGTCTTAGTGCTGGAAGCCTCACCGTGCACATTATAGCTATCCTCAACACTTTCATTGCCTCCTCTCTGTAACCCTCTGGAATTCTCGAGTCTACCACTCCCATTATCTTCTCCTTGTTCTGCTGCTGCACTTTGTTGCTAACCCAGTTCGCTATGTCCTCGTTCTCCCCAAACTCGGGTTCTATCGGCCTCTTCCCTGTCACCAACTCCATTAACACCACTCCAAAACTATAAACATCACTCTTCTCGTTCACCTTGTATGTGTACCCATATTCTGCACCCATCATAACCCATGATTTATTACTCTATACATCATAATCAACAATAATGAAACAACCTTACAAGTGGTTGAGTAACCACAGAGTTAAAGTAAAGCTTACCAGGGGCAATATAGCCATGAGTCCCGGCAACTAGATGCGTAGAATCTTTGCCAACGTTGGCTTGAACAATCTTAGCTAATCCGAAATCTGCAATTCTGGGCTTCAAGAACTCATCCAGCAAAATGTTACTTGACTTCACGTCCCTGTGAATCACAGGCCTCTCGCACCCATGATGAAGGTACTCTAACCCTTTTGCTGCTCCCACGGCAATCTCGTACCTTGACTCCCAATCAAGCTCCATCTTCCCATTCGTGTGAAGCATATCCCATAAACTTCCATTTGGCATATACTCGTACACCAACAAATTCGAATCCTCGCTCGTTATGCTGCAATACAGCTTCACCACATTAACGTGCCTTATTGAGCTCAGTGTCTCAACCTCCGCGTCGAATTCCTTTGATTTCCCCCCACGTTTTCCGATCATCGGAGCACTGCCCCTGCTCCTTTTCCGACCGCCGGTGTCGGTGTTCCATATGTGCTTCACGGCGAGGTCTTTTCCGTTGGAGAGAGTGACTCTGTACACGTTCCCGGAGCCTCCTTTTCCTATGAGATTCTCTTCCTTGATGGAACCTAGAATCTCGTCCTCTGTGAAGCTTAGCACGTGGAAGGATTTTATATCCCAAGATTCTTCCTTCAGAGAACGTTCTCGATACTTCTCCTTCTTCTTTACTTGCATGTAAAGGCTTAGACAAAGGAAGAGCATGATTAAGCCTATTGAGAAGCAAACGAGGAGTGTTCGGATATGTCGGGAAATGCCGGAATGTATAGAGCAACGCTTAAAGGACGTGACGTCGACGTCCATGGTGCAGAGATCGGGGTTTCCGTCAAGGCTTCCTTTGTAAGCTCGAAAAGACAGACCTTTTGGAATCGGACCTGCTAAATTGTTGTTTGATAAATCAAGGAGGCTCAATCGGAGACGCGGAAAACTCGCCGGAATTTCACCAGAGAGGTCATTTCTTGACAAGTTCAGAGAATTGAGAGCTGGTAAAGACCCCAGAGAAGAAGGCATTTTTTCCGATAGTGAATTTTGTGATAGGTTGATGTCGCTAAGGGATTCGCACGAACCCAGAGAATCTGGGATTGGCCCAGATAACTTGTTGCGCAGTAAATTTAGACTGCTTAATTGTTTAAGCTCTCCGATACTTGTTGGAATTTTTCCAGAAATTTGATTCTCGCTCAAGTCAACTGTCACCAGGGAGGTAGCTTTTGAAACCTCTTCTGGTATTTCACCGGATAAGAGGTTTTGACTTGCGAATATTTGAGCCAGAGTCTTCGCATTCTTGATATCTGAAGTAATTGAACCTCCCAAGCGATTCAATTTAATATCGATAATTTTTGCGTTTGGCAAACCCCAAATTCCAGCAGGAATAACACCGGAGAGAGAATTATTGCTCACTCTTAATCGACGCAGGGACAAACAGTTCGAGTAGGTGGCCGGGATTTCGCCGGTGAGCTTGTTCTGAAGCACAAGCAGCGCGTGCATCTTCCCCTTCTTGCACATATCTGGAGGAATAGTACCGGTCAAGAGATTCTCGGACACGTCGATGTAATTGAACTCAGCCCAAGATCCAATCTTTTGGGGAATAGGACCAGTCAAGCTGTTTCTGTAAAGCGATAGGTTCACGAGCTTTCTGAATTCACCAAACTCCGGCGGGATTTCCCCGGAAAATTGGTTTTCAAATAATTGCAGAGAAACGAGATTATTCAAGAACCTCAGTTCAGAAAGATTGCCTCCTAGATTATTCATCGACGCATCAAAGTACTGTAACCTCGTGAGGTTTCTTAAGCCATATGGAAACTTCCCAGTGAACGAATTGCCGTACATCTCAAGCTGCCATAGATTCTGAAGCTTCCCGATCTCTGAAGGGATCTCCCCGGATATAAGGTTGTAGGAAAATTCCAAGTTTATGAGCTCTGTGAGGTTGCCGATCCCTTTTGGAATTTTCCCACCAAGAGTGCAATTTGACAGATATAGCCATCTCAAGTTCCTGAGCTTCACAAGTTCAGTAGGAAAAGGAGTAAGGACAAAGGGGTTATCTCCGACGCTTAACACCTCAAGACTCGTCATATTTTGCAGCGACATCCATGGGAAAGTTCCAGAAAAGCCGCTCTGATCTAAATACAGATACTGCAATTGAGTGAGAGTAGAAATGTCAGGGAATGGCCCCGAGAAAATATTATTGCCCAAGTCCAAGTACTTCAATTTGATGCAGTTTCTCAAATCCTTGGAGATGTTTCCAGACAATGAATTGAACCCAAATGAGAGCTTCTCGAGTGAACGCAGCTGGCAAATGGAGTCGAAAGGAAGAACACCAGAAAGTATATGATTGGAGAGATCGATTTCCGTCACCGAACCGCTTGGACCGCACGTGATTCCGTGGAAGCTGCATACTGAATTAGAAGCGTTCCACGAGTCAAACACGGTGGGATTTGATGACTGAAGAGCTGCTTTGAGATTGAGAAGAAGTTGACGTTCTGATTCATCGGAGTTGACTCTGACGAGGATTGAAACGAAACAGAGTAGGGGGAGGAGGGAAGAGACGCGGTGAAAGGTGGAGGGAAGGGACATGACGAAGAATGCAATGGGAATGAGAGACAGAGAAGAGGTTTGGATAGGTTGGCTTCTTAAGTCGTTACTAACCTTTTAAATTACCGTTTTTGCACCAGATCCGGTCATTTTCAATAGTATTACCGCTTTAGATAAAGTGTTGGTGGGATTAATCAGACCAAAAAATTTGTCTCTAGGACATTTTTTTTAAATTAAAAAAAATACTTAATATATCATGCTCGCTCTTCATTATGAAATCCTTAATTATAAAGTGGTTTATTCCAACCGTTGATCTGAATCTATAGTTGGGACGTGTAAACTCAAAACCAGCGGATGCAGATAAGCACCTCTTTACTCATCCCTCATAAGCACTCCTTTCCTTATCTTTGCTTTGCCTTCTTTTCACTTTACTTCTCTTTACTGTCCAAACTCCTAAAAAAAGTGTTTTTTAAGAAAATTTTTAAAAAAATACACTTTTTTTTAAAAAATAAAAACACTTTATTAAAGTATTTTTTAAAAAACACTTTTTTTTTTACAATTTGGGCAACGGAGACAAGTGTTGATAAGCAAAGGCAAATAAAAAAAAGAGAAAAAAGGCAAGACAAAGATAAAAAGAAAATTGCTTATGATGGATGAGGAGGGAAGCGCTCATGAGAGGATATATATCCAAAACTAGCAACGCGAGATCACACTAGGAAAAAATATTTAAGTCTCCTCACGTTTGATATTTCTTAATTCTTAAATATAAGATTTAACTTATTTTTAGATAGATTAAAAAATTATTAGATATATTAAGTTATAATTAATTAATTAATTTCAATTTTATAATCTACTTAAAAAAAATGAATTAGCTCTTCTGTTTAGAAAAGGGGTGGGAGGAAGTATATAAAAAGAATATTAAGTGTATGATGAAATAAGGAGAGGAGGTAGTTAGTTTTCGACAAAGGAAGTGTTGAGTTTATTTCAGTTGGATATCAAAGGAGACGATTTTATGAAAAAGAACGAGTGGGTGAGACAGGAGGAAGATGGCGAGGTGAGTGGGAAGGCAAGGAAAACACGGAACACAGCCGCCAACATTGACCTTCTATGATGGAGTTCGTATAGTGAAGTGCCACGTGTGAATTCCCAAGAATCATCATTCATCCCTATTCCTATCAGCCCACAGATTCTCTCATTCTGCAT
The DNA here is from genome assembly GCA_037074615.1 of Leucaena leucocephala. Classification (NCBI taxonomy): domain Eukaryota; kingdom Viridiplantae; phylum Streptophyta; class Magnoliopsida; order Fabales; family Fabaceae; genus Leucaena; species Leucaena leucocephala. Next base: position 2,919,683 of record CM073540.1, on the reverse strand, counting down.
ATATCCATTCACAGCCCTCAGACTCATTCCAGCGTTATTATGGTTAATGAAATATGGAAATCAAATTAGGAGATTAAATTAGATCGTCACTTTTGGGCATCAAGCCTAGTAGTCTCTTTTTTTTTAACAAAAATTTAAAAAAAAAATTAGACTCGTTCATGATTTAAAAGTAGGATAAAATCTTTTTCTCCTAAATGATATCAATATCGGGTAGGACGAGCTGTCTATTATCTTTAGGCGTAAATTTAAATACTTAAAAGTTAAAATATCTCTAAATATCGTAACTAAAATTATAATAAAATAGTATTTTTTAATATAAAATAATATATTGCTCGACCCTTCTCCCGAGACCTAGTGTGGGGCATCAAGTTTGGTCCCTGTTTCCCCACACTTAACTCCGGCCAGGCCCTATTCCTTCTTCTGACTCATGTCATCAGTTTTGGCATAATGGGACGACTCATGTTTTCAGCCTTTTATTTTTAAAGATATATGATATTGTAATTCTTTTATAAAAATATAAGATCCACCGTATTTCTATACACTAAAATAAAGTGATCATAGTCTAGCGAAAGATGAGTTAATTAACATATCAATATTTTATTCATATATTTTATATTTAGTATCCCTTATTAGTAAGAATTGTTTAGAAATTAATCCCCAACATAAATTAGTTATATTAATTTTAGGTGTTTAACATTCACTTGTAAAAAAAAAAAAAATTGGCATAAACAAACAGTGCTATTATCGACTAGTATGTTATTGTTCAATCGCCATCACTTTGAGGGCACATTCTTCTGCTTTTGTTCCTCTATTTTAGGCAAATTCTATCCTTCTTATTTGCTTCAATTTGAGACTCGTTTTTCCTTCCATGCCCCTTCTAAAAGCTGTCAAGTTTGATTGTAAAACCTTTTGTAATGTGGCCGGGCAAATGAGTAGACTCCAAACTTTTATTTTTAATATAATATAATTTATACTATAAATTATATTTTATATTAATGACAATACGAGTAATACATAAGTATTCTTTGTAGATGGTAAGATTGCATTCTTGGCTCACCAAGTAATAAAAAATAAAAAGAAATCTTTTTTCTTTTTCCTTTTTTTTAGCCCGGATATTATCTTGAAGCAGTCTGAACAGTAAAGCTATGGTCCTTTAAAGACAAAATATATAAAAATAAAGAGGGACCAAATTTCAATTGGGTCCTGCAAGTCCACTGAGGCCCGGATATGACCACTCCACTATATGAAGAAGAGCTGCTTTTACACTGTCCTGCCATCAAATTAACAACCAAGTGTGATGTTACGTGTTGGCCCTCCAGCATATTGAAAGGAATTATATGCGAGTTATTGTTGTCCATTAATTATAGACATTTCTTTTGATAAGATTTTGAACGATAATTTCTTATATTATAAGAATCTACCCTTTTCTGTTAAATCTAACTCTCACTTGAAAATTAGAGGGAGGTGGACGAGTGGGGTCGCTGGGTTTTCTTACAAAAAGTGAATCATTATTGAAAAGATGGGTGCAATTCATGGGAGTGTGGTCAAATGGGTCAACACAAATCCCACGGACTTACAACCCAATGCCCCGATGCCAGACAAAACCAATCGGCTCAATGCAAAAGGACCTTTCACTCCTCCCTGGACAAGTTTGGTCAACACAATTAGGTAACCACGCAACCCATTATTGAATCAGATTCTACGCTCATTGGTCATCGCCCACAGAACCACACTACCCTGCTTCATCCTACATACCTAGGTTGTTTTTTTCTCTTCTGTTAGATATTTGCCGCACCTTGAATTTTAATTTATTGCTGGGCCCATTTTGTTCATCTCCCTCGGGGAGGGAACTCGGGTAAAATTATTTATATGTGCCCAAAAATATGACGTCAACGTCATGGTGGAAATTCAATTAACTTAAAATTAAATAGATTTTTTTTTAAAACGTGGACGTGGATTTATATTGTGGAATCAATTTCGTGACGTGGGGTCCACGGGGGAGGCCGCCACTAATGGCAAAGGTAAGAGTGATTAATTGTGATCGTTATTTTAAGGGCTAAATGAAACAGTATTACTCCATTATTAATAGTTGGGCTGGGCAGTGGGCACCATGTGACCCCCGACCTCAGTGCTTCGGTCTCCATTAACTAAACTTGTTCCCCTTTTTATTTCTTGTCTCCTTCTCCTTTTCTTAAACAGAGCTGAGCTTTTTTATGCCGTCTGTTTTCCTCCTTTGCTTTCTTTTGCCATTTCGTTTGACACGTGTCAAGTAAAGCGATTTAAGATGTTTTATGATAACATTTTCGTTTATTTGAAAAATATAGAGAGGGGATGAGTGGACATGACACGAATAAAAGTAAGATATCTCTACCAAATTTTGAATACGCGTCTTACGATCATTTGTTATGCATAGAATATCTAAATTAATACAAAAAATACTCCCTGTATAAGCTTACATATGTTTGTACAAGCTCGTCAAGATCTTCTAGACGATCTGCAAAAAGCAGTCAAACATTCCCCTTCCTTATTGCCAAATAATTATTCAATTTCGTCATCACCCACTGAACAAAACACCCCTCTCACTTCGGTGTCAGTCTCTGTTTGAAACGACCTTAACCAGTTATTTAATCATGTTGGGGCAAAACCTTCCTTAAACCACATTTACTTTATAGTTTAAACCTATTACACTCCTTTTCAATATACACGAGCGATCTTCGGTTTAAATAATTTATTAAACAAGATTAGATACTCGGCATCTTCATCGCAAAATTTAGGTTAAATAAACAAAACAAAACGATGTACAAGGTGATGTGGAAAAGATATGTGGAAGAAGCTTCCATGGTATTCGTTGAGATGCACAGGGAATAAGCCGGGCTGGCTGGAAAATTGAAGTCCAGATTAGAATCTGAGACGAAGATGTTTTCCTAGTGTCGTATATTTAAGCAAACTGTTCAAAGCCACGAAAAAGTAGATAGAGGGATTATTATTAGATTATAGACTAGATCTGTGGATTCTATATTATTGTTGTCCACGATTTGTATGTTTAAAATTACGTTGTTTTGGTTTTAAGGAAGAAGGCATCTCATTCTCACTCAATGAATAGCAAGAGACAAACATCGTACTCCTTGAGTTCGAAATATAAATTTTAAACCTAGCTATAGGATGTAATTTTATTATTATTATAAGTTTCAATTTAATTTTATCTAATCATCTAGTATATCTTTTATATTTTTACTCATAGTTAATTACATTTATTTCTTAACTTTTTTTTTTACTCGTTATCTCTCATTTTTTTCCACTCACTTTTTCTCTCACTTATATAAAATATATGTTATATATTTTATATATTTATTATCTTTGATTAATTTTAATTAATTATTTAAAATTTATATATGGAATTCGAAGGAGTGGTAAAGCGGAAAACTCATACCCTGCCTTAAAAAGGAAAGAAGAAGAAAACAGAAAGTAAGAGAGTATGCCGTTAGTGGCACTGAATTGATGAGTATTCCATTATTGATCTTCAAAATGTACGAGAGAATTTGGACACATCATTAAACAATTGCTTTAAAAGCATCGTGGGAGTGATTGTCTACTTATTATCAGGGAGGAGGTAGGGTCCACTTGGGGAAGGCACGCTGCGTTGGGATGGTGCGTGTTGCGTCACACAGACATTAATCAGTCACCACGTGTCCTTCGCCTCTCTCGTTGCTTCCACCTCCTATTATTTTTCCTTTCTACTATTTCTGTAACTTTTCCTTCCAATTCTAACCGTTTTGACCCTCTTCCATGCCAACAGAAATCCCCCCTTTTAAATCCATTTCGTTATTTATCTTCTTCAGTCAAGCGCACATGATAGTCCCACAGTGCTAATGACTCCAAATATGTCATTTCAGCTGGGGGCAAATATTATTTCTGAGTGCTAAATGATTGTGTAGGTTTATAACAGCAATTTATTATGTTTTGGATAATAGCATCTGCTCTGCTGGTTTTCATGTTTTATCAATGCATCTATTTTCATATTTTTACGATTCAGGTTTTTTAATTAAAAATCACCATGTTGTAGAAGTGAGGTCTTTCCGCTCAATATATATAATTCTTGCATTGCATGCATATCATACTTTATTTTCCCCTTTATCTCGTTCTCTCTTATCCTCTAATTTTCTCTTCTGGGTTAAGGGCCTTCCTACCCAGAGAGTGACATGAAATCACTCTGCCTTAGTTTTAGATAAATCATTACAGTCAAATATGATTATGCAATCGGCTTCTTTCCCTTGACTATATATATTATTAATTACGAGTGGTTAAATCAAACTTGGCAAGATTTGATGGCGCCTTCATCGTTGACCAGAGCTAATTTACTGTACTCAAATGAAGTGGATAGTGCGATCTTAGCGCCCGACGTCCCTCCCGTTATATCTTCCATCTTTATCTATCATTTGGGTGTTTGAAATTAATCATACGTTAATTTCTTCCCATGGTCATATAATCGTATTTATGGCAGATTAGAGACAAATGTTTTGGTTTTGGTGTTTGCCAGTGGATTGGGCATGAGACATGTTGGATAGAATTGGGATAAACTGATGCGTTTCGCACTTAAATTACGAATGGTCCTTTTTGTGGGGTTCATCTCTGGTCATTAGTGCCAGTGTCTGTAGCTAACATTTTACCGCAAGTCAGGAGGGAAAAGAAAAGTCAATTTGTGGCGTAATTTGGTTTTGACCTGTGGTCTAAAACTGTCACTTGCCAAATATGCGTTCACACACCTAAGTGGAAATTATGATTTCAGGGCATGTGCGACGTTTTTAATGGTTTGATTTTTTTTTTCCACTCGGTTCATCATAGCTTTACCCCGACTACATCCGGATTCGACCCGCGTCGTGTACCTGGCTATGGTGGGTGAGTCTCCTAACGAAAATTTTCTGCATTCGCTAAGGCTCGAATTCAATACCTTATTTAAGCGATACCGATCCGCTTACCATTCGGACTAATTCTCGTTAGTTGTAATGGTTTAGTTGGTTCATGGAGAAGTGAGAGTAAATCCACACACATGTGAACTCTATGATTTGTTCTATGCAAGCCAATGACAGTGTAAATCTTGAAGCGGAGAGGTCTCGGGTTCAAATCCACCACATGGGTATATATAATTGTACTTGGATAAAAATTCAAAGGAGAAAGGATTTGTTCGAGGAACGATGTAAAAAACTGTAAACAGTAAATACTAAATAGATTAGATGCAGCACGGAGAAGCCACCATTTGGACTTTACGAGGCAATATTCGTCGTCGACGGGCCGTTTGTTTGCAGATTCTATTATTAGGCCGGGTGTATGCTCACTTTTAGCTATACAACCCATGGGCCTCAGCTACCCCTCCATTTTCTGCTTTCTTTGTTTTGCTTGTCAAACACGCCATTCTTTTTTTTTTCTCTCTTACTACAAATTTTTTTAGAAAGAGTTAGATTCACCTATAATTTAAGGATAAGATAAAATTTTTCTTCTTTCTAATTGATACCAAAGTTAGATAGAGTAAACTGTCTATTACTTTTAAGCGTAAATTTAAATATCTAGGAGTTATGATGCCTCCTAAAGCGCTGTATTTGAACTATAACAAAATAATATTCTATAAAATTTGAATACACTATAAATAGTTGTATGTCTCACTATTTTACTAGTTAAACCTATAAACGATGGGTTACGCCATTCTCCTTATGTCTTATATATTTCAACGTGATTCGACTCAACCCCTCGTCTTATAAACAATAGTTGTATTTTAGAGATGTCCGTATACGTCCAATTAAAACTCAACAATTGTAGGGATTAAAAGATTAAAAGAAGTATTTTTTAAAATAAGAAAATAGTAGAGGCATGGCCAAGTATTTTCGAATAAAAAACAAATGTATAAAAAAAAGGAAAAATGTAAAAAATAAAGTATTTAAAATTCAAAAGACCAAAAAAAACTATAGATTTTAAAAAAGACAGATTTAGCAGGAGACCTAATCTATTATTTTCAAATTACTATGCATAATTATAAATACTATTATAGGAATTGTAAATACCATCAGCAGAGTTGTAAATACCATTATAGAAATTCAAATACAACTAGCAGAGTTATAAATACCATTGAAAAAATTATAAATATTATTATAAAAGTTATAAATACCATTGACAAAATTGTAAAAAATATAATTTCGTTTTTTATTTACAACTCTGACAATGGTATTTGTAACTCCCATAATGGTATTTGCAACTATGCACAATAATTTCTAAATGACAGATTGGACCTCCTGCCCAATCTGTCTTTTTCAAAATTCATGGGCCTTTTTTATCCTTTTAAATTTTAAATAGTTTTTTTTTATATTTTCCAAAAAAAAAAGCTAAAGCTAATTAAATATTAAAAATTCCAGAGTTTTTTAATCTATTCTTTGATTAATATGACTCAACGGAAATAAATGATGGGAAAGCCCTTATAAATAGATAACAATACTTTTGTAGATGATTTATACATAATTGGTTGGGTTAAATTCTATAAGAAGTCCTCTATAGATATCAATGAATAAGTCTTTATATAAATAAGACAGCGTGGAGTAAATACAGATACCATAATTAAGGCGGGCAAGAAAAAAGAATCAAGTAAATGTCAAACAGGCATAAAATAATATCTTGGTTCTTCAATTATGTCTGGCCCCACATGCGCAACATTTCCAGGGGAATTAATGTTCCACGCGACGTGGACGGCACAGCCACATAAGGAATAAACAATTTATAAAAGAGGAGTCCAGCTACTATGAGGGGGTCCCTATCTAACCCATCATGGACCCTAACCCAAACGCGAATCACGCTACCCTTGCGTTCTACCCACCCAATCATAGGACGTTGGGATGGGATGAAGGGGGACTACGCCATATGGAATTCGTTTGATTTTGTTATAAACCATAGCTTTAATTTTTTTTTTTTGCGAAAACTATAATTTGTAGAAAATGCAAATCAAATAACTATATTTATTTAAAATAATTTATAAATTAAATTATATTTTTAGATAAATTATTATAAATAATTTATAAATAAAAATAATAATTTATAAATTACTTAATTATTATTTTATTTTTATTTTTTTACATTTTATCCTCTTATTTGTTGACACTCCTCAACTTCTCCCTATTCACCATTGCATATGTCCTCCGTTGTAGTCCTCTTTATCTTCTTTTGTTGTCATTGTTACCTTCACTTCGTCATCCAAATTTAAATCGAAGAGACGATAATGATAGAGGAAGAGAAAGAAGGAGAAAAAGACAAACAAGATTTTAGTAGCTTGTGTTGAATGCAACGTCAGTATTTTGTTAAAGATCTAGATCTAGATCATGGGATCAATAGCGTTGCATCGGTGTCATGAGAGGAGGAAGACGAATGAGGTTCCAAAATCTTGATAAACAACGAACAATATTTATTTAAATTTTTTTATTTATATATTTTTTAATAATTTACTAATAAACAAATTTATTATGATAATAATTATTAAATATTTATTTATTTAAAATATATTATTTTTTATAATAATTTATCTAAAATTATTTTTTTTTCTACTATCTTTTATCAAAAGTTTATCTAAACCCGCATGTAAATTCATTTGGGATTTGGTATACTTGTCCCATGAGCACATTATTAATGCATTTGATTCCCTCCAAAGCAAACAACAAATGACCAAACGACCTTTGATCTTGATCCAGTTCCAAATATATACTTATATGTCACGTGAATCTGAAATCTATCATGTGTAAAAATACTTAGACAAACACTCCCGTCACTATTTATGTTAAAAATAACTGTTTATATACAATATACCAGGAGCCACGGTTCTCTGTGTCAAACTAGTTTTTTTTTTTTCAAAGAAAAATCTCCGAGTAATGTATTTTGTGCCTTTTTTTAAGTTAAATATAGGTATCTTCACATTCCTATTAGATATAATCTTTATTTAAAGTATTATTTAATTTTAAATATAAATATTTTTTTAATATAAATTTAAATTTTAGTTTACCTTTCTTTCTGAGTAAATAGTTATTTTATCTGAATCTGTTGGTATTTTGTGTCTTTTAGTGGGTGTTTGGCAACAGCGGTGGAGAATGGATTCTGGTTAAAACTGCGGTTTAGAAAATTTTTACACAAACAGTAATTTTTGTTGAGAATTGATTTTGGACAAAACCTCGGTTTAAAACCTAGGTTTTGAATAAGCTACTGAAAATAACTTTTTCTTTGAAACCTAGGTTTTGGATTATCCAATTACTATTATACCCTTATTTTTTCTTACACCCTCTCTCCTCTTTTCTCTCTTTTCTCTATTATCTCTCATCTCTCTTCTCTTATCTCTCTTTTTCTCTTTCCTCTCTTATCTCTCTTTTTCTCTCTCCTCTCTACACTCTCTTCTCTCTCCTCTTTATTCTCTATCATCTTTCATCTCTCTTACTTTTAATCATATCATACACTTTTTAGTAATTTACCAATATAAAAAGTGATTCTACTACTAATCATCCAAACATATTTATTCTCAAAATCTATTCTTCCCAAAATCTATTCTACTCAAAATTTATTCTCCAGAATTTATTTTTCGCAGAATCTATTATTCAAAAGCTAATCCAAACACAGCCTTAGTACAAGTATACATTCTCAATGGTGAAAAAGAAAGGGGCTGGACCTCATAAATATATGCTTGGATCAGGGAAGCGTGGCTCAATCAAGCAACGTAGGCCACATTAAACTGCAAAGGGATAGAGTTTGGGAAAAAGGGCTCGCCGACCTGTGCCTACCAAGCCCACGTCTTATCAACGCATTATTTCTTTTCTCTTTTTCCCATACCATCCATCACCCATGTATTACTTAACCCATCCCAGCTGTCCTTTAGGCTATGTGTGTGTTTCGATACACATTAAATGAGATTTTTAAATAATTTTAATTTAAATTTTAGCTTAATTTTTTAAAAAACAAACAGTTATAATTTTTTAAAATATTTTTTAGACTAAATTATAATTTAAAATTATAATTTTTAATAAAATTTTTAAAATAATTTATAAAATAATAAATTATTTAATAATTATTTTATTCATGTTTTTTCAATTTTCCTCCGTCTTCTTTCTTATGTCATCACTGTATCCCTTCTTCTTATTTTTTCTTTTATTTCTCTCTCCACATTTCTAAACTTCTCCCTTGCCTCAAGCTTTGTCCTTCGCTGTTGTCAGTCTTTCTCATTGAACTCTCTTCTCTATCGCTGTCACCATCTTCGTCTTCTTATTTTTATCTCTCCCCTCCCCCCCCCCCCCATATTTCTAAGCTTCTCCTTTAACCTGAGCTCTGTCATTCGTCACTACAAATCTTCTTCATTGAGCTCTCTCCTCCGTCACTACCATCGTCTTCGTCGAGCTCTGTTTATCATCGCTGGGCCTTTTATTTTCTCATTGTTGCCTGAGAAATCTCTGAAGATAAACTTAAAACGAGAGAGATAGATGATAGGACGTGATGTTCTTGACAATAAAAAATAATAATTATTTTATTTTTTATCTTATATATTTTTTAATAATTTATCAATCACAATATTTTATTTAATAATAATAATTTAAATATTTATTTAAAATTATTTTTTTATAAATTTTTATTCATAAGTTTTTTTTTAAATTATTTTTTTCATAAATTATTTTTAAAAAATTTATCAAAACAAATCCTATAACAAAATCGAATTAAAAATCTGTTGCCATCTAATCCCCTTGTCGTTTTTATCTCCTAACGTAAACCCGACCTTTTTGAGGATAATTCTGTCATTTTCCATATCAAGTACCTTTCCATCGAGGACTTATTCGCAAACAGACATCTCAGCCGATCGAGAGAGAGAGAGGGGAATGCAAAGGCCCCTGTGAACTCACATTTATCTACCATGTTCTCGAGGCAAAATATCATCAAAATTTACATAATAAAAAATTACACATCTACATTATAAATTACATGTAATTTGATGAACTTGCTATCCATAACACGTAAATAGTTACGGAGGAGAGACACATAAATGCTTAATAATTGGGTATATGGTAGTCGATTTGATATATATCTCAAAACTAACCAATTTCCTGTTGTCTGCTTCGCTTCATACTGGGATTGTCCACACCTGAAACCAAAGCGGCTCAGCATAACCGCCACCTCCCGCTGCTTCTATTCTTTCTCTTCCTATTCGTCCGCGTCACGCGGTGGAACCGGTCTCACCCAGATTGGATCGACCTACAGAGTGTGTGTGTGAGAGAGAGCTTGATTGGGACTGTGACGATACGTCACCACACCCAGGGATGACCAATCCGGAGTCTAGTCGCCACCACCGGACCAGAGCTCGGCCGTCTGCGGCGCGGACTCCGGCTCGGCCCAGGGTTCCGCTCAGGCAGTTGCTTCGGGTGGCTTCTGTGGCTGGTGGTATCCAATTTGGCTGGGCTCTGCAGCTCTCCCTTCTCACGCCTTATGTACAGCAGCTCGGGATTTCTCACGCTTGGTCCAGTATCATCTGGCTCTGTGGCCCGCTCTCTGGTCTCTTCGTTCAGCCTTTGGTTGGGCACATGAGTGATCGCTGCACCAGCCGGTTCGGCCGCCGGAGACCGTTTATCTTGGCTGGAACATTGTCGATCATTTTCTCGGTTTTGGTCATTGGTTACGCTGCTGACATTGGTTGGTTGCTTGGTGACTCGGAGAAATCGAGGCCGCGGGCTGTGGGCGTTTTTGTGTTCGGCTTTTGGATTCTGGACATGGCCAACAACATGACTCAAGGTCCCTGTAGAGCTTTGCTTGCTGATCTCACTGGTAAAGTCTTCTCCTAATTTTCTCGGTCCTTCTCATTGAATTTGCAATCGTTCGAGGGATCGAACATTCTAGCGCCCAGATCAGGATATAGTGCTAACATCCAATCGGGAAACGGAGAAACGTAATTTTTGTCGATTCTTTTTATATCACATTTGTCTTATTCTGCATCCGAATGTTAACTTGTGTACATTGTTGCAATTTGTGTCAGTAACTAATGCACTTCAAAAAAGATCTAGCTCCTTCATGTTGTGTTGGTATTCATCTACAATCTTCATCAATGCAGAGAGTTGACTTGGACGGTTTCTGATGAATTTGACCTGTTATAGCTTGAATTGCCTATATGTCTCGATGAGTTCGACTATTGAATAAGAACTATAATAATTAGTACTGGAGTTACCTGCGACCACGATTTTTCATATATACTTTGGTAATTAGGCCTTGAGAACGGTATTTTACAACATGGCAGATATGGTTCATTTAAAGGTGGACTGATATCTTCCAGAGTTTGAAACAGAGGTTCTCTCTTTATCTCATTTTTCTTATATCAGGGTGCGGAGTTCCTTGCAAAGTCTTATGTTCAAAGTAGCGTAAATAAGTATGCCCAGGAAGGTGAGGGAATGCCTTTGATCAGTACTTCTCAACTATGGGTGAATCCTAGATCCCCTTGACTGGGTTGAACTAAAGAACGTTCTATTGAATTGATCATAACTTGGTAATGAGAACCGAAAAAGTCCTACAGACGTTATATCTATAAGTTGGATCCAAGCTACTGATTTCATCTCACAAATCCAATCAAGAACATATAATATTGACGATATGTTGGGATGTAGGGTTGAAATGTTTTCTGAATGTAACTTAGCAGTATTAGATACTTATTTGCGGATTATTTCGCTGGTAAAAGAAGGGAAGAAGCATAATATTGACAAATTAAATACTATAAGTTCATGTATTATTCCTCTTTTTTGTTGACCATTTCTATATTAGAACTTGCATTGTTTGAACTCTTGTTTCAAGTTTGAAATGAAATTCTTGTATTTGCTTCTGGATATTTCTAACATTTTTTAGTACATTCATTTGTCCGTATGCAATTCAGTTACAATGAATTTAAAGAATGTGGGAAACAAACTTTTTGTTTAGTGCTAATTTGAATGAGGTTACTATCTCTTAATGGGAAAAGGCTTTGTTGTTGTTGTTGTACTATCTCTTAAAGATTTTCTTTGCAATTTTGGTAGAAAATCTAGAAACTCTTTTATTTGATCTCTGATTGTTTTGAGCTTTGCACTGGAAAGCTTGTTCTAAATTTGGTGGGAGAAGACATCCAATGCTAGATTTTGAAGAAACTTGGTGAACTTGATTGGAAGAGAGTTTTGAAGGATTTGGACAACTTAAAGGTTTCTTGATCTTCCAGATTTGGTTCTTCAAAGCTTCTTTTCTTCTGAAGATGAATTGGGGAACATGAAATGGAGCCTCCTTATATCTTTAGAAGTTTGAGTGGAAACCACCCTTGTGCGTGCCCGCATTTAGGAAATAGAAATAGGTTGGAACTATTTGATGAGTCCAGGTGGAATGCCATGCATGTGGTGCTTTTGGATTATCGTGACATCACTTTTAAGTTATAGTCATCAGAATCATTTATATCATTGATGTCTCTATCTGGTTCATATTCTGTGCTTTGTCACTAAACTAACATTGATAAAGAAATTTCTCACCCTTGTGTGTGTGTTTTGGGGGGTGGGGGGAATGTGCGGGTTTTGCTTGGGAAGGATATTCAATACATTGATATCCCTTTTTTCTCTTCATTTTCTTTATCTTCGTATTCTTTGAATGTCAGGCAAGGATCATCGAAGGACACGTGTGGCAAATGCTTATTACTCCCTGTTTATGGCTATTGGTAACATTCTTGGCTATGCTACTGGATCATACAGTGGCTGGTTCAGAATTTTCTCTTTTACATATACTCCTGCGTGCAATGTCAGTTGTGCAAATCTCAAGTCTGCTTTCATTTTGGACATTGTTTTCATTGCTGTCACCACATATATCAGCATTACTGCTGCTCATGAAGTGCCTCTAAGTTCAAATGGGGCACCTCCTGCTGAAGAAGCAGAAGGAGAATCGGGAAGTGCGGGAGAGGCTTTCATGTGGGAGCTATTTGGGACATTCAGATATTTTTCTACCCCTATATGGATAATTTTGTCTGTTACTGCCTTGACTTGGATTGGATGGTTTCCGTTTATCCTCTTTGATACTGATTGGATGGGCCGAGAGATTTATGGGGGTGATCCAAATGAAGGCCCTAAGTATGATGCTGGAGTTAGAATGGGAGCACTTGGTTTATTGCTAAATTCAGTTGTTCTTGGAATAACATCATTGCTCATGGAGAGGCTTTGCCGGAAGCGAGGTGCTGGCTTTGTATGGGGAATATCAAACATCCTAATGGCTATCTGCTTTATAGGAATGCTCGTGGTGACCTATGTGGCAAAAAACATCGGCTATCTAGGCAAAGATCTACCACCAACTGGCGTTGTGATTGTGTCATTGATAATTTTTACAATTCTTGGGTTTCCTCTGTCAGTAAGTTGCTCAAGATAATCTACTGCCAGAAGCGCCTTGATACTCTTGCTTCCTAAGATCTATATTGAAGCTGGGATGGATCTAACAATTCAGTGTTGAATGATAAACAATATATAAAACTCTTAAACATTATATAAAACTTAATTCCTTTGTTCTATAGTTTGCATAACAGACAATAAAGCACTTCTTTAAAGTTAATTTTAAATTGAGGAGGATGGAAGAGAAGGAAGTGGAAGTGAAATTTTAAATTTAACATTTTCTTCAATTTAGATTCACATAAACGTTTCTGAACTTTCCTTTCTCTTCAGTACATTCTTGAACTATACAGGGACTTTGAAATCACCACCCTTGATTGCCCCCTTGAATCTTCTTACTGGGCTCTACCTCTTGCTAATACTTTTTAAATTGAGTGCCGTCATTTGTCAGAACTGCATAGTTGGTAAGAGTCCTGTAAATGGTGAAACTGTAGGAAGTTTACACTATCTGTGGGTTCTTAACTTGAAAGTGGTCGTCTAAATAGTGCATTAGTTGAAGATGTATATCTTATTTGAGGCTTCTAGATTTGATTTGATTGACTTAACGGAATAATTGTTGCAGATCACTTACAGTGTTCCATATGCGTTAATTTCCTCACACATTGAGTCTTTGGGACTTGGCCAAGGTAGCCTCTTAGTTTATGGCCTTACTTGTTCTTTCTTGGAGATGTGACTGTACAATTTTTGATATTGATTATTGGTCTTACAGGGTTATCAATGGGTGTACTAAATTTGGCAATAGTGATCCCACAGGTATTACAGCTTTTGCATTCCTTTAAGTATATAAATATAATGAAATATACTTGCAGATGTGAATTTTCAAATAATTAAACTTAAAACAATAGGTTGATTTCTTCCGGTGTACATATTCTAAGAAACGATCTTAGCTTCGAGGAGGTTTTCTTGTTTTCTAGTTACTTAAGATATACATTTATCATGTTTTAACAGATAGTGGTGTCCCTCGGAAGTGGACCATGGGATCAGCTATTTGGTGGAGGGAACGCCCCAGCCTTTGCTGTGGCAGCTCTTGCATCACTTGTTAGTGGACTCATTGCAATCTTGGCTATTCCTCGATCTGGTGTTCAAAAGCCCAGAACCCACACTTGAGGTACCACAATTTTTATGCTTTTGCCTCTGATTTCTTTCTGAGGGGGATGGTGAAAATTGAATTGGTTGAAAGAATTTGTGAATATATTTTTCTTTGTTATCTTTTTCCTGAGCTTCCTTTCATAAAGATTCTCCTTCCCAGTCTCTTCTAACAAATAATTAAATGCTTGGGGGGGGCTTATTTCTATCATATTGGTCTCTAATTAAAGCCAATGAGCTGAATTCTGAGTGCCGTTATTTTCTGGATAGAATTTTTTGGTAAATCCACGTTTTTTAAATTTTTTTGTGACCCTAATTAGCGATTGGTTTTAAAACAGCGAGAATTGTCTGGCAGTTTATACTACGAGGGACCGTGCGCAGGTTTTAGGAAAGGATGAATACTCTGCCCATCTAAGGAACAACGTAAAACAAGCAATTCATATAGCATTACTTTTCCTAACATCCTGGCAACTCAAATCTTATGATAAATGCTGTCACCAAGTATTGAATGAGTAGAGATTATCTGCAGTTGGAGAATTTCACTGCAAATCAGTCCCTCTTGGGGAAGAGTTGCTTTATGGCTACGTGCCGTGGGAAGTAGTTGAAGCATTTTCTCTAGGTTCAAAAGTCACAATGGGGCATCATTTCCAACAAAGATGAGTTGCTGCTGTTTGGGAATAATTCCTTGTGAAAATTCTTTAATTATGAGGCGTTGTTCATTATGCAGTGGTGGTGGTCTATCACATCGAATTGGAATCCAATACATATTGATATTTATAATATATATATATGTGCATGCTACTGTGGTGCGTATGCCTAGTGGTAAACAGTGAATATGCGAATTGAATTGTGTTGATGGATGGAAACCTTGATTGAGACATAGCTCAACAGTCCCATTTTTTTTTCATAAAAAGAAGAAAAAGAGCGAGTGACGTATATCATTTAAATGTCATAAATTGTGTACATGACTTTCTTTTTTTTTATTCTTTTGCAATCCCATCAGCCTTGGAATAAATTCTTGTGTTTATTAAATAGACTTAGATGTTCACTGTAGTCTGATTTGGTTTCAATTCTTCCGTACAATGCCTAGTTACAAAGGCTTTAAGAACATTTAAAATATGTCAGCATCAGCACTTAGGTTATCACTTGTTGAAACTGAAACTATGAATGGTCCAATCTTTGAATCACGTCAAAAGGAATTTACTGTCTGGGCAGCCTGCTAAAATCGATATGTTTCTATCTACTGCTTTAATTTATGTGAGATGTCTGGGGCAAGGAAGTGGTAAATGTTGGGCGAACGTATTATTTTATCAGATTATAAACAAGCCATCTCTTAGTTACACAAACTGCATTAATATCATTGCTGGACCGTATCTATGTGCAGAATTTAATGATTAATTACCATTGTTCTTGAGAAGGACAGTAGAGTTCACCTCAGTGAGTTTTTATAGGTACGTTTCCTGGATCCTCTCCATGTAAATTGTGGTATGCATTAATTCTTGCTCTGAGTTGGATTCGAATGTTAGGATTTTTACCCACTGTAAACTCCATCAAACTAAAAAGGATGATGAGAATTGGCTCCTGATGGGAGCCTCAGTGACTAGTTTCCTCTTTTAGTCGGGAAAAGTTTGGTTAGAGTTAAGACGGATATATTTAGCTAATCTTTTCTGGCTTCTAAGGTAGCATAACCTTTAGTATCGTCAAATCTTAAAGATGTCTTGTCACTCTTATGAGGAATTCTGTCTGATCCACTAAAACAACTTGTTCCTAGACGTCTTCTTTGATTGATGGCAATACATTCATCACGCGATTCTATGCTGGGAATCTACAACTTATTCAGCATGCCCTGCCCATTCCATTAGGATGCCAATTGTAAATGGGAATTCCAAATTTATTTATCATATTATTTCTTTGGAATGACACTGATTTCTGGCCTTTCTTTTTCCCCCCTCTGTTGGATTGTTAATTCTAAGCATTGGTTGGGTCGCGTGAGCCATATCTTTGGTTCACGTCAACTGGCTGAGCTGGAGACAGATGGAATCTGACATGGGATGGTCATGGTTGTGTAGAAGCAGTATTGATATCCAAGAGAACAAAACAAGAGAGATTGCTGAAGATTCTGAAACAGTGAGGAAAACATAAAAAAAGAAAAGAAAAGGAAAAGAAGTCTATCTGCAATATCTTGTCTGTGTTTGTGGTGGGTGATGATAGGGCTCGTGTTGTGCCAGAAGGAGATAGCCAATGCTCACTTGTATATGCAGAGTCAGAGTGAGAGAGTCATCCCCTTTATGATACAGATTAAATGGTTGTAAGTGAAGCACGTTATTCTCTCCAGTGTTCCCCATCTCCCATCTGTCTCTTCTCCATATGGCCATCTACCCATTAATCCCCCTTGTGGTCCCATCCATGCCATCAAACACCTACCGCCGTTTTACTATTCTATATCCATCAAGATAAATCTCCGTTCCTAAAAAGCTCAATTTCATTCAAGTTTATAATATCCTCTAGATCCTTCCTACTATGCTTTGTCATAACACAAGGGAACTGTTTGTGATTACCATGCTTTAATTTGCAGTGCATTGTTTATGTTTTGTATAGTAAATCATTGCTTGGTGTTAGCAACAGGCCCAGAGAGTGTAGGGCCTGAAATTGGATTCTGGAGAGAAGTTGCTCCAACTCTATTGGGGCAAGAAATGAGGGGGAAGTTTTGGGGTTCTTGAGATGGGTGTAGACACGAGCATTCTGTGGAGAATGGGATTCATCAGTTTGGTAGGGGAAGAATGAAACATGCATGGCTGCCTTAGAACATGCAAGGCACTTCTCTCTGCTCATACAAGATTACGAAAAAGGCATGTTTGTTGGGAATTTTATATTGGCAAAAATATTCGCAACCACATAAATACTTGACAATCACTCCACCTCCTTACCTGATAAACAAAAGTGAAAGAAGAAGGAGAATTATAAATAATAAATGGGTTTCGTTTCACAAAGAAGCAGAATTGCCTTCTCCACCACCTAAATTCCACCTGTCATTCCCATTTCGAGGATAAAATTCTTTTTGTTGCCATACACAGAAACCCAAGCCCAAACGTGGTGATTTAAAAGATTATCCACTTTACCATTAATAATCCCAAGCGAGTTAAAGCCACTAGTAGCCCCATCCATCAGTATCACCCCAAACAAATCATAGGTTTGACGGCTAAGAAACCCATTAAAAGCGAATAAATCCATTTTCTTTTTCTTCTCTCAAGTTTCACCGTCCTCTTAAAAGATAAGGACCAAACTCGTTGTTTCCTCTCCGCACTCAACGCTACCACCCCTTTTAGCTTTTTGTTCCTATTTCTCTCCAGATGCCATACCCCCTTTTTTTGTTCTCACCTTCCTCTTTTAGAGAAACATATTATGCTCTCTACAACAGCATCTTCAAATTGGATTCTCAGTAATCAAGCAATACTCGGCCAGTCATGTATTTCTAAATAAATAAAACTTTATTTTCTACCATTTTACATTCATTTCTTTTAAACATTTCTTTAACTCTGTCATGTATATAATTACCAACAATTCGGATTCCAACGCCAATAAGCATTTCTTCCGTTCAAGCTTTCTCCTTCTTTTTAACCCCCTCTCCTTTTGCATCAATTTTAGCTTTCCTTCAATTTATGACACGTTTCGTTTCCGAGTCAGGGTGGGGCCCAAGCTTTCATGCATATAAACCCAGTCCCTCACCTCCCTTCCCATAGACAGACACCATCACCTCTCGGGCACAATACAAACAAAAAGCGCGACCAATACTTAGCCAAGCCAGCAACTTGGGGTTCTCATATTCTCCAACCTCCTAATATCTCCTTTATCCTTTCCACTTTTATTTCCCTTTTATCCATAACTACGCTTAGCAGGTCATGTTCGATCCCAAGCAGCCATCTTCTTGGTGTCCTACACAAACCCATAATCTCATAACTTGCCACAAAATCATGGATCCCCCCGACGATGAACTTCACAGATGGCCAACTCTTAATGAGGTAATGAAACAGAACAGAAACTACGCCCAACCCATTAATGTGCATTATTGACTACAGCTAAAGTAGCTAGCTAGTTCAACTCTATCTCTTTCAGTTAAAGAGAAAACAAAAGAAAGCTCTTAAACCATTAACTAACACGCTCTTTCATTTTTGTTCTCTGCATTCAGGTCGTATCAGAAATCAAAGCCATAGGGAAGATATCAGGCCCAACGGCCATAACTGGTCTGCTCATGTACTCGCGAGCCATGATATCTATGCTTTTCCTTGGCTATCTGGGCGAGATGGAGCTTGCAGGAGGCTCTCTCTCTATTGGTTTCGCCAACATCACTGGCTACTCCGTTCTCTCTGGTTTAGCAATGGGAATGGAACCAATCTGCGGACAAGCTCACGGCGCTAAGCAAGGCAAGCTTCTTGGCCTCACCCTCCAAAGAACCGTTCTCCTTCTTCTCTCCACTTCCATACCCATCTCCTTCATGTGGCTCAACATGAAGACCATCCTCTTATGGTGTGGTCAAGACGATGCCATATCCTCAATCGCACAGAGTTTCATTTCTTTCTCCATTCCTGACCTCTTGTTTCTTTCTCTTCTTCACCCTCTCCGAGTCTTTCTCAGAACCCAGAGCATCACTTGGCCCTTAACTTATTGCTCAGCCATCTCTGTTCTCCTTCATGTGCCGTTAAATTTCCTTCTGGTTGTTCACTTCAACATGGGTATTGCTGGTGTAGCCATAGCCATGGTTTGGACCAACCTTAACCTCTCCCTCTTCCTCTGTTCCTTTGTCTACTTCTCCGATGTATGTAAGGACTCGTGGGTCCCTCTTAGCATTGACTGTCTCAAGGGCTGGTCTTCTCTTCTTGCTCTTGCGATTCCAACCTGCGCCTCTGTGTGCCTCGAGTGGTGGTGGTACGAGCTCATGATAATGCTGTGTGGCCTTCTCGGTAATCCCAAAGCCACCATTTCATCAATGGGGATTCTGATTCAAACAACCTCACTTGTCTATGTCTTCCCGTCATCCTTAAGTCTTGGTGTTTCCACAAGAGTGGGGAACGAGCTAGGCGCGAACCGCCCTGGAAAAGCCCGCATTTCCATGATCGTCTCGCTCTTCTGTGCCGTCGGCTTGGGCCTCGGGGCTATGGGCTTCACCACCTTAATGAGGCATCAGTGGGGCAGATTCTTCACTGGCGATGAAGAAATCCTCAAGCTCACGGCCATCGCATTGCCTATCGCCGGCCTGTGTGAGCTCGGAAACTGCCCACAGACAACCGGTTGCGGAGTTCTGAGAGGCAGCGCCAGACCCACCGTTGGAGCTAACATCAATCTGGGTTCGTTTTACTTAGTGGGCATGCCGGTGGCAATCCTCCTAGGGTTCATCGCAAAACTGGGTTTTGCAGGGCTCTGGCTCGGCTTGCTTGCTGCTCAAGCCTCGTGCGCGTGCCTCATGCTGTTTGTTCTGGGCACGACGGATTGGAACGTGCTGGCAGAAAGAGCAAGAGAGCTAACTTCAGCCGATGCTGCAAATTCTGGTTCGTTACCCACATTCACAAAAACAGAGTGTAACAAGAAGGATTCGCTTAAAGACATAGTGATCAGGGATCCCCGCCCTCTCGAAACAGAACCACTTATCATACCCATTACCCATCCTTCGACATACGGTGAATTAGTTAGTTAATTAAGCATTGTTCTTCCCCCCCCCCCCCCCTCTATTTCCACGGGTGGGATTGAAATCAGCTTATTAATTTTTTGGATTGTACTGTAAAATATAATTATTTTCTTCTTCACTTTTATCGCCATGCAGGATCATCTTTTATTTTATATTGATTATACTTGCCTATAGTTTAAAAACATGATTTTTTTGCCAATTAAAAATATGATCTATATATATATAAACAATAACAAATACTTGATTGGTTTAATTAAAGAGAGAGTTATGTAATCCGAATAATTTAATTAATTCAAAAGAGGCATGAAATTTTGTGTTGCGTATTAGAAGTGTTGGCACTTTACAACTGCGCGGCATTGATAACTAATACTCCTCCTTAACATATTTTGTTATCATTGAATAATTTATTTAATTTTTTAATCTATATATATATATAAATCAGTTGAATAACTTCTAAATTAAAATTTTGTAGTGTGATAAAAATAGCGTTTGAGGAAAGAAGAGAGGACGCTTTATTTTCCTCATGTTGTGGGTAGTTGAGAGAGGGGCCTGGGGGAAGAGAGAGGGGGGCCCTGTCAGAAGGTTTTGAATTGAAGAGTTGAGCAGAAAAGATACCGTTGTTTTATAACCTGTGGCTGAGGGGGTTGTTCGTTGCCATAATTGGCAAATTCTTCACGTTTCCCCGAAACGGAAAAGTAACTGCTAATACCTTCCCTCCTTTTTAAACTTGGCAAAATCCCTCTTTCCTAATCCTCTTTTCCTTTATTTTTCTGCTATTTCCCTTCCACCATCTCAATCTGCTTTCTTAAACAGAATCAATGCATGCACAAATTAATCATCCGGTGCTACATATAAAACTTAATTTATAATATAATTTATATTATAAATTATATCTTATATCTATAATTAGAAGAATATATATATTTATATATAACTCTCACCAACTCTCACATTTTTTTTGAGTAATTTTAAGATTTCCTTAGTTAAAGTAAAAGTAATTATATTTTTTGAAATTTTAACTCTTCTCTTGAGAAGTTTAAAAACAATACTAACACACTTGAAAAATATTAGGCTCAAATGAAAAACTTGAGAGTGGTCCAGTCTCTGCTTGATCCAAAAATGGAAATAAATGCTATATTTAAGGGACAAAATTTAGATCTATTTATTTATATTCATTAGATCCAATAATTCTCCAATAAAATATTAATACATAATTTTTTTTAATAACAAGAATTCATATGGATAAAATTTTTAATATTAAGTTGGACCATTATTATAATAAAAATCACATATGACAAGATTTGATTGAAAAGATAGAGTTAATCAATTTAAATAAATTGACCAAGTTTTGTCTTTAGTACACACTCAAATAAAAGTATTAAAAGAGTCACATTTGTTTGTACAAAATAATATAAAATTGGTTTTGATGAATTTTTTCCTTTGAAAAAATATATGTATTTGTGCTAATAAAAACATTTTAATGAATCGTTTGCAAGTGAAAATAGATTAGCAGGTAATTTGTAATTAAATTTTTGAGCTGTAAAATCAACCCAATGAGTTCTACGACCAAGCTCATTTAAACAAAGAAAAATCTCTTACGTTTTTTTTCCCTGAAAAATAACCTACCTTGGACGACCGATGTGTACACAAAATTTAGACTAATGATACTCTTCATATATAAAAATTTATCACATTTTTCTATTAACAAAGTTTTATACATGAACTTTCTCCAATTTACTCTTTGAATATATTTTTATAAATTTTTGTTTAAAAAAATAGAAAAGAATAATAGAATTGAAGTCAAATGTCAAGGAAATGTGGATGTGTGTTTGGTATGCAAAAAAAAAAAATACTTTTAGACCTAAATTATGATTTGCCTCTAAAAATAGTCGAACACATCTTATATTTATAAAAGTGATTATTATGGGAAAAAATCATAGTTTAGACATTTAAAATTATAATTTTCTATAAACAGCTGCCACCAACTTTTTTCATATTATAAACATATAAAATGTTAAATTTCCCCTTCTTATATTTTTGTCATATTATCAATTTATATAATTATCATTTTATTTTATACCATTTTTTATAATTTATTTATAAAAAGATCATTATAATAATAATCATTTAAATGTTTATTTCTTCAAAATTATTTTTTATGCAAAATTTATTATCCATAATCACTTTAACAGCGTGTGTTTAGTTTGAGTCTAAAAATATCCAAATATTAATCTCAATGCATAATTATTTTTAAACAAAATTACAGTCTGGGTGATTATAAATCATAATTTTAAATAAGCAAAATCCACTAGCTTTTAAAATAATTTATAAATATTGAACATGGAAAATAACCATTTTAATCATCTAATTTTTTGTCATATTTCTTCCTGTCCCTCGTTTTTTCATTATCTCATGCCCTTCTGATAATTTATCTCTAAAATTATCATTATGATAATAACTATCTAAATACTTATATCTTTAAAATTATTTTTCATACAAAATTAATTATCTATAATCACCTTAAAATCATTTTTTTTTCTAATTCAATTTTCTCTATAATATATTCTCCATAAACTAAACCAAATATAAAATACAATCGATGTTATTAGAAATGGAACGGTGGTGGGGCAGGCAGAAAAAACAAGAGAAATGAGGAGGGTGGTAAACGGTAATGGAAATGGAAAATGCAGAAAAAGCCAAACAGAGGGTATATGTGCTTAGAAGAATAATGAGAAATGGAAAGCGTCGTTCGGAGGGAAAGTAAAAGTAAAAGGTGTTTGGATACATGGATTAAATGGGGAGGGGCCTGTTTGAATCTGCAGAAACAAAATCCAGCCTTTCATTATTGCCCCTGCCTCTGTCTACTTCTCAGATGACAGAAATTTCTGGAGCTCCACTTCCCCAGCAACACTCTTTCAATCTTTCCCTTTTTTATAATTATGATTCCTTTCTCTCTGACACTGTTAATTCTTGTCGTCTTCTTCCTCCTCTCCTTATCTCCTCCTTCTTTCCCCTATCTATATCTTCATCTTTATCACTACATCCCTATATCCTCACGTATATTAATCCATGTGCTTCGCTTCTGCAACTTTGTGGCCAACATGAACAATGGCCCTTTTTTAAATGGCTGCTACGGCATGTATCCACTTACATATATATATTCCCCGGATTTTATTATAATTCATATCTATATAACATGCAAAAGCAAGATATATATGCTGGTTGTTGGAATCAATGGGGCACTTTGTTCCATTTGGAAATTGCCAAAGATATATTAGAAAAATATGCATCCTACATGGTAGCTAGCTTTCAATAATATTTTGCTTGGTGGTGCGTAATGAGCTTTAGAATAAAGTGAAATATCAGCATTCGATTGAAAGCAGAGAGAGAGAGAGAGAGAGAGTTAGAAATTGATGAGAAGGGATTGACATTATAGAGTTGCAGGGAAGTGAAAGCTGTGTGTATGCCCACTGTCTTCCGTATTTTTGCCTTTGCCGACTTTACTTGGTCTCATCATATGCATGCATGTGAATCCAACATTCATCCCACTCATTTAATTATATCAGCAAACTCGTAAATCAGTTACAGATAGATTATCTTCCTATTTCTATTTCCATTTCTTATTTAAACAACTATCTTAAAGTACAGAAAGGTAATCAGTAGTCGGGGCAGATTACCACTCCTAAATGCGCCGAAAGGATTTAAACAATTAACACTATATCTGATTCCTTAATTATACTTGGGATAGTGTTGGCAGTAGGCACTTTGATTGCGGACATTTTGATGCGATGCTTCTAATACATCGGCTCATGGGATTAACTGCAGATGGGGACATATCATCGGACAGAGGAGAGTGCCCATCTAATTCATTAAAGAATTAATACTTCTTACTTTTATTATAAAAAGTATTTAACTAATTTAAATAAATTTTAAAAATTAAATTGATTAATTTAAACACAAGCTCATAATATCTCTAAAATAGGGCACTGTTTAATATTATTTCATAATAAATTAAATATATTAATTTAAAAAAATATAATAAATTTTGAGTTGATGTAGCTTAGTCCTCATATTTTTTTTTATTTAGTTGAAATATAATTCCTAAATTATAGTTTACTACAATCTAATTTTTATAATTTTAACTATTTAAAATTTAGTTCATAAACTTTATAAAATATATAATTTTATTTTTTAAAATATAATATTAATATTTTAAATTGTTTAACCATATGAACTAAATTAAACTGAGTGGAAAGGTTAATTTTCCCTCTCAAAAGTTAACACAAGGAAAAGCAAGGAGTTTAAAGGGGGATCAATGTACTGATAGCGTACCTTCCATCCCCAGTGAAAGGTATAATGAACATGTTCCTCACATCATGGACACATCTACGTACCTCCAATGTCCTTTTGTTTTTCCTACCCTCAGATAAGAAAAAAATAACATTATTCTACTGTGATTGTTCCTTTATCTGCTATTTTCTTATTTAATTTGGTTTGAACGTGAGGAAATAGATAGGAAGGAACCGGGGTAGATAGTTCTTTTCTTATTTACTATAGCTTCATGCTTCTTTCCCATCTTTTACTGGGAACTCGTATTCAGGCTAAAAGAAGAAAAATATTTATCTCATACTGCTTTTAAATTAAACTACGTGTCAAGGGTGACACAGAACAGAGGGTTGGTGAATATAAGAGCAAACGTTGAGAGGATGATACGTGGAGTTCCATGTTAGCTTAGTGATGCCTTTAAGAGTAGCTATAATATAATATTATATTAGAACATACCAATTTAATATAAATAAATATAAAATAAGCACTTTTGGTGATAGAAAGAAGAAAAGGTGGAAAGGAGAGGCAGGGCAGTTGAATTGGGGCCGCCCCATTTGGCCAAAAGGGTTTCACATGCCTCACAAAAAACAAGGGATTAGTATAAAAAAATAACAAGGGATAAATCGTGTATTTATTTATGTATAAATAAAAGTGAAGTATGATTAAACCAAAAAAAGAGAGTATAGAATCAGTTCAACGTGTGTTCTTTTTTGGCCAACAAGTCAAACACTCTTGTCATCCGATCAATTCATTGTCTCTCCACCTCTGCCTATTGGTATATATGCCGACGTCTTGTCTTGTCACTCACCCCACCCAGCAGGCCAGCACCCCCCCCCCCCGCCAACCCACCTTCACCATATATATATATATATGCAATACTTATATTATTAATTTGCGTATTTATGAAATATCTGAATCCCAGTTAGTGAAACAGTGTAATTATTGTTAAAAGATCCAAATCTAACTGCTGCTTTGGGTATTTATGCTGCTGATGAGGTTGAGAAGAAGGTGAGAGGAGTAAAGCGGTTGGTCATACGATTAAGGGACTGCTAAAGCTTCTCTCTGAAATGTGTTAATTTATGGTCTAAACATTCGTGTGTCACTCTTTCACAATATCGTACGCTTCTCTCGTATAATTCCCATCCCTCTTATTTAATTCCGCCCCACTACTTTCTTCCCTTTAACTTATTTACTATCTCTTTTCCTAATCCTATATATATATATATATAGCAGCTTTGAATATACATCATATTGGACAATTATTGTTTTGCGGCCCTAATTCTGAAACTGTTTCGTGTATTATCACGGACTCTATGGTTTTTATAATGTAGGTGGCCGCCCATTGACAGAATACAGACACCCTCAGAGAGAGAGAGAGAGAGAGAGACGTTGAAGTTGAAGTTGAAGATATGATAGTTTAAGAGAAGGGAGAATGATCATCCACTATGAAGAAAAAGAGTGAAATGAGGCAGTAGCAAGTTGGCACGGAAAAGATGGTATATTGCTATCACTTATCAGCCATCCATTTAATGCCCAATCTAATTATGGCTTTCTCCTCCCTCCTTCATCAATTACCATCTTTCATTCCTCATGTGCCGACCACCACCTCCTCCTCTTCATTTATACACACACACACCCTTCCCAACATTACTATTTACATATACACACACACCCTTCCCAACATTACTATGTTTTCCTAGGACTAGGTTTACAAGTATCCCATATCCATAATAGTCACTAATATATCAGCTTAAGGAATCTCTTCTTCGGCTCACCAGTCACATATTCTAGAAACAAAATGTATATTCAAGTTGTGTGTGTGCGTCTGTCGTGGATGGATTATATATGTAGATGGAATATTTAGTTTGAGTATTATATATAATAACAAAGTAATATATACCGACACTTAGCGGGGGGGGGGGGGTGCTTGAATGCTTGAATATTTGGGGCGGGCAATAATAGATTGCATGGACTAGGACCATTTATGCCATTCATTAAAGCACTGACACTTAGGAAAGCTAAAATGCGAATATGGCAGGACCCTTGTTAGGGGACACATATTGTCATTTGTAGGGCATGAGGGTTCCATCTTTAGGGCTATTTCATCCCCCACCCCTCTCGTCCCTTTTCTCAACACTTGTATTTGTATATATCTTTCATTCTAGCAATTTTTCTCACAACAACAATACCAGAAACCAACAAAGTCTTTTTGGCCCACTCTTTCTCTGTGTGTGTGTGCGTGTGTGTGCACTAAGTTTTAAAGTGGGTGTGTGTGGATGCACAAAGTCAACATTGAAAGCCGTGATAGGAACCCATCATGGCACTTCTAGGACGAGGCACTACCAGAGCAAAGAGAAAAGAATGTCATAATTTAACTGGTAAAAAAGTTAAGCGTATAGCAGCTAGCTGGGTAGAGTACAAACTATTAGATATGCATATATCGTTATGTAAAACACGTGGATGAATATATCAAAACTAAATCCAACGGAAGAAGATGCCTTGACAAATTGAATTACTCGTACAGTGGCTGAGAAGGGCTTTGACATTTATGCTTTGTATTTGTTCCCCATTTCTGTTGTGGGGTGGCCATTGACTAGTATCGTTCGTTCGTCACCTTTTGAAGTGAAAGAATTTTTTAGTATTTTATCAAACGACCAAGTCTCACGAGTCGGAAAGGAAAAAGACAGAGTCCAAGAAGAAGCTAAGCACCACCAATGAATGCGCTGTTCAAACATAGTGAAACGAACTAATTTCCATTCAAAAAGCTACCCACATAAAAACAAAACACATACAGATTCTCAGAAATTTGCTGTGCCCCCCACTAATAGATCTCAGTGGGGGCTCAGTCGTAAGAATGAGAGAGTCAAAGGGGTAACTTAATGCTTAGTAATATGTTCAAAAACGCTATCTATCCCACAACAGTGACACAACACACCTATTTCACTACGATAACATCAAATATAATTCCTCCTTCCTATTAGCCACAAACCGTCATTATTATGAATGCCTGCCTTGCAACTTGTGTCACGCAATCGCAGCACTGACGGCAATTCAATTCCTCCAAAAATTCAAGTTTGAATGGTAACAACCAACACTATCGTCACAGTTCGTGCCTTTCAATTAATGTACAACCAGCAACCTGGGACCTAATGGATGCATCATTCTTAGATACCTGGACTCGAGCTAATCATCTTCCGTTTTTGTTGACTTGGGATCACTGAGGCTAACCCGAATAATGTGATCGATCGGTGTTACGGAAGCACAGAGGCGTGCATATATATAGATAGTGCGTCTCAAGTATTCCAAATTGAGTCTTGGAAGCCAATAATTAATTAAGCTGTCTCATCGGCATTCAATTCCTTAACGGAAACACTGTACGTCACATGTATCCATGATCTCATACTTGTTACAATGAATAAGGATCGCCCAACTCAGGGATCAACGTGAAAAACTTCTTTTTTCTCTGAGCCCAACCGACAACAGATATTACGTGGCATACATGATTCATCTCAAACTTTGGCCCTTTTTTTTTTTACAAAAAAATTTAAGTAGATTCGAACCAGTCCCCTATCAAGACTAAGGAACAGTCCTAAGACTCAAAATGTTTACAGGAGACTTAGAGATTGCCTACTAAATGAGCCCTCATAATGATAGCGAGAATCAAACTCATATTCTTATAGAATATGAATTTATTTTTATGATATTGGCTTTTGACCCCATACTTGCAATTCTACGTAACTATATCCATTGTTTCTCGGTACCTCTCTGAACTGAAAGAACAATTAAGAAACCGGCTTTCGATTAAGTAAGGCTTAACGGCCCATCTAAGTTATTTAGGCCTTCTTTGGGGCCGACTGGGTTGTTTTGGGCTCAGTGGCCCGTTATATCGACTTCGTTATCGTTTGGGAAATCGGCTGAATTCGATCCCCCCTCCCCCAAAAGAACAAAAGGGAAAATAGGCCTGTTAAAATTCATACATACAGGAGCCCAACTTCTTTAACATATTACATATTACATCTGGTTAAGCTGGCATTTTTGTCTAATTTTGTTGAAAATACAAAAGTTTACTTCATAAATAAAAGTCCGAACTTATATCAACGGGAGTTGATCTGAGTGGTAAACGACTCGGTATCGCTTAAACGAGGTCTCGAGTTTGAGCCTTGGCGTACGCAGAAAATTCCCGTTAGGAGACTCACCCACTATAGCCAGGTGCGCGACACGGGTCGGATCCGGATGTAGTCGGGGCAAAGTTTCGGTGAACCGGGTGGGCAACTAAAAAAAAAGTCCGAACTTATGTAACAAAAAAAAAAGGTCTGAACTTTGAAATGTGTTCCTAAGTACAAGAAAAAAGAGTGTTAACATAATTTAGTGTTTCGTTTTTCTGCGATTAATATAAACATGCAAACTCTGATTATTGTTTTTTACGGAAAAAACCATTGTTTTGTCGGCAAAAAAATTCCGTCCTGCATCTCCCGGAATAAAAAACTGACCTTCTTTTTAGGGTTTTTGGCTTTTGGCTGAAAAGATAAGTGCTAAAGGGGGGAGAAATTCGAAATCGATCGGCGAGAGGGTGGAGAAAGGTGCGCGTGAGTAGTAAGCGAGGAAGAGAATGGAGGGTTGGGACCCGAACACGAAGTCGACGCTGACTCAAATCCCTCTTCTTACAACGAAGGCGGGTCCAAGGGACGGAGCGGTATGGACGCAGAGACTGAAGGAGGAGTACAAGGCTCTGATCGCCTACACCCAGATGAACAAGTCCAACGACAACGATTGGTTTCGGATATCCGCCGCCAATCCTGAAGGAACACGTTGAACCGGCAAATGCTGGTATGTCTACAACCTCCTCAAGTATGAATTCGACCTCCAATTTGATATCCCCATCACCTACCCTTCCACCGCACCTGAACTCGAGCTTCCTCAGCTTGATGGCAAGACCCAGAAGGTTATTTTTGGTTTCTCCCTTGTTCGATCTTTTTCCCAAATAGTTTGTCCTTTTTTTTCAATTCAATGAAATGGATCTTTTGGATGGGCGTTTCAGATGTATAGAGGAGGGAAGATTTGCTTGACCGTGCACTTCAAGCCACTCTGGGCTAAAAACTGGTAATTTCATGATACTCTTTTCGTACTACTTTCATGCGCCCCCTGCTGCTTCCTGTTGGAGTAATTAGATCTTCTACTTGCATTGTTTTATTTCGATCACAAGTTAATTTCAATCAATGGAAAAGTTGGAAGATTGATAACTTGATATTCTTTCTTCGCGGAACATATAATTTGCATTTCTATACATGATCTATTTTATCATAATTATATAGTGAACCTCACTATCTCAATCCTTGTTTGACGATCCAGTGGCCATTTGAGATTGTATCAATCATTCAGTGCGATAATATTTTCCTGATAATGACCTTAGCTATGATGTGTGTATGAGTGAGTGAGTGAGTGAGAGAGTCCTCAGAGATAATGACCCTCGTACTTTTCATGTTCAAATTGTGTCTTTTAAATGGAGATTACCTTTGGCAGTTGGAACCTTTTCATTGTCTATTTTACTAAAAGCAATAATCTGAAGTATTTCTATTCTCACCATCTTATGCAGCCCTAGATTTGGCATAGCACATGCCCTTTGCCTGGGGCTTGCCCCATGGCTGGCCGCAGAGGTTCCTATTCTTGTGGATTCTGGTATGATCAAGCACAAAGATGATGCGACTACATCAACAGAATCTTAGTTATTCTGTGTTGCAAGAGCTGAAAATGTAGCACCCGAGTTTTAGAGGTTATTAGATTGGTCAGAGAAAATAAAATGAGCAGTATGCTCGCGAACAAATTGACAGGGTCATCGTTGTCAAAATGTACATGTGTTTGATAGGAAGACATGAGATCCTTACAGATTATTGGGGTATGTGTTGTATGTTGAGAATTGCATATGCATAATGGCTATGAATGTTTAACTTTATCAAATCATGAGTAGGAAAATGGAGCTTCTATTTGTTTGTTTTTGATATGATGTTTGTATGCTGTGGCTGTCTTAAGTTCTTGCTCGGGTTGTGCTTGACGGTCATGTTCATCTTTGCTCAATTCATTGGTTCTGGATCTGGAGTTCCACTAAACAAGTAACTCATGTGATTCGTTATCTGGTAATGCGCAAGTGTTTGAGTGTAGAATACAAGTGATGCGGTTCATTACAGATTACTTACATGTTGTGCTGCAACAATTTGGACTTTGGTTCTGTGTTGCGGGTCCCAATTCAGAAATTGATCATTGACGAACACCTCAACTGATCAATGGACCAAGTCACTAGTGATAACCATAAATTAGCTGCTTCATTCATTCAAAAACTACATGAGGAATACATCATTGAACACCTCTACTCTTCAATGGACCAAGTCACTAATCCTTGCATATTGAACGCTTATTATAAATTTATCCCAATTCTCAAGGAATTCCTACTTTTTAGTCTGCCTTCCTGTTTAGTCAAGGAAGAGCACGTGGCCTAAAAGCCAGGGGAAACAAGTACCGTGACGAAACTCTATTGTTAAACTCCCCAAAAATATGTAAAGAAAAATGAATAACTTCAAGTTTTCTGGCCAGTGTGTATATGTCTTAATCGTCTTCAAAAACAAACATCAGTGCGTGTCGATATTGGGAGAGCCTCTGAGATGAAGCACATGCATGTTGAGCAGCTTCTTCAGAAGATTATATGTGAAGGGAAAATAAAATAGCATACGGAAAGGCGTTTTCTGATTGTGTGAACAAGGGCTGATTTCATTCCTGGCAATCCCGTCTCATCTTTGCTCCTGAAAGTGTAGCTAAAGCTTTTCTTGATCTCTTGCTCATACAGGCGAAGTGATTTTTTTTTTCGTTAAAAGAGGGCTAAATGCCCAAAGAACCTAGGTAACTAAACTACATGAAGATTAACTACCAAACACTCATAATCAACTAGAAGCATCAAATGTGGAGGACAAGAATCTAAAATTGCCCTGGTACTCAAAACCTTTCTTTATAAGGGCATCCGTAACTTTTTTTTATGTCAAAATATATTTTGAATTTTTAATTCTCATGATAACTTTAGAAGGTTCTGTAACTAATAAATTGCATCTCTTTCCAGGCAGCTTTAATAACATATTGATCATACTGATTTAAGAATTAAGGCCAAGTGAATTTGAGAGCACTATCAATAATGAAATGTAGGTCTGTACCAAAAATAATAATCATAATAATGAAATGCTGGTGGAAGCCCAACAACAAAACATTTTAAGTCCCCCCGTTTTTTCTTTTTTGCCAAGAAGCCCAAAAGATTAAACTGGGCCAAGACCAGTTACTGAGTTGTCCGAGTACAAGATATCCTTTTAAGGGAGAGAAAGAGGGTGCGGGGCTGGTTTGATGAGTTTCACAAATGCTTCTTGTTTTGTACCAAAAAAAGAAAATACTTCTTGTTACCAACGGGGGATTAGTTCAAATAATAAATAGCTTGATATCGTTTAAATAAGATCTTGAGTTCAAGTCTTGGTGTATATAAAAAATTCTAGTTGGAAGACTCATTCACCATAGCTAGATACGTGACGCGGGTCGGATCTGGATATAACCGGAGCAAAGCTCCGGTGAACAGAGTGAGAAAAAAAAAACAAATGCTTCTTATTTTTTTCCCCAGCAACAAACTCTTAACTAACTATGTACCAAAATTATAATATAAATATGTACATATGTACAACTAGTAAAATGTGAGACATGTGATTATTTAGAGCGTATTTGATTCTTAGAGAGTATCACTTTATTATAATTTTAGTCGCGACGCTTATAGAGATATCATAATTTTTAGATATCTAAGTATATATCTGAAGATAATTAATAATTTACCTTATCTAATATTAATATCACTTATAAAAAAAATTCTTCTTATTTTTAAATTACAGGTTTTTTAAAAGTTTATTTATATAAAAAAAATATGTACTTGCGTAATACTGGAGGGATAACACACAAAGACCCGTAGGTCCACGACTTTCACGTGCTTGTGGCGAAAGCCAGGCCTTGAAATCCTAGAAAGCAATTTCCGCCACATGTTCCCTTCAGAGCTCCCCTCATCCTATCTCTTGCTCCAGTTCTAAACCAACTAATCTCTCTCATATCTCCTCTGTTATTATCTTAAAGATTCATTAATTTAGTACTAGTTTCTGACTTCTCGTATCATCATAACGTTGTTTTAACTCTTGACCCCTCCTATTAGATGAATGTTCCCCTTTTTTTTCAAAAAAAAAAGAAGAAGCCAGATGATAGACCCCAGGGATTTACAACAGAACAAAACAGTTGGCTAGAATCAAAAGACAACAAGCCCTTAACCAGACTTCATGTCACCGATGCTAATTAATTACGTTATTTTTCTCATTGAGAATCTTACTTCTTTTATTAGCACATCTCATAATGTCAGTCGTTTTGCTTAGAAATTACTGAGATTGTTGAATATTCACCAATATATTAATATTAAACTAAACAATTACAACGCAATTATCTCAAGAACAAACGCACACAAACCCAATTAGTCGAATCACAGCCTATCAGTCATTTATTTAAAAAAACATTTCATGTATATAAAAAAAAATCATTCCCCACAAAGATATTTGATTTGATTGCCTGCATTAATTTTTTTGCGCTCAAAATAATAATGGCCGGTGGCAGAAAATGCAGAGCCTGAAATCTTTGATTTGAGAGGGAGAGGGGTCCACATGCCACAACAATAGAGGAGAAGCAGCTAATGAGAGATAGAACAAGATGGGTCAGATTGGGGAGTGCGGATAAAAGGCGTGCTCATCGGCCAATCAGAATTCACAGAAATCACAATCTCTCTCTCTCTCGGGCCCAATGATGCGTCGTGCGGCATTTCCTTAAGACCCTAGTTCAAGGGACGATCTTTACTTCCTTTGGCAACAACCCTTCCACGCGTTTCTCAATCGACCCTTTCATGTCATTAGGATTTCATTCAACAACTACCAAAACGATTCCTTCCTGAGACATTTTCGTCTCTTGCCTTCGTCAATTTCCCATTATTCCTCTCTGCGATCTCGGGTTAGGGTTCGACTCAATCTCAAATTCTCAATGGCTGTTTCAACCAGCTTCTCTGGTGCCAAATTGGAGGCCTTGTTGCTCAAATATTCTTCCCCTGCCTCCAGGGCCTCCGCTGCTACCCGTTTCTCGGATTTTGGCAAAGCCGGCGCAATTAAAAAGACCCTGATTCAGAGAGGAATAATTCGCTGCGAGGCTGCTGTTCCTGAGCTGTTGATCAAGGCCGATGATCCTAGTAATGGTAACAGCGTCTCTGCTCTTGAGCAGCTCAAGACTTCTGCTGCTGACAGTAAGTATCGTTCTTGATTTTCAGTTAATGTTATGATGATAAGGTTTATTTGATGGTTTCTTTTTTCCCGTGAGCTAAGAAATTTGTTTCCGCAACTCAGTTACTGGATTGCAATATTTTGGGTTAAGTACAATTGTTTGGTGCTTTGAGATTTTTAATTTGAATCCAAATTGTGGTTTAATTCTTTCCTATCCTTTACATTACTAGCTACAAAATGAAGAGTTTTATAAGATGAGAGTGAATGCTCTTATTTGTCTTCTGTAACTATTTCCGTTCATAATCCTATCGTTAATTTTGTGTTAGCAGTAATGTCAGCCACGGGCATTGGCATGTTTCTTCCGATTTCATTTCTGGCAGATGACCATAAGAGATTGTTGAGAATATCTTTGCATTATGCCCTTTTAATCATAAAATCTAAAATTGTATCAGTAGTTGGAAGATTATGTTATTTTATTTTTCAGTACAGTTGGATTGGGATTTATGGTGGTGTTCAAGGTTTGAAATTTGTTGTGCAGTATTGCTATTTGTTACCACTTTTTTATAACGTAAAAAGATCACAAAGGGAACATTCAATTATTCAGGCTTTTATTCTTCATCATTATTGCCATACATCCATTGGTTTGTCTGTGTCAGGATTAGAGTAAAATCCAAAGTCCTGTGACAAATGTTACTACAAACCATGATTATGTACTGAGTGTTAAATGAAACCCACACAGACTTGATATAAGAAACACAGGGCTATCATCCATCATCAAATACACAATTCTTTTTTCAGATAGTCATGGGAAGGATACAGTTTTTAAATGTTTTACACAATTAACTTTATCAGGATATACAAAGGAAAGGAGCAGCATTGTGGTCATTGGGCTCAGTGTGCACACTACACCTGTGGAAATGCGAGAAAAGCTTGCCATTCCAGAAGCAGAATGGCCTCAAGCCATTGGGGAGCTGTGTGGTCTGAATCATATTGAAGAAGCAGCTGTCCTGAGTACCTGCAACAGAATGGAGATATATGTCGTTGCTTTGTCCCAGCACCGTGGTGTCAAAGAGGTCACTGAATGGATGTCAAAAGTAAGTCCCAAGTTTGCATCTGATGATATATTGATATCCCATTGCAATAAATATATTGAATAATCATGTGTTTTGCAGAAAAGTGGAGTCCCTGTTTCGGATCTTTGCCAGCATCGGTTCTTGCTTTACAACAAAGATGCTACACAGCATCTTTTTGAAGTATCTGCAGGTCTTGACTCTCTTGTATTAGGAGAAGGTCAAATCCTTGCGCAGGTTAAGCAAGTAGTTAAAGTTGGACAGGGCATTAATGGCTTTGGGAGAAACATCAGTGGGCTGTTCAAACATGCAATAACTGTGGGGAAGAGGGTTAGAACTGAAACTAATATTGCTGCTGGTGCAGTTTCTGTAAGCTCAGCTGCTGTTGAATTGGCCTTGATGAAGCTACCTGAAGCCTCACATGATAAGGCCAGGATGTTGGTTATTGGAGCTGGCAAGATGGGAAAGCTTGTGATCAAACATTTGGTTGCTAAAGGCTGTACTAAGATGGTGGTTGTTAATAGAACCGAGGAGAGAGTTTCAGCGATCCGTGAAGAAATCAAGGATGTTGAAATTATATATAAACCCCTTTCAGAAATGCTCTCCTGTGCCGGTCAAGCAGATGCCATTTTTACAAGCACTGCATCAGAAAGCCCCTTGTTTTTGAAAGATCATGTGCAGGACCTTCCTCCCGCAAGTCAAGATGTTGGAGGGCTTCGTCTTTTTGTTGATATCTCTGTTCCTCGCAATGTAGGTTCTTGTGTCTCTGATGTTGATTTTGTGCGAGTTTACAATGTTGATGACCTTAAAGAGGTTGTGGCTGCTAATAAAGAGGATCGGCTAAGAAAAGCAATGGAGGCTCAGGCAATTATTGCCGAGGAATCAAAACAATTCGAAGCTTGGAGGGATTCTCTGGAAACTGTTCCTACCATCAAGAAATTGAGGGCTTATGCTGAAAGAATCAGGGCCGCTGAGCTTGAGAAATGCCTAAGTAAGATGGGAGATGATATTCCAAAGAAGACGAGGAGAGCTGTGGATGACCTTAGCCGGGGCATAGTGAACAAGCTGCTGCATGGTCCAATGCAACACCTGAGATGTGATGGGAGTGATAGCCGAACTCTTAGTGAGACCCTTGAGAACATGCATGCCTTGAATAGAATGTTCAGTCTTGAGACAGAAGTATCAATTTTGGAGCAGAAGATTCGAGCCAAGGTGGAACGAAATCAGAAGTAATATCTGACTCCAATTTGCGCTGATCACACTTATTTATTTCCTCTATTCAAAAAAGGGGGAAACACTCTCGCCCTTTTAGGAATGAGAATCATTTAATCTTCAGTTGCATAGTTGAAACAGAAGAAACCTGTCTAATCCATAGTTGAAACAGAAGTAACCTCCCCGGGGGACTTAAAATCCATAGTTGCTTACCGAGTCGGGTTTTTCTCCTACCCGTATTGAATAGAACATATTGAGCCAAATTTTCTTCACGTAAAACCTGTTTTATTTAGACCGGTAAAATCATACGGTTTTATGAAACCACGTGTTATTTGCTTGAGTCCATAGTCAATCCTATTTCTGCTAGGAGCAGTTGATAATTGAATCCAATTTTTTCTGTTATTTTCATATTCGTAATAGTGCGAAAAGAAAATAAAGCCCGACTCTAAGTTGTTTAAGAATAGTGGCGAGTTTCTCAACCGTTTGTCTTAGGATTAGTCAGTTCTATTTCTCGATGGGGTGGGGCAAGGACAGGGATATAACTTAGCGGTAGAGTGTTGTCAAGGCATAACCTGTCTGGGGTTTTGGGTTTTTCTCATTTATACACTGTTATTCCCTTGCCATTTTGACTGTACTATATCACATAAAGGAATTGTGTTGGCGAGCGCCTGCTTCCCTTGTATTGAGGATACTAATTGTAATTTAGTGAGGTCACAATACTGAGATGAGACTGGTTTTTTAGCATCATGCTTGATGCTGGTTCTCCGCTCTGGTTGTTCAAATAAAGTTTTCATGCTTTCTTTAGATTGTGTAACCAGTATTGTTTGGGTGGGTGGGTTTCTTCTTGTTTCAGATGAGCTTTGAGAAGGCTAATTAATTATATTCCACCTTTAATGATGAATCTCACATTGTACCACCAATGATGAATGCATCAAATTGATCCCTGGGATCCGAAACTTTACAAAATCTGTTGTAGTTGGGAAGAAGGGTGCCTCTGATCTGAACCAAAACAAAGAGAGAAAAGGGAAGAAAAATCTGTTTGTGTTCATTTGTATGGAATGAGGGCGTGTGGTCGTGAAAGAATCCATCAATAAGAAGCGTGGTCAGACCCCCTACTATTTTAAACTCAGAAGGAACAACGTGGATGAACCAAGTGATGAATGGTCCCTCGGCACCGCGTCACATGAATTCAGCCACCAATCAAGTCCATTTATTTGTTTGATCTTTTTGGGGAATAACACTGATTGACAACACAAGTCATGTACTGCAATTTTACACCACTCTCTTTCATTTTAATTCTTAGTTAACGACAAATAAGAATCCAAAATACATAAACAACATCAAACCCATATCATGTAAATAAAATAATTTCACTTTTCTTTCGCTATTTACATTTCCAGCATCTAACCAAACAGCTTATACGGGCCATTCGCAACACACGGCTAAGATGAATGCAGGGGAAAAAAAGAGTAAGCTCACTGTAGTTATATAGTGGACAAGTGACACAGATGCTGGAATCCAACAGTTAGAAGTTACATTAAGGATCACCAAACGATATAAATTCAATATGGATGTGTTTAATGTTGACAAAACAAAGTGGGGATTTGAGAGATGAATTCGTTATGTACCGATACGTACCAAACAAATTAGCTGGATATTGTTGTCAAACTGTGGGGCAAGAAGCTGCAGCTGAAAGAGACAGTTCGAAGCAACAACGCATTGAATTGTCAATTACAAGAATTGGTTCTTGGAACTGTCAGTGCCCCTCTTGCAAAGCTTCAGAGGTGAATGACATTAAAGTTTTAGTTTTGAAAGTTTCTTGCGCTGCAAATGTCACATCCTGAACCAAACCATCTAAATTGTTCAAATGCTTGTAATAATACTGAACAAGCTTTTGAAACTTGTATTTGCTTCATTGCTCTTCCAAAGCATTAAAAAAATGAAAGAAAAACAAAGATAGGACCCAATTCTGTTATCGGAGTCAGGGGTGAGTTGTAACAAGAGGGGGCCACATATTTATTTAATAAAAAGTTTCGACGTTAATAATAACAAGGGTAGCGATCCAAGGCATCAAAGTGCCATGGAATCTAATCATTTGTCCATCATTATTGCTGCGAGCCAGCCAAGCCACATCTTAACTTCTTCATCTCTCCATTCCATTTTCCATTCAAAACAAAATAGAAACTAGTTTAAGGCCAGTGTTCATATATATTCCCAAGTAGGTAACACTTGAGAAGCCTACATATTGGTTGTTTGGAATCGGGTGCTGGATTTCTGATTCAGAGCACAAAATACAAATTAAAATCCCAAAGCAATCATTTAATCAATCATCCCCACGTTCTCATTTATAGTAAACGGCAAAAGGACCCGCCGTCTCCCACCCATCCTTCCACACCCCATCACTACATGTTCCCTTTTCTTCTCTTCCCTTCTCTTCTCTCTCTCTCCACTTCTACAATTTTATATTTATTTTTCAGACAATATATTTTAAACAGAAAGAGAAAAGAGAACTAAACTTGTTCTTTTTTTGAAAAAAAAAAAACATTAAAACCTAGCGTTTTCGAAGCCGTGCAAGTCGCTGACCCTGTTCAATGACTTCTTCATGATGGCCACCTTAGCCAGCTTCTCAGCAGCTCTCCAAGCCGACGTCGGCGTGAGCGGCTCACCGTTATCATCCACCAAGCTCGTCATCGCCCTCTCGTAGCCCCTCCTGCGTTCCTGCATCGTCGTCTGCTGCTCCATCGAGTTCTGAGTGCGCCAATGAAGTTCTGCCAACTCAGCTTCCAACGCACGCACCTGCTCCTCGGCCGAGCTCGACTTGGCCTGCATCAAAAGCGCGCGAGCCGAAGCCAGTAAATGATGAGCGCTCGTGAAGTCGTTGTGGTGAACGAGCCAGCGGGACTCAGCTATGGCTCGAGTCGCAATGAAGAAATTCCTCAAGCGTTCGCTTCGCGTGCCCTGAGGTGGCGGCACCAGTAGGGCCTGTTCCCTACTGGATACGATCTCTTGAGAAGCAGGATCCTTATACAGGCACCGTACCGTCATCACGTGGTGGGTCCTCAAAGCCGACGTTGGAACTCT
The DNA here is from genome assembly GCA_037074615.1 of Leucaena leucocephala. Taxonomy (NCBI): domain Eukaryota; kingdom Viridiplantae; phylum Streptophyta; class Magnoliopsida; order Fabales; family Fabaceae; genus Leucaena; species Leucaena leucocephala. Next base: position 2,880,487 of record CM073540.1, on the reverse strand, counting down.
CAGCTCCACCAGTAACTCCCTCTCTTCCTCGGCGTACAAGTCGCCGAGCCGTACGCAGCCTGAGCTCAGTGCTGTGGTTCGACCGCCGCACAAATAGATGCCGCTGATTTCAGCAGCCGATGAGCCCGACTGGAAGCCGAGCTGAATTCTCAAGTCTTGCACAACCACACTCAATAACCAGCCAACGCACTTGGCAAATGCATCCTCGGCCGGCTCGTGGCTGAAGCCGCTCTTTTTCCCGAACCCGAACGCATGAACCGGAATCTCGACGTGGGCGAATCGGGTGGAGGACACGTGGTCCGAGGATTTTCGTTGGTTGTTGATGTTACTGCTTTGGACTCGTTCATCCTGACCGTCCGATAGGAGCATGACGCTGGCAACCGGGTTTCTCTCCCTACGGTCCTCGAGCACTTTGGTGGCTTTTCTTAGAGCATCTCCCACACAAGCGCCGTGGCCAGAGACAAGCCGATCGATGATGCGCCGAGCCACGCGCTGTCCTTGAGCCGTCATTCTTCTCAAGGGTAAGAGCCGCTTGGAAGTGGCGGAGAAAGCCACTATGGAGAGCCTGTCAGCTGGGCTGAGTGAGGAAATAACCAAACGCATCGCGCGCTTAAGCATGTGAAGCTTCGCACCTGTCATGCTTCCACCAACGTCAAGAACCGTTACGAGATCTAGGGGAGCTCGCTGCGACTGACCAAGATGCGGCGTTGAACTGTTATTGCTACAACGCGCTGGAGGTGGCGGAGGAGGAGCCTTCACTTTCAGAACCAAAGCGTAAGTCTCGTGGGTTCGAGAGACTGACACTACGGCACACTCGGGGATCAACTTCACCTGAACGGTCCTGGAATCTTTTTCGCTTATTTGCAGGTCATCAGAGTAAGATTTGATTGAGGATGAAGATTTTGCATTGGCGAAAAATCCCTGGAATTCTTCAACGTCGTCTTCGTCTTCTTCGGCGTTTTCGTCGGCTTCAGGTATTGGAATGATTCGGCCACCGGATGTGGGAGATAGAAGTGGCTCATCGTCGTCGTAGGACCTGAATGAATTAGATTGCCTTGGCTGCTTTTGTGGCAATTGTTGGGGCGGCCGTTCAACAAGCTTGGTTCTGAAAACTGGGGACGAGTTTTCTTTAGTCTTCTGGGTGGCATTTGGTTTTACGACGTTCTTCTCAACAACGATGTCGTTCTTTTCGGCGGATTCCTTGGCGTGGTTCTTGTGTGCGGCTAGCAGAGGCACGTCTTTCCAGGTAGCGTTGCAGACGGGGCAGACGAGACTTCCATGTTTGCTTACATAATCGGCGATGCAGGGAAAGTGAAAGGCGTGAGTACATTCTGCAGTGTAAATGGCCGTTCCCTGTCCGGTTCTCACGCTATTCAAACAGATTCCACAACTACTCTGCACGATGGGAAACCAGAAAAGACGAAAGAAATCCACTAAGTCAACAGATCTGACACCATTAGTACAATTGAAGAAAATCGTAGAAATCAAAACAAGAAATAACATGCCCTGAATTTGAAGCTGTTCCTGAAGAGAGATAACTTCAAAGGAGAACGCGGAGATGTGGGATTTGAGGTTGAACTGGTTTTGGGGGACTTGGTTGCCCTGGGAGTATTTTTGCTTTGAAACCTTGGGCTCTCATTCACGTTCGCTGCTTCTGAAACTGTTCGGCAACGCAAGCTCGGACTAGACACGGCTTGAGATTGCTGCTGCAACCGAGGAGTAGAAGGGTTGCTTCCGCCGGAGAGAAAACCCAATCGAACACAGCTTCTGGGGCTGGGGCTTGGACTCGTGCCTCGGTGCTGCTTATCGGATATGGTAGATTCAGGGTCACGAGTGCAAAAGGCTCTTCTCCATCCAGTTCCCATTTTTTTCACACACCACAAAATATGAGAATTCTGGAATTCTCGCCCAGCCCAGCCCAGCCCTTTTCCCTTTGCACGAAGTACAAAAGCTTTATTCGCTTCTATCTCAATCTATACCTTTTTATTTATGCTTACCAGAGGGCAAGAGAGAAAAAGAAGTTTTGTTTTGTTCTACTTTCGATCGATCTGTAGAAGGCACAAAGAAACGAAAGGGCGAGATAGAATTTAGGGATGTAAAAGCTTGGGATCAAAAGGAGATAAAAGGCAAGGGGTCCAGCTAAAAGCGATTCTACGATATCTTACTCCAGACTAAACACAGGTTTTTGGTCTCACTTTTTGCCTCCTCGCTTTCGCACTTAATGAAAAAGGCAGAAAATCTGAGTAAATAAATGCCTAGAGAGGGAGAGGGAGAGGGGGAGGGGGAGGGAGAGAGAAGGAGTGATCCGTCCTCCCCCGCAACCTATACGTGAAAATTGAAGAAATGTACAAAAATGGAGAAGGCCACGTTACCGGGCATATTTATCTAGGACATCATTTTCCATTGGAGCAAAATTAATGTAATCCTTTATATCTAAATCATTGATTAGTTCCCTAATACTCATGCTTTACCCAAAAGGATAAAACGTCTTTACCCACAGTACCGGCACGTGTTGGTTAGGTTGCCAAGCATCCCTCTCTCCGGAATTAATTCATTACAGTTAATCACCGACCTGTGAAGTTGCAAAAATAACTAAAACTTAAGTGATAACGCCTAAATGGCTAATGCTGGCGATTCCTCCACGAGGACACGTGCCCTGCATTTCTGCATTTCGATTCCCCAGCTCTGTGTAGGTTATCAATTCCACGGTTCACTTCATCGGCCCCCAGCCGAAACTATCCTCTAAACTCTCTTGCTCGTCCGTACGCAATGGGTGTTCATTATCTGCCGTTGACTTGTCACGGTTCATCCTGATCATAATGGATTTCCACCGTTGGATCATGGGGAGGTTGAGCGCACGCCAGCCTTTTCCAAATTGCCACCCAATTTTTCTTTTCCAAATGCATTTCCTCATTCCTAAAAGCGCGCGCGCCAGCCGGGTAAAAATAATCTAGGCGCTTGTTCTGACGCGCCAGCAATGACTGTGACAATGCATGCATGCAGTACACTGCCCACTCGTGGCCTTTCGAGGTTTCGCCCAAGGGGAAAACCCAGCAGTGTATTTCCAGTAACTGGTCTTATTCATGCGCCCATTTATGTTACGCCTTAGGACTCGTTTGGAACTCCATTTCTTCTTTGAATTCGAAATATACCAAATTCAAGACAACATTACAAAACATATGTGTTCTAATATAGTAGTATAATTTGGGAGAATGCTAGTTAGATATTCTGAACCAGGGAATCAAGGTTATTTAGATCCCAAAAATGTTTTTAAAAAGGGAATAACAAATAGTTATAAATAAGAAATTTAAGTTTTAAATATAACACTTCGTTATTTTTTAACTGAAATTCTTATTTATATATAACTCTACCTTTATATGGTTTCATTTTTTATTATTTTAAAAATAATAGTAAAACCTTGATTCTTTTATACAAAAAAATAATAATTACCGTAGAGTCCTAAACCAGATAAATAACTATTTAAAGATCCTAAGAAATCATAAAAGTCCCAAGGCATCTAAGTGTGAGAAAATAACATATTTCGTATATTTTGTTACTGACTATGTTGTAAATATTACATCATATTCTATATAATTTGTAATCATACTGTATCAAAATATGCAAATTAAAATGTGATTCTATCACATATTAACAAATAAAAGCATATGTATTAACAAATTAACGTGTAAATTTTGATAAGTGATAATACTAAAATTAATGACTTTCCTTATATATTATATCACATTAATTCTCGAACATCCTGACAAGTATTTTTAAATGGATGTAAAATTATAAGTTTATTAATTAAAAATTAAAATAAATAACATAAAATATAAATTTATATCAAAATTTTTAAAAATTATAAATTTATTATTGATAATTAAATTAATTATATTAATAACTATAGTGATATGTATTAATAACTAATATCAATATATATTATATATATTGATTATAGACAACTAAATTAATTATATATTAACAACTATTGTCACGTATATTAACAATTAAACTAATAAGTAAGAATAGTTTAATAAATTTTGTATTAGTCCCTTAAACAAAATTGGCATCACAGATCAGACTTCCCGCAATACTGACCAGGCCTTTCAGTTCGTGTCAGTTGTTCGGAGACCTATGCGTCCACAGCGTCACCCCCAACACAGTCCCTTACCCAATACCCACAACCATTATTGTCCTTAAATTACTCTCATTGTTTTTTTTTAATGATTTAGTAGTAATATTGATAAGAATAAAATTACAGTAGCTGAAGCAAACGGAATGGGGCTAGTCGTTAACAAATGGGAAGGCACCAGATCGAAGCATTCCAATTGCATTGAAAACGGGTTTCTTCAAAATCGAGGAAGTGCGAGAGATAGTGGTACCTTCCCCAAAAGGACATGGCAACACTGTCCTGAATTGACTCCTTTGCCATTAATTAGTCAATTATTCCGAGGACGCTCGTTTGAACGCCGTTTCGGCTCCTGATTGCTGACGTTTCTACCTCATCGGAAAATGGGATCACTGCACATCTCTAATGTCAACTCCTCGCCGGGGATATATTAAACTACGCTTGAGTACTTTCCCTCAATCTTCAGACCTAACCATTATTTTATTCACAAAGCTCATGATGTGGTGATTATTTTCCCCGAGTTAGGCAGCTTCGGGACACTTTTGAGTCCTTCTCGAAGAATGATGCCGTGCGGGATGAGAATTTCACTCTCACTCACATTCGCTCTTTAGAGGAGTGGCCGTTGGGTTCGAATCATTCTAGTGGATGCTAGTGTCTGTTGTTCCATAATTGGAGCGACCACATGGATCTAATCCTTAAAACTCAAATTTGACAAGAAATGAACGAAGGAAGTGCATGTTAACCGACCGATAGCCAGTGGACCTATGCATACATACACATACATAATAATAATGTTGTTGTTCTTGTTGTTATTATTAATATTATTAAAACGGCCAACAAAATGAATGCAATGCATAGCGCTGCCTTATTGTAAGTACCGAGGTAGTTTGTGACTTCCCTCATATGCACTGGACTTGGCTTTCCCCCATCAATCCCCGATTCATATTAATATATATTCGCATGTGTGCATATGACATTTTATTTTTCTATTTTCACAATAATCACATGACAGATTGATGAGCCTGCTATAACTTGAGCTCCTCGCCAGAAGAATATATGAAACCGCAGTTCAGATTCTATCTTTGAGTTTGTGAGTAGCAGCTAGGGATCGTGAGATTAATTGAATGAAACGAAGTCGTTTTGGTGTGTTCATAAGAGCATCCCATGTTTAATCCCCATATCGGATGGCCCATGCTCGAATATTGTGCCATCGATCGCTTCCATGTGCCACACATCAATTAATACCCAGCCATCCTTTTTAATCTATTTTTTATTTTCTAGTCAATATACTATATATATATATATATCGTTTTAAGAATTATGGAGATGAAAATGGACTCTTGTGTTTGTCTTTTGATAAAGTTCATTACACGCACCCTCTCAATTCGTTTCCAATCACTCTTTTCTTTCTCGAGATCCAAACTAAACCTTCCTTCAAGCATCTTACAAGGCCTTCCCTATTCATTTATCTCTCTATATATTGCCATCGAGCGAGCTTATGTCTACTAATTATATGTTAATTAAAATAATTATTCCTCTTTATTTTGTGTATTAGCGCCAAATCCAAAGAATGCATCTGTATCTTGCTGCACTGCCAGGTTCAAGATATCTTTGTGTATTAAGATTTCAGAATATTAATGCTCTATATATATTAATCAAATCATGATGATACCTGGGTTAGGCATAGAGTTAAACGTAATTTTCTGAATCCTTGGCTGATTTCCAACCTCATGTGAATGTGCTTGATTACCAAATCGTAATGGTCAGAGATAAAAGTAGGAAGACCATATTATATTACTCCGTCTGCATAGTTAGGTGAGTCGTGAGATTATACAAATGCATTCCCTCTTGTATGAATATAATAAATGTATATATATTATTTATATAGTCGGAAGGGGCTGATTTGCATGAATATAATAATACACAATGATTGAATATTTCAAAGGTGGTGGTATTAAACTAACGAGAAAAAGAAATATTAAAGATAGAGGCTAACATGACCAAACACCATGCACCTTTTTGACTAATACGGAGGAACTAGTTTATATAATAATCTTAAAGGAACGGGGTTAGGCATAAAAAAGGTCTGCTTCATTAATAAATTAGGTATTTGAACCCAAATCAGAGAAAGAAGAGATGATGAAACACTGTAATTAAAGAGGTTATGATTCTGTCCCAATGATTGAATGTGACGCCATAGTCAAGATTAGCATGCTAACCCATTTTCAAATCATGGTTTAATTTACTACCCTGTACTCTCTCATTGAGCCTGCTGACAGGTGTCCATTACACAGCAAGATGAAACCCTATTACAGTAGATCCGAGATCGAAGGATTTACTTTGTGTATTTTATTGGTCAATTCACTTTCAAATACTTGCTTTTAATAACAAAATTCATTTAGTTAAGGGGCTTAAGTAGTTAAATACGGATAAATCAACGTGTGCATGGCGCTAAGTTAAGGACTCTATATTGTCTTATGGAGTCGCGTAAACTATCATCGATGTCTTTCATACCTTTCATTCTAAGATTCCTCACTCTCTCTGTTTACATATATAAGATCTCTTCATATCTGACTTTGATTTTCCATTCAATGTATATTTAAGATCAAACACTTTCTGAAATATTTATTTCTCACATCATGATCCGTGTTTCCTTTTGGACACCCATGATCATGATATGTTGAAAGCCAAACTGACTAGGGATGCGAATTGGATTGAATCATTAAAGTGAGATATTTGGACTTATATTACAGACACAACACACATGCAAACTTTTATTTTATGCGTTTCTGGTTTAATTGGATGGTAAGATTTGGTTAACAACCCATCAAATTGTGGATTTAAAATTCCGCTGTTGGTGCAAAACCTTTGTTAGTGGTTGGTTTGTAAGTAATTGTTGTAAGTATTTATTGAGTGTAGAGGCAACGCAATTCGTTATTAATCCCTCTGTGATACGGTACGTCGTTTAGAGAAGTCAACATGCATGCATTAATGTTCAAATAATTTCTGATGGTATATATATGCAACTATACACAGCATCCAATCAAATATATGTTCAAATTTAATTACTTTTTAATTAAGAATTTAATTATGTAAATCCAGTAAGAGATTATTTGCGCTAGCTCTGGATCCATCATCACCAATTAATATATGTCCAGCTAATTAATTAAGTAATTTTTTTGGTTGATCATATGACTGAACTGATCAGTGCGTGAGATTTAAGATCAAGTTGCAATTAAAATATTGATATGTTGACTCATCAAATTCATTATATCGTTATCGTATACCTAAAGAGTAATGACTTTGGCCTACAAACATCTAAAATTAAAAGATTTTGCTAAGTTGCTGACTTATAAATATTATTTTATACAATTAAAAATTTAAATTCATTGAATGGTTATATATAAAGGCAGAGGGCAGGCGATTGCGCACTAAGCATGGTACTTGTAAGATCCTTTTCTTTTTTAGTACACACACCATTAGGTTAATATGTACGTTAATTGAGATTAAATGGCTCCAAATTAAAGCGTGACTTTAAAAACGCAAGACATGGCTCGTAGGTTTCATTTGAAGTTAAGTAAACTATACATAGTCAGAAGGGGCCAAACAAAAATACAAGAAGAGAAGAAGACTGTTGCTTCCAAGAAGGTGAAACTTCTCCAGAAATCGTTTGGACGACATCGGTAAATACACATACAAAGCTTAAAATATCAGGGACTGCGGATCTCAGTTGTCGTAAGCAATGACTTATAAAAGTCCAACTTATAGTGTTTTAATTAATTAAAGGTGGGAATTTGATTAATGCTACTACATATTATAATCTGAAACAGAGGGCGGTTGATTATTAAGGCCCTAGTCTTGCCTCTTCTCATTAGTACTAAATATTCTCTCTCCAAAATTTCCAGTTTCATACTTTCTCGTTCCCTCTTGTTCATGAATCCACATATAAATATTGTTTTCTTATAACTCTCTCCGCCACCCAATATCTAGTATTTTTTCTAGATCGTATTATCAGGTATTCAAACAATATCCGAATCAAAACTTTGCAATCAAGATGTCTCTCCCCATTAATATTTTTCAATAAGGTGATATTCAAATACAATTTACTCACTTTATAATCTCGCTAATCTACCGTCAAACTAAATAACCTTCCTCCGTATATCAATATTATGCCCCCACCTTCTTCAATTCACTCAAAGATTTTTTATTTTATTTGATCTTCTGAGATATTCCGAGAGCCCCAATCCCAACGCCATATGTGCGTGGCCTTTATGAGTGTGTGCATTTCAAGTATTGAATTATGAGGTGTGTAATTATAATATAGATAAAATATCAGACATGATCGTCATATCAGTCAGGTAAATCAATTTTATGAGTGATCCCAGATACAAAGGCGAACAGGATTAGGATTGTTATATTAAATTCAAATTGCATGTAAACCCTCCAATATTACAAAAAAAAATATCAACCCGTTCTGAATTTAATTAGTGAAGTAATGGGTGAGCTTAGTTATTTAATGTCCACTTATCTTATACATATTTTTTAAATAAATTAAAAACGCTGGAAGATGAATAATGAAGGTAGCATGTATTAGCAAGTTGACTTATGGGAACAAACAATATTTAGCAAACCACATGGGAATGAAGAACACGTATATTAATATAGAAGAACCTGATTCGTTCTGATATGATAAACTGATGCATAATATTAAGGATCAAGTGCTTATCTTATCTGTCATTAATCCAGTCGTTACATAATTGATTGGGCATCGTGTATTTCATCATTTTGCATGTACTCTTTTTTAAAATTAAATAAATTAATTAATTTCAAATCCGTGAGATCTAGTTCCATTGAGGGGAGAAGTTTCAAGAGTAAATTTTTACAGTGTTATAATGAAGAGAAGTGTATACATATGTAAGTTACCATCAACAGTCTTAATTTTTTTTGTTTGTTACAAAATTTTTTTAGAAAAAAGTTGGGTTTATCCACAATCCAAGGGTAGGCGAAGTCTCCCTTCCTTCTAGGCGATACTAATATCGGGTAAAGCGAGCTGTCTATTACCCTCAGGCACTCAGGAACTAGGATATCTCCCAAGTGTCGCGACTGAAACCACAACAAAGTAGCACTCCCCAGGGATCAAACACTCTCCAAATGGTCATATGTCTCACTCCTTCGCTAATTGAACGCACGATTAAACTTATGCTGATCCTTTAGTTTAGAGCAGGTTCTAGTTTTTTTTTTTTTTTGTGTGTGGATATAACTAAAGAATAGTGATGTTCTGAATTCTGATATTGGAACTTGGACCCTCCTTTTTGGGCTACCCAATGGATATTATAAGCCCATCAACTTGTGAGATGTGGGAAATATGTCATCCACGAGTATAAGTTATTGAGAAAATTAATCCACCCACCCCTATAATTTTATCTTATTTTGAATCAGGTCTCTATAGTTTTTTTTTCCTTTTACTCAGTCCTTTTTATGCTATGTTTTTGTTACCTCTCAGTTCTATTTTATTCCAATTTGTTTTCTTAATATTTCAAAATTATTTGAGTGTTTTCAACAATGTCATCATAAGAAATGAAACACCTGTGTGTCGTGATAGAGAATCGTATAATTGCAGGTAAGGCTATCACGTTTAAGCGGGTAAAGAGCGAAGCAAGACTTTTGTTCTGAATTTTTTATGAAGTAATAATGTAATATAGAAAGAAACATTAGAACGGTTTCAAATACAAGAAGAAATGAAGACACAGTTGAAATACAATAATATTAATGGAAAAAGTGAAATAGATAATAGATTTAAGAAGTTAGATTGAAACATACCAACGGAGGTTAGTCTGAGAGGTAAGAAGCTCGGTATCGCTTAAACGAGATCTCGAGTTCGAGCCTTAGCGTATGCAAAAAATCCCCGTTAGAAAAATCATCTACCATAATTAGGTGCGCGACGCGGATCGAATCTGGATATAGTCGAGATAAAACTACAATAAATTGAGTGGATAACTAAAAAAAAGATAGGACGCCCGATTGAAATTTGTTTTAAAAACATTAAGAGTTGAAAGTAAAACTTACAAGAAAATTAGAGCAAAATGGTTTTTTTTCCCATGATACGTTACAAATGGTATATTTCATCAGATCACATGATTCACATTGAATACCAAGTCTTAACGTAGGAAATCGGCATTACGAGAATTTGTTTAATGAAAACGGAAATTCCAACTCACATGCGTGGCTTGGGAAACCCTCGACAACCATATCTAACACTGTCACAATATCTCAATAGTTTAAGGCCTTACTCAAAAGCATCACCAAACACAACGTTTTTTATATTAGGAACAGTGAAGTTCAGGCTTCGGAATTTCTTCCCTTTTGCGATGTCAGTTCTTGATTCAAAACGCTTCCAAACATGCGAGGGACATCGATAGGTAATTATAATAAATAATCGTGAAACGGTAAAAACAGCTACATGACAGGGACACATAACTAGGTGGTATGTTCTTATCACACAAAACATACAAGACGTGTCGAAGCAACAATGCAATTTACAAACTAGAGAGATTCCTGCATTTCACATCAGGAACTTAGGCACTTAATTAGGATATAACAACATAAGCACACCCATAATAAAGTGTCTTGTGGGGTTTCATAATTTGTTGGACAGTCTTGAATCAAAAAGTTAATCAACATAAATGGCCCCACAATAGGAAACACACAAACAGTAAATAACAGCGTGAGGAATAAGGCAGCTTCATGTAATGTTGGATAGAATGTGACGAGTGAGGCTGCCTAGTTCCTACTCTTGCTTTTCTCCACAGCCCTTGGAGCTGCAAGGAAGCACAAAATATAAGTGAATTCGAATCAGATATGGTGATTTAAAAGGCAAAATAAAATTGATAGTCTCTTCAATGTAGCTATATCTTGGTAGAAAACAAACAAAAAATATATAGGCAGATAGTTGATTTTTCAATGCAGGATTTAGAAATTTTATCTTTTAGTGACAGGTGACCCTTGGACGGCCTTACAAGTTAGCCAAACTCTGGAGTAACTTTATGTTTTCTTTGATCCATATGGCAGCAAGGTTTTGTTTCAACCCCTTTTTGAATGTTTGATCATTTAACTATGCAAATTAGTTACATGGGAGATCTTTTCGACTTTTCTGATATAGTTCACTAAAACCTTGTTCAGATTCAGAAAAGTCCCGTTTACATCATAGATGGTTGGGAACAAAATACTAACCCAGACCAATAGCATCGGAACTCTTCATGATCCTCAGCCTCCTGCATGTATCAATGAACATCCTGCAAATTGTTGAAACATCAGATTCATGATTGATAGCAAACATTACAATAAAGCAAATGTGATGCAACTTTCTCTAATGAAAGATTCCTACTGGCAAGCGAAAACACCAACCATCGTATACTATCCAATGCGCTAATTCTCAAAAGGGGAACAATTCCGTCAGATCAATAGGTCATTAGTAGTACACAATGTTGTGGAACAACTTTTACAAGCTAGTGTCAATCAATGAAAATCTTCATAACTTGAAATAAAAGGCTAGAGCCAGTGAGATTCCTTTGGTTTGATCAGCGCATGCATGATATGCATAATTTTTTGAATTCATTTCTGCTGCAGATACGCACTATAAGTTGCAATCATGGCATAATTCCAACTTTTCATGTCAAATGTAAGCTTAGAATCACTAGAATCTATAGATGGAGCCAGATTTGTAATATCTATTAAGAACACTAAAATTTCACCACATAACAACATGAAAAGATCCACAATGTTACAAGCAACATGCTTTTGTTTTACAAACTTCTTATGCCTGAAAAGTTTGCTCTCATGATAAAGAAATACCAATTAATTAAAATAAATCAAATTCATTGACGTGTTGGAACTTACTCCCAAGGAACATCTCCCACAAGCATCCAGTCCCCATCTTTGTCCTCATAGGTTAGGACAAATTCAGACCCATGAAGCAGATCCTTCAGCTTGCTTTCATTTAAAATCTCCCTGACTAGAGTTCCATGGGAGCCGTATTGACCTGAAATCACAGTGAAACATGCAGTAACTCGATCCATGCAAACGGATCATGATCTTTTTTAAGCGCTAAAAAAGCTCATGTATGATTAATTAATTTCTTACCTATGGTAAAACAGCTGAACATCTTCTCCAGTGCGGATGACAGTTCTGGATATGCAGAGTAGTTCTTCAAATCTACTTTCCTTAAATATGGAGCACCATCCATACTGACTTTGATGAACAATGCACCGGATCCTGCTTTTCCATCTACTTCTTCAGTATTCTTTGAAGTAGTAGCCAGAGAATTCTTCCTAAATGATCTTATAGGAGGCCAACCTACAACCTGGGCCCTACACCACAAATACACAAGGATAATTAGATATCATTTCCATAGCTTAACCCCTCAGATGAATTGATACTAACAGCTACGTGATTCAGCACAAGCTACAAAAACTGTTTAAGTATCGGTGCCTCACAGCCCTTTGTTCCTACTTTCTGCTTACTTGGTAGCTGGTGCATTGCCATTGTTATTTGCAGAACCTTCGAGATTTGCTCTAGTTTCATTGACAGAATGAGGCCTCTCAAGTGTTGCCTTTGTTGGTGTTACTTCTTTGGCTTTGGCTTGAGCCCCGAGATTCTCAAGTATAGAGCCAGTTTTTAATCCCATGTTATGAGAAGGCCTGGGGGACATTACATTATTGGCCTCTGAATCAGCCAGAAACTTTGCCTGCATACAGATTCATTGGGGACTTTTAGTGCTGGGCCCAACATTTAACAAATATATATCCTTCAATTAAACCAGTATTTACCTCTGAGAACCCATTCATGGCATCTGAGAACCCTCTCTTGCTGCCCAAAACAGCAGTCTTTGTTGAAGAGTGGTGATCATCGGTTAATGGGCGCAATGGAAACAAGGATTTCTCATTCAATTGAGTTGAGCTTCTCAAGCAGAGATCCGAGTCTCGGTCAGGAGACTGAGATCCTGGAAGACCAAGCCTCAGCTCTGTGGCTTTTAGGTTTAGGTTACTTTTAGTCTTATCTGAGTAGGACTGGACTGAGCTGTCCACGGTTGAAGAATCAGATAATCCCATATAGTTGCGTTCTTTTAACTCTGTGGCATTGAGGCGTGCATTTTCAGCGGCAGTTGAGGAAACCAGCAAAGTAGCATTGGTTTTACCTTCTTCCTCGCCTATGCCGAGCAGCGGCGGAGACATCAGAATTCAAAAGGTAATCACCCAATTTTGTCTGCCCTATCAAACACCATAACATTTAGCATTGTTCAGGAAAAAAAACGAATGTTTCAGTACTTTAATGGTATCACACAACCAGAACATCCCGGTTTTAAAGAAAACAATACATGGAACAAAAAGAATTAAATAACAGCTGACTGCTCCTGAATTGTTCTTATAATCAGCCTCAGCAGCTTGATTCCCAAAATTTCCGTAACCTATAGAAGAACCACCTTAATTTGTGCACAAAATATTTTCTAGTATATACACCCAGAATATACATGTTAGGGTAATTTTTTTTTTTTGGGTAGAGTAAATTTATTAGGAGTTGCTGAAAAACAACTAAAAGAGAATGAAACGTACTAGGGTAAGTGCCATTAAAGATAAAGAGAGGAAATTATGATTTATGATCCCAGTCTTTGTTAAATCGTACTGTGGCGGCAAAAGACCTTACAGGTGGAAGATTCGACTATATGCTGACAATGGACTTGAATAGTAGAAACTAGCAAACCCAGAATGATAGTAACAGGTACAGAAATCCAGTGAAGAGAAGCCCCGAGCCCTTCAGGCAACCACTATTCTCAGTTTAGTCGATCAGAAAACAGAGCTAAAATGAAGAACTGATACCCCTCATCCAAAAAAGAAGAAAAAGGACTAAATCCCGCGAAAGAATTTTGCAAATAACGAAAAACTTACTTTGGAATGCTAATCATGTGTTGAAAATAAAATACGAGGAAAGGGAAAATAAAGTCATACCAAGTGGAAAGCAAAAGCAGGAGCAAGAACCATTAAGGACTGCATAAAACAGCAAGAAAACCCGCGGGCAATTGCTTGATTTGACCAGTAGAAGAAAACAAAACTTGGAAGCAAGACTTATAAAACGAAAGATGACAAAGTTTTACCTGTACAATTAGCAGATCAGAAAGATGAAGGAGAGAAGGGCGATTGAGTGAGAAAACACGCAGACTAGCTGAGAGAGAAAGAAGACGGAGCTAAGGACCCTCCATTTGTCACAAAGTAAGAAGAGCTTATTTGCCGGCCGATGTGAAGCTCAATGCATTAAAATAAGGCTTTAATAAAAAAAACAAAAAAAAAAACAAAGAGAGAGTGTCTTGAAAAAAATACCCCTCCCTTTATTTTGTTCTCCTTTTTAATTTTTAATTACGGTATATCCTGGACATGTTTATCAACTTGGAAATGAACCATTCTATTCCCTTCATTTATTTATATTTTATATTACATGTTAACCAGAGACATTATCTTATATGCGAGTACTATATGAATTTTGATAAATAAATAAATAATCCTTGTTACAATTTGAATAATATGATTAGTTACAAATTATACTGACAAAACCAGCACAGCCCAACAAACAGTGAATCTCGACTCATCGCACAATACTGTCTTTGGATATTTCGTATTTTCCGGGGGGGGGGGGGATGTCAGGGCAAAAGGCATTTTAGGGCAACTATTTGTTAGTTTGATTAAGAATAAAATGGAGTATAAAGAGATATATACTTTTTGCGGGAATAATGTGTAATTGTAGTGGAATGTTACTGTTGGAGTATTTGTCCTTCTAAACTTTATATTATTTACTTGTTTTTGCCAGAACCATGTGGAGGAGTGCTGAAGAATCTTTTGACAGAAAATGGCAAATGCGAGGGATTACTCCCTAAAGTGGAAATGTGTCCGTCCGTAGAAGATATATTCTTGCATGCTTTGTTCCTCTCGCATTCCTCCGTTATCAGTGTGTGTCGTGATCATTGGCACATATAAAAGATATGTATATATATTCCCTTCAATCCGATATATAAAAGAAATTGATGACCCTCAATGTAAATTATTTAATATAAAAGGGCATTAATTATGACCCTTCTTTGCAACTTTATAGAACGAACTTATCAAAATCCAAGCTTTTAAAACTAGGTCAATTTAAAGATGTATTCCATTTTCGAATCATTTTAACTACTTCACACTGATTTCTTTTTATCCCGATAGAGTAATTAGAGTTATGAATACTCTCTATTTAGGACTCTTGCGATTAGGTGTGTGTATTTATTTGTATATACGGTTCTCGTTCCATGTTACCTTAGGTAGTTGGGAAAATAGATCTGAGATGACCGTGTTGCCCCGAGTGAGGTAAGTTTTGACTTTTGGAAAACATGCCTGCTGAATGCCATGATGGCGCTATCTGTCTCTTCATGTATGGTTTTATTTATTCGTTTTACTACTGTTTTATTTGTGATTAGCTTTAATCGTGGCGTAGCTTTTTATTTGCTATGAGCGAGCGAAGGAAAAAAAGGAGCGATATGAAGAAAAAATATACCATGCTTAGTCACAATACAGAAATATAACAATAATTTCAACCACTGCCTCTTTTATTTGTTTTTTTCTTTTAATTCAAAGGTGGCAATATTCCCTCTCCAATTTTATACACAGACACCTTATTTAATTCCACAAATACCCCCACACCTTCACATGCATGGATTCCGCCCGTTACTTTTACATGTTATTAGACCTAGAGCTCACGAGTTAAGCCTATTCTATGTGTAAAGGGGGTGAGCTCAAACTGGATAGGCTGCACAGTTTATCCTCTCTTAGTCCACTAATTTTTTTTTATAATTATTAATATTATTATTTATTTTATTCAAATATTATTTTAAATATTTATACTATCGAATATTAATAAAAATAATTACTTATTTATTAATATATATTAACAAATTATAATTAATTAATATTATGTTAATATTTATTTAGATTTATAGTTATAAATTTTAAGATTTTTTTATAATTTTTTTTTGACATTATTAATTTTTTATTAGGTTAATATAACATTAAAAAAATTAAAAAATTAAAAATATTAAAAAATAAAAAATAAAATATCAGGTTATATAGCCCGTGGGTTAACCTGTCCTCAGGCTGATAAAATGCCAATGTAACTCCGCTTTTCAACTTACGAGTTATAGCAGGCTAGCTTGTAATTGACAAACTAATTTATTTTTTCAGCTCTAATTAGACCCGTCTCATTTTACTCATCAGGGGCAAATAAATAAATCCACGTGTACCACCCATCCCAAAAGTTATCCCCTCTTTATTCTTGATCCCTTCGTAGCAAGGCTGAGAATGACCCATCAAACTTCATTCATTTCTTTTGATATCACTAGTCAAAAGGGAAAATTGTTGAAATTTTTTTAATTATAAAATCTATTATTTTAAATTACTCAAAATTTGTTTTAGAGATATAACTCTTTTAATTATTTATAACATATTTTTAACTGTATAAAAAATATAAAATATTTATATATAACAAAAAATACGTTACATACAATTAAACGAGAATTATACCTGTTAAATATGAGTTGCACATGTTAAAATAGCTTAGTTTTTAGTACATTTAAACAATATATTTTACAGTGAAAAAAAAATTAACAACGGTCCCATAACAAACTTGAGTAAACTACCTTTGGGAAATTAATGATTATCGTAAAAACAACAGAGGTGATCCTGATGTTTCTAACTTTTTGATTCTGATAATCTTAAACATGTTTATGGGTAATTTTTTTCCATAAATAAAAAAAAGAGTCAGTTGTGGGGAGATTTATGTAATTAATTATTATGTGGGGGCATGGGTATCAAAGAAAAGGAGCGTGGAGTAAGATATACGCAGGAGGCATTAAGGAGGGAAGTGGGTGGAGGCCGGAGGGGGCAAGAGAGATGATGCGTTAGGGGGACAAGAAAGCGGCTTTTATTTTTGAATTGCCGGGTTCACAACGCGACACTTCACACCCTTCACTTGCTCTCACACTTCCCCTCCACGCTCCCCTCCTCGCGCGTCACCCTCACCGATCAATCCCCTCGCTTCGCACAGCCTTTTCTATGTCCCGGTTAGGACAGCGGGCCCCGTGGCCACCGGGATCATGCTGTCGCTTTTTTGTGTGAATGTGCGATGCACGCGTGTGCATGGCTTCCATTGTCTACATTTCACAAGATATTTTATTTACATTATATACTATTGAGTTCAATATGGGCATTTTATTTACATTATATACAACTTTTTAAGCGATGAATAATAATTAAATTAATATTTATTTCTAGTCGGTTTAAAACTTAACATATTGTGCCATTAAGTAGAGAGTAAATATAAAAAGAGAAATCAAGTTTTAGTTACATGGATTTTGTTACCTCCTTGATTTAATTCGTGTGTTTTTCAACATTATGACTTGTATTTATAAAAAAGAAGAAGAAATACTCTAATTTATCAACTCAAGTTGATTACTCTCTTAAATGTAACATCTTAGTTGAAATAGGCATAGCCTTTACCTTGAAGGCTTTGATTCATTCGGGAAGATAATCTCTACAATCAACAAGCCTTCTCGTCGCGCTTAAGAAAATGTGGTATGATTTTTAGATCAATTTTAGGATACGGTCTCTTCTTGTTGTTTTATTCTTGAGGGCGAAATTCTGGTGTTCTGCTGATTTTGGGAAGCATGATTAATGGGCAACTTGGTACGCTTTGTGGTTAAGCACAGGAGAAGCACAGGGAGCATCATGTAAATTTACTGTTCCGCATGTTAATATTATGATGTTTCCGCTTCTGAGCCGTTAGATCTTCAACACCCTCATCATCTCACCCGAACTTCCTCTGTGACGCCACGCGCACGCCATCTTCATGCCCTCTTTTCACCAGCGTCATTTTTTATAAATAAAATGGAGATGAGAAAGGTTAAAAAGTACATGTATGGATTGTTATTTACTCACTCTTATACCTTTTTCATAAGTCGTAGTCTATAAAAATAATTATGATTTTAAATATAAGTTGTTTTGTAATAATTTGTGGAATATAGAAGAAGAATGTCGAAATGATTGTATTGAGAATATGACTAAACATTTGATACAAAAAAATTAGCCAAATCAGTTCTCATTACCCAATTCTGGCTGTCTTCTCAGCCCTGCTTAAACATCTTTATGTTAAATGTGCTCAATGAATAATTAACAAATGTATTTACTCAAGTGGACGGGACACAGGCAAAATTATTAATATAAAATATATTTAATTAATTTAAATATATTAAAAATTAATTAAATTTATTATTTATAATAATTGTGTATTAATTTTCTTAAAATATTTTATTTAATTATATACATTTAAACTATTGTTAATAAAAATCTTATTAATATGTATAATTATATAAAAATATTTTTTTAAAATATAATTTTAAAAATAAAATAAATTAAAATATCATATTCATGATTAAAAAAAATTTCATATCAATCTCTTATATATGATACTGGAGGAGCATGACTTCTCTTTTTACTCAAGAACGTAAGGGAAGAAAGACATGAGACTCAGATGGTTGAACGACAACTGGATGGAGCATTAGATGTTTGATGTTGATGACCGAGGATTTTCTGTGACCCGGTGGAAACTCTTAATTACAGGATACCATAAATAATTTAAGATGATTGGATAATTTTAAATTATCCTGTCATGTTAATTATTCATCCCAGTTTAATTCGTGAATGGTTTTAATTAAACGTTTCCTTAATGGGCCGCCCTTTTCGAAGAGATCTCATGGAGGGTCAACGGTGAAATTGTAGGCGTTGAAAATGAAAGCTCTGTCTGCTTACAAGTCCTTGGATATATTTATTTGTTATTCTGCCGTCTTGTCAATTCTGACTCGTGCCAGGCACGTGCTTGGGCTGTTTTTTCTGGTTGGATTTAATATCTGATTCCAATAAGTAATTCATCCGTATCAGTATTAATTAAGTCGGGTTATTGTACAATAAATACCTGTTTTTTATTGATCTACATGCCGCGAATCATGTATTGCATCATACTTTCATGATCCAAAATAAACTATGCAGACAACTAAAGTATCGTTTGTCATTATATTTTTCCTCCCTTTCATTTGATGCTTGTCTCTGCTTTATCATCCCACTAGCTCGAGAATAATGATAATGTTTCTCTTTTCTCTAATAAAGTAATGACATTCAATTGAGATAGTGGCTCGTGACCGAACCAGAGGGTTTAGAAATAGTTCCTTAACCGCAACTTTAGCCTTGATTTAAATTATTGGATTGTAAGTTGTTCCTTTGGTGATAGTAATTAACTAAGACAGCCAACTACGATCAAATAATTAAACTTATAAAAATCCACTCCCGTTGTGCCTAATATGAGACAAAAATAAAAATAAAATTTCCGACATAAAATGACTGTTCTCGCCAAAAATATGTGCAATGATGTGTGTGCCTGTGTTTTTAGATAATAGAATATGAAAAAAATTGATTATAAAGTGATATTGAATAATATATTGTGTAACATAAATTTTATATAAAAAATAATTTTAAAAAAATAAATGTTTGAATTATTGTTATCCTAATAAATTTTTTATAAGTAAATTATTTCAAGAATGTGAGATAAAATGATAATTATATAAATTGATAATATAACAAAAATATAAAAAAAAGGTAAAGTTGGCATTCCACATGTTAAACATATGAAAAAACGCCATGGAAAATGTTTATTGAAAATCCTAGTTTCAAATGTTTAAATTGTGTTTTTTTTAACAATCACTTCTGTAAATATAAGATATACTTGATTATTTTATAACTCAGACTATAATTTAGGTCCAAAAATACTTATTGTATATCTAACCAAACACTCACGATGTATAATTAAAACACATTGTCACATCTCAATTTACAAAAAAAAAAAAAAAGGAACAAAACGTACGTAGGGGATAAATGAATTATTCAGGGCAGCAGAGAGCAAACAAGATGCACTCTACATCTAAACACATTACAACTATAATAACATATAATAATTGTCGACAAAATGATTTAAGTCCAAACATATAGATTACCATGGGAGAGAAAATTTATCCGAGTGACAGGCAAAACGGGTTCTGAGATAAATTATAAAGGAGATATGAGATTTATGCTGTGTGTTGATTAATTAAGCTCCAATTCCCTCCTTTCCATGCTATTTTCGTCTTTGTGTGTGTTTGGGAGCCCGGTTATAGAATCAATTTTAAATAAAATCATGGTTTTGTGAGATTTTAGCCAAACATCAGTTTATTGTTCCAGAATCGATTTACACCCAAAACCACGGTTTTATATTGTAAACCATGGTTTTGGCAACAATCTGACGGCACCCCCAAATTGAAAGAAAGAAATGAGATCAGGAGAGAGGAAAGAGATAATAGTGTGGGTCCCACACCATTACAATATATATTTCTATTTTTTTTCTTCTCTTTTACGTAATTATCAATTTTGTCTATGTCCATTTTAGTAAATTGTCAATAGAAAATTAATTATGCTACTAATCATCCAAATATCTCCAATTTTTAAAATCACTTTTTTTCCAAAATCTATTCTTTCAAAATCTATTCTCCAGAATCTATTTTTCAAAAGCTAATCCAAACACTGTTAGAAAATAAACATCTCAAACATATAATAATCAATCCAGACTATCATTTATACAAATACAAGATGCAGCAAAAACTTTAAATTACCTCTTTCCATTACTTTATTGATCTAATCTCTGAGAGGATCTGGAATGAATCACGGACACCTATGAATCAATAAAGAATGTCAGATAATCAACAGGTTCTTCCAGCTGGTGATTAGGCACAGTGATGGCAACTGTGGAAACTGCCGTCACCAGTAGGGAACCTTCGAGAGGGAGCAGAGAAGTAGGTCTCGCTCTGGACTCAGAGAAAGCAGTACTGAATCAATTGTTTTTGTGTTATGTTTCCACCATCAGGAAAGCAACCTTAAATAAACTGAGTCCCCAACCCATCTTGGACCGGGCCTAATGACTACGGGCCACACTCAGAAATATTTATTAATTATCCTAATTAATATATAAATAGGTTATATAATTATAATAAATATGTTACATTCTCCCACTTGGCCCGTATACTCAATGTCATTGCCCTGTCTAGGTACACTGATGTCATGCTACAAGAATCATGGCGATAAGTTCCCTATGATCGAGTATTACCTTCCATGTATTACAGGTAGCACCATCACTTAATGGGTATCACAATATACATGAACTCAATGTTCATTCGGTTCCTATCTCAATGTTTATCAATTTCAACAGCACAAATGTATACAATCACAAATTTGAAATGATAAACCACAAAATGTAATTTCATTGCTCATACCTCCACTAAGCAAAAGTTGGACGAAGTCCCATATGAGTTACATGTGTCACAAAGACGTTCGACTTCAATCCTTTTGTCAAAGGATCAGCCAACATATCTAATGTACTGATGCGCTCAACGGAAACCTGGCCATCCTGAACTTTTTCTCTCAAGCAAAGGAATTTAAGTTCGACAAACTTGCTACGACTCTTATTCCTTTTGTTGTTCGCTATGGCCACCGCAGCTGCGTTATCACAGTACATTCTGATTAGCTTAGAGACTGAATCCACAATTTTAAGCCCAGCAATGAAATTCCTTATCCAAATAGCTTGTGAACTTGCTTCAAAACACGCAATATACTCAGCATCACCGGTAGAAGGAGCTGTTTGAGTTTGCTTAACGCTCCTCCATGATATAGCTCCTTCTGCCAATAGGAAAATGTATCCAGATGTAGACTTATTCGTGTCTACGCATCCTCCAAGATCTGAATCTGAGTATCCAATTACGTCCAGATTGTCTGTTCTCTTATATGTGAGCATGTAGTGTTTAGTACCTTGTAAGTACCTAAACACTTTCTTTGCAGCCGTCCAATGTGCTTCCCCAGGATTACTTTGGTATCTTCCCAACATACCCACAGCAAAAGCGATGTCAGGTCTTGTACAAACCTGTGCATACATCAAGCTTCCTACCGCTGAGGCATATGGGACCCTTTCCATCTGTTTCCTTTTAAGCTCGGTTTCAGGACATTGCTTTAGACTGAGTTTATCTCCCTTTTCAATAGGAGCCACGTTAGATGAACAGTTCTGCATTCTGAATCGCTCAAGAATCTTGACAATGTGGGCCTCTTGAGACAAGCCCACAAGACATTGGGTTCTATCTCTATGGATCTTTATGCCAATGATATAAGATGCCTCACCCATGTCTTTCATGTCAAAACTCTTAAACAAAAACTGCTTCACCCCACGCAATAAACCCAGATCATTGGTAGCAAGTAGAATGTCATCCACATACAAAATCAAGAATACGATCTTGCTCCCACTAGTCTCGTGGTATATACAGTCATCCATGATGTTCTCAACAAAACCAAATGATGTGATTACTTCATGGAACTTCAAGTACCACTGCCGTGAAGCCTGTTTCAGACCATATATTGATTTCTTCAACTTGCATACCAAATGTTCTTTCTCTTCTGCAACAAATCCCTCAGGCTGTTTCATATAGACTTCTTCCTCCAGTTCACCATTGAGGAAAGCAGTCTTCACATCCATTTGGTGCAACTCCAGATCAAAATGTGCAACCAATGCCATGATGATACGGAACGAATCTTTCTTAGATACAGGTGAAAAAGTTTCACTGTAATCGATTCCTTCCACTTGAGTGAATCCCTTATCAACCAACCTAGCCTTGTATCTATCGATGTTGCCTTGTGAGTCTCTCTTGGTTTTGAAAACCCATTTACAGCCAATGGCCTTAGACCCACTAGGCAACTCTACAAGTTCCCAAACATGGTTGTTTGCCATGGAATTCATTTCATCAATCATAGCATCATGCCACAACTTAGAGTTCGCACTCTTCATAGCCTGAGTAAACGATAAAGGATCATTCTCAACACTGACATCACAGTCAACTTCAGCAGAATACACTACATAGTTATCAGGTAATGCCGGTCTCCTTTCTCTAGTTGACCTCCTCAATTCAACCGCTTGGGTTAACTCAGGTTGCTGAATAAGGACATCCTCTATCACATCTTGTGGTGGTTCCACTTGTGTGATAGGTTGACCATCCGGTATGTGTCCATCTTGTTCAGCATCGTCAACTTGAGCAACAGGGTCTACATCACGTTCAATGTCAATCCTAACAGTAGGAATGCCAATCTCAACTGTAGGATGATCATTAACTATTGACGTCCCCTCATGAACGATGCTAGTGGTGCGCTCTATGTGATCATCTAGTGGACAATCACTCCCACTAATCACATCATTCTCAAGAAACTTGGCATTCCTAGTGTATCTGCTATAATACTCACCACCACGATCTGATCTCACGATCTTGATTGGTTTCCCAATCTGTTTTTCTACTTCCGCTTTATATTCCTTGAAAGCAGCTAGTGCCTCACTTTTATTATAAAGCATGTAGACATACATGTATCGTGAGTAATCGTCAATAAAGGTGATAAAGTACTTTTGACCATGCGCAGTCAAATCAGGGCAACAAATATCCGTGTGTATAATTTCTAACAATTCAAATCTTCTCTCAGCTCCTTTATGTGACTTATTGGTCTGCTTACCTCTAATGCAGTCCACACAAGAATCAAACTCCGAATGGTTCAAAGATGGAAGAATTCCTTCTTTGTTTAACCTTTTAATTCTGTCAATGGAGATATGTCCCAATCTCCTATGCCACAGGCTATAAGAATTCTCATCGATGACACTTCTCTTAGTACCACACAAAACAATAAAAGATTGAGGCGAATCATAAATAATTTTAAATAAGCCATCAATCATAACTAAATTCGCAATCAAAACAGAATCATTTTTCAAAGTCATAAGTTTCTTAGAAAGAACTAAATGATAATCAAATGGAATGAGTTTTGACATAGAAATCAAATTCCTTTTGTAAGAGGGAACATAGAAAACATCATAAAGTTCCAAAACATGATTATTTGAAAAGGTTATGCGAAAAGTTCCAACGGCTTTCACAGGATCTCCTCTCCCACTGCCTGAAAGGACAGATTCCTCATTGGGATGTGGAGGCCTGCTTGACAGAAAGCCCTGCATGGTAGTCGAAATGTGGATCATCGAACCAGTGTCAATCCACCAAGTGTCATCATTAACGCTAGAAAAATTAGATTCAAAAGTAACACACGATGAAAGCATACCTCTCATCTCCATTACATGTTACCTCACACCGCCAATACCTGTAAGCCTCTTAGCACATAATTTAGACATGATGGCACCACCCATCTGCTTGTCTGTCAGCTTGAATTGCTTATCTAAGGCTTCCAGGTACCCTTTGGCTGTGTCGCACTTAGGGAATGCTTCCCTAATGCTTCTGGTGATCCTTTGTTGCATAAACAGAAGAGATGAGTGGTTACTTCGCTCCCACATATTATACCTTTCCTTTGCCTCTCTGTCATCGGAGGCATCATCAGGTCTCAGAGGTTTTTCATACCTCAAGGCATAATCTAAGTCCAATAAACCAAGCTGCAGCAAAACATTATCTCTCCAGTCAGCATAGTTAATGCTGCCATCCAAGATTATTTTGTTGCTCACATCAGCCATAATCCTGGGGGTAGCAATTGGTTCTGCAAAAATAGAACAGACAAACGTACAAATAAGCTCACAAGAAAAAATTTGAAGCAATCACAAGTCACTGTGCCATGTATGCATGCTTAACTCAAATGTAGCACGCAAGCAATATAAATACGTATCACCAATGTCTACCTGTGGGCAAAGACATTAGCATAGCATGTATTTATCTCAAGTGATGGGACTAGAACGCATTTGTAATTAACTAATACCTGTGGGCTACTTAGAAAATAACAAGGCCATTCTATCCCACCTTGATTAAATGTACAATTATGAGATATCTACCTGTGGGCAAAGATAAATCATAACTACACATTTAATTACAATTGATATCCTAAATCCATATGTGATTAATGAATGCATGCAAACAAATTCAATAAACAAGGATGCTGTGGCTACTCCTCAAAGAATTGCATGCTAATCACAGATATCATTCATGTGCATTGAAAATCCAAATATGCACAATGTGATGGAGCAATTAATTCTCCCCTAATTAAATGTACAATTATGACATATCTACCTGTGGGCAAAGATAAATCATAACTATACATTTAATTACAAGTGATATTTTAAATCCATATGTGATTAATAAATGCATACAATAAAATCAATAAACAAGGATGATGTGGCTACTCCTCAAGAAATTGCATGCTAATCACAATTATCACTTTACGTGCATATAACTCCAAATATGCACAACTTAATGGAGTATTTAACAAATTAATTTAATCAACAAATGTGACTAAATAACTTAATTTAAATTCTCCCACTATTTCATGCATCCAAAAGATGTTTAATAAATTAATTTCAACTCAAGGTTTTTACAAAATCAAACAGTTAATTTAATTGCTAAAAGAGAAATTAATACATAAAAATAGACAATTAAATAATACAGAAAAATTAAAATTTGTAAACACCTTTTTCAGATATCAAAATAATAGAGAAATTAATTTAAACATTTACGGTGCATGTAATAGTAATTAAAATGGTCTGGAAAATCAAATTAAATGGCCAAAAATAAAATTTCGGAAATAAAACCAAATGGCCCATACACAATAGTCTAAAATAAGGCCCAAAACTATTTTCCAGAAATGAAACCAAAAATCCAGGCCCAAAATGTAATTCCAGAAAAAAAAAATTATATATATTGTACGGAGGCCCAGTAGCATTTTTTTTAATTTTTTTTTTGGCAGCCCAAATGCAGTACGGCCTAGCAGACAAAAAAAACTTTGTGTCTGCAGCCCAAATGGATTCTGTCGGCCCAGCAATAATAAAATTAAAAGAAAAAAAATCACTGCAGACCCAAAACAGTACGGCCCAGTGAATTTTTTTTTCTTTTAATTTTATTATTGCTGGGCCGACATAATCCATTTGGGAAACAGTACGGCCCAGTGAATTTTTTTTTTAATACTGCAGCCCAACGCATTAGTGAACCTGCGCTGAGTCGGGTTAGGTCAACCCGACTCAGCAGCCAGCGACCCGAGAGTGCAGGATTCGAGCAGCCGCGACACGCCAACTGAAGCTTCACGCCGACGATTTCTGCAGGTGGTTTCAACGGTGACTCGCACGGCTGTCTTCAGCGACTTCTCTACGTGACATGCACGGTGACACTCACGGCGAGTCCTGCTCCATTTTCTGGTGAGATTTGACGGTGATCTCACTGCGACACCCACTGGTTTACACCGACACGTCGACACTCACGGCAACGGCAACTCTCACAGCAACATGACAGCGACGAAGGCTCCATCTCTCTCAGGCGGCGAATGCACAGTGGCGCTCAACCTCCTTGTCGCTGCCTCTGTTGGTTCCACCAGCCGTAGCTTCTCACGGTAAGTTTGTTCTCCAGATGCCGGCGACCTCCAAACGTGACTCTCTCGGTAATCACCGAACAAATGGTTAAAGGATTAAAATAAATTATGATCTCAACATGTCCGTATAGCCCATATTCATCTCATATGATTATTCATGAGAATAAAAGATCAAAAAGTAAGGCAAAAGTGATCTTAAACCAGGCTCTGATATCACATGTTAGAAAATAAACATCTCAAACATATAATAATCAATCCAGACTATCATTTATACAAATACAAGATGCAGCGGAAACTTTAAATTACCTCTTGCCATTACTTTATTGATCTAATCTCTGAGAGGATATGGAATGAATCATGGACACCTGTGAATCAATAAAGAATGTCAGATAATCAACAGGTTCTTCCAGCTGGTGATTAGGCACAGTGATGGCAACTGTGGAAACTGCCGTCACCAGTGGGGAACCTTCGAGAGGGAGCAGAGAAGTAGGTCTCGCTCTGGACTCAGAGAAAGCAGTACTGAATCAATTGTTTTTGTGTTGTGTTTCCACCATCAGGAAAATAACCTTAAATAAACTGAGTCCCCAACCCACCTTGGACCGAGCCTAATGACTACGGGCCACACTCAGAAATATTTATTAATTATCCTAATTAATATCTACATAGGTTATATAATTATAATAAATATCTTACAAACACACCCTTTATAAATTTAACCACCGTCTCTACATAACAAGAACACGCAGTTTTTTTTTATCATCTAGAATAATTATGTAAATAATCTAGATTTTTACACGATTTTTTCCCCATGATATTTAAAATGGTTAAACATTGCTTCTCATTTTGCTTCCCATCTTGTCTAAAAGCGCTGAAATAACAAAAATAAGAAATATGAGATTAAATATAAAGGATTTAGAGGTCGCCTAATCCACGTTTAGGGTAAGAGATGGGTTGTCACAATGGACACATTGATTATGCGTGTTAATAAATAATGCCAAAATTGTGCATGTTTAATAATAATGCTGCTGTAAGAAAGCGAAAATGAGCATGAGTAACACTTCTAACAAAAGTCTTGGGTTTTTTTTTTTATAAAAAAATTTAAAAAAAAATTAGATTCACCTATAATTTAAAAATAAGACAAATTTTTTTTATAAATAATATTAATATTAGGTAAGCAAAACTGTTAATTATTTTTAAATATAAATTTAAATATTAAAAAATTATAATATTTTTTTAAATATGAAAAAAACAAAGTAATCTTTCCAAATAATAACATAAGGCTTGTCGAAGGTTTGTCAAAGGAGTATAAATAAATAAAGGCTGCACACCGGCAAAGAAATAACTCGTGCGGCTTCAACTTTAACGTTGAAAATCAGCACAATTATAAACAATAATAATCACTTGGGTGATGATTCCATTTCCTCAAAAAGCTGCCTCCAAATCTCACCCCCATATTCTAGAATAATTTTGTTCGATGAGTAGTTACCATTTGTTATGAGCATTATAGGTGGTCATAAAACCTAAGGCTTAGTACGTCTATATCCACACAAAAAAAAAAATTTACTCAACCCGATAAATATAGGATAGAGTTAGGTATTTGGTTATACTTTTTTAGGACTAAGCATAGGGCAAGGAGTTACCCTGCCCTACCCATGAGTACCAATTCTTTTATTTTTTTACTTTTCTCCCTATATACTATACTTGGAAAGAATAATATGGTAGTTACTGGTGATTAGAGAATCATTTTAGAAATATAAATAGGTAAGTACGTAAGTTGTGTCTTTTAATATTTATAACTATATTAATTTTTTCTTTTTTTTTTAACTTTATTAATCATAATATGGTTACATTACCAATTATAATTATTTATTTTATTTTTTAGATACTTCATCCTTGTCAATATTTGAAAAATTGATGTAAAGTTATAATTACAAACTATTTAGACTTTAAGCTTTTTTTTATATACAATAAATTTTAAGATTTTAATTATTATCTTTTTGTTACCTTATTTTTAGTGGATTATAGATATTATTTAACTCTTGAAGACATATGAATATGATATTATTTTAGAAATTTATAGTTACGGATTTTTTTCCACAACATGAGCATGACATTACAATTTGGGCATGCCCAGCCCGTCCAGGGCCCGCCCAAAATAGTTAGGGCTTTTACTTGGTAAGGCTAGGCATCAGGCTGCAAAATACAGCCCATACTTTTTTCAGATAGAGTACCGGACAGGGGGTTACTCTGCCCAGCCTTACCCATAAACACCCTAATGAGCACATACTTTGTATTACTTATTAATACTGGATATTAGATTGTTTGCTATGAAAAACGTGACGCCGAAAAGAAATTTTTTATTTAGCTACAATCAAATTAACATCTGCATCACAGATTATTAAAAATTGGAGAAAATGGGTGAAAAGTTAGTGTCTGAGGATTTTATTAGTTAAAATAACCTAACATGTTTTTATACACATAGAATAACGATGCTTTAAAGCTTTCATACATACAAAAAAAAAAACAATACTTAAACTCTGAGTTATTTTATGAATAAAAATTTAAAATAGAAACTTCATTTTCCTTTAAAATATATAGATCATGAGGGGACCTACTTTGGTTGTTTAAAATGATACATATGGCAGGTAAGAATACTAAGTAGTAATCATAGCTTCTTGTTTTTTTTTTTTTGGGTGAGGGTGGGGGAGCGGCCAAGCATAATTACAATGATTAGGCATAAGAGAAGAGAATGAAAATATTTATTTTCAATTAATTAAATTTTCTTATGAAGAGTTCAATCAAAAACGTTGTTGAAAAAAACAATACATATTCTAAAATTGCTCAACGAGAGCGAGCTACTCCACGAGTAAGATGGAACAATAGACCACAACCACAAATGGGCATGAAAAGTGAAACGGTAGAGTAGGTTGACCGTACAATGGCCCACTTTTACGGCCCGGCCGATTATAATTAAGCCCAAATGGCTTGTAACTTAGCCACAACCTTTATTTAAAAAAAGAGAGAATAAAAGCATATATAACTAACTACCCGTACCTTCATCATCAAATCTGTTATCTAAAGTGATGAAAAATACATTTTTTTTTCACTCACAAGTTAAATTATACCTGTTTAGATCATACATCTGCTACGCTGCTCATGTAAGTTAATGGAAGAGATAACGCATTTATTAGATATTGATGGATTGATTTGATAATAAATATGTAAAAATGTGATATACAGGGCATAGTCCCTATTTAATTTGTTCTTTGCCAAAACACTAAATCAACAACTAAATTCCTTCACTTTTATTGCTCGTATACGACTATGTTGATGTTAGGAAGGTGAAAATCAAATTCCATTCTATTATTGCTTCTTCTTATTTTCATAAGTACTATTTCAGATCTCGACAAACTTAAGATTTCTGTGGAGTAAACTTGGCATGAGGCGTTTGAAATTGTGTTGAATTTGGTCAAGATGCATGTACATGAATTTGACCCAAACAATTCGACGTATCTGGTCAATATGTGATTTTGATCAAAATCAACGTGTTACCATATGGGATTTGCTTGAGATTCAAAATTAGTTTCAAGTTTAAATGTCTTATTGGCCAAAGAGGAATAAGTTAGAATGGGAAAAATTATTTTGTTAGTTCTAAATGAATTACATATTTTACAAGATGCATGGAGTAGAGGCCGTGGTTAAATATAAAAGCATAACGCGTTGTTCTGTGTATAGGACAGGGTGATTGTTCGTCCTGCAGAAGCAGAACTGTGTAACATACGAAAGATGACTTTGATTTTGATTTTTTTTCCAGGCCTAAAACTTGAATTTTGGATTTCGAACAAGGGGTTATTATGGAAAATGATTCTTACGAACTTCAAAGATAAATAACTAGATTCATAACAATTTTTCATCAAATTAGTCTCCACTGATGATAACACCATTCTCCTAGAAAGGCGTCGTTTTAAGTCCCTGCATCAAAGAATTATACTGTGTATAAAATATTAAATGTGGCAGTAGATTTGGCCAGCAACATCATATTGCTTCATCCACCACACGACAATTTTTTTCTTCAGAATTCCGACACCCCCCCCCCCCAACTTCCTACATTAATAATCTCCCTGCTCTGGTCACCGTGATCCTGAAGAGCTCTTAGCGTTTGTTGGGCTTTATCGTCTTGAAGAAAATCCCAAGTCTTGATTCAAGCGCCACTGCAAAGATTGGTAGGATCATCTTTCAGAACTTGAATTGTAATATTTTCGTGTTTGGGAGGGTTACAAGGACACGCCATGGCTATGAACTTGGGAACCTCATCTCCTGGCATCAACACAGGCAAGCTCTGAGCCTCGTTCTGCTTCATCACCTGCAACAAAAATCCCTAACGTTATTTATGCTCTTTCACGGACAAAAGATCATCAAGTAATAATTATTAATAATGATAGTAAAAGGACAAGCTAGTTACCACAGGAGGGAGCGCAGGTTTGTGGAGAGAGGAAGGTGGTAAATCTGGAGAAGGGTGATGAGGAGTGGTGTGAATAAGGCCATAAGATCGAAGTAGAGAATGAATCTTATCCCAGTGCAAGCAGCAGCAGAAGAAGCAGGAAATGAAGAAGAGCAAGGTAAAGAGAAGAGCCAAGCCCAGAGGGAAGCCTATGGAGATTCTGGCCGACGATGTCTCCTCAATCTCCATCTCTCATGTAGTGTATGTGAAATAGTCCAAAGAGAGAGCGTTAAATAAAAGAGGAAGATCAATAAAGCAGGAGAGCTGCTTTACATGGATGGTGCTGTTGCCTTATGTGCTGATGATGGTGCACTATGTGGTTAGTGGAGGTGTGAGTGTGACATATATAGCATATATATTGAAGAGTGCGTGTGGTGATCAGGTATGGCAAGGTACAATGTCCGTTTAGTACGGAAAAGAAAATGGTTTTAGAATTAGTAGTGTTACGTATGTTAGATATATATATGTAGTTGATGGGAAAACTTGGCTTACGCTCTAAGGTTGGCGTTATCAGAGAGAAAGATCCACCTGAGCTTTAATTAATAACTAGTAAGTACATTGATAATCAGCTAATAAAACAAAGTTTAAGCCTTTAATGCAATAACCTTCCTGATAATGGTAAGCTCAAATTGGGATGTAGACAGTGTTTGGATGAAGTTAGCATAAGAGGGAAGGGAAAGCCAAACATGTCATGATTTAGGAGTAGGAATTTTGTTTTGGGCGTTCCCAACACGGAATTGAGAAAAGTAAACGGAAAGGACTTGGTTTGGTAAACCTTTTGCTCCAAAATGGAAGTGCGCTGGCATGATGCTGGTGTTTGTGTTTGGTCACAACAAGCATGGAAGAAGGGAAGTGGAGGGGGGTACGAGTGTTAAGCACGGCCACTTATAAAGGTTCTCCCTCCACTCAACATGTCTCGCACTTAATATTGCGCCAACGTGTAGTTTACTTCCCCAAATCATATCTTATTTAATTTTATACAGATTAGGTGATGGTCTATATCAAGTTTGGGGCTCTGAGGGTGAAAGCATTATTATTTGTCTCCAACAATATGCTCTCGCTATCACCCAAAAAAAACAATGGGCGCTTGCTAAGTTAAGCTTTTTGCTAGCGCTCCTTTCCATACTCGCAGTCCATGACCTTGGATTTCAACCAGGCAAAATGTGTGGGGAGAGAATGACACGTAAGGACCATTCCAAGAGAAAAATATTATTGAAAGACCATGAATTTCCCTAATGATGGCGAAGGGCTACGGAACAAAAAGTAGATGGATAAAATTCACTTATGTGATTAGCATAATTGTTTTAGATTTTGAAATACTAATTGCAACTACGTCGTCATCTATGAAAACTTCATTATAAATCTAAGAAGCTCAATTGTGAAATCCCTCCGCAGCCCGCAGTTTATGGTGTTTTTTCTTTTGTTTTTGGATAAATAAAAATTTAAGTGGGTTCGGCACCTATTCCTCACTAAGGCTAAGACGCAGCTCTAAAACTCAGAAAGCGTTTATAGAGAACTTATGAAATCGCCTACTAAATAAACTTTTATAACGGCAATAGGAATCGAACTCTCATTTTTATATGATATAAATCTATTCCTTATCATCTATAATAAGTGTTGTTTATGATTGAGTTGGGCTCACGTGTGTACAGGTCCTATTTCTTGAGAAAAGTCTATAGGATAAAAAAATATATTTATATTCTATAAAAATATAAGTTCAATTTTTTTTTATAATAATTTATTTAGTAAATAATTTTATAAATCTCCTATAATTTTTTTTAACTTTTAGGGCCATACCTTAATTTTAATAAGGATCGATATTGACTCTATTTAAATTTTTCTCAAAAAGAAAAATTCTAATTGCGGGTTTAAAGCTTACCGTATAATTTTGATGGCAACCTACTGTTGAAAAATGTCCTTACACTAAATAATAACCAAGAGCCATTTCTAAAAGCGATCCAGACAAAAAAAAAAAAATCCCAACTTTACTCTTGTCACAGTATCTATATATGCAGAACATCGTTGACTGCCCGTTCGTATGCACATTCTTCTCTCTACAAATTAAATCTTACTGCTAAACATAGGGAATTCATGGCCAATACTAACTATATATTTTCTATCATTCATAAATTTCATCACATCCACATAATAAACAGATACAATAATTCAGTCATCCACACAGCTTTTCAGTTTCCCTCCACAGTACTAGATTGAAATGTACTCGAGAGAGAGAAAAGGCAATTTATTGAAACAGAAGGCACGTTGCTTCTGATGAAGAAATGATTTACTACTTGTATGGATCAAAGAGAGAAAAGAATTATTAGCTATATCATCTTTCACTTAGAATCCTCAAATATATAGTCAAAAATCCCTTCTCCTACTTAAAGCTATAAATTAAAGTACGGTAGTTTCTGTCTTTGCTTTCTTCACATCTTGTTCTCACAAACATCTTCCCCCATATCCTGCGCTTCTAAATAACGCTTGCTTTATATCTCCCGAACCCACTATCGTCGTCTGCTCCAATTCCTGTTTCACACACAAGTTTAAATGTTACTCGAATGCTAATTAAAGGATGTATGTTCAAAATAACATAAATAATTAAGTAATATCACGTACCTCTGAGCAAGAAGCCTGCATCGTAAAATCATTGAAGCAGCTGATAACACATTGCTGAATCTCAAGCCCAAAGGCTTCCAAGGTGTTCACTGTTGATAGCAACAAGCCTGGCTTCCCTGCGCAGCATATTTCAACCCTCGTGTCCACATTCCTTCTTTCCACATCAAACTTTTATATATAAACGAAATAAATAAGTTAATTTGGATATTTCCATGCAGATTTTGATTACGTCAAAATATAATTAAGGACGTTGGTAGGTAAATACCTTGGGTGAATTTCTCACTATGATTTCATTTGGTTTCGCATCCTTCAAAACTCCCGACGTGTTTGAATCCAAGTCTACTTCTTGCTGCAAATCTTTGATCTTTTCCAGAAGTTCTTTCATGTAGTCTATCGTGTCTCCAAGTATAGATGTTCTATCCATCTGAAAAGATCACAAGCAAATTAAAGCACAAACTAGCTCAGCAAAACGACCCCAGGGGGATAATGCGTTTGATCGATGAAAATTCTGAACTTTAACTAACTTACTGCCTTACCTTACTAATCTTGGGGACAATAGATCTTAGCATGGAGAGACGATCATTTAGCCTCTTTCTTCTTCTCCTCTCAGCCATTAGATTCTTGGAGGGCTGTCCCAGCGGTTTCTTGGGTCTATTCTTTCTTTCCAAATTACAAGTGCCCATGTTGAAAACTGGCATTATTTCAGGAGAATGGCTGATGGGCTCTATCTTAAATGTCGTTTTGAGCTCCAAACTCTGAAGCTCGCAGTCCTCCATCGTCATGGACGACGACGACAAGGGTTTATTGTTGTCTTGAACCAGAAAAGGAGGGGTGCTAAGTGAAGAAGTTGTAGTATCAAGAGTGAAGTAGGGGGGTGAAGAATCGATGATCTGGGGCGTAGAGAATTCATCATCTAATGAGCTGTAGATTTCGCTGAAGCTACTGTAATAGTTGTCGTTGTAGCTTTGAGGTACCTGTTGATCAGAGAAGGAATTTGGCAGAAAAGCAAGAGAATTTGGATCAAAACAGCCCAAACTATTATAAGGATTATTAGGGAACAAGAACTGGTTTTCTTCATTTGGACTTGGAATTGTGTCCCATGCTTCTCTTTTTAGAGCTAGCAATTCCTCCAAGAAATCATGTTCAAATACCTCCATTTCTCCTTATTCTTCGCTTCTTCTTCTTCTTCTTCCTCTCTCTCTCTCTCTCTCTCTCTCTCGTTCTGTGTTTCTCTGGCTATTGAAATTGCTGAACTTTTCTAGAGAACACGTAGGTCCAAGTTGGAGAATTTATAGTGGCTCAGGGTAGCGTTTCTGCCAAATTGATTAATATAATATATTATTACGTATTATTTTGTGTCCATTAGCACCTATTTGCCTATGTCTGAAATGGAATCTGCTTTCAAGTTTCAATCATCTCTCTCTCTTCTCAGGAGGGGCGATTCCTGTCTTTTTCACCGAAATCTGAGCGATCATAAACAAACTAAATATTTAATTGAGAAACTCAAAGACAACTTTGACCCTCGCATCTCTGTGTGGAATAACCCAAAAGAATTATATATGGAGTTACCTCTCATTACCCTCGACAGGTTATTTGCATGTTAAAAGCTCGCAAATAGTAAATACTTAGGAAAGGAAGAAATTTTTCTGAGTTGGGTCCCACTCTTCATTGCCTCCAATGAAACTTAGGCTTAGCTCACAACTTCAAATGAGTTGGTGGTCTATTTTTGTTCTTTCTGCACTGCCACCATTTCTATAACCATTATACTTTAGACAATTAATTTGTTCATGCTATCCAGTATCCACATAAATTACAAAGAAAAAATCTATACAATCTAATTATATATATCCTTCGTTCTCAGTTCCCCCCCTCACTATGCCTATACACACACATACACAGAGCAACATACGAATAAAGTAAATTGTGATATAAGTGTACGATGTTTGGCTTATGCAAGTGGATTTTTGCGTGTAAGGAATAAGCAAACAGTAGCGCACAAGTCAATTTTGGCTTTTGGCTCTTTTGTTGTGAAACCAATAGGGATCGACAAGCTGTTTTGTTGCAGGGGCTCTTTCTCTCTAGCTTTTTTCTGTGTCTCATCAGATCTAAAGAAGATGAAAAAAATACTAATTAATTATCGTTGTTGTCGCCGTTGTAATGATAGCGGTTTTTCTCAGTTTTTAGGGTTTCTGAAACCAACTACCACGTCAGGACATGAACTCCATATACTTACAAATAAGGAACATGTCCTTGTTTGACTCCTCAGCATCAGCAAGCTGCCTTACGTTCAGCTGCATCGCTAACTTTGAAGCTCATCAGCAAGTAAATTGTGGACTGACAGAATCATTTCTTTATTTTTTCATACAATTATCTAACTAAGTTAATTGTAGAGTCTAATTAGAGACGACTCTCTTAAAAATTTTTTTGGCATTCATCTAAATTTAAATTTAAAATTTTGTATTTAAGGGCTAAAACTTTTTCTACTTATACTAACGCCTAATATTATTTGACACAATCATCTCTCAGTCTAGAACATATTATTCACAGAAATAAAATAGAAGTGATGATTTGGTGAGTGTTTGGCAATTGGACATTTTATAACCCAATATCATTTTAATCTCTTTAGTTGAAATTAATTAAAGTATCAATATATATGCAGAGAAGTCTATTATCCTATACTATATGCTACTCCCTGCTGATTTGTAATAGGAATATTTCTGACTATTGGATGAGCGTCTTAATCACTGAGATGTCATGAATTTTCTTAATGGGTGCTATGGTTGTAGCCTTACTATTGGAGCAAGGATTAAAACATTGTCTAGAATTTCTCGGGTTTCTCGGTGACGAAAACGATTTAAGGTTCTGATTTCTGAAAATGCCATTCGTAGGAAAAGATCAAACCCAAATTCTCTTCTTTTCTGGGAATAATTTCAACCTAAAGGAATCGGAGCCACGTGCTAGTGATGGGTAGACTTCGCCCGAACAAAAAATCATTTCTAAATTAATATAATGCCAATCACATTATACAACAAAAAAATAAAA
Source organism: Leucaena leucocephala (assembly GCA_037074615.1). Taxonomy (NCBI): domain Eukaryota; kingdom Viridiplantae; phylum Streptophyta; class Magnoliopsida; order Fabales; family Fabaceae; genus Leucaena; species Leucaena leucocephala. The sequence continues at coordinate 2,843,685 of CM073540.1, read as the reverse complement.
ATAAAAAACAAAACCCCCCGTTTTATTTTGGTTCCGTTTTTCACATTTTCAAATCAGGATCATCTTTTGAGAATCCATCCCACATGCTATCTTGGACTAGTTTTTATAGGCTTATCCCAACCCTTGTGTGTAAAACTGGGCAATTTGCCTACAAATTATAAGTTAACATTTTCTATCACCTACGCGGGGTTAAGTCTATGTACTCAACTAGCTGGCATGTGAAAATAGCTTCATAAATACTGGACATTAAAAAAAACGTTTAGGTAGAATATGATCATACAGGAATATCACTATACATATATATTAAACAATTGTTCTTTAATTTTGCATTTTTATTCAGTAATAAATTGACATACAGTAAATGATAGTCGATTAATAGTAAAAGAAATTATATTATTCCACATCAAAAGCGTCCACTGCCTATTTAAATAATGAATATCGTTACGAGCAAATCAAAGAGCCTATATATGAAACGTACGTCCAATATAAGTGGTCATTGTTTATTTACGCATAAAATATAAGGCGGAGCAAGAAATGAAAGGCAAGGAACTGTAGCAATAATTAATCCCATGGAATATATAATTAATGAAGATACAATTACGCAACGGATTACACGAAAAGTTTGTTGAAAAAGACTAAGAAATGATTAGATGCGAACTTTATTGCTTTTCTGGAATTTCAATTCAACTCTTAAAAGAAAAAGAAAGTAAAGGATAGTGGGGAGTTGCCTCGATTTAATTACCACGCTTACATGTCTCAACTTTTCCTAGTTTGAAACTTCAATTGTCACTGATGTGTTTTGTTTAATTCTTGACTTTTTGTAGCTTCCTATGAACTTTCCTCAGCAGCCAGCGCCATTATTTGTTATAAATTTAGTCAACGCTAGGCCAGGATTAGTTCTAATCAATACTCATTCATTCTCTGGAAAATAAATAATCACCTGTCGTATATAGTTCTCAGCAATGATGAATAAAGCCAGTAAATGTTTAGGGAGAGATAAGTATTTAGCTATGTAAATCCGACTCCTAATAGTAACTTAGTGAACAGATGGATTAATTCACATGACAGATAAAATAATAGTAGCTTTCTTCAAGAAAATTAGAATTGCCAGATGTGGATGGGTTGTTTGAGAAGAATAACGCAGAAAATCAGGAATGAGAGAAAGAGAATGCAGGGCGTGTGTTCGCGTGTGTTTTCAAGGAATCTCCCTATAAATTGCTGCTGCGAGCAATTCCCTTTGTAGTTAATTACGAGAAGATTAATTGGCAAAAACACCAAAAGAGATCACGGCATATATAATAACTAAGCCCCGACAACAAGTGACTCAACGCTCAAACCCATAACCATATTTGTCCCTTTATCAGTTTATTATTACATTATTTTATTTATATATATAACTTAATGGCCACACATGTACACACTATATATATGTCTCTCATTACTGAGTTATAATATTATATATTCCCTCGCTCTCTCAAGAGGCCGCACACAGAAAACCATCTGCCAAATACAATATGGTTCCCCCTGTTTTTCTTCTACGTACCTTCATTAATTCTCCCCAGTATTAGTTTCAAATATGCCTTCTATTGGTATATATAACAATATCGGGCACGTCTTTTTCTTTACCGTTATAAAGTTTAATTATAAGATTTGGTATTATTGTATTATGTTAGTTGTGTGTATATATAGTTAGATTATGAAGATATGAAATGAAGTACACACATCAATTTGAATTGCTTGAGAGATGAAACAAAGTCCAAGTACATTGACCGAAGAGAAAAAGTTGGAAGGGTTGCGGGAAACACAAGTAAATAAGAATGTTCAAGTAGCAAAATGAAAAGGAAAAAAACAGACAAGTGGGAGACCCGAAGATAGCACGAGCAGCACAGTGAGGAAAACTATTGTTGTTATTGATGCATACGTGGCTGAAAACGAACCATATGTTTAGAGAGAAAAAACCAGGGTAGATTCTGAACACAAGATGGTGGTATTATTGAAACCATGCACTTTTTTCTGCTTCTATTCCCAAACCACCTTTCATAGCCCACAATATCTCAACTAAATCCACCCAGCTTCTTTCTCTCTCTTTTTCCCCCACTCAAAATTCTCTCCATTTAACGGGAAATTATCGTATATTCAATTGAAATAATACATTTGGATTACGTACGCAGCGATAATAAACCACCGCTTTCAATATCCGCCCTCAAGGTTACGTCGTTTTAATTTATATTTTGAGATAGCTTGGGAATAAAGACGCAAAACTTTACATTCTTAAAACCCTTTTTCCTTACACGAATATAGAGAATCCAAATTATTAGAATGAATGGGACGAGCATTAGACTCGGTCAATATCATCAAATCAGTAAAAGAAACTTGGGTTTGCAATTTCCCGGTTGTCATATCAGATGAGACTAAATGTTTTGTCGTTTAGGCAATCGGGATTTGCTGATACAGTTTTTTTGTCCTGGGCTATAGATGAGCAATCGCCATCAATGGGGGCCAACTAATGTTGACAGATCGTCGATGCATTGCACCATGCATGGTTTCTGGCTTTTCATCGCTTTATTGATAGAGATATTCGCACATGAATGTGGGGACTACTTAAACTGCATTAAATACGTCGTTTTTTTTTGTAATTTAGCTGAATGAGCAAGTAGTTTTAGTCCATATAACAGTAATTAAATTAAATTAATTCATAATCAATGCGCATACATTAATAATTGCGCTTTAAACTTTATTGAGAAATTCTAGCTACCAAGAGTTTGCATGTTCATTTTAAGTACTTATACTTTTTGTTGCCGGAAATTTTAATATAATTAAGAGAACCTCTCACAATTTATATAACTGTACGTAAAAACATAACATAATCTCAAATAACCTAATAACATGTGTGTGTGTGTATTAATCGTATGCCACCCAAGTCCAACAACCCACAATTTGGAGAAATACCGAGTTTGAAAACGATAAGCAGGCGTTGCAGTCAATGTAACATAATCCCTCGTGAATTCCCAACTTGTTATATATATGTCAGGCATTAAAGAGAACCATATAGTCCAAGAAACAGGTTTATATATGTGTTGGGATTTCGTTAATATATTTGTCTTCAATCTTTGACTTGATCCATTTAGATGCGTCCTTGCGATTCAAATAGATTCAGTGGTTGCCTACTGCCATGAAATGGTCAAAACAAGGAATTTTTTGTCTCCTTCTTCTTCTTCTTCTCCATCTTCTCTTAAATATTCTTTTAGAAATTTAGCTAGATACCGAGGAACTCGCCAATGAAGCATCACACATTTATATTGCTGCACTGGGATGAAGTTAATTATGAGATTATAATGTCATTATTGTTATTACACTTTTAATATGTAAACTGTAACAGAGAAGATCAAAGAAACGAAACTGATAGAAGTGGTACTTGTTTGGATAGATGGACTTCGATTTGGATTTTAGATTTAAAATTCTTTATCTGGGTCTTTCGACTTATAATCCTCTGTTTTAATTGAAACCTTTAGTGCATGGAAGAAAACCGTTTAACACAAAAAAGAGGCAGAGACGGGGAAAATAAGGAGGTGGGACGGGAAGAGGATGAGGGTTAAAAAAGGAGAGGGGTTAAGATTTAAAATAACCAGGGCAGTTTGAGCATTTTAAATTTTAAAGTAATTACAAGAAAAAAATTTGCTTGGATTTGATCTAAACTCATAAATGTTTGTGTATCAAAATAATGGATTTTGTCTAAATCCAAGTCCCCACGTACTGATCCAAACATAATAATATTTCATGGAATTATTGGATATTTCGTGTAAATTAAAATTAATTTATTCAATAAAACGAGTCATGTATAAAAAAAAATTGGGTCACAATAATGATAAGAATATTATGTTCGCAATAATAGATTAAAAGATCTGTTATTATTTGTATAAAATGTCAACGGATGCTCTTTTTTCAGAGACATCATCAAGTGATTGAATGCTACAATAATAACATTTCAGCCCAGAAAATTGTTAATAATATCATGCAATATTGCATGGCAAACATCTATAAACCTGTGCACTTTGAATAAAATTCGGTGCAAATGCAATATGGTCGGTGAATCACGTAGTGAGAAATTTCTCGATATATCTCCCCCCCCCCCCCCCACCTTCAGCAACAGATAACACTTTGTTGTCTTCTGAACCATTTGCACAAAATAACTAATTGTTTTTCATGGACCAATACTGTATATAATGACCTATTAGATGTGGTCCTTCAACAACGTTATAAAAAAAATTAAAAACACACATTTTTTATTGTAATTCAAATAAGGTGCTGTTTTAACTCTCGGATATTCAAAAGAAGACCAATCTTGTGGGATTGTCGCTAATTATTAAATAAAGATCAATATTGGCAAACTAGTTTAGTTTCTGTTGTACCTACTGGTTTCTCTCAATATACGTCGACCAATGACCCATTAATTGATTCCTGTGAGCTGTGATCTGTTTCAGTTTCATGGGTTTATCGATTCAATCGAACGGCTCTTTGTAGGTCGGTCGCACAACAATATAATCTAACCTCTGTAGTTTTCTGAGATCAGGAAAAAAATACGAATTGCTTCTTAGTGTACTATCTCTAATTTTAATTATAAGATCCAGTGACTTGTTTAAAAAGATTAAAAAAATTAAATAAATTATTTAATCATAACATATATTATATAATCTCCTCAAAATAAAAATAAGTAGTTTATAAATTAAATAAATAAATTTGATAAAAAATAAATATAATTATTTAAAAATAATCTGTAAGTTTGGAGGTAGGTAGTATTAGATCTGGCGTCTCACCTACCTTCATCATTCAAATCCACTTTTGTTTTTATTTGATTCCTCCACTTTCAACAGAAAATGCACAAATATGTACTTCTTCTTATACTAAATATATAATACAAACTAAAAAAAATAGTTAGTTATAAAAAACTATGTATTAGGTTTTTTAAATATCCTCAATTTTAATCATATACATTGAAAATTAATATAAATAATTTAAAAATAAATAATAATTATGATAAATGAATGAGATTGAAGGCTTACACTTAGGTCTAAAATAAACTTTTCAATTAGCTCATATATATATATATATAATCATAGAAAATATATGACAATATATATGTGTGTGTATGTATATGTAGAGAGATAAATAGTAATACGACAATTAAGTTTTCCAACACTCATTTGTCTCCTCCTCTTCCCCCTATTTGGTTCATTGTCCGTCTTATAAACATCGTCGTCAGTATATCTTCATTAACTCCTGCACACAGATTATAGAAACGTATTATTCATAAGTTATATAAGCGATATGACTTATTTTTTAAAATCTATACAATACACAAAATCCACATCAAATACAATTTTATATAAATTTTCTATATCTCATGTATATATACCTCAGTGTCCAATACTACTCACGTATATATCTTCCATCTTCTTGAAACACATGAAAGAGAACTTACTTTATGTATAATAAAATATCTTTTGAACTCCTAGTTCAAACTCTACATGGGTGCGTATGCATGTTTAAAATCGAATCATGTATTGATATTTTATAACACAAGTTGTCTTAACCCAAACACTTGCGTGATTCAGGTAAGATCATGAATCAAATCGAGCACTCACGAGGCCATGTTAAATTATCATTTGTATCTATTATGGTGCCCCAGAAAATCTAGTTAGTTAGGTTCTTCGATCAAGTTCGTACCCACAATGTTGGAATTGAGTATATTCATTCATTGTGTATACCTTACGTTATATACTACGCAGACGAAAATGTAAGCGATAGCAGCCAGATTTTGCGCATCAATTATTGATCTTTCCTTACTCTTTTCCTTCATATATTTTAATAATGAACATAGAAGAGAAAAAACTAGAATCCAGCTAGTCGGATCTTTAAGGCGTTAGCAAAAGTACAACTGGCTCGCACAGTGTTAAGAAAATAAGAGTTCTAAAAAGTATTTTCTCTCAACTAATTCGTTAATTTGTCTTTTTCGATAAATCCAGAAAAATCAAAGCCATCCAGAAGAATCAGTCAAGATATAGAGATGCAATCTCTGTAAAGGTGAGCATTGTAAAGAAACATGTTGGATTATATATGAAATCTAACTTGTTTTCGTGCGCTAGCTAATAAATTAACTCGCTGTAAATATAATTCACAACGCGTGCAAATTGAAACATGTTAGTATATCTATCTATATTAATATATATGTATATCTCGCTTTTGTTTTCACATTAAGTTGGTGCTTAATAAATGAGCACTGTAGCTAGCTAGTTAAAGTGATTATCTGTCTGGTGAGTTAACTATATATATATATATATATAAACATTGTTGTCTAATTACTATATATATGGTTATCGATCCTTTTGCACTTGAAATATAGTTTCATTGACCAGAATCTGGTAGGGTCGTGAGCAGTGGGTGAAGGACATAAAAAGATGTAAAAGGTACCAGGTTGTCTTCTTGTACAGCTCATTTAGATCATAGAAAAATGAAGAGAGATTTATCGTCTTCAGGATTTTCAAATTTCGGAGAAAAAAGACAAAGCTTAGCCCATAAAAAGTAGCCTACACGGCGAATACAATCTTAATCAGAATCTACTTGTAAGCCTGTTCCATCGATTTTGTTGTTGAGGAGGGATTATATTATAGTATTTTAGTCATTTGCTGCTTATGGGGAATGAGAGTTGTTATACGTAATGATTGATTACGTTGTATATATATATATTGGATTATATTATTGATAATGGAAATTATCTGTAAGATTTTCTTATACTTTGTTGTATTATTTAATTCAGTTAGTCGCGATGATATATAACAAAGATTGGTAGATTATGGATTATAAAAATATACCTACGAAAATGGAGAATAAGTGTTCATTTTAATCAAACAACTTGTAAGAGGGTTTTCAAATAAACGTGTACGTCGGTCGAAATTAATTCTTTGATTCTCTCTTTAAATGATCTCAGGGATATGTGTATCTCCTAGTGGCCAAAAGAAAAAACGATGCGTACACCTCTTCGCTGTTAAATAGAATGACTAATCGATTTGCCTGATCTTTTATTCATGTGTTCGTATTCGAATAAAAAAATTACAACGAAACAATGATTGAGGTTAAAGTCTAACGACGATAGAAAGAAAGGTCAAACGTAACAACAAAAAACAGCGATGGAAAGAAAAATAGGCATGCAAAATAATCTCGCCAACTTTGGTCTGGTTATGATTTCACATAGTATTATCACTGCTACTCTTTTAGCTGACTCCAATAATATATTGTCATGTGTATTTATAGATTATCAGTATCAACAACAACTAATATTAATTAAAAAAAACTTATTATGAAATATATATCAGGTTGCAAAAATAACTCACCTAATTAAAAATATTATTTTTCCAAAACTTGTCCCCGCCCGAATCATGATGCGCCTAATTTCTTCATTAGAGTCTGGGAGTTGTTTTCCCCCCCTGAAAAAACTATAACAATGACTCGAAAAGAAAAACCTTGAAGCTTTGGAAGACACCGTTGTTGGAGCGGTTAACTTTTTAGGGCCATGTTTTGGATTTTTAACAAGTCTGTTTGGAAAACACTGTAACTTTAGTTTTAAAACCATTTATTACCTAAATTTTAGTTTAAAAAAATTTTAAAATAAATATTTATATTTGTTCAAAAAGATTTTTGAACTAAACCATAGTTTAAAACTAAAATTTTAGATAAGCCAGTGAGACTAGTTTTTTGAACAGTAAAAATTTTTATGGACAATCCAATTATTATTTTATCTTTATTTTTTTATATATAATCTCTTCTCTCTCCTCTCTTTTCTCTTTTCTCCACCTCTCTCTTATCTCCTCCCTCTTAATTTTAATAAAATCATACAATTTCTAGTAATTTTTCAATTACAAAATTTTTTTAGTAATAACTATCCAAACACTCATTTATTCAGAACCATTTTTTTTCATAAGCTCTTCTCTAAAAACTCTTTTCTTTTCTTTTTTTTGATTGCCCACCCGGTTCACCGGAGCTTTGTCCTGACTACATTCAGATTTGACCCTCGTCGCGTACCTGACTATAGTGGGTGAGTCTCCCAATAAAGATTTTCTGCATACGCCAAGGCTCAAACTCGAGACCTAACTTAAGCGATACCGAGTCACTTAGTACTCGGACCAACCCCTGTTGGTATAAAAATTCTTTTTTAAAAACTATATAAATTTATTTTTTATAAGTCATTTTTTAAACTCTTATCCCAATAGGCCTATAGTTTTTCAGGCCCAGCAAAAAAACTGCTTTTCAGCGTCAAACACAGACATGATCCACTAATTAGTGGGCAAACCATGGCTGGTCCAAGCCCTACCACAGTGCATTCTAAAAGTGGAGCCATATGGATTAAAAAAATGTTTTTGCTAATCAACATTATCATATGTCGTATGAAATAGACTTATATCTCATCATAATATAAATTCGATTTTTACTATCGTTATGAGAGCTCATTTAGTAAGTAATATCGTAAGTCCCCTATAAATACTCTCTGAGCAGTGAGGTTATATTTTGGCTTTAGTAAAAAATTTGTGCTGATCCTATTTAATTTTTTTTTTGTATAAAAAAATGTTTTTATGCGCAAATAGCTGATTTTAGGATGCTTTGTGTGTGCTTTAAGACGAGTAATATATCAAGTAAATTGGTATTGTTTTCTTTTCCCCTCTAAAGAAACGTTGAGAAACTCTTTTCTATTTTTCCAAAAAAGGCAGAAATCTTGTTTTGAAGATGTGTGTGTGTGTGTGAAATCTTCGTTGTATGATGGTTCATACAATCAAGCCATGTGCGGTACCAGACAGTTTCTTGCAAGCAGCACAGCATATTAGAATATTCCTAAGAATCTTGATCCCATCCATGATCACAAAGTTAATGTTCTTGTCCACCTGCTTTTAGTTTAAATTAGAAAGCGATCCTCCTTTTGTGCTGAACAACACATAAAATATTACAATTACGTAGACAACAAAACACCTTTGTACACGTGGATGAAAACTTCACATCTTCACATTTACTTCTTATGAAAACAATATCCTGGCTTCGCACAATTCTCTGTTTTTTAAGGCCACTAACACTTGGCACGTTGAATCAGGTCACTTGTGTTATCATCCCAACTCAGCGCATATTACCCTGCTTCTCCATTCCGGTGTCGTACATGCAGCAACCAATCAAAACCTTGAAGAAAGTTGCAAAAAAAAAATCGAAGAAAGAGATAATTTCGTATTTATCTGAATAAATTATAGTAATGCACTAATTTTTCTAGCCACATAGACCAAATTATTCCTGACAGTCTTTTTTTTTTAAAAAAAATATTGAATATGAATATATTTAAAGTATTCGTTTGGTTTAAAATAAAATACAATTTAATATATATATTTATATTGTCTGGACAATAAGAAAACATAGTTTAGTCCAGCCACTTACACATTATTGGGTGGTGGATGTAAAAGTACGTCACATGCGCTGCCCGAGACAACCCGAATCGAAAAAATGATTGGCCCACGGCAGAGACTCCTCGAAGTTGGGAATTGCGTGGCTGGAAGGAACGGTTGGTACTTGCCTATCGTTCTTAAAAGCACATTGAGATCGGAGCAGCAAAAGCTTGGGCAAGAGAAGGTCACAATTATTTGTCAGAGTTGATTTTTCATTAACACTGTTCTATTATTCCTTTTCACGAATAATAATTTACTCAAATATTTATTTTTAATTAAATTATTAAAAAAATAATAAATATATTAATTAAAATAATTATAAAAATTATCAATTCTATTACACAAATAATTGACTTAAATATTTATTTTTAACTATATTATCAAAAAATTAATAAATATTTTTATTTAAATGATTAAAATTATTATAAAAATTATCAATCTCAATATTAATTAACATAAATATTTATTTTTAATTAAGTTATTAAAAAAAATATTTTTTATTAAAATAGTTAAAATTATTATAATAATTATTAATAATATGAATAATAATTAATCTAAATATTTATTTATAATTAAATTATTAAAAAAATAGTAAATATTTTTATTAAAATAATTAAATTTATTATAAAAATTATTAATTTTATTATTCAAGTAGTAATTGATATAATTTTTTTTCAAAACATTTTTAATGATAATTTTAATTTTTTCTTAAATTTTAAAATTTTAAATTAATACTTACTATCAATCTACATTTTATATATTAGTATATTATTTTTAAAATTTTAGAATTAAAAAGATATTTTACTGAGATTTCCGGAGTATTTACTTCTCACCGTATTTTATTCAATCCCACTTTTGTCCCCACTCCAATTTCAGATCTTCGTTCCTTGCGTTCTTCTTCTATTCTCTGTTTCTCTCCTCGCTCAGGTACTCCTTCTCTTTCTCTCTTTTCTCTATTGCTTCCACTTCTCTTCTCTTGTTATTTTCTGCTATGCGGATTCCCATGGACGTCGCCTTTTTCTTTATACATGTATATACCGTTGATCTTGCTGGCCTCTTAGCCAGAAGATGCTTACTCCGAGATGTCATGTCGTGTGATTGTTTCGCTTGGTGATTCCTGATAGCTCAGCTTCTGATTAAATTTGGACTCGTTTTAAGTTGATCCGGTGATTTGATGTTTTTGATATAAGGATTAGTGTTTATGATTCTGAATGAGTATGTGAGGAATTGTTCATTTTCGATTCTGTATGAATGCGCTGGTGAGGGGCGCTGGTGCTGTTGATATTGCTTTTTCTTAATGTGGAAGGAGTACATAAACAATGAATTATCGACCGATTATTCTTAAACATTTTCCCTCACATTCTTCGATTTTGAATGTTTTGTTTGCAAAAAACGGTGACGGCTAGAATTTGTGCTTTTCTTGGTTTTGGCCTGTATACAGCGCTGACGCATTAATTTAGGAGAACCACCATTTTAGTTTAGTTGGAGCGTAATTCTTATTTGCAATATACAACCTATACAACATCGGTGCTGTCCTCTGTGTTCGTAGCATATGCCCGAGTATGCCGAATAGCATCTCCTCATTTGCTTGCTTTAAAGTAATTTATGCTGTCCTTTTACGCTTGCAACAGTTTGCTATATCTTTGCCATTGGCACACACACTATTTATCGCACTTCTGTGCTTTCCGAGTAATGCGTCTATATGTAGCTTCTTGCATATACAGCGGCACTAGTAACGGTCATAGATGTCCGCGTGAAGTTTTGCTTTGATACTATTGATATAGTAACCCTTAATTGTTGGATGTCATTTTATGTCACTGCAGATATGTATACCAACGAGGGCATAAGCATCTATCCATCGCACCGCTGTAAAACTCTTCATCTGGTTTGTGGCCACCTTTATGTTTGAATTTTTGTTTCTTGGGCTGTTGCTTATGATCCTATTTCGAACATGTGACTTGAAAGCCAAAACCTTCATTCACCTGTGATTTTCTGCAACGACTAATTTTAGCTAAAGAACTTTTATGTTGAAGCTTACTATTCCTTTCTTTAAAGTATTGATACAATATCACGTTCAAATATCAATGTGTTCAATTATAAATCTGACTTAAAATATGAGATGGCTTTCGAACGAAATACTAGATGATTTTCAAACTAAATATACTTCTTTTAACAAATTGGGAATTGCATTAAAGTAGTTTGAAGCGGACAAAATTCCGTTAACTTGAAAATTTGAAACTGGTTGTTGTCTTATTGACTATCTATAGTACAGATAAAGAGTTCCATAGCTTATGCTTGTGTTTAGAAATTTTTTACAAAAACATGTTTTGATTCTCAATGTACCATGTTTTTTAAGAGCAGTAATGTCTTATTTAAGCCATTATACAGGTTAGACATGCACAAGGGACTCACAACGTAGCAGGAGAAAAATACCATGAAGCATACATGTCTTATGATTATTTTGATGCACAATTAACCCCTCTTGGCTGGAAGCAGGTGATCTTGAGTTGGAACTTTTATTGTTATCTTATCAATTATTCCAACATAGGTTTTGTGTTGTGTGGAATTCCTTTAGGAAGTGTTTTTGAACTATAAAAAAGAAAGTCGTTTCATCCTTTCAGTGGAAAATAGGTATTATAGCCATATGTTGCCATAATATTTATTTTCAGGAGGGAAAATAAATATTATGTCGAGGAGGATGTGTCCTAGCATAAAGTTTGTTCTTTTGCTGAGATATTCCTAGCCAAATGTTTGTTATATGGGCAGGTTGATCATCTGCGGTCGCACGTTCAAGCATGCGGTCTTTCCAAGAAAATCGAATTAGTGATTTCTTCCCCCTTGTTGAGGTTAGCTTTATTAATTGGGAATCCTGTTACAACGTATAATGATCGCTTTGTAGAGATCTGTTGCTTCTATTACTGTAACCACTGCCTTGTTTATTTTTATATAACTTATAAAGGCATTTATAAAAGGTTTACGGAACCATTCCTGATAATAAAACAGGTAATTAGAAACCATAAAAGCGTAAAATTGATCTGAGTGGATATACAGGTAATTAGAAACCATGGAAGGTAGACTGGAACAGATAACCGGAAGATAACACGATAGAAATTATGATATTGGAATTAAGTTTGCATTTGGCAGATGGAATAAAGATTTGAGAAAGGGAAAATGTGAAGGAAAGTATTTTTAGTTATATGTGATAGATGGGAAAGTGATTTTCTTAGAAAGAGAGCTTCTCATGTTTACAGGAGAGAATTTTCTCATTCTCGTTTTGGTGGGACTCTAGAAGAAAACTGAGGAAATAAGTGAAAAGTCTGATATCTTTATTCTGTGTATTGACTTGGCATGTGAATGTGCATGTGTATATATCTATTTGTCTGATATCTATCAATCTGACGTCTTCCAAATTACTTTTTAGTTTTAAACATCTGTGTACTGCACGAGTGACGCTTTCTGATTCCTTTTCTGTCATGAAAGTGGGAGAAAATCTGGAAATGATATTTTTGTGAACAACTCATTCTGGCATGCACTCTAACAATTAACTTGGAGGTTATATATATGAGTCTTGGTAGGAATTTGTCCTTTGTGCAGTTAATAGCCATTATGTGTGCTCTGTTTTTTGTTGTGTTATGTTGGTATTCTGCAGACATGTGTTTGCAGTTAATAACTATAGTTGAAAGACATTGTTAGTTGAAATTGCTAATCACTGTATTTCAGGACCATGCAAACCGCAACTGGAGTTTTCGGTGGTGAAGCTTACACTGACGGGATTGATGCTCCTCCTCTGATGAAGGAAAATGTGGGACCTAGTGAACATGCTGTAATTTCTAGTCTGAATTCCCCTCCATTTATAGCATTTGAGCTCTGCCGGGAGCATTTGGTATGTAATATTGGTAATCTAAATTCTGCTTGATGAAAATTGCGTAGCTCTGTGTATTTAGTTGACTACTATTAATTAACACCAACCTTTTCTTTTCTCTCATAGATTCTTTTTGTTCCTTTCTGTCTGCTTTGCTGTTTTTTTATCTGGAAAGCTTTTTTTTTTTGGGGGGGGGTGTTATTTTTGGACCAGCTCTTTCTCTTCATAAAATTAATACGGTGTTTTTTTTCTGCATTTATGTGGCTTGTGGACTTGTTTGTGGTTGGTGTCGAAATTAAACTATGATGAGGTGGAAGGAGATTCCATGCTTAACGTACTAAGTTGTTTTCATTTGGCATCTAATTCTTGCAACTCACGGGATTATCCTTGTTATATGAGAAGACTTCTATGATTGCTAACTTTGATGAAGTTCGAGGAGATTAAAAGTTTACCGTAGAAATCTGTTCATAATCCCCTGTTTGGAATTTCATTTGGCCTAAACATCCGTTACATTTCCGTCATGCTTTATTTTTGTAACTCAGGGAGTTCATCCTTGTGATAAGAGAAGAAGCATTCATGAGTACCGGGATTTGTTCCCTGCAATTGACTTTTCACTGGTAAGTGATATATCTGGATTGATTTCTCATAATGTGAACGAGAGCTACTATAATTAAGTTTTTTCTGATGCTTAAATTGGTAGTAACCAGTAGGTAATTGAAATTTATCTTAGATAGAAAGTGACGAGGACATTTTGTGGACACCTGACATTAGAGAGAAGGATGAAGAAGTTGCTGCTAGGGGGCTGAAGTTTTGGAAATGGTGAGCTCGTGATTTCATATTTCACTTCGCGTTTCTTGTCTATTTTGGTACAGTTAAGAACAGGAAAATTTTCATTAAGCCATAGCATAGCTTACCAAAGAGGCATCACCATGTCGTTATGATTATGGTGATCCTATTTCTGCAATTCATATTTAAGCGCAATCCTGGAATGCATGTAGTTGACCAATGATTATTAGCGGCATAGATTTTAAGTATTTTGGAGGATGGCACCAAAATCCACTGTTTGGATGGATCTCGCATTTTTCTTCTTTTTATCTCCAATATTCGAGTAAATTATGTTTCCGGCAATTACGTACGTGTCAGCCATCAAATGCCGGAAATGGCCATAACCAAGGGTCTGACCTTTTTTCTCCTCTTGATTTAATTATTGATACAGGTTATGGACACGTAAGGAAAAGGAGATAGCAATTGTTTCTCACAGTAGTTTTCTATTTCATGCCCTAAGCGCTTTTGGAAATGACTGCCATCCAACTGTGAAGAGTGAAATATGCAAACAGTAAGCATTCCTTTCAAAATAATTGCTAAACTTGATTGTACATGTTACGACATATGCGTTCGAAAGATGATGGAAATCTTTACCCGATATTGTATTTATTTTCAATACTACATCTTTTAGATTATCATTCTTTAGGATTAAATAAAAAATTGTTTCGCAGCTTTGCTAATTGTGAGCTGCGTTCCATGGTTATCGTTGACAGAGGGTGAGCATCTTACACGCAGAAAAGCTTAGTTATCTATGCTTTAATGAAGAGAATTCATTTTTGAGTTTCACTTGTGCAGTTTGATTGGATCAGATAAGTCAACTACAAACTGTCCTGGCAAGATTCCTCATGGCCTTGATCTTCCTAGTGATGTTGCTGACGAGAAAAATAAAGGGAATGGACCGACCCAGTAATTGTTCTCAGTGACATCGTCATACATACATATTGGAATTTACTTCTGGTGCGTAATGCATTAATTGCGTTTACAGCGAAAAAATTGTCTTAATTTTTATCGGATCTAGAAAATTGGAAATCTTTTTTGGGCCACCTAAAAATTGCGAATCTAGGTGCCGAAATTTAACGGCAACGGTGATTCATGCAGACAATATTTTCTCCAACATTTACTTCCTGTAAAACTGTGGAAGAGTACGCATGACTTCCATTTTAATTTATTATTCTTAATTATATTATAAATTAAGTTTTATATTAAAGATTAGAAGAGTATTATTTTTTTTTGGTGGGTAGCAGCAAGGAGACAGGTTGTATGAGTGCTTAATTTCACTTTAAGAGTGGATGCACTCATGATGTTTTTTTTAGTATAAATTTTTTTAAATATAAGTTAAATTCACTCACAATCTAATGGCAAAGTAAAATTTTTTTTTTCTTAGGCAATACTAATATCAGTTAGAATGAGTTGTCTATTATTTTCAGGCGTAAATTTAGACACTTAAAAATTAGGATGTCTCTCTAAGTGTCGCATTTAGAACCTAACAAAATGATACTTCCTTCACGATGTTGAAATACTGGTCTGAATCAGAATCACATTTACTGCTAACGATAGACAGGGCAATTATCCAAATATGAAAATTTGCCTTAAAAAATTGAAAATAACACTTACTCCAAATACAGAACTCCCCTTTTGTATTCTGTTGATTCTAGTTTAATTTTTTATTTTTTCCCGCAGCACAGATTTCCATTTCGAAGGATCACCGTATAAACATATAACATCAACTGGCTTGGATTATGCAAACATACTCACCCACCACAAGTATACAAATTGGTCGAGAGAGAAATTCCATGTCTATTGGTGGGTCAGCCCTTTAGCACCAAGAGGGCAAAACCAAGCATGATTGCGAGGACAAGGACAAGACCAGCAGCTACAAGATTGATGTTAACTGGCTTTGAAGATTTACTCGAACGCTCTCCTCTGTCTTCAATTCTGCCCTTCTCTTCCAAGTGCTGAATAGCTAAACCAAACGGCACAGCTGCATCCCAGAAAGATTTACTTATGAGGGCTGAGGCTTCTTTTTCTGGCTCCAAAATCGTTGAGTCAGCAGCCGGAGCTTTCATGGATAATAACTCTATACAATGATCTCTTAGCACCTTTGGAAGCATGAATACCACAAGTCAGAAGATCACATATAAACATTTTCTTAAAAGAAACTTTGGGGAAAACAGAAAACAAAAAAGTAAGCAATAGCTTCTACATTACGTTGGCAGTAGAAGGCGCAAACATGGTACAGGATAAAAGTAACTTAAATACCAAATACCAGTTGATTTAAGATTGTCTTAAAACTAATATGTAACAGCACTAAACAAATCATTCTCACTGAGATGGTTTTTCTTTTCTCTTGGCTTTTGTTTTCAATTTTTTCTGGATAAGAGGACAGTATCCCTTGCCAAATGTGCAAATCAAGGAATGAGCCCAAGTCGGCAGCTAAGCAATGAAACCAGTGCAACACTATCATTTTCCTTCGCTTTTCTTTCTGTGGGCAGGCTAGCCTACCTTGTGAGTTGTGACTACGTACAACATTGGAAAATATATTAACATGACCCTCAATCTGAGCACACTTACAAACATGCCAAATTGCCGCATGAACATGCTTGAACAAACCAGAGGCACAGGCAAAAAAAGTCATAATCCAAATTTCTGCCACCTAAATATGGAAGAGAACAAACCTCAACTGTCTCAGATGGTTGCAAGTAGTCACATACATAAATTCCTGCCAGCCAAGGTGCAAAGACCCTTCTAGGAAGCGGAAGGCTGCATCCTTTTCTGTTTCTCATGAAAGTATGATAATTATTATAGCCATTGTTAAAAACCAAAGCATTGGCCATAAAAAGTACTGAAATGTCAAATAATGAATTCATATATCTTTTGTTCTGTAATGACTAATTAATAATCAAGAATATTAATTTCGGATGTTTTGGTGGTGTATGACTTTAAAATGAGTATAAAAGAAATATACATTTAACACCACTGCAATACAAAGTAAATTGTTGATCCATGGAAAATTTGCAGAACATCATCAGGAAATCATAATGAAGAGTATCAATGTGTATAATATCATACACTAAAATTAAACATATTGAACCTCACAAGAGCCTCACCAAATGAATAAACCCTAGGCAATCATAATTAAGACAACCTCCCAGGTTGCTGGTGTCTAACATGTATTATCAGGGAGCACGGTTAAGTGAATATGGTTAAGGCTTCATAAATGACTGAATCATACAATAATTCCAAGTAAACAAAGGTTTCAGCTACAAGATGTCAAGAATCAACTGTCATGAGCGCTCCACTCCATTGGTATTTAAAGTCTTTATCTATATAATGGGTTAGTAATGGAAAAGCAAATGTAATATGCACCCTTCCAGCTATTGAAATACATAATTCAGTGAGAAAATTTTATCAGGTCATCAAATGCAATAACTTTATAAAAACAAACAAGATAGAGGATCTATGCCGGCCCCTGCTAAGCCTAAGCACACATAACAGCAGTTGATTGTAGAACTGAAAAGTCATCATTTGTAGCATTACATTGAGAGCATACATATATAGTTGGTAAAGCTTTCTCATCAAGCAACATTGCAATATATCCAAGGGTCAAATATATCAATATTATACGTCACAGACCTCAATAATTGCAAAACTAGTTTGGCAACAGGCTTTTCAGTTGATATCTCATCACTTGCTTCTCTGCTATCATCAAGATTAGAAGCTGAATCACCCTCGGCCTCGTCGCAGATGATATCCAATCTACTTTGCAGACTCATAATGATATCTCGCTGTGTGTCAAAGAATCGTGATCCAGCAGGGGACCCAAGTTAGTGCAGTCTGAAGGAGATTATGCAATCCATTGCTCAAAAGCCTCATCATTAAAACAGGTAAGTCAGCAGTTTTATAAGGTCCTTTCATCACTTCCAATCCAAAATATGCTACAAGACTACAAACTATTAATATGTCAGACAATATTATAAATAGGGTTTATAATATATTGAGTTTCATAAGAAAAACATGCAACATCAACCAACTTCAAACAACAACAAATTCTAAAGATGTGAAACTAGACCATTGATTACCTTTACATCAGTGATGGCTTGTGAAATTGGTTCTTTTGAATTCAGGTATGCAAAAGAACATATCGAACCTCTAAAGTAAAGAATACCAAGAACATCTCTTTGGCTGCATGCTTTACAACGTACCAATCATTAATGTTAGTATAATGGAAATATTAGAACCACCAGAAACATAGAAATAATAAATGGATAGTTTAGCATACGATTGTAGATATACTTACATTCAACTGGAGAATTGCTCATGAATGGTAGAAGCAGTTCAACTTCATGCATACCATCAGATGAGCATTGCTCACTATCATCAACCTATATTTATAGAAAGGAAGAAATAAAATCTTACTAAAATTGCAATGACAGAAAGGAAAATTACATACAAATGATGCTCAGTATATAACGATTACAATTAGGAAAAATGGAGGAAAAGCGGGGAAAGAGTAGTGTAGTTACCAATTTACCGTCAATCAAGGCCTCTGCACCTTTAAGCTCTTTGGCATGAATAGATATAGCATGACGAAGGATGTCACTCACTGTGTGAAACTTTGAGGCATTTTCATGAAATATGGGTAATCTGGCAAAACATACTCATATTTGGGAACTTCAATTTCTTAAAAAATTTGAACCCCCTACCAAGAACCAACCATCTCCATGACAATAATGGTAATGATAATACGTGCCTGGAATTTTAGGTCACGTTAAGAGACTCAACCAAGAGCACGACTTGGCACTGCTATTGTGTTTCATGCACTTTGGGTTTCTTTTCTATTCTTTTTTCCGGATGAAACTTTAGATTTCTTATTATTACGATTCATACATGGCCTATCTTCAAACAGCATTGTTATAATAAACTAGTGGACAAGAAGATAGTCAAAAGTCACCAAAATTTGAATGAATGAATATTGCAAACTTCAAATTTTACCTGGCGTTGAAGTTGTACATACACCTAAACATTTGAATGGAATTCAAGACTTTCCCCATTTTAAAATCACAAGGCCGTAAACTACTTGATGTGATATTTGAAGATAGTGAACAGCTTCGACAATTCCATCTGCACTCAAACACCATGAGAATTATGTCAAAAGAAAGGTAGATCATTTAAATGATTCCATTTAGGACATAACAAGCTATTAAAGTTAGGATTACCTCCTTGGGCTATAACAAATGTGAACAAGCAATCTTTCATCCCAGTCAGTCTCCAAACTAGACGCCGCTTCAGCAACTCCCTTCACCGTCTGAAAGAGAGCAAAGGAATGTGTTCCATCGTTATTAGTTACAATTCTACACAACAGCACAGATATGGCCGCGCATACCTCTATTCGAAAACTTCACTGTCGAACTAAATTACACTCAAACGAATAGTGTATGATACCTGGCAAAGCACCCCGGTTGAATTCTTGAATGCATTCTCACTAACCCAAATGTATATGCCAACAACCTTTATGCCGCCAACAAGCATTCTAGACACCTGAAATCCCACCGCAAAATAATCAAGAGATCACAGCGTAAGGTCTTGTTGGCGCACTTTGTAATTAACCAAACTATGTTAACGAACCTGGCGGGCGTGTTCGGCGACCCAATCCATATCGATGAATAGTGAGGAAGAATCAGTGGACTGAGATTTGGATTTGGATCCCTTTCTCTTATCGTCCTTGGAGGTATCCATGATGGCGCAAGCAGGTTCATTAGAATCATTTTGCGGCGTCGGAATCAAATCCAACACAAATCCTCTGTCTAAAGTGGAACTCAGCTTGCCTATTGCTAGCCCAATCTGCAAATGAAAGAAAGAGGCGAAGAATGAAACTGAAATATAGAATACGTGATGTGAATATTCCACGGACCAAACAAGTGCACATGAAAAAGTAGTGAGTGCCTCAGCAGGAAGTGCAGATTGGCTGAGACGATCTTCAACCAATTTGAGCTGAGCCTCTTCTCCGACTACGGCTTTCACCATGGCTGATTCACTACGTTTTGCTGGGAAAGCTCCGTCGCTTGGACTAAACTCAGATTCCGATTCTGTGCTGGACAGTTGATAGTTGAAATCCAACGACGTCGTATTTGATATGGGCCTTAATAGTTGGCCCACCCCTTTTTTCTTACATAAAAAGGACAGTGGGCCCAAACATCACTTTTTTTCGAACATGTGGATTATGGATCTGTGACTGCTAATGCTAAGCTACAAGATTAGCCTTATGAATGGCATTAAATCATACATGTATAGAAAATTATCCCAGTTATAAGTCATAAGCCCATAAGGCATCTCTTCAATCTCCATACAGAGCATGAACTAGTTTCCAAGTCTTGATCTTTGTTATATGTATCCTAAGCACATTTTTCTTGCACGGCATTCTACATTAGATCGCATTATAATACATTTATGTATTGATTAAATAAAATTTTTCATTGTATACTAGACTGTAGACATTTAAAAATTATATAATCTTCGTGAATTAAAAATTACGTTCTAATAAACATTAAATTAAATACATAAGAAGTAATATAAACGTTTGATTTTATATAGCATGTTGATTAAGGAGTAAATCAGCATGATTTTATATAGTGTGTTAATTAAATTGACGTTGAAAAAAGAGAACAAACGTAAAGATATATCTTTGAGAAAATATGTATCATATCTTAAATCTTCGAAAGGTTATCAGGAAAAGCCCAATTTGATCCTAAAAAACATTAGCGAAGGAATCAAAATATTTTTTATTTCTATGTAATAAATAAAAAGAATGTTTTAAATAAGTATTTATAAATTGATTCTATTAAATAGTACTGTTAATTAACCTTTTCTCACACCAAAAAAAACTGTTTTTGTCGCGGAGAATGTTGATAAACTAATTTTACGCGAGGCTAAGCCAGCACTCAAGGCCAAGATTTTGGTTGTTATTATTACTATGTTTTGTCGTTGATAACGAGGAGCAGTTATTGTTGATATATATATATAAATAAAAGGATTCGATATCGAATGAGATCAGTTGAGTATAAAACTCTAAACGTGGTTCTTTTAAATAGTTTTATTGTAGAGGGATACACGCAGGCATGAATGTGGAAGCAGTTTCTCATGGAAACGCTGGGTATTAGTGTATTACGTACATTCAAGAGCTTCCCAACAAAATCATTTGAAATTTATCAGTCTTGCTCGGGATACGCAGATACAAAAATATCTATACAAATCAATCTGTTTGACAGAAGAAATCTTACAAAAGAATGTAATTGATGGCTCCCTTTTATTCTCATTATACTTAATTATATTTAATGCAACGATGCCATAAATGCTGCATTTCCATCAACGAAAAATTGCACTTTTTATAATAAACGAAAATGGATCAATGGCAGAGATACCTTTTTGTAATTTAACCTTTTAATTTTTTCTCTCTCTCTTTCAGCCTTGTCACACCGATTTATTCATTTTAATAGTTCGGTTTGTTAGTGTGACTGGAAAAGAAACATTTTGGTGAAAACTAAAATTAAGAAAATATTAATTTGATTAAATTTAAGATTTTCTTTATTATTCAAGCAGATTTTAAATTATTTATGATTGCTTACGAAAATAAATAATACAAAAATTAAAATCAATACACGCAATTCACTCGATATTTGACCCCATAAATATTCGGTATCCACGATTGAATATGGCGGAGGACGCTTTCTTTACAACTTTCTTTTCCTCCCCATAACACCGATCCTCCCCCCGTGTCGAGACCTCTTATTACGTTCGATTTCATCAAACCCTAGCGCCCCTAAATTCCTGAAATCTGATGCAATTCTTAAAACCCTAACAAATGAGAATCATTCACTCGCTTCCCACCCCGATTCCCGCCATTCCTCGCCTTATTCTCAAGAAGTCGACCACGAGAATCCATCGATGGAAGATCCTCTTTTCACCACTACCACCACCAACAACCACAAAGCGAAGTTCGTGTGCAGCTATGGCGGAAATATTCAATTTAGGAGCCATGATAATCAGCTCGCTTACGTCGGCGGTGATACCAAGATCATAACCGTTGATCGCAGCATTACGTTCTCGGCTATGATGGCGAAGCTCTCTTCTCTCTGCAATGCTGATGTTTTCGTCAAGTACCAACTTCCCGGGGAGGATCTTGACGCTTTGATTTCGGTCACTAACGATGAGGATCTAGAGCACATGATGGTTGAGTATGATCTGTCTCAACGTGCGTCGGTGAAGCCCGGTAGGTTGAAGCTATTCCTATTTCCACCAAAATCGTCGGCTCCGACCAGTTTCGAGTCGAACGATTTGAAACCGGAGCATCAGTGGTTTGTTGACGCTCTCAATTCCGTGCACATTCCACATGTTAAGGGATCTTCAACGTCGGCACCTATATCGGTTGCGAATTCGGATTTTCTCTCTGGATTGGATTACAGATATTCGGTTGTTTCAACGACCAAATTGCCTGATTCTGTTACTCCTGCTGCGTCCGCCATTCCGCATGTGGAGGCAAATGGTTCGCCTACGGGAACGGACGGTGGATCGGAAGATCGGCACATCATTGGAGAACCGGCGGGATCACCAACTGAGATTCAGACACGGATCGAGGAGTCACAGAGATTGCATTTGGAAAAGAATGACCAGATCCTACTAAAAGGC
This sequence comes from Leucaena leucocephala, assembly GCA_037074615.1. Lineage (NCBI taxonomy): Eukaryota > Viridiplantae > Streptophyta > Magnoliopsida > Fabales > Fabaceae > Leucaena > Leucaena leucocephala. The sequence goes on along the minus strand of CM073540.1, from coordinate 2,820,843 downwards.
GATGAATACAATGGCACAGTTAGTAAAACTATGGACCATTACTCTCAGAAAAATCCCGGGAAACAGGAGACGCTGCCTGTTCACATAGTTCCAGCTCCCGTATCAATTCCGGGATCGGCGGCAGTTTATTCGCCTGAAAGACTCATGACAAGTGCTAGTTATTCGTTAGCGGCTCCTGCAACTACTGTTACTGAGCCGCCGTTGTATCTCATTGCAACCCCAGCCGTAATGTACCATGCTACTACTTTGCGAGCCATGATTGGACCTGTAGGTCAGCCATACTATCGAGTCCCGAGAATGGTCCAAACAAGTGAATTCTCCAATGGAGCACCCCTGGCATCACTTTCACTTTCGCATTCACATTCACGGTCCAGAATTGGGGCTAACGGCGTTGAAACTAACGCACTAGTACAGCAAAAGGTTGAGGTGGCAGAACCCTCTGGATACCCACAGATAGTATACGAGGACGCCGGAAGGCAGGTCTTCATTGCGGCTCCGGCAACTTGGGGTGGGGTGGTGCCTCCACACCTAGAGGCGGCTGCTGGAAGTGATGGGACACAAGGCGGTGGGGCAACAACTCTGAATCAAGAAGGGAAGGTTTCTAAAGCGGCTCCGGCTGTATGATGGTGACATATACCATCGATGTAGGCAATTGAAATCATTCCGAGATGTTCTTTTTTGGAGGTCAGTTTTGATTTTGCACGTGTTTACGGTGAGGACCCTTACACTTTACAGACCTGGCAGTTATCTCCATTATCCTTCCATGATTCATGTCTTTCATTATTGAACATAAAATTTCATGATGGAGGTTATGGAAAGTAAACGTCTTATAATTTATATAGTATATAACATATGATTAACTGCTATAATAATTCTAGAAGATATACTAGTAACCAACAGGTTAACTATACGTTATCAATATGTTCTAAAACCTGTTATTATAATTACGATAAAAAAATCATTTCACAGTATTGCGACTTAATTTCATAATCACACGAAATAACACGGTTTGGTTTGATTTCTTCTCCCTTTTGGCTTCCTATAATCAACTAAAGCCGATCGAATAGAAAAGCGTAGTTGAACAAACAAATAAATGGGCTGCATCAACTTTAGCGCCGCCGCCGCAATTGGGGGAAAAAGAGAGAAATACAAGGAAAGCAAGCTTATTCTGATTTTTTAGGACTAAACAACTGTATTGTGTGTGGTTATTCAATTGAATAACTGATTTTTGATTTATTTTTAACGAGGCTCGAGTTTCTAGTTCTTTCAGTTAGAAGTTCCCACGAAATACTATCGAAGCTGTCATTTTGAAGCACTAGAAGTGGCTCGTCATCAGAGTAGAAGTACATGTAGATCACTAGTCTCTCCAGAAGAATGTGCTCCTGTTCACCACCCCCACCATGAAAGATTCCCCTATACTTCATAGAGAAACCCATTCCCATACTATGAATTGCCAGAGAGTATTACCTGATCCAGTCCTTACTAAGTGTGAGAACGGTCATGCTAAACCTTTCAAATTTTCCCCTTCTTTTCACTCAAAAAAAAACAGGTGTGCGAATGGTATATAAAGAAGAACAAATACACCTAAACCTCAATTGACAATAATGGCACGACGTACATTATCATCAATATAATATGTAAAAATAAAGCGAGCGAGGAGTGGGCCTCCCGCATAAGTGACCATCATTGAGGCGCAAGTTGTACTCTCTTTTTTAAAAAAAAAGACAAACTAGAAGCCAGTTGTACTATTGTGTTAAGGAAACCCGAGAAACTCAACTACATTTTAGCGATAAGATTACCGTTATTGGGCCAGCAAATTTCGTCCAGTTGGTAACAAGGAGTTGGCAAACATCTAAATAAGTGCATAAGCTCAAGTTTCGTTCTCAATAACTGATTTTTGGCATATCTACGTGTGCTTGTTTTTTCTTTACAATAGCAAGTTATATTTTATTTTAATTTTTTTTGTTTGATTTGAAAATAATTTAGAGACATAGATATGAAAAGAAGCCAAATTAGTTGTCAATGTATAGAGATTTTATGGATGAATAATTTGCAAAACCCATTTAAATATTATTTAATTAGGGTAAATTATTCATAGGTCACGTGTAAAAACTAAATCAATGCAGATATGCCTCTCAAATTATTTAATACTAACAGGTCTTAAGAAATCTGACATCTACAAGTTTAACTTATAAATAACACAATTCAACTCATAAATATAAAAATTTGATTTATAAATATTAAATATTTTGGGATCTACTAGTATTAAATAAAATTCAGAGAATCTATCTGTACTTAATTGATTCAGATAAAAATTTGGGAGTTATTCTCCAGTTTGTTTTATTTTCATATTTTATGTTTTGGAATTAGTCTACCGGAGGTGCATCAGGTTAATCCAACGACTGTAATTATTCTTTGGGGGGAAGGCCAAACGCGTGTCAAAAGATTTTCGAATGCCAGAAAATGAGGATAGTGTTCGTACGGCGGGTAGATGATTCCAAAAGGCCGGAACGCTCTGTCACCTCACCAATCAGTTGCATCCATGTCAGCACTGTAGCATCCCCTGCTTCACCTTCATTCGTCCGACCTTCCTGTCTACGTCAAGGACGAGTGTATATAAAATGCGGAAAGAAATACACAAAGCAGCGAAAGTGTCGCTTTTACCTACTTCTTTAATTCTCTTTATTCCTTTCTCACCGACCCTCTCCACTCGAATGACTGCTTTTCCCACTTCAACCTCAAGAAGATGATTCTCGAGTCCAAAGTTCCGAATGGTCAATTTTCAAATGTTGTTCCCTGCATTTCCAAACCTTTTTTGTTTTCATTTTTTTTCTTTCTCTTGACTTTTTTAGATTCCTGACCGAGAAAATCTTCAGACAGGAATCCTTTTTCGGGCTTTTTTTTTTAATATTTTGTAAGAATATATTTTTCTTCAGCGTTGATCATATGAGCTACCAAACAACTTTGGCAATTTCATCTGTCAACGTGGCGTCCGTTTTTTCAAATCCTCCTATCTATATTCCTTACCAACACTCAACTTAAATTAATTAAATACTTTGAAAAGCAAGAAGTTTGCTGGTTTGGTAAAGTTTGATTCCTGATATCCTCTAAGGAGCTCTGGCCGTTGCGAGCTGTTGCAATGAGGGAACTGAGATTTCTGCAGTGAGAGAAACGCTGAGAGAGAGAGAGAGCCATGGTAGTGAGGAAAGTGGGGAAGTATGAGATTGGGAGGACGATTGGGGAGGGCACCTTTGCCAAAGTGAAGTTCGCGCAGAACACAGAGACCGGGGAGAGTGTCGCCATGAAAGTGCTCGATCGCAGCACCATCATCAAGCACAACATGGTGGACCAGGTACGTAGTGTGAATTTTCCAATTTCAGCTACTATTGACAATTTGTTCCGTTAGATGATTAGATCTCTCTACGTGTGCATATACTGGTTCAAGTCGTTCTTCTGGTCGAGGAAAGGTATAAACTATGGGCGGAACAAACAATGTTATCTGAGGGAAAGGGCTGTGCATTCCTTGATTACCTCAAAACCTAGAGTTTAATATAAGTATTTTAATTAGTATTTTATTATTATTGTCATTTTCTAAATCTTCTGGATTGAATTCGTCAGCTGCCTTCTTGCGCTTGTCTTGCAAGTTTCTTGACAACTTAGGAGAAAGTGCTTCCCCATTAGAGGCTTTAGGATTGTAACTTAATTAGGTGAACAACTAGTTCTAATCTATGGACATATGGTACTATGGCGGTAAAACGACTTTTACTTGAACTGAAATGACTAGGGCATATTGTAATTATCAGTTCTGTGATGTATCCAAAATTCTATTGCAACCGGTTAATATAAGAAAATTGACTTCTTAACCTCTGTTATTTTTTCGGCCAAAAAAAAACCCTTTTATTTTGACCGTGGTTAACACTTCACTGCATTGACATTCCAAGAACTAATTTTAAGCCACTTGAAATTTCATGATCAATTCACGGTTTGTGATCATTGTAGTCTCTGCTCTCAAATTTATGTGTAACACTCCTATATAATACAGATCAAGAGGGAGATTTCTATTATGAAGCTAGTTAGACATCCATATGTCGTCCGTCTCCACGAGGCATGTGATATTTTCTGGACCTCAGACCTGCATTACTTTCTTTCCCTTTTTTCTTTTCTCTTCAAGGTCATAAAAGGCCTGTTTGGCTATTTTCATGACCTCTCTAACAAGTTCAATATATCCTTTTCTCGTGGAATGTTATTTTCAGGTTCTAGCAAGCCGTACTAAGATCTATATCATATTGGAGTTCATTACAGGTGGCGAATTATTTGATAAAATAGTGAGTAGCCTAGAAAACCCTGTTTTGTGTAGCCTCTGGCCCTCTACTCTGATTTTCTTCTGACTTGTTCAAGATATTGGAAATAATGATTATTTAAATAAAATTTATGTGCAGGTACACCATGGGCGTATTAGTGAAAATGAATCAAGAAGATACTTCCAACAGCTTATTGATGGTGTAGACTTTTGCCACAGCAAGGGAGTTTACCATAGAGATTTAAAGGTTTGCATGCATTGGGATCTGGAAGTTTGTCGTTTTTCTTATTCATGATAGTATTTTAATTGTTTGATGTAATTCCCTTTTGCAGCCTGAAAATCTCTTACTTGATTCACAAGGAAATATAAAGATTTCAGATTTTGGTTTGAGTGCATTACCAGAACAGGTAAGATTGTTACCAAATGGATTTAAGTTTGACTTTAACTCATGCAGATAAATTATATTGCATGACTTGACCCCTGGTACAAATTCACAGGGGGTTAGTATCCTTCGGACAACTTGTGGGACACCAAACTATGTAGCTCCTGAGGTAAATATAAGGGTAGCAAACTGATGGATTAGATTTGACTTTATGTCTCCTGAAGAAACTAATCATTTTGATGCTGGCTTCTACACTTGGCATTACATTTTTGGTCTCAGGTACTGAGTCACAAGGGTTACGATGGTGCTATGGCAGATGTTTGGTCCTGTGGGGTTATCCTTTATGTTCTGTTGGCTGGATATCTTCCCTTTGATGAACTTGATCTTACCACCTTATACAGTAAGGCATGGATTCAAACGTTTCCAGTTTATATTTTTCTGTGTAGGTAGGCGGGGTCCCTGTTTGTAAATATGTCAAAGATTTGTCTTGGGTGATTCAAATTTATACTTCAATCGCAGGAACATAGATCAGTTATCAGCAAAATGATATTTGATAAATATTACTGTTAGGGTTCGTGTCTATCTATTTACTTCTTCGAAATAGTATTGAGTCGCACAGATTTTGGGTGTGGAATGGGAAATAAAAGATTTGTCAGTAGCCTCTTGCATTTTTCAAGAATTTCAGGTTGCAGTATCCTATCCTCTGTCTAAATGTTTGCTTCTTTTAAAGTATGCTTGGATCAAAAAGAATTTTGGATTCTGCTTATGATGCTGTTGACCTTTTACCTGACCCTTTCATGCAAACTTTTTTATACGTAGAATTTTGATGCAGATTGATAGAGCAGAGTTTTCATGCCCGACATGGTTTCCCGTGGGAGCAAAATCTTTAATACGTAGAATTTTGGACCCAAATCCTCAGACTGTAAGTATTGGATGAACATCTTAAGTCTCCGAAGACATCATTTACAATCTAAATTACTGGCAAAAAAAAATCAATTTATTTATTAATGATTTAACGCTATGTGAATACAGAATCATAAGTCTGATATGGTTCATTACCTATAACAAGGATCTAGAAGCTAACTGTGATCATATTCTTGTAGTTATATTTTATACATTAACTTCTGTCTAGAATGTTCTAGCTTCCAAATAATGTATTAATGATTTATGCTTTAATTATATCTTTATTCCATACATCTTGCTTCTGGTTGTTTCTGACAATTCTCCTTCCCATCGATTCATCTGTGCCTGCATGTGCATATATACAGCGCATAACTATTGAACGGATACGAAATGATGAGTGGTTTGAAAAAAACTACGTCCCTGTCAGTCTACTTGAGTATGAAGAAGTAAATTTGGATGATGTAAATGCAGCTTTTGACGATGCTGAGGTTTGTATAATGCGTTAATTCTGCATTTTGTCCATTTCAATGCAATTGTCTCCCCCACCCCGCGCTAATCCACCTGGATCATAACATGGATGCACACATTCTTATTTCCTCATATCTGACACTAGTTATTTTGTCATGGAAGGATCATATGGCTAATGAACAGAGTGAAAATAAAGACACTGGTCCTTTGATGCTTAATGCATTTGACTTGATAATCCTGTCTCAAGGCTTAAACCTGGCATCACTATTCAATCGTCGACAGGTATTTAATTTTGACATTTTCTTCATATTTGCCATGCACTGGCTAAATAACTATATGCCCAAATATTGGAAAAACAGTTGATATCCTAAGGGAACTTTACAACAACAACAACAACAAAGCCTTTTCCCATTAAATGGGGTCGGCTACATGGATCATACGACGCCATTGTGCTCTGTCAAAAACTAAATCCTTAGATAGGTTATTGACCCGGAGATCCCGCTCAATGACCTCGTTAAGCGTTTTCTTTGGCCTTCCTCGACTCCTTTTAACCGGACTCCAATCCGTTTGATCCACCCTCCTCACCGGCGCATCCCTTGGCCTTCTTTGTACGTGTCCAAACCACCTAAGACGGTTCTCCACTATTTTCTCCTCAATAGGTGCTACTCCAACTCTTCCCCGTATTTGTTCATTGCGAATCTTATCTTTTCTTGTATGCCCACACATCCATCTCAACATCCTCATTTCGGCTACCCCAATTTTATGCTCTTGCTGTCCTTTTAAAGCCCAACATTCACTTCCATAAAGCATTGCTGGTCTTATAGCAGTACGATAAAACTTTCCTTTTACTTTATCTGGTACTTTCCGATCACATATAACCCCAGTAGCCTTTCTCCATTTAAACCACCCAGCCTGGATTCTATGATTAACATCCTCCAAAATTTCACCATCTTTCTGTATAATTGATCCCAAATATTTGAACTTATCTATTTGTGGAATAACTTGATCTCCTAATCTGACCTCCAAGTTACTTCTAACCTGCCTCTTAGAAAAATTACAATGCATGTATTCAGTCTTACTTCTACTCAGACGAAAACCCTTCGACTCTAAAGTACTTCTCCATAACTCAAGTTTAAAATTAATCTCTTCTCTTGACTCCGCCATAAGAACTATATCATCCGCAAAAAGCATGCACTTAGGGATTTCATCTTGAATAGGCTTAGTTAGAACATCCACCACCAGATTAAATAAATAAGGACTCAATGATGATCCCTGATGTAGACCAATCTTTATGGGAAAATCCTTTGTTTCGCCCCCAGACATTCTTACAGTAGTAGTTACCCCTTCATACATATCTTTTATTGCTTTAATATATGCCATGTGCACACCTTTCTTTTCTAAAGCTCTCCAAAGCACCTCCCTTGGCACTCGATCATATGCTTTTTCTAAGTCAATGAAGACCAAATGCAAATCTCTTCTTTTGGTCCGGTACCTTTCCATTAACCCCCTTAATAAATAAATCTCCTCCATTGTAGACCTACCTGGCATGAAACCACACTGATTCTCCGTAATATCAGTCTCTAATCTCAACCTGTGTTCAATTACCTTTTCCCATAACTTCATAGTGTGACTCATAAGCTTTATCCCTCTATAATTTGCACAATTTTGAATATCTCCTTTATTTTTATAAATAGGAACTAAAGTACTTTTCCTCCAATCATCGGACATTTTCTTAGAACTTAAGATCACATTAAATAGTTTAGCAAGCCACACCACCCCCGTTTCGCCTAAACACTTCCAAACTTCAATAGGAATACCGTCAGGTCCAACCGCTTTACTATTTTCCATTTTCTTAAGTGCCTCTTTAACCTCGCCAACACGGATCCTACGGTAAAATGCCAAATTTGGTTCAACTTCTCGTGATAAATCTCCTATCTCATAACTCGACCCTCCTCCCTCGTCATTAAACAATTTGTAAAAATAGGTCTCCCACCGTTCTTTAATATCACCATCTGCAACCAAGACCTTGCCTTCTTCATCCTTAATACATCGTACTTGATCCAAATCCCTCGATTTCCTTTCCCTGTCTCTTGCAATCTTATAAATCTTTCGTTCTCCCGACTTTGTCCCTAATTCTTTATAAAATTCCTCAAAAGCTCTAGAACGAGCCGCACTCACCGCCTTCTTCGTTTCCTTCTTAGCTAAACGATATTTATCCCAATTTTCAGTATTATCACATAAGTGTATAGCCTTGAAACAGTCTCTCTTGTTCTTAACTTTATCTTGCACGTCCTCGTTCCACCACCAAGTCTCCTTATCTCGTCGACCAAAACCTTTAGATTCTCCCAAAATTTTAGCTTGTAATATTTAACAAGATATGTGCGTTCTGAGATATAAATATAATTGTAGCCCCTACATGCAGTCGTTTTAAGTTGCGGTATGAGTCTTGAAATTTTCTTAAGTAGGGTTGTAGCATCGCGTTTATTATAACATCCTTACAGGAGGACTCTATGTACTACCAAACACGCTTTATCACTCAAAAGCCAGCAAATGTGGTTTTATCAACTATGGAAGTTGTGGCACAATCGATGGGATTTAAGACTCATATTCGCAACTATAAGGTTAGGATGCTGTAATTTACATAATACCTCCACTTCTGTTGCCTTGGGATTCTTTTATTTGACTTAATTCAATTTTAGTTATTTGCATTGATAGTCAACGTAAATCAGCCGAGATCTTAATATTTACTGAAGATTAACTCTATCTAAAGTTCTTTTCATATAAGATCTTGGTATGAATTTTCAGATGAGAGTAGAGGGTATTTCAGCAGACAAGACTTCTTATTTTTCGGTTATGCTGGAAGTAAGTTTCTAGGCCTCTACTTGACTTTCAACTGCCTCTTCAGTCTTCACATTTAAATGACAAGTTTATTCATTTCTTCACATGTACCCCCTCTTGCCGGTAAAGATTTTTGAAGTTGCTCCCACATTTTTAATGGTGGACATTCAAAAAACAGCTGGAGATGGGACTGAATACCACAAGGTCAGTTTCTAAGAAATCCTTTCGTTGTTAGTTTGGCCCTACCACTTTGTGTTTTTGTTTCATAGTTGATGAAAGTTGTCCCTCCTCTATTTTGCAGTTTTACAAGACATTTTGTAGCAATCTTGAGGATATAATATGGAAACCGCCTCTTGAAGCGAGCAAATCAAAGATATCCAAGACTAAAAGCAAGAAACGTTAGTTTCTTCACCTCTAACACCTGCTTTTGTTGAAAAGAAAGAAAGAAGGAAATCTCTTTGGGGAACATCTTCGAAAGATAGAAAATGAAATTACATATCACACGATGAATATATATGATTTGTCAGTATATATGTTTGTGCAGTTGAGTTTTTCTCTTTACCTGTAATAGTTCTACTTCCGCCATTATACAAAACGAATATTATATCGAGTCCTCAGATATAAATATTGATTGACTGATTGATCCTTACGCTATATGCCCTGGGCGTTAAATTGTTAAATTCATAAAATCAATATCGCTTAGCAAAGGTACCTGCGATGCAAGGAGAATAACTTATTCACATATTTTTACGGGATAAATATTTTATTTCTGTTAATTTCTTTTTAAAATGTTGATAAAATTTATTATTTTATTGTACGGAATTTGATAAAATTTATTATTTTATTGTACGGAATTTGATAAAATTTATTATTTTATTGTACGGAATTTGATAAAATTTATTATTTTATTACCTTTATTGTAAGTTAAATAAAGATATAGATATTTAATAAAAAATAATATAATTAATTAAACGGTCTGCGTCTATCTACTGTCTTCAAATACAAGGTCTGTGACTGTGAGCCTCCATCCTAGTGGCTCTTGAAGAAATATTTAAGTTTAATTTGTTATACCTGAAATGAAATTGTGAGAATAATTGGATTAAAATTATAATTATAATTTTAAAAAGTTAAAAATCCCGTGTTATTTAATTACAATTTAAATTAAAATTATTTAAAAACCTTCTTAACATGTGTAAATAAACAATTATTTTGAAATAGGAGGAATTATTAACAAATTTCAACGGATTAATCGTCGTGTGAAATGATCCTGTAATCTCATTATTGTAAATGTTAAAAAAACAGAATAAACATTAACCTCAAAAAATAGACATTATTTCATTCCTAAACTCACAACTGCCCAACATTTGGCCGGGCGCGTAGTCAAGGAGGATGAAAGCACACGCCATCCCATATGTCATCTTCATTCGCTGTACTTCATTGTCTCTTTCTCGAAACCAATTGTCGGAAACTGTTTGGCGTAGTTCTCTACTTGACAGCGGAGATCAGCAATCTCAGATTGAATTTGTGCATCTGATTGCAATGTTGCCACGAAATCCTTCAACTTTGTTCCTGAACTTACAGAAACCAATAACGAATGAGCTAACAATAGTATACATTCAGAATTGCCAAAAACCTTAGTTTATTATGTACAACTAAACTAAATGAAAAGGCGAGGTAGATGGAAATGGAACCTTTTGCATTAGCCTTGACCTTTAAGGCCAACTTGACTGCGGCGTCAAAATATTCAGCTACTTTTACAAAATCTTCCTCAATAAACCCCCTGGATGTGAGAGCTGGGGTTCCTGGAGCACCACCAGATGATCACGTTTTCAACATGTAATTACAGAACCACCAGTAGCAATGAGAGAAAGAGATGGCAGAGAGAAAAAGAGAGACTGTACCCATACGAATGCCTCCAGGAACCATGGCAGACACATCCCCTGGAACGGTATTTTTATTAGCTGCGATATGAACTGATTCTAGCACCTTCTCAACCCTTGAGCCATCAATGCCCTGTCAAACATACAACATAAAATTATAAGGATAAAGCATCTTTATTTCGCTTACATTTGATCTCAAAACTTATCTTTATTTCACAAAATTCAGTACAATAAAATAATAAATATATCGTCTTAGCACTTAGACCATGCATGATTTATATTAACATGAAGAGTAAAAGTAAATAAAGGGGAAAATGTGTGACATACATGTGACGCAACATATGATTAATCATGTCAAGTCAATTTCACAAACATTAGGGATGTCAAACAGTTCCCTTTAACTCTCAGGGATACGCTTTACTCAGTAGAATTCTTTCAAAACATTTGCCCATAGTAATCAGTCACTGATCACTGTTTGTGATCAGTAATCAATATAAATTAACCAGCTGTAGGCAGGTTGTTCTGGACAGGTTTATTGACATGCATTTACAAATTAGTACTTTATCGCGAATCCTTTTAGATAAAAATATAAGCAAGAAATTGCCAGACGAAGGAATCACCCCATTTACCTTGTTTCTCAAGTTAACCAACACTAAATGGTTATCTGTTCCACCAGATACAAGATCATATCCTTTCTCCATCAAACTCTGGAGTTCAATCAACACCAATGAGTCAACCATACCAGTTAAATGTCAGGCCATACGGATTAGAAGATACAGCTAATGGGTATTGATTCATTCCGATAGCTTTATAAGGCACTGGCGAGCATAGTAAAAAAGGTGCTCGCTTTACCTGTGCAAATTTTGAGCAATTATTAAGAACTTGCTTTTGGTAATCCTTGAATTCCAGAGTCATAGCCTAAATTTAAAGAAAAAGAATTGAGCAATGAGCCTGGCAATTCAAAAAAAGAACACCACAAATCGTATCCATAGCTATCAAAAAAAGATGGGGGTAAAAATGATAGTTATGCTTCCATACAAAATATATGGGAAGACTACAATGACACTAGTGTTTCCTTGGCTAGCAATTACAAAACCTGCTTCAGTGCAACTGCTAAGGCAGTGATCGTGTGGTTATGTGGACCACCTTGAAGTCCAGGAAAAACAGCCTGATTTATCTTGTCTTCAAAGTCATAAAACACCTGAAGAGTAAGGAAATCGGTCAATTGAGAATTTGTTGCATCATGCAACTTTGAACTAATCTAAAGAGACATAGAAATTACTTGCAAACAGCATTTTAAACAAATATAGTCTGAGAGGGCTAGCAGCTACTGCAAACAGAGTAGCCCTCACATATTCTTTTTGATTCCCTTCTTCCTTATTTTAACATTAAATTTAGATTTTGAGACTCACTTCTTGTCCTTGCTTGTTTATCTCCTTCACACCTTTCCTGAAGAAGATCATAGCTCCACGTGGTCCCCGAAGTGATTTGTGTGTTGTGGTTGTCACAACATCTGCGTAATCAAAAGGAGAAGGAATAACACCAGCAGCAACCAATCCACTGATGTGTGCAATATCAGCCAACATGACAGCCTTCTGCTTGTCGCAGACCTATATAAACTCAGGCATAAAAAAAATAAAATACCACCATCACTTGATCTTTGTTGAGCATGAAAATATCCAAAGATTTTTCCTAAAGAGCAAGAGTGCTGCAGATATATAATTACCTTGCGGACACGTGCATAGTCATAAAGGCGAGCATAAGCACTAGCACCAGCAACTATTAGTTTTGGCCTAAAAAGTGCAGCACTTTTCTCCATCTGAATTTAGTAAACAGTTCAAATCATTATTTACAAGAATAAGAGGACAGCATGCATGAAAGAGCAGAACCTTTGTAAAACAAAACTCTTCCCCAATTTAATCTAATGATTTAGAATAGAAAGAATGATGGATGCCGTGGGCACTGAGCCACTGAGAGGTCAAAATAGTCTGAAACAGGGTTACAGTTGAACGTGTTTCACCAAGATCTGAGCATGTATTGGCATGGGGGCACATACTGAGGTTCAAGACGACACATTGAAACTATTCTCATCTGATGAGCATTAAAATTTAAAACTCATTAAAAGCAAAATGTTGAAATTGAAGGCTCGTGAATTTAATACCATAAAAAGAAATTAAACTAGACCGACTATACAACCTAAAATTAAATGATTAAATATCAAATCAGAAGGGACAGTTCAATGGCAAAGATAGCAGTAACAGTAACTAAATAGCAGCAGTGTAGAGAAAGTTCTCTCTGAATTAAATGATAATATCCACAGAAAATGAGAGCAACGGAACCTGGTCGTAATCAATATAGCCAGTGCTCTCATCTAATCGGTATGGCATTGTTTCAAAGAATATTGATACAGCTGATATCTTCTTGGTGTCAGTCTGCATGGCAGAGATAAATCATTAGGTGTATATAAGTATAATACATTGCTCAAATAATTTCAAAACACAAACATTAGAAGCAGAAAGAAATACAGGAATGTGGACATCAACCCAAGCACATACAAACTCGAGTATTCTATCAAAGCCTTAGGAATGCCATTATACTGTAGGATAGTTGCACTGTGCTCTGTAGAACAGGCAATACCAAACGTACAAAGTTTGCGTTACTGTCACACAAACAATTCATAGAACTTGTGGCAGCAATGCTTTTTAAGTAAAGAAAAATTCAGAAATTTACTTCCAACTTGAGGCGAATCCATTTACCAAATATAAGCACATGATTTTCTTTTTCCAACTTTTCATGTAAGAATCTACCTTGTTCATTCAGAACTTGTTGCTAATTTGCTCATGAATTGATGCGATAGAACAACTGATAATGAAAATCAGTATTATTACCTGATAGCCATGAGACAGATGTCCACCATGGGGAAGATCAAGAGCCATGATTCTCTCGTGAGGTTTCAGTAATGCAGTGTAAACTTGGAAATTAGCAGGGGATCCAGACAATGACTGCACATTGACTGTTAACGAAGCACATAAGACCTCCAAGAAAACATAAGATTGGACTAGTGTTCTAGACTGAAGAAATGGTAGAAGAGGCATAGGTGAATGGTCCAATCAAAGAAAATAACAGGTACCCCACAAGAAAAATAGAAAACAATTACCAAATAGGCACTCTGTCTGATATTAAATGAAAACAAAACGTTTCAAAAGCAAGAGGTCTATTGGAACTAAAAAACGTCAAAAACAGAAGGGGACCATCAGCTATACTGCAGACTCAAGTTAGACAAGTAAATTTTTAATAACAATGAAATGATGCATTGGATATTATTTTATATAATAGAACAAAGGTTGACATGTTCCAAATTAACATAACAAGTAATGCAACCATAAGTACATGAAATAAATAGCAAGAACCCAAGCTGCGCCCTAAATGTGTATATGTACGTACCTCCCCATTTTGCCGGATCTAGCCCAAAAGCTTCTAATGCACGCTTCTGACACAAGGTTTCGGCCATGTCAATGTACCTGAATGAATGTGTCAAAAGTCAATATACCAATCTGTGAATTTCCTAAAATTACAAATCGCATGTTTTGGAAGATCATCGATAAGCAGAAGCACGTACTCATTTCCTCCATAGTATCTGGCACCGGGATACCCTTCGCTGTATTTATTAGTCATGACCGATCCAACAGCTTGCATCACTGACAGTGATGTGAAGTTTTCTGAAGGTATGAGTTCGAATCCCTATATACTCATAAAACCATAAACAAACATAAAGTTAGAGGAACTAACCTTTCCAATTCGATGGTGTACGAAAATATAGTTTTTCGTTTGATTATTTCATATAGCTTTAACTCAAAAATTACAAAACCATTGTAAACCCAAAGTCCGATCCATCATCACTAAGTTACATCGCATGGATAGAAAAGAGAGAAAGGTATGTTTAACATGCCTTCCATTGACGAGCTTTTTCGAGTTCAATTATGTCTGTGACGTCCGCATCCACAACTTCAATAGGATCATTGAGCTGCTTTATCCACTGCGATATGTTCTCTTGGTTATCCAAGGTCCAGATGAAATAAACATAAAAAAAAAAAAAATCATTCCCGGTAGCGACAACACACGAAATGAGGCAAATGGCTTACAGTTGCACGAGCTTTTTCTTTTTCTTGTGCCGCTGCATTTTGGAAAGAAGACTGTAACCAAGCAATACATGAGAGATTATTGGAATTTGGAAGTAAAGCAAAGGAAAGGAATTGAGTGAGGAGATGATCACAAGTGGGGAGTAGATCTAGAGAGATTGAGAATTTCACGTCACCATGTAATAAACAGAACCGCCATTAGTAAAAGCTAAACTTGGTTTCTTGATGGTGGAGGATAGTCTGCGGAGAGCCATGGCCATTCCTTCTTCCACTCACTACCCCGATTCCCTGTGTGTGTTGCCCTCAAAAAGCGTACATTGAGCTAGGGTGGTCACCGTCGTGGGGGTTGGTGGTGATTATGATCTGTATGATGTGGGGTCCAGCAAATAGGAAAGCAGAGGGAGCACCATCCGCATTGGACTCGCAGCCTCGCGTTTACGACGCCGTATTGCTTCCGGACCACAAGGTTCATCTTGTATCTGCTTGTTTATTATCGTTTGTCTTTAATTAATAAATATATAATACATACATTCAATAAATAAATAAATTATATATAAAAGATAGACTAAAAAAATAAGCAATAAAAAAAATTGTGTGGTGTTCACAAATTATCTTTTCTCCCAGTGATGATTTTAATTTAACACCCAAGATGGTTTTGTGGGTGAAAAATGTCGGAGAATTCTTGATAGGAGGACTATGTATTAGTAGTATTTATTTTACGAGTTAATTACTGATTCGAAGGGGCTAATAAAATGGTAATTATAAATGGCTAAAACCAATGCAGGAAGGTTGATAATTCTTTACAGGGCATAATTCTCTGCCTGTTAAGTCCATTGAAGTCATTCAAAAAGACTCCTCTTCAGCAAAATCAAGAGCTTATGTATGAAACTGGAAGACAGAGTGAGAACGGCTCAAGATTGAACGCCGGGTAATTCAAACATTCAGACCCCCAAATTTGAATTCATCAACAAAATTTGTTGTTCTACAGCTCAAATTTGTCTTTGCAGAAAAAACAATATATAGCTTGAGTGTATACAAATAACTTAGAAACAGAGGTTTCATTTACATATATGCATTATGTGGCAGTGCGAAGCGACGACTATATATAGCTCGCCTGCTTCGATCGGCTCTATCGTAATTACTTGTAACCAGACGATTTAGTTGAAGGGGCAGCAAATCTAGCAGAGAACCCATGACGTGTCGTTTCTTCATCATCGTCGACGCAACCCTCGTCGAAGTTCTGAGCATAGCTTAAAGGGTCGTACTTGAACCCGCCAGCTGGTCTGTTGTAACCGTGTCGTTTTGGCCAGCGAAGCTTCAATTTAAGACAACCCCAGCATGAAAACAACCCTCCATCGGCTGGGCTTCTAGGAGATGAACTCTTCTCCATGACTCTGCGAAAAACTTCGTGGGACGAAAAGGTTGTGCATCAAAGTGGTTGGGGGTCTTTCTTATTCACACTTACCATATATCTCTTGTTGAGCGTGTGGTAGAGAGTAGCATAGCTACGAAATATGATATGTTCATGATGTAGGAAAAATAAAGCCTTTTGGTGTGAAGGGGGGAAACGCACCAATAAATAAGTTCAAGAATGGTATAAGGGTCAAAGAACTTTGATCTGTCGTACCAAAGGGAATCTCTCTTTTCTCGTAAAGTAGCCTATATTATAAAAAAGATAAAAGAGAATATTTCCCAAAGTCTTACAAAACTCCCTGAGATTAAAAAAACTCTTTTTCACTTTTAATTGATAAAAAGTTGATTATGTGTAATGACCAATTGGATTACTAAACATTATATTGCTAACTAGAGTTAATCTAATTAGTATAGATCTAACTCATAATTCAAAAGCCATCAATTTAAATCCTGTTGTCAATAATTCTTTTTATTTATTCACTTGTGATGATCACTAGTAACTCCAATTATTAACCATAACTTACTGTTCAATTAGACTCTTACAGAACATGGTGATATTTTTGGTGTTAAACTTAAAAGTGAGCCACTATCGAGGGGGAATGATTGTTGGAATTGTATCTTTCAAAATTATTTTGTTGGTAATGAGTGATTGGTTGGTGGCTTTGAAAATAAATATCAGTTGGAGAAGAAAGAGACTCTGTTTGCTTGATGATGCATGATAGTGTGGTCTGTGGGGGGCCAAAGCTCTTGGAGCTTTCGGAAAGGAATATGCTCAAGGACCATGCTCCGAAGGAGACAGATGTTTTATTACACATATCACGGATCTATATGATTTATTTATATTTTCTAGTATATGATTTCTTATAATCTTTTATTGAGAATTTATTCAGAAAATCGACAAAGTAATTAATTTAATCATACCTGGATCTCGGTGCTCTTCGATTTTTATATTCTCTATATCTTCCAGTCATCCAGTCACTGAAAATATCTATGTAAGTATTGAAGAGTTAAGCAAAACTTATATATGTATGTAGTATTTCTATGTTATTCGCTTGATATAATATTCTCATGCAATTCCCTTCAACCACGAAGAAATCCGATTTTGACCCGTCGATCTTTTCCGTCTAAGCTAAGGTCGCTAGACCGAATGTTCATTGTTCAATAGTGCCCCACTACAGCGCTCGCGTGAGTCTTTCATCGTTTGGACGGCAAGTGTAAGTTTGTAACCTTGTTCAGTGTTTAGGACTAGTCGTAATTAAGAATAGGCCAAAAAAAATTATGAATATTAAGAAAAAATATTGCAACTTTTTTTTTTTGTTCAACGAAAAAATAATGCAAATTACACTTTGAAACGAGTACGGTCAATCAGTTTAATTGATTTAGTCATGGCAAGAAATATTGAGGAAAATATTGCAAATTGCGATAAGCATTCCCGCAGGCCTCCACTTGGGAAAAATTGCGAAATACATGCATGATTAAAATCGGAATTTTCCCATTCAAATTAAAGTATTATCAAATAACATTAAAAAATATTTTGAATCACCCAAAGCCCTAAGACATATTTTAGCTTCAATGCATCAAAATATTGAATGAAGGTTTGGCTTTGCGAAATTTCACTATTTCAATTTTGTTAAACTTCATATTCTCTCCGTTAATTAACTGGGGGTTATTATAATGAAAAGGACTTTAGCTATTTAAATATAAAATATTATATTTAAGTTTATATAAATACAGATTTAGTTAAATAGACCTATTAAAAAAAAAAAACTTCACCCTCCCATAAAAGGCACAACAACTTTTGGCTCATAGGCTCTTCCTCTCACCCTTCTCCCTCCCTCCCTCCCTCCCTCCTCACTCAGAGGGTACAGAAAATGATAATGGAGGTGGGGGCATAATGAACAACATAAACCGCGTAGCCATTAACATTATTTTTTAACATGGGAGGGAGGCGCTTGATGTAGGTCCGTTGATGGGTAGGGCCTTGAGGGTTTTGTTTGCCCCCGTTCTCTCCCATGTTTGGCTATTAAAAAATTGCGAGAATAATGATCGTGTCCCCAGCCAAAACCTACAGCCGACAGGTGTCCATCCACGTCATCAATTTCACAATTCAGAGCATAAAATTGTACGGAATATGAAGTTAATCCTGTTATTATAACTCGGCTAATATCAGATTGACTTTTGATCCTGTTAGTTTTTCAAAGATCCCTCTCTGTAACTCGGACAAGTCAGCTTATTTGGCACACATTTTAAGAAAGAAGAAGTAGATTAGTAGAGGGGCAAGGAAAAATTTTCGGCATGATTGCCCGCGAAGGATTAATTAATAGCCTATCTCAACTATAAACAGTCTTTTTTAATGAAATCATTGTGACGTTTAAAAAATATGTAATTATTAAAAAATTTCACATAAAATAAGTATTAAATATATATAATGACAAGTTATTATATAAAAAATGATAATAAATTATTATTTATTTATTTTAATATTTTTTTAATAATTATATTTATTTCTTAAGATAGTGATTTTTTATGATGAATATTTATATAATCATTACTTGCCTAGTCATTAAGATGTGAAACTCTAAAATTTTATTAAAATATCTAAATTTAATACGGAGGAAACAGTATTATTATGATTAGAGGGGCAAGAAGAGTATCCGAAACCCAATAAATTAATTAATTAAAAATACGAGAGAAGTCCTGGAGCAAAAAGGCGCCATGTGACAAGTGAGGGGGGAATGCCACTACCTCTACAAGCTCCAACAAGTACTCATTTTAATCCCTAATTGGCCCAGGTATTTCACTCGAGCATCAACTCCTCATTTTTTCCCATCGTTTTCTACTGCTATGCTTGCTAGTTGCTGGCTCTATTGTTTTTTATTCTCGTAAGTGGATCTCATTCTATCTTTCTTCTATTCTCAGCTTCTCGGCGAGAGCTTCCATAATCTCTTTGAAGGCTGTTTCTAAGCTACATTTATGATATAATCATGGTTGCTTTGCTCCTCATAGCTTCCATGGCTGTATTTACTTGAAGAGTGCGTATGACTGGAGGTTTTTTCAGCTTGCATGCCAGATATTTTCATCTTTTTATCCGTTTGGTTGCTGAGAAGCTGTGGAATTAGAAGTAGCAAGGAAAAAAGTGGGAAAAACTATTAAACTTATCACGAAGACTTCACTAACTTGGCTTTAGTAGGATTTCTCTTGTACTGCATTCAGATGCTTTCTGGGAGGTAAACGATTTTCTTCTTCTTGCTGGTAATGTCGTCGGAGTATTCTCATATGCTTCCTTTATCGCGTCGTCCATTTATCTGTTCATATTTCCATATCATCTAGGTTGACTTGAGACCGTCTTCACAGAAACAGTGGATCATTATGGAGCATGGACAGAGACGGTCGTTCGGACCTCTGGTAAAACCTTTTAGTATAATTATATTTATTTATTTATTTATCTATTTTCTTAACTTTTCTTTTGCCGGTTTGGCACAGTCTAAACTCTAAAGTCTAAAGTACTTTTTGGTTCGTTGAATAATTCTTTAAGCAGACGTAAACTTTATTCTTTCGAATTGGACTTCTGTTTTCCACCGAGATGTGTATTATGTCGATGAATGCTCCTGGTTTTATGCGAGTTGACAAAATAACTTCTAAATAGTGAGCGATAGTATCATTGCTTCATTTTTAGTTGCCTTCAATTAAGTATGTTCATCGCTTTTTTATTCTCTTCTTGACGGCATGGGCAACGTATCGATGGGATATTTGGAGTTGGAAGATGCAGATGAGTCTTTTTTGAAAGTTGGACTTAATAAGAGAATTATTCATAAAGTGTTCACTCTGTCATATTTGTTTTCCGTAGTTTCCTTTATGCTGCTACCTTCAGTCTGCCAGTTTCCCTCACTTGAGTGACAACAATACTTTTTTAACACAGTAAAAGGTGTGAATGGAATTCATATCTGTGCAATGTGAAGAATTTCTTGGTTTATTTAGTCATAACATTGCATTACATGCCCTGTTCATTGTTTATCACATGCATGCTTGAATTACTTTGTTAAAAATAATTTTAATTTGGTTTGTAGTGTATGCAATGAATTTCTGTATCAAAAAGCATACATTCCAGATCTGATCCCATTTTCTTGATAGCAATCAATATACAGAATTCTCCTGTAGATGCGTCAGTGCAGTTGCAATCTGCTGCAGCAATCACAAACAATCTGATATTAAGATTTCTGATAATGTTTCATGATTTAGTGACCCATTAGCCAAATAATCAAGATCTTACCCCAACTCTGTGTCTCCTGAAGGTGACTCATGGTTTTGCTGATGAGGTTGGCTAAGCTGGAGATTCACTGGCACATGCAAATTCTCTCCTATGCCTAGGCCATCTGTGAGAACAGAATTTCTGTTTGTTCCATTTCCATCTCTTGTTCCATAGACCTGAATCAGTGAAATGACTCTTTTAAAGTTCTTGACAAATCACATAAATGATCATGATTTAAAAATTGAATCATAAGTTTCTAAATTCTCTTAGTTTGTCTTGTTATTTAAATTTTAAACCACTACCTTCTTTTTTAATTCCTTGTTTTCTTGATGAATTAGGTTTAACTTCTTGCGCAGTTCCGCATTTTCCTGGCGTAAGAGGTTTCCCTGCAGAAAATGAACACCGTTAGAACTAATGAATAATTGTAGAACTGGTAATCTTTTGTTTTGGAACTGACCTTTTGGTTTATTTCCTGTATTTCATCCATTAAAAGTTGATCCTGCATACGTCAAATCATGTTAATACTTCAGTTTTTGGTATAGTAAGGAAAGGTTACACTAATCTTTGCTATATTGAATATCAGAAGTTGAGTACTTAACCTTTTTTAAACGGACACCTCGAAGGTTAATTTCCAACTGGCTCTCTAAACTCTGTAATTCTTTGACAGTCAAACCTGAAAGTTCTTCTCCCATTATTTGCCTGTTAATTCATACGATAAATATGTTTGAATTTGCTGCTTTGACGATTGAGAAATTATTCATGAGGTTAGAGACAAGGGATACATATAATCTAGCAAGGACTTGTCATTAATGCCCTCACCTTTTATGTACTCCATGACAGTAATAGAATTCACTTTCTGTTGCCCTTCCGAAAATTTTCGATTGGAGGGGATGATGCCTTATTAACCTTCATGTGCCAAGTAATGTATTTCATGTTTATCTTTGTATTCTTGTAAGCAGTGAATTCAGTGCTCACATATTTCATACGAATAGTGGGATTTCTTTTTAAGACGAATGTAACTTGTGGGATTCAGTAAAATTTATCTCTCTAGTTTGAAGAAAATATTCATTAAACCTTATTTGTATTTGGTACCATTGGATGGTGGAACACTTTTTCTTATGTCTTATCTTCGTTACTCTTTGAACAATTAAGCCAGCCTCAAGAACATGTGCATTTATAGTTTTATACATGGTTTTTTTTTTTTTGAGAGTTTAGCAGGATATACAACTGATAATGTAATATCAAGCAAATAAAATCATATTTATGACATTGAATGAATAATTTTCTTGTTTCGCTTTGTCAAAATTGTAACCTGACTTTAAAGGCATGGATTATCATGTTCTTTTTTAAAATCAACATTTATGAACTTATCTTTAAGAAAATAGATATTTATGATGTAGAAGGAAGAAGATACCGGTGACTCTCTTGCAAGTTCTGCAGTTGTTGCCTCAACATTGCTGCCTCCCCTTGCCAAAACTAAAAAACGGAAAAGAAAAAAAAAAGAAACAGAGAGCAAAATATGGTGCAGTTAGATGTTAAAGGAAATGAAACAGTAGAGATAAGTGCTTTTACCATTGTATTCCCTATGGAAGAAATTACATCATCTTCCTTCAGATGTTCAGGTAACTATTAGAATTAGATTTGAATGATGCAGAGTAGGGATTTTTTTTTTTTGGCATAATTATGCATGAAGCACAAAAGCTACCACTGGGAGATACCTCATTTTGCATTATATGTCTAATGGTTAGTTTGCATGCCTGTATTTCCCCTTAGAGAAGTTCGCAATATGATTCTTCTTTGCTAGATATATATCTAACAATATTTTGTCTTTCATAAATAGGATGGTGTTTCATGAATAAAACTTTTTGGATTACAGAATACTGTTTGTGTGTTATAATTTAAACATTTTTTTAATTTTATAAATTCAATTCTCAGTGCTCAGCAATTTGTCATTACTGATGATTGATAGACTCTCTTCCGTAACTAAATTCCTACTTACTATGGAAATCTAGAAGATATACTGCATATATCAGAATTTGAATTTGAATTTCCTGATTTTCTTTCTTTTGGGATACTACAGTCTATACTCTGTCTTTTGAGCTATGTTTTTTTATTTTTCCCTGGGGACAATAAAGCTTAAGATATAGTATATTGGGTATTATGGCTGGATTTCTATGTTGCAGAGGATGCTTATTGGACAATTTCTGGGATCCTATGGAGACTAGATAGTTAAAGACTTAAAATGGTGGTTCTCATTGGTGAAGTTTATGCCACTCTAGTTTAGGCAGGTATGGCATTTATAACCACATATTATCCTCAAAACTTGTGTGTGTCAGCCATTCAGAACCTCTATGGAATTAACAAAGTGATGCTTCTCAGTATGTCTAGCTGTGCAAGAAATTATGTTAATCAGATCGATATTCAATAAATAGGATGTATATGTCGAGGTAGTTGAGTATTGGTTGATTAAGAGCTTCTTCCCCACTATATGGGGAAACCTGGTAGCCATGAGCAGTTATAGAAGAGTGTTTCACAGTGTTCTTGTTCTCTCCCTAGCTTCTCAATTCTCAATGATATCAAACCTTCTTGCATTTCTAGAACAGATATAAAAAGAAAATAAAACAGTGCGTTTTCGGAAGAATTTTGAGTTGTCTCTGGGATTATTGTTACTAGCAATCTGTGATTAATGCTTCCTATAAACCCCACTATATCTACTCTTTTCAGAGTGGAAACACCAGGAATAGGAAGTTGCTTTCTACCATGGAATAGAACTTGCCTTTCAACTGCTCTATGAATCTATTCCCTCACACTCTAAAATTTTTTTTTGTTGTTGCCCACCCAGTTTACCGGAGCTTTGCCCCGACTACATCCGGATCTGACCCGCGTCGCGCACCTGGCTATGGTGGGTGAGTCTCCCAACGGGGATTTTCTGCGTACGCCAAGGCTCGAACTCGAGACCTTGTTTAAGCGATACCGAGCCGCTTACCACTCGGACCACACTCTAAAATTATCACTACTTATTTGCCATCATAAATAAGCGTTTCATTAAATTATTTGGGAACCTGTCAGATTAGACGACTATGGTTATGCTTATGCACGTGTTTTCCACCATATGGCTAACAGCTAGCTGGCATTCCACACAAATGAGTCTAGCGGGTAAGACTCATGATCGTATCTCAAGTATGTAATGTGTGTTCTGGTAGTAATCTTGCATGTGAAAACTGATAGAAGAAACTCATGAAATACCTTGACTTCAGAAGTTGAACTTCCTAGATGATGATGTTCCTCTTTAGTTTTGCCGTACCGTTCGATTACTGATTTTATGCTGGAAGAAGTCATTCAAAATGTCAGAATTTTCAGTAGAAATTGTAAAAATATGATAAAACAATGTAGTATGTTTGGGTGTTACGAGAGTAGTTGAGGGGAAGGGAACCAAGGAAAATGGGAGGGGAAAGGATGGTTTAGTGGTAATTTTCTTTTCGCCTTATAAAGAAAATTCCCCTGATGTGGGAACTTGAAATTATAGCGGGAGGACTATTCAGAGTTTTCAAGGGTTAGTTTCAAATCTTCAATTGTACTGTGCTTCCCTCTTTATAACACACGATTCAGAGAGTTGTCTAAAATCTAAATAAAACCTTCCCTTTCCGTCTCCATTTCCCCTCCGAGTTCGCACATCATGATTATGATGGTGTTATTTTATTAGATTTCATGTAACATCCACAAGTAGAAAATAAACTTTTTAAAGCTCCATTTTTAAACTGGTCATTGCGGAGACGGTTTAAAAAAATGACCGGTGGTATTTTTGTAAATAAAATAAAATATTTACACCGGTTGTAAATATGATCGGTATAAAAAGTCATGACCGGTGGTATTTTTGTAAATAAGATAAAATATTTAT
This sequence comes from Leucaena leucocephala, assembly GCA_037074615.1. Lineage (NCBI taxonomy): Eukaryota > Viridiplantae > Streptophyta > Magnoliopsida > Fabales > Fabaceae > Leucaena > Leucaena leucocephala. The sequence goes on along the minus strand of CM073540.1, from coordinate 2,796,373 downwards.
ACCGGTTGTACACATGACCAGTGTAAATATTTTATCTTATTTACAAAAATGTTAAATGTCATTTTTTTTAAACCGATGCCGCAATGACCGATTTAAAAATGGGGTTTTAAAAAGTATATTTTTAAATCAGTCTTATCTACAGCTAATAGAATTATATCCGGTGTAGAATGTCTTTGCTATTAAAAATCTAACAAAAAGCGTTATTTTTTACAATTCCCTATCTTCACAAATCATACCGTCGTCCATGGAGAAAACTATACAAGGGATAACACATGGTGATAGGAAGCTCCATCTTCGTAACACACCGTCTAAAGCTCGTCGAAGAAGAAGACCTAGATATGCGATGACCCATACCTGTGCTTGTCGTTCTCTATTGTTGAAGTCAGTCGTTGTAGCCTCTAAAGCTCGCCAAATAAGAAGACCCAGATCTACGATGATGGGTGTCTATTTTTTTTTCTTTTCTTTCTTGATTTTGTTTAAATATATTTCTGTTCACTTTTAACTGGGTAAGTCAGAAGAATTGTGACGATGTTTCTATGATATCTTCAATTAGGTAACGGCGTTTCTAGATTTTCATTTCTGTGTATATATTTGGGTTTTTGTCTCATTTATTTTTGGGTTCTGTTTAAATATATTTTTATTTGCTTTTAAGCAGGTAACCCAAATAAATTGTGACAATATTTTTGTGATATCTTCAATTAGGTGACGACGTTTATGGGTTTTCATTTCTGTGCATATATCTGAATTTTTGTTTCTTTCATTTCTGGGTTCTCTGGCTTTTTCTTTCTTCCTCTTTTTTGTTCTCTGCTTATATTTTATAGGTATCTATTCTTCTTCATCACTCTCCTCCTCCTTCAGATTTGTGACGAAGAATGAAATAATTTCGGACATAGAATTTTTTTATTTTGGATTTTTTTTTATTTTGACATTATTTTTTAAACTGGTTGTATGAAATAACCGATTTAAAAAAGCTGATTGTTTATACCGATTATATACAATCGGTATAGAATATTAAATTTTTTACACGGGCTGTTTTTACAACGGATCAAAGCCCGGTGTAAAAACTTATTTTTAACCGATTTAGAAACTCTATTTTCTACCCGTGATTCTTGACCATCATATATAACTCTTGCAAAAACTAGCATTGACAATGGGTAATGATTATCTTCAAGTTTGTTTAAGTCAAGCATGAGTTTGTTTAAAACTAAAAAACAAATGTAATGAGTTGGGGGGGGAACTTTGAGATAAATATGGGAATGTGTTGAAAATAATATATTTTTAGCTTAATAAGTTAATCTAACTAGTTTATCAAAATAAGTTAAAATTTATTATCTACCTAAAATTTTTCCCCAACTCTGTTTATTCATTTAACTAAAATTACTTTTCTTTTAATTTTAAACAAACTGACCCTTTGGCTTTAGAAAAAAGGTTATCTTTTAATTTGATATCTGACGTTATTTTTCAAAAAAAAAAACACACACATATCCACACAATTTCTCTCAAATTAAAATTTTTCCTTTAATCAGATGATTTTTTTAGAATTTATAAATAAAGTGGAGGTCATGTCACACATGATTTAAGTACGGAGAACTTTAAAAAAAAAACAATTAAATGACAAGATTTAGAGAAATTTTAGAGTCAAATAACGGTCAAAATGTTACCATTTCAAAGAAAAGTTTGGTTAACCGACAAGGTTTTAAGAGCAATTGTCACTCGGACTTTTTTTCCTGCAAATAATCGAAGAGAAAAGATTGATAACGATAGTCATTTAGAACCACATTAAATCTTCTAACGGCTTCAGTTTCTTTTTAAAAATCATATGAATTTTGAAGATTTAATTAAAGTGTACATAATATAGGAAAATTAATCATTTATTCCTGTAATTTTAACTTGAAGTTGAACTTATGCAACACAATTTCTCGAGTTTCAACCGTTAAATTTATCGGTTTGTACACTTTAAAAAATATATCTAATCTTTCAGTCACTGAATTATAGTCCAAGCTTAGATGGCTAATATTTAATAGATTGAACTGTCCCAAGTTAAACTTTAAAAGTTGAAATGTAGCTGAGTGAAAACTATAAGATTAAATGATTAATTTTTCTATAACTAATGAATAGTATAACTTGGAAAACAAATCGAGACACATATAAATTAATGGAACTATAGAGATGTAAATTGTATGGAGGAGGATGACAGTAAAGTCAGAAGATAATATTCCGCCGCATCAAACTAGGTATCTGTACTAGCCAGATGTGCGTTATCATGAATTGGATTCTTTAGATAATAATGGTAGCTGGGAAAACATCGTTGGCAGAGGCAGCGGAGAGCAAAGCATTGAAAACCAAACATGCTTAACCCTTTAGTTAGATCAAGCCAACAAATTAAAGAAGTGCTCCAGTGAGTGAGAGATACTAAGTGCCCTTTCCCATTGAAAGATACTTGGATTCGACGTCATGGACAGGATGCCTATCTTTTACTATTTGGTAATTAAGCCTATAAGGAAGAGAAAGGCGACAGAAACCACGCTTTTTTATATCCTACAAAGAGCAAGTTTCAAAATTGTCGCTAGGAGTTATTTCTGAGAAAGAATGAACTTATGCCTCGATTCTCCTTGTTACTTGAGGAACCACTCTATCTTTTCGCGCGGGAATTCCTGAGGTCGAATAATTAACGCGGCCTGCTTAACAAAACAATTTATGGATTTAACTGATTGTCGAAAGTCCAAACAGACTTAACATTGAAACCTGATTCTAATAGAATTTTGCTAGTAATTGATTTTTTATAGTTTTATGATCAGGGTGGCTTGGTTCAAGTTAACAAACTTCTCCATAACTTCCTAGAAAGTATATTTTTCAAGTTGGTTTTTTCCAAAAAAAAAAATCATAAATAGGTGCCTGTTCCGTTTTAAAATTTTCCAGAAGTATATGCTGATGTTTTAAATAAATATAATATTCTGTAATGTTGAAGATAAAAATAATTTTTAGATTAAGTTTTATTTCATAATTTTTAAGGATGTTTAAAAATATATAATTAATATTGGGAGAATAAAACTTGCACGGGTTTTACTTAATAAATTATTTTCTAATTGTGAGAGAAGTACGTAGGACCCCGATAAAATTAGCTTTTTAATGGACTAGATAACTTAAATTTATTTATTTTTCAAAGAGGTTAACTTCCTCCCAACCAAAGTGACCCCTTAGCGTTTTTATATGATTCAAGAGGCATTTTTCGTATTTGACCATTTAAATTTATATTTTGATTAGAAAATATTTCTGCTTTATTCTTTCATTTATTATTCATAAATCAATTGTAATCAACTTAGGGCTCTCAATCCTTAAGGGCATATTTAGTACAATGGAAGTGAAAGTGATAAAATAGAAGTAGAATCTTTTATTTTTTTTATTTGGTACAATAGAAGTCTCTTCCACTTCTAATATTTTGGGTCATTTTATTTCTATAAAAAAATTAAAAAATAAGATAATAAAAGTATAAATAAAATATTTTAGACTATTTTATTTCAAGTTATAAAATTTTTAAATAATTTTAACCCTTCTCAAGTTATACAAAAATATTTTAGATTATTTTACCCCAAGTTATAAAAAAATATACATCAAGTTTTCATACTTATTTCTATCATACTAAACAAATTTTTAAAATTTATTTTTAGCCTAATTTTATTTTTATTTTTATTTTTATAAAAAATTCTTCCATTCTACTAAAATTATGGTAAAGTCAATAGTTAGGGGTTTGAGTTATAGCCTATCTATGTGATGAGTAAACCTAGTTGAAAGAGGTTTACTAGCTAGCTATGTACTCTTAATATTTGACGGAGATTAAACTCTACTGCTGAAGCGGTAGTCATGGCCATCCTAAAGTCGAGTAGTTTGGTTGGATTGATCTACCCATTGAATTCTCATTTGCTTGATTAGCACCATCAGCCTTTAAAGGCAAAGACTCTTCTTGTGTGCTTCTTGAGCTGCCAACTATATTTGAATCTATCCTAAATATAAACATGTAGCCGCACTGAAAACTCATTGAGATGACTTTATCACTCTTATCTATCTAGCTTAACCCAAATTCAATAACGTCCAGTGTAACTGTCAAATATTGAGTGGTTTACAAACACGAGAGCTCTTCTTGAGCGGCTGCCTACTGATTAATGTTTGTGATGACCAGAATCGACTACATATGTACTGATCGATTTGTGTCATGCAGGGATAGAAGCATCCTAATGATCTCAACCTGATTAAATAGATTTAGACTAGTTTAATCATCCACTAGAAACCAAGTAGCGTGCCATGTACCTTGAGCATTGATGCATGTCTGATCCTATATATCCTAGCTAGGAAACTTACACGTCTGATGCTAACTATCAATTTCATAGTATGAACCCTAATCCATGCCTAGCCAAAATCATTTATATCTGTCACTTGATTGAATTGGCCTCTGGTCTTTTTAACTTTTAATTTTTGTGAATCGTTTTTAAGGCCACTATTCTTAAGGTTTTTCATCCATTAATTTTGACTCAAGAAACTTTACCCTCTCCCTGGTCTTTTTAATTAATTGTATTTTTTGTGAATAATTTTTACATATAATTAATTAGCTTTATCTGAGATGTTGATTAGAACAACAAGTACATTTATCTTCTTTTTTTTTTTTTGCTTGTGTGTGCATGAGTACATCTATTTTTTTTTATCAAGTCATCAATAAAACCCAGCAGGGAAAAAAAACTTCGTTAAACACCACCGTATACTTGCCTTTACTTTTAACATATTGTAGATCTCGTGCCTCATTTGTATTTTGTGATTTGTTCCCAAGCTACAAGCTAACTGATGTTCTAGCCAAAAGTTCTCAGATCCTACCCTCTTCCATTTTTCCACGAAGAAATTAAAACTACACTACTCTAAGGATTTCAATTTTCAACTTTTCAAATGACGCAGGAATCCTAGCTAAAGCTTCTCTGCGTCTTTTTTAATCCAAACTAATCCTGAATCTCAGTAATTACAGTGGTTTCTGAAAAACATAATCGAAGTTTTAATTTCTATCTCTAGTTGGCATCAAACATCCATCATATATCCTGACGTTCGGCACGCATATATCCAGTCGAAGAAAATTAGAAAACAAATGCACTTAATTATGACTCCTCTTCAGCGCGCAACGAATATACCAATGCCATTTCAACCAGAAATATAGCACTAACGGAAAAGGCGACGCATATAGTAACAGAAAGACGGGGGAACAGAATCACGGATCAAAAGAAAAGGGAAGATCTGAGAACTTAGCGTGCACCTTGTGCTGGCGAAGTCGTAGAGCTTGCCGGTGCTGGAGAAGATCATAACTCCTACCTCAGCGTCGCACAGGATTGCGAGCTCCTTCGCCTTTTTCAGCAAACCGTTTCTTCTTTTGGAGAACGTTACCTGCCTGCTCGTCGAATTGTCGATTCTCCTAATCACGATCTTCCCTCTCCCCATGTCTATGTTTGTGAGCCCTAACTCGATCTTCGGAAAATAAAATTGTTCTATTATCAGTCAAACAAGAAACAGTTTCTGGAAAAAGTTTAACGAAGATCGTGAAAATCTAAAGAAGTAAATCGATGAGCAGCCGAAAGAAATGAAAAGGCTCTGGCCGAGCTTAGGATGGAAGAGAAAATGACGGAAAATAATATAAAAAAAAAAGATTACCAGATTTATTTTCCGAGAAGCACAGCGAGAATATAGAATAAATTAAAAATAAAAGGGAAAGGAAAAAAGAAAAGAAAGATGAGAGAAGAAAGAGCTTACTGGTGATGAACACTTCGATTAGAAGAGACAAACCGATGTTTCAAAACCGTACTGAATCAGCAGGAGCCATACAAGGAAAGGGTCTGATTAAACCCGCTTTGGCTGGTGGAGGGTATTCGCTCATCGGCGCGTGGAATTAGAAAACCGCAGGGGGCGACGGGGGCACGTGGCCCAATAAGTTTCTGAATCGATGGGGGTTTTGTTTTTTAATTCGTACCCTAACATTCCACGCGATTCCTTTTCTCCCATTAATCGCGGAAGGCAAATCTTCCTTCTTTCATCTTACTGGGTATTTTCTGGGTGAGGGTGCAAGTACCACCCTGCTTTTTTTAAAAGGGTAATTTATAAATAGGAAACATTATAAAAACTCCTACTAAAATTTTTATTAATAAAAATGATTAAATAGATTTTTATACACAAAAAAATATTAATACTCCATAAATTGTATACACACAGTAGCGGTACTCTGATTTAAATTATTCTCTCCAAAAAAATTTGGTGAGCTAACTTTTCTCAAATTTTCCCATTGAAATACTGTTTAAGATATTCCATCGTAATAATAAAAAACTAGAGTAGTGATAACAAGCCTAAATAGAGTATTAAGTCATAAATAAAATCAATGGATCAAACGCATTAAAGTGATCAAGAGAGTTTAAGTGATAAAAATATACTCATATAATATTAAATATAAGATACAGTTGAGGCTATACGAATAAGATAAAAGTCCCAAGCTTTAAATATGTCTCCTACTATAAACCTCATACCTAAAATTCGCTTAATTAAAAATGTTAAAATAAAAGGATGAGGCAAAATGCCTCAATAATCACCAGCTAAATTTAAGTTAGATATAAGTAAGTGTCAAATATAAACAAACATACTATTCTTTATGTTTTTAAAAGATCTGTATATCAACATGAAATATGTCTAACATCACATCTATGTACTCGTCGTATCCTTCTCTAAACCTTTGACTAAACACATATGCTAAGAATTTTTATGTAACTGGTTATTTATAAGTTCACCAGTCATAAGATGTAGTCCGCTAAAAAATTAAAATTACACAACTTATGGTCAAACCTGCATGCGACACGTTCGTCCAATTATCAATAAAAAATACATGATTATGATATACCATAAATTATCAATAATTTATAGTATATTATAAATTATATATTATATTAAAAACGAAAGAATAATATTTTATGAAAAAACATCAAGTACCATTATTGATGTGGGGTACTAATATTAAATCCAAGCACTAACACAATTACTAGCGGAACCTGAAGTTTATCTGGGATGTGCGAGCCATGCGAGCAAAGCTCAGTGGACCCCACCCCACCATTCACAAGATCGCGGGCATAAACTCGTCGAGTTCTCGCCAACCGAAGTACGCTGAAGCGACAAGGGCACGCGTCACTTTATTTCGTGGGAATGGGAAATGAAGTCTCGGAAAGATATTTCAGATTTCCTTTTTTCCGTTTCTTTAAGGTTTCCAAATCAGGAAATCGGGGACCGTGCCTTTCGTCACTTCGGGGCCGCCAAAGCACCTGATTCGTCCTCTTTCCTCTCTTCCTGTTATTTTTTCCTTCTTTTTTAAAAGGTAACATTATTCTTTCTCTTTGATAAAAAATTATTAGTATTAAGAACTATTTCAGAAACCTCAAATTTTGATTCTGATACTCCTTGTCCCTCTCGCTGACAAAAGTGGTTCTTGTTGTCCTGTTTGCACTGAGGAAAACAAATATTCTATATAATATTATTACGATCATCATGTACTATTACTCCCTGAAAAAAGGTCACCCTGAACCCACCAAAAATATCGAATCCTGGGTGAGATAAGCCTGTCAGTTCATTGCTGGATCATTTTCTCAATTTAGCAATTGCAATTTGCAAAAACAGCCAAGGGATCTAAACTTACTTTTTATTTTTTTAAGAATACTACAGTATGGGTTTTTTTGGGGGTTATAATTTGGCAACTTGCAATTCTTGTAGAGCTCTTTGGTAAGATTCATCCGCGCGCTTATCATCGTTACGTTAGAATGCTTTGCAGAGATTCATAAATTTTACAAAGACTTATTATCAATACTACCTTGTTTTTTGTTTGCCCAACAAAATAATATCATTGTTATTGTCTCTCGTTGAAAAAGTGGCGTGGCAATAAATTTGGATGTAAATAAAAAGTGTCTTCATTGCAATTTAGCTGTTTAAATGCTGAAAATACGACGAATAAGATTAATGTTTCAAGGGAAAAGCCAGTGACCTGTCTCAATCGATCCAACAAGTTGCCAATATATAAACACAACATTATCTTTTCTCGTATCATGGTTACTTATATTTAAATTCATATTTTGCAATGCAATTAATTAAAGTACAATTGGGCCCAAGTCCTAATAAAAAAATGTGGAGCCGATCTAATGATTATGCCAAAACCAACAAAAGTCCTCTCAGACAAGAGGATCGTGAGGTAAGGGAAGTTTTTTTTTTAATTTACCTTTTTTTTTCAAACAATAAATCTTAATAGCCATCTTGACAAAACACATTATATTGTTGTCCTCGACCTTACTTTTAATTTAGGCATATATACCATATCTATGACTATGAACCATGCTCCCTGTCTCTCTCTCTCTCTCTGGTTTTCTCATTCACAGCTTTGTTTTTGTTCTTTAATTAATCCCAATCACAATAAAACAGAGGTGTATTCAAAATCGAAATCAAAACTATATATAAAGTTGCAGTTCATCACCAATTTTGATGCCCCTCAGAAAAATCTAATATTAGTTGGATCGCATATATATGCTTAATATATAAACAAGCAAACGCCTGTAAGCCTGCCAACACTTGCACCTGCATGGATGTTTATTTCTTCAAAAAATGCGTCGCCTGCTCCCTCTTTCTCTATCTATCTGTGTGCGTGTGATTGAGTGGTGCCACGTGATGCCCACGTGAACATTAGCCAAACGTGACGTGTCCCTTTCGTGAGCACGAGGATTCGGCTTTGTTCTGCTCGTCATGACTGCTGAGTTTCTCGGTGGCAAACATCTTGGGAAAGCACTTCTCGATCGGCTTGTGACTGAAACCTTCCATAAGCAGAAGGGACGGGTGATAAACAGAGACCCATGTGATGACCAGAAAATCAGCATCCTCCGGAATCATAATAATCACAGTAACCTGTTTATGTATTGAGGTCCGATGATATATATACATGTATATGCGTTTTTTTTTTTATTCGTTAATCTCTTCAAGCAAAATACTGTTTAGCGTTTACCCCATTGGTATCATGAAGTCAAGAGAAAGAAATTAGAATTCCTATTTTAAGTTAGTAATTATATATTGGCTTCTTTGGTGTTTTACAGAGTTTGGTCAAAACCATCATCAGGACGATATATGGGGGGGAAATTAAAAAAGAACAGCGACGTTTTCACACACACATTTAATGAGATGATCTTCCTATTGGTCAACAGTATGCAGATCTTCCTGTATATAGATAAGTTGACCAGTTATAGAATTATACGAGTACTCCCGCCCCCACCCCCCCTCCGTCTTTTTGACAAAGAGTGAAATGCGATTTTTTTTATGTGTGTGTGGAAGATATGATCTAAATGCTCATCAGGTTAGATTCATGTTCCGTCCAGTTTTCATTCTTTATTACTAAGATTAACTGTAAATTCCCCTGTCAAGTGTATTGCATGAGAAAAATGACAAAATCATCTAGTGTGACTTGCTAATTTTGAAACTAGAACAATTTGAATATTAAGCCACAAAATAATAAAACATGCAACCCAATATAAGTTAAATATTTAAAACCATACAACTCTACTCGTAGTTAATGGATAATTGGATGAACAAATGTATTGATTAGTGCCTCTTTTGCCTAAAAAAGAAAAAAGAGTTCATTGTATAAACTACTGTACGTAATATTTGGGAATATGCATATATTAGACGGTTGAAGGTTGATATCGCTCAAGTCCAAAAACACGTCTAGTTTGTTCATAGGATACAAATAACTTGAACATTATAATGTACACAAAATTATTTTCTAAGCTTCTCTTGTTGTCGACAATATTTATTAATTTTTAATTTACGTCATTGTTTAAAAAATACAATGGATATAACGTGCTCTTCAAGAAGAACCAACCTGCAATATAATATTTACTTTATGGACAATTCACGTGGGTACACATCTCCTCGATAGCTATCTCTCTTGAGCCTTAATTAATGGTCAGTTTTTCCTTGAAAGCAACTACTCCCATTTCTTTAATGGGATTTGTTGTTTACGGATTGCCTAAAGAAGTAAAATAACATTTCTTCATTCAATGCAACAATTTAATTAATTACCACCCACTCCCCCAAAACAAAATCAAGAATGAACACCCTTTCTGAAAAAATAATACGACGATCTCAACGCGAGCTTTCCTTTTCGTTATATTCATTGGAAGTAAATACCAACATGTAAATTTACCTGGGGCAATATTGAGATTTCATAAATGATACTACACACGCATAAATAATAATTAATTAAAAATATATTTGTTTATTATTATGTTGTTATATCATAAAAACTTTTAAAACAGTACAAAGTTTTTGAGGAGTTCTTTTTTCTTTTATAAAAAAATTTAGATAAATTAATTACAAGAGACTCACAAGATTAAAACATAATTTCAAGCCCACAGAGTACTTAATATTTATACATTATTTTTTTAACAAAATTCTCACGTTAATAATATAATTTAAATTTTCACAATTCTAGTTACTTTTTATATTGGAATAAACTTTCCCAAATCTTACGAGTTTGTATCCCATGCCCATGGCGTCTTCCAAGAGAATAGGGTTCAGCTTGACAGGTGGCCTAGTGTGGTAGGCCTAATATTAGATAGGGCAAAGTATAATGGGAGGGGCATCTAACACCGTTAAATTTACATTGATGCAAAAATTATACATAAACGTTATGAAAGGGAGAAAAATACCATCTCCGTTACTTTGCTTAGGTGGGTCCCACTAGTAATCCCATTCCACTTTCTCACCCTCTCAGCCTATCCTCTCTTTCTTTTCTCACCTACGAGTATCGGAAATCTCTCCCCTCTCATCAGAAAACTCTCACTCTCACCATCTTACTTTCTCCCTCCGTCGAATTTTTCACGGCGACTTTAATTCCTCCAGCTAAGATGAGAACGAACCTGCGAGTTGAAAGACCCAATACGAAAGGCTAACTCTGAAGTGGAACGTCCATCTTTGATCTCCGCGATGATGGAACCGCCGGATACTGGATCGAATGCAACGCTTCCATGGTCTGCCTCAAGTAAACACTCCTTCAACCTGGAGCCCCCCCTCACCGGCCTCAAGCTCAGTGTGAAGACTAGATTGTTGAGGTTCATGGCCTCGTGAAGCGCCCTGCAAAATTCACCATGGATCAATTAGTGAACGAGTTCCAAAGCCATGAGGTCCCAGTGACGCTGATGGGGGCCCGAAATAGAAGGAAAGAACAAAACAAGGTAAAACCAAACACGCTTAGTAAGTCGCCGTCAGGCAGACCTGGAACTTGAAATCCATCGCCGTCCATGAAGATGTTGTGAAATATGGGTGTCTTCAAATAAACTAGGTCCCGTATTATTTGGGAGAGTGAAGACTCAAGTGTATAAATAATAAGATATAATTTTGGGCTAATAAATAGGCCTAGAAGAGAGGTGGGTTCGCGCTCACAATTGGCCATCAATAAGAAATTCAGTTAAAATCCGATGAATTCCCCCTGCGCGCGAGATAGAGCGTGATATTGGGTACTTTTTATGAAAAATATTTTTAGTTTAGCATAAATATTTTTATACATGCCTATACAGAAAGTCCCTAAATTCCTGCGGTTAACATGAATTTGAAAGGTCAACAGTTTTTTTTTGTTGACGTAGCTGTTAGAAAGGAAGCGACTGTTGCCAACAGAAAGTTGCGACATTCGCGCTATTTCAGTCGAAGGGTCGCCTCTTACGGACGCAACCTATGGTTCCGTACTGGTTCGTGCCTATAAAAGCAGCACACATATAATTGCAAAGTGTGCAACTGACGCTCATACTCTTGTGCTCATTTTTTTTAGTTTATTTCCTTCCGCTAGATTCTGTCTCCTTGTTTTACAGGAAGAATCCGTTTAATCTTGGAGAGTACTGTTTCATCTTGTCGGTTGTTACGGAATAACTCTTAAGGACAGTATCCTTGGACGCGGCTCAGATTATTTATTTTTCTGTTACAGGTGCTGACCCCAACAGAAGATCCATGGAAGTGAGAGGTGGTGGTGATATAGTGACGGGAAGAACACCCGGGGGGAGTTTTAGAAGTCAGAAGATGGTGGCTCTTGGCGGAGGGAAAAGAGAATGCCTGTGGAACACTAGTGGGACCCATTACAAGCAAAGTGACGGCCGTTCAACTCATTTAACGGATATGGTATTTTTATCCCCTTTTGTAATGTTTATGTACATTTTCACATCCATGTAAATCTAATGGCGACAGATGCTCATCACACGTAGCTTTATTGTTGAATTAGCAAGGAGCAAAGCCCAAATACAATCCAGCCGAACATAACCGAACGGAAGTTTACAGGGCACGATATAATTTATAACTTTTCAGCGCTAATGACACCCCAAAAAACGGGACGCCATTTATGTTGTTGTTTTCTAATTTTTTTTTTATTCTCGAAAAAGTATTTATTTTTAAGTAAAATAATACATAATATTTTAATTTTATTTCTCATGTATAACTAGTATCATAATTTTATTTGTGGTATAATTTTATCTATAATATTTTTAATTTATTATAATTTACTCATAATTTTATTTCTCAAGTATAAAAAATTATATCAAATTAAAAAGATTATGAGTAAAATTATATCAAAAATAAGATTAAAATACTTATCACATATAATAAATAAAATCAGAATATTAGGTGCTATTTTATCATTTATTTTTTGGTTATAAGATAATAAAAAACTTCAAAACTGTAACAGATCTTGAAATACAAAGAGTTATATTATTTCACATTTTCACTACTCGCGCATCCCCAATAAATCTAAGTCATATATAATTTAATTTATGTATTGCATAATCTTTAAAATGCATTTGGATATATGGATTTATATTTAGATTATAAATCTAAAGTCTTGCATTTAAAGTTTAAAATTCATGTATTTGAATTTTTTGTTTAAAAAGTATAAAAATTTAAATTATAAAATTAACGTTAAACTAATGATTATATCATAATGATCAAAATAAAAGGAAAATAAAAGAACTTGACCTAACAAAGGGCTGGTTTGTTTTTGTTTTTGTTTTTGGTACAAACAAAGGGATGAGTTGAATCGGCGCCTCATGACGGGCCCAAATCACGACTTACAAGCGAGTCCGATCCAACTCATCCCTGTTAGACCAATTATCCTGGCTCCCGCGCCTTCTTGGCGCGTGAAGAAAACATCCCCCTTAAATCCTCAATTTAGATGGCCGGGAGTGTTATAAAGTCTTCCCAACAAACATCGTTCAACCGCAGGAATCAAAGCTCTTCCCACTTGTTTTATAGTTTTCAGCGGAAAACAGGAATCCAAACTCTTCAATTTCCGGTATTATTTGAATCCTTACTTTTGATGGTCTCTTTCAATTTTTCAGATTTTCTATGTGCGTCGTTATTTTTCAAATCTGACTTTTTTTTTCTTGCTTCCTGAAGCTTTGATCGTCGAAGGACCTTTTTCCTTTCTATTTCTCTTTTCCGACATGGCAGCTCTTTCCGATGAAGCCACCAATATTTGTAGTCACTGGTAAACACTACGCTTGTAATTTATGGATTTTGGAATAATTATGGCTAACCTTCCATTAGACTCGCGCTTTCCTGAAACTTGTGAAGCTGGTATACCTACTTCGTTCTTGACTTACATAAGCTAAAAAATCCCTGAAGTTCATATGAAATTGAGATTAATACTTCATAATTGAAGCAGTGAACCCGTCTGAGTTAATAATGGCCTTAGGAACGACTAAGTCTAAATATTTAGGCAATTGACAATATTGCATGACTCGCACAACAGCTTCGTGCCATTAAAATATATTCTTACTCGCATTTATTAGTCTAATTGAGCACGGTCAGCGTATGTTTCTGAAAATAGTATGATATTTGGTTCATCCTGAACAAGACTGATTGCATTTAAATGTAGCTAATTGTGTTCTGCTGGCTTATGTCTAGTCCTTAAGAAACCTGTAATCATTCATATTTTAATGTTTTACAGCAATCGATCTATCCCTGCAGCAAATATTGATTTGCATTATGCTCATTGCTCCCGGAAACTTGAAAAATGCAAGGTTTGCGGTGATATGATTCCCAAAAAAATTGCTGAGGATCACTACTTAAGCACTCATGCTCCGGTATGTAATTTTTGGTCTTGCTTTCCATTTTTTTCTTTTAGGGATTGATTTTTATGATTGAGGCAAAGAGTTCGTGACATTGTGCTCTAGAAGATTTTATGAAACGGAAATATATGCATGTCTTCCTTGTAAATTTAGGAATTATGGGGAACAGGAAGGTTATCATTATTGGAAAGTCTAGGGGGTTGACATCCAGAGATTCTAAACATGATGTTTTGGGGGCACTGAGTAGCTATTTAGGAATTGGATTGAGTTTTACCAGATTTGGTAAATGGTTTTGGCACTTGATGTTGGATGCATTTAGTCATGGAGGGGGGAAGGGAGGGATTGGAAGCCCACCCCCAGTTTTCAATTTTTTCTTAACATTGTGCAGGTGTTATACATTTCCAGCTCTACCAAAATTTATATAAACTTTTTACTATATATGCTTTTCAATCTCGTCTCACCTCATACTTGAATTCTAGCTCTGCCTTGTATTGCATATTCAACTGTGAGCAAGCTTTAAAAAGGGATAGATGTTATGTATTTTAAAACTCTTGTTTGTTTAGATAAAGGTTTTATTTGGTTCCGTACCTGGAAAATTCAGTCTAACTACCAAGCCAGTTAAGTTGCAGCTAAGTGCTTTGTTTCATTTTGCAAATCTATCAAAGATTTGTAATACAATTTTCTGGGAATGGATGTTCGATGTTCTAGTTGACAATGCTGCAGTAACCAAACATGTAATTTGTTGGAGGAGAAGTTATTTAATTTCTTGTAGCTTTTTTGCAGCCTGGTTAATGAATTTGTGCTTTGGTCCATAGGTTCAGGTTTCACATTTTGGTGTTGGTACTCAGTTTTATGGCCTCTAATTCTAACTGGTGCTTAACGGGGAAACATAAGTGGGTTGTAAGGCATTTGGTTGATGAAATTATTCTCTTGTAGTTGGTGACAGTGGGTGAGCCAGGAACCTGTAGGAGAGCAAAATTTTGATATCTAAGATTTTATGGCAAGGGCTAAATTAAGGGCTAATGAAGGTGTCTATCTGAGATTTTGTAGATATGTTTGGATTCATTTTGATACCTAAGCTTTCATGGTAAGGCAATGAATATGCCTATCAAAGGGAGGAAAATAAGAACTAGGAATGGGAGCTCACTAAGGCCTCCCAGCATAATATAACAGTTCTTAACTTTAGATAGTCAATTCACTTATCGCTGTTTTATTGAATTTCATATGCAGGTCGTCTGTTCAATGTGCAGTGAGACGATGGACCGTGATATTTTAGATGTCCATAAAGGTGAAAATTGCCCTCAAAGAATTGTTACTTGTGAATTTTGCGAGTTCCCATTGCCAGCGATTGATCTGGCTGAGCATCAGGTAGTTTTATCAAGGAGTTTTGAATCAGGAACATCCTGTTTATGCATGCACCATAGCTCTTATTTCCGTATGGTGTTTTCATCCTTCAGGAAGTCTGTGGGAATCGAACAGAACTCTGTCATCTTTGTGACAAATATGTCAGATTACGTGAAAGATACAACCATGAAGCTAGCTGCAATGGCATCCCAGATCATGCTGCTACTGTAGGATCTTCGAGGTAAAGTATAATCATTTTATTATAATACATCATAGTCACAACTCATAATTTATGTTTGAAATTTATACGAAACCTCTTTGTTATATCTTCCTTTTGATTTTATATTATCTTCTTGCTATTTTTCATGTATGAAAAGGTGCATTTTTTTTATGTTTCTGGATTTGCTGCTGATCAAGTTCGTTCGTCTAGGGGTATTTTGCTTTTTGGGGACTTGCAAGCGCCGCCCCCCCCCCCAAACAAAAAATGGTCTACCGATGCATGTATATAGATAGAGTCATTCCTTAGTAATAGTGCAATTGCCTATTGCTACTGTAGTTATTCTTTAATTTGGCTGAGTGCTAAGGTATGCATCCATGGTAGATGAGTAAAGAAATGTTAAACATTCGGGAGGTTGTGTTTGTTGCAGAAGGAATTGGTTGGTATCTGATCATCTGAGCTTGTGTTGACTGAAGATGGATTATTTATATAATCCTCGTTGGAATTTAGTCATTATTTTTGTCTGCAAACCTACGAGAAGATCGACAATGAATTACCTTTTATGTGGCATATATAATTTGTCTGTTCCATAATTGTATAACGCTTGAGGACATCTAAATTTCTTGAAGATGATTTTCCACCCTAAGTTTATGAATAACATTTTGCTTGTTGCAATGTATTTAAATTTCTTGCATTACACATATGATATGACTACGGTCGAAGTTACTCCCTCGTTGGCCTTTTCCTGTTGGGGTATATTCATTTAGGTAGATATCCTTTTCCATATCCATAAAAAGGTGTTTCTCCCTTCTGTATGATTGAACCATATGCTTCTAATTTTTAGGGATTTGAGGGAAGCTGAAAGAGAGGATAACGCTGGAAGAAGGCCGCGGAACAACTTCTCGAGAAGACGCCTTCTTTTCACAATAGCAATCACTGGCATTGCTGTCTTGTTAGGATCTCTGTTTTTCCAGAAGAAGACTGAGCGAAGTGATGTGAATTAGAGGTAGAGAGGATACATGTTAAAATGTAAATCTGCTTTAAATATTTATAATTTATTCGTCTGCCACTGAAGTCAGCTGATGAGATATATTATGCTACATTTTTGGGTAAGATATATTTTGCTACTCTATTTGAACAGCTCATTGCCGTGATATCTTGTTTACGTATTTGTTGGCTTGAACAACTAAGAATAT
Organism: Leucaena leucocephala; assembly: GCA_037074615.1. Taxonomy (NCBI): domain Eukaryota; kingdom Viridiplantae; phylum Streptophyta; class Magnoliopsida; order Fabales; family Fabaceae; genus Leucaena; species Leucaena leucocephala. The sequence continues at coordinate 2,779,472 of CM073540.1, read as the reverse complement.
ATTTAACCCTTTTCTATCAAGGGATAAGTAGCCAAAACATGACCACAAGGTTCTCAATTTGAGACGGTCAACGTACATCAACATCGTCAAGTTTTGAAAATCACGTATCCCAGAGAATCGTTTACATCATTCTCGTGCATATGTTGCACAAAAAATAGAAGTAAATTAAACAAAGAATTAGAATTATGGTTACTTACCACTAAACATCATGGTCACCGATTATAATGACAAGGTTTTTCAATGTACTGGAGATCCATGCAAGAGTTTCAAGTTCGCCATGTTTGAACCGATCCGTTCAACGATATCACGGGCTACAATGCAGTATATCATTTGATAACATAAATTGCAATTAAATGACATCAAACCAACTCATTGGCCATAGTTCGCTTTTCCTAATCTCGAACACAATAATTGCTAGAGCTCATGGTTAATTTCCTACCCAATTGTCTCAATAGATTTCAAATAGTCCATAAGTGTAGCAACAACTAATAGCTCAGATTCTACAAGAGAATCTGAAATTCTGAATTACAATCCTAAGAAGTCAAAACACACATAAATTTTGGCCAAAAAACACACATAAATCAGTTTTAAAAAACTCATTAACTAGTTATGAGCAGCGACCAGCTTTCAATCCATAATCAAGAATAATTCTCAAAATCTCTCAGGCAGCGGTCATAATTGCTTATATCACTTAACATGGCAAATTTTTAGGTATAATGTTAACAATTAATAATTTACTTTTTTTATGCCTCTAGAAATTATAAATCATGGTTTTTAAAAAAAGTCTGAGATGTCTATTATAACTATAAATAAGTAATATATTTGTTTTTTAGGACAAAAAAAAACAGAAATATTTGTTTTCATTAGTGAGGATACAATGGTCATGAGATGTCTATTATAACCATAAGTAAGTAATATATTTGTTTTTCAGGAAAAAAAACAAAAATATTTATTTTCATTAGTGAGGATATAATGGTCATTACATGTGTTGTCAACCTTCCCCTATATATACCCTCCGCTCCAAATTCTAGGGTATAAAAGCCCTAAATTTCTTCGCTCCTCTTCGGCCCCGCTAATGGAACCAAACGTTTAACCCAGAATAACCAGCACAAAGGCCAAGAAGATAGCTGCTTCATACGCTGCCACTCGATTCATAATACGATTTCCATATCTATATATAATTGTAATCTGACCTATTCAGTATTTGTTACTGATACAGATCGTGTTTATCGGGCAAAGGCAAAAATGGCAACATTCGAACTGTACAGAAGGTCGACGATCGGAATGTGTCTCACCGATACTCTTGATGAGATGGTTCAGAACGGTACTCTCAGCCCTGAGCTTGCCATTCAGGTTCTTGTCCGGTTCGATAAGGTGATTTTATTACGGAGATAGCTTTGGTTGTCTATCTTCCTCACTCTTATCCTCGAGTTATCTGTGAACTCTTATTCTGTTGGTCTGTTATGACTATTGATGTTACGGTATGCCATTTGCTAGTCTATGGCTGAAGCTCTGGAAACGCAAGTCAAGAGAAAGGTCTCCATTAAGGTAATGGCGTTTTTTCCCATTCTCTGTTGTGACTTGTGAGTAGTGTACTTCATTAAAACTATTTTAAGGCCTGGGTATGATCACGATTCATGATAATCAGCCCCGTCATTGCCAATTAAAATTAGAAGTGTACAATCAAATGGAGTCTTATACTGAGGGAGTTTTTGTTGATAGTTTTCTGCACCCTGAAAGAAATTGTTCTTTTGTTTTCTGTAATATAAATTCCTTCTCCAGTATTTTTTTATTCTTTGTTTGGTGTGGTGCACCCAATTTGATTTCGGTGGCTGTTTACTAATCTTTGACAACATGATAATGAGCATTCTAACAAATAATCAGCCAAAGTAGTTATCTAGTTTTCCTTTATGGCTTAAGCTTCTATAACTTATTAAGACAGTTTAATACTATAAAATATTAAAGTTGTGGACCCAACTCCATATATTATTGACGGGCTTCATTATTGTTGTTAAGTGTGGTTTTATTTCAAGTCACTAAAATTCAGATCTAGAGGTTTGTCTGGAGGTTGGAGGTACCCTATTTGTACCAAATATAATCTAAAACTAAAATTTCACTTTAATAAAGTGGCATTGTTTGGAGTACTAAAAAAGCACCGATGGCTAATATGTACCTGGCATTGGACAACTCAAAAATTGCCATGCCTATGCTTTTAAGAGTGAAGTTTTGAGCATATTCACAACTTCACTTCCTTTCCTTTGTGGAGATGCCCATTGGATGAAGAGGTTGTTTCTGTGCTCGAGTAAGCTGCATAGGTAGATGGGATAACATTTGGCTTACAAGATTGAAATCTTCAGATTGAAGCTTGCAAGGCGCAGAAGAGAAGGAAACAAACTAGAAAAGTTCACAGATTTTCTGATTCTTTTTTCCATCTCAAGTTGATGTAGTTCCTTTGGTTTCCCTTTTGAACCTAACATTGGGAAAAAAATCACAGTAGAACTCTATATTATTTTATCATTTATACTTTTGTAAAAAAAGAAAAACTTTGATAATGGTGAAGATCCATTGTTTCAACTCTCAATGGACTCTGTATACCTCTTTTATTCTCTAATTTTCTTTGTTATCATATATAAAGAAAACACTAATAAGAAGAATAAATTGTACAGATGGCCAAAATATGAAGCATTGAGTGCTGAAGACCTATCTTGCCCTCTATCTGCATAAGAATTATTTATCTTGTAGTTAAATATTATTCGGGTCTTTCCAGTCTAGATAGATGAGAAGGGAGTTCATATTAGAAATGTTATTTTCTTGGTCTGATTTTGTGATTTTCAGTTACATTGGTTCAAGGCACATTTTTAATAACTTTTTATCCTAATGTTTTGGGTTGACCATATGAATCCTCAGTTAAAAGCAGTTGGGACACTATCATTGTTGACTGCCTATTATTGACCCTATTATTGTTGACTGCCTGCCTGACAGTAGCTTACTATTATGACAAAAAACTACTACAGATCTATGGTTTCAATCATGATTTTGCTCCACTATTCTCTCATCCTATGAATTCTCATCAAAATAATATCTAATTGAACCAATTGCTAGGCGACATTTAATGTTCTAGTTTGTTCAGCTGCAGCTATTCTTAAACCACTTTGTGATTTGCATCATTTAACACGTTTCTCACTCCTTCCCCCTTAATTTCATTGTGTCTGGTTGCCTCAGCAGAAAATCCTACTTGTATAATTTTGTTCAGCTATTTATTTATCCATAATTTCATATGTAGCTAATGAATGGCTTAGTAAGTTATATAAGTTATGAATAAACGTCTCCTTCTCACCTCCATTTATACTATTAATGCCTTTATGTAGGCATTGTGAGAATTGAACTGTTTTCCGTTTCTCTTTAATCACAGGGACATCTACATACATACAGATTCTGCGACAATGTTTGGACCTTCATTTTGCATGATGTTTTGTTCAAGAGTGACGAGTGCCAAGAGAACATTGGAAGGGCAAAAATAGTGGCATGTGACTCAAGGTTGTTATCACAATAATAACACGTCCAACGTCTGCTACATATCAACAAGTATAAATTGCCATCTTCTGGTAGAATGGGAACGGAGGCAAGAAAAGTGACCAATGGTATAAGAAAGGTTGTGGATTTAAAAGCCTTCAGTCTTGACATCTTTAGGCATTTCGTGTTCCCTTGATTAAGAATGATCCGTGGGTATTCGATGAATATACTTTTTTATTGTAATTTGCTCTGTTGGCATCGGTAAATGAATCCATTTATCTTAGCAGGACTTAGCGGTTGAGAAGAATATTATTTTCAGACATGAGCTATAAACTGATTTCATAATGAGAATCGGAATGCCGTCTGATGAGCCAATTTTTTTTACCCTCATCAACAAGTTGTTTTTTATTATATCTTCGGGAGTTAGCTCCATTGAGGTTTTACTCGACTCTGAACAGTGATAAGTGAAAGAGGCGAATGTGGAAGGTGAAAGATAGCAAGTGTGGGTGAAATTGAGCATATGAAAGGAAAATACATACTCTTCATTTTCTTATTTTGCCACGATGTTTCGCGGTGAGTACTATATGCATTCTTCAGATAAAGAATTACCATTGATGAAAGAAACTTCAGCTTGCTTATCTCAAGTCATAATTATGGTATTTTTACCAGAACATTTTTTATAAGAACAATAAATTCGAATCATTCCAAAGAGGTGATAATCGATTTCCATAGGATAAGAATCCTTCTTTCCCTTACCTTATGGACTTCACAACAAAACAAGAATTGCACGAGGGGACATTTTACTTGGGTGAGAGAGCCCAACACTTACAATATATTTTTAGATTAAGGTGTAAATTTATCTTAAATTTTTTTTACTTACGAGTATTATTGCATCGGAAGTTTTGTTGAGTTCAATGTTGTCCAAAAAATATTTTTAGATTTAATGTCATTCTGAAAGTTTTAAAATATAGTAATATTACTCTATTCTATTAAAAATTTAATGTTAACTATTAAAAAAATAATATTAACTGTTAATATTTTAACGACAAAGGTTAATATTGCTCCATTTTAATACTCTTTGGACAATCTGGAACATAAAAAGACTTTCAGGGCTATATTGCTTAAGTGAAAACAATTAGGATAAATTTGTCACTGAAACCCGTTTTTTTTTAATTACAAGACAACTCTTAAAATCGTACAAGAGGAAGTAAGATTAGGTTAGATCGGCAAAAAAATCTTACACCTAAGAGGGATGAGTCGTTGAAAATTCTAATATCCAGTGGGGAAGGTTTACTTGTAATATGTTCTGATGGCATGAAAATAATGGCAAAGGAAGAAAGAACAGGCCAAACAAAAAAGCAGAAAATTGAAGGCATATTTTGAGCAAAAGCAATTCAAAGATTAGTTTGTTTAGCTAAGGGTATTTAGTCTAGTAGTGGACTAATTAGACTATAAAGTGAGAGAATTTGTGTTTGAATCACACCTTGTTAAAAAAATATCCCTTGAGAAAGGCTTCTTGATCATAAAGCCTCGATATAGATTAATTCATTTATTAAATACTTTATAATATAATCTAGATAAAGTATCAGACACTATGTGGCTCAAAAAAGTTATAAAAACTAATATTGGTTTGGGCTAGTTGGTCAGGTCAAACTTGGCCTTAGATTGCCCCACCCCATATATATTATTAACCTATTTGGTTTAGTTTTTGGATAAGAGCTTGTGGAGAATAAATGATTTAAAAACTCTTTTGTAGAAGCTTTTATGGATAAGAGTTTATGAAAAAAAAATATGAATAAATGAGTGTTTGAATGGTTATTACCATAATAACTTTTATGATTAGTAAATTTCTAAAACGGGTATGAGGTAAAAAAATAAATAAATAAACAATTTTCCATACGCCTCCCCCCAAACATATCATATTCTTCTTCATTAACGATCATCTCCATGGCACATATCATCTTCTTTATCACCAACGCCTCTCTCCATCTTCCACCACCATGAGAGCTGACTCCTCCATCAACCACCCTATTTCTTTATTCACGCTTTCACCACTAGTGACGACCGCGTTAGAGAAGAAGCGAAGAGCAGTGACAGAGATAGTGCAACAACGACAAATGACAAAGGAGTGTACAAGACGAAGCAGGATCTGAGAAGGTGAAGTAAAAAGTGTCGGTACAAGCGAAGGTAAAGCTAAGAGAGAACTACGTGTGAGAATTGAAAGAGGAGAGAGGAGAGGGTGTCAAAAAAAATATGGGCAAAATTATCATTTGGCACCCTAAAATTTCTTTTCCCTACCTACAAGCTATTCCACTAGTTTATTCGAAATCATAGTTTAGTCCATAACATCTTATAAACATTTGAAGATTGTTTGTTTAATTTTTAGTCTAAATCTTATCCTTTTCCAAACTTTGGTTTAGAGGTAAACCAAATACAAACTATATGCATGGATATCGATGGAAAAACTCTAAGCTTAAAATACTAATCCCATTTTCATTTTTGGTTAACATACTGTACTATTTTGTTTGTTTTACCTCTTCCCCAGTCTCGAGTTCCTATTTTTTCTCCTATTCGTTTGTCAGCTCCTCCCATCCCTTTCCTTTCATCCTTCTGTAGTTAGGTGCTACGTTTTTCTTTTATACAAATTTTTTAAAAAAACGGTTAGGTTCATCTATAATCTAATTATAGGGTAAATTATCTATTTCTCTTGGACAGTATTAATATTAAATAGAGGCTCTCATATATAAATTTAGATACTCAAAAATTAAGATATGTCTCACTCCCTTTTGGATGTATATGTCATCGTCTAGGAATATAGATATGAATATAGGTCAGATGGTTTGATCCATTGAAAAATGAGTTGGGCTACAAAAATCGATGTCCAAATAAAAAAACAAACCAATTAGGGTTGGGCACACTTGGACTGTAAGTTAAATGGCTGGCCCATTATCCATTTTTAATTGTTCTTTTGAAATAAAATTTAATCACACGTCTGTAGCAAAAAAATAAAATAAAATCACACGTGACTAGTTGTCAAATATAAGCCTTGACATAATAAGTTTTATCATTCTTATTTCTCTTGCTTCCTCTCCTCTAATCCACCTATGCATTTATAAATATTAGCATATATTTATTTATACTAAATCATATTGTTAAAATTATTAGTCATTGATTATCTGTTGGGATACTTTTGAATACACATAAAAAATTCCACCTAAAACATATTCAAAATTTTATTATCGAATAATTCTTCAATCACATATTTTAATCAAAATTATAGCAAATTTCTTTATGAAACAAGTTCGTATACTAGAAAGAATTTTGTCAACAGGGCACCAAAAAGGAGGTTGGTGCGAATCCTTAACTATGAAGGAGTAATAGAATTATCATATCCATGCAATCAAAAAAATAAAAAGAAGAATTATCCTATCCAACAAATGACCAGTGGAATATCATAAAAAATCAGGGGCAACATAGGTAAACCGATCTCCTCGACCCAGCAGTATAAGGAAACTCTGCGCCAGTTCTCCATACATGCACGAGCCTTTCACTCTTTCGGGAGGCTAAATTTTGTAGAAAATTATACCGGGGGACACAGCGATTTTCAACCCCACTTCCTCTCTCCTCTGTTTCACTCCTCCTTGGGGTTCCGCTTTGCCTCTTTCTCCCTCCATCGCTTCCTATTCTATTCGCACTTTTGATGAGTTTGCATCAATCCCTTTCCCTGTCATCTCTCAGGTTCCAATTTTCATCCTCAACATAGATATAACAATATTAATACGCATATATGTGTAACAATTATGACTTATTCTGTGATATATTTTCCCGAAAACAAGTTTCTTAATTGGGTCTAATCTTTTTCAATTTTGGAGCTCTGGGTATCGGTTTAATTTGATCAATGATAATCTCTGTGTGTGTCTTTTTTGGACCGTTCGCCTTATAATTATTTATACTCTCTCTGGACAGCAGTTCAAAGTAGAGAAGTTGAGGTGAGATGACAACCCTAAGATCGAGCTGGCCGTCGAGGCTGCGGCAACTTTTGTCTAACGAGGGGGCCATTGGTCCCTCCATTAAACTGGACTCTGAACCCGTGAGTTTCTCCTCCCTTTAGTCATTGTTGCATCTCTTTCAAGTATACTGTACGATTTTATTAAATCATCGAATAGGGTTTAACGCGATCATCTCTGACTAGTGATCAAATCCATCAAGGTTTTGCTCCCCACTTATTCTTTAGCATTAGTAGAACATGAGCAATTGCATCATCAACATTGAAATTGCCCTTCAGAGGCTCTATACTCTGTTCTGATGTTCATTGATTGTTACAATTTGCGTAATGTACTGTCTGATTATTTGGTAAACTTTCTCTTTTGCGTTTGACAATATTTTTCATTTATATGAGCGAAATAAATTATTGGAGTCAAAGTGCAGGCTAGAGATTATGATTTTTTAGAAATTCATGTTCGTAAAGGACAATGGTCCATTGACTTTTAGAATTCAAAATGGTTACTGATTAGTCTAGTTAAAGTTACTGAAAGGCACAACTAAGGTGCTGAAGCAAGGCGACATAAGGAGCCTTTGCTTGTTAATAACTCAGGTCAAACTTCTTTTCATTCTTATTTCTACCATTCATCTTATTCTGCATCAAATTGTGCAAATGGAGTTCTGAATTGATTTTGAATTTTCTTAGGTAGCTATATTACATTAAATCAGGATTGATATTTTATATTGAATTTTCTTAGGTAGCTTTATTTTTTGAAGAATTTATTGATATTTCTTTGCATGTAGAACGAGACAAAATTCCCTGTAAATTGCATGGAATCTAAGATAAGCTGCACTTTTATGGTTTATGAATAATACAACTTTCTATAATAGAAAATTTCAAATTTTATATTGATCTTAATATATTAATTATTTTCTAGGGTAACACTATTTTATATAGAATTTACTGATACTGCTTTGTATATTTCTTCCTAATAAAATAAATCCAAGTGTAATGTTCATTATTTGGAGTTGATTAAATGGTACTTAGATTTGTGGGCAACAGTTATGCTGTTTGTTGCAGACTTATGATACTGCTGACGGCAGTAGTCATTGTCTGTTGATGTTTTAGTAATCATTTTCCAGTAAGTTTTCAGTTTGAAATTTTGATGGCATGTGATCTTGCATACAAGTGTAACTTCATATAGATAGAAATACAAAGTTACTAGAATGCATAAGTTATTATTGTGCTAGAATACTTAATCTGTCTATTTTAATTTGGATCCTTACCTCCACAGGAATAGGCCTACTTTTGCAAAACTATTGTTATGTGTCAATGCTCCTTTTTTTCATCCCTCTAAAAATTTCTTACAGTATTTTATTACTCTCTCATAATTGAATAATATAGTAAAAAATATTTATATTGTGAAAGTTGGCTCAACTGTATAACCCAAATTCATTTTGAGATCCCCTATGTATATTCATATGTGCAGTTGAAGTATTCTCATCATAATTGTTCATTAATTTAATTTCCTCTCTCCCATGTCCCAGCTGACGTAGTATTACTAATTGTGGTCGTTATCTTATTTTCAGCCTCCTAAGATCAAAGTCTTCATTGACAAGGTCATCCAATGTCCATTACCAGATATAGCAATACCTCTCTCTGGCTTTCGGTGGGAGTACAATAAGGTAATAACATTCTAACCTTGCTGCAATGAGTTTCATTTACTATTTCCCCCTTGACTTATGTGTTGCCATAACTCCAGGGGAATTTTCATCATTGGAGGCCACTGTTTCTTCATTTTGATACATACTTCAAGACGTATATATCTTGTAGAAATGACTTGACATTGTCAGATAAGATTCTTGAAGATGACAGCCCATTACCAAAACATGCAATTCTGCAAATATTACGAGTGATGCAAGTAATTTTAGAGAATTGTCCTAACAAGACTTCATTTGATGGCTTAGAGGTGAGTTGGTCATAAATAATGCCTTACTATTGTTTTTTAGTTTTCGTTCCTTCCTTTGTTATATAGTCAAGTGAATTGTTACTGGAGTATTTGTTTTGCCCCCTTCCTTTCAGCATTTCAAGTTTTTACTAGCGTCAACAGATCCTGAGGTTGTCATGGCTGCATTGGAAACTCTTTCAGCACTTGTAAAAATAAATCCCTCCAAGCTTCATGGAAGTGCAAAGATGGTTGGTTGTGGTTCAGTGAACGGCTATCTCCTGTCCCTCGCACAAGGATGGGGAAGCAAAGAGGAGGGCCTGGGACTTTACTCTTGTATTATGGCAAATGAGAAAACTCAAGAAGAAGGGTTGTGCTTATTTCCTTCTGATGTAGAGAGTGGTTGTGATCAATCCAATATCCGCATTGGTTCTACCCTTTATTTAGAATTGCATGGTTCTAGTGCTCCATTCAAAGAACCTGGCGTTGATACAGCTTCCCATGGTCTGAAAGTTATACATATGCCAGATTTGCATTTGCAGAAAGATGATTTGTCGTTGTTGAAGCAGTGCATTGAGAAATTTAGTGTTCCTCCAGAGCTCCGATTTTCATTGCTCACTAGAATTAGATATGCTCGAGCCTTCCGGTCCCCTAGAATATGCAGACTTTATAGCAGAATTTGCCTTCTTGCATTCATTGTGCTGGTCCAGTCTAGTGATGCACAAGATGAACTTGTGTCTTTCTTTGCCAATGAACCAGAATTTACAAATGAGTTAATCAGAATTGTGAGATCTGAGGAAACTATATCTGGGTCTATTAGAACGCTTGCAATGCTCGCATTGGGAGCTCAGTTAGCAGCATATACATCATCCCATGAACGGGCTCGTATATTGAGTGGATCTAGTATAAGTTTTGCTGGTGGGAACCGCATGATACTTCTGAATGTTCTCCAGAGGGCAATTTTGTCATTGAAGAGTTCAAATGATCCATCATCTCTGGCCTTTGTTGAGGCACTTCTTCAGTTTTATCTTCTCCATGTGGTTTCAACTTCAACTTCTGGGAGTAACATTAGGGGTTCTGGCATGGTACCCACATTTTTGCCTCTACTAGAGGATGTTGATCTAGCACATATACATCTTGTCTGCTTTGCTGTGAAAACCCTCCAGAAGCTTATGGATTACAGTAGCTCGGCTGTATCCTTGTTTAAAGAGTTGGGGGGTGGTGAGCTTTTAGCTCACCGATTACAGGTTGAGGTAAATAGAGTTATTGGGTTGGTTGGAGAACATGATAACTTGATGCTCAACGGGGAAAGCTCAAGACATAGTACTGATCAATTGTATTCGCATAAGAGGCTCATAAAGGTCTCTCTCAAGGCACTTGGATCTGCAACTTATGCCCCAGCAAATAATACTAGATCTCAGCATTCTTGTGATAGCTCTTTACCTGCAACACTGGTTTTGATATTTGGGAATGTAGATAAGTTTGGAGGTGACATTTATCACTCTGCTGTTACTGTTATGAGTGAAATAATCCACAAAGATCCTACGTTTTTCTCTATGCTGCATGAAATGGGTCTTCCTAATGCATTTCTATCTTCAGTTGCATCTGGAGTACTTCCTTCTTCGAAGGCTTTGACATGTATTCCTAATGGTCTTGGTGCCATATGTCTTAATCCCACGGGCTTAGAGGCTGTCAGAGAAACTTCATCCTTGCGATTCCTTGTGGACATCTTCACTAGCAAAAAGTATGTTTTAGCAATGAATGAAGCTATTGTTCCTCTTGCTAATGCAGTGGAGGAACTTCTACGTCATGTGTCTAATCTGAGAAGTACTGGTGTTGATATCATGATTGAAATCATCCATAAGATTTCATCCTTTGGGGGTGGTAATGGGTTAGAATCTTCAGGAAAAGCTAATGAGGGTTCTGCAATGGAAACTGATCCCGAAGACAAAGAAAATGAAGGCCATAGTTGCCTTGTAGGGACGTCAGATTCAGCTGCAGAAGGGATAAGTGATGAGCAGTTTGTTAGGCTTCGCATCTTTCATTTAATGGTACTAATTCAGAGGACTATGGAAAATTCTGAAACCTGTAGGTTATTTGTTGAGAAATTGGGAATTGAAGCTTTATTGAAGTTGTTATTGCGCCCAACTATTGCACAATCCTCAGATGGCATGTCTATTGCTTTACATAGCACTATGGTTTTTAAGGGTTTTGCTCAGCATCATTCAACGCCTCTAGCACGAGCATTCTGTTCCTTCCTTAGGGAGCATTTAAAGAAAGCATTAGCTGGCCTTGGTGCAGCTTCAGGACATTTATTGCTTGATCCAAAGTTGACAACTGATAATGGCATCTTTTCTTCACTTTCCTTGGTTGAGTTCCTTCTGTTTCTTGCTGCTTCAAAAGACAACCGTTGGGTGACTGCATTGCTCACAGAATTTGGAAATGGTTGTAAGGATGTTTTGCAGGACATTGGGCATGTCCATCGTGAAATTCTTTGGCAAATTGCTTTGCTTGAAAATACGAAGCCTGAGATTGAAGATGATGGATCTTGTTCTGCTGTTGATTCAAGACAGGATGAAGTGGACGCAAATGAAACTGAAGAGCAAAGGTTCAACTCTTTTAGGCAGTTTCTTGATCCATTACTTAGAAGAAGAACATCAGGATGGAGCATTGAATCCCAGTTTTTTGACCTTATAAATCTGTATCGAGATCTTGGCCGTGCAACTGGTTCTCAACACAGATCAAGTTCAGCTGGTTCTTCAAACGCTCAGGTAGGCTCTGGTAATCAGCTGCACACTTCTGGGTCTGCTGATGCTTCTGAGGCTAATATTAAGAAGGAAAATGATAAACAGAGGTCATATTATACATCTTGTTGTGATATGGTCAGATCACTTTCATTCCATATCAGTCATTTGTTTCAAGAGTTGGGAAAAGTAATGCTTCTACCTTCTCGTCGACGTGACGATATTGCAAGTGTAAGTCCTGCTTCAAAATCTGTGGCTTCTGTTCTTGCATTAATTGCTCTAGATCACATGAATTTTGGCGGTCATGTAAATCATTCAGGATCAGAGGCATCTATATCAACAAAGTGTCGTTATTTTGGTAAAGTGATTGATTTTTTGGATAGCATTCTGATGGAGAGGCCAGATTCGTGCAATCCTGTTCTGCTGAATTGCCTGTATGGACATGGAGTTGTTCAATCTGTATTGACCACATTTGAAGCTACCAGTCAGTTACTTTTTGCAGTTAATAGGACTCCTGCATCACCTATGGAAACCGATGATGGAAATGTGAAGCAAGAGGACAAGGAAGACACTGTTCATTTATGGATTTATGATCCTTTAGCTAGCTATGGCAAGTTTATGGACCATTTGGTAACCTCCTCTTTTATATTGTCTTCTTTCACAAAGCACATGCTTGCACAGCCCCTTATAATTGGAGATACTCCATTCCCAAAGGACGCAGAGACTTTTGTGAAGGTCCTCCAGTCCATGGTGTTGAAGGCTGTGCTTCCTGTTTGGACACATGCCCAGTTAGTTGATTCCAGTTCCGAATTTATTTCTGCTATTATCTCCATCATAAGGCATGTCTACTCTGGTGTGGAAGTAAAAAATGTAAGCATTAGCAGTGGTGCTCAAATAACGGGGCCTCCTCCTAATGAAGCAACTATTTCAACCATTGTTGAGATGGGGTTTTCAAGGTCTAGAGCAGAAGAAGCTCTGAGACAGGTTGGTTCAAATAGTGTGGAGTTGGCAATGGAGTGGTTGTTCTCCCATCCAGAGGAAACACAAGAAGATGATGAACTTGCCCGTGCACTTGCCATGTCCCTGGGGAACTCTGAATCAGAGACAAAGGATGCTGTTGCAAATGACAATTCTCAGCAGCTTGAGGAAGAGATGGTGCAACTGCCCCCTGTTGAGGAGTTGTTATCTACATGCACAAAACTTTTGCTGAAGGAACCTCTTGCTTTTCCTGTTCGAGACTTGCTTGTAATGTTGTGCTCTCAAGATGGTGGTCAATACAGGTCTACTGTTGTTTCTTTTATGGTCAACCAGATCAAAGAATGTGGTTTGGTTTCTAGTAATGGGAATAATTCAATGCTGGCTACTCTTTTTCATGTTCTTGCTTTAGTTCTTAATGAGGATTCTGTGGCCAGAGAAGATGCTTCAAAGAGTGGCTTGATCAAGATTGCCTCAGATCTACTTTACCAATGGAATTCTAGTCTTGATAGCCGGGAACAACAGCAGATGCCAAAATGGGTTACTGCTGCTTTTCTTGCTTTAGACAGATTGCTACAACTGGATCAAAAATTGAATTCTGAACTTGTAGAGCAGCTGAAGAATGAATCCGTGAACAGTCAGCAGACAGCAATTACCATTGATGAGGACAGGCAAAACAAATTGCGGTCTGCTTTGGGATTATCTTTGAAGTATGCAAACTTAGATGACCAGAAGAGACTTGTTGAAATTGCTTGTAGTTGTATGAAGAATCAACTTCCCTCACACACAATGCATGCTGTTTTGCTATTATGTTCCAATCTTACAAGGAATCATTCTGTTGCTCTTAGCTTTCTTGACGCTGGTGGTTTAAGTATGTTGCTTTCTTTGCCCAACAGCAGTCTGTTCCCTGGGTTTGACAATGTTGCTGCTAGTATTATCCGTCATGTCCTCGAAGATCCTCAAACACTCCAGCAAGCAATGGAATCTGAGATAAAGCATAGTCTTGTAGGTGCGTCTAATCGGCATCCAAATGGAAGGGTCAATCCTCGCAATTTCTTGATAAATTTAGCTTCTGTGATTTCTCGAGATCCCATAATTTTTATGCAAGCTGCTCAATCTATCTGTCAAGTTGAGATGGTAGGGGAAAGGCCTTACATTGTCTTGATGAGAGATCGTGATAAAGACAAGAGTAAGGAGAAAGAAAAAGAGAAGGATAAACCGTTGGAGAAAGAAAAAATATCTGTTAATGATGGGAAGATTGGTTTGGGGAATACCAATTCAGCAGCTTCTGGCAATGGTCACGGCAAGACTCATGATTCAAATTCAAAGAATGTTAAAACTCACAGGAAACCTGCTCAGAGTTTTATTAATGTTATAGAACTTCTCCTTGAATCTATATGCACTTACATTCCTCCTTTAAAGGGTGACATATCCTCAAATTTCCTTCCTGGAACTCCATCATCAAGTGATATGGACATAGATATTTCATTAAAGGGAAAAGGAAAAGCAGTTGCCACTGCTTCTGAAGATAGTGAAACCCGTGGCCAAGATGCATCTGCATCACTTGCAAAGATTGTATTTATATTGAAGCTTCTTACAGAGATATTGCTGTTGTATTCATCATCTATTCATGTTCTTCTCCGGCGAAATGCAGAAATGAACAGCACTAGGGGCACTAAGAGTCCTACTGGTTTATACATGGGTGGAATATTCTACCATATTCTTCATAATTTTCTTCCTCATTTTCGAAGCTGCAAAAAAGACAAGAAAAATGAGGGTGATTGGTGGCAGAAACTAGCTAACAGGGCTAACCAGTTTTTGGTGGCTGCCTGTGTTCGTTCCACAGAGGCAAGGAGAAGGGTGTTTGCTGAGATTAATCAAATCCTGAGTGATTTTGTTGGTTCATGTAACAGTGTTAAGCCACCAGGCAATGATATTCAGGTTTTTGTTGATCTACTTAATGATGTTTTGGCTGCTCGTACTCCTGCGGGCTCGTGCATTTCATCAGAGGCCTCTGCCACTTTTGTGGATTCTGGTCTGGTTAAATCATTCACTCGTACTCTCCAAGTTCTAGACCTGGACCATGCTGACTCATCAAAAGTTGCTGCTGGTATTGTGAAAGCCCTTGAGCTGGTATCCAAGGAGCATGTGCATTCAATTGAGTCTAATGCTGGAAAGGGTGAGACTTCCACAAAGCCTTTAGATCTTGGTCAATCTAGAAGGTTAGAGAATACCAGTGACATACCCCAGTCCATGGAAATGACATCTCAGGCCAATCTTGATACCCTTCCATCCGATCATATTGGATCTTATAGTGCAGTTCAATCGTATGGTGGGTCTGAAGCTGTCACTGATGATATGGAACATGATCAAGATCTTGATGGGAGTTTTGCTCCTGCCAATGAGGATGATTACATGCATGAAACCTCAGAGAATGCTAGAGGTCTTGAAAATGGCATTGAAAATGTTGGGATAAGATTTCAAGTCCAGCCTCATGTCCAAGAAAATCTTGATGACAATGACGATGAAGAGGATGAGATGTCTGGAGATGACGGTGATGATGATGATGAGGAACATAATGATTTGGAAGAAGACGAAGTCCATCACTTGCCGCATCATGACACAGATCAAGATGACCATGAGATTGATGATGATGATGATGATTTTGATGATGAAGTGATGGAGGAGGAGGATGAGGATGACGAGGATGATGGGGATGGTGTGATACTGCGACTTGAGGAAGGAATTAATGGAATAAATGTTTTTGACCATATTGAGGTTTTTAGCAGGGATAATAATTTTTCAAATGAAGCTCTTCACGTGATGCCAGTTGAAGCTTTTGGATCTAGACGTCCGGGGAGAACGACATCTATTTACAGTCTTTTGGGAAGAACTGGTGATGCAGCTTCTCCTTCACGTCATCCACTTTTAGTGGGACCTTCATCTTCATTCCATCCTACTGGGCAATCAGGTCAGCTCTTCATGAATTTCTTTTAATTTCTTACTTCACTGCTTTGCTCTAGAAAAAAATTGTCATCCCTATTTCTTGTAAACTTTTTGAGCGAGCCTGAATAACCTTTATTTCTAAAATAAAAAATCCAGATAATTTGTTGGATAACTCAATGGGTCTGGATAATATCTTCCGGTCCCTTAGGAGTGGACGCCATGGAAATCGTATGAACTTGTGGACTGATAACAATCAACAGAGCGGTGGATCAAACACCGTTGTTGTACCACAAGGTCTCGAGGAGCTTCTTGTCTCTCAATTAAGGCAACCCACCCCTCAGAAGCCATCTGATCAAAACATAGTAGAAGAAGACCCTCAGAATAAAGGGGAGGTCAGCCAGACTCAAGATTTAGGAGCTGCAAGGACAGAAATCACTTCAGAAATCAATACAAGTCAGGGAGTTGCTGCAATGGCTCCTGCTGCAGTTGATAACTCTAGCAATGCTGGAATGGAACCTGTAGGTATACAGTCTGTACAAACGGATGGAACAAGTACTCCATCAAATGCAGTTGAGATGCAGTTTGAGCATATTGAAGCAGCTGCACGGGATGTTGAAGCTGTGAGCCAAGAGAGCAGTGGTAGTGGAGCAACTTTTGGAGAAAGCCTGAGAAGCTTGGATGTTGAAATCGGAAGTGCTGATGGCCATGAGGATGGTGGAGAAAGGCAGGTTTCGGTAGATAGGATACAATCAGGTGATTCTCAGGCTGCACGAACAAGAAGGGCAAATGTGATTGTTGGTCATTCATCTCCTGCTAGTGGGAGGGATGCATCTCTTTATAGTGTTACAGAAGTTTCTGAAAATTCAAGCCGAGATGCAGATCAAGATGGTCCAGCAGCAGAACGGCAGGTTAACAATGATGCTGGGTCTGGAGCAATTGATCCTGCCTTTTTAGATGCTCTTCCTGAGGAGTTGCGTGCTGAAGTCCTTTCAGCTCAGCATGGTCAAGTGTCTCAACCATCAAATAGTGAATCTCAAAACACTGGGGATATTGATCCAGAGTTCCTTGCTGCTCTTCCCCAAGATATTCGAGCTGAAGTTCTAGCACAACAGCAAGCGCAGAGGTTACATCAGTCTCAAGAGTTGGAAGGACAGCCTGTTGAAATGGATACAGTCTCCATAATTGCAACATTTCCTTCAGATTTAAGAGAAGAGGTATGTTCATTGGTAGACATCAGTTATGCTGAAGTTTGTGATTCTGAAGTTCGGATGAACATTTTTCTTGTTTCTCAGGTTCTTTTAACTTCATCTGATGCTATCCTTGCCAACCTTACACCTGCACTTGTTGCTGAGGCTAATATGTTGCGGGAGAGGGTTGCGCACCGTTACAGTCGTACCCTCTTTGGTATGTACCCCAGAGGTCGTAGAGGTGAGACTTCTAGGCGTGGTGAAAGTATTGCTTCTGGATTGGATGGGGCTGGGGGAAGCTTTTCTTCCCGTAGGTCTGATGGAGCTAAGCTAGTTGAAGCTGATGGAGCACCTTTAGTTGATATTGAAGCTTTGCACACCATGATTCGACTATTCCGCGTAGTTCAGGTATCAATTTATTACAAGCAGCAGTGTTTGTAAATGTGCCTTCTTTGTTTCTTATTTATTGTTCTAAATCTTTTGCAGCCTCTCCATAAAGGTCAATTGCAGAGGCTTCTTTTAAATATCTGTGCCCATAGTGAGACCAGAACTGCTCTGGTGAAAATTCTAATGGACTTGCTAATGCTTGATGTAAGAAAGCCTGCTAGTTGTTTTAATGCAGCTGAGCCGCAATATAGACTATATGGTTGTCAGAGCAATGTTATGTATTCACGCCCTCAATCATTTGATGGTAAGACCACTTGATTAGCCCTGGTGATAGGCAATGCAGGTTTTTAGACATTATGTGCTCAATACTTAGTTGACGACAATTCTAGATCATGTGGAGTGATACATTACTGATCATATAGTGTTATAGTGGTTCATGATGATGGGTTGTGGTGCACAGGGACAGTACCAGAAAAAAATCTCAAGGGGGCGGTGGCAAAAATTATGATATAATCATTGATTATTAATAATTAAAATATTATTTTAATTATGTATTAAATCAGTATAATAATAACATTTATAAGAATTTAAAATAATGATACATTATATAACATCCATCAAATATATATTAATTAAAATTATTATGTATGAATATAAAATTTAGAAAAAAGATTTGTATTGTTTATCTTCATAATTTGCTTAGATTTTTGTTTAGATAGAATTTTCTTAGAATCTTATAATTTTGAAGTTAAAGCTTTAATTTAAAAACTTAAATCATTATCTCATTCTCTCTTAGTTCTATTAAAAGAATATATTAATTAAAATGAGGGGAAACATAAATTTTATAAAAAGAAAGAAATTATATTATAAAATTTTGTAATATATTCTTAAATGGCTTTATTAGAAAAGAAAGAAAATATTGTATAAAAAAGTAAGAGAAATTGTTACCTACGCCTGAAGTGTCAAATCATTCATACACTCTAAAAAACATAGTCCAAATATGTAGAGAGTATAAAAAGAAAAGCGTTTAAATAATGAGAGAATATATATGCATTGAGAATATAAAAAATAATTATTTGATTTAATTTGGTATGTTCTTTTGTTTTGCCCTTTGCCAAATGTTAATTGGTGACGGTGTGAATTTTTGTTTTGTTTGGGGCGTTGGGTTGTCTGTCCTGATTGTTCAAGCATTTGTGACATTTTGCGTTGGATAACCGGTCATGCCTCATCCTTATTGACAATGACTCTGTTACTATTTGATGCAACTTATCATTTCTAAATTGGTGTTCATAGATCTGAATCATCCTAGGCAAACAAAATTAAGAACTATATTTGGAAGGATTCTATATTTTCCAATTCTATTTGTCCTAGAGCGATCATTTATATTATTTCGAGGGTCTTTTTAACGAAGCAGGTTTATGAAATGATTTAAATTGTTTGATTTTGTAGGAGTTCCTCCATTGCTCTCTCGGCGTGTACTTGAAACTCTCACATATCTTGCTCGAAATCATCCACATGTAGCAAGAATTATGCTTCAGTTTAAACTGCAGCATCGTGCATTAAGAGAACCAGATACTGATACACGTGGTAAATCTGTGTCAATTGTTGAAGATGAAGAATATATCTCCATTGCAATGCTTTTGAGTCTATTGAACCAGCCCCTATATCTGAGGAGCATAGCGCATCTTGAACAGGTAATAAGTTATTTTTGTGTAGTATTTCAGAACCATTTTAATCTTTTGTTCCTACTGACTGCTGTGCGGACATGATTTAACACGTGCTTTTGTGTTTTCAAGCTGCTAAATCTTCTGGAAGTCATCATTGATAGTGCTGGAAGTAAATCTACTTCATATGGGAAACCTCAAGTTCCTACTTCTGAGCTGCTATCGGGAGCACAAATTTCTGCGATGGATACAGATGTAAATACAGACTCTGGTATTATGTCATCTGGTGTTGATGCATCTGTTAAAGTTGTTGAGTCATCAAAAGCCACAGCCTCTGGTACTGATAAGGAATATGAGAGTCAGAGAATATTGAGCAACCTGCCACAGGCAGAACTACGGCTTTTGTGCTCATTGCTTGCAAAAGAAAGGTATGGTTTTGGGCTTATAATTGTTGATTATGCTTGTTCTGTTATCTGTATTCTTTTAATGTGCTTAGTTTAGCTGACTACAGGGTAGGTGTGGGAGTGACAAAACTACTGGAGATCAGCCACCTGTTTTTCAGATTCTTATATCAATATTCCTATTCATCTACATTTCAGCACTAGTAGTTTAATTCTTGGGCATTGTTGATATGGCATTTGTTTATTTGCCTTTTATTATAACACCAGTCTTGTGGGTGTTTCCTGGTTGTTGTTAGCAACATCATTATTCATACCAGACACTATTGGATTAGATTGGTTCAGTAAGGGCGTTGTAAAAAAAATTTTGTATACTTGAGTAGGGATGTAGTTTGATCTGAAGTTTTATGTTTTCTTCTCAGTTTGTCAGACAATGCATATACTCTTGTGGCCGAGGTAATGAAGAAATTAGTTGCCAATGCTCCTAATCATTGTCAGCTTTTTGTCACTGAGCTGGCAGAAGAAGTTCAAAAGTTGACATCATCTGCAATGAATGAATTGCGTGTCTTCAGTGAAGCGATGGAAGCCCTTCTTACTACATTTTCTGATGGAGCTGCAATATTGAGAGTTCTGCAGGCTTTAAGTTCCCTTGTCACCTCACTGACTGAGAGGGAGGGTGACAAAATTGATCCTTCTGCTCTTTCTGAAGTTTGGGAAATCAATACAGCTTTAGAGCCTTTGTGGCATGAACTGAGCAGTTGCATAAGCAAGATTGAGTCCTACTCAGAGTCTGCCTCTGATATTTTCATGCCTTCTAGAACTCATGTGTCTAAACCTTCTGGTGCTATGCCTCCACTTCCAGCTGGCTCTCAAAATATCTTGCCATATATAGAATCTTTTTTCGTGGTTAGTGAGAAGCTGCATCCTGCACATCCAGGGGCTATTCATGACTTAGCTATTCCTGCTATTTCTGATGTTGAAGAGGCCAGCACATCTGCTACTCAACAGAAAACATCTGGACCGTCTGCAAAAGTAGATGAGAAAAATGCTGCTTTTGTCAAGTTCTCAGAGAAGCATAGGAAGCTACTGAATGCTTTCATCAGACAAAATCCTGGCTTGCTTGAGAAGTCTTTCTCCCTAATGCTGAAGGTTCCAAGATTTATTGATTTTGATAACAAGCGAGCTCACTTCAGATCAAAGATAAAACATCAGCATGACCATCACCACAGTCCCTTAAGAATATCTGTTAGAAGGGCCTATATTCTAGAAGATTCTTACAACCAGCTCCGTATGAGATCAACCCATGATTTGAAGGGACGATTGACTGTTCATTTCCAAGGGGAGGAAGGTATTGATGCAGGTGGGCTTACCCGTGAATGGTATCAATTGGTGTCCAGAGTTATTTTTGACAAAGGAGCACTACTTTTTACCACAGTGGGTAATGAATCAACGTTTCAGCCAAACCCTAACTCTGGTTACCAAACAGAACACCTTTCTTATTTCAAATTTGTTGGTAGTGTGGTGAGTTCCACTTTGACTGCTCATATCATTTAGGCTCAATCATATAAGTTTTTTTATTCACCCTTCCTACCTTGTGCAGGTTGGGAAAGCCTTATTTGATGGCCAGCTCTTGGATGTCCATTTTACTAGATCATTCTACAAACATATATTGGGAGTCAAAGTAACTTATCACGATATTGAAGCCATTGATCCTGGCTACTTCAGAAATTTGAAATGGATGCTTGAGGCATGTGCAGTTTTGCATTTTATCTCTTCTTTCTTTCTGCACTCTCTCCACTTTTCCATGTGATGATTACTACAACTTTCTAAGTTTCTGTTTTACTTGCAGAATGATATCAGTGATGTTTTGGATCTCACTTTTAGCATTGATGCAGATGAAGAGAAGCTCATATTATATGAACGGACTGAAGTAACGACTGCTATGCTTCTTGTTGTGATAGTTTATTAAATTTTTTTCCTACTCTAAATGTGGTGAACTTGTCTAGGTGACTGATTATGAGTTGATTCCTGGTGGGCGGAATATTAAAGTCACAGAAGAGAATAAGCATCAATATGTTGATTTGGTTGCTGAGCATCGGTTGACAACTGCTATTCGACCTCAAATAAATGCTTTCTTGGAGGGATTCAATGAATTAATTGCAAGGGAGCTGATATCTATATTCAATGACAAGGAGCTGGAATTATTGATCAGTGGCCTCCCTGATATTGATTGTTAGTCTCTTCATTGTCTTATATATATTTTTATAGAATTAGTTGATGGGTAATTCAGGTGAAAAAAAAAAGATGAGTAATTGCTCTCTGCTCTACATCTTTTCAAGTCTTAGAATTGCATGAGAAGTTAATTAAAATAATTTTTGCATATCTTTCAGTGGATGACTTGAGAGCAAATACAGAATATTCTGGATATAGTGTTGCATCACCTATCATCCAATGGTTTTGGGAGGTCGTTCATAGTTTCAGCAAAGAAGACAAGGCACGATTGTTGCAGTTTGTGACAGGCACATCCAAGGTAAACTGTCTCAATATAATTTTTGAACCGTTGCGTTAGCTATAAATTTTTTCTGTGGTTTTCTCTATGCCTATTTGGATTCAACGTTACTTAGCTGCCTTTCCGTTTACATCGAAAGCAACACCGCCTCCCTCCCTCCCTTCCTTTCTATTTATACGGGGCCCCCTCTATCTTTAATCTTGATATATATTTGGTGGAAAAATAGTTTCAAGCCAATGAAATGCTCGCTACATTCACCCCCCCCCCTTTCTCCTTTCTCTTTATACTTGACCCCCTCTATCTTTAATCTTGATATATATTTGGTGGAAAAATAGTTTCAAGCCAATGAAATGCTTGCTACATTCAACAAGGTATGATGAATACAAGCTTAAAGGGAGAGCCCAATCCCAAAAGATTAGCCTAGGAAGGAAAGTCCCTTAAACTTATAAACTCCACCCCACTTATGAGGATCCTCAATATGGGACTCATAACACAATGTTGTGTCTTTCAGTTCAATCTAGTTTAGGAGAGTGAGATTGTAAAGTACAATTTTGTTGCGAGATTCTGGAGTTTTCTTCTCGTCAAAATATTATGTTTGACTTGAGAAATGTGAGGAATGAGTGCAATTTATTGAATAGGCTAAGGATGATCCAACTGATTGAGTTTTATCCCCTTACAATTTTTCAGGTGCCTTTGGAAGGATTTAGCGCCCTTCAAGGAATTTCAGGCTCGCAGAAATTTCAGATACACAAAGCATATGGAAGCCCTGATCATTTACCTTCGGCTCATACTTGGTACATTTCGTCTTTGCTTTCAATTCACCATATTTTTTCATCCACGTTTTAATTTTGGTTTCTCTAAGTTCCCGCTTTTTTTTCTTCTTTTTTCTTTTAAGCTGATCAAAGCGATAACGAGTTCTGAAATATGTAACAATAATTATTATTTAATGCAGTTTCAATCAGTTAGATCTGCCGGAATATCCATCTAAACAACATCTGGAAGAGAGGTTACTGCTTGCAATTCATGAAGGAAGTGAAGGATTTGGATTTGGTTGACTTTTCTTTGTGTTCCCCCCTTTTCTTTTCTTCTTTTTGAAAGGGGCGAAGGGGGTTGTTGGTGAATATGGGAATTACATGGTAGGTCTCCTGAATTAGAATTGAGTCGTACAGGGGTTTAACGAGATTTTAAGTTTGCATCATGTTAATATGTTGTACAGTCGTATATTTTTAATGGGAAATGCCCTTCGGCAGTTTTTCAGTTTCATCTTCTCCGTTATTTGTTCCTTTGTGACGGTTTGTTTGCAAATTAAATTAGTGGGGGTAGTTTCCTTTTTTCCGGGTTCTAAACGTATTGCCTTTAATATTCCACAAATTTTAACCTCATTTCATTGAACAATTTAATATGCATTATTATTATTATTATTTTGTTTCTAAACCAAAATCAAGCGTCACTAATATTCCTTACCCAGGTGAAGCGTTAGTTTTACTGATTACTTAGCAGTACTGTGTCATGCATATGAATGCTCCGCTCTAGCCGTTCTGTGGCTTTCCAAATTTATAAATTAACCATTAATATTATCAACCATTAGTGACATTGTGTGGAGGGATTTCGTATCAAATTAGTATTTTAAGATTTATTGTAAATAACAAAGCCAAAATAATTATACGTGCATGATCCAAAAATAGAAAAAATTATACACATTTAATATAACTTTTGGTCTCTTAATTATACTCATTTTAGTTTTAACCTGTTAACTTTTAAACTGTAAATTTTAGCTTATTAATTTTAAATTATATGAGACCGTTAGTTCTTCTGTTACATGAGACAGTAAATTTTAAACGGTACTAACCCCGTTTAAAATATTTATTTTTATGCCCAATGGACAATCTGACATGGCATCCTTGCTCTGCCCGATAAAAAAGCCCCAACTCAGCTAATTTCAATCCCACGTGGCAGCTATTAATTTTCATTATTATATTTTTCTTAAGGCTATGTTTGGTTCAACCGAGGGGAGGGTAGGTTAAGTTAATTTAAGGGAGGGTAGGTTAAGGTATGGGAGGTTATAAGTGGGAAGGTAGGGGAGGAGAGATGATATTTCTTGTTTGGTTCAGGAGGGGAGAGGAGGGTAGGTAATGAAAAATTGACAGATATACCCTTAGGCCTTTATTTATATTTATTAATTTTTTACTTGTAATATTTATATTAGTATTGTTATTTTTTTATTTATAATTTTTAAAAAAACTTAATTTATACTCATAGAACTTAATCATGCTATAACTTTTTTTTTGTTACAAAATTTTTAAAAAATCTAGTAAATAATCACATAAGGTGCAATAACAGATAACATATTTAAACAAAAAAGAAATCTTGCTCTGAGTATATTGTATTGCCTGCTGGAAGTCAGTCACTCAAGAGTCTTCTCCTTCAATCGCTTGGCTCTATCTTGGTAATCAATTCTTGCAAAAAAGAGCGAATCAAATCCTAGCTGCAGCAGAACTAATCTCATATGGTTTAGAGATTGTATACAAACAAAGACATAGCAAAACGAAAGTCATTTCAGAATAGTATTATAATTCCATACCATAATACAGTCATTTAAATGAACGATTCTAGGAAATTTTTGAATACCATTAGATGAAACTCAGTACAGAAATATCATATCTAAAAAATGCACAGATATATTTCTACAGGTTACTAATGACACACCTCGGCACCAAGCATATAAGCCTGAACTGCAGAATGGCCAAAAGGATCAATCTGCCAGCCAAGTCTTGGAATCTTACCAAATTCCTCTTTGATGAATTGATGCCCCAGAGTTGTCTGATCAATCAGATCAATATAATGCGGGGTGGCCTCATCATGCATACACATACCCCCATTTCTTCAAAAACCAGCCAAAGAAAAGAAACAAAGGCAGAAATCAAGCCTACTATCAGTCATCAGTTCATGTATAATCCAAGCAAGTTTCTATTCTAGAAAGTAGAAAGAGACAGTACAACTCATCTTTGATCTACAAGATAATCAGTAGCAACAAACAGATGAAATAAAGCATTAGACGATTACATGAATTCAAGCTGACCCGAGTTGACTAGCTCCTTCACTTTAATTTTCATCGCTTTGCTTTGCTGCCTCCACCATCTCTGGAAAAATGCCTGAAAAGGGAAAAGGTTAAAATTTACCTTTCTAAAGTTCCAACATTTTGAATTAAGAATTTAAGCCAATGCCAAAAATATTTTACCATCTCAACATAGATGAACTTGCGATTCTTATCCTCCAGTAGCGCAGATATAACGGAATCCAATACATTCTGCACACATGCACCCTGCCCAGCAAACCAAAACCACATTCAAACAGCTATATATTTATCCTTTTTTCCCTCGTCGAAATAAAAGAGGACAAACCCGAATGGAATTGTTAGCTCCAACATAGTATTGATCGACAGTCTTGAGCCAGCCGACATCATCGTGAGAGTGAGGCACCAAATGGACATTGATTTTGTCAGGGACGATCCTTTGCGTGGTATTGTACTCTATATACTCTATATACTTTGTGTGGTCGGTGGAGAAGGTCGAGCGACCGGCAGCTGGACTTGGAGGAGCTCGCCGACGGAGGAAGAAAGGGTTTTCACACGTAGGGGCAGTTCTGGAAAATTGAAAAATGAGCAAGGGTAATTTAGTCAGGATTATACATAATGTTTCTCACCCCTCCAAAAACCCCAAATTTGGAGGGGTGAGAGAGAGGGGTAGGGGAGCACAAAAAGACAAAAAAATTCCCCTCCCCTCCCCTCTATTTTTCCCAACCAAACACACTTATATCTCCCCTCCCCTCCCCTCCCCTCCAAAACCCCCCAACCAAACAAAGCCTAAGAAAAAAAGGGGACTCCGCTGTTCCACGCCTTTGCCTCTCCTTCCAGTCTCAGACTCTTCAGTTTTTCGGGGAGCGACACCCATTTTAACATATCAACACATGGAAAAGCCAACCTGGAGAAATCAATCTACCTCACCAAGAAATCCAGATGCAGAACGCCACCATATGAGCAAAGGAAGAACAGATCGTTGCTCCCTTGTTTAAATAAAATAATTTTAAAGAGGGGAGGAAAAGACGGGAGCGACCGCTCCCTTCTTTTTTTCTTGTTAATCTCCTTCTTAAAAGTGGAGTCTTCTAGAGAGAAAACGAGAGAATTTTTTTTTATATATATTGACCATAATAAAATTATATATTTTTTTATATATTTTATAATCATATACTTTTTATGCCTTTCTTGTGCTTTCTTATTAGAACATATATTTTAATTAAATATTTTTTTATCCGATAACTTATTTTAATATATCTAGTTGGATTTTAATTTTTTTAGCGTTATATTTATATAATTCTGTTATATATATTTAAATTATTTTTTGAGATATGGAACTATAATAACAATATTAAATTTTTTACTTAATTATAATAATTTATTTTAAATTTTGTAAGATTAAAATAATTAATTTTTTATCATCTGCGCCCCCCCCCCCCCCCCCCCCCCCAAAACTACACACACACACTCAAGTTAAATAAAAAATCATTAAAATTCCTCTCCCTTCTCTACCGATCAATTCAGACAAACGAGGATTAAAATCTTTCCTGTCCCGTCTCTCCTCTGCACTCTCCCTCTCTCCCCTCCCCTCAGATAGGGTAGCAACAATCCTCCCATTCTCTCCCCTCACCTCTAAAAATCCGTACCAAATATAGGGAGTGGACCAAATTGTACCTTTTCCGTTTCCCCCCCCCCCTCTTTTAATCTATTGATCGAAGCGGTGCTTTCGCTGCGCTTGAGGACCCGAGTTTGGATATCGCTGGATTGTCTGGACACTGAAGATTCATCGGAAACGAACCAGTTATGTTGGCGCCTCGACTTGGGCCAATCCCAACACCATCATCTACTCCTCTCGGAGATTTTCCGCCATGGCATTTTCTTCCACGTTGCCGTGTCATTATTTCCCCTCGCGTTTTCAGTTTATGGAATTTCACGGCGTCAACGGATTAAAATTTCGACCTCTGGTTCCCATGGCTTTGAATTCGAGGGAGCCACTGCATTTAGCAGGCAAGCGCAAAGTCAACCACACCAAAAATAGAAATGTCCACCACAAGCGAAGCATTTTCGAAATTCACGCTTCAAGCTCAAGCTCAAGCTCGAACTCTTCCTCCGACATCAATCTGGTCTTAGTTAGCTCTTTGATCACCGGCACATTGGCGGTAGCTAATCGTGTGCTTTACAAGCTCGCCCTCGTTCCCATGAAGGATTTTCCCTTTTTCCTCTCTCAGTTTACAACTTTTGGGTCAGTCTCTTCTGTGATATTCCCTTTGCTAGTGCATTCCTCTAGTTTTTCTCCCTCTGTTATAATTTTTTTGGTTTTATAAGTTGATCAACTTAATTGTATATCTTAAAAATGATTTGGTTTGGTGTAATATAGGTATGTAATTATATATTTTACTATCTTATATATACGATATCGGGCAGGCACTGTAACACGCGATATGATGGCCATTCCGAAATTGCGCTTCTTGGCCGTTGGTTTTCTTGAAGCCTTGGGAGTGGATACTGGGATGTCTGGTGGAGGTACTTTACAGAGAGTTGCTTAGTAAAGGATTGAGAAACCATTTTGCGTTGGGTTATTTGTATATCTATGTACATTCTATTTCACAGAGAGTATTAGGTGCCATAAAACTGTGATTTTGTCACCTTTAATTGGTAGTAAATGAACTGTTCTCTATTGGACTTGGAGAAAAGAAAACGAAACAGTTAAAGTTTAAATTTTCTGAAGGAAGAAAAAAAAGCAGTGGTTACTATTGATATGCCATGTAAGATGTGGCGTTATGCTTTGGGTTTTCTTTTATACTGAATATCAGTTGCCTTCTGCAGCCATACTTCCTGGACCTGCCTTACCCATATTGAATCAGGTATCTTAACTATTTAAACAGCCTTTTTCATCCACAAACAAGAGATGGTGACAAACAAAAATTGATTTTCATCTTACCTCTGGCACACAGAATTGCTTGATCAAACCAAAATGCTTAGATAATTTGATCTTTAAGTTTGTCCTCTCTCGATGTGAGTGTGTCCTGCATCATTGGTTATATAATTTCCATTATCCATCCTTTCATCATGACTAAGTGCAAGAGAAACCTCAAATATTTCTGTAAAATCTGTAGAAAAAATTATTAACTGGCTTGGAAATTGTTATTTAGAGCATTATTGTACATTAACTTAAGAATATCAAAATACTGCTTTCTTTTCAGACATTTTTGGTTTGGCAACTAATATTTTCAACTCCTTTTGTCTAGAAAATACTCAATCAACCAAGTTGCTGGGTGGCTACTTGTAGCCACTGGTGTAATGGTGGCTGTTGCAAGGTATTTAACTCTGCTATCTTGGGAGTGGACAAATGAAACAGTCACTCTCTGAACTCTCTGTATTCAGTGTTTCTGAGCTATCGTTTCCCTTTGCACCCAGCTAATCATTTGCATCCTACAATTGCAGTGGGTATAATGCAGGTCAGATGTTATCTAAAGTTGAGTTCTTATGGCCAGCATTGACGATAGTTTCTAGTGCTTTTCAAGCTGGTGCTTCTATAATCAAGGTTTGTCCATTGAGTTGAGGCAGATTTTGGGTTAACCTTATTTTAAGCAAAATCACAAGCTTTTGCATTTTCTGGTATGGCAGGATTCTATTTTCATTAATTCTGCTCTTCAACGTAAGGTATGGCTGTTTTACTTAGTGTATTATTGAAGCCACCAGAATCAGTGTACTATTGAAACCACCAGAATCATGATTGTAGTTGGCAATGAATGCATGGGTGAGTTTGTAAGTCCTTAACTTGTTCCCATGCTGGGAAAATCACTGTACATATTTGTGGTAAATTCCTTTGGATCTGGGTTTCAGGTATGGCTTTCTATGGACTACGCCAGTTTACAGATGACTTAATTAGCACAACGTAAACTATGATTAACTCCGTAGATCTTTGCTTATATTTGACTATAAAGAATTCAATGCAGTTTTTAGTTTCTTATTCCGGTATTGCTCATTTCATGGTTGTTATACTTTGTAATGCAAGAATAATCTTGGAGCGACCTATTAGTTTAGACTTCCTTAAATTTTTTGGCACTTGATCTTTGTATGTTGCTATTGTTTTGCTCCTCATTTCACTTATGAAGCTTCATATTTCCCTTATATCATTTCAAAATACTGAACTATTTACATTTACCCCCTGGTGTGTGTGTGCCCCTTATGTATAGCAAAGTATAAGAGAGCATGAGGAAATGTTAATTGAAGATTGTCTCCTTAGGGAAGGACTATATTGCTTAATTGAAAGCGTTAGTCTTGGGGCCTGAACGAGGCACAGCCGCACAAGGTTAAATGTAACTACAAATATTTATGTCTTGGATGACAAGGGCATTTTGTATGGTATTGCTTTGAACGATTGCTATCCGCCTATCCCATCCCATGGCGTAAAATCTAGTTTTCCTTTTTCTTTTTAATGAAAGAGTCCATTGTATTAGATGAAAAAGAAGTACATAACCATGACCACACATGAAAACCAAATTAAACCGTTGATCAAATCGAGGAATAAAATGATACTATATTCAATTTTCAGCCTCATGAGTAAGACCATGACCACAAATCTTCAAACATACGCGGCTTGATTTTATTATTAAAAAGTTATGTAGAATAAATGTGTAAACGGTTTTAGCATCCAATCAACTCAAGTTCAATTGATATGTAATGTAAGGAGCCCAAAATTTTATTACGCGTGATATTGTTATTACATGTTTATATATATGATTAAAATTTCGATAAGTTACAATATCTACAAGGATTGCGAATAATTTATCATGCTCCTTTCATATACTAATTATAAGTCAGTTTTTTGAAAGCCCTGTATTTTAATTTATAAGATGGTTGGAAAATAAATATAAGACATTTTACAAAATTTTAAGAAGTAAGTGACACTTTTAAACTTAAAATATCTATACTAAAGTTCAATATAATTAGTAGATGGTTGGTCCCTATTATATCAAAATTACTTATATTTATAATGTTAAATATATGAATTAGTTAGGGAGTTAATATTAATGTTATATATGAATATTTAAAGAGCTAATATTATATATGTTATAATTAATTTATTTAATATATTTAAATTAATTAGTTAAGTATCTAGTATCAACTAACAAACAGCTCTTTTGCCCTGGATATTTGTTTGTCAACTTGTTTTATGGTGGATATGAAGTAGTTAAAAATAAAAAACACATGTCTTAAAATAATAAAGGAGTGGAGTATTCATGTGATGCATAGTATTACATTAATTATAATTACAAATTATACATATATATTAAATTAAATTAAATCTCATATATATTTAATATATGATGTATTTAATTAATTTGATTAGATTAAAAAATTTAATTAATTTAATTAATATAATATATTATTTTTAAAATACCCTAATAATTTTTTAAACTAATTTTTTAATTATCTTATTTAATTATTATTAAATAATATTAATATGATAATTTAAAACAATTAATAAATATAAAAAAGAAATATTATATTTGTATTTAGGATCTAAGTCAGGTCTTTATAAAGCATTCCCTGCGCTGCCTGCGTTACTTATCGCCTGATTCCCTCTCCAAGTCTACATGCCTCCGATCTCCGAACACCTCGCGGTTCGGATCTAAGTCCAAGGATAAACAGCGTTTCTGATCACTGCGTGACCAAGTCTGATTCGAAGTCTTCATTTGGAAGATATTTCAGCGACTAAAATTTAGGTCTCTCCCTCCTTTTTTTCCTTTACAATTGTTCTTCTGGTGCACTCTGCTATGAAGTTACGCGAGAGAAGCGTGTCCGAGCTTCATCTGGTAGCATTTCGAGAACGAGATTGAAACTCGCCCATTGCTGGAGAGAAATTAGTCTTCCCATTGAAAATGGCAGCTTCACCTGTCAAGTTCCTCTTTGGATTCTTGTTACTTTCTATTACATTGTGGCTTGTATTCATGTAAGTTATCCAATTTATATCTCAGTTCGATGCACTTGTAGTTGGCATGAAGTCCCCCCACTTTTAATACTTGGACAAATTTCAGTGCACCGAAAATTCGGAAAACTTGGGAGGATCTTAGATTTACCCAGGCAAGGAAGTTGCTTAGACTCTTGAATTATTTAAAAAAGCGAAACAAATGTGTAGAGCAATATGCGTGTTGTATGGGTATTACTGCGTTGGGAGTAGAATCCATGATTTATCATTGAAGGCACGATAATTCTTTACTAGAAACAAAGAGTTGCAGAAACCACGAAAGAGTAACCTGCCATGCCGATGTACATTTGAAAGAGTTATCCCTCTCAAGAACTATTTGCTGTCTTATGTAAAAGACTAGTGGACTACTTTAGTCCATGAAGGTGGCGCAGACAACGATATATTATTGTACATCCCTGTGACACCAAAATTCTCATTTGAACTTTCACCTAGCTACATTTTCCTTAACATTCCAGAAGCACTGAAATTTCTTAGAAAATTTGCTACAGGTTGTTAGGTCGGTCTAACATCTGTCATAAATATCTAGCAGTCTATCCCGCAAATACCAAGCTGCTGGTCAGTAAAGACATAGATGAATACTGGTCCGATCAACTAGCCTCAGAATAAAAATATCATATGACACAAACACTAGTCGTAAGGGCTTTGTGCAGCCTGTGGACGGCAATGGTCATTTATTTGAGCCCTGTGTTGAATAACTCAACTAATTTCGTTTTCTTTTTGGGTGTTAACAAGTCCGTTGGATCCAGGGGAAAGCTTATATTCTAAGAATTATTAAATTGTTCGGCCAATATGGAATATGATTATCATTTATGAGCACTTGATGGAGAATAAATGTTGGGAATGAGAGATAAAGAGGGAGAAAGAAGGAGAATGAGAGAGAAAGATAGAACAGAGAGGGACAAGAGAGAGCTAGGAGAGATTCTATTCCATTCAACTTATTATGTTTCTCATAACTTAATCACAATCTACCCAACCCTCCTATTTATAAGCCTAAGGATCCATTAACTAACTAACTATAACCAACTGTCTTCCTTTTATTAAAAGTATATAGCAGCACTCCTTGATTTTCAGCCCATAGTTTCTTGATTTGTGTTTTTCAAACAGTTCTGCAATAGGGATTGATAGCTATGTCTTATGGATGAGTTTTTGTGTTCTACTATTCTTTTGGCATTTGTCCCTTTATTCTTTGTATATACTCCTTTGTCTTTCCCTTAAAGGTGTTTCTATCTGGAGAAGAAACGTTAAAGGAATTTTAGTGCCTTAGTGTTCTGCACTCTTCTTTCACATTAGTGATTTAAATCTTTAAATGATCCTTGTGAAATAGGGCCATCTTACAATATTCTTGCATTTGAGGGTACAGCATCCATTCTTGAATGATTTGAGTTCATTTGATCTGCTTTTTCAAAATGAGACAACATTGTGGGATTGGGGCAGTGCCGCAGTAATAAATCCTGCCATCACGAGAAGAGTACTCAAACAGTAGCAATGTCTCTGGAGATATGTTTGAGAGTAACAACATCAAATTGTATCCCTGTGATAACCTCTTGTTAAACTGTCATTGCTTCTTGCTGTTAAGGCATTTCGTAGTTAGTACTTAGTGTTATGTTAGTTACCAGTGGTGGATTAGTTAGTTAGTTTTAAAGCTAGTGTATCCATTAATGTTTGTATACCTCTGTATTCTAGTCATTGAATCACTCGATAATACAAGTATCTTTCTGTGAATTGCTATTGCTGTCATATCTAACTCTTGCCCAGAATTGCAATAAATTCTGAATATCATATGCATTATGAGGTGTGATTTAAGCTATATTAGGTCGCCTTTGGCCAGTAATTTGTCTCTATTTCTATGGTTGATTTTGAGACTTGAAGCATTTGAGCAATTGTGATACTTGATTTGTTCATGTGTCTTTTTACAGATTTGCTTCTAGGTTGCTGGCTTGGAATTTGAGCCGTATTTTGGGAGCATCTGTTGGATTTCGTGTAGGTGGATGGAAATGTTTAAGAGACATGGTGGTGAAATTTGAAAAGGTCTTTCTTTGCCTCTATTTTCTATGTTATTCTTTTTATGGAAGTATTGAACAGCAATGGGGTTCTATGTAATGCATTCTATCTTGCTATGACTTGAGAGTAAAGTTTGTGCAGGGGCCCTATATTAATTTTTGCTGTAGTGAAATTGCTAAGGTCAGATCTCTCCTATTTAGTTTCTCTACAAGTATCTCGCACAGATAAGAAATAGAAGCCAAATAGAGTTGTACTCTGTAAATAATTCTTCGTATTCCTGAAGGCCTAATTGCCCATATATATAATTACTTACAGAGGGATTTTTGGTATTTTTCTGAAATAAACAGAAATTGCTAAAACTGAAACTGATCTCCATTAACCCCACTACATGCTAACGTGGGTAACCCACTTATTCCTCAACTACAGTTAAAACAGGAAATGCTGAAAAACATAAGGAATTTGATAAACAAAAATTAATAAACTAGAGATTTGTTGCTGAAATTTCTCTTGCACGTTTGTGCCTCATTGAATAAGTCTTTAGAGGCTTTGACGGGATACTATCAGAAATGCTTGTTTTTTCAAGTGTGTCCCTGTTTCCATTCTTTACATGCATTATGGGGCTAGGTTAACATTTGTGGCTTTTCTTTGGTGTTCAACTTAGTGTATTTTTTAAGGAGTGTTTCTCAGATATGCAAAACACTGGATAGTGAAGGCTTGAGCTATCATGTCCACTGATTCTTCTTTAGGTTAACAATTTTTAGTCTTTTTTATCTTCTTCCTCTTCCTCATGATTCTTCTTCGTTGATATGTAAAATATAAATAAGCAATTTAAGTAGTTTTATTATTTTATTAGAATTAGTATTAGATATTCTGCGATATTAGGATTAGATATCATAATATATATTATGATATATTATGATTAGATATTATAATATATATCATAATTAGATATTATGATATATTAGTATTAAATGTTTAATTAGGATTAGGATTATCCATCACATATAAATAAGTGTGATTATCAGTCTTATTGGGATATGCCTTGATTATGTTTTGAACTCTTGAGTATTCAGTATAATTTCAGTTTCTCTTCTATTCTCTTTCTATTTCCCTTTTCTTTCTACAATTATATAACAGTGGTATCAGAGTGGTTGTTCTTCGGCCACCCACAAGAATCAACGACAGGATGAGTATGGATATAAAGCGGTGTCTTCAGA
This sequence comes from Leucaena leucocephala, assembly GCA_037074615.1. Lineage (NCBI taxonomy): Eukaryota > Viridiplantae > Streptophyta > Magnoliopsida > Fabales > Fabaceae > Leucaena > Leucaena leucocephala. The sequence continues at coordinate 2,744,936 of CM073540.1, read as the reverse complement.
ATATAGCGAGGAATCTTGACAGGATGAGCATGGATACAGAGTGGTGTCTTTAAAATATGGCAAGAAAATTTGACAGGATGAGCGTTATTCTGCAGAAAATTCAGCCGGTAAAGAAAGATGTGGTAGAGTCATGAAAAATATTGCAAAAGGAAAGGGATGTTTTTGGTGATCAAGAAGAGTACCCGACAGCTCAAGAAGATGAGTCTTTCCTTTCGGCACCTATTGATGAGCAAAAATATATGTAAGAAAATTTAAAGAACTCCAACTAGACTCAGGATTCTAATGCGGTGCAGATAACAATTCAAGAAGGGTTGAAGATTTAGCCTATCGTTCTTTAAGATGCAAGAAGTTTAGCACGTTCAAAAGAGATCAATTTTCAGAGCACAACTGATGGTTTACAGAAACTTTCTCACATAACGTGTAAAAGGGAAGTGATGAAACCAAAGTTTAGAATTGATGGATCATCAAGTCTCATCTCTTGTGAGGGGTTTAACAGTACACTTTGCAATATGTCTTCAAACTTGGCACCGATAACGCTGACAATCTCAAATCTCCTATTCCAAATTTGGTTCAAAGGAGAATTGATTAAAATATTTCTTTGCTCTAGTTTAGTATCGTTCTTGGTACTTGACCCTTGGGAACAAGAGTCTTTTAGGGAGGGAGTATTGATATGTAAATTATAAATAAGGAATTTAAATAGTTTTATTATTTTATTATAATTAGTGTTAGATATTCTGCAATATTAGTATTACATATCATAATATATATATTATAATATATTAGGATTATATATTATAATATATATCATAATTAGATATTATGATATATTAGTATTAGATATTTAATTAGGATTAAGATTACCCATCACTTATAAATAAGTGTGATGATCAGTCTTATTATGTTTTGAACTCTCGAGTATTCAGTATAATTTCAGTTTCTCTTCTATTCTCTTTCTATTCTTCTCTATTTCCCTTTTCTTTCTACAATTATATAATATTCTTGTTTTCATTAATGGTAAAAGAGATCACAAAGCATCAAAGACATATAGTGAAGGCTTGAGCTATCATGTCCACTGATATTTTCCTTCTATCTCTTTCTTTCCTTCATTTTTCTTTGAACCAAATAAGTTGATCTACCCGCCTGTTTCTCTAGTTTTCATCGGTTAAGACTTGTTTGAATGGTTCTTCACTGGTTCCCTTCACCTTTAGTTAACATGTTGTTTTGGACTGGTCTAGGTATTAGTTCATTGGTTTTTCGGTCGAACTGGCTGGTCCAATTTTGACAACATTGGTTAAAATAGATGTGTGGTTATACAAGAAAAAACAAGATTCTAAATGATTATATATGAAGAAAAGATAATGTGACACCTATTAAGGAGAAATGATAGAAAACTGATTAAGGTGGTTGGGGCATGTGTAAAGAAAGTTGCTAGAGGCACCATTGCGGAGAGTTGGGCAGATGATTGTGAGTCATTTGAAAAGGTGTAGATAGAGACTAAGAAAAACACTTAAAGAAGTTATAGAATTGGATCTCATAGTGAATGGTATGTTTAAAATGTTGTTGATAGAGTTTAATATTATTCTGTGTGATTCATATGGTTAATCTCATTTAATAAGACAAGGCTTCTTGTTGTTTCACTTCTTATTTATTTCAATACAGATGATCAACATCTGTCTATTTTTACCTGTTTTTAAACAAATTTGCACTGAGCTTCAGAATCCCTTGGGCAACTTGGTTTGCTTGGTATTTGTCATCCAGGCCCCCTTAGCTGATCCTAGTTATTTCATTCTAATGAGATGCAAAATTTTATTTGGTTAGCAGACTTGTGTTTCTATGATCTCATGTTATTCAATTGCATGAACAGGGTTCTGTTGAATCTGTATCTGTTGGTGAAATTAAACTTAGCTTGCGCCAGTCTTTAGTCAAGCTTGGAGTGGGTTTTATTTCTAGAGATCCAAAGCTTCAAGTTTTAATATGTGACTTGGAAGTTGTAATAAGGCCTTCAAATAAAAGCCCTCGAAAGATGAAAACTCGGAAATCAAGTGCTTCAGGCAGGGGAAAGTGGATGATTGTAGCCAACATTGCAAGATATTTGTCAGTTTGTGTGGCAGATCTGGTTGTGAAGGTGTATATCGTATAACATTGTACCTTTTTCTTGTATGGTTATGCACATGCTGACTTTATAATCTCATATAATGATGTATATTTGTATGACCAAAATTATTACTATTTTTTGCACACATAACAAATTAGTATTTATGCTATTAGTAGTGTGTAACAATATATTAATTGAGAGAATCACATCATTATATCATTGAATGTAGTGACTATATTGACTGAAAGAAACTATTTAGGAACAGTTGGAACTCTTTTTACTTCTGTAACAAGTGCAGCATTGGGATGTTAGAATATTTTCTTTACATCATTGACACTATCATATATGTTGCAGACACCTAAATCTACATTTGAAATAAAGGAATTGAAAGTGGATATATCTAAAGATGGCGGTCCTGGGTCAAATTTACTTGTGAGGCTGCATATATTACCCATTCTTTTTCACATTGGTGAACCACGAGTCAGCTGCGACCAGTTATCTAATTTTAGTGGTGGAGAGTGCAATTCTTCTGGCCAGGCATTCATTGCCTCTATAGAAAGGTCGTCTGCCCCTTTCATCTGTGAAAAAGTTTCTATCTCATGTGAATTTGGACATGATAGGTAATTTTTCATCCCTATGTATTTTCTAATATTAATCTTTCACTTGTTGTACTTGTGAAGTTACAAATCTTTAACTTGTTGGAGTTGTGAAAAGAGGTTTTTACAATGTTGTAATAGTTATTGGATAAAGAGGATCTGGATGATGTAGTGAAGATGATTACCAGCTTGCATGTTATTAACCTTTCTGTGGGAATGAATTGTGGCTTTTCAAACAAAGAGCTTCAACTATAGAAGCTATGAAATTTAACTTCCTACCTACTTTTTTAACTGAGCATCACGTCAAAAGGTGCAAGAGTTTTTTATCAAAAACTTTTAGCTTTGATTTCTAAGCTCGGCTGGCTTTTGTTGTTTTCTTAATTTCTGTTTTCCTTGCACTTCAAGGAGGTCTTTTCTTCTTCTTCTTCTTTGGGTATACTTTGTATTTCTTCGTTTGGTTTGCCCCTAGGCAGTTTTTTATGCAAGTCTTTTTTTCCTTCCCTAAAAAACTTCTATAACTTATTTTCATTCTATACTGTCTTAGTAGTTTTCCCTGGCTTTTCCTCAATTACTCTTCCTAGTTTATGAAGTTGTCTTTTATATTAATGCCTACTAAATTGGTCTTTTTGGACTTAGGGAAGTGGGTATAATTATTAAGAATGTGGACATTTCCAGCGGAGAGGTCACTGTGAATTTGGATGAAGAGTTACTCTTGGGAAGCAAGAGTTCCTCAGAACTTCCATTTGCCTCTGACAGGGTTATTGAGCCAAATGTTGATTCGATGTATTCAAAAAAGCCCGCCAATAAGCAGCAAGCACTTGCTTCATTCTTCAAAGACAGTTTGATGTTTCCTGAAAAGGTTGTGAATTTATATATTCTTCTGTTTCTTTAACTATATGTATGTTTTTGTTATAGAGAAAGAAATAGCATATGCTGAATGACCTGAAAATAGAAAAACAAGATAGAAGCAAAGGAATTACATTAATTTTATTATTGAAGAATATTTACTGCAGAAGTATTATTAGTTGAACGTCTCTTGAACAATTTCACTATCATTTATGTTTTTATTCTGCAATTTGACTGGATATCAAGAGATTGAAGCTATGGAGCATACTGTTGTCACTACTAATCCTTCTATTGATTTTTCATATTTCATTAGAATTGTTGAAGAGAGGGTGAGCCTTAGAGTACCATGTGACCTTGAGGTCACGGGTTTAAATCTGGAAACAGTCTCTCTGTTTGCGGGGGTAAGGCTGTATACATTCGTCCTCCCCAGACCTCACCTAGTGGGAGCCTGGTGCATTGGGTCGCCCTTATTAGAATTGTTGAAGATAGTGCCATTAATGAGTCTCAATAGGTTTAGTTTGTGAGGTGGAAATGGTCATTGATTATGATATGTCAATATCTTAGTCTCTTGGATGAAGTGGTTGAAATTTGACTCTTGCTCTTTTTCATTCTCTTAATTAAAATGATGTCTTGGCATATTCAACAACCAAAAAAAAAAGTTTCCGCATAAAGATGTGGTGGGCTTGTGCTTTCTCCAGAGCTCATTCCAATGGACTTTTGCGCAAGACATTGTATAAATGTTAATAAAACCAATCATGGCCTTTACAGGGTAGCTTAAGCTATGGGGCTGAATGGGTCCTTCACAAAAATATATTTGGGTGACTTGCATGAAATTTATCGTAATATTTTCCTTCCTCTCCCTCCTACTTAGGAGGGAAGGGAAAAAAGTATTGATTCACTATATTTCTGTTTGACGTCATTTGATATTCTAATGATGTTTTTGGCTTCCTAGAGCACTTGTTGGTTTTTGGGTAAACTTTTTTCCTTCACTCAACTCTCTTTCCGTAACAGTATCAGTTTTTTTTTTCATGTTTGGTTTCCTTTTTGTTGATTTAATATGGAAATCTAGGGCGTAGTGAAAGTCAGCGTGTATCTACTTTGTGATACTTGACTGGTTAGTGAATAATCAGTTTCTCTTTCTCTAATTTTGATGTAAAACCAGGTATTCTTGATTCATATTGGCTGTTGGTTATATTTAATCTTGCAAAACAGTTTAAGAGGTTTTCCGATGGCATCATTGTTTCTACTAATAAAGTTATTGGATAGATCCAATATTAAATATGGAATTATACTTGTTTTTGATAGGTCAGCTTCAATCTACCCAAGTTAGATGTGGGATTTGTGCATCGTGAACTTGGCCTTTCAATTGAGAATAACATCATGGGCATCCAATTGAAAAGCATAAAATCTCGATCTACTGAGGATGTTGGGGAAAGTACACGCCTGGATTTTCAACTGGAATTTAGTGAGATTCATGTATGGAGCATGGCTATTGATTTTGATGAAGCTCTTATGATATGATTTTTACTATTTCACATTGCTCTGATTCTTGTTGACAAACTTTTATTTGCTCCTTTGATATTACAGCTTCTTAGGGAAGCTGGTTCTTGCATTTTGAGAATATTGAAGGTGGATTTTGTATCTTTTGTGTTTATCCCTGTACGGGTAAGTTACTTGCAATATAGCATCCTTGTAACACTCTATCATTGGCAATTCCTTTGTATCATTTCATTGAAAAAGTTGCTTGACATGAACAACAGGAAGTTTTTAGTGGAGAAAAGAAGAGGAATCATTTAAGATCTTACTGGAAAAAGTTACTGATCATTGCCTTCTCTAATCACCTGTGAATTTTGAGGCCTACACATGGAGTGGTTTCTATATTAAATTATATTGAGAAGCCAAATCATTTTGAAATAACTGTTGCTCAAGTTTATATATAAATGGCAATGGTTGCCTAGCATTTTTCTCGGTGTCTTGTGGTCTTTGCAGTTAGTGTGATTTAGACTTGTGATTTTGGCTCCTTTTTGGCTTTCTTCCCTGTCAAATATGCGGAGATATTGTTGGGGTTTTGTTGTTATTCTTTTCTTTTTGTCTGTTCCAAGAGCATGCTGTATCCTCCTTCGTTGTAACTTTCCTACCTTATAAAATACCTTTTCTATAAAGGCAGTGCTCTCGTTAGATTAACTAGAAGTGTTATGCCCTCTAGTCGTTCTACTTAATGCAATTTTTATTACCTACCAACAAGTATAAGTGTATATTGGAGGATACTTTGTCCTTCCTTTTACTTTACCTTTTTCTTTTTTCTTTAAATATGCATAACAATAGAATTCAGAAAAGTTTACATTTTTCTTATAAAAATTGCTACTTTTGTTCTTAAAAATATTCTCTAAGAAAAGGAGGAAAAAATTCACACAAAAATAACTGATAGGATTTTCTCTCAAGTGATAATAGAAAACGGAGAAGAATCAAAGTGATACACTCTGCAACTCTAAACGTAGCAGTGCTTTGATTTACCATATGCTGAATTTTGCTTTTCCTTCTTTTGTTTTAATATATTGATTATTTGCTGATCGTTAATTGCACAATTATGAATTATATCTTCTTGAAATTTTATTCCTGCTTGTTTTAATAATAAATATTTTGGGGTTGCTTTTCATCCTTCAGCCAACCTCACCTGTTAGAGCTGAAACAGAAATTAAGCTAGGAGGTACACAGTGCAACATCATAATGAGCAGGTTACAGCCTTTGTTGTTCCTCCATTTGTCAAAGAAGAGAAAAATGGTGCTGCAAGAGAAAGCTCCTGATGTTGTAAAGCAACAATCAATTGACAATGAGACCATCATGTGGACATGCAATGTCTCAGCTCCTGAGATGACAGTAGTGCTTTACAATATGGCCGGCTCTCCCATTTATCATGTAAGTATTATGCTGTTCACTGTAGTACTAATATATACATTTCTTGCTTTTGTGTGAATTCCGAAAAAGTGGTTGAAATTGTTTTCTGTAGGCTCTAAGCCAAATATTTTTTGAAAACTTCTATTATCAATTTTCCTCCCCCCCCCCTCCCCTCGTTTTTTTTAAGAAAAACGTTTTACACTTCCGCTCAAAAGGGGAAGTAAATATTAATCGAACCAGCTTTGGGGCTAATCTTCCTAGCATTGCTAATTTATTCTTGAATACCAAGTTCTACTTGAGCAATAGTACTAGAATCTACAATTATTTAAGGTGTTCTTTTAAGTAATTTTTGTATCAATATCCATTGTTCTTTGGTAGAAGAATCAGTTTTAGGTTGGGATTTTTTCCTCATTGAGCCCAATTAAGTCATGGATCTCATCTTTGGGTCTCGGTTTCCATTGCTTGTTTACCGTGGATTTTCCAGCCTATTACCTTAGTGTAGCCTGCTTTTTGACAATGACCACACCAGGAACCTTTTTAGTTTGCTGGACATTTTTGTGGATTGACTCTCAATTTTCAGTGTATATTGCCTCACCCGAACTGGTGAATTTTGAATATGAGCTTTATATCTTTAATGTGTTTAATAGGAGAGTGATTGACAGAGGCCCTTCATGAGCCTTATAATCAAACGAGCATATTATGCATGATGACACTCAACTAATAATAATTCAGTTGTTGAATCCAAATTCTAAAAAGAGGGCAATGATACCATTTGGAAGAGATTCTCTGTCTTGTGTTGAGGTAAACTAGGTGGAATAATGATATGTTTTAGAACCTGACAAACTTGTTTTGTATGTGGATGCCTTAGAGAGGCAAGTATGGTCAGTATAAAAGAAGACTCGGTATATGGGTAATTCCAATATGTGTGATTAAATAGAGTACAAGAGAATCAGTCATTAAGATTCTGATTCTGATATGATATGATAATCTCTATCCTGGCCGAGAATTTCTCTCTAATTTGAATTGAAATAATTACTCTATTTACATTTATTTACATAATTACCACAATAAATTTCCAGAAAAAGGAGACTATGACCAATGAACCCCCTTCTATAGTATGTCCCAGCACATGGATTTCAGATTTGAGGTTCAAAGCTTACTTGTTTTTGTTCTGCCCTCCTTCACTTGACTGATTATTCTCATCTTGATAAAGCTATTTGTCTATTTTAAATTATCATGTTTCACTACTGTTTTTTTTTTGTTCTTTGTATTTGTTGTAGTTATGGTATTTTAACTAACTTAAGTTCTGTTGTTTTGGATGTAGTTATCTTAATTATCCTTTTTTGCTGAATTATATGATTTGAAATAGTCCAATGAATCATTCTTTTGGCATATGCATCAAATATATACACAATTCTTGGGGATCCGATGAGATACACTAAGATAAAATCAAATCTCCAATAACTACTCCTAGATCAAATCTGATCTCTAATAACTAATTCTAAATCAAATCTGATTTGTTTCTAATTAATAACAATAATATCTCTAACTATAATATCCTAGCATTAATAATTCAAATATTAGAATATTTCCACACTCCCCCTCAAGTTGGATCATAGATATTGATCATATCCAACTTGCCTACAAGTCGCTCAAATATTTCTTCTGATAGTCCCTTGGTAAGGATATCTGCAGTTTGTAGCCTTGTGGGTATGTAGGTGAGACACATAATCCCATCTTCTACTTTCTCACGAATGAAGTGTCTGTCTATTTCCACATGTTTTGTTCTACCATGTTGGATAGGATTTAAGGCCATGTTTATGGCGGCCTTGTTGTCACAAAATAACTTCAATGGAGCATCTATCTTCAAATGAACTTCTTTTGCAACTCTTGTTAACCACAAACCCTCCATGATTCCTTGAGCAAGAGCTCGCAATTCTGATTCTGCACTACTTTTAGCCACTACTTTCTGTTTCTGACTCTGCCAAGTGACAAGATTTCCCCATATAAATGTGCAATAGCCTGAAGTAGATTGACTATCTTCTTGTGATCCTGCCCAATCAGCATCTGTGTAGATTTCTACTGATCTATTGTTGCTCTTTTTGAAGAATAGACCACGGCCAGGAGTACCTTTTAGGTATTGCAGTATCTTGTAGGCTGAGTCCATATGTTTCTTCCTTGGATCATGCATATGTTGACTGGCCACACTTACCGCAAAGGCGATATCAGGTCGTGTGTGGGAGAGATAAATGAGTTTCCCAACTAGCCGTTGGTATCTTTCTTTGTCTGTTCTCATTTCATCCCTCTCTTGTTTCTTCTGTTTTTTAACATCTCTATCAGTTTCTGCCTCAGATTTCCTGTTCTTGTGTTTCACAGGTGGGTCGAGTCTTACTAGAGGTATCGGGGTTGTCATGCTTGCTAACAAAGGCAGGAGATCCAGGAAATGGTTGTTTAGATTCAACAGGCATAGTCTCCCTCCTGGATTCTTCCCTACGTACCTCTGCATAAGTCTCCAGAAGTGATGGTAGTGTGGTATTGCTGAGAATTCTGGCCCTTACAGCATCAAATTCAGCATTGAGACTTGCAAGAAAAAGAAGTATCCTTCCCTTTTCAATCCTTTTCTGATTGCGGACGACATCTGCTGGAGTATCCCACTCATCATCGTCAAGAAGATCCAACTCTTGCCAGAATGCAACGCCATGTACTACGTTGCAGATTGAATAGACGTGAATGGTCTTTGGTGACTGAATATGAGTCACAAACAGCTACCCAAATATCTCGTGCTGTGGGTAGATACATGAAGCTTCTTTTGACATTTGGAGACATGGAGTTGATAAGCCAGGAAGAGACCAAATGGTTATCGATTGTCCATTGTTGCATCTCAGGAGAAGCTTCATTCGCTGGTTTTTTTGCATCACCGGTCAAATAAGCAAGTTTTCCGCGCCCACCGACTGCGTGTTTTATTGCTTGAGCCCAGTCTTGATAATTTGTCAAGGTGAGCTTATCGGATACAATGGAAACAGGAACACTAGACGCCCCATCGAAGCCTGCACTCAATCCGTGGTGACTGCCAAACTTCTTCCTCTGGTCAGAATCTGTAGATGACATGGCTGGGGTGGAGACTTCACGGTCCGTAGTAGCAATTTAGTTGTAGCGAGGCGGTACTGTAGCGAATCAGAGTACTGTAGCGACCTGGTACTGTAGCGACTCGGTACTGTTGAACACAGCAAGCGACGGCGCTGGCTGGATATAGATTGGACTAACAGAGGACTGCCACTAGGCAACCTGGCTCTGATACCATACTGAATTATATGATTTGAAATAGTCCAATGAATCATTCTTTTGGCATATGCATCAAATATATACACAATTCTTGGGGATCCGATGAGATACACTAAGATAAAATCAAATCTCCAATAACTACTCCTAGATCAAATCTGATCTCTAATAACTAATTCTAAATCAAATCTGATTTGTTTCTAATTAATAACAATAATATCTCTAACTATAATATCCTAACATTAATAATTCAAATATTAGAATATTTCCACATTTTTCTTCCTGAAAGTTGATTTATTGGTTTGACTGGAGGAATTGACTGTGAAGCCTCCGTCTATTGCTTTTCATGTTTAGGGTTGCTCTCAATCATCACATCTATTTGCAAATAACATTTCAAATACGGGGACAACAGCACATGCTGAACTTGGTGAGCTGAATCTCCATTTGGCCGATGAATATCAAGAATGCTTGAAAGAAAGTTCATTTGGCGTGGAATCAAATTCTGGCTCTATTATGCATATAGCAAAGGTTAGTTTGGATTGGGGCAAAAAGGACATGGAATCCTCTGAAGAAGATGGTCCTAGGTGTAAGTTAGGTTTATCAGTTGATGCTACAGGCATGGGAGTTTATTTAAATTTTAAGCGTGTTGAATCCCTCATATCAACAGCCATATCCTTTCAATCTCTCTTGAAAAATCTATCTGCTTTGAAGAAAAAATCAACCCAAAGCCAGGGACGGTTGTCAAAATTTTCCGGGAAGGGAACTCAAATGCTTAAATTTAATCTTGAACGGTGTTCAATCTATATGTGGGGTGAGACAGGCCTTGAAAATATAGTTGTTCCTGATCCCCAAGCAAATTAATTATGGTTCACAGGGTGGTCGGGTTATGATAGATGTATTAACTGATGGCACCCCACGCAATGCAAATATAATGTCCACAATCTCAAACAAATACCAAAAGTTGAAGTACTCCGTCTCTCTTGAAATTTTGCATTTCAATGTGTGTGTCAACAAGGAGAAACATTACACACAGATGGAACTTGAAAGAGCCAGATCTATTTACCACGAATATATGGAGGAAAATAGGCCAGTGACAAAGGTGTCATTGTTTGACATGCAAAATGCTAAATTAGTGCGACGCTTAGGTGGCCTTAGGGAGATTGCTGTCTGTTCTCTTTTCAGTGCTACTGATATTTCGGTGAGGTGGAAGCCTGATCTGCATCTATCACTAGTTGAACTTGTTCTGCAGCTGAAGTTATTGGTACACAACAGGAAGCTTGAGCAGCAAACTAAAGAATACATGGGAGGTGTTTCTAATGTCAGAGATGGTAGTTGGGAAAAGGAAGATGCTGTGGAATCAGGGCATCCTGAAAAGCACAAGAAGAAAGAATCTATTTTTGCAGTTGACGTGGAAATGTTAAGTATACATGCTGGGCTGGGAGATGGAGTTGATGCTGTGGTTCAGGTTCAGTCAATTTTCTCTGAGAATGCTCATATTGGAGTTCTTCTTGAAGGACTTATGCTTAGTTTTAATGGTTCTAAAGTTTTCAAGAGTAGTCGGATGCAAGTTTCACGGATTCCTAGTGTCTCTATAGGCACATCCGATACAAAATCACCTGTAGTGACAACATGGGATTGGATAATTCAAGGCCTTGATGTTCACATTTGCATGCCATACAGATTGCAACTACGTGCAATTGATGATGCAATTGAGGGTATGTTACGAGGTTTAAAGCTCATAATTGCTGCTAAAACTAATCTGTTATTTCCTCCGGAGAAAGAGAGCTCTAGAGTCAGAAGGCCTAGTGTAATAAAATTTGGATGCATAAAATTTTGCATACGCAAGTTTACAGCTGATATTGAAGAGGAACCAATCCAGGGATGGCTTGATGAACACTATCGGCTGATGAAGAAGGAGGCTTGTGAATTAGCTGTCCGGTTGAAATTTCTGGATGAACTTTTATCAGAGGCCAATCAAGATCCACAATCTACTGATATCAATAATTTTGCTCAAGAAAGAAAGATCTACTTTAATGATACTGAGGTTGATTTTAAAGACCCTTCAACTGCTCAAACCATGAGAGAAGAAATTTATAAACGGTCATTCCGATCATATTACCAGGCATGTCAGAACCTAGTATTATCTGAAGGATCTGGTGCCTGTAGAGATGCATTTCAAGCTGGTTTCAAACCTAGCACTTCTAGGGCCTCTCTTCTTTCAATATCTGCATTGGACTTGGATGTAAGCTTGACAAAAATTGATGGTGGGGAGGCTGGGATGATTGAGGTGCTGAAGAAGCTTGATCCTATCTGTCTTGAAAATGATATACCATTTTCTCGACTGTATGGGAGAAATATTATCTTAAATACAGGTTCTCTTGTTGTCGAGCTTCGGAATTACACATTCCCCCTTTTCTCTGGAAGTTTTGGTCAATGTGAAGGTTGTCTTGTGTTGGCCCAGCAGGTAAGATTGATATATCACATTTCCTTCCCTTCTATTTATAGTTATAAATTGAAGTATGTGGCATAACTTACTCATGTTTAAGATAAGAAGATCCTGTTAGAATATAGAACTATTTCAGTGAAAAGATCCGTAAATACATGCAATGACCAAAGAGCAATGCTTTAAAAATTGAAGTTTCGTTTTTCAAAAAACCCTCATCAGTTGTTTGTCTCTCTACCTTTTTTTTCCTGCCTTGTTCAACCTACCTAAATCCATAATTCTTTTTTGCTTTTCTCTGTCTGTAATTGGACTAGGCAACTAGCTTTCAATCTCAAATCTTTCAAGAAGTGTATGTTGGGAAGTGGAGGAAGGTGCGCATGCTTCGTTCAGCTAGTGGTACTAGTCCACCAATGAAGACATACTCAAATTTGCCCATACATTTTCAGAAAGTAGAAGTGTCATTTGGAGTGGGATATGAACCATCTTTTGCTGATATAAGTTATGCCTTCACTGTTGCAATGCGTAGGGCTAATTTAAGTGTTAAGAATCTTGGGCCACTTATTCAGCCGCCAAAAAAGGAACGGAGTTTGCCATGGTGGGATGACATGAGAAATTACATTCATGGAAAAATTTCCTTATTCTTTCAAGAATCCAGATGGAATATTTTGGCCAGCACTGATCCTTATGAAAAGCTAGATAAACTTCAAATTGTAAGTGGATCTATGGAAATTCACCAGTCAGATGGCCGTGTTAATGTGTCCGCCAATGATTTTAAGATTTTTTTGAGCAGTTTGGAGAGTTTGGCAAACAAACGTGGTTTCAAGCTTCCAACAGGTGTCTCTGGTGCATTTCTGGAAGCCCCTTTCTTTACTCTTGAAGTTAAAATGGACTGGGATTGTGAGTCTGGAAAACCTCTGAATCATTATTTATTTGCACTTCCAGTTGAGGGTAAACCTCGGGATAAAGTATTTGATCCTTTCAGATCCACTTCTCTTTCACTTAGGTGGAACTTCTGTCTTAAAACTTGGCTTCCCTCATCACAAAGACAATCCCCATCTTCTACTGTTATAGATGGTATTGAAGATGGTAATGTCTATGATTCTCAATATTCTAGAAATGTTTTGCCTGCTTCCCCAACATTGAACATCGGTGCTCATGATCTAGCATGGATTTTAAGATTCTGGAGTATGAACTACAGTCCCCCACACAAACTGCGTAGCTTTTCTCGTTGGCCTCGTTTTGGAATTCCAAGGGTTGCCAGGTCAGGTAATTTGTCACTGGACAAAGTGATGACTGAATTTATGCTTCGTCTAGATGCTACACCATCCGGTGTAAAGCACATGCCTTTAGACAATGATGATCCAGCGAAAGGACTGACATTTAACATGACAAAGCTGAAGTATGAGCTCTGTTACAGCAGAGGCAAGCAAAAATATACTTTTGAAAGCAAACGTGATGTTCTCGATCTTGTCTACCAGGGTCTTGACCTTCATATGCCTAGGGCTTTTCTTAAAAAAGAAGACTGTGCTAGTGTTGCAAAAGTAGTAAACATGACTCGTAAAAGTTCACAGTCTGCATCCATGGATAAAAGTGACAAGGGCTACATGAGTGGTTGTGCTGAGAAGAATCGTGATGATGGATTTTTGTTGTCATCTGACTACTTCACTATCAGAAAACAGTCCCCAAAGGCTGATTCTGCTAGGTTATTAGGCTGGCAAGAAGCTGGAAGAAGAAATGTTGAAATGACATATGTAAGGTCTGAGTTTGAAAATGGGAGTGAAACTGATGAGCATTTGCAGTCTGACCCAAGTGATGATGATGGTTACAATGTGGTAATAGCTGACAATTGTCAGCGTGTTTTTGTCTATGGTCTCAAACTTTTGTGGACTATAGAGAACAGAGATGCTGTTTGGTCCTGGGTTGGTGGTTTATCCAAAGCTTTTGAACCTCCCAAGCCTTCTCCTTCTCGGAAGTATGCTCAGAGAAAATTACGTGAAAATAAGCAGGATGATATAACTCAAACCCAACAAGAAGTTGTTTCAAAACGTCCTCCCACTGGTAATGTTGCAAGTTCATCATCCCAGCCTGTGGAGACTCCTGGGTCACGTTTGTCTCCACCAAATTCTGTTCAGATGGACAGCTTATCAGCTGGTATGTCCTATGCTTTAAAAGTTCTGTTTGCTGATACAAATTTAGGCACGCTATTAGATCATGGTTCAGAGGCTAGTGCACCAAAAACGAAAAACTGCCATCTGTTCCAACGAATATTGTCATCATTCACTAGGTCCTTCTAGATATTCTGATTTTCTAGTGCTATTTATTCATTTTCACTGAGAGGCTTCCTCTGCCATTTATTATTCTCTCTTTTGGTTTATTTCCAGCTAAAAATGAAAGCTTAGATAGTTCAGAGGAGGGGACTCGTCACTTCATGGTGAATGTTATTGAGCCGCAGTTCAATCTTCACTCAGAGGACGCAAATGTAAGTTCCTAATAATGCCTGTGCATCCTGCCCCCCCCCCCAAAAAAAAAAAAGAAGTACCCGTGCATTCTAAACCAACTTTCCTAATAGTTCTCAGGATATATGTGTGTAATTAGTCAGAAACTTGAACCTGGATGAAAATAATTTTCCATTTTCTAAATTCATTTAATTTGTTGAACTGAGCTTCTTTTTCTTTCTTTCTTTGTTTTTTGTGGGGGGGGGGGCGCGTGCTGGGTAAAGAAAAATGGGCATAGCCCAGAAACAAAACATATTGAAACCCCAAGACCCACAGATTGAGGTGGTTCCCTTAGAAGATTGACACTCTTTCTGGCTTTTCACGCAATATTTGCCAGACCTGCTAGCTCATTTGCCTTCCTAGCATTATGTAAACTTTTTAACTGCCATTGTCTGCTTTTAACTCTCTTACCATCAACACCAAGGTGTTTAGACCTTTGATGCTTGAGTTTGACTCCACTTTTGCCTTCCTGAAGCCCAACTCCCATGCTTATCTCAGGCCCTCCAAGAATCCGCAGGCCTTAACCTCATAACTTGAACAATTACCTATCTGCATGTAGAAACCACCTCTCTACCTTGCTCCATCACCCCATATTACACCACATCCTGCGCTTCCGCTGAAACTACATACTGCTTTGTCCACATCCTGGCCATGTCATAGCATCCATAGGACTTTGCATAGGAGATTTTAGTTCTTCTAGCAGTCGCTTGAGCCACAGACCTTCATAGATGCCCATAAAAGAGCTCTATATTTTGCTTTAGCACTACTTCTGGCCACAATAAATTGTTTTACTTTTTCAAGTTTCTAAATTACTTCAAAGGTAGGTGCAATACCAAGTTGTTGAACTCCTGTCTACGGTATATTCTCCTCTTATAGCAATGACAATGACGATTATGTAATAAATTTTGCACCTCCTTGGTGCTTCATTTTATTTTACTTATTAGATATGAAAATCTATAATTTGATATATTTAGTCACTTGATAATAGCGTAAACTTTTTCTACTCATGCCTTTAGAGTCTCCTTTTTTCCCCAACAGGGTAGGTTTTTGCTTGCTGCTGTGAGTGGTCGTGTTTTAGCTCGGTCATTTCATTCAGTCCTTCATGTTGGGTATGAGATGATAGAGCAAGCACTTGGTACTACAAATGTACAAATTAGCGAATATCAACCTGAAATGACATGGAAGAGAATGGAGTTCTCTGTTATGTTGGAGCACGTGCAGGCCCATGTTGCACCAACAGATGTTGATCCAGGAGCTGGATTACAGTGGCTCCCAAAAATTCTTAGAAACTCTCCAAAAGTAATGCGTACAGGTGCTCTTCTTGAGAGAGTGTTCATGCCTTGTGATATGTACTTTCGTTATACGAGGCACAAAGGGGGGACTCCAGAACTGAAAGTAAGTCATTGTTTCTCCCATTTTGACATCCTATCTATGTATATAGTCATAATAATACTTTTTCCCTGGATACATTCATTTATTCACAGATGTTGTCATTGTTAAATTGTATGCTTCTTTAGTTCTGTGTATGTCTCGTATCCATTCTGTGTTAAGAATTGTATGTCTAATGTTTATTTTAACTCTTTGCTTCAGGTGAAGCCCTTGAAGGAGCTCACTTTCAATTCCCATAACATAACGGCAACAATGACTTCTCGTCAGTTTCAGATCATGTTGGATGTATTGACTAATCTTCTCTTTGCTCGTCTTCCAAAGTAATGACAATCCTTCTCTCATTCTGAATTATTTTTTTCTGTCATACTTCAAATGCTAATATGTAGCATTACACTTTTATCTGTGTAAACTTATCTGAAGCAAGCATTCTCCATATCTATATACTCCTCCGATCCTTAATATAAGACTTAATTGACTTTTTTGGAGAGATTAAAGAAGTCAAATAAATCAGTTAAGTATAACCAAATTCAACTGCTCAAGATGAATTCATTTGATATACTCTTTAATCTACCTAAATTAGTCAACTAGCTCTTATATTAGTGATAATTAACTAATTTATTTGGCTTCTTTAATATCTCTAAAAAAGTCAACTAGGTGATATATTAAGGATTGAAGGAGTATATATATATATAATGTTAGCACTAAATTTATAATTTTATAATTTGACGCCATTAAATACTCAATCAAATGTAATAGTATATTTTTCTTTTTTGTCACGGGCCAATTCACTCTTAAAAGTTAAGTTGGTAGGAAAATGCACAAAAAAGCATGATTAGATAGCTCAGAAGCTAGTTGCCATAAAAGAATAGAGATTTACATGAGTTAGATGTTTCTACTGTTATCTAATTTGTCTACATCAGCATGATGTTTGCTAGGTTTTGATTTATGGTTGGGCATGAGCATTAACCTTTTTAAATTTTCGACCTTTAAATTGATGAAGTCCATGATATTGTTTTGTGCTATATGATGTATAATGATTTTCAAATTAATCGAGGACTGTACATAATTCAGACCTCGAAAAAGTAGCCTGTCATTTCCTGCTGAAGATGATGATGACATCCAAGAGGAAGCAGATGAGGTGGTTCCTGATGGTGTAGAAGAGGTGGAACTTGCAAAAGTCAACCTTGAACAGAAAGAAAAGGAACAGAAGTTGATTCTTTATGATATCAGAAAATTGTCTCTTTGGTGTGATGCTTCCGGAGGTCTGTATCCAGAAAAGGAAGGTGACTTGTGGATGATAACCAGCGGAAGATCCCTTCTAGTAAGAAATGAATTATATTAACAATCTTATATAAAAAAAATCTTTTAATGGTTGTGATTGGATAGTTGTGACTCCTATTTTATATTCTTGTGAGTTAAATATTCTACTCTTTCTATTAATTGAACGTTGCTTGGTGTAACTTCTCTGGCTTCGAACTTAATTATTTAGATCCGTTTGATAAACTCGCAGCGAAGAGCCAAATAGATAGAAAGGATTCCTTAGGAGGAGGATAAGTTAGCCACTGGATACAAAACTTCTCTTGTGTGTGTTTTGGATTAGGGAAAGGAATTTGTGCCATGTGGAATGTAGAGTTCTCTCTATGATCTTGCCCTCCACATGCATTGAGATGTACAGACTATCTCTATCATATTTATAGCGTATTTCACTAGATTAAAAATGTACATGGATAATCAGAAGTCGTCTAATAATGTCAGGTTCAAGGACTGAAGAGGGAACTTGTTAGTGCACAAAAATCTAGGAAGGCCGCATCTGCATCATTAAGGATGGCTTTACAGAAAGCTGCACAACTACGGCTTATGGAGGAGAAGAACAAAAGTCCCTCATATGCTATGCGCATATCTTTGCAAATTAACAAAGTTGTTTGGAGCATGCTCGTTGATGGAAAATCCTTTGCTGAAGCTGAAATTAATGACATGGTAAGAATAATTTAGAGTTCAATGCTCTGATTCTCTTATTATTCAAGTCGAACAGGGTACAATATATGTAGAGGGTTGGATGACTTCGTCCCGTTCAGGAAAGGGGGGGGGGGGGAAACGAGAAATAAAGCATTATAAAAGTGAAGTTTTTTTCGGGTAAGAAGAAAGAGAGGCTTGCAGCTGTATTGATGTTTCATATAATTGCTGTTGAACTGTACAAGCGATTAGATAAGGCTTTGGGTCAGAAAATCTCGCCCATAAGCCATTATAGTAGCCCATGTAAACTGCTGACCGTTGGGATATAAAAGGAAAGGGAAAAAAATACAAGAAAGAGAAATAACGATAAAGGAAAGAAAATAAGAGATAATTATTTGGGAATAAAGGGCTCTCAAGGGGGTCAGATCACGTCATTAAGGCATGATTGGAATCTAATAACGTCTTAATGACGTGATTGATACAGATCATCTCCAGGTCAAATACCAACCCTAGGAAGTCTTAGAAGGAGGTGCCACCATAACAACGAAAAGATCTAATCACGGTTTGACTACAACCCTAGGAACTTCTGTTGTCTCTCCCAGAACTTACTTTGTTTTACTATATATTAGCGTTCTCCTACTCTTGGTTTTAAGAATTTTAACTGATCTAGTATTGGTGTCCTATCATTTTTCTTGGTGTTACTCATCTTGAGATGCTCTGTGTTTTGATTTTCATTGTTGGTGGTGTTTAGTCTTGAAAATTTTCTATTTCATTTGTTTTATATTTCAATTTTCTAGATTATGCTAATTTTGTGTCATTCTGTAACCTTTTAGATCTATGACTTTGACCGAGATTACAAGGATGTTGGTGTTGCTCAATTTACAACAAAATATTTCGTTGTCAGAAACTGCCTACCTAATGCCAAGTCTGATATGCTTTTATCAGCATGGAATCCTCCTTTGGAGTGGGGAAAGTATGCAATTTTTCTTGGAATATTTTTTCCTGATTTTATTGATAGTTCCATTTAGATTTTCTGATCTCTATCATTTTGTTGTTTCATGCATTGCCTTAATGGTGAATGATTAAGACTTCATTCTTTAAGGACATTGAGAACTTTGTAGTTGGTTAATGTCCTTAGGAAGATTTTAGCTTAATGTCTTTAGGAACAGATCTATCAACTATTATAATCCTTTTATTACTGGAGCAAGGAGTATATGAAGAATTTTTTAGAGAATCAGTCATACGGTCAATAGATCCAGATTCAGTGCCCCAAGAGTCTAGAAGAACCTTATGTGAGGCGTTAGAACCAGATGAAAGTTGGGTAACATTAGATGAAGATTGAGTGGGAGTACCTTGGAACACCAAATACATGTACCTATTGTGGGAGATTTCTCCATGAGACCTTCAACCACTTCAGAGAGTTTTCCCCTTTATATCTGCCATAAAAGGTCTGCAAATTACTGCTTGAAGTCATTATGGGTTCAACACTATAATTAGCCACATACAACTCCAACATGGATGGGTAATTAGAGAGTGAGAGGAGTACCAATTTTGTGTTGACCAGGGACAAAAAAGATGGCATCACTAGCTTTAAAGGGTTGGTTTATGAACTTCCAGCAGAAAGTCTTGAGCAGCACCTGGGGGTGTGCGAATTGGTGGTTTCAAGGGTTCTTTTGGTATTTGGGTTGAGGGAATGGTGACCTAATGGCAATGAGGGCCATGGTCTATCAAAAACAGAAGAAGAAAAAAACTAGACAAAACAAGGATCACAAAACAAATGGAGCAAACGAAGACTGAATATTTCTGATTACTCAAAGATGATGATGATGATGATGATGATGATGATGATGCAAGGGGTATTTATACAAGAGGAAAGAGAATGAAAAAATAAATGCTAGAGACAAATTGCTTAAGATATTCCCTTGATTCTATCCTAATTCCTTGCTATTTAATATAAAATCAATCATAATATTTACAATAATTACACTACAACAAGACGCATAGGGTGTAAACAGAGCTATATATTCCTGAGATCCCGGCTCTGCTCTATTTTACTTATTATATAATAGTTTCTCTTATCAGAAAAGGGCAAGGTAAATCCTTTATGACTGTTAATGTTTTATTCTATTAAATATTTCTCTAGATATTGCAAAGGACAGATAACTGTGTATTAATACTGCTGGTTTCTGATATTGCATTCTTCCTTTTTGGTTCTAATATTTTCAGAAATGTTATGCTTCGAGTAGATGCTAAACAAGGAGCTCCGAGGGATGGGAATTTTCCCCTTGAACTTTTCCAGGTAACATTTCCTCTAAAGATTATTTTGGATCCTTAAGAATATACAAGACCTAGACAGTAAAATTTGTTATTAAAATGTTAGTATATGACACGTAGACTGACAATTTTGTTTCCTGATATGGACTTACCTTACAGGTAGAAATTTATCCCCTTAAGATCCATTTGACTGAGACAATGTACAGAATGATGTGGGACTATTTCTTCCCAGAAGAAGAACAAGATTCACAAAGCCGGCAGGTTAGTGACAAATTTCAAACTACAACAACATAAACTTAATAAAAAAAGATGAAATTTACAGAATTTTGGCATCAGGTTATAATTATGGTTTTTTATGTTCGTATGGTAAGTTATAATTATGATTATTTATACAGGAGGTTTGGAAGGTTTCAACAACTGCTGGTGCAAGACGGGTTAAGAAAGCTTCATCAGTACATGAAGCTTCGGCTTCAAACAGTCTCTTGATAAAGGATTCTGAAGCATCATCCAGACCTGGCATCTCCACGATGCTATTTCCTGTCACCAGTCAGCCTTCTCTTCATGCTGATTCAGCTCAAGTGAGTCCCTGATGAATTCTTCTTCGCACCACTCTCGAACCACTCTCGAATTAGAGAGTCAGAATCAGAAAACTGACATTCTTGATCTGTGTTGGAAGGATAGCTAGGAGGATGTATAACCTTTATATCTTCTATTCACAGGCATCACAAAATGTTAAAGCAAACCCAGGTAATGGTTCAACCCCTAAGCTGAGAAGGACGTCTTCTTTTGACAGAACATGGGAAGAGATTGTGGCAGAATCTGTAGCTAATGAACTTGTCTTCCAAAGCTTCTCTTTCTCAAAAACTGGCCCATTTAGTTCTGTCGAGCAACAAGATGAAGTCTCTAAGAATAAATCAAAGGAGTCCAGAGTTGTCAAAGCTGGTCGCTCATCACATGAAGAGAAAAAGTCGCATGAAGAGAAAAGATCTAGGCCTCGGAAGATGATGGAGTTTCACAACATTAAAATTAGCCAGGTCTGTAATTGTAGGGAAGCTGTCAATTGCTTCACTTATTTGGCATTAATTCAGAATTCGGCTGAATGCAGTTTATTATTCTCTTTTAGGTTGAATTATTGGTTACATATGAAGGGTCTAGATTTGTTGTGAATGATCTGAAATTACTAATGGATCAATTTCACCGGGTTGAGTTTACTGGGACTTGGCGAAGGCTCTTCTCGAAAGTTAAGAAGCACATTATCTGGGGAGTCTTGAAGTCAGTGACCGGAATGCAGGTGATGAATGACTTGCAGCATCCTTACTCCTCCATTTTCTTGCTAATGTTTACTTCCCTTGTAGCGTCCTTCAGACTCACATTTGCTATTCTATCTACTCCCACAAATGAACGAGGACATCATAGTAACATGCAATGTTTTTAAAAGCCCAACCCTTGAGAAACCACTACTGTGTTTGTGGCCTTGGAGAAGGGGCCATATCCAATCAAGAAAATTATATATTGTCTCAATGGATACCTATCTGGTACTAGTGACGATCATTAATCTTTTCTAATGAATTTACTTAACACGTTTTTTTTTGTGGCAAAATCATATAGGGTAGGAAATTTAAAGACAAAGCTCATAGTCAGCCTACTGGAGCTGGTGTTCCTGAAATTGACCTCAATTTTAGTGATAATGAAGGCCAGGCTGGAAAATCTGACCAGTACCCATCATCTTGGCTTAAGCGGCCAAGTGATGGAGCGGGTGATGGATTTGTAACATCAATAAGAGGACTATTTAATACACAGCGCCGGAAGGCAAAAGCATTTGTTCTGCGGACCATGAGAGGTGAAGCAGAGAATGATTTTCAAGGTGATTGGAGTGAAAGTGATGTAGAGTTCTCTCCTTTTGCTCGGCAGCACAGGATTACCAAAGCTAAAAGGCTTATTAAGCGACACACTAGCAAGTTCCGCTCTAGAGGACAGAAAGGTATGTGCAAGCGCCCTTCCATCCTGATTTACATTTTCATTGTGATCAATGGACAAAGTGATTTCCAGTGAATGGAAAACGGATACTGTTCACTGTTGTGCATTCCACGTAAGGGTAATTATTTGCCAGGTTTAACTACTCATAGTTGTGTCTGATATCTTGCCCAGTGGCATGTTCCAAATTTCTTTCTTGACCTTGGGCTAATGTATGTCTCTGCTAATCAAATCTTGTTTTTTCTTGTTATTGAACTAATCAAATCTTGTAGAGAATGTTAGGGAGTAATGAGACATTGTAACTTGAGGCCTGACCTTGATATTTTGCAGGATCGTCCTCCCAACAAAGAGAATCTCTCCCATCATCTCCTAGGGAGACGACCCCATTTGATAGTGATTCTTCAAGTAGATCATCGCCCTACGAAGATTTTCATGAATAGATATGCATATTATTCGAAATTCTTCTCACTAGAACATGAAGCACGCAAAATCTGGTTCTTGAGAGCCGGTAGCGTGGTAGCTGATCTCTCTGAACTGGTAAATTTTTCGGGGAAGACCTGAAATTTCAAGGTTTCTTGAGAGGAGCCAGAAGAGAGATGAACTGGGGACTCGATGCGGACAATGCGGTATATGTGCAAGTAATTGATGGCGATTCCGTGTGTATATGTCCGCGCAACTTTAGCTTTGTGATGACGAGCCTTCCGTTCGTCTCAAAACAGCTATCGAACATTTTTTGTATATTTCTGTAGTTTAGGAAAATGTGCATTTTTGCGCTCTATAATTTACCAGAAAGTATATTCCTAAGATTGACATGATTGTACAGAAATTTGATTATATTTCAAGAAATATAATAAATGCGGCATTCAATCATCTTTTTTTTTTTTAATACAACGTGGAGGCTGAAACATAAAAATAAATTCAACAGTTACTTTGCCAAGTCTAAAGATCATTAACAGCCAATGAGAAAACACCCTGATCTTTCTAAAACTTCGGTCAAAACAAAGATTTAAACCTTTTCTAATACTCATAATTCATATGCTGATAATGGGGTAATAATCCCAACTTCCTCATTAAGCCACCTCTCCAAATATGATGAATCAATCATCCAATATAATTTTTTCTAAAATGATAACCGAGTATTATTGAATCAATAATATTGGATGATTGATGAATACTTTCTGTTACTTTTTATAAGAAATGATGAACCGAATCATGTTTAAAAAGTTGGTTAAAATTAGAGACAATAAAAATATAAAAAAAATGTAACTTCTTTAGTAACAATACACATTTATATGATTTATATGAAAGAGAGAATGTGTGGCGAGAGAGAATGAAGGAGAGTTAAATACAATGACATAAGTAATTAAATGAAGATAACAAATTTGAGACAACTTTCTAAAAGGAAACGTCATAAAAACAAACAAGACGGAGTATTGAATAAGAATAATCACATTCAACAGCTATTTCGTCGTTTGCTTTATCTCCATCACAATTCAACTTTCCGTCAAACTTGCTGTCGCTAACATCCGCAAGGGAGCCCCCGTCAATCTTTGATAGAAACTGGGAAGGAGTGGCTTAGGTTTGAATTTGACAAGGGTCATGGAAGTGAGCCACTTTCTTTTAGAACATAACACTCAAATTTGGGCCCCCCCCCCTGTTACTTCCACTTCCACCCTCCAGACTTCCATCATGCCAAACGTGGCCTTAAAATATTTACAAAACCTAAGCTGATCTAACCAGTAATTAAGCTATTTTTCAAATTTTTTTAAATATTTGACGGATATAACTTGTTCTTAACTGATTCTCTTTCAAATTGGTTTTGTGAAGATCCACCCAATTATGGCACCAATTCACTCCAGTTCTGAGTGATGGTATTATCTTGCACGACTGCTAGATCATACTCGTAACAAATTAAGATGCACAATTCTCATAGGAGTTTGTTTTATTTATGTATGTATTTTCATGCAACATTGGTGGGAGTTGCTCGACCTATGAGTGAAAAGGGCAGATATGACTCCGCCGAACAAAAATTTCTTTTGCTACAAGGCAGTAAAGCCCGCTGTCTATACAATTACAATATTCATGTAAGCAGGGAACCCCCAACAAAAAAAAATCAAGAGAAAAAAGGAATACACTTACACCATTAATGCACAATATCACAAGGCGCTCTGTTGGACAATAAGGAATATAATGTTATACATCGTAGAAACTCGAGGATGCCTCCATAAATTCTGAATGAGGCATCGTTTGATTCCAGGCCTCGATACAGCAAGTTAGAATCCTTTCGGAGCTTTTAGTTGTGTATATGCTTCCAAATTCAGGGGGCATCGATGGTCTCTCAGGTCTTATCTTACTATATTTACACGCCTTAGGAAATGACAGACCAAAGGAAAAAAGTCTTAAAGATGGTCTCATCCCTGAAATATTGGCATAAGCCCAAAAATATGTTCAATATGGATAATCAGCGATGCATGTGGAACAGCAGCAACACTAAGCAAAAATCGTAATTTATATGGATCAATAAGTGCTGAGATATTACACTCAAATAAAACATAGAATGGCTCCTATTTCTAAACACAACGAATTCCTAAACATTCTAAATATATTTCTAATCCTAGAGAGAGATAATTTCAGGCATAGTTCATATCTAAGTTTGTACCCCATTGGAATGGGTCTGCATCGACCCAGCATGCCACAGGAAGCAAACCTGATATAATATACAGAATCATGAAGGGAAATATAATTATATTTATTTATGTTTCAGTAAGCTCTGCAAGATAATTAGGGTATCCTTGATTTTATTTAAATTATCTAGGTTATCTTCTATGTAGGTTTAAAGTAGTTTAAATTATTACTATTATTTTATTATTTGCATCTTGGATTCTATAGATAGCCCTAAGGTTATTTTGGTATCAGACCCTTGATGTATTGTTAGTTAGAAGTATTTTGCCCTCAATTCTTCCCCTTAGATCTCTATTCTCCCTCGATTCTTTCTCCCTTTCTCCCTTGATTTCTCTTATTCTTCCTCCTCCTCCCTTCTCCTCCTCTTTTTTCCTTGTTCTCTATCACTTCAACTCTTTAAAAGATGTCTTCTTACAGTCCACTTCCAACCTTCAACCAAATCATGAGTTCCAATTGTATAATTCCATATGCTAAGCATGGATGTCTTTCGAGAATGATAAATGAATTAACAGTTTGTTACCATCCAAAACAACCTTCAATGATTAGCAGCACTAAGTCTAAAAATATAATCCTAAATAGTCCATAGCTAGTACCATAATCCATCATAATTACAGATAATAAAACGCATAACAATGAAGCTCTGTAAGTTCCATGAGAACTTTAACTGAGTAACTGGCCGGAACTTTTATAAGTACAGATATAAGCACAAATAATTGTGTAGGAGGAGTTGAAAAGGAACCAAGAAATGGTCATAAATGAAAGACCGCATTGTACCTGGAATTTTCGATACAGGTCAGCTCTGACTTCAAATTCTACATTAATCCGCTTCTGCATGCTATTGCTGATCTATCCCGCTATGTGTGCTTTGACTTTGTATTCTTGTTATTACCAACTTTGCGAGGCTGGGGATTTTCTATGGAATACACAAGAAGACTCCCATCTTTTGTCCCAGCTAAGAAGCATTCTTCTGGTGTTACAATCAGAGATGTTATCATCTTTGCAACCCCTTGATATTTTTTTATAACTTCAAGGGTGTTCATAGAGCGAACAACTATCTGCCCTTGGTCACCTGCACCAACCAAAAACTCACCACACCTACTCAATTGAACAGCATTGAGACGTCCATTGGATTCAGAGGCAGCAAGATGCTTCCCGTTAATTGAATATAAATGCAAACTGAGATCACCATCAGCATATATGACAATCCGACCATGATTAGAGACGACTAGCTTTGATATTGGACTGCTCGAAGGATGTTGTAAGGATCTTACATATCTTCCTTCTCGCAGGGTGTGGAATACACAAGTTCCATCTTTTGACCCACTAATTATGATATCAAGCTCAAGACTGACATGTAAGCATGTTATTACATCATCATGCCCACAAAGGATGTGACATGGGGTTTCAACTACGACAGAGTTTTTACGAGGTAACTCAGCCTGAGAGTTGCGAATTCTCTTTTCTGAGGTTCTGCCACGAAAAACCTCCCAAACCATGACAGTTGTATCATAACTTCCAGTTGCAAGGATACTTCCATCAGATGTAACTGCAGCCAAATATCACGCTCTCTTAAGATAAAGCAAGGAAACTTTAACTTTATTTGTTTGTTTGTTTGTTTGATTGATTGATGGAGACCAAATATCATACTAAGTGGAAAATTTTGAAACATATTGATGAGGAAAAAAAAATAGGAAGTCGGAATAAAAGAATAGTCAACAGTTATGAGTTTTGATGCAACTATAAACAAGGGAAACATATGGCCATTGCAACATAACAGAAAGCTGCATATATCTTCATTGTGCTCGCAAGATCGCACAAGAAACTATTTACGTAATGCAAGCAGCGTGCCTCACTTTAAAGTACAATACTCATTAAGAAGCACACATGCTAAGTTGTAAAATACCCTCAGTCATTTTCAAAAATAAAGCTTGCAGCCCAGCATTATCCTCAGCATCAGTTCAGAGCAAAATAAAGAAAAACATGCTCCAATGAACAGTAGTATTCTCAAGCGTGGTTTTAATGATCAGCTACTCATTCTGCAAATTCTTTCAAATAACATGGTATATTAACCCATCAAATATGTTGGAACACTTGGATGATTAGAAGGGTTCTCTTTGCTCTGAGTGGTTGCCTTATTCTTATACAATCTTGTCAGTTGCCATCCAGTATTCTTTTCTAAACCTGGCCTCTTTAAGAATCCAGAGGTAGCGGCCAAAGGTCAGAAAAGGTCAAGAGGGATGGAAGATGGTTTTGGTAATTTTATGTCCTAAAGCCTGCTTTCGAAGTAACAAGCTATGGTGCTTTCCTCTAGGATTTCTTCCAACATAGACTCAAGATATCTAGGGTAAGTATAATTAAAAACACAATTGGAGGTAAGTCAACCCAGAAATCGCAACTACTTTTACTCGCCCATGAAAATTCATCTCTCAAGGCTATGCCTCTTTTAGATCTCCAGTTTTGCTTAGGATGGGAGATGGTCTACATATCAAAATCTGGAGGATATTTCGATAAGGAGTGTTAAATTTTTACTTTTAAGACCTTTCTAGGTCCCTATTATGAAGATGCAACCCACTCTAGAAACTACTTTTCAAGAGGTCCTACTAATAAGAATATTTTTCAACTTCTGCTGCTCCTTGATATGACCCGTTCTTCTACTTTGAACAAGATAGATAACTCTTTTGATCCTTCCAATGTTTATTCCAGTAAGTCCTACTTTCATTATATGTTTAGGACTGTCTGTTATTCTTACTTCAGGAAGATACCTTATTTTCCTATCATATATTTCACTATCTAATAAAATTTCTCCCTTTCTTTCCCCCAAAAAATAAAGTCAGCTGACGGGTACTTTCTGAATAATTTACCTGCAACACAGCTCACAATATCCTTATGCTGGCGGATACTCTGGACCATTCTGCCATCGTTCAATGATATGACCTGAAAACTGTTTTCCCAGTTGCCACATGATATTAAGAAGTTCTCAGATGCTGTCTGCATTGTTGCAAAACATTGAGCTCCAAGTTCAACGTTTTCAGGTACAGGGCTTCCAATTTTTCGTGGACAAAGTATATCAGAACCGACTCCAAAGAATGCATCCTGCAGAAGTTTGAAAATGTTGTTCTCATCAATCCAAACATGATTTTAACGAAAAGGCAAAAGTCAGAATATAAAAAAAAAAAAAGAAGCCAAACCTGGGAACTGGAAAATGTAAAATTTCCCCCAGATTGTAGGTGGCTTGTCAGCCACATCTTAACAGACAAGTTGAGACCCTCATTCACAAGCACAATATTTGAGTCCATTAAACCAACATATAGGAAAGCTGATGAAGAATGACTGGTATTACAAACAACAGAAGTCAAACTGATAGAATCCGGAGCAAAGCGCAGAGGATGTGCAATTGGAATAGGTGGCCCTCTTCTGGGGTGTTTCTTACGAAATATTTGGATGGGTGTCTGGCCAAAGTTAGCTATTTGATCTTCAATAGCCGCTCTTTGCAAATCATCATCCATTGTTTCCAGATCAACAGCACCTTCATAGGTCAAATAGTAGAAGATGTTTGCAGCCTACAATCAATTGTTAAACATTTTAACGAGTTAATTGACCTGAACAGTGATGATTCAGCCAATTCAGGTTTCTGACTAGAAATATATCATAATTCAGCATTATTCATAGGTATGCACACCTCTACTGCAGGTTTCCCACGTTGCTTGTATCCAAATACCAAATCTATCCAATGGTGGAGATTTGAACTAACATACTCGCTTTCAAGTGCCTCACGATTTCTTCTTATAAATTCTTCAGGTGAACCCTGTATAAATTATTTAAAAATTTCTTTCTGTTCAGCAATTCAAGATTAACTTTTTTCATTAAAAAATGAAGTTAGCGATAACAAAGAGAAAGTACAAGGAGTTCAGAGAACAAGATATACTGTAAAACAGAAAATGTGAACATAAATACCTGATTATTTCATATTAATAAAACTCAAAATACCTTGTTCAAATAAAAACGTGCATTAAACATTGATATAGATTAATTTTTTCATATTGTAGTAGGAGAGAATAGAACAGGATTAAAACCTGACGAAAGCAATAAATTATTACGCTTTTTATCATCTCATATGTGTAAAGGGAAGGTTGTTTCACTACTTCAAAATTCATAACACTCACGCATATATTCAAAAGGCATCACTCATTATGGCAAGCCAACTTCAACCAACATTGAAATTTAAATATAATGTTACAATTTTGCTTCATACTAACATCAGATTGTTCCTGAATAAATACTAAGAGATTAATGGAATTTGTAGTCGTGCAAGAATATTAAGGTCACAACAGTATCAAGTCTTCCCTTATGTTGTAGACTAATGATTCAAAACATTCCCATACCTTCGCCCAGGGAGGGAGAATAACATCTCCTATAGGCTCACCATCTTGCTTCACTCCTAGATGATAAAAGTTTGAATTCACAAAAAACTCAGGCAAGTAAAAGAACTCAGGTATTAGCTCCTTCACATCACTAGTGTTTGTAAGGCAATTTTTATACGTGCTCTCAATGCTTTGGAAAAGACGGTCAGCATGATCAAACTTGCCACCCTAAACAGAGAAAATGAACAATGAATTACGATACAGAGCAAGTAATAGAAACAAAACATCTAGCCAGTGGTGGTAGTGGTGGTGGTATTTGACAAGTCATAATGAGAAACAAAAACAACAAAACAAAAAAATAAAACTTAATACATGTAGATCATACAGAACCCTGCCAACCTAGAAAAGCAACTTGGAAATTGGAAAACGGAGGATATACAATAATACATAGGTGGATGAATCCAATCTCAGTTCAGACTCCAGATTATTGGCCTTCCTCAACATACTCTTTCACAGGTTAAGATTTAAAATTCTAATCTCACATATATGACACCTTAATGATAAATACAAATCTTACACAAATAGCTGCAACTGGAGAAAGTATTAGGACCCTCAAAAACAGTAAAGGAATGGATACATCAAGCAATTTCTCAATAATGCATTTTAATTATTCTTTTAGTTGTTCATAATATTCTTATGTAAAACTATTTATGAACTTGATATGGTTGGTGTTATATCTTGAGATATTTGTTGATTTGGTGCACTTAATTGGGCTTGACTAAAATCCCCCAACCCCTAATCCTATAGCACAACAATTAATTCCATCACATCCAAATTGAACACCCTTGACTTTTAGGCAGCAAAAGTCAAAGCCCTTAAAGCACAAAAGGAGACTCTAGTAAGGAGCTCAGAAAGAAAACTGGTCAGAAGAGGAAAATATGAATGGTCATTAGTGGCTTTAAAATTTATATTGACAGAACAACACTAAGATGGAATTCCTCAAATTTGTTGACAGAGACAAAAGCAGCTGGATTCTCAAAGCTAAAAAATAGTTTTGCTACCATCAAACACTGGACAAGTTGAAAGATGACATGGCTTCCACGTATTTGGAAGGGGATGTACTTGACTTATTCTCTTGAATTAATAGTAAGCATAGACTCCAATAATGAGAAGAACTAGTCAAAGCCTTACAAGAGACTTATGGCCCCCACTGAATTTTAGAACCTTGATGAACATTTAAGTAATATTAAGCAAACAGGTTCAGCACAAGAGAATAAGATGGAGTTCCCCAAGCTGCCGAAGTCCAAATTGGCCAAACTGCAAACTGGGCATCCTTTTTAGCATGTTAAAGGAAGGCTTGAAAAGTTTGTGAGGATGCAAACGGCCGGGCCATTGTATAAGACATGGGGCCAGACTTTGAAATTTGACGTCAAAGATAGCTGAAATCAAGTAACCCATCACCCAAACTACTCAAATACACCCAGGACCAAGTCATCTCTACCTCAGACTGCACAAGGACGTCCATCACCAGCAGCCAACGCTACAACCACTCCATGCAACAACTCAATGTGGAAATGGAAAGCCCCATCACTACCATATGATGCCAATAGGCAAGCTTGGCACAACAAATGATGGTGTTTTTTTTTTCTGAAATGAATGGTTCATAACAATTTTCCCTATGAAGCCACAAGGAACAGAACTACACTGATGAGAACCTCCCACAGACCTGAACAGAATTTTATACCATATTGGAGAAGAATTTGAATGCTACAATGAAGCATATTTGATAAAGGCGTGATAAATGATTCATTACAAGAAATTTCATGCAGAAGTACCAAGACAAAGGACACAACCACCACAAAAACAAAGCATATTCATCTTGTCTTTTTGCATTATAAAATCACATCCAGCAGGGTAAAATGTTAAAACTATCATTAAGGATACCTGCAAATTACGGTGGAGGGAAGTCAAGGGCTCTAATCTAATAAGGTAATAAAGCACAATTCCCATGCTTGAGTAATGGGACCCATAGTAGAAACTGCACCAAAAGATGTACTAGTATGAATGAGAAAAATTATATAATACTAATATTAATACAAACTATCACAAAAGATTTACTGTAAGCCCCAAGACCAGGACTGAAAGCTACCTGGGTATATCAGGATCACAGAAGTTACGATATCTATCTTCAAACACCTTAAATGCAAGAAGCAAATACAAAGGTGCAAGTCAGAAAATAGAAAAAGAACTTCATTTATACAGTACAAAACAGTATGACAAACTGACCTCAAATCGTTTGGTATCTAGTGCTCCAACAGGCTTCGAGAGATCCCGAAAAGTTGATGATCTATTGAAATCAAGAACCTCTGACGAGTAGTCAGCCAAAACCCAAGGGAAAACAGGATACTGGGTCAAATCATTATAAGATCTCCCGGCTAGTGTGTTAAGAATCATTAGATATTCAAAGTTCGTTATATCCCTTCTCCTCCAGCTCTCTCTGGCAATTTCTGCCATCTCCTGTGCTACTCGTCTATCCACAAAAGCAATGGATCCACTCTTATCCCTACTACTTCCTTTGGGAAATAAATACTCGTTTCTAGTAGTAACAATCAAATTTCCTACATCTTTTGCATCCTTCAAAGATGCAAAGTTCAAAAATACAGGGGCAACTGAATCACTGAAGAAAACTTCTATTGCAGTATATCTCAGCAAATACCGAGTCCAATGGACAGCTTTTATCTATATCAATAATCAGATAAGAAATAATCAGATACTAATCTGTAATAAAACAATAGAAAGCTTCATATAGAAAATCCAATGACCACCAAACCTTAGCCATGCTCCATCTTCTATGGCGCTTGAAACATTTGATTAGTTTAACAGGTGCATTTCCATTTATTATTTTACTGTTACCGACTGATATTCCCTTCTGAATATCTATATCAGAAACAGGCCACTTCAATGACCTTTGCTTTGGATCAGACTTTGTCAGATCCGAATTGCTTGAAGCAGGGAAGTCTTTAAAAACAGATGATCCACCAGTGCCTTCAACCAAAAATTGGCAAGAAAAATGCAAAACATCTTTCATGACTGCCAAATGCCCAGCTAATTTTCTCTTAGAGGTTACGAGAACACATGGAATAGACATAAGCACCTAAGAACAGTAATTATATGTTATCAAATACACTAGCAGCCTCTCCTTCCAAAAAATATAAAAGACAACATTATTGGTCCAGACATACCTCACTTTGAGCTTCTGCCTCTGGTGAAGAGAAACTGTCTTTCCGTTCTTGCACAGCATCCTTTCTGTCACTATCCTTTAGTAAGTCAGAGGTTGTGTTCTCTGAAGGGTCCAGGGGAACAGATGTCCTTTTTCCACTTAGTTCACAATTGATTTCATTAGCATCCAAGCTTCCTTCCTCAGTTATTTTTCTTATTCCTTTCAGCAAAAGCTGCTTCATCTGCTCAGGTATATGTCCCACAAAACTTGGATTATTTTCAGTGACAGTAGTAGTTAATCCGCAGACAGAGGCAGAAGGTGGAATGCACAGATTTTCATCAAAATGATAATTCTGCCTTAGTTTTGGCCTACGTCGCCACGTATCTTCAGTCTTGTCAAGTTTCCAGTGTGTTACAATATGATTTGGAAAGGGGTTAGCAGACCATGGACCCCTCTCATCAATTAATGAACGAAACATGTGTATCCATTTTTCCTGTTAAAGAAACCTTTGTTTATACACGTAGTAATGAAACATATAGCAACTTTAACCACAATAAGCAGGGGCAACAAAAGTTTCATTAAATAGAAAAATGAAAGATATGATGCATACAGCCACATTTTGCTGCTCTTCCTCACAAGCAAGGTGGAATTCAGCTCTTTTGACATCAACTGAAGCAAGAATGGAGTTCAAGCTATTTTGTATGTCATCTTCAAAAACTTTCTTGCTACTAGATTCTTCCAAGGAGTTTTCCTCCATTCTAGACTGGAGTTCCTGTATCTGCTGAGTTCGGTCAGTTTTCATTGTCTTCATATATTTAGCTTCATCCATGACCTAAAGAGAAATGCAAAAAGGAACATCTGATATCACATGTAAGCAAATAGGAAAAAGGAAAGACTTAAGAGGGGCTATGCCAAAAGAAATGTGAAATCTTTAACTATTCTGATTTAAGTAAAACAGAGTTATCACGGCAAAAAAGCCAGCTCTTAACCAAAAATAGTAACAAAATAGAACACAGGCATATTAGTATAATTACTAAATGGTTAACTGTAAACACAAGAATGGAACAATAAATTCCAGCCAGATAGACAAGTCTGGCTAGCACTGATAAAGGTGGATCAAGTTATAAAATTTTAGCATACAGCCTTGAAAGACGTTGCAACTTCAAGTCTTGGAGTTCCTTGGTAGGAAATAGTGCTGCAGAACAATAAGCCTAGACTAGAAATCATGTTCGTAAATAGTTTTAAAAATACAATATGATAAATAATATGCGAATCAGATGTTGACCTTGTGCATTACAGAGTTTGAAAAATGAGCAACATTGTTAATGACTTATGAATAACACAGGTTCGTATATACATTTTTTATATGTGTGTGTATGTATTGATGATTGAATGAGAAATTATATTGCATTAAATATTTTAGGAAAAGTTAATCATTTGGTCCCTATAGTTTTAACTAGGTTGTAACTCAGTCCCAATAGTTTTTACTCAGTCCCTAAACTTTAACTCACAGCAACTTAATCCCTATAGTTTTAACATTTAAAATGTTAGTCCCTATGCTTAAATATATAATCTTATACCCTAAAATGTAGGGACCAATATTTTAAATGGTTAAAAATATAGAGATTGAATTGCACTAAGTCAAAGTTCAGGAACTAAGTTTCGACCGAGTCAAAGCTATAGGGATAGAGTTGCAACGAGTCAAAATTTAAGGACTAAGTTATAATTGAGATAAAATTATAGGGACCAAATGATTAATTTTCTCAATATTTTATAATGTAATCATTACAATAAGAATATAAGCAATAATATATAATAATATTAAAATATGTTGATAAGACTAATCGCATCTAGAAATTAACAAAGGAAAACATCAGCAGGATTTTCAAACATACCGCCCCTAACACTCGATCCTTTTGAATTATGTTATGAATTGATCCTGTTTCTTTAAAATTGCTATTAGGATCTGAAGAGTCGTCTCTGCCCATCATGCTACTAGCAAGCATTGATTTTCCTATGTTGACAGTCTCACGAATGAAATGTGATACCACATGAAATCGAGCCCCATCATCCAACAATCCATACTGTGACCTAACAGCAAGCATTGCCCTAACAGCAAGTAATTGAAAAATAACCAACACATAAATCACTGGACTTTAGATTCAAATTTATTAACTTGCTCTAACTTGTTTAGAAAAGGATATTACCAGATGACAAGTTGCAGCCTACTCTTGCTAGGCTCATCATCAGCAGTCAAGAAGCAAGGCAAAAGTGAAACAACTTGTTGGACACACTGCAATGCTCTTTCAAGGGAAGCTTTACACAAATATAGAATTACAAGCCGAAAAATAATTCTTGGGAACCTCTCTCCTCGTAAAGCCATGGCTTTATCAACATTTAGTTTAGGTTTTGCACCCAATGCACTACCTATCCCACCTGATACAACAACAGCAGCCACTTCTGCAGCAGGAATGTTCAATGATTCAACTAAACCACGTGCCCTTTGACCTAAAGATGGACCTGAAAATGATGAAGATTTGGGTAACAGTTTGCCACGCCCCTTGTTATTCATCTCACTAATAACAGCCAACAAGTTGTCATATAGATTCCACCACTTCTCCTCAATTTTGTCATCTTCCTCTGGCATTGGCTGCTTACAATCCTGTGACTTCCTGAAAGATGAAATAACCAAACCGTTACAAATGTCATCCCAAGCAGCAGCTATTTTTCATTTTTCTTTTTTTTTTTTTTGGGTATTGGGGGGGAGGGTGTTAAAAATGCCAATACCTTGATGTTTGCTCATCATCACCGCCTAGCATAACCTCTTTTAAGGCAGAGCTATAACCCTTGTGATGTTCCAATTCCAAAGTAAGGTGAAAATCAGAGGCACTTCCGATAAACTGTATGAAAAGAAACAAAAGATACACAGTATAAATCATAAGAACTGTCAATATTGCAACAATAGGACTTTCAAAACATTTTTTAGACTAAAATAATTCAAGCTCCCTCGGATGCTCGTTAGTGCACTATTATTTGTTAGTTTCAGCTTAAGGACCAGGCCCATAGATCTATCAGAATATAGCCAAGATAACTGACTATCTTGACTATATATACAATTGTACTTCACTCAGTTCAGTAAGTGAATAAGACATAAGACAACATGGTATCAGGGTAATTTGCATTAAGCCCTTGATTTTATAAAAATCTCCCATCAATTTCAAAGAAATCCCTAAACTGAAACTCCATACTTGGGCATAGGGCATAAAGGCTTCATTACTGCACTTGATTATTGTTATTATTATATGACTTAATTCCATTTTGTAATTTCACAAATTTTTTAAGTGTATTTTATTTTATCAAGACAAGTGAAATATTTAAGTGTATTTTATTTTATCAAGACAAGTGAAATAATACAAAAAATGCAGGCAAATGTAATACCGGGAGTATTGTATCAATTTCAGAGATCAGCATCTCATCAACCAATCTCAGAAGGTACAACATATTATCCCGACAAGGTTGTGAGATGAAAACATTATCCTCAGCTGACCATTCCACCATATTCCGAGTCAAATCCTCATATATATCGCGAAGCAAGAACCGATATGAATTACCACCCTACAAAAGACAAGTTTAGAAGTAAAGCCACCACTTAAGGTAGAATCTTTTATGCTAAATATAATTAGCATAACAGATTGATTTAGACTATTTTCTAGCAGGATTAAAATAATACAATTTCAATGTGCAGTCAGATTCCCACCGTACTTTGTCAGAGTACAAAAAGAAGTTGGCTGTTTCTTCCAACAGTTGCCAGCCACCTTTTATGGAACGCATATAGTGACAAAGAACTAGAGAAAACAAATTCCTCACCACATGCACCTCATCTGCCTCACTGACAACTTGGCTCATTGACTTTATATTGTAGTCTTTCAATACATCAAACTTTAAAGATGATGATAACCAGGCATTCCAACCGTACTCCTACTCACAATAGAAGCAATTGTAAAAACGGTTTAAGAATTCATCAACCTAGTAAAAAGGAAAACATTATATAACCATACCATGAAAGCTTCAATATTTGAAGGATTTGAATCGAGAAGTTCAAGAAGATCTCTTATTATTTTTATTCTAGCATGAGCATCCACGCAGCCAGACAGGTATCTGATAATCAGTGGCAACATCTGAGGAAGTAAAAAGTGAGAAAAATTGAGCTTGCTTCTCACCCTTTCAAGTTGGTTGTGTCTCTGTAAGACCTGTGAGCCACAATATCTTAAAATTATTAACAGAAAGCTTGACTGTCAAATAAGAATTGTAAAGAATAATCATTCTCTTGGCAAATTAGTGAATTATTGTACTTGAAAACCATTGAGACTATGACCAAATTCATAGAAATGATTTAGGAATGAAAAAAGGTCCACATAATGTCAAAATACCTGTTTGGGGCTAGCACCACCAAGAAGAACATCAAATAAAGTGGCACACAAATTATCTGTCTGTGGAAAGCTGAACAATCTATCAGACATCGCTAAGAAAATTGGTTGCACTCTCACTTTCCTATCAATTTCTGGAAGAGATTTGGATTTTCCCACTGAAAGATTGAAAAATCTTGATCCCTTCTTCTCAGCTGGAAGGCCGACCAAAAGCCTCCCTATGAACTGTAAGCTCAGCAATCTAATAGACTCAAATTCCCTAGAATAAATAAAAAACCCAAAACGTCATAAGAACATGAAATATACTATTTCCTGAGAAGAAAATGCTAAAGGCACAAAACATTGATCATGATGTATACTAATCTATCCATACTATCTTAGATGATAAATCAGTCTTATCAAATATGATTTCATTCGAAAAAAGCTAAGTGGGACATACTGCTGGAGAAGATTGACAAAAATCTGACAGCCACCAATGATATTAACTTGTTCAAGGAAAGAGGCAAGCAGTGATTTCTGGGAAACAGCGCGAATAACCATATGAAGAACATCCTCAATACAGGTCATATCGTTACTTATCTCAAAAAATGCAACAAGCGCTGTTATATCTCCCGAAGTAATGTCCTGACTGCATGGCCACAATAATTTCAAAAGGAAAATTGAACAGAGAATGAGTAGTAATATGCTAT
The DNA here is from genome assembly GCA_037074615.1 of Leucaena leucocephala. Lineage (NCBI taxonomy): Eukaryota > Viridiplantae > Streptophyta > Magnoliopsida > Fabales > Fabaceae > Leucaena > Leucaena leucocephala. The sequence goes on along the minus strand of CM073540.1, from coordinate 2,707,318 downwards.
TGCTATTAAATTATACAATGAAAAGTATATGATAGCAAACACACAGCTCCAAACATGGATTTCAAGTATAAACCATACCTTAGACTCATTTCACCAAGACTTAACAAAAGGAGACGGATCTTGCGTATTTCTTCTTTACTAGGTCTTTCCCCAACAACTTGCTCAGTGATAGGATGTAGAAGAGGGTTATTTCCAATAGATAATTGAGACTTGACATTGTCACAATAAAATAGGTGAATCATATCAAGAACACGTGGAAGCCTGCATAAACTAGCAAGCAAGCTTGGATTATCGTCAAATTGCTGGATCAGAAACATGTAGAGTTCACGTTGCAGCTCATAAATTGTGGAGACCCAGATAAGTGGATTAAGAAATATACTGGAAACAGCTTCTTTAACAAGCAGCTCTGCCAGACCTGAAGAGCATCCAAAAGAATATAATAAATAACATTGCAACATTAGAAAATATCATCAAATGAAAATAGTGTGCGGAAGAAATTTGAAAATAAAGACCATGTTTTCAAACATAAAGCTTCAAATGGGAAAGGATGAGAGTTTTGCAGAATATATACCGGAATTAGAAACAACATTAACAAGGTTTTTCAAGGCAGAAAGTGTTTCCATGTTAAGTTGTCGTGAAGGAACTGATTGTAACAAGAATCCCAGGACAGAAAATCCAGATACTAGATGCATCTGTTGCTGATTTGCCAAATTCTCATCCAAGAAAGACGCAATAAGCTCAATAACTTTAGTAGTCATACTCCCCCGTGTCATGTGTGTGAGCAATGCATTTCCAGATTCTCCACCATCATTTTCAAATCTACAACATTGTGTGATAAGAGGGAAAAACACCGAGACACCACCAACACAGTATATAATCTGCTGCAGTAAACGTCTTGAACATAACTCTGTCTCACCCATTACAGATGCTTCGAAAGATTTCTTACCCAATGCATGATTCAGTATAGGTGAAACATTGAAAAGCATTCTTCCAACACTTGCCTGAAAAAGAAACAAATTCATTTAAAGAGACTTGATTTCTAAATAGACCACTTCTATGAAATTAATAAAATGCATAAAGCACCTGGGCATTGAATCCAAAGATAATTTTTGATGCAAGACCATCTTTGGCATCAAGAATCCCACTGGGTAATTTATCTCCACAGAACGGCAGGGCTTCATTATCAAGGAATGCATACATATAGCTTGGTCCTAAGGAATAGATACTCTGGACTTGCTCTCCAGAGATGGCATCATTAAATAAATAAACGGGCCCAATTTGGCCAAAAAAAGAAGATGAGTCTTGGATGGACTCAGAGGTGAGAGTCTGATCCTCATAGTGAGGCACTTTTATTTTAGACCCAATCAAGCAACTTGTTAAAGGTTCATTAACTTTTGCATACCTGAAAAATAAAAGCACATAAATCAAGTAAAAGCATCACAACAAGAATCATTCTAATAGCAAAAATGAATTTGCAATGTTAGATGAAGACAAAATCAATGTGATTTGGAACCTGCATCTTTCAGATGAGACAAGATCACCATCCAAGTAACACCTCAACAAGCTACCCCCAGAAAATGCTCTTCCAATGCTATGAGTTATGCAAAGAAAATGCCATTTCCTCTGGGCTAAATTAACATTCAGGTCTACACGTTGTCTCTTCAGATTAATTGACTAGCAAGAGAAAAGGAGGGTGAAGGATTAAAAGAAGAAACCAAGTCAATAAAGATGAAAACAAGAGAATGTCAAAGCTAACTTAAGGACAATATAATCTAAGGATAAGAAAAAACTTTTCTGGAGAATAATTTTCCTCACCTCATAAGTGAACTTCTCCCTTGCAAGAACAGCCAAGGAACCTCTTCCATTTTCCGTAAGAAAACTGAAAAGACCCATCGCTCCATTCCTGGGGAAGTTCTCTATCCTGAGCCAACAGGAAAAAGAAAACCCTTTATTGAGAGGCCACTGCAGAGGAGTCAAAACCATGATACCCTACAAGGATATGAAAGAAATGAGATTTGCACGCAGAATAACAAGTAGGATCATAGCGCGCAATCAAAATGTTCATAAGAATTACAAAGACTATTGTTACAGAGAAAATTATTCATGCCAACACCTGAAAAGAAACTTTGCCCAAGAATGATCAAGGGGCAAGAAAAATATCCTTTAGTCCTATTGCCAGACAACTTTACAATATCAATCCCACTAACTTTAGCTTACTACCAGCTATCCTAACCACAAGCTTTTCAAAATTTGCCAAAAAATGATCGACAAAATAGGCACTTCCAGAGATATGATCAATCATCCCAAACTCAATAATCCATGTATTGGATTTCTAAAATTACCTGCTTGTAACATAGCTCCAATACCCATTAAAATTATACAAGGCTAGCACTTTTGACTATATTAGAAGATGATATTGTAATATTATCAAAAAAGAAGATGATATTGTAATTACTAGGGACTATGCTGATGACATAGAGAAATTAAAGTCTAGCATATGAATTCATATTTAAAAACCTTGATAAGTTAAGGTACTTCATTGGCATAGAAGGTGCACAAACCAAAGCGAATATTTCTGTTTCTTAGAAAAAGAAAACTGTTGGCCAGATATTATTCTTGCAAATAAGTTATTTAATTGTATATATTTCTCTTTTAGTAGGATATATATTCTGACTGTAGTATTCCTGGTTTTTAGGGATTAGATTTTTCTCTTTATAACACTTAATTTTCTCCCTAAAGTTGCTCCCCCGTTTTCAAATCCAAGCAGCAGACCTGTTGCTACCAATGCTATAAAGCTTCGGTTCCAATATCTGAAAATTAAACACAAATTTCCTCGCCACTTCACTCAAAAACCTAAGACATGATTGAAGAAACAAGTGAGAGTGTGTGTGTTTTTCAGCTGTTCCAGATGTTCAGCCTCCTTTTCCCACATATGTAAAACAACACAAACGTGCAGAATCTACACTAGATAAGGGCCATTAGGGAAATACTTTACTATGCAGTTATTTACTAGCAGTTCATAGCAGTAATTCTGTGTGTGTCTATTTCAGCTTATATGCCTTATCCTGTGTCAACTATTATAAGCAGCATGTGTTATTATAAATTTATGACGTTGTATCCTAGGGGAGTCCGACAGACATTGACCTTGCACCTTCTGCTACACAGGAGTGTTGATACTCGTGCTGAATTTTCACATTTTTATCCTTTTAGTTGCTTCACTTGATCACTTGATTAGGCCTCATAATTTAGTCAACTACAAATATTCTGCTTTTATTTTCTTAATTTTTGGCTGGCTGATTAAGTTTTGATTTTATTTTTCTGCTTTCAAGGGATAAGATTGGTCAAACTATATGTGGGCAAAATCCTAATATCCTTAACTTATATCCTGGATGGCCCAAAAAAAACACACACACATACTCTTATCAAAATAAAGAGTAGAAAAAAGAACAATACTTCCTAGCATACAGATAAATATCCATGTATATATACAGTAATCAAACCAAAATGAAAAATTCCTTAGTAATATTTTTAGGACAGCTTCAGGACTTACAGAATCAATCCCAGAAAGATCAAAAAAGGCAGTCGGTCCCTTTTCGTGCAACATTGACAACATACTAGTTAACAGCAGAGAGAAGTATTGTCTCTGTGTCCCCACTTTCTCACTCCGCAGTAAGGCAAATATTTTGCGTATGTCCTTCCCTGATATGCTATGCCCACCAATGGCTTGAATTAACTGGGCAATTTGAAATATCACACTGTCATTATCTTCTTGAGAAAACCAATCAAGAAGGAAGTCAAGCATTCCTGCTCTGACACATGAAGCTCGATTAGAAATGGAATCTCTCAGCAGCTGCTGAAACACATCGAGTCCATGATGCTGCAATGACTCACTGCTCTGCCCAATCACAAGATAGAAAGCAATAATCAAGATGGCATTACATTATTAAACCAACAGCCAGCAATTATTAGAAAAATTATCCAGAAAGACAAATTCTGGCATTGAAAATTTATTAGGAAAAATCAAGAGAAATGAATAGCTTACCTTTTGCAGTACAATCAGATATAAGATAATCACATCTTCATTCTGAAATCAAATAAAGAAAAAGAGAAAGGAAATGCAACAAATGAGGCTCATTCAATGGAGATTTAAAAATACACTAAGTGCAATTTATCAAGAGTATAAATCAATCTAAGTGCAAACAGTATGTAGCATAACTCTAAAATAAGATGAAAGAAGGCAAGCAAATCATACAAATTGAATTGAAGTAGTGTACCACTGGATTACCTTTATAATTGGATTCATCTTGATATCAAACATCCCATCAACAAGCATATCAAGCAATACATTTAGAAGCCTTTCACTTGAATGCCGTCTGCAAAAATCCAGTAGCAGACTTTGCAGGGTCTGATAACCTCTTCCAGCAAGAGCTCTAAATGCAGCCTGCAAAGTTTTTAATAAATCAATAAGTCAAAGTTTTAACTCAAGGTAGCCTCAACAAAGTTCAAGCAAAATCATAACAAGATAAGTTCATAGGATAGAACACAGCTTCCAAGCAACAAGGCAGCGCCCCCCCCCTACATTGTAGGGAGTCTCAGAATGAGTTATACTATTCACACCTAGTAAATAACACTGCTTTGCTACAGATTTTACAATTTATAACAATATTGATATTTGATAAAATAAGAAATTGAAAAAAAGGTAAATAAACCACAAAAATAATGAAAAAGCTCTAGAGAGATGAGAACCTTTGATGTATCACTACTTGCAAGGAGACACGTAAGCGTCTTAAGTACATTTAAAACCAATTTCTCCACATTTGCATCATCAAGGTTGCTGTTAAGTAATGAAACAACATGCAAAAAGCACTCCCCATCACGAAACAGAGCCTGATAGTACTGAGGCAGAACATCAAATACAATCCTTCAGTTGACTAGCTAAATGCATGTCAAAATTTAAACTAACTTGTGATTAGTTAAGAAATAAATTAAAAGGAAACATACTGCTGGATTAGTCTGGAGTACTTCTCTCATTCCAACCAATAAATCAATAGACAGATCTACAAATCCCTTCTCCCGTTCTTTTATCTGATTAAATGTTTCTAAATACTTGGAGCATAACTGCAACTTGGCTTTTTTATCTTCTTCAGAGTGTGGTGCAATCTGGGAAAATATCAGTGTGCAATATTCACAGTCAATAATATACATAACAAATATGAGGTCAAACATAATTTTTACACCTCCATCAAATCATAACACGGAGAAAACAAAAATAAAAAAAAAACGGGAATACCTTCATCAGCTCAAGTATTTCTCTAAGCACGGCATTTCTCAAACCTTCTACCCAGAATAAATCAAATAAATAACCAATACATGCAAAATCATTCAATATCAAACTCCGTGCGTCCTCAACTTCAGATGAAAATATAGAAAAGAGCTCCATGCTCAATTTCATACAGTCAAACAAACTTTGCATGGTTCCATGAGAACTGCATTTTTGTCGATCCTGCTCCAACACTACTTCCATGGTACTATACTCACCAGCAAAATTCATTTTTCCACATCTTCTTGACTCTTGTGCTTGAACACAAGCAACTTTTAGAACTCTGGAAGCTGCATTAAGGGTCTTAAAAGAAGCAACAGTTTTCTCATGGGAGGCATGTAAAATGGAAACCAAGCTCCTCACAAGAACACTGGCGGTTTCTGGATTGCAGGCAGACCGTTCAAGCGCATTCAGCAAAGCAGACAATTCAGGCTGTAAAAAAATGAAAGGAAATAAATACCAGAAAACTTCCAAAATAATCAAATTCATCCATGCAATCAAAGCAACAAAAACAAAAGGCATAAATATATATATAACTAATTGTTGTTGCATGTATATATATGTATATATAAAATAAATATGCAACTTACCAAATCAAGCGATAGATAAAAGTTTTAGACACTAGCGTATTAAAAATACATATAAACAAAGCTTAGTTCCACCAGAGACGCATGCTAGAAGTCAATTGACAACAAAGGAAGTGCATCATTTAGAGCGAAAATCCAATGCAGATCAGACAGATTTCTAGTTTTAGAAATGTGGCATTGTGCTGCCTCAGTAGATCTTCTCAACAAGCACTACATCCCTCATCCTCAGATTTACACCCATATCCCCATTTTCTATCTCTTTTGATGTAACAAATGGTGTATGAAATTTATATGCAACTTCAGTTCATTGCAACAAACCTTAGAAGACACATCATGCATATATTATACCTAGCATCTGTCGAGAAACCCAATGCCAATCTCGCCAAATAAACACAAATGACCAATTGCAACAAGAAGTGTCACAGTAAATAGGTCAAGGATTGAATCTCAAAGTCTCGATTTCATGGGCCGAAGGAAAATTTCATACAAAATATACTGTGAAAGGAAAATAGAACCAACCAAGTTGTGTGCATTTCCATTAGAAGTTGCAGCAAATTCCAGAAATGAAATTACTACCATCTGTAAACTATTAACACTGCCTTCTTTTGATATGCTGCTAACGCTACTTGAAGCAGAAAAAATTTCAGACTTCTCAGGGTATGCAAATGTCACACCAGAATTTTCCTCTGAAGGTAATTCAAAATAAAAGAAATTTTCGGAGAAGACAAGATCCCAAACACCCTCTTCTCGAAAAAATTGAAGTAACATGGGTGAAGAAGAAAGAACATCTTTAAACGCATTAAGAACTGTCTCCTGTAGAATTGTCTGAAAGACCCTGCAAACAAATTTTAAGAAACAAGATGCAAAATTAGCACACAACAAGACATTCCAATTTTATAGCCATAATAAATAGTAATGCAAATAATTCACAATGCTGTTAGTTTGAGTTTTTTCAGAAAAACCAAAGCAAAATAATGCAAGTTTCAGCCCCCAAAGAAAATTTACGGTAAGCCACTGGCAATACCTTAAATGGCAAGGCAACTTATTGTGACTTGAGCAAGCTTTGATGCAAGGAAATATTGTAACTAGAGCCCTCATTACCCATCTGATTGAATGTTCACAATATCCTGATGAAATTGACATAGCAAGTCGACCAGCAAATACTTGAACATTATGAAATTTTGAACATTCTGTCGTCGGAAGGAATGAGCAGAGTATGCTGTTCAACTTAACAACATAATCATTCCATATTATAGAAAATGAAGAACTGGTGGAAATGCCCACAGAAGCCAAAGTGAGATCAGGTTTCACATAATTTTCATTATGGAGATGCAGATCAGGCATTCCACACTGCTGTTTTCCAGCCAAATCCTTCTCCTGCCCCATATCTACAAGCATGAAAGCTGGTGAACAAAAGCTAGTTGCAAATTTATGTACTCTACCATTTTCACAAAGAAATTGCATATTGTTCATATTCCCAAAGCTGTATAATCGTCAAGGATCAACTGTAGTTACATTATGTCTGGATGAAAGACAAGAAGCACTCTATAGATTAAAAAAACGAAAGTCAATTAACCTATAAATATGGATCCAATAAACAGAGGACGATCATAAACCAACTACCACATGGTAACTTAAGAAATAAACAGATAGAAAAAGACATTAACAGATCTCACAAAATGTGTGTAAAATGTTTCACCGATCCAGTAATGTCAATCTATCATATACTTTTCACAAATAATTTTAGATCACTTTCATATAATTTTCACATGAAAAAATCTATCAAGATGCCCAGGCTCTTGTATATATAAAATCTTGAAACCTTCAGAAGTTTACAGCATGAGCAATAAATGAAGGATACACAGCTTCTCTTAAAACCTTGAGAGCAAGAACGTGAAGCAGGAAAATTTTTTGCAGTGGTTTATTATCCCTGCAAGAAAAATGTAAACCAATTTCTCTCAGACATAGTAATGCAGAGATATACATTGAAAAAAGAGAATATGCTCTGATACACACACACACACACAGAGAGAAGGAATGTTATACATATGTTCCTAAAAGTTCACACAAACTGATACAAATAAAGTAAAAATGAGTGCATTTGGATTACCTTAATCCATCAACACCAGAGGATTTGCCATAAATTCTCATATAATTTGATGGAACTCCAAGACCATCCAACATAACTTCCAGTCCTCCAATACTTTTAAAAAGATTTTGACCCCGAGAATTTGAAGATAAGGCCAAGCAAAGTATTTTCAGGGTCAAATACTGAATTGAGCCATCCATCCACTGGTCTTTCATGCTCAATCTTTTGATGATGCGCAGTACCTCTGTGATAATTTTTGGTGAATACAAAATACATTCTAAAAGTAAACTAGGTATTGAAAAAAGGGCTAGAAGCATAAAAAAAAAGTGACTTCAACACGTAACAACACTCCTCAACCCCTCAGCATAGTTGAAGGGCACGCCATTAATCAAGTAAACAGCATGAATGGACGGTTCAAATGAAACTCAATAGATTTAGGGAGGTCAAACAATAATGATAATGAGAAATCAAAATACTTCACCACTAAAATCAATGGGCCTCTTATACCATGTCAAGATCCTATAAACGTTTTCATCAATATAAAGATAAGAAATTATAATGTATACTTAAATATAAGTTATTGGGTGGAAGACTTGAACTCATATTTTAGCTCCTAAAATTAGACAGATAAAAAGGCAACTTTTTACTTTTTATAATAAAATTATAAGCTTCACTACCAAAAAACACCATATCTTCATAACAAAAGAACTCTGGAGCTGTTACTTTAAAAGACAGTTCAACCAGGCACTTAAAGTGGAGTTTATCTCTAAAAAGTACTATTTCTCTCTTAGGAGACAATATATCTAACTGTGCCATACAGACATTAGCAAGACAAGGGGGCCATTACATGCCTTGCCCCCACTCCCTCTTCATAAACGAGCTTCGTTTATTATCCCAAAAGCAGGGAACCCATTAATTAGAATGCATGCACAATTTATCATTTCAAGCTCCATAGAACGAGATGCCTAACTTCACAGTATGTAAGAACAACAATGGATGCCTACCTTACCTACTAACCAATTGAGACCACCAGCTTCCATCACAGAAACAATAGCTTTCTGATGCCAGTACGACCTTTCTTCAGAAGACAGAACACTTGAACTATCGGAAGAGCTACTGGAAGCATCAGCAAATAAAACAAAGCCTACAGTACTGCACAAAAACTCATCCTTTTCATCTACATTTGAACCTAAATCAATGAAATTGCAAATTATTGACACCACATATAATAGAATTTGTTGAAGCAGCTTGAATTTCTCCATGGTGAAGTCAGACAAACTTTCATCAGCTGAGAAGGTGCCACTAATGGTTTTCAGTTGAACAACAGCCGCTGAAATAAATTACAGTGAAAAACTAGAGTTCAATATTTATTATTATTAATAACATGTATTAGAAAAGACCAAAAGGGAACAAATTCAAGCACAGAAGCTAGAACTAATCCCTGCAAAGGAAATAATATTTCCAATGGTATGCTTATTAGGAACATGAAAAGGAAAAGCAAGGTGAAGATTTATAACTATAACAACATCACAATTTTGTAATTTGACTCTGCAATTATAATGGTCTAAAGAAAAATATGCTAAATTGAACAAAACACATAGGAGTCCTTTCATAGAAATAAAATCAAGAGAATGTGCATGCATAAACTACATTAGTAAATTAAAAAGGACCATGCCTAAACTTTAGCAACAATAAAAGATGGTAAAAGAATAATGAAACAAAATGCAGAACCAAAATACTGATAAAACAAAAATTTACAGGTACTCCCAGTATAATGATACCTTTCATCAGAGCTGTAAGTTTTTGAATACCACCATAGTATCCAAACACTCTGCAATTATATAATGAACGGGTGATAATTTTCAGAGCATCCAATATAGCAAATCCTTCAGAAGCAATAAAAAAGTTGGTAGCTGCTCCAGTTAAGTCAGTTGGCGATTGCTCCGTGCTGGTGTTCACTGAAATCACCAGTAGGGTACAAAATTGTAAACTACGAGTACAAATAATTAAAATCAGAACCAGTCCGCAAAATTTAAAAAATAAAAATAAAAATAGGAGCAGAAAGCACTTCCGTCATGCATAGTTTTGGATGGTTTGTGGCATATTCGGAAAAAAGGAAACGAAAGAGAGCTCAATCAGAAGATTTGGTCTTTGCACTTGATTTGGGAGAGAATCACCTTCTTGGCCTCCCCATAGGTTTTATCAAAGGGTCTCTTTTAGGGGGTTTTCCCTTGTGGATTTACAAAAGGATTGACAGCTCATTCGAGTTAACAAGTCTAATTATATTGTTTTAAAAGGATTTCTTAGCCTTGGTTTTTTGTATTGATCTTCTCTTCAATAAATTAAGTTTTCTATCAAAAAAAATTAAGTACTGCAATCCAGAAAAAAGGCTTTACATTGGAAGGAGTCTTGATCCTTCAAAAAGATTCTGGTTAAGAACGGCATTGCTGTTTTGATGTCACAGTAAAAAGTTAAAGATGTAGAAAAACTACAGAATTAAAATTCCTTTTCTATTCATGATGAAAAGTTCCCATTCTTCTATGGAGGAACAAGGAAGGAGACAAGGATTTATAACTTTTTATATGTTGTATTACATTCATGACCTCCTTTTCATGAATGTTACTTTAGAAAAGAATAGACAATGATCATGATTTTTACTAACTTACACTCAGTAACCAGTGAGCTTAACTGTGTGACCTCCTCGATCAATATCCTAATCATTTCAGCAGGATGCCCAGCTATGCAACCCACAATCAGGTCATCAGAAGGTGGTGAATTATCAGCAGATTGGAAAGTAGTTGAAGCACCCTCTGGTATTACGCCTGAATTTACAGGTACCCAATCCTTGTAAACAAGAAGAAACTGCTTGAGGAAAATATGAAACATCCGCTTTTTCTCCACCTGAAACAAGGTCGATGAGTCATATGAAAAATTTAATCAACAAACATTTAGTGTTGCAGGAAAAACAGAACATGATCGTTTGCCATTACTGTTAACTACTGGAGCACCCTGTGATGCTAGAAGAAGCTTCAACAACTTATATCCAATAAATAAATCTAAGCATACCTTATCATCAATTTTCTCATATCTCTGCCATAGAGTATTTACAATTGCCTCATCATCAACATCACTGGAAGAAGAAATTCAAAAATCACAGGAAACTTGATTAAAGGATTAAAGCTATAGGTATGGGCAATCATGTGCCGTAAATTTGGAAGGAAAAAAGTCTCTGTCTTAATTTGAAGAACATATGCTGACATAAAAAGTAATTCATCTGCCATAACAGCTTACACCACTGTAATTTACAGCAAAATGGAACAAAAGTTACACATATTGAACCAATCTTTAAATGTTAACAAAATTTAAGAGAAAAAGGTCCAAAATAATATTATTCCAAAGCTGTAAGATGGCTGACATTTCCGAAATAATAGGATGAGAAATTGGGCACACTTTATTGATGTCTTCGCCTAACAGTTCAAATGTCAGATATGGGGGACTCAGTGAAGTACAAAATCCAAGAAATTGAAGATTAGCAATTGATGCAAAAGAGACATGCAAAAAATAACAGATAGTATCATTTTTCTTGAGAAAAGGGGAGTAGATATCAAGTTACGAAGTTGCAAGATTCTAAGGCCCAAGTCTAACCTCAAAAGTCAAGTATTGGTACTTCCCTCACAAACACTACCAACATGCCCTACCCCCACTAGGTTTTTGTAAGCATGATAACAATCTTAGTTTATATATTCAACAAAGCACATTTATGCTTCGTTGGGATACTTCGTAGTTATAGATTATTATCCCGGTTCTAGAACTTTTTAGATGACAGACATTCTAGTCAAATGTTAAGGTGTCCGTGACAATTTGCAAGCCACTCTCAACCCACTAATTTACAAAATTGATAACAAGATAGGTTGAGCTCCTTCACACAAAGACGAAATTATATACATTGAACCTCAGCATAAATTTGAAATATAGCTAAGCATTCAAATTGTTGTAATGAATGCAAAAATTGTGCTTTGCTCAATCTAATTCTTGAAGCCATAAAGTTTCTACCCAGACAAAATAAGCATAAGAATGCGCATCCTGTTACCTGAAGCGGATCTTGGGCACAGGAGGGGGGAATGTTTTTGCTTGCAAACCTGAAGACTCCCCAGTATGCCCACTGGAGGTTCTCCGGATAAGGTCAGCAACACCCTTAACAATATTCATCCTGCCTCGGCAAGGTTTATAGGGTATCAGGGCTTTGTGATCCAAATAGTAAAAATACATGTAAATGTAATGGTTCCAGCCATCGCTTCAACCGACCCCAAACCCCTACTATAGAAATAAAGCATAGCGTTACACAATGAGATGGAAAACATCAAGAAAAATAACGCTATGAAACCAATAAGCCATCAACAACAGTAATAATGAAGCTCCGCCACACATCGTAGTCATCATCATCAGCATAGTCGTAGTGGTGGTAGTAATAGTAGTAGTAGTTATATTCCAAGCTTGAAGTTAATGAGGTTAAAAGCTGAGGCAATGGGGTTTGAATGCGAAAGTGAACAAAAGCACACTGTAAAGCTTACTCCAAAGCTGCACGGCACCACAACTACACTAAAAAACTTTAGCATTCAAAAGCAAGTTGAAGCTTTCTGGAGCTCGGAATGAAAGGACAATAACTTGATCAGTTTATCTCGGTTCCCATACCACAATCTCTCTCCTTGCATTTCCATGAGGAAGGGAAAATGAAAATAGAACGAAAGAAATGAACAAGCATCTCCCACATAACATCATTTTTACTTAATTCATCCCATTTCCAGTTCTTACGAGCTTACAAGAAAAAGCGTGATACTAATTCGCTTTGAATTATACCTCGTCGGGATTGCTAGTTATCTAGAACTGCTAAATTAAAAGTGACAAGCAAAAAATATATATCAAAATGCGATTTATTAATTCCATACATTTCAAGAATGTAATTTAACCTGCTTGCGCAATAGCATTGATATAATTTAGAAAATTAAACAAAATAGTTGTACTGAACGAGCTTATCGTTGTATAATTCTTGCAGCGTGTTAGACCTAAATCCAAATATGAGCAAGGTACCTGAAGATATGGAATGACTGAAGCTGTGGCGTTATAGGGTTCGCGATTGGAGATCAAGATAGGAATTCTCCAGAAACCTTTTCACCCTTGTTTTATGGTAAACCAGAGAGATTCCCCGGAGCCTCTTTAATGGCGTCGATCAAAGGCAAAGGGGCTCTGTGCTCTATAATTTCCCTAGCTTTCATTTTCGTTGTTTAATTTTATAAGGTGTTTAGCACTTTAACCCTAGTATTATTAATCTTATTAATTGAAATTGCTGACATTTTTAAAAACAATAGTAGAGATTAAAAAAATTATTATTTAAAAGTAACGGTATTAAAATTAGAAAAAATAAAATAAAAAATATTTCATAACATCAAGACGTTAAATTATTATTTTTTTTTTTAAGAAAGATGAAATGATATATGGATAATGTTGTCAAGTCTCACGTCAAGCTAAAAGAATCAGAACTAAAATGCAGCAAATCAAGTCTTGATAAGAAATTATTGCAGGCGTCGGACCTGCAAACAAAAAATAAATAATCCGATTCACATATAACAATATTGTTATCAAGAGTTATTCCGTAATAATAGATACGATAAAATAACACTTTTATAATTAAATATAATTTTTTATATAATAAGAGAACAAAATTTTGTAAAAATAAACTCAGAAAAAAAGTAGACAAGAGAAAAAAATATTAGTCATAAAAAGAATAATTTATGTGTGATATTTTTGAAGACACGAAAATACATGGGTTATATCTAAAAAAGATGACTCCTCATTTACTAACAGTCTAACAATGATCACGACTATCAAAGTCGCATCTTCCGGTCAATAACAGTCATGACCAATGATAACATCTTACAAGTCACCCAACGTTCAAAAATAATATTAACTCTCCATATTTATTTTGATTATAAGGATCTTAAGACTTTAAATTTAAATATATTTAAAAAATTATTTTTGATAAAACAAAAAAAAATCATAAAAAGTGTTTTTATGTTAACCCTAAACCTGGAACATTGTAAAAAACAATGGTGACCCTCCATATTTATTTTGATTGCAGAGACTTTAAAACTTTTAATTTAAGCATATTTAAAAAATTATAAATATTTTTATAAAATGTACTTAATATCACGCTCTCATGCGAAAGGAAAAATTGACAAATTTCAATTAAATTTTCTATTGATAACATGTTGTCGTGCGCACGAACCCAATTTTTTTCTAGACCAATTTACTAACTTATAATTATATTTTATTATATATACATTTAAACATTTATTTTCTTAAATAATATGGGGCTTTAGTCTATTCCACACTCCCACAAAATATAGATTTTCACAACAACTGTGAGAAATTTTATAAATAACAAAAGAAATGAAATCCTTAAGCAAGTCTTGAATATCCCATATTACCACATTGATGCGATGAGATTGAATGGTTGCAAGAGGGACGAATGTCCTATTAATACACTAAAACTGCAACATGTCCTTGTCCAAGGATGAGTGGAAAGAATCCCATCTAATTCATAAGAGAGAAGCTAGAAGACATTTATAGTAGAATATAGAATCTGCTAGATCTGAACTATTAAGCCTTCAAAGCATACTAATTAGGACATACATGACAGCCTTCGTTGCATTGTTTTCCTCTTAACTTGAAAAAAATACCCTTGGTGCTAAATTTTTCATTATCATGAATATAGATTCGATAACAGGCGTTGGTTAGTTATTACTAATCCTGTTAAAAATTAAGCTCTGGAAAAGCGGTCATTCATATAATTTCTTGAATATAACCACTAGAGGCTGAAGAATTTGTCCATGATGTAAGGCTCAGTTGCGTTTAGCCCAAATAGCACTGAGAAGAACGATTACACCTTTAACGAAAAATGATTCCATGAAGTTGATTTAAGATGCCTTTTAGCTAGATCTTGAAGTTCGAGAAGGAGGTATCATGGGATTGAATAGAGAAACAATCGAACCAAATATATTTGGCATAAGGACGTGATATGAAAAGGTGTTCAAGTGATTTTTTATGATTGCATCCAAAAAGACAATCACCCGACAAATTAAAGGAATGCTTCCTTAGTATTTCAAAAACAAGGATGGCATTATGAAGCAGCTTCTAAATGAACAATAGCTATTTAAAAGGAAGGGAGATGGCCCATAGAAATTTTCAAAATGGACCAGCGAGAGGAGCATTGGAATTTAAGCTTGAAGCATGAAGTTGGAGCTCATATTTTACTCTATAACATCCAGCGCGTTACCATTCCAAAATAACTTATCAAACGAGAGGCGAGCGATGGTAGTGGTAAGAGGAGTGATATAAACTATTTAGCAAGGCGAAATTCTATTGAACTGAACTCAAGGGATTTGGTTCATGCATAGGTCTAAAGACCCTACTAATGTTAGAAGACCGAACAATATCAACTTGTATGTGCTACCCATTTTGGGTGGTTTAGAGAGATAGAGGTTTTGTTGCATACTTTCCATTTCTGTCTGCCGGTTATCATGTCAGCACATTCTGGGATACCTTTTCATATCCACGATGAATTGTGGTCGTTTAGGTTTTAATCGTGTTAGGAACAGATTCATCAATATATTTAATTAAAATCTTCTTTAACGTTTAAAAATTGAAAATATACCTTTGATCTCGTCAGATCAAGAATGGTGCGTGAAAGGGAGGGAAATCCTGGCAAATCCTTCGGTTTTGATGCTGCCTTTGGGTGCCGCGAGTGTGGTAATGATTCTGCGGGGTGCCAAACTGAATTCACCTGCTTTAAAAATTACTACTTCATATGTTTATATCCTCTTGTACTAATTAATTATAATAGGTAAATTGAGGATTTGATTTAGTTCTAATTATAAGATCATAATCTTTATCTTTTAAATTATAATTTTCCCCCAAAATATTTCTATATAATTATACATATTAAAAGAGTTTTTATCAATGATAGTTCAAAATACACATGATTAAATAAGGTATTTTAAGAAAATTAACACATAGTCATTATAAATAATAAATTCAATTAACTCCCTTAATCAATCTAATTAATTAAATAGATCTTATAATAACTATCGGAGATAGTAAACTATAATTTTATGTACAGGTGTGTTTTATTTTTGGGGCAAGGTGGAACGTGATTAAGTGGATCCATTCAATTGCATGAAGTTTAAATTAAAAGGTAATTTATAAATAATATCATTTTCCAAATACCCGTTTCCCCTTAAAATACCCATAATTCTTCGTCTTTCTACATAATGTCCCATATGGACATCGTGATAATATTAATTTCTCTATATATTATTTGTTAACGCTTATTGATTTATTAGCATTGATGATATGTTAATTAACTATTCTAGTCATTTACTGATTGATATCAATAACCATGCTCATGTGCTAAATAATGATCATACTCAAAAGATGGCGCCCAACTTATTTTACGACAGAATATGGAGTTAAAGGACAAATTCTTATATCATGATATAACTCTAACAAGTTCCCTCAATAACTAACTATCGATCATCAACACAATCTCACACGAGAATTGTGTTTGCATGACATGATATTTTTTTTTATATATAAAAAAATTTAGATGAATTTAGCATTAATTTCCTACCAATGTCAGTATATAGTCTTAAAGTTCATAGAGTACTTGCATAGAATTTACGAGATCACTTATCAAATGAACATTCATAACGATAGGGAGAATAAAACTCATAATCTTATGCAATACTAACCCGATCTTTATTATTTATATTGGCTCATGACATATGCTTGACCGTGTTAGGGATTGTATACAGATTGAGTTGGGCCAGGTTAACTATGAATTGGGTGCCTGGTCTTCATGTCATCAGGTTGAAATGAGCTAAAATGACATGTTAGATAGAACTGAACTAACCGATCAAGCAAGTTTGATTTAACTCTCCTTGCTATACCCATCGCTTCTCATTGTTTCTTTTATATTTTGCCAATGCTTTTCATCGTTCCGCTATGTGGACGGCAAAATGAGTCCTGTGAAGCAACAAACTTCGGAAGCGTGAATTTTATTAAATACATCTTATATTCATAGGCTACTTGTCATACACATATAACAGGTCATATATGATTAATTACTCTATCTATCAATAACCCACATAATAATAATTGTCATTGCTATTCTTTTACAATTTATTAGTTCAGCAAGTCCAAATTCTCAGAATTTTTTATACCCCTCATCCTTTGTATAGCTGTGAGGCTTACACCTCACGTAATTAGTATGTTATGGCTAATAGGCATACCTATACCCCTCATCCTTTGTATAGCTGAATGCGTACGTCTAAGACAATAGCATGGTCATTAGCTACAATTGGGATTAGCGTTGAGCTGACCAGTTTAGACCCTAATAAATTGATGACAAAGCTTGAAAAACCAAATTCTAAATTTGGAAAAAAGGCCAGGAGGGCAAGGGCTTGAATCATTTATGTTTGTTTTATTTCTTTGCTTTTATAATTTCATCCTTTAATTTAATTGAAAATCTCGTCGAAAATATAATTATTCGATAGGTCTCATCCTTTATAGTTATAAAGTTATGCATTTTTTTTGCTAAAAAATTTAAATAAATTTGACACCGATATTCTAATAAAATTATGGTATAATTTTAAAATTTAAAGAACAGAATTTGTGAAATTACTTACTAAATAAACTCTTATAATAATAATAAAAAATAAATTTATATTTTTAATTTATTTTTTATCAGGTTAACTATCTTTACCAATTATATATATATATGTATATGTATAAATTGATTGGAATTTTTCATTCGAACCACCCCACATATGGCCCGACCATCAACAACAAAAAAAAAGCGCCGTGATTCAAATAAGGGTACCTTCGTCATTTCATTGTTACTGCTTACCCAAGGGTGGTATATCCCTCCATCTCAATTGGCCATGACCCTTGTCTGAAGTTTACCACCTGCCGTTGCACCCACAGAAATAGAAACTCGGGTTATCGTGCCCACTAAAGAACTCGGCTGTGCGCAATGCTCCCCCCGGTGTTTACGCGTCACGAAGTGACTGGCCTTCTATTTGACGTGTCATCCTATCGCGAACCCGAAGCATGCGCTCTTATGCCTTTGGTGTACGTTAGCATGCGCCTTTATATTTTTACGATTTCCAACCTCCAGCAACATTCCATTTATTACAAGTTGACAACCCTTTCTGCTTAACGTCACGACCTGCCAAGCCAACCGAAGCTCATACATATTTCAAAGTTACTCTCTCAGTGTTTCTCTTTATTATCTATATCATCTCCACCGCCTTAGAAATCTCAACTAGTTGTTTTAGCTCATTAGCGGAAGCTCTCCTCTGTTATTGAACGAGATCCTTACCAACTCGGCGCTTTCAAAATTCTTAAATCAGATTTATATTTACTCGCAACGCTGGATTTCAATCCTGATCGAGCTTCAAGTGCTTGACTACTGGTTCCTGTGATATTATATCTGTATTTATTTGTGCAGGGGCGAAAGTTCAGACTGTATCAGAGCAAAAAATTGTTGCATTTTGGATGACTTTCTATTGAAGAACTCAATCGGTGTTAAAGCGGCAGAGGGAGAGGTTGTACGGCCAGTGAGGTTGTGGATTTTGAGCAGGAAGAACGACGACGGCGGCCGCGGAGAAGAAGAATAGTTTGCACGTGAGTGTGTGCATCTGTGGTTGTAGGGTGGTGTGGGTGGGTGGTTGATCTGATTCTCTCGGGAGGCTCGTGAAAATGCCTCACAGAGCGACTTACTTTTTCCCAAGGCAATTCCCGGAGCGGGGGTTGAATGAATCTTCGAAACAGCTATTAGATCACGAGGAGAAGAAAAATGTCAACTCCATCAAATCAGAAACCTTTGACGTTGAAAGCGACCCCAAAAAGGCAATTACAACAACTACTGCTACAACTACAACTACAACGGACGATGTCGTTTTCCCGTCTGGGAAACACTCAGCTGTATCCGACCTTTTCACGGGCAATGGCAAGTTCCGGACTAAGCAGAAGCAACTTGCTGCTTTCCGCGACTGGTTGATAGAGAAAAAAGTGGATAGATCGAGTCACGTGAAACCACACTCCCGCCGGTTATCCTGTGAAGGGGACCGCGAGCTTCTGCTTCCGTCGGAGTTCGTGCCACCGCCGCCTCCACCGGAGACAGTGAAAGATGCAATCGACCGGAGTTTTGACCGCCAAGTGTCGTTGCCGCGGTTATCCAGCGGCAGTAGTTATGCTGGGAGCTTGTTCTCGGGGACAACGTTGGACGGCAATTTTTCTAGCGACATCAAGGAGGAGACGACGTCGTCTCGAGTCTCCACCAGAACAAGAAGACTGGAGGAAGAGGAGGAAGAAAGTAAAGAGACGGTGGCGCAGAAGTGCAAAGAGAGCTACTGCCTGCAGATCACGCTGGCTAAGAGACTCACCTGTCTAGAAAGTCTCGCTGCTGATGAGCCTGTGCTTACTTTGGACGCGGGAATCGAGACGTGGGATGTGGAATCCGTTTCTTATCGTCTCTGGGTACGAAACTTGCATTTTCTCTACTCTTCTTCATCGACGTTATGACATACGGTGTTGTAGCTTAATGCCTTCATAACTTCATGTAAAAGAGATATCGATATGGCCACTATACAAGACAGAAGATTATGCTGGGCTTTATGATTTTTTATCATCTTAACTGAGTCAATACGTTTTTCAGGTTAGTGGCTGCTTATCATACTCCGACAAAATATCAGATGGTTTTTATAACATATTGGGGATGAATCCATATCTGTGGGTGATGTGCAATGAGCTGGAGGAAGGTAGGCGGCTCCCACCTTTGATGACGCTTAAAGCAGTCGAACCAAGCGAGACGTCTATGGAGGTGGTTCTTGTAGATAGACACGAGGACTTTAGGCTAAAGGAACTGCATGATAAAGCACAAGAATTGTATTGTGATTCAGAGAACACCTTGGTATTGGTGGAAAAACTTGGAAAACTTGTTGCGATATATATGGGGTAAGTTACAGCATTCTCTTCTCCTAATAACTACTGGAATCTGTAAATTGGTTTTTTGATATTGAGCTTTTTTTTTGCCGAAATGTGTGAAGGGGTACCTTCCCGGTGGAGCAAGGAGATCTCCACAGGCAATGGAAGTTGGTTAGTAAGAGATTGAGGAATTTTCAGAAGTGTGTTGTGCTTCCTATCGGCAGCCTATCTGCAGGACTTTGCCGGCATCGGGCAATCCTCTTTAAGGTGAAACATGTTTCCTGAATAAATCACGCTTCTCAACGCATCATAACGATTTAAATATACCGTTAAAAATATACCCTTTGGTGAAAATTAATTGGAATTCCACGGATGACATGATTTAAATAATCAAGTTTTTCTTTTATAGTAATCACCATGTGATTTGATGAATGCACGTCCCCTTAAATTTAAAATATGGCAGACAACTATATTGATCTATGTTGGCGTTTTAGATATTTCTGTACTTAACCGCACAAGTACCATTTTAACCCAATCATTGCACACATCATTGCCTTTATCTATATACCTCGTTTGCAGAAGATTGTCTGTCCTGATGTGTATTTTCATATCCGGTTAATTTTAGACGTGTAAAAATGACTTGCTTGTTTGTATTCTTGTTGATGAATCATTCATTGTTATTTTGATTTCGCAAATGCAGAGATTGGCAGATTACATTGGTTTGCCATGTCGTATTGCTCGAGGTTGCAAGTACTGTGCTGCAGATCATAGATCTTCTTGCCTTGTCAAGATTAAAGATGACAGGCAACTCTCAAGGTTAGTGCAGTGCCTTTATTTGCAGCTCTCATTCTTTTTTATGAAATCTGTAATCATCTCTTATTTGAATTACTTTCATTTGCAGGGAATATGTAGTTGATCTAGTTGGGGAACCTGGAAATGTCCATGGGCCAGATTCCTCAATTAATGGAGCATATGTCTGTTCAACGCCTTCCCCTCTTCAAATTTCTCATATACTGGAATCTCGGTATCCTTATATGGATAATGCATCAAGTTCTCGGTGTTCTAGTTGCATAGACAAAAGTCATTTATATTCTGGTATTTGACGATTCTACACCTGGAAAATTGGTTTCTCAATTATTTTAAAGTAGTTCGACATCAATTTCAAAGGAAGAACCCATATAACCGTAAATATACTCCAACCTTCAGGGTTTTAATCACTTCAACATACCCTGAGTAGGGCCTACATAAGCTTACCCACCGGCTCAAAGACTCATAATTCATATAAATTAAGGAAATTAGTTTAGTTAATATGGCATGACACCCTAATCATCTTCCTTAACTCTCCCTTCCTCTCTTACTTGATTATTGATTATTATTGAGAGTGTATCAGGTTATTTAGGAAAAAGTTAATAAATATAGGAAATAGGTCTTATATTTAGGACCAAGGTTGACAGGAACAGGAGTATAAAATATATTTAATTAAGTGACGCACACAAATATCATCTGTGCTCATTTTCCTTGAGCCATCTTTCATCAATCAAGTTTTGATTACATTTTTATAGGTATTTCTTTCCGAATTTTACTCAAGAAGAGTTCCAAATCCTTATTTTTATTGTAAGAACATTGTTTAAAAATGATTTATGCTTTCACGACCTTTGTAAAACATATGGAGCATTGTTGGTTATGAAATTAAAGATCATGACACCCTTCAAATTGCTACGCTTTTTGCTTCACCAAGAAACCAGGAGATTTGACATTTATTTCAGCTTTACTGTGTTTTCTTTTTTGGTCATAAGTTTTGGTTTACCTTATCTTCACAAATTTTCCGAGTCTAAAGTTGATCTTAGCTGATATCCAATCTTTTGCAGGCTGTACAGAGAAAGATCAACTGGTCAAAGGAAATAATTTGCGTAAACGTCCTGTAAACTCAAAATATGCTTCAGTTGATCAAACTCATGCAGTTAATGTAGAGGAACATGAAGTTCTAGGTTCAAATTTGCCTTCCATTCAGGAAGGTGTTTCTGAAGACCTGCATTCAGCCACTGAGGCATTGTTGCATGAATATCCGATGCATGTTGAGGATTCAGTGGTCATAAAAGGAACTTCCAATAATGAGATCATTGTAACTGGAAGTCCAGCGGTAAAAGCAACTTCTAAGAAACCTATACTGGGCCCATCCGGCCAGTCAGAACAAGAATCTGTAGATAGTAGACTTAAAAACCGTGACAATTTTTCTGCTGCAAACATTCCAAGATATTTGAATCTTGAACCATCACTCGCCATGGATTGGCTTGAAATATCGTGGGACGAATTAAGCATTAAAGAGCGTGTTGGTGCTGGTAATTTTTCTGCATTCCCTGCTTCTTTTTACAGAATCCAGATAAAAGACATGCTATCATGACCTTATTTTTGTGTCAGGTGATTCTAAAATGATGCTAGTGTTTTCTTCTCTATGTAGGGTCATTTGGGACAGTTCACCGTGCTGAATGGCATGGATGTGTAAGTGTCTAAGTGCATTCTTGTTCTGTATCATTGCAACCAAGTTGATGACATTTATCTACTAGGACAATTTGATTATATTTTCCTTCTAAAGCATCTTATATTGGATTGCTGAATTTATTTATTTCTTATTATTTATAGTAATTTTTTCACTTTGGTAAATTTATAGTACTTTTACAAATTTTCTTGCAGGATGTTGCAGTTAAGGTTTTAACAATTCAGGACTTCCAGGATGACCAGTTGAAAGAGTTTCTCAGAGAGGTATGTATTGTTTGTCATATCCTTTTTCATTGTCGTGCATAATCAAGCTTCATACAATTTGAGTGTTTTTTCCATCTTGATTTGTAATCTTCATTCTCTGATTTTCCAAAAAATCAAGTCAATCTATGAAAACTCAAGCAGATAGAATTGATACATCTATGTTCCATAAATTCACTTGTGGACCAGTAGTTTGCAGATAATTAGTTTGGGAACTTTTCTATAAATCTCTCATTTCTGTTGACCTTTCTATTTGGTGGGAGAAAAGTTTTAGTGAGTTAAATCAAAGTTGTTATTCACATTCTCCATAGGTTGCAATAATGAAACGTGTCCGCCATCCAAATGTTGTGCTCTTCATGGGTGCAGTTACAAAACGGCCTAATCTATCAATTGTAACAGAATATTTGCCGAGGTAAAACTTCCAAATCTCGTGTAGTTAGCTGAACTTACAACTTACTTGCATAAAGATTAGAATGTCTTAAGTTGTTGCTTTCTGGAATGTTTGCAACAGGGGTAGTTTATTCCGCCTGATACATAGGCCAGCATCTGGTGAAATGTTGGATCAGAGAAGACGATTACGGATGGCTTTAGATGTGGTTTGTACAAGATCTAGTTATTCTGTTATATTATTTATATAATTATTCTGCAGATGGTTGATATGTACGTATTTTTTCTTTTCGGTATATGATTTTTTCAGGCTAAAGGGATCAATTATCTACACTGTTTGAGCCCTCCAATTGTGCATTGGGATCTCAAATCTCCAAATTTGTTAGTTGACAAAAATTGGACTGTAAAGGTAAAGCATCAGATCAGGAAATTTCTTTAATTATTTTTTATGAACATGTTTTTCTATTAGATGATTTAATTTGCATTTCATACTCAGGTGTGTGATTTTGGATTGTCGAGATTTAAGGCAAACACTTTCATATCATCAAAATCTGTTGCTGGAACAGTAAGTATTTCACTTTTGTGTGATTAAGTATAATATCAACTTGTGTGTTTTAATTCTCTTTGCAAACTGTCATGCTCCCCTGCATCTTGGCTGTTTTTATTTTATTTATTTATTTTGAAAGTGGTAATTCTATTAATATTTGGCAGGTTGAACTTTTACTTCACAGTACCTCAATAAGCGTGTAATTCTCTTGATTTTATTTTCAGCCTGAGTGGATGGCTCCGGAATTTCTTCGTGGAGAACCTTCAAATGAGAAGTCTGATGTTTACAGCTTTGGAGTCGTCCTGTGGGAACTTGTAACCATGCAGCAACCATGGAATGGACTCGGTCCTGCCCAGGTAAATCAATTACTATTGTATGTCTAAATGCAAGCAGTTGAAATAATTTACTTTTACTCTGCGTGCATTTCTACAATTCAAACAAATGGAGCCCTGAAATTCACAGATGGGCAATTTTGAATAATCTTTCTCGTGTAAATTCACAGGTGGTTGGAGCTGTTGCTTTTCAGAATCGGAAGCTTGCTATCCCTCCAAACATCTCCCCAGTATTGGCCTCCCTCATGGAATCTTGTTGGGATGAGTAAGTGTGCTTTGGCTCTTTTTTTTGGCCTTTTAATATCTCCATTCTTTTGTATATCTTGTAGCATTGATTTGTTTCTGATTCTTTGCTTGTTTTTCTTATTAGTGATCCCAAGAAACGGCCTTCTTTCACCAGTATAGTAGAATCGCTAAAGAAGCTGCTGAGATCTCCGGTGGAGATGATAAAGATGGAAGGGGCATAACGAGCACTCTGCCTATAATTGGCTTTCATATTTTGCCAAGTCTGTTGCCCTAATATACGTGGAAGTGTTAAATTAACAGGTAGTCTGAACCTTGTTAGTCATCTTCCCTGACCGCAAGTTGCAACTGTATATCTGTTGCTTATTCCTGCTAACCCATTTCAGAAGGGCATCAATGAAGAGCCATCAAGTTGAAGTTTAGACATAACTCGAGATCAAATAGGTGAAAATTAGTTTATTAAGGAATAAGATAACTGTTGACCCCAGGTTGTTCTATGGACAACTTGAGATATAGAGGATTTCCGATGTTGTATAAATTTGCAGGGCTGTAATCAGTTTGGAATGCATTATTGATGTCGGATAACAATACACAAATGTTGTACTCATCATTTTGATGATGCAAGTACATCATTTGAAATTCAGATTCTAAGCTATTTTCTTCTTTCCGATAAATTTAAGAGTTAGGAGGAACGGAAGGAAAAAAATAAAAATAAAAACTAAAGAACAAATCTCTACAAATTAACCGGCCTGCACGGCTGCACAGGCAGCCATTAAGAAGCGTAGTTTTAAGCAGTGCCTGACGAAAGATTCTTCGAAGGTTGGGAGTAGTGAAATCCCCGGCGTCCCTGCCATTGATCACAATGCGAGCAACTTGATATCGGGTTGCAGGCTACTATGAAATCATATGCCAGAATAGTATTCCTCTTATATCCAACGTACCATACGTAATACTCCTCGTGGAAGGAAGGAAATTGTTATAATAAAATATAGTTAATTTTTTTTTTGTGAAAAATGTTATATTAATTAATTTAATTAATATTATTAATTTAATTTAATTAATTTAATAGATCTTGATGATCGAGAGTAATATATCTCTATATATTAATTTATATAATATATATTTATTAAGATTTAATAAATTCACTATTTTTCATTTACTTTAAACCTTTTATTAAAAAGGTCATTGATGAGGTGATAAATAATAATTAGTTATTTATTGTGATTTATTCTATTTAATATATTTTGATTTATATTATTCTAAAATTTATTCTTTTGATTTTAATATGCATGTTCATTTTCCAAATGTAATATGAGTTTTTAAATCAAAAGATTTATATGGAAATTATAAGCAATACAATTAAGAATTATAAAAGTCTCAATTGTTTAAAATATTGCGATCAGGCTCCCCAGAGAGAGAAAATAGAGAGAATTGTACACGAGTCATGGAAAAAATTCAATCATTAAAAAATCTCTTAAAATTATAAATAATTAAAAATATATACAATAATAGAAGAATAAAATATATTCAGCATTCTGAGAGACATAATTAATATCTTTTGAAAAATAAAATTAATATTTTAAATTAATTTTAAAAATATAATTAACATTCTAAAATATTTAAATTATTATAATTTTATATTTTTATTAATAAAAATATAAATTATTATTTAAAATATATTATATAAATATTTTATTTTAATATATTATTATTTAAAAAATTATATATATAATATTATTTTAATAAATTATACTAAATAAATTATAAAATTTATTAATATTTATATATAAATTATATATAATTATTAATTTTAAAATTTATTTAATATTCTGTATCATATTTTTAAATAATAATATATTAAAATAAAAAATTTATGTTATAATATTAATTTAATTTAAATTTATATTTTTATGATTAAAATAATACAATTATATTAATTAAAATATTTTAAGATATTAATTATATTTCTAACATTAATTTGAGAATACTAATTTTACACTTTAATTACTAAGCCCTGATCTGAAATTAGTTTGGTCCTGATGCACTTTACCCATGACAAAATTGCCTTCCTCCGACCCCAAGCATGAGTTCACCGAGCATCTCCGGCGGTGTGCGGTGTCGCCGTCGATCCCCCTCCTCAACCAAAACCAGCGCCGGTGGGACTAGAAGACAAATCTGACTGAGGAGGGAAAAACAAATCCGAGCCTTTGGATCCAAGCATCGGAGAAGATGGAATTTTGTCTGGAAATAGGGACCGTGTTCAAATTGAAAGAAACAGAGATGGAGAAGATGGAGTTGAAGGTGTAGACGGAGAGTTCCCAACTCGTTTCGATTTTTCACTACCATAGAGTGAACCAAAGTTTCAAGCCCAAACGGTAAACGAAATAATCTTCTTTCTCGCCATGGTCTTGGATCAGAAGTAATCCCATGATTTTGGAAGCATTCTCGAGGTCGAAGTTCTAGATCTTCGAGAACCCCATCCTTGGCAGATAAAATTCAGGTTAAAGAAAAGAAAAACAAACCTTTTTAAAAAAAACTATTTGTTTTGTTGGTTTGGCGAGAGCTATCTCTCCCTCTCTCTGTCAGAGATATTTCTAAGTCCTAAATGGTATTTATTCTGTTCATCACATTCTTTCTGCAAAGGCCAAGAAAAATTTTGTTGGGAAGGAGGATCGGTGGCGGGGTCAGCTCGGTGAACGATGCGTGTTTGGAGTCGAAGGAATTAAGGGCATGTTTGGAAACTCTCTAATAGTTTTAAAAGAGCTTTTGCCTAAATTTCGGTTTGAAAATTTTTTAAAATAAACAGTCATATTTATCCAAAACTCAATTTAGATTGAATTATAGTTTAAAATTATAGTTTTAGATAAACTAATTATAGTAATTTCTGGAACAATAAAAATTATTTTTAATTATTCAATTATTATTTTACTTTTTTTTTATACTCTCTCCTCTCTTCTCTATTTTTTCTATTATCTCTCGTTCTTCTATCTTTTCTACTATCTCTCCTCTCTCATCTATCTTTTCCACTATCTCTTATCTCTTCTATCTTTTTTATCCTCCC
This sequence comes from Leucaena leucocephala, assembly GCA_037074615.1. NCBI lineage: Eukaryota > Viridiplantae > Streptophyta > Magnoliopsida > Fabales > Fabaceae > Leucaena > Leucaena leucocephala. Next base: position 2,679,950 of record CM073540.1, on the reverse strand, counting down.
TCCTCTATTTTTTTACCCTCTCTCATCTCTCATACATACTCTTTTTAATAATTTTTTAATTACAAAATTCCTTTTTATAATAACTATCCAAACACTCATTTATCTAAAACTATTTCTTTTCTATAAACTCTTTTCTAAAAATTATTTTCTATAAACTATCTATAAGCCTATTTTTTCTATCTTATCCAAACACATTAAATTCCAGTTTGGGGGAACCCTTTTCTGTTAAATGAATAGGGCAATTTTGTTATACAATTACAATCTGTTAACTTCAAGTCCTTTGGATTTCTTAATTATACGATAATTTCAAGAGATTTTTAGTGATAAATTCTCTTGCATAGGCTCTGTACGTAATTCTCTCAAAAAAATAATATTGCGAGGATCCATGATACCCTGACAATGATAATATATCTTGAGAAAGCCAGCACATTTGATGACAAGAAAAAGGAGTACACTAGTATGAAATGAAACCTTTGCGTGTACTGGAAATTAAACAGGAAAGGGGCCCTCAACAGGAGGCGAGGACAAGTTTGCGAATGGTTAGTAATCTGGATGAAAATGCTCGTTACATTTAAAAAGATAAAACCACATCTATAAAACAAAAAATCAAGGCAATTCTTCACCATCCAGCCACTTCAGTGTAGGCAAAAGTTTGACCAGAAATGACTTGCTCTTATTATCAGCAACAACATTTCCTGTTATGTCCAACTGTTTCAAGTTCAAGCTTTTAAATACCAAGAAAGCTTCCCAAATATCTGGGGCATTGACATCGCCACTAAGTCTTTCAAAAAGATCCCAGTCAAATTCTTCTGTATGCAACAATGGAGAAGAGCATAGGTATCGAGTTGTGTCAACAGAGCGTGATCCTATCTCATTATAGGAGACATTCAGCACTTTTAGTGACTTCAGAAGCCTAAGAGGTCCAAGAGCAGTAAAACTGCCAATTTTGTTGTGACTCAAATTTAAGCAAGAAAGAAGTTTCATTGCCTCCAAACCTATCAAAATCATTTTAACCATCAAAAGATATAATTGTAAAAAATGAGTAGCCCAAGAGCTAAAAGTTGACTTTACCTTCAATTGATGTAAGTTTGTTGTGGCTGAGGTCTAGCATTTGCACCCACAACAAACTTTCAATAGAACCCATCCGTGACAATGATAAATTTTGTAGGCGTAGACAGACATAACCATCATTAGTCTCTGTACTGTTTTTGTAATGATGGCAATATTGTAGCAAAGACTCCCTAGTTGAAGTTATCTGCAGAACCTCCAAAACATGAAAAGCTGCTTTCATTTGAAAAAGTTCATTAACCAAACAGTTCTAACGGGCATCATGAATAGGAGTAGAAAATTTGACTCATCGTTGTGCCAGTTGTCAATATAAAATTTATTTACGCCTAAGTGATCTCATCAAAGTTAGAACATTCAATCCTATATATTACTGAAAAATAACAAATTAGCAAATGGAAAGTATCATCGCACGAGAAGGTATAACAAAAAAACAATATACATAAAATGCTATTGCTGAAAAATGAAAGTCCTATTCTTTCAATTGATAGCCCAATGCTAATCCAACATCCTCGTGAGCCATGGCGAAGTAATTATAGAACCATGCTTATGTGGACATATTTTCCGGATTAATTGCTTGCTTGGACACTGAATACAGGAAAAGGGAATAAACTACCTGTCTCAGTAATACTAGGCTACGTTCATCCTTGTAGTAAGGAGAATGCTTTGGATCAAGTTTCAACAGGTCATAATAGAGTCCAAGAATCTCTTCAGTATGAGCCGTTCCTTTAGCATGTGCAGATGATATTGAATCATAAGCAGTCAACAATCTTGCAAGGGTAAGCTTCCCAATTTTACTACACAATACAAAACATAATATTTATTCAAGAAGGGGGAAATGGAAGGAGAACAAGATATCAAAGTCATCAATGTACTTAATTGAGCTTACCAGTCACTTTCAGATAATAAATCTCGAAATGCGTTTATTTCATTACCAATAGTCTCCGCACACCAATTGGATGATGATGGAATATAGTCATTGCCAGTAATTATACGATCAGACATAATGAAATCTGCTTCCTGAAAATGCTCAAATTTTTGGAAATTATCATTCTCCCATGAAATCATTTTTCCACCCTGGTCTTCGGCAGGTTCTGTGAAAGCAGACTCCACACACAATTTAAAGGAAATTTGGGAAGGATGGCTATAATGATGACCACTTGAAGACACAATACCCTCAGAATGCCCAATGCTGATTTCTATAAGGTAAGATTTTGACAATTGAAGCTTCATATTCCTAAGGTTTAGATACATAACCCAAACTTGAGCAATATTTAAGCTGTTTATTGAAAGCGGTTTCCAACTAAGATCCTCAACTATACCAAGTTCAGATTTAACAGCCACCGTGGATGAGTTGATGCCTTCAACAGCTTGATTAAAACAAAAAATGACAGGAATTATTCCTGTGTCTAATAGCGAAGGATATAAAATAGATGAACCACAAGCACGAAGGCATTTGTTTCCCTGAAGAGTGATATGGGATCCAGGGAAAGGCCAAGATGATACAAGTATGGGAGCATCAGATTTCACTGTTTGATCAATAAGCCAAAGATGATAAAACCAGCCACTCTGATCATCTGGATCAGTGAAGAGAGCATTCTGGACCAAATTATACTCATCCGCTAAAACCTTCTCTTTAGGGGAATATCCTTCAACCTCTCTTTTCATCAAATTAGACAGAAGAACACTGCAATATCCTCAAACGGATGTGTGTATGAAATAAGTTTAACAAGAATCACATTTTCATCAATAAAACAAAAGCTTTGAATAGCTGAAGATCCAGTAACGGTATTTGACCAGAAATAAAGTAATAAAAATGGAACGAATTACAAACCTAAAAAAGATTGTTACTAACACACTGAAGGATGGTGCATATAAAATCAGACAATTATCTATATTGTCCAAATAATTCTCATTCACAATCAACTGACAAGCAATTTCATCATGTATGATGTGCATTTAATGACCTGAATGAACACTATTATACTTCAATACGATATGGCAAGGCCAAGGAATCAATTTTAACGCACAGGTAATAAATATACTGATATGAGTTTGTTTGTCTCCAATTTACACTAAAGACTTACATATTTGTGATGTCCAAGGCATACGCTAGTATCTAAGGTAAAAGCTACTTTCTCTTCACAAATTGAGATAAAATTGAAATGGCATCAAACCACTTATCTTGGAGATACTCAATAAGTTCCCATAAAAGTATTTATGAATATAAGGATGAACTAAAGAGTTGTTTATTCCAAGAATATCACTTATTCTCTTTAGAATGATACAAATATGAATGAACAAATCAATCTTGTCTGTTAAGGGAGCAACGTGCATGGTGCAACATTCTTAACATTTCAATTCAATCCTAATTCACATGCATAAATACACAGACACTTTGGAAACAGCTAATGGTAAAGTAACAAGATGGGTGTAGCCAGCATGGCTAGAATACCAACTTTAAATAAATACAATATTAGATGATCATACCTACGATTGTGCCATGCAGAGTAATTGCTAAAGTTTGTTCCTATCATTTGCTCAGTGTAATTTAACTCGTCCTCATCTGACCTTTTCATTAGTGCACAGACGAATCTGCAAGTAATGTTGATCCAAAAAGAGTTCCCCAACTTATGAAAAGATCATTTAAATGCCATAATATTGATTAAAGATAGGATATCAAGGAGAGAAGGATTAAACCTTCGGTAATTCCACGCATGGAAATTTCGAGCATCAGCCTTCTGGAACCTCTCCAGCAGGCGCAATTCATTGTCTATAGATGAATAACCCCTGCTTAGTACCCATTTCCGATGATGCCATGCACCATAGGACTTGAAATTCTGCCGAAGTGCACTCTCTACCTAAAATAAATCATCTGAATCTTATTAGGATTACCTATTATTCACTCGCTTTTCAAATTCTAGGAAAGCTAAGCGGATTTTCATTTGATTCTCTCCACAAATAAGGAGAGAAAAAAAACTCCCCCGCCAAGTACACCAAATTGCTGATGTAGGTCATTCCACCAAGACCCATATTCAACTAAAGAAAATCCCATTTACAAAATATTTCTCATCAAGCAAAAGAATGGAGACAGAGAAAACTAGAGTTTAATTAGATGAAGAACTGATTAATTTTGAATCAATCGATGATAAATGCTCACCACTTTGAGTTCCTCATCGAAAATGGATTTGATGGTCTCATGATCAGAATCGGATTGAGAGACGCAGTGTTCAACGGCGAGCTTTCTGTAATTCCAAGCCGTATATGATTCAGGATTGATCTCAAGTAACCTAGCGCTTATCTCTAGAGCTTCCTTACTATATCTGCAAGAATTCATATAATTCCAATTGGAAATCAATGGTCATAAAACAAAGCTCACAACAGTTCGTAAGCAATCTTTGACAAATACACAAGAGTTGGAGAGAGAAGGGAAGAACGAACATGCGATTATGGTGATTGGCGAGAAACTGAGACTGCAGCAAACGGAGCTTTTCAGCTTTGGCCGATAAAGCTGCAGCATCGACTGGTTCCAAGGCTTTGCGAGGCCGACCGTGCATTTTTAGTGTATGGACAAACGGGTACTATACAAAAATGGCAGTAAGAACGAAAGAAAGCAAACAAATTGGGGTGTTTTAGGGCAGTCAGCTCTGCAGTGGCTGTAATTTAGGAACACTAGATTGCTTCAGCGACTTCAATGGTTTGGAGTCTAAACCCTGCATGTAGGTTTGCCCAGGTTCGCAAGAAGCAGATCTCGATATATGACAACATTTCAGCTAGGCGACAAAAAAATAAAGAATAAATAATCCAGAAATTATAATCCAGAGCTCCTGACTCCGTGCTCGGGTAAAAATTTCTATGCAATGTTTCGGAATTAATCTTTTTCATAATAACAATCATAACGTACTAATTTTACATAAATATGCAAATTTTATATTGATCTCCACTTTATATGGACTAGAGGTTAGTTGCATTGTTCCTTAATATGTATAAATAATATGATATGACTCCATTAATTAAAATTGACCTAAACGATGAAAGATTTTGTTTTTCAACAAGTGATTGGATGTTTAATTTTTAAGCTTGTGCATATATTAAAATTAAAACGTATAAATAAGACCGACCAACCTAATTAATGATTTTGTAGGAAGCCAAACTTCATATGATGTTACACACACAACTTATTCTTTTAGCCGCGTGCATATTATTTTTAAATTAAGTTAATCTTCCTAATAGCTTTTGTGAATGAATTTAAACCGTTTAATTTAGTTTTAGATAACAACTTATAGAAAATAAATTTAAAAAAAATAATTTTAAAAAATTAAATATTTAGATAGTTATTATCATAATTATTTTTTTATAGATAAATTACTAAAAAAATACATAGAGTAAAATGATAAAGAAAAAAATAAGAATAAAATTATCATTACACCACCTAAAAATATTTTTCTCTACACAGAAACTATTCCTATAATTTTATTCAAAATTATAGTTTAGTCTAAAAATAATTTTAGACATTTGATAACTGTTTGATTAATTTCTAACTCAAATTATCAGTTTTAAAACTATAGTTGCATGCAAACCAAACAAGCACTTTGTATTTTACGAAGATGATCTCTGGTACAACGTCCACGAGAGACCTCTAGTTGATTGATTGAAAAAACTTGGAGCAGATATCCCAGAAACCAAATTGATCGCTACCCGAGACTGCTAAATATATATCAACCATAAATGTCAGAGACACCATTCTCAATCAAATAACAAAATTATCAACTTGCATTGAATCATATCTGTCTACCAAATATGAAAAACCGTTGGAAACCAGCAATCCACCGAGTCTTCCATAGCTCTAACGTTTGCGTCAACTCGAATCTCAGGTTTGACATATAAGTTAATTGCTTCCACAATACAATCAGCAGTCCCAGAGCTCATTTCTCTTGTGTCTCCCCATTGGAGAAAACAAAGATTTGTCCATCCACATTCCCAAGATTGTTCTCATTCAAAAGCAAATTTGTTGACTCATTTTCAAAAATCTTACTGTTATTCAGGGACAAAGAACCTTCCCCAGCCAAGGGACCCTTTTCATTTTGATCATTAACTAACATTCCATCACAAGTTTTTTTTATTTCGGCAGCCGGACTTCTAGAATCCATGATTGGCAAACAAGACTCACTGGATTGTAGTTCTGTTGATTTCCTATTTTCAAAAATCTCACTGTTATTCAAAGACAAAGAACCTTCCCCAGCCAACATACCTTTTTCATTTTGATCAAGTGACATTCCATCATCAAAATTTTTCATGGCTTCAGCCACTAGCATGGATTCCATGGTCTGACCACAAGGCTCATTGGAAAGCAATTCGGTTGATTTTTTGTCTGCAAAAGACAAAGAACCTTCCCCAGCCGAGGGACCCTTTTCATTTTGATCATTAACTAACATTCCATTATATTTTTTCTTGATTTCGGCAGCTGACCTACTAGAATCCATGATTGGCAAACAAGACTCATTGGATTGTAGTTCTGTTGATTTTCCATTTTCAAAAATCTCACTGTTATTCAGGGACAAAGAACCTTCCCCAGCCAAGGGACCCTTTTCAATTTGATCATTAACTAACATTCCATCATAAATTTTCTTGATTTCGGCAGCCGGCCTTCTAAAGTCCATGATCGGCAAACAAGAATCACTGGATTGTAGTTCTGTTGATTTTCTATTTTCAAAAATATCGTTGCTATCTACATATAGAGAACCTTCCACAGCCAATATACCTTTCTCATTTTGATAATCAAGTGACATTCCATCATCACAATCTTTCATGGCTTCAACCACGGGAATGGATTCTATGGTCTGGACACAAGGCTCATTGGAAAGGAATTCGGTTGACTTTTTGTCTGCAGAAGTGGAATTGTTATTAAGAGATAAAGAATCTCCCCCAGCCAACAGACCCTTATCATTTTGATAATTGATAGGCATTCCAACGTCGACACTTTTCATGGCTTCCGCAGCCCATGGCATGGATTCTATGATCTGGAGAGAAGATTCGTTGGATGGCAATTCTGTTGAATTTCCATTTCCAAAAACCTTATTGCTATTCAAAGACAGAGAATCATCCCCAGCCAGCATCCCCTTCTCATTTTGATAATCAATTAGCACCCCATTGTCAAAAATTTTCAGGGCACATGCAGCCAATGGCCTATATTTCATGGTCTGGATACAAGAATCATTCGATTGCACTTCCATCGGCTCTCCATTTTCAAGGACCTTACTGCTATTCAGGGACAACAAACCTTTCCTAGAAGATATGCCATTCTCATTTTGATAATCAACTGACACTCCATTGTCAAAATTAACAGCTTTTCCAGCTAATGTTCTAGATTCCAACGTCTGGACACAAGGCTCATCATTTACATTTGTGTGTGACTCTACCTTTGCTCCCTCATGGGCTGCACTTTCAATATGATTACGACCCTTCTTGTCTCTAGATTGTTTCTTTCTTGGGGGTTTCCTTTTAAATCGTGGTTTCTTGGTTTTTGGAATTTTTGAAGTCTCATCAACCTTGCCAATTGCTTCTGCTCCCCTTTTCTTGCATGGAACAACTGTGAGTTTTGAGTGGCCAAACTGATTTTCAGAAGAATGGGATGCACTGGATTCAATGGCTAATAAAGCAGTTCTGGCAGCTTTTATCTCTGCTTCTTTCTTTGTTCTTGCTGACCCCCCAATATATCGAATTCCCCCTATCTCAACCGTGCATGAATATGATGATGATCGGCTTGGTCTTTCATCTTTTTTGCATAAATACAAGGGCATTGCATAATTCATTTTCTGTGCATATTCCTGAAGTAAATTCTTGCACAATCCTGTTTCAATCTGGAATGAACACCATCAACTAGGTTACAAGCAGAAACTAGTATAACCAATACAGCTGAAACAGGGTTAATTGCAAAACTAAGCTTATGCAATGGGAACATCACCTTTATTGTAAAGAAATAATGCAACCAGGAACAAATCAAACAAATTATTCAGTGGAGCTACATGCCAAATAAACAAAGCCTACAACTTACGAAGTTTTTGGCGAAAAACTTAGACGAAAGCTGCAACAGAATCAACAAATATGAAGCACCTAAAAGGACTAGTGAAACAATTATGCTGAAGTTTAAACTCATGTATATACTGCATAGAGCTCAACATAACCTTAAATATTTAATCCAGATGAGTGCAGTGCCGGTGCCCTGTAGCTATTAATGAACATGAATAATATTGTGGATTATAATAGCGATAGGCAACACATTTGCAACAACAAAGTTTTAAAATGTCAAAAACAACAGGGATGGTCATAAGGCCAAAAAAAAGTTTGAAATCGATCTAATATTTAATATCTCACGTAATTACTATGTGAAATGCAAAGTGTTCTATTGATGAGTGAGAAAATATTAAATGACTTAAATTTTGACAAAGTAAATATAATTTATCCCTCAACAGGCAATGCATCAGCAATTGCCATTGCTCTTTCTTTCCCCAAAATCTCAAATTTCATAACATACTTTTCAGTATGTTAAGTAGGGCTAAAAGGTTAAAAAAAAACTGTGTAAGGAATAGTAAAGAAGCATTTGGCACATTATTATCTTATACTGGATAAGGTACTGAGTTACCATGATTTTCAAGATTCTTGAATTTGGTATGTCAATTGAAAGTTATCTAAGAAAGAGCAAGTTTTTTGAAAGGTATCATATACTTCTATAATAGAAGGATTCTATGCCTTCAACTATCCTGGATGACAATTGACAAAACTTGGCATCTAACTTGGGTAACAAAAATACCTAGGTACCCTTGATGATGTAACAACCATGTACCAATTGTGATTGAAAAGACAATAAAAAAGGAACCTTCTCTAGACTTAAGAATCAGGTTGAGAACAAAAGACTACTTGGAAAATATTTACAACTAAGAACAAGAAACTTTTAGTTCCTATATAATAAAGATAACTTACAACAGGTTGGGTGATGGATTGATTAACTTCATCAGATTTTGCCAGCTCCACAAGAGCAATCTCTGCAGCTGACTGCTCTGCTGCCTTACGATTGAAAAATCCAGGCAAAGAATCATATCTTATATTTTTTACTATGACTGTAGATCTGAAAGAAGGTTGATGTGAGGGTCCTTCCTTGACAGTTTCATAGACAGGTGTGGGAAGTCCCACTTTCTGTGCATATTCTTGCAATCGGCTCTTGAAAACATAACAATTTGAAACACCTGGCATAAATAAAGAAGAGAAATAGATAAGTAGAGGCATCAATCAAAATCCCAACCTACATGTAGCATTACTAATTAGAGCCAGTTTCATAAATCTTTCAGTTGTCTATTAAGCAATATTATGAAGGGGGAAAACACTGACTACCCAAAGAGTACAACGGGGTACTTGGTTAACAAAAAAAAATTAAGTATATGCACTGTGCATGTGAAGAGTTTAGAGACCTTGACGAAGAGATGCTATGAGGAAAACTAAGCAGACTGAAAAGTGCAACATGAAATACGTCAATATATATCTATTATAACGAGAGTTTAAAGACCTTCATAGAAAAATGCTAAGAGGAAAGCTATGCATGCTGAAACCAGCCGAAGCTATAGGAGTTCAGCAAAAATAGAAGTCATGTCAGTTGCTTAGTTCACACAATTTTGTGCGTAGAAGTCTTAAACTATGTTGAAAGCCTGAAGCAGAATTTTAAGCCAGGCAACAAGATAACCAAACTCTGGGCCAGAAAAAACACATAAACATACACACAAACTCAGGCAAGGAAAAACAATCCGAGAATTTCTTTTCCCAATAAAAGAAAGGACTGCGAAAACCTATATTCTCAGAGAATCGGACAACGAAGTTGAAATAAAGGGCAATATTAAACTGTTGATTGATAAGGATGTAGAAAACCTAAATGTCTTTACTGTCAATGACTCAATGTTTATTGCATCACTATCACTATCACCTTAATTCGAAAGATTTTTTTTCTACTTATAGAAGTAAAATTTATTCGTTCGAAGGAAACCAGAACCGGGGCGATAACTACTCGCGAAGGAAACGAGGAGAGAAAACGAAAAATGTATTATACCAATATCACTAGGTAAATCAACCATAAATAATTTATCTCACTCGAAATGTAGAGATATTAAAAGAAACAATAATAAAGGGAGATGAATTTACAGCGCGAAATTGAAAATATCGTTGGAGTTCTTACGATATATAGCTATGTTCAAACCCAGAAACTGACCAAAAAACAACCCAGAATAAAATTAAAAATAATACCTTGGTAGTCTTCGTTGGTGAGCATAGCCCCAGGCAGGTCCAGAAGAAACCGCTAGAGGGCTCCAGGCGGGAAGCGAAGATGATGGGCACAAAGCTTCGCGTCTGGGACTACTGGGAACTGAGAATAGCGAGTTGGTAGTTGTAGTTAACAACTAAAGGACTGTTATATAAATATGTGCGCGCGCGTGTCTAAGAGGTCGATGGAACAAGGTAGAAAGGCCAGCAACTGGAACTGTGCTTTGTGCTCTAGTGTTGGAATCTGTTGGCGCTAAGATTCTTTGTGAGTGGAGCGCCTTTATTGGATGCGTTATGAGCAGAATAGCCAACAAAGATCCTTGAATCGGTGTCGTAGGATGGTGCATTCGTCGGTCATTAGACTGTGGATCTTCAGGAATCAGATCCCTCCCGTGCGTTTGGTGCCGTGCCTCAGAAATGTGCTCAGCGTTCGATTGATCCCATGGCTACGAAAAAATGAATAGGAAAGGGGGGAAAAGATTAGGAGAGCTTTTGTTTTCCCCAGAAGATAGGACTGCAATTTTGAACAAATTGAAAACGTATATAAGAGCTGTTGAAGTTAAACTTAAAGGTAAAGTTGCACTTAAGGTGAAATTCGAGTTGTAAACTTCCAAACCCAATCTCACTAATTCAATATGGATTAGAAAAAATAACAATCAAGGAATAACTTAAATTCATGAAAACAAATATACAAAAACAGGGAAAATAAAAAGCCAAGGAAGAAGCATCACACCCCCTCTGAAACTTGTTCTACCATCACTAATAGCTTCCATTGCGGTTCATCCTTTACATTCAATTCACATCAGCCCGTCTTCACCTCATCTTCTATTTTTTTATTATTTGATTCAAACCCACTTATCCGATTCAATGTTAAAGAGATGAGGAGGTTCTGAACAACAGAATGAGAAGAATCCTAAGTGTACACTAGAAGATGACTGAGCGAAAAAAGAAGACGACGAACAAGAGAGATAAATATTGTTTTATTATTTGTTACTGATAACTAAATTCAACTAGTCTACTTTGTAAAATATGAAAAGGTATCGAGGTTTGTTTATACTTGTTTAGAAATAGTAGGATTGAAGTCTCTATAAGAAAACTTCAGCCATGAGCAAGTATGTGTATATATATAGAATTTAATTTAATTAGTCTTGAATTACTATATTATAAAATTTATATTTTTAGTAATTTTAATATTCAGAATTTGATTTTGATTAAAATCATCCAAACATTATAATATTAAATTTCCCCAACATTTTTCCCCATATTTTGGTAAGAAAACCCCATCCCAATCATAAATCACGTTCCACTCAGTATCTCCTTCCCCCTCCTCGGCGCGAGGCCTCGACGTCGACTAATCCGTGAATCCCTCCCTCCCTCCACCCGACCCAGTCTCACAATCCGTCAATCCCTCACTACCTCGACCGTTGGCCCTGCTGTGGATAGGTGGGTTTCTTGTGAATTTTTGATGAAAATCGAGTAGGTGTGAAAGACACCGTCTTTAGTCTATTTCGTCGCAAAGTCCAGCGCGTTTGATTCAAAAGATGCTATCTTTTTTTAACTTTCTTGGGTTTTCTTTTCCTTTTTTTTTTTTTTTTTGCAGTTAGTACTTGTCGGAGTTGCTAGCAGAGCATCAGAAGCTTGGACCCTTCATTCAAGTCCTTCCGATATTCAGTCGGCCGTTAAATCAAGGTTTCTTCCATAATCATCCCTCTCATGGATCTCAACATTCCTTTTGTTTTCTCACTTACTCTTCTGCATATCGCGTATCAATGGTATTTATCTGTGTTAATCCTACTTTCCAGTTTTTCCTCGGCACTTTTGTTGCTCTTTGGTTGGCCAACAACCGTATTAACCGAACCAATCTCTCTTTTCATCTAGCCTTTCAATGACGTGATTACAGTTGTTCTCTTTGGCTATTATATTCATGTGAATCAAATATTTTTTGTTTGAGTTTGAGTGCACAATTTGTTGATGTTCGACTGTGTTGCAGAGTCAAGTTTTCTTTTGACTTTGCTTTCCTCAGCATTTTGTGGAATTAGGTCACGGGGTGTTTTGAAGTTATACAGAACATCAAAAAATCCTACACATTTTTCATTGTTTTTCCTTAAATGAAATGTGTAGATGAAAATAAAAGAACTGTATCGTATTAATTTTTCATTCTCAGACTGCATGGAGGATTCAGGGCAAAGAAAGAGACGGCTGGAAGAAATGCGCAAGCAAGCTGAGCTAAGTGAAGCTGCTGATGGCATTAAAGCTTCTGGTGCTGGAATGCACGCTCCTCTCTCAAATCCTCTCATTGAAACCTCTACAACTATGCCAGCACAGGATAAATCATATTCTGCCTCAAGATTTGACTTCTACACAGATCCTATGGCTGCTTTCTCTTCTAACAAGAAGAAGGGCAATGTCCAGGCAGCACCTGATCATTCCACTCCTCCTATGGCTCAATTTTCATCACCACGTATGCCTCCACCTCTGTTTCCAGGTACTGTTACTTACATCTATCCTTAACTGGGCACTTAAAAGTAGTACCCACTTATTGCTGCTTGGGATGCATAATTGGTTGTAGATTGCCTAAGAATGTCAACCTTGCTTTGCCCAAATTATACCCAAGTCTAATATTCTGAGTAACACACAATAACTGAAACCTTAATCTAACAGCTTGAAGCATCTCTAAAGGATTCAGTTGAGCATCTCTAAACACCACTTCATTGCAATGTATCAAATGCAAAATTAAACAAACCTGGGATTAGTAGAAACATTGGCCCTTCCCTGTCATTTCTTCACTCAACTAGAACCATTCCTTGAAACCAAGCATTACTATCCACATGTAAGCAAAGGCGGGATTTGTCACCAAGCTCTGAACCAAACCAAATCGCCCTAGCAAAGGAACAGGAAAGAAATAAATGTTCTCTTGACTCCTTTTCTTGCCCACAAAAAAGTACAAACCTAATCCGAGGGTGCATGATGTAAAACGAGGATATCCTTGCATGGAAGAGAACTAAGTAGTAATTCCCACATGAAAAGAATAATTCTTGCAGGAGTTCTCGTATGCCAAATAGCCTTCCAATTTTTTACTAGAAGTCCCCCAATTTGATTCCTTTCAAATATATATAACCTTGAGCCACATTATATAACCACCAGAATAATGTTTCTTCCATACCATCTGATCAGGTGCCCCAGTTATAGAGAAAGATATCCAATTTCCAATATATTGTTTTGGATTTGATGCCGCATGATAAAGGGTAAAGGGAGTAGGGATTTGTATGGAGAGGACGAGCTTTATTGCTTTATGCACTATCCAATGTTTGACATGAGATTTGTAGTATCGTTTATTTTTCATCGTAATATACTGCATATTAATGAGCTTATAGTGTTAGAAAATCATGTCATCACTCTGATTACCATTCCTATTTTCATCTCTGATATCTCTTGTTCACTGAATATAACAGAATCAATGAATTCACAGATGACTCGCTCTTTCACTCAAGGATCGCCAGTACCCAACAGAAATCCAACCTGGAATGGACCCAGAGGGTCCCCTCAATATTATTTTCCACCTCAATATCCAAATCCTGGATATGGAATATCAGGCAGGCCTTTTTATAATCCTGGACAGCACATAACTCATCAACCCAGGCACAGTCCCAATCTTTCTCCAGGATACAGTCGTAGTCCTGGTTTTGGTCCAGGAAGAGGCAGAGATGGCCGGTACAGCACTAGAAACGATGCTTCAAGGTGGGGTGGTGGACAGCGTCAAAGTTCACATGGTCTTTTCTCCAGTGAGGACAAGCCCCATGATGTAGATCGGTTCTACAAGAAGTCTATGGTTGAAGATCCATGGCAGCTTTTGAAACCTGTTGTGTGGAACGCAACAAATGCGAGCTCAAATAATACATACACACCTGAGAGTTCAAAATCCTGGGCTTCAAAGTCATCAAGTATAAATAAAGGAGGACCTTCTGCTGCTCCAATGAAGTCCAGTTCTCAGCCAAGCCTTGCTGAGTACTTGGCTGCGGCATTTAATGAAGCTGCTGATGGTACAGAAAATGTATGATGGTTGGGAGCTTCATGAAGACCCTGACATTATACTGATATTTACAACGTTAGGAGGTCACCGCATCGATGGTTGTCAAAGAGCCAGTTTACTGGAGCAAGTGCTCTAGATGTAAAAACATAAGCTTTTTTGAGTTCTTTAATCAAACTGGCATGCCTAGATTTTTAAATATGAATTGGTAGACACCCAATCGCTGTAGCTGTTGAATGCTGCGGCTATTGACTTGCCAAGGAGATGTTATGCCGAGGGAAGAGAAGCACTATTGCGTTGAGGGAAATTAAGAAAATGATATGGATGATTCTAAATTTACACGGTCCCAAGTCTAATAATCAAAAGATCTCGGCATGTGTGTGTGTGTGTATTTGATATATACCTTATTTCGTTTTTAGTATCCAAGTTAACTCTGAGGAGCTTGCAAGCTAAGTTTTTCTCAAATGGCATTTAATATCCATTTGGATTCGCCCATTGAATGAAAATTAAGTCACACTTTTGAAGTAGTTTTTCTTTTAAGAAAACTTGAATACTTCAGATTATCTATTTTATGTAGTGTTTTTTAATACACGGGTAAATAATCTACTTATGTAATTTTTCTAATTAAGTAAAAAATAAATTAAAAATATCAGTAATAAAACTAAAGTAAAAAATTAAACTAAAAGAATGTAAGTATTTAAATTTAAAGATTTTTGGAGAAATTATTATAAGATCTTAACGAAAAGAGTTAATCATCAAAAAATTTTAATGATAATTGAGTAGTATAAATTTATTGTCATATTCCTTACACTAAAACTTATTATTACACGCTCCTCGATTATTATTATTTATTAAATTTTTAAATAATTAAATTTTTTCTTTAAAACTCTAATAATTCCCTGGATTTTTTTTGGTATAACTTGTAAAGGGCAAAAAATATACTTCGGATGCATTCGCGTGATATACGTGATCAGTTTCCTTGTTGATCATCCATTTTCATCATGACTATAATTATTAAGACTTAAAGCGCGTCAGAAATAAACTGACAAATATGAGAATTAGAAACACCGCCCAAAGTACCCAAGGGTAATAAGCAGCCAACAATCAGTATGCTTCTCGTGCATCTCATATGTCATCAAACATCAACAGGTTAAAAGGCTTCTGGAAAAGCCATATCTATGAACTGCCCTCACAAATCTCCCAGAGTTAGACCTCCTATTAGTATCGAAAACCATAATGGCATGGCCCAGTGCAGAATCCAAATCTTCACTAAAGTTTTTGCTCGCAACATATTTCGTCCATGAAGGTGTGTATAAGCTGATCAACTAAGCTTGGTGGGTCATCAATCAATGCATCCACAAAAGCACTAACCACCCTTCTCTCTTGTGGATTAGCTTTAAGGCTGAACCAAGTCAGAAATTTTACTCTGAAGTTTTGGTCAATGTGACCTTCATGCTCTAACCATTTGACTACCCTGACAGAGTACTCATAATCATTTTCCCCCAAGCGCTTTCTACCACCCAAACCTGCAACTTGTCCCATTTCGTCCAATTTCGAAGGTGTGGGAGGTGAAACCGAAGCAAAAGTTTTAGATGTAAGAGATTCAATTGATGGAGGCTTTGAGAGGAACCCTTCAATCCTGCCCCTGAAGTTATCAGAGAAGAAAAGTTTTGCAGTGTGGTCCTTAGAGAATGAGTTGATGTCAGAGTTGGCGGATTCCAAGCGATGATGATTTTCAACAGCCATCCTGTATTTTTCTTGTGCATTTATGTCCAGAGTGGTAACAGAGGATCCATGAGGCGAATATCTAGTGTGATCCCTGTCACTGCCAGTTCTAGTAACTTTAGAAGGTGATACACTGGGATTACAAGGGGTGACCCATCTAGCTTCTGCAGTGCCCAGAATGCCCGTGCTGCTAAAAAGGGAAGCCTTGCAAAAATACTCGGTTGAAGGATAGAGATTTTCCAACTTAAACCTTTTTTCTGGCCTTAATACAATGAAGGTGGGCTGTTCAGAGTAGTCCATTGCTGATGTTCTGTGCCAGAGCCTGCAGCCCAGAAAGTCTTTTAAAAGATGATCTTCATACCCTAGCACAATGACCACAGAGGTAGGAAGGCACTCTTCAAAACGTATAGTGCATGCTGCCAATATAAATTTCCAACCAAATCAGTCAAGAAAACTGGAAAACGAGATTTACTGATAAAAGTAAATGAACTGTATCAATCATCTTGCTTGAGCTCTTTTTCTATGAAGTGCATTTGAAAGAGTGAGATTAGGGACAAATGAAAACAAAGAAAAAAACTGTTGGGAAAATTACATCTAAGGACTCAACCTAAAATATTCATGTTGAAAGATATTAATCATAATTATTTTTAAGGACCAAAGTTATTATCAAATTTTACCGGATTTATTATAAGGTTTTCGATAAATTACCATCAAATTTTAGGAAAGTTCAGTTGATAACCATCTTAAAATTTAATAGTAACTTTACTATCAGGTTTAGATAAAGGACAAAACTTAGGTAAATTACTTATATCTATTAGGTCAAATTCATAGGTGAATTTACAAATGAACATACACATTTTAGCAACTAATAATAGCAAAATAACCAGTGTTCATATGAAAATTTATAAATCATAATTTTAACAACTAACAATAGCAAAATAACAAATCCTAATTTATATTATAAGTAGTATAAAAATTTACAAGTGTTCACATTCCAAGTGCATATATGCATTTTAACAACTAATAATAGCAAAATAATAAGTGTCCATATTTTATAAGTGAATTTACGAGTAGACACTGTGCACACACATTTTAACAATTAATAATAGCAAAATAACAAATGTGATTGAAGATCTTAACCTAATAGATATAAGCAATTTGACCTAAATTTTATCCTTAGATTAATTACCATCAAATATTAGGAAAGTTAAGTGGATAACTATCTTAAAATTTTATAGTAACTTCAGAAAAACTTAATATTAACTTTTATCCTTGAAAATATTTAAGGTTTCAACATCCCATAGCATCAATTTTTTTAATATGTGAATCCTTGGATGTAATTTTTCCAAAATTATTTATAGTAGCCCTATGATAACTATAAAGAATAGATGCCCAAGTAATCACCTTTAGCAATTTTCTTATAATGAAAGATGAGGTGAAGCAATGGAAGTTAGCCCAAATCAAATTGTTTCACGGTTCAACTAATTCTTACACTGTCTCATGCCAATACTAATATTTAGGTCTTACCAAGAGGGTGTTATATATTTTAACCATCTTATATGATGAAATCCAAAAGTTAATATCCATTCCCCTTTTCAATCTTTCCTAAAAAGTTTGAAACAGCTATAACAAGCCTTTAACAAGAGCCATGTAAAATGATAGAACAAACAATTACACATATGACATGTTAGATCCAAAACATCAAAAACCAACTCAGTACTTGCTATATAATTGTCATAGCTGTACTATATGTACTGCTAGCCAATATACCACAACATACTTGACATGAAAATTGATAGTATTTCAATTAGGAGCTCAATGGGCTGACCATAAAAATAAATAAATGACTTACTTGTTAAGTCTTTCTTTTCCACATAGTAAGGATAAAGTTTAGGAAACATCGAATCAAAACTCTCAACTGCATAAGAGCACAACTTCTGAACCTCAGCACCACATGAGAGCCTGTTCACAATGCCTCGTGTCATCCTTAAGCATTCCTGATCCTGGGGCCCCACTTCATTGTTAAGCAATTTGAGAGCAGTTTCTACAATCTTATGTACTTCCTTGTATACCTCAGTTCCTAATAGAATTCTATGAGCTAAGGATATACGTAAACACAGTATATCAACCCTTCTGGCTTCTTTTGCAACCAATAATTGCTTTCTCCATGTCCTGTGAAAATGAAATATCACCACAGTTAGTTAGTTTCAACTAAGTCAAGTGTCATAATTACCTAGCACCAATCAATATACATCTCTCTACAAGAATTCTAAATAGTACATGCAGAAGAATTGACAGAATCTTTTTATGTTATTTCTAGTTTTCTTAAGAAACTACAACATGATTGCAGTCCATATAAATGCATGCGTTTGTGGATACATAAAAGTGCAAAATTGCTTCTAAAGCTTATATTACAATTTCTTGCACATGGATTAGGTGCCTGAAACTACCACAGAGCCACCAATAAAGCTCAGGCAATAAAAACTTCTTTCATGTGTAACTCTGCTAATTAAAATATGAATAGCTGATGAAGATATAATGGGGTTTCTGAGTGTGTGTGCATGAATATTATACTATATATGAAGTACTTACCTCATTAATCCATTAATTTTTCCACAAGAAACACAAGAAAAGCTCCCATCTAACTTTGTACTAAATATGCCCTTCAAAATGCCAGACTTCTTATATCTCAAAGCACATTGTAAATGACAAGACACTCCACATGAATCCTTCCCATCAAGAAGATCAGATCCACAGGTTAACCATAAACTAGGATCCTTGTTATCATCATAAAAATGACAAATACAACAAGAACATCTCTTACAAAAAGCATCTTCAGTACACAAAGTTGCTTTGCATGCAACATTCTGACACAGTAAGGATTTTACTTTCCCCTCTTTATTATTCGCCAGAGGAACATTATGTAAATCTTGAGATGGAGGTCCACTTTTCCTTTTAGAACCAATGTGACTGTTATTTTGGATTATGTGCGACTTGGATTTCCTCGAAATTATCTTAAGAAGATACTCTATCATTTGAGTCTTAGTATATCCAGTGTACTTCCTCTCTCTGCCAAGTTCAGCACAAATTATTTCTAGAAGCTCCTTGCGGGTAAAGGAGTAGAGCATATTTCTAGCATCTTTTGATTGCCGAGCAATCTCTTGAACTAGCTTTTGTTTGTCTGGCAAATTCAGTGCACCACATTTTGCAGGGTCAAAAAGAAGACCTGTGTTATGAATGACAGTTAGTTAGAATTGTCCCCTTGACATGGACATTTAAACACTTACTCATCCGCCAAAAATATTGATAAAC
Organism: Leucaena leucocephala; assembly: GCA_037074615.1. Taxonomy (NCBI): domain Eukaryota; kingdom Viridiplantae; phylum Streptophyta; class Magnoliopsida; order Fabales; family Fabaceae; genus Leucaena; species Leucaena leucocephala. The sequence continues at coordinate 2,660,518 of CM073540.1, read as the reverse complement.
AAGATGTCTTAGCTTGTGGAAACAATAAAGTCAAAATATTGCAGAATGAGCAGGCTAGAAAAGAACAGTGAAGCATCACTTTCTTTGATGTATAATCATCCAAACTTAAGCCTAGTTTAACTATAGTGACAATAGCATGTGGAATATTCAGCCCCCTTTCTATATGTTTATTCCAATCCAACTAACAGAAATCAGAACATTCTCAACTACACAGACCATAAACTGCTTTCTTATTTTCTATTCATGCACCACATAGATTCCCAACCTATAATATTCCCTGAATAATGTAAAGTAGGTGCAATAAATCCAAGAGGTAATCCACAAGAATTTTACAAATTCGATAACAGCTTCATAAACATTTATCCTTGAGGTAAAAGCATGGTCACATTGTAACACAGCTTGAGTTATTATATAGTCCATAGACAAAATAATAGCAGAATCAGCCGCATTTACAGCACCAATACCACAATTTGAAAAACCAAATGTCACCAAATTTTTCTCAGTCAAATACGAGTTCTACAGGACCCAAGTAATGTCTGGAAAAGTTGGTACTAGTAAGAAACCATTATCTGCAGAAACATGCAATGCATCATGGGGTTCACTAAGGAACAACCCAGAATATACATCACTAATTTAAAAGTTTCAAATTCGACTGTACTGATCAAATGAGGATGGTGCCCAAACCCAAAGTCTCAACTGCAAATCCACCCGGCTTACTTAAGCCCACCACCACATTCCTTCAAAAAGAAGGGTTGGATGATCACCAGGTGGAGTGATTTCATGGGAACAACCACAATAAAGAAATATTTTTTATATGATGGATCAGTGATTTAACTACATACCCAAAACTCCCGGAGAGGAAGAACAGAAATAAAAAATTTATAAAAAACAGTGAAGAAATTATGCACAAATTCCTATACACAAGCTTTCTTATGCTCTCTTATCAGGGTTTGTGTAATGCAAATAGGTAATCAGCAAAGTAGAAACGCAGTGCACCCCAAACCGAGAATGCAGATGAGAAAAATAGAGAAGAGAAAACACAGCTCCAACCACCACCAAAATACGAGCTCAATAGAAACCCAAGGCAGTTCAGTGGGTGTGAATAGGCAGTCAGAAATTATATAACCTACATTGTCAAAAGCACAACCCCAACGACCAAATAAAGGGAAAATAGAGCGAGAAAAGAAAGCGATAAACATCAAAGGTAAAAAAAACCGTAAAACCCCGCACAATGACAGCAGAAAAACGAGGGGGAAAAATAGGAGGGAAATGAACCTGGATGCGCCGAGTTCGTTTCTATAAAACTCTCCTCTTCTTCGCTCATGATGCTGGAGAAACCAATGTACGGTTTATCTCAGTAGTATTACTTGTAGAGAATGTTGGGGCACAGAGAAAGAGGAGAGGAGGGAGAACAGAAGGGAGAGGGAGTCAGAGGCAGAACTGGTGGTATAATGAAAGCAATAAATACTTAAATACAAAATTTATGACATAATGTGAGATTTGGCATAAATAAATTTTCAGAAAGTTAACATAATGCCAAAAAAAGAGAATACTAATAAGTGGTTTTTATTTTTATTGATTTTTTCTCCTTTTTTATTATTATTTTTCCTTCTATGTATTCTGGATACTGAGCTAATGCTCAGTCTGCAATCTGCATGAAACAGCCCCCGCGCCAAGTAACTCCTCCTTGAGATGAACAAGGATTTCGGTTTCCGTTTGGGTTGCGTGGGACATACCGAAAGAAAAAGGAAACTAATTCAATGCCATTCCTTCATCTGGCCCGTCGTTCTAATCGATTCTTAGAAGAATGAATCAGTTAAATATAAAATCTAAATTATCCTCAACATATATAAGAGAAGAAATAGGAAAAATAACAGAAAAAATAATAAATATCAAAATAAAATAATTATTAACAACAGATTAAATATTATTAACACAATATTCTACTTTAATATTTATATTTTTTATAGTATTTTTTTTGTCATTTTTCTAAAGAAATACTTACTCAAATATTAAATGGATAAAAATATTCTGGCACAAGAGGACGTTTAATATTTCATTTTAATTTCCTAATCTTATAAAGTGTTTTTTTAATCCTTTAGTCATATTATTGTTGTCAAAAAAATGTTGATGTTCAAATTTTAAATATTGGTAACATATTATTAAATGTTAACATATTAAAGCTAATTTTTAAAATAATAATAATTCTTAAAAAAATCATCTCAAATTATATTAGAACCAGAATTAAATGATACCGGTGTAAAATTTTATTAAATTTTTCTAAATTTTAAATTTAATTTTTAAAAAATATATATTCTAGAAGAGGGGGGAGGGGCAGATACTAACCACAGTTTTAAAAAAATAAAATTAATCCGTTGAAAACTTCAAGTCGTGAACAGTTAAAAGGGCCCGGATGTAGTTTGGGATCCCAATTCGTGCATCGATTTCTTTGTCTAGGCAGTGAAAAAGAAAAGCAATATCCCACAGGGGTGGCATCCAATTCTTGATCAATCTATCTGTGGGGGCCAATTTCTTTTGCGAAGAGTATTTAATACATTCTAAAAGTCTTTCCATATAACTTTCCTTAAAACTACTCTATCATGCCCATAGAATATCGTAGCAGTTTGTTTTTATTATAAATACAAAAACTCTAATTTATTTTATTTCTGAAATTTATAATTTTTTTAAAAAAATATAAGGTTTTCCATCATGAAATTAGTTTCTAATGCATTTCATATATTCCTATTACATTCTTACAGGTATAACAGCAAGGTGGGCGGGTGTTATTTACTTCACCTTGCTACTAGAGTTTCAAAAGATTAAAATGAAAATAGTGATTACAAAATAAATCATTAATTCATATATTTTAATTTTTTTTCCCTCGGAAACGCAATGGGTTTCGAGCAAAGCCCACTACTAGGCTTTGACGCAAGGGCTAATGTTGCTCCATTCTAAACAGAAATATGGGCCCATGGATTTTGTGGGAAGCACGACGAAACGGAATACTACGACAACGGGGATTGGTCCGAATAATAAGCGGCTCAATATCGTCTAAGCGAGGTCTCAAATTTGAGTCTTAGTGTACATAAAAAATCTTCGTTGGGAGACTCACCCACCATAGTCAGGTGACCGACGCAGGTCGGATCCGGATGTAGTCAGGGCAAAACTCCGATAAACCGGGTGGATATATAAATTCGATTTTTGTTATCATTATAAGAGTTTATTTGATAGACGATATCGTAAATTTCTTATAAATATTATCTGTCATAATTTTAATAATGGATCGATATTAAATTTATTTAAATTTTTACGTGCTAAAAAAATTAAATATAGACCATCCTATCAACACGTTTCAATCAAATCAATTTAATTTAACACGGCTGACAACTAGCCAGCATAAATAGAGAGAGAGAGAGAGTATTGCATTCGTGTTATTAATTAATGGTCACTAAATAAAACTAGCTATGCAATAAATAGGATGAAACCGACTTGGGAACAAGAGAAATCCACCGAAAGGAAGATTATATATTTAGACAAGACTAGATAAATACAGGCTGGCCTATCACGGGTTTGGCTTGATCGCGCCTTTCCTGTTCTATCGTTGCGGACTTGTTCATGGTCAATAGTATCTCAGGGCATAATACTATCGGGAGAGAATCGTAATTTCACTGCATTCGTTGATTTTCTGCATTTATTAAACATTTCACATAACTCTCTTCCGATGGATCTCGACTAAACGCGATTTGACACGGGCACACTCGTTTATTGAGAACTTCCTCCTTGCGAATACTGTCCTAAATAGTATCCCTGTTGAGAATTTTAACTCGGCTATTTACATCTTTGTATAATAATTATTTATATTTAAATGATTAGAAATCAATAATAATCAAATAAATAAGATGAGTATTTTAAGAAGACTATCGTAAATTATTGACATGTTAATTACAAAAACCTAACTTAATTTCCTTTTTTAAATTTTATAAATTGGATAAAAATATCTCATATTGGATATTAGAGGGTGTAACATATTTTTTTTCTCTGTTTTGGGCTCTATAAATGAACATTTTTTAAGTAAAATATTTCTTCTAATTCTAAACATGAGACGTAATTGATTGATGCATGTTACTTATAAATCATGTGAAATGATTAACTTGGTGTATTTTTTTAAGTGAATGAAGTTAGTTTCATTAATAAATCCCCATGTCAAGCATTTCAAATATTATAACATATTTTTATTTGTCCTAAATATAAAACTCGTTAGAAGATTTAGATTAATTCTAAATATAAAATCTAATTTCTCTTTATCTAGATAGTAAGTGAATTACTTCTTTTACGTGATACTCCTATTTATTAAGACATATATAGTATTAAATTCTAATTATTAAATAGTAAAGACACCTCTTGGAAAATAAATATTTTACATATTAATTATAAATAATTGTCCTAACTATTTTTTAAAGTTATACATGTCAGTTTAAAGGACTTTATATTTAGAGTGGAAGAGAGCACGTAAAAAATTTAGTTAACTTTAACCATGCTTGGGAATTGCATCATTTATCTTTTATAAAAAGCATGGAGAGATTATTTAATAGCTCGGTTATCCTTGTACTAACTTGTATAGTTGGTTTTAAATTTATAACTGTCATGAGGTATATATAGCGCAGGGGACAAGTGGAGAAACGCGTTGAACTGAAATGGATTGAATTTGAAACATGATGAAAATTGAGGGAGCGAAGATGACATGGTGTGGAAATAAAATACGATCTGGACAGTCGGAGCAGGGATAGCCTCAACGAAGACCAAACAGGCAAACTGCACAGCCCCACCGCCAACCGCCCTCCTTTAATGCTTTTTAATGTAATGGGACTACTTGTCATCGGGAATTTGGAAAGAAACTGTATAATGGTTTCTGCGTCCTCAAAGAAGCCTGCCAAAACCAATTTCCTCGAGCTGATTTTCCTCTATTGTACCCGTGAGACGGCTTTAATATTAATGAATGGTAACGTGGGTCTGTGCTCGCTTTTTTTTCAATAAAAATAAATAAATTGTTGGCTTGTTAAATAATACTTTTTGCATGCACTAGTCGTGTTATGAAAATTTATTTATTTATTTTAAATTTGACTGGTTTTTTAATTAGATCATTGCTCATAATTAACATCTACAACGCATATCAACCTTGTCCGGATCATAAGTTCATTATTGAAAATATTTTTTATCCTAAGCATAAGTCCCCTTAACAAGTTATTAATGATATATTGTTTTTCAGTTTCATCTTTATCTAACTTTCGTTTAAAAGAGAGAGATAGGAAAGAGACTTGAGAATAACTAATACATGTAGAGAAGGGGAAATAATTTAAATCGCCATGTTTTACAACGCACAATTAATGATTGCAATATTTAAATACAGAGCTCTTTTTTTCTTTTACCTTGTTTATATTTAGATCCGACCCGCGTCGTGCACTTGGCTATGATGGGTGAATCTCCCGACAGAAATTTTCTGCATACTTCAAAACTCAAACTCGAAACTTCAGTTAAGTGATATCGAATTGCTTACCACTCGAACTAACTCCTGTTCGTGGATAGTTGAAGTTCTTATCGCAGCATATGCCTTACTGCACAACCTCTTAATGAGATTCCCCGTTGTACTTGTACACCATTGAGTGTTACGTTTGGATACTGATAATTTTTTAACCCATCTCACTATTATCCATTACCAAACAGAAAATAATAAAATTTTGTTTCAATGCTCAACAGTGCTAGTGTTATATTGATACTGCATCTTTTCTAGTGTTGTATTCACGCATGGAGATAGGATCCTCACGTCTTTTTCATGATGCAATCATAAAACTATATTCTTGGTGGAGACTTTGAAGCTCATAAATATAGTTCAGTTACTTATTCATTAATCATCTTCTCATTGTCATTCCAAGTGGCTCATTCGTAATCAGTCATCTTCCATATCTACGAAAATACATCAAGATTTTTTTTTATAGGCGATGACTTCTTAATTATTTATCCAATTTTTAATATAATAATTAGTTGGTTAATTTATATATATTAATAAAATTAAATAAATAAATTAATTATGATCAAATTTAACCCCTCAATATAAATTCATGTTATATATTTATTAATTAATTTATTTAAATTAGTTAACTAATTTTTATATTAGATATAGTTAACTGATTTATTTAGTTTATTCAATCTATTTAAATTAGTTAATTAATTTTTATATTAAAAATAAGAAGGAGTAGGATTTTATTTTTGGGTTGAGAGGTTGCTGATTTCGGGAGATTAATTCTTTGGTCTATTTTGTAAAGGCGATGCGACATTTTTGAGTGGCCAAAAACGCGCCCGCACGTGAGACAAGTTAATTAGCTCGACTACTCGAGTATTGATCGATAGACTAACTAATAAAAATGGAGTTTTTTTTTTTTAACTTGACGAGTTGAGTGTGTGTGTGTTTGGACGGGGTCGCATTTTGAGAGATTATGTGTATTTAAGTTATTCGTAACAAATACGATATCAATTTCCAAGCCCATGATTTGCATGGCTTCCCTGCGAAGAAGATGGTAGAATATGTGGTTTCTCGAAAGCTACATGCCAGATATAGCTACTTTTGGGCGGGAAAATTATCAGCCAACTACTAACATCTAACAACCATAATTATAAATTTCAAATTAAATCATGTTAATACCTCTCTTGAAAGAAACGTGTGGCAATAATTAGAAATCCTTTCACCTCACTGCTAACTAATCAAGTTCTCATACTGTATTATTCTTATAACATAAAATTATTGAGTTTGTTCAGATTTTTGCTTTACTTTTGTTGGGATTGGTTTTACTCTCTTGTCTATTCCTTTTAATTTGGTTTTGTTGCTGGCTTATTTTGGCTTTTATAGCCTTGTTGACTCCAAGTTTTTTTTTTCTTGCTTTAGCGGTAAGAAGATAATTAATAAAATTTGACATAACTGATAGATAGTTTTGAATCATTTAAATATTATGTTCTAAGTTCGAATCAGGATGTTTGTATAAAAAAAAAATTGTTAAGAGAGACAAAACTTATTTCGATGATCTTATGACTTTGAATGATTAGTCTCTAAACTATCAGTTAAGGAGATATATGGCCAAATTCTTTTTAAAAAAATAATGAGAATATAGTCATAGTTTTAGGCCAAAAAATAAAACACATAGCAGTCCAATGCCATAGCAACACCAGGATGCGTTTGGTTTGATGAAATGGGAGGTAGGAGAGACTTTAATGAGAATTTTCTCCTTTTGTTTTGTTTGGCTACACAAATGGAGGGGAAGGAAAAGGAGGGGAACTAAAAGTTTCCACCCCTCTCATTTAAATTGGAGGATTTAAAGAGATTGTTAGAACCCCTTGCATTTCCAACTATTCATTGAACTAAATGCTGCCTAGCTCTAGAATAAAATGCTGACGGTGGAAAAGTCTGTCTACGAACAATTGGCCAGAGGATTAGTCACGGAGGACTGGATTTAGAATTAAAAAACTAAAACAATATATATTTTTTATAATTTTCTTAGACAATGAAAAAATTCCGAAATGTTTACTTTTTATCACCACTAATGTAAATTTCTTGTTCTATTTACTTCTCTCGTGTCATCGGCTGCATCATCGGCTTCCCGAATATCATCATCTTCGCCCGTACATATCAATAAACAGAATAGAGAGGAGATCAAAATATCAAAATAATTATAAAAAATATCAGAGCAGCAAGAAATTTGACAGATGTATATAATATCTAAAATTAATTTTAAATAAGTAATTAGTACCTTAAAATATTTAAAAATATAATCAATACTCTGACCTAATTTTAGAGATGTAATTAGCACAAGTATATAATTATGTAATCAGCATCCCTAACTAATTTTAGAGGGGTAATTAATATATTAAAATATTTAAATTGGTACAATTTTACCCTTTTAATAATAAAAATATTAACTTTCGTTTGATACATTATTATTTAAAAAGGTTATATGTGTAATATTATTTTAATAAAATATATTAAATAAACTATAAAATTTCTCAATCTTAACATATGAATTATATACAATGATAATTTTAGAGTTTATTCAGTACTACTATTTAAATAATATGACATATGTGATTTTTTAATATTAATTATACTTTTAAATATTTTAAAATATTAATTACTCTTATAAAATTAATTTAATGTGATTACTTTCTTCCCATGCTTTCGCCCAAAAAGGGAGAATTTTATTTTGCTGAAATAACAAGGAAAATTAGAAGGACAGTTTTTTGGTGGAAAAGAAAATCAAGAACTGGACCCCACGATGATGTGAAGAAAACCAACCCTGAAAGAGAAGTGCCACCTCTATCCTTTCTTTTACTCGCGCATCTACGACCTCAACGTTGGTTTATAAATAGCAAGAAGCCTTCCCTTCTCATTGACACACAGAAAATTCAACTTCTCTCTTTTCGCTATGGGCTCACTCGGCAACATCGAGAACATGCCTCTGACTCTGAGCTCCAGGATCTCAACGGTGGTCCCGGCGACGCCACGGAACGAGCAAAACGGTGCGTACGAACTCCAGAACATGGATTTGCTCTTGAAGCTCCATTACATCAGAGCAGCTTATTTCTTCAGCAACGAAGCCGTCCAAGGTCTCTCTAACTACGAGTTGAAGAAGGCCATGTTCCCTCTGCTTGAGGCGTACTCTCATGTCTCAGGCCGGATCAGGAGATCCGAGACCGGACGGCCGTTCATCAAGTGCAACGACGCCGGTGTACGGGTCGCTGAGTCGTACTGTCACAAAACCCTCGCCGAATGGATCGCCGACGCTGGATACTCCATAGACGGCCTCGTTCACGACCACGTCCTTGGCCCTGATCTTGGCTTCTCTCCTCTTGTTTTCGTCCAGGTACAGTATACATCTTTTCTTAGATTTAATTTTTGGACTAAAATCTCTGTTCTTCTCGCTTGAATATAAAACTATTCATTTATCGATGCTCAAAACTTGCAATTAAATTTCGTACTTGTTATTGTCCGTGTGATTCATTTTTTTTGTTTAAAAGAAAACTCGATGTATTTGATGCATGTAGATTTGTGGTTTTGTTTTGTTCCTGTTGGCTCAGACTTCCAAAAAGTAGCCGGGCCCTCCGGTGCCCTGTACTGCTTGCCTCCATCCGTATTAATTGACAAAACGTTATATTCTTGAGCTATGGCAGGAGTTGCAATATTATTCTCAGATATAGAATGATACGATGATGAAGTAAATTGCTTCATTGATATTTGGCATAAATAAAAAACTGAATTAACGTTTTGCTACTGTTGTGATGTATGAAATCAGTTCACAAGGTTTCAGTGTGGAGGATTGACCGTGGGCCTCAGCTGGCCTCATGTTCTCGGAGACGCTTTCTCTGCTCTCAACTTCATCAATCTTTGGAGTAGGATAATGGCGGGTCAAGTGCCTCCCAGGTCTCTTCACGTGCCGACTCCTTCCAAACCTGAGCTTCCTCCTTCCGTCTCCGATAAGCCGATATCAGTGAAAAGGTCCGTCGATGTCGGAGAACACTGGCTAGTTGCAGATCACGGGAATGTCAAAAGCCACTCTTTCCGCCTCATGTCGAAACAACTCGATCATTTGGCAACAACAATCAGTACTTCTGCTGCTACTTCGTATTTTGAAATTCTCTCCGCTATAATGTGGAAATCTCTCTGTCACATAAGGGGGTCTGCTTCTGGGCTTAGTGCGGTGACGATTTGTACAAATGGATCTAAGCGGCAAGAGGATGAATTGCCAATCAATGGCTTGGTGTTCAGTAAAGTGGAAGCCGGTTTTGCGGTGGAGAAATCCGATGTGTCAGAATTGGCGATGCTGATTGGCGAGAAGAAGGTGATGGAGAATGTTATCATGGAAAAGATGGTGGAAGCGGATGAAGGAAAAGGGGATTTCATGGTTTATGGAGCGAACTTGACATTTGTCGATCTGGAAGGAGTTGAGTTTTATGATGTGAAACTGAATGGCCGGAAACCTATTCTGGCGAACTGTACTCTTCACGGAGTGGGCGACGAGGGTGTTGTCTCAGTGCTTCCGGCGCCAGAGGGAGATGTTAACGCTGAAGATGGCGGCGGTAATGGAAGAATTGTCACCGTGGCTCTTCCTCCGAAACAACTTGAACAGCTGAAGAATAAGCTGGAGAGAGAATGGGGTATTGTTTGAAGAAATATATACAGATGGTGCTATAAGAATGCTTGAGTTATAATGTTTCTCTAATTATAGTTTAACGAGTTAATGATATGTGGGTTGTTATTTGAGACTAACGAATCCATTACCCAGTTAACAAGATTAGCATGTAATGTAATGCGTTCATTATCCCCGATGATGAATTCACGAGTATGAGCACATTAATTTATTATATTGAAATTAAAATAATTGAGCAAGTACAGTAATTTTTAAGTCTACAGGGAGAAAAACACGATTGGGCGTCATTGGGAAGGAATACTCACTTCCAATGCATGTATTAGGGGCTCTAGTTGTGGATTCATTAATATCATGAGGATTGATTGATTCATGTTTTGGTTACAAGCACGTGCGAGGTTTGGCTGGTTTATGATTTAGTTTGATTTTGGTCTTTTGGTATGAGGTGGTTTGGTCTGTTGGGTGGTTTTGTACATAATTGTCATGCTCTTAATTGTGGTTGGTCTGAGTTTTAAGTGTACTCAAAGTTCTATAACTGTTTAATAGATTTTAATAGGCTTAAAGCCTATTTATACTTTCAAAACTTAATATATGAGATTTTTTTAAAGGTCTATACTATAATAAGTAAGCATTTAAAATGACTTTATGCCTGAGTCAAATAAAAATCATTTGCAAGGTTAGGGTTTAGATTTCTATTATAGGTTGAGGCTTGTTTAGCCGAAGTTAAGGATAAAAATATATTAGGCCTTTAATAAGAGCCTACAGCATGGCATGTTAAAGCATAATAAAACCAATTTATGTTTGTTAATTTAAATAGGTTTGACCTATAAGCCTACAAGCATTGCCTGTTTAATATTATTTAAAAAAATTAAAATAAAAATTCTTATAGTTTTCTTTCATTTTGAATTAGGTTATTGTGTTTTTTCTTATTGGAACATTTAACTTTGTACTGTTTGATCTATTAGTCTCTACTATTTTTTTTATCCATTCGGTTCACTGGAGCTTTGCCCCGACTACATCCGGATCCGACCCGCATCGCGCATCTAGCTATAGTGGGTGAGTCTCCTAACGAGAATTTTCTACATACGTCAAAACTCGAACTCGAGATCTCACTTAAACGATACCAAGTTGCTTACCACTCGGACTAACCTCTGTTAGTTATTAGTCCCTACTGTTAAACGAAGTGTGTGTTTGGATAAGATTTTAAAAATGGGCTTATGAAAAAATAGGCTTTTAGACAGCTTATGGAAAATGGGTTTTAGAGAAAAGCTTATAGAAAAAAAGTGGTTCTGAATAAATAAGTGTTTGGATAGTTATTTTTAGAATGATTTTTTATATTGATAAATTACTAAAAAGGGTATGATTTGATTAAAAATATGAGAGAGAAAATATGGTAGAGAAGAGAGAGGAGAGAGGGTAGAGGAGAGAGATGAGAGAGGGTGGATAAGAGAGATGAGAGAGGAGATATGGTAGAAAAGAGAGATGAGAGATTATATAAGAAAAAGTATGGATAATATAATAATTAGATAGTCTATAGGCTATTTTACTGTTCTAAAAGTTAGTTTCAGTAGTTTATTTAAAATTATAGTTTTAAATCATAATTTTACCAAAAAGTACTTATAGACAAATATAAATATTTATTTTAAAATTTTTATAAACTAAAATTTTACCTAAAATAGCTTATAAAATCATAATTTGGGGGTAAAACAAATGGGCCCAAATACTAACACCATTGACCAAAGCCAAACCTAGCCCATTTCTATCTCTGCCTGTAATAGAATCCACTAGAAAACGGAATGATTTTCTGGATATTTGTCCTTTTTGTCTTCTTCTTTTGAGTTAAATAATCTCTTATAACGATAGGTTAGGTTATTTTCTAGGGTTTATATAGGATTATAGGGAGGGAATCTGAGAATCGCTAAACACATTATTACTTATTTCAAAGGTCTTGTACTATTAAATATAATTATAAAAATCATTTTTAAGTTTTTAACTTTTTAGTATGTTTTTTATATCGGGCCAACACTCCCTCACTATCGTCCCCGGCTCCCCTGCAGGTGTGAAGTCCAGCATGACCCATTACATGCACACCCCAGGCCCACCTAAGCCCTTGAAGATGAGGTTTAATTTTGCCTATTATTTCAATGGATCATTTTTTTCATTATTTGCTTGGTCAGCAATTAAAATTTCCTTTGACATAATCAAAACCGGGAACCTTGTGCCACCGGTAATATTGCACCTATGCTTCTTCCCGTGCTTACGTAGCGGGATAATAAGCATGAAAAATGAAACCAACATAGATGTCTAATTCAGGCTAAAAACGATTTTCTTGATTTTTCTTGCCTATGATAACTATATATATACAGCCAAACAAATTATTGGATCCTTCTCCTTGATTCGTGCTACAGTTATGTGGTACTTGGTACTCATTTTAATACGAGGTCGACTTAATCATATATATATTCAATTTTTTAAATTTTAATCTTTGGTACTCAATTCCTTATTTTGTCTGATGGTTACATTTTTTACCAAACAATTATGTGAAATTGGTCTAAAGTAGATTTTTTCAGTCGTGAGATTATTCGTTATTTATGAATAATATGCCCTATTATTAGAATATGTATACTATATATGTAGACTATAAAAATATAAAAACATTTTCTTTGTTTGGGATGCATAAACCAAATTAATTCTAAATTCAGATTTTATGTTTGTTGGAGAGACTTTGGAGAAAAACATGATACACGGTGAGAAAATATCTCAAGTGATAACATTATCAAATAATCTGTTTTTACCAAAAAAAATCTATGGTTTACTGTAAGCCATAAATTTAAAGAGTTGCTTGCTGATGTTTAGCATGAAATCCATTTTTTTTTTGTAATATTTTTTTTTTATTTTTAAGCTATATTTATTAAAATTGAAAATATTAAAAACATTAATTAAATTTCAAGCGTTCACTTCTAATTTCCAAGACGAGCACGATGAATCCATTTTGCCCTGAACTACCCGCCTCCTCAATTTTTGTCTTCCACTACAAATATAAATCCCAGAGAAGGCGCGGGTTACAGTCGAATGTACGAATTCAACGGTCAGTGTGCACCTCCCTGCCTCTGTTTAACCTCTCTTCCGATTCTTTCTGCTAACCCAAACGAGCATCTTCGATTTTGACACAAAAAAAGAAGAAGAGCATTTTCGATATTCAGTGTAGTTTTTTGTTTTCTTTCTTTTCTACTTAGTTTTTAGGGTTTTGGCTGTTTTCTACCCTCGAAAAGTTGGGTCAGGGAGAGCGCTCTTTGCTTGTCTCATTCTTCTTTCGGCTTCGACGAGGACTTAACAATGATGGAAGATGACAAGAAGAGCAAGAAGGTCGCTTTGAGCGAGGAAGACATTGCTGCTCTCTTAGAGAAGTATTTCTTTTTTTCCCCCGGTAATTTTTGTATGTTTTGCGGGCTACTAGTGTGTGTATGTTACTATAATTTGATTTTGTTGCAATTCAGGTATGATGCAATCACCATTCTAACTTTACTTCAGGAATTGTCAAATTTAAACTATCCTGAGGGCAAGATTGATTGGAATGAGTTGGTAAAAATTACAGCAACTGGGATATCAAATGCTCGAGAGTGTCAGATGTTGTGGCGTCATCTTGCTTATAGTGATGACTTGACTGAAAATTTGGAAGACGGTGCTGAACTTCTGGTCTGTATGCCATTATCCGCATTTAAAATTTTTCTGTTTCTGCTAGTCTGTTGACGTCGCTGTGTTGCTGATATTTAAGTAAATCACTTGCAATTCAGAGTTCAAGATTTGACTATATTGGCGTGAATATACAGGGTAGAAGAGATCGTTTTGGCTTTAGAAATCCAGTGTTTTGCCAGGTTATAAATATTTGTGATTCCTACTTTGTAACAATATTCTTCTGTTTTTTTCCCAATGTTAGTGTATTACCTTTTCTCTGTGGGCTTTATGAACTCTTTGAATGAAATAGTCATGAAAACATGGTCTTTACTTTGATAGGGGCACAATGGCGTGTGATTCGTGTAGTCAATTGCATCTAGTGAGATTAGGTTTCTTCTTCTTGTTGTATCAATCCTTGATGTTTATCTTTCTGCCTTCCCACCCTCTTTTCCCCTCTTTTCATCTCGTTATTCTTTGATTAATGCTTGAATCGCCCCCTCATTTATGTGGAAATTTACTTGCAGGACGACGATGGTGACTTGGACAGTGACATGGAAGTGGTACCCCGTATAAACAATGAGGCTGCATCGGAGGCTTCAGCTTGTGTGAAGGTGGATAACAATTTTCCCAATTGCCATTTTTATTGATAAGCCTTTGAGCCTTTTTTTTCCGGAAAAACTTGCTTTATTGTCAGATGATTAGGCTTAGCATACAAATACAATAATGGCCTTGGAACTATTTCTATATGTTCACCTCCTCTTGACTGTTGTAAAATCCAATAATTCAGCTTTTGCAAATTGCTTTCAGCCTTTTTATTCTTTATAGTGGTAACAATGGTGTTAAAAATGAATTATTTCAGATCAATATTTGAATGGAGCACGGTTCTCTTACTGCATATGCAATTTTAAATGACTTCTATGGCTAAGCTCTCTCGCTTAAGAAATGTGCGAAGAGTTTATGCTCTGTGATTTGGGAACAATACACACACATCTGATGATAGATATATGGCAATCCAATATTGCTTATATGTTTATATAAGAATGAATTTTCGTTAAAAAAATCATTCTAAATTGTGTTGGGAAATTGTTTCGTAGATTGATTATTAAGTTGAAACACTCAAACTTGGATGGATATGAATGATGGTTTGGCTCTTCATTTTTTCATCCTTTTTAACTTTCCCCCCTCCAATATTCTTGTTTTAAAATGCAACTTGAAATTTGAGTTTATTTTACAGACTTGTGTCAATATTTTTCGGTTAATCTTAAATTCCCCTTGAACATTTTAACTGCAACTTATTTAGCCTGCTTCTACCTCGTTTTCTAATTTGGAGTTATTATTTCTTGCAATTTACTTCATCAGCCTATGGTGGCTGTTGCGGCTTAATTTTTTGTTGCATTTGTCGATGTGAATTTGGAGTATCCATGCATATTATACTCCTTTGTGGAGGTGGTGTACCAAACTTGTGATTATCATTGTTACATAATTACACTATTTTGATGGCTGTTCATCTTATGCACTTTGTGGATGTACTGGTTCTCCATAAAAATAATCCATTTTCTGGGGTTTTGTTTGAATGTATTAGGAGGAGGAGGAGGATGACTGTGATAGTTTTTGTTCTTCAGTTGTAATCATTTTGTGACGTGGAATTGTTTATTGATTAGGTTATGATAGCTTCTGGTTTGCTTAGTGAAATGGGTCCTAGTAGCTCTACAATTGAAGCTCCGATGACCATAAATATTCCAAATTGTCATTCATCTACAAATCCTGAGGAAAATATAAAGCCCTCAAACTTGATACAAGGAACAAGTGTTATTTTTCCTGTTACTGTTCAGAGACAGACACTACCATCTGGATCTGTGACTGAAGGTGTAGAAGCCAAGGGAACAACTGGTGGCAAATTGTCTTCCAAAAGGAGAAGAAAAGCGTGGTCAGAAGAAGAGGACAAGCAACTACAAGCAGCTGTTCAGAAATGTGGTGAGGGAAATTGGGCAACCATGTCGAAAGGAGATGACTTCCCTATCAAAAGAAGTCCTACACAGTTGGCTCAGGTGGGTTTTATTATCGTAAATGGTTGTGAATTATATGGCCATTCTCTATTTAATCATCCTATCATATGGTCCCTAAGTACATCATGTTTGCCAATGGCACTATGGATTCATAGTTACAAGTATATGCTCATGCTTCTTTTGTCCATTAAGATGGTCATGGATATTGTAAGAAAGAACAGAGAAGACAATAGGTAAAGTTCTTCAAAATCATGTTCTCCTTTATTTTTGGATTTAGTGCCGCCTTTGAGTTAGTTAGTATTTTTTCTCAAACCTGCTTCCATTGCCATAACAATTTTTTTTCCATTCAAACATTTTGCAATTCTTTTTGTCTCAAGTCTTTCTTTGTTGGACCTCATAAGAATGATATTGATGACATTTAAGCAGTAACATTGTGCTCTTGTTCCCAGTCTTGCCTTGGTAGGCATTCAAGCAAAAACAGTTTACTTCCAACTCTTTTCTTTTCCCATCCTATTCCTTCATGAATTCTATTGTTCTTTGTCCTCCTCCAAACCTCCCAATGGGTATTTGCAAGGCATCCAAACAGTTCTCAATGGATATTGAGTTTATGTTGTTTGAGGAGCGGGGGAGGGAGCTATGGGCATTTGACCATGAATAGGTGAAATCAGTTTATTTAACATATGGGAAGTTTCAAGCAAATAAATTTCCAGTGCGCATGCTTAATGTATAATTTGTGAATTTCCGTTGAAGGGGTACTATAAGCGGACCCCAAAAGTGAGAACATTCCATGAAGGTTATAGAAGTTGATAGCAAGAAGAGTAAATGAAAAGCATGTTTCTTATTTTACTTTTTTTCCTTGTATATATAGATTTTTATATTTTTTGTTTTCTCAATTTGCTACTTTGTGTTGATACTGTACTCTATCTTGAACCTTACTGTTTTACGCAAATACATGCAAAACTTCTGTGATGATATTGTATAATACAATATTTAACAATTATTTATTCTCTGTTCTAATGTTTTTTTTCTTCTCTGCCCAATCCCTTTAAGACAAAGCCTTTTGTTTATGCGGTTGTCTCCTTGTAGGGAGAGCACATTACTTTAGAGGGTTTTGCATGTGATCAAGATTGATGAGGTTCATATATCTTATGGATCATATGTTAAAGTCTTATGTGATGTTTTTTAGTTACCATAAATTGGAAATTACTAAATGCTGTAATTTTTAGTGTGAATGAGTCATGGGGTTAGTAACGCCATTGCCACTGCAATTATTTTGATAATGCTTTGATAATTTGAAGCATAGAAAGCAAATAACTATGAATGATTAAATCCAAACTTATTTAGCATATTTTACATTTCAATCATATAAATTCAATTCAAATATGTATGTTTAGTTCATAATTTATGATTTTCTTAATTTCTATTAATGGTATTTAAACAGAATGTAAAAGATTTGGACAGAAGGAAGGAAAACCATCCTGGCAATGCGCGGTTTTTGCTGTGATTTGGAAAGGAATGCTCGTATCTTTAGAGTTGTCTCTTTGTCTATAGATTGCCTTGGATAGAATTTTTGCGGCCTCTCTTTGGTGTTCGGTTCCCAGCATTTTAAGGAGCAACTTTACGTTTAGAGGAATTGGGTGGCTTCGCTGCATGACTGCATTTTTACCATTTCTTGTTTTAGTACTTTATTTTAAGAGATCTCATCCTCCTCATGTATTTTTCTTCCATCTTAGTAAATATATTTTTTTTATGAGGAATGACTTTCAGTTGGCACATGAAAATTATTAAAGTTGGCAACTAAAAGAGTAAATTCTATGGATGAATTATTTGTTACAAAAATTTTGGTACTGTACATCATTTTTGTTGTGAATTTAATGGTTAATTGATTATAATAATGCTTTATCTTGAATTTAATATGGATTTTATGCTTTAGTGATATACTTTTTTGGTATTTATATGAATAAATAGTAAACATCTATTTGACAGCTGCATTTGCCCATGAATAAATTTTGTTTTTGTTGATATTTGCATTTTACTTTACAAATTGTCATGGTATATCCAAATAATTGCAGAGGTGGAGCATTTTACGGAAGAAAGATGGCACTACAAATTCAGGAACAAACTTGACCAGCTCGCAGTTTACTGCTGAACAATTGGCAACTCGTCACTCATTATCTTTAGCCCTTGATATGCCATTAAAAAAATTAACTGCTCCTGGAACAATTGATCCTGGTGATTGTCTTTTCTACTTTATAAGCTTCTAATCAAATCTCAAAACTTTCAAATTGTCTATCCTTCAGTTCTCGCTTATCTTCATTCCTCTAATCGTCCATTGGATCTTATAGATTTTGTATTCTCATAACCTTCTTTAAAACTTGTTATGCTGCTGAGAATTGAACCTTGGACTCAGTTTTAGTATCATGTACTTCATTAGTAAGCTTGCATTGACCCCTTGATAATTGTTTTTCCTAGAGGAACATGAACCAAATCAAGAGAATATAAGAAGATTTTCATGGTTAAGTTGGGATTTTTGTTCAAGTTTATTCATAAAAAGAGGAAACATTATGCTAAATGCTAGATTCTAGTGTGGTTAAGAACTCCGATAAATGTTAGAGGGGATGACGAGATATCTTAGTGAAAAACTGAAAAATTGAAGGAAAGAAAGAAACTTACATAGCCTTGAACATGCAAGAAAGTTGCGTATACTCTTTGCATACCTATAAGACATTCTTTAGACAAACTAAGAACAAAAGACCATGTACCACAAACTTAATACCTTGTATGATTTTGCATCAAACAGTGTCACTTGGTTTTACAGCTTTTGTGCCAGATGTGTAAAGCTTTCAAATGTCATCAAATAATGTCACTTGGTCTGAGATATTGATGTGTCTAGATGACTTCTTTTCTTGCCTTTAATTTTCTAATTTTTTTCCTTCGGTTTTTAGATGCCCGTCCAATTGCCGGAGATTTCTCTGTTTTGAACATGATTGATTTTACTTATTTTCCATTATTCTTTTTATAGAGATGATATTGTCATTGTGTGAAATTTTTTGTGGTAATAATCTTCTTGTTGCATATAGCAATGATAATATAACTTTCTATATGGACAAAATTTAGGTCAAATTGTTTACATCCATTAGGCCAAGTTCTATGTTGCTATTGTTAATTGGTAAGATGTATATGTGTACTTGCAAATTCATCTATATTAACACTTATAATTTTTTGTATTTGTTTTTATAATATAAATTAATATTTATAAATTTTCATGTGGACATTTGTTATTTTGCTATTGTTAGTTGTTAAAATGTGTATGTACACTTGTAATGAACTTAACCTAATGAATATAAGTAACTTGACCTAAATTTTGTCCTTTATATATATATTGTTGACAATATTAACAAGATGTGAAGAGTTTTGTTTCATGAATTACCCGGAATTGCAAGTACTATTTGTGGCTTATTGATTGATGTGATGACATAGTCAATGGAATTATTGATAAGGGCTACCTCTATTTGAACTGGTTGCAGCTAGGACATCATTAAATGCATCAATTATGAACCCTGTGCAACCTTTTAATACTGCTGAAGCTTCAACAGTTCAGAGCAGTTCTGGGCCACCTCAGCTTCCATCTCAACAACCTGCATTGGGTCCTTCTGCTTCCTTAGCAAATTCTATAGTCCCTGAAAGAACAATGCTGATGTCAAATACAAGTGCTGATGCTGCTGTAAGAGCTACTGCAGTTGCAGTTGGTGCGCGTATTGTCTCCTCGGCAGACATTTTGTCAGGGCAAAAGGCTACTGAGGACAAAAGCGCTGGACAAATTATGCCCACAGGCAATTCTTCAATGAGGCTGTCCGCATCTGCTGGTTCTGTCATTCACCCAAAAGTTCTTATAAATCCAGTTGTTTCTCCTAAAGCTGTTGCTACTGCACCTCCTCCTTGCACTACTGCTGTTAAATTTGTCTCCCCATCGGGTGAGAGTACTTCTAATGCCCATAGCTCTGTGGTCAATAATCTTCCCTTGGAGCAAGTTAATCCTAACCAAGAATCCAAAGTCTCTAATTCTGGTGTTGAAACAAAGGCGAGGAACCAAGTTGATGAGGCACCAGTCACAGAAAGTATACCTAATGAGGAGGTTTTAGAGAATAAACCAGTTTCACAAAATTCAGGAGAGCCGGATGAGCAGGGAGTAGTTTGAGAATAAAATTTCATGACAGCATTCTTGACTTGACCATGTTTTGCGCTGATGGTAAGCGAGTTTTGTGCTGCAATATGTCAAGTTTTGAAGATCAGGCTTGAAAGATAAATTGGAATATTGAGCCAAGCTGTGGTATAGAACGAATGCAACAAAAAAAATCTGGAATTGTAGAGCTATTAAAATTGTTGGAGGTTTTGTCACAAGCCTGTGCAAATAGTAGTTTTTTGGGAAATGGAAATTGTAATTATAGTTTTGCAGCAATTGTTTGAGAGCTGTTTCGTAGTTTGTAGAACATACACATCTGTAGTATCTTTGTAAGAGCTATCTGTCGCTGTTATATTCTGACATTCCCTTTGAAGGGGTCAGTTACTTTGTTAAATTAATAGTTTGATTCAGAGAGATAGAATTAATAGTCATTACGTTGTGATTCTCCATGACTAATCATTCCTCGAAGAAATCATTCGTGGCAGAAAAGTTACTTGTAAAAAATTCATGTCTGTTTTTCTTGCCTACTTGAAAGGCATTTTTGACTAACTAGATGGGTGTCCGATAATAATTATAAAGAGAAAAAAATAAAAATCGGCACAACACTTACTCGCATGACTCGATAAAAGGCTGTATCATTCATGGCGCATATAAATTACTATCTTCACGTACGAGATGATAAAATTTTTAATATATGCATTCTTCCAAGGAAACGTTTTAGCTTCAAGTTGATGGTTTTGTTCTACGTTGAGAAGAAACCAACGCTTTATGAAACACCTCAATAACTTTCACGTTCTTTTGTTGATCACAATCAAAGGGGAGGTCGAAAATCAAGGCCGAGTAAGGTACTCGAGGAGAAGGAGACGGAGATAGAAGCTGCTTTATATGGGGGCATTTTCATGAGTTGCTTCGAGATGACTGAAATCTGGATTCACACGCGCGAAAATCGACTGCTTCTGCTTCTTTAACTTAGCTCCGAACAAAAGTGACCTTAATGGTATTCGATAACGACCTGACGATGATTGCTTGATCGGCGAGTGAGTGCTAACTTCAAATGCTTGATCCAGTTCTTCTAGAGTCTTATCGACTTCAACTTTCAGCCTCTTCACAAGACTCAGACCTGCTTGCAGTTCACTAGCAACCTTATTGTTCTCCTGTTTCATATGGAGAACCTCACCTTGAAACTTAGCTGCCTGATATCCGCTCAACTCCGAATCTGCAATGGCGACTCTTGATATTTCGTCTTGAATGTTGCATAAGGATGAATATCTACCGTGCAAGTCGTCCTGCAATGTTGAGTTATTTTCAAGCCAAAGTGATAATTCAGTTCTGATCTCTCTCATGTGTCTGAAAATTGGCCGGATTTCAGATTGTAAGGATGGCTGCTTAGAATTTGAATTCTTGTTGTGATCCTTGACTTTCTCTAGCTCTGCCTGTAGGTCCTGTATGGAGTTCTGGAACTTCTGAATCTGGTGAACCGAGGTGCTAAACCTTAACCAAAACTCTAGATTCTCCTGGAGCAGATTGTCGAGGTCTGAGCGGAATTTCTTTTCCAGATTTGAAAGAGGTTGGCACTTAGAAACCTGATTTGCCCGGAACTTTTCTGCGTCCTCAATTTTGAAAGAGTATTTTATGTTTTCAGATGAGCTCCGAATATGTCGTCTGCTTTCAATCGGGTAAGTAAAAGATGTTCCTCCAGGATTTGCATCCAAATTTAATGATGAAATTTCAGAGTCGCTTGAAAGAAGATCTTGTAGCGGAGTAAATTTATATTCCGTGGCAGCTGTATATGGATTTTCATATGAATTTGTTTCTGAAACTAGCTTCTGTTGTAAAATGTTAATCTCTTTATCCTTAGTGGCTAGAGCACTCCTCATTTCCCTCACCTGAAGTGCCAACTCAAAAATACCGTCTCGGTTTTTCTTCTCCACATCACCGAGCTTCATCCTTACATCCTTGTAGTTCCTTAAAGTTGATGGGTACTCCTCCAACAGAATCTTCTCTTTATCATCCAGCCCACTGATAAACATCTGTCTCCAGTTTGGTTCATCTTCATCACCACCCCGAAAATCCTGCGGTTCTGTGTCCTGGTTACTTACTGTCTTAGATAAATCATCATTCTCCTGACGTCCAAGTTTTTTTATCCTTTCAGAAATAAAATTCATATTTTCGCTCAAATTTGACTTGTTATCTTCATTTTTGACCTCACCACTTGGATTTGCGGCTTCCTCTCGCTTCTTCTCATTTGTTATTTTGACATCAGCAGATTTCATCCTGTAAAGTTCTGAGTTTTCTGTCTTCTCATCTAACTTGACATCATGCAATCTTTCAGAAAGATGTTCAAGATTACAACTAGCTTCCGTGAAGTGTGTTTGGAGGCTATTGTTTCGGTTTTTAACATTTTGGTTGAGATTTTTGACTCTCCTCAGCTCCTCCTCCAATTCATTCAGCTTCTTGTTCATTTGGTCTGAACCTTCTTTCAAAATTTCGTTGTCCTCTTCCAAGCTCTTTATATTTGTCTGAAGATCATCTGTTTCTGATCTCAGTCTCTTTACCATGCCAGTCTGAGAGGAAACTGCAGTTTCCAGGGAGACAACTTTATCCACGAGTTCATCAATTCTCTCTACCATTTCTGCCATAGAGAGAGACCTACTAGAATCTCCCACAAGTTGTTCCTTAATCTTCTTTCTCAATTGATTCACATCTTGTGCCTCTTCTTCTAAGCTAGCTTTTTCTTCTTTGTTCATCCGTTCTTCTCCTTCTGTCTCAGATTTGTCTCCAACATCTGGGTCCAGGTCTGTCTGATTCATATGCTTACAAATAAATTGATCTCTGAGCGCTTCAAACTTCTCATGAGCTTGCCTAACCCTCTCATATTCTACTTTAGCTTCTTCGGACGATTTTGCTTGTATCTCTTGCAGCTTCGCCAAGGTCTCCTGGCACGACCTCAGAGCAGTGGCTGCCATTAAAGTTCTTGCATCGTTATCTTCAATGACTGTGCCAACCCCATACACATCCTGCAAGCAACAAACTCTTTTTTGCATTGCCTCAATCTGGTCTTCAATCTCCCAATGCTTTTCATAGGACCGTTCATACAAGCTCCTCACAAACTCTTTCTCAGTTTGCAGTGCCAGAATTTCCTTCTGAAGCTTGTCAATTTCTGCAAGTGCTGCATCCTTGCTCAGCCCTGAAATTGGAGTTGTAGTAACAGGTTTTGCAGAGCTGGTAATCCTCCTCAGTGATCTCTTCCGAGAGATTAACATAGATTGGCTTCTATAATCTCTCTTGGGAATCTTGGGAACTTTAGGAGTGCTTGCTTTAGGCGTTTCTGGACTGTCATGATCATTAATTGAAGGTTTTCTTGGGCCCTTTTCTTCATCTTCATCTTCATCCATGGGATACTGAACTCGTTCTGGGAAGCAAGACGCAATAGTGCGGTTGGCACATTGGAGCTCTCTTGATAGATGATCATACTTCTCGGCCAATGATTTATACGCCCGGAAGGATTCTTCGACAAATCCTATGAGCTCTGGTCTCCTCCTGTAGTACATTTCTGCCCTCTTGGCAAATGAATCCCCTTCGTCATCAAGGATTTTGAGGGTCACCGCCACCTTCTCCTCCATTTCTATTGTTAATTTTATTTGCAGTATTATTAACAATAAACTTTTTATTCAGAACTGAGCCAAAATATCTGTTTCATCATTCTTCGTACGCTTATTAAATGATTATTCTCAGATCATGGTAACTCGTTAAGATTTTCCTAGATCAAA
Source organism: Leucaena leucocephala (assembly GCA_037074615.1). Taxonomy (NCBI): domain Eukaryota; kingdom Viridiplantae; phylum Streptophyta; class Magnoliopsida; order Fabales; family Fabaceae; genus Leucaena; species Leucaena leucocephala. The sequence goes on along the minus strand of CM073540.1, from coordinate 2,636,697 downwards.
TCTTTTTTGCTTCGAGTCTCAATTGGATCATCAATTTACACCTCATTATATATTTTACTCATTCAACCAAAATGTACGTCTAATTCTGATTGACGACGAATGTGAAAAGAATGCATGCTATTTACGTGTATGTTGATTTGCATCGGGAAGCTATTTGACAAAAATCTCCGTAATTTCCATATGATCAGGGAAATGAAGCAGATAAATCAGAACGTAGATCATGCTCAAATTGCCATAAAGTGCTATAAGGCGTACCTTGGAGACTGTGTTCCAGCCATTTTGACTGCTTTGTCCTGACATGGCTTGCCCACCACCATGTATAGGCATTGGTCGCCGCCCTTTGCAACATCTTAATCTCTCTAAAATATAAGAATCAAACACATGCAACCCATTGACTCTAACGAATAATCAGATCGACCGCGGTTATATAGAGATAAGCAAATTATGGCACAGAAAAATAGTTAAGATCAGTGAAACGCTACGATTTTTTTGATAATGGTGGTTAAAGAAAAAACTGACGAAAAGAGAAACGATGGTTACTGAAAATGTATTCTTATGAGGCAGAGATGGAGAGGAGGATTCTTCGCTACAACCACTGATACAGACGCAAGGTGTTGGACCCTTGAAGAGCTCAACTTTTGGTTTACATACGTGCCGCATATTGAATTATTGGTACGTATCTTAACCTTCTCTCATTTTGTTTGTTTTTTTAAAAAAATTATAGAAAAAAACTCTAAAAAATAATAAATATTAAAATAAGATATTATGTTAATAATATTTAATTTATTATTTTTAATGTTTTATCAATTGTTGGTAACAGATTTAATTTAAAATTTATCATTTTTATAGCCTTTTTCTATTATTTTCTCTTATGTTTTTCCAAACAAATTTGCCAATTTATGCAATTAATTCAATTAATTTTAAAAGTATTATTTATTTTTTATGCAGTTTAAATGCTGGATGGAATATTATTTCGTGCCAGATACATGGAGGACGTTGCCATGTTATTTGGAAAGTCAATAATAATTCTACATTTTAGATTATCGAGAAAACGGAAAATCACTTTTCTTAGTTAAAATAAATTGACTTCCGGTATGGCTGTTACTTGTTATATGAGCAACCTTCTAACAGAAAAATGAGAAAATGATCGGATCCAGAAAAAAAAGGGACAAGATATATTCTCATTAAAAATTTGTGTTCAAATTTGAGAAATCAAATTAGTTTTCGATGTTTTTTTTTATTTTGTTTCATTTATTTTGTTGCTTTTCAAATAATATTATGAATTACTTCTAAGTTCTAAATGCAGTTTGGAAAAAGGTTAAAATATTTAAATAAATTTAGTGTAAGAACAAATTAAAAAATTTAGAATGTGCTTGAGTTTTATTACGGTGACGCATAAAAGAGAAATTTACAAACAAAAAAAAAGCAAAAAAGTTATATGGACCTACCGATACTTTGAAATCTTTCTAACAAATACGTATGCAGGAGAGAGTGTTGAGAGCTCATCTCATCTTGCGTTTGTGCGGCATACATATGATTATATGCTATATTCTATATGGCTGAATATAGTGTGTCCACATGCATATGCATATAGCATATCATATACGTGCATGAGGGCTTCGATGCGATATAGCACGGCTTATAGATGCATGAACATATGTTGGTGTCCTTTGTGTGCATATGCTTTTATGTATCTTTACTGTTTATGTATTTTTATCTAAGTTTATGTCATATTTACAATTAGACTGATTCGATGCTACATATGGTAATAATAAATAATGGATTCTAAAAATTCAAATGAGTAGGCCGAAATTACAAAGGTATAATCATCATTTTATAATATTAAACTAATTTTAACCTTTTTTTTTTTTTGGGCCCCTTAAACCAACTTGGCCTTATTATTTGGTAGGCCGGGCGGTTCACCCAGGCGGCCAGCTTCCTCATTGGCCTTCATAGCAGCGGGAATAGGATCAGCGACGGATCCGGTTGGCTCACACAACCTTTACGGGTTGGTCCGAGTGGTAAGCGGCTCGATATCGCTTAAGCGAGGTCTCGAATTCGAGTAGCTCCGGTGAACCGGGTAAAAAAAAAAAAAAAAAAGAAGTTAAAACCCTTTTCAACTCAACTCGGAACAGCCGTCATGGAGTCTGCTACTGCTCTGTCTTCAAGCTTCGTTTGTACTTCTCTAGCGTCCTCCTTCTCCGGCTCCTCTGTCTGTCTCTAGAACTCGACCTCGCTTTCCATTTTTCTCCAGAATGAAGGGTATCTGTGCATAAAAAAAATGCACCTCAGCCGAACTCACCCAGCCGAAGGAAACTAAGCTATGGGGTGGCCGATTCGAGGACAGTATCACCGATGCCGTTGAGAGATTCACTGAATCGATCTCCTACGATAAGCAGCTCTACAAGCATGATATCATGGGAAGTAAGGCTCATGCGACAATGCTAGATCATCAGGTAATCGTTTGTGTTTCTGCGAAATTTTATTTTTGGGGAATGATAAGATTGCTCCTTTTGGCATTGTCTTGGATTTCTACACATCTTCCCATCCTCATCAAAAAATGGGGGGAAATTGCATTCTTTATGACAATGTATGATCACCGCTTTCGCTGAATTAGAATGATCTTCAAATGGAGATCGAACTTCTTTTAACATGGAAAATACATTCCATTGTTAACTTTTTAAATGTCTTCTGCTTCAAGAAAAAAAAAAAGTGGAATTCAAATGATGTTGCATTGAGTGATACGTGATTGTGGTCCAGGGATTGATGAGCATCAGTGATAGGGATCGGATTATTGAAGGTCTTTATGAGATAGAGAGGCGCATAGAAAATGGTGAGTTCAATTGGAGGACTGACCGCGAGGATGTCCATATGAACATTGAAGCCGCGCTTACTGATATGACAATACTATCATTTTACTCATTTTGGTGCCCGAAGCAGCATTTATACAATGTATAAAGTTGATTAAGAAAAGGGGAGAAAAGGTTGCCCAGGCAGCATTTGCATCCCACATGATGATAATTTTAACCCCTAGAAAATGTAAAGGAACGGTGAGTTTGGGAAAAGTTGATGTGCTGATATATTGAGCCTAGTATGAGATATTCTGGAATTCCGTAATGGGATTAATGCATTCTCATTATAACAGAAATGCCTTCACTTGCGTAGGCTTTTCTGTTAATTTACCATTTATAAATTAAAAGATCCATTACATGCTTCGGAATATAAATTTTGAATCTCTGGATTTACTTCAGAAGCTTATTTTTGGTCTTAACTCTGAAAATGTTGACTTTTTACATTTTTGGGCATCTAACCATTAATTGTATGTATTGCTTTATTGCAGCTTGAGCGCGATGCCGGTCGCTTAGCAGATTGTAGGGCTAGGATGAATTTCTGCCCATTAGGGGCTTGTGCATTGGCTGGTAATGGGCTCCCCATTGATCGATTCATGACCTCAGATGCTTTAGGATTTACAGCTCCATTGAGAAATAGGTATGTTGCTTCATTTTAAAAGCTTGCCATTGCTACTTGGTATTCTGCCTGCAAATGAATATATTTTTCTCTTCTGACTGATTGCGTGTTTTAAATTTATGTAGTATTGATGCAGTTTCAGACCGGGATTTTGTATTGGAGTTCCTTTCTGCCGGTGCCATCACAGCAGTTCATCTTTCTCGGCTCGGTGAAGAATGGGTATTGTGGGCTTCTGAGGAGTTCGGATTCATCACACCAAGTGACTCCATTTCAATTGGAACTAGCATAATGCCTCAGTAAAAGAATCCAGATCCCATGGAACTTGTGCGTGGGAAGTCTGCCCGAGTCATAGGAGACTTGGTTACTCTTCTCACTCTGTGCAAAGGACTTCGCATGCTTATAATCGTTATTTACAGATTGAAATTTATGTATTTGCAGGACGAAAAAAATAGCTTCGATCTTCTATTTTGAGATGTCATATACCTTGGTTTCTTGCCCAGTGCATAATTTTGCCGAGGAGATAGCTTGATGTGCCAGTTCACAAAAAATTATAGTATCACCTTTGCTTTCATGAACTGTTGTTTGCGCGTTTTGTACCCACATTTATTATTTATTTTTAACCCCTTACAAAAAGCATTTTCTTTCTGGAGACAGGAAGACAAAGAACCTGTCTTTGACATTGTTAAAACTATTCTGGGTATGCTTGAGGTATCTGCTTAGTTTGCACAAAATGTTTCATTCAATCACGAGAGAATACAAAAGGCTTTACCTGCTGGTCATCTTGATGCAACAACACTTGCTGACTATCTTGTCAAAAAGGTTAATACGTGTGTACTGCTTGGTCATTTGTGATTTGTGAAATTAGTATTCTGTAGAAGTTATTGAAATTCATGGGACTGAAACATGCATAAACCTGGTAAAATATCAAAGGCAAGAGGCATGATACTGTCCCTGATTCCCTGCTCAAATTTGAACCCCCACCTGAAATTCAATCCACATTGCCTGCCACCAGCTGTCTTTGTCCAGTCACTACTTCCTTCGGATGAGGAGCAGAGGGGAAGCTTGTTCTCCCTCCTTTCCTCCATTTCTCTGCATTGGCTCCCTACCAAAAACCATTTCTTTGCATCAGAAATTCAAGCAACTGAAATCCATTTGCCACCGCTTTTTCTGAACTAACACAACTCATAAGACTAGTGTATAAAAACTTAAAAGTCTTAATTATCACTAACTTCTTGTTTTCCTCCTGCATATTATTCCGTTTTCTTTTTAATTACCCCCGTTGTTTTGACATACAGGAAGTCCCATTCAGGACATCTCATGATATTGTAGGAAGAGTTGTTGCCTTGTGCGTGTTAAAGAAATGCCAACTTCAGGACCTGAGTCTTGATGAGCTGAGGAGCACAAGTACTGCTTTTGACGAGTATGGATATGAATTTCTTGGAGTAGAAAATGCAATAAAAAAATTTAGCTCCTATGGTTCCACAGGGTCGGCATGCGTAGCCAGCCAACTAAATTATTGGGTAACAAAGCTTGAAATCCGATGAGGGTAGTGACTATCATGAATTTCTCCCCACAGTGGGGGCCAATTGTTGAGTTATAAGATTTAAAGAACATGCAATATGATATTATCCACAGGGTTAATAAAGCATCATATCGTTAGGTAGTTATGAGGATGATATCTTGAAATCTAAATTTTATCATGCTGTATGTAAATCTAAATTGTGTAATTCATGAGTCATCTAAATTTTAGAAACTCACCAACCGGGGTTAATTCGAGTGGTAAACGGTTCGGTATCGTTTAAGCGAGGTCTCGAATTCGAGCCTTAGCGTATGCAGAAAATTCTCGTTGGGAAACTCATCTATCATAACCAGGTGCGTGACGCGAGTCAGATTCGGATGTAATTGGGGTAAAATTCCGATGAATCTGATGAAAAAAAAATAGAAACCGATCCCATCATTCCCGGCCTTTGAGCCCTGTGCTGCTTGGATGCTACATGATCTCGTCAGGAATTTCGGCATCTAATGGTTTGACCGAAAAAATATAATCAAACAATTATGTGTAACATTTTTTTATCAAACATATTCACATCTAGCGCAGAGGCTTATAGTTGATCAATAAGCTCATTCTATTGAGTTAAAAAAACTATAATCAAACAATGTCTAGCATGTTTTGCTTTGGTCAAAAATTGGTTAAAAGGCCACGTGGCTCGGGACTTATGTGTCCAGTCACGATGAATCGTAAGTCAGACTCTAGTCTTGTTTATGTGGGTACAAGTACTTGAGTAATTATTCTATATGGTGAGAACTGACAAAACCATCTCATGATTTATTGCACACCTGTTCGTTGATAAAGGATGAGATAAACATGAACTCGCATTACACACTAGACAACACAAACTTGAAACTTCCGTAACCAAATCGAAAGGGCCCCACATTCTCTCAATCGCACTTGTTAGCTGGAAATTCCAGGACTGTACCAAATAACTACACTAACATTGACACTCCTTTTCAACACCCAGGGAAGGAATTCGTCATCCCCTTTTAACCAAAGGTCCCCGCAAAATGAATGCGACGACTTTTAAGTGAAAAAAAAAATCTTGCATGCTTCAGGCTGATGTGGCCCGTGTCACCAACCTGTTTAACCTTGGGTGTTTTTGGGGGGCAGTATGACGCTATCTTAATCTTCATCGGGGCGGTTGGTACTTTCTGGTATGGAGGAGTGTGGATCCTTGGTATCTAGTTGAATGGTAGGCTTCTTCCAGTTCTTTTTCTTGTCGGGTATCTTAGCATTCAAATCATCCTGTCACGAATTGTCCCGCCGATTACGGAACCAGTTAGAAAACTGACAACATATAATAATAATAATAATAATAAAACGAAGAAAATGAGAGTCAGCACACATAAAATTGGCGGCAACAGAAACAAAGAGAACGAATATTTTTCTCATGAGGATATTCAGGTTGACATCGGATATACAAGGTTTAAGCAAGGACAAATATGCAAATGGTAATTAAAGGGAAAGCGAAAAGAAAAGAGAGCCCGTAGAAAATGAACCAGAAAAACCCGTGGGTCAAGGATGGAGAGTACCAGCGAGTTCTGAATGTCACACAATGGCTTCTTTTTGCGTCTCAGGTTGTCCCTAACGGCAGCAGGTTTCTCAAGAAGTGCACTTTCGAGTAGTTTTGCACCTTCAGAAGCGATCATGCTTCCAGCTGAAGCAGTCTTAACATTTTCTGTATTTTCTGATTTTGGTGGTTCATCTGCCGCCAAAGGACTCAGTTCTCTATTTGTGCACTTGAAGCGTGTACAGCCACATGACGTTCTGCAGCTTTCTCCAGCAGACCGGCATCTGCATTTATTGGTCTTACACAGTGACTTTTTACTGCATGAGCAGCACAGCCCATCAGATTTACCACTCTTCGCCTCTGTTTCACTGGAGAGGTTCATTTCAGGTGTATTCATTTTTTCTTCTAGCTTGTCATGATTACCATCAGAGAAAAGGGGCCGATCCAGATTCTGCAGTTCAACATATATCACATTAAACGTAATTAAGACTTCAAACTCGAACAAAATTCATATTGCCACCTACGGAACAATGTGTGCCTAATTCCTTTAACAGATCCTGTGTGAAGTCAATGGTACAAACCTGCAACTCATCCTTGTGATTAAGCTTCTTTTGTAAACGCAACTGCCTAAGTAGACAATCTAGGCCATTTACTTGTTCCTTCAGATCTTGAATATCTAAATCTTGCTTCAAACTGTCACAATCTTCTTGCTGCAATGGAGGCCTTTTCATAGCAACGGAGAAAGTTAAAAAAAATTGAGCGAGGTATAGATATATAATGTTTGTAAGTTACAGAAGGAAAACTGAACTCCATTTTGCACCTTGACTTTTCCTGCCTCTGCATCTCAGCTTCTTCCTTCAGCTTTGATATCTCTTCAGTCATCCTGAACATACCAAAATGTAGAATTCGGTGCTTCAACTAATATGCTTTTTTAATTAACATTCATTTAAAAAAATAAAGATGAAATTGCCAATTTCATTCTCAAGTTGTCATATAATGCATCAAAGTTTTATCATTTTCTTACAATGGATGCTACTCAACAGACATGTAAACGAGACGGAAATGGAAGGAGAAATTTAAGCTTACTCTTCAATTTGGGATTCATATTGAGAACATAATTCATGTAACTGTGTAGTGACGTCTAGCTCATGTTCAGTAGCCTGCACCAACCCCTTTAAGGAAGTTATGAAAGGTTGGATCCGAAGACTCAAATCTAACCACTGCTAAAAATTAATTATTCACTCGTTTGGAGTACATTTCAACTAAAGAACCCTACTGAAAGGTTATAAGAATATAATCCAGAAGCATTTTCCCTCTACAAAATTAAACAGTACATTGTAAATCATCTATTCCTCTTGCAGGCCATTAAATTCAGACACAAGTAAGTAATCGAGTAATAATTCATAGGAATATATCAATTCCAGAACAGAATATTGAAAAGTAAGTCCAAAGAACAACTTTTATTCGCAAAATATATGCACCGAGGGAGAACAATCTTGGCATTCCAGACTCATTTCCAGAATATATCAAGTTTTAACAAAATAGTTAGTAATCCGTCAATTTTTTCAACCATAAAAAGGAAAAACAAGGCTCAGTTGATAATTATGAATAAAATGTTGCATTGCAAAAGGGACGAAGCAAGAGAAGTTCCGGATTGCCATAATTTGATGCAATCCGGAACACAGATTATGAACCACATAGCATCCTACTGAACGTAGATATCTTAGAAATGGATTTATGAGCAAGTGCCACATTGGCTAGTATCACAATCACACGTGAAGTGCTCACCAGAAAACAAATAGATGTTAAGAGCTTAACGAGAAACTCTAAAGTTTTCCCATGGCTTGTACCAGTTTCTCTACTGTAATAGGCTAATAACACACAGCCAGAAAGTAGAAGAGCTGACACAGTTCATAAGCTGCAGCTCGCTTATAATACATAATATTATGGCAATTTTTTTGGGGTTTGTGAAATACCTGGATCCGATCATTGACTTTCATGACGCCTACATGAGCACCAAACAAAACAAGTAATTTCTAATTAGCAGGTAAAACCATTTCTTTTGGGGGGCGGGGGGCGGGGGGAATGAAGTTCTCGGAATAGGAGAGTATTGGTTTTCTAACCAGCTGCCCTATTTGATATAGCCTTTCGAGATTCTATCATCTCCCTTAACCGTTTAGTAGCCACGGAAGCTTCTTCTGTCTTGCGTTGCAATACCTGACAACTCAAGTGGAAGTGGAAGGATAATTAATAACAGCCACAATGATTAGAGAGGGAAAAATATCAAAAGTCAATAGACCAACCATTTTAAGTCTTAGATTTGAAGCCAGCAACTTCTGAACCTCATAATCACTCTTTCTTTTCTCTTTCTTAAGCTAATGATGCAGGGGGAGAAATGTCATTAGTGTCTTGCCATAATTGTAGATAGTGGATGCAACATCAGTAAGTAGTTTTCCAAAACATTTTTTCTTTACCTATGTGATCATTACCTGAAGAACTTCTTTTTCAAGTGAAGCCTTGCATAATCTAGACTGTGCAGACTCTAGCTTCATCTTGCATTGCATTTGAACCTATATATGAACCCAAACGTCAGTACTCAGATCAAAAGAGGGATGGAGAAAAACTAAAGTAACTCTTATTAACCAATGTCGATCCACATAAACATGGCACCTTCTGAGCCTTTAAACACTGAATCTCAAATTGGGACTGCTTTGTTGCGTCATCCACTCTTTTCCTTTGGGTTGAGAGTTGGGACTGAGAGTTCAGTCTCTTTTTCAATTCTGCGGCCTGCAATAGCGCAACCGTAACAAACCATGGTTCAGTTACTAGACTCATTTACATTGTCGAAATTAATGCTCACCTGCAGTTCGAGTGCATTCAGCTTTTGAAGATAATCTTGTTTAAGCTTTTCTAAACCATTGTTAGGAGCAGATGAATCGTTTGCATGTTGCCTCAGTTCCTCGATCTCCATCTGTCAAATCAGGAAGTATAATCGAATACTTCTAATTATTCTTCAACATCATCTTAGCAAACAATCGGAACATAATTCAGGTCACGGACAACTCTAGATTGATAAAAAAATATACCGACCTGATACGCTTTGTTTTGTCGTTCGAGCTCGCGAATCCTCTCCTCATATTGTTGCTTTTCATTTGGAGAGGTTTTTACTGGACTCGACTGCTTGGATCGGCGATTCGTCTTCTGCATCGTCGTTCCAGTGACAGAGAAAGCGGAAGAATGGTTTGGAAGAGTGTGAGATTCGAAAACTGTGAAACGATCCAGGGAAAGCGGAGCTAGTTGGCAAAATGAACCTCCAAGGGCATAAGATTTTTATGAACGAAAATCTGATCGAATCGTCATGTGCAGAGTGCACTGGCCGGCGTAGTTGAAGCCTCTGGAGGGAAAGAGGATTGATTCAAATTTTCTGCGAGGGCAGGGAAGAAAATGCCGGTTGTCAGGACTGATGATATAGTGAATTACTCCTCCGGGATAGTATTCTTTTTTTAAGAAAAATATAACTCTTGCTCGAACTTTTTCTTAATTATAGATTGTCTCCAAATTTTAATTTGGAGGAAAACAGTCTATAGCTCAGGGGGAATTATAATGGCTGAATTGTAATAAATTACACTTTAAAGATTGAATATATGATTAAAAAGTAAGAGGCTAAAAATTACGTTTTCTCTAATTACTTCTGCAACCAAACTAGTTAACTTTTTTTATATATTAAAAAATATAAACAAATTAGATAATTATAACTAATATAAAAATTAGTTGACTAACTTAAATAAATTAATAAGTATATAATATGTATTTATCTTTAAGATTAGATTTAATCATGATTAATAATTAATTAATTTATGTGATTTTTTTAATCTACTCAAAAAAATAAATAACTCTCAACAAAACCTAGGGCTACATAAATATCGGTCTGGACTGAGTACGGCATTAGTCCGTAATCTAGTCTAGTGTGTTATTCTAGTTAGTTGATGATTTAGTTGCTTTATCTAGTCTTCATCTTTTTATATAACATGTCATTGTCCAGTTGATTTTATTCAAATTTAATACTTATAATATATATATAATATAATAATGCATATATTTATTGGGTCAAGTTGTACTACTCAGTCTGTTATATCAACTTGAGTCCTGTCTTGCTCGATATACCGGGTTTAACCCGATATTATCTCATTAGTTAGGATTCTTCTTGTGCCAGATCAAATTTTGTATTAATAAGTCTAAGTCAGACTAAGTATACTATGTTTTTATGTTCTATATTTAACCCTAATAAAGCATGAGAGAGTGTATCATACCTCTAATAAAATCATATTTCGGTGAAACCTTAAGGTCTTAGGTAATATAATAAAGGGTTAAAGTTGAATTTTGTCCAAAAATTTTTATGTATGAGTTATGTGTATTCATAAGTTTTTGTATATTAATATCGTTTTAAAAATATTAAAAAAATATGAGTAAAATAGTCTTAACAACTAAAAAGATAACATTCACTATAATATATTATTGAGAGAGTATCAATAAAAATAATTAAAAAATAAATAAATATAAAAAATATATTTTATATTTAAAAAATATTATCTCTCAATTATATTTTATATTAAAAATTAAAATAATATGATATAATATACAATATTAAATTATAGTATCATTTACATAACAATAAAATGATATATATATCATAGATAAAAAAAATGGATACATATCATCATTCTGCAATTTAATGCTAGTTTATCAATAAGCAACTCATTTTTAGACCTGTTTGAGTTTACTCCAAATTATAGTTTTAAAAATTCTTACGAGCAAAACCTTGGTTTGAATAAATTTTAAAATAAACAGTTATATTTGTCTATAAATACTTTTAAGCAAAATCATAGTTTTGAATAAGCTATTAAAACTAGCTTTTTGAATAGTAAAAGAGTTTATGGACTATCCAATTACTATCTTACCCCTATTTTTTCTTATACCATCTCTCATCTCTCATCTCTACCCCTCTCCTCTCTCTTATTTTCTCTACCTCTCTCATCTCTCTTATTTTTAATCAAATCATACATTTTTTAGTAATTTATCAATATAAAAATTTATTATAAAAATAACTATTCAAACACTTATTTATTCAAAATCATTTGTTTTCTATAAACTCTTCTCTAAAAACCTTTTTCTATAAGCTGTCTATAATTTTTTTTTATAAATATTTTTTTAAAATTTTATTCAAACATGCTCTCAATTATTATGATTTGTTTATTAAAATTAACATGAAGTAAGGTCACATCTTCTTTCAAGAATTATTGCACGTGATTGATTGGGACTCTTGACCTTACTCCCTGCGCCTCTATTATCCACTCATTTCAAGTGAAGACTTTCTACTTCCCTTACCCATCCCTTTTTTGATTGATAATTTTCTGTTTGCTTAATCTTATTTTTCTATTTAATTGCAAATTATCAATTCTGATTCACATTGTCGCATAGCATTATCAACAAACTACGTAGGGTGGCACATCACCAATACTTTTCTCGTCATCTATAAAAACCAGGGACTTCAACGGTTTTCCTATCATTTTTTGTATTTTATTAAATAATTTTGCAGGCATAATCAATCATCAAAATGTTTTTAACTTAATTCATCTAAATATTTTATTTTACGGGAGGACAGAATAAATTATCAAATTGAAACACGCTCATATTATTATATTCTACTATAAAGAGTTGATAAGAAAGGGGAAGGCGCCAGCCACGCATGCCGTGTACGTTAGCTAATACCTGCCATCTCCTAGGCGCCACATAAATCTACGACGTTGTTGGAACCGGAAAAAAAGAAAAAGATAAATCCACAACTCGCCGGTAATACTAATAACCAAATTAATCCGAAATCGCGCGTTTTGATTGGACCATGCAGAATAAACTCAGCAAATTGGTGCAGGTTAGAAGAAGGGATCAAGACATCCGCGTCTGGCTTTTTTTACCTCTTCACGACTCTAAAATATCAGAGGCCATTACAGATAAATCATTCGGAAATTTCCACCATTTCTTGCTGCGAGGCAAACTCTTCTTCCTTCATCCTCGATTTATATATATTTGTTGCCTTCTCGCAGCATCTGTTCCTAATTTCCTTTGGAGTAGCTTGCCCAGGAAATTTCTTCAATTTCCAGGAACTTGGGAATTCCAGTAACAATCAGGTTTTTTTACCTTCTTTTGAAAACCAGTTCTTAGTTTTTAATCAAATGTTTTTCTGTTTATTTATGTATATATTTCTTGAAGAGTTCTTTAGGACTGTCGAGTGAGTGCTGATGGATGATTTATGGATTATGTTCCGAATATGATGAGCTATGTTGTATTAACTTAGGGATTTTTCTTCTTCAATTCAATTGCAAATCACTTAGCTTAGTTCAGTTGCTGTGAAATTGTTCTGAGACCAGAAATTACATTTTCTTATTACTTTCGTCTCCAAAAGATGAAGAAGGCTTGCGACCAATTTATGTACTTCCTTCTCGTGCTAGAGCCATTATTCTCTCTCTTCTTGGTGTACTTCTCCGCTTCCCTTTAAAACATTTTCTGCTATGGCGTTCCTTTAACATACACTTCTTTGGGTTAAAATGATCTACTGGTTTCGATACGGGATATGATATCGTGCTCATTGCCTGACCTCCTACTTCATTTCAATAATGACCTATCTAGGTTCAATGCAGCTGTCTCACGACATTAGGGCCTACGATAATGGTGGATGCTGCAGTTTTCATCTTGTATGCTGTCATTTGATTCTCCCCCGGAAATATCTTAAGTTTTCCCGACAGTTTGGACTTTAGAGTGCTGATTTTCATTTCCATTTTCCTTGACAGAAACCAATGGGCGTTGGTCGATTACATTTGGTTACCATCAATATTTTGCCGCATGGTTTGGTATGGTTTTCATTATCATGGACTAGAAATTCTATTCTCTCCAGTCTCTAGTTTTTGTTGGATGTAACTGTCTGTTATGTTGCTATTTATTCGCTGGAATTGTTATTTCCTTTCAGTTTCATTTGTATTGCTCTTTCTGTATAGTTGTTGTTTTGCATTTATGTGTTGGATTTGGATTCATTGTATTTGTTAACAGAGGCGTGATTGTTCAGCTCTGCATCTAAGTAAAGTACATGCCCCACTAAGGCCTGTTCCTACCAGATGCAATGTTTTATTGTGCTGTTCCATATTAACGCCAGGCGGAGGAAGTTTGACCCCACTAACGAAATCTGCTTCTGTTATCTTGAAAAGGTCTCCTTCTCTCTCATTCTCCTTTCTGTTGTGGAAAGTCTCTGCAAATTGTTGACATGCCTCTGCATAGATGAATATGAATTTCATGATATCGCCCTCTATCATTCTGCAATAAAATTTAAGTTTGCGAAGATATGCACCTTTTACTTTCTGTTTCTTATAACTAATAAATATATGAATCATGTTTATGTAAGGGGTATTTTATTGTTGTCCTTGTTGTGTGTCTTCTTCCTTTTTGTCTTATTATCATTGAATATATTATCTCCATGAAATTAATTATTTTCAAATATACGATGCAGGTCATATGACACTTTGCAAGGAAGCCCTGTCACTGCTCAGTTGATCCCAGCCCTTGGTGTCATTGCCTTTGCTGTCTGTGGTCTTGAACCTCTTATGCGTCTGTCCAGGATTATATTTCTCCAAGTAGCTACCATCTATTCTTATCAGTTATTCATGATTTTGTCTGAATCTGATTGAGCACTTATACTATAATTAATTGATTTTTGCAGAGGAATGATAATAGTTGGAAGAAAAGTAGTTCGTGTTATGTTATGACGTCTTATTTTCAGCCTTTGCTGCTGTGGACTGGGGTTATGCTCATCTGCAGGTAAGGATCAGCTATTATTTATTATCCACTTGTAGATCCCAGTCCTTTTGGTATTAACTACAGCATTAATTGTATTAGGGCATTAGATCCGCTAAACCTACCATCAGAAGCCAGCCAGGCAGTGAAGCAACGGCTGCTGAATTTTGTGAGATCTTTGTCCACTGTGCTCTCATTTGCTTACTGTTTATCAAGGTAAATTTGATTTCTGGCCAAGTTATGCCATGAGAAATTGACAAATCAACTAAGTTGTTGATATTCTGTATCTTAACAGAAACATGGTTATAATATTTTATATTGTTATAATTATTTTTCTCCTTAAAAAAAGATATGGTTAGATATTCCTCTATTGTTTTGGAATTATTTTTGTGCTGACTGATTAATTTGTTTCAGTGTCCTGCTAGTGTCAGTTGTAAAAATATAGTATTTTAGGATTTCATTTTAAACTTTTTCTGTGTTGCTTTATCTTGCTATTTGTACTGGGTCCTATGTCTTATTTAAGTTATAATGTTGCATGGTTGTGCTTCTTGATTTCAGCTTAATTCAACAAGCACAAAAATTCTTTATGGAGGCAAACGAATCCAATGATGCAAGAAATGTATGTTTCTGTTATGCTGTTTTCCCCTACCTTATCATGACTTTATTGTTTGTTTGCAATTTGCTGCAATAATACCGATGGGTAAGTTATTTTTGTTATGAGAGCATTCAAATAAATGTTAAGAAAGGCTTTTATGAGACAAAGAAAGATAAGGAAAATAATTGACGTTTGGAAAATATGAAGTTAATATTATGAATACAACAACAACAACAAGCTTTATCCCATTAAATGGGGTCGGCTACATGGATCATACGACGCCATTGTGCTCTATCAAAAACTAAATCCTTGGATAGGTTATTGACTAGGAGATCCCGCTCAATGACCTCGTTAAGCGTTCTCTTTGGCCTTCCTTTACTCTTTTTAACCGGACTCCATACTGTTTGATCCACCCTCCTCACCGGTGCATCCCTTGGCCTTCTTTGTACGTGTCCAAACCACCTAAGTCGGATCTCTACCATTTTCTCCTCAATAGGTGCCACTCCAACTCTTCCCCGTATTTGTTCATTACGAATCTTATCTTTTCTTGTATGCCCACACATCCATCTCAACATCCTCATTTCAGCTACCCCAACTTTATGCTCTTACTGTCCTTTTAAAGCCCAACATTCACTTCCATAAAGCATTGCTAGTCTTATAGCAGTGCGATAAAACTTTCTTTTTACTTTATCTGGTACTTTCCGATCACATATAACCCCAGTAGCCTTTCTCTATTTAAACCACCCAACCTGAATTCTATGATTAACATCCTCCAAAATTTCACCATCTTTCTATATAATTGATCCCAAATATTTGAACTTATCTATTTGTGGAATAACTTGGTCTCCCAATCTGACCAGCCTGAAGTTAATATTATGAATAATTATTTAAAAATGGTTTTTCAGTTTATGTGTTTATAAAGATGTGGTCTAAGATCATATAATTCTTTTCCTTGTTTTCTGTTTTGGATTGTTTGGTGAGGGAGTCCCAACTCCCTATGTTCTTAATTTCCTTTTCTTATCTCTTGAGAGCATTTCTGAAGTGTAAAATCGAGTATCATTCAAGAACAAATTGTACTTTAAATGACAGATGGGCTTTGATTTTGCTGGGAAAGCTTTGTATACTGCTGTATGGGTTGCTGCTGTATCATTGTTCATGGAGCTTCTCGGTTTCTCCACACAGAAGTGGGTGACTGCTGGTGGTTTGGGTACAGTATTGCTCACACTAGCTGGCCGTGAGGTACAGTACAGTTTCTTTAACATTGTTTGTTGGAATGGAAGGTCCTCTTTCTTGCATTTCATGAACCATCGTTATATTGAATTTCATCTAATTTTATATGACTAATTCATCTTACATTGTCATTGTCAATTGGATGGAATCTTCTTGTTTTCTGCTGTTCTCACTTCATGTGTTTTATGCATTCAGATATTTACAAACTTCCTTTCAAGTGTAATGATTCATGCAACTCGACCATTTGTTGTAAATGAGTGGATTAAAACAAAGATTGATGGATATGAGGTTTCTGGCATAGTAGAGGTTTGTATCTAGCTTATCCGTACCATATCATTTTTAAAATATAGAATTAATAATGCTTTCCAATTTATTTTTCCTTGTGCGGTCTCCACGTTTTCGTTAGTGTGACAAATTGAAGTAGTAGTATCAATTGTCAATTTTCTTTTATTATTTATCTTTAATTGCAGTAAGACGATGTCAAAATTCCATATTTTCTCCAGCATGTAGGTTGGTGGTCACCAACAATAGTGAGAGGCGATGATCGTGAAGCAGTTCACATTCCTAATCACAAGTTCACTGTCAATGTTGTGCGGAATCTTACTCAGAGAACTCATTGGCGTATCAAGACTTACCTCGCTATTAGTCACTTGGATGTTAACAAGATTAATGTGAGCAATTTTAGCTCTTTGTTTTTAAATTTGTTCCAGCTCTTCCCAATGAGTACATTTTCATTTGAAACTAAGGTTAATTCATGACTACCATCTTTATTCAGAATATTGTTGCTGATATGCGCAAAGTTTTGGCCAAAAATCCTCTGGTGGAGCAACAAAAGTTGCACAGAAGGGTTTTTCTTGAGGAGGTCAATACTGAAAATCAGTCTCTTATGGTGAGTGTTTGATTTGTTCCTTTGTTTATGAAATAAGCATAAATATTCCACTATCTTGTTTCTTCGTTTACTTTTGGGTTTTATTTTGCCGCATTCGGTATGTTCTGTACTGTGTTGAGAGAAAGAAGGCATTTGGATAGTTTATTGCAGCTGTTTCTCTTATCCTTCTGTTTTATTGTAGCCTTCAGTTGTCCATTTTGGAATGAAATTTTATGAGTTTATTATGTAGTTCTGCTGTCCAATAAAATTAATCATCAAAATTTATACATGATTACCTGTAGGTTTAGTTTTTTGCCACTTTTAGTCACTCAGGTGTCTGGTATTACAATTAACATCATGATCTGTTTGGCAATCATGTTTGTACCAGATTGCGTATAAAAGCGCTCCTAAATCCTAATTATCTTCTCTTGTGGCCAAAGATTTCTCAAATTTCTGCATATGCTATGCTAGGTTTTTCTGTCTCTGTCATATCTTTAAACTTGAGGCATTTAAAGATAGATATTAATGCTATTGGCCACCCCTTACCCAAAAAATTATTTTCCCTTCTCTTTGTTAATATTTGTTTCTGCGCGTGTGTGTGTGTGTGTATGTTTCCCTCCCTTTTTTACCTTATAAATGATCTTCTTGTTGCAGATTTTAGTATCTTGCTTTGTTAAAACTTCACATTTTGAAGAATTCCTGTGTGTCCAGGTAAGATAAACTCGGAAGTAGTTGGTGTGCTTTATAACTATTGACATCTTTATAAATGTGAATATGAAGATTCTTAAACCTAGTTATGGTATAGTTTTAGATTCCATTTTGCATTGTGGGTTTTCATGTGCCCTCTGAAAAAGGATTTGGACCCAAATATCCCTGCTGTTTATTATTCTTTTAACTTATGTTCAAGTTATTCTGTTTGGGTAGTGGGTAAGTGTCTCACTTGAGGCAATTTACTTGTTATAAAACAGGAGGCCGTCCTTTTGGATATTCTGAGAGTTATTAGTCATCATCGAGCCCGGCTAGCCACACCCATCCGCACAGTCCAGAAAATATACAGTGAGGCTGACTTGGAAAACATACCATTTGGGGACACCATCTTTACTAGCTCCAGAGCAGCAGAAAACCGCCCATTTCTACTGATAGAGCCGCCTTACAAAGTTAATGGTGAAGATAGAGCCAAGGCTCCTACTCGTTCAACACGTCCAAGTGACGAAAAAGATGCCAAAATTGATGAAACATTGACGTTTGATTCCAAAGATGACAATTTTGCAGCGACATCAACATCAACATCAAGTTCAAATTCCAAGGATAAATCAAAGTCAATCTCTGAAGCACAAGCTCTAAATTTGGGTTCTGATAGTACTGTCCAGAAGACATCCAAAACCACGCAGCCCAAAAAGGAAAATGCAGGAGATGCCGCAAAGGGGCCCGCGGGCCCAGTAAATAAAGACCTTGCTCATAGCGTTGCCCCTCAAAATTCTTCTGCTTCTTCGCACGAGTTTGCTGGTAGGGGAGATGCTGCTACTCCTGCTACATCTTCACAGGCAAAGCAGGACGAAGACAAACATGCTGTATCCTCCTCACTGGTCAGGCCTTCCTTGGAAGAAAATATTATCCTTGGCGTTGCCCTGGAGGGCTCGAAACGAACTCTTCCAATTGACGAAGAAATTACTCCACCCCCCACCCCCACAGAGGCACAAGAATTTTCGGCCCAAAGAAATGGGAATGGATCTGCTAGCAAGGATAAAAAGGATGGTCAAATTTCTACCAAGCAGCAGAGTGATTAGCTGGATTCGCAGTGTAGAAGTTCGATGTTTTAAATTTATACATGCAAAAAGTGATCCAGCCGTTTTTTTAAAAGCTGGCATTGTTATGCATTGAATTCCCAGTAGCTGATTGCCCGGGTATGTATGTACATAATTGCTGATTCAAGAGTTGGATGCTAATAAGAAATCCAGAATCTTTTGCCCTTCTCTGGAATTACGTAAAACGAGAGTTAAAGGGTTCTGATTCGTTGACTGGGTCATCTTTAACGATCCAAATACAGTTAAGTGATGCTAAGAAACCGAGTCCCATCAAGCTTGACCTTTGACATTTTAATCAAATTGTAAGGAACAAATTTATATATTATAGAGACGTAAGTTTAATTTTTATTGTTATTATGAGGATTTTTTTGGTAACTGATCTCGTAAATTTTTTATAAATATTTTTTGAACTCTAAAATTATACTTTAGCCTTAATAGAAAAACGAGATTGAACTCACTTAAACTTTTTATTTTTTGCAGTAAAAAAAAAAATCTCCAACTCTTAAATTAAAGTAGCATTTATTCCTACATTTCCAAGTTACAGAAATGACAACAAAATTTGTATACATATATCATATAAAATAGCATGACAGATGTATACTTTTTTTTAAGAAAATGATCAGTCATTCAAGAATTTATATCTTCAGATATAATTTCTATTTCAAATATTTTATGGAAAATTAAATTGTCCCCTCTGTAAAGAAAATTGTGTTGAATCTCGTGATTTTGTTAAAAGATTGAATTGCGGTCTGGTGATTTTTATCTTAAGCTGACTCGTACAATTTTTTTTATTACAAAAAATTTTAGGTAGGTTTGGCATCGGTTTCCTACCAAGACTAGGGCATAGCCTCAAGGCTCAGAGAGTATTTACAGGGGACTTACAAAATTGCTTACAAAAAGAGTTTTTGCAACGGTAACAGGAATCAAACTCACGCTCTTATAAAATATAAGAATATTCTTTATCATCTGTGTCAATTTTTATTAATGACTCATATAATTGAATTTTTTTTTGTTACAAAATTTTTGGAAAGGAGTTGGGCTCACCCACGATCTAAGGGCAGGGCGAAGTCTCTCTTCCTCCTAGACGATACTAATGTCGGGCAAAGCGAGCCGTCTATTACCCTCAGGCGTAAACCTAGACACCCAGGAGTTAAGATACTTCCTCAAGTGCCGCGACTGGAACTACAATAAAGTAGTACACCTTATGGATCAAACACACTCTAAATAATTTTATATCCTATTTTTTTATTAGTTGAACTCATAAATAATGGGTGACTCATACAATTGAATTAAATCTAATTTCTTCTCCAATTCCATGACCATGAACAGATGTTACAGTAATTGCACCCAACAAAAAGGACGTTCTTATCACTATTTGTTGAGCCCATACAAAACGTTTCCCATGGTTCCCAAATCCAATAAAAGATATTTTCCCTCACGCACTCATAGGTAGCTGGACCACATTGGATTCGAAGGTAGCTGGATTACTTGAGCTATAAAATATATAACTATTTAAAATATATTTAATTTTTAAAAAATATTATTTTATTATAATTTTAGTTATAGTAATTAAGAAGCTATCCTAACTATTTAGTACCTAGATTTATACATGAGGATAATTGATAGCTCGTTTTAACCAATATTGATATCATCTAAGAGGAAGAGAGATTTTGCTCTATCTTTAAATCATGTGTAAACTCAACTATTTTTAAAAAAAAAATTCTACCAACAAAAAAGTAACTGGACCACAGTGAAATATATGTATCAAATCAAATACTTCAAAAATCCAAATTGACACTCACTGCCCCCTCCTGCTTTCTGGATAATTCTTTAGTGCGTCATCATCTTTTTGAAGTAGTTAACAAGAATTAATACAGATAATAAAAAATAGACTCGTATTTTATAAGAATACAAGCTTAATTCATGGATCATCGTAAGTGCTCATTCATTAGGCGATCTCGTAAGTCTCCTATAAATATTTTCTAAACCTTAAAACTATACTCTGAAAATTAGTGCTAAACCCACCAACTTTTTTTTACCAAAAACAAAAAAAAAATCTTCTGAAGTATGAACCTCGACAATTTTTCTTTCAATAAAAACTAATATTGATCTCAATTTAATAAGAATTCGGACAAATTACCCCCCACTACCACATCCAACATTTACTATTTGATTTCTGAATATTTATTCCCCAGAGTTTAAAATAATAAATATTATCAAAATTAAAAAAATTATTTCTATCTCTCTTCCCTTATCGATCGTCTATATATTGTCAGTTGTGTCAAATGAGAATCTATATATTTCTTATGAGGAGTAATATTGCCGAACTGAAAATAAAGCCATCCCGATACTCTCAAAATTGTGATACAAGCTTTATGAAAATAAAAATTGTATGGAGAAAACTAACAAACGGAAAACAATTCATAAATTTCGCAGTCAAATTATTGGCACAAAAATACACAGGCACGTATTCTAGTTTAGATAATAAAGCAACTATACATGGTTGAAATCCTCTCACAGATGAACAAGTCTTGCAATACATTAACATGTGTGTGCGCGCGCGCGCCATAATACACAGACACAACTGACCAAGCAAGAATGATCGATAGATGGCAGATACAGAGGAGGAGGGTCAAGTTCATCATATTATAACTTGTACCAAAATCTCTCATTTTCTTATTGCCATTCAACTTACATCACGCTTATATATATAATTAAATTGCAAACCTAACACACGCATATATATAGTTTATATTAATAAAACAAAGGTAATAACTGGCTAGGGAAAACCTTGCTATTACAGTTCAGTCACAGCTTGCTATTACAGTTGGAGTAGGGCAACCTGAAGAGAAGCAAATTATCAGAGATTTGGTTGTTCAATATAATTTGTGTGTGTGTGTGAGAGAGAGAGAGAGAGAGAGAGAGAGATTACCCTAACTTGAGAGAAGTGTCAGAAGAATCATCTTCAAGAGGAGGGCCACTGTTGCAGCTGTAAACGTTGGTCATTGAATCTGATGAGACGCCTTCTTCTTGCATCCCAACATCGGATGACTCCACCGCCTGAACTTGCATTATTCCTCTACACAACATCTCCATCTACGTCCCATGCATCATTTAATTCAAATCATATATATACAACGGGAACTTTGAATATATATATACATACCCTAAATACAAATGTTCGCCTAGCTAGTTCATTACCTTCTGCTTCAGCTGCTTGTTCTCTTCTACCAACTCAATTCCCTTGAGGATTTGCATATTGCCACCAAGACGAGTACAAGTAAAAGCAAGTAAATTTGGTTAAGGCTGTGAGATGTCCGTGTATATACACACACATACACAAACGTGTGCATTACATGTATGATGTGTTTATAATTTTATGAAACATAAACGAATATTGAACAAACCTTTTTCTGAAGTGCGGTGATCTCACTCATAATCCGATTTTCCTGTACGAAGTTACCGTGTTTATCAGTTTATGGAATGATTTGAACCCCAAACAAGAAGAAAACGAGGTCATGTTTATATGGTGTACGTACCTTCGTCTCAATGACGCGGCCGAGTCCTGTTTCAAGCAGTTTCTCCAGTTGCAGCAGATCTTCTAGGTTAAGTCCTTGAAGATCTTCGCCTTTCATGCGCCTGCTCATCAACAGACGCATACACTCATTTTACACAAATTCAAAGTGCAATTCATTCAAACTTCATTTTTCAATTACTCTTTCTCACGTTGAACATTCCAACATTCAGATACCTTAGCTGCTGCGTTTTTTCTGCGACTTCTTTACTCAGTTTGCAGTTGTCGCTGTTCTCTAGCTGAAATCAAGATACAATTGCCCATAATTACCGCATACGTAATAGTTAATTTTATTGGAGATGTTTCATTAGGGCAAGAAGCGCTATGTATAAATACCCAAATTAAAAGGCACAATGATCATAACAAGAATACACACACAGGAGAGAAAGCAAAGGAAATGCTTGAGTTGGTTATACCTGCAGTTCTGGAGAAGGTCTTTCTTGTTTGTTGGTGTCACGAGAGTACATATTATACCTCGTAATTATGTCCTTCATGCTTTAACAAATTTAAAGAAGGGGGGAAGTGTTAGTCGCGTTAACTTGATTTAATTCAAAATTTTAAAGGAATTACACTTGACGAACTAGTACAGATTGAATGCTATATAATTAATAAAACAAGCATTCCCTTTAGCTTGCCTAACTTCCATATATATCAATTTCAGGGCTGTTATTATCTATCGTCTAAAACAATGCTGAAATTAATTTATCAAATCAACTCATCAGAGTTTCAGATCATGATTCCCTTGCCTTTAACGTCTGAAAATCTGAAGTATTAATCGTCAAAGTTTCAGATGATGATTCCCTTGCCTCCCCAAAGATCATTTTGGTCATAATCAAATATTAATTGGTTGAACTTCAAACTAGACAATATGACATTATCTAACCGTTCGTTGGCAATATCATCATGAGCGATATCGTCTTTTGGAACAGAAGTGATTAAACTAATTCATACACAGAAAAAATGAAGTAATAATAAAACTTTTGTGTGATTTCCCCTTCATTGATATCAGAGAACTATCAAATATTTGTGCGGTTAATCAATAACAAACACCTTGAGGGATTAATTGAGAGCTCATTAACCTACACATGTGAGGGGTCGTATAATGTCTATAGGCTAAACCTTGATGAAACAATCAAGGGTCCAACCTTGGAAGGTGAAACAGAAAAGAAACCATGCAAAATCTTAGTCCAAACTGTGCAGAAACGGAAAAGCTAATAATCTCAGACATATATATGTTCCTTCCTAATCAAAGTGATACAAAATAATCAGATGATCAATCACTCGCTTTATATGATGATGCAGTTAGTATTGCCAAGGCACCCATGTTAAATGAAAAAAGTCAACAAAAATCTCAAAGCTCTCAAGTGAACTTGGAAGTGCATGCTTTTGGGAGTCTAAAAGCAACGAGTCTAGAAAAGGTAAAAACAAAATAACAATGAGTCTAAAAAAGGTAATGGAGTTTGTGGGGAAAACTTGAAATACAAATTTTTAGGCATCAGTTAATAAGTTTTCCAATAAGAATATGATTTTCCAAATTAATGTCCCTCCACTTGTATATATTATGCTTTTCTTGGAAGCTCGAGATGGCAAAACCTAACTTTGGCCTGAATCTTTATATTTAGTTTATGTCCATATAGTGTCTACCTAACACGCATGCATGCATGCATGCGTACTGTCAATTTTATCTCTTCTTGTTCTACAATATTATAATTAATTAATTTTAACTCTCACTAAGCGCACTTGTAGAATTATTTTTCCTTAGTAATCTCACATATCAACAATATCCACAAGCAAAAATGCGTTGCAGTATATAGAGATCAGGGGGACCACAAGATCCTAATTAACATC
Source organism: Leucaena leucocephala (assembly GCA_037074615.1). NCBI lineage: Eukaryota > Viridiplantae > Streptophyta > Magnoliopsida > Fabales > Fabaceae > Leucaena > Leucaena leucocephala. The sequence goes on along the minus strand of CM073540.1, from coordinate 2,612,405 downwards.
AGTTTCATAGTTGCCTTTTGAATCCCAACACACTATATCTAGACTAGGTCCAAAGCAACATTTAATCAAGGATCGATGATATTATTTCAAAACTTACTCCTCGGTTACATGTTTATCAATTTTAAATACCTTGAAAAAGGAAATAATATGTAATACAAATGTTCAAAGTTCCATAGAAAGCGCATCAACTGAAATATATTGTCCAATAATAACTGATCCTTTTCTTTTTTGTTTGTCCCTAATGCTGACGTATAGCTTCTAGCACTAGTTTTGATCCCTAAACTATAGCAGACGATTCAGTAGTCTTGTAGATATAAAACGCGTACTTGCGGCCCTGTGAGGATCAAACTGGCTTCAGCTTTTGGTGTAGATCAAAAGCTAGTTTCGGTTTCATCTCAAGTTTTCTTATCATCATTCACTTGCATTTAGATTCATGAATCTTCCAATAGTAAGAAAATAACTTCATTCCCTCCGAGAAAGGTGATGCGACACGGGTTCCTTGAATGAATTAGATTAATTTTATCATTACCAACTTTTGAAGCACCCAAAGTTTTCACTTTAGAAGCATTTGAATAGAGGAGGAATACATTGTTTCACTTTCATTTATGCCGATAATTTCAGAGTTTATTATACTTAGCGAAAAGCAGACATCATAATCAATCGTCAAAATACACGTCACTTAAAGCAATTAACTATATGTAATTTCAGTACTAATTTAAGCTAAAAGCATACCTCCCTTGGCTTTATGTCTTGCCTATATATCGCCAATGTTTCATTGTACCCATAAAATCTCACTATAGGCTTAATGCTATGATCATCATTCACAAGCATGGTTTTATAGGAAAGCCTTTAATGACGAGAGAGGTCTGCTCAACTTCAAGACATGAAATGCACTTTATTTTCTTATAAAACTTATTAACTCAACTACAAGCATAATCAATTCAACTGATTAGTTATAACAGTTTCCAAAGCACTTGTATACTCGAATTCCCAAGTTATGTCTCTATTAAAGCCAACCCATTATAAGGAATTCAACAGCATACCTTAAGTCAATATCCAATCAAATACAAACATCCAATCCTAAATTCATCTCTAAGATTCGGGTTATTAGTACCAGAATAATTTTCTGGGATTACATTATACTTATCGGACAACATTGGAAAAATGTATATACAACCCAATTTTCTTTACCCAGTGGCAAATATTACACCCACGTCCTTATTATAATAGATACTTAACTAATTTAAATATATTAAGGAAGTCAAATAAATCAATCTATTATAGTAAATATGAATTGATTTCCCTAAAGTACTTATATATAATATTAGATCATATGTCCATTTATAAGTTAAGTAAAATAATTTAAAAAAAATGATAAATATATTAGATATAAAATGGATGGAGATTTTGTATTTAGGATCAAATCAAATCTCTCAATTAACTCTTATATTAAAGAGTGAAAGTAGTATGAGAACCGAAGAAGATATGACAAAATCAGAATAGAACCAGCTGTATCATGCAGAAACCAATTGGATCCCATGAGCTTAACTAAATACATATAAAATGATCCTTAAGAGTTAGTGAGATAAATCGAAGGTTTAATTCAGTGAACTCAATAGACACTTGAGCCTAGCTAGCTAGAAAAGAAAGTAGACGAACAACAGTATATGTGGGTCAGTGAGTAGTATATATAGTATGACGCCACTAGATTAATATTTATTTAACACATCAGAACGCTGGTTTAAAAAACCACCTCGGAACCGAAATAGCATAAGTTTCGTAAGCATTTCGACATTTACCAGTCCGTAATCTGACATACTATGGGTGGTCTGAATTCTTTATATCGGTGTAGAGCCTAGAATAAAGGAACAGATGGCTTTTTCGGTCTGTAAGAACAAGTTGGTTAATTTTAAATTCACACCCGAGTAATGCTGTTTCCTCGAAGAGTAAACTTTGTTTTCTTTACTAATTAAATGCCATCCAATAACCAAATGCTACTAACTATGAATTTCCATAACATTAAGAAAAGAGATGCGTGTAATACGAGGATTCTTGTTCGGAAACATCAGCAGAAAACTCCCAAACTTGCTCCTTAAATAGAAACTAGGAGGGAACACATGTATATTTTCATGGAAGTGAACATGAAGAGTGTAGTTACCTGGAGTTGGAGTATTCAAAGAGCTTTCCAGTTGCAGAGAAGACAATGAGACCAACCTCAGCATCACAAAGAACAGAAAGCTCAGCGGCTTTCTTGAAGAGCCCTCGTCTTCTTTTAGAGAAAGTCACCTGCCTCGCCGTCACGTTGTCAATTTTCTTGATCTTAATCTTCTCTCTCGCCATCTTCTAGATAATGTATCTCTCTCTCTCTCTCTCTGTGAGTAAACAGAAACCAAGAAAAATCAATACAAATCAAAGCTGTTCTTTTATCTTCACATTCTCAGATTTATAATCTTGCATAAAATACCAAGAAGATGGCGCGTGACTAAATAAAAAAGGAAAGCGTATCTCCAAGATTTGGAGACGAAAACCCTAGTTAAACGCCCAGGTTTCAGATCTGGGGATAATAGTCACCCAGAATAAAGTAACGCCATAACCAAAGCTCATTAGTATACAAGCATAAAACTTGGGGTTTGAATGTTTGGATTTTGCCGTTTCGATCCTAATGGAAGCTACCTGCTGAGTGAAACCAAAGGAGGAGGTAAAAAATTTGAAAAAAAGATATATGGAAAATGATGATTTGAGAAAACCAGAGTAAGAAGATGGGAGATGGCAGAATAGGAAGAAGAAGAAGTGAGAAGTGAGAAGAGAGTGAAGATAATGGAAACGGAATAGGGAGAAAAAGAGAGAGAACCTTTGATTAGAGGGATGGTTGGTGTTCAGGAAAGGAAAGGGAGGATTACCTTGTATAGTTAAGACGATGGAACTTTTCCACCTAATTACATGTATTGTGTTTCCTTCGTTTTCTACCTAAAAATAGTTAACAGATGTGAAGGAAAACAAGCCTACCTAGAGTCGAATCCCACATCTGCAACTCTTACTCTATTTAGAATCTGGATAAGAATTTATTCCTTAGTTTAATTAATTCGTATTAATAAATAATGGACACTCAAAAACTTGTTTCCTTTTTTGGGCTTTTATATTGCCGTACGATATTAGTCAGAGCACCTGTCTGCAGCGGCAATTACTTCAAAGTGATAATTACCCTTCATCTCAGTTCTTCTTCTTGTACAGTTTGACTGAGACATCTTATTACCCTGCGTATAATAAGCATTCAACTTTTTTATTTAAATTTTTAGTCCTTATATAAAATGATTGCATTTTGGCCAAAAAATATAAATTATTCAGTTGATAAAAATGAAGTCATTTTTGTTAGTTTTGTTGTGGTGACAAAGTGAGTTTCTTAAAATCCATTTCACACCAATACCATCTTTTACCTTTTTCTACCCTCCCTTAAATATCTAATCCACCTTCTCATTCGTTAAACCAAACATAACGTTAGGTGAACATGCCCAACAGTTTGCATATCAGAAACTTTAATAATTAATATAGTATTATATATAATAATAATAGTTAACGAACTACATCAGTACATAGTCTTCACGGACAAATCACTGAAGCCAAGTGAGCCAACAGAACCATGTGACAAGGTTATTCATTGGCAGCTCGTCCATCGCATAAAATTCTGTGGTCCCAGTTGTATTGCCAAATTTTGAGTATTTTTTAATTTGTATTAATTTAAAAACTCGATATTTATTATTTTACGAAGATTAAATAAATACATGAGGTCTATAAAAATGGAGGAGTTTGGATTGTCTCTCCGGACATTTGTTTTTGCACGAAAAATTTGACCGTCGAATATGGATTGAATCTGAAGGTCCAAATCGATCACCAAACAATCCCCACATCGATTTCAATTGCTTAATGTTCCCCGTTGAATTAAATTAAATTGGGAACAGTGGACCGATTTTGGTCCTCATTATTGGGTTGGACTTTGGACCCTTCAGCCAAATCCAAATGTTAGAACTTTCACAATAGACGGAAGGAGGGGTTATCGACAACAGAAGATCCAAATACAAAACGAACTAGTTTCATTTATTTCTTCTTTCGTCTTTACCGAATCCATTCCTCCATTGAGCTCTTACTAAAAGTTTTTTTTTCCTTAAAAAAACAGGGGCTCACCTGTGCGTTGATTTTTTCCACCAAAAAAGGAAGATGTTAATATCCACATGTAAAAAACAGCTGGGATGGAGCCAAGAAAAAAAACAGCTGCGATGGAGCGATCTAGCTTTACGCGGCTCCTGTAAACACTGATTGGGCCTGAGCCTGGGCCTAAGTGAATGCTTGCTAAGAGAAACAAAGCCCGCCACAGTTACAATTCTTTGTTTTTTTTTTTATACTAACAGTTCCAAATTTTTAGAACCAGATAATTAAGTGTTCAGTATAACAGGAGATGCTGACCATCGGATCCAGCAGTTTCAGTTTGCCCCGATGACTTAAACGGATACAATTTTGTCTGTTAATAATAGAATATAACGGAAACAAGACACGTCATTCTATCTTTTTATTGTATTGTTTACTATTATGTCTGACGACTCTTGGAAGGCAAAACCATTGGAGAAGCTGCTGAGCAAGGATAGCTTGAAGAGAGGCAGAACCGGTATTATGGGGCCAATAAACAATTAAATGAATAAATAAATAATGCCCTAAATAAATGAATAATTTGCCCGTGCACTTGGGAGCCAACTCGCTTATGGAAAGTACAAGTGTAGAACTAGATATATCAACAGACCGTTTAAACGCGTGTCTTTCATTCCCTTGGTCCCCTACATTCTCTCGCCTGCAGCTTTCTCCCATCCTCATTCTACTTTTGTGCGTTGGGTTAATAGAATATCCGATCTTTATAGTTTATTTTTATTTTGATTATAATCCATATAATTTTAATTAATTATAGATTTTACTCTCTCAGTAAATAAAATTATATAGATTTTTATTAAAATATAAAAACTAGCTTCTTTAAAAAAAATGGAAGAAAAAAATATGGCTACGATGACAAATTATAAGAAGCGTACTAGCCTATGTTCCGTTATCGTCTTTTGATTTCTAATTTCTAATCGTGAGGCATGTGAATTCCTTCTAATTTTATTTTATTATTTTTTTAACGATCTATTGTCTTAATAAGTGCACAACCTATAATAAAAATATTGTTAGCTGTCATATTTTATAGGGAAAATTACAAAACATACTCTAAAAAAATAATAAATATTAAAGTAGGGTATTGGGTTAATAATATTTAATTTATAGTTAGTTATTTGATTGCCCTAGTTTTACATTTATCATTTTTAGATTTTTTTTCTAACATCTTATCTATTAATCCAGTGAGTTTTTAGGAATATTTTTCTTAAAAAATTTTCTTCATTATTTTTTTTGTTTCCTGGTCGTGTCTCGCACTTGACTATAGCGGGTGAATTTTTCAACGATAAATTTTAACTTACGTTAAGACTCAAACTCAAAACCTTATTTAGATGATATTGAGTCATTTTACCGTTTAAACTAACCATTTAAAGAACTTTTGAAGATATACCTTCATGCTATTTTACGCTTCCATGATCTATCTTGATTTAGCACTTGCTAATATTCTATGATGGGCCCTTAACAATCGCTTCCATGATATATCTTGATTTAGTACTTGCTAATATGCTATGGTGGGCCCTTAACAACGAGTACTTTTAATCAGATATTATAGATAATCTTTACTAATTTAATTTAAAATCCAAAAGACGTGCAAAAAGATTATTTATTTATGAAGAAATGGAATACGTTGTAAATTTTGAAGAACAGTCTGCGATAGATAACCGATACATTATTATATAATGACGTAGAACATGCATTTAAATTTAGTGTAGTGATTAAAAATACATTACAGCAATATTATGAGCAATATCTTGCAGAAATCAACATAATTGTTTGGACATGATTTATGACACAACATACGTAACGTATCGCGTAGAAGTGGTTATCCTAAAGGGAATATGTCTTAGTTACTGAGATTTTTTGAGGTGCAGGGGGTATTGTCAATAACAGCAAAAAAATAACAAAATTCACGTTATGGCGGAGTAATATACCATTATTTGAATGAAATCGAACTGTAACAGTGTCGAACAATTATATTATATTTTCTCCAATAAAGTGTGGAAATTTTGAAGAAAAAAAAGACCCGTGCTATTTTTCAACATGAAAGAATCATATTATTTAAGGTTTTAGATTTGAGATTCCAATTAATGATATTAATTATACTGATATTGACGTTATTTTATATTAATTAATGGTTAAATTATATGAAACCTTGTTCGGAAAAAAATTACACAGAATTTTTTCCAATTTTAAACCATGTATAAATAATTTTTTAAAATTTTTAAATTTGTATACATAACTTCTAATTATCAATTATATTTTTTTACTATAAATTATGTGTGTCTTTAAATTTTAATTTTATATATTCATAATTCTCAAATAGTAGATAACTCTTATTCTCTTAAACTTTAAACTTTAAGTTAAATTGTGTATAGATCAACATAGAAAATTAATCATATATACACGAGTTATTTATATAAATATAAGAATTTAAATAAAGTATAAGATGTAATTTTATTTTAAAGTTTTTTTCATAAAAATGATGGTATTTAAAAGGTTTTATTTAAATCAATTTTATCTTGGAGATATTAAAAAAAATACTTTCATTTTTTACTATTAAAAATATTAATTTTTAACTAATAGACCAAGTTTACTCATTTTTCAATATTTATTGAATAAAAACTCTCAAATACCTACTAGTACAATTCAACAATTTTCACAAAAAAGTTAAGCTTAACCCTTTAAGAGAATCATTATAAAATTTTAAAAATTACGAGGTTTAACTTTAATTAATTATATTACTGTCGGATCTCAAGCGAATTTTCAGTTTAGCTTCGACCCCTCTCTGCAAATTTGTTCCAGGAATAAGCAACTCGATCTCCCTATGGACAAAGCAGAAGAAGCTGAACGTTTGCTTGGGGTCGCGGAAAAGCTCTTGTCCGATCAGGATCTTACCGGCTCAAGAGAGTTTGCCAGTTTGGCCCAGGAAACGGAACCTCTTCTGGAGGGTTCCGACCTAATACTGGCCGTCGTCGACGTCCTCCTCGCCGCTGATAACAGATTAAACAACCACCACGATTGGTACGCCATTCTTCAAGTTGATCGCCGATCGGACGACATAGATCTCATCAAGAAGCAATATCGGAGGCTCGCACTTCTCCTCCACCCAGACAAGAACAGGTTCTCCTACGCTGATCATGCATTCAAGCTCGTCGCTGAGGCATGGGCTACGCTATCGGATCCCACCAAAAAGTCGCTCTACGACAAGGAGCTTGGTCCCTTCTCTACGGTTGATTTGAGCGCGCCCGGCTGGGCTCATCAAGAAAAATTGCCGGTTCGAAGAGCCGGAGCGGGGTCCAGTGGTGGTGGGAACCCGGGGTTTGATTTCAGGAACAATGGCACGGCCACTAGGGACGCTGTGGCCCATGAGAATTCACGACGGAGTCCGTCGACCTTCTGGACTGCGTGCCCGTACTGTTATTTGCTGTGCGAGTATGATAAGATTTACGAGGGATATTGTCTAAGGTGCCAGAACTGTGAGAGATCATTCCATGGGGTTTCGATCCCGACTTTGCCGCCTCTTGTGGCCGGCCAGGAGGCCTATTACTGTTGCTGGGGATTCTTTCCATTAACCTTAGCCACCGCTAATGCCGCCGGCAAAGAAGCCGCGACTCCTTCAGGATTTCCAAATTGGACGCCCATGGCATCTGAACCTGGCCGGCAATCAGAGAATGGTTGGGATAAAGCAGAACCCGTGGCGGCCACAAAGACGGCGAAGGCCGGGGGTGTTTCTAATGGGATATCTTTAGGTTCGGGATCTAGTGGTCGGAAGCGAGGAAGATCGAAGAAGGCCTCTGCGGAATCCTTTGTTGTCATAAACTAGGTTTGAGGTTACGCTTGGTTCAGATCAGTTGAAAAGCACTTGGGTTCCTAACTGCTTTAGGGCTAGTCCAATGTGTTGTTGAGAATTCCTTGATTGTAGAATATAAAGGTTTAATGTAAGCCAATTTGTCAAATTGGTATATCATGCGGTGGGAACTGGCTTACCTGTGTTTTCTTCGGAAGCCAAAGAAAGCTGATGATTCTTCACAGGAAAACATGTAGGTACTGTTGTTTCAGTGTTGTTTAGTTGTGCACTTGTTTGTAGGTTTCTATTAATTTAACTGACTAATTCGTGCTTGGTAGCGTGCAACTTTGTACTATTGGCCATATAGTTGTTTCAGCAAGGTTGTTTTTTAGCAGAGGATCAAAGTTACTGTTCTGTTTTAATGCCAGAGCATGACCTGGTTGTTCTCCTTGTTAAAAATGAATTTGGCAACATTCTCGTTGCCCTAAATATACTTTTATAAATTGTACATATGAGGCACATTAATTCTTTGCTATAATCATTCATTCGTTATCATTAGCTTTCGCTGCTTCTATGTTTTGAAGAAAGCATACACATTCTTTTGTTTATGGCTAATAAATAGTGGAATTTTCTGTAAATTTTATGTGTATTCGTTGTATTGATAATTGATACGCATGATTTGTATAGAAAACATTCTTATATATTGATCCTTAAAAAAATGGTATGATTGCCGAATTGATATCTCACATATTGCTTCTGCATCATTTTAAAACCTGGAAGTTTATTTCATTTCGATTTTTTTAAATAATCATGTGATATTTGCTTTTATCATCAACTATTTTATATTCGGCATTGTCAAGTCCCAAATAAGTACTAGTTTTCTGCAGCACTATATTCTGTTCAAAGAGTGTCAAATTCCACTCGATCTAGGCGCAATAGGAGAAGTATTGGCATTTCATTTCAATTTTATTCTCTTGAGAGATTAAAATAATATCATTCTTGCAGTCTTTTAGTTATCAGATATTAGGAAAAAAAGAACACGTGGGGGAATGGGGATAGTACTGATGGTAAATGTGTTGAGGGGGTGAACATGAGTTGAGCTAGACCGGGTTTATTTCTTTTCGATATTTATGTAGTGAAAATATGAAAAAATGTGGATACAAAACCTGATTATAAATCAAGGCTTTACTTTAGTTGTAAACCATTGAATAATTTGAGAAATAAAAACCTTTTCCTATAAAATATTTCTTAGGGTTCTTCATTCTTTCTGAAATTTTCCTTTACTTCTCTTGTTGATGTGACTGTCATTCAGAGACATACGGGTATGTGTTTTGGACATGCCTCGTCCAAGGATCTTATATATGAGAAGGTTTTAGTTCAACTGTCTTTAGTCTTCAGTTTTAAGTGGTGGATATAGGAGGTAATGTCAAATACCATGCTATGTAATTCTTATTTTTGAAAGCATGTACGAGGATCAAGATAGTCCTAGAAGCTCGAAGGAGTGAATTGTCTCAGGTGGATGGATTGGAACTCTCTTATAATCGATTGGTATCTGTCTGGAGAATTTTATGAATTCCGACGAGGTATAAAATTTGTATCGAACGAACTATTATGCTAGTGAGCCCGTTACAAAATTTATAGGTGGCGTCACTCCCAATCTTTCCATGTAAATTGTGTTCTTGCCATTCGAAGGGAATTTGTTGCTCTGCATTGATCAAAATGGGTTGAGGATCGTGGTACTCATATTTGAACTCTTTTGAAATATCCGTAAAAACTTTGTACCTAGATCTAATCCAAATAGATAAACTTTACAAATATTCATAGTATGTTTCGTTCATCTCAAATTATTGAAAGGACATGCATGCGAAATTTGCAGTTGTATGTTGTTATAATTTTTAATTAAAATACAACAGTTGCTGTTTCTGGAAAAATGCCTGGTCATAGAATGTTGACCTGAATGAGAATCTACTCGTTATTTAAAAAAAAAAAATCATTGCAAACACCCGAAAAGTTGTACAAAATTTTATCGTCAGGTGAATGACATCATACAATAGTGTACACCTCAACAACGTAAGAAGTTTGCCAGATCGGAGAACACATAACAGTACTTAGATGATTTTTTTTTATAAAAAAAATTATATAAGTTCGGGTACCGATCTATTATTAAAGTTAGGCTTTAGTCTTAAAGCTTAAAGAGTATTTATAAGGAACTTATGAGATCGTATACTAAAAAAATCTTTATAACAGCAGCGAGAATCAAATTTTTTATTTTTATGAAATACGAGCTTATTTTTTATTATTTATGTTAACTCTCTTGACAATAAAATATATGAGTTAAGCATGGGGAGGCGGATTTGGTGCCCCATTGATCCTTTGGATTATAGTTTTCTTTTTTATAAAAAAAAATTAGGTGGATTTAGTACCCGTCTCTCACTAAGGTCAGGGTTTAAAAAATATTTCTAGATCGTCTACTAAATAAATTATTACAGAGTCGAATTCTTATTATCTATGTTAACTGGCTTAGATTATATTTGAATTGTGACTGAGTCTTGAAAGCGTTGTTAGGATCGCACGTTGGCCTTCCTTGTCAGGCCCCGACCCCTGTATAACTTAAGTACTAGACATGAATCCAATATTCAAGTAACAGCCCCCGAGTTGAGATGCCTGCAGACATCCTTATATACCTGTTTGCTTCCGCCGGAGTATTTTGTTACGATGTATTGTGCCGTCGGGGTATGGGCAGCACTGATATGATAATGATACGCAGTTGTTTCCAGCAATACGGAGAGCAGCAAGAGGGGACCAGAGTACGATCTTATTTTTCACTTTTAAGACTTGCGTCTTGTCCTTGTCCATTGATTACCATTGAGTCTGCGCTAGGCTTCCAGATCCTCTCTATTTCCTAGCTGTTACTAGAATAAAGGGAAAGCACATTGTGTCTCTCTATTTGCCCTGTTCTTTGCATCCAACGGCCTAATCTCTCCTCGCCCATAACTTCCCTTGCATTATGTCCTCTTTATAATACTAGTTTGTTATATATAGATAGATATATATATATATATTATCTTTACTTCCCTTGCAAATTGCAACAGTTATGTCTCTATGCTTAACGACAACGTGAAGCATTAAAGTGATAGATTTGAGTTGGATTCAAGCACATGTGAATCCGGTAAAGTAAAGGGAGGGCATTCACGGGATAATGCCGATGGCGAATAGTAGAGAGGCAAATTGAAATATCATGGTAATAGATTTTGGCATTGCATTCATTACCTTTTCGAAAATTTCAATACGAGACCACAAACATGAGTCTCCAGTTTTGAGTAAACTTCATTACAAAATTGTTTTAATTGGTGACTGTTTCTAGGCTCATTTGCAGATTTCAAGGGCTGAACAATTAGAGAAACGGACAGATGCTGAGGGATGCGTGTGTTGAATGAATGAATGCAAAATTACACAAAAATGCCCCTCTTCACATGCTCCCTCTTCCCTCTCCTTCACCTTCGTTCGCTTCGGTATCAATAATTGTCTCCTTCCATTCTCCCCTCTCTCCCACGTTCCCACCCCTTTATATGCACTTTCTTTCACTTTCTTCAACTAGCATCCCTTCTGTCTCTACTGTTCCCCATACCATTACCATTTTTCTAAATTTCTCATATTAAAATATTCCTTATAGCCGGGATTTATACTCCAGACAAAGAAATCTTCAATAAACGAGCGTTGGTTGTGGCCTTGTGGGCCATTAGACCCTGGTCTTCCATTAATAGCAACTTGTTATTGCGCTGCGGCCAGCTTCACTTTTTCACTCCCACTCGTACGGTTCTTGGACAAAGGTGAATTTTTACTATTGCAAGAGGCTCATATCATAATCTAAACTAAACTGTGTGTGAGTTAAAGAAGGGTGGTTTTAGTGAAAATAATGGATGGACATTGTTATTGGACAAATGAATTTGATCTGGTTTCTCTTCTCTACCCCTAAGCGCTAAGCCAAAGCTAAAGTTACAGCTAAAATTCGATGGGCAGTACCTTGTCAGAAAGAGCATTCTCCGCATGAGCTGAGACTAGACGAGGCGATAATTCAATGGCTACCGTACAGATCGTTGCGACTGAAAGATCCAGGCCAGCCATCTCGATACTACTCCCGCCTGTCTCTCTTCTTCTTCTGCCCGACGATGCCCTCCTTCCTCTCTCCTTCTGCTCAATGCCGTGATTTCCAACAAGCTTCTCCCATTTATCCCCCCCGTACGGTTCTCTCCTCTGCTCCGGTACGGTGGCAGCTGCATATTCTGTTGCTGCTGCCGCCCTGAAAGCGACGGTCCCGGTGACGGACACGATTCGATCAGTATCATCTCCGAAGTCAGGTACAGTAAGTCCGACGACTGCACGTCGCTCCATCTCTGATGAAGCACATTGGGCTTTTGAGACGGAGACACTATGATCCTGTATTCCAATCTTTGCTTCTTCTCCTTCTCCGTCAGTAGTAGCCCGTTTTTTCTTGGACCATCACACTCACTGCCTTCTGATCTTTCTTTTCCGTTCTCGCTTCTTTTCCTCTTCGTCGACGTTGCACTGTCCAGTGACATCCTAAACGGTACCGTTTTCTTCTGCTGCGTCGTCGTCGTCGTTTCGCCGTCCACGCTGATTCGATGCTGCAATATAATTCTTAAGAACCCACTACTACCCGCTCCTCCTCTTTCCCCTACGGATGAGTGCTTCCCGGAGACTCGCCGGAGAATCGAGTTTGAACAACACGAACGGGGGTTAGAGGTTGAGAGTAAAAAAAAAAACAGAAAATACAGGGGTTGGTTGTACCAAGAAAGAAAAACAAGGGTTCGTTCATACATTACAGGTGATTTGTAGATCCATTTCTAACGGCTTTTCGTTATCAAACAGGGACATCTATCATTCGGCAGAGGCGAAGACTCTGTCCACGTTCATGTAGCCTATCGGCTCCTTTCTTTTTCTCTTTTCTTTTGTTTTTCTTTTTTGGGTCCTGTTTTTCCCTATATATGATCCTAGGTTATGGCTATAATATAATCGACCCATGTAGAGCCTTGATGTTGTGTGTATTTGGTCTTTCTCTTTACCTATTTTTGAAAGCCATCAGATTTGCATGTATTGGCGTTTTATAATTAGTTCATATTGGTTGATAATCTAAGCAATATAATAATGCACCAGTTCATTAGACTGCGGAGAGGGCGCTGTCTGCTAATTATGGGCTACCTGGTAATATGTTTTTCTGTTTTTAAAAAAGTGTGCACAATTAGTTTCGCTGTGAAAATTGAAAGCTTTCGATTCAATAATGCTGGAGAGGACTGTGACAGTAGAAGAAAATCAAGGATGAGTGGGTAGTGAGTAGGAGAAAGATGTGGGATCTATGACACAGAAAATAATGGAATTTCGAAAATATGGTATGGAAGCCTTACATAGGAAGGGTCGATGTAAATGTGGATGGCAAAGATTCTTACGTGTATGATAAAGGTGAGAGAGGGCAATGTCCTGAAGCTTTAGGCCATGCCAATAATCAATCATGATTGCCAGTTTGGGAAGATGCTGAAACTTCCGCAGCATATGTTGGGACTATAACCAATTATCCTCATGGGCTTACACAAACACAACAGTAGACATCAAGGAACAGAGACTACATGTTTCACAGCAAACGCTCGAAGATAATAACGTTTTGATTTGTCTGGATAGTTTAGTTGATGGCTGCCCTGTTTGTCGATCACTGTGACAGCTTTATGACTTGACCAAGAAACTTCGATAACAGAAAATAAGTGCTGAATTACTTGAAGGATCTGCTGCCTAGTATTCAGTACCAATCAATCCGTTTGAAGAATCCGCTGCCGTTTTTCGAAATAATTTTTTTTTGTTGCCCACCCGGTTCACCAGAGTTTTACCCCGACTACATCCGGATCCGATCCGCGTAGCGCACCTGGCTATGGTGGGTGAGTCTCCTAACGAGAATTTTTTGCGTACGCTAAGGCTCAAACTCGAGACCTCGTTTAAACGATACCGAGCTGTTTACCACTTGGACCAAAGGCCGTTGGTGTTTTTTTTTTCTCGAAATAATTGACTCGTATTATCACCCTCCTGTAGGGCTGAGCAAAGTGCCCGCTGCCCGGTGCACCCGCCCGGACCCGGGTTAAATTTGCCCAGTTTGGGCCCGCTCAAATTAAACCCGTAACGGGCGGGCTGCATATGTTAAACGGGCGGGCTACGGGCACACCATCGGGCTGCCCGTGCCCGCCCATTTATGTATATATATTTTTAATAATTTTTTATTTAAATATTTATTTATTTTTTAAAATAAATTATAATATTTACTATTTTTGTTGAAGTTGTGAAATTTTAAATTACAAAAATTATAATATTTATTCACTATTTTTAGAGAAGACGGAGTTTTGGTGGGTTAAAATTTTATGGGTTGGTTTAGTTTTTAAAATAATAATATTAAATTTAGAATATTTAAATGGATATTTTGTAGGATTGTGATTTTATGATGAATAATTATATCATGTGTATACTATTGTTTATTATCACTATACATATATTATTTGTAAGCATTGATTGTTATTAAAATTTTAAATAGATTTAATTTTTTTTTAAACGGGCTGCCCATGCCTATTTAGCCCAAACGGGTTCAGCCCAGCCCGTTTAATACGGGTTTAAACTGGCTGAGGCACGAACAGGGGCTAGCCCGTGCCCATTAAAATATAAACGGGCGGGGTACGGGCTGACCATCGGGCCAGCCCAATCCGCCCGTTACTCACCCCTACCCTCCTGTCCTTGCCCCACCAATACTTGAACGTTGGTCTCTCTACAGTGGTGGCGCATCGTGTTTTGGGCCTAGTCCATTTCCGGGCCACAACTAAGGGCTGGCCTTCTTGTATATGTTGATGGGCTTTTTCCCGATAGCTAGATGCTCCCTAGGCTTAATATTCTACTGTCGTTCTTATGGGTTATTCAGATAATAAAACACACACCAACCGGAGTTAGTACAAGTAGTAAGCGACTCGATATAACTTAAATAAAATCTCGAGTTTGAGCCTTGACGTATGCAGAAAATCTCCGTTAAAAGATTCACCTACCATAGCCAGGTAAGCGACTCGAGTTAGATTCGGATATAGTTGGAGTAAAACTCCGATAAACCGAGTAAAAAAAAAAATAATAATAATAATAAAACCCACAGTGTGGCGTGTGTGTATAAATAAAAGCCCACATATGGACGACACCATTGATCATGGACACGCGGAACGGAAGTAGAGTCCCGAGGCTTGCCCGCGCTATTCATGTGTTTTTTTTGGGACAAATTATTCATGTATTTTGAGTGAACAAGAATAATTACTGCCTGTCTTTTCTGGGAGTAGATCTTCTCATACGCTTTTTTTGTCCTCATCTCTTATGAGCACAATTTCAACCGTCCATCTCCTTATAATCTTGACTGTCCATATTTGATATCTGTGAATATTAAAACAGTAACAAAAACAGTTCAACATTCTACTGGTTCAGTTTGGAGGGAAAGCTTCACACAAGATAATCCTCAATCCTCTTATGCAGATAATATCATTAATGTAGTTGTTTCTAAAAATAGAATCGCTTGGCAAAGGAAATTTCGTCTTCATGATGCCTCCATGATGAAATCTCAACCACAGACTGCTTTTCTTCTTCTCCTTTATCAAAGTTTGCCTACACACTCCACTGTAATGAGCTCTTCCTTTCTAAAACACCTTACAAAGCAAGGAAGCTAACCTGTTAAAAGAATGATAATGACTCATCTACGTTTACAAATTATTAAGTTGGCTGAATATGAATATGAATATGTGTGGAGAGAATGAAATTAGAGTGTTATAGAAATTGTAGTGAGGGAGACACCTATCTAGGTTTACAAATTACTGATCTATTTCTCTTATTTTTTAGTAAATAAACAATCGAACTGAACAATAATCATAAGGCGTAAAAATTACAATAAGAACAACCACTTCAGAAAAGAAGAGTGACATGCCAGCAAAACCAATGATTTTGTCGAATTTAAACAGTACAGTTATCACAAAAAACACGAACTGATATCTGATGG
The DNA here is from genome assembly GCA_037074615.1 of Leucaena leucocephala. NCBI lineage: Eukaryota > Viridiplantae > Streptophyta > Magnoliopsida > Fabales > Fabaceae > Leucaena > Leucaena leucocephala. The sequence continues at coordinate 2,596,353 of CM073540.1, read as the reverse complement.
ATGGAGAGTTACAGTGACGATGGCAATGAGGGCTAGAAAAAGGAGAAGGGGAAGGAGAGGGAGAATGTGGAGAAAGTGAGGAAGCGGGAGACGGAGTAGCATAATTGATAATGGGGGAAGAACAGGAGGAGGAGAATGAAGTGAGCCGGCCACGGAAGTCTCATCGCTCAGAGATCAAAAATAGAAATCGAGAAGAGGCTTGAGCTAAGACGGAGAGAGAGGGGGGAATATACATGCTCTATCAGCTTTTAAATAGATTCAACGTAAATAGATGATTGAGATTGTGTTTCTGAGAGATGAGGAGAAAAAACGCTTCCCAGAAAATCTGCTCCCGTCTTTTCTTAGCTAATCTTTTTATACCTTTTTCATTAAGTTGGTATAGTCATATCATATTGACAGTGGACAGACACGAAGGACAGCATTCAAGCTGCCTTTGCCATACAAATCACATGGTTATAAACGGAAAATAAATAAAATATTCTCGTACCTTTTTATTTGAGAATAATAAAAATATTAACAAGTGTAAAGTAATGGAATAAACGTTGCACAAATATATGTCATGTGATGCCTGTGCTTCGATTACATAGCAAACAAGACCTGAGACCTTCCTAAATGGTGAAGGTGACGAGTTTTCCATCTTTGCCTTAAAAGTGCATTCCATAATTCGCTGCTTCACTTTTACTTTCACCTCCACTTTTTCCCATTCCTCGTTTTCCCTTTTTGTCTCTATGAATTTTTGAAATCTCTGTACAGTGTGGAAGCAAAAAATACTTGGGGGCTCATTTCCCCTGTTACATAACCAGAGCACATAGAAAAGGAACAATGACAACTCAATAAGTTTGCTACCAAAAACAGAAAAGCCCTTGGCTAGCAAGCTGCACCATTAGCCCACTCATTGCTTTGAAGATAACAACAAACCTTATCTCATATGATTTTGCATGGTATCGTTATGCTCTATCAGTAAGCCTCTCGACTGTTCACTCCAAATTAATTAAAAAGAAATAAACAAGGGTTATGTATTTGAGGCTGAAGATGGTTTTAGCCTGTTCTGTACGTATTCTGGGCGATGGAGATTTCAGATAGGGAGGGTGAATCAATAGGAATGTAACGGTGGGGGCTCATTATCAGCGCAAGTGCAAAGGTGGGGTCTCGATTGTTACTATGTATATTCTCATTCACTGGGAGCCTCCGGACATGCTCATTGCTCTGTGGACACGTCAACATCATATAGCATATCAAGTAGATAAGGAATTTGGATTATACGAATAATTAAGATGGTTAATTTTAAGTGTTACTAATAATTAGAGAAAATATCAAGTATAGTTCTGATGAACCAGGAGGTGCATTCCTTCATGGTGCTAATTACTGCTGCGTACGTCCAAAACTTGCAGGCATCATCGATCATTGGGCACTAGTTGCACATAAGATGCAGCGAGAGAGTTATAGAGAAAGGGATAGATCTGCAGCAATATGCAAAATGTATTATGCGAAGCTGATAATTTCACGTCAATGATTGCGACACCAAAACCGTATTTTGAATTTTCTGGGGAGAAGGGCTTCGGCTGACAAGAATTAAGGTGATGACATAGCTAGTAGAAAAACAATGTTGCCTTGCAAAAATTATAAGAGATGAGACACTAACAACGTATGTTTGAGGCAGCAGGTTGAGAGTGTTTGAATTAAATAATTTGAATAATCGACGGTGGCATTCATTTAGTATAATATCATTTGAAAAATGAGTGGAGTGTGTGTGTGTGTGTGTGTGTATATATGTACGTATATCCATCAAACACGTAGAGAGAGGGGGGGGAGAGAGAGAGTTTAATACTGTGTAATTACAGACTTACAGCACAGTAGGCAGTAGCCACTGACCCCCGATGTTGATATTACCTACCTTTTCTTTCCTTCCTTTGTGGGGCCCACCCGACATCTTCACATGCCTTTCCCCCCAACATATCCTCCCTTATTTTGTTTTATTTTATTTATCCTTTATTTCTCCACAAAAAAATAAAAAAATAAAATTGGATCACATTTTGCTTCGATGGGAATCGTCATCACCATCTTAATTAATTACTCGTGTCCACCTTAATGCTCACCTAAAAAACACGCTTTTTGACATCAGGGCCAAATGCCACAGGCTTATCTCACATTATTCGTTCAACATTTTTCCAAAGGCACAAGAGAAATTAAATTGTTATGAGACCAATTTCTCACCCTCTTGAAGGTGAAGACTTGTATATACATTGGCCACCAGAACGATTCTTTTTGACTTATTTGTTCAAGGGATGTATTAGGACGAGATATTGCCTATTGCCAATCCAACAATATTAATAAAAGGTACCGTCTTTTTATTAATATTTCACAGGAATGAGACAAATAATGAATCTGCAGCGTGCAGCCATAGCTTGCTTTCGGGGATTTGCAAAAAATACAAAGCCTTACGCATTATTGGTAGCTGCAGAACTGATTTTTTTTTACATGTATCTATACACATGAGAGGTCACGATGCATCAGTGAAGACGAACTTGGAGTACGCAGCGTCAACTTATTACTTGTCCCAATATCCCGCCAGGGGCAAAAACACATGCATGTCTCCATGCGTGCGTCCCCCCGCGCGCGCGCGCACACACACATATATATATATATATGTAAACCGTAAAGCACTCCTTTTATCTATCTATCTATCTATAAAAATAACATCAAGAAGCATAAAATTACATGATAAAGATTAAGGAACGCAGACCATCGGATCAAAAGGCGGAGGGGTTTTGAGGTGAAGAGAGGGGGGGGGGCAAAGGATGTTGTCGGCTTAGTATATTGTTGCCTTGTCCTCTTTTGATTCCCTTAACAAAGTTGTCGGCGCCGCCGTAGGAGACTGTATGTATTAAGTAAAGTGCCTCCTTTGAAAATGATTGCTTCCCTTATTTTCCCTTTCACACCAAACACCCCCCTCTCTCTCCTCCATCCACCGTTTCCCGCTAATTACTTCCACTACTCATTTACTATTGTTTCTCCCTTATTTCTCTTATTTCTCCCTTGAATGTTGAGCTTACGTTGCACTAGTAGAGGTAGCTTTTTTCACTTTGTTTATTACTCAGAAGAGAAGATGGTGTCATTATCATCAAACAATACTAGTAATAATAGCAATCGAGTCTCTGCTTTTTTTAATTAAAAAAAAAAGAACTAATTACCTCACCATCCGTATATATACATACACACTACACAGAGTCACCCCTCAACAGTCAAATTAGTTTGAAAACGCTAGCACAGACGGTTGAAGGTAAAGCTTTTCGTGTTTGTTTGTCCGCAATGGGTGTAGTCATTTCTGAGTTCTGACCCCAGCTCTCTCTATTGTACACACAGCCACTAGTTTCTCTGATGATCTGATCTGCACCTCTCTCAGGTTTCAAACACAGGTCACAAGTTTTAACCTTCCTTCTCCCTCCTCCAAGTTTATTTTATTTTCTGGCGTTTTCAACAAGAAAAGAAAAGTACCAGTCTTTGTGTCTGTTGGGCTCATTCCCTTCTACTACAGTTCAAACCTTCTCCTACCTTTGTCTCCTCTTTCTCTTCGCTCCTTATCACTATTCCTTTCCCCTCTGTTTTTCACTCTCTGTGTCTCCCATGTACGTACTCTTCCCTCCAAAAGCTGCCCATCACCCCTTACGTCCTAGACCTTCTCTACTTTTCACTCCTCATTAATCTCTACGTCCTCTCGTTTACGTTTCTTCCTATATCATCGAGTCCTTCTCCTCCTCCTAAACAAGCATCCCGCCAAGATGCTTCCTTTCAGGAGTTTCTATGGTTTTGAGAGATGGTTAGATCGGAGCGCGCATTCCAAGGAACCCAGCTCGTCCTTCAAGTCAGTGGGATTGGATAACGGCAAACCAATTCTCAACTCCACATCTAAGTCTGAGAGGAAATCAATGGAAGCATGCAAGAGCCATAGAGAAGCTGAGAGGAGACGCAGGCAGCGAATCAACGCCCACCTCTGCACTCTACGTTCTCTCCTCCCTAACGCCGTAAAGGTGAATACTGTATATTCCTCCTCCTCCTCCTCCTTCCTTTTACCTTTTCAGTCCCTCAAACTCGATGTCTCTCTCTGGTAATTTTAACTATGTTTTCCACCGGTGCAGTCGGATAAGGCCTCGTTGCTAGCGGAGGTGGTCCGACGCGTCAAAGACCTGAGGAAACAGGCCGATGACGTGGCGGGCCTTCACGACGGAGACTTGTTGGGAATCACTATAAGCGGAGAATCTGCGTCGGACCCCGGAGACTCGGAGCAGGGGGCGTTCCCGGGAGAGTCGGACGAGGCGACTGTGAGTTACTGCGAGGGAGGTGGTGAGAGGAAACTCATGAAAGCCACGCTCTGCTGCCAGGACCGGCCCAACCTGAACCGAGATCTAGAGGAGGCGATCCGGTCGGTTCGGGCTAAGGCGGTACGAGCCGAGATGATGACCATTGGTGGGCGGACCAAGAGTGTGGTAATTGTCCAATGGACTGGTGGAGAAGACGAAGAAGAAACAGAGGAGGCTGGGGAACTGGAACGGGCTTTGACGGCCGTCGTAGAGAATCGGGCCCTCATGTGGCCTAGACTGGGCCGAATGACGTTGGGCCACAAACGGGCCATACATTGTTACGGCTCACCTGATGATGGCGGCGGCTTCTTGTTTGGGACCGCTAACATGTAATCCTAGGATCAACCATCTATGTATTTTCTTCCTCTGGTCCCTACCATCATCATACGTAGAACTAGCAGCTAATGCCTGTAACTAATTCACTTAGCCAAAATTTTCTTCGGGGCATTATAGTATATAAAAATGGATTATCTACTGATCATATTCATCATAGCAACCCAGCAAAAAAAAAAAAGAATAAAAATGGAGAATATTCAGATTAGATATGGGTACTTGAGAGTGGTGATTGGAAGATCCAAAAAAAGAAGAGTGGAAGAGATAATGGTGCCAACGATGAAGTGACATAAGAAAGTGGTAGTTGATGTCGTGCTGGGTCTGGAAAGGACGTGTCCCATATAATGGGATAACGATTTGTTGGGTGACGTGTAACACTTGGATAAGTCTATATAATTGAGCATCTTCAATTCCATTTAACTGTCTTCTCAAGAAACATGCCCATAACAAAATCCAAATAATTAATCACTAAAAGATAGGAATAAATGAAATTTATTTCCGGGATAAAAATGGCCACTGTATGTGAGGAAGTGGATGTATGATTGTATTCTGCTATAGACAGGAAAAGATGTCGTGGCTAATCCGTGACCGTGAGTTACCAATCTGGAATTTGCTGTTCTACAGTTACAGAAGTTTTCGTAGAAGCGGCTAAAATTAATGATAGAGATTTGTATACTGGTAAATGCAGGCTCCAAAAATGGTTCACTCGTCCGATCAACGTTTGGTCTTGTGCGTTCGTTTGTCCATGGCAACTCCTCTTTGTGCTTACCCTTCTCTCCTCCAAACAGCTTCGCTCTGGGTTTCTCAAGAACAATGCCTCGCCCTAACTTCGTGAGTTTCTTCCCTCTCGTCCTGATATTAAGCTTCTATAATTGAAGGCAAATCTGTTTCAATTATCTGTTGTTGATAATGCTTGTTTCTTCTTGGTTTTGTTCAGGCGAGATGGGCAAGGAGTGTAGCAGCATTCTCGCCTTCGATGAAGTAAGTTAGGTTTTGAAGTACCGGCTAAAATGGATTGAAATTCAACTTAAAAATGATATTGCTACGATTTGGGATCACTAAAGAATTTGAACTTGTGTTCTATTACACTGTGAGCTACTTCGCTGTTTGAAGAAAGGCTTATTACAAAGAATTCGGCAATCTTAACCAAGTTTTCTGGGCAGAGAACTTTCTTTTATCTGCTATTTTCCTTTCTTTAGGGAGAAACAACCAGAGGCTCCAAATTATGTTGGACTCAGTCAAGAGTACAAAGGCCCAAACCTTGTAACCAGGGTTGAAACTGACGATAGACAACAGGACTTATTTGGCTTGATGAAACAGAGGTTTCTGAGTTTCAAGAAGCAGAAATACATGTGAGTAGTAGTTAGTTGGCATTTGTTGGTTGTTATCTCTGTGAAGTATCTTACAAGCTAAGTTGCACTTAGACAGGAAAGAGTTGGAGTATTTTCATGCTCTTGTTGAAGCTCAGTCCCCAAAGGTGGTAACAACATGTTTTCACAGTTCGTATGTTTTACTTATCATCGTCTTCCTATTCATAACTGACAAATCCAAGTACAGTTCATGGTAATAGCTTGTGCAGACTCTAGGGTATGCCCCTCTAACATTTTAGGATTTCAACCGGGAGATGCCTTCATGATACGTAACATCGCCAATCTTGTTCCTCCCATGAAGGTACCTTAATTGTTGCTTCTGATTTTTGTGCTGTCATATGATTGCCAATTGTCGCAAATCATGACCTCATGTAATATATTTCTTTAATTCTTTTGGGCAGAATGGAGCAACTGAGTGTAATGCTGCTCTTGAGTTTGCTGTAACCATTCTCAGGGCACGTACTTATCTATATCGACTGACACTTCAAAACTCAGTAATATATCTCAGAAAAGAATGAATTTCTAGCATGAGATTATATAAAGCAAATGATGAAGCACTCTTCCTTTATTGTCAATTACACCCTACACAACTACGTGATTGAAAAATGTTTAGTTCCATTTTCAGGTTGAGAATATTTTAGTTATTGGCCATAGCAATTGTGCTGGAATTGAAACGTTGATGAATATACAAGAAGATGTCGAATCGAGGTTTGTTTGATCAGGAGTTCTGGTTTTTTAAATTTAGCAAATAAAATTGTAGGTATAGTTGTTTCATTAGAATTGACGTTTGACCCAGGAGCTTCATTAACAATTGGGTTGTTAATGGGAAAGTTGCCAAGTCGAGGACAAAAGCTGCCACAGCTCATCTTAGCTTTGGCCCTCAATGCAGATTCTGTGAGAAGGTATATATATATATATATATATATGCTCCTTCAATTCTTAATATAAAAAATAATTTTTAGTATAATTTATACTACAGATTAAGTTATATATTAAAAATCAGAGGAGTATATAGAGTGCTTGAATTTTACTGGCTGTGATAGTGACTGAGAGGGATGCTTATGAAATGGTTGCAGGAGTCTGTAAACCAATCACTATTGAACTTGCTGAGTTACCCTTGGATAGAAGATAGAGTGAAAAAGGAGTTGCTTTGTCTTCATGGAGGATATTATGATTTCTCAAATTGCTCATTTGAGAAATGGACACTTGATTGGAGACGATGCAATGTTCAAGATCAAGAAGGAGAACACAGTTATAATGTAAGAGACCAAGAATTTTGGTGTTGATGTTGTGGCTTTGTAGTTCATTATCACAAGCAGACCTCACGCTGGCCATGAATCTCAATTTAGGACATCTACTCATTAGCTACTGCTCATTGAGGAAGGCAACGCCTTTCACAATAAGAAAGCTTGCAACTGATAAAAAAATTATTCTTGAAACGGATGCAAAAAATGTGGTTAACATGCTTTTAAATCTGAGAGGAGATAGAAACAGTTTATTACTATCCAGAATTCAGGCTCTGTTTCAGTCTTCATGGGATTTAGATATATAGTATATACCTAAAAATAAGAACAATCTGACGGATGGGCTTGCAAAGGAAGGATTGAATAAGACGAAAATATAACATTCTTATCCCTCAAATCTGAGACATCTTATACTTAATGTGTGTTTGGGAGTTGATCCACATGTAGTTTAATTATTTTAGTTGTATTGGGCTTATAGCCCTCCTTTTTACCAAAAAAAAAAAAGAAAAAAAACTTGCAAAGCTAATGTTTCTAACACCCCCCACCCTGGGGAACACAAAGAACTAGACACTTGAAATATAAATATATATATTTTAATTTTATAAGATATATGAAAAATCATACGAGTATTTAATTATTTGTGGTTATCACTGTTTGTATCAACATTAATATAAAATAATTTTAATTTATATTATTTGGTAATTATAAATAACGTGATTTGTTCTTTTAATTTAGTATCATCTCCGTAAGGTCACTCAATTTTTATCAATTATGTTAAGCACTTTGATTATTATAAATCCTTTGGAAATCTTTAGAGGGTAAATGTGTGTGATTTACTGATTTATTTATGAAACTCCCAAAAGTAATTTTTACGAGGGAAGGATATTTTTTAGGTGGAAAAGGGGGGGGGGGGACGAGGGAACGATTTTTTAGAAGGCAAAGGAAAAATAGAAAATAGTAAGGTTTTGTTTGGTTTAACACAAAAGGAGGTTAATTTAGGAGAGGAAAAAGGAGGTAAATAAGAGAAGGAAGGAGATGCTTTTTTTTTTAGTTCAATAAGGGGAAAAGAGTTTATTATGAATTGACAAATATACTTTTATTTTGTTTAAATTTTATCCATGTTATTTTATCTTTATAGTTTATTGAATTTTGTATTTTTTGTTTCCATTTTTTTTAAGAAGACACAATTTAGATTATTGAATTAGACTGGAGGGCATTAGACGCCTTTCTTCATATTTTCTCATTACATAATGGAATAAAGAAAAGAAAAGAAAACTAATCATTGGAGTTGAAGTTTTTTAATTTATTTTTTGGAAAAGCCAGAGCAATTAGAAATAACTTGTTACAGGGAAATAATGAAAGGAACTGTTGAGAAGTTCATTACATTGATAGATTGTAAATCCTATAGGCTATTATACATTTAATTGCAACAACAAAAAAAAAAAAAATATGCTATGAACTAGCTACTATTTGCTTATTCTTGCCCAAGATATTTTTACCCTGAAAGTGAAATGAGCTTCTTTCTACCGTCGTTGAAAATTAAACACCTTTATGGATATAGCAAAGATGAGAGCAAACACTCAGCAAATTCAATCACTACAACTGCAACCACTCCAACAAAATCATGCTTGAAACCAAAATAATTTTTCAGGCTTCCATTGTTGAACCTGACCCATTATACTGAATGGTGTCCTTTAAATCTCCAAATTGCGATGCTACCAATCCATACAAGCTCCAAGCTACTGGATTTGCCCAGTAATACCATTTCCACCATACTGGGATCCTCTGTTCATCATCAAAATAGACAAGAACCAAGAAAAAAAATCAATTAAATATGCATTTCTTGTGTTTCAAGTAAAAGCTGGCACTAAATGTTGAGGAAGAAAAACTAGAACTCACAGGTCTTGGAACAAGAGAGAACAAAAAATTGAAAGCCATGACATATCATCCGTAAGTTCCAGTTTGATCTAACATGTTGGATCTAAGGTTCCAAAACATGCTCCCAAACAAGACAGACACAGAAGTTGAGTAGAGGAATCTTATGGCAGCGTACAAAGGATTGCGCCAGTAAGACCAAAATTGTTTCCATAAGCAAGCCATGCATTGGGTGCAGAAGAATTATGAGTACTGAGTTGGAAAATAAAGGTCATTTGACCCAGGAGCTAGAGTGCTCAATTCTTTAATAAGTGCTTTGTTCCTCCTGAAACACATGCCACAGAGTAGTTTTCATTAGAAGTAAGATCTTTTAATAAGGTTATTTTTCAGTTATTTTGCTCTGCTCAATTCAAGATACCTGCATAGTTCTGAATTTTTATACACCTCAGCAAAATCAACCTCCAATTCAATTTCCTTTCCTGCGCTTGTAACTTCCAGCATCCATGTTGCTGGATTATACCCATCTTTGATCTTACCAACACCTCGAATTCCCTTCATGAGAAAAGCATGCTTTTCAGCAAAACTATACTACTCATGCACAAATAAAAATGCAGCATTTATATATATGATAAAAATTAAGAAAATTAGAAATCAAATTCTTCTCAGAGAATATCAAAAGATCTGTGAGCACATTTCATTCTTCCAGACCTAGCATACATGTTAACAAGTTAGAAAATCATCCAAGAGCTCTTCTCCTTCGTCATCCAAGAGCACAGAAAAGTAGACAAGTGTTGAGAAAACAAAATCTTACAAGAGAATCACCACAAAAGAGTGCAAAAACTTCTCAGACTTGGACCCAATACACTAAATAAAAGCAAATAAAATAGCAACTTTCATAGCGGCATCAAAAAATATTGATCCTGCAAACATAAACCCATAAGAGCAAGAGTAGAATTTCATCGCAAACAAAAGCAGAGCACCACATAGGCAACCTTCATCCAGATATTCAAATCGGTACACAACCAAATCAAGAAATTGATATTTAGTTAGTAACCAAACCATGATTTTAGAAGTTTTGGGCCAAATTTTAGTTTAATTTTTTTTTAAAATAAACAGTCATATCTATAAGTATTTTTGGGTTAAACGGTTTTGAATAAGCTACTGAAACTAGTTTTTGAAATAATAAAAAAACTTATATACTATCTAATTATAATTTTACTCTTACTTTTTCTATACCGTCTCTCCTCCCTCATCTCTATCCTTTCTTTTTTCTCCTCTCACCCTCTCTCATCTCTTTTTTTTTCCATTCTCTCTCCTCTTTTTAATAAAATAATACTCTTAATTTATCAATACAAAAAATTATTTTAAAAATAATTATCTAAATATTTATTTATTTATAATTTTTTTTAGGAACTCTTCTTTACAATCTATTTCTCATAGGCTGTCGAATTTTTTTTTTTCTATAAATATTTTTCTAAATATTTATCCAAACACACACATCATATCAATATTAATAAACCCAAACCAAGTGTGAATGGAATTGAAACAAAATAAGGACAGTTTTAGAACCTCCGCGAGATCAACAAGTCGTGCTGGGTCTGCAATCCACTTGAACTGCTGCACCAGCTTGGCAACCCACAGCAACACCGTCACGAGACCCATGTTCTTCCCGGGGCAAACCCTTTGTCCAGCCCCAAATGGTGCGAGTCACAGAACAGAACCCCTCACGTCCACATCAGCGTCGTCTCCGCTCTCCAGAAACCTCTCTGGCGAGAGCTCAAGTGACCGAAGGATCAGGCGACATAGATGCGTAGATGAAGATTATCAGCTGAAGATGAAGGGAATCAACATGAAATAGGCCGGAGAGTAGCACTGGAATATCGACAAAAATATTAAGGGCAATTTTGTCAAAAAAAAACACCCCTCTACGACTAGGGTTAAGAATGTGGAAAAAAGATTACATCAAGGATTTGAAAGAAAAGTTTACAAAAAAAAAATAGTTTATAGATAATTTATAAAAAATAGTTTTTAGAAAAAAATTTATAAAAAAAACGATTATGAATAAATAAGTATTTTGATAGTTATTTTTAGAATTATTTTTTATATTAATAAATTATTAAAAAATATATAATTTGATTAAAAGTAAGAAAGAGGAGAGAGGGTATAAGAAAAAATAAAGGTAAGATAATAATTAGATAATCTATAAACTCTTTTACTGTTCTAAAAGCTAATTTCAATAACTTATTCAAAACTATAGTTTTAAATTATGATTTTGTCCAAAAGCATTTATAGATAAATATATCTGTTTGTTTTAAAATTTTTCTAAACTAAAGTTTGGACCATAAACCCTTTTTAAACTATAGTTTAAGGGCAAACCAAACGGGCACTAGATGGACAAAACATTATCCCTCCCTTTTTTTTTAACCAAATACTTATATCTTCTTTCCTTTTTTACCCCCCGGTCTAAAAACTTCTAACCAAACAACGCCCAAGTCTCAGCGGGTGTGCCTGTGAGAAAATCATTTTAATATAGAGGGAACGCACCCGTCAGCGGAAAGGAAAACAGCTAGCCAAAGCTGAGGCAGCAGCTGACCGTTCGTCCTGCGTGAACTAACGCCGGAGAAGCCATGATCTCGCAGTTCTTCGTTTTGTCACAGCGTGGTGATAACATCGTCTTTCGAGATTGTAAGCTCCTTCTCTCTCCCATGGGCCTACTTTTCCCTTCATGACTTTGTATTCTGGTAAACTTTGTTATTGGATCTGATGCCGTTCAATCCGATGTTTTCTCTAAACTGTATTATAAATTTCGTTTCTAAGAATTTAATATATTCTAGTTCAAGTTTTCTTATACTTTGTTTTTACTTGCCGATCCATAATGAGCTTCTTTTATAAAAAATTCAATTTATACTTCCAGATCTTGCTTGAATTATCTTCTTAAGTTAATATCTTCACTGGAAGATTGAAAAAAGTGTGAAATCTTGTCTTCCTAATAAAATACAATGGAAACTGCCGGTTATTAGTTCCTTTTTTAACATTGATTGGAATTGTTTATGGAGATGCACTTCAAGAGAAGACTGAGGTTCGGATTGATAACTGGTGTAGTCTGTTGTATAGTTTTCCTCTAGCATGTTATTTATGTTCTGTCAGGATACTATGATACGAATCTTAGGAATTCAATCTGCATTCTGTGTTATCTGGACAAAGAGTCGTCATACGTTCCACAAATTTGGACGTCATTTTACTAAGCCAGCAACAAGGTTGTTTAGGAATTCATGAAATTGCTGTGATTCAATTTTTTTTGGGTAGATGCTTCTTACTTTATCTCTTCTCTTCTTTATCAGGTGTCGCATGTTATTTTTTAATGTTAATTTTGTGATCGAAGCTGCTCAGAATATTATGTATTCTTGGACCAGTAAATTGAAACTAATGGCATTTAACTACGACGCTGCATGAGATATAAAGATATGGTCACCTATATTTTGCAAGTGCTATTGTAAATAGTTAACAAAATGAAGTTAAAAACAATATGACTAGTGAAGTATGAGTATGTTATCATACAAGAGTTCTTATCAGTTCTTTACTTATGGTATCGAATCCTCAATGCTTATAGCTGCCTATGTCTTTCAATTGCAGATCGTGGAGATGTGCAAACTAGAAGTGCAGAGATATTCTTCCGCAAAGTAAAGTTTTGGAAAGAGGATGGGCAGGAGGAGGCACCACCTGTCTTTGTAGGTATTATTTTCCTGAAGCAGGAAGTGCATTTTAAAGTTTAAACTACCATTATCTGATGGTTTTGATAGTAAATATTAATCCTCAAACATGAAAGTGCTTTGAAAGCCGTGTGTTTTGGTGTTTTCATATATTCATCTTTTATACAATATATGAATATATATGTTCACATTATGTCTTTGCTTATCTGGTATAACTTACACATGATTTTTTCTATGTTGATAGAATGTGGATGGTCTGAACTACTTTCATGTGAAGGTTGTTGGACTATTGTTTGTTGCAACCACAAGGGTTAATATATCACCTTCCTTTGCCTTAGAGCTTTTACAAAGGATTGCTCGTGTTATTAAAGATTACCTTGGGGTTCTCAATGAAGACACGCTACGAAAGAACTTTGTGCTTGTGTATGAGTTGCTTGATGAAGTCATTGTGAGCCTCATAAACTCTTTTTTATCTGATTCTTCATCAAATTCTTAATTGCATTGGATAGATCTGTCAGATATGGAAATTTCAAACCAACTTAAAGTTGTTTGAAAAGAATGAAAAGGGCCCAATCACAACTCATGATACGGCTTTACTAATATTGTAAGATAATTAAGGTTCCCCCTTGAAATCCTTACTAAGATCAAAGTTGATGACTTTCTCTTTACCAGGACTTTGGTTATGTTCAAACAACATCTACAGAGGTGTTAAAATCCTATGTTTTCAATGAGCCAATTGTGGTTGATACTCCTCGTTTGCCACCACTTGAACCTTCTGCAATTTTTGCGGTAATCTTTCTAAGGCACTTTATGGTATTCTATTTATAATAATTTTGCGCACTTGATGCTATTAATCCTCAAATTTGATTGCTTTCAGCAAAGGGCTAAAAGAATGCCAGGAATAGCTGTCACAAAATCAGTTATAGCTACAGAGTCTGGGGGTAGAAATAGGGAGGAAATCTTTGTTGACGTAATCGAGAAAATCAGCATCACTTTTAGCTCCAGTGTAAGTACGTGTATTATAATGTGACCTCAAATCCATAATAATTATTATTTTGCCATTGCTTCGTCTGTCATAACTCACGAGTGCTTGAAATATGGCCTGAAAGTTACTGTTTGAAGTTCCACAAAAACATAGAAATATTTAGTCTAAGTGCAATCAAGTTTAACAAATTATCTATTTACAGACTGTTTGATTTAATCTAAAGTGGAAGGGCTTGGCCTCTTTTCATTCATTAGTTTATATATTTGCAGATGCTCTGATGATTTACCCTTTTTAAGAGCTCTAGCTAGCATCTTAAACTGAGTTATATTGCTACATATTTCGAGATAATGTTTGACGTGATTTTATAATTCTGTTCTTATTTAGCCACTAGTTACTGCAGAATAAGTTATCAAAGCTATGTCAAGGGCTAGTCCGTGTTTGGTTTTTCAGCCCTCCTGGATTGGTTTTTGGTTGGCAAGGTGTTGAAGTGTAACATTATGAGTCTTGTTACATCAATTTTTTCTTGATGAATGTTTTATGCAAGATAAATTTTCCTTCTTGTTTCCTTGATTTCATTTGCAATGTCAAATAGTTTGCTTGTCGTATATTTTATTAATAATTTTACATATTTTATGCGATTTGCTTAGGGATATATTCTGACTTCTGAAATTGACGGCACCATACAAATGAAAAGCTATCTTACTGGCAATCCTGAAATTCGATTAGCTCTTAATGATGACCTTACCATCGGAAGTGGCCAAGGACCAATATACGGTATTTCCCACCTCTATTTGGTGGTTTGACATTCCCAACTCACTGCTTATTTCTCCAGTTGAACATTTGTGCTTTGGGTCTATTCCCGTTTTCTCATCATGTGGACAAGTAAAGAGAAAAGTTTGGAAAGAACCACTCTCGTTTGCTTAAACTTGGGGGGTTACTGTTAATTATATTCTTACTAAATGGGGAGATGTTGTTCTTTGATTAGGGCTTTAAATTTCATGTGTTTCTATGACTGCTTACATAAACCTTTTTCAAGAGCAGGTGGTCGCAGTTCATCTGGTTCTGGAGCTGTGATATTGGATGACTGTAATTTCCATGAGTCTGTTCGTCTTGATAGTTTTGATATGGACAGAACCCTGTCTCTGGTACGTAACAAACGTGGCTTTTTGGGTTATGAACTTTCACATTACAAAGTACATACTGGTTTGCTCCCTCTTGATTGTTTAGTTTAATGGTTGTCTCCTACTGCTAATTGTAGATACCACCAGATGGTGAGTTTCCTGTAATGAACTACCGTATGACTCAGGAGTTCAGGCCTCCTTTTCGTATTAATGCTTTAATTGAAGAAGCAGGGCCCCTCAAGGTTACATCAATTTTTAAAAAAATAAAATAAAAATCTTATTCCCATATTTCATCCTTTTGTCAAATATTTTCATTTTCCCACCTACAACCCATTAAACGTCTGTGAAATGGCAATTGCAGGCCGAGGTGATTCTTAAAATATATGCTGAATTTGGTTCAAGTGTAACTGCAAACACTGTCAAGGTGCAGATGCCAG
Source organism: Leucaena leucocephala (assembly GCA_037074615.1). Lineage (NCBI taxonomy): Eukaryota > Viridiplantae > Streptophyta > Magnoliopsida > Fabales > Fabaceae > Leucaena > Leucaena leucocephala. The sequence continues at coordinate 2,580,920 of CM073540.1, read as the reverse complement.
TACCCAAATACACGACCAGGTTTTGTTCATTTTCCTCTTATATCACTTGATAAGAGCGACTTATCTTAGACAGTGATTTGCAATTGATTAAAATCTTTGTCTAGTGTTGATGGGTACTTTTGTGGGATGAAGAACCTTCTCCAAAAAGTTAGCTGCTAAAGTGGGAGAATTAACCCACTTAAATACCCTATAGAATAATATTCTATACTATTCAAAGTAAGACTTAGGCATCCCATACTACCTTAGGTTCCATCAATTGTCCCTTTTGGAGAGTTGAAATCTTGGCACTACACTTTATGATACTTCACATGACATCCTCATTGGTTAGAACTACTTACTGGTTAGAATCCTCCATAGGAAAGGTGGACCATAAACTCTGATACCAATTGATAATTACTCAAATAGGACAAGAATCCCACCCCAAAAACTAGCTATTGAGGTGAAAAAACCAACCCACTTAAATACTCTTATAGGACATCCCATACTACTATGGGACTTAAGCATCCCATGTTAGCTTAATTTCCATCAAATGTTTGGTACAATCGATGTCTTTTAGAATTGAAGTCCATGAAATGTTTTTGGCCAGGGTTTTGTTTTTTTAATAAATTTGTATGCCTGATAGAACAAGCATGGGGATAGATAAATGAAAAGCACATATGAGAGACCAAAATATAATTACTAGAGCTTTTCTGAAAATTAGTGGAAGTTTAGGGAACTCATCATGTATTTTAAACTGTAAGGAAGGGGAACTTTTCTAAATTAATTTCAAAAGCCTCCATGAGGCAATTTAGTTTCATGTAGTGAATGAATTGTTTTAGTATGAATTTAAAAGAATTTCAAAAGAATGCCTTTTAAGGAGTTGAAGGAACCATTCTTTTAGATCAATGTTCAAATACTGCATCATTATGTTGCATCCCATACGTTAGACTTTAAAGAAATTAAAAGAATGCACATTAAGTAGTTTTGCGGAGAATTCTTAATTTCACTAGAAAGATAAGCAGATCGTGCTTGTTAATTTTTTTTTTTTACCTGTGGGATAAATTTCAAGACAATAACGGGAAATTCGCAATTCTTTGCATATGATAAGACACGCATAAAGGTGCTACTCCTGGCTAGTCTTATATAAGTTATTACCTGGCATTCTCTCAGGGTTAATTTCGAGTTGAGCCCTGGAGCTGTTGGAGAAACAACTGACTTCAAAGAAGCAAATAAGAAGCTAGAGTGGAGTTTAAAGAAGGTAATGCTTCTTGTCAATCTCTAAAAAGTTATTTGTATTAAGAAAATCTATACTTTTACTAGTTTATTCTTTTACACTTTTGACTTTCTAATTCCTACTTGAAAGCAAGTTTTAAGCATAGTTCTGTTCACATTTTTTAATTGAGAAACTAACGACTGACAAGTGCTACCAAACAGATTGTTGGTGGATCTGAGCATACACTACGTGCAAAGCTAACATTCTCTCAAGAATCACATGGTATTTGTCTTTTTAATTGCTTGATGCGTAGAATGAATAGTTTGCCTATTGTTAGGTTTAATTATCGTTTGATCTTCACAATTATACAATGTTTTGTTCAATAGGGAATATAACAAAGGAGTCTGGACCTGTCAGCATGACATTTACCATTCCAATGTACAATGTGTCACGGCTTCAGGTAAACATATTTTATCAACTTCTCTATATTACCAAGATTCAGTACCCGATTGTAGATCAATTAGGCGTCATGCTAGTATTTGACATTTATTGACTCACATGCAAAAGCCTACTCAATGTGAATGGTAATGTTATTTGCATGACTTCAACCTCCAGTGAAATTAGGCATGCCACTATTGCCTCTGCTAATTTTCCAAGCCTAAAAATTTCTGGTTTCGTCTGTCTCAGAGTTTGTTTAAAGATGTTGAGTGCTTTATGTTTCTTTGATGCAGGTAAAATACTTGCAGATAGCTAAGAAATCCGGAGCTTCGGAGCCTTATCGTTGGGTGAGATACGTTACGCAGGCAAATTCCTATGCTGCTCGGATATGATGAAGTTAAGCTCCCACCACCACTACCCCACCCCCAAAAAAAAAATCTGCTATCCTTTATTTTGTTTTGGATAATTATATGTTGTTTTATTATTCATTTGTAAATTGTGAATTACACAGTTTGGGTTCATGTTACCCTATACCTCCTGTTATAAACTCGTCACTATTCTTTCTTCCCCACTACTGCGTCACATAAAAGTGATCCCCTAGGCACATGAAACTTTTAAATAGTAAAAGGACGAAACGAATGTGTTTCTGCAAATTATGGATGTCAACATTTGCGTAAATTGCAGAAGAGTGAGGGTGAAGGATGATTAGTTAATACTATACGGTGGCGATCTTCTATAATCTTCCATGCCTGTATTGAATGGGGCTGGAAGGAGGTTATTCACCGAATCTTACGTTTGGAACTGCATTTATTAACCTCCTCAACTTGTTAAGTTTGGTTGTGTTGTCTGGGTTGACTTGGGTTGCTGTAGATAGAGTTTCTCATGCATTGGGCCGTGTGATGCTGACATTTATGGAGGAGCAGCTCACGTTATATAAATGCTTTGATAATGCATCATATTGAGCCAATAAACCTTGTTCTAAAACCATCCCGATTTTATTTGTCAAAACTGTGGATCCCCAGCGATGAGCTAATCATCCCGATTTGGGTTGGGGTGGACCCTAGTTGAACCCTGTTGCGAACGCTGAACGCAACTTGCTTTTTTTGTTTGTGATTCCCGTTTCATCTTAAGGAAAAGGATAACGACTTTGTCCCACTTGGGGTTTAAAGTCAAACAGGAAAGATGGAAGCTTTCATGTCATATTATTACCTCGTAATTTTCTTGTTGAGGGTGAAAACCTCACAAGGACCCGTTCACCTTTGCCACTTCTGCTGTAACTTCGTCTATCTTCATTTCGCGATCAATCAAAATCAGTTCTGACGGCAAATGTCGGGTAGGATGGGGGGTTGATGAATAGGATGTAAATCCTTTTAATGTAAGCAAAAACGAGAGTTTCTAATCCACAAATTTTTTTTTTTTTTATGAAAGTTCTGATCAGGAAACGAAGGAATATAATCTCATCTTAGATAGGCTAAAATCTGAGACAGCACGTTAAGAACGAAGAGCCTAAACAGTACCAATTTGCCATCTCAAGGATCTCCGAAGTCTACATTCCCTGAAATCCAATGTCTCGTGAGGAGATAAGCAAACGGCTCAAACTAGTAATCTAATCTAAGGATGGTAATGGCGTGGTTACATTGATGTCATACGTCAGTGAAATGTTTCCAAGCTCACAGTTTATAAGGGGTTATATAATGAATGGCCATAAGCAAAGAGGAATGTTACACGTCTGAAGCTCGAATTTCGTCCTTATACAATAAAAAGGAATATTTTCCTGAATCAGTTTTACATAACATGAAGCGTTCCGACTTAATTAGAATCTTCGTGAAGCAAGCTTAGATTTCAGCTTCCTCTTATGCCGGAAACAATGGAAAAGAATTTCTGGCCTAAAGGGGAAAAAGAGAGAAAAGAATGGAAAATATATTAGTTTAAGGACTGGTATACTAAGATAAAGTCGATATTTATTGTCGAGGATCCTAAACCACAAATGCAATTAGCGATAATATTTAAAAGGCATAATTATACCAACGAAGTTTTGACACACTGAAGCTAGAAGCGTCTCTGAAAATACAAATTCAAAATCTCAATCAGATAATCTTTTCCAAGAAAGAATCTTACCTTGCGTGAGATAGAAATCTTTTACATCCTATTTAGGCAAAAGTGCATGAGGCGAATACTTTCGGTGACTTTTCTTTTGTTTCCTGTGAGGGAAAGTCCAGCGGAGCTTTTGTGCTTTAAGACAAGGAATAGAGAGAGAGGTGTATAAATGAAAAATCAAAGCATTTAACGAACACAAACCATACATCATTCTTAACGAGTCAACTCATCACAAACACATAGTTCATCGCTTACAAACAATATCTTTTATTGTATATAATTCCTATTATATACAATAATTGATAAAAATAAGATAGAGATAGCAATTTAATTAATAAGAATTGAGATGTTTCTATTAATTTCATGGATAAATAATTCAATATCATTTTAGTTAGAAAAAATTACAAATACCATAATATTTTGAACATCTTTTATTAAAAACAGATTTATTTGTTTTCCATTTTCATTACTAACAACAATATCTTTCGGCCATAGTTGGTTTATAAATTGATTTTAATTTTAAATACAAATTTACATTTATACATGATACACATATTTTTATGCTCCATACAAATAAGATGGAGAATAATATATAGTATATTTAAATTCATCTGTGAATGAATGATTTGTACGAGTTAGTTTGCAGAAAAGCCAGCCCTGACTTTCCAAAATGATGCCTGGTGACAACATGTGTCCCACCGTTTTGCTGCCTTTTTAAGCATCGATCCACCTTGGCCCTTCCCATTCGTCCGTCTTCTTATTTACTCAATTTTTCCGAACATTTTTTATACATTCTTAATTTATTTTAATAATCCACGTTACCTAGTACTCCTAAAAAACCAGGGGAAATGGAATATGACAATCAATGTTGTCCTAAAATTTCAAAATGACAGCTAAGCTAATTAAATAGAAACGAAAGACTTGCTTCGAAAGTGAATATTGAGAAAGAAACTTATTATTCAAATTCCCATCTAAGCAACTACTATAATTTGGAAAATTTAATAAATTAAAAACAAGCTTGGTTATATTCTTTCAGACTTTTTGTAAGGAGTAAACATGGCTGTTTTGCTTGGGCGTTTAATTAGAGCTGACAATATCTATTATGCCAAAGGCGGCAAGACATTAATTGTAGTCCGGTGTCAGTCTTTTTACCATCAAGCCCCAAAAGAATATTTATAGAAATAAAGGCAAAGCTATGTTGTGCTACCAAAAACAAAGAGCAAAGCTACGTGGCGTAGTCTAATTTGTCATGCACTTCTAGCCCAAAACAAAAAAAAAATTGCATCAAATTACATTGTTTTTTTAATTACTTTAATTTGTTAATCTTAACTAGTTTTACGGTAAAAAAAATCTTAACTAATATCGTGGTTCTTGTGGAGATATGGTCAATATTTCTAAATATATATATAAACAAAAAACAACTGTGTGATTTTTCAATCTTACCCTTCTAAAAAAGTTAATGACCTCAATGAGGCGGTGTTGAGATATTTTGAAGAACGGCGACAACTTTTACTTGAGCAGGGGTAAGTTTTTTTTTCAAAAAAAATAACTACCGTATTTTTGTTCTATATTTAAGATCAAATATGGAGTAATTTTTTTTTAATTAAGATTGAAAAATAGGTTTTGAATAAAAAATAAATTATTTAGCCTCAAGTGCAATTCTAAAACCTCTTATTATTTGGGCCACTTTCTCTTTCAACATAAAATATAAAATTGAATATCAGCAAACTATTACTAACAAAATTTGATATAATTATTAAATATTTAAATATAAACAAATAAATATTTTTATAGTTATTAATATAATAATTTTTTTATAAGTAAATTATTAGAAAATATATAAAATAAAATAATAAAAAAAATACATAGACAAAATGATCATTACATAGTATATAAGTTATTTTTCTCATGTAAAAATTATTCTCATAAATTTATCTAAAATAATAATTTTTAACCCTTTAAAATTATAATTTATTAATTATTTATTTTATTTTTTTTTTGAAATATAGATAGGCTCAAAAAACATTTTTTAAACTATAATTTTAAATTAAACCCAGCACTAAAATGATGAAATGGTTCAGGGTTTACGGCCGTCCCTTCACGTTCAGCTTTCAATTTGACCTTCTCAGTCATCGTCTCCTACTCTCCTATATTCATTCCTAACTAGTGTCTCCCGTTTCACAAACTCTTAGGCAATTCACACAACAGATTAATATTATAAATTTATGCTAACTCATATTCACCTCACATTTTATGTAATGACAAAAATACCTCTACTTGATTCCTACTGCCATGTGTTCAATATGGGAAAGGGTGGTTGGGTTTTATTTAAGTACGATGAATTATGTTTGAATTTGCATGTACACAGAATAAGCCTATGAGAGCACAACACTTCGTCTGGAGCTCAACCCAATATTTCAAATATCAAGTGATTTGTTTTAAAAATTAATTAATTAATTAATTACTACTTCCAATTAACTAATTTTAATAGATTAAAATAATTAGTTAAATTAATTATTTATAATGACTGTGTATTAGTTTTTTTAAAATATTTTATGTAATTATGTATATTTAAACTATCCTTAATAAAAACTATTTAATATGTGTGATTATATAAAAATATTTTAAGGAGACAAATTTAATTTCAAAAGATAAAATATATTATAATTTTATATTTAATATTAAAGGAGACTTTTCATTTTTTAAATTTATACTGTTGATGAAATACTTATTAGCATTAGAATCACGGTTGTACATACTTTAAAGAGTTTTTCAGTTTTTAATAGCTTTCTTCATTAGTTTCTTTGTATAGATTTTATTGGCTTTTTATGGTCTTTTCTTGTCTGTCTATAATGTAACCTCAGTATTTCTTTACTATTTTAATTGAGAGCTATGATGAAATTTAGAAGTACTGTTTTCTTTCTAATGAAAGGGTAAATTTATTATATAATTTTTATATTTAAAATTCGAGACAGTAATTTTAATCAAACAACTAAAAAGAGCCGAAGAGGAGGGTTGTTTTTGAACTTGACAGCGTGCAGTATAAGGAAGTCTTTTTTTTTTGTTATAAAAAAATTTAAACACAATCTACTAAAATTAGGATATAATTTCAGTGTTCATAAAATATTGATAAAAAATTTACGATACAATCTATTAAAAAAGTTTTTATAATAATAAAAAATAAATAAATTTATATCTTTATACAATCCTTTATCAACCATTATTAAAAAAGGTTTTCTGATCCAACTCATAATCTGAACGATTCAGTTGACTGAGAATTATTTATATATATAGTTGACAGTTTAAACTTCAGAGATATTTGTCCCTCTGACTTCGATGGATTCCCAATAAAAAAGCCACCTAATTTTTAGCTATCCATATATATCAAAAGAGGACTGTGCATATGATGTTATAATAATCTATATTATATGCATATATGAAAAATTCAGCACAAGATATTCTTCAATAACACAGGAGAAAACATAAATGGTGTTGTGGAGGGTGAACAGGGGCGAGAACATAGACTAGGTCCCAACCCAAGTATGTGGTTTGTCAAACTTTAGAATTCAATTTGATGAGTTATTTCTGAAGCTCAAACATATCACATCAAAGGAGCTGTCAGCTTGTACGGGGCAACATCCATATTCGGGTTCGAGAATAGAAGAAGCATTTATATGAAAAGTGAGAGGTAGGAAGGGACTTACAACTAAATACACAAGACTACTTACTGGATTCAATTATTTCAAGTTTGAATTATGGGCGGATAAAATTTAAAAAAAGGGTTTATGAAAAAAAATAGTTTATAGACAATTTATGAAAAAAGATTTTTGGAGAAGAGTTTATAGAAAAAAAGTGGTTTTGAATAAATAGGTGTTTGGATAGTTATTTTTAGAATTACTTGTATGGTGGTAAATTACCAAAAAAAGTATGATTTGATTTAAAATAAGAGAGAGGAGTGAGTTAGAGAAAAGAGAAGAGAGAGGGTGTAAGAAAAAGTAGGAGAGAGGAGAGAGGGTGTAAGAAAAAATATGAGTAAGATAGTAATTGGATAGTCCATAAGTGTTTTTACTGTTAAAAAAGCTATTTTAAATAGCTTATTCAAAACTATAGTTTTAAACCATGGTTTTGTCAAAAAGCACTTATAAACAAATAAGCCTGTTTATTTTGAAATTTTCCTAAACCGAAATTTGGGTCAAAAACCCCTTTAAAATTGCTGTCTGGGTGTATTCCAAACACACCCTATGAAATGAATCCGAAACCAGGGAAGATTTTTCGCGTAAAAAAAAGTGACCGAAAGATCTTGAATATTTTTGAAGCAGTGGGATCTAGAGAGAGAGAGGGGGGGGGGAATAGGAAAAGGGGATCCCCCATAACCCAAAACAAGAACATCAACTGGTCCTTGTCATTTTCCGTTTCTCCCTACTTGCTCACCACCACCTTCCATCTCTCTCTCTAATCTCTATATCCACCTGCTTTTTTTATTTTTTAATTATTTTTGTCACTCATGTCTCATTCTAACGTATCCACCTCCCATGCCCTGTGGGCTCCCACCCTCCTCCAACCAGCGGCGCCATTAGTCTTTACTTTGTTTCCAAGGCCTCTCTCTTCCTCCTTCCTTCTTAAACCCCACACGTACTTCTTCCTTCTCTCTTGTTAATCAAACCCTATAAAATATCTTCAATCTTCTCTACGCTTCTTCTTCTCCCATCCTCATCACTCTCTCTCTCTCTCCCCTTTTTCTAATATTATTCAGAGATTCATATTCTTTCATTTCTATCCAAATCCCCCCATTTCCAATCATTCCTCTTGGGATTGGTTACTCGCCTGCATAGAATTCTGAGGGAGATCTATCTGAGAAGCTACCAGAAGCCATGAAAGGTGAATATGTAGAGCAACAGGCCAAGGCCGATACTCCCCATATGTTCTCCAAGCTTCACCACCATCCCTTCTCCCACCATCCTTTCCAGCTCTCTCGCGAATCTCAGACCTCCGAGGAAGGTGAAACTCGCAGCGCTACCCCCAACCACCCTCAGAAGCCCATGTCCGTCGAACCCTCCTCCGCCGCCGATGGCTCCAGCATTGAGGTCGTCAGGCGCCCCAGAGGCCGCCCTCCCGGCTCTAAGAACAAGCCCAAGCCGCCCGTCATCATTAATCGCGACCCAGAGCCAATCATGAGTTCTTTCATTCTCGAAGTCCCCGGCGGTACGGATGTCGTTGAAGCGATTGCTCGCTTTTGTCGCCGCAAGAACACGGGTCTCTGTGTGTTAACGGGATCGGGCACCGTCGCTAATGTCACCCTCCGTCAACCCTCTACTACCCCGGGTGCTACCGTTACTTTTCACGGCCGTTTCGACATCTTATCCATATCCGCCACCTTTCTGGCCAACCAGCAATCGGGCACTTTGCCGGCGGTCCCCAATAGCTTCACGATATCTCTGGTGGGTCCGCAGGGTCAGATCGTTGGAGGATTAGTCGCCGGCAGTTTGTTGGCGGCGGGAACCGTGTTCGTCATAGCCGCTTCCTTCAACAACCCATCTTACCACAGGTTGCCAGCCGAAGAGGACGTCAGGAACTCCGTCTCGGGAGGCGGCTGCGGAGATGGACAGTCCCCGCCGGTTTCCGGAGGCGGTGGGGAGAGCGGTCACGCGCCTGGTGATTCGTGTGGGATGTCCATGTATAGCTGTCAACTACCGTCCGATGTGATCTGGGCTCCAACAGCAAGACCACCATACTGATAAATCGTGTACTTGCCTTTCACTTGTTATTAACCTCGTGCCCCATTGTGAATCGAAGTTATTAGATGTCACTGTTGCTTCGTTTCTTGTCTGGTTTAACTTGGACGTTGTTGCTGTTGAGTTCATTAGCCTTCTAGTTTCTCGACTTTCCAACAGAAACAGTGTAGAGTAGCTAGTTCTTTTTTTCCCTTCATTTTTTGTGTGCAAGAACCGAGTATTCATCTCTGAGCAAGTAAATGAAGCTGCAGTATGTTGGCGAAATTTCATTTCTGTCCCTAAACCAGCCATATATTATGACATTCTCATATTTACTATTATCATATTATGGTTATGATAAAGAACAAAACAAAACGGGACGTCTGCAAGAGTAACCAAATGCCTTGGAGGATTACATGATGTACTTGATCAGGTTACTTTGGGAGAGAGGGAAAGAAATGAGAATGCTTTGCTTTGAAGTTTGGGAGAGCGGAGAGCAAAATGCTTTACTTGGTGAGGCATTGGGGGAAGATAACATGATGAGTGATGGACTTCTGAATCTGAATCGATGTATCTTATCCAGATGACTCTGTCTTTGTCTTAGCTTTCTTGATTTGGATAAAGTGTATGGCAGAGGAGAACATGGCTAGGGTAGCGCCTTCTCAGTTTCTCCTCTCTGCTCTCTTCTTTTTATTTCTCCCATCTTCTCTGATCTCTCTTCTGTACTTTGTTTTGTCTTTTTCCTTCTGATTTCTCTATTAAAGAGAAAGATTTATCTGATGCAAAAGTAAAAGCTACGATGCCACTTCTCTTACATGAACGCTGCCCGAGTTCACTGCTTCACTGTTCCCCCACGCTGTCGCATCATCAGTGACTGGGATTTTGTTCTAAACGAAGATTCTGCTCAAGTAACTGCATTTTTGCATAATGAAGTTAATTCACTTCCACAGGAATAAATGATCATCCCCCTATCTAATCTAGCTTCTCCATTTTTAAAATTATACAGTTTTCACGATCAATCGATGTTGCACCGGGGATTCTTTCCTGAAAAACTGAACATGAGTTATATGGTTGTATTTTTACTGTTTAATATTTTAATTTAGTTTGATTGCAATTTTATTTAATATAGTATGATAGGAGATTTATTTAATTAATTTAATTATATTATAATAATTAATTAAATTAATTAATATATCATATTTTTTTTAAAATATATAATTATTTTTTTATTCATTTATTTTTTTTATTTTTAACTTAATTACTGTTGAGAGAATATTAATAGAGATAATTTAAAAAATAATAGATAAATATATGAAAGAAGTATTATATTTAAGATTAAATTTAGTTTTTTAATTAGATTTTATATTAAAAAATTGAGAAGTAATCTATATATATATATATTTTCTATTTTATTGATATTTTTGTCTAGAAGTTTGATTTTATATCAGCACAAGACATTATCCCATTGGTAACTTGTATTCAAATTAAATAAAGTGGGTTCGCTTGAATTAATTTCGCAAATGGCTAATTACAGCGCATTGAATTTGAACGTTCTAGTAATAATCTAGTCAGGAAATATTATGAAATGAGTGGCATGGAAAATTTCATCTCTTTATTGCATTTTCCGAATTCAATGCCCAATTCTCTTCATCATACTGGATGGATAATTAATAGGTGATTTAGTGTACATACAAGACTGCGGAGGTAGGGATTCTTAAATAAATTTGGAGTTATATTTATTTTATTCTGGGTCAATTGTAAAAAGTTTTCATTTCTTTCGTATTATCCTATTAAAAATTCATGATAGGATCAGCTATATGTAGAAGTTGTCCTCTCGCTTCCTTATTTTTGTGCACAAAGCAGTTAGTTATTCATTGACCTCCTTTGTTCCTGCCGTTGATCATATTAGTATTCATTTGGAAGAGTAATTTGATTCGATTTTTCGTTTTATTTGCATGTGAATGGGACGTGTGCGAATGCATATCCAAACACACCCAGTAGTAAACATCATCCATGGTTGGTTGTGGATTTCGCTCACTGGAGCACTCTCAACATTGGAGAATCCAAGGGTGGAACAAGACTTTGTGGTGCTTACTTTGTTATTTTCTCCAGCAAATAGCTCAGAGTGGAGACTCTGAAAAGATAGATTCGGGATATTCAAAGTCATCCTAATCATAAATATTGAATACTGTATTGCATTTCGTCTCAAGAATGTTTTTTACGTGTAGTGTGGTTTTGAATAAAATATAAATTTGATTCTGGGGAATTCTAGAACAGGATGTTGGGGTCAGAGAAGGTAAGATTTTGGAAAAATCTGACGACGATCAAGGGTTTTGACAGTTACCGATGACAATCCACAAGGCCCCCCACCCTCCCCTCCCCTCCCTTCTCTCTCTCTCTCTCTCTCTAAATAGCCAGCCAGTCATGACCAATTTGACCATATGCCAAATTGCTTTGGCCAGAACTCAAAAAGAACCTTACTACCTAATTAATTACTTTTTATAATTTTTATTAATTTATAAGGTTAACAACTTTTACATCTCAAACAAATATACTCCCTGACATTTTGAATGTGTTTTTTTATAAAAACAATATTATTTGTTATCTCAACTCACAATTTATTAATTTTAATTAATTACTTTTATTATGAATAACATAACCCTACGTGCAAATAAAAGTTAAAGAAACGTAATTCAATTCCCTTCGGCCCGGGGGCTTCTTTTCTTTTGGTGGAGAAAATCGTCTTTGATGGTCAAACGCCTCGTGGTCGAGATGATTATAGTCGCTCCATTACTGATAATTCAAGTGTTGGATCGGACCAATTTGAGGACAAATCAGCTAATTAATACCTCTATGTATGTTTCTTTAGGCTAGCTCTCACCAGTAATGGATCATCATATTTGATTTGATGTTCTCGGGGCAACAACATTGACTTGGGGGCTCGCATCCGAAATTTTCAAAACTTACCAGAAAATGTCAACCTGGCGGGCAGCATTCTCATTAATTCTATTGTTTCACATGCATGTGCCCTATTTGACCAAACCCACTTTTTTCCTTTTTCTTTTGTATTGACTCTTTTGCCATTATACGGTGGAGGCTGCGGCCAGTGGTGAACATCAAATTTGCTAGCTCTACCACCATTCACGAGAGGACCCGAAATTTCTCACACCTAATACAGAATAATTATTGAGCTGGATCATACTAATAAATATAGTCATACATACAGTTTCAGAAGAGTGTACAGTTTAGGAGTCATAAATAGTGTGAGGATTATGTAGAGAACAAGTCATGGCTGAGAAGTTGAAAGAGACAAGAGGGAATGAAGATATGATGGAGATGATACGTATGGGCAGCCGAAGTCATCCCTTTGGGATGGTGCCCACTGCCCACAACTATCCCATCCTATTATTTTTATTAAAATAATAATAACTCAGTAATATGATAATAATGACGTTGTCATATAATGATAAGGTGGAAAAAAAAAAAGAATTTTGCTAGGTATGGTGTTTGTGACGGGGTAGAAAAATGGGAAGAAAAGGGAATAAAGAGAAGAGATAAAAAAAGGAGTAATGAAGGCTGAGGGTAAAGAAACAGTGCAAGTTCATTGAATCTGATTCAGTGAACAGTCGGAGTGGGCCCACTTCGCTGAGGTGACGGTGACGGCGAGCCCTCCTCTGCCTTATCCCATCTACCTCACCATGCAGGTACCTCTTATTAAATCTCTTCGGCCTTAAAGCCAGGTTATTATAGAGCCCTGGTGCAGCGTAATTTATCTAACTTTTCTCAAGTTAATTTCTATTGAAGCATGTCAAAGAGTGAGTTATTTAGTCAATGATTACGTTGAACAAAATAACATTACATGTTCCGGACCATGTGGTTACTAGTAATAGATTTGAAATCCTCCATAAAATATTGTCGGCGGTTATTCTTCGAAAGTAGTTCATTTTACACAATATATATATATATATATATAACTTGTAAAGCCAGACAAAGCAAAACATTCAAAATTCAATATATCCTCAAATCCTAAAAGTAAGAACTGCCCATACGACACAAAAAAAATAAAATCCATACAAAGTGATGCCCACCCCGTTTTTTTCTCTTATAAATTTCATTCGCTTTCTGAGCAAACTCCCGTCACCTGTCCCATGTTTTTTAATTATATATATAAAACAGACCCACACACAGACACAGACACGCGTATGTATATATATACATGATCAGCCGGCTTCCAATTTTTAATTAGCAGTTATTTGCACTAAAAGGAAATAAAAAAGATGTTAGGAAGTGAAGAAGAGAAAAACAAAACTCACGAGGCCGCCGGAAAAACATGTTGGGAGTAAAAGAAAAGATGTCAAGTCATAAATGTAAAGAATTGTCAACTTGTCTCTGATGTGTAGCTGCTTTCTTAGACACAGCTCCAAAGCAAAAGGATTCTCAGAGCTATGGCGGTGCAATTCTATCAGTAGCCGAACGAACCACTCACTTTTCTGTTACTTTGCTGCAAATCCCTTCTCTTCTTCTCACATTTGACATTGCCTCGCCTGCATGCGTGTCTTAAGTTTCTCTACATAATAATATAGTACCGAGCTTTTTACTCTTTTCATGAGAAAGAAAAGAATATATATACACGATTATGAAATCTAAGGAAGTTGCGTGTAGATTTAAAAGAGAAAGGGGTTAGGAAAATTTGCATATTGAATAAAAAAAAGTGGTGCACGCGTATGAAAGAAAAGAGCATAATTAGCGGCAGCCAGCGCATGCAACTAGTGCATATATATACAGCTACCTTCCTGTATACATGTAGGTATGTACATAGAGCTTGTTCCGTCACAGATCACAAATCACTACTCACTCTTTCTTTTTTTCTGTTTCTCACTCTCTCTCTTTCTTTCCCTTCATGATCATATATTCTTCGTTAAGCTCTCTTCTATTCGTAGCCCCAAGAAAAAGAAATCAAGCTGTAATAATAATATTTGGAAAAAAGATGCTTAGAGAGAGAGAAAGAGGGAGGGAAGGACAAATTTGAAGTGTGGGGTGTCGTGTGTCTTTTTGGGACAAGTTGACAAGTGGGGGTCCCACGTTATCTTGCAGACCTTCCTTCCTCTCACCAAGATCCATCAAACAGCCTACGTCTCAGAGTATTTACCTGTTCATGTTAAATCCAATCTTTTCTTTTTTATGAGATAAAAGGATTCGCACAATTATATGAAAAGGGGAACATGGGACAAATAAATAATCATATTCTTCTTCGACCTGAGTTTAACATGAAAAGGTTCGTTTCATATTTATCTCATATTTCAATTTAATCCATCCATGATCCCAAATAAAGGCGTTATCTGCTATAGTGCTATCCCCCTGCGGCACTGTCTGTTTCATGATGTAATAAAGTTCAATATTTTAGAGAGAGAGAGAGAGAGAGAGAGAGAGGGTTTTGTGATAAGTGTAACAGCAGGTATTCAATAGAAAAGAAAACATAAATATGGATAGGCATGAGTTAGTGTACAACGGCCATATGATCGTTTGGGATTTTCATGGCTTATATGGTTGTTCGAGATGACTTACAAATGGTTTCGATGTTTACTTTAATTTGCATGTGGTCGCCTCACTTTCTGCTATGTCGTAGTGTCATGATCTGAATAAAAGAAACAAGCACATACATAGGGATACGCATGAGTTGATTAGTGTAGAGCGCCATCCAAAATGGCGTTACTGTCTGCTATTCTTGCGGCTTCTTCATCCTAATCATTTCAGTAACATCACTCTGTTTCACGACCCTTTTAAGGGAAACATCCTCTCAAGCTCTCAATATTGGTTAAACAAATCATGTTATCATAATTATATATATACGAACTTATTTATATATTTCATTATGTTTTCCCCCATTTTTATTTGATGATTTTGTGTCAACAACTTTATATGTATGTGGAGGCGCTGTTGATTGTGTCGCCATCAATCGTTACATTTGGTATTCATTGCTCAACGAAAGCGCACGACCATTCTGCAAAGTCAACCAAGTTGCACCATGTTTTGCTCCTCTGTTCCTGCTTTATCATATGCACTAACACAATGCCTAATTATTGATAACCCTATCCATTCTTATTGAGAACCTTTTTAAGAGGCGAAAACGATGGAGCAAGTACCAAATCGGGATTCCATATTAAATCATGAAATATAGGGCAATCTGCATGGTTCAATGCAAACTACAAAAGATACCCCCATTCTCGTTTTCTTCGATCATTTTAGGAAGTGAAAAACAAGAAGGCAACCAGATTTGCAACTCACCGTAGTTTAACTAAGACCACTTGGGCATTTGTTTCATGGAAAGGAAAGAAGTAACATTTAGCGTGCAATTAAAAAAAAAATTGTGTAAAAAAAAAGTAATTTGATTTATAAATTTTTATTTGATTGGACAAATGAGATAATAAAGAGGGAAGCAGAGGATCATGCTGTTACAACGCCCTCGATATAAAACTAGAAATAGTTGTTTCAAATTATTATTAATAATAAAATGTCTTAGAACGTTAAATATTTTTAATTATCATTGCTAACAAAATATAATTGAATATACAATATTAGTGATAAAAAAATTTTGAAGTATTGTTGCATATCCTTTTTAAATAAGACGAACTATTCACATTTGAAAGTTGTAAAAAAGTCATGTGACAGGATAGTTGTAATAAACATAAACTACCACGTAATAGAGACGTGAGAACTTGTTTCGCTTTACTCCTGTTTCATGGTACATTAATTTCAAGACGACGTAACTATATATATTGTTAGAGTTTGAAAGTCAAGTGCAATTGGGAGCCAAAAGACAAATTTGAGAGGGATAAGTTATTAACAAGAGCACTTTACGTGCTACATCCCTAGTTATTTACTCCATAAAATATTCAATCCGTTCTTTCCCTTGACTCTCTACCACTAAAATGGTTAGATCCCAGTCCCTGAAAATAGTTAGTGTCCCTATTAATAGTACTACCACTAATGCTATTATCTAACTTCCTAACATGTATATTTGTGTCAGACCGCAAAAGAGTGACTCCCCTATCAGTATCCACCACCCTGCTAACACCTGCATAATCTCTGTACAATTCACCATCTACCTCCACCCTCGAACCAGCAGGAGTCTGCAAAAAACCTGAGTCATATCGGTGCTTGTCAGAAAGGGGAGAGTGCCTCAAGTTCAGGGGAGAAGTTGACGACGATGAGGAGGACGTGTCAGAATCAGAATTCTTCCATGTGTTGTTCCAGCTACTACCTGATTCACCAAAAATGTATTCGGAGAAGTCATCGGTGCTGGTTGAGTAACGGGTGCTATCAGTACTGCAAGAACCTTCATCAGAATTGGTACTGATAAGGGACGAGTTATCACTTGATGAATCATCTTCCAGAAGCCTTTTCAAGTGGTGAAACTTTGAATTGAAAGGGTCTACGGAGGGTGAGCCATTGGGAGAAACCAACGGAAAATATTCAGCAGCAACAGAATTCGTGGGCGCCCATCTGGATTTCATTATCGTAATCTTTCCATTGACAGCTTTACTTTTTGAATCATTGGATACTATGTTCCTAATCAACCTTGGGGCCCTTGGTGAGCACCTAAAAGGCGATTCAGTTGGTCAGAGAAACAGAAATAACTAAAAGAAGCCTTGAAACAAAACAATGAACTGAAGATCAGTTACCTTGCATAAAGAAGCATGTACGCTCCTTTTGTCAAGACTCGCTCCAATTCAACGGCTGTGACCTAAAAAAATCATGAAACAACCGGGTAGTCTAAGGTGTCCAAACAAGAGCAGCAGCGTAATCAACAGACAAAAACATGGCGTTGTTTTCCATTGATTAATTTCACAAACACTCTGCAAGTCCTACAATTTGCATACTGGGCAGTAGTAACTGAACTAAAAACAAGTCCAGCGAATTGCTAGCACCATATCTAAATACGCATATTGAAGATATCATTTGCTTCAAGTAGTCACACTTCAAGGAAAGTTGACTTCCCAAGAAATATATAACTTGCTCATTTAAAATTTTATTCCTTGGGAAATTTGTTATTTTTAAAAAATAAATATACTTATTTTTAATGCTACAGACATATAAGTACACTTATTTTTAGGTTTAGGGAGTTTAATTGTGAAAGTTATTTTTGGAATATTAATACAGAACACTTGGAAAGTACAACTTCTCTCAAGTATTTCAGGAAGCTACTACCCAAATCCTCTGAAAAGTTAGGCTTCCCACTTCTTAAGAACTTATAATTTTTTTTTAATAAAACAAAAGTAAATCGCCTACTTCCCAAGATATTACTTATCCCCCTAACTTCCCCCAGATACCAAGCAACGCCTAAGGTGCTTGATTTTCCTTTTTTTCCCACAAGGTTCTCGATTTTTCCTTCCAGTCTGTAAATTGATTCATGAGGCTCAAGAGTCAATGAAAAGGTACATAAAACAGAGCTTTGAAAGTGACATGTTCACCCAGAGAACTTGCACGGTTTACAGTTTCAATCCTGAATAAACATTCAGGGTGAAATCTTTGAAAGTTCCCACTCAATGCTCATGTACAGTCCATCCAAACTTATAGAGCAGTAGTTTTAACTATCAATTATATTCCCAAAGAACCAAATATCATTTTTAGTTGCTCGTTGATTATAAATAACGTCCAAACAGCTTTCATGGAGAACGCAAGCAACGAGAAGGATGAACTGTGAGCTGATAAGCAGGACCACACAACTTATTAAGAATAATAAATCTGATGGGGGGGGGGGGGAACGGATAAGTTCTAAACTAGCTGCACAACACAAGATATCAAAACTAAAGGAAATTGAACATACCACACTGTCATCAACCTTGAACCACTTATTATGGATATTCTTCACATAGCACACATAGTGGCCCGAAAAAGCAGCATTCATAACATCCAAGTGAACAACTACCCCATATAGCCTGTATATAGGTGACTTATCACTGGTCCCGCTCATAAAAGGGGCTAGGTCAAGTATTTCAGGAAATCGAATAGGCTTATTGAGCTTCCCAAATTTTCCGGACTGCAGCAACACATGTAACATACGTTATAAAATATTACACCAAAAAGAGGACAAAAAAATGCAACAAGATAGTAACATCTCATCTATGAGTTTAACACATGAAATACCTGAAATCTCTTTAATGCAATTGTAAGAATATTTGGAGCCTCTGACACTGTCAACTTTTTCTTGGCATTCTCGTAAGATTTACACCTGCTTAAAATGAAAATCGCCAATTAATAACAATATAATAGATGTAACTGCTTAGAATGCTAAAACTAAAACAGACAAGAATGGTTGAAACCAAAGATGCTTATAATAAATGATTTGCCAAAGTCTAAGAACTAATACACACCAAAACAAAAATTGCTTGGATAAGAAGCAAGACAACTATAATTTTATTAGGTGTGGATGCAAAATGAGTATAACTTAAATTAGGGACAACTATAATATTTGTAACTTTCACCAATGAGTGCATGCAAAATGCCCTCAATTCCACCATCTTCACACTTCCATAAATCTTAAATTTGACCCCATTCTAATAAACCTTAGTCAGTAGTTCTGATTAGATTCCATAGCAGTGTTTTTTCCTCCTAAAGGCTTGTGCACTTAGAAAGGAAGAAAGAAACAGAACCATTTCCCAAACTAGACGCCAAACATAACACTTAATGTCAAAACAGTAAGCCAGCAATTTTCCAAGTAGTTATCAGTAAATCATAAGAATCAATCATGAAACTCCAATATGATAGCAGCCTAAGCATATGATAAATAGATGATATTAAAGAGTTAAGAAACTCCTCAAGAATCAACAAACCTGACACAATGATACTTGTTTTCTCCTTCTAGAGCCTCAGTGCTAGTAAATTGCCGTAGAGCCTCCTCCAGGATTGTTATCTCACCTTCTATTGCAAGGGTTAGATCCATCATTCTTTCCTGACGCTCAGACTTCCCACCACATTTCATGCATTTTATCTGTCAACATGTTATCATATTTTCATCATCATTGCTGCTTGTGTAAAAGGATGCTATAAATATACGAACAACAGCATCATTGTTTCCAGATAAAATTAAGATTAGAATAGTGTGGTACCTTTGAACGAAGGTAACCTCCAAATGTTAGACCCATTAAAGTTGTTTCCTCTTCTGATGAACCTGATGCATTAAGACCAGCTTCTGTAAGGCAAACCAGTTGCATGGTGTCAATAGCACTCCTGTCAATATAGCATTACAGCTCGTTAACTAAGGATGAATACAAAACAAGGACTATGCTAAAACAAGTGACAATGTGTTATAATATGTAATAGCAAACCTTAAAAACTCGTGTGCATCTTCTTCTCTCCCATTACAAAGTCGACTACCGATATTTTGTAATTGGGAAAGAATACCCTTGGGAGAGAGCGCAGATTTTGTGCTTTTTGACTTCAAAACTAAACTTTCAAACTCACATGTGAAGCACCCTTTCTTATTAGCACCTGAAGCAGACATGAAAAATTCAATCAGATGCAACAATTATTATAGATTGTAGTCAAGAAGTTTGGCAAATATGGAAACTGTGATTTCACACGTACATGCTTTAGAATGAAGTCCTTGAAGCAAATAAGCAGTAAGGGGAGGTGTAAAAGCTAAGCACTGAAGTACAGCATTAGCAAAACAGCTGCATACAAGGGACAAAAGCATGTTAAGAAGATGGCAAATGTAAATTCCATACTGTAGAAACATAATATCAAATCTATGGCAAAATTCTGTAAACCAACCACTCACATCAACTAACCAATTACCCAAAAAGATAAAATATGTAAAGCATAAAACTTCAGCTATACCATCAATTTCTTATAAGTCTAAACACAAGCAAGCAGCTTTTAAACAAATTTGTCAACCACAACACATCAAATCACCTGTTTCCACAGTTAACAAGACCAAATGGTTGCAACTCTGCCTTGTTCCAGTTATAAAGCTTGACAAACAAGTCATATGAAAAAAGACCCTGCAAGAACTACAAGACCATGTAAGTATACAGTGCATTCGGCAGCAAAAGAAATAACCAGGTGTGTTTAAGAAAAACCTTGTCACTGTATCTTCCAGTAACATCACTCCCGACAGCTAGTGACAAGCGTTTTGATGAATTTGATCCTTTAAACTGATCAACAACTTTCAACATAGATGTTTTCAAGCCATTCTTTGGGGTTGGAGATCGGCTAGAAACTTGAGATGAAGTAGTGCTGCCGGATTGAACACCATTATTCCCACACATTGTACTGGAATGTGCATAACTTCTAGTTCTAGATTCTAAATGAACATCAGCATATGGACTTGGCATACATCCCACTTCAACAGACTCCACTTGATGTGATGCACTGCCAGGGTCAACCAGAATGTTATTTGATGCCTTAGAGCCAGCTGACTGCAAGTTGCTGATGCTTGAAGCATCTGCAGAACCTGAATTTTTACCAACACTTAAAGATTCATGGACAAAAGATAAAGGTGGCCCATGATTATCTTTCCTCATAGTACCAAAGCTAGTACTGTTGGACCCTTTGCAGTCTAATGATGTAGACTTTTGCCTCTTCAATGAATCCATGCTGTCATTCTCTGATAATGCTGACCCTGCACTTGCCATATTCCCAACGGAGTTTACAACACAATTGTCAGAGGCTGAATCCTCTTCATCTTGTCCTTGCACATGCATGGGAGGCAAGGTATTGACTGAAACATGAATTGAAGAGCCAGATCCAGATTTCCAATGGCCAGAGGATTCATTGGAGCGAGATGGAAGCAGTTCATTTTTTGCATCATCTTTAGTTCCGTTGGAATCAAGAGTTTTATCCCAGAAACCAGAAGATACAGTATGGGGCTCAATTGCTACTTCCTTACCCATGCTCAAACATGAAGATTCATTCTTTGCAAGCTTACCCTTTTCTCTGCTAAAACTAGGTCTAGTTTGATTTAAATTACGCATAATAGAAAAGTCATCTATTGAATCAACCAAATTAGCAAAATTTGGCGATGATGGCATGGTACACATGCTATTATCACTTGAATTGCCATCATGCATATCAAGGGCAGGATCAGCAAAAATATGTCCTTCTGATCTCTCAGGCTCATTTGAGATGACACTCTCACATACAGAGGCATCATCTGATGATTCACTAGCAACAGTAGAAGATGAGAATCCAGAAAATGAGTTACTAGATAATTCAGAATTAGAATCTGTGATACTCCCAGTTGCAAGAGGCTCAACATTATTGATATCATCCTTTCCACATGTGACCTCAGGAGAACTGATTCCAGACAGTGGGGGTTTCTTAGAGACTGTTTTACGCCTTGTATCTTCAACCTCAGATTTCTCGTCAAGAATTCTACGGTGGGCTTTCTCTGCTACCTTATGGTCATCAAACACATCATCATCCTGGCATGTTGTGCTGGGAGGATGACATTCTTCTTTGTGGCCTTGACGCCAATGGATAATTTGGCACTTACCAGAACTACAACACATGAAAATAAACGTGGAAATATTAAAAAACACATGTTAAAAAAAATTAATTAGAAACCTAGTGATGTTCCATATAGCTGTTAATATAATCAAACAAATCATCACAAATGTCAAGAACAAATGGAGTCATAATACCCACACCCAACCATAATAGTATCAATTTGATAAAAACTTAAAAAGAAACACCTTTTCCATATGTATTGCCCGTGGAATTAAAAACATGACTTTTGGAAGAGTTGCAACAGGATCATTATTCTCACGAGCAACAACCATCAATATATAAAGAGAAATGACCAATTCTTAAGTATGATGATTATGCACGGGAATGGATTACAGTGCCTGACTCACTGAAGTGAACAGCTAACAAATACAAGCCAAACATTGGAATTTTGTTTGCTTTTCTTGTTAATAAGCAAATACAGACTTAATATATTGGGGTTTAGAAGTGGCATGACATTTATTCGCAACAGGATTCCACCCAATAATACATTGTTACTCTATGATCTGAATCAAAGGGAAAGAAATTGGAGATCAGACACACAGTGCCAGCAATAATTAATGGCTACTACACAGCAACTCGTGATCATAAGAATCTGGACGATAAACTCCAAAAGCCATCGAATTCTATGGAATGTAAAGAGAAACTAGATTGATTTAGAAAACCTAATAATCGAGGCAGCAAATTACAAATTGAATCACTAGACGGCAGATGAAATTGAAGCTACATACCAGTAGCGAACTGCTTTGCATCTTGAACACCGGGTAGTGGTGGGGGAATAACACACTGCGCATTGATTAATCTTAGGAGCAGAAAATGTAGCGTAGCCTGCGTAGGCATAGGAAGCCTCACTCTCGGCCCGAGCTGCCTCCTCGGCGGCCAAAATCAGAAGCCTCTTGATCTCCTCCTGCCTGGCCAAGGCAAATTGCCATTTCCGGTGAATTACGAACCCGATCACCGGCACAACGAAACATACCACCACAAGGACCAGGCTTGAAAACCCTAGATCCCCGGTTACACGCATTTATCCTGCACCCAACAAACATCCAACGAAAGCAACAAACCCTAAACTCCTAATCTCACCACCAAACATAGATGGGTTCAGCGACGGCTGAGGTGGTGGCGAAACAAACTGCAAAAACAACAAAGAGGCCAAACAACCAGAAACCTTTCTGGTGATGAGACCGTGACGAAGATGGGGCAGACTGCGACAGCGAGATTGGCGAGAAAAGCCAAATTTTTGCCGGGGAGAAAGGTTACAACTTCTAAGTTGCTTGCGTTTGCCAAATCCGACGATGCGAGGGAGTGAAGCAGATACTAAAACCCAACTTGGTCCGATTCGGACAAAGGTTAACCTTGATTTGTTTGTTATCTTTTCCGATCAGATTTTTCTTTTGGGAGCGAAATAGAACGCGGGTAAACTTCGTGGGGTTATTAAACAGGAATTATTAAATCGTTTTAACTGAAATAGCATCATAGGAATAAGAAGTTGATTGTGTGGGGCGTGGGAAAGGAATTTCGTTTTTTTTTTCTTTTTGGGCGGAAAAAAAGAAAAGGAATTTCGTCGGGAAGCATGGGAAAGAGTGAATTCTTCGCCTACCAAATATTCGGACCGGACCCCAACGGGGGTTTCTTAGCCTTGTCCGGTCAGTTTCGGGGTCGGTTCGATTCTTTGCGGAAAATTGGAATTGGGGGCTTGGAAGGTTGCCGGGAAGGCCACGTGAAGGTGGGCCCCTCTCTGAAGTTGGAAGGGTATTATGATATGACTGATTCTGTGATTGATGGATGAATAACTTGAGTTTTTAATTTTGATTTTCTCGCTTTTGTTGATTTTAATTGTTTAGCGTTAAAAATTAGTACAAGGTTAAGACCAATGGCAAGTGGCCAGATCTTGATCATGTGTAGTTTATTATTATTCAGCGAGGAGCAGTCCATGCAAGAATATCAGTGGACGCTTTCAAGCTAAAAGTAAGAACGATCGCATCGCATAAAGAAATGAGTGATTAAAAAATAATTAGGCGTGGATCTGGCGTAATGGTAACATTTGTTAAATGACTTGAATTGATTAAACGCATGACAAGTACGTAAATGACGACTGAGGGAATATTTTAGCTGGAGCCATGTCACCAGAGAAAATGTTCAGAATTTAGGTAAAATATTATTATGCAATAGACAAGAAAAGGTTTACCCAGTGTACCTTTTTACCTTCTTTCGAATCTTAATTGATTAACCATCAATTATTGAGATAATTAGATAGAAGTCACTCAATATTTCTTAAAAGGGGAGCGTTTAATTTGTGTCATTAACGGGGGGAAATCGTATCATGAAGGCTGTTTATTTTTAAAGCCTGACAATAGTTAAATTTAAATTAATTAATAATATCAAATTAAAAACGTGTTAATTTTCTGAGAAAAAAATATGGTTATTATTGTGAAAAAAATAATCTTAATTTGCTCACCAACCTTAGTTGTCACTCTCACTCTCTCTCTCTTTAATTCATAATTTTGAACGTAGTTTATTCTAATTTATATTAAATTTCCTAAAGAAAAGAGAGAAATGTCTACTCTATTTCAATACGTAACTCAAGATTATTCAGTCTGAAATTTCTCTCCACATGTACAAATAAAATTCAATTAGAAGTTTAGTTACGTTGGGGATATATATATATATATATATATATATATATAAAGAATTGTGATGTGGTTGGGAATGGTATGGCGTGGTGTTAGTAGTCTAATGATAATAGTCTCGTCAAGAGACAGGGACGGAATTGTGGTTTCCCCACTAGACTTCACAATTAAGTGATATCACCGTTGCAGCTAATTTTTGAACGAGAAAATTCTCAGATATATATTCATACACGTTGAATAATTAGTGCGTTGTTTGGTACGACGAGAGAGGGAGGAAGTTGACAACAATCGTGGATGGCGATATATAGGACAATGTACAGTGATCATGACATGCTATCCTATCCTTGGCATAGATCATGAGATTTAATTTGGATGGTTTATATATATATTTTTTAAATATTATAATGAGCACAAATTTAAAATATTTTTTTAAACTGTCAATTTAAAAAAAAAAAGTTTTTCATTTACCAAAAGTCAGCTGATAAAAATAAATCTGAATGATATATTTTTCCCTTCCCCACGGGAATACAAGACTTGCTAAAAATATATCTAATGCGTATTTGGCATAACAGTAGATAATGAATTCTGAGCTAAAATCGCAGTTTAAGAAATTCTTATATAAACAATAATTTTTGTTGAGAATTAATTTTGAACAAAACTTCAGTTTGAAACCTAAATTTTGAATAAGCCATTGAAAATAGCTTTTAGTTTGAAACCTAGGTTATGGATTATACAATTACTATTATACCCATACTTTTTCTTATACTCTCTCTCCTCTCTCCTTTATTTTCTCTATCATCTCTCCTCTTTCTTCTCTTATCTCTCTTGTTCTCTCTTCTCTCTCCTCTCTACGCTCTCTTCTCTCTCCTCTTTCTTCTCTATCATCTTTTATCTCTCTTACTTTTAATCATATCATACCCTTTTTGGTAATTTATCAATATAAAAAGTGATTCTACTACTAATTATCTAAGTGTGTGTTTGACATAGTGGTGGAGAATGAATTATGGGCCAAAACCGCGGTTTAGAATTTTTTTACATAAACATCAATTTTTGTTGAAAATTGATTTTTGACAAAATCTCAGTTTGAAACTTAAGTTTTGAATAAGCCACTGAAAATAGCTTTTAGTTTGAAACCTATGTTATGTATTATCCAATTATTATTTTACCCCTATTTTTTCTTACATCATCTCTCATCTCTCCTCTATTTTATCTATCATCTCTCCTTTCTCTTCTCCTATATCTCTTTTCTCTTTTCTCTCTCTCGTTCTCTCTCCTCTTTACACTCTCTTCTATCTCATCTTTTTTCTCTATCATCTTTCATCTCTCTTACTTTTAATCATATCATACCATTTTTGATAATTTATCAATATAAAAAGTATTTATAATACTAATAATCCAAACATATTTATTCTCAAAATCTATTCTTCCTATAATCTATTATCTAAAAACTAATTCAAACACACCATAAATATTTTTATTCTCAAAATCTATTTTTTTCAGAATATATTTTCCAAAAATTAATCTAAACATATCCCTAGTTGTGTGCAAAATTTCTAACGAAGACCAATCTAACGTCTTGATAGAATTTATGAAAGTAACGAGACACTTCGAATTATTAAATATATGATAATCTCAATTCCAGTTATTAAAAGATAATCCTAATTACAAAATTAATATAATTTTTAATTTTTTAAGTTTATATATTTTAGTCATTTAAATTTCTTTCTATCTAAAATAATAATATTTATAATTTAATAAAATGTAAATTATTTTACCTTTAAACTAATTAAAACTCGTAACTTAAAATTGGAATGATTAAAATTAAAATTTATATAAATTTAATAAACTCACAATTATATAAACAGTGCTGTAAGTAACAAATCGTTCGAGTGGAGGGTCCATTTGATCGATGGAACCGAGTTCCATACATGCTATAAAAAAGAAAAGGCAAATTTTATAATTCTATTTTCACTTCTAATTATCAGCCTTAAATTCTTTACACACGGGTTTTCATTGAAATAGATTAGAACCATCATTCCTGGGTCCCATCACTTGACAATAATTTCGACTGTGATCTCTCTCTGACGATTTCATGTTTAGATCTGCAGCTCGGAACAATCTCGTTGAAGGATAAACTCGCGCGTTTCAGGTATTATGGGTGTGTTTGGCAAACACCTAAATCGTGGTTTTAAAAGGTCTTTTGGCCTAAATTTCAGTTTGGGAAAATTTTAAAATAAATAGGCTTATTTATCCATAAGTACTTTTGGACAAAACCATGGTTTAAAACCATAATTTTGAATAAGCTATTTAAAATAACTTTTCAACAGTAAAAGCACTTATAGATTATCCAATTACTATCTTACCCCTATTTTTTCTTACACCATCTCTCCTCTCTCCTCTCTTCCCTCTCTCCTCTCTCCTCTCTTTTCTCTAACTCCCTCCTCTCTCTTACTTTAAATCAAATCATACCCTTTTTGGTAATTTACCACCATAAAAGTCATTCTAAAAATAACTATCCAAACACCTATTTATTCAAAATCACTTTTTTTCCATAAGCTCTTCTCCAAAAGTCCTTTTCTATAAGTTGTCTATAAACCCTTTTTTTTCATAAGCCCTTTTTCAAAATCCTATCTAAACAGGGCCTATGTAACGCAATTACCAATATATAGTTCCTCGGTTTGGAGTTGAACTGTAAATTATGGAATTCGCTTTGTGCCGCCGGGGGTGCAAGGCTACCTACATAACATTGGCTTTTGATCTTAATGAAAAGACCCATGACGTTAATATTCCTTAAACAAATAAAAACATTGTACTACGACTGATCGTGTGGAATCAAATCGAAAGCACATGTATATAAAACTTTATAGGTAAACAGGGTGTGTTTGAATTATATTATGAAAAATAAATTATGATTAAAATATATTTGAGATATAATAAATTATAGATAATTATAAAAAATTATATTTTAATCTAAACTATAATTTCAGATCAAATAATCCAAATACGTAATGTTTTTCACAATAATTTTTTTATAAAAAAATAATAAACTATATAAATACAAATATTTTTTCATAATTAAATTTTAATGAAAACTTATTCAAACACTATTTTTTTCTATAATTAATTTTTCATCCAAACTAATAAACTATCTAAACAATAATTTTTTCTACAATCAATTTTTTATTTAAAATTATAATTTTAAAAAAATTGACGAATTATTTTTAACAATTAATTTTTTTAAAATATATTTTTCCAAAAGCTAATATGAAGACACCAATAAAACAAAATAGATTTTCTACAAAATATATTATAGTCAAAATTTATTCTTTAAAAAGTACATTCTCTAATAATTAATTTAAAATTATAAGTTATAAGTTATTTTCTTTAATTTATGTTAAAATTATGAATTTAGTAAAAAAAAAATATGTTGTGTATAAGAATTAGTGTTTGAATAATTTATTAATTTTTATAAAAAAATTAATTGAAAAAAAATAGTATTTAAATAATTTATTGATTTTTATAAAATTTGATTATAAAAAAATATAGAATATTTAAATTATTTTATCCAAAAATATAGTTTTATGTCAATACTCACGATGATAAAGATGGAGACTGGCGATCAGCTTTGAGAGTCGTAGCGAAAGGACAATATTTCAATATTGGACGGCGCCGAAAGAAATGTAATGTCATAGGCCATAGGTTAGGACAGAGTCGATGTCGAAAAACAAAAAAGATCAAAGAAAACGGTGTTGCTTACAGGAAAGGTTTAATTAATTTAGCCCCTAAATAGTATGATAATTCAATATATTCTCGTTGTTATTTTATATTATAATTTAAATCCAGAGAATATTACATGGACAGAGGCATGGCCGGTGATTTAGGAGTGTAATTTGCTGACCACTGAGTTGACCCTTTTGTTTTGGGTTCAGTTTTAGCGCATTTTTACCGGAATTAGTCCAAAAATCCACCGCACGTGATGCCGGAAATTCTCAAATTAAAGCACCTGAACCACCTGACGTTGCCGTGCACTGTGATTGTTAAAATTAGTGGGTAACAGTGACACTAAAAATCAAGACTAGATCAATATATGAATAATGATAATGGAAAGATGAAATGGGTATATGGGATTTACACCATCACAAACTTGCGGGCACTGGGAAATAAAGGGCATGTTTCGTACAATGTTAGTAGAAACGAGGAAGTAGAACTTGAAATTTTTATTCTTTTAATTTCGTATAATAAAAATTATTTTTATTTTTATTTATAATATTTAGAGTTATTTCAGTTCTATAAATAAAAATTAAAAAATAAAATAGTAGAATTCAAAATAAAATATTTTTTATCATTTTACTTCGAGTTATACAATTCTTAAATAATTTTAACTATTCTTAACTCATAAAAAAATATTTTGAATAATTTTATTTTAAATTATAAAAAATACATTAATTATATATTTATTTTTATTGTACTAAATAAAAATTTAAAGTTAATTTTTATCCTAATTTTATTTATATTTTTAGGTTTGTCTCTATTTTTATTTTTATTAAAAAAAATCACCCTACTAAACGTATCGTGCGAGGTTGATCGGTGGGTATGCTTTTAGGTTAACGGGGAAGAAAAGGCATTGTGGTATTGTTAAATGGATTACCCAACACGAGTCTCAATCAAAACTTTGTCAATTTTGAGAGGCCTCTAGAATTTCATTTCAGACATCATCGTGAATTAATATTGAGAGTCTCAATTCCTTTTACCCATCATACGGTTTAACTGACCAAAAAATAAAATATACGATTATTTAAAATATATTTAATTTTTGGAGAGTATTATTTTATTATAGTTCTAATCACGACGCTTAGAAATACATCATAATTTTTAGATATATAGGTTTATACCTGAAGATAATAGACAGCTACCCTACTTGATATTGGTATCGCTTAAAAAGAATAAATATTTCGTCCTGATTTTAGATCGTAGGTAAATCTAACCGGTTTTTAAATTTGTTTATATAAAAACAAAAAAAAAACAAAAAATTTCCCCAGTCCAGGGCCACTCACGCATCCCTTCCCAACTCGGTGTTTTTATTCATTTTGCTTTCCCTCTCGCCCTTAATATGGAATCTCCGACACAATACTACAGTTCAGTCATGCATGGCTCTAAAGTCTCTATCATTCTCAATGTATATATATTATTAGAGAGAGAATATTACTTTTTGGGTCCATATATAGACTGGAAAGCATAGATATATATATGGTCCACAATAAAGAATTTTGTTTTTTATGATAGAGCCATTTGATTCATGTACGTACTCGGTTCACCGACCCCAGAAAGAAAACAAGTTCGGGCCCCATTATCACGAAAGAAGAAATGCAAGAGGAGGGTGGTCAATGGTCGTCGATCCCTGACAAATGATGCATGATCCTTCGCCGCTGTTTCCTGAGCCAAACCCATACGCTCAATATTGCTCTCACGCTCGAGTTAATTAACGTTATAGCTATTTTTTTGTCAATAAGTTATCATTTGATATGATTAACGTGTCCAAATTCCCACCAAGTCGTTTCAATTGGAGTAAAAACTTTACACGCACATCTTTTTTCCTACCAACAAAATGATTAAATTCAAACCTCTGTCTCAATTATTGTTGAGTTTTCTGTCACTCACCCCAATCCTAAGTGTTATCATCATGATCATGATTGGTGTAAATGAGAGTAGTGAGCCCATAAACAGTACTTTCTGTAGCTATTTATAAAAGACACCCTCTCTAGATGTGCCGTCATGGGTTGGGTGGTAATCTGCAAGCATGAGGCCAGGCCCAATGAATTCGACCCACTCCATTTGAGGGTAGTTGGGCCCAATGTCTTTGGTCCGTATTCCAAATAATCAAACAAATCAATCGGTTAAAAAACCCATAGTCTATAGATTTAACTGATAAAAGAGTAAGACATATAATTTTTTACAACGTATTTGATCCCTGTTAACTTTATTAGAGAGAAATAAGGAGAAGTAAGATGAAGAATCATATGTATTATTAAGAGCAACATGCTCTTACAACTATGGTAACCCACTTGGGTTTACACATTAATCTACTCTCACTTGAGGGAGATAAACTAACCCCACTTAAGGACTTTGAGGAGAGACCCAAGTTACCCTCTCCTTCACTATGGTGAAGATTACATAATCTCACACCTTTAACCAATAGACTATGACCCTTTATATAGACTTAGGGTCATCTAGTAACTAAGTGATTAACACTAATCACCTAATTAATTCAACCTTCTAACACCCCCGTTCAAGTTGACACCCCTTAACTCTAGGTGTTCAACTTGCCAACACAACATTCAAGGGAATAAGGTGAATTAAACCAAACCATTTTCATTTTACAAACTGAACATTGAACATTGCTCTGTTTCTTACATTGAAGCCTTCGTAGCCTTCACATCTTCTCCTCATCAGTAGCCTTTTTTTTTACGTGGTTAGTTATTTTATTGTATCGTGCATGGTAAATATGTGCTCCTATCCATATGGTGGCTTTAGAACGTGCAAATTTGAAAGAGCAGCTGTGGCGCACATTTTGTTCCCTTGCAGTGGTCTTTCTCCTGATATCTGGTGTAGGAGCATTCATGGAAGATAAGGGAATCAATAAAGGACTTGGCATGAACGAAGAAGCTACTTGATCTTCCATGCTATTATCATTCTTATGACCATCATCAGTAACAGAAGCTCTTTCCTTCTGGGAGTGACATTTCATGTGACCAAACAGAGCCTTCCAAGAGTGAAACCCTTTACCACACTGCTTGCATAACTTGTTTGATGCCGCTATAGCGCCGCCGTAACTCGAATCGGAGACTCTCCAAGTCTTCTTCCTCTACTCTCTCAGATCATAACCAGTAGCAGACGCTGATACAAGTGAATGTTCTTGCTGTGCGTCTTCAGATGGACCTATTAAGCTGAATGAGTATGTAGCAGAAGCTTTGTAGTTTGCTGAGGCTGAAATGCAGAGTGTGTTGCCTCAAAATGTTGAAGGCGATTGGATTAACAAGATTCCTAACTATTCTTGGAAACCACTGGATGCCACTGCTTCCCTCAAGATGCTTAAAGATAATACAGGAGGTATTATTGAAGTTGATTGGCCATTGTCAGATGACCCTGAGTGTGCAAAACTTTTTGAGGAAATTCATGCAACATTTGATA
Source organism: Leucaena leucocephala (assembly GCA_037074615.1). Lineage (NCBI taxonomy): Eukaryota > Viridiplantae > Streptophyta > Magnoliopsida > Fabales > Fabaceae > Leucaena > Leucaena leucocephala. The sequence continues at coordinate 2,549,157 of CM073540.1, read as the reverse complement.
CGCTTATTTCAAGTGAATGTTTTGTTTCTTCCGAATGAGTATTGCCGGAGACATGGGACCTCATATGACCCCCCAAAGATCTGCCACACGGGAAGCTTCTCCGGCAGAACTTGCACACATGCTTCGATTCTTCCATCGAACGCACAGATCGAAAAGCACAGATAAGATGAAGAAGGTGATCGATCAAGGCATAAAAATGCGCTGGAAGAAAAAATTAAAGGTTTGGTGATTCAAGAAGGCGATCGTCCTGACCATCACAGGTCAAGATGTGTAAAAGTGTAGCAGCTGCAAGATTGCTTGGCGAATCATCAAGAATCCATTCAAGAAGAACCTGAAGATGGAAACGAAGGGGATGACCATCAAGAACCGGCAAGAATGCTGCCTCGGATGGACACAGTACCAGTGAATGGGCATTTCTTATCAACATAAGTCCCTTCAATGGCTTCTCTGGGAGTCTTGAAACCCAACCCGATGCTTTTCTAGAATTTGTTCCCTCCTTTTCCGGGCCTCTTACCCTTTCCGGAATTCTTCAAACAGAGAAATACTTTAGGTTGCTTCAAGAACGCCTTCTCGGTCTGTTCCGCCATTGCTACGGTTCGACGTGACTGATCCAAGCCGCAATGAAACACGGAACGCAGCCCTTCGATTTTTTTTTCTGTGACGATGGCGAAGATCGATTTCACCGCCAAGATCGGAGAGACGACGGTGGCGAATCAAGAAACTTTGTTGAAACGACAGCGTTAGAACAAGATTATGCACTGGGCTTCACCAACTCGGCAAGAATTCAAGAATTGAATTATTTGGGCTCAATAAACCTGCCTCTGATACCATGTTAACTTTATTAGAGAGAAATAAGGAGAAGAAAGATGAAGAATCATATGTATTATTAAGAGCAACATGCTCTTACAACTATAGTAACCCACTTGGGTTTACACATTAATCTACCCTCACTTGAGGGAGATAAACTAACCCCACTTAAGGACTTTGAGGAGAGACCCAAGTTACCCTTTCCTTCACTATGGTGAAGATTATATAATCTCACACCTTTAACCAATAGACTATGACCCTTTATATAGACTTAGGGTCATCTAGTAACCAAGTGATTAACACTAATCACCTAATTAATTCAACCTTCTAACAATCCCTATAAAGTATAAGGTTTCAGTCGTAAGGTTTGGGGAGGCATCATAGTTCTTGGATATCTCAGTTTATGTTAATTGACAGTTCGCCCTGCCCGACATTAGTACCGCTTAAAAAGAAGAGAAGCTCAACTTTTTTCAAAAAATTTATGTACAGTAAAAAAAATACACGGTTAAAAAGACTTCACACGCAATATCCTCCTTTGGCTATTAAGCATTTCCATGTTCCCTGGTTTACTCAGACGAGGACATTATTGATTTGATCTTAAATCTTCCAAGTTATTATTGGGTTGAGTTGTTGTATCTTAGTGGGTTGCGCCGCATCACTGCATCTTCCTTTCATTCTGTGACGATGCTGCTCAAGATTTTGTTGCAACTAGCTAGAAGAATTCCCCAAGGAAAGCTAATCAGATTTCCAGCAGTCGATCAGCCCAACATATATAAATCGATGGCTTAGTTTTCTGTCCTAGAATTATAGCAATGTTTGAAGAGTTGAATATGGATTTCTGCATTTCAGATTGAAAATCTGGGCACGAGACAAATGAATATTTGGAGTACTTGACCTTTACTCAAACCAGATGGATAATATAGTGTAATATGATTGAAATGTGGGAACAAGCTGACAAATAGTTGCCCGATGTACTGAACGGAACAGTACCGTGAGATATTTATTATATTATATAACCTATTTAGATATTAATTAGGATAATTAATAAATATTTATGAGTGTGACCCGTAGTCATTTGGGCCCAATCTAAGGTAGGTTAGTGACTCAGTTTATTTAAGGTTGATTTTCTGATGGTAGAAAATAACAATTTACAATTGAGATATATCGTGCGATTGTTTCCTGAGTCCAGAGTGAGACCAAATTTCTCAACTCCCTCTCGAAGGTTTCCCACTGGTGACGACAGTACACAAGTTGTCATCACTATGCCTAATCACCAGCTAGGAGAACCTGTTGTTCATTTGACAGTGTTTTCTGATTCACAGGTATTACTGTATTGTTTCCAGTTCTTCTCATATCTAGATCAGTAAAGCTAATGACAAAATGTAACTTTAAGTTTTCGCTGCATTTTATATTTGTGTATACGATAATTTAGATTTATTATTATATATTTGAGATGTTTATTTTTTAACAGCTAGAACTCGTGAACGGGGTTGGGGGGCTCTTCAAAATAACGGTGTGAACGAGTTGAAATGCATGGAAAAAGAACACAGCAGTCATGGATTTCTCCTCCGTTTTTTAAACTGTTAAGCGGGCATCTCTTGAAGATGGAAGCCTTGGCAATAGGCCAATAAGAGACAAACGATAGGAAAAAGATTTATGGACAAAGAGGGACCTAAGCGACTGGCGTTTCAGCAGAAAGTACAAGAGATTCTTCAGGAATTAGTTTAATGCGCAACTTGCATCTGCCTCAACATATTAAATAAGAGGATTAAGATTGACTTGCTTAATGCTGATGCTGCATGATTTCAAAGTAGATCTATGTGCTGCATGATTGAATGCGGATAATCAGCAAGCAACGAGTGACAGACAAAACTGTAAAAATGAATGAATTAAGGAATGAAGGAAGAGAGAGGGTGAGAAAGTCCGTGACCGACCGCATCTCGTGCAACACCTACGTGAGGACAAACAACGTAAGTGGTGTCCATTTCTCCCTCCTCACGAGACACCTTCCATTTCTAACTTTTCTTGCATCCCCTATCCACATCTCGCTTCTCTATTATTCCTTAATCCTTCCCCTGCCCCAACCTCACAATTTCACTCTCCTGCAATAGGAGCAAAACTGTTATTCTAGCATACTTGTGGGACCCATTTGTTGATCCAGATTCTCCGAAACCAAACAACCCCCATCTACAACACAATTTCGCTCCAAAATAGCGTCTCATTAAAATAAGTCCTATCATTTACGTTCATACAATGAGCCGCTTTGCAAACTCTCTCGGTCCCCGTCCAACCTGTACTTTTGTCCTGGGATCACTGGTCCACGTAGATGCCAGCTCATCTCAGTGAGTCGCCACTCACTTCCGACTAAACTGCATTCATGCATAAGCAAATACACTTTCATATTGTTCATAATGTATAACAGTTTGCTTCGCACAACCTGTACTTTTTGTCCCGGGGTAATTGCTCCGATCTCATCTCTTATCGTTATATACTAATAATAATATCTACCTCCACTTTAATTTCAAGCTTAGTTCGATAACTTCGTCTCCTCCGTTCTTCCCTGTTATTATATATAGCACACCATCCAGCCATGCAAAGCTCACAACCATCCCCAAGCTACTCCTCAGTGAGTTGGGACTCATTTCCGATTCCAGCTAAACGATGGGTGTCACTGTCAAGTTCATCACAACCTTGAGTCTTCTCTGTACAATCTATCTATCTTCCTCCATTGCCGTGGACCCCTGTGCTTCAAAGTCCGACAACTCCGGCCTCCCAGTCATACCCATTTATGGCAAGTGCTCACCATTTTCCCGCCCAAAATAGGACCCGTGGGTCAACCCAGGAGCATTCGGACCACCCCTCTCCTGCAAAACCCCCATCGGCAATCTCTGTACTACGTGAACCTTACGGGGGTCAGCGTAGGGCTCGTGTTGGTCCCTTTACCAAGCGAGCTTCTGGAGTTCAACCAGTACACAGGATCCGGAACCACAATAGATTCGGGCACGGTGATAACCCGGTTCGTTGAGCCGGCGTACAATGCGATCAGGGATGAGTTTAGGAAGCAGGTGACAGGTCCGTTTTCGAGCTTGGGGGAATTTGACACGTCCTTCGTGAAGACGTAAGAGACAATGGCTCCGGCAATTACATTGCATTTCACGGGTTTGGATTTGACTCTGCCGATGGAGAACACTCTGATAGTCTGATACATAGCAGTTCAGGTTCCTTAGCTTGCTTGGCTATGGCGGCTGCACCCAACAACGTTAACTCGGTGTTGAATGTGATTGCCAACTACCAGCAGCAGAACGTTAGGATTTTGTTCGACACCGTGAACAACAGGGTTGGCATAGCTCGTGAGCTATGTAATTAATTAGGCTTTTATTATTTGCTTTGAATCTGTCCTTTTTTTTAATGGTAAAACTGCCTTTTTGTATTAGTGAATAAGCGCTAGGATGTAATATCTCTGTTTATGATGATTGTTACCACAAAGGGGAGCGATTATTGTAATGATTGATCAAATGTAATACCAAGAACGTTGTTTTTATTGCCCCCCTCATTGGACTAGAAAAGTAGAACCTTTTGTTTTTAATTATGAGCGTACAAGACAAGGGAATTGTTGAAGCATATCAAAGGAAACTTATAGATAAAAGTGATTATAGAAGCTGCAAAATATATTGGTCGTGACTATATATATTTGCTATTGCTTAATTAAGAGAGACAATTCAGCACTATACTCTTAAGTATGTCCCAAAAAAAAACCACGTAAAGATAAAAAGATGCTTCTTTTGTTACGTACTTTTAATTTTAGACATAGATCACCCCTCAAGCCCTCCTTATAACAGTGTCCTGATCGTAGTTATCGTCTCCAGGACTCCATCAACATGCAGGTATAACCAGTTTCCCATCAAAACAAACATCCAATTATATCTCCACCTTATTACCAAAAAAAAAAAAGAAGAGGGAAAAAATAATAAAGAAAGAATTGCCAAACACAGCCACAAACTGAAACAAAAAAAAAAAAAGAGTACCTCCCTGCTGGTTGATCGACGGTTGAATATTTGCTAGGACGACCCCCGTAATTTGCTCTCAGAACATCAAATCTTCTCTTTTATCTACTTATCCTCTCTGTCTCTTCTTCTTCTTCTAAGGGTCTATCCCCACCACTGGTGCACTGCCACACCTTCGTCTCTCAACTTGCCGTACAATGCCAAACACTCCCAATAAGCTCTTTGACTTTTGCTCTCGTCTTTCTTCCCTAACTGTGGCTTGCATCCCAAGAAAAGCTCATCCACTAACCTTATCGTTTTACTCCTCACCATCTCTTCCACTACTTCTGCCTCTGCTTTCATCACTACGTACTCTTCCTCCTTCACGTTCCTCTTCACCCAATTTGACATCCCGATTTGGGGCACTTCCTTCTTCCCCGACGAGTCCTCTGTTACTGTCTCTATTTTGTACATCTCGAAATCCTTGTTTCTTGTCGGGTAATTCCTCGAAAACCAGTCGCTTTTGCTCCCTCCGTCTTTCTCCGGCGACCCCACGTCGATGAAAACCCGGCGGGGATAGCTCTCCAGGGAGTCTCCCATCAAATCTGGTAGGTACCTCGTGCGTTTCAAGTACCGGCTTGACTTCTTCGATGCCGATCGTGGAGGCCCCAACAGAACGTCTTCGAGTTTCAGCAACGCAGCTTTTTTCGCTTCTGACGCATTCCCAGACAGCAATTTTCTCTGGTTTTGGGGTTTTGTTTCCGCGACGCTGGTTTTCCACATAGACACCGCAATCAAGTCGAACCGCCTCATATACACGATTCTGTAATTGGGAGGTTTGTAGAATGCGGCTGAGGGATTGTCATTCAGAAGAACGGTTACAACCCCACCGGTTTTGAGAGTCCGGTCGATGAATCTCGAAGCTTCCTGGAAATTAAACGTGAAGAAGAAATCGACGGTTCCGTCAAGAACAGAGCTCTGTTTCTCCAAATCATCGAGAGCAATGAGGTCGATGTTGTAATCGGCGAGAGCCTGGGCCCCAACGAGGTTTTCCTCGACGACGTTGCTGAGGAAAACTGATTTCTGAGATTCTGTTTTCATGAGACCTTCATTAGTCAAGTCGCGGAGGAACAAAGAGATTAGCTGATCGAGGTTGACAGAATCCGAAACGGACGTGACGGATTGCTCGTAATGGGTGATGGGGGAAGAAGAAGCGTGTTTATCATTAACAAATGAACTGATATATGTGAAAGAAACTAAAAGAAATACAAATATCAGGAGGCGATGCAGGGCCTTCATGGTTTCGTAGTTAGGAAGTGTAATGATCAAATAACCAGAAGGTTTTGATCGGAAAGTAGCGAGGTCAACGGCCATGTCGGAGGGCCAAGATATAAACAATAAATGAGAAATGAAACAGGTTAATTGTCAGAAACAGAAATGAAGTGTGGTGGGTAAAACAAACAGAATCAAGAATCAAAATGGGACGAGAGAAAGAGAGGACGAAGAAGAAAGAAGAGATAGAGATGAGTTAGCGAGTGCAAAATCGAGAGGCGGTGTGATTTCCACCCACAAGGGCCACACGAGTAGATTGCAGAGTGGACCAGAGGGACAAGAGCTCTCTCAACCTCTGAGCCTCCATTTCTGGAAAGGAGAACCCAGATCAATGAAGATGGCCTCTGGTTAACGTCGGATCTTCATGATGACTCGTGAGTGGGTGGAACCAAAAGGTCATCGATCATGAACACATGGAGGGAGGGAAGAGAGAGCTATGATCTACCTTTTGAGCAAACTATTCAACTGTTTCTCTGAGAGGGATGAGAAGGGGAAAAAAAATGGTGGGATATGAGATGGATTCAGAGTCTGGGATTTTATATACAGTGGAGAGTTACATGTGGATGGGCCCCAAGTTTAGATTTTGTATTGGATCCATGAGAGATGGTTGGTGACACGATATTTGAGTTAGGCCATCTATGTAAAGTTAATTCCCCTATGACAACGGGGTTAGCCCAATAGTAAGCGACTCGGTATCGTTTAAATGAGGTTTCGAGTTCGAGTCTTGGCGTACGCAGAAAATTTCTGTTGGGAGACTCACCCACCATAGTCAGGTGCGCGACGCGGGTCAGATCTAGATGTAGTCGGGACAAAGCTCCGGTGAACCGGGTGTGCAGCTAAAAAAAATCCCCTATGTTCTCGCATGTTGTTCTGTGGTGCATGCTTGCATGCCTGTCTGTGTTGGCCTCCGCTTTGCTTTAGGGAAAGAAAATCTGCCGCCAAATAGGGGACAGTGAGAGAAATTTCCAGCTTTTACGGTGCTTTTTTCCCCTTCTGAATTCTTGACTAATTTTGGACTTTGTCTCCACGTCAGGCCATTGCAATCTTATACTCTTTTCATGCATCCCTGTAGTTACGTAATGTAGTTGTATTTCCATGTAGCTGTGAATTTGATGTTTTTTTTAAAAAAAAAATTAGCATGTTGTGGGTCTTTAGCATAATTTATAGCCTGCTGATCACGAGGCACATTTTGTTTCTTAATATACATATTATCCTCTTATTATAGATAATTTTATTTAAATATAAACATATTTCTTAATGAGTATTTAAATATTATTTTATTATATTATAAAAAATTAATTATTTTTATTAGACTCAATGTAATCGTTAGACGAGGTGCTTTTCAAATTTCTTTTCTCACTCCTTTAAAGGATTTTCCCAATTATGGGCCTTAGGCGGCCTTCGTCTCAGAAAAATAGTTGGGCCCTAGGCCTCATTATGGTTTTGTAGGCCTCATGCTGGGCCTAATAATCATTGAAGTATGATTCACTATTCAATTCAGTTTGACACGATTATCAATAAAAGTTGACAGAAATAATAAAAAATATATTTATATCCTATAAGAAAGCGAGTTCGATTCTCACTGTCGTCGTGAGGATTCTTTTAATAGGCGATCTTGTAAGTCCTCTGTAAATGCTCTCTGAATTTAGGGCTGTGCTCTGACCTTGGTATAGGATCGGTATCAAATTCACTTAAATTTTTTGTATATATGAAAAAAAGTTTGCCACGACTTATAAAAAAAAAAAATCAGTTTGACACGATTTTTGTAATTTTAATTATATAATAATTAAAAATAGGAAAGAAAATAAAATTCAATTTGACGAGGGGAGTAGTACTAGTAAGAACTAAGAAGTGAAGTGCGCATGGACTCATCTGTATATGGAATGTAGATGGGGGCTCTTTAATTGCGTGGCGCTTACATTTTCAACTCAGATTTTTCAATTCCATCCATCTGACAACCCCAGCATTCATTGGGATTTCCGCCTTCAGTTGATTCTCTCTTTCCATTTTCATTCTTAATTTATCTTTTCGGTACTCGATTCAATAATTTTGTTTACGCGATCGACAGGATGTAAAATAAAACTTGACATAAAATAGAAATTCAATTAAACCAAGATATAAGAATGAAATTGAGATGGCCAGAAGAAACTCTGTATGCGGAAAGTTCCAGGGAAACCTCTTAACAATTCAAGCTAGTAGGACGAAAGAGGAGGGACATAATATTCGTAATAAAGCTCCTGAGAAGCGGGAGAATACAAAATACAACATTCACGAATGGATGAATCAACGAGAGACGACAAAGACATTATTTTCAACGCAGATAATAAATAAGCATGCCCTGCGTTGAACAGTCGACTCTCTCCTCCAACCTACATAAATCCTCCATTCCTTCTTTCTTCACTCACCATTCCACTATTCTCGAATCCTTACTTCTTCAGCCTTCGCTCCTATCTCTCGTCAAACAAATTTCAAATCTTTAAAAATCCTTTTTCTGTCCGTGAAGAGTTTCGTTGCGGGCGGTATTGCGTCCGTTGTTGCCGGGTGTGGCACTCATCCGCTTGATCTGATCAAAGTTCGCATGCAGCTTCAGGACGAGCAAGTCTCTGCTTCCATCAACTCTCACCACATTCATAATCTTCGTCCCGCTTTTGCTATTCCTTCACAATCTCCTCCAATGGATGCTTCTTCCTCACTTGGAATCGCAGCTCGTCGTCCTAGAGCGGGACCCATATAGGTTGGTGTGCAGATTCTTCGCTCTGAGGGTGTTTCTGCTCTGTTTTCTGGCGTCTCCGCCGCCATGCTCCGCCAAACACTCTATTGCACCACCCGTATGGGTCTTTACGATGTGATCAAGCAAAAATGATCCGACCCAGATAAGGGAAACATGCTTGTGGGCAGAAAGATTGTGGCGGGGCTTATCGCAGGCGGGGTTGGTGTGGCCGTGGGAAACCCTGCCGATGTGGCGATGGTACGTATGCAAGCTGACGGTCGGCTCCCGGTGGCTCAGCGGCGTAATTACAACGGAGTATTCGACGCGATCACGAGCATGTCCAAGCAGGAAGGTGTGGCTAGCTTGTGGCGCGGCTCGGCGTCGACAGTGAACCGAGCCATGATCGAGACGGCTTCGCAGTTGGTGTCGTACGATCAGTTAAAGGAGATGATTCTGGCGAAGGGGTTGATGAAGGACGGGCTTGGGACCCACGTGACGGCGAGTTTTGCAGCCGGGTTTGTGGCGGCCGTGGCATCAAATCCGGTGGATGTGATCAAGATAAGGGCGATGAACATGAAGGTGGAGGCGGGGGCGGAGCCACCGTACAAGGGAGCCTTAGATTGTGCTATGAAGACGGTGACGGCTGAGGGGCCCATGGCCCTTTATAAGGGATTTATCCCTACGATTTCGGGGCAGGGACCTTTTACGGTGGTGCTCTTTGTGACGCTCGAACAAGTTAGGAAGCTCCTCAAGGAATTCTGATCTACATTATGGTTGGATCATTGGAGTTTGGTCATCAATATGACGACGACGAAATATATTCGAACTATTTAATATTTGTTTACTATATAGAGAATTCTGGTTTGATAGCGTACACTTAGATAATAGTAGATAATTGAAATTCTAATAATTTTGTTGTCCTTTTGTTTTTTGCACAAGAGTATGCCTGAATATTTTGCTCTGAACAATTCCTTACATTATGGACAGTTTTTTTACATCATAGGAATGTTGAGATAAGATATATTATTCATAAAACTTATAATAATACTGATTAATATAATCCACAAAAAAGAAAAGAAAAGAAAAGGTTTTATCTAACAAAAAACACAAAAGTAAAAGAAAACTAATTCTTGAACGCAAATGGTTTTAAAGAAAGAAAATAAATAGAGACAACATCGCTAGGACAGCAAAAATCAGCACGATAGATTAAAAACGGTAGGGATGGTTGAGCTATGTCTTCTGAATCCTGCATTTTGGGGGTAAAGGGACTTGTGTCTATCCAGCAATAAGGGCCCTTTGTATCAACCTCACCAGACGAGGTTTCTCTACCTACTGTGCTCCATAAGCCACAAGCACAATACTGAATGATTGCAATGGCCTTGAATTTGTTTTCCTTGTAAGAAAATATCGGCCTTCAAATAATCAGCGTCCTTTATCCACATTATAAGGTTTATGGCTTTCTGACTTGCCTCTGTCCAAGTTTTGTGGATGCTGGCTCCATTTCTCCGAGTGTTCCGCTGGGTGATTACCTGATTTCCCCATTTTATCTGACGGACCTTCTTTTCCTGAACCTTTATCTGGCATCATATGGAATGAGCTTCCCAGAATACCCCTACCTTTTTCTTGGATTGATACAGAATGAAGTTCAGATCCTTGAGAGGCGCTAGGGGATGGCAGTGGTTGGTTAAATTCTGATCCTTTTCCTTTTTCTGACCCTTTATCCTTAATAAAATTTAGTCTGAACGACAGTTTTGTCAGTGGGTTTGCTACCTGTTAATTAATAAATTGAGTATATACTGTCAATCTCTATGATTGACCCAGTTAAAAGTCAATCAAAAACCAGTATTGTTAAGTTTGTGAAACCTACCTCTTTCTTTGTACCAGATTTCTTAGAACTAATTTGTGGTGGATGATTGCCTGACAAGGACGTTGATCCCAGCTTTCTCTCATTGTCATTTTCTGCTCCAAGTTGACTCTCCTGTTGTACCAAATACCCAAGGTTCAACAAATAATATATCTAGTCCAAATATATATATCAATATCATTCACAATAATCAAGTGTTGGCCTATATTTAGGACAGTAAACAAGCCAAGCTGAAACTTAGCATGATTAAGCTCCTTCAGAATTCGGCCGGCCAGAGTTTGAGCAGTTCATTATGCGAGAGTTGAAAGTCTTCGCCATCCCATCCGTCCAAAACTGACAACTTAAGCTTCAAATAATTATTTGATTCTCATATTTGTATTCTTAAGGTGGCGTTTACCTTACTTGTTGACTTGCCAAATTGCCGCGTGGCTGTTATAACTTCAGTATCTAGCTTATTCTTCCTGTCAGACAAAGTTTCTTTCATGAAATTGAAGCAGAACAAGAATAATATGCAGTACTAATGTTGTAAGTAATGATGGCCATACAGCTTTGTTTCATGTTTTAGATTAAGCTTCATTCTTAGATCATTGACCTTCTTTTCTAAACTGGTGAGATCTGCTTCTAACAAAGCCAACTCCTCCAAGTCTGCCTTAGCCTTCAACAAGTTTGCAGATTAAATTCTAGTCCAAGATAAGAAAAAAAACACATTATTATGACACGTTTGAAAGTAAAATAATACACCAACCTTGTCATCAATAATGGTTCCTGGAGGTAACTTGAGCCCTGCTTCAAGAGTTGCACCAGAATTCTTCTCCTCTGGCAACTGTCCCTTTAGGCTTGCCATCTACAGAGAGAAATTTTAGGTAACAAAATCTTAGAAGAGAGTGGAGCTGGGAGAGGGCAAAATCTGTCATAATGAATATACATCTTGCTCGATAGCCAGATGGCGCTCGTGCGACCGCCTATTTTGTTTTTGCAGATCATGTTGCAGCTTTGTGTTCTCTTTAACCTTCAACAAGAAAGATGATTGCCATCAAGGATTTGAACCACACGAACAAAAACTATCCAGAAAGAATCAAGTATGTACATCTTCAGCAAATTTATTTTGCAAGTCCGTCTTGGCATCTTCAAACGTCCCAATTCCATCACTATGTATGGTCAGAAAAGATAATCTGTGGATTGAGCAAGACTGTTCAAACTACAAAAATACCACAAGAAGCCTAGAGGAAGAAAAACCATCACAGTTGATAGATGTCAATTACTTACTCATCTTCAGCTGAAAATTCAATGGATTCCATAGAAAGATTCTTCCTTGCCTGGAGATATTACGAAAAATGTACTAACTTGGACTTTAACACCAATAAGTAAACATGACTAGACTCAGAAAACTAGAGAACTAAATGAACATGGCAATTCAACATCAACTGGTGGAGCTTTGCCCAATTTTGGGTGAGTGAAAAAAGCATGTAAATTCCAAGAACGAAAAGACATATTGTTAACTCACAGAGGTACGCCCCCATTTAGAACCATGGCGAGAATCACGTGCTGCGGCATTGGACATTGTTATCGATTTTTTTATACAAGAAGCATTTGCAGAATTAGTAGAACTTGTATGATGCACAGTACTTTCATCTGTGAGAACACCTTCAGGTACTCGAGAAGGGTTATTTGACTGCTCTACACGGGCAGTGATAGCTGGAATATCAAGATTTTCTGAGTTTCCAACATCTTCATGAGAAATTGAGGATGCCACCTGTTTGGCTTTAAGATCTTCACTCTTATCTGAGGATTTTGGACTTGAATGATTATGGTCCTGCACAATTAAAATAAATGGAATAAGTAGAGAAAATTTTGCACTTGTTCCATTTCCCACGCCCCAAAAAAGATTTTTCTTTTGCAGCATTGATTCCATATACGAGAAAAGTTGATTTCTAGCCCTCCCCCATTTTAGTCCAATAGAAGATGTTGGTGCTGGAACTTTTCTTTCTATAACCCAAGGACAATGAACTCAGTCAATAGTCACCAACCCTATCATCAGGCACGTGATTTTCCCTAGAGCTTCCACTCTTGCTGCTTGCTTCACTACCAAGATCATCTTCTTCATCTGCATCAGACCCCTCCACTGATTCCTCTTGTTCATCATCATCATCATCTTCTTCTTCTTCATCATAGGACTCAACATCAGAACCCTCGCTCCCAGTACCACTCTCATCTGACTCATAGTACATATCTGGGGACACTCGAGCTTCCTGCATCCAGAATATAAATGAAAAGAGCATGGAAATATATTGATAAATGTAAAAGCAAAGTACATCTACCACTCTATTAAACTTACCCCAAATAAACTGTCATATTCGTCCAATAAAGTAATAACAATGACTTGAGCATGGTTAGCTGCAGCAGCTGCTTGTAGAAGTTGGAGAGAACCATCACCACCCACATCAAAATCACTTTCGACCTCACATTCCCCAACAAAAAGAGCGCGAAGAAGTAAGGGTGCCATGCAAGCTGCTACTGCTGACGAGCTCATTAGGTTCACTGCTTGGTGTGAAGCTACAGCTTGCATCATCACTAGTATTCTGGTAGTATAACGAATAAATTACATCACAGAAAAAAAATATAATAAAGTGGACTAAATTGGCTAAAAGGATTTCTTTTTTAAATTAAAATGGGGAAAAGTGCTTCACCATATACCTTTGCAACAGACGGCGATTCGGCTCGGGGAAAGTTTCACATATTGCTGCACGCATAGCAGAAACCCTACGAGCACGATCAGTTCCTGATAATTGTGCCATTTCCCAATGATGAAAAGAAAATCAAACTTTAAAGAAGATCCATAGAATATTAAAAGAAAAAACACTACAAAGATATAAAACGTAGAATCCACTCAAACATAATGCTCTGCAATTGCTTTCTATAGTAGCCACAAAAAACAGTCGCGATAACAGAAGTCTTTGGCTGGTGCAAAATGAAAGACATTAGAAGATTTTCTTGTCTGAAACTAGCAAATTATGCACAATTGATCCAGGCTGACCAATAATTACTAAAAAAATATATAGATCATAAAGCCAAAATAACACTTACGACATGCTTCTAATAGTGCTTTGCAACAAGATGCAGGGACTGGAGATGATGGCAATTCTCGGAGTACATGCTGAAAGTAGAGTATAGAGTAAGAAATTACCTTTCATGTTTATGACCTACAGAAAAAAAAAAACAGCAATTCATTTCATCATGAAGGTACCTTAACGCAATCAGCAATAACATGTGCATCCTCGTCCACAGAAAAGTCAACTTTTCCTGCATCCGCATGGCATACCCAAGAACATCAGATTTTATCAGTAATAACTCACAACACACACACAAAAACCCATGCATGTGAAAGGGGAAAATGTTTAATACACAACATCCCTCTTATTTCAGAACCATTTGCAAGAGAGAGCCTTATAGATGATGAAATCTCTTAACAATGTGAAATGCAAGAACAGTCAATAGCAAAGTGCAATGATCATAATGAAATCAAGCTATAACAAAAGAACCTAGGCAAAAACACATAATTCAGAAACTATGATAATAAAAGCACTAACCTTGTTCATATTCCTGAACTCGAAATTCAACATCGGCAACATCGGCAGCTTGCCGTAAGATCCCTTCTACTTTGACTCCTATGTTATGTAACAATGAGGATTAGACTCATGAAAACTGTCTTACGTCCTTTGTAAACAACCAATAAAGATTCTAACAACGTATTATTTCTTAAACCTTTAGTAAATCACAGAAAATGTAATATATTACCAAATGCAGGACCAAAAATAATTAATTAAGAAGGAAAAAAGAAAACAGGGACCCACCATGCTCTTCTATGAACCTGAGGCCCTTCTCCAGAAAAGTTGGGGCTCCATCAGCATCTTCCAGAGCAAGTAAAATTGGCTGGCCAATGACCTTAGACCTCATTGGTTCCCTTTCTTTCGCTATAAAATAAGTGCAGAAAAATGCTTTAAAAGGAATGCTTTCAAGTAATAAATTTGTACAGCATTAAGCAAAAGCACCATAACAAAGATTTTATGACTGAGATACAAAAGAGACAATCAGTTTCCTAGAAATTTTGAATGGAACCTGGAAGATGTAAAAACCATCAACACTGTCAAACGCCATTTTTGCATGATGACAATAAATTTTTTATTAGAAATCACAGTCTAAAACACAACTATAACAAGAGCATACACTGGTCCAATGGCGTATCTTTTGATTCAGTCTGCTCGTTCTTGATGACACCATTTTGCCCTGTCACATTAGCAGCACTCGGTGCTTGTGCCAAAGCATTCTCAAGTGCTGTCTTCCACTCATTTAAATCCTCCATAGTTTCGGCCTGCAGCATTAACAAATAATCAAGGAAGGAGAGAGTAATACACTTCTTATCATGAAATATAATATAATAGAACCGAACCCATAAATTCATAAAGGAAAGGACATGTCCCAGTAAAAAAAAAAATTCTTTATACAAGAGGAAAAGAGAGATGAATCACCTTAAGTGTAACAGCTCGTCCATCACGACCATCAGGGAAAAGCACAGTCAAAAGTTTCTTATCTGCTTTGACAACAACACTAAAAAATTTGAAAAAGTAAATTAGAGTGGGTCAATGCTAACATCCTGAATTGTTGAGGTCAACGAGAGTGCAAATGATGTCTAGCTCGGAAAAACAAGCTAACCTGCCTGAATTGTTGAGGTCAATCCCACCGAGGGTTATATTCACTTCATTTCCCTTCTGAGAAACAGAATTCTGAAAAGTATTAAAAAATAATGAGAAAGCAATAAAAACGAAGAGGACAAGTATTCTAACGAAGAGAGAAAGAACCTAAACCTAAACAAAGTTAATCAATGTCCATAGATATGCAAATGGACAAAATGGAGACTAAAACACAATTACTCACTGGGTCACTTTTGAAGAAAACCAATGAAGTTCGGGTTAAGATAAACCACCTTTTCTTCCAAGATGTCCAACCAATTCCTACACATAAAGAATTACATATTATGCAATAAATAATATCTTCAGGACAATCAGTAATAAAATATGTAAGAATATTATATACGCTTTTGCCTGTTGATGAATTTCCAAGTTTCACGAAAGCAAATTCATTAGCTTGTGTAGTGAAACTCACCTTTAGAGGATAATAAAAGTGGTCCGCTCTTGAAAACCTGCGCAGTACAGGAAATATCAAAGGGATTTGAGCTGATAGGTGATCGAGAGAAACCGCAGCACATGAAGTGAACTGAACTAGTAAAGGAGATTGTTAAATAATGAAGATACAAAAGATATGAAATATATGTATTCACTTCACTTAAAACATCTAAATATAAGTTGTGATTTGCATGCGTTTTCCGTCCATTAATACAAAAGTTTTGCGTGATCATGACAACGTGATCGGCCCTGATGACCTATATATCGTTGGCATAGAAAATTAAAAAGGAGTTACCGTGTGGTCGCCAAAAGAATGCACCGACTGATCTGGTTTTCCAGGCTGAAGAGAGCTGGGATCAGGTGCCCCGCCATCTCCCTGCAATACACAAAGCCAGATGACTCGGATCATGATTCATTTTGTACAATACCTGACGCACCACAATCCCTCGTTCTAAATTGATATGTATCGGCCAAGAATGAAAATAGAAGCTCGTCATTTTCATTCATATTAGGAGAAAATTGCCATACATTTACCTGAAATGCATCTGCATTTTTGTTAATCATATCTGTGACCACAAAATGTCTGAATCATAACCCAATCGATTAGCCAGAGGCCACCATATTGGATCAACAAAGCCCTGCACCCATATTGATCAAAATGGCAAAGAAGTTTCAGCAATTTTACGTGAAAACATTGCATTCAATCAATAAAAAACGAATTAGAGTCGCTGATGAATCTGCGTTGATTGGACCGTACCTCTCGCCAGGGGAAAAATATATAAATAATATTATACAAGTTGAAGAAAAGAGCAAAAGCACGAAAGAGAGGAATTGTTATGGAGGAAAAGAAAAACGCAGAAGCGAAGATAGAGTTTGTGCGTGAGTGTGGGTTAGTTGGTGGTCACGCAAGAGCCCAATGAGAGCGGGTCTCCAGTTCTCCAGCACCTGTACGCGTCTACCCTCCAAAACGAACCGCTGTGTTGGAGGGAAAATTGTGGACGACGATCAATCTTGGGTCTTCCTGTAATTTCGTACATTCTCTTTTCTTTCTCTAATAAAAAATGACTTTTTTTTTAACTCCATTAATTTTAATTAAATCGATGGTGCTGAATGCATGGAGGAAATTTTAATGGTATTTTTGAAGTTGGAGGAATAGAAACAAACTTAATAAAATTATAAGATGGAATTAAAATTCGGTTTAATCTTAATCTTTTGACCATAGCTTGTTCTTCTTTTTTCCAACGTTGCATCTATATATTTGCTAATTGCTATTGCGCTGTTTTTTTTTCTGTCTCATGAATAATCTAAATAGTATGGGCATGGAGTGTATGGGTGGTTTATTTTATATTGCTAACCAACCCAAATTCAAGTGTTATTAGATCTAAGTAAAAGAAAAGATATTTTTTCCATTCACAAAAACTCTAACTTAATATTTTATACTTAAATGATTAAAGTTTTTTCTATTTAGATTAAAAACTAGTTAGTGAATAGTATATGTATGTTTATGTATATGGAAATATTTAAATTTTTAATATTGTTAACAATTGCCTAACTGGTTTAAATAGGTTAATAAATTTAGATAAATTAATTAATTAAAATAAATCTACTATTATATCCCTAAAATATTTTTATGTAACATTATACTCCTCTAGTTTTTAGTATATAACCTAATTAAGGATTTGATATTGATTTTAAAGATAAGACATATTTATCATATTATCTTTATTGTTACTCTCTCAATAATAATTTAATATGAGATGGAGGGAGGGAATTAAAAAGATGATCAGTATATTTAAAAAAAATTATATTAACTAACTTCTTTAATTTAATAAAATTAATTAAATATACTTTATATTAAAAATTAAATAAGTATTATATATCAGTTTATTATTTATATAGATTAATTTTAAAAAATAATAAATAAAAAAATAAAATAGATTAAAAAACTACACTTATATTTTTAAACAAGGAACTATTGGGTGTAGATGATGTTATATTTTAAACGGCATGAAGTAATTTAATTATATATATTACCCAAATTAATTTTATATATCGACACTCTACAACGAGTTCCAATTTGAGCGTTACAAGTAACGCAGATACGCCATATTATGCTTCGATTTCTAGGAAAGAAGTGCACATCTCAATAAATGACCTTACACTTGGAAGCCAAATGGGCTGGTTCCTCAAAGCAATGGATGTCAGCTCCAATACGCCATCATCTTTATTCAATCAATCAAAGTGGAGCGTTCCCACCGCTGACATACAAAACCCTGCTACAACAAGGCATGATATTAACCAATCACCCTGTTATCGAATTCAAAACAACACCATCAACCGGAAAATTGAAATATGCAAAAAACAAACTATTGTACGAACCTAAGGAGAACTGTACAATTTACGATTCCATAACAATTTATTGATGAATTTTATACAGTGTTACATTAAAAATGAGAAAAAAAGCCAAGCTCCACGTCAAAATAAGTCATCTTACGGTAGTTACCAATCAAATTTAAAAATTTACAACTCACATGATACAATGTTTCTGTAAGAATTTATCAAGAAACTTGTTAGTAATCTAAAGATCCAACCAAATACTTCATCCGTCCTCATTTACATGTTTTGATTTGAATTTTTATCATGTTACTAAATTCATTTTGTGTTTTAAATTTTAGGATATAATTATTTGTTTACAATACTACTTAAAAATTAGTGAGACGATATGGCCAGTACTAGGCCTTCTCAAAGGTATGACCCGATGACTTCCTCGCCCGCGCCGCCTAGCCTAATGTCTATCCCTTAGCATCACCCCCGTCACCGGGTGCCGCGTCTGCAAGAGACAAACAACGCCATTGTACCACCACGACCATGAGAAGCACGTGTCTCTTTTAGCTGCTCAACACTTATTTGCCGTCATCACCAGTCACATCCAGCAACGTCGACGACATCTGATATGGACGATAAACTTTTCTAGGGATCCCAATTCATATCAAGACAAAACGCTATTTCATTCGTTTTCTAGGGGTTTCGTTCCGGGACTGTTCTCTGGCTATTGCTTAGCCTTGCGAAGCTCCAATGGAGGTCGATTTCTCTGATCCAAAATCCACCGCTGAAACTCGGACGGAGTGGTTGGGGAAGGATCGCGTTCGGGTGAAGAGGGAGACGTTACTGGCAGCGCTCGAGCAGTGTCGGAGAGCTCTCGAATCACTTAATATGACTAGCGTTGTCGACGAAGATGAAAGGGATTCTGGGGTTGAGTTTGAATCTACAGGCTCGTACGAGGATCGGTGCCTTGAAGGTTCACCCTCTACGAGAGATGATCGAGACGCCGACGAGGTAATTGTTTTGTTTTATTTTTATGTTTTCTCTGGCCTTTTGAGGTTCAGTGGTTAGATGACGTTTACTTTGGCGGATGATCTGGTCCAACCATTCACATTATCCCAGAGCTACTGGTTCAGTGTCTTTACGCGTTGCACCTATTGACAGCATCGATCATGTATATTAACATGTTTTCTTAAGAAATTTCTCTGGGCTGTTCCACTTGCATTTAGACTCTATTGTCCTCAAGTACCCGTATATGCACTGAAGATACATGTATCATTAGATCTGTAATACAAGCATTTGACACTCTTCTGCTTGATCATGACGTGCAATACAATATTATCTCCCTTCTAATTGTGGATGATTACTGGTGAATAGCTCTAGTAAGATTTTGGTTCCGGTATTGATGAATATTCATTACAATCCGTGTGCCCAATGCAGTTATGTGACCTACTCAAATCTGGGTTTGAAAGCCCTGCTTTTCTTGAAAAATTGCAGTGTGCCCAGGCATCAAATTCACGGATTACAACTGGTACACGTCCAAATATACTCCTGTCTTTAAAACTTGTTGCTTATTACGTTACAAAGTAATTTACTTACCATGTTTAGATTGAAGACATTCGTATTTTTAAATTATAGAAAAAAAATTTGTTTATGATGTTTTAGTTTTAGAATGCTTAGAAAATTTATTGGGTTATGACAGAAGAAGGTAATTCTTGGGATATGGTCAGTGAGAATGATCTATGGAAAGGCGAAGATATTGAGTCAGACCAAGATTGTTACGTCCTCGTTAGACAAGAAGATATAGCGGAGGGAATGGCTTGCTTCATGGCTGCTTATTTACTATCCCTCGACAAAACTAAGGTATCTGTATATCCACAAGTTAGGAGGCTTTATACGCTTTATTTTGCTTTACTTGGGATTTATCAATAATGATCTGTATATCCACAAAGCTTTATTTATTATAAAGTCTCATGTTCATAATGAATTTTGAAAATATGGCCAAAGAAGTTTATGCTACATCTCACTTACATACGTCTGTTGCACTGTTTGCAGGATTTGACTCCTAATCAACTGCAGAAAGGTGCTTTTGTTTGTTTCCTTCCTAGAATGATACACTGCCGTTGTTATTCATCCGTATATTCCAATGCAAACCAAGGACTGAATTACTCTTTCGTGTGTGCTCTTTTCGTTTTGGAGATGGATTTATTTGTTCTAGTTGAGACAACTATGATGTCAATTAGCTAAAAATGAATGGTAATGACTTCTGAGGTCTTACTTGTTGATGTGTTCCTATCAGTACTAAGCAAGACATTTTCGGTGAAAAAGAAGGGAAAGCTTCAAAAGGCGTGGGATGGGAGCAAAGTCATTTACAATGTTGCGTCCTGGGGGGCTACAGCCATTGGGTAAGGGGTTTTACCTTCCCCTATTTTCTTTATTACCAGATTTGGGTCTCTCTGGAAAGCAGGGCAATGCCATAGATAATTTTGTTTTACTGATGCCTGGCCGAGCTCCCTTAGTTTATCCTGTTTTACTGTTGCTTTTACATTACCATTTGGCTGTGTTATTAACTGGTTAACGGAGCTTTTACGCTCCAACCAGCACTTATAAACTGTTTTGTATGCGTGAATACGTGCGTGAATTTTATTGACAACTTTACTTGGCTTTGTTGACAGGATTTATCAAAACCCTGTTATAATAAGGGCCGCAACGAAGGCATTCTGGACATCGTGTCAGGTTATCTCCAAGCTTCTCTGATGGGCGAGTGGGAGATTGGAGGAGAGTTATAGTGTAGTCATTTACCCTTTTTACCCTTTGTATAAAAAAAAATTTACCCTTTTTACTTGTGCTTGTGCTGCAGTTCCGCTTGGTTTTCCTTTTACACGTGATTTTAAATTTGTTTACGTGGTTTGCCTCATAAATCAGTTGTAAATATCTCCTAATTCATCAAATGTTTGGCAATTCAAATTCTCAGAGACATAACCTTTCCCCAATACCATCGCCCTCCTTGTTAAATAAGACGTAATGACTATGATGCTGTTGAATCACTCTAATGACATCACGCGTCTTCCAATTTCTATTATTCAGAAACTGAAGCTGGGAAGCATGAAAAGCGTTTTTGATCAAATCAGAACAAGAATATTGAGAGAAGGATGCAGAAAATCACCAATAAACAGCTAGAGCGCCGCTTGTCTCCCCCTTCGTGCCAGAGGATGTTGTTAGTTCAGCGTTTGAGTAAAAAAAATTTAATTATTTTTTCTTGAGCCAAAAAAAAGTTAAGAATTAAAATTCATTTCTTTTTTCATAATTTCAAGAATATTTTTACTCAATCAAAAGTAATATTTAAAATAAATATTATAAAAATATTTTAACTCAATAAAAATTTTAAAGTTTAAATTATTAAAACCAAATCATAATGAATTGAATTTTATTCCAAAAATGAAGAAAGCGTCTCAAAGCAAGTTCATTATTAAAATAAGACTCCAATGCCAAAAAAAAAACCGATAGAGTCTCTTTTTATTTCATATGGAAAACCACTAAAATCATAGTTTAAAGTTAACTTTTAATGGTTTTGTTAACATAATAATTAAACTTTGTCAGTGGCACGTCCATTATTTTTTGACTTACCAGAACAAAGAACAAAAGCTGCGATAGTGCGCAAACTGGCAATATCAGAAAAGCATAGAGCTGCTAAAAATACGTGGGAAATTTCGCTGGACAAATATGTACTCATGTATAAAGGAATTCAATATGAAGGAGCAGCCAAGTTGCTTGGCCCTGCTACAAAATTGGCGATCCCCATCTGGTATAATTTACTGAATTTATTGATGCATCTTGCTTTACTATTCATCTCCTCCAATCATATTTCTTCTTCAAATCATATTTACAAGGCTGTGCTCAAAAATAGAAAGAATTGCTCTTGAGATTGGGAGCATCCTTGCAGAGCATGGAACGAACTTCCATGACGGATCTTGGAGGCTCCAAGTCCTTCTCTTGCAACGTATGTCCTAAAAGCTGCTGCATTTGTGACGCAAAGGTGTCATCCAGAATCTGCACAGACAACCTCAGCTAAGAAAACAAGGAATGTAACATGTTTAAGCTTGCCAAGGTAGCAGATGACTACTCACAGATACTGCGATCCTTGAACCTTTGTACCATGATCTATTCTCTTTTCTATTCTCCAAGAAACTCAAAATTTCCTGTTTACAAGAAAGAATCCAATGAACAAGATTAAATTATTTAACCACAGTCAGATTTCTTAATCATCAAGGGTCAATAATAACAGAGATGAAAATGAACTTACCTGTCCAACACGATCCCAATAACCTCTACAAATGGCAATGAAGACATGAGTCTCAAAGATCGTGTGGATATGGCTAATGGTATTAGTCAGCTGGTCTTTCAGGGGTTGCATTCTTCGCCTTACATCAGATTCTATCACAGTTTCCTTTGAATCTTGGAGGATTTTTTTAAGTTTCGTAGCATTCTGCAACTTTGTCTGAAACAACATAAGAAAATGGTTTGAATTACTATCCACTGTAGAAAATAGAAACTTCATAACTCTGCAACTTGTAGTTTTCATAGTGATACTAACATTCTCTGCAAGTTTCTCCACAATAGCTTGAATGTAGTTCCTGAATTTTGATCTCAGCATCACCGTTACTTCACTAAGTCGTTCACCTGGTGCTGTGTTCCCAACATTTGGCAAACAAGAAACCCATGACTTGAATTTTGATTCTAACCTGGGACGCAATACATCGAGCATTCTCTTCATGGAATTCAAAAGAATTCCAAGCTGAAAGCAATAACAAATATTTAAACAACATACACATGTTGAAGATTGAAGACTTGAGAACTCTAATCAACTACCTCGTCAGGAACCACATAGAGGCATACAGGTCGTTTGGCAAGTTTCTGGACATATTTAAGGCCAAACTTCTTAGGAGTCATGTTTTCCTTGAGAGGCGACAGCACATCTGCATACTGTTTGTCTAAAGCTTCTATAATGGCCTTTTCAATATCAGCTATGGCCTATTCTCAGGAAAAAAAGAGGTCCAATTAAAGGGGGGAAATGATTTATGATAAGCAAAGATAAAAGAAAGTAAGATCAAAACATACATTCTCTAAAACCAAGGTGTATTCTGGCCAGCGGCAGATGATAACCTCATAATTTGTTAACGTTTCCTTCAGTCGTTCATATATGTCATCAACAAAAGGAGTAGTAGAATTTTGAGTTCTAACTCCTGACCATTTCACCTGCAAGGGCAAAGCATTTAACAATTTGTTGCATAAGATAATCTTTTGATAAAACTGGCACACATGATCAATGAAGCACGAGGCAAGAAGCATCCTAATCTGTATATAAAAAGTACCGAAGAACAGGAGATATCACATAATAGCGGTATAAGCACCTTATCAAGTTTGCATGACTCAAGCAAGAATAGGCGTTTATCTTGGATCCAGACAAGAATATATAAGTGGAACAATTCTTTTGCATCTACTCCACCTTTGACAGGACTGACAAGGAATGAAACAAGTTAGAATTATGCTGAGTAGCACAAAGTTAATTCTTTGATTACACAAATAAGAATGTACTAGTACCAAGAGCATTTACCCAATGTTCCAGCTGGCAAGGTCCCTCTGAAAATCTGATGTGGCAATAACAAGTTCTGCTACAGGCGGGGAAGGGCCTGTGGGTGGGCAAGCAATGAGGAAAGCTCGTAATCTACTGCAAAGCTCAGTGCTGTATATGGATGCCGACAAATTTGGTAGGTCCACAAAGCTGTAGAAGAATATGAAGGTAACAATATTAGAACCTTCAACTGGCATATCATGAGGAAGGTAAAGTATCTTATTCCACATTCCTGGTAAATTACCAAACGTACACTCTTTTGTTGCAATATTTATCTATAATATACGAAAATTTCACCAAAGCTCTGATTCCGTCATCTGAATCTAAATTGAAAATCCTACAAAGCTAAATACATAAAAGATTATTTGATAAAATGCATTATACCTGGGAAGTATGTTGCGATTATGGATCTGAATATCAGTGTAGATCTCATTCTTTAGATTTATGCATAGGGTTTTCATCTTCCCATAAGCAGTAGACATGGTCATGCTGTCCATTAGACAACCTTCATTATTGTTAGTAACATATTCATCAGTTTCACTCAGGTGCCTTCTTGACCTCCTTTTTGCAGCAACCTGGCAGATACTAGCAGTTATTTTCATTTACTTGGGGAAAAAAGTATCACCATTTGCTTTCAGACATCATGACAAAGATCTCAAAATTTCTAACCTGAAAGTAATGACAGAAAGCAGTTTGAGCTCCAGGAGATAAGATATCATGAAGCAGCTTGTAGAGTTTAACAGCAGGCTCCAGGGCAGGAGCTGCAAGACCAGATGCAGGTCTAAAAACCTCTATGATACCCGAGAAAGATGATTCATCCAGTGACTTGTAATTCTCAAAAACAAGAGTGAGAATCTGTTCGATTTGATCCTTGGTCTCTCCCAGTATGCGGTTCTGATAAGAATAATCAGCAACCGTACCGTGTTAAACAAGACAAAAAAAAATTCATCTAACTGTTGGAAAGAAATACATACTAACACACTCAATATTACAATAAAAGTACAAAAAAATTACAAAACAGATTGCACTAACAGTTTGAGTTACATGGTTCAACTCAGAAATTTCAATATTACCTCCTGGTGGCTCAGAGACATCTTGTTATTACCCTTCATGATAACAGGTGTTAGGAGATCATACACCAAGTTAAGGCAATCTGCTGTTGGTGTAGCCACATCCATGACATAAGAAAGATACCTATTCACATGAAAAGTTAGGAGCAGCACTAGCACAATAACAAAATTTATAGTGAGAAGCGTTGCTTTTAATAAGATTAAATATCTCAATAGAAAAAAGAGAATCAACATCAAATTACCTTAACTTGGTATATACCTCAGATACCCCATAATATGATGCAAACTCTGATAAGAGCCAATTCCATGGGCCATGCAGTATTAGATTCCTCTGCCGAAAGCCTAGAACTTTCATTGCAACTTCTAAAACTATATCATATGCGACAGTCTCTGCCACAGAACCACACTGAACCAACAAGAAAATATTTGGCTTTCAATAACTTCTGCATATAGATATATTGCTGTTTCCTTAGAAAATAATTGAAAGTAAAAGTAAATACCAAGCCTGATTGATGTTACAGCTAACAAGAATTTAGACTCGCTACCCATATTTTAGTTAATAATATGACGATCATAATATGACTTGCCTTGAGACTATTAATGTCATCTAAACTTGTTGAATAAGTCATATAAAGTTGTATCTTGCCCACTAGCTCGTGGTTGGGCTCATGATAAATAGGCCACCAGTGCAATTTGTCAGCCTGCATTCACATTGAACATCCATTCCATCATAATAAACATCAATCATCACAAACAACGATAACTGGATGGGAAAATTGCAGGAGAAAATCTTACTGGATCATCAGCAATAGTAGCCACTTGGACATGAACACGGCCTAGATGCTTCCCTGTAGAATCTTGGACTTCAACAATTAAATCATCTCCCAAGCTATCTGGAAAACTGTAAAGTAGTCAGATACTAATTCAAACAGGACATTCGTAAAACATTAAAAAGAAAACAATACTTACAATATATGAGTTTCACTAGATCCAGGTTGCATTCTGATGGTATCTTCCTCAGCTGAGCTTTTCAGTCTCAAAAAACAGGAGTATGTCTCTGATACAAGCACAGGCATAAACATTAATAGAATTGGGGGGAAAGATCAAGGAAAAATCCAAACGAGAATACATACCTTGCACCACTTCATAAGATGATGAACTATTCCGTAGAGTTGTCACACCAGCTTTTAGTAGTCCAGACACCTGATGTATGTAGCGGGTACTGGCATGCATATATGACAAGCTTTGTCTTGCCAATGAGCCATTCGCTCGGGCACATGGTACACATCTCATACTTCTAAGGGCTCGACATCCAGAAGAGAATGATGACTGTAAGTTGTTAAATTGGTGTCTCACAGATTCCATTTTGATTTTAGGTGTCCTTATAGATGAGATGCTACAACCAGTAGGGGTCTCCATGGCCATTTTGACTTTTCGTACTGCAAAGTATAAACCATCTCTCAGCAAAGACTCTCCAAAGAGTAGATGATTAAATGGTAAAAAGCCAACATGAAAAACTACCTTGCACCTTCATCTTGCCAAATAGCTTTTTGGGTTTTGGAGCAACACCCTTACTAGTAAGCTCTGAGTTCTGCTTCACCATCAGTTCCTCCTCTGATTGTAATAGAACTTGCCGCAGTCTACAATTCAAAGAAATGGAACCCAAATAAGATCAGAAGTGATAACAATGCAAAAGGAGTATAGGAAAAATAGTAGCTGGAGAGTATCTTTTAATAGAATTGATGACAAGAGAAGAATCTAAACTCACCCAAATGCCTCCCTTAGTAAAGCACATTCATTTTCCAGAAACATTGGAGCTTCCATGCATTGCATTGCCCAGGCATGAAGGCAAAGACGCACACAAGCATCATATGCAATCACAGATTGCCACGGCCCAAGAGCACTGGAATATATTTAGATAACTTATAAGCACTTTTAAATGAACAAGAAAACCAGGAGAAATTTTTGGCCGATCATCAGCACATTCAGCATGATACCTGGCATGAAAGGTTGGAACACGAGCATGATTTGAATTTAAAGACGCAGCGGCTTCTGAACCAGAAACAGTTCTGTGAACACATAAATGTCACCTCAAAACTAAGATGATACAGGATTGATATATGTTTGCATGTTAGTGAGTCCTTGTATTTATCAAATATACTAACCTAACAAATTGCTCAGGGGTCTTATTTGCACTATTGGTGTCTTCCTTATTCTTAGGCATAGAATTGAATGTATTTGATTCGTTTGTAGAAGAAAACTCTTGTATATCTGCTTTGTGTGGAGCAGTATCCACTGTACAAGCTGGAATCTCGGGCGTTTGTCTGGTTTGTTGAGCAGAGTTGCCACAGGGTGGTGCACTGGGAATGTCACCACCACCATCATCAGATAATCTTTCATTCTGTAAAATTTTATCGCAGAAATCATTCAGTTATGCTGATTTCAGATATAGCAGATAATATATTAGTAGAGCACTTGAAAGCTAGACTCAAACTATTTTCACCATTGTATGTGTTTAAATAACACGTGTAAAAAACTAACCAGCCAAATGGCAATTATATGAAACTGTGTGATCGGGTAACAACCTAATCCCATTTGCCTTATCTAGGACTCTCAAAATGCTGTTCTTAATATCCTCGTATCCACGTCGTAAATTCTACAGGCTATATTTACCATGTTATACCTTTTCAGCAGCACATTGCCCATAAATCCTTGACGGCACGTTAGAAGCATACCCCTCAGAAACATAATCTTTAGTCTTTTGGAATGAACCATTGACACTTGCTACCTGAGTGGTGGAGAATTCAGAACTAGCGGCAGAATCCGATGATTCATCCTCGGTGAAACCAGTCTCCCTCACATTCCCATTAACCCTCCTCAGAGGGTCCCTCACAACACCAGGTCTACCAACCAGTGTTTCTCTTGAAGAACTGACTTCAGAGTATGTATAGTCACTAGCGTATCGAGGTCGTCGTTGTGTGAGGTTCCCGTATCTCTTACTTGTGCCATTGGGGACCTTGCCTCTAAGGTCTGACGGCGATGAATCCAGTGAATATCTTCCACTATAAGCTTCATCCTCGGAATCAGTGTCATTACCGGAATTAGAACCGCTATCATTTGTTTCACTTGGGATGGAATTTGAAAGAAGATGTCCACTTCTGAATTTAGAGGGCGGTGGTAATCCGAATCCTCTGTTGCTTCCACTCTTTAACCCAGTGACAGGATCAATTCGCGATCTCAAAGTAGAACTTGAGAATGGGACTTCCTTCTGATCACCAGCAAACGCCAGAATTTACAAGCATTAGTAATAAACATTCCCAAAAAGGAAGGGTATTTAGTACAAAACTCAAATTTTGAGACAAGAAGAACAAAGCATATTTAATAAAAGTGGGGAAGAAATAGGAAAATAAAACAGAGAAGATGACCTCTCTAACCCATCGAAGTGCATTCTTGTCAAGCCCTTCAGTGAACATAATTGTGTTGTGGCTGCGTCTCTAACTTCGAATGACCCTCAAATTGAAAAAAGAAAGGGCAATGGCTTACATAAAAGAAGCAGCTAGCCAAAAGAACAATACTGTGTGGAGTGGAAGATAGTAATTCTGGTGTAACAGAAGCAAGGCCAGAGAAAAGCTAGCCTTTGGGCTGAGGCTTCCAGTTTTGCAGCGGAGGGAATGAAACAGAAGCAAGGCCAGAGAAGAGAAAAGCTATGAGAGTCAATCAGCCTAGAAACACTAAATTTAAGCTCCGCGAGAATCGAGGGAGAAAAAAGGTTTGCTTCCGCAAAAAGTCTTGTTGTTCAGCGGCTCCCTGGGAACTGCACACCAGCCACTTTGTGATTCTTCGGTGGGCTCCTACTTCGTTTGCTTTTTTAAGTTTTGGCCTAAGGTGGGTTCCTACTCCAAATCATCAATATATCATTATAATATATAAAATCTCTAAACTATTGATAGAATATATATTTATTTTTTGAATTTCGTATAATGCACAACCTCTGTCTAATTCCTCTCTTGAAGAATGCATTCACGTTTCCTTAAAATTTGTCAATTTTATTTTTTTGCTATATGGTATGATTTTGGTATATCATCGCTTGCATTAATCAGTTTCCTTGCTCAATGTTTGATGTTTAATAAATCAAAATGTTCCGAGTTCAGGGGGTCAAAAATGACACGACCTGCACCACGAAAAGGCATTCGGCAATACGATTTCGATGAAGCGGGCGAAAACCCCCGACGGGTCCGAATATAAAGCCACGTATAACAATAAGTAACGGGAAGTCTGACGTGGCAAAGCGTGAACATTAATTTAATTGGGAAAGATTACAATTTGAGACGTTGGCGAGAGTCGAACGTTGGAGTGGGGACACTTTTATGGTCCTTTACTATGGATTTCCCGCTTGCGATTAGAAATTAAAAATCCATACTAATACAAAGGCACATGGAGGGGGTCCTAGTTAATGGCCATTTCTCACTTGCCAAGAACAAGTTTAGATTTTTGCCTAGTATGTTTTGACGCGAGAATTCTAGAATCACAGGGACAAGTGAAAATGGATGCCGTCAAGGAAATATCCAAGGGCCGTGAGAGCAGCTGTGAGGAATATTTTTGTCACAGACGAGACCAAAAAGGCTCAAGCGATGGGGTCACTTTAATTTGAATAAATTTGAATTGAATGTCACTATCGGCCGGCGGCATTTACAATGAGCAGCAAGGAAGGGCTTTCATTATACTATTCATTATGCAATCATTGACGCATGGAGGGCTAATGAATTATGTGAACCGACGAATTCTTAAATAATACGGTTTCTACTTTGCTAATGTGGAAGAAGTGATTAGGATTTATCGAAAGATGTAATTAATTGCGACTTGTGAGGGGCCGAAGAATCAAGAACAGACCCAACGGGAATGAATTAAAATTAGAAAATGTGCAGATTTGTGCTTGAATCGACCCTTATTTTTGGCATTAATCCACCCAGATTCGTTACTGCCCAATTGCCCAGTACAAGCAGTTTGAAAGGAACTTGCAAGAAATGAAAGGGACAACAATCTTGGCTGCGCGTATCTAAATTGTCCCATTAGCTTCCTCAATATTTTTTTTTATATTAAAAAAACTTGGGTAGAATTTAAATGATTGACTATTAAAAGAGGCTTTACTTAAGTAATCAACTATTAAATTTTTTTTATAATAATAATAAAAATTAAACTCAAGACTCTATAAAATATAAATTTATTTTTTATTATTTGTATTAATTCTCTTATTTGATATTTTTTTTTCAACGAGCCCCTCATATTCTCTCTTTGCATAGAGCGGCCCACAGTGAACCACTCACCAAACTGAAACAAACAAACCCGGAAAATCTTGTTTCCGCCAAATTCTTGTATTGGTCCCATCCCCCACTGTGAAAGTGAGTCCATATTAATAGTGCACCTTCTGTTTTAAATAGAAGGAGTATTTTTTAAAATCATATATTTTAATACATAAGATAATCTAAAAATTATAAGAATAATTATCTTTTTATCTAAAATAAGGTACTTTAAGAGTATATTGAAATTATGGGCATGTTTATTTCTATTCTTTGTTTTTTTTTTCAAAACAGTTTTTTTTTATATTTTTAACTGATATCTGGTTCTTTTTTTATCCTATTACTAGATATCTGAATAACTGACTATTTTAGTGTTTTAACACAGGTGCCACCTCTAAGACTCAGAACTTGAGACTCAAAAAGATTTATTGGGGGCCTTACATATGGAATCAAAAAATAAAAAATAATAAACACAAGTAAATTCAAGTTTCACGAACAAAAATATCCGTCCTTTATTATTACCGTGCGACAATCTAACAACAACAAATAATTTATTGAACCAAAAAAAAAAAAAAAATTATTGAAGGCAGCTTCCTTTCTTTCGAAGGCAACTCAAACCCATCTAGGACACATATGGAGCCAAATTTCATTAATCTCAGCTCAAGCATACAAATCATCAACATTACACTCCCCCAGAAAAACCTTTAAGCTCCGTGGTGATCCACAACTGCCTTCCGCAATAAGCGCTCTGTCGTTGGCAGCCATATGAGCAATAATCTTGTAAATCATTTCTATCTGCAGCGACCGTAAAAGTTCAATACAACTTAAGATTAGGTTGTTAATGATTAATTAGTAGGCTAAGAGAATGTACGTACATCTTCTGGAGCGTGACAACGGTCAGCTACTACTTCAAGTGTTAATGGCTCCACAGGATCTTTGCAGCTAAAAACAGAAACATATAGGCCGTTGTTAGTGTTGGACGTAACTGGACAATCAACTTACTGCGATAAACACATATTGGTCGCCTTTTTAAGTTTCTAAGGATATGGGCAAATAATAAGGAAGATGCGCCCGCAACATTATCACAATTTGTGCCCCAGTTAGAGAAAGAGAAACCTTAACAAGGATCCAAACTAAGCCTTTACTAATAGTAACAGCCACAACAAAGAGAAACCTGGCATTTCTTAATATGTCTCATCATACCTTGCTTCATTTAGCACTGCCAAGACCCGCTTCTGAAGAGCTAATACTTCACCTGCTGCTTTTTTGCCAGCTTCCACACCTAAGATGATTACCAGAATTCAAGAGCTAAATCATATAAAGAAACTAAATGGATGCCACTAGGACAGATAGCTCAAGTATTTTCAACTTTCAAAGCACAAAAGATCACTGAATCTGAAAATAACAATGTAAAGAGCAAATTTTATTTATTTTATCTTAAATCCAGAAAATTTTATGATTGACCCCAAGAGATAGTAAGTTACCAGGTTGATGATATGCATTTATGTTGACAAGTGAGGCATATATCCCAACAGCTCGTTCATAGAGTGCAACAAGAGCACCAACTGATCTGGGTGTAACTTCCTGCACAGTCACTGTTACCGACTCTCGGTCATTAGCATACAGAGCCGACCTTGTACCCTGCAGAATTGTTTTAGAATGGCATGACAAGAAGACTAATTACAATTTAAAACAATTATTAAGTTCAACAAGTTATGGTCCCAGAATTTGAGAAATTAGTCATATAGTTCATGACTCAAATAATGAAACTAGTCAAGAGTTTTTATACTATACAAAGATTAAAAAGAGCAAAATACACATAATTCTCATAAGTTTTGCTAAAATTACATAGATATCCCATCTATGTTCAAAATTTACACAAACTTTCCTAAATTAAAAGTTATCCAATACTATAGTCTAGTTATAATTTTTTACCAAAATACCCTCCATTTAAATATTTTAGTTTTAAAGATATGTATTTAGGTTAATGGAGGGTATTTTAGTAAAAAAAAAATTGACTAAAGTGTAAGGTCACCTTTTGTTTTAGTGAAAAATTGTATATATTTTGAAAATAGAAAGTTCAAATAATTTTAACAAGACTCAGGAGCGGTCTATGTAATTTACTCTGAAATAAATTATCTTGGAGTATAAGGTGAATTGAACCTGTAGCATGCCGAATAAGTAGTCACCACATGTAACACCAGGCTCAAGCTCCCAATCATGACCAGGAGGCCTATCACGTAGCACTTCAATGAATGTCACAAAGAAATTGTGCACACCTTCCCTCAGTTGCTGAATGTAGCTGTTGCCGGGAAAAGTTCATTAGATTTATTTAAATCAGCAGGTATATCAAAGCAACTTATAACTAGAACGAAAACTCACGCATGCTGATCTGTGCTTCCTTTGTTTCCATAGACAGAAATTCCTTGGTTAACCTGTGAAATCCAATTCACATTCAGAAAACACAAGAAGTTTTATCTTACAATAAAATAAACACATGAACCATTTATAACTAAAGCTTGTTAGCATATAATGACATAACATGAAGCATGGAAAAATCCACCATCACTGGATGGGTACACAGACCGGGACCCCATATTTGAAAACGTCTCAAAACGAAGTCTTGGATATGATACAGGGGGCTCCATCTCATGCAGTGCAATAATACATACTAAAAAACTATCAACTAGAAAACTTGAGAGTCCATTAGGCTGTTTCTTGATACATCCAACTGTGAAGAGACTATAAGACATCCTTCCAGGTGGTCACCCAGAATTGGGGGGAAATCTAATACAATTTGTTGCACACATACCCGATTACCGTCCAAGTCAAACTCCTTGCCTAATGATTCCATGACCAACTGCTGTAAGTATCTGCTAAATAATAACAGGCTGTCCTTGTATGGTAGAATAACCATATCCTAGAAAATGCAAAAAAGAAGAAACCAATAAGCAATGGTAAAATAAATCAGATGATCAATTATAACCATCCATAAGCATATATTTTTCACCTTGGATCCCACTCCATCAGTAGCCCAATACCAACACAATGCTAGCAATGCCGCAGGATTATTCCTTAACTGCACAGAAGTAAATATTAAAAAGACATCCTTTTATTCCTTTTCTTTATGATATCTGGCTAGGGCAAGGTTGAGGAAACAGGACAGAAAATTGCAACAAGTGTGTGTGTGTGGGGGGGGGGGGAATTTCACAATCAAACTCCAAAGGCTACAACAGAGAGAGAAATGAAGAAGCTGGAAAAAATGAAAGGTCACATGATTTGTATGATCTAAGGATGACACATTTACTCTATAATCATCACTGGTCCACAATTTTTAGAGCAACCATAGTCAGTTTCCAGCTTCACTAAATTACCACCAACACACAAATCACTTGTTCAAACGCATGGTGTATCTATATACTAGCAAATTACCAAAGGTAGATGTCCAGAGGCGGTCATTTCAAGCACATAATTTGAGTTAAAGAGAACATTATTTATTTGTACCCTAAACAGATCTTCTTAACTTTCAGTTTTTCTAATTCCAAAACATATCTTTATATCACAACATCCCTAATAGTTACGGCTAGTCACAAGATATAATAAATGTAATAACATTTGAATTGAATTAGAAAATTGTTCAATGTAAAAACGTCATATATGAAGATTCATGCCAAATCCCTCACAATCAGACACCTTAAGAAAACATAAGAAACAAACACATACCACAGTGCTTCTATTAGCCTCATCCATCAAAGCTGCACCAGTGAGCATTTCTCTAACATCAATCCCCTGAAGCGAAGAACATTCTAATATTTGAATGCAAAGATCAAAAGTATAAACACATAAAATTTCAATTTAGGGTCATTTACCTGAAGGGCAGCTGGAAGCAGGCCAACCGCAGACATTTCTGATGTTCTACCTCCCACCCAGTCAAACATTGGAAATCTTGCCAACCACCCTTCAATTCTTGCAGTATTATCCAACAAAGAATTTTCTTGTGTTATTGCAACACCCTGCATTGTAGCATGCATAAGCATATTATCACATTTCACAGACTGACATCAGACATGCAAGTGATAAAGGGTTAAAAGTGAAGAGAAATTAAAAAAAGGTGCCATGGCAACCAAAAAGAAAATGACCATAGGGCAACATAGATATCTAAAAGTTTAAGACCGTCTTCAACATTAGTTATTTTTATGTAATAATCTACAATTCAAAAATATTTAGAACTACAATTGTTCTTCAGTTGCCTACATTTAGATTACGTTCTTTTTATGTAATAATCCAGGAAAATTATGACAGGGAGGAGGGAGTGTTGGGGGGGTGGGGATGTAGTTAAACCTGTTTTGGAAAATCCAAGCCTGCTTCACGGAAGGCCTTCTGTACTTCTAGTAAACCGTTTCTAGTTTCAGGGGTACCCCCACTCTGAAGAAATTTTACATATTTGAGTCAACAACATGCTCTGTACAACAATGAGGCAATAACAACATAATCAAATAAAAACTGTATCGTCTGCTGTTCTGCTTGTTGACCTTTGAAATCACTATTACAAGTGTTGAAGCTAATTCTGGTCCAAGTTGTGCAATCTGATGATCAATTCCAGCAGGATCCGTGTTGTCAATAAATCTTATCTGCCAAAATTCCAAGTAAACGACATGAATAATTGCAACAAGAGCAAAGAAACATTCCAATGTCTGACGTCACAGTTTGCTCAGATATTGTAAAGAACAAGACTGTCGAAGATTCATCCGAAATCCAGGACCAATGAGATAGCATATTAGCAGCACTCTCCAACGACTGAAACTTCAGAATAGGATATGTTGTATCAAGGTAAGAGCATATAGCACATTTCGAATCCTCACGTGTCTCAGTCTGAACTAGATTGTCCGAGGTGATCACAAATCCTTCAAAATAGACACCTCTAGAAACGAACTGCCAGATTTTTTAATCCCGCTCCCTTCCCCCTAAACTACTAAAATTAATTTTCCTTATGAGGTCAAAGTAGTATGCTTTTGGAATATCAATCCCACAATCGAAGTGAATTTGCATGCCGAGTAAAATCAGCATTGGTCCTCACTCTCGCAACCAGCATAACAAGGAGTAGCAAACATCAATGAGTACCTTAAGAGGGGGATTATCAGGGGCCAATGCTTCTGCTACAAACTGTGGTCCAAGAGCAGAACCTCCAATTCCAACAGAGAGAATTTGGGTAAAGCGACCCACCGGAGAAGATGGAGGCTTAATCTGCCAGCAAACGTTGACACATAAAAAATTGGTAAAAGCAATCTGGAATAAAAGTCAAAACACAGCTGACGAAACAATTTTGGTGCGAAGTTTTAATATCAACTGACCTTACCACTGACGATGTCATTTGCGAAGCTGCAAACGGCGTCGAGAGTATTCTCAATCTGAGAATTGAGGAACGGGTTTGGCGCGCGTTTAGGGTCCCTTAACCAATAATGGCCGACCATACGACCTTCATCGGGATTCGCAATCGACCCCTTTTCCAGTTCCTCCATCGCTCGGAACGCCGCTTGGAAACGGGCCTCCATCTGCTTCACAAACTCGTCTGTGAACCCGACCCGACTTACATCGAGGTAAAGCCCCAGCTCCTTGTGCTGGTACAGCCAGTCAACATACCTCCGCCAGAGAGCATGGGGATCTTTCTCCAAACCAGCCTTCTCCTTCGTGAAGGCCCCATCGTTGACCTTGGATAATTCGGCCGGGGCCTCCCGAGCCACGGAGGGTGTGGCGACGAGACTCAAGCTCCGATCATTGGAAGTTCGTTTTGGACGAGCAGGAAATGCGACCAATTCTTTGCCGACAATGTTGATTAAGCACGGAGACTGCTTTTGGAGTTTGAGAGATGGGGAAGATGAGCAGATACCCGAGATTGACGCCATGAGAAACAAAGAGAGGCACCGAACTTCAACTATCAAAAGGAAGTGGTGAAGCCTCGCTTAATCCGCCATGGTGAAGGGTGAGTGTTTGATATTTACGAACCGAAAATTGATGCCTCCAGTTGTATGTGTAGTAGTTTGTTGTCTTTAACTGAACGGAGGGAAAAAATTTCCTGGTCCTCTGTGATTTGTGCTGGCGGCGACGTTCACCCGTCACACGCGTTGATTGGTTGGTGTCAATGTGTAATATCTGTCGGCTGACCAAAATGGACCTGAATCCACTGCTTTATTGCGTGTATGCCCCTTGCCCCGTACGCATAGTCCTTCCATCCTTCTGTTCCATAATAACAACAACGTAGACGTACTCCATTAATTTCTTTGACAGATAAAAACTATTATTAATTTCTTTAAAGATAAAAATACGTGCCATGTTTTGAGAAAAATATATGAACTCACACCACAAACG
The DNA here is from genome assembly GCA_037074615.1 of Leucaena leucocephala. NCBI lineage: Eukaryota > Viridiplantae > Streptophyta > Magnoliopsida > Fabales > Fabaceae > Leucaena > Leucaena leucocephala. The sequence continues at coordinate 2,512,594 of CM073540.1, read as the reverse complement.
ATGGTGAACAATCCTTCTAGATTTGTGGATTTACACGTTATATTAGAGTGGGTAGTGCGGTTGAATTTGGGGAGTAGGTTATTTTTAAAGGACTTTAAATTATATAGGATAAAAAATTTAAAAAGGTTATTCTTAAATCAGATGCCAAATACATCATTGATATGTTGGGGAAAAATAATGTCATGCGAAAAGGCAGCTTATTAATTGAGAAAATTGCAGTCTTCCTAAACAAACAGTGAGAGTTGAGACTACAATTTATACCGCGAGAAGCAAACTAAGTGACAGATGCTCTTGCAAATGAAAGTCTATCAAAATCTATTATACTTAAAACATGTCTAATACAGATATGTCAATTAGTGACTTCAAATAATTTAGGATTAAATTTCTCAGTAGCTTAAAATTTTTTATTTTTGGGCATTAGCCCTCTTTAATATATAAAAAAAAAGCCGAAGGCAACGAAATTTCTTAGGTTTTATGAACTCTTTTTTTGCCGGCATTAAACGTGTTGTTTTAAGGAAAAAAATAATGAGGTGCAGATATAAGTTTTTACCTTACATGGTTTTAGTATGAACCACTTCCGATGTATAGACCATCTTTTTACATTATTTTTAACATATTTTATTATAATTAAAAAAATTAAACAATATTAATTCTGTTTTAAATTTCATTAACTTTTCAATGTCACATCTATCTTATGAGAGTATAAAGTTAATATAACAATTAATAGTAAAAATATATATTCCTATCAAAAAATTAAGTGTTGTACAGTACTCAATATATTGATCTTATTTCTCATATATGTCTAGTATCTTAATCTTATTTGTGATACAATTTTACCCATAATTTTTTTAATTTTATATAATTTTACCTATAACCTTTTTAATTTAGTAAATTTTTGTACATAATATTATTTTTTAAATATCAAGAATTACACTAAATTAAAAAGATTATGGGTAAAATTATATCAAATTAAAAATATTATAAGTAAAATTGTATTACAAACAAAATTATAATACTAGACGTATATAATAAATAATATTAAGATATTTTGTGCTATATAACTAAAAAATGAATGATGAGATTTTAATTTAGACAACCTTCATGTAGCAAGTTTAAACAAAACAACTACAATAATAAAACCCAAAAAAAAAAACAAAAAAAGGGGCTTTAAAAGTGAGCCATGCTAACAAGTTTGTTGTCCCTTCATTGTCAAAATGGCCAGATTAAAAGGATGCCAGTAAACAAATCTCAAGTCAACCTTTCATCACAAAGAGACATTATGAGTAAACAGATAATATAAAAATATAATTTATTATATTTAATGTATATGCATCAGCGCATGCGTACTTGTTGGTTCTTATTTTTAACAACTCAGACTCGTATGGCTGAGTGGCTTCCTTTTTCTTTCTAAACCGTCTTCTTGGTTGCTACCTATTTGAAGCCTGAAGAGTCGGTCACGGATTTTGCTCACGTGCTTTCTCTGAACAACCGGCTCCTGCATCCCGCGGATGTATACTTCATAAAGAAAACACCTTTGAAAAATAGCAAAATACCACCGATACATGCATATACACTTCATCCAAATAAAATGTGTCCTCTTTCACATTCGTGGTTACCCAGTTCCCATCTGGAGCCTAATTGTTGAATGAGGCGAGTTCATCCAAAATTTTGTTACATGACACCTCACAGAGAAAGAGGGTTCTTCAAATTCCATTCTGTATCCCCATGACTTGCCACGCACAAGAAATACAAGAGGCAAGAGATTCCTTTCGAATATGATACCCAAACACGTGAGAGAGAGCGATGGAGCTCATAAAGCACTGTCCGGCAACGTGTTCGGTCTTTCAAGCATGGCAAGCCCAGATAAGTGGGCCTGGGAGCCCACACATCTGGCCTTCTCAACACATTCTTAAGCCCATTTTGCAGGTAAGCCCACTAAACTGTGACTTTAATAGAATTTTACCCTCATCTCAGTAAATATCGGTACTAAATTTATCTAAATTTTTTATATATAAAAAAAAGTAAAAAACATAATGAGAAGGTGGGGTCTAAATAATATACAAAAAGTTCAAATACAGTGCTACAATTCTACAAAAGAAATGAATTAAATGATACAAACATTTCTTACGAACGAACAAAAAAAAGGAAAGGGTCAATCAAGCTTTGCGGGAGGCGTCCTAGTTGTGGCTGTCGTCATCATCATAATCTACGGCCGCCAGCTCACCGAGTCACAATCACAGCTCAAAGAGATTCTTATTCAGGTATTCCCCCATATACAACGTCCCCATCCCTCCAGCTCCTTCTCTCTCCTGTTCTCCATCTATTTTTCGGCTACTCTTTTTCTCCTGTCTCTGTTCATTCTGTGGGTCTGCTTGTGAAAATGGCGTCAGCGGTCCCCGATAACCTAACTAGAGATCAGTACGTGTACCTGGCCAAGCTCGCCGAGCAGGCCGAGAGGTACGAGGAGATGGTTCAATTCATGCAGAAGCTCGTTCTCGGCTCTACTCCTGCCACCGAACTCACCGTCGAAGAGAGGAATCTCCTTTCCGTCGCCTACAAAAATGTCATTGGTTCACTCCGTGCCGCCTGGCGGATTGTCTCCTCCATTGAGCAGAAGGAGGAGGCTCGCAAAAACGTTGAGCACGTTGTTTTAGTGAAAGACTACAGATCCAGGGTGGAATCCGAGCTGACGGAGGTGTGTGCTAGTATTTTGAGGCTGTTAGAGTCGAATCTAATTCCTTCTGCCTCGGCAAGCGAATCGAAGGTCTTTTATTTGAAAATGAAAGGAGATTATCATAGGTATTTAGCTGAGTTTAAGATCGGGGATGAACGGAAGGCTGCTGCTGAAGATACTATGGTGTCTTACAAGGCTGCCCAGGTAACTTCTCTTACTCTCTGTATGTCGATATTTCACCTCTGAAGATTCCGTGGTTAACAACATTCTTAATGGCTTCATAGAACTTGCTCATCAAGTTTTCGGTTTCGGGGATTGAACTCGCACTGATTCCTGTCAATTCCTATTTACCTTGTTGCCACTAGAAATTAAGCTTTAAAACTGTTATCTAATCGTGGTTAGTGAGTTTAATCGGTCACCGATATTTCCCCCTTCTTTTGGAATTCTCCTCACTACTTCTTCGAAGTTACTGGACATCAAATCTGGGTGCAGTATTTCTTAATTTGATTTCAACGGAATTCTATGTCTATATTTCCTGTTTATTCCTGATCCAGTTGGGGTCGAGTGTTCTGATATCGTGCTTTGTGGTATTTTGTGTTGTCAAGGATATTGCTTTTGCGGATCTCCCTCCTACTCACCCCATAAGATTGGGACTGGCACTCAACTTTTCTGTATTCTACTACGAAATCCTCAATCAGTCTGATAAGGCATGTGGTATGGCGAAACAGGTATGCATCATTTCGTGTTAACTCATTCAAGTACCCCTCTGTTTGCTCACCCATAAAGTTAAATAGAGAAGAAACTGCAGTGTTAAATTTATCTTGTGTGATGTTAAATTGTTGTCAGCCTTACTGTTAAAGGAATATTTGGCTGATTGTTTGTGAGGAGAGGGAGCACGATTTCTCTAATCTAATATGCTCCTTTCAATTGAGACCAGTGCTTGAACTAAGTGTTAGTAGCACTCCCTGCTAACAGTACCTAGTTCAACAGGAGGCATCCACTATTAGTTATAGCAAGATGCGTACTTCCTTAGCTGGGGGAAGGACCTCTACATGACTTGTACAAACTTTTTGTGGGGCACCTCTTTCTTGATGCACCGAAAGTATTTGAGAGGCATTGCTTATTAACTAAAATAAATGCCATGTATGTCCAATATAAAACTACAAGGGTCCATCTCCAACTCATTAAAACTTTTAATTAGTTTCTTACAGTTAGAACTAAGGAATGATAATATCGTTTTGTTTGGCTTTTTGAGTCATGGTTGACTAATGATCAACATTTCTTTGATGTGGATTAACATTGTGTTTTGTTGTAAGATTGGTAAAATGGATGCAATAGCTATTCTTTAGGATCCTTTAGTAATGTTTTACCTAAATATGATGAAGCTATCGATGATTTACATGCATTTCCAGTGACCAGAATCTAAACATATGTTGTAGGATAAACCATAGTTGTTAGCTTTGTATGTAAACATAGTAGGTGGCTTAGGTGGACTCCACATTCCATGGCTTACTTATTTAGCAATCGAATTCTATCAGGCTCAGTAAGAATTATGCCAATATGCTCCATTAAATTGATTGTCAGTTGCCTTGTAACTTTCTGCTCTTGTAGCCGGCTAAGTTTGCCCTTTGAATTATTTTAAGAGAGAGGGAAATTTTCCTTTAGGCCTTAGGTTCAAGTTAATAATGCTTTCACTTTGATTTATTGAAGACTGGAAGTAGTTTTTTTCCTGCTGTCAATTCTCATAATCACATACCCGTCCTTGTTCATCTATTAACATGTAATATTTATTTCCATTTAAGTTACCTTTTTGCTTGAATGAGGGATGCAGCAGAAACAAAAGGAACACAATTTTTTTCTTTTGTGTGCCAACACCCTCGTTCATCATTAAGTTCGCTAATGGATTATAATTTTTCTGGTTTTGAAAGGCTTTTGAGGAAGCAATTGCTGAACTGGACACCTTGGGAGAAGAATCCTACAAAGACAGCACACTTATTATGCAACTTTTAAGGGACAACCTCACTCTTTGGACTTCAGATGTTCAGGTAAGTGTCCGTAGCTAGTAAAGAACCCACTTCATCTTCCTCTTTTGTTCCGAAGTGAGTAAAACCTATATTTGGGTTCCTGCAGGACCAACTAGACGAGCCCTGACTGTTGTATACATCACCTGGAGGTGGGCTTTGAATGTCATTTCTTTGTGCTGATTAAGAATGTTGTTGGTATAAAAATGGTTGGCAATCTGTCACATAACGTCATATATATAGACCAGTATTTTCTTTGGTTTCCATCTTTGATTTGGAAGGGATAGTGCTGTGTATAATTAATGGGAGAACCAACTTGTTATCGTATATGTTGCAATCTTATGGTTCCGATCCTCGGAGAGTCATAGAAGTAGAAGAATAGAAAGTCACTTCAAGATTATTCGGAGTGAAGGATGAAATCTTGCTGAAAATGAAAATCAAGAAGCGCGTTTCGCCTTTCGGGGTTCGATGGCTTTTTTGGTATTTTAAGTTTGTGTGTGGCCGCTTACATTTGGGGGCATATGATATGAATCATGGAGGGACCAAAAAGCGGCGGTTGGTGGGCACCGAATGAGGGAATCTTACCTAATTCAGTTATAGCTATCAGCAACCAACGGGAGTTTATCTGAGTGATAAGCGGCTCGGTATCGCTTAAGCGAGGTCTCGAGTTCGAGTCTTGGCGAATGCAGAAAATTCCCGTTGGGAGACTCACCCACCATAGCCAGGTGCCTGACGTGGGTCAGATCCAGATGTAGTCGGGACAAAGTTCCGGTGAACTGAGTGGGCAACAAAAAAAAAAAAAGTTAGAGCTATCAGCAATATCCCATGACTTGTCCATTAATCGAACTACTTAGCTGGAATTTAGCAGTTACAGTTGTATCTTGGTGTTGCGTGCCCAATATTGGTTCCATGAATTGAAAGGTTAAGAATCCATTCAAGAGTGAAGAGTCGAGTGGCCCTTTGAACAATCCCAGAGTCATGACTTAAAGATGCATAATATAATAGTTTACCAAATGTCAAATGACTATTAATTATGAAAAGTTGATGGATAAGCTCATGTCTAATAAAGATATAAATTTGAATTTTATTGCTGGCAAAAATTTTGTTAGAAAATAATAGGTAAGTAGTAATTACTCACATAATTTTTTTTATAAGATTTTCCTTAATTCATGTGAACTTTCCTAACACACAGTAACTTAAGCAACAATTTAGGGCTGCTTGGATTATTCCTCTCATAATCAATTATGAGACAAAACTATGATTTTTTTGAAAAATATCTAAACGCCCATATACATGCTAAAATCAATCAATTGTGAAATTAAAAGGCTGATAATAGAAGCTTGTGGGATGATAATGGTTTTGAGTTCAGAATTAATTTTTTTCATGTATAGTGGTGTTTGATTTTGGGTTCATTATTGATTTTAGTATGTATAAGAATGCCGAAATATTTTTGAAGAAAACCATAATTTTCACTCTTATAATATCTCCCATCTACAGCATTGAGAGACTTGAAACAAGAAAGTGGTCAAATATAATAGGGTGTTACAAAGACTAGAACAATCCCGACAATAATCATCATTATATCATATAAGAAGAAAATCAAATTTCACCGTTCAATTCCTGTTCAGTATTGAATTATGTGTTTTTTCCCATCTATTTTGCCCCTTTCTTTACCTGGCCCCTTTGTATTCAAAGAGGGGTTATCTATTTTAGTTCTGAAAAGGAATCAAGAACGAAATCAAAAGGGGAAATGGCAAGTAAAACACACTTAAACACCATATGAACAAAAATAATTTAATCTATAAAAGGCCGTATTTTCCCCATGAATAATACAACTCATTTTTAAAACCTATACAATGTATAAGATAAGATGTCCAAGTACAAAATAATAAGGAAAAGATCCACAAAAGAGATGTGAAAAGTGTTGAAATAAAGGTGGCATGGGATGACAAGATATGAAAGAAAAGCTTTTTGATCTGAAGAGACGGCCCCAAGCAAATTGTAATCAATTAAATGCCTAAATCAAAGGATTAGGGTGGCACATATGCATAATGCTGCATATATCACCTTTCGCTTACAATGCACTGCACCAGAAAATCTTCAAGGCGGGCCATCATTTCAATCACAGATGTGCAAAATAATCAAATGGCAGCATGATGAGTATTGAGATGTTGAGCTTAGTGCCCTCTTTAGTCTGTGTCATGAATAATTCCACTGTCCACAAGAAACAATCCTCATAGCACACATAGTGGGATCGTCCCATGTGGGAAAATGACATCTTCTCATGGTCCGTGCTTGCAATGACAGGTTAAAGAATGTCTACCAAAAAACTTACCCATGTATGAATTCGCTCGCAAACAACGTTCATTGTGTTAGATAACACTCTAACTTTTTCTAATCCTCTCTCATGAATCCCATATTAGGAAGATTATCTCAAAAGAAAGACTTTCTTATTGTAAAGAGCACAAGTCTTTGGGAGAACCATACCTCAAAAGTTAACGGTTAGAGTTTGAGAACCTAAAGCCTTATTAAGTCCCTCTTTTAAAGTAACCTCATCACTGTAAGACTCGTGGTTGACAGTATATACATAGATCAACACCACGATGCTTTACTTTATCTCCTGTGGGTTAAAAGTTAAAACCCTCAGCAAGTAGTCATCTCCAATTGACCAATTTTTAATAAAAGCATCATTGTAATGGGTGTAAGTGTTTGGAAAAATTACATTGTAAAAACTAATCGTTATTGATCCCAAAGCCTCGTAAAATGTCTCTAAGATTTATGGCATCCTCCTCTAAATTTCGGGAGATTGATAAACTTATACAAATAAATTTAAATATTTATATAGTTGTTATTCTCTCTATTTGGCTTAACCATTCATTTTATTAAAAATAATGTTATCTTCACCACTAAATGCTTGATCTAGCTGGCAAGGAAGTTATACCAATTTAACTAGAGATTTCGAGTTAATCGTAGAGCTTATCACCCGAAAGAATCCCTACTTAACTTGATTCAAATTAGTCTTAGCCCAATAAAGTCATTAGCTGACAAGCTTAGATACAGGTTGATTCCTAAAAAAAGGAAAAAGAATGTCATTGTCGACTGTGGTCTGTTACTGTTTCATCAACATGAATTATCTTTACCAACCAATCAGACGAGTGTGCAGTGATTGTGTGGGACGTTCCTTTGTCTTGTTGGCTGCCTCATTTATCATTATAGTGTTCATTACGTTGGCAATTACACGAAGACCCGACATGATAAATGTCAATTCCTCCATGTCTGTTGATGAAAATACTTGCTGTAGGAAACCTTAGACTCCTTTTGTTTCACATGATGCATTCTATTTTTCCTTGTACTTCACGGAACAAACAAGAAGATGGTTTTCACGACTTCTGCCTTAATTAACAAGCCCAACTTGCTAAGCAAAGTAACATTATGGGTGATAGCTACATTTTCCATGGGAAATCAAAAGACATGAACTGTAAAGCGTGACAAAAGGGCATTTAGATTGAGAACGTGCTGGGGGGAAAAGTTAGATAGAATGAGCCAAAATCATGTTTTGGGTGAAATAACATTATCATATCTGTTGCTTCTGCCAAAACATTGGTTTTGACTCATTTCAACTAACATTCGAACATAGATTAACAATACTGATACATAATCAATAATTTGATTGAAGTGCGTGGTTGAGTAATGTGCCTAGGATCCTTTTTATATCTTACCTTTCACATGGAAGCGAATTATTTGGAAACTATACGATGTTGATTCAAGACATTGAATTGATGACAAGTAATTATTGAAGATTAATACTAAGTCAGGACCTTCTAAAGATTCTCGTGCTGAAATATTAAGAAAATAGTACCTCATTTGGGAACTCAAATTGTGATAAAGTCCTCCTGATTTGGTAGTAACTTTTTTATGAGGCTTTTAGTTTTCATTCTCCCTTTTCTTATCAACTAGGTCCCCAGATCTTCAATTTAATGATAATTAGGTCCTAAAATAGTTTATTCAAAAATAAGTTGCAAATACGAAAATCTCAATTGCAAATTACAAGACTCGACCTTCATTGATTTATGATCTGCAACTGAAATTTTCTTATTTACAGTTACTGGAATCAATATTTTTAATTTTTAAGAACCTAAATATGATTAAATTAAAATTTGTTTGCCCACGCAATAATGTGTCTCTTTATTACACAAGCACCATGCGTGCAAAGAGGAAACTAGGTGGGGTGGGTAGGTCTTATCTCCGTCTCTCTCCTCGTCCTTCAGATAATTTACGGCGGTCTTATATTAAATAATTTAATCATTAAGAAACTTTGCAATAAATAATAAAATGACAATATTTAGTATATGAAAGGATAACCGACTACATCTTATGGATTAAATTATATATATGGTAATTCTCCCTAAAAATGACACCCATAGATATAGGCTGATGAAGATAAGAAAAAAAATACTTAAAGTGGTTATTAAATAAAAGCTTTTACTCATAGTACATGTAGATTGTTAATAAAGCGTATTACTATTATTGTAATATAATTTATGTAAGACCCCACTCATTGTGATAAAGTTTCTGCTTTGTTTCCACAATTAATTGGTTAAAATTATTATAACTAAATTAATTTCACTTCATGCCAGCACTCTTCGATAAATAATTACTGCGGGCTTGCGGTCTTGTGATATAAAAAAATAACTCAGATTATTTATATCATAATTGTTATAGTTCTATATTGTTAAAAAACCGTGATAAAGAATAGTAAAGGAAATGAAGTTTTTTTTACTATATTTTATAATCAAAGTAAAAATTAATATTTTTTTAAAAAAATAAAGAATACTCTTAACTAAAATTACAAATATCAGACCATTTTTATCCGTTGACACGATCCCATTCAGACATGGTATATCGAGTAAATAAAAACTAGCCTGTATTTTTTTCCGTTATGTTAATGCCGTCAATATGAATATAATTTATAATTATGTTGTATTTAATTTAATGACATCATCCAATCCCTAATGAAGGAACGATGCGGGGGCCAATAACTATAAAATTGAAAGCGTAGTTTTGGGCTAAATTGCGTATGGATCATCGAAGTCAGTTATAGCCCGTTAGAGCATTTTATATTACAAAAATAAAACAGAGCAACTCTGGTTTTAACAGGCTTGGGCCTAGGCCCAAACCAATAACTCGTCTTGTTAGACTGCTTAGGTGAAGTAATCCCCCGACAGGGTTTTTAGGGGGAAAAAAAAGCAAGACTTGCAGAAATCTAAAATTCTCAATCCGTAATTACGAGGGGTGAATGAATTGGACTAAATTGACCTCAGGTTGGGCAGCGTTTAACTCGCTTCTGCCCTGGGATTTTATTTTCCTTAAATGCGTGCCCCTCGGGCACAATGAATTTGTACCTTTTTTTTTTAATACATGAAATAGGTTAGGCAAGTTATTTAATCAAAGTCAAGGCATAATTCTAAAATTTTAAAAATAATTTTAAATAATTTATAAAATTATTTATTAAAAGAATCTTTATAATAATAATAAGAATTAAATTTTTGTGAGATATGAATATTCATTATCTTATTATTTATATTAACGCTCATTTAATTTGATATATTTGTTTGTTTACTCATCTCAGAATGCGTTTCGTCATTTAACAAAAAAGAATGGTTTCTCCATATTGAAGTTTGACCCTTAATTCCAAAAATGAACGAGTCAACAATTTTTCTTAAATAAAATAATGCACGGAGTTGATTCAAAATATATCTCAAAAAAAAATCATACGAAAACATGGATGTGTTGGGTTCATTATGCTAAGTTTGACTTTATTTGGATTAAATTAAAATATCAAACATACCCTTTTGATTCTATACCTTTTAAAGTCTTAAATCCGATAGAATGAGCATTTCAAAATTCAACACGAACAGATGAAATACATAATTCGACACAAGTTACATCCATCAAATCCAATCCTAAGTTGGTTTCTTTTTTTTTCTAAGAAAGGATGTAACGCAGGGATCGATCTGGGAATTAATTTAGGCGGGCACTTTTATTACAATTTTGATGGAGGGATTAAGAGATGTACAGTGAACTTCGTTGTGGTTAGAGGGCTAAAAAGAGTAGAATGTAATAAGTGCGTGAATTGAGGGGATATAGTAGTTTGCTTTGGCGAGGGCGATGTGATTGCCAAAGTGGGAAGAACATGCACTGATTAGTAGGTAGCAACCATATTGGACCCCCAGACACCACAATTTTAGTTGTAGGTGCAACCATATTGGACCCCACAACCCCTAAAAAACAAAAAACGTGGTATATATTATTAATTAACGGCAGTAACATAGTGTAATGTGGGTAATTAATTAAAATGAGCCTGGAAATATGTAGGGTTAAAATAAAAAAAAAAGTGAAACGAGTGTTTATAGAAGGGAGAGCAATGAATGAATGGATGAAGGATGGCGAAAATCAAAAGGCAAGCAAAGCTAAGGCGAAGGCGTGAGTTGGCCCCACCACTTCTCCCACTCTCTTCCACACACCTCAATCCCTCTGTCCCCTTCCGCTTTCATTACTCCTTATTCCCTCTCGTCTTCATCACCTTCACTCCCCCATCCTTTTTTCCTCCTAACAATTATTTGATATGTCATATATGTGACGCTATTAAAGCACAGATTTTTTAATATTAGTTTTTTCCTTCACAAAAATTATATCACCTGCACTGTTATTTCAACCTTACTCGACTCAATCGACACTCCTAGCAAATTCACCGTAGAAACCAAGTGATTCTGACAGATTTTTTATTATTATTATTATTATTTAAACTAAATTTAGCTATGGAGTTTTATGCTATACCACGCCATATACTATCATAAATCGTCATCGTGTTGAGAATTAAAAGAGAAATGGAAAATGAGAATATATTAGTATGCACGATAAGGAATTGTCAACTTCCCTCTCATATCAAAGCAAAAATTTAGCCCATGCGAGCTGGCACGAATAATTAAAGATTTGGAGAAAAACCATCACCTCATTGATGGGCATAGATTCAAATCCTCCTACACTATTTAAATTCCCTTTGTGCCCCTTTGGACAAAATTTTACGTCTAAAGTCCCATCTAACTAAGTCGTTCTCCTGACTGACGCCAAGGGTAATTACCAGTTAATAAAGGTAAAAATAAGCTAGACTTTTAATAGGGACTTATAATACTTAATTAAAATCTAATAAGATATAATTTATTTAATTATATATATTATATAAATAAAGTTACGACTTTCAAATTTTAAAATAGGCTAAAATACTCATAACTCCCCTTAACTTTAGCCCTGTTGCGGATAACCCCCCTCATCTTTAAAAATTTAAAAATAAAATTCTCAACCTTTATATCTTAACAATTAACCCCCCACCGTTAAAATGTCGTGAAATCTTACGGAATGCATATCACACTTTGCATATCTAACGAAGAGTATACATTGGGTTGCTGCTGATGTAATTGTATCAGCCTCAAATCACACTTTGGTAGGTTCGAACCTCACACCTGTTACTCAAGACACAGCCTGCAACCACTCAACTACCAGCTCCCCTTTGTGAATTCACTGCAATATAATATATATATATACTTATTAAAATAGTATTATATCTATATATTTTCTATGGTCATTACAAAGCATGTGTTTGGTTAGATTTCACGGACATTTTAACAGTAAGGGGGTTAAGTGTCAAGATATAAAAGTTGAGGGTTTTATTTTTAAATTTTTAAAGATGAGGGGGGTTATCCGCAACAGAGTTAAAGTCAAGGGGGCTTATGAGTATTTTAGCCTTTAAAATATAAAGTATTATTAGATATGTAAGTAGATTTTTAAAAATAATTTAGGCCTAGTAGGCATGAGTATAAAAAAAACATATATATAAGCTTAGGCCTAGGCTTAAACTTTATATGATTGTTATAAATTACGGCCTGTTTAATTAAAACCTAGTCTAACCTGATCTATTTATATGCCTGCTAATTAATCTCTTAAATCGGGTCACTACTCATACCATATCAACATTTAAGTCACTTCTAAATTCGTAGAATTCATGATTCCTCTCCAGGATACCAATTTTCCTGTAGAAAAGCGACACATTTCAGAAACAGATTTATTAACACAACGTTAAATATACATTACGGGTCGGTATATTAATATATCTTTTTCTTTTATAACGATCAAGTAGTGTAACTTTTTATCTGTCGTGGGTACGTGAGAATATAATCAAACTGTTAATTGGAACAATGCAGGGCTGTACTTGTATGTATGTGTTGTTAGTATGTAAGCGGCTTCTTATTCTCACATATAATTAATCAATTAAACAAAGGCTGCATAATAATAATAATAATATTAGTGGATCTCAAGGAAGCTTGCTTGAATTCATTTCTTAAGGAAGTCCCAACATAATCCAACCAATTAATCAATACTTCATACTCGTGATTCCTTCATTAACGAAGTTTAATTATGTCTGTTCATTTAAGCCCAAAGTGAGTGTCAGGCACCGTTATACGTTGATCCGGATTGGAGTCGTATATAATAAAAACATAGCAATATTCCGAATTATAAAATTGTAAATTACCATTGGCATGTAGTAATGCGATATAAAGATATATAAATGAGTTTCATAAATTACAGTACTCATATTTCAAACACATGGCTTGAAAAGCTTAAATTTTTTTTTTTTGCAAAAATCATAAGAATAAATTATTCATCACTATCATCATCATATTTTTAATATTGTTATTATTACCTATGTTTACAATTCAATATTCTTATATTCTAGATATGACGTGAGACTTTAAGAAATTAAATATAAGCGAAAATTTAGAAAATATCAGTAATACTTTATTTAAGTTTTTTGAAAAAAAAATCTTGAAAATTCTCTAGCTGTCACTAATATAGACGATGGAGTTTAATTATAATGACTATAGTAAGGACGCGTTAGATAACTTCGATTCAAATTCAACCTGATAATACCATGAACATGATAATTGTATGAAAAATAATGAAATAATTCCAAACATTTTTCTTTTGACATAATTAATTAGAGAAGCTGGGTAGGTGAAGCTGGGAAGCAAGGACTTTATTTCAAATTAAAATATACAAGATTGAGGTGAACATGGATGCAAGAATATAATGATAATAAAAATCAGAAAAGAGGTTCGTTGTAGGCATATTAGATTTATTAATTATTATAATATCACGAGTGCGACATGAGATGAGATCCACTGTCATATTTGCAGCCATGGGGGCGTCTTAAAATATACAAAGGGCTCTTTAAGATGTCAAAGTCTCTCCTGAAATAATTAACAGATAAATATCACAATCCAATAACGTTCACATATATATATGTATACAAGCATGCATGTGTAAAATTAAAACTTAAAAGGGAGAATATTTATGTATATTTTTTTTGTAAGAACGTGACAAAGCCTAAATATAAACAGAGCAGCCATGTGAAGGTGAAACGTGACCGAGTAAGCAAAAGGCAGAAAATAACAATGCCCGTTGAACGTGTAAGTGCAATGATATGCAAAGTTGAAAGCAGGGCATGAATAATGCAACTCAGCATGAACCTTTTCAGCAAGACACGTACATATATATATGCACACACACTAAAGACTAACCCAATAAATATATATATATATATAATATCTGAGAAATCTGAATCGGTTCTGGGGGGTCAGTGCCCTACACATAAGTGTATCTTGAGAATTAAGAAAGGGCCATGTCCTTTTATATGCTGAAAATTTATTTGACACAGTTTTGAGGATGTGGCAGGAGAAGGCAATGGATAACTATAAAAAATAAAAGTGAGAGGGATGTGTGAGGGACAAAATTTGAATTGATTTTAGTTTTTTTGAATATTTGATTAATGAAATGGAAGGGTACGTGGGGTAATTACATATTTGCTTTTTTTTTTTGGGGTGGGTGGGTATGGTGTTAGAGCTCGGATCTCAAAGAGTGAAAAGAGGCTTTAATTTGAGGCACGGGGGAAGAAGAGACGGGAAGAAATGTGAGCTTTGAGATCTGCAGACAAAAATAAAAAGTGACAGTGAAATCTTGTGGTATAAGTGTTCGCTATATGGTTGGCCATGGGAGGGAAGCTGCAAAAGGGGGATTTTAGGGAGAAGCGAAAAAGATAAATAATTTGTTTTTTTTTTACAAAAAAGGTGCTGGAATTTTGAGCCGTAAAGGTCTCTTTTGGAAATTTTGTGCTTGGAGAAGCTTATTGAATCCAAGAAAAACTGGCATCCTAAGTTGAATTCGAAGCTAAGAGTCATGTTGTTTGTGGTCTCGTGGTCCAATTCAACGTTCAAACCCAAAATCTACCGCTTGAATTTTACTAATCGTTGGCCGTCAAAGTCATGATTCGTGGTCAAAGGCCTAGGAAAAACAGGGGATTTTAAGAAATTTTGTGGGGATGAAGGGGATCTCACGAAACTATTATTCTAAGTTTTCAGCATTGTTGCTCGTATACACGTTTTGGGACAAATTAATCATGAAGATATGTGGAGTTCGTACACCACTTAGCCTGGTAAATATTAACCGCTACTGTAACGGCACTTTTACATATGTTTGTTTCTTAATTGAAGAACTTTAGAAGGGGAGGGAAACATATAAATAAAAGAAAAGGAGAGCCACTTGGGGAGGAAGAGTAGATGTGAAGGATCGAAGACAGAATCATTTGGACAAGTGAATATCGGAGATGGTTCCCAATTTTTAATTTAAGTAAACAGAAAATTGGAGATTTTATCAAGTCAGGTTGGAGCCAGAATAATTACGCATGTTGGAGCCCCAACCACGACCCAATCAATAATTCAATCCAGAATTCCAATTCCAAATATATATATATTTACACCTAATAAAAATAATTTCTAAACGTAGCCATGGAGGAGGAAAGGAATCCTATGTAAGGGATGGAACACCAACACATTATTAATTGAAGTCCTGATACATCTATATATCTGTAAATTAAAATTAGAATTCTAGAAACATGGAAGAGAGGTTGGAGTGAGGGATACACTTAAAGAATGATGGAACGAAGAGGCGCCAAGCTGGTGGAGTGAGACATAAAAAGCAGCACGGGATATGATTCCAACTCAATTTATATCTTTCTATATCGCACCTTTGTTTCTATAGAAGGGAAGGGTGGATCAGACAATGTTCCCAAGGCAGACCCCTAACACATAAAATTATAAGAAAGATGAGGAACAACGCCTAGACGAGGGGATCTTCTCCCTTCCCTCTATCTTAATAAAACCCAAATACCACGTTGGACCAACCTCGTCCCTCTCATGTGTGTATCTCTCAGACTCTCACCGCCCCCCAAACTTATCCTCTTTCCTTCATTCCCTGTATCAAATATTCAAACAAGTTACCATTTCGTGACGAATTCATGATATAAAAATATAATTATTATGATAATCATATAAAAATAATTAAGAAAATACAGGAAGCGAGTCGGTCGGGGCTCAAGTCCCCAACGGGAACGTCCCTATTAGAGAGGGAAATTAAAAAAGGGACAGGGGGGCCTTACATGTGCCTTGATTGGGGTTGTATATATATCTATCTATGCGCCATATGTCTATTAGGAGGCCCTAGCTCCCCTCTAACACGCAGTCTCCTGTGTCTCTAGCTTTAGCTCACTTACTCTCTTCCACTTGTACATTTTTATCACTCTTATATACCTCTACGTTTTAAATTTTGTGGATCTTACAATTATATTACTGTTTCGAATGATTTGGGATCAGTTCATAGAACGCACCGTTTCATTCATTCTCCCCTGGAGTTACTGATTTTTTTTTAATCAGGTCCGTGAGTTAATCAGCATGCTTGATTTATTTTGTTGGGAGTAATTAATGATTCTCGTAATTACCCATTCATTTATGGTAAGCCCAATCTGGGACAACTTTATAAGAAAATATTTTTTATATTTATATATACTCGAATTTAATAGCTTACATTCAAACAGTTATTTTTTTTTTATATTAACTCCAATCAAATTTATTAGAGTTGTTAGCACAAAATATATGGTTCTTGTAGCCCCAATATTTGTCACACCACACCGTCTCTAGGAAATTCTAATAGATTGAAGACAAGTTTAAAAGTTTCCGAGCACCAAAAGTACGTCTCTTTTTCCAAAGAAGACAATATTTTGCCTTTTTATTTTTTTATCGTTTTCTTTGCCTTTATTCTATCTCCTTTATAGGCATCAGAATATAATATAAGCTTTATGCATCCCTTTGGTTTGAGGGAATTGGATTCTTTTTTTTCTCTTCCAACTGGGAGTTATTTTAATTTGGTAATTATAATGATTCAAAATGTCTCTCTCGCTTTTTATTGTTGACGTAAATTTCCCAGTAACCGTGTGGTTTTTAATCCTTTATTTTAATTAAATAATACTGTATATAAAGAATAATAGGATGAGAAGAATGTAATTTCTAGCAACGGGACGATGTCACTCCTAGCCACTTTAATTAATTTTCTACTCTTATGGAGGCCATTATTAAAACTAGATGGCACAACATCCCATGTGTTGTATACAATTTAAAGTGAACTGTATTGTTCCCAGCTAAGTTTAGAAATAACGTCACTCTCCACTGACTTAATTAATTCCAATGCTAAATTTACAGTGCATCAAAATATAATTATTTTTTTAAGTCTTTAATATAAAATAATATATTAATTTATTTTATATTTATTTTTTAAACTAATTTACTTAGTTTATAAGGTGATATATAGTATAATGTTATATATGAGTATTTTAAAAAAATTATATTATATTTATTATAATTAATTAATTTATTTAATTTATATAATCTGTATAAATTATTTAATTATATTTTATATTAAGAATTATATGGAGTATTATATATAAAATTGGCACAGTTAAAAATTTTCATTAATGTGATATTTAAGCAATTATTTTTTGTCAACATGTAAATGTAAAAAGTTATACTTATTTAGTCCTTACCCTGAGAGCTATAATTATTTAGCTAACCCGACCTTTTTTGCGTTGAAACGAAAGATGAATTGATTCTTCCAAAATATGTCGACTGATTTGAATTCTAAACTACTACTCATATTTTTACCTAACTTGCAATTTGAGCAAGGCTTAGGTGGCCCAGATAAATTAATTTTGAGCCTTAATTATCATAACTATAAAGTATGTTCTGGATAAAAATATTAAATATAATTCAAGAAAAATAATGGTAGGCGGTAAGAAAAAAAGGGTTCAGTGCATGTGCAATGCCCTCATAGCCACATGATGTATAATGGTTAAACCGAGCATTATTGCAACGAAAATAACTATTTTCGAAATATCGTTTTATTCTATTTGGAAGTTAATTTTAATTAGTTATACCTCGCTGTAAGACAGTTATAATGGACAAGATTTGTTTTTTGGCCAGAACAATGCACGAGATTACAGATACATGGATGAACCTATAGCATACTCGTCAAGCTTTAACTTTTTTGTTGTCTTTTTGACGGCTATGGAGCTATACCTATATTATTGAGTTTGAAAATAAATGCTATGGAATGTAATTTTCAGTATTATAATTGATTTTTAAAATTAGTTGGGAATGTAAAATAACGAAGCACCTAATTTTCAAAAAATTAATCTTTAAATATAACTTTGTTAATCAATATGAATTTCCAATAATTTTTTTGGGTCTTGTAATACCCATAAAATAAAAGCATGTGAATTTACAATTGTCTTTTGGTTCACCTCTCTTCTCATGGTGTCTGAATATTTTTTTTAGAATAAATGGTGTTTTGGGCTAATCAAAGTTTGTTAGTATTTTGTTGTGAATAAGCAAGGATATTTTAAAGTCTTATTTTGAACTAGCTCAGACCCGTTGTCGATTACCAGTTAATAATAATATAAGATGACATATTTAGCGCCATTTTTTTTTTGGCGGGTAAGGGAAAAGAAAGAAGGAGGGAATTGGAAATGGGAAAGGGAGGGAGCGAGAAAGAGAGAGGCCAAAAAGTCGAGAGATGTGACTTCAGTTTTCAGAATGAGACGGAGGCTTTCAGTCGTCGCCGTATGTCAGCAGCTCCCGTACACGTGTCACCACGGGATCCTCTCTTACACTCCCTCCCTACTTCAATGGGTCTCTCTCTTCTCTCATTTACCCTTTTGCCCTCGCGACCGTATTGCATCGTTGTTGTTAATAACCCTCTCCCTTTTTTCAGAGCTATTTTATTAATATTTTCTCAAAAAATACACCCCTCCGAAACAATACGATCTTCCTGCCAATAACACAATACGATGAAGATCCATATCTGAGCAGAGATAAGATAAATATGGATATGCACTCCTGTATTTATACCATATTCATCAACAGTCACGCCCTGTTGTATCTTACTTTTTACAAAAATAGAAATTTAATCTTTTCAGATTATTTTTTTTTATGTAAAATGTATTTGAAGCCGACGCAAATGAGTAATTTCTCATCCTTGATCTCTACAGTATTCCCCTTGACGTCCTTGTAATTCTCGATTTGTAGCTGGGTAGGCCCTTACCTCTCTCTTCCTTTTACCCTAAAGAGGCGTTCGTCTTCCTACATAAGGCCTTCCCCCTCGGCTGTCTTTTCAGCGCCACTTTGAAACAGCCCGCCACAGCGAGGCAAATACATAAAGGACCGCTTCTTCTGCTTCTGCTTTATTCCCCGCTTCACAGTGTTCTTCTTCTTCTTCTCAATCCACAGATTTTCATTTCCTTTCTTTGATCTCTCATCAGAGATCTCTACATCTACATCTATTGACCGTAAAGGATTCTCCCCGTTGCGTCTGAAAAGCTCCGTTTTCTTTGTGAGATCTTTTTAATTGAACCGATAGAAAGATAGATTTTGAGCTCCGGCAATGGCACCCAGTTTCGATTGCGTTTCCAGTCTTCTTTGCACAGAAGACAACATCGTATTCGATGATAACGATTACGAGAGTACGGTGGGGGTGCCCGAGAATTCGTGGCATCAAACACACCATCGACTCCGCAATCCGAGCCTTTTATTTGACGATTCAACTGGGTTGCCATTGCAGAGTGATGAGAGTCTGGCGATAATGGTGGAAAAAGAATGCCAGCACATGCCTGCTGGCGATTACCTGAATAAGCTACGGACTGGGGTTTTGGACTCTCGGGCTAGGAAGGAGGCCATTGATTGGATTGAAAAGGTGGGTTCCAGGTCCTCACCGGGTCTGGCTTTGTTTTTCTTTCAAGCATGGCCATTTTGTGTTTTTGACAATGTCCATATTGCTGTGGATTGATTCATTCATTCATTCTGAAATGAGTGTCTCTGAAATCTTAACGCCCATTTTGAAATGGACTTAAACCGGGATAAAAGATTTACTTTCTGCCCACGGAAGCGTTTCATTGCAACAGATTTGTTCCCCATTCTGTGTTTCATGGTGATATCGTCATTAAATTTGTGCTGTTTGGGTGGAATTTATGGATTTTCCTTATATTTCAAGGTAGATTGGATAGATTCTGATAGTTTGCGTGAATTTTGTTTCCGATTGTTCTTCAATGTGGCCTAATTGATTAAGAGTTATGCCTGTTGCATAGGTTCGGGCACATTTCCATTTTGGACCTCTCTCTGCATATTTATCCATAAACTACATGGATCGCTTCCTGTCTCGATATGAATTACCAGTAAGTGGAGAAATAAAAACAAAAGGAACTATTTTTTTTTCTTTATCACGATCGTTACTGGTCCTGATCTGCTCTTTCCACACGTAGAAGGGAAAATCTTGGTCAATGCAATTGCTTGCTGTAGCATGCTTATCTGTCGCAGCCAAACTAGAGGAGAATGAAGTTCCCCTGTGTGTTGATTTGCAGGTGGGAGCCCATTTTTGTGATGCATGGTGATTGTCAAGCCAGTTTCTTGGTCTTACTTGGATTAGCTGATCCTTGTCTTTCCTGCAGGTGGCTGAATCAAAATTCATATTTGAAGCCAGAACGATCAAGAGAATGGAGCTTCTCGTACTAAGCACACTTAAGTGGAGAATGCAAGCAATCAGCCCTTTCTCCTTCATAGACTATTTCCTAAGCAAGATCAATGAAGATCAAACTCCACTACGAACTTCTACGTCAAAATCTATCCAACTTATATTGAATACTGTGAAAGGTATGATCCTGTTTCCCTCTCAAACTTCGCATTGCGAAAATGGGCTATCGCTATTATTAGTGCTGCAATTATTAGTATCTGCAATAGCTAATGATGACAACATGGTGGGTGGAAATTAAATGCAGCGATCGACTCATTGGAATTCAAGCCATCAGAAATAGCAGCAGCAGTGGCAATATTTGTTGCGGGGGGAACCCAAACTGTCAACGCAGAGAAAGTTATCTCTGTTCTCGCTCAACACGTACAACAGGTAAAGCTGCTGCTGATGGTGTGTCAAATAACAAAAGAAAGTGAATGTGAAATGAAGTGATGGTTTCTCCTTTTCAGTCTTATCATTTTACAGTTGATTACTTGCAATTAATTGATAATCAGAATTCGAATTCTTACGTGGCAGGAGAGAGTCTTGAAGTGTTTCAAAATGGTGCAAGAGTTGTCATCAAACAGCAGCACCAGCAGTTCTTCTGGTGCTCCTGTTCCTCCAAGTCCAATTGGGGTGTTGGATGCAGCATTCTTGAGCTATAAAAGTGATGAAATAGACGGTTCATGTTCAAGTTCAAGTTCTTCACATGATAATAGTCCAGAAGCTAAAAGGAGGAAGATAAACAAAACCTCTGGAACTGATCTATAATAGTGTTGCTTTTCTTAAATGGGGATCTTGTGTTTTTACGGAAAGTGATTCTCCCCTCAGAAGGAAAAGCAAACAAGGACGCAGAAAGAAATGAATAGTAAAAGAAAGGAAAAGGGAAAAAGAAAAAAAAAACTGAGCATGCAGAAGGATACGTAAAATAAAACCAGTGGCTCATGGGGTTGAAGATACAAGAAAAAAGGAACAGAAGAATCATTGAATTAAGACGGTGCATGCTCTTAGCATGTAGTTGAGCATGCCGGTGGCTGTTAAATATTTAGACCTCTTAACAGCTAGAAACCTGCAGAAGAGGAGCCACGAGAAGGGGTATAAATAAGAGTTTTGTCTGTGTAAGTACAGTGTTTTCTGGGTCCTAGTATTTCTGTTTAATATTTATTCAATTTTAAAGCGGAAGAGGAGGGGGAGAACAAAATACGGGGAGAAGAAGGAATCGAAGAAAAGCCGAGGTCTACTATTATAGTCTGGGCCTATGGGGCAGAGATATTTTCGGGGAGATGTGTTATTAACTTTTTTTTTTCTTTTCTGGTCGATATAATGATATATGTCATTATTCTTATTTTATTCGTTCTTCAATGAATGTCAGAGTTTTACAGGAAAAGATAAAACGTTTAAGTTTAACTAGACGGCTTTACAGAAGGACGTGCCCGCGGTCAACAATTCGGTATGACTGTTTGACTGCCTGACTGACCCGTTGGACCAATAAGGTTATTTGGTGGTTATTAAAAGGAATAAAACGAAAAGAGATATGTATTCCACGTGGGCAGCCTGATTGGGTCAGGACAAAATCAAAGGAAGCTTGATTTGAAGTCCGCGTTGATATGTCTTTCGTGCACCGTGAATTGGGTCTACTTTTTAGCCGTTAATTAAAAAAAAAAAAATCCCTCTGCTTTAGGCCACACGCCACACTGCCCCGGGGAACACCGGCTTTGCTAATCAGTCTACAGTTTACAGCCTGCAGGTCCCCAACAATTCCTTCTGGTAACAAATACAAGAAACTAGTTCCCGCAGAGAAACAACTCTTGAACTTATAAAACGTACATTTGAGTATATGTGAGTAGAACTCTTTCAACTTATAAACTTTGCTTCTCTCTCTTTTAAAGAGAACACTAATGTTATGAGCTCAGATGTAAAGGAAGAGTATACCGCGAAAGACTAATAGATTGGGTGAGAACATCCAAAGTTACAAATCTCATTTGTCTCGTGAGATTCAACGTCAATTGTGAAAGTTTATAAATTTAGCAAACGAATTGGTTGAGTAAAATCATAAGCATTATTTTCTTAAGCAATGCTAAGACTGGGCTAGCGGGGCTGAATTCAACAGCAAATTACTTTGTTGTAGAAATGCAAGAGCTGCTAAATCATGACTCGCTTGTTGATCACGTCCATATGGAGGCAAATTGGGGAGTTTACTTGTTGGCCACGAAGGCTGTTACCCTTGTAAAAACCTTGTGTATCAAAGCAAATGCTAGGGCGTTGAGTAAAATAAAACAGTGAGCACTTGAGGTATCCGAATGCTTACCCTATTCCTATCATAAACCAAGTATTGGTGTCCTGTTGGGAGTTGACTTCTCTCCTCTACCCTTCTCTTTCCTGATCTATAACCATTAACAGTCCAAATTTATTTATATATTTTCACATAAAATTACAAGAATGTTTTTATAAGATATTAAATCTGGACCTTTGAAATTTTAATCCAATGGAAGTGAAGGGAAGAAGTGGTAGAGGAGAGAAGTCAACCTTGTTCTTTGGCCTTTTAATGTGAATGGACCGTGATATTCATCAATATTTTATTAAAAAGGGGAAGAAATAATACTTGCCCGATGGTAAATGTTAATATTGTGACAAATCCAGGAAATTAGGGCACGTTTCAATGAGGAGCAAAACAGAAGGATGTATTCGCACATACCAAACATATATGCTAGTATGCTTCCGCATTCCATTCCTTTCCTTTCCAATTTCCATCCTATGCTAACAATAAAACAAAACGTGATCACTGGTTTTTAGTCTGGATTCAATGTTTCGGCATTAAAACCAAAACTGCCACTTATAACATCTCAATTTTTATACTTATATTTAAGTACAATTAAAAATATTATTTATTAATAATTTAAAAATGTTATCTAACTAAATTATTATATTTTAGTATTTTCATTATTTTTAATAAAATATAATATATAGATTATCCTACTATTATCTTATTTATAATTTTATGATTTGATTGTTATTATTAGTTAAAAAAATATTAAGTTTTGAGTTCAGATTTAGATATGAATTTAAATTTTAAATTATTATTATTATAGTTTTATAAATAGAGTTAAGGTACTAAGTTATTCCTCGTATTTGATTATTAAAATAATTATTCTCTTTTTAGTCATCTCTCCCAATCCCTTTTCTATTATCAAAGAAAGTAGCGATTTTTTACTCGTTATGTGTGTTAATATGATGTTTGTGAGTGATTTGATATATATAATTATTGATATTAATGTGATTATATTGAAAAAATATTTATTGATGTTTTTTATTAAAAAATTGTTTTGTAGGATTTAAATCTTAATTTAAAAAATTTGAGTTGAGATTATAAATTTGTTATATTTTGATATTAAAATTTAAATAAAGTTATTATCTTGAGAAAAACTCTATTGTGATATTTAGAGGTATTATTTATTATCAATATATTAAGATTTCGATTAATATGATTATCTTAAAAATTTTGTATTGGAGATAGGTGTTTATAGAGTTGTACTACCACATAGTATAGCCTCCAATGAAGCTCGATTGTTAGCTTGTGCCCATCTATTTATTGAGGGACTGCGACTCCCCCACTTATTTATTGAGGGGAAAGAATTCATGGTCCAGTTACGTGTTCTATGAATCCATAGTCCAGCACTATCTTTCCATTGTTTCACTAAGCAAAAAATATTTATTGATATTAACGTGATTATATTGAAAAAATATTTATTAATAATTTTTATTGAAAATAGTTTTATGGGACTTAAATCTTAATTTAAAAAATTTGAGTTGAGATTATAAACTTTTTATATTTTAATATTGAAATTTAAAGAAAGTTATTATCTTGAGAAAAATTATATTGTGCTATTTAGAGGTATTATTTATTATCAATCTATTAAAATTTTGATTAATATGATTATCTTAAAAATTATGTATTGGAGATAGGTGATGATATTGATAGAGTTGTATTGCCACATGGTATAGCTTCGATTGAAGCTTGATTGTTGGCTTTTATCCCACCAATTTATCCATCCATCCAGGGACGTGCTCTACCTATTTACCGAGGGGCTGTGACACCCATATTTATTTATTGATGGGGAATGAATCCATGGTCCAGTCACGTGTTCTGTTGATTTTGGCATATCCATACCATTTGATCGGTTAGCTTTTGAGTGTTCAGTTATCACTAGCCCATGGGTTCAGTTGGCAAAAATAAGGCAGTTTGATTTGATTGATGGGATGAAATTAGGTGGGTTATTCATTTGATTTTATTATAATAATATGTTATTTTGTATATATTTTACTTTGTGAGATCCCACTTGATGTCTCATGAGCACATGTTAATATCCATAATAAGTATAATTGATGATTACTAAAATATTTGTCTCATCTTATTTTTATTAATAATTTTTAGTTAATAGTCTTATTTTATGACCCAAATAAAATTTTAGAGACTTGATTAAAGTTATATTAATTATATAGCATTCTCCTTCAAATGTATATGTATAATATTTGTATATTGCTACAATAGATTTTATATTGCATACTTATATATCCTATTACTTTATTTATATTTTAAGAAAAATATTTTTATAACTATAGTAGAGTTTATTTTAGATTTTAATAAAAAAATTTATACTGTAATTAACTCTTTTTAAATAAATTAAATTTATTTATAATATTATTTTTAAATTATAATAAGTATAAAATAAATTTAAATACTTAATAATAATTATATTTTATGAGAATTTTATACTCAACAGTGAATAGTACGCATGTATATCATTATATATTTAATATTTCCCCCAATTAACCACATCTCATTCTACCTCTATCACACCGTTAAATAACATTTTATTTATTATGTAACAAAAGAAAAATGCTTCGTACAAATCTTCATTTTCTCGTTGTATCCCAGAAAATGTTTGCATGCTACTCAATTTCTGACACCCGCTTGCCAGCAGAAGATCACCCTGCGCATAACTTGCCTTTTGAACAAGCAAACCTTCAACCTCCTTTGACTCTTCATATTCTTCCTTATCTTCATAAATTACATATCATCTTTCTTGTTCTTTATAATGAGCGGGCTCAACCAATTGTTTGTAGGTGAAACATGCGACTATTTAGAGAATATTTAATTTATAAAAAATATTATTTTATTATAGTTCCAATCGTAACGCTTGCGGATACATTATAGCTCCTAAGTACCTAGGTTTACGCTTGAGGATAATAGACAGCTCGTCTTGCCTGATATTGGTATCGCCTAGGAGAAAGAGAGATTTTGTCCTACCCTTAAATTATAGGTGAGCTTAACACCTTTCTAAAAATTCCTTTATATAAAAAAATAATAACGAGAGGGCTCAACTCAACCAGCAAATGGTTTTTTTTATACTTGAATCTTGGTTCTATAGGATTTATAAACCCGTGCTGATTTGTTTTATTCCCAAAAAAGGAAGATAGGGAACCATGGGGCCCAAAGTCACTTGCAATCCGCGAAGCGCACAACACAAGACCATCCAACTCCACTATATTCTTATTTTTTTATTGGGTTAGGCCCGTGTAATTGTTGGTCACGGAGCGGGCAGGACTTCAAGTTAGAAGCCCACTTGCCCAAAAAAGTCGGGTCAGCTCAGTCGGATCATTCTTAATGGACTCTCCCAGGCACCAGGCTCATAAGAGCTTAAATTCTCTTGTTTAACACTTTTGGTCCCATAGAAGCGCCCCTTCTTCAATTCATTAGCTCAACTTGCGTTTCATCATCCATCTGTCCCTCCAAAAACACTATAATTTCACAACCCTGGTATATTTATTGACTTAAAATAATGGAATTCATTTTGTGAGTATCCGCACGTTTCCAAGAAAATAATCCCTATAATTTTAAAAGGTTTAGCAACAACATACACTGTTTATATAAAATGATACTTAATTTTTAGAAGGTTCTCGTAACATTTTATTATCAACAAAAGTTGAACTTGGGATACGTTTTCAAGCGTTGAATTAAACTCTCCTCTCTCTCTCTCTCCTCCCCCCTTTTTCTCTCTCCTTTCCTTTAACTTTTTTTTTATCTGGGTAATCGCAGGCTAAACTCAACAGTGTGAAAGTATGACTGAAAAGGTAAAACGGTAAAATCAGAGGAAGTAAAAACAGAAGAAACACGCGGCAGCAGACGAAAGAATCAGCGAATAATAAGCCCACAACAACCCAAAAAAAGTTGCATAAAACTCCAATAGAACACGCGCCAGAAAGCACGACGGTCACGCATCTGCCTCCGCAATAGCCGCTGTAGGCGGGCCCCGCATCTCCACGCCACACGCGTCACAATCCCACCGGCTACGAGCTCCAACCCAAGGCACTAATAAAACCTAGGGGTTGGTGGGGCCGCACAAGAAGCGCGTGCTAAGTGCATGGGTCTAGCCCATTTAACAATAGTTTGACCCAAATCACACTCTCGTCGAACCGCGAGCCGAAGCGTGCGCCAATGCATGCGTGAGATCCCGACGGTGATGCGGTGCGTATCGATGCAGATCCCTCGCTCATCATTTGTTCCTCCCGCCACGTGTGAGACGCTCCCTGTGCGCCTGATTCTCATCTTGTGGCCCTCACACATGCCACGTGTGACGGGGTGTATACCGGTTAACAAGATGAAGACGGCGTGTCTGACTTTTTTTTTTGTTTCAGTTTATTTTTATTACTGCGCACTGCTGCTTCTCACTGTGGCGGGATTTTGTGGTCGGACATCGCAAGATTTTGTTGCTTTATTTTAATGGGGGTAAAGGAATTGGGGTACTTGGGGCCTTGTTCATTTTATTTTAATCATTATTTCCCGGGAGTTAATAATGTCAGGCAAAACAAGAGCACGTTATTATATTTGAAAGCGTACGGACTTTCACAACACGGCGTTTTAAGTACAGCAAATTACTGTTTTAGCCCCCCCGCGGGGGCCGGCGTGCTTCTTCATTGCTGCTCCTAATTATTGTGGTCTGGTTTGTCACTTCTCATGTTCTATCTAGCACGTTATGAGCCTGATGTAACTAGGATCTTGAGGCGAAAAAGCAGAGCTTGAAGTCAATAAGTCCTTCCTTTGTATGAGATAAAAGCACATGTTGATAGTTTATCAATTTTAATAATTCTATATTAAATATAGTACTCGCAAAATTATCGAGTTAGGCTCAATGATTGTGGGTAAGTTGTAGGTGTTTAGGTTACATCCTAGTTATGAGATTGGCCATGACCATTATCAAGATATCTACGTAACATTTAACATTACATCATAAATAACGTTAATTCATGTCAAATATTAGTATGCAGACTCTAATAAATCATGTCCTGGTGTTGTTGAAGACTTTAGATTTAACATTGGTTCATTGTGACATTTTAAGCCTTGATTTTACGATTCCTGCTGAGTTAGGCGGCCACCACTAAATATATATGTGGGTGCTTTTTTAACTGAACTTTACGTGATTGATACTTTTCATTGACAACTGGTCAAACAATTGGAGTTCTTTCTCCTAAAAAGGGTCTGCTCCTGGCCTCGTTGAAGTGACATGCTAGACCTACAGGAGGGTGAACAGAATGGTCTTATTAATTCCCACGTGCGTGCTGTAATTCCATATTTCACACTTTAAAATCGCTTAAATCGCTTTTAAAATGGTACTCCTCCCAATTTTTAATATAATATATAGTTTATAATATAATTATATTACAAATTAAAGATGGGAGGTAATACATTTTATGCTTCATTGTCTTCAAATAACTGTCGCTTGCACTTCACTAGTCCCCGTCATGCCTCTGAGCCAACATAAACCTAACCCATAATGCTCCATTTTAGATATATAAAACTTACTGAACACGTGTTTTCCTGCGTCACAATATTTCTTTGGACCGTGTTTGGTTAATGTCATTTAGCTCCTCGGTCGCTCCCCCCACTTTCACGTGCTCTGAATCAGGTGCATGAGAAAACAAAAAATAATAATTTGTTATAAAAGGAGACTATTTCTGCACATTAATTAATTAATTCCTTTCCATCCTTCAGAGAAGAACCGTTGATTTCCCGTCGCAACTTGCGGCTGATAGATCACTACTCTAATTACAGCCCTACTCCCCGATACCCCATCTAATCATACCCCTTGCCATTAATTAAATCCTTTGAAAAGCGCTCAGTGACAAGCACACGCCATT
The DNA here is from genome assembly GCA_037074615.1 of Leucaena leucocephala. Classification (NCBI taxonomy): domain Eukaryota; kingdom Viridiplantae; phylum Streptophyta; class Magnoliopsida; order Fabales; family Fabaceae; genus Leucaena; species Leucaena leucocephala. Next base: position 2,483,704 of record CM073540.1, on the reverse strand, counting down.
GTCGTTAGGTTGGGTTTTGATTTGTGGGATTACAAATAAAAAGTTGGCACTCTTGATAGACGAGTCAACACAATAATTAGACTGCCATTGCGGGTGGATAAATTTGGCTTGGCCATACAAATCAAAGGAAAAAACAAAAGAAGGTTCATTAATGAACCCCCACTAGAAATAAAGCGTGGTAATGGCCATGGAGAACTCAACTATGTATTTACTGTAAAATGTTAATGATAATAATGCTCCAATTCATTAGAAAAGGAACAGTGAAAAACCAATTGATCGATCATGGCGTGACTTCGTCCCAATTACTGGCACTTTTATCTGAAATTCAAACACATAATGTGCATGGAAGGCAGTGGAGTAGTGGTGAAGAAGGAAGACTTCGAAAGTGGAATGTTGCAGTGCTTATGTATTTGATTATTGCTCGCAAATGGCCACACGCTTCAACTCATTGCATTAATTACAACCCGTTATGCCCATTCATTACTACAATGTTCCCCAACATCTAATGTGTTTGTTTGCCAAACACTTTGTCATTGATTATTATGGCTCGTTTATGACCATCCCACGTTAAGTTGCACCGACATTCTCACTTCTATTCTTCTCGCTGCCTTACACACGTGTGATAATCCTAAATAACCCCACCATAATCCCACATTCTTCTTTACCTCGTGTAATTTTACTCCTGTGTAATAATTTGCTCAACTCTCTCCTTGGTTTAATTATATTTTTCTTTGGCCTGGACTTTGAGCTTTAGAAGGTGGTGTTATATTGATAATGCGAATTAAATATCAATGTGGTGCGATTTGTATATATAAGTTTTCTCGTCAATATTCACATCACGTGCTCACGTACGTACACTGATTATATTTATATATGTTACCTATAGATATTAATCAACTTTATATATACCCTTTATTACTTAGTATATTACTCAATTAAAAAGTTGACATTAATCATAAATATAAAAAAATATTTTTGTTATATTTATCTATTTTTTTAAATTATTTATTAATACTTTCATAATTTTTATTTTATCTTATCATCAATGGTGGCATACTACTTATTTTTATATGAACATAAATAATTGAATGGAGTGGTTGGAATTTAGGTGGCGTTGGAGAAAGCATCTGAAAATACACAATGGATGTTCATATATAGTCTATCAACACACGAGCGCAACTAATGAGAATAGATATAGATAGTTAAGAATGAGTTTGTATTCCACGAGGATACGAGTTCGATTTTCGTTGCTGTCGTAAAGATTTTTTTGATAGACAATCTTGTAAGTCCCTTATAAATACTTTGAGTTCTGGGGTTGTGTCATACCCATAGTAGGGGACTAATGTCAAATTTATTTTAAAAAAATTATATAAAAAAAAACTACGCGAGCGTACACGTACGTACATATGGGGCTACTATTGTGGGTTGACTTACATATATATCATATGTGTGGACTCTTAGTTTGTATATGAATCCAACGAATTTGGAGCTAAAATGACTAGAACAGCCACCCCACCACTCGCTCTTCTCGTATATATTCATACATTTTTTTTTTTAAGAAGGAAGAGTCTAAATGGTTGAAGAGAAAAGGAAAGATAATCAATAAACTGTTAGTCGAGATAGTAAACGATTTTATCCATATAAAGAATAGAAAACAAGTTTAAATATCAAAAAAACGTATTTATTAAGCTAGATGAAAATATTTTATGCTCTAAGTATTGAAAGGGGTTAATACCCTGATTAAATTTTAAAAATATAAGAAGAATTGAATAAGTGAGTATAGGAGATTTTTCAAAGAGACACTCATGGTAGAATACATGTCAAGTAACACATATATGTTGCTTTTATGGAGCATATGTGTTAAGATTCGCTTGGTATGGCTCCTTCCTCTCCTTTTCTTCCACACTAAGCTACATTTGTACATATAATCGAGCACAATCGCCGCATGCCCATTTTCCCATTATTTCCTTTAGTTCTCAAGCAACGTTTTATTTTTATTCATCACTACACAGCATGCCTTGCCTTCTATTCCGAATCATTTCTTCTCAGTTCTTGTATATTTACTAAAATCACTTTCAGTATATCTGTTCTTAAGATCGAAACCATGCCTGCCTGATTCACATGCTGAAAACGTTTTCATATGTGACCAAAATAATCTCTGTTTGACAAACCAAACGCTAATTATAAATAATTGTGTATTGTCCCAAAAAACAAAAAGGAATGTGCTGTAAATAATAAATGATGCAATTTATATATGTTAGACTTTAGCATGCATAAGAATATTTTGAAGATCCGATTAAATCAAGCTTCATACGTTTATTTTTTTAAAAAATAGATCGTCTCATGATTTTTTTTTTGAATTGCGATTTTGTTTGAATATAAGAATAATTTGAATTTCAACATGCAATATAGTACGGTTTATTCCCACTTCTCAGTATAATCATATATAAAGAATAAATTATTTTCATTTCGGAAAGAAGTATATATGGGAAGGTTAAATTGGTTTCAAAGTAAGAATAATGTTGAAAGAAGTAAAAAAGAGATGAACTGATGAAGTATACTTTGATAAAAATAATACACACATAAATTATAAAATTAGTGAATAACATAACAAGAGAATAAAGGATGAGAGAGAGATAGCTTGAGGTTGGCGTTGGCTTTTGGTATTGGTTTGTGGGTATATAATTTATTTATATATTTTAAATAGAATTTAATACTTTTAATATACTTTAGAGGGGTGTTGCATTACCTTTCTAGGCGTGGTTGTTTTTGTTGGACAATCCACCTTCCATTCCATTTTGGCTCCATCGTCTCCCCCACCCCCACCAGCACCATCTCTCCATTGTTTCACCAAGCAAAAGCATGGCTGCTCCAAAAAACTATAATTAATTAATTTTAACCATCAATATTCATTCAAGAAAATTTGGATTCAATGCTCGATCACCTACAACGATGTTAGATATATCACGTGTAAGGATGCTGAAATACAATTCCGACCATCGATATGATCATCAAAAGTAAGACCACTCGGTGCGTTTCATATGTATCATTTCAAATTAATTACGTCTTGCAATAACGACAGTACTGGCCAGAAACAGAAATAAGCCATGCTATTTGATGGTTAGGTTATAAAGAAAATCAAGGTGTCTTAATCAGCTTTAATAATGTCGTAAGTATGGACCCCACCCATTCGGCCTTTCTCTCTTGGTGGGTGCCATCATCATGCCAAGGCTTTGCATCATATATATACATATATATATGTGTATAAACATATATGGGCGCATGTTGCCACAGAACATGTTAATCAAAACCCATGTTTAATTTCTATACAACTAATTACACCTATACTACTAATTAAGCAAGGGGATTAACAATAGAGGATAAAGAAAAGAGTAGCCAAGAAAATTTGACTTGTTTGCTTAATTTAACTCCTTCTGCAACAACCCCCTCTCTCGTTTAATTTTCTCTTGGAGAATAGTGTTCTTGTCGTCATCAGCATTTGATTAATTAACACTTTGAAATTAATTTGCCGTATTGGTGATGTTCATGGAGGCGTGCTTAATCACATGACTTGGCCTGCATTTGTGGAACCATGCTGTCATCACTGAGAACAATTGAAGCAACTGTAAAATAAAGAAATAATAAACACAGCGGGGGAAGAGAGAGAGAGAGAGAGAGCGTGTTTGCATATGATGACAGGTCCGTTTCCAATCAAACCATATGATAAATATATGACAGACGAATCTCTTTCCCGAATATACTTGGGTGTTTATTTGCAAATAATTTGATTATTGACTTTGAATTAGATAATTTTTTTTTAAACAAATGACAAAAAATATTACATAATACATAATAGTGGCGGTGCCTTGCAGAGAATGATCACTGCTCTTTAATTTGTTCTCCTTCCTCTTGGTGTGTAGTCACCAGAGAAGCTTGAGCTACACACCTCGGGGATTTGATATTAATAGTTATCAGGTGTGGTCTACAACCACTAAGCTCAAGTCATGTGCAATATTTTAAAGGGAATTTGGGGAGTAAAGTGAGCATCATGATAAAATAACGCAGAGACGTGCGATGGAATTGCTTTTCTTAATAGACTAACTTATCTATATACGCATTTAAAAAATGAATAAAGGAAAATTGGCTGCTTGCTTTACATCACAATAGGTATGTGGTGTAGTTGTTTTAATTAGTGCCACCAAAAGGCTAGACCCAATGGGATTGGGAAGGGATTTGAATGGGGTTTGTTTATTGTTCCCTCCACTCCAAACAAGAAGGCATGAAAGTGTGCATATTATTATTTTTCTTATTTCCTTCTGAATTTAATAAGTTATTAGTGTCTATAAACCTGGGCGCCTATGGATCTTCTTATCTGCGCATAAGATCTCCTTCAGGTGATGAAATCATGGGTCTCACCCCCCCCCCTTTTGTTTTTTTCTTATTGGGTTCCTACCATACCCTGTCTGTTAACTGTACCCGCGTTCTCTCTCTCTCGTCGCCTCTCTCATTTATTTATTCATTCATCAATCACTTTACTCAGTTATAAGCTCCTAGATATCTGGTTTTCTTATTGAAGCCAATCCATATATAGCATTTAATTAAGAATTCTCTGTCGATTGAAACAAAATAATCAACTTGTAATAATTTTGAGGTGACCGACGTCGGGAATAGATTAATATCTGTCATACGTAGTACTTGGCATATATTTAAATCGCGTATAATTGTCGGGGGTTTTCACTGTTTTGTACGCAGTACTTGGGCTCTGCTTAACTTCATGATATCCAAATTTTAACTAGTAGTGGCAAAGAGAAGAAAATGAAACGAGAGAGAGATTCTGAGAATGAGAGATAAAAGGCCTGGCTTTCATAGGACGATACAAAAAGGACGGTAAGGTTGGTTTGTAAAAAGTTCGAGTCAGTGTACAAAAAAACAGAAAAGAAAAGAAAAGTTATTGAGTCAGTAGTGCTCTGCTCCCAGTAGTGTGTAAGAACAGAACCAAATCGCAAAGCATCTACCAATCAGCGGTGTTGGAAGCAGCGCGTGACTCTTGTACAGATTAAACAAAACAATTTTTTAACTTAAGCTTGGGAACAAAGTTACCCCCTAAGTGAACGCAAAGGTTAACAGTAACATATATACGATCTTGGTCTTCAAAAGAGTCACTTAATAAGGACAGCTGTGAAATTTTTTTCTAAAGCTGGGCTCTGTGATAATTAAAAGTCCTTTATAGCAATCGATAGAAAAGTTCAAGTGACATGTACATGCATATGAGATGGTTAATCATGAAGGAAGTTAAAGGGGCCAAACATTGATGACTATTTTGATGGGGAAGACACGAGCATGTACACACACACACACACACACACATATATATATTACATCAATGAAAAGGTATGAATAGTGTACTGTTGTGGCGGGGCCAACGGTTAGCTTTTTTACACTCTCCTAAAAACCCTAAAGGAGAAAGAAAGAAGCTCATTGATGATGGGGTTAACAAGGAGAAAGAAAGAACCAGTGTCAGGATGGCGGATGAATGAGTTTCAGATATATGATATGGCATGAGTGGGTCCCCCTCATCTTAAATCTGTATAATTCATACTTTGAACGGTCAACCTACAAATTATTGTTCAAAAACATTGGATACCATTAAATCCTTCTTCAATTCCGCTGCTCTTCTTTTGTTTCTGTACGCTCTCTCTCTCTCTCTCTCTTTTTGTTATACGTCTGCTGATGACAAAAATGCATCCACGTCAGATCCCTTCTTCCTCGTTCATTTAGTAGCACTACCGAAAAGTATGACTTATTTATTGCATACAGTACCATAATTAAGTAGAATTAGAAAGCAAAATAATAATAAACCGAAGTACCAGCATGGTAAATAAGTACAAGTGTCAATACGTGGTGGTGTGAGGGTATATTGGGAAATTTGGGACATGGAAGTGCATGATGATGGGATTTTCCCGGTTGGGACGATGGTAGATTCGTCCAGGGAAACGGGGACAAGGCCAACTAGCCTAACCAAGCTGGCTGGTTAGGTTTTAACCCGAGTTAATTGATCCCCAAAAATAAATAAAACACTGTTCACAAGGGTTATGATACAACCATCCACGGGGACCCGGAGATAAAGGGCTGAGTGTGTGAGCAAAGGTAATGCTTCGGTGTGCGCTTCATCATTGTACACTTATATACCCTTGCGTGCACTCCTCTGCCCTCACGCACGCACGTATGAATCAAGCTCACTGTTTTTATTTTCCTGTAATAATAATAAATTATTATTAATTATTAGTTCATCCACTTCAATCAGAGGGCATATATGTCATTGTCTTCTCTATATAATTCAACTCTCGTGCTCTCTTCTGGTTAGTCTCCGCTTTGACTGTAGCCATTTCACGCTTCCTCCCTTCTCTCTCCTTTTCAGCCTCACGCTGTAGTTGTCCTCTCTCCCTTCCCTCTCTCTATCTCTGCTTTCAGATTTGTCTTCTCTGATTTTCCTGCGGTTTCAACCTCGTCTCTAATCTGTAAGTTCTTCCTTTCCTGGCTTCTTTTGATGTTGGCTTATGTGTTTCTCCCTTGATTCCTTCATTTTTGGTTATTAATCAAAGATCGTTCGCTCGGCCTCTATTTAAGCCATGGAATTATCACTATTCTTGTTGAGTCTCAATTGCTTCATATGAGAAGAGCTCCGCAGAAGATTTCTTCCGGTTATTCCTCAATCTAGTCGTAGCCGACTTTTTCCTCTACACGCACGAGCACAAAATGTTGTTTTGATTCCAAGGAAATTTTGCTCTATTTCTCTCGGTCTTTTTTGTTTTCTATTAGTCGTATATGGCACAGAATTGGGTTAAATCATTGTGAAAATTGAACTGAAGTTTCATATTTTTCTTTATTTGGTTGCGAATTAAGCTGAATGGAAATTGCTTGCTTTCTTGAATATGTACTAACTGTGAAACAATTTCTGACGTTAGAACTCTGTTTCAGGTTACTAAGTAGGCTTGGGTAAAGCTGCGTACATTTGAGGATAAGGATACAACAGCATGCGGTGGGGGTTGAGTCTTTCTGTTGATGTATACCGCAAAGCTATTTCCTTGAACCTGTATTGCAAAGTGATTCTGTAATTTGCATCGTGCGATAAAAAAGAAAACCTTTCGATTTCTTCCGCCCTTAGTAACTCGCTCTAGTTTTCCATGGGATCCAGTTTTTTTGTTGTTGTTCCTTGCTATGTCCGTCAGATCAGCTGAAGGATAGCAACCCCACCTCGCAAATTCTTTTGTTCCGCTAGGTCTTAGTTTATCTTAAGCTCGCGTCTACTTGTTGCTTCCTTTTGTGTCAGTAGCTGTTACGTTTTCTTAGAGTATACCAGTTTCATCGTTATCTGTATTTCGGTGTTATCCAATTCTTCAATCACCGGTTCTCTAGTGTCGTAGTATTAGGCCTCAAGAAGATTGCCGTGCTATCATTTTCAAGGGTGGGAAAGTAGTTATGGTTTGCCAAGCAGCAAGTCAAACGAGATTTCGGGCACTGAAACATGAAAATGGAACTGCTGGGAGCTCCACCATTATAGTTAGAGTTATAGCGTGCTTTCAACCTCTCCGAGAATGCCAGGTATGTGGCAAAGGATTGAAAATATTAAGGAAACGTTTACAAAATAGTCTTCCTTGGGTTTTTTATTTTGGTTTTGAGCATTATGTTGTAGGAAAACATGAGCATCTATTGACTTTTATGTATCGTTGTTTTCCAGGCTGAATACTTCCGTCAATTGCTCAAACCTGTCACGTAGAATAGTTTTTCCTTTCTCTGTTTCGGTTAAACTGGTGCTAGTAGTTTTCCTTTACTTGTTCGTTGAAGAAACAGATAGTTATAGATAGTTCGTGTGCTGAAATCGTTTTCATTCAGGTATATCCTTCATTAGTATTCATTCACTGGGATATACTTTTAACTATTTCTCGAGTTAGTTGTTAATCTTGTTGTGTTTATTTGTTTTTTCTCCCTTGGTGAAATCATTAGGGGATTGTCCTGGTTGAATGGGAAAAGAATTTGGAACCTGGATGCCGCAGCTGCATTTTGATCGGCAATCACCCAATTTGAGTTCCTTTGGCGCTAGCCTTGACGTGGGGAAGCGAAATGATTCTGCGTGTATGAGCCCCGCTGGAATAAATATGATGCCTGAAAATTATACAATGCCACACTATGCACCCTCCATTCTACCACATTCGCAGTTAGGACAGTCTAATGAACCTTATGGTTGGTCCTACGGTTTACCTCAGTTTAGACAGGCATTCATGCCTGCTCCAAACTTCACTTGGGAGAGTAAGATCCCTGCTGGCCAGGAAAAAGGTATTAAGGAGGAAATTGCACCTGACAGGATACAGGGCTTCCCTAAGAAGCAGTTCATCGTTATTGACCAGACTGTCAATCAAACAACATTCGTATATAGTTCTGGGTTTGGAACTCCCATTGAGTGCCTTGCTTCTTGGCATTCAAAGCGGCATGGTCCTGACTATTTGAATGGGAATGAGCGTTCTTTTAGAAGAGATTTGAATAGTCTGAATGGACCCACTTTGACGGATAAAGTTGATAAAAATCAGGGAACTGAGGCCCAAAGTGAGATGCATGAAGACACAGAAGAAATCAATGCGCTACTTTACTCTGATAGTGACGGTTACTCCACTGAGGATGATGAAGTTACTAGCACAGGGCATTCGCCCAGTATAATGACCACTCATGATGACCAAGACTTCGTTTTGGGAAGCAATGAAGGAGTTGGTAGCTGCAATGAAGAAGTATGTAGCTCTGCTGGGAAAGCAAAGAAGCGGAAGCTGTCAGACGATAGAGCTTATGATGACCTACGGCTCATGGACAGTGCCAGTTCTCTGAATCTGAGTAGATCCTTAGATAATGGATATGATGCTGAATCAAGATGTTCTAGCGGCAGCAGTCAAGGATCAGACAACAAGAAGATGAGAAAAGAGAGGATAAGGGATGTTCTAAATGTTCTGCAAACCATAATTCCTGGTGGGAAAGAAAGGGATCCAATTGGGCTTCTTGATGAGGCGATATGTTGCCTGAAATCATTGAAACTCAAGGCTAGAGCTCTAGGGCTCCACGACTTGTAAGTTGAAGGATTTTTAGCTACTTGTATTGTTACCAAAGTGGCATGTTTCCATTAGATGCTCTGTTCTGGTCTATAGTGTTAGTCGTTGGAGTCTGTAGAATAAACAAGCTAAAAGTGGGGTTATGTGGAGTTCCCACTGAAGTGTGAATCGAATATCACGAGGGAATGAGGGTGTGAGCTCCACTCCTGAAGCCTTTTCCTCAATGGTTGAGTCGGAAATCTGGTGGTGGTTTGGGCGGTGTAATTCATGTAGTGTGTAAAGGAAGGGGGGAGGTGCTCAGCATATTATGGCGCAATAAAGGAAGTGTGAATCATTAGTCCATGCTTAGGGTTTAGAGAAAGTAAGTGGCACTCACAAAGGGCGTGGGATATGAGCTGTTTTGAATGAGAAGACTGATTATTTTCAGAAAAAGACCCCATAAATGAGAGTGCACGCCTCTTGGCCGATATGGGACCCCAGCCTTACTCCCCCTCTTTTTGTATTCTTGTCATGTTTAATCCTTTGTGGGTTTACCTTTTCTCTGATGTACTAATTCTCACCAGCGAAGCCCTCACCCCTTTTATGAGGCAACTTGAGGAGGGCCCCCTCATCCACAAAATTTCCACTTTGATGGCTGTGGGCGACACTGATATCTGTGTATGCTCTTGTATTTGATGTTGTGATGAATTTATTAAGATAGGGAGTCTCTGTTGTGTGTTGTAACTTGTTAAGAAGAGTGGACTGATGTAATCTTTGGTTGGATGTGTAGTTACGTTTGGTGTTACTGTTGTCTTTTAGCCTGTGTAGTTACGTCGCATGCACGCATTTATGATAGATAGGAGAAAGCGATGTGCTTTTTTACTTATTTTTGCATTTTACTTGATGATATAACAAAATTGAAGATGTCAATGAAAAGTGTTGTCTTTATTTCTCATCCAAGGGAGATGGGCGTGTGGGGGACCACGGAGTTGAATATTTTTTTTTTTTGTTATACCACGGAGTTGAATTATTAGTATAGAAGGTGGTGCTTATGTGTACAGTAGAGGCACGGGCCTGGATGTCTCTATGACGAAAGCATCCAAAGAATCTTGTACAGGGTCCGTATCTTTGAGGCTTCATTCCTGTGTGCCGTTTCCATTCCACAACACCATCGCCTCTTTCACGGTGGGATGCCACGCAGGCGGTCCTCTAACTCATCTCTCTCTCTCTCTCCCCAAGGTCAAATAATGGTCAACCGGCAGCTCTTCTCGAGCCCTACTACAGTTAAATTGGACCGTCCTCAAAATATGGATTATCCGCAGTACTATCTGAAAGTTCTATTCTTTCTTTGATTAGAAAACAAGATTTATAAGGAGAATCAGTGGAGAGGCAAATGAGGCTGGTCTCAATATTTACAAGCCTTTCTTTCGTCTCTCACTAGACAACGTGCTTGAGATGCTACGAAGCGTTCTCCAATTCTACCATGTTACCGGTTTAGTCCCTTTAGGCCCCCCTTCATTTTACTTTCCCTCCCATAAACCCTCCAATTAATTAGGTCGCAATATGGTTCTGGATTCAGCTTTTGAAATAAATACCCTCTCGTATGAAACCTCTCTCAAACGATTTTTGCGCCAACTTGTTTGGGCAGCATTCTACACCAAGATCTCGGATCAAACAAAAATAATAACATGAGTGATAGTCTACGTTCTCTAAGATTAAATAATTACTAAATATTCAATGAAACTATTATAAACTAGTTTCTTCTTTATAAAATGAAAGTAGTTATACAACTAAAGTTGGTATAATAAGGTTTGGGGAAGGAGAAGTTAGTAGCACGTCAGTTTTATAAAAGGAGAAGCTAAAAACGATTGATTTTTTTCCTACTTAATAATCTTATCAGTTTTTTTTTTGTTATAAGAGAGGGCTTAATGCTAAAAAAACTAATAAACTAAATTATAAGGGGATTATTTCTTAAATACTCAGAAGTAATAAGATTTCTTAAACGTGAATGGCAAGAGAGAATCTTATCAGTTGTTTTTTTTTGGGTACAAATCTTATCAGTTGTTAACTACATATTGTGTCCGCCATATAAGACCCAATACGAAAAGACTTCTGGCCCAACTTTTATACATGAATCCGTAATATCTGGCTGGGCTAGTCCAGAATCTTTAATAAGGATGGAAAAAACACTGATAATTTTTGTTTCAAGTAAAAAATTACATTAACCCATTCCATATGCTCAACTGACAAAAAAATAAAATATAAGATTATTTAAAACTTATTCGAGCATTGAGAGTATTATTTTATTATGATTTTAGTTATAGCGTTTAGGGAGGTATCCTAACTCTTGGGTGCATAGATTTACGCTTGAAGGTAATTAACGGCTCGTCTTACCTGATATTGGTATCGTTTAGGAGGAAGGGAGACTTCATCCTGCCCTTAGATCGTAGGTAAGTTCAACCCCTTTCTAAAGATTTTTTATAAAAAAAAAAAGTAAAAATTACATCAAGATTTTTAAATGACAAAATTTAGACAGTCAGCTTTATATATTTAAGGTGATTCTTTTCAATCTAATTAAGATATGCGGATTCTTTCATACATGATTTATTCTATAACAAAATCTTGTTATTAACATTAATATTTTGAAATACACCTGTTCTAATTTAATTAGAAAGAAAAGTGTATTAATTAAATATATAAGATATCGTGTAGGGAATTCTTCTCATTTTTAAACATCCTTCTTAAGGAACCATTAAATAAAATTTCAAAACTTATCAAATTAACTGCTATATAACTATTAAATTTAAATTTTCATAAATTATATTTTTCAAATTAAAAAATTTAATACCAATGCGTTTCGGCATTCCAAATTGGATGAACGACGCTTAGATATCACGCAACACCGCCACTAGGGTACTCCTCATCCTATATTAACACTGCTCGTTAGCTATGATGCAACGCCAATTATAATTTTCTTCAAGTTTTCCGTGGAAAAGGAGAATTTCAGCAAGTTTCTACACCCCTCCCCTCCGGCACACTTACGAGGCAAATAACATATATATATATATATATATATAGTGGCAACAATTGCAAAAATTTCTATTAATCAGAAAAACAAAACGCAGGAGCAATGAGCTGATGGGAGGATTATAACCGCCTTTTTGCGATTGATCACTGCGATATTCGAGTCGATCGAGTTGGTTTCATTTTCTGTGATCTCTCAAAGCTTTGGCAATGGATTGGATTCCTTATCACGACGGCAACATATTCAATTTGCTCGAGACTCGAAGCCTCTATAATCGCCTAGTATTTTCCCCCCTTCAATATATTTTCTAAATTTTGAAAGTAATTTTGAGCTAGAAGCTAGCACGGAACTTTTAATTTACAATACAGTGGATGATAAACTTGTATGCGTGAATTTATTCGGTCGCAACTTATCTGAAACTTGCATGTCCTTTTGTTCTTTGGGGGTTAGAGGGAAAGGAGCGGAATCGTAACTGGAGTGAGTGTCCGTCTTAAACTAAGAAGCGTCAAGAATCCCGACGAATGCGTTGCTTTTCTTAATTTTCCTGGAAAACAGAAAGTAGAAGTTTCGCTTTTAATAATTTGCCTAGTTGCTGCTGGGCAATTCAGTGGCCATTTTGTTAAAGAAGGAAGGTTTGAGGTAGTGAAGTGAAATGTACATGATCGTGATTCGGGGTCAGGGTTTGATAGGCTTACAAAAGCAAAGGAAATGCCTTACTTAGAAGGCTGTCTGTGATGGACGTGAATGCATTTTTTCGGGGTTTGAATGAGCTATTTAACTTGTAGGGACATGTGATTATAGAGTTAAGAACGGCATATAATTTTATGTATGTTTCTTTTGAAACTTGAGGTGAGAGATCAGACTGTTTTACGTGTCAAATGCTTTCCTGATCGCTATGTACAATTTTAAGATCAAATATTAGAACTTCAGAATGACCTGTTCAGGCAACGAATCCTTGCTATTTGTGTTTGCTTTCACCGATCATATCATGTGATAATGTGTTATACCATGTGTGGTCATGACTGTGGCTGTTCTAAGAAATTGTTTTTATTGTTTGTTTAGGATGTTAATCACAGGCTGCAGATGCACTCCTCATTGGTTCGGAGGCTTTCTCTAGAAAGAGAATTAGAGGTTGGTTTGATGCTTGTTTTACTAGGATATAATGGAACGAAAAAATTCCTGGGAAGATTCCACCGGTTATTATTTATCATCTATGGATAATATAAGTGTTATAAATAATTACAGTTACAGTAGTCAGTTACTATCTGTTACAGTAGCCTATAAATAGTAGGGAAGTGTACAGATGACAAATGGAATAAGAGTTACATTGAGTTTTGATTGATTACCTCTCTGTTTTCTTCGTTAATCTCTTCCTTTTCTCTTCTTCTGCTCATTCTTCTATTTTCTCTTCTGTTATCATTCTTTCTTCCCTCTTTCGGATTTCTTTCTGTTCCTTATTTCCGGTTCTTTTATCATTCTTGATCAAGAACCGCACCAATAAGTGATTCAGTTGGTACTTGATACTTGGAAGTGAGATGCATATCATTGAACTGGCTCTGTATAAAGGGAGATGAACTGATGAAGCAACACTGTATCTTCAGAAAGCCTATCTGGAAATATGAAACACTTGTATCATTGACTCTCTTCCAGCGCTTCTGGCTATTTGGATCATCTGATTTGCAATTTTTTTGGTTGATTTTGGTGTACTGGAAATTCATTTTCTTATTATTCAAACAGGGCCATCGTGGTTGTGTTAATGCTGTGGCTTGGAATTCCACTGGTTCACTGTTGATATCTGGATCAGATGACACACGGGTATGGTAAAATATTTTCTATTGTCATTTGTACTTGATCATATGTATACGACTGTAGTTTAAATATAAAACAGAAAAAAATAAGATAATACTAGATACAGATTGTTCCATAAATTCTTGAACTCATGCAATCTTATCGGGGATATGCAAATAATATTTTAATAGGAAACATAGTAAATAGATTTATTCCCTTTACGTGGGGATTAGGTGTGACTTGTAATAATTCATAAGGCATTGAACATTTGTGTGAAGCAAATGATGTTACCTTGTGTTTCCCCAACAAGTTAGTCTTGTCTTTGGTGCAATAGGCATTGAATATTTGTGTGAAATGTTGCAGATCAATATTTGGAGCTATGCAGGTCGAAAGCTTTTGCATTCAATTGACACTGGACATTCCGCAAATATATTCTGCACTAAGTTTGTACCTGAAACTTCTGATGAGCTTGTGGTGTCTGGAGCGGGAGATGCTGAAGTAATGTTATGATACATTAAATCTTTGTGGTTTTTGCCATTTGAATTCTTACATTCATATTTTGTTTTGGCAGGTTCGGTTATTTAATTTAACTCGTTTAAGCGAGAGAGGAGATAATGCCATTACACCATTAGCACTTTACCAATGTCACACTAGAAGAGTCAAGAAGTTGGCTGTAAGTCCTGTGGCTTAGAAAATCCTGAAATAGCATAATTTCAATATGATACATAAATTGGGGTAAAGGAAATTTAACATATGCCCGGTGGCCTAAAAATATCCTTAATAGCATTGTTTCAATATGATCCATAAATTGAGGTAAAGGAAATTAAATATAACCTTTGTTGGAATATCAGGGTTGATCTGATTCCTTTGAGTTCTTATGTCTTCTATGCTCCTTTTATTGTAGGTTGAAAATGGAAACCCAAATGTGGTATGGAGTGCCAGCGAGGATGGGACTCTGAGACAGCATGACTTTCGGGAAGGCACATCTTGTCCTCCAGCGGGATCTTCTCACCAAGAGTGCCGTAATGTTTTGGTAAGAAGTTTAATATAGTTTTAAGCAACCCTTCCTTTTCTTTGAAAAAAAATGTAATTGGATATCCAATACCATATGAACAGGTGGATGTTTGGGTTGAAATATCTGATATCATCTAGTAATATGTCTGTCAGTCTGTGCTAGAGTAAGAGAGTCACTATTAAGAAAAGGAGTTTCTGCATCATCTATAATATATGAAATTGTCAATGAAAACTTCAGTTGTATCTCTTGTAAATTGGTTTATCTGCTATCAAGATGTGTTGATCTCACTAATTGAGCTCAAATGGCAATTAAAGTATTCTCAGAGAATGGTTTGAGTAGCTAGTTCTGTAAGTTTCCTCAACTGATTGTTTTTTGAGGTATGCCAACTATATTCTTTTTCCCGTAGAATACCGGTGTATCTGAAGGTTGGAGGAATCTATCAAAACTAGAACCTTAGGCATAATCATATGCTGAAAACTGTTCGTTTTGCCACTTACAAATTGTACATTTTGTTAACTAATGATTTGATAAGTTTCTCTTGCATGGGAAATTATGCAAACTCATAATTTGAATGTTTCTTCAATCCTTTCGTCTCCTGGTTGTTCAAATTATCATGATTTATTGGTTATGTAAAAGATTATAATAGAACTATTTATGTGCCTTGCTTGTAAGTGGTCCAAAGTTTGGTGATCCTTGCTTGTCCCATCTCAGTTAAAAATTAAGTTTCAACACAAAGTATGATAAGGTGCTTTATTCACTTTTGAAGCCTAAGGAGGTCTTTTGTGTCTTGCATTACATTTACACGTGGGAACCATGACTAATAATTAGTTTGGGAAATCAATAATGAGAACTTTATGAGCAGTTCAATACTTGAGATCACAGGTTTCTGCATTCAGTTTTATGATATTCTCATTTGGCCGTCTCTCAAATCTTTTGGAGATTAAATTGCTATTAGACAGATGATGGTTAGGGATGTCAAGAATAGTAGAATCTAGTTATTTGGCTTTTCATTTTTCACTAAAAATAAGAAAAATTATAAATTATTAGTTATTGTTCGCTAAAGCTGAATTCCTTGGAAATTCTTTAACCTATGTTTTTTAATGCTTGATGTCAGCTTGACTTGCGTTGTGGAGCTAAAAGGTCACTGGCTGATCCTCCTAAGCAAGTCCTCGCTCTAAAATCTTGCGATATTAGCTCTACTAGGCCACATTTGCTCCTTGTTGGTGGGAGGTGAAGCTTCTGGTGATTTTTGTTTTTTTTTTGGTTAGTTTAACCCCATTTTTATATTTCAAACCGGTATCCGTTTCTTTGTTGCTTGCAGTGATGCCTTCGCACGTTTATATGATAGAAGGATGCTACCACCTCTCAGCTCCTGTAGGAAGAGAATGTCACCACCTCCTTGCGTCAATTATTTCTGCCCGTTGCATCTTTCTGACAGTGTAAGTTCTTTGGTACCTTGATTTCTTATATGTGTTTCCAGCATTGATAAACGTCATATTGTTCATATTTGTTCTGAAAAAGCATATATTTTTTTGAACTGTTTAGAAAATATTTCATGTAATTTGAAAGAATTTGCTTAGATAAAGATATTGAAGTCTTGAATCTTCAGATTTTTTTTTATCGCAGTCCTGTCAAACGTGTTTTTAGTATATACTCAATTCCATTGCCTCTTTTTGCCCCTTGTGATGTGCCTTTTCTTTTGGGTCATGATTGTTGGGGAGAGGATTTTCTGTTCTGTGCATGTTTCATCACTTATGCAGAACAAAGCAATAAATTGGAGATTTCTTTATCTTTTTTAACAGGATGTATGTGGTTAAATTTTGTTGATGATCGCAGTGTAGTACTTGCCTAAAGTGTTGTTAGTAGTGGATCTCATGTTAAATATAAGCATTATCAGTAGCTTTTCAGGTATTTAGGTGATATCTACATCTTTTCATTGTCTTAATAGATGTTATAATATTGCACTTGATTTATCGTATTTTTTCATCTAATGTTTCCTTCACGTGTTTTGCGCTGGTAAGTCATTTTGCTACTTTAAGCTAAAAATGATGTTATAGCTCAAATTTTGTCTTCTTTCTTCTAGGGACATCCAAGCTTGCACTTAACTCATGTTACATTCAGTCCCAATGGAGATGAGGTTCTCCTCAGCTATAGTGGAGAGCATGTTTACCTAATGAATGTAAACCTTGGTATAGCTGTTTTCCTTAAACTCTTGTTTGATTAAATGTTAAATGCAGTATAGTTTTTTCATCTGAAAAGGTAATACTAAAATATCAATATGTTCTTTGTTTGTTGACATTTGATTTGGCCAAATTAATAGTACTTTGAATTGAATTTGAATGCCCCTTACACAGAGTGAAGGGTTGCCATAGATGGGGGAATAAACTATTCTTGCGTGCTATTATCTTAGGTCATTTTATCATGTTTTCTATCGTTGCAATTTTTAAGTTACATATGAGTTTATTAATGGAATGAAAATGCTATGTAGTATTTGTTGAGAAGCACAAGTATTCAAGCTATATATCCAACTTGAAGGAGAGTGTTGAGATGTGCTAGTTTATAATTAATTATTAATTAATATTATGTTTTGTTAGTTATTTAATTAATTATCCAAAATTAATTTTGGATATTATTTAGGATCAGATTTGAATATTAAATTATTATATCTTAAAAGAATAAAGCTGAGATATTAAGATTATGATAGATTCTAGGTTTAGCCTATTAGTTTATATTTTTACTTGTATAAATGCTTATTTGTATTCTCATTCATTCAAGGGATTAATAACATTTTGAGGTTTCCTCTACCTTTAATCCTTCAAATTTTCACATAGTATTAGAGTAGGAATATTAAATCTTGGTTAAGGTCTCGATGAAGAAGAAGAAGAAAAAATCAAGCCTAAAGAGAAGGCATGCCTTCAAAAAGTTAATCTTTTCCTTCAAGTTTATAGAAGTTGCCTGACTTCACTCAACATCTAAAAGCACTCTCTTTATGGTGCAACCCATGTGTTCTCATCAACTATGCTCCAAGTTATGGGTTAAAACTGATTAGTGTTAATCACTTAGTTACTAGATGATCCTAATTCTATATAAAGGGTCGTAATCTATAGGTTAAGAGTGTGGGATAGTGACATCCTCACCAGTCACCAAAATGAGGAAGAGGGTAACTTGAGTCTTTTCTCACAAAATCTCATAGATTATGGGATTAGTTCATCTCCCTCAAGTGAGGTTAGATTGGTGTGTAAACCTAAGTGGGTTACCAAGATTATATGAGCATGTTGCTCTTGAATAATACATATGATGGAAGAAGGTAACTTGGGTCTCTTTCTACAAAATCTCATAGATTATGGGATCAGTTCATCTCCCTCAAGTGAGGTTAGATTAGTGTGTAAATCCAAGTGAGTTACCTTGATTGTATGAGCATGTTGCTCTTGAATAATACATATGATGGAAGAAGGTAACTTGGGTCTCTTTCTACAAAATCTCATAGATTATGGGATCAGTTCATCTCCCTCAAGTGAGGTTAGATTAGTGTGTAAATCCAAGTGAGTCACCTTGATTGTATGAGCATGTTGCTCTTGAATAATACATATGATTCTTCATCAAGTTCCTCTTTTGTAAATGTTCTTGTCAGACATCTAACAATGATATTCTTCGTCAAATTCGCAACTTTGTCTTAAGATCCAGATTCAAGATCCAGATGCTTTGTCGTCAGATTCAGTTTAGTGGTCACTATTAGTTTAAGGATTTAAAGTTCTGGTTCTTCTATAATGATGCTGTTCACATCCAAGCTGCCTCTCAGCTTGAGGGGGAGTGTTGAGAAGCATAAGTATTTAAATTGTAGATCTAGCTTGAGGGGGGGTGTTGAGATGCGCTAGTTCATAATTAATTATTAATTAAAATTATATTTTGTTAGTTATTTAATTAATTATTTAAAATTAATTTTGGATATTATTTAGGCTCATATTTGAATATTAAATTATCATATCTTAGAAGAATAAATTTGAGATATTAGGATTATGATAGATTCTAGGTTTAGTCTATTAGTTTATATTTTTACCTATATAAAAGCTTATTTATATTCTCATTCATTCAAGGGATTAATAATATTTTGAGGTTCTATCTACTTTTAATCCTTCAAATTTCCACAGTATTACTATAAGTGGGTTAGTTGAACAAAATTTGAAGTGGGATTTTTTTTTTGAATTGATCCACAAGAGGTCAATTAATCCTTTTTTGGATTCAATAATGTGACGTGATTCCTTAATCTTTGGGATATGTTGTGACTTATTCTATTTTTGGCTGTATGGCCCCACATATTTTTGCAAGCCTAAGTAGCCAATTGTATCATTTTGATTCTTCCATGAGAATACCATAAAGTGGAACCCCCTTCTCAAAATCTTGTTTTCCATGCATTTATTACCCCGCAGTTTGGCTTGCTTTGATGAACTGGTATGTTTATGTTATACCTGACGTGATCGTTACATTAATAAATTCCACTCTGCTAGCTTTCTTTCTTTCTTTTTAGACTATACAAGTTGTTGATAACTTGCATAACAATAATATGCAGCCGGAGAGAATGCAATGCAATATACTTCAGGAGATAATTTGAAGCTAATGAATTATTCTCCAACAATTGATGGGGTGGAATTGCAGCATCCTGTCTTCCCAAATGGTTTTCCTATTAAAAAGAATGTTGCAGCTCAGGTATCATCAGTACATGCTTGTTTGATTAATTTAAGCACAATACTTAGAATGAAATTTGGTGGAGAATTATCCAAATATGAATACTTTACTGTAATTTCTTTCCATCGCACTTGGTTGAGTGATGGGCACCCAATTGGGATGGGGAATTCTCCACCAAATTTAATTCTAAGCATTTTACTTAAATTATGCAGATATTAATACTTCGCTGTAATTTCTTTGCATCGCACTTGGTCGATTGATGGGCACCCAAGTGTGATGGGTAATTCTCCCTAAATGTCTAGCTATTGGGATAACCAACTCATGTTAGCTATTATTGGTTTCCATCAAATGGCCCATCTAAAGAGTTGACATCCTGATGGCTACCCTTTAAGATACTTTACTTGGTGACACTTCTCTCAGCTTCCTTGTTAGCTAGAACCCTCTGCGAATAGACCTTTTGAAACTGCCAAACCGCCAATTTTTATACCAATTTATGGGCACTTGAGTAGAATGCATCCCTCCTCTAAAAGCTAGCTGTTGAAAGGGGAGAACCAATCTACTTAAATACCTTATAAAGTATCTTAAATTAATTAATGAATACCTTATAAAGTATCTTAAATTAATTAATGTGCGATTTAGGCATCTCATTCTACCTTGATCTCCAGCATTGAGTAATTGGAGTTTTCAGCTTGACAAGTGCAGGGAATTAATTCAATTTGCCAAGCGATCCTTGGAGGAAGAGAAATCTTATTATGGAATTGAAGCATGTAATGAAGTTTTGGATGGCTATGGTGATATTGTTGGGCCCACACTCAAACATGAATGCCTGTGTATCCGTGCTGCATTGTTGCTGAAGGTTCTGTACTTCTTTTATTGTTAAGCTGTATCATGTCGTTTGGTTTCCCCCCAAATTTCTTACGTATATTGAGTTTCTTTTTCCATTAACTTCACAATGTATAATTTTACATAATTTCCTTCACCATCCAGCGGAAATGGAAAAATGATGCTCATATGGCCTTAAGGGACTGCTATAATGCCAGAAAAATCAATAATTCATCCTATAGAGCTCTTTACAGTGCTTCAGAAGCATTGTCGCAGGTAATGTGGTTGTATGTAACTGCTGTTTTGAACCTCTAGTTTGAATCTCTAATGTGTCATGATATGTTCAGATTGTCTCTGCATATTAAGCTTCTTATTAAAATATGACCTGGTAGTGGAGTTATATAATTTAAATTAAGATAAATGATTGTGTGTTTAAATTAGATGCCAGTATTTGGTTCTTTTATTGAGAAGCCAAATGGTAGAATCAGCACATTGAAATTTAAATGCAGATCAGAAAAGGTCAATGTTATTTTCAGAGACGTGTTCCAGCAAAGGCTAGAGTCGCCTTGTGTGAACTCTTAGCTCTTGTAAATTTTATTGAATGGGTCATGTGAATAAATAGATACAAGGTTTAAGGTAGTAGTGGAATAATCTCTGATATCTAGGAGTAGACTTGTTAAAAATACTAATGACCTAAATTTTACTTGGAGAACACATCATAATTATTTCCTGATGTTATTTAATATCAGTTGGGTAGACATAAAGAAGCTTTGGATTTCGCTGTTGCTGCTCACTTGTTGGTCCCATCTGCACCAGAAGCTGCAGAAAGAGTGGAGAATGTAAAGAAGGATATGGCTTCAGGTGTGTCTCAGATTGTTTTGCATGTGTACCGTAATCATGAAGAACTTCACCCCAAATTTCACTCTGCAACTGCGATGTTTTTCCCGTGCATGCAAAGTTGTTGATATCTCAATTTTACACTTGCATTAGTTGGTAGTGAAGTTTGATTGACCCCTTTCACCTACATTTACATTTACCAGCTGAAGCTGAAAAAAACAATAAGACAAATGATGGAACATCAAGATTTGAAGGTCGAGGTGGAAGAATATTATCATTGAGTGACATACTCTATCGAGCAGAAGTTAACAGTGATGCTTCACAAGATGGTCCAAGATCTGACAGAGATGATTCTGATTATGATGAGGAATTGGACTTGGACTTTGAAACATCAATGTCAGGTGACGAGGGACGTGATGTTGAACCCAATATTCTTCATGGGAGTTTAAATCTTAGAATCCACCGAAGAGGTGACTCAAGAGAAAATGCTGGTGTAAATGGCTCATGTGAATCACCCTCGTCGTCATCATCACAGAATGATAGAGCATCTTATAAGGTTTATGTTCATGCCATCCATTTTAAACTGATTATTGTTTTACCATCAATGTGTTCTCTGAAAAGTGCCAATTATTGACCCATGGGTTTAATGGTGGGTTCAATGTTTTTTCAAAAGGGAAAAAAATATTTTGATTCCTTTCTATCTGTTTTGGAGTAACTAGATCCTCTTCAGTATTGCCCTGAGTGCAGTAGCAGAGAAAATGACAATTTGTGAGTCTGAACCCCCCTGTCGACTCTATTATCTTTCCTATCCTCTTTCTCCTAGTCGGCAGCCTCAATTTACTCCTGAGAGGATCTGAACTTGGGTTTTTGGAACGCGACAGTCTTCCATTGAAATGTTCTGTGGAAAGGGAAGAACAGATCAACCTTCAGGTTGCGAAGACTTTTAGAACCTAAGACCTTTTCATGCGCTTTAGATATAGGCTTCATTCGTAAGACCATTTAATTGCTTCATATAGGTGCTGTTATTCATATGTTGCCCTGCTGCTGCTGCTTGTTTTTTTTTTTTTTTACTCTACAAATTACTTACTATTCCAGCTCATTTTTGCACCCTTTTTTAATGAATCAGCCTGAAGCAGCTGTTGATATGAAGCGAAGATTTGTTGGCCACTGTAATGTTGGAACTGACATAAAACAGGCGAATTTCCTCGGTCAAAGAGGTATGCTCATTTGTAATTTATTTCATGAAAGCGAGGATGGCCCCTGGGAAGATCTCTATTGTAATTTAATGCCAAAGACAGGAAAACTGTTTCTTCTCTTTTCTGTTTCTATAGTTCTGTTACATGGTAATGCTGTCTTGTTGAAGTTCTGTAAGACGTATATAATTGTACTGGAAAGAATTTTCTTTCACCGTGCTTGATGTATTTTCCTATACTAGCAATATGACATATGATTAATCTGATTTAATGTGATTGTAGCATCTTTTCAAGCGATAAAATTGAGATGAATGCCATACGGATGATTTTTTTCCTTGTTATTTCTAGGTGAATATGTTGCCAGTGGAAGTGATGATGGAAGATGGTTTATTTGGGAAAAGCAGACCGGTAGACTCATAAAAATGCTCAACGGTGATGAAGCTGGTAATTTTGTTTTCCTTACTGAAGGGTTTGGGATATTAGCGCTCTCTTATTCTGAGATAATTTGTTTGTCCTTGCAACAGTTGTAAACTGTGTGCAGTGCCATCCATATGATTTTGTTGTGGCAACCAGTGGTATTGATAGTACTATTAAGGTGAGAATCATGGTTCTATGATGAATGTTATCTTTTTGGTTGACTATATTTATCTTTGAAAACTGGTGGCGTTGCATTGTCATAGATATGGACTCCGAATGCACCTGTTTCATCTCCTGTGGCTGGTGGGTCAGCAGGACCAGAAACTGCTGATGTGTTGGTTGCTATGGAGAACAATCAAAGAAAATTACGTCGTAATCGTGATTCCATCCTGTAAGCTCACTGAATCTTCTGTTTGATATCGGAATATTAGTGGCTAGTGGCTTTTACAGGTACTAGCATGCATGTCAATCTGCTTAGTGACAAAACTCTATTGGCACTAAACAAATAAGAGTTACAAGCTATCCTGTCCGTTGATGTTTCCATACACCTCATGGGGCACAATTTATTTAGGTTATAATTCATCTACAAAATCATTGTGTTTGTTGCAGACCGTTTGAGCTTTTAGAGCCATTTAGAATGCAGGAGTTTCCTGAAGGATCATTGCGATTGCGTCCATTTGAATGTGCCCAAAGCTAATAATTCTCTGGGTTATCCAGCTGGTAAGTACTGCAATTTTCTGTTCTTGCACGTGTTAGTAACGCAACATAGCTGATTTTCTTATCTGGCCAAATTGAAATATGATGCCGTGTTAGCCCAATCCTTCTTGCCTCCTTTTTTTCCTGCTGACCAAATTGAAATATGATCTTGCTACACGTGTACATCATGGAGCGATACTGATTTGTGATATGGGTATCCAACACAGATGGGAGGATAAGAGGCGATCAGCTGCAGAATGAACTCCAATCCAACTATGCAATGCATTTTAAGGGACCAACAGAATACGTTGTTGGATTGAGAATAAATTATGGCTGCATTCCCGGATTAATTTCCCAGTACATTATTCTTTTCTTTATTTTTTGATGTATAAAATTATTAGTTACAATGGCCGCTGATGCTACTGTTTATGATCTTGTATAGTATGAGGCGGTCTCGGTATTGTAAAGCTGTGTATATAAGACGAGTCAAAGAAGTGGTTTTGCAAGTTATTAAACGAGGGTGTGGGCATATAATCATGGTTCATGCCGCCAAGACCTCTCGAGCTGTTGTTTCTTGTCGTATTTAAATTTGAATATTGCTTGTTCCGGTTGCTTCCTTCCCATGACTTGGGTAGCCGGGGATTAGGTAATATACATGAGCAGTCAGGATCTGGTTTCATGAGTTTCTAAAATCATTTTGGAAGAATGAAAGCACGAAAGCTAAGGAAGATTAATATGCCTTTTCGGTTTTCCATTCCTCCAAAGGTTAAATTCCTAACAAGGCTATATCTCTATTTTCATGTTTCCTTAGATATTATCATGAATGGGTGACAGCCTGAAGCGCGATTTTACTTTTGCTGTGTTTTTTTTTAAATATGAACTATATCTGTTGTCACGATATCTGAAATCGTGATATCGTACGTACACTGGTAATATATACTAAAGTGCTCCTGAGCTTGTGATTAGTTATGTGTATAGAAATGCACGTCAAAGTAGCAACAGATAGATCTGCTACGTTGCCAAAATGGATGGGGACACAGACCGGAAACGAATGCAGAGTGTGAAGCGTGGGAGGAACAAGATGGCAGGGGGAAGGGTGTCAAGTGTTCTCAATTTGAAGGCTAGATCTATAGGTTCAATTGATAAAGTAAAAAAATATGATTATTTAGAACGTATTTTACTTTTTAGAAATATTATTTTATTATAATTTTAGTTACGATATTTAAGAAAATATCTTAATTCTTAAGTACTTAAATTTACGCTTTGGTCTTATTGATATTAGTTGGAATTTTAACTTTTTTAAAAAAATAATTGAAGGCTAGGATTTAACATTATTGACGTGGCTGTGATACATTGCACCTTACGAGAAGCAAAATGCACGTGCTCTCTGCAGGCCACGTCGTTCCGTGGCACCCATCATTCATTCAGTTTCCACGTTTACAATGTGCTTCCACAACCAAAAACCACACCACCCCCGTCCCCCGGGGGGGGGGGTTGTTAAATCAATCAAATAGTGGGCTATGCCTCCTTTTGGTTGCCTTCCCACTTGGAACTCTAATTCCCCATTTTGTTTCCCTCTCTCTCTCTCTCTCCCCCCACCCACCTTTTTTAGCTTAAGTACCCCCCTGCTCAACTGGTGCCGTATATATATCACATATAAGAGAGAAGAAAAGCATCCTCTCGACCCGCATGCATGATTCTGAAAATGAGACCACCGCACCCATGAATCACTAGATCCGGTAGGGAAGCAAGTGATGACATTAAATTTAATGACAAGATGTTTCACAATCTGCATATATACCACAAAATATAAAAATTGATCATCGTAAACCAGTACTCAGTTAAGGAGCAATATGAAACCACTTTAATCCGAGTGATTAAAGTCAAGTAAAAAAAGCAAAGTTGGGGTTCGGAGATGAAAGTGATGGGCAAAAACACGAGGGACGACGAATGAGGATAAGATAGGAAGAAGGAGCATTGTATTCTGAAATGCGGGGTATTTACAAGACCCGTAGAGTTAGGGGCAACATTCATATGTTGACACATTTTAGATCCTCCTCGTTCCCATCCCTCTAACCAATATTCTGCTCCATACCCAACCCTAGCCTTCCTTCCTCATCTACGATGAGTGGGTCCTACTTTTGTTACCTTATTAATAAACCCTTTTTCAACCAAAACAAAAAAGAGGGGACAGATAGGGAAGGAAGGACGTAGCAATCTGTGGCTGTGATTATTATAAAAAGGCGACACGAAATTGCAAAGTGTAGGCATATTAAAAAACAAACTTGGCAAACACGGCCACACGGAAACTCCGGCCCATCTATTTATACATATCCCCTACGCAACTCTCCAACTTGGTTTTGTGGCCTTCCTCCTCACTCCTCTTCCCCTATTTATCTCTTCCCCCCCCCCCCCCCTCTCGTCCAGCGACGATACATCTCAGCATGGCCATCAAACGCAGTGACGCCGCCATCCCAGAGTGTTGCATGTGCGGCGATCCTGGCTTCTCCGATCAACTCTTCCAGTGCAAATTCTGTCATTTCAGATCTCAGCACAGGTTCCTTCCTCCTCCTTTTTTCCCTTCGATCTTCCCTTCGTTTCAGGGTAATTGATTTCTTGATTTTTGCAGATACTGCAGTAATCTGTACCCCAAGGCCGGGACTTATGCTACTTGTAATTGGTGTCTGATTCAGACCGACCAAATCGCTGACAAGTCCCCCAATTCTTCTAATTCCTCTTCGTCTTTTAAGGATAACGGCGGCAACAGCCCCGGCGAGAGCCGACACAAGAAAACGAAGAGCGGTACTGATCACGCCGGTGCTCAGTTTATTGGCAGTAAGAGGGCAATCCAACTGAACAAACCCCTCCTCAAGAAACGGAGATCTCCGGAGGCGAAATCGCCGCCACCCACATCGCCGCCGGTACTGGTTTCGACCCGCAAGAGGATCATCACGAACTGCGATTTAGAGGAAAGGCTGAGGAGGACTAAATCGGAGGTGATATCCAACAGAAATGACGGGATCATCCCAAAACAGGTTTTTAGGAACAAGGTCAGGAGGTATAAGCTTCTAGACGAGGTAATCAGTTAAATATCAAAACCAGTTTTTATCAGAGAAGAAAACAGAAAGCGCCCCATGATTCCTGTTCTCTTGCGGGTTTTTTCTTTCTTCTAGTTTCTCCCAAATACAATCAATGTACAGAAACACAGTTGAAGTGAAAAGAGCCATATAACCTTTCCGTTTTGTCTCCGAAAGTCACCATAATTAGCAAGAGAGAATGGAATTGCAGTAATTGTATAAATGGGACGGCATCTTGATTGGAAAAGAGAGAAAGCAAAGCATAAATAAGCAAAAAAGTGGTAAGCATTATTAAGAGTGAGTGATGGGAATATATAAATTGGGAGTAAAACTGAGAGGGACAATAATGGACGTGGCCATAAGGATTGCCCAGGAAACACGTCTTTGCATGCGAAAAAGTCACAGAGAGGGATTTCGTGAAGTCGCTGGAAGCATCTACGTACGCAACTTCAATTCTTTCAATCTCATCATCTTCAACAGTAGGCGCTTTTAACTGGTGGCTTTTGGGTCTTTTGAGTCGGCGACACGCAGAATATATAATCAATCAGTGACTGAATGAGAGAGAGAGAGAGAGAGAGAGAGAGCTTCTCTGTTGAACTTTACACCAGTCGCTACGATTCCATATATATGCTTTCGTTATGCTTTTGCGCATTCAGAATATTTGGGTGTTTTGAATGGGAGGGCCTCCGATTCCTAGGAAACAATGGGATGATGATCAACGTGCGTGTGTGCTGTGGGGTGGGGGAAGCTCGTTTTATGAAGGCTATGGATTCAGTGGAATAAGTTGACTTGGGAAAGTGCGTGTTGAGAATCACCCTTTTAACTTTTCGTCTTTTTTGGGGGGCCTCATAAACAAATGCAAAATCCCAGGTTCCACGGCGCATATATATTGAATTAATGATTATACCTACTTGGGTTCTTGTCGATAGACACCGGACCGGATTGTGACGACTCATAAGTCTTACATTGGATAGATGAGGGGTAGGTCCTAGCTATATAAGTGTGACGCTGCACACCCTGTACAACCGATTTTATGGGGAGAGGGTAATGGCCACGTGACAAGTGGTATCAGAGCCGACCCGACCCGACTCCGATGTCTCGCCAAGCGCCCTCGGGGTGCGGGGTAGGCAGGGGGCCCCACTGTGACGAGGGCGCACAGGATTGAGTGGGGGAGAGTGTGACGACTCAGAAGTCCCACATCGGATAGGTGAGGGGTGGGTCCTGGCTATATAAGCGTGGCGCTGCACACCCTGTACGAACCGATTTTATGGGGAGAGGGTAATAGCCACGTGACAGGATGCTTATCCCTACGATAAGATTTAAACTGTTAAAATCAAATTAAATTTAATATTTTTAATTTATAATTTTTTTAATGATAAATTTGTTTTTGAATAAAGTGACGGCTATAAAATTATTTTTACTTTTAATTTTATACCTATTAAAACAAAAAATATTAAAATTTATTTATATTAAAGCTATACCGTACAATTGATGAGCCCGGGCATACATGCTTTGCTCTTTCAACTTCATTATCTGGCTTTAATGCGCAAGTTGGAAATATTCAATTATTGCTTAACACGCCACTCCCATATTTAAATTATATTTGTGGAATTTGAGGTCAGGCTATTCGGCAAGTAGTTGCCCAACAAAGTTTATACATTCCCATTAATCGCATATATCAATGCGGGCGAGTGTCGTACTCCTTCTGATTATGACTTGGCAACTGTACTATTTGCCTGGAATTTTCTTAAAATAATATTTTTAGTTTCAGATTGATGATTATTTTTAAATTTTAGTTTTATTAACTTTAATTATTAATTACTCGTATTAAATTTCACAAGCGAGGTAATATATAGATTTAGGGCGGTTTGGATAAACTTTTATAAGAAAATTTATAGAAAACAAAATTTAGAAAATTTTTAAAAAATAGTTTTTAGATAAAAACTTATAAAAAATATTTCTAAATAAATGAATGTTTGGATAATTATTAACAGAAAATTTTTTGTATGAATAAATTATCAGAATAGGTATAATTTTATAAAAAAATATTTAATTCTTTTCTTTTTTTTCATCTCTCTCTTGTTCTTTCTTTTACAACTAATGAAGGAAGTAGACAAACGACGGAGGAGGATGACCAACGACAGAAGAAAATGATCGACGATAGAAGAAGACGACCAACATTTACTAGTGATAGAGGTCTAAGACAAAGACTAGAGACAACGATCTCTAACCAAAAACCTGACAAATGAGGAAGAAAATAGCGGCGACAGATGGCTCTAATGGCGACGACAGTAACGGCAACAATAAGGCGGTGATAATCACAAAAGAGAGATAATAAAGAGGAGAAGAGATAGTCTATTAGAAAAAATATAGGTAAAATAATAATTAGGTAGTCTATAAATTTTTTTAGTATTTTAAATATTATTTTTAGTAATTTATCTAAAATCATACTTTACTCTAAATTTTTTTTAAATAAATATAATTGTTTGTTTTAAAATTTTTATAAATTAAAATTTAGATTAACAATTTTTTTAAAATTAAAATTTTATTTTTATCTAGTCACACACACATGGATATGTCCGCCACCGCCCACCATTCACTGACGAGTGACGACAACTGAGGGAAGGCCGATGGGTCATAGATTATGACCTGCCTGGCGCTGTTTTCTGATAAGGTGAAGAAAGCGGCTTTGTTTTTTGTTTAAGTGCCTGTTTGGCAATGAGGTTTGAAAATCAATTTTGGCCAAAACCGCGGTTTGAAAATTTTTTACACAAACAGCAATTTTTATTGAGAATTGATTTTGGGCAAAACCTCGGTTTGAAACCTAGGTTTTGAATAAGCTACTGAAAATAGCTTTTTCTTTGAAACCTAGGTTTTGAATTATCCAATTACTATTATACCCTTACTTTTTCTTACACCCTCTCTCCTCTCTTTTCTCTATTATCTCTCCTCTCTCTTCTCTTATCTCTTTTTTTCTCTCTCATCTCTCCTCTCTTATCTCTTTTTTTCTCTTTCCTCTCTCCTCTCTACACTCTCTTCTCTCTCCTCTTTCATCTCTCTTACTTTTAATCATATCATACCCTTTTTAGTAATTTACCAATATAAAAAGTGATTCTACTACTAATCATCCAAACATCTTTATTCCCAAAATCTATTATTCTCAAAATCTATTCTACCCAAAATCTATTCTCCAGAATCTATTCTTCCCAGAATCTATTCTCCAAAAGCTAATCCAAACACACCCTAAGAAAAAGGTAGAAGCAATTTGTCCGTCACTAGATGAATGAATATAAGAAATTGCAATTTGCGGCCTTTCGCTGAATGCAGAATTTCGGTTTTAAAAAGAATGGGAGATAGAGCCCTGGGATTTAATCCGGAAACACAAGGGGGAAGCATGTCGTTCTTAACAAGTCGGGGGTAAAAAAGTAACTATAACCACCGAGAGACTCTATCATTAAATAATTGGGAGGCATAAATTTGTAGCGTCACCTCAGAATTCAATTTGACAACAATTCCATTCCCAAACGAACCTTAGGTGACAGAAGGGCATGAGTTATATATTAGTTGAGAATATTGCTGGAGATTCCTTCATCCCTGAGAAACGCTCCTGCCTGACTTTAGATTTAAGTACGACTACGGTTTCTTTTCTTTTTTCTTTTTTTAAAAACAAAGATTAAAAAGAAATGAGCTGGTGATGACTGATGATAGAATAAGAATGGGCTGTGAAATGATGAGCCGCTCACACGACATTCCGCCTCATCCATTAATTAATTGAATTTCTTGCTAATACTTCCCTTCCCTCCCTCATCATCATCACATGATCATGATGGGTTGAAGTGCTTAGGAAAAAATAAAAGGCGATGGCATAATATGTAATAATTAAGAAGGGCGGGGGTGTTGTGGGAAAGAACATGTGCTATTTGGAACATGCCTTCCTCCTTACGTTGAAGCCCTTTTGTGTTTTATTTGGTATGTATTTCACTATCCCAGCAAAGCTTCGTTTTCATAAGCACGTCCTAGTTCGAAAGAGTCTCCCGTATTATTATCACTTTAAAAACCAGGAGAATGTTTCGAGTCGTCCATGAAAATGGAGCTCTTTTGAAGGATTGGCTGGACAAGAAGGCTGATAAAGAGAGTAATGAAACTTACAAGCCCAACACTAGAGGGCCCAGGCCTCCACTCTTTCAAGCGTTACACAGGGGCCTCATTCGTTGTGGCAACGAAACACTGAATACATTATGAGTCTTACTGTATGAACCTTTCTTCTTTCTCAACTCAGCCTAACAACTAGTAACGGGTTAATCTAAGTGGTAAACGGTTCGGTATCACTTAAACGAGGTCCTGAGTTTGAGCCTTGGCGTACGCAGAAAATCTCAATTGGAAGACTCACCCACCATAGCCAGGTACGCGACGCGGGTCAGATCTGGACGTAGTCGGGACAAAACTCCGGTGAACCGGGCAACCAAAAAAAAAAACTCAGCCTAACAACTTCAACTCGGGAGCTGTTTTGTACGGTCCCTTTATGACTATTAATTTAATTCCGTCCCCGCAATTCTTTTGGGTCCTCTCCGTATAAAGTGACAGCACAGATGGCGAGGGCCAATCATAAGCCTCCAACGCTAATCCCATCGCCAAATAAAAGGACCGCAACAACCGCCCGCGTTAAGCCGTTCATGCCATAACATCCCGCGATTTGACCCCATATCTCATGCCTAATCTCCCCACTTGCAACCTCCCCACACTGTTTTCCCATTGGTTCGTTTAAAATGGTCCTTTTGTCCTACGACACGTACGTACGGACCAAAATGACATCTCTCGAGACAACGTTCTCCCCGCAGCTGTGTTAAAACTTAAAAGCATACCGTTCTCTGTTCTCATATTTTTACACATGGTAATCACATTCCTCCAGTACTGCGGCCCTCGTTTACCTCCCATATCATCTAGCCAGTACTAAGACAACAGGTGTTGCAACAGGCAGTATCAATTAATTACATGGGTTTTGTTGTAATTAATGTGATGTTGTCATGGGCTGTGGAGGTGGAGCACCAAGAAGTCAAGAAGTCAAAAGTCACCACGCTTTTTACACAAATATATACCAGCGGTGGCTAAGTTGGGCTCGATGGACCTAAGCGGGGATTAATTAGTGCATGGTGCAATTAATAAATGCAGGACCCACGGATGGAGAATAGAATACAATCTGAGCACACACTGTCACGATTTCAGGATGCTCCTCCCGTTCAGAAGGGACCTAACTCATTGGAAGTGTTAGCTATGTCATTTTGGGAAGTTGCAGAGTAGCGATCGTGTAGACTGAGGCTTGCGAGAGATCCAAAGGGCTAGGAGTCCACGTGGGGGGAGGGAAGGCTCAGAGTTTCAGAACAAAAGCAAACCCACCAGATTCTTCCCCCCACTGTCCTTTAACTTTAAACACACCCTTATGGCCACCCACGCTACTTAAGATTCTCACCACCACATGGGTCCCACCACCTCAATATATACCTTTGTCTCTGGGCTATCCTTTTACCCTCCATATATGAGCGTTCTGTGTTTATACTTTGCATTGAAAGAAAGCAACACGTGGGAGCTGTTCCCAGTTATTCGTGTAATTTAAATACTGTGGTCATCCCATTTTTCTACGTTTCGCGGCTGATTCTCTTTCCATCTTGACACGTACGTATTTGCTGTTCGTGCGAGCCACCAATCGATAATATATGTATGGAGCTATAATTAGTCAATCATCTTCCTCTGCCCAATTAAGCTGTGATATGTATGTGTCCTCATGGGATGACTTTACCCATGCTGGAAGTAAATCGATTGATTGACATGTCCCTACCCTATATGCATCTCATGCACCAAATATTAAATCGTTATTACTGGTCCAAACAAAATTATATTAAATCATTATTTGCTCATGATTTCAAATTTGGGCCCCACACTCAAACCATAGTCAATTGAAGATTCGTCAAAAGCGAGACTACGCCTCCCATCACTCCTTTGTTTTCTTACGGACATTAGCTACGTAAATTTGTAATTAGACAACTTATATGATGCCTCTGAACGAAGCTTCATTATTTCAAACTACTATAAAACAAGATAAAGTATTTGATGATTGCGTTATTTATAGGTTATGAATCGTATATTTACACAACTATTTTTTTTATTATTTTAACTTCCTCACTACATTTTATTTAGCTATGTGTGACGTTGTTTGATTTTTTTTTAATTTATTTCATTTTAACAGGGTTTAAATATGAAAAAAGAGTGTAAATTTTTTAGAAGTATTTAAAATATTACTTGTTTTGTATGATTGGAGAAAGTGATGCTTCATTTCAATGAATGTAAAGTAAAGTGAGAAGAAAAGAAAAGAAAAGGAAGGCTCGATGTTTGGAAAGAAAAGAGAAAAAGTGGCAAAGGAGAGAACGTGAAGAAGAAAGAAGGAAAGGAAAAGAGAGCGATGATTCAACGAATAGGTGGCTAATACTAGCGAGGGTTCATTTATTTATTAAAATATGGCGGATAGAGAAGAGGAGTGAGCACGCCTTTGCATGTAGGGAACATTAAAATATGAGAAAGCTCATTATAAAAAAAAAAAAAAATGAGAAAGCTAAATTCAAAAGATTTGGGTTCTCATCTTCCTCCCCAAAGCTGTAAATCATCTGTTTACGACTTTCCAACCTCTTAACCCTCCCATCCATTCCAGTCATGTCCCCCTCACTCATCTCTCACCCCTTCCCTTCATCGCACGAAACTTCCCACCCGCCTCAATAATCATGGGCTTCTTCTCTTGCGATGCTGATTCTGCCGTCGCCACCTGTGATTCCCATTACTGGGACCTCAAGAAGAAGAGTTATTCCAACAGAACCAGAAGAAGAACTCCTAAGCATAAGCTCTTTGAGATCAGGGAGTTTCAGTACTCGGAGCTCCTCGCAGCCACCGGCGCCTTCTCCTCCGACAGCTTCTTGGGCAAAGGCAGCCATGGCAGTGTCTACAAAGCTGCCCTCGACGACGGCAAGCTCATCGCCGCTGTCAAAAGAACAAAGTTGTCCAAGCCTCAGGTTACAAACCTCCGCAACCACCCCAACAACTGTACCGGCTGTGCTAACTGTACGAGCCCCGCGGAGAACGAGATCGAGATTCTCTCTCGGGTTCGAAATCCTCGCCGCTTCGTCAACCTCATTGGATTTTGCACCGACTCCGGCGGAAATCAGTTAATTGTCGTTGAGTATATGCTCAACGGTTCCCTCTACGATGCCTTGCACTCCACCGCCAGACCGCCGGGCTGGAGCCGGCGGGTCCGGTTCGCTATGCAGGTGGCAAAAGCTGTGCTGGCGCTTCACTCTTCGAATCCCCCGGTGATTCACCGGGACATAAAGTCGTCCAACGTTCTGATCGACGAGAAGGGGAAGGCGAGGCTGGGCGATTTCGGTCTGGCATTGAGGGGACACGTAGAGGACGTCCGGGTGAAATGCACGCCACCTGCGGGGACGATGGGATACCTGGACCCGTGCTACCTGGCGCCGGGGGATCTAAGCACGAAGAGCGACGTGTTCAGCTTCGGGATCTTGCTGCTGGAGATCATCAGCGGCAGGAACGCCATCGATTTGAATTACAGCCCGCCCTTCGTGGTGGACTGGGCGGTGCCGCTGATAAAGCGAGGGGAGTTCCTCGGAATCTGTGACCGGCGAATCGGGAAGCCATCGGACACGGAGATTATAAGGCATCTGGGGACGTTGGCGGCGAAGTGTGTGAGGTCGACGGCGGAGAAGAGGCCGTCGATGTCGGAGGCAGTGGAGTGGGTGGAACAAGTGAGGAAGAGGATTGAGGCGACGCCCATATGGAGGGGGCTGAGGCGGAGGGAGGAGAAGAAAGCGGAATCGGGCGATCGGAGTGATCAGGAGGTGGGAAGAATAGTAAGAGGGGGAAGCAGAAGGAACGGGAAAGTGTCGAGCGTGGGTGGCGTGGAGCAAGAGAGTGGAATGAGTGAAGCTTGCAATGGAGTGTCCAGGTCGAGGTCAATGCCAAACGGCAATGTGAGCGGGATTGGGAGGAGGGTGAACAGATCAAGGTTCATGTCCATGGAGGGCTTTGCAGAGTTCCCTTCACGTACGGAATTACACAGGACGGAAGAGGAACAACCCCTTCCAAACCAGATAATTAACAACGAAGCAGGCTGTTAGTGATATTATATTAATGAATCCTTCAAAATGTCAAGTTCAGAGAGGGGCCTTTCATGTATTTCTTGGGCGTTGCTGTGATAGGATCGACGTTTGTGCTAGGGTCTAGGAATACACCATGATTATTAATTGTACGTACCTTGGTTTAGCTTCATGTGAGTAAATTGATGAATGGCATGGTCTCTCTCGGTTGAGGCGGTGACTCTGATATCGTCCTCCATCATCAATGCATCTCTCACGTATTGGTTTTCCTGATATAAATAGTGAATACCGAATGGACAAACTCCTCTATGTTTTGATTCAAACAAGAAATGGCCGACGTCACTCTCTTTAATAATAGCTCGCGACGAGGACGGTTTTTATTACGTTGTTCGAGGTTTAACTTCATTGTTAATCGCTTCATTCATTCCTCCCTCATTCATCATATTAATTTTTCTATTTCCCTCCTGTTGACTGTTATTTTAGATCACAGATCGATACACAGGCTGGCTTCTTGTCTGAGAATTATACAAGGCCGTCCGATGCTCTTCATCACATTCTCACACAACCCAATTTTTTTTTCTTTTGAATAATACTGGGATTCATTTCAAAAAGAAATAAACATTACAAGAGATTAAATACCTTCATCAACACCCACCATTCTAGTTGCTCCAATGAACCATCTGGGCAATGAATAGGGAACATCTTCCCACTATTCTTCTTCTGCATATACTTACGTGTATATCTGCTCTTTTATTTTCAGTTAGTTAATCCGAATAAGCATCTTAACCCACTTCAACTTTAATTTACCCTTGATGAAAACAGAGGCATCTCCTAATTTTGACAGCCTAGGAAATTAAGTTTAGATTGATGGGCAGAATCAAATACTTGTTTTAAACAGATGAAAACGATAAGAAATGAATACCGTAGGATCACATGCATTAGGCACGTGAATGTGGCCGCCGTTATTCGCGCCTTGAAGTTTCTTATTAAGAGTCAAAATGTCAATAATTGGTCCAGCTCCGTGTTTTCTCTTCTTCCTCCTTTTTTTTTTGTTTGGTTCCAATCGGCTCGTTATATTACTTCTCCCGCCTTTCAATAAAAGCATGAATTGTCCACTTTCTTTTATCCCTAAATACAAGTCAAAATACAGATTTTGAGCTGTAATTGACGCATGTTTCAAAAAACCTTATAGTAAACGATTTTAAATATGAGTAATATTTAAAAATAATAATTAATAATTCATCAAGTAACTTATAAAACGAGGACTATCAGTCTCTTTCACGGTGTGCTTTATACTGAGGACACAGGACCGTGAATATCGGCTGGTTAATATTTTGTTGGGCCCTGACTGTAAGGCAGATTGGCCCAGGAAATTTGAATTGTAGGCTTAGCATGCTTATAGAGAAAAGAACCCAACCTATGTGAATTCAACTGACGAAAAATAAGATATACGATTATTTAGAGCGTGTTTAATCTCTGAAGAGTGTTACTTTGTTGTGATTCCAGTCACGGTAATTAGGAAGGTATCATAACTATTAGGTGCCTAGGTTAAGGTTTGAGAGTAATTAACGGCTCGTCCTGCCCGACATCAGTATTATCTAAGAGGAAAAGAAACTTCACTTTACTCTTAGATTATCGGTGAGCCTAATCTCTTTATAACAAAATTTTGTACTAAAGAAAAAAAAGAAAAAGGCACAAGTCTTTTTTTTTATTGCCCACCCAGTTCACCGGAGCTTTGCCCCGACTACATCCGGATCCGACCCGCGTCACGCACCTGGCTATGGTGGGTGAGTCTCCCAACGGGAATTTTCTGCGTACGCCAAGGCTCGAACTCAAGACCTTGCTTAAGCGATATCGAGCAGCTTACCACTCGGATCAACCCCCGTTGGTGGCACAAGTCATTTTATTATTATTTTTTTTTTGTCCACTCGGTTCACCAGAGTTTTATTGTGACCTCATTCAGATATGACCCGCGTGGCGTATCTGGCTATGGTGGGTGAGTCTCCTAACGAAATTTTTTTACATTCGCTAAAATTTAAACTCGAAACCTCACTTAATTTCTTCAGGGAGAGCGAAGACTTGTTGAGGAGAATTTGGGCCTGCACATGTATAGACTGCATCAGGGGTGGGGCAAACACCCCAGTAACGTTATCGCATCGTCTGAAAAATGATTTACGGATAGGTGCCCAAGACATTAATTAACGTTCTGAATAATGTCATCGTCTCCTCCATTCTTCCAAGCAATATTAAGTCCGAATCGAATAGATCCTTTTCATACTGATCCCAAAATACATTAATCGATATATATCCACACGCATACAAAAATACACACGTGTGTTATATGTAAACAATAAAATCTTCAAAATCCATTCGGGGAAAAATGATTTATAATATTTATCAATATTATACTCCCTCCGTAGATCGTCTACTATGATATGAAAGAGCTTTGTTTATACCCACAACATCAGTGGTTGATCGAAGTGACATTAAGCATCCGTGGAAAGAATTGAGAGGAGATAAAAAGACAAGGAAATGTGAGCATCGAATGAATGGATGAAGGAGGCTCGTGATAAAGGAACAGATGCATGCGATCACGTGGGTGTCATACGCGAGGAGTCCCTCGAATTGACCAAAATGCCCCGCCATAAATAATATTTCACGAAACGCGGGAAACCTACAAACAGCCTTACAAGACAGCACTAGAGGGAGTGAATAAGGAATGGGAGGAGGGGACCCCCCCCCCCCACCCACTGCGCGGGGAAGTGAATGAACAAAAAAGGCTGTCATCCAAAGCATGCAAATGGAAAAACCCACCCCCCTCGTCTTGTCTCCATCTCCCTCCTTTTACTTTTCTCCTTCTTTTTACTGCGCTGTCACTCACCCACTTACCAACCCCCCCCCCCCCTCCCGTCCCCCTCCCCAAGAAGAATCCAACCCCGCATCCTCATCTGTCAGAATTCGATTATTTGACCCCATCCTCTCAACGAGTCAAATAATTAAGTAGCCCGCAGAGTGATGAAATGCAAACTGCTAATTGCAGAATCAAATCACTGTTTGATGAACAAGCGTTCTGGTGACAGCGCCACCTACAACCACGTGGCACTGCCTTCCTTTTCTATCACTCCTCCCCATACAAATTCCCCACACCGTTTTCACTCCCCATCATCTCAACGCGTTCTGTCACTCCAATCTCATCCTCATGTACCGCTGTTTGAGTCGGGGAGTAAATTGATATTTGGTTAGAGGGGAGACTTTGACGTGTTTAATTTAAACTAATCGAGGACATATGCTTAAACATTTTTAATCTTGTATGGTTAAGAGAACATTGAGCTCGTTAAAATCTCTCTTCTCCTGAGTGTGAGTAATCAATCTTTCATGGTTACCGAAAGCCTGAAACCATGACAGAGAGAAGACAAATATATGTTAAGAGTTTGGTGGCGAATGAAAAAGTATATAATACTATATGATGCATGCGGCGTGGGAAATTTACGCCTCAAGTTTCTAAACATGAGACAGAATCATCGTGCCCTTGTTCTTCCCGTGAATTATTTCCTCCATGTGTTCCTGGGTCGCCCTCTGTCTCCAACAATAATGCTCCCCATAATTGCTTCCCCTGGCCGCTCTATATGTTCACACCGCAGCATCATATATCATGCCATGACTCCCAGTTTGAATTCACATCATTGTATGCATCCAATTATTTGTTTTCCTAAACATACATACATACATACATACATATATATATATAGCCGCTCAGTGTCATTAAGGTCTAAACTAATAAACATATCACGATAGCGATAATACAGAGTTTCTAATCATATATATGTTAGCTCCCTCTTAAAGTTTGCTGAGTTTTTTACTTTTTAATACGTATAAATGAGCCACTGAAAAGACGAAAACGAAACATCTAGGAATATGTACATATATAGGTAAGAAGGCACCAAAACTGTCAAAAAAACTCGTTAATGATGACAAGAGATAGATGGACAAAATATAAAAGGAGGATAAAATAGTACGCGAAGAGAATGCGCATGCCTAAATAGGAATTAGGAGATGGCCATGTGGGGGGCTGGGTTCGTCGAGAAGATAATGCGTTGGGAAAAAGCCTACAGTCCACATCACATGGAAGTGGCCAACCCCCCTAAAAAAACACGAACGAATGACTAATAAAATAACAATGAGGGCATGGTCATCGCATGAGCCATGGAGTTACCTCACCGTACCCTATTTTACCAACCTAACGACAACCAGGAATTTTTTTTCCAAAAAAAAAAAAACGGGGGAGAGGGTTGATCCCAATCGAAAAATGGGCGGGGTGACGTCAGTTGGTGTCGGAGGAGGAGGCCCCTTCCTGGGCTCCCACAAATTCCGACACACACCCACAAACCCTTCTCATTTCTCCCATCCCACCCTCTAACTTGTCCTTTCCTCATCCTATGTTTCTCCCTCCCTACGTTTAGTTTTGTCGCTCTGTGCCATCCCTAAAGACCCCCACACAAATGAGTGCCCCTATTATTTTTATACGAATCCTTTTTAAATACTATATCCACATCTCTCCCAGTACAATAATGCGCTGTAATTTGGGGTGACTGTGAAAATTCAATTCCAGCATGACAAAGAGACTGGGGCAAAGTAAAAGAGAGACGCACATTCGAGAGAACAATGACCCCTCTCCCTCTGTCACTCTGGGAAAATATTCATGACCACATCCTCTTCCTCTCTCTCTCTTATCTTCCTCTCTCTCTCTCCCTACCTCCCAAACAGATATATTTTAATCATTACTGTCCCTCTTTTCAATTAACATTTCTGCCCCTCCCTTACTTCCACATATATATTTCTTACCTTTTGTTTTAATTAGGAGCACCAAATGACGATTAAATATACACCTTTTTATAAATACAGTCTTCCATATTTTCCCCCCCGGGTGAAACTGCTTCTCTTTAGGTCACCGGTCGTGTCGATCTTCCCCTATCGGAAGCACCAAACAGCTCCCGAGCAATCAGACACATCCTCAGACCAAATTTAAACAAGTGGAGCCACATATGGAATTTGAGGAGCACGACGAGCCGGACGACGACATCCAGATCCCGTCGTCGCCTCCTGCTTACGACTCCCTCCCCAACAACTCTCTCCCCAGGTCCAAAATAACCGTCTCCGGAGGAGGAGCAGGAGGAGAGGGTGGCGCCTCCGCCGTCACGCCTAGCCGTAAAGCTGACCCCGCGATGACGGCCAGGTACCGAGAATGCCAGAAGAACCACGCCGTCAGCCTAGGTGCACACGCGGTCGACGGATGCGGAGAGTTCATCGCGGCGGGAGAGGAAGGCACACTCGACGCGCTAAAATGCGCCGCCTGCAACTGTCACCGCAATTTCCACCGTAAGGAGACGGACGGCGGGGACATGACCCCGTACCAGCAGCCGCCACCGCCGCCTCACTACCAGTACCACCACCAATATCCACCGTACTACCGTGCGCCTCCGCCTCCAGCTGGGTACCTCCACCACCATCTGACGGTTCAGCCGATGGCGCTGCAGCGGTCTCTGGCCCTGCCGGCTCCGGCGCCGATTAGAGATGAAGAGGACATGTCAAATCCGAGCAGCAGCGGAGGCGGGGGAGAGAAGAAGAGGCATAGGACGAAGTTCACGCAGGGGCAGAAGGATAAGATGCTGGCGTTCGCGGAGCGTGTCGGGTGGAGAATCCAGAAGCACGATGAAGCTGCGGTGGAGCAATTCTGTGCGGAGACCTGTGTCAAGAGACATGTACTTAAGGTTTGGATGCACAATAACAAGAGCACTCTTGGTAAGAAACCCTAATTTCAATTCCATGTTTTCTTCTTCTTTCTTCTTTTACCTTCCAATTCTTAGGTCAAGATGGTTGCTTCGGGCATTTTTGTTACCACGATCCTCTCTATTCTAATTCCAACAGCTGGAGTTTAGTACCATTGAGGTGAGAGAATAGGAGAGTTCAAAAGAATGGGGAAAATTTGTACGGTCGAGTTTTAATGGAGTTCTAGCTAGGGTTCCTCCTTGTTTCTCCATCTCCAGTTCTTTTGGATCGGATATGGTTTCCTTTTGATATTAGTCAATTCTGAACGCCGAACAACAACCTTCTGAAATCAGAATGCAGTAGGCGTATCTCGGCTTAAGGAAAAGGATATATCATATATTCGTTAACACTTAACATGAAATTTTACAACAATTAATGAACAAAACAAGGCTTATAATGAAATTATAGAAGTATATATACCATTTCAAATTCAATTAATTTCATGTAAGTGTAGAAGCAGTTCTAAAACTTGCTACTTGTTCTCTGACATCTGTCGTCTTTCGCACCAACTTACAGCTTTACTCCTTTCTTTTTCATTCTCGCAATGATTTGGGTATTCTTCTGGGTGCGAACGGAACTGAAAAAACACGAACTATTTTAAAGAGATTTCTGATCGAAGAGTGAGACCGTTTTATGCTCCTTCCGGCACAATTCTCGCTTGTTCAAATGTACTGGTTGTTGAAGACGAGATACCTCGTCCTCCATCGATTGTTCAAAAGACGTTCAGTTATTGACCTCTCTTTTTTGTGTTGGGTCGCTGTTGCTTTTATTTTTAAGTCTGAAAAAGGGAAAGGCCCTTAAATTTTATGCTTTTGAAAACCACATTGCTGCTGCGTATGTTTGATTGGCGGGTTGGGTGTGAAAATATAGAAAGAAATGAAACAAGAGGTGAAGTTAACAAATAAGAAATGGATATTCACGCGGCAAAGTCGTACACTGTTTATCTGCACCGTCACAGATCGCAGACAGAGTTTTGCAGATGTGCAGGCTGTTCTGATTATGATGAACACCTTCTTAATGCCCCTCCCATCTGCATTATTTTAAAAATATCTATATATTCCTTCGCTTACCATCATTCTTCTCTAATTACTTTCTTAATAAAATAGTCACTTCCAAATATCTCATTCTACCGGAAACTAGGGTTCAACAATATTCTCCTAATTTGACTACGTATCTCACTCTTGTAAAACGATATTATCTACACATAAGAAAGAGTTAAGTGTGCCCTCTTGCATTTTCATTATACATTTTTTGCACATATAGTGTCCCCTTCAGAGAATTAACTGAACTTTTACATCTGACTTTATTAATGCCCAAGCATGGTTTAACTGAGTCAAGAGATTAATTAACACGCGAACAATTATATTTTCGGAATAAAAATCCACGGTACTTCGTATGAAATGCAACTTTTATTATTATTATTATTATTATTATTTTAATGCAAAAGTGCCCAACGAGTTGTCTAGGAGAAGTGTACACTCTTTAACTAGAAATTATGGTGCACACGGATTCAAATGTGAACGTACGGGAAGTGGTGGGCAAATTCTCGAGTGTAGTGTTAATTATTTGCAAATGAATCGTGGTTGTAAGGTTATGTATATATGCGTTGTTACTGTTTTTAATTTCTTTGTTTCGTGTCCCGCCAAAAAATATCTTGTTTCGTGGCTGAGTATATTACGAGAGGGACATTTAGCAACAAATGACCCTCAGGAAGGGGCATGATTAGGTTTAGGAATGCTGTTATTAGGCGGTGGGACCCTCTCTCTCTTCCCTTCTGTGTGTGTGTGTGAGAGAGAGAGAGAGAGGTTGTCTGTTTCTGTGTCTGAACTGTTTTGCTAATTAAGTGGGAATCCAGACAAGACCATTTTCATCGGTGCATATACATGTTTTATAGTAACGAGGCGTTCCAGTTCCTCCTCTCATTAAACTTGTTTAACTCATGACACATTTAGGGATGCAGTTTACTGTGTAAGTATTCCAATAATGGAGGCCATGCATGTTTTAGAATGAAGCTGTGATGCCTGCTGCTCGCGTGCATGGAGGATCTTGTTCAGCACCCACGTATAAACACTTGCAAGCTGCCAATTAATTAAATAATACGATCATATGGTCGCTCCCCACTTAATTAATTAACAATATAAAGTGTTACTCAATGATTGTCAGAATCGTACCTGAGATATATACTCTGTCCGTATTATTGATTAAAACAATGGGGTTTTCGTGAGTATGCCTCGTTACAATTTTAGGCATAGGGCGAACAGCTGGCATGGTGGAAGGAAATTGTAATTAATGGCATCGCACCAACCCACACTCAAAATAGACAACAATTCCAAATGTCCTCCTCCAAGTAACTCACAAACATTTTGGAGCTTTTTCGTTAGCAATTGCAATTATTTTCAAAATTCCCTAGTTCTAAATTTTAATAGAAGTATTTAATAAAGCGGGAAGCGTGTGAGGTGAAATATAGACTGCCATGTGGACTGGAGATTATTTGTCCTAGATTAATCTGTTGCGTGCTATAGATTTGTTCTGGGATAATAATGTTTTCGGTATTAGGAATTTAATTACGTTTTCTTTCCCCTAACAACATGCAGTGCTTCGTAAAATGCATGCATAGTTGTAAAAGAATGTCGAATCCCGTAAATAGAATAACGTTGCCGATAAACAAAACAAAAAGGAGTGAGTGTAGTAGAAAATGTAGGTAGGATCATGGGAGACGTCAAAAACAGGGGGCGTTGTGGTCCAAATGAGAACATCTGGGAGCACACAGTACTCATGCC
Source organism: Leucaena leucocephala (assembly GCA_037074615.1). Classification (NCBI taxonomy): domain Eukaryota; kingdom Viridiplantae; phylum Streptophyta; class Magnoliopsida; order Fabales; family Fabaceae; genus Leucaena; species Leucaena leucocephala. The sequence continues at coordinate 2,440,318 of CM073540.1, read as the reverse complement.
GAGGTTGATTCAAACCAAAGTATTATACAGCTCAACAACTTGCGACTTGTTTCAGAATTAAGACGATGGATATGAAGCTGTCCCGTAAATTAAAACAAAAGCAAGTAATGGCAATTGGGGACAACAGTACGGAATCTCAACGCGTGGTGGGTTGGGTTATTAGGGGAGCATGTGCCAATATGGGCCCATCGTTGTGGGCCTATCATAGAGTGGGGCCAGGCACGTCAGAGCTACGAAGAAGTAAACGCTATCCTTAAATACTAGTATAAATAATAAGAAAAATATTCCTATCATATAAAAATGGAAGTTTAATTCTCAGTATCGTTATGAATATTCTTTTAATAGATAATCTTATAAGTCTATATAAGTACTCTCTAAATTTTGAAGCTATACTTTAGACCTAAATTTTTTTGTAAAAAAGAAAAAAGTGGGGATCAAGCACGTCACTAGGTTTTATGTTTTTAAATGAATCCCACAAAAAGGACACCCACTTTTTCCTGCCTTCAACTGTCTTGGGTTTCCTTTTATTAATATATGAGTTCAAATCATACAAAAATGAGACATATGATTATTTAAAATATTTAAAATATATTTGATTTTAGAGAGTTTTAGTCGTGGCGCTCAGGAGGCATCCTAACTCCTAAGTGCCTAAATTTATGCCAGAGGGTAATAGACAGCTCGCTCTACTTGACATTAGTATCATATAGAAAAAAATGAGACTTTATTTTACCCTTAGATCATAGGTGAGCCCAACCCTTTTTCAAAAAATTTAGTATAAAAAAAAAGCAACCAAAATGAACAGTCCCATTTGTCCCCTTCTCAATTATCTCATTTTCTTACACGAATATTAATTATCATTATTATAAAAACATAAAAAAAAAATACCGCCTTTCCCCCTCTTCCTCATGAATTTATTTGAGGTTTTAGTCGGTCATTTCGCATGTGCAGATTCAATGGGATCAATTATCCAACAATAATACGTTTCCAGCTCTTACCATGTTATAGATACCTTGTATTTGCTACTTTTGCATGTAGATACCTTTTGTTCCTCTTTCAAGATTCGATCTTTATTTTGCTGCTGCAAACCCTGAAAGATAGAGACGCAGGAGTGGTTTCAAATAAGTTACGACTTTGCTGGTTTTTTTTAGGACAAATTTTGATGGTTATCAAAGATGTAGGCTTCCGGATTGCACCAGGGCGTCCATTTGAAGTTGTGCTTGCTGCCCATCCCTTACATAAAACATCAATAAATAACAAATACAATGTGATGAGCACTATAGTTTTAAATAGTATAGGCTTTTGGATGAGTTTTTAAAAAATGATTTATAAAAAGAGAGAGCTTTTAGATAGTTTTTTAGAAAATGACTTATGGAAAATAGTTTATACGAAAAAAATGATTCTGAATAAATGAGTGATTGGATAATTATTACTAGAAGGGATTTTGTGATTAGTAAATTACCAGAAAACGTATGAGATAAAAAAAATTAACTATCTTTTGTGCATAACGTCTACTACGATGCACTGTTCATTTCTTCTTCTTTTTCCCCCTCTCCACTATTCTCTCTCTCTCCACATCCAGCATATAGACCACTGACCATCTCCTCCAACGTCTATTGACTAAGAAATAGCGATATCTACTGAAGACCAACAACGACGACCTCTGTTCATCATCATCCCGTGAGTCTTTTTCTTTTACTAGGGACAACGACGGTGAGTTGTAGAAGGACGGCGATAGAGAAGAAGTTTGACAGTGACAGAGAAAAAAGAGCACGACGGAGTTGGAGAAGATCCATCAAAGAAAGTCAGAGAGGAAGCAAAAGAGATAATAGGAGGGAGAGAGAGAGAAGGAAGAAGAGAAGAGAGAAAATATAAGAAAAAAATATGAGTAAAATAATAATGAGTAAAAAAATATGACCATGGACAGCGTCGCGAAGTATACATAAAAAAATGGTTCCTCGTTGAAAGAGCCAAGAACGCAGTGCCCAATCCACCTTATCAAGTTTTTCATCACAACTCATACAACAAATACTATACCAATAACCGACCAATGAGTTTCAATATTGCAGCTTGTTCGCAGACATCCCAGCGTACTAACATAATAGTCAGCTGAAAAATTCCATGATTCGGTCAATAATTTATCGACGCAGACTTCATCTTCTTTGACTTTTTGATAATCTGTGATATGCATATCAACGAGGCTGCATTGCTCCTAGAATATTCCAGACGGCACCGTCATATTGCAAAAAGCCCATAAACCAGAATTCATAGTCGTCAACAGAGATGAGCTGTATATATTTCTCTGGCTTTAACGTGCTTCTTGATGGATTCACTGCTTTCAGCTGATGCGGTGGAATGATCACCTATTTATCCGCGAAAAGGAAATCATGCGTCATATATTTGTTATGGAAAAGCGAACTATTAATAGCAAATGGAAACTAAGAACAAAATGTACTTGCAGAGAAGATTTCGTTTCTGAACAAGCATAAAACATCCAACATACCTTAAAATAACTCCACTTAGTCTGCTCGCCCATTTTGTAAGAAAGCGGATTGTCCCTACAGAATGCCAATTTTACTGTTGACAAATATAGAACTCCCATTACAGGCCCAGCCGAAGTGGACAGGTAGCATGCATATGCTTTTAAAAGTTTCTCTTTTAGGTTGGTCCAAGTGGTAAGCGACTCGGTATCGTTTAAGTAAGATCTCGAGTTCGAGCCTTGGCGTACGCAGAAAATTCCTGTTGGGAGACTCACCCACCATAGCCAGGTGCGCGACACGGGTCGGATCTAGATGTAGTCGAGGCAAAGTTCCGGTGAACCGGGTGGGGAAAAAAAAAAAAAAACCCTCTGGAACAGTCTTAAAAGTTTGTCCGAAGATCTTCTCATACCCACCTTCTGCCAGAACTTTTGTTCCCTGAGCAATTCTCCCCACAGCTGCTTCAGCAACACTGGGACCCGTTCTCACTGTTTCATGGAAATTTAACATGTTGCACACGAACTAGTGAAAAGCAATAAGCATCTTAAAACTGTCAATTGTTCAGAGGATTCAAGACCTTGGCGTCTGAAATGATAAAATTTCCATAGCACTCTGAATATGAGAGATGAACAGAAGACCAGGTTTACCGATAATGCTCCCAGCATACGACTAAAATTAACATTGTTGTGGATTCACTCACACCATGTATTTGTCTTAAGAGAAAGCTGACATTGTCACACGCCCATTTCAAGTTCTAAGTACAGACATAACAAATGATCAACATGCATAAAAAATTTCAGGAAATTGAACCTAAGAATACCAACAAAAGGAACAAAATAATAGGGATGAAGCAAACAGTGCTGCCACGTATTCTCGGCATAATCCTGGGTCTTCTTGGTAGCCTCTGCCGCTTTCTTTCTCCATTTCCCAAGGACAACCTTCACTGAACCTAAAGTAACTGCAAATGAACAAAATCAATCAACCACACAGAACAACCACGAACTTCCAACTCATACATGGACTTCCATGTCAGGGATACGAATACTAACTGTTGGCAGAAGAATTCGGGGCCGGCAATGAAGACACGTAAGGATGAGAGTCCTTAGGCATCTTGGTAGCAGAGCCACCGGAAGCTGGGAAGCAAGTATCGGTGGCACTGCGGATGGATTCTGGGGAAGCGTAGTGGGGCGAGGCGACGTCGTTGGAGTGGAGTTTGGGATATGGAGCGTGATCAGAGGAATGATAATGGTGGAGCTGAGATTGGAGATGTGATTTTGGTGGCATGGTATTGGGGAGTTGATCAGCTGATTCAACAGTCATACTTTGCGTCTTTTAAGAATGCTCTGATTCGGAATTCAGATCCGCACCGTCCTCTGTGCGAGGAGACGATGCTGATGCTAGAACTAAAAAGTGGGAATTTTTCTCTCGAGGCTTCTGAATGCAACGGTATACGAATATGCTGATCTCTTTTTCCCTCGGACAAAACACAAGAACCGTTGCTACAATTTTTATTCTTATATTTATTGGCAAGTGTCCCCCGGCGGGGGTCGGGGAGTGGGGAATGGTTTCAATTTCAAACTCACTCTCGGATTCGGACCCTGTAAATGGGCTTTTGGATCTTGTTTTATTGGAGCCCATGATTTTTGGGCCCTACCGACGTGAATCCAGTGAGCCTCAGCCCAAAGACCATCCCTCATAAAATCCATATGCGACCTTACGTTCCTTCATCTTAACTTTAATGAACCGTATTTGATAAGTATTATTTTATTATAATTTTAGTTACGATATTTAAAAAGATATCTCAGCTCTTAAGTATTTAAATTTAATTGTTTGATAAGTATTATTTTATTATAGTTCCAGTTCCAGTATTTGAAAATATATCTTAGTTCTTAGGTATTTAGGTTTAATTTTTAGGATAATTGACGACTCGTTCTACCTAAAATTGATATTGTCTAAAAAGAAGGAAGATTTTGTTTTACTTTTAGATCTTAGGTGAGCCCAACTTCTTTTTAAAAATTGTTGTACAAAAAAAATCTTAACTTTAATGAGATTAATATAAATATCTCCAAGATTATCATCGTAAACTACACATGTTTCCCTTTTGCATTTTATGGAGTTTGAAGAAATGAAGTAGCATTCTTTCTTTCTTTTTTTTGATGAATTATAAGTAACCAGTATAAATTTTATTACATATTAAAAGATTAAAGTGTAATTTTATCCTAATTTTTTTTAATAAAAAGCGTTGATTATCCAAAAATATTTTTTAGAGTAATGTCATTTTAAAAATTTATAAATCTTAACAATATTATACAACTATTACAAAATATTAAATTTGACCGTTTTATTTGATTGAGTTAATACACATGGCACTCTGTCTGTTCCTCTCTCCACTTATACCTCTCTTCCTCTCTCCTTGGTCGTCTTCTTCCTCCTACTCTACAACACCTTCACTTTCTCCATACCGATCACCTCTCTAAGCTCTCTCATCATTTCTGATGCTTCTGCCTTTCGCGTCAACAATGTCCTATGTCCTCCCTTCCTCTACCTTCCCACCCAATGGACAAATCAATCTGCCAAAATGTCATATCGTCTCTCCCTTCATTCACTTTTTTTTTTCTGAAATCTCAAAGAACCTAAAACGTCCCCATAGGCAAATCTAAAATCTCAAAGAACCTAAGCGCTCCAAGTCCAAAACCTCTTCCTCCTCATACCGCCCTTTCATGTCGCCACGACCCCCAGTGGCGCTATCGTCGTCGCCGCCACAAGAGAACCATAAGTCAAGCTCTCGTTCAAGCAACAAAAGCTCCACCGCCTTGCTGCCACCGCCACATCTGAATCATTATTGGCTCCTCTCATTCCAGGGTCGTTGCTCAATCCGATGTTGCTGGTCGATTTATCGGCATCGCAGAGTAAGAACGAATGCGGTGGTTTCAGATCGTTGGATTGGCAAGGAGGCTTATACCAAGGTTTGCTTGATTTGCCTAACACCGTTGACCATTCTTAATGGAATCACACTCACTGGACCAATCAAGATTTTCTAGTTTATGTTTAAATATATGCATGAGAATGATGAAACTTGATGATTAGAAAAATTAGTGTTTTTGACTTAAATTGGGCAGTTATTTAGTTCGATAGGCACGAAGATAGAAATTGGGTTATTCTTTATTGTGTGATTTTCTTGTTATTTTATGAACTTTTGTGGTTTTGTTCTTCTTTGTTTTATGTTTATGTTATTCATCTCTCTTTTTCCTGGATATCAGTGTTTGTAATTTGCTTCTATATGGGTTGTTGTTGGAGATGAGGTTGTTGCCGTCTTGAGGGAAGAAGAGGGTGTCACTCATCGGATGCAGAGAGAGGCTATATATGGGAGATGGTGGAGAGAAGGAGGGTGTCGAGGAAGAAAGGGAGGAAGTGATTAGAACAAAAGATGATGAAGTGGTTATTAGTGTTTGTAATGCCGTGAGTGTCATTTCAGTCAAACCAAAGAGTTAACGGTCAAAATTAATGTTTGCTACTGGTAAGAGTAAAATCGTTATGATTTATAAATTTCTGGTAATATTACTTCAAAAAATACTTTCGGATAACTAGTGTTCTTCAGTAGAAATTTTTATGATAAAATTGTATTTTAACCTCATTAAAACTATATCAAAACTATATTGATTCTTATAATCAGATGGTATTATATATCACAAGTGAATGTTGGAAAAAATAGTTCGCCAAAGAAACGAGTCGACATAAATTTTTGGAGGAAGAATAAGAAGAAATTGACGGTGAGGAAGTGAGAATATATATTGTTGTCGGAGATCATGGGAATATGAAAGAAAAAGGAGAAAACGTTGGGAGTGGAGGGAGATATGATAATGCACCATTGGAATAGAGAGATTCTTATCCGTTGCTTTATTTCAGGTGAAATTGAGCGCTGTTGTAGCTGACAAATAAGCTGGGTCCATATGCCCCAAAATCATGGGGCAATATGTCGCTTACCATGGATCTTCCCTTTAATGATTTTGCAGCTTTTATTCAAACCTCCCAGGGGCGTCTTCCAGCTCCACCTCTCGTGTCTTGATTCAATTCCTCTTCCCAAACTCCACCTTGCACCATCCCAAACAAGTAGATATTAATAACATGAGCTTACAAGCAGGTTAAAACTGCGACCTTTTACTCATAGGAGAGTTCACATGCTATCAAATTATAAGGCTGTTGGGTACTAAACCTTACTATATATTATTATATGATCTATGGATGTATTTGTAACCCACTCTAATTTATTCGTACGTCAGTAAAAGCATTTAACCAATCAAGATTATGGAGCCTTCACAAATTCAACTCATTTGGACTAGCTTAACTTTGGCTCAAGGCTTCCTCCGTTTCGGGACTTGGATTTTTCTGGTTATCCCTTTTAGTTTATACCACTGAATATGCCAGCATGCATATATAGCTTGAGAGATGAAAGGCTAGCTAGTCTATGCCCAAAAGCAAATGGATTTGTACATGCATGGCTTCCATTTTTGCTTTTCTCTTGTTTCAAAGTTGCATGACTTTAGCCCTCACGCGGCATCAGCCATTAAAGGTCGTCAATAAGTGTGGGATCAAATCATAAAGAGAAGCTTCTTGATCACATAATAAATGACCGCCCCCTAATGGAATCGCCACCTCACTCAGGAATTTTCACAAGCACCTAACAAGCATCCAAAACTAGACAGCTCATGTGCATTCCGCAGTTCCCATGTACTGCTTATGTGGTTTTCGCCCGTCATCTGCCTTCCTTATTAATTAGCCTCACTGGGAAGGTTCCCATGAAGAATAGAAGGAGAGACAGTCATGAATTCGGGGGCAATGGCACAGAAAATATGCTTAATATGTTGCTCAACAGGTCAAACAGGAGAGCAAACTACTATAAAGAACAGAGATGAGTCGGTGGGTAGATTTTTTAAGGGCTTTTACTCTCGTATATATAAATCTGAGTAACTGTCGTGGTTAGTGTGATTTTAAATTATTTTCTCTTCAATGATTGAGATATACTTTTCTCCGTTTGGCAAAGATGACAGAAAGATTATATTTTTGTGTCAGCCAAAGAAACAACAAATTTTGCAGCAAGGCATGTAGCTGTCTCGCCCGGGGTCGGTGGCCTATTCAAATCTGAAACTTAAGTGACATATAAAAATTAGAGAGAGATAGAAAGAAGTACTAGCTAGTTTCGTACTTTTCTCTTCTTTATTTACTTTGTTCTTGAAAAGAAGTCCGTTTGGTTCAAGGATGGGAACTACATTTTAATTAAAACCACAAAAAGATTCTGAAATGAAAGTCCCACGTGGGAATCTCGAGTCTTTCCCGCTTGCCTTACCCTTTTGGGTCATCATTTTTCCTTACTCCTGGCATCGTACTATATATCCATATCCCCACAGAGAATGAAAGGAAAAGTTATTCATCCCCTCAATTACCATCCAGATTGATTTTTGATTCCGTTTAAAACATGGACATGTTCTGCTCACTCTGACTCAAACCCAATTCAGCGATGTTCGTTAATTTGCAGCCTTTCAATTAAAAGTGGTAAAGAAATAAGTTTATGCTCAAGAGTGACACAGAAGTGTTGTGGGGTTTGAATTCGTGAGAAACACTGGCAGAGAGGAAAAGTATTATATGAAATTATGGAGCGAGAGATACGAGTCACGCTCAGATTTTCAGAAATAGTTGTATGTGAATGAAAAGCCTTAACAGTAATCATAAGAAGACAGCGAAAAATGGACCCATGAGAAATTTGCAAATCTAAAGGAATTAAGAGGATATATAATATTGAAATATTTGAAAAAAGAGGGGTCTATATATAATTTATCGCGATGCAATCCGTCGTTATTGGGAACAGGATGCAAATAGAGATACATAGCCATCTGTCCAGCAAATGTAGCTTTCACCTCACATGGCTTGTCCTCAGCTACCTTCGTCTTCTTCCTCTCCTTTCCTTTCTTTTTAATTTCACTCACACACACGCGCGCACACAGCAAAAGAGAAAGTTATGGTTGGTGAAGCTGCATGCAACGCAAGAGACGGAGCTTAATTATTCCATGCTCAAGTTTATCAAATCACTTCATTAAAAACTGCTCTGAAGAATTGCTATCTTCCTGAGATCAATCTCTTGACCAACCCCAGAATAATAAGATATACAAGATTGCAACTTTGTGTGACCTACATGTTAGATTTGCATTCAGAGATCAGTAACAACTTTACACTAGCAATTTTTGTTAGAAATAAGCCCGGATCCTTTGAGATGGCGAAGCTATCTCAGGGACCTTTTTGCAACTTTTAGGTGGCCCGTTCTTAAATAATGTTGCCATGTAGCATTTACTGTTGTCTGATGAATTCGTTTTCCCTCTTAAAAGGTTCGTTTGCGGTTCATGTGTATTAATATCACTGTGCTCTCTTTTGACGACTCTCCAAAGTCACCAATATTATTGTTTATCATGAATTCAGCCTCTTTAATCATAACATCATATTATAAAATTTTGACTAGTCATCCTCTACAAAACTTATAATTTAGACTTCTTTCCAAGTTAATGCATAAATAAATCATTTGTGAGAAAAGGAGAAGGGAGAGAGAGAGAGAGTTGTAAAAAAAACACTTCAAAATGATAAAAAAAACTGCAAAAAGTTTTATACTCCGTTAGGTATGTAGGAAGACTTTCTAAAAGAAAGTGGGATATTTTAAAAAATAATATTAAAAATAAGAAAATAGAATGGAACTGAGGTTTAAAATACCTTATTATATAAACAATAGAGAGAATTCTTGAATAATTTTTGCCAGTATGCATGTCAGATTTATGGGATTAAAATGCTTTTATCACATAAAAAAACCAAAAGGCCTTTATTAATCCTAATATGTTTCTGGGAAAAAATCCTAGACCACCAAAAAGATTTGATGCATTTTAAATTTTCAGAAAATTAAGAAGAGCAGCGTTTTTTCCCGAAATAAATATGAAAGATCATAAATTTGGGCTTTTTAACCAAAAAAAAAAACACACACACACACATTGGCAGAGGGAGAAAATATTACTTAATTTAATCTTTTTGATTGTGCATGTAAAGGAAACGAAAGTGGAGACAGTGTGGCGAGTCAAAAGTGTTCGTACTTCACCTCCAAATCATCTCGCAAGAAATAGTCTATCCACGGAATTTCGAAGAGTAGAAAATCTAATGCTGACTGTTTAATAAACGCGTTGAAATATAACGAAAAATGTCTTTTTAATGATAAACAAATTATACGATGCATACAAAAACAGCGAAATTCTGAAAAGATATAGAACTCATATAAGGAAAATAATCATGGAAGCTGCGAGTAGCAGAATTGAAAAGGTTGAATCCGGGGTTAGCTGAGCAGGACGAGGCAGTTAACATTTGGGGGGGAGAAAACAAGGCGTCATCGAAGAGCAGAAAACCAAACGGATTTGGGGGAACTTTTGGGAAATGGAAATCTGGGAAAGGGCCCCCTCTGTTTCGGAGTGTTTGGGTAAGCGTCATTGTAAAAGGAAATCCAATTCTCTCCATTTTTGCTCTGTTTGGCCCCTTCTGCTTCTGACCCCTGCGAATTTCCAATTTGATGCCTGTGCATTGAATCTGTCATTCCCACCCTTTATGCCATGTTTGACGGTGAACATGTTTTATATGTGATCCCCAATAATAAATTTAAGGAATTTCAAGCAAATATTCGCTAAAATTACGTTCTTTTGGTTTAACGGAATCTGATAAATCTTAGTTTCCAATTTATTTATGTGATTCAATTTTAATGATTTAGATACAGGAAAAAATTATATCAAATTTTTTATCTCTATTACGTTAAATTTTTTAATTTTATTATAGTATGTGTACTATTTTTTTAATATTTTTATTTAATTTACATTTACTTACAAAAATAGTTCACATGATTGAATATTTTTTTTTAAAAAATAGAGTATTAAAAAGAAAAGAAAAGGAAAAGAGATGAAAGCTAGGGCAGGGGAAAGGAGGAGAAGAGAATGAGCCATTGGATGGATATTTTGGGGAGAAAGAGAGAGGAACTGGAGAATCCCAATGCTGAGACTGAGTGCCTGTTTGGCACCATAGTTTGAGAATCAATTATGGGGCAAAACCTCGGTTTGGAAAATTTTCACACAAACAGCAATTTTTGTTGAGAATTGATTTTGGACAAAACCTCAGTTTGAAACCTAGGTTTTGAATAAGCTACTGAAAATAGCTTTTTCTTTGAAACCTAGGTTTTGGATTATCCAATTACTATTATACCCTTACTTTTTTTACACCCTCTCTCCTCTCTCCTCTCTATTATCTCTCCTCTCTCTTCTCTTATCTCTCTTCTCTCCTCTCTTATCTCTCTTTTTCTCTCTCCTCTCTCCTCTCTACACTCTCTTCTCTCTCCTATTTCTTCTCTATCATCTTTCATCTCTCTTACTTTTAATCATATCATACCCTTTTTAGTAATTTACCAATATAAAAAGTGATTCTACTACTAATCATCTAAACATCTTTATTCCCAAAATCTATTCTACCTAAAATCTATTCTCCAAAATCTATTTTTCCCATAATCTATTCTCCAAGAGCTAATCCAAAGAGAGAGAGACAGAGACCGCAGAGCTCACTATGCTCGCCCTCTGGTGACAATTAAAATAACCCCTCACCCTCTCACTTCATCTCTCCCTCTCTACTTGCTTACTATCTCTCTACCAAATCAAACCCACAGCCAAGTCTACTTCCCTCTCCAACTTCAAGCTCCGCGAAACAATCAAAGGTTCCATCTTTTTCATCAAAAGTTCCTTACTCGCAGATCAGGAGTGAGTGTTGTGCGCATGAGGGTTAACCAGGTTGATTCCCCCCGAGACGAGCACGGATCGTCGATTCTGGATCTTGCTAGGGCTGACATCATCGATTCATCAACCAAAACTAGCAACTGTTCTGCTTGTCCCAGGTCTGGGTCTGGCTCAATGGAGTTTCAGTCGCCATACCCAGACCAAGTCCTCGAGAATGTACTGGAGAACGTCCTCCACTTCCTTACGGCGCGCCGCGACCGCAACGCTGCCTCATTGGTCTGCAAGTCATGGTGCCGTGCTGAGGCCCTTACCCGATCCGAACTCTTCATCGGTAATTGCTATGCGGTGTCGCCGCGCCGGGCAACCTCCCGGTTCACCCGGGTTCTTTCCGTCGCGATTAAAGGGAAGCCGAGGTTCGCAGACTTCGATCTGATGCCGGTCAACTGGGGGGCCCACTTTTCGCCGTGGGTCGCTGCCATGGCCAAGGCTTATCCTTGGCTGGAGAAGGTTTATCTGAAGCGCATGTGTGTGACGGACGAGGATTTGGTTCTTCTCTCTGAATCCTTCCCCTGCTTGAAAGAACTTGTCCTCGTATGCTGCAAAGGGTTTGGGACCATCGGACTTGCCGCCGTTGCCGGCAGATGCAGGTAAATTTTGTTATGAAGAAAAGGGGTAATTAGATCTAGTTTTCTTTTAGATGACTATTACGGTTATTGGTTTTTCAACTTAATCGTTTGTGGGATTAGTTTGATCTGGTTTGTGTTTCGATAAGAAAACTTTTAGTGCTAATGGAGAAATTTTTGGGCGTGCCTTCCAGCTTTCACGGCATTGTTCTGTGTTATGCTTTGGAAATCACGTTGAAGTGGACTCTATAGCATTCTGTCTCTGAGCTTTTTACAATTTATTAGATGGCTTAGACTGGAGAAGTTTGATGATCGGAAAAAGAGCAATGGACTTGTTTGCTGTGAGTTGATTTTTTTTCCTGTTTTATCTTTCTTGTTTCAGGCAGCTGAGAGTACTTGATCTTGTTGAATCTGAGGTCGAGGACGATGAAGTGGAATGGCTATCATGTTTTCCAGAAAGTCAAACCCACTTGGAATCTCTTGTTTTCGATTTCTTAGACTTCCCTGTTAATTTCGATGCATTGGAGAGACTAGTGGCTAGGTCACCTTCGTTAAAGAAACTTAGGTTGAATGGTTTTGTTACCACCTCTCAGCTTTACCGCCTGATTATTCGTGCGCCGCAGCTCACTCATCTTGGAACAGGTTCATTCAGTGCATCAGAGGCTGTAGCTGACGGTGATCAGGAACCAGATTATGCCTCTGCATTTGCAGCTTGCAAATCCTTAGTTTGTCTATCTGGATTCAGGGAGATTTTCCCAGATTACCTTCCTGCAATCTATCCAGTTTGCGCCAATCTCACATCTTTGAATTTCAGCTATGCCAATATTAATGCTGAACAGTTGAAATCAGTCATTTGCCACTGTCATAAACTGCAGACATTATGGGTATGTTTTTTTTAATGTCATTCTGATTTCTGATTGCATTGTTGTGATTTTTGTATTTGAAGCTTACCTTTGAATTTTACCATGCAGGTCATGGATTCAGTATGTGATGAAGGCCTTCAAGCAGTGGCTGCAACTTGCAAGGATCTCCGTGAGCTTCGAGTCTTTCCTGAAAATGCTAATGAGGATGCTGAGGGGCCAGTTTCTGAGGTGGGCTTTCAAGCAATTTCTGAAGGTTGTAATAAATTACAATCAATTTTGTATTTCTGCCAAAGAATGACAAATGCAGCTGTAGTAGCCATGTCAAAGAATTGCCCAGATCTAGTAGTTTTTCGTCTTTGTATCATTGGGCGATACCGGCCAGATGCGGTGACTGGGGAACCCATGGATGAGGGTTTTGGTGCTATTGTTATGAATTGCAAGAAGCTCACTCGACTTGCTGTATCTGGTTTACTGACTGACCGAGCTTTTGGTTACATTGGGAAACATGGGAAATTGGTTAGGACACTGTCGGTTGCTTTTGCCGGTGACACTGACATGGGGCTTAAATATGTTTTGGAGGGATGCCATAATCTGCAAAAACTTGAAATCAGGGATAGTCCATTTGGTGATGAAGCTTTACATTCTGGTATGCATCATTATTACAACATGAGGTTTGTCTGGATGTCATCTTGTAAACTGACTCGCCTTGCTTGCCAAGAAGTTGCACGAGCACGGCCTCATCTGGTGGTGGAAGTGATTAGAGGTGAAGAAGAGAGCAATGTTGATGATACTGTTGAGACATTATACATGTATCGATCCCTTGATGGACCAAGAGATGATGCTCCCAAATTTGTCACCATCATGCAGTAGACTTTAAATTTGAGAAGTTAGCTTATTTGTAATGTGGCTGCTGAGTGAAGTTGTAGAGCAGGAATTTTTTATAAAAACCTGCCTGAAGATTGGTGATATCCATGTCAAACAAAGCCGAGCTAGCTATTTGTATTTTTTGGCGTGGGCTACTGAGATGGCATGCCATGAAGGGGCAATTGTGAGAATACATTTCAGTTTTCTCGTTATTGTTTGTTGCAGAGGACTTGGGACAAGGGGGGCTAGGAAAAATTGGTGGTTGGAGCGAGACAATGTAGAAGATGAAGAATATCGTGCGGGTATTGGACCATTTGATGTTGGATCGCTCTACACTTTGAATTCATGTCTTTTTTCCTTTTAGATTCATTTGATCATAAAGGAAGACCGCTAGAGGAGGGGAAGGGAGGGATCGCCAAAGCTGCTCCGAGGATTGCTTTACTTAAAATTCATGTTCTCAGATAGAGTGTCCTACGGGAAGCTGATTATTCAGGGGGATCAAAATTGAAGGGTTGGAGAGTTGACATCCTCTAACTTTTCTACCATAGCGATAGAGAAGCAAAAGTATTCACTTTGTAAGAACTTAGTTTGTTTATTTTGATTCAAATGGTAGTTAGTTTAAGCTGTAGCTGGTGAGGACTAAATCCCTGGACCGATTATGCCCATCTCGGTCTCTCCCTATAAGTTTGTTTGTTGTTTTTTATTTTTCCAATGTATTTTCCGGACCTCTTGTTGTAGCTCCTGACTGTTCAATTTATTGTTATTGTTAGCAATTGTGAGATGGCTGAGTGCGACTGTGCCTGTGCCGCCTTTCCTCTTCTGAATGTGGAATGATCAATTCACAGTGAAGCGCATTCATAATGTGCGGAAAGTGTTTGTACAAGTACACGTGGCAAGGAACCCCCCCCCCCCAAAAAAACACAAACCAAAATAAAAAGAATCCTTATCTCTGAACCTTGTGATGACCCTTCTGGCTCTTACCCTCTTTCACTAAAGTCATACAAGCTCCCCAAGTTATCCCAGAAGCTTTTCCGCGTAACAGTTCTTCTTGTCATCAGTGTCGGTCTCAGTTCATCTCCTGCTCTAATGATATGTGCTTCCCACCTCTAGACGTCTGAGTTACTATCCTTGTCTGGAAAATTGAATCTAGTTCAGTTTCTAAGAAATAAAGTAGAATAATCTAATCATAAAGAGAAGAGAATTCACAGTTGATTCAATTTAGTCCAAGATGTTGGTATTCAACATGGCAGGATGTAAGAGGGTAAAAGTGGAATCTGATTGTGCAGTTTGAATAACCGACCGGAGGCAACGCCTCGGCTTTTTCTTACCCCCTTCCCTTCGTCCACCATTACAGACTCGACTTTATCCATTTTGCTTGTGGTGGGATGGGAACAGTCCCTCGTGGGATCCAGCAGGCCATTTATTTTCCCACATGAAGATGATATCGTTTATTTTTTCCACCCCCTCCTCCTTCTTTCTATTGGCCTTTGGTATTTTCTTAGACTAACCCAACCATCACTGTTCCGAGGAAGGAAAAAATAATAAGGGGCTTTGATAATGATGTTACGGAAAGGACAAGGTTCCACAAATCCTTCAATTATGGCCGTCGGATACGTTAAAATGTTGACATGACCCAAGTGATGGTCCTGTCTTACCTACTGGGCAGACCAATCCATCGCTTTTTTAATATCAAAATTGCTTAGAAGTAGCACTTATAATAAATAATAAATTTATAAGGATTTAAGTTAAATTTTTACTGATATTTTGAGAGTTCTTTTAATAAGTGTTGTAATAAATTTTTTATAAATATTTTTTGAATTTTAAAATTATACCCTACTCTTAGTGAGAAACTAGTGTTAAATTTATCTAAATTTTTATTTTAAAAAAATAAAATTCATTCGTCAAATTACATGGTCGTGAATGAGAACAAGCACATCTTGATTTTGCTTACCCCATGCATTATTATACTGTTTGCTAAGCGCGCACACACATAATGATAATAAGAAGTAATAATAATTAGTATGACTTTGCAAATGCTAAAAGGCTTGGGGGTCTGCCTGTCTTTGGCTGATTGGTGAAGCCACATCTAAGGGGTGGCCCACCGCCCCGATCATTTCACTATGTGGGCCACGTGTACGGTACTGGGGCTCGGGATACATAAATGACTTTGTGCACATTAAGATATTATATAATCATGCATTTATTAATTAATAATGATATCATGTTTGATAACATAATGGTGGGGAGAGATGCAGATTTGCAGAAGCTAACGTACACTGTTAACAAACGCTGAAAAATACCCCCAACTACAAGTGGGGGTGGGGGTGTGTTGGTGGGACTTGGTAGGCAGTTCAAACTTAACAAAAGTAATTAACAAGGTCGTTTAAGTCCCATAATCAAAACAAGGAGATTAATTTTAGTTTATTTTTTTTTAATAAAAATTACATCTTGGGATGTTTCTGTTAACCACAATTCATGGATGATCTAAGCGCAGCTCAACCACTAAACTATGCTTCCATGTGCTATACCACTGGATTAAACTCTTCAACACTTGTCGTGATCTTCT
Source organism: Leucaena leucocephala (assembly GCA_037074615.1). Lineage (NCBI taxonomy): Eukaryota > Viridiplantae > Streptophyta > Magnoliopsida > Fabales > Fabaceae > Leucaena > Leucaena leucocephala. The sequence continues at coordinate 2,424,136 of CM073540.1, read as the reverse complement.
TTCCCTTTTTTAAATTATAATAAATAATGCGCCCTTAACAATCACCATTTCCAGGATTGATCCTCGCTTTATATATTTTATATGGAGACATCACATGCAATTGTTTAAGTTGTCTGTATGATTTTTTCATTAAACAAACAGGAAAAAGAAAAACTATAACGTTCACCTATCAAATATCAGTACTTGATTTCTCTTCGGTCTTCAAGCGGAGATTTCAAAATGTGCAGATAGCAGAAGGAGAAGGAGAAGGAGAAGGGGTTATTTGGAAGCTGTGTTATGCTTTTAGCAGAAACCGAAGAGACAATGTTATGCATAGCAAAGGTCGAATTACTTTAACCTTTGGGATTGCCATTAGTTCAGATGTCGCCCATTCAAAGGATGAGACATCCACTAATGTAAATGGCTTTTGTCCATAAAAAATCATCCATAAGTCACCAGTAAAGTCACATTGTCGGAGTTTTTTTTTTTTTTTTAGGTGAGTTGCTGTTTTTTTGCTTCTCAGAAGGTTCATCATAATAATTCAGATAAACATTCAAGAAAAGAAGTTTCAAAAGAGAAGCTATCATTCCCCTGCCTCAGTATCTTTGTCCATCCATAACATGATTTCAAATTTGTATTACCACCATTCTCTCTGCCACGCACTATACAATATACTACTATATCTATCTATATACCGTATATACTTTTATTTCGTTGATAGATTAAAAAACATAAACAAACGAGCAGATAAAGATGGTTATTGATGTTATCTTGCCAATAAAACTAAATCTTTATGAACACTGTACCCTTTATATCCTCACAGAAAAAGCAAACACGTTGTTGATGTGAAGAAAGCAAATTGAGGCTCCTAGAGTTGATAGATATGAGGGGGGAGGTAGGGGCCACTTCCTAGTACAAAATCGACAAATGGGTGATGCAGCTCCATGGAAGGTTGGTCTTGATGATAGGGTTTGATATGGATGTCATTATGTGTCAAATTGATCTTGAAACAGAGCCTTAAAGAGTTATATTTGGTCACGAACAGAGGCTTCAAAGCCTCAGCCTCAGAACTTGAAATCGATTATTTGCTTTTGTTTTCTTTATTTTTTATGGGGTTGATATGATTTGAAAGAGAAAGATAGAATCTTTCAATCGTTTCTGCTTTAGAACTCCGGTAAAATAATCGCATGCCGCATCATCATCTTCTGGGTAGCTTTCAAGAATGAGATGTAACAACTGAGAGGCCTCCTTGGCGTTTGAATTCCGATCTCAAACTGTGATATCGTTGAGGAGGTGAGAAGAAAGTGGTTGGTGTGGTGAGGGGAGTGGAAAACCCTGAAACACAATATGGCCTCTCAGATAAAGCAAGGGTGTCAGGTTACAGTTTGGACTTGGTCAAACTGAAAAGAAATTTGCTGATTTTCAAATTCATGGTGGTCCCAAGTTTGGCATGATCCACTTCATCAACCTAACTATTTCTGAAACAATATTAACAAGCTTCCAAATTGTTGGAGAACCATCCACCCATTTGAAAAAGGAATGGGAACACTATTAATAGTTTATGTTTTCCCCCCTCTTTATTTCAGTACATGGATTCTCTTCATCCATTAATACACAACCCCCATTTTCATAACCCTTCACCCCACATAGTGAAATACCCATCATGCCCCGACGACATTTACCCTTTCACCCTCTGGGTTCATAAATTTGAGATTTACTAGTTACCCTGCCACAACTCTCAAGACCTCTCTAGGCTCATGGCAGTGACCAGAATCACAACATCTGAGAAAACTCGAAACCATCCGTTCATAACCAGGGGACTTGGGGAAGTTTTAGGGACCGTTTGAGGGATTTGGAGGGGTTAAGAGTTGATTTTTTTTTAAAAAAAATTACTTCTCCAATCCTTACTATAAAATCCATTTAACTAATTCGATTAAATTAAGAGAGTTATGTCATATTTTTTCTAAAATATCATAATCATCTTCCTTAACTCCTTCCCTCTTTTACTTAATTATTGTTGGAATATTAATAGAGATAATTTTAAAAAAAATTGATAAATATAAAAAATATATCTTATATTATAACTAAGATCAATTCTCTAATTAAGTCATATATTAAGAAGAGAGGAATATGTTCTTTTTTTGGCCAAACAACTGCATTTGTTTCATTGTATAATATATAAATTCCTAATTTTGATCTTGATCAAATTTTTATCTCGAATTAATTGTCAACAGTGAATGGCGGACTAAATTATATTACCTCAAGATAAAAGAATGTTAGTGATGGGTTTATTTATTTTATTTTTACAAAAAATTTTAGAAAATGATTAGATTTACCTACAATTTAAGAGCAGCGCTAAATCTCTCTTTCTTCTAAGTGATACTAATATCAGGCAAGACAAACAATCAATTATCCTCAAATATAAATTTAGACACCTAAGAGCTAAAATAACTCTACAAATATCACAACTAGAATTATAACAAGATGATACTCTCTAAACTTTAAATAGTTATATATCCCACATCCTTGCTAGTTAAACTTACAGACAATAATTATGTTAATTACGGGTGTAAATTCTGAATACTACCTTATCCTATCATTCCTACCTAAACAGTCTCGAGTGGCTTTGAATGAAATTTGAGTTGCATTAGAAATGAGTATCAATACGGTTAGGCCGTCAGTGTTGCCAAACAAAATTCGCTGTCGCCGAAAACAGCTACTAATAAGAAAGGATAACGATACAATGTTGACATTCACATTATTGCTAGCATATAAAAGATGCTGTCATCTATACAATGAACAGCGTTCTATAATTGCCATTAAACGAATAAATTCAGGTTCACTGATTGGAACTATCAATGATATCAAACGGCTTATTTTCTCTATTAGTATGTATAGAGTAAGCTTCAATATTCATCTGAGATTGCACATCCTCATCAAACCTTTGCATTGTTTGACCATCTACAGTACACCACCTATTAATGTATCTCACATGCTAGATGTTGAAATTTCATAATTAGGGTGCCAACCGCTCAATCTTCCATGCTCGTTGTCCATTTATCTCGTGGGGGGAATAACGCAACCTGTCAACCAAAAACATCGCAACGAAACAATAAGGAACCCTCATGGATAATTCTCTTCACACGGCTTGTGAATACAACAGCTTCTAATGACAACTGTATACAGAATAATCATGCTGAAAGCCCAACCAAGAGATTGTTAGAGTTCATCTTTACCACTCAGAGCAAGGTCCAAGATTAATAGTTTTCGTCATGAATGTGGAAAATCGAATTATAGTCCACACCCACAGCTTGTCCATGCTATAACGGACAGTATACATAAAAATCAACCTGTCATAAACGGGGTAACAACCACCTGTCATGCAAACGAGACGGCTGTCCTTGCCAAAACTCAAAAAGTTGTGGTGTCAATCTGTACCCTCCCCAGTTTTTGGATTTAGGGATCAAGCTACTGCAAGCAGGAAATGGCGGTTAACAAATGGGAGGACATATGAAATGTTAAAAAACAGTGTTGTAATGTTAAAGGCATGAGATGATGAGCTAATCAAGTAATCAGAGATCAGATTCATCCCAGAAAGATTTGGCAGAACAACCATGGCACAAAATTTAACATATCACGAACAATACATTAGAACCATGGGCATTCTACTCAGTATCATTCATTGCTAAAATTTACTCTCCATTTTTTCTATTGTCCTCTTTTTTATTCCCAAACGAAGCCTAGTATTTAAAAGATTGTCTAAGACTTACCCATCGGCAAATTTTTGCTCCAGCTCTTTGTACTCCTGATGAAGAACATATCTTCCAGGCACTACCGTACTCTAAAGATCAAGCAATTGGTAAAATTTGTATTCAACAACTATCAAAATTCATTACAAATAAATTACAGCAAACCTGCTTGCTAGCTATTGCTCCAATCTGACTTCCACTAGGACGGCTATGGAAATACTGTTCTGATTCTTCGTCCGAGACTTTCTGCACAGATCCCTCCACTCGTACCTTGGAAAATGAAAAAAGGAATGGGAGTCATGTCAACTGGAGGCCAGTTACAAACCATCACTGCCCCAGTTTTGTTAACTTACTATGTAAAGCTATTAAGCAAACAAAGCTGCTCTGCAGTAAACCTTCATGACACGGAGTAAAATATTTTTCCCAAATACATTCTTGGATGAGTTGCAAACTATAATATATACACATACAGACACAAACATGCACATTAATGACCATGGTAACATGAATCAACAAATACAAAAGTCAAAATCAAACTAAAAATTAAGATAACCAATTTTTATCTCTCAATCACTTTAAATCATCCTAATATATTTCATGCGGTGCCTACATAAAATAAACATTTCACTCTTGATAAGCTAGTCAGCAGCTCTATAACATAGACAGTTTTCTGAAATCTGTGGGTGCAGAAGGTCACTGCTTGAAATGAGGAAAAAGATTGAGACTAGAGAGAGCAACAAAATATACCCTCAATCTAGACAAGTATATTGTTAAAGAAGAGAAGTTAAAGTGACGTTAGATTCTCACCAATACTATGCAATGTAACCTCAAACCAATTAAAATAAAGCTGCGTTAAAAATTAATGAATGAAGCTTTCAAATGTCTGTAACAAGTGTGATTTACAGAGAAATAGGATCTTGCTTACATGGGAAGACAAAAGTATTGTTTTATTAAACAAAATGAAAAACTTAACAAAAAGTCCTTATAGAGTAGTAGATTGTCAAGATTTCAACAGCCAGAGATAAGCCTCTGTGTAGGTTTTAAGTAAAAGCCAATGAAAGAAATTGAGAAGAAAGCAAAAATTGGGCTTTTGAAGTTAGGTTCCTGATTTGTGCATTCTTCTTTTCTTCTTTCTCTGGACATATCATAAAACACTTGCTTTGGCAACCTTCATGAGATCTAGACAATAGGTCAATACAGGAGATGCTAATCCACCAATTTAGACCATATAGAGGAATTTAATCATCCATGTGTTATATTTCATTCTATATATCAAATAGTGTATTTTCCCCTTTTTCTAAGGGAACTACGCGCTGGCATGATACTGCTTTGCATCAGAAACGATCATGCATCATCAAACCCATGTAGGAACAAATCAATGTGCAGCAAAGTCTAGAACAAAGATAAAAGTTACCTGCCGGTTTAGACCTCCCAGTAGAAAAGAATTGATGCATGAGGATTTTCAGATAGTTCATGTGCCTTCCGGCTTTCATAGTTTGTGTACCTGAACAAACCAATTGCAGTAGGTGGAAGATAATAGTCATTCTTCAAACAGCATTGTTAACGTCATTATAGAGTATAAACAGAAGATCATTACCGACCACACAAAACCATCCTTGTCCGCACCCTTTAACAACACCCTTCGTGATGAGCTGCAGCCAAATAAAGTAAAGTCAGATGGAAATTAAGTCAGTTAAGCAACATATTTATTATGTGTGTGTGTGTGTATATATATTTATATCAGTTACACAAGCCCCTTCAAATCGTATATTTCGTTCATTCACAATAAAGGTGAAGACTGGAAAAAGTAGAAGAAACAAAGTAAGATGAACAACAGCAAAGCTGATCTTACGGTTTTTCATCCTTCCCTACAGTTGATAAGGCCATAGCATTTGGTTCCTTCAGGCCAGCAACCAATGACTCATCAAACCATTTACGAAACTACAGGTATTGAATCACATCATTATCAACATAAGAAAGATGTCGAAGGGTTGAGAAGTAGCCATGAGCATTGAAATCTCTGTTTTGAAAAATACTAAACGTCTAAACCACAGAAATTATCTTACACGAACTTTACCTGGATGATAGGGTCTGCATCCACCTGCTCTTCAAGAAACTCTGGAGAGATATAGTTCTCTCTTAGAGCCGAAATATCAACTTGAGGAGGCTTGCCAATTCGAACACACATGGAAGTTCGAGGATATGGTGGGAGATGAAGCTTATGTTTTTCTGCAATGGCAGGTGGGACAAATCTACCTCCTAGGAAGTGATGAGGACCACTAAACTTCTTTGCACATAATTTTGGTGCTGTCAAAGAAACCTATTAGAGCATGTTAACGAGATTGTCACTCAAAAGAAACACAACTTATGTTTGCCTGAGTGGATTTAGGCTAATATATGTAAATTCCTAATTTTGATGTAAGAAACAACAAAACAGATGTTTCTGAGAATCATACCAACATATCAGGTTTAATGCCTTTACCATCAACATCTACTTCTTCGACATGCCATCCAGAGGGAATATCTATGGATACTATAACTGATCTTTTCTGACCAGCTTGTTCATGATTATGTAAAGTGATAAGTCTCTGGATAAGATCATCAAAAGGAGGCCTTGGAGCACCTGCAAAATTTGAAATTTACTCATTCCAATGAACTACAATAAACAGAGTCATGCATTAATAATAAAGAAGACCCATTAGATCTCATGACTGTGAAGTGAGTCCAAAATTCAGAAAAGAACCAGAAGAGGTTGGCAAAAATTATCATTGTTAAATAATAACTTTAGGAGCACATGCCTTGACAACAATGCCTTATTTATTTTAATGGCCAGAAATATTGTAAAATAAATTTTGATGTTGATAGAACGAGACGAGTCCTTTTTAGATGATGAAATGATTAAAAAGCAAGGATACCAAATTGCTTATTAATTTCAAAACTTTTGGGATTCTAGTAATCAGTTGGGTGTGGCATTATGAATTTGCATTAGATAAAAGTTCAAATTTTTTACTACGCAAGTTGTACATGGTTTGGTGGTCCTCTATAAGGGATTCAAAAACGATAATTCCAAAAAATAGATTGCACATTAGCATGGAAAGAGAATCCAAGCATAGAATCCATTACAATGTCAAAGTCCTCTGACAAGTCCGATTTCAGAGCCTCCACTGATATGAACGGGATAGATAGTGATTCAAGCTGCAACAACAGTCATTCAAACGAGACTCACAGCAACTCGTAACAAACCACCATGCCAAGGAAATAATTGGCAGGAAGATACAAGATATGAAGGAGTGGTTCAAAAGTTTCTAAGCTGGAGTTTCTCCTTACCTGAGTAACTAATCCAGCATAAAGAGGCTTGGCAGTACGCTTGGAATAGCAGACATAGGGCTTATAGCCAAAGTGATGAAGGTGACGGGCAGCCACCAGACCATCACCCCCGTTGTTCCCAGGTCCACAAATAGTAAGTACTCGAACATGTTCACTTGGTTTGTAAACCTGTGGGAGAAACTTAAATTTAAGCACAAATTTTCCCCGATACTTGTAGGCTGACGTTCATAGGGAACACAATCCTCTCAAAGAATGCTTGGTAAAGCAGACGATGGGGTCACAGAACAGAGTGAAAGACTCAAAATATTCTTATTACAGAAAACTCATGACTGAATTATGGAATTACGAGTAATTTATAACGTGCTATAAGTAACTTCATAATTATTGCAGAAAACTCATTATTGAAACCGTCTACGTGGATTTTTGGCATTTTTATTCAATTCATTTCCACCATTAAAGGAGTGCAACTACAAAGAAACTCCAACAGATAAATAAAAAAGCTAATAATAATCACCTCTGCTATGGACGTGGCAACACTCAAACCAGCCAATTCCTACAATTGCAAATGCACAATGAACACAAATTGAAACCATTCAGCAATGAAAGTGAAAGAAATTATACTACAGAAAGAGAAGTAGAGAAGTCTACGACGAAGATTGACCATCAACAGGTCGACACTAAATCCAAGAGGACCCATGAGGATCTCATCGGTCTCGGCAGCTTCCCGCTGAGTCAGATAAGAAATAGAGTCGTGGCTCTCCATGGTTTGACCCAACACAGCAGTTCTGGACCTGCAGCTTCAGTGAGCGCAGTACAGAATGCCCGAACTCCCGGGGTACAAATTGGGCCTCGAATGCCCTGAAATAAGAAGAAGCACAAAACTATAAACTTGGCGAATAGTAGTTGGAAGAGATGAGAGAGAAATTGGAAAGACATTGATGAAGCAGAGAAATGGCCTACAGAGACAAGTTTAGGAGAAGCAGAGGGGGGGGGGGGGTTTGGGGACGTTGGCGTGGAAGAGAGCGTATTGAGTACGGGTGAGTCGTTTTTTTTTTTATACAAAAATTTTTAGAAATTAGTTAGGCTCACCCTCCATCTATCCCATTGTTCTTGCCTTCCGCACCAACGCGCGCATTGGGTGCTTCCGTTGGACTCAGCTTCCTCTGAATCTCCTCCACACCCAATTAATTAAGACGTGTGTGTAATCCTTTCAATATTATTGTGTCCTCCTATAAAATAATTATTATTAAATCTAAATATTTTAAATAAATTAATATTATATATTTATTAATTTATTAAAATTAATTAATTAATTTTTATATTAATTATAATTAATTAATTAATTTAATTTTTTTAATATATTTAAAAAATTAATTAGCTCTTATAATTAAAATTTGTGTTAAATTAACTGCTACTCTCATACACTTTTTAATATAACATGTTTCAAGAAAGATTTAAAAGTTGGCTATTTTACCATGTAATTACTCATATTACTTCTTACTTTTCACTCAATATTTTCTCCTCACCACACATTATCTCTCTTCCACATAAACCATAATATTATTGAATATATTTATTATCTCTGACTAATTTTAATTAATTTTTTAAATAAATATTATTCAATTATTCATGCCTTATAAAAAGGATAGGAGGGAGTGCATTTCAATTAATAAACTAAATGTGTGTTTGGATTAGGGATTTTGAGCCTCAATTTAACTTTTTAATTATTATTTTATTATTTATGGGGTAAGTATGTGAGAGAAATTTTATCTCAATTTATATAAATTTATTTATTGAAAATAAATGCACTTGTTATAAATAAAGAAATAGTAGAGAAAAAGAGAGAAGAAATAAGGGAGCATATCTTATTTCATTTAGAGGTATAAAATACATAATACATAACATCTATTTATAAAATTATAAGTACAACTTTATAATGTCAATTATATCATATTCTACAAATTCCCTTGATAATAGGACATGATTATAGGATAATAGGAAATATAAGGAGATATAGATATCTACACAAATATTATATTTATAACACTCCCTCTTAAATATTTATTATATATATGATTGTGTCTTATTAAAAAATTTTAAGTAAAAAAAAATTATAGGACAAAAGTTTAGCAGAAGAAGAAAAGAGTACATCATTAATTCATATACTATCTATTGTTGTCTCATTAAAAATGTTGCTGAGAAAACTCAATACGAAAAAATCATAGATAAAAGAAAAAGTGGGCAACATGTATCAACTCTCTTTTTTGTTCGCGGTCAATAATTGGCATATTGAGACTGATGAATATCTGTACCGTTAGGCCATAGTATAGCAATTATGTAAGAAAATTTGTTGCTAAACAGAACATGTTCAATCCGAATGACCAATCTTAGCAAAAATGCATAATGGGACGCATTGTTCTTTGCTCTGTCTCTTGACAACAAATTTTCATATCGTTGTTGGGTTCGTGGGCGAAGCAAAGTCTAGTATTTTGCATTCATTGTTTCTGGCTGCCAAATTTACTCCATGTTTCCAATTACATTGCATGACAAAAGAACAAGCAAGAAACAATTTTGTAGGGATGCGGAGGTATGAAGAACTTCAAAAATGAAGGGGCAGCAGAAAGAAATCTTGGCCAGATATTTGTTTGTCAAAATTTATTTATCAAATTCACATACTTCTTGAGGGAACTTTCAAATGGAGGGAAAATTTGCATGGAAACCACGTTAATATTGTGTCCATTAAGGATTCTTTTTAATGAATGAATAACTGGACCGGACCAGCTGAATTAACACGAATCTAGTAACTTAATCCCTTATTTGGTCTGGGGCGATTAACAAAATTGGGAAGGAACTGACCCATTATGACTTGGCTTAACCCAATGTGATATTACCTTACTCGCCCAGAGAAATATAGGTATGGGATTAGCCCGGTTTACTATTTTAAACTTATTGGCACATATAGTAAAGAATAAGGGTTATATCTCACAAAGATGCGAGTTCGATTCCTATTGCAATTGTAATAGCTCATTTGTTAGATCATCTTGTAAGTCTCATGTAAACACTCTCTGAGCTCTGGAACTGTGTCTTGGCCTTAGTAGAGGGACTAGTGCTAAATCTACCTAAATTTTTTTATACCAAAAAAAACTTCACATGCGCCTCATTTTGCGTCTTAAAGAGAGGAAAGAGAGGAGAATTCACCTGCAGGAGAGAAAATAAAAAAAAAAGGAGAAGAAAAGGCGAAAAAGAGATAAAAGAAATTAATGAGTTATGTGGAGAAGGAAGAGCAAAGAAAGAAAAAAAAATAAAAAGAAAAAAGTATTTCATATATACATACACTCACTTTATTGTAACTTGCGTATCCACTCAACTATTAAATATTATTTTTTATAATTAAAATATAAATATTTTTATATATTTTAATATTAGTATGACTCTAAGTTAACCCCAACTTAATCTACTAACTCTTAAATTAGTTTTTCAATTTATTTATTGACCACATGAATTTTTAGTACCTTAATTTTTTTCTACTCATCATTAAATGAAACCATACATCTCTACTCTATATTTCTAGAGTTTCTATTCTCCTCTTCAATCAAAATTAACTAATAAACATATGTGTGGTTCTTTATTAAGTTTTTAGAAATAGCTATGTGAGTTACTCTCTCATGAAGTCGGGTTTGAATTGACTTTTAAAAAATATTAAAAAAATAATTTGAGAATAGATCTTGTCAAAAGTTTGACTGATGTAGTACTCTAAAATTATAGTTTAAATAACAAAAAAACGTATTTTTAGTATTCAATCCAAACACATTAAAATAAGAGTTCAGAGATTCATAGTAGATAATACTCAACAACATTCTATGGAACTCTTCTCACATTTTTTTTTTTGATAAGAGAACTCTTCTCACATTGATTTCACGTCATATCATAAGTTAAAAAAAATACGCTGACCATTTTTTTTGCAAAAGCTTGATTGTATAATATATGTATTAATTAATTATGTATATTCCACAATAGTCAAACTATTGAATAATAAATAATTCTTTATCTAGATCTATTATTCAGTTTAATTTGTCTACATAAGTGGCATCGGTGATTTTTGACGAAACAGAAAAAACGTGTGCGTGTTCAGACTTAATAGAGATGGCCAGAGACAGAGAGCTGCTTGCTAAATTAACAAGACAGAGATAACCAAGTTCCGGCAAGCACATTAGCCCATCTACATTGATTTCTGGTTCTCACATAACTTCTCAACTCTTTCGATGAAACTTGTCACGGTCTCCAAACTACCATCATCTGAGATGAAAAACGATAAGAACCATTTAATAAAAATAACCCAATTGAAGAAAAAAGTGAATAAAACAATAATCTAAAATACGACCAGATGATTAAGAGAAGAAATGATGGATGCACCTATCCTTGGGATTGTGTGGCCTTTAGGATGCTTAATTACCACTGGGTCAACGCATGATTCCAGCAGTTCTTCTCCATATGGCCTCAAAAAATCTGTCTCCCCTGTAACCGCAAAACCTTATTATTTCTTTTTCTGGTAAAAAAAAATGTTATTATTTGACATTTCAGAATTTCTTGGTCCTATTTATTATTTGAAATTCTCATAAAAGAATACCAACTATGCAGCGAGGTGTGGACACGAAAGCATCAGAAGTTACCAAGAAAGTGGAGGGAGGGACACGTAATTGGTGAAGAATACGCTTTCTCAGCCACACGAGGTGCCCTGAACTTAGCTCCTCCTATTATTATCAAGAATTTCAGTTTCGGAACCTTGGTTAGTGCCAAACCCTGCACATCATCAACCCTATCAAACCAAGTTTTACTACTCCGAACCTATATGATATAATTATATATAGAAAATCTATTACCAACAAATTTATAATTTTACACTTTCTTTAACTTGGCGCGATTAAGTTTCTTTTCCATATTTGTTTCCAGAATATGATGAACAGGGAAGGAGTATCACTACTTAACTACATAAACTAAGAAGTTTCCCTAGTTTCCCCGTACCTTCTCCTGGAGCCCCGGCAGCCCACCTGACAATATCGCTCCCTGTATTCTCAAATTCATACATTTCAACGGTTTCAGCTTGTCCGCTGATGGATTTGAATAATGAATATTGCGAAACTCGTCAGGATAAGACAAAAATTACCTGAGAGAAACCGAGAAGACCGTCAAAGGGCCCGTGCTCGATCATGAAATCCTCTATATATTTCAGGCATTCATCAAATTTGATGTATTCTGTAAATTCCTGTGAATCACGGCACAACACAATCAAATAGGTGCACCAATTATTAAAATCAGAATCCGAAAAACCGACGTAGTCGTGCCTGTAGATCCCCGAACAAATTAAAGAGATTGATTATGTATAAGGAGAACCTTGTTGAACTGGAACCACTCGTAAAAAGGAGGGTCGAAGATGCCCTCGACATCGGATTTGCCCTGGCAGGGAAACGGAGCATCGGCGAAAACGAGATCCAGCTTCTGGAGTACGGATTCCGGCCACTTGCCTATCTGTTTCTTAAGAATTTCTGCACTCGTTCTGAAGCCATGAAGGCACAGTACTCTGGGCTTCATGGCGTTCATTCCAGTGTGACCTTCGCTTCCCATTTCGAGAATCTTCTTCTTCGTCCTCCTCACCTCAGTGATAACGATTCGGGATGGAGGCGATAAATACATACAAATACGAGCGGCTTGGGGCGTGTTTAGGTGGCCTTGATGGGCAGAATTTAAAAGTGTGGTTCGAGGTCAAAAGGGCCGCTCGTTGTAAGGTGACCTCAAGCATGTGATTCACATTCCATATCGGCTGCTCCGCGTTTCGGGAATGAGGTCGCCCGAAACGACAGCGTTGCACACGATACGAATACGATACTACTTAACATTATTGATTATTCCGCCTGGACATCGTGGCTCTGCGAGTGCCGTGTCGGGACTGTTTACCAATTCTTGGCGACTTTTGTGGCCTGTAATGTTCGTCATGATGTAAATGAGGTCGTCGCCATTTTTCATATGAAAGGAATGAGAATTTGGAAACGTACAAAAAGAAAGGAACTGGGTTCTAAAAACACATTTGGTCTGACAGAAAAATCTAATAGAATCTTACTCTGATTCTTTGTTTCATATGGACGAATTAAATGAGTAGAGGAAGCCACGAATATTAAAAGGTCCATTATATCTGAGCCTCAACCTTCTTCCTCTAAACTTGATCGTTCCTTCAGATAGAAGCCACGGATCGATCAGCACATGATTCCAGAAGTTTAACCCCGCCCATATAGTCTCAAAAAATGTCTCCCCTTAATCGCAAAACCTTGTTATTTACTCCCTCTTTGATTTGCATCATTCAAAATCACAATGAGGTCTAGAGGATAGAATGTAACCGTGGCTATAATAATAATTATAAATAACAAAAAGAATGACAACCAAGCAGCGAGGTGAGGACGAAGGTAGTTAAAAGAAAGTGGAGGAAGGGGCACGAGATTGGTGACGAATGGGCTTTGTCAACCAGCCAAGGTGCCCTGAACTTAGCTTCTCCTATTATTATCAAGAATTCACTTTCGGAACCTTGCTTAGTGCCACATCCTGCACATCATCATCATCCCCCATATCAAACCAAGTTTTACTATTTCCAACCCATATATAGAAAATCTATTACCAACGCCGTTATAATTTTACGTACACGATTATGTTTCTTCTTTTTGTTGTTATTTATATTTGTTTCGAGAATATGAAAAACAGGGGAGCAGTCTATAGCTAACAAGTTCCTGTAGTTTCCACGCACCTTCTCCTGGAGACCCGGAAGGGCACCTGACAATATCGCTCCCTGTATTCACAAATTCATACATTTCAACGGTTTCAACTTGTTGGCCGATGGATTTCAATTATGAATACTGCGAATTTCGTTAGAACAACCAAAAAAAAGAAAAGGAAGCACCTGAATAAAATTAAATAAAAAATATTCACTCGTTAATAAAAAGGGTTTGATATTTAAATATTAAAATTAAACATATAAATAACATTGAGAAAATAATTAATTTATTTGGGTGCCCAAGGTAGGATGAATGAAACACCCCTCCTATACTCAACGTAGATTTAGCTATAAATTTTAATTTTAAATATAAAATTTTAATTTAATTTATTTATTATATTTATTATTTTTTAAATTTATTTCCTCAATTTAAAAAATATATATATAATCAAATGTTAGATAAAAATATTTTTAAAAAATTAGGTCACATTCCTTTTTATAAGAAATAATTTCTTATAAGGATTGTCATAAATATAAGATACAAATTTTTTCTCTATAAACTTTTAAACTACTATTTTTATTTTTATTCTCATTAAATATATAACACTTATTACTTTGATGCAATAATTTTTTATTCATCATTTCTCATATATTTTTTTTGTAAATAAAGATATAATTAAAAAATATATTTTATATATTTATTATTTTTAATTATATTTACCCAATATTTTGAATCCATGATTTTGTCAGTTGTTGTGGGAGTAATATATTTAATTTTTTTAATCCTCTTAAATTAAATAAATAACTTTTATAATATGTATAATATATAGTGGAAAAGAAAAAGAAATTAAGTTTTTGAAGGTCTTTGTTGGCCGTGAGATTGCATAGACGGTGGATTGGTGTCGGGACAACGTCACTACCACGATCGATGAACCGCAGAAACGCAGATCCTGTACTGGCAACAAAAGGATCGGGCGTGAGCCAAGCGCGAAGTTGGGAATTTTGATTTTTTAATGAAAAAATACTACCGGTTCTGATTCAGCTGGTTTATCTCCGTCGATTATTTGTTTCCCGGCCACCGATTCGCTTTTACTCACCCTTCCCTTTCGTCTCAGAATTTCTATTTTCTTCCTCTTCAATGGCGGGCAATTCGCACAGAGGCGGTTCTCTCTACGGTGACGCGGCCCCTTACCGATCCAGGTAGTATATATGTCCTCGCTCTTGAGTTCTCTCTACAGCTCTTCATTTTGTTTCGAGCATCTTGATTGCGGTGAAAATTCTTGGCTTTTGTTGTCTGCGAAGAATTTGCATGGATTGGTAACTGATACCTATATGCATATATTGCGATATAGACAAGGGCTTAGCACGAGACCGGTGGCTGGTTCCGATGAAATCCAATTGAGCATCGATCCGATGGACTTGGACGATGAGATCAGCGGTCTTCACGGCCAAGTTAGAAGGTTGCGACATGTATGTTCTCGATTTTTCAGTCCTCTTTCCGTCGGTTTTTTCCCTCATTTGATTGATTTTGTGAATAAACAACGTTTGATGAGGTATCAAAGCCATGCTCTAGACTACACGTGTAGTGATGCTATAATGATGAATTGTTATGTGCAATTCCAAATATTCAGATTGATGAGGAAACACATTGCTTAAAACTGGGTGAGGGGCTATAGATGAGAGGAATCTCTTCGTAGAGTAATGAGTTGGGAGAACCGTACTATTTTGTATCTAATCACTATTGAGAGATTGGGTCCATAGAAGTTTCTTGTATTTCCCTTTCTGGAATATAAGATAGAATCTTTGATAATTGATGCTAGCTTGAGGTAATTATGGAAATCTGAAGCTGAACTTAGCCTCGTCAGCTCGACATATTACTGAATGCCATCCCTCTTATTATTTATCTTTAACTGGATAGTTTGATGAAACTTTGTTATGTTCTTAAATTTTTGTTTCCCTCTCTTCCTCCTTATGTTTTAATACTGCTTCATATCTTTCTAGCGCAGGTTGCTGAGGATATAGGAACAGAAGTGAGATATCAGAAAGACTTTTTGGAACAGCTGGTACATTGTCTACTGGAGAACATATGATTTACACGTTTACATCATCTACAGCTATGCCAAACATATTTAACCACTCAAGTTTGTTTTTTTGCATTTGCACTGATTTTATCGCATTTGCACTGATTTTATCTTTTATTGACTGTGTCTAAGTTACAATTCTTGAATATAGAAACTCATAACTATATAGTATAATCAATATTATAATTTTGGTTTATATAATTATGTATGAGGAACTTCAATGTTGCAATTGCCAACACAATCAACTGTGCCTTGGCTTTTGGATCCTTCTGAGCATCAATTTGCCACACACCATTAACAACTATGGGCAAGTTGAAGAAATTTCCTATAAAAGATGGATAATGAGGAAAATTCCATTGGCTGGATTTATCCCTTGGGCTGCTTGTTGATTTTTAGTAATCAGTGACATTAATTACTTTGCACCTCGCTGGCAAAAAATAGGGTTAACTGTCTTGCTAACATTTTGGTTGTGTCCGTTTCAATGCAGCAAATGACAATGATAAAGGCTCAAGCTGGGGTGAAGAATAATTTGAGAAGATTGAACAAGAGCATCATTCAAAACGGTTCAAATCATATTCTTCATGTTATTGTTTTTGCGTTAGTGTGTTTCTTTATTGTGTACTTGTGGTCTAAAATGTCCAGAAAATGAGACTAAAGGGCTGCCCAGCATCCCGGATTAAAGAAATGCTAATTAAGAGCTTCCTTGGACCCTCAAATGATGCTGCTTGATGCTGCTTTGAAGATCAGCTCCTTGACCCCTAGGGGTTCGCATATATGACTCTTTTCTTTTATATACATGCGATATTTACTTCAATGAAGGGTTCTTCATGAAATTAAATGTCGTGCCTCTATATCTGTGTGTATCTCACTTCTCATGGATTTGATCTTAGAATATCTTTACGCATCCTCTTGTTAGCGGCATACTCTTGCTTGGCTTCTATATTTCTCTTACGTCTCTTCTTCGACCTCCAAATTCTTCACGCACAATCCATAATTGCAGCCTTCTACAAATAGTAGAAGTGAACTACAGAACTCATAGCTAACGTTTAGATTTAGATACAACTATTGTGTTTTATTCAAGGATGCTCAATTAAATTATGCACGAGCTCGTTAAATAATTATTTACTACTATCTCTTGTCATAGTTATAAGATTTAGATAAAGAGTTTATTTTAATTTTAAGTATAAGACTTTAATCTATTTTGTCTTCTAAATTTATAATTTGTCCCCTAAAATATTGTTATATAATTCCATATATATATATTAAGAAGTTTATATTAAGATGTAGTTTTAATACACATGATAATACATGATGTTTTAAAAAAATTAATATATAATTATTATAAATAATTAATTTAATTAATTTTTTAATTTATTTAAAATTAGTTAAATATATTTTATATTAAAGATTAGGGTAAATACAATGAAAAGAAACATAATAACTTTTATAAATATAGATGCTCGAGGAAAAAAAGATAAGGATGCTCAAACGTACAGAGATGTTTAATTTTTTTTTTTTGTCCACCCGATTCACTGGAGTTTTGTCCAGACTATATCCGGATCCGACCCGCATCGCGCACCTGGCTATGGTGGGTGAGTCTCCTAACGGGAATTTTCTGTGTACGCTAAGGCTCAAACTCGAGACATTGTTTAAGCAATATTGAGTCGCTTACTACTTAGACTAACTCCTATTGGTAGAGATGTTTAAATTTCGTTTTACAAAAAGTGCCTAGGATAAAAGGCCGAGTACACTCTGCTGCTGATTTACCTTCATATTTGAAGTGGGCTATTTACGCAATATTACCAAGCATACCAATACAAAAAATTCCTCATTAGCTTACTACTTTTTATTTTTGGGCGTTAGCCCTCTTTGGTATAAAAAAAATTGAGTAGGAAATTGATTTAGTTTATTCGGCAAGCAGATAACACGATTTAATATATTTGATTCATACTGGGTAGAGTTATGCTTGCTTTGTATTTATGTCATGGTATTCAAACTTGGTTCGTCTAATTAAATAATTATATTACAAATTTTTTTTCATAACTATATAGTTAAAAATTTTAAATTATATACACATTAATCAATTCATGATAAACATGACAAAAAAATAATCAATACTTTTCCCTTAAATTTATAACCTATTAGCTAAGTTAAAATTCTTTTTGTACAACATTAACAAAAACAACACTTGCATATAATACTTTTAGAGAGAAAATAGTGTTAACCTTAAAGATATTGTCCCCATATTTTTTACTTAAAAATAACGTGCACAAATTTGTAACTAAACATGTGCACTTTTTTTGGGGAATCACAAGGCAAGCAAAAGATCAAGAATAGAAAAAGAAAAGAACCAAGAGAGTCCAGCCAGCCAAGAATACATACAGCTATTTAAACATAACTTAGGTTTTAAAAAATTTCTGACCTAAATTTTAGTTTAATTTTTTTTTAAAATAAATAGTCATATTTATCCAAAAGGGTTTTTGGACTAAATTATAGTTTAAAACTATAAACTATGATTTTGGATAAACTATTAAAAAAAATTATAAACTATCTAATTACTATTTTGTCTTTATTTTTCTATTATTCTCTCTCCTCTTCTCCCTCCTCTTTTCTCAACTCGTTTGCTCAGCTTCTTCGTCATCGTTGTGCTTTCGCTGCTGAAGCTCACCGTCAGGGTGGGTCGCTGAGTCATTGTTCAGGCATTGTTATCGCATGGGTCTTCGTTTTCTTCCTTCGTCGCTACTTCTCGTCTTCAACTCCTTCGTCATCAAGAATTATCATCATCTTCAACTCCGTCAGCATCACCAACGGGGGTTGGTCCGAGTAGTAAGCGGCTCGGTATTGCTTAAGCGAGGTCTCGAGTTCGAGCCTTGGCGTACACAGAAAATCCCCGTTAGGAGACTCACCCACCATAGCCAGGTGCGCGACACGGGTCGGATCCGGATATAGTCGGGGCAAAATTCCGGTGAACTGGGTGGGCAACCAAAAAAAAAAACTCCGTCAGCATCATCGTTGCAAAGATGAACAATGGAAGAAGAGGAAAAGAACAAGTAGAGGCGTTAGTTGAAGCCTGATTTTTTTTTTAATTTATCTTATATCATTTCTAGTAATTTATTAACTACAGAAATCTTTATAGTAATAACTATCCAAACACTTATTTATTCAGAATCACTTTTTTTTTCTATAAGCTCTTATCCAGAAACCCTTTTCTAAAAATTATCTAAAACTTTTTTTTTCTATAATTCTTTTTTTAAAAACCTATCTAAGCGGACATTACATCTAATTGACACCCTCACTGCTACAAGAGTAAGGCCAACCAGTGCTATATTAACAATCTATATTTACATACGCTGTACAAGTATCTGGATTTTATCAGTTAATTATTAGGCTATAGGAGTAAAGGGGCTAAGGGAAAAAAAATATACAATATTGCAATTAGATCCCACTCTACAGAATCTGGGTAAGAAAATGGCTCGCAGGCCAACACACATGGGACGTCATGTTAGCGAGTAACCCACTTTGCCCGCATATGCTAGTAGCAGAAAGTGTAATTAATGGTGGTATAGTGGTGTCAGCCCGTCAGTTGGTCGGTCAAAATGCTTTACAGAGGTTGTTAGACTTCATGTTAGATGATCCTTGCTGATCTATTGGACCTGTTGGTCCACACAACCTGCTCCTCTTGGGTTCGGATATCCGCACATGTGAAATTGCAGATGCCAGCACGTCAATCAACACCCCATCGTCCTCATCATCTGAATCGCTACTCTCCGAGGATGAAAGTGGGCTTGAAATTTCACCATCGTCTATCTTGTTTCCTCCTGACCTATGTCCAGGCGCTACAAACAGGCGGCAAGTGGTTCCTATTTGATGCTTCAGCCTTGTTCTGATGGGCAGTTTTTCTAAAGTTGGTTCTGTGTAGAATAGAATCCATGGATGCCCTGAAATTAAATCACGGAATGTCAACTTACATGTAAGACAAGTTGAAACGTCCACTATCAAACAGCTTTCAGAAGTTGAAGTCCTGTTTATTTCTTTTGGCTTCTTTTTTCCCAAACACTATCAATGATGAAATATATCAAAGGAATCACAGCATTAAACACAAATACATGCGTCAAGTGAATAGCAGCGTCACTATTATCAGAAAAGACAATATTTTAAACTGAGAAGAGAGAAAAGAGTGGGGGAAAAGAACATAAATAACTATTAGAATGATATGTATACAGTCAATTATTAGTGCATGCATTATCAAAGAACACAGATAAAGCGGGCAATCTAAGACACAGTAATTTACTAATATTAATGTGAACTTACTAAGTACTTCATCAGCTGTTATCCTTGCTGGAACATCCCTTGTCAGCATCCTCCCAACAAGATCTCGGGCTGGCTTAGATATCAAATCCCACATACCGTTTTGGTAATCCAGTTTGACATTCTTAATAGCCTCAAAAACTGCTTCCAACGAATCTCCATGAAATGGAAGAAAGCCAACTAACAGAGTATGCAGGAGAACTCCAGCACTCCATACATCCACCTTCTCAGAATAGCTACCCAGCAATACCTCCGGAGCAACATATGCAGGGCTTCCAGCCAAACCAGTCAAGTTCTGACCTGAAAATTGAATATTTGACTAATTAGCTGATGGGGCATAACCAATGTTTTGGAAAGATAACAGAGTTGTATGTCAATAAAGAAACAATGCCGTCGATTCCATAGTTTGATATTTCCAGATGTTTGAACATAGAATTCAGACAATGGATCTCATATAGGATTTGGAACTTTGAAATTGATATATGCACTCTTCTGGGGCATTCTCACACAGATTGCAAGTACACATAAAAGCAGGGTAAAGTGAAGAAACTGCTTCTCCAATACACTGACACAAAATTTAAGAGCACCTTTGACTCTAACCAACTTCGATTTCCCATGGACAGATCAGCTTATGAATCATGTCATTAGTAAACCAGAATCCTAAGAACGCCAGGAATTATGCATTTGCTAACAAATAAAACTGCTAAAATGCACTGTTAAAAACTGCTTTAAACTCATTATGGTGTATTCCTTAGGACTCCCCCCTTCTTTTCTTCATAAGGTCCAAAGAAACCATAATTTTCAGTTACACACAGATGGAAGTTCACAGAATAGGCAAGGGTTTTATTGATTGTGAGTAAATAATATACGCAAATGCGAAAAAATTCTCATTAATACAGGTTTTGCATATTACCATTAGATATTCTCATGGCAAGCCCAAAATCGGCAATCTTTATTTTTCCTGATGCTGCTAGCAGGATATTTTCAGGTTTGATATCTCTATGCACAACTCCCATATCATGACAATACTTTATGACTAACATCACTTCCTTGAGTACATTAGCAGCCCTTTGCTCTGTACAAGGGCCCTCCTTAACCATCCTATCAATCAATCGCCCTCCAGAACACAACTCCATTACAAGATGGAAGCAGTCAGCTTCTTCATACACTGCCTGCAGCGTCACAACCCCTGGATGTCCAGATAAGTGTTGCATTATCTCCACTTCTCGATGAACTGTCTCCTCCCCCTTCCTCAGGGTCTTACATGCATATTCTGCTCCACTAAGCCTGGACCAACACAAAGATACAGATCCAAATTTTCCTTGCCCAATTGTTTCACCAAAAACATAATCATCCTCTATCCTCTTCTTCCTGCCCATTTGGGTAGCAACATCAATGCATCCTATCTTCCTCTTAAGACCTCTTCCAGGTGTGATCAAAGATGATGTCCCACAAGGTGGAGCGAAGGTGGCAAAGCCTGCAAGCCTTTTATTACAGGAAGCAACCGGTTCTGCATCAGCATCTTCTTTACACCTCTTCTTCAACCTGGAACAATCTTCAAGCGAGTAATGAGACTTCAAATTTGATGACAGAGATCCATGGTTCCCATGATGTGAAGTCAAAATTTCTTGAAGATTTGAGGATGCATCTGTCTCGCTTCCTTTCCTTTTCTTCCTCATAACATCTGTTCTTGGATGATCAGCAGTCATATCAGGAAGCTGTCCTATTTTGCGCAAAATAAGCTCGCAAGGTCGACTCTATAGTGCAATGCAAGTAGATCAGTTCGTCCAATGCCTTCTAATAAATTCACACCTACTGATAGATTGCTCAGAATCAGCGCAAACCAGAAGAGCACACAGCAAAACAGATATATGAACCTCCCTACGCCTTTACTACAACTGAGAAAGTAAATCAAAACCTGAATTACTTTTACATCATAATAGCGCCAAATGGCGGCATTACTTCAAGCCGGTATATGATAAACCTTTCCTTCCCCAAATTGCACAATACACAGAAAATAATAAGAAAATCTGATTCCCTCTGCGAATTATAATCAATGCGGTTTCATCCTAAGCAGGTCCTCTATGATCAGACGGAGAGAAGTTACAAGCTATATTTACAATCTACTTTACACTTACACGAACGATGATGACCCATTCTTGAGGGAGACATCCGAGACAACGTCGTAGAGAAAATAACAAACCTTCGAATTATCCCATGTCCTTAAAATTTTAGAGATCGGGTCGATCTGTTCCAGAAGCAGAAGGAGAGTGGCAAACCAAATCAAATAACACCAAGAATGCATCAGGTACGAAAGCAATCGCGGAGAATTTGGGGCAATCCGGAGCCGAAAACCCTAAATATCTACGATCGATGATTGGGTAAAATCCCCGTGACTGTAAATGGTCATTTATCAATGTTCGGTCGGGTGCGATAAAAAGGAAAGAAAAGGTGGCGCCGGCCCTGGGGTTCAGGCCTTTCCTATCTTTCTTCACAGAGGGGTAAATTAGACTATTGCACTATTCAACCTTTTTACGTGTTGGGTTGGGTAAGTTATACGGTGTGTGCAGGATCATGATCACTGCAATGAAGCGGAGTTTAGTTGACCGTATGTTATCGAGGGATGGGACCTGATCGCTAATGACGTATAGTCGGAGGGATGGGACCTGATCGAGGGATGGGACCTGATCGTATAGTCGGAGGAATTATGACGGAGTTTCTGTGATGTCTTCAATTAGGTGACGACATTTATGGGTTTTTATTTCTATATATATATTTGGATTTTTGTTTCATTCATTTTTTGGTACTATTTAAATATATTTCTGTTTGCTTTTGAGCAGGTAACCTGAATGAATTGTGACGATATTTTTGTGATGTATTCAATTAGGTGACGACGTTTATAATTTTTTGTTTATGTGTCTTAGTTTTCATTTATTTTGTTCATGGGTTCTCTGTTTTTTTTTTCTTCCTCTTTTTTGTTCTCTGTTTGCGTTTTATAGGTACCTATTCTTTTTCGTTACTCTCCTCCTCCTTTAGGTTTGTGACAAAGAAGAAAATAATTTTGGTGATTGGTTTAGAAGCTTCTTTGATTTGAATCTAGAGTTTTTCTATTTTGATTTTTTTATATTACTTTTTAAACCAGTTGTATGGAATAACCGGTTTAAAAAAGTTTTTTTATACCGATCGTATATAACTGGTATAAAATATCAGATTTTTTATACGGATTATTTCTACACTAGACCAAGGTCTAGTGTAGAAGCCAATTTTCAATCGGTCTAGAACATTTATTTTCTCAGTGTCTGGTCATAGGTAAGTAAAGACTTCCTTGTTTTTCCTATAGGATCTGGATTATGATTATCTTACCATGTATTGACCTGATTGATTTAGGAAGCGAATATCAAATATATACCCAGCTGTCTAAAGTATTTCCTCCTAATCCTATTTACAAGATAGTTAAACAATATTTGAAATATTAATCAACTTTTGTCTCTATTAATGGCATATTATATCACTGTATTAATTATAGCACTTTCATTCATCAGCAAATAATTTTAAAAAATAAAATATATTTTTGTGACGAAACAAATTAAAAGAAGAATGTTACCATAATTTTAAAGGGAATATTTCGAAAAACCATTTAGAAAGATATGGGGAGGGTATGATCGCCTCACATCGCACGTTCATCAAAGGGCAGGGGAAACCTTGTGTTCATTCTAAACACCAGAGTTTATGACTAACCATTCGGGGTTTAATTTAACGCATATGAGCGACTACTTTGTACTTAGTGACTTACCCAAGTCCTCCTTTCTCACCAGTCCTCTCTTCTTCTCTAAACACTTTCTTAGGTTTTTCTTTATAAGCCCACGCTTAAAGGCCTTGGCCCCTATTTATAGAGAATTTAATAATCTTAATATAGCTTGGGATATTGGCCTATTATAATTTTAGTCTTATCCAAAAGAATCGGGGAATATTGTAAAATAACGCTCTCTCTCCCTTTTCTAAAACATAATTCCCAAAACTATTGATTTTCCTTATAAAAAATCTCACAAATATTAAGATTTTATTGTTGTTGTTGCTGTTATAAGTTTTCAATATGTAGAAGACTGACTATTCTGAGATATAATCCCCTGTCCTTATTGATTTATCGAACCATTAATCTCTTTTAAATACTTATTATTTATTACTTTTTTTTTCAAGATAAAAATAGGGATAAGATATGTAGTTTATTTAATTATCCATAGAAAACAATCGTCTAATAATATATTTATTTTTCTTTACTATATCGCGGGCATTGATCCTGTCATCCTGATATAATCCCTAGTCAATGGACATGGAGACATCTCACTCTCTCTCTTCCTATCTCTTTCTTTTCTTTTGGTATTTTATTTTTATTTATTGTTTTTAATTTACCGATCTGATTCCTGTAGATTATGAGAAAAGAAAGAAACACCCTTGGGTGTCAAGCACAGCTCCGTAAATAAGGTACAGGGAATCAACCAATGAATGAGACTTATGGGGGAACTGCCTTCATCCCTCATGGCTCCGTCTTAAATTGAACATATTGAAAATCTACATATACATTATAAGGAGGTTAAACAAAAATTCCACAAAATCAATCTCAAGGGGAAAAAATGCGAAACCTGCATGTATATCAGCAAGCAATGAGGAGTAACTCCATCAAAATCATATCACCTACTCATTGAATGCTTTAAGAATGGCAAGGGTTTCATTATCCATCCCCACCTCATATTTTTCTATTATTTCAAGGATGTGAATGGGTGATTTGTTAGCAGAAAGGTGCATGCGAAGCCATATTTTATACAGTGACAAACTTGCAAGACCAGAATTGTGGATAATATACTCATTCGCATCTTCAAAATTTCCATGTTCCTCAAAATACTCCGCAACGGCCAACAGGAGTTCGTGTGGCGGTCTCCAACAGCAGTCTCTCAACATAACAAGAGCTCTCTTCATGATAACAGCAGCCTTGTCCATTTTCTTGCTCTTGACATATCCTTCCACCAGAATTTCCCGTGTCTTATAATTTGGACGACCTACACTCTCCAATGCTTGAAGACGCAACGATTCGGCTTTTTCGATCATTCCATTCCTCATGTATGCACCCAAAAGAACATTGGAGACCCTGATATCATCGTTCTGACAGTTAGATTCCCATTCCATGAAGATTTTCTCAGCTTCTGCGATGTCCCCAAGCTTAACCAAGCATGACAGTGCACACATGTAGTTGACACATGTGATTCTATCACCAACTAACTTACTAGCTTTCCATAGCCGCAAGACTCCCTCCTTTTCCTTCAAAGATGCATAAAGCGTCATGAGGAAAAAGTAACCAAGACGATTACATGTAGATAGTTTCTTTTCTGCATTTCTTAGAACCAGAATGGCTTTCTCAGAATATTCACAATTTCTTAGAACCAGTATGTGAATGGCTTTCTTAAAATCTAGTTTCTTTCTGAATATTCGCAATTCTCGTGTTTATATGGCATATTAATTGGTTTGCGTACAGATGTTAATTTTTGAACAAGTATCTCGACTCTTAGCAATTTGGCAATGTAGATTGCTTATTCTAATTATGCACCTTTTTTATTGCAAACAGGGCTAGGTAGAATGAAGAAACTGAAATCAAAGAAGCTATATTGGCAGATAGGTCTATTTGTTGGCGCTCAGTCTTTCAGGTATCGTCTTCAATGAAATAGGTTTGACTTCAAAATTTTTGAGGATCCACCTGCTGATTTGGGTCACATATTGAGGATATCATGGCATTAAAACCATTGTTGCTTAGTTGGCAACTCTTCATGTTCATTTTTAACATTACTATATTTACGAACCCCACTCGTGATTTGTCGTCTATTTTTTTTCTTTAAGAATAAATGCATGTGACGCTAATTATGTTCTCAAATTTTTAAAAATCATTCATGTAAATGTACAAAAGAGCTGTTCTTGCCAAGTACAGATGTGCTTTATACATAAACTGCTTTTTTGGCGAACCGGATCGTTGGAATGCATAGTCCATGATCATATATTAAAAGGATAAATAGTATTATTACGTAAAACAAAATTAGAACTATAATGGACGTTTCATTCAAGTTATAACAACGAACATTCAGCACGCAAGTAAAAATTTGTAATGATATATGTAATAAAAAAAAACACTAAACGAACATTCAACACGCAACTAAAAATTTGTAATGATATTTGTAATGAAAAAAACACTAACGGTTCATTAGTTTTGTTTTGAATTATATTATAATTTTTATGAATTATTCTAAAAAATTAATTAATAGTGGGATGACGCTTGCATAATTTAGTTAAAACGCCATACAGCTCTGCACAAAATTTATAGATATGAAGAATGTTTTAAATGCACCATAAAAAATTAAAATACACGGGACGTGATGGCAAAAGAGAACATTGTCCACTACGGATAAATCATGATAACACGGGTCAAATCGTGCGAATAACACAAATTACGTCTTAAGCAGGTCAAACAATGAAGTGCAATTAGAAAAAAGAAAAAAGGGTTGCACTTTGCTGATAATCCTGAATAATCCATTGAACAAAGCGAAGCGCCTTACCGAAGCCATTAGTTTTCTCAAAAAATAAGTACCGATGAAGCAAATGGAGCGATGGCTGCGAAGATTACGAGTAGGATGAAGGCGGAGACTCATGATGAGCGGCTTCACCGGCAGGAACCATGAGGCGCTTCTTTTTCTTTTTGGCCAAGCAGATGAGACCAACTAAGAGGAATGAGATGAAGAAAGCAGCGCCTAGAGAAGTGCACAATGCGATCAACAGGGTGTGGTTGTGACTGTGCCCTTCTGAAGTTGGCGCTACGATGTCGGAAGACGGGGTTACAGCCGGTGCCGCATATCCCCCAAATACAGAAGGTGACGATGCTGGTGAAGGAGAGTAAGGACCTCTTTGGGGCTTTGGTGTCATAGAAGGACCTTGTGGAGGAGGAGACAAGTTATGTTTGGGTGGAGGTGCATAGAGCGGTGATCTAGGAGATGGAGAATGAGAGCCAGGTGGAGTTGACTCCTGAGCTGGTGGAGCATTATCCGGTGATGATGGCTGGGCGGGTGGTGCCACGGTCGATGGACCATTGTTACTAGTTAGTGGTGGTGACGCTGCGGTGGAGGTTGTGTTGGCGAAATCCTGCAAAATAACAAAGTTTATAGTTCGAGTCGCGTCCGAGGACACTGTCCTTAAGAGATATTTCGCGACTCCTCATCAATTAGGAAGCGACTCTCTCCAGGATTAAGCGAACTCTTCCTGTGATGATACAGGGAAACATAACTGGTGGAAGATAAAATAATCTCAGAAGATTGTAGGTTATCATTTTCTGGGTTTCTCTGACATTTTCTATATTTTCTATGACTTCTCTGTTCTTCTCCTTCATCAAGAAGCCCTTTTTATAGATTGTGGAAGGACACGAGACATGTCCCTTGGATTCAAGAGTCATACCCTTTCACAACCAAGAGTCATGTCCTTTCACAACCAAGAGTCATGTCTTTTCATTGACACACCCTTTCACAATATTAAAAAATATTTCCAACAATCCCCCACATGTGTCAAAGAAACACCATTAGATGAGTTCCATACATGGATATAATCATTGTATCCAGTGGTCCTTTGGACTATGAACCAGACCTAGACCGATAATACTTGGTACACAGAAATGCCAGTGGTCCTCGGGACTATGAACTAGCACTTCTTAGGTGTATACCAGAGGTACTAACAGCCAGATTATACCCCCACATTTCCACTGTTTACCGAGCGGTTTTGCGCTTTAGGCAGCCATGCGCGTGTCCTGTTTTTAACGAATGCTCTAGAGATTTCGCCACGATCTCATAGGAGCGGCTCACACCCCTCATTCGTATAGGTGATTTCTTTAAGTGTATCTGCACATAATACACCATCCCGTAGGATTTGAAATCATTAAGAGCTTTTGTTCATCCTCCTCTATGCAATCTAGCATTTTATCACACACCATAGGAAAGGACCAGTAATAATATTTTGGTGCTAGCAGTACTAACAAGCGACTTGTTCTTACCCATTGAACCTTCTTCATGGGATCACCAATCACAAAGGTTGGGTTGCCATCGCTGTCGTAATCACACTGGCTTTAGTCCTATTCCCCTCGATGTCTCAACATTTTAAATGTTTTCTTCCCAAGGGTTTTGTCAACGGATCCGATAGGTCTATTTTGACCTCACCAAAATCGATTGAGATAACTCCACAATTTTTAAGCATGCTTATTCTCATAGTATCTCAAACGATTGCACCATTGTTTAACAATGTTCATTGCCATTTCGCAATTTATAACTCATCAACAATAAGTATTGCTCATCTTTGTTCTCCTTAACAAAGGTTATTGCCATTTGGCAAACACAATTCATCAACACTAAATGTTGTACATCTTTGTTATCTTTAACAAAGGATATTGCTATTTAGCAAACACAATTCATCAACACTAATTGTTGGTTTTACATTAAAATATTTGCTAAAAGGTTTTCAACCACTTAGCCTCAGTGTCAGCCAATTCCATAGCAATAAATTCAGAATCCCTTAAGGATTTGGTTAGAATTATTTGCTTGGACGATTTTCATGTGACTGCACCACCACCAAGAATAAACACATAACAGTTAGTAGATTTTCACTCTTCTGAATCTGAGATCCAGTTCACATCACTGTATCCTTCTAATACAGCGGTAAATCTACTATAATGTGTACCATAATTCATGGTGCCTTTAAGGTATCTCAATAACCTTATTAGAGCATCCCAATATTCACTACTTAGACAATGAGTATATCTGCTCAATTTATAAAGTGATAAACTCAAAATATATCACCACTTAACATCCGTGTATTTTAATACAACGGGATACATGATACCAATAATTATGGTACCCCTCAAATATTTCTTTCATTCTCCTCATGAGATTGAATTTTTATGTGTGTATGCTCAATCCTCCACACAACATATACTGTATCACAATAGTTAGTACTAAATTCTCATAATTTATCCATAAACATATTGAGCAAATAGCACCATCAAATAATATGTTATCATCATAAGGAATAACCACACTATGATTCTCAAAATCAAAATTTAACACTTTTCAAGATATTATATATTCCTTTATGATTTTAACACCCAAAATCATATTTTCACAATAATCATGTATATTTATTTTAAAATAAATATACCCATAAATAATAAAAATTTAAACACATTTATCTCTCTACTAGACAAATGATTAAATTTTTATATACTCAAAATATTTGTTTCAAGCAACAGAAAAATTATATTATTGTCAACAACAAACTTTGATATATATCTCAACATGATATCTCATTACTATTCATTTATGATTTTAATTCATAAAATTATATTTAATTCATCAATGCTTTCAAACTCATATTTGAAGCAACAGAACATTATAATATATCTTTCACATTAAAAATTTAATAAGCATTCACATCATATATATTTATACTAAGATAAATATATACCCACAAATGATAATATCATGAAAATTAAACATATTTATCTCTCCATAGATATATGATCAAATTTTCATGCTCCCATCATAATGCTTATTTCAAGCCACACATAAAGTTTGATAATTATAAAATTTATTATCAACATCAAATAATAAAGCCTCTATTTAATTATAACACACTTCATAATTATAAAATGAGGCTAACAGATATATCATTTTTTACTCATAAATTTTATAAGGTATCCTACATCTTAGACACCCCCACACTTTTAAATATCAAATTATATTTCAATAACTTCTCAATAATAATTCTAATTAAATTAGAATTTCATACCATATAATTCCCTTTCATTCTAATTATAATTAGAATATTCCATCTAATATCATGTGATAAATAATAACTAAGAATTGTAAAATTCTCCCCATAACTATGGTGACATACCCTTCTCATATTTATATTCATATACATTTTACCGTCCCACAATATTATATTTCTCATTGAAATTTTCGTGACCCCCACAAATAATTACTCAATAAATCCAACATTTGGCATAATATAGAAAGACGCACCTTTTCAATCAGCACGAATTTGGTTCCACAAGAGGTTCCAAATAGTAAATAACTTCTTTCTGAATTGGTGTTAATGCATGTATCCGTCTAGTTTGATGTTACGCAACTTTTGGGGTTTCCATCACCCAGGATAACAACTTTATCTCTTGAAGGCGCAGTAGCACCAGGCTGTGACAGATTGGGTAGGAAATAACCAGCAAAGAAGTTGCTAGACACGTAGGTAAAAGGGATTCCCGTAGCCTCAATGACTCGCTGAATTTCGGCCTTATTAGCAAACGCATTTTTTGCAGGTTCAACGGCATGAACTCGATCCACATCATTCCCAAACTCTGAAGGAAAGAATCTCTTGATATTCCCTGCTTCTTTAATGGCAGAAATGATCCTATCTTGATCATCGATCGGCATGTGACCTACAATAGAAATCACCACATCCACTTCCTTTATCGCCTTAACCAAACTCTGGTGATCATAGAGATCTCCGTGCATTAGATTGACGCTCAAGGCCTTGAACTTTATTCTCCTTACCCCCTTACTTTTCCACTGTCTTGGGAGACCCAAATTGATTCAATAACTTGAAGGGACTTCTAGTATTAGAACCAATGAAGCCGTGAAGGAAAGGACTAGGTTTTGGGCTTTTCCTAGCCTTATTTGAAACGGGAACACCATCTTCAAGACCTTCCATGAGTTCCCAGGCATTGATAACCTCTGGGTCTTCGGTAGGAGGCAATTTCTCAAGCCTCTTGAAAACATATTCTGCAACGGAATTGAAAACAACATCTCCATGGCTCTCTTGACTTCTAAAATTTTGCTGGAAATATCTCTTAAGATTGTTGGCGAAATCCTGCAAAATAACAAAGTTTATAGTTCGAGTCGCGTCCGAGGACACTGTCCTTAAGAGATATTTCGCGACCCCTCATCAATTAGGAAGCGACTCTCTCCAGGATTAAGCGAACTCTTCCTGTGATGATACAGGGAAACATAACTGGTGGAAGATAAAATAATCTCAGAAGATTGTAGGTTATCATTTTCTGGGTTTCTCTGACATTTTCTATATTTTCTATGACTTCTCTGTTCTTCTCCTTCATCAAGAAGCCCTTTTTATAGACTGTGGAAGGACACGAGACATGTCCCTTGGATTCAAGAGTCATACCCTTTCACAACCAAGAGTCATGTCCTTTCACAACCAAGAGTCATGTCTTTTCATTGACACACCCTTTCACAATATTAAAAAATATTTCCAACAGGTTGGTGGTGTGGGAGAGGGTGATACAGGAGATGGACCGTTATTAGTTGGTGGTGTGCTCTTAACGGGGGTCACTGAAGGAGCTGGTGGTGGAGGGGGAACAGAAGGTGGCGGCGGTGATGGACCATTGTTAGCAGATGGAAGTAGTGTTGGCTGACCGGGAGGTGATGCAGGAGACGGACCATTATTGGTCGTTGGCGGTGGTGAACTAACGGATGGTGGCACCAGAGACGGACCATTAATATTATTGTTAGCTGGTGGTGGTGGGGATGGCGGTGCACCTTTGGTGGGAGGGGCTGAAGGAATTGGTGGTGGCGGTGACCAGTTTGGATGGTCATACTGATCAGATGGCGGTGGTGGTGGAGAATGATAGAGGTAGCTCATTTTGGGAACGAAGGAAATATTGCAGGTGATGACTGCTAGTAACAAACGTGGATGCCAATGGTGCAATCCAATATACTCTGAGTTATATATTGTTGTTATGCAGGTTATATGTAAGACAAACAAACACATGGAGCCAAATTAATAGCAAGAAAAAGAAAAGGTTCCCCTACAGGCTGTAAAAGCAATAAATCTAACTGATCGCTGTGGAAAGTTACGTGGCAATTGACAAATACGTGATTATTTAACTGATTGGCCCATGTGATTTTAGAATCTGAGACTGAGGACTATTATAAGCTAGGTTCCCACTTGCCATCTACACATGATAATAGAATCTTATATCGGATGTCCCAAAGGGACAAATAGAATTTCACATAAGTGACCTCAACAACTAAAATGTCAGGGCTTGTAACTAGTTGTATGTATTGGATTTATGCCTAGCTTTCATATGCTAGTATAAATATAACACCCCCCCCCCCCGGCCCCAGGAAAAAAAAAAAAGACAACCGCGTTGGCGTCAACGAGTCAATGTACCTAATTTATTTTTTTAATTTTAATGCATAATACAACTAAAATTTTACTCCCATGAATTATATATCGCATAATCTCTCACTTATAAGAACAAGTTTGATCACTGAGTGAGAGAGGGTACATGTATCCTATTTGACTAAATAAAGAATAAAACTCAAGGAACTGTATCGAGCGAGGCGGGTCAGATCTCCCCACGTTTAAAAGTAAGAAATGAACCCATCTGACTTGGGAAAAATATCGAGAGAATCCAACTTGATGATCCCATCATAGGATTCAATATTCCTGAAATATGGCTGTGGCAGAAACGGAGCATCCCCTGCTACGGCCAGCGCAGCCACAGAACACAGAAGAGCGGCATCAGCGTCACTGCGTCAGTGTCTCCTCCGACGAACATGTTTGGAATCAAAGAAGATTTGGCAAATAGCAGGTCCCTCCATCTTCAGCCGCCTTGCCTTGTTCTCCATGACTGTTATCACTCAGTCTTTCGCCGGCCACCTCGGTGAACTCAATCTCGCCGCTATTTCTATTGTCTGTACCTTATTCATCTCAATCAGCTTCGGTTTCTTGGTAAAGCATCCTTCCTCTCAGTCTCAATCTTTGACTTAATTGTGAATTTCTCCCACATTTTAAATCAGGGATGGGTGTTAATTGTCTTGTCTAGCTCGGCATGGCGAGCGCGCTTGAGACCCTTTGTGGCCAAGCCTACGGGGCCAAACAGTACCACATGCTGGGCATTTATATGCAACGTTCCTGGATAGTTCTGTTCCTATCCGCGATTTTGTTACTGCCCATGTTCATTTTCGCGACGCCCATATTGAAGTTCCTCGGGCAACCCAATGGAGTGGCGGAGCAATCGGGTTTGGTGGCGGTGTGGTTGATTCCGTTTCACCTGAGCTTCCCATTTCAGTTCACACTGCAGAGGTTCTTGCAAATCCAGCTGAAGACAGCCGTCATAGCATGGGTTTCTGGGATAGCTCTCGCAATCCATGCATTTGTAAGCTGGGTTCTTGTTTACATGATGAAAGTTGGTATTATCGGGACCGCGCTTACTCTCGATTTCTCATGGTGGGTGTCAGTTGTGGGTCTCTTGGGCTATGTTGTTTTTGGTGGGTGTCCACTTTCATGGAATGGGTTTTCTGTCGAAGCTTTTGTTGGCCTGGGAATTTTTCAAACTCTCTGTGGCTTCTGGGGTCATGCTCTCGCAAGTACTTATCACTGGTCCTTCTCCCTCTACATTTTGAACCTTTGAGAGTGATGCGACTATTAGAAGGCATGAGTTCAAAATTGCAGATTGGAGAACGTCTACTACAGATTGTTGCTTATAATGTCAGGATTTATGCACAACGCCGAAGTCGCAGTTGATGCTCTTTCCATTTGGTAAGTTCCTATTTATAAACATTCTCATCACAACTATTTATTCAATCCCTTGCCTCTTTTCCAACCTCTGATCTTGTTTGGCAGTGTAACTATATCTGGTTGGGAATCTATGATACCACTAGGATTCTTGGCTGCAACAGGGTATGTCACTGGTTGCAAGGCTCCCTTTCTCTTTCTGTCGTAGGACATAACTCCATACAAAATCATCCATGTTTCTTTTTCTACTAGAGAAGAACTAATGATATCTGCCATTGAGATATGCTTCATGCGAGTCATATCTACTATAGAAGAACAAAGCTTGATACATTGAATCATATTTTATCTATCTCTGTTGTTGCTTTCTACTTGATTCGTGATACTGTTGCAATCCACTATAGTAAATCCCCCAAGTCTACGGCTTCTTGGTAGCAAATCTAAAAGCTTTTGGTTGTCCTATAGTAAATCCCCCAAGTGTCTTGGGAAATTTTCAAGACTTATTCTATTATTTCTCAGCAATTTAAGTTGGTTCCTTGAGGTTCACATTGAACTTCTCAAAAGCTGATTTGGCTTCATGTGATACATATTAATTGGCTTAGTTTGAGAGAACTTGGAGAGCCAAGCTTTTGTTCTATCTACAATTACCAATGCCTTTGTTGTTGCTTTTCTTGTGCCATCTCAATGTCAAGGCAAGTGATAAATGATTACAAAAGTAAATGATTGATCCATACGTTTACCGCAAGTAATAACCACTTCTAGAAAAACAATTATCAATCGCTCTTATCCAGAACATTTAACATACTTAACTTCAGGGTTCGTGTATCAAATGAGCTTGGAGCAGGCAATGCAAAAGGTGCAAAATTTGCGGCTTTTGTTTCAGTGTTGAATACTTTGGTGGTGGGATTTATAGCTTGGTTGATAATTATGGTGTTTAATGAGAAGCTTGCCTTGATCTTCACAACAAGCTTACCTGTTATCAGAATGGTGAATGAGCTAGCAATCCTGTTGGCTCTTGCAATTCTTCTGAACTGCTTGCAGCCAGTTCTTTCAGGTGAGAAGTCATTTGCAATTCGCTTTTGATGGAACTCAAACTGAAAATGATGTAATTCTGGCAGAGTGTAGATCTAACGAGAAAACTAGAAAGGAAACGACAGAAAACACATATTCACCCACTCACTGCTTCCCTAGCATTTGAGAGGCTAGAGTCTCACCCATACAACTTTCTCTCACAGTTTGCTTGCCTCCCAACGGACCTCCAGACTTCCTTGATAATCCCACTCTCTCTTCCACTCACCCCACATTCCCCCCTCATGTCTGCGTCGAAACCCGCAAATACTATCTTTTGTCCTTATTCTCATGTTAGCCCCGTGACATGTTTGGCCCAAAAGCTGTGGATCCATCAGCTTCCATTCTTGTGAATTGGGGACGCAATTCATGGGGCCTCTAGAAAGAAGTTCATAAAGCAAAAAAACTCAGTTTAATTAAGAAAAATATGGATACCTTTATAAACAAAAATTTAAACTTTTAATATTTCTAATGTTGTGGCATATGGTGGCATGTGTTGATCTGCAGGAGCAGGAGTAGCAGTTGGATGTGGTTGGCAAGCTCTAGTGGCTTATATAAACATCGGTAGTTACTACTTGGTAGGGATCCCTCTCGGGATTCTCCTAGGCTGGTTGTAGGGGTGTTCACCGGACGGGTCGGGACCGGGACAACCCCGTCCCGTGTCCCGTCCCGATACAGTACACGGGACGCAAAATGCGTCCCGTCCCGAATTTGTCCCGGTCCCAATGGGACCGGGACGGGACGGGAATTCCCGATTTTTTTTTTTAATATTATAATAAAATTATCTCAATAAATTATTCCATATAAAATGCCATAGCAACTTCCTCTAAATACCAACATTCTTCCCTAATAGAAAATAATAACTTACCCATATAAGAAAACAAAATAATAGTAAGAAAAAATAAAAATATCAATATAAAAATATCTGTATAAGAATAAAAATATCTATATAAGAGTGAGAAAAATAGGATAATGTAATATTTTTTTTAAAAAAAAAAACTTCGGGACGGGACGGGATTCCAGAGGGACGGGCCGAGACCCGTCCCGTCCCGGACCTCCTTTTGTCCCGTCCCGGTAGTGTCCCGGACCCGTCCCGAAATCATCGGGACCGGGTCGGGACACCCCGGGACGGGACAAAATGGACACCCCTAGCTGGTTGTTACCTTGGGGTGTCACTGTACATGTACTGTTTACTGTTACAAGGAGTTATCACAATATCATTGCTGCATTATGGAGGATGTACTTTATTTGCAGCTCCTTCTGGTTTCTCATTATGCTATTCTTTCACTGTCAGGTTATGTGGACTGGAATGTTGAGCGGAACAATCGTTCAAACTCTGATTTTGATATATATAACCATGAGATGCGATTGGGAAAAAGAGGTAACGAACCTTGGGAACATTTGGAAAGTACTGCTTTTTCAGTTCTGGAAGAAGATGACATAGTTAGCTGTGACACTGATAGCTGTGTGGGTTACTTTGTCATTTATAGGCACGCAAAGCCGAGATTCTTATCCGGAATGAAGCGGCTCTCGCCCAATAATAGCTGGAAAACGTTGTGATTTCTATTGTTAATTGAGAAAAAGTGATTCAAGTTTGTGGATAGGAAAGTGCAGAAATCGCCAAAAGGGGTCTCATCAATGATTCTGGCAGCATATCATTAATGGCTTGGATTTTTCCCGGTCAAGATATTGCATGAAGTGTTGTTCATTTTCATTTCATTTCTAGCCGTAATATGTATAGAACGTTAGGGACACTTACCTTGGTGAGTGATCTTCGACAAGTGCTTTTCAGATTTTGTCTTGCGACGTTATTTTATGTTTCACGAATGTTGGTACGCGAGTGTATGGCAAGTTATATTTATAAGCAGTGATAATAATTTAATTTGTTTTTCAAAGCGTGTATATATTATACATACACGACCCTTGCAGCATAAAGGATGAAACGACGACGCGGGGTCTTCTAAAGAAGAAGATGAAAGTTAGTTTAATCAAAAACCCATTTTGTTTTAGATAAAAGAACAATTAGCCAAGTTGACTCTTGACAAGTTAAGAAAGAGTGGCGAGTGGAGACAGGTCTTTTTGGTTCAAGTTATGGTAAAATGAAATAACTGATGGCACCCCACGCAATGCACATATAATGTCCAGAGTCCCAAAATCAAGATAGGATTATAAGTTGGAGTAGCATATTAGCACTCCTCTTGCACTACGAAGTACAAACAAAGTCTTAAAGACCGGAGGAGTATATACTATTATGAAAAGGAACTATTTACAAGTGAACAAAGTTTTACAGTAAACCCAAAGGGGTCATTATCAGTATTGAACGGTGCAGCTTTTTATTAACGCCTACAATCAGCCAAAATAGGGTGGCGCTTAGAGCTCTTATGACGGTCCAATTAAATGGGAAACTGGTGAGAAAGTAACGAGCGTAAACCACCTTAACGAGTCCCCGGGGGCAAAGAGGCATCAATATGATCGCAGTACAATTGCAAAATAAGTCCCATTTGTGATTAAGGGGCAAATCTTATTTGTTTCCCTACAGATTGCATGTAATTAAAGCTGGCAGATCATATTTAAGCATTTTTTTCCTTACTCTTTAGGTAAATTGAACTTGTATTTTGGATTGGTGGAGTACTTTCCTAGTATCAAGAGAATTTGTTGAACAAAAAATGTTACAATTTTTTAAAATTATCGTTAATTAAATTAAAGTCGTTATTTAAGCCAATGGTAAGAGGGAAAAAGTGATATGTTTTTTAAAATGTCACAATTTTCTAAAAAAAAAATTGTATCAAAGAGCTATATAAATAGTACGGACAGGATGGTGTTCTGATTCATTCGATTCAACCCCGGCTTAGTGACTTGTAGAAGGGAAGAAGGGGGACTAAGAGCGAGGGCGCAGCATAGCTGCTACGTTTCCGGACCCGTTGCCATTATTTGAAGACGAAGTAGGAGGCACGATCCACTACCCATGGAAGCGGTGACGAACCATGCAGGTGACAATCTCAGCCAACCTCTCCTCCCAGAAAAAGAAACATTTGTCAGAAAGCTCTGGGTTGAAACCCAGAAACTATGGGTCATCGTGAGTCCCTCTATCTTCCTCCGTATTTCCCCTTTCACCTTGAACGTCCTCACCCAAGCTTTCGTCGGTCATCTTGGCGAAGTTCCTCTTGCCTCCATCGCCATCGCCAACACTGTCTTCGTCGGCTTCAACTTTGGCCTCCTCGTACGTACCTCATAAAATCCTAACAACCACCTACAACTTTCCGTTTTTAACTTTAACTGTTCTTTCTTGGAACAGCTGGGAATGGCAAGCGCGTTGGAGACGCTGTGCGGGCAGGCGTTCGGGGCAGGGAGGCACCGCATGTTGGGAATATTCATGCAAAGGTCATGAATTGTTCTGTTCCTGTGTTGTATTTTACTACTGCCCAAGTACGTGTTCGCCACTCCAATCCTGAAACTTTTTGGACAATCAGAAGAGGTGGCAGGGGAGTCTGGGATTGTGGCACTGTGGCTAATACCCCTTCACTTCAGCTTTGCGTTTCAGTTCCCTCTTCAGAGGTTTCTGCAGAGCCAGATGAAGGCAGGAGTAGTGGCATGGGTTTCGTTGGCGGGTTTAGTGGTTAATGTGGTCACAAGTTGGCTCTTTGGTTGGTGCGGCCATAGCTCTGGACATATCGTGGTGGGTTTTGGTGTTTGGGATGTATGGGTACGTGGTTTGTGGGGGGTGTCCTTTAGCTTGGACCGGTTATTCCATTGAAGGCTTTTCGGGACTCCGGGAATACCTCAAACTCTCTGTAGCTTCTGGGGATGCTCGTGTGTTGTATGTTCGTTTACTTTTTACAATGGTTTGAGATAGAAAAATCACATGCGTCACAATTGAATTTGGGTTTGTTAATATTGCAGCTTAAAGAACTGGTACTACATGATACTTATGACTGGGTATTTGAAGAATGCTACAGTTGCTGTGAATGCCTTGTCCATATGATAATAACTTTGATTATACTCTGTAGCTTCGGTTACTCTGTTTTTTGCTGCTCTACAAAAGGAGCGTGTAACTTTTGGATTTTGTTTTTGCAGCATGACCATCAACGGATGGGAACTGATGATTCCTCTGGCTTTCTTCGCCGGTGCTGGGTACATTTTTCACCCTCTTCATTAGTCTTTTCCCTCTTTCGCTTCATTAAACCTACCGAGATGTGCACGCTCATTAAAACTACAATTGTCAAATCACCACTGTGGTTAAATATTGAATCACAATGTTATTGGTGGATGACGTTCAGGGTGAGGGTGGCGAACGAGCTGGGAAGTGGGAATGGAAAAGCAGCAAAATTTGCGATGCAGGTGTCAGTGATCGAGTCATTGGTGATGGGTGGTTTTCATCTGCGTCATAATATTGGCATTCCATCATCAAGTCGCATCCATCTTCACCTCCACTTGTGATGTGCTTGAGGCCGTCGACCACATCGCTTTCCTCTTAGCCGTCACCATTCTACTCAACAGTGTTCAGCCCGTCTTGTCTGGTATCCAAATCCACCCTACTTCATTTAGTCACATCATTGTTATCATTTTGTGATTTCGATCAAGAAATGTTTTCCAATGCCATGATGGTAAAGGAGTGGCTGTGGGTTCGGGGTGACAGGCAACAAATGTAGGATGCTACTAAATGGTTGGGCTCCCACTTGGATTTTGGTTGGGCTGGCTCTTCAAACTGGGTGTTCAGGTATCATATTCATCTTCCATGTCTTGCTGCTTATTTGAAAATTGTGAGAATTCGTTTGACTTTGTTAAGGTATAATCACAGGGTATATGGGGTGGCATGATCTTTTGGGGAACGGCCCTTCAAAACAGCGTACTCTTCATAATCACGGCACGATGTGACTTGGACAAAGAGGTCATAACCCCTCTCTTCCAACATCAACCTACCATTTTTCTTACTGATTTCTGACTTCGCGTTCTTACATTTTCAGGCTCATAAAGCTAATACCCGAGTGAACAAGTGGTCAAGCTCTAGCCCACGCTAATAATCACTTATTCGCCTCATTTTAAAGCCATGATCATCATTCCTTCAACATTGTAATTCAAACTTTGCCATTCCTCATTTGGCTTCAATACGGGTTGGTTTTCATTATTTTTCTATTCGATATTAAATTCCGGATTATGTTTTAGAAACGGCGAGAAAAAAATTAACAATAATGAGAGTCCCTGATAGCAAAATTTATGACGTGCCGTGAACTACTCGAGTACAGCAATATAATCCTACGTCCGATTAATTACCAAAGTTTCAATGGTTTATTCCCCACCTTGTTGGGGTCAAATCACCATTTCATTCAATAGTGTGTTGTTGCGTCCGATCCACCGTTTAATTTGAATAGCTAAGCCACGAAGTCAGAGTTTTTTTAAAAAAAAACAGAAAATAGTGCTAGTGGCTAATCACTAATCAATCCCATGTAATCCAAACTTTGAATATTTCAATATAAAAACAAAGTCAATCAGTAACTTGTAACCATTGATAAACAGAAAGAAACAAAAATATCCTTCCACTTTTCCCTGCTATCTAGCCCATATGGGAAAGCTTTATTTGTACCTTGCACCATTTCTCCCCGTGATGGGAAAAAAATCATATCCAATTCTATCAATACATGTATTAACGATCGAAAACTGAGTCGAAATCAATTGTCCACACTACGGATCTACACAATTTTTTTAATGACTATTTACACAAAGCAATCAAGAAGCCACCCACTGACAAAAAGAAAGTCCGAAAGCAATTTTTTCGTGGGACCCTACCAAAAAGTGAAGAGACTAGAACTATACCTTTGGGATTCGGAAGACTATGATTCTATGAAGTATACCGTTAGTATCCGACCGTTGGAACCATCCGAGGCAACCGGATCAGGGGAACCCGAATACTTAGACCCGCTTCCAGAAACGAGTTAATAGACCGAGTCCGCTCGCTCGCCTCGTCTCTCCTGCTCGCCGTCACCGTAAGCCAATTCCCTTCTCTCTCCTCCTTCGTCGTCGCCACCTTCTTCTTTGTCTGCTTAATCAACTCCCAGAAGTCGTCATTTCTTTTCCTGTTCACAAACAAGAGTACCAATCCTTCCTTGCTGTCCTCCAATCTCATCAAATCACGCACGAACTCCGCCATCTCGTCCACCTCCAAATCCTCCACCCTGTCCCCTAGTTCTTCTACTCTCAAGAAAATCTCATATTGAACAATTCTGTAATCTTCACCCACCAATCTCACCATTTCATAAATCAAATCGTTCCTTTGAAGCTGTAATGACTCTGGAACTCGACTTATCTGCTCTACAAAACCTACAAGAACATCTATTTTACGAAACAATTCCGAATTCGACAGCTCCAAAGTCTTCCTATCACACGTGCCTTTCTTGGCATTCTTGATGTTGTTGCTCGAAGACGAGCTCAAATAGTAACCCAAGACTCTCGAAGCCGATAGACTCTGTTCCAAAACACCAGCGTACCATCGAACCCACGACGACAATTCCAATGATTCGACATCGGAGTGGTCGCAAAAGGCAGAGAGGTTAAGGAAATTCCGGCCGTCATAGGAAGGGTAACAGGCGAGGTGGTCCCTGAGGGGGAGAGGTCCCCGGACGATGACGTTGTGTAATGTGAAGAGGCATTTGAGGGCTACCGTGGCGCTGCGTGTGCGGTGAAGTCGGTCTCTGAGAGCGTTGATGCAGGCACGCGGTAGAAGGTGGGAGCCGTTGCTGGCGACGGAGAAGACTGCGAGGATTCGGGCCTCCGACGGAGGAGTTGAGAGGCTGTGGGTGGTGGCACGGAGGATGGAGACGCAAACAGAAGACACGTGGCGTCTGAGGGATAGCGATGCGGTGAAAACTGAGGCTTTGTCTTTGAGAATGTAAATGAAATTTCTGACCCTCTTTTTCTCCGCCATGAGGGAAAGAATGAGAAGGAGATGAGGATGAAGACTCGGCAATAATATGGCGTGGGAGCGTTTTATACTGGTACAAAACAGGGTCAGGTACCCATGTACGATCCACGCACTAGCCCCGGCTTTTGAAAAAGAAACTAGATTCGTCTAATAATAATTAAGTAAAGCTGTTTGGTACGAAGATAAGGAAATAAAATCATTTCTTAAAATAAAATCATAATTGATGAGCTCAGCGCGTTTCCCTTGTGTCGTTAACGCGGGTAGACAATGGAATTTTCTTAAAGACCATTTAAACATATCTATTTATTTTTGAGCAGATTACTTA
Source organism: Leucaena leucocephala (assembly GCA_037074615.1). NCBI lineage: Eukaryota > Viridiplantae > Streptophyta > Magnoliopsida > Fabales > Fabaceae > Leucaena > Leucaena leucocephala. Next base: position 2,382,024 of record CM073540.1, on the reverse strand, counting down.
ATTTGAACGTTTCAACTATTACCACTTTTGATTGGAATGATTTGTTGCATTTTTTACTCAAAAAGAATTGTCCCCGCGTTTCTTTATAAAAACATTTCCCCTTGCCACCGTTAACCGGCTCAACACTGTACATTTAGTTATTATCATGAATATGTTTTATGATTTTTTTTAAAAAATATTTATTTTTTAATTGTTCGTTTTTAGCATTATTAAATTTGCGATTCCCACATCACTCACATTTTTTAAATTAATTTTTATATGAAATCATTTGTTTGGCCAAAGGATGTCAAAACCCTGATCAAAATGTGAAACCACGCCTCCTCTTTTCAGTCTCAGCGTTTCTTTTTCTCCTCCCTCATTCGCATTCTCGTATCCTCATTTGCCTCCACTCTCACCTCTCTGTTTCCCACATCAACACACATCTCGCCAGTCGCCGCCTCTTTGTCCTCCTCTTTCTCTCCTCTCGCCACTGCTTCTGCCGCAGCTGACTCCTATCTCCTCTCTTAGTGACCATCCTCCTTCATCTCCGTCTCATGCTCCAATTTCCCCCCTAAAAAATCTGGATATGAATGGATTAGCCCACACCCGTTCAAACCCGTACGGGATGGACAAACCCATCTTACGCAGGTTGGAACGGGTTTCAAGCCCATACCGTTTGTATTTATACAGACGGGTTATGGGTAGTAAAGCACCTTATCGATCCACGTATTCCTCACGCACATATTTATTACTTTGATTCACGAAGCCATCACCTCCCTCTACCCCTATATATGGGGTATAGAGTTTCAATCGAAATAGTCCAAACACCTCGTTGAAAATCATGTTGCAAACCGTCATGACCGATTCTTCTTCCGATTCTGGGTTCAAGCTCCGGTCAAAGTCCCCATTTCCCCGGCTGCAGCCAAAGATTGCACTGGAACATTTCGAAAAGACTATTAAGATCTAGGAAGAAATACTACAAGAGGCATTCGACGAGAACGTAAAAGCCCTAGAAAAACTGAAGTTGCACTGTATAAGTAGCCTTCGAGATTCATTTCTAGATTCGTTTTTGTGTGATCTTGTGTTTTGCTTCTATTGAAAAATGGGTTGATCTAGATCAAACTAATAGAGATTAAGTCATTATGAGAATAATAAAAATAATAGAGTGTATATGTGTAATATATCCCTTATGGAGTAAATAAGAGTCATCCCATTATTTTTTTAGGAGGAGAACGTGGGGAGTGGGTAGTGAATTTAGATCCCACTTTCCTCCCTCGTGCAGGCATATACCCATAAACAGACCACACCAAAAGTAGTAGTGTAGGTTATTCTTGAATTTTTTATTTTCCTGTCGGTACTTCTCTGTGATTTTTTATTTTTTGTTGTATGCTATATTCTTGTTTTTATTTTGTTTTCCAGTATTTATTTTGTGTTAAAAGACATAGAGTATGCATCTAAAACTTTAAAAGAAAGAGAATAAGTTATCGTAACCATAACTGTTTTTTCGTTTAAAATTAAGTCACCAGAAAAATATATTTTTAGATTTTAAAATTGATCCCACTGCATAGAGTAAAAAAAAATTGATACAAAGAACGTCAAAAACAAATGTAAACGAATAAATTACGTAGGAGCAAAGGTTGCCCAAAACGGCATCATTTTGAGGCTAGAGGACCCCTCTGTTTTTGGGCCAAAATGCAGTATTTTGACCTTTCATTAAAAAACAAAAGGGTGCTGGGCTGCGGATCTAGACACATATAATAATAAAACAAATTGTTCTGGGGGTAGGGGCACTGGGCACCGGACCATTTAAAAAAATTGTTTGGTTTCTGTGAAAAAATATTATTTTTTGTTTGGGGCATAGGGTTCTGGGCGGGGTTGGACAGTGGATCCAACCCGGCCCATAATTTTTTTTTAAATAATTAAAAAAAGCTAGGCAAGTTTATTTTATTTTTATTTTTTTGGTATAAAAATTTTTAGAAAAGAGTTGGGCTCGTCCACAATTTAAGAGTAAGACGAAATATCTCTTCTTCTATTAAGCGAGTTTATCTAGTTTAACATGTGGATGCCCGCCATAGATGATTATCGAACACTGAAAGATGCGATAGAGATTTTCGGGACCACGAGAGAAAGGTTCGCTAAGTGTCGGGAAGCTTACTGGGTATATTTAATTTAATTTATTTTTTGTTTTATATTAATTTTTTAATTTTAATTTTCGTTTCTTTTTTTCAGATATCTTGGAAGGAATTTCACGATCACCCAGGGTTGAACCCATCCATATACTGGGCGGAAATCAAGTCACGAGGCTGACTCTGCACGGGATGCAATGGATGGGATAAGAAATGAAGTGAAAGCTGCTATGCTTTGCTTTGATGCTTGTGATCGGTATCAGGGAAGTGAACCTCCTTTTCAGTTGATATTTTCCTAAATTTTTCAATTACATACGGTCTGTCGGTTTCGTTGATACAAACATCCCCTTTTGTTGGATTCTCTCCTTTACAGGCACGTTTTTCGCCTGTTTCATTTTACATGCTATAATAACACAGGACCAAGTAATCAATAAATATGCAGTTTTGGGAAAAAATAAAAACTATCTATCCCAACTCTCAACTCCCAACACAACCAAATCATTGAAATAATTTTTTTTAATGCCGTTATTATGATAGTACTAATTTTTCATTTTCCTACATTTTATTTCACCCCCTTCATTAGTCTTTTTCCTCGCTTGCTTCTTTCCTGGACTAATACGCTCCGATTTCAAAGGGTTGTATTCAAATGTACAAGAGTTTACAAGCTAATTTTTCATATTACGATTAAGAAAAGAGATTATATATATATGAACAGTATAGGATATGTTGAATGAGTAATAAAGGGGAAACATAAGGTTTTACTTAGAAAAAGAACGCATTCTATATGAATCAGGTTTTTTGTTCTCCTTTCCTATTTTTATTTTATAATTTTATTATTAAATTTAAACTAGATAATTATTATATAAAAAAATTTAGTTTGTAAATGGTTAAAAAATCATTCAATAATTATCACAGGTCTCTGGGGTTCTGAAGTCTATGTTTATTATTTAACTCTTATAATACTAAGGATGAAAAGAGATGGTATTTGGTTTTATTAAGGATGTGCCATTATTTAACGAGGAGAGAGGGCAAATTATAAAGTTGACAAGAGAGATAAAATAGTTAGAAGAAGAAAGAACATATAGGGGCCAACATATATTTCGTGGAGCTTTTATATGCAGCGTAGCATGAATGATGATGTACGCTAGAAGTAGAAGATAAAAATGCAGGAGTTTCCTCGGCCCTTTTTCTATGCTTAGCCTTATAGTTATTGGTGCCTGCCTGAGATTAGCGTCATCCATGATGTTGAAATTTGGTGGGGAAGTCTAGATAGTGATTAATGGCCGTCACTGGTAGGCATCCGAAAACGACACAAGGGACATTCATTCTTGCGATGCAGCCAAGGAACTATACAGCTTCTGTGAAAGAAGTGTGAGCAAGGCATGCGAATAATTTCTCTGCCAACCTTGAAAACTCTCAAGCAAATCACACAAAGACGACGCGACCCTTGTACTTGTTCAATCTCTACTCTTGGCAATCCCTCAATCGATGAATCACTGGCAGGCACCAACCCGTTATTATTATGTTGATGTTCCTCCATAGATGCCTCCAGGGCTCGATTGTAATCATCATTGTCACGGTGATAATAAATGAAAATCCCAATATACACAACCAAGTTCAGAATCTTGTCATTCCTGTGTGTATTATTAAGCATGTTCCCTGCGGCATCCAAGATCTTAGTTGCCATGACGTGGTGATCAGGTTGAGGGATATCAAAATCAGATAACATCTCTTGTGTTGTTTGCTCTATTGTGTTCTCTGAGATCCTGTGCCTAAGGATCTTAATAACATTGCCCATACCACTATTCTGGTCCAGGTGACGAACTTCATAGTACCGTTTATCTCTGATGAATTTCAGAGTGAAGTGTGGATCACCATTAGGGTCAGCTACATCGTCAGGACTGAGAGAACAATCCACTGGGAAAACATGACACCCGTATGCGCGACAAACTTCAACAGTATCAGCATCCATATCCTTTGGCTTTTGGAAAGAGATTAATTGATGGAGAGAGATCAATTAGGAGAACAATAGTGATTAAACATAATAAACTGAAGAAATCAGTCCATCCATCAAACTTGAAAAAACATGATGATCTGAATTTTTGCGTTTTATATTCAGAAATATCATGAGAGCAAAAAACAAACAAGAGAAATTAAAGAAAGATGCCGATCGTTTTTTCATTGGTTAAAACCCAAATCTGATCAGTACATTCGAAAGGACAATATACCTTAACTCGGAGATGTTTGGATCAGTTCAGTGGTACGCAGTTCTTGCCCTAGCTCTAACCCTCTCCGTGCGCTACTCCTTGGCGGCACGATATAAAAAGTCATGACTAATGGACCGCATCCCTTCTTTTAATATGGTTTTTTTATAAATAAAAATAAATGATGTTACGGAATTTAATTCTTGCAAGATTTGGAAAACAATCAATCTATGAGCTGTCTATCCATCTGTTTAATTTTTTTTTTAAAAAAAAATGTAATTTCCACATTAGTTAAATGTTTAATTTTATCAAAAGTATGAATTACTGCCTCCTTTCCGTATTGTAATGCATTTTTAGCCATCAATTAAAGGAAATCCCTACTATTTCGTTTTAAAAAGCCAATTCCTCTTCTATATTTATGTAATCAAAAATCTATTTCCTGCTTTTAAAAACTAAGTACTATTTTGAACAAATAAATTTAAACAGAATCGTATATTTATCATAAATTATCTCTCTTTTTAAATTTAATGTAATCTAAAATTAATGTTAGACGCATGCAAATAACATATGAGATCATCCATAAATAATTTGATCACAACAACTAACAAATTTATCGATAAAAATTGCCCTTAACTCTAAACACAAGCCTCAGTAAACTCTCATGGTAAAATATCAAAAGACAACAGTGTGTTCTTCATAACAGGATCCATAAGATCAGATTGGAACCCATCAATTTGAAAAGGGAAAGAAGCAATATGACCTTTAAGAAACCCTCTAGTGAGGGTGTAAGCATCGTCCTAGGGTGGAAAAAGTTGTTGACACATACAGGGCTGATCATTTATATATGATAGAACCCTATTGCATGATGTTAACAGTTACCTTGTAATGGACAACCTAGTGTTTAAGATAACCTAGAATCAAAGGATCATCCATGGAGTGCTCAGTGGAATAAAAGGCTGATCATACAACTGAAAATATTTCGCCAAAAAAAAAAACGAAAGAAGTTTTGATAACTTAATCCACTAGAACTTTTTTTTATAAACAAATTTTTAGAAGGGGTTGAGCTCACTTAAAATCTAAGGACAGGATGAAGTCTCTATTTCTTCTAGGCGATAATAATATTGGGCAGAGCGAGTCGTCAATTACACTCATGCACCTCTTAAAGATTTCTACATATTTTTTAATTATTTAATTGTTTCTCAGAATATGGTTTGCCCTTAAAATCAGCTCAATGGTTCGTTTAAATAAAAGTAACAAAAAGCAATAATGGAGATCATAGTGAGTAAACTAAATATATAAAGGTGAGTATTGGCCCCTTTTAATTTAGCTTATGGATAAAAATTTATAGAGAAAAGTTATTTAAAAATGATTATGGATAATAGTTTGTGGATAAAAGCTTTTAAAAAAACGTTATTTTAAATAAATAAGTGCTTAAATAGTTATTATCAGAATAATTTTTTTGATATATAAATTATTAGAAAAGACGTAGAATAAAATAATAGAAAAAAATATAAGGGTAAAATAGACATAACATAGTTTAAAAAGTATTTTTACCGTATAAAAATCATTCTCATAAGTTTATCTAAAATTTTAGTTCGTTTAGTCCAATTTTTTTTTAAATATTTGATAATTATTTATTTAATTTTTAGTCTATATTATAATTTAGTCAAAGATATTTTTTAAGCTATAGTTTCGAAACATGCTATGGATAAGGTTTTTATGGGTTAATAGAGTTGAAGAGAAGCGACATTTGGATTCGGTGTTATTGGGGCTATGATCCATTATTGAGGGCCAATCAGCAATAGGCACCTCAAGGAGTTTTAGAACGGCCCAACAAGGCACCGAAGGGTTCTATTCTATGACTTGATTCCGATGTTCACATCACCTAGGATTTAGCTGACGAAAAAATAGATATAACATGATTTTAAAAAAATATTATTTAGTTATGATTCTAATTATAATATTTAAAAAAATATTTTAATTTTTAGATATCTAAATTAATATTTAAAAATAATTTACATCTTATTCTACCCTTTAAAAGAAAAAGAAGATTTTATCCTGCGAATCTTAATTTTTTTATAAAATTTTTTGTATCAGAATAAAAAAAAACTTCCATTTCTACGTGACGAGAAATTCTTGTGTGCCCCTAGTGCACCATGACATCTGTGCTCTACCAAATGAGAATGCTCCAATTCAAATGGTTTTAATTTTGCCGTCAGCCAACTATTTTTTATTATTTATTTTTTTAAAATTTGAAAACGCGGGTTTGGTAAATTCCTTAAAGTACCTCTCCCTCCCATATCTCTCTCTCTCCTTCCCTTCTCTCCGCATTCCCTCCCAGTCACACACCACCATTGAACGGCCGCGCAACCTCAATCTCTACTCTACCTTTCTGTTTCTCAAACATCAATAGCTGTGGTGGGAGAGATGTTAAGAAGGGCAACGAAGAATGAATAATTGCTTTCCATTTTTTTCCGAATCCTCCTCTTGATCTATATTGTTTGGGTAGATCCACCTGACGAATGAAGGGGAGGAATCCTTTTATAAATTAACAGAAATTATTTTAAATAAAAAATATGATAATTTTTTTTCGTCAAACAGGGAAAAAAGGTCCATGTGTTATTGGCTTTTAGCGATCGGTGTTTTCCCCCGGTGCCGTTGAGGTTGCGCGCCGCTTCAATGGGGGTCCGGGGGGGGGGGGAATGGAGAGAGAAGGGAAAGGGATGGGTAGTTTGAGGAATTTAACAAACCCCAAGCATTGTTTGGTTGGAGGTTTTTAGAGGGGAGGGGAGGGGAGGGTTGGGAAAAAGCTTGTTTGGTTCAAAAAATGGAGGAGAGGGGAGGGAAAAAATTCTGTCTCCTTGTGCTCCCCTACCTCACTGTTTCAACCCTCCAAAATCGGAGGTTTTTTGAGGTTTAAAAAATTTTGGACAAAATTGCCCATGATTATTTTGTTATATTCCAGAGCTATCCTCAGTCCATTTTTTCGTTCCCCTCCCCACTACGCACGGCAACAACGACGTATACCACCGGCCCCTTAGTGACGCTGAAGCTCGAACGAGAATCTGTGGGGCTAATACTGTAGCTTCCATTCTTCAACTTCGTCCTCTTGCTCTTTCAATTTCTTGTTCCAACGGTAAAACCCAGAACAACAAATCACCATAAAAACAAGGCATCCAGTGTCGCTGAAGCTCCAAACTAGAAGTCTCTGTGCTTTGCCTTAATTTGTTTTGGATGCAGAAACAAGGAGGAAGAAGAGGTGCGGTGGCGGACGGTGAATCGTGTGAATCACAGAAATGGCCATATGCTCTTCTCCTCGTTAGTTGCGAAGCATTTTGAGTTTTTGGTGGTTCTTTTGTTTTCTCTGATTTATATAAATGGAGGAAAAGGAGAGTTTTGGTTCTGGGCTTCTACTGAAGGATAACGATGCCCCGGACAGCTTCCACATAGCTTCGAGGAATGAAAACTCCGGTCAGTTCATCGGCGGGACTGAAGCGGCCGCTCCAGCACCTTTAAGTGCTCCATCGACGGTGACGGGGACGACGACTCCAGCCACGGATGTTAAGAAGAAGAGAGGGAGGCCAAGGTAGTATGCTACCGATGGCTCAATGGCATTGGCGTTGTCTCTGATGTCGATTTCGTCATCAATTCCGTTGACCGTTGACTTCTTCGGTTGGAAGCGGGGCAGAGGGCGGTCTGTTGAATTGACGAAGAAGTCGTTTAATAAGTATGAGTTCGAAAGTTCAGGAGCAGGTAGTTTAAATTTTCTCGCGCTTTGATCTTTAATTTCAGTAACTGCTTGAGCTTTGCGTTACTGTTTCTATTTCACTATTACATTTGGTCTCCTGGAACGCAGGAGGGCAATAAATAGGTTGGATTTTTTTATGAGTAAAAAGTTTTTTTTTAATTTATAAATAAAAAATAATAATTATAATACAAATATTATAAATAAAAAATAAATAAATTTAAATAAAGGTATGAGGGTATATTTGTCAATTTTTTATTACCTACCCTTCATTCCCTTCCTGAACCAAACAAAAAATATCATCTCTCCTCCCCTACCTTCACACATATAACCTCCCCTACCCTCACCTACATTTTCTTAAATTAACTTAACCTACCCTCCCCTTCATTGAACCAAACATAGCCTAAGCGTTTTTAAATTTTAGAACAATAAATAATAAAAAAATAGTTGGCTGATAGCAAGATTAAAATCATTTAAGTTGGAGTATTATCATCGGGTAGGGCATCGATAACATGCTGTTCTAGTTGTAAACAAGAATTTCTCCGTGTGACAAGGATAGCGCGTTTATTTGAAAAAAGAAAAAGGAAAATATTTTCCTCCATTTTCCGTCGAGTAAAAATAAACATGAAATTCGTCTGTTTATTAAACAATAAGAAAGACAAATAAACTTTCTCCCAGAAGTCAAAGTAGCTGACACGATTAATATTGTAAAGTCATAACGTGATAATTAATTATATTGGGAAAGATTCTCATTCGGAGATTAGAAATAACTTAGACATTAAGTTGGCTCGTTGGAATTGTTCCTTTTGTTTTGGTATTTGGAATTGAGGGCTGAGGAGTATACGATTGCACTAGTTTAGTTCAATTGTTGATTTTCATACATGCGTATTCTCTTTTCTTTCTTAGGAATACCAACATTTAATAAGTAGCCATCTTGAATATAGTGTCTAATAACAATCAATTATCATCAATTATTAATCAATCATTATTAACTATATTTTAAAAATAATATAATACCTAATTTAGTTATAAATATGTCTAAATCTATCATTCTCAATATTTTTAATTTATTTATTAACAAACTATAATTAATAATCTCAATCAATAATATCATTTTTATCTTTAAAATATTTTAAATTTTATAATAATAATTAGTGAGTTATTATATTAATTAATTATATAATATTTTAAATTTAACTATAACGATAATTTATAATAATCATAAATTATTTTTTATCTTTTAAAGATTTTGAACCCTATAATATAAACTGATAGGTTTATATTTTCAATCATCAACTAATTCTATAATATTTATAAATTTAAATGAGTTTGGTATCAATTCTATATTAAAATTAGGGTACGGTCTTAAAATTCAGATAATACTTATAAAGAACTTACGAGATCGCTTATTAAAAAAATTATATTAACAACAAATCAAACTTACATTCTTATAAAATATAAATATATTTTTTATTATATATGCTAATTCTTATTAGAATCTTTATGAGGTGGAGGAACATCAGCATAATAATTAATGGGCTGGTGTCTGCGGTTGATTCACGCGTTGAAGGATTGCAAAGAGTATATCTTGAACAAGGGTCGCTCCAATGTGTGATTTGCTCGAGAGATTTCAAGGTTGGTTTAGAAATTATTTGCATGCTCACATTCTTTTCACAGAAGTTGTATTCTTTCGTGGGCTTCATCGGAAGAATAGCTGTCCCCTGTGTCGTTTTCAGATGCCTACGGGCTACCGATACCATTAATAAAGCATTAATTAGTAGGTGTTTTTGGTCTTTTATTAAATATTTTTTTATGATAAAGTTTAATATAGTTTATAAAAATAATATTAAAAATTACTTTAATTTTATGATAAATTTAACGTTTTTAATTATTTTATTAAAAAAGAACTTCTATTGCTTACTCTTTATAGCATGAGAATTTTTTTATATAAATATAATATTTTATTTTTTATTTATTATTATATAGATTTTATTTTTATGAGATATAATATATATTAAATAAATATAAAATTAGAAAGTCGTTAAAATTTATAGTATAATTAATAAAATATGAAAAGTTAGTGATATATTTTGAATTTATACGGTACATTGATAGAAATATAAGCAACTCCCGAAATAAAGAAGGGAATGTACAGACCTCTAATTTCTGCAGTTACAAAGTCCTCTTATGTTTTCAGTGCTCAAAACAATCCCACTTGCGCACGCCGGCTATTTCAATTTTGAAATGTGAAATAAACTGAAACGGAAAAATTATACGAACTCTGAACAGGAAACCCCAACTCCACGTACGCCAGAAGTTGGTGGTTTCAGAGTATGGAATGAATGTAACTAAACCTAGCGATGCGTCTAATCCTCACTTGGCTCTCCCCATAACCGATCCGTTGATCTCTCTTCTGAGTTTTCCATGGGTGCATGTGCTGGCTTCCTGCTGCTCTCCCTCAGTGAATTCCTATGGATGAAGCCCCACCAGTCGGACCGCCCCTCCCTCCTGAACCGCCCACCTCCACTCCCCACGCTTCTCGTCCTGTAACCTCTCCTCTCACTACTCATTCTCTCGAATGCCGGCTGCAGAAGTCCCTTCCTCACCTCCTCCGGCAATCTCAGAGTAAATCTCTCTCGATCCTCCACGGACGAAACCAGCGAGTGTCCTGTCGAGTGTGATCGTGGAAACAAGGTCGCAATCCCTGACCTCGGCGGAGGACTCTGACGGACGATATCTCTGTTCTTGGGGGACGGTTCACCTACTTGTTGATCATGTTGGGTGATATCGCCGGCGTGCTGTTGGAGCTCGGATTCGGTCGGAGAGTCGGGCATTTGAATGGTTACGGAAGAGACCTCACCCGGTCTGGGAACGAGGTTGGCCCGACAAACGGGACAGGTAGAATGAGAGGATAACCAGAGATCGATGCAAGCGGGGTGGAAGACGTGACTGCACTTGGGAATGAAACGCAGAGTTTCGTGGTCTTGAAACTCGTTCAAGCAGACGGCGCATTCCAGGGTGCTTCTCCCAATTTTAAGGCCCTTGACGGTGGAGTAGACGAAGGTGGGGAAGGTGCGGATGATCTCGGGGTCGAGGCCGCGGGAGTGGCGCTCGCTGTTCCCGATTGGCAAATCGTCGGCTCCCCGGAATCGCTGCTCTGCACATTGACGAGAGTAGACGGAGATGAAGCCCAAGGCGAAGAAGACGACGACGAGGATGACCAAAACGACGGCCATAGATTTATCGAATCGGACCTGGGATAATGAATCGGCCGGAGGAGAGGAAGGAGGGGTAATTGTGAACTGTGCGAAGGAAGGGAAAGAGGAGTGAAGGAGGAGGAGTAGGAGGGAGAGAAGAAGGGCGGCCATGGTCAGAAGGAGGAGGAATCTGCCAGGAAATAAGCATAATAGCTGATCATGGGAGCGAGCTGGTCTCTAAACGTTGGAAAGTGTTGGTGAAGTGTGGGAGGCGAATCAAAGGCAAAATGGAAGGGGCTATCAACAAAACAACGTTGGTATCTTCTGAAGCAGGAATAATGTTGAAAGGGTCGTCGTGAGGTTTGGCATACGAGAAAGGTTAATGACGTACGTTGTGGAGTTTATGGGGTTCTGACTTTTGAAAATCAAAGTGTGGCCTAGGAAGGATGATCTTAATAGAAGCACCAACCAGGTCTTGCCAATTAAGGGGTTTTCTCGGAGAGCAACGTTTCTAACCACCAACGAACGTTGAAGCTTGGGAAGTTAGAGATACATGTTTAATAAGAATAACAATAATGGCTCCATTGTGCATAACGAAAGGATCATCCATGTTTCTTCTTCCATCCACCTTCTCCGTCCGTCTCCCATTAATTTTTTATTTAACTAAACAATCATGCATATCTAACAACCTGTATATATTTGCCAAGTTCATTATAAAATGATTTTGTGTTCATGTTCATGGGTCAAGTATTGTGCTCTCCGTTTCTACTGATCTGTAATCTATATTGGAGCCAAATTATTATTCAATCTAATCCTTCGCAGTAAATCCAACTAAACAATTCAGCCTCAGAATTTGACCCATTCGCTAAAACTATCCATGTATCATTAACCCGACTCTTCAGGGGCTTGAACTGATGATACATATACTGACAGAATTAGTCGTTCATGATGATTGTGGAGATTTTTATCCGCCCTTCCTCCCATATGACGAGACTCTGAAAAATATATAATAATAGGAAAGATGTTGTTCATTGATAAGGTATGCTTATGTCCATTCATCCCTATCTCATTCTAATTTGGGCGCTGAAGATATCCCAGAATCTCTTGCGAGTCATGCAATCCGAATATTCCCATTATATTTTGCAAGTATGTATGTATTGAAACAACAGTAATTTTGATATATTGCTGGCAATCATTTCATATTGTAAGGATACAAGTACCTTGTATGGAAAATGAGTAATGATCTGTTTTCACGTCTTACGTACAATGCCTCACTCTCTACGCATTGCAGCATTACATCACTAATTTGTAAACTAGACATACCCAATAGTAAAAATTCTCAAATTTTTTTTAAAACAAATCATCCAAATATATAAAAAGATATATTAGTCACAAATATCAATATAAAATTTTAATATTTATGAGAAAAAATTAAATTGTCTTTGAACCTAAAGGAGTAATCAATCTCATTATTAAAATTGTCAAAATTATTATAGGTCATGTTAAACAAAGTAGTTAATTTTATAAAAAAAATAGTTAAAATCATTACACATATTGATAATTTTATTATTAAAGTAGTTAATGCCTCATAATATAATCCAATTATTTAAACTACTAACTTGTTAGAGGGAATAATCAATTTCACTATAAAAAATATTAAAATCATTATACATGATGTCAATTTTATTACTAGAGTATTTAATGTCCACAACTTGGGCATTTTTATTTTTTCTCATAAATATTGAAATTTCATATTAATATTTATAGCCAATCTGTCTTTTTATATATTCGTATAATCTTTTTCTAATTTTATAATTTATATGGTATTTTTTGGGGATTTCTCCTACCAATTATTCAAGTTAAGCATAACACTGTGTAGGGGGGGAAAGCTTACGCATAAGTCAACATCTCCATTTGTATTTGTCATAATTATCTATGATTAGCTTCCAATTCATCACCTATCAAACAAGATCGTTTTGAGCAAGGTCCGTAACCAGCAAGATCTCTTACACTTTAATTTGCGGTAATCTAACTTAAGCAGTACGAATCCAATTTTACGTGGATAGCATAAAAAGAAGAACTTACAAACCAACTCGGATTTGAGACGCGAAACAGATCTTATTTTCATTATTTGGTACGCAACGAATATTATATACCCATATATATATATGTGCAATTCCAGTAACATAGAAAGTTATAATTATACTTTTATGCGTACGATGTACAAGTTGGCTTCTTCTTTCACTTATCTGAATTAATGTATTAAATTAAATTATCTTAATTAAGTTATATGAAAATGCTATCAATGTTTGTAGTTCTCTTAATGTGTACGAAATCATTATAGTAAATAAATAAAAATGACGATGGAGTGCTGTTTGAATATTAATTTAATTTGTACCAAAGGGGTTTTGGGCGGGTGGGGGGAATAGATATCCTTATCGTACAGAGTATATCATAATAAGAAGTTAAAGTCCATTTTTAAAGTAAAAATCAAATAATGAAATTAAGTTGGGAACACCTTGCGTGTACATAGGAAAGGTTCAGTATTGGTTTGCCATGTTGATATCGATCGTCTATAACAAAAATTCAAAGTCCACGCCCTCATTATATGACTGATAAAACGACAAAGCTTATCCCATTAAGTTTTATATTATACTCTTTTTAATTTCAAATTTGAAGATAACGACGTGAAGTGGTTTAAGAGACGAGCTTCTTGTTGTTGGGTTAGGAAACGTGGATATCTCTCATATATGCTTCATCTATCTGCATTTAAAAAATAAAACATTACGCCTGCAATGTCATGCGTTTATCCTATTATTTGGACTTCCATGTTTTGTCCTTTACTCTCCAACCAGAGGGCAGTATTGCAGTTGGCCTCCCTTCTTATTTACATATCAAGGTCATTAAATTAATTGCACACAGAAATTTTTAATAAAAAAATTATGCAAAATGGAATCGAACAACCTTTTTATGCTTCAATTGTCCATTTCCCAGTTGTCGCAAATCGATACAATACGCAAACACATATTAATGGTAATTAACTTTCGTCATTCCCACCCGTTTCAACTTGATTCAACCAAAACCAACGAACTAACTCCTTCCGTTCGATTTGGATAACACTCTAGCGATTTATTATACTGGAGATAAGATATTAAATGATGCGATTATGAACTTCACATAAAAGTTCATAGATCAAACGACACATGGCAGTTTTTTAGATATAATATTATTCTGTTGACTAAAAAGTAAAAACGTTTTTGACCTTTGAATACATTTAAATAATGATCAATAGCTTGAATTTAAAAAATGGAAAAATGGAGAATATTTAAATAAATAAAAAAGCGACCAACTGGAATGGGTATGGATTTATATACAACGGAGTGTTTATTAAGCCGGATTTGATGAAAGGCTTGGGGCTTAATTGATTGATTGGATTTGGAGGCTAATTAACGAAATGGGCGGCATTTCTTCCTTTCCAAGACTTTTTTTGTTTTTGCTTTCTTTGCACCTTTTGCGTTTTGTGAGGGTAAGAGTTCGATAGCAAATTGAAAATTAGGGGACCGGGCCCAAATTAATCAAGTTCTGTTTCCTTAATGCAAAATGCTTAACGGATAAATACAGCCCATAGACCCATCACACAACAACTGAATCGAGAAGAAGCAAACTAAACCATGCCCCCAGACTCCAATTTATCTCTCTTGTATTTTATGAAAATAAATGAATGCGATGCATTTCAAAAGTAATGCATATACTAATAAATTGTAAATTTCATATATAATTAAGGTTATATTGCATTAAACTCATTGAAATTAATGACAATAAAATTATATGCATGAATTTAAAAATTTAGAAATTTTTATCTCCAAATTTTAAAGGTCGTCACAAAAAATTATCTATATATAATTCAAAGTTAAGGAGAAATACGTACAATTAAGCCAAAATTAATTAAGCTTGCGCAGGGTTGTTTTTGTCGAGCAACAATGCGAGATAATACTTAGAGTACGTAGACGACATACAATTTAGAATTAACGTTGACGAAGTGATAATTAATGTAATGATTGAAGACGGCTGATTCATTGCATGGAATGCCACGGGACAATGTCAATGAGAGAAGCAAATCCCAGAAATTAAGTAAGGAACCCAAATTTACAAATTTCAGTATCATGATTCCTCAGCTTAATCCAATCATTCCGGGACAAAAGCTGTGACGATTCCCCTCCGATATATTATTACATGAATAAAAACAAAATTGTCCGTGATCTTTTAATCTCCTCCATCTTTAATTTGCTTACACTCCTTTGTCAAGCGTGACGGTGATTGCGTAGTGCTTACTATTCCAAATTTTTATATAGCATTTCAAATTGCAATGATTAATTGCCTTCGATCCACATCGCAGATGCTAATCGAGATTTAGAAGCATCAATTATCGTCATGTTATAACCTGGCAATACTACCCACAAACAGTTATTTTATTTATTTAATGAGATGGGCAGATATAGGCACACGTAGTTTCCATCGAAATATTCAATAGTATTTGAAATGTTGTTGTATATATGTGTCGGGTTATGGAATTGGAAGGGCCAGTAGGAGGTTATTTTAATATGAGAAACTAAAAGTTGATTGAATTTTAACAAAGATAAAGTGATAATAATATTTGAGAATCGCGGCGACATGCAAAGTGGTTAGTGACGTTTCCATTATTGCATTCTTATTCTTTTCAATTTTGCCATAAGTCGTTGTCACTCCCAATCCATCATGATGCGTGTATGTAAACCTTGTTCTGTATCGCACGCCCTATCCTACGAAAAAAAGCCCTCAAATTGATTCTCTCATCATAATCCCTTTTAATTTTTTTCCTTCGTGTTTCTTGGATCATATAGCTACTGAATTGGTCTGGGGCATGCGCGCGCATATATATTTGCTTTAACTATATATTAAATATCGATTTTTCTTCTAGCTGGGACGTTGAAAGAAGTTCAGAAAGAAACAATAGCGAGGGGGGAATTTTAGGGTTCCTATGGAGATCCATTTTTGGACACACTCAGTTTTAATTTGGTGAGGGATGAGAGTGAAGGTAATCCTGGTATTCATGGCAAAGGTAGATCAAGTTTTATGAGCCGTATTAACTAGTTTTCCTTTCCCTTAATTATTCGAACTTTTTCTTCAAGACTCTTAATACATATCAAGTCTTAATACTCAACTTTGCTGACGGAAAGTAATTAATTCATTTACAGTACTCTATGAAATTAGTTTAATACACATTACCCAGCCAGTGAATTAATTTCTTGGGTAATGAGCGAAACGGTTAAAAAAGCATTAATCCGGTAATAATAAGTTTTCATCTACGCACTATACATTGATTTTTCAAATTAAAAAAATGCTGCCATTTAAAAGTTCCACAAATTATGAACAGGCCAGGGAAAACTATGTGAAAAAGGACCAAACTGATGAAAGCAGATAATTTTTGTTTTAAAATGGCTTAAAATTAAGAGTAGAGTTTAATTTGAAAAATATCGAATCCCTAATCTCCATCTTCGGGGTGATGATGAGTGGCTGGCTTTCATGTTTTCAGTTCCTTAATTAAACTCCGCGGTTCATTTACATGAACACACACGTTAACATCCTAATTAAGAAACTAGCTATATGCAAAGAAGATTGCGAGTCTGAAATAAAATTCTCACTTCTTTTCAAAGATAGAACGAGAATAAATGACAAACAACAAAGTCCTAAAAACTATAACAGAGGAGGATTCCTACCACCAACATAATCAAACAAAAAACTTGAGTTGGGTGGTATCGATCTTTTCTTATTTTAATTTCAAACTTTTTTGGTTGGCAGGCTTCTTTAAAAAAAATTTGGCCAAGGATTGTTGGCCAGCAATAGCGCAAGCGAACCGTTTCTATAATCCTTTTATTCTTGTTGGCCAGTAGCTAGAGGCTTTATAACATACAAAATATATGTCTGGTAATCGGTTCTGATTAAAATGTGGTTTTGACCAAAGTAATGTAAGCTTAGAGTGATTTTGTAAATTTTCAATGTGCTTTGAAGTAAATATTGTGAATTGCTTTCGGTCTATTGGGTGTAATGTTCCATGTCATGTGATCTCACCCAATATTGTGTGTGTGTGTGTGTTGTGGGGGGGGGGGGGGACAACCAATGTTACTAGATGACTGAGGCAAAGCATTTGGGTATGTGAATAATACATATAAAGACGCTGGATTATATATTGTATGCTTAATGGCACGAGTACATGGAGTAGCTGGGCGAAGCATTATTGGTGAATTAATTGTTGGAAGGGTTAGTTTTGTTTACTATTCACGTCAGGCAAAAAGGAAAAGAAAGAAGTCTAGCGGTGGATCGGCCAAAAGATTATGGGGCAGGCATGGTGCGGGATCACACCATCATGGCAACAATACTTTAATCTTGGTAAAATTCTAGAACCCAACTCACATAATTTTTTTCTATTTAAAAAAATACTTTAACCCTAATTAAACTTTTGGATCTAACTCACATAAATTTGTTTATTTTAAAAAAATATGGGAGAAAAAGAGAGAGTATGTGTGCTCAAAATATATAATACTATTTTTTTTCTGAATGTGGTAATTAATTTGGGAGCTCATATAAAGTATTGATGATGTATACGTCATCATGAAAATGGAACATATAAGGAGGGGAATATTAAAGTAACGTGATGGGGTTGGTGAGTGAAAATGGAAAAGTGAGGTGACTTGAATAATAGGTGATGGGGAAGTGAAGTAAATAAAGTAATAATGAATTGACATGTCCAAAGGAAAAAAGGAGGAAGTGTTGGAATGGAGTACAATATTGTGAAGCAGAAACTCATCCCACCTGCCTCACCCCTCTTCATCAGTCTTCAGTACCACCATGCTTGCTTCCTTCTATTTATTCCTACCATACGTAATCTCCTTCACCTGCTTCACTTACCCTTTACCCTCTTTTCATTAATACAATAAACCCTAATTATATTCTAAATTAAAACCCTCTTCCTGAACAATTAATAGGGCGTGCATGCTAAACAACGCATTAGACTCATCAGATACTAGAATTTGCAAGCCAGAATCAGCTCTATAGAAGTCCCCTTCAGCTTCAACCCGTTGTTTCTTCAACGTACAAGTCACGGATGCCATTCCACACTGTTCTCTTAGCCCCCACACTAATTATCATTAATTAAACCAAAACTCTGACCAAATAAGCTGCCTTAATTAAATTAATTATAATCCCCCGGTTTATTCTGGGCCGATGCCCGCATGCCCCGTTTGTTTATAGTTTAGCGGTAGCGTATTTTGTGGAGCAAGCACATGCCCATTTTTTAATTCCCACATCAATCTTCTCGTGCACCCCCCTCCCATAACGCGACAACCTCAACTCTCAAGTTTAACTCCCTAAGTCCTACCTACCCTCTTTCAATGTCCTTATTACTCTTAATCTATCTTCTCTGGGGTTTTCCTGCTAAGATGCTTCCCTACGTGTCCGATATTTAAGCCACATACGCCTACATGAAATATAGTAGCGTACAACTCACAACTATATAACCCCACTAGATCTCTGATTTAGATCATCATCAGTTTCCCATCCTCTCTATATGTGCCTATTCCTTCATTTAATGATTTTGATCTTATCTATACCTTGTCAAAGTTGTTGGCTCTTTATATAATATTAATGGAAGGATTGATTTTGCTAAATATCAAATGAACATTTGAATAATTATTCATTCCTGGGATAGCTGGTATGGTGCGTCTGCAAAATATGCTCCTCCCACCCTATTTAAAACTGTATACTGTCGATGTTGTCTTTTAATATACCTTGTAGAGATTATATTTCAGATTACAACGATAACTGTAATTATTATAAAATGCAACTACATGCGCGCGCGCGATATTATATTCCAAGTGAGAAATATAAACACTATTATACTTGTCAAACTATATATCAAGACCTAGGCCCACGAGTTTGATTAATGGAATATTTTTCATGCGAATTAATACGTATATATATGATATAGGAATGCGTTCGATAGAATGAACGCTATTAGAATTAATATTTTTCTGCGAACCGTCCGCTTGGTGAGGGACATGATGTTAATTAATTAAGAGCATATTGATGGGCTACTTTTAATATACGAAGTTTAAGGAGTTTGTTGGCAATTTGTACTCTTATATGGCTAATGAATATTTTCGATGCATCTTGGAATACATGAAGAATGCATTGTTGTATCTAGCTAGTATCCAAGATGGATGGGGAATTAATAATTAATAATTAATAATTAATAATTCGATAAATGCAATCATATAAGTAGCTATCATATTGCATCGGTCTCAATTTCCCCCTTACTTTCTTTTCCTGGACAGCACTTTACAGGTTTTGAGTTAATTAGGAACATGCATATATAATAACAATAATAATATTTCGAGAGCTAGTGGCAAAAGGTTAATTAATTAGCCAAGTTGTCTTGTCGTTAAGATTTGAGTCATCGCATCTTACAATCTACAATTATTTGTCTGATACGTACGTTCAACGGAGTGCCAGTTGGGTTTGGATTTTCCTCCGTATTTTAATCGTATTTCTACACGGACATCAAAGATTAGCATTAGAGGCGTCGCTGTTAATTAATTACAAATAATTAAATTAAAAGGAGAGAATAACTCAAAAACTGATTAGAATAATATGAACCAATTAAAAAAAAAGGGGATGGATGGTATTGTCAATACTCCGTACATGACCCGAAAAAAGAGGGAAGAAAACCTCTAGAGAATGTCTTGTCGAGATGGGGTCAAATGGTTAATTAGTAAGGCTTGGCATCGGGTAAAGTTATATAAAAAGATTAAAAAAAATAACTATTGGCATGTGCTGTTTAATCTCAAATTACAAGGATCGAAAGAGCATATCTAGGGATCTCGGGAAGGGGACAGAGTAAGAGAAAGGCTTCATGGTTAGAAGGTTACAGAGTGGTCCTTTGAGTGGTCACATGGATTCCTCTGAAATCTGAACTTGTCTCCACGCTCCAACGTAACTTAGCTGCATCGTCGTCGTTGTTCTTCTCTGCTACTATATATATATTTTACATTTGGTCTTCTTGGCTAGCTTTTACGGACTCTCTGATCGATCTTGCTTTCGTTGGACTCGGAGTAATCACCAGCTTTTCGTCACCTCTCTCTTTTTCATGTCCAAGACCCCATTATCGCCAAATATTATAAAGCCAAGGTGGACCCCACCTTCGAATTAACCAATACACGAGAAGCAATTATTAGAAGGTTAACCTTATGGTGAATAGTAATAACGTGGAAACGAAGCAGGGCACACCGTGGAAGGACCACTTTGTTATGGAAGTTTAACTATCCTCAAACTGGAGACTCTGCCCCCTCTACGAAAACAGGAATCTCATGAACCATGTAGTTGGATTACTTAAGCCTTTGGTCCCATCCTCGCAAATTAAACCAACCGTTTCGTAAGATTCAGGCTGAAATGGACAAAATATGCCATTTTTGGAAGTTACATATTTCATCTAACCATGTGGATGGGACTAATTCTTAGCTAATATCGTTGTGAAGTTTAAATAGCCGGGTTCCGAACATGAGCTGTGATGGGACATGGCATATTAAACTGAATGATTGAAACTATGTAGCCTAACAGTAGACTTAAAATATCATTAGCTTTAATTGTCATTGTGTTGATTTTGATGATGCAATCCAAAAGTAGGGAGTAGGGTAAAGGAAGGTACAAGAGATCGCTGCCAAGAGAAGAAGAGGAAACAGAGGAATTAACAAGGCGAGTAGAATAACGAGAGAAGGTGTGGTTGTGACTAGTGAATTAGAAGAGTCACCGGTCAAGGAAGTGAGACACAATGAAATCCGAAATAAAATCTGAGCGTCAAGTGCAACCGCCTGTACATTTAGGGGCAGTTTAGATTAACTTTTGAGAATATATTTCGAAAAAAATAAATTTTAATAGATTCTAAAAAATAGATTTTAGGAAGAATAAATTTTGAGGAGAATAAATTTTAGGAAGAATAAGTGTTTGGATAGTTATTTTCAAAATGATTTTTTAGGAAAATAAATTACTAAAAAATATATGATTTTATTAAAAAAAAGAGAGAGGAGAGAGGGTGGGGAATAGAGAAGAGAGGAGAGTGAGTGGAGAAGAGAGAGGAGAGAGGGGAGAGGGGAGAGAGGAAAGATGAGAGATAGTAGAAAAGATAGAAAAGAGATGAGAGATAATGTAAGAAAAAGTAAAGGTAAAATAATAATCGGATAGTTCATAAGTTGTTTTACTGTTCTAAGGGTGTGTTTGTATTAGTTTTTGGAGAATAGATTCTGGGAATAATAGATTTTGGAGAATAGATTTTGAGAAGAATAAATTTTAGGAAGAATAGATTTTGGGAATAGAGATGTTTGGATGATTAGTAACAGAATTACTTTTTATATTAGTAAATTACCAAAAAGGGTATGATTTGATTAAAAGTAAGAGAGAGGAAAGATGATAGAGAAAAAAGGGGAGAGAGAAGTGAGTGTAGAAAGGAGAGAGGAGAGAGGAGAGATGGTATAAAAAAAGTAGGGGTAGAATAGTAATTGGATAATCCATAACCTAGGTTTCAAACCAAAAACTATTTTTAGTGGCTTATTCAAAACTTAAGTTTCAAACCGAGGTTTTGCCCAAAATCAATTCTCAACAAAAATGATTGTTTGTGTAAAAAAATTTCAAACGATTTTTGCCAAAATTAATTCTTAGAATTGATATCCAAACACACACTAAAAGCTATTCTGACTAATTTTTTTAAAATTATGGTTTGACCCAAATTGAGGTTTTGAATAAAAATAACTGTCTATATAAAATTTGTTTAAACTGAGATTTTGCCTAAAATTAATTTCTGAAACCAAAGGTACCTAAACACACACTTACTAATACTTGGCTCCAATAATCATTTTTTGAAAGCTCTTAAGCCCCGCATGCTTCATAGGCTCGGGGGCAGCATAAAAGGGCCTCTTTGTTTCCTCTCGTTTGTGCCTATGCTTATGCTCTCGTCAACTTTCTTCCTTTCTTTCTTTCCCCTTTCCAAGTTCCAACCTCCTCCTCCTCCTCCTCTTCTAATAATAATTACTCTTCCTTTCTTTTCTCTCCAAAAAAAGTTCGTCAAAGTGAACTATGGCACTTGAGGCTGTGCTCTTCCCACACGATCCATTCAACTATTGTTATATGTTAGGACTCGGTTATGGTTTGGAAGCAGAACAAGAGAGAGCCTTTGCTGGGATCACAGGCAATACGAATTGGGATTATTCTTCTGTGCTGCAAGATGTCACGGAATCATGGGACAGCTCAAACTCATCTCCTCAAGAATCTGTGTCCCCTGCGGCTTCCACAGGACGCCGCAAACGACGTCGCACCAAGACGACCAAGAACCAGGAGGAAATCGAGAGCCAGAGGATGACCCACATTGCCGTCGAGCGTAATCGCCGCAAGAGGATGAATGAGTACTTGGCCGTGCTCCAATCCTTGATGCCTCCTTCTTATGTTCAAAGGGTCTGTACAATTTTCACTCTTTTTTTTTTTTGTTTGCTTCACTTCCTTCTCTGATACGTATTCAAATTCATCACTTTATTTCGTGTGTTGTGTTACAAAAAACAGGGTGACCAAGCTTCTATAATTGGAGGCGCCATTAACTTCGTAAAGGAGCTGGAACAACATCTACAGTCAATGCAGGGCCAAAACAAAACAAGACCACGCTCAGAACACAGCCCATTTGCCGAGTTCCTCACGTTCCCACAGTACACAACGCCGGCAACTCAGGACGCCGGCTGTGCCGCCGCGAACGACGTCGCGATGGGACAAAACCAGAAGAAGGTCGGAGCGGCCGACATAGAAGTGAGCTTGGTGGACAGCCATGCCAACCTCAAGATTCTCTCCAAGAAACGGCCGTGCCAGCTTGTGAAGATGGTTGTTGGGCTTCAGAGTCTCAGACTCTGCATTCTTCACCTTAACGTTACAACGACCCTCGACGATATGGTTCTGTACTCTGTTAGCGTAAAGGTTGGTTGCTGTTCTTCTTTTTCTTTTTCTTCTTCTGTGTACTATGATCAGTATAAGTATTCATTGGATTCGTGAATGAACTTATTGGAACAGGTTGAGGATGGGAGTCAGATGAACACAGTAGATGAAATTGCAGCCGCTGTGAATCAACTAATGCGCAGAATTCAAGAAGAAGCTGCTTTCTGTTGAAACTTTGAGAAAATCCTCTTCAGTTGTGTTAATGTTTTTTACTATTATAACTTTTAGCTTAGCCTGAATCTGTGTATTGTATTGGAAGAGTTTATAATCGATCTTGTTTTGGCTGAACGGAACCTCTAATAAGAACAAAACAATTGTGCAGATCTTAAGTGAAGTAGTATAGTTAGAAAATGAGTAGTTTGTGAAGGGCTGGCCCATCTAATGTTATTTCAGTCGAGGCAGGTACATCCAACAGCGTCACATGACTCGAAGAATTTCATGTTTCGTGTTAACAAAATGCCACGGCTAGTGCTTAGAGCTGTTCCTCTGTCTTCTTGGGTCGAGCTTCCATGAATCAGCTTCACAGATAGAGAGAGAGAGAGAGAGAGAAGACACGTGAACCAATTTGGGGAGCCTTCCATGTGGGTAACCTACATCCTTCGTTTGATGATAAATTTGTCATCAAATATCAGGCGCAATTATGAACAAATTAAAATCAATTAAGCTTACAATATTTGAATTTAGCCGTGACGGAATCTACAGACGCTAGTGATTTTTTTTTTTAAATGTAGAAGTATATATGAGTTTAAGAAATATTATTCATATAGAATATGGATTATACATATGATGGGTAAAATAAACACAGTTGATCCCTTAATCATTGCAGCCGAAGCACTATGAAAAGTAGCTTTAATTAATGTTGGTAACAATATGGCTTGGCTCCTTCTGGAAGACGTAACAAGTTGTTTGCCTTTTAACATTTAAAGGAAGAGAAACAAGGAGACAGGATAATGAACACCCCATCAGGTTTCAAATTTTTGAATAGGCCACCAGAATCATCACAAAATAGTTGACAGCAACACGCACCTTTCTTCCCGATTCATTTCTTAAAAAGCATTTAGGTATATAATTATATAAATACCATTCACCTTCCATGTTTTCTTTCACGTGAATATTCTTCAACACCCTTTTATCTCTGTAATGATGCTCCTGTTAGGGAGGTTTCTGTGTACTTGGAATATTGGTACAGAGCCATGATCTTTTCATTTGATCGTGTGTCCTATGCAAGCACCAAAAGCAACATACAAAGACGTTCTCGTCAAGAAACCTAGCAATGCCTGAGATTCAACGTGATGATCATTTCACTGCATTTTCGTACCATCCATATTACAAGTTCAAATGGTGCAAGATGGCCTGCACCATATATATTCTTAAAGCTCTGTTTTCAACCAAAAATCCAAATCCCTTTTCGCTTCTTCCTTCTCCTTTTTCCATCTATTACCTGGTGGGAAAAATGTCATGTCGGCTATAATCTCATGAAAGGCTCCAGCTTCTTTATGAAAAAGAAACCCGACAATAATAAAATTCTCACCCTGTAACATGAGCCACTGAGAATGTCGTAAAAGACAAAGTAAATCACTTTGAACTGGAATAATTAAGGATAATATCTTAATTAAAATATAGATGTAGCATTAGCTGATGATGTTTGGCACTCATGTTCCGCGAATATGATTCATCCACAGGTGATGTTTTATGAGAAATTTAATAAGCTTTCACAACCAATTCATGAAATATCCATTAGATTTTGTCGTCACTTTAGGGAAAAAAGGGAAGAGCTATAAAGTTAACCCTAGCTTGCCTTGGCAAACTTTCCAAGAGTTAAGCACTGATGAACAATATCTGTCCATTCTTCAATTAAATATCCTTTTGTAAGGACTACTATCTTCTTGCTTTTCACACTGCAAATTAAACTTTCTGCGTTAAAAAGACACTTTCTTTTGTGAGCTCAGTTATGTGATTTAACCCCAGGAAAGAAAATTGGAAGTCACTGGAATTGGTAAAGCTAAGTGAACTGTGGGGGAAATGATGGATCGAAGATTTTACATAAAAGGGACAAGGGAAAGGGAAAAGCAGGGAGGGAGATTCTTTAACGTGGTTAGTGCAGATTTGAAGGTAACTTGGAAGAAGTTTCTCAAGAGAAATGATGGAAATCCGAAATCATTTGGAATTTTGAAAAACAGAATCAGGAGCAGGAAACAGAGTACAATATTCCCCCACTTCATTTTGCTCCCCCTCCTACTGAAATGACCCAAAGTAAAAAAAAAAATCCAGAAGAGAATGTTCTACACTGATCTTTATTAGCAACATATACGCCAAATCTGCTTCGATTCAATCAAGGGTTTTGGCAGCCGGAGAGAGAGCTGCATTTTGGTAGCTAAAAAGAGTTGCATTTTGGCGATGCCCACATCCTACATTGTATCTGTTTATTTTCTGTCAATTCCGTTTTGTGCCACGTGAAAGCAAACCCATCTCTTTTTCGGCCCATGGTTTGTGATAATAAACCAGTGAGTCTTTAATTTAGGTTTGGGTTCTTGATAACATAATAAAAATAAAAGCCAACATGTAAAAAAAAAATGCCCTCTTTTAAGTTGGACGTGGATCTTTATATTAGATAGAGTACTCTAATGTTTAAAGAATGAGTCATAACCCCAAAGAGTACCACAATTTCATATTAATTATTGATATTTGTTTCTCCCTAGTTGGAGCAGTGTTCTTTTTAAGGGTGATAAATTGAAAAGGCTTGTTTTCGATGTCATAGCCCAAATAGAAGAGGAAGAAAAAGGTTTATGAAAAATAGTACCACTATTACCAGAGTTTTACTTGTTTTTGCTTAAAACACCCATGGACGACTTGGAAAGAAATGGAAGAAGAAAAAAATGAATGAACCTGTATTGATAATTCTTACAGAGAGAATTATTGAGTGATGATGATGATATCTCATACAAGTGAGGGTAGACAACAAGATGAATGAAATGTGAATAAACTTGTCTGCACAAAACATGAAGATATGGGCCTAGTTTAGGGTTTTAATGTTTGTTCATATTTAAAGTCAGCATGCTCATTCAAGTTAAGACAGCTTCTTTCACATACTTACCATATAAATCATAAAATGACGATTAAAAAGTTAGATTTATATTTCAAATAGTCAATTCAAACACGTGTTTAACTATAATATTATGATGCACGAATCCCATTAGGTGCAATGATTGCATGTATAATTAGGGTGAATTGTGAAGTGAGGAGTCTTGGTGAGCAGCCATACCGGTGAGTTGAGTGATTCCCTAAGCTTAGCGTTAGGGATAGGAAGAGTAGCTATTATGGAAGTTTCACCTAAATTATTGGTGGATTTGGTGGCTAACATGATAACTAATGCCAGTCTTGGAAGCAATCATCTTCTTTCATTTTAATATAATTATGTAGCTTTCCCCTGTTTTAGTTATGCGGATTCTCCCTCTTCTTCACCTCCTCCCAAAGATTCCATGATCTTTTGCTTGATTTCATTACTCATTTCTCACACAAAATTCGCTTCCCACTTCAATTATTTGCCAATGAAACTAATTTTTTTTTGTCAAAGTGGAGGAGAATCACCAATCTTCCTCCCATCAAAACCCTAAATGGGAAGTGAAAAAGGAAAAATAATTCAAGCCTTCAATCAGATTTCAGAATTACACAATGCACTTCCTGACGAAAAAGAGAACTGTTTTAATTCCTCGTTCTGGAACCAAAATCAAACGCCTTCGGCACTTCTGCCTCTGCACCTAGTGCAGCAGAGTTATTCTTGTCTAATTTTCCTCTTAACTTGATACAACTTAAACTAGCACAACATTTTTTCTCCTTCTGAAGCAGAGCTCGATTAAAATTCCCACAAATTTTCCTTTTATGCCTTCTGTATAAACAATTGTGCACTCCCAAAAAAAAATTCTTGAAGAGAACAAACACGAGAACATATGTACATCATGAATAGATGATAGATTCTAATAAGGAAGACTTATGTGTATATTCCTGTGATCTCTGGCTGATAGAATCCTTCCACTACAAGAGAACGACCTCTTCATCGGAACAGGGCTCAGGTGCAGACATTTTGAAACAGAGGAACGCCGAATTTCTTTAAACACTGGATGGCTTTCTTCTGGCTCAGAAGTAGAAGAATTTGCCAGTCTAGAATCCATAGACATAGACCTTATCTTTATTCGCTTTCCTTCATTCAAAACCCCATGATCCAATTTTGGACCATTGCCCATAACATTCGCTTGCTCCTTTGAAACCAAATTACCGTTCAAGTCTTGGGTTTCCACTGTTCCAGATGCCCCATTTGCAATCACCATCATATTGTTGTTTACTTCGCCATCATTTGGTGAATTCTCAGTTTCAATCTCTTGGTTCCTACGTAAATTGTCAGAGTTTAGCTCCGTTGAAGCCAAATTCGACACGGCAGCCTCAGCTCTAACATTGTTAGAGACGATCCCTGCACGACAGAGAGGACAATTGGTATGAGAACGCAGCCAAGTGTCAATACAGGGTATGTGAAAGGCATGGCTGCATTTGGGCAAGAGTCTTAAGGTTTCATCTTCGCGAAATTCGTTCAAACACACTGGACACTCGGTTCCTTCGATCAACCCATCACCCCTTTTATACTTACAAACTGTGATAGAATTTATAATCGATTGTTGCAGACCAGAGGTGGTGATAAACCAGACAGGGTGATCAACTTGGTTCTCATCAAGAAACTCTTGGTCTGAGGCCTCTGATTGGGATCCATTGTGTCTCCAGCCACACCAACTAGCGTAACACTTGGTTTTGATCACGTACAAGCCCAGGAGAAGGAAAATGACCGAGAACAAAGAAGCGAGAATGATGAAATAGGAGGAGATATGAGTGCCTGAACCGGAATGATCGGTGGACGACAAAGGTGGCGGAGGCGGCGGCGGTGGCGGGAAGTAGTAGTCTGGGAAAGAATAGCAGCTGTAAGGGCAAGCTGGGTCGCAAAATTCAGGACAATCTTGTGTTTGGTTTATATTGGAAGGTGCTGGGAAGAGTTTCCTGTGTATTCTCGCCATTGGCGTTTTAAGAAGAAATTTAGCAACAGGATGACAGAGTTAAAAGGACGAGTTTTTGTTTGAACTGTGGGAGAAGGAAAGAAGAGAATTGTATGTTTCATTGTCCCTTTCGAAAGTTTGGACTATGTTGGATGTGTTTGGTGGTGTTGATAACGAGTTGAAACAAGTCGTGTGGTTCTCTAGTTTATTTTGGGTCGGTTTGTTTAACATGAAGTAATTGATTAAAGTTGGTTCAAATGTCAGTTTCATTGGTGTAATTTTCCTTACAATTTTCAAATTCTTGCAAATTAGTCAAATGAAGCATGACATAAGAATAAAATTTTAAAAAAGTACTTATAAAAAAAAAGGGCTTATAGACCACTTATAAAAAAGAATTTTTAGAGAAGAGTTTATGAAAAAAACGTGGTTTTAAATAAATAAGTGTTTGGATAGTTATTTTTAGAATGACTTTTTATGGTAATAAATTACTAAAAATGTATGATTTAATTTAAAGTAAGAGAGAGGAGAGAGGTAGAGAGAATATAAGAGAGAGGAGAGAGGAGAGAGAGTGTAAGAAAAAGTAGAGATAAAAGAAGAGAGAGGAGAGGGGTAGGGATGAGAGATGAGAGAAGGTGTAAGAAAAAGTAAGGATAATATAGTAATTGGATAGTCCATAAGTTCTTTTACGGTTGAAAAAACTATTTTAAATAACTTATTCAAAACTATGAATGATTTTAAATCATAGTTTTGCCCAAAAACACTTATAGACAAATAAGCCTATTTATTTTAAAATTTCTCTAAACCAAAATTTTACCCAAAAAATTTTCTAAAACCTTAGTTCGAAACACACCCTTAGTAATATTTTAAGCTTCATTCATTGTCTGCTGCCGCCGTGCTTCAATGGCATTAGGTTCTCAGCATTTTCTTTTTGTTTAAAAATATCAAAAAGGATCAATAGTTTAATATAAATGGAAGGAGAGTGGGTAGAGAAAGAGAATTTGGGGTATCAAGTCTTGATCAAGACGACTAGATGTCCTATCTTAAAGTTTGGTGCATTCGCTAATACTCTCGCAGCCCAATCAACTGACGCTCTAAACAGCGTGGGACTGCCACGTGGCAATTGCATCAACACAATAATAAATAACATTAATTAATTAAAAATCTTTGTGGCTATGTACCAAGAGAAATTAGATAAAATTAATTATTTTTCATAAAATTTTAAAGTTTGTTTCAATAACAGTCACTAGTTAAATAAATTTATTTAATTAGTCAAAAATTTCATACTTAATTAAAATTATTAAGTCAAAAAAATTTAATATATTAGATAAAATATAGTATTATATTAATAAACACGACGAAGTTATTTTCATGTAAAAAATATTTTTTTTAAAAAACAAGAAAAATTTGAGTAAGAAACCTATAAAAAATTATATTTATTAAAAAGAATCTTAAAACTTTTAATTATTTAAAAAGATAAAAATTAAATATAATACACAAATACTGAATAGGCCATAATAAATTTTCATAAATTCCCTCTAACCATATAATAGAGGAGAAATACACTATGACAAGTGATATAAACTCTATCTAATCAAAATATAATAACTCTAATAATTCATCCAAAAAAATTTGCCGTTAATTTTATTTTTTTAAAAAATATATTTTAATTTAAAAAAATAAAAGTTTATCTGAACTAAATTATGAGGTCTATTTTTTAAAAAATAAAATAAAATATAAATTATTTTAGATGAATTATAGACTAATTAAAATTAGAATATACTGTTTTGATTAGATTTTAAATTATGTAAGTATTTATTATAATAATGGTGGAGGAATTTCTATGAAATCTGCATAGCTGTATCTCCAGAGAAATGATAGCGTGGGATCTCAGACAAGCGTGAGCTTCATTTACCAATGCCAACGTAAATGAACCTCCATCGTCATTATTACAAAAATCGAGATTCACTCACATTCCCCCAAATGAACCAGTTATCTATCAAAATAAAGATATTCGGTAATTCGACTGAGGGAATAAAAACAAAAAAGAAAAACTGGGGACATTAAAAGCAACCACAAATCCCTTTAGATGAAAACTGGGTCTTGAAGTTCCAGTTGATGGTACAAGAGGATGTTATCAAAAGATGCAGCTGAGTTCGTTGAAAAATTGGCTAAAAGAGTAGACTGCTGAGTCGTATCAACCCGTCTTGGTTCTCATTAATATTATTCCAAGTGTCAATTGCTAATTTATTGATTCAATTGGATGAAATTGCAGGTAGACTCATTCCTTGATTCAGCCACTCATCAGTGGAGAAGCCAAAGATCAGAAGCGAATATTCTCATCATTTTGTGCAAAATATTCCAGGACATGGATCCAACACTATCTAAAAACCTCCCTTTTTTACCACGGAAATTGGAATTATATCGGGGCCAACAAGCTTTTTATTAACCTATATATTTGTATTTCCTCCTGCTAATATCTATTTATATTTATATATGTATAATCTATATAAAAAAATTAAAAAAAGGATTGACGTTAAAAGAAGAAAGAAAGAAAGAAATTGATACGTTTCCGTGTCAGCTCACGATGGGCCCCGCTACCTGGCATTTAAAATCCCATTCCAACGGTTAAGCCCTTCCAGTTTGAATCCACCGAGCGAGAGGCTCTCGAGTCTTGTGTGTCTTCATGCTTACAATTAAAGCCCCTTTCTTTGTGTTGATTTTGATTTCTAGAAGTGAGCGTTGACTCCAAATTTTAGAATTCTGAATCATACATTCGGTTTCACTCTGAAGCTGGCCCTGAAATCAATCGCGTCTTCATCACTTGTTAAAACCCGCGAAATTCTTCAGACTGTTTTAGCGCTTCTGTTTTGGACATCCACATGGATCTTCCTCAAGATATCGATCTTTATCTCAAAGAATCCATCGACGACTCCTTGGGTCTTCCGATTTCGTTGCGGACTTTAGAATCCAAACTTCGAGCCTCCGAAGAGTCGCAACGGCTACTACGCCAGCAGCGCCTTTCTCTACTCTCCAAATTAAAGGAGAAAGATCAAATGATTGACCGCGTTAAGGTCTGGTTTTCCATTTTCCTCGTCAGTTGTTTTTTAGTTTTCGTGATTATTGGTTCTCAAAATCAATTGTTGGAATTTTCCTTTTGATTAGTCTGAAGCGACTATGAATGCTCAAGCTCTGAAGAAGTTCGTTGAGGAGAATCAGAAATTGGCTTCCGAGTGTGCAAATCTGTTAAGTCAATGTCATAAATGGGAAAGAGAATGCTCGCTTTATGATCGCGACAGGGAAGCGTTGATGGAATTTGGAAACGAAGCTGATGAACGGGCAAAGGAGGCAGAGTTCCGTGCACAACAGTTGGAAGAGGAGTTCGGAAAGTTATTGCAAGAATTGCAGTACTACAAGCATGAATACAATATGCGACCGGTACCATCAATTTATTAAACCCTCCCCCGCTGTGTCCCTCAAAATATACGGCTATTTTTTCAATTTAATAACTAAGACCAACATGCTGTCAACTTGAAAAATATGTGCTTTCCCATGAAAGTCGTAACTGATAGAAATGGCTTTGGAACTTAACTCACCATTTTCTGTAATAGCTAAGTGCACTGGTTGATGCCTGCCTTTCAACTTTATATGCTTAATTTGCTGAAATTCAATAAACCATTAGACAGTGTTCTTTCTCTATTGCTACAAGTCATATTAGAGACTAGATGTCTACAATTTGGATGAGCAGGTTTTTTTTTGGGTCTTGTTTTAATGTGAGGAAAAAAATTAGAAAAGTGTGCTTTTTGGGGGGAAAGCAACCATATGAGTATTCCAGACAACAAGTGGGAACATGCCTTCTTCTTCTTGCACACATTCAATTCATTACCAGAACATATATATACATGCAAATAAATTCTGAGTTTTAACCATTCCTACAAGTTAGAGATAAGCACCTAAACTGACTCCATAAATTAAGCTCCCTCCACAATAGTCATACACAAAACACATCAAACTGTTAGCCCATAGTGACATATCATCTTAATAACTATTTAATTAATTTGCTCAGTCTCCTCATTCTCCTTCAACGGAGGCATCAGAGGCGGGAGTTGCTAACATTTGCCTGAAGCAATGACATGAGTGGAAACTGCTGCATCCAGTGTTTTATAATGTCAATAGTATAATTTAATTTTGATTTCCATTTATCGCATCGATCATCGATCATTGAGATTTAATTGGTTTTGTATGCTCACTTACTATAGCTATGATGCTTTGTTTACCCTTTATACCAGAATCACATTATTGACTTTTTGCTTCTGTTAAATGATCCTTAATTATAGGGGTCATCATAATGATGACGTACAATCATCAACTATCATTATTAGTAAACTTCTAATACAGGAGTGTACGCTAGTATTGTTTTCTTGTAATTACAATTCTTCAATGGTGAATTGGTAATCACCGTTTCAAGTGCCGGTTCCTTTGGTTATATTGCCTGACAGATATTTGCTTTTTCCTTAAGGATGGTGCATCTTCTAATAGCACAGCAGTGGAAGCGAATTTACTTGAATCCCTTTTGTCAAAGGTTACAAATAAAGATGCTGCTTCTGCGTATACGTTCTTGGAGGCAAACAGTGGAAATGAAGCGTGTAAGAATTTGTTAACAATGTGGAACTGGTAAGTAGTAGCCATTGTAACCTCTGGTCTTATCATCTGTTCCCATGTTCTTTAGGTTTTGTTCTCATTTGGCCAATTTTAGCTTACAAGTCTAATGTCATACAACCAAAACAACAGTAGCACATAAGTGTTAGAGCGAACATCTTTTTATCATTCCAGTCTCTGTTAATTGATATTTATAAACTTATGTTACATGGTGGACTGGTGGTAGCCTAAAGCCATCGACGCAGAAAGTTTTGTCCCTTGTCGCTGAAGTGAAATCACTTGAGAAAGATAAGGAGCATCTCAGGATTAATCTTGACAGAGCTGAGGAGGAGGTGAAGATTTATTGTCCGTGTTGTGAACCTTTCCAGTTTCATCATTATTTTAGTTTTGATTAACTTCTGAACAATTCTGATACACGTAGGTCAAATTACTGTCGGATGAAAATAACATATTGAACAAGGAGAACAAAAGGCTACTGAAGCTAAAGGACAGGAACCATCTTGGTTCGGGTGGGAAACATAGCAGCAGTGCATCTGCCAAGGTGAAAAAGTTTAGATTAAAAAAAATCATGCAAATATACATCTACGGCACGCGTGGTTGCCAATGTTACATTGCAACTGCAGTTTCATTTCATTTCTTTTTCTACGCCTATGATATGAAGATATGACTCTTTTCAGTAACATTTATTAATTTGTTTATTTTTTTCGGATTTTGCAGTCAAACAAGAGAAAGTCTAGTCCCAAGACAAGTAGCTCCATTGAGAGAAAGATTGATTTTGAGGATATAGATACAGCAAGAACACCTTTGTCACCGTTACAAACTAACTCTCCCGACTCTAGAATGCATAAGAAGTGATGTTACTTGTATCATTGAAAGGCCTAATTGTTTCTTCAGGGTAAAAAAAAATCTGATAATGTTTCCGATTACTGATAGAGTTGATCAAGGCATATTTCTTGTAAGAATGTTGTTGATCATCCTTTTATGGAATAGTAATATTCTTGACATTTGTATTTGAACAGTATGTTCCCCTTGAAATGGTTACTGATGATCAATTTAAGTACCATACTTTTGTAGCAAGTAGTTTGAAGGGAAATTACAGAATCTACAATGCTGTGGCACCACACCATTAACGTAAAATCTCAGGAAATATTATCGCAGAAGTCATTTCTTATAAATGTTTTTGCTGATGGGCGTACGATAATCCAGAGAATTTGTCTGTGAGGGAGGATGATGATTTCATTCAGGACCTCCAATAAAAAAAAAATTCGTATCAAATCATGATCTCATCATTACTTAAACTCCCGAATTTTAATACTCATATTTTTTCTATTTAATACTGAAAATTGTTAAACGGTCCCTTTCTAACATTAACATTTATGTGGGATCTTTACTTATCATTCTTTATTTGCCTAATAACCTTAAACAATGCACTACATAATTATGCTTTATAGCACTACACTGCTGTTAATACTGATAAATCCCAGCCCAATAGCCAGACACCTGGCATACAATGGACCCTACATCCCAACTAATCCAAGCTTTTGTTTGGTTAATAAACAGATATTTTTTTGGCCTAAAAGAACAAATATAACTTTTTCTTTTCTGTATTGAAATAGTAAGAGAAGCTTTTGGGGGCATTATTAGGTTCATGTGACCTAATGCCATATTGGGTTCATGTGACCTAATGCCATATTGGGTTCATGTCCAAAGAGCCTCTCTGTGTGTTAGGTAGGCAGTTAAGATCAAGAGTTCATATGGTCCCATTTATATCTCAAGCCCCTTCTTTATGAACACGTTCTCCCATCATAACTCCAATTCTTCCTTTTGACTTGTTCCTTCATGCTTCCGCCTCAAGCTTTTCCATATTACTACGTTTGCCTCGTTCTCGAACCTTTTATTTTACTCGGGATTTTAATCAAACCCCACTTCTCAATTCCTTTAAAAGCATGATTACTTTTTACCTACTTCATCTGGGCATTAAGAATTAAAGATAACAAAGATCTATGCAGATATACTCTCTACACATAGTCTAGAAAGTTTTGGCGACTGCCGATGAGTAGACTTTAAGAAAACACTCATTTTCTAAAAGTTCCGTCTTCCTTTTCTAGTTATGTATGTGTGAAGTTGAAGGGTCCTGCTTATCCTAGGAAATTGGCCCAGCACATTCACACAAGCTATCCGAACTCTGGATGGATGGTTGATTCCCATCAACCTAAGAAAGTTGAGATATCAACAAAATTAATCTGTGGTTAACCCCTGTTGATTTTTTTCTTAATTCGCAATCTATCATAACAGAGAGCAGAGAGGCAGATTATGTCAACGACAACGTGATTGCAACAGAATAATTCCTTTCAACCACTATTTTATAATTAATATTTGGAAAAGAGCAAAAGAGCCACCTTTTTTCTTCACATTAGGTGTGAAGTGTAACTGAAGCTACCCTCATGCAAGATAGGACCAAGTGGACCTATCCCTAACAACTCCAACCCCTCCCCTACAATTATATAAGCCAAAGCATTCTTTCTACCATACTGTCTCATAGCCACAGAGCCTCTTCTGTTCCCTTCTATCTCACACAATGGCACTCTCCAACGTCTTCATTCTGTGCGTATTCGTCGGAATCAACATGGCCCTGCCGGCGCGGGCCAAAGTATACACTGTTGGAGACTCCTCTGGTTGGGCGGTCGGTGCTGATTATGGCACCTGGGCTAGTGGCATAACCTTCCAAGTCGGTGATTCTCTCGGTAAGATCCAACACACTACTGTGCTCTTAATGACTATTATTTCGTTGTGTGTAAAAATCGTATTTAGAGTTAAAAATGAATGTGACGTAACTCGCAGTGTTTAACTATGGAGCGGGGCACACAGTGGATGAAGTTAAAGAGAGTGACTACAAATCCTGCACCACCGGTAATTCACTTTCAACAGCCAGCAGCGGAGCCACCACCATTGCCCTCAAGACCGCCGGCGCTCACTACTTCATATGTGCAGTTCCTGGCCATTGCAGTGGCGGCATGAAGCTTTCTGTTGATGTTAAGGCTGGAAAAGCCTCCGCTCCCTCTGCAACGCCTTCCTCCGGGAAGGGCTCGCCTGCCAGTGATACCCCAACTGCCACAACCGCCACTCCGTCCTCCTCCTCCTCCACCACCAACCCATACTCTACGGCATCGTCTTCTTCGGCCACTAGCCTTTCGCCGGTTGTTTCCATGCTGACTGTTTCTTGGGTTTCATACTGTGTGTTGCGACTGCTATGAGTTAGTGCTTCAGATTCCCCTGCTCCATATCGCCAGGACAGAGGCAGTGCTTTCGTGATCTTTTCTTTTGTTTTTTTTTACTTCCTCCGTTTACTTGTTCATCATCCGCCTATTTTATTCTATTTTTAAACTTTTATTACTAATATTTATTTTAATGATTATTTTCTTTTTCTTTAAAAGAAACCCCGTACGATATTGTGGATGGTGTCGTCTTAAATTATTATTCCAAGATCATTCGCTCCCTTGGACGCTAACTGGCCAATTAACGTTTTCGCTTCGGTCACAATTTTCCTATATGGGAGTGCAGAAGCAGACATATCAAAATTTGAGTTAGCGCACATTTCAAGAATGTTATTGAAGAATGCAATATGCTTTTATGGTAAAAAAAGAATGAAAGAATGTGATTGAAAATATTAATCGGTAACCAAGCTATTTCTTTTCCCCCAAAAGAACATGGCCGTGTAGTGCAGGACACTGCAATTAGATTTAGAAGTTAGAACTTAGAACGGAGCAGAGCACAAAAGACAAGACTCCTCCTTTTTTGTTGGGGTTATAGAGCATGGGAACAAGTAATCTATATTTTACTTTTATTGGCATGGCAAGAAGTAATTTTCAGTCAAAAGCCCCATTGGAGTTCAATCACACAAACAAACAAACAACCAAGAACACGGACCCTAAATCTAGGCCTAATTATGTTTGGTTGAAGCACGGAAGAGGCCATACGCATAACATTATAGTGCAAAGAATGACTAGACCCTTGTGCCAACAAAAAAATTCATGCTCATGTTAAAAAAAAATAGTTATCACTTAACTAAATTTTTTAAATATTTAATTAGATGTTCAATTTTTAACACTATATATAGAGAGAATCTTATGATTAGTACTAAAATCTTTTTAAGAAGTATACGATATAAAGGGATTAACTACTATATTTAATAGTAGATATTATAGGGTTACTTAAAAATATATATATATATATACACGAATCTTCTTATATATATAGATTAGAGAGAGAGATTGAGAAGGTTTTAAGTTTTAACTCCTAATCTCTACTCCTATTCCATCGTAGCCTCTAGTGGCACACAAATATCTCCTCTCTTGATGTTTGGTAAGTTTCGAAACTTAAAATCTACGTTACCAAAAAAATAAAGAATTTGTACAATCCCTTTCCACACACACTTCCGAAGTGCAGAAAGCAAAGAAAATCCGTTCTCACTCTAATAATTTTTCAAGTAATCACGGGTTTTTAAGTCGTAAAATAAAATTTTCAAGTATTTTTTAACATGATCACTTAATTGAGTTTTTATTACTATTTTGTTTTTTTATAAATAAATCATGATTAATAATATCAAAATAAATAAAAGAAATAAGAGTAAAGAATCGTCATTTTATTCAATAGAAATAATGAAATAAAAAAGGATAATTCTTCGAGGTGCCAAAAAAGCTTTCCTACAATGACTATGTATATCTATGATTCGAAGAAAGGGATAACTAACTATCGTGCTCAACGTGCTCATGCTACTTATTAATCCAAATCCTAACCACGGGACATGCGAAGCCATGCTACGATCCGATCTAAACGAACAACGCCACAACCAAAGCAGCGGCGACAGATCCTCCGGCTGCAACTCTGTTGATGATGGCGCCGGAGGCAGGAGTGCCATCAACGGGAGCCTCCGATGGCGCATTGGTGGCGGCTGGGACGTCGGCGGAATCAGGCGAGTCGGCGAGTGGAGATGGAGGAGAAGAGGTGGGAGATTGAGGGATGGGGGATGGGGAAGACGCCATCTTGCGAGGAGGGGGAGCGGAATAAGAGGAGGAAGGAGGAGAGGGAGGAGGAGGGGAAGGTGGAGGGGAAGACGGAGGAGGAGAGGCCGGCGTTGGAGAGGCTTTCGGCTGAGAAGCAGGGGGTGGGGGCGAGGGTGAGGGTGAAGATGCCGGCGAGGAAGAGGGAGATTGCTGGGAGGAAGCAAGGGGGGATATGGCGAGTAAGGAGGCCAAGAGTACGACGAAGGAGAGAGCCATGCAAGCCATTTAAGAGTAAGAAATAATGAAGAAAAGAGATGGGATTAGAGAGTGATAGTGGGATGGTTTATATAGGAAGGAGCAAGTGGGGTCGGCTTGGT
The DNA here is from genome assembly GCA_037074615.1 of Leucaena leucocephala. NCBI lineage: Eukaryota > Viridiplantae > Streptophyta > Magnoliopsida > Fabales > Fabaceae > Leucaena > Leucaena leucocephala. The sequence goes on along the minus strand of CM073540.1, from coordinate 2,343,641 downwards.
GTCAATAAGCCCCGGAACATTCTCCAGGTGTCCTACACAGTCAAGTCAAGCGCTCTGACCGGACACACAAATACCAACATTCTTTTCGGTCAATTACGTGATGTAGTTCCACCAAGTTCGCGAGTTCCCTGTTTTAGAATAATTCCGCGGCCAGCACATATGCCTCCTTTACTATGTTTGCTTCCAACAAACAGGGAAAAGTTTCTGTTACCGTGTTCTTCTACATTGGGCGTAGCCCTCTCTTTGACAATATACACAAAGTACATTAGGTTAAACTCATTCATAATTACTTAGTTCCAATATGATTATTCATTCATCTACAACAACAGCACCAAGGAGATGTTACTATTACAACCATTAACTACCTAATCAAATCAAATTCTAACTCAATCATAACAATATTACTCTCTCTTATTTCAAATATAGTAGTCCATTTGCATTTACACTACAAACAAACGAAGTCTTCTATTTAAGATTAAAGGAAGTAATAAATAAATCAGTGTTAGAGCTCAGAGCTCAAAAAAAGTTAAAAATTAAATTAGAGGTTCCCACGTCAGTTTAAAGGAAGGAGCATTTCTCGGATGCACCATGTAGTCATGGGTTCTCTCAAGACTAGATTATTGTGTATTAGACAGGATTTAAATATGGACTTATTAGGAGATATAAGTATTGCGAAGAAGGTTACTGAACAAGAGAACACATGCAGAGAGTTGCTTAAATTCACTGTCTCTCAAAATTCTGCATTCTTAGTCCCTCCAAGTAAACCTCTTGATCCATCTGCAAAGAAAAGCTCCTTAATGAAGACTACAGTTGAAGCGAAGTAGCAAAAGGCATTTGGGAAGGATGGGTATACATTTGTGTGTGTGATGTATGTCTATAGGAGTTGGTCCCTTTATGGCTTTCATTCTTGCACTGTTTAGATGGTATGTTTTTAGACAACGAGTTTGTGTCGTTTGCTTTCATAATCCATGTTCATTTAAAAAAACAAAGGGAGACGACCTATAATACCTATAATCTGCACAACTAAATGAAATTGCAACTATTGAACCTTTCCTAATTTAAATATAGCAATATTTTAAGTAAATAATAGTGATCAATATGGAATAAATCTAAAAACATCACTAGTAATTGCAAACAATCAATTCATTGTGACCTTCTAGTCGTCAGACATATAGTAGAAAATTTAGATGAGTCTTTTTCCGTGTGTGATATTCGAAAAACATCCATAAATCCACAAATACACACAGACTGGTCTTCTAATTAATGAATTGGTACATCATATGTTGAATTTAGAGAACACACAAGTACAAAATAAACACTGTGGATTATGCTCAGAGACACCTCGATTTCTGCACCAACTGCATCCCAGTTGTCCAGTCCTGTTGGATTCTTGAAACGATCAGACATTATTCCCCTCCAAAAGCGCGATGCTCATTTTGTACACATACAGGTTTTATTCTGCTTGGTATATATCTACAAGTGTCAAGCCACAACTTCAGACCTTACTAAGTCAAGCTCAAACTTCGTTCAAGTGCCTGGAATAACTAATTTAAAGCTGCTTCCCCGTGTTCATGCGGTTGAAAAGATTGAGCTATCAAGACTTGGCTTCAAGAAGAATGGAGGAGTATGGAGCTACACTGTATCTGTTTCCTAAGCCAGGGACACCATCGACGACAAAGTCATCCGGAGATTTGAGATTAGTGTCCACCTGCATGTGGCAAGCCATAATTCTAATTAAAATCACAGAAAACCGGAAAGTAATCTTTCTTACAAATGGCACTTAATGATCATTGTTTAGGACTTGATTGATGGCGGAGAGTTTAAATTTGGATTCATGCCAAAAGGAGTAAGAACTAACCACACGAAACCAGCTCCTCTTTGCTGGGGCAGGAGGCAACGTGGCTTTGACAAAAAAGTCGTGTGCATTAAATGCCAGATACACGTCTCTGCCACCTTTGTCATGAAGCCTGCATCACAGATAAGTCATCGTAAGTGCTTCTGAAAATAACATCACAAAGTCACAGTTAAAGTCATCGTTGATGAAAAATGTTGATTTTGTCCGTGATAAGTCAACCTCTGCTTGTTGTTGTTAGCATCTTAAGATCCACCAGTAGTACAACTTCAATTACACATCAATCAACTAACATGCCTTGTTTGCAATGACATGAATATGTCAATAATGCAAAAATCCGTTTTGGAAAGTTAGTTTTCATTTTTCTCATGAAAATTTCGAAAGGAAATCTATAAATCATTTAAAAAAATTGCACACGAGACTGGGACAGAAATTCTGAAGTCTACGAAATTATAGCAGATTGAACAATTATAATCTTGAAAATATATTGGTTTTACTGACTGTAGAAATAATTTATATGATCCCGAGGACCAACTTAAGCATTGTCTACAGATAGAATGTTTTTCAAGAATGAAATCTTAATTATAAGGCTCAAGAGTTTTATTAAATCCTGACGAGTTTATGGAACCAACAACAACTAATACAATAATAATAATGGACAGAAAGCTATTATGCTGTCATCTCAAGTTATGTTATAAACATTAGAAAATGCGTAATGATATTTCAATTTCAATTCCCAATATACATATAAGATTCTTACGTAAATGCAAGAAATTTGCCGTCAGGATTGTCCCAATTGTCTTCATGCCATGTTATATCATTCTGCATACATAATGATTTCTCCATGAGGACAATTGGCAACAAGCATTTGCATCAACATTTTACTTTACTAAAATGTAAAGCAAGAGATTACCTTGCCAAGAAAATTGTCATGACTGAATACACTATGCCCACGCCGGAATTTTATAATGTTTGAGAAAAACCTGAAGTGATCACTCTTCCGTGCTTTCAACTATTGAGCATACAGACCATGCTATTAAGAAATATCTCAGGAAAGCTGTGAACATGAAAGAATACTTGTTACTTGTTATAACCTTACCTGTCCCCAGAGGAAATGGTTAACGGCACTATCATGCCCATAGCTATTGTTATTTCCATATCGAGTATGGCTGTACTCATCTCCCATTAGCATCATTGGTGTGCCCTGGTCATTTATTACAATACCGAAGTCACTGGTCTGGTTCAACCAGCAGCAGAATGCAAACAAGTGATATCACGAAGCAGCATCTTCTATATTCTTTTATAACAAAAAAAAAGAAAATAAAAAAGCTAAACAGTAGAACAGATTAAACTTGATATATACAGAAGGTTTTTTTAACAAAAAAAAAGTGTAGTCAACTGGAGAAATTCAATTAAGTAAAAGTTGAGTAGAAGACCAAACAAATTTATGTTCTGACAAAATATTGGAAGCACACAACAGTGATTTTCAAATATCTACCTGAGATATCACTAACGCCAAATGGAAGTTTTTCATTTGCCGTGATCGTAAAGCCTTTATAGTAGCATTGTCAGTTTCCCCTGTCATGTATATATATACACAGATAATTCAAATAGTTGAGTTCAAAATAGACTCAATTATTTGACTGAAAACCTTACAACCCTTGGTAAAGGTTATCTTAGAACTATATGCAGCTTGTCAACATCCAGTATGCCAAGCAGCCAGTCCTCCAAAAAAAGGAAGTACACATGGCCTGCTTTTCAGATCCATCTCTCATCTCTTTCTTAAATATTTCCCCAACCACAGAGAAAAAATATGTATTACTTAGACTAACAACAAATGTGCCCCAGCAGTGGCTAGCAATTGCTCAAACATGGTTGCTTTCAAAAGGTCATCAATGCTGCAATGAAAAATTCAAACTACATACAAAGCTTCATTTTTATAGCATTTTATGGGAGGGCGTTATCATATCAAATCACTTTTGTATGAACTTTTTTGTAGGTGATTGATGATTCAAGTGGTACGAATAACATTATCAGATAATGTTTGGCGATGCTGACATATGAAACTGGCACGTACATGGTAGGAGGAGAGAGAATTTTTGTCTTTAGCAATAACTGTGCACTTTCCCCTGATATTCAGTTCGTAAAACTTTGAATATATTTACACATTGTTAAGTGTTTTGGAAAAAACTGACTGTCTAAAAATGCATTGGGTATTGCTAAACAAAGAATAGGATTACTCAGAACAGATAAAGCATTAAAATTAGGACCCTACCTTCAACACCACAATTCCAGCTAAAATTATCATTGCTCCCATCATTTCCACCTTCCCCATTGGCTTCATTGTGCTATAAAACCAATAATCGAATTAAGGAGATATTAAGCTCTGGTGATCCGTGGCAAACTGGACAATAGAACTAAGTACCTTGAAATTGTATGAAACAAGATCACGCAAGGTGAACCCATCATGAGCAATAACGAAGTTAATACTATGATATGGCTTGCGTTTGTTCACCTGTAAAATAAATGAATGAAAACAAACAACAGTCCCAACAAACAAACAGAATGTTGTGAACTCGCTCTACCTAGTATCTAGCACAATGGATCAACATCATAACAGTCCCGTCCAGAGTCCGAGAAAAAAAAGAGAGCAAGGATTAAACCAATAGAAACATCATGCATAAAATGAAATAAATAGTGATGCTCACTCTGTAAAGGTCAGAAGATCCAGCAACACGAGTTGCGAAGCTCCCCTTCATACCAGAGTCACCCTAGATTATATTTTGGGGAAAAAGACAACAAATCAGGAATAAAAGATACAAGTCATGTATTTTGCTCCTCTCAACAGGTCCAAAAGAAATCACAATATCCAGTAGAGCAACCTGACGGATGTGATGGCAAGCTACTATTTGCAAATAATGCTGCTTAACCAACTAAAACAAATAGGTAAGTTCTTCCTCTTAGAATTACCTTGATAAATCTTCGCATGTCATCACGATATTTCCCATTCCATTCAGCCCACCTTTATCAAAGATGAACATTTAATAACCAGCAAACATTATATCCATATAAAAATTAATACATTTTTCCTCTTAAAAACTCATTTCCAGAAAAAGACATGAGATCCTTATCAGAAATTATTCTAATCAAACTCTTGTTTCCATCTTAATAGAAATCTATAGATGCAGTTTACAAGTAGACTTTGAGGTTTAATCATCAGCATTATTCCAGATCACCAGACGTTACAGTGACCAATTTCATTTTGAAAAGTTCAAGTTCCACAAATGCATGTGTGTTAAGTGGTATTTAATAGTGGTTAAGGTGATTAATTGGTTAGGAGATTAGTAAAGATGGGGGATATGTGAATGTAACAAGTGTCTAACAAGTGAATAATACCCTTTTATGTTTGGTATCAGAGCTGGCTTTCCAGTCACTGAGCGTTGCTGGAAATGCAATGTCAAGGCCAGTGCCAGAAACTCGTTCACATGAACACCTCGGAGATCTTGAGCAGAGGGAAGAGTTCCCAGTGGTGATGATCATAATCACACTTATTTAGAGCAGAATATGCATGACATTGATGAATTTAAGCAGTCTTTAATTCAAATCAAAGCTTTCATGGAGTACACGGCTGTGAAGTTGGCAATGCGAACCCATAAACAGTTCAGGAGGAGAGATTGGAGCAATGTCAAGGAAAGCCAATTGATACATGGTAGCACATAAAAGGGTCTTAAACTCACATATCCCCTATTTCTACTAATCCCCTAATTAAATAAACTCCTTAACTACTATTAAAGTCCATGTAACAAAGTGTAACACAGAATTCATTCAATGTTACAGTTCAAATTAGCTACAAACTTTCATATAAGTCTTTATGTCCATAAATGAGTGCTCTTTTGAATTGTATAGTAATATAATCATATTAAAACATAAACAAGAGATTGAACAAGAATTACCGATCCCAATTTGGGAAACTTCCAACAAGATAGAGACCTCCACAGTCCCATGGTTCAGCAATAATTTTACATCTTGATAAAATTGCATCTTTGGCAATCGCCTGGACAAATAGTGGTAAGATGATAAGGTAAACCTCTCCTAAGATTAGTACACTTAAAAAATAACTTACATTCCTAAGATGTTTAACAACTAAAAACTGGTTAATTGCGTTCATGAACTCCTATTTTCAGGTAGGTATGGAGATCCTATAAAGTTGCACTTGATTATGTGCCTTGACATTCAAGTAATTGCACACAATGAAGAATTAAAAAACAGAGGGTGAAAATTTTTTACGCTGTGTCAACAAATGGCCAAAAATCCATAGAAAGAAATTATAAAAGCATTATTGTTCACAATTATTTTGCTGAGGGGAATAACATCTTAATCAGTATCATTAAATTTCCACGGACAATGTTCAACAATGTGCCACCACAGCAAATTATTTGCAGCAAAACATGCTGTGCATATTAAATATTTACCTTGATAAGTGGGGGAGCGTTAAGGGGGGAACCATCAATTCCTCGACAAAGGACACTGGCAAGGTCAAATCGAAAACCATCTACATGATATTCGGTCACCCTAAAATAATATGAAATAATGTTAATCAGTAAGCACAGTCGTATTGATGTGAATAAGCTAGTCAACTCAAACCAAAAAATAATAATATACAAGTCATGAAATAGCATAGTTGTTCCATAGAATTTAGAGTTTCTCATGTTATACAAGGTTATTATGGACTTGTTTAGTAATCTACGAACCCTCACTAAAGACTACTTATTTCACATAACTAACAGCAGTAAAGCTAGTGTGCTAGACTGTTAAATATGATTGGATCCCCAAAGACAATTATGAAAGTGACTACATTGAAAAATAGTAGTCTACATTGTTGACTATGTAAAGAAAAACTATAAAAAAATAGGGTAAATACAGAAAAATTTAAGCTTTATGAGTATCTAAAACTAAGAGTTTAGGAGACCATATTGATAATGGATTCAATCCAAGTAGTTCATACCAGTGTCTAAGGCTGTCAAGAATGAGTTCCATGACCACAGGGTGGTTACAATTCAATGAATTTCCTGCGGACGAACAATTACTTCAAATTTCAAAGGAGAGAACTTCACATATTGTTGTTCCTTGTAAGGAACCATTTACAAAGTAGGGACTTCAGTCCCACATTAGGCTCATAGAACTCCAATATGAGACTTGTATAGATAGACCTTGAGTTGATGGCTTGATGACTAAGATCTTCAAAATGGTGAAATAGATTGTGCATTAATTTTAACAAAGCTGTAAAGATAACATCTTGAAGACTAAAACAAATGCTGAATTACCACAACCCGAGAAGTTCAGCAATTGTCCATCATTGTCCAACATGTAATAAACCTGTAAATACATTAGTTAATATGTCAAGAGAAAATAAAAATGGTTCAAATACAGGTAGAGCAAAAATTTTTAACGATATACCATGAGGACAATCATAGATATTAAACTTGTCCAGAGGGGCGACTTCTTGGAAGAGAAACTCACATGGAAACTAAAATATATATTGATTTCTAAGACAAACTACGCTATAATTTATATATTTACCATATAGTAAGAATCCAAAATGTAAATACCATACTCAGTCAATCACAGAAATTCAAGTCAAATATCACCTTATTATCTATTCCACGAAATGAAGTAGTATATGGGTTTGCATCATCAGCCTCATTAGTGTGATTGTAGACAACATCTAGAATAACCTGTGTATAAATAAATTCAATTATAAGTTAAAAGTCAAAGTATAAGGTATGTTCCCACTCCTAACTTGAGGTTTGAGTACTCATGTCACCTCTATGCCAGCACAATGTAAAGCTTTAACCATTTGCTTGAATTCCAAAGAAGCTTTAACCGGTCCTCCACCAGCACTGGCATAGCGACTCATTGGAGCAAAGAAATTTATAGTTGAATAACCCCATGTATTGATCTTGGAAAAACAATAATGTAATACGGACTTATTAAATGTCCTTAAATGTACATAATGACACATTTGGCATGAGAAAAACATATATACAAAAACAAGGGGCTATTATAGTACACCTTATAACACAGAGTAGATTATAGCACTTCTCCAACTTACCATGTGATCTCTTGGGTTTGGACGCCTTTGAAATTCCAACTCATCAAACTCAAATACAGGTAACAACTCCACTGAATTGATACCGAGCTCCAGAAGGTGTGGGATCTTTCAAGGGAGTTATAAAATGAACGAAAATAAGAAAATATAAGACTTGACTTAAATAAGTCAAAGAATGTCAGAATTAAATGGATGAAATGTCCAACCCTCAGGAACGTCCTTTATCATCCTTGAGGACAAGGCTTCATTTCAGGAGGGGTACACTGATAGAATCCCACTCCAATCATATTCTAAAAGGATGAAATATGGGGGTAGGGCAGTGGTCAGTGAAGGGGTAGCTAACCCCACTGTTCGGGAAGTTATTTATATTGTAGGACAAGTTATTAGCAACAGAATATAACACCCCTCTCTCTGCCATTAGTTATTTTACTTGTATTTGGTCAATTAGGATGTTTAGTATAAATATCAGATTAAGAACTAGTTAGAAATTTTCTTCTCGAATATTTGTTTATGTGCTAGGAGTTTGGTGCTGTTCATACAACTCATACATGTTCAATATTCACTTATCTCTCTAACAGAAACTATATCCTCGCCTCCATGTTTCAGTCTAAGTTCCATTTTCGGGTTATTCAGTTGCTATCACAGGTATTAAACAAATTTCAGAGGCCACAGACGAGAATAAGATATTGATTTATTACAAAAGAATAATTATTACCTTTTCAATAACACCAAGATAGCTGCCACGAATGTCATGATCCAACTCACTAGATTCATCAATTGTAAATGCACGAATATTCATTTCATATATAACAAGATCTTTCTGCAAGAGCATACATCCAAACAAATGAAATATGGAGTCAGATTATCCGCCAAACTACACAAATGAAAATCACTTGAATCCATCCATAAAGCATACAGAAAGGTAGAATATGATAGAGATAGATGTATCTGCCACCACACTCAAGAAACCCACTTTTGTGAAGCCTCAATCTAGGGGGAATTTCATGATAATTATCATTATGAGCTAACATATAATACAAGCAGGAACATAGGACTGGCACGCCTACTCCTGCAGACAAAACAAGAGGGAGGAAAAAGGGGACAGTAGGACTGCTGATAGGTCCAAACTGCAGAAACAGGAAGACAAGAGTACCAAAAGGGGAAGAAATGATGGAGTGGGTGATTGAGAGATTAGTTGGAAGGAAGTGTTTAAAGGAAGAAACTGATGAGAGGAAGAGAACTTTGGCAAAGGAAATCTTGGCAGAGAGTTGGCCTCCCAAAAGCTTGTGCTCTCTGGTTGTGTTTGTAAGTAGTGACTTTGTATGAGGTGTGGGGGTGTTGCAACTCTAGGGTCTAAAGAATTAACTGCGTTATTTAGCAAGGGTACCCATATCAGTTGCTTTTGGTGTTCCTATTGAAGTCCATATCAGTTGGGGTGAGGTAACTACTTTTGTTAAAGGTGATAAACACATTTCAGAATCAGTTCCAGTAATCTGTCTCCATTCTCTTGTATAGTTTTCAGAGGGCGTTAGAAGAGGTCTCCTATCACAGGAAAACTACCTCAGGAATATTTGGAAGCTTGTAGTTTTCTCCCCAGTCAAAGGCCAAGCTTTCAAAATCGTATGTGCTGTGAAACTTAGACATCTTCATGCTAGTATCCCCAAAATATCGCCGACCATCAATTAGCTTAGCATAAGGATCAACAAGCAAAATGCTGCTGTCAAATCGATGCCCTTTCCCCCAGTCTTGAGGACCATCAATACGATAACTATAGAGAACATTACTCCGTGGAAGATCCTGCAAGTCAAAGTGGAAAAACCTGTTAAAATACCACTGCGTTTAAGTGTATGATCTAAGCATCTGAGCATTACAAAATTTAAATAAAATAGAAGGGAGAAAATGAAGAGAGACATCAAGATTAAACACTCAGAAGCCAAGGAGAACACTTGTAAATTATATCGGATAACAAAAACAGTTTGAGCTATATGGGCACCAGATGACTTCACTGCTACAATATAAGTATATACAGTACCACATAAATCGATTCCAAAATGGTTCCAACACAGATTAGCTTAGCAATATATCAGCATGGATGATTCTCATAAAAACCAAAGATGCAAGCATCGAATATACTTAATTACATGGAATACCTATAAACATTTAACAAACACCTTTTAATTATCACAAAACCCACAAAAGTTCACAAATTCAAGATCAACTAGGTTAACGGCAGGCGTACCTCAATACATATGTGCCAAATGTCCCCTGTTTTGTTCAAATGGGGATCCAAAGCCAGCTCTTTGATGCCACCATCATGCGTGTCACTACGTCCCCTGAAGAATTTGCACCAACAAAAGAAAAATAAGCAAAACTAAAGGAGATCAGAAAGGTTGTGGGTTATATAAACCCAGGGAGTGGTGCAAAGTGAAATCATAAGGTAAGGGTAAGTTTTGTAGCACTTAAGTGCAGGCAATGTTACAGGCAACAAAGCATCACTTGCAAGACAAAGACAGTTCATGTGCAAAAATTGAAAAATAAATAAAGACATGAAGATTCACCTCTCATTTTCGTGAAGGACTAAGCAAAGTGTTACAGAAGTAGCATGCTGAGAAAAAATAGAAAAATTTATCCCATTTTCAACTTCTGATACACCCAATGGAAATGCCTGGCCAGGGAAAATCTTCCATGATGGTCTGGTCTTTAGCACTTCAGAACCCTCTTCCTGCAGTTGCAACAAGATATTATATGGATTGCTCTCGTTAAACACCGGACTTGAAGAACAATAAACATAATTGGAAAAGATAAAAAGATGTAACCACAGGCAAGGATGTTGCAGTACGGTGCTATTTTTTAAAGTTATAAATTACATATATGCTACACATGATGTATTGAATTTATATCCTTTTAGAAAATCTAGAAACTCAGACAAGGAAAAGCTCATGATATAAAACTTTAGTAAAGGCATCTCAAGTTGTTGTGAGTGAAAGAGATGGTGACTTTTTTTCAGTAAAGGGAGGAGAGGTAGTGATAATTCATTGCAACATTTTCTTTCACCTTTATTTGCTTTTCCATAATTTTAAAAGGTCATATATTCATACTAGCCTACTAGGAAAAATCAGATTAAAATTCAAATTAAACAATTTGTTTCCACCAGCCCTGTTTTGTTGCTTTTATGTGGACGAGTAAATATATAAATAAACTGCATTACGTAGTTCCTATAAAATTTCTTTGCAGTAACTACCCCACTTGTTACAATCATCTCTGTTACAATAAGGATCACAGTTTCTGTCCCAAAACTTTAAAAATTAGCAAGTGCATTACCACACACGCACAAATTGTATAGATACCTCAAGTACGCCTTCCTGAGCACGCTGACCATAAACATTAGTGGTACTATCCTTGGCACGTTCCCTTGTCTAACCTATGCCAAAACTTTAATCAAAATTTATAACAGTGCTGATAGGTCTCTCGAGTGTCCTAGTGCATGGCGATGACATACCATACTAAGAATTCTATGCCCAGTGTTTGATTTCCTTCCCGATGAGTGCTTGCTTAAGTTCAACCTGGTAAGATTAAGATAAGTGAAAAACTAATAAAGTAATGCAAACTTTTCTAATCTTGTAAATGCGTCAAAGAAGAACATCATACTTATCACCAGCAGAATTACCCAAAAAAACATCTAGACAGCGAGAGTGACCACTTGCACTTACCGACAATCAATCGGATTAGTAATTTCCATAAAACTCGTAAAAAGTCCAACTCTAGCAACGGATGGGTATATATTAGCAAACCTGAACCAACAGTTTGAAGATTCCAGAACTCCAGCATGCATTCTTTTATTCGATCAGCATGTTTACATGCATGCCTCAGTTCCATGGATATAAGAACCACATTTTACACTATCTTTTCCAGAAGTTGAATCACAATTCATCAAGTGTAGATCCACAAAAACAGGCATCAAAATTCAACCAAAATAAAAGCAAGTGATAATTAGTTACCCCGAAGTCTGCCCAGAAGAATTTCCTGCAAATGAAATTCGGCCCCCGAGGTCGCTAGTGGAAGAAACTGAAGCAAAAAGTGTGCACCGAATAGCAGCTCTGGAACCGCAGAGTAATGGCTGGTAAAGCATCCTTAATACTTTCCGGGGAGCATACAGAACCGGGTTCGTGTTCGTCAGAGGAACCTCAGGTATGAGAAGAAGCAGAGAGAGATAGTGAACGGCAAAAGGGGAGGAACCAGGTTCGTGTTTGTAGTAGTGTAAGGAGAAATGGGAATGGGACCAATGATCCCCTTAGCAGGAAGACGTGTGCGCAAATTTCGCCGCTTTATGATATCGGGAGAGGCTTCCGTGGCATCAAAATGGCAATTCATGTCTGCCACGTGATCGAAGTGATTTTAAGAGCGAGGAGAAATTCGAGAGGGGCCCCTGCAACGTGCAATGAAGCGAGACTCGTGCGGGAGGAACACGTTACAAGGACTTTTTTTTTTTTTTTCTTACAGAACGGCAAGCCCAAGGCTTGAGTACACGTTACAATATCTGTTCTCTGGTCCTGTGGATATATAGACATATAAAAGCTAAGGAACTATAAAATTTTGAAAGAAAATATTGCTTTGTCCAATATGTTTTTATCCTAAAAAAATTTATACGCATGAAGTATGGAACTCAATTTCAAGTACCATGGAGCAAACAATTTTACAGATAGATAACAATTTTTCGTTTTAAAATGTCAAGTGAGCAAAACCTTCATCTTGGTTTAAAAATTCTAAAAATCAAATTGAAAATCTTAAAATTTGAATTATAAATTCTAAAAATTCCACTTAAATTATTTTTAATTAATTATATTTTTTTCCAAATCTAGTGTCTCAGCATTTTCAACTTCCATGTTTGTTGTCCTAGTTTAGCTTTTGATATTCTTAAAATAAGGGAATCGGCATAGAAAAATGTTTAATCGATCATCATTGTAATTCAACTTTCATCTTGATTTTCTAAACTTTCTAACTTATACGGAAATGAGGGCATCTTGACAAGATAGTCTCTTTGAGCACTGGTAGTAAATGATTGAAGTTTTTTGCCAATAATATATTGTCATAGTATAGTATGAAATCGAGGCCAATAAAGGATCAGAGGCAGAGGGTCCGATTAGCGATAAATGTGAGCTAATAGACATGTGCAAATGTGTTGGTTATTGTGTAATAAATATTTCAACAAATGACCCAACTCTTTATTTAGTATTTTAGAATGATGGGCCTTAAAACGTTGTTATTCTTTTTACTTAATCTCCTATTCGTTCTTTCAGCGCAGTGATTATAGAATTTTGACGACCCTGAATGAACTTAGAAGTGGGGTCCGTCCCAGAGGCAAGTGGATATCTTTTCCTGGAAATATCTAACCTGCCTCGGGAGATATCTATGTGGGATCGATAATTACCGATCTTAATCCAATTTTTTTTATTAACGGTTAACAATAAGGAGTTGTTATAATTTAATTTTCAATGTGCAGATTTTATTAATAAATAATCTGTATATCTTTAATGAATCCTCAAACCCAAGGCACTTAATTTTTTTTGTTAAAAAGAAGATGGAGTTGGGTTGGGAAATCAAATTTCATAGTATCCCTAGGAAACAAAACTCTCCAAGTGATGCTCTAGCTAGAGAATGTCCTTCTGTTCTTGATTGGATGTGTGTCCATCTCATACTCTCACAAAGATTGTATGGGATGATCCCATTTTACACTAAAATTAATGTTTTTGGGTCGTTGGCCTTGTTTGCTGAAAAAAATGGATAGAGCTTTACATGAAAACTATTGAATTTATGAGTCTAGATGGGGGGAAATAAATAAAGTATACGATTACCTATCGTTCGTGGGTTCAGTTGGCGAATAAGTGAGACATACGACTATTTGAAGCGTGTTCGATCCCTAGGGAGTACTATTTTATTGTAGTTCTAGTCGCAGCGTTTGGGGACGTATCCTAACTTTTGGATGCCTAAGTTTAATCTTGAAGGTAATGGACAATTCGCCCTGCCTGACATTAGTATCGCCTAAGACGAAAGAAGATTTCGTTATACCTTTAAATTGTGGGTGAGCCTAACTCTTTTTTAAAAATTTTTGTACAAAAAAAATTAAGAACACCTCACTGCCACTTGGATAGTAGTAATCAGAATAAGTGTATGGTAAGTGAATTAGCCTCTAATGCTGACTAAGACCTATGCTGTGGTGAGAATATTAGTATTGATTCGTGTAGCATATTCCATAAACATGCAAAGGTTGAAAACTGTGAAGAAGTTAGACTTGGTTTCATGCCAAAAAGGAGGAAGAACGGGTCACACGAAACCAACTCCTCTATTTTGGAACTGGGTGCAACATGGCTTGAGAAATAAATCACGTGCATCAAATGCCATTCTTGTCTTATTGGCTCGGCGGCCGCATGTGCTGCTTTCAATGGTCTCTCCGTTGGTGTATGCTTTGCCTATTGATTCAGCCATTCGGCTCAGAAAAATACTTCATCCTCCCCCCTTAAAAATATAGTGGTTGATTCCAAATTTGCTGTAAATTACAGGGAATACAGCCTTCCCCCTTAAAAATACTAAAAAGAATCCACTATTGTGGGAAAAAAATAAATAAATACACTGTAAATGCTTTATATCTAAGTCTACCTTTTACCCTCACCTCACCAAAAATTGTATATATCTCAATTTTTTTTTAAAAAAAAGGAAATGCTTGTGCCTAAATCGTCCTGAGAAAAAACAGAGTAGGGGAGAGTTGGGAGTTGGGCCGAAGTGTATGCTACATTTTTTACCCATCCCAATCAAGCTTAATATTCATAAAAGAAAAAAAAAGTTGTTAACAGGAACTAGGCATGTAGATATTAATGTAGGCCATATTTAGTCTAACGTAAACTGTTTGAGATGGGGTGGGCTGATGCGGCCCAGTAATGAAAGTAAAATCCACTTTATTACCTTCCAATTGTATTCTTCAGGTTTCTTTCGTCGACTGCTAGGGGCGATCAGAAATCCGAGCTGAAACCACGGTGACCGTCAGATCCCTTCACTTCTCCTGATGATAGTGTGTCTTACTAGGATATTGATCCTGCATGTCGAATTTCATACTTCCAGCAAGTTTTATTCGTATGGATGGCGTGCCCCCAAGCATAATAGAACAACTTCGTTTACATAGAACAACTTCGTATGGATGTTAATATTAAAAGTTAGAACAACTGCGGTTATATAGAGATCAAAACAAGTTATATATTTATAAATTATACACGGTGTAACTCCTTATATATTTTTGTATTTTAGATTAATATACTGACGATGTCAATGACGAATAACTTCGTTTCGATCAAAATTGTCCGCTTCCTTTATCTTTTGACTTCTTTTTTTTAGTGCAATGCCCGTAACATACTTTTGTTTTTGGGCGGGAGCATGTAGAAGTACTTTTAGTTGATAATTAACAGGGTTTTTATATTTTATTTTATTGAAATTTAGAAGCATCAAACTTTAAAAAAATATAACGTAACCTACAATTCAAATCACTTATTCCTACAATTTAGTTTTAGATTATAAAAAATGAATTTATGTTCAATCCTACCACCAACCACACGCAGCCAACCCAACCAATACCATTAGTCCATGTATCACTAACGTATAATGCGACAAAATTACACGTAAATGTATTACCTAAAAATGTTCAAGTTAAATATATTATCCGGCACGTATAATTAAAAATAAAATGCGGAGAAATCTTAAAAAATCCATATTTACAAGTGAAATTTACACGGTTGTCAAATTTCTGGCTGGTTTGCAGTGACCTCATGAAGCACGTACGGTTGCACCCCAATTAACCACGTTAAAAACCTCCATCCAAAAAAAAAATCACGTTAAAAACATCTATGCCTCCACCGCCGTTAGTATTATACTTGAGTATATTCGAACTCTTCGCATTACGAGAATGGATCAGTGGTGAGATCCAAACTAGATTTATTTCTTACCCAAAGGTTACGCCGTGGACCTTGGTGGGTTTGATTTTTAGGCCGCCATTGAATTGAAGCTCTCCCTTTTTCAACATTTTCCCCACGAATCACAGCCATCGACTCTGCCCATGGGTCCCACTTGCCTCCATCTCACCCGTCCACGTTCGACATCCTCTCTCTGATCCGTCAAAAAGGCCACATTGAGAAGAAGCCAAGGAAGCTCCCATGAAGTATCAAGGAAACACACCCTTCCTTTAACATTATTGCGTCTATATAATAAACCGACACCATCTCAGCGATGCAGGAAGGAACCAAAATGTTAAACCTAAGAAAATCTTCAAAAGAAAAAGACAAAGTAGGGTGGTTCAAGCCGCCGGACGGCCGCTGCAAGAAGCACTCCAGGCATAAGCAATCACCGGGCGTGTGTTCTCTTTGCTTGAGAGAAAAGCTCACTCGACTCTCTCTTCCAACTCCTCCTAAAGCTTACTCTCCCGCTTCAACTTCTTGTTCTTCTTCTTTGTCTTGCTCTTCTTCTGCTTCTTCCTGTGCTTCTCCTCTGCATCATGTCTCTTTTACCACGGAGTCGTCAAAGAGCAGTCATAATAGCTCTTCAGTTTCATCAATCTTTTTCTTGAATGGCAAGCATGGACTCATCAAGAGCAGGCCAAAGGCTGTTGGTGCTACAAAAGGTGGATTTTGGTCCAGGTTGCTTAATTAACTCCGCAAGTCCCAAGAGATCGATCATATGCTCGTTAAAATATGATGTTCATAATTCTCTAATTTTTTTACGTTACTTTCAATTTTTTTCTACCCTTAAGAGCTGGGTGGATTACAGTGTTTCTTCCATTTTTCTCTTTCTCCAAACATGGGGGAAAAAGAGAGATCTCGAATTGCTTTTGAACGCATGTGTATTCTTGTATACAAACTTACTTCTCTAGTTTTTGTTTCTTGGGATCCCGAGAGAGGAGCAAGAAGGAAAAAAATATATCAAAATTATAAGTGTAAACAGGTATTGTACGTTCTAGCTTATAGCCTTACAGTGTTGCATGTGTAAACAGGTATTGTACGTTCTTGTATCTTCGTAAACGAATCCAGAAAAAAAAAATCAGGAATTATTGTTCCTTTTTTAGATCCGATTCTTTTGAAAGTTCCTTGGCCTTGCGTGTTATGTGACCAACGCGGTTGAGAATAATAAGCAGATAACAGATTGATAAAGTGCTGTAGTCGAATAACGAAATAAATAACAACAGCTAGCTGCGCAGAGACAGACTTGGCTGTGCAGGAGTTGTCGAAATTTTCTGATCAAAACGAAGATCTCTCGAGCTTATTAAAATTTTCATTGGTGGGTCCATGATATTGGGGTATGAGACTTGAATTTTATATATATATTATTTAGTCTATGTAGTCAGAAACCCATGCAGAGCTGGTCGTGATGGGAAACGTAACCCTACGTGACAGCTAGTGGACCCGTGAGGCCATAGATATATATATATATATATATATATATATACGTTTTCTGCGAAGCTCCCCTTTGTATGCGTTGTAAAGTTCGACTGTTGAGTTGGCACCACAAAGCTCAAAAAACCAGCGTCCCTTCCCAGACCTGCCTCGCTCCATTATAAAAATGGAAACAAGAGAATCAGCAGCAGAAGAAGCAGATCCCATATTCGCCACAACATCTCCACAGTACATGTTCTAGTACAAGAAAACAATCCCTCAGAAAATTAAATAAATAAGAAACAATATACAAAGACATGCGTACGGTGCAAAGGAAAGATCATGGACGTACTGTGTTGTGTGTGTATGTGTGCATGATCAGTTATATATTACAGCTTCTTCAGTTCTTCCCGCCATGATAATATACTGTTTAATATTATTAGGAATTGAATATTATTTTGTTATTAGCTGTCCTCTAGGATCTGTGTTGAACATAAACTTGGTATAACTTTCGATTTTCTTACCAGGAAGATCGAGCGATATTGATCATGAGGGAACCATATCATCTCATCTTGTATGTACATGGACGAAGATAGTATATATTATATGATGATGACTTGAGGTCTTAAAAAAAATACTAGTATATGTAGGTGTGATGATGAGCAGTAGAGATGCTAATTGTAATTTATAGATGATGATGGCAGTTTTCAGCTGACCCTTGCGGAGTGATGGTATTATTTAATCTGACAACTACAGCTAGCACCAGGGCACCACTATCACAAATCTCGGGATACGTATAGAGTGGCCCTTGTATGTGTCTGCTAGCAAGTCTTTGCCAAATTGATTTTGTTTTCTTTTTAACTCTTCGATGTTGGTTTAGGTTTCCAAGTCCCACTGCTGCTTATTTTCAATAAACAGATTAGAAAGAAGAAGAAGAAAAGTAACGGAGGGAAATTTCTTCACATCTTCCCTCTCCCCTCTCTCGCAAATTCTATTATTATCAGGTTCATTATCGACCAATAGTGGCTTTCACAAGTAAAGTTGATTAATGATGAAAGATTTGGCATGCTACAGGAAGCTTCAATCCAAGTTGCCTGATGACTAGGATGGAGATCTTGACACGTAATTATAATCAAGCTCATTATTCCTTAGCTGTTATGAAGCACTCCCAGAGCCAAAACAACTGAGGAAATTGATGCATACTTGAAAAAAAAACAATTTTTTTCCCGAGATAACCTGAAGCGCACTGTAAATAGTTTCATAATTTCAGTAATTAATATTCTTTTTCATTAATGAATTTAAAAGATCTCGATCGGCAATCATCTAACCGTGTTTGTTTGAAAAGATATTGTATTTGTAATTAATTAAACCAGCTTCTAATAATATATTTACACTATATTTTACAGACTTCACCTAATCCAGTCGACTGGTCTTTAAGCAATTTTTCATTGGCGGATGGTGAGGCTCACATCCTTATCCTAAGAGTGGGACAATTCTTTTTCAACCTATATACACAGTAACTTCTGAATTTGGCGAACACATGTTTAGAATTTAGACAAATTAACCCATGGGTCGCAAACACGTGAAATAATTCAGTACCTTAAAACCGCAAACTATATAAGTTTCGAAAAATGAGCAGCGAACTTATCATAATCAAAGGTGTTTGGATGTCAGGTCAAAATCACATCTCCAACAACCCTCTTTCTTTTCCTTCCCTTCAGCTTTCACAGTTTTCTTTTAATCATTATTGTTTTGACCGAAATTCTCCCTTCCTCCGGGAATCGCACATTTTCGCCACGTGTCCTTTAATTAAATTTGCCCCGGTCAAAAAGATGGCGGGCCACTTGTCCAAGATCTAGAACAGCCCAAAAATGTTTGAGAACGTTTAAGTAAAATGGGCCTCTCTACAAAGAAATGGGCTTATTTTATTATGGGCCTACATCATTAACCCGTTTCTTCTGCGTTTTACCTTATAATGGAGGGAGCTTAAATTGGCTTTTTAGGAAGTGATTTAGGAACGAAATAAGTATGTGAGAGTAGTCTTGTAAAGTGCTTGAGAGGACGTGCTTTCCATGTAAAGCTGCGTATTTCAATGAATGAAACAGACGTTGTCAGTAAAGAAGAAAGTACATATAAACCCCATAACTGCGTATACGAACGCTCGTGGCTCTATTAATTGCATTAGGCACCATTGCCTGCTCTAAACTTCTAATGTGTAATGGTCCCTTGTTAAAATCTCCCAGGCTCAACACCCAGTTTAAATCCTTGGTTATTTACTATTAACAAATCCAAATTGTTTAAAATTCTTAAATTTATGTAATACTATGGTGTAGACCGTAGAGAGAGAGAGAGAACAATAGTATGCGTGACGCCAAAAATAAATATCGTATATACAATACTAATTTTATAGTATATTTTAAGCATTATTGATCCTTGTTTCTATTTAAATATTTTTAACATAACACTGAACACAGTAATGTGTACAATATTCATTTTCTTTTTATTTTCTTCTTCTTCTTCTTTATTTTTGCAATAAGAGATTATAGCCACAGTTTATTTAGAACTCCCCCAGTTTTTAATATATGATATATTTGACTAATTTAATTAGTTTAAAAAAATTAGTCAATGATATATGATTTTTTTAAAATATCTTAATAATTTCTTTTAATTCTATCACTCCTCTTTTAATTGAGTATTAATATGAGTAATTTAATAAGTATAGGAGATGAATGCTATATTTATGACTAAAATTAATTTATAAATTATATATTATATTTTTTCGATCATTAATATAAAATATAATTTGTAGTATAAATAATATAAACTATATATTATATTAAGGATACGGGGTATTAAAGAAAGACGCGTACGAGGGTTCATTTTGTGATAAGGTAAGTGTGACCCGCTCAACCTGGAATCGATACGAGTGAAATGTTTGTTAGAATAATGAGATGTGTCCCCAATCCTACTTTGTGGTGCGGTTGTCTTAATGAAAGCGTTCAATTGTAGGTGAGTTGAATTAATGAGAATGGAGCACCGGGAGAGAGCATCTCCGAGAAATAAGTAGGACCCGGGCGTCCAAATCTGATGCTCCATTTACTACCCCACCTTATAAATGACAAACATATATGATGTGACCCCGAAATAACCCCAACAACATTGTCACCTAGGATAACAAATAAACTCAGCGTCACCATACTCACATGCCTAAATTCTTCTGCCCTACTTAGGATTAGAACTCATGACGGTTCAACCAAGATGTTCATAGCAATCACCTTCGTTTAAGAATAAAAAGAATACAGAGAACTTAGGCACGTAGGAATGAGTGGACCTTTAAAGTGTAATGATAGATTCCCTGACGATTAACTTGCTCACCAGACACAAGCGCCATGCGAATCCCAAGTGATGCCTTGCTTGCCCATGCCACACGTCAACATGTCATTCCCATTATTAATCATTCGTTGATTAAAGGCAAAGACAAGCCGCTTCATTCAATCACACTCTCTCTCGAATGCACTGGTGATCATCATGACAGTCCCTATTTGGTATGATTTTAACGTGTGATAATCCGTGATGTCGAATTGGACCAAACGGCCCTAGTTCATCACAGGTATACTATTCCCCCCCTTGTGCCCAGGGGCAACAAAATTAAATGTATCAATCGGCGATATAATTTACACGCACTCCTAAATAAAGAATGGGAACTGAATGAATAATTAAAGAGTAATTAAGATCACGTGCCTCCTACATACTTTTAATTTGTATGATCTGGATATTCGTCCTCCTGAAATATGCTTATCTTCTATGAAAAATATTTCATATATCTCTTGCATCAGCAAATGGCAACATTTAATCGTCTCGTTTTAATCAATTATGGGAGGAGCAGAATTCTTCTAATAATATTAGACCTACCAATAAAAATTTGAGTCTTTTAAATATGATGTATTAATTTTAAACCAAATTATGCGTATAAAAATATATTTTATTAAGAGAGATAATATTCATATGGTATATACTCTTTAAGAATATTAATCTCTAAATTATCGATTGAGAGTATACTGATTAGTTTTTATTATAATTTTTTTTTATATACTGCACTTTTAATTTATAAATTATGTCTTTATATTTAAATATCGTGAGAAAATAAGTTATTTCATCTATTTTCTGTCAAGGGGCGCTAATTAGCTTACGAAATTAAATGGAGCCCTCGAGGCTTTCTAAAATATAATGGCAAAAATAAACAAAAAGGAGCTTTAAAAGATAAAAAGTTTTGAATTGAAGGAGAGATTTTCTTGTATTTACCATTGCCTGTTAATTATCTCAAGCAGATGATGTTTTTTTATTCTGAATATGGATAATAAATTCCATGGAGCATTACGTTTTGATAAGAAAAAAAAAAAAAGAATCGAATGATAAAAGCTATTCGGTGCACAATAGTATAATCGCAGAAGGCAGTTAATTAGGATAACAGTGGCCATTTACGTCAAGGCAGATCATGGAGAAGAACCGTAGTGATCCCAATAACACGCACGGGCGATGGTGGTAAGCTAGATTCAACATTCAAGCCCCCCATAATTGAGAAGTTGATTAATACCACCGCGCACAACGCTTCATTTCTGGAAGTTTCTCCCCCAGATTGCAGTTTTATTGTTATTTTTTTAGAATAGAGCTTTGCTTTCGAATATGATCACGCTTTGAAGTGGAAGAAGGGCCCATTTGGTGAGCGGTGAGGGGGCAAGGAAGGGCTTCCCTTCGCCACAAGCTACTTCTTCCAAACTATGCTTTGTCCCCTTCCACTTTCCAAACGTCAAGTGATATAACATCCCATCCGACTTCGTTATACACCATCTTATCTTAAATGTATACAACAGAAGAGTTCGCTACGTACTACAGAAAATACAATAGGCATTTGTCAAATTGGGCATTTAACGTCGGTTATCTGAGGGACTAAAGGTATGGAGGCGATGACGAGCTCATGTATTTAGAAGACAAGGTAGCAATCATCTTCATTCAATTTGGATTTATTCTATTCCACTAAACCCAATCCCGATGGATTGAGGATGAGGAATCTAATCTCATACATACATGCTTATCCGGAACAGTTTGATAATAGAATTCATATTAATATATACGATTAAAACATTCACAGAATTTATATTGAGTTCTGTACAGATGCACTTTACCTATTATTATTTTAATTCATAACTTAAAAAGAGCCTCTAAACAAATACAACTAAATAGTGTATTTTTACGGCAACTGAAAAATGATCGTAAACACTAATTTACAAAAAAAAAATGATAAACAGTGTAAGGATCGTTCTTGAAAATTAATGTGAAACAACGACCGTGGCACGCTATGAAATGAAAAATAAGATGATCGTCCCGTATTTCATAGTCGAAAATAGTTCCCAAGTGGAGAGTGAGTGAGGTATGCCCCCCGCAGCGCTCAACAACTACGCATGACAACAAAAACCGATCGTAGCACGACACTCAGAAAAGCCAAAACCGAAGAGCCGACCGTTTCTTTTTTGCTGCTCTTTCTCTGCAAGACACGCGCGCACTCTGAGACACACAGATACATTCATACTAACTGCGATCCAAGTGGTTTTCACTGATCCACGGACATTAAATTAGTGTTTTCTTTGTTATCATCGCTATACTGTTTTCCTCCTTGAGCAAAAAGCGCTCTAAGCTTCCCGGAGGGACAAGCTGTGAGGGGAATGCAGAGGCGCCGGTGGATACCACTGGTTCTCCTAAGGAAGTTGCTTACTGCTGCTATATGCTCGATTGCGTTTGTGGCGCTCTTCTCTGTCCATTTTCACGTAGTCCCCTCTTCCAAAGATCAAAAGTTCAATGACAAGATTCCCACGGTTTGTTCGCTCTCTATTCCTCTCTCCTTTGCTTTGGAAGAGTTTAGGGTTCTCCTTTTCAATTTGGGGCTCTTCGGGTCTCTGCCAAGTTTTCCGATATTCTAGAACAATTCTCCCCTTCCTGCACAAATTTTATATTTCCACGTAGTAATTTGTTGTTTTAATTTATCCATATACAATGGGTGCATTTTGGTTTCTGAAAACTGGTAAGCTTCAGTGTTACGCTGGCATTTTCTGTATTTTGTTGAGCTAAAGAAGGCTGATATTAACGGCCTCAAATCTAGAGAATGAAGATTTTGTCCTAATTTTTTTTCCTATGCTTATCTGTAGGCACTTTGGTTTTAGTCCAGATTCCTTAAGAGGAACTTGGATATGTTCCTTGATATATCGGTGATTAAATGATCCTTTTTTACCCTTTTCAAATTTTGGCAGCCTCGTGATAGGCAAAGCTGGACGAGAGAGCTGGCTCCGCCCCATTTATCCAAGGCTCCACTTTCTACTCCTAAGGTTCTGCGCTTCCTATAAATATTCTAATTTGTTCATCTGGTCTGTCTGTATTCTCTAAATGTGAATAAGAGACATATTTCAATACATCTAAAATGATTGATCTATGCGAAGAAATTTCCAATTTAGGAAAAAAGGGAAAAATAAAAATATATCGTGTATTATACTCGTCGTATTTGATGTAGTTGCTTATTCTTAGAAAATCAGCCTAAAAATTTTGTTTATTAATTTCTTTATTCCCCTCTTACTTTCGTCAACCAAGTGGGGAATTCCATTGGCACTACAAAAAAAAAAAACTCGAAGAAGGCGGTTTAGTCTCCTGAAACTTCTACGAGTTGCGCCTTTTGTTTTATCCTCCCAAAATTCATCTGGATGTATATAATCTTTTGACTTCAACTTCTTGATTTATTTTAATGATACTTAATTCAGCATATGTGGGGGTGGCCTGTATGTTGGCATATATTCATGTAAATTATTCGAAGCAGTTATGCATCTTTCATGTTTTCACTAGTTTAGATTTGACAGCTAAATAATGTGAGAGTGAATTCAGCCTATGACAAGCTGTGGAAGCCTCCTTCAAATCGTGGTTTTCTTCCCTGCATAAATCCTACGCCTAATTACACTAGTAAGGAGCTTAACATAACCATATGTTGTAAATTGCAATTATGAACCTCATTAATACTTATTTCATCTTTTAAATATTTATCCAGCTCCAGCCAAGTCGCGAGGTTACCTACTTGTTCACACAAATGGTGGGCTCAACCAAATGCGTGCTGGGGTCTGATCTCTTTCTTTAAATTGCTTTCTTATGCTCTATGAGGAAAATATTTGCTTTCATGCGCAAACCTTTGGTATCGATGCTGGTTATTCTATGTCAAGTTTTGTCCCACTTATAATCTTTTGAAAGTTAAGAAAAATCTCTCTGCTGAGGAAGAGTGCTACTGCCACATGATACTTCAAAACATGAGGGTTGTCTCAAAAGCTGATTGACAAACAGAATCTAGAATTTAGAGAAAACCGTGGAATGTTGTTTTTGTTAAATTTTGATATCATTTTTTCTTTGTATCTTGGAAGCTGAAATTGAACTCCCTTTATTACAGATATGTGACATGGTGGCTGTAGCTCGTATCATAAATGCGACTCTTGTTATTCCAGAACTTGATAAAAGGTCATTTTGGCAAGACAGCAGGTAATTTTTAAGTATATTTTGTTGTACTTTCTTCTGGTTCGAATTTTAGTTGATTTGATTTTATATATTACTTTTTTTAATTTGTTAATTTGATTTGCAGCAATTTCTCAGATGTTTTTGATGAAGAGCATTTTATAAAGTCTGTAGCTAGTGATGTAGAAATCATTGAGAAGCTTCCAAGAGAACTGGTTAATGTTACCAGAAGAATAGTCAAGCATTTCAGAAGTTGGTCTGGTATGGATTACTACGAGAATGAGATTGCCAGCTTGTGGGAAGAATACCAAGTATGTCCGATGGATGTCTGTTGGTATATACTGTTCTATGTAATTGTTCACTTACCTTACACTATACTTCAACATATTGTGTTCTCATCTAATCACTGATACCTTTTAAGGTTATTCGAGCTGCCAAGTCTGATTCTCGGTTGGCAAACAACCGTTTACCTCCTGATATTCAGAAGCTTCGCTGCCGTGCTTGTTACGAAGCTCTTCGTTTTGCTCTGCGTATTGAACAAATGGGAAAAGTATAAAAGATGTTAATGCTTCTTGGCTTCTTTCTTACCTATCTATTAATTTGTGCAACACTCGAGGGATTGGCTTTTTATTCCAATCCTTTTTATTCATTTTCATTGGCTCCTTGTAGTTGTTGGTGGAGAGGATGAGGTCATTTGGTCCTTATATAGCACTACATTTACGATATGAGAAGGATATGCTTGCATTTAGTGGGTGCACGCATAATTTATCTCCAGCTGAGGCTGATGAGCTACGAATGATCAGGTATGTATGCTTTGAAATGATTGAATCCCGTGTCCTTTCTTGATGCTTATAAATCTTATTTGGCTTGAAATTTTTAGAGAGAACACTTCCCATTGGAAGATAAAGGAAATTGATCCCAGAGAACAGAGGTCCAAAGGGTTTTGCCCATTGACCCCAAAGGAAGTTGGAATTTTTATTACTGCTCTTGGATACCCATCAAAGACTCCAATTTACATTGCTGCTGGGGAGATATATGGGGGCGAATCCCATATGGCAGAACTACGTTCCCGCTATCCATTGTTAATGAGCAAGGTAACAAATCAGATTGTGTTTACTGAAAAGTGACCCGCTCATTATTAAGAACTGTAACATATCACTGCATCCCAGATTCCTATACTATTAATATTAAGGACTCTATTGCATCAACTGCAATGTCCTTGAACTGTATTTTTTAGCTCTTATTTATGATTGAACTCTCTCTCTCTCTCTCTCTCTCACACACACACACACAAATTAATAGTTAAGAGGAAAACAATTGATGGGAAATTGAGAAAGATTTATTTGATGTGCTAGTAATTTTCTTTCAGCTCTATTCCCCTACCTTTCTACTTCTCCTTCCTTCCTTTTCTCCCTTCTTTCTCTCCTACCTTTCTACATGAATAATGTTGTTATTAAATGCACTCCTCTTGTTCTTGTTGAGGAGTAATGGCGGCCAAGGCATAATTTATATACGTTGATTTTCTATATGTGATCAATTTCAGGAAAACTTGGCATCCACAGAGGAGCTTGAACCTTTTTTAAACCATGCGTCTCAGATGGCCGCTCTTGACTATATAGTATCTATTGAAAGTGATGTATTTATACCCTCTTACTCTGGAAACATGGCAAGGGCTGTTGAAGGTCATCGCCGTTTTCTAGGACGTGGCAGAACAATATCTCCAGATAGGTAAGGCTCTCTTTTCGGCATTTTTTCTCCCTCATATACGGTTGCCTTCCCCAGCCTATTCATCACAAAAGTTTTCTGCTTATTTTCTCTTCTTTTAATCAGGAAAGCACTTGTTCGTCTGTTTGATAAACTGGATCTGGGAACCATAAATGAGGGGAGCACTCTATCCAAAAAGGTTATTGATCTCCACAGAAGACGGTATGTTACTGGAAAAGTATTGAGTTTATGCTAAGTCATCTACGGATGCACCATATTTATGTTGAATGGTTCTATTTGTAAGATAGCTTGAGGATTCTTGCTTGCCTTTTGAGTTTTTGAGATGGGAGTATTTTGCTTCTCCCGGTTTGTCCTGCCTACAAATCTGATTTCTCACTCTGGCAAGCTTTAAAAATATGCTTGCGGTAGGGCAGCAGCAGACTCCATTTAACTGGTTTTCGCTTGTTATTTGTTTCGCGTGTGTGGTGCAGGCTTGGGTCCCCCAGAAAGAGAAAAGGGCCAATTCCTGGGACAAAGGGTATGGATAGATTTCGATCAGAAGAAGCCTTTTATGCTAATCCTTTACCGGATTGTTTATGTCAGACAGAGTCACCAGTTGTAAACTCCTCCCACGTAGATTCATAGGTGCAAGGGAAGGGAGTGCGTGTGTATATATACGGATAGCTTTGTTTGCTATACCCTTCTTCTTTTTGAAAGAATATATCATAGAATAGACAAAGAGGGATATACGGTTTGATGTAAAATGTAGAGATGGGGATGGCAAGCTGGGTAGTGCTGAATAGGGCTTTGGAAAATGCAGGATTTATTCACTCAATTAAGAGGGGCCTTATTTTTGGAGACGGTAGAGGGACTTATTGAGACATTGACGCTTATGTAATTGTACTTCTTTGAGATATCTTACATAATACCACATTTCCTTCTTGCAACTGTGCCTTGCATCATATTACATCGCGCCTACATATTTGGAGGTGGTTCTTTATATTTGTTGGCTAACAACCTTGACATGGTAATCGGTTTCTAACTTCTGTATTCTTGTCTTATTTGTCACTTACCATAATCCTATGACCTATTGTGGTATCGAATTCCCAACATTGTTCGGGCGAGTTTTTGACCGCCCCTTTGTTCCAAAAAAAAAATTAAAATAAAGTTTTGGAGACTATCTGCCAAAAACACCAAGCGGACTACAATTCGCGAGTTTTTTTTTGTTTGTAGTGGGGGAAATTTACAATTTGGCTGAGAGTAAATTTCTTATCTTCAATTTTACCACCTGTTTTGTAGTGGGTTAAAAACAAAGCTTGCCATCCGTTTCCAATGTTTTTAATGTTTACCTTCGATTTTTTTTTTTAAAAAAAAGAGTGCCCTCCTGTGCCATGTTTAATTAAAAAAAAATAGTTTGCGCGCCCCCCTCCGGCCTCCTCCGGTTTTAATGTTTTCCTGAATACTAAAATAGGTGACGTCCGTGCGTTTGATTCTAGATGCATTTATTAATCTAGTGAAAAATGCATTCAAATGCTTGATCAAGTTAGTTAAACAATTAGTTTAATTGAAAATATGGGTTCTTTTGGTCGGAAAACTACGGATTTAACTCATTAGAATAATGTTGCATCAGATAAATCATATGAATCAGAAATTCAGGATATTGAAAATACTTGAACATTATTGAACAAAAAAAATTATAGAGAATCGGGTGGTGTTGGGGTAGGGTCACAATGAGCCAATCTAGTGGCAAAAAGAAATCTCAGGATACCGCTGCAATATCGTAGAACTGGATAGGATAATGCATATCATCAACCCCTTAGTTCATACACTCTCCAGCACATAATCTTCCGTTCTGCATGTTGGCATATTTTTCCGTCAGAGACACGCAACAGTAAAGTGACAGCAATGTTGGGTGTCTCCTTCCTCTCGACTTTCCCTTCTCTGCTCCCACTTGCTCGTGACTCGTCTCCCACCATCACCAGATGCTCCTCTCGTTCTGTAAGTATGCTATTCAGCCACTATATCTGGTATGGGTTTTTGTATCATAAATGTAGTTGAAATTCTTCCTGTGTGATGTTTCTTGAGTTCACTAATGTTCATGACAACATGAGTTTCAATTATGACCCAAATCAAGGTGCTGCTTACGCAGCTGTGAGTAAAATCCTATCAATGACCCCCAACAGTTGCTTGTGGCTAATGATCTTTGTTCTATGTTTTACTAGGTGCCTATTAGTTGTAATAAAATCGAAATTGATGTTAGTGGTGAAGATCAGCTCCATCGAAGAGACATTCTTAAATGCTTCGGGGCTACCATCGGCCTGGTAAGAGCCACCTCTTGATTCTAGTTCTACTAAATTTTCCTCGATCTATTGCCTTCAATGGCCACCAAAGCAACATTACCTGGGGTAATTTAACTTCATATCATAGCTGAACTGTCTTCTCCACAATGGAAATATGCGTGTTTGTCATTGTAGGCTTGTCGATGCTTATATACCTATAATATATAGAATTAAAGGATGCGGGTGATGTGATGATGAGTTTCCGCCAGTTCTATCTTTTTGTAGGGACTGATAGAAAGCTCTTCATCTTTTGTTGGAGTCGCTAATGCTGCTGATTTGATACAACGAAGACAGCGTTCTGAATTTCTTTGTAAGTTTGTTTAGATCAACATTTTCATGCGAGCCATGCCAAAGTCAATTGATCGCTACGCTCTGCAGAGTTCTAACTTTATATTCTTACAGCTAGTATCAAGGGAACACTTTATACGGTCATCAAGGTATGTAATGCTGACTGGTTCTCCTCAAAGTTAAAATTGTTTGTATACAAAATAGAGATGATATATCATAATCCTTATGTGTGTGACGTTTCTACATAGTGGAACTACAAATCTGGACATGACCTATAACATCTGAACTGATTTCAGGGAAATCCTGATATTATTCCATCCATACTAACATTGGCTTTGAATGATGCTATGACTTATGATAAGGTGAGAAGCAAGAGTGTGTGCGTGTAGTCTCATCCATCTTCCAAAACAAATACTGATTGGCATCTGATTAAGTTTGTAGGCAACAAAAACAGGTGGCCCAAACGGATCGATACGGTTCAGGTATTTCTTTTTCCTTGGGCAGTAACTTAAAGCATGGGAATTTAAATCTTTGATGGATGCAAGACATGGGCACTTCATATACTCATTATGAAACAATTACGATGGTTGAGTTTATATCCTGAAGATTATTTTGCAGCGTCCAAAATTACCAGCATTTCAAAAGTAATTTCTGGTTCTAAGGATGAAAAAAACTTCTAAGTCATGGATGTTATGCTAACTTGTTTTTTAATCTATCTTGAATGTCATGTTTTATTAGTAAGCTTTTGGCTGCACTGCAAAAGTTCTCCTCTTTCTTTGTGGCATTAGGTTTTTACCTTTTCTCAATATAACTATACTATTTTCTCTCTTTTTTTTTTTATTGCCTGAAGCCCAGAAATAAGTAGACCTGAAAATAAAGGACTTTCTGCAGCCTTGAATTTATTAGAGGAAGCAAAAAAGGAGATAGATTCATATTCCAAGGGTGGACCCATATCATTTGCAGATCTGGTCCAGTATGCAGGTTATATATTTTAATATCATCAAGCTGAAACTGGGAAGTTATGAACAACACACATTGCACATGAAAATGGGGTTTTATCTGTGTTTTGATTTTGATTCTGTTGGATAAGGAAGGTTAAATATATTTGTGTTTGATGGTTAGTATCCTGTTACCTGAAAGTGTTGGCTTAATCTTTTGTAGCGCAAAGTGCTGTCAAGGCTACATTTTTAGCTTCTGCCATTCGCAAGTGTGGTGGAAATGAAGAGAAGGGGAGCTTGTTATACAATGCTTATGGATCAAACGGTCAGGTGTATATCCTTTTGATCTACTCTGCTTTCAAACTTTACAAGGTTTAGGGGGTCTTCAACTTATTTCTTGTAAGACGTTGTGCACGCACAAATCTCTTGTGAAATTTGGGGTAATGATATCTGGGTTTATCACCAGTTTCACAAATTGAAGTCTTAGCAATAGGCTACGGAAAAATCTGTTGTTAGAGCATGCGATGCATGCAATTCTTATTGTTGAGCACGTAATATGCAGTCTCTCCTCAATAATCAAAGCTTCCTACTTAAACTGCCACCGAGTTGCACTTGTAATGCATGCAATTCTTATTGTTGAATCAGTGGGGCTTGTTCGATAAGCAATTTGGTAGGGCAGATGCTCAAGATCCGGATCCAGAGGGTAGAGTTCCCCTGTGGGAGAAAGCAAGTGTCAAGGAAATGAAAGACAAGTTTTCTGCTGTAGGCTTTGGACCTCGTCAGGTACTTCTTTACGTTATTTGACCCCTATTTATATCGTGTGCTAGCTCCTAAATGGGAATATAGAAAGGCATCAATGGTCAGCAATGTCATGTATGCTTTGAGAACAATACCTTCCCGGTTTTTATCATGCAAAGCACTGCTTAGCTTGACATGTGCAATAGTTTGTTCTGGCCTTAAAATGAGAGAAGTAACATGTTTATTTCAAGGAAATTCTTCATTGAGAACCCCTAATTTTGTTTTTCCAATCATAGAATCCTAGTAAGAGTAAAATGCTACCAGATGAATATACCTTAAAAAGCAATATCATAATAGCCTTCTGCGTTTGAAATCAGCAACGTGAGAGTGACAAAAAGAGTTAATTGATTTTCATCCTTCACTGGACATGCAAATGTTTACACCTACAGCTTGCACTAGTTAGTATTAATCTTTGAGGTGAAGTATATGACTGAGTTACTTCTGTTCTTTTGTCTGGCTTCTTAGATTGGCTTCTTCATAGATCCATTGGCTTTTTTCCTCTCACAGCACCATTTCATAGAAGCTTTTGAAATGGCAAAAGTAGAGTCGAGGAAACAAAGAATTACTATGAAAACAATGAAAAGGAAGGAATCATTTATTTATTCAACGCTACATGCACAGTTTATCGTACTCACTGACTCATTAGTGCTGTGTGTTGGCCAGCTCGCTGTTATGTCTGCTTTCTTGGGTCCTGATCAGATGGCAACAGAGACCTTATTGGCCGCAGACCCAGATGTTGCTCAATGGGTCCAAAAATATCAACGGAGCCGAGAAACTGTGTCTCAGACAGACTATGAGGTAACTCTTTCTATATACACACATGCAGTTTTTAAGGGAAGAAAGAGTTCCAGTAATAAGTTATTATCCCAACCTCCCCAATTCCCATTGAGCGGTCACAATCACCACCATCTGGAACGGCACAGCAAAAACAATTATCTAAGATACAAATATTAGGCTGCACGCATTCGTGGTACCTTTTGAATTCTTTGTCAACGTCATTGTTTGGCTTGGGAATTGACATTTTCGTTGTTCCTTTGTATTTTTGCTTCAGGTTGATCTCATAACTACTCTCACAAAATCGAGCACCTTAGGCCAAAGTATAAATTATGAGGCATATACATATCCCGTCAAAAAGATCGATATCACCAAACTCAAATTGTAGAAGACTCGGATAAAAGCTAAAGCTGCAGTAGATAGGATCTTTCCTTCCTCCTTTCCCCCCTCCCCGCCATTTCAAGTTTTGAGACTTGTGCTTTTGGTCAAGGGACAGTTTCAGGATGTAATTGCTTATCCAGTTGCATCTAGGAAAGCACTTTCTGACAATAGAAGGGAGTTTCAATTATATGCTACACTGATTTGATTAACAGTTTCATTGGAATTCAATTACTCGGGCAAATTTCATCTTAGTAAGTAGCATTGACTTGTATATGGCATCTGATTCCACAAAAGTGTTTCTTCAAGAAGCGACGATGAAATCTTACTGCCCACATGATCGCGTTACATTAATTAAAGTAGCTTTCTAAAAATTGCGAAATATTGATTCTGGTAACTTCAGTGCTCGGAGATTTGCAGCAAGGGCCGTGTAATCCTTTCTTTCTTTTATAATCATGCATCTCTATTCGCATTACATCCCACTGCACTACCAAAGCAAAACCAGCACCCACTCACTTCCATCCAGTTATCGAATCCAATACAATACGTACTTCATACGGGCAACGACTCCTGATGCCTCGGCCACGGTTGTCTTAGCGGAGCTCCGATCATTAGTATGTCGAGAACTAACCTAATCATTGGCAAAAGTAGTGTTCATTTTCTTATTTCCTAGCTTAGATTCACCTACAATCAATAATGCTTCAGTGTAAGGAAGCTTGTAAACGATTCGTCACTCCTCTACTTGCCACACCCCCATGCGTTTCTCCTCGGTCCAGACATGACCCCCATTTAAAAGGTTTTCACACGGTTGTAAAACCCACCATCAAATATAATATTTCACCCGTTGAACCAAAAAAAAAAAATAACGTATTTCACCCGGCGGTAAAGAAATCAAAAAAAGAAAATCTGAATAGGCACTGGAATTTCGAGATAATTCAAAACAGGCAATCGACTCTTTATAAGCAGCAGGGAAAGCATCCGTATTCAAACTCAAGCTCGTTCAAATAGATAGTCAAAATTTCTTATTGATGGAGGGTATAACGTTTAACATGCCCCGTGGGGTTGAGAGTTTGTATATCTCTCAGCAGAATTTTTTATGTGGAGCCGAACAACAATTTCAATGTGACAGAAGCAGATTACTTGTGCAGACAATTTCAGGGAAGCAACATCCTACAGAGGACCAGGGAATGTTCCGTTCTCCCTTTGCTCATTCCATCTGTCAATCTGGTGAACACATACATGCATAAAAGCAAATGTTAGCCCACAATTTCAATCTTGAATTAGCGGCAGCAAAGGAAACACATTAGTTAAAAATATTCAAGTGTTTGCAAGATGTACATGGATGTACATGATAAGTCAATGGAGAACAATATACACAATATCATCAAAATACTATATTTGTACAATCTAATAGCACACTCTAGGGCAATGTTGTCAATATAGGCGATCAGAATGTAACCTTAAGTCCTGAGATTTTAGGGTTGGGGCCGGGAAGTCAAGAGAGGGAAGAGAGAAGAAAGGGAAAGTACTGAGGTTGAAGAAAGAGAAGAACGCAGACAGAACTTCACGGAGATGTAGGTGTTGCTGGAAGGAGCTCTGTCAATGGAGTTGATGGAGTCACAAATAGAAAGAAAGGGGGGTTCTTTGCGTAACATTGAAAGTTCAGGAGGGTCCAAGTAACTTTTTGAAGTCTAGGGAGCCAGTTGCACATGTTATGTGCATTTTAGCTATAGAGAAAACTACAAACTAATTATGACTATTTCAGTATTTTTGTCTCCACAATGCTGAAATTACAAGCAAACATTTTCTTCAGCCAAATCACACTAACCTTCTCAGAGGTAAAACTAAATTACACTTGATACCCTCTTGTTTCAAAAATTACACTTGGTTTCCATGAGATTTGATGTATATTTTCTAACTTTAGCACCTTGATTTACCTCCGCAAGCACTTTCATGTCATTTTAAGGGCAGATTTTGTTTTTGACTACCTTGAAACAAATAATTTTGTCTTAACAGCCAAAGGACAGGATGCTGGAAAACAAATGAAACATGATAGAGAGCAGGGCTGACAGAGTCTAAAAATATGAGGATCCAGAGTATCATGTATCTATCCTTAAGATCCCCCCTTCAATATTAGAAAGATACTAGACATAGAATCATAAAACAAGATATGTATGCAGGCAAAGCAATCTAAACAGATGAACAGATCCTAATGCTGCCTATTAGCAATAATAGAGAATTAATTATGTTGACTGCCTGTTGAAATACATACCCATTCCCCAGGGCAAAGAGAACGGTAATATTTTGCAAACTTATCACATTCTGGGGCACCTTCTCCTTTTGCAGCTATGCATCTACACGGGTACCATGAGGTTGTAAAACATAATGTGAGGAGTTATTCAGAAAGAGTAAACAATAAGCTTAATCAAAACAAAAGGCAACAGACTATGGCTCACCGGTGATACTCAACATATCGAGTAAAGCAGTGCCTTGTTTGATTTGTAGTTGGGAAGCGGAAATCAGCAGGAGCAGTCTCAAGCTGAAATCAACAGCACAAATATGAATAACCAAAACCAAGATGAAATAAAAAAGCATTCTCACTATGGGCAGCTATTCTTGAGAGGAATCACATTAGGTTAAAGTAAAAGCAACCTTGATTTCTGGGGTTTCTTCTGCTGCTTCTGGTTCACTTGAGTTTTCATCATTATTTTCACTACTTTGCTCTGTAGTTGCATTGTGGCTTCCTTCAGAAGCATCAGAGTTGGATTCAGTGCTTTCTTCAGCAGCTGGAGTAACATCACTGCTTACCTCAGTAACTGCAGGGGCAACTGCAGTGGCTGCTTGCACAGCCTTCTCAGCAACAGCTTCTAGAGAAGTCGTCTCCTTGGGGACTTCAACTTCTTTGACTTCCACAGGTTTTGTGCCTGTTTCTGTTTTCTCTTCTTTTTCTTTCACAAAATATTGCTGCAAATCAAGGGGTAAGGGAAAAAGAGTTTAGTGTATGCAAACGTGCAATGACTCATGACAAGAGTAGACCAATCAACCAGTGTCAAAGAAAGCAAATAAAACGTTTGAAATGATTGACTTTCAGCTGATGATGAGAGCATTCAACGTTTCCACCAGCCACCAAACCGTTGGAAAGATAGAAACAAGTTGTGCATAAAAAATATTCAACCAGAACTTTAAGTTTCAATGTATTTAATATTTCCAGACCTATTGGTGGATCAAATATCCATAAGATAAATCTCATTCTCACATTCCTCAATTGTCCGTATATGGTGCATATAGGATATGACCAAGCAATCAATTAGGAAGACAGATTAGGCAATAAAGTCTACTACTAAGACACTAGGCTAGAGAAAAACTTTCAAATTCCAGCGTGTGAATGTGTTCAAAGGAACCAATCGTTTTGCCAATCTCATTACTCAATGAAAAGGTATACAGAAGACAGGTTAGAATACAGTGGACAATAAGGATCAAGCAGATTAAACCTTATACATATCTCTAGGATAACATTGATAGGCCATTATAGAGTCTTGAATTTATGCATATATCTCGCGTATAATTTCTGGAAGGAAACCTGATATTTTATTCTTAATTATTAAACGAATACGCCATGGATTACTTCGAACAGCCAAAGACAAATGCACCAAGAAAAAAATATCCTTGTTTTCATCTTGACCATTATGAACATATGCAATCATGCTAGTGAGTATAAGATTCTCATGTGGGATGCCGTTAGTTATTTCAAGAGACCGTCGTACAAAATAGAAAAATTGACTTGAGTACAAATTAAACTAGCCAATTCCCAGACCAAAGACTCCAAATTGCCACCAGATTAAATCAAGGTTCGATTTTCCCCCCTATTCAAATGGGTGAAACTTGGGAAAGGGATAGATGAAACAGCATATATAAAAACCATTCCGCGGGACAATTCCCACATAAACGCTCACTGATCCGGAAGAATTAAACTTCGTCAGATGAAAACGACGGGTCATGAACATTTGGAAGGTGGAATCAGCATGGAACACATAATTGACAAACATCAATTCAAGAGGAGTAAAGTGAACAATACATATTGATGCTCGAAAGAGAGAAATGAACGAGTACCTCGGCAAGAGTAGAGGATTTTTCTGACGTAGCTTCCGCCATTGATGAAGGAGGGACGACGCGCAGTGAGGAGGCGGCCAAAACAAAAGGGAGAGCAAGACGAGGAGAGAGTCAGTTTTGAGATCGGACTGGGGTTGGAGAGCTGAGGCCAAGGACTCAAAGGGCAAAAATTTACCCAGCTACTGCCTCGGTGAAAACTGAAAAGCGAAAAGCCAAGCCAAGAGAGGTGCGCATGGGCCCACGTTAACAATTTAGGACCCGAAACATCGAGACTCCTCCATACCAACCTCAATGACCCGAAACGGGAACCCGACCCACCATCGGCGGATCCCATCCATTACTTAGAGGCTACGGGCAGTTTACTCTATTTTTTTTAGTTGTCCACTCGGTTTATCAGAGTTTTATCTCGACTATATCTAGATTTGATTTGCGTCGCGTACCTAATTATGGTGGGTGAATCTCCTAACAATTTTTTTTTACATATACTAAAGTTTAAACTCAAAATTTCAGTTAAACGATATTAAATTATCAAGTGGTGACAGTCCTTTCTATTTTGAGTTCAAGAAAAATCTTCCTCTGACCCAGTTGCAGTCGAGCTTGGAGAACCACGCAGTTTTCCTCCATCACCCACATTAACATGTTGTAATGTTGGGCTAAACCTGGGCCTACTTTTCGGGCTTCATACCTACCGATAAGCCCACTACTCCAAACCCAAATATTATCGGGATCATTCATACCAGTGCATGTATTCCCCCCCCCCCCCACACACACACACACACCAAAACAAAGCACTTTGATTCTGATTCATCAAGCAACAGATAGTTTAAAATACTGTGTATTAACTGTAAATAATCACCAAAAATCTTAAATTATTTTTGTAAAGAAAAAACTTGAAGAAAAATGTCTGAGTCTCTCTGACCAGGAAAAGGACCATACAAATTCGCTGGTGCTCCACCATTGTCGCCGGTTCATGGCTCTCTTTGTCAGAAAGAAAATAGCTTACGTGGGTTTTAAGGCTTCTAGAAACTGCCTTTGGTATGTATATGCAAATAGAGGCTCTTTTCTTGGGTAGAAACTGACAAGTGGGCTGTGGGAGAGTGCTGAGTTTTTCTTTTCTCCGTGCCAATAAGCCAATAAAGGATTCGACAAAAGCAAAAGCAAAACACCACATTCAACTAAGCAGGGTCTATTTTGACTGAGAACCAAAGATAGCATCTATCCACACTTGTATTTACGAGACCATCGTCTAATATTTTACTCCATTAAATGCCGAGCCACAGTGATCATACACGTACAAGTTCTTATTTAAGTATTTGATTTTAATTAATTACTAGCTCTAAGGAGCGAGGAAGATCTAAATGATCTAATCTGATGGCAACGAAACAAGTTTTTCTGAACCCCTTAAGCGAGAGCCTTAATCAATGCATGTACTCATAGGCAACATCCCAAACCACGCATCTGACCATATATTTTCCGCCAAGGTAAACATTTGAGACACTGTGTAATAACTAATCATCTTATCTGAAAACCCCTAAACGGTCAAAAAGCGATCAGGTCAACGGGTGCACTAAACACATCTTCACTGAAAAAACTCAGTCGTCATTCGCTGAAAACATCGTCCCTTAATGATGCAGGACAATAAAATAAAATGGGATGAGAGGTATATTCTACTAGTATTCTCATGACAGAGGCCAAAGCGCCACATCGTCAACTGTAGACAAAGAGATAAGTAAAACAATACTATAATCAATGAGATGCATAAACTATGAGGTCGCTGTGTGAGATCCTAACGCTGTTTCCCCCTTAACACGCTGAAAACAACGCTGCCATAACGAGTTAATTTCCTTGTTTACTGTCAAAAAACGGTACGTTAAGAGTAAGTTGCAGAAACAGAAACTTAGTTTCAAATTCAATAATTTGCATGGTAGTTTCAAATTCAATCATTTGCATGGTGGGTCCCAGTAGAGCTGTGTATATATCGGCTCTTATATATTTCAAGTTCCATGAAAGGCCATCTTTATCTTATATGGGCCGAATGGAATTTGCCTGCTCCACCACCACTAACCCCTTGGGCGTTTCCCGCATATCTTCAACCCTAGCTAGCTCCATTGGCTGGCTATCAATCATAAATTGCTTATAGAATTTCTCGTGTATAAAAAAGATTCAAAACTCAAGTTTCAGTTTTTGCAAGCGTCCCCCCACGACCACGACCTTAAATTATTATAGCCTTCTTGTATCTACCAATCACTTTCTGTGGAGATAGTGGCTCACTGGATAAAAGGAGTATTATGGATATGGATTGGCTTTTACAAATTTTGTTGACCGCAACAGTGACAGTGGACTGAAATTTTAAAATATTTCTAATTATATATCCTTTTTTCCTTCTTTTCTGTTTAATTTGGGTAACATCCATAAATAATATTAGTATTTGGGGGGGGGAGAAGCATAATCACTTCTTTATCTCTTTTAATTCAACAGGAAAGATAATTAATTGCATAGCAACAAGATTAAATCTTTATTAATATAGAATAGGATGCTATTAGAATCAAGCGAAAAGCTACCCACTCAAAATAGATTATGTTTTTTTGTGAGAAACTGGCGAGGGAGGAATATAATTCATAAGGAAAAATATAATAAATTTTAAAAGATAATAATTGATGACGGTACCCTCTTGTTCACCAACAAAATTACAAAATATCCAAGTGGGGAGGGTGGGCTAGGATGGTGACGCGCGACTTTGTAGGGAAGGAGAAAATAACATACAAGTGCTTTTATAAAT
Organism: Leucaena leucocephala; assembly: GCA_037074615.1. Taxonomy (NCBI): domain Eukaryota; kingdom Viridiplantae; phylum Streptophyta; class Magnoliopsida; order Fabales; family Fabaceae; genus Leucaena; species Leucaena leucocephala. The sequence goes on along the minus strand of CM073540.1, from coordinate 2,304,629 downwards.
CATTTTTTGCAGCTTTATCGATTTATTTAATTTCCTGAAACCGGCTACCCGAGAGAATTTTGAAGGCAATGATGAAGAAGATTGAGTCAAAGCTCTTTGGGAGTTTGGAAAGAAGGATCCGCAATGGAATCACTGACCAGCACAGTGCAGTGTAACTACCTTTGACCGTGACAGGAAACTCGGGATGCACCCACTAGATTTTGGAAATTCATTAGCGCCATTAATTATGTGCTTAAAATGCTTAATTCCCCCAAATAAACACTCTGGTCTTATTCCTTATTCTGGCCTAAAATTAATTCATAATCGCAACAACCTTCCTGTTGAAATTAACTCCACATGATGAGGGGACGCATTAGAGTACTTGGACTGGAGATACATGATATTCTTTGATTATTCCCTGTGCTAAACTAGTACCCTTCTATTACTGTCTTAAATCTATAATACAATAAGAGCCAAGGCATATGGATCATGCTAATGCTCCAATCATAGAGTAGTTACACTTTTGACCAGCCATAGCGATTAATGAGCGTGGCCCAGTCCTCTGAATCGCTTGCCCCTTTATTAGGGAGACCCTAGTCATAAAAAAAATGAAAACTTAAAATAAATTTTTTTCTTTTTCAAGATAGCCTCTGCCCCAGACGCCCCCACCTTTCACGTCGCGTCCAAGGGAAAGGTTCATTAATTGACTAGCATATAGGAACATCATATTAATAATTAATTGACGATGAATAGAGAAATATGATAGTGTTTTCACGGCTTTCCCTTCTTTTATTGTTGCTGTCTCCTCTCTTCTTTCGAGTTAAAAGCCCATATAACGCAGAAGAGAAGCAGCGATTCAGCCAAAGATTCCATCTTTTTTCTTTCATTAGTGAAAAATGCGAGTTATTTTGGGAATTTGACCACACCTTCGAGCGCTACGAGTGAAAATCATTTCCATATAATCTTCTCTGTGCTCTGTCCCTACTCGCCGTTCTGTGATTAGAGGAAGCCCATCGAACGACCACACCAACTCACGCCGGCATACCTCGGCTCTGCAGCCTAAAGTCTAAACCCAGGCAGAGATTTTTGGATCTACAAAGAGAAAAAAAGAATCTGTTTTTGTTGTAATGGATAAAAGCTGCCAATCCTCTGCAGAATCTTCTCGTAATGCTACTTTTAATACGGCCATAGGCAGCAGCGGTAACGCAAACCCCGCCGGTAATAATAGCAGAGATCAATATCTCAGGCAACTCAGCAAGTTTTCTCACAAGATTTCCAAGCCCATCGTTGCTAAAAAACCCACCTTCGATCCTTCTCAAAATCAACAACAAAACCATAGCTTCAACCATAATCCGTCACAACAGCCGCCGCCGCCGCAGCAGCAGCAGCAGAGTTTGCAGCATCAGCCACCGGTGTACAACATCAACAAGAACGATTTCAGAGACGTGGTTCAGAAGCTAACGGGTTCGCCTGCTCACGAGCGCATGTCTACTCCCCCACCTATTCAGCAGCCTAAACCCCCAAGTTCTCGCCTGCAGCGGATTCGCCCTCCTCCCCTCGCGCAGATTAGCAATCGCCCTCCCCCCTTGCTAAACAGTGCCGTACCCCATCCTCAACCAACCACTGTGAACCCTCCCCTGGCAATCGCCAACCACTCCTTCAACGCGATTCCCCTCAACAATTTATCAGGCTTTGGAAGACCCGTCGCGCCGTTATCTCCTCTTCCACCGTTTCCGACCGTCCACGCGGCCGCCGAGTCTCCCGTCTCTGCATACATGCGCTATCTGCAGAATTCGGTGTCCAACGTCGATTCTAATTCCAAGCAATTCTCGGGATTCTCGCCCTTAGCTCCTCTGGTCTCGCCTCGCTGGAACAACTTTACTCCGCAACAGCCTCAGCCGGAGCCACGATCGCAGCCTCAGGAGATTGCTTCTTCACAAACAACAACAATGGCACAATCGCAGCTGCAGTTTCAGATGCCGTCTTCGCCGGTCCCTTTTGGGTGCTTGAACTCCCCGAGATCGCCCTACCCTCTGCTTTCCCCAACTCTCCTGTTTTCGCCATCGTCGGGTCAATTAGGATTTCCCCAGTTTCCCCTTTCGCCTACAGTACCTCTTCCAAGCCCTAAATGGAGAGGTCTCTGAACTAGCATTTCGTCAGCTAAGGGGTAAGACTGATCAGAAAAATATTACTGGTTAGGGTTTAGGATATGCTTTTGTGGCTCTTGTACATGGCTTTTAGGCAGAGGAGATGGGGTTTATTCATTTTCTAATGGTGGGAGAGTGGAAGTGGAACTAGTCCACCATTGCTTAGTTGATTCTGTAAATGGGGTGTCTTAAGGCATTCTAAAGGAACAATCTTTGTTTAAGTTTATGCATTTTTTGGGATTTTTGGGGGAGAAAGTTTCAGGCATACAAATACAGTGGAAAGTTGATGCATTACGATATCAATATATGAAAATGTTGGGTCTGAAATCTGCTACACTTGTATCGAATTCCTCGCGGGAATATCTCGTTGCACTCTTTAATCAGCAAAGCCAGACCTAATCATTTGGGTACAGGCAATCAATCTTGTTCTGGAATTACTGAATTCATGGTCCCCATGTTGCCTGACGCCTCTGAAGCCCAAAGGCAAATTAGCTGACTAATCCAATTATACTGCTACATGTGTTGGGGACTGCGATATTCGAAAGTATAATAATGAGCCTTCATTCATTGGCAAACCTCGATCTGGCAAGAAGGGTTGGGAGATTTTTGGATGTTTGATGAGGCTCAACATTTTTTGCTGAATTTTAACACCAATGTTAAGAACATGATAGTATTCTCCAATGTCTCCCAAAATCTAGGGAGTCCGTACATAACATGCATAAAATCTGCTGCTGGCGGAATATATATGTAATTATTAGCACCCATCTGAATTTTTTATTTTTTGGTTGTCCATCCGGTTCACCGGAATTTTGCCCCGACTATATCCGAATCCGACCCGCGTCGCGCACCTGGTAATGGTGGGTGAGTCTCCCAACGAGGATTTTCTACGTACGCCAAGACTCGAACTCGAGACCTTACTTAAACGATACTGAGCCGCTTACCACTCGGACAAACCCCCGTTGGTCCCATCTGAATTGTATTATCATGTTGGTTGTATTGCAAATATGGACATAGAAGGTCTGATTATGCAGGGAGGACATGGAACTTTTTTTCCTTTTGGCCCGAAAAGAAAAACTCGATCCCATAATGTGGGGTCCCGATCAATGGTCACATGAACAATTTGCATGTGGCATCGATTCTAGATACGGTGATTGATGAGTCCTGAAAATTCGTTTTAGTTTCAGAAACGCGTGCGAGTTTTCTGACCCATTTGCAACACTCATCGTGAAGTTGGAGAGGTAGCTCCTCCAGTTTTTTCTGTTGGATTGCAGTTTTGGGGCTGAGATGTCAAAGCGCTGAATATCACCACACCAATCACTATATAAAGAAAATTCAAAATTTGTTGTCACTGACTAATTTAATCCGTACTAATTCCCATGGTCACGTAACAGAAAAGTCTTATATTTGAATGAGTATAATGAAGCCTTGATCTAATTACACACGTTCATCATTAATTACTTGTATGAAATTTCATAAAACATTAAGAGAAAAGTGACTAATTACATGAATAAAGAAAGAAAGATAGAAAGTCGGAATTATTTGTTGCCGAAACTATCCAACTATAACGAAGGCCTCAATCATTGTTTTTCACGAGGCTATCATTTGGTTCACAATTCAACGGCGGCGTCTTTTTTACTGTAGATGTTATTATTTGCTGCAAATTGAAATCAAGAAGGAGCGCATATCGACACATACGTCAGTTACAACGACGACGTTAGAGGAGATTACGAAGCAAGGAGAAGAGAAGAACGCTAGAATAGCACATACAAGAAAAACAAAAGCAATTGTGTGCTCTCTTTTTGCTTCAGTTGTTGGCCTTTTCTTCATCCTATTTCCGAGAGCTTATCGAAGTCCGCCTATTTTAATGGACATGTGAACTGTTTTTAAGGTGTTTTCCTTTTTACCTTGGTTTTTAAGGTGTTTGAAACTCCGAATAATATATATATTGCACAAAGGTGTTTGAATATTATAAAGATACACATATATGATTATGTTTAATATGGTGTACAAAAACTTCGAAGTCAGACATATGGACACAGTCCGAGCTGGAAAACTGAAATAATGCCCCAAGTGACTTAACCATAAATCAAGGCAACGCCAGCTGTGAATAGGCGTCAGGAGTCACGGAGGGAAAGTACAGAGAAGTAGCCTAAAGTGGACGTTGATGTTGTCAATTAGACGCCGTCTCATATGATGCGAATATGGTAAGGAAAATACGATGTTATGACCGATAACGAGTTGCCCAAGTTTGATCTTTTTTTTTTTGCTACAATCAAGTTTTATATTTTTGTTACGAAGGAAAAACAGTACGACCACGAATAAGAGGCCCATAACTTAGTCATGGACTCGGATAGTGATTGTCAAGACTTCGACATGGTTAAAAATGAGTGATGTCACCGACGAGAGTTGATCGGAGTGGTAAGCGGTTCGGTATCGTTTAAGCGAGGTCTCGAGTTCGAGCTTTGGCATACGTAAAAAATTCTCGCTGGGAGACTCACCCACCATAGCCAGGTGCGCGACGCGGGTCGGATCCGAATGTAGTCGGGGCAAAGCTCCGGTGAACAGGGTGGATAACAAAAAAAAATGAGTGATGTCACAAATAAATGCACCAATTATCGCTAAGAACCGAAGAACTGAGGAACCCCCTATTACGGTATTACCTTAAAATTGCCGACAATGGACATGGAGGCACACCCATTATTACTTCAATGGGCGTCCATAGTTTCTTCTGTCACCCTCATCACCCCTTTAATCTTCACATTCGAGCATCAAAATTTCCTTATTCTTCATTTTGTGCGTTTATTCTCAGCATTTAATCATCTTTTACGTTAAACCACCATAGCGCGAGGTCCAGAAAAAGATTGAAAACGGCTATAAAATACGAAGAGCCAGCGAAGTAACGAGACTTTTCCAACTAGCAGCCCTGTGAAAAATGATTTGATCTACAAAAACACCCTTTGAACAAACCCTGTGACGAAACAAGGAGGACCATCGCGCCGTGGCAAAGAGAAAAGAAAGAAAGAAGCATTGTTTCATCTTTATTTCACGCATCCGAACAATTTTAATATCTAACCCTCACGTAAGCTCATTTTTTAACCTCCCGTTGCCACATCATCGTTTTGAGAAATTACACTATTAACTAAAAGAATTTATTTGAACATTTTTATTTTTAAACTACAGTTTTATAGATCCATGTTATAAAGACTAGTAAGATTCTCAATATTATCAGCAGAAACATTGTATATTTATTACCTTCTCATCCTCAATTAATTCCAACAAACATTTCTTAATTTGCAATCTCAACCTTAGCTGTGCTATGTAGGATAGGAGTATATTATTTGGTCACGTCAGAACAATTAATGTTAATTTATTAGCAAATAGAGCAAGCATCCTTTTCTTTTCCATAAGGTTGCATTTGCCAAGACCCCGCTTACCATTGCCAATATTCCCAATGGGTGGAGCAGAGAGAAGAGAATCTTGAAATTCCACTTGCATATGATTAAACTGCACGATGTTCACAAGAAAATAGATTCAAAAACAAGTAAACAATGGAAGGACAAACTAAAAGGGCCCACTACATCCATAATTCATCAGACATGAATGCCTAAAATATCTGTAGCGTCGAACTTAACGACAAACAACTTCTCCCTTCAAAAACATGTAGAGGTGAAGTCCAATTCTACTTGATAGTAAAATATTTGTTTACTGCTTTTCCTCATCAGGTTTAGGAGCAGCTGCTGCTTCTTTAATTTCGTCTGCTCCCTCATCCTGAAATCCAATCACAAAATGAAATCAAATAAATAAATAGATTAAGTAAACATTAATCATGTGATAAGGTGATCCGATAAGAGTATGACAAAACTCAAAATAACATTACCTGCATGTCAGAGGTCCAGAGAGTGAGGTTATCACGAAGAAGTTGCATGATCAAAGTGCTGTCCTTGTATGATTCCTCTCCCAAAGTATCCAATTCAGCGATTGCTTCATCAAATGCCTAGCCAATATCGAAAATATAGAATTTCCTTATGATTCAATGATTCAATAAATATACTTTGAGACTCGACCAATAATAGCCACACTTGAGTTGTGCTCTCGCTGCTTCACAGCAAAACTTTCGCTATTCAAGAAAGAACTAGGTAACATGTAAAACGAATATATTTAGCAGTAACCTAGCAGCAAGGTTCCACTTTATGGGCATTAAATAGAAGGTCTGGGCTTCATTTTCCCGCTAACATCATAGAAGATCAATTAAATTGATTCAAATGAGAGAGAGAGAAAAAGCAACACAGAGAAGATGATAAGCAGATCCTCTAGCTCTAACCTGTTTTGCAAGGTTGCAAGCACGGTCCGGAGAGTTAAGAATCTCATAGTGAAAAACAGAAAAGTTCAAAGCAAGACCGAGTCTAATTGGATGAGTAGGAGGCAGTTCAGCATTTGCAATATCCTGCAGGGAAATATGGACATAAAGATTTAAGAAGTGCAGAATTTCTAAAGTTAATATCAAGAGGAATGTAAGAAAAAAAATCAGAATCAGAATCGTTCAATCCTTAAAAGGGCCAGATCAATGAACAAGCATCAGGATCAAACAATTCCAATGTTCAATGCACAAACGTTTAATACAAAACGGGAAACAATGAAAGGAAAAGGTAAACCGACAGCAACAGAATTGAATTGACCGAAGAAAATCTTGACAACTGTCACACATAACATAGAACAGTAAGTTAGAAGAGGCAGGGTCATAAGAAAACGCAAATTAAAGCGTAATGACTTAATTGTTTCGAGTAAAGCTCAGACAACAACAATGCATCATGAACTACGCTAATCATCTTTTTCTTTGGGTTAGGGGGGTGGAGGAGCTGAACTAACCGTATATATCAAATGCAATTCAATGAGACGCATAATAATAAAATCCAGACAGAGGACAAATTCAGTCGCAGAAAGTACCCAAGAAATACGCACAAAAATTCAGCCAAGAAAAGAGAAAGGAAAAAAAGGCTACCTGAGCAGATCTGTAAGCAGTGAGAGTGCTCTCGGCAGCCTCCTTACGCTCGGCTCCCGTCTTGAACTCGGCGAGGTACCTATGGTAATCGCCCTTCATCTTAAGATAAAAGACCTTGGACTCGCCGGCAGAAGCGGCAGGGATGAGGCGGGTATCGAGGAGCTTGAGGATCCCATCACAGATGTTGGAGAGCTCAGTCTCGATCTTGGATCGGTAGTCGCGAATCATGGAGACATGATCCTCTTTCCCTCGGCTCTCTTCCTTCTGCTCGATGGAGGAAATGATGCGCCAGGAGGCACGGCGGGCGCCGATAACGTTCTTGTAGGCGACGGAGAGGAGATTCCTCTCTTCAACGGTGAGCTCGTCTTTGTCGACGGCGGCGGAGACCTTCTCCATGAACTCGACCATCTCTTCGTAGCGCTCGGCCTGTTCGGCAAGCTTCGCCATGTAGACGAACTCTTCACGAGGAGAAGGAGCGGCCGCCATCGTCGAATCAAGGGGGTGAGATTTGATTTGGTTAGGGATTGAGAGAGGGGAGAGAGAGAGAACTAAGGAGAGAGAGACGAGAGGTAAATGGAGGAGAGAGTGGATTTTGAGGGGGTAATTGGGGGACGCGAATATTTTGTGGAGGGTAGTGGCTGGCAGCGATAATTGCGTTCAGGGGACGGTCTAAATTTCCAACTCTCAATATGGGCCGTCGGATCCCCCTCCCCTATAACCAATAAACCGATGCCTCTTTTTTCTACGGGGAAATAACAAAAAAAACCACTTAAAATTTAAAAGAATAACAAAATTAATAAATTTTTTAATAAAATAGATTAGATAGGATGCGCAATCTATTATTTAAAAATTATTGTGTATAATTATAAATATTATTATAGGAATTGTAAATACTATTAGCAGAATTGTAAATAAAAAACAAAATTGTATTTTTTACAACTCTATCAATAGTATTTGTAACTCTTGTAATAGTATTTATAATTTTACTAGTTATATTTGAATTTCTATAATAGTATTTATAATTTTGCTAACGATATTTATAACTCTTATAATATTATTTATAACTGTGCACACTAATTTAAAAATAACATATTGAACTTCCTACCTAATATATCTTTTTTTAAATTTATAATTTTTTTTTATTTTTTTTAAATTTCAAATCGCCTTTTTTTTATATATTTTTCCTTTTGCTATTGTGGGGCTGTGGCTTTTCTTTTTTTATTTATTTAAATAAAAACAAACAAAATGAATGAGAAATAAAAGAGGAGACAGCTGTTCACCACGGGGTTTTGATTTTGTGCGGCGGTAAGTCTGAACCTCTCTCCGTTAAACTTAAACATCGGGTTCATCGACCAAGAATATATAATCTCATTTCAAAAATTTGAATTGGGGGTCCCAGAAAGGAAACCGCACAGAAATGGCTTTTTTTTTTATACAATATTCCAAGTAATGGCTTTATCAATATTCCAAGTGGCCCAGTTTTCCCACTACAAAAATGTGGCCCAATCCCTATGGGCCTCTCTTTCCGCTTGTTTATATCCCCTTCTATCTGCCCTTGCTTCTTCTTTTTTCCCGTTAAAAAAAAAAAAGACCTAATTGATCTATTAATTTTTTAATCTACCTATCGTTCGTAGGTTCAGCTAACGAAAGGATAAGACATATAATCATTTAGAGCTTGTTCAATTTTTAGAGAGTATCACTTTATTGTGATTCTAGTCATAATATTTAAGGAGGCATCATAACTCAGAGGTGCATAAGTTTATGCTTTAGGGTAATTGATGGATCGTCCTACCCAATATTAGTATCGTCTAGGAGAAAATAAGACTTCACCATACCCTTAGATTGTGGATGAAACCAACTCATTTCCAAAAATTTGTATACCTTAAAAAACACTCCTTGTTCTACGTGGAAAGCCCGCCCAACTAATAATATATCGATTCATGTCTTATAAGAGTATAATGAATATGTATTATATATCATGGGCCTTTTTATATGGACTTTTAGATAAGAGCTTATATAAAAAAATAGTTATGAATAAATCAACGTTTGAATAATTTTTACCAGAATGACTTTTGTGATTGGTAAATTATCAGAAAGTGTATGAGATAAAATAATAATTAAATATGTAAATAAGAAGAAGCATGAGAAGACCCGCAAGTTCATCATCTTTGTCACGACGATCAGCTCCCTTATCCCTCCTCCACAGTCGACATCTAAAGAAGAAGAAGACCAGCGCCCACAGATATGGCGGTTGATAGAGAGAGCAGTGATAGAGAAAAGCCATATCTGGATGACCAATGACGACCTTCGTTCATCATCCCGTGCGTCTTCTTCTTCAACTGACAACCAGCGACTGCGACCAACAACTAAAGAGAAAATCGGAGATGGCAACTTGTAGCGAACCGACGACCATGTATGCGACCCCAAAAGCGAAGATGGTGGAGGCGACAGTACAATGACCATGCACGGCAGTGACGAAGAAGAGTAGAAGAGAGAGAAGAGGGATAATAGAAGAGAGAGAGTGTGTGTTATAAAAAGTATAGGTAAAATAGTAATTGGATAGTCTATAAACTTATTTTCTATTATATAAGCTATTCCCATGAGCTTATTCAAAATCATAGATTGGTCCATACGTCTTTTTGAATAAATATAACTATTTATTTTAAAATTTGTCTAAATTAAAATTTAGGTTATAATTCCTTTTAAAATTTTAATTTGGAGTGTATCCAAATACACTATGAATTTATTTCAACCATGTGTATAGAGGTCATGGAGATCAAGGGGATGTGTAAGATACTGAATACATGACCCTTAACTCATTTGGAGAAAGTAGAATAAAATAATCATTTTCAGTCTCTAAATATAAGCCCTCCTATTAAACACACGAGTCAAAGAGATACTAATATAAAAGTAGAGTTATATAATGATTAATATACTGATCTTATTTTTTATATATATTCAGTATCATAATATTATTCGTGATACAATTTTACTCAAAATATCTTTAATTTGGTACAATTTTACCTATAATCTTTTTAACTTGGTACAATTTTACATATAATTTTATTTATCAAGTACTAAAAATTGTGCTAAATTAAAAAAAATTATGGGTAAAATTGTATCACAAATAAGATTAGAATACTAAATATATATAAAAAATAAGATCAAGATATTATGTGCTATATAACTCATGAAAGTATTATGTAAAAATTAGTGTTTTTTTTTTTACTTTTTACACTCCAGTGCCATGAAAAAAATCTACTTTTACAAGTTGAAGGATGGACGACAAATTTAGATTTGATTATTGTCTATCAGGGGCATTTTTAAGAACAAGAGTATTAATAACCATGGTTTGTGTTAGGACTTTTATTCTGGAACGAAAAGAATGGGAAAATCAGGACTGGACTATACGAACAAATATAGTTGGTGGTCGCTCCAGTAATAGGACGACACGTTGACAGCAAGATGAATGCTTATTTCACAAAAGTTGAAGCGGGAAAACAGCGCTACTGTTATAATTATTATTGTTCTGCTTCACCTACAAAAAGGAACTATCAGTTCTTCAATTAAATAAGCAGCGATGGAATAAAAACAGTTCCCCATGAACTGAAGTCATCTTCTCTACGAAGTGGCGGTCCATATATTGCGTACCAATGGTTATCTTTTTTACAATATTATTCTTACTTTCAATCATATATCTCTATAGCCCTTTGCTTCTTCATCGGTGAATAGCAAAGTCTTGGTCTATATGGCGCAAACAGTCCATTGTGATAATGATTTGACGTAAGACCAATCGCTTTTATTTTCATTGGAATCTTGAGAAGCTTTATTTCAATGAGATAGCATCATCAACTTCCATATATGTTTGGTGAATGATATTACAGGACCCATGATTTGTTCATCCTAATTATGATACTGCGTGGAAATAACTTACAATGTGAAAGAGATATTTCGTGGCTGTTTCCAGCATCGTTTACTTCGAGTCACTTTCAGCCTCTTGCGTCTATTTTTAAATAAACACTTTCAAATACCGAAATAGAAGCCCACCGTAATATATTATTAAGGTCACAGTTTCGATTGCTATCGTGTTCTTGCCATTGCCAGGATGCTTTGAAATTTAAAGCCATTGCACAAGAACGAAAGATATACACCGACGATGGAGAAGACCAAAATACAAGTGGTTTATGAATATTGCCATGCTATCTTTTCTCAGGAAGGGTTTCCAACTTTTAAACAAATCCAGCATCTGAAAAGCCTACTTGGTAGGTTGTTATCTTCGAAAATATTATTAAATGTTTCCCTCTTCTTATAGTCTTTATGAACGATCTGATAACGACTATTCCCATATACATATATGTACCTGTGTAGAGGAACTTACATACTTGAGATGAACGAAATTGTAGACATAATCGAAGCTAAAGATGTTGGGATCGACGAGTTTGGGTCGTGTGATTCTGCCATAGCTATCCAGGAAGCTGGTGACAGCAGAGGATTGCTTTGTGGACAAGGCTTCTGGGAGATTACATACATTCATATTCATGAATGTGACAATCTCTCTGTGAGTACATAATATAAACCACAAGCATCATCGCTGTCAATTACTATATATGGTTATTACGGTACCTGAATAAATGACAATGAGATGGATCAAGATCGGGGCGTTCTGTTTGCCGGCAGGAAAAACGTTCCCACTGCATGACCACCCGGGAATGACAGTTATAAGCAAACTCCTCTATGGCTCTGTTTACGTCAAAGCTTATGACTGGATCAAACTGGACAATTCTGCCAGCCAAACAGGTAAGTTTTACTTTACTAATACTAATCTCTCTCTCTCTCTCTCTCTCTCTCTCTCTCTATTCTTCACCCAAAGATAACGTTGTTGGCGCAGTAGGGTTGGCGGGCAGAGTGATAGATGGAATAATGAAAGCACCACAAGAGGCATCGATATTATTTCCAACAAGTGGAGGAAATATTCATAGCTTCACCGCGTTGACGCCATGCGCAATACTTGACGTGCTCTCTCCGCCCTACTCTGAACACTTTGGAAGGCCATCCACATACTTCTCTGATTTCCCTCTTCCTTCTCCTTCTTCTGGTAATTCATCACTCTTTTCAGTCCACTCTATTCCATTGATTCAAAGACGACGACCGCTGTGTGCGCGCGCGCAGGTTATGCCATGCTTGAGGCCATACCTCTGCCTACAGACCTTATTGTGAGAGGAGCGCCATATCTTGGACCTCCGGTTGCAGCACGATACTGCTCTTATCAGTAATCGGTTTTGCATCATACCTGTGGGTATAATTAATTAATCAACGCATGTGCTCTCCGTTCCCATGTTTCTTTAGACTTTTCGATCAAGTTAATGTGAAGGGAGGCTTTGGTATTTTGTCTGCATATATATTATAGGCCACTTGTATGCATGCATGTGTTTCAAAATTTTTATCGTGTTTAAATAATACAACACAGTCCTCCCAACCGTTCACACAAGTTGGAGAGCCGGTCTAATTAAAGAAGTTCTTATACATATTTGAGAGTTTGGTAGACCAATCCTCTGAGTTATCAAGGGGCACGAGCCGGTTCAAGGTTAGTAAGGGGTGGGAGCACCGCCGGTTAACCATGGATGATATATTATAATTCACATAAGGAATCATGAGCCATGTAAAAATGGCTGAAATTCAAACGGAAAAATAATTGAGAGCAATATATGACTCAAAGGATGGTTAATGGAAATTGGACAAAAAGAAAGGAAAAGAGAGGAATGATGAATTGAGAAACAAGTTATATAGACCAATAGACCGATCACATATCATAACTAAATTTCCTTGACAGAGAATAAAAGGAGCATAAAATCTCAGGACTTGGTAATTAAAAAGCAAGGGTACTACTTCTTATAGTTCATACTCCATAGCGACGCTACAATTCAAATACGAAATTATTAATTTCTTAATAGTATATCAAAAATATCAAGACTTATTAGAAATCTTGAGAAAGCGAAGTGCAAGTTGGATTGCCGTAATGCTTCTTACTGATTATGATACACGATCAAATAAATTCTTTTACTCGGATTATCTACACCAGTCGCCCCCACAACTCCTGATCATTCCATGCGAAGAGGATTATGGGGAACTACTGTACATTTATATCAGCACGTTAAGTTTTTTTTCAAGCGATTGTTTATTGTTATGCATCATTTGTCGGCCAATATATTTCCATCAGCATGTAATGAATTTGAATTTTGGTATGAATATATTTTGAATAATTCTCCAGACGAAGAATTCCAATTAAACGAGGTTGACTATTGAAGATGATCAGAATTAATCAAGCTCACAGAGATGTCTTAATTGTTAATTAAGAGAATTTTCCTATAAACCGATTAACTGATTAATATATATACAATGATATATATGTGACAGAAGCAGCTTAATAATGGGAAAAAGGATTCGTTAAATGAATCAAAGGTTTAGAAATAAATGACATAAAATGAGATATAATTAGCACTATACGTACGTAAAATAATCTATGGATCTACATACCTAGTGAGGCGAAGAGAGAAGAGAGAAGAAATAAGGCGAAGCGGAAAAGGTTATAATTTATTGATAGTGCGTGAGTAGCATTATGCGGGAGCTTCGTGAAACTGAATCTTCCCCTAGAGGAGGGGAGTTAAAAAGGCATGCTATTGGTGTGAAGGGAAGCTTGGGAGAGGGAAGAACGGACGACCCTGGAGGCTCGGAGGCGGTGGGCGATGATGAAGGCAAGCTCCAGAGACTGGGAAGCATTCAGGCGAGGGTCGCAGCGCGTGTGGTAACGCGTTCCCAGGTCATCGAATGTCACCGTCCTCGATCCCCCTATGCACTCCGTCACATTCTGTCCCGTCATCTCCAGATGCACCCCTCCCGCGTGGGTCCCTTCTTGTTCGTGCACGTCGAAGAATGCCGTCAACTCCGCCCTGATGGCATCGAAGGGCCGAGTTTTGAGGCCGCATGGAGCCTTTATGGTGTTCCCGTGCATGGGATCGCTCACCCACGTCACCATCTGGCCTGCTCCCCGCGCCGCCCTGATCAGGTGTGGCAGTTTCATTCTCACCTTCTCTGCTCCCATCCTCGATATCACTGTTATTCTACCCGCCTTGTTTTCCGGATTCAATATGTCTATCAGTTTCACCAGCTCGCTCGGATCCATCTTATCACTTACCTGCATTTTTCATCACCACATATCAATTCCACTGTAACTCCGCCATCGAAATCGTGAGTAAATATTTAAAAAAAAAAAAAAAACAGAGACCTTAATGCCTAAAGGGTTAGCAACTCCTCTTAAGAACTCAATGTGGGCACCATCTAGTTGCCTGGTGCGTTCTCCCACCCAAAGCATGTGTGCAGAACAGTCATAGTAGCGGCCGGAAGTTGAATCCAACCTGGTGAGTGACTGTTCATATGGCAAAAGCAAGCACTCGTGAGACGTCCAGAACTCGGAAGTTTTCATCACCGGATGATCCATCGTCAGCCCAGCCGCCGCCATGAATCCCAGGGCTTCATCCACTCTGTGAGCAAGCTCTCGGTACCTGCCATGCCATGCCGCTGCCACTTTCAATTCATATATAGATACACCCACACCCCACTTTTACTTCAAGTTTCTCGTAACCAAATTTAAAATTTATCCATGCATGGCAAAGACTTCTGAATGCATCCCCGTTATTTCATTTTTTGGTTTAAAAAAAGTTTTTAAGCCATGATTTCTTTTCTATATATAATTAATCCATATTTATTTTTTCGTTCTAGAAAACGGAGCCGCGGTGCTTTTTATGTACCCACCAACCATTATTGGAAAACTTACAAATATGTACTATCAGTCATTCATCATCAATTACCATACCGTTTTTATTTCATTCCTATAAATCTACATCATCCATTCATAGTTTCGCAGTAAAATTCAAGTTCAATAGTAAGAAAAATCTGAAACTGAAACACACTTCTACTATTTTAGTTAAAAAACAAAGGGCATGAACGTGCCATATATGGATCCCTGTCTCATACGTGGCCTTTTAAAAAAAATGCAAGGCATTGAATTTAGGAGAAAAAGAATCACCAACCTGTCTCCCTGCTCACTGTGCTCGGCAAAGTCCAGATTCCAGTGGTTGACCCTTTGCATAGCAGCATAGCCTCCGGTGGCAAACGCTCTGAGAAGGTTCAGAGTAGCTGCGGATTGGCAATACGCTCTGATCATCCTCTGGGGATCTGGAATCCTCGACTTCTCGTCAAACGCATCTCCGTTCACATTGTCCCCTCTGTAACTCGGCAGCTTCACTCCGTTCCTCTCCTCGAACGGCTCCGATCTGGGTTTCGCAAATTGACCCGCCATTCTTCCCACCTATATATAATAGCCCACATCCATATAATCGGTATTTATCACACATTCTATTTCATATTTGCGGGAAAGTGTATTGATTTTATTCAAAGACCTTAACAACGGGCATTTGTGATCCGAATGTGAGAACGGCGCTCATCTGGAGAATAATCCTGAAGGTGTCACGTATGTTAATGGCATTGAACTCATTGAAGCTCTCGGCGCAGTCTCCTCCTTGGAGAAGGAATGCATTTCCCATCGCAGCCTGGCCGAGTCTTTCCTCCAAGTTTCTTGCCTCGCCGGAGAACACGACCGGGGGAAAGTCCTCCAGGGTCCTCAGCGCCGATCGCAGTTCCTCTTGGTCGGGGTATTCCGGCAGCTGCAGGGCCTTCTTCGATTTCCAGCTCTCCAAGCTCCATTTTCCCTGACCCACTTCGGTGGTTGTCGACGGAGAAGTCGTCGCAGTGGCTTGAGGCTTCTTGGCAGGCTCGGCTGCATGTAGGGCTACAATGGAAGGAGTGAGCCAGCGGTTGGCGAGGTTGGTGAGGAAGGAAGGTTGGTTGTGTTTTGAAGAAGCTGCAGGAGAAGATGAAGTGGTGGGAATCAAGGATGTGGAAGTAGACACAGCCATTGTTGTAGTGGTAGCTGAAGTTGTTGGATGGGTGTGGATATGGCGATATCCTCAGACAATTACGAAGATCTTATAGATGATCTATGAAACACGATGTCGCGGAGGAAATAGAGATCCGACAGATTCAGACGTGACGCCAGGAATGTGGCCACGTTTTTTCAAAGGAAGCCGCTTTGCTCTCTGGGGGGATTTGGTGGTGGTTGAGCCAGGTCGCTTTGGTCAATTCGACATCTCTAAGTCTATTATTGGCACTCCCTGTCCAAGCTGGTGAAGAGGTCAATTTGCTTTATTTGTTTGGATAATTTCCTTATGTTACCTATTTTTTGTCCCATTAATGCATGCTCGTCCCCGTATTTTAGCAATTTAGCTTGAGACGGCTCACGTAGTTAAGACAGTTATACGTGAAGTGTGGCGAAAAGGAAATGAGAAAAATACGTGGAAAAGTAAAGGACTAAAATTGTTAGTTCTGGGTAATCAAAATGACTAAAATATCCTTTATTTTATTTTATTTAATTGAATGAGTGGAGTGTCCAATTCATCACCAACCCACTGGCATTTTATCTCATCTTATATGTTTTATGTAGAAAAGGTAATACACTATTCTTCCATAATCTCCAGCTACCGCGCATCTACCCCAACCTCATTCTCCGCAACACGTGTCTTTTACCAAACTTGTTGCCAAATGCCCTGTTCCCTCCCTCCATCCCTCCTTCTCTTTCTCCCCAAAACAAATTAGTCTACCTCCTTCATTCTATATTAATATGATAATATCACTAATATTAACACCAAATCTAAATTCTTTTATTTCATTATTTCTCCCCAAAAGTCTGCTTTTCTTTCGCCTGTTTGCTTGTGGGTTAAAATATGAATATAATGAGAATTAGAAGAGCTAGTTGACCATGTGACCCATTTTTCTACCCAGTGGTGGAAATCTGCAATCTGATGGCCCAAATTCTACCCGGCTACCCATTATAATTTGGGCCTCAAAATCAAGGCCAAAAAAATAGAGCCCAACAAATCACGAAATCGTTTTCCCACAATTCCATTTTTTAAAATCTGGAATATATAAAAGCTAGCACACAAGGATTGACTTCATAGATAGAGAGGATTAGTGTACCTTTTCTGTGCCAAATAACCAGTGTACTAATTATTTTGCTAATTAGAAACTAGCTCACTATTATTATTATTTTGCCAAATAGAAACTACTTAATTAGTGTACTGATTCTTTAGTTACCCTGTGACATGATACTCTACAAAATTTTGGTGCCTTTGATCAGCCCCTCCTTGATGTCGCAAGGTGGTGAATAATCAATAGAGAGGTCAGTTGAGCTCGAAAAAAAACCAGACGTGACCTATCTTGCCATCAATGAATCGCATTCCACACAAGAAAACCTGGAAAAAGTGATTATACGCAAAAAAGAAAAATTTGAAAACAGGGAAAATGACAGGTCAAGGAAATTAGCTTTAGGCTTGGTTTGGAAAAGAACAATGACCAAGCCCGTAAAGAGTTCCGCCGAACTTTCTTCTCTCCATTTGTGCGGATTAAAATGTAAAACATTGTTTTGATTAAAAAAAATCAATTTTTTTTTGTATAAATTTCATTCTGCAAGTGCTTGTTAAAGTTAGACGTACTCGAGGGAAGAAATATTGGGCAGAAGAAAATAAAAATGGAGGGGCAGGCAAATATTCATGTAGATAGAAATATAGTTCTCTTAATTATCCGTATATTAGATATATTTATTCAATGTGACAGCAAAAAGAACGAAGGAATCAAAGAATGTTAGTGAACGACGAATACATCGGTAATCAATCGGAAATCTGCCGCATGCTTCCCGTGTTATACCAGCGTAGAACAAGAAGAGGTGGTGGGGTAATAAAGTGCGGGCAACAGATATTTTCTGCCATTAACGCCATTCGCGTTGAAGCTGGCGCCGGTCACTGCGTCCACCAAGAGGTTGCCTGCGTAGCCTGGGTAAGCCCCTTTGCCGTAGACGCCGGTGCAGGCTGAAGCCGCCTCTAATGGCGCCTCTTTTGGTCCCTGAAAGAATCCATTGCCGAAGGGGTTGGAGGCAGTTCCGGCCAACAGGCTCGCCACGTTGGTCACCATACCATCGAGTCCCACGTCGTTGTTGGGGGCAACCAAGGGTGGGTTCTGAGGACCATAAATGGGCTGGTGGAATGGCCACGCGCATTGACCCGGACACTGAGTCTCCGAGTTACCGACCCAGATGTAAGCGAACTTGTGTCTCTTCGCGCCCACGGAGGTACCGTGAGTGCCGCATCTGCTGGAGCAGAACCCATCGACGGCCACATCGGCAGCCGTGAGAACGACGTTGATGGCGTCTTTCTGGCCACCCTTGGATGCGAGCTTGGCAAGTTGCTGAGTGGTGAGAGATTTGCCCATGGAGTAAGCGTCGTCGACTACTTGGGAAGCGAGGGAGAGGGAGAGCTTGGGGTTGTAGAATTTCTGAATGGTTTTCCACCACGTGGCGACAGATGGTTGGGGAGCGGTGGGAGTGGAGGAGGAGAGGGAGGCGATGAAATCGGAGACGACGGCTAGCTGGGAAGGAGTGAATTTACCGTACCAGATGAGGTGAACAGAGATTTCGCCGGAAAGGAGAGGCCCTTTGTGGTATTGGAACTTAAGGTTTTGGGATGATTGGGAGAGAGTTCCGGCGGCAGAGCTGAAATGGAGGAGAGAAACAAAGAGGAATACTTGGAGAACAAGTGACGAGGCCATTGCGGCTGTGAAAGTGAAGGTTATGAGGAAGAAGGAAGAAGAGAAGGGTGTATATATATAGGCGGAGGTATGGAGGTGGAAAGGGAAAGGAGGGAGGGAGGGAGGGTTATGGGGAAAGTCAAATCTCAAAGGAGAGGAATGAATGAAGGGGAGGTTCCAGCTGGTGGACGCGTTAGCTAAGGCACAGTATATGGCCAGCTTAGGTAAAGAGACGCGACAAAATTGATTTCGGCACTGTTTCATTCATCATGCCCACCCTCCAATGAACACGCGTTCTCAACTCTTGCGGATGAATATGAACCACTATCCAACAAAACCAATCATTATTAAAAATATCAGCTATTTAATTACCTCTTGTACTCCTCTACAGCTTCAAATTCTTAAATCTAAACAAATCTCAAAATCCCAGACGCTATTTTAGATTTTCGGGAGCTATTTGATTCATGAGTTGACGCGGAGGGGCTTAATTAAGAAGGTCACGTATTTTCTCGCTCAGCGGTTCGTTTCTATTGGAAAATGGGGATGTGGTCCAAGAAAGAGGTAATCTCCCAATTGCGTAAAAGGCAAGGCAAATAAAAGGACGAGGCGTCCCCATTACATTTTTGAGGCGTCCCCATTCTTATCTGCCCAATCGGAACCCATCTGGCCATTTTAAGGTTTGATGGGCATGACCAGCTAAGATAACACAACACTTGATAGGGACAACATGGCATTGGTGATGCTAATATGGACAATTTCAATTCATACTATTCACAGGCGCATGGCCCAACACAGTTACCAAAAGCTGGCTTAGCGACATCCTTAGTTAATGCCCCGACTTCTGCTGCACATCTTTGTTCTTCTGCAATGTTTGAGAATCACGATTTCCTATTGTCTGCGGTTGCACAATCTAATCGGAATCTTAGTGCGTGGTTTTTGTTAGTCATTGTTATTGTATGATTAGAGCGTATCACATGATAACAAATTAGCCATTTTTATGATCATTACTATCTGAGTTGTGAAGCAATTTTGTTTTTAGTATAAGATTTTTTTAAAAAAAGTTAAACTTACTACGATTTAAGAGTAGGGTGAATTTTTTTTTCCTTAGACAATACTAATGTCGAACAAAGTAAACCGTCTATTATTCTCAAATATAAATCTAAACACTCAAAAATTATGATACCTCATAAATATCACGATTAAAACTATAATAAAATAATACTCTTTATAAATTAATCACGTTCTAAATGATTGTAAATGGTCGCATAAGCACATACAATGGATAGCTGTGAAGCAATTTTAAACACAGAATTCGTGCCCAATTGTGGTTAGAATTTCGGCACCGAGGGCCCATCACTAGCATTCATAGGGACAAAGGGAGTTCAGCAAACCGAATAAAAATTACAAAAAATATCACATCAATTGATTTGTTAGCTTTGAGTTTTTTATCCCCCAAAATGTCGATTATACATATGGGACTAATCTAGTTCATTGATATCGTCTGATCTTTGTTTATTCGGGTAATGGTATTTTAATTTTTAGTTACAGAATATCAAATTAACGATGAGTTCTCAATAATTGTAATTAAGAATTTGAATTTTATCGAGAGCTGATTGTCATTCGGAACTTGCCGTATTCATCTTTTTCCCTATCCATTCACTCATTCATTCATTTATTTTTGGAAATTCGTGTGCATAACGATCGGCATCGCAAGCGTTTTCTATTTGCAAATGTCGATATCGATTAAGCCTAGTCTGTGAAACAGTCCCAAGTTTTAATCTCAATCGTCTAAAAATATTGCATCTTTCACGAACGATATAAGCATGGGAATTCTGTTAAACTCAGCGAAGCATAAACGGGAGACAGGGATGAGGAATTTCCAGGGAAATTAAAGCTGATGGGAAGAATGAATTAAAGCAAACCGAAGTAAATTTGCTTATATATCATCAATAATAGGCACAACAAAAAGAAATAAACAAATGAATGAATACATCCTACACATTATGTGCTTATACAGCCTACGAATTTTGTGTTTCTAATAACGTAGCTATAATGGCTAATCCGTATCTATCTTCACACGAGCGTTGAACAAGTCGAAGTAGAAGGGTCGAACAGAGCAGGAAGGAGATACTTCCTTTCACCAGCACCATGAGCATTGTAGCTCGCACCGGTAGTAGGGTCCACCAGCAAGTTTCCGGCATATCCAGGGTAAGCTCCTTTTCCATAAACGCCGGGACAAGCAGATGCAGCTTCGAGTGGTGCCTCGGTGGGACCCTGGAAGAAGCCATTTCCGAAGGGGTTGGTGGCGGTGCCGGCCAAAAGGCTAGCCAGGTTGATCACCATTCCGTCAAGGCCAACGTCGTTGTTGGGGGCAACCAATGGTGGACTCTGGGGACCATAAATGGGCTGGTGGAAGGGCCAAGCGCACTGACCAGGGCACTGAGTCTCCGAGTTACCGACCCAGATGTAGGCAAACTTGTAGTTCTTGCCCTGTGAGTGTCCAACAGATGAGGATCCGTGAGTCCCACATCGGCTCATGCAGAAACCTTCCACCGCCACATCAGCTGATGTCAAAACGACATTAATGGCGTTTTTCTGGTCACCCTTTGAGGCCAGCTCCACCAGCTGTTTGCTCGTGAGCGATTTTCCCAAGGAGTAGTTCTCGTCCAGAATCTGCCTTCCCAGAGCGAGGGAAAGAGCAGAGGCCTTCTTGTTGGCAAGATGGTAGTATTTCTCGGTGGTTTTCCACCAGGTGGCGACGGAGGGTTGGGAGGTTTTAGCCGGTGAAGAAGATGTCAACGAGGTAACGAAATCGGAAATGATGGCTTTCTGGGAGGGCTTGAATTTACCGTACCAGATGAGATTGATAGATATTTTGCCAGAGAGAAGAGGGCCATTGTGGTAATGCAGGAGCTGGGAGGAGTGACCTTGAGCCAGCTCAGTTAGCCTCCTGGAGGCGAGAGAGAGCTGAAGCACAGAGATCAAGAGAAAGATTTTAAGGAAGCATCGAGAAGTAGAAACGAGGGCGGCCATTTTTGTTTTCTTAATGGAGCCAAGGCAGAGATGGGCTTTAGGAGAGAGCTCGAATATTTGCTTGTGTGGATAGAGATGAGAGGGGAGGGCTATATGTATATAGGTGGCAGCACAGGCGGGGTTTCGAATTGGGATATCTCGCTAGTGCGGGTTAATGGGAATAAAATTGCGGGTTAAGAAATTGTTTAGGGTTAAGAGTAGCTACTGGCAACTGGGAATGGATATGGGTTTACGTTGGAGGCATTTACGAGACAGGACTTGCCAGGCAAGTAAAGTTGGGAGGGACCCCAAACGGTACTATTTAGCGCGTTTCTTTATTCAAACGAATCATGGTGAGACTAAGAAGCCCAAGTCATGAGTGGAGGGGTGGATTGCACGCTCCGAACAAGAAAGGGTGAATAGTTGGATGCAAATAACTAGAGGAGGAGCGTGAGAGTCAAACCATGATACAAACGCGCGGAGTAGTTGAGGGGTGGGTGTTACTGGCAAGGGCAGTGCATAAGAAAAAAGAGCAAGCTTTGTGGAAATGGGGGAAGTGATTTTTCCTCGTGGTCGCTACCGAACAAAAAGCATTCCAGCTTATGTCCAGTTCGGATGTTTGAAGGCATTCAATTCTCAGTAATGCCCTTCACACGGTCCACCACGTCCAACTCCAAGGGCGGAATATAATGAATGCATGCCAAATCAGAAATACAAATATTTTCAAAATTGAGTGGTACATTTGAAATTATTTGGATTTAAATTCCTGAATTGATTGATTATATAAACATATTTTTCTTTTGATACTATTTTTCACAGATATAGTATTGAAATTTTAAATGTGTTGAAATGAAGGGAGAAGAAAGCGGAAGCGTAGGAGAGACGTTGAAATGACAGTCTGGAGGGTATGTATTTTATTGGGAAGAGGGAGTGGATCCAACTGGCAGTCACCCAATGGGAGTTTCAGGAGGGTATCCGAGGGAGCACGTGATGTCACGCGCCCCTTCCCTCAGTCCCACCCCCGGGCACGTGATTTCATTACCACTCATTATTTTTTTTCACCTGGACGGCTGGCTGGCTGGCTGGACACACTGAAAATAACTTTTTAGTTTGAGCCCACGTACTAGGCTTCTCCGGATACATCTTCTAATCTAATAATAAAAAATGGACAAGGCCACTAACGGGAGTTGGTTCGAGTGATAAGCGGTTCGATATCGTTTAAGCGAGGTCTAGAGTTCGAGCCTTGGCGAATACAGAAAATTCTCGTTGGGAGACTCACCCACCATAGCCAGGTGCGCGACGCGGGTCGGATCCGGATGTAGTCAGGGCAAAACTCTGGTGAACCGGGTGGGCAACAAAAAAAAATGGACAAGACCTGGGGAAAAAATCTTCCGACTACTTATGTCAATAGATCTCGGTCCATATTGTGAGGACTCTTGCTTTAGCGATAAATTTTATGAAGTCTCCAAGTATAGGAACTTTTTTTTGTTTACATGTGAAGGTTGAACACCCAAAATCAATACAACTAATTTACGTGGGGATTAATTCCCAAACAATCTTTACTAACACGGGATACTAAATGTGAAGGACATAAATAAAATATTGACGTGTTAGTCAACCCGTCCTTCGCTAGAGTATCGGCCGGGTGTAAGAACTTAGTCCGATCCACATTATCATAAAATCCTCGTCGGTTACAATGGAACTAGCAAAAGCATCACAGTATGAATGGATGAAAGTGACTGTCGTACGCAGTAATAATAAATAATAAGAAATTACTTGTCTCTGACCATACAAGAGGCTCCCTGCCGTGGTATGAGATTTTTTTTAAGAAGAAAGGAAAAAAACGGCTGTTCCTGGTTGCCATGGCATCAATCCGTTACTTGATAGGTCATGGGCAGATAGAGTGCACCCGTCAATTGTCAAATTAATTATAAGCTTATGACAGATTTATGCGTGTGATGACATTTTTTCATGTATATCCATAACCTAAGATCACGAGAATATTTTGTTAATCACCACCGGAGAGAAGTTGGACTCACGAGGCTTGTGGGTATTAAAATAAGTGAGCTGTAATGAATTGATTAATGGAGATGGCAGAATAAAAAAGAATAAGAGAAAGCGTGCCCGGCGTCCGCGTACAATGGCCAAACATCACGGTAGTAGTAAACAAGCGAGACTAGTACAGCAGCCCCTCTGGACTCGAACTGCCCTGTTCCCAAGTCCCAGACACAGACATAAGGAAAATATAATACGTGGCAGTTCCACGGGGCCCCACGACTTTGAGTTTAGTAAAATAGTAGTAGTACTACTATCGGATTTATTCGAACTTTTCACAGCTCAGCCTGAATTCAGAATCAATTCATATTAGAAATCATGGGGATTTGACTGTAACACACGATCTGCAATATAATCTCAAATGGGCATATTCTCCAATCTCTAGCCATGAATGTCTGGTGTTCATTTTTTAGTCACCCGCGGAAAATATTCAAGCTCCTGAATGAGTGGGTTGCCACTATGTGTGGATGAAGCTTCCTAGAGGAATAGAGAGCGTTGGAGTCAATGATCCACCTATCCTGTCGTACGCTTTATAACCCAACTAATTAACTTGTTTGCTACGGCTACGACCAGCTATAATCGATCGAACCCAAAAGGCGAGGCTGGACATGGCAGTAAATTGATCCCCATCCCCATGCTATCATAATTGGGATTATTAAGAACAAAGGGCTTTGCCATATATGCATAGGGATGGTGGCGTGTATGTGCCATACCCACTAATCAATGAGAAACTTAATCAGCTGAGCTTGCTAAGGGATGGGGGGCCTTGTGCTGTAACCCACATCCTCTCCATATCTGGGGTCCCACCTATGTAGTACGTACCATCCGATTCTCCAAAATAAAGCAAACACCTCCATTTATTCTCTACCCTTAATATTACCACCCATGTTTTAATTGCAAGTCTTGAATATGGATGCCGATACTAAGAACCTACCCACGTATGAGTCTCTGGATTCGCACGTATTGAGGTATGTATGATGTGGCCAGCTCAGAGTAAACGCGCCCATCTTCTACCTAACAACGTAGCCTTCGTTTGCCAGTCTTACCCACTCACTTCCGGGCTGGGTCAAAATCATGGGCGACACATGCCAGCCTAAGCCCGATTACAGATCCTAAGTGCTGCTTGGCCCGCTATATTATCTCTCTGTGTGGGTGTTTTCTTTTTATCTATTTTTGTTATTATTTATTATTTCTTTTTGAGGACCGCGGACCATTAATACCGTGGGTGGGAGGGCAAGAGAGCTGAACAAGTTTTTGGGATCATTGGTTGGCGCATGCTGTTTTGGATTCACTATCTAAAAACCACGAGAACGCTCCCGAAACGCACACTTGAGTCAGCTGGTTCAGAAGAATATATCATGATGAGGCGCTAAGAAGAAAAGTTTGAGGAGTCCTTGAAATGATCAATTATCAAATATTTTGGTTTCATGAAGAGCCACAGTTCCCAATCTAACGGAGCTGATTACTACTGCCATAGTTCATGAAATGTCAACAAGGCGATTTGTTCATAACAGACTATGTGTTTTCCTCTTGATCCAGGACGAAGCACCTCTCATAATGCAGCCTTATTAATCTCAAGCCAACCCTTAGTCCGTGTACTTGCGCCTCCTTTGCTTCACTGTGAATGTTCAGTGATATATATTATGGAATAAGTAGTTCATGGTCGCCTTATTTTCTATCAAGCATTATAACTTGCTAATTGTTCAACTTTGCCTGAACATGAGTCCTGAAAGGCAAAGTCGTCAATAAGAATCTTGGCAAAAGCAGTCAAGCCTCATGTTCGTACAATATCACTAGTTAGTAAATTATAATGTTCGAAGAAAATCAGGTTATTATGAATTAACAATATCAGTGTATATATTAATAGTGAACAAGAGGAAATTGATCAGTTAATTAGTAATAAATTATACATTCCTTGGATGCGCGTGAATATCAGTTCACATCTTTACATATATAATATGCAGAAAAAAGTCAATTAGTAATAAAGCATACATTCCTTGGAAGAATAGGAATAGAGAACGAAGATTGTCTGAAATCTAAATGAAGTTTAGTTAGTCCATCTTTTGAGTCCCATAGCCGTCAAAAATATGTGTAGTGATCTGCTGAACCATTTATTTAGTATTGCGCTAAGGGCCAAGGTTACATCTTTGGACCAAAAAAATTAAGATATAATAATGTGGACACAGATGATCTTATCAGTTCTTCCCTTGGTTATTGGCACTTTGTGAAGTTATAACTACTCCAGCTGTTGTTGTCTCCGAGGAGCTTCCTTGCTGGGTCTGAGAATCTGTGAGGCCACCCACATTAAACTTGTCTTAGATAAATACAAGAGTATATTACATTTCTTGACTCTACTTGTTTGACTAATTCACTTTTATCCAAATGATAATTAAAGAACCAAAGTTTGTAGCAGAATAGAAGTTTAGCTTTTGTCTAAAATTTGACAGAAGTGACAGCTTATCTATCTAGTATGCATTGTGGGGACCAATGAATACAGCGGCACTTTGACTGCATCTATATATAAAGAAATAACCACTCTCCATTCTGTCAACTGAAACCACATGCAAGCTGTGTTACTTTACGCTATATATGATTTTTTCACGTTGTCCCACTATGCATTATAAGTTTCATGGTTAGTGCATGGCACAAAACCTAGACAGCTCATTCACACGGGGCTGGACTACTTGCCCATGTGACACCCACAGCCACATCAGTGAAGTGCTATCATAATCTGTTTTTGTGTCTGTGTTGTGGGGGAGAGAGAGTACATGCATGCACATAATAACGAAAGAGAACTTAACATGATCAAAAGGTAAAATAAATTATGAAGAGAACAGAAAGCTAGATACCAGTACAATAATAGCCTTGCATGGGGGTAGGGTAGTATGGGAAGTGGGTCTGCCTGATGGGGTGTGAAAAATGTAGCCCTTGGCGTTTGGACAGAATACCCATAGTAATATGATGAATATGATCGCCCATAGACTTGCTGATGGTATTGTGGGTTGGACAGCATGGCCTGTGCACAATAATATATACCATATATCTTCTATGTTAAGATATTAATTTGTCGTTGTGATCGATGATAATTCATATCTTTAAAAACTTAAGTTGCTGATGATAAGATAAACAGGAGATAAAATAGACCCTTACTTGATGGTACCCATAATCAGTAGTGTAGGTGGGATAGCTGCACAAGGTGAGAGAACTTTAGCGAGCAAATATGAAAGGAAATACTTCTTTTGAGAAGCAAATAATTAACTCAATGACTTGTGTAATGACTAATGAAGAAGATATAGATAATGTTGGGTTTGTACAACAGGAAGGATAAGTAGCCATTAAACATCGATGCAAAGCTGCAGGTTGTGGTGGGTTCCCAAAAATTGAATGGATGACTAATGCAGCGTGCTTGTCACTATGCTTCAATAATTATGACATAGCGTGCTACTTTATACCGATCTTCCTTTTGTGGTAAATGCTATGTAAAGGGAAGCAAAAGATAAAAGGAACACCTAAGGAGGCATCTGGCAATAATATTTCCATTCATTCACAGTAATCATTTGACAAAAAACTTTATTTTACACCTTCAGGTGAATTACCTGATGAAGAGAGAATGAATTAATCAATTTCTCTCTTCAATTGCCAACCATTCTCATCAGACAACACCATCGCTGGGAGGAAAATGACTTTGATGTTACAGATCATAAAAAGTACAGATAGCCGAGAGATTTGATCATCTGATTATATGGCGATTGACACAGGACCACTACGATCTACAAGTGCATGCATTACAATGTAAGGTGACCGTCCTCGGCTTTCTTTAAATTACAGTTATTATGGGATTAGTAATTATACATCAATATATTCTTTCTAACAATAGATGAAAATTACATATATAGGGACAGCAATGTTCTTTCTATAAGCTCCTGCATGAAAATCATTATGAAGGCGAATCTGGATTTGAGGGATAATTATGATATTCATGTATACGATGACTCTGAAAGTGACAATCGTGTTTCGTACGGACCAGTCGTTTGCCTGCAACTACTCTGCCACCTATTGAATCAAATTAACTCGCTCACCCATACGCTGCTGAGTACATCAGAGAAGGTGCCGCCGCCGCTGCCGGAACTCCATTTTAGGCCGGCGTTTCTCGTACTGTGACTTCCTTACTCCCGTCTTGCACAGATATATTCGTTCCTGCATTATCAAGATCCAACATTTTATGTAATTAACTTCAACGGCAATGGAAGAATCCACAACTACAAATAATTAATGTATAAAATGAAGAGACCTCGAGGAGATGAAGAAGGCCGTCGTAGAGAAGCAATATTGCAATTTGCTCGTCTTCCATATATCATTGGTTTGGGATCCGCACAGGCTTTTCTTGCTGAGTCTGGATCACGGAAAGTGACCTGCTCATTGGACAATATAATATCAACAAACGGTTGAAATCTAACTCTTGAATTAATCAGAGGGTGAAGAGAAACTTGGTGTTGAAGACAGAGAAAGAAGGCATACGAAACCATAGCCTTTAGACTTTCCAGTATGCTTATCGTTGATGATGACAGCCTCGAGAATATAACCGAACTGCTCGAAATATTTACGGAATTCTTGAGTGGGAGTCTCCCAAGCTAGTCCTCCCACGAACACTTTGGTGAATGCGTTGTCGCACAAGGGGGGGTGATTAGCCATCGCTGGGGATGGAAGGCATGAAAACAAGAATAATGATGCTGAAAAATCGCTAAAATGAAAGCGGCAACGTGACGATAGAAGGAGGTAGCCGAGGCTTTAATGATAATTATATGTAGATTGACTTTTGTTTATATACGCTTAGCACAGCAATTCCTGCACAAGGACTCCCAAACTACAAGAAGTCTTTATGATGTAAAACAAGAAGAAGAAAGGGACGAGATTCAAAGGAGAGAGATCAGAATGGAGAAGAAGGGAGGTAGAGAGAGAGTAGAGGAGTCGACTGAGAAATGTAATTGTCAATTTTTAATATTCATTCAAAATCTGCGTAATATGAAGAACCTAAAATTATTTATACAAATAATAATAATAAAATTAATCTGCCTAAAATGAAGAACCTAAAATTATTTATACAACTACTAATAATAAAATTAATCCTAATCAGAGTCAAATTATTAAAATAAATATAAATTAAAATAATTCTGAAATACTAATAAAATATAAAAAATAATTAGATATTTTTTCATTATATTCTTCATCCCATATCTCTCCCTCCTTATCTTGTTGGTGTCCAGCTTTAGCCCTTGGGGACGACAAGACAGCTAGGAGGGCAAATTCATATCATAGGGACTGCAGGGGCAGTCCTCTACACGTGGGTATCTCCGAACTGTCCTCCTTCTCTTTATTGTTTTAGTATTTATTTATTAATATTTAAAAAATAAAATTATATTAAATTAAAAAAAAAATTAAATTGTATTGAATTAAAAAAATTATATATAAAATTATACTATAGATAATATTAAAATATTAGCTATATATAAAAAATAAAATTAAGATATTAGGTATTATTTTATCCTTATTTTTTTTATTTATCTTATTAATTATCTTATTCTCTAATCTACTAGTAAATTTTTCAAAATCTACTAACCTTCCAGCTTCATCAATTCCTTCATATTCTTCTTCACTGCCTTCTACCTTATTAATCACCTCTCGTTTCTAATCAAAAGTTTCTTCTTCTCTTAAGAAAGAAGGCTTTCTGAGATTTTTTTTTTTATTTAAATTTTTTTAAAAAAATGTTAGACTGATCTAAGGACACAGGGTGAAGCCTAGGCTTTCTAGATTTGTTGACACTTTCAAATTCCTCCATATTTTGTTTGGGGTACAATTCCTCCATAGTCTTCTTCCCTAGCCTCTGCTTTAAATAACCAATTCTGGCCTCATACAAAAACCGTCAACATTACTCGTTATGGGCCTTGGGTTCAGGGAGTAAAACGTTTTAAGAAGCCCAGATCTTCGTATTATTCGGCCTGCTAATGAATTAAGGATATAGCACACGACAAGGGCCCGAGATCGTGTAAGAACATTTTCAGGTTTCAAACTAATGGGCCTATTAATTGTGAAATACAAGGCCTGCCCAAGAGAACAAAGATCATCCAAGTTCTAACTTCCGACCATGGCTCCTCTTCATTCAATTTAAAGGTGCTTGTTTTTTTTTAATTGTGCCAAAAAAATAAAAGTGCTTTTTAAAAGATAAGAGTTATTTTATATAGTAAAAATATGCTCATATCTCATAAAGACATGAGTTTGATTCTCACTATCGTTGTGATGACTCATTTGATAGGTGATATCGTAAATTTCCTGTAAACGCTCTGAGCTATAGAACTGTATCTTAACTTTAATAGATGACTGATACTAAATTTACTTAAATTTTGTAGTATAAAAAAAGAGTACTTCTTAACCTATCCAAGTTATACGTATAAATGTTACTTAACAAAAAAAATTTAGGCGTAGAAAATGGCCAACAGGTCTCCAGGTCCAGTTAGACATACCCATAGATATCTATTTTGGATTGGAAATATTAATTATTATTTTCTTTTCTCAAACCTGATTTGCCAACTTGTTTGGGTCTGCAGTCAAAAATTAACTTGCACTAGCTTAGAGCCTACAGTTTTATGTTAAAGAAGTTTGCTTTTGTTTATATATAAAATTTATCGTAGGTTGTACGAAATAAACTAGCAATGACTTATGCAGTGCATAGTGGTAATATTGAAAAAAAACACACAAACAATATATATTTTTTGAACAGTTCTATAATTGAACTAAATCATGTTTTAAATACGTCGGTAGTGATCCGCTGTCCCATCCATTGGATCCAATAAAACTAAATCATGAACCACCGACACATTCACTCCCCCTTTTATTTTAAATGCTTTCCCCCTTCAAAATACGTGATTCAAAATTACTGTACTCATATTCCACACCAATCACATTTTGGGTCTTTCGTTAATAACTTTCTCTCATCTCTGCATGAAGTGGATCACATCAGAATTCTCCTATTAAGATATAGAAAATAAGTAGAGCTCCAACTTAAACCGGGGTGGTGGCGCAGTTGGCTAGCGCGTAGGTCTCATAGCTCCTGAGTTATCCTGAGGTCGAGAGTTCGAGCCTCTCTCACCCCAAGATTTGAGGTTTTTTCCTCTTGTATCCTGGTTAAACGCATAATTTCTGCACAGCTTCATGAGTTCTATTCCTTCCAACATCCAAATTTTATGAATCAAATCGAAATTTAACCTCCTTTACCAGTTGATTTAGTATAGTTTTATAACTTCATCGTCTTGTTCGATGTACAGGATTCCCAAGAGCAAGTGATGGGACATGAATGAATGATTTTAAACACAGACAAACTAGGTACGTACCAGAAACTCTAGATAAACTGGATGCATCACTGTGGCATGCAGATGGGACATGAATGATTTTAAATTCAAATCATGTCAAAATTCGAAAGAATCTCTAACCAACTCCATTTAATTTGCGCCTGCTTTGATCCTTCCCTTGATCAGAGAAGAATTTGGCAGCTCTGCAGAATGTCTTTTTTGGAAGTTCACCCTATTAAATCAATATACTTTTTTATTCTTTTATCCTTCCTACTGTCACAGGATATGTCTTTCCATTAAGGATTCGGAATTATTACAAAAACAAATGCTAATTTTTGAAGTCTGAACTGATGGGTGAGAAAAAGTGGCTGCTGAATTATTGTACCCCTGCAACTGAACGCTCTTGTAAAGCACTGTTGTAGGTGCTGAAAAATGAGAAGAGAGCCTATGAACGAACGTTGCTGTTTTAAAAGAATCGTGTACCCCCCCCCCCCCCCAAATACAGCATGAGATCATGAGAATTCCATTTCATATGCATTTATTTTGGCCCACTCATCCATCATGATATCCTTTTAATTCTTAGAGTTCACCCACTCCTCTCTATTATTATTCATACCCCGTTTTTGGATATACCATCATCATGCTTTAATATACCCCTCAGTTTTTTGGGATCATGACAAATCAGCATGCTTTAATCCAGTGATGGCGACCACAGCAACATCCAAATTACTGTTCAACTTTCCCCTCTCTCTCTAACTCCTCTGTCGGTCATGTTCTTTTCCAAATACCTTGTCATATAAGATTAAAGCCATCTTACCATAGCCATTAAATCGAATGAGAGAAGAAGCTTAGAAGAGAGACATGTGAACATCAAGTTTGTCACATGTAATGCTGGGTCCTGATGTTCCTTGGTTCCCAGCTTAAGGTGACAAACTTTGGTTGAAACTCGTGCAATGATTAATCTGTTGACAGAAGGCACAAAGCCACTCTTGTCTTGTTGCATTTATAAGTACTGTTGATAAATGATAGCACAAGGCACGCTTGCCAGGATAATATGTGGAGTGTAGAATTAGCCCAGTGACACTTGACAACGTTGGCCTAATGTGTCCATTTGCATTGGGTCGTCAATGATAATAAATGAAATCTACCCTGGTAAATTAAATTAGGTCTAATATGCTTCAGATTTTGTTTGAAGCAATTCGACCAGTAGAAATCCAGAATAAAAGGTAAAGGGGGCAGTTAACCATTAATAAATGGAGTAGCTTTCGGCTGTTTAAGGAGGGCATATGGGGTTCAGAAACCCATCAATATCGAACTGTCTGAGAGGTTTGAATCGCAGTGACCAAATTTACATGATGGGACCAAATATTTGACGTCTTCCAAAAGGCTGGATTTTTCTATTTGTGGCGTGACCACAATAAAGTCATATTTAATCGTTACTTTAGCCATGCAGTTCCTAAGCTAAGAGCTAGCTGTTTACCCTTCCGGAAATTTACCAAATTATCAGTAACGGCCTTCACCAAATGGAAAGAATCTAATTTACTTTATTGTAGTGTTAGAAAAATATTAATGTTCTCAACCAACAAATAATGTCATTTAAGAAGCATTAATATCTGATGATGATGATATGATATGATCTGCCGCATAAGCATCCAAAGCAGTTCTCTGCAAATTGAATGTTAAACAAAACCCTACAATGAATAAATGAAATCCATTTCTAATTCTTATCATAATTTTTAGGAGTTAATTGATCCTCCTTTTCCTTTCTGTGATGCGCTTCAATTCGTGTTAATATTTCCTTCGCTCCGTTTGGCTATCTTTCCCCATCTCCCTTTCCCATCCAGAATTAATCCTTTGCTTTAGTGGCTGTCTTTTTCACGATACATTGTAACATTTCAGAGCTACAGAGTTTGGCCCACAGGACTTTCAATGGTCCTACCCCCAGCTCATCACGATTTAAACATCATATAATTCAGTGGGCTAATCAATCATGGATTACCACGATATCTTTTCTTTCATGTCTCGTAATCTCATTATATTGGTGGTTTGTTGCCCCCTGTTCTTTCTATTTAAAAAAGTATGAGTAGTAAATGTCATGACTCCTACTTAATGAAGGATACCTTGGAGTGGGAGTCTTATAAAGCCTTAAGCTCTTTGACTTTGACAACTAACTTTTAGATTATGATATTTTTAAGAACTTATATTTGTTATAATGGTATTTTTATTAAGAGTCAGTCAACCGGAGATGGCTACTTATGAAGAGATTTTTGACTGGAGAGTTGACTAGCAGAGGGTTGATTAAAGTAGGAGCTTTATAAGACATTTAATTTTACAACTCTATGACTTTATCTATTAATTTTTAGAGTGTGATTCTCCTAAAGATTTATGCAGAGGAAGCATTAGTAAAAAAAAAAAAACATGGGAGGAGTCGGACCTCACGTGAATTGTTTGAAATTCTTGTCATGTATGGAGGTCCATTTAGTTTGAAAGGCGAGTTTGCTATAAATTAATGGATATGGATTTCAGTGGAGGAGTGGATAGAGCACAAACATCGGCGTCCAATGAGGGTTCCATATCCACCTAGGCTTTGCCAGTTGTTGACTTGTGTAACGTCGTCAACAATGAAATAATTGCCCGCAATAGCTAAGTTCCCATTTACATGACAACAATTGTGAATCGCAGGTCTCGAGAAGGAGGAACCGAGGAAGCTTCAAATGACTAGTTTTCCAAGCAGCTGATTATTCACTCGTATATGCATACATTGATGTTACTTCACAGTATATCCTCATTAAGGTCCCAAGACGGGAATGGAAGAAGTTGAATTAGATTCCACAAAATTCCCAATTTGGATGTTGCAAGCGTGTGATTGGAGATCAAAGAAATGTGCAAAGAAAGTGATGGCATCAGTTCCGGGTTTTCAGGTGGCCACAGATTTTTTATTAGTTGATTTCGATCGGCACCGGACAACCGTGTAGATCCAGGGATGTACATAAATATATGCACGCGGCCGGAGATGCCAAGGGTTTTCAAATGCGGCCCATGAATTCCTCGATCTGTGTGAAATCCATTTTACAACATAAACTTTTAAACCACGAAAAAAGAAGAAGAAGAAGAAGGAACGGTTCGTTAAACCACAATGGCGGGAGTTAAAAATTAATGTTGCGTATTGATTTGGTAACCGAGAATTGTGTCCAGTTCTTAAGTGAAGGAAGGGCATAATCGAACCCCTGACCCTTTTCCCACTGCCTCCCAAGTGCATCAGCGCCCTGCCCCTAACGCAACCAATCCCTCAGAACTCAGAAGCAAACAAACAAAAGTGGAAACCAGACTCCACCCAGGCTTTGCAACTTTTGTCCACCCACACACCTTCCGGTCCCCCCTCCCCGCCGGTTCGCGCTATTATACATCCTTCTAAAATTTAAAAATTCTTTATAAATATCATAACTTTCTATATTTTTTATGTTATGTGTGGTGGGTCTTATTAAAGAGTTACCAAATAAATAAAACGATATTCATGCATACATAAATGTCACATAATTTAACTAAGATAATTTGGTAAATGGATAAAAAAAATACTAATCAAATGCATCTCGATCCACTTGTCTTGACACGATCGGTGGAAGCATTGATTTATTGGTATGATACCATGTCACTTTCTATGATTTTGGTAGCGCATTTTGCGGGTGTTTTCATTTCCATATTCACGGTGGTGGAGTTGGAGTGTTGGACCGCCAAACAAGATAATGTATTGTAAATGCTAGCTGCCTAAAACCAAACACTTCTGGGGTGAAGATCACATTATCGCAATCTTATCTTTAGCTGCCTTTCTTAACCCTTTTGACCCATACTATACCGAACTTGCCATTATTTTGATTGAGACGAGATTATGGTCTCTGAAAGTCGCAGCGTTCCTGTGCCTGCATGACCCACCCACACCCCACACAAAACAAATCTGGCAGCCACCAATTTCAACCAACCCACTGCTTATTCACCCCCTCCCCCGTACAAATATATACTTTTTATTTCATTCCCTTCTTTCACCGCTCGTACGATCCATTTCACTCGCCCTGCAGAGAAATTAATTAGATCCATACCATATTCTAAACGAGATACGAGAGCATCACATGTAAAAATGCAAGACATGGCGAGTGATTCCATCGTTCTTTTTTCCTACTTGCACTAGGGTACAGTCTCCTTGCGGTAATTTTATTTGAGAGGGGAATCTTAGACGACAAAAAAGAAAGAAAAGGAAAATTCGGAGGGGGTTGTCCTTTTGCACTCATCATTCCCCTTTACACTGTAGACCTCACACTAATGATTAAACGTTTCCGTGATCGACAATTACACTTTGAAAACCTGTCTGTCCCGTTTAATATAATAATCAACCTTAATGTCCTCTCCAACCCAAAAGCTAAATCCATTTCATCCACAACCATATCGTCCAAGTTCACTTGGAATTTTCTTTTATTTTGGCTATATTAATTCCCAAGTCTTGGTGGTGGTGATTGGTGAATTTGCACTACCCAAACAAAGATGGGTTGGTTCCTAACGCAATAGAGTGCGGGTTTCTGCCAAACCGGCGAAAGCGTAATATGAACCGAGCCGAGCCGTAGCCTCATGCAAGTGTGGAGGTGCTCGTATTTATGAATGCTTGCTATTAAAATAGGTAGTGGGTCAGTGTCCGCCACTTCCGGCTCAAGTCAAATATGCCGATGAACAATATATATTATATATATACAAGCTAAGAGAGTCATTTAGTTTTTTTTTAGATCTGTCATTTCTACTTGTTTCTTCAGCAAGAAAGATTCTTCGCATACTTTATGGGGATTAAAGATGCCCGATGAAGAAATGGGTCGGGTGGCATTTTGTGCGGAAATGTCCAGTGGAAGGTGCACAAGATTGATTGCTATCGAGGTAACTTGTGACTTTTATGGGAATTTTTTCGTCCGCCCATATCTCAAAGTGAGCAGATGATTAGGGAGTTCAAATAATGAACACTTGAACCTGGATCTACCATCTGTGACTATATTCACGGTTTGGTTACTAGAGTCGCGTACAAGTGCAATTAAATTATCACTCTCTAGATTAGGACGCTGTTATAAGACGACACTTAATTTATGAATTTTCATGTTATATAATATTGTCTTAGTGAATCTTAAATATTAATTGTAACACTAAAAAGTACAACAATTTCAGGTTTTTACTTTTACGAACCGAGTCCTGTCTCTTACTATTGTTATTTTGGGGCAGGGTGGGGGCAGCGACGTGATCGGATCAGTACAAAATCTCATTGTGCTCATGTCTCTGTGTGCGCATCTCTCACTCTCTCACGCTCGTTAAGCTGAGCATTTGACGAAAGTGAGAGTAGGGAGAGGAAGAGGCTGATCGAGAGAGAAGAGATTGAGCTCCGAAAGACTGACGAGTTCTTATAATACGTATTGCGTCGCAGTAAACGACCAACCCATGAATTCACGCTGATTTTTCGGGATTAGTTGCTTGTTTCTCTTTGCTCTTCTCCCAGCTACGTCTTTTATAAAGGAGGTAGTCCCTGCTCGTGTTACTGCCCCCTCGTTGTTTTGCTTTCCTCTCACTGGTTTTGATCTGGGCTGTGTGTTAGCCTTAGCACTGATCTTATCAAGTGTCTTTTTGTGCGTTCTGGGTTTTGATCAGATTTTAGTATGAAATGCGCGGCGAACGTGTTTTTTATCCGAAAATGCACTACTGATTTATTGTTACCTTATTTGCGAGACAACCTTCTTGCGATTTGACTGCCTTGTTATCCACTGATTACCTGCTTCTCTACAACTTTTACTTCTTCGAATCTTTCTTCTTCTCACTACCTTCTTTTAGGGCTTTACGCTTGCAGTTCCCAGTTACCACTGAAGTTTTAGTCCCTGTTCATAGATACCCATTTCAAAATTGGCTCTCTGATGAATATGATGCGGTGAGAATTAAGGGTCTACCTTTATGCTATTCCCTTGTTGTTGCTGTTCTGAATGAATAGTCAGCTTGCTCACTATGAATTTGCTTATTTAAGTTGCTTCCAGCTACTTCTTTGCGCTTGAAATATCTTAAGAATCGAACTTGTTCTTAATGAAGGTCATTTAGATTCACATGGTATATCTTTTTCCATAGGTTTTCAAACGCAGAACTGAAGGCCGAGTTCTTCCGATAAAATTTCCTCCCCAATTTTTTTGATGTCAGAAAGACACTTCAGTACCGGATTCTCGGTGTTTTAATAGATTACTCGTGTCTACCCTGCTCGTTCGTGCACCCTTCCAGTTCAGAAAATGTCCAGGCCTCTCCATCGAGGTGCATCTCGGATCCCTGACAGCAATCATGATTTGTTGGACTCTCAATCCAAAAATAAAACAGAAAAAGATGATTTTGATAGAAGGGGTTCTTCAGATCACAGCCCCCTGGGTTTGATATTTCCTCTGCGGTTGCTTTTCACAGATAATTCTCACTCTAAACATGGTATCACTGAGAATGGTTTTGCATCTGATCCCTTCCTTGTGGGCACGCCCCGAAATCGCCATAAATTGGCAGTGCTTTTATTGAAAATAAGTTTAGTTTTTATAGTTATACTTGCTCTTACTGGATCTTTTTGGTGGACAATCTCAATTTCTACCTCATCAAGAGGTCACATTTACCATGGTTATAGAAGACTCCAAGAGAAACTTGTAACTGACCTGTTGGATATTGGAGAGTTTTCTCGTGGTCCCTCGAAGATGAAAGAATTAGAATTCTGTTCACAGGAGTTTGAAAACTATGTTCCTTGCTATAATGTTTCTGAGAATCAAGCTTTGGGTTATTCTGACAGCAAAGAGTTTGACCGGCAATGTGGCCATGATCTCACACAAAGTTGTTTGGTTCTCCCACCAGCAAATTACAAACTTCCACTTAGGTGGCCTACTGGAAGAGATGTTATCTGGATTGCCAATGTTAAGATCACAGCACAGGAGGTTCTTTCTTCAGGGAGCTTAACCAAGAGGTAAGCAGGCAGCTGTATAGTCTCACCTACCTGTTGCCTTACTTTTCAATATCTTTTCATCCTAACACCTCCATTTTTACCATATGATTACAGGATGATGATGCTGGATGAAGAACAAATTTCCTTTCGTTCCGCGTCTCTTATGTTTGATGGTGTTGAAGACTACTCACATCAAATTGCAGAAATGATTGGACTTAGAAATGAATCAAACTTCATACAAGCCGGGGTATGTAAATGTTTAATCTTTACTTAACATGATTATATTTCACTTTATACCTGTTAATTTTACCTTGCATCCGGATGGATTTCTAATATGTTTTCTGGTAGATCAAAATGGTATTGAATCTGAAGGGAGTCCTTATTTGACTGTATTGGTCCTTGATTCAACTGTAATTTGATTGATCATTTTGGCATCCTAAAATTTACAGGTTAGAACCATACTGGACATAGGCTGTGGATATGGTAGTTTTGGAGCACACCTCTATCAAAGTCAGCTCCTAACCATGTGCATTGCAAACTATGAGCCCTCAGGTAGCCAAGTTCAGCTTACACTTGAGAGAGGTCTTCCCGCTATGGTTGCTTCTTTCACTTCAAAACAGTTGCCATATCCATCACTTTCCTTCGATATGTTGCATTGTGCAAGATGTGGCATTGATTGGGACCAGAAAGGTATCTTTTAGCAGTTATCTCATACTACTTCCTATAAGGTCAACACGCTTCTATCATATTCTTCTTTGTTCAACAAAATATTGTCTTTATCATTGTCCTTGCAAACGTGCTACACAAATAGGGTCATTAAAAGGAGAAATGAGACTCAAACAAATAAATAAACTTTGTAATTGTTGTAGGTATATTAGTTTTTACACCCTTCATATGTTGGACTTTGGGGGTTAGGCTTTCGCTTGTAATTTGATTGTTTTCCCGGTCAAGTTCAAACCTTCAACAGTCAACCTTGTTTCGGAATGATTTTACAATATTGAGAAATAAGACTCCTTTGATACCTTTCCCATTTTGAACATTATTGATCTTCTAAACATCTGTATCACTTGCTATGATTTTTTTTGTATCCACAAGCTTATTGCAGTCAATCTATGCATTGTTCTGTTCCTGACATGTAAATATAATTTTGGAAAGCATAAGAAAAATTATGTCATGCCTCAATTGTATTAATCTGCTTTATGTAGGCTTTGTATGTTAAGTAGCTTAGGCTTTTGCTTCAATTGGCAACCTGAATTTTGCTCTTGATATCATTAATCTTCATCCTTTTTCCCCTTTCTCTGGGGCTCCTAGGTAGCCAAGCTTTCATTATTAAAAAAATTGCTTGTTAGTGACTGCATACAGGCTTCCTGTGTATTTTAAAGATATCTTGTGGCCAACTGAAGTTGTATATCACGTCCAGCTACAGTTGCTAACATAATATATTCAAAATAAGCTTCTTCATTTTATCATCAAACAGTCCATTATCATTGAGGTATCAAGCAAACTGGAGTTGATTGTTCAAATCTTTAGTTGGACTAGACTTATACACAGTTAATTATATCTTAGCTATTTGTTACTCTTTGAAAAATATGCAATAATTTTTTTTTTCAAAGATTCAATCATGTGGCACTGAGCCATAAAAACCATATACTTGTCATGTTCTTATTGGAGAATTTGATAACAAAGATATAAAAAAGAATTGTAATTTAGTTTTCTTCTATTCAGTATTAGAATGGAGATTAATGTAGCATGGGATGCCTGCGTCTCATATTGAGAAGTACAAAATGTTTGATGGGGCATTTAAGTGGTTGATACTTTCACCTCAATGACTACCTTTTGGGGAGGGTTTCTCATATCACTTGAATACCCATTATATTATAAATCCTTTTAGTAATTCTGTAAACAGTAAACTTGGCATCTGACAAACTATTTCTGAGCTTCAAAACCACCAGTTGGATTTATCTTATTATGTCTTCTCACTTTGTGGTTAGTGATGTGAACTGTTAGACTTTTGTTGGTTAACCATACATTCATTATACTTGGCATAGATGGCATTCTTTTGGTTGAAGCTGATAGACTATTAAAACCGGGCGGCTACTTTGTCTGGACTTCACCACTTACAAATGCTCGTAACAAAGAGAATCAGAAACGGTGGAGGTTTGTCCATGATTTTGCTGAAAATCTTTGCTGGGAGATGTTGTCACAGCAAGATGAAACAGTCGTGTGGAAGAAAACTAGTAACCGAGGCTGCTATAATTCAAGGTAGAGCTTCTGGGGGTATATGTTATGAAAATGTACTTCCAACTTATGTCCTGCAAATCAGATTTCTTGTAGATTGCATCTAGACTACATGGAAACTTTTGTTTACTGCATGAGAAATAAGAAGTACTACTGATTATTAGCATTGCCTGTTTTTATAATCAGAAAGCCTGGTTCTGGGCCCTCACTGTGTATGAAAAGCCATGATCTGGAGTCCCCATATTATCGGGAACTGCAAAACTGCATTGGAGGAACCCACAGCAGCCGATGGATTTCTATTGAAGATGGGGGAACCTGGCCTTCTCGGGCTAACTTGAACAAGAAGGAACTTGCTATCCTTGGTAATTTGTTAGATTCTTAAAACACTTTTTTGTAGATCTCTTAATGAAAGAAATTGCATTGTCATAACTCACCTAATGAAACTTTGTACCCAATAGGTTATTTTAATGTGTTCAAATTTACATTTGTCAGGGTTGCAATCTGATGAATTTTTTGAGGACTCTGAAAGCTGGAGAACTGCAGTCCAGAATTATTGGTCTCTTCTGTCACCTCTAATATTCTCTGATCATCCAAAGAGGCCTGGTGAAGAGGATCCCCCACCTCCTTACAACATGCTCCGAAATGTGCTTGACATGAATGCTCATTTTGGTGGTTTCAATTCTGCATTGTTGCAAGCTAGAAAGTCTGTGTGGGTAATGAATGTTGTTCCAACCAGCGAACCCAACTACCTTCCATTGATCCTGGACAGGGGTTTTGTCGGTGTTTTGCATGATTGGTATCTATCCGTTCTCTTGTTCTTATCTGGCAATGTCACAACTCTTTTTTTCTGTCAATTATATCCCCTTGGTCAAATATAATCTCTCAAATCTCAATGTTTTTGAGTTTTTGTTAGACAGAAGTGAATTCAGAAAGATTATGAAAAATATAGGCTATGTTACTCACTAAAGTGTTTTACAGCAAAACCAAAAGTTTTCCACATATACTCATTTTACAGTAAGATGCTAAGATCATATTTGTCAAGAAACTATTGAATTATGAAATTACATCAGATTTATCACCTAACATTTGCTAGGGAAATGAGAAACAAAATGGGTTATGATAGGTTATATGAATTGCATTATGGAAAATTTTAAGGCTTGTTATTACTATATACTCGCGTCTTAATGAGTTTGTCATAACAATTGTTGTTAGGTCTTACAATATGGCTTACAATAACGATCTTTTGTGGCATCTAGGTGTGAGGCCTTTCCAACGTACCCTAGAACCTTTGACCTGGTGCATTCAGCAGGTCTTCTTTCCCAAAGAGCTGCTCAGCAGCATAGATGCACGATGCTTGACCTGTTCATTGAAATTGATAGATTACTTCGCCCGGAGGTATGTAAGCTAAATACTTTGACATTTCTTTGCATACATGGCCTATCTCTTCCCTTGCCTTTTTATTCACTTTGTTTCATGGTATAACTGATTTTAACTGATAGTAGGGCAACAGTCTTTTTCTTACTTTCTTCTGCCTGACATGAAGTAATTCTTTTCCCTTTTGAACGGCCCCCCAAGAGTTAATCCAAAACCTATAAAAGGTGTATTTAAGTGTTAAAGTACATCTTTGCAAAGCTAGTAGAATTTCACACTTGCCTGAAGCCCATAGGGAAAGGAATCATCTGGATTCCATCTCCTATTGGGGATCAGGAACATGATTGAATTGTAGCATCTTTTGGTCATTAACCCCCATTCACCCTGAGAGGTGTCCTAACCATCTAATCAAATTATATTGTAGATTGAATTTCATATTGAATTAAACCCAAAGTGAAGCAATCCATCAACATGTATCTTAGAATGTTCTCAAAAGTGAGTTATGCAATATGCTACTTGGCAGCAGCCGATGTTGCTATGTGGCTGCTGGGTCTGACCCAGATTGTTGCATGTCCAACTTTGAAAGACACAGAAATCTAAATGCATCACTAAAATGGTTCTTCTATGTTAGTTTGAAGGATTTTTTATATGCTGATATTGATGTTTGTAGGGTTGGATTATCATCCGTGATACGGTTCCGTTAATAGAAACAGCAAGAGCTCTAACAGCACGGCTGAAGTGGGATGCACGAGTCATAGAAATTGAAAGCGATAGCGATCAGAGACTCCTGATCTGTCAGAAACCGTTCTTGAAGAGACAGACAAACTAAGCAATTGAAGAGAAGACCTGAAGTTTTAGATTTTAGACCATACTATTCATTTTTATTATCTAGATGTTCATTTACTTACAACTCCATATAGAAAGTGGGGGTTGATTTTTTTTTTTAACAGAAGGAAGCCGGGAAAAAACAATAGAGGAAACAGTGGATCCTGATGAATGATACAAATCCTATGCAGTCCTAAGGTTTGCATAGGGCCCTGTAATTACCAAACGAGGTGCAGAGCAGACGAGGAAGTATACTGGTAGATTTAATTTTGCTTTCGATGTAATATTATTACAGTTACAGTCTCATGATTCAGATTGTGAAGGTGATGATAGAATAAGTTCTTGCTGTTCGCCGCGGTGTATAAAATGCTCAGCGGTTAATTCATCCATACAGGGATCTTCTGCTCTCATTTTATAGATTATTCTTCGTCTCCTGTAAAAGCTTGGCAGCACTCTACTTGATAATTTGTCGATGATCACATTTGGAACTGAAATTGATGGCCCTGCCCAAAACCCTGCGGGGCGTGATGTGGTTGGATATCTAAAATTTGCGCGGAAAATATTAATTCGTCAAAGTATGTGATTTTTCTTCTTTTTTTTCTTAATTCTGTTACATTTATCAGCACGTAAAGGAATAAATCATCCTCAATCATTAGTTAATTTTACTCTTAAGATCTTATTATACTTGTTTCAGTTAAAAATGAGTATGTGTTAATTTAATTTAATACTTTTAATTTTTTTATTTATAAGACACAATCAATAATTTTAATCGATAATTTTATTTTAATATTTAAAAAATTTAAATTTTAAGATGATAATTAATTAGTAATTTTATTAACTGAATTTATTATATTTTAAATTTTTAATTATAATAATAATTTATAATAATTATAAATTATTTTGATATTTAAAAAAAATTAGTTTATGATACTAATTAATTAATATTCTCATTGATTAATTTTATGATATTTTAAATTTTTAATTATAATAATTATAAATAATTAATCAATTATAATTTTTTTTCTCATGATGCAATGCATGATCTATAATTCTAAATGTAAATTTAGTCTAAATGATCATGCCTTTGGAATCAGCTTTTAGAAAGTTCCAAATTTTTTCACGATATAAACTTCTTATTTCTTATATAAAAAATAAAAAAAAAATAGATTTACTTACTATCTAAAGTTAAAACGAAATTTTTCTTCTTATTATTATATAAACTTGATACATACATCCTACGATATAAAATTTTTTTTATATAAAAATTTTTAAAAAGAGGATAGACTCACCTACGATTTAAAAATAAGATAAAGTCTATTTTCTTTCTAAGTAATATTAATGTTAAGCAAATTAAGTCATCTATTACTCTTATACGTAAACCTAAATATTTAAGAACTAAAATATCTTCCTAAATATTATGACTACAATTATAATAAAATAATATTCCCTAAATTTCAAACAAT
The DNA here is from genome assembly GCA_037074615.1 of Leucaena leucocephala. NCBI lineage: Eukaryota > Viridiplantae > Streptophyta > Magnoliopsida > Fabales > Fabaceae > Leucaena > Leucaena leucocephala. The sequence continues at coordinate 2,260,533 of CM073540.1, read as the reverse complement.
AATCGCATGTGCTATTATATAAACTTGATTCATACATCCTACTATATAAACTTGATTCTTGCCCCGTATTAGTATGATGTGATATCAACGGGGGTTGGTCTGAGTGGTAAGTGGCTCGGTATCGCTTAAGCGAGGTCTCGAGTTTGAGCCTTGGCGTACGCAGAAAATTCCCATTGGTAGACTCATCCACCATAGCTAGGTGCGCGACACGGGTCGAATCCGGATGTAGTCGAAAAACTCCGGTAAAACGGGTGGGTAACAACAAAAAAAAGTATGATGTGATGGGCTCTAGCCCCATACTATTCAACAACAAAAATCTATTAATCTAAAATTATATTAAAAATAAATATTATTTGCCAATTTATTATTTTTTGGATGTTATTTACTAACTTATTTTCGTTATACCAAATCCATCCTCCCTCATTATTTACCAATTCATTTTAAAGAAATTATACAACAATATTTTTAATTCAAATAAAAGTTTTCCACCCTCATTATAAGCATCCCTAATATTGCGTTATTAAATTTAAAACTGATCTTAAATTTAGAATATAATTTCAATTGTTAATTATTAATTATTATAATTAATTATATAGTAAATAATAGAAGACTTTGAAATTGATTCAACGTTGGAAATTTTTATTTATATATAATATTAATGAGAAGTGATCATATGATTTTATATAGATTTTATTTTACATTATATATAAGGAAAAAGATAAAAAAAAACCCGGAATATATGTGTATGTGTATATATGTATGTATATATATATATATATATATATATATATCAACTAATCAACAATTCAACATAACTGTACTGCAACTTGAAAGTTGAAACTGCCCTCTCTTGTTTTCTCCAGTTCCGATCTCTTCCAAACTCGCACAGACGGAGGCGAACCGCAATGCAATGGCTACGGTGGACTCCTCCACCGACCACCACTTCCTCCACGTCGGGTCTCTCCCACTCGTCGACCTCCGCTTCCTCTCCCAATCTGAACTCTACTCCCTCTCCCTTTGCTCCTCTTCCCACATTCTTCGCCGCTGTGACGACGATGCGATAATCCCCAAAATTGACCGCTCCGTTTTCAACGAATCCGCCGGCAGCCGTAAGCAGACCTTCTCTCGCCTTCGCCTCGCTCCTCGCAACAACCAAATGTCTTCTGCATCCGTAGCCCCTATTCAAATTCCCCGCCAAAATTCCGAGCCCATCGATGAAGAAAGCACCCAAATCATTGGTGTACTTCAACAACTCTTCGGCGTCGAGTCTTATGGAGACTTAAAGCATGATTATAATAACCTTGTTCCGGTCCAGTTTCAGTTTCAGGACCCTTTACCAGAATCCATGACCGTTGCCTTTCAGAGCATTCCAATTGACATCGTTGATGTCAGTCAGACCAAGCGGAAGCGTGGGCGACCGCGGAAGAACGAAAACGTGGGAATACGTGTGGAAGAGAAACCAATAAAGGAGGGTGGTGAGTCGTTGACTGTGGTGAATAGCAACGGTGTTCTTGTGGACGCGGTTGCCTCGGTTAACGTGGAGGATCCATTTGGAGTGGAGTTAAAAAGGAGGACCCAAGGCCTAGAGACCGAGTCCTCGACCGTTGCCTATCAAAACATTCCAATTGACATCGTTGCTGGTGGTCAGAGAAAGCGGAAACGTGGGCGGCCGCGGAAGAACGAGAATGCAGGAATCCATATGGAAGAGAAACCAAAAGAGGATTGCGGTGAGGCGATAACAATAGTTAACAACAACGGTGTTCTTGTGAACGCAGTTGATTTGGTGAATGTGGAGGACCGATTTGGGGAGGAGTTGAAAAGGAGGACTCAAGGGTTGCAGACCGAGCCCCAATTGTTGGAATTCATGGGAAGGTTGGATGGAGAATGGGCGAGCCAAAGGAAGAGAAGGAGGATCGTGCAGGCTGGTGATTTTGGCGACTTTTTGCCCAGAGGATGGAAGATCATGCTTTCTCTCAAGAGAAGAGCTGGTCACGTGTGGATAATCTGTCGCCGTTACATAAGGTTTTCAATTTTCTTTATTTTAAAATATCTTTTAAGTAAACGCTCTTGCTTTCTCTCTTTTCTGATTTTGTTTCCCTTATACACTATACACAAGTTACATTGAGTTGAAAATTGATGCCCATAGTTTGTATCATTGCATTGAGCTTGCATAGATATAGAGTTGATTATTATGGAATATCTGTGTACCTTGTCAGTCATGGATATGCTCAGCGTCATTTATTCGTGTTAGAGCTCTTGATGCATTGCACTATCTTAAATGGGCTTCATCTATGACTTTTACAGTTCATTTGGGTGCACGAAACAGAACAGAATTGCAAGGACTATGGTAGGCATACATGAATGGGATATTATGGAATGCGTTCCTTTGTTTGAATAGTCTGCACTAGGCTTTGACTTTGTTTGGCTGTTTTGGGAGAAGGGAAGGAGTAGTTCATAAAGGAATCGAGGGGGCATTTTTTATTAAACTGTTCTATATATATATATTTTTTAAATGAATGGATGTTTAAGTAGTGTTGAGGAGGGACGACCAATGTTATGATTTTTAAAATAAGAATATATGTATGAAGAAGGCTATAAAGAGAAGAGACGAGGCAAGAAGATAATTGATCGGTTTTTTAATATAAATAAACCCCCATGCCCTTGCTTACACCAATTTGTGGCATAAGAAATTCTTGTCTATAGACTAGGGAAGTGTGGACTTGGGTCCCGTCTGCTTTATTACTAAATTTATTCTTTCCTTTATTGTTGTATGTCCAAATAATGGATCTTATGATTCCTTCTTTTGGTTAACATTTTTTTCATTCCGTTATTTTACTCCATCCATCAAAACAACCCACTATCAATAAGCTTCGATTAATTATATTGTGATAGGATAATTAAATAACACGGAGCCATGTTTTAATTTTATTGTTATCAGGTAGTCAAGATTGAAATCTTACCTAAGATCTATCAAGAAATCAAATGGTCAAGTTGTAGGGTGGGATTGAAGAGTGAAAGATCCTTCCTCTAAAGAAATATAACAATCAGAGCTTCACTTTTTATTTTTATAAAATTGACAAATAAGCATAATATCTCATTATGTAATGTGTATAAAGAAAACCATGTAAAATAAAAGGTAATGAGACTCAGAAGATAACAATAGTGTGGGCACCTTGCAACTATAAATAATAGTAAGAAATTGCTAAACAAGGCTAAAGAACATGCCAGTATTGTTATCACTACTCAACAGGTTCTTTCCCTTTTTATTACTTTTGGTTTAAAGTAAGGGCATTGGTGTTCATTTTTCATTCCGTTTCACTTTTCCTTTCTATTCAATCTATGTACCTAATGTGTCCTTTAGATCTAGGTTGAGATTTTACAAGATTTAGATATTACATAGGATTTGGGTCATTGGGGTTGTTTAAGAACATGAAATCTTAAGATTTAGAAATATAAATTATTAAAATTAATCATTCATTGCTAGAAGCATAATCATTCTAGAATTCATAGTTATGAAATTTTAAAATTAAATCATTCTTCAATTCTTCTTCATCAATGTCATCATTCCCTAATATATATATTTCAAAGGAAAAATTAAAAACCAGAAGTGTGCCAATATGGGCATTATTCTTCGCTTGCAACTGGAAACCTCCATGTTGATTTGGTAAATTAGACCACATTTTATGTGGTAAGCTAAGGCTATTTGCAATTCAACTAATTATAGCCTTTGAAAATTCATTTCTCATGGGTATGCTTCCCCCACTTTGCTTTGGTGATGATTTTTGTAAAAAGTTTCTCAAAGGATATTTAGCTTGGGGAAGTCACGTTTTGGAGTCTTTTCCTCGTGCTTACAAGCTGTCTTCTATACACCATCAGCCTATCTAAGACTAATAATTTCTTTAGAATTAGAGTAAGTTTAAAGCTGTTGTCTCTGTTCAGTTCACTACATTCATCTGTTTGTTCAATTCAACAGCTATGAATGGACGGATTTATCTCTAATGCCGTGTGGCATTTCAGTTTTTGGGATAGAAATATCAGCACTTTACTTCTTTTGTGGTTATAACTAGTTTTTATGATATTCTTATACATTTTAATTTGTTACCCTTCAGCCCTGATGGGCGACAGTTTGTGTCATGCAAAGAAGTTTCTTCGTACTTGCTTTCTTGTTTTGGACTTCAAGATATAAGCAATTTAGAATCCAGTCATACTGATGGAAGCTTGCAGTTTTTGGGTAAACTGGCGCCTGACAATGTAAGTCAATATTTTATGGAATTATATGGTTCAAAATTTTACAATATAAAAAGATGAATACACGAATATTTTTTTCGATCTCGCAGGGTGTTGGTTTGGTCCCTACAAGTGACATGAAGGCCATGAATGTTTCAAGTAATTTGCTTATTCCTAGCGCATCTGGATCCACTGATCATGCAAATCATCCCACCCTATCATCATCAATTGGAAGTGATGAGAAAAACAATTCTGGTGATGTCAATCAAGAACTGGTTCCAGGTACTAAACTAGGAGGAGATAGTGCAGCTTGTGGAATGTTTACTGACTTCAACCATGACAGAAGTATGTTTATCGATGAGCAACCTTTGCGGGCTAATCGGAATGATAAACCTGCCGTTCAGGGATGTTCTCCTGAGGATGATAAAGTTGGTAATGAAGCTAATGAGAAATTGGATGAGGTTAATGATGTTGCTTCCAGACCTGATGCTCCTTTGGATGTCAGAAATTTTTCCAATAATAAGAGTAATGGTGATTGTGAATTCATTGATGAAATAAATGCTGTCAAATGCTTGAAAAGTGGAATTGGTAATTTTGTTTATCAAGATGGAAATGCCAGATACCCTGAAACTATTTCTTGTGGAAATGCTCAACCATTTGTTTTCAAAAGCAGCGGATATGATCTTCCTGTAAGATTGGTGGACGACCTTGGGGAACAAATAGATTTTGGAAGTGGCCAGCTTCCTCTAAATTTTGAAGAGAAAAGGCGTGCTGCTGATGGATTGGTAGATGTGGATATTAGACATGAAAGTCCATTTGACAATGACATGTGGCTAACTAACTCAGGCAACTGTCACTCAGAAACTGAACACGTTTTGAACAATTTTAAACTTCCTGGTAGTTCAGAAGGCTTTTCAGTTGTCCATTCTCATATTGAGCTAAAAGATATTTCCACCAATAGTATGAACAGGAAAGATGTACTTGATATTGATCCTAATGTCAAAGTAACTAGAGATGATGATGATCATGCTCCTCATAATGAGGATGTTGTGACAAGCTTTGCACTGGAAATGAGTTCCTTGAAAGAGCAAAGCTTCGGTTGCAAAATTGACAGTTCATTTACCAGAAGCATTGAAAAAAATTTAGCAATGCCAGCTGGTGATGAGCCCCCTTCTGCTTTTAATAATAATTCAATTATGGTCTCCTCTGGCACCTTAGATACACTTAAAACTGTTGAAGTGATCTGCAAGAACCCTCAGTTAGACATTGTGTCCTGCAACAATGATGATGCAGTAGATGCATATAGTGCCTCAAGCATCATAATGGGAAGATCAGATGGCTGTGCATCGAATTCTTTGTGTAGCAGTATTCAAAATAAATTTGAGGAGCAAGGTCATGACGGAGTGGATAATGCTGATAATTTTTTCTTAACAAAGGCTACTAAGGGTGACCAAGTTGAAGTGCGTGAGAATGATGAGGCATTCCTAGCAATTAGCCACAACCAGATTGAGTCAGGTGTTGATGTGACAAGCAGTGCATGGAAGAGTTTCTAAACAAGCTATGGATGGATGGTAGTTTTGCAGAATGAACTGATTTCTGCAATCCTCTGCTTGTGTATTCTCGATTTACCAACAAGGATAATATCCTAGAAAAGGTAATCTTTCTATCTTAATTTACAGTAAGATTGTCTGGATAACTGCTGGAAATTTTTTGATGCACAAGAGCTGATGGATTTCTAGGAATTCATTTTTTAAGCGCATCTGTTGGAATTGATTATAAAATTTATGAAGATTGATTTTTTCTTCCAAGACTTGGCCATCATTATTATCATTTTGGGATCACCCTGTGGAAGTGCTGGCATTAAATAGTGGTAATAATTAATGTTTACAGTAGGCTTTGACCTACTAATCCTATGGTACTTTATCCCCTCTAAGGACAAATGATTTTCAAGTGCTTATTAATTATTGCTTATTGCTTAAGCATGCTATTAATTGTTCAATTCTAGAATACTATCGTTTTATTTACTTGAAAGTCTAATTGGAATGTAAACTGGTTTCTGTAATTAGATGCTCAGGTATTGAGAGCCAAGATTTTGAATGTGAGCAGAATAGTAAAACTTTTAAGACAAGATTCCTGTAACGGTTGTCTGGTCACTGGAGATATTGTTAAAATGTTCTAAATAGAGTAGTGTTATGTGGCAAAATTATGGAAATCATGTAATAGGTGGCAAAAAGGGAATATGCACCATGCAACTGGTTGTCTAGGAGAGTGAGAAACTAGAGAAGTCTGTTAGTGAGGGGGAAGACCACATGAATGACTCATGCACTGATGCTAATAGGAGTCTTGTCTTCATTGTATGGCTGTTGAACATGTATGAATATTGCATCGAATTTGTCTCCTCTGCCCCATCTGTGCACTTTTGCCATCTTTGGTATCAAAGAACGTTTCTGGCACCAGCACTGGTGTTTCCCCCCTACTATGACCAAAATACACTTGCTCTCAGGATTGTATTTGGGATCTTGAACTCGGTCTTGAGATGAATCAAGTTGAGATGAATGACCTCGAGCAATTGGTAGCGCATGGAGGCTCTTCTAGTTGATATGGCCACTAAACTTGTACAACCAGCTTGACAGGCCATCATGACCTGAACCCCGCGGATTCCAGCACAAACGGAGACTGACCACCAGCTATTTGTCTGCAAATCGATCCATATACCGGTGACAACTACAACATCGTTTCCCTACAAAGCTTTTTGGGCTTGAATTTTTGTAATTTGACGGTACTGATTTCCGTGGCTCGTGCATCTTGAAGGGAGTGCCCTCATCATTTTCCTTAAGAAAAGAAAGGTGTCAAAAAGTCAATTGTGATGGCTATTTTAGAAGTATGAGTGCATGCTTTGGCTATGCGTTAATAGTTGATGCCATATCTGAGTAGAAAAATTGAAGCAAGGAAATGGTTGCCTGAAGAACTGACCATGAATTGTGGCCTCAAGCTTTGACCTCGAGGATTTAGTATGATTGGTTAAGCCTTTTAGAGAGCTGAGTATTAAGAATCATATCAACCATTAAGATAGGCGTGGCACTGATTCATAATTCAATAGCTGAACATGATTAAACTATTGAAGTTGAACTACTCATATTAATTATGTACTATAAATAGGAAATATAAAAAAATTGATATTAAAAAATTAAAAGTAGGTAAACTTATTCTATAATTAATATAAATGCTTATTTTTCACCTCGTTTTATTAGTGTTTTCTTCAATATTTATTAAATTGAATACATATATGCATAAATTATAAGTAAAATGTTTAAATTGAAAAAAAAAAATTCAACATCCTAACGCAAATTGAATAATCATCTTGTATTCACCTCAATCAACTTGTTGCTACTATTACTTGATTTTTAATTAATTACAAATTGAAACCATCCGTTGAACCACAACTAAGTACAATAATTTTTTTTGTTACAAACTAAGTACAATAATTTTTTTTGGGTTACACTAAGTACAATAAATTGTTTCAATAGCTTAGATATAAATAGGGTTGCGTACCGGTTGGGTTGGCCTTGAACCCAAAATTTTAAACAGGCTAGACAACGGGTTGAGTTTCTAAATCTGCAGCTCTGCCCCAAATTGGGCATGACTCAGATAAGACCACATTCATTTTCGACCGGGTTTCCCAGCCCAACAGCTATGTTTCTTTTAATATTTGCTGTGAGCCTGTGAGTCAATGACAGAGACTCTTCATCCCTTGAACCGTAACTGTTTTGTTTTAGAAAATGTTCACAATTATTTGACATTTTAACAAGTTTAATATACATGAATTGCTAGTTTTAATTATATCATCATTTTTCATTAACTTCAATTATAGATTATTGGTGATAATTATAGATAGAATAGATAAAATAAATTGAGATCATATTTAAAAAAATAATTAACATATTAGTTATATCTTTTAATTTGTGCATTAAAATCTAAAATGATATGATAGATAAAAGGAATAGAGAAATATGGAAGAAGACCGTTCTTGGGAGAAATGGAAAGCATACTTTTCAGTTCGGGCAGTTTATGCTTGCATCAGCGGAGGGTGCAAGACCAGTTACTCGGATTGAGATAATGAAAGCATGATTCTTACCGCCACCCATAACTCCAATAGTATGCCCAATAATAAACAATCCATGACTAGGGGCAAAACTTTGTTTAACGGAGATGAGAGGTCATGGAAAAGCAAGGGGAAAAACTGATTAAAAATTATCAAAGGCCTATCAACAACAAAACAATAACCTAGCCCAAAATCACATTCACAAAGATTTAAGATGAATCTGTTCATTCAAATCCAGATCGAGGGCCAGCAAACCAGCCCTTAAAGCACAACCAGCAACTTTAGATATCAAAGAGCTAATCTCTCTTGGTTCTCAGTAGGAATCTACTCGAAGAACGGACAGAACAGGAAGTGTAACCAAAGAAGGAAATCCAGAAGATGAGAAACACAAAATCTGGATAAAGACGAGTCCCTCGGAGACTTTGGTAAATTGATTTATGCCTCCAGAACAAAGCCGTCAAGAAATCGATCTTAAGATCTCAGCCCTTGCAGCCGAAAGGAGAGGCTATTCACTTTCAAACTAAGCTAAGATACCAGTGTTATTTACTATTATTTACCACAAACACACACAAATCGAATTAATCGGCAAGCTAAGCTAAGACGTAAGGACCATACCCTGTTCATAGATGAGAAAATGGTAGCTCGGCGTGTGTGTACATATATAAAGGATATTTTTTTAGTTGCCACCCGGTTCACTGGAGCTTTGCCCCGACTATATCCAGATCCGATCGGCGTCGCGTACCTAGCTATTATGGGTGAGTCTTCTAACAGAGATTTTCTACATATGATTAGGTTCAAACTCGAGATCTCGTTTAAATGATACCAAGTTACTTATCATTCGGACTAATCGTTGATATATATAAAGGATATGAAACCCTAGAATTAGCCGATATTGACCTCTGCTACCGTGGGCTTCTCTTTCGGTGAGAGTGTGACTATATTCAATAAGTGGGCCTAAGTGTTGGCCCAAAACTTTGCATAATAGATTCTCTATCGATTTTTTTTAAATACTTTTGCAAGAAGTCATAACTTTCCCTTTATTTACCAACGAGGGTTAGTCCGAGTGGTAAGCAGCTCGGTATCGCTTAAGCGAGGTCTCGAGTTTGAGCCTTGGCGTACGCAAAAAATCCCCGTTGGGAGACTCACCCACCATAGCCAGGTGCGCGACGCGGGTCGGATCCGGATGTAGTCGGGGCAAAGCTTCGGTGAACCGGGTGGGCAACAAAAAAAAAATAATAACTTTCCCTTTATTTTCATCCAAAAAAAAAAAAAAGGAAATTAAAACCCCCTCTTGGTTTATACAAAAATACGATATTGTTATTCTTTTTGACAACATATTTTTTTTCGTCATGTACATTTCAAGCATTGCATAAAAATTTATCAATTATTAGACTAAATATAATATATCTTTTTATTCATTATATTTTGAAAAATATTTAACAGCTATTGTTTTAATTTGTAACTATATTGATATCTAGATACATTGTACATATATCATAGTATATTAATCATTATTGTTTTACGTATAAAACAAGCATGACGATAATCAACCCATCCAAAGCACTCCAGCCACGACTCTGGAACCACACCCCGGGGGCCCCAAAAAAAACCAATGGGAATTGTTATTCAGAAGACATGGGTACAAAATATTTTTTTTTTCTTAAAAAAAAAAATCTTTTGTACTCTCATCATCTACCATCTCTTTGCACCAAGATAAGGAGTGATTAAATATGCGAAAATCACCAAGTCATGAGATGACCTAGCTAAAATATTAGCACACCGATTTTCTTCTCTATACAAAATACTAGTTAACTTTGCCACTCTTTAGCTAAGACTCCCTCCCATACTGCAACATAGAGAATAATCAAATATCCATGTATTTTCCATTTCAATTTCAAATCAACCTCCAAACAAACTTTGTATAAAGTCAATCCCCATAAGACGCATATTCTTTATCTACACAGAGCCCACTGGTCACTTATGCAGAATAAACGAACAAAATATACAGCAGATTCCCATTAACCTTCAAAGAAAGAAATCAAACAATCTCAAACCCTACAACCTCATCAAGCAGGTAGTTTTACAGCTCAACAAACCCTTGCTAACTTTTTCTTCGGCGGGTTGCTGCTTCAGAAGAATTCAGTCAAGGCTAACACAACTGAGTATGTAGTGTGTGCGAGTCTTATATACGTTGTTTAGTCGAATTCATAAATTGGCAAGCCCTGCAAAGATAACCTTATTTCTTTTGTATAAACTGCACCCAGCAAGAAACATGGTTTAAAAGATGTCATCCCCTAAACCTAACCACAACACAAGATATGTCATCTTTACTGTCTCTTTTCAATGCTTCAGCCGTTAATTGCTTAGCTGCTTTCTGTGGGTCTTTCATCCTTCTTGCAATATCAACCGCCTCTTGATTAGACATAACCTGTTGTATAGTAAAAAAATTAAATACAATATATATTTAAACAAGCATAGACTTTTGTAATTGGTAACAATTGTTTGAGCTGCAATAATTCACCTTCCAAAGTCCATCACTTGCCAGGATTAAAATATCAATATCAGAATTTATAGCAGTGTTCCGTACATCAGGGTCTGACCGCAAATGTGACTTGAGGCTTTTGTCTCCAAATGCGCGTGATACAGCCAACTGTCCATTTACTCTAGGCACATCACCTGAGATGCAGCAGATTTCATCATAAATGGTAGGGTTTCATAGCTCTTTGCGGTCATACTCTCATCATAGAAATAATATATTTACAACCTAAGCATGCAATAACAGTACATTCCTACGCTAGAACCATCAATTTTGTTTTTGTTAATTTTAGGTTACTTTAACATCAGTTCTTTCATCACCAGCTGCTCAAGCTTATCATTGGCAATGAATCTCAATAGATCACCACCGACAGCACATACTTACAGTTTTGCACCATTACCAAAAAGCCCCTGATTTTGTAATCATAGGAATTCTGTAAAATAAAGAAAAGGAACAATTCCACTATACGGTATTTCATCTTAAGGATTGACGATTTGTATGCAAGCATCCAGACAAAATATAGAATCGTTCTTGTGGCAAGTTCATGGAATCTTGTTCGACAGACACATAATTAGTCAGGCTTCTGTCCATCTACAATCTTAAATTAGGCCAAGTACAAAGGCCATTCGAGTATTTGGCACACTTAACCAAGCCATCACACACTCACATCGTTCTGACACTCTTAAATTGAAGATTATTCAAACTAATCTTTAACTCTTGAGTTGCAGCACAAGTCACTGGACAACAAAATTTTAGAGCTGAAATTTTCCATTTGCCTTTTTTTTCCAACCAAGGTTCCAGGCCACAGGCCAAAACCTCACGGCACCTAATTCATACTAGGAAACTACTGTCGACTGAAAAACATAGTAAAACACCATGAAAGCCCAGGCAAAAACAAAACAACATCATGAATATCATGACCTACACCATATTGAGGACTCAAGGACATCAGGAGGGTCGTTTAGCCCTTACTGGACACAAGTGTGTCTACTTGCATCAGATGTACTGTTCTTATATCTTTGAAGTCGAGTGTCTCTATAAAAGGAACTTGGTGAAAAACATTCTAGCAACTGAAAAATGTTTCACTGTGATAAAGGTTGGAAAACGAATATTGGAGCTGTGATAAAGAAATGGGGCAAGAACTCTCCTGGATACGTGGTTGGAGCTCCAGCCCAAAAAAAAAAGCAACTAGCTATTGAAGGCTTACTCTTAAATCAAACTAAGCTCCAATACCATGTTAATCAAGAAAAAGAATGATAGAAGAATTTGAATGGGATTGCCAATTTAATAAGTCAGGCTCTCCCATGCTCATCTGTAACAAGTCATGTCAAATACAAGGATAGGACAACTAGTGCAAGCCCAGCCTACAAGTAGTCAGCACACTTGTTTTAAACTACTCGACATAGTCACACTATTCTAACACTTTGGAAAGGTGGCTACAGTTAGACGAAAGAACCTCTCAAGAAATTGGCACCTGGAGGCACAGAAACCAGAAATTGAAATAATTGTAGCTTAAGTACCTGGTAAGTTGGAGACAAAACCGCCTTTATTCTCAATGCTGCCTCGTTCTGTGTTGGGTTCATGGTCTATAGTCATTTGCACAGCATGACCTTTTCTTGAAAGAACTGCTCGTGAATCTCCAACATTAGCTATCCACAACCTTTGGCCATTGATCAATATTGCAGTTACAGCAGTTGACCCACCACGCCCCAAATCCGAACTATTTGCAAGAATTGCCTGATCCGTTCGCTCATAAGCTTTTGAGATGGATCCAGTGGGGTCTTGCCAGAATTCGTCCTAAATATTACATTAAGTATGAAAACTTTTAACCTTATCAATCTAATATATAACAAAATTAGCATAGAAGGTGGGAAGAACCCACCTCCTTTATGATATTGGTAAGCAGATGTTTCTGTAAGTAGGCAGGTACGCGGTCTCCTAAATGGCCGTCATAAATGGCAAACAACCCTAACTCTTTTCCCTGAATCTGCACAAACTTGGCAACATGATAATCCTCCATTGGGTGATCAGCTCTCCCTTTGACTAGGCAAAAACCATACTTTATTGATCCTTCATTATTTTTCCCCTTACCAGTGCTTGATGAAGAACGTGAAGCTACAAGCTGTAAAGAAATAAAAAATAATCAGAAAAAAGTCCTGCAAGTCTAGGGACAGAGATATTTATGCGAGGAGAAATATTTGATTTCATTTCCTAACCAATCCAGAATAAATAACCAGTTAGAATTCCCTGCCAGGAAAACGGCACCTTCAGATTTCTAAAAGCATTACGTGGAGGTCCTGTAAATAAATAACCCAAAACAGAATGTTTCCGCAAAAAAATTGCAAATTGGAAACTTCCTAGTGATTCTCAAATAAGTTCTAACTTGATAAGTATTCAATTAAACCATTCAACCTCCCCTTGAGGCAAATTTCAAATATATCATAAGCTGTAGAACCAAGAAAACGCTAGCATTCAGTAACAAAATAAATTTTACTAAGCATGTGATGCATGAAAATGCTAAAACAATTACGAGACACTCGAAAATTATGTCCCATTTCAAACACGATGATGACTAAATAAACCATTACCACATAATTCACATCTCAGAATTCGAATTTCAAGCTTTCACCAAAACTGGTGACCAATAACAAGTAAGAATATAGACATGGATATTCAAATTAATCATCACTCTACCAAAAATCAAATTTCTTTTCGAGGCTCAAAGCACAGAACGCAGTGCTTAAAGTAGGAGCATCAGAGAAAGAGACAAGTCGGGAAGATATTGCATTTTTACCTGAGAGTAGGAAGACTTAAAACAGCATAATTTATCCATGAAAAAAGCTGAAAAACTTGTTCAAATTTTCAACTAGTTGTCAACATAGACCACTTGATGGACAGCTTGAATTAAAATTTCGAAGCAAACCCACCTGCCGCAGTCACAAACTTCCTCCAGAATCACGAGCTGTACAATCAAAAACCGAAAGCCGGTCGATATAAAGAAGGTAGACGAAAACCTTCGAAAAGCAACCCTAAAACCCCAGATAGACACACACCGCGACAAAATCCAAAAACAAGGGAGATACAAATCAGTATTAGAGAAATTCATCTTACGGGTCCAATCAAAATTTAGAGAATGTTTCGACTGTGTCTTCCTTATTTGGATAGTTCATGCTCTTTCTTTTACTCTTTCCCCTCCTAATCAGTTGGCACATGAAATTAATTAAACGCGTGATATTCAATAACCATGGAAAAGGGGCAAAACATTTGCAAACTTTTCTTCAACACAATTGATAAGAAGAAATATCGTGAGTGGAACCTGCGGACGCAATGCTCTGTTACATGAAACCGTTTACGGAGTCTTCCGGAGTCTTTGACAAAAACAAGAAAATAAGTTGCCTCGCGTTCTTAAACCAAATTTTGAAAATAAAGCACAAGTGGGTTGATGTAGGAGTGTGTGCGTAGAGGTAGAACCCAAAAATAAATGAACTTGCCCCAACCATGGATTTTTATTGAGTACTTCTGTATAAGGTCCAATATGAGTGCATCACTTCTGAAAAAACAATACAATTTCCTAAAATTGTTATGTTCGATATTAATACTGATGTTGATGATTATACTGATAATACTACCATAATTACAAGTTTTGAGCTTGAGAAGCTCCCAGCTCATGGAAACATCTATGTATCATCATCCTCTAAAAAAAATGATATCTTTATAAAACAACCTCAACTTTTCAGGTATTCCTACAAAAAAAAACTATATTTCTATTTTACTGTATTAATTAGTTGGTCAGAAAAGTCTGTTCTGAAGCTTGGCCACCAAAGTTATCTGTACTTAGAAGTAAAAGGAAAAGGTTAGGTCGGTAGCCCCGCGAGTGTTTGGTTTTGGGTATTTGTATCTTCTGGCGTCTCATGAGATGCTATTTTGCAGATTGCAATGTTCATGAGACATTTAATTATCTTGGATATTTAAAATCATTCATTAAACGCTAATTAAAGAAGAATATAGAGGAAGTTGCCAGTGAACTCTTATGTTGCATGAAGAATAGAGTAACATCTTGACTTTATTATCTCGAGCACCTTGCAGGAATTGCAGGATATAACAGTTTTAAATCATTATATTCAGCAACAAACAAATTAAAGAACAGAGAAACACGTACGAATTGAGACATAGTAGCTTGTGAAGCAGATGTCGGATCATTCTTGGGTTGGTGGCTTCTTAAAATCCAAGCCTTTAATAGGATAACACGGTGGTGTCTGGCAATATACAATTAAATAGCCTCGTAAATGTCTGAAAGGCATCATTTTACAAAATAAAGTTTGAATAATAGGGTGAAGCCACTAGCTATTAGGGCAGCGACCATCCATGGCTAAGAAATGCACAATCAAATAAATGAATAATAGAAAAGGACACAACGTTGTGGTGCCTCATGGAGGGGTTGAAGCAAGTTTACAGGGAATAATGGAGCCATCGAGACCATGAGAAGATTGACCACAACTTGAATTGGTCAATAATTTGGACTCCTCACACGTTACTTGCATGAGAAGGATACTCAGCCCCCTTCCTTCGATACAAATGTGATGTGATTGGTCCAAATAAGATTTTTATTAGTACGGGGCATTTTAGGAGGAAGACCCTTTCTCATTTTGCATCTTAAAACCTTTGAACAAGTCAAAACCGTCCACGTCTTCCATCCCTAACATCAACTATACTAACGCATAGGACATGAAATTGAAAAATACTATTTTAACTTCTAACATGGTGAGTAAATAAACTATTCTTTTCAAATAATTGTGTTGTCATGTTGCTCTTTTATTCTGTCCTTGTCTAACATTTCATATCTTGATTGATTTATAGATGGCGAGGGCATGGACAGTTTCACAATAATTTTAAATTAACGCAAAATATCTATTCTATTTGTCAAATTGCAGAGACCAAATATATACTTTTCAGTAATTAAAATGATAACAGACATAAAACAAAATACAGAGTATGTTATTTGTTAGAAATAAGAGTATGCAAATTAAGTTTGAATCTGATGTTAATATGTTTAGTCATATGTGTGAGTGCTTAAATTGATTACAAAAAAATATCCCCAATGGTGAAATTTTTAAGCATCAAAATCATATCTAAGACTTGAGCAGCGTCACTTATAAAATTTTATCAGTCATAAATATAAAATATAATTAATTAATTTATAAATATTATAAAAAATAATTTAGTTATTGTTTATTATTATATAAAAATGTGTGTTATTTTTTTTTAAATATCCCTCGCTATTGTTAAATATGAGAGACAAAAAGAGTAGAAAAATAGAAATTAACAAGGATAAATTAAGAAATAAAATTAAATAAAGGGGAAAAAAAGATTGAGATCACATGCTAAGGATCAAAATAAATCTCTCAATTAAGTTTTATTATAGTTTAGAACTAAGGGAGTAGTGTAACATTATTTATGCCCTTTATTATGAATATAATTTTATTTCTTTTATTAGTTTATTCGTACTAATTAATTTTAGATTCAACGCTAACTAGTATATGATTGATTGGGAAGTAAACAAATTCTCGATTTATTATTTATGCCTTCATTTCAACTGATAATTAATTTAATCATTAGTTGTCAAATAAATATACAGAATATTTTTTTGAGAACTAACGAGCCGTTAGTGTCCGCTGTGAAGTCTGTGGGGGCACGCAATGGGAACTATTACTGCCTGCCGAGTTGTTCGAGAAAGTGTTTAATGCCGGTTATTCCTTTTCCTCGACCTCGAGGGGGTTTGCCACGCGTTACCTTAATTAGCATTATTAAGTATATTACTCAAGATGAACACTACAGGGTCATCAAGCTATAACTTTTAAAGACTTACTATTTGCTACCAACACACTCTCGAATCAATGTCTGCTAAATTTGGATACCCGCATCTCTCCCTCTTTTGCCTTCTTGGTTCATTTAAAGGACTTCTCAGATCCACAAATCGTCTTCTTGGTTAAGTATCTGGACAATAAACATGTATTTTTTCATCAAGTTTCTTGTGTGTGTGTGTGTGTGTGGGTATAAAAATATAAATGAAGCGTGATTAGTAACTAATAATAGCTTGAAGCCTCGATTATAAATTGACGAGCATAAACCTCAGTTTATTGAGGGATAAACATCCAATAATCGCTCAAGCTGCACATATTTTACAAGCAGAAGGAGCTGCAGATGATCTGCCTGCATGAATTGAAAATTTTATATACATTTGACGTCAGCCGTTCATCACGTCAAGACTGGTAAAAGGAGTAGGAAATGAACACAGCAGATGCCTGTCCAATGAGGCTTCATCATCCCAGTTTCCCCCAACATCAGCCGCAACAGAATTCTCCAACTCTGCTTATATTTGATATGGACTACCTGATACCAAAATATTAATTATAGTAATGTATCATGTAACAACAGAAGCCAACCAAGGAACAAAAAGAAGAAAAAGATACACAAGGAAAAAATATAACGAAGAGTGCAAAATAAAGAGAGGTGGAGGCTGAAGATGAATGGATGCAGGTATCCATGAAAAGAAGATCCTCAAATGGTTAGGACATAAAAGCCTAGTAAGTTGAAATGAATTGTTTAGTGGGCGCAGTATAAGATTAGATAGAACTTAGTAATTACCCAGTCTGAGGTAGCCGCCTCCAATTCATAAGTGGGTGAGATTGAGGATGGCTCTGCAAGTAAGATGAACTAGCTCCTCTGCCATTTTCATCTCCTACAATTTGCTCTGAGTAACTAGAAGCTTAAGGAGACCATACTGGAACTACACCTCCGTCCCTTCCTCTCCTACTATTACTTGAAGATTCTGCTGTCGAATCTTCAGCTGCATTTCTCAGTTCCAAGGCGGTATTCTGTACTTGGCTATTTCCTTGAACAGCCTGCAACATCCGTTGGTTCAATGTTTCTCTTGCCCTTGCATTTTGATGTACATTTACGTTGATTGGCACTTCAGCCCTGCTATCTACTGTCGTGTTTCGAAGATCTGAAGAAGTTTCTTCATCTTCCACTCTCGAAAGGGAGGAAGTGATGCTTGGGACCATCTGATCCTGGTAGGGGCGAGCAATAGGAGGGGGCATGTGTCTAACAGGTTCACGACTTTCCTCCACTTGTATGTCTTGAGGAAAGGTAATAGGGGTTGTTTCAAAGGAGTCTCCAAGTCCTTCTTCAGTTCCATTTTCAATGGCGGCTCTTGAAGCTGCTTCTTGTTGCCACATTACTGTTATTGCTTCTTCCAATCTGGCTTTTGCAGCATCTATTCCAACAATAGGAAGAGGGTAATTTGACCCCAGTTCAATTCCAGCAGCTTGTAGCATGGGTTCTGGTGCGTTCCATGGGTGATGAATCCATTCGGTGGGTATTCTGGCAAGTTCTGGAAGCCAACGTCGTACATATTCTCCATTTGGATCAAACTTGTATCCCTGAAACTGCAAAAATCCAATAACTGATTTGAGTATATCTATGGCTAGAAACATGTTAATAGTATACAGGACTGTAGACTGTAGAGATCGAAAATTTTAATACCAATGTTCACAATCACTATCTCAACGTTCAGTCCAGTTGTAACATACAGAACAAGACAAGTAAATCAGCAAAAAAATGAAATAAAATAAATTATCATACTTATTGTTGATTAAGCATATAATTATTGACCTAAATTCATTGTTCATCTCAAGAATCAACATTGTAGTAAGATAACCATCTAAATTTAGTTTAAGCAGTCTAGATTTGAAACTTGTTATTTTTAAGTTTTTAAATTAAAAAGCCATTCTTTTCGGGTTTATATATTAAAAAAATGACTTTAAGGTATTTTAATAGGAAAAATCAGAGGGCAAACGAAGGCACAAGAGCATTTTGATATTTTTATGCCAAGAGGAGAATAAAAAACTCTGTTCTCAGATGGCGAGGCACTTAGCACATAAACCCAAAAGAAGGCTAGCTGAGTCAAAAAAACAGAAAAAGGCATCACAGCACTTATCCCTTCGCATACTTTAAAGAACCCCAAATAACTGAAATTAGATCCGGGTCAATACAATACAAAAAGTTATTAGAAATAAATGCATTGCTCATAACCATCTATAACAGGATTATGCAACTGAACATATGGTATCCAGACTAGGAAATAAAAGACATGAACCTGCAATTAGTTTATGTAGGTTGTACGCAAAATTAAGTGCACCTGTGGGTTATCTATTTGGTCAAATGGACGGCCATCAGGGAGAGAACCAGATATGTACTGCCAACCAAGAGCATCACTCTCAAGATCTGCATCTAAGAGAGTGTCCCAGAAATACTTCATTCCCCATCTCCAGGGAAGTTGCAGAACCTTCACAAAGAAACTGGAAACAACAACACGTATTCGATCATGCAGCCAACCAGTAGCCCACAACTCTCTCATCCCAGCATCCACTAAGGGGTACCCAGTTCGTCCTTGTCTCCATGCTTTAAAGTAGCTTTCATTTACGACCCATGGGAAGAACCTGAGATGGCCTAGAAGAGGCCTTTCATGGCTATAGGAATGGTTGAAACTGATGTACCTTGAATACTCTCTCAGACCAATAGACTTGAGAAACAGGTTGACACTTTCTTCACCAGCCTTGTTCCCTTCATTTTTCCATAAAACTTGCTTAATCCGGACCAGATGGAAGACCTTTTTCACACTCACCTCTCCAAAGTGCAAATGTGGGGAAAGAAATGAGGTTGTGGCACTGTCAGCTTTCCTGCGATTTTTTGAGTACTCAATCAATGGACCATTTATGAATGTGGTTAAAGCCTTGTCGGCATTGCTCCATCCAGGTGACCATGCTCGGGCAAGAAGTGCATTGCTTGCCTTCTCTGATTCATCTTCAAACACTAGTGTATCAGAAGAGAACCTCGATACATCACCTGAAAGAAATTAAAGTGGAGAAAAAGAGCTAAATGAAATCAAGTTTGATCATTCAAATATCAAAAGCCAAGTGTGGTGATGGCAAGTGTCAGTTTTAACATTCACAAGCCAGAATTAGATAACTCCTCAAAAGAAAATTGCTTGAATCTAACAAGTGCCCAACAGTAGACTTCGCAAGATGAACCTTCCGTTTGTCAGTGTTAGAACTTCAATGAACTCCATCTTGTAGAAAAATATGCTTTTACTTTTGCACTGCTTTGCTACCTGTTGTATAACAAGCAGTTCAAACACAACTTGTGCGTATGCTCCCCAAATCAATTCATTTTTAGTTCCAGAGACCAAAATCCGTTGCCATACCACTTGACCACACCTTATTTCTATTTCTATTAAAATTGAGTAATTGCTCAATACAACATCTACATCTTTTTTATATTATTAAAAAAATTGAAATTCTATAAATAAAAACGTGATTTGGTTTAATTAAGCATAAACTAACAATTCGCATAACGACTGTACAGTTTAATCAAAGAAAGTTTAGAAGAGAACTGAAGTAGAGGAAAGAAATGATGAAGAAAGGTAGACCTGCAACAATTCTTCCAGGAGGGAGAAGAGGTGCCTCTGGGTCATAAGGCATGCTGAGGCATCTTCCCCAAAAAGCAGAAAAAGTTGTGAATGGCTGGCCATGTGCATCATTCACATCCCATGGTTCATACAGTAAATCTGCATTAAAGGAACGTACGGCTATGCCTTGAGCAGTCAGCACCTCCTTCGCCCGGCGATCCCTGATAAGTGACAGGGGATCTAAAATGCAGAAAATTACAAGCAAATATTTAGGCACAACTTTTTCTCCTAAATTGGGCGTGATTTAGAATTTGATCAATTCAAGCAAAATATCATATGATGAAGCCAAGATACGAACTTAACTTTTCCTTTGAAATGATCAAAAAGCAAATCTGAAAAGATGGAGATGATAAAGGGGCTCATATGAAAGAAGTCATCAGAGACTACCCCAATACAAAGGGATGATTAACCATAGAACGCTAAAAACTAGTATACCTGATTAAAAACACAACTCGGACAAAGTTTTCCAAACAGTAACAGAAGAAAAAAAAATCAATTTATAGAATCAAGGACTTTGCAATCCCATATGACGCCTTGGCCATTCAGCAGTAAACCCAACAAGATATGGGCATTCCCACATCAACAGATAAATTGAATAAAACAAAAAGGAATTAGACGGCAACCAGAAGAGGAAGAAATAAGAACATACCATATAAGTGGTTAAAAAGGAGTTGCGAGGCTCCAGTGGAATTGATAACCTCCAGGAGAGAAGAAACACTATCAGTGGATCGCTTGGTGACAAGAGAAATGCCAAGATTACGCAAAGAAGAATCAAGAAGAGACAAACTTTGTCTGAGCCACCACCTAGAAACCCTTCCCGGCTGGTATTGACCCTCTTCTTCAGGCGCCCATATAAAAACTGCCACCACAGCTCCTGCTCTCATTCCCGCCGCCAGTGCCGAATTATCCTCCAACCTCAGATCTCTTCTGAACCACACTATGCTACATCCCCCACCAGCCATTTCCATAAACAACAGATTTATCACCTCGCAACCTGAGCGAATCCAACCTTATTCATACACGCCTTCCTTATCAGCTATACGTACGGTATCACTATTTACCCCCTCTCTATGCGAGTCACGAGCCAACATACCAAGAAATTATTACTCTTCTATTTTCTTTTTTGTTTAATGATGGAGATTTTAATCCAGACAGAGAGAGAGAGGCAAATCTGATATTTGAGTTGGTTATTTTTGGCACTTTGCTTTACTTCTATAACTCTTCCAGTTTCTCCCATTTAATCATTTTCCGACTTTTTGCTGCAGGAATGAAATTCTTTTCCCAAAAATTCGTAATTTGGTCCTTTCACACACCCTAGTGGTTGTTAAAAGCCTGAGAGGGGGGAGAGAGAGAGAGATGGAACTAGGAGCCAGCCAAAGTCAGGGAAGAGGACTGGTTAGCCCAGTGGGGATGCTATGTATGAATTGACAGGCGAATTGTAGCCACAACTTTTCTTCTTGAGAATTTTTTTGAGGGAAAAAAATTTCATTCTTTTTTCTTTCCAACTGAGAAGTCACCAGTGTTCAGACCTTGGGGTGGTATTGATGGAGTTTTAACAGTTGCATTGAAGATTGAACCGCCTGATTTTGAGGTTTTATCAACCAATTTCTCCGCTGTCACACTACGATCGTCTTTCGGTGCTCTACGAATCTTATCTTAATTCGTACATGCAAATATAGCTCTTGTGGGTGTGTGCCCGGAAGAGGGGGAGAGAGAGGGAGACGATTCTTTCTCGAAATCCCATGTGACGACCTTCCAATTCCAACGCTGTCAAACTACCTAGTCATTAGAAAAAAGGTACTATTACTACGTAATGTTGGCCTTGGCCAAACGGAAAAACAGGAGAGAGAAAAGTTAAGTAGGTAAACTTAAATTTATATTTTCTTTAGTTAAAAAAAAGTGTGAAATTTATTCTTAATTGCCGATCCTTGCATGTTGACTTTAATCTCTGGCCTTTTCTTTTTTTAAGTCAAAACGTTATTTGCACTGTAGGTTCTCAAATCTCAAGCTTCCCTCACGTAATTACTAGAAAAATGCATCACTGTTTCTAAAATGTAGGCATTAAGTTTGAAATTGTAAGAATCACAAAATATCCACAAATAAACATTAAGCATGAACAGGGAAGGAAAAAGGTTGCCCCCACACAATTCTGTAAACAGGTTTAATGACGATTTGTTGGAGGCAGAAGTAGATATATAATATTCCTACATGTACGTACGGGATCACTAATTGTCCCAGGGAACACAGGTTGACTAGAAAAGGTCTATTTGAAGGGGGCCTGGATATCATTTAATAAATGGGCATCTGATTCTGGGGTCACTTTCTATATAGCTATTTGAGGTGGAGGGGCATTCCATTAATTTTGAATTTCTTTAGGGCAAAGAAATATATCCCAACGAGGGAAAAAGCCAGCGTGGACGATAGGCGCGGGCGCCTACTCGCGTCTTTTTCTATATGCTTCACGAATCTTAGATTCCATTCATGCGTCGCTGTTGCAAAACTCATTTTTCTCATATATGTGGGGCCTCATGCTCATGCTCATCCTCCCTCATTTATCACGCCATCTTTGAAATTCCAAATTTCGGATATGATATAATTATCCCTTTTAGACCCTAGTCATGTTTTAATTAAGTTTCGTGCGTGCGAGAGGATTTCAAAATGGATAATACCTAACAATTTTGGAAATGATTTAAGAAATTTACTACAATAGTTTTGTGCTCTTTTTTGCCCAAATCACAACAAAAGGCCTTTCTATAATTCTTTATTTGCTTCCCTTTTTAACAGCCCCTGCTTTTGTAACCCAAACATCCGATGGTTGAGATAAATAACTTAGCGCCTTATTCAATGATTCTTATCCCCTACCGACTGCAAGCAAACAGTACCTAAGTGTACTGCAGATAACGTGTAGATTAATGTGGGTTATGATCTGATTGTCATGGCCCGTTTATGACTGACTTTGCCATACGACGTAGTGTATGTATATTCTATATTCCAATTTTATTACGTGTTTGGATCTCATAGGACCTGCACTTTGAATTATTTCTATATTCCATTAGATTAGATGGCCCATAGCTACAAACCAAGAAACTATCCTATGTAACTTGGACTCATAGAAAGGGATAGATATATTATTATTTAAAATGTGTTTGATTTTTAAGGAGTACTATTTTATTGTAATTTTTATCACGGTACTTGAAGAGGTATCCTAACTCCTAGGTACCTAAATTTATATCTGAGGGTAATAGACAGCTCACCCTACCCGATATTAGTATTATCTAGAAAGAAAAAGATTTCGCCTTATTCTTAGATCGTGGGTAAACCTAAATCTTTTCTAAAATGTTTGTAACAAAAAAAGAAAAAACAACCCACGTGTCTCCTTCAGCGATTGGAATTACAATGGACGGAGAGACTGAGCAAGGGCAATAAAACATCAATTTTACTTAAGTACCTTCAACACATTAATGAGCTTGAGGCTGTTCCAACTTCCAAGTGCCAATTTCCTTGCATTAGGCAGTTCTTGAAATCCAAAAGGAGATTCTGATCCCATCTAAATTTATCAGGTGGCAGAAGAAAAGTTGGCAGATTCTTATCAAATTCATTTCACGGGGATTGATATATGAGTTGAAAAACAAACACCATGGTTAGACAAGGCTGAGATCGAGCATAAGGAAGAGTAGCAGATTTCAAGGAAGAAGTGGAAAAGGATAATAATAGAGAAATGGGGAACGTGTCAAGGGTAAGACTGGTCCATGAAGTTCTGTATGTAGTTCGTACATTAGCTGCAATAAAGGTCCCAAACAAACATGGTCTCTATCAAGCTTCGGTGACTATTTTGTCAAACACTGCTTGAGATAATCAGTCTCTTTCCACGCTATTTCATATCTCGATTTGAGATTAATTATTTTAGAGAAAGACAGAGACAGGACCTCCTCTGCAATCGAATAATGAAAATGGAATAGACCAGTGACTCTAGAACAAAAGTCAGGAGTTTCAAAATTTAGAGCAGAGTCTCACAATGAAAAGGATCTATTCAAACGTACAAAAAATAAATAAACCGTTACTAGTATCAGAATTGATACAAGTTTTTCTGTATATAAAAGAGATGGAGAATTTCTTATACAGATATTACATAGCATATAATATAAATGTAACGTGCTTAAAAATAATATATCTGCCTTGATAATAAAACGATGAGCACAAACCTGAGTTTATTAGAAGGGTAAAGATCTTATAACGTTTCTTTCCCTAGACAATATAAAATATACAGATGGCCTACACATATTGTACAATTACTGGAAGTCAGCCGTTAATCATGTCAATTCTGGCAAAATGGGAAGGATAAGAACAGGTCCAATAAGATTTCACCGTCCCAATTTCCCACAAGATGAGCTGAGACTGCACTCTCAACCTCTGCTTTTACTCTGCCTATTTAGAGGTGGATCACCTGTTACCGGAATATTGATTATATTAATGCAACAATAATTGGTCAAAAAATCCAGGAATAGGTTGACCATTCTATCTTCGTTTTTAAAATCTTCAAATGGTTCGGACTTCATACAGAAAACCTTGGTAGGTTGTAACAAAGTAGTTTTTTAGGGCAGTAGAAAGTACATAGTACTCATCAATCTTTCAAGGGGTTTTGAAAATCTTACCCGGTCTGGCGTAGCCCCCTTCCAGTTCATGAGTTGGTGAGACTGAGGATGCGTCTGTAAGTAAGATTAACTAGCCCTATACCATTATACCATTTTCATCTCCTACAAAATTGATCTGAGTAACTAGATGCTGGAGGAGACCATACAGGAACTACACCTCCATCTCTCTTACTACTATTACTTGAAGATTCTGCCGTAGAATCTTCAGCTGCATTTCTTAGTCTAGTTACACCATTCTGTATTTGAGTATTCCTGGAAGCAAACTGCAAAGGCCCTTGGTTCAAAGTCTCTCTTGCATTCTGTTTGTGCATTTACATTAATTGGCACTTCAGCTCTGCTATCCCCTGTTGAGTTTCGAAGATCTGAAGAAGCTTCTTCGTCTTTCACCCTCAATTGGGAAGTGATGCTTGGGACCATCTGATCCTCATAGGACCGGGCAACAGAAAGGGGGTTGTTCCTAACAGGATCATGACTTTCCTCCATTTTTATGTCCCGAGGAAATGCAATAGGGGCCGATTCAGAGGAGTCTCCAAGCCCTTCCTCAGTTCCATTTTCAATTGCGGCTCTTGAAGCTGCTTCTTGTTGCCACATTTGTAATAGTGCTTCTTCCAATCGGGTTTTTGCTGCATCTATTCCCACAATAGGAAAAAGATAATTGTACCCTAATTCAATTCAAGCCGCTTGAAGTACAGACTCTGGTGCATTCCATCGGTGATGATTCCATTCAGTTGGTAATCTAGAAAGTACTGAAAGCCATCGTCGTACATATTCTCCATTTGGATCAAACTTGTATCCCTTAAACTATAAAATCCAATTATTTAAATGAGTATTTCTGTCATCTGCCACTTGGAATTAAGCATTCTTATAGGTGATAGTAGTGCATGAATTGAAATCGTTGGTATCCATGTTTAAAATCACAATCTCAAAGCTCTGTCCAGTTAAGGAACACAACAATATGAAAGGCTGAAATTTTTCTTTTGGGAAATGAAAAAAACCTAAGCATGCAAACAGTTACATGAAAGCAAGCTTACCTGTGGGCTATCTTTCGGTCAAATTCACGGCCATCAGGGATTGTACCTGATATGTA
Organism: Leucaena leucocephala; assembly: GCA_037074615.1. Taxonomy (NCBI): domain Eukaryota; kingdom Viridiplantae; phylum Streptophyta; class Magnoliopsida; order Fabales; family Fabaceae; genus Leucaena; species Leucaena leucocephala. Next base: position 2,234,400 of record CM073540.1, on the reverse strand, counting down.
CTTCCAACCAAGAGAGTCGCTCTCAAGATCTGCATCCAGGAGCGTATCCCAAAAATATTTCATTCCCCATCTCCAGGGAAGCTGTAGAACCTTCAAAAAGAAACTAGAAACGACAACATGTATCCGATCATGCAGCCAACCAGTGGCCCACAACTCTCTCATCCCAGCATCCACCAAGGGGGTACCTGTTATGTAATTGTAGAAAGAAAAGGGAAATCGAGAAGAATAGAAAGAGAATAGAAGAGAAACTGAAATTATACTGAATACTCAAGGGTTCACATCATAATCAAAACATATCCTCATAAGACTGATGATTACCCTTATTTATAAGTGATGGGTAATCCTAATCCTAATTAAATATCTAATACTAATATATCATAATATCTAATCATGATATATATTATAATATCTAATCCTAATCCTATTTAAATATCTAATACTAATATATCATAATATGTAATCATGATATATATTACTAATATTGTAGAATATCTAATACTAATTCTAATAATATAATAAAACTACTTAAATTGCTTATTTATATTTTACATATCAATACTCCCTTCCCAAAAGACCCTTGTCCCTAAGGGTCAAATACCAAGAACGATACTAAATTAGAGCCAAGAAGCATTTTAATCAATTCTCCTTTGAACCAAATCTGGACTAGGAGATTTGAGATCGTCAACATTATCGGTGCCAAATTTGAAGACATGTTGCAAAGTGTACTCTTAAATCCCTCACAACAATTGAGACTTGATGATCCATCAATTCTAAACTTTGGTTTCATCACTTTCTTTTTACAAGTTATGTGTGAAGATTCCTGTAAATCATCAGTTGTGCTCTGAAAATTGATCTCCTTTGAACGTACTAAACTTTTTGCATCTTGGAGAATGATAGGCTGAATTTTTAACTCTTCTTGAACTGTTATCTGCATCGCATCAGAATCTTGAGTCTGGCTAGAGTGCTTGGGACTTTCTTGCATATCTTTTTGCTCATCAATGGGTGCCGAGAGGGAAGACTCATCTTCTTGAGCTGTAAGGCACTCTTCTTGATCACCAGAAATGTCCTTTTCCTTTTGCAATATTTTCCGTGACTCTGCCACATCTTTCTTTAACAGCTGATTTTTCTGCAAACGGACGCTCATCCTGTCAAGATTCCTTACCATATTCTGAAAACGCCGCTCTATATCCAGACCCATCCTGTCAAGATTTCTCGCCATATTCTGAAGACACTGTTCTATATCCATGCTCATTTTGTTATTGATTCTTGTGAGTAGCCGAGGAACAACCGCTCTGATACCACTGTTATGTAATTGTAGAAAGAAAAGGGAAATCGAGAAGAATAGAAAGAGAATAGAAGAGAAACTGAAATTATACTGAATACTCAAGGGTTCACATCATAATCAAAACATATCCTCATAAGACTGATGATTACCCTTATTTATAAGTGATGGGTAATCCTAATCCTAATTAAATATCTAATACTAATATATCATAATATCTAATCATGATATATATTATAATATCTAATCCTAATCCTATTTAAATATCTAATACTAATATATCATAATATGTAATCATGATATATATTACTAATATTGTAGAATATCTAATACTAATTCTAATAATATAATAAAACTACTTAAATTACTTATTTATATTTTACATATCAGTACCCAGTTCTTCCTTGCCTCCATGCCTTAAAATAGCCTTCATTTACCACCCAAGGAAAGAACTTAAGGTGGCCTAGAAGAGGCCTTTCATGACTATAGGGATGGTTGAAACTGACATACCTTGAATACTCTCTCAGACCAATAGACTTGAGAAACAGGTTGACACTTTCTTCGCCAGCCTTGTTCCCTTCATTGGCCCATAAAACTTGCTTAATTCGCACCAGATGGAAGACCTTTTTCACACTCAACTCTCCAAAGTGCAAATGTGGGGAGAGAAATGAGGTTGTGGCACTGTCAGCTTTCCTGCGATTTTTTGAATGCTCAAGCAATGGGCCATTTATGAATGTAGTCAAGGCAAGCCTTGTAAGCATTGCTCCATCCAGGTGACCATGCTCGAGCAAGAAGTGCATAGCTTGCTTTCTCTAATTCATCTTCAAACACCAAAGTATCAGAAGGGCACTTTGATACATCACCTGAAATAAGGTAAGACTTGTCAAAAAAAATTAAATTAAAATAAATATTGAGCATTACTGAAAGATTAGTAATACCTCTAGAAAATGTAAATGGATGCGCATAAAGAATTCACAAAATAAACGAAATATCAAAGATGCAGACTAGGGCAATTCCAGCATCAAAAGTCAGAAGTCAACTATTCAAAGGAACATTGCTTGGGGTTATTCTTGTTTTCCGGTTGGCTGCCGTTTCTTTCAGGTCAACCACATACAAATGCCCATGGATTGTCTTCACATAATGAATCATATCACTGTGATTACAACTACAACTAACTTCGTCTTGTTCAAAAATATCCTTTGCTTTTGCACCTTTTTTTAATTGGCATAGAAAGCAATTAAACCCAGCGCAGGCGCTGATTCTTCAAATCAAAAGCTTTTCACGGCAGCGAATTAACAGCTTTATTAATGAATTTTTTTAAGATAACTGAATTTTAGAAAAGAAGTGAGCAAGAGTAGACCTGCGATAATTCTTTTAGGCGGAAGAAGAGGTGCCTCCGGGTCATAAGGCGTGCCGAGGAATCTTTCTCAAAAAGCGGAAAAAGTGGTGAATGCCTGGCCATTGGCATCATTGACTTCCCATGATTCATACAATAAATCAGCATTGATGGAACGTACGGCTATGCCTTGAGCAGTTAGAACCTCCTTTGCCCGGTGATCCCTAATAAGTGACAGAGGATCTGAGACACGCAAAAAATTACAAATGAATTTCTCCTGAACTCCGTATAAATTAGTATTGATGAATTCAAATACAATCTCGTGAAGAAGCAGAATATGAGAAGACAGAGATGATAAAGTGGCTGAATGACATAACCACAATGCAGAGTCATCAAAAGAAACTATAAATCAAACGACACTTATAACTCCTGCAAATTGCTAACTAACAACAAGAAACAGATGGACTAAATAAAGAAAATTGATCCCGCTACCAACACAACCATAGGAAAAGTCAGAAAGAAGAAAGAAATATGAAGTTATGAACAGACCGTACAAGTGGTCAAAGAAGACTTGAGTGGCTCCAGAGGCCTTGACAACCTCCAGGAGAGAAGAAACACTATCAGCCGACCGCTTGGTGATAAGAGGAGTGCCAAGATTTCTCAAAGACGAATCAAGGTGAGCCAAGCTTTGTTTAAGCCACCACCTGGACACCCTTCCGGGCTAGTATTGACCCTCTTCCTCAGGTGCCCATATAAAAAGTGTGACCACCGTGCTCGCTCGCATTCCCGCCATCAGAGTTGGATTATCCTCTAATCTCAGGTCTCTTCTGAACCACACTATGCTACATCCACCGCTGGACATCTCTAAAACAGAGTTTTCACCCACAGCCTCTGCCTTAACTACATACCATATCTGTTATCTTGTTCTGTGCGAAAGCTGAAGAGACACGTTCAGAATTACTCTTATCTTCTATCTCCCATTCAATTAGTTTCCACAAATGGGTGAAATTCTTTTCCCACAAATTCGTATTTTGGTCCTTTCACCTAGTGGTATTATGAAAAAATAGGCTTCTAGATCATTTATGAAAAAGAGATGTTAGAGAAGAATTCATAGAAAAAAAAATGATTCTGACTAAATAGATGTTTGGATAGTTATTACTAAAAAGTATTTTGTAATTAAAAAATTACTAAAAAATTGTATGTATGAGAGATGAGAGAGAAGAGAGAATAAAAAAGATAGATGATAGAGAAGAGAGGATGAAGAAAATAGAAGAGAAATGAGAGATAGTGGAAAAGATAGAGGAGAGAGGAGAAAGAAAATAGAGGAGAGATAATGAAAAAGATAGATGAGAGGGGGTGTAAGAAAAAATAAAGGTAAAATGGTAATTGAGTAATTCATAAGTTCTTTTATTGTTCTAAAAGTTACTCTGACCAACTTATCTAAAATTATAATTTTAAATCATGGTTTTGTCTTAACCTCGACCATAATTTTATTCAAATTAAAATTTAGATAAATATAACTGTTTATTTTAAAAAAAATTAAATTAAAATTTGGGAAAAAGTAATCTTAAAATTATGATTTTAACGTTTTCCACACAGATCGGTAATCAATCATTATGTCGGACGCTTTCCGTTAGAGGCATCTATTTCAGAAGCCAATTTTATGATATGGAAGTAGATATGTCCTTCAAAATATAAGGTAAAAAGATTGAAAAGGGTCTAGTTTTTTTAAAAATAAAATTTAGATTTATTTTATAATTTAATATTTTTTAATTTTATATTTAATTAATTAATGTTATGTCTCTTATTTTTTTTATTTTATTTATTCTTCTTCATATGTTTCTTCATCAATTCTCTCTCCCACACATTATATCCATAAATAATAGTGTTTTAAGAAAATAAATTATATTTTTTACATATTTATTATTTTAAACTAATTTTAATTAACTTTTCTAATTCCATGATTTAGTTATTTATAACTTATATTTTAAAGGCTAAAATACATAAAATCTCTCTAAATTTTAGATCATTTATACATAACTTCTATATTTAAAAATTTAAATTAAATACTATAATATTTTATGTTTTAATTATCCATATCCTATTGTTAAAATTACTATTAAAATACTTAAAATAAAATAATTAAATATAAAATATTTAAGTAATACTTGATATGTAATTAAAATTATTTTCTAAGCGTGTGTTTGGCAATGTGGTTAGAAAATCGATTTTCTATATAAACCATGGTTTTGTTTTTTTTCACCCAAACACCCATTTTTTTACCAAAATTGATTTTCTATCCAAACCATGGTTTCAACAATCTGATGCCCAGGAGATTTTTGGAAAATTTGCTCACGTTTGAGCTCATGTTTATATTTTAAATTATCCATATAAATTAAAAAAAATACTATTTAAATGGGGGGAAATTAAAATTAAGGTGAATATTGTAAATTTTTATCTTATTTACTCATATGTATATGTATTATTTTTTTATAAATAAAAAATTATAAATAGAATTTATACCTTATTATTATATTTGTTTTTGTCTTTTTTGGTAAATTGCCAATGAAAAAATTATTCTGCTATTAATCATCAAAATATTTTTAATTTTTAAAATTAATTTTTCCTAAAATATATTCTTCCCAAAATCTATTTTCCAAAATCTATATTTTTCAGAATCTATTATCCAAAAGCTAATCCAAACACACCCTAAATATTTAAAAAATATAAATACTAAAAAAAATATTTAAAATATTTATTTGATGATGTTTAAATAAAAAATATAAATTACTTAAAATTACATGTAAATTGTTAAGTGTTATTTTTTTAAATAATATAGTATATAATAAAAAATATATAAAAATTATGATATGATAAAAATCGTTAACCTGAACAGTAAGAGCTTATTAATTAAAATATAAAATATTAAGATATTTAATTTAAATTTTTAAAAGTTATGGAAGTTATGTATAATTGATACAAAATTTAAAGAGATTTTATGTATTTAATCCTATTTTAAATTGGAGAGAGTACAACAATCTTTGGAATTAATACCAGTAATATTAATATTGATAATCATATAAAATATAGTAAAACGAACTTTTAAGTTTAAACTACCTGGCATTGTCGCGTTCAATTCAAAGCGCGGGAAAGGGTGAGGCAGTTAGGATTAGGAGGGAAGCAAGGGTGAGCTGGCAATGAGGCCGGGTCTGCAGCTACGTAGAATGGACCTTTCCTTTTGGGCCCTTTAGCCCAATTCTACAATACACACGCTGCCTCATTTCCTTCATCAGCCCAAGCCACCTCACCTTTATTCCCCGTTTCACCATGTCAACAGATTTTGTGAACAAGAGTTAACCTAAATAGTAAAGAGACAGGCTTGTATCTTATAAAAAAATAAGTTTGATTCTTGCTATTATTGTGAGAGTTTATTTAATAAGTAATATCGTAAATTTTCTGTAAGCGCCTGGCTTTAGTAGGGGACCGGTGCCGAACTTACCTAAATATTTGTGTAAAAAAAATCTCAACAGATTTTATTCCCAATATAATGATTTTCAATAATACCCGGGTAAAACTTAGTTTGTAGTGCAATATCGAGGAGTATTATTTACCTGAATTCTAGTTACACAAATATATGTGTGTGTGTTTACTCACGCACTAAATTCGGTTTTAAACATTTTAAATTCCAGATGCATGCAAAATTAGGGGATTTTGAAAGATGAGGTGCATGGAGGAGTAAGAGAATACAAATACGTATAAAAGGGACACGTGTAAGAAACATGAATGTTGGGGGGCGAGACAACATCGATGGCGCCTGACGTAGTCCATGAAAGGAGGAGGGCTTATATCAGAGGTAGATGGGGTGGCCAGGTTCAGAGTGGGATTCAACCTTCAAGTTATTGTTTGCATGATTGCTACCACCTATCACCATTCACAAAGCTGTTATTATGATTTATATTTTTTAATCAAAATCAATTCTCTAATTAGTTTTACGCACTTTAATATGAATAATGATTGAATATATATATATATATATATATAGATATGCATGCCATGTAATCAATCAACAATAAATTAATAACTAAGACGCTGAATGCTTATTTTAGGCGTTATAATTCATATTTAATTTATACTTTCAGTGAAATGTGCAGAGCACAGCGGGCGGGGTAGGATTAGGTGGTGAAATTAATATTTCCTGGCTTTTAAAATGTGGAGGGCATAATATAAAGGAGAGGAAACCTACCACATGTTAATTTTCTTTGTTACTATGATATCAGCCAATGGAACTATTAAAGCACCTTTGACAAAAGGCGCGCACACACATATATATATTGTTGCGTAATCCCAGTGGTGCATAGACATGTGTAGGTATCAGCTTGAGCGCGAAGACTTTGCAATTTAACGAACTATTTTTCTGAAGGCTAATCAGTCAACTCCTTGATGGGAAAATAATCAAATCTCTAACTGCTCACGATAGAAATAATTAAGCACTCATTCCCTCGCGTCATTTCCCTAAGTACACTCTGATAATATTATATGGACGTGTTCTCATTGTTTCGGGCTTTCAGCAGATTATATTTCAAAACCTGCTGCAACAACAAAAATATTCAAACTATTGATATTGCCAGCTAATACTGTCCTATGAATCCATCTACAATTATTTGAAGCTCCCTCTCTTCTTCCCTGCCCCAATCGATGGTTCCGGTCTTGCGATGAAAAGAAAATCTGGTGCAGAATATATGGGGATAATGCTACTGTATATCAAGATAGATCTATTTGGCCTTATGTGGTTCACTCTTCTGCTCTTAAAGAATACTCGTATTGCTTAATGAAATCGTTAATGGGGTTGCGTTGCAAATAAATCTCGTTAAAAATATGAAACGAGAGCAAGAAAAGCTTTTTTCAAGAAACAATTCCTTCTAGTAGTAGGATTTAATTTACTTCTGATTCTGAACCACACATTGATTAAGCATAGGATCACAAACTCTCAGATTATCCCAGGATAAACTGCATATATATATGTATGTATGTATTCTAACTTTGAGGTATAAATTAATATTCCAGCCATTATTCTTTGCGAGTCATGACTTCACTCACTCGCGCACACACCTTCTGATTTAGTATATATTAAGATCAGATTCAACTCAAAGGGGCCATAACACCATCCCGGTCCTTGCTTTGCTTATTCTGATTTTTATGCATCGATTCTTTTTGTTGTTTCAGACCACATGCATATTCAGTTTAGGTTCAAGACATTTACTTTTTTAAATTGTAGATTTCTTAGATATTCTTTCCCCAAAATTCAGCCTTCAATCCACTTCGGCTCGCTGAAAGTTCACGATGATTAGAAAATTAAATGAAAGTAAAGGATGCCTCTTTAATTTACATGAAGCCATTAATATCATACAGATCCTCTCTGTAACAATTTTAACCTTCATCTAATTCTATTCCCTTCTCATCCTATGCAGTTTTATCCCGATCCTAGAAATGATATATATGCAATGAAATATAGGACCCTAGGCCACACAATAAAATTAACAAAGAAAAAAAGGAGAAAAAGTAAGAAACAAAGAAAGCAAAATTTCAACTGGAAGATGCACTATATTAAAATGATAATGACTTTTAAGCTAACTCGATGAATTTTCCGAAAGCTATATGTACAAAAACATGCATCAATACGCTCATATATATATATATATATATAGAGAGAGAGAGAGAGAGAGACTTTAAAGTCTATATATGCAAGTGTTGCGATAAGCAAACAATGAAGGCATACGCACGTACTAGTATAACACACAGCATAATGCAACCTCATCAGATCTGCTAGAAATTAAATACTAAGATAGCTCATGCGTAATGGGATCCTCGAAAAATAGTTCAGTCCAATAAGAAGATGAGGAAATTCCTCCATAGCTAGAAGAGCTGCTGGTGGCTTCTCCAACCAGAGGGGGCAAAGAAGATGGCAATAATATTGATGAAGATTCATGATCAGGTGTCCTGGTATGATCGCCTTGACTAATCATTGTAAAGTTTGCACCTTGACCCTGATGATCAGTATTCAAACATGATTGGGAGCTGAAAGGGACTACTTGGGGTGGGTCTGACATGTGAGATAACATGTTTGGGTGGTGGAGTGGTTGGGTAGCTACTATCCCATGATGAGAAAATGATCCTGGATTACTATTATTCAACTGTGGGTAGTTCATATCTGGGTTCTCTTTCAAATTAACCATTGAATTTAACAAATTCGTAGCTTCCATGTTTGGGATGAAGGCATTTTGGTCACAGGAGTTGCTGGTGGTATTGTTCAAGGAAGTTGTGGATTGGAGTAAAGAGTTCAAATATTGAAGCTTTGCCAACTGAACTGCTTCTGCTTGTAGTTTCATGGCCTGATCATCCCAAGCTTGAGGGTCTGTCATATTGTTGACCACAGCTAACAGATAGGGCAAGGTGGAAACAAGATCTGTTCGTGGCTGGTGGGTCATTGGATCAAAACCCATCTGAATTAACTTCTTCTTTAGATGTGTGTTCCAGAAATTCTTGACCTCGTTATCAGTCCTGCCCGGAAGATGGGATGCAATTGCCGACCATCTATATGTCAGAAGAAGCAAACATATATAAGTCATGATTAACAACTCAAATTTAAGTGAAGCCAAAATTGGAATTCATAAAGTGAAAACTGGAAATGAAAGTACTTGTTTCCAAGGATGGAATGGAGATGCAGTATGGTCTGCTCTTCTTCTTGAGAAAAATTGCCCCTCTTGATGTCAGGCCTTAAATAATTGGTCCACCTTAGCCTACAGCTTTTTCCACATCTATTCAGACCTGCAGATTTTATACAGAGGAGGAAATTAAATGAGGGAGAGCTAAAATTACAGAGAAATTTAATCAGTTTATAATTTGTATCAATATACATAGAGAGAGATCAATATAATCTGGCATATATAAAACTAACTGAGACAGACCGGCAAGCTTGGGAAGAGCTCTCCAACTTCCATGGCCATGTTTCTGAATGTACTGAACAAGCTTCTCATCTTCTTCTGGAGTCCATGGTCCTTTCTTGAGGCCATTCTCATCACAGCAAGGGGATCTTCCCATTCTGTATATAGCTAGATTATTATCCCTCTCTCAGGCTGTCTCCTTTTACCGCCAAATTAAACATTGGGCGGGGGCTTACTATTTATATCCAATCTTCTTGCTTGCTTCTTGTCGTACGTCAATGACCTGCATTTCAAACTTGTTTTGTTATTAAAGATATTAGGAAACTTCCATATGATTAATAAAGTACTGTGCAAAGCAATTGACAAGCATACCCATGGAAGCATTCATGCAAAACATGCAAGTAATACTATTTATTGTTCTTTGATATAATTAATAAGATCACAATCATTTCGAGAAATCTGCAAATATTTTTATTGGACAGCACAAACTTCAGATATACGTGATCCCCCGTTTACTACTGAACATGCAAACGAAAAACTCAACTCAATTTTCGCGACTTGTGATGATCTAGCTATGCAAGATGAACTGGACAAATTGGTAATTGCAAGTTCAATTATTATTAATCTGGCATTAAAGTATCAGTAATAGGACGAAGCTTTCAAATCAGATTACGTAACACGTGGCGAATGAATGCTTGTCGGAGGAACTTCTTCCATGCACGCAACGAGAGGAGGCTGTCTTGTCCTATGCGTCATAATTTGCATGGCCTCAAATGACTCATTACGTCCTCTCTTCTTGGATTTCATGCGACCTTACATATATATTGGCAATTATTCATTATATTCAACACAATACCACGACATTTCTTAATCTCATGTACCGTATACAAGGGTATTGTAACATGCATTCAAACGAAACATGTTAAGAAAAATCCATTAATGCACATTTTTAGACGACATTCAATTCAATTTAATTCTAAAATTAAATACTCGATTCACAATAATATATATTATAATTAACATATTTTAACTATTTAATTGTATACAAACAAATATTCCTTGCCAGTCAAATACCCAGTTTTTGTTTGAATTGGTACATTAACTTATCAACCTCCCTATATATATGGATAATACATATGCCTATGTATAAATGAAGATACATACATACATATATACATGCGTGCGTATTGTTTGTATCCGCATGTGCTAGCTAGTTGCTGGAGAAGTAAATATATAACTGAATATCCGAACAGGTAAGCTACAAGATCTATGGAAGTCGTTGTGTTGTAGATAAATAAAGTATACAGAGAGAAGGGTGGAGGTTAAAAAGTCAGAGGAAAGCCAAGGTAGTAGCTATACTACATAGTAGATCGATATTGGTTGATTTCACATTGTCTCTGAAAAAGACACATAAGGATGTGACAGCTTTTGACTCGGAGGGTGGTGCAGTTGGAGACGTGAAGGAGAATTTGGTGCAGCAAACTCTATCTCACAATATTTTCTTTTTCGTAATGACCTTTAAGACATTCTTCGCATGCACGGTTGAGAAAAAAATTAAACCTTTCAATGACATTTGTTGGTGTCTTGTCCTCAAGCTCCTTGTTCTCTTGCATGTTTTCTCTGCCATTCTATCCTCTCTTTCTCCTTAAATCAATTCTAAGCAATATATAACATTAAACCCAATAAGGTTGTTTCTTGGTACAAGCCAAGTGTTTTATAAATTGTTGGATTTGCTGTGTAGCAAAAAAATCAAGGTTAGACCCGAGTTAGTTTATTCAATTAATGACAATAGCTAAAGTTTGAATTAAACCAGCTTTTCTAAACTGGGGCTGAAACATGTATATAGCTAGTGGAACATATTTAATTATGTTTACATATGGGACCCATCTCGCTTCACGCATAAGCTACACATTTTCAAACCTAAAGTTTGATTATTTAATAATTGAACAGAGTCAATAAGTTAATTAGAGAGATGATTTTTCAACTGTACCAAATCTTTCTTGTTGCTTGTTCATATGTAGTAAATCCTTTGTTGCCTGTTTCCCCCTTCCTACAATTACATTTGTTAGTTAGCTGTTCAGACACACAACCTGTAGTTTGGTCCCTCAATTTAGCAAGGGCCTTGTCGGGGACCATGCCCATGACTCCATGTGTACCACTAAAAGGAGGCAGTGATGTAAGAACAGCTTTATAGTTTCAATATAATATTTATCTCTGATTTCAGTGTAAGCTAAACAACTGATTTGCTTGCTCAAATAGGTTTCCAACGAATACATTAGTTAAATAAAGAAAGAAGGACTTCGGGGACGTGGCTTACAAATGAGCTATAATAATGGATATTTATAGGCTGAATTAGAATTTGATCCCTTAACTTAGTAATAAAAAAGGAATACACGTAAAGACACCAAAGCTCATGAAAGCGAGCCAGTGAGGCAATAATAAGAAGTACTGCTAAATTATTAGATACGAGCACGAGAGAATTTTGTTTTCGTTATGTATAATTAAACCCCTCGCAAGAAAAACATTTTATGCAGGTATAGAGAAATTATTGATTTGCCTGATATATATACCAGAAGAATTCTAGCCGGCGTTCAAACTAGATTTTTTTTCTTAAAAAGTAATAATAAAAGGAGACGTATTCTACCAGATAAATATCTGTTAAAAAATAGAGGTTACAGAGACAAGGGGGGAACAGGTGTTGCATATTGCGGGGAGATAGACAAACATGACGAACTTTATTTATGTATATATGCATGCATGCATGCAGGCAATATAAGACAACGATCGTACGTTTGTCTTCTAAACTTGCGTTAATAATAATAAGTCGTCTGAGCGGACACCCTAAGGAGCACATATGCAATTAATTTGGTGGTGGCTAATGAAACGCTATATGAGTTTGCGTTTCCTTCATGTACGATTCATTACTTGTTCGATGCATTCTTTGATAACCTAATCTTGACCAACACACACACATCTTGGTCTACTCTACTTTTCATCCTCGTTTATCCTATATACATAGGTCTTACCAATATTGACTTATACCCAACTCTCTTTTATATTCATTGGATAATGAAAATATAATTCCCACGTTGCATAAACTGTAACGTATACAGTACATCTCCATCTTTGATTAATTCGTAGGATACTCATCCTTTGAAAATTTAACACCGCCGTATTGGCTGGCATTTCACTGCCCTTGGAGGGTGGGGTATTTTCTCCTTCCCCCTCTCTTTTCTTTGGTATTAAACTTACGATTTATTATACTGATATGTCTGATTTTCTAGCAAGCTAAATTTCAAAGTTCAAAATAGATTAATAAATAAATAAAAAAAGAATCGGAGGACGCAATCAATTTTCAAAAACAGACACAGATTGATCCTTTTTTGTTTAGGTAAATACAAGTTTAGATGGTTCGGTATCGGTCTCTCACTAAGGTCAGGACACAGGTCAAAGTTTCAGAAAATACTTACAGAAAACTTACGAGATCGCCTATTAAAAGAATTATCACAATAATAATAAGAATCAAATTTACATATTTGTAATGACTTCCTTCTCAAAATATGGGTCTATGACGAAAAAAAAAAAGGAGACTTCATGTAAACGATAACCACTAACAACTAATGTTGTTGTTGTTTTTTTGTTGCCCACCCGGTTCACCGGAGTTTTGCCCCGACTACATCCGGATCCGACCCGCGTCGCGCACCTGGCTGTGGTGGGTGAGTCTCCCAACGGGGATTTTCTGCATTCGCCAAGGCTCAAACTCAAGACCTCGTTTAAGCGATACTGAGCCGCTTATCACTCGGACTAACTCCCGTTGGTAATAACTAATGTTGTTGGTAATATTTATGTATACAATTTTTAAGTAAGAAGTAAACAAAAAAAAATCTAAGTAAGAAAATATGGGCCTTTGATGATTGATGGGAATATTTAACGTTTAGCGCAACAATGTATGTAAGCCCAGGAATAGAGTGAGGGAGAGCGGAGCCGTAGCCCGTAGGTTGGTTTGGATAAAACGACTAGTCCTTGCGTCGTAAGACTTGTTATTGGTTCGGACTTTGTGGGGAGGCTCGGGTGGAGGGTATGGACCCGATCCGAACTGGAGTGGACCCACAGGAGCAGGAGGCAGTTAAGCACCAGCTCAGCAGCCAAAGGAGATGGCTCCTACAGGGCACGCGTAGTGCAGGGAGTTCGTTATCATAAATAAATAATTAAAACAGAAAGAGTGCGGATGGCGGCAGCAGACAACATTAATCACCATCAGAAAGAAATTAGAGGGAGCGCTGAAACTGCATTTATAGCTCTGGCTCCTAACCAATTCCCTCACTCACTGTACTCTCAATGGCTATGCCCGCTTCTTCACCTCTCTCCTCACGCTAAGCTTTGCCCATTCCCTTCCCTCCTCCTCCTGATCATGGCCAACGACGCCGCTCTCAGAACCGCTCTGCTTTGGCTGGCGGCGGTCATACTGCTGGTTGGCGTATTCACTCATTCTCCCAAGAAGATGATCGCTACTTATGTTGTTGGAGCCCTAGGCATTGCCGCCCTTCTCTTGCCTGACTGGGATTACTTCGATCGCGATTTCTCCCGCTGGCCTTACCCTATTACTGCCGACGAGAGGGCTTCTCTTCTTTCTCATGGATCTGCTTTCATCAGGTACCTTCTCTTTTTATTTCCCTCCGCCCATCCCTCTCTCCCTGCTACTCCAAGCTCCTTCTATCTGTGCAGGTTTGCCAGTTCTCCCCTGAGGCTGATTGCTTACGGTGCAATTTATGGATATGCTTTGCACAAATGGTGGGAGCATGTATCCAAGTAATCAGTTTCGTTGCTATCTTTTCTTCCATTTGCTGATCAGTTCAAATTGGAAGAAATTATACTAAATTTTTTCAGCAGCTGAGGAAAAAATGCTTTGTTGTATTATAGAGTAGAAAATATAGAGGAATATTTTCATGCGTACATTCCTTTTTATTCCCTTTCAATCTTATTGTTAGTAAATGAGTAGATAGAGTGCATGGGCTCTCAATTTTATCTAAATAACAACGCGTGCTTCAAATTCCGAAGCACGTATATGTTCATCTTGATGAGCGGAAGAATCTTCATTAATCCTGTAGTCGAATGTTCCTTTCTTTCGTTTTTCCTTTTTGGGCCAAGTATATTTGAATGTTTCCCTGTATTTGATAATAAACGTATAAGCTGAATGTTCTGTCAATGGTAATTAACTCGTTTCGATCTTTCTCTCTCTCTTTCAAATCTCGCCCTTTCTTTATTTTTACTTGATTGAATTAAATTAAAGGATAAAAAATCATATTTATTTTCTTTCATAGGATTGTCACGTTGGATTTCTTCAATCAACAAGCAATAATAATGTATTCTAGCACTAGCAAAGGTAACACAAATCAACTAGAATTAGCAAAGTAATAACTGAGGTTAGTGGAAGGAGTCGTCCACGAAATCAATCATATAATGACATTACGCGATTCATGTAGCTAATCCCCTATTTAATGAGATAAATCATTGTCATCTATGTTAAATCACCATATCCTTTAGCGAAATCACAAAGCTACATTCAAGCATCCTTTCCGCTCCCCTCAAATTGCTATTCCTGAGTCACGATCCCCGCCCAGTCCCAAAACAAAAAAGAATTCAAGGGAAAAAAATAGAGAATGTAACGGCATTTGTGTTACTGTTGGGTTTCCCGGGTGCTTTCAAGTTCAGGATACCCCAATGAACTGACGCTGGCTTTTGTGTTATGGGAGCAGCGGGGGCTTTCCCCTGGAGGAGGAGGCACACCAAACACCCAATCAAGGACGTTTAAATATTTGGATCTAAACACTTCCCTTTCCTGTGCGTAGCAGTGCATTATGATGGCTGTTGACAAGCTGAACACCACCACATCAGCTCTCTTAATCCTTCTCGAATGCGGCACGTATCCTGCATCAGCCATGCATGTGAAGAAGCTCTCGATGGCCCGTGCCAGGCAGTACAATGCTATCTCTATTCGCCTGCTTTTCTTCTCTATGGCTAATGCAAGCCCGGCTGGGAACTGCACAAGAATGCAACCGCTACTTCTTTAACTATATCTCATATATTGGGGATGATACCTTATAAAAAATGTAATTCCTATAGTTCCAAATTCTTTCAAGTTTTTTTTAAAAAACAAATTTCAAGTTTAATACCGTTCCCATGACCACCATTGGAATGTTGCATCTTTTAAATATCCTAAAGAGCAAACACGTCCACATCCTGGCATAATTGAGCAGCATTGGTCTCATACATGTCAGAATTTCAATAATATCCACGCCAGACAGAAACAACAATGAGGAAGAAGAATAAGTTTTTTTCTTTTGGGTAGGGGGTGGGGGGCATATCAGAAACATACTGTTTGAGAATTGCAATATATCCAGAACACGAGAAAACCAAATTTAAAAACAATGAACCAATTATTAATAACACAATAGGAGACACGATGATAAATAATTAGATGCTAACCAGGCAGTAGAGCAATACACAGACAGGAACAAACTTGATCTTGCAGTGCCAAACAGACCTTTGGCTAATATTGTGTTAGGCCTGCATATAAATATGTTACAATAAGCTCTAATTAATCGAAAAGAATATACTCTCAAATATTCCGTATATGTCATAATCAAGCTCAGCTTGAAGCATAAGCCAAAGGCATCTTTCTTTGGGGGAAAAGAAAGGAGGAGTATTGTAGTCAGTTCAACTGTCAATCAGAAAAGCAAATGCCCATTGCTTAATTTATTGTGAAAGAAATAGAAAAAGAAGTGTAATATAACAGGCCTTAGGAGATAATATCAAAGACAGATATAAGAGAGAGAGAAAATTGGGCAAGCCTCACATAAAAAGAAGATGAAGCGTCTTAGTTTAATACCCCAAAGATCATCCACAATTAAATGATCCAAACTCATAGTCACTTGACATATACTGGTGGGGCATAACCAAGAGCTCGTGTGGCTATTAACCCATGATCTAAACTTGCCCACATATCAGATGGCATACTCTGTTGTCCATCTGAGCCTTTTCATTATAATCAGAGCCAACATAAAATTAACAAGGTACTTGCCTATCACAGAAGGTACTACCAGATAAAAGGGAAATACGTTTCATAAATCTTCGCAAAAGAAAACGTTAATATTAGATTGCTTACATATACTAATTATATCACCTTTTTAGAAGTCCTTGTCTGTGAACTAATAGTGCTGGAATCAGATAAACTGGCAGGTACACAGGTAATGCTCTTTTGTAGGCTTGAAGGAGAAAAGAAAGAACATGCTCACCACACGACTGATTCCCATGAACAATCTGCAAGATATTTGAAAATGTCAACTGATCAAGTTGATATTAATCACCTGTTTTTCACCATGATGTAAGCAGTTACATAATGTATAAATCCAACTTAATTGCTTTGAACAGAAATTGTTGAGTATATGGTTGTTGTTCAACAAAAATCATTCCTGAGTCTCAAAGCTGTACTAAAAGGTATCAAAAGAAAATCTGAACGACAAATTGTAGACCATTCATTTTTAGCATAAAAAGGAAAAAAGAATATAAAAGAAGGACAAAAATGTATACAATTTAACAGAGTCCACAAGTACACAAATTTCTAGACACCATTATTAGATACATCATACATGTATTCTCAGATCAAACCTATGAATAAGCAAATTATGACGAGTGAAATTTCAAATCAATCGAATCAAGAATAAGAGTTGGTGCCAAGGTTATGACATCAAGGATTTGCTTAATTTGCATGAGAAGCAGAAACATTGACATTGTATTGACATCTATATATTGAAAGTCTTAAAAAATGCACATTCAGCTTCCGAGATTTACAACTGTAATAGAATGACAGCTGTACTTCTTTTACTTTATTCAGTAGGAAATTGTACCACACTGAAAAATAATGAAAGAAAGAGGACAAAAATCATAACACTTTCATACCGAGCAGGGGATTTTCATATTTGGATCAAGTTGCATATCAACACCCATTGCCCTGTAGTGTTTCTCTATTGCTTCCAAATTAGTAAAAGGCAGGCCACTTGCTAACTCTTTCACACCTTGTAGGATAACATTATCTTTTCCACCATGTTTATTGAGAAAGGACTTATATGAAGAAGGCAAACTCTCTTGCTTTAATATGTAAGAAAACCTAAAACAATATATTAATCATTGCTGTTAACCAAAAATACATTAATCAATATAAATAGTACAAAGAGGGAGGAGTGAAGTGAAATATATACACTACCTAAAACCTACAAGGCATTGCCACAAATTCAAAAGGACAGGAATATTTATCAAAGGAAGACACAGCGGAAAAGGTTAATTCAGTAAGTACGCACGACCATGTTTAGTATGACAACGTACAATATCTGTGAAGAGGAGAGACACATAAGAAATATGTCACCGTGCTTCCATGTGAGAGGTTTACATATTCCCCCAAACCGTTCGCTCTTAATCCCACATCGAGATGCCAAGACAGCAGCACGCATAAGTATGTAAATGGCCAAGCTTGTATGTTGTGACTCTAAGCCGGTCAGAAGCATGGATGGGCCAGCAATCGCCCCTGCCAATAGAGCCCTCCATCTTGCTGTTCTGAACTAGAGTAATGGGAAAAATACGAATAAGGAATACACAATTTCAAAACAAACCTTTTAAGTTTAAAGTTTAAACATCAGTAACTGAACAAAAATTGATCATAGAACATGCCTGCGGTGACCTCCCAGAGCAACTATAATCTCATCCACGGACACAAATGTTCCTGCAAAGGTTCCAAGGAAAAAGCCGTATCTCAATGTTTCCTTTAAAGCTAAAACGATTGCTTCTCTGTCTGTTACCACGGGCTCCTTCCTATACCAAAGATTGAGAAACGTAACATCCATTGTTTTGGGTGTCAAATGAAAGAAAGGTGAACATAGTTGGTAACCGAATAATAGAAACTATTATTCCGGTGTATATCTCAAAAGCGATGGGGTTTTACCTCAGGGAGTTTAGTGTCTTTCTTCGTCGCAATCGAGCTAAGATGGAGAACAGAGCAAGACCACCCTTGAGACCAGCTCCTATGGTGAAGCCCTTGGCCGAAGCAAGAACAATTCTCCTCAGCTTCTTCCAATCCTTCAAGGGAATCGAATCGAAACTTAACAAGGACGAGGAGCTCGAGGACCACGGAGCAAGATCGGATCTTCTAGAATGCGAACATTCATCGCTGGATCCACCGTCGTCATAGAGCATACAATTACTCTTACTAGAACAGCATGAGCAGCAGCCGTCAACTTCGGAGAACCCATCACCAGAAAGCGGCATATCGGCGGTTCACAGAAAGCACTGAGTAATGCTGAATTCGCACCCCCGGACGCAATGGTGGGAAGCTTCCTCAGCGTAAGTGAAAAAAAGAGGCGATATTTAAAAAAAAAAACGAAGAAAAGGAAAACAAAATGAGTGTTTTGACTTTTGATTATGTTAATGGTGAGACTAATAATAGTGTCGCACGGGTACAATTGACGCGTGGCTCAAAACGCTGGGTGTTTGGTGCAAAGTATAGTTTGACAAGAAGCCAAATTCAACCTAACATCTCATGCCATATCCTACCATCGCCGGAAACATCCGATTCAGAGGAACAGTGGCAAAGGATGCTGTGAGGGGCAAAGAAACAGACATGAGTCAACCACCTGGTAAACTGATTCCTGGTTTGCCATATACATTGGAGCTTGCTTGTACCGGTGAACCACCATGGACGAAGAGAGTAAGACTGGGAAAATAGAGTAGACAGAGTTTGATGGCCATTAAAAGAAAGAAAGGGAAGATGGATAAGATAACGACGAGGGAAATTAGGTGCTAGGATTTGGCTGCAACTTCCAAGTGGGCTCATACATAATCAACTGTGACTGACAACAGAGGTATGGGTGATGTATGGGATGGAGGCTTCCATAGAAAACGAAATACCCAAATCAATTATGAGGGTATGCTGAATGGTGTTTGGAGCCTTCTTCCCAAATCAGTTATGAGACAGACATGCGACGATTATTGGGAGTACTACGTTTGATATAGTTATAATCCTCTATAAATTATTATTTATAGAGATATTTTAATTTTAAAATATTTAAATTTATATTTAAAAATAATAAATAATTTTTTTATTTAATATTAGTATCACTTTAAAATATAAAAAAATTATCTTATCATTAAATTATATATTAGCCTAACTAATTTTTAAAATTTTTGTAAAAAAAAAAAGTTACGAGGGTAATAATTTCTTGATTAGTTATATATAAAGTAAAAGGCTAAAAACTAACTATTAAATATGTTATGAAGGATGTGAATTGCAATTAAAGCATGTAGTACTGTATATTGTCTTCCGTCCTTTACACATAGCACCACATCCCTGTTGACCATCCTTCTTCTTTCACAGTTCACAATATCACGTTACTGATGCAATAATGAATATATGTACGATAATTTTTTAATACACCTTTTACAATATTTTTAATTTTTAGTTTAAATATTATTTTTTCAATTTTATATTTCTATTTTTATTCGTTAAATACATCTAGTGTTCTTTTTAGTATCTAAATTTTTTTCAATAATACATTAACTCCTTTATTTTTATAAGTATAATTATAATTTGAATATTTCTTTTTAAATTATTAAATTATATATATTATAAAATTAATGTCCTTTTTAATATATTTTAAATCTAAATGACTGCAATTGAATTTAAAGAGAACTACAATTTTCTCATGAAAAAGCACTAAAATTTGTCGCATCCACGCTTACAACGGCCACAATATTCTGCCATCCGATAACCTGACATCGTTTTGGCGGCGTTCAACGGGATAAGGCGGGTTCAGTAACTGAGCAAGAGCAACAAGCACAACGTTCATGGCGGGAGGAGAGGTCGCGTGGCAAAATCCAAGTGGCTCTCAGAGTAGCCGGCTCAGATTTATCCTCAAACCTTGCCAAAAGTCCCTTGTCAGCCAATTGCACCCACGTCACTTTATACACCGTCAACAGAAGTCGTTTGACTGACTGGATGCATGTTTCTGTAGCTAGCAGATACAGAAATGCAGAAGCTAGGACTCAATCGGATTCCTTGGAGACACACATTACTTGGAGCCTAAGGCATAGCGTATAAATGCTGCCCAATAGGATTCCTTGGCGCCCATTTCTAAATCAAGAACTCTCTGGCACTGGCACTTGCAGAAGGAGACAGGAACGGTCGGGGAAGAGTGAAGCTAAGGTTTCGTTTCGGGATTGATATCGATATTCGAAATGCAGAAGCTAGGACTCACAAGCTCGAAGAGTCTGGACAAATTCAAATCGCTGCATGGTGCCGCATCGGGAACTGCGAAGACTTTGTCGTTCTCTTCTCGCCCTTCCACTGATTCCATCTCATTGGGTAGTTTTGCGAATCTGAAGCTCACCGCAGGTCTTGTTCGAGATTTAGCTTTATTCCTGAATCCTGATTTTTTCGATTTTTCTTGTGGATGAAAAGTTTATCGTAAGTTTCAATTGCAATTTGGTCATTTTTCTTTCATTTCCTCTTGAGCAGAGAAACTGGTGAAAGAGCAAGCTTCGGGGAAGACTGATCTGGAAATTACTGTATGATATAATATTCCGCTTTGTGTGCAATATACTGCGCAAAACGCACGCACATCACGATTTCTGGTATTTTTTGTAAGATATTTATTATAATTATATAACCTATTTAGATATTAATTAGGATAATTAATAAATATTTCTGAGTGTGGCCCGTAGTCATTAGGCCCGGTCCAAGGAGGGTTGGGGACTCAGTTTATTTAAGGTTGTTTTCCTGATGGTGGAAAAACACAACAACACAAAACAATTGATTCAGTACTGATTTATCTGAATCCAGAGCGAGACCTACTTCTCTGCTCCCTCTCGAAGGTTCCCCACTAGTGACGGCAGTTTCCACAGTTGCCATCACTGTGCCTAATCACCAGCTGGAAGAACCTGTTGTTCATCTGACAGTGTTCTCTGATTCACAGGTGTCCTTAATTCATTTCAGATCCTCTCAGAGATTAGATCAACAAAGTAATGGCAAGAGGTAATTTAAAGTTTCCGCTGCATCTTATATTTGTATATATGATAATCTGGATTGATTATTTCACATTAGAGATGTTTATTTTCTAACATGTGGCATCAGAGCCTGGTTTAAGATCACCTTGCCTTGCTTATTGATCTTTATTTTTATGAGTAAGGATCTGGGAAAAGAATATGGGATCCAGGAATCATAATTTTTATTTTCCCTTACCCGTGACCATTTTGTTCTCTGATTACCTTGAGAGAATTCCTGTCGCTGAGAGATGCCGGAGGCTAGCGACAAGAGATTCGCCGTGAGAGCCACAAGTCGCCAGACGAGTCGCTGTGAGCGTCGTCGTGCAGGAGCCCCAGAACCGCCGGAAAACAGCCGTGAGTGTCGCCAAAGGTCGCTGGCGTCACCATTTCTGGAAGAGGAACCACCGTGAGACTCTGTGCACAGTCGCTGCAAAGACGCTATCGGACAGCCCCCTGCGAGTCGTCATGTGTGTCGCCTTTGCAGTTGCTGTCAAAAGCCACCGGTAATCGCCTGTAGCAGGTTGCCGGCGTTGCTGCAGCGGAGGAAGACACGTCACGGCTGTGGGTGGTCGTTGCATCGCGGGTTGCTGGGTCGCTGAGTCGGGTTGACCTACCCGACTCAGCCACAGTAGAGGAAGACCGTTTCACTATTTCTTTGGGCCTCTGTGCTTAAAAAAAAAACCTGTTTTCTGTGCAGACGCATTTAAAAAAAAAAATTGAAACAGTGCGTTTCAGTCTACGCTGAAACGCACAGTTTCCCTTATTTTTTTTTTTTATAAAAAAAAAAATATTACACTCTCTGGGCCGTACAGCTTGGGCCTGTAACTTTTTTTTTTTTGGAAAATTACAGAATGGGCCGTCACAGCGTTTGGGCCTCTGTAATAACATTTTTTTTTTTGCGAAAAAAAAGGATTGGGCCACTTCTATTTCTGGGCCTGAAATTTTGGTTTTTATTTCTGGAAATCATTTTGAGCCCTGTTTTGGATTCTTGTGTATGGGCCATTTTGTTTTATTTTCAGAAAATTATTTTGGCCATTTAATTTGATTTTTCATGCCATTTTAATTACTATTACATGCACTGTAAATGTTTAAATTAATTTCTCTACTATTTTAATATTTGAAAAAGGTGTTTACAAATTTTAATTTTTCTATGTTATTTAATTGCCTATTTTGTAAATTAATTTCTCCTTTGGCAATTAAATTAACTATTTAATTTTTGTAAAAACCTTTTGAGTTGAAATTAATTTATTAAACATTTTTTGGGTGCATGAAATAGTGGGAGAATTTAAATTAAGTTATTTAGTCACATTTGTTGATTAAATTATTCACATTTGTTGATTAAATTAATTTGTTAAATACTCCATTAAGTTGTGCATATTTGGAGTTATATGCACGTAAAGTGATATTTGTGATTAGCGTGCAATTTCTTGAGGAGTAGCCACAGCATCCTTGCTTATTGATGTTGTTGCATGCATTAATTAATCACATATGGATTTAAAATATCAATTGTAATTAATTGTATAGTTATGATTTATCCTTACCCACAGGAAGATATTTCATAATTATACATTTAATTAGGGGAGAATTAATTGCTCCATTACGTTATGCACATTTGGATTTTCAGTGCACATAAATGATATCTGTGATTAGCATGTAATTCTTTGAGGAGTAGCCACAGCATCCTTGTTTATTGAATTTGTTTGCATGCATTCATTAATCACATATGGATTTGAGATATCAATTGTAATTAAATGTGTAGCTATGATTTATCTTTGCCCACAGGTAGATATCTCATAATTGTACATTTAATTAGGGTGGGATAGAATGGCCTTGTTATTTTCTAAGTAGCCCACAGGTATTAGTTAATTACAAATGCGTTCTAGTCCCATCACTTGAGATAAATACATGCTATGCCAATGTCTTTGCCCACAGGTAGACTTTGGTGATACGTATTTATATTGCTTGCGTGCTACATTTGAGTTAAGCATGCATACATGGCACAGTGACTTGTGATTGCTTCAATTTTTACTTGTGAGCTTATTTGTATATTTGTCTGTTCTATTTTTTGCAGATCCAATTGCTACCTCTAGGATTATGGCTGATGTAAGCAACAAAACAATCTTAGATGGCAGCATCAACTATGCTGACTGGAGAGATGATGTTTTGCTGCAGCTTGGTTTCTTGGACTTGGATTATGCCTTGAGGTGTGAACAACCTCCTAGACCTGTTGATGCCTCCAATGATAGAGAGGCAAAGGAAAGGTATAATTTGTGGGAGCGGAGTAACCGCTCGTCTCTTCTGTTTATGCAACAAAGGATCCCCAGAAGCATTAGGGAAGCAGTCCCTAAGTGCGATACAGCTAAAGGGTACCTGGAAGCCTTAGATAAGCAATTCAAGCTGACAGACAAGCAGATGGGTGGTGCCATCGTGTCTGAATTATGTGCTAAGAGGCTTACAGGTATTGGCAGTGTGAGGCAACATGTAATGGAGATGAGAGGTATGCTTTCATCGTGTGTTACTTTTGAATCTAACTTTTCTAGCGTTAATGATGACACTTGGTGGATTGACACTGGTTCGATGATCCACATTTCGACTACCACGCAGGGCTTTCTGTCAAGCAGGCCTCCACATCCCAATGAGAAAACTGTCCTTTCAGGAAGTTGGAAGGGAGACCCTGTGAAAACCGTTGGAACTTTTCGCATAACCTTTTCAAATAATCATGTTTTGGAACTTTATGATGTGTTTTATGTTCCCTCTTACAAAAGGAATTTGATTTCTATGTCAAAACTCATTCCATTTGATTATCATTTAGTTCTTTCTAAGAAACTCATGACTTTGAAAAGGGATTCTGTTTTTATTGCAAATTTAGTTATGATTGATGGCTTATTTAAAATTATTTCTAACTCGCCTCAATCTTTTACTGTTTCGCGTGGTACTAAGAGAAGTGTCATCGATGAGAATTCTTATAGCCTGTGGCATAGGAGATTGGGACATATCTCCGTTAACAGAATCAAAAGGTTAAACAAAGAAGGAATTCTTCCATCTTTGAACCATTCGGAATTTGATTCTTGTGTGGACTGCATTAGGGGTAAGCAGACCAATAAGTCACATAAAGGGGCTAAGAGAAGTTCTGAATTGCTAGAAATTGTACACACGGACATTTGTTGCCCTGATTTGACTGCACATGGTCAAAAGTACTTTATCACATTTATTGATGATTACTCACGATACATGTATATCTACATGCTTTATAATAAGAGTGAGGCACTAGATGCTTTCAAAGAATATAAAGCGGAAGTAGAAAAATAGATTGGGAAACCAATCAAGATCGTGAGATCAGACCGTGGTGGTGAGTACTATGGCAGATACACTAGTGAAGGACAAGCGCCAGGTCCATTTGCTGATTTTCTTCGAGAGCAAGGTATAGTAGCCCAATATACTATGCCTGAATCACCTGACATGAATGGTGTAGCTGAAAGAAGAAATAGGACCTTGCTGGATATGCTTAGGAGCATGATGAGTAGCTCCAAACTACCATCTTCTTTGTGGAAGGAAGCACTCAAGACAGCCACATACATATTAAACAGGGTTCCAACAAAGGTAGTGTCCAAGACACCCTTTGAAATCTGGAAAGGATGGAAACCCAGTTTAAACCATTTCAAGGTATGGGGTTGTCCTGCTGAAGTAAGAGTGTACAATCCACAAGAGAAGAAGTTGGACCCCAAGACTATTAGAGCTTACTTCGTAGGCTATGCGGAGAAGTCTAAGGGTTACAAGTTTTATTGTCCTCCACCTTCTAAAAGGTTTGTTGAGTCTAGGAATGCCAAGTTTCTTGAGAATGATGTGATTAGTGGGAGTGATTGTCTACTGGATGATCACATAGAGCGAACCACTGATGTCATTCATGAGGGGACATCGATAGTTAATGATCATCCTACAGTTGGGATTGACATTCCTACTGTTAGGATTGACATTGAACGTGATGTAGACCCTGTAGCTCAAGTTGACGATGCTGAACAAGATGGACACATACCGGATGGTCAACCTATCACACAAGTGGAACCACCACAAGATGTGATAGAGGATGTCCTTATTCAGCAACCTGAATCAACCCAAGAGGTTGAATTGAGGAGGTCAACTAGAGAAAGGAGATCGGCATTACCTGATGACTACGTAGTGTATTCTGCTGAAGTTGACTGTGATATCAGTGTTGAGAATGATCCTTTATCGTTTACTCAGGCTATGAAGAGTGCGAACTCTAAATTGTGGCATGATGCTATGATTGATGAAATGAATTCCATGGCAAACAACCATGTTTGGGAACTTGTAGAGTTGCCTAGTGGGTCTAAGGCCATTGGCTGTAAATGGGTTTATAAAACCAAGAGAGACTCACAAGGTAACATCGATAGATACAAGGCTAGGTTGGTTGCTAAGGGATTCAATCAAGTGGAAGGAATCGATTACAGTGAAACCTTTTCACTTGTATCTAAGAAAGATTCATTCTGTATCATCATGGCATTGGTTGCACATTTTGATTTGGAGTTGCACCAAATGGATGTGAAGACTGCTTTCCTCAATGGTGAACTGGAGGAAGAAGTCTATATGAAACAGCCTGAGGGATTTGTTGCAGAAGAGAAAGAACATTTGGTATGCAAGTTGAAGAAATCAATATATGGTCTGAAACAGGCTTCGCGGCAGTGGTACTTGAAGTTCCATGAAGTAATCACATCATTTGGTTTTGTTGAGAACATCATGGATGACTGTATATACCACAAGGCTAGTGGGAGCAAGATCGTATTCTTGATTTTGTATGTGGATGACATTCTACTTGCTACCAATGATCTGGGTTTATTGCGTGAGGTGAAGCAGTTTTTGTTTAAGAGTTTTGACATGAAAGACATGGGTGAGGCATCTTATGTCATTGGCATAAAGATCCATAGAGATAGAACCCAATGTCTTGTAGGCTTATCTCAAGAGGCTTACATTGTCAAGATCCTTGAACGATTCAGGATGCAGAACTGTTCATCTAACGTGGCTCCTATTGAAAAGGGAGATAAATTCAGTCTAAAACAGTGTCCTGAAACCGAGCTTGAAAAGAAACAGATGGAAAGGGTCCCATATGCCTCAGCTGTAGGAAGTTTGATGTATGCACAGGTTTGTACAAGACCTGACATCGCTTTTGCTGTGGGTATGTTGGGAAGATACCAAAGTAATCCTGGGGAAGCACATTGGACGGCTGCGAAGAAGGTGTTTAGGTACCTACAAGGCACCAAACACTACATGCTCACATATAGAAGAACAGACAGTTTGGACGTGATTGGATACTCAGATTCAGATCTTGGAGGATGCGTAGATACGAACAAGTCTACATTTGGTTACATCTTCCTGTTGGCAGAAGGAGCTGTATCATGGAGAAGCGCTAAGCAGACTCTAACAGCTCCCTCTACCGGTGATGTTGAGTATATCGCGTGTTTTGAAGCAAGTTCACAAGCTATTTGGATAAGGAATTTCATTGCTGGGCTTAAGATTGTGGATTCAGTCTCTAAGCCAATCAGAATGTACTGTGATAACGCAGCTGCGGTGGCCATAGCGAACAACAAAAGGAATAAGAGTCGAAGCAAGTTTGTCGAACTTAAATTCCTTTGCTTGAGAGAAAGGGTTCATGATGGCCAGGTTTCCGTTGAACGCATCAGTACATTGGATATGTTGGCTGATCCTTTGACGAAAGGATTGAAGCCGAACGTCTTTGTGACACATGTACCTCATATGGGACTTCGTCCAACTTTTGATTAGTGGAGGTATGAGCAATGAAATTACATTTTGTGGTTTATCATTTCAAATTTGTGATTGTATACATTTGTGCTGTTGAAATTGATAAACATTGAGATAGGAACCGAATGAACATTGAGTTCATGTATATTGTGATACCCATTAAGTGATGGTGCTACCTGTAATACATGGAAGGTAATACTCGATCATAGGGGACTTATCGCCATGATTCTTGTAGCATGACATCAGTGTACCTAGACAGGGCAATGACATTGAGTATACGGGCCAAGTGGGAGAATGTAAGATATTTATTATAATTATATAACCTATTTAGATATTAATTAGGATAATTAATAAATATTTCTGAGTGTGGCCCGTAGTCATTAGGCCCGGTCCAAGGAGGGTTGGGGACTCAGTTTATTTAAGGTTGTTTTCCTGATGGTGGAAAAACACAACAACACAAAACAATTGATTCAGTACTGATTTATCTGAGTCCAGAGCGAGACCTACTTCTCTGCTCCCTCTCGAAGGTTCCCCACTGGTGACGGCAGTTTCCACAGTTGCCATCACTGTGCCTAATCACCAGCTGGAAGAACCTGTTGTTCATCTGACAGTGTTCTCTGATTCACAGGTGTCCTTGATTCATTTCAGATCCTCTCAGAGATTAGATCAACAAAGTAATGGCAAGAGGTAATTTAAAGTTTCCGCTGCATCTTATATTTGTATATATGATAATCTGGATTGATTATTTCACATTAGAGATGTTTATTTTCTAACATTTCTGGCTTGCCTTTCCCTATTCAGAGAAATGTGACTTCTAATTGCTGCTGTGCAGAATACCAAACTGAAGAAGTCATTGGAGCATGTTCATGCTCCAGAAGAAAAACTTCAGAATGCTTTTAACGAAAATGCCAAACTCAAGGTCAAGCAGAAAGAAGATGAAAAACTGTGGAAAGGATTGGAGTCTAAATTCTCGTCAACGAAGACATTGTGTGATCAACTTACGGAGACTCTGCAGCAGCTATCAGGTCTAGTTCAGGCTGGTAAGACCTTTTCTTTCTTCCTTTTTCCTTTTAACTTGCATTTGATGACTTTATTTTAAAGCCGTAGTTCTTAATCATGGACTTTTGATCAGTGACCAATCTATTCTTGCTGTAATGCTGTTATAGCTGAGAAAGATAAGGAGATATTGGAACTTAAACTTTCAGCAAGTTCAGAAGCTCTTGATAGTTTGAATAAGCATATGGATGATCTGTGTTTGAAGCTAGATTCTCCGGAGGAAACAATTAGAACTCGTAAGTTCCTCCTTGTTGACATCTTGTTTTAGTTTTAAATTTTTTATTAATTACTTTGAAATAAAGAAGATTAATTTGTTATATCTACGTAGGTGTAGGGTTATTATTACTGCAATAAGTTTTCAGGAGAGCTGAGTATTGAACTGAACATTAATATTACAACATGTATTTGGTTTGGATCTTTATTATAGGTAACAAGGACATAGAAGAGCTCAAACTTGAGTCAGTAGAAAAGGACAAGATTCATAGAGATGATCAGGCTAGATCTGCAAATCTCTTAAAGGAGAGAGGTAATTTTGTTTTCAATATTGTAAATTTGACAATTAAGTTGACGAATGACAATTGGTAATAATTCAGCTGACTTGTCTTGAGTGGTCTATTCCAAGGCATGTTGGGAAGAATGACATAATTTAGCAATATAATTTGAGATTATTTGATTTCTTGATATGGTTGCTGTTGCTCGTTGTTGATCTAAGTTTCCATTATGGACATGACACTAGGCTCTTTTAAGCTATGGCATTGCATTCTCTTGAAGACCCTTGTCTGATGATGATATCATTAAGTGATGTTTAAGAATCAGTCTAAATTTTTAAAAGTATCATTTTGATTTCTTATGAAAAGTAGTCTCCTGAGGTCCTAGTCATATGAAGTATGTATGATAACTTAATAGCTTATTAGTTGAATATTTAGTATCCTTAACTTGCAACTAATTTTGATTGTTGTGTGAAACATGAATTTGCATACAGATAATATGATCAAGAATTTAGATGAAACATTAGCAGCTAGTAAAATGGCTTCGGAGAGTCTGAATTCAAAGTTGAGAGAGGTGCAACTTCAGTTAGAAGTCAAAGAAGATGAAATTAATCATCACATAACCACTGAGGAAAAACTGAAGAAAGAAATGGGTGATCTTCAATTTTGTAATGCTGAGATTACTAAAAATCTTGACTTGTCACTTCAGGAAATCAAAAACCTTGATGAACTGGTTCAAGCCCGGGCAGCAAATGTGGTTGGATTAGACAAAGAAAGCTTGAACTTTTTGAGCAAATTTGATGAACTAAATTGTCTCTATGATTCTTGCTTCCATTTGGTCCTGCAGGGACGAGATGCCTTATCTAAGCATGCTCAAGCTCAATATAATGAGCTTCATAATAAATTATTGAGCTTGAGATCAGAAAAAGATGCAATTCAGTTGATAAATCATGGATTAAACAATAAAGTGACTGAACTTCAGGAAGTCCTGGAATCAACGGCAACCCAGCATGCAGATAACAGCCGATTAGCTGCTGAAAGAATCAAATATCTGGAGTCAGAAGCTGAAGCTTTAATCTTAAAGAAGGAAGAAGCTGAGTTATCAATTTCCAAATTAGAGGAGAAAGTTGAAATTTTTTCAGATAGCTCTAGATCATTAGAGAACCAGATGGCATGTATATTTAATCTTTCTTGATTAGTGTCAAAAAAATATTACTTAATTATTGTCTTTTATCATACTCTATCACATTCCTTATCCAAGTATCTAAGACCCATGCAGCAAGGTTTATTGCTGAAGCTTTCGGCATTAGAAAATGAAAGCAAAGAAAATTCAGAGAGATTGCAGGAAGAAATATTGAAGAAATCAGAGGAAATAGATAGTTTGAAAAAGGAGGTGGTAAAACTTGAGCAGCATGCAGATTTTCTGGAGAAACAAGTAGGCCAAGTTAATAATGTCTTAGAGGACAAAGAACAGCTTATTTTGCAGTACAAGGAGCAAGAAAAGAAGCTGGAAGATCAGATCAAAGAGGTCTTGGAACAAAAATCTTGTACCTATTTCTTTTGTTCCTACAGGTTTTTGTGGACTTAATTAGTTTCTGACTTTCTGTTGGTCACTGCAGAACCAGTCATCATTGGCTGCTATTGAAAGTAAACTTCTAGAAGCTAAGAAGCAGTATGATCTAATGGTAGAGAGCAAACAGTCAGAATTATCGAGGCATTTGAAAGAAATTTCTCAGAGAAATGATCAGGTGTGATTGATAATCAGTTACAGTCCATAAATCATTTATGAATTGTGCTCCAGCCGTTTTCTAACAGTCACAGCACGTAGCAGGCTATTAATGACATTAAGAGGAGGTACGAGTTGGAGAAGATGGAAATTGTCAACGTGGAAAAAGAGAAGGTTTGATACAATATGTTTATGATTGTGCCACATTTATCCACTTGAAACATTCTTCACCCATTTGAATCTTCAGGCTAACGAGGCTATTGCAGAAATAGAGGGAAGAAGTGAACAAAAACTTGCAGATTGTAAAGAAGAATCAAGGCAACAGTTTATGCGCATTCAGGAGGAACATGCTGCTGTGGTATGCATAAAAGAATGTAAAAGACATGAAGATTAATTTTAGTTATTGACGATTATTATCAGCAAAGAAGTAGTATGGCATTGGGTCTTATATTCAATGTGATTATATATGGACTGATTTTTCTTCAGTTGTTTCAGGCACTATTTTCATTTCATAATCCGTGCTGCTTTTACAAATTCACTTTCTTTGCATTAATTAATTACTCAGCCGGTTATATTCTAAATCTATACAATCTATTAATCCGATGCGATGATTATTCAGTACATGGTAGTTTACTTGTTGCATGTGCTCACATTATTTTCGTATCACACTAGTTCTTTGGTGGCTACGCACCTCTTGTAAGATTTTCATTGCATCAGTAGTATTCCATGTTAAATGTAATCAAAATTAGGTTAAAAAATCCAGCAACCTGATCAAATAGTTTCCTGCTCCACATGCAGGTTAGCCAAATACAGCAGGAGCACAACAAGAAGCAACTAGATCTTATAACTGAACACAATGAGAAGCTAAAGCACGTCCAACTGCAAGCTGAAAATGAACTGAGAGAGGTTCGTTAATATATTATATATATAGGACTAAGTTATGACTTTTGTATGACATTTATTTCACCTTACATGAAGTTGATTTGCTGTAGAAAACGTTGTTCCTGAGGAATGAACATGAAGCTCAGATGAAATCATTGAGGTGTGAACTTGAAGATGAGTGTCAGAAGCTTCAAGAGGAATTGCATATCCAAAAATCAAAAGTATGCAGTACCTGAGCAATTAAAATGATTCTTTTTCTTTTTTGCAGTATTTCTAAATTTGTCCAAAATATATGGCAGGAAGATAGGCAAAGGGCTTTATTGAAATTGCAGTGGAAAGTGATGAGTGACAAACCAAAAGAGGACCAAGAAGTGAATTCGAAACAGGTTGGCTTGCCTTACCGGATTGTGCATCTATCTTCCCATCTCATCTATGTCTTGTAGATTTTTCACTGAGATGAAAAAATATTTTGTTTTCCAGATTGCTTATATATCTTGCAAGTCTTAATATTGGATTCCTTTTAAGTCCCAAGCTATTATATTATACCAATCTAACATGATGTGGAAGGATAACAAAATATGATTTTGTTGCTCATATTATCAAAACCAGCTTGCAGTGCCACTTAATCATGCAATATTAACTGTTCCTGTGCTTATAGACTTTATGTTAATTAATTTGGTTGAACTATGATATCTATATAAAGCTAACTTGTGATCAACTTCATTTCTGTGAGTAGGATAACACTTGTTGTATTGTGATAGGTTTACCCTGCTTCCTCAATTAAGAGGAGGAGCTCCCGTGGTGGCCAAGGTCAGATAGCCTTAGTAAGAATGGAGACAGAAAGAAAGGGGTTTACTTATTTCTTAACTTATGACATGTAAATATAATGTTCACCCATCACCTACTTTGTTATGTATTTCTGTACTCTTGACAGGACTCTCCTTACCTTGAAGTAACACAAACACCAGTGTCAAAATTGTTGCAGAAAGTGGAGAATGCAAAGGCAGGAAGTACGATGAGCATTCCTAAGCATCATAGAAAGGTGAATTACTTCCCTATAAACTTCAAATACAAAAGGATTTGGAGAGGGAGGTCATATTCCATTATGTGGCTATTAGTGTTACTAAAGTCTTCTAGTTATTATTTCAGTACATGTATATTGTTATTGAGAATATTTTGTTTTAATATCTATTTTCTAGATTCTAGAGGATGTACAGTTAGGAAGAGATTCTTATATCTCTAGACCTGAATTTTCCTAACTATTGTACTGATTTTCACACTAAATAAAACTGAACCAGTGACTGCCGCTAAAGTATCTGGTTTTCATTATCACAATCTACGGATGCCCTTATCTTGCTGCAACGAGTTAGGGCATGAAAAGTATTGTGGCGCTATCAATCAATTTATGATAGTAGGAGGTAAATGGCTTATAATCTAAACTTGATGTACAGGTAACTCGCCATGAGTATGAAGTTGAGACTTCCAATGGAAGAACCGTTACAAAGCGAAGAAAAACAAGAAGTACTGTCATGTTTGAGGCATGTATCTAATTCTCTAAAATTGCTATAAAACCTACAGCAGAGCCATGAGCTATATTTTGTTACATGAAATGGCTTGGTTTTAAAGTAGAGTACAGGCTTTTTACAAGCTTACTGATGTTAATGTTCTTCATTTTAATAGGATCCAAGAAAACATAAGATAAAAACGCCAAAAGCAAATATGCCTGGAAGTTTTGTTAAGGTAATCAAATGGTTAACCAAAATTTCCTTTTATTTGTACATTATTTATGCATAACATGGTTACTTCAAAACATCTAGTTGCAAAGCTCTCATGATGTTGGCTTGTAAATTCAGCAAAAAATTAATTCATCCTCTGCCTTGCACCAACATTTTCATCTTCACATTCACTTTGCTGACGCCACTAGAAATGGTCGTGATGATTTGGAGCAGTGATGGTTTCATCAGTTTTGTGAATATTTTTATTTAAGTACTACTTTGGATTTTTTCCCCTTGTAAATTATTTTGTGTGGTAAATTTGTTATCATTTTCTGAGAAGAAAAAGATACACCATGTTATATGATAATTTATGATTTCAGATACTCTTATGTCCAATTATTTTGTGCTATTTGGTTGAGAATATCTGAGCTATATACACTAATTGATACACCATAACCGAGAACAAGGAAGTAAATGAGCACTTTTTGCAGACGCCCCCCTTGTTGACTTGAGTGTAGTTTACATTTGCATGTACATAATATTTTATTTTTCATTCTCTAACGCGGGGCACAAAGGGAGGAGGACATACTCCTCCTTCAAATATTGGCGATTTGTTTTCAGAAGGTTCTCTAAACCCCTATGCGGATGACCCCTATGCATTTGATTAGAGGTATTTATGTTCAATAACACTATAGAAATTCAGGGTTTAATAATTCTCTTAACTTACTTTATTGAATGAAAATAATGAATCTTATATAAGAAAGAGACAACAAACTTTGCTAGTCAAATCCCAATACTTGATAACATCAAGGGATAAATTAAATCTAAACATAATGCCTGTGGTAATTCTTAACTTCTAAATTAAATTTATTAGATGTGTAATGAGTTGATTAGTCCACTCTCTACATCTCTCGCCTCGAAGAACCACGAAAAAAATACTGAAAAGTTCTTAAATCAATTTTATACGAGATTTTTTTGTTAGTGTCATATTATATATATAATTCAAAGGTTCATTGGATGGTCAGACCTAATTACTTGATCGTTTATCTAATAATTTCATATTTTCCATGTCAAGATAGATAGCCTTTACGAGCTCTCCCAGTTTTCTTGATGAATTCTTTATTATTCCTCAGTAGTATTAGTTATAAATTTCATTAACTTCCTTACCTGGAGACTGTCCTCAGGCTTCAATATGTTTTTGTTCTTTTATCTTGACCCTATTGTTTCAGGCTTTCAGCAGATGCACTTAACCAAATATTAGGTCTCTCATTCTCTGCAGTACAGAGCAGATAGTCGGCGCGATTGGTTTACTTTTAAACTTGATGCGTCTCTCATGATCTTCAGTACTAAATTGTATGGCATCTGTTTCATGAGATTATTGTATTTTTGCTGATTGCCGACTATGACGAGTTAGGTCGGTTGTCAGTTGCATTTAATCCATATTTTGTCACTAATGACGGGTTGACCATTGAATTGCTAGCGTCGTTGAAATTGCATAAAAGATTGTTAAAATTTAGCGTTGCTAACTCTACTGCCATGGAAAGTTGCATTCATCGACGCATTTAATAGTTGCAGCTATTCCAAAAGAAAAAAGTTTCAGCTGATGGTAGCTCCAGCTTCCATAATGAGTTTGTGACACGGTTAATTCATATACAAGTTATGGTTTGTAAGTTTAAGTGAGGATCAACGATTAGAATCTTTTCATCCTCCTAATTTCTTGAATGAAAACAATCGTCAAAGCGTTTCTTGACTCAATAGACTATTTCTGCAGTCTGCCCCTAGTCCCCTACTCTCTTCTGTCTATCGTCATAATCTTCAGTCCCCACGACCCTCCCACGTGGCAACCTCTCAGAGAACCCGCTTGCATTCCCGCGCTGGCAGAGAACGAACAAATCATCACTTTTGTTTTTTAACGATGGCGTTTTGACGTCAACGGTCACCCCTTTTTAAATATATTTCTGTTTGACGCTCATAAGCTCAGACAGACTCCGAAAACTGGTCGAAGTGAGGATATGACATTCGGCTGATCTCCAATAACCCACAAAAATTTCATTTCCGAGGGAGATTCATCTCTTTGTTCACCCGATTCCCACAAAAATTTCATTTCCGAGGGAGATTCATCTTTGTTCACCCGATTCCAATTTTTCTTAGTTTGAAATTTGGTCAATTCTCTTTCTCCACGTTGCGGTGTATCTGCAGTCCTGGAGTTCAAATGGGTTTCAGAGAAAGCAAGAGCTGCAATTGCGAAGTCAACGTCACTCTTCGTTCAACCATACCAGTTGTGGGCTGCGAAATTAATCCGTCCGTTTCGGTCATATCGAAAGGGCCATTTCCATTTCCATTTCACTCCTATTCTGTCAATTTTAAATGGTATCTTTTCTTGCTTTGTAGCTTTAATTTATGCTGAAACGTGTGAACTCTGTCAAAGAAACTATGTAGCTTTTTTTTTGTTTTATTTCTTGAGACCAACGCGCCTAAGCTAATGTGCGTCTATGCTTACCAAGGCATCAAATAGTTTTATTAACCTGGCTTCCTGAATTATATTTACCAGCCTATCCTGGCTGGCTATCTATCGTGCTCTTGATCTTGCGTAACCTAAAAATACTGAAACCTCCATATTTCTAGGTATAAAGAGGCAAAGATCTGCTCCATACATGATGATAAGTTGGCTACTATTCAATGCGTGTCTTGTGTTAAATTGAACATCCTAAGGAAAGAGAGTTACCATTGCTCAACAAAATGCTTCCTGAATTCATGGCAAGCACATAAGCAGCGCCATCATCTTGAAACTGAAAGGAGGACTTTAACTGATGATGCACAGACAACAAGAAAGCTTAGAAGTTGTGGCTCTTGGCCAGAGCTTAGTAGTGAATGTTTAATTGATGAGGCAGCAATGGTGGATGGAGGAGGAAAAGATTGGTTTTTGGTTAGTTGTTCAAAAAGTTATTTACCTGAAGTGGATGATCTTGGACTAATTTTGAAGCTGAATTTTGTAGCTGTTGACCTTTTGACAAATACTGCTTTGTCCGAACTAAATGAAATAATGACTGACCCTGTAATTGAATTTCCTGCGGCTCAACCTCGCTCCATGGTTCCAACTACACGTCTGCATGAATCTTCAAGTTTGTGTTCCACATCGGATTTTACTTTTAGCATTCTTTCCTATAACATCCTGTCTGACATGTACACTTACCAAAAGTATCACAACTGCCCCCCGTGGGCGCTTGTGTGGGAATACCGCCGTCACAATTTGCTCCGTGAAATAATTCAATATAATGCTGACATTATTTGTCTTCAAGAGGTTAGCACTTTTGTCTTGCTACCTGTGCTTTGTTGCTTTAACCTGTATTTTGGCTTCAACGTAAATTTTGCTGTAATCCAGCCCTGTCTGTTGTGTAGGTACAGAGTGATCATTTTGAAAATTTCTTTAAACCCTGGTTGACAGAAGAAGGATACATGGCTATATACAAGAAAAAAAACAATGAGGTAGGTCACCCTCACTTGTGTGTATTTAGCGCACACATTGGCTAAATGATCAGATATGGTGGAAATGATGTTGAAATTTTAACAGATCATGGAATCTGGTGCATTAATGTCATTTGTAATTTTAATCTATCAACAATCTAAGCTGTTGCTACATACATTAATTTCTATCGATTACCAAAAACTGTTAAAAGTATGTGTCATGTATCAATAGCTATTATAATTTTTTATCATGAATTATGAGATTCGGTTCATGGAGTACAGATTTAGCAAAGAGTTGGAATAAGGAAGAAAGACTTGGTAAAAATAAATGGTTGTGCATATGGTCATTATTTGTACTTCTCGTGAGCCAACTAATATGAAGATGAGTTTCATATCATGAAGGGCAGGGGGAGAACAACAGAGATAAGGATGTCTAATTGATGATTTTTAAAGTGGAAACGCATATTTTTGTCATTGTAAAGATCGCTAACTTGGAAGACTCAGTGCCGCTTCCGACTGCATTTAAAGTTATCAATGTTGTATTGAATGCATTGCAGGTTTACACTGGGAATCTATTTGTAACTGATGGGTGCGCAACTTTTTACCGGAGGCATCTCTTTAAAGAAGTTTTAAAACATGAGGTAAGAAGCTCTGGATTGTTCATTTCTTTAAAACTATGTTTGATTGGTTCTTTTTGGTTCTTTTTCTTTCTTCAGGTTGAATTTAATAAGAAAACATCACCTGTAGTTGAAGCACTGGAACCTGATCTAAGGAGTGAAGCTAGCAAACGCCTCATGAAGGTAGAAGTTCCTTACGGGGCCCCCATTTGCTTTCTATTTTGTTTTTTTGTTTTTTCCTTATTCTTGTTATTCAATCTGACTTATCATCCCAAAGGGTCCCTTTCAGGTTTTGGATTTGGCAGTATAATCCCATTAGTTGTCAAGTTCATTCTATAAGTACTCATGAAACACTTTACTCAGGTTGGGAAGGTAGTGCCCATGATGCTAAGTTTTTAACGAATGCAATCTTGAAGCAAATTTCCCATGGCCCTCTGATTTCCTTTTTCTTCTTTGGAGTTTTTTTTATCAGTATTTTATATTTCCAGTCTGATTTGGTTTTACCCAAAAATAATGGAGACCTTAGTCATATAGCTTCCAGAGGAAGTGTTGTTGTTAGCAAGCAGTCCACAAGTGGATTATGTATCTTTCAGTGAGAGAAGGGGTTGATGGAATTTGAGTACGCTTACTAAGAGTCTAGTTTTGCCATTGTAGAATTTTGTATCTCATGATACGCTGTTTCATTGTAGAATTTTGCTATTGCAGGACAATGTTGCACTTGTTGTCATTTTGGATACCTTGGAAAATTGTTGCGCTAAATATGCCGTCCAATCTAGAATTTGTGTGGTACTGGATATATTATATTACCTGTTTTTCATTTCACTAATATTACTGGTGCTGACTGCTGACATTTCATTTTTTTTATGCATCCATAGGTAAATGCACATATATGTTCAGATCCAAAACTCCCTGATGTAAAATTATTTCAGGTGCTCATCAATGTATGGAGATTCATCCTTACAAACCTTTATTGAATAATTTTACAAATTATCGTAACTCCTGTATCATCTTTTATCTCATCGGGCAAAGGTTGTGACCCTAGTCAATGAACTAGAGAAAATGCTGCAAACGGAAATACCTCTATTAATATGTGGAGATTTCAACTCTGTTCCCCAAAGGTTAGTGTCCAGTGAAACAGCTTGCATTGATCTAACTAAAGAACTTTTTTCCTGTTTAAATTATGAGAAAGTAACACTAGAATCTAGAAAAACCTAAGCATTTTTTCCAAAAGCATATCTCGCTGGCCTTTTTAATGTTTTCAATAATTATCGTTACTATTGGCATTACAGTGATCCCTACACTTTTATGGTTAAAGGCAAACTAGAACATAGTGAGAGTGTTGATCCGTATGGTGTATATGAGCATCTTAAGCTTGTTCATCGATTTTTACTCGTAAGCCTTGTGTTTTCACTCACTATAGTTGTGATGGCTTCAATTTGTCTCTGGACTCTTCTTTACGAAGTTGAATTGTATCCTTTACAGGAAAGTGCATATGCAAGTTTTGGTTTAGCAGTTGCAATGCAGGAAAGACAGTTAGGGAAGTTTAACCAAGAAACCAGGGAGCCTGTATTAACCTTCCGCTCAAAACGATTCTCAAGAACCTTAGATTACATTTTTTATACAGGTATGCTAAATGTTCTATTGAAATTATCAGTATTAATCGGCCTATTTCTCCAATTTTAACCTTTTGGTGTTCTTCAGATAGAATAAGCATCCAGGGAATAAGCAATTTGTAAAGCACTTTTTGTTGAGTTCCCTAAGTGGGACCTGTAAATTGAATAATTGATTCACATCACCGTTTGGTCAGTACGTAAATATGAACTTTGATATGGTGCATTAAGAAATTAATCTACAGATTACCATGACTCTTGTACATTGAAATTTGCACCATGGATTTTCTCACAATTGGTTGTGCATGTTCACTTTAACGGCGCTGAGTTCTGACGTCTGAGTTTCGTTCCATTGCTGAAACCATTTTATTATTGCTGGCAAAAAAAAAAGAAAAAATTCTATCATTAACTTGATAAAATGCTTCGTAATAGTGAACAGTTTGGAGGTTGAAGCTTTGCTGGATCTTCTGGATCACGAAGATGTCGCTGCTGGCCTTCCCTCGCCCCTTTGGTCATCAGACCATATCGCTCTCATGTCAAGGTTCAGAATCCTACCCAAAAACAATCCTGCAGCTACAAGCGTGCATGCTGGCTCTGCATAGCTATTGCCTTGAATCTGTTGCAAATATTTCAAAAATTATACGGCTCATTATGGTTTGACATCTTATGTTCTTACCAATGCACGCACACACATCTCTATAAATATATAAAATAAAAACAAGATCAATGTTGACTATTCCTTCGCTATTTTGTTAATGTTGCTTTTTTTTTAATCGTTTGATTTATAGCCCTGTGAAACAGGGATGAGATCTTCTAGTTACCTAGTAAACTAAATACAAGTCATTGTTGTGCATTGTCTGGCAAGATTCACTGTGAAGTTAAATGAAATGATAATATAAAATAACTAGTGACAACATAAATATCAACGGAATTATCGTTGTTAGAATGATCAAGTGCAATTTCTTATATTGAAATTTTAGATGAAGCATTCCAAATATTGATTACTCGGTATTTATTTCTATAGCATCCAAAACGGTTAGCTAGCTAGAAAGCAGAGAACGTAAATGAGCTCGGGCCTTCAGGCTACGCTAGCATTCAATTTTCATTAAACGGCGGGCGATCGAAATGTAAGAAATACGTGACCCATGTCACAGATTTTCATCTGCTATCATTATATTCTGTATTCACCTTTGTGGTTCAGTGACCATCTTAGTCATTAAATTAATTCATAGTCTCACTTCGAATTATTTTTCAGTTTAAGGTGTTTATTTTCGCTCCTGTATCAGACGGTTGGGTTTATAGAATTTTCTTTCAAGATTTCACTGATTACTGTTGTTGCAGGAGCTTTCGAACTTCAGAATTACCATAGTAAGGGGACTTTCTGTGGTGGAATTGAGAAATAAATTCACTTCATCGAAGAGATCTGTTACCCTGTAATGTTCCAAACTGCAAAGTGACCATTTTTTAAGGAAACTGGTTGTTCATTCATGGTTACTGGTAAAGAAAACCAAAACACAAATTTCTTTGCTGCCTCATGAAATAAGCTGTTACGAGCGAAGGAGAATCAAATATCAATCATATATCATCCAGCATCCGAAAGAGTCAACCAAATTTCTGCTATTATCGTCGGCACATAACTTGGCTGGATAAATTTTTGGATGACTGAGAAACCCTATATATACATATGATACACTACGTTAGTTTCTTATTAGTCATCCATCCACCCTCACTCACTCTTAACATTCAAATTTACTGTAGAAATGGAATAAGCGTCACTCCACTGATCTGGTAACTTCTTATACTTTGGAGAAACTGAAGATAACTAATACCACGGACCTAAAGCTGAGAACTGCCCGAATCTAGCACAAGAGGCTGCACTTTCTCTTCAAAAATGTCGGAGGATTTTGAACTGGAGGGTGCATGAATTTGCAGTTAGGGCAGGAAGGAGATGATTTACGTAGCATTACTAACATGTGGCACCGCATGCAAACAGTTGCAACCATCTCTCTGTGGTCTCCCTCCGATGAAGAAGAATGACTTGTATCACCCGAATCCTTCTTATACTCACTTGATTCAGTACCGTAAATATCATCACCCCTGAAACTTTTTGGTGAGATTGAATTCTGCTTCTCATTGATATTGTAATTGACCGCTTTGTTCCTCTGTGATTGATCAAATGTCAAGTTCAGCTCCAGGTCTAAGTTTATCTGAGTAGAGCATGGTGGTGCAGGGCTATTCTTTGGATCCTCTTGCGTGTTCATATTTATCCTTGACTGCATTAAGAAGATCAAAGACGAAAACAAATAATATGCATGTATTTAGCTTTAGATTCTAAAAAGTTTGACAACATACACACATACGTACACTGGGATATAGTTGCCTATTATGTGATGTGGATTTCCTTTTCTCTGCCTCAGTTTGAGCTTTGAAGAACTCTACAGGAAGTGACTCTTCCCACTTTCTCTTCTTTGATGAAGCTTCAAGTCCTGCAGAGACTGCACTTCTCGGACTCTCGGCCAAGACTTTGTGAAACGAAACCATCACTTCTGCTCAAGGTGTCTTCTCTCTACTTACATAACGTGTGTCTCAATAGTTCGTGAAGTTTGAGGTGGTTATATAGGATAAGGGCGAAAATAAAAAGACTTTGCCTGCCTAAGCATGACGTGATTTTTTTTCCATGTTGGCAGGCTTGTAGTAACTACACAGCACCGAGGCCCGAACTTAAAGTCGTAGACGTGAAATTAATCCAAACCAACTAAACTTACTTGGGTCAAATTCTTTTTTTTAGTTGCTCACCCGGTTCACTAGAATTTTGCTCCCATTATATTCGGATCCGACCCGCGTTACGCACTTAACTATAGTGGGTGAATCTCCTAATAAATTTTTTTTGCATACGTTAAGACTCGAACTCGAGACCTCGTTTAAGTGATATCAAGTCACTTATCACTTGAGTCAAATTCTAATACTTAGCCTTTTCAAATCTATAGAAGCCACAAGTAAGGCCCACAACCCCACCAAAGTATCTAGCAGAAATAAGCACCTAGTTTTGGGATATATATGAATTAATTTGAATCCATGACGAACTATAAATCCCAAGCCGAGATGCGAAAGCTGAAGGGTATGGCAAAGATTCGTTAATATTAGGGGTCTGTATACAGTTGAGGGAAGGTAGTGAAAGACAATGGTTCTTTAATGTTAGATATAATAACTTCATCTTCCCCATTTGGGTCACTTTAAAAACTAGACTCTTAAAAGTTCTCAGCACCCTCTTGAGCCATCAAAATCAACCAGGTCCTAAGAGTTACCAAAAAAAGTGAGCGGAAATTTATTGTTCCTTCTTCCCTCCCTCCTAAATAAATCTTTGGAACAACCACTCGCTAGCTCTCCTTAATTTCTTCAGCTGCACTTCGTGCCCAACGATCCCCACTTCCTCCTAAGAACATCACAATTTATTTGGCTTTTATGAGTCTCCTTCAAACAGCTAAACAATTTATGACACTGAAGCCAGAAGCACATAAAGAGACGTGTAAGTGTGTGCGTATGTCTGCAAATATGGTTGAATGTTACGAATTAAAACGCCGTGTAATAATAATATCCATCATGTCATCGCCCACAAAATTAATTATGAAAATTACCTCTTCTCTCACAATATACACTTAATCAATTGGCACTGTACTTTTCTTGCCTTTTAGAATTGCAAGACGTGATGAAATAGCCTGCCAAATATTAAAGGGTTCTGGAGATTTTCTATCTATTAAATTACCAGCTTCTTCTTAACTTGGAAAAAGACACATACTATGTATTGCTTGGTCGGTTGTCTCCAGGTTTACTTTTAGCCAAATGTCCCCGATCATAAAATTAATTTGCTGGGCGACCGAAATGGACTGCGTAACTTAATGAATTTTGCTGGTCATCAACAAACGACTGTTCATAACTGCAACTGGGAATTTCGCATTCAATTAATCTTTACTAGTCTTATCTCCTTATACATGTGTTCATTCCTAAGCCAGGTTTCTTTACTTATAATTGACGGGGAAGGAAAGAGGTAGAAGAATAGCAAATGGGCTTGGAAAATGCCACACTTATATCTCTTCATCAATTAGGCTTTTTCACTATTAGATGTGTTTAAAGGCTTTCTTTCTCATGTGTTCAGTTACCAAAATGGAAGTTTCATCACTCACTCAATCAGTAAATTGTTATCTCACTTCATTAAATCTTGAATATAAAGTATTAGTCACTTCATTCCGATTTATAAGACGTTTCCTGAATATGTTTTGGATGAAACAATGATTCGTTAATAATCTTGTTTCAAAAATACCTTTCACATCAGTTAAGTATAAATGGAGAGAAGTTTTGGAAGTTTATGCTTCTTAAAACGTACTTAATAATAAGGTTTATTTGTAATCGCAATTTACTCTTAAAACGTCTTTAGCATAAATTAAAACGGATGGAGTAATACTTTGCATTACGTATAAAGAAAAATAAAGGTACATACAATTACATGAGATTTGATGAGAAATACCTACATGAGATGAGATGATTGAAATTTAAGACAGGAGGCCAACCACCAAGAGACCATTAAAAGTTGAAGGGAGAGAGATGGGGGAGGGTTGGATTTGAAGGAAGAGGCCACCTGCCTTCATTAAATCACTTTGAATTCGCATTTATGCGGAGACTTGAATTGCTGACCAAACTTCAAACCACTCTCTTCCATTGCTTCCCTTTCATTTCTTCCCCCCACTCCTCAGCCTCTCATTTATGTTCCTCTCTTCCACTTTCACTCACTCCTCAACGCACTTCATCACTATCTGTCAGATTCCATGCCTATTTCTCCTGCAGTCATTCACTCCCCTCCGCAATATTATTGCCATCTCTTAATCAAGGGCATTAATATAATTCATCCTTGATTAATATATCGTGCGAGGGTCTCTT
Organism: Leucaena leucocephala; assembly: GCA_037074615.1. NCBI lineage: Eukaryota > Viridiplantae > Streptophyta > Magnoliopsida > Fabales > Fabaceae > Leucaena > Leucaena leucocephala. The sequence goes on along the minus strand of CM073540.1, from coordinate 2,190,488 downwards.
TCTCTGATTTATTTTGATGATGACGATGGATATCTATATATCAGTATGCTTGTCTGTCTGTCCATGCATTTCGATAAGCATGATCACTTCATCAGCCTTCACTATCAGTGTCAACACCATTTCATATGTTGGAGGTTTAAGACTACTGTTAAACCAAAATAACATTTCCGATGCGACTCAGTGTTATGAGTGAGTTGACGGATAGCTGAAGGATGAGAAGTTGCAGATCATAGAGAGTACTGTGATATGTAAAATCAAACAGGAACAAGGAACAAAGATCCATTTCATTATTACTAATAATCAATTAATAGCGAAGTTAGGGAGGAGCTGGTTGGTTGAGGAGCTAAATGAAAAGGCGGGTTTTAAATAATGGAATTTAATATGAATAAGAAAAGAATGAATGGGACTAATCAGTTGGTTCAACATATGCAAGTTGTGTGTTTTCTATTGGTGCATGAGTATCATGAGGAATGAGAAACATGAATTAGTGCCCCGCCTTTTTGGTTGCTCAGTAAAGACTTGCGTGCCTTGGACGCTTCCACAATTCTTGGTCAGTTTGGTTGGTGTAGCAATTTCTGGAGTTGTTATGATGAGCAAGTAGCTCTAATGCTTTGATTAAAAACGTTGCTTTTAATTAATATTTCAAGAAATGCATGCAAATTTTCAATGTTTGAGGAGACCACTAGTGCGTGTTTGTCCAAAGGCCTGAACTCTAACATCATGAAGAGTCCATAGACGGCCAACTTGATACCTGGCCCGAACTTACTTATTGGGCCGAAAAACATCTTATAACCGGGCCAAGGAGCCCACTAAGAAAGACTCAGAGACGATGTGGTGCGAGACCAGATAGAGGAAGTCTTTATACGTGGTTACAATCCAAGTATATTCACACATAAAAGGCAGAAATTTATACATAACTCATAACTGCTATAGTATCGGAAGATTAAAATCTTCAATATTATTCGTTCCAAAGAACAACACTTAAAAGCTTAGGTCTGTGAAAGATTATCCTGGCCTTCACCATCTTTCGCAACATAGCGATGCCAGAGCCAGTGTTTCCTCCATATCGCATGCATAGATTCGAGAGGAATTCCTTTGGTCTCCGGCAAACACAGTACAATAAAGACCGTCATCAGAGCAATCCAAGCCGCATAGAACAAGAAAGCACCATACTTGAAGCGACACAACATCGCCAAAAATGTCTGTGACAACACAAATGTGGTCAAGAAGTTGACGGCGATGCTTATGCTTTGTCCGGTGGTTCTAATCTTCAACGGGAAAATCTCACTCGGAATAAGCCAGCTCAGAGGCCCCCACGACCACCCAAATCCAGCGCCATACAAGCACAACAGCACTAATACTAATGTTGCACTGGTTTTTGATATATGTTGTGTGCTTCTCGCAAGTGCAAGCACAACCGTCACCGCAATCTTCACAACAGTTAATTACACGTAAAAATCAGTGTTTAACGCCAATATTAAAACTCTTTGAAGAAGGGGAAAAATGCATACCTGACAAACAAGCATTTGAACGCCGCCGATTATGAACAAGAATCTTCGTCCAAATCGATCGACCACGGCAGTGGACACAAATATGGATGCAAGATTAACCAGTCCCAGGATAGTGGTTGAAAGCAGAGCAGCATCGTTTCCAAAACCCACTGACTGAAAGAGGTTTGGCGAATAGAAGGCGACGATGTTGATGCCGGTAAGTTGCTGGAAAAATGGGATGGCGATTGCCATCACCAAGTGAGGTCGATATTGTCTCTCAAATATGGTGGTGAAGGGTTCCTGCTGGAGAGCTTTTGACTTTTCAGTCCATTTGACCAGTTCACCCAGCTCACCTTCCACGTCATCAGTGGGCCCTCTGATTTTGCGTAGTGCATTTCTAGCTTCATCTATCTTGCCACGTTGGACTAAGCTACTGGGAGTGTCGGTAATTAAGAAAGCACCGGCGGTCATGATAAAAGCCGGTACCACGGCAAGGCCTAGAGAGAGACGCCATCCCCATGAGCGTTTGGACGTGCCATAGTTGATGCAGGTGGCAGCAACCACTCCGACACCTATGAAGAATTGAAATCCTGTGTTGAACGCACCTCGCCATTTTGGTGGAGCTATCTCCGATAGGTATACCGGCGCCGCCTTTATTTATTCACACATCACATATACATCCCAGAGGCATCAGAACAGTTAGTTTGTAGATTTATATATAATATGATTAATGAAAACTTGTGCTTTAATTTAGCCCGGTGTCATTTTAACTTGCCTGGTTAGTGAAGCCGACTCCGACACCGAGCAAAAGACGACCCAAGATGAGCATGGCAATATTTTCAGCACCTCCGTTTATGGCGCCACCGACAAGGAAGGAGCAACCACCTAAGATCATGGTGTTTCTTCGACCCAGTGTGGCTGTCACTCGACTAGCTGCTAAAGATGACACCAATCCAGCTAAGTACAATGACGACGTGAATAACGTTAATACTTGACTGTCATACACACAGTACACGTTTGTTGCTGTGCTCGCAGCTTTTTTCTGTATTGCTGGGAAGAACTTCTCAAGAAATGGGGCCATCGTAGTCACGCCACCTGGAATTCGTTTTCACAAATTTTCCAAACAAAAAGGTTAGCTAAATTTGACAGAATAAGCAGGACGATAATATATCTGTTCAGGTCTCCCTTCTAAGACCACTTGTGTGTGCATGTGTGGGCCCGTGACGATGGGAGAACCGGAGAATAGTAAGTTTTTCTTTCTAGAAGAAGGCATATTTTCCCCTTCCGAACAGCAAACTTTCTTTTTGGTCAAGCTTGGTAGATCAAATTCAACTTCAGCTGATGGGACGTAGAAGAAATTAAAAAAACAGCTAAATGGAAAACAGAACTAATAATAATTAATTATTAAAACGTAGTAGTTGGCTTAAAAATAATAAATTAATAGTTAGGAAAGCAAAGCAGTTATCGTTCTTGGTTTTTCAGAGCCTCTGCTACACGGTGAATAAGATCATGTTTGTTTAATATATATAAAAACAGAGCAATCAGATAGGATGGCAGATAAGGCCGTACGCATAAGTAAATCTATAATCAGAGATAATGAGTTAGAAAAGAGAGATGAAGAAACCTGAAATTCCGACGTCGTATCCAAAAATAAGGCCACTGGATGCAGCAACGATGCAAGTGATAATGACGGAGAGAGTCATCTTGCCGTCGAAAGAGTTGGACGGAGCATCAACGGCGAAACCTCCGACGGCCATTTTTGTGAGTTTGGAGTCAGAGGATCTCTTGTTTCTGCCTTCATCTGAAGCTGCACACCTTCGTCTTATTTATAGGCTCTCAAGTGTAGGGTAGGAGCAGTTTAAATCTGTCTTTTGCATGTGTCAATCTGTCTGATATTACATCTACACCTTATCCCTATTCTGCTAGCTATCGAAAACAAAACTTTCTTCTTTGTTACGTTTTCCCAACCATAGAAATTCTCATTTCCCTACAATATGCATTTTGTCCTTTATCACCTCGCTTAAATTTACTTTGCAAACAAGACGTTTAATTCAGCCAAAAGGTTGGTTTGATCTTAGCCATTAAAACATTTATTTAACGTCAATAACTGAAAATGTTATTATTTTACAAAAGTTTGTCATGAATATTGGGCAAAATAATAAATTGAATTCATAAGGTTTAATTTAAATAAATAAGCTAGTTAATATCATGTAAAAAAATAATTTACTAAATAGTTACGATGCACTAATTAATTTCTCTTTCAGCTTTCACTATATATGTCTATATTTCTCTCTCTTTTTTAATTTTAAAAATTATATATATTTAGCCATGCCATTATTCTGTTTTCCTTGTATATCTATTGTATTGCATGCCACTTTTTAGTATATATAAGTATTAAATGATGAAAAAGAAGTCCGTTCCCCCATACCTACCCCGTTGAAATTATACCCCAAGAATAATCATTTCAATTGGCCACTTACAGAAAAAATTCAAGCACACGAGATGACATTGTGAAAGATATTTCCATATTGTTGTAGTCCTTGGGACTTACACATATAACTCAAAGGTTTAAATTTATAAACACATATAAATTGTATTTGTAAGGTTGTAAATAATTAAACTAGTTAATATTACGTAACAAAAATTACAAAATTGCTATCTAGTACTTTAATTTCTCTTTTAACATTCGTTGCTCTATACATATTTCTGATATCTTGTTGTTTTTTATTTTAATATATGTATGTGTATAACCTTGTATTCGTTTACTTGTATATAATTTTCTGTTCCTTTTATAGGGTGTGTCACTTTCCAGGATATATAAATAACAAAAAAATAAGCGCGTTTCAAAGTTTCCGATAATTACCTGCTAAGGGGAACGTATCAATAAATTTGAAAGTTTAAACTATATATAGAGGGAAGGGGCGTGGTGAATGCATGGGAGGTTTCCTTAAAATATTTAAGAGGTTTTTCTCATTATATCAAAGTCATCAATCCCACCGGATAATGGTTTTCTCAAAGTAAAAATGACAATTTAATTACAATTTAGGTAATATAAAACAATATGTAATTGTATATAGGTTTGCAATTACTTTGGAGTTTTCTTATAATTAAACTAATAAAAAATATTACACGTCATTTGAGGCTAACTTCGACGTAATTAAATATGGGTTAAAGTATGGGGAGATGTAAAAAATTCTACCTTCACCAATAAAAATTGGCATAAATAGTAAGAAATATATTTATATTTCATAAAGATATGAGTTCGATTCCCACTGTCGTTGTGAGAGTTTATTTAATAGATGATCTTATAAGTCTCCTGTAAACACTCTCTGAGTCTTGGGGCTGTGCTATGACCTTAGTAGGAAACTGGTACTAAACTTACCTATTTTTTTTTATATAAATGTGTGTGTGTGACTGTGTGTATAACATGATAAAGCTCAAAAGCGTTTCAGCGAAGATAGCACAACGTAAGTTCTAAGTGTGAATGTCCCCGTCTTTAAATTAAATACATTTTGTTTTAATTTCCGCTTGACCACTGAGATGGAACTGCACGTCTCTAGCTTCAACCAATGCTCGATCTCTATATGCCTGAACCAAGTAATGTTATATTTTCTCTAACGACTCTAATCAACTATACGTCGCTGCAGATCCAGTTAATTAGTCTTGGATTTTTTTTTTCTTTTCTATCTCAGAATCGATCACATGATCATCCCATTAGGGCATATAACCTAATCATCATTTATTAACAGAAGTTAGTCTGAGTAGTAAGTAACTCGATATCGCTTAAACAAGGTATTGAATTTGAGCCTTAGCGTATACAGAAAATCTTCCTTGTGAGACTCATTCACCATAATCAAGTGTGCGACGTAGACTAGATCCGAATGTAATCGGGACAAAATTTCGGTGAACCGGATGGGCAACAAAAAAAAACTAATCATCATTTATATTTATAAATTAATATAAGTCAATTGATCCCATTAAATAATCACAAAGTCAGATTTGCATCACCTCTACGTACGTACACAAGAAAATGTTTACTAGTTTGTTAAATTTTTAATATTATTTTTTATAGTCAACAGTAATAAAATATCGTTGCCAATTCCTTTCCTAGACATTCGTATTGGGAGACTCTTTATGTTGAACGTGGCGGCCTTCTCTGTTTTTTTTTTTTTTGGTGGATCGAGTTCAATGTGCATGGCTTCACCTAAACTAGAACAATATAATTAAAAAACAAGTTGCTCGATTACATGCATTGATTTGCATCGAAGTGTACTACTGAAAAGTTGGATTATTGTTAGCTAGCGACTGGGCATCGCAGGTCTAATCTAGACCGAGATCTAGCTTGACGAAGAGAGGGCGACATTTTTGTTAGGATAAATATTTATACAATATATATAAACATCAAGCTCAAGCTAATTCAGTCTTGCACTTGCACATAAAACAGGGACTTGTAAGAAATTGTGAGTGAATCATTACACCACAACGCGCTACGATCTAAACGAAGGATCGATGAAGGTATAAGAAATTAGCTTAATGCAGTTTGAGATTAATTAGAGTAGATATATAATCACACGTCTAAGCCTTACCTTCCCTTCAACGTTGCATTATGCTATGAAATCACGTGCACACATCCTAGTAATCCGTGCTATTAATTAAAACGGTGTCATTTAATTTAATATTAATGCATAATTTTACCAAGCATAGTCGTAAAATAAAGCTGCCCGTTCACTTTGTGATTAGCCCTGACGTGATGAGTAACCTAACCTGAGACTATGGGTTTAGACTCTAGAATATTATTAATGCATAGATAAGAATGTTTAATTGGTAAGTGAAAGCGAAAAGGGAAACTTGACTATTGAGTACGCAGTCAGAAAAATGAGTTTTAAAATTCATTGCAAGTGAGGGCAATTCAATTCTGTCGAAGATAATCAAGAATGATGCCATAAGCAGATATAAAGTCAGCGACTTGTTGTTGAAAACAAAGAGGCTGCATTATGTTTTTGGTTTGAAAAACAGTACATGTTGTTGAATCGACGAAGCAAGAAGAAGTTGAATATACGACGTGCCAACGTTCTGCGCATTGGCATTCAAGGGCCAGTAAATCTTGTGGAAATTTTGTTTTTACATGTCAAATTCAGTTATGAATCCATCAAATGTCCAGTAAATCCGTGTCGAATTTATATTTTTATATGTAAGTGAACCCTGATTCCCAGGAGAAGATGCAGGAGCCACGTCAGCGGTTATTTATGCTAATGCTAGATCAGAATTTTCAGTTCACAGTAGTTCAACTCTAAATAGCAAGTAACGGAGCAATACTGTGACATCGTTGTTCTTATTTTTTTCTCCCCTCTTTCTGATAACAGTGTTCTCATCGTTCTAGAATCGAGAGTGAGCATCATGTCAACTGACATTGTTAAGTTAAACGGAGAATAAAGCTAAAAAATGCGTCCTATAATGATGGGATGCTCTGATCGTTGATTCACCATTCCCAGTCAAATTACATACTGAAAATGAGCAGTCACTAACCGAATTTACTACATTCCAATAAACAGATTATAGCCTTGAATAATAGGCTGAATCGAAGAAATTAATATAGGGGTGTGTGTGTGTGTACGTGGGATGTGGAATAGTCTTGCAGGATTATTGCAGTGGGTTGTTGCAGCGTGAAATGACGAGGTCGTCGAACTTGACCCCCATTTCAAGATTTATAGCCCGTCAAAACATGAGAACAATATTGCAAGTCCATATGGGAGAGGTTGTTTTGAAGTAGGGTATTACAAGGTACTCTCTATCTCCAATGTGGTTTTTTTAAGAGCTTGTACTTGTTAGTATTTTCATTAAGTGTAGGCAAACCGGAGAGGGCCACATGTGGAGGGTTATGATCAGAGAGGTTGATTGGCATGAGGGGGTGGAATGTCGTTGTCCCCTCCCTTGGGGATACGTTGTTACGAGTCTAATATCGAAAAGGTTGTCTGTCTTATCTTTTGGCTCTTAACTCTAACTTCAATGAATTTACTGTTCTCCTAAAAACCTATGCTCATTGCAAACAAAAACACTTGAATATCAATCTTGATTGCTTGGGTCTCTACTTGTATTAATTTGTGATTAGGAGATCTTCCTCAGGATTCATGAAACTCTTGCGTTATGTTGTAGTTTGGCCCTATATTTCTCCGTACTTGTTAGATGGTAGGTGATAATATTTTTACCTGTTTGTTTATCAATAAAATAAGGCATTATGTTATTTTCACTAATAATACCTGTAATTCAATGACAATAAAAGGAATGACCACTGAATTGGAAAAATTCTCTCAGAGATGAAATCGACTCACCCTTCCAGAAACTCATCACAATCCAAAAACAAGTACTTTAACCTGCGCCTATGGTTAAATTTACAAAATTATCCTCGTATCATTGTTTCTTTTGGTTAAAAAAATTTAGGTAGATTCTAAATGCAATTAGTTTATCTTGCAAGATCCACGATTCAGTTTGGGCTTTTACCTTGGGTTGTACCCGCCATTTACTTTTACATATTTTTATTTTAATGTAGGCCAGTTGTTTTTTAAGAGTTAGGCTAAGGAACAAATAAAGCTAACTCAGCATATGATTAGATTTTAAATACTCAATACAAATAATAGATTTTAAATATAGAGGACATGAATATAATATTTCCATTGCTATCAAACTATTATTGGCTAAAGCATATGCAAACATATTTTGACCTATAAAAATAAATTAGAGTTTGATGTCCTATGATTACTGTACGAGTCTCTGTATCTGTGCAACTAACAGACTGCATTTATAAATATTGAGATTTGATAATATACCAATACAAATTTTAGAATTAGACTACATAATAAGCTTCTTAAATCTTAACTCCCAAGCCAATTTGAGTCATTTATATTTTGTCTATTGCTCTGCCTTAATAATACTACAAAAACCCAACTCGCATGTAAAACCAGCAACCCAGCTGCCAATATGATCTCCAATAATACCTTCATATCCTGCTTTACTGTGATAAAAGCTCCATCAACATTTAATTTAAACTATTCCACCGTATGAATATTTTTTTCTCCAAAGGTGCATATCAACACTAGGAGGAGAATTATTGGTATTATATGAATAGATGTCTCAGCTATGATACAGGAGAATCATGGTTGGTCATCGGTCCTTCACTAAAGTTAGGCCACAATCTTATGATTTAGAAAACGCGTACAAGAGACTTACGATATCGTCTATCAAATAAACTTTTAAAACGACAGCGATAATCGGATTCGCGCCTTTACGTGATATAAACTCGTTTCTTATTATTTATGTTAATTCTTATTGGCAAAACATATTCCAATATTTGAGAACGTTAGATACCAAAAAAAATGAGGAGTGGAGAAGGTTGAGAACAGTACAAATTAAAAACGCATGATTTAGATCTTATTTAAGTTTATTCTTAATATTTTTTAATTTGGACAAATAAGGATATAATATAAGATAAAGATACTTTTCAATTGTCAAGTTTTTAAGAAAAATAATCCAACCACAAGGGCAATATCATCATCAAATAATTCAGAGAGGAAACAGAAAGCTGCTTCGTTGAAAGGCTTCCCTGGTCTTCCCCAATGGCAATAACACACAGTTTAAAGTTTGAGCCTTTGCCAAGTAAAATAAGCAACTAAAACTATAAAAGCTATGTCAAAAACTTATATATATAATGAACGATGGATTGATGATAGTTAATTAAAATATTTTTATTATTCTTCATAAAAAGTGTAAAATACCAACTTATATTACTAAGTATTATAATTTTGGAATTAATAGATATCCCTTGTAACATAAGTATCTTTTTTAAAAATAGAACATAAGATCTAAAGGGATCCAACGGGGTATACTACTATATCAACTTTATGTTAATAATTTATAAGTTAATTTCTTAAACTTACAATTTTTTTCAGAATACTAAGGTCTATCTATAAATTTAAGAGGCTAGCTTGTAAATTTAGAAAATTGATTTGCAAATTTGTAAGGATAACTGACTGAGACACAAAGATCTTGGTACTTTATCATGATTTAGTAAATTTAAGGAACCTGTTTATAAATAAGCTTTTATCTTAGACCTATATGTAACATCCATGAAATATGGGTCAATTAAGGAATCCTCTTGTGGGCCAGATGTTATCCGCAACGGCTCCCTTGCGCAGTCGGTCTCTAAAACCCTAGCGAAGTCGGGCGCAATCGCTGCCCCTCTCCCACCCCACGTTTCAGCACCAAATATGTCGCACTTTGGAAGATCCGGTCCTCCAGACATCAGAGACACCTATTCCCTTCTTGTCCTCAATATTACCTTCCGTATTTACCTTCACCATTCTCTCCCAATTTTCTAAATTTTCCTCGCATCTCAATTCTAATCCTTCGGCCTCGTTTTGCTTTTGCTAGGTACCACCGCTGACGATCTCTACCCTCTTTTTGACAAGTACGGCAAGGTTGTCGATGTCTTCATCCCCAGAGACCGAAGGTGTTCGCTCTTCCTTTTTATCTTTTGCCGTTCTCAATTGGGGACTGTGGGGTTGCTTTGAAGATTAATGCGGGTTTTCTCAACTTTTGTAGGACTGGCGAATCACGAGGCTTCGCTTTTGTTCGTTATAAGTATGCCGACGAGGCTCAGAAGGCAGTAGATAAGCTTGATGGTTAATTCCACTCTCGAACTCGATGATAACTAGGACTTTAGCATGGGACCTTTTGTTTTGTGCTAATTTTCATTACTTGTCAGGAAGAGTGGTTGATGGAAGAGAAATTATGGTTCAATTCGCAAAATACGGACCTAATGCTGAGAAAATGTAAGTTTTTCTATAGTGAACGTGAATGTCAAAACATCAGGTTGCCTAGCAAAGCATCAATTTTAAAATGGATTTCTTTGACTGCTAGTTCCCTTATTGATAGTTAAAAATCTTCTTGGTCTACATTCTGCGAGAAACTTGTTTTCTATATAGCTTGCAAATATATCTTTGATTGGTTATTGGTATAATGAACTAACTTAATTTTTCATAAATATTAGCCGCAAGGGCAGGATAGTAGAATCATCCTCCAAGCCAAGAGGGAGATCAAGAAGCCGCAGCCCTCATCCTAGGTAAGGAGCCTTCTTAGAATATGCTTGGAACTATATAATGAGATGTGGGTCTTTGTTTGAGAATGATATCTCCTGTGTAATTAGGAGGAAGTGGGTAGTTATTGGGTTGTAAAAATGAATTGCCACTTGTGTAATGGGCATGCATAAAAACTGTTAAAATTGGGCTGAAGACTATTTACCTGAGCATTTTGTGCATTAATGTCTTGGTTTATAGTGAAGAGTGCCCCCCCCCCAAAAAAAAAAACACCCCCCAACACACACAAAAAAATCTTGGGTAACTATGCTTTGTCTCAGTTAAGATTAGGTAAGACAGGGCTGGAGTTGACCTTAGCCATATATTTAAAACTATAACGGCCCAATCAAGAGGACGATCAATAGTCTATTTTATTCATTGAAAGATTTAGACACTTTTTTATGTGCCAACACTAAGTCTTGACTCAGATAGTTGGTTAAGTCTTGACATAGATAGTTGGTTTTTGAGTATAGTTGATTTTATTAATTTATGTAGCTATGTTTGAATGGTTCTACTTATGAGTTATGACCCAGTAACCTGTTCTGCTTACTGGGCAATGCCAATATACATTTTTCTTCTTAGGCTTTTGAGCTGGACTCAGTTACAGTTTATACGTTATAAAGTGTTTTCTGCTTCCAATATCCTGCCTAATCTAGAAAGTTGTCAGTATGCTTATAGCCATTGTTGCATATTTGCGAATGGTTGCATGCATAATGTTTTAGAAGTCACTGTTTCATGTTCAGTCTATACTATAGCTGATGGAAAACGTTCAGGCATAGGGATGAATATAGAGACAGGGACTACAGGAGGAGAAGTCGCAGTAGAAGTAGGGAAAGATATGATCGTGACAAGTACCGTGAAAGGGATAGGGATTATCGTCGCCGGAGTAGGAGCCGCAGTGCAAGTCTTGATCGGCATAAAGATAGTAGGAGAGGAAGAGATGATGAGGAGAGAAGAACTCGAAGCATATCAGTGGATGGGTTTGAATCTTGTGCTATGTATTATCCTTTACATTTTTTCATCATTATTTTGTTTCTGATATACGTGCACATTTGTCCCAGTGCATCACCTGCTCGGCATGGCTCCAGTCCTCGTAGAAGTCCATCTCCACACAGGAGGTCATCTCGAGATGAGCTGCACGATGAACAGAATAGTCGTGAGCAATCACCTGCTCAGAAAGATGTTTCACCACATGATCGTCCTATTGATTCTCGAAGCCCATCTCACAAATCTGATGCTGATGTAAGATTCTGTCAATTTTAACAACCTTCTTATACTCCCTTATTTTGGGCTAGATTTTAAAAAAAAAAAAAAAAAACAGATTCAAATTTCTTGGCGAGCCATCTCAATCGGTTTCCATGTTTGTAGGAATGATGGAGTGGCCACTTTTCTCAGGGATCTATTGGTGGCCTTATTATGACTTCTGTCATCAGTTGTCTGGATGAAGTCGCTAAATCATGAATGTTGTGATCTGCATCTTGGATTAATGACATTGTTGCATGGACTTTTTTGGAAGGTTCATATCCTTGTTTGGTTTAATACATTCTTCGATTTTGTGGCCCTTTCTGTATTCCGAAATTCTTTCTATCTGAGACTCTATCAAGTGGTCAATATAACTTTAGAGATCCTACAATATTTGTCAGTTTTTTAATTTCCCATAACTTCTATTACCGTTCTCTATTAATCTCCTTATATTGATTAGTTTAGTTTTCAATCATGCAGTTCTGATTACAAACTTAAAACAAATTCTTATTATAGCTGTGTAGTCTTTGCTCGAGAACGTTAAGTGTTGCTGTCTTAGAGATGGTGTAACAACCATGAGACATAATGCCATGTTGTGTAATCTGGGTTGCATTCTCCAGTGCCGTACCAACCCTTTGGTATTGGAATTGATCCTTTCAAGATCATTCAGCTGATGCGGCTGCTTGCTTATGCCACTCAGAACTGCTCAACCCACATTTGCTTTAGCTGATTGCGTGATGCTTGGCCTTTTGGAAGTCTGGTCCAGAGATAGTACACTGGAAGTAGAACCTATTGTGTGGTTGACTTTCACTCTAATTTCTAAATCAGTTGAGATAAATTGTGGACTCAGCTTGTCTCCTTGTCTCCTTTATTTTAAGAATTTAGGGTAATTTAATTAAACTTAAAAAGTATTTTTAGGGTAATTAAATTTTGAGAAACGTGATATCATGTTGTACGTTGTTTTATTTAAAATAAAAATATTGAATAAAGAGTAATAAAATTAAAATTGTTAAAATTAAATTTGGTCGGGATGTTAGCTGTGTATGTATAAATTGTCCCCTTGAGATTGTATTGCCGTCCCCTCCATGCGTTGCATCATAAATGTATTTTTTCAGCAAGGGTTCGTTCCATGGCCTCTTGTCATCAGTAAATAGGTAGAAATTAATCCCAGCATTGAAATCGAAAACAAAGGGTGCCTTGCTGTGAGGTTCATTTTTTTCTTGTAGTCAAACAACTTCACATTTTAGCTTCTCCAAAAGTATGGTCCTGGACCAAAAACCAAAGAAAGTGGGTAGAAGCTAACCTTGCTTAAACGAGAAAAAAATTGATATTGACACTAGGGACCTTCGGCTATTCAATATTCAACACTTCACACGATGTCAGAGTCCAAAAGCTAAACAAAATCTTTGGCCTCAAGCTTAGCAACATTAAACCGACAATATTTATCAAATACGATGATGAATTGGTGATCTTTATGAGCCATGTAAGGTTGGGTTCCTTGCATTTCAGAGATCCACTTTGAATTGGTTGATTTGGAGGTGAGGAACAGACGAAGGAGTCTTCACAAGAGTAGTTGCCCCGAAGGTTGGGGTTGGTTTGAAATTTGTTGCAGACAAGGATACCACCGCTGATTGTGTCGGAGAAGGAAGAGCGTCCCTCTGGAACGGGCCATTACTATCGCTGAGTGGGAGAAAATGCTGAGTTCTTATCGTTATCGGACACGAATATGCTTGAGCTATGCTATGATTGTGCTACTAGTATGCTGGTTTCATGGCTTCTCTGTTACTTCGTTCTTTGACTTTTGTGTCAATAATTATGAAACTGTGCTATGATCGCGCCAATGTTTTCTTTTCTCTACCCCTTGAGTATTTTTAAAATTTAAATTGAAGGATTTGCATTAAGATCTTTCTACTTTTTTTTTATACAAAGATTTTTCTACTTTAATTATACATAATCAAGCAGCATGTCATTTCGGATGTAGTTTTGATGTACTGCTTGCTAGTTTAACTATATTGATGCAGAGAGATTCGAAAGAATAAAAACCAATTACAATGGAGATCTTGAATAGTGTCAATCTCGTGGGGGAAAAAATGGTTAACGGAAAGGTAATCGTATAGCCTGATGATTGATTTCGGCCTCCCTAGCGCCCCAAACTCGAGAAACACAAATAATTATTTTTCATCAAAATCTAACCATCAAGTTCATATCGACCTGTCAATATCAAATTCAGTCGCATCATGAATTTGAAAAGATGCAACTTAACAGGCACAGGTAGGCAATATCTAGCTATAATTATATAAGTGAAGTTTCGAAAACAGATATCCAGGATCTTGTACATAGCAATGATCAAGAAACTTAAAATATGCATAGGACACCACAACGAAAGACAATACAGGATGATGCATCAGCACCATACAGAAGCATATCTGGTAACCAAGCTTGCCTTTGCAACTTTCGGATAGTCAATCCTATGAGAGGCTTTAATTGCCAAAGTTCTTCCCAAGTAGATCAGACCATGATTCTAATAAACGTACATACTCATACTTCTAGGTAGTGGCTAAGTTAGACAATAAAAGAAAGTTTTAATTGGGAGTGATCTCCTTTAAAACAACAACATTTTTTGTCTGGCTATCAGACATTACTTCTTGAGTAGATTTCCCGAGAAAATCCTCTTGCAATACGGGCTAGTGCGCAAGATTTTGTAAGGACGAACTGCTTCAACCAAAGATGTATGAAGTGAACCCTGCATCAGAAATTAAATTAACAAGAAGGCGAGATGAAACCATGCTTGACAAATCTAAAATTACATGCAAACTGATCTTTAGCTATGTCACATTGTAAACCTTTGTCAATGTTAGAGCAGACTGAATGACATAATTGGCATATGGATCTTGCAACAGCTGCTCGAAGTGAGGTGGAGACAGCATTTCTCGGACGATCCTTGATCTGCTATCTGGAACATGCTTAAGGCATTTTTCAACCACATGACTGCTAAATTTTTGCGTGGACAGATTTACATAGTTCCCTTTGAACTGAGAAGTCAGCTTGGTTGAGGCAGTTGGGATCTCCATCTCGATTATATACTGAACAACATAATTTCTGAGAGATGACAAATGGAAGCGTAAGTTCAAGTGACAGAGACTAGACTGAGTATATATATTGATTTTTGTCATTAATGCCATACAGAGGCATTATATACACCTTTTTAAAAGACATTTTTCTATGGTCCTGTGTGTTGTAAGGGATATGAAAAATAAGACGCATTGTCCATGACTCTTGGACACCGCAACTCATTAGAGTTTTTATATTATATAGATTTATGTATATTTATCCCCTTGAATAATATCTTATTTGAATCTTATCGAATTTTAAAAATTGATTTTAAATTAAACTATTAAGATATTTGATTTTGCTATCATGAGTCATGACTGATAATTTTTCTTTATAAAGTACAATGTCTTATAACATCATTTCAAGGAGACTATAATAAAAAGTAACTTATGCATAATAAATAAAATAAGACACTTTCTATATCACATTCTTGTCTCTTATTATGCATAGTGACTTTTCAAAAGTTGAACATCAATTATAGCGGACAAAATGACACTATTTATTCGCTAAGCAACCATTTTATTAACTATAAATCTTGTGTCATCAATAAATTAACAAGAGCATGCCACCAAAAAAAAAATTAACAGGGGCAAATTTCAAGATATATCAATTTAGCCCATCAATATTATCTCAAGTATGGAAATACCAAACAAAATAAGCAATTCATAACAGGTTAAAGATCAAGGCAAATTATTACCCGAAAGGATCTTGAGCTAGGAGAAGCCCATGTCTACATATTTCTGTGACCAGCTTATCTCGATATTTGCCGATTGAATGATCAATGCAACGTTGCAATACACAACATCCATGTCGATGAGTAGCTATGTCAACACAAAACTTTGCGGCAGCATAAAAAATAAACTGTGAAACATGATGAAGGTTAACGAGGATTAATTAACTTAATCGTTTAATTGAATTAAAAAAAGATCTTGCAGAAGAGAAAAAAGGATCATGGAACAATCGATGTGCACAGGCAAGAAAAGGCAAACTCAACAATAGAGGTAGTTCTAGAAAATTTATGCATAGCATGGACAACATGAAGCCGATGTAAGACACAGAAGAGCCTATCTGAAGGCTTGAAATACTAATTTTAACAGTAAGTATCGCTGGGAACTGTTACACTGTCAAGAACTTCAATAAAAAAAAAAGTGACTCCTCATACAAAAAATGTTCACAACAGACTACTTCCTTTCAATTGAATTTTCCATTCATAGATTCCCTTCAGATTCTATGCGTATCTACCTTTATCCATACCTTCACCGTTCAACCTGTTTGAATGACATTTATACATACAGTGCCTGCAAGGCTGCAACCATAGTCATTTCAAACTTAATTAAGAATTCTGCATATTTTCTCCCTGTATTCAAGCAGTGAAGATTTCGGAGCTCACTGAGTATGGTTCCACATAGTCACCTAAAAGCTCTAATCATGACTTTTTGAAATAGAACGTGCCACTAAGGTGATGGTTATAGAATTCAAAAAGTGAACGGCTTAAGAAAGCTCCTAATAATATAGTTTTATTGGGCTGGCATATTGAACCTGTTGAAGCATAATGTACAAGAGCTCTACGCAATTTAAGATGTTAAAAAAGGTTTTAAAGCACGAACTATTTTCCAATTACAACATCCTAAGCCAGTCAGTGCCAGGTTGAGGTTAACAATATCATATGGCACGACTATAGTACTCCAAAGAAATATTTTTGGGAAACGTTTGCTTTGAGAATTCATTTGAAATGAATTTGATAAGGAATGCAGAGAACAAGATAGTTCATTTTTCCACTTTTACTCCTTGGATCCCATGTTGCCGTTTTGTTGCATCATGCTGTTTACGCAGTACAAAAGACCAAATAGTCATTCACTTTCGATTGTGGAAGTAAAGCGGGTGAAAAAACAGATCCCATATCTGAAGTGTAACATTGACATTAAAAATTAAGGGAAATGATTGTAAGGGAGGCGTTTTACCTCATTATCTTGACAGCTAAGGCATTTCAAGCAACGTTGTATCACATGATTTCCATTCAGATCCTTAATAAGATCAAGAAAACCTGCTTGAAGGGCTGACTTCACTAATGAAATCTGTTTCCTAGAGTTGAGTGTCTCAATCAACTTCTGTATGACCCGTGTGCTGATGCAATGATATTTGTTTAGTGGTCAAAAGTAAATAATATGTGCTATATACTATCTACAAAAGGGGAAAAAACGAAAATTATTGTTAAAATGGAAGACATACCCATGCGTGTTTAAAGATATTCTGAGGAGCTGCCCTGGTTCTTTAGTCACCATGGAAACAATCTGCAATTTCTGTTCTTCTCTGCACACATCCAGCAACTTCTGCACAAGATAGTTACCAAAAGGATCCATCATGAGCTCAACAACATTATCTATGATTCCCTCAAATACTATATGCATCTCCTTAGAGTTTCCCTTATCAACCATCCTTTGTAGGAATCGACATCCGTTCTGATCCTTTGCCAGAAAGTAAATGTAACCTTGGCACTCAGCCAAAGAACATAAATTCAGTAGTGAGAGCAGCGGGTAATCGCCAACAAAACTGCCATTATTCCCACAAATTTGACTGCAAGGAGTATAAGAATTGTGTTTAGAAGCTTTCTCCTCGGCAGTTGCAAATGCACTCTCATTGAGGGAATTCTTTTTGTTAATCCTCAAAGAATTGTATCCTTTGTCTATGCTATAATTTATATCTTTTCCTTGCATGATAAAACTATTATCACATCGAAATGCCATTGGATTGCCACCAGCTCTTCTGGACGAGAGAAATTCAGGCAGCTCAAAGTTAGCAATTCCCCTTGTTTTTTCGTTTGTATCCTGAAGTGAAGCTAGCTTGGGGTGCATAATTTGAGAGAATCTTAAGGGGTTTTCGACACTCCTACTTCTATCATAATCCACTCCACAAAGTTTTGAGCTATTTAAACCATCACAAAGGAAGGGGTTGATGATAGATGGCTTCTGCAGTTGAATTTCTCCATCATAGCTACTGCTCCCCTGTTTCTTGCTGTGCTCCATTTGAGGATATGTTTGGTTCATGTTCCAACCAGAGCACAAATTCAAAGCGCTGGACTGACCATGTGCGAGGGAAGGAGTGTATCCTTTCTCGGAGGCATGGTTAGCCCACTTCATATCAGCGACCATACTCGGTGAAACTCCCCAAGTAGACGATGAGACACACTCATAATTAGGTGCGGGAACCTCATTGCAAAAATCTCCATAGGAGCTCCGTGTTTCATTAACGCCGGGAATATTTATATCGAAAGAAAAAGCGTCGAGTCCAAATCCGTAGGAGTCCGCTTCAGTTGCCTTTGTTTTGTTACCATTTCCCTGTCCGTCTATAATATTCATTCTATAGAAATCACGAGACAGGTCCAGATCAACCACTTGATTATCCATGATATTCTTCCCGATTTGGAAATCCGATGAATCGGGGTCCAACAACAATTTAGTTGAGTGGTGATCGTGGGGTGTTAGATGCTTGCTGTCCTGAAATGGAGCTGAGTATGAGGAACTGTGGGGAGAAACATGAAGCCCGTCAGCGAAAGAAGTTAACGGAGGAGAATGTGATGTGTGAGAGACCCTCCATACAGGGGAGTTAATCGCCAAATGCTCATTGTAACGCTGGCAATGATGAAGATTGGGATATGATGTGTTTGGAAATCCATTCCACCACGTTCCCAACACTTCATCTCTCTCCATGCTGTTCTCTGCATTGCTCATATTTTTCTCAGATGTCTTGAACATTATTAGAAGAAAATCGGTTCAAAATTCAGAAACAGAAGGGTGCAAGATTCAGTCCGAGAACACACGTTATAAATAAAATTCAGAGGCAAAAAAGATGTCGCAACGAGGCACGGCAACTATTTGTTCGAGTATGCAAGCATGAAGAATGGCTGATGCGAGAGAAGGAAGAATTATCAGAAAGGGGTTTTTGATGCTGACGGTGAGGGGTTTGCTGGTGTACGTGTACGGCCCGTCCGGTTCACGCTCACGCCCCCAAAGGAAGATCCAGCAGCTTTATGGTGAACAAGGCCGCAGAAAAAAGGGAAGCTTTTTTTTTTCAGAGTTTAATTCAAAAACAAAAATTGTTTTTAACAAAAAAGAATCGGTTATTAAATCAACTTGGATAGTGCAGTTATGATTTACCATAATCAGAAACTCAAATTTTAGAATTTTCTACTGGTCATGTATTCTATTTCTATGTAAAAATATACATTAAAAAATTGTTATGTTTTTTTTTTAAATTCGTTAGGAGAGAGAATGTCTGATTAGACCAATTCTACGTAAATCGCTGCCACGGTTAGAGTGCGAAGCTGCCACAAACATATTGGGTGTGGGACACGTGGAATGATTCAATGCGTTGGGATCGAGAAAAATATGTTTATGTTTGAACTTATTTTTATGAAGAAGTATGTTTATGTGTTTATATTTTTAAATATATACGCACACACACAGAGGGAGAGGAGAGAGAGACACAAAAGTAAGCGAGTATTGGCCAAAGCTTTGGGGAGCGGCAGAAAGATGAAAATAAATGAGAGGGCAGAGTGGTAGTATAGCAGTGCCCTTCCCTTCCCCTGCATGCCACACTTCCAAGCCTTTTCTAAATAATCTTCACTATTTCAATATTCCACTTCTACCCTCCGCACTTCTGCGGGTTGCGCAACAGCTATTTCATAATTCAAGCGTATTAACCAACAATCTAATACATACCAATTCAGGTGCACTCTCATGCATTCTCTGGTTGTGAGGCAAAAAATTATTCCTCACAACTTACAACTAATATAACTTGTCTTGGCTGTTGTTATTGTATGTGCTCATCGATTATGAGGGCTACGCTATTTTCCCATTATGATTATCGAGGATATTAAGGTGCTCTATCTCTTATCCCAACGCTTTTTCAGTTTTGGAAAGGAATTCGCTGTAATTTTTTTAACCGTGATTGGATCTCATCCACCAGACCCAAATCAATCTCTGGTGCACTGACACAAGCTAGAGCATGCTCATCCGGGGAACCGGACATTCAAAACTATGAATGTAATTTAGGGGGGGGGGGGGGGAATAATCAGATGCACAGCCCAAATCACTTCATTAAGTAAATAGTTCCTTTTGGTCAAGACATTAAGGAACCTAAAACAGTCGAGTCCCAGATCCCAAAAGTACAAGGTCAAATAATAATATAATATCATAACGCATCCCCGGTGACAATAACGAAACAGGACAGTAGCCAAATAACACGGTTAGGCCTAACAAGCTATACCAAGGCAATGCTGCTCTCCCCACCCGGTGGCTTCCTAATGCCGCCTAGGTAGTCTCTGGATTCTACCTTTCCATCAGCAAATATGTTACTGCCGCTCATTTCTCGCAGTTTAGCTACACTGAGTGGCTTCTCGGCAGATGATGGGGGCGCATCACCCTTGAAGATATCATTTCCCGAAAGATCAGTAAATTTCTGGTTATAAATCTTCTTTGCGTTCTTGGTTGATTCCATGTCTTCGTCTCCATCAGTCTGTAAATTCAGGTCACGGGCAACTTGTTATTTCACTGGAAAAAAACATTAAGCACGCAGATACAACATAATAACATTCCCACACGCATGAAACACAAAATGGTATAGCTACTCTGTAGTACACAAGTTGTATCCAGTAGTGTACACCTTAAGGTTTCCAAATCATCATATGTGCAATCTGCATTATGCATTCCTTGGAATAACTTAGTCTCTTGCCCAAATATGTTCTCATGATATGTGCCATATTGTGCAGACAGAAAAGAATTATCCTATCTTATCAGTCTTAAAAGTGAGATTATATAATCCAAGTTGGCAGCATAAAGTAATTCATACATGACGTGTAACAGGCTCCCCGATGCTTATGCTTCCTTTCAATTCCATATTGCGAGGAGTTACTGGCCGGGGTTTAATTTCAGGTGGAGGAGCAAATATGTTATGGCCATTAAGCTCCTTGCACTTTGCATCAGAAAGCTGCTGCTTCTTAGAGTCCGATTCACTTTCCAAGGTTCCACTTAGCTCAC
This sequence comes from Leucaena leucocephala, assembly GCA_037074615.1. Lineage (NCBI taxonomy): Eukaryota > Viridiplantae > Streptophyta > Magnoliopsida > Fabales > Fabaceae > Leucaena > Leucaena leucocephala. The sequence goes on along the minus strand of CM073540.1, from coordinate 2,169,482 downwards.
GCTGCTTGGCCACCTCAGGCAAAGTAGTAGGCTTTTTTGGAGAAATACCCTCCTCCTCACCAAAGGAGATATGACTGATTCCAGCCATTGCTTGCTGCCAATTTCCAAAAGTCAACAATGGGTATACGAGTCAGCAAAAATCCGATACAAAATATAGAAATCTGTGTGTTCTTATATGACACCACGGACACCCTATATCTGTACCTGATACATGCGCAATCCAGTTTTATTCAGAGTGGGGTCGGCACTGCCAGGTTCTGGTGTGTCGTCATCTCCTTTGGCTGCAAAGATCCCACTGCCAGTGATCTCCTTCATTTTATACCCTGAACAAGGCTTTCTGGAAATTGCACAGCAAACCAATTTCAGATGCCATAAATAAATACACACAACGCAAAAAATGCATACCCACATAATTGATAAGAAGGGGAAACTATTAGTTTGATTCTTGGCGTGATTCAATAGTTGATTTTGCATTCATTTCCTACTCGTTTTAGTACTCACGACTCCCATCAGCATACCTTAAACGGAAGATGTAATAAAATATAGTAATAAGAATAATAAAATAAAGGAACAAATGAAGCTGATTCCGGAATCCTGGGCATGTTAGTTCCTTCAATCAAGATTTAGTTTGCAGATCAGAGAGAAAATTATAAATTGAGAGAGGAAACGTGGCAGAATCAGGTGCAGGAACAATTTTACTGATCATACGAACTTAATCTTAAAGTAGATTAGAAGCAGCACACAATAGATCTCACCGTTTGTTTAAGTTCTCGACTTCTTCGTCCGTCACCTGACCCCCAAACACCACCTTACTGATCCCATCCGACGGCTAACATCCAGCAGAAAAGACGATTGATGATGAATTTCCCACGAATAGTAAACAGACAAGAAAAGAAGAAGCAAAATTGCAGAAACCAGATTAAGAATGAACCGGATTGAGAGCAGTGAGTAGAATATGGATTACCTGGTGAGAACGGACAGCGGCAGAGCCAGGAGCCGGAGAATCAGAAGGGGGAGTTTCGGACCAAGTAAGCAGATCTACGGTGGAAGTGTGAGGCTTCCTAACCGGGGTGGTTCTCTCCATTGGCGGTCAACAGTAATTAACCAAAGATTAGCGTTACAATATGTGAGACAACGACAGAGGAAGCGAATGAGGCCCGAACAGTGATTACTCCAGTAATCACCTAAAGACAGATTTAATATGCATATATATGTATATGTATACTGATGACGGAAGGAGGCAAACCGTCCCTGTTTCTGGGGGTGGACGCGTGTATCTCGGCTTACAGACGGAAAGATGGAAATGGAATGGCCGGAGATGACGACGATGAATTCCCGATCTAAGAAATTCCCACTGTTTGTTTCTTTTTTTCTGGATTGGATTGGTTGCTTTTAGTTCTTGGCCTTCAAGGACAAATAATGAATGAAGGTGGAGTACAACAATGGTAAGAGGGGGAGGAACAAGGATGTAGTAGAAGCAGCAGTAGAAGCTACTCTTGTGTTCCGAACTCTAACCAAGGCCAAAATATATATATATATATAAACCTCCGCTATATTCTCCTTCAATTTTTCCCCCCTAAAAATTCTTTGATTATTTGTTCTCTCTATTTTGAATCTCATGCTGCCACCTCTGTATACCCCTTTTTCTTTTTCTTTTCTCCCTCCCGGTTAATGGCAAGCATGTGCAGCGGCTGAACCTCCATATGCCGGTTTTGGAAGAGCTACTCAATTACACTTTTCCCCCTTCTCCCGCCAGCTCAATTTTGGAGTTATATATTAATTTTATACGATTATTGATAATTCTATTTCTAGCAACCAATCTCCCTCTGTTGCCACCTTCCCCGCCTGATCTTGAAAATATTTTGTATAAAGACAGACGTGGGGAGAGATGTAGGTTTAGCATAGTGTATAAATTTTTTGATAAATAATTTGTGCTGTTCATGATGAAGTTATTTATCTTAATCATAATTGCTCCAGTGCTCAGATCAAATTAAGTCAGCAATTTCTGGCTCTTGGTACAAATTCCTCTCACTGTTCTTACTTTATATGGGCCGGTTTGGATAGGATTTTGAAAAAGGGTTTATGAAAAAAAAGGGCTTATGGACAACTTATGGAAAATGACTTTTGGAGAAGAGTTTATGGAAAAAAAAAGTGGTTTTGAATAAATAGGTGTTTGGATAGTTATTTTTAGAATGACTTTTTATGGTGGTAAATTATCAAAAAGGGTATGATTTGATTTAAAATAAGAGAGAGGAGGGAGTTAGAGAAAAGAGAAGAGAGAGGAGAGAGGGAAGAGAGGAGAAAGGAGAGAGGGTGTAAGAAAAAGTAGGAGAGAGGAGAGAGGGTATAAGAAAAAGTAGGAGAGAGGAGAGAGTGTAAGAAAAAGTAGGGGTAAGATAATAATTGGATAGTCCATAAGTGCTTTTACTGTTGAAAAAGCTATTTTAAATAGCTTATTCAAAACCATGGTTTTGAACCATGGTTTTGTCCAAAAGCACTTATGGACAAATAAGCCTGTTTGTTTTGAAATTTCTCCAAACCGAGATTTGGGCCAAAAACTCTTTTAAAACCGCGGTTTAAGGCCTTACCAAACAGGCCCTATAGCGGATTTTTTTTTTTTATATAAACTAATCCAACTGTACACTTGGTTCCTTGTAATCGACCGACAAATAAATGACCATGTTTAGTCAAGAAACCTGTTAGTCTCTAAAATCAGAGTTGGCTACGCCATTCACCCAATTGCATTCCTATTTTTTATTTTGGGTAAGTTGTACTCGTATTGCTGATTTTTTTTTTCAATGGAGATGCACATGGTTTAAAATGAAGTCCTCGTGCAAGCAAAGCAGCTTGTTTCTTAAATACCTTTTTTATCTTTAATATATAATATATTTAATTAATTTAATTATATCAATTAAATTAGTTAATCTTACATATTTTTTTTTAAATATTATAATTATTTTGTTCTCTCACTTAAGCTATGTTTGGATTGAGAAAAAATACTAAGAAGATTTTTTTTAAATAGTAAATAAATTTATTATTTTTTGAAGTTTTCTCCTATTTTTTTTTTTAATTTCTTCCCATCCAAATATAGGTTAGTTATTTATTTAATTATTATTGAAAAAATATCAATATGAATAATTTAAAAAATAATTAATAAATATAAAAAATATATTTTATATTTAGAATAAAAATTAACTCTTTAATTATATCGTATATTAAAAATGTAGAGAGTAACAGATTCACATGCCTAGATAGAGAAGGGTACGATCTATTGTATGAGCATTTGGAGGAAGTAACTAAGTGGGGGCATGGGATACATGATAAAGGTGTATGTGATTTAGGGGGGAATAATTTGAAAATAGGCAGAAGTGGACCATAAGGCAACAGTAAAAGAAAAATAACGGCATGCCGTAGGGGGAACCTAACTTGAAGCACACCCAACTAAATGAAACGTGGACTGGAGTGGAGGATTTCTTAAAGATGCCATAAGCTTAATGTTCATCTACCCTCAATTAAATAACTAACAGGTTGCTATTCAACTGTTATTACCACGATGAGCATTGCTTAATCTACTTTGCTAATTGAAGTTGAGAATATATAATACTGCCACCTGTCATCCTATGTTCCAGAAATTCCTGGGTGTGGTCAGAGAACAACATCATTCACATTCACATATGACATATTCATGGGGGAAGTTTGGAGTGGGCCAAATGAAACTCACGTTGATAATAATCAGTCATGTAAGAATTGATTTTTCATTCATAACGTAAATTTAATATTATAATTTTAGAAATACGAACTTTTTACCAAAATTTCTATAAGCTAAAAAGTACAATTTTATTTTTTCCTACAAATATATTTCCATAAATAACTATCATAAGATTTAATTTAAAATATAAATATTTGTTGGCAAGAAATAAATATTTACTTTGGAAGAAGAAGGTTGGACAGAGCCGTGAGGGGGGGGGGAGAGAGGGAGATTTGAGACTCGAGAAGTGAGGAGGTATTTTATTTTTGAGAAAATCTTAAAAAATACTTATTTAAATTTTAAAATTTTAAATCAAAATTTTTTATAAAAAAATTATAAATAGCTTTACAAGAGTTATAGATAGCATATAAAATATAGTAAATAAAATTTTAAAATTTAAATAGGTATTTTTTAAGATTTTTCTTTTATTTTTAAAAAAATACTCGTAATTATTTAAAATGATGAACAAGAGAGAGAACATGACAGCTAGATTAAGTACTTTGGTATTTAAATTTAGGTTTTAAAATAATTTTTAGCTTAAATATAAGTTTAATTTTTTTTAAATAAACATCTATATTTATCTAAAAGGTCTTTTGAATCAAATTATAATTTAAGATAAGTTATCGTAAATAGATTATGGAACAGTAAAAAAATTTATAGACTACCAATTACTGTTTTATCCCTATTATTTCCATTCTCTCTCATCTCCTCTATCTTCTCTTCTCTCTCTTATATGATTATCACCGTCACGTTGTTGCCGATGTTGCCGCCGTTGGAGCCATCTGTAGCCACTATTTTCTTCCTTCATCGTTAAGCCTTCGGTTGGAGATCGCCGTTGCTGGTCTTTGTCTTAGACCTCCATCGCTGGTGAACGTTGGTCGTCTTCCTCTGTCGCTGGTTGTCTTGCTCCGCAGTTGGTCTTCTTCCTTCGTCGCTAGTCGTCTTCCTCTATCACTAGTCTTCTTCCTTTGTCACTAGTCCTCCTCCTCTATCGCTGGTCTTCTTCCTCCGTCATTGGTCATCCTATCGTTGGTCGTCCTTCTCTGTTGTTGTTCTTCTTCCTCAGTCACTAGTCCTCCTCCTCTGTCGTTAGTCTTATTCCTCCATTAGTGGTAGAAGATAATATAGGAGAGAGAGAGAAAAATAAATAAATTTAATATTTTTTTATAAAATCATACTATTTTTGATAATTTATTATTGTCAAAAGTCATTATAAGAATAATTATTTAATTAATTAATTATTTTTTTAAAACTCTTCTTTATAACTCCTCTTTTAAAAATTATCTAAAAATCTTTTTTTAAATAAATAAGTTGATTTATTTTGATTGAAAAGTGTATGGGTGAGATGGAATAACCAGAGGGCTTAAACCCACGACCACAAGGTTAAGAGCCTCACACTCTACCAACTAAGCTAGACAATATAATCATGCTAACATAAGCCCTAATTTTCTCATACAATGGTTAGATTTCTTGATGCTTGTGGTTTTAAAATCCCAACTAAAACAAATTAAATTAAATAAACTTTAGAGGCAACTCAAAACATGCCCCAATTTATTATGTCAATCTCTCAACATTAAGGTTTTATCTTTAACATTGAATATATAAATTTTATTAATTATTTTATAATAAGCTAAAGCATATATTTAGTCATTTATATCTGTATCAAATTTTATTTTAGTTAATTAAATTTAAAAAGTATATTTTTAATTTCTTAATTTTAACACCATTAATTTTACTAACAGAAAATATTGACTCAACAAATTTAAAATAATAATTCAATAATTAAATATTAATCAAATATGCATAAATTTTAATTCTTTAATATAAAATATAGTATATTTAAAAAATTAAAATATAAATATATTTTATTAACATTTAATTACATAATCATCATTTAAATTTGATGAGTAAGTATTTTCTATTAAATAAAATTATCAGTTTTAAGTTTAAATAATTAAAAATAGAATTTTTAAATTTAAAAAGATTAAAATCAAATATGATATAAATATAAAGAATCAAATATATACTTTAGCCTTTCATAATATTATAAAACTATTCAAGGGGTTAAGTATGATTTTAAAAAGACACTACTAAAAAAGTTATGAGGGTATAATCTAGTAGTTATCTCACTTGATTTTTTAATAAAATAATAGGGTTTTAATTTTCACCTTTAAGCATAAAAAATTTCTCGTAATTAATATTTTACTTTTAAATAGTGCCTAATTTATATAAAAAAATACAATACTAAAGAATATAAAAATTTATGACTTACATTATACAACTTTTGATCTATTTTTGAGAACATTTAACATGTCCCTTATTTTTCAGATGCCAACCCATTTCTAAGCAATTAGAAGTTCTCTTTAATATATATATATATATATATATAATAAAAGATTTGTTATATGGCGCTAAATAAATTTAAATGTAGATATTTATAGATAGCATTTGTCCCGAAAACTGCGATAGATTTAGTTATATAAAATACTCCATAACATAATTATATAAAAAAAAAACTCTTTCTCCCTCCATAGATTATCCTACGTTAATGGAAGCCTATATCCATTTAGCTTATTAAGTAAACGGAGCGGAGCACCGGGATTAATGAATATGAGATGGGATCAAAATTTTCAGACAATGGCCTGCTCAGAATGCAACGCTGACCACATCCATAAAGCACAAAAGGAGCAATTTGGGGGTGAAAATTGGACACACGTCCACCGTTGCGAATCTAGCTCGAACACTAACATGAACAACACGCCCCACCCACCCACATATACGGAGCGAAGACGAGATTCTGGTTTCACGTAGCTGCTAATGGCGGTAGCAATAATCAATAACCTGTTCTGTGTTTGTACCCCTACAAATCAACTCCGCAGCTCCAACTTGTGTTCCTTACGCCATTCTACTCGCCTCTTTAGACGAGCTTCCTCTGCATATTCCCGGGCCTCTCTTGACACCAAATCCATCGTAATACTTGTTCTTCCTCTTATTTCTAGCCAATTACAATAATATATAGCACCTATACATATTTAGTCCGTAGTATCGAGTACAAAATGATTGCCTAGTGCCTGTTGATTAAATTCTTCAGTTCTTGTGTTGCTGGCGGGGAAAGGCTTCAGTCTTTTAATGATTTCTCTACTACCCACGTCGCCTTGATTGCCATTTCTCGGTCTAATTGGTGTTTAGGACCCCGTTGAAGTTGATAAGGAAGTTAACCAGAGCAGGAATTTATTGGCTTGTCCCATATGTTACTACTCCTTGACGTGGACTGGTGATCCTGCTTTCTCCATGTGAGTTGATTTGTTTAATTAATCCTTGACTTTTAAAACCATTGCCCGCTTACTGAATGCTGCAACTTATCTTTTCTGCATTGTTTACTTATATGTGTGCGAGTTTGTATGTGTGGATCTGTTGCTGTGATTAGAGCCTTTTAGTACATAACTAGTTATGGCATGCTTGTTGGATAGCTAACTGGTTTCGGTTTCTTCATGGGTCGTTTAATACAGAGATTCTACCCCTGGATCTAGCTTGCAATGTAGCACGTGCAAGAAGACATATATAGGGAGTGAAGCATATCTTGATCTTACGACAGCAAGTGGGGCTAGGAGTTATGGAGAACCAATGCCAGCTTCCACAGAGCTTTTCAGGCATGGAAGCTTTTTCATTTTCTCCTTTATATGTTTAAAGGTTGAACCTTTGATTGTCAGTCGGGCACATTTAGGATTAGGACTGTTTGCTAGTAGTGGGAATAGAAACTGGAAATGTGTAATCGTATAAGCTGACCTAATTTTAACATTTTTCTCCCTGTAAGTTGGCAAAAAGTCTGACCCAAGTATTCAGATAAAGGGGTTACCTTTTCAGAATGAGAATAAAGTAGAATTTAATTATCAAAGAGGTTGTTCTTGTGAAGCACTGACCATGAAACTTGCTTGCATCGCTGATGCACACTAGTTGTTCATTATATCAGGGTGCCACTGGTATCATTTCTATATGAGAGGGGTTGGCGTCAAACTTTCTCTGTATGGGGTTGTTTTCCAGGTCCTGAGAAAGAGGTGAATAGAATCGTCTCTCTTCCTCAAGCATATATCCTCTTGGTTCATCCTTGTGTGTTTTTATGTGATTTTTCATTCAGAAGATCCATTATTGCCTTGTTAGCAGTAAGGTTCTACTAATATTGAATATGCTGCCTTCCAACTGGAAAAATAGTGACTGTATATAAGTTTCCAATTTTGACTGTTAAGTCTGGTCCCTTTAAAGGAGCATTATAAACTGTCAAACTAGGCACTAAGATAAGGGTGTTTCATACTGGAAATTACCCAATCCGTTTGCTAACTACTTAAGCAGTAGCTTATATTGGTTCAACGAGATATTTTCAAAAGCTAATCTGGAAATGCCAAACAAATTTCTTAGTCCTTGTGCCCCATATTGGCAATCATGGCCAATATAAGCTCATTGACGTATAGAGGGAGAGATACGAATTCAGATGTTGTGTGTAAAATATGTGATGGAATTCTGAAGTGCCAATGGATTTATTTCCCAATTCATGCCTATCGTTTGTACTCCTGAAGCAATAGAATATCATGTACTTGTAGACTTTCAAGTGCACTTCCCTTGAAATAGTCCAATTGCCAATCATGTCTTCTATTGATTTGTTCTGCAGTTTGAACTTATGAAGGATTTCTTGAAGCCAGTCTTAGGTGGAAACATCATTGATGCAAGCTGTGCAAGTGGATTATTTTCAAGATTGTTTGCAAAGAGCGGATTGTTTTCCTCTGTAGCCGCTCTAGATTACTCTGAAAATATGTTGCAGCAATGCTATGAGTTCACTAAGCAGTAGAAGAATTTTCCAAAAGAGTACAGATTTTATATTTACAATTATTCAGAATACATACTATTTAACTGTGAATTAACGGATTTCCAAAAGACCACTTCTAAATTAAATCTTTAATTTATATTCCAGTCATATCTCATTAATATTTTGTTTCTAGGAACTTCATCTTGATCAGAGCAGATATATCTAGGCTTCCTTTTGTTTCTAGTTCTGTTGATGCCGTGCATGCTGGTGCAGCTATTCACTGTTGGCCTTCACCATCGGCAGCTGTAAGATAATTATTCATGAGTATATCTAGGAAAGTGTCTCATTTGTTCAGGATATATTTGCTATCTGATTTAAAACGGGGATTTGTCCTGGAGAGAGTAACTGCAACGTTTTAAATATAGAGAACACTTCAGTTTATTTGCCCCTTGTAATAGTTAATGTGCAGGCTGTGCAGCCTGTATGTAAACAAGCCCACTTATTGCATGTGCAGTTTCCTGGGCTCTCAGTCCCGCCTTTTGTGAAAAGCGCCTAGTGTTGAGAACATATGATACTACACAAAAATGAAGTCTAACATGTACAGTCACATGAATATTTATATATCATCGTCACCTTCCATCAACTCTCATTTGAAAATTTTGGAGTGTTGGATGAGATTAATTTTAAAAGGACAAAACAGGGCAGTGAGGGATATGATTGGCAATGGGCCACCCGCAGATTCACGGGTTGCCTTCCCTCCCTCTCCTCTGCTTCATCATCATCCTTAAATTCTGCTCAACCCATCATTATGTTTACTTCTCTTTTTCTCCTATAAACCTTCTTTGCCGCTATCTCGGCGGGGAATCATATGCATCATCTCCTTCTACCTACCTTACCTAATACTACTAATATTTATAAACTTCTTTTACTCCTTTGTTTTTTTTTTCGTCTTCTCTTGTCAAACTCTCTCACTCGTCATTTTCTGTAAACTTGACGTTTAACCCATGTTTATTCTAAAATTAGAGAACGCCGTTATCTCACTTTCTTGTCATGTGTGGATACGATTGTTTGAGGTATACTAATGATAGCCATTCCACATCTATGAAGCGTGCAGATTCTTTCCCACATTTTTCTGTCCATACGGGTATTTGATTTTTCTGTGGTTCTGTACTATGATCACCCGCATTCTTCGCTATGCAATTAAGTTGGTCATTATCTAATTCGGCCGCAACTTAAGTAAATTGTCTTAACTCTCCAGGGAAGTCCTTGATGCGTGTAGAATCTACCACTATTATGGCTGAGAGGCGGGTAAAGAATAAGCCACTAATCTTGCCACCATTTGCTCTCCGAGCAAACACAATTTCATTTTCATCAGTCACCAAACGTGGAATAGACATTAGCATATATAAACAGTTGGATCATTTCTTCCCTTTCTACTTGATTTCGATTTCTTGTATATCCCAACGCAGACATCATGTTGCTCATATTGACCCATTACCAACTCCTAATGACAAACACTGTGCGGAGTCCGCGTCATTTAGTGACTACACTCCTCCACTTCATTAAAATTCACGTTTCAAATTGCTTAAAAATATTTGTGGGTTCAAGATTTTCAATGAAGGATTTTTTTTTTACCGTTTTACCCCCTATTAATATGGAAGAGAATATATATACTAGTTAAAAAACAACACACTCAAGCACACATTAATTTCATGAAATAATATACGCACACAACTACATACTTTAATTTAAAACTAATCTATCAACAAGAACCATGTAGAATAAGTTGTTCCAAGAGCAAGAAAACGCTAGATTTTTCTCCTGCTAAAATTATGAATAAGTATAAGCCCGGATTGGGAGACAAAATGAAGAAACCTGAGGACGGTGACACCAAATTAAAGCCATCAGACAAAAGGGATGGAATGAATAAGTTAAGAAGTGCCCACAAATACACCCACCACCTCTTTCCCTTTAATCGATCCTGGTCCATTTGCAGCGGTCAATGGCATCGCCAGCCACCTCTTGCGCTCCCAGCTTCTTTCTCAACTCTCAACACTACTTTGTATCAAAAAAAAAAAAAACTCAACACTACTCGGCCATCCGTACATACCACCAACATTCTCTCATTCCCGCGAACCAAACTAGGCTTTATATCTTGAGAGCTTTCAAATTAAAATGCTTATTATAACTTCATGTCGTAATCATATTACAAGGATATTATCATTTATTCACTTCGCTTCTACTATTATAAATTATATGCTAATAATGCCAACAATCATGCACAAACTTTTCAATTAAAGCCACCGAGTGAAAAATAAAATAGAAAATATCATCTGGTACTCAAGAGCTATATGTATATAAACAAAAGGAGCATGTATATGTAAATGCGGAGCAAAAACGAAAAAGAAAAAGCGAAGACGTCGCTGGAAAATTGGAAATACAGTTATCAACACAAACCAAACATCACACCACCATCATGATGATATCATTTCACTGCAGCATTTATTATAGGTAGTGATAATGCATTAGTTCCTAATCACAAGAACGAGTCCATGAATGGGGGGTGGGTCCGTTTCCGTGTTAGATGGTAAAAGCTGCAGGACGGAAGCAGACTTCATAGCTGCCCACAAAGGCGTTCGGTTGATCTCTTGTTGATCCTCCATTAGAAGTGGGAAGGCCACTCAGAAAACGGGGTTTCAACGGAGCATGGTTCATACCCAGATCCAGAAGGTTGAGACTTTGAACTAAATCTCGTAGGAAGAGGGAGACGATGAAGAGGTGTTTGGAAGCCCAAATCAGGAAGGAGTTGATGAGAAGCTGGGGCATTATGAGTAGTAGTGGTAGGGGCTGTAGGATCAACCACATTTTCAGCAGGGGCAATGGTACTGGTATTAATATTAAGAGAAGACGATGAAGGTAAAGATGGATTTGGGGGATGAAGATACCGAGGGGAAGGTTGGAACGGGTGGAAGCGGTGAGAATGGGATGCGGCAGAAGACGGAGGAGCAGGGATACCGGTGAACTCTCGAACCATGGATCTGAAATTGGAGGTGTCGGTAATGAGAACTGTAGTGGGAGCCCGCCTTGATGCTCTGCTTCGCTTCTTTGGGTTCCGTACTGCATGATCACGCTCTTGGGCTTCGTCCCTGCGACACCCCCTGACTGTTTGATTACCGGCAAACAAAAGGGACGACGACGACGATAATAATGGTGGGTCTGGCAGGTGAGTGCAACTGGGCTCAGAATTGAGAATTGAGGCAGTTGGTTGAGATTGTGATAGGGCGTGGAGATAACTAGGTGAAGGATCGAAGAAGTTGGGGTATTGTTGATGAGATTGAGAAATAAGTGAAAAGAAGGAACCAAACTGGGTATTAGTACCATTCAAGGAGGCTGGACCGACCGTGTCATATTCTCCTCTTGAATCATAATCTTCCTCGCCGCTGGAACACATACTTGTATTAAGCCAAAATAAAAACAAGAATGGTAAGGGACGAGATTTACAAAACTAAGTGATAGAGAAGACCGGATCAGTGGGATGCCGATAGATTAATTGGAACCCGTCCACATATGAGTAAAACGGATATTGGAGGGAAATAATTCTTCTGCACCAGCCTTTAGGAAAATGAAAGCTCGTTTCTCTCAGGTGCTGAGGTATGCAAGAATCTAGATCTTTTCCAGGACTCAGAGCTGAAGAGAACGGGTTTCTACAAAAAGAAGAGGTAGGTATGTCTGGAAATAGGCATATATCTCCAACTATGAAACTGAAAGGTGGAGAGGTTGGAAGAGAAACGAATGGGTTTGTCTTTATGGGGTGAATTAGGGTTTACAGAAAAGAAGATGAAGGAGGTGAGAGGAGAGGGAGAGCTTATTTATGCTCAGGAAAAGAGGCAATCAAGAGGATGCAAAAGTTCTATATAGAGACATGGAAGAAAAAGGGGGGGGGGGGACTTCTGGTGGCGACGGGTCAAACTCAAAGTAAGAGGCTGAAAAGGATGTGACGTGGCTAACTCTGAGAGTTTACATGGATCAAGACGAAATCCATTTAATAACCAGCAAGCTTTTTGAAGGTTGTATTCATTTCTTGTATTTAAATTCCACTTAAATACGTAAATAAATTGAATATTGAACAATAGAATATTTTACTACATATCCAACAATATATATAGATGCAAATAAGAAAATAAAAATAGTTATATATGGAGTGTGAAAGGTATAATTAATTAGAATTTGTGAATAGGATTGATGAGCAGCGAGGGTGAGAGAGAAGGCGGATGGGGAGCAAGCAAGCAAAACGACTAGTCTGAGCAGCTTAGATGGAGGGAACAAGAGCAATAGCGCCACCGCCATTGCTGCGCTGTACTTTCCGCGTACGGGGATATCTTCTTTCTTCGTGTGAAGATTTTGGCATGTGTGTGTGAAAGCGTATATAAATCATGTGATATTGTTATTATACGCAGACGACATTCAGGAATAAGGCAGCTGGGACGCATAAGGTCCAAATGAATGAAGGAAAGGTTGTTTGTTTTGTTAGCTGGTCATATGCGTAGAATTATACTTAAGTTGGGAAGGGGCTGGTCAAATTGTCAATAATGGATCCACGCTTCAGCCTTATGCCAGAGCATGATTCACACAAGATTGCTTTTAATCTCTGTGTGTGTTCTTTCGATTTGGAGTATTTTCTGAATCGGATGTTACCACGTTCCCTGTGGATCCTAGCTAGGAAGCGATCAAATGATGAGCTTCTATGGTAATCTGCGAGGTTTTATATAAAGTTATGGACAAAGACAACTTGTTTACCTCCTTCGTTTCCCTTCACGGATCGGAGGGCTCCAGGCATTTTATATATATATATATATATATATATATATATATATATATATATATATATATATATATATATATTGATTATATTTAATCTCGTTTCCCTTCACGGATCGGAGGGCTCCAGGCATTATATATATATATATATATGTATATATTGATTATATTTAATCTTTATGGGCTTTGAATTTCATATATTTCCTTCTCTAAGCATCCATGTAGCAAACGACATGGAAGCGTGAAAAGCCTGTGAGGTCGATTTACAAAGAACATGAGAGTTGCTTAATAATGTATAGTCTCAACGAACAAAGAAGAAATCTCCGAAATCAAGGGGCAGTGGATCGAGATCCTACAAATCAACTTAGTGTGAAGAAACAAATACTTAAAAGTTTCAGAGCATGTGAATTTTAAAAGAGATGACCAGAAGGGGATGTAGTGATTACGCCCTAATCAATTTCAACTCTTGTATCTCTATCCATTTCTGGGCCATCTTTTGTTGCATGGGTTAGCTTTTCGGTCCTCCTAGGCTGCATATTTGGGCTCAATCTTGTGCCTTGCGGCTTTTAACTTGTTTTAGGACCTTACTGAGTTTTTCGGCAGATCTGGGCTCCCACTTTTAATTAATATTGCGTAACCATTAGCTAGTGCTTGATCTAATTTTTTATATAAGCGAGAGTATCCAATAATTTTAGGTCATTTTCACATAAATTTTGGTCTCAGATATCCTATATCTGAAAGACTACATTCTCTAACTCTGTCTTAGAACCAACTTATCCTATTGTGAGGACAACTAACATATCAAATTCTATCTATCATCTAAGAATATCATTAAAATCACTGTAAATCACCCACGACATAGTAATATTAGTAGATAAATTTCTTTGCTCATTTTGCATAATCTGGCAAAAATTGGAGTGAGGAATTGCATAAACAACATGCAATAAAAAGTAGGCCACCTAGCAATTTCACATTAAAGATGAAAATATTATCTATTTTTTTGATAAAATAGAAATTTTAATAGAGATCGCATAGGCACATGGGTTGCAGGTTTTACAAGTATATTGGGCTCATATAATGTTATTGAAGTGGAGCAATGGCTAGTATATAAAAGGCTTAAATTGGTTTCGGATTTACAATTTCAAAAGTTAATTCTTAAATCTGATTCTAAAAATATTATCGATGATATGTTGTTTAATCCTAATATTGATATAAACAGTTTGCTACTTATATATATACAGAGGCTCTTATAATTATTATGGGGCATTAAACTCTAATATATTTTTAGAGGTCAAAATATGCTAGCGGATACTTTAGTAAAAAATGTGTTGACATCTATAAGAATATTATATTCATGTCCTACATATTTAAAATTTATTATTTATACTAAATATTTAGATTTAATCCCTTTCAAAATTAGTTTTAGTTGTTTCGGCATGTAGCGCTCACTTGTAGACAAATAAAATAAAGAATTTAACCAACGGGAATGCACCTGGGTATGTGCCCTCAAGCGCACGTTGTACCCATGATCCCAAATGCCTTTGTTGACTATATTTTAGAGTATTTATTTACTACATATATAAATTTTGTGGCTCAGGCGTTACAAATAACATGTGAAACACTATAAAATCCAGATGATCATGATCAACCATAAAATTTAGCACAGTTAACACCTAACTAAATTTTTTAAATATTTAATTAAAAATTTAATCTGTACTAGTATGTATGGAGAGAATCCTTGTCAATACTAAAGTTCTTTAGAAAGTTTATAGCATAAAGCATAAAGGGATTAATTGTTATTTTTGACAGTAAATATCTTAAGTTTACTTAAAAAAAAAATCAGATACTTGCAAATCTTGTAGGCTTATAACAAAAGAAATAAATTTAGAATTTCGATTCGGAGTGAAGCGTGGACGAATTCCTCGAAACCATAAAGAGCACCAACTTGATTTATCTAATATATTATTCACCAAGTAAATTTTACTCTTGAAAACAAGATCGGCTATTACTATACTTCCTATTTTTTTTGATGGGATGGCTGAGAAAAGCATTGCTAAAAATTCAACAGAGCTTCAGAATCTGCTGCTTGGCGTAAATATGCAGCTTAACATATATTTTATATTTCTTGTGGATACTCACGCTGATACTCTCTCTTTATTAATGGGAAATGATTGGATATCAATTATTTAATTTATTAATTAATTTAGATATGGAGTTTTCATAACCTGGCTGACTTTCCCCACGGTTTGGGTTAGGTTTATATCATGGGTTATTAGAGACAAGTGGTCTCTTTACTTTAGTCCATGAAAGTAGGGCAATGCTACATGAACAGCGAAAGCCAAAAAAATTGAAAATATGGATTCTCTGCAGTTATTGAACCTTGAGTTCGAAGAAAGAATACAAGAGACAGTTAATGATACATGTGAAGTGAGAAAACCCAATGTCAGGAATTTAGGTCGTTGATGATCACGAGACGTTCAGAAGCATAAATGAAGGGAATAGGTAAGAAAGACAGAATAATAGAAGCATCATTAAATGGAAGGGTTAACATAGAAATTAGTGTTATATGATCCATTGATGCGTCATGCATATATGGAATTAAGAGGATATTAGGAGGAGATGAGGATGAAAAGCGCCAGCTCATTCTTAAACAACAAGTTTGAGCAGCTCTGAAGGCCATGAGATCACGTGTTCACCTCTTACTCTTCACGTCAACATAACCTCTTCCCTCAAATGGAGGCTTTGATCCAAAGTCTCATCTCAGCCTTGGATCTCAAGTATATTCATGGCTTCTTCCTCTTCTTTTGGGCATCCCAACGTGCATTCCAAGCTCCCATCCCCACAATTTCACCCCTCTGCTTCCTTTAACTGCTTCCCAAGATTCCTCCTCTTCCTTTTCATTCTCAAAAGTCGCATTCATCTTCTCCATCATTTTGCCCTTCCCTCACTCTCTCCCTTAAAGCCTACAATTTTTCGTCTCCACATCACTATTATATATCAGCATAAGCACTAAATATCGGATTTCTTAACTTGTATCTATCTATCTATCTATCTATCTGTGTCTTGATATCATCGCTTCTTATCATTCCTCCATATCAACAGCCCTCTGATATATATATTTTACTTATTGACTAATTATTTGGCCAAAGTTCCCTTTCTCATTCCCCTTACATTTTCACACAGTCATAAAACAATATTCATAAAATCTTGGTAACGATATTTTAATCAGATTCGAATTTGAGGCTTTCATGTCAAGCTACCCAATTCTCCTAATCAATTATAAACCCCATTCGTCCCACATACGGGAGGAGATGAGATGCATGCATTCATACTTTGTTTATTAGAATAATATATGGATGCGTGGAATATGACACTATAACTCCGTGATTCACATTTGTTTCGTTTTAATATTAGCTAAAAACTGCGTGGGGTTAGAAGCTTGAAGGCCACACCAAACCTCAATATAAATATATATTTAGTATACTGTTTCGTATACATGTAGAAAGGAGAAAGGCGTCCATCAACATTATTGGTGACGTATAAGGAGAGCATTAATTAGTGAAGTCAATATTTGGCACGTGCAATGCATGGTAATACAAAGGAGAATGAGTGAATAGGGTTATATAGAAGACAAACAGATAAATACTAATAGTGTGTGTATATATATAAAGAATGAATGAGAGATGGATGGAAGGGGGAAACAGCAATGATTGCACACGTACGCGCACAAGTGCGTTATTGGGATTAGGTTGGGGAAAGGGACGGGAAGAGGAGAGCAGAGCACATCTCAAAATAATGAAAGACAGAGTACAAATAGTCGAGTTCATTATGAAACCGTTGGGTGGTCTCTGTAACCTAACAAACAAGACGAAAGGTCACAGAAGCCCCCCCTTTATAATATTCGTCCGTGTCTCATTCTAAATCCCTTATTAATTAATGGATGCGTAGGCCGGGACCAACGTTTATCCCGAAGCCACCGTCACTGAAGCTTGTTGGTGACACCAACCGGGGCCAGAAGGCTACATATAAACCCATTATCTACATCCCCTGATATTTGTCCCATTGTCGGACGTCGACATTCTAATTGTTTGTCGTTGAATTTTGACCCACTTTTGAATAAGTCTCACTCTGACATGAGAGGAAATCCGTTTGGATTCCTCTGTCTCTGTCGGCAAAACACATTTCAACTCCAAGGTACTTGTAACTACAATGGCCACATGATTCAAATATAAACATTTGCTCGGAGGATTTAATCTTTCTCTGAACCAGGCGGCTAAACAAGTAGACGAGTGATTTGGCGAGGAAGACACAGTTTAATGGGGCGGCAGAGGCAGCGAAGGGTTAAAGGAGACATGATGTGGGGAAGGTGTTGGACAAATCAAGGGGTATAAATTCTGAAACTGGGTTTGTGACAATGGTCACAAACATGTGCATACACGTAATCTATGCCCAACCGACCTCCAAATTGGAATAGACAGGAAGGTGGCGAAAAGCTTCTACTATAATAAGTTGATGCAGCTTCAGGGCTGCTCCTTATTGCTGTGGGGTATTCAGACCAAACATGCCCCTATGTGCAAAATTACATCTTATCCTACGTTCACCCTTCTTGACAAGTTTTGTTCACTCTTCACAAAAAGTCCTCCCTGCTTATGCATTACTGAATAGTAAACACCCGTCATAGTCATTAAACTTGTGCTTTTGACAGCTGCAGGACTTGTTACCGGCTATTATTATTTAGAAATCACTGCCCAACGTGGCTATTATTATCATTATTAGTAATATTCTGCTACAGCCTTCTCCCTTTTCAATTTCCAAATGAGCGATTTCTCCTAATTGTTAATAATTTTCTTTTTCAATGCTTTGTTTCTAGTCAAAAGCCACCTACTTGTGTGTGGCTCCCACTGATTCAAAGTGAATTTAGAAATATAAATTTTTTTATACAATTTTTTTAAAAAAGATTAGACTTACTTACATTCTAAAAGTAAGACGAAATCTCTATTCCTCTTAGGCGATATCACGTTCTAAATGTTGCGCCTTTCATCTCATCAACTTAATCATTTCAAATGAAAAAACCGCCCACATACTTAGAGAAAGACGGCCCACTTTACACTTGTTTACTTCTCTGAAAGTAGAATGCTTAAAATAAATAAATGAGAGTTGTCATATATAGTAAAAAATATATTTATATATTCCCACTATCATTGTGAGGGATCATTTAGTAGACGATCTTATAAGTCCCCTATAAATATTTTTTAAACTCTGAGATTATACCCTAACATTGGTGGGGATTAGTGTCGAACTTACTTAAATTTTCTTGTATAAAAAAAAAAAGAAAGCTTAAAATGAATATATTTTTGTAAAAAATAGTGCTAGTTGTTTTATTTTATTTTTGACCTGAAGCGCTAGTTGTTTTGTGGGGAAGTTAATTTCGCATGTTTTCTCTGCGTGCTAAAGTGATTGATTTTTAATGATAATTTTTTCAATTCTAAAGATAAAATATAGTAAAAATTTTATTCTAATCTTAATATGAGACCTCAATATTTTTTATCTCCTTCAACTAAAATTTTTCCTCTCATTACTGCCTTGGTTAATTTCATTATTTTTTTTAACCCTTTTTATCTCCTACATTTAATACACTATTTAAAATATGAGTATTTTGAAGAAAATAACACAAACAAATTACTACTATAATTTGCTTTCTTAATCTTCATAAATTAGCTAATTATGTCTTAAAAGATGAAAGAATAATATTTTCCTGTACATCATATGGGGTTAATTCTAGTTTAACTCCTGAAATTGCAAACAATGGATCACATCTTACATTTCAAACAGAAGGTTCTAAGAAGATGCCTGAACTTGATAGGTGACCATGTTGTATTTTTTTCAAAAAAGTCCAATTGTTCCTGTTAGAAGCTTCATTATTATAGTCCCATAATAAAATACTAAAGTATATAAGCCATTCCTTATTTAACTAAACGAATTAATTAATTTAGCCCTGGGCCCCTGAGAGCACAATTAAACCAATTAGATTCTAAATCCGCAAAGTGAAGTAAATTTTGAACTGTCATGGATCTTGTAGCCTGCTTTATGTTACACAGTCCTGTGTGCGAGTGTGTCATTTTAGGTGCAAAACTTAACCTGCTCTGTTTTTCCCCTGCGATTTACGCGCGTGTATCTTCCTGTTTACTTTTGAATCCTCAATTCTAATCAGTGAGTCTATGTCCGCAACAAATAAAAATATATTTGTCTAAAGCTTGTTACTTGGTTTCTTGGAAAGCCCTCATAGCAAGCTCCGAGCTTTAAATATATATACAGGACCTAATACACGGCTTTATAAACACATTCCTCTCTACGCCATCCCTCCATAAATTCCTTTTCATAATCTCTAAGATTTCGTTCAACTTCCATCTTGCCCCCTCTTGCCTTGTTTCACCTTCTTCTTCTTCTTCTTCTCTGTATATCCTTCAGTCTACTGTGACTTCACTATCATTCGTCTCATACAGAGTTTACTTTGAAAGATATGGCGGGGAAGGTCAAAACCGTGGTGGAGAATGATCTGGGCTGTGGTTTTGTGGGGAGGCTATCCCTTCTTAGAAGCCACCTGTTGAGAAAATCATCCGTCCATTCACTATCCTTGAAATCTGCCGACAATGTACAGAGCAAGGAGAGCAAAAAGGATTCCAAAAAGCCTCCAAATCATGAATCCAAGGGCGCGCCAAATATCACCATCGAGTCTCACAAACCAGATTCGGATCAGAAGACGCCCAGAAAGAGCACCTCCGGTCATCAGAACAGTCAGAACCAGAGACCTTCCGATGCTGCCAGAAGCTCAACATCATCCTCTGGTAATTCAACCAATACAAGGAATGACGAGAACAAATTACCGAGGGAGCCCGTTGGAAATTCTCTGGAGCTTGCTAGGATAAGCACTAGTCACCAGCGAGACAACGAGAATAAAGCCACAGTTAACTTGAAACTTACTGGGAATTTGCGTGCAAGTAACAGCCCCAGAACTAGTATTTCAAAGAAAGTGGAATCCGTTCCCAAGAGTAAAAAGTTGAATTCTGTGACTAATTCTCACAATAACGCCGGGATGGGGAACATCATGAGGAAGAACAGCGATGAACTTGTGCAACTGCGGAGACAGAGGATCCGAGGAGACCCTGAGGTGTTGAAGAACGAGGGAAACGAAGCCTACAAACAGGGAAAATTCGAAGAAGCTTTGAGTCTGTATGACCGAGCCATTCATATTAATTCAAATAAGGCGACTTATTATTGCAATAAGAGTGCAGCTCTAATGGGCTTAGACCGACTTCCAGAAGCATTGGTCGAATGCCAGGAAGCTATTCGCCAGGAACCTTCTTATATAAGAGCTCACCACCGTTTGGCAGCGATTTATCTCAGGTACTCAGAAATGGATATGGAAATCGTTGGTAATTTAGAGTATGGTTTCTGTTTAGTTTCCTTATAGACTTGAAAATCTTAATGCAGACTGGGAGAAGCAGATAAGGCGATGCACTGCAGCAATTCAACTCCATATTCGGATTCTATACTTTCATTCCAAGCTCAGGCTCTTCAAAATCACCTTAAAAAATGCCTTGAAGCTCGGGAAGTGAATGAGTGGAACACTATACTGAAGGAAACACAAGCTGCGATATCATTATGTGCTGATTCAGCTCCCCAAGTTAGTATCCTTGGCCTCACTTTATTTATTTCTACCGGTTTCCTTATGATATGTACTGATTTTAAAATGTTTATATTCTCCAGGTCTATGCTCTACGAACAGAAGCCTTACTGAAGCTCATGAAACATGAAGAGGCATCTTCTACCTACGAAAAGATGCCCAAATTTGAACTTGATTGGTGTACTAAGATTTTTGGCTTGCCGCTTACTGCATACTTGTTGGTAGTAGGCGCTCAAGTTCACTTGGCAGCCGGCAGGTTAGTTCCATTATTTTAAGATAAATTATCATGTGATTTGTTCATTATACCGATACTGATTCTTTGTAAAAGTAACGGTTGAAGAGTCTTCCTATAGCAGCATCACTCATCCAAATTCTATCCACATGAACAGGTTCGACGATGCAGTGACATCTGCTCAGCAAGCAGCTGAACTTGATCCAACCAACAAAGAGGTGAACGCAGTGATAAGAAGGACGAGAGCAGTGAGATCAGCGAGAATGAGTGGGAATTTACTGTTCAAGGCTTCCAAGTTTATGGAAGCATGTGGGGTTTACAATGAAGGGCTAGAACATGATCCATTCAACTCAGTGCTGCTATGCAACAGAGCAGCATGCCGTTCTAAGCTGGGTCAATGCGAGAAAGCAATTGAAGATTGTAACGCAGCCCTTTCAATTCAGCCTTATTACAGCAAGGCAAGGTTACGGAGGGCAGATTGCAATGCTAAGGTAATGTGATTTCTTATTTGGATTGATTGTAAAGTAAATACTTGTTTGGAGTTATTAATTCTTACAATACTGAGTTTTTTTTTAATGGATTTAGTTGGAAAGATGGGGAGCTGCCATTCAAGACTACGAAATGCTGATGAGAGAAAAGCCAGGGGATGAGGAGGTGGCGAGGGCTTTGTTTGAGGCCCAACTTCAACTCAAGATGCTGCGAGGAGAAGATATTAAAGATTTGAAATTCGGTTCCAATTTGGTTTCCATCTCAAGCAATGATCGCTTTAGACACTATGTGACCTTGCCTGGTATGTCCGTTGTTCTGTTTTGCAACAAGGCAACCCACAAGCAAGTATTGCAGGTGTTGGAGCAAACATGCAAGAGATTTCCATCTGTTCATTTCCTCAAGGTTGGTTTTCTTCCACTTGTTGAATGGTTTATACTTGAAATAGTTTCTCTTTTTCATATCGTTTTACTAATATGTTGGTAAAACCACAGGTGGAGATTGAAGATCATCCCTACTTGGCAAAATCAGAAGGCGTGAGCTCTGTCCCAGCCTTCAGAATATACAAGAACGGATCAAGGGTCAAAGAGATTCCAGGCAACAAACACGAGTTGTTAGAAAGATCGGTTAAACTGTATACTAGCTGAAGATAAAAAAGGCAGTGCGATGACGTCCAGAAATGGGAAAATACAAGTTATGACTA
Source organism: Leucaena leucocephala (assembly GCA_037074615.1). Classification (NCBI taxonomy): domain Eukaryota; kingdom Viridiplantae; phylum Streptophyta; class Magnoliopsida; order Fabales; family Fabaceae; genus Leucaena; species Leucaena leucocephala. The sequence continues at coordinate 2,147,013 of CM073540.1, read as the reverse complement.
ATTGCATCTACTTCATAAATTTGACGACATTGCTCACAAGGATGAGGAAACCTTGGAGAAGCAGAGTGTCGTTGTAGTCATAGGACGAGTGAAAAAGGAATTCATTGTGTGGTTAGTTGATTCTTTGGATCCTTTAAAAGTTTGTGCAACCCTTTGTTCTTATTCATATCCTGTATTTCACATTGGTTTGGCATACCTAAATAACTGGGAATGTAGGGTCAACACACACAATGTTTCAACTGTCGGATAGGCTTATTGGTTGGTTTCTTGATTACCTCAAAGGTATCAATGGCTGTTCAAAGCCATAACTGCAATTGTGTAAACCTGCAATAGCTAGGACCAGTGCTTCATATATTTCAAAAGGAATTTGAAATGAGTCATAAAGATAAATATCTATGTTTTAACATATAGGAAGTTTAAAGAAATATGAACGTGTGCTTTCAATTGTTTAGTTTAGTTATTCGTTTCGTTTAAAGATCAATTTTAATTTCCCCCTCGACATTGTTAGTTAACATGAGCAACTCAATCATTATGTTCGGACAAAGGTGGTTGGTGGATTCGCCAAAGCACTGTGAAGGATCACAGAGAACAGATTGCGCGTTGTGCGGTTAAACAGATGGGGAATGGAGTGGGATTTAACAGCGTGATTAGTCCAACAGCAGCAGCATATTAATGATTAACCACATTGGGAGTCAACGAAACAGAGAGGAATGACATAACTAAAGAGAGCAAACATGGTATAGTGAGCAGTCAACATAATAATGGAGAGGAAGGACATGAACGTCGGGCGGAGCTTAGAATAACCGTGAGGTAAATCAACGGTTATCCCATCCAGTGGGTGCATAGAATAACCGCGATACCCTCTAACAGAAGAGGAGTAGGGTTTCAATCATTTTGGTCATAGACCATGGATGCCATCTCATGTACAGCGTTAGGGCTCTGTTTTGACTTAGTGGGTGTCTGGAACCTTTAGACTATAATTTTAAAAAAATTTTTGGCTCAAACCTCAGTTTAGCAAAATTTAGAAATAAACAGTTATTTTTATTTAAAATCTCGGTTTGGACTAAATTATGATTTAAAACTATAATTTTAGATAAGCTGATCAGAATAGCTTTTAAAACAGTAAGAAAGCTTATGAACTATTCAATTACTATTCTACCCTTACTTTTTCTTACACTATTTCTCCTCTCTCTTCTATCTTTTATACCATCTCTCATCTTTCTTCTCTACCCTCTCTCCTCTCTTCTCTATACTCTCTCTCTTATTTCCTCTCTACCCTCTCTTTTCTCTCCTCCTTTTAATAAAATCATACCATTTTTAGTAATTTACCAATACAAAAAATTATTTTAAAAATAACTATCTAAACACTTATTTTTTTCAAAATTACCTTTTTTTTAAAATCTATTATCTAAAATCTATTTTTTAATAACTAATCCAAAAACAGGCTTAGTCCATTCAGGAGGAGATTCCAAGATGAGCTGAGGACCAGCACCGGTGCATTCACAGAATACTTTCTTCAGAGGTTTGACATAAAGCCTGTGAGATTGGCGTCCCCTCTGCCGGGGAGCCTCATCAAGCAATCTGCTCGACCTTTAGCCCATAGAGAACGAGTGAAACACGAAAATATCAAAAGAGGTTCACTACATTGCCCCAAAAAACAGAAAGTTAACATTTTTATTAACCACCTCGTATCACACTCAAAAAGCCCATCTGGAAAAGAATGGAGTTGGAGGACTCTAAATTTTTTTTTTACTACAATTTTTTTTTACTATGTGTTCTACACTAGTCCCCTATTAAGATTAGGATATTTTCTTAAAATTCAGATAATACTTAAAAATAATTTATAAAATTACTTATTAAAAGAGCTAGGAAGATATCGAAACTTGCTTAAATTTTGAGCATTGGAGACACAAACAAGTGCAATTGAGAAGGCAGGACGTGCCAATGTACGAAGGGAAAAGAAAAGGAAGATTACTAAATGGGCTCATAATTTGGACATCAAGTGCAGGGCTCACCATTGAACAGTGAAAACACCCTAACATAGAGGCAGTTTCTGATCAACATGACTGAACTGGCATACTGTCAGGGATGGGGGCCTCCTTTGGAGATTGGTAATGTCCTCTTCTCACCTTCTATAATAATGACACAGCCCAACTGCCTCATGACACTTCCACTTCTGCACCAGTTGTTCTTTTTATCCTCACATTTTCGTTTCCTCCTGCCAAAGCTCATGCATCTTATCTCACTCCATAGATCCACACACATGTTTGGATGTCGCTTTCTTTATTGTTACTCACAGCAACCCCATTCGTCCATGTCCCTGTTCCTCACTTCATGCATCTCAAACTTCTCGTTTCTTTTCTAGTTCCGAGTAATGCCAATGAACTAATAATGGTGCTTTACCCTTAAAAACGCCTAAACACGGAGCGCAAGAGGCATTTCAGAACCTTCCCTGTCAGTTTGACATTTCTAATCAGTAACATCGCTGTCGAGTTTTGTTGAACATTAATTAATTAATAGAATATCACTTTTTTGTTTCATAAGTGACTTCTAGGGTCTAGCAACCAGAGGCTGTTCGAAATGACTTCCTTTTTATTGTAATAAGCGCCACATAATTATCAATAACTGACTTTTGATACTGATATTTCATCTTGGAACATAATGAACTAATTGAATTTGAAAAGCTTCTGGCATATGATCATTACCAAGTTTATCATTTTCCTCTCTAAAGCGGCTATTGATTTATTAGTATGATTGTTTGAGAAAGGCCCGAGTTGCATAGTACTACACCAATCTCAATCTGATGCTTATAACGCAACTAATTTATGTCAGAAATGACATGGCTAATGGAGGGCAGGAGGCTTACATGACTGGCAATATTAGACCTTTTTGGTGAAGGACGGGAGCTTCGTCTTTAAGCATATTTATAGTAAGGCTAATAAATATTTTAATTAGTCAGCTATTACTTATTAGAGACGCTTATAATTTAGATGTTAACTTTATGTTATTTAATGATTCTCCCTTAATATATAGATATATTATAGAATTTGATAAATAGAATAATCAGTATAATTCTTTATTATTATTATCATCATCGCTTTATGGGTTTTTTTCTCCAGTAGGATTTCATTTATTTTTTTTTTAAAAGCACACTGATTCTTTATAAGGGAGCCAATGGCCCAATATCATAATAACGTTCTGAAATAAAAGAACAAGGAAAAGAAAATCACATATTAGTTTAAAATCATAATTCGTTACAAAACAGAGTACACAACTTCATACAGAGCAAAATCTTAGGAAAAGAAATTAAAAAGCTGTACAGGTTTTATACTTTTATGCAATTAACTATAAACTAATATAGAGTATAACCGAAAACGCTAAAACTTGGAACTAATTATTAGCTTTCCCGGTGGTCACACCAACGTAGTTTCGGGAAGAGAAAGGCACAAACCTCGTCCATCGTCGTATTGGAAATCAAAGCTAAATACCTGAAAAGAAAAAGAGTATATGTGAAGTAAGAAGTGGATCATCTTTTCCAACTTCCACCGTTTGAAAACGAATCGCTTATTCCCCCAACAATCCACGTCTCTTTGGCAATATCCGATGAAATTTCGTAAAAATCAGAGTCATACTTCATCACCACCAAATTCTCTTTCTTTCTCTTCTCTTCATCCATTAACGACTTCAAACTTCTCCCTTTCTTTAGCTGTATTTTCCCTGTATCTACTTTTTCATCATTGGCCTTCTCTTTTTCTTGTTGGGCTCCTTTTCCCTTTCGGTTCTCTTGCAGCCATCTTTTTGCCGGAGCCGACCTGCATCGCATGAGCAACAGTGCATTCGGTGGAGGGGCAGTGGGCTCGGCCTCTGATCCACCGTCCCCCAGCCCCACCTTACCTTTCTGCTTAGCATCTTCTTTGTGAAACCCAGTATTTTGATTCTCTTGCAACACCATAAACCATCTGGAAAAGACGGTTCTCGAAGCTTCGTTGTCGCTTTCATCCATCATACCCACTTGCTTATCTCGATACCCATCGTCCTCATCTTCTTCATCCTCAGAGGTGGCGTCCGTCTCGGGGAACGATCCAAAGCATCGCAGGTCGAACTTTATGCTTCGCAGACAAGTCAAGAACTGCATTATCTCCTTCTTGAAACCGAAAGAGTCGGCCCAGCCGGATCGCTTCCTCTGTTTTCTGTTCTTGTGAATTTTCTCTATTTCTTCCATCACAGACTGCCAGCTCCTGCAAGCAGCCGTTTTCGGCCTGACCTTGATCTGACCGGCACAAGTGACTTTGGGAGAGGTGGGTTCTGCAATCTCGGAGCCCATAGACTTGGTTTTGGTCCATAGCATGGGGCTAGCTTGACCGCCGGCACCAACACCTCTGGTGGTTGATTTCTTAAGGTGGCGCTTGGCGGAGTCGGAAGGCCTGGCCGGGCTGCAAATGGGCTTGGGCATGAGAGTGAGATGAGCTCGAGAAGGAAAACATACCAAGAGATCAGCAGAGGGAGCATGCTTGGCTTCTCTTGCCTTCATGATGAAGATGTTTTTGGTGTGGAGAAAATGGGATGGCACCTCAGATCTTGCGCTTGGGTGAATATTGGGGAGTTAGGAAGGAGAAGTAGTTTGGGGGATTTAGGAAATGTCTAGGTTTATGAAAAGAAAAAGGTGAGGAACGAAGCAGTGTGACAGCTTTCCTAAGCTGGTAGGCTTTATCTAGGCGTTCTCTTCATTCAATCAGCGGTCAGTGGTTTATGGTCCCCACCGTTTGAATTGGGGTCACCAGAGAACATGTTGCCCCTTAGTCATCCCTTGTTTTTTTTATATAAAAAAAAAAAAAAAATTATATTTATCTATAATTTAAGTGAAGGACAAAATTTTTTTTGGATAATACAAAAATATCCCCAGTCATCCCTTGTTTTATTTTTAAGAAAAGAATTTTTAAAAAAAATTAAATTCACATATAATTTAAGAGTATAATAAAAAAAAATTTAAACGATATTAATATTAAGCGGTATAAATTATTTATTATTTTTAGACGTAAATCTAGATACTTTTAAAATTAGTACGCCTCTATGTTTTTTTTTTTGAATTAAACTCACAAATAATAAGTTAGTCATCCTTTATTTTTTTTTAATATAAAAAAAAAATTAAAAAGAGATTAGATCTTTTGTCAGAGTGCTTCACATTAACGTTTATAAAACAAGGGGAAAGTTAAAGGCCCATGAGGTTGCTACATGATCCGATGAAAGAAAAAGCAGTGTGGCCTGTGCAGTGCCGGATATTGAAAGTGGGGTTGGGCGATCCGTCTCATTGCTTGCTCCCCTGCCCCTGCATTAATACTTCGCCCGACTTCTTTCTTCTAAATGTCAACCTATTCATTCTTGTTCCTCCCCACATATTAGGTCAGCTGCTTTCTGGTAGAATACTAACTACCAAAGTCCCCAACTGCTGCACCATGTGCCAATAATGGAAACTTCATATTTCTAATCCAAGAAAGAAAGAAACACGAGACTTCTCAATTACCCAATAAAACAATTCATGCCGGTAACTCTACTTAAATTGAACACAGCGCCGAGAGATAGCGTAGGGAACCGGAGTTGCGCGCAATGATATTGAAGAGCCAAGACAATTCAATACTCTACGTAGCTCATCTTCTTTGCCCCCAGTTAAGATAAAATAAATAAATAAATAAACACACCTGATAGTTCTTTCCTGGTCCATTATTATTTTTTTTTTGTAAAAAAAAATACTCATTTTTTCATGGCAAAAGAATCGAGTCTTTCTATTTTGATGAAAATGGACTTCGAAAGAACTGTATGGAGAGCAACTACTCATCATAAGCGGCTGGTTTTGTGTGTATCACACACTAATTATCTGGCTAAAAAGAAGGGTGCTTGTTTGGGTTAATTAGTGAAATGATTCACATGAATTGATTCACGTATGGTCTCTAGAAAACTGTTTATGATCCATCAATTATGCCTGTTGACTGCTGGTCGGTTTGGTCAAATTTGATTTCAACAATCACAGTGTTGATTGCTCAAAGTTATCATGGTGCTTAGATCTTGTGGAATCAAATGGTTCCTACATTAGTGACTCAATCATTCACACAATAAATTGCTTCTCGATGCCTCGGATGGGTTCTGATCTGATCTCCATATTTCACTCTTGCCCACAAATGTTAATATTTATATCTTAATTACTATCTCTTTTGGCATTGCCCCTCGCTTTCCTCTTCTTCTTTTTTTCAAAAAAGAAAAGTTCAAGATTTACTCATGTGACAGACCTTAATAGTGATTTCAGATAATTTATCACGTGTGCATGTTGGGGGACTTCGTGCGACGACTTCCTTTTCTTGGGATAATCAATGTACACATAAAGACTTGACAACAGCTGGGTGGGCACTCGCAGGAAGGTGGTGAGCCTTAGGTCACAGGCCCTTCTCTTTCCGAGAGATTATTACATATTTTACCTGAGATTAAATTATAGGAAAAAGGGAACCCCCGAAAGTGAAGAAGGAATAATGAAGGGGTGGGTTTTGCACTTGAGAGCATGGTCTCCTCTGCCTATTATGATGCATGCACCACCCTTTCTTTTTCTTAATTTATACATACACACATATATATATATATACGGCTTTATAATATTTTAATTTTCTATATATGTTCTCCTTCTCAGACCTATCCTTCAAATATTCCCTCATCTTTTCTCATCATTATTTGCCCTCTGATAACACACAGTTTATGTTCTTTTCTATTCTTTTACCCGCTTCCTCCTTTCCCATTCTTTTAATCCATATGGACGTCATTGTGCCAAGATTTCAAATCCCCACAGATATTGTTGTCCAGATTCCATTTCATTTCACCTCATTCAAAGGTAACTCCATTTTGTTTTAACTTTTAATGTGTCGGCGACAGATCAAAGTAATTAATGATTGTGAGAAAATTTTCAAAGGAATCACACTAGCTTGTTGTGATCGTAACTTTACACCCATTTAGAATCCAAAGAATAGAAATGAAGCGCTTGCTTTCAAAACACAGAGAAGACAAAAGACTCAAGTAGGAGAGTAAAAAGGGGCTGCGTGTCTGCAGCGTCGTCGCGCACGTTGACAAAGTTACAGTCGCAATTAAAAAGAAGCACAAACAAAGGAAATAGTTATAGTAGTAGTAGTAGTAGTAGTGGAGGCATATATATATTAATATTAGCATGAGGTGTATGAAGACCCATGCCTTTTAGTGTTACTGTTACAAAGTAAATAGAGTAGGATAGGCACTAAGCTGGAGAAGAGATGCTTTAATTTGTAGGACATGATTAAAAAGGGCGACAAGCAGAGCTGGCTGGCCCCTTCTGGTTAAAGAAAGAAAGCTTGGGGGCCAAGCAACCCTACCCTAGTTCCTCCATTGTAATAGTAACTCATCTCAGAGACGAGTGGGGCCGATTGCAGATGGCAGCTACTTGTACTGAATAAAGCGGAAACCAAGAAAACAAAACCAGCCTTCTCATTGCTTGTCTCTGTCCCTTCTATTTGCCTCAGTGTCTTCTCCTCAACGCTTTCACTTTACAAGACCTCGACAACTTACCTGCCATGCCATATGCTTCAACCTTTGTCTCACTATTATTGACCTATTTATTTTACTTGCACATATAAATTTAGTTTCACGAAATGGTCTAGTCAAAGGGAAGCTAACATTTCACGAACTTCTGAGGCATTTATCGAACTAAGTTTGTGTGAAAATGAATGCGCTGATCTCCGTCGTCTTGTTAGACTGTGATCATCATTTCATCATGGTTGCCTCCTCTCTAATAATTGACAACCGATTTATATAATATCCATATCTATCTATTTAATTAGCATCGGAAAAGGACCTTCAAGTCCAATAACAGATCGATGGGTGGTTGCTGAATATGCAATTAATGAATAATGGATCCCATCCATCTACTGTTAACAACTTAAGGATGATGCTACGCCCACATCACTAGAATATCAATCATTCCCTTCTTTGATGTTTGGTACAAAGTGTACCATCATAGAATTGACACCATTTCCTAATTTTGAATTTGAGTCATTATATGGCCCCATAATCCATCCAATTCAAGCTTTGGAGGGGAGGCCAAAGAAGAAAACACAGAGCGTGTTCGATCTAATAAGAAGAAGATCAGTGATGTGCCTGAGTTCCAATGACGGGGTGACACGACATGCATGGGAAATAATAATTCGGATGGATACTCACTCTTATATCAGTGGTTCAGTGACAGTTCTTCATATATATAAAGCTAACCAATGATAAGTTATAATTGTGCCGGATGTGATATCACTTTTTAAGCCAATTGGAATTAGATAGCGGGATTTTAAAGCCATCCATGACTGCGTTGTTCAGGTTAATTTTCTCACTATTATATGCTCAATAATGAACCATGATTATTCATTCATCCCATCTGAAACCGCTTCCACGTTGGTTTGACGCTGTATAAAAAATCAAAATTCACAAACGATTCAGAAAATATTAGTTTACATCGTTCTTGGCGCGTATCGAGCCTATTATTTTGTTAAAAAAAAATCATGCATCGTTAAAACTAGGAATTGGACACCTATGCCAGACTCAGAGCACCAGGTACAATTGTAGCGACTTAAGGCCCAGCATGAGCCCAAGCTGTTTTGAAGGCCCAGATATTTGGGCTCATAAGGGAGAGTAAAACGAATGAGAGGGCGAGAACCAACAGGGGTTGGTCCGAGTGGTAAGCGACTCGGTATCGCTTAAGCGAGGTCTCGAGTTCGAGCCTTGACCAATGCAGAAAATCCCCGTTGGGAGACTCACCCACCATAGCCAGGTGCGCGACGCGGGTCGGATCCGGATGTAGTCGGGGCAAAGCTCCGGTGAATCGGGTGGGCAACAAAAAAAAAGAATGATAGGGCGAGATCCTCTCTTGAAATGACCATGCTGACCCTGTTGACGTAAGGAACTTCCAAGTTAAAGGGATAAGATTTCAGAGTTCAGACTTGAACAACGACATTAACAGGAATTGTGTGTTATCTCTATAAAAGGCTGTCAATTTGTGATGGGTGTGGTGATATCCACTAAGGCGCCAGCACACCACCAACATGAATCCACTGCATCAACAATATATGAACAACTAGTACTGTAGTACATATAATACGCCACACACACGCATGAAAGAGAACTTTCGAGATCATGCTGACTCATTCTATAATATTGACCCGTTAAAATAAAAAATAGTCGCCCTAAGTATATGCTTTTGGCAAAATGTGTTTCTTTTTGTCATAGCCAATCTTCACCAATGCCCATCTTTTAAATGATCTAGTTGTCATTTATCTGCATTTATGTTGTTAAATTATGCTTTGGTATAGAGAATCTTTAGAAAAGTTGACTAGGATAGATGATCCTAACTGTGTTCTTACGTAAATAATATAGGCTTTGATATCCGTGCATCTCTCCTCCGTTCCTTTATTGCATCGTTGCATATGGTCCACTAAACCTCCTCTTAGATTTCCTATATCTCAACTCGGACAAATCAGAGGGAACAAAAATTGGATATAGGACTTAATTAAGAGAAAGGAGGAATGAGATCAAGTTGGGGGGGGGGGGCCCTTAAAAAGATTAACACCCATTGTTTTGAAAACCAGCTTTCGATTATATCCGCTGTTTCTATCTTTTGTCAAGCACATGCTGTTTGGAATAAGTCTGTCCTAAATTACATTATTGCCTTTATTAATGTGACCAATTAAAGGTGAGAAACAGGGCAAGAAAATGTCTTTTAGCTACTCTAAATGATCAGCATTCATTCAGGATAACAAATGTTATAGAAGTATGTATAAAAACAGACTTGAATCCACGGTTTTAAGTTCATAATTTCTTTTTTAATTACTTGTCGATACAAAAGCATGGCACACTATGCACTACTTTATGTATTTATTTATTCTCGAAGCAAAGTTTCCAAATACGAAGCATTGGGTTCAAATAGTAATCCAAAAGCATTACAGTATTCATTTTAATTTGAATTACAAGATACATGCCTTTTTCTTTGTTGGGGTCTCCATCAGGTGCAATAACTTTTCCCGATTTGGCTGTTAATGTATAGTTTAATCCTTTTAGTCCACTTGTTCCTTAATATCCGTTCTCTCTCTATTTTTGTTTTTTTTTACTTCACTTTTCTCTTTCTCCAATTCTTGTCCCTGGACATGTATTGCATATATATATATATATATGAATGTGAATTACATCCACTGAGGAACTCCATATCATCTTCTAGCGTTTCTAGTTACATTTGTTCACATTTTGTTATTTAATGGTATAGTTGGTAGATCATATAAGAATTGATTCAATAGATAATTCTATATAGCTTGTACCCTCTAGTGACGGCTGAAAAGAAATCCTTTATTCTATTATAGGATGATTTGGTTCGTCGATATTTGGATCATAAGCACGGTATATAGTGCTGGACGTATTAGTTTATAAGCATCGCGAAGAAAAATGATAGCTAAAGGTGTTTCCAAAAAATTAATTAAATATAGAAATAGAGGATTTGGATTACGAGAGAAATAAAGATAGAGATTTGGAGATATTTTTGTTTTCCTTATGCGGAGGGCAACTTTGCAAGGCATAGGCGTTTTTGGTTGTATGTGAATAAGTTAAATTATTTGAAAAAGTGGGAAGGGAAAGGGAATACATGCATGTGTAATGTATGGCTTTTAATTAATTATTTGAAAAACTCACTCCCCCTCTCTCAACTTTATCAAAGTCTCTGACCCTGTACGTCAAACGATTCTTCACAATTTCATTTTCCCCCAAACTTTGTCGTTCTCGTTTTTATTATTCGTTTAATGACGATTCTCGCTCACTTAGCTTTCAACTGGGATTACAGAAAATGCAAATGTCGCAGATTTTATTGTGTACGTAATTGTTTTGATTCGGATTCTAGCTATATATCCTAGTATATTCCACAACTTTCTTCCTCCACATCTATCTCTGTATTTTTTTTTTCAAAAAAAAAACTTTTCCGTAGGGCTGCCTCTGTTGGATTGGTGATGAACGGATGTAGAAGGATGCTCTTCTGGCTGTTCATTCTTCTACGTACATGACGACATGCCGGGGGGGTTGGGGGTATATATGCTTTAATTTTATGTCACTATATAATATGTATTACTCATCCCATTCTAAATATAAAAATTAGTTTAAAGGTTAATCTTTATCTTCGATATCGTGTCTTAATCTATTTTTTTTCGTAATATTTATTATTTTTTTCAACCAATTTATCTAACTTATAAATTGATATATAATATAATATATAAATATATTTTAAGAAAATAATATCTCGTTTGTTATAATTAAGTAATTTATCTAATTTTTTTAATATATCAAATTAAATAAATAAATCTTAAAATAAGTAGAGGAGGAGGAGTATATCATTTTTATTATCATGATCTATCATTAGCCACATATATATATCCTTAATTATTGTGATTTTTTATTCAGAGATAAAAACAGTACTTTTTTACTTCCAAAATTGTTAGTTTTTCTGGGATTAATCCGTTGCATCGTAAGCATCAATATTCGTTCAAGACCAGGTAATTAAACTGCTCTCTTTCTCACCCATGGGAGGACCTCTGAGAATGTGGGTGATGTGGTTGGCGAAATGTATAGAGGATGTGAATCCGAGCGTACATGAGCATGAACTACGTACCTTCCGAAGCACAGAAAGGAACATGAAATGAAAGGATATGACTTGTCTCTGGGCAATTGAATTGATTAGTGGATGGCATTGGACCATTATAGTTAATGCGGCAGGCACTAACTGTAGGAGGTAATAAACAACACATATAGGGCGGGAGAGAGAAGATGCAAAGCAAGCAGAGTGCGCTTTGATTAAGATCATGATTGGATTAACCATGAGAATAATTATATGCTGTTAATAATTGATCATTAATTAGAATGTTCCCAATCATTTATCATCAAGTACACTTCATATATATATTAACTGGATTCTTCTGCATAGAACGATCATAAAATAAGAATGGCAACTACGTACATATCCGAGGTTATGGTTTAAGGGGTGAGAGGAGTGGCGTAGCTTGCAGAAGGCATCACCAAATGGAGCATAAGTTATTATGTGTGCAAAAGAGTGCACTCTTTTGCATGCACTTAATCTTCTCTAAGACGCTTATTGTTGTCACCGCTGATTGAGGCGTTAAATAAAAAATTCATTTGTTTCTTTAAAATGTCAAAACATTTGAAACTACCCAGTTCAGTTGATGGGAATTTCTTTTAATATACCAAATCAAAACAAATCCCTCATTTAACTCTCGCGCGCGCATATATATATATATATATATACATAAAGGATACGATAGATTATTTAATGATTGCTGTTCAACTCTGAATTTCTCTCAGAGAACTCCTGAAACCAATAGTAACTAATCATAAATGCTCAAAAAAGAGTGCAGGGTTATTAATTTGAGGTCAATTAGAAATTTAAGAGATTATGTATCTCCAAAAAAAATAGGGTCAGGTTAACATTGGGGCGGGCTGTATAACCCGTCCCTCTTAACTAGTCATATCAATTTTTTTTTTAAATTATTAATATTATTATTTATTTTAATTAAATATTATTTTAAATATTTTTATTATTGAATACTAATAAAAATATTTATTTATTTGTTAATATATATTGATATATTATAATTGATTAATATTATATTAATATTTATTTAAATTTATAGTTATAAAATTTAAATTTTTTTATAAAAAAGTAGAAAAATATTAATAATTTTTTATTATACTATTATAATATTAAAAATTATTTATTAATATTTTAAAATTTTAAAAATATTAAAAAAATAACCGGCTGATGGTTCAACTCACCACTATGGGGATAACCCACCCCTTCTAACTCATGAGTTAGGATGAGTTGGCCCGCTTTATCCCTCTAGGCTTACACCTGGCTCATGTGGGCCCCTTAATCATTTCCAGCCCTAACCATCCAATTCCTGGGCCCCGGCGATGCCGCCACTTGTGGGTCCCTTTCCTGGTAGTTGTTTCAGTTGTTTACCGTTTCTATGCGTGCTTCATCTTTTATATCCATGAATTGAATTGAATTTTCTTCCTCCATATGTTATCTTCACGAGAATGAAATACAATACTTGTTATAGATATATAGAAAACATAAATTAAACAAATCTGATCGCATAGAATCAAATATATTGATGCCTATAGGCTATATATATATATATATATATATATGAGATAAAATAAAACGATGTGCGAGCCGCCAGAACATCGTTTAGTTTCCTTTTTGGGGAAAGTGTTCTCAAAAGCATGGAAGGTGAGCGGCTGAAAACAAGGCCAAGCGCTTTAATGGAGGGCCTTTGCCTGGTTGAAAAATATGACGGTTTCATTTCACGCAGAAATATTGGAAAACTGTAGCATGATGCAGTTCATTGATCCTCCCATTATTCTTCCAGTCTTCTCGAACGATTTTCAAATCAATCACCAGAATTTTATGATCAAATATTTCTAAAGTATAACCATGCATCCGAACAAGGGAGTTCTGTAGCATCACTTTATATCACTCAATTATTGATCTCAATGCAAGCAGAGAATTTCAAAGAGGGAGAAACTGAACAAAAAATTACAGATTTTTCAAATGTATGGATCAATCATCAATGTTCCCCAGAATGAATCCGAAATAACGAATTTGACCTCTCCACGAAACCAATCATGATTCGAACCCTAGAAATTGTTTGCCAAAATGCCCAAAATTCTTCATGGATGCAGAATAGAAGATCGGGAACCGAAATAATGAAAGTGAATAACAATGCGAGGAGAATTGTTGAAGATGTCACCTTTAGTCGTTGGACAGATTAGATCTTCTGGATTCTCTACTTTTGTATTTTCGGCCCCTGGATCTTCGGCTTTAGAAAGGGTGATGAACTTGCTAATTGCTGTGTGTGAAACCAAATTAGGTGACAAGTAAAAACGTTGTCGTTAGCTTTGAAATTTCGTGTTTTGAGAATTGTTTTTTTTCAAGTGGTTTTGACTTATGAGAACTTTTGAGAATTTATTTTTATTATTTTCTGATCAATTTTTACACGAAGGACAAATATTTCAGAACTATTTCCAATCCCAATAACTATTCGTATAAAAACAATAGAATTTTGGAAAATATAAGAAATGGGTAATTCCAAATTAGAATTTAAAAACCGAATTGATGATTGAGGAAAAGTTCAAGAAGCAAGAGTTATATTTTTGCTTAAAGATATTATATTTGGAGATTAGTTATAAACGTTTTGTTAAATAGTTTTATATTAATATTTCTTGTGCGTGTGTCCTTTAGATTCTCTTCCTCCCTGCTATAACATCTTAATATATAGTGCATATACTGGCTGTCTTGCTGTTTCCGTGTGTCACGGTATTCTGCCCCTTTTGGGTTTTGGCGAGTCATATCTTCCCTTGAATTCTTCTTCTAAATCTACTTGCCGTGTCAGACCAAAAAAACAAGAGGTAAAGGAATTTTTGGACGTGACTTTGAGCTTTTAACTCGAACCAAGAAACGGAAACAAAAGCCTGGCTATTCCATTGGGAATAATAATCCTATCCTAACCTAGCAGAACCGCACTCATCATACTCACATATTCTGAGGTCTTTTACATCACATCCCACCCTGTTCTTTTATTCACAGCTCTTTAATTCGATCTGTACATGTGAATAATCGAAAAACGAAAAAGGTAAACGATTGAAATCTTAGATTAAACAATCATATATCAGAATTAAATCAGACCATAAATTACAGAATATTATCGTGAGATGTACCCTTTTATAATTTAAACATATTGGATTCTCTCTATCTATATATGTACACATAAATCCTTATCCGGCCTTGCACAATACTGAAAAAAAAACTTTTAACAGATAATTAAAATTATTATTTAAAAGCAATTTTATGAGTGGAATAAATTTTATTGATGTTATAACTCAACATATTAACAGCATTTTTAAATTACCATTAAAGATAACACATTTTACAGTAATTTTTGTATAAACCCGCCATGAAAAGTGACATCTTTAACAGCGATTATTATACAAATCACCGTTAATGATAATCTGTAACTCTTATTTTTAACAGTAATTTGTGTGAAAATCGTTGTGAATGGTTTGCTTTATACGGTGGGCATACTTTTTGGCTTTTTAATCTTTCCACCACAGAAATGTATTTTTTCCGTTAATTTTTTATTTTATACTAACAAAATAAAAAAATATAGGAAGTATTAATCTGCGTTTAACTCTGATTTCTGGTTCAATAGCTAGTTTAAAGCGGCTCGACCACAAGAGCTCCATCCATAAAATGGAACAATTTATTATAGCAGATGGCGATTGAACCAGTTCGGTCCGGCTCTCTTTTTTGACCATCACTCGGTCCGGTTCTCAAGACAATAGATGGAACACACAAGAGCTTAGGCGCATTGTATTCCATGCTAGATATATGTTTGACCTGTGTCAAGTTCGCGCACAATGCGTTGGTGTCGGCTATTGGTCGGGTTATATATAGATTATGCTCGACACAAAACATAACATTAAAGTAAAAACAAGATGAAGGAGGCGGCCGAAAACAGTGAAAAAAATGAAAACTTGAAACTAAAGGAAAACAGATGAGATCTGTAAACCTAGTAGACCATCAAGTAAAGAAAACTTGGACTTATAAACAAACCGATGCTCAAATCCGCTAACCTCACCACTATGATCTTCTTATTGCAGACAGCCCCATCTTGTCTCAACCAATTCGCATATATATAGCAAATATTTTTCCTGCATCTCTTCTCTTTCTTCCTCTCCTTCTGCCTGATGATCCATAGAATAGGGGAAGGGTGGCACCATAAACTTCTATAAACATTAATATCCCTTTTATCTTTCTTTCTTTCCAAATATACGTACTAGGAAATCAAAGTGATGCTACTTTTTTAATCCAAGGCCACGTACTACTCGGTCTCACACAAGCCACGAATATATTGTTGTTCGTTCCGTATGTCGATCTTCTTTCGTAAGAATATAATATCTAGTATCATTCTTCAACAGAGCAAAATATCACAGATTCATTGGGCAATCCATATATATATATTTTATGCATGTCGATCGCTGTACTTCAATTGTAGCTCGTATATAAAACCATAAATTTAATATCCTACACAGTTGGGTCGCACTCTTCGGAACGAGATCAGATACTTTTTATAATCTGTGTGCCCCGTGTGTGTATATGCTGAGCGTGTGATCTAAAAGTGGAAAAAGGACAATGGGTTAAATTAAACGAGAGGAAAAGAGAGACAATCGACAAGTTGGGCAAGTGGGTAACCTTAAAAGTGTTCGTTTCATGTCAACAATACAGTCCATTAATTAATGAAGGATTCGCACGCGCAGGAAGATAAAAGACCTAGGAGGATATAATTGGGCTGTTTGAATCTAAGACATAATTATAAAATGTACATTAAACCATTATTTTGTTTTGAGAAAACTAAGGATGAAATTAAAGTGCGAGAGTTGGAAGCCCCCAATCGCTATAGGTAGTGGGCATATACACACACACACAAAGTAATTACCAATATTTTATAATAATAAAATATATATTATAGTTGTACTTAATTTTAAATATAATCCTATAATTTAATTTGTCTCTCATATTTATCATTTCTCTTCAAATTAATCTATCTAAATTATATACTGATATATAATATAATACAATATTATATAGGAGTATTTTAGAGAGATTAATTAGGTCACAGATATTATAGTAATTAAGTAACTTATTTAGTTTTCTTAAACTCCTAAATTAAATAAATAATTCTTACATATTACATATTGGGGGATAGGAAAAAAATTATGTAAGGAGATGTATCCTAATTAAACATATAATAATATTATATTGGACCAATGTAACAAGAATGTATTAACAGGTAACTAATAATTTATTTGAAGTGGCAGGAATGATTGGGGATGGGCATATGATATGGTGGCGTAGGCTGTGGGACGACATCAGAGATAAACGAAGAGGAATGAATCCTTGTAGGAGTGTGCAAGTATGATTCTTTGATGCAGAGCCCCCAGCTCCCCCTTTCTTCGGAATCTCTACAACCGTACCTCATGATGGGTTAAATAAGTCCAACTTGGCCACCCAATAGAATCCGCGGACCGGGAGTGGCCCAATTGCGAGGAGGCCACGATGCATACACGTGGCAGTATCAACCTTTTGGGGTCCCACAGGAACCAATCGATCCACTATAAATAGGATGGGGGCACAAACACAATAATGGGAGGGACAGGGACAGATGCGAAATTTTGAACAGGAGAGGAGGCCTCATGAGTCATGAGTCATGACCCAAAGCCAGCTGTTAAAACGCCCTTGTCGTTTACTGAGTTTATGTTTTAGGGGTGGAAGCTCGCTTAGTCAGATTGTTTGACTTTTTCCCGATTCGTTAATAACAGCGACAAATATTTGATTCCAAGTACTTCCCACGCTTCGCCCTCCTCCCATAACTATCACAAAGCGGTCGTGGCAGTTTAGTCCCCACAAAGTCCTCTATTTACCATTATTCAATCTCATTCTGCTTTCTTCAATGGTATACCCCAAACCGCTGTTGGTCAAATATACATACATACTCCCACAGCATCCACCGTGCACATATCAAGGTCCTATTTTATTACTAAATCAATACCTTTTCCAATATATTTTTCCTGGGTGCATGTTATCCTCTATCAACTTGCCAATTAATTGCTTAATAAACCGGACATTTCTCGCAATAATTTAGTTTGGGGTGGGCCCGGCGGGTGAGGAAATGGAAAGCCGAAGCCACAGAAGTTTCAAACTAAACGGGTTAGCTCATGAGGACTCCGGTTTTGGTGTCAATAATGGAGAATGGATTTGTTATGGAACCTTTTTGAATGTGCTAAAAAGGGCCATATATATATGTGTGGAAGCTTGTAAAGATGATTTTAGAGAATCAATTAAACATGTGCCGAATTATTATTATTAGAGCCGGGTGGCAAAAAAGAATCTGAAGCCATATTTAGTTTCAAGGTTCCGATTAAGCAAGAGAATCGCAATGGCTGGATGTTGAAAATCTGAAGAGCTAGGGATAAAAAGACAAGGGTCGGTTACCTTATTCCCTTATTGCACTTTATTCATCCCGAGGCTTTTCTTTTGACAAACTGAGTCAGAGTTAGGAACGTTAGGTTCCAGTTGCCGGTATATATTTTTATGAACGTGCATTTCTTTTTTATATTTATTTACGGTAACAATTGTTACCGTGGTTTGCTCGTTTAATTTTTTTTTTAATGTCAGTTTATATTTTGAAGCACATGTCACGACTTATATTATCAATCAAATCTACACAATTTGATACCCATTGGTCATCAATCAATTTATGAATAAAATGAATGCATCTACGTCGAGAATATAAAGCGTCAGCGTTTGAAACTCTGCAACCTGAGTCTGCTTGGGCCAGATGAAACGTCTATGAAATGGGGGATCAAGTAATTCATCTCAGATTCTCCCTTGGGCAGAAGCAAGAGCTACCAGATTTTCAAACCAAGAAAGTTATTTTCTCAACGTTTATAGGTTTGTTCGGCAACCCCACTCGACTTTTAGACTTTCCCCATTTCTTTTAAAAAAAATGTTGTCAGACAGATGAATGACAGCGAACTAGAGGTTGGTGTGAGCCCTTCATATGTTAATTTGCATATGAAATTTGGCAGCGTATATGCGTGCTTAATATTTAATTGAAGTGTATCAAGCAAATTAATTAGCTATATTATCCGCATCACAACATGATATACGCATGCAAATACAGAACCCATTTGGTGCATATATAATATATTTCTCTTTACACGCCTAATGTGAATGCTACAAATACGTGTCTTGAATAAGGAAAACCGGTCAGATTTGATCCTGTCAAATGGAGGCCAAAAAGAAAAAAGATGAGGAATATGAGAGTTAACTTTAGAAGGTAATAGAAGTAACATGCACGAGCATATGAAAACTTGGAGGGAATAACAAGGGGAAGAATAGCTGCCGCTGGTTTTGAAGGCATAAGACAAATTCATAATACAAGTTAGGTTTACAACTGCTTGTTTCTTTCAAACTATACAAGGGGCGGTTTGGGACCTTCCTTCATCCTTCTTGCTTGGATTTGTTTCTTAGTCCCTAAGGTCTATATTCTCATTTCTAAATTACAACACGGGCACATGCATAGTGAAAGCACCCTCCCGTCAGAATTTTATATTCCTATGTTGATCAACGTGCATGCTTTTCTACTTTCTTTGATGTTTAGTTAATTACGAGGTTTGAGCCTAATTAATCAAGGTTAGAATTGTCACTTGGAAGGCAAACAGGGGCGCAAATATTAACGTTCGCTAACCTTAATTATACAAGCTAAGCATGGCCATTATGGTATTGTCCTTTTCAAGTAAGCCAAATGTTGTTCCAGGGAAGCTACTGTTCAATATCTTTATTATGATGAAAAGTTGGCAGAGCATTCCAATTATTATATCTTGTCCTTTTAAAGTTGGGTGTAAATAGTCATTTTATTAACTGAATCTGATAATGCCATACAGAAACATATAAAGACACTAATTATTAAGATATTGATATAAACATAACCGGCTCAGTCAGTGTGGCTAATATCCAATTGAATTACTACGAATGATTATTTTTATGATGTGTTTCACCCTCTAAATCCTTGCTAACTAGAGAGAGCTAGAGCAAGCAAATGATGCCCGAGTTGGTAATTCTAACTCTACAGAATGAATTATCTCTGAAAAATTCAACAATTCTAAAGTAATGATGCCGGATAGAAATAATATTAATGTAAATAAATTTGATTATAGAAAAATCGGTGAAAAATTCTTATTTAAAAATTTTATTAGTTAAAATAACACAAATTAGAGTATTATTACTCTCTGTATAAATTTTGTAGAGTATCAATATTTTTTGTGTATAAAAACATGTTAGATTTTTGTTGCTAATGAAACTTTTAAATAATAACCCTACCGTTTTTTCATGCGATTCTGTTTCCATTAGGGAGTAAAATACTGGTGTATGGGGGGTGAAAGGATAAAGCAAATGGGGGCAGAAGGTAATGGGACGCTACAATGTTATAGTAAAAAGGGTCCCCATAATTGAGTACATGTACGCTTGTGCTCAAGGGAGAGAAGAAAAAGCTAAGAAATTTAAAAAGGATCATAGTGGTCCCTCCACTCTTGCGCAAAACTCAAAAGTACAAATACCCTCAGAAAATAACTTATATTCCCTCCTGCCTTGCTTGCTTGTGAGTGGATTTCTTCCTATAAAGCAGCCACAATTCCCACACATTTCCATACCCATCTCTCTTCTCCTCTGTTCCCTCTTTCCCCCGCCTTTCCCATTCCTCACTCTATACACTCTCTAGTTCATACCAAAAGCTTATGACGACCCAGAATGTGATGGCCCCTGATTTTAAATCACAGATTAACGCCGTTATTGCGGTGTTGATGTCGATTTCCAATTCACCTGCGTTGCCCGGAGCAGGAGTCCCTGAATCCATGGCTCTGCTTCGTGAGTTTCTGGGCACATCCCAGAGAAAGCTCATGAAGAGGCTTAAGGACGGAGGAGGCAAAGGAGGAGCTAAGGTTACCTCTTGGGTTGATTCAATGAGAGCTTCCTCTCCACCCCGTGTCAAATCCACAGTTCGTGCTTGTGAAAACTCTGCCATTAGTTCTGAGATTGTAAGCACATGACACTTTGCTTCACCTTTTGTTCAGCTTTTATCCTACCCTGTTTCTGAACTCTTTCAATAATATGCAGCTTCGTCATCCTTCAGCGCTCAACGTGTTTGATCAGATAATATATAAAGCAAAAGGAAAAAAGATCATAACCTTTCTTGACTACGATGGAACTCTCTCCCCGATTGTTGCAGACCCTGAGAAAGCATTCATGAGTGACAAGGTTTTCTTTCTGTTCTTACCAGCTCTGCAAAA
Organism: Leucaena leucocephala; assembly: GCA_037074615.1. Taxonomy (NCBI): domain Eukaryota; kingdom Viridiplantae; phylum Streptophyta; class Magnoliopsida; order Fabales; family Fabaceae; genus Leucaena; species Leucaena leucocephala. The sequence continues at coordinate 2,126,004 of CM073540.1, read as the reverse complement.
CTTATACTGATAGAATGTATTCTTAACTAAGTAAAATGATGTTCTTACTTTGAATCAGATGAGAGAAACGGTGAAGGACATAGCCATACATTTTCCCACAGCCATCGTGACTGGGAGGGGCATAGACAAGGTACATTATTCTTGACGGCAAAAAACTCATAAAAACAGAGTAATGATTACCGTGGTATAGCCCTTTTTCTCCTAATAATTAATTGAGTTTTTATTTTTTTGGTCGCAGGTATATAACTTTGTAAGACTGGCAGAACTGTACTACGCAGGAAGCCATGGCATGGACATCAAGGGGCCAACGAAAACACGAAACTCTGAGAAGGTAAGTGAGTTTCTGTAACCTGCCCTGATAAGCGCCATTTTTTGTTCTGTGTGCTTAGTTTCTGAATTTCTTGCGTTGTTTCAGGGTAAACGAGCAGTCCTCTTCCAACCTGCGAATCAGTTCTTGCCCATGATAGACGAGGTTTGTCTCTTTTTACCTCCAAACTCTTCCATTCCACCGAACTGGCAACACATGCAAAATTAAACACTAACCTTGCCCATGTCATTTTTATTTTCCCAGGTGTATAAAATCTTGGTAGAAAAAACAAAGTCTGTTCCCGGGGCCATGGTAGAGAATAACAAGTTTTGCTTGTCCGTTCACTTCCGCTGTGTTGACGAGAAGGTACCGGTCAACAAAACCATTAAAATTCTGACTCGTCCATGCTTAATATTACTTACCAAACCACTAACGTCCCTCTTTTTCAGAGTTGGGGTGCATTGGCAGAGCAAGTAAGATCAGTGCTCAACGATTATCCAAGACTTAGACTTACCCAAGGAAGGAAAGTTTTAGAGATCCGTCCAAACATCAAGTGGGACAAGGGCAAAGCTCTCGACTTTTTGTTGCGGTCACTCGGTGAGCGTTCGCTAGCCAAATTTAATACAAGAACTGAAGGACTTTCTGTCACGAGCTATGGCAATAATCCTAACTGTCATTTTAACTCATTTTCAGGATATGGAAATTCTAAAGACGTGTTCCCGATTTATATCGGTGATGACCGAACTGACGAGGATGCTTTTAAGGTAACAAATACTGATGACTCTATCGTATATGCTTCACACTTATTCTTGCTGGTTTGATTCGTTCTAACATTATTATGGGTTATCGTTTTCAGGTTTTACGCAACAGAGGTCAGGGGATTGGGATTTTGGTTTCTAAAGTTCCAAGAGAAACAGAGGCTTCCTACACTCTGCAAGATCCATCAGAAGTTGAGCAGTTTCTACGGGGTTTGGTGGAGTGGAAGAGAAGGAGGATGAATCCAACAACTAGCGTAGAGACCTGTAGATTGTAGATAGGTTAATGAAGAAGGAAGAGATAGCATCCCCAGAAATTTGGTGAAGGGTGGAATGAATCTTTAAAATTGTATGAAGTTCATGTTTGAATAGTAGCAAATAGTATCGTTTTGACTTTTTCAAATAGATTTGATCTTTCTCTGTGGAATGTGTCTTATTCCTTCACAGTCCACACGTTTGCATGCGCATGTGTATAGTGAACGACAGAGAGATGTTTTTATGCCTACTTGCCCAACGTTTCAACTTTCAACATTAATTCACCCTCTGAATTGTACTTATCGTACATGTGGCCAGTTTGTGATTGACAATGATAATCACAATCTGCCACCTTAAAAGCTGCTTCACACAATACCAAATTTGCTGTTTCAGATATTTAATAAACTTACTTTTTATTATTTCGGACAGATCTGGCCACTGTCAATCAAGTTTTATTCTATCATTTTTTTTTAATTTGTATTGATTAAAAGTCATTCTTTAACCCAAAAAACACGGACCCTTCAGTATCTCAACCATAGCATAAAATGAACTTGCTCGATTTAGAGAACGACTAAGTATTGGGATTTTAATCGACAAAAAATGAGTGCATCAAATGTACATGTTTATTTGGTTCTAATAATCAACAAACTGTTTTTTTTTAATCAGAGTCCGTCCTCCATTGCAGCATAATTATTGGATAAGGGTAACAGAATTCTCGAGTTCGTGTCTATGATTATACCAACACCATGCGAGATTATTATCCAGTTTGGCAGAAGGATAAATAAAATTAGGAGACAAAATTAAATATAATTAAATCTTAACAAAGAGTAACATTATTGTGCTTCCCATATGATCTCAGGCACGACAGATATTCACAGAACATTTAGGCCTATATTATTTCCCACACAGTTAGAGAGTGTGTGGATGGATAATAAAATTTACAGTGTCCACTAAATTGTCTCTATTCTACCTTGTTTTAGTTGACGCTTCTTCTTTTTAAAATATATTTTGGTTGTTTCCTTCCCGTCTACAATAGACAGTATTATTGGGTACGAAATGCAAAGGAAAAACCAAAACAACTCTCAAATGCAAGTCCTTTTTATTACGAGTCATGTGCCATAATGATCCTAAAACTCAGTACATGTGACTGATAAATGATAAATTCCTACAGTCTACTGTCTAGTAAAGCTTCTTTTGGTTTTGGATAATGACGCTAACTATGGATGGCCATGTAATGGTGTGTTCAAAGGACACAAGTTCACATGATAGAAGGCATGCAGCTTCTGCTATTTCTGAAGGGATGGGAGAGTTGCTATTGTGTGATTGGCAAATTACATTTCAGCAAATTTCAAGAGAGATTAACGCTTGCGCTAACTAGTTGGTGGGTCAGGCTCATGATGTTAACACTTAAACAGACATAATGTTTGAGCTCTATTATAGAAAACACTTTCAACAACGGTTAAGATTGACTTTATGCAAACCAAGCCAGTACGCAGAAAGTAACACTTCTAACACTGGATGTTCTAATTAGAATTGATGCCAAAAGTCAATGTTTTTTTAAAAAGTTGTAGGAGATTTAATCCCTTACTAGTTATAAACCAAAGCAAATGCACCTATTTAATCTCTTAGAAGCATGATTATCGTATAATCATAAAGTTGTGACCACTAAAACAATATGAATTTTCACATGCTTCTTGTGGGATTAAAAAGAAAGGAAACTGAGTTACTTCTGCATATAATAAATAATACACCAAATCATCTTCACTTGGCTGCGTAACGCAGGTTGAGTGAAGAAATGCACAGAAAATCCTATTTAATGATGAACATATATATATATATATATGAAGAAATATGACCAACTGGCCACCATATCAATTTGTATTTAAAAAGTATAATAGGTATGAACTTGAACATAGGTAAAGCCAGCAAAGCTGAATAAAACAAGATGAGCTTCCGAGAAATGTTATTGCTATTTCTGTTGCCCTTGGAAGTTGCAATGATAGCTCATCTTTCACCTTCCTTTTTGACTGCTAAATCTCTTACTGCGATGCACTGCAACAAACGTGGTGGCAATGTTCATACCATCAATATTCATCAATGCATAATAATAATAATAATGCTGCCAACACAGTCTATATATGTTGATGTACTGTCTACGAATATGTTAAACACAAGAATTAAGAACCTTCTTTAATTAAGTTGGTAAAGAGGAAAAAAGTAACCAAGAAGAAAGAAAAATCCTCTTAAATCAACTTGAGTGAAAAAATCTTTGTATAGTTACTAATAAGACCTTAACCAGCTATACCTAATAAAAAAGGGAGAGTGTAACCTATGAAGAGATTATAAATTTATTTTTGAATTGGCCTCGTTACATTTTCCACACTTTCATTCTAACAATCAAAATTTTCAAACACAACATATTCTTCAACACCAGTTCCCTTTTAACCGGTCCTGAGAGTAAGTGGGAGCTATGGATATTCTCTTGTCGCTTAATGAGCGTAGAGCTTTGTTGTATCACGATCTTCCTTTGTCCTATGTAATTATTAGGCTTTTGGCGTCCCTTTATGTTCAACAAAAAAAAGGGGGCACAAGTTTCAGATAGGAAAGAAGCATGGGCACAACAACATGAAGCTAAAATCCGAAAATGGGTACCCCTGAAATTATGAACTCCAAGTTTCTGTTTTGACGGGTTTCTTTGTTCCTTTTTGTCAATCTGACTGAGGATACAGCTTTACCATTCTAGATGTGGACCTCTATCCTATTCGCCTAATAAGATTATAAGATCCCAAAAAAAGCACTAAATAATTGGGAACCACCACCTAGGGAACCACATGGACATGGTCAAGTCAAGTTGGCTTGGAGCCGTGATAAATTAGTTTAATTACTTCTATATAAGTTAGTATTAGATAAAGATATTATTTAATGGATTTAGATGTACGATGGAACTAATACCTCCCATCTTCCCTACAGGGCCTTCCACCCCGTTTGTCAGACAAAGGGCTGTAAAAGAGACATAGGCGTGGTGTCATATTTAAAAAGCCTTAAAAACAGAAATGAGCGGCCGCCACTAACATGAACCATCTGAATCATATTCTTTTATGATCACCCAATTTAAAATTTGAGATTTGAAGCTGAGAGATTAGATCTGGCGATGTTAAACTAATTGCAAAATGAAAAGGGGTTTATATTGGATTCTCGATCCTAACATGCCTTCCAATTGCTCACAATCAGAGATGCCATTCTAAACTATTGGGCACTCAGATTTGACAGAGCCCACCCCCGTCGAATATCTGAGAGGAGTATCATAATCTGGAATTGTAGGACATAGGAGGGGTATTCTAGTTTAATGGGTTTATTTTCAAAGGGGTTAGGTGCATGAAAGGGAAAACCACTACTATATACATATGGTTGGTTTGACGAGTTGGATTCCACTCAAAGTGCTTGATTTGAAGAGGACATGAGGGTTTCTTGATGGCAACGCCCCAGTATGCCTCCAAAGCCTTTACAAACGCGCCCACATAGCTCACCACTAGATACACTTCCATCATTTCACCACTAGATACACTTCCATCATTGGTGCCTTCTAAACTCCATTAAACTAAAGTCCCCCAGCCTCCAATTATTGGTTTCAATCCAGCCACTTCCCCCCATACCGCTTCACACTCTCATTATTCTGAACTCCAACAACTTTCACTCATGTCACTCCTGACTCAGGACTGACTCATTCTTTTACTATTTTTCTGCAACTCTTTATGCACCCAACAAACGCTTCCTCAGAACTAATAAAATACCCTTCACCCTCTGCAATATTCATAAAGCTTTGGTATTAATGTTGGAATCTTTGTATCAATCCCTGAAGTTCATGCATGCCTGAATGATTAACCTCTGATATGAATGCTGATAATGACTTGAGAACTGCTGTTGCCTTTAACATGGTAATTAAGCTAGCAAATAGCAGGCATAGGAAAATGATTCTCTATGGCCTTAATGCAGAAAAGGCACTCAAATAATGGGTGTCCCTAGGCGAGTGTGCAGAATTAAGAATGGTCCCCCAAGGGTAGTGGTGTGGCACTGGGGTTAAGTTCTCAACATAATTTAAAACACGGGACTAATAGTTACTTGAAACTGTAGTAGTAATTATCATTCAATAATTGTACTTTAACTGGAGTCCCCTTACAAGCGGCTGCCGCCACCGGAGGGAGCAGAGTAGTTTTATTCTATTTTATAGTCAAAGTAGGATTCTTTTGGATTTCGCAATGCATAAAATGTTAATGCTGCTGGGATCTAGGCCTTCATTTCATTCATTGTAGGTTAGATTAAATAATTAAAACAGATCCTTCAGGAAAGTAAGGTAACCTTTCTGCTGCCCCATGTTCTTCAAACTTCAAAGCGATGTATAAGCTGGATCGCTTTGGTAATATTATAGCCAGGGAAAATGGTTATATAGGCTGGCACTTCGCTTACTTAAAACCTGCAACCTCCAAATGAGAGGCACAATTTTAGCTATGTAGTACAGACCATAACCAGTGAACCATTTTGAATAGAAGAAGCATCTGGAATTTGACAGGGAATATTATATTATTGCTCTTTACCATTTCTTGGTATTGCTAGACAGCAGTTTTCACACAGCTACCTTTTACTAAAAAAAATTCCTGTGTCAGGTACTAGTACTACAATGATAAAAATATTGAAGGTATATTCCATCCGTTAATAAACTCAATATTATCACTGAATCTCACATTAATTGGAGACGCTTGAAAACCAATATTCCAATCATTGAAAAGAGAAGTTTTCCTTCAGTTGTATCGAAGGTTACTCTATTTCTTTTTGTGAAGGTCAAGGTCTTGTTCTAGGAAAAAAATTGGCGTCACCCCGTCCTCACATAAAGTGAAATTGGGTCAGTGTCGCCTATGAGAATAACTTGCAAAGAAAGGATTTTGGAGAAAGGGTTGCAAAACGTGAGGTCAACTTTCATATCTACCTGACGCTGCCCAACAGTCTTAAGCAAATTTGATTGACAATTCTGCCTAAAATCATGCCACCTACCATATCTAGCACACATGCTACTGTGGCTGATAAGTTAGGGTATTAACATGCGGAAAATGTTCCTATTTTTGTTCATGTCTAATTTCTGGACCCCATTCATCAATTCGCTGGGACAAAGACAACTGCGATCATATGACAGACACTTATAGCTCACATGTCTCAATCGTCTCGTGATGACCATGCGTGATTTCTAGTTAAAATGACATCTTGCTACCTAGAAATGTAATTTACTGATATTTGGAAATACATATTGTGTACGACGTGTCATTTTCTGTCCACATTGCTTTTAAATTTTCAAGATTTACCAACCCTAATAATGCGCCGATTTCGGCGAAGAAGCCCAGGCTGCATAAAAGAAATCTAGACCAGAATCTTTCCATTTGGCATTGACGAGAAAACAAGGAGCTACGGTTTATATCTAGGGCTCATCATTCCACAATCATGGTATGAGCTTCCCTGTTTTCATTTTTCACTGTTGTGGGGAAGTGAATGGACGCACAGAATCCGACATAACATTGTTGTGTCTCCCTCGTTTTTCATGTTCTTTCTTGACCTCCGTCCCAACCGAGCTTTCCAATGCTTTGTCAAAAGACTGTTCAATTAGAATGACCTTCGTATAAAGTACGGGCACTTTCCTGATTCAATCCTACTTGTACGAAAGCATCTTCATGAATTTGGTTGCTGTAAACTGTTCCACACCGAGGATGATATTTCATGTTTGGGCCCTGTTCCATTTCCATATTCTTCTTTTACGTTTACAATATTCAAGATATACACGCTAATTCAATGAAATGTAGTAAAGGACTGGACGAATACAGGGCAAAAACATTTCATCAACCCTGCTAACGGATGCCGATATGCTCTCAGGTTTAAGTAGAAAAAACCTAGGGAAGTTGAGTATGTACTCTATCTTGTGAAGATCATATTCCAATACTCTTCAAGTATTCAATATTAGGCAACATAATCTTCTCCGAATCATGTTTTAGAAACCGACTAGATATCTTTTAAGAGCCCACGAACTTCTTCGCACGGAACCCAAAATATCCAACAACACCGTGAGTGACGAAACGAGACATTTCTCGGCGCTCTGCTTGAGAAGAAACGGGTCATTAGATACAAGATCGGGTGTATCAGGGGTGAAGCTCCAGTCCAGGGGAAAAAAATTGATTTTGAGTCTTAGAATGTTGTTGAGGCTGGCAGAGAGAACTTCGGGAAATCTTCCGACGAGCTGTTCAATGTGAGTTTGGGAAAAACCAATTTGCTTAAATAATCTAAATTTAATTTCTTCCCAATTTTGGTTAGAAGGTCAGTTCATCCCAATTTTGGAGCGCTTGTTTCTCTATATATTATCGAGTGCAGGGTGAGTTAGGGTATGTTTGGCTTAAGGAGAGGAGATTTTAATAGAGAAAAAAAGGAGGGGAGAGAAAAAGAGAAATTTTATTATTATTTTATTTGGATTAATATTAAGGGAGAGGAGGAGAGGAATTTTCATATTACTTTATTTGGTTCAAGAAAAAAAATAAAAAAAATACTTTTATATAAATAAATTTATTTTATATTATTTTATATAATATTTTAATAAAATATAATATAAATATAATATTAAGATATTAAAAAAATTATAAATATATAAATATTATAAAATAATAATATTATATTTCTCTTTTAAATTCTCCCCATAGGTAAGGTTGGTTAAATTTTTTTCTCCCCTCCTAAATGTTTTAACGAGCTAAACAAAGGCAGCACCCCAAATACCCATGCCAAACGAAACCTTACATTCTCGCACGCGGGTTTTTTGTTTTTTGGCGGGGGGGTGGGGGTTGTTATTTATATCGATATTCTATCTTTGCTAAATTATCAATTATTACTAATTTATTGACACCCCGAAAGCCTTCAACGAGAGAATAATAAAGGGGAAGGGGGGTAGGGGTATCGATGATAAACACCCCGTTAAAATTGTGAAGACGCAGAAATCCAATTCTACGGGGTGTTTATCGAATTTTTATAACCTTTCGTTAACTTCTGGTTTTTAATTTCTATATAGATTTAGCTTCTTAGATATAGATCAATCTCCCCTGAGAAGCAATTCCTTGTCTGAGGATCGGTCGCGGAACCATGGACTCCATAATGAGCAAGCTCCGTAATCTGGATGCCTATCCTAAAATCAACGAGGATTTCTACAGCCGCACCCTCTCCGGTGGCCTCATCACCATTGCCTCCTCCGTCCTCATGCTCCTGCTTTTCATATCCGAGCTTCGTACGCCCCCCTTTCTTTCATTATTATGTTTTCACCTCTCTGGGTTTGATTTCTACTTTGACGTTTGAATTCTAGATTTTAAGTATCTTGTTTGTTTCATTCAGAAGAAATGGCATTCATGTTTAGATTTGTCCTGAGTCAACCCGTAGCTAGAATGCATTTTTAGCAAGGCTATTGCCTGACCCCTCAAGTTTATCCATGATTCTTATTGTCGATATATCATTAGGTTGCTCCATTCAAGTGCATATCAGAACAAATAAGGAGATACGGCCTTCAGTTTTTCACTCTGGGGATGGTTTTTTTTTTTTTTAATTTGAGTCATTTTGTTGCCGATGACCTTGAACCCTTTTGCTGGATACTTTTACAATTCAGCTCCAAGTTCGTTCTCGTGGGGCCTTCTTAAAATACGGTTTATGAAGGATCAATTTTTTTCTTTTTGAAAAAGATTAATTAAGCTAAATATATGATCATAAAAAAGATTTAGCTAATTACAAACGATTTTTTTTCATCTTGGTTTGGCTGACATTCGGAGCGACTAACTTTTAGTTGTATTATCACTTATTTCAATCTGATGCGTTCAAGTCGAGAAGTGTTGTTAATTGAGTTTAAGTTCTTGACATTTCTAAATTTCAAATGAACAATGAAGTACTAATATGCAAAAGATATATCCTTTACCGTCCTTAACAGGAGCATATTTGATTTTCTTTAATTTTCTCATTCTTGAGTGTTTCTTTTGTGTGGGCTGGTTATGCTCATGATGTGCTTATACTTTGTGTTTCTCGTTGGTCCAGGATTGTATCTTCATGCGGTAACTGAGACCAAACTAGTTGTAGATACTTCGAGAGGAGAGACGCTACGGATCAATGTAATCTTGTCTCTCTCATGGAATTACTTGATACCCTTTTAGAATTTTGGGTTTCTCATTGAACAACGATCTTCTTTGCTATATTTCTCATATTTAATCAATCTTGCGCTTAGGAGCTGCCTTCAAGTTTCTTTTATTCAGTTGACTATTCTCTTTTTCTTCGAAAAACTGAGGTTTCTATCATATAGTGTACTATATCTTGCCATGGGTTATATGCTGGTTTCATCCTTTGAATACTTTGGCATGCATAAGTTTGCTACAAAACGTTATTCATTTCAAACAACCTGCTGTTGAAACTGCAGTTTGATGTGGCATTTCCTGCCCTACCTTGTTCAATACTCAGTCTAGATGCCATGGACATCAGTGGAGAGCAACATTTAGATGTAGTACGTATTCTTATTAATTTTTACCCTTCATTGTTTTTCCCGTTAATTTTCTTGGGCACATTGAACAAAAGTCATCTCGTATTTTTCACCTTGTGGCTGTTAATCAAGTTCTGACAACATTGTTTACATTTTCCCCAAATTCAGAAACATGATATTGTCAAGAAAAGATTAGACTCTCATGGGAACGTTATAGAAACAAGGCAGGATGGGATTGGTTCCCCCAAGGTAAATTATATGGATTTTGGAACCAATTTTCTCTTCAAATACCTTGTTATATGAATTCATTTTGAGTATGATATGCTGATGTATTATTTTTATTTTATATTTTACCAGTTGGAGTTAATCTGATCTGATATAATTAACGCCTGATTTTGCTTAGAAATGTCTGAATTGAACTGATCTCTTGAAAGGAGGAGTTTGTGCAACTAGTCATTTAATTATGAGGGCTTCTCTTTTTATACGCTTCTCTTGTCTTCTTATGACTAACACTTGGTGCTTCAGCTAGAAGATTTTAAAGCTTGAGATAGAAGTCCTGCCAGCCTTTTCTGCTTTCCTTGCACATTATGCTTACTACTGTTATTTGCACAGATTGAAAAGCCTTTGCAAAGACATGGAGGCAGGCTTGAGCATAATGAAACATACTGTGGTTCCTGTTATGGTGCTGAAGCGGTATGTAGGGATCTCTTAATCCATTACCTTATTCACAACTGAGATTGGATATTGTTTTGAAAGTTTGCTTACTGAGGACAAATGGCATTTCTACCTTTTGATTACCCCCAAAATCTTGAGCACTGTATATCTTTTCTAGTTTAGTAGCCATTCATTATATATCAATTGTCACCTTCCGACCCTCTTAAACCTACACCATGTTGACTAAAATTTTCCCATTGCAGGCTTCTTCACGATGAATTTCTTAATTGAAACGTTCCTGCAGTCACATTTTTTGTACTTATGAAGCTTGTGTTCCATGATTGTATTTTACAGACAGATGAGGATTGTTGTAATTCCTGTGAGGAAGTTCGTGAAGCTTACCAGAAAAAAGGTTGGGCGATATCAAATCCAGATTTAATTGATCAGGTCTGTTAATTTGGCTGATTGGCTTTCAATTTAATGACTGTCCTGGATACCCCAGAACTGATTTGTTGGCCAATACATAGTGTGCTTACTTTTTAGTTTTTACTGGTTAAAGTATGCTTCTCTGTATTTTAGTATTTTGACAACGTGCCCAAATTCTCATTTCCTGTGTCAGGAATCACCTAGCTCCTTTTTGAGCTCATTAGTTGTTCAGACTACACATATATACCTTAAATGGTTATGAAATTATGGGATGCTAAAGTTCCATATTTCTCAACTATATAGGCCATTCTTATGATGCTGTTGCTTAAACTGGTTTCAATTAATATGCCCTGCCACGTGTAACATGAGATGCATTGAATTGGGTTCAGTTCACTGCTTTGCTATTGTAGGAGATTAAATTTTCTCTCATCAGATTCAGTCTCTCCATAATAACTATTTTATTGTTGGAAAATAACCAATGTTAGTCGAAAATTTTGATTGACTATCATGATTTTTTTTATGTCTTCTTTGTGATTCATATGTCATGAAATTCCTTTGATCATTTTGAAACCTTGATCTTCTCTGTCCTCCCCCCCTTCTTTTCCACCCACTTCAGTATGCATAAAAAACTTTTAAAATCTGTAGTATTGGAGAATACCCTCAATCCAAAATTGACAAAATAGTCATCTGCCACAGATGAGTTATTGATATTAGTTTTGTTATATGTTTGATCATGTTCAGTGCAAAAGAGAAGGATTCTTGCAAAGGATCAAGGATGAAGAAGGTGAAGGTTGTAATGTATATGGATTCTTGGAAGTAAATAAAGTGGCTGGAAATTTCCATTTTGCCCCAGGGAAGAGCTTTCAGCAATCTGGTGTCCATGTGCATGACCTGCTTGCTTTTCAAAAGGACTCATTTAATGTACAACCCTATTCATTGCTTTTTTTTTTTTTTTTTTGGTTGGGTAAACTTGGTGCAAATAGCCATTGTTATTTTGTGTATTTTATAACTTAATAAGTATCCAAAATGGGGGGATGTCATGATAAGGCCTTTTGTTTTCCTTATTCTTTTTCCTCTGTTGTGCTCCATCTTTCTTGACCTCTTACTTGTTTATGAATGTGATACAGATTAGTCACCAGATCAACAGATTAGCGTTTGGAGAGTATTTCCCTGGTGTTGTGAATCCTCTTGATGGGTGGGTTTTTTTGTTGTTCCTATTGCCCCAAAGTCCAGTTGCTCTGTCATACTTGAATTTTTAATAAATTCTGGTGTTTTCTCGATTATCAGTGTGCATTGGACACAACAAACACCAAGTGGGATGTATCAATATTTTATAAAGGTGAGCTACCTAAATTCCCAGCATACTACATACTACTGATATTAAGTACTTATCAAACGAAGTATGGCTAGTATGGTACTGTGAATAAATTAAAAATCGTAATTTCTTTCGGTTGAGTTACGTTTAATTTAATCTGATGTGTAGTTGTCCTTCTGTCACTGTATTTTTTCAAAAGGAAATCTGGATGAATGGTTATCGCTTCTGTCAGTGGTTATGTCTTATTATTGTTAATTCATTAATTATAAAAACCTTTTGATAAAAATCACTGTTGTTCATATCAGTTTTCGTCTTGCGATTTGTCATTGCATAATCAGTTTTTGGTTAAACGTCTTGTGCTATATTCTTTAGTTCATTGAAGAGCGTTTCCTTTTTTTTCTCAATATCTTTATTTTGTGTGTTGAGCTATCAATTTCGGCATTTTCCTTTCCTTTGCAAGAGACGAAAATGATTCAGGAGGTAATAAATGGATACCAAAGCTTTTCTGTTTGTTGTTTTGTTAGGTTGTGCCTACTGTATACACTGATGTAAACGGGCACACAATCCAATCAAACCAGGTTCATAAACTCACATATCTTTTTATGACATCTATTTTATATGGTAACGAGCTAGATATTTTACAACTAGAAATGTTTTTGCAGTTCTCTGTGACAGAACACTTGAGAACTGGAGATGTGGGTCGTCTTCAGTCCCTGCCCGGAGTTTTCTTCTTCTATGACCTTTCCCCAATTAAGGTGATACTATTTGTTGTGAATTTCCAATGTTAAAATACTGAATCTATAGAAAAATATGCAATTATGTTTCTGAATGAGGGTGTTTTCCATGTGCTTGTTCTCATTATACTTCTATTTATATTGTTTCTCATTGTATACAAGGGTTGTATATTTCAGGTTACTTTTGCGGAAGAACATATCTCATTCTTACACTTCCTCACTAACGTGTGCGCCATAGTTGGAGGTATATAGATTGATCCTGCACTTACAGCACTCACCTCTTTGTTGCTCCGCTTAAATGAATTCAAGATACAATTTAACCCTTAGTTTTTTAAACTGTCGCAACCATATTTACCTGTCTGTTGCCGCACACAGGTGTTTTCACGGTTTCTGGAATACTGGATTCGTTTATCTACCATGGTCAAAAGGCAATCAAGAAGAAGATGGAAATTGGCAAATTTAGTTGATAATTGGTTTGTCGTAGGTTGAACTGGCGTTGTTAGATTAATTTGCGCTGAAAGGCTTCCGGGAGATTGATCTGTTGGGGAGAAGATCGACTATTTAAATGAAATTCTCTTTTGGTTTGCCCGAGTTCTTTCAGATTCAACGAAAGGTTTTGCCAATAGATCTGTGGTCTGAGGTTAAAATGCTCGATCATACATGTGCAGCAATGCCTTTTGGCATTCACTTTCTGAAACAGCTTTAATGATGTGAATATTACATCTTTATTCTGGATGATCGACCGGTAGAGGGGAATCTTTTATCGCAGAATTAAATTACAGAAGGCCCGAAAGGGAATTTTGTCTGGAAGAACATAATCAAAACGATGATCTTCAACTTGAGATGACTGAGTGTTGTATGATGATGTAATTGTTTTTCTTGGCGATTTTAAAATTCTAAAATGAAAAGGTTAAATATTTTAGTTTTCTGCCATTGCCCCCGAGACCTCTATTTTCTCATCACCTGATGTCCTAGGTGTACGAAACTTGCTTCATATGTTAATATCGAGTTACCGGAATTGGGCTGCAGCCTATGGTTAATTTTTAATTACATGAATCCTAAAATTTGTTACGCGCACAGTTAATAAATAATTAGATTCTACCAATAAGGGTTAGTTCGAGTGGTAAGCGGCTCGATATTGTTTAAGCGAGGTCTCGAGTTCGAGTCTTGGCATATACAAAAAATTTCTGTTAGGAGACTTACTCACTATAGTCAGGTCTTAGGTGTACGACGCGAATTAAATCTGGATGTAATCGGGGTAAAGTTCCGATGAACCGGGTGGATAACTAAAAAAAATAATAATTAGATTCTTTAAACATAATATTTTGAGTTCGAATTAAATTGTGCGTATAGAAAAAAAATTGTTATGAGAGATAAGATTTATTTTAATAATCTTTATATTTTAAGAGATTAATTTTTAAACTATTGATTAAAGGATACTGTTTAGTTTCTACCAGAACAAAAAATTGTCATGCGTTAGAAAATAGAGAGTGATATAGGGAGTACAGATAAGATTTAATTTATACATTTTATTTTCGAAGATGCAGGTTTGAGTGTAAACGTACGTATGATACACTTGGAAGCAAAGCTGTTCGGACGAAGTTAATTTATTAGTTTGGGGCGATTTGTTATTTGCCCAGAGTACTCAAAGATTAGTCTTTGGCGTCTTGAGTTATCTTAATTCTTAGTCCTCGACAAAAAAAACAATAACAAAAAAGAAAAAGCTATTTTTATCAGTGGAAGAACCGCAGAAATATACCCTACAGGAAATTCTACTTTTGTGCTCATGCACGCTTTTGCTTCTTTGATGATTGCTGTGTAGCAATGGTAAATAAATTAATGATGAGGAATTTTTACCATCTCATCCGAAAGAAAGAATGTGGACTTTTCCGCACACTTTAATCCCTCCACTGCTGTTTCTTTTTTTCCCATTAGTGACAAATAAGTTCTGAAATAATAACAGTTATGCTTTAACACAATTATTTGCAACTAATACTGTCCTGTTTATAAAGCTAACAAAAATTTCAATATCCTCGCCTCTATTGCAAAATCTTGTAATGGGCCATCGCCGGCTTGCTATTTGCATTTCATATTTCACCAATGCTGCTACGACAAGAATTTAATTATTCTAATTTGATATTTGACCAAAGCCATATCCTGCTCTTGTCTTTCTTTGCAAGTAGGCGAAATTAATTTGCCGTGTCATACTTCCCAAAGTATTGCTCTAAAAGAGATCCTCAAAGTAATTCTCAAGAATATTTCATTCTCAATGAAAAATATTCCGGTAGCAACGCAGAAATAATTTTCTGAACTAAAACGATTTAAGATTATAAGTGAGATTAAATTCATGATTTTATATTTATACAGGAACTTCTATATCACTATATTATAAGTAAAAATATTGCTTTGCGTGGATTCCATTTTGAACAGCAAAGTAGGCAGAAGCTTTATTTATCACGCCTATTAGTTCAAAGTAATCAGTTGGATGGTGGCTGATTGCCCCTCTTTTTGTGTTTTAATTCAGAAAATTGCAAAGACTAAACCTGGCAAACGCCATCTTCTTATCCAGAATTTCAAACTCGAAAGCGAAACGCATTTTTGGTTGCCTTCGAGGGATCAAAATCTTGAAAATGGAATGGCGCGGCTTCTTCCATAAAATCGTTATGATCATCCGCCACTCATATTTTATCCAAACAATTGAAGAGTGCGACAACAATACACCATTCGTGACCCAGATTTATTTGTTTCAAAGCATCTTTGTCTAAAGGTGAAAATAAATGCAAGGTCAGACTCGTATGAAATTCTCTTGCAACTAACCTTGATCGTTGAGTAGGTTTTGGATTTTTTTGAAGAAAGAAATCCTAACGTCATTTCAATTTAAATTCCTTAAAACATCAACCCCAGTCCACCTTGTAATTCATTTTGTAGCCAGCAAGTCAACAGCGATTCCCTTGATTTTATTTTCAGGCAGAATAATTAAACTCAAATATAGGTAACCAAATTTACCTTGTTGAATTTCAAGTATCTTACTTACAAACCGTATACTCACCCATTCTTATATTGATGTGTGGAGAGGCGGCTGATATTGATTTACTCGGAAGCAGAGCATATTCTTTATTCAATTTTAAGAGTTAGTTGAAGAAAGCGCCGTCAACATTCAACAGTTACTGATAACACTCATCCAATCCAATACAACCCCCACTACCAAACAATAATTAATTACTATTTACTCACTCCTCCTCCCACCTTCCTCCCACCTTCCCTTTTCGAATTTCGATGCCCTTCCCTCAATTCCATCCAATAATTGAGTCCCCTGTTTCCCCCGTCATTTGACCTTACTGTGTTCATCTCGGTTCCTGAGCATCTTGTCCTAAGGGAATAACTTATCAGACAACACCATAAATTTTTTATCAAGTTCAGATATCTCAGAAAATTTACCCACGATCTGCAATTGTTCAAATATATCCAGTAGCTCTGTTCTTTCCTATCTTCCATACTCATATAACATGGTCTCTCGCCAGTTTCGTTCTGGAATCACGATATCTTGAGCATCGAGGTAAACAAGCACGTCTCGCTCGTGCGACGAGCTTGCTCCCTGTTCGTCACTTTTTCCACCCTACTAGGCGGATTTGCAGATTTAGCAATTTGGGCATAAACATAGTGATTTCACTGAAAAGACTGCACAGTTCACACGCCCAATATTATATCCAGAAACACGATACACAAATACTGACGAAATACCATAGAAAAGAGTCAATTACAACAATAAACACCTAGGACCTAGTCGGAGAAATCCTCCTCCTCCACGGGCAAGCAAGAAAAAACCAGCTTCCCATGGTAGATATTACATCATATCGACAGAACACTAATTAACACTAATCCAAATCATGGAGTAGCCCTGCAACTATCTAAAATTCCATTGCAACGGCCTACCTAACACCTAACGACTAAGCATGATACGACTCTCTACTATAATTAAACTCAAGATTACATGACACATGCGGTAAAACCATATATATGCCATCACAGAGATGCCCAATCAATCTCATAAGAAGGGTACTTCTGCAGATTCAGATTATCCACAGCCCCGTCCCACTGTGGCTCGCTCACGTCCACGAAAGTCAGATCCGACAGGGGAGAAGAACCCCCGGATCCCTCGCTCTCCGTCATCGCCGGTGACGAGGAGCTTTCCGCCTTCACATCGGTTTCGCTGGCCACCGGCTGAGCATCTTTCGAACCCGATTTTGACCGCCCCCCGGACCTCTTGGATGAGCCCGTCGGCTTCGCTGACTTCCCCTGTTTCTGAAGATCGGCCAAGCTTTCGCAGATCGCTTGAAGCTTGGCGTCCACAGATGAATGGAGTGGCTTGTACTCTCCGAATTCGCCGCCGACACAAGAGCCTTGGTGTCGCAGGTTGGGAAAGTTGAGCCTGGCAAAGTCACCTCTGAGCTTGTAAGCGGCCTTGTCATAGGCTAGGGCGGCTTCCTCGGCGGTGTCGAAGGTGCCGAGCCAGAGTCGTGTGCGGTTCTTAGGGAGTCTGATCTCGGCAACCCACTTCCCCCAGTGACGCTGCCTGACACCTCGGTAAAGCTTAGTGGGTTTGGGAGGCACACCCGCATGCTTCATGGGAATAGGTTTGGGACTCAAGAAGCCAAGGGTGGCAGAGGCTCTATTTTGCTGCCAGCAAAGGTTTTGATGGTTCTGGAGCTGGATCTGAGATTGGATCTGGTAAATCTGAGATGGGGTTAGGTTGTTGAGCCCGAGAACAGAGCTCGGTTGCCCGAAGCCGATGGTGTTGAGGCTGTTCGATAACCCATCGTTAAATATAGGAGTCATCGATGTGGAGCAACCGTCTGCCAGAAAACTGGGCTGTGAAGGGACTGATTGAGAAGGAGAGTAAGATGTAGAAGGTAGGGAGGAATTTGAACAAGGGGATGAGGCTGCGGAGGGAGAAGGAGTTGTGTAAGGACATTTCATAAAAGGTTCAAGTACTTCCATCAACTCACCCCTGAAAGGATCTGAATGAAGTTGTCTGCCACCGTAGAAATCCATTGTAGCTGCCATAACTTCCACAGATCTTAGCTAAAATCAACCTGCGTCTCACAAAAACTAAAGAACAGGCACTTGTTCCAGACAGAACAATTAAACCCAACAAAGTAAAAGAGAAAATCTTCTCTACAAAGAGGGACAGGAGAGGTCAAAAATACCCAACCCCTTTAATCCCGAGAAATTAGAAGAAAAAACAGAGCTTTGAGGGATCAAAAACAACCCTCGTAGCCGAGTGCAATAGAAAATTCCAGAAATTCAAAAGAACCGAAAAATTCAAAAGGTGTGAAAAAAAAAACCTGGATCTCGATTCTGAAAACACCTGGCTTTCGAGAAATCCTTCTAAGTTTGCTTCTTCGTGAATTAAAAGACAAACCCAAAAATCATAACTTGAAAGACAGATGATTAACAGAAAGGGATTCAGAGAAGCGGGGCGTTTCAGAAGGGGGGGAAGAGAGATGAAGATTAGAGAAGATCAGATGATTGCACAAACAGCGAGCTGCTCTCAGAGAATAAAAGAAAAAAACAATTTGAGTGGTAACCTCTCAGACGCTCTTGGCTTTTGTCATCCTCACACCCACTCCTTTATATAACGGCCGGCCACCTTCATTATCGCTTCTACTCACTTTCATCTCGAATTATCGCGCTCGTAAATTCTACCCGCGGGTTAGTTTGAGCCCAAAATCGTCGTGACGCAAGGCTCCTTCAAATTGATTGAGATGTTCACCAATCAGATAATGACACGTACCGAACCTCTCTAGCCCAGATGACACGTGTCCTACCGACACTGGCAGATGTCAGTGTCCTTTATGGTCGCCCTTTCTTTTTGCGTCTGTTGACCGTATTTGCGCGTTCACACACCAACTACACTTGTCGTGGTAGATGTTTACCCCGCCTTTTTTTTTAAACAAACTTTGTTTACTTTGATCGACGGGGATGCAGGGCCCCGCTGCATCGCTCAAAGCAAAACAGCTAATTTAATTAATAGTTTTTAGACGATTGATGCGATTTTTCAAATGTTTTTGTAAATGTTCGGAATTTTTTTTATTAGTATGTGGGAATTGAGATTGGTATTAGATTAAAGATTAGATGTCAATGAGAGAATATAATCTTAAGTGGAGAGGCGTTTTCATTTGTTTTTGTCCAAATTAGTGGGTCAGCCGGTCTGTGATGTGTGATCCATAAATTTAAGTTAGCACATAACAAATCAGGTGATTTCTTTTTATTTTTGGAACAAAGTAGGGAATGCTTTGTTCTGATGACCATCGAGCAAAAGCAGCTTTGAAGTGATGCCAATAATATAATATGCAAACTTCAGTGCCTACGATTTTAGATAAATTGAATTTTAGCATTTATTAAGGTTAGAGTATATCTTTAACCTTAGATAACGTTTAAAAATATATCTACAAATTTTTTTCAAATAAAATCATTGAATAAATAGTATAATTTAAAATTATTACTCCATAAATTATGACCTAACTCTTCGTCAATTCAATTAATTTTTATTAGCACATCACACTAAAATTTAAATCCTGATCAGAATTTTTATTATATTAAAAAAGATCACAGAAGTCTCTAGACAAAGAGAAGTGAACGAGGGGCCAGCTGGGATGCACGCTATGCTGATCTAATTTTAATATTTCCTCAACCACCCGCCAGACTTTTCTTTAAGCTTAATTAATTTCGGGTGACTATGATGCCAATGATATCAGTTAAAGTTTTGTAATATTTCTAGGATCTAATATCTGTTTTTATATTTACTCTTTATAAAATGAACTTTTAGCAGCAATCAGTTCATTATAATTAACGTATGACCGACTTTTTTTTATTGATGGTATGTTTAAAAATTTTACAATTGCAGGGTTAAATCTATCTCTTAACTAAGATTTTTTTATCTACATAAGATGAGTTTGGAGGGGAAATATGATTTCTGGAGTTATATGATAGTCGCAGCCAGTTGGCAAAAAGGAAAAAAAAAGAGAGAGTAATAGATATTAGTTGATATGCATTAATTATTAAGAAAAGGGGGCCTAGGAGTTACTGTGGGAAGAAATCACGAGGGGCGTTTGAAATGAAAAGCAGAGGAGATGGAAACTGCAACGATACCGTGACGTCATGGTTACGCATGAAACGCGGAAGAAGCTAGAGAGTAGAAGGGGAGAGATGAACTGTGGCCCTACTGGACCCCAAATAATGAGCTGGTAGATAATGATTAATGACGACGTGGCAGCTGAATACAAGGTCGAGTAGTGACCACGGGTAATTCTTGGTTGACCGTGGTTGAGTTAAGACGGAGTTCATGTATGGCCGATTTTCTTATAAAAAAAAACGGCGGAGATTTTAAGCAAGAGAACGTGGGAATGAGACAAACCCTTCAATTGCGGCGCCAGATCTTGCCTTGGATTTTACGGCTGGGCTCACGCTCCAAATGGGAGTGTTAGGGTGACGGGCGGTGATGGTCGCATCAACATGGAATGTGACTGACACGCACTTGTATTGGATTCTGTTTAAAGGCTAGTTTTGGTAACGAGGCCCCTACACTTTGCTATATAGCCTAACCCCAGATGCATGCTGGTTAAGTTAAGTTAGTTGACCGAATTGGGCCACGATTTTTCCGGAATATAAAATTTTAAGCTCCCTGTTTACCCATTTATAAGAAGGATGAGATGTTCTCTCGTGGTTCCCCTTCCCCCAACGAATGAGGGGGGAGATGTTCGAAACTTCAAATGTGGTAGAGTATAATGAAAGAAGCAAGCGGTGCAATGAGAATGGAAAAAAGGGAAAAAGAAAAGGTAAGTGGGGGAGCGCATCTCTTAGCGTGGACTATGGAGACAAGTGAGGCTCACGGGATTGAGCGTGCAACTTGGAATGATGGCGGGGTCCCCCCCTCAGCGGAACGCGTTTTCAGATGCTGTGAAAAGTGGAAAACGGAAAACCACTAACCTCCTGACGCATATCACGTGAGTCGCATTGAATCCTGCCATATATAATTATACCAAAAAAGTGGGATTTTTTTAATAAAAAATATATATAATATATAGCGGCGTTTGAATAGAATTTAAAAAAAAATATATTTAGACAATTTAAAAAAAATTATAAAAAAATAATAATTTTAAATAGACGAGTATTTAGTAAATTATGATAAAACGTATGATTTTATTAAAAATAGAAAAGAGATAACCTAAGATAAATAATATAAAAAATAGTAAAAATAAAATAATAATTGAGTGGTTCATAAATTATTTTACTATTCTAAAAATTAATCTCAATAGTTTATATAAAAAATTAATTTTAAATTATAATTTAATATAAATTTTTTTTAGTAAATATAACTATTTATTTAAAAAAAATAAAATTAAAATTTGGATTAGATTTTTTTTTTAATTTTAGTTTAGAAAGTTCCAAGCCCATGATACTTGAAAAACGTGGGTTTGAATTTGAAAAAGGAAGAATATCATATGATATGAAAATGGAATATATAATATTCATCGTGGAGTGTTTTTTTACAAAAATGAAGGCTCATCCATCGGGAGTGAGGGGCCCAGGGGGTTAAGGGAGGAGCTCAAAATTCAACCATGTGAGCTGGAAAGGTGAGAAAAGGGAGTGCCTGACGGGGAAGGGTTGCGTGGATCATAAGTGTGGTCTTTGATTCTTGGGGCGTTTGGGACCGTCGCTTTCAGATCAACCTGTTTCCACATTCAAAGATATGGCAGTCTCACCTGGCCCTCCCTCACACCTCCTTCCCTTGGCATCAGGATAAGGAATGCGCTTTCATTGGCCGATCTTGGATGCGATTCTTAAGGTGAACACCTAGAACTTGCTGTGAGCTTTTAGCAGTTAGAAAAGCCCATTCCCCCATCAAACATATTCAAATGGGAACGTTTCTCCACACACAACACCATTAGCACGCAGAAAATTCTTGATTTCGAGCGAATGCAAAAAAAATTTAGTTAGGAGACTCACGTCAAATACGTGACGCAGGTTAGATCCGGATATAGTCAGGATAAAATTTCGATAAATTGGGTAGACAATAAAAAAAAATACCATTAGCACGCTATCCCTGAAATATGAGAATAAAGTCGACGTGTTTGATAAAGTTGTCCTATAATTAAATTTCTGTAGTATTTGAGAGGTTAATTTCTCACTTCGAATGAGACATACTTTAGTATACATTAAAAAAAAAACACCATTAGCACGCGCCTAAACTACTCTTTCTTTACATGCCTTCTCACTTTACGTCCACTTTTACCCTTTCACCCAACTCCCTCCTCACCCACGCGCTTTCATATCGGAAACTCAGATGTGGAACTAAAATCAGAACGAATAAAACAATCTCTTCTCAACAATAGCAAATCTGAAACACAAAATGAATTTAAAATACCAACTCTTTCTTCTCTTTTTCACGAACAACCTGAGAACACAAATCTAAACCTCAGATATGGAGACACTTCTGGTGTTGCGTCAGATGATAGTTGGAGAAGAAGGCACAAAGGCGAGGAAGAAGACGATTTGGTCTGTTAGCGATGGAGACGAAGGCTCCCCTGCAACCCCTGAATCGGGACAGGAGATGATGGAGGGCAGGTTTTGTCTTTCCACATGGCAAATTGAGGACAAAATTGTCCATTCATGAGTAATTTGTGCTCCAATCAACTTTTATAAATCAACATTGCAAAAAAAACTAGGGACAATCATCTTGATCCTATTTGACGTTAAAAAGTCCAACTAAGCGCACGCTACCATAGTAATGAGGTCCTAATTGGTAAGTACAATTATCATCCTCCCCTCTGTCAATCGTAAGCCTCTGCTTTTGGCTCTGCCGACGCCTTTTTCTTTTCTTTTTGAATTAAAACTCATATTTTGGTACAGAAGATTTAATTTGATATATATTCTGCAAATGTGATAAATGGAAATATACATGACTGGACACAAAATAGTCGTGTCAAACAAAAAGTGAGGGTAAAACAAAAACTCCAATTGGTCAACACCACTTTCATGACTAGCCTCTCTCTTTCCTTAAAAAAAGACAGAAATTCTTTTTCTATATCCTCTGAGAAGGGCCCTTTTTCCTTTGTTTGCCGGGTTTCACAGAATTAGAGGATCCTTAGAACGGCTCCCCAGTGACGGCAACCATGCTAGTTCGTCTTGCAGAATGGATAGTGGGAGTCATGGGAGCGTTCGGAGGAAGGATATTTTAGATGGGTGGAAACAGAGATTTGGGTAACAATCCGTCATTTTCTCCAGAATCACTTCTACATTCTTGAGATTGGATTCACACATCCCTATGAATAATTACACTCTAGAGATTCAGGGATCCCAATATTCCATTAGTGTCACTCGGCAGTGTTAATTTCAACATTTGGACCCCCCCCCCACAAAGCAAACTTCTGGGGAGCTAATGGATGCACAGAAGCTGGATATCAAAGTAGAAGTCATCATTCTCTTGCCTGCTTACTTTCACACATCATGCATTTAGAGAAGAGTCCGATTACAAGTGAGCAGCAGACGGCAGACGACAGAAAGTTTAAAATTTAGTTATAACAATAGATAGCCAACATTAGTAAGTAGTAACCCCATCGACTGACCAGTGTCTTAAGAGGCTTTTTTTTTTTAAAAGGGATATTATGAAAATGTCCCTGTTGGGGCATGGTGAGGCAAAGACCACTCTTGCTGGTGAAAAATGGAGCGCTTTGATCCTGCCCACTGCTTTCAAACGTTTCGTTTGCCTTCCCCATTCCCAAAAACAAACAAAACCGTCACATTTCATTCGGCCAGCGATGCTCACTCGATGCAAGTCTATAGTTTTAATCATTTAAATGAATGGTCCATGCAATTTTACGAAATAAACTAAAATGACTAGCGCCTGTTCCTTGAATCTTAGGACCTAGTGTTTTAAAATATTACCTAATATCCTTAATATAAGATATATTTAACTAATTTAGATAGATTAGTTAAGTTAGCTATTTATAACAATTGTATGTTATTTTCTCTTAAATATTCCTTTTAATCATCTGTATTTGAATTACTTTTAATATAGACCATTTAATATGTGTAATCATACGAGGATATTCTTAGGAGAGAAAATTATGATTTTAAGAAATAAAATATATTGAGATCTTATATTTAGAATTAAAGTAATTTTTTCATTTAATTCTTATATTTATGATAGGATTGAGTAAATTGTATTATATTAAAATTTAGAGAGTTTCACTGTGTTAAAGTATATGATCAAACTATGAGGCTTACTTTAGATAGAACTAAGCTAAATTTTTTAAATATTTAGTTAAGGATAGAAAAGATTTCATAGCTAACACTCAAATCTAAGGAGGCAGTCTACAGAAAAAAAAAAAGCTATAGGACCAAAAGTTGTCTTTTTTTTTTTTTTTTTGGTTTTGCTCCATAGAGCCGGCGTCCTCGGTCCAACAGGAAGCATAATTGGTCTGGACGAGTATTGATATTAAATGGGCCGGTTCCGTAGTGCGTAAAGCTGAAAATACTAATCGTAAACGGATAAACAAGTATGGGTCGCTTGAGGCTCTTGGAAATTAAAGTAACCCATAATTCGCAGTCACAACACAAAGGCATAAGGTGAGCCCAATCTTTTTTTAAAACTTTGTGTACAAAAACAACACACATATTTTATAACCTATTCAAGACGTGGCACGGGGCTTGGAACAACAAGTGATTTTATATCACAAACTTTCTTCTGGCCTATAAAACCTAACCATTTTTTATACACTAGTTCTCTCCATCTCTGATTTTTTTTTTAAATACATGAAAAAGTAACAATCTCGTGAGTTTGATTATGAAGTAACTCACCAGTCACAACATAACATTTACTTATGCTTACGTTTTTTTTTTTTACCCAACCAATTTATCGGAGTTTTACCCCGACTATATCTGGATCTGACTCGCGTCACGCACCTAACTATGGTGGGTGAGTCTTCCAACAGAGATTTTCTATATACGTTAAAGCTCAAACTCAAGACCTCACTTAAATAATACCGAGCCGCTTACCACTCGGATCAACTTATGCTTACGTATAAAATTTAGAGTAGCTATCTGCTTTGATTGATTGGGCTGCCTGCCAACATACGGGGGCCCATGTGAGCACCGACACAGCCAGCTGCACCCCACCGCTTCCCTTCTCTAATCCTCTACTCTGTCTTCCTCCTCTCCCTTCTACTCCCGTCCCACTCTATCCCCCTATTTCCAACCCCTCATGACGTGCCTCCTTCCCAATACCCCACCTCACGATCTACTCTGCGGGCTGCACCACACCCTATCTCACTCCTCTCACTCGCTTCCCTCTCGGTTCATCCATCCTCCAATATACACCGCCTTTTTATTATTGAGCACTCTCTATTCCTCCCCCCACCCCCCATGATCCATCCCTTCGTTCTGCACGATCTCTGAAGCTTAATCGCCAAGATGGCCTCCAGAGTTGCTCTGCTCTTCCTCTTGTGTGTTCTTCCTTCCATGGTTGCCGCCATCCGCCTTCACAAGAACCCATTCTGCGTCCAGGGTCGTGTCTACTGTGACTCTTGCCGTGCTGGTTTTGAGACCCCTGCCACCACCTACATTCCCGGTTCTTTCTCTCTCCCCTCCCCTATTTTATTATTCCCTCTCATTTCTTCCTTCCTTCTCACTTCTCTTCTTCATCGTTGGACCTTTCTTTTTAAAAAGTTGTTCACTGTGACGCTATATCTTAGATCTGCATCGCTTGCTTATAGTTCTTACTTCCTGTTATCCTGCCCATATATACTTGAAATTTAGGCTATCATTAGTTTTCCACAGTCGTGTTGGCTCCCCAATTATTGTTCATTTTTTTAAAATTATTATTTAAAAACTTTTGGAGGATTGCAGCTTATAATATATTGTATTATCTGTTTGTGATCCGATTCTTTTTGTTCATTCCGAGTTAATTCCTTTTACTAATTAATATATGTAATCTGTGACAATAAACTACTTTGTTTTGAATTTAAGTAGCTATGAATGAGTGGACGAGACGTAATATCTAAAATGCCCTCCTTCAATTTCGTCTATCTACTATCTAGCCTTCCAATCCTGTACCGATTCTTCTGACGGTACAATTAGGGGCTATTCCGGTTAAGCTGATATTACTTCATTCCCTTAGTTTTCTGATCTCCATAAAATAACTATTATAAGCGTACAAGACATTTGTATTTTATCGCCTGTCTCAGAATCTATAGTTGTATTCACCGATGCGTGGGATCCGCATTTTAACATCTGGTTTATTATTCATCATAGGTGCCGAGGTTCTTGTGGAATGCAAGGACAGGAACACAGCCGAAATTATGTTCTCTAAGAAGGGCGTGACTGACTCCACCGGAACTTACAAAATCTTTGTGAATGAGGATCATGAAGACCATATTTGCAATGCCAAGCTCGTTAGCAGTCCTCAGAGTAACTGTCAAGAAGCAGCCCCTGGACGCGATGAAGCCCGTGTTGTTCTTGCCCGCAACAATGGGATCGTATCTGATGACAGATTTGCCAATTCTTTGGGCTACATGAAGACAGAGGCCGATTCTGGTTGTGCTGAGATTCTCAAGCAATACCAGAATTAATTCAGTCAGTCTGCGGTGTCTTTCTAATTTATTTATATCGGATTGGGTTTCCTAATTTCTACTTTATTCAATCTTTTATTGAATGTTATCTCAACATTCTGAATATATTATTGCAAGTTAATGGGCCCTAGTAAATTACATTACGTACTTAGATTGTATGACTATTCTTTGATATCTGGATTTAGCAAATACCGCGGTTGTGTTGATTTGTTAACCTAAAAGGGCCAGTTTTCAATCGGTTCCTTCATTCTCTCTCGACATAGGCGCCACTCTCTGGAAATAATGTGAGAGATTCATTCCATTACTTTCCAGAAACTCTATCTCACATTTCATACTCAGGCTCAATTTGAGTGAATTCTGCAACCATGGATTGTTCACCTCTCACATAACCGACCCGGGTTTGATCCCGGCAGCTCCATCTTAACAATTTTGTCACTACAAAGCCAACAAGATAAATTTGACAGTAGGTTTCTACACCAAGTTTCAAACTGGAACGTTAGAGAATCATGGTACACTAATAGGGTTGACTCAGTAGTCAACAAACCTTCAAAAAGGCTCAGGTAATGAAATGTCATTCTTCTTGATTGCCCGTCTCATCAGAAGCATCAGCATGGGAGCCTAACTTGATGGAATCGAGAGAAGGAGCAGCCTGTGGGACCGATGATGGAGAGTTCGTCCTTGTCCAGAAAGATGGCATCTTCTTATCATCCTCTTTCATACTCTCAGCATATTTATTTATGTCAAAACCTGTAACATCATTCCCGCCAAATGCAGACTCTAGACTGTCCATGTCAAATAGATCCTCCATAATCTTTCTGGTGTTTTGCTCATCAGAGTAAACGAACTTCACCTTATTATAAGTTTTAGGCTCCAACAGGGGCTTTACCATCTGCAGTTAGGAGAAAGGTCAATAAAATTTCCCCCGTACTTTACAGATCTAAAAACAAGCAAAGCAGATAGCTGTGACAGAAGCAAAGGTGATTTGCATACACAGATCACAGATGTACAGAAGGGCTGAAACATCACTCTCAGGAAATGTGCACATCTTAAAGTGGCTCTAAATGTAAGCAAGAAATACATTTAGTTCCTTGTGAATGAAATGGCCTTTTGATCTCATTCAAACACAGTCAGGATCTGAGATAATCACATATTCCTATGATCTAGTAACTAGGTTGTATTTAAAACTTCAACCCATGGACAGATAAATTATACACGGTGAGCCTGGATTAAAGGCGCATGCAATATATAAACATGAAACAGAAGATATTGAAAGCGTGAGCATAACTATATAGTTTACCATGAAAAATGGTTCAAAGAACTTGGGTGGGTTGAACAGTATTGCCAGACCCAGCCGTTCTGGATAATGGTCTTGTAGTACATGGGCAGTTTCACGAGTCAGCTTGACTGATATATTTGACAAATTGAAACCTTCAAAATCAATTAGCCAGACCATCTGTTCCTGATCTGGTGGAAGATTTGAAATAGCATTTTCAATGCAATATACCAAATATTTAATCTGCTCTTTTGTTGACTTCGAATTCTGCATTCCAGAAAAAGGAAAATCGACATGAATAAACTCAAATTTGGATAAAATGTTCTCTTCTCAAACCAATACTAGATTGAATTTTAAGTAGCCATACAGGCATTTATCATTAATTAAACTTGGTTAATTTTTCAAACATAAGACATGTTCAACCACTCTGTTTGCTTAGTCTGTGCATGGAGACAAGCATTAGGAATCACTCGTGTAAACAGAGCCCTCATTTTCATTCCTTCCCCAAAATACCCAACGTTTGCGTAATTAGGCACTTGTTAAGACAAGCATGCTAGATGTTGAAGTAATTTTCAGAATAAACCTGGCGGCTTGGTCTCATTACAAGAACTGTTCTCCCATGCTTGTCAATGTAGTTGGATCTATAGATCTTTCCTGTTTCTGCTTCATGAACAACCTCTTCCTACATTATCAATTGATACGCATTAAACACCTTTTATCAAAGGAAGATCACTGAGTGAGAGTTCAACCCAGTCTATAGCTCTTGCAGATCACGAACAATCCAATTGAATAACTAATCAACTGAATTCATTTGGCCACTCTCACGGAATAAATACTAACATAGTTATTTTATGCTAGTTCAGGTAGAATCTTGATCAGATCAGTTTAATAAGCCTGCAGATGGCAAAGAGATTTGACAGAGCACTTTGCAGTCTAGCTAGCTGAACCCAGCTAGATAGAGCTCTAGAAAAAGAAGCAAGAATAGAGGGAACAGAGGAAGATCATATGCATAGTTTAAATGTGTTAACCAAGATCTAGAGAAAATTTTGAAGTAGACCTAGCAATAGCATCCAGATAACATCCCAGTCCCAGCCATGCATTTCGTTCCTAATGTTATTGGAAAAGGTGAAGACAAACAGTTTCTCACCCATCGGATCTCTTCTGGTTTAGTAGAGGCTCTCCATTTTAAGGTCTGTTGCAACATCTTTACTGCCTTCTTGACGTTCCAATTTCTTGCTCTTAAATGCCTTGAGATGGATGCATCAGAACAATAAACAGATGATTTACCCGACAATGGTCCTATCAGCCGTCTCACCTCATTAATCTGGGAAGGAGCAAAATATCATGGCCTAAGATGCTTGTTGAGTCGGAAGTCAGAATATTGCAGTCTAATATTTCAATTCTCACATTTTAGAACAAAGTAAAAGCATATGGATATTTATGGATCCACCAGAGCAATCTAATACCTTTGCCTGTTGCTCCTGTGATGGTAACACTTTCTCACGGCCGTTGGAGGCTGTTTTGTTTAGATCCACACTCATGATGGTTGAGAAGAACTATTGATCAACAATAAATACTACAAAAGTCAGTATCAGTATATTGCAGTCTGAGTAATTAAAGCATAACAGCAGGTGTTGCATGGTGCTTCATTTTCACTTTTACTACCTGCCATCTTTTTAACACTGGGAAGGGAAACAAACTAGCGCTACCCCACATCAGGAACAATCTGTCATGTTAATCCTTTTCAACTGCTTCCAATAGAGGAATGTGCAGATTGAAAAGGTTCGGTTTAAACAGTAAAAATGGTTTACTTAGCTACGGCCACTCTAAAATCTACACGGCAAGGATCTTGAATTGAGCATACGAATAAGGTTTGAATATGTGATTCGCATCCCCACCCAATTTTATACAACAAATCACAACTGCGTCCTGCAAGGCGTTGATTTGATAAACAATCAACAATACGATGTTCTGAGCGATAAAGTAGTGTTTTTTGGTATGAAAAGAGTTGCGGGTGTAGTAGCATTAACACTGGCATAAGGTAGAATCACGAGCTTTTGTGAATGCAGATATTTCCGAGCAAAATGTACACAGTAATGGTTCACGCTCGCGAAATCATCTGTTGTTCAATTATATATTTGGCTATTGTATTTTTGGTAGGATGGAAATCAAAAGCACACTTTTCGGATCCTAAAACCGCTGCCGTCACCATTGCAACATAAATCATGTCGGCTTAAATCCAAATCCAATGCCTTGAGTCAAATTTACAGTCAAGTCAAACAAGTCCACGTCTATTAAACAAATCACAATCTAAATAAATGCATCATGGTAAGGTCATCGAGTAATCCACAGAACCCCATAAATGAGCGGAATCAACAAACGAAGAGAAGATTACAACAGGAAAGAAAGCATAGAGAATCTAACCTTGACTGACTACCGGAGGAGCGATTGCTTTGGAGGTGAAAACCTCAAGATAGGGAAGCAGGTCAAAGGTGTAGATCTATATTATCAGTCCCGGGTGGTTGGAAAGTAGTTGGAGGAAGGAGGAGAGGGGTAATATTGTATGATGTGGAATCTGGAAGTGCTTAGGCGCCATCCATCGTTGGAGCCGAGAAATGGAATGCCTCATCCATCCCCCACTGCCACCAACCCTGTTTCCCAGCCAGTGCTTTCTCCTCACATCCTAACACGTGGCCTTCCCATATATATGCGTCTGAACATTTATTACGCACGCGCGCTTTAAGACTGTAGCGACAAATCTGTTGCTGAAATCTCAGGGCTTGTATGCAATGTAAATTTTTTTTTATAAATAAATTTAAAAAAAAGTGGAGTTCACTCGAAATAGAGTGAAATCTCTTATCTTTTTTGAACAATATTAATTTCAGATAAAACAAATTATTTATTATTTTTAGATATAAATTTAAATATCTAAAAGTTATAATATATCTATAAACGTTACGACTATAACCATAATAAAATAGTATTTTTTAAAATTTAAATACGTTTTAAATAATTATATATTTTTTTACCTGTACAAATTGCAGAGCCTGCGATGAAGCATGGGGACTTAACTGTTGCTCAGATTTTGTATGATCAACTTAGCAAGAAGTTTGGTACATGCTAGACCTATGTGGGTATGTACCACCCATACAATTCAAACGATATTGGGTTAGCACAAGCTATGTAAATGATTAAACAACTAAACGGATGGTAAAAATGCCCCTCCAAGTTACAACCGGTGACATGAAGCACAACCAATGTACGCATAAATTGGTACAAAAATTACAACTATAAAAAAATAAATAAATAAATTACTCCTCTAATCATAAGTATAAAAGATAATTTGTAATTAGCCGGATGAGTATTAAAAACAACCCTTCTCCTCACCCCACATAAAAAATGAGCGATGTGTAATCTAGAACCTAAAACCGGTTGGGAAAAATCAAAAAGTTAGACCCTAAATGAGGGGACAGATCCAATAAAAAATACTATCTATAGTTAAATCTAAGGTTTGAATGTGAAGCAGTTAAGTAACCCACTTAGAGTCTTTATGGTATATCCACTATACATGAGTATTCAATTATGTGAGTGTGACCTAATAATTACCTCACTCATCCCCTCCCTTAACTAAGTGATAAGAATTTAAATTTTATTATTAAGTATGTAAAATATATTGTGACTAACACTTTACCTCTTAATAGAGGCTCTATAATAAGAGAATTAGTCACCAATAACATAACTTATAACTCAATATAACAGGCACATGTGACCGTATGAAAGCTAGTTGTTAGGGTAGGCAAATACCTTGTAAGACCAATCTCTTAAAGGAACCTATGCTTAATTATTCAATTAATGAACTTGATTCACCATGGTTACGCTGGACTTTACGAGCTATGCATTTTGCTCAGCGTATATAAACACAATCTTTTTCAAATTATTGTCATGACATTTCTGACCATTCACTTGAAACGTTTCTTCTAACACCAATTTTGCTTTCATCGACCTCATACAACCATGCTTTGTGTTCCCGACATTGAGGCCGTATTCTCTGCATCCAAGCAACGAAGCAGAAATCCTAATCAAATGCAAGAACACATAGGTAAGCGCATCACCATCAGCCCAAGAGAGGAAAAGCGTCCATGGAATGGAATTGAGAGTTGAATAAATTTGAGCTGACGATGAATACAGGTGATGTAGCGACCATGATCTAGAAGAACTAGAAGGTGAGCGGGTCGACCGACAGATAGAAATGGGCAATGCTGCCCCCACGGATTTGTGACCACACGATGATTTATGGGATGACCGGTGTTAAGCCTTTATATCATCAAATCATCAAACAAAAAGTTGTGTCCATGCCCTTCTTGGTGGGCTGGCCCCATTATCATCAGATTCTCTCTCCCCTTTTCTCAGCCTCCGGGCCCCAGCCTCCTTCAGCATCCACTTCTCGATTCACAAGCTGATTTTTTTTTATTTAAAAAAAAATTATGAATATACGTAACGAAGGATTCGCTTTAACCGACATTATTAGCTGCCAATTACCCAGAAGAAAGTAGGGCTACTGAGAGCATGTGCGGAGTGTCCCCCTCTCGCCTTCGAGTGAGGTAGCCCTATTCTTTTCTTTAGTTTAATTTATAAAAGAGGCATAAATTTTGTACAGTTGAAAGCCCTTTTTTTTTTTTAAAAAAAAAGGAGTAGGAATCTAAGTGGAGCCTCTAAAACAGATTTAAATTACAAAATATTAGAAAAGCAGGAGCAGCGGGGTTATTGTGTCGCAGATAAACTCAAAGGTTGAGGGGCGTTGGACAATGGAGATGTAGGCCCTCTGATTTAGAAAAGGTGAGGTATGAGGTTGGGATGAGGCGCATCAGATTCAGAAGCAAGTTCAGAAAGAAAATAGGCACGGACGCACGCTCTCAAATCTTGCCATGCCTTTCGGTGTCCCGTGTCTTTTCCGCTTTTTCATCACTATCACTGTGCCAAACCCATTTTCCACCAAACATAGGTCCATCCAACAGGGCAGGTTAGTACCAATTGGAATTTGGCTCGTATTTTACAAGAATTTAAATTTGATTTTAGTTGTTGTTATAATAATTTTTTTAATAAATAATTTTATAAATATTTTATACGCGTTCTCTCAATTTTGATTGATGTGCTCTAATATAGGACTAGTGTTAAATTTATTTAAATTTTTTATATAGATAAAAGTAAGGTTGGTTAGTGAGTGGCAGAGAATAAATAAGACGGAGTAATAAAATGAATAAAAGCCATCATGCTTTTCGGGCCCGTGTTGCAGGGCTAGAGATGCTTTAATTTATAGGAATTATTAGAGGTGGAGATTACTATTTTATTATAATTTTAGTTACGATAAAAAAATAAGATATATTATTATTTAAAGCGTGTTTGATTTATACAGAGTATTATTTTATTATAATTCTAATCGCGACGTTTAGAAAAGTATCCTAATTATTGAGTGTCTAGGTTTATGCCTAAAAGTAACTGAAGGTTCGTTCTGCCTGACAAGAGTATTTTTTAGGAGAAAGAGAGATTTTGCCCTACTTTTAGATCGTATGTGAGTTCAACTTTTTTCTAAAAAATTTTATAAAAAAAAATACCAAATCCGCATTTGTATTTAATAAACAATACATAGGTTGTTTTTAGATTTGGATTCTTCTACCTCTTTAAATTCATATATATATTTATATCACTTTTGTTATTATATATGATAAAGAATAGACACATATCTTATAAGGATAAAAGTGTAATTTTTGTTACCATCATGAAAACTTATTTAGTATACGATATCGTAAATCTCCTATAAATATTTTATGAACTCTAGAATTATACTTTTATCTTAGTGTGGGACCGATACTAAATTTACTTAAATTTATTTATACAATATATATTTGTGTATCACTTTTATACTTTTATCTTGCGCTCCATAATTTAGTATATTTGGCATGGCATGGACTAGTGTTTCTCTGTGAATACATATCTATGAATGGAGAGAATACAGTACAAGATTTGTTGAATGGAGGACAAAACAAGTAGGGCTAATATTTTTTTTTTGTACAAGAGAGTCTGAACGTCTAAAGCAGGGCTAGTATTAACGTCACGTGGTATTGTTGTATTAATCTTCCTTCTGCGTCATCATCTTTCCACAAAACTTGGTGCTTATTCAATTCAGCCACATATCTATTAACATATTTCTAGCCCTTGCTTCCCTTTTCTTCACCGTTCGCCGTGTCTGCCCTCCGTTTTTCTATTCAACCCTCCAAAAAGCTATCATTTTCATTTCAATCCTTTTCTTTTTCAAAAAATTTCGCTTTTTTTTTCCAGGCCCCGGTTCTCCTTAGAGCATAACATAAAATAAGAAAGAATATCTCGACAAATTTGATCTTAACTGGTTTTACATGGTGAAAGGGCGTGCACGTAAACTCACTTCAAGTACTCAAAAGCAAAAGCTACAAGACCCATCAATTTAATGTCATTTCTTATGTTATTTTGTATTTCTTTAGATATATTTTTATATATAATTTTAAATACAAAAATCCAAATTTCTGCCATTCTTGTTGCAAACACGATGAATCACTTGATCAAACTAAATACCAGTGAAAGCTGTAAGATAGAGGAAAAACATCAAATGAAAATGCTTCGATATACTTGACAGTAAATGGGAGAAATACATTTTTCATTATATTTATATTTTTGTAATTATTTTTTAATACTTAGAAAATAGGATTTTTTTTTATTCTCAGATTCGTTCTTTATTTTAACTTTTTCGATATACCAAACAGGTCATGAGTTGTGATAAAAAAACAAAGAAAGCCTTCGAAGGTTCCAATTCTATTAAAGATATTAACTGTATGTCTATCAAAAAAAGATATTAACTGTACGAAAAAAATAGTTACAATAACACCTAAAAGTATAATATAGTAAGTAGAGTACATACTGTAATACTTTAAAGGGTAAGAATATAACGCCATCATTTCTCTTGAGCATTAATTTTAACTAATAATTAAAGTTTTTGAAGTAAATTATTTAGATCGGGAATTGGAATTAGAATCATAATCAGGTGAGGTTATGCGTAGTGTTGTGATTGTTACCCGAGGGAGTCATAGTCAGACGGCTGTCTGCGATTTCAACGACCTAGATTCAGTCCTGGGTCTTGGGCTTGCCTTTTATGTTCCCCAAGCTCTCCCGCTCACTACTTCTTCTTCGCCTGGCTTTCCATTGTAAGATCAGACTCATACCCCCAGAAGCAGGAGTACCCCTGAGCTCTCTGCTTTGGCCATCCTAAACTAAAACAAGGGGAAGAGAAGATGTTGTTGGGGAAGAGACCTCGTCCTCCAATGAAGAGGACCACAAGCCTGTCAGAAATCGGCGTGGATCTCAGCACCACCCCCGATCCCAACCGGAAGATTGCCGGTGGGTTCAGTAATGGGCCCGATCAGAGGGCGGTGGTGGCCGCCAGTACTCTGTCGCAGACGACCCATAGAAGGCACTCCGCCGACTTCACTCACACCCCTGACTTCTTGCGCTCTTGCTCTCTCTGCAAACGTCCCCTGTTACCCACCAGTGACATCTACATGTACAGGTTGCCCCTTCTTCTCACTGTTAATGAGTTTATTTGTCTCCCCTTTTCAATTTCAGCTTACATGTATTTCCGACTGGCGGTGCCTCTATTTTTCCTAGCAACGCCAAAGGGGCCGGCCGAGCGTGATAGATTTAGTGTTCCGATTTGAAGAAAATGGATTTAGGGATTTATGTTGTGTTTGTGTGATGAAATTATACAGGGGGGATAGCGCTTTCTGCAGCGTAGAATGCCGTCAACAGGCGATGAATCGGGACGAGAGGAAGGAGAAGTGCTCGTTGGCGTCAAAGAAAAAGATTGCGGCTCATCATCCTGCCGGATCCAAAGTCACCTCTAATGGCGAAACCGTGGGCGCCTTGTAAAATCCCTCGTCGCCCCATCATGTACTCACCACCTAGCTATGCCATCTCCTGCCTTATGAAAGTTTGTTCATACACCTCTTTCCCTTTCACTTATTTATTTTCCTTCCTGTAGATTTTTGTTCTCATGCTCTGGAGGGGGATTGGGAGTCGGTCGTCTTCTTTGCTCGCCAATCTACATCTGGGCGAGTTTTCTCCCTTTTTTTCTTCTTCTTGAAATAAGTGGTAGCTCTCATAAGATTTTGTTACGTCTTTTAGTTGACAAAAGATTAGAAAAAGAAAAAACTGAGACTCAGAATTCCTCTCTTAATATATTTCGTCTTGAATTCGCGTCTTATATGATAACTCTGGATCGATCATATGATGGTGCTCTGTATTTGCTGAGGTTGTTAAGTTTTAGAGAGTTGAAGTGAGAACGAACCATCCGCTTCTGTCTTTTATATTCTCGAGGACGTTCGAAGATCATGGATGAATCTGGGTTGTAAGTTGCGTTTTCAAATAATTTAAGGGAAAGAGACGGGGATTCAATTACATAATTAGAAGCTCAGACTTGTTTAAAAGGAGGGATTAAAAAAACAGGAGAGAAGAGTTGGGGAGGGATGCAGGCGGGTTGTGCGTAAATTATAATGATTTTTTTACAAGTAAATTATTAAAAATTATATAATTTGACAAAATGATAAAAATATAAGAGGGGTAGAATTGAAATTTTATATATTTATAATTTGAAAAAGCTGATGGGCGATGCTATGGAAACCATGGTTTAAGTGCCTAAATTATAATTTTTTTCTCATAATTATAATATGTGTTTGGCTATTTTTAGATTCAAATTATAGTTTTTGTTTTAAAATACTTTTTTAATATATAACCAAAAGCACGCCTAGTCAGCGCTGCATGGGGGTTGGGCCCACTTACCACCGTAATGAAACAGTAATTGGAAATGGATTCATCTGGGATCTCAATATAGCAAATTGGAAGAGATGGTATATTTATTAAAGGCAGCTGATATTTTGGAAATCAGATTTGCGAGCATGAAATTCACCCCTACAGTTCATGTCATGGGAATGAATTCTTAAGAGTGGGTGGCAACGAAAGATGCAGGACGGAGAATGCGAGCAGAGAGGGTGAGAGCACGCAGGTAATGCGGGGGGTGGGGCCACGTGAGGTTACGCCCAGCACGTGCGGGAAGCGAGAGAGATCATGATTGGTTAAGCAGCCCCACAGGCCACAGCGACGAGACAGCTGGTGACGGCTGGACTCTAGCAGAGGCAGCCAGCCACCCATAGGATTCGCTCATCATACTTCCCATTTTTTGACGACAATTCACACTCCTACCCTCCTACTACTTTGCTTTGCATTCATGGTCTCACTGAATTCAAAGGTTGTTCCTTCCTTTCTTTCTTTGTTTTTGTGTAATTTTAAAATCCACATATTACTTTAGATAATTTTCTCTTTTTAAAGAAAGTCGGCCTCAGGTTCCTTCCGGTGCGCACTTTAGACGTGGATAGTTAAACTCTGAATTAAGCGAATGATATAAAATTACAGTCAGAAAACAAAAGGAAGAAGGAATGGGAGGGGGGAACCCAAACCAGCATACGGCACACAGAAGATTCCCATCAACTGTGGTTAATTATTCTTCGTTACATAGGTTTGACGGCGAGATCTTAAAAGTAGACGAGTCAGGGGTCGTGATCCTTATAATAACTGTGGTTAGCTCGTTATTTATCGAACTCCACTCGCACAGATACTACTAATAAACTTGAGGGTTCAGAGTACGGACGATTAATTAGGCAACTTGGGGGGGACAAATCTAATGGGATCCAACAACTTTAATTATTATTATAAGATTCTGGTGAACATTTTTGTGGGTTCTCCCTCCCTCCCCTCGTACGTAATAAACAAAACCATGCGTTCTATAAAAATATATATATAATATGGCAACTGGTATATACGTGCCCTGTTTCACACGCACGTACGTGCCCTTATCTTAATCATATGCCTCCCGATGATGGCACGGGGCAATCGCCAGGGGGAATATAAGTATATAACATATGCCGTTCTTTTATTGTCACGCCAATAAAATAATGATGAGAATAAATACTGGCCAGTCAGTTGTAAGACGCAAACGGCATTCGTTTCGGGCTTTCGGGTGTGGGCTCTGCATTTTTCTCGGGGCTTGTGGTCAGAATTCAGAAGCCAAGGTGTGGCCGCCGAGAATAATGGAGCCACAAATTGATGACATGTACTCCATTATATTATACATGAAAACTCGTTCATCGTCATTTAAGGGGGGAAAAAGAACGGCAGCTGGAGGTCGCTCTTACTTTGTTCCTAGATTACACTTTCATGTGCGCATCAAAAACAATTAAGCACTAAACTTGAGCCCAATTGCGCAAGTGGACACGTCCCCACATCCCCAGTTGCCAATTAACTACATCAACCCCAACTTAAAATTCCAGACACATGCACATTCTTTGCTTTCCATTCTTTTGGGGTGGGGGTTGGGGGGGAGCTTAGGAACCTATAGATAGCGTGTATCTGCAAAAGTAAAAAGCGATAGCTTTCAGGGGGCAGGGTGAATACAGCTCTATAGGGTAACCATTAATTCAAGCATGTTGTGTGTTGGAGATACAAGTCCCAGAATGCTTGGTTGCAGTATTACCATGTAATTCTGGCGCAGTCGGCTAGTCATGGTTTTAATCACTGGGGCGAACGGTATAGTTTTTACTCAATTCTTCATTTATTTAATTCTGACATGAAAACTTTGATCGAACTAAATAGAGTAATAGAGCTGCTTTTCGCGAATTCGTTATTTTGGATCTTTTTGTTGCATATACTACCAATTTTGATTAGCGTGCCTTTTTCGAGGACAAAAAAAGCAGCAATAAACTAAAAAATTGGTAATAAATGCATGTAATAAAAATATTACGGGTCGATGTCAACCTTCCACATAAAACAACAGTAGTTAGTAGCTTTTACTCGTCACCTCAGTCGACAAGTGCTATCGTACATTCACTCGTTACATTCGGCGATATATTTTTTTCTTAACCCTTACCCGTTGATATTTTCCTGGCTGAAAATAGGGAGCACGTTTTTAAGAACGATTAACGATTTAGTGCGTTCAAATCTGGGCAACTGTCCCTTAATGAGTAGAGTCAAGTCTCAGAATGGAGAATTTGTCAAGTCAATGGCGAGGTCAAACATAAGATCAGAAGCATTTTACTTCGCAATTAATGACATGGCCTCGATTCGCGGGGCCACTCGGGTCTCGGTCTCGGGGAGTGGAACAATCATATAGGCTCGACCCGTTTTTCTTGATAACATGTAATGGGCCGTACCCAAGTATAATGGACTTATCAGTTGAAGTACTCCCTTGGTAAGAGCCGGCGGGACATAAATAAATAAGGACAGTTGCTGGAGCCCTATAACTAAATTAGATGGTAAAGCAGGATAGGATATGGTGGAGTCATTCGTGATCATTCAGGAAGTTAGGTTATTGGATTTACAAATCAATTGGGTATATACAGTATGATTAAAGCTGAACGGTGGGCTGTTTATAGAGGTTTAAAAATAGCTTCAGATCTAGGATTTAAGAATATTATTCTTGAATCCGATGCCTTGAATGTTGTCAAGACGTTATCAAATCGGAACGCTGATAAATACAGTTTATTGGTCTCGCAGATACATGCACTTCAAAAGTTATCCTGGAAATTGAAAATTCAATATATACCTATAGAGCAAAATAAACTTGCTAATGCCCTTACTAAAGAAGATTTGTCTAACACGACAATATTGCATTCTTGCCCTTCACATTTAAAGCCGCTATTTGATACAGAGTGTTTGGGAGTTAATCCACTTATAGTTTAGTTTTTGAGTTATTTCGCGTCAAGCCATCTTCTTTACCCAAAAAAAAAAATAAGGACAGTTGCACTAGTATATCATTTGACTTAATGGTCGAGTTAGATCCTTATTATTTTATTATTTTGTTATGATTATAGTTACGACATTTAGAGAGATATTTTAATTTTTAGATATTTAAGTTTATGTTTGAGGGTAATAGACGTCTCGTTCTACCCAATATTGATATAGCCTGAGAGGGAGACTTCACCATACCCTTAGATCGTAGGTGAACCCAACCTCTTTCTAAATTTTTTTTACAGAAAAAAAGACTTACTCATCGAGTTTAAGTGGCAAAAAGGTAAAACATATAACTATTTAGATCGTGTTCGATTTTTGGAGAGTACCATTTTATTATGATTCAAGTGCAGTACTTGGGGAGACATCTTAACTTCTAAGTACTTAAATTTATACATGAGGATAATTGATGGCTCGCCCAAACCTTTTCTAAAATTTTATTTATTAAAAAAAAAAGGTATATCATTTGACTTTAACAGTTAAAACCGCGATAGGAGCTCTAACAAGAACGATTTGAATTATTCCCTTCGACCAAAGACCCAGATACTACTTATCATCAGTTATTGAACGTGTTTTAGAAGTCAGCCAATTCCACCCTCCGCTTTCGTGATTACGTCAAGGTTTTCTGGGAAATGCACATAGTACTATAGTAAATAAAGTCATATTTCAACGAGTTGATTGGCATGCGAATTAAGACTCATGTTCATCCATCCATGACCACAAAAAACCAAAAAAGAAAAAAGGACCAGGAATTGATACTGAACGCAATGAAGTTGTCATGTTGATGAAGAGCGTTGTTAACTGTAATTAGAAGCTGGCCTTTGATGGGCGGTGGGGATTAGGGCTAATAATATAGGTTGGGCCCTCAACCCGCCAAAAAATGGCGGGTTGGGTTACAAATTTTGATGCGGGTCAAAACGCTAAGCCTGCGCCGGCGGCCTTTTTTTTTATTATTATTTATATTACACATTTACACTTTAGTAATTTGAGAGTCTTAGCTAAACAAGAGACATTACACTTAATTTATATTAACTTTATCTCATTGAGTCATTTCTTTATATATATATTTATTTTATTTTATTATTATTTTCTTTGTGATAGATTTATCTATGGATAATGACAGTGACTAAATAAATATTTTGACAACTTCAGACATGATTCGAATCTAAGTAATATTGACATATGTAATTTTTTTTAAAAGTTTATATATGTATATAAAATTAAAAAAAAAAGCTGGCAGCCCGCCAACTCGCCTGAAGGCAGGCCGGTTGCGTCTTTATCTCAACTCGTGGTGGGCTAACCCGTATTTATTGGGTTAACCCGTATTCGGCGGGTTGACCCGCATTACTATCTCTAGTGGGGATAGAGTGCAAGGCCATGAATACGCCCTGAAACAAATTAAATGGAGAGTAGGGCCGGAGTCGGCATTGACGGTGACATACTGAAATGATGACTTCTGCAGAATATACGATCGAGTGAAAAAAAAAAGTATAAGGTTAGAAAACAATAATATATGTATGAAGCGAATGTATCGAATCAAGAGAATGTATGGCCACTATTGTTATTCATGCATGTTAAATAAAGCGAGGAGAGTGAGCATTTGCCTGAGGGTGGAGAGGATCAGGATTAAAGAGGGGAGCAAAATAAGAGAGGGTATATATGTACGAAAAGAAGAGGGGTGAAGGGCAAGGAAGGAGGCATGGGGATGGATGCAGGCAACTACTTGATTAGATGCCAATATTTACGTCCCTTTAATTTTCACATGCAGCCTCATCACTCCTCTTAGCCACTTATTTCATCCCTATCTTCCTTACCTGCCTACCTACAACTCTTCATCTAACAAACTCAATCATTCCCCGCATCTCCCTTCCTTCCTTTCAGAGCCAAGAATAGTGGTTAGCCTTCCCATGTGAGTACTACGTGAATAAAGGCCTCTTCTGCGTATTTGGCTGCAGACAAAGGCTGCCGCTTGATTCAATGCGAAATTACAGCCCATACGCTGCCTCATGTATGACTAGTACAATCTCCCCCAACATTATTTTTTCTGGAATACTTTCTACTATTCCTGTTTCCCTCCAACATTCCCCACAATAATTCCCTTAAATTAACTTAGTCACGTACGCACGGTATACCATGATGGGAACAACGGTCTCCTAACACCGTCAAGCTAAGTTAGCAGTACTTTATAAAAAGAAGGTGCTAATATATGGGGCAGCTAGCCCTAATTCCCTCCAGCCTTAATTACTCATCCATCGCTACTTAACTATCATCATTTGGGGAACGTGTCCGATGAAGAGTTTCGTTTTCGTGTCTGTCTTTCATGCCTCATCACGAATTACATTATGGCCAAAGTCAATGGCACAAGACAGATAGGTAAACGTTGCCATGAATTTATTATGCCCCTAAACCTAACCAAAACCTAATCCCATATTTTCAATTAATATTATACCCTTGTCCATCATCCAGCCCAAAATATCCTAATCAATCACGAGATTTTTGTAATTAAGTTAGTGTTCTATTTCCTTTTTAAAAAAGAAACCAATAGCAGATGCTAAAAATATAAGGTAAAACAAAATCCGTGTCTATATAACATAATCTAAAAAGGAAAACAATTTAGGATGTTATATCTTCCAAGGGATGGGGAAGAAGGGTCGGTCACTTACGCCACCCACCGCGTCGACGTCAGTTCGATTCATTCAATTTGTGGCGTGAGGCCTCCGCCGCGCATTCGTTTTGTCGACGCACTAATATTACTGTTATCATTTACTACAATTATAAATAAATTTATGCAACAACATTATCAGAATCCAGAACAGCTCAGCTAGAGACGAACCTTAATTTGAATATTACCCAAAACTGTCAATAAAATATGAAAGAATCGATCAATATAAAATTAAAATATACTTCTAATGTATGTGTAGTTTATTAGAGTTTTTATATATAAAATATAAATATTGACGACTCCCGTGCAAACACTGTTTCAGCCGTTATTCTTTCTCAAAATTCGTGCATGGATATTTGATATAGAGAAGTTCCAATTGACGTGGCTCTCTATCTTTTTCTTTCTAGAAAATAATTTCCAACACCGTGCTGTAGAAGAAATGATAAAAAACATAAGGAGGAGGAGTTCTTGGCTTCCCAAGAGGAATTAGAAGGGATTAGTTGACGGTTGATGAAGAGAGAAAGGGAGGAGCCAAAAAAGGAGAGGGCAGGTGGGAACTACCAGTAGGATTAGAGACTGTTGGGAGGGAAAGGGGGGACGTGGCATTATAACCCACTCACATACTACTTTCATTTAAGCCGTTATAACTTAGAAGGAGGCCACCACCCTTGGCAAACCAAACCTACCCACCCGACAACTTTTTAAACTACACTCGCTCTGCCCTCTGCATGACCACCATTCACTCAACAATGCTCTTATGCACATTCACAGCCCCAACACATCCTCCCCCTCCTTACTTACTCTGACTTCACTCCTCCAAATGCTTAATTGAATCAATTCTCCACAAAAGTCTCCACCTTCTGTAGCTCTTCCCCAAGGTTCGTAACCCCTCTGTTCCCTTTTTTCCTTTTATGGTATACTCTCATTGGTTACCAGGTTGTGAATTATTATCTCAGAGGACAATATTGTCTTCTTCGTTGCATCCTATGTTTACGCTTTACGGCATCTGAGGGATTGAGCAATGCGTAGGAAGCACTGAGAAGCAGAACAATGGCTGGCCTCGAGCGTGGAAATGTGTACACGAATGGTGTGGTGCCAAATAGGCATCCTGCCGCAATATCCGAAGTAGACGAGTTCTGCCGCAGGCTTGGGGGAAATAAGCCAATTCATAGCATATTGATTGCAAACAATGGAATGGCTGCCGTCAAATTTATACGCAGTGTTAGGAGCTGGGCCTATGAGACATTTGGCTCAGAGAAGGCCATCTTGTTGGTAGCCATGGCTACTCCAGAGGACATGAGAATCAACGCGGAACATATCAGAATGGCCGATCAATTTGTGGAAGTACCCGGTGGCACCAATAACAATAAC
Organism: Leucaena leucocephala; assembly: GCA_037074615.1. Lineage (NCBI taxonomy): Eukaryota > Viridiplantae > Streptophyta > Magnoliopsida > Fabales > Fabaceae > Leucaena > Leucaena leucocephala. The sequence goes on along the minus strand of CM073540.1, from coordinate 2,082,229 downwards.
TATGCCAATGTGCAGCTTATTGTAGAGGTGATCATAGTTGCTTGTGTAGTAATAAATTCTTGTGACATTATATAACTTCTAATGTCGGCTAACTTGTATGCAATATATTTCAAGATGGCCGAGATAACTCATGTTGATGCGGTTTGGCCTGGTTGGGGTCATGCATCAGAAAACCCTGAACTTCCTGAAGCATTGAATGCAAAGGGAATTATATTTCTTGGACCTCCTTCCTTATCTATGGCCGCATTGGGTGATAAAATTGGTTCATCATTGATTGCTCAAGCAGCAGAAGTGCCGACCCTTCCATGGAGTGGTTCTCATGTAACTTTCAATCTTCAGCTTCAGTAATGCCTTTACTAATGGATGTCCCAACTTATAGCTTCATGTTTCTTTTTAAAGGTGAAAGTTCCGTCCGGGAGTAGCTTGGTTACTATTCCTGATGATATTTACCGAGAAGCATGTGTCTATACAACCGAGGAAGCAATAGCAAGTTGTCAAGTTGTTGGTTACCCTGCTATGATCAAGGCATCTTGGGGTGGTGGTGGTAAAGGCATAAGGAAGGTTCGCTTCTTAACAACTTCACAGCATTCATGCCGCTGACATTGAAAACTAATTTTGTCCTATGAGTATATAAATTATTATCTCAATAATTTTGCTAGATGTAATACCTATAAAGCTGAGGAACTTTGTTTCAACCCTTTACTTATTCAACAAACTTTAAAAGTTAACTTCCATGTGGATACTTTAGGTTCATAATGATGATGAGGTCAGGGCACTGTTTAAGCAAGTTCAAGGTGAAGTTCCGGGCTCACCTATATTTATAATGAAGGTGGCATCGCAGGTTAGATAAATTACTGAACTCTGAGATGGATTACCTTGTCTCTTGGGGTCTTGATCATATTCTAATGACATTTTTTGTTTTTAATTAGAGTCGGCATTTAGAAGTCCAATTACTTTGCGATCAGTATGGAAATGTTGCAGCTTTGCATAGCCGTGATTGTAGTGTGCAAAGGAGGCACCAAAAGGTAAGATGATTGTTTTGTACTTTCATTTGGCTCACCAAGTTGCCATGGTGAAGAAATTTTGTCAATGATTTAATCACTCTTTCGTAAATAGATTATCGAGGAGGGACCAATTACTGTGGCTCCTTTGGAGACAGTGAAAAAACTGGAACAGGCAGCTAGAAGATTGGCTAAAAGTGTAAATTATGTAGGGGCTGCTACTGTTGAGTATTTATTCAGTATGGAAACCGGCGAGTTCTATTTTTTAGAGCTGAATCCCAGGCTACAGGTGATGTAATGTTTAGCTTTACTTTTATTAGCTAATCCATTGTCTTATTGAATTTGGTTTCTCATGGATAATAATCATTATGTTAGTTAAAATCAGCTTTTCAAATGGACATGGAAGCATGATATTATTTCAAATAATGCTGAAGATTTTGTAACAATCAAGCCATTTGGGTTTAGCAAAATTACTCACAGAAAATTCTCCTTTATATTATTGGGCATGTTTTGATTGAATGCTTAAAGTAATGCAATGCGGTATGTCTTACTTTATATTATATTATGTCATATTTTTTCAGTTTATTATTTTTTCCTAGTTGCTCAATATTTTTGTTTTGGCCTTTTCTCAACGTGACTGATTATCCTAACCTTGATTCCTGTATAGGTTGAACACCCTGTTACTGAGTGGATAGCAGAGGTGAATCTGCCTGCAGCACAAGTATCTGTTGGGATGGGAATTCCCCTCTGGCAAATTCCTGGTACAAATGACTAATAACTTGTTGCAATGTGTTTTATTTTTTGTTGTTTTCTCAGTGATTTGAACTGTACACTTGCCTTTCACTTTCCTCACCTTAACAGAGATAAGGAGATTCTATGGGGTGGAACATGGTGGAGGATATAATGCTTGGAGGAAAACATCGGTTTTAGCAACGCCTTTTGATTTTGACAAAGCAGAATCTACAAGGCCAAAAGGTCATTGTGTGGCTGTGCGAGTGACTAGTGAGGATCCTGATGATGGGTTTAAGCCCACTAGTGGGAAAGTGCAGGTAAGTTACTAAGTTCTTCAGTGATCTCAAGCATTATTTGATTTCTCCCATAAATTGTATTGAGTTGCAATTATTTGTGCAGGAGCTGAGCTTCAAAAGCAAGCCAAATGTGTGGGCTTACTTCTCTGTCAAGGTAAGTTCCATTGTTTCTTCGAATATGGGTCTGACTTCAAAGCCAAGGGGATTAATTTCTTTTCTTTCTTTTTGTTTCTATGATTGCAGTCTGGGGGAGGAATTCATGAATTCTCAGATTCTCAGTTTGGTAAGTATTAACTATTGATTGATTGAACAACTTGTTATGAGAAATATGCTTAACCCATAAACATGACCCAGGACAATACTAGAGTAAGAGCTAGGAAGTTAAGTTTGATTTGGTGGGTTAGTTGGAGAGTTTTGAACTGAAAAGTATTGAAATATATGCTACTTTCTTATGTATATGAATTACAAGAAGTCCCTTAGAATAAATTATCTCCTATAAGCTTCTAATATCCTTATCTTGTGCCACAGGACATGTTTTTGCATTTGGAGAATCTAGGGCCTTAGCTATTGCAAATATGGTTCTAGGATTGAAGGAGATTCAAATTCGGGGAGAAATTCGCACCAATGTTGACTATACCATTGATCTTCTAAATGTGAGAGACTAATGTTTACAACTTATAGAAAGAGGCTTTAAAATTACAGAAGTTACAATTGTACAATGTTTTGTCTCAGGCTTCAGACTACAGAGAAAACAAAATTCATACAGGATGGCTGGACAGTAGAATTGCGATGAGAGTTAGAGCAGAAAGGCCTCCTTGGTATCTTTCTGTTGTTGGAGGGGCACTTTTTGTAAGCAAACTTATTTTTTCTATAGCTTTACCTTTTTTAAGATTTTATATATTAGAGCGCATGATCTATGTTTTTTCCCCTGGTAATCTCATGATCTATGCCCTCTTGATTGCAGAAAGCTTCTACTAGTAGTGCAGCTTTGGTTTCAGATTATGTTGGCTATCTTGAAAAAGGACAAATTCCTCCTAGGGTACTGTCCTTATTTCAGAGAATCAAATAGTTTATAGCTTCATTTAACTCTTGCTTTATAGGGATACTGACTTTAAGTTGTAATGATCTCAGCACATATCTCTTGTCCATTCACAAGTGTCCTTGAACATTGAAGGAAGCAAATATATGGTATGTATTATTATAGATGTCAATCTAATGGAATATTTTCTGTAGTTTCATTGATTTTTGGAGTCTTGAGCCAGCATAAGTCCTACTCAAAGTTTTGTAATAAACATCTGTTAAAACAATATCTAGATTAACATGTCAAGAGGAGGGCCAGGAAGTTATAGACTGAGAATGAATGAATCAGAGATAGAAGCAGAGATACATACTTTACGTGATGGAGGTTTATTGATGCAGGCAAGTGTCATTCTCCAAACTTCCACAGCCTGTCACTCTGCATTTTCTCTTTTAGTTTATTATTTACACTCATTAATCTTGATAGTGTCATGCTTTTTGAATAATTTAATGTTCTTATGGAAGCTCTAATTACAATTTATTGGTTATAACTTTTAATACGAACTAGCTCCTAATAATTGTATAGTTTTCAATTGAACTCTTGGACTTTTATACTTTGCATTTAAAGGGATAGCTCAATGTGTATCTGACTATGAGGAATAGATTTGACCCCGTCTCCGATAACAAGATGCTTTTGAAGTACATTCGCACTTGTTGTGTACCATAATCATATTAGTGTCTATTCTTCTTAGATGAGTAATCTTTTTCTCCATTTATGATTGCTAAAGTTCTTAACTAATAGCATTCTACTTTTCACAGTTGGATGGGAACAGTCATGTGATATATGCAGAGGAAGAAGCAGCTGGAACTCGCCTGCTAATAGATGGAAGGACTTGCTTGCTTCAGGTGAGATCAGTTCATTTTTATCCTTAGGTTCTACTTTGCATTTTCTTGTGGCTAAGGTGAATTTCTAAACATGTTTTATAAGCAGAATGATCATGATCCATCAAAGTTGGTTGCAGAGACTCCATCCAAGCTTCTAAGATTTTTAGTAACGGATGCTAGTCATATTGATGCTAGCACACCATATGCTGAAGTTGAGGTCATGAAGATGTGTATGCCTCTTCTTTCACCTGCTTCTGGGGTTATTCATTTCAAAATATCTGAAGGACAACCAATGAAGGTATATAGTGTTGTAAATAGAAGTATTAAGTGTTCTAGTCATAACAAATTTTAAGAAGGAATTTTCTTTATAGGCTGGGGAGCTTATAGCAAGGCTTGATCTAGATGATCCTTCAGCAGTACGAAAAGCAGAACCTTTCCATGGGGGATTCCCAGTCCTGGGTTATCCTACTGCAATATCTGATAGAGTTCATCAGAGATGTGCTGCAAGTTTGAATGCAGCACGCATGATTCTAGCTGGCTATGAGCACAAAATTGATGAAGTGAGCTCCATTAACTCTAAATTTTAACAATATTTATAGCTTGTTGTAATTCATCTTTCATGAACTCCTTGCTTGAATTGATATTATTAGTTTTTTATACGGTTGTCTTATTAATGAGTTTGACATCTGTCTCAGGTTGTGCAAGATTTGCTCAATTGCCTTGACAGTCCCGAATTACCTTTTCTTCAATGGCAAGAATGCTTTTCTGTTTTGGCAAATCGTCTTCCAAAAGATCTAAAAAATGAGGTAATGAGACACCCTTCTGGATATCTCCTTGTTTTAACATGAAAACATTAACCTGAGTTAGCCTTGAACTTTGTAATTTGTCAGTTGGAATCGAAATATAAGGAGTTCGAGAGGATATCAAGCTCCCAAAATGTTGATTTTCCTGCCAAATTATTGAAGGGCATTCTTGAAGTGAGTTAAAGATTTGGAATTGCTCATTCTAATTTCCCCCCTTTTAGCATGAATATACTCATAAGGTGTGATTACATTGCAGGCTCACCTTTCCTCCTATCATGACAAAGAAAAAGAATCACAAGAAAGGCTTGTTGAACCTTTAATGAGTCTAGTGAAGTCTTATGAGGGTGGGAGAGAGGGTCATGCTCGAATAATTGTTCAATCCCTTTTTGAAGAGTATCTTACTGTTGAAGAACTAATTAATGATAACATACAGGTAAGTTCGATTAGTGAAGTGCCACTACCAATTATTTGGATAATTTAAGCAGCTATGAAGTTGACCGAGGTATTGGGACTTGAAATGAAAATGCAAATTTGAGATGTTCATATTTTTCATTCCTTCCTTGTATGCCTTCTCCTTGCAAAACTGGTCTTTCTAAGGAATCTTAAAAGAAAAGAAGCAATTCGAAGTGGTATTTGTGTTGAAATACAACAAACTAAATTAGGAAATGATCAAGTAACCTCTGATATAAATAATGTTTTAGTTTTCGTCCAATTATTTTGAATATTCATAACCTTTTCTATCTCCCCACCCCACCTCCTTTCCAGGCTGATGTAATTGAACGACTCCGCCTTCAATATCAGAAAGATCTCTTGAAGGTTGTGGATATAGTACTCTCTCATCAGGTATAAACTCTTACTATATATGCATCTTGAGTACTTCTCTTTCTTGGTGTCTTGTAGACATTAATTTGCATCTACATTAATTTTATTGCTTGGATTGCAGGGAGTGAAGAGTAAAAATAAGTTGATACTGCAACTAATGGAACAACTAGTGTACCCTAACCCTGCTGGCTACTGGGATCAATTGATCCGTTTCTCAGCACTCAACCATACAAATTATTCACAGGTTTGGACAAAGTCATGGGATATGTTGGTCTTACAAAAGAAATTGGTGTGATATGGGTCATAATGTTTCTTACTGAAGGGGAACGAATATCTATCTTCCTGATATAGTTGTTTATGTCATCCTGACACCCTGTTCTTGATGCAGTTAGCTCTTAAGGCAAGTCAACTTCTAGAGCAGACAAAATTGAGTGAACTTCGTACCAACATTGCTAGGAGTCTTTCAGAACTAGAGATGTTCACTGAGGATGGTGAAAATATTGATACTCCCAAGAGGAAGAGTGCCTTTAATGATCGAATGGAGGACATTGTGAGTGCTCCTTTGGCAGTTGAAGACGCCCTTGTGGGTTTGCTTGATCACAGTGATCACACCCTTCAAAGGCGGGTTGTGGAAACTTATGTCCGTAGGTTGTACCAGGTATATAAGTTTTTGTTTTTGCTATTATTTGATGCCTCTTCATCTTTAAATTACCAGGAAACAATATTCTACATTTTTTTAACTTATAGTACCTCTTATCAGCCATATCTCGTAAAAGAGAGTGTTAGGATGCAATGGCACAAGTCTGGTCTTATTGCTTCATGGGAGTTTTTGGAAGAGTATGTTGAAAGGAAGGGCGCAACTGAAGACCAAAAGTTCAATAAAACATTGTCAGAAAATTGTGGTAAGAGGAAATGGGGAGTAATGGTTATAATCAAATCTCTTCAACTCTTTCCTACAATTGTTGATGCTGCATTGAAGGAAGCTACCCATAACTTTCACAAAGCATTTCCTGAAGGTTCTACTGAACCTGTTAATGACTATGGCAATATGATGCATGTAGCATTAGTGGGCATCAACAATCAGATGAGTTTACTACAAGACAGGTACGACATATATGAAACTAATATTCATTTCAACCATAAGTAAATGAATAATTCTTTGATTTTGCTGAAAGACCAACAGTAGTATAGCTTATAGTTTGTTTTGGATTATTAGACCTGCACTTGGTTTTGATCAATCCAGGGATGATAATCTCTGATGTGTTTTTGACAAGTTTCATCTTGGATTCTTTGCAGTGGTGATGAGGATCAAGCTCAAGAAAGGACTAATAAGTTAGCCAAATTGCTAAAAGAGCAAGAATTAGGTTCAGCTATACACGCTGCAGGTGTTGGAGCGATCAGTTGTATTATACAGAGGGATGAAGGGCGAGCCCCAATGAGACACTCCTTTCACTGGTCTGAAGAAAAGATCTGTTATGAGGAGGAGCCTCTATTGCGTCATTTGGAACCTCCCTTATCCGTTTATCTTGAATTGGTTAGTTTCATAACTTTATGGTTTGGAACCTCCCTTAGCCTCTATTTCACTTGTGTGCTTGGTCTTGTAGGAGATATCTGAATTAATTAAGAGGGATTTCAGGAATTAATTAGACAAGATTATGGGAATATGATCTGATTGTATGCATTGATATGATTTGGTTGTACGCATTGATGTGTCCTTGATTCTCTCCATGTATTACGCTCATCCGTTTATGTGTTCAATTGTATATATATGTGTATTCAGCATAGATGAAATATAGAACTGAATTACCTTTGCATATATTGCTCTCTGTAAGTGTTCTGTCACGTATTTTTTCTTCTTTATGGTATCAAAGCCAGGTTCGCAATCAACGATGTCATCCTCCGCCGAAGTGGACTCAGCCGTATCTGAAGGTGGACTGCGTCCCCCAGCCAAGATCGCCGGCGTCGAAGGATCAGCCATCATCATAGTTCCTGAGCGTTTGACCGGTGAAAACTACACGGAGTGGGCCCAGTCCATGTATTTGGCGCTTGACGGGCGTGATAAGCTCGAGCTAGTTCTGACTGAGCCACCGTCCCTCGATGATCTCGTCTCTCGCCGTCGATGGAAGACTGACAATTCCCTAGTGGCATCATGGCTCCTCAATGCTATGATACCCGCAGTCCGTCGCAGTTTTATGTTTCTCCCGACCGCCAAAGAAATCTGGGTAGCTGTGAAGACAGCCTACGGTAAACGTCCGACGGCCTCTCTCGTGTTCGATCTGCGTTCTCGACTCTGGACAACCCGACAAGGGGACCGTCCTCTCAACGCTTATTACCTGGAAAAGACTAATCTTTGGCAGGAGTTGGACCAGTTGAAGCAGAGAATTTGGAGGCACGCTGAAGACGCTTCCGCCTACCGCCAGGATCTTGAAGAAGATAGGTTGTTTGAATTCCTGGTGGGTTTGAATCCCATCTACGATGATCTCCGTGGGCGAATTCTGGGACGACTGCCTCTCCCTTCTGTCGCTGAAGCTTTCGCACTCTTGAGAGATGAGGAGACTCGCAGGCAGGTGATGCTCGTTGACGCCACAGCCTCTCGACCCTCCGTCCGTGAAGTCTCCGCCATGGCTGCTCGTGGTCCAGACCTCAAGCGTGAACGCCCATTCTGTGAGCACTGCCAGAAGTTGGGCCATGTCAAAGAGAAATGCTGGGACCTCCATGGGAAACCAGTGGATTGGAGGCCCAGACAAAGAAAGCACAAAGGGAACATGGCTGAAGCTGTTTCTGATGAAGCCCAACAGTCCGCCACACGTGCCTCCAACGATGTTCATGGATCTATGCATGTCCAGAACACTGTTAAAGCCCAAAACACGCAGGCCCACATTGCTGGTTCCACACACACAGATACATTGCAACTACAAGGCCCAGATCAGTTAGCACTCATCCTCCACCGTCTAAATATGCTTGAAAACCAATCCCGTAAGCAATCCATTGCAACTGTGGCTCAAAGAGGTAACCTTTCTACAGCCCTTACTAGCAGTAGAGGTGAGTATACGGGCCCTCGTTGGATAGTAGATTCTGGTGCATCTGATCACATGACCAACGATGCCTCAATTTTTTCTAAATATACTCCTGCAAAATCACACCTTACAGTAAAAATTGCTGATGCTTCTGATTCCCTAGTAGCTGGTAGTGGTACCGTCCATGTCTCTGCCACCCTGACATTACATAATGTTCTTCATGTGCCACAATTACAATGCAACTTACTATCTGTGAGCCAATTGACAAAGGATGAACGTTGTCGTGCTAATTTTTTCACTACCCACTGTATTTTTCAGGATCTGCTCACGGGGACGACGATTGGTGTTGCTAAAAGACTCGATGGGCTCTATTATCTGGATGACTGTCATAAACCAGTACCTTCTTCATGTAATAAAGTGTCTAGAACTAGTGACTTGGAACTATGGCACAAGAGATTAGGACATCCAAACTTTCAATATATGTGTAAGATGTTTCCTTCACTCTGCTATAATAAACAATCCGAATTTTCTTGTGACTCTTGTGAACTCGCCAAACATCATCGCACTCATTTCCCAATTACTCCATATCGCCCGTCTAAACCTTTTTCGATTATTCATAGCGATCTGTGGGGACCATCTAAAGTCGCCAATCGTAACCAAGCCAAATGGTTCATGACCTTCATTGATGATCATACCCGTGTCAGTTGGGTCTTTCTCCTCAAAGATAAAACTGAAGTGTACCAAACCTTTGTTGACTTCTACCAAATGGTACTTACCCAATTTGATACACATATCCAGATCCTCCATACTGACAATGGCACTGAGTATTTTAACCACCAACTGTCCAATTTTCTAAAAGAACACGGCATCACCCATAAAAGCTCGTGTCCCTACAGCCCCCAACAAAATGGGATTGCTGAACGGAAAAATAGGCACATTCTAGAGACTGCTAGAGCTCTTCTTTTTAGTAGTCACGTCCCTAGTTTCTATTGGACTGATGCTATCCTTATGGCCACTTTCCTAATTAACCGCATGCCATGTAAACCCCTATCATTCCAAACTCCTCTCCAGGTCCTCCAAAATCATTTTCACCAACCTTACCTGGAAAACACCCTTCCTCTCAGAGTCTTCGGGTGCACTGCCTTTGTTCATCTCCACCATGCCTCCAAACTTGATCCGAAAGCTGTCAAATGCATTTTTCTCGGCCCTGCAAGTACCCAAAAGGGGTACAAATGTTTTGACCCCTTGGCCAAACGTCTGTATGTCACTTGTGACACCACTTTTCATGAGACCATACCCTTCTACCCCTCCTCTTCGGCTCAGGGGGAGTCCTGGAGTGATCCTCAGACATATCACACTGAACCTGAACCCCAACCTCTATGCCTCTACCTTGAACCTGACCACATCTATACCTTTGACAATCCAACACAAGAGAAACCTGAGGGAGTCGAAGGACAAACTAGTTCAGGGGGAGAAACCAATAAGTGGGGACAAGTGTACAACCGAAGGAACACGACAGGTAATACCCCTCAAGCCAATGACGCACACCAAGAGTCTGAACCAGGTGCAGGTTCTGAACAAACTCAAGTCCAAAATGATGATCTTGAACTTCCAATAGCTGTCAGAAAACCACAAAGAGTCAGGCATCCCATAGAAAGGTTTGTTTCTTACCAGGCCTTAGCATCTAAACATCATACATTTATCTCTCACCTTGACCAACTTAGAATACCAGAGAATATTCAAGAAGCTTTAGCAAGTCCTGAATGGAGACAAGCAGTCATGGAAGAGATGAAGGCACTGGAAAGCAATGAAACGTGGGAAGTAGCTGAGTTACCAAAAGGCAAGAAAGCAGTTGGTTGTAAATGGGTATTTACCCCAAAATATCTCGCAGATGGAAGCCTTGAAAAATATAAAGCACGACTGGTGGCCAAGGGTTTTACCCAAGTCTACGGTATGGATTACACTGAGACGTTTGCACCAGTGGCAAAATTGAACACCATCAGGATTCTACTATCGCTTGCTGCTAATTTGGACTGGCCCCTACATCAGATGGACGTCAAGAATGCATTCTTAAATGGAGAGTTGAAGGAAGAGGTCTATATGAAGATGCCTCCCGGATTTCCTGGAAAGAAGGAAGGACAAGTATGCAAGTTGAAGAAGTCACTATATGGATTGAAACAGTCTCCTCGAGCTTGGTTTGAAAGATTCACTCGAGTATTGAAAGAGCAAGGCTACATACAAGGACAAAGTGATCACACTATGTTCTTCAAACATAACAATGGAAAACTGACTGTATTAGCAGTGTATGTAGATGACATCATCCTCACAGGTGACAATCCAATGGAGATTGATAGAATTAAAAAGGCCCTTAACAAGGAATTCCAAGTGAAAGATTTGGGAAAAATGAAATACTTCTTAGGCATGGAAGTGGCCAGGTCTGCAAAAGGAATCAATATCTCGCAGAAAAAATACATACTGGATCTCCTAAAGGAAACAGGTATGCTGGGATGTAGACCTAGCGATACTCCTATCAGGGTTGACAAGATTAGAGATGATGAAGATCTGGGAAAGGAGGTAGATATGGGAAGATATCAGCGTATGGTAGGAAAACTGATTTACCTATCACACACAAGGCCAGATATTGCCTATGCTGTCAGTGTTGTAAGTCAACACTCTCATAACCCCAGACAGAAACATCTAAATGAAGTTTACAGAATTCTCCGATATCTGAAAGGCTCACCTGGCCTAGGTCTCCTATTCAAAAAATCCGATAAAAGAAATGTGGAAGTACTCACGGATGCTGATTGGGCAGGTGATCAAGACGATAGAAGATCAACCTCGGGCTATGTTACCTACGTATGGGGGAACTTAGTTACATGGCGTAGTAAAAAACAAAGCGTAGTTGCTAGAAGTAGTGCCGAAGCTGAATTCAGAGCCATAGCTCTAGGAATATGTGAAGGCCTCTGGGTAAAACGGGTACTAGAAGAATTGGGGATGCTAACAGAATTACCTATCAGGCTACACTCAGACAACATGGCAGCGATCAGTATGTCACACAATCCAGTTCAGCATGACAGAACAAAACATGTGGAGATAGATAGACACTTCATAAGAGAAAAGATTGATGCTGGGACGATTGAACTAAAATATATTCGCTCCAAAGAACAGACAGCAGATGTGCTCACAAAGGGATTGACTCGTGATAAATTTGAATATCTAATCCGCAAGTTGGACATGATCAATATCTATGCTCCAACTTGAGGGGGAGTGTAGGAGATATCTGAATTAATTAAGAGGGATTTCAGGAATTAATTAGACAAGATTATGGGAATATGATCTGATTGTATGCATTGATATGATTTGGTTGTACGCATTGATGTGTCCTTGATTCTCTCCATGTATTACGCTCATCCGTTTATGTGTTCAATTGTATATATATGTGTATTCAGCATAGATGAAATATAGAACTGAATTACCTTTGCATATATTGCTCTCTGTAAGTGTTCTGTCACGTATTTTTTCTTCTTTAGGTCTTAAGGTCATTAACATGTATCTGGTTACAGGACAAGCTTAAAGGCTATGAGAATATAAAGTATACCCCATCACGAGATCGTCAATGGCATTTGTACACAGTTGTAGATCCTAAGCCACAATCATTTCAAAGAACGTTTCTTCGAACGCTGGTGAGACAACCAACTGCAAATGAAGGGCTCTCAGGTCAAGGGCTAGATATTGAAACATTGCATACTCAAAAGGTTATGTCTCTAACTTCAAGGAGCATTTTGAGATCCTTGATGGCTGCAATGGAGGAATTGGAACTTAATGCACACAATACCACTGTCAGATCCGAACATGCTCATATGTACCTATATGTCATACGAGAGCAACAAATAGATGATATTCTACATTATTCCAGGTAATTATGGATACGTTTTGTCCTACCTATTCTTCCAACATATGGAAAAAACTTTTTGACTCCCAAATTTTGAATGTTGTTTCCAGGAGGGTTAACTTGGATGTTGGACAAGAAGAAGCAGAAATTGAGTCAATCTTGAAAGAATTGGCACATGAGATCCATTCATCTATAGGCGTAAGAATGCATAGATTAGGGGTTGCAGAGTGGGAAGTTAAGCTCTGCATGGCATCCTCTGGACAAGCAAACGGTGCTTGGAGGGTCATTGTAACAAATGTTACTGGTCATACTTGTACTATACATGTAAGTACTTACTCATTTCAAAAAAAAAAAAAAAAAAGAGCAGAGAAGAGAAGGAAAAAAATTCAAGGAGAGGTTCCACATGCCGCCATTTTTTATTCATATTCATTGATAGTTAAAGGCTCCATTTGGAAAACATACTAGGTGTAGGTCCTTCCTCATCTCAGAAGTATAAAAAGTTAGCATATATAAGATAAACCTAGCACAATTCTAATTACATGCCTAAAAAAGAAGCTAAACTAGTAATAAATGTTTTCTATTTTTTAATATAGATATCTTGATTGGCATATTACTTTTGGTTTTAGAATAATTATAAACAAAGATGGATGGTCCATAAATCATGATTGACAATTTATATATTTTCAGATATACAGAGAAATGGAGGAGAAAAGCACTCATAAAGTTGTATACAGATCAATCACCGGAAAAGGTCCTCTGCATAATGAACCAGTGAATGAAAACTATCAACCCTTAGGAATCATTGATCGAAAACGTCTCTTAGCAAGGAAGAACAACACCACATACTGCTATGATTTTCCACTGGTCAGTGCTCTTTTTTTTTTTTTAAAAAAAAAAAGTTTATAAATTGGTTTAAAATGGTATCTTTATGTGTTTCCCCCTCGGAAAGCCAAGCTGTTCTCTGAGGAGATATGTTACTTGCAGGCATTTGAAACAGGCTTGGAATATTCATGGGCAATCCAACACCAAGGATTTCAGAAAGCTAGAGATAAAGTTCTTTTAAAAGCAACAGAGCTTAAATTGGTTGCTAAAGAAGGTAGTTGGGGTACTACGCTAGTTCCTGTGGAGCATCCCCCTGGCCTTAATGATGTCGGTATGGTAGCCTGGTTTATGGAAATGTGCACCCCCGAGTTTCCATCTGGAAGGACAATACTGGTTGTGGCAAATGATGTAACCTTCAAGGCCGGATCTTTCGGCCCAAGAGAGGATACATTCTTCCATGCTGTAACTGATCTTGCGTGTGCAAAAAAACTACCTTTAATTTACCTAGCAGCAAATTCCGGTGCTCGTTTAGGTGTGGCTGAGGAAGTTAAAGCTTGTTTCAAAGTTGGTTGGTCCGATGAATCTAATCCTGAGCATGGTTTTCAATATGTATATTTGACACCGGAAGATTATGCTCGGATTGGATCATCGGTGATAGCACATGAGCTAAAGCTAGAAACTGGAGAAACCCAATGGGTTATAGATACCATTGTTGGAAAAGAGGATGGTTTAGGGGTTGAAAACTTGAGTGGCAGTGGGGCCATTTCTAGTGCCTATTCTAAGGCATACAAAGAAACTTTTACCTTAACATATGTGACTGGGAGGACCGTGGGAATAGGGGCTTATCTTGCCAGACTTGGCATGAGATGCATTCAGAGGCTTGATCAGCCTATAATTCTTACTGGTTTTTCTGCATTAAACAAACTTCTTGGTCGGGAAGTATACAGCTCTCACATGCAGCTAGGTGGACCCAAAATCATGGCAACAAATGGAGTTGTCCATCTCACTGTGTCTGATGATCTTGAAGGTATTTCTGCCATTTTGAAGTGGCTTAGCTATATTCCTTCTCATGTAGGTGGTGCTCTACCCATTGTTCAACCCATAGATCCACCAGAAAGGTCTGTGGATTATTTCCCTGAAAATTCATGTGATCCTCGGGCTGCCATCCGTGGGACTCTGGGCAGTGAGGGAAGATGGCTAGGGGGTATATTTGACAAGGATAGCTTTGTGGAGACACTAGCTGGATGGGCAAAGACGGTGATTACAGGAAGAGCAAGACTTGGAGGAATCCCTGTGGGAATTGTTGCTGTTGAAACACAAACAATGATGCAAGTAATCCCAGCCGATCCAGGGCAACTTGATTCTCATGAACGAGTGGTTCCTCAAGCAGGGCAAGTATGGTTCCCTGATTCTGCAACTAAGACAGCTCAAGCAATATTGGATTTCAACAGAGAGGAGCTCCCCCTGTTCATTCTTGCTAATTGGAGAGGGTTTTCTGGTGGGCAGAGGGACCTTTTTGAAGGAATTCTTCAAGCTGGATCAACCATTGTGGAGAACCTTAGAACATACAAGCAACCCATATTTGTATATCTCCCAATGATGGGTGAACTCCGCGGTGGGGCATGGGTTGTTGTGGACAGTAAAATCAATTCGAACCACATTGAGATGTATGCTGATCAAACGGCTAAGGGCAATGTCTTGGAGCCAGAAGGGATGGTTGAGATCAAATTCAGGACTAAGGAATTGTTGGAGTGCATGGGTAGACTTGATCAACAACTGATTAATTTGAAGGCAAAACTTCAGGATGCTAAGAGTAGCAAGGCCCTTGCGGGCATTGAATCCTTACAGCAGCAAATCAACTCCCGTGAGAAGCAACTTTTGCCAGTGTACACACAGATAGCTACGAAATTTGCTGAATTACATGACACTTCCTTACGAATGGCCGCCAAGGGTGTAATAAGAGAAGTCCTGGATTGGAGCAAGTCCCGTTCTTTCTTCTATCGGAGGTTACGTAGGAGAATTGGAGAACATTTACTGATCAACAGTGTGAGAGATGCAGCTGGTGATCATCTGTCACATGAATCTGCAATGGGCTTGATTAAAAATTGGTATCTGAATTCTAATATATCCAAGGGCGAAGATGCTTGGTTGGACGATGAAAGTTTCTTTAGATGGAAGAATGAACCTGGAAATTACGAGGATAAACTAAAGGAATTACACGTCCAGAAGCTGTTGCTTCAGTTGACAAGTATTGGTGACTCGGTTTTGGAGCTGCAAATGTTACCTCAAGGATTTTCTGCACTTTTAAGCAAGGTACTAACGTTAATTATTATCTCAAGTCTTTTCTAATTTGCAGTTTGTTTCTTATCTCCTGAAACATGTTATTTTTGTTTTGAATGTGTTGTAGTTGGAGCCACCGAGACGAGAGAAGCTGATTGAAGAACTTCGCAAGGTGATTAATTAGAAGTTTATATGCTCCTCGAGCGGCTAAAGAAATTCCTGCAAGTTGCCGTATAAGTGCTGTAACATTTTTTTAGCCAGTTGTTTGAATATCCCATGGCTAAGCTTTGTATCAACATAAAACAGCAATATTTCCAGTTTCTCGTTGCTTGATTGAGTGTAAATCATATTTTATCGGTGGACATGCCGATTATGCAAGCAGGAAGATGAATCAGAGAGTATATGAATTGAATATATTATTGCTTGCTTCACTTTCGTCTATTCTGTACTGTTACATATATACACTTACGGGAATCCCAGTCAAGGCGGGATTTATGGGCATCAAATCAGAAAGAAAATAAATACATGATAATGATATGATCCTAACGATATGATCCTACAATTCCTCCTCTGTCAATCCCGGGGATCTCTCTCTGTTTTTATGTCAATATCTCCTACACTCCCCCTCAAGTTGGAGCATAGATATTGATCATGTCCAACTTGCCAATAAGATATTCGAACTTATCGCGTGTTAATCCCTTCGTAAGTACATCTGCCGTTTGATCCTTGGAAGGAATATACTGGAGATTAATTATTCCTGCATCGATCTTTTTCCTAATGAAATGTCTGTCTATCTCCACATGTTTTGTTCTGTCATGTTGGATAGGGTTATGGGACATATTTATAGCTGCCATATTATCTGAGTACAACCTGATTGGTAATTCTGCCAACATTTTCAGTTCTTCCAGTACTCTCTTTACCCATAGACTTTCACAGATTCCAAGAGCTATAGCTCTAAACTCAGCTTCAGCACTACTTCTGGCAACTACATTCTGTTTTTTACTTCGCCAGGTGACTAGATTTCCCCAAACATAGGTAACATAACCTGAGGTAGACTTCCTATCATCCTTATCACCTGCCCAGTCTGCATCTGTTAGCATTTCTACACTTCGTTTGGCTGATTTTTTGAAGAGAAGGCCTAACCCAGGAGAACCTTTCAAATACCTGAGGATACGATAGACTTCATTCAAATGCTTTTGTTTGGGATCATGTGAATGCTGACTTACCACACTGACAGCATATGCAATGTCTGGTCGGGTGTGTGACAGGTAGATGAGCTTCCCCACCATGCGCTGATATCTTCCTTTATCGACAGATTTTCCTAGGTCCTCAGTCTCAATGATCTTTTCAGCCCGTATAGGAGTGTCACTTGGTCTACAGCCAAGCATACCTGTTTCCTTGAGAAGATCCAAAACATACTTCTTTTGAGAGATGTTGATTCCCTTGGCTGATCTAGCAATCTCCATTCCCAGGAAGTACTTCATTTCTCCGAGATCTTTAACTTGAAATTCCTTGTTCAGTGCCTTTTTGACTCGGTCAATTTTAGTTGGATTGTCTCCTGTGAGGACGATATCATCCACATATACTGCCAATACCACTATTCCTCTATTTAGGTGTCGGAAGAATAGGGTGTGATCACTTTGGCCTTGCATATATCCTTCGTCTTTCAGTACCTTAGCAAATCTTTCAAACCATGCTCGGGGGGATTGCTTTAAGCCGTAGAGGGACTTCTTCAACTTGCATACTTGCTGTGTTCTTTTCGCGGGAAATCCTGGAGGCATTTTCATGTAGACTTCCTCCTTCAATTCTCCATTTAGGAATGCGTTCTTGACATCCATCTGGTGAAGCGGCCAGTCCAAGTTGGCAGCAATAGAAAAAAGGATTTTAATGGTGTTCAGTTTGGCCACTGGGGCAAATGTCTCAGTATAATCTGTTCCATAGACTTGGGTGAAGCCCTTTGCTACTAATCGAGCTTTATACTTGTTAAGACTGCCATCTACACAATATTTAGGAGTGAAAACCCATTTGCAACCTACTGCCTTTTTGCCTTTTGGTAGATCAATCACTTCCCATGTATTGTTTCTCTCCAGTGCCTCCATTTCTTCCATCACTGCCTTTCTCCACTCTGGAGTATTAAGAGCTTCATCTATGCTTTGGGGTATCCTGACCTGATCAAGATGAGAGGTAAACGCTCGATGTTCTGATGACAAAGCATGATAGGAAACAAACCTTTCTATAGGATGTCTGGTGCAGGATCTTGGTTGTTTCCTTATTGCTATTGGAAGATCAAGATCATCCTCATGCATCTCATGGTTAGGACCTGCTTCTGGGTCCGATTCTTGGGATTGATCAGTTGCTTGAGGCGTATTACCTGTCATGTCCTTGTTTCTGCGGATATAGGTTTGTCCCCACCTCCTATTAATGTCTCCCCCTGAACTAGTATGTTCCTCATGTTCCTTAGGCACCTCATCTATTGTTTCCTCAAAGGGATAGAGTTGATCTGGTTCATATATGGGTTCGGTGTCTGATGGGATAGCCTGAGGTTCACTCCAAATCCCCTCCGGAACTAAGGAAGAGGTATAAAGAGGTACTTTTCATGAAAAATGGCATCACGGGTGACATAAAGGCATTTGGAAACTGGGTCATAACATTTGTACCCCTTTTGAGTCCTTGCAGGCCCCAAATAAACACACTTGACTGCTTTGGGCTCGAGTTTTTGGGTATGGTGTAAGTGGACAAAGGTGGTGCATCCAAAAACTCGTAAAGGTAAGGTATTTTCAAGGTGAGGTAGGTTAAAGTGTTTGTGAAGCACCTGGAGAGGGGTTTGGAAGGATAGAGGTTTGCATGGCATTCGATTAATAAGGAAAGTAGCAGTGAGAATAGCATCATCCCAATGATAGGTGGGAACATTGGCACTAAAGAGAAGAGCCCGAGCAGTTTCCACCAAATGTCTATTTTTCCTTTCAGCAATCCCATTTTGTTGTGGGCTATAAGGACATGAGCTCTTATGGGTAATGCCATGCTGTTGAAGGAATGTGGATAACTGGTGATTACAATATTCAGTACCATTGTCGGTGTGAAGGGTTTGGATTTTTGTGTCAAACTGGGTTAAGATCATATTATAGAAATTAATGAACGTTTGGTATATTGCAGTTTTATCCTTGAGAAGAAAGACCCAACTGACACGAGTATGGTCATCAATGAAAGTTATGAACCATTTCGAGTGAGTACGATTTTTGACACGTGATGGACCCCATAGATCACTATGAACAAGAGAAAAGGGCTTGGAAGGGTGGTAAGGCACACTGGGAAAGGTAGTACGGTGATGCTTTGCTAGTTCACATGATTCACAATAAAATTCAGAATTTTTATTAAGACCAAGAGAAGGAAACATCTTACACATGTAGCGAAGGTTAGGATGTCCTAGTCTTTTGTGCCATAACTCCATTTCACTAGTTTTAGGGAGAGACACTTTATTACAAACATAAGACGTTGAACTTTGACAGTCATCCAGGTAATAGAGTCCATCAAGTTCCTTAGCAATACCAATCATCGTCCCCGTGAGCAGATCCTGAAAAACACAATATGTAGCAAAGAAGTCAGTATGGCAGCGTTCACGTTGATTTAATTTGCTCACAGATAATAAGTTACACTTCAGCTTTCGAACATGGAGGACATCATGAAGTGTAAGTGTATTCGAAACCTTAATAGTTCCACTTCCAGCTACTCGAGAGTTGGAGGCATCGGCAATTTTAACTGTTAGATGTGATGTGGCAGGAGTATAGTTTGAGAATAAAGAAATATCATCAGTCATATGGTCTGATGCACCTGAATCGACTATTCAATAGGGACCTGTATTCTTACCCTTAATAGTAGTCAGTGCCTTAAAAAAGTTACCTCTTTGGACCACACTAGCCACGGGTTTGCGTGTTTGACTCTCCAGGGCATTGAGACGCTCTAAAATTGTGGTCAATTGATCTGCAGCGGAATTTGGGCCAGTGATTAATGGGCCTGCAGTACCAGCTTTGTGATGAACTTTATTTGGGCTTTGAGAAGGCGCATGATCCGCATGACTAGGCTGCATCTCTTCTGGACCTTCGGTTTCAGCGACGTGGCTCTTAGGTCTGCGGTGCTTGGGCTTCCAGTCATGTGGGCGTCCATGGAGATCCCAGCATCGTTCTCGCGTATGGCCCAATTTGTTGCAGTGAGTGCACTTGGGTCGCTCCTTCCTGGAACCAGCGTCGGGTGTGTGAACGGCAAGTGCTGAAGCTTCTGTCGTCGACGAGTGATTTCCATGGTTGGGTAGCATGACTTGCCGACGAGATTCTTCGTCGCGCAGGTAGGAGAAGGCTTCCGACACAGATGGAAGGGGAATACGGCTGAGGAGACGTCCACGGGCGTCATCGTACGCTGAGTCGAGTCCCACCAGAAATTCAAAAAGGCGTTCTTCATTCACGGCCCGTTGATATTCAGCGGCATCTTCACCATTCTTCCAGACTCGTCTTGAAGCAGATCGATTTCCTGCCACAGCGCCGTTTTTTCAAGATAGTAGGCGTTCAGAGGTCTGGCTCCCTGTTTCACGGTCCAGAGATGAGTGCGGAGATCAAACAACAGGGAAGCATTCGGACGCTTTCCATATGCTTCCTTCACTGCCAACCAGATGGACTTCGCAGAAGTTAAGAACATGAAGCTTCTTCGGACATCTGGAAGCATGGAATTCAGAAGCCAGGCGGCGACGATAGCGTTCTCTGATTTCCATCGCCTTCGGGAACTGTCGTCGTCGAGGGGTGGCTGGTCGCTATGAATCAGGTCAAGTCGATCGCGACCATCCAGTGCAAGAAGCATCAATTGACTCCAATCCAAGTAGTTTTCGCTGGTGAGACGCTCTGGCACGATGACAATGGCAGAGTTTTCAAAACCAGCAGACCTGGAAGCGACTGGGCGTGATCCTCCACCGGACACACTGTGCTCTGATACCATATCGGTGGACATGCCGATTATGCAAGCAGGAAGATGAATCAGGGAGAATCAGAGAGTATATGAATTGAATATATTATTGCTTGCTTCACTTTCGTCTATTCTGTACTGTTACATATATACACTTACGGGAATCCCAGTCAAGGCGGGATTTATGGGCATCAAATCAGAAAGAAAATAAATACATGATAATGATATGATCCTAACGATATGATCCTACAATTCCTCCTCTGTCAATCCCGGGGATCTCTCTCTGTTTTTATGTCAATATCTCCTACATATTTATATGTAATTTCTGAAATTTTAAGTAAAGGGTAAGTGTGTGCTTTTCACTCTGCCAATCCACAAGCAAGGGATGGATAATGACCCATTTTAGCAGATTCATTTTGGTGTATGCCTTAATCGATCATATGATCCTCTTCAACCGTGCTCTAAGAAAAACAATTAAGATCGATATCATATAAGTTGTTCACATTTATTTAGACTCAATTATAGATATATCATGATACATATTACTAGAACATAAATCCAAAAAGGGTCCCGATAAGCAAATTTCAACATGGCTTACCGTTTATAAAAGTAACATACAACAAAAATTAGCACACTGCTATATATATAACATCATATTTGATTTTGACCCAAAAGAAACTACATGATATAAAAAATTAGCAACAGACTGATAAATCTGTTCCGCAAGAAACAAAATAGACTCTGGCTAAAAGGAATTACGTAATATGAAGCGCAAAACGAGCGTGGAACCTCCTCGTCCATTTTGAGGTTGTGGAGCCAATTTGTGGTATGACTTGAAAAGGCAACTAATGCAAACACAAAGTGATGTGTTGGAGTCAATTATATTACTTCATCTTACGCTTCATTTTCTCCTTCTTTTCCTTTTCTTTTCTCTTCATGTCCTGTCGTTTCTTCTTTTCCTTCTCTTGTCTCATTTTCATCTCCTCTTGTGCCCGTCTCTTTTTCTCCTTTTCCTTTTGTTCTCTTCTCTTTCTCTCCTCCTCCTCCTCTTCCTTCCTCTGCAATTCCTCTCTCTTTCTTTTCTCTTTCTCTTTGGCTTTCCTCTCCTTTTCCTTTAGCTCTGCCTTTTTCCTTCTCTCTTTCTCCCTCAACTCTTGTCTAGTGAGCTCCTTTCCAATTTTGAAGCACATATTGGCAGAGAAATATGCAACTCAAATTTTCTGTCCTCAAAACGACATATTTATGGGTGTGTGTAGAGAGAGAGAGAGAGAGAGTATTTCCACCCCATGCAGTTATCTTTTGCATGGTTGCAAACTTGCAATGCTCTGGTTCAAGTTTTCTGTCGTCTCATTGCACGAGTTTTAGATAGCCGTCCAATGGCCTGCAAGATTGGCCTTTCCAATGTCGTGGGTCTGATGAAAAATAATGTTTTACCGCCTATATTAAGTCCCTTAATATTCCTACCACTCGTTCTTCCTTTTAAACTAATCCATATCATAATAACCCAAATTTATAATGCATTAGATAACAACTTCCAGTTTGATCATAGTCAACGAATGCATCGTAACATTTTAAAATAAGGAAAGGATTATTAATTCATGTACATATATATACAAGAGAAAAACTCTAATAAATTACATTTTTTACAAATCATAAATAATATGTCTCATTTTTTTAGATTTCATATATAATATACGGGACCTACATAATTCCAAAATAAAATATTCATTAATATTATTTTTACTATATCATTTTAAAATATAATGGATGGTACTTTTATTTTCTTCGCTTTCAATTATTGATGTGATTTTCTTGTATTAAATGATTAACAGTTAATTTGTCTAGGAGAGCCCAAGTCTGATTTTTACCAAGTTTATTAAGTTATTTAAATATCACTTCTATACCAACAAAATTTAGTATAAACGATAGATGACTAAGTTATTTAAATATGATATTTTAAGATTGAATTAAACGTTATATATAGAAAAAAGTTTTCTTAAGAGAAGGAAAATTATATTTCGGTGATATTTATATCTCAAGAGAATTAGTCTCTAAACTATCGGTTAGAGGATACCACTTGATTTTTAAAAAAACACTTTTATACAAATTATAGATTTTAAAACTTTGAGAAAATACTAATTATTTTTTCAACAAATCAAAGTGCATACCATTAAATTCATTTTTTAAGTCATTATATATTTTTTTTTAAAAAAAACTTTCCATTTATATCAACCAATAACTTTTAGTTTACCAAACTATTCTTTTTAAAAGATGTATCCAAATATAAATTTCGATAGAATAACTAACTCACTTTTAATGAAAGAATTTTCTGTCAATTAACTGTTGACGGTGCGTATGGTTCTTTGCAACTTCGTTCATCCAAAGCCCCAAAAGAAAACGGGAAAAAAAATTCCCCAACAACTGACGCACAAATTACAGCTACGAATACGAGACGAAAGGGTAAAAGAAGACATTGTTTTGATCTTGGCGGGTACGAGAAAGAAACAGGAGATGCCCAATTTCCCACTTCCCCTCGTGAATTTAAGGGTTCCTCAAAAATAGTTATGATCGTGTCATAAGAACAAGGTTTGAACTCACATGTTAGAATTTTTAAAATATAGATACATATTTTTTTTATCAAAATAGTTTAAGTTAATTTAATAAGACTTATTTCCTTAACATTATATACTTTTTAATCATTTCTTCGATTATGTGAGACTCTAAACTGTTCACTATCACATAGGGGTAGGTTCACGTATTGGAGTGCCCAGTAGGCGCACCCTCTTCTCTCTAGAATTATCAGTCTTAGTTACATTTTAATGGATGAGGATCGATCAGAGACAAGGCCAGTTTCAGCAGCGTTCCCTTTCTCCCGGTGGCCACCTCATCATAAGTCGGAGAGAGTGTTCAAGCTAGGCTCCTCAGCCACCTTCACCTTGGAACAACAGAATGAAACAGCATCTGCAACTGTCACAAAGATCTTGTCCTCCCCTATCTTATACACAAATTTGGATCTTTGGAGCTTCTCTATCACCACCGCTCCTGGGTTTGATAGCACGAGCTGCGTATACAACCCAATAATTAACTCTCTTGCTTAGTTCATCTCATCGGTCTTTGATTGTTTTCAAGCAATGGTACGTGCATGCGTTAATGCAACTTTGTTTACCTGAACATCTCTCTTCTCAAGATTTCTCTGTAACTCTTCAAAGGCATGGATGCCACTTGTATCTATGTCGGTGACGGCTACACCAAACACATTAACACCGCCTTTTCAAACAAATGATCCGGAAAAGTGAGACTAAATCAAAGGAAAAAATAAAAAACCACTCACGTGACATTTCGACTACCAAAAATTGGATTCTTGTTCGGTACTCTTTTATACTTTTCTCTTCCTCATCCATTAGCCATCTCAGTATCCTGTAAACAATACATATAAACTTGGGAATCAGAAAAAGTTTTCTGCATTATCATACTAAAATCCTCATGTAGAGATCGAGTTCATCGAGAAATATATCGAAACACCGCTCCACAAAACCTAAGCATACAAATTAAACCTTCAAAAACTGAAGGGTCAACCAGTTACGCACTCTTCTGTCTATTTAACCGATTCTTTGATCAATTCATTCTTCTTTACCTTTCTTTAACATAATCGGAGTTGGAAAAATATATGGCAGAATCAACTCTGACAATCAAAACTCCAGAAACCTTCGTAGCCTCTGGGTATTGTTGGATATTTCGATAGACGGTTGTCCCGGGAATGTTTCCTAGAATGGCAGTCCGTGGCCTTGTGACTTGGAGTAAGATTTTAGCAAAGGATATACAAACCTGTGGCAACGTCACTGTATCAAAAAACCTACTTATTAAGTAAAAGCAGTCAAAACTACTTTTGACATTGATGATGGAGTCTTAGCTTTCTTACGGCAATCAGAAGTCCTATCTCAACCGAGCAAAAAACAACACCAAAAAAAGCTCCCATGCAAGCAACGAAATCAAATTTATCAATCTTCCATATTAAAACTGCTGCCTTGATGTCCACAAGGTTGATAACAGCTGATACGATGATGGCAGAAAGAATGGCGTTTGGTGTGTACTTGAAAAGAGGGGTGATGAATTTCAGGGTTAAAAACACGACAAAGGACATCACAACATTAGAAATCGAAGTTTGGCAACCAGCCATGTAATTTACCGCTGACCGAGAGAAAGAACCTGAAAGTATGAATAAGATAGATTAGGGGATCCCACTTCATGCACAATTTTCATGAACAATTAAATAAATATCCGCTACTCTAATACATCGGGCACTTTTAACCCCGGCTTCTCTTTATTTCCCATTAAGCACTAAACTCAAATAGTTCGTAAAAATTTGTGGCAGAGCTTACCTGTTGCCACATAGCAAGAAGTCATTGAACCGACAACATTCATAGCTCCTAAAGCCACCATTTCCTTGTTTCCATCTATCTGATAATCCTTCATGGAAGCAAATGTTCTCCCAATTGCTGTGGCTTCCTGAGAAAAAAATTATTAGAATGGTTTAACATCTTAAGCACAAGTAGAAGACCAAATAATCTTCAAAAACCAAGTATTGCGTGTCGAGAATCAAGTTTCACTTACCGTCAACGCTATCATACCAGCCACGATGCCGATTCTGAAACCTTTTCGTAGGTAATCACCAGTAAAGTATATTTCATGAACAGATGAAGGATTGATCCCTTGTTCTATGTGTCTCACCTTCACATATTATCAAAGAAATAAAACATTACCATTGCTGCAATTCGCGTAAAAATATTTCTACTAGTGATACTTATCAACCATATAATTATGATTATAAACTGCGGTATTTAGGAAGAGGAACACTAAACATATAGATATGCAGACACTTACAATTTCAACACCTTGCTTGTCTGCATGAGTTAAATAGACCAGAGAAGTGGACAACACAATAGATATCAATGGGGCAATTGCTGGGATCCAGAACAATTTCTTGGCCTTCTTTCCCTAATCCCCGTATTAGGAGATAATGAGAAATCAATCAAGACCCAAATGACCTAATTATTAATGAATAATAGAAGCGTAAAAGAAACATGTTTCTTACAATATATTTAGTAAATAAAAGGAAAGCTAAAAAGATTCCTCCAATGCAAATAGTCTGCCAGTTCCACTGCAAGAAATGACATAGAGATCATTATTTATGTTATGCACATATAAGAGCAACTTTTAGAAGGGAAATCTTCAGGTTAGGGCAACTGATTATTGTTAGTGTGCGAAATAAACAATAGCGAGAAAATGAGAATCCATACTCCGTGAAGTGCTGATGAGAATACTGAATTCATCACAGAGACAATATCAGTTTTCTTGGTGAATTTCTTAATGCCAAGAAAACCCTTAAGCTGTTGAAGGGAAATTGTGATGGCAGCTCCCCCCATGAAACCAACAATAGCAGCATGGGAAAGGAAGTCAATTAAGAAACCTAACCTGATAAAAAATCCAACCCAACCGTATAAGATTCAACCCCAAAATACATGTTCCATTTCATCATCATTATGTGATGGTGTCATACCTGAAAACCCCAAGAGAAGCCTGGCTGATCCCTGCAAAAAAAGTGGCAGTAAAAGCAAGGCGCCGATATTCGGCTGCATTTGTCACAGGATCAATCTCATTCTGAAGCGAGCTCCCCAGCAAGAGAGAAACCACAGCTACTGGTCCTATCGCAATATCACGGGAACTACCCATGACAGCATAAACAAGAGGTGGAACAAAGCTGGAGTCTGTGAACAAAAAGGAAAGCAAAACCCTGAATCCAACATCTAATGGAAAAATGTAGGCAACTTGAGCTGTTGATGAGAAAAAAGAATCTTACACAAGCCATATTGTGGACTTAAATTCGCAAGTTTTGCGTATCCGATATCCTGTTAGTGAAGCCAAGTTTAATTATGACTAAACATAACCTTATCGAACGGGGCTAATATTCTGTTCATTAAAAGCCATGAATCAACATGTTCAAAGCCTCTACCTGAGGGATGCAGAGACTTGCAATGGTTAGACCAGCTATAATATCCCCTCTAAATTTTGCAAGATTATATCTTCTCCCCAAACTAAGTATGGGGAATATGGCCTCAGCACCGAGGATGAACTTACGGGACATAGGCTGATCTTTGAAGGAACGTAGAGGATCATCCGCGAAAAATGTTTCTTTCAAAGTGGATTGGAATTCCTTGAACAAGTTCTGTCTCGGAGGACCTCCCACCCTATGGACATATGGCGCCTGATCATGTGAAGATAGAGGCACCTCTTTTGTTTGGAGATTTTCATCATCTTGATGACCCATTGAACAAGTTAAACCAGACTTCCACCTATGATGAATAAAAAAAAGAAGATAGTAGTATATTTCAGAGTACTTAATGGCTGGCATACTTTGAGTGTTAGAGTTCAACAACAAATAAGAATATGTACCTTGTAGCTTACAGCTCTGGCGTACAATCCATAGGGAAAATATTCAGGTACAAAATTTCATGGAAATTGAGTAAATTATAAATTGATCTTACTAACCATGAGCAATAATTCAGGAAATGTGTAACGAACCTGAGTTAAAGAAAGCAGACGGTGACATAAGTTTGGATTATCACTAATTCAAGCTGGGGAAGGTCACTTTAAAGCATCTCCGAGTCTAAGTTCTGAAGCTGAAACAATAACTCATAAAGATTAGGAAGTAATGAAACCACAGCCCTTACATGTCACAAGCATGTTACATATGGGTATTTGAAAATAGAATAGGAAATTACTGTAGCTCATAATTATCCAAAATTTCAATAACAATTGATTAACATTATAATTTTTAATATAGGAAACGATATCAAGTATAAGTTACTTATCATTTATTATTAGAAATTTTGTGATAATTAAATCTCTTCTTTATAATTATAATAATCCCCATAGAATTATGAGTACCTCACACTCCTATTGTTGGGTTGTTTTTTAACGGAGAATTGTTGGGTTTAGTTGTTAGTCTAACGATTGGGCCCAAGACCATATTAGTTTTGGGTTTAGTAGAATATTTTTTTTCTCGGAACAATGAATTTCAGTGAGATTTTACCAACAGGAGGTTAATCCAAGTGGTAAGCGACTCAGTATTATTTAAACAAAATCTTAAGTTTGAGTCTTAATATATACAGAAAATTCCCGTTAGAAGACTCACCCACTATAGTCAGGTACGCGACGCTAGTCAGATCTAGATATAACTGGGGCAAAATTCCGGTGAATAGGATGGACAACTAAAAAAAATTAGTGAGATTGACAAAGAAGTTTTCCAAGTATATCCACTGTTCCCAACAAAATAGTTGATAGATGTATTTGGGTTAGAAACAGGCCGCGTGCACAACAAAAGATGCGGGTTAAATCTAGATGTAGTCGGGGTAAAATTTTGATAAATTAGGTAGGTAATTAAAAAAGACTTTATTGAGAAAGAAAAACTTATTTTATGTAAAAAAAACTTATTTCGTGCTTATTAATTTTTAGCTAGCATTTAGAGAATATCATCCAGATTCTACCAAAAAAAGAATACAAGTGATTTCAGTAAAAGTACGAAGAAAGACAACGAAAACTAGTGGTTTCAATTTCTTGACGTGTGGATTCCACAAGAGTGGAATACATTATTATGTATTTATTTTTCTCCTTTATTATTTCAAATGAAGTATTTATTTCTTACAAAAGCACGGGATCCCAAAGTAATTTTGTAAAATACAGAGAATATAGATTTATAGACTCTCAACAGTTTTTTTTTTTTTTAAAAAGGGAGAAGAAGAGTGTTAGATTGCCCAAATTCAAATAGGCATGTTTGAAAAAGATTTTAAAAAAGGGCTTATGAATAACTTATAAAAAATGACTTTTGGAGAAGAGTTTATGGAAAAAAAGTGATTTTGAGTAAATAGGTGTTTGGATAGTTATTTTTAGAACGACTTTTTATGGTGGTAAATTACTAAAAAGGGTATGATTTGATTTAAAGTAAGAGAGATGAGGGAGTTAGAGAAAAGATAAGAGAGAGGAGAGAAGGAAGAGAGGAGAAAGGAGAGAGGGGGTAAGAAAAAGTAGGAGAGAGGAGAAAGGGTGTAAGAAAAAGTAGGAGAGAGGAGAGAGGGTGTAAAAAAAAGTAGGGATAAGATAATAATTGGATAGTCTATAAGTGCTTTTACTGTTGAAAAAGCTATTTTAAATAGCTTATTCAAAACTATGGTTTTAAACTATGGTTTTGTTCAAAAGCACTTATGACAAATAAACTTGTTTGTTTTAAAATTCCCCCAAACTAAAATTTAGGCTAAAAACCCTTTTAAAACTGCGGAATAATACTGAGAACTAACGAATAAACGATCAGTAGCCCCTATATTTGATTATTTTTAGAAAATGTAATTATATTTTATATGACAGAAAAAGTACCGAAAGGCGGAAACAGTCACGAGTTGGCTTCCCATTTTTCCACTACGGATGGTTGTCCTGGCCCTGGCGACTCTATTTTGAATTGGATATGAAAGCCACAAATGGAATAGATAATAATTGTCAAGGAAACCAAGAGACCCAATCAGCTTGTTCCTGAAAAGCGTGTGTCGTCCTTGAAATCAACAGGCGGACAAGGTATGATAAAGAAGATTGCACTACCTCGGAGGCAGGAAATTCCGACCAAGTTCGTCCCCGTGTTTGGTTGCAGAGAAAATGCTTATCGAGAGACAGCTGAACACCGAAGGCGCAAACAGTGAGGGAGAGACTCGTCCAAAAATGATAACAGGAAAAAGAAATTTCCTGGCGATCACTCTTATGGAGCATGGAATGCCAGAATGGACGTTCGTTAATCACAACACCGCAACCTTTGAAATCCCCGAGATGAAGAAAACAACAGCTTTTGTTTCTTTTGGGGAAAAAACGCAGTGAACTGGGGAGGTTAAAAAAAGGGTCATGAAATGAGGGAAGACAAGGAAGGTGGAAATTGCAAGATGTAAGGACAGTGATGCGATGGGGCAGAGAACACAGAAAAATACTTAGTATCGCCCCACTCGTGCAATAAAAATAAAACTTATCTTATTTAAATTCTGGTCAACACTTTCTATTTTTATTTTTTAGAAGGAAAAATAAATCCTTAATAATTAAAATAATAATTAATGTAGATGAATGATAGATGATAAATTATATATTTTGATTGTTTAAAGGACAGGAAATAATGCCTGAGTATATAAGTAAGAGGAAGCTAAGTAGAGCCGAAGACTTTTTTAATCCTGGGGTTAGCTTCTAGGGATTCGCCCACCAGTGTCAGAAATTGGGAAAGCGATGTTGTTGAACCAAGTCCATATTCCGTCCAAGTTCACACTTCACTCAGTCGTCCCCTGCCACGGCATATACGCATATGCACTCATCGTGTTCAATCTTCTATCAACTTCCCTCACTTATCCACCACAGACCAAAGACAGAACAGACCCATGTCTTTACAAAAATAACATTAACAGATTAGTAAAATTACCTGGTTCACAATTAATTACTTTATCTTTTAATTATTGAACATATTCCAACCGTATCATAGATTACAGTCAAATATGTCATTAAAGAAATGTAAGCATGACGTCCGTGATGTTGTGGCAAAACTAAACTGCGATTTAAGTTGACCAAAGTCACCGTGTCATTAGGGCTTTGTAAAATAGTAGTTTTTCCCGTTATATTTCTTTTTTCTCGATCAAAGTGAATTTTCCCCCCGTTTTAAACGTCCTGCATTCTTAATCGACGGAAGAACACAGATTAAGAATCCAATCACATAAGTAAAGACTATAAATAACTATCCGCGCGCCTCTAACTCAATAACTGGCTTCTATCCACATCTGGAAATTAAAATGTCACAGTAATTGAGAATTCTGGTTAGATTAGTATATATAGTCGTCCGCTAATATATATCTTATACGTATATAGTAATATATTTTGTATTCAAGAAATTACTAGAAGTGGTTCGTCGCTGCGTCAACCAATTACAACTACGAGTAGTTATATATATACAAACATATACATCTAAGGCATTTATTACATTAAATAGAGACGGAAGAAGAAGAGGCTACATGACAAATCTATCAGTTCGATGATCCCTATAAAATAAGGGGACTATATTAATAATTATGTGTCAATTCATTTCAATTTGATTGGTTTTGGCAAGTCGCAATCATCTGTTTTAAAAATGATTTAAGCTAGTACTATCTGGGTATAGATACGCATTTCTTAAGAGCCATGGGTATGATCTACGCCTCCGTATTAGCGTATTATTACTATATATATATTACCTAACCAAGAGCCCTTTTTCAAAAAGAGAAAAGAAACTGCCGACCTTTTCAACAGACAAGAGTGACTAAACGAGTCTTTACTATAACCAAACTATCAGAGTCGAGTTAAATGGGAAAAAGAAAATTGCCCTTAAATCGTGAAAAAAAATTAATTACAAATTTCTTGTATAAAATTATCAAATAATTCTAAAGAACTTAGGAGTAATATTTTCGAATTACCTGCTACCTCCTATTTTAGATTTTATTATAACAAAGACAATTGTATATTTCATAACCTAAAAATATTATTCTTAATTCTCTTAAGACTATTCTGTCATTTAATAATTTAAAAAATATATATAATTAATTATACTTGACTTAGTACAATTCTCCCATGAAAATCAATAATATGATGGTATTGAATAGAGGATAAATATATGAAAAAAAGTAATTAAAAAAATGGAGGCTCTGGTTTCAGGATTATCTTTCAAGAATCCTCCCCATAGAGCGTCCAAATTCAATGGCCAGTGGTTTCTATTTTTATAAACTTTCCTCTGGTGGGGTTCGGGCAGCAGCAGCAGCAGCAGCCCCTTACCAAACTCGAACTCTCCTAGAAGTTGACTTCCACTAAAGCCGCAATCATTGTTATTGCAGAGAATCTTTGAATTTTAAAGCATTGGCATTCATATCCCTCCGAACAAATCTGAACAATGCCCTCCTTCTGCCCACATATCACCAAAGAAATAAGCTTTAACAGGCTTAAAATAAAGAAAATACAAGCAAGGGATTAGGAATTCTGAACCCACAAGCCAAACGACAAGTGCAACAAAGAGAATGTGGAAGGGAAAGTAAGGTTAGTGGGTCGGCTATAAAGCACAGGTAGTAGAGAGGGTGGTGATGCTCCAAGTCTTTGCAGAGAAGAATATTAGTTCAATCAAAGGGGGCCACGCAAGATGCCTCAACAGCCCTCCTCCATACAAATGCCTTCTCATTTTGGCGTTCTGGCACAGTGCCACACTAATGATCGACGTCCACTCACTTGTTCTCATTCTGTGCTTTGTGCATAATACCCAATTCCATGGGTTTTCATCCAAGCTCCCATATAGGAGGCCTCATACTTAAAGTATTTAGCCAGTGGTCCATGCATGTAACTAATTAGGAAGAGGGAAGTGCCATTAATAACCTGAACTTTTTCCCACAGCACTCCCCACCAACTTGAACTCATATCTAATTAGCAGCTGATCCTAGGTAACTTCTGTTCAGGACTGTCTTATAAATTTTCTGTTGGTCTCGTGTGTGTGTATTCTGTCACGGGCCAGATCTTGCTGTGCCGGTCCTATATATAGTTTAAACTTTGGTTCAACGTAGTCTACATTTTTCTTTTAGACTGTTTTTTTTTTCGCATCGAAAGGAGCCAGGAGATGGCCAAAAGTCTAGTTTTATATGGCCTATATCTTGGGGAGCATACAAAGGGGCAGAAAAATAAAAATATTAGTACAAACATTAGGGGGAAACTGAAGATAAGTCACGGGCATGGCGTCCCCCTTGGAGTCATAATTAACAAGCACACTTTTCCTCAACTGCCACATGCAGTTCGCAATTTGATTCCATAAAATGTGGTGGACTCCGCACAGCCGCTGCTTCACCTGTGCTCGAAGGTCTGGAATTATGTGGCGTGGCATCTCTTTAAGTTTTAATTCCTGTGTGCTTATATAATTAACTATTAAATATGTTGAAATAATCTTGTATTTCTTTTTCTGTGTGCACGTAACATAGAGCAACCGGAAAAAAAATATATCGTTAATCTTGTATTATTACATAAAATATTGTAATCCTCACAATATAGTGATGATAAGCTTAATTATCATTTTGCGGACATATAATTAACTATATTTTTGCTTTCACTAGAAGACAATTGTGAAGAAAAATGATGGGATTTGCCCAAGAAACCTGAAGCTAAAACTGTTCTATAAACTGAGATGCTCTCTCATGGAGGCACCTATATAAAGAGAACACTTATACTGATTCTCAGCAAGTTTCCAACTTTTGACATTAGCCAATCATAGTGGTACTGCTGTTGTCCTGCTCTGCACACAGGCCTCTATCCCGACCCCTTTCATGCATGCATCATCCGAATAAATACACTCCTCTATTACTTTGTGAGATGCTGCTTACCTGACCCGAATCCACATTTAGTATAATCTTCTGAGAGTTTGCCCAGACACTTCAAATTAACACTCGCATAGGTTCAGCGCCCGCTCAAGTTTCCACCATGAGAGAGCAGGGCAACCTACATGTTGAGAACATTGGTCAGGCAGAGAGGTCCCAGTGGATATTGAATTCACCCAGCCCGCCACCTCTCTGGACTAAGCTGTTCAATCTAAAGGAGGCCTTGCTTCGGGGAAACAGCATCTCTTCTTCATCCAAGAACAAAGTTTTCCGTAGACAAGTTGCTTCCTTCTTTCTCAACTTATTCCCAATCCTTAGCTGGTTAAAAGGATACAAAGCCTCGAAGTTTAAAGATGATCTGTTAGCTGGTTTAACTCTTGCCAGCCTCTGCATACCTCAGGTATTCACAAATTTTACTCCTCTTTCCTAAAAGCAACATAATGCTGCGGTTTAATTTCTTTCCCCTCTTAGTTTTCTATTTGAATTTTGCAGAGCATAGGATATGCTACTCTGGCAAGGCTTGATCCTCAATATGGCCTGTGTAAGTATCATGCTAAAATGTGAAAAACTGATGTCACACAGAAGAAAGCAAGAGAAGTTTTGAAGCTTCAACATTTTTTTATATGAATTTTACTATTTAATTTCTAATGCCAATATTGGCTTTGTTGGTTTCAGATACAAGTGTAGTTCCTCCTCTTATCTATGCTGTAATGGGGAGTTCAAGAGAAATTGCAATTGGGCCCGTGGCCGTAGTATCATTGCTGCTATCTTCCCTGCTCTCGCAGGTGGAAGATCCCGTTGCTAACCCCGATGCCTATAGAAACCTTACCTTCACGGTGACCTTCTTTGCCGGAATCTTTCAAGCGACATTTGGAATTTTTAGGTGCTTTATTTATCTGCATGTTAAATTCTTCAGTGGATCTGTAGTTTTTCTTGTATTCGGAGCACTGACTAATCTCCAACATTTTCAGGCTGGGTTTTCTGGTTGATTTTCTTTCGCATGCTGCGTTGGTTGGATTCATGGCAGGAGCAGCGATCATGATTGGTCTTCAGCAACTCAAGGGGCTTCTGGGAATTACACATTTTACCAACAAAACTGATGCAGTTTCTGTTTTGGAGTCTGTTTATAAGTCACTCCATCATCAGCTTACTTCAGGTTCTGCAGATAAAGTGAGTTTTACTATAAGAAAATTTGGAAACTTTTAGTTTGTTTCTTGATAGCATTTTACAGATGTCTGTCATACATCTTGTTACTTATCTGACATTTTTTGTTCCCTTTAATATATTTGATCAACAGTGGTACCTTTTGAATTTTGTCGTGGGATGTTCGTTCCTGATAAGCAGGGAGTTAATATCATAAAGCACGTCAAGGGAGGCCTGAATCCAAGTTCAGCTCACCTTTTGCAATTCCGCGGCCAACATGTTGGACAGACGGCTAAAATCGGCCTGATTTCTGCCATCATCGCTCTCACTGTGTGTTAATTCAAATTCTGAATCCTTGTTCTTCTTTTTTCAGTCCCTTCTCTCTTCCTTATGCTAATCTATACATTGGATTCAGGAATCTATAGGAGTTGGTCGATCTTTCGCTGCCATTAAAGGGTACAATCTTGATGGGAACAAAGAAATGTTAGCAATGGGGTTCACCAACATTGCAGGCTCTCTAACTTCATGCTATGTGGCAACTGGTGACTGACTTTTTTCTGCAGACAATTAAGTGCTGTATTATCTGTTCAAAAATTATTAAAAAAAAATTTAACAGTTTCTTGGTGAACACGATTTGCAGGATCTTTCTCAAGGACTGCGGTGAATTTCAGTGCAGGATGTCAAACGGCGGTATCAAACATTGTGATGGCAGTGACGGTGCTTGTGTCGCTAGAATTACTTACAAGGCTGTTATACTACACACCAGTGGCTATACTTGCTTCCATCATTATTTCGGCACTTCCAGGACTTATTGACATAAACGAAGCTTACCATATATGGAAGGTTGACAAATTCGACTTTCTTGCCTGCATCGGTGCTTTCCTCGGCGTCTTGTTTAAATCAGTAGAGGTTGGGCTTCTTGTTGCGGTAAGTTCTTCACCATTTTCATCCCTTTCACATTTAACAGCGTCCCCATTATTTGGGTAAAGTAGAGGGTATTTGTTTTGACGCAGGTAATAATCTCGTTTGCAAAGATACTGATACAAACAATTCGACCTGGAATAGAAGTTCTGGGGAGAGTTCCAAGAACAGAAGCATTTTGTGATGTTAGTCAGTATCCCATGGCCATAAGTACTCCTGGTATCTCGGTTATTCGCATAAGCTCTGGCTCACTTTGCTTCGCGAATGCCAACTTTGTCAGAGAAAGGTAAGGCATTTAATTTAGAGAGAGATCCAGTACAAACTGGAATTAATTCGTTCTTAGGAATATATCTATATGGATTTTGTTCATTAATTTGTTACAGAATAATGGAAAGGGTGGCAAAAGAAGATGAGAGTGGTGCACAAGAAAGGGTGAAAGCAGTGATCTTGGATATGACGAGTGAGTCTCCTCTTTACCCTTGTGATTAATGTCGTAGTTTTTTTAATCACGATTGGTATATGTGATGGAAAGAAGATGAGATGGTGATCCTCTGGATCTGTGTTGATATATAACAGACCTGATGAATGT
Organism: Leucaena leucocephala; assembly: GCA_037074615.1. NCBI lineage: Eukaryota > Viridiplantae > Streptophyta > Magnoliopsida > Fabales > Fabaceae > Leucaena > Leucaena leucocephala. Next base: position 2,046,613 of record CM073540.1, on the reverse strand, counting down.
TGATACTTCTGCAATAATTGCACTGGAGGAACTGCACAAGAAGTTTCAATCCCGTGGCATGGAAGTGAGAACGCCGTGAATCTATTAGCTTGCTCGTTAAACAGTGATATTAACTGTCAGAGGTGGTAATTAAATGTGTATGTGATATGCAGTTAGCTATGGTGAACCCAAGGTGGCAAGTCATTCACAAGCTCAAAGAGGCGCAATTTGTGTATAAGATCGGGAAAGAGAGGGTTTTTCTTACGGTTGGAGAAGCCGTTGACGCTTATGAGTCTAGTAAATTGGTGGCGCCTTGAACACGTGCGTTGACATCGACGCTCTGTATCCATGATCCATAAATAGGATCGTCAAAATTAATGCCCGAATTCAATTAGGCTTTCGAGTCTTGAATTTATTTCAGCTTTAAAACTGGGCTCCCAAACAAATCTATATGGCCCTGACTCAAGGCAATTCTCCAAACAAGTAAAAAAATTTCCATAACACGACGGGCAAAGGCAATTGCGAAACGAATCTCAAACTATGATTGCCGCTACCCTTCAAAATTGGGTGATATGAAGTTAATAGATTGGCCAAGCTTCTGCCACGTAAAAACAAACAAGAAAATCCCAAAAATTCATCAAATCCCCTCGTAACCTTTTCATACATCCCACGGCCAGCCTTCTCATTTAGTATAACAACAACAACAACTATTATTATTATTTGACAATCTCCCTTACACCTTCGTTTTGGAAGCTCAAATAATCGATTCATATTTTCTATTTTTGGATAAATAGTATTAGCCATGTAAACTATGTGAACGATTTAATTTTTATTAAAATAAAAAATATTCATGATAAATATTTAGTTTTATGCCTTTTCTTTACAATTTTTTTTAATAAGATTGAAAAGTATGGACGAGAGCTCTGCATTTACACAGCAGAAGCAGGAGGGGTATTTTATGTGCGCGCGTTTACTCTGGCTTTGATGCGAGTGAAGATGGAATTTGTTCACCGGAACAAGATGCGCATGTGTGTGTATTTTGATGAAGGAAACAATAGCATATTTGTGAACTAAAGATTATTAACATATAAAACTGAGTTTCTATCCCGATTGTTAGCTTTCTAGAATAAGGAAAATCTAGAGTCCATAATAACCCTGTGTTGTTGGAAAATGAACACACCCTGAGGACCTGCCCCTCACTCCTGAGAAATCGCCTACTGTCACTCCTTTCTCACTGAGAATGACAACACAAAATCGTTATCATCAGCCAAATTTTAACTCAAAAATATTAACTACATATATCAGTCACACAAAGATGCTAACAACTGTAATTGTTGAGTACCTACTGTTCTGTAAAACCTAACATGGGGATCCATGGAAGCAGCCACATCCTGATAATTCACGCCATACGTAGTGTTGCCAGCTTCCCTGAAAAACCAAAACTACTCACACTTTCATTTATAGTGGAGGATCCGGTTAACAAGTTAAATGCACAACTTATGGTGAATATTAAAAAGAAAAGGGAAAAAACAAGAAAGAAAGAATAGCAGCTTTTTTCTTTCTTTATTTGCTTAAATCTCAAAAAAAAAAAACATCAAAACAACCTCTGACCAGAGAATTCTGGGGCGTTCGGGTCATGGAACACATCCATTTCATTTTCACGAGCGTTCGCTGCTTCATCAAGAACAGGACGTGAATCTTCCTTTTCTTTTTCGGTTGAATTTCTCTGCAACCACCCAAACAAACCCAATCGAATCAGGAAATCTCATTATAGGTTCGTACACGAATCTCTGACCAACAAAAAATCATATCTAGGATACCTTCCGGCGTTTAGACCAAGACGATTCCCCTGCTTCATGTTCCCCGGCAGGACCACGAGCAGAGCGTGATGCTGTTTTTTTCTACAAGCCACCACAATGTCATAAATTAATCGTAGAAACAAAGTTCATATTTTACAACAGACCTTCATTTATTCCTCTAAGTTTTTTTGGGGTCTGAAGTGAAGTTCACCTTGGTGGCCTTTGATGGATTCCAGGACTTGTTCAGCTCCGTCTCCATCTCTTGCATCCACTTGTCCTGCTAGCGATGGTATTATTGAAAAATAGTACATCATTTAATTTCATCCTAAAAGCGTGGAGTTGATTAAGAATAATGATAGTAAAAGCGATGGGAATCCTTACAACTGGATCTTGTAAGTCACGGATTTGAATCGGCTGGGAATTTGTACGTGAAGCAGAGTTGTGTGAACTTCCGGCTTTTCTACTGGAAGAGGAAGCGGAATTTGTTTTAGGGCTATTAGGAGCAGAACCCAATTCCAGTATTCTGCGAACCCGATTGCTAAGTGGTGGCCTATTCAACGTTTCAACCAAATAAATATGAGCATGAATGAAGTATGTGAAATGCTTAGAAGATCACAACTAGTTTCATTTCAACTATTTTACCTTGTCGATGAGGAAGGAGTCACAACATCTTCGCTGTTAGGATTTGCGGTTAATATATCTGTAGAAGCAGGGGCCAAGTTCTGCAGCTGACTACCTGAGCTGTTTGGAATCCTAAATCGAGGATGAATTGAAAGATTATTAATAGCATTAAGGTAATGACATTCCATATATCCCAACTGATGAAAAAGCAGATACCATGAAGGCTTAGGGAGCACAGGAGTTTTAAAGTCAAGAAGTGATGATGGATTAGAAGCATCGGGTGCGATGCTGAGAGGCTGGGAAGGTTCAACCAGCGTTGAAACTGAGACCTTAGGCAGAATCGGAGGTCCCTGAAATGGGGAGCTCCCCAGTGCATTGAGTCTACTCCATGGTTGGTTTAATTCATTACTGTCATCTGCCACTGGCGGTGACCTAAACTTGAAATAAAATTAATGATACTATCAGAGCCGAGAGAGATAGAGAAAGAAAAGAGATCGAAGAGGAAAGAGATGACTTGTTTTATTACTTCTTATCTGAGGTATTTATGCATATGAATACGTATATAAAAGTAACAGAGTAAGTCAGCTTTAGTCTAATCATCTGAAAGAAAAACTATCCGTTTTTTTCTTAATCCCTGTTAAATCATGAAACGCAGAAAAATATTATTGATAAATGATGAGTATTGAGAGCACTTATTTCACAGATTAAAGATGCTACTTACCCAGAAGGTGGTGTTAAGCCAAGAGCTTGATGTGCAGAACCATCAGACAGCATGCGTTGGGACTGGAGATAGCTCCTTTCATAATCACGAATATCGGGATACCTGCAAAAGAAAATATTTAACATGGATAGTGTGTTCATGTTCAAAAAAAGGATGCATTCAAGTGGCAAATATGAAGTAAGAGACTTTATACCTTTGGGGCACGGTAGGTATGGCTCCAAAGGAATTGAGGAACAGTGAAGATGATGACGCAGGTTGTGGATGATAATAAGGGGACAGTAATGAAGGCCTTCGTCCAAAACAAAAAAAAAAATCAATAAGAAAATTCAACAGAGACGGTTAGATGATCAGCTTAACTAAGAGTCAGCTTTATATTCACAAGATTGAAAATATTAAATTACCTAACAGAAACAGCAGGTTCAGGCAGCATGAGCTTCTGAACAGGTTGACGATCAGAAGTATTTGGAGGCATAGGAGCAGAAGTAGACCGATAAATTAAGCCAGACTCCGGCCTTGAATAAGTAAGACATAAGCGTATAATGTTTAGTTGTCAATTCTCTTAATGTGATTGATATTTGTATAAAGAGCAGGTACCTGCTGGAATACGTCGTGCCGGGAGGCCGCATGGTCTTCAGCAAATCAAAAATATGTCGGGTAGGGACATGGCCTTGTGCCGTCAGAGGACTGAACTGTTGGGGCCTATGTAGTAAAATGTCAATGAATCAATGCCCTTGTGAATCGAGTGATTGCAGGTAAATGCTAACATAACAAAACATTATACGTACCTATGAATAGAATGGGTATTAAAGGGTAAGGAGTTGGGGGCACATCGCAAATCATGGACATTGTATAGAGGGCTTAAAAGGTATCCAGTCCTAATGTTGAGAAGATATTTGTATAACTAACGACAGATAAGCAACTAGAGAATGACATGAGAATTGAAGGAGAATAATAGTCTTGATACCACGTTGAGTTCAACATCGTTGGAGTATGTTGGTTAGATAGCAGTTGTCCTTGGTTTAATGTTCCAGTACCTGTAATTCCTAACCCTCTCCCTGTCTGCTTATGATAGGGAAAAAAAAAAGAGCGGCATCAGCATGATTAACAATTAGTGTTCAAAGATGAGTTTGGATATTAAAGTACTTACTGGGTTTCTCTGGATTGAGGATGGTTGAGAGAGAAGCTGTTGCTGATTAATTCCCCATGAAGAGGCATTCTGTGCAGCAATATTTTTTCCCAGCATGTTTTGATGGTTTGTGTCTTGAGGCCTGCTTCGACGTAGAGAAACGCAAGACAAGCATGCATGCTCAGCAAAACAAGGACCAATTGGATCCATAATGTTGACAAAATGATCAAATGAGCCTACGTACATGTGCATATTCTCATGCTGAGTAGGAGAGAGTAAATGAGGCTGATTTGGTGCGGCCTGAAGGAACGAAGATATTCCTCTCGAGAACCATTCCTCCTAATAATAATCATGTAATGAAACAAAATTGGAGATAAGGTCAGTAATAATAATTATAGGTATTCTGATTATGACATTTTGCTTTATTGGATTATTGTTTGGTGTATGTTTGGATTAAAGTACTTACTAGGTTTTTCTGCATTGAAGATGGTTGAGAGGGATTCTGTTCCTGATTGATTCCACATGAAGAAGAAGCAATATTTTTCCCGAGCATGATCTGATCGTTTGTGTCGTGCTCCTTACTTATAAGCATGTCTTGAGGCCTGCGACGTAGAGAAATGCAAGACAAGCATGCATGCTCAACAAAACAAGGACCAAGAATCTTAATGTTGATAAAATGATCTAAGGAGCCTACATATGCATGTTCTCATGCTGCGAAGAGAGTGGATGAGGCTGATTCGGTCGGGCCTGAAGGAACGAAGATATTCCTCGCGAGAACCATTCCTCCTAATAATAATCACGTGATCAATCAAAATTGTAGATAAGGTCAGTAATCATGATTATACGTATTCTGATTATGACATTATGCTTTTTAAAAAAAACAGACAGAAAGGTATCATGATATTTTTGATATGCTATTCATCCTAGGCGCCAAACCGTGAAAAACAATCCTGGGTATGGATAATTATATCAAATTCTCGGCATTATTTAATTTGATTTACACAATCATTTGCTTTAACAGCAGAGTCATAAACACCAACTTGTTTCTTAAAATATATGCATTAATGTTTAGGATTTAAGGTTTAGACATACTAAATAGATGGTTTGCTAATGTGTGAGAGCCACAACAATTTGTTATGGAGAAGTGTATGTACGACATAATTTAGGTGCTGGATTTTACCCGCTCCCAATTAAATCCTGAATCTTACCTTCTCCCAAGTATTTTTAATACTGACATAGTTTAATTATATGCTAGTTACCAAAAAAAATATACTATCTCCAGTTCTTAATATAAGATATACTTAATTAATTTGAGTGGATTAATAAAGTTAATTAAGTTTATTATTTGTAATAAATCGTGTGTTTATTTTCCTAAAAATATCCCTTTAATCATGTGCATTTGAACTATTCTTAATAGAAATTATTTAATATGTATAATTAAATAGTGATATTTTATAAAAAAATTATAATTTTAAGAGATAGAATAGATTAGATTCTTATAATTATGATAAAATCAAGTCTCTTATATAGCTCTTATAATTAAAACTAAATGAAGTAATTTAATTAATTAGATGCTACATGTTACGTGAATAAGTGTACGACATGGTTAGTAATAGGCAATAACTATGATTTCTACTAATTTCAAAACAAACTTTGACCGAAGCCGTTGCGTATTAGTGGACTAGATGAAGAACTAAATGAAGGGGAAGCAGTGGGCAGTAACATAAAACAAATTTTCTCCTGGACAAAACATGACAGGGTAATCGTATGGAAATAATGAAGGACGACACCATGGCAAGAACAAAATTAGAATTCATAATGGTAGATTAAAAAGTGTAGATACCAACATAGAGTTATTTTAGTGGTATAAAATCCTACTAGATCTCTCTAAATTTTGAGTTTAATTTTTAAAAAAAATACTTATATATGTTAAAAAAGATAGCCACAAGCCCTGAAATTATGATAATTGATATCATCAATGCACAAAGTCCATCTAATTTATCAATTTAGACCTTATTATAAGTAATTTGTAGATAAAAAAATTAGTTTCAAATATAAATCACTTGAAGGGTTAATAATGATTGTTTTATAATTTTATTTTTATTTAATTCCTGTTTAAAAGAGAGAAAGAAGAAAGAAAGATTAAAATAATTTATAAATATAGAAAAGAAAAGAAAATTTAAAAAAATTTATCAATCCAAGTCACATTTAATATATTTTTTAATATGTAAGAATAAATTATAGGTGACTTATAATAAAGACTAAAGTAGTACATAGTTCAAATTAAAATTTGTTTACTTTAATTTTTTAAAGCATTATTTTAATGTCAATAGAATCTAAAATAAAAATAATTTTTTTAAGTGTCAGCATTTTTAAAAGTAATTTTTTTATTTAAAGACTATTAGTTAAAAATTTTAAATTTATACCATTAAAATTAAAAGTGTAATTAAAATAACCATATCACAGCAGCAATACTGTAATGCTCCTCCCTGCGATGAACCCCAAAACTAATTCGCGTAGATGATTGTTTGCAAGAGACCAAGTTGGCGCAAAATGCGAGGCCCAATTATTATGCTTCGTTCTGGGGGCGGAATAGATAGATAAAGTCAAAGTTGAGGGAGAGGGGTAAGTTGAATACCAGGGTTGAGTGAAGGTTTGGAGCGCGCGTTGGCATGGGGTGGGGTTGCATCGGAGCGCTGACGTCAGTGGAAGGGTCCCCATGGACCAGCGGGACCGTGATGACAGCGAATGCGTCAGAAACCGTAATACTTCCATGGATGAGGTCCTCCCAATCTCCCGCGACTGCTTCTGCCAACTCCACGTCCTAAACCATGTCCCAATTAAAAATTAAAATATAAATAAATGAATAAGAAAACATTGATTATAATATATCTTTGTCAGAGGCGTCGACACCAGTGTCGGACATCGCCAACACAGAGGCATGACTGCGGTATGGGTAACTGCTAACAACGTTGAAAGTAGGACAGCAAAGGCATAGCAGTTACCGGGTTATTATTTGGCAGAGGAGCTGCACTCTGTGTGACGGAGGATTGCCCCTCTCCTCCTCCGGGCTGCTCCTGCTCCTACAGATACAATACAATACAATACATGTTCCTTCATTACGAATCATTTGACAGGATGAAACATGAAGACAAAAACTGTAGGGTGGGGAGTAAGTAGTTACGTACGTGGGGCAAATGAGAGGCCACTTCTCCAGAATGAAGGTTGTTGGAGTGTGGAGGAGAAGGAAGACCCTCCAGGATGTTGACTTCATCAAAATCGAGGCCGTATTCGAGGCTATCCAGCTCCATCGATACGTCGATGTTCTTCGCCATCCGTCGTCATCATATATCACCCACTTTTAGTTCTTAATTTATCGCCCAGCAAATTGTTAAAACATTTTAAAATATAAAGAGGTGTTTTCGTTTAAAAGTCATGTCCTGAGAATTTATAGAAAGAATTGTGTAAAAAATTATATCTTTCATGAAAAATAATTTTTAATTATTTAATTTCCAAAATGGTACAGATTTGCGAGGAGAAAGGTGAACAGATGTGGAGGCGGCAAGAACCAGAAAAAGGACGCATCCGCCAAACATTCCCTCGCTAGACTTTCTCCCACCCCCACGCCCACCGTGCTCTGTGTGAGTCTGTCCCTTCCTTTTACATACCTGGCCCCAGATCTCAGTTAGTGGGCCCCCGGATCATGGACAGGCTCTTTATAAATCATCTGCTTTTCCCCGCAGGCACCACTTCGGCTCTTAATATAAATTACGATGATAATAAAAATAAATTGACGGACAATCACACCATTATTTTTTATATATGTGAAATTATTAGGGGGAAATCGCTGATGTAAAACAACAAAATAGTAACTGGGCAATTGGAAGAAGCTACCTGAAAGCCAAACAAATCTTCCATGGCAGAAGTGCTGATTTGAAGCCTGTAAATAACGGAGGGTACAAAAACGACGCTAAAGGCGAGTAAAGAAAAGATCAGTCCACATAAAATAAGCGTCAACAAAAATCCTCAAGCTTTCTGCTTGGGACACCGTAAATATAACCCCTCAAAAACCAAGAGGGTACAAAAAACTAGGGGGAAGGGACTGGATGAAGAGACCGAAGTACCCGAGATGAAGGATATGGTTGTAAAATCTGGCAAACAGCAGGAAGGCAGAACTTGTGTCTGGTGACGTCAATTTCTCTGCACAGACAAAACAACAAATAAAAGGAGCATTTTGGGCCTCAAAATTGAGACCTGCGCGCACAGACAAACGACCAGGGCGTCACGTGTGTGTGGCGGGCGGGGGTGGTGTACCTTCATCAGACGAAGAGCTCTGTGGCGAAGCAGCAGATTTGGGTGGGAGGAGGATAGGCAGGTTACAGGAGGCAGAAATGAGGGAAGTAAAGCTATGGAGCACAGGATGTGAGCACAGGATTTGACCTGGGTTGTGGCTTGAAAGCTGCCATGAACCCCCTATTTATAACCCAGAAGGCCAGAACTATACAAAATGTCATAAAGATGAGGTATTGGGAATTAAAAGTAATGCAATTCTCACGTATTAAATTATAAATTAGATAAATTAATTTAAAAAAATAATAAATATTATATATAATAAATTAAAATTTTATATTTATAATTAAATACAATTTTTTAACTAACTCATATATTATATCTTTTTAATATTTTATCACTTACCCACATTTTTCAAAAAAATTGTCAGAGACACCTCCCATAAAAAAATGTAATGTAAACAATAATAATTCTTTAATAATGTAAAAAATAATAATAACAGAAAAAGATCGACTCTGTAAAATAATAAATATTAAAATAAAATATTATGTTATTAATAATTTATATATAGTTAATAATACTTGATCATTTGTTAGTACTGTCCTACTATTAGTTTTTAAATGTTTTCCCGTCATTTTCTTAAGAAAAATTTACGTTGTCGACTTTATACATCTCATATTGACTTACAGTTGTCGGTTCATATAGGATTAAGATAATATTTCGACAGTGCTGGATACATGTATTAGGAAGGTCTATATGACCAATGTCAAGTCTCTGTGTATTGTTTTATAAAGTGTAATTTAGATAGTTGTTACTTAAAATTAATCTTGAGGTAGACATATATATGTGTGTGTGTGTGTTTCAAAATGCAATTGATGAAATCAACGAAGAGCAATGTGCCTTGTTATTTTTAGTGAAGCTAGTTTCAGAAGATGGGATTCATCTTCGGAAGACCATGTTTGGCTTGCGTCCAAGAGAGAAGCCGGAAATATTAATTAAACAGGATGAAATTGAAGGAGGAGATTCTAAATGTTTTTGGATATTTTCCGAGAATGGTGAATTTGACCCGGGAGCAAAAGGACATGGGGGAACTCAGATCGATGGCGGTGGGGTAGGGTTTGACAAAAGAATTGTAACGTCTTACATGCACGAAGGATCGTTGGTGCACGTGTGGCATTGTGGGGCCCACAAGTTGAGATGTGGCACCGTGGATTCACTCTCAGAAGAAAATCGAACGGCTTACGTTACGTAACGCCCTGGACTACCTCCCCAAGTAACAATGCAAAACGTGATGAGAAGCCATCCTATTTTAGTATTATTTGTTTTCTTCAAGGCCAGATATGATGTTATTGTCTTTTGGTCTTTTTCAAATTATTTCGCCAATCGCAATTTCACTTGTAGTCTATATATCTCTACATGTGGATTTTATCCCATTGCAGACTTTCTATTTTTTTTCAAAAGAAAATAAAGTTTATCCCTTTTCTGTTGTAGTCACCATAAGTAATTTCCATATATATGCTTAGGTACTTTTATTCAAGAGAGATGCTTTTGGAAACTAAGTATTTTGTTTTAAAAAAATACTTTTGATTTAAATTATAGTTTGAGTTTAAAAATATCTAGACACTTATTTTAATGACAAAAATATTTGTAGTCAAGTTTATGTCAGTTAAAATTATAATTTTAAGTAAATAAGAATCATTTCATTTTTTAAACAACTTTTAGATATTTTTATCATATGATTAGCTCATTATTACCTATTAAAATTTATCTGCCCAAGATACCCTCCACACAAAGGCGTATTCTCTTTACCCATTAAAAAGAAAAACGCCGTCTTTTCCTTATGTACATATTTTATAAAAATATATATACATATTAATGATTAATTAATTATTTTATCTAAAAAAATATTCATTTATTAAAAAATTATCATTTTATTTCATACATTTTTTGATAATTTACTTATAAAAAAATCCATTCTAATAACAACTATTCAAATATTTTTTTTAAAAATTACTTTTTATATAAAATCTATTATCCATAATCACTTGATAATCAATTTTTTTTATAACCTATTTTCTATGAGTTAAACTAAACACACTCTAAATTTAATATACAGCCAACTCGCATTGTCTACGTACGCTTATCAACAAAATTTTCGTGATAATATACCAAAACCAAATTTTAAATAACAAGTATAATTTACAAAGTACGATTACCAAAAGAGGGGAAGCAGGAATGGATCCGTAGAAATATTTCTTCTGTGGGGTAAAATTTTTCCTTCTACTACTAATTACGAGTACTATATATGAGGGGCAGAAACTCAATGAAGGATGTCACTCTTTTAATAAATGCTCAACTGATTTAGTTAAACATAAAGACATTGTGTTTCAAAAAATAACTTCGTTTGATCATAAATAAGAGACTTAATTAACTAATTTATAAAAATTAAAAAAATTAATTAAATTAATTATTTATAATTATTATGTAAAAAATATATATCACTTCCAAAATTACCCCTAGAGAGATGGAGGGAGCATTTAAACGTGGAAGATAAAGAAAGTAATAAGAATGGTAAAACTAACGAGGATAATTTAAAAAAAATATTAAATAAGAAACAGAATATTGATATCTTATATTTATGACTTTGCTCTCTTTTCTAATATTCTTTTGGGAAGATATTAAACCAAGAAAACTTTCAAATACCTATAACAAAATCCAATCTTTAACTCTTACTATATTTATCGTGTGGAGGAGGAGGGGGTTGTTAGGCATGCTACAAAAACAAAGCAAGGAAAAAGTAAATCATCAATGGACTCTACTAGGTGTGCATATGGTTGCGCATATATAGGTCAATTTGCGTCTCGGGTTGACCAACTCATATTTGGCACCTTTCAGACTGTCTATTGAACATGGTAAAGAAGAAACGTTAAGCTATTCTTCTTGCTTGCCAGTTGCCACCATTGTCGTCAGTGGTAAGCTGAAAATTGACAAAGAAGAGCCGCATGATAGAAACTCGAAGTGGGTACGGCGGTTGACATTATTTATTGAGATTCAATGTTCTCTGTACTACCTAAATTAATATGCATGATTTCGTCAACTCGATTTAATCATATATATATGTGTGTGTGTGGGCCTTGCTACTATTTTTAGCAAAACAAATTATTCAATGTGCCCTGAGGTCACGACCCACGAGTCAACGGCAATGTAAACCGCTAACTTGAGTATAGATTTTATGATAAGAAATGAATTTTTGTCCTATCATGTATTTAAAGTGCCTATGCAAGACAGACGGGCTTTCTTATATCGTCGATACTCGGGTTAAGCGTGTGTTTTTCCCGATGGGAATTATACTGTCTTTAAGTTGAGGGCAAATAATCTTTGGATCGTTCTTTCTTTGGTTCTGGGTTCATATGTGGACGTACATATATAGGCTCCCTATGAGTTTGACGTGAGCAAGGAAAGGTACACAGCTCCCGATATTTTAATAAGGAAACAAAATAACGCAAGTTTTATTTTATTCTCTCTCTCTATTGCTTGTTTTTTTTTTTTTTTAAATTTGGCGACAGTTTTGTGAAACGATTGTGCCAACCAATAACTGTCTGCTTCCATTCTATACACACACATAACTGGCAATTAGTTGACAGAGTCAAAACCCCAACGTGATGATGAGGGCGTTCCCTCCCTTTCTTAAATTAGTAACGCATATTCCACACTTCCCTTCCTTTCTCACAAATCCAGTACATGTCTTGCTCACACAATGCCCCCATTTTTTAATTATCATTATACCCTTACTCTTTAGTTTCCTATTCAAGATCAATAACACGCAATCCAAAATGTAGGACTCTATTTTAACATTATGTATACATATGTCCACATGCACGTCGTGTCAGTTTTCCGATATATATATCACCACATATAGACTGGCTCTTTTCCCTTTTCTTATTTACAATCAATTTTCCCCCCAGAAAGTATCTGTTTTATCATGTAGTGATATATAATATATAGTCGTTTAAAATTTAAATCGTATATTCATCATTGGCGGGATTTCCTATCACGTTAGATACTTTCTTTAAAAAAAAGAAGAAGAAATAAATAAGCCAACATCTGACCTGTTCTGCGTTGATAAAAGGAAACATGGAGTTCTGATCTGATATAGAACCTCAATCCAAGTTTAAAAAGACATCAAAATATTCTACATATACAAGATTAAGAAAAAAGAGTAGATCATGCGTTAATTAATTTCAACAGGCCGGATATATCTTTACCAAATGAAGATGTTGCAATTCAATAAAGTAAAATTAAACTCTCACGAAAGTAAAATAATACGCATGACTCGGTAGAAACTCTTGTGAGTCTACCGAGGGCAGCTCAAACGCATGGCTCTGGAGATAAATGATTTCTGGAAGATGATTGGGTAAATAATGAGTAAAAGCTAATAAAAAATTTTGGTTTATTGACACGCTTCGTATGGCATAATGAATGCATCTTTTTACCGCTCGGCCTCCCTACTTCCTGGGCCGCCTCTGCAATTTGTTTTGGCCCAATGCAAAAGTTCAGGCATTTGTGTGATTTTCTGTTATTTCTTTGTGAGCACAATATTATTCGTTGCAGCTGCGATTTTCAAATTATTTGAAGGTATGAGTTCTGGAGCTGCTTGGGCCCAACCCACTCGTTGAGAGAAGAAAATAAATAGCACAGAAAATCTGACGGTACTGTTTGACGGTACCTGTTTGAAGGCATAGCCTCATCTTAATAAAAAAGCTAATCAGGCTGCCTTAACTTTTTCTAATGTTCGAGTGACCTATTTCCAGTGAGTTGGGCCTGTGCTTGATGGGCCTCATACGTTACAAATTACATAGGGGAAGATGGGGAAGATAAGAAAGAGAAGGCATAGCTAAGTGCGCGACGCGGGTCTGATCTAGATGTAGTCGGCGCAAAATTCCGGTGAACCGGATGGGCAACAAAAAAAAAAGAAAGAAAAGGCAGATGAGCCTTGCCGTACGCAGAAAATTCTCGTTGGGAGACTCATCCACCATAGCTAGATGCGCGACGCGGGTCGGATCCAGATGTAGTCGGAGCAAAGCTCTAGTGAACCGGGTGGGCAGATAAAAAACAGAGAGAAAGAAAAGGCAACAGACCCAAATTGTGAGGGTGAAGCAGGAAATGAGATTCCAGTTGTATGGCTGAGTGGCTGTTTGAGTGGGTTATTACTGTGTTAGGAAAGCATAATACGTTTGTAATAAGAATGAGGATGATAACAATGAGAGATAGGTTGGTGAAGTTAGGATTAATTAGAAAAGGGAAAGGGAAAGAGCATATGGGTGGGTTTACATGGGCGCGAAAGCTGAAAAAGTTATGAAAATATGGAATGAATGGTCACTGTGGAGTGTGGGTGGGGATGGAGGGCAGATTGTTGAGCTGCTGCTGCTGCATCTCCTGCTGCATACATCATCATCACCACCACCAAATGGAAGCATCATCAACCAAATTACTACATATGTACCTGGATGGGCGGATAAAGAGTGTAGCCTTGGGGCCAGGCCTGCAGATTTGCATCGGCGCTTCCGTTGGCCACGTGGCACTCCCCGGTGGAGCTGGTGCCTCCCTGCGAGAATGCCTCGTACACGCCGGACGTCAGTGGATCCATAGACACCGAAGCGTCAAATATGTGGGAATGGTTGTCGCCGCCCTCCCCTAACCATCCCACATTCTCCAGCGAAGTCATCCCCGATGGGTCGTACGACGGTACGTGTTCGCTCATCAGATATTCCTGCCCCCCCAACACAAAAACCCATTCGCATCACATTATTCCCACTCATGCATGCATCCACATGCCACGGATCCTACCTTCCTTTGCATTACACGTGTCAGCGTATCCATCAGATGCTTCTCGCTCGATTCCAGCTCCCCCGTTGACGTCATCTTTAACGGCTCCGGTTCAAATATCCTATCCCCAACCATTCCACGAGCTCACGAATTACACTCTCTATGTATCGCCATCAAACTAAACATGAACATAAATATTCAACCAACCGTATCTGTTCTTCCGCTATTTGAAGCTGTTGCTGTAACCTGCTCACTTCTTGTTGCAGATCCTGAAACAGAAACAAGAGCTGGCCATCATTCACCACCAACAAAACAAACAAACAAAAATGAACAGAGTGAATCGCTATCTTTACTTACTTCAATCTCCGAGTTGATGTCTCCCGGACTGTGGTGAAGCGATCGCAGACAAGGAACAAAGATTTGGCACCATTAGACATTCATCATAATAACGATTTTACCGGCGGCGAATTAAAAAGTTTCATTTAATTTATAGGTGACAAGAGAGGAGATGGAACGAACTTGGCCAACTGAAGAGCTATGTCGTTCTCACTTTTCAGTTGTTGAAGGGTCCTCAACAGATACTGCAAAATGCACACACGTTCTCAAATTGTGTATTGAGATGCATGCAAACACGGATCGACGTGGTTATTGCACAATATATGGCAATACCTCTTTGTTCTGATCAAGATTCCTGCATACATTTTAAAGGGTTGGGGAGTAGACAGTAAAAGAAGTATTCAAATTAAGTATAAAAATAATGCCTAGACGTGCTATTAACTTAGTTAGCCTGATTTATTTGTGATTCTTTTTTAATCAAAGACGACAAAAGAAGAGAGAATGGGTTAGAATATACCTGCGGTAGGGTTGCTCTGGAAATGTTATAGCGCTGCGAGGAATCCAATGCTATTAAATCATCAGATTGAAAAGCCAGAATATATATATTAAGAAGTACCCCACCGCCGCTGGCTATTCCAGATTAATTATATACGCGATAAGAACAAACTTATTTTATTTTTTCAAAAAAAGAGCAAGCATACCCATCTCTTTCTTGGTCTGGTAGATTGATGTAACGGGTGAATACATCTTCAATTCTGATTACAAATAATAATAAAATAAACTCTAGTAAAAAATCAAAGCAAAATAGTGAAATACCCAAAATAAAGCATCAGAAAATGATAAGAACAATAATCATTATCAGTGTCACAATAAAAATATTTTTTCCAGAGTGAGGTAAGAAACAAAAATAAGTCACCGTTCCCCCCCCCCCCTCGATTATCAAAATATTTCCGTTCTACATAAACAAGCAGTTCAGTAGTAGCTCATTAGCACTAAAATATTTTATATTTCTAAAAATTTAATAATTCTAAAGTTCAAATCTCAGTAAGAATTAGCTGAGAGAATTTTTTTTTTGGCCTTTTCGTTCGAAAAAAAAAATGAATGACCGATTTGATGGCTATATGTTTTAGGTTTTAAAACCTCGCAAACCAGTTTCTTATCCTTTTATAATTCGGGTAAATACAGCATATCAAGAAACTATAGACATAATTAATAGTATTGTGTTGTTGTTGTCATCACCAATTCGTATATGATTTTGAAATTGTAATTGCCCCGCGTGACTTTCGAATTTAAAGCAGATGTTTTCTCCACATATGAGTCAACACTGAAGATCCTAATCCGTAGGAGTTCACTCGTATTTCTAGTTGTAACGTGTGAACAATTATCCCATTTTATGATTTTAGGTGTAGTACGAGTTTTTATTCTTCAAAAATAAAATTGGCCCAATGCTGGTATGATGCAAGTATTATATTCTAGGAGAAATAATCAGCAGAGTGCACCTCAAAGAGGTGAAATGAATTTCAGAGAAAAACTTTGCCCTAAAGAATTGATTAACATCAACACATTGATACCTATTGTAGAAAAAAGAAAACATTGATCTCGGTTTTACTTGTATAAGATAATTTTTATATAATGCGCCAAGCTTCCTAATCGGATCTACTCTGTGTGGGCGTGTTTTGTTGTTAGCATAATTAACAAAAATTAGCCAAGTTCATGCTTTAATTCTCTCGCATTACTTAAGATTCGTTCATCGAGAAAGATTAAATAAATAAGAGAATGAAGAAGAAGGAAATGAAGAATATATAGATGGATGGGAGGAATAAGAAATAATATAGGAAAAGGAGAAAGAGAGGAGCGAGGGAGAACCTTCTTCTGCCGGAAAAGTGACTGACACGGCCGGAAGGAGAGAACATAATGAGAGCAATATCAATGTCGCAGAGAATGGATAACTCGTAGGCTTTCTTGATGAGGCCATTTCTGCGCTTTGAGAAGGTAACCTGAAGATTTATGGTGTTATCTATTCTCTTAATGTCCAATTTAACGCGACCCATTTCTACAGCATATGCAAAATAAGGGAATTGCAGAATCTGCAGCAGGAAAATCTAAGGAATGGAGAATATATAAATGAGGAGAGCAAGGACATGCATGACGCCGCTTGAAAGGAGGAACCGTTGGATATGAGAGAGAGAATGGGGGATGGTTATAAATGGGTGGAAGAGGAGAAAATGGAGGCAGGGAGATTGAAGGATTTTTAAAGGAAACAGTCCCAGCTGCCTAATGCCCTCACCACAATTCTCATTATTCCTTATTATAAAACCCTCACTATTCATCCAACCAATTTTAACCATTTTAGAACACTACCCCTTCTGAATTCCACTTTCTATCACTCTCTCTTCTTTGCCTACCTACCTAGCTTCCTATTTTTATATTAAGTGCTATAGACTGAATGCCACTGTTATGCTAATACTTAAAGGCTAAATTCAGTACCATATATATATATATATATATATATATACATACATGTATTCTAAATCTCTTCACGTCTCCTTACTTTGATTTCAATTAATTCAAAATAGATGCTCCAGTGAAAATTGTATTATAAACTATATATTGTATTTAAGAATGGAGGAGTAATATTTTTATTTTATTGGTTATAATCGGTATAAAACTAATTAAAAGCAGTCGTAACAAAATTAATGTATATTTGTAATACTCTAGCTAGGCGTATTGTTCTGACTTCTGATGAGAGAACTAATTTTTACATTTAAAATGGACCTATTCTTCTTTTGTAATATTTGTTTTAATTGAGTTGTAGATTGTTTAGTAATTGGAAACTAGCTATTCAATTCTGTATATGATAAAAGTCTAATAAACCAGACTGTTCATAATTTATAAATAATTTTAATCACTATATATAAACTTGACATTTGATTGATGTGAAATCACTGGCCAAAATAACAGGGCCAAAAATCATGCAAATACCCTCAGCAAAGTTCTGGTGCTGTGGGAAAATATCTTACCGAACCCCACTAAAACACTCATATGAAGCCATTATAAATACTGTAGCCAAATATATTGCAACGCAAATTCAATGTGTGGGAACGGGAGAGAATATTGGAAATCTGGTATTAGTCAAAATGCAAAGAGAAATGCATTAATGCGTTACTAAACTGCTAGTTTCTCTGTTCTTATATTACTAACCCATCCATCCCCAACATCGGGGGAATTAACGTGCCTAATTGACCAAGTTAGCTTATAATTAATGCACAACAATATCTTCTATGTGCTCATTTCCATTCGCAAACAAAAATAATTATAATAATAATAGCGAAATTAAGTTTGTTATTCATCATGGAAATTAAACAACCACTAATAACTAGAAACTTGAATAAGTTCAGATGAATCCTTGTCGGAGGAAAAAAGAACAATTAAGGGAAAATTTGAGAATAATCCACAGACGATAACCTTTAAAATTAAATTTATTGAAAGATCAATGAGGAAACTATTAAAGTAACCAAACTGGTCCCCTCCCTCCCCGTCATTTATTAGTATTATATTTTCTGGTAAAGGTCACAAGTCCCAGCCGAGGGGTCCTCGTTAGAATTTGTTTGGAGTTCTTATCCTTCGTTTTTATCATCTGATCGCCCTTTTGTGTGTGTATATATATGTGTGTGTATGTATGTATACATGCATCATGCATGTATATATGTATGTATAGCTTTCTTAATTATAATAAATCGTGATTGATTGAACGAGTTAAGAATCACGGATGAACTTAGCCGGACTTCCTTTTAAAGAGGAGCAAAACTTCAAACACACACACACATATATATAACAATAGAAAAACTTTTTTTTTTTTGGTTGCCAAATACAGGTTATTCACAAGCTAATTAATTAATGAAAAAGACCTACATTTGGGTTGTTTGCTGGAATTATCCGGATACCTAAACTCATGCCTTGAAAATTCCATGCCATCATACATACATACATACCGCATTTAATTAATATTAGAGCGGGGACAGATGTAGAGAATACACGCGCGCATGTGTGGCATAAAAGAGCTACATGAGGGAGCAAGCATTTGGGTTTTCATCACTGAAGATTTGGACGTAACGATCGTCAACGGTGGTCTCAGAAACGGTGGCGGGGTCAGGGACGCGCCTGACCATATTAGGCGGGGCCTTCTTATCGTAGGCCTGAGCCACATAAGGGTTCGCCACCATTGTATACGGCACGTAAGGCCACAGCTCCACCTTCTTCTTCGTGCTCTGCGCCGCCTTCAGCACATTCTTCGCCTCCACATATCCCGTCACCGTCGCTTTCTGTTGCTTCAGGTCCACGTCCACCGACTTAGCTCCTGCACAACATATCAACAAATCAGCTTGCGAAGAATATATATATACATATGAAGACTCGAGTGGCTGTTCATTAATTAAGTAGACACACACACACACAGAGTACACACCTTTAACGCCGGAGAGAACGTGCTTGACCTTGCGCGCGCATCCTTCACAGTCCATTCTGATTTTCAGAGCTACGGTTTGTATTTGCTTCTTCTTCTTCTTCTTGCTACTGAGTAAATCAGACAGGTATTCCAGAGTGCCTTCTACGCCCATTGTTTTGCTTCTCTTTCTTCGTTCCTGGGTTTCACCTCTCAATTCAGCACTGATCGATCGGTGTGCTGTTAAGTTATATATATAACTTGATCAGGCCACGTCAAGAGCAGGCTGATTCCAAACTTGGTTATGGAAAATGACAGGTGCAAATCTATTTTTGTTTTCAAGAGGCTGGGATGCGTGGCGGGAAACAAATGCGATTATATAGGCATTAAACAGGGGAGTGATTAAGTGACGAGTGACGAAGGAGGGTCTTAACTCTCCTGGCCTCTGCGGCTTTCGTTTGGATTATATGTGCAAATCATTGACCTTGGTGGGACAACAAAATATTCAGGACGCCTGTTTATATAATTGAATATGCACTCAATAATTTTAGAGAGAGAAGTTAGAGAGAAGTTAGGCTGTCTTAGTCTCCTAGAATCTTCTTAATTATCTCCTGTTCATTCCCTTGTTAACTTCACAAGTAACAGTTAATGCCCCAGGGAATGACACTAGCCTCCTCCAACTGCCTCTTCATTTCATTCCGTGATTCCTTCAACGGACCCTCTTCTTCCATCGGAATATATATTTGCAAAAGAAAATAACAGTCTAGCGATAAATTACAATATTAAATATTGATATCTATATATATGGGGAGAAAAACTTATATAAAAACAACGATAAATTGAGAACCCCTGTTTCTTGGTTGAAGGTGAAAGGGAAGCTTGAAAAAAAATATGCTACCAGATAGATTTTATGTTATAATAAGAGCATGAATTATTAACTAATGACTTGAGAGGGGCCAGGCCACGTCTGGCAATGGCCATTCTACTGAGTAATGACTCCCAAGTAGCATTAACATAACGCTTGATTTATTGATTTGCCTAAAAGTTCCCGGATCTAAGCTAATTGCTTGTGAGCATCTGTTTGATTAAAAACTTTAAGTGTACATATGCATGCGATAGTGAATAAATTTGATCAGTACAATATCTGGTACATGTCTTCTAGAATTGCGTGTAAATCTTTCTTTGTGAAGCTAACGTAGATTAACACATCATCTAATGTATGTACTCGATTACTGCAATATTTCGATCTTTCGAAAGCGATTTTAGATTATGTCGGGAGATTTCTCTTTTCACTAATACACACACACACATATATATATTATATAAAGTGGTGGATGCATATCGGACATATGAATCTCATAACAGTGGGGTGGGGCCCATTTCTATTTTCTCCCTATTACTCCCAACAATCAAGCTACTGCTCTCGGTGTATCTGATACGGAGGGGGCCATTATTCTAGTCGTTTTTTCAAAACTTGGAATCTGGATTATTATGAACCCAAAATTTATTTCTTGCTTACTTTTGAGGCTATTTGTTCCTTATGTTATTGATTATTTTAGGTTGAAATCATGAGAAAGTAATTGAGGACTCGAGAGGCGACAAATTAAATGGCAGGTCAAGACACGTGTGGTAGATTTACAAGCTACGTGGCAGCGTGAGTCATCAGAGAGCTTCCTGCAGCTTTGTTCTGTTTTGGTTTTTTAAATTATTGGGAAAGGGAACATACGGCTCTAATCAAACTTAACATTATGAATCGGTGACCACTTGGCGGGACGACAGGGCGGCTGCAAGACCCGCCCAGATAAATAAAATCACGATTGAATAAGGGCGATGTCATTTTTGAAGATCAAATCAACTTAAATAAATGCACTCCCACTTGTGAGATGACACCGAGACCACGCAGCTGTGCCTTTCAGGAGTTTCCCCTTTCACCGACGTACGACTATTTTAAACACAGCATCATCTTTCTTCAAAATTCAAACGAATGTGGTTACAGCTAGCCTCCACCTACAGGGTATAATAAAACTTTCATTCCCAACCGTAAGGAGTGGCTTAGCTAGGCGGAGACTAGATCCAACGAATCATACATTCTATTGTCAAAACCACATGATTGGGACCAACTACTTATTCTGCACTCACGAGCGTCTGATTGATCATGCATAACTTGCAAGTAACTATACATACAGACAGAACAAGGGATCAGTAATACCTTTAGTTTTGTAGCCATCTTGGGATAGGGCTCTAGATAGGCTCATCATCATCATCGCCCTTTCTGAGCTTTACATATATCGTAGGGTTACCGACAAACATACCTTCCAAAAATTCATTATATATTTCTTCTAGTACTTTAGGTGTAGAGGCACGGGGGCCTCCTTCCTGCACATATAGTAACCTCTTCATATAGCTACCTGCAATGAACACCTCAGCTCGGAGGGTATAAACACGTTCTTTGAGAGTTGGGAGGCCCCCCATGTATACTAAGTCAAAGTAATGAAGTACTAATAAACAAAGCAGAAAGAGAACATCTACATATAGAAGAGCTTCAACTCAAGATGAAATAGCCCCATTTCATAGTTTAATTTAAAAGCCCCAAAAAATAAGAACAACAGACTGAGGTTTGAACGCCATTTCCTCCAACATATTCGTGGGTGAAATTCCTTCCAATTTTTTTTCTGGGTAATATCAGACTAGTCTGGTCAGTCCAATTATCTAGCCCACCACTTTGGGCTCTCAGCTAGACTCACAAGCCCACTCCTGTGTGGCCCTGCCCGATGTTATGTACCCACACCAACCCAACTTATAGATCAAGTTTTATAATTATAAATATAAAGTAGTGTGGATGTTCCCCAGAGTCTTAAAAAATGAATTCCATTGTGTGTATCTCTTGGACAATATTACTTGCTATATTTTTTTTATATTATATATAGATTAAACACATTTTCGTTGACATATACACGTATTAAGACGTGAGATTTTTTTATCAACTAATAAAGTATTTTTTAAGAGTAAATAAAACGTGTATAAAAAATAAATGATAAAACATGAATTCTGAATAAATGACACGCATCTCGTTTCATATATCAACTTAACCAAGATGTACTAAGGAGTTTAATAGAATAATAGCATATGATAGTTCATAAATTATATAACAATTCCTCACGCATGCGTGGTTAAATACTTAAATCCACATTTTTTTCCCTATATAACAATTGTCCTATTATTACTGCTACGGTTTTCAATGCCAATTAAGAAGATTGCAAATTTGCAATGCCAGTTAAGGAAACTAGCCTCGCCTGTGCTTTTTTTTTTATGCATTATGTGAGATTAAAAATATAGATAATATAATCACCAGTTTGTGAATAATATGATTTATTATAAAAAAAATTGCTAGTTTTTAACACAATAACAAAACAGCCATTATAATAAAAAGCACAGTCGATAGTGCTGATATCTTACTCATTTAACAATGTCATTATAAAGATGCAGACACAATTTAAGCCCCAGGGTGCCTGAAATTGTAGAATTGGGGAGGGACAGAAATGTTGATATATATACCTAAAGCCGCATAAAAACTCAAAATTTGACGTGATAGACTAAATATTGGCTGTCTCTCTGCTGCATCCTTGTCTCTTCCTGAAATCCTAACCCCTCCGCCCTCCCTTTATATATAATACTCCCCTCCGCCTACCAATTCCCACGCCCTTCTCTCATTCCGTAGAATAACTATAACCCCACACACTATACGCACATCTAAATTATTCCGGCCATTTGTTGAAGCATCATGAGCCCCGCCAACGGTTACTACATCGGCACCGAGAGTTGCACCAATGACGTTAACCACGATGCCTTTGACGACATTAATACTGAGCCTGCAAGCTCGCCGGTCATGAAGAAGCAATCCAATAATGGCAGAAAGAAAAGGGAGAAGAAAGAGTCCCCCCCCCCCATACCACTACTGGCTCATCACCCTCATAACCTTTCTTCTCACATGCCGTGGGAGTTGAAGAGGTACTACACCGGCGATGGCCGTCTGATTCTCAGAGAGGAAGAGCCCAGGCATCGCCGCTTCTTCCGAGCTCACAGAGCCAACGGTCGTCTCACCCTGCAAGTTGTTCCCCTCGACCACATGTTCCCTACAGATAGCCCTTGTCTCAGTGCACGCCACCATGATATTCGTCATGAGCACGTACAAGAAGTCGAAGCGGATGGGTTTGGAGAAGAAGGCCCCAGCACGGTGGAGGCTGAAGGGCTTCCCCGGGCAACAAACTGTAATTTGAACTTCAATAGAGTTTCATCAGCAACATCCAGTTTCTTTGAGATGCCAGCTGTGCATCCAATTAGGACGGGTCATGGTTGATTCCCTTTTAATTCTCCTCCATGAGGCTAATTTCATAGTTAGGAAGTGAAGCAGGCGCCAGGGTGTTATTGGCCTCGTTAAGTAGGTTGTTTTTCCTGTATTGCTGTCAGTCCATTATCATCATAATAAAAAGCAATTTTGATCCTTCTTTCTTATAACTTTCGCTGCCCGCTCATTTTGCTTCGGAGATTATGCAATAATTTGAACTCTTGTATATATGAGAAATGCCTTGACTCAATATATGTTTTAAAATGATTTGATAGAATAGATATATCGAGTACAAATTAAGCTCTGCCCGTGTTGAATGGTATATATAACTGAGAAAGAACTTGGATATTTTTAATTGATTATAAGAAATTGATCAAAATACTGTATATTACTTGAGGAGGGAGAGGATGGGGTCTTCAACTTCAATCTTGGTTTATTGGAGGCATGACCCAGTTCTTGAATCATAAACTCAGGTGGCTGCTGATGGGGACGGTACTGATTTTGAGGACACTATATATATAAGCTGCCACGTATTTTAATTTTAATAAATAAATATTTACCGTCAAAGTTTGTTAGTAGTATTATTACCAATTCGATGTGAATCGAATGAGTATATAATCACATAAACCGATCATAAACTATCAAATACAGTATCCTATTAATTACTTTGATTAAAAAGAAAATTGAAGATGGAAATATATACGTGGAGGAGGGTACGTGGAAAATGGGGAATATTGAGAATGCAAGCTGGCTCTGTTTTTTTTGGGTGGGGGGTGGAGTGAAATTTCCGAGGGAGGAAATGGGAGTTGGGAAAGCAAGAGAGAGTCCTCCGTAGATGAGGTACAGCTAGCTCGTGTACTTTCAATTCCAATTTGTGTCAGTCCTCATCATTGGCTTTGCCCGCCCCATATTCCCTCTTTTTTGATTCCCCCTTCCTATCTTTTAATTTCAAGTTTACACACATTATCTTACATCCTAAAAAATATCCATTCTTCTGCTCAATTCATTATGCATTTTATATATTTATTCAACCAATATACGGACGACAATACAACAATTCTGAACACGTGTAAATGAAAACTGGTGAAATTAATATCGTTTTCATTTCACTCCAAATATTATCTAAAATCTCGTTGGAATTCCATAAATTGTAGAGCTAGCGGAGAGGCATCAAACAAAAACGAGTTCTCCTCACGTGCTCAAAGACGAAATCCAATCAAATTATTGTTCTCTCTCCCTGGATTGTTCTTATTTAGTTTTAACTAATAAGTGTATTATCGTTAAATTCATTATTAATTATAGACCAATATCATCTTCCGCATTTAAGTATGGGAATAAAATCAATACTATTTGATTAAAAGTTTTAAAAAAAAAGCAAGCTGTCAAAATTTTATTCTAACCTAATCGGGAAACAAGATATTATTGCATGTTTAATAAAGATAGCCCAATTAGGTAGCTGGAGCGTATACGTTGGAATGGCCGAGTTCTGTAACCTAAAATCATTTTGACGTTTTATACGGGATTATACTACTACTGTTTTCTTCAATTATATTTTTCCAGAGAAAAAGTTGCAAGTCTTAACCAATAATAATGCACAGATATATAGAAGTAAATGAAAATCACCATCCATATCTCAGTTCCCAGAGTACTACTACATATATACGCGCGCTGGACTGTTGTCGTGGCTGACAGTGATTTGGATCCTCTGAGAGTAGAGCGTACCTCGCAGTTTGAACTGGGGTGCCCCACCGCCGTTTATGGGCTTATCTCCGCGAGAGTTACTGCCGATTTTGGTGTTACTTCCCGATTGGAAGGTGTACATATGGTAAGTGTATTTGAAGATGGAATCTAATAAATACTTGTTTAGTTGAGCAGAAACAAGGAAGTTGTGCGTGGAGCAGATGTGGCACTTCACTCGGATTCCTCCTATATTCAAAAACCCAACAAAGCTCCTGTTGGATGCCTGGTGTCTTCACTATTCATTCTTAATTACGCCTCAGCCTCCTCCCAATCCTATTCATTCGAATATTATTCCCATCGGAGTCTTGTCGGAATAAAAAACCAGCCGTTTCAGGTCACCACTCAAAAGACCTTCATATATGGCCCCGAGGCTTCGTGTGGGCCCGAGCCACCCAGGGGTATCTTAGGTCAAAACTCAAAAGAACCACTTAATAAGAAGGCACAGCTTGAAACACAGGAATTCGGGTACGCCCTGTGTGGAGTAATGAGTTGAGAGCTTTGGGTGTTCCTCATTTTCACTCTCATTTTCAACCCTCCCCCTCTGTGGCACACAAAATCCATTGATGCAGCGCCTCAGCACCGGGTAAGTTGCCTTCATCATATCGTGTGATTGTCCAAACTCTACATGGTGTATATTTACATAGATTTTCTGTTAAATTGATCGCAGCAATGTTTCATAGAAGCAATGGAGAGTTCTGATCTCATGAACATAACTTTAAATTTTAAGTATAATGAAATTAAACATCTCTGGTAACTGTTTGTTTTCAATCCTGTTTCCTTCCCAGTCCATTGTATTGCTCCCATATATTCATTGCTTTGATAATCATTTATTTCTACTCATGCGGGAAACCTATATATCTTACGAATGTCTCTTGTCGAGGAAGACGAAGCCAAAGGCACACACGATGAGAGTGGTATATACATAGAACAAATTAAGCTTAAATCCTCGACATATGTATCAAATTCTCACCACGTGTATGAATCTTTTGTGAACCAAGTCGATGTTGGATCCTTGGCATACATAGCATATATGGCTGACGACCATAAATTGCTTTTCCATCGGATCGATCCCCATTTTAAAAAAAAAAAAAAAAAAGCTCATCCAGTTTTCACTTATGCTTGATTTGCTGCAGGTTTGATCAATGTCGGCTTCGTTTGCTTGAAGCTTGAGTGGAAACTATAGCCACCAGGAATTTTTCTTCTCCCCCCTATAACCAAGGCATGGGCATAATTAGCTACTTGCTGTCGTCCAAGGAAGAGCTCTCTTTGAAAAATCCGAAGCAGTCTTCTGCAGGTGATCGCATTGAAGATGATCCAATTAAAGTAGGACTAAAAACCCTAATTAATCCTTCCCCTCATGCTCCCCGCATTGTACATTCCCATACTGGCTATACTGTCTCCACAGCATGGAAGCCGCCGCCGCCGCCATCGTCGATGTTCCGTTCGCGTGTGACGGACGATGTTATTGGGACCGAGAGTGGTGATTACATGAGCTCTAGTGTGGAAGATTTAAAAGGCGTGGTGGACAAGGCTGAACCTCAGCGTAATCGCACCAGGTCCCGGTACAGGAAAGCCGATATGAGGGAGTTCCCACGACCCATATCTCTGCTGACTCAGACTAGTGGAATGCCGTGGGTTTTCAGGAGGGAGAACATTGATGGAAGGCTTATCATGAGAGCAGAGAGAATGAAGCGCCATGAATGTTTTGAAGCTCGGCGACTGAATGGGAGGCTCACCATGAAGCTCGTCCCACGAGAAGACGACACCGTTTTCTGTGAAGATCGTGGTCACCCCATCACGGAGCGGCGAGAGCAATCGGAAGATGATCAAGATGTGGAGGGTGAAGGTTTTGATGAGCAAGAGGAGGTGAAGGGTGACGAGACTGAGGAGGTACGCGAGTGCATCGGGGGTGAGGACGGGTCGGTTCAGGAAGTTGACCCGTTCTGGAAGGGCAAAGGCATTGAAGGGTCCAGTGGGTGTCTGGGAAGACCAAGTGCGACTCCTCTTCGGCCCATCATGACTCGCGTCATGTAACCAAGTTTGTGCTCCGATAAGAAACCTAAAACTAGTACATTCGAAGGAGCAAGAGTCTAATGGTGGTTTTTTCCAGGGAAGTCGGAGCTCTGCACGCAGTTATAGCATCGTACAGTTATCGTTTCTGCCACATTGTTTTACCCTTTCTTCGAGCTCGATATATAAATTATTTTCTTCGTGTTTTTCTTAATGGAACTAGTTTGTTTTATTGATTCTCATGATCCTTCAACCGCCAATTTATGGATTACTGACTTCTTTTTACGCGCCGTGGCGTTCCTGCTGGAATTAAACTGCTCTCTTCATCCTCTCTTGAAATGTAAGTGTAGTACTGTTTAAATAAAGTTTTGGAACCAGAACTGAAAAAAAGTTCTCCCTCCATTTCAAATACTGAGTTTACTTTTTTTTTTTTTAAACTAAAACACACCAATTGAGACTGACAAGTACGTGCTTAAAATATAATTCCCCCCTATTTTACTTTCATTTAATATGAATCATTAATCATTGTTGTTAACTGGCAGTAATGTTAATATTTTTGAAGAGATATTTTATTAAAGAGTATGATGATTACTCTTTAAAAATCATCAGACCCCGCGAAACATATGCTGGAAAGTAATGGTGGGTTGTGCCGAATAGAATAGTGTAAAGCCAGACCCCGCGAGAATCAACGGTCCTCTAGAAGCAAGTCACTGGAGATCCCCACAGGCGAAAGAAAACGTGTAGGAAGAGCAACGTATCATGCGGTAGAATTCACCCAACCAAAACCTCTCAGATGATATTTGCACGTATGCCTACTGAATCCCATGCACAAAACCAAACTTCTATTTAAATATTTTTGGCCAAAAAAATTTAGTTACAATAAATTATGATTAAATTAAAAATATCTTAAATGCTATAAATTAGAGCAGAATTTCAGTCAATTTCTTTAAATGGATCTAATGTTTAATCTTTTTATCAACGACTAAAATATTATGCTTATATGTTTTTAGCCATAAAGTTTTATTCTGTTATTATTAAAAATTAAAGATTTGGTGAAAGATGAGTTGTCTCAGCCGTAATGTGATGACCTCACGGATCCCCTGCTTGAGTGCTAACTGGGCAAAGGAGGGTGTTGAATCATCAATCGTCAACACAAAGTAGGAAATTTGCTTGAAAATTCATGGTTCTCCTCTGAATGATGTAACTTTATGTTTACTATTTAATTTTTTTTTAAATATCTATATAAAATTGAAAGATCTAAAATTAAGTATGTATTTTTAACATAAGTTTCGAAGTCATTATTATATCACCTTTACTTTTTTATTATACAAAAGAGACAATGCATGAAAATAAAATAATTTATAGTAAGTGGAAATGATTCCTAAAGTTTCTTTGTTTACCAAGTATCTAAAGTTCATATGTGTCCAAATCAGTTATTCTTAATAAATTATATTTTATTAAAGTATCTGTGACACAATTAATATTTTTTAAGATATATTTAAGTTATAATTTCTAGTTATAATTCATTGTGGATTTAATTTGTAAAAAAAACGAACTGCAACAATTATTATTGTTATTGTCGATAAGTATGCCAATTATATTATTTGAATAAGATTTAATAATAATTTTGTTGAAACTCAAATCTTAAACTAAATATTCCCACCCTTCAACCTCAAAAATATTACATTTACCTTTAACATGTGAAAAACACTAGGTTTGGCCTTTACTAGAATCTCTAATGATAGAATTTTTTATTTTTTTAATAAAATTTTTAGAAAAATATTTGACTCACTCATAATATAAAGGTATAGCGAAGTTTCTTTTCCTCTTAGATAATATTAATATTGAGTAAGACGAGCTGTCTATTACCCTCACGCGTAAACTTAAACACCTAAAAGTTAAGATGTCTCACTGAGTACTGTTACTAAAACTATAATAAAATATTAGTCTATATAAACTGAACACGTTCTAAATAGTTATATGACTCGCTATTTTATTAGTTGAACCCATAAATAATAAAAACGATGGAAAGATAAGCTAACTATTGCGTCTTGGGCCGCACAAAAATTAGTTTAGGTTGAGTACAATATTAACCTATAATATAATCTAGTATATTATTCGAGTTGATTATTACATCCTAAAGCTTAGTTCAATCTGACAAAAAATCTAATATTCACCAAGTTAGACGGATTGTACTAAATTGGATTGAGTTCATAGTCAAATTAGTTTTGTCTCATTTATTCAAATTCTTCTTATACAATATCTATATTTTTTTTGTACAAATTTTTTTAGAAAGAGATTAGATTCATTCATGATCTAAAAGTAGAGCGAAATTTTTCTTCTTCTTAGACGATATTAATATTAGATAGGGTGAGCTGTCTATTACATTCAGACTTAAATTTAAGCATCTAAAAATTAAGATGTTTTGCTAAATATTACGACTAAAACTATAATAAAATAATATTTCTTAAAATTTAAACTTACTCTAAATAATCAATTAAACTCACGGACATCGTAAGTTAAAAGACTAGTTTTGATTAGGTAAGTATAAATCGCACTGAGTATGGATTCTAATTCAGCTTATGGCAATGCGTTTACAAAAGACAAGGTCGTGGATGAGGGCCCAAGTAGGTCCCACTGGAAAATTGAGAGCCCACCTCCCCAGAAGAATCCTCCTACACCTCCTCGGACATGGCCATTCCCACGCCCATTTCCTCCAACCTTTTCAATTCCATCCTTCACTTATTTTCCAGGTTAGATCATGCTTTGCTCTCTCTTTCTTCTCTTCTTTTTTGAATTCCCACTTCCCTTCTCCTCTATTTTAATTTTGCTGCCTCTCTTTCACTCCTCCTCTCTGTTTGATTCCTGGTCTCTCCCGCTCCTCCTCCCTTTTTCATGGTAATTTGAAGTGAATTTTGGTTCTGGCTTCTTGATCATTGAACTTGTGAGTGTAATTTACTGTCAAATGGACTCTGCGTTCCAAAGTCGAATCGTCTCTGTCAGTTTCACAACTTCGATGTTTTCCGTCGAGAATAGTTTTCTTTTCTTTTCATTGATTCTGTGTGCCACTTACTTATACTGCGTACGTCAAGTTTTAGCTGAGCCCAGGTTGATTGATGTATGAGAAATAGGGAATAAGGGGAAGGAAAGAACTCCACTGTTGCTTGGGAGGTGTGTTATTTTTGCTTTGGTTGAAGTGCTCAACAACCACGGCAGGTTGAAATTCTGAAATATTATTTTTGTTCCTCTTGGCGAAAGATCGAGACTACGTGGTCTAGGATCCATATCTTCTGATGGAGCGAATGATTCCTTTTCTTCTCCCTCCCTTTAACTGTTTTGGGCGGCCTGGAGGGTTGATTTTTCTGGTTCTGCCATTTCGAGGAGTTGAAAATCTGTGTTAGGACATCGGGAGTCATGGAGGGCTTATATGGATACGTTGATCATTACTTTGTATAATTTGCAAGTTGCTATTTTTTATCATTTTGTTTCTGCTTATTTTGAATCTATCATTGCCCGGTTGGTGTGTGCTTGTAGTTATACGATTGTTTGCCCTTTTTTTGGTTTTTTAACCCTCTCCCAAAAAAACGAAGGGATAAAGAGGGGCCACCCTAAGCTTTTAAGTTAGATGCTTACATTTTAAGTTGAATTAAAACAAAAGGTTTGAAAGTTTACTCTAAGGATATTTGTAATTGTACATCTCGTTAGAATTCTGATACTGCAACTATTTTGCCTAGAGCTGTATCCATGGTGGATACTGTCTACAATTGTTGCGTTAGTTTGATCATAATTGGAACCTCTGGGTATGTGCGTGATGGCACGCTTTTTGGCTCATACATGTTGCTCTTCGTCTTCTTTGTTTCTTTTCCGTAGACATAATGAAACTATCGTACGTTGGGCCCTTATTTTTCAACAGTCGGACTGAAAGTCAACTTACTATAAGAATGCTTGCTCTGTTTTCATGCAGATATTGAATTTTATCTATTATGGGTTCCTTTTTTAGCATGGCGAATACCAAATCCGATACAAGTGAGGGTGATGAGGTCTTTCAGAATGAGATCCGCAAGAGGAGAAGAAAGTCATCTAGCTGTGATGAGGAGAGTCCAAGATTAATTCCAAATCTTCCTGATGAGTTATCACTTCAGATTATCGCCAGAGTTCCTAGAATTTGCTACTTCAACATGAGGTTGGTGTCAAGGAAGTGGAAGGCTACTTTCATGAGTTCAGAACTATATAAATTAAGAAAAGAACTTGGAACAACTGAAGAGTGGCTATATCTGTTGATCAAGGTTGGAGAAAATAAGCTTATATGGCATGCCTTAGACCCTCGTTCCCAGAAATGGCAGAGACTGCCTGCTATGCCCTATTTTATTAATGAAGAAGAATCTAGAAAGGGTTCTTCTAGGCTTTGGATGTGGAACATGGTGGAAGGTATTAGAATCGCTGAAGTTATAAGAGGTTTGCTGGGACAGAAAGATGCATTAGATGAAATGCCCTTTTGCGGTTGTGCCATTGGAGCTGTTGAGGGATGTCTCTACGTTCTAGGTGGATTCTGTAAATCTTCAACGATGAGATGTGTTTGGCGATACGATCTGATACAAAACACATGGAGTAAGGTGAGTTCTATGTCTACAGGTAGGGCATATTGCAAGACAGGCATCTTAAATAACAAGCTTTATGTGGTTGGAGGGGTTAGTCAGGGACAAGCTGGATTGATTCCTCTTCAGTCTGCTGAAGTTTTTGATCCCTCTACAGATACATGGTCCAATGTACCTAGTATGCCTTTCTCCAAAGCTCGAGTCCTGCCCACTGCTTTTTTGGCTGACATGTTGAAGCCTATTGCCACGGGATTGACCTCGTACATGGGAAGGTTGTGTGTCCCACAAAGTTTGTATTCATGGCCCTTTTTTGTTGATGTAGGCGGGGAAATCTATGATCCGGAATCAAATTCGTGGATGGAAATGCCTACTGGAATGGGTGAGGGCTGGCCTGCTCGGCAAGTAGGCACCAAATTGAGTGTTGTGGTGGATGGTGAATTATATGCTTTTGATCCGTCTAATTCTCTGGAAAGTGGAAAGATCAAGGTATATGATCAAGGAGAAGATTCATGGAAAGTAGTTATCGGAAAAGTCCCGGTATATGATTCTGCAGATTCAGAGTCTCCATATTTGCTCGCTGGTTTCCATGGAAAGATTCACGTCATTACAAAAGATGCCAATCATCATATTGCTGTTCTTAAGGCTGACCTGCGCAGTAATTTGGATTCTTCTCCTTCAATATCATCTCTTTCACCCATCTGTAGTCATGAAGTTCCAGAGCCAGGAGCTGAATCTGATGCAATTGTTTGGAAGGTAGTTGCCAAGACGGATTTTGGGCCAGCAGAATTGGTCAGTTGCCAAGTGATTGATATTTAGTTAATACCAAGTTTTAAGTGAGAAATTCTATAAAGTGTTAGTTTACTGGAAGCTAAATGAACATGCGACATGCGACATGCGACATGGCTGCTAGTTCATTTCGACGAATGTTTTAATTGTTGTATTGTATCGTATAGGCAGTTCTATAGAAATTATCACCTACGAGGCTACGACTGTAATATGCTTGTTGCTGATTAAATTTACGCGAAATGAAGGACATATGAGATGAGTTCATTTTCTGCTAAACATTCAAACAAATGTCGTCATCAAACTGGTTTTGATATTTATTCTTTTAGTTGTGGCATATGCCGTAGGCATCTTGTGTGGCAAATTTAGGCCTTCCACTTTGATTTTATACATGGTATCTGTTTTACGCACACGGAGTTTAATTGCAACTCTAGTAAAATTAAAATTAAAATAGAAAATATGTGAAATATTGAGTTGTAAAATTAATTATTTTTTAATGCGGAAAAAGAGATACGGAGAATATGTATATTTTTAAAAATTGGTTTTCTTGTCTCCCACAAAAGTCTGTATAATGGTTGACAAAAGGGAAAAAAATTGTATAATGAAAAGATAATGAAATGTGTGAATCATCTAATTCATTTGTAGCTAGGGGTGGAAACAGGCCAGGCCAAGCCAGGCTTTGACCTTAACAGGCTAGGCCTGTTAAGTGTCAATTTAGCCTGAGCCTGGCCTGTAGCCTGTTACAGGCTAATTTTTTCGCTTAAGCCTGGCCTGTAAAAATTTCTGGCCTGGCCTGAAGCCTGTTAAAATAGCCTGTTTTACAATTATACTAACAGGCCTTCGTAACAGGCCTCGTAACAGGCATGTTATATAGGCCCCATAAAAGGTTTTCGTAACAGGCCCTCTAACAGGCTTTTTTTATATATTACATTTTTAAAAATTACAAAAAAACTTTCCATAATATTAATTAGTCTAAAATTAAAAAAATATCTAATCAACCATCAAGATAATACCAAACAAATAGAACAATTGTCATTATAAGAAAACAAGTATAACAATCTATTTTTGCAATACTTGCATTTACCTTCCCAGAGTACGAAAATATATTTTTGCAATACTTGCATTTACCTTTGACCCCATTTTTAGTTTCAACTTGATCAAAATCATCCCAAATAGCTGAGGTTTTTCTCCTCTTCTTTGTAATGACACAATCATCACCATCATTTTCATCATTAGTTTGTTGAGTAGACTCTGTCCGTACTGGTTGATTGACCTCAATAGCATTAGGAGGAACTGAAGTTGATGATATTGTTTCGCACTCAATTGGAGATGACATTAACTAAAACTGAAAATAAAAGACAAAACAGGGATTAGATTGTTGATGTGTTTACATAACGTATGAACTGTCATGTTGACAAAGGAACATTCCAACAGAAACATTCCACAGAACACATTCCAACAGAACACATTCCGAAACATTCCACAGAACACATTCCAGTTACAAATCGACAGAAACATTCCACAGAACACATTCCAGTTACAAATCGACAGAAATATTCCACAGAACACATTCCAGTTACAAATCGACAGAAACATTCCACAGAACACATTCCAGTTACAAATCGACAGAAACATTTCACAGAACACATTCCAACAGAAACATTAGATTTTGCAAACTACACAGACTTGAACACCAGCATTCATGGCATCAAAAACATTCCAACGGGACATCAGATTCTTCGTTTGCAACAAAAGCATTCCAACACGACATCAAAAGCTTTCATGGCATCAAAAACATTCCAACACGATGGCAACAAAATCATAACAGATCAGATCTGAGAACAAAATAGCGAAGGAATCATAATAACCAGCATTCATGGCAACAAAATCTGATCAGATCTGAGAACAAAATCAAAATCATAACCAGCATTCATGGCAACAAAATATAACACTGAAGCTCACAGAGGATTCAAGAACATTAAAATAGTGAAGGAATAAGATAAGGAATGACAAACTGGAATAGGTGAGGCACGAGTTGACGACGGCGACAGTGGAGTCTGAAGGTCAAGACACGACAATGGTGGAATCGCGATGACGGTGGGTGACAGTGGAAGAAGGTGAAGACGCAACAACGGTGGCGACGAAGGTGAAGGTCTGAAGGTCAAGCAAGCCGTGAGAACTGAGAAGCCAGACTCCCGTCGGTAAACCGTCGGTGCCACAAGCCGCGAGGCGTCGGTGAACTCGAGGCGTCGGTGAACTCTGTACTGAACTCCTCTGTTCTTTGAATTTGGTAGTCCTGAGAACTGAGAATTGAATCTGAGGGGGAATCTGAGGGAGAACTGAGAATTGAGCCGTGAGTCGTGAGAACTGAGAATTGTAACGCAAAGCCGCAACTCGCAAGCCGTCGCACACTACAAATGTTGAGGGGAATTTGGAAGTCGGTAGAGAAGTAAGGATTAGGTCTAGGGTTAGCACTCTGCACTAGCAAGCCGTCGCACACATTAAGATTGAAAGTTTAAAATAAAATATGCAATAGTACGCTTTAGTTCAATGGTTTATTGGTTAAATATTGTTCAATATGTTGGGGGTTCGAGATGCAACTACTACATTATCTCATGCATATATTTATTTTAAACAACAGGCCCAGGCCGCCTGATAGGCTTTACAGGCTTCTTATATAGCCTGAGCCTGCCCTGTTAAGCAAAACAGGCTTCAACACAGGCTTGAGCCTGTGTATAATTCATAACAGGCCAGGCCAGGCCAGGCCAGGCTAAATATAGGCCAGGCTACAGGCCCCTGACAGGCCGCCTGGCCTGTTTCCACCCCTATTTGTAGCTATGTCATACCTGATTTGTTTATATGTCAATTATAAAAGTATTTTCTTTGGTTGGGAGAGATATAAAAGTAATTTTTTTATAAAAGGTTTCAATAAGATATAACAAGATGCTCTTTATGGTAAAAATAAATTAATCTCCCTAGTTTAAGATAAATTATCCCGTTTGTTTTAAAGACTATGGTATTTATGATTAATCTACCTATAAAAATTATTTATTACAACCCTCCCGTGGACCATATTTTAAAATTTGTATATAGCAAAAATATAATTTAATAAAACAATAAAATTACTGAAGCTGAGCCTGACACTCTGATAAGAATTTCAGAGGAATTCTTGCGTGCTCCCGGAGCACCACGTAATTTGTGCTCTGAGCAATAAAACCCCGCCACTTCATTGACTATATGTGTTAGCTGATCTATCAACCTTTTAATTTATATTAATTTGAAATTTATTTCAACAACTTTTCGTTTAGGAAAACGTGACCAAACTTTTTCTACCTATTCTCTCTCCTCCTAATCCCTTCTTTCTCTTCATCTTTTTACTCAAACTCTGCCGCCTTAATAACTTTTGGTCTCTCTCCTCCTCCTTCTTCTACATCTCTCCCCTCCCTTTCAGAAACTCCATCACAGCTTCAAACCCACCTCCTTCTTTGTATTTACTTGCCTTCTTCTCTATGAACTCCTTCGACGGAAGTCATTGTTGCAATCGATGGTGATCAAGTCACGGATGCGGCCGGCGGGAGGGTAGAAGCGGGTTAGCGTTTGGGCAAGGGCGTTTTGGAGAAGCTATGATTTGGCCGAGATGTCGGAGAGGAGGCCGCCGGCGCCACCGTCAGTGGCGGTTCTATCATGGCCTCCTCCCTTAACTGCTCCTTGTTCACGATTTTGATGGCCACGCTTTCACCGATGGAGAGAGAAGGGTTGAAAAAGTTGAGCACGGATTTCGGAACAAAATTTTATTAAATCAAATTATCAAACGAATATAAATTAGAAGCTGACAGATCAGCTCGCACAGAGGACCAATTTAGTGACGTGGCAGAATTTTATTGATCAGAGCATAAATCACGGGGTGCTCCCGGAGCATGCAAGAATTACTCAGAATTCCAAAGGACACGTGGACTGCGACGGTGACCATTGGAGAGCGTGGGGCCGATGATATTGATGAGATATTTTGTGTCAACAACATCCAAAACAAAGACTGCTTTTAGCACTCATGGACACCCACCAACCATCCACACCATAGGGGTAGACCCCAACTCCAAGATCCCACCACAAAGCTAAATCTTGACGCGACCACAATTTAAGGACGACTACCCTGCTTTGACGCACAGACAACGATCACACAGGCTGCCTCATGTTTCATTTGTTTCTATATTTGAAGCATTTAATTCATTTTCTGGCTAAAAAAGTTATTTAATTTCCAATACATACATACATATTGTCTCTGATGAACGGCCATTTAGGGCAATTTTAATCGTTAAAACGTATGTGACCAATACAGGAATCAAGCAACAGAAGAAAACGTTCGTGAAATATGAGCCCGAAATAAGCAAAAACCTCCTTCGTCCAAAAAATTTAAATAGAAATGATCTTTGTATGAATTGTTTCTGTACAACAAAACAATTACAGCACCGACACTAAAACCGGGATGTTACAGGGCACGAGCCAAGGATGGAACTATTTTATTTACAGAGTTTATCGGCGTCTTGATTTGAAAAATGATGATATGGCATAGCAGCCCTTGCAAGAATACTGGCCACGGCCGAAAAGGCCCCTATATATACAGTCACACGCACACACCATAACCTTATATGATAATCAACAAGGAGGGATGATAGGAACGGGCCAAGAATGATGAGCTCGTGCAGGGGCGGTGGATGGCAAATGCAGTTTTCCATTGGCTACAAGGAATTGTCCCTTCTGGGTGTCCTCGAATTCTTGAGAGTCATCATGAGCTTTTGTCTTTCCCCTTCAACCTCTGCAAACTGAAGACTTAACTGTGAGTAACGGTCATGCATCTCTTTAAGTTCCGTCTCCACGGCAGCATGTCTTGCCTTTAGTTCCAACATATCTTTGATTAACTCATTGATATCCCTGAAGCTTCGGAATATTGCTTCCTCGTCACTGTGTTGTTTCAAGAAAGAACTGCAGTGTTTGTGGTTGGGGGGGGGGGGGTTCAAATGTTTCTATCAATCTCACCATTCAACAGCAAATAATGTAATGCTATGACAGAACATAGCCCTAAGCAATGGGGCTCTCTTAATCCAATAAAAGGAATTTGATTTATTTCATCATTTTGACCAAAAGAGTGAAAAAAAATCACACAATATAACAATTAAACAAATAGGATGTCAAGGAGAAGCCACTAGCCAAGATGATATAATAAACAGTGACCGGATCAAGAATGACAAAGTAAGTCAAAAGATACGGTAATTCCAAACACTTCCTGATTTTTAAAATAAATAAAACTTACAATGTGACAAAGTATTGTTCAATAGATGCAAATCTATTAGAATGATAATTGTATGTAGCGATCTAACTATAGGCTTCTCAAGGTTAATATCACAGCAAACTTCTTTAAGTGACGTATCTTGCTAGTCGCCACATCAGAATTGAGCGCATAAAGAGAAAGGAACTCTAAAGATGGACTGCTTCCAAAATGCCAACAAAAAATATTCATCAAATTTTCATTATTGATGCAAAGAAGAATGTACCTCTGAAATTGTATGCTTGATTTCTTGGCCTGCAATGCTTCAGCAAGTTCAATCTCCAAAGCAAGCACCCTTTCCAGCGCATTACCACTGACGCAGATTTCACTGAACACAGGGAATATATCTCCCAACTCTCGATTGGCCTGAACAAAGTTCAAAATAGATAAGAATGTAACGAAAGACATGCTTCGTGGTGGTCCGTGCAGATAGAATCCATCACCTCATGGAGCTGCGTCAATTCTCTTTGCAAGCCTGGAAAACTTGACTCGAAGTTACAGTCATCTACCAAAGTAAGTAAATTCTCATTCTTCATTTTTTCCAACTGCAATTGGAAGACAGAAATCAGATCACATGTTTTAACCAGGAAAGAGGTTAGAATACATTGGTATTCGACAGAATTATGAAATTAACAACTCAATAGAGAAAAGCAAATGTTATTTACAACCCCTCACATGCATAAGATATTGGAAGGACAATACTTCTATCACAAGTAATTAGAACTATAAGAAGAATGGAAGAAAGCAAGAATAATAATAACAACAAACTTATTCACACAAAGAAGTACCTCATTATTCAAGTGGTCCAGGCTAGATTTTAAACTTTCAGATAAAGCGGAATGCTTCGGTCCACCAAGTTGCAAGTTCTCTTCAGTTTCAACAGTTTGGCATCCATTTATACCTCCAAATGCAGGAGATTCCTGGCAAATGATTGCCCATAGCATTATTAAAAGGGTTGCGAGATAAAAGAAAGCCTACATTAAATATGCAACAAGAGGAAGTACTTCTCCTGAAGCTAAAGGCTTTGCTTGCCTTTGGAGCAAAAGAGACATCAAAGCATAAAGGAAAAGGGTGCAAAAAGGGGAAGAATAGTCTTCTCATAACTTTTTACTTAGTTCCTTACTAACTTCAGCACACTCCCCTTGTTTTACTCAACTTGAAGAGATACACATTTAATCATGTGAGAATAAGCCATATGACTAAGTCAAGATATTTTGTCTTATGCAAAGAAGTATTCTATACTGCAAGAAACATATCTTAGGAACATATATTAGGAACATTGAAGATGTCAGACTTATGTTATGTGGTTAAAACTCGGATGATATCTTGTATATTCCATAACTTATCATGGACAAACACCGAAACGATCAATTCAAAATCATTTAATAAGTAGGTTATATATGGATTCTCTACTAATACTACATTCAGCCATAATTAAAAGGGTAGCTTGAGTTAACTCAGACTTCAACATCCAAGGATGACAGATATCTCAAAATGAATCTCGTATTAAATGACACAGAGATGATGGTAATGGTTTATATCACCGAACTACATAAAATCAGCAGTGTAAAAAATCTAATGCATTTTCTTAATTAGAATGTCTTCCTATGCACCTGTTTCTAAACATAAGAGTACCCCAACTGATTAGATAGTTGACAAAATCAAAATTTTCTAGATTTAAAGTAAATTTGAGACACAGGATCAGCATAAAATCTCAGAAACAAGATTATTTCTTTTCCATTCGATAGCTAGTAAAGATTATGAAACATACAATGACGATGAAAAATGTGCTTTTAAAAAGAATTATATCATTTACCTCAGGCTGTGCATTAGTGGGTGTAAATGAACCCTCTGGCTCTTGACTGCACGCTACACAGGTAGATCTGGCTTCTTTGGGACTCGATGGACTAGAGAATGGGTCAACAGATGAATGATTTCGAGGAATTTCATCAATAATCCCTGTCCCAACAGTAGGAACGTTAGAAATTGAGTTTCTAGCCTGAAGCTTTTCTCCAACGGATTCATCAGATGGACCAGTCCTTTTCTGTAATACATTGTCGCCTTCCTTCAGAAATTTGAGATGAGATCCAGCATTTTCAATTAATTCCTTCATCATGGTAAGTTCAACAGAAAATTTGGACTTCTCCTCATTGCATTTTAGAAGAGAATCTTCAAGCTCTTGCTTTTCTTGCTTGCAACATTCAAGGCTGATCATTGAGCATTCCTTTTCAGCATTTACCAGGTCATAAGCATTTAACAAATTGCGTTTTTCAGAAAGTACAGCTTGTAACTCAGCTTCCAGGTCCAGGATCTTCATTCTCAGCTCTTCATTTCTTTTTATGTGCGAAGCTTCAGATTTCTTTCTGTTCGCAATATCATCAATAGCATCTTGCAGTTTCCATAGCATTTCCTCACTATGCTTTTTTGACAAGGAAAGTTGCTGTTTTAGTTCTTGCAGCTTCGTTTCATGCTGTTCCTTGATAAATGCAATTCTCAAGGACTCTTGTACAGCAACTGGTGGTCCTTCATGCCCTCTTCTGTCACGAGCGTTGATACATTCAGCATCAGCCTTGTCCTTGAGCTCCTTTAAATGAATCGACAAGTTTTTGAACTCTTCTGTCTTCAACACCTGTTCAGAAAGCCTCTTTGTAAGTTCATTGCATTGGATCTGCAGCCTGATCAGCTCATCATCTGATTGTTTTACCAACATCATCGCACTTTTCAGTTCATCTAATTTGAACTGGAAAATTATGCATTTTACTTGAACTTCTTCCTTATCAAAAAAGAGGTCTTCAATCTCTCTGCTACAACTTTCCAACAAGTGATCCAGCCTTTCAACTTCACCCTGGCTTTTATGTTCACAGTAAGTATCAATTGCATTCTCTGCCCGGCGCTTGTATTCTGAAAGCTCTTCAATTATTGCATAGTTTTGATCAATTAGTGCACGACTCTGAGCAGTGGCGGATTCTAACTCTGATTTTAAACAATCCACACTTCTCAACAATCTTGCATTTTCTTCAATGTAAGTTGATTCTCTGGAAAGAAAGCCAGTTAAGTCAGATTCTACATCAAGATTCTTCTTGTGAAGCACTTCAACTTGCCTGCAAGTTGAGTTAAGTTTTTCAACAAGATCCTCAATGTGACCCTCCAACTGAGCTCTTGTAAAAATCATAATGACATCTGTTGCTATTGAAAAATCATGCAGTTCAGATAACTGAGTTTCCAGAAAACTAATGGAAGAAGATTCTCTTAAAACATCTTTAAGATGTCCATCAGTTTCCAGTAATAGTTCGGACACTCTTGATTTTTCTGTTTCTAGGTCTGC
This sequence comes from Leucaena leucocephala, assembly GCA_037074615.1. Classification (NCBI taxonomy): domain Eukaryota; kingdom Viridiplantae; phylum Streptophyta; class Magnoliopsida; order Fabales; family Fabaceae; genus Leucaena; species Leucaena leucocephala. The sequence goes on along the minus strand of CM073540.1, from coordinate 2,005,353 downwards.
AACCATTTCCTTGAGCTGGACTAGTTCCTTTTTGTTTAAATCAAAATCCTCCAGCTGGCATTGCTTCTCATTCAATACTGAGGTAAGATCTGTAACCGATTTCTCTAATTTTTCTCTGAATGTTTTCTCAGCATCCAACTCATCATACAGAGAATGCAAACTTTCTTTCAAAGTATTAAGCTCTGAAGAAATCATGGAAGATTCTTCAGCTTTCTTCCGTAAAGACACCTCTAGAGCTTCTTTTTCCTTGGTAGTTTCTGCTAAACTCAGCTTACACCTTTCAAGGTCACCAGATAAAGTGTCTAGCCTTAAAATTTCTTGAGCAAGGTCATGATTTCTCATATTAAGTTGTTGTAGGTCAGCTTCCAGATGATCAAGAACAGACAAAACTTCTTTGTGATGTTTCGAGTAAACTTCTGCAACATCTGAACTAGCCGTCAGTGTTTTAACAACTTCTTCAAACTCTAACTGAAGTTTCTGCAACAGAGCACTGGACATGCTTATATTACCTACCATCTCTTGCAAATCATGTTCAAACTTTTGTTTCATGACTATGAAATTTGATTTTGTAGTATTTAAGGATACTTGAGACATATGCTGTTCATTCATTAAAACTTTCTTGTCTTCAATGAGTTGCTGAATCTTATCACATGCACCATGCTGGAGTTTGTCTAGCTGCAAAATGAGACCATCTAGATCTTTAGACTTCAAATCCTGACAAGCAAATGTACTACAAAGAGAAAGGCCACAGTAATTATTTACATATGATGCAATCAGTTTCTGCAACTTGATGCACACAGAATTAACCACACTCTGCAGATGGTCCTTCATGGAAACCAGCTCATTTAATTCCCTTCTGCTAGCTTTTAACTCTTCCTGCAAGGTGGATATTTCATTGTGAAGAATATTATTTGCTTGACTCTCTTTTTTCACTAAATTCTTCAACTCCAAGTTTTCTGCATTGCAGGCCACAAATTTACTCTCATAACTTCTATACTCTGTCAAATGAGTTTCCAGTTCGATGGTTTTCTGAGAAAGAAGATGGTTTTCATGAGCAAGACTTTTAAAACTTGCTTCCAAAATTTCATTCTGGCGAGCAATATCATTGCTTCTAGCCGTGCAACTAGCCTTGTATTCATTTAGGGAGTGAATATCGTCCATGGCATTCTGCAGCCGAAGTGTCAATAATTCCTTGGACTCTGTCGAGAGTTTCAGCTGCTGAGAGAGTTGATCAATGTTTTCTTTCATGAGTTGAATGTCAGCACTTGCTTCAAGCAACATTTCTTGTAAAGCTTTCGAAAATACTTCCAGGTATATATTCACAAAATGCATATGGCAGACTTCTTCTTCAACCTGTTTGTACAAGCCTTCTTGCAAATGAAGTGATTGTTTCAAATCCTTTAGTAAAATATCTTCGCCTAAATGCTGTTTGTTTAAAGCAGCATTCTGATTTTGACATGGTGATTGATTTGAAGTGAGGCCTTCCTCTAAACTTTTCGGATGATTTAATGTTTCAGGGAAACTGTCAGGGCAAGGAAGTGAAGAATCAGAAAAGGCTTGCTTTATGAGATTCTCATTAGTCTCGTACATCGAAAGAACCTGGCAAGAAAGTACTTCAAGGTCTTTTTGCAACTGACCAACAGCAATAGAATAGTTCAATCGGGCCCTTTTGAGGGCTGCTTCTGCAGAAACAGCCCTTCTTTCAAGCTCATTGTTAAGAGAATTCAAAATGAGCTTGTCCTCATCAAATTTTAATGTCTGCTCTTTCAAATTTAGGTGCATTCTCTCTATCTCTGTCTTACTAGATGAAATTGTGTACAGGCAAGCAGAATGTTCATTCCTGAGGTTCTGCAGTTCTGCCATCATCTGTCTTTGATTCTGCTCAAGTTCCTGAACAAGAGCTTCGTAGTAGCACTCCATCTGGTCCATTTTCCTAGCAAGGCCTTCCCTTTCAGTTTTGGACTCATCTAGCTCTCTAAGAAGTTCAAAAAAATTTGCTCTCATTTCAAGGGTAGGATCTATAGTATCAGATTCATGAGACACAAAGCCAGGGATGCTAATGTGATGAGCCATGCCTTCTGGTTGAAAAAAATCTGCCTCAGACCCAGCTCCAGCTAAATTTTGCTCACCTTTTTGTGAAGCCATCTCTTTGCTCTCTCTTCCTTTGGCAACGTTGGTCCCTGGATACTCTTGTTTAATGACTTGCAAAACCTCAATTAGCGCTTCTAACTCTAAGTCTAGAAACCTAGAATTCCTTTCATGAAATCCCATGGACACCTTTGTTTGAATTTCTCTCAACTTATCTTCCATAAGCAAAAGCTCCTTGAACCCTTTAAGCTGAGACTTCTGAAATAACTTTTCCTCATCTGTCTCAATTGGTTTTATCCTTGAATATGCAAAGCTTAATTTAGAATTTTTAAGCTGCTCAAAGTCATTTTTAAACTCCAAACATTCTGATTTTAGTACAGCAACCTCCTTTGATAGCGTTTCTCCAGAAGAAATCTCAGTAGCAAGTTGCTCAGCAAATTTTAGCGTTTCGGCACCTATTTCATCAGAATGATTCTGCAAAGAGCTTACCTCCAGTTTTAGATCAAGAATAGATGACTCTATTGCTTCTAAATCTCCTTTAAGTCTGCTAGTATCTTCAGAAGCAGCAACTATATCATTGGCAGCAGTATAGTTCACTCTCCAATCTTGGACCCAATCACTGCCCTGTGATGGATCAAATGCATTTCCTTTCTCAGGCCGAGGACTTTGACTGAGGGATAATCCACCCAAATCAACAGAAGTTGTGCATTTGAGGCCATCTAGTTCGTTTGTGGAGGACATATCATGCTTCTCAGCATATATGCTCCCTGAAGTAGTAGAAGAGCCATCAAGTCCAACAGCAGAGTCAGCACACTCTTCATTCATCACTGCCTCTCCTTCAAGCGAAGAAACAAGAGGGAGCCCTTTAGATTCTTTCTTGAATTTCACTCCTGCACTGACCTAATTTAGTGACAAAAGTAAAGGCACCATGAAAATGATACTCGCACATTAAACTTTTAAGAAAAGTCAATAGGCATGATCAGTCACTCCAATGCTAGATGATATAATTTCTTTTTCATTTTGGAAATCACCAAAATCAGGAAAGAACAACATAGAGTTTGAAGACAAACAATTATTTCAAGGGGAAAAACAGCATTGTTGTATGTCTATTTCCTTATCATGTACTAAGCACTTGCCCAAGTATCCTCTAAGTAATTTATTAATGTTCATTCAATCAATTATCAATGATAGCTTGAATAGTAGAATCCACTAACAGTAGAAAACAATTAGGTAAATATGGTTTGAACATTGATAAGTTACAGATTATAGAAATCCATAAAATAAAATCTCAGATGTGCAGCCAACAAGCACTATATAAAATATCTAGGAATAATACCTTACATCTTCAGCTAGGCTGAGAAAAGCGTTCTAAATCTTACTTGGATAAAAACTAAACAAATCATAGATGCATCTGATTAGTGCATATGTATTGACAATACAATTTCAACATGACTTTTTTTGCCAGGAGAGTTCCTGAGCAAAAACAAATGAGGAAACAACAGAGAGTAGAATGTAAAAGAGTAATAGCTTGAGTCCAAAACTAAAGATGTTCAAGATAGAGTTGTAGCAAGCATGCTTGGAGCAAGTGAGAGCGAAGATTGGTAAATTAGGTATAGAAAATATATGGACAGAAATATACTTGTCAGGGGGGGTGTTATGAAACCTTATTTATATGATTATTGACATTCTGATCTGGAGATGACTCTTTGCTATCAGCAGATTCATCATGAGTGCCTTGATCAGAATTTGTCTGCAGACCCTTCTCTCTAAGTTCCCTCTGCTGCTCAAATTCTCTGAAAGTAAACACAAACCTCAAATAAGTTGTGCTATTGTTAGCTAAAGCACATTCTTACATGCCACAGATAGTACCTGAAACCAGTTTTGGATGTGAGCAGCTGCACAGTGACCTGGCTTCAAATAAGAAAATAGACAAAGATTTTTAAGGAATACCAGCAATATCTCAGGCGGTAAATACATTCTCGATATATATATATATATATATATAAGCAAGATGCCATTGCCATGGGACACAGATGCATTAAATACGGAACTGTATACCATAAAGCCATAAAAAGCAAAAATTAATAAATCGAAGAAAAACGAGGTTTAAAAACTCTCACATGTAGTATGGTTCCTGCCTCACATCCATTGAGCTGCAGAGAAACAGCTGTAGGCTTCAAGGCATCAACAAAATCAGCCAGATTGATGGTGGCTTCTCCAAGAATACTAGACCGGGAAGAGCCCTAGTATAAGAATAGGCCAAAATGAAGTTAGTAAAGTAAAGGTCCATTGAGACAAATGCTACAGGAGCCTCTCTTATTTTAAACACACAGACAGCATATAGGCATTTCTGATGGTAGCAGGTAATAATAGCTAGCTCTCTGTAAATATATGATATTCAAATTTCACAAGTACAAGAGTTGCCACGTTCTTAGCATATGAGTCATAGTATTAATAAATTTGGTTCCCAATATAAAAGCCATTCAGACTTGAAGATTTTGAAAGAGAGATTCATTAATTAGTAAATGAAGGTTGAAATATTTCTTTGGTCATTGCATCACAGAATTAGAGAATATAATCAAAATGTGGGAGCACTAGACTATGTATACAACCCAAAAATGGCATACACATGAGTAGTTTATATAGCGAAGGCTATTATGCAAATGACAAGGTTAAACTTTGACAAATGAGGCAGAATATAACTATAACATAAGGTCATGAAAGAACATACCATTCCCACAACAAGTTTATAAAGTTTATCATCATATTGTCTTGTTTTAAGGTCTTGGAGAAGTCTTGTAGTTTCATAGATTGGGTCTGCCCACTTGCAGGATCCATTTCTCACATTTGCTTTGGTTGTCTTTGCTATAGCCTTCCCAGAGTCAGAAGGGATAAAAGATATAAACAATTTATCCCATCCAGATTGCGGAATCTAGACCATGAATGTAGAAAGCTTACTATCAGCACTTACATAAAGAAAATAAATTAGATGCATGAAATTTTAAAATACAAAAAATAAAAGGAATTGGCCGATGGCAAACTTACATGCGTGGCATGGAATTGCAGTCGGAAAACAACCTTTACTTTTGTATTCTCTATCTTCCACTTTGTGATTCTTGACATTGTTCAGATAATCAATTGATCCTAACATGCATTATAGAATAACTTGAGGGTTCCACAATCATTTCCTAGCCCAATTAACCGCTTTAATTATCATGCATGCAATAGCAGTAATCGTTGTCTCCTGAATGCAAGAGAAACCAAGCACACCCGTCATTTCTTAGAAATAAACCTAAATAGCCATTTGAAAACCTCACAGAACAAGTTGTAATCCACTGATCCAAAATTATGACAGTGTAGATCATATGAAGGATTTACAATGCATTAGATGAATTACACGTTTGTGACAGAAAGGAGACTTGAGCCACCACAAGTGAATAAACAGAAAAAAGAATGGCATCCAGGAGGGATGACACTTAAACCAGTGAAAGACCATACATAACAACCACATTACGGAAATGGAGGGCGGGGCAGATTCGTATTGCACATAGTATCGATTGTCATGAGTCATGAATCATGACGAAACCAGCAAATTATTGGGCCGAAAAATTCCAGTAATTACTGATGCGGTGCTCTAGAAGGAAAAATGTTGGTAACGTTTTAACCTTCATTTATCAGCAAAAACCGTCTTAATTAGGAAATCCAAATTTGCTAAATCGTGAGAGGAAACAATTGCATGTAGCACGTAAGGCTGACTTGTAAATTCAACCTTCAAGTTGCAATTCGAGGTATAGAATAAAGGAGTTAGATCTCCAAGCTGAACTATCGCATAATGCGTTTGGCTGCAAAAGAAGTTGGAATCAAATACGAAAGTTAATCCTATTTTAATCCGAGAAGAGTCTATCCAACTGAGCTTCAACGCTTTCTGGTTTCACGCGTTACACAGTGTTCAGTAGCTGAAACAGCTAAATCCAGCATTTCTTCCTCTCCTCCCCTTTGTTCCCCGAAAACACGAAGATGACCGAACAGAAAATGATCGGACTACAACAAGATTTGAAAATAAAAGCGGAACCAAGCATACCTTGTTGAAAGAGTCGGAAACTTCCTCAGAATGTCAAACCTGAATTTTTTTGCGAAACGTCCGCCAAGAAAATTCGCGGATCGAACGCAATGTATTCAAATTTGACCTCGTAGATAAAGACGAATAGCAGGGAGCGGAAAGCTGTTTCGGACAATGCCACTATATACTTAACCCGAAAAATTCAGAACCCAAAGACTGACAAAAGGCAAAAGAGTGAAAGAGAATCCATAGCCCAAATGCTTCCCCGAATGTAGAAAAATATGCAGCTAAAAGAGTGAGCACGGTTTTTTCCCTAGCTTAAAAAATTGTTACCAGATACTGACAATCCTTACGTCAAAATAATGGAGAAAATGCGATGAAGAAGAAAACGCCAAAAGGATTGCGCCAGCAAGATGCCACGGTAAGAAGACATCTACTGCCACTAGAAAGCTGACACCTAAAATCGTCAAAATTGCCAACGAAATTTATAAATTAAAATATTAAAATATTAATAGTGGAGGAAGTGGAGTCTGTATAGTGTGGGTATTATTAGGTATAGGTAAAGTATCCGCGGATCTGTAGCTGCTTAAGAAGCAAGGAACGGTAAGGAATCTTTGGATGGAAGGCTCTGTGAGAGACCGTCTCCGAGTTTTGGTTCGTTACGATTTGAAAGAAGATTAGACGGTGGCGTGAGTTAGCAGTAAATGTGGAGTGACCGCCATTATTGATAAGGTGAAATGGAGCTATGATAGCTTAGATGGTCCATCAACTTCAGAAACCAGCCATGATCTCTCAATTATCATCGAACTACAGCAAATCATGCCCATTGGTTGGTCGGGCTTGTGAGAATGTGCGTTCATTTATTTTTATTCAATTTTTTAGCTGTCTCGCATGGAAATGAAATCCATGGGGATTTCTGCGTCTTCTCACGCAGATTTTCCTGTGTCGTCCTCGTTCGCGCCTACTAAATTTGGACTTAGATGGTTTTGTGAAAGACTGTCTATCTTGATACGTCCTTGTTTTGTGGCTAAATTTTGGGATTTGGAGCAGAGTGGTTCAATCCCGCCAACTAGCCTGTTTGCGATGTAACAGCTCCAATAAAATATCAGACAGATCTTATACTGCTTTCCACTTTCATGACAAATTTACGAGAAAGTGAGCTTCTACTATTTTCGCTCCAAATTTCAGACCATTAATCTCCATTTAATGATACATCATTTTAAATTTTACCTACTCGCATTTAATGTCATATATTTAACAAGAATATTATTAAAAATGAGTAATAATTATATCTTCCGGGTCATTATTTATTTTTACGATTACACACGGCTCAAGTGACTTTGACAAGGTGATGAGGATGGAAGATCATTTGGATATATGCATCTCCATTATTGTTCATTTGGCCCCTCGAATAGTTCTAATTTATTATGTTTATGCAACAGGCATTCAGACTATCCATCCAAGCTGTTCAAGTATAAATAAAAGACCATCTTGTATAGATGAGTAATATATATAAATTTGTATGGTTCATGAGCAATATACATAAATCTAATCGCTTACATATTTATATAGTTGAGAAAAAGGTCAATGATCACGGATAAGAAGCAGCAAATTGGTTGGGCCAAACAAGTTAAATGTGAACTTGAGGGCAGTTCATTGATTCTGGATTTGTGGTGGCCGGTGAAAAGGGGAATCAGAGCATTGTGGGGGAAGGGGGTCATGTCCAGTGGTCTCAGATCAGTGACCACTCAGCAGATGGGTTTGTTATTGAAGGGCCGTTATATTTCAACTATGCACTTGAGGATCTGTGAATTGTGAATTTGTGATCATGTCACGCAGCTAAGCCCACGTACCCTTATCACGTGAGAAACCTCCCATCACGTGCATGGCACTCCGCACACAAAAGTGCCGCCGCGGTGATGCTTCTCCTTTGTCCCTTTTCTCGGTTTTTTCTTTTTCAACGTGCCTGTTTGAATGAAAAGGGTACGAAATCATAATTTGAAAAGAGTTATTAATTTAATAAAATTTTAAAATAAATAATAATATTTATTTAAAAGGGTTTTTAGACTAGAATATAATTTAAAATTAAAATTTTTGATAAGTTATTGAAATTAGTTTCTGAAACAGTAAAAGAGTTTATTAACTATCCAATTATTATTTTACCCTTATTTTTTCTTACAACCTCTCTCCTCTCTCCTCTCTCTTTTTCACCCCTCTCTTATCTCCTCTCTCTTTTCCACCCTCTCTCATATTTTTAATAAAATCATATATTTTTTGATAATTTTTTAATTACTAAAATTTTTCTAATAATAACTATCTAAATACTCATTTATTTAAAAACTACTCTTTTTTTCATGAATTTTTTTTTAAAAATCTTTTTTCCAAAAAACTGTTAAATTTTTTTTTATAAATTTTGTTATAAACTTTTATTCAAACAGGCCTAATGAGGTTTGAATTAATGAGCTCAAATGGAAAAGGCCCGATCTCCAGAACGGAGGGGGCGCGATTATCCAAAGATTGTGATCGGATGATAGATAAGACCCGATCTTAAGGACCCCACCCTTCACAAGCCATACCGACCTTACCACAAATCCATTTTTTCACAAGCCCAACAAGTACCCCTCTTTCTCTCTCTCTTGCGTCCACCATAGATGGCCCAACAAAAACAACGGGAATTTGTAGTTGAGTATTTGATGACCACCTGATCTCGAAGACCCAAAGCAAAAAGCCCTTTTTTTTTATAATGCATTAAAAACGGGAAAAGGGTCGGAATAGCATTTCATTTCAACTCAAAGCAAAAGCGAAGCTCATATTAAGATAGCTGCCCACGACATCTAACTTCGATTTTAATAATAGGAAGCTAATAAGAATGGATGGGTCCAAAAAATGATACGCAGAGAGAGTAAAAAAAAAATGAAAATCGTTGCACGGGGAAACGGATGGAGTCCCGAGTCCTCCATCCGGAGCTAAACTAATGTTATTTTATGTGTGAGGACATAAATCATATTTTCTTTTATGGAATGGAAAGATTGTTTTACGTCCATGTAATATTACATTCATATAATTAAAGGTTCGAATCAAGTTTATATTCGTATCAACAGGTTTAAGTTTTTTTTGTTTGTTTGTTTGTTTGGCCGGACCGCAGATTTAAGTCAGACCCCTCAATTAAATAAGTAATTTAAAACTGCGAGCAGCTCATGACATCTTTCTCCGTTATACTAAAGAAGTAATAAATTCAAGGCAGCTCCATGCGCACAAGCACATGAATCTGACGCCATCGATGACGGCTTGTTTTCTACTTTTTTGCCACTAAGATTGTGACCGTATTCCGAAAAAAATTTATCAGCAAAGTCAGGAGTTTAGAGCTGACACGGTGCGTTCTTTCGTTTCAAGCAAGTTCTATGGCAAGACTCACCATCCGAAGTTAGACCTTAGACGCTACAAAGGTAAATATGTAAATCGATCGAAATCTAACTTTTACAATTATATCGTTCCCGGAAGCAACAACATCTTATCCAAATGAGTTATGAAACTGCTAAATTGCAAGAAAGGAGAAATTGGATATACAGAGAATAGAGACTCTACAACCAACGGAAAGGAAAAAGACCTCCCGATTAACACATCATGATGTAACAGTAATTTTCATCGTCCAAGTGTGAAAGAATGATAAAATCCCGAGAACAAAAAATAACTAAAAGCAATCTCCTGCTTGATGTGAAACATGTAAGAGGACAAAGCGGGGGAATATTGCCAAACTGCGCAACCATTAGCAGCCGATCAGATCAAATCCATAATCCTGTTCAAGTAGTACGAGCCGAAGTCACCGATTCGTCATCGTCGTAATCTGTTACCCGAGCAATTTTGCTGCGACAGTTCTTAGACAGCCAGAAGAAACATCCTCCCGATGTTCTGGGCTGGGAGCCATGGAGTCGATGTTGAGCGTTCACTTCTTCGAGCTTCATTTTCTCTTTGTGCAATTTGCGCTGAACGTATATTTCAGCGAAACTGAATCCCGCAGACGCCATGGATAGATGCTTATGTGGGTGGTGGGTGATGCTCAGGGTTTAGCAGAGGCAGAGGGGGATTTATACAGGAAACGAAGGAGGAGAATTTGATTGGGGAGCAAGGACAAGGGCGGAAATGTGACAGTAGCTTCTACGAGGCCGTTGAGTCGGAACAAAATACGAGTCTTTTCGTGATAGGAGGTTGAATTCTTTGGCGTACTAAAGTTGATTTGTTCCAATTCAAGTCGCTTCGGACCCTAATCTGTGGGGCCATTTATTTTGCATCCTGTTTGGGGGCCTTCCTCTTGCCTGCTTGGCCGCCAAGGAAAGCATCTCTTTAAATTAACTTTCGTACCCAAAACTAACGGGGTTAGTTCGAATAGTAAACGGCTCGATATCGTTTAAGCGAGGTCTCGAGTTCGAGCCTTGACGTACGTAGAAAATCCTCGTTAGGAGACTCACCTACCATATCTAAGTACGCGACGCGGGTCGGATCCTGATATAGTCGGGGTAAAGCTCCGGTGAACTGAGTGGGCAACTAAAAAAAAACTTTCGTACCAAAAAAAAATATTTAAACGACGAGATATATGAAATACTAGTTACACGTTAGTTCATAGTTTTTGGAATGTAAACGTTTGTTCTCCATGTTTTAGAATTTTTGGTATGAATGAAATTAGTCACTAGTTATAATGAGCCTTGTAGTATATTTATATAAAATCCCCTAAAGATAACTTTTGGTCTCTGATTTTTTTAATCATCCTTAAATCTTGACTCAAAATAACTAAATTATTGTAATTTCTTGATTCAAAGCAACTCAATTTCTGTATTTTTTATTGGTCACAATTCAATTTTTATAATTTTTTTAATTCAATAAACTATAAGTACTAGATTGTATTGAGTTAAAATGTATGAATTAAATCAATAATAGAAAGAAAGTTTGAAGACTAAAAGATATATTATCCCAAATTTATTTTATATTTTCACAAAAGATGTAATTGTCCAAACAAAATTAAAAGGTTTTATCAATAATATATTAAGTTAAGAAAATTATTTATAGATCTCAAATAATAAAATCATATATAAACATGTTCTATGAATTTACTGACTGAAGCATCTAAAAAGACAAAACTAAAACCCCAAATGGGCTATGTGGACATAAAACACAAAAATTGGGATTTCTGGAGCACCTCACCAACAGGCAAAGCTTGATGTACCCGCTTCCAAGTGAAAAAGCAAATATTTAGTATGGTAAATGGAGTTTCCATGTGAAACCCCATATAGGCTATATGGAAAAGTTATCTGATAATCTGGAGGAAGAAAGATCAAGCAACCTTTTGAACCCCAATTTGACATATTAAGGGGCAAAGGAATTCTGTTTTTGTTTGTTTTGTGTGTGTGTGTGTGTTTGGGGAGGGGGGGTGTTGAAGCAAATCAATGATATTTTTACAATCTCGAACATTTTAGTCTTGTATATCTCTTAAGATCAATATTAATACAGAATATATAAAATGCATAGAAAGTATAGAGAAAAAGGAAAAAAAATACAGCTCATATTAAATCCCATGCCCACCCTAGTTTGAAAATGGCTAGCATCCATAAATGTTACTAAAGTTTTGATCACAATCAACCTGAGCAACCATAAAACCCATGTCATGCGGGAGATCTAATGAGCTTTTTCAGCATAGCATGGTCGCAATTTCCTTGAATTACTGCCTGGAAGAGCTGCACCATGACCCGATACTCTAAAGTCTAAAGCACGTTAACAGCACTCCGTGAGCTCAAAACCGTTCATGTTTAGGTGGAATGGTCTAATCTATTCAAAGTAATGCATGTTTTGTTTCTCTGAGCACTTGATATATATGCAGAGTACAGAGGATTCAGATTGGAATTTAAATAATGAGAAATTAAGAAGTATCCCAAGTGGCGGATTTTTGTTTACGGGTGCAATCCACAATCTGAGAAGTTGATTTGCTCTTCTTCTTTGAGAAGCAGAAGAAGCATCCAGTGGAGCTCTTGACAGGGGACCCAATAATGGCGGACCTGCTGGCTCTTTCCCGTTCTTCTTCGACCTTCTGTTTCTGCTTCTGCTGCTTGAGCATCACATATGCCTCAGCAAGATCATATCCTGACAATGCCATGATCAACAGTTTCCGCAGCCCTTAAGATTACTAGAGCCCAAAAGAATCCCAAATAATTTGCCAGTGACAGTGGGCACTGGGTAGTGGGAGTTATATAGGCCAGTGCCGCTGCTGACTGGGCTTGGTCGCGTGGGGATCAAGTAAATTGGACCACCTCCCCACTTTGACCTCTGAGTTTTGTTATGATTATCTTGGCCACCAAGAAATTGGGGTTCCTTCTCCGAAGGCCACCTTGTCTTTTAATGACAGGAACTTGTTATAATATTAATAATTTATACCAACAGGGGCTGGGTTGGTCCGAGTGGTAAGCAGCTCGGTATCGTTTAAGCGAGGTCTCGAGTTCGAGCCTTGGCGTACGTAGAAAATTCCCGTTGGGAGACTCACCCACTATAGCCAGGTGCGCGACGCGGGTCGGATCCGGATGTAGTCGGGGCAAAACTCCGGTGAACTGGGTAGGCAACAAAACAAAATATTAATAATTTATTGTTACTTGATAATAGGGTTAATATAATATTTAGTTTTTAATTTTAACCATTCAATTTTTTTTATCTAAAATATTGGTTATTATTTTAATAAAAGTATGAATCATTTTGTTATTAAAAGGATCAAAACTAATAGTTTAAAATTTAAAGAATTAAAATAAAAATTTGTACAAATTAAAAGGAGTAAAGATCATATTAATCCTGTACTAATATATCGGATATGATTTGAATAGGCTACATATACTTTAGACTCTTAGTCAGAGGTCATGTGTTCTGCGTTCTACTTTGATTGGTCAGAGCTTAATGGTGTTTTAACTAATGAACGTAATACTCGTACTGATTTTTGACTGGTTCAAACCCAGACAGCTCCAGTATGAAATTCACCATAGGAAGACTAGTTCATCTCCTTAATATTTATCACGTGTTAAGATCTGTGTAAATAGACAAGTAAGATTTATTCTCCCCTTTTAAAAGTAATTATCAGACTAGTGGTATCTACTAGATGCATTCTTTCTTTGAAGATCTAGTGGACCGTAAGGATACAACAGTATTGAACGATTTCTAAGAAATCATAAAGAACTCTCTTTCAAATGCTCCCGGAGTATGATTAATGTTGATGAGGAATTCAATTCCAAACCCCCGTTGACGCCCAGTACGCCAATAAAGAAATGACTTTTAGCTTTTTAAGTCTCATTTTGATCCATTAAATTTTATAGAGTATCTTTTTAATTCCCTAACAATAATAATAATAATAATAGCGTTAGTTTCATTAATAAAAGAATTAATATTAAAACTATAAACCGTTTTATTTATTAGATTGGAGGTTACATTATGACCAAGAGAGAGGTAAAACACCATAGGCCATTCCGTGGACGGAGGACTATACGTAGTGGGCGCACAATAATTTTGATCTAAAGAAATTGTCGCAGCCTCATTGAAGCTTCCAATATACTGTCTCTACGACCAAATGCGCTGACTCTAATAAACCCCTCGCCGCCCGGTCCAAATCCTATCCCCGGGACGGTGACTATGTCCGCTCTCTGCAGAATCTTGTTGAACACGTCCCACGATTTTCTCCCCGGAAAATGTACCCATACGTAAGGTGCGTTTTTGCCTCCATACACCTTCAGCCCAAGCGATTCAAACGTGTCCACCAGAATTTTCGCATTCTCCCTGTAATAATTCACAGCTTTACCCAGTGCCTGAAAAGCCAAATTGATTTTGACACAAACAAAACCAAGGGTCAAGATGACGACGATGACATGTACCAGAAAAACAGGGGATCGAGAAAGATACACAGTGCGTGACTAACCGGAAAACCTTCATCAGAAAGGCAGGCGAGTCCACCAGCTTGGACAATATTTGAAGCACCATTGAAACTGGTGCATACAAGGCGATTATAATCCTTGATCACAGGATATCCATTGGAGTACAATAATTTCTCGGGGACAACGGTCCAACCTAGGCGGACCCCAGTGAAACCAGCAAATTTGGAGAATGATGATATTTCAATTGCCACCTGCACTCAAGTGGATCCATCTTAAAAAAATATAGCTCAAGCGGCTATAAAGTAATTAATGTAAAGCAATCAGCAACCTCTTTGGCTCCTGGGATTTCAAATATTGATCTTGGGCTTTCATCAGATATAAAAGCAGCATATGCTGAGTCATATATGATTATGGATCCATTTGCTTTTGCAAAATCCACTAGTTGCTTCAACTGCTGCCGAGTCGCAGCATTACCGGTCGGATTATTTGGAGAACAGAAGAAAATAACATCTGCCCTTGGAGTAGCTGATAAATCTGGGAAGAAATTATTCTCCGGCACACACTTCATGTACACTATGTTTCTGTACTTCTGTGTTTCTGCTTGGAACCTGCCTGCTCTGCCCACAATTACACTTGAATCTACATACGCCTGTCATGAACACATCCATCAATCCAAAAGAGGAAACAAGGATTATAGCTTATATTTCGTGCTTTACAATTTTAAGGGAACCGTCGAAGAGTTACCGGAAAAGTTGGGTCCTGCACAGCCACCGTCAAGCTAGATGCTAGAAGCATCTGGAAACAGGGATGACAAAAGTCAGTTATTTGGCACAGATTACAGTAGTAAAATCTATCTGGAAAGAAATGGGCGCTTCATTTTCTACTCTTGGTTCGTAGATAAACGTCTCTTACCTGAATGCGAGAAATATCGCACTGTGCGCCGTCGGATACAAAAACCTCATTCTCCTTCACGAGTGAACCCCGGTAAAATCTTTCAGCTATTGCCTTCCTTAATTCCTGAAACAGAAAATGATGTCATATAAACAGGGATTCCTAATGGATCCCTCTGGATGCCGCTAGCATCATGGCCTTTCAATTAAGCTGCCTACACCAGAGATCATCAGGACAAATAAACAAAATCAGAGATCTAGTTCCCTTCAAAATGACACGTTAGACTAAAGTTTTGAGTCCATTCTCCATTTTTAAGTCCTCGTTAGATGAAAAAAAATACAGTCTCTACAATAAGCTTACAGAACATAGAAAACGGGAATTTAGTGGACTGACCACCAGCAGAATTTCAAAGATCATGGTATCTATCGAATAGATTGGTAGAAAATATGCTTCAATTGCAAGTATGTACAGAGCACATACAAGGTATTAGGTACAGGGGTTTGGGAGAATTTCTAATGTTATCCTCTTTTCGACACATGAGAAGGTCATATTTCAAGAACAAACTTGAAACAGTTAAAGCTACAAGTATTTTACCCCGTTTCCTTGCTCTGGTCCATATCCACTGTAACCTTTAACTGTTGACAGAGCAAGTGTTTTCTGCAAACAGAACAGAGTATTCCATTAGCTTGGTTAAGAAACAATCCTCAAGCAAGTTTAGTTTGTCTATATATCATCAGTTGTTCTATCGGATCTTGCCAAAACTGAAATTCAAGGCTGCTTAAGGCATAAGTTATTTATCCTAGTTTCTACGGGACAATCCCAGTCTATGTTTCCTCAACTTAGACAGAGGTAGTTATGTGTTGCCGCCAGTTACCTCAACCATAGCAGAAGTTATGATGTTTGGAATTGGTTCTGTGGTGTCACCAATACCAAGTCTGATTACTCTCGCATGTGGATTCTTCCGGGCATGTTCAGTTTCCCGCATGAATATCTGGTTAAGATACCACAAATAATAATGAGAAACTGAAGGCGATTGAGGTGCAGACTTCAGTGAAAAATAATCACGAGGCTCAAACAGCAAGAGGTAAACTATCAATTCCAATTCCAACCAACGTGATATCATTAGTATAACTACTTTCATCGAAACCACAAACTGACATGAGCCGATCAGGTAGGGAAGTTCATAACTCACTGACCTCAGGAAACAAATATTCGTTCTGCAGGTTCTCCATGTGAACACTGCGAGGGATTCCTGTTTGCAAATCTTTGATCCAACCACGACGTGTCAGTTTTAAAATTTATAACTAAATCATGATGGTATTGAAAGATAATATATGATTAACCGCATCATCAAAACCATCTTGACAATGTGTTGGCGAAAGTTTAGTGAGTGATACAAACTAAAAATCTTCGGAACAACGAAACATGAAAATGCAAATTTGGAATTGTAAAAATAAAATTAAAAAGTTGAGTAAGTATTAGCGAGCACATAAGTTGGGGACAGTTAAATGTTGAGGAAACTACATAAATATGTATAACTGACCAGTTTTCCTCTCTCTGAAAGACTTCCAGCTGTTTATACACAAAATGTGAAGGAGAGTAAGCACTATTGCGGCCATCATGAGAAGTACCTAAAATGAAACATGGATGGAATATTGGGCACATGAATGAATCTACCTGGGAAAAGTTGTGGCGGGCTGTGCAACAGCGCGGGGGATGCAGATAGAAGCCATCGTCTGACAGGGCATTATCGTCTCTCAGTTTTCAACAATGGTATGTGTGGGAAATTGAGCATGAAGGCCACAGGGCCAGCAAGCGTTGTTATATAATATTCGGATTGGGAAGGATCGCGGCAAATGGCAAAAGACTGAGTTTCTACGAGACAGAGAAACGTGGTCCCCATCCCCTTTTCTGCCCCATGTTTCTATAAATTTAGTACAGAGATAAACACCCAAGTCCCCACCATGCTTGTCCATATATTACTACTACTCACTTTGTTACATACAGGCGTCGCGTTTTTCATTTGATACCCAATGCGTGGCTGCTGTTCGTTACCTTTAATAATGTACGTAATAATGCATTTAAAACCCCCACCACTTAATATTTGTTTGACTAAAGTTCTCAAGTTTAAGCTATAATAATATAATAATATTAAATATTTAGTGGTAGAATTTTACGATTTTTATAGTCTTACTTGACTTAATTTAGATTAGTTTAGCTTCGATAAATCCTCCAAATTAAAATAAGATAGGTTCACGATGCTCCATGCAAAAAAATAATAATAATGCACATTTATTATTAGACAAGTCGTCCATAGAGGGGAGAATATTTAAGGGTGAGTGGATTAGAGCTGATTTGAAAATACCTAAATCGGATAAAGTTATGCTTAATAAATAATATATAATAAAAATATGTATATATAAGCTTGAAATTTAAGATCTCCAATTAGAACGTGACGTTTCCACCCTCATCATCTATTTGTTTTGCTTTTGTGCTTGGGCCCATCCCTAGTGTGAGTGTGAGTGCATATGAAAGACTTGGCGTGGCACGTCATAATTGCAAGAATTCTGGCTACAATCGTACCCAAAAAAAAAAAAGTTCTGGCTACAATTGTACCAAAAAAAAATTCTGGCTACAAAGAGAGAAAGCCTTCGCAAATGCAGCCGTCCCCAAACACACGTACCGTGCGTTTAGATTAACTTATTTTAATTACTTTTATTTTGTACGATATAAATAAAAGAGAATTGTTTTTCGGATTATATGAGAATAATTTCCAAACACACATATATGGAAAACTTGGCGTGGCACGTCACGATTGCGAGAAAGAAAGAAGCGTTCACAATTGGATTATTCGAGTTTTTTGTCGTGTATATGCGATTCTTGGCCAGGAAAAAAGGGTTTTGCCATGCAATTTACTAATATGAATAAAGTTGACGTGGGGAATTGGAATCGTGGGGTTTGGTGAATGGACCGTCCGGCTCGTCTAAGGTTTAGCCTTTGTCGTCATAACACGTGCTCCAATCTCCAGGAGTTGCGAAAATGCTCACGCCAATAATAGAGACAGAGAGTAGCGAAAATGAAGGGAAAGCAACCACCCAACAAGCTACCCGATTAGCCATAAAGAAGAGTCAGTTTAGTTAACCAGGTGGCGCTATAAGGTTTGGACGAGTGTGTGAATGCAGCCATGAAATGGAGAAATGCTCTTACGTGTATTTTTTCGGCAATTTTTAAATAATTGAATTGAGGACTTTGCACCAAACATGGGATCGGCATCGCGAGTGTGAGCAGGACGCATCAATATATATAAAGCATAAGAGAGTTTAAAAAAGTTCCACTCTCTCATTTAAAACTCTGCCGTATATAGGACGTAATATGTAACCGTTTTTCAGTTTTTCTTTTTTTCTTTTTTCTGATGACTAAATAATTATTTTAAAAATATGAATAGTTAAATTATATATTTTAAAATTTATAACTATATTAATTTTTTTAACTTTGTCAATCATCATATAATTATATTACAAATTATAATTTTTTATTTTTTGTAGATATTTCATTGTTGTTAATATTACAAGATTGATGTAAAGTTATAATTATAAACTATTTATATTTTAATTTTTTTTATATATATATGCAATAGATTTTAAGACTTTAATTATTATATTTTTGTTACTTTATTATTAGGTGATTATAGGTATTATTTAATTCTTGAAGACATATGAATATATCATTATTTTAGAAGTTCATAATTATAGATTTTTTCTCATAATATAAACATGCCATCAAGACATAGATATATCTAACCTGATATGATTAAAGTTTTTATCAAGTATAACAGGATATCGGATTATAAAATATAACTTATACTTTTTTTTAGAGAGAGTATCGGGCAAAGAGTTATCCAATATAACTTTACCCATACATATCCCTAACAATAAGGATCTAAAACTAGATTGGCGTAATCATGTGAAATAAGAATGGCAGAATGTTTCTAATACACCGCATCTGGACTCGAAAAGTCAAGTTCGGCTCGATCGCAACGGGAAGTAACTTGTGCATGCACGTGACGCGAGTGCGACCCTCCTTACTTTATTTTTTTGTGCCTTGTCGATTGCTATTTTCCGGAGACTTCCTCTCCAACCACCCGATCACACCCTAAAACAAATTAGTGGGTAATTGACTGCATGTTAAATACCCCTTAAGTTATGATTCCGATGAGAGTAACTACTTTCACCGAGATTATGGTTTTAATAATGTCAGATATAAGATCAGACACAATTTAACAACACTTCCCTCATATTTGAAGATTAGAATCTGGCCATCGGCCCTACATTTTTTGACTTGTTTCTGTTTTAGTGTCATAGTTTGTATAATTAAAAAAAAAAACGCACACTACTTGTTATACTTTAATGAAAACACGAAAAATTGTTTGTTTCCAGATCTGTTTTTAGTTATTGTCGGCAGTTATGTTGTCGTCTCAAGATTAATGGAAATTTCACTCATTATGACAGCTTAATTATTCCATACGCCCCGTGATATCATGAGGGCCCGCTCGTGGCCCCCACTTTGCACGCAGAACTCGGAAATTTGCATTTTCTGCACGCGACTCCGTAGCTGACCACACGCCATCGTTTTTATTGATTTTTATAATACATCTCCATATCTGGAATATTGTTTTTGCCCCAGAAAGGAGCCAAAAATCCATGAGAAATGGACCAAAACGAGCCATAAAAGGAAATGGGTCAATTATAGACAAAAAGGGAAAACCCGATTGGCCCAGCCCAACGAAT
Organism: Leucaena leucocephala; assembly: GCA_037074615.1. NCBI lineage: Eukaryota > Viridiplantae > Streptophyta > Magnoliopsida > Fabales > Fabaceae > Leucaena > Leucaena leucocephala. Next base: position 1,985,635 of record CM073540.1, on the reverse strand, counting down.
AAAGTTGGCTCGTGACTTTTGAATTGTTAAACGACTGAAGCCTTCGTGGATCAGCCACCAGCCGAAGCAACCATGGCGGACAACATACAATTAATACATCAATCTAATTGGAGTACGGTGGGAAATTCTTTATGTAAGTTTGTTAAAACAACTTTTCAGAAAGGGATAGTGGATAATAATGCTAACAAGACATTGATCTGTCTTATACCGAAGAGGGATAATCCGGAAATTATTAGCCATTTTAGACCTATTGCCTTGTGTTCTGTATACTATAAATGCATTACGAAGGTAATTGTCAGCAGATTGAGAAATGTTATGGATGAGCTTGTATCCCCTTATCAATCAAGTTTTATAAAAGGCAGACATATACAAGATAATATTATAGTTGGTCAAGAAATTATGCATATAATGAAGAAGGCCAGAGGAAAAAGATGATTAATGGCTTTGAAGATTGATTTGGAGAAAGCTTATGATCGCATCAGATGGGATTTTGTCCAACAAGTTCTCATAGATGTAGGGTTGGATCAGATGCTTATAGATCTCATCATGGGTTGTATCACTTCTGTGTCTTATAATTTATTATGGAATGGCTCTCAAACTGAGTTTTTCTTTCCTAAAAGGGGTCTCCGGCAAGGAGATCCTATTTCACCTCTATTGTTTGTTCTTTGTATGGACAGGTTATCTCACATTATTACTGATGCAGTTAATTCAAAGCAATGGAAGCCAATTAATGTCACTACAAATGGTCCGGCTGTCTCTCATTTAATGTTTGCAGATGATCTACTGCTTTTTAGAGTTGCGACTGAGGAACAATCAATTTGCATGATGGATTGTCTGGGGAAATTTTGTAATGCATCAGGAGCGAAAGTCAATAAGAGCAAATCTTCAATTTTCTTTTCTCCCAAGGTGAAAAATAATGTTAGGAAGAAAATCAATGAAGTTGCAGGAATGCCGATCTCTATTAATATAGAAAAATATCTGGGATTTCCAATCATCAGAGGGAGGAAATCCAGAGATAATTTCCAGTACATTGTGGATAGAGTCAAGGCAAAACTTGCTACTTGGAAGGAAAGCACTCTTTCAGTGGCTGGTCGGATTACTCTGGCAAAATCAGTGCTGAGCTCTATACCGGTTTATCCAATGCAAGTGGCTAAAATTCCTACATCCATTTGTCAGGAGGTAGAGAAATTGCAAAGGAATTTCATATGGGGACATAGCCAAAAATCACATGGATTTCACCCCATTAGTTGGGATCAAATATGTAGACCTAAATTGTATGGTGGGCTTGGATTCAAGGACTTACAATCATTTAATAGAGCTTGTGGTACCAAGTTAGCCTGGAAATTGGTTAATGGAGAGAAAGGATTATGGGTGGACGTGCTTTTGCAAAAATATATGCTAAGGAATGAAGATAATCTTCTAGATGCAAGGAAGGGAGATTCGGCACTATGGCAGTTCATTTTTCAACAGAAGGATATAGTTGAATTGGGAACAAGATGGCACATTAGAAATGGGAAGCTAGTGAATTTTTTCACTGACAAATGGTTATTTCCGGAAAAGAATTTGAAGGAACTGTGTCTGAGGCCACTTACTGAAGAAGAGGAAAGTAGTAAAGTTGCTGATTGGACTTCATTTGGGACGTGGGATTTTGAAAGACTTGCTTCTGTTATACCTAGCCATGTATTTCAAAGGTTGATTAATACGTTACCACCCATATTGGCTGCGGGGAACGATGTTATGGTATGGAGAGCTATGAATGAAGGTATTTTCTCGGTGAAAAGTGCTTATTATCTTATTAAAGAGCAAAAGTCAAGTGAGTATAGCTCGGTGTATAAAGATATATGGAAGTGGAGAGGTGCTGAGCGAATCCGAGTCTTTATGTGGATTGCCTTTAACAATCGACTACCAACCAATGCTTGGAGGAGTAAATGGTCTTTAACTAATGCTAGCTGCCATTATTGCAACCAAGACATAGAGGATACGTTACATATACTCCGGGATTGTGAATATGCAAGACAAGTATGGCAAAGATTGATTCAACCTACATATGGTCCTTCCTTCTTTACAGCTCCTTTACGAGATTGGTTTGCTATGAATCTTAAAAGGGAGCTGGGGTGTGTTGGTAGTAGTAATTGGAGACTGATTTGGGGGGTTGCGATTTGGAAGTTATGGAAATGGAGAAATCACACTATATTTGATGCAAACTTTGTGAGACCTTCAGATCCTTTTGCGGTGATTATACAAACATGGATGAGCTATGTTCAGGTTCCGGATGACCAATTAGGTAAGGAATTAATATCTCCACGTTCATCTCATTGGCGACCTCCCCCTCCAGAATGGATTAAAGTTAATGTGGATGGAGCTTTCACAGCAACGCACAATAGAGCAGGATGTTGGGGTATTATTAGGGATCATACTGAAAGATGGGTGATAGGATTTACAAATATGTTGGCGTCTTGTAACGCTTTTGAAGCAGAGCAGTGGGCGGTATATAAAGGATTAAAGCTTGCTTGGGAAATGGGGTTTAAGAAAATAATTTTAGAATCTGATGCCAAGAATGTAGTAGAGATGTTGTCGAATTTGAGAGATAATAGATGCAGCTTGTTGCTTTCACAAATAAATAGTCTTCTAAAGTCATCGTGGGAAGTACAGTTACAACATATACCTAGAGTTCACAATCAAATTGCAGATGCTCTAGCAAAAGAAAGTTTAATATTTACAACAATGTATCACTCATGCCCTTCACATTTAAGGGATGTGGTTACCAACGAGATTTTGGGATTTAATCCCCTTATAGATTAATTTTATTTATCTAGGGCGAACATACCCTCTCTTGTACCAAAAAAAAAAATACATCAATTATTATTGAAACTTAAAGTGGCTAGAGAAAGACGGGGCATCACGCCTCCATGGACAATGCCCTGAGATCTGGCCCAGTTGAAACGCAGGAGTCTGGACCTTGGGGGGAGTAGGGACCCCTTTCATAAAAGCTACCTCTCCACTCAGCTAGCTTTTCAATTAATGATCTTATAGTTTAATTTTTGAGTTATTTCGGGTGTCTTCTTTACTAAAAGAATAAATAAATTAATGATCTTATAAATACTACTACTTCTCTGTCAAATCGCTTCATGACCCTTTCTAATTTTTTACAGTAGTAGTAAATCTTACAAGTGCATCATAAATTTCGACTCATTGCTTGTTTACCAGTTAGTATCAAATATAAAAAATCAGAATCCATCTTTGTGATTATAAACACTGAATAATAACATTTATAATTATACACACATTATTTTTGCTTAAAAAATAAACATATTCTACAGTATTTTATTTATTTCTTAAATTTGCCTTCAAATATAACCGTCTGCATGAAATTTCTTATTAGAGCTGTGGATAATATATAAGGCTCACTTTTTCAATATTAAAAGACACATGTCATATCAAGGTCTATTGATAGTTAGTATCTGAAAGTAAAATAGTAAAACAATCACGAGTTTTACTTTGAATTTTAATTTTTTAAATTTTAAATAAAAAATTTTAGTTTATCAAATATCAAAATAATCTAAATTTTTATTAAATAATGTGAATTGATATTTTAGATAAAAAAATTAAGATGGGAGATAAATTCAAGGTACAAGAGATTAGATTAAGCTTCTAAGATCGTTGTTTTCACTTATGTTGGTAATGTTTTGAATTGACAATCACGGGAATCCTAGAATAGTGTTTGGACATTGTAAATTTGTGACCATACAAATCAATTATGATGAGTCGTGTCTTTAGAGAACGTCCAGAGTCAGTAGGCGTCATTGCTCCTTATCTCGTCACATCAAGATGCATTAGCGGATTGGACCAAGTTAGCATAATTAATAATGTCAGTGTACGCGGGACACCTAATCTGGGCATTCTTTTATTAACGTACGAACATTTTTTATTATTATTTTATATTGCTATTTTCTCTTTCGACGCCGAGTATCGTATATATAAGATCTACATATGCTATGCTACTTCTATGTATTCATTTGTCCATACTGAACGAAATGACTTTAATTTCCTATATAACAAAGAGAAGGCTGTGTCGTACAACGTGTCGCTGAAGTAGTGGCCCTGATATTTGGTGGGATTTAATTAATTTGCATTAAGAAAACCCACCTAATAAGTGTTGCCGCGTGTCCCACAGGATACAGGTTTAAGTCATCCTTTCAACACTTCAATAATCGCATCAACCACCAATATCCCTGCGCCTTCCTTTTCCGTGGACGACGCAGATTATTGCAGAGAGAGCTCCATTACTGCACTTTCAAGCTCCAAAATTTCACCACTTGGCCTCCTGATCAACACTGATATCGTCCTCGTGATTAGGAGCCTTGCCATGCACGTGTTCTTGGAGCTACTAGCTCGCTAACTAATTGGTGTCCTAGTGTCTCTATCTCTCTGCACAAACCCCTGTTCAAGCGGACCTTGTGGTTTTGTGATGTATATCTATATCTCTATGCTATTTAATGCACTTCTGAAGAGGTAGATGGAAGGCTCGTCCTTTAAACACAATTTCCTTGCACGACTTGTCATCTCCCCAACTAACATACTTAATTTTTTGTATCATATTTTGTGTGTGCGCATCTTATATATGCACAAATTAAATCTACAGGGCACAAAATATATGACTATGATCTCTAAATAATATGACATCAACATAGATTTAATACGTATGTCTATGTCTGCATACTTAAAATTTTGATCAATTAAAAATTATATTGGGACTTGATCCATTCGCTTCTTGGTATCCCATGCATCCCACCCATCTTCCTTCATCTAGCAGAACAAGATGCATATATGTTCGACATGCATACGATAATTTAAGATATGATATCTAAATTGATGGACGCTATATAAAGATCATATCGGTCACAATCTGCGGAAAATGTCAATCTTGACAAAGCTTTAATAAAACCGGCTTTCTGGGTTTGCCCCCTGAATGTACTGTGCAAGCTCCGGGATTAAATAAAGTTTTTACTTATCGATGAAAAAGAAATTTAAGACATAATAAAGACCCCGCAATTAATGACCGCTAAACTGTTCACTAACTCATGTCCACGGATATTAATCATTGCAACTTAGGTGGACAATTGTACTTTTTAATTAATTCACGCATGGTATGTTGTGGTTGTGTTATTGACAATTACTTTTTTTTGATACCCTCGAAAAGAGAAAAAAAAAAAAAGGAAACTACGTCCCTAAGGTCGACCCTGGCATCCTCATAACTGAGTCAGCGCTCAAAATTTGCAGTGCCATAGGTCCATGTAGTGCCCTTTTCGCCTAAGGGTCATTGAATATTAATTGATTTATATACTTTGCAACTAGTATAATTTATTTTTCTAAAAAATTTGCATACAATTTACTCTATGACCAGAATAAATCTTAAACCATAAGTATACATTTATAAAAAAATATACAAAAAGTGAAAGGAAAATCTGTAATAATAACTATATATTGTGGTTGAGATTTCCCTTCAGATCGGACCATGGCTCCAAGTCGATCGCCATATTCATCAATCGCCACGCACGTACCATTCACAAGTACTGTTAATCATGAAGCCATGTCGAGCCAGCGTGGATACTTGGCGATTGAAAGGAGCAAGTCCCCACGGACATCTTTCATTAATTTGTTTGACTTTTCCATTTGTGACCCCCCAGAAAAAAGTTTCCTTCCTAAAGTAAAAGGCAAACTCGGAAGATATATGGTATTTTCTTTGATGATTTGATCACACTTTAGGCGTCCTGTACGACTCCAAATGGCCGGAAGTACAATAACATTCCCCTCCAAGATCTTCTTATTCCTTTCCAAAATTTTCAAGACGTCAGCTAGAAACTCATGTCCCAGCAAGTTCGTGGGAAAAACCTCTTCTCGTATCGTGCTTGAATCCCGAGAATCGATCTCGAGTAGTATACTCGTCTTCGATTTTGAGAGTGTTGTTTTGAGATCCACTTCTTTGTTTCCATACTTCATGCTCGTAGCTTTTGAAGCTGGTGGGCTTCTAAGGTTTCTCCTTTTGTTTCTCTCTTATCCTTTGGTGTGGCTGGCTGGAGAACACCAGATGGGGTTGAAGATCATGGTTTTCTTAAGCTTCTTTGGGATTAAAAAAGACACGTTCAGAATTGGGTCTTCTGTTCTTCCGAAGTTCTTCTTAGAAGATGCCGGGTGTGAGGGCTTTGAAGCTGTTATGAGTTTTCGAAGAAAGGTGGCAACTAGTAACATGCCCAGAATTATGGTCGAGAATTTCCTGAACGAGTATGTAGGAGTTGAGACAGTTGTAGCAGGGGAAGTTAAGTCCTTATGTGGCTACTTTTTGGGATTTATGGAATATAAAGAAAACAAAGCCCTCCTGGAAGAACTTGAGGAGAATAAAGCAACGCACAACGTTGTCGGCATAACTGGCCAAAAGTATGTTGACAAGCAAGTTTTCTCTCATTGCAAGGTACGTGTAGCTGGTGGTTCTAAAAATAATCTAATGAATAATCAATAAAGCACGCACTTGATGGTTAGAGATTACTATAACCAAGTTAATTACTGTGTTCGACCAGGAGGCACATTACGTGAGTGAAGCTGAAAGGAGAAACTGGCACGCCCTTCCAAGAGAAAGGTACCTTAAGCCATTAATTTTTCATGATGGAAGATTGGCTTTCAGGCCGACCCTTTCTTCTTCTCTAGCCATGTTCATGTGGCTGCCCTTGGGACTGGTCATATTCCTCATCAGATTCGCCTTCGGCGCATTATTACCCTTCAAAACTTGTGGACCAATATATGCCTTATCTGGCGCCAGAACCACAGTTTCAAGAACCCATAATAGTAGTGATACCCAAGAAGAAGATTACGACAAAACAAAGGGCATGCTCTACGTTTGCAATCACAGAACCTTACTCGACCCACTCTTCGTCTCATATGTTTTGGAAAAACCAGTGTCTGCGGTTACATACAGTTTAAGTAGATTCCATGAGCTAGTTGCCCCAATCAAAACCATCCGATTAACTAGAGACAGAGACGAAGACAGAAAAACAATGGAGAAACTACTAAGCCATGACAGCCTCGTCGTCTGTCCGGAAGGAACCACTTGTAGAGAACCTTATTTGCTACGGTTCAGTCCTCTGTTTGCGGAGCTTACGGATAATATCGTTCCTGTGGGTCTTGACGTTAGAGTGACGATGTTCTATGGAACAACGGCTGGCGGGCATAAGTCTCTAGATGCTCTTTTTCAACTTCTGAATCCAAGCCCTTCGTATGACATCAAGATTCTGCAGAGGTTGCCGGAATCGTGCACGTGCCAAGCGGGTGGGAAGTCGAGGGTTGATGTGGCGAATCACGTGCAGTCGGAAATGGGGAAGGCTTTAGGGTTTGAGTGCACCAGCTTCACAAGGAAAGACAAGTACATGATATTGGCTGGTAATGAAGGCCTCTGTCGTGGACCTGGGAATTAATGGGGCTCCTCGTCCTCCATCCTCAGGCATCGCCACTTGTTGAGGTAACTAACAGCTGATTACGACACATTCATTTTGAATACAACATTCTTTCTTCCTACTCTTCTTCTGTGAACCGAGACCACCAGCCATTTCTCCGTAATAAATGTTCAACTGGTAAAATTATTTACTCACCGTATTTTATTTCATTTTATTACCAGAAAGTCATATAACAGGCACACGTAATTAAGTTTTTTCCTTCAATTATGGATATAATTTGTACAAGACAAATGGCAAGCGATCGACTCCTTCAATTTATTGTTTTGTAGGGTTTCACGGGCTAGCGGATGGACTGCGTACGTGATTCACTACTGGGAAGATAGTATATACAAGGGAGTTGCGTTAATCATTGTTGTTATTTCGATGTGAAGAACTGTGTCATAGTTATCAATGAAGTGCATCTGTTTGTTTCCTTACGCTCTTTACGCTCATTTTGTAATGTGGCGCATATTGTATGTAATTTCATTCAGAAATAAGGTTCTAATAGTTTATAAATTGCTAGTTAAAAGTTGGATCTAATTTTAAATATAAAATTTTAATTTATTTTATATATAATATTTTATTTATTTTTAAATTAATTTATTTAACTTATAAATTAGTATATAATTTATTATTATAATAAAATATTTTAGAAATATAATTTCACATGTATTCTAATAAATATTTTATTTAATTTATTTAATTTATTACCATTAATTAAATAATTTTTATAGTAAGGATGGGATTGGAGGAGTATGACAATGAGATCATCAATCACCAACCTTACTTAGAGATATAAGAAATCATATTATATAGAAGACCCATGAAGATTAACAAGGAAAAAAATTACAGAATCCCCTCGGTAGATATTCAACCAAGCATACTTTAGATTTCGTTCTGTAATCAGTAGGTGAATCTAATATCTTTTTATTTATTTTTTTTAAAAAAAGAAATATCACTGAGATACCCTTTAAATTTTATGACTGGGCCACAAAACCCCCAGCACCACTCAATCATAACTAAAGTCTCTCTCTCTCTCTCTCAGTTCTTTGTTTTGAATCCTGGGAGACTCACCCACTATAGTCAGGTACGCGACGCGAGTCGAATTCAGATATAGTCGGGGCAAAATTTCGAAAAACCGGGTGGGCAAAAAAAAAAATCTTTATTTTGTCGGGGACAAAAGCTGTGTAATGATGCAACTTTTATCAGGTTGTGTATCTCTTTATTCTATATTTTTATTTTTTTATTGCTATTTTTTCTCTGCTATATGTTTTTTTATTGCTATATCTTCTTTGAATTGTTCATCTTAAATTTTATTCAAATCAATATGTTCTCTAGTTATTTTTTTTTAAATCAAATTAGTACTTATTCTTTTTTTTGTACAAAAAATTAAAAAAAAAGGTTAGGCTCACCCACGATCTAAGGGCAGGGTGAAGTCTCCATTTCGCGATATCAATGTCGGGTAGGGTGAGCCGTCTATTACTCTCAAATGTAAAACTAGGCATTCAGAAGTTATGATGCCTCCCTAAACGCTGCGACTAGAACTACAATAAAATAATACTCTTTAGGAATTAAATACGCTCTAAATAATCGTATATCTTATCTCTTTATCATAGGGCTGGTAATTTGGGTTGGGCCGCCAACCCGCAAAAAAATGGCGGGTTGGGTTGCAAATATTGCAACTCACTTTGATGCGGGTCTTTTTGACCCGCACCCGCCAAGCCCGCACCCGCGGCGGGCTAACCCGCTGGGTTGGCGGGTTAGCCCGCTTCTTTTTTTTTTTTACTTTTTTTTATTATTTATATTACACATTTATACTTTACTAATTTGAGAGTCTTAGTTAAACAAGATATATTATACTTAATTTATATTAACTTTATCTCATTGAGTCATTTCTTTCTTTATATATATTTATTTTATTTTATTATTATTTTCTTTGTGATAGATTTATCTATAGATAGTGATAAAATTGACTAAATAAATATTTTGATGACTTAAGACATGATTCGAATCTAATTAATATTGACATATGTAATTTTTTAAAAAAAAAAGTTGAAAAAAAATTAAAAAATTATATATAAAAAATAATAATAAAAAAAAGCTGGCGGTCTCGGGTTGGGGTTTCCCCAACCCGCGGCGGGCCAATCCATTTTCGGCGGGTTGGCCCGCATTACTAGCCCTACTTTATCAATTGAATCTACTAGGGGTGAGCAAAGTACCCGTAGCCCGGTGTATCCGCCCCGCCCCGGTGTCAATTTGCCCGTTTTAAGCCCGCCCAAAATGGGCCCGTAACGGGCGGGCTTAAACGGGCTAAAGTAGTAAAATAAACGGGCGGGCTACGGGCTGACCATCGGGCGGGCTACGGGCTGACCATCGGGAAGCCCGTAGCCCGCCCGTTTATTTTTTTAATTAATTAAATATTTTTTTAAAAAATAAAAATTATGATGATCATATTATGTATGCATTATAGACTTTTTGTTTATAAACTTATAGTGATAATTGATAAACATTATGATTATGATATTTTCTTTTAGTAATTTTATGATAAATAATCATATTATGTGTTCACTGTGAACTTCAAATAGGGTAAAGCAGATTTTTTTTTTATATTTTTAGTAAACGGGCTGCCCATGCCCGTTTTGACCCAAACGGGTTCAGCCCAGCCCGTTTAATACGGGCTTAAACGGGCTGGGGCACAGGCATGGGCTAGCCCGTGCCCAGTTAAGATTAAACGGGTGGGGTACGGGCTGACCATCGGGCTAGCCCGCCCCGCCCGTTGCTCAGCCCTAGAATCTACGGACAATTGGTAATTAGTATTTATTCTATGTATCGCATGGAAAACAAAATCTAGTTAGACTTATTTTGGGCCGGTGTCTTGAGTCTGTATATGGTCTGATCGAAGACTACCCACAATACTATTTTTGCAAGTCTTCAACCTTAAGCCCAGTGATACTTAGCAAACATTTTTTGGGCCACACATAAGAGCACATAGTGTGATTTTTTTTTGTCACATAAAAATTTAAATAAATTAGTATAAAAAAATTTAAATAAATTCACTGAAGCTACCAAAATATATAGTATGAATTAAATGTTTGATGATAACTTTTGATCAGGAAAAAAAAAGCCCTTTAATTGGCTGGGATCATTTGGACGAGAATAAAAATAAAAATAAAAATAAAAATAAAAATAAAAAATAATTTAAATTTAACTTTTTTTTTACCTGGACAATTAAGACCCCTCTCCTCATGGGGAAAAGGGACCCACACACTCATCGCATACACATGAGGTATCAATCTCTTCTACAAGAAGAGGTGTGAGCCTGTAGGTGCCAATTAAGTTAAAAGTTTTTGTCAAAATATTTATTTAGTATGACTCAACAAAAAAAAAAAGACGTTTTTAGAATATTAATTAAATTAATATTCGAAACCTTACCTCGTAGAACCAGAGTGGCCGGAACCTACAACTTTCACAGAATTGGGATGAACTTGCTGAACTAGATCTACGACTTTCAGCAACAAGCCGCCGAACTGCATCATCTCCGAACTACGACTTTCAGCAATAAAGTGGGGAGAACGATGGATGATGCGGCGGAGCTCCACTGCAGTGGGGGACGGTAGTCAACGTCAGCTTCGATGTTGGGTGTTCGTCAATATCGGTTCTAAACGTCGCCTGCGAGCTTTGTGTGCTCCATAAGTCTATAGTCGGTTGGGTTCTCCACCAATTGTGTGCTTCGATCGGGTTTGGTCTGAAAGTTTGATAAAATTTGGAGGGCATTTTGGTTAAGCAAAACTATTTACTACAAAAAAAAATGATTTCATTGGGTTTCCAATAAAATAAATTGATGCAAAAAGAGGGAAGATTTTTTATTTCCATTTCCATTTTTCAATCCAACCAGCGAATCATCCAGGACAAAAGGACAACACAAAAACCAAACCGCATTAAAGCGCAACACCAAAAAGATAATTAGAGGCAGTGTAGCCACCAAAAGAATGCAACTTATTTATAAGGTCTGCATTATGTTTGCTCAATAGCCCTGACAAACTTAATGGGAAAACGTACGAGTTACGACCTACCACTTCCAAGTGTCTCACAATATTGATTTAAAACAAGAATAGGCTCCCATCTCTTTCAGTTTAAATGAATGCCATGATTTGTTCGGTGACTAATAGTAAATTCTAATGGCTGTGGAGTCCGTACGACTACCGGCAGAAATGCAGCACACTTTAATTAGCAGCAAGCAGAAGTTGCGAGTTAGATACCAGTTTTCACTTTCAGCCAATAAGTTCCTTTTATGAAAACTTCTTCACGCGCATTGGATTAATCACCTTTCTTTTCTTTCGCAAATTGAATTAATAGATGATGATTACTTGATAACTTCTTTTGGCTGAGAAGTGAATATTTATCTTCCATACTCTGGAGGAATTCTGAAAATGATATTATAGGAGTAATACTGTGAAATTTAGGGAGCAAATTATAGACTTCAATGAGACTCGGGACAGCTGGAGAGTGTGATTAGCATTCATAAACACTATTAATTGCGGGGCAGAAATTTTGTGACAAATTATAAAACCCACCTCTCCTCTTTCAATTCCTTTCTCTGTTTTACCATTACCGGTTAAACCCTGAGGGCGCCATGGCAATCATTCCCCTTGTTCGCAAAACCGGAAAGCTGTCAAATAGCGTTCTAGTGTTCGATTTTGAGGGCACCATGTTGAGATCCGCTTCATTGTTTCCTTACTTCATGCTCGTAGCTTTTGAAGCTGGCGGCTTGTTAAGATCTCTCCTTTTGTTACTTTCTTACCCTCTGGTGTGGCTGGTTGGAGAAGAAACCCAGATGGGGTTGAACATAATGATTTTTTTAAGCTTCTTTGGGATAAAAAAGGACACATTCAGGATTGGATCTTCTGTTCTTCCCAAGTTCTTCTTACAAGACGTTGGGCGTGAAGGTTTCGAAGCTGTTCAGAGTTTCGAGAGAAAGGTGGTGACTAGTAAAATGCCCAGAATTATGGTTGAATGCGTTCTCAAGGAGTATTTAGGAGTTGATGCTGTAGTAGCCAGAGAGATCAAGTCATTCCATGGTTACTACGTGGGACTGCTTCAGGAGGAGATAAAACATATCAACCCCCTCCTAGATTCTAATAACAACGTTGTCGGCATAGGTAGCCAAACTAAGAACCAGGAGCTTTTTTCTCGCTGCAAGGTGGGTTATTTCCTTTTACAGACAGACATTTCATCTTGCTCATTATTATATCTATAACACTCTTCTCTTTGGTTTCTGCGGTACGTGCAGGAGGTTTACTTGGTGAGTAATGCTGAGAAAAGAACTTGGCAAGTGCTTCCGAGGGAGAGATTCCCCAAGCCGTTGATCTTCCACGACGGAAGATTAGCCCTCAGGCCAACCCCTTCGTCTTCTTTAGCTTTGTTCATGTGGTTACCACTTGGGCTATTTATCAGCATGCTCAGATTCACAATTGGTATATCACTTCCGTTCAAAGTGTCAGGTCCAATATTGTCCTTTTTAGGAGCAGGCACCACATTATCGAAATGCCACGTTCATGAGAACGAAGAAAGTGAGCAAAAGGGAACGCTATACGTGTGCAACCACAGAACCTTACTCGACCCACTTTATATCTCATATGTTTTAGACAAGCCCCTCTCTGCGGTAACATACAGCTTGAGTAGATTCAATGAGCTCGTTTCGCCAATCAGGACAATCCGATTAACCAGAAACAGAGAGAAGGACAGGGAGACAATGGGGAAGATGTTGAGCTCAGGAAGCCTGGTGGTTTGTCCGGAGGGAACAACATGCAGGGAACCTTATTTGCTCCGATTCAGTCCCTTGTTTGCGGAGCTGCACGATGATATTGTCCCTGTTGCCGTGGATGTGGAGGTTGGCATGTTCTATGGGACAACAGCTTCTGGGAATAAAGCTCTGGATCCGTTTTATCTGTTTCTGAATCCAAAGACTAACTATTGTGTTAAGATTCTGGAGAGATTGAAGCGATGTAATACGTGCCAGGCAGGTGGGAAATGCAGGATTGAAGTTGCGAATTACGTGCAGAGTGAGATCGGCAAGGCTTTAGGGTTTGTACGCACCAGCTTCACCAGGAAGGACAAGTATACGACTCTTGTGGGTCACGACGGGGTCTGCAAGAGCCCTTCAGGGGGAGCCATGTCCCTACACTAAGGTCAGCTTGTTTTCAAACTATAAATTGACACCAAAGCATTTGTCAGGAAAAAAAGTATCTTCAGTAAATACTTCTCAGGTGATCCCCTGACTTTCCGGCTATCCATTTATTTTTATCTTTAAATAGGGCAAATTTTTCTTTTTTAAGAAATCGTCAATGCATATTTATTTAGTTTTCTATTTTTGAACAATGAAGATAACTTTTATTCGATATTTTTGAATTGAAAAAATAGAGTATAAATCTTATCTGTTATTAAATGTTATTAAAACAAATCTAAATTACATATTATCTGATGGAGCGTCCCTTTTAATTTTTTTAAATCGCTTTATGCGAATGCAGGGAAGAATTCCAAACCCCAACTGATTTCGGGCTCGGGTTGCTTCATTCGTCTACAGACGTCAACTTCGATGTGAGATAATTAGCGAATGGAATTGAAATAAGTTGTGGCATATTATGTGTCAATTCCCCTTAATCTAGCCAGGGACGGTCTTTCAACTGTTCTCCTTGTTAATTTGTTTTTTTAATTTAAACTTCTTGTTATACAATATGAACGGAGTTCCCTTTCATGTGACTGAGGATGATCTTTTTCAAGTGCTGCATCTGTTTGTTTATTTATTTAGATAGCTAGGCAGTGAATTGAACTTTTAATACTTAACTCCTGTAATTAATTGGAGTTTATAGAAAAAGTAAGATGCTTAGAAAATTCAAGTTTTTCATGTAGGATGCACGACAAGCTGGAGCGCCTAATAGCAGACTGGGTACCCTTGAAAAACCATGAATATTTAATATCTACAACAGACTGCAGATACAAGGGCGAGAGTAGAAATATAATGAAGAAAGGGTTTTAAAAAAAGGAACATATGGCATTCCGTGTTTTTGTATACACAGAAAATAGGTACGAACCTAGCAATTCAAAGCCCAGTCGTAAGTCCGATAAACGACCTTCAATTCAGAAGTGGCGAGCCAATCCAGTAACACTGTTGACTCAGCTGCATTCAAGTAATTGGACACGTGCTTCAGCACCTCCACCTCCTCATCCCCAAAATCTGTACTAAACCTGAATCAGATAAGCAAAATCTGTTAATAAAACAAAGGAAAGAAAGGAAAAACCATTTCCTTATGTTGTCACAAAAATCCAAATATCGCACTCCACTGTTTCATTTCATGACAACATTGGAATAATAACGACAACATATAGATAATGACTACCCAGAATCCGCTTATAGAGGGACTTACCACTTGAGGATCTTACTAGCGTATGCAACCTTGGTATTCAGATCAATTGTTAGCCCCCCACTTCTTATGAATTTGCGGGCCGCATCCGTTAATTCTTCATCGATGGCTCCAGGAGAATAACAACGAAGCGCAGGGCCTGATCGGGTCCCACAAACTAAAGCGAAATGAACCAGAGGCTCGGCATAAGGGAGAGCCACCTGAAACATGCATAAGGAAAGAAGCAGAGCATCGATTCAATTGGATACATTACCCAAACTTTGCTTCAAGCAAACAACAAAATGACAGGTTGGATAGCTTACCCTTGAACGCTCATCTTTCGCACCAAATGGCTTCATAAGGTTATATGGGGGTCGCTGGTTTCCCCTCAAAATGCCATTTTGAATAGATGAAAGTGAGTAGGTGCACCCACCTATGACATACTTGAAATCATCAAACAATTTCCTTCTTTCCAGTGCTCCGTCTGGATGACCCCATACTAAGATTGCATGGATCGCCATCATGTTGTAAAGATTAATAAAGAAAGCCAACTTTTCTTCTCTACACATCTCCCCTATTTCCACTCTTTGCAGCTCCTCCACAATTCTCAGATACCTAAACTGATAATTCTAGTCATAATAAATAAACAAAAAAACCAAATCATAGCAGTTCTCTGTTGCGTGGTACCTTGCAAATTCCTCGCTTCCATGGAGACTTCTATAATCAATATGATGCCCATCTTCAGAAGCATAAGCTTCAAACATTGCGTAGGACAGAAACCTCAGCCTAGATGCAATTTCTGCTATAGGCTTGGGCTTCACGGTGATTATGCCCCTCGGAATGTTGTGACACTGAGACGCCACAATTGGATCATCGTCTAAACATCGATACAAGTGATTACCATCCTCGAATAGATTCTCACTAGAACAGAACAAAACAGAAAACATTGACAATAGAGAGGGTATGTCAGTTCCATGACTAAATATTAAAAAAAAAAAGGGTGGAGACCCCTCATAAAGTAGGACTTCAACTTTTTTGGGGGTCAAAGTACTTCAACTTACCCAAGAACATGCTGGAAGAAGAGTTTGCTTGCAAGCTTTCGTGCAAATTGAACAGCCTATACAACTGGACAAGAATTAGAACAGATAGCAAAGGTCTAATGAAGCTACAAAGGGTATGAATCGAGTCAGTTAAAATACACGGTCGATGATTTGATAGATCATGGCATGAAGAAACTGTGAAGATATGATTAATATACTTAGTTCAGCAAGACCCGCATTACCATTTTCTCCTCATTATAGGAATGTCCAATGCCCGCCCTCAATAGTGTGCTTAAATTGATATATATAAACATGACCATAAAAAGAGCATGGACATAGCTGACAGAGATCAAACACGTCAGTTAATTTGCGCCATGCAGAACTAGTCTAGTGACAAGCTTTTTTGGATTTCATGATCTATCTGCATCCTACATCCTACAGAACTACTCTAGTGCAAGACCCGCATTACCATTTTCTCCTCATTATAGGAATGTCCAACGCCCGCCCTCAATAGTGTGCTTAAATTTATATATATAAATATGACTATAAAAAGAGCATGGACATAGCTGACAGAGATCAAACATGTCAGTTAATTTCCACCATGCAGAACTAGTCTAGTGACAAGGTTTTTTGGATTTCATGATCTATCTGCATCCTACAGACATTAGTTGAAAAAGTATGCGATACAAAATAATTGAAATTAAAAATCTTAAATAGAATAGAAACCCGATGCTTAATAATAAAAAGGTAAAACTTAAGTCATGTTATTTATATCCAATAGGTCAAGTTCATTGGTAAATTTACAAGTGTACATACACATTTCAACAACTAACAATAACAAAATAACAAGTGTCCATATAAAAATTTACAAATTCTAATTTACATTATAAGAGCTGAACAAAAATCTACAAATGTTCATAAGTGAATTTTATATGTGCACATATACATTTTAACAACAAACAATAACAAAATAACAAGTGTAATTGGAAAACTTGACCTAATGGCTATAAGCAACTTGATCTAAGTTTTATTTTAATAAAAATATTAAATAGAATTGTCAATCTATAGCCATGCAATAGTTATGATTCGGGATGAGTAGTGTATTAGCATTAGAGATATAGTTGAGAATTAAGATTAGCCTTGCCTCATGTCTTTCCAAATATTGATCTTGTGATAAAAAGTCCACAGCTTCTGAGCCAAGAAAACAGTTAGTGAACCTGCGCATTCTCCAAAATCGGTCCTTCACAACAATAGATTCTCTCATTTTTCGAACAATTAAAGCCATTTCATCTGGAGCTTGACTAATAGACATATCATCCTCTCCAGAAAGCGGCGGTAACGGTGCTTCAAATGCTGGTGCTTCAGTAATGAGAAAGTCAATCTTCTCAGTAAGCTTGCCAGACTTATCCAAGGCCTTTAGCTCACTCAAGCCTCCGATAAGTATTTCACTGAAAAACACCTTTGGAACAGAAGCATTACCAGAAATCTTCTCCAGCTCCATCTTTCTACTAGGGTACACATCAATGTTGATTTCAACATATCTGAGACTTTTCATGTACAAAAATAGCCTAACCTCTTTGCACTCCTGGCAACCTAACCTTGAGTACAATATAACCCTTCCCTTCATAGCTAAGGGTTGTGGAGGCCCTTCAATTTTGTTTTCCATACTAATATCAGAAGATATCTTAAAAGAATTTATAGGACTCGAAGCATGTCTCTCTGCTTCTTTCTCCAAATCCATTTTGGATTCACTGTCTTTTGGTGATTCTAAAACATCCTTACCTTCATCATCAGAAATGCACATAGAACCTTTGTTTCTTTTACCTGAAAGGTGACGCAGAAGAGTAGAGACTGCTCTTAGACTTTTTTGCCTTATAATATTTTTAAACGCCCCCTCCTTCTCACCTATATCCTGATTCTGTTGATCAGCTTCCAAATAACAGGTAGATTCGCTACTGCTAGCTTCCATCTCCAGATCCTTTCTTCTATCAAATACAAGCTCCAAACTTCTATCATGGCTTGAGAATTCATCTGCCTTTTGATTAACTTCTATTGTTTCTAGGTTCCTATTATCTTCCATCTCTTTGGCCGAGTCATTTTGTAAAGACTTTTCATCCACATTGTTTTCTTGAATATTAGACTCTGCCACATTCACATCCACTTTGTAACTAGAGTTCACAATGTTTATAAATTCGTTTTGTGTTTCAGAATTCAGGAAAGCACTCCCAACCACCTTGCAGCAAGACTCATCTATACCAGTTATGTTTTCTAAATTTTCTTCTTGAGATGTACATTGCAACGCCTTAAAATCATCAATCGTCTGAGCAACATCAGATTTTCCAACCATGTTGTCTGCCATTCCTTCATAAGTTTTAGAATTAAAGTCTGTTATCTCACTTGAATGAAAAGACATATCATCTTGTCTGTTATTTAACTCAGGAGGACCATCATCGCCAATAATTTGAGTTTTTACCTCATCCAATGGTTTATCTAAATCTTCATTTTGAATTTCTAAATCATCTACTATCTGTTTTTCAACAGCTTGAGATTGTGCTCCATGTGTTTCCCCTGCCTCTTTTTCCATGGGTGAACATGAGCTTATATACTACGTCAGGAAGATACACCTTAAGCCTTTCATACACTATTTCCTCATTAGTAATCCCCCAGGAAAATTGAAATAAATATATGTCTTCTTGTTGATATTAATCATCAGAGCATCAGAACATAATCAGAAACATTCTCTTGACCAATGACAAATGGATCTGCATATAATGACATTTACTTTGATGAGTATGCTAAATGTCAAAGCTTTTATACAGAAAAATACGTTCCAAATTGTTATAAAAGCTAACATACATAGCCTACAACGGTATCACAATTTCCTTCCTTACATTTCTATGATCCATCTATGATCTATCACAGCTTTACTCGTACGTACGGGAGATATACTGCAAAAAGTAATGAGAATTAAAGGCGGTAGATGAGACTGAAATTTCAATTAGTCTACATTATAAAGAGAATAGAAAGATTAAGTCACGAAAGAGGAAAGGCAAGAAGGGAATTGTTGAAGCACCAATTTCCCACAATGAGTCATAATAACAGCTTGTAAGATTTCCTTGGTCCATGCAGTCGGGTTTCTCAGAAAGAGACTCTAAGTTGTAGTATTGAATGAGTGATGGAAAAGAATGCAAAGCTGAATTCATGTCCCAAATGCCCCGTAAGGTGTAGAGCGTAATTATCCACGACAATGGTACCGAGAGAAAAGAAGTACAGAGCAAAATTTAGCAGAGGAAGAAAAGAAACAGACAATTTGAAAATGAGAAGAACTTACGGATCTGACATTAGTTGGCGCCAAATTGAACAGCAAAGTGCAAAGAAAAGTCGATCAGGGGAGGAACAAAACTGATTATAGAATTCGTAACGGGAAAAGGAGGGATTTAGCGAGAGGTTTTTGTTACCAAGTTGATACGCCAGGAACGACATTGAATTGAGGACCTGCGAGCCGTGGCGTCAGCCAAGCGGGAGGAGCGGGAATTTCGTTGGATAGTGTGAACATTTTCTGTACGTATCCATTCCTTAATTTTGAATTGGGTTTGGGCCCCTTTCTATGGCCTTATACGGCCCTGGACGTGGAGTTCAACTTTGTCCCAAACAAAAAAAACGAAAACATGGAGTTCAAAAAGAAAACATATGTTATCCTGCTCTTAGATCGCATTCGTAGGTGACTTTTTTTTAAAAAAAATTTATATAAAAAAAGAACTACTTGGCATTTGAACCAGACGGGGGGATCGGACTCTCAACCTTATGATCTGGAGTCAGACGCGCTACCATTGCGCAACGGATCCGCTTTTGTTTTGTAGGGTAATAAAACTAATAAATATCAATGTAAATGAAAGTGCATGTATCAAAACCAACTTCATCCCGCCAAAACCAGCGACTTCTTGAAACTAATCTCTCCGTCTAAATAAATTGAACCGCCAAAGAGGCCCCCTTCGGAGTACAGACAGCTGTGCTGTAACTGTAACTGCGAAGGCAGCGACTTGTTGCTTATAGAGTACGCACCTCTTCCCCCCCCCCCCCCCCAACCACCCAAGTATACGATCTTGCATTTTCCTGAAAAATCAATGACAGAAAGTTCCACGGCACGGGAAAAAGAATCAAGTGATGTCAAGCCCTCGCAGTCCAAAAATTCTCCTGGAAAATCATCAGCGAAGAGTTTTACAACGGAGCACGAGTCGATTGATGTGAAGCCCACACTGCCCAAATTCCTTGATGAACTAAACGATGATCACCAAGAATGGAGGATTCCCCTTTTCAGATCTGCCTCTCGGCGCAGAGGCGACACTTGGATCATTTCAGTCTTCGTAATCTTACAAGCTGGAGTTTTCATAGCCACCATGCTCGTCAATGACTGCTGGACTAACTCTTGCGGCGATTGCATTCTCAAAGACCTGGGAAGATTATCGTTTCAGCCTCTTTCTGAGAATCCTCTGCTCGGTCCTTCCGAGTCCAAGTGAGTCTTTACGATCCTTTCAAGGAGGCTTTAAGTTTCTTTAATATGTTTAATTTGCGTGTACTTTCTTGATTTTGCCTCTTTCTGATCGAGTAAAATCGTCTCATCAGTTTGAAGTTCCCAGAAAGGTTCTCTCTAATTTGTATGCTTATTCTCTGCCAGAATTTCTTGGTCCAGTTCCAAGACAAATAGAATTTATTTTCTTCAATTTAAAATATATGTTCGCAGCTTTTCATATAGGATTTGTAATTTGAAGTTCCGTGTATTTGAATTTTATTTCTTTGACGCTTTCTAGTTGTATTTTCTTTTTCTTTGCTCGTTTTTTTTAAATTTTCTTTTAGGCTTACAAGAGACGAAATTGCAGTTTTGCACCTGATTTTCGTTCCAGAAATCATTCGTTAGCCTCTGGATTTTACATCACTTTGGTAAAATAGCGGGAACAGCTTGGCATTTAGCAAAAGGGATTGTTGCAACAGTGATAAAGCAACAATTTCCTTCTTCTCTAATTATTTTGAGCACATAAACAATAAGGCAAACGTTCAATACTCTGATCTGCTAACTATTGCAACTGGTGAAGTCTATCATTTGCTTTTAATAAAAAGGTAGTGTTCATTTCACCAAACAGAAATGGTGTTTAAAGGGGAGCACTAGAACACTACGGACAGGTTTCCTCTGCCCAAATTATTGTGTGGTACTAAGGGATATTGAAGCAGATTATATTGGAATAAAACCTTCTTAAAACTGTGGTAGCTTACTGGTGCATTGTATCGTTGAGTTTGAGCGTTAGTTCTCCTTCTGCCTACACTTGTCTCTCTGATTTTTTCCCCCTACACTTGTCTCTTTGAAGCTTCAAAGAATTGATAGATATACGAAAAGATGATCCCAATGAAAGATATATTTGGAGTGCAAGATAGATTTTTCTTCATTAAAAAAGTGTATGCTAGTTTTCACCAAAGCTAATGTCAGTGCAGGTTAGATGAAATGGGAGCTCTTCGACGAACCTTCTTGACAGAATATCGGCAGACCTGGCGTCTTTTCACATTTCCAGTTTTGCATGCTGGAGCCATCCACCTTTTCATCAATATCTGCAGTATGATTTTTGTGGGAATTCTTCTAGAGCAGGAGTTTGGACCCCGTAAAGTCTACTGTTTCTCAAAGTTTTTAATTCTGATTAAACTAAAACAAGTAGAAATGTTGCAATTCGAACGTAATGCTAAATTTGATATTTACCTTTTATGCGCAGTAAGGATTGGGATAATCTATATATTGTCTTCTTTCGTGGGTTCCCTGGTGGCTTCTCTTTTTATCCAAAACATTCCAGCTGTTGGTGCCTCCGGTGCTCTATATGGATTATTGGGGTCCATGCTTTCAACGCTAATTTGGAACTGGAAATATTTCACCAATAAGGTTCTTCTATTCCCCAGTTAATTGTTTATGCTCATTGGTCTGCGTAAGTGGAGAATTAATAATCTTTTATTGCTGGATGCAGATTGCAGTTAGTGCACTGTTAGTCTCTGTGTTTGTGTTCAATTTCGCCCTTGGCTTGCTGCCTTACGTAGACAATTTTTCAAGCATAGGGGGTTTTATCTCTGGTTTTCTTCTTGGATCTGCACTTTTAGTCAGCCCTCAGCTAGCTCCAAATAAAGCAGGTCTCATTGATTACGGTCTCAAGAGTTACATCAGGCTAAAATTGAAGAAAAATGTGGACAGACCAATTATGAGAATTGTTTCTCTCGTTCTCCTTAGCCTAATGTGTGTTGTTATTTTCTCTGACCTATTTCTATTTATTTTGCAGGACTCTTCACTGGTTATTTTCTCAGCGTACATCATATCTTAATAAGCTAATTCATCTGTCTGCAGTGTTGCAGGATGTGTTGTAGCAATTCATTTTGGTATAAACATCAGCGACTATTGCGAGTGGTGCCAATATGTTGACTGCGTTCCCTCTAGAAGGTGGCATTGCCAAAACATAGAAACTTCTTGTGAGGTATGCGGATTTTACTCTAAAATCTACCGAACGAAACAATAAATCATTACACGAAAAAAAGAATCGTTAATGATAGTGTTAATTCCAGAAGCTCGATCGATGTCTCAGGCTAACGCTAGTTTATATTCTCCAAACGCAAATGCAGACCATGGTGAACGATGCCCAGTTGACATTGACTTGCACGAGGAATGGCAACTTTAGGATCTTTCCTTATACCAATATTTCTACGGCAAGAAAAAATGATTTGTGCACTCTGATATGCCTGTAAGGCTAGTTGTTCCAGGTGATTCTTTTTGCTCCAATATATACCGGTAATAGGTGGACAGTTGATGGCATCTTGCATATTTCACCTTTTTGTCACATTCCGTTGAGCCTCAGGGGAACTTATCCGACACTAGTGGGATGCAAGAATTTGTGGCAGCTGTCTTGTTGAACACGAATACTACATGAACATGAATTCTTTTCATGCTTGTTGTAAGTTGAAGTTGGGAGAAATAGAGAGTGGCTTCATTTCTTTGTAATTGGGAACCCTGATTTCGTTCAGATCATTGATTGTAGGAACGAAATTCGGATTCTGCCACGTAACTAACTATGAAGGGGACAAAAAACGGCCTGTGTCCTCCACCTAATTAGTTGCAGCATGAAATATGCCCTTGCTTTCCTGGACGTCTCTTGTTCCATGATATAAAAAAAGTTCCAAAATAGTGAGTGATACCTTTATTATATATTGACCTTCAACCGACATATAATTAATTCTTAGTTTGATTGAAAGCGCAATAAAACTATTCACTTGGAAGCCCTTATGGAGCACCTGCACCTGTGAACAGTGGAGCCCGCTGCCTTTACAGTTAAAAGGCAGAGTGCTGTAAACGAGTACCCTCCAAACTTTACAATCCATAACCTGGACCTATATATCTTCAAGGCTTCCAAGGGATCCTTTGCCAAATTCTAAGACCCAGTTTGTAATTACAGAGTGGGGCTCCATTTTGTTATAATCCCACTCATTGCCCAGGGAAACAAAAAAACAAAATAAAGCATTATTCTTTTGTAATTTCTTTTTAAAGTTAAATGAAGAGAAACAGGAGAGGGGGCTCCACTCTTTGATTGATTTCGGCCAAAAAATATTCAAGCGTTGAATTGGTCCTCTCTGAACTGTCTGTCGGCTGAGAAAATACACACTGGTCCAGCGTTCCTCCGGCCGAAAAGCATTCATAATAGCTCCCAAATACTTGAACAGTTCAGCTTATGGTGGTACCAGTCTTTGCCACTTCGTTTATGTACTGGGAGTGGACTCAAATCCACTCTCTGCACAATTTTAATTTAATGGTTCCAAGACCCATGATTTTTTTTTGTTGCCCACCCGGTTCACCGGAGCTTTGTTCCGACTACATCCGGATCCGACCCGCGTCGCGCACCTAGTTATGGTAGGTGAGTCTCCCAACGGGGATTTGCTGCATTCGCCAAAGCTCGAACTCGAAATCTCGCTTAAGTGATACAGAGTCGCTTATTACTTGGACCAACCCCGTTAGTCCAAGACCCATGATTTGATGCCATCGGCACGACGCTTTCTCATTCTTGTCCGCATCCGTAAAAGGAAAAAGCCCAGTGTCCCGCCTACAAGCAATGCACAACATATTTAGCAAAATTTTCAATCAAGCTTAATCTCATAATCAGCCACTGGCTCTGAGACCATGTGGCATCTTGTGAATGACATTCGGGGGTAAGGTAAAGGGTTAAGAACTGAAATAGCTTCCAAGTTTGAGCAAATTAAAAATTCAGATATCAAAACCACAATCATGAAAAAGCCTCCATGAGATGCCCCAATTCACAAAAGGCTACCCCCACTAGTCATATTACCATAAATGCTGTGCTTGATGCTTTTAAGCTTTCTTCCAAAACTCTTATAATTATACAAACCTCCCCTTTTAAGGCAGGAGATAGGGACTGGAAGGCATCATTAGTGGGAAGGAATCCTCAGTTGCAGAAGCATTATTGCCTCTCTCCATCAAGCCTTGCCGGTCAAACAGGACCATAACCTACGAAATACACTAATAAATTTGATCATTGGGTCCTTTCTTCTCATCATAATACTAATGTCTTCTGCTCATTGCTTCCTCTCATACTCACACGCGTTCTCAAGCACACAGGCAACCTTAGTCCCACATAGGCCCCTCACTTACATTTGTCTATCAACTTCCTCCTCGAATTGACACTCTCCAAATGATGGCCACCCAGTGCTTTTTCATTCTTATTTTACGTATTTATTTAATCACATCACTGTGGGGACTTCTCCATTAAGTGTATGCTCCTGTTTGCACGCACACACTTGCTCTTTATTCTCACCTCATTACTCTCAACTAATATTGGAATTAATTTATCCATGTGTCTTTTCATTCTTTTCTATCAAAATATTATACATCTCTACCTCCATTCCTTCGTACAATAACTAATTTATATTAATTATAATTAACTTATTTACTTAATTTTTTTAATTTATTTAAAAAAATCAATTAATTTTTTTTTTTGAGTAAATGAAAAGAAATATTTTGCTTTAGAAGGTTGATGAATATAATCATCGTCCAGTTGTTTAGTTTTATGGGTGCCACCTGCCCCATATAATGGTGGCTACACGCTACGCTTTTGCCTTTAGCTTTATATTTCTTTAGCCCTTTAGCTTTATGAATAGTAACTTGTTCTTGTTTCTGGCAGCTTGGTGGGAACATCTTCCTCCCACAAAGACAAATATGCCCTTTTTCCCCTTTCGGCCTGACTCCCTTTTTATTAATTAATTCCCAAAAGGTCAAAAACTCTAATTAATTGGATCCATTCTTCCTTATTGATAAGATCTTCCGGTGTCTTCTGTTTCTTTTTAATTTCTCACTTGGTCGGGGTAGTGGGAAAGATTAAAAAATATTTATCCTTACGTTATTATTAGTGCTTAGTAATCGGCATCATGCTGTAGCAAAAGACATATAGTCAGTTGGTAAGTTATTAGCGTTCTTTAGTGAGATTATTTGTGCATCTAAATTAAAATCATCGAATTAATTGCAGATGAAATGAGGGATCAGATTCCAAATCTTGGTCCATGCTCTCTGCGAGTCAAAAGCAAAAGCAATAATGCAGTACAAGTGACAATAAATTACAACAGGGACGAATGCTTAAAGTAGACAATCATGTGAAAAAACCGCAGCATGGGAACAATTGAATTGTCAATGTTCGTACGCTATTCAATCTTAATACATTGTATTTCTGCCACGGTAGTTAGTACTAATTATTATTAATAATGGAGGGAAAAAAGGGGAGAATGAGAATCATAATGCCGAGTATGATTTCATGGTGTTGTAGTTATGAAAGCAGGTCAAGCTCTTGTCATAACTCATCATATGTTCTAGTTATTTTTTGTAGTGATTATAGCTTTTTGCCTTGGAGGTCTTAAAAAAATAAAATTTATTTTATTCTTATTTTAGCTTGGACTACTTTTTTTTTTTAAATTAAATTCCATTTCGAGGTGTTAATAGTAGGACACTTCATTTACATAACCAATAAATCACGGGGTGTTCAAATCAAGTCACTTATCCTCTCAAAGGGTGCCTGAAAGCTAGTTAAAAGAGAAAATTGGGGCAAGTACTACCAAATTAAAAAATTTACCGTTGAGAAGAAATTGATAAATTTTTATATATATAAAATATTAGTATTTTTTAAATTTTGTACACAGAGTATCAAGTCATTCTCACTAAAAAAATGTTTTCAATGAGGACTTTTTCTCAATTTTTTGAAGTTAAAGATGGTTTAGCACTGATTTTATATGGTTTAGGGCACTTATATGTAATTTGAGACTTACTATATTTCAAATGGGAGGGAGGGAGGGAGTATATGTTATGCCTGATGAATAACCTGAAGCTAAAAGGAGTGAAATGGATGCACAGAAGAATATACTCTATATAGGTTTGCTTGCATCAAATACATAACAGAACAGTCCAAGAGAAAACTTGAGCTTTTTTATGGAAATAATGCCATCCCATGTAATTAACCCCCATATTAACTGATAATCAATACGACGAGCGACCAGTCAAAAGATTAGACTTACCAACTAACACTATTATTTCCTCTCTCTTTAAAAATTTTCCAACTGAATTTTCAAGGTAAATTAAGAGCCATCCGTCTCATTTGATCACTTTCTCAGCCGCCCTTGTACCTATCTATCTCGGAAAGAGCATCGACAAGAGAATGAAATATTCTTGTACGTGGACTCAATTTCCAGGTGAAAATCATGATGAGCATGAAATTAAAACAGATTATCAAGGTATTGTTTGGTTGAAGGTTTTGGAGGGGAGGATAGAGGAAGGGAAGTATAAGTGTATTTGGTTGAGAAAAATAGAGAGGAGGGGAGATAAAATTTTTTGTCTTTATGTGCTCACCTCCCCTCCTCTACCTCCCCTCCAAAAGTGGGGGTTTTTAGAGGAGAGAGAAATTTTTCTTCTATTTTTGACAAAATTATCCCTTGTATTTTTTTAATATTCTAATTGTACCCTCATAAGTTAAAACCTTTTTTTTTATTCTCTTAACTTATGATTTTTGCTTTGATGGATGAAGCCTAATGAGCATGATAAATTATTTATATATTATATTAATATATATAATAATTATAAAATTATTAAGAGATAATGTTAAAATTTTATCATATTTTTTATTTTTTTTAGTTTTATTATATATATAAATGAGATAAAAAAATTTAGATTCATAAATTAAAAAATAATAATTTTGATATAAATATTATAAATAAAGAGTAAATAAATTTAAATAAAAAGATAAGGGTATATTTGTCAACTTTTAATTAATTCCTCTCTCTTCCCCTTCTGAACTAAATAAGAAATATCATCTCTCCTCCCCTACTTTCATATTTATAACTTCCTTTACCCTTCCTTATTTTCTATTATATAAACCTAATCTACTCTCTCTTAAGTGAACCAAACAAAGCATAAGAGAATGTGATCGAACGATCGCAGAAAAATTCAACCGTTCAACATGGGTTTACTTTCGGTCTAAGAATGGGCCCACAGGAGTATATATATATTGCAAATTGCAGATGCATTATTGCAATGCATGCACGAACTCGTACATAATAATAATATCATGTCACACACACATATATATAGAGGCTCTTTAATTATTCTCCACCGTATATAATTGAAAATTGAAGGAAAATGCAATATAACTAACCACAGCGTTGTTTTATTGTAAATTTGATAGAACCCCACATGGATCTCGATAGCTTTTGCTGATATCTGAATGAGGGAAATGACACTTTTTCTGCTAAACATAACCAGGCAAGGGCTTGTGCAGCTGCAGATCCTAAATCCAGAGGTACCATTTCTGACTAAACAGTGGTTGGATTCTCAGAAGCCGTTTTATTTGCTACTCAAGAATAGAAGGCTACTCCTATATATTTTTGAAACTGTCAGCCTTAATTAAATGCACTAACTTATTTAACTTTATTAGTATCATATTGCCTTTTCTTTTTTTGGGAGGAGGGTGCTCCATAGTCGGCATACCCACGTATTGTGATAATTCAAACCTCCATAATCATACATGAGCATAATATATATATATATATAGTTGTATATTTTACTATATATCACACTGCGTTTAACCCAGGCCATTTCACTTTAGTGGTTTGGATGGATAATAATCAATTTGACTTAATTGGAAACTAGAGTGGAGTAGGCCCTTGTATATATTTTGTGTAGAAATCTATTTGAGTTTTGCTATTCTTGAAGTTTTGTATAGAATATCTTAAAATTCTGGAGTGAGATGTAGAAGCTTTTGAATGAAGAAAACTTTAAAAAGAACAAGATGCAGCAGGGAATGGAAGGCGGGATTGGTTGTTAGGTTGACCCGAACACGGAGGAATGGCACGGAGCAATCTCTTTTAACCTATCCTTAATTCCAATCTTAATTAACTTTCCAATGAAATCTTAAAAGACCAACATCCCTCTAAGATGTCTCATTCTCCGAAAACCCACGAGCACCCCCATCTTATTCCCTCATTTAATGTCGTGTTTACTTTGCCCAATGCACACTTTAGATTGCTTGGTCCCCCACTTCCCCACTTCCTCAACTATTCCATAAAATAACAACATTCCTAAGTCCATAACTACTAATAAGAAAAACAAAGATAAAGAATCGCACACATCCGATATTTAGTTTTAATCTCTTTGGATAGAGAATAAAGGGAAATGGGGGAAAACACACCATCTGGTGGCTTCCAATTAGTGAATAAAAACGATCAATCAATTAATAGCCATTTGGTAAGATGCGCATATAATAGGACCCACTCACAATACTGAGCAATCATTACACAGAGAGCTCTCTATCCCTTCTATTTTCTACCAATATCCGCCGCTCGATGGGTAGTAAGGCCTACCCAATCAATGACATGTAGCCTTTGCTCGTTACTCCATTCCAGTTTATGCTGTGAAATGACATCTTTAATTGATTTAATTAATTAAATATGGAAAAAGGTGAGGCGCAACAAGAGCATGACGAAGCATCATCGTTTTGTTATTTGGGTCACAAAATCAAGAGGTGAGGGAGAGAATTAGTTTAGGGAGAAGATTGCACATGTGGCCTAAAAAGACTGACTGTGTATGTTAGAAAATTACGAAGCACACGAGTGAAAGCAACCGCATCATTCCGATTCGCCCTCTGGGAAGATTCCACGCTACAGGATAAATCTAGGAATGACAAAACTGCAATTTTCAATAGAGTAGAGTGCAAGACCCAGAGCCAATTCAGAAGCTCGAGGAAGAAAATAAGGAAACAAGAGTGGCAAATGAACAGTCAAGTCTGCATGAATGATTCGGGATGGGAAAATGGAGGCTACGGAAACATCCCCAACAAATTCTGTCAAACCTTCTTGCACGACGCAGAAAATCCCCGATCTCACGTTGCACACACACATATATATATTCCACATCAAAATCCCAATTAATTAAGTCCAAAGAAACAGTTTGAATGTTCTTGGAGTGTTGATCTTAGTGTCAACTTTGAAATTGCACATATAAAAAAGAACAAGGAAGAATAGGGAGGAATTTCACGTTGTATATTACTAGGATGTTCCTTGTATACTAATTAACTGTCTTCTTCCTCACGAATAATTATTTGTTTTCCATTAGAAATTCATTGCTGTATTTTCTCCCTTGACCTCTCTTGCTTTGTGCTAATTTGAACAAAGAAAATGGCATATTACCAATCATCCTTTCCCCTCTGTAGGAAACACCCATCATTGCCCCCAACAATCCCTTTCAACCTTAGAAACCTGTGCTTCTAAGATATTCCCTCCCTTCCATTCTTCCATTCTTTCTCACTTTTCTTGTTCTGCTTTCTTATGCCCCCCTCCCTCTCTCTCAATTTAAATATCTCCCCTCTTCACAACCTTTTCTCCCCCTCCTCCTCTCCCTTCTCCTTCCCCTCCTTCTCCTACCACTCCTTGCTTCTCTACGCTTTTCCTTCTTTTTTTCTTTATTCCTATTTAATTCACATAACTCTGTTAGACTTATAATGGATCCCTCTTCAACCAACTCTGTTAACGGCTTCTACTCCTTTCTCACCAGAGGACTTGACGATCTCGAACGAGTCTACCTCTCCAATAACTTCATGTCAATCCAATTCCTCCAAAGGGTTCTCTCACTTCTGCGATCCTTCCACACCCAGTTGACCCTTCTCGTCCAGAAGCTCCATCTACCTGTGGGTGATAAGTGGCTCGACGAGTACATGGACGAAAGCTCCAAGCTCTGGGAAGCCTGCCATGTCCTCAAGTCTGGCATTTCTGGAATCGAAAATTACTACTCTGCCGGCTTCAACATCACTTCCTCCATTGATTCTCATCGTCATCTAACTCCACAACTCTCTCGCCAGGTCAGGTCGATCACAATTCTTTGTTTTTCCCCCGCATAGATTAAAACAAACGATCAAACACCCTTGGAATAGAGTTTTCGTTTTGAATCATTGAGGTTTTCCCTCCCTCTGTCAACAGATAATTAGAGCAATCTCAGGGTGTCGCAGAGAAGCGGTGGGACTGGAGGAAGAGAATCGAGCTTTAATGGAAACGAGAATTCAACCGCTCTCTCTGCGTTTCGACGAGAGGGTGGCGATCGAATCGAAGCTGAACGGATTCAACGGGTTCAGGGGAGTCCTATACGCAATGAGAAACGTGAGCTCGTTGCTGCTCATGATTCTGCTATACGGCTCGGTGTACTGCTGGCCGGAATCGTCCAATTTCGTACTGGGAGGATACGAAGGCTGCTTGTTCTTCGGATCGGCGTTCATGATCTCGACGGCGAGACTACAGCAGCGGGTAGCAGGGGAGATCGGCCAGATCGACGGGACGCCGGGAATTCTCTTATACGAGTTCAGGAGATCGAAGGTGGCGATGGAGGAGCTAAGAGGAGAATTAGAGAGAAGAGTGTCGCAGGGGATGGTGGTCGAGTGGGAAACAGAGAGTGGAATCAGAGAGAGAGTGGAGAATTTGAGAGGGTGTTTCGGGATCCTGAGATCTGGAGCGGAGAACATTATTGGACAGCTCGACGATTTCTTCGACGAGATCGTCGAAGGCAGGAAGAAGCTTTTGGACTTTTGCAGTAATAGGTAAAGAAAGAGGAGGGAGTGCTGGAGAAATAACTCAACTCTTTAAAAACAAAAAGAGAGAGATAAATAGGAGCCACCGCAAGTAGAGAAGTCAATTAGTTCAGGCTGGAGTTAATGTACTCTTGAACCTTAGCTTTTTATCTCCCTTGTGGTCTCTCTCTGCCTCTTCTTTCTATTTTTTATTTTCTTAACGGTTACCGTAGTTGACACTTCGGTGCCAAGTATTTCCTGCACAAGGCAACGAAGAAGATTCTCAAACCGAATGTCGGTTCAAGGGTTCAGAAGAAAGTTGACGATACATCAATTATTTTGCTGGAGGGCTTAATCTTATACGAACTTGGGATTTTACGGCATTATCTTGTATTGTAATATTAAAAGGGGGAAAAAAAGTCTTATCAAAGGGAGAAGAGATGAGAACAGAGCAAGCGTCATAATATTGTCTGTCATAGGAAGGTAAACAGTAAACAGGGTCGTATCAGATGAATTCTTAAGTAGTAATTAGTTTTGTCCCGGGCAGTGATGATCTTCATGTTGGTGTAGAGCAACAAAAGAGAGCCCGTGAGTTGTTATAGTAAAACGACTAATCATTTGAGTCGGAAAAGAATAATGCAAAAGGAGGCGAAGGAATGTGAGAGGGAGGGGGCACTGTGAGATTCCTGGACTAACTTCGCTTTAACGTCAAAAGCATCTCTTTTTGCTCTTAGGAAGCTTTTGATTGATTCGATTTCACTTTGAAAGCAATGGAGATGATCATTATGATGATGAAAACAAAACTCCCCCTCTCACCACATCCCTCCCCAACTATCTCTTGCTCTGCTTCCAAATCCCAACTTCTTTACTTCCCCATTTTTTCCCTAGGTTATTTCGAGGATGTCTAGTGACATTCATGCGTGCGTTTGGGAGATCACTGTTTCATTCCAACTGTAACCGTAGCCCATGCTTTTCGTCCCTTGCCGGAAATTCATGGGTTGCCTCCTTAATAGGGCTCCATAAAAGTGCTACTTTCAAACCGAAAACAATACAATAATACAGTAACAGCAAACGCGGAGAGAAAAAAAAAACATAGGGGAAAATATATTGCAATCCAGAATGGAAAAAATGGATTCAGCATACCTTAGAAGGGTGACACAGAGACAGCTCACTAGACGCCCTTCCTCGATCATGCTATATAACTTTGGGAGCGTCGGACTGGAAGGTGCCATACCTAACCCTCTCCACAAGAATTAAGTCATAGGCCTATAGCCCCATAACTCTATTCAAAAGAGTGCATTATAATTTGGCATCCCTGATTGAAGTCATACAAGGGTGAGCACTGGATAATCAAGTTTATGTCATAAGATTCGTTATTCCGGGCATTTTCAAAGGATTAAGAGAATAGTTTTATATTTTCTTAGTTCTCAGAAATATCCATGATCAAATTTTTACTAGAAGCTAATTAGAATTACGAATAATCTAAAAAATGGCTGATACTACCTGTTTTGCCCATCGGGGGTTAATACTGTAATTTACAGGAGATTCTTGCATAAACACGGCGACAAATTGTCACGAGTCAACAGATGGTTGGGCGAGTGCGACAACATATTCTAACTTCTGCCCACCAGTCGCATGAAAGCTTGAGCCTAGAGGGGCTTACTTACAGGTAGATAGGGCTGTGCATAAAGTCTATGGCCCGGTATATTTAGCTTAGCCCGTACTAAAATAGTCTTGTCTAACCCAATAAATATAGGGTAAGGCTAGACATCGGGCTACAAAATTCAGCCCATACTTTTTTCGGGCTGGGCACCGAGCAAAGGGATTACCCTGCCCTGCCCTGCCCATGAGCACCACTTCTTTTATTTTTTTTTACTTTTTTCCCTAAATGCTACACTTAGAAGGGAGAATATGATATTTACTGGTGACCAGAAGGTTATTTAAAAAATATGAGTAGTTAAATAGGTAAGTTGTATCTTTTAATATTTATAATTATATTAATTTTTTCTTTTTTTAACTTTGTTAATATCGTATGATTATATTATAAATTATAATTTTTTATTTTATTTTTTTTAGATGCTTAATATTTATCAACATTAGGGAGATTGATGCAAAGTTATAATTGCAAATTACTTAGACTTCAACGCTTTTTTTTACATCCAATGTATTTCAAGAATTTAATTATTATATTTTTGTTGCTCTATTCTTAGTGAATTATGGATATTATTTAAGTCATAAAAATATATGAATATGATATTATTTTATAAGTTCATAATTACAGATTTTTTTACAACATGAGCATGGTATCAAAACTTGGGCATTCCTAACCCGCCCATGCCCAGCCCACCCATGCCCAACCCAAAATAGTTAGGGCTTTTACCGGACATAGCCGGTTATCGGGCTGTAAAATACAGCCCATATTTTTTTCAGGCAGGGCACTGAGTACGGGGGCCGCTCTATCCAACTTTATCTATGCACACCCTTATAGGAGTGAAGATACAGAGAAACGAAGGAATCTGCGAGCAAAACATGGCAAGCCGAGACGATAATTGGGACAAAAACAGTCAGGTTCCAGTCAAATGTCAAATCCTGGCATTGCAAAACTGGGAGGGGGAAGCAAACGTCTCCACCCGATTCCTTATGGCAGCTTCAGCTCAACAATATCTACATTATTCCAAAGGCACTAAAAACAATGCATCAAACTGGACCAGGAACACTATTCCGCTGATGAAAAAAAAAATACTTAATTGGCGTATGTTCTATGAGCAAATGAATCAATTTTGTTGGGATATTGAACGGCACAGAGAACAAAAGAAATTTATGAGTGGCTGGAGGTAGTAATTTGGGTTGGACTTGTGGGTTTAACCTATCAACCTGCTAAAAAAATGACAGGTTGTGTTATAATTTTTACAACCCATTTGGATGCGGATTTTTTTTTACCCGCACCCACGACGGGCGAACCCTCCGGGTTGGCGGGTTGGCCTGTTTTTTTTTACTTTATTTTTTTATTATTTATATTGCATATTTATACTTTACTAATTTGAGAATTTTAGCCAAATAAGAGATATTACACTTAATTTATATTAATTTTATCTTATTGAGTCATTTCTTTATATATATTCATTTTATTTTATTATTATTTTCTTTGTGATAGATTTATCTATGGATAGTGATAAAATTAAATAAATAAATATTTTGAGAACTTCAATCATGATTTGAATCTAATTAATATTGATATATATAAATTTTTTTAAAAAAAAATTAGCATATAGATATATATATAAAAATATATATATAAAAAAAAGTTAATGGATTACGGGCTAACCTACTAATTCATCTCTATCTTAACTCGCGACAGGTTAACTCGTATTCGACATATTAACCTCCGTTATCACCTTTATAGAGACTCTAAATGTGTCAGACTGAAGTAGGCGTTTGAAGAGACTTTTGTACCTTGCAATGTCTAGCTTTCTCATTCTCCTCAGTCTACCAATGGTAACAGAGCTCCAAAATAATGTCAAGATCCTTCCCATCTCAAATATAATAACTAAATAAAAAATTTATTTTAATTATAAATATAAAATTTTAATTTATCTTTTTTTTAAATTATAATTTTTTTAAACTAGATAAATAATTTTTATTAAAAATAATTTAAATATACATGATTAAAAGATATATTTTAAAAAAATTAACATACAATTATTATAAATAATTAATTTAACTAATTTTTATAATATATTTAAATTAATTAAATAGATATTATATTAAAAATTAAGATAGTATTATTTTTCAAAATTCCATATGAAAAGCATATAGTGAATCAAGAAGTTATGTATCCAGCATAATAAATAATTTCAACGGAAACCGTATTCCTTTTGGAGCATTTTGTGTTTATTTGGGAATAAATTTGATAGCAGGCTGAGTAGAGACCAGAGGATGCTATAGAACCATTTTGGATCTGTTTGCTAATTGGTATATTGTCTCTTTTCTAACGATCTGGATTCCAAAAAGTATCCTAATTGCCATTAGCACACCAATATTTCATATGCTTCATTTCTTTTTCTTTTTCTTTTTTCAAATTCCTCAGTTATTGTTTTATACCTGGGTTAATTTCTTATAGCCATAACTATATTTTATATTGAAATATTCGTGATGTATAATAACCACTAAAACCTTCAGTCCCCCTTCTGATTAGCTGCATGTATCAACACCACACATATCCCTCGGGTGTAAAACTTCTGGATTCCGGAGATAATACTACTACTACGACACCAAGAGTAATCAGTTCCCAGCCTGCCTGCTACAAAAGGCAAGCTACATTATGCAAGAATTCAATGAAAATGAAAATTAATCTCATAATGACGCTGCCACCTTAAACATACAGACCAATTCAAACTAACCCGCATATGAGGTGTAATAGTATAAAGTCACTGTCCACGAAGAATTACATCTCGTCATTCTTATTTCAGTGGATAACTGGATATGATAAATGAATCACACCGTAAAACTTAATCAACGGCTAACAAGCAAAACAAAGCAATGTTACGTCCTATTTCAATTTCAGCAAACAGGGAGACAGTGAACAAACAAAGTATTATAATCAAGACATACACAGTAATGTTTCCGCTTCATTATGAAGCGCAAGATGCACCAGTTATTAACCTTTATGAGCATGGATCCCGTATAGGGCTAGATTTTATTTTTTTGGGGGGAACGGGGGAATTTAAAAAAGCTTCTGGATCTCCCCCGCAGGATTTTTTTTTTGGGGGGAGGGGTTGTTTCCTACATAGTTCAAAGACAAAGTTCAATATTAAGAATAAAATTCAATAATTGCAAAACTCGTTGTTAAGGGAAACGAAAATCCACCAAAAAGGCTTAATGGGGTAAAATAAATCAACAATATCAATCGATTTGTAAGAATATGGTATCAAAATTAATCTGCAACCCCGCCATGAATTGCTTTACACTCAAATAAATTTGAGATTGTTCGATAAATGCCGTAAAGTCACTTCTACAGTAAACAAATTGGTTTCTGAACAGAAGTTTTAACATTTGAATAATTTGTAATTATGAATTCAATCCACTAAGATATGAAAAATACCTGTACAGCTACATATGTGCATGACAGAAACAGAACTATACTAAACTAGTGATGCTTTTTGGCATTGAACATCAAGCCCGTTGATCAATTTTGAGTGAGATGAATAATCCAGTGGCTTGTCAGCACATTCAGATGCATCGCAAACCTTATTTCCAGGGCAATCAGCACCATTTAAGCCACTTTCAACAGGCTGATTGATTTGAATTATCTTACCAAATAGCTGAAATGAACCAGCACCAAGTTTTGTTGAGTTGCAGCAATGGGTCCCAACAAACTCTGTCAATGGAGTGAATTATACTGTGACTATCTGATGATAATTGACCAGATTGAGAACTGCCAAAGCATAAATCTGTTGACACAGTTTTCAACCTTGGCACAGAGTTGTTCACATAAGAACTAGCAGCACAAAGATGAGTATTATCATTTAGAAAGTTTGAAAATCTCCAAATAGAAGTTAGATCATGCCTGGCTCCCTGCATGCCAGCAGGAAAAGTATTGTCCTTTAACAACGAGTGATTCAAGTGTCCCATGGTTGAGTTAGTGAATCTCATCGTAGTAAATGAGGGGTCTTCTCCTCTATCAATTGGAAACCCACCATACTTAGCGGCTTTAAACTTCTTTGCTGGGGAAAAACTGCGTGAAGCAGAGCTGAGGGGGAAATATGTTCAACCTGCCAATGGTTGACTCGCTTTGCATTCTGCAACATTTCAGGCTCATCCCATGCAATCTTGTCCGCAGACATAAAAAAATGGGAAGAAGCAAATATTAGTCCGCTGAGAAGTAGGTAACTTTCAGAACAACATCTTGCATGAACTGTGTGTGTGAACCCCCGGGGGGTGGATAATCATTACAATTCCTGCAGTATGATTACTGCCGCGAAAAAGGATGTACAATTAAGGCCATTTATCTTTGGAGTTTTGAACAACCAATAAATAAGTAAATATCAAAATTAAGCTTGACGATTCCAATCATGAACACAATGCGCATTTTATGTTCATAAAAATAAGAAAAATAAAAACTCAGAACATTTCTCAACAGAATCAGAAATATACTAATATTATAAATTAGATAATAGTAAACATATAATAAACCAGAAGATAAAAGCTCAACCACTATTCAGGAATCGCCCAACTTCTACAGATGACATTTGATGGGAAAACGAAAGGAAGAGCTTCTAGCGTACGTCACTTCTTAATTATTTTAAAGAAAAAACGTGAAAAACATCAAAATAAGGCAACATGTTATTGGTAAATAATAGATTTTCCTCCTTTTCTATCATTCTCTTGAATATATTTAAATAAAGAATCCCATTGCCATTCTCCCCTTACCCTTTCCATTCCACTAATCTAGGGCATCCTACCATTATATAACAATTTACGTGTTATAAAATAACTGCAAAAATTGTTCCAAACTAGATTTACACACACACACATATATATTCTCTACCGTTATACCAATATATAATAAAATCTATAGCAAGTGGCACTATGCATGGGAAAACATAGTACCTAGTTATGAAATAGAAAAGTGATAGAAATAATGACAAAATGTGAAAAGCCTTTGAAATGGTAATCATATTTACTATTGGCCATTTCTCCTCTGTCAAATATTTACTCTCAATCAACAGTCTTTAAAACATTTGGTTTGATATTTCAATTTCCATGCACAATTTTCAGCTCCTCAATGTTCATCTGAATTTGAATCTCGCACACTACAGAGCTCTCATATAGGTTATAAGTTGCAATTTTGCCAGACCAGTTAAATTCACGATTCCCATAGGAAACTATTACCAAGCAAACTATATATAAAGAGGTGAAAAAGGGCTGCAAACACACCTGAAGCATGCGCAAAGGAGAATCCGGCCAATGGCCGTGACCAAGAGGAGCAGATACCGAATAGATCGTCCCGTGAAACCCGGTCATCCTGGACGAATCCTCTGTCTCCATAGCCATTTTGACTCTCATTCCAGGAGTCCATCTGACTTTTAGCGCTTCCTCCACAAGCTCCGCCTTCAACACAAAGTCCGATGACCCTGGCCGAGGATAATACACGACTACGAACGGCTTATTTTGTGCTGCCGATTCTGCTGCCTACGCAACTGCCTTGGCGGACAACTTTCCCCTCCTATTCGAAAATTCTCCGAAACCAGTGTAGCAATCTTCCTGCTGCTCCTCCTCAACCTTAGTTTTTGCGCCACCAATGTCGACGCAACTTCCGAACCAATCGCCACGATTTCCAGCACTAAATCGCAGAGCTCTACGAAACCCAATGAACATGTTCCCCCGCGGAATTCTTCATGAAAACAACGGAATCACCGGCAATCAACTTCTTGTGATTGACAAACTTATTCCATCCAGTAGTGAGCATGTGCCGCCGAGGTGTCCCTCGATAAATGTGACGAAACTCCCAGACGATGCCGTGAACGTCAGTGACGGCCAATGTCTGGTTCGGCCAATCAGATTGTAAATTCAACGGCGGGAAGATGGAATCAGCACAGAATCTCGGAACAGAGAATCCACCGCCATTGTTGGCATCAGAAGGCGTCGGAACCTTGGCAAACGTCATCGCCTCGTGCTTCTGTGGATTCGCCGACGGGATAAAAGTGGTCGTGGGTGGCGTCAAAGTCACTGAGTGGATGGAGGACAAGCTTAGCAAATACCTCCTCCGTAACAGGGTCAGCGAGGAATTCAACCCAGGAGACGCGGCAGTGAATGAAGGGCTTGGACGGGAGAAGAGGGGAGAGGGATGGAGGAGCCGAGTGGGCTTGCTCCAAATGGCCTTGAGGGAAGTAATAAACCCTGGAATTCAGGGTAGGGATTTGAACGGAACTGCCGGCGCGTGCTCGCCAAATCTCAGGGTGTAGACGGCGAGGCTGTGGCGGCGGTTGCCGAGACGGTAGCAGGATGCTTCAGGTATTCAAAGAATACGAGAGGCAAGTGGTTATTTTGTCAATGTCTTAATTCTGTTTTGGAGTCTGTGTGAGAATTTGAAAACAGGCCTGTCCGGTTCATTCGCGCTAAAGCTTATGAAAGAGAGAGAATAAACATCGATAGAGAGAATCGGATTCGGCGCGAACACTAAACGGGGTGGGAATTTTTGTTCTTGTTTTTGACGGAAGGGTGGGAAATTAATAAATGAAACTCGTGAAGTGTTGGCGCTATAGTTGGCAATACAGTGTGTAC
Organism: Leucaena leucocephala; assembly: GCA_037074615.1. Lineage (NCBI taxonomy): Eukaryota > Viridiplantae > Streptophyta > Magnoliopsida > Fabales > Fabaceae > Leucaena > Leucaena leucocephala. The sequence continues at coordinate 1,946,312 of CM073540.1, read as the reverse complement.
TTGGATAAAATTTAAATAAAAATTTAAAAAAAAATTTAAGAGTTTATAAAAAATAACTTTTACATCAGAATTTATAAAAAAAATTTAAATAAATAAGTGTTTAGATAGTTATTTTTAAAATAATTTTTTATATTGATGAATTACTAAAATAGTTATTATTTGATTAAAAGTAAGAGAGATGCGAGAGGGTAAAAAAAAAAGAGAGAGATGAGAAAGGGTAAAGAGGAGAGAAGAGAAAGAAAAAAGAGGGTAAAAAAAAGAGATGAGAGAGAGTGAAGAAAAGAGATGAAAGAGGAAAGAGGGTAGAGATAAGAGAGGGTATAAAAAAAAGAGGGGTAATATAGTAATTGGATAGTCCATAAACTCTTTTACTGTTCTAAAAGCTGGTTTCAATAGCTTATTCAAAACTATATTTTAGTCTAAAAGTATTTATAGATAAATATAATTGTTTATTTTAAATTTTTTTAAATTAAAATTTAGACCAAAAAACTTTTTAAAATTTGAGATTTTTTAGATAGGCCTGTAGTAGTAGGGAGAATGCCTCATAATTTAAAATTTTTCTGCAGGTTCATAAATATTTTGAAACTGCAAATCTGCAATAGAGCGGAGAGAAGCCACTTCCAGCACGACAGGGCTGCCTACTTCATTTAGGAGTTTTTTTTTGCCCATTTGATTTACCGGAGCTTTACCCCGAATACATCCGGATCCGACCCGCGTCGTGCACCTAGCTATGGTAGGTGAGTCTCCCAACGGGAATTTTCTGCGTACGCCAATGTTCGAACCCGAGACCTCGCTTAAGCGATATCGAACCGCTTACCACTCAGACCAACCCCATTAGTACTTCATTTAGGAGTTGATTAGCATATGAAATCGTCCCTTTTACATGACCCATGCATTGTTCTAGGTTATTTCATTTGGCAGCAGTCGATAGATCCATTTCAATATGTAACGCCTGGTATTTAAACTCACGCGTTCACCAATTACTTCTTCATGAGAACAACAGCTTTATTTAATCTCTCATGTATTTTTCTGAAAACGAGATGGGCAAAAACGGCTAACACAGACGTATGCTCATTGGAAATGTTTCAGGAAGGAGGTTAATCACTAATATTTCTCCTTTTCTATCCATCTTTTAAAAAAATGGCAAGTGTTATATTTGATCACTACACTTTTTTGAAGGGAGGTGATTAAAGTTGTACATGTCATGAGGGTAATCAGGTAAATTCATTACCAGATCACGCAACAACACACGATCTTTTGAGGTGCCTACTTCAAATTAAATTATTGTTGGGCTTGGGTTCGAATTCGGGTCTTACCCCTAAACCATGCACTTAGGCCCATACACTTGCGCGTGATCCACGAGGCCGCGGAGAAGCAGACGAAGTCCCTTTGTTCTGGCTCGAGATGCACTTTCAATTTTGTTTGCACCGGAAATAATAATTTACATCAACGCCTAGTGAGGTGGATTTCAACTTCTACCAACGAAAGCCGATACTATCCAAGCGAATTGCAGGACTCAGCTAGTAATTTTCAGAGTTGGCTCAGTTTCAAGTGCACCTGTCCGACGGCGAAGGCGGCGGAGAATGGAAAACGCCGACGTTTTCTTGGGCTTACATGATTTCCTGGAGCGCATGCGCCAACCATCTGCCGCCGATTTCGTCAAAACAATTAAGAGGTTTTTGCTTTACAACTATCAATATCAAAATTTCCATCTTTCTGTGTTTTCGATTCGACTCTTCGAAGTTTTCCGTCTCTGCCTATTACCGCCAATGTTATTGCGTTTGTGGATTTGTTTTCGCAAGTAACATGTTCTAAAGTTTTTCCCTTTCTGGGTAGATTTTGATGACGTCTCTAGTCATTTGTTTACTTGCTATATCTATCTATCCAACACGTCAATTATTTATCAGAAATGCTTCTCGGAGAAGATCTGGACTCTGATTTGATGGTTTCTCTGAGGTTCAAAAACTTAGAGGCAGTTTTTGTCTGTGATCCAGTATTCAAAATCATGTTGCGTTGATCAACAGAGTCGTTAATCATCACTTATAGAACTCTCTTTGCAAAGTATATTTCGATAAGAAGTTGGAACTTGGAACCGATAAAAAGCTCTATCCTTCATGAGATCATGAGACTGTCAAGGAAAATCTTGTGAGTGGGACACTTTATTTTGCAGCTTTATTGTATCATTCTCGAATAATGCTCCAGAGCCAGACAGGGATAGTGCCGCTGTACAGCAATTCTTTACCAACATGGAAGCAGCTTTCAGGGCTCATCCACTTTGGGCTGGGTGTTCTGAGGAAGATCTGGAGAGTGCTGGTGAAGTGAGTTTCAATTTTACTTTGCTTTCTTTATTAATTTCTGTGAGTTATTGGGCGGCTTTGATTTGAGGCTTTTGTAGTGATAAGCATTATTTCTGGGCTGAGATGAATCCGTCAACCAGAGAACTGAAACTTATCTCTTAACTTTTGTTCTGCCTCTGTATACTTTATTCATTATGATTAGAAAGCAATACATAGGACTTCTCCTTGTAACTTGTTCTGATACTACTTTGTTCATCTATTCTCTTATCTCTTTACCTTTGGGTTTCCCTCATATGCAGGGCCTGGAGAAGTATGTCATGACGAAGTTATTTACCCGTGTATTTGCTTCACTTCCAGATGACGTAAAACTTGATGAGCATCTTTCTGAAAAGATGGCTTTGATTCAACAGTTCATTCGACCAGAAAATTTGGATGTCAAGTCAGATTTTCAGAATGAAACATCATGGTTGGTGAGTGTATAACTACAAATTCAAAATGGGTTCATTTAAAACCCTTATCTACGTTTCTATATAGACATTGACTTTTGTTCTCATGTCAACATTTAGTAAAACTTACTTCCAATAAGTGCTGTATACGGATTGGATTTTATTCTTAAGATTGTCAGCCATCATGACTTCATCATAGATTTCAAATGCAGATTATGTCTTCCCACTTCCCTGATCTAATAATTCAGTTTATTTTTAAAATGTTACTTTGTATGTGCTGAACTTGCCAGTTGGAGAAAAATACCAAGTGCAGACTATTTCTTTCCGCATCCCTGTTCTTATTGTTCAGTTTTTTTTAAAAAAATATATATATATGAGGTTGTATATGCTGAGTTTGTTACAACAACAACACAAGCCTTGTGCTGAGTTTGTTAGTTGGAGAAAATATATCTCAATAAGAATCCTTGAATTGGATTCTATCTTTGGAAACTGTGAATACAATATGTAACTTTTTTATGATTTTCCATGTCCCTGCACTTTGCTAATTCATGTTGTTTCAATAAATTCCCTTTCAGACCTTACTGCTGCAGTCTTATTAATTATTATGCTGTCTGCAGCTTGCTCAGAAGGAGTTACAGAAGATCAACATGTACAAGGCACCCAGAGACAAATTAGTGTGTATCCTGAATTGTTGCAAGGTTATCAACAACTTACTGATCAATGCTTCTGTTGCTTCAAATGCAAATCTTCCAGGAGCTGATGAATTTCTTCCTGTGCTGATTTATGTTACCATAAAGGTGATCTCAACATTTTAGCATTGAATGACTGCTAAAGATGATGATTCAGCTTCACATAGCATGCTTTCTAAATATTCACTAATATGCGTCCCTGGAGCATAGATTTTAAATTTTTTGTCGTTGTTTTTTGTTTTCCTCAATATGGACTAAACTTGTAAAAATGTGTGGAAGTGTCTAGAACGATGCCAGAAACAATGCAAAGTAAGAAAACACAATACAACAACAACAACAAAGCCTTTTCCCATTAAATGGGGTCGGCTACATGGATCATACGACGCCATTGTGCTCTGTCAAAAACTAAATTTTTGGATAGGTTATTGACCAGGAGATCCCGCTCAATGACCTCGTTGAGCGTTCTCTTTGGCCTTCCTCTACTCCTTTTAACCGGACTCCATACTATTTGATCCACCCTCCTCACCGGCGCATCCCTTGGCCTTCTTTGTACGTGTCCAAACCACCTAAGACGGTTCTCCACTATTTTCTCCGCAATAGGTGCCACTCCAACTCTTCCCCGTATTTGTTCATTACGAATCTTATCTTTTCTTGTATGCCCACACATCCATCTCAACATCCTCATTTCGGCTACCCCAACTTTATGCTCTTGTTGTCCTTTTAAAGCCCAACATTCACTTCCATAAAGCATTGCTGGTCTTATAGCAGTACGATAAAACTTTCCTTTTAATTTATCTGGTACTTTCCGATCACATATAACCCCAGTAGCCTTTCTCCATTTAAACCACCCAGCCTGGATTCTATGATTAACATCCTCCAAAATTTCACCATCTTTCTGTATAATTGATCCCAAATATTTGAACTTATCTATTTGTGGAATAACTTGATCTCCTAATCTGACCTCCAAATTACTTCTAACTTGCCTCTTAGAAAAATTACAATGCATGTATTCAGTCTTACTTCTACTCAGACGAAAACCCTTCGACTCTAAAGTACTTCTCCATAACTCAAGTTTAAAATTGATCTCTTCTCTTGACTCCGCCATAAGAACTATATCGTCCGCAAAAAGCATGCACTTAGGGATTTCGTCTTGAATAGGCTTAGTTAGAACATCCACTACCAGATTAAATAAATAAGGACTCAAAGATGATCCCTGATGTAGACCAATCTTTATGGGAAAATCCTTTGTTTCTCCCCCAGACGTTCTTACAGTAGTAGTTACCCCTTCATACATATCTTTTATTGCTTTGATATATGCTATCCGTACACCTTTCTTTTCCAAAGCTTTCCAAAGCACCTCCCTTGGCACTCGATCATACGCTTTTTCTAAATCAATGAAGACCAAATGCAAGTCTCTTCTTTTGGTCCGATACTTTTCCATTAACCCCCTTAATAAATAAATCTCCTCCATTGTAGACCTACCTGGCATGAAACCACACTGATTCTCCGTAATATCAGTCTCTAATCTCAACCTGTGTTCAATTACCTTTTCCCATAACTTCATAGTGTGACTCATAAGCTTTATCCCTCTATAATTTGCACAATTTTGAATATCCCTTTTATTTTTATAGATAGGAACTAAAGTACTTTTCCTCCAATCATCAGGCATTTTCTTAGAACTTAAAATCACATTAAAAAGTTTAGCAAGCCACACCACCCCCGTTTCGCCTAAACACTTCCAAACTTCAATAGGAATCCCGTCAGGTCCAACCGCTTTATTATTTTCCATTTTCTTAAGCGCCTCTTTAACCTCGCCAACACGGATCCTACGGTAAAATGCCAAATTTGGTTCAACTTCTCGTGTTAAATCTCCTAACTCATAACTCGACCATCCTCCCTCGTCATTAAACAATTTGTAAAAATAAGTCTCCCACCGTTCTTTAATATCACCATCTGCAACCAAAACCTTGCCTTCTTCATCTTTAATACATCGTACTTGATCCAAATCCCTCGATTTCCTTTCCCTGTCTCTTGCAATCTTATAAATCTTTCGTTCTCCCGACTTTGTCCCTAACTCCTTATAAAATTCCTCAAAAGCTTTAGAACGAGCTACACTCACCGCCTTCTTCGTTTCCTTCTTAGCTAAACGATATTTTTCCCAATTTTCAGTATTATCACATAAGTGTATAGCCTTAAATCAGTCTCTCTTGTTCTTAACTTTCTCTTGTACGTCTTCGTTCCACCACCAAGTCTCCTTATCTCGTCGACCAAAACCTTTAGCTTCTCCCAAAATTACTTTAGCAACCGTTTGTACCTTGTCAGCCATTTCCTTCCACATGATATTAGCATTTTCCTGCGCCTCCCAAACCCCTTCATTTAACATAGTTCTTTTAAAAGTTTCCCTCTTCTCCCCCTTTAACTGCCACCACTTGACTCTTGTATTTAAAACACGTTGGCTCTTTTCCTTACTGCACTTAATACGCACTTCAAGGGCCATTAACCTGTGCTGGGTTGTCACTCCGTCCCCTGGAATCACTTTACAATTTGTACAAAGTCCTCTGTCATGACTCCTTACCAAAAAGAAATCAATCTGTGACCTGTGGACCCCACTCTTGTAAGTGATCAAGTGTTCCTCCCGCTTTTTAAAACACGTGTTGACAATCTTAAGATTGTAAGTTAAGGAAAACTCTAGAATAGATCGTCCTTCATTATTAATCTCTCCAAAACCAAAATCACCATGAGGCCCCGCATATTCCCCCGTCTCCTTACCAACATGACCATTAAGGTCTCCACCAATAAAAATCTTCTCAGTATGTGGTATGCTTTGAATCAACCCCTCCAAATCTTCCCAAAACTTTTCCTTAAGATGTGCTTCTGTTCCCACTTGAGGTGCATAGGCACTAAGAAAACACAATAATTTTATTCAAATTCATTGATAAAAAGGTGAACGTATGCTGTAAATAATATGCCTCTATAGTTTATATGGATGGCTTAAACAATCCATATTCCTGATTATACTAGAAGAATGGTGAAATTGGGCAAGTGAGAAGGAATGCCATGACATGCTTGAATTATAATTTACAATTGTACTTTAGTACATACTTGAATGGCTTACTTACCATAGGGGGACTAAAGTGATATGTAAAATATAAATAAGCAATTTAAGTAGTTTTATTATTTTATTAGAATTAGTATTAGATATTCTATGATATTAGGAATATATATCATGATTAGATATTATGATATATTAGTATTAGATATTTAAATAGGATTAGGATTAGATATTATAATATATATCATGATTAGATATTATGATATATTAGTATTAGATATTTAATTAGGATTAGGATTACCCATCACTTATAAATAAGGGTGATTATTAGTCTTATTAGGATATGCTTTGATTATGATGTGAATCCTTGAGTATTCAGTATAATTCCAGTTTCTGTTCTATTCTCCTTCTATTCTTCTCGATTTCCCTTTTCTTTCTACAATTACGTAACATAAAGCATAAAAGCTATGCATCATAACCTGATATTCTCATAATTCTCTTCCTTCCTGGGTGCCATTTAATGTGGACTTTGATTGTTATTTTGTAGCTGCATATCCTTTTCCTTCTCTCATTAATGTTACTATGCAGGCAAACCCTCCACAACTTTACTCCAACCTACTATACATACAAAGGTTTAGACGTCAATCGCGATTGGTTGCAGAAGCAGCTTATTATTTCACAAACATGCTCTCTGCTGAGTCCTTCATCAGAAACATTGATGCTAAAGCCATTTCAATGGAAGAAGCTGAGTTTGAGAGGAACATGGAATCTGCTCGTGCTGTTCTCTCTGGGCTGTCAACTGATTTGCAAGATCAGCCTAGATTACCTGATCAAAATTCTGAAGGCAATTCAAGAGAAGAACCAGTTAAGGAATTTGCATTACAAACCACATCGTCTGAATCAAAATCTGAAAATACGAAAGTAACTTTTGCAGATCAGTTACCGATAACAAAGATTCCATCCCTCTCAGATTTGGAGAATAAAGGAGCAAGTATGCTTCTGAGGGAGGACGGGGCGAATGAAGTTTTCAGGGAGTATCCATATTTCTTTGCTCGTGCTGGTGATCTAACAGTCGGTGATGTGGAAGACCTGCTAAATAATTACAAACAACTTGTTATCAAGCACGTATGTCTTTCCAAGGGCTTAGGTGTTTCTCCTACATCTCATCCTCCATCTGATACACAAAACAATGAGCAAAATCTCGTTGAAACCAAAACAGATTCTTCAGATAGCAGAACTGCAGATGAAGATGAAAAGACAGAAAAATCTCCTGATAGCACAGAGGATGTTTCTGATGGAGTATCACTTTCTAAGGAGAACAGTCCTGAATGCAATCTGCCCCAGGATGCGGCAGTTGCACCTCAGGCTGGAGGCAGTTTAGAATCCTCTAACTGATAGAAACTCGTGTCTAGATTTTTCTTAAATGTTTTCTTTAGTTTTCGTTTGTCATGTAAGATTAGCTTATGTTTCCCGTTCTGAGGTGGCTGCCATTACTTTTCAGGTGAGGTGGCAATGCCACCATTAATATTAATGAACTCGTTTTCAGAATGTTGAACTCCAGTGAGAAAGTTCCCGAGAACAACTGGGATTTGGCATTTATTTGCAATAGATGAAAAGAATAGATGTAAACACGTAAACTAGTTTCATTAATCAATGTATGAGCATTTTAGGCGGGCGCAAGAATGCTGACTTGTTCGTTATAGATTAAGGGGTAGAGCAACAATCACAACCGGCGCCAGACCACTGGCTAACTGGTGTCAGTTTAATATATAGCCGGGAAAACAGTGCCCTACGACCACATCTGGCATTAGTCGTAATGTAAGCTCACTCCACACTTGAGATGCTTTTAGAGACTGATCTATTCACAAGGCATGAACTCAAAATTTTCTCAGGAGGTGTTGCACCAACTGAGATTAATTAAATGGTAATTAGATATTCCGTTGGATTTGACACCTGCGACACTCCCAAAAAAACTTCGTTCCTGCGATTGACTATATATACTAAGAGGATTAACTCCATCAAGCTTTTCGAAAACATGCTAAGTCTTAACTAATTGTGAAGCTTGACAGAGTAATAAAGTAGTTACACAACTAATTGTAAAGTGCTTCATGACCATTGGAATTGGAAGCACAGTTCGCATTATTTTACAAAACAGAATCAGCCAACATATGAACCAATGCATGAAAGAGAAAGTGCATATAATTTAATTGGAAATAGATATGCTCAAGAGTTGTTTCTTCCACATATTCAAACTCAAGTAGAGCTTGATGGGGATATATATGTTAAAATCATGCATATCATATCAAGAAATTATCTTATGCTTTTTTTGACAACGGTGGATAGCACCTAGGGCTGGTAATTTGGGTTGGGCCCGCGGGCCCAACCCGCCAACCCGCCAAAAACTGGCGGGTTGGGTTGCAAAAATTGCAACCCACATTGATGCGGGTCTTTTTGACCCGCACCCGCCAAGCCCGCACCCGCGGCGGGCTAACCCGCCGGGTTGGCGGGTTAGCCCGCTTTTTTTTTTTTTTTTTTTACTTTTTTTTTTTATTTTTTTTTAATTTTTTTATTATTTATATTACACATTTATACCTTACTAATTTAAGAGCCTTAGTTAAACAAGAGACATTATACTTAATTTATATTAACTTTATCTCATTGAGTCATTTCTTTCTTTATATATATTTATTTTATTTTATTATAATTTTTTTTGTGATAGATTTATCTATAGATAGTAACAAAATTGACTAAATAAATATTTTGACGACTTAAGACATGATTCGAATTTAATTAATATTGACATATGTAATTTTTTTTAAAAAAAAAGTTGAAAAAAAATTTAAAAATTATATATAAAAAATTAAAAAAAAAAAAAAAAAAGCTGGCGGGTTGGCGGGCTAGCCCGCCAACCCGCCATGGCGGTCTCGGGTTGGGGTTTCCCCAACCCGCCTGGAGGCGGGCCGATTTTAACCGGCCCGCCTCCCCCCCAACCCGCGGCGGGCCAACCCGTTTTCGGCGGGTTGGCCCGCATTACCACCCCTAATAGCACCCCTCCCTTGTCTATTCGCTTTTGTATTCTTCTGATAAGTCTTATTCACTTAATAATGCAAGAATCATACTGGTAATCCTGCCTCCCCGTCCAATTTGTTGAACCGCATAAATTAGCAACTTTTCATGCTTTCACCAAAATTTGCATAAATGGTGCCCTAGCCGGCTGGGAGTTTCATGATCTGGGCCAATTGAATATTTGACTGGTCAATATGAGCAAGGCTATGATATAAAGTCTCTCAGGTAAATCTATTCTTAAGCTCGCGCAATGAAGGAGATATCTTGGAACAGAGTTAAATAATCTCAGGTACGTTCAACTTAGGGGGAGAGGTCACAGACAGGCAGGTCCTCTTGTTTGAAGACAATCTTTGGTGATAGCTATGTTTTTAGGTGGTTCAGTGACCAGATCTATGCCTGCTTTACTTTGTTTATTGTACTTGGTCAATTATTGTTGGGCACTTTCCATTGGACATGCCTTCTTTATATAAATTTGCCACAGGAAATCCTCTGTTCTGTTGTTTTCCCCTTTCATCCCCTAAAGTTTAGGTCTTCCTAATCCTTTGCCTTCAAATGGATGGTTCCAGGGGCCAAATTATAATTTTAGAATTATGACCGGGGGCATGTGGATGTTGGAAAAAAGTTGATTCCAGAAGCGAAATTATCTTGCTTCTTTTTAAAGTTATTCGACTATGATTAAAGGAAGCCCCGTAGAGAGAAGGAGGACGACACTGATATGAGCAAAAAATATCCAAATAATTGTTACCCAAAAAAAAATCCAAATAATTAATGAAGTGGTTGAAAAGTGAACAGGCACTTGAATTTCATGCTTTCGATTAAGTCCGGCTCTCTAGTCTCTACCTGTTGTCTACCTCGTTTTCGTTCAACCATGGTGCTCTGTTGACTAAACAAAGATCTTTTATTTAAAAAAAATACGGTGTTGGCTGTTGGCTGAGAAATTTACCCCAATATTTTATTATAAAATATAATTTGTAATGCGATTACATTACAAAATGATCTTATAAGTTATATTAAGGAGCAATCTAAATGTTTAAATCTCAATGGAGTTTATATTTTTATTAATTTTTAGTAACAAAAATGGCATTAATTATTACTTTTAGTTTTTTTTTCTTATTTCGTTTTATTATATCTCTGTTATTATCACTACTTATCTCTCTGTTTATTATGTCTTAGCAATATAAACAATATTTTGGATTCAAAAAATTAATTTTTGCTTATTTTTTTTAATTCTATTTCATTTTGCTTTCCCAACGGTCTTCTTGTATTTTCACCTCCTTCCTTTTCCTACGAGTGAACTTTTTTTGTTTGTTTGAGTTTTCGTCATTCAATTTGCGAACACTTAGGTTGGTCCGAATGATAAGCAGTTCAGTATCGTTTAAGCAAGGTCTCGAGTTCGAGCCTTAACGAATGTAAAAAATCTCCATTGAGAGACTCACCCATCACAGCCAAGTGCACGACGCAGGTCGGATCCGGATGTAGTCGGGACAAAACTCCGATAAATTGGGTGAGTAACTAAAAAAAATTTTGCGAACACTTTAGTTTAATGTTATAACTCTTTAACACTACTTTAGAAATTGTGTTTGCAAACTGACTTTTCAACTAATATAATTGTTTTTTTAATATTGATATTTATTTTTTACAATTTGACTTTTAATTCCAAATATACTTATAAGATGTATCTACTTTTTGTACTATCTGACTTCTAATTTTTGACTTTTTTATCTTTTTTTTTATTATTTTTTGAGTCTCTACCTAAATAAATTGTTGTCAAACTAAATTTTTTATAAAAATTAATCCAAATATAAACGCATTATACTATAAACTCAAATTTATTAAAAATATTATTTATTTTGGCAACAACTCACTAGCATTGAGTTTTTTTAAATTAGGTAAAGGTTATCTTTACCCTTTTAAAGTTTTAAGTATAAAAAAAAATTATTTTACAATTTATTCAATAAATATAGTTATGAAAATTTGAGTTTGTATTGTTATATTTTTGTGGGTAAAATTATTTATCATTTTAACTAACAGCTTATTAATTATCGACTAGCATTGAGTTTGTTGCCACTATTTATACTAGAGTCTTTTTTATTTTTGTATTTTTATATCGATTCACTCTACGTTTTTACTATTTATTCTACAATTGAATTGGGTGTGGGTAAAACGCGAGAAATGTGCACATCAAAATATGATTATAGAAATGGCGTAACGGTGATGCCAGCGATACGAGTTAAAGAGAGAATGTAAAAACAAGATGGTGCATAAAGATATATCCAAGAAAAGGCGAGCACAGTAAAGTGACCATACGTAATGAATAATCATGATAGCATTTAACTTGAGAAACTATGAGTTATCATAGTAAGCTTCCCGGATTATTGGCTTCCGGGTGAACGTGGCTTCTATGCTTCCCTTCTTCAGTATGCATCTGTTCTTTTGACCTTATCTGTAACAGCTCTTAGTTTCAGTCCCAGTAATTAAATGAATGAACTAAATCATCCCATTTTATACCATGTAAAGGAGTATTATGAGTATCGTTCTTAGGTCAAAGGGGACAACAATAAAGAAGTAACACTAAACAAAGTGGAAAATCAAGGGGAGACAAAGGGGTTGGTCAGCCTATGATTTTTAAGCCCAAGGATGTGTTTGTTTTTGCATAATCGCCTTGTTGAGATCTAGATCTCATCAACACACACGGAATATTGTCTCATTAGTCCTTTCTTCCCATAAATTTTTTGTATTGACCATCAGTTTAATTACAAAGACAACGGTCGCCTCGTCCGGCGATTATAAATATTTTTATTCAATTATTTTTTCACATCCGATCATGTTTGTTCTAGTTTGATAGTTATACATTATTATTACTGGCTATTCATTCTAAATTTTAAAATATTATAATTACATTTAATCATGCCGACCTTTTTCCTGTCTACACCTTTCCCGGGATTAAGTAAAGGATCGCAGTAAGTACGCATCCGTTTCCACGATCAATCCAACTCTCAAACTCCAATCCTGCGTCTTACTCTTCCCTCACTTTACCCCCCCCCCTCTCTCTCTGAGCCTTTTCTCTCTGTTTCTTAACTGAAATTGGGTCAGCTACGAAAAGCATGAGCAATGAAAACCATCGCCGCCATCGCCATCGGTTTCAGCATCAGAAGCTGCATATCCAGGAAAGAACCACATTCCTGCCGATGCTCTGTTCAAGGCCGTCAATCAAAGATGTGAGCCTGCCGAGGTGGAGGGAACCGCCGGCGTCTGTCTCCGACGACCCTTTGTCCCCGAGGATCGGCTGCATGGGCCAGGTCAAGAGGAACAACAAGATAGTCGGCTTCCCTTCTTCTCATAGATTCGCCAACACTTCCATCTACCCTGCAGCATTTGGCAAGTACTCCAAGCTTAAAAGGCTCTTCTCGGGAAAAAGCTTGAACGCCAATCCGGCCACCGTTGCCGCTGCTTCTACTGCCTGTGGAAGAAAGGTTCGAGTGAGTAATACTGAAAGGTTCAGGAACGAGAATGAAGCTTCTGTAGCTTTGAGCATTGAGAATATGGATCCGCCATTGCCGGTGATCAAGAGGGTGCAGAGGAAGTCTGAAGAAGAAAGCCAGGTCGATAGTCTTTGGAAAAGGAGGTCTGGTGGCGTTGCATTGAAAAATCTGCAGCTTCAACAGATTCATCATCCAAGGCATCATCTTCAGCCAACGAGTGTTTGATCACAAAATCTCTGCACTCCAAGCGAAAGGGTAAGACAGATGATGAAAGCCTTCTCTCTCTCTCTCCTGGATTTTTCATATAACATAATGTAAATGATCATGTATTGTTTGATTTCCTGGAGTACATAAGATGGTGGTGATCAATACTGTTGGGTTGCAGCAATAAAAGTGACGAGAAAACTTAATTACTCTTAGGTTAAAATCATAGAAACAATTAGGCATGGGAAGGATCACTGTTTCTTAAAAGCCAAAGCACTGGGAAATAGTCCAAATTAGAAGCAATTTTTAGTTATAGATCTATGATCTTGACATATCATTCAATTTTTTCCTTTTGTTGGGTTTTGGGGTGGCGGCAAGATCTATGATCTATTCGAAGAAACTATCAAGTCGGCATTTTCACATGGAGAAAGTGAGGTTCTGACGTGCTATTGGCAAAATCATATGAGGAATACCAAGACTGGGGCATAAGTCAAGAATACAGGCTATGGAAATATCAGTTTTAATGAAACGATCAAAGGTCAGAAAGGAATAATCCGGTCTTTAGTAACGGCTGCAGAACCAGTTTTATTATATGCGTAAGCAATCGGGAATGAATTTCGTAATTTTCATCTCCCGAGCAGTGGTTCACATTATTTAGATTTTTCTTTTTTCTTTTTTCTTTTTTCTTTTTTTATACAGAGGTTCACGTTACAAGTTTAAACAAATACTAAAGGATGCGAAAGTTCCTTTCCCTTCAAAAAAAAAAAAAAAAAAAAAGACAGAAGAAGCTAAAGTCGTTAACAAGTTCCAGGTCAACGTAGAAGAAAAGGGGCTAAAATGCTATCCCTAAAACCGACTGTAAGCCAGAATAAAGAATATTGATTTGCACGATATTGTCCTCTGCAATTTCAGTGGTTCATGACGGATGAAATAAGGGCTTATTCTTCGAACTGCAGTTTATTTACAATATAAAGCAGACGTCATAGACCATAAGGAATGTTTATATACATGAACTGCCCTGTTACAAACTCACAATACATATACCTTCATGTAAGGTAACTTGAACCATTATTATTGGCGCACGTTATGCCCTTCTTTTTTAAAATATTACAAGAACTCTAACCTAGCATCTAAAGTCTAAACTAAACAAACCCCTACTACACAAAATAGATATTCTTTTGATGGATATGCCTCCATCAACCCTGTTCTAAATTATAAGGAGTCCACATTAATTTGCTAACATAATCCTCCAGACCCACTCTGCCAGCAGCTTTAAAGATGGCGATCCAAGACCTTTGGATCTGCGGAAATAACATGCTGCCCTTTCCTGTGTTGAATCAGTTCTAGGCTCTGAAGGGTGGTCAGTATATCTTCTGCTTTAATGGCTGTCATGTCACTCAGCTCCTGCATCAGTGGCATAACCTTAATAATTATCAGAGATGTAACACCACTATACAAGGATTAATTGATTAAGGATAACGAACAGAAAAGACAACGCAATCAATTACCCACTAAGTCTATATCCCCATCATCATTATAATTAAAAAGATCTAATAGAGTAGACCATATTTGAGAATAGCAAAAATGCAAGTTCCAATATTGACGTGATTAGGATCTCAGGGTAAAATAAGATTCAACACGAGTTTATGTTCTGCTTAACATAATAATACCAGAGAACAACAATTAAAGCAAGCTACAAACTAGAAAAAGTAAACAATAACAGCAATGCCTGCAGAAGAGTAGAACAAGGGATCCTCTTCAAAGCACGGGACACCAATAAATAATCACTAAAATCACAATGGAAAAAGGAAGCAATTTTTGAGGCACAGCTCACCATATGCCTCTGAAGCTGTTCTTTGCGCTTCATAAAATGGAGGCAAAACTCACAAAAGTAAATCCCCAAACAGTCATTTTCTTCTGGTGGGAAGGGGGAGAAGTACCATGTTTCAATCTCATATCTTCCTAGTTCAATAAGCTGGCAGCATCAAGCTCGTCATGGCCCTGTATGTAGTAAAAGACACGAATTCATACACATGGAGGAAAATGCTGCAGCAAGGCAGAAACAGCTTGACTAATTAATAAAATCCACGGCTTTCAGTCTTTCACATTCAATAGTAGTCAGACTTTCATATAAAAAGCATTACTCTGTCTCTCTAACTCGCTATCACAAGAGTATATCCATTTGCAATGCGCGTTTTACTTCTTACAATTTACTTTCTCTCTTCTATTTATTTACGAGACAGAAGCAAATCCCAGTCGATATGAAATTATATAACCCTTTACTTCCACCACTTTAGATAAACCAACGAGAGCAAAATAATTTTTTATTCTTTTTAAGATATCCTTGATCGTTTTCAATGAAACCTGCAAATCCGTTTTTCCACTAAAGTTTCCAAGGCAAAAACAAACGCTAAAAACAATTTGGAGAACACAAATTATTACTTTATCCTTCAGTTTCTCATCAACAACGGCCTCCGCCTAATCAAGATCTAGTTGCTCAAGCTTCATCCACTCATTGAACCTCCTATTGACTGCCAGAAAGAACAACAAACGCGCATGAGACTACCACGCTGCTACCACTATCTAGCATTCCTGCCCACGTTAAAAAAAATGGCATGGCAATAATGGAGACACAGTGGACAAGAATTGCATGCATCGAGTATTTTATTAGTAAGATCAACTGCATCTCTCAGCCATTTCATGCCCAGAACCCACCCATTAAAATTGCGCGAGGGTAGAGAATCGACGAAATGAGGTATTACCCTCGGCATAATGGACGTAATACAATCATTGGGACCTCCACGACTCATCCTGCGGCACCTTGCGGCGCTCGATGACTTTCATGGGTTGAAACTTTCCGTCATTCCAACTACACATGACTCGAACTCGAGTGCTAACCTCCAAGGGAAGCAAAGACGCTCTCCTCTTCTTTGGAGTATCGGATTCCAGCGGCTTCTCCAACGCAATTTCGACAGGCTCCCCATCGGCAGAAGAAATTTTTCTGGTGGCGTATGACTGGGCAGAACCGTCCCCCGTACTCGTCGGCGATCCCATGAACATGATCCTTTCCAAGCCGCCAACGATATAACGGATTCCGGCGCCAAAAAAAATGGGAAAGATAAAAATTTATGGAAAAGAGGTCCATGGGCTTGCGCCTCAGCAACCTACTTTTAAAATTTATATTTTGTAAAAGGCCCATATTTAATTAATTAACTTTTACTTCCTGTGAATTACACCAAATTTTTTCTTTTCTTATAAGTTAGAACTCAGCACAAAGCTTAGCTTTCCCTCCCTCCCTGGTCACGAATGATGCAGCCGCCGGCGCCACATCTCTCCCGCTAACTTCCCTCTTCCTGGCGGGCATAAATAATAGTGCCCCCTTCACACATTCAATTCTCATGCTAGCTATGTACAGGAAATATGATTTTCTTTCAAGTTTCATGCCTTTTGAAGAAGCACGTAAAAAATATTGGGAAAATAAAAAAAAAGACCATTTAAAATTTAAAAAGATAAAAATGGCACATGAATTTAGAAAAAGATAGATTGAGCAGGAGGCTCAATCTGTCATTTAGAAATTACTGTGCACAATTGAAAATACCATTATGGGAGTTGCAAATACCATTGACAGAGTTGCAAATAAAAAACGAAATTGTACTTTTTACAACTCTGTCAATGGTATTTACAACTCTTGTAATGATATTTGCAACTTTTTCGATGATATTTACAACTCTGCTAGTTGTATTTAAATTTCTATAATGGTATTTGTAACTCTGCTAATGGTATTTGCAACTCCCGTAATGGTATTTGCAACTGTGCACAGTAATTTAAAAATGACAGATTGGGCCTCCTGCCTAATCTATCTTTTTCCAAATTCATGAGCCATTTTTATCTTTTTAAATTTTAAATGGGCTTTTTTTAGGATTTTCCCAAAAATATTTAACAATAATTTAATAATGTCAAATATTTTAATTTTGATTTAAAACTTAAGTTAACGTTTTGAGAATTACACCACAATAGGAACAAATATTTCAAGAATTACTTCTCAATCTCATTGTAACAAGAAAAAGAATTAATATCATTAAGATGACACAATGATATTATATTTCATAAGGCTAAACTATTTTTAATTAAACTTATTAATTTTTTCGACATCAAATGAATTTTTTTTGAACTGAATATCAACTTATCAATTACGATGAGTAGTAAAAAAAATGAAAAATGCCGCGAACCATAGCAACGACGACTCGAACAATAATAATTGTTTCTCCGGGTTCAGAAGAGCAGCGGAGCCATTCGCAGAACTCTAGCTGCTTGAAGATACGTTGCTGTTTCAGAGCTTCAGCTATGCACACTCATTGGTGAATTGAGCAGAGTATTAAATTAAGTGAATGCAGCAACATCTTCGTCATGGAAGTAGAGGAGTTATGGGCGATCTTCGGGCCCGGCGTCGCGGGGGCCGTCTTCGGCGCCGGCTGGTGGATCTGGGTTGACGCCGTGGTCTGCAGCTCCGTTAAGGTTTCTTTCCTGCACTACCATCCTGGTTTGTTACCCTTCCCCTTCTCTAATATCTCTTTCTCCCAATTAGGGATTTAGGGTTTCAAGTAAGCGTCCGATTATTGTTGATTATCTAAAGGAATTTTTGCGTCTCTGGCGGCCCTGATGTTCAATTGCGTTAGTAAAGAAGACATAGATTACTCTCCCTATGACGAAGGAGAGTGGAGGTATTCATCTGATCCGCTCCGACTGATTAGTTGTCTTGTATCCTTGTTTAAATCCTCCTACTTGTTCAATTTAACGAGGACAGACTCTTAACCCTGGTTGACTTTATCAACACTGCGTTTCGGTCCCTTCTAAATGGCGAGAATGCTCTTATTCTGCTGCGTGGCGGGTTGTTTTATTTTCCCCTTTGTTTACTTCGAGCCATTCGTAAAACGTTGGTAACCAATCTATTTGGAGTGTCCCGGGGCCTTTTAAAATTCTCCTGGAAAGGGCGGGTTTCTGAGCTTTTAGATTCTTAATTAGTGATTTTGATGTATTTGAGTTTAGTAGTGGTAAAGAATTTCGCATTTTCTATTGATGATGTCTATGGCTCACTGTTCATGTCATGGACGGCTCCATCTTAATTTTTGAAGATCACAAAAGTTAGAAAGACACGGTAAGGTTTTCATAGCTAGTGTGTGGTTGCGTGTATTTTTAAATACTTTTTAATATTTTTATAATAATAATGGGAAAGTTTTCGTTGCAGGCAAGAAAGTTCGCTGAGAGGGGGATAATATATCCTCCTCGAAACAAAGCTGCAAAAGGAAAAAACGACATAGAAAGAAAGAAAACAAAAACACAAGATCAATATGAAAGAGTGCAACCATCCCATATCAAATAATTTAATTCATTAGTTAAATGCTTAAAAGCAGGGAAATGACATGTCTTGTCATCGGTCTATATCAAGCACCATTTAATTTGTGATGAATCGATGGTTTTCTGACCTGTTGGCTGAGAATCGGTAGTGAATCGATAGTTTTCTGACCTTTGATTTATTAGGTGTGCAAGTTGGTGATTTTGGCAGAACTTTGAGCTAATTTTCTGTGTATATAGGTGTGCAAGCCAATAATTTACAAGAGCAACGCTTTTGGTCTTTAAAAAATGTACTGGATTACTAATATGCTATTTTATGTTTTATTTACCATAGGCTTGTGTTATGTAAATATAAGTAGGAATTAGTTATGTTAGTTATGTTTAGATATGTGTGTAGTGACTGTTAGGCTTGGAGTTTTATAAATAAGGGACCTAGGACTCTGAATACGTTATGTTGTTGCTTATTGACAGACTAATCAATTCTGAATCCTTCTGGTTCACTCTGATCTGTTCAGATATGTGTGTAATGACCGTTTGGCTTTGAGTAGTATAAATAAGGGACCTAGGACTCTGAATATGATATGATGCTTACTGAGTACTGACAGATTAATCCATTCTGAATCCTTTTAGTTCTCTCTGTTTTCTCTCTCGGTCTCCTATCTCTCTCCTTCCCTCTTCTTACCTTCTACCTACGTCATCTTACCTTTCATTAAAAGTTAAATACCGTATGCGGTACTCCAAAGGCACTAATTGTCGCTGTATCTTTACTGGTGCCAGCTGGGAATATATGGAGTTATCTTCATGTAATACTAACTCAGACCTTGCAAGCAGATAATTGACATGCTATAAAGAATTATTTGAGACAATGTTTTACCATTAACCCTCTGTTACTCTAGCTGACAGTGATTTGATAAACAAAAAATTATCAACTTGTAAATAATTGATGGAATCGATTGTGACTAGAGACAAGAAGTGTTTTTTTATCTACTTTTTAAAGTCTATATTCTACCTTGTATATGTAACAGTTGCAATTAGCTCGAAGTTTTGGACCTTTCGCCTGTTAAGTTTTTGTTTGCTACCAACTAGTTTGGCTTAGTACTAATTGAATCATCTCCCACGCTGAAGAATTCAAGTTCAAATTCCATTGGTAGAAGATTGGTATATATTTCCGTATTCTGTTCTTGTGTTCTTGGTTGTGTACTGAAAAAATGGCAAAAGAAGAACAACACTACTCTTTGGTTGTCATGAGGATTAGTTTTAATTACTTCTTGTTAACAGATTGAAGCTGTGGCTCTTCTTCGCATATGTTGTATCTTTTGTTTCGTTAGCTGCATCAGTTGGTCTACTCATACAAGATTCAATTGATAAATCTGCGCCTTCAGCGTGGACCGGAGCTGCAGGTGTTTTGCCGTGTGTGCTTGTCTTAATCAGGTAAGTGGTGTTTAAAGTATTTCATTATTGGTTTCAAATAAAATTTTACTCCTTGCAATGGGCTTTTGAATGATTTACAACCCATCTCATAATTTACAATTCGGTTCAGTATTCACAATTTATTTTTCAAAATTAATAACTGAGCTATGTTGCTGATGGATTAAGTATATTTTTGTCCATTAGGCTTTTTTTTTTGTTAGACCATTAAGGACCTTAGAACTTGAGTCATTTTGCAAATTCGGGAACATGTATGTCATTAATTTTCAATTTTTTCTCTAAGATGCTAAAATTATTTAGAGAACTTGCATCCAAAAGTGTTTGACCGTCAATAATCAGAATAAATCAGATTGAAATGATTTAAGGTTCTTTGTGACCATCACAACCATTTAATAGGCGCCTGAAGTCAAATGTTCGATTCTAACAAAAAATTTTCTTTTGGATGCGGTGGGCTGATTTATTGGACTTCTCATCATTAATGATGCGAACTGAGGTATTATTTGGAGTTTGATTATTGTAAAAGGATGTTCACCATGCCTAGTCCTTCTTGAAATGGATGGGAGATACCGGCTCGCGTGGATCTGGAAATGTAAGTTGTGCATAGTCTTGGCTGCATCGGGTTGGTTTCATTTTGTTCGTTATCCAATTTTTTTTTTTTGGTTGCCCACCCGGTTCACCGGAGCTTTGCCCCGACTACATCCGGATCCGACCCGCGTCGCCCACCTGGCTATGGTGGGTGAGTCTCCCAACGGGGATTTTCTGCGTACGCCAAGGCTCGAACTCGAGACCTCGCTTAAGCGATACCGAGCCACTTACCACTCGGACCAATCCCTGTTGGTGCTCGTTATCCAATTTTAATGAAAGATTCGACCAATTCCTATCAGTCGGGTATTGGATAGTATTACTTTTTAGTTTTTAGAAATAATTTGAACTCGTGGCATGCTGGAGTTTCAAGTTTTATCCTCCATTTCGATCAAATTATGGGTAAATATTATGTTGGTTGGAATACAATCACTTTGTTTTAGAATTAATTTATATTAGGTTAAGTTTAATTATACTACTTCACCACGCCTCTCGGACATTCTGTTAGTCAACTAATGAAAGAGCATTGATAAGTCCCGATCCCTTAATTTTTATTTTACAAAATATGCACAATAATTTTAAAATTAATCCTAGATAAGATTCAGATAGAAAGTAATCTTCATATTTAATATTTTATTTCAATATTTTACAAATATCATTCTATGCGGGCAAAGTAAAAAAATATTATTCATACTTAGGCAACTCTTATAATTATTGAAGGGACGTGAACATCCTGTTCAAATTCTTTTTCACCGTCTCTCCCCATAATCTTATTAATCTTTCCCCCTATTCCCCTGTTATAGTACCTTATAATGTACCTTGTAGTATCATTTTGCTTTATTATAAAAAAATAAATGAACAAAACGCTGACCGTGCTCTGGGCCTTTACGTAGCGTGGAAAATATTTTGCATGGGTAGCCCAAACGTAATTCTTTTTTTTTTTTAGTACAAAACTTTTTTTAAAAAAAATTAAGTTCACCTAGGATCGTAAGACGAAATATCTATTATTCTAAGTCCAAACACCCAACATAATTCAATTTGAACTGAAGTGAAATTATTTTCACTCAAGTTAAAATACGATAAAAGAAATAACAAATGGCATGCTAAACCATGCCAAAAACTTAACTTTCTTCCAAAACACAAGAGGATATGATAATTTAACCAATCAGTAAAAAAAAATAACGAGTCCAATTCTTATCCATCTCTAATTTATTTCATGAGTTTTGAATGACCGTACGACCAGAAAATGAAGAGGGATTAAACCCCAAAAAATTGTAGAGATATTGAAGAATAACCAATATCAACATGATATAAACTTTAAGAGTAGCTTCAATTTCAATTTTCCCCCCGTAAAACTAACCAAAACTCAAACTTTATCTCGTAGAATCAAACCCTCTTGAAAGAAAAGGATCAAAATACCCTAAAAGATGCAATTTCCCCGCACCTTGCAGACAAAATAGCCCCTATTCCTAGCCCCTAGCCAACCAAACCTGTAACTTTTAACCAAAAAAGGAAGCCAAAAAATATCTCAAGCAGGCAGGATCAAGCCCCCTGTAACTTATTGCAATATTTGCAAAATGCAGGGTTCTAATCGAAACCCACCCTCCTCTTTGCCCAATCGTCAGACTTCTCTCAGAACAAAAAGAACATAACTTTCCATCCGCCACCAAAAATGGAAACTTGAATATATCCAAGATTAAAAATTACATCAAGCTTGAGATCCGGAGTCAGAAGTGCTCAATTCAGCAGCAGCTCCACTCAAGTTGGTTGCATAAGAATCCAACAACTTGGAGAGATTTGGCTGAATGCCTCTCAGCTTGAACGTGGTGGGGCCCAATTTCATGCACTGGAAAATAGCAGTCAACAAAGAATAAGCAAAGGAATCCAAATTGATCATCATTAAAAAAATTCTAAAATGTAATCCTGGACAAAATAAACTGGGAACCAAAACATTGATCAAGTCAATCCCACAATTTGGTTGGCCAAGTAACTTGGCTATAAGACTCAACAAACTAAATTCTTGCTTAATCAATAATGTTGTCATCCAAAAGCATAATAAAAGCTCAGCTATTCTTATTTATGATGAACTTGACAAGGTGAAGATTAAAGTATGGCATGAGATGCTCACCTCCTGATAGAAGGCATTGATCTCCTCTTCTGTGAGGCCTTCATCCTCACCAGAATTCTCCTCCCAACCAAGAGAACGTAAAAAAGCAGCCTCTTCCTCGTCAGGATATATTGTCGAACTGGAAACTGTATCATTCTTTTCCCCATTGGGAAGGCTCTGAACATCTTCACGGACATCACCATTACTGACATCAGCACCATTTCCAAGAGCTTCAGGGTTAGCAGGAGGACTAACTACTTCCCTAGTTATTGCATCAGATTTCTCCATGATGGGAGAAGTAACCAAGGTGTCAGACTCAGGAAGAACTGATGAAGAGTTCATTAGTGTTTTCTTCTTAATAAGATTGAAGAAATCATTCCTGCTCTGCACTTGAGACAATGAAGGTTTCTTTTCCATCGGGGAACCTAATTTTAGGTCCATTTCAGATGGCTTTCGCTCTGTCGGAGATTTGACATTGTTGGGGTTTCTTGACAGTCCAGAAGCAACTGCTGAGGTAACAGCAAGTGGATTTCCAGGCTTGCTGTTAGAATAATTTGTTTGGTTTGAAACATCCTTGGAGGTAGGGGAAACACCATTTTCCCACACCACCGACTTGAGATCAGTAAACTTTCCAGTAGTCTTTGGAGTATCAGATTTTACATTTACACTACGAAGAGATTGATTAGTGGTGTGCAATGAGAGATGCTGTGGCCCACTCTTGGCAGCTGCACTCATTTCAGCATTTCTAGCTGATGTTTTGGGCTTTAATTTCTCAGAAGAATTAAGAACCTGACAAAGAAAACGATCATGAATATCACAAATGCTAGACAGAAATATAAATGGCAATAAACGATGTGTAATAAAATTTTAAAAACATTGTTCAATTTTACGTGAGACCAAATTTTCATCAAACTGAAACTGTAACTTGTTCCAAAAACAAAGCATCTATCCATATTTAAAAATATCTCACATAATATTTAGGAACACCCGCCAGTGAACAGTCATAATATGTTTTTATATCTTTAACCCATTCAGAGCAGTCCAGCATATGTATTATTCATATATAATAGTTATACCACTAACCAGCATTGTAGAAATCATGCGAGTGCCCTTCATCAAGAGAGAAAAGAAGAAAGAATAATAAATTAATAACTAATAAACAACTTGTAATTCCCATAATTATCACAGCTGTCTTTGATATACAAGATCATATAAGAACCAATTAAATTAAAGTAGCAAAGGTTTCAACTAAAGTAACCACTAACCAGTCATGTATGATTCCTGTACATGGAAGGTTAAGAATAAACATTAATAACATTCAAACCAAAAGAGCCCAAAGTAAGGAGAAAAAATAATGAAGCAAACGCGATCATAGAACATCAGGTAGCAACAATTTTAAAATTACACGAATAGTACCAGATAAGAGTGACAACACATTAGTTCATAACAAAGCACTACTTCACAACTTCCCAATTACCTTCTGATGAAGCAAGAATACCCACAAGGAAAACTAATTCTAAATCCTGGGGTACTCTCTCCCTCCACCAAAAATAAATAAATAATAAAAAATAAATAAAACTTGCAAATTAAAGTACCACAAAAATGCATAAAATTTATAGGAAAGACTAATATGAACAAATAAAAAAAATGCATGGATGTAACCATAAATCAAATTCTCAGGAAAAACTGAAAAGGAAGAAAACCAGAAATATTTCAGAAGAAATTTCACGTACAGAAGCTTTAGGCAATGAAGGTGTCATTGGAATTAGCTGTCTTGACTGTTTGATAGCCAGTTCCTCAAGCCTTTGGGCTTTCACTGACACCTATAATTAAGTAAGGCCTCATTAAATTTCACAGCAAGTAAAATCATAATAATCATAAGAAAGAGGAAGCAAAAGATAGTGCGCAGGCGGTTGTCTCAACTACCTGGGGAGTAGAACGACCACGGGATGGAGTTTGTGCCAACGCTTCAGCCATATTAAGACCAGCTGTTGCACTAGGAGCAGAAGACACAGTATTTGAGGTACCAGTTGGTTGTGCTGTTAGAGATCCAACACTACTGCTTCCAATTATTGTAGGTACTTCAGCTAGTGCAGATGTCCACCCCTCTCCACCAATCAAAGCTGAACTACCAACAGGCAGACTTTGGCTAGTAGTGGTGCCCAAAGTAGGAGATGAAACCCTTCCTATTTCGGCGACTCCCTGCTTCTCTTCAGTTCCAAGTGATGGAAAATCCTTATCAAACACAGCTTTCTGAATGCTACTACCAATACTAACCCCAGAAAGTATGCCATTGCCATGGTTCTGGTTGCCATTGCCACTGGATTTCGCATCCACCGCAACTCTCCGAGGCAAAAGCTCACTTTGTTTCCTAGAAACCATTGAATGAGAATGCCGCAATGTATCCCTCTCAATCCTCCCAGAAAAGATGTTGGCCAATGGATCAGAGGAGTCACGATCCCAGGGGTCCCCAAAACTTGACCTCTCTTTCTCTCTATCACGGTCTTTGTCATGGTGATTCCTACTAAAACTACTATAGGCATGCTTTGCAGAACCATTGATGGAACTCCTCCGAGAATTTGATGATGATGTTCGTTCAAAAAACAATGAGCGAGGGCTATCAAAATCACTATTGCTCTTATATAATCTCTTTCTAGGCTGATGGGCGGCAGAAGGAACATCTACACAACAATGATGACATGGTTATATTATTATCATTATTATTTTTAGTACAAGCAGCAGCAATATAGATAACTCATAATGAATCCGAAAAATCTGTACCTCTTTATCTGAAGCAAAATAGTGGGCTGACATATAAGCATATAAGCATTTTATTGATTTTTATTGCATTCAGTGATGTTATTATTTTTAATGATAATACCTAAATGGCCAACATCTAATGATGTCATTTAAAAAAAGGGGGAAAACCTGTGTTTGTAGATGCAGAAGCAAAATGGTGGGCTGAACTGCCGGCCACAGCAACACTCCCAGCACTTCTCAACCATTCTGGAACTAACGCGGGTTCACTTCTTTCCATAACGAACACTGAACATGATCAGAATTATCACAAAAAACTTGTACTCTATCTTCGCCACCTCCAACTCTTGTACGGAACTATTGCGCTTCTATACTAAACAGCGATTCCAATTATAAAACTTCGCCTCCTATAAGCCAATCGAGGATAAACTGCCTGATCCCAAATGTTTCAAGAAAAATAGATATACCAGCAATACTGTATCCTCCCGTAGCTGATAAAAGCCGCTGATATCTAGAGAAGCCCAAACCCGAATAACACCCAAAGGAGTTTTGTTTACCTTCAATGCAGAAAAACTTTAACGCCACTTTCCTTCCGACCCAAACAACCGGTTACTCCACCAAATTATGATAGATTTAAGCCTATAACTTCTCAGGAAAAAAACACAGGTATGTGTACGAATTTAATGAGTCACTCAAAAAACTACAATGAGATATCCCGTCGTCTATTCCTCTATCAAACAAATCAAGTCTTGTCACGGTTGTAAAAACGCAAGAGAATTCCCTGCCTTGAAATTCAAGCCAATGTTGTGAAGAATAACTTCTCTACGCCTCCATCTTCAGAGAAAGATGGATTTGCAGACGACTATAAGACGTTCAAAAGGACCTCATCTCGTGAGGCAAACACAATAGCACGACTATGGTCACAATGAAGAAAGTCTAAAATTGCCAACACCCCAAGAACATCAAACTGTTCAGCCCTAGAAAGAAAAATCCCTAGAAGCTATGCTCAGGATCAGACACAGATAAAATACCCCCCAAAAATGTGAACGTGGCGATAATGTAAAACTTCCAGGACCAGGGAACTAGGGTTACAGGGCAGAGAAGAATAAAATAGGGATAAATTAGGAAATAAAAAAATAGCAGATAGGGTTATAAAGAAGACAGAAACTAACCCTAGACGCAGTGATAGAAGATGATACGGAGAGGCAACCGTCTAGATGAGCGTGTAGAAGAATGTGGTTTCAGATGGAACGGGAGAGTTCGGGAGTGGGCAGAAGGAATAGGGAGAAAATCTAAAATGGGGTTAGAAAGTAAGAATAGGGGAATAGGGTTTTGTCATGTAGGCAGTGGTGCTGCGATGTGAGGGAGGCGATAGAGAAAGAGGATGCGAAAGAAGCTAATTTCTGTTAGTTTTCGGATACTGAGAATGAGAAGAAAACGTATGAAGGAGAACCTCTTCTAATAAATCAGCTTTATTTCTATTTATTTATTTGATCATTTCATCTCTGGGCCTCCCAAAATCCCCCACAAATCCAATTTATTCAGACCTTTTCGGCCATAACCAAACCTGCTCGGCCTGGACCATCTCTCGACTTATATATATTTTTTTTTCTTTGCAATAGAGGGCTAATAACGCTTAAAATAAAATCAACAAATCTGTTAAGGGATTATATCCAAACAGCCCCTTGACCACAAGTGCTTAAATATTGTAGACAATCATATAATACCATCTCTCGACTTATATTTGTTTTATACTTTAAATTCCGTGCGCTCGCTTTCATCTCCTAAGCCCTAAATGGTCGATGCCTTGACTTATATAGAAACTAGAAACGGGTGGGATCAGCCTAGGGTAGTAATTTAGGTTGGGCCCGCGGGCTTAACTCGCCAACCCGTCAAAAAGTGACAGGTTGGGTTACAAATTTTGCAACCCATTTAGATGCGGGTCTTTTTTACCCGCACCCGCCAAGCACGCACTCGCGGCGGGCTAACCCGCCGGGTTGGCGGGTTAGCCCTTTTTTTTTTTACTTTTTTTTATTATTTATATTCTATATTTATACTTTACTAATTTGAGAATTTTAGCTAAACAAGGGACATTACATTTAATTTATATTAACTTTATCTCATTGAATCATTTCTTTATATATATATTTATTTTATTTTATTATTATTTTCTTTGTGATAAATTTATCTATGAATGGTGACAAAGTTAACTAAATAAATATTTTGACAACTTCAAACATGATTCAAATCTAATTAATATTAAAATATATAATTTTTTTAAAAAATAGGCATATATATTAAAAAAATAAAAAAAATTATGAAAAACATAAAAAAAGTTGGCGGGCTCGAGTTGGGGTAATCCCAATCCGCCTAAAAGCCGGCCTGTTAAAACTGACCTGCCTTTATCTTAACCCACGACGGGCCAACCCGTATCCAGTGGATTGGCCCACATTACCACCTCTATATCAGCCCATCGATTAGATGCATGGGGTGGACTATATACGCCATTTTTTCATTTCTTTAATAATAAATCAATTTAACGGAAAACAGAGTATAAGTAAAATACTTAAATAAAGCCTGGCCCTTCTTTAATCTCTTCTTAATATAGCTGTATAATTGGGTTTTAAATTTCAAATATTATTTAATATAACTCTTATTTTTTCATAAAAAATACAATTTTTTTTTATAAATTAATATAAGTATACCAGCTAAAATATGAAGGGAATGAAGCCAAGGGAACAGGTAAAGGACATCTAATAGATAATTTTTAGATGCCCTGTGGGTAATAATCATTCAGGTCACACGATGTTTGCGCTCTATTCTTTTTTTTTTTTACCTGGTTCTCTGAAATTTTGTCCCGACTATATTCAGATCCGACCCGCGTCGCGCACCTGGCTATGGTGAGTGAGTCTCCTAACGGGAATACTCGATACCTCACTTAAATGATACCGAGCCGTTTACCACTCGAATCAACCTCCGTTTTCATTTTTGCCCTGAGGAATGTGACCCGCTGGTGTGAGGAATTGCAAGATTGCGAAGACTTGTTAGTGACATGCATACTGACGTAGCTGTGCCTGAAAAACAAAATTATGTATTACCGTTCTCCTCGATTAATTTTTATTAATATATTGAAAAAAATAAATAAATAAATTAATATAAATTTAAATAAATTAATAAGTATATAATATAATTTTATTTTTAAGATTTTAATTTATTTATAATTAATTAATTTATTTAGTCAATTAAAAAATTAACTAAATTTTATACTAAACAATGGACCTAGTAAAACCAGAAATCAAGAGGTTTCTATGTGCTAAACTGGGATTGTTAATAATTCTTCGTATTTAGATTATTTTAATTCGTTAAAAACAGGTCAGCTCATATGTCAATATGGTTCTTTTTAAAACACGGGATTCCACAAAAACAATTCAACCCCGCGTAATAAGATTCTCAAAAACTCACGAAAGAATGAAAGTATGGGAATATTGATCAAACTTTCAAACTAAAACTGTGAACGGCAGGACAACTAAACCCTGCAGCACTTAATACTTATTATATTTTACTGGTAGAAACTCTAGTTATAGGTTGATTGATGCTTGTTAATCAGAGGAAATTATATTCCATAAAAATAATTTAAATTTAAATATTATATTTATAATTAAAATAAATTCTTCATTTAATTTTTATATTTAAAATTAAAAGTAATAGTTCAAATTACTTCATCTAGCTCACTATAGAATAAACTTATGATAGGAGCCATGATTTTTTTTCACTCTCTAATGTCCTATATTTTATTTTAATTAATATAATATTTAGCCCTTATATTATCAAACTGTAAATTGTAAATTTTGGTTCGTCAAAATTATCTGTGAATGTCTTTTGTTATATAACAAGATTAATTGGCAAGATAAATTAATATTATCAATAAAATAAATATTTTAAAAAAATTAATACAAGTTAACCATTTATTTCACGGGCATTTAAGTCAATACATGCTTTATTGGTTTTGGAGAAACACTTTGTAAGAAATTTAATATATCTACGTGTAAATAATTTATTATTTTGGTTCTTAAGCAATAAGCATGTATGTATCTGCAAAGAGGGTACATGGCTATATGTATCTATTTTAATGCAGGGGGACAAGAAAAGCTACGTGGGCAAACTAAATTTGTCCACGTGGTGCCGCGTTTTCTGTCTTTTTATTCGCAGTGGCGTTTACCGGTTTGGTCCTTCTTCAGCTCACTTTTCGTCCTCAGCCATTTCACCTCGCATCCCGGTGTCGGCGTTGGGGTGGTCTATAGTGAGCGTTCACCCCTTCAGCGCCCTCCACTGAAGCCTTTACAACCATTGTTCCCGTAGCAGCGAGAGAAGCACACGTTCAGATTTCTTCAATTTTCTCAGAAGAAGAAATCACATGGTTAAACCAGTTTCAAGGTCTTTCTAGATTCCGACCACAGTTCCTGATCAAAACCTATGTCATGCTTTTAGATGGACTTGGTTCTCTATGCATCACCTACCTCGTTTATTCGGTCACAGAAAGGAAAAAAAGGGCATGGACCCGAATAAAGTCCGAAGAAAACCCCGGCTCGATCGCAGCAATGCTGTCAAGTGCGCTGAGTATGATGCTGGGTCGTCTTCCTCGTCTCTAGACAACTCGAGTGGATCCCTCTACACTCGATCCACGGAGTTCTGTGATCGAACCAGCTTCCGAATTGCGGGGGTTGAGGGTGAGGTTGATCGCATATGCAGAGGTTTGGGGCTTTCAGGACCTGAAGACTTCTCCATCCCGGCTGCGGAGTGGGAGGCTATGAAAATTATATCGTCTTCGGATATTACACCAAGTTCGAAGATGAACGAGTTAGAAGGTCAGGAGAATGAGGAATTACAAGACGAGAGTCCAGTAGTGGGGGACTTAGGTTACGGAGTCGAAGAAAGGATTACAGTTAGATGTCTAGCTGAGTCAACGCAAGATGAGCCTGCTGAGACTAGTGGGTGCTGCATTGCTGGTGCTGGTGTTTGCGGAATCAGTGTTGGAGTAGGTATTAAAGGAATCCGTCCACCGATGCTAAAGTCCCCGCCTGGGCCGTGGCATCCAGTTATTGGTAACACTTGCTCTACTTGGGACATTTTAAAGGATTTAGCTCCGCAAGTCGAAAGGCAATCTTCAGGAAATTACGGGGAGTTGAACTCTTTCGATGCTAACGAAGAAATACGTAGGGAAGCAGAGCAAGGAGAAGTAAATAAAGAGGAAAAAGAAGAACCGGTAGTGGAAGGCAAGGTAAGTCCGAGAGGAGAAGAGGACGTTAATGCAACAAGGATTGCGGAGATCGTTTCTCAGTTTTCAGCCTCGTGTTCGTTTACTACGTCAAACGAAGACGATTATTCTAGCACTTTCACGGATCCTCCATCGAATAATATATCTCCCAACGAAAGATTCAGGCGCAGAATTACGAACTGGGAAAAGGGTGAGCTTTTGGGACGTGGTTCGTTTGGGTCAGTCTATGAAGGAATTTCTGAGTAAGTTTTCAAAGCTTGCTCGCCTTCTCATTTTCCCATGTTCGTTATCACATGAGCCGTTTCCTGAGGCTTTCCCCCCGGATAAAAAATGGCTTTTTTATATTGGTTATTTATTGTGGTCTGTCTGTAACTTCGTCTCCCTGTTAATGAAGGTAACGGAGAATACAGTTTACGGAAAAACTTGCAGTTACAATAACATGTGGACAAAAATCTTTGAACTCAAAAACGTAGTAGGCATATACTATTTAATCGAATAATTTGATAACAAACGATTTAAGAGAGTACATTTAAGTTTTGTCCTTAAACCTGTTTGCCGCAACCCTCGTCGATAAATAATATCTGTATTTCTAAATCTCATTATCACTTGTTCATTATATGAAAAATGGAATAGTCTTGTTGAATGTGACAGGCTATCGTCTTGCTAACTTTCTTTTGGACCAATGTTTTACTAGACTACTGTTCTTCTCGTTACTAGGACATTGTCTGTCTTGTGGTGCTCTTGTGAGCGCATTTTTTTATCAGAAGTGTACGCATTTCTGTCATGTCTCATCCATTTGTTGGAAGTTGACAACCCTAGCTTCAAACGTTACAATGGCTTTTACTTTTTGCAGTTTAAATTTTCCAAGCTCCACATACCGCCAATGGCCCTTTGCCTCCTAGTTTCCCTTCTTATGTGCAGCCTGTTTATTGGAGCTCCAATAATTGTTGATAGTATTGATAAAAGTCGGTTCAATCTTTCAGAAATGCTATTTAACTAATTGTTATATTGCAGATCATGATCCCTGCATGTCAGCATCATTACAGAAATCTTGTGTCCCTTTTATTCTATGCTGAAATTAAGGCTGTCCATTTTCTTACTTAAGTTGGGAACTCAAATGAATTTAAAAAGTAAATGTGAACTGTTGAAAATGAAAAAAAAAAAAGGTGACTGGGCTAATTTGCATGGGCCTGGATCTTATATGAGTGGCAAATTCTGTTGAAATTGAAGTTGACTTAGATGCAATTCTTTTAGTTGGCATCCTTCTTCCTTGGTGATGTGTGACTTGGCATATCTAACAACAACAATCCTTATCCCACTAGGTGGGGTCGGTAATATGGATCGCACGACGCCATTGTGTTTTATCAAAAACTAAGTCCTTAGATAAATTATCGACCAAGATATCACGCTCAATAATCTCATTGAGCATTCTCTTTAGTCTTTCCCTACCTCTTTTTACCGGACTCCAAATTGTTTGATCTACCCTCCTCACTGGCGCATTCAACGGCCTTCTTTGTACATGCCCAAATCACCTCAAATGATTCTCTATCATTTTCTCCTCAATAGATGCCACTCCAACCCTTTCCCATATATGTTCCTTACGGATCCTATCTTTTCTTGCGTGTCCATACATCCATTTCAACATCCTCATCTCAACTACTCTAACTTTATGCTCTTGTTGTTCCTTTAAAGCCCAACAGTTACTACCATGCATAATCATCAATATTTTTTTAACCCAAATGGCATCCATCTTTTGTATTTGTTTCCATATTAAGCTCAAGAGCCAAGCTACAGATAAATAAAGTTTTACTGTGTCTGCGTTTGGTCTGTCTGTGTGCCTGTAATCTAGCAGTCAATTTCATTTTACTTTAAGGCTAACTGCAATTTCTTTTCTGGTATCTCTGGATTATGATTGTAGAGATGGATTCTTTTTTGCTGTAAAGGAAGTTTCACTACTTGATCAAGATGACCAGGGAAGGCAAAGTGTCTATTGCCTGGAGCAGGTTAGACAAACTCAATTTTTCTCTTTTAATTACTTGATAATTTTTTATAAATGAATTCTTCTTTTTTGAAGTAAGATAAACTTACCTAAATATTATGCTTTCTTGTAAGACAAACTCCGTTTACTCTGTCCTTGGTATTTCTCCTGCAAATTCTTTTCTCTCATTATGCTTTCGTTTCCCCTCTCTCTCTCTCTCTCTATCAGGAAATTGCTCTTTTGAGTCAGTTTGAACATGAGAATATAGTTCAATACTATGGCACAGAAATGGTAATTTCTTCCCCTTTTATGTCACACTATTTATTATTCTTGCTGTTTACCATTGTTGTATTAGCTTTATAGATTATGTTATGTCATGGGTTGTTTTGTGTATTTCAAACACTAACTGGATTTTTATTTATTTATTGAGTCAAAGAAGTGGGTTGTGCTTTAGTGGCAGAAAGGAATCTATATTTTCAAATCTAAGAGATCTTAGTGTATGACGCAATTTGAGTAGTTCTGCTGTATTCAGCATAATTTATATGATGCTTGGTTTAACTTTGCTCGTTTGAGGCCCTTTTATTTTACACGCAACTACAATTAATGAGATGATGGGTAGCTGAATACAATACGTGACATAAAAAATAGTATTCCAAGTCAATCAAATACCACTATAATTTGAGCATTTGAGGTATTACACTATTATCATTTTGTCATGCCATCTTGTGAAGATAACATTAGTTTCCAGTTGAGATTTGTTTGTTGCATTGCCAAGTACGGCACATGCTAATGGTCCCATCAATTAGTTTCAATTGTGCTTGTGCATTACTCTGGCCGGTCTCAGATTTGATCCACTATATATGAGGGGTTAAATGTTTTTCAATTCTCTCAATAGATGATTTGTGGCTTTGTAAAGCATGTGCCATGACAATGATCCTATCAATTAGTTTTAGCAGTTCTTCTGTGCCGATTAAATTTGCTGTTTTCAGATTTTTCCCCCAGTTATAAACAAGTGATAACTAAAGGGTTTTTCTTTTTCTGTATCTGTCATCCTGTGTGTGACTTGTAATTTTGTCCTACATAACTTCTTGTGGGGAACTGTGGTTGGTACCCTAAATTCAGCTTCTTACGTATTGCAGGATCAATCAAAGCTGTACATTTTTCTTGAGCTTGTGACTAAAGGTTCCCTTGCAAATCTTTATCGGCGGTACAATCTCCGAGACTCCCAAGTATCTGCCTACACAAGACAGATTCTGCACGGTTTAAAGTATCTTCATGATCAAAATGTGATTCACAGGTATTTGGAGAGTTGTTTCTTTTGTAACATTAATGTGACCTTCCGAAATGTATGATTTAACAATAAAGAAGCTGTGATTCTGTTAGGGTAACCTCTCCTACTTACTATCTCTATAACAATCTCATAAAGAATTAGAATAGAAGCCAAAAGAATCTCTGAATAATTTCTTTATTTTTCTCTTTGCTTAATCATGAGTAAGCTAGAGATATAAATAGATGCAGAATTACAGTAAGAGAAATTAAATCTCCCTACATTATAGGAAAACATGCCCATGACCCAGAATAAGAGCATGATTGACTGACTCGACTGACTCCCCACTAACATAGTGAGATAAATAAAATAATTAAATAAAAGATTAACTACTTGGACTTAGTCATAGGACCCTATCAATACCTCTCTTCGAAATCCGCCTTGTCCTCGAGGGGGAAGTCAGAATCTAACCCCACAAATTAATAAAGAAAAAGTAAAATTTTCATTAGAATATGAGTAAAAATCTTAACTCATATAACTAACAATGCATAAGGAGAATCTCCTATGAGTAAGAATCTTAACTGATATAACTAACAAAGCCTAAGGAGAATCTTCTAGATAAATCAAATGTTAAATTAATTTATGGATCCCTCATTCTTCATCACATTTTCCAAAGCCTTTGTCATGGCAGCCCCACCATCGACGGCTTCTACTAGTGAGAGGGAGGTGAAGATGCAGCGGTGGCTTGGTCGAAAGGGGTCACCACACCTGAAGCAGGGCCCCTTGTCCCGACGCTGTTGTTTGGTCAGGTTCTATCCATTCTGCCGTGAAGGTCCCGATGCTGAAAGGGGAGCGCTCGTGGAGAAAGATGCCGAGGATCCTCCGTATGTGAGAGCTGAGTTGGGTTGGTGCTATGGTGGGCAAGAACAGGTGTCAATAGATCGGTTTTGGCCCATCAGGGTTTGGAGCCACGACCCGACCTGGCAGATTTCTTTATTTCTATGGCCAAACTTGAAGCTCGGTAGACCGTCTTTGCCTCTTTGGTTTGTGTAGGCGCATCTCCGTCTGCAGCTCGTCCTTCAACCCATTCAGGAACACTCCGAGAAGACAATGATCTGGCCAGTTCACCAGGCGAGCAACCATCCGAGGCCACTCCTGTCTATACTCCGCCTACTTCCCGACTGCTTGATGCTATAGAGGTGTTCATCCGGGTTCAAGAATTCTGGTGGCCTGTAATATTCATTTAGGATCTTGACTAATTCTCCCAGTACAACAATGTCCTCTTCGAGTGAATCCATGAAAATAGATCAAGTGCGTTACCTTCAAGGTACATTGCTACAATTTCCACTTTGTCATCCTCCGGCATCTGGTAATAGCGGAAGAACTTCTCGGCCTTTAGCACCCAACCACGTAGGTCACCGTCACTGAATCTGGGAAATTCAATCTTTGTGTAGGGAGTTCTATGTCGTTGGTATATCTCCCCCTCCTCTTCGGGTTCATCTCCCTAATGTCTTGTCTTCTTTTTCGCTGAGTTGTTCTGTGATTGTACTTCCAGAGTAGCAACCTTGTCCCTCAGTTCCTCCAACATGTCAAGCTTTGCTGCTATGATTGCCAGCGGATCACCAGGGGCTTGAATGCCTCTTAGGTTTGAGTTGGTGTCTGGGTTGGTAGCGGAAGATCGTGTTTCTACCATCCTAGCTCTGAGGCCAAATTGTTAGGATAACCTCTCCTACTTACTATCTCTATAAGAATCTCATAAAGAAGTAGAATACAAGCCAAGAGAATCTTTGAATAATATTTTTATTTTCCTCATTGCTTAATCATAAGTAAGCTAGAGATATAAATAAATGCAGAATTACAGTAAGAGAAATTAAATCTCCCTACATTATAGGAAAATATGCCCATAACCTAGAATAAGAGTATGATTGACTGACTCAACTGACTCTTCACTAATATAGTGGGATAAATAAAAGATTAACTACTTCAACATAGTCATAGGACCCTATCAGATTCCTATACCAAAATACAGAAACAAATAGGAATTGATATATTCGAGTTAAAAGAGAACGTAGACGAAGAGAAACTAATATTTGTATGTATATCAGTTGTGTGAAATTTTGAAATGCAGCTATCGTGCTTAGCTTAAACCTATGAATATGCATAACTTTGTCTTATAATATTTTATATAGGGTATGCAAAGACTTGATTTGTTTATTACGAATTATGTCATTAATATGTATGTTTTAATTAGTTGAGTTAATTTGAGAACGATTTGTTAATTTCTTGATTAATTAATAGCCTAACAGGTGATTAATTATTATTAGACTAAATTGGTTCTTAATAGTTAGATGTTACATTTATGGTATCAACTTTTGGGAGGCCAGAGATTCTCCACCGAAAGCCAAATCTCCCTTGCCTTAATCTTCACAGACCCCTCACTATAACCCGTCTGACAAACTTTGTCCAACTGTTAGCTCAAATCCTCCCTGCTAGGTACGCATAGTTAAATGATTTCCTTTCTTGGCTCTTCTAGAATAAGTTCTGACTTCTGACCTCCTCTAATGTGTACTCCCCCAATGCTCAAATCCCTTCTTCTCTACTTCCTTTCTTCTGTTATAGGTTTTCAATACCATGGGCCCAATAATTTTGGGTCCATCTAATATGCACAACTTTGAAATGAACAGAGTATGCTCTTGAGTTTAGCTCATGATTTCTCTATCGTTTTTCCTGCATTTCTGTATTATTTATGTAATATTCATACTGTCTTTATAAAACTAACATACTTCTTTTTCCTAATATATTTAAGGGATATTAAATGTGCAAATATACTGGTAGATGCAAATGGATCTGTCAAGCTTTCAGATTTTGGATTGGCAAAGGTTTACCCGTCCTCTAACTCTTTCTATGCACTTTTCCCCATGTAATACTTTTATTTCAATTATGGTTTATAGATTCTTATAGATATTTCAATTTTTCTCTCTCTCCCATTTTTATAATGTTGCTTACTATGAGTTCTGTGTTTCAGTCAACCAAACTGAATGATATTAAGTCGTGCAAGGGGACACCATTCTGGATGGCACCTGAGGTCTGCTTTAATTCTTCTCGTCAGAACAGAATTATTGGAATAATATTGGTCTGACTTTATAAATAGAGTTATTACAGGGCGCATAAATCTTAAACAGCTGTTAAACGATTTTATGGTTATCATACAACTATTTAAGTTTTACGCAGATATCGTGTTACTGGTCTAAGTGTTACTTTTCTTACCTGTGAAGTTGTTGGCAGTCTCAACTAGTATGGGCTTTGGACGTTGTTAGTTTATATGGAAACCATGACTGGTGTAAAGCAGAGGGGGTAAATGGAAGAGGGAAGGGAGAGACAACAACAAATGAGGGAGAGAGGAGAAATTGCGGGAGAGACTGAGAACTCAAAGTCAAATGCACACTCTTTATTCAATTCATCCAAAAAGTCTGACAAATGACAAATCCCACTTGTATCTATAGATCTCTAACCTTAACCCTGATTAAACTACATAAGACAAGGTTTTATTCAAATTAAAATAAACTAAATCCTCGATGTATAAAATAATCCAGAATTCTAAATAAACAAAGAAATCCTAAAAATAAAATAATCTAATTAATCCTATATGCCATAGTATCATATATATAAATTAATAAACTGCATACAAACGCTGGAATAGTTCATAATTTTTCTTGGACTTTTCGGTTGA
Source organism: Leucaena leucocephala (assembly GCA_037074615.1). Lineage (NCBI taxonomy): Eukaryota > Viridiplantae > Streptophyta > Magnoliopsida > Fabales > Fabaceae > Leucaena > Leucaena leucocephala. Next base: position 1,908,600 of record CM073540.1, on the reverse strand, counting down.
TTAGAAAAGCTGAATCCAAGAAACTCCGTAATGTTGTCATGGTCATGAATTTGTAATTTAATACCACAGAAGAGAGGGGAGAGATAATATTTTGGAAATCCTTGACATAGGGAGGATTTTTTTAGATCTATTTATAATAGCATGAAGGATGTTTATCTTGGGGTAGAATTGAGTGGGACTTATATAATACCTAAATAAATTGAGGAATTATATATTATTCAACACAATCTTCTGTGCTTTCATAGAAAAGCGTAATTTTATGATCAGTTGGAGTTTGCTGAGGTTACTAAAGTAGCTTAATAAGTTTGCCAAGGTGAACTGAATAACTTAATGACATGACCTGCTTCCTGATCAACCTTTACTAAGCATTTCATTTTGACCTCTTCACCTAAATCCAGTTTATTCACCTTAAGATTTGATTAACGATATAAAATAATGAAACGTATGTAGTAATAATGCATTCTTTCTGGGCTACATTGGTGCTGCATATTTGTATTAATAATTCATCGAGTTTCCATGAATCAAAAGAAACATTCCTTTTCGTATGAAACTGTAATCCTTGAACATGGTAGATGCTCCTCCTTTTGGGACGTTAGGTTTTATTTTAAATTTTTTTAAAGCATAGCTGTTATTTATTAAGATGCAATATGCAGGTTGTGAAAGGAAAGAATCAAGGTTATGGACTTCCAGCTGATATATGGAGTCTGGGATGCACTGTGCTTGAGATGTTAACGGGCCAAATTCCATACTCTCATTTGGAATGTGTATGTCATTTATTGCCACTTCCATTTCCATTACTATTAGCAACTCATACCAAGGATGTTTACAGAATCCCTGACCTTTTCATCATGTACCCATGTTTCCTGCTATGTTCCTTTGGCCCCAAATGCTGTTCAGATTCTACAGTTTGAATAAAGATTTTAATTAAATATCAACTAACTATTGCTTAAGTTTTCCTTTGCCAAAGTTCACTTCTCCAATTTAACCCAAAAAATAGAAGTTCACTTCTGCAATTCAATGTCAATTTGGGAGCGAATGTTACTCTTATCTATTATATAAATTAACTTCTGTATTTTTTATTGATATTTTGTAGCTTCACTTTCACATTTGGAAGAAATGTAGGTTCATTACTGGTTTAGTGGTGCATAATTCCTAGTCCAGTCACTCCTTATATTTAATGTATACATTTACACTCATACTCGGGTCCCTATCCAACTCCCTACTATAACTGATACTGAAATCTCTATTACTGACTATTATAATTATGTGGTAACGACACCTTTTCCCTGTAAGACATCCTTGTTTTTAAGGACGTGGTACAATGGAAGTATCAAAATCTGGAACTGTTGTTGTATAGTATCCCAGACTACACATAAGCCCATTTTCACAAAGAGGTTCATTTTCAATCAATAGCATGAATACCGCTGGCATATTCTTATCTTACTGATTAAAAATAGCCTTATCACCATTATCATTTGTCACGTCCAAAAGTTCTTTTTACCACTTTTGGTCCTGGAAACGTATCACCCTGTGTGCCAGCTATCCAGTTATCTCCTCTACCTCTGCAGCTTTTGACATGCTTAGCCAGGCTTGGCACCCCTTGAATACACCTCTAGCCCAAAGATTCAGAAGTTTTGAGTGCTCTGCAACTTTCGCTTCTAAAATCTGAAGATATGATATGGAGGGATCTGAAGGCATAATGGCGAAGAAGTCTTGGATCCTTTGTTATAGAAGCCAGCATTGATGACTCCATTTCCCTGCGAATGCATTCTTGAGTCTTGGTGATAATGCCTTCTGAATCAGTTATGATACCGATAACAATTGGCAGCCCCGATGTTCCTCAGCTAAGCTCGTTTTTAGCTAACTTGCAAGTCATGGCTATTGTCCAGGTGACAGGTTAGCCATCGTTATTGTAGCTGTTGAAGCCCTCAAACAGTGGCCAGTTTTAAGAACATGATCAGAGGTTCTTGAGGAATGGTAGTCTGTCTCATTCTTCCGCTCCAACTTCAATTTGTGTACCTGTGTTGCTACTTTCTCTAGTTGCTCCTTCATGGCGTTTGCACTCATGTCTGCGAACATTTCTTGCATGATCATTTTGAGCTTCTCCAGAAGTTCGATGCCATGGGATCACACCGGCTCTGATCGCACTTGGTGCATACTGCCCTATTGAATGGTTCCATAATGACTAACTACCCCAACGCCCTACTATAACTGACAATGCTAATCTCTATTACTGACTATTATATTTATATCATAACATATGGTTGCATCAATAAATAAATGTTCAATTCTTATTTTATTAATGACTGAGATATTGCCTGGTTTTGAGCTCATGAATCTTTTCTTCTGAGAACAGATGCAGGCTTTGTTTAGAATTGGAAAGGGTGAGCGCCCTCTTGTTCCTGACTCTCTTTCAAGAGATGCGCAAGATTTTATCCTGCAGTGTCTTCAAGTCAATCCTGATGATCGTCCCACTGCTGCCCAGCTTTTAAACCATCAATTTGTCCAAAGGCCTCTTTCCACATTCTCTGGCTCTGCATCTCCTTATATACCTGCCAGAAGGGGTTCAATTTAGCCGATCATCTTAAAGTATGAAACACTCGGGTAATAATTATTCCAAATTATTTGTTTTTTTGGCTCAGTTTCTTAAACGTAGTACCTGTATTTGCATTAAGAATTTAAGAGACAAAGTGACCAAATGACATGAATATCCCTACTGAAAATAGTCGAGTATTAAACATGGCCAAACTGTGTTTCTACTTAATTAATTGTGGTGGAATTCTTAATTGGCAACTTGCCTTTGTATTTCCACTTGTGCATATCATTGTACAAAGTGGTTGCTCATATATCTTCCAATGGCTTATCGTATTTTTCTTCCTAATGACAGCTTTTTTCATCATTCAATGTGGAGAATTATTTTGTGTCCAATCTTCAAGTTGCTGGAGTTGGTCTTGCAAATCTGCAATTGCTGCTCGTGCTGTGCAATTTAGAGTTTTTCTTCTTGAAACCTAGTCAACAATTATTTTGGATCTAAGAAATGATCCGGAGCTCCCCAAAGCCAACTAAACAAGTTTTTTCTGATATCTTGAGGGGGATCGAGCAGCTTCTTTCTGAACCACTTGAATTAAGCTTTTGGATTCTTGTTTGAGGGATGCTCTGTATGTATTTAATTATCCAGTGATGGTTTTTGGTATGTATGCTGTAACAAGGCGTTGAGAGTAGTTGTGTATGGTTAGCCCGAGCGTTTATTGTATTGATAGTGTTATTTGTACATATTACCTTCATTAGCATAATGCCATCATTAGTTTATATTGTCTCTTCAAAGTTATTATTTGTCAATCTTATAATTAGATCGTAATGAAGTATTGGGTTTATAAACAGTGACACTTGCTATAATTGTTAGCATAATGCAGTTACTTATCTTATTCATTGTTTTATTTTTTTGATAAAATCAGGTGATATTCTTTAACTGATAGCTTAAAAGTTAATCCTCCCGAAACATAAAAATTATTAAATTGAGTTTTGTTTCTTTTAATAATTTTTTTTCTATACGTACAGCTTAGTTAGAACCTATCAATATTTTATTCATTGTTGATTCAGTTGTAGCTCTACAATAAGATGAATTTCACAATGTATTTAGATAAACTATAGTTGAAATTTTGGGAAAATAACAATTTAGTCCCAACTAAAATAATATTAACAATCAAGTCTCATGAATTTAATAAGCCATAGAAAAATTTAATCTCGTGAAATTCTGGGTGCTATTTGTAAAGTCATTGTAAGAACAAAATTGCTATTTCCCTATTTTTATTCTCTCTTCCAAGGAAGGACTAAAGTATCGAATTCATACCTAAAACTCTTCTGGTCTAAGCTTCTATGTTGGGTGTTTATTTATTTATTTTTTGGGGGCACTCAAGCACAAACTTATACACTCAGCGTCCCCGAACCTTTTTTGTTTTCCCAATCAAATGAAAACAGATTTTTATGCTGCAACTAATTATTAATACGTTGCCTTATTCTTAAATTTAAATTCACTTATTCTAATTTGATTGAAATAAGTATACCAAGTATATAAGGATTTAAATTCACTTATTTTAATTTGATTGAAATAAGTATACCAAGTATATAAGTTTTTTTTCGGAGAGAGTAAGTATGCAAGTTTGATCTCCTTTATTTTCCTCCTGTTTGTGTCCCCTGCATTTTAAATAATTATAGAATAAATTTATATTTAAAAAATAATACACAATCTCCGTATCCGTTTTCTTTTTAATTTAAAAAGTTGATTTCAATTTCTGGATTTTCAGATTCAAGGCTCTCCAATAATTGGTTTTTTATATGAAAAAAAAATTATATACGATGAATCATAGTATCATACATTAATCTTGCAGTTGCAGCTACCCCTTATTTATTTTTTTTAAATTTTTTAAAGGATATACGATGCCACTATGGTCAGCACAACTTTTTCTAAAAATTTCTTTACCAACAAAACACACACACACACACACACACACACACACACACACACACACACACACACACACACACACATCGTAGAAATGGAGGATTACAGGATTAGGAGTTAGGACTTCAAGTTGGGTGCCTTAGATCGTCAATCGCTCTTATTATATTTGACGTTGAGATTGAGATTTGACATTGCGTACCGGCTTAACTCTTAACTCGGTCGCAGGTCGCGGGAGCGGGTGGGGGTTACTCTTCATTTCCTCCCATTTGAAGAACGCGAGCGCTAGAATCGGGGCGCTTTCCTCCTTCTCATTCTCCTACTAACCACATATAATTTCTCTTTCGGAGGCGCGATACCAAAGGTATTAGTCGCTCCCGATCTTTTATTTAATCCCTTAATATTCCTGATGGAACCAAGTTCTGGGTTCATTCTGAGGCTCTTACCAAGATTTTGTCTTGATGATCCTTGATACTCGTGTTTTCTTGATCCGATTCTTATCACAGATTCTAATGCAATTTTGGCCCTATTTTTGTCGTTCGTATTTGCATCAACTTTGCAATTTACATTTGTAATGGGGGGTTTTAATGAATCAGTGTAGTATGTTGCCGATCACGGCTTTGTGAATTGTGAGGGTTAAAGTCCTTATTTGCGTCTACTCGGACTCGAAATTATTTTGATGGGGATTGAGATGTAGGAGTTTTTCAGGGATATGAACGATCTTTATAGATCACGCTTGCTACGCGATTTCAGGAAGTAATAAAAATGTCACCTGTCGTGTTAACAAGCAGCAGAAAACTTTCGTTTTGGATCATGGCCTTTGGATTCTTTGATTACCATCCTGTCCTTAATAATGCTGCTGACTGCTGAGTTATTGTAACCCGGTTTTATAACATATAGGTTTATTCCTATTTGAGAAGGAGATGCTAATCCCTTCCGGAGTAAATTATTCTGGTCCTTTTGATGGTTACAGTAAGCAACTGTGTTAAATTTTTTTCCCATGACGAATGGGTTTTTCAAATTATCTCTTCCACGAGATAAATTTTGAGTTTATAGATCAGAAATGGTATTTTTACCTTAAATAGTCACTTTAGAACTGTTTGTCATGTTAAATTGACTGTCCTATAGCATGTTCTGTTTGGTTCAACATATGTTTTAGTCCGTAATGCTTTTAAATATTCCGTATTCCATGTAGTTGCTGAAAATTTGTTCATTTGTCATGGGCGATAGATTTTATTTTAATATGTTTGGATCCATTGCTGATATTTAACTTAAAAAATGTTGATGTTAGTAATGATGCTTCCTTCCTTAATTAATAGACATAGGAAGCAATGGCTATAATGCATTTCCCGTCTTTACTGTTTATTTTTTCTCCTCTTTCCCATAATATGGACTTCTTGTTTTGCTTGGTGAAATGCTTTGGTAAGCAATTTTCTACCAATGAAGTAAATGGAAAAAAGGTCCCAGATAGATTACATTTTTAGTTCTTATCTACTGAATTTACTTACGATAAAGTGAGTGCCTAATCGTAGAAAATAAATTATGTGCTAATTTATGATATAGGAAGTTCTACCAGAGGCTTGTAATACATCCACCATGTGCTACCTTAGCATGCATCCTTTGTGGCTTATTTACAAGCTTTATTGGCATGGCTAGTAAGTTTGCATGATAAAAAAGCATGTGGTTCACTGTTTGGTCTTTTTATATGATTTAGGAGCTTCAAAATCATTATTAAAATGAAAGTGCATAAAGAGTTTCAAAAGAAAGAAGAGATGAAGTCATGTTACTTCATTTGTTTATATTTTTTCTAAACTTCTTTACAACTGCCATGACGTTGAAGTTAGTTGTTTACGTTTTTGTCTTTGACTTAGTTACTTTTTTTTTGTGTGTGTTTAAATTAGGTAAGGAGTATAGTTTGCTGGGGGTGATGCCATCTTTTAAATAGTTTAGATATGAACCTTATGATTACTTCTCATAGCTAGAACCAGGGATAAGACATTGTGGTATTTCTATGTCTACACTTAATAAGATTCAGACATTAATAATTTGTGGTTTAGATGTAGCTGCTAAAGCTACTTGAAAGAACTGAACTACATTAATCTTTTATTTTCCATTTGGGTAAAAGATGGGTGCGGAAAATGCATTGATTGGTTTAATTAACCGATGAAGTACCACAAATTGATTTCAATGGTATTAAAAAAAATGGATTTTAGACATTCAAAGTATTCTTCCGGAACTTTCCTTCCTTTTGATTTTTGACGGAATTTGTCTCTTTTTTATTTTATTCTCCCTATCCCTTGGATAAGTCTCAGGTTAAGTTTTCTAAATGGCTAAAGTAGGCAAGGTGCAAAGGAAGTCCCATTCTCAACGTCAGAGGGCAACTCCATATCCATTAACATCTCACTCCAAGAAGAATTTGAAAGATGATAAGAGCTTTTATAAAGCATCAGAGAAGCAAGACTGGGAAGATGTAACCTGCTCCGTCTGTATGGAGGTCCCCCACAACGCAGTCCTTCTCCTTTGTTCATCTTATAACAATGGCTGTCGCCCTTATATGTGTGCTACAAGTCATCGCTTTTCCAATTGTTTTGAGCAATACAAAATGGCCTATACTAAAGCAACTGTTCAAAGTTTACCACTGGCGACAAATAATGCCAATCTGAATGCAGGTGAAAGCAGTGACAATGCAGAGGTGCCAGAGCTCCTTTGCCCTCTTTGTCGTAGGCAGGTAAAGGGTTGGACTGTTGTTGAACCGGCACGGAAGTATTTGAATGGGAAGAAAAGAGGCTGCATGCAGGATGAGTGCTCTTTTGCGGGCACTTACAAGGAGCTTAGGAAGCATGTTAGGTCTGAGCATCCATATGCACGACCACGAGATGTGGACCCTATACGAAAAGAAAAATGGAAGAGGCTCGAGTTTGAGAGGGAACGAAATGATGTGATCAGCACAATTTTATCATCTACTCCTGGGGCTATGGTTCTAGGAGATTATGTGCTTGAACCAAATGACCACGCCTTCTATAGTGATTCTGATTCTGAATCTGAGGAGGACTATGAGGATGATGATTTCTTCTCCATGAGGTCGATTGGTTTAGGAAGAAATAGGTCTTTTTTGTCAAGTATTGGTTATGGTCGGGGCTTTGAATATGATTCATTGGATATGGATCATTTTGAATTGAATCGTGTTGCTCCTACAGGTTCCACTGCTGCCTCCAGGCGTGGACTCCACAGGATACTCTTAGGAGGAAGGTCAAGAAGAAGGCGAAGGCATAGGCTGCCTAATGCAAGCAGGTGAGTTTTAGCATCAAACTATGAAAAAATGTGATGAAAGAGCTGTGCTTCTGCTGTTCTGCGATAGAAATTCACTTGGGAGTATTTCTCCGTGACCCTGGCACGGCTTATCTTGCTGGTATGCCAAGGAGTGTTTATTGATTCATTGGCAAGGTATAACAGCTGACCCCACCATGTGGATTTGAATCATTACATCTGTAGGATGTTGCAGTGTCATATGATTATCATCATTTGAAGTTTTTTTAACAGACCATGAAGAAGGCAATTTTCAGGGTTCTTATTGCCTCTTGGTTAGGTATCTTAGGTTCAGGAGATCAGGTCATTGCGCCTGTCATTTGATCATACGTTACTAAAGTAAACAGTCAATTGGCGATAATGGGGAAGATGTCCCAAATATTTGCTTTTTGAATTCTGTCTTCGAGCCTTTTACTTCATGTATAGCTCGGATTATTGTACAATAATTAATTTATCTTTGCAAGTAGTTCTAATTGGTGAAAACATGGAATGGCCTTGAACCGACTATTTCTATTGCCATGGTAAGTTGATTTAACTTCCTCGGAAGTGGTTCAATCCTGGCTTCCATGGTCTGTTTCATTGTGGTAGGCAATAATTGGGTATATGATGACGCCTAAAATGGTTAAATTCCGTGAAGATAGACCACAAGTACATGAACAGATTTGGTGTAGAGATATGAGAGTACTGGGAAATGTTAGGGAATGGGGATTAGTGTAACCTCAATGGATGTCATCTGAAAATATAGTAATTATTAATTCGTATTTGACTGTGCTATATGTTTTCAAGATGTAATTAATTGAAATATAATTACTAGCGGCATATATATTTTTTATAATGTTTTTGTATTGAGATTTAATATAACAAGAATAGGAAAAAAATCTCAAGATCGTAAGTTGGAGATGATTTGGCTGATTCCAATGGAGAGTGAGGTAAGTCTAATAAAGTGACCAGGAATTCATTTGGTATTGTGACTGGGATGAGGATCATCTGCAGTCAAGAGAATGTTTGGGAAACAATCTCAACCATTGAATTAAATCCCACAGTCCCACTTTCTAAAACTGGATTCAAGCATTTGCATTGGCTCTAATAGGATCGCTTCAGTTCGGCGGAGGAGCCTTCGTATCCTCCGCCTTCCGCCACGTCATCCTTCTGGTGGCAACCATCACCAATTCACCAGATAAGATGGGATTTAAACCGACCTTCAAGGGGGAAAAAGAATAAACACGTGTCATCATTTGGACGGACGGATTCCATGAGCGGTTAGATATGATTGACTGCTTCTTGGGTAATCAGCCGTATACCTTGGAGAATCCCCACAGACCACAGCAAATGGGGGCAGCTTTCGTCTACACCGCCCCTTACATTAATACAGGTATTCCAACGTTGCTTTTCTTACTCCGATTCCCGTCCTCAGTCGTTGGATTCTACCGACAGTTAAGATTGTAGCTCAGCACAAGACTGCGACATACTGATCCCAGATGATTCGTTGCCTTTTTGGCCTTTTCCTTTCCATTTTTTTCCCAATATTAAATTAAAATGCGTCAGTTTAATTCAGGGAAAAAATATAGATAAATCAATTTAATGCATCTTATTAAAACGTGTGCCAAACATGATCGATGAAATCGAATCTACGTCAAAACTTCTCTTTTCTACAGCAAGAATCAAATGAAATCATCAACCCTATTATGATTCATCCCCGCTAATGTCGCTTCAATTTTGTTGTTTAGTTACTCACCCGGTTTATCAGAATTTTGCCTCGACTACATCCGGATCCGACCCGCGTCACTCACTTAGCTATAGTGGGTAAATCTCCTAACGAAAATTTTTTATATACACTAAGACTCAAACTAGAGATGTTGTTTAAGTGATATCGAGCCGCTTATTACTCATACTAATATATGATTGATGATAGGATAAGGGAATTGTTTAGAGGATTTGGATCCCACGATTGAATTTCGTTAATTCGGCCCCAATTGTAGATATCCAAATTCTTGTCTGCATCTCGTTGGTGTAAAAAAAAACCCAAGTCATCAAAATACGTTAACGGGCCGTGTAATTTAGAGCGTGGAAATGTTTGAAATCATAGATCTGATTACTACCAACGAGGGTTGGTCTGAGTGGTAAGCGGCTCAATATTGTTTAAGTAAGGTCTCGAGTTCGAGCCTTGGCGTACGCAGAAAATCCCTGTTGGAAGACTCACCCACCATAGCTAGGTGCGCACGCGGGTCGGATCCGGATGTAGTCGGGGCAAATCTCCGGTGAACAGGTGGGCAACAAAAAAAAATATATCTGATTACTAATCAACTGGGGTTGGTTCGAGTGGTAAGCGGCTCGGTATCGTTTAAGCGAGGTCTCAAATTCGAGCCTTGACGAATGCAGAAAATCCCCGTTGGGAGACTCACCTCCATAGCCAGGTGCGTGACACGGGTCGGATTTGGATGTAGTCGGGGCAAAGCTCCAGTGAACCGGGTGGGCAAAAAAAAAAATATATCTGATTACTAACACCAACGGGGCTGGTCTGAATGGTAAGCGGCTCGGTATCGTTTAAGCGAAGTCTCAAGTTCGAGCCTTGGCGTATGCAGAAAATCCCCGCGGGGAGACTCACCCACCATAGCCAGGTACGCGACGCGGGTCGGATCTGGATGTAGTCGGGGCAAAGTTCCGGTGAACCGGATGGGCCACAAAAAAAAATCTTATTACTACCCTATCATAAGTAGATTTAATTGACGAAGGGGTAAAAAATATAACTATTTAGAGCCTATTCGATTCTTATAGAATATTATTTTATTGTAGTTCCAGTCGCATCGCTTAGAGAGGCATTCTAACTCTTAGGTGCATAGGTTTACACCTGAGAATAATAGACGGCTCGCCCTACCCGACATTGGTATTGCCTAGGAGGAATTGAGACTTTTTCCTACCCTTAGATCTTGGATGAACCCAACTCCTTCCCAAAACTTTTTGTACAAAAAAATATATATCTTATTGCTACCCATCGTTCGTGGGTTTAGCTGGCAAAGGAATGAGACATGCGACCATTTGGAGCGTGTTCGATTTCTGAAAAATATTACTTTATTGTAGTTCCAGTCACGACGCTTTAGGAGATATCCTAACTCTACCTAAGTTTATACCCGAAGGTAATTAACGATTTGCCCTGCCCGATATTAGTATCGCTTAAGAGGAAAAGAGATTTCGCAATACCTTTAGATTGTGGATGAATTTAACCCATTCTAAAAAAAAATCGTACCAACAAAAATACCTGATTGCTTTTTTCTTTATAAAATGTATGTTTATAGGCTTTCAACTAAGAGAGGAGTTTGTAATTTTTTTACGTTTTTTAGTTTCCATACTTGTATTTTCTAATATCATTTTGTCTTTAATTAAAAAAACTTAAAGAGTAGTCACCAATGGATATTAGGTCTAATAGAATAGGCTAGTCTCTCATAATATGGTGAACAAATATTTTAAATTTTTATAAAGAACTCTAGCAGTGCCTTGAATACGATTCCCTCTAATAAGAGGATATGCTTAGGAAAAAAAATATGCAGAGTTTAGAAATTAGAATGTAAGCGAGGAAAATTACCTACAAGTCGCCAATAAATATTAATCCAATTGTTAAGGAGTTTAAACATCACTCACAATGTTATAAATTTAAATCACACTGTCAATATAATAGCTTTATTAACAAGCGATATATAAATATTTTTATAAATACTATTTAAGCTTATATATATATCTTGACCTTAGTGTGCCCTATAACTCAACTTACGTAGACACTTTTTCCCTTTATGAAAATCAAATTACCTACAAGTCCTAGGTGAGAGTTAAGTTAATATAGGTTCACAAATTTAATATTTACAATATTTACAAACCGAAATGCGTAAATAAGTTAAATTTAAAAATTTATATTTACAAGTCTAGTCTTATATTAAGAAGCTGAATTATGTTATTTAAAAATCAAACTTATAAAAAGATTGAATTCCGTAAGCTCCATCTGCATTTTAAGTTTTTTATTTGGTACTGATAAATAATTCTCTCATGCTGTTAGTATCACGTGAACTCTTTGCTGTGTCCAAGTACAAAGAATGGGACCAGTATTTTAGCTATTTGTCATGCTTAATAACATCAATCTTTTATGCACATTTCGAAATAAATAAAAAAAGAGTGATGACAGATAAAATAAATTTTTTATACAGAAGATGTATCACCTGTTCGTATTTGTGGAAAATCCAAAGGAAGATCGGGAAACATTGTAATTATCTCAATTTAAGATTGCTCTCTCCTTTGTACAACGCATTTTCTTTTTGGATAACGTGTGTCGTGGATATATACGTGTCTACCTCAAATTAAAATAATATCTCGTAGATAAAAACGTGCGTCGTGGACAATACAAATGGGGGGGTAGCCATGGATGTGTCAAGTCCATATATAGAAGCATGGCAGCTATGAAAAGTCGTCGCAAGCGGTTGCCATATACGCATATGTAGTTACTGTCCCACAAAATAAAGCTAAGGACATAATATCGTGTGAGTAGGTTAATTTGATAAGTAACAGGTTTCTTGAAGCGACACATAATGCTAGGAAAATGAGGACATTTTCATCGTGCAGTATTGTGGGTGGATAATATATTAAACAACGGAACTGAACCCGTGATCGTGACGGCGTAACATGTGTGCGTTATGGATTTCATGTGGAATTTTGATACTCTAGTCATAGACCAAATTTACTTCCACACGTTAGATCGAGATGGATGATTTCAAATTTATGACCAAGACATAAGTTCGTTGAATATTAAAGAGTGACAAATTCAACACGAGCCTGCATGACTCCTTATCTTCTTCTTCTTTAATTTCCTTTGCTTTTTAATTCATCCATTTTTCCCGTCTCTTTACCGCACGTTCAAAAAACATTTTCTGCTCGTGAATGTGCTTTTGTTCCACTCTCTCCCCTTTTGCGTGTTATTGTTCTATCTCGCTCTCTGAGAGTGCAAACCTTGAAAGGGAGCACGAAGCCTCGTGGCTCCAGTGAAAACGTGATTTAATCTGGAGATCACTACCTCTGAGAAGAAGGGATGTATTGGAAGTAATGAAACACGTGTTGTATGAAGAGGGGCATACAATCAACAAATCATCAACTCGTTGGAAATAATTGAGCATTGATTATTCTATGAATTACAGCATCATTAAATGTTAAAACAAACCACTTAACGACTCATCATTAACATATTATCCTTGCTTCTCCGCGCAAGGAACATCTGAGACTAGTACCTAAGTTCCCTCCTATTTAAATATGGAATATTTATACGAAACGAGTGATTTATTGACACACGCTGATGGATTGCAGTAACTTCAGGTAACCCAGAGGATGGGACAGACGTAATCAATAAAAACTAATATTTTTTGGATTTGGATCATGGTCCCTTTTTTCTCATACCATCTCTCTCGTATGATTAAAAATTAAAAGATTAAAATACAGTCTCTTATAAAATTATTATTTTTATATTTTAAGATATTATGCAATTAAAAACTGTTATATCAAATTTTTATAGTTTATTTTTTATTTTTAATATAATATTATAATATACTTTCATAAGATAAAAAATCTTAACCATTTAATATTTATAAAAAATTATTAAAATTTAATATTTATAGCTTACTATAGTAGAATATATTAAAATAGAAAAATGACGGTTTTATAGAAGATTATATTTGAACTATTTATTTTTTAATCTTATAGTGAGGATGTGATGATGAAAGAAAATAAGAAAAAGTGATGATGAGATTATCCCTGTTTCCATATTTTTCGCATATAGAGAGTAAAACCCATATTCTTCCCTTTTTTCCCCAACAAAAATCATATCCTTCCAAATTAAATTAAATGATATAAAAGCTAACAAGAAACGAACCCATCAGTTCTTAGTTACTTTTTATGAACCCATGACTTCTTACACCAGATGCGATAACCCATGCCACTAATGCTACCAGGTGGATTATAATCATTGATATTTATTATGTTTTTTAAGTCCGTATTATAACCATGTTTTTTCAAGTCGGTATTGATATTAAATAGTTCTAAATACAATATTGTCATATCCAATGATATTGGAATGAAGACTTGATCGAAGTCAACCTGCGTGTGTTTAGTAGCCGCCCCAAGTTGGAAACTTTTGTGGATGTCATGCAATGCGCCGCCGCGCCCTCTGAAAAATTCATGGCATCACAGGATTTAATTTATGCCTTTTTCGTATTTTTTATACACAATCTTATCCATGCATTTGATTTTATGAAGAGGATCCATCATTAGGCAAGGATAAGAGTTTGTAATACGATTCTAACGGAATATTCTGTCTTTATTCATTCTTGTTGATCAAATATACTATAATCCTTTTTCTTGTTTCTAGACGCATAGAAAATAATAATATTTAAAATATTATCATATATTAAATATAAATATTTTTTTACATAAAAAAATGGAGGACGATCCTTTTGTTGCGTGAGGCTATACACTCGCCGCTGTAGTTTTGTTATTTCGGGCCAAAATAATGATCCCAATTTAAGGTTGCAATATACGAGTACTTAATAGGGGGCGCTACCTTGTTTAAATTAGGGTGAAGAGCGAAGGTGGATCTTTTCTCGTACATCGATCAATACAAAACTAACTTATCAAGTTTAAAGTCAATTTACTGATAAGCAGAAGACGAGGAAGAAGAAGAAGATCATTTTCTCGCTCCATGACTTTTTCAATTTGATAAAATGTGCTTATGGCTACACTTGAAGCTGCTGGTTAAGCTGGACATGGTCTCAATTGAACCAACACAGCTAGCATAGCTCACCCTAATTTTTCTCCTTAAAATATACTTTATACGTCACGTCTTATTATTTATTTTTTTTTTAATTAAACTTTGTGGGATATATTTTTCCTGGAAAAAATAATGCTTTATTTGGTCATCAAAGTGATTGATGAGTAGCAATAGTTGGTGCTACCATTTGACTCCTTCTATCTTCCCTTTTTCTAGTTATTTGTTGCCTATAACGAACTCGTGGCTTGATGGTGAAAGTGTTTTATCTTCTCTTCTCAGACCAAGAGTTCCAATCAGGCAATTTTATGATAAAATAATAATACTCTTGGTGGAAAAAGCTATGATCGAGCTTTTGAATTGATCAAGTTCTTGTAAATAAAAAAGAAAGAAAGTCTTTGGAACAACTACATTCAATTAGATTTAACAATGTTTAAATCCAATCTGATTGAATATATACCTATATAAGAAAATATTTTTTGTGATGGGATGGTACAGTAACCTTCCTATTTTAATTTGCCTTCTTACCCATTTGACTCCCATTTTTTTATTCATACCATCAATTATCGATTTTACTATGATTTTATCTTTATCCACAACTCATAATTAAATCCACATGTTTTTTGTTTGTTTTATTTTGTGGCCAAACCCAAACGTTTACTTCTTTATTTTCCGCAATATATTGTAAAGCTCCACCAATGGCAAGTCCAGATTATCAACCTAGCGGAATAAGGCATTGCTAGATTTTTTTTTTAGATCTCAAATTTAATTTTTATATAATATATCTATATTAGAAAGGACAACTATAAATTCTGAAACTAAGATATCTGATAAGATACTACCATGAACTTGAACAAGGTTTCTGTTTTTTTTAGTTATAAAAATTTTTAGAAACGGGTTGGGCTCACCTACGATCTAAGGAAAGGGTAAAATTTTTCTTTCTCCTAAGCGATACCAATGTTAAGCAAGATGAGTCATCTATTACCTTTAGATATATAAATCTAAATACCTAAGAGTTATAACACCTTTTTAAATACCGTGACTAGAACTACGCTAAAATAATAATCCCAAATGATCAAATACGTCCCAGATCCAACACAGTTTCAATCTCAATCAAAGAAAAGCAACATAAAATATCGAACATACCGAGTATCAGATTTACTGAAAGCCCAAAAACTATGCAACGGGAAGAAAAAGACGTCACTCACTAGACAAGGGAAACCCTGGTTAGTTGCGTCGGGTCGGGCCCTATTTCTATACCCGCTCTCAATTTGCCCGAAGCTCCCCTATAAATATTTACTAAACCTTTTTTATCCGTCACCCCCTTTTCTCCACGTAGTAATCTATTGGCTCTCTCCTCTCTCTTCTCTCCTTAGTGCCCAGTAAAACTAGCTTCCTACTCCACAGAAGCTATTTTACTCTCTCTCTCTCTCTTAATATTTCCCATGGCGGCCACAGTCGGAACCCGTCAATATGCTGCCCCTTTAAACGGGGTCGCTAGTTCCTTCAACTTCTCCCTTGATTTTAACTTGCCACCCAATCCCAAGAGACCCGAACCGGCGTCAACGGACTTGGATTCCTCCAGCGAAGATGAAAACGACGCTATACAAAAGGCTAACTCCGAAGCAGAGAGCTGGATCGAAAGCAATGCTTCACTTCTCCGTGTACCGGGAAAAAACTACATCAACTGGGAACCACCCATCACCCCCCTCACGCATCACAGCTTCATCACCCCGCTTCCCCTCCACTTTGTCCGTAATCATGGCCCCGTCCCTAATACCCGCTGGGATGACTGGACCGTCGAGGTTTGTGGCCTCGTCAAACGCCCCACAAAATTCACCATGGACCAACTCCTCAACGAATTCCCCAGCCGCGAGTTTCCGGTCACGCTGGTTTGTGCCGGAAACAGAAGGACAGAACAAACCATGGTGAAACAGAGTATCGGTTTTAACTGGCATTTTGGTGCAGCTTCCACTTCAGTCTGGCGTGGGGTGCCGTTGAGGTACTTGCTCAAGAGGTGTGGGATCTATAACCGCACCCAAGGGGCTTTATATGTGTGCTTTGAAGGAGATGATGATCTGCCAGGTGGTGGTGGGTGCAACTACGGGACGAGCATCAAGAGAGGGATTGCAATGGATCCAACCCGCGACGTCATCCTCGCTTATATGCAAAACGGAGAGCGCTTGGCTCCGGAATTTGGCTTCCCAGTGAGGATGATCATACCGGGTTTCATCGCGGGCCGCATGGTCAAGTGGCTTAAGCGTATCATTGTAACTCCACATGAATCGCAAAACCACTACCATTACAAGGACAACAAAGTTTTTCCCTCTTACGTGGATACCCAGCTTGCCAACGCTGAAGGTAACGACCCCCTTGGCACCTGTGCTTGTTTGCCTTGTCAATTCAAATTCTTGTGGAGTCGCCACTCATTATTCATGTGTTTAAATGATCTCATTTGCTAATGCCAACTGCCAAGTTTCTAAGTATATTTGAATGTGTACGTGAAGGTTGGTGGTACAAGCCTGAGTATGTTATCAACGACCTCAATGTAAACTCTGTGATAACCACGCCGTGTCACGGGGAGATCTTGCCCATAAACTCCTCGACTACTCAAAGGCCGTATGTGTTGAGAGGCTTCGCATATTCCGGTTAGAATTTGTTTGTTATTTTTTTTTGGCAAGAAACAGTGAGAAAAAGAAGAAGAAGAAGAGGGACTTGCTTAAAGATATCCGTGTTGTTCAATGCAGGGGGCGGGAGAAAAGTGACACGTGTGGAGGTGACAATGGACGGCGGGGAAACATGGTCGCTGGCCACGTTGGAACACACGGAGAAGCCGAACAAGTACGACAAATATTGGTGCTGGTGTTTCTGGTCATTGGAGGGGGAGGTGCTGGACCTTTTAGGAGCCAAAGAAATCGCTGTACGGGCATGGGACGAGGCCCTCAACACCCAACCCGAGAAGCTAATTTGGAATGTCAAGGTATCCACTTTAACTGATCAGTAAATACAAATTAATGTTAATGGCTGTAAATCCACCAGTTTAGTACTATGGTCAATATTCCGAGCGATTTATAACCAATTTATATCTCTTATTCAGTTGCCTATTTTATTTAAATATCAACGCTTTTTGGGTTTTGGTGATTAAGGGTATGATGACCAACTGCTGGTTCAGAGTGAAAACCAAGGTGTGCATACCCCCTAAAGGGGGGACTGGAATTATGTTTGAGCACCCGACCTTACAGACGAACCCTTCTGGCAAGTTGATGAAGGAAAGCCACTCTGAGAAAACATGGGAGTCCAACCAGAGCCTCAGGAAGAGTGTCTCAAGGCCCTTCATGAACAACGGCACCTCCAACATGTACCCCATCTCCGAAGTCAAGAAGCACACCTCCCCCGATTCTGCTTGGATCATCGTTCACGGCTACGTCTATGATTGTACCCGCTTCCTCAAAGATCACCCTGGCGGCCCCGAAACCATCCTCATCAACGCCGGCACCGACTGCACCGAAGAGTTCGATGCCTTCCATTCTGGCGAAGCAAAGAATATGCTCGAGGATTACAGAATAGGCGAGCTCTTGATTACCGGTTACGCCTCCCCAGACTCATCGCCCAACCCCTCCGTTCAGGACAATGTCAACATCGGCGAGTTAACGACAATCAAGGAAGACCCGCCTTTACGCAGCGTGGCCCTCAACCCACGTGAGAAAATACCATGCAAGCTCGTGTCTAAAATTTCCATCTCACATGACACTAGACTCTTCCGTTTTGCCCTGCCCTCCGACGACCAAATCATGGGCCTGCCGGTGGGGAAGCACATATTCCTATGTGCAACCATTGAGGATAAGCTGTGCATGCGAGCTTACACTCCAACCAGCAGCGTCCATGAAATAGGGTATTTCAATCTAGTGGTCAAGATTTACTTTAAAGGGGTCCACCCAAAGTTCCCCAACGGAGGGCTCATGTCTCAACACTTGGACTCACTTCCTATAGGCTCTGTTGTGGAAGTGAAGGGTCCACTGGGCCACTTTGAGTACACAGGAAGAGGTCAGTTTTTGGTTCATGGGAAGCCCAAGTTTGCCAAGAGGCTAGCCATGTTGGCCGGTGGCACGGGGATCGCGCCCATTTATCAAGTGGCGCAAGCCATTCTGAAGGACCCCGAGGACCGAACCGAGATGCACGTTGTGTATGCAAACCGAACGGAGGATGATATATTGTTGAGAGAAGAGCTGGATGAGTGGGCTAAGAAAGATGAACGGTTCAAGGTGTGGTACGTCTTGCAAGAGAGCAAGAGGGAAGGGTGGGAATATAGTGTGGGTTTCATCACAGAAGATATCCTGAGGGAGCATGCCCCCGAGGCATCGGAAGAGACCCTGGCATTGGCCTGTGGGCCACCACCCATGATTCAGTTTGCTGTTCGGCCTAATTTGGAGAAAATGGGGTATGACATCGACAACGATTTGCTTGTGTTTTAGGGAGGAACCATGCCCGGAGGAGTAAGGTGTATTGTTGTATGTGTGTAATACTGTTGCTATTTTTACTGTATATGTGCAGCCGATTTAGAAGATGGGGTGAGATATCAGCAAAAATTTGCTCGTTCTTTCCAGTGGGCCAGAGCCCAGTCCAAAGTGGATTATGGAGCTAGAAAGTAGCGAAGCCCAGAGATCCTTGAGGGCTCAACAAAAATAAGAGAGGTCGCAAACCACAGGATCCTGACGCCTGCACTGACTCGTCGCCCAACCCATCCGTGCACGGAAATGCCAACACCAGTCACTCAACCCCAATCAAAGAGGTCAATCAATTAGACAGCGTGGCCCTTATCCCACATGGAGAAAATGGGGTATGACATCCAAGATTACTTGCTTGTACGTTTTAGAGAGGAACCATGGACGGAGGGAGTAAGGTGTACTGTTGTATATGCGTGTAGTTGTAACGAATAAGGGTTCTATTTTTGTTGTGTATCTGTGGGATTGTTGTGCAGCCCATTTCTTGAAAAAGGGTTGTAACAGCAACAACAATTTGATACTTGTGTTGAAGATAGGAGCCATGGAAGGAGGAGTACTAGGGTGACATATTGTATATGTGTGTGACTTCTGTCTAATAATATTGTCTGTCTCATATTCTTAATATTTTTATTCAAAAAAGAACAAAATTTCAATAGCAAACGTAAATGGTATAGTAGCCGCTGGAAAGAGCCCTTCAATTCCTGATTTATATTAGTCTGGAGCCGTTATTGTATCTAAAAGATTACTTGCCCTAGATACCTGAGGAAAAGAAAGGAAAAGAAAAGGGATCGAAGGACCCAATTTTAAGGATGTGCTAACTTGAAACAAACCAAGCTAGGTAAAAGGAAAAGGTAAAGGAAGACGTTGCCGTCATTGCTGTGAGTTTCTTTGGAAATCTGGGCTTTATAGAGGAAAGACTATTGTGAGGCCTGAAATGAGGTGGCCGAGACCCTAATGAATATGAAAATAGCAAGGCCCATCGGAAGAGGATCATAGAAGTTGCAGGGCGACTCTGTAAGTACATTCGCCGTCATAGTCCATAGAACAGACACATTCCCTAACATGCATCAGTCAGTCACTTAATCCTTTTCTGGTATTAACACTGAAATCTAATTTTCCCTGTCACTATTGCTCCAGTAATCATTTCAATTACCATTTTGTCAAAGTATGATATTTTCATTTTGAAGCTCGAAAGGTGTAAGGTTGACGTATTGGATCACATGGGCATATTGCCAGATTGAAAGCCAGTAATCAAAAGTCAACATTTCAAGACACAACATTGGCCACTTGCCAAAGTATATATTTTCCTCGCCCTTTTCCAAATCCATCCCCCCTGCTTGCAATTATATATCGTCTTAAGGTTTGGATGAAAAGAATATAAAACACTTTCACCGAAAAAGAATATAAAACACAGGATAGACGGATAGAGTGATTCTTTTTAATTTAAAATATCAATTTGAGATCGCTTTCCCTCTCTTTTGTTCTTTTGATAATCCATTTTCTTTAGGATATATGTCTCTACGTACCCCAATCTAATATCTCATAGATTATTAAAACGTACGGTGGGGACAATACAAGTACAGTCCTGGGAGATTAAAGAAGGGATTAGCGGCATAATATCATTTAGTCGGGTTAGTTTGACGAGTAACAAGTTGCTCAAAGCGACACAATGCTAGAAAATGAGGACATTTGCTCAACTGGCCAATTAACTAGCTATTTTGATGGGTACGCTGCTAGAGGGGGTGATTTTATTAAACTATAAAACTTGTGAATTGCAGCAGATAAATTTATAGATAACAAGATAGCTACAGCTTGCTTTCCACCGGTGATTTTTGTCTCTGTGCTCTTGTTCTTCCTCGAAAGGGCCTCTAGCTAGTAAACTATCACTGTCGGATCAATTATGAAACCAGCGATGCTTTTGCATATGTCTCAGAACTTTTTGTTAAGGTTCTGAAATTCAATCTTTTTTGATTTGGCAAATAAAGGAACCATTGGTCTGTTTGCTGCCAGCAGATCCTCATATCTGGACACGAATTCACATCAGGCACGCTTAGGGGTGAATACGCGGGTATTGAATGGATCCAATGATGAAAGGGGGGGGGGGACTCTCCAAATCTAAGTTCTATTTGTATTGGTAGAAATTATTGGTATGGTCTACGCAGCACCAGTTCTGTATTTGTGATATCCAACAATAAAAATTATTCTATATGTATATGTGTGGATGATCTTTATTTGGTTGCTAGTAGCCCGTAAACGTGGTGTGGAAATTAATTAGGTGGGATGTAAAATCCATTCAATTATGAGCATATGTTGAAGGAACGTTATCCGCGGAGTAAGATGGCACAAAGTGCCACCCAATAGATGAGAAGGCAGAAATCAAGATGTACCGGCCATGAGGATGAGAGACGGAGAAAATATCAAAGGGGTACGGCTCCTGTGGCGTCACATCTAAGGGACACGGAGGGAAGAGTGAGGAGTTAAATTAAAAGTAGGAGCAGATATTAAAGAAGGAGGAAAAGGAATAATATTTAAGAGGTCCAAATTGTGAGGAGGAGCTCTTTACGTTGTGTCGTGTAGTTAGGGGAAGAGGGATATATAAATAATATACAGCTGGTTAAAGCGGGAGAAGTGCTTGGTAGCGCTTAATTATTTAATTCACATAATCTGCAGAGGGGGAAATTATATGTGGCAGAGAAAAAGCAGAGAGTGGGGAGGGGGAGAGAGAGGGACTGGGGGAGGCATAACTACGGCACACAGCAGGCTGCCTCTAAGGGGCTTCCAAGGGACAGGCTGCGTCCTGTGTTCCACGGCCAAGTAGCCGCCCCCAGTTGCAGACTTTGCTTTGGTGACCCCTTCATGCACTGCCAAACTCCTCTTTGACAAAATCACGCCTTCTCTAGTACTCGCCCTTTTTCTCTCCCAACCATTTTAATCCTTGAGCACATTCATTTGATTGAATAGTTTTCCATACAAGTGGTTAATTGGGTATTTTAGGAAAAAAATAATACATATTTTATAAATGACTAATTCTATTAATTTATATAGATTAATTATTAAACTCATACATTTAAGATCATGAGGTAGTATGTTTTAATATGGACCATGCCTATGACGTGGCACTTCAAATATTTTCAAAATGAATATTACGCACAAATGATAAATTTAAAATATTTATATATCATAAGAAAGATTAAATAAATTGAAAGGAGTAAACAATAATTTTTGAGACGTGAGTGGAGGAATTTCAGCCCCACAACAAGAGGGTAGAGAGGGAAAATGGTGGGTTAATATATTAGGGGGGCAAAGGCATGGAGGGAGGTGGTACGTGAAGGAGAGCCCCATGTATTGACAAGAGGTTGGCCATTGGGGATTCCCATGCGCCACTTCACAGAATACCACAGGAAATTTGGCCCTCTACCCTCCCGATGCTCCCAAGGAATCTTTTACTATTTGACCCTCCCCGTTTATTTATTTTTGTTTTTTGTGTTCCCCATCAACATCCCATTCGCCACGACCGTTTCATTTATACCCCCTCCCGATTTTTATTTCCCCTTTGGCCCCCTCCTTTCCCATTTGACTCCCATTTTTTTATTCCTTTCCCAGATCTAACCATCTTCATCTTCCTTGCACCTTCCCCGAACCCTCCCTTTTACTCTTTTTTATTTTTTTCCTGAATTATATTATGAAAAGCGCGCCATCCCAAATATCCGGCCAGGCACGCGGAATTCCACAGCTGGTATCCCCACCTTTCCCATTCACGGGGAGTAATTAATTAGGGCTTTTTAGTTCCGTCAAGCCATCGACCATTATATTGTAAGAATTTTATCCATCTCCCTCACGATTTCCTAACGCACATTGCATTCCAAACCAAGCACCCCAAAAATATCAATTGCAGCCTCGGATTGTTTTGAGATATTTTTTGTTCGCCTTCTTGTCCATTTCCTTCTACCCGTCCTCGAATGTAGTACGATCCTTTTTGTTGCTTGTGGATATATGGTTATGGTGTCGCACAGCGGAGGTTTTATTATTTTGGGCTAAAATTTGAGAATGAAGACGGATATTTTCTCTTTCATATTGACCGCCACATTGTTCTGAACAAAGACGGATATTTTGTCATGCTTGGAACGATACTAAATGACTAATCCGCCCAAAAGAAAAAAGAAGATAAAAATGCCGTACGTGCTCTAGCGATGACTTTTCAATTTGATAAATTGTGCGCATAACTACACTCCTCAGTTCAAACGGGATAGGTTGAACTTGGTTTGGTTTGAACCAGCGCAACATAATTTGTCCGCTTAAATTAGACTTTTATACGTTACATTTCACTTATTATAGTTTCCTTTTGTGTATCTCTTGTTAAATTGAATAGATAGCGTGCCACTCAACACATTAACAAATCACACCTATTAATTTTTTTATTAATACGAAAACGCATATTGCCGCGGCCAATAATCGAAGTAAAAAGAAAAACTATAGGGTATAACCAAACAAATTAACTCACAAAGTAAACCTATCCTATATTCCACCTAATAGACCAGGAAATTAAACACTACCATTTCGTGTCATAAGCTAACTTCCCTTCTCCGTAAGCAAAGCATCCCAAAGAATCTGAGCTTCCCTCGGCATTCCTGCCTATGATCCGGGCTAGAGGGGACCCTCACCTAATAGTTAGAACCCACGTCAAATAATGTATGTACAATATTAAGGTGACTCTTGGTAAGATCAACTTCAAGCTTTTATATATTTAGGTTTTAACTACTAAGTAGACCCGGGATTTTGATTTATGGTTGTCTAAAATTGTCCGAGTGGCTTTGAATGACAGCAAATTCCCCTCCCCTGCCAATCAATACATGCATGTACTTCCCGTCACGAGGTGAACTTAGTCCTATGGTATCGCCAATTACATTGAAAATATAATCCGCCATTGACGAGGATGCCTCCGATCCAATCACGTACACATGATCAGATCCAAATATATAATTGAAGTTTGGACGAGTTTCCCAATATGTTTTTAATTTTCAACTGTACATGACACTGTAGTAACATCATTAACACAGTTTGCTACCCATCTCTATTCATACAATTTTTTCCTCAGAGCCTTTCTTTTCAACGTTAAAATTCTCATGCCTCAAAATAGCCACGTCTGATCCAAGCAACGAGACACTTTTTTAAAAAAAAAAAAATTGTTCTTCTAAATTGTGCATTTTCATCCTTGTGAGCCACAGGTAACTTTGCATTGCACCTCCCCCACCCACTCTCTCTCTCTCTACTCTTTTTTTGTCTTTGTCCCGAGTCTCTCTCTTAACTCGGGCAAAGGAAGAAGAGATATCATTCACTAAATAATAGTAGAATCCCTGGATCGTTGCGTGGGGTCGGGTCCTCTTCTTCACCCGATCCTAGTCCTCAGCTTCGTCACGTCTTTCTCTCTCTCTTCGCCCGCGATTCCTCTATAAATACACAGTACCGCCCTTTTTGCTCCATCACTCCATTTTCTCTGCAAAGTCATCTATCGGCACTCTCCTCTCTCTCATGTGGTGGGCACAGTAAAGCTCCTCTCCTCAACACCACGCAAAGCTCTCTTACTTTCTCTCTCTGTCAATATTTTCCATGGCGGCTTCCATCGACAACCGTCAATACGCCGGCCCTTTAAACGCCGTCGCTCGTTCCTTCAACGTCTCCCCTCACTTCAACTTCCCTCCCAATCCCAAGAGATTCGAACCCTTGCAAAAGGACTTGGATTCCTCCAGCGAAGATGAGAACGAAGCCGACGAGCTGGAAGACCTAATACTAAAGGCTAACTCCGAAGTGGAGGCGTCCATATTTGATCCCCGCGATGACGGGACCGCCGACTGCTGGATCGAACGCAACGCTTCCATGGTCCGCCTCACAGGGAAACATCCCTTCAACTCGGAGCCATCCCTCACCCGCCTCATGCACCACGGCTTCATCACCCCCGTCCCGCTCCACTACGTCCGCAACCACGGCGCCGTCCCTCACGCTAGCTGGGATGACTGGACCATTGAGGTTTGTGGCCTCGTGAAACGCCCCGCCAAATTCACCTTGGAACAACTGGTCAACGAGTACCCCAGCCGGGAGTTCCCGGTGACGTTGGTGTGTGCCGGAAATAGAAGGAAAGAACAAAACATGGTGAAACAGAGCATCGGTTTTAACTGGGGAGCGGCTGGGATTTCCACTTAGGTCTGGAAAGGGGTGCCGTTAAGGTACTTGCTCAAGAGGTGTGGGATCTATAGCCGGACCAAAGGAGCATTACACGTGTGCTTCGAGGGAGCCGAGGATCTGCCAGGTGGCGGTGGGTCCAAGTACGGGACAAGTATCAAGAGAGAGTTTGCAATGGATCCAGCCCGCGACATCATCATCGCTTATATGCAAAACGGAGAACAGTTGGCTCCGGATCACGGCTTTCCGGTGAGGATGATCATACCGGGTTTCATTGGTGGCCGCATGGTCAAGTGGCTCAAGCGAATCATTGTAACACCACAAGAATCGAACAACCACTACCATTACAAGGACAACAGAGTACTTCCCTCCCACGTGGATGCCGAGCTCGCCAACGCTGAAGGTAATGCGCTCTGACATGTACTTGTTTTCCTTGCCAAGAGGTTTTCTTGAGGAGCCCAGCTTCATTGGTTTATATTTGAATGAGTGCAGCTTGGTGGTACAAGCCAGAGTATATAATCAACGAGCTCAACATAAACTCTGTGATAACCACGCCGTGTCACGAGGAGATCTTGCCCATCAACTCCTGGACTACTCAGAGGGCGTATGTGTTGAGAGGCTATTCGTATTCTGGTTAGTATTTTTTTTTTTCCTCATTGCTGTAATTCTGATTCTCCCCCGGACCCCCCACAAAGGTGTGATAAAGATAACCATGGGGTACTGTGCAGGGGGCGGGAGAAAGGTGACACGTGTGGAGGTGACATTGAACGGCGGGGAAACGTGGTTAGTGGCCACGTTGGACCACCCAGAGAAGCCGAACAAGTACGGCAAATACTGGTGCTGGTGTTTCTGGTCGCTGGAGGTAGAAGTGTTGGACATGTTGGGAGCCAAGGAAATAGCGGTTCGAGCATGGGACGAGGCCCTCAACACCCAACCAGAGAAGCTCATCTGGAATGTCATGGTACGTGCTTACTCATTGATTCCCTTGTTTAATGCAAAATCTGTCCGATCATCAAGGAACCCAACGAATTTATCTCACTTAGCTTCTATTTGAACCCATTGTTAAAATAAACATCACCGCCCTCAAGTATTGGATCTCTTAACTGCCTCTTCGCAGTTGTTCAGATATTTTTGAGCGATTTTTGTTTATAAATAACCACAGATTTAAAAAGAAAATTGGGGGTGTGGCGGCGGTATCAGGGGACATTTTTAACACCTTTGCTGTAATATCACCTATCACTTTCAAGAGCTTATCGCGTATGATTATTCACAAATGACGGCATTAAATAAAAGTTGAAATTGTGCACTTTAATTGAATGAATATTTATTAATACCAATGGTTGTAAATCTACATCAGTACTATGGTCAATGTTCTGAGTGATTATAGTATCTTGGTAAATATTATTCAATTAACTAATTTTTATGTTTTAGCCGTCTATTTTAATTTATTTAAAACTGAGTGCTTTGGGCTTTGGTGGGGCAGGGCATGATGAACAATTGCTGGTTCAAAATAAAAACCAATGTGTGCAGGCCCCACAAAGGGGAGATTGGAATTGTGTTTGAGCATCCTACCTTACCAGGGAATCAATCTGGTGGGTGGATGACCAAGGAAAGACACCTTGAGCAGATCTCTGAGTCCAACCAGAGCCTCAAGAAGAGTGTCTCAACGCCCTTCATGAACACGGCCACAGATATGTACTCCATCTCTGAAGTCAAAAAGCACACCTGCCCTGACTCTGCTTGGATTATCGTTCACGGCCATGTCTATGATTGCACTCGCTTCCTCAAAGATCACCCAGGCGGCACCGACAGCATCCTCATCAACGCCGGCACCGACTGCACCGAAGAGTTCGAAGCCATCCATTCCGACAAAGCAAAGAAAATGCTCGAGGACTACAGGATAGGTGAGCTCATGACTACCGGTTACACCTCCACTGACTCGTCGCCCAACAACTCCCTGCACGGCAATGGCGATGCCAGCCACTTAACCCCGATCAAGGAAGCCCTTCCATTACACAGCATGGCCCTCAACCCACGTGAGAAAATCCGGTGCAAGCTCGTGTCCAAAACATCCATCTCTCAGGACGTGAGACTTTTCCGTTT
Organism: Leucaena leucocephala; assembly: GCA_037074615.1. Lineage (NCBI taxonomy): Eukaryota > Viridiplantae > Streptophyta > Magnoliopsida > Fabales > Fabaceae > Leucaena > Leucaena leucocephala. The sequence goes on along the minus strand of CM073540.1, from coordinate 1,881,260 downwards.
TGCGCTGCCCTCCGACGACCAAATCATGGGTCTGCCAGTAGGAAAGCACATATTCCTATGTGCTATCATTGAGGATAAGCTATGCATGCGAGCTTACACCCCAACCAGCAGCGTCGATGAAGTGGGGTATTTTGATCTGGTGGTTAAGATTTACTTCAGAGGGGTCCACCCCAAGTTCCCCAACGGTGGGCTCATGTCTCAGCACTTGGACTCGCTTCCTATCGGCTCTGTTGTGGAAGTGAAGGGTCCACTAGGCCACATTGAGTACACAGGAAGAGGTCAGTTTTTGGTTCATGGGAAGGCCAAGTTTGCCAAGAGGCTAGCCATGTTGGCCGGTGGGACCGGGATCACGCCCATTTATCAGGTGGCGCAAGCCATTCTGAAGGACCCCGAGGACCGAACCGAGATGCACGTTGTGTACGCGAACCGGACGGAGGATGATATTCTGCTGAGAGAAGAGCTGGATGAGTGGGCTAAGAAGGATGAGCGGTTCAAGGTCTGGTACGTGGTGCAAGAAAGCAGGAGGGAAGGGTGGGAATATAGTGTAGGTTTCATCACAGAGGATATCCTAAGGGAGCATGGCCCCGAGGCATCCGACGACACGCTGGCATTGGTCTGTGGGCCACCACCGATGATTCAGTTTGCTGTTCAGCCCAATTTGGAGAAAATGGGGTATGACATCAAGAACAACTTGCTTGTGTTTTAGATATCAAGGACCCACGACGTCGTAGGGTGTATTGTGTATATGTGTGTAATTGCATCGAATAATGTTATTATTTTTGTCCTAGATTTTTTTTTTTCATTTGAAAACAAATCTAGAAATAGTGGTATGTTCAAAACCTTTGGTGGTTTTGTTGTTCCCTTTTAGGTAAATATATATATATATATATATATATATATCATTCACTTGTTTATATGAGTGGAATGGCCAATTAGTTTTGGCCTGTTGGGTTCTAATAATTTATTTGGCAATGATTCATTTAAAATCTTGCGTACATTAGGCAAGCTTGCATTATTTAACTGTGCGACGACTGTGACACGTAATTAATGGAGGCGTTCAAATACCGTCGTGAGAGCTGGAAATTCCCAGTCCTCCCTCGTCCATGCCTTTTTGTTATGTTTTAATATGCCTGTTGCATCTTGGACGTGTAATTTGCTGCTCTATTAAGTATGTGATCCACAACAGCTGTTGACGGTCACCTAAATCGAAGTGGTTCAGATTTGATAGTTTATAAAAGTAGTATATAAATTAATGTTCTATACCATTTACATTTAATCTAAACTGTTAGCAATTACAATGAGATTGCAATTAAAAAGAATGCAGCAGTGGAGCCGGGGGATGAAACAAATTTGCACTTGGAGATGGGCATCACGTAGGAGGGAGATTTTTCGACAAAATGGAGGGAAATAGTTTCAAAAACTTCTGACCAACAAGGGCAATAATCCCGAAATATCACTTCCAGGACAGATAGTTTGAGAGTTTAATCTACCGTTAGGTCAGTTAATGTACTGGGGTTAAAGTCTTTCATGTGTCATTTGTCTCATGAGTCAGATTGTGAGTGTGTATGTGTGAACCATGTGCATCAATTCCATCCAGTGCAATACATCACTTCCTTCTCATATCTCTGCCATTTCCATATTATTTTGTATGAAATTAATTTAACACACATACATATCAATGATGAGTACGTCCTTTTTATTGAATGAAGATGAGTACGTTCTTCAATTTGATAAGTTAATTAATTAATTTGATATCGATCATACGATACACCATGTATTGCACAAATGTTTTTTACAATAAGTAAACTAGATATGAGAGGGGCGTGTGTCTGAAAATGTTCAAATGGTCTAATCTAATATGTGAAACAATGCGGATGGAAAAAGTATCGCTTTAACGATCTTATCATGACATTGAATGGAGAACATTGAGTTACTTAATTGTATGCGCGCGCGGGGGATGTTAGTGACATGTGTATACCAATGTTTCAAAAGTGTAGACGTGATCGTATTGAGGAGGGTTTCTCTCCTAGGTTTGCAGAGGCGGCGTCTTCATTCGAGTATCTCCACCGTGAGAGGATAGGTGATGGCGACTTGGGGTTTCTCTTGGTGCTTGTCTGGGGTTTCTTCTGGTGAGGGAAGGAAGGTGACCGGTGAAGATGAGATAGGGGTTTGGATATGGTTTTCCGATGGTATGAAACTGAGGATCTTGGACCGTGACGACAGATTTCGAGGGCCAGTGACCACGATCAGCGTGGGTCTCGACGATTTTCGACTTGGTTGCTTATTGATGGGTGAAATCAGGACTTTGAAGGAGATTGAGGAGTCGAAGAAGGTGGCTGAAGCTTCGATAAAGGCTCTGCATCCGACGCTTGGTGGGCCGATGTTTTGGAATAATATGAGTTTGGGTATGAGGGAAACTAGTTATATCGCTATTTTTCCTCTGTTTTCTGGTGGCTGGCAGACAGCCACCATGGTTCCATGAGGGCTCTTGGTAGGTACTACCAGGATTTGAGGGGTTTTATGGTAGCAGTTTAGATGTCTTCGTGCCCCCTGTTTGGTGTTAGTTTCGTGTCTTGTGTGTTTTTTAACTTCTTTTTAGGGGAACCTTGTTGGTTTTGTTCTTACCTTCTTTTGTAGGCTAGTTTTGTTTGTGTTGGATGTTGGCTTATTTCTACCATAATAACTATTTCTCTAGTTTTTGTTCCTAAATTCTAGATGTTTCTTCATCTTCGTTTCACAGGAGATATTGCCGGAGCTGCCTGTGCAGCATTTGGCATCAAAGAGGGTGGTGGGCTCAGGAGGCCATGTCTTTGGACAACTACCTTCTATTGTTTTTTCTTTGATCATGGTTGATTGAAAGCTAGCCCCCCTCACTTTCAATTTGCTTGATTTTGCTTTATTTCGGTCCTTTATGTCTTGTAGTTCTTTTCGTATTTGCTCGTTTTGTTAGATCTTTGCCTTGAGTGTCTATTCTTAATCTCGGTTCTAGTGCTTGTAATTTGATTTTCACTTAATGATATTCTCCCTTTCAATAATATTGAAAAAAACGACCTAATCATATTGGATATACATCACATGAAGAATTAATGGGCATTCCGTACTTGTAAATGTACATCCATCCACATATTCTTGTATCTTTAGTTGTTGCTTTAAATTTTTATAAAAACTATATAATTAATTTATAAATATTAAAAGAATTAGTTAAATATTTTTAATAAACTTATCTTAATTTTTTAAAATTACCATATTTAGTCATGCGTATTAGAATTATTATTTAATTTATAGACACCTTAATATATGTAATTAATATTTTATCAAAAAAAATTCTAAAATAGATTAGGATCTCGTATTTATGATCAAATTAAATTTTATATATAACTTTTATATTTAGGGTGAGAGAAGATAATAAAATAGAATCATGAGATGCTATAGTGTCTAATGAATATTTGTAGTTATGTGATACTCATCATTATTATTATTATTATTATTGATGATGATGATGACGACGACGACGATGCAGCTGCTGCGAAGAATAAAAGGCACATTTTAATTGTAAGGTAATATAGGCATTTTATTCATGCACGTAGTTTGTTCGAGCATTTGTTAGTAGTTAGCCGGTAAAAATATGAAGGCGGTGGATTTGAAAATTATCGAGGACGCCGGATCTACATGGTAGGCAATCGCGTGGATCGTGTGCGTTTGGATAAGAAACATCTAGCGTTATTAAAATGTTCTGAATTTCTGGTTGGTTTTTTTTTTGAGTGGGGGGGGGGGTTGTTAATTATAATTTAGATAACACTGTACTGGACGGGAGAAGAAATTAGGGAGGGGGCAGGCATGTAAGGGAACAGCGCGGTTATTGGACGCATATGCCTACATGTACTGCCAAAGGAAATAAACGGTTTGGATCATAACAATGGAGATATGTAAAGGATCATTATCAGTGTTTTGCATATATGACAGATCGAACCGGTCCGATTCAGAATATGGGATCCCAGGCAAAGCAAAAGCGACCAAAATTTTCAGCAGAGAGAGGATGAAGCTTCGTTGAAGGCGGAGGAAGTAGGGAGAGCAGGGGGAAATAGGAGGGAAAAAGATTTTTGGGTATATATTGAAAAGAGATGAAATTTATAATTACCTTTTTTATTGAGTGTTATTTTTAGTAGTTGATTATGTCACTTTTTCCTTTTCACTATCATGTCAATATGTGGCAAAATGTTATTTATTTTTTATATAAATAATTTATAACCAGTTGAAGCACAGTGCAGTTTTAATAAAGGGTGTAATTATAAAAAGATGGGTAGCCGTCATCTTTCTTTCTGCGCATCATACGATTAATAGAGTAAGTAGTGCATAAAGAAGAGCTTGACCTTAGGCATGACAGTGGGTCAAGGCAGCCCTTATTATTTCATGCTCGGAAAGGTCACCTTCCTCCCTTTGTCGTCATTATCTCTGCCCTCCCTTTGCCTCCTCACCATCCATATTATATTATATCCCCCTTCCCCCTCTTTCCTTCCAAAACCCAATACATACCCCCCCCCCCTCATTTACGTCGTTCCTCGTCTTTATCCATCAGCCTAATTCTTTCCATATTATCCCCCATATCGAAAAATAGTCTTTTCGATAGTAAAGATAAAATTATGTGCATATCACCCTCCTCAGACTTTATTCAATATGAGCCTTATGCTTCTTTTAAACTATCGATCGTCACCAATCCCTTCCTCTTCTTCTGTCTAAATTTAGCAACCGGGATTTTACATGCACGCTCTACTCCATGAGTCCATCATTTTTCCACGTGACCCCTTTTGATACGTTGCTCCGACCTTCACTGCCCCCGGGGTTGACTTCTCAAGGAGGAACGAATCCCCCGCAACAACTGAGCGTTCCTCTTTTGATTAAAACCAATGGAGGAGACGGCCACAAAAACTTATTTTGTTTACATATTACTTTTTTAAATTTGTCCGGCGACTTAGATGAGATGAGCCGGTTCGCTTAACCGGCCTGCATGATGAACCAGGTTTAAGTTTTCAATCCATGGTAATAACGTGAGTTAAATGAATTCTCCCGTTTAACTCACAACCCATTAAAAGTCAGCTCTTGTAGTTCACGTAACCCGTCTTGAGGGGTCTATTTATAAGTGTTTCCTAGCTTCATGTTGGGCCGTTATTAATTTACTAGCACACAAGTCGCACTAGAAATGCTCGCGTTAATTACGGGCAGGGTGGCCGCCTTAAGATAAATAGACGTTTAATAATGGATTCCACGCGCATTGGAAACGAACTCCCAGGATGTTGGGAGGAAACGGTCCATCAAATAGAGGGCAAGTTGATATTCCTTTACTTTTTTAGCTGTAAGGTACAGATAGGATTCATTTTAAAACGCCGCCGCCATCAAACAAATATCAGAATTTATTCATTATTTTATTTATTCTTGTTTTGGTGCAGTTGTTTCGAGTCCGTTCCTGCATGGTTCTACATATGCTTTCCATATGGGCATATGGTTTTTTTTTGTTGCCCACCCGGTTCACTGGAGTTTTGCCCCGACTACACCCGGATCCGACCCACGTCGCGCACCTGGCTATGGTGGGTGAGTCTCCCAACAGGAATTTTCTGCGTACGCCAAGGCTCGAACTCGAGACCTCGCTTAAGCGATACCGAGCCGCTTACCACTCGGACCAACCCCCGGTTGTTTATGGGCATATGGTTGTTTCCACTTTTCTCGTCTCTCTGTGCTTTTCCTGGGGTTAGCCTAGCCCCCCCATGGGTCCACTAAAACAAGCAAAAAGTGGGCTCAGCCCCACAACATAACAAGCTTAATTCATAGACTTCCTCCGTTGACATGGGTGACTTGTGGGCTTTTCTCGTGATTTATCTCCCAAGTGTTCGATCTATTTCTAATTCGGCAGATCTTGCCGGAAAAAGCATGCATATTTAATTTTTTTTTTGTTGCCTACCCGGTTCACCGGAGCTTTGCTCCGACTACATCCGGATCCGACCCGCGTCGCGCACCTGGCTATGGTGGGTGAGTCTCCCAACGGGGATTTTCTGCATTCGCCAAGGCTCGAACTCGATACCTCGCTTAAGCGATACCGAGCCGCTTACCACTCGGACTAACCCCCATTGGTCATGCATATTTAAAATTAATTGAACAGATAAAATTTCTGTGAATTGACCCAAAATCTATGCTTATTTAACTATTGAGTATGCACTACAAACTCCCCCATATATAAACAATGAAAATTCCTTGCAAGATACTTTTCGATGATAACAATATTAAAAAATAATTGAAGGATATTTTGAACAAAAGATTATACATTATTTAAATTTTAATATTATCGTGGTATTCGTACTCAAAAATCTGACCCTAGGATTAGAAATAAAAGGATTATGTCTAAAATGAGGCCCACCTCCCACGAAGAAGATGAGACAGAGTAGGGATTGTAGAGTAAACAAATAGAGAAACAGATGAACGGCCAATTGTCAAAACAAAAAAAAAAACTAGTGTGCAGTTGAAATCTTAAAGCGATGATTTATTTTACTCTTTTGAAAAAACACAAAAACTCAGGTAACAAACTTTTAAAACTAAGGGAGTAGAAAGTGATGATGACCGGATAAGTCATGTTGACACATTACGTTCTGTTTTTCTTTCTGACCTTTACACGCATTAAATCCTAATACAAAAGAAATATTGAGAATTGTAGCGCACTCTTCCCATAATTTATTGGAGGAATTTAAAATGATAATAAGTATGAGGGTCGATTCATGTAATCTAGTTTCTTTTTTTTTTTTATTATCCACCCGATTTACTGGAGTTTTGTCCTGATTATATCCAGATTCGACCCACGTCGCGCACTTGGCTATGGTGGGTAAGTCTCCAAATAATTTTTTTTTACATACGTCAAGGTTTAAATTCGAAATCTCATTTAAACGATATTGAGCCGTTTATTACTCGGATCAACCCGTTGATCGTGCTAGTTTCTTTTAATTGAGTACAGACGCATCCACTTCGGCTTTTGTCCTTGATCTTCCTGTACCCTGTTTTGATTGGAAAATTCCAAAATCTCTCGCTCAGTCCACAACTGTCGATATCCAACCAAATCATACGAACTATTGTAATCCTGCTTGAAACTGTATGGCCCTCGGCCCTCCGCTGTTTAGTTCAAGGCCCCCATATTTTGTTACACCAATCTCTTCTGGATAAGTTTCAATTCACTACCCATCCTTCAATTGGCAAATGTGTGAGATATGTGATTATTTTGAGCGTATTAGATCTTTAGGAAGTATTATTTTATTGTGATTCTAGTCACGGCACTTGAGGGGTATCATAACTCTTAAATGCCTAGATTTACGTTTAAGGGTAATAGACAGCTCGCCCTGTTCAATATTGATATCGCCTAGAAGAAAATAAGACTTCGTCCTACCTTTAGATTATAAGTAAACCTAACCTCTTTTCAAACAAAAATTTAAAAAAAAAACAATTCACTAGTTGAGAGTTGAGACTAGTAGCATGCATTTTGATTTGACCATTGTGAGATTATTATAATTAAAAATAGAGTAAAAGTATACTGAATTAATTTTAGAAATATAATTAATATCTTAAAATATTTAAAGGTATAATTAATACCTTAAATTAATTTTTGAAGTATAATTAATACCTTAAAATATTTAAATTATTGTAACTTTGCTAATTCTCTAATAAAAATATAAACTTTTATTTGATACACACCACATAAATTTTCTATTTCGTTTAAAATATCACATGTATAATATTATTTTAATAAATTATACTAAATAAATTATAAAATTTTTAAATCTTTATATATGAATTCTATACAATATTAATTTTAAAGCTTATTTAGTATTTTTTTTAAAATAATATGATACATATAACATTTTAAATGATACTATGTTAAAATAAAAAATTTATATGACATATATCATAAAAAAATTTATATTTTTTAATAAAAAATAAAATATTAATTTAAATATTTAATATGTTAGACAAACTTTTAAAATTAATTATATTATTAATTATATTTTTAAATATTTTAAGATACTAATTATTTATAAAGAAATAGTTTGGGTTAGTGATGAATTTTTACTCCTCAAAAAAAACAGAGATTGTTTGAATCGTTGACGTAATGCGATGACTGACCGATGCGACGTTTTAAAGAGGGAAGAGAAAGAGAGGGAGGAAGGAGCTGAACCAAAAATGCAGGGACAAGGGAAGGTGTTTGGGAATAGAAGATTTGCTAGACTTCAAAATTGAAAGAGTGCTTATAAGTAATTTACACATCATCTACCGAAAAAATTCTCAACACTTACATTTGAAATCGATTTCGCGTATTGTGGGAATGGAAGATTTGTTTCCTTTTGCCAATCTGACTGAGATGAGAAATCTGTCCATCCATTTAATGATATCCACAAGGTCTCCAGAAGATGGGAGATTGGCGCTCATCACAGCTCGCATTAAATGCTTGGATTTGGAACCAACATTCGCATTAAAGCCATTTGTTTTTATTAATTTTTCATTTCCTATCTAAAATAGTTGGACTTATTTAAATGAATGATTATGCCTATAGCTTTCAATAAATAAAGATAAAAATAGAATATTGAGTTACTTTTATATCGTTTTAATTATTTAATTGAAAACACTGTATGCAGGAATAGGGGGAGTATGGAGAAGGTTCGGCAAATAAAAGAAATTATATATATAGTCAAATATGTTTCTCTTCATTAACAAGTTCCTTTATTTTCTTTTTCTTTTTTTTTGTTCCTCTACGGCCAAATATGACGATGAGCTCCTTTGCAGCAGCAATGGAGTGGAGTCCATAGATATGGTTTTTAGACATTTACATAGAATAAAAATTTATAAATAATTACTACTGAGGATGTATGGGACAACAAGCCCCGTGAAAAACAAGTCTCTATTTAAAACATTATGTATGCATATATTAGATTTGAGAGGTATAAAAGCAGAACCCAGAAAAGGCGGGAGGATTATAAGCTAAAGGAGGCAACTACTTTTTCAAATGCATGAGAAGATCACGTAGACCTGTTTCATGAAAGAGAAGGCAAGACAAATATACGACAACCCATATGGATGGCCATTCATGGCTTGTTGGGGGTATATGAGTAGACACATCGCCGGAGTAGCAAATATTCAGAATGCTTCGGCTTTTTTTACGGTCTCAAGTCTCAACATCTCCACTTCGTCCCTTTGCTCATTCTCATGCCACAAGCAACAAACGCTGGTGCTAGGCCTCTTGCCTTCTAGCCTTTCGCCCCGTGCCCTGCTCCTCTGGTTTTTGAATCCGTTCACCACTGGGCGTTGACCCTTTTAACCTTCTTGTTTAAGCTTTCTTTGATCTTCCCCCGTGGAAAGCTGAAAACTTCTACCTGTCACTCTTCTGTTTCTTCTTTCATCTTTGCCACCCTCGCCCATCCTTTCTCTCCCTGCTGCCTTACTCTCCTTCCGTGACTTATTCTATTTTGGAGTCGGAATGATCAACTATTAGGCAGTCCATCGGTCCTTTTTTTTTTAAGGTGCATCCAGCGCGGTAAGATATTTTTCCTATATTTTTTTTTTTACAATTTTCCCTGTACTTTTTTTTTTCCCACCCAATTCACCGGAGTTTTGCCCCGTCTACATTCGGATCCGACCTGCGTCGCGCACCTGGCTATGGTGGGTGAGTCTCCCAACGGAAATTTTTTGTGTACGCTAAGGCTCAAACTCGATACCTCGCTTAAATGATACCTAGTCACCTACTACTCGAATTAACCCCCTATTTTCCCTATACTTTTAAAAACAGTGAAATTTTAGCATTGCCACGAACTCTCAAAAAGTCCATTAATGGAAAACTGGATTAGACGTTATGAAAAGGCTTGGATTGGATATTTCGGGGAATTTAACTGAAAAGGGCTTTACATTCCATAATAACCAATAAGGACTTGAAAACTGGAGGAGCCCAAGCAAAGGTTTAATTAATTGCCCAATGGCTAATACGGGCCCTTTCTCATATGATATTTTCAGGTGTAAACATTAATTGAAGCTAAGGGCCTGGGTTCCATTTCATGAAGCCCAGTGATGGAAGTGGGCACTTCCACGTCCCTATGAGGCCCACTTGCCTTAGAGCGGATTGTGATCCCTTTCATAACAACACGAGCGTGTTCGATCCCTATAAAATACTATTTTATTATAGTTTTAGTCACGATATTTGAGGAGATATCATAACTTTTAGATGTCTAGGTTTACGCTTGAGGGTAATAGACGACTTGCTCTGTTTGACATTATTATTGCTTAGGAATAAAGGAAACTTCACTTTACTTTTGGATCGTGAGTTAACCCAATTTTTTTTAAAATTTTATTAAAAAAAAAACACCAACGAGGTGGTTCTCTACTCAATCTCAAAACAACACTTTTATATTATAATTCACAACATCATCATCTCACGGCAAAGACTCATCTCTTCATTGGTATTAACGTGTGATTATGGGCATTACACGTATATAGCAAATGCTAGTAGCATATGATTATAGGGCCAAGTTTTCTAGAGAATAGCATCCTTTTTAAAAGACTCGACAATATGATTAGGCTTTTTCAGTTTTCAATTATTTGTTTCAGGGTTCCCTCAATAAGTTCGTAATTAATTATCAGAATGGACCATTTAGCTGGGGGAGAGTGTTCCCCCGATAGAAACCTCATGTTGGCTCCGTGATTTATCTCTCTGCTAACAAGGGAACAACGAACCTAATGGAACGTATTTCAACGTAGCTCGTTAAATGTCTCCAAATCACGTCACAGATTTTTGACCAATTAGTCTGAACTTGCGATGGAACGCAAGTTTTCTTCAAATCACTGTTCAGGATTTTCTGATTGGATACTATTATTTTGAACTCGAAGTGAATATGAGGCATACAAATGAGAAACAGCAGAACGATAGATCCATATGGGACCAGAGCATTGAATGGCAATAATTGATCGGAGATGAAGAAATAATCAGGAGAGGCTTAGATTTATCATCGAGACAATTAACTTCATCAGATGAAACAATGACTTGAACGTACATCTCATTTTTTCCCTCAAAAACATCATGCGACTGAAGAAATATCGCAACTAATTTTTTTATATACTACTCGATCTATTTATTTTTAAATAAATTTAAAAAATTAAATAAATTAATTAATTATAATTAAATTTAAAATTTTAAGATGAATTGATATTATATATTTTTTAATATATTAAAATCAGTTAATAAGAATTATATTAATTATAATTAATTAATTTAATTTTTTTAAATATATAAAAAATAAATAATTCTTATATTAAATAACGTGGTAATAGTATTAGGAGATGGTTTGGTACGGAGCAAATACGCACTGAAGAAACGGGATGCATGGAGATAAGTGGAGACATATAGGAGTACTAACTATAGTGTAGTAATATATATATATATATATATAGGAGGAGGAAAATGAAAAGAGATTTTTAGATATGAAAGATAGAAAAGTCATAAATGATGAAGTAGAAGCATGTCTCCCTCCAAACAAGCCTCATGTCGGCCATGGTTCCAACTTTTTCCCGACAAGTGGCGGCCATTCATTTAATCAACCCCTCCTTCCTTCTCTTTCGCCCCCAACACAGTGCCTCCAGCCCTAACCTCACCATGACGTCGACCCTCTTTCTCCTTTGACACTTCCATCGCTTTCTAACTTCAATATATAAACGAGTTTAACCACAGCTCTCCCTCCGCATTATCGGCCAATTAGCACTTGTTAATGTGAAATATCTGAATCTTAGGAAAGGAGATTTATAACACGGACGTATCTTGCTGACCAGGAGATCGAATCATTCCATCAACAGGAACGTACCCCAGCGATGGAGAGGGGTTGCTTTCTAGGCATTATTAATTAGTTGGTGGTTGCACTTAAAACTCTTATCAGTATTTTCTTGGTTTGTGTGGATTGTCTCAGTTGTCGAGTGCGGATTATGATTTCGGCGTGCTAGGTGTGATTGCATTTATTCATTGGCTTAAAGTACCCCTCCATCCATCCTTATCATCATTTCCTCCCTACGCTTAACCCATTCTTTTATTTTTCCTCATGTAGCCCACTTGATCCTTGTGTTAATTATCTTCTGCGAAGCAGTACTTTCGTAAATAACAATATTACATTGCATTGGTGTGGCTGGATGTTTTCTTGAATTATAACACTGGAAGAATTCATCCGGCACATATATAGAGGATAAGTCCCAAAGGAGATACAATAAATACATGAGAATTCAACGTACTGTACTCCCTCATCACTCGAAAACACACAATAAAATATGTGTGATGCTCTTGTGATCTCATGAAGTTGCTATGGACCATTATCTATATGACCCAAAAACAAGAGGGACAACTCCTATCTATATATACAAAAATGAAAGGTGGGGAGTTCTTAAACAATCATATGTATGAGTACATGAATCCATTAGGCATCGACAAGTCTACATTGAGAGTGGGGATGACAATGTGTTTACGGGACCAAACAGGATTGTGTGGTTTTTGTTGATGACAAGCAAATCCACTCACATGTGCTTTGAGATTTGAGAATCTTCCTCTCCCCTCCTCATGATCAGCCATGCCTCTCATATAGCCATCGTGCCACACTTATATTTATAATGTGGTCACGTGCAAGATTTTTTTAATGAAGATCCATGGCTTCTCCAACTGTCAAAATTGCGTTTATTTGATGGTCCAATACGTGAGTTCTGTGCCCAGTGTTGCATACACCAATCAAACTAGCTTGAAGGTTATAGCTATTAGCTATAGCATATGTGATGGATACAAATAATGACCTACGTACAGTAAATCTTGTGGGTGGCATGCATCACTAGATTTCCATTGCATAAACTGAAAAGGACGGGGAAACGATTCAGGGTTGTAAAAATGAACAGAAGAGTGAATGTTTTTGATCACACAGATAGGACAAGGTTAAGAAAGTTACATGAATTTGGCCTTGAACAACTTTGCCAAACGGTGACCATGCACTGCAGATGCCACCATGCTTTCCTCTTTTCAGACCAAAATAATTATGCAGAGACTAGAAGCTCGGCTAAATGTAGTAATGATAGTAAAAAACAAGAAGAAAGATGATTATGTTGGAGCCTATTGCCAATGTTTTTGGTTGATGATGAACAGACGAGCCGGTAGCATTCATAATAACAATGAAGGGCGGGGGTTGTAGTAGAATCATAGTGTGGGGTGACCAATTGAAGTTACGTTACTATCCAGTCTTTTTCCATGTGAGAGACGGAGAAATAAATTGTTGGTAGTCAAATCTCACAGTATCCTAGCTAGAGAGAAGTTGTAACGGTGAGAAAAAAGTAACTCTGGAACAAAGCCAAGGGAAAATGAACATGACATGGGAAGCAAGGGCAAGCCGTATACAGACACAGAAAAGAATAAGCTCGTGGGAGGGCAACTGTTTGGCTTGATAACTCGCAAATCACATATTCATGTTAAGATGAATATCTCAAATTACAATGTTTAGAACAAGAGGCTATTATATTTATATGAAATGGGAAAGAAGGAGCCAAATATGGGGCAACGTAGGTGCCTGGCGAAGAGCAGAGTAGGGATTGGTGTCACAGTTGTAATTTAGGGGGGAAAGAATACAACTTTGAGGCATGGGGAGCTGGGCGTATGTCTGGTTATTATGGTAGGGTAGCTGGCAGGGTATCGCCACACCTAGTTGCAGTGTACCATCTGGTCTTTTACGTACACCCTCCTCTTCATTAATTAATTAATTAATTAATTAATTATTCTTTCGTTGTTTAGTTTGGAGGGCTTCGAAGGCCGTGCAAGACCCTTCTCTTTTATCTCTATGTGCGGATTTGTGTAGTTGTTGTGGTTGCAGCAGCCTAGAGAGTGCCGAGTAGGCCGCACCATGAAGCCAAGGTCTGTGGGCATCTGCGCCCTGCCTCCTTCATTTAATTACATTTGTTGGTGTGGTTGCCTCAAGCCTTACGACGTAAGCCTATTGTTTGACCCTACTCCCTGCTTCATGGTACGGACCCATTCATACCTTTCCCGCGTTTTTTATATTCTCCTTAAATCATTAGAAACTTTTTAAACTCAAATTTTAAAAAAGGTTTCTAATCTGTAATTTATTTTTTAAAAAAAAAATAATCATATTTATCTAAAAAAAATAGATTAAATTATAATTTAAAATTAAAATTTTAGATAAATTATTAAGATTAGAATTTATCAAATAATCATACCATTTATTGAAATTTATCAATTATAAATTTTTTTTTAATAATAATTATAAAAACACTTATTTATTTAAAACTATTTTTTTATTTTTTTTTTATTTTTTTTAAATTATCTAAAAACTCTTTTTTAAAATTCTATCTAAATACATAATTAGACGGAAACTATTTCTGCTTACACCCCGTTTACAATTACTCCCCCGCGCTTGGTATACAACCTAATTTATAATATATTAGAAATTATATTTTATATTAAAAATTAAAAATTAAATTTTATATTAAAAATGAGAGGAATAATAGTTTTATATATACTGATTGAATGAGATTTCATTCGCCAGTTTTATGAATATGCAAAACCCTATTGCCCCTTTAATCAAAAGTAAAACGGAGGAGCAAGTCGGGTAGTTATTAACCAGAAGTTTATACTTTATACCAACTAGTTAGGGAGTTAGTTTAACTTAGCTAATGATCTTAAATTTAAGCCTTGGGTAAACAGTAATAAAAGTGATAGAATAGTTGCTCGAAATAATATTTTAATTCTTAATCTGAATTAGTCTAAATTATTATATCTAAAAAATAGCTTACTTAACATATCGGGGGAAAAAAATCAGATTCATTTTGGGGCAGGTTGTTGCCGTACAAATAAGAAGAGCAGCATTATATGTAGTCAAACTAACAAAGTTTCATTTCCATGTTCGAGTAAATCCGATATAAGTATTGCTTTTGAAAGCTACAAGGGGTTTCCCCTTCTTTCTGACTTGTTCTTTTTAGATTTGACGTTGTAACATTGGAAAGGAGAGGGCATGAAGAATGAATCGGCCTTGAACAAAACATCGATTAGCGAAGCTCAGATTAGTTGCATATTTTTATACAATTTTTTTTTTAAAATTAGACACTCAAGATTTAAATAAAGTCTATTTTTTTAAAACGATAATAATATTAAATAAAATAAATTATTAATTATCCTCGTATAAATTTAAATATTTAAAAATTTAGATAATTTTCTGAGTAATTAAAACCATAATAAATTAGTGCTACCTACAAATTAAACAAGCTCTATAATCAGGCATCTTCTCACGCTCCAAATGCTCCGATTAGTTGTTTACACGAAGGTCAATAAGGCAAGGGAGGAGTAGCCTACAACCACAATTAAAAGTTTCGGCCACGTGGAGGATGGCTGACATCTGCTGCTTCGCCCGACTTGACTCTCATTTTAAGCTCTCTTTTTCTTGGAGATTACAAAAACGATAAAGCAAAAGGAAAGACAGGGAGGGTGGTGGGGAATGGGGAGGGTTCAGAGTAGAAACAGTAAAAGGAGAGAGAGAAGGGGCATCGCATCTCACATTTCTTGCTTAGCTTTCTCTGCTTTTCATGAATAATGAACCGAAGTGTATCAATGTCCTCTTCGCTCTCTCTCCTCCCACCCTTTTCTCTGGATAAAGTCACCCGTCGCCCATACACTGCATCCACAAATTTACATATTTGCCCTCCAAACATTAAAAAAGAATTTAAATTTCATTTGCATATCAATTCAATTCTTTGCTAGCTAGTAGCTACTATTGCCAAACTGTACAATTTCTTTATTCCCCTCCAAAAACAAAAAAACTACCATTCGCCATCTATCTCTGGTGAAACGTCCTCTTCTGTTTCCACCACCCCCACTATCCCTACCGGTTTTCAACAGCTAAATCATTCCCACTCCTTTTCTCTCTCTCTCTTAGCCAAAAGAAAAAAACAATAAAAAAATCAGACATCATAGTTCCCTCCACCTTCACTGTACAAGATCTCGCCATCAATATCATAGAGCTGTATGTTTCAATTAAAATTGAAGATACAGCGTGCTCCAAATCTACCCCCCCAGATCTGGCAACTGGCAACTGGCAAATCTCACCTGCCTCCTCGCTTTGAATCCAAAACGGTCAACTTCAGGTCCGGCCTCAGTCCAAGGTTTCATTGGGGAAGGCCAATTTCCTCCGTTTTGTTGGCGTCAAATCAGCTTTGTCACTCCAACCCCTGATGACAGATTTTTCTTTGGATGCATGTAGCCACTACCTGTCCTCGATGAATATTCTCCCCACGAAATCACGGAATCTCTTGGAGTAAAGCTTTGGATCCACGGCCGAGATTGACGAGGGTTTGGCTTGCAACGATTTGTAGGCATGCTCTAATTTCTTGCTGATATCGTAATCTTGCAAAATATCTATAATCCCAAAATATAAGACCACGTCGCATGTCTCTCCGCACCGACTTGGGATCAAATGGCTGATTCCGTCCATCAAGTATTGATCAAAATCACTCCTCCTTGCCATCGGCTCTGCCCTCGCCGGCATATTGGCTCCTAATCTAATCAATGATTTCCTGAAAACAGAAAATAAAAAAACTCCTTGCTTATTTCGACATCAGAAAGAATTTTCCAAATACCCATCAAACAAACAATTGCCACTAGTTTCGGAATTAGCAATTTAAAAATGAAAACGCATTCAGAATTCATTCCTTTCACTTGTTGCCCATAACTGGGTGTCAGGATGCGGAAACAAAATTCTGGAGCAGTCACTGGTTGGTTCACATTAATTATTGATCGAAACGAATAATAAGGCTATTGATAGGCCAAGAGAAATTGAACATTCTGATGCTGTGCTGTCTAACAAATTTGAACAACAGCTGGCATGTGCCTCACTAACTATTGACATGCTCACTAGATTATTCAAACCACTTTCAATTTCCCCAATAATATCATATATACGTCTTACATGCCATTAAATTAAAGTTAAACCAGAATATTTTTCTTCATGATGGGGCATAGGAGATAATTTAACAAGTCCATCAAGATTGAAAGAAGTCATACCTGCCAGATTTGACTCGATCCCGATCTTGAAGCTCTGCTTCAAGGAAGCGACAACCGCGCATGAACTTCTCACTCTGATAAGAATCTCGCTTGCCTGCAAAGGGGGAACAACATTTGCAACTAAATTTCTAATGCAACATAACCGTTATTTACCAAGGAATCAGGATGCACAGAGATAATCAATACCAGTGCGCAAAACAAATGGAGATAACCCCATTTTGTCATATCTGTTATCTTCACGGAAGTGGAGGCCTACCAAAAGACTGTAATCCATGATTCTCTCTGCTTCCAAGAACTTACAATCCAGCTCAATTTGTCTGGCAGCCATGAAAGGTTCATATTAATTAGCAAAATTGTATGTCTTAAAACTTTAAATAGCTCATTGGCAGCAAGATCTACCAGAGACTAAACAGAACTTACTTCATTAGCTTCTGAAACCAACATTGCTGGAGACGAAATACAAAATTGAGGTCAAGGTCCTTGAGGGTTGTAGTTTCATCAATCTCCTCTTCCCGCTTATCTATTGTGCGGCCATGAGATGATCCCTTCAAGTCAAACCGTCTATGGATTGGATATTCCGAGCAGAAAAGATTGCCCATTACGATAAACCGGGTCTGATTTCCAATAAAACAATAAGAAGGTCAGCTACTGTGATGAAAAAATCAACTCAAAACAAAACTAAAATATGCCAACCAAGCAAAGCCAGACCTTTTGGCCTCCAATTGGTTTGACGCAATACAATCCATAAAATTTTGTCAAAAGTGAGTTTTCATATTGAGAAACATGCTGATAATAACTTCGAAGCATTCTTAGAAGCACCTGGAAATTAATCACAAAAATCATGAGTTAGTTAAGTATTCCAAGCAACCAAATATTTATTGCAGCATTATACAAGAGTAGAGCTTGGAATCAATCCAAGAAAGTGATGAGTAAAAGTCAAACTTGGTTCTGCTAAAAAAATTTTAACTACCTGCTACCATACTGAAAGGGGTAGCACATTTATTCGCCCATGGCATGTGATCTAATGGAGCAAGCTATACAACTTATCCTCAGCACCATATTACCTAATGCATATGAAAGTTTTTAATATAAAAAGGACAGAATTACGAGCTCAGGACATGGATTGCTAACCTTGACTTCCGATTTCTTCACTGTTTTTATCATAAATCTGTCGTCTTGTGTCAAGTAGAAGAGGCTTCCACTCTTCCCCGGAGATGAAAGCTCCCGGAGAGCATCATCCCCGCATATAGCTAACACGTAATCAATAGGATCCACCTGGAATAGTTTCCTTAATTGTCTGTAATTCAAAAAAGGATTTGGTCAACAACGCGGAAGAAGGCAGTAAATATCGAGTTAGATCGCACGAAATGCGTAGTGACCCATATTTAACACACCTCTGGTTGGGCATAATGCCAGATATAAACATGTAAAATATGCAATTAGCAATTAAATATTATGGTCACCAAAAACCAAGAAGCGATACCTAAAGACCATGGGGCAGTAATCTTTCCAGCGGAACTCCGCTGACTGATGTGGTGGAGTTATCTTTGATCCTTCAGGCGGAAACCTCGTCCACAACTTCTCCTTTGGATCAAAATCACTATGTTTAAGTTTATGGAATACTGAAGCTTCCTTCCTAATAGAGTGCCTACACAGAGCAGAGACAGAATCAACACAACACCAGACCCAAAAAAAAACCCTTAATCGGGAAACAGTAGACGGGAAAAAGCTTTCAGACGCATTTCCACAGCTTTACCTTATACCCAATTGTAGATTAATCATCAAGTCATAATTCTTATGCCCTATGCATATTGTTTGCCCTGGTCGTTTCACCTCACTGGAGAAGCGGAGAGAATTGCGCCGAAACTGCTTTATCTCATGAGGATCAAATCCCGTTGCACGCTGATAGAACATGGATGCTTCCACATTATCGATGATATCGCAAGTTATATCACCAGCTTCTCCATCGGATTCCCATATGCATATCCTAGGAAAATTCTTCTCACTCACGCTTCCTCTGGTATTATCCACGGACGACGTCTTGCTCATTGTTATAGTAAAATTATCAGTCTTGAACGGCCCGTTGCCCTTGAAATAGTGCTCTTTCCCATTGCCAGGGTAAAATGTTCCATTCAGTTGCTGTATCTTCAAATCCTTGTTCCAGATGCCAATATAGCAGCTCCCATCAGGCCATGTGAAAATCCCCTGCCCTTTCGGAACTCCGTTCTCCCATTGTCCTTCGTAGCGATTCCCATTCGCCCATATCAACGCGCCTCTCCCAGCCATCACACCGTTCTTCCATTCGCCCACATACTCGTTCCCATTCCTCCACACA
This sequence comes from Leucaena leucocephala, assembly GCA_037074615.1. Lineage (NCBI taxonomy): Eukaryota > Viridiplantae > Streptophyta > Magnoliopsida > Fabales > Fabaceae > Leucaena > Leucaena leucocephala. The sequence goes on along the minus strand of CM073540.1, from coordinate 1,861,827 downwards.
TACCTTCCCTGCCCATCCTGCAGGTTCCGCTTCCACGACCCTTCATAGAAATCGCCGTTGGCGTAGCGTTTCTGGCCGTACCCGTGTTTCTGATCGCCGATCCAGGAGCCACTGTAGGTGTCGCCGTCAGATCCAACAAAAGTCCCAAATCCCTCCATCCGACCCGATTTGAATTCGCCTTCATAGGTAGCCCCGGAAGGCCAAGAGAATTTGCCTTTCCTAGCCGCCTTGCCTCTCTTCCACTCCCCCTCGTACATGCACCCGTCCGTCCACAGGTACTTCCCGGATCCGTGAGGAACGTTCCCTGAGAAGGTACCCACAAAAAAATCACCGTTGGGCAGAATGTTCTCAGCAATGGAGTCCGCGATACTAGCCCCCGAGGGTATTCCGGTGGGCGTGACCCTCCGGTTGCCGGCCTGGGAGCGATTCCGGCCAACCAGAAGGAGAGGCGAGGAGGGCGTATGGGCCTCTTTGTCTACCTTGTCGGCGTCAGATTTCTTGAGGGTAGGGGCGGAAGGGATGTCAGTGGAATCATGAGGCAGTAGCGGCTGGCGCATTTTCTGGTCATGTATAAACATCCAACAATTAATGCATATGGGAGCAATGAGGGTACGTACGTCGCTGGCGAGTATCTCGAGTGCCCTGCACTAGCGTGGCCGGAGAAGTAGAGAAGGGGGAGTCGTGTCGTTGTCTTGTTCTCCCTTTTCCTTTTATTGCGAGTTGGAACAATGGGTGGGGATCCCACAGGCCCAAGGGGATAGCAAAAGGGAGAAAGAGGGAGGAGGGGGCTTCGTACTAGTACCCAGTATATGGTGGGAACAGTGAATGTAATGTATGGGGAAGGGTATTCCTCAATAGTAACGTAAAGAGCGCGAAAGGAACAAGAGTTAAAAATGTGTCAAAATTTACTCGGAGGCCGAATTTTCCTTCGGGATCCTTCTTCTTACTATCAGATCCTGCTTCCCACTCAAGGGCCTCATAAATACGCCTATATTTATACACATGCGATCAGCATCACGCACACAGCAATGGCATTCATTATATTACGAATATACCCTCGCCCCTTTCCCTCGGAGTCGTCTGTGTTGTTATAAGTAGGTAACACCGTATCCTTTTCTCTCTTTCCTCTTGGGTTTGATCGTGACGTAATGGAATCGTAAATGAGGTCACAAGTCACCGTGCAGGCTTGGGAGGAGGGTGTCCACTTCTGAATGACCTAAACGCCCCTCACTCCACATTTTATTCGCCATTCTACAACGTACGAACGAGTTCTGATGGGGGAGTGGTAGTGAATCCAAAGTTAAGATTAAGAAGGATAGTCGGCAAGGTCGTGGTGGGGGATGGGGATGGAGTGATGTTTGGACGTCTCTGGGCTTTGAAGGCCCAATTTTGGCATTGCATGAGGGGGGAAATGAAATCCCTTACATGACCCATGTTCCTGAGCTTTTTCGCTTTATCCGGTAACGAAAATTCTAGGGATATCCATGCATGCCTAAACATGGGACAACATGAGCACGATGTGAGAGTCGCCAACAACGATCCATTGAACATGTTATAAGTGGGTGTGAATATAATATAATAGTGCCGTCCCCGATATATCCTTTACTTGAGGGAACTCGCGGTTCATTGTCAATTATGGCACGTGAATATACCAAGGGAGACAATATTGCCCGTCGAAGAGCCCAATGTCGTGTGCAACACGTTGAAGAGTGCGAGGTGTGAATAATTAAATCTCAATTAAGCACCGTGTGACTAGTTAAACACGAGCACATGTGAAAATTGGCTGGGAGACCGGGATAGTAATAAATCTGACGTGGCAGTGTTGGCTCGCTGGTTCTTGGATGAAAGTAATTAAGGCCAAGGCGCAGCACAGGAGTGAGCCACGCCCTCGCTTTGGATTGAATAATTCAACCAACTGTCATCAATTACACATTAATTGCACAGCCCTACCCTCCCTTGTCCTCCTTCCCCGCGTTTACTCTTAATGCGTTGACTCCTCTACACGCATCTCCCGATTCCATCATTCTCGTGTTACTTATTATCCCAACCCACCACCTCATGTGTGCCAATTTTTCATTCCTTCAGTGCTCACGATCAACATTCTCTACTGCGCTTTTACTGTTCTTGCTTATTGCCTTGTAAGTACACGTTGAAAACCTTCGCCTGTTTCCTCATACGTACACCCACAGCTTCATAACGTGATAGCAAAATACCCAATTAGTATATATTATTCTTATCAAGTACTTGATACAACATGCTGCTGTGCGAGTTAGCTTGCAAGACAATTAGGTTGACTATGAATCTCGTTTGAATACATCAATGCTTTGTTCGTTTTGAGTTCTGGCTTAATTAAGCTATTTCCGGCCTATAGCGTGGTTAGAGACAGAAAAACTAACACGACGACCCTTGCCGAACATGTCTACGGTTAGATGTCAAGCTGCCAACTATATCATCGCATGAAGCAGAATTATGAGTATTGTTTGGCTGTCATTTGAACAACGCGCGCGCGCGCACAAGATAAGACCTGAACAATGAAAGCGGTAATAATTTTGAGTTCAATGCTGAATAATAAGCTATTGAGTGAGAATATACAAATTACCATTGCAAGATATAGATAATATCTTTATATTACTTTGCAGATAGTCGGATACAACAGGACTCTGTCCAAAATCTAAATATACAGAAATTTACCAAAGAGATATATATCCATACACGTCCGTCCAGCACAGTCCTGAATCGTGTTTGAGGATAACGTTGCCCCTTGTAATTAATAGGTATACATAGGGCATATAACATAAACTGCTTTTGTTATTTTAATCGAATTGAATAGTCGTGGCGTCCCTTTCTTCTCCCTGAAAATGCTGTTTTGTCTGCTTCTACCGACAGCGGTACATATAACAGCCAAATTTTGAAAGAGGTTCGTATCTATCTCGGATGGCCACGTGGATCTGTTCCCTCTCTTGAAACTCCAATCCTACACGAACATACACAGATATATAAAATCTCACTACATTTTCCTGAAAGGGAAAAGAAATCATAACGTATAGTTCTGGTGGGTCTTAACTCTTACCCGGGAGATCGGATTCTTAATTAAAACGATACAAAAAATCCATCCAGCAGATGAATATAATAGCATCAACGCAAAATATCAGCGGTGATTATTATGATGTCTTGTAATTCTGGGATTCGTTAAAGATCTATAATCTGAACTTTGGTAAGAGGTAGAAATCAATATTAACCGTATAAATGCTGGTGACCATGTTATATAATAGACACAGACATGCGCACATAAGCAGTGTCAAGGACGAGACACATTAAGTAAGCTTGTTAACAAGTGGGGAGCAGAAGCAGCAATTAATATTATGAATTCCAGAAGCAACGGTAGGTGAGATTTTATGATCTATGATGTGCCATTTTTTGCGGAAACAGTAAGAGGTTGAAGATATGAGAAGGAAAAGGGCAATTAAGTAATCGCATCAAACATATGGGATGACAGATGGTGCTCAAGGCTTGGAATGTAAAGTGATATTTTTTTAACGCAAGAACCCAACGTCATTGGACAACTCAGGACTATCTGGAAGGTCACACTCCCTACTCAAAGTACCCTCTCATGTTTAATGTTAAAATTACAATACCCCGTTGTCACTGAATATTCTCTGCCAGCCACGTACGCCCCCATCAATTGCTCCCCTCCTTTAATTTACTTTACATTCTTTGCGGTTATTGTATAATTATATAGTGGTAATTAAACAACAGTGGTACGAATAAATGTAAACTTGCCCGTATAATGTTTATCTCTTTATTTCGTATCTATTATATTTTATTTATTTTATATATTAGTTTGTTTGTCCACCTATTAGCCTTGGAGTTCTTTGAACTTAATTTACCAATTCAAGCTTGTTCAAACGAATAATGACCGGTGGCTCAATAATTTATACAATTCCTTCTTCACTTTTCACCTAAAGTTAATTAACTTGTATGCACGACTAGAAATAGTTCCAGCCTAGCCATACCAAAAGTTAATTAATCAGACGCATCTTTGCTCGATTGGCTGTGCATTCATGATTATTAAAGGTTAATTTTTTTAAGCACCTTGTGATAACTAATCGCACAGCAACTTGATCCATAGATTACCCTTTGTATCTTACCTTCCAAAAAGCGGTTCCATACATATAATAATTGAAAGCACAGTAAGCAACGTAGTCAATTGGTCGTATACATGCCGCTGGCTTTTCTTTCGGTGATTCCGTGAACCTAAAACACAGACCATTAATTGAATAATTTATCACGTACATACAAACGTAGGCTTAAAAGATGCTCATTATTAATTAGCAGCTAGCTAGCTAACTCCATATGCTGAATCCCAATGGGCAATCGCAGAAGAAAATAATCGAAGTTGGCAAACTCTGATTGGATATATTCCTCGGACGATGTCAAATAATAAATACACATGAAATACCCAAGTTCATATGTCACTGGCGATCTGAACCAGGGGTTCATTTCAGAACTTTTTGACCCGATCGATGAATCTTCCATTATCAAATGAGCGCATTTGTTTTGTTTGGCATCTCCAACTTGCCATGGCCTAATCAACTTTCACGGCAATCGCTGTCTTGATGTCGATGACCGATGCCTACATCCCTATCTCTTAATATTTCACCCTCTCCTCCACCAATCCCTAATTGGTTAAGATTTAGATTATAACAAGATTAATTACCTCCGTTACTAATTATAAAATTGACTTAACTAATTTGAATAAATTAAAAAAATTGACTTAACTAATTTGAATAAATTAAAAAAGATAGATAAATTAATTAAATATAATGATTGTGTATTGATTTTCCTAAGATGCTATATTCAATTATGTCCATTTGAAGATCGATACCTTTAATGTGTGTAATCGTATAGGTATAATACATTGACGAAAATTAAAATTTTATAAGACAAAGTTGATTGAGATCTTATATTTAAAAATAAATTAAAACTCTTATAATTAAGAGAGAAGGAAGTACTAATATTCTTACATGCACAATTAATCAATCTTTGTTTCCCGGCCTTGCGCAATATTATTTGGTGCCTAGTTGGAGTCCAGTTCGTGCTTCAAGGATGAATTATTCCTAATGTTAGTTGGTTGGTATTTCAAATTAAGTTGGGTAACTTGATTGGACTGAGTTTCGCATATTCGTAATAAATCTATAGGTCGGTTCTTCTTATCACCTCTTTGACCACAGATAATAAACACCGAATTGTATTATTCCCCCCCCTGACCTTTTTACCTAGATCGATAGAATTCCATGCAAAACCATACGAATAAGTGGATATCAATCTATTCCTCTTTTGAATCCCAAAAGCGAATCCGAATCAACTGAACTGTACGTACATGTTTATATGGAAGAGATATAATTAAACTATTTATATTAAGCATATTCTAATGATGATATGATAGAGCCTTTTGAAAGACGAAGCGGATAGGAAAATTAGGTGTGGCTAATTGTCTTAAGGTCCACCACTCCTACTTCATCTTCACAAATTTTGTTCTCTTCCGATTGATATATATATATATATATTAAAAGCTAAGATATGTTTGTCTGATGGAGAAATCACCTGTACAATAATTTTCCTTAGTTACTGTTAACAAATGTGCGGCCATTATTAACATTATTGTGTGTGTGTGTTAGATTTAGGATATAACACTTGTTAACGTTTTGCCCAAGTATATAACTTAACTAAAAACAACGAGATCAAAGCCGCACGTGTATAAAAAAGAATTACAAGGAGATCAAAGCCATGAAATAAAAAGGTTAGCATCGAAAATTATATATTGTAACTCCAGCTCACAATTTTTTACTCCACTCGGTTTCCATTCTCACAGTACTGAGGTTAAATAGCTGACATATATTATACAGGGGCAGTGGATTCAGGCAATGCCATGCTGAAGAACATGAGGAGAACATCACACAATATATTGCCTCAAGACGGACTGGACCTATTGGCCCCCCAAAAAAAAGCAGACAGGGAAGCAAAGGTAGGTTAGCAGGTAGGCAATTGTGAAACAGGTAATTAAACTTGGACAAAGTGTGTTGTCCACAGAAACAACATCAATTTACTATGTGGCTTGTCCATACTATATGGCCACAGAGTACAATCGAATAGGCTATCTTTTCCATTTCTGCCTTGTATTCGGCCTACACCAACACATTTAAAACCCACTTTCATCGCTTTGCCTGGGATTGATTAAAAACTGTAATTCCCATCCAATCGCAGGAGAAAAACAACACGCACAAACAGATGGCCACGTTCCACCAAAATTTAGGTACATTATCTCATCATATATATAACCCAATTTAAAAATGAACCCATCGAGATCGAAGGAAACAAGAGTAAGATAGTATATATCCTTATACTACCTAACAAAAATTGTAAATTGACATGCAATATATGCTATTAATAATACGTTCTGTTTTAAAGTTTAACGCGATATTTTTTATTAATTCAAATTTTCTCCACATTTCATTGGGTTTCATACAATTTTATTTTTATATTTTTGGTGGAAAAATTTAAGTATTTTCTTTCTCATACATGGAAGAAAAAAGATCTAATTTGAATTTAAATGAATAGCTACTGTTTAAAATCTAGAGAATTTCATTAAAAGAACTACTAAAACCGCATCGCAACACCCAACAGGAAAAGCATTCTTCAAGGAGCAGGGCCATCGAAGGAGATGTCGTCGCTTCGAGATGAGAGTGCGAGTAAGCTCAAGGAGATTGAAGGTTGCATTTGTCTCATTTATCTGATGTGCTTGTTTTTGGAGAAACGACGTCTAAATCTCAAAATATTAAACTAATGACAACTAGGCCTCTATAAAAGTTTAGAGTAACAAATATCGGACAATTTCAAATAAAAAATTCAATTGCAAACTGAAAGTTGCATTAGAAGGTTAATGCATTATTTGCAATTAGAATTCATAATTTAAAGTTATCTGAATTCATTTTTTAAGAAATTGTCAAATCTAGCTATATCATTAATTCAATCCTCTGTAACCTGTCATTCTCCCTTTTCTTTTATCACTCATGGGAAGTCCTTAAGGATATTGGAGACAACATAAAGTTCAAATAACAAGACGATGAAGACTCTGCGGGAAATGTTGATTTTTGTTGTCATCATGTGATATGGAATAGTTTCAGGCCCTTCTCTCTCTCCTGAAAAATTAACTCTGGGTGCGGCATTGCCGAGCACCATATTTACGGACTAAAGGATCTTGCTTCCTCAATACTTAGTGATTTATTTAATGTAATCTCAGATAGAATTTATTTTATATATTAAACAAATGATGAGCAGATAAACTTGAAGATGGAAATGGATACGGGGGGAAAAGAATCGCATCTATAGCTACTGGCTGACATTTTTATCGGATCGATTACAGGAATATCAGTGGGTATTATAAGCATGCACTATAGGCAGAAGGAAGAAAGAATTGGAGGGAAAAGATCAGTCAAAAAGATGATCGGAGGGGATTTGGCAAAAAATATCAGGACAGGAGTCCCAGCTTCCTCGTTCCCTCGCCTCCCAATACCCTCCCAAGTAGCGGTATGTACCACTTGCATTATCCATGGCGAACCATCGCGGTTTCCATCCCCTTTCTTGCATTTTTCGTGCCTTTAATAAACCATTCAAACAATATCAGATCAATCACAAATTCACAACACAAGAAGTCAATTTACTTCACTAATGAATGCTAGACAGGAACTCCATTGGGATGCAGAGTGTCACCTAGGAGTAAAACGAACAAATAATAACATAAAGAATAACATGAAATGCCATGGGTACCTGGCGTTGCCGCTGTTCTAGTCGTAACTTCTCAGAATTTGCCATCTCAAACTCCCCATTTTCCAAATACCTTTGGTCTGGTCTTAACCTGGAATCTGTAGGTGGCAACTTATCCTGTGTATTCGACCAAACTTGAGAGTATCAATTACAAGTAAATTTTAAACATAAAAAACAATAATATACAACATTGCACAGAACTTTTTCTCCTTTATTAATTTCAAGATCTACTGTTTCATTTATGATGAAGATCCATACTATATAGTTCTTTAAGTTATCAAAACACTTAAGACTGTCCTGCTAATAGCCTAAATTAAACTCCACTTCCAGCACGCATTTATGGCACAAGAATCGGCAAAAGCTACACCAGTACCTTTTTTGTTCAGTATAGTTAATTTAAAGAAGGCAAACGAATAGATTGGTAACAATAATCATAATTAATCAATCGAAGCAGACCTTCAATCCAGGGGTAAGTTCATTTAATGTGATGGCAAAGCGAGTAAAGTTATATCTAGTTAGAAATTTGGAAGGCTTGCTTCGTTTCCATAGTAGATGAGCTTCTGATGAAGAGTCATAACCTTTCCCCTTCCCAATGCAATCTCCATTGACATAATATATGCTTTCATCCCACTTTCCAAATAAAGTCGCCACTGTCTTCCCTTTCCTGTCTTGAACAAGACCCTGCACCTGGCGAGGATTTCGATCTATTATAGATTGTTCCTTGAATTTCAGTTTACATGAGTATTCTTGGTTTCCCTGTATACGCATCGTCCCATAGTGATCACAGTACAGCTTTCCCAATATGAGATTGTATATTGATGTTGTAACCTGACAGCGCGAGTTAATTTCAAATTAGAACTTAACCAGGACATAGCAATTGAAGTAGCTCAGATATACCTTCCTCCACTGAAAAACTTCCCCATCATCGAATTCCAAAGTCAAGATTCCAACTGGATCAAGCTGAATTGATCGGCCCCAAAATTTGCTTTTTAAGTTGCTATCCCCCCAAAATTTCCACCCTGTACCCTCACAGTGACATGCAACAATCATGGGATGATGACTGACCTGCAGGGAAGCCCAAATATTAATAATTTCAATTATGGGGCTTGTTTAAAGGCAGGACCCATATCTCTTTGCAACAAAAATTGAAAGCCTATTATGCTAATTAGATCTTTAGAAACCTACGGATTCAATCATAACCTCTTTCATTCAACTAAACCAGACTGTAGAGCAGTTTCTCCCTCAAGCTACATTCTGTCATATCCAGAGCACTTCATTTCTTAATATTGAAGCAAGTGATTACAGCTTACAAGGAATTCAAACAAACATTATATAATCAAGATATCCAAGAAGCCAATGGCCCCAGACCCCGTTAATAGATAAGATGTTTTGGAGAAAAAAAGGAGAAAGGAGAGTAAAATAAGGAAGAAAACAGCTCGAGTTTTCTTTCTTTCTTTTTTTTAAAAAGAACTTTGGTAGTTTTAGTTCTAAAACAAGTACATTATCCTTGTCAAACAATACAAGTATATACTAACATATTGGCAAGTTCTATCAACATTTAATAATTGGATCAAAAGAATATTTCATGTGGTTTCTGCACACAAGGCTTGCTTTCCAATAGAGTTGACAGAAAGCAAATCACATTGAATTTCTTCATTCTTCACTTGCACTATGTTACTTCTCTATAAGTTTCAAATAGAAAATGATAAGGGCAGAAAAATGAATTACTCAAGAGAAAGATAATATTACATGAAAGACATAATTCTATAGTTAGTTCAGACCTTCTCTGAGAAAAATCGGAGGCCTTTATCCGGAAAATCAGCCTCATAAGTTTCACCTAATAATGGATTAAATGGTTTGCAAATCCTCCCTTCAGTTGAAGCATAGCCAGAAACAGCAAAGGCAGCAACATATAGAATCCTCAAAAGGCTATTTCCCTGCATGAAATCTTGCATAAATTAAATGCAGGAACAAGCCAATCAATAAATAATTGAAAGAACTAACAAGAAAGCCCCGACAATATGGCAACATTTTTCTCTTACCAAATGCAACTATTACAGGTTTTATGCTTTTTTCCCTGATCAGCTTTTTACTTAATATCACTATAAAGCACAGTAAAAGCTTTAAGCAGACACAGAAATGGCAGATATGACAACATATATCGCCACATGTAAGTTGCAACTGTTGAACTTCTAGAGAAAGTAAAAGAAAAATATCATGTTATTCTCCAAACTTACCCTTCTTCCCCATTCATATGCACAATCCAGAAGATATGAATACTCCATTTCTTCAAAACATTTTTGCAGAGACGATATAGGCTCATTAAAGTAGACAGGCAGACATACTTTTGTTAAATCCTTGCCAATGTTATCCTTAATCATTGACCAAAGACTGACACCTTTCTCTTTTTCAATAGGTTCAGGCAACTCCTTACGCCGCTTAACATAAGGATAGTTGGGTGCAACAGATCTAACCAAAGGATCTAACTCGTCCTCTGATTCAACTGTGTATAACCCATCATCTCCTGAAGAGAAAGATGATACCCTAAAATCAGACCCGTTACTTTTAAAAGAGCTGGATGATAGAAAGTCGCGGGTGTCAAAAAAGGCATGGTCATCATCATCTGTTTCTTCTTCTGCAGCATCATTTCTATCATTATCATCCTCAGATTCACTTGCACTTCTTTCTACATTAAAACAATAAGAGAATGAAGAAAAGAAGGAAAAGCAAAAGGTGCTATTATAGTTATATCAGAAGTATCATGAGCAAAAAAAAAAAAACGTACCACTGAACTTTTCCTGCCTTACTCTAGAGGCCTCCTCTTGATCATTCAACTGTCTTTGGCTCTCATCAACAACTGTATTCTCCAAATCAACCTTTTCTGTCTACAAAAATGCAGTATAAATAGAAGTTCCTTACCACAGAAGGGAAATAGAAATTAAATTTAAATCCTCCCATTAAAACTGTCAGGGTAAGGGGAATTAGCAACACAGGGTTAGATAGATCTTTCCTTCTTCTTTTTTTTTCCATTGCCACAAGTAGATTGAGATAGACTACCTGAAGAGATGGAGAATTCAAAAAGAAACCATCCTGCTCTTCACCAGTTCTACCATAACAACATATTCCAAGTTTCCCGATAGCCTACCGGGACAAGGAAAATTACATATTTCACGTTGAAAAGGACATTTACAAAACAAGAATTCAGTAAGAATATTAAAAGTATAATCCAAAATCTAATTAATCATTTTCCTTACAGCAAGTCAGATGGCAGTTCTTATTCAGCTTATACAAATTTCTTTGCTGATCATTCCAATATAATTTCTACACTTTTGAAAGGACTCAGCTATAGCTGCTAGGTTCAGGTCAGGAGTAATCAAAAGAACCAGCATGAGGCAGGAAATTGGCATAACATCGACTATTTATTGGTTACAAATACAGATGCTCACAAAATTAATTTTATTAAAAAAGCCATAAAAATTATGACTTTAGTTGTAAGGATACAAATGAATGACCCAAAGGACGGGAGAAATTACACATCTAAAATCTACTGCACAATTGATAATCAGAATTCCCCACCTCTATTTAAAATTAAAAAGGAGAGTTGGTGAACCCTCCATTGTACTGATAAATAGAGAATATTAAGCATGACCAGAATCCTTCATAGTAGTAGAAATCGAACAAGAACACCCAATTTGATTGGCACGATATTTTGCAGTTTTCATTACCTCCAGTTGTCGCAATGTATCAATCAGAATCCACTGCTTCTGCTTAAGCAACACAAGCTGGGTTTGCAGTGCTGCAAACTCGTTTCTCATAATTTGCTCGCTATCCTGAATAGCTGCCTCACTCACATCTTCTTCCAGTAGTCTCTGTCTAAGTTGTTCAATTGAAATGGTTACATTATCTAGCGGAGCCATCAGGTCGCTATTGGACATCCGGGGGAACATATCTTTTACTGCCTGCAGGGCCTCCGTCCATGCCACTCGATCTTCACGAGTTTCCGCCCTCAAGTGAAGCCTCTTTGTTCCAGTGAAAATAGAAAAGCGCTTGTCATCGGATTTGCTTTCACGAATAGTAGAGACCTACAAAAGAAGCTGTCATCCAGTATAAACCACAAACAGAGATCATGTGAAAAACAAGATTCTTGAGGCAATCTGATACAAAGAATCCCCATGCCCAAAACCATGCGATGCTACACGTTAAAGAACCTTGGTATTGAAGTCACATGATAAATAAATCCTGTAGCAACTAAGGAGGAAAATCCTACGCGATACTCATCCAGTATTCTGGGTTCCTGATCGAATTGCCCGAAACTGATTATCTAACTATGAGAAATGAGTATTTAGTTTCGGAACTAGCATAATTTTTGCGCAGCCGACAATCGAATTATTGCTATTAGATGGAAAAGAAAACGAGAAGAGAGAAACTGAAATAAAATTACAACCGGAAGAAAATAAAAGAACTGCGAACCCAAAGCCAGCAAAATGTTTTAAAAAAAAACACATAGAAAGTAAGTGAAATATTAGAATCGATAAGGAACCTTGAGATGAATTTCTCCAAAGGCCTTGCGTCGATGGTTGAAGCGCTGATGATGGGAAGTGGAGTTCTTATTGCGGGAGATCCTTCGCATGGATTCCTCGCCAATAACCTTGGACCGCTTCTCGGTTTCATGATTGACTATGATCTTATCGGGCCCGTGAATCTTATAGTACGAGAGAACGCCATCCTGAAGCACGAACCATCGAGGCCTCCAACCTTTGCCGTAATTGACCCACTTGTAAAGTATCCCCGAGATTCCGTTCCCAACCAAGTCGTTAATCTTCACGTCCACCGCAGGCTGGTTCTGCTCTCGCTGACTCAGTCGTCCACAGTCACTGTTGCTGTAATTACTATGACCATGGTTGGTGGGGCGGGATATAGAATCGGATAAAACAACAGAGGAGGCGGGGGGCGGAGGAGGCATAATGAAATCGGGAGATACTAGTCGAGATAGACGAAGACGCAGAAGGAAGGACGCATATGGAATCAATGGGGGAGAAGATTAAATAATAGTGAAGCAGTTGAATTGGACGCGGCCGAACTGACGGCGGCGGAGATTAGAATGTTCACGTTAATGGAGACTAGGAACCAATAGGAAGGGAGTGTAACAGAAATTGCGTGAATCGATAGAAGAAAAAAACAAATCGGATGTTACATCTTAGAAGTAGTAAAAGAGAACAGAGAGATGTAGCATATGTAATTACGGGGCATAAAATGAGAGAAAGAGGACTAAATCCTAGCGAGAAGAAGTGAGGGGATACAATTGTTGCGTTGGGACGAGATGGAGTGCCAGGGAAGACGAAAACAAAAAGAGAAACTGGTGGGATTGAATTTTGGCGGTAGCAGGAAGTGTTAAATAGGAAGCGGTTGATTCAGAATTAGGATGATTTCTGATCTCAGAATCTCTCTTTTCTCCGTAAAATGGCGTTCGTGTTGCCTACGGGGATGATGCGGGGAGTTAAGGAAGCGGAGAGCCGTAGTCGGACACGTGGAGGTCATGGAGGAGTTTGCTCATTATTGGGAGAATGAAGGTGATTTAATTTTACATTTACAGAGGCTAAAGGTAATAAGTAATGAAGAATAAATAAATTATTATCATAAATAGGGAGAAAGGTGGAATTAAATCAATGCGAAGAAACTGACGAGGGAGGAGGGGCAGGGAAAGATGAGTGAGAATAGGAACAGAGAGAAGAGAAAATAAGGAGCTGTTTAGTTCTGTTATGTGGGGAGTGGTGACGCAGGTTTTGGGTGTTTGCGCTAAAGGCTTAGCCCGCATTACCACAAAGTAGCCACCACACTGTACGTTCCGGAATGCCCCGTGGAAATACCTCTTTTCTGCCTCTCCATGTGTCCGTTTCTTATCCCCCCACGTTACCTTTGCCTCCTTTTTTCAGATTTAGGGTGTGTTTGGATTAACTTTTGGAGAATAGATTCGGGGAAGAATAGATTCTGGAGAATAAATTTTGGGTAAAATAGATTTTGGGAAGAATAGATTTTAGGAATAAAGATGTTTGGATGATTAGTAGTAGAATCCCTTTTTATATTGGTAAATTACTAAAAAGGGTATGATATGATTAAAAGTAAGAGAGATGAAAGATGATAGAGAAGAAAGAGGAGAGAGAAGAGAGTGTAGAGAGGAGAGAGGAAAGAGAAAAAGAGAGAGGAGAGAGGAGAGAGGAAAGAGATAAGAGAAGAGAGAGGAGAGATAATAGAGAAAAGAGAGGAGAGAGGAGAGATGATGTAAGAAAAAGTAAGGGTATAATAGTAATTGGATAATCCAAAACCTAGGTTTCAAAGAAAAAGCTATTTTTAGTAGCTTATTCAAAACCTAGGTTTCAAACCGAGGTTTTGCCTAAAATCAATTCTCAACAAAAATTGCTGTTTGTGTAAAAAAATTTCAAACCGCGGTTTTGGCCAAAATTGATTTTAAAACTTAAGTGCCAAACAGGCACTTAAAAAATAACGTTTTGATAATGAAACTTTTAATAGTAATTGATTTTGCCGTAAAATTTAATCTTTATCAATCACAGCCACATACAATTAGTCCTTATGGCTTAAAAAAATAACACCATGGAGACTAATTATATATATATTTATGAAATTTTAAGAATTTAATTATAAAAAATAAATAGATAATTAAGGCAATTTTGAAATGTCTCTGTTCCAAAAGCACTGTTTTAACATTTAACCAACATGCACCTGTTTTGATAGTATGACAATGGATCAAGAAATAACTATGGTTAATAAAGACGTACAATATATTTGATCGACAAATCAATGGGATACAGTCATAGGGACTACTCCTATAAATGTAATAGTCTAGACTCATTATATATAATCAGCGCTTCCAAGCAGATAAACCCTGATTTCATGGTGTGTGTGTTTGGATAATTTTTTATAAAATCACTTATAAAAAAAAATAGATTTTAGACCGCTTATGGAAAAGAATTTTTAAAGAAGAGTTTATAGAAAAAAGTGGTTCTAAATAAATAAATATTTGGATAGTTATTTTTAAAATAATTTTTTATATTAGTAAATTACTAAAAATTGTATGATTTTATTAAAAATAGGAGAGAGAAAAGATGGTGGAGAAAAGAGAAGATAGAGGGTAGATAAGAGATATGAGAGAATGTGTAAAAAAAAATAAGGGTAAAATAATAATTAGATAGCTCATAAACTCTTTTACTGTTTCAAAAATTAGTTTCAGTTGCTTATTCAAAACTATAATTTAGCCCAAAAATACTTATGGACAAATATGACTGTTTGTTTTAAAAATTTTTAAAACTAAAATTTTGTCTAAAAAAATTTATAAAATTATTGTTTAGTTGCTAACCAAACAGGCCCAATGTTATTTTCGGTATTTGACTCATTTGCTTTGCTGGTTTAATTTGATCTAGGACGTAGCCAGTCTGTAATTACAAATTCTTGGATTAAAATTGATCATAGTAATGTATAACATTTTCACAATTTTATTTTAAGATGTTTTGAGTATTTTTTTTATTACGATGGATTCTAAGTGGTATTTTGGATTACCAAAAAGAACTTTATCGGATCCAGCTCCATTCGGAATATCTCTCGCGGCCTTTTCTATACACGCCATATCAAGATTGCCCGTCTATATGTAGTTGGTTTTTCAGGAACAAAAAATATTACTCCCTCTATACTCTTAATTATAAAAATTAGGTATAAAATTTAATTTAATTTTAATTATAAGACTAAAATTTATTTCATCTCTTAAAATTATAATTTTTATTTTAAAGTATTCCTATATAATTATACATATTAAGAGGGTTATATCAATGATGATTTAAAATACACACATGATCAAATGGAATTTTTTAAGAAAAATAACACAAGTTAATTATAAATAATTAATTTAATTAACTTATTTATTTTATCTAAATTACTTAAATAGATATTTTATTAAATATCAGGTATACTACATGTTTGGTAGAATTAACGTGTGCCCAAATTTACGAAGTCCTCTCATTCTCATCCCTTCAACTCCCAACAGCATGCTCTTCCTTCCGATGCATAAATACGTATTTTCAGCTCAGTTTGGTGTATTTTAAAATATAATTATAGCCTGATAATATTTAGGCCATTTAGTATTTGCTTTCTTATTTTTGCCCTAATATATGCAATTAAACTTTTCAGGCAATTAATTCATTATAATGAACGTAACATTGACTTTTATTGAAGACATATGTGAAAAGTTTTACAATATTTTGTATTTAATGTTGTAGTCATATTTTAACTAATATTCCTTTTACCCACATAAGGTAGTTAAACCAAATTTATATTATAAACTGGATGAGTACTTTATTTATATTTTTTTAATTAAGGGTAGATTAGGATGGAAAGTTTGACTCCCTGAAAAATAATAAAATCCATATTGTTCGACCTGCTAAAAATCGCAACTTCCCAACTCCCTGATAATTTTGTCTTGCAATTAAAATAAAATATTTTTTTAAAACAAATAGTAATTATAATTTTTAAAAATATAAAATTAATCAAGCAACTTTGATCTTTTTGTGAATTGCCACGATGATGATCCTGTGGGTCTGTTTAGGTGACGACACGAGCTGAGCTGAGGAGTCACTTTCAATGGGTGTCAAACAGTTGTTTTATTTTATTTATTGGGTCAACAGTTGGTCTCAAATCTGAACTCAATTTAAGAGATACGGAGGGTATATCAACGACTTAACGCGCACTCCATTACACAGGATCACCGACAAACCGTTTCATCTCCAGTAGTAGTGGTATTTACATTTGGAGCATTTTGACCAAGGATCCGGTCAATGTCTTCTTCCCTCACATGGATAACACGTGGTGATGATGATCGGTCGTCTGGCTCTTGTCTCCCTCTCGTGAATTGTGCATTGATCATCAGTTGGAATTTCATGTCGTTTTTTTATGGCTTAACGAGATTTTTATTCGTAGGAGTGCTAATTTTTCCAAACTATTGTTTAGACTTTAGAGTGATACTTTTTCTCTGTCTCAACAAATTGACAGATTTATTTGGATATGATTTTAAAAAATTATTTATAAAAAAAAATTTAAACTCCGCCTACGCATGTAGCCGGTCCCAAGCCCGGGTAAAGGAGGAGGGTTGTGTTAGGCCCCGACAGCCAACGTAAAACTTGTCGAATCTTATGAACATGGACATACGAAGAAATTGCGCTATTACTAGGTCGTTGCCCGTAAGTAACGTGCTGTATGGCTCGAGTACAGTGAGAAGTGAGCAAGGGCCGCTGCATCGTCGCCCGGATGTAGTGTTAAATGAGCAAGGGCTACCGCTCTCTTACGAACGAAGGCGGCTAAAGAAGCTAGTTCAGGAGAGAAAGATCAGATTTGGCACTTGGAATGTTGGAACTATGAACGAAAAAGCGTGGGAGGTGGTGGGAGTAATAGTAAAGCGAAAGATTAACATCTTGTGCCTTCAGGAAACTAAATGGGTCGGAGAAAAATCTCGAAAAATCAATGAGTTCAAATTTTGGTACACAGGTAAAATAGGTACGAGGAATGGGGTTGGTATCATTGTGGATAAAGAGTGGAAGAAGAATGTGGTGGATGTTAGAAGGATTGATGACAGAATTATATCTTTGAGAATAATTGTTGGAAGGGATACAATCAACGTTATTAGTGCCTATGCACCTCAAGTGGGAACAGAAGCACATCTTAAGGAAAAGTTTTGGGAAGATTTGGAGGGGTTGATTCAAAGCATACCATATACTGAGAAGATTTTTATTGGTGGGGACCTTAATGGTCATGTTGGTAAGGAGATAAGGGAATATGCGGGGCTCATGGTGGTTTTGGTTTTGGAGAGATTAATAATAAAGGACGATCTATCATAGAGTTTTCATTAGCCTACAATTTTAAGATTGTCAACACATGCTTTAAAAAGCGGGAGGAGCACTTGATCACTTACAAGAGTGGGGTTCACAGGTCACAGATTGATTTTTTTTTTGTAAGGAGTTATGACAGAAGACTTTGTACAAATTGTAAAGTGATTCCAGGGGACGGAGTGACAACCCAGCATAGGTTAATGGCCCTTGACGTGCGTATTAAGTGCAGTAAGGAAAAGCGCCAACATGTTTTAAACACAAGAGTCAAGTGGTGGCAGTTAAAGGGAGAGAAGAGGGAAACTTTTAAAATAATTATGTTAAATGAAGGGGTTTGGGAGGTGCAGGAAAATGCTAATATCATGTGGAAGGAAATGGCTGAAAAAGTCCAAACAATTGCTAAAGTAATTTTGGGAGAATCTAAAGGTTTTGGTCGACGAGATAAGGAGACTTGGTGGTGGAACGAGGACGTGCAAGAGAAAGTTAAGAACAAGAGAGACTGTTTCAAGGCTATACACTTATGTGATAATACTGAAAATTGGAAAAAATATCGTTTAGCTAAGAAGAAAACGAAGAAGGCGGTGAGTGCAGCTCGTTCTAAAGCTTTTGAGGAATTTTATAAGGAGTTAGGGACAAAGTCGGGAGAACGAAAGATTTATAAGATTGCAAGAGACAGGGAAAGGAAATCGAGGGATTTGGATCAAGTACGATGTATTAAGGATGAAGAAGACAAGGTCTTGGTTGCAGATGGTGATATTAAAGAACGGTGGGAGACCTATTTTTACAAATTGTTTAATGACGAGGGAGGAGGATCGAGTTATGAGATAGGAGATTTATCACGAGAAGTTGAACCAAATTTGGCATTTTACCGTAGGATCCGTGTTGGCGAGGTTAAAGAGGCGCTTAAGAAAATGGAAAATAGTAAAGCGGTTGGACCTGGCGGTATTTCTATTGAAGTTTGGAAGTGTTTAGGCGAAACGGGGGCGGTGTGGCTTGCTAAACTATTTAATGTGATCTTAAGTTCTAAGAAAATGCCCGATGATTGGAGGAAAAGTACTTTAGTTACTATTTATAAAAATAAAAGAGATATTCAAAATTGTGCAAATTATAGAGGGATAAAGCTTATGAGTCACACTATGAAGTTATGGGAAAAGATAATTGAACACAGGTTGAGATTAGAGACTGATATTATGGAGAATCAGTGTGGTTTCATGCCAGGTAGGTCTACAATGGAGGAGATTTATTTATTAAGGGGGTTAATGGAAAGGTACCGGACCAAAAGAAGAGATTTGTATTTGGTCTTCATTGACTTATAAAAAGCGTATGATCGAGTGCCAAGGGAGGTGCTTTGGAAAGCTTTAGAAAAGAAAGGTGTGCGCATGGCATATATCAAAGCAATAAAAGATATGTCTGAAGGGTAACTACTACTGTAAGAACGTCTGGGGGCGAAACAAAGGATTTTCCCATAAAGATTGGCCTACATCAGGGATCATCATTGAGTCCTTATTTATTTAATCTGGTAGTGGATGTTCTAACTAAACCTATTCAAGATGAAATCCCTAAGTGCATGCTTTTTGCGGACGATATAGTTCTTATGGCGGAGTCAAGAGAAGAAATTAATTTTAAACTTGAGTTATGGAGAAGTACTTTAGAGTCGAAGGGTTTTCGTCTGAGTAGAAGTAAGACTGAATACATGCATTGTAATTTTTCTAAGAGGCAAGTTAGAAGTAACTTGGAGGTCAGATTAGGAGATCAAGTTATTCCACAAATAGATAAGTTCAAATATTTGGGATCAATTATATAGAAAGATGGTGAAATTTTGGAGGATGTTAATGATAGAATCCAGGCTGGGTGGTTTAAATGGAGAAAGGCTACTGGGGTTATATGTGATCGGAAAGTGCCAGATAAAGTAAAAGAAAAGTTTTATCGTACTGTTATAAGACCAGCAATGCTTTATGGAAGTGAATGTTGGGCTTTAAAAGGACAACAAGAGCATAAAATTGGGGTAGCCGAAATGAGGATGTTGAGATGGATGTGTGGGCATACAAGAAAAGATAAGATTCGCAATGAACAAATATGGGGAAGAGTTGGAGTGGCACCTATTGAGGAGAAAATAGTGGAGAACCGTCTTAGGTGGTTTGGACACGTACAAAGAAGGCCAAGGGATGCGCTGGTGAGGAGGGTGAATCAAACGGTTTGGAGTCCGGTTAAAAGGAGTAGAGGAAGGCCAAAGAAAACGCTCAACGAGGTCATTGAGCGGGATCTCCTGGTCAATAACCTATCCAAGGATTTAGTTTTTGACAGAGCACAATGGCATCGTATGATCCATGTAGCCGACCCCATTTAATGGGAAAATGCTTTGTTGTTGTTGTATTTATAAAAAAAAAATTAGATAACTTTTAGATAAAGACTTATAATTTTTTTTAAATAAATGAGTGTTTGGATAGTTATTAACAAAATAACTTTTATGATTGATAAATTATTAGAAAGAGTAAACTAAAAAAAAAAATATAGTTCCCTGTTCCTACTGTTCATTCATCTTATTTCCAGTTGAATACGCACACAGAGAATAAGTCATCCCACTGACGCTGCTCCACCCACTGATGCTACTCCCGTCGATGCTGCTTCCATTGACGTTGATCCATCGCGAGTCTGCAGCAGTCAATGAGTGACCCATCAACACTGCTCTCACCTATGTTGGATGTCGAGTGTTGGACAATGAGACCCATGGCAAGGAGAATAGTGAGAAAAGGTGAGGTGCAGGGGGAGAGAAAGGACAAATGAGATACAGTAAGAAAAAATAAGGGTAAAATATTAATTATATATTATATAAGTTCTTTTACTATTTCATAAGTTACTCCCAATAGTTTGTCCAAAACTATGATTTGATCCAAATGTTACTATAGACAAATATAAATATTTATTTTAAAATTTAGCTAAACTAAAATTTAGGCTAGTTTTTTTTTTAAATTTTAGTCTAGGGGTTTCTAAATATGCACGACTTTACACTTTAGGTTAAACGGTATTTTTACATGTAAAGTATTCATAGAGTAGTAAACAACATTTTTTATGAACAATCAACGATGGCACTAATGATATCTATTTCACGTATGTATAAGAGTGTCTAGAAAATAAAATAAAATAAGTATAGAACATTTTTTATATGGTTTCTCAGGTATTTAAGACTCTATACACCATTAGTAAGTAAGTACATCAGTCTAACTTGAATTACAAGGGCATCATGTCCGAATTTTAATCTTCCAAGCTCAGGGAATTTAATTTTTTGTTTGCCGCGAATTTTTTGTTGGTAAAATAAATGTCGGATTGTTTTTAATGATATGCATCATGCCCATAGGAGGAGGGACGAGCAGCTAGAGAAGCGTCGTGGACTCATCTCAACCATGAAAGATGTCAATGCAAGGAAACGCGCCACGTAGGTCGTGTAACTTTTCAATCCCTGGTAACGAGGGTTTTATAACTGGAAGCAATAATCTTAACCGTGCGTCCATGGAAAATCCCAGTGGACTCCCTTCTATTTCCTCATTCGTCTTCCAAGCACTACATCAACGGCGACCAAAATTTTTACTTTCATGCAGCTTGGATTCCATATTTCCACGCAATGACTTCTAAGTTAGTTTTAATTAGAGAGAAAGATATTAAAAAAAATATAACTCTAGAAAATAAAAAAGCCGTGCCATTAACGAGAGAAGGGAATTACGTAAGAAAGCGCTTTCTAAAAAAGGAATATAAAAAAGTATATTACTTCAATGGGTTTTTGGGGGGTTTAATATATATCTTTCAGTGGATCAATTATCACGTGTCCTTTTAACCCACTCCTGCTTCATCCTTTCATCAATCCTATCCAATTTTCGAACTTATCTGCTCGCCAATATTCATCTGTATATTATTTGGGTGCTGATTCCATAATCACGGGAATAGTAGAGCGACGATTCCAGAATAGAAGACGATGAAGTGAACAGAACTTTAGTTTTAACAACCAGAGTGGGAACACTGTTTTTTGGACACAATAACATGGTTGATGATCATATATACGCGTACGTGCTCCCGCGTGTTTAAATCAGAATCCAAAATATGTTCGAGGAAGAGTAATTAATAAACAGGTAAAATTAACAGGGATATGGATTAGCAAACGGAAGGCGGAGAAGAAGCCACGAGATGATATTACCACTCCACAAACAAGCATCGAAACGGTAGTTTCGTGTGACGAAAAGGTCCAAAACAGTGAGAGCAGCACAACACATGGACTGTCGGTTTTCCAAATGTAATCGGACACCAGAATTTCATTCATCACTTGAAGGGGCCCACTCCTCAATTTCCCCCCACTGAGTGGCATGGCATGTTAATCTAGACGCAAATCCAAAAGGCATAAAAGTTTAAGAAAGTAGATGACAAAACAGGCATGTCGACATCTACTACTAATATAATAAAGCGCACAAAAGGATAGTAAAGTACTTGTGTTATGGCTCTACCTCTCCACGTTGTGAACACACGCTTCTGGTTCTGGCTCCTATCTCACTTTAATAATTGAGTTCAGTCATATATATACATCCAGGCTCCAGTTTCGAAGCCTCGAATTCCGTCGCGGATCATGTCAAAAATAGAAGTGCATATTATTCCTATCACTTAAAAGTATGTGATTGCTTGCGTGTGAGAACTTTGGCCCACTAAGCCTGATTCTTTCCATGTGATCATCCGAAGGGATCTTTGACTAATCTCCCTTTTCAACGCTAAACCATATGGGATTATGATTTTATGTGAATCTTTGTGTTGGATGTTATCCTTGTCCCCATGCCTTTCGGTTGGGCTCGATGAGAAAGATTCTTCTCAAGCTTACTTTATCACTTTATTTCGTCACTCGCAGTCACAGCAAAATCTTACGTTGGTAGAAAAGAAATGCGCTTTAAAAGGGAGTCGAAGAGGGCATGATTTTCATACTGACGTGGTTCCAAAGTATAAATTTATTGTCAAGACCTCACATCATGATTTGCACGACACATCTCAATCGCTGTCTCCCCAACAAACGAGAAGCATGCATACGCATCATTTGACAATAACACCGCAAAGCAAACCCCTCCCCCTCCTAGTTTTAACGTTTAACTCGCTACAGATATGAGACATCTTTATATGTATAGTAAAAACCAGGTAAGACATGATCTTTATGATTATTGAAAAGTTTTTTAATTTATTTTCGAGATTCCATGCCACACACAGAACTCGCACTAAATAAATTATATGTCCTTCTCGGCATTGAGTTGTGCGAAGCAGATGGCTTCATTAAGGATTGCCTTGAAAAAGTATGGCTCTGATCTATTGGTGGCATCTTGTTAATTAATGTTACTGAAGGGGAGAAGACAATCACGTGGACGGTAGACATCAGGAAGTTATAAGAGGGAGACGTAAACCTAACAGAAACAAATTTCTAAAATGAGTGCCGGGGCTCGAGAAGTGGTGACAATGGGCCAATAGCTATGGGTAATTACAAGTCAGAGAGCAGAACTTCATTGATTGCCTCGTGAGTGTCACCAAGTGCTGCATGTTAATATTGCAAGGGAACTTGTTGCTTCCATTTCTGCCTTTTGGAAATGACACATAGCTCTCCGCTAGCGCACGTTGCGTTATTGGGTGCTCCACAAACACATGTCTCGTGCTTTTGGTTTCCCATATCGTTTTGTTGGAATTTAGGAAGCACGTCTCTTTGTGACGTAAGATTCGCAATTACGTTATATCATTATTTTTTTTGTACAAAATTTTGTAGAAGAAGATTATGATATAAGGTTAGAGTGAAATCTCCTTTCCTCTTAGGCGATATCAATATTGGATAAAGGGAGTTATCAATTATCTTCTGATATAAATCTAATTATTTGAAAACTAGTATGACTCCTTAAACATCATAATTATTATATCATTATTCATCCCAAGCAATTACCCTCTCAACCACAAAGAAGGCTTGGGCCTCAAAGGAAAAAAAGAAGAAGCTCAAATCTACGGCGTGACCGCTCCTGTATTGCTTTGGTTTGGTGGACCTTCTTTTATGCTATAATGTTTACTTTGTATCCAAAAAAAAAACAATGTTTGCTTGTCGAATCAAAATGGGCCTAAGCCTGTTTTGATGATTTTTTGGTGGATTTTCAATGTTACAATAATTTGACTGCTGGAGCCCTTTTCAAGTTTTGTTCTTTTAGTAAAACAAAATACCCAATCCATGTCCCAACAAAAAATGATAGCAGCAAGGACTGTTGACTAGAATTTGGGTGGACTCACTCTACGATATTAATATTACTTAAAAAAATAAAATTTTTTATCATATCTTTTAAATTATAGGAAAACTTAATCCTTCTTTAAAATTTTTATAACAAAAAAAAAATTGGACTCTAACCTCTTCTAAAAATTTTAGTATTTACTGAAAAAAAAAAATCCTATGGCACCTTGTTTGGGAAAGCACCTTGTAGCTCAAAACGTGAATGCGAGAGACAGCAGCAATGGAGGATTTGCAGGGTGCTCTGAAGGATCGTAATTTAACGGTTTCCACCGTCCCAGATAAGGGCCGCTGTCTCTTAGCTACGAGAGATTTTTACCCAGGTCTCTCTCTCTCTGTCTTTCTCAAACTACTTTAAAAGATCAATACCGAACTATGAACCATTATCTGATAAGCGATGTTATGGGTGTTGTGACTGTTAACTGTGAAGCTTATGTAAAAATGGAGCTCTTCTGTTGCAGGAGACGTAATTATAAGCCAAGAGCCTTATGTGTGTGTCCCAAATAATTCCTCAGCCGAAACTAGGTGTGATGGATGTTTCACAACAAGTAAACTCAAAAAGTGCTCTGGTTGTCAAGTTGTTTGGTATTGTGGAAGCACATGCCAGGTATGCTCTAGCTTGTAGCTTAGTCCAATTTTCTCGTTACAATTCATTCAGCTCAAATGTTTGAACTTCACTTCAAGTTACGCTGTATAATTCCCGATGACCAATTATATGATTGTGGCCTATTCGGTTGACTTAATTTTGTGGCAATAATATTTTGGGTGGTGCCAGCTTCTCGGCTTCTTCTCCTTCCTCTTTTTTATTTTTTAACTGAATTTGATATTCATATGGAAATGTTAATAGCTTGGGATTTAATAAATTTGCTCGTTGAGGATATTTTATTTGTTTTCATTAGAGGGCAGAGTGGAAGTTGCATCGTCTGGAATGTGAAGTCCTCTCAAGGTTGGAAAAGAACAAGAGAAAATCTGTCACACCATCCATTCGACTGATGGTAAAACTTTATCTCCGAAGGAAGTTGCAAAATGAAAAGGTAAAAAAGAATTTCTGAGCTCTCATATGCATCTAACGCATTAAATACTTGCACTACGGAAAGATTTTTGAGTTCAATACTATTGTTTTACTAGCCTTATTAATTTGGTAATCAATACAGCTAATATCACATTGTTCAGAAAGTTAAAACGTACGAAGTCAGTTTCAAATGTTATTGGAACTTACTTTGTTAGATAACCAACGACTCAGTGTAGATTGCTATTATTCTTTGCTAACAAGTCGGTAGATTGCGCTTGCTTTCCTTGTTAAATTTTCCATTTTCTATCTAAATTTTAGTTGCATTAAGGCCTGATATCATTAAGTTGCTCCTGAGGATTTGTAATTCTCCTAATGTCTCTTTGATACCTTAATAATTTTTTTATGTCTGGAACCATTTAATGACATTGAGCAACCATTAGATGATATTATGAGCTGTTTTATTTCCAGGTTATCCCAAACACTACTACAGATAACTATAACTTGGTGGAGGCTTTAGTGGCACGTATCCTTTTATCATTTTTTCCTTCAGGTCTAGTGTACTTAACATGGTTCTCTATATGTTTTCTCACATGTCAATGATGATTTTTCTTTTTAACACTCACTTCCATCTAGACATGTCTGACATCAACGAGGAACAGCTGGTTTTGTACGCACAGATGGCTAATCTTGTAAACTCAATATTACAGTGGCCTGAAATTAATATAAAAGAGATTGCAGAAATTTTTTCCAAGGTACTATGGTTTAACAATTACATTATCTTATATAATTATTAGAAATTGCTTGCATTTGAAATCATGACGTGTTGAAATCTTGTGGACCGAGATTGTGTTTATGTGTCCATTGGTGTAAAGTGCTTCTTGATTTCTTCAGAGAGTTGCAGTGTTAATTTGTTATTTCAGCTTTAAGAATTAGTTAACCCCTTCCACAAGCTATTTCTAATTTGTTTGATGTCATGTCGATGGGTATTTAAGTAGGATGAAGACCCTCCCCTTGAAGCTAGTTTTTGATGTGGGAGAACAAACCCACTTAAGTTCCCTATAAACTATCACATATTATTCAGTGCAAGATTTAAACATCCCATACTGCTAAATTTCAGAGTATGATAAATACTATTCTACTTTTTAAAACTTGAGGGTGACTTATAGCATTTAAATAATTAATTCCATTTAAATACTATTATACTGATAGGGGGAAGGTTGTCCAAGCATAAGTATCAACTAGCTCAGGTCCATTTTCAAGACAATTGCACTTGCAATTGCAATTTGTTGCGACTTTCACTTTCAATGTGGTTAAAGTCGTGCTTTTCTGAATATTACTTTCTGCTGAATCCTTCTAAGGTTAGATCCTCCTAATCCTGCAGTTTGCTTGCAATGCGCATACCATTTGTGACAGTGAACTGAGACCCTTGGGGACAGGATTGTATCCAGTAATTTCCATAATCAACCACAGGTAGCACTTCATGTATTTAAATATATGCTATCATCTTGTTCCTTGTTACTCTTCTAATTTTGGCTGTATCATCATATAGTTGCTTGCCCAATTCAGTGTTGGTTTTTGAGGGAAGGTCAGCTGTAGTACGTGCTGTAAAACATATACCCGAAGGTTCGGAGGTAAGTATTTCTTTGTGTGAGTAAGAATAAGAAATTTTTGACATCTAGTTCACTGGGTTACAGGCTCGAAATGGCATTTGAAAGTTTCTTATGCTAACTAGTTTGGGGTGAGAAGATATGTTATGAGGATAATACATTATACTCTTTTCTTTTCTTTTCCGCTTCAAGTTCACTACTTACCTTTAGCTGCCTGTTGCAAGGTGCTGATAAGTTATATAGAGACTGCTGGGAGCACTATGACTCGGCAGAAGGCTCTCAAAGAGCAGTACCTATTCACTTGCGCCTGTCCCCGCTGTGCTAGAATGGTACTTGCTTGGTCTCTTATGCTGATATATCTTATTGGCTGCATAGCATGATATATTTCAGTAAAATGGTCATTGTGCCATTGGCTAATTGGGCTAAGTTAATTTTTAAGGGTCAATCTGATGATATTCGAGAAAGTGCAATTTTGGAAGGATACAGATGCAAGAATGAAAAATGCTGTGGTTTCTTGATTCGTACTAATGGTATGTGGTATTATGGTACATCCCCCCTTTATAAACAGGGTGAAGGTTGAGTTCAATAGGTCTAATTTCTTTATCTGTCTAAATGTGAAGATGGAAAGGGATTCCATTGCCAAGAATGTGGACTAGTCAGGGACATGGAAGAGATAAAGCTTATTGCAACGGAAGTAAAATCACTATCTGAAGAAAAAGCTCCTAAACTTCATACAACTGGCAGTATCCTTTAATATTTCTGCTAATAACTTATAACTGCAATGGCTATTAACTGAACTGGTCTCAATTCCAATACAATCTTATCCCTTTTGTGTGCGTTGGCTTGGTCAATTTTATCCATAAGCTACAAAATTGATCTGAAGTTTATGGCCACTGGGTCAAATCCTTGATTAATAGTAGATTATCAGGAAGCTGTTGCTGTATACAAAATAATTGAGAAATTCCAATCAGAATTGTACCATCCCTTTTCAATCAGCTTGATGCAGACTCGAGAAAAACTTTTGAAGGTAGAGTGCTCTTTCTGGCTTTCTTTATATTGCGTTATTTCTCCTTACCAATATATTTAATTTATTCTTTCCCTCTTGGTAGACCAAAAAATCATTTATCAATTCAAAACTAGACTTGTGCTCTCATATTTGCTTCAACTTGGCGGACTTTTTCCTTTTTGTGCCACATGAACGATGTAGAAAATGCTATTTTTCTGCAATTATTTTAGAGTTGATGTTCTGAAGGTATACATAGATAGAGATGACATCATGTCCTTTTCAGTTATTGATGGAGCTGGAACATTGGAAAGAAGCTCTGGCATACTGCAAATTGACCTTACCAGTCTATCAAAGTATGTCATACTGTCCAAGAATACTAACTAGCAGTTTGATAGGAGGAAAAATGAATTGTTGACAATATTATACTCCTAAAGCATAGAAAACTTCTAAAAATCCTAATAACGAGTTCAATTCGTCCATTCACTTTACTCCTAAAACCGAGTGCTCTTATTCAATTTTGAGCTGCAAAATCCGCACATGCTGCTGATGTCTAGTCCTGGACTTTCTGTTCTATTGCAGGAGTTTATCCAGCAGTTCATCCATTGCTTGGTTTGCAATATTATACTTGTGGAAAGCTTGAATGGTAAGAATCTTCCTACTAAAGTTTCAGTAGTTTAGTCTTGAAATGGACAAAGTTGGTTGTTAGATTCATTTTCTCCTGACAGAAGCTTTTGCGTGGACATTAAAAAAAAAAAAACAAGAACGAAGGAAGTTCATTCTCTTGAAGATAATGTTGTGTCTGCCATTTCTATATGCATGACATATGTAATAGATCGCATATTAACCTAAAACATCGAAGAATCTCAAGATTGTTCTATAATTCTAGTAGTGGCGGGTCTCCAATGGGTTTGAAATGATAGTGTTGATACAGGTATATGGGGGACACGGAGGGTGCGGTTAAATCGCTGACGAAGGCAGTGGATGTACTAAGAATCACTCATGGGACAAACACACCTTTCATGAAGGAACTGTTAATGAAGTTGGAAGAAGCCCGTGCAGAAGCCTCTTACCAGCAGTCCTCCAAAGACGAGTAGCAGAATATACTTCCCTCTTTCTCGCTCTGCCTGTGTGTGTGATTTTTAAGGATGAATGCTGGCGTGTTGCGAACAGGATATCATGTGTGCCCATGGCTACTTTTCCATGATTATTAATTATAACGATTGGGGGTTGCCTTTGGAGATCACTAAACTTAACCAAGGGTAGGGGTTGGATTTCCTTTTTCTCGATTGCTCGCTGTAGCCTGTAGGGCAGTAGGGGTCCCAGGGGAGGTTTTGCTGGTGAATAAAATGATTTGAATTGAGGACATATTTGTTTAGGGGAAAAGGAGTTTTTAGAAGAGGGAGAGAAAATTCTTATTTTTATAACTTAAGAGTTAATACTAATTATTTCTTTTTTTTATTGTATCATCTATTTGTTATTGAATTTTTTATGTTCAAATATTTTTATTTTCTTTATCTTTATAAGCCTTTTAAATTAATTTCGTGAAAGCCCATGTCCCTTTTTCATTTTATAATTCCCTTAGTTTGTTACTTAGGTCATGATTTGATTTTTTTTTACAAATAAACAATATTTGACAGTTGTCATGTCATTCAGAAATTATTATATTATTAATTTAGTACATGACAATTGATTAATCTAAAAGCATTTTGATTCAACTTAGTTTTAACCTTTTATAAAAAATTAATTTTAACCCTAAATAAAATGAAACCCTTCAAAATAGAAATAAGCTGATTCAATTGTGACATGATTATATGCCAATCTCGGACCATTTTATTTTTATTCTATTTTTCAAGTGAATTAAAGCTGATTGGATTGACTAGATTCTGACAAAATTATATTTTTATATATTTATTTATATTATTTTAATAATTTTTTTTATTTTAATTTTTAATTATGCTTAATAAGAGAAGAATTGTTATATTTTTATTATTTTTTAAAAATAATTATTTTTAAAATAAAAAATTATATTATTATAATTTATTTTTCAAAAATTAAAATTTATAAATGCTATAATTTTAGAAAGCTAAACTTTGCGATTTGCCCATTAGTTTTTCATTCCCTTCTAACCTTCTTCAGCTTATATTCGAGGAGGTACACGCACAGGACGGGGGAGTGGGGAGCACTCGGCCGCGACTTCACGCCATCATCATTCAATCTCCCATTCATCTAATACCGACCTGTGCCGCAACGCCACCTCCCTTCCATCATCCACCCACACCTCTGCTGACACCCATCATTCATTTAACCATCACTTTCAACTCCATACCGCGACGGCATAGTGCAGGAACAGCGACGCACACGGAGAAGACAGCACGAGCAGTAACGGCTAAATCACCAATTCATGAGTTTGGAGAGTTACTTTAATCTTTTACCATTAATTATTTCATAATTCCTTGGTTAGTATAATTTTATAATTACGGAAAAGTTTTGTATTGTTTATATTGTTGTAATAGAAAATTACTGTGATTGAATCTTTACTAAAATATTATTCTTTAATTAATTTTAATTTTATTTATTTTGCTCTGAGTTAAATTTTATATTAAAATTATTATGAATGTTTTATGATTTTTAAAATATTTTAAATTATTAGATTATCTGTCATTTGTTAGCTCTGATTCTTTCTGTTTTGAATCTCTGAGTTATTTTTAAATATTTATTTTTATTATTCTTAATCTTAATTTATTATGCTGGTGGCAGTTATTAAATTAAAATTTTAAAAAATATTTTATGACAATTCGAGATAAGTTGATTGTTGGATTAAAAGTTTAATTATAATTATTAATTCATTGTTTATAAATCTTATATCTGTTGAAACTACGATTGGCTACATTATTAAATTGGGGAATTACTTTTATCATTATTAATTATTTATATTTTCATTCTATTCACTACCCATTACTTAATTATCAAATTAAAATTACTAAAAATATTTTAT
Source organism: Leucaena leucocephala (assembly GCA_037074615.1). NCBI lineage: Eukaryota > Viridiplantae > Streptophyta > Magnoliopsida > Fabales > Fabaceae > Leucaena > Leucaena leucocephala. The sequence continues at coordinate 1,831,222 of CM073540.1, read as the reverse complement.
TTAAATTTATTTTAATTCTTGACATTTTAAATTAAACTCTATTTTATAATTTAAGTTTTGTTATATTTAATTATTTAAAAATTTAATTTTATTCTTGAACACGAAGTTACGCTATAATCAATCATCAGACTGAAACCGTTTGTTATTCCGCACCCAATTTTACTCTCGTCACCTGAACTTTGCTGGTATAGTCTCACTTTACAAAATTTATACATTGTTCAATCGATTTGATTGCTGCACACATTAATAACCACTAAATAATCAGCACCACATCAAACATGAAAGTAAAGAAAATTGCATACAATGCAATCCCAAGCAACTGTGTAACTCTAACATAATAAAAAAACCTGAAACAGATGAAGAGCCTCTTTATGAATCTATCTTTGGTTCTCTATCCTAAGTTTTTAGTCGCTCATGCAGCTGGAGGCAAAGTTCTGACAATTGGGACAATAGTTTACATTGTTGATCTCGTGAGCTAAGAGAGTGGGGAGTTATTAACTTGAGTGGATCGCTAACCACCTGCTGGAGCTGACAACAGAGCTTTGAAGCTTCTGGGTCATCTACACAAGTTTCAGCTATAAATTGTAGAAATTGAAAGCTTTGGTCTTGGGACAGGGAAGGCTGTGGCGGAGTTGGCGGAACAAGAAACGGATGTTGGAGAAGCTGAGGAATTCTCCATCTTTCATTACGGTCCCATGCTAGACACCGCTTCATGAGATCCAGAAGCCATGGATTTGAAACGGGCTCATACGTAATCTCATGATTTGGATGTGTTATGACCTTGAATTTGGCCCAGAACGTCTTGTACTCCGAAAATGGCGTCCTGCCATATACCATTTGATAGAGAATGCAGCCCAGAGACCAAATATCCGATGGTCGGCCACACTTTATGATATTTCCATTTGCATCACTCTCATTGCACATAAATGCCTCTGGAGACATGTAACTCAGAGTACCCACCTACAGTATTAAGATTTAACTGAATCACTCTCATCAATAGCATTGAATCGTAAATATAGCTTATGACTCATGCATCACATTTAACCATGCAGGACAATTTTGGTTAAGCATTGCAGCACTTTCCAGAACACGATAAAATACCATTTGTCACCCGAGGATAAAAGGCAGCAGTGGCATTCCTCCATAATGGCATAATGTAAGAGAAACGTCACAACTATAACATGATTTTAAGTAAATAAAATGGAGAGGAGAGAGGTTTCTATAGGCGCTACCTGTGAATCCCGTTGGATATTTGTTGTATCGCTCATTATTGCTTTGGCTATGCCAAAATCAATCAGTTTTAGGGAACCTTTGACGAGAAGAAAATTAGCTGGCTTCAGGTCAGAATGCACTATACGTTCCTCGTGTATTGTATTGACAGCTTGAAGTATTTGCTGCAAAAAGTATCAGGGAAACAGACTCAGCCAAAGTTGGTACAGCACCGAAGCAATACTGGACTATGCAATCCGACAATATCAAGTCTGAGCGCATACATTCAAAAACTGACGTTGATGTTCTTTTCCATTCAAAAAAATAGAGGGAAGATACATTCATCATGCCAGTGCCTAACAAAGCTGCTTATCCAATTTGCTGTGGAACATAGTTTAAACATTTAGAAAATGATATGGTCAACGTGAAAATAGGCCGACAATTACTTGGACATTTTTCTGAAAATTTTACATGCAAAATTCATATAATTAAATAGATAAAGCAACCGCAGATTCAGATAATTTGTCATGTTGTAGATTTAGCACCTGCCAATAAAATCGAAGCCAATTCTCATCTATGGTCTGGTTGTGTCCATCCAGTTCCTTCCACTTCTGAGACAGCATATGAGCCAAATCAATTTCCCCATATTCAAGAACCATGTATATATATCCATCATCCTTGACTCGGCTGTCTTTACTACTCAAGGAGCCTCTCAGGACTTCTTCAAGCAAAGTCTTGTCAGTCACCTAAGTACATAAAAGGGGTGAAGAAGCATTACGATGCTACATAATAGCGTAATAATTGTAGAATTGAAACCATAACAAATGCAAAGTCATGAGAATCATCATATTTGCTTTTCTTCCTATTAACTTATATCACTTTTAACATTCCTTGACAAAATAGGCAGCACGCGCATGTGCACACAACGCATGTGGAAAAAGAGAAGGGATGAGGGGGGCAATCAAAATACAATAAAGTGAAGTAAAGCAGAATGAAACAAGGGGGAAAGTGTACAGAGAAATAGGCCAGTGTATGTCACGTATATTTGAATTGATTTTATTCTGTTCTCAAGTCCTGGACTCCCAGTACCGTTTTGAGAAACCAAACATTTGATTGGCATTATAAATTATTCAACTGCTGCTCCAAGCAATCATAAATTCATACAAATCCATGCAACCTGAAACTGAATTTCATTCCTCCCAGTTGCAGCATGCAACCTTGTTGAAACAAAGAATAGAGATGCAAAGCAAAAATATCATAAAGGACTGCCCCTAAAAGAGTAGAGAAAATACTTCATAGTCAATCAGCTGAATAACATTATTCTTTCCCTTCAGCCTATTTAGATACTCAATCTCTTGACAGAACCCATATGCAGTGGCATAATCACGACCCTTTAGCTTGATCTTTTTAAGTGCATAGATTGTACAGTCTGATGATATTACTTTGTGTACTTCACTACTTCCTCCACTACCTATCTTGCCAAGCCTTTGATACAGCTTGCCATTTACTTTGAAAAACATATCAGGGTCATAGGCCCTTTTCCGAGTAGTTGATGTGCCTTTACTACTTACTGCCTTCTCTTGTTTTTCTGACTTAGATGAGTCCAACCTAACATCTGAAAATGAAGTCCTAGACATTGGAGCCTGGGGTTGTAAGTTGGTAACATCTGCATATTCTTTCCCCTTAGATGGCTTATCATCACGAGTGGTTTTAGAAATGTTACTTTCCTTTAGCATGATGCCTTGCTGCTCCTTACATGGGACACCATCCTTAGATGGTAACCCTGTAGTCGTGGCAGAACTAGATGCAACTGCTGCTTGATCCACTGACATTTTATTGGTCTCTTTTAGGTAAGTGCTAGATGATTTCACAACTCCTTGAGTTATCGGATGACTACTAACATTATTTTCCCTCAAAGGTTCTGCCGCTGCATGTGACCCACTATCAATATGTGAATGAGAATAATGGGTTGTTGAATTTAGCATAGGAGCTGAAGATGAATGGACAGATGTTGTCGTAGCACATGAAGGTCCCACTACTGAAGATTGATTAGCTGGCTGACTTAAAAAGTTTCTGAATTGCTGCAGATGATCCTGAATAGCTGTTGTTCTTTTCGCCAACTGGGAATTTAATCCTCCATCGGATCTCAAAGTTAGTTCAGACTCTGCCTGCAAAACACTTTGGTGCTTTGGATCTTGATTGAATAAATTAAATTCTTCCGGCTGGGTGCTTGCAGCCCATTCCATTTCTGTCAATGCAAGTGAACCCATATGAGATGATAAGTTCTCCAACTCAGTGGCCTTTCCATCATCGGCCCCTGCATGTTGAAAGAGAAGAGAAGAAATATATCGCAGGGGGATAATGACACGTTTGGGGCATGCATAACACAGCAATTTTTTTGGGGGAAAAGGTCTCACATTGCAAAGGAAAAACTTGTAAAATAACTGGTTTCACGAGGTGAGTTACAAAAATCTGAAGTAGAAGTTCCACGGAAAATATATAGCAAGTTACCCTGGGCAGTAGTGTTGTTTCCTACTAAGAACTGGACTTTCTTCTGACCATCTACATTTTGAGATTCCACTGGCAAAGAATGCATGACAACCTTGTCTTTACAATTAGTCATTACATTTAAATGACATTCTTGTGCATTGAATGGATTGCATCCTTTGTCAAGTGCATTGTAGCAACTACCAGAAACAGAAGGAGGCGTGATTAATACGTCCTCTTGACCTTCTCCAATCATCGAAGTCGTGCTATTTCTATGTGCGCATGACTCCATCTCCGACTGAACCTTGCTTAAAGATATCTCCTGGGACTTCTTATCATCTACATTTGGACCGACTTTCAGTGAAGAATTTCTTGACACCTCACGTTGAGGAACCATCATGCGCCTTGGTCTTATATTTGATTGCACTGTACCTGAGAAACTCTCAAAAGGATAAATGAATGAATGCCACGAATATAGCATTCATCTCAAGCCTCATTTACTGAGGAATTAAACTAGTGCTCGATTAAAGACAGGGTAAAGAAAGACTAATTAACATAAGAAGCCAACAAATTTAACCTTCTTCCTGTAAATGGTAGTGCCTACATTTATACCGATTTATCAAAGAAAAACTACTTCAATTGCGATTTGTGATCTGTTGACTCCATAGTCCACCCAAAGAAGCTGATTCATTGAAGTAAATTTTAGTGTTTTGCATTCCAAAATTTGCCTAGGGCAAACGCCACACATTTCGCATGTTGATAGAAAACGGAATGAGCTGACAATTTACTGTCTAGGTTGATAACCGCTGACGAAAGCAACATTCCTCCCTTCAACCTCCATCACCACCCAAAAATTAAAAAAGAAAAAGAAGGAAAGAAAAGCAGGCCGCGGCCGAGAGAGTTTAAGCACGAATTGTTAAAGTTAAAACCCTAAATTATTAGCATCAAAGTCAATAAAGCTTCGGCTATGTTAAATAAAAGGCATATATATTTAGATTCATTACACATCTTAACTTACAAACAATGAGCGAATTCGATTAATAGATACAGTATCAAAGATGGAGGAAGGTAGCTACCGAGAGGACGATGACGCTTGAAGGCGGCTTGAACATGCCGGAGGAAGTCCGGCGGTGAGGAAGAAGAGAGGGAGGATGAGGAAGACGATGTACTATCGGGATTGGTTGGGCGGAACAGGTTCTTGGCAGTCGGGGGTGAGGCCGGAAGGTTAGCCTTCCAGTCCATGGAGTAATCTCCAAGGCATTTCTATCAGAGAAAAAGCCCCGAGATGGGAGTACAGAGAGCAACCACTTAGCTAGAAGACGTTGTATGGAGAGAATACATTGAAGATTTGAAGAATCCCATTACCGGGAAATTGTCGAGTGCCCGCTTCTGGGATCGTAGACGGACAGACACGGCTTTTGAATTGTCCCGTTTGGCGGTAATGCCAGAGATAGTGGGCTCAATGGGCTTCATTTCTATGACTGCGCTCTCGCTGTCCTTCATAGGCCACCGGCCCATGATGGAATTACCTTTCGTAGGATGGACCTTTTTCGGTTTAGGGTCTTGTACTTATTCCCATTTTTGGGTGAGGGCCATCTTCTTGTTCTCAGCCCAACAATAGAATTAGAATACAACTACTATTTTCTTTGGAGTTGAAGGATGGCTTTCTATTCTGCTACGTCTGATGATTAAGATTCAACCCTCGTACGTAGGTTCAATTGCTCGTCTGTAGGTTCAATTGACAAAAAATAAAATATGTGACTATTTAGAGCGACTATTTAAAACGTGTTCAAATCTTGGGGAGTACTACTTTGTTGTGATTCCAGTTGCGGCACTTGGGGAGGTATCCTAATTCCTGAATACCTAGGTTTACGCATAAGGGTAATAGACGGTTCGTCCTGCCTAATATTAGTATCGCTTAGGAGGAAGGGAGATTTCTCCCTACTTTTAGATCGTGGGTGAGCACGACTCCTTTATAAAAATTTGTATACTAAACAAAACAAAACAAATCCCTACATACGAACCAAAAGGATCAAAGTCGACAGGCTGAAATAACTACGCAGCGCAGGCCTACATTCATACCCAGGATCGAAGTCTGAAGTCTAAACTCTGAACTCTATTATAAATAAATGTCTGTGGTGTTTCCTACGTTTGAAATTCTCACCTCCAAACGTGAACAACTTCCCCCTCTCACTCGCCGTGGCTAGGCTCCAATTCAAAAATTATAAAATACCCGTGCATCGCAAGTCAAGATGCCCGTTTACGTACGCTGCTGTCTTCCAAGTTCTGCCATATGCTACCATTAGTACATCCTCATTTAATTTGTTATTGCTACTTGTTCTGTTACTCTGTCCATACTGGGAACAAGGGCAATCGATTTCCTTCTCCACCCAGATACCTCCCTCGTTTACTAAGCTTCTCACTTTGTCCTACCCGTGCTTCTCACTTTGTCAATCTTTAAACATCTTGCAAGGGGACTTCGCCAACTGACTTACAGGCTAAACTCTAAAACAGCTATGCTTAAACGGGTGTCCATTGTCGGTATACATACTTAATCTTCTTAATACCATCAAACAACAACACAGCGAAATTTTAAAGATGTAATCATCTTATATTCTCATTGTCCCGCTAAAAGAAGCGAAAATAAAAGACGGGCAAAACCGGCAGCTTTAATGAAGGAGTGGGATAAAGGGTTTTCATTATTCTCCCAGTGAGAGGTGAGAATCACAGGTTCATTGGGCAATAAGCAAAATATAAAGCGTCGCCCAGTGCCATCTGTTAACCGAAAAGGTGTTCCCACTTCAAAACTGAGGCTCTTTACATTTCCACCCAACCGCCAAATTAAAATCTCTGTTCCATATCCATACCACTCGCAAAATCTTTGATCAACAACGGCTATTTCTCACAATTTTCTCGTCCAACAACCCTTTTGTGCACACTTGCAAGCGAACTGCAGCCAGAGAATGGGATTAATTAAGAGGAGGTTAATTAGCGGTAAGCAAGAATTTCAAATCAATGGAGGGAAATGGGTGAATCCCATTTATTTACTACTATATGTTAATTAAAGGACCAAACTAAAAATTCCGAAGCATATGGGGTGGCATGATTTTGAGGCAAAAGGAATCAGTAAGCAGCTTTTCTTCATAGCAGGCACCATTATGGGGTAATTAGTGGAGTGCCTTGCAAATGGTGAAAATTCTCTTAGCCCCGAAAAAAACCCACACCCTTAGTCTTCGAATAACGACAACCTTAATTTAATGTCTGACTTCCACCACCATAAATCGATGCCGGGTCTTAGTCTCTTGTGAGGAAGAACATAATTAATGACTCGCGCCATGGACTTGTATTAATCTACTAATCTTGTATTAAACCCGCAATTTTTTAATGCCGTGCGTGACCTCGAAAACTTAGTCTCTTGTGAGGAAGAACATAATTAATGACTCGCTCCATGGACTTGTATTAATCTACTAATCTTGTAGACTTGTCAAGATATCCCCCATGTAAGTGACTGTGTGTCATCCTGATGGCATTTATTGTTTTTATAAATTAAATACCGTCAGCTTAGTTAGGTGGCATGTAATTTATATAGAATATATGCATCCCATTCAATCCAAACTTTTAAATTAGATTCCACCGTTGAATATGACATGATTCCATCGTTGAATCAAACTCGGCGTGTTTGATGCAGTCACGTTGTCTATTACGAAGAAGCGTCCTCAGATACAATGGCTTCAATTTCCTAGTCAGAAGAAGATTAAGGAGATCAAGCTTCAAATTCCTCATGATTATTCAGTTTATCAAATGATCCATCAGACAAATTTGTTCAGGAATTGATTACCCACAGATGACAGAGATATTATTGCTGCCACCGTGACAGTTTCCCCCCTCTGTCCTGTTCTTGTTTTGGGCATTACTGATAGCAGACACCAAAAAAAAAAAGGAAGAAGTTCTAGAGAGAGTAGCCTGCAGGATATTAATCCAAAATCTATAATCTATATAATAAAAAAAATCCTACACAAAAGGCCAAAACCGATTTGACTATCTATAAAAATCTTACTGAAATTCAATCCAAACGGACTCTTTTTTTTAGTCAAAATTTGAGCACTAAGACGCTAACACGATCCCTTTTAGAGAACATCATGCCTGGTAGAGGTCCCTGATTATTTTAAGCAGGCAGCGTTGAGGCTTTCTTTTTGTTAGCTTCCTCAACTGTGACATTGACAAAATACCAAACTCAGAATTAGTTTGCAGATTCAGAGTAAAAAGGGGGACCAAGGTTTATGTGCACAGCCCCCCAACACGTGTCCCATGCATTTACAATCAGATTAATTAATTGGTCGCCATGGGAAGTGGGAACCCTCATATGATGAAATTAAGATGAACAGATGAAAATAGTTCGGATGGCATTTACATAAAATGCTTAATAGTATATGTGTGTGTTTATATATATGACAGGAGGACACTACGCAAAGGAGGGACCTGTAGGCCATATCTCTTTAATTCCCTACGAGTTAAAAACAAGACCCTTTCCCCATCACATATCTAGAGAGATCAACGGTGAGATTTTGATCATAGCACACATCTCACATCTCACATCTCACATCTCACCTAGAGCAAGACACTGCTGTGAGTTTCTGAAAGTTTATAGATATCAATTCACTATCACATTGTGGCATTGTGCTACTACAGAGAGTGCTCTGCTTCCTGCCCCAGCAAGCTCCTCCCATGCCCTGTATGAGTTTTCTGAAATAAACCCATAAGCCACCGGCTATTCTCGTTTGGCTCAGGCAACTTTCTTCTTTATTACAATGAGCAAACCCAGAATCCATAGGAAACCCACCAAGCAAGCCATTGCCGACCAGAACCAAAAGCCGCAGAAATCAGAGAAACAGCCCTCTTGGGCAGTGGTGAGAGGCTTATTGACTTGTAGAAATGTTCAAACCCAGCCGCAGCAAATTCCTGAAGGGAAACAACAACCAAAGAAGAAACAAGAACAGCGAAAGTTGCAGGAGGAAAGAATCCCAGAAGATCAGAACGGCAAGAAATGCAAGAAGATGAAATGTTCAGGCTTGCTTTGTAATAACACCAATATTATGGCAAAGCCTGAAACGGGATGCCCGGATGCGCACGGCAAAAAGGACTCACTGTTTGCATGTAGCAGCAGCAAGAAGGATTCTTCAAGCAGATCCATGAGAGCTCCTCCACGAGAACCTAACGCTGCCGTTTTAGCATCTCCTTCTTCATTGTCAGCATCTTCTAGTTCTTCTGTTAGCGGGTCTTTCAAGGGAATGCCCTTCAGGAGACTGTCTGGTTGTTATGAGTGCCGAATGGTGGTTGACCCTGTTCTGGGTTTCACCAGAGACCCTTCCCTTCGGAGCAGCATTTGTCCATGCCCAGACTGTGGTGAGATCTTCACGAAAGCTGAAAGCTTGGAGCTTCATCAGGCGGTTAACCATGCAGGTAAATCCAATTCAAACACCAATTGTTATTCACATGAAACTGTTAGATTTTTATCTTTGAACATGTTAAAAAAATTTATTTCTCCTGTTAAAAATTTCAGTATCCGAACTGGGCCCCGAAGATACGAGCAAGAATATAGTAGAAATCATATTCCATTCAAGCTGGCTGAAGAAACAGTCCCCAGTCTGCAAAATAGATCGCATCCTCAAAGTCCATAACACCCAAAAGACGATTTCCAGATTCGAAGAATACAGAGACTCCATAAAAGCCGAAGCCAGAAACCTCCCCAAGAAACACCCACGCTGCATAGCAGACGGCAACGAGCTGCTCAGGTTTCACGCTACCACCTTCGTCTGCTCTCTGGGCCTCAACGGTTCGGCCAACCTCAACTCAATACCGCAGTGCAACGTTTGCAACATAATCAAGAACGGGTTTAAGGTGGCCGCTGAAACAAACGGAGGAAACGACGGGAAGGGAATATTGACGACGGCGACGAGTGGGAAGGCCCACGACAAAGCGGTGGTTTCAGCGGACGATAAAAACGACACAAGGGCGATGCTGGTTTGTCGGGTAATAGCTGGCAGGGTGAAGAAGAACATGGAAGGAAGCATGGAGGAATATGATTCGATGGGAGGGGGTGTCGGGGCGTATTCGAATTTGGACGAGTTGTATGTGTTCAATCCAAGAGCTATATTGCCTTGTTTTGTGGTGATCTACAGAGGTTTTTGACGTGGGTTGTCGGGTTGTGGGTTTAAGTTTTTCTTGGTATGAATTATTTGTGTTTATTTCTGCATCCATCTTGTTAAACCACTCATCTCTGGCAATATGGCTATTATTTGTCACGGGGAAGGATAGATGATAGATCTCCTTCATTTTTGTATTCTTCCCAATGGATGGTAAATTTGCGCCCAGAATTGAATTGTATATTACAGCGTTTGCCTCTTTATTTTCGTCCTGCGCATACGGGTATCTTCTGCAGTAGTCAAAGTTGTTTTGGCTAAGATTTAATCTTTCAGAGACAGTACAATTTATAAATCATTGTGTTCTGTTTCTTTTTATAAAAAGAAATATCCTCTCTTCCCCACAAGAACTATTGTCAAGTTCAAACGAATCGAGTGCCACCAACACTAATTTGTCGAATTCAACCACAAATTTCAAGTTAATAATCAAGTAGAAACTTCAAACAACATCCTGCCAGGTTGTAACATCTAAACTCAATTTTTCATGGGCAAAAAAAAAAAAAAATTCAGTGTAGTAACTGACAAAGGAAACAGAGTTTGTGTTTTGGTGGGCACCAAGCTTTGGAAAACAGACTGGAGCACTGAAGCAGAGTAGCAAAAGTGGCGAATATAAATAAAAGGAAGCCCTGCTCAGTGACTATATAGTGGATTGACCAATTAGCCATTTTTTTATCCTAGACAGAGAAATCTGGCGCCAAAGGAAAAGGCAAAAGGAATTTTGGCGTGAAATTTTTGGTGTAGCTTTTACAGTGTGTTAGTCATTGAAAGCCGTGAAGGAATCCGAACTTGACAAGGCATGCATCAAGCTTGTGTAGAAACAAAAAGAAAAGGCCGTAGCAAGTCAGAACCAGGACTGGTTCAGGAGACCAAAATGCAGTGGATGCAATGATTGAGAATGAAAAGAAAGCACGAGAAAGAGTTATTCTATGGATGAGGATGGCGCAGACTAAACACCCAGCGCAGCATACATGTTGGAGACCTTACCCAGCAAAGACTCGGTCTTGTGTAGCCAACAGGCAACAGACTCTGCTCAAGAACATCAAGTTTTTACCTTTGTAAAATTAAAATACATGTATACATGACGAATTTGATAAGAAAAAATAAATATAAAAATGAGATATACTATAAATCCCATATTTAATTGTGGTACTTTACATCAATTCCTCTTTACATACATGAGTACATAAGTAGAATTAATACAAGAGACTCGCTTTACTACTCTCTTTATTCTAGGGGAATCAACATGTGTTCTTATTTTTCTACTTTCATGGGGTTTTGCTCAGTGCTAATAATGGGTCTGATGGGATCAAACCAAAAGCTTAATTGCTGGGTACCATTTTACGTATTCTGTAGATCTGGTATGGAAAGATTTAAGGAAAGGGTGCTTTAATTTGCTTCGACTGGAGAAACTAAACACAATTTAATTTCCAAAACATATGCAATGTTAATCTTTTAAATGTTATCCCTTCGCACAGGCTCGCAAAGAGAGGAAAAGCTAAAACCACAACCTCTTTACCTGGCATTCTTTCAAACAATCTTAGTGCATTGTCAATATCACCCTGTTTTGCATATAGATCAGTAAGAATGCTTCCAACGACATAGTCTAACTCATAGCCAAAAGTTATTTCCAAACCATGCACTTGAGACGTCGGTCTCAAATAATTCTTGAAGTAGATGCAGATTTTTAAAGCCATGCTAAAAGTAAAGATTGAGAGCATTTGCATAATCTTCATTGACAACATATACCCTTAAATCATAGAATTCCAGAGCGCCAACCCACCAAAACTCGAGTCACTGGACAGCTCATAGAAGATGGGTGTTCACTTGGGGGGACGAGGAGTTCAAATTTTACACTCATCAAGGATTGGAATTTGAGAAAGCAATTGGGAAGCGTTCTGAGACCTAATTCGATCGACTAAACTTGGAGTGCAGCCAAAATTTGGATTGAATTTTGTAAACACGAGCATTTAAAATCCACGAGAGAATCCAAAACACTTGAACATCTACTACTACAAAAGCTACAGCAATGGAGATAGGGGGGGGGGGGGAAGGTCAATACGAATACGGTGGTTTATTAAACCTCAAAAAGTATAGCTTTTTTCTTTACTGGGATATATAAGATTCGTCCTCTTCTTCTGCTAGAGTCATAAAGTTTTTTTTTTGGGTAAAGAGAAGGCTAATAGCCCAAAACAAAGAATTTTAAATTAGAAGGCATTAAATCCCAAACAATAAAAAAGAACAAGAGACTCTAATTATGAAGGATAAAAAAAAAACTTGCAGTATTATTCAAACCCTCGTTAGTAAGAGTCATATAAAAAAAATTTTATTGTCCACCTAATTTACTAAAGTTTTGCTCTGACTACGTCTGGATCTGACCTATGTCGCACACCTGGTTATAGTGGGTGAATCTCCTAACGAATTTTTTTTATATATACTAAGGCTCAAACTCAAAATATTATTTAAACGATATCGAATTTTTTACTATTCAGACTAATTCAGTTTGTGTCATATAAAGTTTTGATGGTGAATACATCCCAGTTAGTACCAAGGCCCAACTGATGCCTCAACATCATACGCAGAGCTTGATTCTTTTGTTGGGCTGGACTTCAGCTGTAAGGTAACGGCCCACCCATTTGCTCAAAAGCCAGCGTTAGGCCGAGAGTGCCATGTCGCTTTTAAGACAAGTATTCTGTTACTAGAAATTATATTAGTATACCAATTCCGTAGGTTCGGTTAATAAAAGGGTAAGTATATTTAATTTTTTAGAAATACTATTTTATTATGGTTTCAGTCGTAACGTTTGGGGAGATATCTTAGCTCTTAGGTGCCTAAGTTTATGCATGAGGGTAATAGACAGCTCACCCTATCTGATATTGATATCGTTTAGGAAGAAAGGAGACTTAATCATATCTTTAGATTATAGATGAGCCTAACTTTTTTTAAAAAATTTTATACAAAAAAAAATAAAGAAATTATATTGGTATATCTAAAATGGACACTTTAAAGATCAGTATCGCATCATGGTCATCCACGTCGCATCCATTCCGTATTATTCAAGGGCATTCCGTATAATAATACAGCCCTGTATATAAGATCACGCTGAATACAGTGTGGGGAAAGAGAATTTATTTTTAATCTTTTTTTTTTTTGTTACCCACCCGATTCACTGGAGCTTTGCCCCGACTATATCCGGATCCGACCGATATCGCGCACCTGGCTATGGTGGGTGAGTCTCCCAAAGGAGATTTTTTACGTACGCTAAAACTCGAACTTGAGATTTCGCTTAAGCGATACCGAGCCGCTTACCACTCGGACCAACCCCGTTGGTAATTCATTTTTAATCTGATATTGAATGAACTAACACACGTGTATATATATAATATCAACCAACTCGTCAGGTGACGAGTTGGTTGATATTGGGAATACTCAGCCAATTCCATGCATATCTCATCGGACGCCAGTCACAAGCTTTATTTCTTCTCATTGCGTGATTATTTGCCTTCTTGACCGGAAGTAGGCGAGTGTACCAGAATCAAACCCGCAAGATCTAAAATTATTTCTTTAGGCTAAAACTAGATCGGCATTCGTGATCGGATAGTTTATAATGGTATTCGTTTTAACATATTCAAATCAGCATGGTCTATAATTACCTTGCTTTTCTTTTCTTTTTTGCGAATATAATTACTTAATATGCAATGAAATTAAAAAACAAAACTGCCACCCGCATTGTAACTTTATGGGGCTCTTGGCATCATTATTAGGAACGAAAGTGTTAAAAGAGAGATTATGTCATTACGATCTTTTTATAAAAAAGCCAGTTGGATCACGTGTAGCACTAATCATGATTAGCACCGAGGGTCCGGGGCCCCTCTCAAAAGCAATCGGTCACACACTGCATCCGAGTCTGGTTCCCCCACCCTGACTAGACCCAACATTTGTAATCTCTCGTTATTCCTTTTTCTCTATATTTCTTTTATTACTCACTTGGTTCACCGGAGTTTTACCTCGACTACATCCGGATCTGACCCGCGTCGCGCACCTGGCTATGGTGGGTGAGTCTTCCAACAGGGATTTTCTGCATACGCTAAGACTCGAACTCAAGACCTAACTTAAGTGATACCGAGCCGCTTACCACTCGGACCAACTCTGTTAGTTCCCTTTTCTCTATCTAATCCACATTCGTGATCAATCAGCATGAATGGGCTCTTTCTGATTAAAGAACCTAACGGGCCCAAGGCGTGACACCCCCCGCTCGTGCAATGTAGCTATCTCGGGCCAGTGGAAGCCCACAACAGCGTTCTGTAGTCTTATTTATGGGATATCTAATGAGATTTAGCATATATGGTAATGAAGGGACTTGTATCCCACAAGGATATGAGTTTGATTCCTGCTGCCGTTGTGAGAGCTCATTTGACAAGCGATCTCGTAAATCCTCTATAAACGCTCTTTGAGCCTTGGGGCTATGTTTTGACCTTAGTAAGGGATCGATGTTGAATTTACCTAAACCTTTTTATAAAAAAAAAAAAAATACACCTAATGTTACACATAAAGCTCCTTATTGTGTAAAGCAAGCTAAGCAAGGTTTCCTTCAATGAATTGGTCAAAAGAAATGCCAATGAGAGTTGATACATATGATAAAGAATGTGCTTGTATTCCACAATATTGTGAGTTTAATTCTCGCTACTGTTGTAAAGGTTTATTTATTAGGCAATCTCGTAAATCTCTTGTAAACACTCTCTAAACCCTATAATTGTACCCTAACCTTAGTGAGGACTTATACTTCACCCACCTAAATTTTTTCATATAAAAAAAATGGTCAAAAGAAGTCATACCAGGGAAGTAAAGTAGAGAATTGAGAAGCACTTTCTTCTGTCTATATTTATGCACTTAGTCCACTATTTGCGTTCCCCCATAATACCTGTACCTGAACTTACAAGTCACAACAATGGCTTCCGAGAAGGTTGAGTCTGTGATTGCTGGTAACTACCTAGACATGGAGGAAGAAGATGGTGATTCCATGTCAGCCAGGAGCAAAATATCTAAGCTATTTCGGCATGGGGGTTCTGTGTATGATGCATGGTTTAGCTGTGCTTCTAATCAGGTACCATACTTGTTCAAGTAACATCATGTTTTTTATGAACTTTTTTCTTTGAAAAAAAAAATAGTATTCTTTTGGTGGATGCTCTCTAAATGGTTGATGGAATTAAATGTAGGTTGCACAAGTGCTATTGACATTACCGATTCCTTTTCACAACTGGGGATGTTATCTGGGATCATTTTTCAGCTGTTTTATGGACTCATTCATGGGAAGCTGGACGGCTTACCTTATTTGTGTTCTTTATGTTGAGCACAGAACCAGAAAGGAGAGAAAGAAGGTTGATTTCAGGAACCATGTTATTCAGGTATTCCCATTTGATGGGTTCTTCTTGTATGCTCCGTATTTATGACTGTTATACCCTGTATAAGGCTCTTCCTTTTTTTGCTGCCTTTTATAAAACCTTAATAAGGCCAATAATAGCTTCATGAGTTTCCTCATATTCTTCTTCCAATCCTGTTTGTTGCTTCTTCTTCTTTTTCAGTGGCTCGAAGTTCTTGATGGACTCCTAGGAAAATACTGGAGGAATGTAGGCCTTTTTTTCAACTTTACTTTCCTGCTGTTTGGTTCTATGATTCAACTAATTGCTTGGGCAAGGTAGGTGTTCGATGGTAATCTTGAACACAGACTAACATTTAAATATTAATTAAACTTTTTCTCTTCCATGATACAATGAATGAATGTTTCAGTAACATATACTACATAAACGACAATCTTGACAAAAGAACTTGGACTTATATATTTGGCGCCTGCTGTGAGACGACAGTGTTCATCCCTTCTTTCCACAATTACAGAATTTGGTCCTTCCTGGGCCTCATGATGACAACTTACACTGCATGGTATCTGACCATAGCTTCCCTTATACACGGACAGGTAAAGGACATTACTTATCCCATCAACCAGACGAGTAAATCATATTATTATTGACTAACAAATGATTTTTCATAATCCTTGTCAACATATATATATGTCAAGTGACGAGAACACTGTAATTTTATGAAGTGATTAACAACTACCGAATCCTACAGAACAAGTTTCAGCAACATGCCAATAACCAGAAACATCTGCCCAGAAAAGAATACACCTGACCCATCTTCTTCTCCACCGAGCTTCACCCATCCACAAAGTGCAAATGCCACAATCCTCGGAACTTGATATACGTAAATTATAATTATAAATATGGCCACAGTACAGAAGGGGAAAATACCCAACATTTTCATTTATCGATGTTGGGACATTCCCTAGCAAAATGCCCTTCCTCCCCACAATGAAAGCGCGCCCCGCCTTCGCCTCCGCCTCCGCGGCCACTACCACCACCACCGCGTCTGCGAGTGCCACCCCCAGCACCCTGATAACAGTCTCTTGCCAAATGACCCACGCGGCCACAATTGTAGCACTCGGGGCCCTCGCTGTACCTGCCACCACCGCCGTAGCCTCCACCTCTCGCCCAATGCCGCCTCCCAAACCATACCGGTAAGGATCATCGCGAGTATTCCCGCCAGCATAGCGTTCGCCATATCCACCCACTCTGCCCCTGCCGCTATAAGACCCTCTTCCAGTGGCATCGGAAGGACGAGATCTCAGGAAAGAGGTGACGTCAACAGCTTTGGTTCGTCCATCTTGGGCGTAATCGAGAAGGAACTCGACGGGCTGACCCTCCGACAGGGTGCGATAACCGTGGGATAGGATGGAAGTGTGATGGACAAAGAGATCATCGCCACCGTCATCGGGGGCGATGAATCCGAAACCCTTGTAGGCATTGAACCACCTGACGGTGCCTGTGCATCTTGTCGTGTTAGACATGGCGGATGACAGGAAGAGAGAGAGAAGCGAAGGAGACGGGAAGTTGGGATTCGTCCATGAGGAAGGAGAAGTGCTGATGTGTAAGCTTCGATTGGGGTGGGGCCCATGATTATCCACTCCCAACCATTTATACTTCTTCGGACTCGGAAAGAAGGTAAAAAGAGAACCTTTATTGAGCGAGTTTTGAACTTATACTGAGTCCAAGTGGACTCTCATAAGGGATGTTCAGTTAGAAATGGTTTTTTTTTTGTACAAAGAAATGGCTTTTTTTTGGTACAAAGAAATGGTTTGTTAGTAACATAGGAATCCAGGTGGCAGCAAGGCCCAAAATCTGATCGCCTTAGAGGGGATGCATGAATTGATCCCCAAAAATAATATTTTGCTTTCCATCCTTAAACTTCAATCATTATATTTTCCGTATTCTCAAACTAAATATCGATGATCAATTAATGACTGAGAGTTAAAACATGTTTTTCTTTCTGATAATGTTATCGATCGCTAATTGGCCAGAAGGATCATTGCAAGAACATTACATGCTTCACGGCTTCCAATCTACGTACCCGATGCTAGTCATTAATCTCATTCATACCATTTTTGCTTTTAGTGATCGTATCAGAATGGAAGGGCTGTTTTAAGCAAATCATGCAATTGCTTGGGATGATTGGACATAAAATCCGATTAGAAAGCCTCCTTTTAGATTCATTGGTCGCCCCCAAAAAAACAAAACATTAAAAAGCATAACCTTTTCTTTATTTCCCATCTGTTTTAAGTGAGACGTACAGGGCCTGATAGAACGCAAGCGTATTTTTAATGATCGTCTTTTCTTGCCTCGTGGCTGTTGAGGTTTGGAGAAGCACAACCTAATCAGATTGCAATAATTTTATGACTGTTTGATGGGCCAAACAACTTCTTTTGATAATAAAAAAGATGTAAGATTTGGTAATGAAAGGCTGTGCATAGTAAATATCAATAATCGAATTCCTCGTGTGGCCTGGTTTCTTGGCTTACCGTTAGTGGTGTCTCCATTCGCCAAACACGCGCGCTGACGAGAATGTCATATTTTAACCAAATATCATTAGGTCATACTCATGAGTTTCATGGTTCAATTGCTTAAACCGGATATGTAATAATTAAATAAAAATAAATTATATAATATATAACACAATAAAAGCAAAATAATTACCAGCTTCGATCTGTCTTGGTGATCTGGGGTCTTGGTTTGAGATCTGTGATGTGATGATGGCGTTTTTCTCGGTTCATATATTGCTGGTTGTTATTTGGCGCATATCTTCTTCGCTATTTTCTAGATTCTCTGTTTATTCAGTAATACTTCAGTTTGATTATGGGTTCTTTTATTTTCTAAACCATATTACGGAATGCCATTGGAAGCCCCATATACTGTGCATGCGTCGCAATGATCCCAAAGCCTATCAATATTCGCTTTCTGTGGATCAAAGTAGAAGTCATGTAAAGAGGAAAAAGAAAAAGAGACGGTTCATGGTGACATATGAATCTTTAAATTGCTTTCATTTCAAAGCTGGCCCTAATTATTTTTGGGAGGGAAACAGCTTCACATGGCTTTAAAAGCTGGTTATAATATTTGATAAAATAGTTGTCTTATCAAACAACTTCACATTTCTTTAAGTCTGAAAACAACAGCTTACTTTTTTTTGCATTTCCTTTGCTTGCCTGATTCTTCTATATATATCTGGAGAGCAGTATTAATTCAGTATCAAAACCTCTGATTCAGTATATCAAATTCATCATCTTTTGTTGTTCCCATATAAATAGTGCATATGTAAAATAAAATCGGTAGCATGCAATTCAGTATCAAAACCTCTGATTCAGTATATTCCTAAGGGGTGATTTTTCTTGATATTCTTTAATGCCTTTGTAGTTGATTCAAGAGGAAACTAATCCTGAGGTTTTCAGGGTATTCATGGAGAGAATGAATTCATTGGCTCCTCCAACTCGTATAAACCATCTGATCATGGATGATGATGTTGATAGTGAGACTGTTTCAGAGGCAGGAGATATTGGGGATCGAGCTCTTCATTTCTCTTCTGAATTCACACCTGAAAATGGAGTTGATCCTATTCCGGGAGATCAAAAATTGCAGCCATGTCCTGTGGCAATGAGTTCTATCTCTATTGTAAAGCCATCAGTACAACTAGTGACCCCTCGTTATTATAGTAATGGAAAAGGAAGTCCTGAACACATAAAAGTGATGAGCCCAATTCACCAATTGTTAAGTTAGTTTTCTTGTTTCTATTTTAATAGATTATTCATAGTCTGCTGTCTCTACGTGCAGGAACAGCATAAGGGGTTACCAAAGATACTGGATTACGTTTCATGCATGATTCATTTAGCTACTTTTGGAATTCTTGGGGTAATTTGCGTTGTGCTTTAATTGAGAGCCTATGGTGATCTTCACTTGTGATGAGATTATGGAATTTTCGCTTCATAGGCCATAATTTTTCATTTTTGTTGTTGTTGTCAATTTCATTCTGGCATATATGCAATTATTAGGAAGATATTGATATGCCATTTCCCAAAAAAAAAAAAAAACATGCAGGTCCTCACAAGATACTTACTGCAAAAGTTGTTTGGCCCCGATGGAGCTGGTGTGACAAGTGACCATACTATTCTTTACCTGGATCTGCCTTCCAATATGGTCTCTCCCTGAAATACCCCTTCTTCTATCTTTCCATCATGCTTTTATATTCATAAGCCTTCGATGCTACTGAAATTCTATATTTACAAAAGAGAAAAGGACAAAAACACAAGAACTTGCTTAGGTTTTCGTTTCCTAGATTATGTGCTGATAGCCTGATACAAACTTAATATTTCATTTAGGTTGGTTCCTTTTTGATGGGATGGTTTGGCGTAGTATTCAAAGGCGACATATCCCGTGTGTCAGAGCATCTCAGAATTGCATTAACAACAGGTTATTTAGGGAGCCTCACAACCTTTAGTGGTTGGAACCAGAAAATGCTTGAACTTAGTGTTGCTGGGCACTGGCTCTTCTCTGTGCTTGGATTTATAATAGGTAATGACTAAAGAGATGCATTTGATCAGTGTATTTAGTGGTATGAATCACTCATTTTCACCTAGGCATGGCTAAGTTGATGGATGAATTTATAAAAAAAAAAGAATTTCGCAGGCTTGTTTCTTGTTGGTTTTTCCATCATATTTGGAATTGAGACAGCGAAGGGGTTCAGGTGGCTTATCGGCAGGATAAAGATGAGATCAGGAACTGGCTCTTGTAACTCTGAGATATGCAGAAGGATGGACAATTACAAGATACAATTGGCAGTTATGGCGGTATGCTTGGTAATGCTAGGCTTCTTGTGGGGTCTAAGTAGTAAATTGGTAAGGTCTGAGTTCAAGCAAGGGGAGAGTGAGGCTGAATTATGGCTTGCATGCCTGTTTGGTCCTCTAGGCGTGTGGATTAGGTGGTCCTTAGCTCGACTCAATGGGCGTGGCGTATGGAGGGCAAGGCTGCTGAAATGGATTCCATTTGGGACTCTGATTGCCAATGTTTCTGCCGCTTGTGCAATGTCTGCACTTGCTATTGTAAAGAGATCGGTGAGTTCCTTCTTGACTCTTGAGGTTATATTCCTATGATAGTGCCCTTGTGCTATTTTTGATGTGATGGAGCTTATATGGTGATGCAGGTGAACAACTGGAAATGTGATACAATAGTAACAGGGATTCAGTTTGGGCTGTTGGGGTGTCTGAGTACAGTCTCAACCTTTGCTTCTGAGTTCAACGCTATGAGAGAAAGCATGCAGCCCTGGAGAGCATATGCCTATGCTATGATTACAATATGCGTCTCCTTCTGTTTTGGGATCTTAATATTCTGCATACCCGTATGGCAAATGTCATTGGCCTAAAAAGCTCCTGAGGGTCAAATATCTACATTTGCACGATTTACATGTACTAATGCGTCTAAGCACAGTATAGAGTGAGGACCCTGGCAAGGCATGTGTGTGCAGTGATGATCACCCTTCCCATTTGGGATCGTAATATACTACGTCCAACCATTAATCCATTTGTTCCCTATCTCCCAACCATGTTCCATTTTTACGCCACATCATCATTAATAATAATATTCCAAAACAATCACTCTGGAAAACTAATTTTTCTAACGATGCAAATTATACGTAGTTCTTCCTCAAATTTTGAGCACCAGGACTCATTTGACGCTGGATTGATTAATCTTTCCATCATTATCTTATTGTTCTTTCTCAATAAAAGTAAGATAACATAACATGCTCTCAAACGAGTCCAGATCGCACAATGCCATCGCTGGCTCCGTAATTAACAAGAAGGTATGTTTTCTATACTCATACTGGCTCGGAAACAATTGTAAAGTATACGCATTGCTGGTTAAATCTCTGGATATACACAAACTGTGTTTTTGGTAGAAATGCATTCAAAGAGTTCAACTCCTGATATTTATAGAGACAATTTCGGCAAGATAACTGTAAAATCCATTTGAACCACTATAATACTCAACCGCAACAGGAGCCACAGGCAGGCAGAGAACCTGGAAGTACAATTCGAGGAAGCCCCAATAAATTGGTCAGCAAAGACTCAGAATAGAAGCTAAGCTGAAGAAGATACATCCAAATGTCCAAGAAAGAGAGGAATGTCGAAAACAAGTACTTACTATGGTCAGCCCCCCTAACACTGTCTAGTCCACGAACATTGTCAAGACCACGGCGAGGAGGACCCCGTGGACCACCACCACCATATGGTCCCCCAGGACCTCCAGGGCCACCACCATCCCATTTCTTAACGGAACCGGAACCTTTTCTGTAGGCATCTGACTTTTCCATCTAGAGATGACGGCATTATGAGCTAGCATCAATTAAAGGCAATATAGATTTCGTATAAATTCTAAAAAAGTAAAAATTAAACAGAACTACAAACATTACCGAAAACATTGTTGCAAAAAAGACTCCTATGAAGTTAACAATAGCCCAGAAAAAATCAGTGATTGTTTTTAGACGCCATATTGATCTCTTTGATTTAACAACACCTGCAGAAAATTGTATCAAGTTCTTTGTAAGGTCCTTTTCTGCTTTCATAACATAAGATGCCTACAGTAAATTTCTTTCAAATAATTGGAGTCATCTTGCATGGTAATATTTTTTTAAGATTCAATTTGACCGATATGCTCCAAATGTTAACCCGCACCATTTTTGTAGATTTCAGCCATGCAAAACGAGAAGTAACATAGCAATTTCAGGCTAAACATAACAAATAAGATGATAATGTAGAATGTAATTTCAAAATCTTCTTTAGAAGTAACAAGACAATGCATCCCAAAAGGGAGTGGGGATAGAAGCAGATGTAAAAGAGAAGACATGCAAAGTTATCACTAACAATTGGATCAGAAACATTCACCAGAAAACAGAGACGCTTACAGAGAAAAAGCAGCGTCAAGAATTAAATGGTTCACTGGTGTGAAACTCTATGCTGACAATGTATCAAAATTTTCATTCATAAAACAGTACAGCAACTTATAGATTTTTATTTTGAAGATTAAAGTGAGTCTCTATTGCACGCAGATGATGCTAAAGCAACACCATCTGATCAATTGCTAATCCCAACCAAAAGAACATCAAGCAAGATAATACCTCGGCCCAGAACCAGGATAAATATCGATTGCTTAATGGCTCACTTTTTAGTATGCAATAGATTTAAAATTTCACCAATACGATTCTCAAAAGAAAATATTCCAAAATATACCTGACCTAGATCATACAGCAGAAAAAATTGAAGCAATATCAATCTGAAAGTCTGTAACAATAAAGGTTAATATCTAGTAGTTATGAATCTGCTCCACTCCCTTGTTTGTATTTATGCACGGATGTATATGTAGAGGTAGCCTATTTGCCGATTCAGAAATCACATCAAGTCATCAATAAAAAAAGACACAACTTCAGTAGAACTAAAAGCAACAACTAAGAGTTATTGGATTGCAAATTTAAGACAGTTAGAGGTGCGGGAATATTTATCAGAATTCGCCTAGCATATATCCGTCACGGATTGCAGTTGAATACATTAAATCGGGGATGGGCAATGGGCACCGCATGAAATAAAATCCTCTCACAGTAGCGTTGCATAATGCTCATTATGATATCTAATCCTAATCTTTGACAGCTTCTTTTGGGTTGAAGAATGAAAGGCAAAATAAACATGCAAAACTAAAAAATACGCAGGATATTGTTTTCCAAGTACAAATTGAATATCTACTTCTATAAGAACCCAGTTATTAGCCGCTCAACAATCAGAAATAGATAATATCAGTAAAAAAAAAAACATTTATCATACTTCAATTAGTGGCATCAGAATTGTACCCTAAGGTTCAGTTAGATATCAGGAGATACCTAAACAAATAAACCAACGAAGAGGAATTAAAGCTGCCTTCTTCAAATTGGTTGATTACCCAAAACACACAAGTTCTTTCTAATCGTATTCCCCAATCCTAAAACATCAACTAAATCACAATTGATAGAAACAAAGGGGTAAATTACACCGGAGATTGAGATCAAGGATCCAAAGATTGCAACAAAGCATTTAAACTTAATAAACGAATAAATCAATACCGGCCTACCGCCATGAAAAGAAAAAAATTGGGAGGAGAGAAAGAGGAAGATACCTCGCTCGACGTAAGCCATGGTAGATTCTCCAGCGCAGGGCTTCTGCGATTGACAAA
Source organism: Leucaena leucocephala (assembly GCA_037074615.1). NCBI lineage: Eukaryota > Viridiplantae > Streptophyta > Magnoliopsida > Fabales > Fabaceae > Leucaena > Leucaena leucocephala. The sequence goes on along the minus strand of CM073540.1, from coordinate 1,807,698 downwards.
GGAATTGGAAATATTGCTGGCTATTGACTCTAATTATTCTCAGAGGGAGAGAGATCGCACGAGAAATTCGACGTCAAGGGAAGAGGGTTCCAGATTCTAATTGGCTACCGCCATGTAAATTCAACTCGAGGTACAGGTGTCCCTCTTTAATTGGATGAGAGGGAATCAATTGCGGTCAAGTCAAGATGAGCGAGCCTTACGGCCAAAAAAAAAAAAAGATGAGGGCGCCAGGAACCGCCAATCGCTTTTGGCCCAATGGTCCAACAGCGCTCAGTGTTTGTATAATAGATTAATAATCACAGATCAGTCAGAATTTTGGACAAATTTAACAATGCGCAGTGTTTAAAAAATATTAATCAATAGGAGTAATCAATTTGCGAACCCAAAAAAGGAGTAATCAGTTAAGCTGATATATTTAACATATTTTTCAATTAAATAAAAATAAATAATTTTTTATTTGTTATTTATTGTGTAATGAATTATTAATAATTTTAAAATTCAACTTATCTTTAAAATTCCCTGTGATTTTAGAAAAGAAAAACAAATAATAACTAAGTGTCCATGCTTTGCAATCAAGTCTCTCGTTTTTTCTTACAATAAAAATTTCTAATGACTGAGATACAAAATTGAGGTATAAAATTTTTAACTTTAAATATCAAAGCATAAGGTCTTTAAATCAAATAAAGGAAATATAAAAACATTAAGATAGCAATACAGACTTCAACGGCTCTGATCCAAGAAAAGGATTGGCAACGGCAAGAAGGTAGGGTGGCAGAGAAATGACCTCTCATGAAAGCATTTAGTTTAAGTAATTAGAAGCAGGGTAAAAAAGTCGCATCCAACCGCAGCAATGTCTCATCATAGATTGAATTAAGGGTGTTCATGGGCAGGGTTAGGCAGGGCGACCCCTCTACCCGGTGCCCTGCCCAGAAAAAGCATGGGCTGCATTTTGCAGCCCGATGCCCGGCCCGGCCCGGTAAAAGCCCTAACCATTTTGGGCTGGGCATGGGCGGGCTGGGCGTGGGCGGGCTGGGCATGCCCAAGTTATGATGTCATGCTCATGTTGTAGAAAAAATTAGCAATTATAAACTTCTAAAATAATATCATATTCATATGTCTTCAAGAGTTAAATAATATCTATAATCCACTAAAAATAAGGTAACAAAAAGATAATAATTAAAGTTTTGAAATTCATTTCATATAAAAAAATCTTGAAGTCTAAGTAGTTTATAATTACAACTTTACATCAATTTCCCAAATATTGACAATGATGAAGTATCTAAAAAAATAAAATAAATAATTATAATTTGTAATGTAATCATATTATGATTAATAAAGTTAAAAAAATTAATGTAGTTATAAATATTAAAAGATGCAACTTACGTACTTAACTACTTATATTTCTAAACTGACCCTTTAGTCACCAATAACTATCATATTCTCCCTTCTAAGTGTAGCATCTATGGAGAAAATAAAAAAAATGGATGCTCATGGGCAGGGCAGGGCAGGGCAACCCCCTGCCCGGTGCCCAGCCCGAAAAAAGCATGGGCTGTATTTTGCAGCCCGTTGCCCAGCCCTGCCCTATATTTGTCGGGCTGGGCAGGGCCATTTTTTCGCGGGCTCGGGTGGGCATACCGGGCCGCGGGCTTTATGAACACCCCTAGATTGAATGCACCAGAATGGGAAATTCAAGTATATTATTAATTGTGATAAACTTGTACTATATGATTATTTTACAAAAGAAAATAAGCCTTGCTCTTACAGAAGCAGCAAGAGGATTCTGTACAATTACAATAGTATCCACAAGAAGTAACATAAAGCAGCGAGGGTGGTTTAACTATCTAGGCCCTGAGACATCATGTGAAGAAATGTAAGAAAAAGCTGTTTGAGAACCAATAGCTGTAGTTGAAGGTTTCTGTGCCTGTTGAGACTCCGTTTTCTCCTCAGCTATCATGGAAGCCTCTGTAAACCTACGCCCATAAAAGCGCAAGAAGTTCGATGACTCAATCCTTGGGTGGGCCAATGGAGTCGCACCTTCTAACATGCCAACAGCAGCAGCCATATTTGGCCTCAGCGACGGTTCTTCATTAACACAGCATAATGATACACTTACTAGTTTCCCCACCTCCTCATTTGTAACACGCCCTTCTAACCTTGGATCAGCCAACTCCAGGTACCTACCTTGCTCATGCATCTCTAACGCATATAGTGGAAAATAAACCTGTTCTGCCACTGATGACGTCGTCCCTGAATTGCCACTCATACTCTCGTCCTTGCTAGGGCTTTGTGAGTTGTGACCCCAAAGAACAGTTCTTTCTTCCGCTCACTAGTTCCAGCAGTACCATTCCAAAACTATAAACATCCGTCTTCTCTGTGATCGCAGAGTTAGTAAGCCACTCTGGAGCTAGATAACCGCTCGTGCCTCTCATTGTTGTGAATAAACCAGACTGCTCGGGGCTGAGCAGTTTTGAGAGTCCAAAATCTGATATCTTAGCCTGAAAGTGATCGTGCAGAAGAATATTCTCATGTTTGATATCACAGTGAATGATCTTTTGCTCGCACCCGCCGTGCAGATAGGCAAGTCCACGCGCTGTTCCAAGTGCTATATCAAACCTCTCTTGCCATTCTAAGGCTGGTCCACCACCAAAGAGGGTACGATCCAGGGAGCCACGATTCATGTACTCATAAATCAACAAACGTCGTCTTCCTTCAGCGCAGAAACCTTTCAGTTTCACCAAATTAAAGTGGTGAATATTGCCAATGATTGCAATCTCAGTGAAGAAATCCTTTTCCCCTTGATTTCCCACGTTTACTATTTTCTTTACCGCCACGACGGTCTTATCAGGCAGTTGTCCCTTGAACACCGTGCCAAATCCACCCGAACCGATTAGGGTCTTGAAATTATCAGTAGCCTCCACAAGTTCCTCATAATCAAACCTTTTAGGTAAACCTGGAATATACAAGGCCTCCATGTCCTCTGAAGAATGTGATTTGAACTTGCCTAATTTTATCTCTTTTGTCCTGGAGATTCTAAATCTTCTAAGCCAGAGGAAACCGAGTACCAAAGCAATAATGAATCCAGTAAGAGGTATTAGCACCAGAGCAGCCACAGGAAGCCCCTCTTCTTCAGAAGTAGGATCATCAATATCAGTAGCAGACGCTACAAAAACTTTTATGTAGCCCAACTAGCTACTTGCACCTCCACTACTTGACATAACAGAACCCAACTCATTTTCAAGCATATAGCAGGAACCAGAAGAATTTTCATAGAAAAATCCCAAGCAAGAACAATTCCATGTACAGAGATCTTGGCAAATAGTTAAGTTCGCCACATATGTGACGCTGTTAGAATAAGTATGTATTGCCAAAGTACTCCATACCATCCCCGACTTTCAAATACGAAACATCTGAAGAATTTGATTTGCTATAATTAACAGATGAATTACACGCAGATGGCAAAGAATAAGAACAATTGCTAGGCACACAACCCCGAACACTACTTGAGCCTGCATGGAAGTTTGTGGGACGAACAGGTAGGTGCCGAGAACGCAGTGCCATGAGTGCATAATCCTAATCCTAATCTACCACAAAAAAATGGGGTCTCACAACCATCATCTGGCCCCACAAATTCCTGGACCCAGTCAGAACCGGAGAAGCTTTGGACAGTAAACTGGCCATTAACAGCCAATTTGGCAATTCGGAAATCAGCCATCGGCATGACCACCCTAAGCAGAGTCACTGTTCCATTACTTCCAAAGAGATTAAGAGCCGTTCTGTTTATAGCCATGTATTTCACCGTATGAGTTGAATCCTGAAAGGCTTGTGTAGCCATCGACAACCTCCAGTATGTCTGTTCGTGCCACTCAAGTATTGCATCAGATGTGATTCTCAAGTTGTAATCCCCAGTTGACAAGTCAGACCCTGATATCGCACTTGACAGCCATGTCCCAACAGGTAAGCGTTGTCCGATGACAATTGTGTCTGTTGGGTGCTGAAAACTCTCCCAAAGAGAACCATTGGAAGGATAAAGTAAGACGAGATTGCCCGTTTCAGTGAGTTGTAATGAGGATACTGGTGATTTCAATGGTGGGGTTGACCATTTGAGGTTTCCATCATGATAAAAAATAATGATTCCTTTGACACTCAGAATCATTGTATCAGAATTTGACATGGGAGCATCACGATTAGCCGACCAAATGATGGTGCGGGATGCTGCATGTATGACGCACAGGTAGAATCTGGATTGTTGATCTCCATGATTGAATATGGCAGCCTCAAATGTTTCCATTGCGGGATGGCAAGAAGGTGCCAGAGCGCTCAATGAATTGAAGATATGAAGCGGTGAAGTTTGGTTGATGGATTCCGAGAAAACTTATGCAGATACGACAGAAAAGAAGAGAGAGATGAGAGAGAAGTAAAAGATAGATTCCATCAAGTGGTTTGAGGAAATGCAGAACAAAGACTGGCAAGAAATGAGCTCGATGAGAATACAACGGGAGAGAATGGAATTGATCTGATTGCATGTTCTCCATTTCTTCACCTTTTTTTAAAAAATTTGTTTTGGGTGGCTACCCAGTTCTCCGTTGACCAATGAAGCCTACTGGTTCAACCAGATTGATTCCAATCGATGATCAAGATGAAGATTAATATATAGATTATCAATTATATGGTGATTAAGTGAGGTAGGTACTTGAGAATAAAAAATTTCAGAGGTGACGAGTCGAACCTCTCTGAGTAATTAGTGCAGTCATCCATAACTCAACAACTCAACTCCATATCTCTATGATATCTCACCACGGTAATGAACTAGAATCATCGTCCTCGAATTATATCGTTTTTGACCCAAAACAAAAGAGGAATTTCTTTTGTTAATAAACATTTCAGTGAGAGTCGGGTGTCTGCCTAACAATTGGAATTTGCACCGATGCGCATGTTTTCAACATATTCGCTTTTATATGGGGAAAGAAACAGCGAGGGAGACTAGCAGCTGTAATATTTTATACAAACGAAACGCTTGATAATGGAGAAGGCGTCGGACAAAAAAAAAATACAGTAGTATTATGTGGAATATTCTTGTATTTTTAAATAGCAACACAGTACACCTCGGCCCACAAAAAAAATAGTGCACCCAATTAAAATGCACGACTTGGTAGTTGGTGTTAGTTTTCCAAGGAAAACAAATAGAAGGCCGTAAATTTTGATGCGCTGAGGGCAAAATCACAGAAAAGTATATTTAATTAGGAAGAAGGAAGTGGGGAATATGTGACCACATCCACAAGAAATAAATATTGGACGGTCGGAAAATCTGTATGGAATCGAATTGAATACTAGTATAGTAAAGCAGGACATGGTCAATAAACAGAGCATGGAACATGAGTGTTATTTATTTGATGGTGTAGTATATAAATAATAAGGCATTATTTTGGTGGGAGACAGAGGGTCCATGGGATATGGCGAGGCGTGAATAAATGCATATTAAACCCATCTATTATAATTTGTTTTATCTAATATCTTAAGGGTAATGTTCGTCCAAATGTCTATCATATTAATAAAAAAAAATAAGATATATAATTATTTAAAATATATTTAATTTTTAATAAATACTATTTTATTATAATTTTAATTGTACTATTTAGAAAAATATTTTAATTTTTATATGTCTAAATTTATGTTTAAAGATAATAAATTATTCGTTTTATCTTTAAATTATGGGTGTGTACAATATTTTTTAAAAAATTTTGTGGAAAAAAAAATTGGGTCATCAGACTTCTTGCATTTTGCAGATGGGATATAACAAAGCGTTTCTTCTGGCACGGATTCTTTTTTTTTTTTTTGGGTTAAAAAATTGCTTTGTCATATGACAACTAGACTTTTTTTAAAACTCTAGCAACACTTTGACAGTCGAACTACGGATTTTATTAACTTCATAAGAGATGGTACCATTTTGATTATTTTATAGATAAAATTATATCATAGATTATTTTAAAATAATAGATATATCTAAAAAAATATTTTAAAATATTAGCTGCATTTTATCCCAATATTGGAGTTATAGAAAAGTTATTATCATTAGCTTGAAATTTGTAAATATTAAATTTCCCATCTATATAAAAAGATGGTGATCATTGATAAGCCTTCTCTTACATGGAACATATATATGTTGGCAGAAACACAGAACATATACATTCTATTAAATATCAATATTAATATAAATATGAATACTATACCACAGGTGAAGCCGAGAGAATTAGTAAAACCGTAATATACCTCAACTTCGTGATCCACTTGTATAAAAATAACACAGAACCCACCGCCATCCTGTTTCTCTATTCCTCTCCAGCAGAACATATAAAAGCATTTCAGAAAATTTGAATATATTCTCACCCTCTACCCTCCTTGTTTTCTTTTTTACACGCATGGGGATAGGGGGGATGTGAGGGGTGAAATGTTGTAATTATGCTTTGTGTTAGCCTCTAGATGACGAGGTCTTCGGATTTCTTTTTATAAATAAGTGACAAGTTATTCTTTTTACGTACAGAGATCAGCTTATATTACTTGCATCACTAGATACGTGTGGATTAACACCCTCTGAATATAACGAGAAAAATAATATACTTACTCCTTTGCCCTCTTTATTGGCCGTGTACTACTTTCCAGCAAACTTATTCCATGGTTTTTTACGCTTACTGTCTCTTTCATCTCGTGAAATTAATTATGGGAGTACCACTACTGAGATCGTGTCATCGTATCTCCCCTCACGAAGATATCTCGTCATTTTTCATGTGTTACATGCGATTACTAATTTACTACGTATCACAGTTAAGTCAATAATTCGTGGAATCAAATCAATCAATGACTATTTCTTATCTTGAGAATACTAATTAATGAATTAATTAAAATCAAATGAAATTATAGAGAAATAAAATATGAAGAACCAGCGAAACCTTGGATTCTGATTATTTTCCAAATTAAAATCAAGGAGTCAAGCAGTTGATTTCTTTTTTGTGGGTTTAGTTTTAGAGTCAGAGTATATAAGAAAAAAAAGAGATAAAGTGGGCTTGCAACGCACTCCATGCACAACGGGGCAGAGAGATTACAAAAAAAAAAGCAAAAGAAAAGCTGATTGGCCTCTGATTGGGGCAAAGATGCTTATAGTCTGTAAACCATATCAGATTCTTTAATTAAAAAACCTTACCACGCTTTTCTAAAATTCCAAAAAAATAAAAAAATAATAATACACGATATGCATTTCCTTGCCCCTTTCTTCTTCGATTTGCCTCTACGCTTCCGCCAAGTTATTCCCTCCCATATCTCTCTCCTTCAACAAAAGACATTAACCAACTATTCCCTCATTTATTATTGTTCTTCTTTTCCGTTTCCTTTTTTATTTTAAATCTCCACCAAAATTCATGTTAAGCATTAAGCAACATTTTAGGGGGGGAAAATCCCTTTTCGTTGAAGTTCTGCAATCGAAGATTCGAAGGAGCAAAAGCAACCCAAAATAAAATAGAGAAAGAAATGAAGCTAATCCATCTGGGGAACGTGCCGTGAGATGTGAATGGTACCCGCCACCATTAGCCGCGAAGAGTCTGCGAGGCTCCCCAGCTGGGGAACACGTGTCGCAAGATCCTTGCTTCTCACAAATATCAGCACTAATGATTCTTGCAACAGAAAGGAGCCAAAGAAAAGGTAGAGAGAGAGAGAGAGCGAAAAGGTGAGGAGCAGTAGTTAGGCAGAGAGGAGAAGAGGTGGGGTGAGAGACAAAGGCATCGAGAGAGTCGGCGCCCCATGTTCCCGCCGACCAATCATCATCCACCTTCGATACTCTTACCTTAACTCCTCTCTTTTCACTAACCCTTCTATAAACCCCTTTCATCTCATTTTCATTCCGCTCTCATTTTTCTTTTCTTTTCCGTTCTTCCGTCTATTTATTTTTTTGTAATCGGAAGAGCCCGGATTTTTATTTTTCACCAGTATTCAATTGCGTCTTTTGATTTATACATTTTGAGTATCCCCGTTTGTCTGTATATCTTTTTTTTTTTTTGGTACAATTATGAGGGCTGCCTCTGAATCCTCCGTGGTTGAGAGATTAGATGATGGGGAAAAGGATAAGAAGAAGAAACGCCGATCCAATCGTCGATCCAAACAAACTTCTGCGTCCTCAGGTACCCTTATGCATCATCTTCGTATTTCAGTTGCTCTATTTATTTATTACCTGATTGGAATTGGAGGGACTCGGATACTTTTGCATCTACATAGGAGAACAATTTTTTAGCTTCTTTAGGTTCAGCTCCATCTTTGGTACATGAGCGGATTGAGGCTAGCTTTTATCTGTTAGAGGATCCGATTCGGTTTAAAAGGTACAAAGGGGTTTCTGTTGTTCCTTTTCTCCTTGTCACTGTCTACTTGAGGTTGCCTATCTCGGCTCTTTTTGTCAACGAGCGACATTGTTGCTCCTCTGCCTTGCCCGGCGAGGTTATCTCTCCCCATTAGAAACCTTGTTGTTTCTCCTATGTGGCGATACAACTATAACTATATTCTATTCATAGGCCATCACTTTCCATGAGGAATCCAAATCAGCATAGACTAATGAAGCTCTGATTTTCGACTAAAATGCGGGACTTTCTTTTCACTTCCACCGTCTGGACTAAACTGTTTCAGCTTGATATTGATCCATTTGCTGTCCAGTTCCGGGGGTTCTAAATTTGATCGGGCCCCCCTTTATTGGAAAATTCAGGCCATGAAAAAACCCTCTATAGGGGGTCATTGTATATGCTACCTCAGCTTTGGCCTTTTAATCATAAATTGAGTTATGGATTTCTGAAGCATTGCTAAGAATTTTTCTTCTTTATGCCGTCTGCTTAATGGCAAAATATTTCTCGCTTTATTATTAATGAAGTCATGAACACATTATGTAATCCGTGTTTTCTTCTCTACCAATTACAATTTTTCCTTTATGATAGCATCTTGTAATTCTGGAAATGAGATACACGGGATGTCATCAGAGTGCTCAGGAAATATCAGTACACCTACTCATGCCGCTGCTGCTTTGTCAAACAACCCTTCATTGAAGCAGCAGGAGATCAGGATTTGTTCCCCTAATGAGCAAGGGCTGGCCATAGCATCAAATGTTTCTTTCACCTCAATGCCACCGATGCATTTCAATGAACGTCGAATGGACCCTCTGGATTTGCAAAACATTCAACCTGATGGTGTAGGTGTGCGCTCAAAATCATCTTCAGAGCCAGTCAGCTCATCAGCAACTTATACAAACAAAGACCTGGTCCCTTCTGGTCAGACGGGGGTTTGTGTTCAGAGAAATTATTATAGTCCGCACTGGTCGATGGAAGCTGTTGAGGAGGCTTTAGAGGTTAGTACAGTTGTGTGTGTGTTTGTTTAACACTGAAAAGTTTAAGTTGGAACAGTTCTACTGAATAATCTCTGGTTGCTTTTTTGTTTGTTTTGCAGAAGGGGGGTGTTTTTAAAGCCCTTTTTCATGTCAATGCTCACAATAGACTTGAGGTTTCTAACATTCTATGACTCATGTGTTTTTGGTCTTGGGGTTAGCTTAATTACCCATTTAGAATGTTCTATTGCTTCTCATGCATTCCTTTGATGATTGAAGATCTTTTCTCCTGCTTGTAGGCATATTGTAAAATTGATGGAGTGCCAACTGATGTTCTCATAAGTGGAATTCCTGCCCAGAATAGAGCTGTAAGTGTGGAATTTTATTATAAAGTCTACTTGATCTCCCCCCCACCCCCACCCAAACACCCCCTTCACCCCTTTTCTTTCTTTCTTTTTTCCCCTTTAGATCCATGTTTGACCTGTGATAAGGGCAGCTACACTGAGGCATATTCATGCTTTATTAGTATCTGTTGCTTTGATGTAATGGATTTTACATATAGGGATTCTATTTACAAAGTGCCTTGTAATGCTTCTCTCCCTGTCGCATTCTTTATTTTGGGGGTTGTTAGTGGATTGGAATAACACCCTTGAGCTTCCTGCTAATTATAATTTTTTTTTTCTTGGAATGTGTTGCTGCTGATTATTTCCATCAGCTACAATGATCTTGTAATTTCTATTCTTGCAGTGCTTTTAGATGGGCCAATTGTTATCATATCAAGTATATGCTTTATACTTCTAGCCAGATAAAGTATCTGATGATTGTTTGTGCAGGTTGATGGTGATACTGTTGCAGTTAAGATAGATCCTGTGGCTTTGTGGACTAAAATGAAAGGATCAAATGGTACTGGTAATGTTACTGCTCCTATAGAATATTGTAACCTGCTTACAGAAGATAATGAAGTGGAGGGGAATATATCTATGCAAATAGGTAAGGTTGATGCTGATTCTGAGTTTGCTAATTACAGCAACTGCCCTGGTCAAGATAAAGAGGATGTTATTATTGACCAAGCTACTTATGGAAGTAATCCTTATCCAGAAAAGAAAGGGCTAAATAATAATTATGCTTCTCCTGTTTCAACCAGCCCTTTAGATCCATTTGAACCAGTTACTTTTGATGGTCATGATGCTGCTTCTGATAACTTGAATATCAGTTCTCATGGTGCACAAGGTGAAGTTATTAATGCTGTGGAAAAGATGTGTTTGTTGGTTAATTCTTTCCCTTCTAAAAGACCAACTGGCAGGGTGGTTGCAATTATTGAGAGGTCTCCACGCCGAGAGTCCATAATTGGCCATCTCAATGTTAAGCTGCCATTTCCTTTTAGAGACATATGCAGAAAAGATGCAAAGAAGAACAAAAAATTGGTTTCTGGGTGTGAGTATATTCAGTTGATGCCAACTGATCCAAAATTTCCAAAAATGATACTCCTTGTTAGAGATTTGCCTAATTCCATTAAGAAGAGGCTGCAAAGTGGGGATGCTACACTTGAAATGGATCTGGTAGCGGCACGAATTGATAACTGGTCCCAAGAAAGTCCCTGCCCTCAAGCTCACATATTGCATATTTTTGGACGAGGTGGTGAAATTCAGCCGCAATTAGATGCAATTTTGTTTCAGAATGCAATCCGTGTGTCTGAATTTTCACCTGAAGCATTGTCCTGCCTTCCATATGTTTCTTGGGAGGTGCCACAGAAAGAATTTCAAAGTAGAATGGATCTTAGAAATTTGTGTGTACTTACCATTGATCCGCCTGCTGCCTCTGATCTGGATGATGCACTGTCCATTGAGAAGTTATCCAATGGAAATTTTAGAGTAGGTATACACGTTGCTGATGTATCATACTTTGTCTTACCGAACTCAACCATAGATTGTGAGGCTCAGTCTAGGTCAACAAGTGTTTATATGGTGCAAAGAAAGTTATCAATGTTGCCACCATCATTTTCAGAGGATATAGGTTCCCTTAATCCTGGAGTGGATCGACTTGCTGTTTCCATGCTCCTGGACATAAACCTTGATGGGGATGTATTAGATCGTTGGATTGGCCGTACTGTGATAAAATCTTGTTGTAAGCTTTCTTATGAACATGCACAGGACATTATTGATGGGGTTACTGATGTTGAAAGTTCAAACACAATACATCACTATCCAAAGGTACATGGCCATTTTGAATGGGCTGATGTTATCACCTCTGTGAAGAATCTATACGAAATTTCAAGAGTTTTGAAGGATAAGAGGCTTAATGATGGGGCTTTACAACTTGAAAGCCCCAAACTTGTTTTCCTGTTTGATGAGGATGGAATTCCTTATGATAGTATGCTCTCAGAAAGAAAAGAATCAAATTTTCTTGTTGAAGAATTTATGCTCTTGGCTAATAGAACAGCTGCTGAAGTCATTTGTAGAGCATATCCTGATGCTGCATTATTGCGGAGGCATCCTGAACCTAATTTGCGGAAGCTGAGAGAGTTTGAGGCATTTTGTATCAAACATGGTTTAGAACTTGACACATCTTCATCTGGTCAACTCCATTGGTCTTTAGAGAAGATCAGGGAAAAGCTCAAGGGTGATCCCACACTTTGTGATATTCTTATTTCATATGCTACGAGGCCAATGCAGTTGGCACAATATTTCTGTAGTGGGGATTTGAAGGACAAACAAAATGGTTGGGGTCATTATGCTTTGGCTGTCTCTGCTTACACTCATTTTACATCACCTCTGCGTCGGTATCCTGATATTATTGTTCATCGGATGCTGCTTGCTGTTATAGAGGCTGAGGAAATATATCTGGAGCATGAAAAGACATTGAAGGTTAACAAGGGAGAGGAAGTGCGAGAAAGATATTTCACTGGTATGAACTTTGGTAAGGAAGCTGCTGAATCCGTGGAAGGAAAGAAGGCACTATCAGCTTCTGCTTTAAAGCATGGAGTTCCTTGTACTGAATTACTTGCAGATGTTGCTGCTTATTGCAATGCAAGAAAGCTAGCTAGTAGAAATGTCAAGGATGCTTGTGATAAACTTTACATGTGGGTTCTCCTCAAGAAGAAGGAGGTACATCCTTTTTCAATTCATTTATCAAATCTTCTTTCTTGCAGTTTTAAAGTATTTGATATGTTTTTTGTTATTTTTTATTGATAAAAGTTCTAATTCATGATTTATATGAGTGGCTTGAACTCACTTCTTGAGTAAAGCTTTCTGCGTCTCATTTTGCTCCTTTTAGATAGTGACATTTTACAGTATTCAAAATTCTTTTGAAATATACCCTATTCTATTTTATGCTTTGAAAGAATGAATAACCCTGTGGTTTTCATTTATCATTAAATTTGGTCTCTAAAGTCCAAGTATTGTGGAAATTGCATCTCTTCTGATGGATTTAGAGCCAAGTAGATTTTATTATTTAATTTGTCTTAACTTATGACGTTGTTGAGATATCTTTTAAAATAGCAAGGTTTTCAGATATGATGCCTACAACTGTCTAATTAATTCCTCCCTTAGTTTGTGCCACTTGACTTGCTCGTAACAACTGATCGAGTAGTTCTTTCTTTGTTCTTACTTCTTACCATGTTTTATGCCTATGACGCATTCTTGAAAATTTTCATCTGCACTTCAAATTGGCTCATCTTCTGTTTTGCAGGTGTTAGTATCAGAAGCAAGAATACTGGGATTAGGCCCAAGGTTCATGTCAATTTATGTTCAAAAACTAGCTGTAAGTGACTTCGCTTTTCTAACCACTTCCATTTCTGGGTTTACGGTTAGGAGTAGGGGGTTCAAGGTGTCTAGAAAGTTTCTTTTGAAGTGGAAAAGCTTCTGGATCCTCCCAAGTAGGTGACAAAGGGTTGTGGAAGATGGCATCTGATGGCATTTAGTTTTTCAACATTAAAAGGGGGACTGTTAAGTATGAATAAAACTTACACCTTCTGTGAAGGGAATTACAGTATCCGAGTGTTCTTTTAAAGAATAAATATTCGAGTCATAACAAAAATTGGACTTTGCTCGGGCTTATATTCTACTATTGACAGAAACTAAATAACACTACACGAGTTAATGAATTTCTTGTAGAATTTAAATCATAAGAAATATGCATTAGACCCAGGACATAGAACACCCAATTTTTTACTCTTGGCGATGAACATTTATTCTTTTGTAATCTATATAAATTGATGCAATCTAGTACATATTTTTGTCACGAACTCATTTTATCAATCTCCTTGTTTCTGATTCTGTGCCCTTTTCATTTTCAGATTGAGAGGCGTATATATTATGATGAAGTTCCGGGCTTGAATTCGGAATGGCTGGACGTGACCTCCACTTTGGTACTTAGCATGTGTACTGATAAACGTGCGTTTAGGAGAGGTAGCCCTGGTAAATGGAGGGCATTTGAAGAAGTTGTGTTGCTTTCTTGTCCGTATGACCTGAAAGACGCCAAAGATGGTATCAATGAATGTGATGCAGTGAAAATGGGAGACAGGGATCTTAGTAGCAGCAGATCAGACAGTTCAGGGACTGAAATTGACCCTGCAGTTTTCCCCCTCACTCTGCGTGTTCTTGGAACAGTTCCAGTAGCACTGCATGCTGTTGGTGGGGATGATGGACCTCTTGACATAGGGGTGAGGCTGTTCATGAGCTCCTACTTAAGGTAAGTTGGTAGTCTTGAGGGAGACCCGGAATGAATGCAGAGATGAGTAGGCAGGGAGATCTTGAATATGTGAAGGACTAGTCGCAGTGTAGATAAGTAGTGTATAGTTTGACACTAGAAGGGTGAATTATATGGTGGGGTTGGGTTTGCGGATGCTTAAGAACATGCTTAATGGATAAGATGAGGGATTTTGTTGGCAGCTTCGGCCATAGTTATATCTGTTGTTGACAGAAACTGCTTGTTGGAATAGGCCCTTGTTTTTGTTGGCCCTTTCCATCATCTACTAATACCACTGCTAGTATTAGGTTGATTCATGTTTGCCCACTTTCGGTTTCTCTAATGCAGAGGCTGGGAGCCGAAATTCCATTTTCGTTTGACTGCGGCCCAATGCTTTTTTTTTTTATTTTGGGTGGCTACATCTTGTATTTGTTATTTCATCTCTCGGACATCTTTGTATTTTTTATTAATATTTTATACTCCTCCTCTCATCTCGCTCCGCTGAGACTGAAACGGAAACTGCAAGGGTCTTCATCGCCGATGCTTCATTTTTAATTACTGATCACTTTTAAATAATTCGCACAAACCAAAAAATGAGTAAATGAGTTAAAATTAGTTAACATTCTTAAAATTAACTTATCTTTTTTAAAATTTTAAATGTAATAAATTCATTATTCTGAATCTTTTTCTCTATTATAATTAATAATATTCATACTAAGGGCATTCTTTAAAAAATAATGACTTATGAATAAAAAAAAAAAACTAATAGATAGAAATGGAGATAGTATTAATTAAAACCCCTCAGAGCATTATTTATGTTCACTCGCGTTGCTCACATTTGTTTATATGCAACCACAGGTTACCTAAGAAGGAAACATATAGATGAATTCATGTGTTTCGGCCTACAAGAAGAAAAGGAAACATAACGCAATCTGGAAGAACGTGAAGCTGGAGAATGTCCTTTCCCAGACTGATCAGTGGTTCTTTGTTGTTTCACCCTTTCCTTGGAGCATATAACAAGGAACTGATAATGAAGCACCGACTAGTGTGGATGAAATTATATAACTAGTCCTCCACCATCCGCCAGAGCGTAGAATGCTAAGACGTGGCTCAACGAGAAAGTGTGGGCAATGAGCATGACGACAAAGCTATCGGTTAAAAAATCAACTTAAAAAATGGTTCAAAGATTTATTGAAAGAATGTGAAGATGATTTTTGGAATGAAGGAGATGATTAGAAGATGAATAAGAACTGGCAAATCAGGAGCAATTGCGAGATGGGGCGGCTGGATGAGAGTACAAGAGGATTAGAGGAGGCAAATGAGAATTGAGATATATAATAAAAAATAAACTCGTATTTTATAAAGATAAGAGTTCGAATTCTGCTGTTATTATGAGAATTTATTTAATAGGCGATCTCGTAAATATCTTATAAATACTCTCTAAACTTTAGAGTTATGCTCTAACTTTAATGGGTGACTGATACTAAATTTATTTAATTTTTTTTTATAAAAAAAAAGAGAGAATTAGGGGAGACTGGGGATTAATATTAATAAAATCACTAGACTGACTTTTAATATCATTATGAGTTTTAAGTTAAAATAAATTAATAAAATAATAAAAATTATATCTTATGATTTGATGCGGTTAGATTTAACGACAATCTTAATAATAAGAGATTAAATATTAAACTATAAAAGTTGAAGGTATGATTTTTAAATTTTTAAATATTAGGAAAGTTGTATAACAGAACTAACGTTGAGTGGATTATTTATATTTTTGCCTTATTTTTTATGTACAGTGGATATAGATAACTTTTTTTTTTAGAATACTGAGGACAAAAGATAATTAATTGTTCCCGTCTAAAAATATCGCTTCAAAAAAATTGTAGTTCAAATTAACATCTCATGTTCACGAAATGCCTACTACATAACGTTGCTTTTTTTTTTGTTGGAAAAAATTACTTTTAGTTGATAATTATGATCTTAAAAAATTAAAATTAATAAAACATTTAATCACATTGATTTTTTTTCTTGGAACAATTTCAGCGTAATATGATGAAACGTTTGTAAAATTCGCGCTAGTATTAGGGAGAAAGGAGATCGATGGTATTAAACAGAAGGCAAAATTGAGAAGTTGGAGAAAGGAAATTCAGATATGAGAGGAACTGGAGGACCGCTCTTATGCATCGGAGATCTCCTGAGCGATGTGGGTGAGGAAGAAGATGTGGTTTCAGCTCACTCTCCCTCACCGTCTTTCTCTTCATCTTCCGTTTCGGATTCAATCCTCGCCCCTGATCTCCCCAAACTCTTCCAGGTTACCGGGTTTGATTTTGCGGTTCCATTCGAATCGCTTTGTGCTCCATTTATTCCCGATCTAGATCTCATTTTCGAAGCGGAATTGAAATTTAACCAACTTTCTTTACAAAACCGTAAGATTAAGTTAACAGCGCAGATAATTATGAGCACTTCTAAACTTTTTATTCTTCAGAAATCATAGGGTTTTGATATTTTCTCGAAGAAACCTTTTTCTTCCCGTTTAATTACAAGCATCCCTCTCTATCAATCATCGAAATTCGCTTATTCATTTCAGGAAAACTACGATCACTTGAATAAGGCACTTGCTGGCACTGACCATTCTTGGACGGCTTTGACACTGAAGGTAATTACGTTTTATCGTTATACTTGTATATGAATCTTCTTCCCGTTTGCTCCATGTTGCATTTGGAGGATTTACCTGCTGGTTGTTTCACCCTTTCAAATCAGTTTTCAGTTGTCCATACTTGTGATCGGGCATTTTTTACATTTCTTGCTTTAATGTACCATTTATTTTCCTCACAATTCAATATTCATCTGTCCACTATCTTCAGTTCATTTATAACTTTCTCTTCAATTTTTTTGTACTATCCAGCTATGCACTGCCCTAGAAACTGCGAACGAGCTGGCTCATTCTACCAACTCAAACGTAGGATTATTGTCAGAGAAGGTTGGAGAGCTTCAGAAAGTTGTCAAGAGAGCGGATTCTGCCATAGCAGCTGCAAAGGCGGTCCATGTTAATCTAGATGGTGATAAAGGTGCCTTAATTGACAATGCAAACTTCAAGTAAATTCAAGTCTTACCGCGAGATTAGGTTAGTAAAATTTCACATGGTATTTTACTGCATAACTATACAAATGTATCGTTGTTATTTAAGAGCAAGACATCCCATTGGAAAAGTACGGAAAATGGTTGAGTAGATCATAACTTCTATCATGTCAAACTTTGCTATATTGTTTGTTCATGCAACATGCTGGTCACATAAGCCCAAAACTGGGATCATTTGTCAATTGGAACAATAGTTAGTGAAGCATGTCTTTCTAAACTTCAATGTTTGCATCCACCAGTGGGCAGTGGCCTATATGAGCTGACTTTGTGATTTGGGTATTTGAACCCTGAACACGTAATTTAATTATATAGGAGAACTCGCTTGAATATGGCGTTATTCTATTATGTAGTTGTTCTTACTTCTTGTTAGGAGCGTGAGCACTGATAACTATCGGCAAGAAATGATTTGACATTTTGCTCAGCTAATCTGATACTGACTTCGCGCCACTTTTTGTGGGCAACCGGGATTCAGTTAAACTTCGTCTGGCACGATAAATTGTTTGTCGACACATTGTTCATCTGTCATTTCAGGAACTGGCCACGATCACCTGCAACCTTGAACTGACAAGAAAGCTAAATAGTTTGAGGGTTGATGCACGCATTTTGGCCAAGATCAGCGTAGGGGAAACTCAGTCAAATTCAGTTAAACAACGATGGATTGGGTCCTGAGAGACGTAGGGTTGCACTCAGAGCAGGGGACCTATAATAATGTTCTGTTGAGTAGTGGAATCTCGGTCAAATAAAATGGGGTATTCAAGCACCCCTTTTACCTGTATAGCCCCAACTTTTTTTTTGTACAAAAATTTTTAAAAGAAGGTCGGGCTCACCTACGATACAAGGGATGGACTAAGTCTTTTTTCCTCTTAGGTAATACTGATATTGGGTAGAGCAAACTATCAATTACTCTCAGATGTAAACCTATGTACTTAGGAGTTAAGATACTTCTCTAAGTGCCATGACTAGAGTTTAAATGATAGTATATCTCATTTTTTTATCAACTAAATTTACGGACAATAGATTACCTGAACTGTTAGAATCAGTGGCAATAGATATTACTATTAGGAATTCACGATCCACCAATTAATAAGCCAAATTATTGGCCCAGATCTCAAATTGGATTCCATTCCAAGGGGGTGATGTTGCGATTAGGCCCAAGCATTTTAGTATAACTTATAAGCTTAAATTTATATTTATAATAATTAAATTATATATTTCAATATAATATTTAGATAATAAGGGGATTAAATTAATTAAATTTTCCAGCCCCGTATACCGAGCGGACAAATCAACAATGCGCGCAAACGAGAAAAAGAAAAACAGACAATGAAGCCTTGTAAGTAGAAAAGAAAGGAAGAAACATAAAGAGCAAAACTCTCAAATTCAGATTCCAACCAACATTTATACCAAAAAAAAAAAAAAAGATTCCAACCAACATTTGGCCAGTCTTTTTTGACTGAGAACTAATCAGTCTAATGTAGAACATGAGGAAAAATAGACGAGAATACTTGAGATCGATGGTATAATACTTAACTAAAATAAAATTAACTAACTTATAATAACTTGGGGCAGGGTCGTATTTGGCAAGGTTTGATAAGGGGCTTTCTCCAACGAGAGGATTGAAATTATATTAACCCTTGGATCATAAATAAATCTTATGACAACTGAACTCAAGGTGACTGTTGACCAGAAGCTCAAAGATAACTGCTGTGAGTTTAGCCAATCCTCCGTCCCAAAAATGGGGAAGAAGACAACAGGTAATTACAAGCCTCCATTGTTGCCATTTGCATAATTTCCATATATTTTCAGCCTAAAAGTCAAAATTAAACATAACCTTAATGATGCTTTCAAAGCTACGAATGAGAGGGGGGAAAGGAACAATTATTGCTTTTTGGGTGCAAATTAAATAATCGTGGATTCTCTCTCATCAAACAAGACAATTAAGTAACTCTCGTTAAGCCTTTTAATTAATCCAAAGATGATGCAGGCGAATCAGTGACATCATTAGACTTCGTTTTTAACTTTTCCGGTTCGGTGATTAACCCATCTCAGCCAACTTGATAGGTATAAATGGACAGTGTTTTAGTATTAACCCCGAGCCTTAAACATGGAAATAAATCACACGTGAATATCTATAATACTTCCCAACCCTAAATATAAAACCTAACTAATCCACAGAGGAGGTTAAAAAATTAATTATTTATCGTAAGTTTGGAAAAGTATGCCTCACTTCAAATTGAATGAAAATTAAATACCGCCTAATTAATCTACACCATCACCATTATCTCTGATCTCTCTACTGCCCTTTAATCTGGTAGACCATTCGTGCATGTGAGATTAAATCCTATAGGAATCCTCTCCTTTTATTACGAAGTAGAATCGAGATAAAATTAGGATTAGATGACATGATTGTTTTCGCCGTTTGCTTTGCCGAGAATATGTGCACCATTTATTAGCTGGCTAGTTAAGCGCGTAATGGCGTTGCATTGATATTGCGGGGTGAATATCAACCACGTACTGCAAAGTCACAATTGTGTTATTAAAAGAAACAGAGAGACGTAATGGGGAATCTTGGCTCTTTGCAAGAGACGGATTAGCTCTATGAAAAGAGTTGACAAGCTCAACATTCATCTTAATGCATGCTAGCTAGTATATTTGTTTAATTACAAGAATCAAGCATTATTGTCAATTACTCATTTCAACATCAGAACGCTAGCTATTTTTATCTCCCCGGCCACACAAATCCAGTCCTTCATTTTTAATTCAGCTTAAGATTTTGTTTCGATCGCATTTGCGCATGCACTGACGTTTTCTCAGTGTCATTTATAGAAATTTCATTCACCCATGCTTTCAACTCATTCTGATGATGCGTACGTCAAAAGTTTCATTGCTTTCATCAGACTTCATTATTATTACCACTCTCTAAAAAAATCGCAAGAATTGCATTTAATTGCTACATAGCAGAAGCATCTTGTATTTATTTACACAAGCAATCAATTAAGATCGTCTAAGTCTCCATGCCATTCAATATATATATATATATACAATACTTGATTTCAAAATAATGAAATACCATTAACGTGATGCACTTTGATGTTCCTCCCTTTAACAAGGTCAATGATTATCTATATGCATTCATTTTTTGTAATCGATGGTACGAACGAATAAATGAAAAAATCTAAATTAATTAATGCAAGTGTAGAATTAACCAAAGCGTGTGATTATGTATGTGTGGCCTCCCGAGAGGTGGAAAGGAGAGAGGCTGCCTCAAAAAGAATTGACGACACTGCTCCTTGCCTGTGTTTAAGGAACATGCCTGTATGATTGCCGGCAATTAATTCATTATTTTCTTTAAAGACTTCAGACTCTTACTAATTTGGCTTCCTTTTAATTCATTAATTAATTAATCCCACAATATGCAAAGTCTGAATTAGTATAATCTGACATTATTATTAATGGTCAATTTAATTATTTGAGTTTATTAGAGCAGGCGCATGCATGCCCGCCATTTTTCAACGAACGGAGGAAATTACAGCACTAATGTCACTCTCATGAATGACTTTAACAGGCTCAGTCTCCTCCTTTGCTTCCCATTCTGCCGACCTGAAACTCAATGGGAAGCATAATCTCTCACTCCATCTTCATTAAATTAATTAATTAACCGCTAATTGTTAGTACTCCGCCATATGTCAATGGTCCTGGAATCTGCAAGGCAAGATTTCGTTGACATTAATTATTAATTGTTTAGATTCAAATCCATGCTAGTTGGTTTCCAGGATTCCCTTGCTCCATCCAGCTAATAAACTACTCTGACGATGATATATTTTAATTTTATCAGCATTATAAATTTGCAAATTGTGGGGATATAAGTATTCAACACAGATTAAAATTAAGAATGCTTTCTTCTGATTCCACCGATTGCGTTTGTTATGATCAAATAATGTTCCAAATCGAAGTCGTCGTATGCTTGCTTTCTGGAATCCTCTTGTTTTTGTGAAACTTAAAAACCCACATGTCAAGATTTTGGATTTTGTTTTTCAATATTATTTTCTGAATCTTATTATCAAGCATTTTAGTTTTAGGGTCCGTGACTGTTCCTCCAAATATACATGTCTCATATATAAATCAAATTCAATACCTATAGAGATATAGTATAATTTTATACCGTTAAAATGGCAAATTGTTATGAAATGAACCGGATTTCATGTTTTTATTTATTTTAATACTCTGTTTTAATAAAAGGAGAAAGAAGAGACTGTCATTAATATTGTGTACTCATTGATCGATCGCTACAAAATGGCAAATTGTAACTTATTCCATCTTGCATGACGCACGCCCTTGTTTTTAATTAAGCCTCAATGATTACACTGAATTGAAGAACATAATTACTGGCGCATGATGAAACGGGATTGCAGCAACTTAGCTTGTAATCTGTAAGTATTAATCGGAATTTCATAAATCTTGTTTGGCGTCGATCGATAAATAATTAAGCATA
The DNA here is from genome assembly GCA_037074615.1 of Leucaena leucocephala. Taxonomy (NCBI): domain Eukaryota; kingdom Viridiplantae; phylum Streptophyta; class Magnoliopsida; order Fabales; family Fabaceae; genus Leucaena; species Leucaena leucocephala. The sequence goes on along the minus strand of CM073540.1, from coordinate 1,786,033 downwards.
TTTCCCGGGGGGTCTCTGTTAATTCGTACGCCTCTTCATCGTATTTAGAGGCTCCTTTCTCTACATCCTACAGTTAAAATTCTTGCACATAAATAATATATAGGAGCACGTTCGTTCCTTGCTTAAATAATATCTAAATGCCTTTTCGTGAGTCTAAAGCATTTATTAGCGTGCGTCATTATAATTAAAACCGTATAGAATAAATCATGTGTCCTTGAAAGCAGACACAATTGTCTATTCTCTCACAAAAAGAAGAAAATAAAAGAGAATTAAACCTACGATCATTTTACGAGTGTTTGAATCTTTAGCAAGATGCTCCCATATTAGCGAAAGGTCATCTAAGTTAATGTAAACAGATTGAAGTGTTCCCATCATATCTCTCGGGACAACCCCTTCTGTTAATTTTTAAATCCTTTATTCTTCAAATTTTAATTTTACATCTCCACTGTATGTAACGGTCTCTTTTCTGTATCTCCCAGTAGTAGTCGTAGAAGGATATTAAATTAAGAAATCATTCTATCCAACTTATTAGTAATTGCGGTATTCCTTTTTGGCTAGTAAATAATGCAACTTCAATTTAAACAGCAATAACACGAAGACACAATTACTGGGTTACTGCGTACAGTATTATTGATCACGCCGATGGATTCCATCAAATGTTAAATTAAGGTTTAATCAGCCAATGGAATCCGCGACGAATCAGGGAGTATCTTCCAGGTTGTGGAGATGCTTCCACGTCCTCCAGTTACTTATAGTTAAAGGAGACATTAACTCGATGACGTGGCTCCAAGCGAACTTACCAAAATGAAATTTGTCACCTAATAACAAATGGAATTTGATCTAGTGAAAAATATTAATCCTTTGTAACAGGATTCAATGAAAGATGTTAATATTTCGTAATAAAATTCGAATCTCTGTTAAAAGATACATTGATACTTAGTGTTTCTAATAATACTTTAAATATGATTGGCCCTATTAAAAAAAATCAACTATAGTAATAAACAAGATTTGGAAAAGTTAGTTTTTAGCCAAAAAAAGGAAATGCTATACTACTGCACTTACTTAGCAGTATTAGATTGTTTTAGTAAGTTAACAAATTAAACTTGCTCTCATTGGCCATTGCATAAAAAAATCATGCGAAAAGTAAAAATTGTTGTCACTTCCTTGTAAGTATATGGTTGTCATCAGCTTCGCTTATGTAAAGAAAGGTTTATTAGTTAGTCAATACTCCAAAGATGGACCAAATCATTCTCAATATATATATATATATATATATATATATATAGTGTGTGTGTGTGTGTATTATGCACATATTATAAATTATAAAATAAAACTAAAACACGTAACTTATACTTGTAATTTTTTTTTTCTGAATGATGCGCAATAATCGAGTTCAATTATTATCATACTTTCAATTTAAATTTCTATGAATAAAAAAAACTTGTTGACCAATAATGTACATTAAAATGTGTGTACAAACTAAGAAAATTGTGTTGCAGACATTAACAATATAAATATGATCGAAACTAAAATCTTTAGTAGAGACTTTATATTATTTAGCTACAAGGTATTGGCAACAGTGGAACAATTGGTTCAGTTAAAAACTGTAGGGGCGGTCTTGATGAGCCTGTCCCAATCAATCAGACGGTAGATATAAAAATCACTAGACAGTGAAATATGCCGATGGAATTTACGAGTTCCAAACATTTTTTGGGGCCAATAATCAGATTGGGGATATTTTAATTTGGATCTTCTATTTTCTACGACTGAAAATGAAATTGCATTTGAGTCCAGCAGATGCAGATGTCACCTTATATAGAGTTAAATTAAATATAAGATAATTATATTAAGATCAGTTACTAAAAGCTAGAGAATAAACAGTGACATGGCCATTAATATATTGTTGTGAATATATATATATATATGGAAAATGTAAAAGATCATAACTCTTGGCCGCAACGCTTTTCGTTTTCCACTACTGAGCTTTCATGTTGATGATTTCTATACGGAAGTTGGCCAAGTTGTCCTCTTTAAAAAATGAACTCATTTGATTTTTGCTTCTTTGTCTTCTCACACTTGCCTCTCTACCTACTTATACCTCTCTCTCCATCACTAGATCATTCCCTACTTAATGTGTGCCATATAACTAGACGATATATATACGAACTCATTAATCAAGTAGGTATGGAGATATACATATATACCCTTGGTAACCCCTAATTAACAAAGGTTTCAATCGGTACAGGAGAAAAATATGATACATGTATCAGACCAGATGCTACAACAGCTCCAGAGTCTCTGTGGAGTTAAAATTATAGAAGAATGGAGATACAATGTGTAATAAATTCAACGATGATATAAAATACACCAATAACAGATCAGAGAAACTCAATCAATTACATATAATGAAGGAGTTGATTAAGATGTATACTTATTTCAAAAATTCGATAGATAAACACAAGGGCGTCTGACTAAAAATTGCCTTGGCTTAATTTGTTCAAAGTTTATATAGACGATGATTGAGGCCACTATATATATATATATTAAGGCGATACAAACCATCTCTGTCATTCCAACCCCTAATATATTCTTCTTCATTTTCAATTTTTTTATAGAAAAGACACATCACAGCTATTAATAAAATATTATTCGGAGGTTTAACCACAAAGCTAAGCATCTCTCTCTCTCTCCCCCTAGCTATAAATCTCAAACTCTTCAATGAACATCTCTTGTCAACGATTATATCGTACTTGTCTACTTGACTCCATCTTCTATAATAACAAACTCTCCTCGATCTCTCCCTCACTCTCTCTCTCTCAGCTCAGCCATGGCCATGCCGATGCCTATTGACATGTATGCCATCCCCGAGCTCGACTTCTCCGACTACACCGCCGCTACTTCTTCCGACGAGGATTGTAATTACTGGAACCACTGGTCACCCGTCGTCAACTGGGACTCCTTCACATGTGGGCCCGGCCATGAAGGCTTCCATGACCTCATGGAAACCATGATGGACGACGCGGCCGGGGCAATGAGCCCCGCAACTGATCCCAGCAGCGTGGAAGAGGAAGGGTGTAGCAACTCTGCTTCCACGACGGAGGTAGCCATGGCCGACGATGAAGTGAGCGGCGGTTTGGAGGATCTCAAGGGCCTGAGACTGGTGCATCTCCTGATGGCGGCGGCCGAGGCTCTCACCGGAGTCAACAACAGCCGCGATCTAGTCATGGTGATATTGGTTCGGCTCAAGGAGTTGGTGTCGCCGACCAACGGAACCAGCATGGAGCGGCTAGCAGCGTATTTCACGGACGCCTTGAGGGGCTTAGTAGAAGGAGCGCACAGTAGTAAGCATTTGAACTGGATCGCCAACAGCGGCGACGAGAATCGTCATCAGACCGACATGCTGGCCGCCTTCCAGCTCCTACAGGACATGTCACCGCACGTCAAGTTTGCCCACTTCACCGCCAATCAGGCCATCATGGAGGCGGTGGCCCAGGACAGGCGGATCCACATCATCGACTATGACATCATGGAAGGGACGCAATGGGCCTCCCTGATGCAGGCACTAGCCTCCCGCAAGGATGGTCCACATATCAGGATCACGGCTATCTCCAGGACGGGAAGTGCTAGGAGATCAATAGCCACCGTCCAAGAGACAGGTCGTCGTTTGACTGCCTTCGCCGCTTCCATTGGCCAACCCTTCTCGTTTCACCAATGCAGGCTCAACTCCGACGAAACCTTCCGACCCTCCGCAGTGAAACTGGTTCGCGGGGAGGCGGTGGTGTTCAACTGCATGCTCCACCTGCCCCACCAGAGCTACCGGGCGCCCGAATCCGTGGACTCGTTTCTGAGGGGAGCGGCGGCTTTGGAGGCGAGGGCGGTGATGTTGGTGGAAGAGGAGGGAGGAACGACGGGGAAAGAAGTGGGGTTTGTGGGGAGGTTCATGGACAGGCTGCACCATTATTCGGCGGTGTACGATTCGCTGGAGGCGGGGTTTCCGATGCAGGGTCGGGCGAGGGCGTTGGTGGAGCGGGTGTTCTTGGGGCCCCGGATAGCGGCGTCGTTGGCCCGCATATACAGAATGGGGGAAGTAGAGGGGGGAGAGGGGGCGTCGTGGGGAGAGTGGTTGGGTGAGCAAGGGTTCAGGGGAGGTGACATAAGCTTCGCGAATCACTGTCAAGCGAAGCTGTTGCTGGGTTTATTCAACGACGGATATGGAGTAGAGGAGATGGGAAGTAAAAATAAGTTGGTTTTGAGTTGGAAATCAAGGCGCTTGCTTTCGGCTTCTGTTTGGACACCGTCTGTAAATTAATTAAACCTCACAACCTTGTCAAAACTAGTCTTAGTTAGCTTCCTCTTGCGAAACTCAAACCAATCTCACGCTTAATTAAGCAGCCATAACCCCTCTAGTTAGATCAATGCCTGTTAGTTCTTGTCTCAAAATTTTGTTCCTACGTACTATATGTGTACTTGAGGGCGGATGAATGTGACCACCGAATACGAAAATCATCATATACGGGCATATCTTAATCCCTCTCGTGCTTCCTTAAATTCTGTAAAAGTTAATTCCAGTTAATTCTTTTATTAGCTCATTTATCTTCTTGTTTTATTGGATGCTAACAGAATTACAGGTGGAACGTGGCCATCATTCCGTCTCCCTAATAATCTTGTCTCTGGATCCACTCCATAATTTGAGCCCCCATAACACTTAATTCTATAAACTGGTGGAAAGTACTATTAATATTGCAGACGAAGGACAAAGACCCGGTCATATTATATCGACAAAAATTTGAGATGTTCGATTGTCAAGTACAACGTGGTTTGTGTTCTCTTACTCGTGTCCTTTTGGAAGTGTGTATCGGACAAGATAAATTAGGTTTTTAGTTGGAATTTGAATCCGTCAAACTCAAAACGTCGTAGATATGAAAGCTCCTGAACTCTTCTTTCCGTAACTCTTTTCCATTATCTTTGCTCACCCCTCACAATATTCCTTATCATATATCTGCATCGTATTCCATTTACTTGTGAGGATATAAAAAGATTTGATCCATTCAATTCAAATTGAATGAAGCATAAGATAAAAATGGGTGTTACATCTAATTTATTCTCCGTTATGTGTTCTAATAGGAATAACTATATGGTTTCGCACTTTTACTGATTGCAATAATTATACTTAATTCTTTAACATGGGATTGAAATTATATGATAGGAACTTTAAACGACAAGCTAAATAATTGAAGTATTTTAAAAGTTAGAATCTTAAAAATACATAGAGTGTTGGCGGGTGTCACATCCCTCTCTCCCATATGTTGGCTATAAGGAGGAAGATTCCTGAGAATATATGTACCCTTACGTCTCTCAGTTTTGGATGCGTATGGCAAGTTAAAGTGATTTTATAACTAGTATATATATATAAGTTCAGATATATGCTCTCAAGAACAAACACCTATTTAATCTTATGGGGTCACAAACCTACGCTTCCCTGTTTTCTCTGTTGTAGGTTACTCAAACGCCAAGAGGCATACTTGTGTCACTCACATTCTTTTACTATGTATATATATGAATATCCAACTACAATGAATCGGTTTCTTATCTCTGGGGAGCGTCAAGCTACGTATAATATGTTCTGCACTAAAAACAAAACTCACTGGAGAGCTAACTACGTTTATACGCATATTTTAAGCTCCACGCGTAATGCCATATATGATTAATCAGCTCAAGCAAATGTTTGATTGAATTGATGACGGGGTATATAGATTCACATTATGTATCGTGGTTTGAACTTTGAAGGTATTAATTAAACGCCGTATAAGTTATTAATTCAGTGGGTGGTAACCTAATAAAATACAACAACGTTATGCGTGTAGACGACAACGATGTGTAGTTTTAGATATACATAGGAAGACGTTTAATAATGGTAGCGAAGGAAAATTATGGAGATGGAAGAGAATAGGTTTCGGCGTGCCAAGGTAGCTAGTTGCGTAGGCAGCGACCTCGTATATGGAATGTGGGTTTGCAGAGGTGACCCTTCTTCCAATATAATCCATTCGTATTATTATTGAAACATGTACGTTTATATAAATTTTGGTGGCCTTTTCTTGTTCCCAAGCATCGTAGTTTTGCAAATTAAATCGATTTTCAGTCATCAATAATATATATATATGCACTTGTGCATGGGATGCCTCCAAAGAGAGAGTGATGGGCTATTTATACTACATTGGATAATCGATGTTATATATGTTTTGCAGTTTTCGTAAGACGAATGTTGTTGTTTTGAGTGTTGTTGTGTTTTTAATTGATAACTCCGAACGACGTACAAGCCACGTCCACATCTACGAGCGCCCTGTGATTTTCTTTTTCGTTTAACTCCGACTTTCATTTTGGCTACTCCAAACTAAGTCTCTTCATCTGACGACGGACAATAAAACAGCTGAAAGTTCAAGTTTAAATCCAAGTAATATGAAATGCATATATAATATTTATTTAATCATGCTCTCTCTCTCTCTCTCTCTCTCTCACATTGGTATTAATATTAATAAATATAAATATTAGTAAAGATAATATATACATAATGCGAGAGTAAGCGAATTTGAAGTTTTGAACTTGAAAAGGCAAAATAAAAGGGTCTAGGTTTGTATTTTGTATTTGTATTTTTGTGGTTGTTCTCTCTTTTGAGCAATTGATTTCAGTTTTTCATTCAAAAACAAAAGTTGGAACTCCATCTTTTTTTAAGAAAAATATGGATGACGTGATACAACCACAAGATAGATTTTTTTTTGTCACCCGGTTTATCGGAGTTTTACTTCGACTATATCCAGATCAGACCCGCGTCGCGCACCTGACTATGGTGAGTGAGTCTCTCAATAAGAATTTTTTATATACGCCAAAATTTAAATTTGAGATCTCACTTAAATAATACTGAGATACTTATTACTCAGATTAACCCGCTGGTAATCATAAGACATATTGTTTAAAGGGGAAGGGGCTTATGGGACAAAGCAAATTGGCCCAATGTTCTGAGTTGACCCAAAACCAACGCCTTTGTAAATAAGTCTTACAAATTTTTTGTATAAAAAAAAAGTCTTACAAATTTTAAAAAATACAACCATGTCCTTGAGACTTGGTTAAGCTTTCCTAATTTTTCAAATTTGTAAATAAGTCTTTTATGTGTAATTTTATCATAAATAAATAAAGTTACGCCCGTTCCCAAACTACTACTGTTTTTTTTTTTTTTTAAAAACAAACTCACATGTAACACGCCTCAACCTCAATTTTTTATTTGTTCAGCGCCTCAACCTCAAATTGATTTATTGAATTTTTTTTTTTTTTGATATAAGATTTATTGAATTGAATGCGATATGAATCTCGCATGAATAAAACAATTTTCATCCGCCGATTTACTATCATCTTTCCGTCATTCATGATTTTACTCCTTTGGGTCATTCCGCGAAATACACTATACATGTGATACGCAGGTACAGCGAATCTGGACATTTATCTCGACGACGTTAATAAGGGCCCCCATTCTTTGCCCCTCTCCCTTTGCCCATAATTTAAGACTTCCACTTCGCCAGAATATGCCCTAAGCTTTTTCAGAGGAGAATCGCTTCCTCCACCTCCGCCACGACGCGGAATTCCCATCTCTTCCTTCGGCCATGTCCACCGACAAAGAGCTCGTTCCCTGTCACTATGACACCTCTCAGAAGACCCAGCAACCTTTGCAGGTGAGCCCAATTGTTCTTTCATTGATTTACGAACTGTTTTCAATCTTCAATTTATGATCAAGTCGGAACTTAATCTCAACTTCGTTTCACTTTTTTGTACTTCTGCTTTAATCAGTTCACATCAGTTCTACTTCAAATTGGTTTCGCCCTCATATTGGTGCCACACTCAACATGCCCCAGATTTTAATTGTCCTTGCCTTTCTAAATGATTATCAGTTTAACTTGAAATTTTTGGATTCATTATTTTATTCAGTCCAAGCCTAAGATGATATGTCTGAACTTATGTTCTATTGAGCACATCGGACATCCTAATTAGTTATCTCTATATGCCTGGAACATTCAATCCCTACATGCTTCCCCTGTTTTAATTGTCGTTTTGGTGCACTATCTTTGCTTCTGTATGAGTTAGTTGCTTGGTGAATGGCATATTCATCGGTATTCCCAATATCAAAACAAGTGATTGAAGATGCCGGCTTGTTTAGTTGATGGCTTATTTGCAATTGATGCTAGGCCTGGGATCAATTATTGCCTGGTAGGAATGGGAGGGTTTTGAGTGTTAGGTTTTACTTTGTATCTTATGTTAATGAGCAAATAAGAAACAAAACAAACTTCACACTTTCCATATGTACGTTTTCTTTTATTGCCTGAATTTGTTTATGTTGGTTATTGCTTATTATTATCATCTATTTAGGTTGCAAAGCGCTTAGAGAAGTTCAAAACAACAATCTTCACCCAAATGAGTATGCTTGCCAACAAACATGGGGCCATAAACCTTGGTCAGGGATTTCCCAACTTTGATGGTCCAGAGTTTGTAAAGGAAGCTGCAATTCAGGCCATAAGGGATGGGAAAAATCAGTACGCCCGAGGTCCTGGAGTTCCTGACCTGAACCTGGCCATTGCAGATAGATTTAAGAAAGACACTAGGCTTACAGTGGACCCTGAAAAGGAAGTTACCGTTACCACTGGATGCACAGAAGCGATTGCTGCAACTATGTTGGGATTAATAAATCCTGGCGATGAGGTTGTCCTATTTGCTCCTTTTTATGATTCTTACGAGGCCACTCTTTCCATGGCCGGTGCTAAAATAAAATGCATCACTTTGCGCCCTCCGGACTTTGCTGTCCCCATTGAAGAACTGGAGTCTGCCATCTCAAAAAGTACTCGTGCCATTCTCATAAATACGCCTCACAACCCGACTGGAAAGATGTTCACACGAGAGGAGCTCAATGCTATAGCATCTCTATGCATTGAGAATGATGTTCTGGCTTTTTCTGATGAAGTTTATGATAAGTTGTCTTTTGATATGGATCACATTTCTATAGCTTCTCTTCCTGGAATGTTCGAAAGGACAGTTACTATGAATTCTTTGGGGAAGACATTCTCATTAACAGGGTGGAAGGTAGGGTGGGCGATAGCGCCTCCACACTTGACATGGGGTCTGCGACAAGCACACTCTTTCCTCACGTTTGCCACCTGCACTCCTATGCAGTGGGCAACTGCAGCAGCTCTTAGAGCGCCAGATTCTTACTTTGCGGATCTCAAGAGGGATTACATGGCAAAGAGGGAGATTTTGGTGGATGGACTGAAGGCTGTTGGTTTTAAGGTGTTCCCGTCCAGTGGAACTTACTTTGTTGTAGTGGATCACACACCTTTTGGACTGGAAAATGATGTTGAATTTTGTGAATATCTAATTAAGGAGGTGGGAGTAGTGGCAATTCCTACCAGCGTATTTTACTTGAATCCTGAAGAAGGAAAGAATCTAGTCAGATTTGCTTTCTGCAAGGATGAGGAAACTCTAAAGGCTGCAGTTGAGAGGATGAAAGGAAGACTCAAAAGAAAATGATTCAAATATTGAATTAGAGGCATTTTTCTCCACCTGGGAGCTTTTATTGTAGGATAGTAGTAACTTCAACCAGCAGATGCTCAGTAGTATAGTCATTATTATCAAGCGCTTTCCATAATTCCTCGCATGAATTCAATAATAACTGGGATCATGAACTCATGCGGAGAAATCACGAACTCTTTTCAGTTAAGGTTTATGTTTCTTCGTGTTGATAATGCATGTTTGTTGATAGCCTCGGAGCTCTTGAACCCGGCATTTTCTTTGTCCGGGAGGCGTGTTATGTAGCGGTATGTTATTCTCTTGGCCGTTGTGCTTCGTGAACCTCAACAGCAGTCATGTTCTTGAGAAGTGGTGATATAGAACGCAATCACCATGCTGCGGTCTAATTTTGGCAAGTTTGAAAAGAAAAGGAAGAAACTGGGAAGAAGCAAATGGAAAGATGAGTTAACGTGGCATGATCTGTCTCTCCATCAGACTAATTTGTTGTTCTGTTTTTTAATTTTTTGTGGTGGTGGGGTTGGGGGGGGGGGGGTTGTTCATGCCCATCATGATGTAAAGAGAATGCGCAGTAGGTGGTGTGTCTTATCTGGGTTATAAATTATAATTGCTGCAATAGGATGTTGCTATGAAATAAATTTTCCTATTTTGGATAATTTCCAAGATTTTAGAACATTCATCAGCGTCTGAGCTCAGACGTGCATACCAATGGAGTCCCCAAATAGCACAGGGCTAGAGATGAAAGAATGATATCATGGAATTTTCATGATGCTATTAAGGGCCTGTTTGGTAAGTTACCAAATCGCGGTTTTAAAAGGGCTTTTAGTCCAAACCTCGGTTTGGAGAAATTTCAAAACAAACAGGCTTATTTGTCCATAAGTGCTTTTGGACAAAACCATGGTTTAAAACCATGGTTTTGAATAAGCTATTTAAAATAGCTTTTTCAACAGTAAAAGCACTTATAAATTATTCAATTACTATCTTACTCCTACTTTTTTTACACCCTCTCTCCTCTCTCCTACTTTTTCTTACACCCTCTCTCCTCTCTCCTACTTTTTCTTACACCCTCTCTCCTTTCTCCTCTCTTCCCTCTCTCCTCTCTCTTCTCTTTTCTCTAACTCCCTCCTCTCTCTTACTTTAAATCAAATCATACCCTTTTTGGTAATTTACCACCATAAAAAGTTATTCTAAAAATAACTATCCAAACACCTATTTACTCAAAACCACTTTTTTTCCATAAACTTTTCTCCAAAAGTCCTTTTCCATAAGTTGTCCATAAACCCTTTTTTTCCATAAGCCTTTTTTCAAAATCCTATCTAAACATACCATAAATGGTAAAGGTTATACAAGGCCCACAAATTTATATCCCATCATGAGCCATGCCCATTTCCCTCCCTCCCTGACCCACTTCTTCCTTCTACTTAACGCTGCCACATTTTTCTTTCCTTTTGCTTCCTAATAAAGATTAGCAAGAGCTTGTAGTTGTAGTTGGCCTAATGAGAAAAAGGTGATTAGCATAGAAACAAAGTCAAGTGAATCGTCACAGTTGAAGCTCATGGCTTCTTGTTTTCCCCCACTCTTTTCTTGAGTGTGACATGGTAGATAACAGCATGTTCTGTATATAATATGTTTTCCGTAACCACTCATGGACTTGCGAGCCTCGAAAGAAAGAAATTAAATTCACACGAGAGTAATAAATTACGTTGGGAGGAATATGGTGGGAAGAAGGAAGCGCAGCGGATATGCATGACGTGGGTTGATTAAGTGATAACATAAAATAATTAAACACGAAAATATCTGATGTTGGAGCCTACAGTGCGGACGAACAGCGGTAAAGGCATCAACATAGATTATAATTAATCATGCTTTCATGTTCAATGTATCCTTCCCCAAATGATGTTGCCTCCTCTGCGTTGAGCTTTCTGTATTTTGTTGTCTAGTCAGAATCACTTGTTTACCACTTTGTTCAGTTGGAAGGCCACAATCCGCAGTCTCAGTTCTCACTTAGCCACTTCTGGTTCAAAATGACTTCAACCTTTTCCCCAGATCCCAATTCCCAGACTAATTGAATACTCCGAATAAGCAAAATATATATCCCCTCACCACTCACCAGGCCACTATCAAAATATCCATTCTCCTTTTCTATTAACCTACTCTGACTGATTTTCTCTTTCTTGTTTGTTTGAAGACATTGCAATCACTTTCTATGGTGTATTGGGAACAAAGAGAGAGAGAGACGATGATACCACAGATGCCAACAAGACGGTAAAGTCCGGCCAAAGAAGGGAACGTGCCCATTCTCTCTCTCGTTACAAATGTTGAAGTTTTTGTTTGGACCAAGTGAAAGTTGAATTAATTACAACATCGGAAAGCGAGCTTCTTCTTCTTCTAGTTTATTTTTTCCAGCAAACCAAAGAGATAAAACATGATAAACAGTATATTTATATTTATTTATTTAAACTACTTTGATCAATTTATAAAAAATTGATATATAATATAATAATATTTAATATATATTATATTTAAATTATTTATCTAATTTTTTTTAAAATTTTATAAAATTAACTAGATCTTATAATAAATAACAGAAGTAGTAATATTTTATTAAAAAATTATAAATAAAATATGGAATCAATAAATATTTAATCTTACAAAATTATCTAAAATAATTAAACGATATGATATTGCCGAATTTATTGTGTAATGTCGGGTAGGAAGCAGTAAAGTTGTAGGGTCTTGTAATTCAACCAACGACCAATTTTTAAACCGTTAACAATGTCACAGATATAATCCCCAAATTATTAATAATAAGCATTCATTGACAGTCAGGAGGAGAAAATCAGGAACGGAAGCTATCATCATTTGTGATTGATTAAATTATTCCATCTCTGTGATTTGAATGGCGGTTGACTGCGGTATTGGGTGGAAAATTGTAGGGAAACCATAGGTAATTACCTAAATCCAGAGTATTAAACGAGGTTTAAAGGTGAAGCGTATTATTAATCACCTATATACTACATAATGATGATATTAAAAGTAGAGTCTGAATAGGGCGGGTTTCAGGATGAACGGTGATTAAGCCATGGGAGTAGATTAGGCCCGTGCGGGGAAGTCGCATGGGAAACTAATATCTCTGAACTAATTTTAAAACTGTGGTTACACGTGCCGACCTGCTACAGCAATGCGAGAAGGCGCGGAATCCATACCATACCCGATGACCATATCTTCCCGTCAAGAACGGGACCCCTTTTATTGAATCTAACGGCCAAAATGTTACCTCGAGATCCCTTGTTCTCTTACGATCCAACGGACCAGATTGATTTTGGCGACCTCCCTCCACATTGCTCGATAAATACACAACCCCGCACCAAGATTTCTTACTTACCTTCGGTCTCGTTTCCTGATAGGACTATTTCTTTCCCCTGTACCCGGATACCCAATTACCGATTACCGATTACCGAATTTTAAAAAAAAGAAAAGGAAAGCTGTTATACGTTTCTGGTTCTTCCCCCTTGCTCTTCTTCTTTTCAGATAGAAAGTTCAGTTGCAGTCCAACTTGTGACAATCACTACTTGCCGAGCCCAGCCTGAGATGTTGTTGCCCCCGGAGGCATCGGAAACCACTATCTTGATAAGAATATCGCGGTACCGGGAAGGTCAATAGGGAAAGATCCGAAGCCCTCTTTTGGGACCCAATTTTTCACGATGGAAGGTCAGAAGAGCCAGACTAAACTCACCAGAACCAACTCTTCGCTTCTTCGCTCGTCACCCACAATCCGATCATCCATTCACAGCCTCTCTTCGGTCAACGAAGAGGACGTTCTCCTCGCTGCGCAAGACGAAGAGGAGATTAAGGTCAGGAAGCCTCGCAAGTCCGGTTCGACGCCGCGAACCGTGTCGACCCGAATTACTACCCCGGTTCTTGCCGTCGCCTCTCTGGGTTTCTTTTGCTTGTGTTCTTTGTTCTTTTACCTGTTCTATTTTTTCTATCTCGGGAGTGAAGAAATACCCACTTCGGAGAATTTGTTGTTAGCGCTGATTTTTATCGCCGTCGCTCTCTACTTTGCTTCCAAGAACAAGAGTCTGATCCACCAGAGCCTTTCAATTCTGAAGCATTCTTGGGATGAGAATGTGAGAAGGTTCGGGTTTTCAAAGTCTAATTCCAAGCCTGTTCACTGGTTCATCGGGGATTCCCCTGCAACAAAAGACCGAAAAGAGAAGAAAATTACAAGGGAAGGGGTGGAATTTTACAGCAATGGTGACTTCTACGAGGGCGAGTTTCATAAGGGAAGATGTAACGGCAGTGGGGTTTACAATTACTTCGTAAACGGTAAATACGAGGGTGATTGGGTTGATGGAAGGTATGATGGATACGGAATCGAGAGTTGGGCAAGAGGTAGTCGCTACAAGGGACAGTATAGGCAGGGCTTGAGGCATGGATATGGGGTTTATAGGTTCTACACAGGGGATTCTTACGCTGGGGAATGGTTTAATGGGCAGAGCCATGGTGTGGGAGTTCAGACTTGCACCGATGGTAGCAGTTATATTGGCGAGTTCAAGTACGGCGTCAAGCACGGACTCGGATGTTACCATTTTAGGTGAGTTTATGCTTTGTGTTCTTAATGGGGATTGGGGAAGGAGGGTCTTTGAAGTTTCTGATTCTTAAGTGTGGCTTTAAGCATTGGAGATTCAGATGAAAAATTCTAACTTTACTTTTGACTTTGCTGTGTTAAGGTGTCGATGATTTTATACTTTTCGCGCAATGGTCTTTTGGAATTACAACTCTTTGCTAAATCAGTTGTAAAACAGTGAATTCCATTTTTGTGGGTTGCATACCATATGTATTTCGATTGAATCTTGATGGGATGGGCATGGTTTTTGTTTATTCCTTTCGAGTTCCTTTTTTTTTTTTTTTGAGGTTCTGTTGCTTTTCTTTAATATTTATGTTGAAAAATAGTACCTGAGGCTTTCGTTACGTGATCTTCGTTTGTGCGTGACTTCTTGATTTCTTCTTATGTACGAGCTTTTGCATCTTTGCTTTCTCCTGTGGCGACATTTAATATCATGATTTTGTACTTCTCGTCCTTCCTTCACCCTGAGTATTGTTCAAATTAATTACGCATTGAAGTTGTCTGAAGTTTGGTTGTCTTGATTTCTTGGTTGAATGGTATGGCCTAGATTGATCTGTGTCTAGTTCAAACTTTTTAACCTGGGAAGTACTTGACTGATGAATTGGTATCTTTTTATGTGTATCGTCAGCTTGTCATATTAGTGGCAGTGTTGCAAAGTTTTTCTGGGTGTAGTAGTAAGGCTGTAATTATGTGTGGTTGATTTTGGTTGAACCAACCCTTGGATTATTGGTGATGTAGAAATGGGGATAGATACGCGGGAGAGTATTTTGGTGACAAAATACATGGATTTGGGGTCTATCACTTTGCAAACGGTCACTGTTATGAAGGAGCGTGGCATGAAGGGCGTAGGCAAGGCTGTGGCATGTACACCTTCAGAAATATCGACCGGAGATGTGGTGAATGGGATGCTGGCAACCTCAAGCACCCCCTGCCACCATTAACCGATGCCGTTCTTCGAGCAGTTCAGGTACTTGTTTACTCCAACAAAAGGCTTACTGCCTAGCATTTTGTGTTTGGCCTTCCGGTAATAAATGGGAATTGAATTTTTCAGGCAGCTAGGAGAACAGCGGAGAAAGCCATAAACCTGAGACGGGTGGAAGTAAACGGCTCTGTAATCGCTGCAAACAGAGCAGCCACTGCTGCTAGAGTTGCTGCCGTGAAGGCCGTTCAAAACAGAATGGATGGAAAATTTTGCGATACTGATGTCTAAGACATCAGGTGTTTGGAACTGTAAATTATACTAATTTCAAGTGCTTGGGAAAAAGATGTCACCCCGGTGAGCACAAGCTCATCGGTGGTTGATGTGAGAGGGTATGCTTTACGAGTTTTCTTTCTTTTAATTTCACCACACAGGAACCTGTACATAAGCCCCGTGTATATCATCAATCAAAGAGAATATGAATTTCCAAGATCCCTTTATTCTGAAGGATTGGCTTTGTTATTGAATCGGCCGTTTAATTTCAGAGAAGGTAAGGAATTAAGGAGGGTTCCACGAAGTTTCCCACCGGAAAGCAACCAAGGTTTAAAGGGACGGTGTTAAACTCATCCACTAACCGAAAAGGAAATGGTGAGAGAATCGAAGTGAGCTTTGGTTGGTATATCTTTAATTCTTTATCCTTTCATGAAATGAGATGGGTAAAATGCCAATGGTGAGATGTGACATGGGAGTGAGACTGTGCAATTCGCCCAACAACTTCCAATAACGGCTCAAAACCACCCGTCCCTGCCAATTGTGTGTTTGTTTTCGCATCAGCCATTTGCATTCATGAGACAAACCGCCATTGCTTAGATTCAACCAAGTTTAGAATGGAATGGGGATAATGTTAACATCCTCCTTCCTATCTTATAATACAATATCGGTGTCTCCAATCCATGTGATGCGATAGGGACAGGCGCATCCTCTCTCACACCTATTTTATTAAGAAAAGTGAAGTCTTAGTTTAAAGAGTGGGCACGTGATATTGTGGAGGAGGGGGCAAAGATGTTTGTTCCTTTTTCCTCAAAGAATAAGGGCGAAAATGAGTCTGACTTTACTAACACGTGCATGCCGGATCTAGGATATGCATTTCACCCACTCTCAAAATTGCTGGGTTATTACAAACGGGAGTTGGTCCGAGTGGTAAGCGGCTCGGTATCGCTTAAGCGAGGTCTCGAGTTTTAGCCTTGGTGTACGCAGAAAATCCCCGTTGGGAGACTCACCCACCATAGCCAGGTGCGCGACGCGGGTCGGATCCGGATGTAGTCGGGGCAAAACTCCGGTGAACCGGGTGGGCAACCAAAAAAAAAAATTGCTGGGTTATTCTTTCAGATTCCCTCTCTCCACTGGGGATTACATTTGGAATTTATGCGCTCCCACATTTAGATCAATTTGTTTAAACTTAGCTGTCCAACCACTCCACATGCGTCTCGCAAACGTCCAACCGGAAAAAAATGAAGTGTCATGCAAGACACAGACGTAAGAGGCAGCATCATCAGGAGATGAAGTTGTGTACGCTTGATTAGAGAAAACTGGTTTGGCTTTATAATAATGGGGAGCCACTGGGCGGACGTAAAACAACAAGGATTGAATAGAAAGCAGAGGTATTATTAATGGAGCAAGCTGGGGTTTCAATTGGTCATTCTATTGGGTTGGTCGCCCAGTGAGGGTTCCAGTTGGGAGATCTCACCAATTAATTATACCTTTTCTTACGTCTCCGCGACTTTTATTTCGGTCAAACTTCCTTCAACCAGCAATATTTATACTCTGCTGCGGTGACAACTATGCGTTGCCCTTATAATGCGCAAAACTGCGCCATAAAACCAGGCATTGCAAATATTTTTTTCCCCGATTAGAAGGACAGGCGCTCCTGAAGTACAAGTGGAGTGATTACTTTCTTGTTACATAATTGTTCGGTAAAACCCAAATTGCTAAGCACAGCATAAAAATAAATCCTAAAAGTGTTTTTAAAGAGTCCTAGAATCTTCCAATTAATAGTTAGACAATAATTATTTTAAAATATAAAAATTATCAAAATAATTTTTTCCTTTTTCAACCAAATATTTCTTACCCATATGATCTAGTTTAAACGCCAAGAATCATGTTTAAGGGATGAGAGATCCTCAAGAAGTGTTTTAGAAGAAGCTAGAGAGCATCGTGCGCTTTGCCTTGTGGAGGCACTGAACCCACAGGCTTTAGGACACTTTACGAGGGGGCAGCGTGCTTGAATAATATAGCTGAGGGGGTACGTGAAAAGATTTTATTATGGCTTGCTTTCCACTGCTCGTACTATCTTCTATCCACACTCCAGAGGCAGCACGTTAGCCAGTTTTTTTTGTTCTCACTCCGGTTTATTGAAATTTTACCTTTACTATATCTGGATTCGATCCGTGTCGCGCATCTGACTATGGTGGGTGAGTCTCCTAACGAAATTTTTTTACATTTGCCAAGATTTAAATTCGAGACATCGCTTAAACGATACCGAGCCGCTTACCACTCGAACTAACTTCTGTTAGTACACGCTAACCAGTTAATTAACGAGATTAAGAATTTGGCCACCCCTGAAACGCATCACGTGACTCGAGCCCAAACGTGCCCTAAAGTGAAAGAATCTTTCCAACCACTTTATGCAAAGTAGCATATACAGTATTTCAACTGAGATCAATAGTTCCCCAAGAAAATTACACAAATTATAGCCTAAAACATCAAGGACGAAAACAAATTATTTAGAATCAGAGGGAGTAATTACTTTTAATTATTAAATCCAAAAAAATAATTAATATTCGAAACGTTAGTATAATAAAAGGAGGAGCAGGGAGCGGGGGGGAAGCATGTCTGGCTCTTGCATTCATTCTGCATTATGGATGCGCATTGCGCAGGTGTCGTTGTCCCCTCCATTAATGCCCTCTTCTCTATCCCTTCATTTTTTATATAAATTAAATTATTGGTCCGATTCCAATTATTGCATGCGATTAATTTCCATTTATTTTATTATTAATTTTCCCATCACTCTTAATTTTTGAACGGATAAACTCAATCATGTCTTCATCATTTTATTTCTATCTATATGCTCCTACGTGAGTAATATAAATTATGATATCCAGATTCTCTCTGTTCCTCGCGCCCTACTGAGAAAAAAAAATTAAAAAAAAAAAGGGATTGGTGAAGAGGGCTTGCGAGGCATAATGGCCCGAGGACGTTCTCTGTAAAGACGCACGGTAAAATTATTGCACCAGAACCTAACTCCTCCGCATCCTTTCCACTTGCTTCCACTTTAATCAATAGTTCATCATACTAATGCAGACACCCCGCTTGGTTTTACCAAAAGATAGTTCAATAATTTACTCACTCCGGTCCCCCTCCATGCAGGTGCCATTGCTCCCATTCTTTCAAATTATCGTTTTTATTTATTTTTTTTAAAAAAATCATTTTACACATATTATAGTTTTTTCAACTCTTAATTTGACACTTATACTAATTGTACTCTGTTAACACTATCATGCCCTGTACTTTAAGAAATATCTTAAATGCCCAATAAAAGATTTACTTTTATAGACTAATGATATTAATAAAATAAAATTAAATGATTTAATTAAATTAAAAAATATAGATATCAAATTCAAAATTAAAATAAGTCATAGCTACTCGTAAGATTGTTTTAATTAAGTATATATTTGTTTGTGTACATACTATGATTAATTTATGCAACATCATTATGATGGATTGAGACCCGCAGATGTCGCTTCCATGTGAAGGATAGGATTCTCTCGTACGTTGTATCTCTCTCTCTCTCTCTCTCTCTCATATGAATATTTTGGGCATGTCATTTTGAATTTTGGGGTAGAAAGAAGTGCAGGGTAGCTTTGGACTCACCGGAAGGTATTTAGTAGACAAAATATGGGTAACACATAATTTCAAATTTCAGACACTATATAAAGTCACTCCTCACAAGCTACAAAAAGCTTTCCCTTTCCCTCTTTTCACTTTTGCCTACCCCTTTCTTCATGCAAATAAATAAACAAAAATATAGCCCCTTTAATTTTTGAATTCCACAGATGACATCTAATGTGCGCACATGACATTATTCCTTCCTTTAGTTTTTAAGGAAATTACAGTGACCCTTTACTTCTATAGGTTTTGGACACATTTCCCCAACAATTCCATGCCCCGCAAATATTATTCCTCATTTTTATCATTTAGATGCTACCCACCAATGATAATAATAATTATTATTTTGAAAAAAGAAAAGGGGGTCCGAATTAGTTCAAATTATTGTACTCACACATTGAAGATTTTTTTTTTTGGGGGGGGTATTGAGTGATGGCATTTTCTTCTCGCACACTTAGCCAAAAAGGAAAGAAATCGAGGGCAAGCATCGATCTAGTAATTAAATTCCGCATAGTGATGCGGATATGGCTTACTTTCAATGCTAATGATGGTTAAGATGAATAATATGAATATGAATATGAATATATATAGGCTTAACCTAAATGGTGGAAAGTGGATGAAAGAGAAATATAATCAAATCTGATTATGTTTAATCACTTGAAACGGAGAAGGTGTCTAGTTTGACCAGATAGTGGTGGCTAGGGCTGAGGTGGGAAACAAGAGCTTATAATGGCCAACCAAAAGAAGAAGGATAACACTGACGTTTGGATGCCGAAACAGAAAAAGCCAAAGGCTAGTCCCTTGGAGGATGACAAAGATGTAAACTTAAAACCCTAAAGCCGTGATGCTGCAAACTTTTGCTGTGTCTTATCTTATTCAAATTTAAGGTCGTTTTCTCAGTTTAATGAAGAAGTAGTGGATCACTCTAACGTGGTAGACATGCCCCGCTTTGTGATGAGTTGGGCAGGTCAACCTCACCAAATCCTACGATCGTCTTTTTTGACTTTCATGCACCCACAAACTTAATATTATCCCTATCTAAATGATGTGAAGATCAGGTAATTAGTTGATATGGTTCATGTTCTTATACGTGTAGATATTTATTACTCCTCCTATCTTCAATATAAAATTTAATTTACTCTACAAACTATTTTATATTAAAGGCAGTAAGAGTATCTATCAGTAAATTATAAATCTCAAGCTACATGATGTAAACCTAGCTAGTTTCATTGATCATTCTGACCCCATGAGAAAAAAAAAAGTGGTTTTCATTTGCCCAACCATATGTCCACTACCAAACTTGTAAATTACGGCAGACCTAGCAATGGCATTGATTCATCGTCTTTTGACTTGCGGTGTTTCTTTCACGACCGTCCATGAAGAGAAACACACCATCAGTATTCATCCATAAAAAGATCTTCTAATTAAATCCGGTTCATGATAAGAAGAGGACATTGTCATCATCATTAATCTTGAGCTCTTCATGATTTATTACCGCGCGAGGTTATTTTATTAACTGACTATAATTTTGTTCAGTGTTGGATACATCTGTTCTTTGTACTGAGTAGCATCGCTATGCGTTGCTATTTCTGAAATGAATTGCGGAATATTTCCAGCATAATGAAAGTTGTTATGATGATAGTTAATTAGGAGAAGAAATTATTTAAAAAAAGAAAAAAAGAAAATGAATGTTACGATGATGGGCTAAAATATATGTACGTAGGAATGAGCTTTGGAGTGGCTTGTACATGGAATGGTAAAGATGAGTTAGAGATGCAGCAGATGAATCGTATGCAGATAGAAGACTAGAGGTTTGAATACGCAAATGAAGGTGGGAGGCTTTTTCAGAAAGGATTAAATAAGGAATATTGAATAAATAGGGTGCTTTTCACACTTGCCTTTCTTGACAAACAAGGTAAATGGGTATTGCCAATGCCTTGTTTCAAATTCAAAACAATTCTTCCAAAGGGTCACATTTCTAGCTGACATACAAATATGGGGGCTTCACCTACTACTTATTTTCATTCAATTGCTGCCGATGAAGACATAGCCGTTTACTATCCTATCCCAACTTATAAAGCCTTTTTCAAAAGGCATTTTAAACATTTTAATACTACCTCTTAATGAATTATTTTAAAATATTTATAGTTATTATTTTTTTAAATTAATCTATCTAACTTTTAAATTGATATATGATATAGTTATATTTAATATATATTATAATTAAGTCATTCATCGAGTTTTCTTAATCTCTTTAAAATAGTCAAATGTGTCTTATATTAAAAAATAAAAGAGTATCGCATAAGGGCAAATATGGAATTCAATTAAAAAACATGTATGGGTCAACTGCCTCTCGTATTTGAGTCTTTGAACTTTAAATAATCTGGATACAACTACTCGTTGACAATATAAACATCCTGAATCATTTATGGTCATTTTTCTCACCTAAAATGATAAAGTTGGTCATTTTACTTCATATACTACCAAGCTAGCCCCCTACTAAAGCATTATTAGATTTAAGATATATGTGTCCCATGCAGAGTCAAAGTGTTTGTTTTTGGATTAAAAAATTAAACACGCGATCAAGATCGATGTTAGAGTAGGTTCAAATCTAAATCTTTAATTTGTTAAATAAACTATAGGGAAGGGAGGCTTGGCGAATCTCAAAAAGCCAACAAGGGAAAAGGAAAATGGTTGGAATCAACGCTGCGGCTAATTGATATGCCGTTGGTTTTGATGCATTATTAATGGTGAATCCAGGCCGAATTTGGGGTGATGATTGTTATGTTGTACAATAATCATGCTTTCATTTCAGAGCAAGATCCCATAAAAAGATTCCGATCAAGTTTTAGGAGTGTCGTATCATACATAATTCATGGCGCAGGCCTGCACTGGGAATGGACCGTTACAACCTTAATAGGAGTGAAAGTAATGGGCAAGCATTGCCATTGGGCTGTGGATGTGATCCTGAGAGCATAAGGAAGCCCATTCTTAAAATGGGCTCCTGATTGGGCTAGAACGGACATGGGCTTAAATGAAGCCCATTATTCATGGGCCAATTGTTGTGCCGGGAAAGTTAGCCGTTGACAGTTCTGAACTTGTTTTCAGAGCAAAAAAATAAAATAAAATGGAGTACTGCCATCACCTTATTTTTCATCCTCTTGCTTTCGTGCCAGGAAACAGGGCGACTCCTGCAAATTCATGAAACCTTCATGGCCCTATGACTTTCTTCATACACAAACCCATCCTCTTCCACAGAATCACTTCTCTCTAACCCACAAGTTATCCCTTCTTTCTTACTTTTGTCCACCACTTCGATCTTCATATATATCATCTTTTCATTTCCCAACCCATTTCCATTTCCCATCTCTCCATTCTCAGAATCATGTCTTTGAGCCCTCCTCGCGCCAGAACAACCTATCAGCTTTACTGGTGCTTCCGCTGTAATCGACTGGTCGCGCTTGCCCCCACCTCCCCCTCCGACATTATCTGCCCTCGTTGTTTTCAACACTTCCTCTGTGAATTCAACCTCCCAAGACCCACGCTCCTCGCCGGTTTCACCAATCCCCGTCCTTCCCCTGAAGCGCGTTTGCTTGATGCCCTTTCTCTCGTGCTTGACCAACCCGTCCGCCGCTTCGGCAGCCGCTTCTTCGATCCTGAATATGAGCATCCACACTTTGCCAGGATTCCGGGGAGACCTCACGAATATGAAGGCCGAACTCGTGAGAACCCACGTGTTGAAATTCCGGTTCGTCGCATACGACATTCTCGACATCTTAGTTTTGATGCCGGAGCTGGTGGTTTCGATCCAGAACCAGAAACCCAACCTCGTCCTCGGAGTCGGGTTATTGTTCGACCTGTCGATCGTTCCAACTCATTCGAACGGGTTCCTCGTCGACAGGATTCAATCCCACGACGGGTTGATCCGAGAGACTACTTTTTCGGGCCGGGGCTCAACGAACTGATTGAACAACTGACGGAAAATGACCGGCAAGGCCCACCTCCAGCGCCGGACAGAGCCATCGAAGCAATTCCGACCGTGAAAATAGTGGAGACCCATTTGAAGGAGAACCCTCATTGCCCGGTCTGCCAGGAGGAGTTTGAAGTGGGTGGTGAGGCGAAGGAGTTAGCCTGCAAGCATATATACCATTCTGATTGCATCGTGCCATGGTTAAAGCTCCACAATTCTTGCCCCGTTTGCCGGCACGAGGTGCGGGTGCATTCTGACTACGACGAATCAGGTGGCGGTGGCCGTGGAAGGTTGCGGCGGTGTTTGAGGTGGAGTCAGTTGGCTTTACTTTGGCCTTTCCATGGAAGGTTCCGACGGGTTAACCCAGAAGGGTAGAATGATTCCTACTTCTGCATATGCGTCAATGCGTCCCTCTGCTAAATTCATTTATAATAAAGTAGCGAAATCTACGAAATACTGAATGACTGCATGCTCATCTCGCGCTTCTGTGTACTCCCTTCTATTTTCTCTGAATCATTATTCTTTAGAAATCGGTTTACTCGTTAAACGGGCCACTCGTCTTCGCTGCCATGCTTTCATCCATAGTTCAAATCCATCTACGTGACTACGTCCACTAAATTTCTGTAGCTATGGTAATATGAAAACTTAAACGTTGACGTCAACAGATAGAAATATCTTTCTTCCCCTTGTATTAATCTCTAATGTCCCCGTATATTGGGTGTAAAATTTTAGTTCCGTAAAAGTAGCATAAATACGAGTACGAAACAAATCTAGTTAGAAAAAAATTATCTTGTAGCCTCAGTGCCTCAAGAAAGTTACTCTATATGTGTTTGGATTACTTCTAAATTAGAGATTTAAAAAAAAAAATTACCTAAATTATCTTAAAGCCTCAATGCCTCAAGAAAGTTATTTTGTGTGTTTAGATTATTTCTAAATAGAAATTTAAAAAAAAAATTTGCTTAAATTTTAATTTATTTTTTTTAAAATAAATAGTCATATTTATTTAAAAATATTTATAGATTAAACTATGATTTTGGATAAGCTACTGTCAATAGCTTCTTGAATAGTAAAAGAGTTTATAGATTATCTAATTACTATTTTATATATATTTTTCCCACACTCTCCCTTCTCTTTCAGAATCTTCCCGTCACCTCCTGCTATTTCTCCATCGTCGTGGGCCGTGTGGGTCTTCTTTTTCACTTCTGTCCAGATCTACAGTGACGACATTCCAATAGCTCCAGTCTAGTTTTTATCTTCTTCTAGATCTACGGCGATAGAGGAGGGAGACACTGTCGAAAGAAGAGACAAGAAGATGAACAAGATGAGTGAATAGTGATGACAAACTATTTATTTATTTTTTGGGCCTGTTTAGATAAGAGTTTGAAAAAAGATTTTTAGAGAAGAGTTTATGAAAAAAAAAAGTGGTTCTGAATAAATAAGTGTTTGGATAATTATTAACAAAAAAACTTTTGTAATTAGAAAATTATCAGAAAGGATATGATTTTATTAAAATTATGACTTATGAGAGAGAAGAGATTGTGGAGAAGAGATAAAAGAGAGGAAAGTGGGCGAAGAAGAAAGAAAAGAGAGGAGAGAGGAAAGAAGGTTGAGAAGAGAGAAAAGAGAGAGTGTAATAAAAAGTAAGGGTAAAATAATAATTAGGTAATCTACAAACTCTTTTACTGTTTCAAAAATTAGTCTTAGTAGTTTACCCAAAACTTTAGTTTTAAATCATAATTTTATCCAAAATCTCTTTTGGATAAATATAACTAATTATTTTAAAATTTTTTAAAACTAAAGTTTAGGCTACAAAACTTTTTAAAATATTAGTTTTGTGTTTTTCAAAACACATACTTTATCTCATATCTTTTATGATAATTTATCAATCATACAAATTCTTCTATTAATAATCATCTAAACACTTATTTATTCATAACTACTTTTTTTTTATAAAATTTTCTCCAAAAACTTTTTTTCTAAAAACTTTTTTTTTTTCTATAAACTATTTTTATAAAGACTCTGGTAGGGTGCTTATAGCACATTGAAACTCCATAAAACTCAACCGGGGATTGTCTGCTACAACCTTCAAGTTGAGCCTATCCCTCTTGGAACAATAGATTATCCACATCCACATTTGATACAGCAGTTATCATATTTGTATTTTAAAAATTGTCACACTGTTAAGCATCGTCCAAGAGAAATTAATAATTTGTGTATTGTATTTAAGATTTTAATCATTTAGTTTATCAAAAAAAGACTTTAATACATTAGCATCCACAACTACATCCGGTAATAAATTTTAGCTGTGTTGGAGAGCCACCCCAATGGTGTTTGCGCGTGGGCCATACTCATCAAATTTGTTTCTTCAGTACCAAATATTTTGCGCCATGATTGTTCAATCTAAGCATCGCAGCATCACAAAGCAACGAACAAAATAGACAAGTTTCAGCCCCATTCAGTTTCACACCGTGAATCGTAAATCGCCTTGCCTTCACAAGCGTTTAGGCTGATGGAGAGTGCCCGCACGGAACCCTTCTGTGTAAGCGGTGTTCTTGAACATCACCTGCAATAACATAATCTTGTGGTTAAATGCTGAAACATCAACTCCTTTTTGACAAAAACCGCGTTTCACCTATAAGCGATAGGCATTGTCAAAAACACCATGACCCCAACTTCATTACCTAAGCTTCCCCAAACGGGAAAACATTTCAACCGGGATCACCATATACTTACAGCAAGGTTCTTCAAATCAGAGCTGAGACATTTCCTTAGATTGTCAGATACCACTGTAGCCAGCTGCTGTCCGTGTTGCTTTATGGTTTCTTCCTTGATCTGTATGATAAAGAATCTTCAGAAAGAATTCCCGGTGCAGCAACGATGAATGAAATTTGGTGTAGGAAAGCATAAATTTCTTTTATTTTCTCTTTTTCTTTTTTGTGAATTACCTCTGAAAGCAATAATTCTGAAGTCTTGTGCATTATCTCTTCCACAAATTGCCCAACATCAGCAAAGGAGCTTTGCGAATGAACATTGTCGACTGGTTTTCCCTTGGTATTTTTCTCACCAACAGATGGCTTGACACCTTTTGCTGAGTCAGAAGGATTTGCAAGTTTTCAAGGTAATGAACTCGTTACTGATTCGGTCGCTAGGATCATTAATTCACAAAGGGATTCAATTTTGATATGCTCAACCACAGGTTGATGATTAACAAATAAAATGGAACACTGTTCCTTAATTATGAACAGAAAGTATAATACTAAACTTTTAATGTCAACCTATCACCGAAAAGGAAAAAAAAACTTAATGTCAATCATCAGTAACTAACCCGTGCTTTTAAAATAATCCAACAGCAGAAGGTAGATTAACTTCACATTGAGTAAATGCAACTCAAGTAAAGTTAATTACTGACACACTACGCTAACTGCTTCAGGGATCACATAGCGGGCAATAGAAGGGAGGTACCAAGTTCAAGAGGTATCAATTCTTTTTCTTTTTTCTTTTCCCTTTTTTTTGTTTTTGTTTAAGTCAAAAGTTAAATCACCTCCCCAAGCTATGCTGAGACTAGTTGTATGAAACTGAGTGCGAAAAAGGCCAGACTGAATGAAATAATGCCCTAGCTTACATTATTCAGTGAGAAGGGCCAGACTAAGAAACACACGACCGCAGAGATGGTAAACAAATGATGTTGGGCAGAAACGCCTGAGAAGATTAGGGTATGTGATTTGAAGATTGTAAGAAGGTTACCATCAGTCCGTTGGTTGGCCACAGGCTGTTTTTAATTTCCAAAATAGGTCCTGATTGTTGGGTAAAGGTGCTTGTGAATCGTGAGTTTCAGCGTATTGACCACAGGTTTTTTTATTTTTTTTATTTCATTGATACCAATTGAACTTGGTATTTATGTACTCTTGAGATAACATCCCATTCAACCAACGTGTGACCAAGCTTCAGATCTAAAGGAGTAAATAAACATTAAACAAAACAAACATAAAAAAAGTTCCAGTTATAACACATTCACCATTTTGGCATCTTGTATTAAGATCTGCATATCATCATCCCCATGAATACTATTCAAACTGTAAAAATGCCGAAAGCTTTTGATACCAAAGCAAGGACTACTTCCATGCCGATGAGACATGAATAAAGGGACATGGCTGAGCATGGAATATTATATTTAATAAGAAATTTACCTGAAACCACAGCGGGTTTACTATCAGCAGAAACATGACTTTTATCTATACGAACTTGTGGAGAAGGTTGTTTTTCAGGTTGACCTGGAACAACTATTGAACCAGATGGAACTAGTGCAGCCAGATCAGGGGGTTGATCTTTTCCCACAGTTGGATTGGCCTACCAAAAGGATAAAGAACAGATATTATATGATGACTAACAATGGATAATATGTAAGCTACTAAAAAGGAACAGGAAATGGCCATGACTATACTCACCTCCAAATCAACATACGAGGGATCTCTTCCTATTGATTTAAGAAATTTATCAAGACCATGAGCATTTAGAGCTGCAAGTGAGAAGATAATAATTGAGTGTGAGAGATTGGACTCTAATATATTTGACGGTGAGTGCATGAAAGCATAATGGATCAGTGCTGCTGTCTACTTTCTGAAAAAATCCTCCTCACTTACATATGGACATGTCATTTGATAGAGGATGGAAGAAGCAGTGCTGCTGCGCCTTGAACCCTTGATCCAATAACAGTGAGACATCTCTTCAGGAAATGAAATGTATGGCACAAAAGAACAAGGGATCAGTTCTTATGAAACATGTTAGCTAAATGGATGGGAATGTTGTTAAATAGCCAAGTATACATGAACAAAACTAAATAAAATGATCCTTCAACAAGGCAATAAATTATTATATTTAATTTAACAAAGATGTCAACACAATTAGTAGTAGAGAACGCTCTTGTTCATCATTCAAGTGGATGTCAGTAGAGATAAGCAAAATGCCCATATCCTATGAGCTCCTGTAAATTATCCCTGTTTTACTCTAGTTATGAATAAGATTTTTACCAGTATTTTAAAAATCCAGGTCCAAGTCTGGGTAGTAAACATTCAAAACTAATAGACATTAAATTCTCGATAAGAATAAAAAGAAAAATGGAAGTGGCTCTAAATTTTTACGTATGCATTGCCTCAAATACTTTATCTTGCAACTTACAACATCAAAAAACTTGATCAATGAGAATTAATAAATATCTTCAAAGCAGTGTATAATTGTAATTTAGAGATGTATGATAGCAATTATAACCAAGAAAATTTTGTAGGATACATTTGATATCTCACAAGTAGTGAAACAATCAAAATATTTGCATACCGTGCTGATTCATTCACTACCGCAAATGGAGTAACGCAACTCAAGGGCACCTTAAAGGGAAAAGAGAAAAACACATCAAATAGTTAATGATTGACCAAGTTAATGGTAAGTTCAACCATATCATTTTCACAGGGTAAATTCAATTATTAAATTCAGTAAAAATATTATATTCCAATTGAGAATAAGTCTCTTTTTAGCAATGATCTTTATAAAGATAATGACAGTATGTGAAAGAAAAAAAAGTTATGTTCATAATATTATAAATGGTTGATATTAATTATTATCCCAAATATTAAACTAAGAAATGCCCAAATTCATTAATGAGAATTAGGCCGTTTACAAAGTCATTTTAAAATAAGCAAGGAAAATTGCAAAATCGTTAACAGTTGATAAAGCATCATCAACATCCTCTATGCATGTATTGAACTTGTTGAAGATACATAGAAGTAGAAAGGGATAAGAAAGAAGCATGTTAACAAATCAGAGAGTATACTTTTATGATTGTTTGGCTAATTTAATGGTTAATGAAGACATCTTAAACAAGATAAAATCAAGAGAAGAGGGAAGTATTGGATGGAGGCTTGGAAGAAAAAAAGGCTAAAAGTAAATCAACCATAACAAACCTTAAGTATTTCACCTAAAGCCTCTTCAGGTGCCATCCTCAGACCTCCTTTACCCAAACCAAGCCGCTGAGATAACACTGCTCAGCTTTCAAGCCACAAATAACTCTCGTTAATAACCATTAAACACAGCAAACAAGCGAGTCAACAAATTCCTCTACTAGCCCACTCACAAGAAGATAACCAGGTCAACAAAATTATGCGTACCTTTCAAATCTACTTTGGTATCTGCTAGAGCAGAAACAATATAAAACCTTTGTTTCTTGTCCTGTTTTGATAATTGCAGTTATGAGGTGATGCATAAATCATAGAAAGGCAAAAAATTTAACATTTACCAGAATCAATACAAGGGAATTTTGTGTCATTTTTTAAACACAACATACCTTTAAGAATAAATTTTTGCTTAGCCCTGCCCCCTTGTTTCCAACATATTTGGCCTGCGGTAAAACAGATGCAGAATTGAAAAACTAGATCAAATACATATATAAACCATATGCAGTAACATAAAATGATATCTAAGTGGTTTTACCTGAGTCTCGACGGTCAAAACAACTGGATGTTCATACTTGGAAAATTCAATCTGAAGCTCCTGAAAAACAAGAAAATAAAAATCACAACGGTTGCTTCCAAGCAAGGAAGGAAAAGGCGTCTCAAGTATTTATGCCAAGTTGCAACTGAATAGTTGTTCAGAGAGCCTTCCATTACAACAATGCCTGTCAACTATATGCATGCATCAAGATCCAAGTACGTAAAGCTTGGATACATTTTAGACGTTCTATATCAAGTTCACACAGCTAAATTAATTCCAAGCTTAACCACAACTATGCTACATAGAAATTTGAAGTAAACGGGGGGCAGTTACATAGAAAGAACAGTATGGTCACAGACTGGCCACTCTTAGTGCTGAATTGAGCAAATTGATTTAAAGTTTACCAAATACCGAATTCTTAGGCAAAAAAAGGTATAACCAGATCAAAACGGAGTAAGGCAATTCAACAGGAGACTAAGATAGGAAACGGGGGCAATAAAAACTAGGATGACAAAGGGAAACCAGTAAGCGGGCAAGCAGCTGTTCCTTTGAATAACCCATGACCACCGAAAGGTGAGGCGTTTCCAGGCCAGGAGTAGAACTCCAAGTCGACTGATAGGAGACGAGTCAGTGATTGGCTTTGAAGATGAGAACAGCAGAAGTGCCGACGGCCAGAGTTTGACAGAAATCGGAGCTCCGAAAAGATCCTTGTGGTTGCTGTTGACGGGCTGGTCAACCCGACTTCCAGAATATAAGGCCCATCGACATCCTAATGGGCTGGGCCCATCTTTTTTGGGCCTACGGGATATTCAAGATAGCCCCTATCAATACATACGTACGTCAATATTATTTACAAGTCAAACGTATAGAATGTACAGATACCAACGCAATTTTTGGCACAGTTGAGACTCTGTATTTTTAACTATCATTCTCGAGTTTAATGGGAATAGAGCTGACATGTTTAGGAGAATTGCTCCCATAATTAAGCTTCTATAATATTCGAGATATTAGTCTCTCAATTATCGGGTAGAGGATATTCTAGTATTCACCAATATATAATGTACATTTAAATGTGTTTGAATTAGTTGTACAGTTAGACTATAGGTATATAGATTGTATAATTTATAGAGATGTTCATATTAATTGATTGATTAATATTGCATCTAGATGGATTACTTTTAGGAATTAAGAAATATGTTGTGAGATCTCGATTAAAACATTTGTGGTTTGTTTTTGCAAAGTTCCAACAATACATTGCAAGTCTTTATTAACGAGATTAGGTATAATGAAAAAGATTAATCCCTTAAAATATGATTATATTTACTAATACTTAAGGGGGAAACATCGCAATGTTTAGAACTTTGGATGGCCCGCAAGGCGCCTGATTAGTCTCATACTGTGAGTTTTGTGTCGTCATTGGCACGTTTTTAGACCAAATGTCCACATTTTTCAATATGGTGGGCTGGGCAGGCCAGAGTAGTTGTCACCTTGTACTGTAGTGGTCCTCATGGTTGTCGCCATGTTAATATTATATCTTCGACCCCTAAACAAGTTAAAATTCTGCATCTGCCCCAAGGGTGGGCCTCCCCAAAAGGCGCCTTAACAAACCTTGAGGCACTCGTAGAATTAGAAAAAGAGCACGCTGTATTATTAATATTCACAGAATCTAATATCATTCAAATCTAGCTCTTCATATCGATTAATCAAATTCGTGTCTTAATAAGGCCAAGCCTATATCATTAAACTCCTGTCTTTCCTTTTTGTGGGCACATTACATTCTTTCCCTCTATTGTCATGTGAGAAGTCGTGAACCCACATGAACTCTCATAAACAATTCTCTCTGCTCTAATTCATATCTTTATACAGTGATTTGCTTAATCGCTCTCCTAAATACCATTTCCTGGAAAGCACGTCATAGATATAAAAAAAAAAAAAAACATATGACCATTGCTCAGTTCTATGAGGGAAGTATCTGCTAGCTTGTATGGGCATATAAGATCTTATTACTGTCTACTAAGCAATTACTATAATCCCCGACTGATTGAGGCTTTATTGGAATCACATGCCGTGTCTCAAATTGCAACATTGTGGCATTGTCATTTTGTTGAATATGTGGCATTTCCATGTGCAAGAAGGGGAAAGAAGAGGAAGCTCATTGTCGCCCTTGTTCCCCCATATCAGGGAGCGAGGTATATATGAAAATCAAAAGCAAAAGCTTTCTTGTGAAAAATTTCATGGTCACAAGGCATTTAGCTGGTAGAAGGAAGCCATCTCTTGTTTGTCTTTTAAGACTAGATGCAGAGTAAAAAGAACAAGTGAGAATGGGACCCCATGCCCTTCCCAAGTTCATAAAGGGACAGGTCATGTGTCCCATATATATGACCCTCTCCATCAGACACATGATCGGGTTCAAAAGTTGGCCTCAAAGCGTCAAACTTTGTCTGCCCTTCTTATTTTTGTAAACAACACGATCTTGCATATAATATTCTCAGCACATTAAACACAAAAGAAAGACTTGCTTGCATTGAAAGTCATGCCTCAAAAAATGTTGACCAATTCATACGCTGCCTCATCGAACATCACTCACATCTCATCTATCTCTAATTATTTTCCAATTGCCTTTTATATCAGCTAAACTAACCAAATACATTACAGAAATACTATTGCCCCATCCGGATTTAATTATTCTCTGTTTTTTAAAAAAGAAAAGGAATTGGAGACTAAGCAACTATAGGGTTTATATTATACCCAGTTTCTGATTAGAGAAGTAAAGCACATAGAAAGGCAATACCAAACTTACAAGTCGACACGTTCTTTTGGCATGAAGGAGAATAGACAATGCCATACAAAAGACACACTTTCCAATAATTTCAAGTTTCCACATTGAACAACTGTTCCCTCTTATCACTGTATCTGAGGACTGAGATCAACAACGGTTCTCTGGCATCTTGTCGTGCAACTAAAGAGCTTTCCCACCATACTCGCAGGACCCAATATCGCTTCCACTTCTATAGTGATATAGAACAACATTCATAATATTATCTTAAATAGAGGGACATATTGATGTGCATTGTTTTTGTTTTCTCCCCTGAAAAACATTTCTTACATTGATATGATAAAGGAAGCACCGAAGCAGCAATAACGGTACATAATTTGAAATGTGCAGAAATTCACATCAGAGAGTTCAAATTCTGTCTTATCTCTACGCGAGTTTTTTCAACATTTATATGACATAAATTTAGTCACAGTCAGTAATATGAACTGGGAAGGAGGAGGAGTTTGGGCTGGCCAGAAAATCTCTCAGCAGAAGCTCCACAAACTGATGTTGCTTTCTTCGCAGAGATCATCGAGCAGCTGGTGTGAATAAAAGTCATCAAAAGAAGAACCAGTGAGAATTTGATCAACATATTTAGGGGATTGTAGCCCTTCAAGGCCGTACCAAGGTTCAATCACAACCATTGGTTCATGGGGGTGATCATAGCCAGAGAAGGCCTCAAAGGATGAGATTAACGAAGCATCATCATCGACTAGATCAGAGGGAGAGGAAACCATTGATGAAGATGAGACTGATGGGGAAGAAGCCGAAGCAATAGGAGGAGGAGGTGGGATGGGGGCATTATCAACAGAAGCACTAGCAGCAGCTGCAGCTACTCTTTGGATTGATTTAGGTGATAGGAGAGTGTCTTGAGGAATATTGAAGTGCGTGGAAGAAGAAGAAGGGAAATTGAGATTTGCAGAGGAGCCTCTCAGGCACAGAAGTGCAGCATCATAGGCTCTGGCTGCAGCCTCAGGAGTTGAATAAGAGCCCAGCCATATTCTTGTCTTCTGGTTAGGAGCTCTAATCTCTGAAACCCATGATCCCCAGCTCCTCATTCTCACTCCCTTGTACTTCTTCTTCCCATCTGATACGCAGTGTTTTCCCCTCGACGCCGCCTCCTGGATCTCGTGTTCTCTCTTCACCATTTGGTTCGAGATCAGTGATTCTTGCTGAGGGAGTGTAATGTTCAACGAGCCGGCTCTCTTGGCTCTCTCTTATGGAAACTTCGTCTTTCTGTTTTGCCCTTCTCAGAGTATTAGATGGCGACTGAAAGTGAGGATGGAAAAGTCCCGTATTTATAGATGGAGGCTTGCCTTTGAAGTTTGCTAATTATTAATAATTAATCCGTTTGCCCGCCCATATTCAAGATTTGACATCACTGCCAGATGGTTTCTAGTTATTAATTTATATTGGTAAATGGCATCTGTGTCCTCCCTTGACGAAACTTCCTCCATATTGCAGTTTACTGTTTCTGATGTTACTGCACAAAAAACAGTATCATATTCAAGTACTAGCCTGTAGCTGTAGGTCAATTGAAAGTTGCATGAATGGTATGAGGAGAGAAAATGTAGATAATTATAGATACCCTCTAGTAGGCGAGTGGGAGTAGTAAATATACCAATGACTTTTATGATACGAGTTACGACCAAGGAAGAAGTACAGCTAAGAATTAATAAATATGTGGCCACAGCTCCGGAACTAAGCAAGACTTGAATCCTACGAACCATTGAAGAACCATAAATGAAAATACATAACTAAGGGCATTGTCTGATTTGGGTCTGACTTCGTCTCCAGGTTGAAGAGAAAAGTACAAGCTAAGGGTAAATGTGTAACTTGGCGAACAATGATCGTGTTTGATTAGTTATATATTATCTTTTTACTATTGACTGAAGGAGACATGTTTGATTGATTAATCAAAATGACGGAAGGGGAGAGAGAGAAACATGTATAGGAGAGCATGAAACTTCCAGGATACGCAGGTTAAGTAAAAAGCTGTGTTGCACACAAAAGTGAAGCGTTAAATGATTAAAATAGAAACAGAGTCAACAAAGGAACTGAAGTAGACGCGCAGGGCATTTGCATATGTAATCATCACAGCTGTTGCCTCTCTGTAAGTAGTCTGTTCAGAAACCGCGTTATTCCATTTCTCATGCAAACTGTTCCTGTTTTGCTCTCCAAAATGCTGAAAACTATCATTATCAATCCATCAGGCATCAGAGTTATCAAAATTTCTTAGTCTCCAAGTTGATTGATTGATGAAATCCATTCATCAGCAACATACTACTTGTTACTATTGGATGCTTATGATCACTACTGACTCACTTTTCATGTTGCCCACTTTTATTATATTTGTGATTAGAATCTTTCAGATGATTTTAAGGTTTTGGTCGGATTCCGCGTTGGTGTTGCACTTAATAACTTTGGGAAATATCGCCAGCACACATGCAGGAGGATGGGTGGGGTAGCCAAACACAACATTTTCTTTTTCTTTTTAAGGAGATAGAAATGACCCTTTCTAATGAAGTTGCGTTTGGGCAGTTTTCACGCGTTCAGAGGCATGTTTTGTCAACTCTACAGCCAAGGTTTTGGTAATTGTCAGCCTGAAATGGGTTATCCTTATCCTACTTGGCATTGTGGCTAGGTTCCTGAGTCAGAGGTTTGATTAAATATCCAAAGATAAGGATGCCCAAGAGGCTAGATTTTTTCCCTTAATCAACCCAGACACGTCTTAATAAGAGCAATCTTTTTGAGATTTTACACTTAATTATCGACCACGATTCTTTCGCTACATGTTCATTATTACAAATCATTACAGACAATATTTTCATAATCTGAAATGGTTTGGTTTTATTGGCCAATGATTTTTGAATTTAGAATAAACCCATGTGAGACAGACATTCATAACAGCGAATCAATAGTCCAAAATTGCACACTGACAATAAGTGTTCATGTGCAAATAGAGTAGTATATTGCATCCGTACGAGTCCTTGTTATTGCATTCGCACGCTCATCAACACTTCTCCGTCTAAACATGCATGGCCATATTTTTATAAGGAAATAATTTGAAAAACTGATGAATTAGGTTGCAGATAAAGGTTTACGGCGATCCCTTCTTTATTATATTTGTGTCAATTGATTCCCAACACTATCACTAAATGCCATTGCAAGTGAGATTCGAATTAATTCTGCCCTTTTAAATGCCATTCGTATGGCAAAAGCTTCGAAAGTGAATGTTGCAGGAGAAACTTTAAAAGCGTACGAATTCGTGCACAACCAAGATAGACCAGACGCAGCATACACAACGGAGCGGGCCCAGAGGAACGGCAACGCAAATGCTGCGAGCGGCAAGAGAATGCTGGAAAGAGAGGCTTGAATGCCGGCAATGGGGGGCTCACTTCCCACATGTTAGTGGAATTGCAGGGCGACAAAGTCAATTTTTTTGTAGTGTTTATTTGTTAGATGTGATCATGAACCCGCTCCTTTTACGAGGTATTTGTTGTGTTACTCATTTTATGCTCTTATACAATCTGTGATTAATTACTTTTGTTAAATTATCTTAAACGGCACACGCACACACGCCCAAGACTATTGCCCGTAGTTCATGAGTTGGAGAATGCTATGGCCATAGTTGAAAGGGATGATCCATCTTGGGATTTTGATGTAAGTGCCTTTTAAAGATTATTATTTTGCTGCGATTAATTATAAGGAATGCTTATGTTGCAA
The DNA here is from genome assembly GCA_037074615.1 of Leucaena leucocephala. Classification (NCBI taxonomy): domain Eukaryota; kingdom Viridiplantae; phylum Streptophyta; class Magnoliopsida; order Fabales; family Fabaceae; genus Leucaena; species Leucaena leucocephala. The sequence goes on along the minus strand of CM073540.1, from coordinate 1,749,987 downwards.
TCAGAACCTTCAAAATATACAATTAATTAATGTTTTTTTAGGGGCAAGATTTTTGTTGGAAGTGGAAGAAACCGCCCCCTCCAAGCAAAAAGACGTACGGGTGCAAAGCATGGATCCAAAAGAGATTGAAACGTCAAGAAAACAAGTAAGGAAATACAAAAATATATCCATCAGAGAGCTCATTGAGAGGTATGATTTTGTTGCCGGGCTGTATTTTGGTCAACTCATCATTTATAGCAACTCTATAATATATCTAGTTTGTTCCAACCAGTCAAATGGTTCATTTGCTCCAAACTTTTAAACTATTATAATACCCACGTATCCATGGATGTTTTACTTTTAATATTATTTTGTCTTCATATGTAGAATTAAAATGCCTCATCTGTGGACAAGTGCTAGCTTCTCCTGTGACCACGCCTTGTGCCCCACAACTTTTGTAAGTCGTGTTTAGAACGAGAATTCGTAGGTGTTCCTTTCATGAAAGAGAGAAACAGAGGCGGAAGGTCCCTTCGGTCGCAAAAGAACGTGCGAAAATGTGCTTTTTACCCTACGGACATTTCAGATTTTCTTCAAAATCGGTCAAACGTGATTTGCTCTCAACATCTCAAATTTTAAAGCTGGTTTATAAACTCATATGGCTGCATAGACAGATCAACAGAGAGTTGATGAGTTTAATTGACTCGCTGAAAGATGAAGAGGCTAAAGATAAAAGAGATTCGGCGGACTTGACGATCAGTGAGAACTCAGGCGGAGAAAAGGCGGACTCCGTTAGAACTAGTGTCGAGGAATAGGAAGACGAAGAGATTGATTCAGATGAATGCTGCAGCGAGCAAAATGAGCCGGAGCAACAGTAACATCATCAAACGTTGGCGGTCGCTTAGAATAGGAATATATACGCATATATGAGATTGTTTTATGTATTCTCAAATGAACAACTATCCTCACGTTGATATCTCTATTCAAATGCAATGATACTAGTATGTCATCGTTAAGCTCAAAGGATCATTTCAATGGTGGGTATCCTTTTTATTGTGACACGAGTATTCTGTTCAAATCCTCGTCAATATTATTAATAAACGTCAATAAAGTGAATTTATTGTGATCAATTCAAAGGAAAGACTTAATCAAATGAGAAGGCAACAATAGTGAACAAATCTTTCCAACGGATTTGATGAAAGAAGACTCAGATCCTGTTTTTCTCCATATCCTACGCATTGGAGGATACTTCCTATGAAGAAACAAGTGCCGTCAGCTCTTTGAAGATTCCGGGAATGAACTCAAGGAACTTATCACAGACTCGTATATCTAGATCCCCCTCATGTACACAGTATCTTGTAGGTGCTGCAAGTGAAGGCCATGGGAGTCAGATAGAAGAAGAAATTATTAGGAGAGAAGCTTAATTAATGATGGAGGATTAGGAAAAATGAATGTTAAACCTCATTGTGGTCATGAAGAAGTATGGGAGTATTTGTCATTGGTGAGAAGTCAATAACAGGAATTCCTTTCTGTCTAACATATCGAGAATCAGTTGTTGAAGCAAGAATTTCAGGCTTTGCAAGTTTTCCTCCAGCTGATGTGATGGCCTGCTCGAAAACTAACCACCATGGATTCGAATCATCGGTTTGGGTCATCATGGGGCGTCCCATGCTGTCTCTAAGGGGTCCTTTCTCTTTTATCTGCCCTATATCAAATGCCCTCAATGTATATCAGCCATTTTCCACATCCATGGTCAGAGAGTCACAGCTTTCTCATTAGCTAGAAAATATCATATAAAGGTCAACAACCATACCATAAAACAAAGGGAAGTGAAGTATTTCATGCTGGAAACTAAATTCACTTCTGAACTTTAGAGAATTTTAAAAAGGATAGAAATTGATTCGGAAGATGACTCAAAATCATAAATTTTCATTTAAGGCAGCAGTTTGAAATCTAGTCTGCTAGCATAACTGCTTGAGGCCAAAGCACGTCTAGTAGGGAAAGAAAAATCCTGGCACAAGGCATTTTAATCAAATCTAGAGTTCTAGACTTTTGAATTGAGCAGATTATTACCCTCGATTTTTAAAGATTGGAAATCAATCTGACATGCCGTGCAAAGTTTCTCTGTTTTACCAATAGACATAATTAACCTGATGTTATTTCTAGAGCACAAAAATGAATTTCTTCTGGTGCAAAATCCAACGATATCAGGATATTGAGCAGGATATGGCTTCTACTTAAGGATTCACTAAACCAACTATTGGAACCTTTGCCAACAAAAAATCAATTTGCAATTCCTCCAGTTGTGTTTGGCATTGCGTGCAGCAACGATTGAACCAGGAATAAATCAAAGCAAAAAAGAAAGTTCCAAAACGAAGCAAAATTGGACGAAGAAAACATGCGAGTACAAAGGAATTATTGTTAAATACAAAGCCAGAACAGACAATTTTTTAAAACGCTTGACAGACAAGTTCATTGACCAAGACATCTATAATGCTGTCGTACTCGTATATTCAACCACCATTGGTTCACTTGATCATGTTTATAGTTGGTTTTGAACGTGACAAATTGACTCACCCGATGAGGACATTCAAAATTTCAAATCTACATGAGGAGAAAAAACCAACTTCATCTGAGACAATTGACTCGCTAGTTGATATCCTGCATGTAACCGCAGTCTAAACAGGACAGATAGCTACATAACATAAAATTCATCTACATTCACAAGAAGCGCCCAATCCTTTCCATATTATATGTTGTTCAACATATAAAGACAAACCCAATTCTCATTTCCCATTAAGATGGAAAACGAAAATCAGATTTCATGGCGATTTTACCTCATATGACATGTTTCTAGTGGCTGGTGCCCATTCTTTAGCAATTCTTCTTCTCATTTCTTCTGGATCAGCAGTAGGGGGTAGCCTGAGATCGAAACCTGCTTCAGCTTCTGAAGGCTGCACATTCATTGCATATCCCTGGACAAATAACACAGACCATTTATTTCAAGTTATTTTCAACATAATCAAAAGTATCATCAATTTCAAAGTAAATATGTTATATGCCACTCACAGTTAGTGACGGAACCCCGGCTTTCAAATAAACGGGGTTAATCGAAATGACTTTAGAATTAGCAGCTTTCCCGGACTTGACGACAACAAATTGACCCTCCCTAAACTTGCTTACAACCTCAAAGCTCTTCATCAAGTTCTCCATCGCACTGTTATCGTACATTCTCGACCCATGCCCAGGTGGTCCTTTTGCTTTAATTTTCACTTCCCATGACGTCCTATCCGCATAGAACACCCTAAACTCATCACCAGGCGAGGCCTGTCCTTCATCCAACATAAACCCAACATTTAAATCCTCAAACTCCTTCGAACCCACGAACTTGGCAGCCCCATCAAACCCACCGATCTCCTCGTCCGGAACATAGGACAAGTGAATCGTGAGTGTAGGCGTGAAATCCTTCTCTTTCAGATTCCAAATCGCCTCTAAATATTGTATCCAAATGCATTTATCGTCCTGAGCTCCACGAGCATAGATTCTCCCGTCGAGCGTACGGACGCAGCGAACGGCTGGAGGGTCCACTTGGAGGGCTCGGCGGGGACGGAGTCAAGGTGGGAATTGAGGAGAAGGATCAGAGCCAGGCCATGTGAGGAGAAGAATGTGCTTTCCGGTAGAGAACTCTAGAATTTGATGTTGGATGCCAATGGAATGTGCTTGAGATACAAGGAAGGAGACAGCCGAAGAATAATCGGGTTCTGGATGTGCGGTCTTGATTCTGAGGTATCGCAGGAACCGAGTGATGGGCGTGTCATCTTCTTCTGGGTGGTGTTGTAGGACTGAGGCGCGGGTATGGAAGCTGCAGAGAGGAACAGAGATGTCCAGAAGAACAGAGTATGGTAAAGTAACAAACGAGAACAGCTAGGTGCAGCCATGCAGAACGGAAGTGACAGAGAGATAGTTGACACTTGACAGAGTTCCGGGGAAGGAGGGGGCCGAGAAAAATTCCCCCCCCACCTCCTTCCACATTTGGGCATTTATTCTTAAATGATTAGATTATAATTTGTGAGCTTCGTCGATTGTTTTTTTTTTTTTGGATTCTATAAATTCCTCCTTTTTTGTAGTTTTCACCTTTCATGGAAGAATCTAATTAAAGGATTCCCGTGCTACCAAAAAAGTTCATTGGCACTTGGCCAAAAAAATGTATAAATAAGTTTGAATAATGTTGATAGTTGAGTAAAATACTTACTAATTATAAATATTTTTTTAAAAAAAATATACAGTTTAATTTAATTTCAAATATTTTGTTAGAGGCTTTAAATATCTTCTATTTAACAATTTATTTTATTTTGGAAATATCAATTCATGTGGGAGTGTTTATACGTATGAACTTTATAGATTCAAGGGAGTCTTTGAACCCTATAATTTTGCAACACATGCTCTAATTATTTTATTTTTTAAATAAAAATTGTATTTAAGCATAGAAGAAGCATCTTCAACTTATGCTGGCAAAAACAAAAATATCTTTCAATTTACAAATTCAATTTTTATTGAGCCATTTTTCCAGGTTCACTGTAAACTTACAACCCCAGACGCGTCAACGAAGCGCGTGACGCCTGACCCCTTTACTATTTTCACGGGCACTTGTCCTTAACTAAGAAAATATAAATTTTAATATTAACAAATGGGATGTAACTAACCCGAGAGCCTCAACAAGGACAGAGCTTTTACTTACCTCAACCAAACGCCGAAGCAAAAGAGAACCTGAGATCTGCGCTCGTAGTGATTGTCTTTGATCTGCTTCTAAGTTGACCTTTGGTTATCCCTAATGGCGAAGGATTTGAGGTTATGCTCTCAAACAAGGCTATTACTCCTACCATTCGCGCTTTCCCTTTTCTTCTTTGCGAGTCGCCTTCTACCTCGAGCAGAGGCCATATGGTTGAACATTCCCAGCTCCGGAACCAAGTGCGTATCTGAGGAAATCCAATCTAACGTCGTCGTGTTGGCCGATTACGTTGTGGTGGCCGATCATGCTGACGCTCAGCACCTTCCCACTATTTCGGTCAAGGCATAATCTCTCTTTTCATCATTCTCTTATGATTCATTTGCACTCGCCCGCTACTTCCCTCTTTTTTATTTATTAACAATCTTAATAACATTTTTCCGCTTCTTGTGCCGTCAGGATGGCCAATTTGATAGTTTAGCCCGGTTTTTGCTTGTAAAATCACTTAATTTTCGGGAAATAAAATTTCAATTTCGCAAATGGGGCTTGGTTAGTTTGACTACTCTTGAAATTGGACAATTAGTTAAAGTTCATTGAGAGATATTGCCCGATTGGCATATAACAATTTGCAATTTGAAAACTAAAATTGACGTGAATATTCTGATACGAAGGGGGGACTCAGGGTTGATGGCTAATCTTGAAGTTTGAGAAACTTGGGATCTTCCTTGAATTCCTTACATTGTCGCAGATCGGTAACGAGTTGTAGACTCGATGTCTTCCTCGAGTCTCTGATTTGCTATGCTAGAATGCTGTGAGCTAGTATTAGTTTGTCTCTATGCATAAACGGATTAATCTAATTTGATTATTGCGAAGAGTCATATTTGCAACCTTCATCAGGTAACATCTCCTTATGGAAACAATCTTCACCACAATGAAAACGTTACCCATGGTCAATTTGCATTTACAACTACGGAGAGTGGGAACTACTTGGCTTGTTTCTGGGTGGATGGTCAACATCAAGACGGTGCTACCACAAGTCTCAACCTTGAATGGAAAACTGGAATTTCTGCCAAGAATTGGGAGACAGTTGCGAGGAAGGAAAAGATTGAGGCAAGTTTCTCTGATGAGTTATTTCCTTTAACATCCATAATGTAATATTTATATGGAGTTTAGACCACAGAATGCAATGCCATTTTTTTCACATTATTTCCAGGGTGTTGAACTTGAGCTGAGGAAACTTGAAGGGGCAGTGGAAGCCATCCATGAGAATCTGATTTATTTGAAGAATAGGTAAATCTTCTTCTATTATCATTAAGAGTTCTCTTCCAGTTCAATTCATACAGTATGTGTTCTCACTACTGTGAATTCAGGCTTGTCCCTCTTATTTCTTTGGCTTTATTGCGTAGAAATTTGTGGCATGGGATTGGAAAAACATATATCCTGCTAAATATAAAGATGTCCATGGGATAAAATCATGTACAAATGTTAGGAATAGTGATAAAAAAAGGATGCATCTCCATTTTTTTTTTCTCTTCTTGCAATGTCTATAGAGTCATTCTCACTATTACTCTGTTCATTTTTAATATTTTTCAAGAGTAAAACTACAAGAGTTATCTTCTATGGACAGAATTATTATTTTTATTTCTATTCTATTATATATTTTAATCAATGGAATAATTTCTCCCATGAACCTTCTTTGTAAGACAGATTGCATGGAAAGTAGGGTTGATATGGGTCAAACCTCCAGGCGTGTAGGTTCAATTCTATAGAAGTATGGGCTATAGGGCTAAAATAACATTCATTAGAAAGAGCACGTTTTAACCGGGGCCAATCTAGACTCAATGCATAATTTTTTTAAAGAAAAATATTTAACTCTTTATATTCATGTTTTTAGAGTTTACCCTTGTTGGGGCCAATCCGCAATATTAATATAATTGGGTTGGGTTAGAATCTTTTTAATATATTGGGAGGGTTTGAATCTTTAACCTCTACCTCCACCCCTCCCCAACTCACTTTTACCACATGAGCTAGGCTCATGTGGTTAGGTTAGGTTAGAATGCATTTCTACTCATGTGGCTAGGTTAGGTTAGAATGCATTTCTATCTTAGGAGACTGAATTTCAAGCCAAACCCTTTGATGTACCTTCTTGTAGTACAGAGGTTAAAAAAATGAAGAAAGCAAATGATAGTTCAATTGGTAAAAATGCAACTCATTCCATAGGAGAGTGAGTTCAAATCTTTTTATCGATGTAAGGATTTTATTAGTGAATAAGTTGTAAGTATTTCTATAAGCTTTTTTTTTTTTGATACACTGGAAAATTTCTTTAAGCTTATTTTGAGCCATGAGGTTCATCATGATTTTGACGAGCCTCAAGACCTAACTTATCTAAAAGTAGGGAAAAGAGAAGGACCTAGAAAGCATGCTTTGCATATTTGGGTCCTTTCAGATCCTGTCATCTGCTGATAGTTGTGGTTCTCTACTGCATTTTGAAAGTTTCTTTTGTTGGACATTGGCACAGGGAAGCAGAGATGAGGGAAGTCAGCGAAAAAACTAATGCTAGAGTGGCTTGGTTAAGCATAATGTCTCTTGGAGTTTGCATTTTGGTTTCAGGTTTTCAGATTTGGTACCTGAAGCGCTACTTTCAGAAGAAGAAGCTCATATAGATACTGTTTTCTCGCGACACTCGACAGAAAACTGTTTTCTTAATTTTTGAAAAATCTAGGACTAGTTGATATACTTGATCTTGTTACTGGAGGTGTACCGTTTTGTTCATAAAACGCAGAATTGAAGATTCTTGTTACTTTCATGTGGCTGAACGGAATGATGTTAGATTTTGATAATGAGCATAGATCGATTGATCGGGTCATCAGAAATATAGTGAATCAAACCAATTATGATTAGTCTGTATGTGCAAGTTCTTCATCCTCCCCCACCTAAACTCCATATTCTGCTTAAGGAATCGTGTTGGTGTCATTTTATATTTTGTAAATAGATTACCACGTACCGTCTCTTGCTTTGAACGAACGCCAAATAGAAAAGCAGGGGAAATAAAACGGATAAATATTTGCCAGTTCCTTGGTTTAACCAAGCATCGGTGATGGGAAAGGAGGGGAAAAGACTCGAAGAGAGACACAGAGAGTAATCAATTTATTCATGAATACCAGCAGCGAATAATTAAACATATCGAATAGACGATATTGGGCAGCCTTTATATTGTGTTCTTATTCACATATTGTACCCCACAAATTTTGTTCTTTGTTTTTTCCCCCCTTAAAAAAGCACACCACAAGAAGCTCGTCATACAGGGTCGTGCTTCTCGGCCTGAAGTAATATACTTGTACTTTTTGGGTGCGATGGAACCGGGAGGAATTGCCATATAACGAAGGTGTGTTTTACTCATGCTGGGTCCAGTGCCTTTATTTTTGTTGACCAGATACATGGTCCATTGTCAGGGACGATGCCTCTTCACATCACGGCATTGCAATAAAACATTAGTCATCACGAAACACCAAAGCTATAAAATTGCAAACCTTTTAGCAAATAATTGAAGAGACACTTTCTCCTTTATATCCTACAATTATATCATACCGCTGAACTTTGTTTCAAGTTGGGCGTATTATTATTTGTTCTACACTCTGCTTTCTGTCAAACATGTAGTGGGGGCTTAAGCGTTCATGAAATCTTGAAAGCAACTATAGAACACTCACAATATCAAATTCTCAAGTTTGGCCCATTCATGCTCCACTTGCTAACATGCCATACGATGGAATCATAAAGTTAAGATTATGCCAGCCAATTTCGTGCCACTTCAGGATAAAAAATTAGGTTCGTTTCATTATCCATTTGGGTAAATATTGCTCATCCAATCCTAATAACGCAGGTCATCAACAAAGCAAACAAGATATTCTATAAAATCAACGTTTTCTTGTTTCTTGATCATGCTATAGTGAATAGATTATATATGACTCATAGCGCCTACCTACTACATGGGAAAAAAACCTTGGTGCACGTCCCTAGCAATGAGCCAAAATTATTGTTGAGTTCCGAAATAAATAACTTTAATGAGCTAAAAGGATGATAATAATTAATAAAGGTTCTTCTTTTTACAACAATGCTTTGGACCTCAATCAGGGCATCCAATTAGATATTCTCTTCAATACCTTTTGATCATATCTATGGCCAAGAATTGCGAGTTTGTGGTTCTTCTTCTTTTTGTACGTTTCTTCTTAGTCTTCCTCTGCTTTTGATTTTAAACTGTTTGCCCTCCATGGACGCCTCTTGTCTGCAGATGAATCATTCAATCCCTTCCGTGACGAAGGCCACCTCATCTACCAAATTAAGCTTTTGTTTCTTATTCATTTCAGTAGATGCCTTTGCCCATACCTTTTTAAAAAAGCAGTGGTTCTTAATCTATAAATAACATATCACAACTTAGCTAATATGATCAAATTGATAAGGAGTTAACTCATAATCCATAAAGTAGTAAATTCAAATCTTATTACTAACATGAGAACTTTATTAGAGAAAATTTATAAATATATTTTGAAACTCTCTTTTAGCTTGAAAGCATACATTAACTCTAATGATTCCTCTGTGTCTAACTCATCTAAACTTTTATTTAAAAAAAAAAAAAAAGCATACCACAACTTAACTTTCTAACATAATTGCCTTATTTCTTAATGCTTAGCGCTTCCCTCAGATTAGGTTTTACTTTTAAAAGTTAATTGCTTGTTTAATTAAAAAATATGTTCATCTTTTTTACTAAGAATATGCATAATTGGTGGCTGACTCTAGGGAGGATGGCAAATGCTCTTCTCACTATATGTAGATATTATAAATTTCGGAAAAGATACTATTAATTTTTTACTTCTCTGTTTTTTTTTTAATTTTTATAAACTCAAATCAACCTACACCTTTTTTGTTTTTTCCCTAAAAAATGCAATCTTTCCACAAAACACTTTTTCGTGAACCAACAACTGTAGAGAAAATGAAAAGACCTTGGAAAAAGAAATTCCTATCAGACGAGCAATAATTTATCAAAACTTGTAAATCATAAATCTCCGGTGATAACAAACTAGAATTAATAAATATGATTTCCTGTTAGACGCAAGAAAGCCAATTAAAATTTTACCATATATTAATGATCAATATGAAAAACATATGTACAAAAAGGATCATGCCAACCGACTAAACATAATTTCCATTAAAAAAATTGAGATTGTAAGAAAAATCACTAGAGTACACTGTAAGAAAAAGACACAAGACATTTACTTATTTCTTACCTTTTCTTATCTGGATCTGGTTTGAACACTTATTAGTTATTACTTATTAGAGCAATAAATATTGCCTTAGTGCTCATGCCTCATTGTTACAATGAGATTGGACCGTTGGTTGAAATCTAATTTAAACGATTCAAATATGAAATTTAAAAACTGTTAATGATATATTCACTTCTTTGAACAAGTGATAGTTAGAAGATTATTACTATTTTAAATGAGTGCCTTTCGGGCTTTATTCATATACTATACGTCCCATTTTGCAATATCGAATCGGCACATGTAGTAACTTGAAGCTCAGCACTTGATATATCCTTGGAAATCCTTGAAACGGCGATCCTCTAACCTCCATTATTTATTGAACTGTAATTAATGTCTCCAAAAGATTCTGGACCAATCCAAGTAATTAAAGCTTTTATAGTTCGTTCTGTGTAGTACATAAATTGAGCATACTTCCAAATTATAAGTGCGATACAGGCACCAGAGCACCAAGAAGATGCCAAGACAAAATGAAAGTGCTTTGAGTGTTGTATGATCTTCTCCATAGTTTGGCTTAAAAGTTAAACCAAACTTTCAAACAAGCCGTCAATAAAGGAAAAAGGCCAACAATCATATTTGGAACGAACGGTTTTATCTGGTAGATGCTGAAACCTTGCTAGCTTGTATGCACTTTAAAAGCATTAATAATGATTTAATTAATTAAAGAAAATAAAAGCTTAATTTCACTTTCAGGGTGAGGTCTTCGTCAGGCATGCATGCATGCTGAACTGGAAAACAACTATGAGCCATGTTCACAGATGTTAAGTGACAAACACACCAACATTTTCAGAGGAAGAAAAGGAAATCCAACTTTACGAATTATGTTTTGGAAGAAGTTCTTATTTTGACAAATACGAATCTGACCTATATTCAGGTATCGCATTATCAATTTATGTGCTTATCCTCAAGCTTAGTTTGTCAATGAATTGTGATACAGTATATCAATGACTTTGAATCCATATCTGCAGGCTCCCTCTCGCCTTCAAGTTTAGTGGTAAAAAACTAAAAAGAAAAAGAAAGGCGCAAGATATCTGGTTTCATCTCTCTCTCTCCAATCTTTCATCGTCCAATATATATATATATATAATATGAGATTCAATGAAAGTTTGGTTTCATGTGGGGTGAGATAAGAAATCTGGATAATCTGGAATTAAATTGGTACAAAAGATAAGGCATAGTCTGCTGCATTAATGACGACTCCACTTGCATTTAAAAAATGAAAAAAAATAGAGACAATAACATTTGAGTCCCTTATAAAAAAAAAGTTATTGACCTTTTGTTGGTTTCCTAAGTACGATGATTCTGAAATCACAATTATTATTTTTAATCTCAGATATAAGACACTTATTAAAGTGTTTTGATGGTCCAAAATAGAAGTCGTTCTTTGAATTATTAAATGTCTTTTTTTTTTATATTAAAATATGAGGTAGAGTGGTTATAATAATATACGAGGGTGAGATATATTTGAAAGTCAACCATTAATTAAGGGCAAGTTTGAAAAAAAATGCGTTTTGCTACAATTTTATTGCTTTGTGTAAGGATAATTATTAGTCTTATACCTGAGATAAGAAATAGTATATGTTATATTAATTAACTTGTTTTAAAGTAAAAACTAGAGTGTTAATTATTTGTTTATAAGCATCTAAAACTGTCATTCTCCCCAAAAAAATAATATATCCATCTCAAGTTTATGCACTCCTACAATACGTATACTACCTAACCTTGTCACTTTTCTTCTTTTTCTTAACCTTTTAATTTCCCATATTCATTTGCGTGAGTTCTTTTTTTCGTGTCAATTAATTCACAATAATTATTCACCTAAGCAAAATTCTAACGCCACTTATATTAGTTCGAACAAAATCAACGTGCGTGAGTTATATTCAGCTAATTATTTTCGGGCCACAAAATAATAACTTTTTGTCATTTTCTTTCACAATTTTCCATAGTCATGACAAAATTAGAGGTATATCCGTCTGACAAATAGAGGCTAAAGTTGGTCATATGCCCTCCAGTGCCGTCTTACCTTACAGATAACGTCATGGACACAGCACACACTAGCTTTAATTAAGAGGATGTATATGTGTGTATATATATGTATATGTTATGACAGTGTAGAGGGTTGGGCGTTAATTAAGAGGATGGAGCTTATTATTTTAATATTAAAGTTGGTGTATATAAGGAACGGCTTGCATGTAAACATGGGACAGCAAGTAGTCGAACAGAATGGGCGAAGTGGTTAGAGATCAAGAGAGTACTATGGGAGAGACGAAGAGAATAGGGAAGTTGAGCAAAGCAAAGCCATATCTGCTAATGGTTGGCCTCCAATTTGGGATGGCAGGCAACTACATATTCGGAAAGGACATTCTCGACCGCGGCATGAGTCGTTTCGTCTTCATTGTCTACCGTAATTCCATGGCTGCCTTCTTCCTAGCTCCTTTCGCTTTCTTCCTTGAAAGGTCGCCATCTCCCTAGATCTCTATATTTTCTTTGTTTAATATCTGTTGTTGAGTTTCATCAAGATCCTAGTCTTTTAACATGAATTCTTGTTTTGAGATACAGGAGAAGAAGGCCGAAGATGACGGTCCCAGTTTGTCTGCAGATAATGGCACTGGGATTTCTCGAGTACGCACATGACCTGAAACCATATATATGATCAAGCTTCTTTTTTGTTAATAACATGACGTAACGCGAAGTGGCCGGGTTTATATATTTTATGTGTGTGTGAATATATATATATATATATATATATATATATATATGACCATATTTGATTGAATATGTCAGGCCGGTATTCAACCAAAGCTTCACTTACTTGGGGATGAAATACACATCGGCTTCGTTCGCTTCTGCTATAGTGAATGCTGTGCCCTCCATCACGTTTCTGCTGGCAGTCATTTTCCGGTAATAATGGAATTAACGCGACGCACTTCTTAATTAGTGATTAATTAAGTGATGATATATGATGAATAGAAAGAACAAGACAAATAATTGAAGTTGATATGGATTATGAGAGTGCAGGATAGAGAGGATAAAAGTGAAGGAGATAAGGAGTGTGGCGAAAGTGATAGGGACAATGGTGACGCTGGGAGGGGCGCTGGTGATGGCAACCTATAAAGGACCAGGATTCAGTTTATTCAGCTCCACCGCCAAATCGCAAGACACTAAGCCTAGCCATGGTAACAGCCAGACGAGTGGGGCTCTCTACATACTAATGGGGTGCGGGGCATTGTCGGGTTTCTACGTATTGCAGTCGGTGACGGTGAAGAGATACCCCGCGGAGCTGTCGCTGGCCACACTCATATGCATGGCGGGGGCTTTGCAGGCCACGGCGGTGGCGCTCGTAGCGGAGCCTCACTCTCGCTCCTGGGCCATCGGTTTGGACTACCGTCTCTATGCCCCTCTCTACACGGTTTCTACCCTTCTCTCTTCCTCTCCTTCTCCTCTTGCCTCCCGCTTTTTAACTTATAAGTCACGTTTAATTAATTAATTAGCTTTTTCGGGGACTACGTGTCCCTCTAATGTTTAAGAGTTGAGACTTGGTTCGAGAAGGTTTTTTTTTTTTTGTTACAATGGTTCGAGAAGTTCTGCCTTACGGTAGGGCCTTACCCAATTTTCAAGTTAACAGCCCATGTTCTGGGCCATGGGCCATTTGGTTTGGGCTCCAAATATGTTTTATTGAGTCCAAATTTATTGAAAAAATTAGACTATAAAAAAGGCATACTTAACCTATAGATGATACTATTTTTTTATTATATAAATATATATTATACGCAATTTTTTTGTGAATTTTATCGAAAGTATATGAATTTTTTATTCTTGCAATATGCTCAAATTTGTTTAAGAACTAGATTCATAATATTTTGTTGTATCTTTAGTTATTGAATACAAATAGCATTCATTAGTTAATACTTAATCTAATTGATATCAACGGATATAAATTAAAACTTTAGAAAGTTGTACAAATGTCAAGTCATAAACAATGCAATTTATTTGGGTCTTCCATCCATGTAGGTTAATAAATACTATTTTAGTAAAAATATTGAGATTAAAGTTTGAAAAATAAAAAGGAGATACGTATGAATAATTTGAATAGCTGCTATAATTGAAGGATTAGTGAGAATGAGAGGGTAAATGCAGGGGATAGTGAGTTCGGGAATAGCATATTATGTCCAAGGCGTGGTCATGAAACTGAGAGGTCCTGTGTTCGCCACCGCCTTCAATCCTCTCTGCATGGTCATCGTTGCCGCTCTCGGCTCCCTCCTCCTCCACGAGCAACTCCATCTCGGAAGGTATATATATATATATATATATATTTCATCATATTCATTATTCTATCCTTCAAATTAATTCGTTCCCGTGTGTATCTCTGCATTGTTCAATAAAGTATCATAGGAGCCATCATCATCGCTCTGGGCCTTTACTCCGTCGTCTGGGGTAAAGCCAAGGATTCATCATCCCCCCAGAAACCACCAAATTCTGCTGCTGCAACTCTTCAGGATCATGAAGATGTCAAGCTGGACGTTACTACTGACAGCATGGATCAACTCCAGCTTGATCTGCAGTTATCTAAAATGGAAGCACAACAAGCAAACGCCAAGCTCTCAACTATCTAATAGATGCACATGGTGGTGTGTCTCTTGGCTTTATCTTAAAGATTTTGGTTTAGGTTGCTTCATGCATGTAACTTACTCGATAAGATCTGGGCGTGCAGCATTTTCACTTTTGTGAGATAATTAGGGCTACACCTGTTCTCATGGAGATTAGCTTTGCTTGACTATGTCTCATACATGTAATCTATATCTATGAGTAGCTGTTTGATCTTCTCCATCAAATTACTAGTGAACCCCATCTTTATATTACTCGGCTTGTGCACCATCATGCTTTCCACTTCCAGAAGCGAACTAAGAACTTCCCGGTGAAGAGGATGAACCACATTCACTTATTCAAAGAAATTAAGATTTTACAATGCAAACTGACGAGTCAAAGTAATCCTTCCCCTGACTTCCCTCTGCACTGTGCAGTGCAACTTCATAAATATTCAAGCTGTACAGATTTTATCACTTCGATGTGAAGTAAGTTTCTAAAAGTGAATTTTTGCACAACGACTGATCACGTCTGAAACATGTCACATCTCTAGCTCTGACTTTTAATTGACTCTGAATAAATCATGGGTATCTTTAATTAGTTTATTATGCACTATCATTCTGTCGAAATAATTACAGAATAAGATTAATCAGATACATTCTTCATGTATAAATTAATTATAAACTTGGAATTTTGACGATTTTCAATAGAATGATAACTATGCCACGTTCAGGTTGAACCATAACACATGGCGAAATACGATTCCAATAGTTAAGAGTTAGAGTGGCAGCCAAATATGGATGCAAAATTGAACAATATGTGATGGCGCACAATATTCTTGTAAACAGAGCATCGTGTTACTTCCACTTATATACTGAACCTAATACGTGGTTCAAATTTGCTTTATGGATATGTCGCTGTCGACGTGGATATGCTTGGTGGGGTCATTTCAGAGCCTTGGATTGGCAGCTTACATGAAACGACACCGTCCTCATGCTTGGTCTGTCCAATTGGATGCTACCTTCTTCGCCCGCCTACTCCCGTACTCCGTGAGTATATATATATATATGCTCTTCATTTTATTTAAGTATAATCCGGTTTTGGAATTTTGGATGAATATCGAATATACATATATGTATATATACAGGGGATAGTGACATCGGGGATCAAGTATTGCGTGCAAGGGGTGGTGATGAAGACGATGGGGCCAGTGTTCGTGACGGCTTTCAATCCTCTGAGAATGATCATAGTGACTATCCTTGCCAGCTTCCTGCTGTTGGAGCAACTCCTAGTTGGCATTATAATCGGAGGAGTGGTGGTGACGGTGGGGCTGTATCAAGTGGCGTGGGGCAAATACAAAGAATACAAGCTTGTTATGCCACCCTCCCCTGCCAAGGACACACTACAGCTACCTGTAAAAATTGTCAATGATCGTAAATCTCCTGAATCGGTCGTCATCTCATATCAAACGAGCGGCGTGGATTCAACAATACCCAAGAAAGGCAGTCCTAGAAGTAGTTGAGGCCCCGTTTAGTCCAAAATAAATGGACTCCCTTTTTGTTCCTTTTTATCAATTTTTATGGTTTTCAACTTTCAAGCATGCATGTGTAATACGCCACGTCAACCTCTTTTCCTGTTCTCGCTTCCTATTTGCCACTTAATCAAGTTCACATCCATATGGCTCTTCTTTCTTCTTTTTCTTAATTTAACAAAGAAGAAGATGGAAATTACAACAATATAAGAGTCATATGTACAACGTAAGAGGCCTAAATAACTGACCCCGGAAGTCGAAGATATTGCAAAATCAATAAATTAAACAACCAAACAAGTAGGGGGTCCGCCGAGTAAAAGTGTTAAAAACATGTATACAATGTGAACCTAATATTATTAGTACAATAGGGAATGATAAACAGAAAAAGGCGAACCCACTGGGAAGTAGCTGAATCCGACGTTGTAATCCCGTTGTAATAAAAGATAAATTCAATTAATCATATATTTGTATGCATATACCAAACATTTCTCATATGGGGTTGATTCCTTCACTGCATGACAAATATAGCAGCAATTCCTTCATCTAGCCAACAACGGACTATGTTGCCCAAGTTCTTCGTCTTCTTGTTGGATGATGTTATTATTAGAGAGAGCTGGCTAGGCCTAGCCTGGTCCATGCATGCCTGGTTCGGGTTTTTATCTATGAGGACTCATCACCCACACACCCCGAAAAAAACAGTAAATACCAAGTATGGCCACATTCCAAATCGCAACAACTACGTACGTGTATATGTACATGATATCCGAAAACAATAAAAAATGGAGAAGAAGACGGGAAAGGAGATTTAGGTAATATGATACAAGATAGGGCGCATTACGAGTTAAAGCACCACATTCGGAATATTTCGTTTCAAGTAAATAAATAGACAACCGAGTGTGTGTGTGTTTATATTCTCTTTGATTATACTCCACCCACCCATTTGATGCCGACGTCGTTCGACATGCCCTTTACTCATTCTCTCGTTTATATGCTTACAGCCTACTTTGACATTTGTTGCCATCTGAGGTGACACTAGAACATATTCCATCCAATTACTACTTCAATAGAAAATATGCCTTCTACTTATTGTTATCCTGCTATTTTAAAGTTTAGCCGAGCTAATTATGTCCCTAATACTACTTATTTGACTTAGGATAATAATATGTTTATAAACGTTCTTAGATTATTCACCAGCAAGATTTTCATGCCGACAATGAGATTCAAGAATTATATTATCGATCAGCAACATATTAATTCGTAAGTTTCGTTTTGTTTTGGGAAATTTCAAGGAAACCAGCAACTACGGCAAAGTACACTGAAATGCATATAAAGATGGATATAACCTAAACTCTCTTGCTGTAAGTATGCCGAGAGATGGTATATTTATGGATCACGTACGCAGTTAAAAGTTTGAGCTAGGAAGAATCTGTGAGGGGGTGTAATTATTCCAACTTGATGATGATATTAAATTCTGGTATCCTATCCTAGTACATAAAATAATATCATGGAGCCCAAGTTGAAAAGGATATGAATGAATCAGCACCCTAGAAGTATCTCTAAGAATCCTACTTCATTCCAAACATTTCACTCGAAGTGGTTTTCCCATTTGGTTATTTTTTTACTCGGTGATCAGTTACTATATGTCGATTAATCCTGATGTGTTCGCCACTAAATGTATTACTTTGCATACTTTATTCTGACCACTCACCACTTGAAATCTCTCGATCATGTGTAATAACACCAAACAACTTCAAATTTTAAATCTAGTTAAATAGTGTTTCATATATGTTTCCAGGTTTTACCGTCTCTTCTGTAAACCACAAATTTTTACCAATCCTCGTCCCAACGATCCACACACGCACGTATTGGCTAATGTTTTAAAAAGTCAAAAAACAAACAGATGTAATGTGTGCTCCGGAATCGAATAACGAAGTTTGATATATGGAATGTAGTTATCTTTCAAATCAGGATATTATCCGTATACTTCATATTTGTTTCAATTGTTGTATACATATCCTCTCTTTCATATCAGAATATTTTTTAGTCTCATGTGCTTCTTGTTTATCCTTAATTACTTCAATAAGTATCGACCCATAACTTATGCTTTACGAGTTTTTTCATATAAAAGTCGTAAAATTATAATAGATTCATTTTTTATAATTAAAAAAATTATTTTTATGCCTTTTAAATTAAAAGTTACAATTGCCTCAACCCAAGGGCATCTATATTTCAAAAGTTAGTTTTCCCCTTTAGAAAGCATATATTGAGAGATGTGCTAAGAACTAGATTTGATTCCTACACTAGCATGGTAATTCTAGTAAAAGCAATTAGAGGGAGTGCAATCAAGTATTAATTATGAAGTGATGGGATATGAAGAATAATCCTAAGTGCCCTATTAACCCATAATTATAACTAACAACTCTGATGCGAGTTTATTCATATCGCTTAAGAAGGTAAAACTGTCATAATTAACACTCAGCTTAGTTTAGAATAAAATTTTGATGAAAACAATATTCTATTTATTTTAGTCTCTTCCGCTAAACCTAATCTCCGTTGATATTTTTTACTTTGTATTGTTTGCTTTAATCTAAGGTGTGCATAGGTTAGGGTTTATTTTAACCATGTGCAGGTTCGGCACAGATCAAACTAACACATGTTTGAAAATTCAAGTCGGACTTGGCCCAACCCAAATCAATTTTTAAAAGAATTTATTGATAGTATAATATTAATGGAGAGAGCAAAAAGTTAAATGAACTCTGAAATTGGTGTTGGGGTGAGTTTTTGGGGGAATAAAATAAGGAGGAGACGCCGACAAAGGCATAGTAAATAATGGGTGCGGCTGCGAGTTTCTTCAACTTTTTACTTGACACTCACTTTTCAACGCCTTCTCATTAACACGTAATGCATAATCAGAATACCATCGAATTAATTGGACATCTTAATCTCCTTTTTCACTCCCACTTGCTTTCAATCTCTATTGTCATCATTTCCTCCACTCAGCATATTCCCTTCTACAGATCGTAATAACGTTATCGTTACATTTACATCAACATATGTTCCCACGAAAAAGCATAACGTGAAGAATTGTGAAGCCAAAATCCTTCTCAGGAATTATCGTATTGCTCTCTCGATGTTCTATTCTGTCCCTGAGCTTCCACAATATAGTAATTGATTAGATGATAATCATAAAGATAAAATAGATATGATTGAAAAAGATATCTTTTGGGATTAAAAGGGAGGTGATATTTGTTGAGAAAGGGGTGGGTCAGATGCATGCGTGGTACACTGTAAGTAAGAAAGGAAAAGGAAAATGAGGAGTAAGGTATGGTTTCTTTATGCCTACCTCGCACCTATACCTAAATGAGCAAGGCATCTTTTGTTTTGTGTAACATCTGTTGCTAGTGCTTGCCCTGTGACTTACATTGTGGGATTCCACCCACTCTCTCTCCTTATTGGATTCCAAATGCGAAACCCACCATCTTTTCTTTTAATTCCTTGATTTCACTCTTAATCTTCCCTTTAAACATCGAGTTTCACATTTAATTAATCACCCAAACCAAATCATATATATATATATATACACACAAATCATCATTAATTTATATGCCACTTTCTCTTTAATCATGAGCCAACAAAATATCTCTTTGCATATGTATGTCAAGGATTTTAAATAAAGAATATTGTAGTGTATATTAGCAGAGTTAATTAAACTTCAGATTTAATGTTAATTACTAGATTAAGAATGGGTATGTGAAGATAATAGAAGATTCCCAAAGTTAACACCCAGTAAAGAATTCAACATAATTATCAATTAATTATATGGTTTTGAAAGCTGACCCTCCATTGCAATTAGTTAAGCAAACTCGGTATTTCCTAACGGCTACTTTTAGAAAAGTTTTCAACTCCAAAACAAAGCATCATAATTTGTTTTTTATTTCCCGTTTTTAATATATAAAACAAATATCCATTTATATATTAAATCCATCCCCCCTTACGCGAGGATAAAGCACTCCATTCACTTTCAATCCAATACGTATATAACTGAGCTTTAACGGAATTTAGTGTCTTCCTGAAGGAATTTTGTGGTAAGTAACATCAATTTTCCATTAACACAATACTTCCATCAGTAGACTGGATTTGAGGACTTAGATCTATTGCAATCCACCTTAACAAGATTTATTTTAATAATAAATGATTGTGATGCTTTTAACGTTTTAAACATGTACATTTAGATAATAATTACCGCCCGCGTCATTCGCACTAATTTAGTAGTGTTAAATAATCGGATTAATTAAAATGAACTTCAATGATTTTTCTTGCAAGTTGCGCGTTGAGTTCGAATTAATTAAGCATTATTATTGGAGTCAAAATCACATGATCTTCTGCTGCTACTTTAGCAGAAATTATAAAGAATATTTTATTAATTCATGAACGTAATTTCTCTTACGTTATAATCTTCAATATAAATATATGATTGGTGTGGATAAAACTAAAATATAAGTTTATCTTAAACTCTGTTACAAATTAAATACGTAAAAAAAACAAAGATACATCTAATTGGAGACAGATCAGATCCGGTGAGTAGATTGCCTGTTTAATTTATTTTGCATTATTTTCTGAAATGGCGTGCTCTCTTGCATAGCACCCACTTTTTGCTTAAATGCACAAATGTGAGTCATGACACAGCACTTCACCCCATTTCCATTTGATGATCAATTGGATCGAACGTCCCACTTCTGTTAAATAAACAATAATTAATTGATAAAAAGAGGAAGAAGAGAGAGAAATCACGAATGAAAGAGCACGACAAGATCTATTTTTCACAGAGGTTAATGGAGGCATAACAGAGAGAGAGAGATCCCTGACTTTTGTTACGATGATGACAACATAAAGGGATTATATTCTAGTAACTGTAAGGAGTATTTGTGACGGATAAGGGAATATCTGTAAAATGGGGGGGGGGGGGGGAGGTGTGGAGAGAGTGGCAATGACAAGTGCAGGTGTAGTGTAAAACTCGGCTTTCTCTTTTATATTATATTACATGAAAGAGAGAATAATTAATAATGTTTTTGGAGTCGTGCTTGCATAAGCCGGGCCCTATAAAAGGGGGGAATTGGGGGGTGAGTTGGTCACAAGTGGAAGGGCATAGAGAAAGAAGAAAGAGAAGAAGAGGAGAGAGAGATGGTTGAGGAAAGTGTGGTTGAGAAGATAAGCAATGGGTTGGGGAAGGTGAAACCCTACCTGGCAATGGTGTCGCTTCAGTTTGGGTACGCAGGCATGTATATCATCACCATGGTTTCTTTCAACCATGGCCTCAGCCACTGGATTCTCTCTGTCTATCGTCACGTTGCTGCCTTTCTCGTCATTGCTCCTTTTACCTTTCTTCTCGAACGGTACGTCTTCTTCTTCCTCTCTCTCTCTCTCTCTCTACTGGTACACTGTTATATTTCAGCGTTTGTTTTGTCTGAAGATCAGTTTCTGTTCTTTTTGTGAATGAGTTTAACTGAGAATGTATATGTGTTTTGGTTTTCTTCATTGCAGAAAGACGAGGCCCAAGATGACTCTTCCCATATTCTTGAGGATCCTGGTGCTTGGTTTCCTTGAGTAAGCCCTCTTCATGGCTCCTTCAACCCCCACATGCATGCATGCACACTCTCTTAATTAGCTTTTGCCTTCACACTTCATGATAATCCCTACATAATTCATTCCTCAATTTTATTCTAAATAAAGAGGATAAATTCTTATTCATCCATCATCATATGCATACTCTAAAGATAAATTATAATTATACTCTGCTACATATTTATCATTAATATATTTTGAAAATTAAAATTAATAAAAAATTAAATTAATTAATGGTGCTTCATACTGGCCCACCACCCCTTCTGGAGGACAACATATCGAGCACTGAATATTACTAATTAAAGAAAGCATACTATAAGTATACCACAGTCCACAACACGAACAAAGCGTAATGATTCAAACCCCCCATATTATTTCCAACCTCCCACCAATATTATTTCTTTTATTATCATATTTAGTTATGCGGAGCATTTAATCGAATTATCCCTTGTTATATCAATCATATCTAGCTACATAAAGGGTATACCGAAGCACGTTGCTCAGACATGGCCCGTATAAAGGGCCAGGTTGATGCCTAACCAGTAGCTATGCTCTATTTAACTAGTATCTGATATTATCATAAAGAAGAAAATAATATTATCTTCGATTCTCAACTTTAGGATGTGGTTTAAATATATGCATATGTCAATTATTTACTTGTGATTAATCGGAAAATGATTACAGGCCAGTACTTGATCAGAACTTGTACAACATGGGGATGAAGAACACCTCAACAACGTTTGCTTCAGCCACCATCAACGTCCTTCCCGCCATTACTTTTGTACTGGCACTCATTTTCAGGTAGAAATTAAAAAGATCACCTCACCATATAATTATAGGCAGAGATTTGATTACTCCAGTGAATCAACGACCAATAATAAAAAATACATTTATTTAATCAGGTTAGAGAAGTTGAACTTGCGAAAAATACCGAGCATAGCGAAGGTAGTTGGCACAGTGATCACAGTGTCCGGAGCCATGGTTATGACTTTGTACAAAGGATCAGCACTTCACATCATGAAAGGATCAGCAGCTTCGAGCCATCAAGACAGCTCATCCACCTCCCCCTCTCAACAGCACTGGGTCCTTGGAACCCTAATGCTCATTGCCAGTTGTGGCGGTTGGGCTAGCTTCTTCATCGTGCAAGTGAGTCCCATTTATATATATATATATATATATATATATATATTCTCATGAAACTAATGCGATTTCGTTTTTAATGTAGAATTTCACCTTGAAGAAGTACCCAGCGGAGCTGTCCCTCACCGCTTGGATTTGCCTGGTGGGTATCTTTGAGAGTGCAATCGCTTCCTTTATCATGGAACGAGACATGAAGGTTTGGGCTTTAGGTTGGGATTCCAGGCTCTTGGCTTGTGTTTATTCTGTGAGTACTTAGATTTTTCATCTCAATTAACTCAAAATCAAAACCCATTAGGTGATTTCTAATGTTCTGACTTGAATTGGCGATCATTATCATCAGGGAATTGTGTGCTCTGGAATGGCATACTACATACAAGGATTTGTTACCAGAGAACGCGGCCCCGTTTTTGTGACTTCTTTCAGTCCTCTATGTATGATTATCACCGCTGCTTTGGGCACCATTATTTTATCTGAGCAAATTTATGTTGGAAGGTACGTAGGCACATAATGTCAACTTTTTCAGTTCTCTCTAAAATTTGCAATACAAAGTAAACTCATTCTTGTGCAATATTCATTGTGTATATTGCAGCATAATTGGAGCCATTCTCATTGTCTTTGGGCTTTACACTGTGGTATGGGGCAAAAGCAAAGACCCTCTTACCACAACACAAACCGAAATCGGTGTTGGCCAAGAACTGCCAATTAAAGGAGGCTCGAACTCGAAGTCTGGGATGCCAGGCAATTTTGAGAGCTTCGAGGTGAATGTTCCCGCTGATATGATGAAGGGTTCGGGGAGCGGAGTCCCACCGGCGGCAAGATCTTGAAGAATGTCCTTTAGGAATAATAACCATGGTCATAAATTTTCCCAGTAACGAGTGGCCAGGAAGAGAGTTTGTGCGGTGAAGTACTAATCTTTCTCAATGCCCTCCTAACCTGTACCTTTTTAGTTTCCTGTTTTGCTTCGACTTTTTGGGATCTTTCTGAAGTTAAGAATATAAGCAGAATAATGCAGCAGAGCATTTGTCTCTGTTTTTTGTCCTCTAGGCATTATCTTCTTCGTGCTTACTTTCTTAAGTACAAATGTATGCTTGAGCGAAGATTCGATTAGTAACAGGGAATTCGATTGATATCCTGAATGCAAGTCGTCGTGAGGTATTTTGGCTTATCTGCCAGATATTGGAATTACTACTGGACATTGTGGTGTTTGTATCAGCATTTCCATTACGCCTCTAATGAGTGAATGAATGAATCCACATAGCTCTCTGCAATGAACAGAATCGCATTCGGATTCTTTGCAACTGCTCCCGATCATACGGCACCTGGGACAGGGGCCATAACACACTCAAATCAAGTCAATCAAATATTAATAAAGATTAAAAGATATGGTGCAAACTATTGCGTTCTTGTGATTCAGATGTAGCTATCTGGAATGCACTTTTCACTTTATCTGTGGGACGTGCTTTTCCAAGGTCTCCTGTTCAATATTGTACTTTGTCACTCGTTAAGTCAATTCCATATTCCCCGCCAATAATTTTGGGTGTTTCTCTCGTTCATAGCATTGATGGCAAGGGTCATCTTGTTGCAATCCATTGGAAGAAGTGGCCTAAGACCTGCCGACTTCTATGACAATCCACGTCCCTTTGTTTTCGTGGTATTAGCCATCAACTCTACAGTCTTCTATGAATCATACCCTTTTTTAAGCTAATTAAGCCTGATTAATCCATAGTCAAGGAAACGAGGTCCCAGCGTGATCTTCCCAAAGGATCTGGTTTAAACCCTTATGGAAGGGTCGGCATAGAATAAGTGTCAATTCCTTTTTGGTTGAAGCCTGAATTTTTTGTTCTTGTGGTGTATAATTTGCTTATCTCTTTATAGTTTATTTGCATGATGTAAATCGTAGGAAAATGTAACACGTGAAGGACAAGTTACACCTATTTCATAAGGATTAATATCTAATTTAGACAACGCACATTAAATGCTTAAACAAATCCTACTCTTTTGACCAAAAAAAAAATAAAGGCCACCATACTTCGTCTTCGTGAGAAAAATGGTTGGTAATTTTATAACCTCTGTGATAAAAAAATCGAATCATCAACCCGCCTTGTGGACAAGCGAATTAAGCATGAGCAGTCCAACAGTCTTGCCGTAGCATCGACTCCACTTTTTTATGGGAGAATGAAAAGAGAAGATTTTTCACTTTCTTTTTGATAAAAATGACTACTCATATCCCCTACCTTGGGAAAATTATTAGTTCATTGATTTCTCGATGCTCATTGCATTATAACGGCCGGCCATATTTAACTAAGCTGTAGTTACATTCAAAGCAAACTCAAGCCGACCTTGCTTTATTGTCAAAAAGTGAGTGTTACAAATGCACACATCTCCGTCCATACCTCCTCGTGCAGTCCCTGAATGATCCAAAAACCCTCCACGAATCATTAAGTTCAACCACCGGATCCTCTTCAAAGTGCGTATAACGGAAATTAGAATATGAATCCCGTGCAGATGCAATAACGTGACTTTACAGGGTTTCTCCAACACAGCATGAGAACCACTAAGATACAATATATAGTTCACCTCAAAAGAACTGGCCTATAAAACGAAAATCCTGCCTCAACCATTCAAAAGCAAAACTAAACACAAGTAAAATGAAAACTTCTTAATCGAATTACACATTCCATTAGAAGGCATCTTTTCCAAGTCCCATAGCAAGAGATCCTGTGAATCTACTAAAGAATGATCCAAATCCTGAACTTAGTAGATCTAAAATGATCTTCATCACAAATTTCAAGTTCCTACCAAGAAAAGACACTTCTATGAGCCAAGATAAATCATAACATCATGCTTTATCGACTGGGTGCTGATTGTGACTGACCAAATACAGACCTGCAGAAAACATAGATTCAAGGTCGTCAAAGAGATAAACGATGGTCTAATATGTTCGCAAAGTGTCAAAGCATCCTCTCTCCCTTATCCTATGAGTGAAAGAAACAATTATCACCATAATGTTTGAAGCATTATGGAGAAAGTAATTATAACAAAAATAGTAGGAACTTCCCAATTCTGAGATATAATTCAAAAAAGCAGTTTCAATAATTGTGCCCACCTGAACTCAATCATAGTTTGTTCACATGCTTCTATCAAAAGGCATTAACACTGAGTTTACCAATTCTATGTATAACATAAAGGGCATTAGGTACTTACCCACAGGTTGAACACTTCTGATGATGCTCACAGAATATGGATAAGCATACAGAGCATACATAACCCATATCAATTGTTTGCTTATGGCAGAAGCACCTGCAATTTCCATACAATTATCTAGACGCCAATCTCATTGACACAAATTAAAATTAGTATTCTAAAGAGTTTCTCATGAAAGCACATGTATCAGTCCACTAAAATTAGACGCATAATTTACTACAGCAAGTAATTCAATGGTCAGCTGAGGAATTCTTATAGAGTAAACTCAAAAGTTAGGTTTATGATAGAGACTAAGGTCCTAAGTCCCCATATTAAGTAGTATGAGATGCTTAATAAGATTTTTAGGTAGATTGGTTCTCTACCTCAATAGCTAGCTTTTAGGGGAGGATCCCCTATTTCACTTAAGTACCCATCAATTGGTATGAGAAATAGTAACCAGCCTCTTCAAAAAGGGAAGGACTCTAGCTAGAGGAATTTTTGACTAACAAGGAAGTTGCATAAAGTGTCACCAAATGAAGTGTTGTAAAGTGCAGCCACTAGGACATTAGGTCCCCAAGGGGGCCAATTGCTAGAGATTAAGATAACATAGGATTCCTAAGTTCCATATTAAGTAGTGTGTGATACTCAATGGGGTATTTAAGATGTTGTTTTTCCTGCCTCAATAACTAGTTTTTGAGGGAAAGTTCTCCATTCCAATTGAATACCCGTTAGTTTCTACCCTACAACATGTGTTCCTAAGACATAACACATGGCCTATGAAGGATACTTCAATATTAAAAGCATAAATTTGTAGCATTAGCGTGCACACACAGCATTAGTCATAATGGTTAGCCTGGGTTATCTAATCAGAAGCAACCTAGAATAATTCCATAATAGAACATACTGTCCAGCCATCATTTGGAAAAGGAAAAACCTAGAAAAGCCAGGTAATAGAAGTTCAGAAATATCAAGGTCACAATCTGTTTGATTCTAGCGACCATAGAAAGGCAGGGAGAATGTAGAATATCAATAGGAGAGGAATCTTACGAAGCACGAAAATCCACACCAACAGATTTAGGAAGACGAAGAAATGCACGAGAATGTAAATCAGTTGCAAACACCATCTGCATTAACAAGGTTAAATTAGTGTCAAAATCAAAACAAGTACACAACAATTTTACTCAAAACTCAAAGGAATACTCTCGACAGTAATGATGAGATAAACATCTGACACGTTTGCATAAGAAACTAAAGGAAGAATAAAATGGAAATGAAAAATATATCGGAAAAAGACCTTTATAACAGAAAAAGGTAAAAAGAATCTAAATTACAATGAAACTGCTAATATAAAGTAAACTACAAAAGCAAATTAGTAACCTATTTAAGTCACACCATTGATTCAAGATGCCCAACAAGGAGAACAGCTTACTGAGAGATATTGAAAAAGACCATCCAATTGGGGAGGCCGGTAATATATGCCACCAGTTATGTATGAAGCCTGTTATTTGCAACATCATAAAAATCAATAGTCAATGATTTATTTTTAGATTGCTACATTATCAGAAACATCAAATTATTCAATCGATTTACTTGAACTACCTGCTGGAGGAATGCAGAATTGTTAGATCCTATATAACAAGAATCTATGGGAACCTGCATAGTAAAAATATTAATAAAACAGTCAAGATTTCTGCAGCTGGAGAAATCCATAATTGTTTGATCCTCAGCAAATCAATGTCATGCTTCATGCTTCAATCTTCCCATCAATAAATTACCATCCTATTTACATGATTTTTTTAAGTGAAATTGGCTTTACATCAATCGTATCACCACTTATACATTCTTAAAAATTGGCATACAGCATTTTCATCAAACTCCGTGTACAAGAGTTTAAGGAAGGGCATATCAATCTTCTAACTTCAAAGTGGCTCATGTTATATATAAAAACAATTATTAATTAATTATTTAGTAAAAGCTTCAAAGAGTCCCAGAAAATGACTGACTATTTATAGCATTGTGTAGGTCAGGAGAAGGCCAAGGTCTAAACCAATTAAGAATGAAGAGAGCAAGATATTAGAAGAAATTGGACACATACTGCAGAACGCTGTGCAGAGAATATAGCATTCATGACTGCCACATACCTGAAACAGATTTAAAATGTAGTCTGAAATAAGGTATCAATCAAATAGGGGTATGTAAAAAGTAGAGATCATTACAAACATACTGTTCTGGTCCATCTGGAGATCCTTGCAAACATAAAATCTGCCCCACACATTAGTAAACAGAAAAGTAATTATTTGGAGCCATTGAAATGAAATACAATGATGAAATATTATTGACCACAATAATTTTAAAACGATGCCTCTTTTTAATTTTTACCACATGACTTCTTAAGTCGTGCTCTTTTCTTGGCCAAGAAATTCATTATTATGGCTTTGAGTTTTTCCTAAGCATACAATAGAGCCAAAAGCCCTGAAGAGGAAAAGAAAGCTATAAAGAACTACCCCTCCGTTTCCTCAATTATACTCAAAACGTATCCTGAATCTAACTACTCAAGACTATATACGTCAGAAGCTGTTGTAATGGGCAATGACTGTTATAACATGGAACACACAAGGCAGGTTAAAATTTTTACCTGCTTACCTCTTACTCCGAACACAAGTTTGTAATATATAGGTAATTTGATCGTACTAGTTCCACAAATTAAAAGAGAAAAATTGATATAATTTCGATCCACAAAACACCCATCGATACAGATGAAAATGATTATATTTGACATTTTGGCTAACAGAACCAATTCCAGCAACTTACCATATCCAATTTTTTTTTTTAAAAAAATCACCTAATAAAATATTCATGGTTGGACATGAATATACATTATACATACCCTAGGCTGAGGATGCAGTGGTCCCGAGCGAAAAATCCTCTGTATATCTGAGTAGCAAATGAGGCCAAACAAGTCCAACGCAAAATATAATTTCATTGTCCAAACAAGTCCCTAGTAATGATTAGGCAGTGTAGCGATGAATATGAAAGCCATGATCAAAATAGGGTGTTTTCCACATTTCGTTGATCAGGAGTTTAAGAATTATATTTACGCAAACACATACTAGTATGATCAGAACATTAATTAGCCACTAAATAGGATACAACAAAGAGCCATGGACAACGATCCTGATAGCAGTGAAGATGCAATGGCTTCTGGTGTTTGGGCCTTGCCCAATTGCTCGTCCTTTGCAACAAATTCCTCCAATTTCTGCAACAAGTTACAATAAAGTGCAGGCATTCCTACAGTTTCCGAACTGTGGTTGCTGTCCGAAGATGAATCGTATATGTAGCTACATGAGTTGCATCCAGTGGCAATAACAACTATTTGGTTCAGTTGACTGAGAAGTAAGATTGAATTCAAAAACGCAAGTACCTGGGTAAAAACAATTTTCAAATAGGAATCAAAATGTTGATTTTATTTTCTGTCTACAAAATCTTTAGGCAGCGAAATTGAGAACTAGGGTTTATGAAGCGTGAACTTGGGGAATTCTGTTACTGAAATAGAGATAGAGATTATTACATGTTCAATATACTCGGAAAATGAGAGAGAAAATGTGCTCCAAAAGAAGGGATTTGCGTCCAATGAGACCACCAGAAGGCTAACATCATCTGTAAAAAATGCAGTCAAGGATAGAGATCAATGGTGGAATAGGTGAGAGCAACCATAATGAATATGAGACAGGGTACGGGAGTAACCTGCATAGAGCTTTGAAGGAGCCGAAGTCATGGCAGGCTGAGATCTGCTCGAAGTGAGGAGGAAGCACTTTTATAATATTTCAGTAGTTATATATTTAGCGGGAATTGGAGACGAAGATGGTGGGAAAGTGGAACTTTTATGTAACCTCCTTGTCGTGTAGGGATTTAGGACCGCTTTTCCTGGTGGATGTTCTAGTGGACTCGGTACCAGTCCTAAGGTAGCTACCTTCAAAGCTCTCAAAGTACTTACAACAAATTTTAGGACTCTCACGACAAAAAATTGAACTTATATTTATATTTTTATAAGATATAAATTTATTTTTTATTATATACTTCAACTTTCGTTAACATGGATGTTTTTGGTTGGTCCTACAGATATACGTACAGCTTCTCTACAGCTTTCCCTCTGTGGACCTACAGATATGCACGGCCTGGACCGTAAAGCCCCTCAGAGGAGACCACCAAGTAATGCCCGACGAGGCAAGTCGGCGATGAAAAATGGAGCAACGGAAGCAAGGCTGAGTGAAAATGGACTAGGAACGGACGGCAATATCTCTCAGAAGCAACGGCCACGATCGCTTTGGTGTATTTGCGTTCCTGATGGTTGGATTCCTGTACGGTACAGATTTTCTTATCTTAATAAAGCAACGTCATTTTTGCAGAACAGTAGGTGCACCGTAGAGAAAAGGCTATAGAGGAGCTAAATGGCGACCATTAAGAAGGTGAATCTCTACGGATTTTTTTCGAAGATGAGCAGCTCTGTTCCGTATCGGGGCTCTACACATTTTAATATTAGGTATCGATATTTTATATTGATATTAATAATTCAAATAGTATTCCTTTAATAACATTAAATTATCATGATAAAAAATAATATTAATATTAATTTATCAATATATCATCAATCAATATAAATTTCAATTCAAAAGAATAACCAATATTATAAAGAGGTTAATTGAAATAAAATGTACAAAAATTATTTCTTTTCTTTTTTTAAAGAAAAAGCTTGCTTAGCTGCATTAATAAATCAAAAGAATGATTTGTTATCTGTAAGACTTAAATAGTAATTCCACCCCCAATCCTTGTCTTGTGTAATTGAGGACATGGTGTTTTATTTTAATTTTCATTTGATAGGATATGAAATAATAACTAATTAGTATATTTAAATATTTTAGATATGAGGTAATATTAATCTTAATTATGATTTATGGTTATTTTTTTAGCATTTATCATAATTGTTATCTTTCATTTAATTCTTAAGTTTTCTATAATATTCTGTATTTAATTTTTAAGGTTAGATTGAAGCCTGTAAATAAAACCTCAACATGTACTTTTACAACATGTGCTTTTTATTATAAATTAAAAAATATTGTGTATTGAGTTTTCTCTCCTCTCTCTCTCTTGGTTTAATTCCTTCCTCACTTCTTTCTTGTTGGCCTACCTCCTCTAATCTCTCTTCCCTCTCTATTTTCTCTTTCCCATATTGCATCATTGTTACTATTTTTTTTTATGGATAGTTGCTTAATTGTTTACGTCATAGAATAATAAGAATAAATATGTACCCAACACCCAAAATTATTTTTATGATATAATTAACATCTTAAATTATTTATGAGAACAATTAGCATATTAAACTAATTGAATTGGTTTAATGTCACCCCTCCATTAACATAGTGACAAAGGGGCTTTTTCTCCCTGGCCACATAAGTATTTAATTTTAATAAATAGTTATATTAAAAATGCCACTTTATTTTTTTTTGAAAAAACAACCCAGCCATGGCTATTCTTAATCTGAAGACTCATTTAAAAAAAAAAATCGAATGCTTATGTGGCCAGTAGGATGAAAACAGGCCAAGCTATGCCTTGCCCTTAACAGGTCAAGTTTGTTAAGTGATAATCTGGCCTGTGTCTGGCCTGTAGCCTGTTGTAGGCTAATTTTTTAGCCTAAACCTGACCTGTAAATATATCTGGCCTGGCCTGAAGCCTGTTAAAAGAGCATGTTTTATCAAAATTTATTGTCTAATTATTGTTATAAAAAAAGAGAATAAAATTTACAACAATAGGTGTTAGCCTCATGGTCTGATTATTGTATTATGTTTAATAGATGGTTAGTTCAACACCTACCTAATATACTTTCATAATAAATATATTTTGAATAACAAGCACAGGCCGCCTGACAGGCCTAACAGACTTCTTAACGAGCCTGAGCCTGGCCTTATAAAAAAAATATGCTTTTATATAAGCCTTAACCCATATATTTTTTTATAACAGGCCAAGCTAGAGGCCCTTAACAAGCCGTCTGGCTGTTTCCTTCCCTAGTGGCCAGGGAGAAAACGTCAATTTATCATTATGTTTCTAGAGGGGTGATATCGAATTAATTTAAAGTGCTAATTAATTTAAAATACTAATTATACTAATATATAATTTAAGGTATTAATTATATCTAAAAATAGTTTTAGGTATCAGGTGCATCTTTATCTAAATAATAATTAATAAAAAATGTCATAACATAATACTTTTCCAATTTTAAATATAAAAATTAATTAAAAGTTAATTTTCATTTCATATATTTATCAATTTTTTTTAAATTATTATTAATATTTTTTAACAATAATCAAGTGAAAAAAAATTAAAAAAAAAATAATTAAAATATTTTAAAAAATATATCATATAAATTATTTTTTTAATCTAATTAAATTAGTTAAATAGATCTTATATTAATTATTAAATATATATTAAAGAGAAAATTAAATCACTCCGTATACTTTTCTGTAGAATTGTATCAGTCTCAGAGCTAATTCCTATCTATTCAAAAGTTTAATGTATAAAAAAAAAGTTTAACGTATCATTCCCCACTTGATACACATGAGTAGATTCTGTCCAATCAATGATGATGTGGCAAATTTAAAGTATCTTCTTTTAGTTTATTTTTATAATTTTTTGTAAAGTATTATTTATTTGTGAGAGGATAGTGGTAGTAAAAAAGATCAATATCTTCGTACCCTTGAGAATGAGGAATTGTTGCTATTTTTGCAAAACCCGAAAGGTCACAAATTGATTGGAATATAATAGATAAGAGGCAGAATGCATTTGGATTGGATAACTGATACCACCAATGAATCCTCTACGATACAGCATGGAGTAGGAGAAAATCACAAGGGAACAGAAAACGTCCGAGTTATATTCCTTTGGCAATAGATCCTCTACGATAGCATGTAGTCTCGCCTCCAAGACTGAATCATGCCATAGAATTTCTTCATCAAAAGATCAGCGGCTGTCTAACATTCACCATAACCGAGAAAATCAATTAAATTGCTAGCTATCAAGATACCAAAAACAGTGGAACATCGACGATGAAATCCTCTACAAAACCTAATTCATAGAAGGCCAAGTTGTCAATGAAATCTAAAAGCTCGTGGTTTTCCAGATTCTTGAATCGGTTAGTAGCTACAATACATAACGGCACAGTGACTTACAATGGGTAAAACAAAACCCACCATGCCACAAAATTGGAGATCACTATGCTACAGAGATCAACAACTTGACAAACAGTAACACAAGCGCAGATGTCAAAGTGGGTATAGGATTCATCAAGGAGCTTGCAGCAGAAGCACCAGACGACAGGCCACTAGCAGGCCCATTTGCAGGGGTGAATCCGGGAAGTGACCCGGTCGAAGGCACCACCGATGATTTGGGGTTCATTGGACCACCTGAATGTGACAGAGGCGATGGTGATGGTGCAAATTCTGCAATCCTGGTAACAGTCGTAGGCGGCGCTACCAGTCGGGGAAATTTCTGCGGCCCTGGAGAATTATTTGAAATACGGTGGTCAGAAAGCGAATTACAATATCAGAACAGAAAAGGAACAGGAAGCATCCTATCATTACATATGCTTTCTAGCAAGAGTCAAGAGTTGAGAGTTAAGCTGTGATGGAAATAACAAGTTGAAGACACTCAACAGATGGACATAGTCAATGTGCTTCTCTATATTTCCAAATTCATATAAACATTCAACCTATTTTTTTTTTTCAGAACTCAGATGCTTTCAAGACTGTCACTAAAAATCCCAATAATAGCAGTATAGCACTGAATAGATCTATGTGATGCTTTAAGTCACATATTAACCTCTAGAACAGCTCCACAAGAAGACTGTGGATTGAAGCTCAAAAACCTACTATCCCAAAAGGAAACGGGGTAAATATGTGGAACACGAAGAATTTGAGCATTCTCCTTCTTTTCTGGTGCTTAACACAGTGAAATCTTTCTCCTAGCATTGAAACCATTTACGAAGCATATACCCCCTGGACACAACAGAGAATAACAACGCTCCGAACTGCAAACAATTCCTAGGCTTAACCCCACTTGGCTTTTTGGTAATGATTCAAACAGAAGTTAGAGTGAGAAGCATTAGCCGCACGCCGGTGAACTGCTAGGCCATAAAGCCAGGTGGAAAGCATTACATCTCTAACAAACATTTAGATTTCAGAATTAACATATATAAAGTATGAACAACTAGTTGGCTCTAACCTGGGCATCGAGGCTGAAGAGAAGTGGACAACCTGCAGGGTGGCTTAGAACAATTGAATAAGCTCAAAATCCAAAAGTAAATTAAGCTAAAGGGGAAATTTTCAATTTTACAATGTCTCAATTAGAAACGAACTGGCGCGTATGGGATAAACGTACGTTGTTACTATTGTGCCATTAACAAAACCATCATAACTACAAGAAGTAACATTGCAGCCAGCACTACTTTGTTGTGCTGTAACATTCCCAACCATAAGGTTGCTGTTTTTACATTGCATGCTAGAACAGGAAACGGCCAGAGAAGCAGGCATACAGTACAAACTGCAGAGAAATAAACCCAACGTGAGCAAGTAGCAAGAGACTTCCTCTATAGAAAACTAGAAATAAAAAAGAATCTGTCCTTTAAAATTGGAGAAAGAATAGGAGGAAACAGAAAAAGAAAGGTTGCGTAGTACTTTAGATTTTGTGGTCCACAACTACACTGCATACAGTGGCTCGCTGTAATCGCATAACTTCCACTGGGGACGAGCAAACCATAATCAGCGGAATAATTTGGAAAATTTGATGCGCAAGCTGAAAATGAGAAACATAATAAGCAGTTAAGAAGCACAAACTTCGTTAAAATTGTTAATACTCTGGTTGGAGGTCATTATATTTCTCAATCAAAAAACGATATCACAATATGAAAGCACGAAAGTATTATCATAAATTAATAACAATGTTGACATGCCAAGATAAAAAAACGTAAGCTTGATCAAGAAAAGCCATGAAGAGTTCACAAAAATGACAAAAATCCATTCATTACGAAAGCAAGAGTGATGTGGCGAAAGGAACTAGAAATTACCCGGGATAGGAATAGCAAGAATATCGCCATCGCTGATAGCCGTACCCCCCAAGGCGTTAGCATCCATCAAATCAGTAAGGGTGGTGGAATACCTGGCAGCAATCGCAGCCAAAGTGTCGATGGGCTGCACCACGTACGACAGGTAAATTGCAGGCAAAGAGTTATCGGTCCCATTGAAGCAAGTGCATGGAAGGGGCACCACAAGGCTCTGACCCACATCCAATACTGACGGGTCGGTTATGGAGTTCGCCTCCCTGAGCTGGGCAGCAGACACCAG
The DNA here is from genome assembly GCA_037074615.1 of Leucaena leucocephala. Classification (NCBI taxonomy): domain Eukaryota; kingdom Viridiplantae; phylum Streptophyta; class Magnoliopsida; order Fabales; family Fabaceae; genus Leucaena; species Leucaena leucocephala. The sequence goes on along the minus strand of CM073540.1, from coordinate 1,714,521 downwards.
ACCACCATATATAGAGTCTGCAATCGATGAAAGAGTATCAGAGGGCCGTGTTCTGTAATGGGTTGACACTGATTTACGAATCCCGTCAACGCACGAACAGTTAATGGGGATTTTAAGGAAGAGTTGGGAGGGAAGAATGTGGTGCTCTACGTCAGGGTACGAAATGTCGATGGCATTGGCGGTGAGAATAGCAATGGGGTCGATTTGAAAGAGGGAAGCCACCTCAGAGACCTTTAGGTCAGTGTAAACAGTGTAGCCGAGGAGGGCATTGCAGGAGTCGGAGTTTGAGCAAGGCTCGATTGTAGATTTGGAGCTCACGAGAGCTACTTTGATTAAGACCTGTAAAAGTAAGAAAAGCAAAGAGCTTCGCAAAATGGGCTTCTGATGCGGCATTATGCTATAGCTTTTACTGCCAGAACCAAGCCTTAAGAATAACCCGAAAATAAGAAACTCTTTTTGCAGAGGTTACTGGACACGCGTCGAATATCACAGGAAGAGGCTGAATGAAGCTTCCCTTCACTCACGCAAGAATGAGCTTACTTTTTAACAACAAAAAGGAACCAGTGGGTTCAGGGAGGATTTACTTTACTTAGTAGAGTGAGGCCTACGTAGTGAAGGATATTCCTAGGAAGAAGATGGAAGATATGGCGAGCAAAGCATAAGGAGGTAGAGTTTAAACATAAAAGGGCGTGAATCTCTACTTGTTGAAGAACAGGTCAAGAGAAGGAGGGTTTTAGTCTAGGGTTTGTTCAGACCCCTGCCCATAAGGGGAAGCAGAGGGAAGGTTAGAGGGAAAAAGAAAAGTTTGAAGAGAAAGGCGCACGGCGAGGGAGTGAGAGACAGCACAGAGCAGAACCACTATAATCCTACAAAACGGTAAAGCAGACTCTCGATCTAGGAGATTCACCACATTAGTGCCTTGCTGGATGGTTTGTCCCTTTGTCCTTGGGTCCTATTTTCATTCTTTTTTAAAAATATATAGTAATAATTTTTTTCAAAAACCCCGGCCCTTAATTTGGTTCATTTATTACCAGCTTTAGGGGATTAGGGCCGTTTGTTTAAAATTTAAGAAAAAATTTATTTTAGCTAAGTTAAACACTTGAATTGTTAGGAAAAATTAAGCTAATCATAGGGGTTTTATTGAAAAAGATTATCCTCGGCTATTGTAAACAGCTTATCAAAATAGGCCCCTTTTGAGTAATGTGAGATGGCCATTAAATGAGCGGGGCCCAGCCCAATACACAGGGGAAAACAGGCCAACCTCAATTCACACTAGCGAAGTCATTCACCTTAAACACTGATCCATGACCAACGGGTGTTGGTCAGAATGGTAAGCGGTTCGGTATCGCTTAAGCGAGGTCTCGAGTTCGAGCTTTGGCGAATGCAGAAAATCCCCGTTGGGAGACTCACCCACCATAGCCAGGTGCGCGACGCGGGTCAGATCCGGATATAGTCGGGGCAAAGCTCCGGTGAACCGGGTGGGCAACCAAAAAAAAAAAACACTGATCCATGTCGCTCTCTCCCTCTCCGACAAAACCAAGAAAACCATGCCTGGCCTGGCCATTACATGAGATCTTAAGCTCTCTTGTTTCGATCCCCACCCCACGGCTTTCCTATTTTTGGAGAGGCCAATGAATTATTCCAGTTACGACCATCCAATCCAACTTTGGCTGTTCAGTTTTCTTCCGCTTTTGAAACACTATCGTTCACGCCCACTCGCCTCTCACGTGAATTATTACAGTTTTTATATTCTTACATTCACATTTATGTAAACTTGAGATCCCTGGTACGTAGGGGAACACAGCCGCTGAGCCCCTCGCCAGGAATGAGACCATGCTTCGTCTTCTTGCATTTGCAATCATCAGACCCCTTCACTCGTACTTGTCTTCACATATGCCCTGTCCATTTCATTTGTCTTTTCTTCCCTCTCCAGTCCCTCCCTTCAATGTTCCTTTCCCTTTTTAAGCGCCATTTCACATTCATATAGTACTTCAGAGCTTCCATTTTAAAATATATATTAAAATAAATCACTCGTACGTATTTGTATCCTTTTATTTATGCCTGCTCGTAATTAATACCCCACAGCACTTTTGCATCCGAGTTTAAAGAATCCAGCTGCCACTTTAGAGAAGCAGAGTAATATTGCCCCTGCAGCACCAACTGCGAATTCAAATAAGTTAAGACCACTGCACCTTCATCATGTCTTCCTCTACGTTACTTACCTACCTGCATGTAATCATCACCTCTTCATTTACTTTATAATAATCAACAATTTAGTGAACATCAAGAGTCAGCCATCAATGGCCAGTCCAGTAAGATATGGAAGATGAAGGGAGCCAAGCCACCATAAATAGCTTAGGTTATTTTAAATCTCATACATGTAGGTCTTACTCTGAGAAGCCAAAATATTTTCAGGATTAATGGTATTGCAACTGGCTGTCTAGCCAGGAATCATTGAATGAGAATTTTTTTTTGTTCCACTTTTTCTCATGAAAAAGCGCTGGTCTCAATATTTTATTGCCTACGCTATTCCCTCGGATCGATGACAGGGATGAAAATGGGGTCAGAGGAAATCTAATAATCTTCTGAGGCTCTTGATTATTATATTTGACGCTTCTTTATTATATACATTTCTCCAGAATCTTTCCATGCCATGCGAAACTCTAATTATGTCTCATTAATGGCCTCCAATTCCAATCAGCTCAGATCTCTATAACAATATTACCTCCTCCTGTTTAGAAGATGAGATGAGCCCACTGAAGCTTCCTGCTAGGTCTGAAGCCATAATATTTCCAACTCAATCTTTTATTAAGATCAACGAACCAAGTTAATATTTCAAACCTGATCTTTTAATTTAAAGCTTCCACGATATGCATATATATATATATCATCATCATCACACCATTCCATATGCTCCTATCTATAGACGTGATGGCAGTTGAGGGGGGTCCCCCTGCCACAGGCCACATAACAGGGCTCCTTTTAAAATAACGAACCACTTTATCTCGAGAGTCATGAAGCAACTAACTCATCATCATATGTGATGGGTAATTTTGTTTTTATGTTGCTAACTAACAATTCTAATGGTCAGAGGCTTCTAATGATTACAAACAAAAGACTCAGTTCTCAATTTAGATAAAGGATATCGTACCAAATATCCTCAACCTCATCATCAAAACTAATCATAGCGGGTTTTTCCCTGTTACTATAACATTCTCGTTATGCAAAATACTTTGCTATACAAGATAGTAACTTTCTGCTTGGAACCAATTTTAATAATTACTTTAGTTATTAACTTTGCCGCGTCGGGCCAGATATTCCCGTGACAGTTGACACTTTAAAACTGTGCAGAGATAACCCCCCCAACTCTCGCTTCAGCCTCCACTGCAACCCCTCCCCCCCTCCCCAACAATCTCTCTCTTGTTTCTCTATCGGCGATAATTGCATATTACATTTCCATTGGTTGTTTGCGTAAGAGAGAATGGCGAGTTCAGGTTCGTTCTTGAGAGAGGTGAATGCGAAGGAGGCTTGGAAACCGACGTCGAACAGATGGAGTGGGAAAATCAAGCACGGCAGAGGCAGTGGCGGGAAGAGCGTGGAGGCGAGCCTGAATCAAATGTATGGAAACGATCGCAATAATACGGCGGCGAGAAAGAGAGTGATGGTGGTGGTTGATCACTCGTTGCATTCCAAGCATGCACTCATTTGGGCACTCACTCATGTTGCTAATAAGGCTGATTTGCTCACTCTGCTTCACGCCGTCCCTCCTCACATGCCTTCTCATTCTTCTTATTCCACATATCTCCTTGACTATCTTCCCTCCCTCTGTAAAGACTACAGACCTGAGGTATGCTTGTTTAATTTGACTGGTTCAAGCCACACTTATTTTTTGTAATCACTCTTCTCTTCGAATCCCGAGGGTAAATAAGGAGATTTTCGTGTTATTTTATGGATCCCATGCATCCAGAGAGAGGCCAGGGATGGTTGTTGCGCCGGTTAGATCTAGATTATAGTTGTTCTATGGTAATTCCATGATTTTGGAGAATGGAGAGGGGAGATGGAGTCCCTTTTCTGATATAATTTATTTCTTTTGCCATGAAATATTTTCCCCACCTTTTCTTCAGAATTAGTCCCTTCTCTTTATACTTACTTTCCAGAGGGAAATCATGGAATTGTTCGGCTGCGCAGCTTTTTCTTTTTCAAGTTGACCCTTTATCCCCCAGTTCCGCCACCCCATTCCTCCCCCTTCACATAAGAAAAAGAGAAAAGGGTGAAACAGATATAGAAGTGAAAATAAGGTCCCTGGTGAATGATTGATAGTTTTCAGCCTTCATTAGAAAAACAAGAAGGTCCTCTGCTTTCCATAGTTTATTAATGGAATCTTATGTTATTATGCGTGTGGGTGACATAGGTGGAAGTGGAGGCACTCCTAATTGAAGGACCAAAACTGAGCACGGTGATGAGCCAAGTGAAGAAGCTGGAGGTCTCGGTCTTAGTATTGGGCCAAAAGAAGCCATCTCTTCTGTTCAACTGGTTAGACTTCAATCTTGCATCCTCTCTTAGCTTCCAGCCTTTTGATCTCAGCCTCAAAATGATTTTTTTACTAATCAGCGACTGTGTTTGTGTAAACGATTGCCTTTTAAATATTCCGTTTTTTTTCCGGCAGCCTGTGTGGAAGCAGCAGCGCAGAGGAGTTTGTGGAACATTGCATCCACGATGTAGAGTGCTTGACAATAGGAGTGAGGAAACGAAGCCAAGGCACGAATGGGTACCTCATCAGCACAAAATGGCAGAAGAACTTCTGGCTTCTTGGTTAGATTTGTTGACTTAGTTCCACTTACCACATCACAGGGCATGCATGAGAAGATTAACATAATATAATCTCATTTGCATCACCCAGTAAGTGTTAAGTATTACCATCTCCCTTCCTCGTACCGGTGAAGTTAATGCCCTTGATTTTGAACTATCTATGTGCGTGTTTAGATAAAATTTAAAAAAAAAGCTTATAAAAAAAAATTTATGGACAGCTTATAGAAAAATATTTTTAGAGAAGAGTTTATGAAAAAAAAAAGTGATTATGAATAAATAAGTATTTGGATAGTTATTTTTAGAATGACTTTTTATATTGATAAATTATAAAAAAGGGTATGATTTGATTAAAAGTAAGAGAGATGAGAGAGGTAGAGAAAAGAGAAAAGAGAGGAGAGATGATGTAATAAAAAGTAGGAGAAAGGGGAGAGGGTGTAAGAAAAAGTAGGAGAGAGGGTGTAAGAAAAAGTAAGGGTAAGATAGTAATTTGATAGTCCATAAACTCTTTTACTGTTCTAAAAGTTAGTTTCAATAACTTATTCAAAACTATGATTTTGCCTAAAAGAACTTATGGATAAATATAGCTGTTTGTTTTAAAAAAAAAATTAAACTAAAATTTTGCCTAAAGAAATTTTTAAAATTATAGTTTAAAGAAATACCAAGTAGGCCCTGTGTTTGAAATCACCGACATGTTTATCGATATAAACATAACAGTTGTAGGAAATAATATTGTTTGGTTTATGAAAATTTGTAAGGTGTAAAATTTGATACTGTCTTTTGGTACGGTTTGGTGTAGTGGAAGAATTTTTTATAAAAATAAAAATAAGAGTAAAAATTGAATTAAATTAAAAATTTATTTAGTATAATAAATATTATTTTTTAATTTTTTTTATAGAAATAAAATCATTTAAAATATTAAAAATAAAAGTAGAAGTAATTTCTATATATCAAATAAAATGAAAGATTCTACTTTCACTCCCTCATTTTTATTTTTACTTCCATTATACTTTTTATTTTCATTGTACCAAACATGCCCTTTATTTTTTGATATAAAAAATAGTTAATTTTTTTACGTAAATTAAAAAAATTAAATAATTCAATTAATTATAATTAAATTAATATTTTTAATTTATTTATTTATTTATTTTAATTTATTTAAAAAAATTAACTAGATATTATATTAAATATAATTCATCCCATCTGTCGTGTTTTGAGTTATACGGTCTGCATTAACTTGTTGAAGACAAGAGACCTCCATGCATTTTAACGACTGACCAATTTCTACTGGGAAGTAACTGTTTCATCAAAGAAAAATTATAATACATGAACCGGAAACGGGTGACCCTGTCGCTGGGAACGGACACTTTCTTCAATGCCCCATCATCAATTGCCCTCCTACCCCAACCCTTCTTCACCCCCTCGATAAACTCAAAAAGCAGCCGTTTATTTGCTTTAGAAATCACGGAAATTGTAGTTTTAGATTTTTTTTTTTAACAAAATGTTAGTTTAATTTTTTTTTAAAATAAATAATTATATTTATTAAAAACAATTTACATCAAACTATAATTTAAAATTAAAATTTTAAATAAATTATTAAGACTAATTTTTAAAATAATAAAAAAACTGATAAATTATTTAATTATTATTTTTTTTTATTTTTTTTACACTATCTCTTTTTCTTTCTCTCTCTTCTCTAACCTCTTTTTTTTCTCTCTCTTCTCTAACATATCTCTTTTCTTATCTCTCTTCCCCACTTTCTCTTCTCTTTTATCTCTCATATTTTTAATAAAATTATATATTTTCTGATAATTTTTTAATTATAAAAATCTTTCTGATAATAACTATTTAAATACTTATTTATTAAGAACAATTTTTTTTCGTAAATTTTTCTCTAAATTTAAAAAAAAAAATTGCCTAAAAACTCTTTTATAAACTAATTTTTAAACTCTTCTCCAAATGAAAGCCCATTGAAACGAGACAATAACCAAAACACGAAACCCAATGTTAGGATCATTAAATTCGTTGGCATAAATAGGAATATATGTAATTTATATATGGTAACAGTCCATATCGAGGAGCGGCTAAAAATTTGAAAACTTACAAGGCAAAAGAACTGTACCGAATATTTAATCCAGCAAACGTAACACTAACAGGGATTTGGGGCGAGTGATATAAGGAAAGAAATTACTCAAATCATTTTGTTTTCCCCCTTTTGTATCTCTTGCTATTACAGCCTTCCAAACGGCAGAAACCTGATACCTGCCTACACCGATTAGACCTTGTCATCTAATTTATCATTTACAAGAGGAGCCATCTCCAATTTATTTCGAGGCGTTCGAGGTGTCCGTGGCGTGCCTGGAACAGATGTCTGTTGGGAGAGCACATTCCTTACATATCCATAGAATGTACATCCCCCGAGAGTCACTGCACAACCAACAGCATTCATAGGTGAAATTGGGTTTCTGAATATCAGCCAAGAAACAAGGACAGCGACTGCAACCTGCATATAAACACAGTCATTATTAATTAGAAAATCAAAATTGCCATGATTGTAGTCAACACGACATTTCTGTTCCAACATGTAACAACGGGTTATACTACCCTGAGATAAGTGACAATCATGTAAAACTGAAGAACAGAAATTTCAACGACAACTGGGAGGAGGGAAATACGATGAGAAATATTTGGTGGAGGAATGGCATTCTCTTATTAAAAATGTTGTTCATGAAATTGGCTACACTTTCTCCGGGTATTGAATAGAAAAGAATAATAATTTTCAACATATATAGAGAGAGAGAGCCAATTGACAGTGACAATGATGGGTTCAAACAAGACCTAAATGTAACCAGGACAAGGTATCTAATTCTGACCAAGATCTCACCTTAAGGTTACCAGCGACATTAAACGTTACAGCAGTGGTCGAGTGAATCACATAGAAAATGGAGAAGTTAAGGCAGAAGGCCAAAATTCCTGAACTCAAAATAATGATGAGAGCTGTCCAAGGATATGGATGAGCTCTAAGCCACTCCAGAATTCCATTGCCTTCAAACAACATTGCAGGTACCGCCAAGATCATGGTTGCAGATGGTGCCATATAATAAACTGTGTTGATGCTAAAGATACAGACCAAAAAAAAAAAATCAGCATATGTACTGTACTTATGCCATGCTAAAGATATTCAGATAAATCCATACAGCACAGAACAGAAGGTATAGAAGATATGAGGCATCTACAGATTATCACAGAGTCACGTGTGTGAGAAAGATCATAAGTTACCCAGTGGCAACACTTACTTACTAGCAGGTTTACTTGTAAGAACAAATAAGTTCATGTTTCTAAATAGGGAGATCTCGTCAGAGTTCATGTAAACTCAAGAATAGGCATGGCCCAGTCTGGTTCGGTTGGACTTGCAAGTCTAACAAGCTTGCTCAGCTTGGTCTCAAAGATACTTTACTCTCCAAAATTCAGCCTGGCCAATTATTCAAGGATCTTCCAGCCCAAAAGCAACCTGTTATACACCAAACCCATCTTTTGTAGCATTGTGATTTTCCATTCATTGTTCATGGATGATAGCCTGGTCAGTTGGGTTTCTACAGTCATGGACCTCCTATGTAACCCAAAAAGAAAAACAGCATGATGCTTATAAGATGCATTTGCAACAGGCCATATCTAGACTACAAGGTCAATCATCCACTTCATTGCTATGAGGACACCTGTATTGATCTTCTTGCTAAATACTCTACAAGTATTAGCAAAATTGATTATTTGCACGATCTTAATTTTCTTAGAAGTCCTGTTATATATGTAGTTAAACATTTTTGTTGATAAATTATATATAGTTAATAAGTTCACAATTAAGATTGTGAACCTTGAAACGACCATCCACCAGCCAAACACAATTTTTGGTGCAAATTGCCGCATGACCAATTCCCATCGGTTTGTCATGCCATATAGATGCTGGAAGCAGGTGCTGTGATCAAAATTGTTAGCACCCAAAATTTATTTAGCTCCAATATGCAAAATTTTCTATCACTATATTGGGGAAAGGTTCTTCAGAAAATTGGATCGGTAAAGTGTTTGTAGGGGTTGAAAATTCATTGACCGCCCGTAGGGGTAGGTATTTGATAATTTAATCTCATTGATAAGTGGCAGGCATGGGAAATTAAATGATAAAATACAAGGAAAAGACAAGCACAGTGACCCTACCTGTCAAATTTATATCCATGGAGCAGAGACTCCGCAAGAATAGTCTTAGTAGATGTAGCCAAACAGCCAAATAAGGCAGCACAGAATCCGAACGTATTAAAACTAAGCTCTGTAATAGATGTGAGAAGAATTCCTCCAACAATGGGCACGAGAGAAGCCCAGATACGCCAATCAAAATATTTTCTCCAAACTAGCCATTGCAACACAACTGTGCAAGTTCATGAAATCAGATGAATCTGTCCTTGATAAGTTCGACATGAAGCAGGTGAAGGAAATATTACACAATTATTGAGCCTCACCTGTAGTTGCAGGTGTGAATGACTTTATTGTCTGCATAAAAGATACTGGAATGTATCGCAAGCTAACATTCCCCAAAACTATGTTAATACAGAACACAAACGACATTGGAAAGATTCTTTTCCAGCGATCTTCAGGGTCAACAGCTATGAGTGGTTTAAGTTTCAGCACCTTGATAACTATGTATGCTCCAATGGCTGAGCAGATAAAGTGGACACAGGATACTGAGAGGGGAAACTTGAAATCCAATTTCTGCAAAATAATAAAACCTTTAGACTTATAGCCGTTGCGGTTACTCATATAACATGACAATGGAGGGACCAACGTGAAGAATAAGGATACCGATCGTCTAGAGATCTGGAAGAAGCAATACAAATTGAAGAACATTTTTTTCACTATGATTAACAAGCTTTGTATATATCTCATGCATATTTTGAGCAATTGTTTAAACTCTTAAGAAACAAACCAATATTAAGAGAAAAATCTTCACAATGGTTAACAAGCTTTGTATGTATCTCAGATGCTGGCCAGAACAATCGAGTTTATAATCACGAATTCAAATAGTCCTGGGAGGAAATCAAATTCAAGAAATCCAAATTCCAGTTCATTAAGTCTGACAAATAAATCAACCGTATGTTTTTTAAGACCGCAACAGGAAGTAGATCATTTAAGAAAAACACAATTTTGAAACGTGTCTAACTCTAGTTCAATGAGAAAAAAGAGAGCTGGGCAGCAATAAAAAAACAATCTACGAATAACAAGTTTGCCTCACAGCTTCTAAGGTTTACATACAACCAACATGAAACAAAAGTGATAAACCTTTCGTAAGTGGCAAAACAAACGCACTATTCCTCATTGCTTCCAAATTCAACCAATTAAACAGATTAAGATTTGCAATTAATTGGGACAAGGGGCTGAAACTGATCATGATTATCAAAAGAATAGAAGATCCCGACATCACATCAAACTTGAAAATTCAAAACAAAAAACAAAGGAAATGAGGCATATACTGCTTTAAGAAATTCGACAGGTGAACGGAACGAGTGAAGATCTACAATCAGACGAACGAGATACAGACCTGGAAGATCCATTTGTTAACGATAATTACAGTGACATTGAAAGTCCACCATTGAAGAATTGCCAAGAGGGATCTAATCACGCTCCATTGACAAACTATGCTCTCTTCCATCCCCTCGTCCAAGAGCCCAATACATATCAAACAACTCAACCCAGAATTTCAGCAGGCCCGAATGAATTTCGGACCCCGTTCGAAGAGTCTCTGAGAGAAGGCAACAACTGCGAGTTCCACCCGGGCAATTTAGAGAGAGCGGGGTAAGGCTGGGAACGGAAGCGAGCTAGAAACTGTGACTACGAGGTTATCTCTTCAACTCTAATCATATGTGATTTGTGTCCCCGTCTCTCCAAGGTCAGTTCTGACGTGTTTTTCTTTGCCTCTCTTTTGATTCAACTTATCACGCCGTGGAAATGGAAATTATGTTTCCTTTTGAGGCCAGGTCCCATTCTCTCGCAGTTCTTTCTCGCTAGCATGTAGCTTACGAGGACTGTGGGTCCCACCATATGGGGTTCTCCCTCCTTCCAAGGTTTGGGCCTGGGCGGAGTCATTTGGGTTAGAAATTCACAGCCATTTCGGCCCTTGATTTTCCCATTGACCAGAATTTTCAACCCGTCTCGTTGAAGATTTGGAATTTTTCTTACTAATTGACTTATTGGACGTTAGATATAATGATTTGTCAATTATTAGTGTGGCGAGTTCGCTGTTACGCAATTCTGTTTTTTCCCTTGAAAAATAAAAGTTGCATAAGTTTTGTGCTTTACAAAAGATATGCTTTTTATAACATTTATAAAAGAGATTTTAATTGGGTCTAAAATCGAAGAAACCCATCCCTTCTGCTAAGTATTTTATGAGTTCTATACATTGTAAGACTACTGATCATTACGCTTGATTTGATGACGAAGAATATAATATGTGGCAATATGGGACTTAAATGTTTTTAATTGACCTTCCATTGACTTGAATCGCCAGGTGATCACGATAATAGCAACTATGTTATTTTAATTTGCGTCATTATGTGGATCCGTAAAGCACATTCCAGATAGAAATTCAAGGGTCCTGTGGATGTGTGTGTGTGATTCCCCCCCCCCCCCCGGGGTGAAAACGCATGCGACTGTTTCATTGCCATGGCGTGCATTCAATGACACGGGTATGTATATGTGTGTTTGTATATATGAACAACCATGCACCCCTACAAACAAAATGAGTGTCGAAACTCGCAACCCAGAATCCGAGCCAGTGCAGCTCACAAACATGAACAGATATTTTTTTCGGCTGCTAAATATAGAACAGTGTAATTAAAAGGTGTAAACGGAGGTTGCTTGCTCACCCCTCTGAAAAATTTCAAAGCGACAAGATCCACCTCCTTTGCATGCACAAAAGCCGCAGGCTTCGTTGCTGTAGTGACGTCTTTCGTGCTGTATGTGCTATAAAAACGTTCAATGAATTTGTTTCGTGCCTAAGAGGACATTTATTGGAACTAGCCTGTTTCACCCAGGAGGATAAATATTATAATTATTTTTTTTTATTTTATATATTTTTTAATCATTTATTAACTATAAAAATATTTTTAATAATAATTATCCCAACACTCATTTATTCATAACCATTCTTTTTATAAATTACCCTTTAATTTTTTTTTTCAGAAAGCTGTTCAAAAGTTACTTTTTTTTCATAATCTATTTTTTAAAAACATATCCCTTAAATTCCTAATTATATTATTATCTTTATCCGCTACATGAATATAATTTTATAATTATTTGAATAAATTTACACCACTAAATATGTGTTTATAAAAGTTTTAGATTTTTGTTGAGAAAGAGGACCCGGAGTTTATTAAATGCCCTCACTTAAAGTGGTAGAAGAATACCGTGGTTACAAAGGTAAATTATATTACTATAGACTAAACAGATAATTTAAACTATAAATACCACTTATAAATATAAAAGTTTTACAACAATAATCTATAGATATTAAACCTATTCAAAGTGTGACTAACAATAACTCTAACTTGTACTAAATTTTCTTTAAGAGTATATATTTCGTCTGCAAAAAGTTGTCTATTTCTAGCCTCCCACAACTTTTAACATATAATGCTTATGCCAATTTTCCAATAAACATGTAGTTGCTTAGTTAGAATCATTTTCTTCAACTATTGTATAGTATCTTGTCCAAAAAAATCGCTGCAAAGATCTCGATGGAGGGTTTTTTTCCAAACACTATAAGCCAAATGACATAATTTAAAAATATGGTCAACATAATTTATACAAATTTTAAATTATCTAAACACGTATGTTTGTATATATTTTTAGAAAAAACCTTATAGAAAAAATAGCTTTTATACAGCTTTTAAAAAATGACTTCTGGAGAATATCTTATGGGAAAAAAAAGTAGTTATAAAAAAATGAGTGTTTGAACAATTATTAACAAAATAACTTTCATAATTAATAAATTACTAAAAACTGTATAATTTTTTTAAAAATATAAGAGAGGAGATAGGGTAGATAAGAGATAGGAGATATGAGAGAGGCAGAGATGTCATAAGAAAAAATAATAATAAAATAGTAATTGGGTAGTTCATATACCTTTTTACTATTCTAGAAGTTAGTTTGAGTAACTTATTCAAAACCTTCGTTTTAAACCATAGTTTATTCCAAAAGCACTTTTGAACAAATATATCTGTTTATTTAAAAAAAAAAATTAAACAAAGATTTAGGCCATAAGCACTTTTAAAACTATGGATTCAGGTTTCCTAAACACATACATAGTAGTTTACATGAGTTTTTAAAATAGAGAGGATATTCATGTAACTAAGGCAAAATTGAGAGGTGAATAGAGTATTTTATCTAATATAAATTATAAAATATTATTTATCTGATCATTAATAATATATGACATATTTAATAATTTAATTATATTAATAAAATTAGTTAATATGACATATTTTTTCTAAGATATATTAATTATCCTCTTTAACTCATTTTCTAAATCTCTTATTTAACTATTGTTAATTCATCAATAAGAGTAATTTAAAAAAAATTATTAAATATAAAAAATATATTTTATATATAGAATTAATATTAATTTTTTAATTAAATTAGATATTAAAGACCGTATAAATAACTTTTAAAATTGCTAGTTATTTTATCTATTTTCATTTTTTACAAATATCATATCATGTGTCAACATTTGAGTTTATAAATTGAAACTTGTTTGTTTAAGGGGACGGGGGTAGCAACTGACGATTAGGAATAGAAAATCTAAACATGTGTGAAAGTTTATTTTTTTTAAGAGATTATGCTCAAATTTTTTAACAAGTTTGTTATATTTATTAAGTAACTTATACTTGTTATCAAAATATATTCAAAGTAAACATATAATAAATAAGTATCAACTTTATAACTCATTGAATATATAAGAATCAGACAATTAAATTAATATATTTTATTATTAATTTATTTTCTTGTGTCATAAATTTAAACTTATTTCTATAAAATAAAAAAAAGTTTTCTTAATAAATTTTAGGCCAAATCAGTCATTTTTATAAGTTAAATTTAGATTAAAAAATGATTTATAATAAGTTACCGGTTAAACTCAGATAAAATTATCATTTAACAAGCTCAGTATGTTAAAACCGAGGCCTATATGTTTCTATGCCTACTGACGACAAAGTGAACGGGAGGAAGGGGGGGGGGGTTTGTGGGATACAGGGTTGATAGGTGGCAGGGCTAACCTACCTTACTTAAAATTATTTTAAAAAAAATATTTTTCAGAAGTCACTCCAGTATGTTTAGATTAGCTTTTGGAGAATAGATTTTGAGAAAAATATATTATAGAGAATAAATTATGGGTAGAATAAATTTTGGGAAGAATAGATTCTGGGAATAAAGATGTTTAGATGATTAGTAGTAGAATCACTTTTTATATTGGTAAATTACTAAAAAGGGTATGATATGATTAAAAGTAAGAGAGATGAAAGATGATAGAAAAGAAAGAGGAGAGAGAAGAGAGTGTAGAGAGGAGAGAGGAGAGAGAAAAAGAGAGATAAGAGAGGAGAGATGAAAGAGAAAAAGAGAGATAAGAGAAGAGAGATGAGAGATAATAGAGAAAAGAGAGGAGAGAGGAGAGAGAGTGTAAGAAAAAATAAGGGTATAATAGTAATTGGATAATCCAAAACATAAGTTTCAAATAAAAAGCTATTTTCAGTAGCTTTTTCAAAACCTAGGTTTCAAACCGAAGTTTTGTCTAAAATCAATTCTCAACAAAAATTACTGTTTATGTAAAATTTTCAAACTACAATTTTGACCAGAATCCATTCTCCATCGCTGTTGTTAACCACGCACTCCTGCGTGGAATGACCTGTGTGCTAAATCAAAATCGCCCAGTAGGAGAATGACTCTGCCTGTAGTGTTCTGGTAAATATTTTTCGTCTTATTAATGAATTATTTTCCTGGTACAGTATTTCGCTCAAAAACCTATGGAAAGTGATTTTCATGCTACAGACGTGCTAGAGTTTGTTAATGAATTGGGCGAAGGCCCTTATTTTTTTTTGTTGCCCACCCGATTCACCGGAACTTTGCCCCGACTACATCCGGATCCGACCCGCGTCGCGCACCTGGCTATGGTGGATGAGTCTCCCAACGGGGATTTTCTGCGTACGCCAAAGCTTGAACTTGAGACCTCGCTTAAGCGATACCGAGCCGCTTACCACTCGGACCAACCCCCGTTAGTTGAAGGCCCGTATTTACCGTAAAGAGAAAGAGCTCAACAGTTAAAACTGTGAAAGCCCATTTAGTTTGGTCGCGGGAAGAAGATGAGAGGTCCAGGCCCCTGTACTACAATGCTCATGACGTTGTTATTATCAACTCTTGATAATATTAACTATTTTTTAATGGACTCGCAATTTTCTTTTTTTCCCTTAGGAGTCACAAATTAGCACATGTATGTCATTTATTAATTTTATTCATATCCTTTTTTCCATGCCTCACATGAATTAATTCAGATTTATTTTAAAAATTAAACGGTATCTCTTAATCAATAATTTAAAAACTAATCATCCCGAGACGTATAAATTATTATAATAAAATTTACCTATTATAATAAATATTTGTTATATGCACAATTTAACTCAAATTCAATCCATTATATTCAAGGGATAGAGCTATTTATCACTGTGTCTAACTTTGTTGATGAATTAATTCATATTAATTATTTAAACTTGATCTTATACTATCAAATATAAATGTTTGGGATACTTTTGTTGTTAAATTTGAAAAATGAAGTAAATGTCCTCATAAACACAGATTTAATCGTATGCTTGTTAATTTTCTTTGTAGCATAGAATTTAATTAAAAGTATATTTATCTTTTATTTAAAGGTTATATAGTAAATAAAAGATAAATATACTTCTAATTAATTTTTTATATGTGTATAATGTCATAATCTTATTTGTAATGCATATTTACCTATATTTTTTTTTTATTTTGTACAATTTTACTTATAATATTTTTAATTTAGTATAATTATTGATATTTAAAAAATAAAATTATATTAAATTAAAAAAATTATGGATAAAATATGTCAAATTAAAAAGATTATGACACTGGACACATATAAAAAATAAGGTACTATATAACTATTTATTTAAATACTACTTTTTTTATAACTAAACATACATATTTTTGTTTGATTTAATTTTTATCAATCCAATTTTAATTTAATCACCGACTTATTAAATTATTGCTTTTATCAGTTCATTAATTAGTTTGATTTTCACCACATAATTAAATCTAAAAAACGCATACAACATGTGCGGTTTGGTAAGGCATAAAATCGTAATTTAAAAAAAAAAGTAGCCTAAATTTTAATTTAGAAGAATTTTAAAATAAATAATAATATTTGTCTAAAAATATTTTTAGACTAAATTATAGTTTAAAACTAAAATTTTAGATAAGTTACTGAGACTAGCTTTTAGAACAATAAAATAGTTTATAAACTATCTAATTATTATTTTACCTTTATTTTTTCTTACATTATCTCTCATCTCTCATTCTACCTACTATTCTCTCTCTTCTCTTCTCTCTTATTTATCTTCTCTCATATTTTATTTTCACCCTCTCTCTTCCTTCATACTTTTAATAAAGTCATAATTTTTCTGATAATTTTTCAATTACAAAAATTCTTTTAATAATAACTATCTAAACACTTATTTATTTAAAATTATTTTTTTTATAAGTTATTTTTTAAAAACTATTTTATAAAAGCTATTTAAAACTCTTTTTTTTTCTTAACTTATTTTTTAAACTATTATCTAAACAGCTCAATAATTATATATATATATATATAAATAAAAGTAATCGTTATGGAGGCTCGTGTCAATTTTTTTTTTTGATACAAGCTCGTGTCAATTTTTGAATTTCTGGCTGATCCTCCAAGTTCCTGACCGCCAAAAAGAGCCCAAATAGAGGCGCGTCAAAATCACGCGATGCAAGGAGGCGGGAGACCTCAGCACTCGAAAACAAAACAAAAGCATAAACCTCGCCTCTCTTTCTTTCATCGATCTTCACCTGCTTCACACCCACGGTGATCCCCAATTATCCGATTTGGCTAACTGCTCGTTGCCGCCTCCATGGACGCGTCCGCGCTGCAACTCATCTCCGACATTGGTGCTCGTCTCGGCCAGCGAAGTCGTCCTACCAAGGATTTCATTGTCAAATCCCTGCGAGTAAGCGTTACCTTCCTCCTTCGTTCCTTAACATTTTTTGTTCTCAGCAACAAGACCATCTCATGACAACTTTCCGCTTGTTTTAAAGCCTCATTAATATGGCTCACATTATCAGGCTAATATGAAAGTGTTTTTAGTTTTTTTTTGGCATGTAAATGCTAATTGTCGATATTGATGAATTTAGAGATGGAAGTTAGCTTGCAGTCGCTAGCAATCTGCATTATTTTTTAACGAGCAATTAAATTATCTGGGTTCACAAGTAAACGCGCTGTTTTTGTTTCATTACTTTCCTTCAGTTTCTTTGCACGCCGAATTGCGTTCGCTCGTTCGCGAGTTTATAGTAGGCTTTACAAGTTGGACCTATAAATTTACGTTACACTGTGCTCATAGAATGTGGGAAGTGAATACTTGTGAGGACTATAATTTTTCTAATCCGTTGAAGTTGAACATCTATCAAGATGAATATAACTGTACCTGTATTGCCCTTCTTTTTAGCCCATTTGCGTTGTGTCTTGTCGTTCATCATTTTGTCTCTGCATCCCGTGCATGGACAAAGAGCGCGACCAGATTTGCATCTGCCATCTCCATATGATGCCAAAGAAAGAATCGGGTGAATTTCAGTCTAATTCACCCACAGCTCGCAAGTGGTTATAATTAATCGAGTGATTTGCAAATTGCTGCTGTTGTCTGGCTCTCACTGGGGAGTGGGGGCTGGAGAGGCGCATATTCTACATTTAAGAAGTTGTGCTGTACATGGTCATTTCAGACACTTAAATAGTTTGCGGGGATTCTGTTGTTTTGACTTATCATTTTCTTCAAGGCTATCTATGTTAAGTTCATTTACTTAATTTGGTAATTGTTAATTCTTAATTTAATATTCTGGGATGCTAACTGTGATCCTATTATCATTAACTCTTCTGCAGCAAGCTGCAAGTGCTTTGTCTAAGTTAGAACAATTCTCTCTAATTGAAACCCCTAATGAAGCACACGCTAATGATAAAAAGAAGGAAGCTCTCAGAAAGCAAGAAGCTGTCCAAAATCGAGTAGCTTCCTTGAAGACCCTGGAACATGTGATCGCTAGCGATCTGCTTCAACACGCAGATAAAGATGTTAAACTTCTAGTTGCTATATGCGTCACTGAAATTTTTAGGGTCAGGGCACCAGAACCACCTTTTGAGGACAAAGATTTAAAGGTACACATCATACACAACATAACTGAAAGGGTTTTTTAGCTTTCCTATACTACGTCCATTTCTATGCTAATTTGAGAGACATACGTTTAATTCAGGGTGTATTTAAACTTATCATTAGTACGTTTGCGGATCTAGCTGATACCTCAAGTCCACTCTTTTCAAAAAGGGTGAAGATATTGGAAACTGTGTCTCGGTTAAAATGCTGTGTGATAATGCTGGATATTGACTCTGAAGATTTGATCGTCCAGATGTTCAAATTTTTTTTCTCTGTTGTAAGGTCAATACCTCTCCCCACCTTTTTTGTGGTTAAAAATGTTTTCCTTTGTTTTTGTGATTGTTATTTGATTGGACAAATTCGTTAGTCCTGTGTTTTAACTGCTCATGATCTCACAAGGACTTTAAAAAAGAAGTCTCAGTTTATGTAGTTGCAGATGCACTTATGCGATGATTTTTTCAAGTAAAAACTTTGCAATTGTGTCCAATATTTTGTACGTAAGAAATATGCTTGTGTAGTAATTTCTTTAAGCTATACTGCATTAATTCCCATAGAAATATAAACCTCTCAAATTCTGTTAGAATTATTGTAGGTTTATCAATTTTAAGCTTTCACTGATTTCTTTGTATGTTTTCCATCAGCCCCTGGACGCCAGTTTTTGAGGCAATGTATTACTTGAATGTAGTTGTTACTTTTGGTTGAGAAGCCAGTCCCCTATTTTTTCAGTATAATTTTCTAGGACGATAATGACAAAAGACACTTAATTTCTTTCCCCCCGTTTTTTTTTTCCAGAGATGACCACCAGGCAAGTTTGACCGATGCTATATCTTCTATAATGATAGATATAATAAACGCAGGAGCTTCTCAGCAACTCTTGGAAGTGATATTACAAAATCTTATAAAGGGCAGAAAAGTAAGACATATTTTTATTTTTGTGTGCGTAAATATATATATTATGTTTTATATCTTTTATTTACTTTTCAAAGTCGTATATATAGAAGTTGAGGTTAAATGTCTCTTAATCTTTTTGTAATGTAAAATTATATTTTTTTCCCTATGTGCTGACAAGAATATTGATGATCGTCTACAGTGATGCATTGTTTTTCTGTCAATTTGCGTAATGCATGTCATTTATATATGTTTTAGAGATATAGCATATTGGATTGAACAGCTTGCAAACATCTTGCAAGGTTATAAACCTGGAGGATAGATTCATCTTGCAAGGTTATAAACCTGGAGGATAGATTGAGGTTGGAGTCTGATGTTTCCCCTACATCTTTGTTAATTTATCAATTTATAGGAAGTGGTGTGGTTTACCTTAGACTTTGTGAGAAGCATGGGCCAACGGTTTAGTTGCTTGTAATACCCGCAAGAATTGAATACTGAAAAAAGTAAAATTTTTGAAATGCTTATTCTACGTAGAGCCTGATTCTTTTGTCTTTTCACATTTGTCTTATTAGAAGCTTGTTTGATCAAGATAGATTCATTAGATTTTACATTTTTTTACTTGGAATAACACTGGTATGTACGTTTTTTATCAAAGAAAACTATACTGGCTTTAAAGTTCCCCTTAGCTGTTTCTGAATGAATTACAGGATGCAACCTGTGCTGCTTCTCAACTAGCTGCATCAGTCATCAGTTGTGCAGATGAGAAAGAGCTGAAGCCCCTTGTTTGTTGGTTTTTAACTTCTTGTATAAATGACAGGGATGCAGTAAGCTCTGGGCTGAAAGAATTTTACCATGAAATTATATTTAAAATATTCCAATGTGCTCCTGAGATGCTTCTTGCTGTCATCCCAAGCTTGATTGGAGAGTTATTGGTACATTCTCTTTTCCCCTTTACAGTTTAAATGCTTTAATGGCTGAACCAAAAAATTGATTGAATTGATATTTTCTTTTAGAAATGTATCTCTTCTCACATTTATTACATTTGAGATCCTGTTTACAGGCTGATCAGGTTGATGTTCGGATAAAAGCTGTTAATTTGGTTGGGAAGCTTTTTGCACTTCCCGAACATCATGCTGCACGGAAATATCATGATCTTTTTTTGGAATTTTTGAGGAGATTTTCTGATAAGTCTGTGGATGTTAGAATTAGTGCCTTGCAATGTGCTAAAGCTATTTATGTGGCAAATCCATTGGGGAGAGAATTTCATGAAATTATCTGTAAGCTTCTCAGCACTTATTCTTGTCATTGGGATAATTCTTTTATCTTTAGTATGCTGCTTGCCTCCTGATTCACAATCCTTCACGATTTCTTGCAAGTGACTCATGTCATCCTTCAAATTGAGCAGGTGCTGTTGAAGATCGATTACTAGACTTTGATGACAGGGTAAGAATGCAGGCAATTCTTGTTGCCTGTGATCTTTCCAAGTCAAACCTGCAACTTGTACCATCCGAACTAATATCTCAAGTTACTGAAAGAATTCGGGATAAAAAGGCACGTGCTTTTGGTGCTTTTGCCTACTGCAGGACTCAACAGAATTCTTGTGATTTAAAATATCCTTTTTCTCAGATATTCCTTCTCTTCTTTCTCTTGATATGTCATTTCTAGTCTTTTTCAGATATCTGTTAGAAAGAGGGCCTTGCAAAAGCTTATGGAAGTATATCAAGATTACTGCAAGAGGTGTTGTGAAGGCAGCATGACAGCTAGTGATCACTTTGAAGCAATTCCATGTAAAATTTTGATGCTTTGCTTTGATAAAGATTGTAAGGAGTTCAGGTCAGATCATCTACTCTGTATTGCTAGTTGAAGCAAAGCAAGAGTTCTTTTGATTATATAAGACCTAATAATATTTACTTTATGTTAAATTATTTCAGTTCACACAAAATGGAATTAGTTCTTGCGGATGATTTATTTCCAGAGCATCTTTCCATTGAGGAAAGGACAAATCACTGGATACACATATTTTCTCTTTTCAGTCCTCTTCATGAAAAGGCATTACATACTATTTTATCTCAGAAGAGAAGGTAGTGGTATTGAAATGCTATGAATACAATGAAAGGAGATTAGTAGATTATTTATTACAAGTCGTTCCTGTTTTCAGGTTGCAAAATGAGGTTAAAAACTATTTGGCTTTGCGGAAGCAATTGAAGGTATCAAAATTGAGTTTCTTTCTTTTTTCTTTTTAATCATAGCTTGGTGAACCTTTTCATCAACTTAGCAATATATAAGATGGCGAAGTCTTTTCAGTGTTCAGATTCTATTTATGCGATTTTCTCTTTCTCGAACATTTATGCCCTGTTTTAAAGTTGGCCTTCATGACAATAAGAATTGATACAAAGTAAACATTAAGAATGATATCTGGTTTCCCATGGAAGCAAGCTTCTTGGTGACGCATTATGCTTTTATGGTCTTGGGAACATATTTGATTGTTGAAGATGGATAGAAACCGTGTGTGGAAGTTGAAAAACATAGGTCAGCGGCTTCAAAAGTTTGTGTTTTATGTATTACGTGTTCTTGAGTACAATGTTAAGGGTCAGTTTCTTCAAAAAAGGCAGGGTACTAAGTTTCTTTATCTTGGTTACTTGATTTCATTTGATGATTCTGTAATTTCCCTAAATTTTGAAGATGCTTTTAGACTCTTGTGTTCTTGGTTTTTCCTTCACATTGCTGTCCTTTTGTTTTCTTTAGCTTGTATCTCTTCCCTCTCTCGCGTGCGCACACAATTTCCTCTTTGGTGGCAATATTTTCTTCACTAACTTCTTACCTATCAAAGAAGGGAGTTTATTTGTGCATGATGCGTAATATCCTACTTATGTTTTAAAATGATAATGTATCTGTAGAAATTAATTTGGTTATAGCATGTTGCAAACATTAATATCTTTGTGCTTCCGGATCATGATTTGATAGTTGGGAAATAATGGGTTTATATCTTCTTTTCAGGAAAATTGGTCTGAAGATTTACAGACGACTACTGAAAATATGTTCACAAAAATGGCCTCATTTTTTCCAGATCCTCCTAAAGCAGAAGAGTGGTTACTTAAAGTGAACCGGCTTAAAGATAATAATCTATTTAACTCACTCGAACAATTGTTGGAGGAGCAGACTTTTACGACCAGAAAAATCTTCCAAGTATGTTTCTCTGTTTCCGTTTTTTTTTGGTGGGGTGGGGGTTAGTAGTGTTCAGTATCACATATTAACCATCTTGGCCTTGATTTGATTTGAACCTGTTCCCTTTTCTTGTATGATTAAGTGTGCACCATCCATTATTCTGTTCCTCATTTGCGAGACACGGCCTATAATTCTTCCATAACTCGGGGGCAGATAAATGACTTTGATACTTTTTTTATTCAATCAAGGGTCCTCAAGCCACTTTGGGCTTGAGACTAATCCTTTCTAAAGTTTAGAACGTAAAGTTTGATGTCCTTCACATATCTCCAGTATGATTATGCAGAAGTTGAAATAGCTCTGTTTTCTTTTCCACGGCAAGTAAATTCTGTGATGATGATAGGAGCTGGATGAACTGATGTTATTGAAAGTGGTTTAGGGATGTGTTGCGTGAACTTTGACTGCATCTGTATCTTACATTAAATCTACGAGAAACCAGTGAACTTCGCAATAAATCTTTT
The DNA here is from genome assembly GCA_037074615.1 of Leucaena leucocephala. Classification (NCBI taxonomy): domain Eukaryota; kingdom Viridiplantae; phylum Streptophyta; class Magnoliopsida; order Fabales; family Fabaceae; genus Leucaena; species Leucaena leucocephala. The sequence continues at coordinate 1,691,654 of CM073540.1, read as the reverse complement.
GCCATGCTACACTGTGAAATCTTATTTATCATATCCCAAGTGATGCAACTCATCTTTGTATACTTGTCCATTGTTTCTGATTTTATATGACCCTTATTTTGTTTCTCTCAGGATAAGCTTCTGAAAATGGTTGGGGAGAGCAATCCATATTTTGAGTTTCTACGTTCACTCTTCTCTAAATGTTCGTACAACATTTTCGGCTCAGAGCACGTCCATTATATTTTAGATTATCTTTCCAATTCCACAGTCGGAAGGGAGCGCTTGGAGGATTCTTCTATAAAGCTTCTTCTGGTAACATATCTTGCTGCTCAATGGGTATTTATGGTGCCTTCTTTTTGGCATTCTTTTTGGTGCGGGGAACCTTTTGACTTCATTGCATGAAAGCAATGTAGGCACTAGAGAATGTATAATGCTCGCTCAACACCAAATTTGATGCGTCTGTTTTTAACGATTAATCATTACGAGATGTATTACGTCAATCTAAGACTAATCATGATGGGAGTTTTTTTAATTTTTTTGTGGATTGGAGAAGATGGTAATTTTGACCATCTGTTTGTCGAGTTTCTTATCAAAGAACTAATTAGAGAAGGCCCAGGAATGGTTTTGATGTATATAACACTTATATTGTCTAATCTTTGCTGTTAAAATAATAAGCACTGAAAACGAAAAAAGTTTTTCTCCTTTATATATAAGAGTTGAGAGCATTCTGGATGTTAATTGTTAATGTGATCACTATTTGTAGTATTCCTTTGTTGAGAAATTGACCAAACCTCGCTATTCACGTGATCACATAATTATTGCCTGACGCGGATTCCATCTGACAAATCGTTCTGTCAATTTACTTCAACTAGGCCATTGTGAGAACTTTTCCTGCAATCCTGAAAAACTCCGAAAAGCAGTTCCTAATGTTGTTGGAGCAGAAGAGCGCAGTTAATGACAAGCTGACTGAGGTCTTAGCAAAAGCGGGCTCTCACATATCGATCAAACTCAGGTCACCTCTTCTTCTGCTTTGTGTTTGTATAGATGTCAAACCTATGTTTCTGGCAAGCATCATAAAATCTTCAGTTTAACAAAATTCACCATTGGTTGTCCTTTCTCATTGTTTCCTAGTAACCAATGGTGGGTTTTGAAGATTAGTACCTAGATGAGTAATGAATTCGGATTCGATTTGATTCGCAGCCCAGCAACAAACCATCTAAATGTAGTAAAATAGTTGAACAGGAAATTCTTCCCATGAAAACAAAAGGAGAATACCAAAAACAGGCTTAACTAATACGAAAACGTGGCCCAGTTCCACCCAAGGACCTCACAGTAGTTTCTTCTCTAATGTTTGACTAATGTTTGGTTTTCGTTTTTTGTTTATCCTCATGTTGTTTTTGGTTTACAGTGATATTTACCCATTTCTTCAAAGAATGTGCTTGGAGGGAACTCGCACACAGGCTAAATTTGCGGTCTCGGCAATGGCTGCTTTGAGTTCTGACCAATCATTTTTCTCAGATCTGTGTGAGGTACCGTTATTGGACGGGATGCGGTTCCTCTTATTTTTATATTTTTTAGCGAGAAAATAACTTTTTCAAAATAATTCGTGGGTAAGTTATCTTGATTGAAATATCGTGAACTGTAAAATTATTATTGTTAACTTATATAAAAGATGATTCTCAATATTTTATTTTATTATTATTGATTTTGTGCTTGTAGCAATTAACTTAATTTATTCTAAAAGTTTGCTTACTTTTAGCATAGTTGTAGTGTAATGTTTATTAAATATATATGTATATATTTATTAAACAATGTTGTTTAAATTTGATATCATTAATTATTGTCTTTCAATTGTTCGAATTTTTGAAAAATTGTCTGTTTTTACTATCACTTATTACTTTAATTAATTGAGGATATTCTGGGTAAAATGAGTTTATATGTACCTTTTTAAATTTAAGGGGAATTTCGTGAAATTTTTTATAATAAGGGAGAGGATCTTCTAATTAAGTCATTTTTTAGAAGATCATGTTTGTCAATGCATTGTCATAACTTTGTGTTTATATTTTATAATTTATATTAACACTTCTCAGTAGTGAAAATTGGCTTGATCTCTCTCTTTCTCTTGCTGTACAGGAACTTACTGTTTCTCTCTATAGCCGGCGTAATGTTCCCACAGTTTTGCAGTCTTTGGGATGCATTGCACAATACTCTATTTCAACTTTTGATGCGCGAGATGCGGAAATTACTTCATATATTTCTCAGAGGATTATTCAAGTAAAATCAACGTTATCAAGTTCTTTCTTGTTTAATTTTATGCTTGGACAAGTTTGATGTCGTGGGGTTTCTCTGACAGGTTTGTTATTTCTTTATTTAGGCGGAGCACATTGATGACGTTCACAATGCAACGTCGTCAGATGGTTCTTTTGGGAGTAGCGATTGCTGCCAATTGAAGGTTAGTATGGGGGATCGGATACTGCATTTGAATTCAGTATCCAGTAACTTTAATAAAGCTGCAGGTACAGATGTCAAAAAGAAGAAAGAAATAGTGCTGTGATTTCACATTAATAATGTTTTTGTTTGTTGCTAAAATTAGTTGGTCCGTGCATTCCATAAAGTCTCATGAATAAGTTACGCTGTTCCCAATTTGTGAATAGTGTGATTATAAATTTCAAATTGGACTTTGATATAATTAATAATCTCTTTATCTATCTATATCTATACATATAAAGAAAAATGTGGTCCGGTATTTTGCTTAGACATTTAAGTGAGTTGCATTATTTATAACTTAGTGTGGCATCTTATAGTTTTCATATATCTAGAGTAAACTAGATATAAGATCTGTACAAAGCCTCTTTGTATTTCCGTATGTTGTCACAACTTCCTGTGCAACGCTTGAGACATTATTCTAGTTTCAATTAAAAAGTGCTCTTGCATAAGTAACGATATAAAAACTGGGCTCGTATTGATTATATATAAGTATATTTGTCTATATATATATGTATAAGATAAGTTTCAACGTGCAACTGCTTTTCTTTCTCAATGATAAGTTTCTCTAAAGCTGCGAGATGATAATCTGAAGGAGCTCAAACAAATTTCAGTGTTATTTATCAACATGCGGATGCTGCAATTTGTTATCCTTCGCAATGCCTTTGCAATCATTCTGACACCTACTAATGCAGATTTATGGGCTAAAAGCACTAGTAAAGAGTTATCTGCCAGAGCAAGGGAACTGTGTGAGACGGAATATTATTGGTTTGTTGGACATTTTGTTAAGAATGTTGCAGCAGAGTGACCATTTTGTCGGTTTGAATTCTAGGTACGGCTGCTAAACTAATTGTTTTTTCTTCCTTTTTCGCCTAAATTTTTTGTATGCACAAGTTATAGATGATGCTGCTTGATATCAAACAGAAGAAGGGGGTTTATTCTTTTCAATAGGAATCTGATGGATTTGCAAATGAGGAGAGCCCATATTTGTAGGTTCAAGGAATAAGAGAATTTTCACTGATACCCCTAGAGCTAACTGGAATCTGCAATTGTTCCTCAAGGATTTAACTTATGTACAATAGACTTAATAAATAAAATAATAATAAGGAAAATACGCTTTAAACAAGTACAATGTTTTTTCTTTTTTTCAATTATCAAACTGATAATTAACCGAATACCTGGAAACTGACCTATGGGCACATAAAATGCCAAATGAGACTCTTTCTGGTTGACATGGTTTGAAAAATCTGGGTGTCATGCTAAATCGTGTAGATATGCTCCTGTCTGTGTTTACATCATGTTCGCTTGCTTGTTTTTGAAATGTCAGTATCATGCCTTTCTTTTGCTGTGAACTACAGAAGAGTCAGCAGCATGGTGTAGAATTAGATTTTAGAATGAATGTTGCATATCCTTAGTCTGTGTAGTGCTTCCTTTTATATGAAGTCGTTAATGGTGTTTGAATTCTCAACGCGTGTAAAAGAAATGTCTAATTGTATGTGCGTACTTATTCAAATTTTACATCTTTTGCATGTGAATCTACCATCATGCCAAGCTTTGGAATCCAGAGCAAAGGAGATTATATATGCTTCTGTCTGTCTGCTTGTCTTTACCTGGGTGTGGGTGTGTCCGTTGTGTTGAGTTGTGAACGGAGCTTCAGGTTCAGATGTAATGGAGATTACCGATTATATGATAAGACGTATTGGGTTACAAGTTACAACTATTCCATTGGATTAGTAAGATATGTTATTGTTGAGAGTTGTAAAATGCTTCAACCGCTAGGTGTCTGTCTCCTTAGAGAGTTCAGGGACCAGACTGGTGAACAAACAGGGAGCAAAAGAATCTTGTGAAACATCTGTGAAAATTGTCTGGTTGATTATCTGTGTGTTAATGTACCAACTGTTTGAATTTGCACCTCGAAACTTATTGATTAATTTTGCCTGGCAAACTTGTTTTTAGTGAAAGTGATGGGACTTGTATCAGATTAGCTGCTGCAAAGTCAATTCTCCGGCTGTCTAGGAGGTGGGATCAGCATTTTTCTCCAGAGATTTTTCGCTCTACTATTTTGATTGCAAAGGTATGTTCATTCGACAATGCATTTCACTTAAATCAGCTGATAAAGAAAGTAGAGGCATATATACCGTTAATTTAACTAACGGTCTCTGAGGGACCAATCACAATAGTAATTTTAGGTTAATTTGAAACATTTATGGGGATAATTTATCTTGTAAATTTTAAACAGTATATGTTGAAGAAACTTTGGAGTTTTGAAATTTATGCTGTCAGCAAATGATGGTCAGTGTGGTAGTTTCGAGTAACATCTCAAAGTGCACTTGTTCTGTTAGAGAGAATTTCTATGTATCCATTTTTTTATCTTTAATTTCAAGTTGTATTTTACTGCTAAGAATTTTTTAAAATATCCTTGCCCTTGTTTCTATCAATTTGGGTATTACTTTTAAAGTTCACTTCTCTTTTTTGTGATACCATTTTCGAATATATATTTTTTAAACAATTATTATTATGGATTTATTCCTTAGTTTATTCTGTTTTGGTTAGTCTTTTCTTTTGTAGGTTATATTTTGTTGCAATATTTTTTTTATATTTGTTCATTCAAATCCAAATCTTAAATATAGAGAAGCCAAGGAAATGTAAGATACCAAGTTTGCAGAGCAGGAAAAAGTTTGAAAATTTCTTGTATTCTTTTCATCAGGAAAGAAGTTGAAAATTTCCGTTTGAAGGAAGCAAACATCTGCAATTCGTTTTTATGCCCATTCATTATTCTTTTTGTGGCTCAACATGTTACTATTAATTGTTCATTGATTGGTTCATTTTATTTCATTACCATAGTTGATTATATCAGTTTTTAATGGTCCGCTTTCATATTACAGGACTCTTCATCTTCTATCAGGAGATCATTTCTAAATAAAATACATAAAATGTTGAAGGAGCGGAGGCTACCTATTAGATACGCATGCGCTTTTCCATTGGTCGTGATGGATGGGATTGGGGATCTGCAATGTCATGTAGGTTTGCCTTTGACTACGTAAATGATTATTTTTCTGTAAATTTTTAGCTAGTGGCGACTTGGATTTTCTTTTGTCTTAAAATGACTTAAAATGGAGGAAAAAGCAGAGCGCCACCCCTGAACGTAAGCCCTACATTCCATGTGCTAATGAAACATGGGTGTTGTTACCTTGGAACTTTTAAAGTGATTATATTTGAACTTAGTTTATCTCATTCTCCGCTAAGCATTTTTAGTGGACAAATTTTAATTCAAATTCAATAGGTAAAAGTTCACAAATTTGTTATGCTGGTTGATACATTCTAGCGTAGAACCTCCTGCACTTATTGTAGATTTCTGCAATTCACACCAGGACATTTTTTATTCATAGTTCCAAATTCTTTCATTTCGCCAACACATTCTGCGTATTTCATTTCTACGTCCTCCCTTCCTAGAATGACTCTTTCCACTCGCCGACTATGCCTGCAGCCATTCTCCTTTACAATCCATGATAAATCACCTTCGAGCTCCCATCTGTTTTAAGCTAATAAGTTGGGATGATCCTAAGAATGTGGTTTTAGAAAGGGTTGCATAAATGTCGTAGAGGCAGCCCTCATTACCCGCTAAGCTCCTTAATATCTTCCTATCGGGCCCATAACACTTAACTTAATGGCAAGCATAGCTCACATTACATGCTTAAGGGAAAGATTTGTTTACATACACCGCCTTGGCCAATCTTCCGCCTTCTATTTTCATTATTTTACTTTTCTTGTTTCTTTTCACATCTTTCTTTTAATCGCCTTAATCCCAATGTACTTGAGTCTATAGATTATGCTGCCAGGAAGTAAAAGCTTCTCTCTTGGGTAGTAAGCAAAATTGAAGTACATTTCATACTTATATTTTTTTTATATTCGTATTTATTCAGAATAATAATGCTTTCAAAGTTTCAAAGTTTTCATACTTAGATAAATGTATAGAAGCTAATGGAGGAATAAACAACTATAAGCTTTCAAAGTTTCTATCATAGTTGGGCCAAACAAACACTCCCTAATAAGACGAATGTCGATTTTTATTTCCCCATCATCACTTCAGAAAAAAAATTGCAATTTGTTTGTAATTGTTCTGTCTTCCCTGTTGAATTTTTTGCTGAACCAACCTTTTATGCTATGTTTTATTAATCATGCTACTAATACTGCTTATTTCAGAGCTCTAAATTTTTGGCCGAATTTATCAAGGATTACAGTATAGTAGCTCGATCACGGCAGATTTCTTCTGGGCAAGGAGTAGTTTTTTGTTATCCAGCATATGTTGTAGTCTTTCTGATTCATGTACTTTCTCGCGATACTGGCTTTCCATCTGAAGGCTGTCAAGATGAACAATTGTGTGCTGACCTCTGTAGGTAATGCATCCTTTATCCTGTTGCATTTCGGTTTTACTACTTATGGCACATGAATGTTAGTCCAAAAGTTGGTGATACATGGAATCTGCTCCTTTGCAGGCCACTCTATATTTATATGCAGGCACTAGCCAATTCAAGTATTGTTGATGGAGACCAGGACCTTGTAAATGATGCTGTATTATATCTGTTTAGTATTTTACGAGCTATCAGAAAAGCTGAGGATGCCATCGATGTGCATATGACTACTGTAACATATTTTCAACATTTTCCCCAATTAATTAATTCTTCTCTCAGTTGTGTTGTATGCTTATTGTGGTTCATAATATTCCAGAAGCTGCATATGCTGGCTGACATTGGCATATTTATTTTAAATGCCCTAAAAGACGGTGAAATTTCTGCATCACAAGCCCCTGGACAAATTTTGCTGCCTTCACCGTTATATAAAATGAGTTTTGCTAAGAACAATGTAAGTTTTCTAGAGGGCTTGTCTTTGTTTCACAAAAAATAATTGCACGGCACTGTAACAATTTTGTACTGTTTATGTTGCTTTTATTGTTGAGCGGGATCTCTTGGTCAACAACAATTTATCTAAGGATTTGGTTTTTTATAGAGCAAAATAATGTTGTACAATTCATATAGCTGATTCCACTTATTAGGATAAGGTTTGTTATTGTTGTTATGTGGCTTTTATTGCAAGTTTTTATGTGATTTATTTGTGAACTGCAGGCTAATCCCAGAAAGTCCTATTTCGAGGACTGTTTTCTGAGTGGCGTCTTGCAAAAGCTTAGATCATCCGTCCCTCAGGCATGTGTTTTAAAGGTATGATTCTCGTGGCCACCATAGGCCTCAAATATTCCTTCTTTTTTGTTTATGAATATAATTTTCACGTATTTGTTCTTGTCCATGTTATCAGCCTCTTAGAACTCTTAAAAATGGTCGCAAGTGTCAAGAGGATGTTCCAAAGTGCAATCTTAACACATACATTGCATCCAATTTGGCATCTAGCAAACCAGATGATTTATTATTGAGGGAAACGACACATGTGAAAGCCGTAAGGCCTAATATCCCTTCAGGTAAAAGGAGGAAAAATGCCGTGTCTTCCACCAACTCCGGGTCAGTTGGTTTGCATGAGTGTTCCACTATTCATGAGCAACAGAATATTGCATCTGAACCTTGTGTAAGAACTTTGGAAGGGAACCAACTTTCATCTTGTGGTTCTGTGAGTTCTCTGGTTGAATCACATGTTTCAACCCGCAAGTCAAAAAGGATCGCTGCTTCTTTGATAGAGAATGCTGTGAGAAGAGGAAAATATCCTGATCAACCTTTCAAGCGCCCCAGAACCAACCTCAATTATTCTTGTGGCACAAAGGTTTGTTGGAAATTCATTCGAATGTCTAAGTTAAATCAATGAATAATATTTGTATTTTACTGGAAATATTTCAAGTGATGGAAAATTAGTCTGGCAGCGGCAAAAATAGCTTTTGTAACAGTGTCGGCTTCCCCTATCCTTTATTCGATCATGAAGGACTATGAAGCCTGAGTACTTTTAAATTTGAGCTATATGCATACCAGCATATACCTATAGTATTTTGGTATTTCAAAATAAGTATCCTGTAATAATTTTTTAATAGTTTGATCTCATAATGGGTAAATTGTAATTTTGCTTACAAATTTTTAACTCTTGATCGTTGAGACCTGAAATTAAATATATTTGATATCAAACATCATTGCGGCTACCTTTATTGAAGTCATATGAACTTTAAGATTAGAATAAGAAACTTATATTTCTGTTTGATTTATTATATATCATAGATGTTTACCCCCCTGCGGGAAGTTTCTATCCCTTTTAATATTGTGTTGTTTAAAGATGTTCATTTATTGAAACAAATGAATGACATTAATAATCTTTCTTAGATGGAAGATGTACTGGCGGACCGTTCAAATCAATGTCACTTATGGCACAGGTGAGTTGAGTTTTTGAACTTTTACTTCCCGGTCAATTTGTTCTTTTTCTGGAAAGAGCTACAAATCAGAGTATCCTCATAATGCTTATTTCTGTGAGTGTATCCTCAGTGTTCATTTTTCCTGGCTTATTGTGTGGTTTTACATTGATAAAATGTAATACAAAACCCATTTCCAAATATTTGATTAAAAAAAAAACAGAATTCTTCTATGGCTGACACTAACGATGACAGTGATCATTATCATTGTAAGCTAGAACTAACATTTTGCTGTAGTCTATAGTACTACTGTTCCCATTCATCTGCACTTTTGCGCTAGTGTTGGCATCTGATGCAACTTTTGATTTTTTTTTTTATTTCAAATTATTATTATGCCTTGAGGCTTTTAGCTATAAAGGCCTGACATTTTTCATCAGTATGCCCCATTTAGCAAGTATTTTTTTCTTTTTTTTGCCTGTTTCACATGGGAATGCCTATTTCTTTTTGTAGTGAACCCGGTAAACATTCTCACCTTGGCAGGCTAAAGAAAACTAATGCTATGACAGGAAACAAAGTAACCAACGAGGGAACACCCCTTAATCAAGAAAGTGGTGGGTAATGCATGTAGCAAATGAAGTAAATCAAGTCAAATTAGTTTCCTCTTGTCTCCCCAATTTTTTAAAATCATCCAGAAATTCTTGTAATGATGCTGAAATGTCTTCTTTGCAGCAAATGAGAATGGAAGGGGAAAATCTACGGGGAGTTCAGAATCAGAAGTTGTAAATACAAATGAAAATGCCATGATTCCCTTGGTATCTTTACATTGCCTCCAGTAACACCTGTGTTTTCATGGAAATCTTAACCTGCGAGGACGCTTGCCTGCCTTCACTCTCTTGGATGTTGGCTCTGTTTGAAATCTATTCTTATTTGTAGGTGTCCCGGTCAAGACGAAAAGGATAGACTACGATTTTTGGAGTTGGCTATGGCGACTTATTTTACGTTTGTTGATTGTAATTAGTTCCGTTTTAACTCCCAAGTCTCACTGAGTTCTGCAAATTATAACAACCAGCCGTGATAGGGGCTGCCATGTAAATACGAGTGGCTTTTAGATGTGAAAAAGATTAAGAAGTAAAGAATACTAGGAACAAAAAAAACTTTTAAAAATAGTAAATTTTTTTATCATTTTAAAAAAAAATCTTAATATTTTTTTTTCTTATTTTTTCAGTCTAAATTCAGAGACTGGCACAGCAAGAGCGATATATGGTGCTCGATATATGGTGCTCGATATACGAGTGGCTTGTTACACGTCCCTTGGAAATGCTATTAATTTCACACATTTTGTAACAATCATCCATGGAATCATGTAGATGACTAACGCTCCGTTTGGCATTGCGAAAAGTGGGTAATAAAAGTGGACGTGGCGTGAAAATGTAGTTTTAAAATACGTTTGGTATGGGTATGAAAATAGGAAATTATTTTTAAAATGTTATTAATATATGAAAAGGCTAAAGGGCCCTTGGCCCAAAAAAACCCTCCAGAGCCCAGATCGAATGAAAAAAGAATCCTAGAATTTTGTAGATATGTTAACAAACCGGATAAATACAGTTTATTAGTTTTACAGATATAGAAGCTCATGAATCTTGATTGGAAGTTAAAGATTCAGCACATAACTAAAGATCAGAACTAATTAGCTGATGGTCTGGCTAAGGAAGGATTGAGGAATATTTTAGTGTTTCATTCATGCCCTCATCATTTGAAAGCAATTGAGATCAATGAGTGTTTGAGATTAAATCCTCTTATAGTTTAGTTTCCTTTAGGTTGGGCATTTTAGCTTTCTCTTGTATAAAAAAAAAAAAAAGAGCAAGTGAAGCACCCGATCCAACCAGAAAATAAACCATTTAAACAAAAAAAATTGAAATCGCCAGTTCGCCACGTTTATCATAGTTAGACAGCAATGAAGAAGGGAGTTATTGGGTTTCGTTCTTGCTGATACGATGCCGTCGGACGGAGGAGGAGGAGATGGTGGCTTGGACGAAGATGGAGCTTCTCAGTAAGTTCGAAGATAGAGATTTGGAGATCGACAATGACGATAGATGGAACCGCCGTTTATTTATGAAGTAAATTTATAACTACAAATAATTATATGCCAGAATAATGCTTAAACATAAGATCTCTTAGTCAACTTTTTTAACCAACCAATTTAGGGTGTGTTTGGAACACACCCAAACCAAGGTTTTATAAACCTTCTTGGGCAAAATTTTGGTTTGGGAAAATTTTAAAACAAACAGGCTTATTTGTCCATAAGTGCTTTTGGGCAAAATCATGGTTTAAAATCATGATTTTGAATAAGCTATTTAAAATAGCTTTTTCAACAGTAAAAGAGCTTATGGACTATCCAATTATTATACTACCCCTACTTTTTCTTACACCCTCTCTCTTCTCTCATCCCTACCCCTCTACTCTCTCTTCTTTTATCTCTACTTTTGCTTACACCCTCTCTCCTCTCTTTTCTACCCTCTCTCCTCTCTCTTATCTTCTCTCTACCTCTCTCATCTCTCTTACTTTAAATCAAATCATACTCTTTTTGATAATTTACCACCATAAAAATCATTCTAAAAATAACTATCCAAACACCTATTTATTTAAAACTATTTTTTTCCCATAAACTCTTCTCTAAAAGCCCTTTTCTATAAGTTATCCATAAACATTTTTTTTATAAGTATTTTTTTAAAATCCTATCTAAACAGACTCTTAGTGTCAAATAAATACGCAACCCAATTAGGTGAGTTAGACTGAAGTTTTGTTTGGAAATTCTTTTTCCAATGAGATTAGACAATATCAACATCTTGAACTTCTAGGGCGCGTCTAAAAGCTTTTGGATAAACGCATATTGGTAGGTGAAAAATTAGAGTTGGCACCTTGCCAATCTTCTGAGATAAAAAGGGCATCAGACTTGAATTAGTAAAATCACCTTCAACTGTTTTTTTATTACTTATTAAACTTTAATTTTTGTGTGGGATCAACAAAAAGTTTTGATTCTAATGCATGAAATTCCCGCAGGAGTTGATTATAATTACGAGTGTATATTTTTCAAGTTCTTTTTTATTACTATTTTTAATTGGGAAAGCTAATTTGGATGTCCTTGTAGTTGTACTGGATTTTGACTTTGGTCTCTAATTTTTTTTTATTAGGTCCTTTAACTTTCAATAGTTAGATTCGTTAGTCCTGCAGTTAAATTACTTTCAACACAGTTAAAAATCTCCGTTAATAAGCTCCTTCTCTCTCCTTCACCATAACCCCACCAAGCTCTCCTCTCCATAACCCCTTCCCGACGTCTAGCTTCTTCACCGTCATGCGCAGGAGATCAGTGATCAGTTTATGAGCTTGGTTTAGATACTTACTGGGCTATGGTTGTTGGGTTCTTTGAAGGTTTATTCTAGAAAAAGCAAATTATTCCTTCGACAGCCTGAGCTTCTTCCTCGTACTACCAACGTTGTCATCTTTGTCGTTTGCACTTGGAGAAGCAGCCCTTAGATCATGATATATCTCTCTATCATAATCCCTCTTACAACCACTAATGCTACTCCCTCATCTGTTAAACACACTGAGATCCATCTGAAACGATGATGCAGAGCTATTCGAAGACGACGGGATCGCTGCCTCATCTTCCTCTGCCGGCGGCGGAGGCGGCGGCGGCAATCTATCCATATACACTGCACGTCGAAAACAGAGTCTTCAATCTCAAAAAACAGAGGTTAAACCGTCGAAGAACTATTTTTTAGAAGGTTTAAGAAGTGAGTGCTGACCATTTTCAGAAGGAGGCCATGGAAATGAGATTTGGGAAGGTGGGTGAGTGCGAGAGACGGCGACTGGAGCGCTGACCCTTTTGCTTTTTTTCTTCGGGTTCTTCTTTTTGTTGATTAGATCTCCTGCCCATGACGGTGAAGAAGCTAGACGTCGGGAAGGTGTATAGAGAGGAGCGCTTGGTGGGGTTTTGGTGAAGGAGAGATAAGGAGCTAATTAACGGTGTTAGAAGTTATTTAACGGTATGGACGAACAGAAGTGACGTAGCGGTAGAAAGTTAAAGAACCCAATTGAAAAAAAAAAAAAAGTTGAAGGACTTCATTCAAAATCGTGTATAACTATGAGCAAAGAGTTTAAAAAAAGGTTTATGGAAAAAAAAGCTTTTAAACAGTAAGTAGAAAAGGATTTTTGACGAAGAACTCATCCAAAAAAACGTGCTTTCAAATTAGGTGGTTTGTTTTCCCTTTGATAGTTCGCTTCATGTGGAACAGTTGAACCGGCCCCTGGCGTTGATGTAGAAGGGCTTGAGGTTGCTAGGGAGTGTTTGACAGAGGCGTTTAAGCTTAACACATCTCCGACAGATGTTCATGCAAAATCTGTTTCTTTGGTCGACATATTCAAGTCCCTTGAATCAGGCAAGCAATGTGAAGCTAGTCATTCAGATGTTTGTAAACAACCAGATGACATGGATGCATCGGGTTCATTCCCTGCCCACAATACTGATCATACACACAAACATTCCAAGGCACGGAAATCTCCGGTTATTTTGCGTCGATACGTTTTTTTTTTTTGGATTATGCTGATTTATTCTTGTCAGAGGTCCTCCCCCTACCCCTCTTCGAAAACATGAATGGACCGGGTGTTCATTGAAGGCATTAAACTTAAATTGATTGGTCAGCACTTCACATTTGGTTATCTGTTTATTGAATTATTATTCCTATTTCTCCACACTTCACCCTTTTTGATATTTTCTTTTGGATGGGAAATTTAGGGTAGTGATACTCACGCATCGCCTTGTGTTGTAGGATATGAACAGTTATCGTGGTAGTTATTGGTGTTGACATTATAGCAGTTGTATTGCAAGATCACTAATTAAGTGGCGAGAGAGTATGTTTTTGGAAATAGGGTTGCCCATGTAGGAAAGAAGGCTTTGCTCAAAAAGGAATTTTGTAAATAGAAGAAAACACATTGGAATCACTAACCATATCTGCGAGCTTTTCTTTCTATTGACAGGATCTTTAGTCTAGCGTTCCATTCTATTTATTTTGCCTGTAGTTTATAGCTTTATATTCTTTTTTTGCTATTAGAGAACTAAATTGATTGGTAGCCTTCAAAGCCCAGTTAAGCAATTTAAATTATTGTTTGTTCCATTAGATTTTGTGAATTAGTAAGCAACTTCATGTCATCTCACTAGTTTTTTTTTGGTCATGTAACTACACTTTTAATTTTCCTTTGCAAGACATCACAATGCGTGTCAATGAAACTTTGGCTTTTGGTTCTGATTCTGTTAAACAATGTGTAATTTATTAGGATGAAGATTGGACTCGAGGGTCTCGCACATTTGGTAGGTTAATCTTCTCCTCTATATTATATTATTTAGCATGCCCATCCATTTAATTAGAGTATGTTTTCAATTGAGTGGAGGTCTCAATAAGACGAAATTTCTTGCGGTGAAAAATTATTCTTTCTAATGCATACACTTGTATTATTACCTATCGTAACTTAGACAAGCTCTTTGGTTCAGACTTAAGAAGGCACAATACTTGATTCTTTTAGCTGTATCTCTATTGGAGACAGTTACTTTGCGCCTGCCATCATCTCCCTCCGTTTTTTGCTTTTATTTGTTTATGCAACGATGGGTTGAAACTGGTCACAATGTTTCTAACCCGCTTGAAGTCGCGGGGATGATTGTGGACCATTGGCTCAAAGTCCATAGAGGAGGATTCTTTCACTTAATTTTAAAAAATGAGATAGAAATAACTAGACCAGGAAAGAATTGGAAATGAAAAAAGAAGGCAGTAAAATCATAAGTTTTCAGATTATGTTCATGCTATTCCATGATTTTTGCTCTGTGGTTTCTGATGTTGTCCAATAATGTCCAGATTTCCAGTGTAATCACCAGTGGTTTGTAGATTTTTATGAATGGAGGGTTTCATTTTGCTGCTGATAATCTTAAATAAACTGTTCACTTACACTTCATTTTAGATCTTGCCCAAATTGAGATTTGGATTTATCATTCTTGATATTGAATTGAATTACTGGCTGTATACTTAAAAGGTACAAAATAATAAAGTTACATAGATATTTTCTCAACCTTTAACAGGAGTTTCCAAAGATGAGCTGTGTGGGCAATTCTTTAATGCTCTGGAGAAAGTCCACTTCTTTAGGACAAATCCTGATGGATGACCCAGTCCAACTGGAGAAAGCATCTTGTATATTTAATGATGCTGTAATGGTATGACATACTATTTCATGGATATCTATATGATTCTGTTGATGTTAAAACTTTAGGGAATGATTTGGAAGATGTAAAACCCAAAATGCAGATGTTAACCAAGTATTCTTGTTCATTGATTTTTACGCGCCACTTTTCTTTGTACACGCACGTTCATGTATTATCTTTCTAATTTTGTAATAGCAATAATGGTGGCGGTAATACATTGTTTGCTTCTCTCTAAATATTGTAGTTTAATAGTGTGATCAAGTTGTACCATTGTTATCAATGATTTAAAATTCAGAAGTCAGTGTTCATGGTTAGACCACAAAGAGGAAAAATGTTTTTCAAAATTTAAGGAGTTCTAACTTCTAAGTAATCAACATAAACGTCCAAAACCTAGCTAATAACTGCTTGTAGATGGTGGATAAGTATGTCACCAACTTAAACATTGGGTTGATCCTTGGCCTTTAACTACGGTATATGTAATCTGTACAACAATGAGAAGAAGCTAACTAGTCGTTTGCCTTAGCTTGCATTTGATGTATCCACAGTCAAATTATGTGGGAACTTGGTTCTGCACTTGGCTTTTTTACACCGAGATATGCTTTTATTCCTTATAATACTTAGTTTGTTGGTGTCTAAGTTTAGTTGATGGAATATAGGTTATTATATTATTTTGCTACTACCTGTGATCTTTTATTATATGGTTCCTTTTAAGTTCTTTCTGCTGGTTTATTTTATTCTAGTTAGAGAATTTACTCTGCTTTGTAGGAGATGGAAAGATCTGAGTGTCAGGAGTTTAGTCTAAAGAACTTGGCTGAATTGCTGAAATCACAAGGTATGATAAGAGAGTTTGACTCAGGGAAACTGGATTTGACTTTATGCTCTTGTGTGGAGGGATTGAAATTGACTCTTCTCTCTCTCACATGCATGCGGTGCCCTCATGTATGCACACGTGCGCCCACAAACACAAAATGTAATATGTATCTGTAACTCTTCCTTGCCAATGACATGTACAATCTGTCTTATGGCCAAAAAATGCCTGTATATTGGGCTGTTGATTGGGGTGATAAAATCAATATAAATTTAAGCATCTGAAGTATTGTTAAAGAATAACTATACAGCGGTTAATCTTTGCAGGCTGATGTAGTATTTAATTTTTGGTTTTTATTTCAGGCAAAAAGGCAATGCGATCCAAGAAATACCCTGATGCAATTGATTTCTATAATTGTGCAATTGCACTTTGCGAAGAGAATGCTGTTTACTACTGCCACTGGTAAAGAGGCTTATTCTGAATTCTTAACTGTAGAACCTTTTTCCTCTGTAGATGTGAAGTGCATGAATGTGAATTTTGGTATGGATGCTAGCTGAAAAATACTTTAGTGTCTTCACTTTTGTTTTTCCATCATGTTTGGTTGTCAATGAATACTGGAGCATCCAAAGAATCTGATTTATGTTGTATTGGGATCAATTTCTATTTCTTCTAAATATTAAAAGAAATAAGCTTGCTATCTTACCTGAACGATTATCAAATTTATATTTCTTCTAAATTTCCTGGAATTGTTATACATCTAAAATTTGCAGAAGCTGCTCTTATCATGGAGAATGCATATCAAGTGGATTATGAAAACTCAAATAATTTAGACATCCTTTACCATTAAGAACGATGGCAATGCTGTGATAGCATATTACAGCACCCAATGCATATTTGTCTCGTACCATAAAAAGATATGCAACATGGGTATATATTATTGATTCGTTATCCTGAGTAAGTTTAACTAGGTTTTAACCAATAACTTGGGTTATCCTAACAAAGTAAGTTATCCTGACCCGGGTTAGCCAAAACTGGTTCAGCTTAGCTAAGTTTTTATGATCTAAGTTCGTTATGATATGACTGATGCTTCTTTTCTGTCGTCTGTCAATCAACTTACTTTTTAATAGCACAAGATATATACAAGCATGAAGCATATATGGGATACACAAAAATGATGGGAATCCAGTTATATGGCTTATGTTCCTCACTCTTGTCCTAGGAAGTTTGTTGTGCTTATTTCTTTTGTTGCTGATAAGGCGTTGTCCTTATAGCCTTTTCTGATGTTTGATCATTCTCTCTACGAGGGAACCTTTCATGAATACACGGGGGTTTGAGGTCTATGCTGTATTAATGTCTTTCTTTCCCGTTTATTCTCTCTGCCTTTGTGGAGTAAGATCCCTTATTCTTTCCTCTGTTAGTACTCTTTTTCTCTCTATCTACATGATCATTTTATCCAAAAAAAGAGAGCTATCATTCTTTACCTGGTTTGGAAGAAAATTTGTTCGCGTGCAATAGTTGGTTGGTTTAGAAAACCTTAAGCGTTATTATTATTTTTTTTTGTGTGACAACCTTAAGCCTTATTTCATAATGCGCTGAATATATAATGTATTCTTTTGTTATTATGATGTGTTAGGGCCGCTGCTTACACTCAGATCAACAAATATACAGAATCAATCCAAGACACTTTTAAATCTATTGAGATTGACCCGAACTATAGCAAGGCATACAGTCGACTGGGTTTAGCATATTATGCTCAGGGAAATTACAGAGGTGCCATTGAGTTAGGAAAGGTTGGTATGGTATTTTATCTCTTTTTTCACTTTTCCCTTGTCAGCCATGCCATATGTTTATTTTGGACTCATGAGTAAGACGGACCTCAATCTATGAACTTTTATTCATTATTATAGCTTCATGAATTATGGTCCCATACTTGTTAAATTGGTAACTCTAGAGTTTCTGTTAATTTTGATGTTTTATGTCTGCAGCCTTGCTTTTGGATCCGAGTAATGAGTCGATTAAAGAAAATACACGGGTGTGTTAGTTAATTTCTTCTTTATTAGTTTCTTCCTAAAATATTCTTTTTTCTTATCTTATTATTCATTATGATGTTAATTAACCACAGGTTGCTGAGCAAAAATTGATAGAAGAGCAACACCGTGCAGAGCACAGTCAGGTATTGTCCATATTTCAATCTTTAGTGCTTCATTAACTATTCTTAGATGATATCTCTAGAAGTGAAATCTTGGCTATATTATTTTCTCCTAGATATGGAAATTTGTATGAATCCAATTTCCATTCTCAGTCGATTTTATTAATGTGCGACTTGACTGAAATTGTTACTTTTTGGATTGATTACATACACATGTTGGGTAGGAATGCAATAAGGTTTAAATTTGCTAGTGTGTCTGAGGTGGTGACCTGTTTCTTTTGCATATCCATGTTTTCTTCTACTTGATGACGGGTCAGCAAGTACCATATGATATGGATGAAACACTTTTTTCTTAAGTTTGCGACTAGTGAAATGTGATCAAAGAAAAGAGACATTAGATGTTTTTATGAAAATTGATAAACCCAAAAGCTCAAGTGTGTGGAATCCTCTCTTCTTTAGTGGTGGAATGAGGTTACCAATGAGATGGAGACATCCGATACATTCCTGACATTGGATACGAGTGTTTCAAATGCAGGCATTCTATATACCTGAAAGAAGATAACAATATATTGAATGCCTTCCAAAAAAGCATTTGGCATCCTACTCCTAGTTCTTTTTCCTTCATAGAAGCTTATAGCCATTTTAGTGGTGGCATCCTATGCGTAGAGCTAACCATTTTACCTTACAGAATTCAAGATCATTTCAGGAGTCTCAGAACCAGTCCGCACGAGGGTCAAGAGGAAATGCAGCTCCACCGCCATTCAACTCAATGCCATTTAATGCCATCGATCTTGCAAGCATGTTTATGAACAGAGCCGCAAACACTGCCAATGCTTATTAGGGACAGCATCCCCAGGGAAGATAGCAATACCAGTCCATCTAATGAACCTGAAATAAGAATTGGGAGCAATATCAATTTAAACTTGAACCAAATGCCTGAGGATTTGACGGGGGCTTTCAGGTCTGTGATGGAAATGTTATCCAGGGCAGCGCCTCCGGGCCACGGGCAACCACAAGACCACTTCAATGGAAGAACTGCACAAAACTAGGCAGGAGGCGGTTTTACTTCTAGCATGCTTAGTGCGGGGACCTCAATGATTTCACTGCTTTGTGTTAACTTTATTAGAGAGAAATAATGAGAAGAAAGATGAAGAATCATATGCATTATTCATGAGCAATATACTCATACAACCATAGTAACCCATTTGGATTACACACTAATCTACCCTCACTTGAGGGAGATAAACCAACCCCACTTGGGGACTTTGAGGAGAGACCCAAGTTACCCTCTCCTTCACTATGGTGAAGATTACATAATCTCACACTCAAACCTATATGCTAGAGCCCTTTATATAGAGTTTTAGGGTCATCTAAGATACAAGTGATTAACACTAATCACCTAATTAATTCAACCTTCTAACACCCCCGCTCAAGTTAACACCCTTTAACTCTAGGTGTTCAACTTGTCAACACAACACACAAGGGAGTAGGGTGAATTAAACCAAATCATTTTCATTTTACAAAACATCCAATGTATCTGCATCTTCTAACTTCTCTTGATTTGGAAACTCTTGCTGAATTTTTTTTTTCCAATTTATCACGTTCTTGCTCCAGTTCTGTCTTCAATTTTCTAACCTCAGAAGTATGTTGTGCTGCTAGTGTTGAGCCATTTCTTCCATCCACCAACTCTGACACCTTGTCGTTTCCTTGAAAATCAGAATGTTTAGGTTCCATCTCATTTTGAATGCCAGCAGAATCCAAAGCAGATAAGATTCCATTGTTCATAGAATCCTTTCTTGAAACAACACCATTATGCTTTAAACTTCCAGCATGGCGATTTTTCACATGAGATGCAAACTTATGCTGTCTATTGGAAACTTGATCACTACCTCTCTTGTGAATCTGCAGAATATGAGCTTCAGGGTTCTTTGTCTTCATCTTCTTCTTCATTTTGCACATGCTCGTCAAATTTATCAAGGTTGGTTCCTTTCGGCCAATTCTGAAAGCACAGCTAGCAGCACCAAAGAGAGCTCAAAGGCCAAGCCATCAGAGAGGCAAATTCCAAGTTATTACAAGGCCAAGACATCAGAGAGGCAAATTCCAAGTTATTACAAGGCCAAGACATCAGAGAGGCAAATGCCAAGTTATGTAAAGCCTAAAACGAGCTTGCATTCTGAGTCTCAATCCCAGTCCTTGAAGCATCTCAAGAGTGATGCTTCTTCTTCCCAGAAGCCTAGTGCCAATAGAAGGCCCTCTGATGCAAAGCCCGCATCAAATTCAAAACCAAAGGCCAAGGAGTTGTCCTCTTCAAGGCCTCATAAACCACTTGTCTCTCATGGCTCTCCTCACAAAACACCATTACTTCTCCATACAACATCAACTCCATCTCCAACTAAAACCACTATCTCTTCCAAACCCATTTCTAAGACAACCTCAAAGATGCCCATGGCTGCAAAACCCAAACCAATATGGTCTAAAATGGGCACGAATGCCAAGAAGACTGCTCCTAACACCAAGAAGAAGGTAGCCTATGCTCCTGTTAACTCAGCAAATACTCCACATGTTGACAGTACTAAACAACATGAGCAGCAGCATAAGGTTGAGCCTGATCAGCCTCAGATTCAAGCTGATGATGAAAGGATAATTCCTAGGGCGCCGAGGGCAAGCCGGTTTCTGTTACTGAGGTAGAGGAAGCAAAAGGGGAGCCAAAAGAAGAGAAAACAAAGGATGAGCATGGAGAGGAGGAGAGTACGAGTCACAGGGAAAGCAATAATTGGAGACACCCAGAAAAGAAGCCTGAGTTCTAAAAGTTGGTCTTCTTGGCCTCATCATAGCCATAATATCACTTCCTTTCTTTTCTCCTTCAACTTTCTCTCTCTAGCCAAACACACAAGTCCTTGAATCGCTTAATCTAATTTACTTTGATACAGCAAAACTCCGCTCCAATCAGATCCTCCAATGCATAAAGAACACAACACGAAATTTTCTTGCCTTTTTGCTCTCTAGAAATCGGAATTGCAAAAAACGCCGAGAATCTTCAAGAAGCTAAAGTTGAAGAAGCTGATGATCTTCATAGCCATGGAAGAAAGAAAGTGAAGACTGATCAGATGGATGGAGCTGGAGATCAAGAATCTATCCAAAAACATGGCACTATTAATTCAAGCTTGCACAAAGAAGATAATAGAGAAGAACGTCTGCCTCAAGATTATCCAGTTTCTATTGTGAAGAAGAATCCTCCACCAAGAAATGATCCAAACTTGAACAAAGAATCCATTCAAGAACCTTTCAATATTGAAAGATTTCAAGAACCAAAGGTGTGATGTTGCTGTCTTCTTAGAAAAGATGAAGGAAGTATTGAAAGGGCATTGCTTCAACATTTCTGTCCCAAAGATGACAGCTTTGATTCCATGTTAACTTTATTAGACAGAAATAATGAGAAGAAAGATGAAGAATCATATGCATTATTCATGAGCAATATACTCATACAACCATAGTAACCCCCTTGGATTACACACTAATCTACCCTCACTTGAGGGAGATAAACCAACCCCACTTGGGGACTTTGAGGAGAGACCCAAGTTACCCTCTCCTTCACTATGGTGAAGTTTACATAATCTCACACTCAAACCTATATGCTAGAGCCCTTTATATAGAGTTTTAGGGTCATCTAAGATACAAGTGATTAACACTAATCACCTAATTAATTCAACCTTCTAACACTTTGTAAAATATTTTTCTCTTCCAATTCTCTTGACATCGTCTAGGTCTCTGAGGCACCTTCCTTTTGCGAAAAATGAAAAATCGCAGGCAAAAGATGTTGCTAGCGCTATAGTTCTCACATTTTCTATTTCTTCATCGAGCCAAAGCTAAAGTAATGGGTTTGGGCCGGCTAATTTGATAGTAGAGTCAGTTGATAGTTTAGCTGTGATTATTTTTTATTTTTTCTTAGATTACAGTCACGAGAGTTCTTTTAGTAGATAATTTTATAAATATTTTTAAACTTTGGGGTTGTAACTTAATTTTTTTGGAGGATTGATGCCTAATTTTTTTTTGTATAAAAAAAAGTTTAAAAGGAACAAGAAAGAAAGAAAGAAATGATTTTGAAGGAAATCGTAGCTGTTTGTAGAGTTTGCATTGGACTGGTGAGGAGCTGAGCCCCGTGTAAAGAATGGGGAATGGTTGTCTCGTGTTTTTGAAGGCGATGTCAAGAAATTTTAAGGAATAAATATGGATTTAATGAAAAAGGAATTCTGGTGGGTGGGTTATAACAAGAAGTTTGTTGTTATGTATGAACTGACGGTGGCATTCTGTTACATATTTCCTTGTGACTCCATTTTTGCGGACAAGACAGATCAATGTTGGGGCCCTAACTCTCTGTTTTGTGATGCGATCGCTAGTTATTTCAGTTGGAGGTGGAGGTGGAGGTGGAGGTGGGTGAGTGGCTACTCATCATTATGCTGTGGGGTGGCCTGTGGTCCCATTTCCATTTCTCGTTCATCCAGCTCCTGCATCTTTCATTTTTTTCAAATCTATGGGTCAAAGAAAAAATAACTCAAACAGGATAACAGTGACCAATGACGTTACAATCAGCATGCCACATGGGCCTCATGCACCCCATCCATAAATCTACGTAATTTCCGGGCCCGCAATCACCACTGAGTGGGTAAAATAAAACCCTAATCTCTTTGACCCCGGCCACGTGTGTGTGGCCCCCAGAAACTTCAATCCATTTCGAAAAATAATTAGTATTTAAAAGTATAATCAGTGAATTAATTTTAAAATTATAATTAGTATACTAAAATATTGGAGGATATAATCAACACTCATAAATAATTTTAGAAAAATAATTAATACCTTAAAATATTTAAATTAGTATAATTTTATATATTTACTAATAAAAATATTAATTTTTATTTGATACTTGTCACATAAATTTTTTATTTCAATACATAATTATTTAAAAAGTTAGATATGTAATATTATTTTAATAAATTATACTAAATAAATTATAAAATTTTTTAATCTTCACATGTAAATTTTATGTAATGTCAATTTTATATTTTATTCAGTATTTTTATTTAATTAATATGATATATATAATATTTTAAATAATAATATATCGAAATAAAAAACTCAGTAAATATAATAAATATTTATATTCTATTAATAAAAATATGAGATTATATTAATTTAAATATTTTATAATACTAATCATATTTCTAAAATTAATTTAGAATATTAGTCATAATTTTAAAATTATTTTAAATAATACTTTAAATATTTTATATTATTTTTTGTAAGATTAATTTAGGTTAGTGATGCACCTTTATTTATTTATTTATTTATTTTGTTTTTTACCTCCACTCACGTTATTCGGGGCAGTTGTTCCTGGGCAGCTGGCAAAAATGTATGTTTCTTCACAAGTCACTCTTTTAGTCATAGCGAGGCGGGGAATTTGTTCCTCCTGAAACTCCAACCTCCTTCTCCCTCGATCTCTCCGCCCCTCTCATTTGTAACGTCTTTTGTATAACCCCTGCTTTTACCCCCTCTGATCTCCCTCTCTCCTCTCCTCTCCTTTCTTCTCTTCTCTTCCGACCTTTCTTTCCTACTTCGCCACTGCTTGCTGCTCTTTCTAACCTGCCTTTCTTTGCTTCTTATCAGAAACTGAAGGTCTTCTACGATTCCTGTTTTGAATTCTTTTTTTTTTTTCCTGTTTTCTTTAGATTATGCAGCTTCAGTATTCTTACTGATTTCGTTAGAGTAACTGCATGTTTAATTTGCCTGCTTATGATGGCTTTTCTTTTATTTATTTCTTTCTTTGGAATTGCTAGCTCCTTTTCCTAGTAGCCTTATCAATATATTTGTTGCTTCGTCGTTATTTTGTTCATGCCTTTTGATTTAGTATGAAAATTAGCTCAAGTTCTGGCTTTCATTGCCCGGGTTGCCCATCTTACTATTTTTCACACCTATAATTGGGGAAGGAAGTCTTAATTTATGTTGATGTAATTTTCAATTTCAGGGATTGAGTTGGTATATTACAGAGTGGTCATCCGTCCTGGAAATGAGTGCTTACATTCTTGGTGTCCTTCTTCCTCTTTTTGTTACTATACTATTCCGGAACTCCAAGAATGGGAAAAGACGTGGTGTCCCCGCTGATGTTGGTGGTGAACCTGGGCTTGCAATTCGGAATCATCGATTTCCTTCCCCGGTCAGTTCGGCATGGGAAGGTGTAACGACTCTTGCAGAACTTTTTGAGCTCGCTTGTAAGCAGCATCGAGATAGATTTTTGCTTGGGACCCGAAAATTGATCTCGAGGGAGGTTGAAATAACTGAAGATGGAAGATCTTTTGAGAAGCTGTCATTGGGAGACTATGAATGGTTGACATATGGGAAAACATTCGAGGCTGTCTGTAACTTCGCCTCTGGTCTTACAAAGATTGGGCATGTAAAAGAAGAACGAGCCGCAATCTTTGCTGACACAAGGGAAGAATGGTTTATTGCACTACAGGTGTTTATCTTAACCACTCACCAATGTCTACCCCTCTTCCCCTTGTGTCTTCAGTTTATTCTCAATGACATACATGTTGAGTTGTCTGGAAATTGCGATCCAGTAGACGGGTCATCAGTTTAGTATATTGTTCATCTATGAAGTTAGAAGTACAATTACTTGAAAAAGGGTGTTGTCATATTTGACGCTACATGACAACGCTTCAGTTTTTTTACCATTTTTGTGTTCCGTATCTATGTCCATGCTTTCCTAGATTGTTATCTACTGTTGATATACCTTTTGCTAAGATGTAGTTAATCTTTTCTACTTTTCTTCTATCAGGGTTGCTTTAGGCGCAATATTACCGTTGTTACTATATATGCATCACTGGGAGATGAAGCTTTATGTCACTCGTTAAATGAGGTCTACTCGCTATCTCCTTTGATTTTTTGCATCTATCAATTATCAATTCTTATTTTCCTTGAAGGGTTGCATCGCCCACCTTACACTCCGTCCGCTATTCTATCAAAGATATCAAGCCTTGTATGTGTATTCAGTACTTAGGCATAGATCTTTGCCATATCGATATTAGTTCATGTGGATCACTTGGCCCTTCTGTTACATCTATTCTTTTCTAATAGTTATGAACTGAATATATTATTTTTTTTTATAATGTAAAACAAAGAAAAAAGTAATGGGGAACTTTTGTGTAACTTTACTATATATCCCCATGAGGTCCCTGATTTTAGTTCTTCTCCCTTTTTCCATCCTTTTCTTTCTTCTCCACTTGTTTGTAAATCCAATCATCACCCAACTACTTGATGTAAAATTTCTGCAATTTAAATTTCAGTTACCTGTCAATACTCTGTTTTGTGTAGTTGCCAATTTAGCTTGTAGCTTGTTCTCAATACACCTGTTTAACTTTTAGAATTCTTTCATGGTCCAAGTCTGATATGGACTATTGGACCTGATATGTGTTTACAATCATCTTAGCTCCTGTGTTTACGTGTTGAAATTAAAAATCTTTGCCAGACAGAGGTGACGACAGTAATTTGTGCGCAAAAAGAATTGAGGAAATTGGTACACATAAGTGGACAACTTGACACAGTTAAACGGGTGATATGCATG
The DNA here is from genome assembly GCA_037074615.1 of Leucaena leucocephala. NCBI lineage: Eukaryota > Viridiplantae > Streptophyta > Magnoliopsida > Fabales > Fabaceae > Leucaena > Leucaena leucocephala. The sequence goes on along the minus strand of CM073540.1, from coordinate 1,666,035 downwards.
GATGATGATATCACCTCTGACACCTCAGCTGCTGAGCATGGCTGGAGAATCACTTCCTTTGCCAATGTTGAGAGACTAGGTAGAGAAAATCCAGTTGATGCTGATTTACCTTTTTCGGCAGATGTTGCAGTTATAATGTACACAAGTGGAAGTACCGGATTGCCCAAGGTTAGGAGTAATTTTGAATTAAGTGTTTCTATCTATCTTTTATTTCCTTCCCTTTCACTATATTGGTAATCCTGAATATTAATCTAGATAAGGTCATACCCCGGTCCACTGTGTTTCCTTCGATAATAAAATTTATGTTAGAAGAAATATTTCTATTGACAATTGAAATGTACTGAGTTTCTTGTAGTATTATTATTTTATTCTTTTTTTATTTGTTATAGGGAGTGATGATGACACACGGTAATGTCTTGGCAACAGTCTCTGCTGTCATGACAATTGTTCCTGACCTTGGGAATAAGGACATTTACCTAGCATACTTACCAATGGCTCATATTCTTGAATTAGCCGCTGAGGTATGACCGACAATTATCTATACCAGTGAGCAGATTGAATAAATATCTCCCTTTTTGAGGCATTCTGTTTTCCTTTTTCAAAAGCTCCTTTTTCTCTACTGCATTTTGTAACAAAATTTACTGCTTGTTTTAGAATTTGATTGCAGCTGTTGGAAGTGCCATAGGATATGGATCTCCTTTGACTCTAACTGATACATCAAGCAAGATAAAAAGGGGAACAAAGGGGGATGCCACTGTATTGATGCCAACTTTAATGGCAGCTGTACCAGCAATTCTTGATCGTGTTCGTGATGGAGTGCTTAAGAAGGTACTGTAAATTTTGGAATTTGACTGCATGCTTGCATACAATGCAGTAGCTGTACTGTGTATGTGTTAATGGGCGTATTCCTTAAACCTTACTTTTATATCAGTCAATAACCAAGGCTAAAACTTCACAATGCAGGTAAATGCAGCAGGAGGATTATCCAAGAAATTGTTTGATTTAGCCTACTCACGCAGGTTGAATGCAATTAATGGTAGCTGGTTTGGAGCTTGGGGCTTGGAAAAAGCTCTCTGGGATGCTTTAGTGTTCAAAAAGGTCAGAGCAATCCTGGGCGGGCGTATCCGTTTTATACTGTCTGGTGGGGCTCCCCTTTCTAGTGATACCCAAAGATTCATCAATATTTGTCTTGGGTCAGTACTGTCTAACTTTGACAAATCTTCAATTTGGAATTGAAATGACTGCTTAATAACAATTCTGCTTATTTCAGTTTTTATTCTATTTAAGAATTAAGAGTTACTTGAGAATTCGACACTGATTGTTCTATCCAACTCTTGATGAAGATATTTTATCAATATAAACTGTTTAGTTTCCAAATCAATATCAATAAAAATTTTCTTTAGTGCATTTGCATACAAGGACAGATGCCTTACATGCTCATCTTGTACGGTTGAGATATTGCAGTATTACCTGAATTCAATGAGATAAGATGCATGAAAGTTCAAGTGCAACACCCCTTCCCCCGTTGTTCTCACACGTAAACAATATGCCACAATTTAGCTAGAGCTGTAATTAACAATATTAACAATTAATTCAAAATCTCCCTTGGATCTCATTTCTGTGTATAAAATTTTGTACTATATCTTTCATGCTTAATATGGCTCGTCAAAGGAAATAGAACTAGATTCAATCTTGTGCTCTTTTCTTCTTTGGCTTTAGTCTTCCTTTTATTGTTTCCTCTGTCAATCTTTCATTGGATTGCATTTCTCCAGTGCTCCGATTGGTCAAGGATATGGTCTCACAGAAACTTGTGCTGGTGGAACATTCTCTGATTTTGATGATACATCGGTTGGTCGTGTGGGACCACCTCTTCCTTGCTCATTTATCAAGGTAATTGTATATGAGAAGGGGTACTTAGCATTTGGGATTGGATGTAAATTATGCAAAGCAACCATTCAATATGGTCTTCCACATGTTGTTTCACGTCATTTTTGGGGAGAATACTGTTGGTTGACATTCATTGTCATGGCAAATTTATTCGAAATTTATCTGTTACTTTATCAGTTGATATTATCTGGTAATGATGGTTTACTTTCTGTACTGCCCTTCCCTTGGAAACATTACTCTATGTTAACATTAAATTTTCTTTATTCAGCTAATCAATTGGCCCGAAGGTGGTTATTTGACTGATGATTTACCAATGCCCCGTGGTGAAATTGTGATTGGCGGTCCAAATGTCACTCTTGGATACTTCAAAAATGAAGAAAAGACAAGAGAGTCTTACAAGGTATAATGTCAATTTCTTTTTCATTTGCTTGGGGATGAGAAAGGATGAATTATCACTTTTCTTTAGTTTTCCACCATAGCTGGAATCATTCTGCTTAGTAAAGTTTATTTCTAGTAGGGTGTATTTACTTTTGTATCTCTTATTCTTTTGTTTATGAAGGCTGATGATAGAGGAATGAGATGGTTCTACACTGGTGACATAGGGAGGTTCCATCCAGACGGTTGCCTGGAGATTATTGATCGTAAAAAGGACATAGTTAAACTCCAGCATGGTGAATATGTCTCCCTGGGAAAGGTATGGCTACTGGTCGGGGGAATGCAGTATTTTCAAGTATTTCCCTCGTGACTAATTTTTTTTTAATTGCAGGTTGAGGCAGCTCTTAGTGTCAGCCCCTATGTAGACAGTATTATGTTGTATGCTGATCCTTTTCATAGTTACTGTGTGGCACTTGTTGTGCCTTCTCAGTCTGCAGCGGAAGAATGGGCTTCAAGGCAAGGCATTGTTTATTCTGATTTCTCAGAATTGTGCAGGAAAGAAGAAACTGTTCAGGAAGTAAAAGTGTCCCTTGTAAAGGTATACATTTTTGTCGAACGCCTCTAACTACTGACAGTCATGATATTTGGGGATTGAACTTTTATCTTGTGGAAGATATATTTTCTAAGGGTCTAAGATGACAGGCAAATTTTTAGGCATACATTTGTATTTTCAGAATTGTTATGCTCTTATGGAACATAGTATATTGAATTCATGAAATAGAACGGAAGGAAGGAGGAGGGAAGAAGTCCTCTGTATTATTTTTTTAGTTCAATTGTAGTCTAGAATATAGTTGTATTATCACGATCTCATGATAATGATCCAACTGATTTACCTTTCTTCTTGTTGTTAATGATGAACATGAAACAAATTTGCAGGAAGCAAAGAAGGCTCGCTTGGAGAAATTTGAGATTCCCGGAAAAATTAAGCTGCTTTCTGACCCTTGGACTCCCGAATCTGGCCTAGTGACTGCAGCTCTCAAGATCAAAAGAGAAGCCATCAGAAGAGCCTTCGCTGAGGAACTGGAGAAGTTATATTCTTCATAAGCTGGCGAAGTTATACTCTTCATTCCAATGAACTGATCTTTTTGGTTTTACTTGTCTTTTTTTCCTCTTCGCCCCCTTCCTTTTCTTCTTCCGGCGATAGGAGCAGTGATAGAGGCTTGTCAGAGAATTTGCATGCATAGATATGGATCATGTTCCCATCTCTCAAGTTTACTTGAGTGAACTAGGCTATAACAATTTGGTACTAAAGATGTTAAACTCATTTAGTTTTAGCTCTAAAAAATTATCAAGTTTACAAGGCTTTTCTAATTTTTTTTGGAAAAATAAGTTTATGGGCCTGTTTGGATAAGTTTTTAGAAAATGGGTTATGGATAGCTTTTGAAAAAAGATTTTTAGAGAAGAGCTTATGGAAAAAAAAAGTGATTTTGAATAAATGAGTGTTTGGATAGTTATTATTAAAAAAAAATTATGATTGTTAAATTACTAAAAAGGGTATAAAATAAAATAATATTAATTATGTTCTGGGGGGACTGTTCATACTGTTCACAATACTGTTCATCAGCTTCTTCCTCCCTAGGCGACTTCTTGTTCACGTTCTTCTTTCTTCTTCTTCCACATCTCTCACCCTCCATGTCCAGCAACTCCTCCATCGAGGACCAACTCCTCCAACATCGACGGAGAATAAGCAACGACGACGAAGAGGAAGAGTAGGGAAGAATAAGGGTAAGTAAAGAAAAAAAAGGGTAAGTCGGCGACAGAGGAGAGAGAGAGAGAAAAATAAAGGTAAAATAGTAATTAAGTATTCATAAATTCTTTTACTGTTACAGAAACTAATTTTAGTAACTTATCTAAAACCTTAATTTTAAACTATAGTTTAATCTAAAAGCACTTTTGGATAAATATGACTTTGTTTTAAAAAAAATTAAATTTACGTTTTGCCTAAAAAGACTTATAAAACTAAGGTTTAGAGTCTTTCTAAACACGTTGTATGAGTATACTCATACGTTAGCAAAATTTTAAAATTAAACGAGTCTAACAATTCGCTAATTATAGTTTGTGTATTTGCCGATTATTAATGTGTTTGGCTTAACGATTTGTGTACATTTTTCTTCCTTTACTCTCTACATATATCAATTTGTTACTCATTCATTTAGTTTTAGTTGTCAAACTAATCTTGCGGTGGGAAACAAAATTTTGAAATACAGCTTGCATTTGTGGTTTTCCAAAAAAAACAAATCAAACAATAATCCACCCATGCTATACTATTAGGTAAAATAATTATGAGAATAGGGGCTTAAGTATTTAGTTAAATTTTTTAAGTATATAGTTAGAGGAGGTAAATATGCTAGGCTTATCGTTATCACCTTTTCGTTTCCTTATCCAATTATCCTTGTCTCTAAATTTAAAAAAAAAAAAAAAACAATGCTGGGAGTGTAGGGGAAGTATGTCCGTGACAAAAGTGAAAGAAACGTGAAAAGGGGAATACCCTACTCCATCCCTACTCGAAAGAACTGTGTATTGTTGTGCATGCAAGTGTGCTAATACCATTTGCACTTGTGTGCTAGTGTGAAGAGGGCACTCCCTTTTTCTACGTTTAAGCTGCCTTTTTTATTTGCCGTGCCTTTTTTTTTACAGAATCAAGTGGTGGTCGCAAATGTTGACCTTATCCACTAGACAGTAGACACACTCATTTATTAAATGTCTTCATTTTTTAATTTTCAATTTAAATTATTTCTAAACATTTTTTGTCTGATAGCCATTTTATGTTGTAATGTGTATTTCCTAAACAAAAAAGTATTAAAATTAAAAAAAAATTGAACAACTCATACTAGATTTAAATGATAAAAATTATTTTATCCAAGATATTCTCAGTTGATCTAATCTATCCCTCAAACTTGTTTTTCTTTGATTTGGACAATGATAGGCTCTCTAACTCCATTATATCATTATTCACTTCAGTATATGGTTATATAGTAATGTTTTTATATGAAGGAGTCCAAGAAAAAGGCAAGGAACTAAACGCGTGGGATTTATTACGATTGACCCCGTGCACTACGACTTTGATATACTCCTTCACACCGCTTCCTTTTGTCAACCCCATCCCTAACCTATTGACTATTGTTCTCCTTCCTCCTAACATTCATACTTCTACATTTTGTCATCCGCAGACACTGCATTTTCTCAAAGCCTGACGTATTTCCAAAAAAAATAAAAATTATTCATTATATCTATGACAATCAAAATATTCTTGGACTCTGTCTAAGCTGAATTTTATGCAACAATTTTAAACGCGCACTTGACTCGACACATGAAAAATCGAACCCAAAATGTTATCTCCTCCGACATAACCATTTTACATTTTGTTCAGAATGTCATATTTTGTGGGCCCTGCTCATGATCTTCCTTTTGGCTTCCCACCATATATATTTTTCTAGAATAAATTCCATCCTTTCTTTAGTTCATATCCCAGCATTGGGTTTCCCTTTTCCCTGCCTGACATCCTTCTTCTTCTTCCTCCTCCTCCTCCTCCTCTTCACGCTGTTCTCTTCTTCAGCAAACCATATCATGAACAAAAATGGATACAGAGATGAAAAGTCATGCTGCTGCTTCCACCCCAGACAGGTAGTTGTTGGGGTTTGTCCCTTATGCTTAAATGAGAGGCTTCTCGTATTGGCTGCCAAACAGGCCCTTAATCCCTCTACCTCCACAAGCAAGCTTCAAACTTCCGCACACAGAAAGCCACAGACTTCTTCTATTTACAAGATCTTTGCTTTTGGTTCTCTGTTCAGCCGTCCAGATTCCCGGCACTGGAAATCTCAGACCTATCAGTTCGATGATTCCTCTCCTAGTCCAGAAGGTAAAACTCCATCTTAAACTATTCTTTATTTTTATAACCAATTTTTTCCAAGAGAAAAATGTCCATCATGGAGAAGTTGGGGAGGGGTTGGTGTTTCCGAAATCGCTTCCATCATTCTTAGAGCAGAATTAACATAGCACGCATGTGCGTGTCTTTATGTGCAAGATTAGATTGTTGTGGTGATGACAATATTAAGGTCAATAAATGCGTAGCTGCTGAGACAGGATTCGTAAAACAGACAGGAAATGAAGGTTTTCCTTTCAATCATTCTTGTCTGTTTTGCGTGGCATGTGAGATTCAGATGGAACATTATGGTACTCAACTGATTGTATCGTAAGATCATGGATATTGTGGGGTATTAGGGTACAGAAATATCGAATTTAATCTTATTTATATATATTTTGTTCAGTCTAATCTTCCCGATCAATGAACGAGGTTTAAACTTCAAATAATCCCATTTTTCTTTTTCTGTTTTTGCCCATTTTTTATTTTATCAGTTGGCTTCAAATCAATATGGTTGAGATATCGGATGAATACATTGTAGATCATCTTCTATATACCTAACATGAACAGTGGTTAGGTGAAACTATACTGCTTGATTTAAAGTCTAAACCAAAAAGGCAGACCCATCCAAGACTCCTATGTTAACTTCACCTCTTTGTTTCTCTCTTCTCTGTCAAGTTTTATTTGTTTCTTTTCTCTTCTCGGTACCCACAAATGACATTCAAAAATTAGCTTTTGCAGAGTCGTTCATATCAATCAAGTTCGAAAAGAACGGGATGGCCTCTTGGGAAAAGAACAGTACAACCACCACCTCCACTAGAGAGTCTAAAAACAAGGTGCCTAGTGAGAACACAAGGAGTGTGATAGAGCATGTGAAGTCACGTGATAAGCTGAGGTGGCGAAAGAAGATTGGCCACATGTTCCATCTCATGAGATGGAAGAGACCCACAACAAAAAGCAGCGTGGAGTGTGCGAAGAATGTGAGAAAAGGTTGGATGAGGACTTCGCTAACAAGGAGAAGGACCATGGAATAAAGAAAAAGACCCACTGCCTAAAAAGCCCTTTTCTTCTCCACTATACCTCCGTTTGTGGGTACCCCCAATTAAGTGTGACTGTAAAGTTATAAAAGATACTGTTCACAATATGCTAGAGTCAACATAGCTTTCTCCCCCTCTCAAAAGTGCTCTTTAGTTTGCAAAAAAGAGAGAGAGAAAATAAGCTTTTATATGCTTTGGGTACTCTGTAATTCTTTTCTTATCTTTTTCTCCCATGGTTGTAGACAGTACAGGCTGTAAAATAGTTGTGAAATTGCTTTGGCTTCAAGGTTTATACTTCAAAATAAGATAACAAAAGCATTTTGAGTATTCCTTTGCCTATTGCTATTGGTGAGCACTACCAAATCAGCTGATATTAGGTACCCTTGATGGGAAACAACGAATGATACAACACTTGTCTTATAGTTGTCTTAGTGCGAGAATGTCTTATCCTTCCTTGGAGATTTCAAATATCACTCGAATGTAAGAGAAATCGCTAATCAATTCAAAATCATGGAGTTCCCACGTGCAAGGCACAGAGCATTCGTGGGTGTGAGATGAGTATGAGTATGAATATGAATAGAGGACCTTTAATGGCGTCGTCCCACCCACTAGGCCCATTTGGATGGCGAGAGAGAGAGAGAGAGAGAGGACCACAGTGAAAGAGAAGATTTATTCGGAGCAGTCGAAAACGACAAGACATGGCCGAATCTCCACCCAACTAATATCAACAACTGTATCAGAAGAGGGACATGCAGATTCAGCAACCGTGTCATCGTCTGCATCGTATCATATATTTACATTATTGAGAATTCTCTGGACTGGACAAGAGGGTATGTGAGATCATGAATCCAAAAATTTGATCACGTTAAATGCAAAATCGTTTCTGATTCGCTGGAGCTGTCTTTTATTGTGAGTTCCTGAAAAGTCTGCATGTGCTCCTCTGTGGAGTGCATTACACAGGAAAAAGTAGGAGTAATTGGAATAGAGAGGAGAAAGAGGGCCAAGTGAGGACCCTGCCTATGGAATCCTTGGTCAACGCAGCCTTTGATTGTCACTTTATTTTTGTTTCTCAAGCCTCACCATAAAGCTTCACTTATACTTATCCAGCACTATTTATGTCTCTGTTTACGCCAGAATCCTAATAGCTAGCTAACTTTTTATATATCATTCCAAACTAGAAAAACTAGCATGATATGGTCATTATTTCTTCTTCGTTTTCGATCTCAATTTATTACCGTCATAACACGTTTGTGTGGGGTGTTCAAAGATAAATTGTTGATATGGATGATTTGTACAGTGCAGCAATAAGATATCATATAGTTAATTAGAGTTTATATATATAGTAAATAATAAGTTTATATCTTATAAGGATCTAAATTCGATTCTTTTTAACTTATGAAAACTCTTTTACTAGACAATTTGGTAAGTTGCTCTTAGAGTTCTTAGTCGTATCTTAATATTAGTGAGGAGTCTAACCACCTTACACTTTCTTCGTATAAAAAAACCACAAGATACGATATGAGGGTTCGGATTTCCTGGTCGGCCCAAAACAAGAACTGGACTTTGGACTTTTTCCGAAAGGGAAAGTGCAAAGATAGATATTTAGTGTGAGATGCTGTGGAATAAGGCCAACCCAATGCAGATTGAAAGGCGAGTGTGTTACGGGCAAAGATTCCGTGAAGGAATGATGGTCTCTTGTATTAAACTATACATATTTCTGCCAAGGGGTTGCGTTTGATGAGAGCCGACGAGTGAGATGTAGGCAGTAGAAGACAAAACTCGCAGTTCCAACTCCCAAGTCCCGCGGCTAACTTGTTCTGTCTTCTGTGGCTCTAACTTTATGTAACTAGTGGTGATGATTTTTCCTTTGTTAACGAAGCAGAATATGATGAAGAGACAGTATATTGTTGCAGCAATATTGTGGAATATCAGAAGAAGCTCCGATGGTCATTTCGAAAGAGATGCAGATCTGATAGGCGTTAGCCTCCACAAAATGACTCACCAAGCTCTTCCCCTTGGACCGCGCCAAACTCCTTCCCAGTTCCTCGAGGCGGTCTAAACGACGCAGTTTTAGGATTCGTTTTTTCTTTTTTTCTTTTTTGGGGCCAACGGATGAAAGAAATCTCCAAAGAAAAAGCAAAATGAATGCTGGCCCAATGAAAAATGAACTTATAGTAAAGAATACTGGTAATTGTAGCCAGAGTTCTAATCCTTTTGGGGATCCTATTGGCCACGGAGAAACTGTGTTTAGCACCTATGGTTTTATTTGCAGGACAAACCGATCAAATGTCTTAATATCTAAAAGTTGACCAAATATATTTTATGAAATAATACTCCCTCAATTATTTTTTATAAAAGCGCTTTTTATTAGGTTTTGGCACTCTGTTTCATATGTATTTCCACTGAAAAAGTATGTTTCTTAGTTTATTTACTAACTAAGAGCGAGAGTGGCACAGAGGGGAGTATTTAAAACATGATATACTTACAAACGTGCCAGCTAATTTTCTCAAGTCGAGCAGAGCGAGTAAATCTCTCTTATTAAAAAAAACGGAAGGAGTAATACTAACAAATTATAATTCGCCATAAATTAATGTTCACAAGAGCATCGTCCCCTTGGAAGGATGTGGTATGGAATTATGAATGAATTGTTTTTTTTTGTTGCCCACCCGATTCACCGGAGCTTTGCCCCGACTACATCCGGATCCGACCCGCGTCGCGCACCTGGCTATGGTGGGTGAGTCTCCCAACGGGGATTTTCTGCGTACGCCAAGGCTCAAACCCGAGACTTCATTTAAGCGATACCGAGCCGCTTACCACTCAGACCAACCCGTTGTTAATGAATTGTTTTTGTTTTTTAATAATCTCTCTTCATGGAATTGCCGCTAGTTGTGTATGGATGTGTGCGTATATATGATCCTATTCATAGGCCACGCTGTTCACTCTGATTCATGCAAACTATTACGGGTGTGTTTGGAAATGTTGCAAATCATAGTTTTAAAAGGGCTTTTGACCCAAATCTCAGTTTGGGGAAATTTCAAAACAAACAGATTTATTTGTCCATAAGTGTTTTTGGACAAAACCATAGTTTTGAATAAGCTATTTAAAATAGCTTTTTCAACAGTAAAAGCACTTATGGACTATCCAATTACTATCTTATCCCTACTTTTTCTTACACCCTCTCTCTTCTCTCCTATTTTTTCTTACACTCTCTCTCCTCTCTCCTACTTTTTCTTACACCCTCTCTCCTTTCTCCTCTCTTCCCTCTCTTCCCTCTCTCCTCTCTCTTCTCTTTTCTCTAACTCCCTCCTCTCTCTTACTTTAAATCAAATCATACCCTTTTTAGTAATTTACCACCATAAAAAGTCATTCTAAAAATAACTATCCAAACATCTATTTACTCAAAACTACTTTTTTTCTATAAACTCTTCTCCAAAAGTCCTTTTCCATAAGTTGTCCATAAGCCATTTTTTTCCATAAGCCCTTTTTCAAAATCCTATCCAAACATGCCCTATACCATCGCGGGTCCCACTTCGTGCTCTCGGATCGTCACTTTCATCCTGATCCTACACACAACCTGCCCCCAACAAGGCATAACACGTGATACATCCCATAGTTACTGCATCAGAATCACACCAACTCCACACTCCCGCTGTTAAACCAAGCTGTCAAAAAACTCACTCCGCTCCTCACGCAGTTGAACATCTGAACTCATGGCCATCTCACTGTAATTTTTCATGGAATGTTCCGGATAAGATTAGAGAGGAAGGGTATGTTTGGCTCAACGGAGGGGAGGGATTTTAATAGAGGGAAAGGAAAGGAAAGGAAGGAAAAAAGAGGGATTTTATTATTACCTTGTTTGGATTAACATTAAGGGAGAGGAGGGGAGGGATTTTCATATTACCTTGTTTGGTTCAAGAAGGAAAAAGAGGGAAAATACTTTTATATAGACAAATTTACCTTATATTATTTTACATAATATTTTAATAAAATATAATATAAGAGTAATATTAGGATATTAAAAAAATTATGGGTATATAAATATTATATAATAATAATATCACACTTCCCCTCCAAATTCCCCCAATTTTGGAGGGGAAGTAAAGTTGGAGGGGGAGGGAAAATTTTAAAAAATTTTACCTCCCCTCCTAAATTTTGTAATGAGCCAAACAAGGGGAGGGAAGTAAAATCCCTCCCTCCCCCATCCCTCCCCCCCAAATACCCCGTGCCAAACAAGCCCGAAAAGGGATATACAACGTTGTTTTACAGAAATCCAATTCACTCATCTTAATTAGAAGATGAACACAAATTTATCCAAGTACAACATCCGTCACCCTCTACGCTTCCTCGTCCTCGTCTGTGACGAATTTACCAGTCCCAGGATTCAAAGCAGCCACGAAGAAGAACAAGACGTTGAACAACACCAGTGGCTCGATCTCGTTGACGGGAACCCCTGTCTCGATGTTGAGCTGGGCCAAAGCTCCTTTTCCTGTGATGATTTCTCCGATCAACGAAAAAGCGAAACCCATTTGAGCCAATCTTCCCACAAACAGCTCATTGGCTTTCGTGAATCCAAATAGAGGACCTAGCGATACCAAGACACAACAACTCCTAAGCCCTCGTGATATCATACTTCAATTGTACAACAGAAATCAGGTTCTGGATATTCATGAACTCAATTACCTCCTTCTTTGAGACCCAGAACTGATCTCACGCCCTTGCCTGGAGGAATGACGGCTCCTTCAATGCCAGTGGAAGGGTCGTCCACAAATTTACCGCGGTCACCGAGTCCTCCAATGGCTCCTAGAAGGGTGAAAAGGATGAAGAAAAGCAGAAGGGGTTCTGCTTCGTATATTGGAATTCCAGTTTCCAGATTCAACTGTGCTAAAATACCTTTCCCTGTTATTCCTTCCCCCAACAACGACGCCTGCAATCCACATAAATCGGTGATGCATGCTCTTCTGTATGAGTAATCATCTACCCTTGATACTTAAACAGACAAAATAGAGCTCAACGAGCGTGACAATAAGATCCTAAGCAGAATTTTACATGAGGGGGAAAACAACAATCGTCTAAATTATACTGAAAAGCTAACTTGGAAAGAGAAGTATCATGCGGAAGCCTCCTTACCGCAAAACCAATCATGGCAACACGACCCACAAAGAGCTCGTTTTCCTTGGTGAATCCAAATCCTCCGGAGGTGCCAAAGATGCCATCTTCGACCTTTGGCTTTGGCGCTGGCTTTGCAGCCTGTAACCAAATGAAAATCAGAATGCTCAACATGAACAATTATGCAAAAAATCTAAAAAATTTTAAAAGAAAACAAGAATACCTTGGAAGGGGCTTTGGTCTTGGATTTGAAGAGAGCAAAAGTTTGAAGTGTGGTGGATGGAGAGGAAAAAGAAACGGAGGGGGTTGGGTTGAACAGGAGATGGGAGAACTTAGGCCTTAATCTTTGCCTCTGAAGTTGGAGCGACGAGTCCCTCTTCAGGTCTACAGAATAATTACTGCCGACACTGGACATGAGCAGCAATGTTTGAGCCATTCCTTCAGTAAAACGATCGAAGATCTATTTGCCTCCCTAGAATAAATGCTTTCAATTTCAGTGTCCAAGGGAGTGATTGTTATAGAACGAACCAAAGTGAATCTCTTCTAAATTTCAGAGGGGTGGATGTGGTGTACAAGTTAATGACAGGCAACCAAAGTGACCACGTATTCCTTTTACATGTGTGGTTCCGGTGATAATGTGTTAATATCTTAGTTTCCCAAGCCATAATTTTTAAGTTATTTAATTCAAGTTATTTTCTTACTATAGAAATTATTGGTGTTTTCAAAAATTGTTCTGTTTGAGGGGATGAACGTGTAGAGGGTCAAGTGGTGGCATTGTGGGACAAAGGACACTGGTGATTGTCGATGTGAAAAATGAAAAACCTTCACTAGTTTTATTTCGAAATATATGGGAACCCGGGAGAGTGCAGCCAGATGGTTGGGGGTGTACAGTGCACGTACTACAAGCTAAGCTTATCGCATCCGAAGATGACAAATCCAGATCCGACACGTCCCTATAGCGTGCTTGGATTAGATTTTTTTTGGGGTACAAGCTTAGATTAGATTTTTTTTTATTTATAAATTTTTAGAAAATAGTTGAGCTCACCCACGATTTAAGGGTAATATAATTTTTTTTTAGACGATACTAATATTAAGCAGGACGAGGTGTCTATTACTTTTAAAAATAAATCTATGTACTCCAGAATTAAAATACTTCTCACATGCATTAGATTTTGGATGGATAGCCTACCTCAGTTTGTGCAGCACAAGTATCCAAATAGCATCATATTCTGGGCTCCTTCAGATCCATATTCAATGGGGTAGGCTCATAAGGACTCAGATGTCTTGGCCCAAAGTACCGATCACTCTGGCCATGGCAGAGCAACGAAACTAGAGCGCATAATAGACGGATTTTTTAATTTAAAAAAGGGATGTTGCTTGGAATGTATGCCGTATGCGTTGCTTTTACGGCAAAGAGATTGACTAGTAGACCCATGTTAGAGAAATAAAAGTAGTTGCTGGCAGTGGAAGAATGTGTCCCCAGTCTATTACCACGTGACAAAGCCAACTTGAAGCGAATAAAAGAGAGAACGTAGCATCGGAAAACTTCATATGGGAACGGAGGCACTGTCATCCGAATTAATTTAGAAAAGCGGGCGCATAGGAGCATGAAGAGGGGGAAGCACCTTCACCGACATTGGAGGGATTATTTTTAGATGATCATGTGACCTATATATCTCGATATGAGAGTGGAATTGTAGTTTAAGCTTTGGTGTTCAAGTGACGAGGATGAGTGGGCGAGGGATATGAGGCGTCAGGGAAGATACGTAGGGTGAGTGGTAGAATCACGGGCTCATAAGCAGCAGCAAAGACATCCTGGATCGCCAAATTGGAGTACCATTTAAAATTCATAACAAGAAATAAGAAAATAGCAAACAGTGGTAGGAAATATTCAGAGGAAGAGGCATATTGAATGGAAAAGGGCACAAGTGTTTCAGACAAATTAAGTGTATGTTTGAAACAAATTAAGTGTACGTTTGAAACTTAAATTATAGTTTTAAAAAAAATTTGACTTAAATTTTAGTTTAAAAAAAATTAAAATAAATATCTATATTTGTCTAAAAAGATTTTTAGACCAAACCATAATTTAAAATTAAAATTTTGAATTAGCTAGTGGGACTAGTTTTTATAACAGTAAAAAAGTTTATGAACTGCCTAATTATTATTTTATCCTTATTTTTTCTTATACTCTCTCTCTTCTCTCATCTTTCTTCTCCACTTTCTTTCCTTTCTCTTCTCTACCTTCTCTCCTCTCTCATCTCTCTTCTCCACCATTTCTTTTCTCTCATTTCTCTTCTCTATCCTCTCTCATCTCTTATATTTTTAATAAAATCATGCCCTTTTTAATAATTTATCAATCATAAAAACGTTAATAATTATCTAAATACTTATTTTTTAAAATTATTTTTTTCTATCATTTTTTTTAAAATTATCTATTTTTTTTTATAAATTCTTTTTTAAAAGTCTATGGTAACTAAAAGTAGAACCATGAAAAGCCAACAAAACTGGGCAGCGACAAAAGGACGAAAGCAGAGGTTGGAGGCAAATTATGAGATCAAATCCCCTTCCACGGGCGGGACAATTGCTGCTCCTCTCAACTCCTCATCAAATTTAAATTCATTTCTTCTGAAAAAAACTGAATAAAGCGTTGGTGGTCACACCCTCTTCAATTTCACAGCACCACTCCATGCACGCTCACATGGCCCCTCTTTTTACAGTCAAAATTGCACTTCATGACCCTAAATTTAAAATACTCACATTGCTCTAAAATACCAAGTTATTTTTCTTTTATATTTATAATAATTTTAAAATCCTCAAAGTTTGGTTCTTAGTTGTAATTCTTCCTTTTATATTTAAAAACGAGGGAAGAGCTAAAAACAAGAAATAGCAACCCCCATTATCAGTATCTACTCCCAGCCCCCCGCTTCTTTTATTTCTTATTAGTTGTTGATATGAATGCCACTGCCATTCTACAGATTTTTGTCGATTCATTTTTATAGTCGTCATCACTTCCGCTGCTACCTTTCTCTACCTCCGCCATTTTTCCATCTTCACGCTCAACTCTGAACCCTTCGCTATTCACCTCAGGCCCAGCGGCCCAGGTCTGGCCGTCCTCCTGTTGGTCGTAGGTAAATTGATCTTTCCGTTTGCTCTACAGTTTTCTTCCTTAAATGAGAACTAATTTTGTCGTCATGTATTTCATCTGCGGTAAGTTGGCGTATTGTGCTGTATAGATGTGATTATTACTCATTTGCTTGGGATTTTCTGCATTTGGGTATCTGATATGCTTAACTTGTTCCCTCATCTGCAATAAAAAAAATGTTTTTATAACCAGTGCTCTGTAAATTTGGTCGTGGTATGGTATTATTATAAGTTTCTTCCTCTGAGGAAATTTGTGCTGGGGATTAAGTTCATGGAGCTTCGAAAATTCTTCTCCTCCATTTAACACCTGGTATCCAGTCATCCTGAAGTCTGTGTTTTATATTCTTGCAACCTGTGTCTTTATAGTTGGTATGAGGTGGGCTAGAAACAAAGCTGGTCTAGAATGTTAAGCTGAGTCATCTTTTCTGTACAAGCGACTGAGACTGTTAAAGAGGAAGTATCTTTCTTTTTTGGATATTCTGCTCTCTCAAGTGGAGTCTAGGGCATAGTTTTTCTCTTGTTTCCTTGAGCGATGGTGGGTTTTCGATGAGCTTCTAAGCATTTTGTGTAATGTCTAAAGTTTGCAGATGAAACGCCTGCAATTTGGAATCTAATGTAGAGAACATTGAAAGCCGTGATGGAGAAAAAGAGATGGTCATGGAAGCGGAAATCTTCCGAGAAGAGCTCCGGCAGCTCTGAAGGATCAGGATCTGTGTCATCCCATTCTGAGAGATCCTCGGATGAACAGGTACGTATTCTAGTTTCATGATTCGTGAATCTCATTGGAAACCCTGATTGCATTCATGAGTGTAAATCCCAAGCTATTCTACTTGATATTAGTTTTGAATGGAGCAGCAAAATCATATGTTTTACACTTGGGAGATTAGCGTTTGATGCTGTTAGTTTCTGTTTGAAGCGGTCATTTTGCTGTATTGAACTAAAAGAAGTTTAGCATTTAATGTTTTTATATATGAAGCAGGAGGCCTTGACGGAATCTCCTAATGGAAGCAATCAATCACCTGTTGTCACCTCAACCGCCGAAGCAGTTTCTGAGGATGTTGACCGTAGTTTATCTATGGATGCACAAGCTTCTGAAGTCGCCTCAAAAGCTATACCCGCTACAGACAATGTGAGTGATGGTTCGTTAGAAGACGATGGCAGTGATTCTAAAGACAATTTCAGAAATGCAAAGGAAGATGATGTCAATGATGGTCTAAAGAAGTTGTCGGAGAAGCTATCTGCAGCGCTTGTGAATGTCAGTGCCAAAGAAGATTTGGTTAAGCAGCATGCCAAAGTTGCTGAAGAAGCCATTGCAGGTACCGCTAATGTCATTAATGATTGGTAAATCTTGTTAACTTTGCATTTCTCTTCTATTCATCCTTGGCCATGGAATGGCATTATGTGGTTCTGTCTGAAATTTCATTCATCTGCTAATTGAACAAGCAAACAAGAGTTTCCTCCCCACTAAATACAGCTAGGTGGATGCTATAGAAATTAAAGGATAAAACTACATTTAAATTTAAATTAGGTTAATAGAATATTGGAATCGGTCAGGACTTCATGTGAAATCTATCTGAAGTCTCAAGCACCAATCCTAGCATTATTATATTATAATCAACTTATATGATTCTGATTGTATTTTTTTTCCCAATTTATTCCTCTAATTTAGTTCTATGCTTTAGGCTGGGAAAAGGCTGAAAATGAAGTGGCTGTTTTGAAAAAGCAACTGGAAGCAGCGGCTTTAAAGAATTCTGCACTGGAAGATCGAGTCACCCATTTGGATGGTGCCCTTAAAGAGTGTGTTAGACAGTTAAGGCAGACAAGAGAAGAACAGGAACAAAATATACATGATGCTGTGGTAGAGAAAACTCATGACTTGGAATCAGCTAAACTTCAACTTGAGAAACTCCAGAGTAAATTAGATGCTTCTAATGCCAGATCTGTTACAGTTGATCATGATCTGTGCCAAAAGGTTGAACATTTGGAGAAAGAGAACTTGAATCTCAAGCATGATCTTGTTGCTCAACTTGAAGAACTGGAAATCAGGACAATTGAGAGGGACTTGAGCACTAAAGCAGCTGAGACAGCTAGCAAACAACACTTGGAAAGCATCAAGAAAGTGGCCAAGCTTGAGGCTGAGTGCCGGAGATTGAAAAGCATGTCTTGTAGAAAATCCTCAGTTAATGATCATAAATCCATTGCTTCAGCCTCAATTTGTGTGGAATCTCTCTCAGATAGTCAATCCGACAGTGGGGAGAGGCTTAATGCAGTGGAGAATATTGATTTCCATAAGATGAATGGTTTGGAGTTGAACAAGTCCGAGCCAAGCTGTTCTGACTCATGGGCGTCTGCGCTAATTGCTGAGCTTGATCTGTTCAAGAATGAAAAGTGTCGGAAACCCTTATCCAGTTCAGCCAAAATTGATCTTATGGACGATTTTCTTGAAATGGAACGACTGGCTTCATTGTCTGAAACTAAGAATGAGAGTTCTTGCCAGGAACCAGTTGCTGCTAATCAGTGCCTTTTTGAAGAAGGCTCCCTCAGAGCGGAGCTTGAAAATATGAATCAGCAAATGTCTGAACTAATAGGGAAGTTGGAGAAGGCAGAAGCAGAGAAAGCAGAGCTGGAGATAGCTTTGATGAAAAGTGAAGACTGTATTGAGGCATCACAGCTTCAAGTGAGGGAAGCGGAGATGAAATTGGAGGTGATGCAAAGAGAGCTAGAAGCTGTTTACAAATCAAAGGAAACGATAGAAAATCAACTCATGAGCATGGAGGAAGAGGCACAGAAAATATTTGCTAAGGTTGACTCTTTAGAAGCAGAGGTTGATAGGGAGAGGGCTACGTCAGTTGAAATTGCTGTTAAGTGTAAAGAATTAGAACAACTGGAAAGGAAGAAGCAAGAAGAGAACTTCAAGAGTGCAGTTAGCTCATACAGCGAAAAAACGATAAAGCAGGTTGGTCTTTGTTGACATCTTTTTGTTCTTTATAAATAATGTACATGCAATGGTTAGATCTAGTCTCTAGTCTCTACAACCTTTACATATTCACACACAACGTGGTACCGAAGAAATATCCTGCTTTACACAATAGGGATGATATAGTAGTGGGTAATTACAACCCATAACATTCATTTGATGCTTGTGATCTTTTTCTGTGCCAGGAGGACCTAGCATTGACTGCAGGAAAGCTTGCTGAGTGCCAGAAAACAATCGTATCTTTGGGGAATCAGTTGAAATCTCTGGCAACACTAGAAGATTTCCTCATTGACACTGCTAGCATTCCAGAGTTCTCTGCAAGCCCATCACTCGTTGCTCGAGCTGGTGGAGAGACGTGGAAGCTGCATTCTAATGATACATTTTCACCGAAAAGAGAAACCAGTTCTTCGAAAGTAGCAGCAGAAAGGAGCTCTAGCCCATCATTGAACAAAAATGAAGGCTCGCCGCCACCTTCATCTCTATCAACTTCATCAGCCAGTTTACCAAACGCCAGTTCTGAGATAAGTCGAAATGGCTTCGCTAAATTTTTCTCTCGAACAAAAAGTGGAATTCGACTAGAAATTTAGTGTGGTGGATACAAACTAAATTTGATATCATTCATGTATCATGGTGTAGAATAGACATCCAAGTTATCATTCAAAAAAGGAAAATTTAATGACACTCCATTAGTTGGGGGGAAAATATAGTTGTCTTTCATTTCATAAGCTTACTAGTATGTTGTCTCTCTCTTGAAACTAAACTGAGATTCTAATTGAGTGCCTGGACTGGTATTGACGTTCCAGTGCTCTGCAGCTGACCATACCAACTTTGAAAGCCAAACTTTTTAGGATATTTCGTGAAAAACATTTAATTTTGTCTTGAAGAATTAGTTATATATCCTATTTTTACTGGCCATATTAATAAGGAGCTCTACTTCGTCCTCATTGGCCGTGGAAAACGAAACATAACGTTGTGGGTTTTTTTTTTTTTTTGGTTGCCCATCCGGTTTACCGGAGATTTGTCCTGACTACATTTGGATCTGACCCGCGTCGCGCACCTGGCTATGGTGGGTGAGTCTCCTAACGGGGATTTTTTGCATACGCCAAGGCTTAAACTTAGACCTCGTTTAAGCCATACCGAGCTGTTTACCAATTGGACCAAACCGGGGTTTTTTTTTATTCTACCCTTCCTTTCTGCTAGGGCCGTCAAGATGAGTGACTCAGGATGCGGACCGCTCCTGACTAGCACATTGGGTCCATTGCGGCTGGGCTGTGGGTAACGTATAAGTATCCTCCACCTGGCCAAATCTAGTACGTACATACAGATGTGGATTATTTTTTTCCTAATTTTTTGAATATTGATTGATTTTATGAAATTGTTTTTCTTATATTTTATGCAATAAGTTAACTTATGATTATCACTGAAACTTCTTAATACTTTATTCATTCTTTTAATTTGTTTAAAATTTTAAATTAATTTTTATTTTAATTTTACTAAAAATAATATTTGATTATGAAATATTCATAACTTTATTGTTTATCATGAAATTATTTTTCAAATGAACATATTTGGAATGATTATGAAATATTGTTTATTAATGGAAAACTACTTTTTATTTTCTTCCTTTTTTTTCAACTTTCGTTTTAACATAGGGCTAAAACCTGGCCCAACCTTTCCACACACGTACTGGGTACAGGCCACAAAAAAAAAAACACACGTACTTGTGCTGGAAAATAAATTATTAATTAAAGTACGTAAAGTTTATTCGCAGAGTCAAGCAACGGTTCCATGGTGTAGTGGTTAGCACTCTGGACTTTGAATCCAGCGACCTGGGTTCGACTCCCGGTGGGACCTGTTCATTTTTACAAAGGCAAGATAGTATGACACCGCATTGCCCCAAATTTCGGCAATTAATGATATCTTCAATTCATTAACAATCCAAAAGGACAAGGAAAATTTTAGAACTGGTTTTGAAATAATCGGAAGGCTGAAGAAATCCCTCTTGACAAATACGGCCTTAGTTGCTATGATTTTTTTATCCAGCTTCACTCATTCACGACGATCAGTCTGCTGCGACTTTCTCTCTCTCTTGAAAGCATTG
The DNA here is from genome assembly GCA_037074615.1 of Leucaena leucocephala. Classification (NCBI taxonomy): domain Eukaryota; kingdom Viridiplantae; phylum Streptophyta; class Magnoliopsida; order Fabales; family Fabaceae; genus Leucaena; species Leucaena leucocephala. The sequence goes on along the minus strand of CM073540.1, from coordinate 1,645,489 downwards.
AAAAGATCAATACCAAGACCAATATTCAGCAAATTCATGCCAGCCATGCCAAATAGAGCCAATGGTAGCTCCACGCCCCTTCCAAATTGGTGAGCATCTTTTATGAGCTTGGCTGTGATCAGAATGTGAGATGCAAGCCTTGCCACAAAGAAGGTTCCCCAATTAAGAAACCATTCCACCTTAACAATTTTGCTTTTCACATCCCGAAAACCAGCCATCCGTCTCACTTTCCTCACATGCAGAAAGATTGAATGCAGCTGCGCGACCAAAAAGTCCTCCATAGTTTAAACATATAGTTTTGACATGGAAATAAAATAAACACCATGGCTTAAAACACGACAAATAGTTTTTTACTTGGGACAAAAACTTAGAGCAGAACTTTGAAATAACTGAGACATACCTCGCAGATAAGGGTGAGAATAAGGTAGTTGATGGTGACATTTCGATATAGGGCAAGGGTAAAGCAAAGGAGGAGAACCAGATGATGAACCAAGATGGAAGGGATCCAACCACTATATAAGTGGTAACGGAGCATATCCCACTGATCATATGCAAAGTAACCACACGACAAACACAATGCTTCATAAGCCCATGGCCATGTCCCTTCAACCAATTGTGAGTGCTCAAACATGCCATTTGATCCATTCTTTAACCACTGTCTAAACAATATAAACATCACTGCACAAGACGGCAAACAGCAAAGTCCCCATGAAAAAAAAAATACATAGAGAATGAAGCATTGGTGGAAATAGAATATGCTGGCAATTAAAACTTATGCAGCTGCCCCCAACAAAACGGAATGAATCAAAATTTTGGCAAAAACTCTTTAACATTGTTTTTTCTTCGACAAATTCACAAGCAAAGACGCTTATAAAATACTATGATCCCTTGTCACATTTGTTACTGTTTCCAGTTAATTAATACTGAGACGTTCTTGGTAGCACTACCTACGCCATCGCATAAAATCTAGGGCACGACATTGTCTGAATAATTCAGTGGTTTAAATACATAATCTCATAAAATTATTTAGTAGTCTAACACTTACTTGATAAATTGCAAATATTTATTGAATTAATTTACAAAATTAATGCAACGTAAGCCCCCGAAGTGAGAAAATTTTCGGAAATGAACGAAAAAAGGGAACCTGAAGCTGAAGTGGCGGTGGAATGGAGAAGAGAGACGGAAGTGTTTACGAAAAGAGGGTCTCGAGAGAACATGACTCGTATGACCCAATTAGCTGCTTGGTAGAAGAGACAACCGGCGATGATAAAGAGAAGCTCCATGCGATTGTTGAATAGTATATAATACCAAACAGAGCCTAACCAAAGAAGCAGAGTTGCATAGAAGAAAGCCCCAACATTACTGCGATCTCGGCTAGTGCTACTGCTATCCATAACTATGTTTGGGTCGCTCTTTGTTGTGGAGAACCAGCAACTGTAAAAACGCGCATCGGATAAGCTTGGTGCTTATTCTGAAATTGGCGCTTCCAAAGGTAAACACGAAGCCATGAAGTTCATATTTGACGTTTTGACTTTCTGGTGGAAATTGATTCTTTTGCTTACAAGTCGCAACTGAGCCCGAAGTTGCCATGGTTTATTTCGAGGAGATTTTTTTATTTGTTTACCACCGTTTGTTTCGGTGAGAATACAGAAGAAACTACCGGAAGAATGCGGACATCCACCTCTCGGATTAATTAATTCATTGTTAATTGTGTTAAGTTTGACTGCGCAATTTATTCGATATATTTATTTAACCTTTCATTAATAAAAGTTAAATTTCATTTTGTTTTATGGTATTTAAAATTAGTAAATATATAACAACTTAATTAAAAAATAATTATAAGTGATTATCTAAATCAATTTATATTCATATAATAAGATTTATAATTTTTATAATAATTTTAATAATTTTATATAAAATATTTATTATTTTATATATAATAATTTGAGTATAAAATAATTATATTAGTGAATTACTACTCGTGTAATAAGATTTATAATAATTATGATCATTTTATATAAAATATTTATTGTGTAAGTAATTACTTAAATAAATTATTATTTATATAATATAATTTATAATTTTAATAATAATTTTAAATATATTAAATAATATATTTATTATTTTATTGAATAATTTAATTATATGTGATTACTTATATCAATCTTTTAATAAAATTTATAATTTTTTATAAATTTTATAATAATTTTAATTATATTAAATAAGAAATTTATTAATTTATTTAATAATTTAGTTGTATATAATTATTAGAGTGAATTAATATTTATATAATGAAATATATAATATTTATAAATAAATAAAATTAATAATTTTCAATCATAATTTTTATTAGTAATACTATTTTCAATAACATTGATCACTGAATTTATTAAAAATTATACCGCCTATAGTAACAATTACATTACAAATGGTAAAATTGTGTTCGCCCTTGTTGTCAACAAAAATGTGCACAAACCAGCCTCCTCCGCATTTCTCTGAGTCGTTCTATGTTCAGAACCAAAGCTCCAATCCTGCCCTTCTCATACCTGAAAGAACCACCCAGTCTAAAAGAAGGAGGAGAGCGAAAGCTGTCGCTGCTGGTAGAAGAGCGCTCCAAGACGGAAGTGGTTGAGAGTAATCTGGTAAGCTTGGCTTCAAATAGCAGTCTTGGAGGTAAATCCAAGGACTTTGGAGGAAGATCACAAGTGGGGTTGTTGTTGTTGAAGGGGACAAGAGCGGTACAAGGCCTGGGCTTTCCTGGCTCTTCTTCCCATCGAAATGGGACTGCGATGGCAGCGGGAAGGAAGAAGCTTGGAGAGAGCGGTGCCGATGGGAGGGAGATTGGGTTAAGAAAGGGAAGGAATAAGGGTTTTAATGGCAACGGAGAATAAAAGGGTTCGTAAGAAAGAAGAAAGCAAGACAATTTTATCTTTTCCTCAATATTTTTAAAAGGTAAATTGGTACTCATGATCAATTTTTTTATAAATTTATATATCCTATTTAAAATTTTAAAATTTATAAGATATTTTTTTTTCAATAAAACATTGCTACTTAAATAAAATTATACATATTCATCTTTTGTTCAATACATGTGTCAATTGCCAATAGGAGGAGAATCCGAATTTATTCCTCAAGTATCATGAAGCACTTACTTCCCTCCTTAGGAAGATCTATTTATTTAGGATTAAAGTGTAATTTTACTGTATAAATTTTCAGTTATCGTTTAAAATGTTAAATTTGATGGTTAAAGTTGACTGAAAAAATCACATGGCACTCCATAGGCCACCTCACTCCTACCTCATTGCCATCTCATCACTTTATATGACCAAAATACCCTCAGCCTACCTTCCAGATCTCATCATCTCCATCCTCTCACCCTTAGGCATTGTTTGGTTCAATGAAGGGGAGGGTAGGTTAGGTTAATTTAAGGGAGGGTAGGTAAGGGTAGGGGAGGTTATAAGTATGAAGGTAGGGGAGGAGAGATGATATTTCTTATTTGGTTCAGGAAGGGAGGAGAGGGTAGGTAATGAAAAATTGACAAATATACCCTCAAGCCTTTATTTAAGGTTTTTTTGTTTTTTATTTATAATATTTATATCAAAATTATTATTTTTTTATTTATATATTTAAAAAAACTTTTTACCTATTTATATATATGATTATATAATTATTATAAATAAAAACAAAACTAAAATGATTACATATACTGATTGCTAGTACTTCTTAAAATGTCTGGCAATAAAGGCAACCGTTTGGGCTAAGGTATAAGGAATAATGAAGCCTAAAACTCCCATGGCCAAGGTCCTTTTACCTGATCTAGAAATGATGGTTGGATCAATCTTTACCCCAACTAGGAAGACGAATATCATTAAACCAAAAAACGCGAAGGTATCAAGCACACATTTTCCTTTGGGTGGAAAAACTCTCTTGGCAAATTCCGAGTTGCGCCCAAGAATTGAAGGTCCTAAAGTCAAACCGCCCTAGTGAATAGAGATCATTGAAGAAATTAGACACAAATCACTGGCATCAACTGTAAACCATGAAAAATAATTGTGTAAATTGCAACTAGCAGGGTTTCATGTTTCAAACTCAAGAAAAATTATCAGATAACAAAATACTACTGGGCAAAATATAAGACTTTGGTGGCTGTTAGTCTTATATATAACTTTGTTAACAACTGACAAGTGCATTGGGCCATTGGTCAGTGATTAAGCGACTAAAAGAATAAGTGAGAATACTGATACGACCTATCATAGTGGTTACTATAATGGGGTTCCAGTTACCAGACATAACAGTCAATGGAAGACCAATGATTAATTCCAACAGTGATTTTAACATCAGAATGGAAATTAATAATAAACAGGCTGCGAGCTTACAAGAATTTGAGAAATAATATGGGGTTGACCCAAGGGCTTGAGGAGAAAGAGAAAGAAACCAGTGAAGATGGACATGAGTGAAAGCTGGAGCAAAATGAGAGGAACAGAGAAGTTAAGTGGATCGTCTCCCAAAATGAAACCCTTGGAGTTGAGAAGATTGAAGGCATGGCAAATGAATGAATCTTCAAGCTTGATGTGGGCCTGCGTTGCCGCTTTAATTGCATTCTAAACAAACTTTTGTCGTCCTCCCCCCATGGAAGGAATCGCGTGAGACTCATTAAGAAGCATTTGGATGAGGAGAAGATCGAGAAGCAGAGGAATAGAGGAGGAAATGTTAGAGAACCCATTTGGGGGAGAATACAGAAATCACGGGTGGATGAGAGGGAGAGAGAAACAGAGCAACAAGTAATGGCTCCATTACGATATGATTCCATGAAAATCGAAGGTGCTTGCGCCGGCCATTGGTGCTTGCGCCGGCCGAGTTGACTGCTACATGCGGTCGCTGCCAGAAAACACGAAATCGAAGGTGTCGCCAGTGAAGGGTTGCCGGGTCCTGTCCAGGAATGATAAAAGGAGGCGACGGTTTCTTGAAGATTCCGACGGAATCAACGAGACCAACTTCTTTCAGAGCCCAGACATCCTCGTTGGTGGGGGCGTTGACGCAGATTGTTCAAGAATTGGTAGGAGATACTCCTCAACGATCAATTCCAAGAATACGGTGTTGCAGTATTGAACGGTTCAGCAGGGTTTGTACAAGCCGAGGGCAATCATGGAAAATAAAAGAATTAGCAGGGGTATTTTGGTCAGGATAACACACAATATTTCTCACCCCTCCAAAAAACCCCAAATTTGGAGGGGAGAGAGAGAGGGGTAGGGGAGCAGAAAATGACAAAAAAATTCCCCTCCCCTCCCCTCCATTTTTTCCAACCAAACACACTTATATCTCCCCTACCCTCCCCTCCCCTCCAAAACCCCCCAACCAAACAATGCCTTAACTTCCACTCCGTTTTAGCGCCGACATGGAAAATGGAGAGATCGTCGATTGCAAAACGTATGAGAAAAACAAAGAGAACATTCTGATTTCCTACGTGGTTCAACCATCTGATAACATATCATCAATTGCCACCATGTTCGGATCAAAATCGCAGCCAATTATTGATGCTAACCGTAAAAATTTCTGAGAATTTGAACTTCCGGCCACCAGCTTTGTCCATTGATGCATCACCTGTAACTTCCAGCGACAAAACAAGAAATGTGAGAGGATTGGCAATTGGATTAGGGATTGTGGGGTTACTGTTGATTCTGGCTTTGGGGCTGTGGGTTTTTAGAGTGGCTATGTCTAAGGATAGATTGGCGTTGGTGGTCGGAGATGAAGAGAATAAGTAGAGCTTTATGAAGGAGACGGAGGGATGGAAGGAAGTGGAGGCGAAATTGATGGTGAATGTCTAGGATTGTTTGGATAAGTATAGGGTTTTTGGGTATGGAGAATTGAGAGAAGCACAAATGGGTTTTGATTAGAGTTGATTGATTCTTGGGTCTGTGTACAGAGGGATCTATGCGTTCAAGAAGATGGAGTGGAATGTTTACAAGACCAAACACTATAATGTTCCCTCGATTACAAAAGTATTTATGAAGTTTTATAAATAGTACAAAAATAGCATAGCCATTAAGTTAATTAATATTAATAATTAATAAATATATCAGTTACAAAGATAATATAAAAATATACAAAAAAGTTTTAAAATTATAAAAACAAAAGTCATGAATGTTAAAATCAACTAATGTTAACAGTTTAACAAATATTCTCATACGTTTTATACAATATTTTTATTTATAACGACTACATTCATAATTATAAGATATTCTACATGACATAATAAATACGCATCCTTAATGTTAAAACTACTCTTCCACCGAGCACTTCATTGATTTTTGTTATGGCCTTCAAGTCATCCTCCTATTCATCTTTTATTGACTGCAAAAAACCTAAAGAAAAAGATAGTAGATGAGGTAGCTATAGAAGGTAGGGCAGAGCAACGGGCGGAGTGGGCTAGCCCGATAGTCAGCCTGTAACCCGCCCGTTAGATCTTAACTGGGCACGGGCTCGCCCATGCCCGTGTACCAGCCCGTTTAAACTCGTAATAAATGGGATGGGCTGAACCCGTTTGGGCTCAAACGGGTATGGGTAACCCGTTTGTCAAGTATAATTTTTTTTTATTTAAGCTACTTTAAAATTTTAATAACAATCAGAATAAAATAACATTACACATATGATATGAATGTTCATCTTAAAATCTTAAAAAAATACCATAATCATAAATATAAATTTATAATCACACAGTATACGATGCACATAAATAATGACAATGACAATGCCTTGCTCCCATTCATTCGATAACAAGTGCTGAGTGTCAGGTATAATCCTGTGCAAAAACTCAACATAATCAGCTGAAAGAAACTGGGCAAGCTCAATAGGATAAACCTTACGCGGACGCTGCATCACGCAAAATAAATTAACCAGACGCTGCATCACGCAAAATAAATTAACCAAAATAAAATTACTGGTATGACGGCGAGCTAAATTGTTAAAGCACAAACATGAGGAAAGAAAAAAAGCCGACTAATATGACACATAAATTTCCATCTTGCGAAGTTCGTATGAGAGGACAAGATGATGAGTGATGCAAAGACGGTGAGGCTTCATTGGATGGTTTGGCCCAAAGTAAATGCTGCCCACATCAAAACACATACAGGATCATGGTATAGTAAGTATAGGCAACAATGAGTATATAACTCATCGCAGAACTTCAGCGCTAAAATCAAATAATAATATTTTTAAAAAAATATATATGCATGTATATATACGGGCTGGCATAGGCAGCCCGATAGTGTGCCCGTGTCTCGCCCGCATAATATATATAGCCCGCCCGTTACGGGCTTAATTTGGGCAGGCTTAAACTGGGCAAATTGAATCCGGGCCTGGGCGGGTTTACCAGGCGACAGACACTCTGCTAAGGCCTAATGGAAGGAGTAACTCTAGCATTGAGGAAGTGTGGTTATTCTATTGTGTAGAATACTTCACAACAGCGAACGGAGTCGCTAAGAGCAAAAACACATTATGTAACATGTACGAGAAATATTTGTTAAACGACTAACGTTAGTTAATTTAATAACAATAATATTTTTGCATAATTTTATAAGTTTTATGTGTATTTTTGTATCATTTGATTGGTTAAAATATTTACTAACTATTAATATTGGTTGACTTAATAGCTATAATATTTTTGTTCCATTTGAAAAATTTCATATGTACATTTACACATGGAAAAATATTATGTTTGATGTGCAAGGGATAATATTTTATAGATAAATTTACATTTTAATCTTATATTATATATCAATTTATAAATTAAAAAAATAATTTAAAAAATAATAAATATAAAAAATAAAATAAAAAGAAAATCATATATTATGTACCAAAAACCACTTCTAAACCAAGTCATGGGACTGGAGCAGAATTTCAGAACCTAACAAATCCGAAAAAATAGCACTGTTCGATTTGTTTGTATATTTGTCGTAGCATACTGTTATACGATACAAGTGGATAGATGACTACAATGGCTTCCATGATACGCACAAAAATCTACTCAACAAGCGGTGCTCTGACCATGTAATCCTAATAGTAACTAATAATTGCCAGGCTGATCTGCCTTTCCATTTACTATTTGTTCTTCTTTGAAAAAAGAGATATCCCCCAATGAACCCAAAGCCAAAACGAGATTGTCCGAAGCTCTCCCCAAGCACAAAGTTCCACAAAATGACAAACGACCCAGCCCGCCGAGGATAGAGAAGATATCTTCTCCAACCCGAGCTGGCAAGATGCAGGGCCCCCGCTGCTACTAATGCCTGTCAGGACCATGAAGAACATGTGGAAGACGGAGCTGACACGTATGCAGGCCACGAGTCCACGTGGCGCCCCTAGAAGGCCAGCCGAGATCGCGCGATACACCGGCCTCTTATCAACAAAATCTCTTAAGATCAACTCTTTCATTAATCTTTCTCCTTGCTTCCTCTCTCCCTCCCTCTCTACTGTCAGCTTCTCACCGCCATGAACGCCGTCTCGACTGCGGTAGCCCTCTCTCTGCCCATTTCTTTTGGTAGATCCTCCAAGCTTGATCCTAAAAAGGTGCGCGTTTCATCTCTTTGTTCGCTACCATGGTCTGCTGGGCTGCTGTTGATAGAGAACCAAGTTAAAATAACATTAAGCTGGATTTCGGTTGTATTTTAAGGCTTGCGGATTCACACGGCTATTCATTTTACTGCTGAAGTTATTGGTTTCCGCTAAATCCTGAGGGAAACTTGTTTTATCGTAATATAATTTACACGAGTTCAAACCGGTTTCTTCTCTGTTTCACGATGCTAAATTTTTTCAAGATAAATTTCTGGTATACACGATTGATATCTGAGATTATACGTGGCTGACAATATCATGCTCAGCATGGTACTGTTTGATTTGCTGTGGGTTCCAGTACCTAATTCATCTGGGATTGTTTACAATTATAGATATGATCAGTTGGCAGTACAGCTAGGAAGCCCATAATTTCCTATTTTGTAGGCTACATTTTCTTTTTCTTCCAGACCTCACCAAATATAGAGTTCTTAGAGATTACGTTTTGGATGGCGTGATGAGTTTCAGGGTTTGAAAGGAAGATTTAGAGTGTTCGCTGTATTTGAGGAGGATCTATGTAAGAAGAATGCATGGGGTGCGCTCTTTGATGTAGAGGATCCGAGATCGAAAGTCCCTCAGTATAAAGGAAAGTTTTTGGATATATATCAAGCCCTAGAAGTGGCTAGATATGATATTCAGTACTGTGATTGGCGGGCTCGTCAAGATGTGCTTACCATTATGCTCCTCCATGAAAAGGTATTGACTGATTTTGATTGGTATGATTTATTTTTTAAGCAATGTTTCATATTTTAACAGACACTGGTATCTTTTGATTGAGTTTCAATTACTTTGAAGTTGAGTCTTTATGAACTTGGCCGTTGGATGTCAGAATAATATATTTATTGTTTAAACATACTTATTCCATTTAATGTGATTGATTTTTTTATGTAAAAATGGGGTTTAGGTGGTTGACGTCCTTAATCCTCTAGCTCGTGATTATAAGTCAATCGGCACCATGAAAAAAGAGTTAGCAGATTTGCAGGAAGAACTAGCACAAGCACATAAACAGGTATAGATCATTAGCATCTGTAGACTAATTAGCACAACTTGAAACTGAGATGTCTATCATTCAACTTACCAGTTGTGAAATTGCTTATGAATTTTTAAGCCGTGACCATATTTATGTAACTTATTGAACAAAACAGGTTCATATATCTGAAGCAAGGGTTTCCACTGCTTTAGATAAACTAGCTCACATGGAAGCATTGGTGAATGATAGGCTGTTGCAAGGCAAATGTACGACTGAAGTTGACCAAACATCCTTATCTCCCAGTACTTCTGTGCAATCTGTCGATGTTAACAAAGGAAAACTGCCTCGGAGAAGCTTGAATGTATCAGGTCCAGTTCAATCCTACCACCCCCAATTGAAGAATTTCTGGTACCCTGTTGCTTTCTCCAATGACCTGAAAGATGATACTATGGTAAGTCATTGGACTTTTACCATCAATGCTTTTTATATAATTTACTTATAGTATTTATCTTCTTCCATCAATTCAGATTTTGCTGGAAACTATAATTATAGGATAGTGGGACATTGTCTTTGAGGAAATAACATCATAAAAAGGATAAATGTTTGGCATAGCTTGTTGCTGAACTTAAGATCTCTACCTTAACCTTATTCCATATAAAGTTCTTGGGTGGATTTTTTGTGAGACATTTATAATGCCCTCTTGTTTTTTTTTGTTGGAAAATTTGACTGATTGCAACAGAGATATTTCACCACTTATTTTTATTTACCCTTTTAACATTTTCTTCTAACTTCTTCCCATTTTTTTTCTTACACTAGTGACTTGATATCTGAATATGAATGTGAATTCTCGTGATTCATGAATGTATTACTACTTTTCTGTTTCAGATTCCAATTGAATGTTTTGAGGAACCATGGGTTATCTTTAGAGGGAAAGATGGGAAACCTGGATGCGTCCAGAATACCTGTGCACACAGAGCATGTCCCCTACACCTTGGTTCTGTGAGTGAGGGTCGTATCCAATGCCCCTATCATGGTATGCAACGACTGAACAAATTATAGACACAATTTTCTCTTTCTTCAGTGCACGTCTATTGTAGCTTAATTACATCCTATCAGTATTTCTCATATATCTACTTATTCAAGTATATTTAAAAAGTAGATTATTGATAGAGCACAATGTCTTACGATCCCATCTAGTAGGATAAGGTTGCTTCTTGTTGTTGTTGTTGTTGTTATGTCCACTTATTAAGTATTAATATATAACATCACCAGACTAGCACATGCATAGAAACTCTAAAGTTATCATATGGGTGAATATCAGGCTGGGAGTATTCGACTGATGGGAAATGTGAGAAAATGCCATCCACTCGACACTTAAATGTAAAGATCAAATCATTGCCATGTTTTGAGCAAGAGGGGATGATCTGGATTTGGCCTGGCAGTGACCCTCCAACATCCACACTTCCATCATTACAACCTCCATCAGGGTTTGAAATACATGCTGAGGTACCTTGTTAATATAATCGTTGTCCTTTATACACTGTTATGCAAATCATGGTACCTTGTTAATAGATGATGCCTCTTTATATGTGACAGATTGTCATGGAACTTCCTATAGAACATGGGTTACTTTTGGACAACCTTTTGGACCTTGCACATGCTCCTTTTACTCACACTTCAACTTTTGCTAAGGGATGGAGTGTTCCCAGGTTTGTTTCGGTTCATATTGTTAAATCTAAAAATAATCTGTCATTTAAAAATGGTAAGAAGGTGCAGAATCCAAGTGATGAAGTGACCCAAGTACCTTTCAGGGAAGTGACAGTTGAATTCATTATGAATAGATTGTAAAGCTTTTGCCCTATTTTATACAAATATTATAGTTTCCAGTAAACAAAAGGGTTACATCATCCAGCAACTGAGCACGTTAATTATTTTTTATTCTTCACATGGCCAGTTTATTAAGCAATTACTACTGTGCTTTGGACTGTTATGTTAGAATGCAATTGATTCTCTTATTTTTAATCCCTAATCCAAAATTAATCAGTATCCCATATTGGCTTAATCATCTTGTATTATGAATGATTAAAAGTATAAGTAGAAGCTTTATCTTATGAAATGAATTCGAAGTAACTCTGCCCCCTTTTGTGTAATTGGACTTGCAGCTTGGTAAAATTTCTTACACCTGCTTCTGGCTTAAAAGGGTACTGGGACCCTTATCCAATTGATATGGAATTTCAACCGCCTTGCATGGTTCTATCAACCATTGGAATTTCGAAACCTGGGAAACTGAAGGGACAGAGCACTAAGCAGTGCGCCACACACCTGCACCAACTTCATGTCTGCTTACCATCGTCAAAGCAAAAAACAAGATTACTATACAGAATGTCCCTGGATTTTGCTCCACTGCTTAAGCACGTACCTTTAATGCAATATCTATGGAGACATTTTGCACAACAGGTAGAGTGTTTGTTTAATGCATAATTACTCATGTTTGAACTAGGGAGCACGTGCCTTTGATGTGAATTTCTGCTATTATGTAGCATACTGGTCTGTTTCATTTAACATGAAGAGTTTCTTCACTTCCATATTCAACTTTACTCATTGGTGGGGTGATGTTGCCATATTAAAGGTTTTAAATGAGGATCTACGCCTAGTAGAAGGGCAGCAGGAACGGATGAACAAAGGTGCTAACGTCTGGAACTTCCCGGTAGCATATGACAAGCTCGGGGTAAGGTACAGGCTATGGAGAGATTCCTTGGAACGAGGAGCTAAGCAACCACCCTTCAGGACATAGAATTTATTCATGACAACTGCACAGTTAGAGTTAATGATGCTTTTTGGGGACAAGAACCTAGATTTATACTTTGCGCCTCTCAGACTTTCCTGCAATTAAACGTGCCAGCTGGCAGTTAACGTTGCGTGGTTCCTTAAGACACCTTAAAGTTAAAGGCCATGGGAGAGCTATTGAAATTATCGGAATCTTCTTTGTCAATCAACAGAAGCTGTACACTTTTATTATTTTTGTGTGCAGTGTCAAATCCATTGTTTTTCTGCATATTTTTTTTTTTCATTTTGATATCTCCACCATCTCAACTGGTGGCTTAACCCCATCTTGTATCACATGCAGCTCTTGTATGATGAAACATGGTATTCAATAATATTCCGAAGTTTATTGTTCATTTAGATTATTCCTTTCATACAGAAAATGATGCATCGACCGCTGAAATTTCCAATTATCAATTGAATATGTCACTTCTAAATTGATTTACTCAATAATTGGTGATATGAAGAGGGACATTTAAAATCTACCTCAGGATTAGATAGTAGGGTAAAAAGCTACAAGCTGTTCCCGCGCATTTCTGTGGAGCAAGTTTTCTACGATGATTGTCATTAAATAACAGTAATCTAGAATCTTGTCCGTTTCGAACCTAGTTTGGGCTCACAGTAAATTAGCTTCACAACTTTATTCCTGTTTTTTTGGGTAGAAATGTATTACAGTAGCTCTTTTGGTAGAAAATACCCCTAACCAATAGTTTAGAGACTAATTATTTTGAGACATAGAGATTACTGAAATGGATTTTATCTCTCATAACAAAAAATTTTTCTATACTCATAGCCTGATTAGAACTCATAATATTATATTTAAAAGACTTAACTATCAATTAATTGTGCCAAAATTTATTGGTATTACATTAACTTTTATTTGTGCCAAATGATGATGAATCCGGACTTGAAATCCTTCTTGAAAAAGGGCCCATTTAAATTAGCCCATTCATACAAACAATGGTTTTCGGACCAAACCCATGCAACTAAGCCTAGAAGGAGACAATGCTAAATTATTTTGTTATGATATTCCAGAAGGGTATCGCAAGGATACTATTGTAAATCCGTGTCTGCGACTCCGATCAATGGCCTTGATCAAAACGGACAGATCCATTATTGGACATTGAATCATTTACTCTGATCCGATCTCTTCCATCTTCATCTTCCATTCCATAGAGAAGAGGAGAAGAAAGAGAAGTCTGTGTGAGATGGCAGGTTTCAGCGGTGACGAAACTGCTCCTTTCTTCGGCTTCCTCGGAGCCGCTGCTGCCCTAGTTTTCTCCTGTAACTCCCCTGTTTCTTCCATGTCTTGTTCATTTTCTTTTCGTCTTCCTCTTTTTTAACCGATAAGTCTGATAAGAATTCAATTAAGGGATTCATATCGAATGTGTTTTTTTTCCCCTGTATTTTCTTGCTAGTTTGATAAAAAGTGTCATCGCGACAATTCTGTTTGTTAATCTCAGGTATGGGAGCTGCTTATGGAACTGCAAAGAGTGGAGTAGGCGTGGCATCCATGGGAGTTATGCGGCCTGAGCTGGTGATGAAATCCATTGTTCCAGTAGTTATGGCTGGAGTGCTGGGTATTTATGGACTCATTATAGCTGTTATTATTAGTACTGGAATAAACCCCAAAGCTAAATCATACTATCTCTTTGATGGTTATGCCCACTTGTCATCTGGCCTTGCTTGTGGCCTTGCTGGACTCTCTGCTGGAATGGCAATTGGAATTGTTGGTGATGCTGGAGTTCGGTATGATTTATTTATCTTTTCATGCTTTTCTATATATTTTACGCTCGATCCTTGATTTTACATTTACTCCTAGGGTAGACTAAGGACAGTGCCTGGGTATAAAGCGGGGTTAAGCAATAGTAAAAATTAAATGCATATTAATTACTCGAGTCAAGTAGAGCTTGTGCGCTGTGTGAAATTGAACATTAAGTTAGCTGTGTATGAATGGGTCATCTTTGAATGTTCTTATATGGGAAAAGTCGTTTCCTTACATGCCTACTTTGGCATTCCTTGTAGTGATGGATGGGATCAATTGTGCATCCAAATTGTGTGGGAATGGAGATTACTGATGATGATTTGGCAAGCATATTTAACCCTCAAAAAAAAAATTTCTCGAAGACTCTCACTCTGTTCAAACATCCACTTAATTATTGCTATGTTTTTCCTAGTTCTGTTGTATATTTTCATATTAACGATTATTCTTCAAGTAGGTAGCGTAAAAGATAAAACTAGTAGCAAGTCGTTCGATTCATAGGTTGTGAACAAGACCTCTCAATCTTAAGGTGTTTAATTTGATATCAGTAGTGATTGGAAATTTGAATATGGTGTCGAGATCGAGCTAGAGGAAATATGGTAATTATATTTCTTATGGCGCAAATTTTTCTTTGGCAGAAAGGATGAGATTTTATCAATTACTCCTATGAGGAGAAGATTCTGGATCTTGATTTACTTTTGTCGCTACACATGTATGATGTGATATTGCCCTTTTACTCCCTCTTTAGTCTAGTCGGCAATTACATTGAAGGCCAATGGAAAATGCATGCAAGTGCTTAGAGTAATATTTGTAGGATAACGAAGGTGTTTGGGAAGTTCAATTGAATATTTTAGTTCTATTCTGGGGATGCGTGCTCTTCTTAAATGTATTGCAGAAGTATTGAGCACAACTTAACCACTTGGCGGAAGGTAGATAAAAATTTTCTTTTCAAGCATTTTGGTTTCTTTGTGTGCTTATTTATTACTTGAGTGTGAGTTGTTTAGCCGCTTGCTTATGTTTAGGCTAGATTTTGTGTTTGGTTGTCTTCAACTTATACCATTTTATCAATGAATGTATGCTATCATAATTTGTTACCACTGACTGAAGGCTCTGATACATTGCTTGTGACTTCCCTTTTTCAATATTTTTTTTGGCTTTGTTTATTTTTCAGGGCAAACGCCCAGCAACCAAAGCTGTTTGTTGGTATGATTCTTATATTGATCTTTGCTGAAGCCCTTGCTCTCTATGGCCTCATCGTGGGTATCATTCTCTCATCCCGAGCTGGCCAATCTCGTGCTGATTAGATGGGAGGACAAATTTGTTTAGATCGTAGTCCAAAATTTATGTATTTGGAGTTGTTTGAGAGGAGCGTTTTGCCGTGATTTCATTTGTTTTAGCTGGCAACTCCCCTTTCTAAAATCTGAATTCGGTCAGTTTTATGTTGTATTTTCTTGCGGAATTACTCATTTGGATGGACTTATATTGAAGTAACTCTAGTCTAGAGTTTTGTGAAACATTCAAAATATGCCTTCAAGACCATACAGTCTGTGATGTACCTATGTTGTCTTGTGAATTTGCAAATTTCTTGATATGTTAAAAGTTCCATGGCGCAAGTATTTTTATGTTTCATGATGCTTTTCTCTTACAAAACACCTACAGGCGGGGGCTTGGAGGTGATGTTCTCCCATCAGCCTCAAGAAGCTTCTCCTTAATCTTTGATAATGATGGTATATTACGAACACATAATTTTTGGCGAATCGCTAATAAAAGTTGATAACTTTTAGTCATCGCCATATGTCCACATGGGAATTCATATGATGTAGAACAGTTTGAATCACTTGCAAAAATAACATATACATAGATATCACTTAATCTTTTCAGATATTTAAATTACATTTGCCATAAAACTAGTCTATTTCAAATATACTATCTTGGTATCACGGGGATAAGAAACATGATTAAGCGTTAATAACAGGTTCCCTGTGGTTGCTACCGTAACGTCTCCCTCCAGATCTTGCTCTCACACTATAGCATCGTGCATATAAACACAATCAAAATGAAATTGAAAATAACTCCGCAGCTAGAAGCGAGCATCGATATCATCATCCCATTGTCATCTATATGTATACGTGCACAAGTTCGGATGATATTATATTGGAATCAACAGATTTATTTACAAATAACCCAGTACAGTTCGAAGGCAATAGTCAACCAGGTACAAAATAATCCATCTTCTCCGCGGGCAGATTGAAAACTGACGTCTCTACCTATACGCCAAAAAGCAAAAGTTTAATTAAAAGTATCTATAGAGACTTCTTCGCCTTTCAGTAAGTATTTACTCTTATTCTCATAATACCTAGACCATTTTCGGGAAAAATATCTTTATCTAACATTGATTTGTCATCCACTTTAAATGCTCGTATGTAAGATGATTTAATGAAATCTAAAAAGGCTAGAAAAACCTAAAAGGTAGAGTGAAAGAAACACTTGTAGCATGAAGCAAAAGGATATGGGGATCAGCCAATAGAAAAGTGTTGTGCTCGTTGACAACCGCGGCTCCTTAATTTTGTGTCGCTCAAATCAAGTTACTGGACCATGAAAAACCATGCTCTATCTCAGTCTAAGCTTTAGCTTTTGAAAAGAATTCAAAGTAACACAGCCCCTTTTTGGTATTTGGACTTACAGCTTGCTAAAAAATTTTACACCTGCTTCTGGCCTACAAGGGTACTGGGACCCGTATCCAATTGATATGGAATTTCGACCGCCTTGCCTGGTCCTATCAACCATTGGCATTTCAAAACCTGGGAAACTGGAGGGACAGAACACCAAGCAGTGTGCCACACACCTGCACCAACTTCATGTCTGTTTTGTGACAAAAAAAAAAAAAAAACTTCATGTCTGTTTACCGTCGTCAAAACAAAAGACTAAATTACTATACAGAATGTCTCTGGATTTTGCTCCTCTGCTTAAGCACGTGCCTTTTATGCAATATCTATGGATGCATTTTGCACAACAGGTAGTGTTTTTTTAATGCATAATTATTAGTATTCGAACTAGGGAGGAAGAAAAAAGGAAGAAGGATTATAAATGATATTGAAATGGAAATCCTTTTATATCTAAGAATATTTAAACTTAAAAAGAGGATGCAAAAAGCACTAAGAATTATCAACAAAAATCTTTGACATGCTATCATGAACGGGAGATATCTTAAGCCCACAAATCAATTTATTGTAGTTTAAACTTGTTAGTTTCAAGCCTTAAGAAACCTTGATGTGAATTTCTGCTATTATGTAGCATAGCAGTCTATTTCATTCAACATAAAGGGGTTCTTATTCACTTTCATATTCGATCCTGCTCATTTAGTTGGTGATGTTAGCATATTAAAGGTTTTAAATGAGGATCTACGCCTAGTGGAAGCGCAGCAGGAACGGATGAACAAAGATGCTAATGTATGGAACTTCCCAGTACCATATGACAAGCCTGGGACAAGGTACAGGCTATGGAGAGATGCCTTGGAGCGAGGAACCAAGCAACCACCCTTCAGCAAATAGAATTTATTCATGACAACTGCACAGTTAGAGTTAATGATGCTTTTTGGGAACAACCTGAGATTCATGCTTTGACTCTCAGATTTCTTGCAACCAAAGGTTCCGACTGGAATTGAACCTTGCTTTGGTTCCATAAGACACACCTGAAAGGCCATGGGAGAGCTGTTGAAATGATCAGAATCTTCGTCAATTAACGGCAACTGTACACTTTTATTTTTGAGTGTACAGCATCAAATCGATTTTTTTTTTTTTGTATATGTTTGCTTTTTGTTATCTCCACCGTCTCAACTGGCGGCTTAACCCCATCCTGTGACAGAGTTAGCTCTTGCACGATGTAACATGTTATTCAATAATATTTTGTTCATCATTCATTTGGAATTACAAATTTAGATTTTTCCTTTCATATAAAAAATCAGGTATATGATACATACAGACGGCAACTTTATTGAACCTCCAATTGCTAATTCAACACGTCACTCCTAACTTGATTCAGTTAAAAGTTGTTGATGCGAGAAGTGAGAGTTAAAATCAACCTCATAATTAGAGAATAGTATACAAGCTACTGGCTGCTCCCTCTCATTACCATGTAGCAAGTCTTCTGCAACACACCTTTTGTATATACTATTTTTTTAATCATATTATCACCAAACATCTAATCTTAAGATTTATAACTACCCCTTCTATTATAGGTGCCTCCTCTAAAAATTGAAATAAAACTTAGAGGAATCTAATGGTACCTTAAATGATTAGACTAACCCTATATTGGTGCAATACACACCTCATTTGCCATTTTAATAACCGAGGCAAGAGTTGAGCATTATCTATAATGTAATACAGCGATCTATAGATCCTCAACATAGTTGTAAATAGGTAAGTAAGCATAAAGGGTATACGATAATTTTTGTAACCTATAGATTCTATACCGGTTTCCAAAATGTAAGCATCTCTTGAAACATCTCAATCATCAGCTCCCCATCTGTATGCCTGAAGAAGTTATTTATTTCTTCTCGTACGTCATATATCTTGCCAAAATCAAAGATGAAGGTCAAGCACCCTTTCTTCAACTTGTGCAACTGATAAGGCCATGCTTCGTGTAGCCTCTCAAGGACATTTCCTGAGTTAAGATCTTCCAATAAGCTTTCCTCACAAGTATCTTCAAGACCAGTAATGTCATATTTATTGGCTGCTCCAAGCAATGCAAGCCGGTGCTTCCACAAATCTTCTTGCTTTATTGTGCCATATAAGTAACTTAGAAGAGCCATGCAAGATTCAAGTGACATGTCTTCTATGTGGATCGTAGATGATTCTTTTTCCTTCAGGTTGTGATGAAACATGCTCTGAAACACAGGAGAACTTGCAGATAAAACTGCCTTGTGAGCTCTCAATGTACCATCTGCAGTGTTAATGGTAAGATCAGCATGTATTCCCTCATCAAGCATGCGAGAGAGGCATTGGAGGGCACTTTGCGCACAACAGATTGCAATTTTCCATCAGACGGCCATATAGAACTAGCTTCTCCACCCTGAGTTGCAAGGATTATAAATAGTTAAGAAGCAAGATTTAAAACTGGTTTAGGTTCCAGAAGAGTAGCCATAAATTATGTTTTATGCATCTTGGCTAAATAAGAAGGTAGTTAGAAAGAACAGATGCTGTCACATTTCTCTAAAAACTTCTTCACTTACATCAACTTTATATTAATAAATTTATAAGCAGAGGAACTTACATTCAGAGGACAGATCTTCAGGTCAAGGAATTCAACGTCAATAATGAAACGACCAACAAATGTAGTATCAACGGGCCAGACAAAGTCATCACATGTTCTAAGCAGTCGTTCATGAACCGTGGCATCGCAAGCACAGATAAGTGAAGACGCAAACCGGGTCAGCATAGACAATATAATCCAGAAGTGCTACATTTAATTGTATTTTCAACGTTGTTGAATGCCAATTGCAGTGCCTTGATAGGTCAAAAATAGGCAAAGCAAAGGTTTATCTGCATTATTCTTTTGGGGACATTATAAACAAAATGAACCCTCATTTTGTTTTCGATGAAAGGCCCTATAATTGTGCTACGCTACCCACTTGGATTATATGAAATTACAAACCTCAATGCTTGATATTTTGTCTGAACGACTGGGAACAAAAGATCAAGAGCCAAACGTTAGGCCAACAACTATAAGACAAATTCCGGCAAGCAAGAGATAGATAATAAAATTAAGGAGCTATAAAAAAATAGAGTTGACTTAAGTCTTTAGTCAATAAATTAAACCAATATTATGATCTAAGGCTTCTGCTCATTTAATCCCTTCAAAAGTATTCAGGTTGAAGTTGGTAACTTCTGGCTACCGTGATTATAGATAAAGATGTACCGCTTTATGTGCCGGTCAACTAGTGAAGAACTCATATCTTTCCTAGAGCTTATAGTAGGTTTTTAACTTCAAAACAATGTATGTTGTATCAAACATGTATGATAACCCCCAAAAGGAAAGTACTCGTAAAACAGAACATACTCTCACTTCTGTAAGGTACAAATTTGTCAAAACTTCTCAGTCTGCAAAAGAAGGATAAGAAGATAAGGATCAACATCGCACACCATTCTCCCAACCTCCCAAGACAGGAAAAAATATTGTTTACCATGCTGCTTTCAAAAGTCAAATAGTTCCCCAATTTAAGGCACATAACACTCCGATTCAGAAATACCCAATATCTTCTATGATCATAAACAGTAGAATCAAGCGTCGATAGATACCAGGAGAAATGTAGAATTTGCGAGAAGAGCCGGTATTAGAAACTCGGAGAATGAATCGAGCAATTGGCGGGTGTTCCTTAGAAACCAGGGAAGGCTCTGGAAATAGATGTATGTACAAATACCTATTCCTCTCTATAGATAAATAACTGGAGATGCCAATTGAATATGTTTCAAGGTCAAATACGCGTAATCTGGATATTGAGGGTGGTGGTGTTTGTTGGGGGGGGGGGGGGTTGGGTGTGAGAAAGAGGAATACCAGTTCCAGAGCCCGACCTTGAAAGGATCGGATTTCTTGTAGGAGCAAGGTCCGAAGTTGTCAATTTTCCATTGTGCTAGTCTTGATATGGTCTCCACCCTTGAATCCGCCATGCCTACTAAGTTTTCCGAAGCTCTGACTTTTGGGTAATTACAAAATGCAAGAGATTTCCGGCCAAAAACAAAAAACAAACAGGAAAGAAATCAAATATCGCAGGTGGACATTGGACAGTGTGCAGTCTGTGTGCTTCATCCGTTTTGACTTTGTTTGCCCTTTGTCGTTAATTCTGGTATACCGTTTGACTTGGTTTTCAATTTACCTTTGGGAGAGCACATTCCATAATTAAAATAAGTCATAATGTTCTATTAAATTTTGTAAAAAATCTTATATTAACAAAAAAATGGATTACAGTTAATTACATGCTTCACGGCATAGTTCTTTTTTTACCAACAATTATACGTTTCATAGTTCAGAACACTATCCTGCACTAATTTTTTTTTTTGGTTAAATTTTTAGAGAGAGATTGAGCTCACTCATAATTTAAGAGTAGGGTAGAATATTTTTTCTTCTTAAGTGATACTAATATTAAATAGGATGAACTGTCAATTATTTTCAGATATAAATTTAAGTACCTAAAATCTAGGATACTTCCTTAGATACTACAATTGCACTAGTTTTTTTCATATGTAAAAAAGTTTATATTATTTCAGTACCGGTCTCCTACTAATATCAAGGTATAACTCTAGGGCTCAGAGAACGTTTATAAAAAACTTATAAGATTATTTATTAAAAAAATTATCATAATAATAATAAAAATTAAACTAATATCTTTATAAAATCAGAGTTATTTTCTTATCATATATATCACACTAACTAAACCAAGAGGAAACCAGACTGAACCTTGTTGAAAATGGGCCCACGCTAACCCAAAAAAAAAAGAGTTGGAGGGGGATATTTTTTTAAAATATATTTTAAATAGAATAGATTATATAAAATAGATTTTAAATAAAATAAATTTTAAAAAAATATTTTTTTATTCGGATAAATTTTATAAAAATAAATTTTAATAAAAAATTATTTTTAATTTAATATTTTTTCGTAATATTTTTTTTATAAAAACTAATAAACTATTTAAATATTAATTTTTGTATAATTATTTTTTATTAAAATTAATAAACTATTTAAATATTATTATTTTCACACAATCAATTTTTTATTAAAATAAATAAACTATTTAAATATTAATTTTTTTACATAATCTATTTTTTTATCAAAATCATAATTTAAAAAAAAATAAGAAAATCACTTCTAAACAATTAATTTTTTTATAAAATCTATTTTTTAAAAATTAATTAAAAATATTAATAAAAAATAATTTTTTTAAAAATCTATTCTATTTAAAATTAAAAAATCTATTATCCACGAGCTAATTCAATATTTATTCGGACTCGTCGGCAAACTCCTCGGTTTTCTCTCCTGTGAGAGTTCGTTAAGGGGGTTATTGTCGTCTCTGTTTGTGAGTGCTCCCCTGCCAAATGTGGCGAAGATTAAAGAGTGGACTACGCTATTGTACTTCGCAATAGTGTAGTTGTATGAGGTTTATGTATTCAGTTTCTTGATATGGAGATGGAGGGTGAAGTATCGAGGAGAATGGATTCAAATGATGGATGTAAAAAGAGGACCGAGTTGAAGGCAAATCTGAACTGGAAGAAGAAGGATCAACGTAAGATGTAAGGCTGTGCTCTGGTTGGGAAATTAATCATATCGAAGATTCTAAATAGAGCGACGGTGATTCAGATGATTAGGAAGGGGCGGAATCTATTAAAGGAAAAGGATTTGGAGATCATTGATGCAGAGAGTAACGCGTTCATTTTTGAATTCCAACGCAGAGAAGATTTTATGAGGATTCTACGTGAAAGACCTTGGTCTATTCAAGGAATTTTGTTGAATATCCCGGTCTGGAAGGAGTATTCGGTGTATAAGGCGGTAGAATTTAATCTATCGCCTTTTTGGATTCAATTCCATGATTTACCTCTGGAAGGGATGGATTAGGAAAATGCTTTGACATTAGGCTCAATGATTGGAGAGGTAGTCATTGTAGAGAGTCCGAGAAGAGATGGCTTGCTGATGAGGAATTTCTTGCGTGCTAGAGTTTTAGTTGATGTGCGCAAGCCTCTGATCACTGGTATGTGGACTGAGAGACTTGATAAGGATCCTGTTTGGATCAAGACCAAATACGAACAGTTGCAAAAATTTTGTTTTCGATGCGGTTGAATTGGTCATGATAAGAGAAATTTTTCAAGCCAGAATGCTGATGATGCTGAGGAAGACGGAGATGATTTTGGTAGTTGGCTTAGAACACAGTTGGCAAGGCTAATTGATGATGTTATTAAATGCTACAAGGAAGGATGGGAGGAATTTGAAGGTGTAGCAACAAGTGATATGAAAGAGGTAAGGCTGACCGACGAAGTTGAGCGAAATTATCTGGAAAATAAAGGAAAGTTTGAAACATCTGTTGAAACTATAGAGAATGGAAAGAAGGAAGCTGGAAAAGACAAGGAGAATATGATTAATAATGTCATGCGAGGTCTTCAAGGTATGGAAAGAGATGAGTATATGAAGGAGGGATGTAGGAGGAAAAGGTTTGGGTCAGATAGTAGAAAAAGGGTGGTGTTTGGGGTGAAAGACTCAAACAAATCTTTTGAATGCAGAGAAGACCTATCGAAAGCCATAGTACTATATGGTAATTCTTCTCCATTGTCTAAAGTAACGAAAGGGTTTAGGAAGATATATCTGAAAAGGTAATTGGAGGCTGAAGAAAGTAAAAGAAGGAAGTTATGTTTTGAAGAGGAAAGGCCGATTCCTTAGTTGAGGATATATGAAAAGGAAGAGGAGACAGTGAGGAAAAATGTCAGAATGATTAAAAGGATTTCAATAAGAGCAGGGAGCAAAAAGTCAGCTAGTACTGACAAAAGAGAGATGAGGAATGATAATATGCAAAAGATTGATGAAGTGGCAGTAAAAGAGATGAGTTCTATTCCTGCTGAGGGTTTTGGTGGCTGCCCTTTAACAGCCACCAAAGAGCCATGAAACTCATAAGTTGGAATTGTCAAGGTTTAGGAAGATCCTTGACAATCAATAAATTGAGGGAAGAAACAAGGAAGCATAATCCCTCAATAATCTTCCTAATGGAAACAAGATTAAAGCGTGAAAGAATGAAGTATCTTTGTGGAAGGTGCAGAATGGAAGAAGAGTTTTATGTGGAGCCGAGAGGAAGGTTAGCAATGTGGTGGACTAATAATGAGTTGATAGTTAATGTCTGGTATCACTCAAAGAATATCATTCATTCATATCAGCCTACAAAATCTCTGTGGAATGGAATTTAGAGGATCAAAATACATCCAAAAGTAAATAATTTTCTTTGGCGTGCTGTGAGTGGTGCTTTGGCAACTAAAGAAGCTTTATTCAAAAGAAAATGTTCCAGGAGTCCAATTTGTGAGATATGCAAGGTAGAAGTGGAGACAGTTGAGCATCTTCTTTTCTTTTGTTCGTGGGCTGCACAATGCTGGTATGGATCTCCTCTCTCTCTCAGATTTGATAAAATATAGAATGAATAGGGTGGACAGGTGGCTAGAAGAATGGATGAGAACGAGAGATGGACCTGATGATTATGGTCTTGCCCTTTTTGCTGGCGTGTGTTGGGAGATTTGGAAAACAAGGTGTAGATCTCTTTTTGAGCATACTGAGGTTGTTGCACTGGGGTGTGTAAAAGGGGCAATGAGATTGGTTAGAGTCTACAGGGAGGCTACAGAGAGAAGGCTGAAAGGTAAGGCAGTTAATAAACTGTCTTGTTCGAAAACTGAAATGGGAAAAGCCATTGTGGGGCAATGTGAAGATTAATATTGATGCAGCATTCTGCTGCAGAACTAACAAAGTAGCAGTTGGCATCGTGGGGAGGGATTGGGAAGGAAGGTATTTGGGAGGTGTTGGTAAAATGGTTGAAGCGAATTCTGCTTTTCAGGCTGAATGCCTTGCTTTACTAGAAGCAGTGGAATGTAGAACTTTGTGGGATGGAAATAAAGTGATAGAAGAAACTGACTGTCAAGAACTTTATGGCAGGATAAAGAAGGTGGAGGTGAAAGGGTCTCATTGGAGATGTATAGATGTGCTACAGAAGTGCGTGCAGATACTGAAGTCCGAAGAAGGCAGCAGGTGGGAGATGTCCTTGGTGGCTCGTTCAGGCAATAGTGCTGCTGATTGGGTGGCAGCTGAGGTAATGTGGGGATTGGTACCGGAAGGGTGGCTGAATAGGCCACCAGCCCCTCTGAACTCGATTATGGTAAGAGATATGGAAATTTTGCTAAATGATATGAATCATAGGACAGTTATAGGCTAATGAACTCATGATAAGTGCTGTATTGTTTAGTTTGCTTGTTTTATTTTGTTCTGTGAGCTTGGCTGTTAGTTTGTATGTAGGTTTTATTGAGTGTTTTTGTGAGTTTTGTGTGATACCTTGTATTGGTAGGTTTTTTCTGAGTGGTTTTATTTGACTAAAGCTATTGGTGATTGTATTACTTTGATTTTGGTATTAAAAAAATTGATTGTTTGTTAAAAAAAAAAAGTCACCATGTTTTTGAGAATTTGAAACCAATGTTTCAAGTACTGAGATCGAAGAATATAAATGAATTTGTCCATGCATCTGTTGGTTATAATTATTTGACATCAATCTTTCAATATTCCCAACCAATTTTTCATAGTTTATTCTGGGGGCATTTTTGTCTGCATAGATTTTATAATTTCATCAATCTGTGATCTTTAGACGTAACTAATTTTTTACTGTGGACCCTCTCTGTCATTTCCCCTCTAATCAGTCAGCTCACGCTAACCAAAGAAGAAAATAAACAATAAATGATTATGACAGAATATTTTTTCCTTAACAGGTACGTGTAAAAAAAATTTGAAAACATCCTTCATAGCTTCAAAAATAAAATTGCAACTTTATAAGAATTTTCTTATCTGTAATCTTAAAGTTATACGTGATGATTTTTTTTACATTTTACGTGTAAGGAAGTTTGTTTTCAAAGCATAGGCATTTTTCCTATTAAAAAAATTATATTCAAAATAATATCTGATATTAAATATAAACACATCTCACAATAAGAATAAAAATTTTAATTTATTATATTATAAAAAATTAACTTATTCTATTATATTTTTTTTAGTACAAGGGATTATTCTATTATATTTAACTCTGTATAATAAAAGTATTATATTAGAAAATACTCGAGCTACTATAAGTTTAGCCTAGTGCCACGGCCCAATAATTGAGAAGTCTGATATACGGAGTCTCTTTTCTTTCTCTTCTTTATTATAAGAGTAGGATTAATGATCAAAATTATAAATAGAATTAAACTCATAATCTTACACATAAAATAGAACTTTGATGTCACGTTCCAAAGCCATTGGCGCCGATAGCATCTTTCAAACAATTTGTATAGTGCCGTTCGCTTGCTTTGATAGCTGGATTCATGTATTCTTCTTCTTCCACCATTGGTCGAAGATTCATGTTTTCTTTCATTCTTTACTTTTAATCTGCGCTGTGATCATATGATTGGTTATTTTGTAACGGTTTATGGCCATGAATGTGAACATGGAGAGACTCAAGGGAATTATCTCGAGCTAATTCAGAAGCATCGTTCACACTGACGTTTATCGTTTTAGTAATTATTATGACTCAAATACGTTCCTTCTAAAATTGAAGCAAAAAAAAAATATGCATTCACATCTCACATAATTATAATATTTATATTATTAAAAAATATAAAAATCCGTAATGTTCATAGAACAGCGGGTTAGTTGATTCGCAATATTTAAGGAAAGGAGCAGACATATGCATTCTCGTCCTTAATTATATATAATAATAGCTTGAACGCTACTCATTTTGGCCACACTCTGTTAACTCTGAATTATGCCTCTTGTGTGTAATAATTCACTAGCAAATATTGTGGGGCTGTTGATTATAATATATGAACCACTACGTACCATATCAAACTGGCTTTGACAATTAGGCTACTCTTAGATTTATTCTTTATTTTTTTATCCTCTGAATAATCCAAACCACCTTAAACGTCTATTTGCGAAGAAATGGGACTCATCTTGCTCTGACTTGCTTCATAGAGATGCGTGTAACGTGCTATGTTGATTATATATAGTATTGTTTTATCCTTTTTTAGCCATTGGTGACAGTTGGAGCTCTCACTTTCTGATAACTTTTTGGCCTTCTCAGGAAAGAAGAGTACAGAACTAGTTCCAGGGTGAAGTTAAGTGCAATAAAGATTAAAGAAAGGAATCCAAAGAGGTTTGAAACAGTGGCACTCGGTGCTCTTTAATCGCTACGACTTTTCGGAAGGGATAGTTGGAAAAAGTAAAAGTACGTGGCTGCTGTGTGTATAATAATAAAGGGCAAGCAAAGGGGCATTTCATTCTTAGGGTTGATGAGTCATAATCGTTAATGAAATACCATTTCGTCCGTGACAGTGGAGGTTAGAGTGACTTTTCCTTTTCTTTTTACAAAAAAAAAAAAAAAAGAACAGGCATCCTCTCTTACGAGAGACCTCTTAGTTTAAGGTAAATATAGACCCTTTATTTAACAAAAATTTAAATATTAATTATTTATCTATCCTATTTCACTAAACATAATATCGGTTGGTGGAAAGTGACATATCCTTCGCACGAAAAATATTAGTTTCCAACAAAAACATTCAACCACTGTGACGTTGACAACGCCTTTGCCTAGTCAATCCTGCGTCATCCATAATCCCCATTTGTTATCCTCGTCCACAGATACATCATATATAATTATATTATTGATTATTTGTGAATATATAATATGATCCATTATAAGTAATTTTAATATTTTTATGCATTTCGGCCTCTCTGTTAAACTTCTTGCCATCGAACATTAGTCAGAACACTGTCCTATTTTCATAACCAACTAGTGAGGTTATCGCTACATATTTAGAGAACACAGAGTGAGAAAGAGGAGAGGCGAGGTATGATCATTACAAAATATCTTTCACCCCTCTCTCACCTCTCTCTGTTTTCCCCTAAACGATCTATCGTTTATGTTAATCTTTTGAACTCAAGAATTTAAAGACCTTCCATACATATTTAATTGATATGCATCGAACAAACTAGTCTTAATTAATAATTTCTTAATAACGTATGAAAATTAAGGAATGGCTTAGTCCAAGAGATGAGGTATTATGTTTTGATTTATGTGTTTAAAGATAAGCACCGGAATGCTTTTGGTTTTGATAATTTAAAGTAGGATATTATATTGGTAATACTTAATCTATTATTGGTAACTGTCTTATTTTAGCATTTTTTATTTTTTAGAATTTTTTCTTTCATTTTCCTTTTTTATTTGAAATTATTTTTTGTTATTTTTTTATTTCTTAAGGATTTAAAAGGACATGTCATTGAAATTAAACAATATATCCTTTGAAATTTCAAAAAAAATATACAATCTTAAAAAATAACGAAGGTTTCAACATTTTTTCATGTTTGGATATTTACAAATAATATCTTAAAGAGATAATTTCAAATAAAACTAAGCATGAAGCGCACATCTACAGCCATATGTGAATGACCACAGAGGATCTGGATGGGTGAATATTGAGTGTGAAAAATGGTGCGAGCCAAATAGGTGGGATTGAGGAAATTTTTTTCTTTTTATATTCTTTATCGAATTTTATTATTAAATATTTAATTTTAAAATTTATAACAATCCCTTATAATATATATATGTGTCATGTCTAATAACTAAACTCAATATTAAAAAAAATTTAATTAGATTTTATATCACTACATCAATTATATATATATTGTAGGAAACGAGGGAGGTTAGTTAGGAGTCATTATCATGGAGTGACATTTCAACGAGATGGCGTAGTAATCCCAGCATCGTGCATCCATCGCGCGCATATATTTAGTAATCTGATTAATAAGCCTAGCTTTGGCATTACTTGGTTTTTCCACGCGTCCTAATCTTAACCAATTAAAATCAGGCCTATTTTATTCAATTATTTTTCCCTCTCTCTGTTTTATCTTCTTCTTTTTTTTTCAATTTATCTGTAGATAACATCAACCTTTTAAGGTAACCCATAATACCATGAGTACCAACTGCCCTTCTTCTTCTTCTTCATCCCTTAACCCAGTCATTTATTAGTTTAGCCCCACCACTTGCTCGCTTCACTCTAACACTAACACGACAGCCTTGCTTACAGTTCTTTTTCATCTGAGTTGTCATCTCCCAATCATTTTTCTACCTTCAACATTTACCCTATACTTAAACGTGAAGAAAATTAGGACGGAAAGAATATTAGGAAAAAAATTCAAAAACAATAAATTTTTTATTGTTATGAATATTAGAATATAGATGTCCATCTCCATCTCCCTCCACCTCTTCAAATTTCTTAGGTCATTATTCCTTCATTAATTACTAGACTCTTCATTACTCCTCCATTAATTACTAGACTCTTCATTACTCCTCCATTAATTACTAGACTCTTCATCTTCAACTTCTATGCCTATAAATAGGGTATGCCATTTGTGTTGTAAAGAAGAAGAAAGATTATAATATATACTTCTCTCATTTTCTTGTCTCCATCTTTTCTCTCTTTCTAATCTTATTGCTAGTTTTATAACACGTTATCAGCACGACTGTTCTAGCCAACTGATATGCTTGTAAGATCTATCATTGGAAGGTGAGTTTCTATATTACTTTCATGTTAAATTGTAGTTTCATATTTGATTATTTTCTAATTACTCAACCTTCTTAATCTAAATCTCCATTCAACTTTTGTTACATTTTATGATAGTATCATCATGTCGAATCTTACAAAATTTGAGTTTGTGGCTCTTGACATTACTGGAAAGAATTATCTCGATTATTTTATAATTCTGCACTATTTAAAATTAGTTCTTAACTGAAACTATGTGGAGAGAAAATTACTGATGATGACATGTTAGAAAGAACATTCTCCACATTTCATGCATCCAATGTGCTATTACAGCAACAATATCGTGAAAAATATTTCAAAAAGTATTCTGAACTGATTTCTTGCCTTTTGGTGGCTGAACAAAATAATGAGCTTTTAATGAGGAATCATGAATCCTGTCCAACTGGCTCTACTGCATTCCCAGAAGTGAATGTAGTAACAAATGAATCATCCCGTGGTTGAGGACATGGACGTGGACGTGGATGCGGCCAAGGCTATATACGAGGTCGTGGTCAACATGGTTGTGGTCGTGGTTCCCACTCGAGGTGGGCAAATAATGATGAAAATCACAAAAAAGAAACTAGTGGGAATGATAATTATATTAAAAATTTATGTCATCGTTATGGTGGAAAAAGGTCATTGGGCTCGTACTTGTCGTACACCAAGACATTTGGTTGAATTATACCAAGAATCGCTTAAAGGGAAAAAATCAAAATAAAGGCAAAGAGCCAAAGATAGAAACAAATTTTGTTGGGGAAGAAAGCGATTCTGATTATGGCAACATGGATGTGACTCATTTAGATGTTGCTGATTTCTTTGCCGATCCTAACGGAAGAATTTATCACCTAATTGGTGATGGGAGTGTCCAAAAAAATAAATTAAACTTTTATGATTATGTGTGTTTTCTTTTTGCTATAATGAAGTTATTTTCTTTTATGATTATATTTGCTAATATATTTTTGTAGTCATATGTGTTGTTTTTTTCTATGTTGTTTTAGAAGTATAAAGATGATTGAGGGGTTTGGAAGAGCTAATATATTGTTACCTGGAGGAATACAATTATACATTGATAGTGGATTTTATTCCTCCAAATCTATCAGGAATTTGTTGAGTTTCAAGGATATCCGCAAAAATGGATACCATATTGAAACAACAAATAGAGAAAACCAGGAATATCTTGTTATCACAGATATGATTTCTGGTAAAAATTGCACACTGGAAAAATTCCATGCTCTTTCCTCTGGAATGTACTACACATTTATTAGTACAATTGAAACACATGTTATTGCAAACCAGAAGTTTGCAAATGAGAATAAATTTAATATTTGGCATGACCAGTTAGGCCATCCTGGGACAATAATGATGCGAAAAATGATTGAGAATTCATGTGGACATTCGTTGAGAAGAGAATCAATTCCACAATTTCATATTTTCTCATGTGCTGCATGTTCTGAAGGGAAACTAATTATTAGACCTTCATCGATAAAAATAAAAAGTGAGTCTCTCACTTTTCTAGAACGTATACAAGGAGAATTTGTGGGCCGATACACCCACCATGTGGACCATTTAGATATTTTATGGTTCTAATTGATGCATCAACAAAATGGTCACATGTTTGCTTATTATCTTCTCGTAACCTGGCGTTTACGAGATTACTTGCTCAACTAATTAGATTGAGAGCACATTTTCTAGATTATCCTATTAAGAAAATACGTCTAGATAATGCTGGTGAATTTACTTCACAAGCTTTCCATGAGTATTGTATGTCTCTGGGAATCAATGTTGAACATCCTGTAGCACATATTCATACACAAAATGGTCTTGCAGAATTATTAATTAAACGTTTGCAGTTGATTGCAAGACCATTGCTTATGAAATCAAATCTCCCAATATCTACTTGGGGACATGCAATTTTATATGCAGCGATGTTAATTCGTATCAGGCCAACTAGTTATCTTAAGGTCTCCCCTTTACAAATGATTTTTGGTCAGGAACCAAATATTTCCCATCTAAGGACTTTTGGATGTGCGGTATATGTTCTGATTGCTCCACCACAACGTACTAAAATGGGTCCTCAAAGAAGGATGTGAATATATATTGGATATGAATCTCCTTCTATAATAAAATATTTAGAGCCAACAACAGGAGATTTATTTACGGCTCGATTTGCTAATTGTCATTTTGACGAATCAAATTTTCCAACATTAGGGGGAGATAATAAACAGCTGGAAAATAAATTTAGTTGGAATGAATTATCATTATCTCATCTTGATCCTCGTACAAAACAATGTGAGCTAGAAGTTCAAAAGATAATTCATTTATAGAGTTTAGCCAATCAATTGCCAGACGCATTCACTGACCCCAAGAAAGTGACCAAGTCACATGTTCCAGCTGCAAATGCTCTTATCAGAATTGATGTCCCTATTGGACAATCTAATAGATCAA
The DNA here is from genome assembly GCA_037074615.1 of Leucaena leucocephala. Taxonomy (NCBI): domain Eukaryota; kingdom Viridiplantae; phylum Streptophyta; class Magnoliopsida; order Fabales; family Fabaceae; genus Leucaena; species Leucaena leucocephala. The sequence continues at coordinate 1,613,550 of CM073540.1, read as the reverse complement.
AAGCACGCTTGAAGCGTGGCAGGCCCATCGGTTCCAAAGATAAAAATCCTCGAAAAAGAAAAGGAGCTATAAATATAGATGGTCAGGTCGAGGATATTCAACAAAATTTAGTGACTCCAGAAGAGTCTTTTGACAACACTAATGTCTCAATTTCGAGAAACATTCAGGTACCTGAAATATATAAAAATAATGAGATCTTAATAAATTATGTTGTCAATAGAATAAGATGGGATTGAGATAAAGTCAACGTTGACGATATTTTTGTATATAATATAGCGCTTGATGTAATAAAAGATGATGAGGATCATGAACCAAGATCTATTAGCGAATGCAAATAAAGATGATTGGTCAAAATGGAAAGACGCAATTGAGGCTGAATTAAAACCATTAGAAAAACGAAAAGTTTTTGGCCCTATGGTTCTTACACCTGAAGATGTAAAAACAGTTGGATATAAATGGGTTTTTGTGAGAAAACGAAATGAAAATGGTGAAGTAGTAAGATATAAAGCACGACTTGTTGCTCAAGGATTTACACAAAGACCTGGTATTAATTTTATAGAAACATACTCACCAGTGGTGGATGCAACTACTTTTCGATATCTAATTAGTCTGGCAGTAAAAGAAGGCCTCGATTTGCGTCTAATGGATATTGTTACAGCCTATTTGTATGGCTCACTTGACAATGACATTTATATGAGTCTCCCTGATGGATTTGAGTTACCAAAATTATATAATTCAAGTTCTCGAGAACGGTACTCAATTAAGTTAAATAAGTATTTATATGGATTAAAGCAATCAGGGCGCATGTGGTATAATCGACTTAGTAAATATCTATTGAAAGAAGGATATAAGAATGATCAGATATGTCCATACATTTTTATAAAAAGATCTGAAAATGAATTTGCTATAATTGCTATTTATGTCGATGACATAAATATCATTGGAACTCCTGAAGAGATTTCCAAAGCGGTGAATTGCTTAAAGAAAGAGTTTGAAATGAAGGACCTGGGAAGAACAAAATTTTGCCTTGGACTACAAATTGAATATCTGAAAAATAGGATCTTCGTGTGTCAAGAAACTTACACGAGAAAAGTCTTAAAACGTTTTTATATGGATAAATCACATCCATTATGCACTCCGATGATTGTAAGATCTCTGGAGAAAGATAAAGATCCCTTTAGATCTCAAGAAGGTGATGAAGAACTACTTGGCCCAGAAGTGCCTTATCTTAGTGCAATTGGTGCGCTTATGTATCTTGCTAGTCACACACGACCAGATATATCATTTGATGTTAACTTACTAGCAAGATATAGTTCTTCACCAACACGAAGACATTGGAATGAGGTTAAGCACATTCTTCGTTACTTGAATGGTACTATGGATATGGGATTATTTTATTCAAATGAACATAAGACTGACTTTGTCGAATATGCTGATGCTGGATTTCAGTCTGATCCACATGTTGGTAGATCGCAAACAGGCTATTTGTTCACATGTAATGGTACAGCTATTTCATGGCGATCAATGAAACAAACCATATTAGCCACATCATCTAATCATGTAGAAATAATAGCGATACATGAAGCAAGTCGAGAATGTGTATGGTTAAGATTGATAATACATCATATACGTACTACTTGTGGATTGTCATCTAGTAAAATGATCCCAACAGTTCTATATGAAGATAATCCTGCATGTATTACCCAACTAAAAGAAGGGTACATCAAAGGAGACAGGACAAAATATATTTCTCCAAAATTCTTTTTCACACATGATCTTCAAAAGAATGGTGAGATTACTATCCAGCAAATCCGGTCTAAAGAAAATCTAGCAGATTTGTTCACCAAGTCACTTCCAGCAATAATATTTAAGAAGCTCATACATGATATCGGACTTCGCAGATTCAAAGATATCAATTGATGTTACAAAAAGGGGGAGTCGATACACGCTGTACTCTTTTTTCCTTGTCTGAGGTTTTATCCCACAGGGTTTTTCCTAGTTAAAGTTTTGTAATGAGGCACATTATTAAAGAATTGACATCTAAGGGGGAGTGTTATGAATATTAGAATATAGATGTCCATCTCCATCTCCCTCCACCTCTTCAAATTCCCTAGGTCATTATTCCTTCATTAATTACTAGACTCTTCATTACTCCTCCATTAATTACTAGACTCTTCATTACTCCTCCATTAATTACTAGACTCTTTATCTTCAACTTCTATGCCTATAAATAGGGCATGCCATTTGTGTTGTAAAGAAGAAGAAAGAATATAATATATACTTCTCTCATTTTCTTGTCTTCATCTTTTCTCTCTTTCTAATCTTATTGCTAGTTTTATAACATTTATCATTTTAATAAATTTTCTTTATTAGTATTTTTTTCTATTTTTTTCTCCATCCAAAATTTTTATATAAACCTAGTCAGTTTGCCACATCATTTATAGTATAGCCAATTAAAATATAATAACTCATAAATTTTTTAATCCAGGTGGCTGCTGACTTAACTACAGATGTTGCTCACATTTTATTTTAATTGGAGAAAACAAAAGGCATCCGAAGAAAAATAAACTCACGCTTCGGCTGGTGAAGTTGAAAGAGAAGAAGGTGCATGTCTTCGTCGCCGGACTTCGCTGCATCTTCATCGCCGGCAGAGAGTCGTGTCATCAGTGGATAGTAAGCGGCTTGCGTCGACCTTTCAATTTCTATTTCACAGTTTTCGGTTAGATTTTCGTTTCAAGTTCCATTGATAGAAGAGGCAGCTTTTTTAGGGCTAAATCTGAAACTAGGGCTTCTGCACTTCCCTAACACCCAAGAGTTTCAAAGGTCTCTTGCAGCTTGTGGCCCTTCGTTGCTCCAGATGCTGCCGCCATCAAGCACCGCTAAAGCCTTTACTTTTGTTGATCTTTCCTCCAAATTTGCTGTCTTTATCTATTAAATTGAAACAGGAGAATGGTTTGTTTTCGCTCAACTTTTCCCAATTTCGTCAACCAAAATATCTGTGAATTAGGAACCACTTGGTTCCATAGCAACAGCAATGTGTGAAGCAATATTCAAAGACCAGAGATTGCCACTCAGTGGGATTTCAGAACTAGCAAAATTTGGCATATGGGAACATGTATTTTTCCGTTGTGATGTTGAACAGAAACCAATTTCTCTTGTTTAGCAGTCCTTTGCTATTTTTTAATCCAAAGCGTTATTTTATGTTCTGTTTAGATATGGTCTTTCTTATTGTGCATGCTCATTGGTTTTTTAGCTTTGGATTAGATAATAATTTGCTGTCTTTGTCTATTACAGGAGGCTTGGTTGTGGAAAAGAAGCTTATTCAATTCCAAAACAAAACCTCAAGATTATTAAGTTCAAACAAGAGAATGGTTTATTTCCATGTAATTGCAATGATAATAGCTGTATATATATAGATGTTGTATATGAATTTTTTAAAGGAATGAAATGATATTATGTATGGATACGAGTCATATTGAATCTGCTACAATGCCTATTGTTGTAATATATATATATATATATAATGCAGAAATTTTAGTATATTTAGGAAAAGTGATACACAACTTTACTTTATGTAATATTAATGATAAATAACCAACTTAATATTTTTTAAATCAATTGAATCTCTGTGAATTAATTAAATAGGTTTTGCACTTAAAATCGGGAGGAGTGGTTTAAAAACACTAGCCTTGTGTGCTATGGGTGCATCACGCCAGCACCGAATTAAGTCACATCTGCGACATTATTTAAATGTGCACAATAAGAGACGTGTATCAATGACGTTGAAGTTGATCAAAAGACAAATATATCAATGGCGGTGAAGTCTTATGATGGGGCTGATTCCTTCAGCTCTACGACATAGTTAGGTTTAATAAAGTCCATTATGCTGATGTTACCCCATTAACTTGAGCCGAGTCAACATACGTTATCACTACTTCATAATCATTAAACATCCTCCACAAGCAATTGCCCCCTTCCCATGTAATATGGATAACCTCAAATGATCCGATCCTATGATCTTACCATTAACCTAAATCAAGTGAGGAGTAATTAATAAAATCTATCATTGGTAGGTGGTTAAACCCTTTAAATATGATATCTTATATTTGAATCAGGCCGTATGGATAGAAAATATTTTGTCAGGAGAGGTAAAAATAATCTTTACATATAAAAAAAATTAGACTTTAACTATCGATTAGATGATACCCTATAAATTCTACTAAAATAGAAGTTTTGGACTATCAACGGAACGGTATGTATGTAAGGAGAACATGCTAAAAATTTTAAACTTATATGTACAATAATTTAATTCGGATAATAACATTTGTATTGGATATGATATTGAATTTATGATTTTTATCAAACGGCGACTACCTTGAATGGTTTCCCTACGCAAGACTTGTAATAAAATCACTGATGGAAGAGAGACAGAGTGAATATTCTTTCAGTTATTTTTAAAATAAAATGATAATTATATTTTTTAAAAATGATTTTTTGTTCTTATCTCTTCTCATGATGAATACCGTGTCAGCTAATAAAAAAAACTAATTTATATTATGTGCGAATCATTCCCTTTTCCATTGAGAAAAATGCTGCCATCCACCAGCAATGATTGATGCGGTAGGTTGGCTTGAAAAGATTCAGCATCTAATAATTTAGAAGAAAAATATAAATAATTAATAGGAAAATATATATTCTATACATAAGCTAGCTAGATATTACATAAAGCTTTAAAACTTACGTTATATTAGGATAATCTTTTCACCTTATATAAACTTATATTTATACAAATAATTTTAAGAGGTCCTTTGTCAAGTTGTAATCATTCCACAATTTTGGAAGCCACATCGACACATCAGATTATGATTAATAATAAAATGAGCATTTTAAACGACTAATACCCTTCATAAGAAAATACTAATACGGACAAAATAAGTTGTCCAAAAAAATATATTCGTTGTTCATAAAAAAAAACTATATTTATTAAACTCTACTGTTGTTCCTAAACTATTGGTTTCATGGAAGAATTAATTAATGAATGTTTTGCCCTCTTACACGATGCAAAATTTATAAAGATTACAATAATTTTATCATTAAAACAATAATGTTACTTATAAATCAAAAAGCACTTTCTAGTGACCCGCAAATTATGTTAATTTGTTGACATGCATGCTCGTATTCGTCCTTGTAAAATCTTTATTTAGTGTAACTGATTTCCTCATTTCAAATGGGGTGTGATTATAATACATACACATGATCATATATGATTATAAAATCTGACAAAATATATCTAAAAAACTTGATATAAGTATAATCATTCTTTAAGTGAAGATCACTTTTAAGTCACAACGCAATACTAAAATTGAGTATAGAAATAATTAATGAAATTATTTTTTTACTAGCTTTTAATTAGTGATACGCCTTTTAAGATTATTTTTAACTATAATTATCCTTATCGTAATAAAAATTGTACGTTTAATTCTACTTATATCTCAAGCTTTTAGGGTATACCCTTTCATTTGTTTTTTTAGAAAATTTGTTTCCTGTTCACTTGCTTTTATTTATTTGTTATTTAAATACCCCACCCGTCACAAGGGACAAAACCTACCCCTACCCCCATCACAAACATATATTATTTTATTATTCGATGTATAGAAACCTACACCCGTCTTTTTATGAAAGGCATAACCGCATAAGGGATGTAACGTGAATTACTCCATCCGGTACATAATATAAGTTACACGCCACAAAGATAGATTGATCTAAATGATAAGTTATATGTAGGATGATTAATATTTTTTTTATCAATTTTGTTTTTATAATTAATATTCATCTCCAATTTTGTTAATTCTTAATATTTTCACTCTCTTTATAATTCACACTTTTTTTAACGGGAGTAAAAATAAAAAAAATTAAAATATATTAAATAAATTAACTATTACCCTTTTTTTTATATATCTATCTATGAATTAGTTTAAGTGAGGGGTAGAAGCTAACTCGCATAGCTTTTATTTTGTGCCTAGGTTGAGGTCAATAATAAAAAAATTAAATTTACAAGTGGCAGTTTCGTGTGAAAATAGCGGAAAGATGCTTTCAAGAACCCAAATCCCCAGAACCTACGGAGGCTACAGCTACAAGAAACGGCAAGATTAAAAAATGGATGAGAGGAGGCTGTGGCCATCAAAGCACAGTGCCAAATACTTCGTTCGTTTCATCGAAAATCGTTCTTGACAAGTGGTATGGGTGGGGTCCCATCCCTCGCAATTCAGACTGCTCCTGCCATTTACTGGCTGCAGTTCTACCCACGTGCTCTAATTGATGCCCTTCTCTCGGCTCTACACTACCAACAAATACACTTTTTTATTTTCTCTCTAAAATAATAATAATAAAAGTATTAAAATAATAAAAGCCCTGCCATCTTGTCATTGTATTATCCCCACGTGTTTAAATTCCAAGGTCTTGCTATGATCGTTCATCCTCTCCCCTCCTCTCTTGTGCTCATCTTCTCTGCAATGGTTTTGCCCTCTCCCGCTCCGCTTCCTAGCCTGATGAGCGCTCGAAAATATTCCTTCTCAATGGCCATCTTTTTCTTATTATACTTTTTGATTCCCAAAGACTCGGCAGCCTCACTTGCCCAGCCCATGACCTTCAGTTCTTCCGCTTATGACGACGTCTTCATCGCCGACCGGAGATGTTACGATCCGGAAGACGATGAGGCGACGACTTCCTTGTCTTCGGCAGTTTGCAAGAACCATACCCGCCGAGGAACGGCGGCGGCCGAGGACTGTTCGGTGTGGAGCAAGGAGTGTTCGGAGGCGGTGCTGAGCATAGCGCGGCGGCCGGAGATGGGAGAGTGGTTGAGAGGCGTGAGAAGGAGGATCCACGAGAATCCGGAGCTGGCTTTTGAGGAGTACGAGACGAGCCGTTTGATAAGGGAGGAACTAGATCTGATGCAAGTTAGTTATCGATATCCTCTTGCCAAGACCGGAATTCGAGCCTGGATCGGCACCGGGGGACCACCGTTTGTTGCGGTCAGAGCTGACATGGATGCGCTTCCTATTCAGGTTCGCACAGCCTGTACTTTTCTTTTTTTGGGGCCAAACTCTCCGCCGTACTTTGATTAGCTCGTTTCCAGCTATTGTGGTTGTCTCCTGATGTTCAAATGATTTCCCCTCACTACTCTTTTCACAATGCAGTTTATAAATGATAAATACTTATGATTTCCCCAAATTTAATTTAAAAAATAATCATATGAATAATTAAACTGATTATTTTTAAGGTGTTTGATTCACTTTCATATCAACATTTTATACCCTTAAATTATTGTATTTAAATTTATCCACTTCTTCTAATAATAAGACAGAATATTTATTCTTAGTTAGTTCTAATTTGTCTTTTCTCTGTCTTATGACATAGATATTATTTATCTGATATTTTGTCAGATCTATATCCAACATCCTATAAAACAACGTACTTGATTATGTACTTTATATCACTTGGAAAGTGACAGAAGAAAGTGAATTATTTTAGAATAGACAGAGGAAAGAGAATTATTTTAAAATAACACAATTTTTTTAATGGGATGATATTTAAGTGTGAGACAAAATTACCTATGTAATATAAAGCTCATAGATTGTATTGTCACAGGTGAGTATAGAAATACTGATATGGAGATGAGTAAAGAATTTGAAAGGTATATATACAGAGTGTGTGTTTGGTTTAAAAAAATATATTCTTAGACTTAAACTATAGTTTTAATTTAAAAGCACTCAAACACCCATCAAAATGTCAAGATTGATTATAGGATAAAATTACAGTTTCTTAAGAACTAATCTCACCAATTTTCTTCATATTCTTAATGTGAGATGACAATTTTATCTCTAAATTTTTATCTCATCTCTCTTTTTATCCTATACTATTTTTAGTAATTATTATTTTATGTCATATTCTTTTTGATAATTTATTTATAAAAAATTATTCTAATAACAACCATCTAAACAGTTATTTTTTTAAAATTATTTTTTATATAAAATTTGTTATCCAAAATTATTTCATAATTATTTTTTTAGAATATATTTTTAAAAAGTTAAACCAAACGTGTGGATGTGAAATGGGAGGAGAAAAAAATGAGAGTGTTTTTGATTGTAGGAAGGCGTGGAATGGGAGTACAAATCCAAAGTTGCCGGCAAGATGCATGCTTGTGGGCACGACGCCCATGTGGCCATGCTCATGGGTGCTGCCAAGATCTTGAAGGCTCGTGAGCATTTATTAAAGGTTTAATTTCTTCTTTCCTTTCTGTTGCCTGTATGCATGCATGCGCATCTTCCATCCTCCACACACACTTCTCACCTCTTTTATTTCACTGCATTAATTTTCACAAAATACTAGCGCTTCCTCTTTTTATTTTTTATTGATAATCTGTTTATTTATTCCCCGATATAAAACTCTAAATCTTAGGTGTTTGGTCAACTCATTTATATCGACTACTTTTCAAAGTCTTTCTTCTCCGTTTCTCTTCCACATTCTTTATACTTGGCTAACGATTATTACCTTCTACCCACGGCATAATGTGCCGGTACCATATTCATTTTAAACGAATTTTACGTGTAGTTTTTTTTTTGTTGCTGCTAGAGTTAAGTTTCCAAATCCAAACTTTCTAACAACTTTAGTACCAAGTTTCAAAGAGTATCCCGTTTTCAAACTTCACATCTATTTATCTAATTTCGTCCGACGGGAAATTATATAACCATACTTTAGAATGGATCTTTCAACCGCATTACATGAATGAAAATCCTAGGGCATCTCCTTTCAGATCTCTTGTTAAGCAGATCATGTGAGCATCGATTTGTTTTCTTATTTTATAATGTTTTTTTTTTTTTGTTGATAAATTCTTATTTTATAATGTTGATTTGTGCGAACATAATTATACATGCATGTTGGATTTTCTAGCCTGTATATATTGAGCTTGACAACCGACTAGGCCACATTTTGTCGCATCTTTATAAATATATAACTAAATCAAAACTAACATGAGACCCAAACATGTACACAAATATGGGCGGGCATTATCTGCACCCTGAGCGAATGAATGCTATGGTAGATTATAGCCATTAAATATTATTCAGTGCTTTTAAGTTTCGAACTTGAAAACCTTTAATTTTGTGGGAGGGAATGGCATCTGCCGCTTTACTGTGTGAGAACTTGTTCTGAAATATTATATACCTTAAAAACTAATGGTGGCAGGGCCCCTAACAATGCTGGCTCTCTCTTGTGTTGGCCGCAACACGTGATTCAATTTTGCTCTCAGGAGCTTTGTCTCCCTCGTTAAAGAGAATGGGACCATTAGTAAAAAGTTGTATAGCGAGCATCCGCTTTTATGGCCGTTGAAATTTGAAAACCACTACCAGGGAACAAATTCAGTTTTTTAGATGCGCCTCCTCCTGATTATTTAAATGAATGAACGTGCATCGGAAGGTGGAATTATTTCAAAAGCAAAACTATATGATTGTTTAATTTTTGCATTGTCTCCCATCAGAACCAGAATCTTATCTTGTTAGGTTTACATACAACTTAGTTACCAGAAAGTTAACGGTGAAGATGAAATCTTTTTCAAGTCCGTTCCAAAGGGGCCGTAATTGTGGTAATTGTGAAGTTTGTTGTTTGCATCACAGGGAACTGTAATTCTGATATTCCAGCCGGCGGAGGAAGCAGGGAATGGAGCAAAGAGAATGATACAAGACGGTGCCCTAGACGATGTGGAGGCTATATTTGCAGTCCATGTGTCGCATGAACATCCAACGGCTATAATTGGATCGAGACCTGGACCTCTCCTTGCTGGCTGTGGATTTTTCAGAGCGGTCATTAATGGGAAGAAGGCTCGTGCTCACAACCCACACCGCTCTGTTGATCCCGTTTTGGCCGCTTCCGCCATAGTGACCAGCTTACAGGGCATCGTCTCTCGAGAAGCCAATCCATTAGACTCACAGGTCTCTCACCTTGTGTACACACACACACACACACACAGCTTCTCTCTTTCAAGAATTGCTACTGTCCCTCTTGAACAATCTCGACGTTTTAATAATGAATAATTCAGGTTGTCTCGGTTACTTCATTCAATGGCGGCGACAATCTTGACATGATACCGGACACGGTGGTCCTAGGTGGAACCTTCAGAGCTTTCTCCAACGCTAGCTTTTACCAGCTTCTTGAGAGGATAGAACAGGTTATTATATTAGCCTCCCCAATATGAATTAGTTTGTGATAAAACTGAGCAAAGCTAAATGTGAAAGAAATATGAACAGGTCATTGTAGAACAGGCGAGAGTATACAGATGCTCGGCAGAAGTGGACTTCTTTGAGAAGGAATACACCATTTATCCTCCCACAGTTAATGACGACCGAATGTACGAACATGTGAAGAAGGTTTCCATGGATTTGCTGGGTCGATCTAATTTCAGAGAAGTTGCGCCGATGATGGGCGCGGAAGACTTCTCGTTTTATTCACAGGTGGTTCCGGCGGCTTTCTTCTACATCGGAATTAGGAACGAAACGTTGGGATCTACTCACACAGGACACTCACCATATTTCATGATCGACGAGGATGTTCTTACCATAGGGGCCGCCACTCATGCGGCCATTGCAGAGAGGTACCTCCTCGAACAAGGTTGATGTCCAAAGCAGCAATGAGTTTATCAACTTGTACAAAACTCTCACTTTCTGGTGGTTTTAATTATCAGTTAAGGCTGCGAAGCCATTTTTTCCCATTTGGAGGGCCCCAAATCTGCGTAACCGTATTCCAAAACCAAAACATCAACGTCAGTGGTTGTTTAGTTTCGGAGTCTGATGTCTATAAATAGAGTAATAAGGAGTTTTTTTATTATATCCATGTCGTAATGGTGAATGGGCTTCATCCTTCTCCTGTGAATTAGGTCTCAGCCGCACTACTTGACATCAAGTCAAATAACTGATAAAGGATTATGGATTGCGTGAATATTTAATTAAGATATCTGCTTAATTAAATATAATATAAATTAAATCTACTATTTAATTTATATAAATAAATATCTATATAAAATAATATAATATTCTGCATATCAGATATTATAATTAGTAATTTAAATAAGTTTGAATTCAAATTTAATATCTTATCTAGTCGGTTGAGACAAATAAATTTAAAGAGGCCTCCCGCAATTGTTGATACTCACTCTATTCATTGAGTTTTCAGGCTCTCTTCTCTCTATACTCTCTCCCATATAGTGCTTCAAAGGTTTAACCTGGATCCGAACATAGATCCAAGCTAGTGCGTATCAGTTTTTATCCTTTATTTTCTACAAAATCATTTGAAAATTAATCTCCCAGGGGAAGATCATGAGAAACTAGCTTCCCATGATGGACTCCCGCGAATGGGACTGTTGGCTGTTTGAGTAAAGTCAAACTTGACCTTAAAATGGTCATAATCATAACAGCTCATGATGGAAAAATAATGAAGATGAAGATAATAATTCATGCAAGATCCACTTTCACAAAACCTCTGGTTCCTACCGCATCTTTATCAGTTCATCTCATTGATGGCAATTGGCTACAAAACTTCAAATCAGCAAAGCCCTTGAGCCCCCCACCTCCATTCAAGTTCAACATTACAAATACAGACTGCATTCTCTATAATACCTAGGGATTTACTCCCATAGATACGCTTTCATTATTGACCAAACACACCCCCCACGATTTGAAGCACCGTCCAATTTAAATGCCTCGAGCCCTTCGGTCTTATACAATGGACAATAACTTTTACCTCTTCTCTCCACACAAGCATCTGGCAGCTTGCAGAGCAAAATATGTAAGGATGATATCGGCGCCAGCCCGTCGGAGGCATAACAAAGATTCCATCATAACCCTTTCTTCATCGATCATTTTAAGCGCACCACCGGCTTTGACCATTGAGTACTCACCAGAAACCTTTCCATGAAATAAATGAAATTATTCAAACAACTTGTGGGATGCCAAGGAGGATAAAACCAAACATGCTTTGTTATCCAATTATATCTTGTTTTTCTAGATTAAGTTATGAAGAGGTTCTCTCATTTCCAAGAACAACCATGATAACATGTTAATTAATTATCCACAGCATTATATATGCCTTTAAGCAGCTTACTGCAGCATTGGTCAAATTCAATAAAATATCCGAGTAATCTTTTAATCATAATAATTCTTATTTGGATCTAGAATGAGCCAGAGACGAACCTGATAAGCTGCAATTGGCAAAGGAGAATTATCCCTCAGTAACCTTATGATATCCAAATAAGGAAGACCAGGCTTCACCTGCAGATCCATTTCGTTTTCCGGATTTGAGAGAAAATTGCAAAAATAATATGTTAAACGTTATATAGATAGATAGATAGATAGAACAACCGACCAAGAGGATGTCTGCTCCTTCAGATTCATCTTCCCGCATCTCAGTTAAAGCCTCTCTGTAATTTGCGGGATTCATCTGATAACTGCCAAGTTCATGAGCAAACTCAGCATCAACAATCTGCTAAGATATATGATTGAAAGTTTCATTTAAACATAACATATGTACATACGTCTTTTTATCCCCAAACCGGGGGTTAGAGTCCAGTGCTTCCCTAAAAGGACCATAAAATGAGCTAGCATACCTGTTGCACCAGTACGAAAGAGCTTCAGCAGGATGAGTTATATAGCGGATAAGAAAAGCGTCAAGAACAAAATCTGCTAAAGCCAACTTTTAAAGATTTCTTTTTTTGGCCAGATAGCATGTTATTCATAAACAACTGAATTTCTAAAGAGGGAACTTGGTAACCAATGACCATTAGCAAGCAAGAGTGGTGAGGGCGATGACACGGAAAAACTGTATATCTCGAGCTAGAAATGCTTGTGCGATAGTACCAAGGCTGCTAAAAGCGCTTACATAGTTTATATGAACATGTCAGAGAAGGAAACCAACTTGTGTACAATGGAATAGCTACATATACAATCAATCAATGCCAACTTGTCATACCCCACGCCACAACAAACAGTTTGGTAGAGACCAAAATTAGATCCTTCATAGACACATTTTCATACTTATTGATGAACGGATTAATGGAAAAAATGATTCTCCACCCAATTTCAAAATGTTTATTCTATCCAACAGCTTCTTCTCCTTGCAAAATTTATATTTATGCCTACATCTTCACTATTGACAATAACCTTGCCAATTTTCCAACACATGCCAGCATAAACATAAAGTGAGAGACATAAAGTGAGAGGAAATAAGGGAAACAAAATGTTTTCTGGCGAAAGAAAAAAGAATCACGTTACGAAATTTACTTTGCTGTATAAGACATTATAGAAACATGCTGAAATCCTTCAGCGTCAAGAGCTGCCCGCAGCGCTCCTACACGACCGTCCATCATATCACTAGGACTGACTACATCAGCTCCAGCTCGGGCCTTTTGTATGAGCCAAAAAGCAAAAAATCGGAAATTAAAAATAATAAATGAAGCTAGTAGCTGATATTGAAGACCAAAAACAGAAACATGCAATTTGTGATCTCCGTAGTAACGTGTTGAAAATTTTCTCTTTCTATAACAATGAGACCACATGTTACTGCCATTAAATTCAAAATCTAATTCATAAACAATTTAACTTATAATAACCTAAAATTAGCTGTGAGCAGTGAATAACTGCTAAAATTCTATGCAAAGGTGAACGAAGTTTTTGGAGAGATTAGTAGAGGTCACCAATATATTATAAAAGCTTTGGGTGTGTGTGTGTTACATAGCTACAGCTGAAAATTAAATTTAATACATGGAATCAGATTACCTGGGCCACAGCTTGTTTACATAATTGATGAACTGTCTCATCATTCATGATAACTCCTACAAGATATTAAGGGTATAAATTACAATTGTTCTTTAATAAAGTAACCAAGAAAAGCCTCTTCCTTCAATAAGAGTTCAAATTTTGCAGAATGGCTAATACCCTTCTACCTATTAAAGTTGAGCCACAAATTTTGAAGTTGATTCAGAGAATCTTAGACAACAATAATTCTGCACTTTCTAACATGAATTCAGACCACTGAGAAATATAGAAAGATCTGATAACTTACCATCTTCTCTGACTATACCGTCATGCCCATCAGAAGAATAAGGATCCAATGCAACATCCGTATAGATAACCTGAAGAAAGACCGTGTCAAAAAGGAAGGTGACTTACAATACTACAGGCACCGCAATAGATTGTCCTCAGAGAGCGTAAAGTATGTTTACTCACAAGATCAGGGTATTTATCCTTCAGCAAACGTATTGCTCGAGGCACTAAACCGTTGTCATTGTATGCTTCCTCTCCTGTTGGAGACTAAAGGATGAAGGATGTTATTCTAAATGAAGGTCATACTATAGAAAGGCTATGGTGACAAGCAGTGAGAGTAGAACCTTCAAAGCATCAGGAATTTTGGGGAAGAGCACAATACTATTAACACCAACGTCCCTTGCCTTAGCCACCTGGAACATAAAATGTTTACTGAGAACTATTAAACCTAATACAAAGAAATAACTAGGGTGAGATAAATATCAACCATTAGGATTGGGAATATAGTGGGGAATTATTTTCAATGTATGCCTCCTATACTGTAACCAAATATAATAATCAAATATATAAATATACATATTGTAAATGAATATCTACAGATAATATCGGCCAGTCAATTCTTGAGAGATAAAGACAGTTTTACGAGCAAAAAAACCTATTCTTTACAAGCCACAAGAAGCTACAAGTATCCTATTTATCAAAGACGTGCCATGAAAGAAAGAAGGAAACAATATAGTCCAGGACAAAGGTTCTTGAAAATATACTTATGTCTAAGAGTGTCATCAGTTCACTGACCATACAGCATCGCCACGATAAAAATGTTTCTTTTTTATCAAAGATGGAACTCAACCCCCAGCCTCCTCCTTTACTACTGCTATTTGAATGGTTTTGGCGCAGACTAACATGAAACTGATTCTGCTACAATTTCAACATCCTAACCCATTAAGTTTCTAGGGTGAAGTCTATAATCATTAAGTGTTGCTTGAAGTGATAATGCTTTTCACAAAAAAGATACATAGCTGTGCATGAACAGACTCAGTAGCAGATAAAAACCTCTTCCACGAGTCCATGTCTCCACCCAAGCCTATAGCATCCAGGCATAGCCCCTATTGGTGCGTCCTCCACACCTGCAAGTTCATATGTTCTTGATCCAAATCAAAAAGCATGTTCATGGTATAATGCTCACAACAAAATGAGAATGTGCATAATTAGAATACAAATACGTTGAAAGCGTCCAAGTAAAACAAACCTTCATGAATGAAGAGTGGATACACGAAATTCGCAGGTGATATATTCGTTTCCTGAAAAGCAGCTCTGAGTGATGCGGACCTACGGTTACGGCGAGGACGCCTTTGAAGTGGCTGATACAAAATAATTATTTCTGAGCAAGATGTACTAATAACCGATAATAGTGCAGAAGCAAAAACGATTATCTAATAATAAGCCTTATTTCGTTTACGGAAAAATATTGTCAAAGCTTGTATCTTTATCAGTACTCAAATGACAATTCAGATTAACTCTACACTTACAAGCGAAGGGACCACCGGAGTTCCAGCTGGGGACGCCGGTTTGGGTGGCACCGGAGGCGCCTCTGGGACGTTTCCTGCCGCAACTGCAGCTTCGCATTCTGCATCGCTCAGCCCCAACTTCTTTATCGACCCCGAAACGTTCTGGCGCTCGCTTGCTCTTACGACAAAAAGGCGTGAAGGTTGAAACTTCGCTGCAGTGCGGGCGTTGTTGAGCTTAACATTTGTGGGTGCTTTAAGACCAACGTAATTCTGGCAATCCAGGCCCTTTACCGCTCTGACAGTAATGGGAGCATTAGCCACGGTGGAAGCCATTGAATTGCTTGCGAACAGTTAAGAGGCCCAAAATTCTGTATCATACACATTCATATCAGCTCCCGTAACTTGCACGGCTCGTTCAGCTATTATAACCAAGAGGAAAAAAGTAGGGACGAAAACTGAGATTCAAATCACACCGTGTTTGATGGTTTAATTTACAAGCGGGAGTAGTTTTTAGAAATTAAGGATGCAAAGAAAATGCAGTGTGGTGGAGGGGTATTTCGAGGCAGATCGGTAAGTAAAAAAGAATCCTACCTTGATGCAGAGAAGGTGTATAGAGGCAAGGCAATGGGAAAGAGGGACAGGCAAACTAATGAAGAGAACCTTATCGGATGGGGAGGGAATAAAGTTGACCAATAAGAAGAGAGATGCATGAACAGGATGATTGAGGGCGCAGGCAGAGGATTTGACCAGTTGGGTCCAAGTCCAACTACCCCTCGCCTCGACGCCAACAACCGCCCAGAGGGACTCATGACTCGGTGACTCGAACCGGGCCCCTAAGGGAGATGTTCCCAATAATTCCCATGGGCTTGACCCAACTCATCTCAGAATTCAGAAAGCCCAATTAAAAAGAAGGGCCTTTTGGATTATATTTGTAAGTTTTTACACATCACATAAAAAAATTAAATTAGTTTCAATCCTTTTACCCCATCGTCCGTGGATTCAATTAGTAAAGCAGTGAGACATATAACTATTTAGAGTATGTTCAATTCCTAAAAAGTATTACTTTATTGTAGTTCCAGTCGTGGCACTTGGGGAGGCATCCTAGCTCTTAAGTGTCTAGGTTTACGCCTGAGTGTAATAGACAGCTTGCCCTGTCCGACATTGGTATCGCCTAGGAGGAAGAGAGATTTCGCCCTATCCTTAGATCATGAGTGAACCCAACCTCTTTCTAAAAATTTTTATAACAAAAAAAAATTCAATCCTTTTACCCAAAAAAAAAGAAGTATAAATCCTTTATCAAGAGGCATTGGAGAAGAAGCGGTATACTCGTGCTTCCAAAATGGGCAACCACTTATTGCCTTTGATAATTTTGTAAGGTTTTCCCTATTTGTCCAGAAACGTGAAGAATGGAGATCAAATTGAGAAATTTATACTATTTTATAAAACTGAGCAGTCTTTGCATTCTTCAATATAGTTTTCCTTTAATCTTTTTTTTCCAGCTTTTTCCTTTAATCTTTTACATAAATATAATGGTAAAGATTATATCGAAAAGGCAGGAATACCCTTCTTCTGTTTGCAATTCTCCATCTCTCCATCTCATGTTACTCTTCGCCCTTCCTTTATTCTCTTCTCTAATTAATGAAATCATCGGCACGCCGAACAGCTAGCGGGGAGAAAATCAACGGAGACAAATACAAGAGGAAAAGTCCTATTCATGACCTTAACATCGTAATCATATTTGATAAATCAACAAAAGTAAGAGCAGCGCCAAATTCTCATTGTAAACCGTAATCAGAAGCCATGTCGAGGCATCTTGGTTTTGGACGGGAGGGATGGATGGAAAGCAGGCACAGAAGCCATGTAGATGCGTCTGGACTTCCCTTTTCGTCGCGAAGAAGGGATTTTGATTGGGGATTGAAGTGGGGTCAGTTCAAGACTCGTGGAATTTCACGCTTGAAAATGGTGGATACTTACGACCATCATTACTGTGAAGATAGAATGAAGCCAATCACGGATTCGAAGAAGATCCTAATTGCTAATGAAAGCAAGTTTCTTTATTGCCTTTTCCTGATTCTTCCGGTCTCTCCCCAATCTCTTGCATGCTATATATAAGGGATGAGGTCCACATGGTGGAATATATAGGTGCTTTTAGTTGATTTGCAGTCAAGAGATAGAATGGAGCCGATCTCATGAGATTAATTCATGAAATGGGACCCCATTCGTGTATGCATGTTTTGCTTTCCTTTTCTTTTCATCTTTTACTTTATGACCCATCTGTCACACCATCACCAAGCAAACACCCTTTCCTCTCTTGAAAGCAAAGTTTCTTTAATTTCCCATTTGACCATGAAACATGATATCTATATGGGAAGCAAGTGGATTGCAGATGACCTCCTGATTAATGTCCAACAAACGATTGTTTTCTAAAAATTGCATTGTCGTCTTACATTGGCCCCAAAAAAAATTTCTATAGCCCGAAAATTTCTCGCACTAGATTAACACGCTTGTTCTTTAAACGTTGAATTTATAATGTTAATTACACCAGTGTAACTAGCTAGTACCCAGTACTATATATTAATTTTAAATATTTATAACAGCAAAAATACAGAAAATTTTGTTATCAACCCAATATATACGACATATCTTTTGTTATCAACCCAATTAATTTTTTTTTATTGCCCACCCGATTCACTAGAGCTATTATTACAACACTATCTAATCATCAATGTCAGTGGAACTATCCATGTCTCAGAGCCTGCTGTGCTGATCAGTCCCTGTGAACTGTTGTTGAGGTTTACTAATTTGCGCTCTCTTTTTTATCAGCTTTTCTATAATTTAAGTAAATTTTAAATCCTACTCTTTCCTATTTTAATTATAAAAATTAGATGAGAGTCTTAATTTAATCTTAATTATAAGATCATAATCTATTATATCTCTCAAAATTATAATTTTTTTTTAAATATTCTTATATGATTAGATATATTAATGAGATTTCTATCGATGATAATTTAAAATACATATGATTAAATATAATATTTTAAAAAAATAATACATAATTATTATAAATAATTAATTTAATTAATTATCTTAATTTAAATAAATTGTATATTAAAAACTAGAGATAATAATATTTTTAGGAGAGTGGGTTTTACAATATATCAAAATCAAGTCATATTTGTTGGGAAGAATTAGTAAAAAGGAAAAAGGTACACCCAAATTACGTTCTTTGATTGAAATTGTGATCGAAGTCCAAACTGTGAAAAGCCTTTAATGTATGTTTGACCAGAAAAGTAGCAGATTGTGTAACTTAAATGGCGTAAGGATGGTAAATGCATGACTTAAATGAAAATATAAATCAAATAAATTAATATATATGTAATCTTTTATTAAATATATATATTTTTATTGAAAGTAATTCTATTTAAAATATTATTATATACTAAAATGTGTATATCTTTTGACAAAAAAATTGAATATCAATTCGCCACACCTTGATATATTAACCTATTTCACTATATTTAATATTATATATATGCGTTCTCTTTTTTTTTTTAAAAAAAAAGATTACAATACTAATCAGGTCCAAGGTTTACGGGCCAGAAAAATAGGCCAGACCTATAAAATAAATTACTCATTTTTCTTGTTTTTTGAATTTGGCGGCCCCGCAATTAATTTGATACGATTAAGTCAGCATTATTATTAAAATAATAATTAGCTGATTAATTGCTTTGGAAGCCGCGTACGTACCTGCCCAAAATGACAATCACAACTTGCATGCATCTATATTATACTGCATAATTTAATAATTCAGATATTCTTTTTGGCCAGAAAAAGTTTGCCAAGATAGATTTGTTTCAATGCATCCTTTTCTTTTTCTCCGAATCTCTTTCATTGATCGCCCAAAACATTTCGACGTTTCTTCTGTAAAACAAAAAATATACAAATTGAAGGATGGAGATACACAGCACAGTATGGTGAACTCATAAATTCTCGCCCTTGCTCGTTTCTTGTTGCAAAGGTCACCCCAGTAATTTTGAAGAATCCGAGATGCTCGTGGGTTTGTTTGTTTTTCCTTAGGAAAGAAGCAGCAAATGATATATTTCTTCTTTATATATACGTACGACATTAACAACTCAAAATTTCGAATGGAATAGTATAACTTAGAACTAATCACGGCTAGCCATGAAAAACGGCGTGAAGTTGTGAATAGGTAGAGTCTCGTATACTTTAATAAACTCAAAATGATATATAGCCGATTTATGCAAAACTCATTTAGCTAATCTCTATATTTCAAAAAGAGTAGTCTTTAACCATCAATTAAAAAATATCGCCTGAACTCTATTAAAAAAAGAGAGAGCAAATTAATAAAAAAGTTAAGGAAACGTGACTATCATTGTTCTGAGAAGCAAATTTAATTTTCTTCGCACTGCGTTATAATAATTTGTTGATTTTTTGGTCAAAATATGAACATAGACGCATTTAATAATATTTGATTGTAAGCATGAATAGATTCATATAATGAAAGAAATCATAGGGTGTATATTTGATGATTGTTCTTGTCTCCTTGCATGCCGCGCGATCTCAATTTGCTGTGTATGCATATGCACATATATAGATTAAATTAATTTATAATAATTTGGTTTTTTTATCATTGATCACCTCTCTCAATTCTTTGATCACGTACGCAGGTAACCTCGAGCTTTTCCACCTTCCCATGTCAACTTAATTAAGTCCAAGGAAATGATGAACATGCACGTGGCCCTATTCATCGTCAACAAAGAAACCACAGAAGTTTGCATGCCTCTTTTGTCCTCTATATGTGTGTGTGTACACGTTATTGAGTGGACGCTATATATTAGAAGGACATATATACTCACTGAAACTACATACACAAGACTACGTATGTGTTGTGCTGTGTGTGTGTGTGTGTCTGCTTCTTATATACGTATTTACGTTCATATAAAATGTTTGATGGAGGATAGGTACAAAAGAATACGAGTATATGATTCTATTATCTTTTATTTATCCCAATCAACTGGCACTAGTATCAATTAATTAATTCTAGACCATAAAATCAATCATATTTTAATATTTAATCCATTCTGTTTTTCATTTCATTTGAAAACTTATAAATTGGAAGATTGGCATGTTCCCACTGGAACGAAAACCGAGGTCAGCTATCTAAAACAGTTACAACCTTATTTTCCAAGTAATTGGGTCCTCAACCAGACGAATAGAATGATATATATGAGATGTTTAAGTTACTTTCTCAGCTATCTAAAACAGTTACATTTATAGTTTATGACTTTCTATTCTCTTCTGAGTGCAGCGTTTCATAAAACACACTGATGAATTGTCCCAACAGAAGAGAACACACCCAAAAGGAAAAAGAGAGTAGAATTTAATTGAACTGCCCGTGAAAGGGCAAAAAGAAAAAGTGATTGTTAAAAGCAAGGAAACACGAAGAGGGATGTAATAAAAAAAAAGAGGTAAATATCATTGTAGGGCATGATGATAGGGATGTGATCTGACGGTTCATGTGCGACCACGTTACACGACTGTCCTCGCCGTCAGGCGTGTGATGGAGTCCACCATGGGAAAGATTACCACGTGGCAGACAGCAATTGGGCCCCCCACTCGAGTGTGAACAAAAGGATTTTGAAGCATCCGAATTCTGACCACAAAGGGGAAAACCTTACGCTCCGGACACCCTCGATGGGAACAGATTCGATATTTGGGAGATCTGAGAGCAGAGGCGGAAGGCGACCCCACCAAAGATTATATTTGGCCGGGGCCCACCCAAGATCTCGTATTTGCTTCGTGGGGCACTCCTCCTCGGTCCCCAGAAACAAGCTTTATTCATTTTCTTTCTTGTCCCCTTCCCCGTTCTTAATTGAGCAAGAACTTTACCCGGGGTGTACCCATATCTCCATTTATTCATGTATTGCCACATGAATTCTCACAGGGTGGTCCAGACCCTCTTCAATCATGGGGTTAGCGTTGCGTGAGGTGTTTACCCAAACAAAGCAATAATTAATTAGCGTTCTGTTAGTCACGAATCATATGATCAGATAGAGTTTATAAACGTACGTACGTAAAAGTGGAAGGGGGGGGGGTGAGGGCACAGGGCATTGTCAAGATTGCGTCTAAATTCAGGTAAGCAGGTCCTTTAATGTCATATATTCGGTGAGATAGATCTCCTCCAGATTCTGTTATTGCTGTTTGCGTAATTTTGGGTTCTTAAATTATCCCCTTAACCACCTTCCTCCTCCTTTCTCATTAATACCTCCCATTCTCATTGGCCCCTATCAAACTAAACCCCGCAAATTAATAGCGTATTTAATTTCCCCTACCCCTAATTAATCGGTGTATGCGTACTCCTGATCTGCTCATATTTATAATCCATGCGCATTAGTGCTGTGATCAGACTAATTTTGTTCTTGTAACACACAAGCTTCATTTCTGTGGCTTCAACATGTGAAACATATACACGCAATAATCAATCAATTATTCCTTGGAGACTTCATAATAGGATAAACTGGCATGATGAGGGTGAGACTATCTATTTTCTTTTATATTACTATTTGACTAAATTAGACTTTAATATTTTTGGACCTAATTAAATGTACATTAGCTCTCTAAAAATATCTTCTACATCGTACTTAAATTTAAGATTTAGTATTTAAGTCGTTAAAGCTAAGGTGGGGCTATGTTTAAGTCGTGACTTGTGACAATGACTTACAAGTTCTATATATAAAATAAAAGCAAAAGCAAGGACAAATTGGCTAGACGCTATATCATAGACAATAGATATATATAGGGAAGAAGATGTATGCAAAATGGGAAGAAAATAGAGACAGGAGTGAGAGAGGGGGGTTGTACCAAAGCGGAAGAGAGAATCTAGGGAGAGATTTGAAGAAGCTCACACACACCACTCCCTGTGCCCTCACATTTTCTCTCATTTCATGCACCCCACCTTCCTTCCTTCCTACTTGTTATAGCTACTCTCTCTCTCCCTCCCTCCCTCTCTCTCTCTCTCTCTCTCTCTGCTTCACCTTATAATCCACATATATACACAGTTCTGCTGATCTATATATACATATATATATGGAGACGGAGAGAGTGGCGACTATGACGGATAAGTCATTAACGCTGACAATGAAGATGGAGGCGAAATCGGATGTTGAGGATAGTATTAAGCTGCAGAAGGAAGAAGATCTGCATAATTTCCATGTCTTAGCCGTCGACGATAGTCTTATCGATCGCAAACTTCTCGAGAAGCTCCTTCAGGTCTCTTCTTGTAAAGGTACCTTAATTCATTGCCTTCTCACTCCTCTTCAATTTCGATTTCTCCTTCTTAATTTATGAGCTGTCTGCTGATTTTATTTGTTCATTTCGTTTTCTAAAAATTATGCAGTGACGAGTGTGGACTCCGGGGATAAGGCTTTGAAATATCTTGGTCTTGTTGACGACCTTGATAATGCTTCTTCAACTTCTTCAGAATCATCATCATCTTCTCCCCAGTCACCGCATGTAGAGGTAATTAATCACCATCTTTCCCATATCCTCCTATCTTCTTTAACTTCTTCTTCTTTGTGCGTGCTTCACTTTGTTTACTGCATTTTTATGTCCCCGCCGCATCTTCTGCTGTTAAAATAATGTTCCATTTTTTATCCAGTTTTTATACAGCATTTTCCTTTATTTTTGCCCCCTTTTATTAATAAATGAAACCACAGAAATAGGATGGCCTCCCTTGCCTCTTTCTTTTTCTTCTCTAGAAAGAATATTGCCGTCAGATGCATAAACAAGATGAGTAGATGAAGAGAAAGAGGTGGGGATCGGGAATATCCTTCACCCGATTCAATTTTAAATGAGTTCCATGAGAATAATAATAACAATTATTTCTTAACAATATTCCTGAATTCAAATTATATGAACCATATTTACTTCCACAAAGATTAAGCGCATGGGCATCGTCTAATGGAAGTCATAACCCTGATAACAAATAGATCCATATACTGTATCTGTGTATACACTCTAAGCAAGTGATAGCTTCTTGATGATGATGATGAAGAATGAATGCTTTAGAGAAATGTCTAGGATAATTGGTTGGTCGTAGAAAAACCATTTGCGATAGGACGCTCATATTTTGATTCAGCATTTGATAGTGACAAATTCACTATAGATCGTCGTCGTCTCTTTTGCTAGCTAACATCAATCGTGGTTTGATTTTCAGTACGTAACTTTAGTTGCAGATAAATATATAAAATAACCCGAAATGGTAACAAAAACTTTTGAAAATGATGTTGAAATGCAGGGAATGAAAGTGAATTTGATCATGACGGACTACTGCATGCCAGGGATGAGTGGCTATGATTTACTTAAACGAGTCAAGGTCACAATCCTCATTATTTCCCGACATCTCACCCTAAATTCCGTCTTTTTCTTTAGAAAACAAATCTACTCAATTATTATAATTATATTTGTGCAAACGTTATGAACAACGACGCTAATCAAAACATGCTCAACATTGCCAGCTTCCTCAAGGCTTTGTTCCTATGCTGCAGGTTCAGTGAACTCTCTTAAGAGAGAAAAATGTCAAGGCAAATCAAATTCTATTTTTTTGAAAAATAATTGACATGGCTTATGTATAGCTGCAGGGATCTTCTTGGAAACACGTACCGGTGGTGATCATGTCATCAGAGAATGTACCATCCAGAATCAGCATGTGAGTTTTCTTTTTCCTTCTGAAATCAGAAAGAAGAAGGAACAAACCCATTTAAAAAAGATTCATATTGATTTGTGTGGGTATATGTATATATAAAGGTGCTTGGAAGGAGGAGCAGAGGAGTTTCTACTGAAGCCACTTAAGTTATCCGACGTGAAGAAGCTTGAGCCGTACCTTGGGAAATCCGTGGATAAGAATGAGAATAATTCATGGGGCCAACAAGAATCTGGTAACAGTGACGGAACAACCGACAGGGACTGCAATTCCAACAGTAATATCAACACTTGCATCGCCAAAAGGAAGGCCATGTCTCCTCAACCTTCTGACAGATCCAGACCCAAAATCAAAGGCTTGACGGTCGTCTAAAATAATAACTAATATATATATATATATATATATATATATATATATATAGTTTATGATTATGATAGTCATCCTAATGGAGTAATGGTTTTCACCTTGGAGAGTTTCATTCGTTTCACTAGAGTGATATCGCTTAGTGTTTAGTATCAAAGCTATCCCTGCTTCTCATATTTCGCCACGTACGTACGATACCCAGGAAGGAAATTAAAGAAAGAAAGAAAGAAGTCTTCTCAAATAATAACTGATAATCAAAAGTAAACTCCGTTTAAATATTTCCAATAAAGACATCAGTTTTCTATTGATACAAAAGTATCGTAAGTTGAAGCGACATTCAATTTAGAAAGAAGGCCCTCAAGCTGGACCACTGTATATGCATTATATTCGTCATAGTTGCGGCTCAAAAGATTGCTCGCATGGCTATTACTCCATGCATATTTATTTATTATATTATGTAGCAAACTTTAAACAAATAAAAATATTTTATAACTAAAATTTGTATAAATAAATAATTTTCAAATGTAAATCAAATAAATAATGACAAATATTACTCAGAGCATAAAAAATAATTATGAGAGGTTGATAGATAAAAAATTGATACAAAAAAACTAAAAAAGCTTGGCTCTACAATTTACCCGTTATTGATTAACTATACGTATTACTTCTTTAATAATCTTTTTCAAACTTCGAATATTCATGAGGTGCACACAATTCGTCGTATTAAAACTATTATTTTTCTGTTTTTTTAGGATTAATATAAGTCTAGTACCTTGAAGTATTTTTTTACGTCCGTCCAATACCCTAAAATAATTTATGATACAATTTTAATCCCAAAGCATTTAAAATGATACAATCATATTCATACTAATATATTCATTAAAGTTGATTATTAAATGATGACTCGGCCCCTCTTTAACCCAATAACAACTGACTTGAAAATTACATATAAACAGATGATATGGCGATTTACATAATCAGTTTTATTTTATTTTTTTGTTTAAATCATCTTTTTATTAGCGATTATCTCTTAATATTTCAATTTCAATAGGAAAATTTGTCAGTTGAAAAAAAAAAAGCAATCTATCGCAAAACAGATTAGGGCTTGCTATTCCCCATCTGCTATAATACATAATAAAAAGCTAATTTAAACAAAATAAAATAAAACTAATTATGTAAGTCATTTTTTCTTAAGTTAAAGAGAGGCTGAATCATCATGTAAAGATCAACTTTAATAAATCTATTAGCATTGATAGGATTATATTATTTTAAATATTTCGAGATTAAAATTGCATCACAGATTACTTTTAGGTATCGGCACACTTTAACATTTATTTTAATCTATAAACACCAAATGTTATAGTTTTCAAGTGACATTTCCAAAAGTGCCAAATGCTTGTTTCAGTATATATTCCAGTCTGTGCAACAACTTCTCAGGTAACGTTTCATCTTAAAATTCAATAAATGGTTTTAATCTGACATGTAATTTAAAAAAAGTCAACGTCCCTATTTGATTTAGGACATGTAAGTTGTTTAATTTGCTTTCATATTTCTTAAACACCTTAAGTTGTAAGACAAACGAAAAATTAACCGACTGATCAGATTTTAGTTTTAGCTTGCATGTATGAACAATTCACTGCTCAGCTTCTGTTCCTTCAATCCGTTCACGGACTATTAGAAGTTAACATTTCTCAATTCTCAGAAAGGCGTGGTTTTGATGTTCATGTTCGGTCCATTTCAATGATGAAGCAGCATATATGGAGTTGTTTTGAACGCTGGCAGGGACCAAAACCAACGTTAAGCCGGACGAAGGACATGATCTGTATGGTCTCTTTTTTTTTTATAATTTTTTTTTAAAAAAGTTAAACTCAACTATAAAACGAAGTCTCATCTTCTCCTGATATGCATAGTTAGTCTCTTTCTTTGTTTTTTTTTTCTATCGGTTCACCAGAATTTTATCCCGATTACATCCGGATCCTACCTGCGTCGCGCACCTAGCTATGGTGGGTGAGTCTCCCAACGGGGATTTTCTGCATTCGCCAAGACTCAAACTCAAGACCTCGCTTAAACGATACTGAGCCGCTTATCATTCGGACCAACCCCCGTTGATAGTCTCTAATCTACGTACCGGAGACCAATTTCATGGGCCCCAGAAAATGTGGAAACATCTAGGCCATTGTTTTACTGCCAAACTTCATCCAAAACAACAAAAGTCATTGCCGAACTCGAAAGCCCCTATCATGATAAAGTCAAAAGAAACCTCGTGATATTTTATTATTTTCTCCGTTATCTTAGACAGGGACATGCCATATCATATCAACCCGACCTACGTTAAAATAATTCATAGATCTGGTCCGGCGTGAGGCGTTACAATTTAATTCTCACTCCCTAGATGGTCACATATAACATTTCCCTGTCCATTTCTCTAACATTTTGCTTGTGTTGACATCTCCAGGCAACAATGGCAATCCACGGACTTGGTTTCGTTTTCTCCCCATTGCATCATATCTTAATAAAATAGATTAACATGTACTTCTCGAAACAATCAAATCTAAACTATCAAACTCAATTCAACAGTCTAGAATTGCAGTGATCTCTTCATCACTTCCGACAATTTACCGCTTAACTCCCATGTTTTGAATTAATTATGTCTAGAGTATAATTCGCGGGACGTACTTTAATTAAACTTTCCGGATGTGCCGTTAAGGCTTGAACTTCAGAGTCGAGACTCACACGAAAGACACAGCTCACGCAAACGAACAAGGTATAAATGAAACTAAGTCATTCCAAGTGTTCATATTAGGTTAACGGAAATTTACCTAGCTTCGGAAATTCCATGAACCAGTTACTGACGACTGATGAGATCGCAACCAGAGGATATGCACACATACGGCAAACTCAAACAATATAACGACATAATAACTTAATTCGGGTCAAAATTACAGAAGCCATAAATTTTATCAAGTTTAAACTACACTACCCAGATATACTCCATCCATACCAAAAAATCGCCCGCTTTTCACCAAAACAGTATTTGATCACAGAAAACCGACAAGGTTTCCGGTAGGCAAATGGTGATTGGCACCAGGTTTCACTAACATGTTTACTGCAAAGCTACAAAGACATGAAAGGCCCTAAATGTGACTCACATTTTCTCCATCCTCTCAGAGCAATAACAGCAGCTATCCTGCAAAGCAAAGACAACTACATTATATTATGGATGGGAGCGACTCTGGAAGAAATGCTTCCAACAAGCATTATCAGAGCAAACTATGTCCCAAAGTTGGATACAGATATCTTACCATTTTAAAGCTCATCTTTTGCTTGCTCATCTTTTGTTTGAGCTTCTTGTGGAGCAGGATTGTCAGATCTATCACGGTTCTTAACAATGAAATCTATGATGTCCTCCTTTGTCCTATCGCCATCATATTGTGATATCTTTCCACTGGCTGATCTGAAGTACAAAGTTGGATAACCTTGTACGTCAAAGGTCTCACTCGGGATATCATTTGCAGTTGCATCCTGGGATTGACACAAATAAGAAAGTTTATCAAACAAAAAATAACATTGATAAATGCGTACAAGTACATTTCTTTGAATTCTGCAGACAGTCATCGCTGCTGTTATCTTGTTATTATAAACAATCGTTTTCAGATTAGCTATTATCATGCAGCTCGCACCAATTTGTTAAAAATGCTGACAGAAGCAAGGGAGAGATACATTTTACCTCCCTGAACTAAGGTCTAATTACAACTTAAAGGACCTCGATTTTAAAATGTAACAGAACTCACCCCTTGTATTTTTTGATCAACACAAAACACACCCACGTTAAATGACAACGGGAGTTTAGGTCTACAGTTTTCTTCCAGAGAAATGTTTTAAATTTTAAACTTCATGTAACAGTTATTAGTAAGCTTTGGTTTTAAAAAAACCCGCTTTTCACCCTAAAAACAAAGAAAGTATAGTACTAATGATAGAGAAGACTAATGCCTGAAAAAGGTAACTATCTTACCAGTTTTGCAATAACAACATCAGCATCATTTTGAAATGAGACTGCAACTTCATCTAAGATGGGAGCCAACTTTTTGCAATGTCCACACCAAGGAGCATAAAATTCCACCAAAACTGCAAAGTAATTGTCAAAATTAGTCCCCATCAACGAGATCCAATAACTTATTAGCTGAAAATATAAAAATGACGCTTTGAATGCATTATAAATACAAAACATTGCAAACTAATCAGTACCGAAAATTAACTGACATAACCTAAATTTAAGACATCTTTCCCAAACAAGTCCCAAAGAAAATATGAAGCATGATCATTAGACCAATTAACAGTATAATAATAGGAAAAACCCAAAATTCTGGCACATTACGGGAGAAGAGCATGCTTTGGCTTGGCCTTTTTTAAAAGAAGCCCCAACAGTGCTTTATTTACTTACTTATTGGTGTTCAAATTTCCAGCATTGCTAGTAGCCTCTTGAGGGGCCTTTTTTTTTATTTGGTAAAAAAATATGGGGAAGGCTTAGTCAGGTGGGCCCCATAAATCAAGAAGATAAACAAAAAAGCAAGATTCCAGCTCCACATGGTAAAGGATTTCGGCAGCAAAATAAAAGCATATAATTGGAAAAAAAATATATATTTCAACCCAAGGGGGAAAATGGGCTAGGCTAAATGTCGACATACCGGAATTCAAAGTATAAAGAAATTATGTGAGATGTTATTTAATATTTTTCTTTGGTAATGATGTATTCGATTAAAGAGGAGAGAAATCTATTAAATCATTAGGAATAATAATAATAAATAGGAGGAAACAAGTATACCATTCTTCTGTGAGTTGAAAACGATATCATC
Source organism: Leucaena leucocephala (assembly GCA_037074615.1). Lineage (NCBI taxonomy): Eukaryota > Viridiplantae > Streptophyta > Magnoliopsida > Fabales > Fabaceae > Leucaena > Leucaena leucocephala. The sequence continues at coordinate 1,584,017 of CM073540.1, read as the reverse complement.
AAGACTGTCAGCTACAACCACTTTAACAGGCTCATTATTAACCTCAGGAATAGGTTCAGACTTCTTAAATGGTTGGACCTCACCATCCTGAAATTAAAAGTCCAGAGAAAGATGCGTTCAATGAAGTGTTGACTAAAACTATATATTCCAACAATCATGAAGTTACTAAGATAGAAAGGAGATAAATAAATTAACTTATAACCTTGTAATCCTTCAACCAAGCCGAAACGTGGTCAGGCTCCACATTTGGTTTCAAAAACTTCTTTCCATCATTGTGCTGTATGATAATTAGAGGCACTTGGTCTTCCTTCAGTCCAAAATACTGCCATGACCAACCAAACTCACTGTCAGAAATTGATATTGAGCGAACAAAAACACAGAAAGTAAATAATCGGATGCTAACCTGGAAGGCACCTTGACTAGCCTCAACATCTCCAACCAAAAAGCTTATTCCATCTTGTTTGTATTGCTCAGCAGCTTCACGGTATTTTGATTTGAGAGAATCAGCAGCTTCAGAAGTGAAGTTGACAAAGAGCATAGCCTGCAATTTATAATCTTATTACCAGGAACTCAAGGGGGTAAAAGATGGGGAGACAAACCCAGAAAAAAGAAACGAATAAAACTAAGGTGACAGATTAATCAAATTCATTGCTACTGTGATGCATCCTCTGGCATCGTTGAAAATGTAGAGATCACCTTGGATAATATATTACCTTAGCATTGGGACTATTAAAGAATTTTATGACGTAAGGGTGGTTGCTTGGGTCATTGTTAAAGACCGTCACAATAGGGATACTGGTTTCTTCAACAAACTTCTCAAGAGCTTCCACATGGAAATCCTACGGTCATGGAAAAAAAGCGCCAATTGTTCACAATCAGTCAACATAAAATACCACATTAGATGTAGTTGAAGCAATCTGTGAGCTAAGATAAATACCTGGAAATCAACAAAAAGCTCGTCAAAAGGTTTAAATAATCTAACTACGGGCCCATTTACGGATGACTCTCCACGAGGAAGGTATTTAGCATCCAATGTGTGAGCAAAGTCATAGTCAGCCCGCAATTTCTCTGCTAAAGCTGTGAAGTTCTCAAACTCCTCCCCTGAAAATTTTGGGAAAACCCCAACCTGTAATCGCAGGGAAGCAATTTTGCATGTCAGCTAAAGTCAATACTGAAACAAACGCGTCAAACAAACCTAGTGATATACCACTTACAATAACAACTTTATTTTCCCCGATAAAAGAAGTTGCATCATCAGCAGACTTAATTTCGCTTGATGCAGGACCACTTTGTTTCTTTAAATACTCAACAATGCCATCTGCCTCCCGAGGACCTTTGTATTCTTGAACATCCTTTCCTCCATTCCTCAGAATCTTAATTGTTGGGAATCCTCTAACATCGAATTGTGCTGCAAGATCTCTGTTTTTTTCTTCATTGGCATCGACTTTAGCCAATACAACCGGAGGATCATGACTACTTAGGATGGAAGCAGCTTTCTCATACTGCATAAACAAAACATGAAAGGAAATCAGTATTTGCATGATCTAGCTTGAGGTAATATCTAAAGAAAAGGAGATCAATATTACCTCTGGAGCAAGCTTCTTACAGTGGCCACACCTAAAAAGAGAAACAGAAAAGAATGAAAATACATGCTAATTTAAAAGAAAGAGAATCGTGAAAATATGATTGGATCGCCAAGAGCGATAAGCCTGATCCGACTGTTCTCAGAGAGTAGGGCATTGCACTTCTTTATATTCAGTATAAAAAATTACTGTCACTTTTAAGCTCTCTAAGAGAATGGATTTCGAGATTATGACACTTCTCTTCCCCGGTGCAGAGTTATGTCATACTCCGAAAGAAAGTAGTCAAATCATCAGCTAAATTGCTAAAACCAATATTAGACAAAACGAACAAGGATTTCGCTAATTTGAGAATCAAAATCAAAGCAAATCGGAATAAAAGGTATGAAAATCAGACAAAACTCTCAAATATGAGATGCAAAACAGAATCGCCGCAAATGAGACAGATCTTGAAACCATTATAAATCGTATAGGAAATGAAGGAACACGCCTATCTATACCAGGGTGCGTAGAACTCGACCACAATGAAATTGTGCTTGTTGATAGTATCAGAGAAGTTGGAGTGATCCAAGGTAAGCACAAATTCCTTGCCTTCTGCCTCGTCAGCAGAGATCTGAGTGGGCAAAGATACGAGGAAGGAAAGAACGAACACGAAAAGGAAGCAGGAAGAAACCCTATACGCCATTGTGATGACACTCTACTTGAAAGGCTGACTTGTGTGTGGTTTTCTGGGAAACGCTCGGTACTGTTGGGTTTTAAGGGAATTGCAGGATAGTAGGTCGGGGGTAGAGAACGAGACAAACAGGGCAAAGACACGTGAGCATCTGAGATATTTTGGACCCGTGGGCTGTGATGGATCGTATAGTGTGGAGCGGAGAGCGAATGCACTTGCACCACATGGGCTCCCTATCTTACGTGGCACGCCGTGATTCGAGGAATCTCGTCACTTCTAGTGGTTTTTGGCCACTCAAGACAATCTCATGGGTGAAATTTTCGCCGCATTTTTTCTTTTTTAATTTTGCTCCATGTTGGAGTCTAAAACAGGAAGCCCTTCCTTTTTCTTTATTTTTTAAAATTTTATTACTTGGCTTCTTCTTTTTTGGTAATTAATAAACGTGTAAAAAATGTATTCAAAAACAGGTCTACAGAGAATTCAAATAGATTTTCTCCGTTGTCAGAATCCAACCACGTCTATTTTCCATATTTAGGTTGTGTTTATAAAATTTTAAAAAATAATTTATAAAAAAAATGAGTTTTTAGACCGATTATAAAAAATAATTTTTAAAAAAAATTATAAAAAAATAATTTTGGATAAATAAGTGGTTGAATAGTTATTACTAAAAAAATATTTTATAATTAAAAAATTATTAAAAAGAGTATGTATGAGAGATGAAAGAAGGTAAAAAAGAAAGATAAGAGAGGAGAGATGGTGAAAAAAATAGAAAAGAGATGAGAGATAGTGAAAAATATAGATGAAAGAGTGTATAAGAAAAAATAAGAATAAAATAATAATTAAATAGTTCATAAGTTTTTTTACTGTTCTAAAAATTGCTCTAATTAGTTTATCTAAAATTATAGTTTAGTTTAAACCGAGATTTAAATAAATATAGCCGTTTATTTTTAAATTTTTTAAATTAAAATTTAAACTATAAATTTTTTTAAAATCATAATTTTATTATTTTTCAAACAAGCCTCCGTAAGATTTGGCTTTAATTGATTTGCTAACGTTGTATGAAAATTAATATTCTGCCATCAAATGTCCTGATTCATGGAGCTGAGATCTATGACTATGGTATCAATAGATCAGATCAAAACATAAAGAAAACTAAGTTATTATTGTATAATATAAAATAATTTTGCTGCCCGTGTATTTAGTGATTTAGTCTTCTGATTACGGATCAACTCGACATTTGTAAATAGTAAAAAAATTATATAATATTTAATATTTTAATTTTACTTTGTATACGTGTCTAATATTTTAATTTTTTTATTTAGTATAATTTTTTATATTTAAAAAATAAAATTTATATGTATAAAATTATATCAAATTAAAAAAATTATAAATAAAATTATACTAAATTAAAAAATCATAAATAAAAATTATATTTTAAATAAAATTATAATATTATATATATAAAAATTAATATCAAAATATTTAGTAAAATACATATTTTTTGGCCGATACACGTTATTGAATTTTCTGTCTCATATCCAGAAAAGAAAATGGCCGTAAATCGTAACAAGAAAGAGAGAACAGGCAATAAATCACTGTCATTTGTTAATCAGAAAAAGATCCCTGTCAATTAAGTTACAATATATAAATAACTTTTCTTTTTGTAAAAGAAAATTATATAGAATTATTATGGTTTTAAAATTCTGAGAATGATTATCAGCCAGGGTGGTATGTAGAGTTAGGGTGTGTTTGGATTAGCTTTTGGAGAATAGATTATGGGAAGAATAGATTCTGGAGAATAGATTTTGGGTATAATAGATTTTGGGAATAATAGATTTTGGGAATAAAGATGTTTGGATGATTAGTAGTAGAATCACTTTTTATATTGGTAAATTACTAAAAAAGGTATGATATGATTAAAAGTAAGAGAGAAGAAAGATGAGAGAGAAGAGAGTGTAGAGAGGAGAGAGGAGAGAGAAAAAGAGAGATGAGAGAGGAGAGAAGAGAGAGAAAAAGAGAGAGGAGAGAAGAGAGAGGAGAGAAGAGAGAGGAGATATAATAGAGAGGAGAGAGGAGAGAGGGTGTAAAAAAAATAAGGGTATAATAGTAATTGGATAATCCAAAACCTATGTTTCAAAGAAAAAGCTATTTTCAGTAGCTTATTCAAAACCTAGGTTTCAAACCGAGGTTTTGTCCAAAATCAATTCTCAACAAAAATTGCTGTTTGTGTGAAAATTTTCCAAACCAAGGTTTTGCCCCATAATTAATTCTCAAACCGAGGTTCCAAACAGGCACTTAGAGTTGGTAATATAAATCTTAGAAAACCCATTTAGGCTATATTTTTCGGCCGAATATTGAAAATTGAAAAAGTTTTTTTTGTGTGTGAAAAAAGAATTTTTAGACCCAATCGTGATGGATTCAGGGCTTTATAACTCACATTTTATAAGATTAAAATCTAAAAAATCTTTTTTTATACAAAAAAATTTAAGTTTAGCACTAGTCCTCTACCAATATGACACAATTATAAAATTTAGAGAGCGTTTACAATAACTTATAAGACAATTTCTTACTAACTAAATCAATAGGAGATTATATTTCAAACTAAAAGTAACAATAAAATACTCTAAATGTGGAGGATAAATATAGAATATTTTTGTGGCAGTCAAACTCTCTTTTATCATAGCATCTACTACTTTATTGTGAACTCTTAAAATGTACTAAAGTTTTAATTCCTAAAAATATTGGAAACAAACTCTGTATTTATACAACTAACAAACTGTAACTATTAATATTATCGTTGGACAGCATATCTATCATATTTTTAAAATTAGATTAAATAATAACTTTTTGAAACTATACAAACTAAGCTAAGTTAAGACTTTTACACACTGCACACAGCTTCACTTCTAATACAATACAAAAATCCAGTTTATTTATAAATACAGCAATCTAATTTTTAGAATAATTTCTTTTTTGGTACAAAATTTTTTTAGAAAGAGTTAGACTCACTCACGATCTAAAAATAGAATAAAGTCTCCCTTCTTTCTAAACAATACTAATGTCGGGCAAGGAGAGCCATCTATTACTCTCAAGTATAAATTTAAACACTTAGGAGCTATAATGCCTTTCTAAATATTTTAACTAGAATTATAATAAAGTGATACTTTTTAAAGATCGAATATATTTTAAATAATTATATGTCTCAGTTTTTTTATTAATTGAACTTTTTTTTGTCCACCCGGTTTACCGGAACTTTATCTCGACTACATCCAGATCCGATCCGCGTCGCGCACCTGGCTATGGTGGGTGAGTCTCCCAACGGAGATTTTCTACGTACGCCAAGGCTCAAACTCGAGACCACATTTAAAGGATATCGAGTCGCTTACTACTTATACTAACCTCCCTTGGTTTTATTAATTGAACTTAACGGGGGGAATAATTTCTAATAACACCAAGAGTTGAAAACTGGTCTTAAAATTAGGCGTACAGAAAGAAAACGAGGAGCTTGTGAAAGAGAGTCATCGTAGACGGCTACAACCTAGCGGATTGGCCTGCGAATTTGGCGGAACGAATCCGTAGCTGAGTAGGTTGGGCTGAACCAACGGCGCTGACTTTTTTTTTTTGGGTCCACAATGGATTAGTAAGAGGCTGTAAAATAGGCCCAAATGAATTCCCTGAAATTGATTAATTGGCATTCCTCATCCTGTCCTGTTAAACCAAGATCTAAATTTGTCCCCAACGGGTTGATCCTAATGGTAAGCAGTTCGGTATCACTTAAATGAGGCCTCGAGTTTGAGCCTTGGCGTACGCAAAAAATTCCCGTTGGGAGACTCACCCACCATAGCCAGGTGCGCGACGCGGGTCGGATCCGGATGTAGTCGGGGCAAAGCTCCGGTAAACCGGGTGGACAAAAAAAAAGATCGTAATTTGTCGGAACTATTCTGGAATTTAGCAAAGGCAGCTATTACCAACGGGAGTTGATCTGAGTAGTAAATGATTCGATATCGCTTAAGTGAGGTATGGAGTTTAAGCCTTTGTATATGTAGAAAATCTCCGTTGAGAGACTCACCCACTATAGCTAAGTACGCGACGCGGATCGGATCCGGATATAATTAAAGTAAAACTCCATAAATTGAGTGGGTGTAAAAAAAAAAAAAAAAAAAGTAAAGGCAGCCATTGCCAATCTTCAGCTACTAATCGTTTACTTTTTATTAAACGACAAAAAAGTGAAGGGTCACTTCCGGAGCAAGAATTATTCTTTCTGGTGCGTTTTCTTTTTAAAGCTATGTGTGGATGGAGAGAAAAATAAGAAAGAGAGAATACAAATTTAAAAAAAAATAATAATAAAAATTTATTATTTTTAAGAATTTCCTCTTATAATTGTGGGTAAATGAATATGGGTAATAATGGGTTCTTTTTTTTTTTTCTCCCGAAGTCGACGAGATAAATGCGCATTTACATAGAAGTTAAAAATCAGGGCCAACCAAGAACCTTCCTAAGCACCAAAAACCAGGTCACTAATAAGTAAAGACATATCAAGGAATGCAGGCAAATATAATATAGCTTTCATTTGCCATGAGAATAGACCACAGTTTAAGTCACTATAATCATTTGTTAAAACTTCTCTAAGATCTCTGTTCTGATACTATTCCTAACCCATATGCAGACATCATATACAGTCTCACTACAACCAATCAACCAATAAATAAACGAATTTTCCTGTACAGAATTCCCCCTAACTATAGAACGGGTGCTACAGGAGATAAGAATTCAACATGATTAGACACCAAACCCTCACTGCAGAAACTTGTTCCAAGCAAAACCTCTAAGGAAAATAGGAAAATAGATCTAGCTGCAAAACTTGTCGTCAGGTATAAAATGTCCCATGAACCATCTCCTTTCTCTCCAAACCAACAAAGCCACAACTCAAGGCTTTCTATGAGTTATCAGTGTTTTGAAGTCTAACTTGCTCGTGAACTGCTACCACTTCTGAAGTGAAATTTTCTAGGGTCTTGAAAATAGGAACCAAACCTGTTAATAGACTATTAGAAGCTGTATGATGAACCAGCTTAATAGCTTCTTTATGTCGAGCCCTCTCTTCATGCAATCTCTTTCTTATAGAATCTAAATCAACTTTTAGATCATCTAGTGGTGAAACACCACTGTCAGTGGGAACCTGTGACAATGCAGTTTCGTCTGTAATTTTTTCATGTTCATGCACTAATCCTCCCATGTTCGTGCGCAAAGTTCTAAGCCGCTTCTCAAAGTCTTTTGTGAGATACTCTGCTCTGATCCTTTGGCGTTGCTCCTCATCTTGCCTTTCCCAAAGTTCATGCAGTTTCTGAGCAAATTCACCCATCGCATCTGCCACGCCTTTTTCTGAAATTCTAGTCATTGCTTGACACCAATCATTGCAAATAATGAAAACTGGTGGAGCGCCAATTCGACTGGGAGAGAAAGGAGCAATACCATCAGTGGTTTCTTCAGGTTCCTGAAGAAGGCACCTCATGAGCCATTCATTCAAGTTTTGAACATAGGATTTTTGAGTCTTAACCCAATTGTTGAATTGGCTGCACCAATTAAGGAGCTCCATTTCAAGGTCTATGGTAGCCTTCAGACTTGCATCTCTTTGCAAAGCAGGGTTCATCTTAATAGACCGAGTTTTACTCTCCATGATTGCTTGGAACTGTTTTTGGTGGCACTTGAGCATGAATTTCCACATTCTAATCAATCTGCCCACCAAATAGACTATTCATCATATGGAGAATAACAAAAGAGAAAAACATTTCAATCACAGGCTTCTAATTATGGTAAAACACTTAAATCTGACAACCAACCTAAGAGAAAACGTTGCAAACTTTTGAAAGCGGAAAACTAGTAATTTTTTCCTATCCAGTTCATAAAGGACACTGATTATAATGTAGATGCAGTCAAAAAGAACTCAATAACTTCCCAGTTGATGAGATATAACCGTCAAACCAAATTCTAATTAATTAAACACAGGATGTATACATCACAATAGCAAGTATAAGATATAAATCCTCAATATTTGAGATCAGGAACATCAATTTGAAAAATTAAAACTCTTCAGCAGCATTTATAAGATGCAATCTCATCCAAATTGTTAGACCTCAAATTTAAATGAATGTCAACTATGATGTCAAACTAAAGTTTGAAAACATATTACCCATTTCAATCTAGCGTCAAAAAGCATGATACAACCATATAAATTGACCTCAGAGTCTTCTTTCATTATTTGAAATAGAAAAACAATACCAAGCACTTATAGATAAACATGGGCAAGGCAAATAAATGAAGTAATTTGATACCCTTGAATCAACTCTGAAAGCTGAGGTTGCAATTCTTCATCCCTCAATTTATGTATCCTACTAGATATAGCATCAACACTTCTGATACAAATATTAATTTTTGTGTGCAATTTTCTGATTGATGCCTCAGTAGCATCAATTTTACTGGATTCAGCTCCTCGATCATCCAATATTTTCAGTCTCTTGCATTGTTTTTCATAATCAACTCGTAGCCTCTCCTCATCCTGAGACCAGTTCAAAAATATGAACATTTAAGGACAATTTGAAATTGACAGGGTATGATTTCATCTTTAGGTCAATTGGAATTGGATTAGATCATATTTTTTGACATTCTTTCCTATACCGCACAAGTACAAAGAGACAATTATAGCATAGGTCCTTAGCTATTACATATTAAGTTTATAGTAAATCAATTCAGATAGAAATCAGTAGCTCCAAAAAAGCACAAACTTTTGAACAGGTTAAAGTATAAAAATTTTCAAAAATAATATCAATACTAAATTATACCTTAACTTCTTTATATAATTTCTTTTCCCACGCATAAAGTTTCTCCAACGTTGATGAAAGGTTTCCAGGAACTGTTTTGAAATCTTTACCAGATTCCTCGCAATAATCTTTTGCCAATTTTATTGCCTTAGAAGATAAGTGTATTGATGGTCTGGCTGGAGTATATGATGGTAACTTGGAAGGGGCTATCATATATAAGATCCTGGAAAAGATAACTGCGCAAAACCACACAGGACATTATATCAGTAAATATATCATAAACCATTATGATGATTTGTAGCTAATGTTTCTAACTCACATTATGAAGTTTCAAAAGGAACTAATTGAATATAACTGAAGCTAAATCAGGTCTTATCCCATATAATAAGTAACACGGCAAATTAAAATGCACCTTTCCCTAAAACTCATGCTTAATCACAATCTGCCTCAGGAAGTTTTCATACAATACACTTCCACAAAAGCTTGATCCATAAAATGAAGTAGATGCCTTATCCTCACTTCTATTTGACTAAATGTGAGCCCCGCAAATTGTAAAGAGTTTAAGGAATGAAATATGAAAAGTGCAACTTTCTATGAATTTATATGTTCATATTGGGATTTCATTCAAGATATGGTAGTTTGAGTAAGCTAACACTCAAAACCCATGCCAATCACCTATTTATCGCATTGCGATGTTCTTGTAAATTCTGGTAAAGCTATAAGCATGCTGATAAAGCCAAGAAATATCAAGCCGAAAATGCAACTAAAATCTAGAATAGGTTGAGAAGTGTCTCATATGCTTGATAATGTCTCAGCTACAGAGTGCATTACACGTTCAAATATATATCTTGAGAGGTGAAAGGGGCAAGACATCGCCTCACAAGAATACAGAAAAGATATAAATCTTGTTCATACCTTTAAATCCAGCACCTCGAGACCGATATGGCGATTTGCCAACCTCAAGCAGCAATGCAACCTCTTTTCCATAACCAGACGCAGTCTCAAATTCATGTTTGATTTCCTCAACAACCTCTCGAAGATCCCTCGTACCATGAACAGACAAAGCGGTTAAGCTACTCGACTTTGAAGACTCACCATCTGCCGCTGTCACAGGTGCATCATCTATCACAAAACTCACCCCCTTTTTCCTCACCGGCTCTTCTGGAGAGCTTTTACAAACAATTGTATGACTATCAGGACTGCGCTTAGTTTCTCCTTCATGAGCTGACAATGAACTATCACTGCCATGGAATGGTACTGTCTTGGAGCTTCCCTCGCTACTGCTTTGCAACGGCACAGCCTTTGAAGTGCCTTCATCGAAATCTCTATCTCTAACTTGTTCTTTGTCCTTGCTAACTTTTTTCTTCTCTTTGACAACATCTTTCCCCACTTCTTGCTCGGTTTCATCTTCCAACTCTGGAATTCCTTCCCTCTCCCTCACTTCCTTCGAATCAGCACTACTTGTAGATGAACCAAAACCGTATCTGCTCTGCGGATAGTAACCCGGGTAACCATTATCGTAAGTATCAAACACGTTGAGAAAATCCCAAGAGGACACTACAGGGGGTGAAGGCGGTGCAGGAGGAGGAGGAGCGGGCGAAGAGGGACCTGGCCGATGATTGTACGGATATTCTCCTCGCGGCGGGGAACCCATCTGAAAACCGAAGAAACCAGCATTCCCGTAAGCACCTGGGTACCCATAAGATGGATCAGGCCATTGCCCAGATGTTGCTACATAACTCTCTGGCTCTTCATACACTACTGATTTCCCAGGAGACGCAGACAGTTTCATGTAGTAAGCGAAGGTATTTACCCCAGAATAGCTCCAATTCTGGGGAGGAGAATAAGCCGGGTAAGAAGGCCCTCCCTCTTCACCCTCGGGGCTTTCCTCAATGTGAACGTGGCTATCCTCATCAATGTGAATGTGACCAGAGGAAGAATGTGAGTCGGAATCAGAATCAGAACCCGATGACAAATTCAAGTGAGAATCCTCTACCTCTTCTTGCCCAGGAGAATTTTCGTGAGCCGAATGTGAAATCGAAGTTGAAGAAGATGAATTTGGGTTCCTTGTCTTCAATTTGGTCCTGTTTCCTTTACCTTCATCAGAGGGCAATGTCAGAACCGGAGAGCTAGGTGATGAAGACCCGGTACCAATCACAAGCTCTTCATCGACAAATTTGCGAAGGGCGCCTCCAATTTCTTTAAGGGACTGAAAATATGCGACGTGGGCTGCAGCAAGAGCATATCGTTGCTCCGATGCTGCTTTGAGGAACTCCTTCCGTTCTCTGCAGAGGCTCACCACCGGCAAATCGTCAACCTTGGAGGCTCCGCAGCCCATGTCAGAAGCAACAACCACCCAAGAGACCCAAAACGACGACCTGGGTTATGGAAGAAAGCTTCACACTCACTCATTGTCTCCACACCCGGCCGTACGAATGCGGAGGCTGACGAAGCATCGTGAGCAAACCAATATCTAGAACTGATCCGGTCAGCCGGAAAAAATGATATTGACAGAGATGGGAAGCGAGCAATAATGGAAAGAAACACGGGCGCAGCAAGTGCTGCGTAGCATACGAATACATACTTGGGTCGGGCTCACTTACGGTATCTTACTATATCTATACACTCCACTGTACGTTTCTCAACCTCTGGGTGTATATTAATTATAGAATGATATAGGCATGGAAATGAGCGAAATAGATTAGAGAAATCCGGCCGTCGAGATGGACGTGATTGAATTATGACCGTCCACGGGAAATGGGGAAGATAACCAGAGAAGGGGAATCATTTCCAATCCAATCAGGCAAGTTACGAGAGAGAGAAGGGGTGGAGAAGATTTTATGAAATAAAAAATGGAAGAAATTGGCATGGAGATCGGTGAGGTTGGGGATCTGTAACTTTTTGTTTTGTTCTTGTGTTGGCCGGGGGTTTTAAATCTCAGAGTTGCAGAGGAAGCAGAAGGCTCGCGGAACCCTCCAATAATCCCCGCTAGTCTCACTCCACGTGGCTATTCCCCATAGCAAAATGACGTCAAATACCCCTCCATGAACCGGGGTCCCACTCGGCTTGCATTTTCAAACCATGATGCGATATTTTATTAAGGTTTTGCTGTATTATAACCCTTGGCATTTTCTTGGGAGTACAGCCTTTTTAATTTGAACTTCCTTGTAATAATAAATGCATGATAGGAATCCAATGTTATCTTATATCCTGAGGGGGGGGAAAAATAAGAATCGAATTCATAAACATTTTATTTATAAGGATTACTACTCTTGTTGTCTTCTTTATAATTTTATATTATTTAAGGGATAAACTTGTTAAATACTTTAAATTAAAAGTGAAAATTACATTTGGATAAAATCTTCTTAATAAGTAAAACTAAAGAGGAGTAATTTAAAGTAAATATTATAAATTATAGAGGACAAAATAAATTGAAAAATTAACATGTTATGTTTTAGATCAAAATAAATATATCAATTAGTCTATATATTTAAGATGGGAGATAGACTATAATTGATAATAAATTATTTAGCCTAGATCCAACTATTTTTTTCAAAAAAAAAAAAGGGGAGGGGGGAATCGAACTGCAAAAATTGAGATGAAAATACACAAGTCAAAGGTAAATTTCAGACGCTGGGATGTGGCATGCAAAACAAGTGTTGCATGCGTTGGGGAGTAGAGGGGAGACCACATGAATAAAGGGGAAATGAAAGTAAAAATTGTGTCCACGAGCCCATGACTTTTGAAAAATACCCCTTTGATCCCTAAATATAACCCCCAGTTATCAGTGTTATATTATTTTCACACTTTAATGTTGTTTAAGATTATGACTTGCTGAAATCTTGATGATGAAAATTTTAAAATTTAATACCAAATAATTTAAAAGTATAAAATTTATTAAATAGTCTACATCCCTCTAATAAAATCTAAAAATGTTAAATGTATATGGAAAAACAGGGACAGCAAAACACAACGGAGTTCATCATTGCTCCCACGAAGCTCCAACTCCTAGCTTTAGGCAGCCTTGCTGGGGTTGTTGAGTGAGACCCACGCCGATCCATTAGATTAAAGTGCTCCTAAAATTAGTTTTCTTGGAAAAAATTATTATTTATTTATGTGATTCTTTTTTGCCGGAAATTAATTGTATGAGAATTAGATATGGAATATTGACACAATGTGGAATTGAACAAGGGATTTACCAGCACAGCGCGCACGACACGAGTCGGGTATTATATGCTGTAGAAAAAGGAAAACTTAATGGCCAAAAAAAAAACATTTCCCGATGGCTTATGATAATAAGTAATCCATCTTATAAAATGTAAATTAAACGAGCGTGCCTCGTGTTTAAATATTTAATACATTAATTACATAATAATACTCTTTGGGAGTCTAAAATATAGTGTCTCCTCGATAGTTTTAATTTGATCATACACAATGTAGTAAAATGCCGTGCGAACAGTGTCAACCGTGTGAACAGAGAAATATCTCATGAGCCACATTTGCAACCAGCTCGGCTCGGAGAAAATTTGTTAAAGAAAGGGATCGGTTTTTTCCTACGACGCTTTTATTTATCACTTTTTAGAAATCATATAAATTAGTTAAAAAGTTATATTTAGGACTGCAAGGGGTAAAAATGTACTTTTGAGGTGATTAACGCACAATTGAAGGATGGACTACCGCCATAAATGAGCATGCTCTTGCTAATAAAGGTTTAAGAAATGTCTCATAGGCGTTTGCTTATACTTTAGATTAATCTTATGCTTACATTATTTGATGGATTAGATGGGAAAAAACAGATGATCATTGATACTATTCTGATCTCTTAATCTATGTTAATCAAAATTAAGGGATCATATACACGTGTGTGCACGCGCTCTATAAATTCTACATTTGATGTTGATGCTGATATACATTTCTTTGTTTAAAAAAAGAAAGAAAGAAAGAAGACGACTCTGGCTATATATACAATAACTTGAAAAAGAAAGAAGTTGGCCAGGTGCCGGGGAACCACGGGGCAATTATGGTTTGATCAACAAGTTTTAGCAGTTAAGAACGTGACATGACGTAAGATGTATAAAATCAAAATAATAATAACTAAACGAGCATTTCACGTTATATATGTAGAATCTAAATATACTCACAAATAATGCCATGCAAGTTTCAATCAATTTTTATATTTTGCAGTGGTACTGACTGCGTTAAGGGATAAATTAGGGTCAGGTTATTTCAATCGGTGCTGAATTTAATTTTTTTCCCCATTTCGCCGTCAACGAAAACGGTTATTTACTTAGTTATTAAATAGCTGGCAAGGTGATCAATTCCCGGGGGGGGGGGAGCCAGACAGAGGAGAACAGCGAGGGGTAAATTAATGCCAAGTTGGCAACCCATAGAGGCCCAAAGAAAGGAGACAGGGTGGGCCAGAAACGTCATCGTTTGATGAAAGCAGAATGTCACTCTCTGTGGGTGATGCACTTGGGGTTAATGTGGTAAGAGGGGTTTGTCCTTTCTAAATGAAAATCTCTAATGAGACCTAAAGCGCAACCAGACAAGGAGCCACCGTCACCCAAGTGTGTTTATTATTGGGGTTTTAGTTTCCTTAATCTCAATTTTCACACCTAATTAATCTGTCTCCATCCTGCTTTTCACCGTAAACACCCACCAGGGAAAAAAGGCAATCAACTTAATAATTAATTGACCATCTCTTCATTAACTCATCATATATCATTATGGGCTCGTTTGAATATACATCATTATAGATAGCTTTTATAAAATAGTTTATAGATAAGAGTTTATAAAAAAAAACATTTTAGATAAACGAATATCTAAATAAATATTACCAAAATAATTTTTATGATTAGTAAAGTATCATAAAAAGTATGAGATAAAAAAATAAATTAAATATCATTGCTCAGCGTTCATCATCAGCGACCACCAGTGTTCATCTTCTTTTTCATTCTACTGTTTAGCATTCATCATCAGCGACCACTAGCGTTCATATTCTTCTTTCATTCTACTGTTCAATGACCACTAGTAATCGTCCCCAATGAGCAGCGGCAGCGAGTAGTGAGTATCGACCACCAACGACAGTGAGCAATGACCACTTAAAAGCAGTAATAACAACAAAGAAAAATGACGGATAATAGAAGAGAATGATGAGAGAGTAAAAAAAATGAGTGTAAAATAATAATTAGATAGTGTATAAATTTTTTTACTGATCCATAAGCTATTCCTAATAATTTATATAAAATTATAATTTAGTCTATTAACTCTTTTAGATAAATATTACTATTTATTTAAAAAAAATATTAAACTAAAGTTTAGACTATGAACTTTTTTAAAACTCTAGTTTAGTGTCCATCCAAATAGACATTATAACTAACACCACAAAACGCTTCAACTTATTATTCTCATTCTTCCTGGCCAATGTTTCTTGTGTAAAGAGAAGATTGGGATCTTGCGTGCTGGTTAGACTAAGAAGATTATGCATCTCAGGTTCGAAAGTTCAAATTTCGTGCCATTCGGAGTTTCAAAATAAAGGCTCCTATTTTTGGGGGAAAAATCAAAAGCAAGAGTCCAAAGTTGGGGCTCAATCGTCGACAACTTAAAGCGGGAAACAGAATCGAATTCTCATTGGTGAGGCTTGGGAAAACGGGAGGCGTTTTGGGGGCCCCACGCCCCCAATTGCGAAAACATGCTCCCCCTGTCCTCCTTGTGTTGTTTTTTCAACTAATGCCGCGAGATTTGTCGTCGCCCTTTTGTGGCTTCTTTACTGCTGCTTCAAATTTTGATTTTTTACTTTCATTAGTTATATACTAACAAAATAGATTAGCTTACGTGTATTTAGCTTTTTTAAAGCTAATTAAAAATAAGATACTTATGGAAAGATTGTATGGTTATGTATGTCCTAGAGATATTGCCACGTGGAAAGTAATGTATAACCTTTTTTGAGCAATTCTTATCTTCACTTGGATGAAGGCCCGTAAAGCGGTTGAAAAGTTGGTGTTCCTTTGTGCCAAGTATGGAAATGGCTCTGGTTGCGGTGAAGAATCAAGCTGTTGGGATTTATGGGAGAGCAGTGTAGAAGGCACTAAGGGAGAATAATGTGTCGGTAACACGCGATAAATGAGGATCAAATTAATTTGAGCTTTTAATGAACTCATTATTTGAAAACGAAGTTTCCGCTCTTGAAGATATATTTCAGCATTTGATTCATGAACTCGGATTTCGCATGTTTGGTTGGGTATGATAACGCGATCATTTGTAAATTTTATCATAATTTCACACATATCCTTAAATTTTCACACTGAAAGACGTGGTGAATTTTGAGCTGAAAATATATGTGTTCGGTTCCCGTTGGAAAAATTATCATTTGACTCTTTTGGCAGCTGATATGTGTTAATTACTCTTATTAATTTATCAACATATCGGGAATAAATCACGACCTCACCCAGACAAAACTTTGTTATCGAAAAGTATTTTAATTTAAGGGATATAAGTTTAAAAAACGGAAAATAAGTTATTGGGAAGAGCAATGAGACTGCTGGCACAGAAAGAAGAATGACTGGGAACGGGGAGGGGGGAAACTGCAATAAAACAAAGGCAAGACCCCAATATTAAAAGAAGCTGGTTGAGACGATGGTTTACAATTTTCAAGAACTAGAACCACATACATGCATTGTATGTACAAGAAATTAGGAATCAAGGTGTGTTTGGGACGTGGTTTTTGGTTTTCAATTCCTAGTTAGGAAGGAAGCACGGTGAGCAGCCCATGTCAGCCTAGCAGGGCCATGTGCTGTTTGGGAAGAAGCAATGTAACTAGTGAGTGCTAGGAAAGGGTAAGGAGCTTTTATCATAGAACAGGTCAAATATAAAAGGAATAAGGTAAAAGTGAGAATCTTCATCATTCATCAACACCAGAAAGCTTCTCAAACGTGATGCATTTACAAATGTAAAAAAGATAAGACCAGCACATTCTACATGATTCAATTCAGCTTTAATTTGCCCTTTCTGGTGATAAAAAAAGAAAGCTATTATACAATTAACATAGCTATATTTATTAGAATGGATTAATTTTTTATAATATAAAAAATTAATATTTAAAATTTTATTAAAAAATATATTTATATTTAATGTTCAATATCCCTTCCAACTTAAATACAATGATATATATATATAAAAGAAATATAAAAGAAAAAAGAAAGAAAGCTACGTACGAATCATATAAACAAACCCGGGGTCATTTTCCACCCCAGTACGGAGTCTTTGGGCAACTTTCAGAAAATTCATATACCTCCTCGTACGTTTCTAGGCAAATGCGGCCCAATATCACCAATAATTCATACACGAACAATTTCTTTCTTCTTCTTTTTTGTTTTTTACAAAACGTATGTTTCGGCGAATGAATGTCGCGTTTCCCAACTTATTCGCTGGTTTCAACACATGGATCGAAGTGTTGTGCGTTGCCTTCCAAGTTCCGATGTCTTCATTTGTCAATACGGATCCTTCAACTCAATTGTTTATTATTGTATCAATATCACGCGACTAAAAAAGATCAAGGCCCCAGAGATATGTCAGCCCCGGGTAGAATTCCTGTGTCGTCACAATGTTACACAGGAGAAGCACGTTCATTGAATAAATCAGTTAAAAATTACGATGTTTGCAGGAAGGAAGGAACTGCACCCGCAGTATAACCTTTTCTTAGCTATCATTGGCGGGGAGTGTGGTTCAGTTCCAATATCTTAAAACCTTCAATATCCAAATTCTTTTAAGCTTTAACTTACGGGTACACCACTCCGAAGAAGAGTAAAGGCTTTTCCGTGCATCATCTCTCCAACTAACCAAAACCATTCGCATAAACAATAACCTACAGGCAGTTCAACGGTTCATTGAATACACTAACGGGTTCTAACGTAAAATAACAAAGCAAAGTAGTTGGACGTGATTTGGTTGGCCTAAACGATTTACCTTTTTTATCCCATTCTTAACCCCAGCTTTTTACCTATAATAGCCGAAAGTCCAATTCAGACTTCGGGTGTGTTTGGATGCTTATGAAACTGTGATTTCAGAAGTTTTTTTATGCCAAATTTTAGTTTAGAAAAATTTTAAAACAAACAGTTATATTTGTCCATAAGTACTTTTAGACAAAATCATGATTTAAAACCATGGTTTTGAATAAGCTATTAAAAATAGCTTTTCAACAGTAAAAGAGCTTATAGACTATCCAATTACTATATTACCCATACTTTTTCTTACACCCTCTCTCCTCTCTACCCTCTCTCCTCTCTCTTATCTTTTCTCTACCTCTCTCCTCTCTCTTACTTTTAATCAAATCATACCATTTTTGGTAATTTACCAATATAAAAAGTCATTCTAAAAATAACTATCAAAACACTTATTTATTCAAAACTATTTTTTTTTCATAAACTCTTCTCTAAAAGCCCTTTTTTATAAGCTGTCTATAAACTCTTTTTTTTATAAACCATTTTTTAAAATTCTATCCAAACAAACTTTTTAAACAAATAATGTGTCTCTCCAATGATTAAAGAACCGACTAGTGGTTTCTAAGGTTAAAAAATCTGGACCTAGAATACTCTATAACAGTAGGTTTAAGATGATTAAATGGACCTAGATCACAGCATCAGATTTAGGGGGCTTGGATTTCTTTATTTTATGTGCCCTAACAGGTAAGTGCTTAAAATTTATCAAGGTGTTCAATCTGAATAATACTATTTTATTTTATTATAATTTTAATTACGTTTAAAAAAATGTTTTAGTTTTTTATTGTCTAAATTTATACCTAAATATAATAGACGGCTCATTTTATCTAACATCGTATTATCTTTAGATTGTGGATGAGGCTAATTTTTTTCTTATAACTAAAAACAAAAAAAATTTGTCTTCTTCTGCGTGTTGTTTCTTTGCTTTTATTGTTATTTCTCTCCTGCACGTCTAGTCCTATCTCTGTATAAGAAAAACAAAATCAGATAGTCCCTCAAGCCTACTTATTCCTAGGTATATTGCTCATTCATATCCATTGACTTCTGAAATTCTCTAAGACTATTTTATTATTTTTCTTCACAAGTGTCTCTTCCTCTGTAAGTACTGCCTCAATTCCTTCTTCTTCTTTTTCTTCTTATAGAATATTTTTAATTAACTCTTACATATAAAAAAATAATTAAAAATATTAAAATTATCATCAAATTTAAATAATTTTTAATAATATTATTATTATTAATTATATTAAATTTTATCATCATATTAATTTTTATTCTTACCTACTATTATTATTAAATATAGGAAAAATGACAAAAAAATATCATTTGAAATTTAAAAGGATAAAAAGGGCCCATTAATTTAGAAAAATACAGATTGGGCAGGAAATACAATCTGTCATTTAGAAATTACTGTGTACATTTATAAATACCATTATGGGAATTGCAAATACCATTATGAGAGTTATAAATACCATTGGTAGAGTTGCAAATAAAAAATAAAATTGTGCTTTTTATAACTCTATCAATAGTATTTACAACTCTTGTAATGGTATTTATAACTTTTTTAATGGTATTTACAACTTTTCTAGTTGTATTTGAATTCCTATAATGGTATTTGCAACTCTGCTAATGGTATTTATAACTCCCATAATGGTATTTACAACTGTGCATAGTAATTTGAAAAATACAGATTGGACCTCCTGCCTAATCTGTCTTTTTCTAAATTTATGGGCCCTTTTTATCCTTTTAAATTTTAAATGGTCCTTTGTATTTTCTCTTAAATATATGTATGTATAAAAAATAATAATTAATATCCTTTAAAATTAAATAAATATATTATAATAAGGACTAAGAATATTTATTAGTTAGTGTCTTAAAATAAAAATAAAAAAAATACTTTATATTTCAAAGTTGCTACTACCTTAGTCCCTTATTAAAAGATCCTTTTTATTGAGATAGCTTGTCCCTTTTTATAAGATTTATTTTAAATTTATCTTCACATTAAATATATTTTTATCTATCTTACTATATATTTTATCTCATTTTTTATTTATGTTCCTCTACCCACTTATAAATAAGGGATTATTAAAATATATATATTATTATTTTTAACTAATCCTAACAGTTTTTTAAACAACATAATTCAGTTAAAAGACTTTATCAGGAAAAAAATAATTCAGTTATAAGAGACTTATAATAATGGCACAAGGTAGTATATCTTATCTCTCCGCATCCATCTTCTTTTCTCGCTGACTCCCCGCGTCCCTTCATCTCTTCCTTTTTCCATCTTTAACCCAGTGGTTACCCTAGCTAAAGCCAATTTGCCTGGCCTATAAAATCTGGACTTTTTAACCTTACAAATTATTAAGTAGGTGTTTAGATAGCAGTAAAACTATAATTTAAAAACAATTAGTTTAAACTATATTTAAAAAAAAAATTAAAAAAATTTATAAATTAAATCATAATTTTAAATCATAATTTTAGATAAATTTTTAAATAAAAAAAAATTTATAGACTATTTAATAACTATTTCGCCTATATTTTTTTCACTCTTTGTCATCTCTCCCATTTCTTTTGTCGTCCGCCGTTCCAGTCATCACTTATACTCTATGTCCATTGTCCTTAGTCATCGCTTCTCCTTCGCGTCTTCTTCTTCTTCCTCTTATGTCAGATCTGGAACATGGCGGATCTAGAAGATTTGAAACATGACATTCGCTTCTCCTTTGCGTCTTCTTCTTCTTCTGTCAAATTTGCAATGACTCAGTGATGGATGATGATGATAAATTATAACAAATAACTATTTATTTATTTTAATAATTTATTAATAAAAAATTATTTTAATAATAACTATTTAAATATTTATTTTATTCTAATTTTTTTTTCTAAAACGCAAATCTTTTAATCCATTTGGGTCTGGTAATTGGCAGAGTGACGATTGTAATTTGAGTGTCGGGGATGCGTATTGGTTTCCCCGTTTCTTCCTGCCGTCCAAAACTACTTCCTCCAACTGCTCCATCATCGGCAGTCCCCCTAACGTCACCATTTTCGCATTTTCTGTCTCATGACTAGTATATTTTTTCTCACCTCATGCCATCCTCCATAATGTACCCCATGTGTCTGTGTGCCGTGTCGTTTTAACAAAGTATGTCTGCCCTCTTCCTCATTAACAAATGCTAATAAGCACTGCATTTTCTATTTGCTGAAGCATGCACGCACGCGCCACTGGTGTTAACTTCAAGTAGCTTGATCAGTTCCCAAAAGTTGAAGACAAACAAGTTGTGACTGAGTTATAAGAGCTCGAAAATTGAAGAATATAATGCACGCCAAGATAGACTCAGAGGTGACGAGCCTGTCGGCATCGTCTCCGACTAGATCCCTTAGTCGGCCGGTTTACTACGTACAGAGCCCTTCAAGGGACTCCCACGTCAGCGAGAAGACCACAAACTCTTTTCATTCCACCCCTGTGCTCAGTCCCTCCGGATCTCCCCCTCATTTTCACTCCTCCCTTGATCGTCACTCTCGCCAGTCTTCGTCCAGTAGATTCTCCAGATCCCGCAAGATCCATCGTAAGTATCTCAAGCCCTGGAAGGAACCCCATGCCATTGAGGAAGAAGGCCTTCTTGACCCTAAAGACCACCACAACAACTCTCTTCCGCGTCGTTGTTACTGTCTCACTTTCCTCCTCGGCTTCGTCCTTCTCTTCTCTTTCTTCGCTCTGGTTCTATGGGGTGCCAGTAAGCCCATGAAGCCTGAAATAGACATAAAGGTTCCTCCTCCCTTCCCCTTTCTCATCATTTCCCATTTCCTGTTCTTGAATCGGTTAATTCATTAGCATCCGTTTTCCAGAGCATCAAATTTGATCGCGTTAGGGTTCAGGCAAGTTCTGATTCCACGGGAGTTGCCACCGAGATGATCACCATGAACTCCACAGTCATATTCAAGTATCACAACACTGGCACACTTTTTCGGGTCCATGTCACATCAACGCCTCTACATTTATCCTATTCAGAAATCAAGATCGCTTCCAAAATTGTAAAAACCCATCCCATTCCATAGCCATTGCTTTATTACTATGTTACCCATAATCTTCTATTTTCTGACTCAGTTTACTGTGGGGATATTGCAGAATACTACTAATAAAAGGTTAAGTGATAGACGAGTCTAACCTATGCCCGGCATTGGGACGATAGAATATGATCCATGCTTGGCGCTTACTTCATTCCCAAATTCTTGCACACATAAACAGTGCCATGTTTCCTCGAAACTCCCAAGTTACAAGCAAACCCCATTTAACATGCAACTCAATTTTCCTATTTAATTGATAAGAGTTAATTTATAATTTATAAAATTTTAAATTTAAATTTTATTATCGACATAAAAATTTTATTAGTGAGTGGTTTATAAATATTTTAACATAGACTTTAATAAAATCTAAGACTCAACTCACTTATATTTTTTTTTTAAATGTTGAGAGACTAGGACTGGGGAAGCAAAGGGGACAGAGGAGATCCATGCATGGATGTCCTATGATTTGCATTAATTAAAGCGATATCATATGAGACAAAAGCCAGAACTTGGGATTGTTTATGAACGAGCGAAGTTTAGAATTAGGGATAAAAATAGGACAAAGGACTTGTTAAAGGCTTCTAGTTTGACCTGTATTTAGCCTGACTTAGCCTGATTTGTTGTAAAACATATATAGATTAGTGCCTATATAAAAACCTATTTTATTTATAAGGTCAAACTCGTTAAAAAGCCTGTTAGACTTGTCAGGCGGCCTGTGCCTGTTATTCAAAATATATTTAGTATGAAAGTATAATAGGTAGGTGTCCAATCCATAACCTCTTAAATATAATACAACAATCAGACCATGAGGTTAACACATATTATTGTAAATTTTATTCTTATTTTTTTATAACAATAATTAGATAATAAATTTTGATAAAATAGATTCTTTTAACAGGCTTCAGGCCTGACCAGATATGTTACAGGCCATGTTTAGGCTAAAAAATTAGCCTACAATAGACTATAAGCTAGGCACATACTAAATTATCACTTAAGAGATTTGGCCTGTTAAAGCCAATGTTTAGCCTGACCTTCCTGTTTTTATCCCTATTCAGAACAGTGCGCATCATCTCTCACGTGTCACGTGAATGGGCCCTTTTAAAAGGCAGAATTAGATATGAGACAAGGCTGAGGTAGCCAGTATTGATTGGGCTGCGCAACAGGGTTTGATGTTTACGCGGGAAACTAGGACTATCAAAGATCTTCCCCGTCTATATGCTGGGACTAAATAGTGCTGACAAAAAATGTTTACAGGTGGTATTCCTTGACCAGATTCAATTAAACGGTTCAGTGTTTGGATAAGAATTTAAAATAAAATTATAAAAAAAAAATAGATAAATTTTAAAAAAGAGTTTAAAAAAAAAAACCTGTGAATGTTTTTTGAAATAAATAAATATTTAGATAGTTATTATTAGAATGACTTTTGTGATTGACAAATTATGATAAAAATTATGATTTTATTAAAAATATGAGAGAGGAGAGAGGGTGGAGAAGAGAGAGGAGAGATGAGGGAGGAGAAATGGTAGAGAAGAGAGAAGAGACAAGAGATGAGAAAGAGAAGAGAGAGAAGAGAGGAAAAATAATATAAGAAAAAATAAGAATAAAATAGTAATTAGGTAGTTCACAAATTCTGTTATTGTTCTATAAATTAGTCTCAATAATTAATTAAAAATTTTAATTTTAAACTATAATTTTATCTAAATTTTTTTAGATAAATATAACTATTTATTTTAATATTTTTTTTAAATTAAAATTTAGACTAAATTCTTTTAAAAAAATTTTCTAAACAGCCATAGAAAGTTGAAAAAAAAACATGGAGTGGAACGGGTTTCGATTTCAACGAACACGCGCCAACAAAAGAAGATGAAGGCCCACAATTATGCCAGCCAGCCTTCATCCAACCAAATACTTTTTTCTTTATAGCCATTACTTCTATTATTTTTCTGTGTCAAAACTTTATAAAAGAATTTTGCATTAAATAAATTTAGGAAGATGTGGCTCAAAAAAACACAAGCAAACGCCCCAATACATCATCGCATCAGGGTGGAGTTAAGACTGAAGAATTCAACAGAAAATCGGAAGTTAGAAATAGACTGCAATTTTTTTGAAGCATTTCTAATTCTAACCTTTTTTTTTTTTTGGGTACAAATTCTAACTCACTCAAGCAGACCATTTCAATATGTCAGCATTCAAATGATCCAAATAATATGTCCATTTTTTTTATATAAAAAATGGAGATATGTTCGATACCAGTTCCTTACTAGACTAGGACACAATTTGAGACTCAAATAACACTCACAATAATAATAAGAATCAAACTCATATCTTTATAAATTTTTTACATAACCCACAATTTGCCCATGGACGGTCTTCCGAAGTGGGATCCCTACGCCACAAATATTTTCTTCAGCTACTAATGTCCTCATAAATTGGATATAACAATCGGGAATAAGGAAGAGAGGGATATAAAACAATGGGCTTATTTAGATATATTTTTAAAAAACGGATTTAAAAAAAAATTTAGACAGTTTATATAAACTTTTATGAAAAAAATATTTCTGAATAAATAAGTGTTTAGATAATTATTATTAGAAAAAATTTTGTGATTAGTAAATTATCAAAAAGGGTATAAGAAAAAAAATCTCTTCCTTTTTCTCTTTTTTCTCTTGTTCTTTCCCGGCAAGAAACAACAACAGCACAGAGACCATCAACGCTAGAGATATGACAATAGAAGAAGCAACAACAGCAAAAATTTAACCCAGCGACACTCAACAGACCACTAGTGACGTCGATGAGTAGAGAGGAGACCAATGACTTCAACGTGGACCATGACCTCCCACAGACGACGACACACTCATCGACATAAAAGAACAGAAGAGAGAGAAAAGAAGAGACACAGGAAAAAAAGAGAAGAGAGAGTGTGTAAAAAAAATATGTAAAATAATAATTAGATAATATATAAACTCTTTTACGATTAAAAAATTATTCTAAAAAATTTATTCAAAACCATTATTTAATTTATAACTATTTATTTTAAAATTTTACTAAACTAATATTTAAACCAAAAATCCTTTTAAAATATAATTTAAAATTACCAAACAGGCACAATATATTACACCGGTGTGATGTGATTATGCAGACAAACGTGTCATCCATCCCTGGCCAAGACACAACATAAATAACGAGATTGTTAATTTCAATTTTCTGGTTACCTCTCAATATATTTATTATGCGTCCCTAGCCAGGTTATTTTGCTGGAAAAAAAAACTAGTTTAAAGCCACAGATTGAAAAGTTTTTAAATACAGGATATAACCACCAGTTGAGAGGTTTTGGATATTAGCATAACCGCGTCTTTTTTTTCCCGTGTTCTTTTTCTACTTGTCTATCCACTGTGGTCAAACAACTCCAGAAATTAATAGGATCACAAGAGACGTGCTAACTTGCCCAAAATTGGCACAAGCAAGGATATATGCTAAGGCAATTATACAGAACCCGGGGAAATGATTAAGGATGTAAAAATGACAAAAAAGCAATGACCTTCATAATTATTCGGAAAATAGTTTGCCTATAACTCAGCCTAAATCTTCTGCCTCATGACCTCTCACAGCTTCTCTGCAATTCAAAAAAGCACACTACAGATTTTTATTCGTTTCCGGAAGAGACTACCAACTTCTCTACTTGCGAGATCACAGGATTTGAAAATAGCTCCATTAGTTGTGTTATTATTAGAGCACACGTCAGCTCAAGAAAACATGACTCTTGCTTTCACTCTTGCAACGAATAAGGAAAAGAAAGGCAGTGAGTATGCCAACTTATGATTTCCTCTGTCCGAGCCTCTCACAAAGGAATACTTCAAAAATTTTCTACAATCGGGATAAAAAATGAATACTAAGAATTGACAAGTGATGCAATATTGCAACCTTTCCAGGCGAGTGACTGCTTCAAGCTTATTAAGCCTTCGAAGATACATCATCAATCACAATGCCCTGGGGACCAAATGCAGATGAAGCTCTTATTAGATAATTTGGTCTAGTGTCTCATTATTTGCTCCAGGCATCCCACATATACACCCACACACACAGCATAAGTAACATAAAGAAGATAACAGAAGTTATGTAAGCCACGGTAATAGGGCATGTCACTAGGTTATATAAGCATATCCATCTTTTATTTCAGGCAATAATCACAAAACAGAAACAGCATGAACATACCTCTGGAGGATCAAATTTGGCTCCAAGGTTACTGAGTTTGGCATGGGCTTCAGCATAGTCTTTAAAGAATGCTTCCTGATCCGCAGCATACTTTTCAGCATAGACCTGCATATTTATCAAAGTTTAATGTCAAATTGTAGCCATAAGTGAGCCATGAATGTAAAACCATGTTACCTTAAATGATGGATCCTCAAAGAGGGCAGCATCGGTTGGCAAGACCAATAGATCCTCATCCCTTTTTTCTTTGATATCCTATACATATAAACAACAGTTACAAAATCCTGTTCTTAAAAAGAACATTACAAAAGCGAATCATGACCCCTAACCCCCCTTCCCCTCCTACTCTTGCTATTGTTATGAAAACACAACAGCATAATGATTCCGGACCTTGAAGTAAGAGTTATCAAACTTCAACCATTGCGCGGTCCAAGATTGCCCACCAGGGGCCCCAGGCCCATCTTTCTGTTGACAAAGAGATAGTGCACATGAAATTTTCAATTAGTTGATAGCTAGCGTATAATCCAACTTTAGGATTGCACAAACTAGATAGGTCATTACAATTAAAGGTAGTTACAGAATAACAACAATAAAATAAGGATTGTAAAAAAAAAAAACATAGCTTGTAGCATATACGATTCCATTTTATGAACTTCCAAGCATAGGAGAAACTTGATCTCAGCCTTGGAAAAAAGTTTGCAGAGTGTTAGAATATGGAATGCAAGTCCAAAAGCGGAGTAAAAAGGCTGATAATGTACTGTATACTTAGTCTCAGGCTTGCCCCACCCACTTCGTTCTGGTCGAGACCTTCCCAGTGTGTGGGCACCAGATAATGCAACTATTTCCTTCAGATGCAGAAGCTTGATCATGAATAACACAGACCTATTACGAACATCTAAAATACCAATTTAACAGAAATTATAGAAATTACCTTGTCATTTAATCCCATCCTGTAGAACACTTGCCGTAAATGGTCAGCAGGTGAAGGGGGACCAGCATCTAAACAGAAAATTTCCAATGATAAGTTGGTCCAGAGACCACAAAGTAGGAAAAAGGAGAAGTGATTAAATAAAGGTGGAACTAAAATATAGTAAACCTTAGTGACCTCTAGAAAACAAAATCATGATCTCAGCTTGAAGTCATCTAAGTTTACATATAAGCTATATCTCCAGAAACGCAAAAATTAATGCTAATTATATAGCTCGCCGGATTACCAGGAAATTATGGGCATACGAACTAGGAAAGTACATTTTAGAAAGTCAAAGGTCATACTTAAAATAAAATGCAAGATATAACAGATTTTATATCTGATTTACAGCAGCCTTTGTATTCCATCATGTTTCCTACAGATACCACACAAAAAATACACCAACCCACAAATGACCACTTTTTTCTTGGGATAGCCAGGCTAGCTCTTTGAAGATGTCTGATGGCTTGACAATTTGAACCACCCTAAAAAAAAGAATTGTCCCGGTCTTTCTTGTATTCAAATTAATTGGAGCATAGTCAATCCAAGTCCTAAGACTGATAATGATGTAGAGGAGAAAATATTCTTTCACTGTACAACACCCAGTGCCCAACAGAAATATGTTCCACTTACCAGGAAGTCTCCCTTCTTCAGGGCATTCTTCAGGTTTAGAGACATTCACTCTTCCATACTTCATAGGGATTTTTGGGCCTCCAGCCTCCTGAACACACAACGAATTGATCAATATAATTTTTTTAATTAATTTATAATGTCCACAGTCAAACTTGAAGTAGAACAACAAGTACAACCTCTACAGCAGTAGCACTAGCCAACTGAAATAAATCTGCATATGTCACACCAGAGTACTTGTCTTTGATTGGCTTGAGAAGATTCAATGCATTTACAAGTCCTGAAGTGAAAACTCATCAGGCGACATTACTATCAACCAAACACAGAAACAATCCGCAATATAATATAACATTACCAGCATTGGCTGCATGTTTCAGCTCAACTTCAAATCTCAGACTACCATTAGCTCCACCTCTCTGAGGCCAGTCCTCAATATTCTTATTATAGGTACCAGCATCATGCCATCCCAAGCGAATCTATATCACATAAAGCAATATAGATCGTGATTTTGATGCATGGACTATATTAAAGCTTCATAAGGCATGAGCTGAAACTTCAAGTACAAGAGTAATAATTTCAGGGTGAAGTGATGTAGATTTCAAGTTAATTTCTATCGCATGTAACAAGTACGGAGGACTTATCATAAACTGCAAAAGGCAGAAATCCAACTGTAGCATCGAAGTCTCGGAGCTTGAATACAAAGTAAAAATCTATTATACCGTTTCGCAGGTGAGGCATCTGTTATGCTAAATGTTGTAACGTAAGCATTTAAATAATAAGTCAGTTCTAAATGCCTTCACAAATTCTATACACCAAACTTGTAAATTTTAAATGAATGATAATGATTCATTTAAATATTTGACAAAAAAAGCCTCCAGCACAAAAGTTGATATTTCAACAGCTATATCCTTCTAACTATGGCAGGCAATATAAGTTGAGAAGCCTTATAAAAGGTACAGAAGAGAGTATGATAAACTAGTGCGAGTATAGCGGGACTAATAGTTATAGCCTTCCACAAAGCGTTGGTAGCAGAAAATTGTCGACAGTGTCTAAATATTACCAGTATCGGATGGCAGAACTTAGTCCTGAGAATCTGCTTAATATCCTCTCTAGCGCTCTTCAGTTGATCGGGATCAGATGCAAACGACTTGGGCGAAGAGACCGTGCTGTATCGTCCGCTCGATACGCGAACCTCGGCTCTAGACTGAAAATCGGGAGAGATTGTTTTTAAAAAAACAATCGAAAACTCATGCTTCAGCAAGAGAACAAAAAATAACTCGGAGAAGCACACTGAATAGAGAGAAATGAAACCTGATGGAGAAAGAGCTGGGAAATGCGAGGTGAGGATCTGAGGCAATTGGAGGAGAGCGAGGAAGAGAAAAGGGAAGGAGAAGGAAAAGAAGCAGCAAGGGAGAGGGAGGCTCTGGATGCGGAGGAGAAGAAGCGAGAGGAGGCGGCGGCGACGCCACCACCAAAAGCGGCCATTCTTGGGGGAGACTGGGGGGAAGGTAGAGGTAGGGAAAGTGTGAGTGACACAAGCTCGGCCATTTGGGCGGTAGGGGATTTTATATGGCTCGCAAACTGCGTTGCTTTGGATTTATGACGTGCCAATAACCACGCTGCCACTAATACGATACCCCAAAACGTTGATTTTGGAACTGACCCAACGCAGCTAAGCTGTTCTCGATGCCTCAATAGTATGAACTATAACCTATGATGATATGATCCCACTCCAGCGCTTGCTTACACACACATATATAGTCTCACGCCCTGAGTGCTTCAATCACCTACCCACGACTATCTGTTTCTGGGTTATATGTTGATTATTTTATTTAATCGATAGGACCACAGCGTGCACACCTCTATTTATTTCTTTTTTTTTGGCAAGATGCACACCTTTATTTTATTTGTATTGAATATAGGGACGTACAGTTAATTAATTAATTTTATATAAAATAAAATCATCAGTGATGAGAGAGATGTTTTCTATAAGCACCGTGAGAGTGCAATGACCAAAAAGGTGTACGTATGAAACACTAAAGTGAAAGGAATCTTACAGGGCACGAGTGTCATACGCGATAATCACTAACCCCATGGTCAAACTCAGCTTTGAAAATTTTATCAATTCCACTAAAAACAAAGAAAAAAAGAAGAAAAAACGCTCGGTCGTTACAGATACCCAATTACTTTCTTTGGCTCCAAGCAATACCCTGTTTCTTTTTTAAAGCCGTCGGAGTTGGTTAGCAGCTTTGATTGTAAAAAAATCACATGTCGCATAATTAGGCGTGTGCATCCCATTGGAGAGAACAAAAATTCACGCATCAGATAACATCATCTACTCTTCACACAAGAAAGTGAAATAAAATAAAATCGCTGAATATGTAGTGAAGTATATATTATTGTCATTTATCAACCACGATTTATCATAAGTATGGCTATAAGTGATGAATTGCGTTGCATGAAAATTTGGCCCTGCAAATCACTAAGATACTAACGACGCATAAAGTATATTTATTTTGACAGCCATTCTCTGAGGATTACAGGTATATATCCTTCAATTTACCCTTTATACTATTTGCGCTATGAAATTTTACATGCAATATGTGGCTTTGCACCATGGATCTCCAAATGAAATTCTATTCTACTTTAAGAAGAAAGCATCTCAAACATGGAAGAGAAAGAACATCAGAAAGTCCTTAATCAACCAGAATCTTGTAAAATATGAACAACCTGGGATCGTTGATCATGAGCGAGTTGTGGGGGAAACTGTACAAGGAATGTAATTCTCAAGTTCCCCCTCTTTTCAGGATCGTGTGAGGTTGGCATGCCTAAGCCTGTGACGATCTTCTGAAAGCCAGGGTACACAATTTGATCATCCATTGCCAAACCCATGCGTTGTCCCCCCAACAGTGGGACTGAAATTGCAGAGCCAGTGAGAGCCTTCACCAAAGGAATGTCCAGAGTTACCTCCAAATCATCTCCTTCTCTTGTAAACAATTCGTGGCTTTTCTCTGAGATGCGATAGATCACGTCTTCTTCATATGCTCCAAGTCTATCATTCGCTTTTCCTTCAAATTTTATCTTGGTTCCTTTCCTCCATCCTGGCTTTACATTTATCGTTAACACTTCGTCCTCCTCCACAGTCTCCCTGTTCACAATTGTTGAAACATTCTATCGCTTTGTATAGTTGTATTGAAAACCCATATATTAAAATTTAAAAGATGGAGCTATAGACAAAAGTTCAAGCGGTGAAAAACGAACCCAGAATGTGAGGGGACATTTCTGGTGAGCTTGATCTTTTTCTTGCATCCGAAGCACAAATCTTCGAGGGTGCATTCGAGGTCTTGTTCGATTGGTGGGGGTTTAAGCTTACCAAATGAGTTAGAATACATAATGCGACGAGCGCTTTTGGGTGTACAGGGGTTGTTATGCACCGAATCATTGCTCTCCTTCTCCTTCTCCTTACCCCTCTCCCTCTCCTTACTCTTGACGTTAATCTGAGCAATCGGCGACGTCGCCGCGGTGCGACTCTTTGTGCTCACGTTCTTAGAAAGAGCAGAGATGGAAGGAAAGCATTTATCAAGGCTTTTATGCCTATATAAATTAACTCCAGGACTCGAAGCCTGATGAACGCCTCTCAAGAAACTGGCATCGCAAGATCTGAAGCTTTGAATCGCAACGTTCGTAGTGCTCGTCTCCTCTAGGTTTCCTTTTTCAACAGAGTCCTGAATAATGAAATGCATGAACAAGGCGAAGCATAATTTAGAGGGAAAAAATTAATGAGAATAGATTTTGAGTACCTGATGGTCAGGAGATGGGATTGGGTGTCGGAGGTTGTGTTTGGGATTGAGAACAGGAAGGGGAGATTCAGGAGGGGACGAAGGCCTCTTACAGCTAAACCATTTTCGGAAGAGGGCTTTGTATGATTTGGTTCTGTTGAGGTCACGAATGGAGGTAATGGGAGAGACGTCCACCATGAGACGAGAGAAAGTGGGATCGCAGGCGGAGGGAGACGGAAAGAGTGAAAAATCCGAACCGCCATGCATTATCAACAACCAAACACAATGCCTTTTATTAGCAACTTCAATTATTAGGATAAATAATAATAGTGCAAGTGATTATGCAACTATAAAATATTTACGCAGTCCAAATAAATTTCATCATGAACAGGCCAAGACGATGAAGGATGATCTATTTATGAAGTTATGAACAGAGCCATGCATGGTTTGGTTGGGCCGTGATGCTTGCTTGATTCAGGCCCAATGGTTGATGCCCATACTGCAGTCCACTAGCTATTTTGAAAATTGAAATAGGAAAATATAACTTTACCAAAAAAAAAAAAGAAATAGGAAAATATAAGGCGCGTAGTGAAGATTTTGAAATTGGAAAGGCTAAAATGAATCTAGCAAAAAAAGAAAGACTAAAATGAATCTAGCAAATCAAGATGGAAAGTCGTTCGATTTTTGTTTAAAAATAATTTTAGTTATAATTTTCAACACTCAGACGCTAATAATATACAATTAAAGTGCTGCACCTATGTCTTTTGGGTGAGGGGAAAAAAGGAAACGAAGACCAAGTGAATGTAACTTTAAGCCATATATAGGATGGCAAGCAATGGGCTTGTTTGAAACAGGGTACGTTGGTCAGTGTTCTAGAAGGCCGACTGAGTCATTGCACTCTTTCATAGAAACTTCGAATTCCTGGGACGCGGTTCGGAAACTTCCGATTTTCATCTCTGTCCTGGTCATGTCATTTTTAAGGACTCTGGTGAATGTGACGGAGTGCTCTAAAAAGTCTCCCCCGCAGTGCCCAGTGAGAATTCCAAAATCCGGGTTTGGTAATCATTGAAAAGTCCAAAGTTGGGTCCACTTGCTCAAAAAGCAGGCTCTGTTGTCGCTGCTATCTACCACCTCTCTGCTTTATCAGTCTCCTAATTCCCTCTTTCCCCTGTTTTATTTCATCGTCCAGAAGCTGCCCTATCCCGTTCATGATGGTGATTATGGACGTGAATTACAGAGGAACGGCAATGACTGTCTTGTTCTTTCTGGGGTTGTCTGCTATTTTCCCTCTCTGTTTCTCGGATTTGAATCAACCCAGTCTCGGCAAGAAGCCACAACCATTACCTTCTAACAATCGTGTTGGCTCCTCCGTTGTTTTTCGTGTTCAAGGGAACGTGTATCCCCTCGGGTACGTCTGCTATAAACTTCTTGATCCTTGAATTATTTGCCCCATCATTCTCATCTGGCTTCTGAGGTTTATTTCTCGCTAGCTTTTGCATACCTATGAATTAATTAGACTTCTCCGATTCTTTGACATCAGTTATGCCTACTTTCTGAAGAAATTCCAGCGTTATCTTAGTTTATATGGAACTTGTCAAACAATAGTTGAATCTCCAAGAATTAATTCATTTGTTTCGTGAAATTTGAATCATAATATGGATAGATCAAAACATGGGGATTTTTCTGTGTATGCAGGTATTACTCAGTTTCCCTTAACATTGGCAATCCCCCAAAAGCTTACGACCTTGACATTGACTCCGGCAGCGACCTCACTTGGGTACAGTGCAACGCGCCGTGTAAAGGTTGCACCAAGGTAGTAAACTCAGTAATCAACCAGTCTTCGATTACAAGCACCAAAACCTTAAATTCCAAATCGAAGATATTATGATACATTTGGACAGTATGAATTCATGAATGTTGTGTGTGCAGCCTCCGAGTCAGCAGTATAAGCCGAACAAGAACCTTGTTCCTTGTGGGGACCAGCTGTGTGGTGGAGTTCAGTCATCACCGGGCCATCATTGTCAATCCCCCAATGACCAATGCGACTATGAGGTTGAATATGCAGATCACGGCTCATCACTGGGTGTGCTGGTCCGAGACTTCATTCCCCTCCGGCTCACCAATGGCTCGGTTCTCGGTCCCAGGGTGGCTTTCGGGTCTGTGTCTCTGTCATTCTCACAATCACACCGCTTCCTTCCATTTTGCATTCTCACAATTCACAAAATTGTATTGACATGTGAATTTATAGGTGTGGGTACGATCAAACCCATTCCGGTCCGACGTCGCCGCCATCTACTGCGGGAGTGTTAGGTCTTGGAAATGGCAAGTCAAGCCTTTTGTCACAGCTTACATCTCTGGGTCTGATTCGCAATGTGGTGGGCCACTGCCTGAGTGGGCGTGGCGGAGGTTTTTTGTTCTTTGGAGATCATCTCGTTCCCTCTTCTGGAGTTTCTTGGACTCCAATCTTGCCTGGTTCCTCCGTGTAAGTTCTGAAACAAGACAGAAAATGCTTATTTTGATCATTGAGCTGATGATAACGAATGAGAAATTTACATACTCTTATCATGGCTTCAGAAAACACTACGTCTCTGGACCAGCGGATCTACTTTTCAATGCAAAGCCAACTTCTGTGAAGGGTCTTCAGATTATCTTTGACAGTGGTAGCTCCTACACATACTTCAATTCCAAAGCTTATCAAGCCATTGTTAATACGGTGAGAAGGGCCCACATTTTGTTCAGATAATTCATAATTTATACATCGTCTTCTTCAGAAAGTGAACCTTTTGAGCGTTGTTCAGATGGATGATGATTTGAAGGGGAAGCAATTGAGCAGAGCAACAGCAGATCATACCCTTCCAGTTTGCTGGAAGGGGGCAAACCCATTCAAATCTTTAAGAGACGTGGCCAACGTTTTTAAGCCCATAGCAGTGAGCTTCACAAGGACAAAGAATGTGCCGCTGCAATTGCCACCATCGTCTTATCTCATTCTTTCTGTGAGCGACTCAATTCATCTCTCCCATGGGATTAACAGATGAAATGAAATCAAATTTCTTAGAGGGATCTCTTCTTTTTCAGAAACATGGCAATGTCTGCTTGGGAATTCTTAACGGCGCTGAAGCTGGACTGGGAAATCTTAACATCATTGGAGGTAAGGACGAAATCCCCCTTTTTCTTTGCTTCTAATTTAATCATATGATACTTATATTGCCTTTTTTTTTTTTTTATGGGTTTGAACAGACATATTTTTACAAGATAAAATGGTGATTTATGACAACGAGAAAAGGCAGATTGGATGGATTCCCGCAAACTGTGATGCTCTTCCCAAATCATAAGCCTACATCATCCATGTCATGTTTCTATCGACAGTGTGGATCAAGAAGACTTCTTGGTGGATGTTTTGGCATCTGACCCCATACCGAGACTTTTGATATTGAGTATTGTGAATAAATTTTAAATAGAGAATGCTCATATGAAAACTGGTGGCTGGTGATATAATCTTTTGTCAAGGAAATAAAATAAAATATTAGTCTTATTTCAAGAGTATCTATCGTACTTTTAAATGAAAAAGGAAATAAAGACCATTATTACTGGATAACAATAATAAAATATAATAAACATTATATATTTTATGTTAAAAATTATTCTTTTGTAGATATTAAGCTCAGACTTACATGCATATTACAAGTTTTAAACTTCGAGTATTTAATCAGCATTTCCAATTAGACAAATGGGTAGCACAACTTTAACTCATATTGATTAGTATTAATGATTATATTGAATATTGATACAGGCTTTCAAGCATGGAAGGTAAACGTAAGACCTTATATAGAACGGAAAGATAGATAGATCAGCCTGTACCTTAGTGTGTTGAGAATGTGAATGAGTAGAGTATGTAAAAAGGAGCTTGTTCGGGATACAGCGGAAATGGCACATCTGATCAATAGCATTTAACCGTAACGTGGCTCCAAGCATAAAAAGTAGCCACTTCACGGTTTTCAAAAGGGAAAAAAAAAAACAGAGTAATGCCCTTGATTATCATTTTAACTTATAATGCGATTTCTTCCTCTGCTTTATACGGCTAATTCCTATTGACTGACCTGTACAATTTAACCTTCTTTAAATTCCCACTTCATGGGATAGCCTCCTTTGCAAACTCTTCCCTGTGGAAATCTTTCCAGACTAATTTACACTTGCAACTCAAGAAACTTGATCTGCCAGACAGAAAAACTGGACCTAGCTCCAACGTATTACAGGCAAAACCAATTTCACTAATCCCTTTAGAGCTTCAGCCTGAGTGAGTGTTATTCAAAGGTCGTCATCAGAGATCCTGTTGGACCATATAATCTCAATCTCAAGAGTTCGGGAAGAACCATCTTTGTTTCTGTCGAGATTAAGACTGAATATTCCACTGTAAACTCCCTCGTTTACCACTTTATCAATTTGTATCGTAACTCTCCCAAGAGTTGCCTGGAGCAAATTAAGCAGAGTTGCTGTCAGTTACCTCAAGGAAAGAGCAGGGATCTCAAAGGCAACTAACATATAATAAATAAGTATGGTCATTTATGGCAAACAAAGGAGGTCCCTACCACCAGCATAGCAAGAATTGCATAAACTATTGAGTGAGAGAATAGTAATTCATTCTTTCAGAAGAACAGGTAGTCATTCATTACATCGACATGCAGTGAGTGAGAAGTTGCTTGAAGAAGAAATACGAAGTTACCTTGCCAAAAGTATTCTTGCTTTTGCATATGATGTACAACTTCTGGCCCTTTGGAGGCACATCAAATGCCCATGTGAATCCTTCTTTCCATTCTGGCGAAATACTGTGACTCACAACCTAACAGAAACACATTATGAATGGTAGCTGTATAATCTTTAAAGGTAATTAGAAAATTGAAACTTACTAGGGCCATTGGAATTTTGGGATATGAAAACAAGAAAATTCTATGTATGTCAAAGAAAAGCTATATTGTGCATTGCACCTAAAATGGATTAATGATTTCAAATAAAATGTTTTGAAACTTCAGATGTGTTATGGATTGACTGGGAACACAAAGTAAGGTTTGCGATATTTAAAAAACAAAAGAATAATAGATTGCAAAGCACAAATGATTTATATTTTCAGTTTCCTATAAAAATTAAGGAACTTCAACCAAGTACACAGGACGGAAAAATACTAGCTGGTGCCTTTGCAGTTGCACGTTTGAAGCCATCTACTTTATTATTTAGAATGATCATTACCTTGGTTAGTTTTGGGGGACCATTGCCTATCGTTAACTGGCAATATGCATTCGTGCTTCCCATAGCTTGCTTGAGGTTGTTTCCACGTTTAATGGTGACAGTCAAACAACCTGGTAAGCAATGCAGAAGACTATCTGCTCTCTCATGGAAATTTGGGGGACAGGTTTTCATGAGCATTTGCAGGATGGGAATGGCTTCAGCAGCGATCATAGCCTGAGACTTTGATATATCAATTGGCATGGTTGACCAAGAATGTCTTAGCAAGCACAAGGTATCTAGTACAGAGTCTTGAGCCACTTCACTACCAGATTTGAGTGCCCCTACCAAATGAGGAATGCAAAGAGTTGCTGCTTCAGACACGTGGAGCTTAGGGAAGTTCGAGAATATGACATGCAGAGTTTTCAAAACCTCGTCATTGATCGTGGCAGTTGACCACAACTCTCTTTCCAGTGCAGCTGCACAACAAACCAATGACGAGCTATTAAATATTCTGCACAACCCAGGGACGACAGAATACTATGCGCATTTTTCCTTTCACTGAACCAGAAAAAAATACGTAGTTGCTCAAAAGTAAAACAAAACAAGAAAAACATCCGCTTCATGATAAGTGAGAATTTATATTTCTTAATATGCATATAGATCAAGGATTTATATTGGAAAAAAAGGGAGAGAATAATGGGAAGAGAAAGTAATTGATTTGATGCTATGCAATGCACCAGAAAATTTTGGCCCACCACCCATTATGCTAGAGTTGATCTAGAATCAAAATAAGTGAGAAGTAAAGACTTAGTAAAGGAAAGAGGAAGGAAAAGATAAATTTATACATTGTCATATATCAAACTTTTCAGGGAAAGATGATGCAATAGTCTCCGTAGGCAATAAACAAGGTAAACAGTATTTTGCTAGGGACTCCATCCTTTTTAAAACAGCGTCCTTAAATGAATTACTAACATTTTCAAGTTAAATAAATAAAATTTGACAACATATAAAAGCACACGATTGATTGCCTATAGTATTGACAAGCATGACAAAATTAACCTACCTGTCAGAGATCTGATCAGCTCATTTGACACATACTCTTGTAGTGTGTGAGTAGAAAATAAAAATCGGATCAGCAATGCTGCTTGTCCTGCAACTTCTGGATTTGTAGACAGCAGTAATTCCTGAATCACCAGTATGCCACCAGCTTCTGCAACAGCTCGCCTATTAGTCCTGCTGTTCATGACAAAGTTTTGCAACGCACAAATAGCAACCATCACCATTTCTTCAGTTGGCTGATCCTCAAGTAGACTTGCTAATGCACGACAAGCAGAACAGAACCACCAGCTCTAGCATGTCCTTCATGCTGGGAAATATTTCCCAAAGCTAAAGCAGCAAGAAGCTTGCTAGATGGTGATCTGGTCCGTGGATCTAACAGATACTGAGATAACGGTGCTATTGCATACTTAGATGCCTTCATCTCTCTTATTTTCACATTGTTGAATAGGGCTTCAAGTAATCTGCCGGATGCTTCTTCACATTGATGAGATCTTAAAAGGTCTAACAGAACATCTATAGCTTCAGACTCCGTCATCTGTTCAGCACTTGAAGCATCACTTCTTTCATGAATAATTAGGCCATTAAGAGCTACACTAATGGTACTCTCAACCGTTGAGTGCAACAGTTTTACAAGAACTATCACAGGAACTTTAAAATAATAATCAGCATTGGAACATAGTACATTAGAAAGAACTAAAGCAGCTGATTCCCAGAGTGCATGTGGTGGCTGAGGATCATCTTGAATAATAACCTTTGCAAGCTCAAAAATGCCTCCCGCATCAGCAACTGCTTTTGGCCATCTTTTGGAGATTTTCTCCAATGCTTTTATTGCTGTTTGCTGTAAGTTCAGTATTCCAATTCCTGCAAGTTGAACAAGAGGAACAACACCATTCTTTGTTTTAATATCTTGCTGAAAATGTTCCTGTGAAAGAAGATGAGACAACAGTTCAGTGCCAAGCTGCTGAATGGCTTGGGATGGGGATTCTAGGAATGAGATCAAGGGCTCAATAACTTGGCTAGGAGTTAGTTTTAAGGTTGCAAGACTTTGTGGCTTCTCCAGTATATTTACAAGAGCTTGTAAGGCACTATGCTGTCCCCACAAGTCAAAATCTAGACGGAGCAAAACTTGAAAAAGGGGTTCTACAATTTCTGCAGCTGCTGAACTTCTAGCAATTGCACTACTATTTGTTAAAATGCGGAATAGTTCAGCAATTGTGGAGCACAGTGAGCTAGGTGCAAATTCAAGTAACTTCAGACAATTATCAATAATGCCAGCTTTAACCATGCCT
Source organism: Leucaena leucocephala (assembly GCA_037074615.1). Classification (NCBI taxonomy): domain Eukaryota; kingdom Viridiplantae; phylum Streptophyta; class Magnoliopsida; order Fabales; family Fabaceae; genus Leucaena; species Leucaena leucocephala. The sequence continues at coordinate 1,544,738 of CM073540.1, read as the reverse complement.
AGTTTGCATGGCGTCCTATCTTTGCCCAATTTGATGAGAGCAGATATGGTAGCCTCAATCAGCTGATGGTTGGAACCCACAACCAAACTAACAAGGAGATTCACAACATTGAAGGCTACTGCAAGCTCCGCATGTTGTTCATCTTCCAATAATCTCTCAAAAGCAAAAATCCCAGCTTCTATTGCCGGGCTAGAATCAGACTGCATCAGTGAAACAAGGGGTTCTATGAATTCTGAGGCAAGTGGATCAGCTCTAATCGTCCTGCTAGCAAAAAGGACAAAGCAAAGTTGCGCAGCATTTCTCTTCAGTTCCAAGGATGAAGCAGAAGACAATATCTGGTATAAACTCTGAAGTGGGTTCCCTTCTACATCAGCAAAAAAAGATGATTTTGAAGAATTTCCAGACGTTAATCTGATTAATGAAATTAGAGTAGCCTCCTGCTCACTACCTGATGTTGTATTGAGCATGTCAATCAAAGGCTGAATGGCCTGTTTAGCTATTTCTGAGTTTCTAATACTCTCGGAATCGAAAAGTTCACAAAGTGCTCCTGCTGCACTATATCTAGCATTTCTTGATCCAAGACGCAAAACAGCAATGAGTTGGTTCAGAGAACTTGCTGATGCTTCATGTTTAATAAGGTCAGAATTGCAAAATAGTATTCTTAATAACTCAGAAATACTGGCCTCAGTTGAGTCTTGAGGGCTCAAAGACAGGTATTTTGTCAAAGCTTCCAAAGCCCCTGCTTCAGCCATGATTATTTTGTTTGTATCACTTCCATCTGCAATGCATGTCAACAGTTTAACAGCAACGGGTGGAGTACTAGGCCTTTCTGGAATTGGTCTCAATAGATCCACCAAGAGAGGAATAGATTTCCGTGCACTAGATCCCAATCTTATATCTTCAATTTCAAAAAGGTGATTCAAAACTACTTGATCAGGATTTCGCACCAGTGAAAATTCATCTGATAAAGCAACAATGTTTGGCATGTCCGACTCTATATAGCCGACCATAGAAATCAATCCAGCAATGGCACCAGAGTTTGCGATAGCAAGAGCTATTCCCTTATCACCATTACAAACAAGACTAGCCATAGCCTGTGCAGAAAAATATTTATATGCCACTTCTTCGGACCGTAGTAAACGAGTGAGAGAAGGTAAAATGTGCATTGTTACTGGAGATAGAACAACAATTCCATCTTGAAACAAAATGGCCATGAGCAAGGCACTTATCCATATTCCTTCTGTATCCTCAAAGTCTGCCTGTCAATAAAACACATTATTCAGCCCCCAAAGCTTTTTGCATACATAAATAAGACAGAACAGTACGTAGAGTTGCAAGAATGATCAGCCATAGGAACTCAATTAATTTTTTGAAGAAAAAATGTTGCATTACTTCAATTTACGGTAATTTGTTCAATGGCGAATATACACTTTCAAGCACACATAATGCAGCAAATGCTTAGGTAGAAACTTGTGTGTTTGGCATAATGTTTTCCTACTTACTAGTATATCAGCATTCAAGCAGTAAAATTTGATGTCCGTGAAACAGTAGGACATCAAAGATAGCCCAGAGGAAATAAACAGAAAGGAACAAAAAACTATATTAATTTTTAATGGAACTTGAATTTTGAAAGCTCAAATTTGCATACCTGTGGATTGGAAGTATGGTTTGCAAGCTTTTCAGAGAGAGACTCAAGTCCACCAGCTTCCATAATTGTGAGTTTGTTCTTTATATTGGAAGAAGCAATAATCGAGAGTAGCCACAAGGCAACAGTAACACCCGAGACTTTGGCCAGATCAAGAATATCAAGATCAACTTCCTGAAATGCACTCTTCACCATAAAATTTCTAGGAGTTTGTCCTTCAACCTCTAATGAACAGCCAGAGTTCTGCTTCAGCATATCTACTAAAGCATATATTAATGGTTTTAGATCCCCAGAAGTGACAAGTACATCCATTGACAGCTCTTTATGCTCCTTTGCAGCACAAATAAGTAAGGAAGCCCCTCCAACTTTGACTTCTAAACTGGAGGAGTTCATCATTCTATCAGCTAATGAACTAATGGATCTAGACATAGCAGCCAGCAAATCCCCAAGAACAACTAATTGATCACCACAAAGTCTAGACAAAATTTCAATTGCCTTATCCTGCACTTGGGGAGGCCCCTCAGCCAGGCAGCGTACAAGAGGTTCTATATTGGATGGTGTTTCTGCAAATGCAGACCATGGAGTGTAAGTGAAATTGTCGCCCTGTTTTGTCCGGGCAAGCAGTGCAACTGCTTCTAAAGCATCAGCAGCATCAGTTCCATCCATATTCATAGCACTCAAGGAACCAACAAGTGCAAGAACAGTGAAACGGTACTGAGCATCTCCCTTGAGAACATCACCAACAGGAAAATGCGTCAGTAGCTGATGAAGTGCACATGATGCATTTTGTTTACCTTCCAGAGTTCCTTCTACCAGAACTCTTGTTAAAGATGAAACAAGATCTCCTGCCAAAGCTTCAGCAGCAATAGAGGTATCAAAGAGAAGATTGGCCAGCACAGCAACTGCAGTTTCAGCGGCATCAATGGAGGAAGTTTTAGCCAATTTAATTAGTGGCTTGACATCCTCCTCTCCAATATAAGGCATCTTATTGGCAGATCTGCTGTGTGTTGGACGAGACAGAGCACCCATTGCTCGAGCTGACTGAGTTGCAACAACTTGATTTTTGCTGGTCAAAAGCTTCATGCAATGAAGCACAATTTCATCAGTAGCAAGGAGGCTATCACAGATGTCTTGTCTGGCACTGAACAAATCAGCTAGGACAGAAGCCGCATGTTCCTGGGTTTCTTCATCTGATAAGTTGAGAACCTGAACTAGAGATCTCAACCCCTTATTAGCTGCAGAACCCTTCTGCAGGAGGTCCATCTGTGAAACTATAGTAAGTACATGACCTAAGACTCGAATTACATGGACCTTTGAGCCTGGAGTTTCCCCGAGAAGCAATGCCAACAATTGATCAATGGTAGCAGAATCTGCTATTCGCACAAGCTTAATGAGTACCATGGCAGAAACTTCTTGTCCTCTTGGTCCACCAACCTTTAAAAGCCATAAGAATGCTGGTATGGCCCCTGCGCTTTCAACACATGCACGAATATCTTCACTGTGACAGCAGAGGTTCCACAGAGTATGAGCAGCTTCCTCTCTAGCGTTCTGCGATCCTGTCTTTAATAACTGAACCAATTGAGGAATTCCTCCAGCAGCAGTGATTGCCCATTTGCTGTCATCAATCTGGTCAATTAAAATTGATAGCAACTGAACTGCATACTCTTGGTGCTGCTCACTGAGTCCCAGCATTGAGATGAGTAATTGGATGCCTTCTCTTCTGTTTATGGCCTCCCATATTCCTACCCTATCACAGCACAAGCTTGTCAAGGAGAGTATAAGATAATCCTGCACATCAGCAGCAGCCATAGTAATGAGTCCAATAAGAAACTTTTTTGAATCTGCATGCACAAGCCATTTCGAGAGATAGATGTTTCCATATAGACTAGCCATGGCCTCTAGTACTCGCTCTTGAATCTGCTTGTTATCCCGAGGCTTTAATAGTTTCACTAGAATATCCTCTATCTTAGTTGCATCAAAAGGCTCCCCATCAACATCGTGTTTGTCCTCAAACGCCATCAGTGTATAGGCAAGAGCTCCAATTATATCACCAACTGGTGCAGCTAGGCGAGGAGAATGGGAGAGTTCTCCAAGATATAGTATTAAAGAAGACATGCCACCACAAATATTTGCCAAAGCGTGAGTTGCATGCTCCTGCAGATCCTGGCCGTTTTCTTGCATACACTCTTTAGAAGGAGCAACTATAGACCCAATAAGAATTGGAACACCATCTGCACTTACAATGGCTTTCTTTGCTTTAGTTGACTTTGATGAAAGGGCCTCTAGAGCATCGGCAGCACTTGCTCGGACAGAAATATCATTTTCCCGACCAACAAGCCGAAGTAAAGCATTGACTGCACCAGATTCTATTACTTTGGGGACGCTATCACTGAAAGCCAGCACCAGTCGTGCTAGCAGAGAAGCTGCATTTGACTGAGCAACAGCATTGTTTGAAGACAAGAGACCCACAATAATATCCACACTCCCTGCTTCCAGTGTCGCTTTCCAGTATCTGTCTCTGTCACCACACAGATTTCTCAATGCCCCAGTAATGAAACCCTCCACAACTTTGTCTTGCTTGTTTTTTGGATTTAGTTGATCCCATAAAGTTGGAACTACACCCTCTGTGACAAAAATTTTCATGCCAACATGATCATCTGAAAGACCGCCAGAGGAAACTTCATATATTGATTCAGCTGCGGCCTTCCTTGCCTCTGTGGTTTCAGACTTCAAAAGTGACAGTAAAGGTGGGATACAACCACCAAGAAGTACTTTTAACCTCAAATCCTCGTCTTTGCACAGGACACTCAAAGTGGCAGCAACATTAACTTTTGCCAGAGGGGTTCCATTTCTGAGAATGCTTATAAACAATGGCATTGCTTGGGCATGAGAGCCAATAAGTATTCTAGCATCCTTTCTTGCCCTGGCAATGCCTAGCAAACGTGCAGTGATAAATTCCTTCTCAAGTGGTGATGACAAGTTGGCATGCAGTTGCTCAACAAAATTAGCAACTGCAGTCATTGTAGATTCTGGATCATCCATTTCCTCCGCCGGTTTAGTTTCCCTGGATCAAAGGGTATTTATTTACATCACTTGTTAGTACTTTCTCATCCAGAAATTATGGATGTCGTGTCTAACTCATCTCAGCCTTGTTGATCATCAATTAAACTTGGAAAGAAATCCAAACAGATCATAAACAGATTCCAGGTACTAAAAGTTCAATGCTCATGCAAAACTTCCATCAACAAAACAACTGTTAAGGATTACGAACATGAACATAAATATTGACCTAGTCCAAGATGAAGAATAAATGGACAGTGGCGGTTCCGGAGATGTAGACTTTGACATTTGCTCTGATATGCCACTTAAGCCCTCCTTCTAGGGTGCCTGAAAATTGAAATGAAAATATGAAACATTCAAATCCAAACCAATGTCTTTCCCCTCAGAGAGAGAGAGAGAGAGAGCATAGAGGTGTCAAAAGACATGCGTTTATTTCTCCTGTTCTTTTAAGTTTTCGTTATATAACAATTCACAAGGACCATTTCCAAGCAGAACCAACAAGATCAGAAATTCATCGCGTCCATGTTAGAAAAAGAGAGGGAGCTACTTGGTTAGCCCAATCCTACTCTACCAATTGTACTATGATCACTAAGTCCCAACGTAATACAACCCACAATATGCGGAAAGTAGTCTGATTGTACAACTTAGCTCCCCCATTTGATGACTGATTCAATAGTAAATGTGACGAGCAGTGCATTGTACAACACCGCGAACCAGAGGTCGCATTAACTGGAGATGCTCATCTCAAATTAAAACCATGACGCGTAAGTATTGCACTGGTAAAATCAGACATAACAGAAGAAGGCCCTGTATCAAATGCGACATCGCAACCCACGCAAAAACGGAACGTATAAAATTAGGGAAAATCAAAATTTAAAGTCCGGCTATAGAGAAGCTACCTCGCCAAAATGCAAATGCCGAAGAATTCCCTCCTTCTGACGAGCTCCGAAGCCTCGTTCTCCAGCAAAACACCTCAATTCAGCTCCATTTCGCTTCCGATTTTGTTTAAGCTGCGAAGCTAGAGTGAGCTTCCACCACTGTGAGGAACAAAGAAGGAAAACCAACGGATCAAATACTGAATCGAACGCAGATCTTCACGCAAGCTCAATACTAGAAGAGAGCAAGGAATGAAAGAAGTAAGCAAGAGAGAAGCACCGAAAGAAGAAGTTGAGAAGTGAGAGAAGTAAGCCACCAAAAACAGATCAAAATAGAAGTGAAAGGGCTATGGACGAAGAAAGGCCAATTTGGAGTGGAAACAGGGAGGAGAGTGGGGGCAGAAGAATTTAAGAGAGGAAATCACGAGAATAGGGAAGTGAGATATAGGAATTCACTACCTGAGAAGGACCTGAATAACAGCAGCGTTAATGGAGGAAGAAACGGAGGTACCAGACATGGAGACAGAGTGAAATGGAGAGGGAGAGATGGAGGAGGGAGGACAAGCGGGAGGGAGGGAGGGAGAGTTGGGGTCTTTTTGTTTCCTTTTCATGTGGGCGTTATTTTGTTTTTTCAGTTCTCTGCTTCTCGTCCCTTTAAAAAAAAATTAACTTTTTAAAAAGAATTGTTTTTTTTATTTTTTTGGAATTGAAGTTGATGATTGAGATTTGATCAGGAAATAAAAAAAAATAAGGAAGAAAATGATGGTTGGGAGTGTGAAATGGGGGCACTGAGTGTGACTGGGGATCTGCAGCAGACTGAAGGCGGTTAGTTCAATGATGAAATTTCCTTCTTCGTCTCTCATGAGTCTGCTTTTTTTACTGTACTACCATTGAGATTATGTTCTGGGCATTTTGACCAATTTTGGTTTTTACTAGGTATAATAGTAAATATGCCAGTTTACTTTATCGCCAGAGAGTATTTTACTTTTCGGAAGGACAAGGGGATAACGGAATTTATAGGCTTCCCTTGTGGGGAAATAAGATAAATAAATTGCATTCCACCGCCTTCAATGGCTTTACTTTCACTCCTCCCTGGTCAACCTCCAAACACTATTTCCTTGGTAATTGTGCATCGTCGGCAGATGAATTGGTAAATACTTTCCTCAATTTTATTTTTTATTTATTTAAAGTTAACCATTTATTTTCTTGATGACATCACTCTAGTCGACACACTTCCATGTCTTGTTCTGACAATTTTACATTTTTGACCTTGTTATTATTGTACATATGGGTAGGGGGAACAACAGGCCACATTAAACATGATTAATGTCATGTTCGAAATGTATTAAAATAATAGTCTGGAGCTAAATTTACAAATATTATCGTCAAATATCACAGATTCACTTTAGTAATAATCTAATAATACATTAGGTTTGATACATTTTTTGTATGAATTCCGTCGGTGATAAATCTTACATGATCCCCATGGAAATATCAAAAATACCCTCGAAAACAATGTTTTAATTTTCTTCCTTTGCGAGTTTGGAAACAACTACCTTAACTACCACCATATTCGTGTACTGTTAGTCAAAATCGTTTGGTTTGTGCTAACAGCAACAGCATAAGTCCCCGAGTGTTATCCGGGGGTTGAAGCTAAGCTTGATAAGAAAGTTCTTTCTATCCTTGATCAAAATTAAGTAAATGTTTTTCTTTTTGAAATTATATATATATATATATGGAGACGATCATGATTATCGTACATGCCTGAAGTTTTATACAGTGTCGGCAGTCAGCTTTGTACGTGCCAAATGGAAAGCCTGTCTCTCTATTTTTTTCATTTTGAAAACAAGATGGTACGATCTTTATTTTATGAGTTTGCACGACCACTTGTTACCAGTTACGAGAAGACGACGGGCAGTTACTGATGGACATTTTTTAAAAAATGGAACCAAGAAGATAAGGTTATTTATATATTTATTATATTATTTTAAAAATATAGTTTATGATCATCCACTCCATACAAAAAAAAATCAATTAAAAAAGGTTAATTTTATTAAATAGTGCATAGCTGAGAGAGAGAAACACACCCATTTGAGTACAGTCATGGAAATGCTGCTACTTTGATTATATGCATAGCTCCAACTACAATGAATTCGAAGACGCCGAGGATTAATACGAGTGAAGATGCCGTCTTAACAAAATATGATGAGTCGGAAAAAATGGAAGCATATAAGAAAACGTAGACAACGTACGTACACAGACAAGATTCGAAAGCCCACGCAAAGGTGTACGAAACTGAAGACTGTCATGAGAAAGTCCCAGAAAAACTATCATACCTGAGTTGAATCTGGGGATGCTTGTAGGTTCTAATGGAGGCTGGCCCTAATAAAAGGATTCGATCATAGAAAATATAATTATATTTAATATTTAATAATATCTTAAATAGGATAACCTTAAATAAAGAGATAAATGTAACTGTTAGCTACAGTATCCTTAATAGTATATCGCTACACACAAGCACACACATATATATGGCATCATTATTGATTAATTGGGATTGTTTGCATGCAATTCACTACTCCTCATTCATATTTTCTTTTTCTCCAAATTTAAAAAAAAAACAGCAACAATAACTCAACTATACTCATCCCATTACCTGCCAGCTCCATCCAATATTGTATCCTTACATATTTTATATCCTAAATCTCTATCGAAATTCGAACACATGCATCTGAAAAAAATATGTGCCCAGAAGAATATTTTAATTATTTTCAACCACATTTTAGAATATATTCTTCTTAATTAACATATTAATGATCAGTACGGGGAACTTGGAATTTCAAATTTCACTTCATATAGATGAAAGCATGAGCTAGTGAGGTTAATTTCTTGGCGACAGGAAAATGGACGTGGTGGGAACGCCCACACTAGCTGCCCATCCTCTCGCTCAACCCACATTTAATGCCTTTTTTTTTACTCTTCGTCTTTTACAAGAAAAATGTCAAAAAAAGATCATTTAAAATTAAAAAAAATAAAAAGAGCCCATAAATTTAGAGAAGATAGATTGGGCATCTAAATTCCTCCGACGTAGCCACCAATCTTCACACTTTAATAACCCATAATACTAATAGCAGTCATTATTTGTGTTGGATTCAAGCATTATCAAACTTAACTAAAGGTAATTCTCTCAAATATTTTTTATACATTCACTAACTCAAACTTAATCTCAAATATTTTGATAAAATACTTGTGACTGAAGAAAAGTAGAAAACATAATTTTATAGAAGGAATTGAGTGGAGCATCAACTAGTTTTTTTTATATAAAAATTTTTAAAAAGGGGTTAGACTTTTTCACAATCTAAGGACAGAGCGAAATATTCCTTCTTCCTAGATGATACTAATATCGGGTAGGGCAAATGATGTATACAGCCCCGTAACTGTAACTATAATAAAGTGATACTCCCTAGAGATCGAGCACGCTCTAAATAGTCGCATGTCTCACCCCTTCGTCAACTGAACCCACAGACGATAGTTAGAGCATCAACTAGTTAATACTATTATTAGCCACTAAATGCCAAAACTTATTATGTTCTAAGACCAAAAGTATTTTGTTGTCGATCCTCCTTGATTTGGCTTTTTTGTCATCCTTCCTATTCAGTTAATGGGGATGAGCATGTTATTTATTTAAATTGAATTTAAAAGTTTTAAAGTTCTTATGCCGAATCAAGACTAAAATTGTTTTTTTTTTGTACTTTACTTTTAAAAAATTATTACTATAAAAAAATTAAAATTAGACAGATCAGAATGATCAACTCCGTACAAACATATATAATGAAGCTGGATCCAATGCTTGGCCTTTTCATTAAAAACTAAAAATTTACGCATCAATCCATTTTCTTATTGAATTTCAAGGGGACAAAACAAGCTACCTTATTTAGGGTGTGTTTGGAAAGGTTCCAAACTAAGATTTTAGAAGTCTTTTTGGGCAAAACTTTAGTTTGGGGAAATTTTAAAACAAACAGGCTTATTTGTCCATAAGTGCTTTTGGGCAAAACCATGGTTTTGAATAAGCTATTTAAAATAGCTTTTTCAACAGTAAAAGAGCTTATGGCTATCAAATTACTATATTACCCATACTTTTTCTTACACCCTCTCTCCTCTCTCATCCCTACCCCTCTCCTCTCTCCTCTCTCTTCTTTTATCTCTACTTTTTCTTACACCCTCTCTCCTCTCTCCTCTCTCTTATCTCCTCTCTACCTCTCTCCTCTCTCTTACTTTAAATCAAATCATATCCTTTTTGGTAATTTACTACCATAAAAAGTCATTCTAAAAATAACTATCCAAAACACCTATTTATTCAAAACCACTTTTTTTCTATAAATCCTTCTCTAAAAGCCCTTTTTTATAAGTGGTTCATAAGTCTTTTTTTTTTCATAAGTATTTTTTTAAAATCCTATCCAAACATGCCCTTATAATCATTGAACCCTGCGACTCATTTTAGAATTTGTACACTTCTCCAGCTAAAAGACAATAGATCCTCTACAATCACATAGCTAGTCATGGCTTACACTCTGATTGATTGTACATTCTCTTTTTAATTTCTACCCAGATGTATCAGATGAGGCTTCAGCTAAAAATAACAAAGGATGTGATAATTACCACAGTACAAAAGGACTTCATTTGGATGTGCTAATTATAAGAAAGAAATCAAGTGCAGCCCAATACCGAAAGCTCCTACTGAGTAGCGGGGTATGAGAAAGGACAAATATACTCAACTTACTGCTATAAACAGAGGAACTATTAGTGCCACACTGCCACATAATAATAACCTTAGCATTATTCTAAGAGCCGCCATTAATTTTAACTAAGAAAAATTATTGCTTTGTCTAACATAAATAATCAATCACTAAAAAGTCTCGTAGTAAATTGCAATGCGACAATGATAAGTTCTGTCACAAAAAATGACAATAGTTCAGAAGTCTTTTTAATAGATCTAACCATAGGCAAAGGAAGAGAACCTGGAGAAAAGGGAGGGGGGGCATGGGGGAGACAGTGGAGGGGAAGATACAGTGGAGGAGGGAGCGAATTGAATGAATTTGGAAGGGAATGGGAGAAAAGGACAGAGAAAGAGAGAGCTTTGTGTTGATAAATTACAAGGTATGATCTGTGACAGCAACACGTCTATTTCTACGGATCCCTTATAATCTCTCTCTGCTCCATGTGCTCTCAGTCTAGTCCTCTTCACTCTTTATTATTCCCTGCCCCATCCCCTTTTCTTCTTTTATTATTTCTTTCTTTCTTTCACCCTTCTTCCTTCTACTCTTTTACTCTTCTCCACTGCTTCACTCCCTTCTTCTGTTCTCTCTCGATACATAAATATATTCCCTTCATGACTTCTAGTAGATAGCATTTGATATTCGATGTCCTTTCTTAACAGTTCAAACAAATTAATGGTTTGCTTGGGATTACAAGTTAACTAGATTTCTTAATCACCTGTTCAAAGGGCTGGTCAATTTCGTAGTTATCGTGCAAAGTGAAGGTCTGACATTCTCTGTATTTGAAAAGCACTACAAGATCGTGTGCGGATGAAAAAGGATTGCTTGCACTCATTATCAGAATTAATTAGATTAAACTACGGCTGTTTTCTCTCAAGCATGATGGTGACAAGCGAAGGCTGAATCTGGGAAATGCTTTTTATTGGTCACCGTTTTTTTTTTTTTTTGCTGGGGGTAACGGGTAAGATCATGAATACATGATTAGGTTATTGAAAACCCTCTTTGGTATTTAACAGTTTGTTTTTTATTTAAATATATTCAACATCAGCGTGATTATGTGTAGAAGCATTGCATTCCCTTTTATTTTATTATATTAGGAAGATGCCAAGTATTAATTACCGGTGAAAGAGCATGTTTTTATTTCTAATGGGATTCACCCACCTGCGTTGTTGGTGTGAAAGCGCCACCCACTTTTGCCTTCAACCATGTAATCATGCACAGATCCATATGTTGATTAGGAGAAACTTTACCTAACACTATTGACTACCCAAAAAAAAAAACTTGTATTTAATTTAATAGGGGAATATTCTCTCGGCATTTGAAAAAGAGGTGAGGGATCATGATTTAGGATTTCTTGTGTATATATAACGCCTTCTCGTTGTATTAGATCTCACCATCTTTAGTTTTTGAAGTTTGATTCACTTAAATAAATTGTATGAAATTGTACAAAAATTACCAATACTTTATGGTTATCCCACCTCCACAAAAGTTGAACTCATGAATCTTGCCGAGATGAATGCTAAGACCTGAACCAGAGAGTTTTAATTAAATTAGAGTTGACCCTGATATTTTTCGTGAGTCTCGAAATGAGTCAAATTATTTATAATACCTTCTTTATTTAAAAGAGATAAGTGCTAACCGTTTGAGATTACAAGTCCCACTTGATTGTAAAGCCATTATCCAACAACACGACCTTTTCTTTTTTCTTTTTTTAACAACACGACTTTTACTGCATGATGATGATGATCTTTCCCCTTCCAATTCCTTGCCATTGCCACTTCCAATTGAGAAGGATGCACTGCTTCGGGTTTTTGGTTCCTATTACAAAAGCCCGTAATTACTTCACCTTGAAAAAAAAAAGTATGAGAAGACATGGGCTTTCTAACAGCATCCCTCAGAAATCAGGGCCCACGAGTGTGAAGGACGTCAAGTGGGCGCACAGAAAAAACTTCAGGACTTATTCTTCTCATAATGGCTATGCTTAATTATAAACATAATGAATAAAATAGATTATCTGATTACAGCTTTCACGTGCTTTAATTTCCCATGAAAAAAATGTCCCGACTTTTATTTAAACACCCTCCTTTTATTAAATGGTTCAAAAATTTGTTCATAAAAAATTGGATCTTATTGAACATATCAAATTGCTTCTTGGTCAACTTCATTGTTTCACCAAAAAAAAAAAACTCCATGAGCTCCCAAATTAAAAAATAATAATATCAACGACTATTCTCTCGGCACTTTTCTTTAGGGTCCCAAATTAAATAATGAGGTTTTTTAAAATAAAAAAAAAGCTACTGCCCACAGAAAGAAACATCGACTACAGATATTAGCATTGCCTTCTTTCCATCACATAACAACACGAACTTATTATCCACAAGCTGTACACATACTAATCATAAACAAAAGAGAAGTGCAAATTGCACCTTTGGATCGTCCCCACTAATCGATCGACGTCCAAAATCGGAAGGGTGCACAATAATAACATATGCTATATGCCCTACAAGTGCATTCCCAGCGCCAATTATTTTCTCTGGCCTGCCTCAAAATTGGTCGTCTGCCCTCACGCACAGGCACACTCATAGACCTCTTGTCTCGTGCTGCCGTGCGATCCAGCCATTGCCCACGTGTCCTCCGATGCGTCGATTCCCAACTTCACCCCTTCAGAAGGGCTTCGGCAGGTACATGAACATGTCCTGCAACGGCGACATCTGACCGCCGCCCTGAAACTGCGATCCGAAGCCATTATTGCCCAGAGTGGCATCCACGTAATTATACGGAAAATCAAGGTTCTTTTCCCACTCATTCCACTTGGGCTCGCTCTGCACCTCACCGGTGAACTCCGGCGAGACCACTTGCTCCGAACAGCTCGAATCGGTGTGCAGCTTGGGGATTGAATCAGAGGTGTCAAAATACATGTAATCAGTCATCGCTGACGGCGCTTGAGCCGGTGGCGGAGGAGGAGGAAGTGCGCCGGCACGGGTCAAATGCTGTGGCTTCTGGTCCTCGATTATTTCAAATGACTCGGTTTTCCAGCTCAGAGGAAGCGGTTGCTTCTCGATGGCACCTTTCTTGTTGTAGATACGGCAAAGCACCCAGTCATCGAGCTGCAAAAAAAGAACCGATAGATCAATCATAGCGTTCACAAGGTCTCAATCTTTCGTTATCTTCGAAAGCTAAGAAGGAATCTTTTCCATTAACAGAAAGCAATAATTGAAGCGCTAAACTTTCCCACTTAAATTATTGTTCATATCCTTAGAGGACTTTGATTGGATGCATGAGAGGTGTTCGCTGAATCAGCTGGCCACCACAAGGTTGAATGCGATGAGTGATTTGGACAAGTAACGATCAAATATTCTACGGTGATAGGACATGTGCACCGTCCATTTCATATATCGCCCTCATTAAATAAATGAATGTGTGGCCGCCAAAATTCTCAGAGGAACCCAGTTGTCCAAGATAATTTTTTTCCAGGGGCCAATGGTTATTTCATCACAAGCACGCATTGACAATGTGTTTTCTACATCTAATTAAGGACCTAGAAGTAAATTAATTGAAGAGCGGAGTGTTAACGAGAATATACCCTTAAGCTATTCTTTTTGCGAGCGGAGCGATCCACCTCTGCGAGACGGTATTCATGCATGATCCAATTTGTTTTCTCGCCTTTGGGAGCTTTTCCTGAGTAAAATACCAGAGCTTTCTTGATCCCAACCGGTTTCGGGTGACCGATGGGCTTATCTGCTCCGGTCGCCTTCCAGTAGCCGGTCCCTGCCGCCCGGTTCGGCCTCGAACCGTTCGGATATTTGCGGTCTCTCGGCGAGAAAAAATACCACTCCTTCTCCCCATACAGAGCCAGGCCTGTAATAAAAAGCAACAATAAATCGTTATAAACCAGAATTTGGAAGAGCTAAACCAGGGGGATGGGAGAAAAAAAACAAGGAAGCAAAAGAATTATTACCAGGAAGGTCCCAGGGATCATGCTTGTAAAGATCGATTTCCGCAATAATCGGAACAGCTATCTGCTGCGATGCACATTTACGACAGAGATAGTGCATCACGAGCTCCTCATCCGTCGGGTGGAATCTGAAGCCGGGTGGTAGCTGTAGGTCTGCTGAAGCCATTATACAAATTTGGCCTCCTGAGACTTTGTTTTTGAAAAATTTCTCTAAATAATGAAAGCAAAAAGCAGCTGCAGCTAACTCCGAATGTCTTGTTGCTCGCTCGATTTCGCTCTAAATCGGAGAACAATGGCGGCGCTTAAAACTTACAACGCAAGGGAGAGGCTGGTATTTATAGGCCAAAGAGGGGGACACGTGGCGGGAGGAGACAGCGGTTTCTAGAAGACACGCGGGCGATAACATTTTTCTGGGTGTGGTGGTGGGGCGTGGAAGAGAGCGGTAAGCTTTGTGTGCTGACGCGTCTGGACACGTGTAGAGCATGGAAGTGGGGTGCGTGCGTGTCGATAACCCACATGAAGTGATATGGTCACTGCTTACGATACTAGTTTTGGACTGGGGCGCCAGTCGGTCCAGACCGGTGCCCTCGGGATTCGCATGCAGTCTGCCCGTGGATTCGGTCTCTCTGGCCCATCATCTGCAGAAATCCAACGTCAGCGAGGGATCCACTTGCGTTGGATCATCATCATTCCGCGTGATTTATGATTTGTTGCTTCTGGAGCAGCCCCACCTGACCTCAGTGAGTTCAGGCACACACTCTCTTTTATGTAGGGGTGAGCCCTAGTAGCCTACTACCAAATAGTTGTATTTCTCTTCATAGACGTATTTTTTAATCATATTTATCTCTAGACTCTTCTCTCTCTCACCAAATTATGATAAAGTTCTGGAGAGAACATACAAAAGCATTCGTTGAGTTAACTGTTCATTTCATTAACCCTACAATTGTGCGGAATAAAAATGATAAATAATTAATAATTGAAAAAGAAGAAGAAAGAATTGGGATTGCCGGTGATTACGGGAAGAGAAGGGAGGGCTGTATTAAATGGTACACCACAGAAAAGACTCGATTCAACGTTGGGGGTGGGGGGGATGCCGGAAAGTGACATACACGTGTGAAAAAGTCAATCGGACAAGACTTAGGAAGTTACCAGGTAAGCTCCCGTCCCAACTCCTCCGCATTATTTTAATTGAAATATTTTAAATTTAATTAATGTTAGTCAGTACGATCGGCCACCTTTTTTTTCAATGTTTCCATTTTTCGGGTTGGGTGTGACAAAATTGATGAGTCATCATTGGATGGAGAGGAGAGTAAGGAGGACAAGCGTCGGGTGGCACGGTGGCGACCGGTGAGTCTATCCTGTTGCAGCCTCTCACTTTCCGGGATAGGTGGCGGCATTGTGAGTAGGGGTACTACTAGAGGCTACCACCTAGCCTCGCAGTCCTCTAGTACTCAACCACGTGGCCACATTGTGAATCCCCCCAACGTCACCCGCGGTATACACAGTGGTTGAACTTTTCTCACGTCTCCACTCCCTCGGAACATAACTGCCCCAAAAGATTCGTGCCTTGTTTATTTTTAATTAAACGTGGCCAACTAACACCTAAAGAAGTCTCCGTGATTATGGTATACTAGAAAGACTCTTCCTGCGCACCGCATCAAATTGATTTTTTTTTACGTACAATTATAAGTTTTGATATCAGCTTCGATATTAGTCTTTAAGTATCAACGAATTCAATTCGATCGACGTCACTTTCCGTATCATGTTATTATTGGAATCGGCTAAGGGGGAATAAGCATATACTACAAAATTTCCATACCATCATTATCGAATTTCGTATCGGAACATGCCAAATGTTAACGCCTCCTAGTGAAGAATTATGTAATTATCAGAGACTGCATGTAGTTTATTAAGGACTACAACTGCTTGTAAAATATCGCTTTTTTTTTCACAAAGAAAGAAGACGTACATACTGAAACGGATGACAGTGGGATGACGTGGAGCTCAAACCCAGAGGAAGGCCCTGTTTGGTTGGAGGTTTGTTGATGGCCATCTATTTGGACCCACTTGAAGCCGAGTTACCTCCGTTGCTTACTCACTTTCGTTAGAATTGCTTACCAAATATAATGCCTGATCATAATATATAATACGAATACGTATCCTTTCACTCTCTAATCGTAATACAAACAATCCTTAAGAGACAAAAATGGGGCCCAGTAACAAAAGATGGAGAAAAATATAATTATATAACGATGCGATGGCCAAAATGTAAATTAATTAAGCGTACGTGCATATGGGGGGCCAAGAGCCTAGTTGTGAACAGATAGCCTATGCACATGCCCATGGAAGCCTTCCATATCCCTAAATATGTTTGATCATTGGCTAGGGATGGACCGCCCATTTATTTCTTTCCCTAAAATAATATTTTCAGAATAATCCAACTTATCTTGGCAAAATAAGTTTCTATTCAAAGTCTAGCCCATGGAAGATACAAGGAGCTCTAATTCCACCTTGTGTTGTCAGCAATAATTAGGCCGCTGGTTATACTTAAAAAGACCGTATTTGATACACATTATGTTTAATTATTTTATTTTTACTGCATTATATGTACAGTGCAGGAATGTTTATCTAAATCAAGAATAATCATAGAATAAGTTGAATTCATTGTACAACGTGGTCGGACCAAAGATAGGGACTATTAAGAAGGCAGAGGACTAATCTTGCCCTTAAAGGCAGGATATAGTGGCCGGGTTGGATTGACCTTTCAAATGAAACTTTCTTTGTCCAAATCTCATTTTAATTTTCTTAAAGCTGCAAAACTTGTCCAGGTGAAATGAACACGTTCTAATTTCTCTTCGAGGAGTCTTATAAAACAAAAGATAGCTAGCCGCCGAAAAAGCCTCGATTATTTTCATTCAATTCCACGCTAGTGATTTTTAGTTCACCTAATTTATTCAACGGTGATAATTTCTCCCATATAGATAATCCATAGTGATAAATAATTAATCATTTATTAATAAATTGTTGTTGATTATCAGCCGTCTATATATGTAATTGTTGGATCTGGCGTGCCTAACTCTTTCATTGAAGCGAATCAAATAAATTAAAGATATCTGTTTTTGTCTTTTTCTGAGTTGAACTTTTTGAGCCAACCGTTAAAATAAAGTAAACACTCATGCGTTCACACTACGTGGGAACATCTTTTAGTATATTCAGCCGATGATGCTATGACTTTCACATTAAGCTAACCATTGAATTCTACTGCGAGGATAAGGTTGAGGCTTTCAACGGCCCCTCAACCTTATCTTCATTACTGACTCGTTTTGTTTGCTTGTTCTGTCAATAATTTGCTCGTTTTGGTACAGATGAAGTTCCACTGTTTCCTACGTTGGAAAGTAGAGTGCTGAGTGGTGATACTGGTTTTGCATGCAAGTTGTGGCACGAGGGCAGCCTCCAAAGAAACAGAGACCAAGCATTTATGGGCCAATGACCTAACATGTGAAGAGGCCTTTTGCAAAGTGACAGTGTGTCAGGCTAATCTGGAGGTTAGTGATATAGCATGGACCCAAAAAACAAGAGTGATATCTCAACAGTGCTCTCAGATTTGGTTGGGATTCTGTTCTTTAAAGTACACATAATAACATCCCCAAGATTCTTGGTTCATATAGACGACAGATTACAAATCCCTATTAGTATCTTGAAAAATCCTAGTACTTGTTGTGCCTTTTAGTTCCTCTCCTCTTAGTCTTGAGGCCTTTTATTCTCAAGCTTGAATGTCCGAACAACCTCAAGGTCGTGAGCTGTGCTGTAATGTTAACTGTCATTAAGATTTCTCGCCAATGCGATTCCTTTCCTCGTATTTATAGCTAACATGTCCACGGCCTTAAGTAGTTTCTTAAGTGGCAGTTTTTATAATTCTTCCTGCTGCCCTTAGGAGCTGTTGATCTCAGGGGCTGACGATATTGTCACGTAGAAGGTAGGAGCAAGAAGGACTCGGAGAAATATGGAACCATCAAAACTTTATTTCCACAATTACTATCCAAATTCACTAAAGTCCTCCAATTGACTTGCAAAATTAGAAACATTAAACTTTGTTTATTTGAAGGCTTCTTATCCTTTCAGGTAAACAGTAACAGAATCAGCAGCAGTACATAAGCTTGCTGTCAATCGTGTTCATGAGGTTGCACCACAACTCTACCCATGCCAAGTCCCTTCTTACTTGACCAGTCAATAGAATAGAGTGTTCGAGGACAAATTCTAGATCTCAACTCCTGCACCAGTTTCTTGGGATGGATAGAAAACATCAAATTGATTGGATATTTGAATAAATTTCACATCTACTTTCCTCATCAGAAAACACATGACTGGGAGATCCTTTCTTATATTGAGAAAATGGACGACATCCTTGGTAAAGGAATAATACAAATGCAAATTACTGATTACAATGTAATTCATTGAAGGTAAAAATGCAAGATACAACACTGAAGGCCAGCCAAATAATATTTAAATAGCATAATCAATAACCCAGATTTAGATGTTTGGACCCGGTGTCCCACCCAGCATATCCTCATGTTCTACCATCTGTCTATCTCACACTAGAAAAGAAAAGGTAAATATTTTAGATAACTGCTGTCTCGGAAGCTAAATGGCTGAATGCTGAATAGTATGAGATCAAGATTGTAAGACTAAAGTAATTTTTCTTTACCTATTTCTAATTCACTGTCTTCTTCTACTGTATGCTTGCTCTGTTCAACGGTCACCAATTGAGGAGGTAGGAGGGCTTTTTGTGAAGGTAACTCAGCTATGAAGAGCAGAGTTTGAGCCCATCCAGCATATTTACCATATTTGCTTACAAATGCCTCTGCAACACGGCTGCTAAGCTTCGGAGTCAACCGGGAACCTGCAAGCTCGGGTAAGAGGTACTTTGTAGCAATCTTACCCAAATTCCAAAACGATGCATGCAGATTACAATTACTCATTAATACACTCAAAAGAAAAGCGAAATATCGGAATTGATACAAGAAGGAAGCACAAAACTATAAGATTGTACCCGCCACACATGTGTGTCCACAGGAATGGCATGATGCTGATCAAGTGAAAAGAGAGCTATGCAAGCAGCCACCTTAGGACCCACTCCAGGTAATGTACAAAGGGCATCTATAACTTCTTGAAGATCCAACATACGAAGAGATTTGAGCCATTCCTCCCCTCCATCAGATTTTGCTTGCAAAGAATTTACTGTGCCAGTAATGTATTTGGCCCTGTGACATGTATAATTGAACAAAGTGTTCATATCTTTAGTGACAAAGGTAGTATGCCAGTAACATGGATCCCTGAGGAAGATATGTACATGATATAGAACGAACATGCTAAATTCAAATCAAGTAAGCATTAAAAAGACAGCACAGGTGTAACAATGACGCACATCTAAATACAATCACCATGCAGATTCCCCCCTTCCACTCTATCTCTTATGCTGGGAATCAGCCGTGTTAAGGAAAATAAACAACGCAAAAATGTCAGCCTGGATACATCCGGACACTAACACACTCCAAGAAGAAAATATTTTAAGAAAGATGGTTCAGTTTGATATTGAGATTGAGGTTCATGTTTTCATACAAAGACTTCAGTTTAACAACAGGATGCTTCATGTCACGTGAAGATTTTACACAACTTAACCAGCAATCTCCCTTTTCAGATTTTGCTACACTAGGCACGAAAACAATAGCATTTAGACTACGTAAAATATGCACAATTCGAACTTCTATCAAAAAGTGGAAGCGAGAGATCACATACATAACAAATATCAGACTTTGATATAAAATAGCAGAGCATATGGCGTCCAACCTGTAACCAAAACCGGCATTCCTAAGTTCCTCCTCTGAAATCAAAGACAGCTGCTCCATAGTGGGGAAAGTGTGGAACTTAAAACCTCCAACCGTCCCCAAATAATTTCCCAAAGATGAAATATAATCCACCATTTTGGTAATCCTTTGAATATTGTTATTAGAAGAACACAGAAACTGAATCAGACACTCGAGTGGGTCCTGCCTAAGCACTCGGGCACCCCCAAAGCGGCAGGCTAACTCGGCAAACCTGGCATCTGAATTCGAAAACTCCTTCCATACGTCAGCGAGAGAAACACGGGCATTGAGAAAGTCAAGCAAAGCCGTCTCCACATGAATCTCAGAGTCAGTGTGGTGAAGGTGATAACAAACGTCGCCGTTTTCGACGTGCTTGAGAGATATGAGGTGAGACCCAACAACGCCTGTGTACCGTGAAGGTCCGGTCTTCTTCCATCGGAAGGTTTGGCCAGTGGGAAAAGTGAGAGGCAAGCAGAGCTCTTGCTGAGCGAGATTGAGCGGGGCCCACTTCGCAGGGTCGGATTTTGAAGAATCGTCGAGAGAAGAATCGATGGTGGCTTTTGGTTTTCTGGAGCGATAGCATAAGGAGACGGAGGTGGGCTTTGAGGGGCGGGTTTTGTGCAGAGATTGTGGGGTTGGAGGCGTCGAATGAAGTGGTTGCGATTTGGATGAGGGAGAGGTTCTTGAGGATGAGGCGGACCATGTTCTTTTCATGACCTGAACCGGATTCAGCGAGTGCATCGACGGAGGATGATGCACTTCAACGAACAACGTCAGCGTCCTCGCAGCTCTCCGGATGGCGCCGTGGGCTGAAACCAGAGAGAGATTGGCATCTCCTGGCGGGTCGGATCACGGGTATTTTTTGGGTCCCGCCTTTTGGTGTGAAAAAACAGAACAGAGATCATAAAATTCGGAAAACAAACGAGGCCCAGAAACCTCCAATATTATCACTCTCTTGAAATGTTGACCCTCATTCCATTCCCAAGCAATGGGTGTTTCTTGTTTGGCTCTTATAGTAGGAATAAGCTATCACGCCACAGTTATCTTTCCTTAAAGATTAGAATCCCTACTTTGTCAATTGTGATTCCCAGTTCTCAAAACATTCCTTTTGAAATTTACCAGTCCGTTTGCATTAAAAGAATAAGAAGAAAAGGGCTTTCTGTATTTGTCAGCTAATATGATTCTTCATTGTTCCTTATATGGTTTGGAGGCTAACATTTTGTTATGAGTGTGTGGGATATTTTGTATGATTAATTGATTATATTAAATGCGTCAGTTGCTTAGTAGCTATCTTTTCTTTTTTAAAAAAATAATCGATTTTAAGTTCAAGTCCTTACTACTAAATGAAGCAATATTTGTAGATATATATATATATATATATATATAAACATAACGCATAATCATTAAAGTCTTCGTAATTCTAAATAACGTTATTTCTTGTTAAAATAATATTTTGTTGGCGAGAATATATTTTGGATATTAAGATTGAAGGTTGGCGCCATTCTAAGGGGACCAAGGGATTGAATTTTTCAACATACAAGCATCTCAAGCTGGACAACAGGATAAGGTGAGAAAGTATCAAATACACCCATGATATGTTTCCAAAATGAAGCTCAGAGTCACATCCACGATATCACTCGCATTATTTTCTCAGTGAACAACTCCTGGAGATATCATTGCACGCCTAAAATAAGGCCGTCCATTCTAAACATTCTTACGCTTTCAGTACTAAACTAGCCTTTTAGATCGAATGATTCCACCTTTTGTTAAAACAAGAAAAAAAAAACACACACGAAAGAATCAATAAAATAAACGCTAATTCATAGTGCAATCCATCGTGCTACGTCTTAAAGGGAGACATGCTAGTGATTTACAATAAGATATATTCTAATATTAATTATAATTATTTAGTTATAGAATAGTAATTCCGTTAAATATTTTATTGACATTTTTATAATGGATAATTTGTTAATAATCGAGGTTATGGACAACATCCTAAAAAATATTTTATTTCCTGTGAGGAAATGTGGGAACAGTGTTTTCACTTTAAAATGATTATATATATACTCACATCACATATATATATTTCCATAAAGAGGGGAGGATTTCTTACCGCTGAGTCGCCTAAAATAGGAAGAGAGTTTGGAAAAAATATGAACCAGAAAAAAGACCCTTGATGCATCTGAAGAAGCGCGTGTTAAGCACTACCAAATAAGAATGCAGCGTCGACGTCACGAGGGGGAGAGGGCTGGTTCGCCAGAATTTTACTCTCGCATTGTTGTTACATCCGGCAGAAAGAAAAGCAAACGACAATATATGCACCGTATGCCAAAGAGCCAAAACCAAAGGCCAAAGCGGAGACCAGAGAGCACTCACTGGGGGAGATCCCTTCTCTCTCTCTCTGCCCCTCTTCCCAATTCCACACCCTTTGCGCCAATCAACGACCCCACAATCAAATTTCCCTCCCTCTCTCTCTCCCTCCCTTAAACCTCTCCTTACCATGCCAGCTTCCCCTTCAGGTATCTCTCTCACACAAACCTAAATTCTTTCTCCCTCTCTAAATCCTCGCTTCTTTTCTTTTCTTCCACGATATGCAAGCTATCCGCTTGATTTTTTGGTGTTTTTTTTATATGATTCTGAATATTTTGCTTTCAATTTCCCACTTATGTTTGCTATTTTGTGATTTTTAAAGCAGAAAACCGAACCAAATGGCGGAAGCGCAAGAGAGAACCCCAAATCAGCCGGCGGCAACAGAAGCACGAGGACGAGGACGAGGACGAAGAAGACCCCAATGGCGAGGACGACCACCTCGAACGACAGGATGATTCCGAGGACCAAACCCAACACCCTAACCCCCAATCCGGTTCTAATTCTCAAGCCCTGCTCGAGATCGAGGTATTGTCCGACGATGGAGTCCAAATTTCTCAGTTCCCTAGAGCGATCAAGCGCACTGTCAATCGCCCTCACGCATCCGTCACGGCAATTGTCGCTCTGGAGCGTGCCAATGAGTCTGGTGACAACAAGGGTCAGTTGCAGAATTCTCCATTTTTGGAGAATGTGTCGCACGGGCAGCTTCAGGCGCTTTCCACCGTGCCCGCCGATAGTTCAGCTTTGGATCAGGACCGTAACGAGGGAAGTAATTCGGCTTATGTGATCACCCCGCCTCCCGTACTGGAAGGCCGTGGCATTGTCAAGCGGTTTGGGAGTAGGGTTCTGGTAGTTCCAATGCATTCAGGTCCCCACTCCCTCCACTAATTTGCTTTACTTGCTGCTGGTTTACTTTATTAGTACGCTACCTATCTCTGAGCTCCACACAACTATAAATACTATTCGAGTAATTTATCCCGCCAGTGCTGTCACTCAGCCCGTATGTTCATGGTTTTCTCTATTCTCTGTTTTCTTTTATTAGTAATCCTCTATTTTCTAGGAAGCATAAGCACTGACACGATACAGCAACACTACAAAAATTGAAGCGTGAGGATCTAATTTATAGTATATGCACGGGTGACATTTTAACGTGCAAGTCCTTTTTTAATTTTTTTTTATGTCGGTTAAGCGGGATGGCATCTCCTTATTGAGGTAGTTTAGATTCTTGAGGAAGTCATTTCACTCTTTAGTAGAAACTTACATGATTTGAAGAACCCAATAATGCGTTGGCTTTTCATTTATGATTTTAAGGTTGGTGGGGTGGAGTATTTTGAGATTCTAAGATACAATTTCCAATTTAACACGTTAACCTATTTTTAATTGGACTTTTTTATGAACAGAATGGTTTTCACCAGCTACTGTGCATCGGCTTGAGAGACAAGTGGTGCCACGTTTTTTCTCTGGAAAATCACCGGATCATACCCCAGAGAAGTACATGGAAAGTAGAAATTATATAGTTGCAAGATACATGGAAAACCTGGGGAAGAGGATTACAATTTCTGATTGCCAGGGATTGGTAGTTGGGGTTGATAATGAAGATTTAACTCGAATTTTCCGGTTCCTTGATCATTGGGGAATCATCAACTACTGTGCCCAGGTGCCAAGTCACGAGCCTTGGAATGATGAGTCTTACCTGAAGGATGAGGCAAGCGGTGAGATTCGTGTGCCATCAGATGCTTTAAAATCTATAGATGGTTTGATCAAATTTCACAAGCCGAAGTGTAAACTCAAAGCAGACGAAATTTATTCATCATTGAAGACTTTGAATGCTGATATTTCTTATTTGGAGGACAGAATAAGAGAGAATCTATCGGAAAATCATTGCAATTATTGTTCCCGTCCTCTTCCTGCTGTTTACTATCAGTCACAAAAAGAGGTACACTGGCTTATAGTTTTGATTTTGTCAGCTAGTCATTAGTAATGAGCGAGTATCTATCTAGAAAAGATTGCAACTATTGGTTTTTGTTTTGGGGACTTATTAGAAAAATAAGATTTTTGTGAATCAGCGTCATTATTGATATCATTCACTCATGCAGATATGGCTAACTAGCCTTTTCCTAAGCTTATGAATTAAGTAAAGTTTCTCATGTAATTTGGAATCTTATTGCACGCATTTGGAAGTTTCTTCCTCCCAATTCCTATATTTAATTATAATTCATTTATTATCAGTTGCTTAAGAACTTGCTCTGTTGCTTATATACTTTTGCATCATACATCAATGGCCCTCTGATGGCATGGTATCAACATGTAGCTGAAACCCTTAAAGTTTGTTAGTGTTTTTCTTCAGTCATGAAATCAGTTCTCATACAAACTCGAGTGGATCATCTGTCTTTAACCAAAACAAATTCTACAACTGACAAATGCTTTCTGAGTTGCAGTTGAGAATCTTCCTGCAAATCCATTGCATTATTTGTCTTAGACTGAACAATGAGGACTGTAAATAAAGTGGACTTAAAAAAGTCGTAGAATACCTTTGTCATGCTATGTAATTAACATCACGTATTGCAGGCTGATATTCTTCTCTGCACTGATTGTTTCCATGATGGGAGATTTGTCGTTGGTCATTCAAGTATAGATTTTATAAGGGTTGATTCAACAAGAGATTATGGTGATCTAGATGGGGATAGTTGGACTGATCAAGAAACCTTGCTTCTGCTTGAGGCAATGGAGATTTACAATGAGAGCTGGAATGAAATTGCTGAGCATGTTGGTACCAAGTCAAAAGCACAATGTATTCTCCATTTTCTCCGTCTACCCATGGAAGATGGAAAATTGGAAAATATCAATGTCCCAAGAATGTCATTGTCATCAAATATGTCAAATAGACATGATTGTGAAAGATTGCGTTCAAATTTAGATGCGGATTTAGCAGGTATTGCTTACTTTTACATTTTAACCCTCTACTTGCTGTCATATCGTCTTGATCCTGTATCCATGATCCTGCAGGACCAACTCAGAGCATTGATCCCAATAGCAGGCTCCCTTTTTCAAATTCTGAAAATCCTGTTATGGCTCTGGTAGGTGGCTGATAATTAACAATTATATGCATTATTTTTTATCATTTGTTAGAAGAATTCACTTGAAGCATGCATATAGCTGTAGGGCTAGGATGTATTTATTGGTTACAGCGAATTCATATACGAGCAGACTCTTGTCCTTCACTAATATCAACTTGTATTGCTCCTTTTTTGGAGGAGCACCTTTTTGAAAACCATACTTATTTAACAAAAACAAAGATGGTTGTACTCAAACCCAAGATTATACTGATCTGAATCTCTACATTTTGGAATAATGCTTGTAAAAATCACGAAATAGGATATTCCTTCCTGTTGTATCGAAACTTTATATAGAGTCCTAGATAGAGTATAAGAATTTCACAACAAAGCAGACTGTCACTTCGATTCTGAAATTCTCCTGCTTACTCGAATTCTTATGCATCTGGTTTTGATGGAATTCACTGTATAGGTTGCCTTTTTGGCCTCTGCTATCGGACCTAGAGTAGCTGCTGCTTGTGCACATGCAGCATTAGCAGAGTTGTCAGAGAATAATTCTGGTAGCATGTCACAGACAGAAGTACCAGGGCATAGTAACAGGTGAGTTTAATTGTCATAGGTTGCTGATTTCTAGTTACTATAGCCCCAAGTCACCCTTCTTCACTGTGCATAGAAAAGAGGTATATCTAATGCGCAGGAGCTTAGGAGAAGGCCCATGAATGATACTGTTAATATCTCCAACATATAACACCCTCATGCTAAAGCTTTTTGGCCTTGTAGCATGAGCATAGACCCACCATACGTTGTTTTAATTTAATTTAGAGTGGTCAGCTTGGATCGAACTTGTGATCACTTGTTTAGAGACTGGTGCTATGACAATGACCATCTCTAAATGATTTTCTTACCAGTGTTCTTTATGCTGTGATTAAATATTAAGCTGTTATGTCATGGTCTTAGAACTGCAGTAGAGAGGGGACATGTAAGCTATAGTTGACTTGTTAGATTCATCACTTTTGTCTATGACTTTTGGACACAATTGAGATTTATTTCTATTCATAAAGGACGAACTTGGAGAGCACTCATAGCAAGGATGGTGGTCTTCTTGGAGAAATTGCAAACCCAAATCAGCAAGATGGTAAGGGATGCTGATTTCCTTTACCTTTAACTTATCCATCAATATGACCCAATCTCTAGCAGGACAAATTCTTCAGTACTCTCAAAAAAATTCTAACTATTTCAGAGGGCGAGGCAAAAGCGCTTGGTTCACAGGGTCCAAATGAGGGTGGGCCCATCCCTCTATCTGCTGAGAAAGTTAAAGATGCTGCTAAGGCAGGCTTGTCTGCTGCAGCAATGAAAGCTAAACTGTTTGCAGATCATGAAGAAAGAGAAATTCAGAGGCTATGTGCCAATATTATAAACCATCAGGTATAGCTGTTTCATGATTTTTCAACTTGTTTGTGGGTTGTATTCCTTCTCTTCTCTGCCCACTTTCTATCTGAACGCACATGCAGGCACAAGCACACACAACAAAAGTAAAAGATCACTTACTACATTATATAAATGAAACAGTTGAAGGAAAGTTAACAATCAGGCTTATAAAGCTACAGTTTTTCTGAGGTTAATTTTGTTGGTGACTTGCTATTATTGACAGCTGAAAAGATTGGAATTGAAGCTCAAGCAGTTTGCTGAAATTGAAACGCTGTTGATGAAAGAATGTGACCAAATGGAGAAGGGAAGGCAAAGGTTTGCTGCTGAACGTTCCCGTCTTTTATCAGCATGGCTTGGATCTGGTGTAGCCACAAACACATCAGGTGTTGGTCCCTCTACAGTTAGCAACAACAACGGCAACAGTAGACAACAAATGGCCTTTGGATCTCCTCCACAGCCTAGTGTCTCAGGGTACACAAATGGCCAACCAGTTCATCCACACATGTCCTTTGTCCCACGGCCTTCCATGTTTGGTGGGTTAGGACAAAGGTTACCCCTTTCTATGATACAACAATCACAATCAAATTCTCCAAATCCCATGTTTAAAGCCCCTGGTAATGTGCAGCCTTCTACCAATCATCCATTGTTGAGGCCTGTATCAGGTACTAACTCTGGTTTAGGTTAATTAGGGAATTAGATGTAAGGCTCGGTGCTTCTATGGTGTAGATTTATTTTGTCATTGCTTTCAGCATTGAAAGAGGAAATTAGGTGATGAGTCAAGCGAGTTATTGTTTCTAGTTTTGGAGCCTCTAATTGGTTGCAGTTGATTATGCAACCCTCGCTTAAGGGAAATAGCGGCGTTTGATTCCCTGAAGTTCTAGTTTTCCTCGTTGAGGTTCTGCATTTTTAGGATGAGAATTTGAATCCTGTTTAGTTAGCTTACACAACGACAGTTTGCAGCTCGGATTGCCAGAATCATGATCAAGCCATGGTTATAATTGTATCAATTGCCTTGATGTTGTACAATCTAGTAAATTATTTCGTTGTTATCTTCACTTCTCTGGCTCGTGGCATGGGCGCAAGGTAGATTGTGTTCGGTTATTCCAGCGTATGTACATCATTTGACTATAAAATCCAGAACTTGATGCCCTCGTTTCCATATTGGAGATTGATTGAAGTTCAATGGATTCCTTGTCCAAAAGAGTAAATAAGAAGGATTTGAAAACGGGGGAAAATGATAACCGAACAAATCAATTGTATTATAAGATATGAGCCAATTCATTGAATACGGACAAATTAAAAGCTTCGAACCAGTGGATGAAACTACCCCTTCATCGGGAAGTTGGATATTCATTAAATATTCTCTTCAAGGAACTTGACTCGTTTCCAGTTGTTCAGTAGCATGAACGAGCCCCTTTTCCATGTGGGTTGGCGCTACAGGGTCGTTTTGTTTTGTGTCTCTAAATGTTAGTAGTGTCTTTTCTGAAGGTGAGGTAGATAATGGCAAGAACGTAAATGGCCATAAGAGGAACTACTATGATCCCAATGAACACGTTTGCCACCTTTGGGAGACTGCTATGAATTAACCAATCCACAAAACCCGTGCTCAGAAAGGACACGTTAATACCTATGATTCCCAACCCTAGGATCCACGAAATCAAAACGATCTGCCACCAAAATTTTGAACACGTCAGTATCTGTATAACGTAGTGGGACTGTTGTTTACAGCTTAACTTTGTAGAGGAAGATGGAGAAGCCACAATCGAGGAATTCTTATGAGGTCCCATCTTGGTGCTACTGCTAGTAAACTTGAGCAGTGGAATTAAAGCAAATGGAAGTTTGAATGAAAGTATAATCTGCAAAACCATGTTTGTAAAATTATGAGTGCGCCTTGTGTTGGATTTCAAGAAAGAAGAAAATATTATTTTGGTTTCGAAATTAAACAACACATAACCGAAGCAATAATGATAAGACGGCCTGCTCCAATAGATCCCCCAATAAGGGCGACGGTAATGCCAGGTGTTATGGCAATACTCCTAGTCATCAAGTTTCTTATCCATTTCTTCGTCCTTAAATCAAAGAATCCCTAAGGAGAGACAACCTCTGTTAATAGATTTTCCATGAAATGAATCAAACAAATCATGAATATGCATGTTCATAATTAATACCTGCATGATGTACTGCCCTGCATAGGTGCCCGTGATAGCAGAGCTTTGTCCTGAGGCCAGAAGTGCTATGGCATAAACGGTTTTGCTGGACCTTCCCAACACATTCTCTAACCATTAAACAACTTCCAAATGAGGATTGATTGATTTGCATGTTATGACAACTTATGGAGGGAAATAAAGCATGAACCTGGAGAAGGAAAGAGGCAGAATCAAGGGAGAGATCATTGCATCTATCTATATCTTGAGCTGTAAGGTCATTGGCAGTATCGGCACGCCTCCTACATAATTAAGTGCACAAGTATAATGTGTTAAGTTGTTACGTTTTAATTTAGTGCCAAACAAATGAAGATGCCTCTTTACTTACGTTGATGCCACGCGTGGTGCCGGTAACTTTCTAGAGAGTACAAGAGCAGAATGGAGAAAGAGGTTGTGCCTACAAAATTTCAATCCAAATCAGATTAAGACAGTAATAGAAAAAAGGTATGGTTATAAAGAATTATAAAGGAGAAGGTGGAAGAGTACAGCATGACAAGTGCACCGAGAAGGGCAATGGCGTCTCCAACGGTTTGTTGACCACCAAGTTTAGGGACAAACATTCCCTTCAAAACTTGAGAAGCTGTGGGTCTTACATAGCTCATCTCCCCAAAGAAACATTCCGCCATTACAAATACTAGAACTGATATCATCAGTTCCAACTTCCTAACCTGCTCAAACATTGACACAGACAAAGGAATGATGTTAGGAACACATAGATATCATCAATTATAACACATAAAATTCGGTGAATACCCCAAATCTCTGAAGAGAAGGAAGCAAGAGAGTGGAGAAGCCGGTCAAGAGAACTCCTACCCATAGTGGGATGTGGAACAGTATGTTAAGCGCAAAGGCTGTGCCAACAACTGCACAAGTTCCATTTGGAAAACTAATCATAAGTGTTATTGATGAAACAAAACAAGAAGGTTGGAAGGTAGAGTATTGCAAGTACCTTCTGGTATATCCGCGGCTATGACAGCAATCTCAGCCAACAACCACAAGCAGTACTTCGCTAGCCATGGATACTCACTTTACATAGTTCCGAAAGGTGCTTCCCTGCGAATCCATTATTCGTGAGAACGCAACAATTAGATTCATAATGAACATATTATCTTTTCTTGTTGTTTGTTTAATTACCAGTGGAGACCCCAAGGTTTGCGGCCAATGATTGAATAATGAGTGCAAACACTAGCCCAGTAAGTATCACCCATAGCAGCTGCAATTGGAAACGTGGTACCCACTTCATTAATTTGTATCATATTCAGTCAGAGAGACACAGAAAATAATAAAGGGCTTTCAAGCAAGACTCTTTCTCCTTCTCTACCTCATATCTGTGGTCAGCTTCAGCTTGCAGATCAGTTTCCACTGCGAATATGACTACACAATTGAAGAGAGAGACAAAAGTAGAGAAAAAGAGTAGAGATGGAGTTACAGTTTCTAGGATCTAGGTAAGCCAAGGAGACCAGAAAACCAGGACCTACAAAGGATAGAAACTTCCTCCACCCAGGTTTCTGTATTTCATTGTAATTTCCCAAAAAATAAAAAAAAAGTGTTAAAGTAATATTAGGTGCAAGATGAAGCTACTAGTCTACTACCCCTCAAACTAAGTAGCTAGAACCAATCAGCTACCTCTTGAGTCAAGTGACCATCATGGCCATTAATAGATGGTGTCTCGTTGAGGGCTGCTATACGATTGCTACCACTTGATGTCATCGCTGCTTCACTATCTTGCTCACGCATGCTTCCCACTTATCTTTCTCTCGATAATCACTGGCTAATTAGTAATTACTCTGTGTGTGTGGTTTCAATGAACAACAAACCACAAACAATGTAGTACAAGAGTCGTGTATTTATATATATATCTGATAACTCAGGCTCAGACAAGTTTAGGCTTTATTAATTCCAAGTCCAGCCTAACACTGGTCAATTACTTTACTTCACCTTCATGATGCTAGTTTACACGTTCTAAGTGCGTTATTTCTATTAGTTTTTAAGCTTATTATCTTGCCTTACGTGACTCTGATGTAACAATCCATTCCCATCTTTCCG
Organism: Leucaena leucocephala; assembly: GCA_037074615.1. NCBI lineage: Eukaryota > Viridiplantae > Streptophyta > Magnoliopsida > Fabales > Fabaceae > Leucaena > Leucaena leucocephala. Next base: position 1,513,466 of record CM073540.1, on the reverse strand, counting down.
CAAACTTACAAATATAAGAAACTTAAGTAATAGACAGCACATGCGTATACTCTCTCTCTCTCTCTCTCTCTCTCTCTCTCTCTCTCTCTCTCTGTGGTTAGGTCAGATATTTGAAGCCTGCAGCTCTACAAGACTACAACGCTTGATTACCATTTGAGCCTGTCTTTTGTCCAAACATCTTGTGTCTATATTCTTTTCAAACAATATTTTCTATATATCTTAATGTTTTATATATATGCTTGTAATATTTTGGTTATCTTTTTTTATTATTATTATCATCATCATTATTGTGATGAAAGTTGCGGGTTTGGTATACTGACTCCACATTCACCATGGATAATTTCCCCACCTTATTCAAATACTCATCTTATCCTCCATCTCATACTAAGCTTTTATTTTCCTGTATGAATGGTTGAGACCAGACATGCGCGTTAATCTCGTCTTCTGCCTAAATTGCTATATACCGACGTATACATCCACTCTAACCTAATGTTCTGCATTTATTTTTTCTTTTTTCTTTTTTACCGAAATATTCTGCACCTTAATCATTTTGGAAACTGACATATACTGTCATGAACCTGAACAATAAACGATGAAAAATAATTTTGGATTAACAATAAAAAGGGAAGACCAGTATGGCTTCCAGCATCGTGCTTGTGGAAGCTTAACATTGCGTAAGTGCGAGGAATTTGATTGTGTTTGAGTTCTCTGATTCCTTTCTAACCACATGACCATGTTGGCTGGTAACTTTGAGATTAAACGCATGGATCAGTGACAGCTACTGGGTCTGACTCTGCTTTTGAAGTGTGACTTTTCTGTTTTTCTGTTCTGTGAATTCGAAAATGATGCTCAATGGGTTCCTTGCCCAAAACAGTAAACATAAGACAAATCATTGTATTCATCGAATACAGCATGTCGAGATTCTTAAATAAAACTGTACAGATAGAACTTCACACAGAATTTGACTCTTTATTGATTGGCCTTCATTTGGACATCCCTAATCGCATAAGTAAACATTAACAAACTGAGTCGTTCTTTCTTGTCGGTAACTCCTCAATCTGGAAGTTGGATATCCCTTAAATCTTGTCTAAAAGGAATTGGACTCAATTCCAATTGCTCGTTAGCATTAACGAGGCCCTTTTCCATGTGGGTTGGCACTAGAGAGTCGTTCTGAGTCTCTATGAATGTATTGACAGTGTCTTTTCTGAAGGTGAGGTAGATAACAGAAACAACATAAATGGCCATGAGAGGGAATACTATGATCCCAATGAATATGTTTGCCACTTTTGGGAGACTGCTGTGAATTAACCAGCCCACAAAACCTGTGCTTAGGTAGTACACGTTGATGCCGATGATTCCCAAGCCTAGGATCCATGAAATCACAATGATCTGCACCCAAAATTATCAGTTAAAAGTTATGGGACTCATTTGTTAACAGCTTAGCTTTGGACAAAGAAAATAACTCACAATTGTAGAATTCTTGTGAGGTCCCATTTTGGGGCTGCTGCTGCTAAACTTGAGCAGTGGAATCAAAGCAAATGGAAGCTCAAACGAAAGTATCATCTGCAAAACCATTCTTGTGATTATGACTTATGAGTGGGATTTGGGTTTATTCTTGAAAAGAAATTATCCATATTTTCTTAAAAAGTAGCTACCGAGGCAATGATAATAAGGCGGCTTGCACCCGAAGATCCGCTAATAATTGCAACAGCAAGACTAGGTACTATGGCAACACACCTAGTCATCAAATTCCGCATCCATTTTTTCATCCTCAAATCCAAGAATCCCTACGAGGCCAAACATATCAACTTGTTAATTTGAAAATCTTTTATCACAAGAGAGTTGAAGTGTTTGCTTCAGATATACCTGCATGATGTACTGCCCAGCATATGTGCCAGTGATCGTAGAGCTTTGTCCAGAGGCCAGAAGTGCTATGGCATAAACTGTTGAACTTGACCTTCCCAACACATTCTGTAACCATCAAAATGAGGATTAATTGATTTCCATATTATGACAACTTGTGGTGCAGGTTGAATAGAGTATGAACCTTGAGAAGAAAAGAGGCAGAATCGAGGGAGAGATCGTCGCATCTTTCGGTATCTTGAGCTGAAAGATTATTTTCTGAGCATACTGTGCCTGATACTGAAACTACTGCTACGTTTATTAGAAATGCTACAAACAGAGCAAACCCACTTTCTATTAGGAAGTATCTGCATGCATCCTGCATGTTGAAGTGAAAAGTATGATATAATGAAGATGTGACTGCGTTTTGGGAAATTTAGTACTAAACAAATGAAGATGCCTTTGCTTACATTGATGCCACGGACAGAGGTGGGTACTTTTCTAGAGAGAACAAGAGCAGAATGGAGAAAGAGGTTGTGCCTGCAATTTGTTAGAAAGCAGAGTGAAAATGGTGCTTTAGTAGAAAGAAGACAACAATAAGATTGAAGGAGAAGAAGGAAGAGTACGGCATGATGAGTGCTCCGAAAAGGGCAATGGCGTCAGCAGTGGCTCCATGACCATCAAGTCTAGGGACAAACATTCCCTTCAATACATCAGAAGCTGGTGGTTTTACATAGCTCATCTCCACAAAGAAGCATCCCGCCATTATAAATACTAGAGCTGATATCAGCACTTCCAGCTTCCTAACCTTGACCATCCAGAAGTAACTTAAAATGCAAGTAACTTTGACAGGAATTAAGAAAAGTGAACCCAATGTCCAATGAAATTCTTGATTCAAAGAAGAAAGGTAAATGGAATACTCCAAATCTCTGGAGGCCAAGAAGCAAAAGAGTGGAGAAGCCAGTCAAGAGAACTCCTGCCCATAGTGGGATGTGGAACAGTATGTTGAGCGCAAAGGCTGTGCCAACAACTGCACAAGTGTTTCATAACAAAAAGAAAAAAGCATAAACAAGGATGTCTGGGTTCGAGTAATACTAAATGAATGTTGTTTTGGAGTTTAGTTTATTTAGAAGCAATGAAAGAGAACAGAGTATTAGAAATACCTTCGGCTATATCTGCAGCTATGACGGAAATCTCAGCCAGAAACCATAAGCAGTACTTCACTAGCGATGGGTACTCCACCCTACATAATTCTGAAAGGTGCTTCCCTGCCGATTCATTCACGGGAACAGAACAATTATATGTATGCAAAAGTCAGATGATCATTTCAGGTGATGAAGCCACATATTTATTACCGGTGGTTACGCCAAGGTTTGCTGCCAAGGACTGAATAATGAGAGCAAAAAATAGCCCAATAAGTATCACCCATAGCAGCTGCACAAGGCAATAACAGTAAACCCTCTTGATTAAGTTTTATACATGAGAGAAACAAGGACAAAAATAATGAAGGGTTTTCAATCTATAACTTGTCCTTCCTTTGTGGTTCTTTCTTCTGCATAATTTAATGGTTTGTAATCAAGTGTATCGTTCAGTTTTGATGCCTGTATGACCTACCTCATATCTGTGGTTTGCTCCAGCTTGCATATCAGTTTCCACTAGATTACAACAAACAAACATACAAACAGTTATATAGATTATGCAAAACACGGGCGTGCGCAGAGAGAGAGAGAGAGAGAGTTACAGTTTCCAGGATCAAGGTAAGCCATGGACACAAGAAAACCAGGACCTACGTAAGATAGAAAGTCCCTCCACCTGGGTTTCTGCACTTCATGGTAAGTTCCAAAAGAAGTAATATTAGCTTCAAGTACTTAGCAGGCAGAGTCATAATATAAGCTAAATATAGAAAGAGTGAGGAAGAGAGACCTTGGGACTGGAGAAGCCATCATCAACATTAGGTGCCGGTGCTATACGATTGCTTACATCTTCCATCCTCTCTCTCTGATCGCTTATTACAGCAAGTGTTTGCGGATTCAATGAACAATGAGCTATGTATATATATAAAAAGACACACACACAAGTGTGGTGTATTTATATGTTATTGTCAGACTCATAATATAAGGCTTAGTTAGTTCCTTGGCTTTTTGGCTATATTCCTAACAATTCCAACTTGCAAGTCAATGCCCAACTTGTGTGGCAGAGATGGGTATTAAATTTCCATTTTTTTGGCTTTTTATAATTCGTCAATCTTGAGCTTATTCTTCTTTGCCTCATATAATATACAATTATTTCAATCCTTGTAACAAAGCGACAGACAGAAGAAACAAAAGGCACATTTATATATAAAAATGGATAGGTAGACATTCCCGATTCTTTATTAGACAAGTTGTTCTATATAGGTTAATATATTAGATAACTAGTGCAGACCGTGGCAACGAGTGGAAATGCTAGCGCAGTCAAGAACCAAACAAAATGATAAAACGACAAACAAACCAAGCTTAAACTAATCTATTGTACTTCCGCAATACGTACTAGTCGTATTTTACTGAACTTTAGAACCTTTTATTTCAAGAAGACAAAACGATATATAAACGATTGAATTAAAAGTTGATTTAATTATGACCATAGCATAACGATGGGTTTCCAGCTTCTGCGGGTCTGCTTTGGGTGTCCGCCGCCTATTTAGCTTTAATTTGTCTTTGTTTCCCCCAAATGTAGTTGTATTTTCATATTTTGAATCAAAAATAACATCCCAAAATATCACAAGCAGCTAGGTCAACTTGTTCTCTTTTGGATGCATAGGATCAAACTGATTGGATAGGGCCACCTACGTACCTACGTAATTGGAACTTTTCTTTACCCTTGTTCTCAAGTCAACTTTAAACTTAGATCCACATTACCTGTTTTTAGACAATTCGAAAGCACCCTTTGAACTGATTTGGAAGCCAACCATAATTTTAGGGAATCATATAGCCTACTATGAGAACATCAATGGCTGGTATAGCCATTTAATATTTAATCATGTTTACTTCTCTCAATTTTAATTAACTAAACAAGAAAGTCTGCCTTCATATTAAATACAGGGATAGGTAATTTTTTTAAAAAAATATGTTAAAAAACTGACTGTGGTTTGTTTTTTAACGTTCTTGAAACAATTTTGGGAACCATTTTTCAGAACCAAATTTGAGAAATTAATTTTTAAAAGACTGTTTGAATAATTTATTTTGAAAGTAACATTTAAATTTTCTTTTTTAAAAAAATCGTTTGGAAACAAGTTTTGAGCATAACAAAGGATGCAGCCGATGATAGTTGGCAACAGTTGAAGGCGGATGGTGGCGGCGGTTAGTTAATTACAGTTGATGGTAATTATGATAAAAACAAGAATAGAAAACATAGGGAGAAAGAAGAAACTCTAAGTCCAAGTTATTCTTATTTTTCTTTTTTTACAAATAAAAAGAATAGGAACATTTTTTAAGAACAACTCAAACAGGATATTTTCTTATAAGCATTTGAAAATAGGAATCAAATAGGCAATACTGTCATATGATTCCAGTTGTTATATTATTGAATTATGGATAAAATTAGGTTGTAGCGTGAGGATAATGATCACCGTGACTTTGTCTATACTTTTTAAATCTCAAACTATCTTTCATATGATATTTGTTAAATAAGGTGACGTAACAACATATTTCTTTACTTGTTATGATACTTTAATTAAATATTCAAACGTCTGGGTTGAACTTGAATTTATCGTCACTTCCATCAACTGCAGTATATTTTAGGGGCGGTGAGGGGTCATCATGTTTATCACCAACTTCATTGACTAAAAAATTCATTGACTATGGAACTTTATTTGCTTGATAGAAAAGGAAATTAAAAGAAAAACAAATAAAACAGTCCAATAAAATTCATATAGTTCGCAAGATTTTTTTTTACTAACTACATGTATTCTTTTATTTATTAGATTCAATCATATCAAAAATATTGACAAGCATTAAATAAGGATATCTCACCTTATTGTAAGATTTTTTTTTTTTTTAATTTAGTGTAGCGTATCTCTTCCCTTTCGAGATTCATAGTATAAAAGATTTTCACCTTTCCTAACAAATATATTTCTTAAGATTTAGATTGGAATCGAATGAATCGCCTGCACAAGTTAGGTCACACAGATCTGTGTTAGATGTGCAAACAATAGATAAGCATTTCTTACATAAAAGAGACTACAACTAGATTTAGAGTAATAACAAGTCTCTCATTGACTTAAGACACTTTAATTAAATATCCAAACCTAGGAGCCTCGAATAGAAGGATATCTCTTACATTTTTTTAAGTCTAAAAGACATGTAACATTAAATGATAATAAGAAAATAACTTATTGGACATTTTGATGTTTGGGAAACAAAATGAATGTAGCGTGGGGGACATTTTAGGAAACGTAATAGGGTTGTAAGAAAGTAGGCAAAAACATGCGACTCAGCAGTCCCAACGTCCAGGCGAAACCAAAAATGCAGCACACAATCTGTTTTATGTCACCAAATGCTGTGCCAAAAAAATCACATAATGGCGTGGGGATTGGGATAACCTGAAACGATGCAAGTACTCACCCAACCGAGTTAAGGATGCTTGTAATTCATTTCCCCCCTCTTCATATTTACCACATAATATAAAATATCTCTCCTAGCACCACCAAAAAAAAAACATGCTCATCAATACCACTTTAGACAGCAACTTTTCTTTGGGCCAATACTTTGGACATCAACAGGCATTAGGTTTTTTTTTTTTGATAAAAAAATTTTTGAAAAAAAATTGGGCTCACCTACGATCTATAGGTAGGGCGAAGTCTCCCTTCCTTTTAGACGATATTAATATCAGGCAAGGCATTAGGTATTTTTCCTATCTGATGTTGGTTATAATAGGGCCCAGTAACCCAGTCTTTTCAAAATATAAAGCCCAATAGCTCTTTTTCAAGAAAATTAATACACAAACGAAACTTTAACTAAGTCCTACAGCTCATCCTATTTAATATTGGTATTACTTAAAAGGAAATGAAACTTTATCCTGCCTTTAAATCTTGGGTGAGCCTAACCCTTTTTCAAAAAAATTTTTACAAAAAAAAACGAAACTTTAACTAAATCCAGAATAGAGCTGGTATAAGTTTTTTTTAGATAAAGTTGATTATCTACTGTTGACTGTTGGAAGTGACTAATTTTTTTGTACAGTAGATTTCTTTAAAGGAATTTAATACTAACTATGAGATTCTCTCCATCCATAAAACTCCCGACTAAACATTTAAAGAACTTATATAAATGTCAACTCTGCTTTTTTTTTTATATATACAAAATGTCAACTCTGCTAAACCAGATGGTTTTGAAGCCGCAAGAGTTATTCAAAAAAGACCATATCCGGCCCAGGCCCATTCTGGATCGCTGACGGGTCGAGGAGAAGACAGGTTTGACCGAGACGACGAGCACGACGTCCTCGAATCATAGAACGGCGAGAGAGATTTGCTGGACGTCTCGAGATCCGATGTATAACTGTACTGAACCACGGGCTTCCGAAGTTTCTTTCTGCTTGTCATCCGCCTAAGCAAAGGCGACAAGAAACAGCCGGTCGACACACTCTCGGGTCGGGCCAGGAGGGGCCTTTCAAACCGCCACCTCTCAGACCGAATCCGTGGACTAGACCGGAAGGACTTGGCCGGGGGCTCCACCGGAGAAAGCACGTAGTAGCCAGCCGGCGGCGGCCTCAACTTAGGCGAATTCAGTTCCGATGATCGGCGATGATCAAATGACTGTGCCCTCGACGGGGACATCGGCCGCGGAGATGACAGCGGCATGGATTTCGGGTGAGGGTGGTTTTGCTGAGTTCTGGGGACTCCGGGTTTTACCTCCCATTTGAACGGGACAGCTCCTGGCTTCTTGAAAGAATCATCCACAGCCATTGCTGCTGGGGGATTGGAGCGATTATATTATTTAAAACCAGGGTGAGGGATTTTTGTCTCTCTGGGTTTCCAAAGGCGAACGTGAATTTATATGGGAGGGGAATGAGAGCGACAAGGTTGGCAACGGCGAGATCAAAGGCATGGATTAGTGAGGGTGAGTGGGTCCAAGTCTGTTTCCGAAGTATGACTTTTGTGTCCGTTATGGCACGTAGCATGTGATTAAGTTTAGAGTTCTTGGACTCTGTGGGAATAAAATGTGAGATGGAAACATCTTCTAGGATGTAGATTCCACCACGTTTGTGATGTTATTGGCGAGAAAGCGACCCTTCATTAATTAAAGGGCGCTGATTTTTCCAATTTCGGTGGCTTTTTTGTAGGTACGTGCATACTTTCTCACGAGCATCCTCAAAGGGCAGACAATATTGGAGGCTTGGAGCCGGGTGCAATTATTTAGAGGAGGCGATACTCCTATTTTGAAAATCCAACTGGTGCTCCTAAACGCATGCTCTCACATCGTAATGACACTCATGCGAAAATGCGCAATGGTGCCTACTTGCATGGATGATGGATATGTGGCCTCTTGTGTCATGCGTAATTAAGATTATATATTTATAATTATGGGTGATATTGGCGGTCGACTAGAACAATAACGGACACTAACTAAGCTGTCTAACCTAACCGTGACGAGTGTCATAATGCCAAGTAGAATTGTTTCATTAGCCCAAAGTAAGTGTGCCGATGTGGCTTTATGGCTATATGTGCATGTGCATAATAGGTAGTAATATTTTTTATTAGACATATTTAACTAATTTGATTAGATTAAAACTAATAATTAATATATCATATTTTATCTAAAATACTATAATTATCTTTATTAACTCTATTACTCTCTCTTTTACTTGGTTATTATTGAGAAAGTATCAATAGAGATAATTTAAAAAATATATATATATATATAAAATATTATATTTAGAATTAATATTAATTTTATAATTATATTCGAGTAAAGTAATATATTAGAAACATCGAGGGTTATAATTAAGAGTTAAAGCCAGGAGGTCGAGAGTCAAAATAGCGTATCTTGTGTGACTCCAATAGTATGTTTGAGAATAACTTATATTAGTGGAATGTTAAAAGTTATTTTTTTTTTTACAAAAAAATTTTAAAAAATAGTTGAGCTCACTTACGATCTAAGGGCAGAATAAAATCTCTTTTCCTCCTAGGTGATACTAATGTCAGGTAGGACAAACTGTCTATTACCTTTAGGCGTAAACTTAGACACCCAAAAGTTAGTATACCTCCTCAAACGTCGCGACTAGAACTATAATAAAATAATACTTTTTATAGATTAAATACATTTTAAATGATCATATATTTTATTTTTTTATCAATTAAACTCACAAAAACGATAGATAAAAGTTGATTTAATTATGACTATAGCATATTGAATTGAACATAATGATAAGTCTGCAGCTTCCGCGGGCCTGTGTTCCCTCCCTCCATTTTGACAAAAACATGGATATGACATGTGAACTCCTATACCCTTAGGCCTTACCCTAATTATATTCCCACACAAATTTTGACTCTAGTGACTGCTAGGCCCATCCCCTTTCTGTTGTGGATGAAGCAGCGAATTCAAAATCTTGGAATCTAAACTTGTGATTAGCAATACAGGGTTCATAAGAAACCTTGTCTGCTTGCACCCAGGCATCTCATATATCATCTACCTCGGCAAACAGTGCCCTTAAGAAATTCTTGACTGGTTCGCCAAACCAAAATTACCCAACTTTGCTGGAATTATAACATGATATCGACATTTTCACTATTCAGTACTTGAGAAATATATAATTTGGGGTTTGAAGATCTTCTGGAGGAGGGGGGAGGCACATAATATAACCTTATAAACATCAAAATTCAGTCCTTCTGTTGGATTTTAAGACTCTATTTATAGATCATGGATAATACTGTTTATACTTTAAACTCATCCTAATTTAATTATTTATAAAGATTATCAAAATGATTCAAAATATGGACATACAAATTTGCCTTTACAGACTTGGGCATGATGATACGTTACCAAAAAGCCTGTGCTAGCAGTACCCAGTGGTTTTGTCTTTTTAAATATACAAAATAATAATAAAAAAACATTCTGTTTACGACTTTACATGGTTTGAAATTTGAAAGTCATTGGAAAGCAATGTATACGGCTTGTTTCGGTTCTCTTCGTATCATAATTTTATAAGTTTTTTCTTTTTTTTTGGAAAACTTTGATTTAGAGAAATTTTAAAATAAATAGCCATATTTATCTATAAGTACTTTTGGGCTAAACTTGTAAATCATGATTTTAAATAAATTACTAAAACTAGCTTTTAGAACAATAAAAGAGTTTATGGACTATCCAATTAATATATTACCCCTACTTTTTTTATATACTCTCTCTTCTCTCCTCTCTCATCTCTCATTTCTCTTCTCTCATCTCTCATCTCTCATCTCTACCATCTCTCTTCTCTCATCTCTTATCTCTCTTCTCCACCCTCTCTCTCCTCTCTCCTCTCTATCCTCTTTTTTATTTCTTACTTTTAATCAAATTATACCCTTTTTAGTAATTTACCAATATAAAAAGTCATTCTAAAAATAATTATACAAACACTTATTTATTCATAACCATTTTTTTATATAAGTTATTATTTAAAAATATTTTTTTATAAACTATCCAAAATCCTATTTTTTTTATAAACTATTTTTTAAAATATTATCCAAAAACACACACACTTAATAATAACAACATAATAACAATGTGAACGTGGGTTGCAAGCTAGCGATTGTTTGGTGAAGCCTAAAAACAAAATTTGAAGCCTAATCGGTAAAATCACGAACTGTGTACTAGTCTTTGGTAAGTGAGCTATTACACTACCAATTTATTCAATCATTCAAGGAGCCTTGTTGGCTTTTTGTGAGATTATCATGCGCACAAATCCTCCCACCCCTTCCATTTTGAATCTAATCATCCACATTTATAATATTTTTCCCTCTTCAATGTCTCCTTTCTAAGTCATATTTTTGCTTCATTATGCCAAATTTTCTCGTGGCATAAAAAGTCAATCTTTTTTTGTAACTCGATTTTTTATATTTCTCAACCCTCAACTAATCTAAATTTACGCACCTCAAAATATTTGATGTTTAGACATTTAATTCAAATTCATATTTTAAAAGCCTACCAATCCAATAAATACAGTAGGTGATGTACATATGAGTCCCCGGGTAGGAATGCGTGCACTGAGGGTAACGACAAATCCAGTGACCGTTTAAATTCGAATTCAAACTCAAGACACGCTACTAATAAAATACAAAGACGCGCGGCTCTACATTCAGCCACCGCGCTGTCAATTTGAGCCATGTCACGGACCAATCAGAGTCCAAAGAACCGTGGAAAACACCGACCAATAAGGATTGTTTGATGCTTTGTTGGCATTATTGCATGGTGGTAGAACGTTGTCCGGACCCAGTTTGAAACCATGGCAAGTGGGCCCCAGCTCAGATCCCCGCTCCTAACGATTACCGAGCCCTATCAAGGGCCCAGATCCCTTCCCATTTCAAACTAACTCCTTTTCCCCGCCTCAATATGCAATAAACATATAATTATTACTAAATTCGGGCACACACTCGTAGGAAGGAAACGCCCCTCATGCTCTTTATCTTCCTCTCTTTCTCTCCGCAAGAATTTCAAACAATCTTTGAAAGCATAAAGACTCTTTCTTCATGGCTCTATCTGTATCCCTCGCCTGAAACCCCTCTTTAGTCTTTCTTCCTTTTCTCTCATTCTCTCCCCATTTCCCCTTCTCTTGCTCTGTGAAGTGTGAACTGATCCTGGTGCTGAGATTGCCTTCTTGTAGAGCCAAGAAAGAAGTCTCTACAAGAAAGCAAAGAGAAACGCAAAGAAACATTCATTTTAAATTCTTATTCAGAAACTGCCACTAGGGTTTGATTTTTAAAGAACAATGTCAACCCAGAATCGTCGTCCTTCGTTTTCTTCCTCCACGACATCGTCGTTGGCGAAACGGCATGCGTCGTCATCGTCGGAGAATGTGGGGAAGCCTACGGCGGCCCTGCCTCCACACATGGCCAAGAAGCGAGCGCCTCTCGCCAACTTGACCAATCAAAAGAATATGTCCCACGCTGCGTCGCGAAACCCTCCGCCATCATCAACTCTGGTATTGAGTTTTTTCAGGGTTTTGTTTAACTTGTTTAATTGCTTGAAACAATGCGTGAGAAAGAAGCCAGCAAAACATTTCTTCTTCCTTGGCACTTTCATCGTTTAATGTCAAATATTACAATTCCCAGTCGTTCCTTTTCAATCCAGATCAGCTGGAATTTGCATGAATTTCAAATCCTCAGTGGATTTCATTTATTTTGAAACTAATTGATATTGATTCATTTTCTTTCCTGTAATGGGAATGCACCTAGTTTAGGAACTTTCAGCCCCAAGAAATCCGGGTCGATTAGAAGAAAATCATTTTTTCTCCAAGTACAATTCAAGATTAGTGAATAACTAAATTATACGTTTTATTAAATTTATTTTTACAAAATATAATTTATAATTATATTTTATATAGTTCTTACACTAACATAATAATTTAATTTAATTTGGTTTTGAATTATATACTGTCAAATTGTGATTATAATTATAGCCTTAATTAATTAATAATTTCCTACGTTCTAGGTCAATACAGTAATATTACCATAAAGAGTACAGTATTTTTTTTTTCCCATTCTGTTTCAGCTGCTTCGCTCTTGCTTGAAATTTGAATTCAAAATAGCGTCCTAATTAGTTCTTTATGGCAAAGATTCCTTCTTTTTCATTAATTGCCATTAAAGCTGTCCGAACATTAAAGTTGCTGCATAAGTATTGTCTTGTGTTTTTTCTTCGTAGTAAAAAGCTGGGTTTTTGTCTTGCAAGGTACCTGGGGCAACTAAAATCGCCAAGACAAACAAGGAACCCACCTCGTCGAATTTTAAATCAAGTGCGGTTGTTTTCCCCAAGGCTAGTTCATTCACACAAAAAGATGAAGCTGCTCCTACAGTTACAACTTTCACCGTTCCAGTTTCTACCAATTTGGATGCAAAATCAAGTGCCATTGATTTTCCCAAGGTTGCTTCTGCTCCTCAAAAGTCTGAAGCTGCTCCTGCAGTTTCCAATTCCACCGTTCCTCTTACAAGCATCATGGATGTTTCTCCTAGTAAATCAGATGGGATGTCTGTCTCTATGGATGAGACTATGTCTACTTGCGATTCATTCAACAGTCCTGAGGTTGAATATTTGGACAATACCGATGTTTCAGCTGTTGACTCTATTGGTAGAAAGACATTGAACATTCTGAACATCTCTGATAATACAGAAAGACCGACAGGTTTCACGTTGATTCGATTTCGCCTTCTGTTTTCTTATCATTTTGTTTCCTTTACACAACCTGATGCAGCGTTTTTGTTTCATTCGCAGGCAACATTTGTAACAGAGGCATACTTGTTGAGTTGGAGAGAGAAGACAAAATTGCCAATATTGATAATAATTACATGGATCCACAGCTCTGTGCGAGCTTTGCTTGTGATATCTACAAGCATTTGCGTGCATCTGAGGCTAAGAAAAGGCCTTCTACAGATTACATGGAGAGAGTTCAGAAGGACATAAATCCCAGCATGCGTGCTATATTGATTGACTGGCTTGTAGAGGTAATATTTGTTTTGTGAAAGATACATGAAAATAAAATTTGCACTCCCTAGTAAAGGCTAAACTAGTAGTTTGAACTGCAGGTGGCTGAAGAGTACCGGCTTGTGCCTGATACATTGTATTTAACAGTGAACTACATAGATCGGTATCTTTCAGGGAATGCTATGAACAGGCAAAAATTACAATTGCTTGGAGTTGCCTGCATGATGATTGCCTCGTAAGGAATCCTAATAATATACTCCCTGTCTTATGAGTCGTCTGTTTGATGGGAATAGACATGTAATAACGAGATGTTTTTATAATTTTTGACAGTAAATATGAGGAGATTTGCGCGCCTCAGGTGGAAGAATATTGTTATATAACTGATAACACATACTTCAAGGAGGAGGTTCAATTCAACAATTCTTGGGCTTTTTTTCCCAGTTACTTCATCGTGTGTACATAACCCTGAAACATATGGTTCATACAGGTTTTGCAAATGGAATCTGCGGTGTTGAATTTTCTCAAGTTCGAAATGACGGCCCCCACAATTAAATGTTTCTTGAGGTAATGAGCATCATACAACAGAGTTTTTTACGGTCTGACAGTGCCAGCACTAATACTTTGATATGCCTTTCAGACGATTCGTTCGCGCAGCTCAAGGAGTGAATGAGGTGCCATCATTGCAATTAGAGTGCTTGGCCAACTACATTGCGGAACTGTCTCTCTTGGAGTATAGCATGCTTTGTTATGCCCCTTCACTCATTGCTGCTTCTGCTATTTTCCTCGCCAATTATATTCTATTCCCTTCCACCAAGCCCTGGGTATGTTGTATGCCTTCCACCAACAATCACTTCTGTCTGAATGTTCTTGGATCATTACATCACATACATGGCTTTAACTTAATGTTTCTGTTTGTTACAGAATTCTACATTGCAACATTATACACTTTACCAGCCTTGTGATTTGAGCGACTGCGTCAGGGATCTGCACCGTCTGTGTTGTAACACCTTTACTTGTAATTTACCCGCCATCCGAGAGAAATACAGTCAGCACAAGGTGGAATTCTTACTCCAATGTTTTCAAGTTATATAATAATCTGTTTGATTGATATCTTACTCGTATATTTCATTCATGTTTCAGTACAAATATGTGGCTAAGAAGTACATTCGTCCATCGTTACCTCAAGAATTTTTCCAGAATTGAGCGCGCAGAGGAATCCCCCCCCCCCCCTCTAATTGTCCAATTCTCGGTTGGATTTAGGGCTTAGTAGTAACTTGAGTGTAGGATTCTTCTTTCTTTTTGGTCGTAACAGCTAATATTAATGTGCATTGTACTTGGGATTCTGTTGATTCCCCCATAATCCACCTAGCAAAATAAACACTTGATGAAGCAACCTTGTATTATTTATGAGCGCATAACGCACCATCCATCATTAAGCAAAACAATAAGTAGTTCAAGATGCAAGGCTGGCAATTTACATGACAAAAAAAGTAAAAAGCTCGGAAACTTCGGAAACTTACACTACCATATCACTCAGTAGCTGGTAATTTACAGCATGAAGGGTCATTAGTATCTAGACGCCACACTGAACAGCAGAAGCCTCACCCGCAATGCTTCTGAGAAGTTATTGAGCCAATGGCAATCTTCGAATGAGCAATAAAGTCCTCTCTTTGGCTCCTCCACATTGGTCGCTGGAATGTGCTTGCCTGCTTGGGGGACCAAGCTGGTCTCCCATCCTAATATGAATTATGGGCCAGTCTCTTTATACCCAACCCGCCCAATTTTATGGTATTAATCTCACCGTATGTCTGGTAATGATGTGGGTTTGAGATTGGCTCCGCCGATATGCCCGAATAATCAGAGGTGAACGCTAACCTCTTTCCATATATCGTTTCGATGAGTTCAATTAACGAAGAATAAGACAATCATTTGATTCTCATAGAGTACTATTTTATCGTAGTTCCAGTCGCGACGTTTAGAGAGCTATCCTAACTATTGGGTGTTTAAGTTTACACCTGAGAATAATAGACGGCTCACCCTGCTCGATATTTATATCGCCTAGGAGAAAAATAGACTTTATCATGTTCTTAGATAGTAAGTGAGTTAGCTTTTTTCCAAAAAAAATTATACTAAAAAAAAACACTAAGCTCTTCCCATCCGGGCTGAAATACGGGTCGTTTGTCCTCCTCCTGACCCGCTTTGGATCTGCTTCCTCAGTCCGGTTCCATTCGGGTGGATCGGGTACAGCTCGAAGCTCCCGCTTCCTGGGTTTTCTCGGCCCGATGTAAAGGCAATCCGGTCACCATCTGGTGACCAATTGCACATAGTGTCCGTTCATGGAACTTTTGTTAGAGTCTGAAGCCCACCCCTCTCTCCATCAACGGTGTCCATTATGTATAGATTCTTATGGCCCGATCGGAACACGATCCATTTACCATGGGGTGAGGCTGAGGGGCAAGCGTTGTTTTTCCCGTCGAGGGTCAATCTCTTGTGACTGTGCTGATCAAAATCATCAACGTTGACGGAGATGATGTCAACTTGCGAGCTCTCTGACGCAAATGTTGGTCCAGTGGCTGTGTAGATTACTCCGGGACGAACCGGGGCCCACAAGGTCGAGAAGGCCATTGCATCGGAAACCTCGACCCCCACCAACGGCAGCTACTAAGAATGACTGGCACCCTCGACGATTGCCACTGCCAACAACCAATGGCGACAACAGCCACCACTAAGATTCGACCGCCACTGCCAGCGGCGGCCACCAACACCTCTGTTGATTATTATTTGACTTTTTTATATTGTCTCAATTTTAGTACTCTTCGTCCTCGTCACTACACTATATTATATCTCTCCCAATCTCTTAATTTTCAAAATTGATTTTAAAAGCAATTATTCTAAATAAACTTTTTTATGTTTGGTTGTTTTTAAATACAAACTTTTGGGAAATTTATCCAAACAAACAGATTTTTTTTTCAAAATTTATTTTTAAAAACTATTTTAAGAATAAAAAATAAAAATAAACAGGCCTTTATTTTTTTATATTATCTCATCGAAAATGTCCTATTATTAAAACAATGGTCTTAGCTTCGTGTCCTCATCATCACTTATATCATATGAATCGCCATCGCATGCTGAAGAGATTGAAAAAAAAGAGAGAGATTTGTCAAGTCGCGAATAGTAGAGGAGGAAGGAACCGTTGACTTGAACTAGTTTTATTTTGGGAAGAGTAACATGGGGAACGTCTAATTAGCTTATCAAAATATATAAATTAATAAATATTCAAGACATAAGAATATGCCATTTGTTGAGAAATCATGTTCTCAATTTTTTATAATTACATTAATGTTCCAAATCAAAATCAAGTGAAGGGAAATTGTTAAGTTAAATACTATAAGTTCACGTTAAAAACAGAACACTCTACAATTTTTCATAAAAAAGGTATACAAATATATTTATTTTGTTAATAAATTCCTCACATTTTGACAAAAAAAAGTCTCAGATAATACCTCATATAAATTAATAAATATTAGATAATTACCGTATATGATTATTAAAACTAAAAATACCAGCTCCGGAAAAGTCAATCTTATTATTAGTTGATTAAAAAAAACCCTATTATTTCAAAACCCAATACCTCAAACAAAGCATTGAGAAGTCACATGGGGGAAGGATAGAATATAGTTAAAAAGGGGGGCTGTTATTAATGAAATTATAAAAAATAAGGGAATTGCCACAACATCAAGAAAGAGAGACACATGGTGCCCCGCAAGCGGGACATTCACGAAACCATATGTTCGGTTATCAGGTACTGTTAGTTATTTGATTCCGCAACTCTCTTAATATTGCTATAAATTGTAAGTTTTCCCAATTTATTCTTCTGCGTGTCAAAATTAAAATCGTTTTTTATGTGACATGAAACTTTAATTTTTCTTTCTTTTTTTAACAAAATAAAATACTTTTAAGTAGTGGTACAAACAGAAATTGAGGACTAGAAGGGCGAATTTCCTCTTTTTTTTAATAAATAAACTTTTAACAATCTTTTAACTATATATTTTTTTGAAAAAATTTACGACAAGGACTATCATAACTAATTTATTCTTAAAAATCTTAAAAAAATTTAAAACTTCGCTAAAACCTAAGGGTTAAACTGAAATTAATTTTATGATGTCAAAAAATAAAATATCTCACCAGTAAAAGAATGAAGAATAAAAGTATTAACAAAATAAATAAAAGTTTAGACAAGAACAATGGAGCCATTAACAAAACTCTTATTTATTTTATTAATAATCTTACTTATTCTGCTAATGCTTCTATTCGTCTTATTACTTCTATTATTGTTGTTATTGTTAAAGCCCCTATTCTTTTTGTTAATGACCCTATTTATCTTGTTAATTTGTTTATTTTTATTTTTAATTCCCCTATTCATCTTCTTAATCTTCTTATTGTTATTGTTAATGCTCTTATTTGTCTTGTTATTTTTTTTTATTCTTATTAAAATCTTTCTTTTAAATGTGGGTATTTTTGTCTTCTAACATCACAATGTTAATTTTAATTGAGCCCCTTAAACTACAGGAAAATTTTGGAGTCTTTTAATTACTAATTAAAAAAAAAAGGTATAGTTGACATTGTTTTCCTCTCCCGAATAGAGTTGACAGTATGAAATAAAAAAGAAAGAATTAAATGGTCGTGATTGTATCGTGAACACTGAACTAAAGGTAGAATGCACTGAACTTATCCATTGAATTTTACAGCTCACAGCAATCACTCCGAACCAAAGTGATTTGACCTATTAAGCATATGATTTGACCTCGCAGTAAGCAAATAAATTAGGAATGAAATTAAATGGCAAGTAGCTCAAACCTGTGGATCTCTCTCGAACCAAAATGAGGCATCAACAGCTAAAAATGTGGGCAACAACGACGACCACCCCACAAGACGTTGCTTCCTTCACACCAAATATTTAATTCAAGATAATAATGATGATTGTTATGATGGGACAATGAACATAAAAGAGAGTATATTTCGTAAAAAAAAACATAGAAAGAAATGAAATCTTCAATGTAGACCAATTCAGCAGTTGTCGCCAATAGGCTTTTTCACGAGAAAACATTGTCTACTCAGCGCCCATGTGTTCCTTAAGATCAATAAATTAAAATTACAGTCACGCACTTCTTAAAGCACAAGGCATTGAAGGGAATCGTCATTATTGTTTTTAAGGCAAAGGTTCAGTAAGCATTCTCATGCATGAATTTGCTCCAGTGTCCTGGGGGAATGTATCCTCATCATCTTCTTCTATTGCTGTAGTTACAATATACTAACATTATGGAACAATATATACTTGTGTGCGTATATATATAATCTAAACCTACACAATTTTCTTGTGTAATATTAAAGTTTAATACTTATCAATCAAATTCCTAAAGTTTCATAATCTTTACCAATCAATTTCAAGAACCAAATGGATAACTAAAACAAACACGGGACACTAAAAGTTTCACTATCCTTAAATTAGATTATTCAAGAGTTTTGCTAAAAAATTTCCTATAAAATCTAAAATTATATTCAAACAATATCGATAAAATAATTTATATTAACTCAGAAAATTGTATTCTAAATTTTTTTAGAGTTCAAACAGGATCTTTCAGCCGATAGTTAGAGAAATATTCTAATTTTTTTTAAATATATCATCACCAACTTAATTACATGCACTAATTATACAATTAATTCTGTCAAAGTGAGGACTAGGTAATTCACAAACCTTGAAAAAGTAAGGATCTACGCCACATAAGAAATCAAAAGAGGAAGTGGCTAATAAACAAGTAGTATGGTTCGCGATCAGAACGCCAGCGCTGCACTGAACAATAAATTTGTCTTCATATAATAATGCAACAGACTAATTAAATATAGTAACCCATTCATATATATATTAATCACTTATGCAATCACAAAAAACACATCATTTAGGCATTACTAATGTTTAATCCTGACAATGGTATCCTCAAGTACTACATGTACAGCCATTGGCGAGTTAAGATTGTAAGCTTTAGTTCTTAATTATCGTCTCCTTCCTCAGAAATGCATCCTGACATTCGGACAAATGGAATCAAATCAATTTGCATAATTAACTCACTGCCCCTCTACTTCTGAATTACAGATCATTCTAATTATGACTCGTGATTTGTCGCGACACATGATGTCTAATCTTTGTTGCGCGATTAAATAAAGTTAATATTATTAATGTCAATTTTTTAGAAGTTGACGAGGTACTCAATTAAAGGAATGCGAAAGCGATTTACTATATATTTTTTATGCCTTGATCGTGACTTCCCTTAGCCCTAAAACCACGCCTACAAATCTGAGTGTTCAACTTTTTCTTTATATTTTTTTCCCTAACAAGGGATTGACAATTGTCAAGATGCAAGATGCCAAGTATAAAAGTTAATTGCGAGAGTATACAACGCAACGTGGGCCTGCGGTTTAACCTAAAAGATAAGATAAGTCGGCAGAGATTTGAACTTCAAGCAAAATTACCATCAATTCAGTCCTCAGGGTCTAGAAAGCATAAACTAAGTTACCGTATAGGTTTCCTCATTAATCAACTTAAACTATTGATAGAATCTCTATATTAATGAATTGTTTGTTTAGATAAGCGAAACAATGATTGATTTATAATCCTCCTATCATTAATACATAGCATATTTAACTAATTAAATTAAATTAAATTAGTTAATATGATATTTTTTTAAAAATATTATAATCATCTACTTTAACTCCCTTCCTCTTCTTTTTACTTGATTATTATTGAGGAAGTACTATGAATAATAATTTAAAAAAAAATATTAATAAATATATAAAATATATCTTATATTAAGAATCAATGTCAACTCTCTAATCAAACGTATAAGGAAAGAGTATATGTACCATTAATGTTATTTGCATGGCGTTTGCTCTGCAAGAAATATAAGTACTTTATTCTAAAATTTGGCATTAAAGAGAAGTGGTATATAGGTTTAAACACTAAATGTAGCTAAAGAAGGGGTAGGATTTTCAGCATATTAAACGCTTTTACTCAATAAATAAATAAATATACGTCCCTTATGTTCAAATCCTACTCTACACAAAACAAATACAGTATCATTTTAGAACAGAACTCCACCCATCTTTCGTAAAAAACTAAAATAAAATAACATTCTTAGAAGCGGCATGTGAGATCCTTTTATCAAAATAAATTTGAACAAAACTATCAACGGGGTTAGTCCGAGTGGTAAGCGGTTCGGTATCGCTTAAGCGAGGTCTCGAGTTCGAGCCTTGGCGTACGCAGAAAATTCCCGTTGGGAGACTCACCCACCATAGCTAGGTGCGCGACGTGGGTCGAATCCGGATATAGTCGGGGCAAAGCTCTGGTGAACCGGATGGACAACAAAAAAAAAATTGAACAAAACTTAAATGTTTGATAAAAATATTTTTACGGGAAAAAAAATATTTATCCTCTGAAACAGCTGTAAAGATTTTAACTATCTAATTATCAATCAATCAATCATGAATTGAGGATGTATGAAGTGTGAATAAACTAATGAATGATATGCATCACCTGAAAAGGGAGGGCTTGTGCATCTCAGATCGAATTGACCCTTACTTTTTTATTCATTTGTTGCAACAGTGTCACCGACCCCTGATCTGACTCTAACGGCCGATTTCTTTAAAGAGGCAACCAATAATATGGCTTTGACGTCCAACTTGGCGGGAAACTTTTGCTATAAATACCTGCCAAAGCAGCCTCTTTCATCATCCACAACCCCACAGCAGCCTACCTAATTAATTATCTTCAAGCTCTCCTGCTTCCTTTCATCAACAAGCCACTAAGATATAATCTCTCTTTCTATCTCTACTCTGTTCCTCTGCTACTTTCACGGAAACCATAATGGCTATCCCTGTGATCGATTTCTCAAAGCTCAATGGGGAAGAAAGGGCAAAAACTATGGCTCTGCTCGCTAATGGGTTTGAAGAATGGGGTTTTTTTCAGGTAGGTAATTCACCTTTGGATTTAGAATATGCATGCCCTTCATATTTGTGCCTTTTATTAGTGGCTATACTACTATGCACGCCAGAAAATTAATTACACAGCTTTGCAGTTGATCAACCATGGTATTCCTGAGGAGCTTCTGAAGAGGGTGAAGAAGGTGTGCTCTGAGTGCTATAAACTGGAAAGAGAGGAAAATTTCAAGAACTCAACCTCGGCGAATCTGCTCAAGGAATTGTTTGAAAATAAGAGCGGTAAGAAGTCAGAGAGCGTGGATTGGGAAGATGTCTTCACTCTCCTAGACAATATTAATGAATGGCCTGAAAGAACAGCTGGATTCAGGTATATATATACCCACATAAAAACCAATGACCTTCCAAGTGACCATGCAATTTCTCATCACATCTATCATTTCATGCGAACAACTCCCGTTTTTCTCTTTTTGACGACAAGGAAACTATCCCCATGTAACTTGAAGCAAACTGTGTATGTATATATAGTTAATTAGATTTCGATTCATCAGTAATATAAACATGTTTTCAATGTATAAGCTTAACTGGGCCGTGTTCACATGGATATGTATGGCAGGGAAACCATGGCAGAATATCGAAGTGAGCTAAAGAAATTGGCAGAGAAAGTGATGGAAGTAATGGATGAGAACTTGGGATTACCCAAAGGATACATCAAGAAGGCATTCAATGGAGGAGATGGAGACAACGCCTTCTTCGGAACCAAGGTAAGCCACTACCCACCATGCCCCAATCCAGAGCTCGTTTACGGCCTCCGAGCTCACACCGACGCCGGAGGCGTCATCCTACTGTTCCAAGATGATCAGGTGGGCGGCCTTCAAATGTTCAAAGACGGCCAATGGATTGACGTTCAGCCAGTGCAAAACGCCATAGTCATCAACACTGGCGATCAGATCGAGGTGCTGAGCAATGGTCGGTATAAAAGTTGCTGGCATAGGGTTCTGGCCAAGCCGGATGGGAACAGAAGATCGATCGCTTCTTTCTACAATCCATCGCTGCAAGCCACCATATGCCCTGCACCGCAATTGCTGGAGAAAGAAAGCGAACAAGAGGATTGCGCTTACCCTAAATTCTTATTTGAGGATTACATGTCTATCTATGCTCAGCAAAAGTTCCTCGAAAAAGAGCCAAGGTTTGAAGCCGTTAGAGCTGTGGGGGGAAATTGAAAAACAAAAACAAAATCACTCGTGTACTTAAAATGCTACTCATACTTTCGCTTTTCTTTACATTTTCTTGTTATCTTCATTTGGGTTCATTGGTCCTTGTGATATAATTAAGAAGAAATGGGTAGAAAAGACTAGTAGCTGGGCTTGCTTTGCTGTAAGGAACAGAATAAACAATGATATTGTATCAAAAAAAAAAAAATTGGTAGCGTGTATTGCAGTATCAAAAAAAATATGATAGCTCTTATAAAAAAAAAATAAAAAAAAAATATGATAGCGTGTAGTAAGAGGGGAATCTAATTTATTTTTATTTTTAGTTTTGGGCCCAATGCGCTGTTTTTTACCAGAAACAAAAATGATAGGGTGTATTAATATCAATGTTTATCTGTACCCAAATCTAAACTTTTTTATACCAAAAAACAAATATTAATGTTTATATTTTTTTTATAATTTAGTAGTATTTTCAATGTGACAGTGAAAATTAATATTTATATTTACTATATAATATGCAATCATATTATCAGAAACTTCCCCTCTTATCCTTGTTTATAGTTAGGCAGGTGATTGTGTTGGTAATTTACCCGCATGTAACTATATCAAACTGTAAATTATACTATCAATTAATTTTTATATTAAAAATTAGAGGTAATATTTACTCTTCATATCAACGGTGAATGCCTAAAGCCCTAATAAACAAATATTTTCTTTTCACGCTCGCCCCTCGTGAAGCATCATCGTAGGCATTATACACTCTTGCTTATTCCTCTGACAGTTAAATAGCTCAGCAAGTTCAGAGAGCCAAGAACTTAACTTCAAAAGTTAAACTGATGACCAAGAAAATAGGTATTTTATAATAAATTAATAATTAATAATAATCCAGCCTGCTGAGAGAAGTACTATTCTCAGCTTCGGCCTGTCTAAACATCTTAACTTTGTTGCATAAATTTAAACTCACAGGCCAATCAAAATCTGCTAAAAAAGGGAGGAGAAAGTAAGTCTAACAATTGATTGCCAACTATTAGATACACTAATGCTGTGCTCCAAGACAACAGGTTTACTGCCTTCCAAAATTTTTTTGTATTCAATTAACATCTTTTCAGTATGATCCTATATTGAAATCAGTGGCAAACCCCTCTTTATCAGGGAAGCCAATGTAAGAAATTGGTATTTCCACTGTTACTACATTTTTTTTATACATAAAAGTTTAGATGGGTTCGGCATCAGTCCCCTACCAAAGCCAAGGTACAACCCCAGAGCTCAAAGAGCGTTTACAAGGGATTTACGAGATCGTTAAACAAAGGAGCTCTCACAAAAGCAGCAAGAATCGAACTCGCATTTTTATGAGATACGAGTCCATTCTTTAATATTTGTGCTAACTTTTATTTGTAATCTCAATGTACAATCTGTACAGGATTACAATAGCTCAGAGTCTTGTCAAGAGGCTAATGCGCATATTCGTTCTTCACCTCCAGAGTTTACAGGGCCTTTTGATCAAGCCTTTCGTTCCAATTTAGGCACCGAATCAAGCTATGAAACCAGTCCCCTGTTTGGTCAAACTTGTTAACAGTTGGAAGCGGATGCTGACTCATATATATACAGACCGAATCTCCCCTTGAAAGTTGCTGCCTTCTCTTCCCATCAAATGAAACCCATGCATTACTTCTCGCATCTTCTGGAATCTGTGAATTATAAACCCCAATATCTCACACCCTAATAAGCAGTTACTAAAGCATAAATGATCAAATTACGCCTTAACAGCTAATTCTAAATCATGAAAAACAATTGAATCCTTAAAAATAATACTTGTAATTATCTTATATCTTCGTTCACCACATAGCTTTGATAACATATGCCTGAAACAGCTTAGTGCATCTTAAAAATGGAAACTTATTTTGGCATAGGAGACGCATTAGGAACAAAGAAACAACAGAATTGAAGTACATGTCCGATACGATGTTTTACCAAATAGAGAATGCTTAACTTCACCTTTAATTCAAGTCGAGCAGAATCCGGAAGAATAACTGGTCTAAATGAAAGTGAATGTGGACATATAGGTGTAAACAACATGCAGGGTACATTTGGATGGACCTGCAGTTTTCTTAGTCATTAGATCAAATCAACAAGGAAAACAGTTAAAGAGAACAGGCCAAAGCATCATCTACTTCATACTGGACAAATGAGTAAATTATATGTGAATAACACCACAGCCAGGCTTTCAAAATATTAACAAAAATATCGGTAAAAATGAGTAAACTATTTATTCAAGGACAAAAAAATTTCTTATCAACAAAATCATTTTTTCTATCTCATTCTATTCTGCATACCATATGACATAAGCTATGGATATTATTAGGAGCAGTAGACAACAAAGCATTCAGCATTATGAGTTGCACTTTGCAAAGTAGAGGGAGGGGGGGATAGAGAATTAAAAGATTATGATTGTTTTAAGTATCATTGTACCAAAAGCAGCCTTATTCAGTTATCTCAATTTTAACAGGTAGAAAATCTATAGAACTATGAAAAAAGCTGAAGCACAAGATTTACCATAGAACCTCCAGCAGCTGTAGAATAGGCGGTACTTCCGGTTGGGGTGGCCACAATGACTCCATCACCTTGTACCTGAAGGACAGGGTAATTATCCCTCAGATGGGTCAACAGTTCTTTACGTGTGTGTTTAGAGATATGAAATATAAGATACTGATAATTCTCATCACAAACCACATGCTATATAAAAGTTTAGAGCATGCGGGAAGCTCACCTTGGTTATAAGTCGATCATGCTCATAGCATTCAATTTTTGAAAGGTATGGATTAGAACCGCGATCAATGACAACCTCATTAAGAATATCAAATACTTTCCCTGGCACAGCTTTACCCTTGCGAAAAATTTCGCATCGGAGACGCATTCTGAGAGTGATATACACACCATCTCGTGTAGTATTTCCATGAATAACTTGACGTAAGTCCTGCTTGTAGTCATCAAACTATACAGAGAAAACAGGAAGTAAATCAAACAAATGACCTCAGAGCTGCCTATATTGCTTTTATTGCAAAAGAAACTAAGGATTTACGAAAGCTTACATTATGAGACGTTAGAAAACCAAGAGAGCCAAGGTTGAATGAAACAACAGGGGGAACAGCTCCTCTAAATAGATTTGAAGCGTGCAGTATAACACCATCTCCCCCCAAGCACGCCACAAAGTCTACTTTCTCATGCAGATCACTGAGTCAAAGGCATTTAACGTCTTTTCAATGTACAACCATATCAGAAAATACTGTCAAGTTATTGTATTCCAGCTTACAAACTCCACTACCTGGTATCTTGACTATAAAAAGTCTGGACAAATCCAAATCCTGGGATTCTAGCAAATATATCATGCACATCAGGTTCCACAACAACATTCATTTTCTCTTGGTGATATAAGAAAGAGGCCACCTGCAGATTAGATACAGAAATTGTACTGAGAATGGATTTAATCAAGAATTGTTGAAAAAAGAAATACCTTTTTAGTTAGGACAAGCATTTTCACTCATCCAAATAATATAGCTAGATATCCTCTGTGCAATCAGAAAAAAGATAACAGACAATTAATTGCATACCAGATTAAGAAGGGGTTATAACACATTTGATAAATATAAAATTAATTTTTGAAGATAGAACTAGCTCATATTCATAATTAAAGAAAATACAGAAATTTAAATTCTTGAGTAGCTACAAATTTTGAATAGGTGGCAAAAACTTGAACAGCACATTTCACAAACACATTAATGCCAACTAGGGAAATGCAATAACAAGCTTAAAAAATATTTGATATTCCAGCTGAACCATTGGAAATCTAAATATCAATCGGACAGTCCATGAAAAGGATCATTACCTCTTTTGCTTCTTCCACCAATTGTTCCCCTAGTTTTTTCAACAATAATACAGTTTTTGGTGCAGATTTCCACATAAGCATCTGCTGCTGGGTGCTAGGGTGAGTGAAAGCCATAGAAGATTCAGTCACCTTTTCTCTAGTACACGAGTAACCATCTGTTCGTACTAAGAACATTTCTGCCTTCTTCCTGGACTGCACCCTAACAACACCTGTTGAAGTTGCACACATATTCCCCTCAATGGGTTCTGAATCTTCACCCAAGGCTAACCTACTTTCAGTAAAGCTGTCTCCAACCTTCAGAGATTTAGTAGTGACGTGATCACTACCTGTGCTCATAGTGGCCGAGACATTGGTTTTAAACATGGGATATGTTTTCCTATCACTAGATCCATTTGCTGTTGTCTGAACAGAACTAGAAGTACTTCCGGCCACTAAGTTTGTATCCCCATCAATCATAACTTCTGCCTCTCCAGAAGGATAATCCAAATAAGCAGACCCATTGGATCTTCCTGAGTCCACAAGTTTGGGCAAAGGATTATCAACATTGCTAACCATCATGTCTCCCTGAAACCTAACAGTATGCATGTTTCTTGAATGTTCTAATGTTTCCATTCCTCTAATCTGATATCTGAAATAAGAAGGTGGTGAGATCTTCCTATTTGCAATAAAGTTGGACATTTCCCTTTTGGAAAAGATATCATGAGGAGGAACTTGAGCTTTTAAAGGGTTTGCCACGTGGGATAAACTTGAAAAAGATCCTGCCCCATTAGAAGTAGGAAGGTTTTCTGATATTGTCTTATCTTCTGAAATAGATCCATTGAAAGACCCATTACTTGGTGTCTTTTTGTTATTCTTCTTTGGAGAGGCACTTTTATACGATGTTCCAACAGAACCATGAGCTGCACCCAGATTCTCTTGCAAAGAATTGGTATCCTTTTCTAGGAAGGATCCCTTTGAAGCCATTGAAGAATCCTGAGGTTTTCTGGATCCCTTTGTATAGGACGAAGCCATGTCATTGGAGGTAACCACTTGATTAGAAACTAACTGTGATGCAGAGCGAGTAATGTACTGCCTCCACCTGGAAACCATGGCAGATGTTCTCCAAACTCCTTCCTTGCTGTGAAGATATATGGGCCTTTTGCTGCCTTCAGAAACATAAGATGCAAACCTCACAACCTGTTCCATTGAAGGTGCGGTCCTAACTTCAACTGGGATTTTGACCAATTCAATTTTCCCAGAGGCAATAACATCATGAATGGCTACTTGATAGAAGTTGTCTTTTACAGTTTCTGCTCTGAGATCTATTATAGTTTTATATCCTTTATCCATTAACCATTTCAAGCCTTCTTCTGTAACCTGGCCTCCAGTCCAAAAAACTGCCTCAGAATCTTTAGATCCCATGTTCTCTGTAGAAGTTGAAAAATAAACAGGACTCCAATTTGCAAACAAAGTATGGCAAGGATAATGCTCTTTACGAGGAAAACCTGAATCATAGCAGACATTCTTCAGTCTCTGAAGTTTTCTCCACACATTTATGCTCCGATCATCATCAGATATCAAATAGTTCTCAAGAGCTACATGCAAGCTCTCACAACACCTTTTCATCTCACTCCTAAATATGGCAAGTGGAGGGAGATTATCCTCCATTGTGCTAATATGTACAGTGCGAAAGGAATTCATGATTGAGGATCTTCCAGAAAGAATATCCTCCCTACCTTTATTCATAAGAGATACCATACATCCCAGGACAGAGACTATTCTATCTTCAAGTTGTGGTTTCTCATCTGATGGGACGTCATATGAGATACTGCATTCACCAGTAAATGGATTGCACAAAGCATCCATTAATGCAGAGTGGAGCCTTTCAGCGCTCCTAAAGATCCTACAATATGCCTCAATTTCAGCAATATCACCTGGAATTGGACCAATCCAAGGCAGCTGTGATGGGTCATGGGATTGGAAGGAATTCACATTCTGAAAATAATGACATCAACAATTGCTACATTAATGAAATGCATCAGGGTTGATAAAGGACACAATCTGTAAGAGGAATTTAAGGAACGGCAGAGACAATCAAAATAAAGAGTCAAGGTACAGATCTACAAAACAACTTAGGAGGAAGATGTAATTTACTTTCTGTTAAGGAAGGAGAAATAAAATAATTTTCTCATGTGCGTGATTGCTTATGAAAGCAAATAAATACGAGCATAGAGTTCAGAAATGGCAAGTCTAGAGAATGATTAATTTCAAACTAGAAAACAAAATGCAGGATTAAATGGAAAAAAAGATTCCGAAATTCCCAAGTGACAAAGATGCAATGAGAAAACACACCATAAGCTAATGAAATCTCACAATTTGAAAGTAATCACTTCAGCAAGCTCAAATTCATTCCAATAATCCATTACCCTAACAACAAGGTCCTCTTCATATTCTATGTAAACCACTGTTAAATTATTTGGTCTTTGCCCGCAAATTAGAATACAGTCATAGAAATCAACAACGAAAAAAAAAAAAGAATCATGTACAATACCAATAAGATTTTATTATCTCGAAACAGTAACGCCAGTTTTTTAATTTTATGATCGGATTTAGTTAATGGACTGAATTCGAGTAGCAGTCTTCGAAAGAAACAGCAAACGAGAAACTTCAAACGAACAATCATCCATTCAACAGAGACGAGCTTAGCCAAAAAGGTGAAAGTGAAGCAAATGACCTGAGAGTCCAACCCGAAATTCAAGGACAACGACTTCGAAAGCTCTGCGTTGACAACGAACTTGAGCCTTCGCCTTAGCCTTCCCTTTTTCGTCGGCCACTCGAACCCGAGCCCCAAACCATAACCGAAGACTCTGCCACTGTCTGAGGACAAGGAAGGCTTAAAGAAACAGAGATGGGAAGGTGACAGTACCTGGATCGCCGGAGAGGTGGGCAGACTCATGTCGACGCAGGATGCCATATGGCACGTGAAGAGACATGCCGCCATTGGAGCTTACGAAGGAGCCGGGATAATTTTCACTTTTCTCCCGTAATTAGTAGTATCAATCATCGCTGAATTTATATTGGGCCTGTTATTATGGTGTTTGGCTTGAAAGAAAATGTGGGGGTTAAGGGAAACTGGCGGGGGATCTTGGATTTGCATCAATATTGATTTGGTGGTCGCCGCATCATTTCTCGTCTCCACGACATTCCCATTGCCGTTAGTTATCCTCCATCCTCCTTGATGTGATGTCCTTTTTTTTCCATCTTCTCGCCTGTAAAATTAATATTAATTGAAAAGTCACATTATTTATATAATTATACGTCATGAATATAAAAATTTTCAGCTCGTTTTTTATAAAAAAATCTTATTTAATTCATTTTATTTTACCATGTCACTAGACAACTTTTTATTTTGACATGTAGGTATAAATATTGAATTTTCTTAAAAAACTTATTTGAATCAAATTGATTTTACAGCGAAACTAATTTTATAAACATGATTTTGAGCATCCTATTCCCATCTCCCATTTTGCAAGCATGCAGTTCGCAGAATATTACAACGGCACACCGTAGCTCAGTTTTGTATGGAGGAGCGGCGTGAGGAGTTAACTCAGCTTGATGCTTTATATTGCCAACAGATCTTATATTTCTAAAGGCCTTGTAAGTTGCAAGAACATTTAATTACAAAAATGGCAACAATTAGTGGCCAGAATTCGATTTTGGGATGGGGGATTGAAGGGGAAAAAATATGATTAAAAACAAATGAAACCGAGATAAATCTACGTTGCTGCTGATATTGATACCATGTTAACTCGACTGTTCAAGACCGGGATGTGACGCTGGCTGAACATTTGACTTATGGGAAAGACTTGCAGACTGCTTTGAAGACTTAGACCTCTCTTCTCCCTGCACAGAAGAAAGCTTCTCAGGACGAGACTCAGTTCCTTCAAACTCCAACTCCGGTTTCCTCTTCACCTTCTTTGTTGCAACACCATCTGCAACCCTAACATCTTCCAGATTGATTGAACTGCCCTTCACTTTCTCCTGTTTTGGACCATTCACCAACGGACTGGATCCCCCAGCCATGTTAATTGTATTAGAAACTTGCTTGTTCACCGAAGTAAATGCATGGCTGCTAGATTCAGGTGTTATTCTCTCCCGCATGTTCTGTTGTGAAGCAACTGAACTAGGATCAAATCGAACAGTCTCCTGCTGAGATGCCAACATCTTTTTACTCTTGACTTTTTCATGATCCTAGCACGCAAATCCATGAAACGGAAATCAACTAAAAATGATTGCAGAAGGTGAAATGCTTATTGTTGTGCAAACAGAACTAAGAGGAAGTTATCTTGTAAGAATATTATGAATGGGTTGGAGGGGAGGCGGAAAACAGGCACATTAGAAGATAATTAAAGCATGCCTTGTGTCTCATATACAATGCTTTGCGCCTCTCTTTTGCCCTGCAGATTGCTTTTTTAATTCCATGGTTGTCCATGTAACCATTCGGCCATAATTCCGCAAGCTGAACAAGGAACAAGAGATTGAGTGTTAAAGAAAAGAAAACAACACAAAATACAAAGCTGGCCCCAAATTCCTTTATTAAGAGATTAAATCAGACATGACTGGCAATACATATAACATATTTCCATAAAATTAATTAGCAGAAATACTCCTAAAACACAACTGATTCTTGGGGAAGAAAACATCAAATTGGGAGGCTAGAAGGTTATCATAAGAAAAAGTGAGGGGCTTGTAAGACCGTTAAATTATCAATACAAGTTCTAACTTCAGTGTCTTAAAGGGGTGAGAGATTTAGATGGCATAGTGAATGCTATCATTTTAGATGCAAATTATTTTACGCTTCAACTTACATTAGGATGCAATGATGAGATGATACCAAAACAAAAGGGAAAAAAGGTGATCAAGTTTCTGGTCCTCAACATCATTATGCAATCCCACAAATACACACCAAATAATCTTTAATAAAAAAAATCACAGCACCTCAGCGTACAACTTTCGGATTTGTGGGCCTGCATCATCCTCCAATCCCTAGAACAATTGCAAACAACATGTCATAAAAGAGCTTTTTCATGACCAAAAAAGACTTTAAAAATAAGTATTTAAAGCCAAAACTTCAGTACATCAACAAAAAGGTCATAGAGATCACAAATCTTGTCCTGCAATGCAGCACCCATCCTTTTCTTTGATGCTTTTCCATCAGAGCCAAATCCTTGAAAGTCACCGGAAGCTGAAGCTTGTTGCTGCTGCTGAAATGCCCCAAAAAACCCATTAATGCATGATGCATCCCAAATTAAATAACCAAAAGGGCGAATCTCAAATAGGATTGTAAAAGGATCGTCAAGGTGTAAACCAAGCACCAGAAAATAACCCATATACGGTCAAATTTAGGTTACAATCAAGACAAATCAGACCAACAAAAAAAAAATCATATAAGGCAAATGATCCATCAGCAAGCATGCCTTGAACCTTGATTACCAGAGTGGTTAGCGCAAATAAACGTTCACGCTTCACACCCAATTGAAGAGAACGAAAAGTAACCCTTGATAGTAAAGTGAGAATCAAATAATGAAATAATAAAGTACCTTATAAGAGCCATTATAAGCTCATCACGTTGAGAGTGACAATAAAAGGCATGTATACCTTGGGTTCCAGAGATGGGGGCTGCATCTTAATCATCTCGACAACCTCCTTCTTTATGCTTTGAAACCTAGCATCTTTCTCCTGCTTTGCTGACAGACCCATACTGATCATAATTTTTAGGTGTCTCTGTAGCAGGAAGACATAGCATGACAGGAAAAGTAGTTTCAGGCATCAAGGGAACCGAAATATACTTCACAACAATAAATATAGACAAAGAAAATAACTGCCGCAAAATTATTAAGCCTAGGTTATATACAATAAACCGCTAATGGCACGGATGGGTACTCCCCAAGAGAAAGGCAGAAAACAGTTTTCATTCTCATTAATATTGGCAAATTTCTATCATTTAAAAATAAGTAGCCATAGCCACATCATGTTAAAATGCTCAAGCAGAAGTCAGAAAAGGAAAGGGAATGCAATCTTTTCAGAAGTTCTTAGAGGAGTCCAATCTAAATGTTAAATGTAACATGCACACTGTTGATTGCAAGTATAAATCATACATAATCCACACTTCTTTTAAACAGGTAGCAGAGTTCTGCTTAGTTTATGAAAGTGACCTAGTTCTATTTAAAAAAGAAAAAGAAAAAAGCGACCTAGTCACATGCATAACTCCAGTGTTATCAAAACATGCCTAATCATTAAAGTTGCAACGGATGGTAATGCTGAGAAATTGAGGTATCGATCATCAGCTATTCTCTGGAATTGCAGCACCAAAACATTACCAACGTTAACCCTCCAAAAAAATCAACTTAGAAATACAAGTACTTCCAATTATATATTGTCAGCAAGAAAATGGGGTTACAGGGCAGTAAAGTTTAAAATGGAGCAATGGGTACTGAAGGATCATCTGTATATATGACGATTAAATAACTTGGAGCTATGGGTACAGGCTGCAATACCTTTAATGTTCTGAGCTGAATCAAGTGCCCAAGAATACTCATAAGACGATTAACTAACTCCTTTGAAACTTTCCCATGGCTTGCCTGCTGCAGCAGAAAGCAAACTTAATATCCATTTATTTAAATGAAACAATAGAATATAATATTGTACACGTCTCAAGACGCATAAAGTCTTTTCTCTTGTAAGAGAATGATTGATATTGATGAAAAAAAATAAATGAAGTACATATGTTGGAGGATGAGGAATTCAGACAACAATGAACTTAAATGACTGAAATAACAAACAACAACATCCAATGAATTTGGAAATCAGTTGATAAAAAAATTACTAAAAGTTCCTTAAAATTAATAATGGCTCGTACCGCTAATCTAGCAACTTTAGAAAGCTTTAGTTTTATTTCTCTAGGCAATCTCCTTTTGACTGCCTGGGACGTAGTATCGACCTCTTGGTTTTCCATTGCAGGTGGCCTTGCTGTAATATTACCACACCAAAAAAACACTTAGCATTTGCTCAAAACTCCCCACAATTCATATCTATGAGAATTGCAGGATCCACAATGGTATGAGAACTTACATTCTGCAACCATCTTCTCTAAATCTCTAATAGCCTTTTCAAGCATCGAAGTTTTTGGCCTAACACTAGTACCTTCTTTCTTGTGCGTGTATGGCAATTTCTGCAAAACATTTGAACAAATGCAGTATAACCACAAGCATAATAGATCTTCTATTAATACTCATATCTATTCCTTGAGAAAAAGTTGCGAAAATATTCAAATAGCAAAACTCAATTGTCACGGATTTCATCATCAGCGGTCCATCACAATAATTAAGAAGATAAAACATTTATATCATACTAGGTCATGAAGAAGGCATTACACAGATCCCTTAGTCTGTTATAATTTTCCTTCCAATTTCTCTAAAGGTAATTGCCACAAGCATGCTACTATCACTTAGTTTGAATAGCTAATATTTTGGATGATGGAGTATGCCCCATGAATCATGGCAGCCAATATAACAAATCAAGCGAGAGGGCAGAAGCTAAACAGCCACGGAATTAAGAACCCATGTCTAAAATCCACATGATAACTTCCATATGATTGTTCTTGTTATTCATGCATGAATGACAAGGAAACTTCCATTTCCTTTTGCCTTGTTCTTTAGCTCAATTGTAGTGGAATTCAAAGCTCACATTGACTGGGCAAAGCATTAATGCTTCAGTGTAGTTTTGATCTTTTGCTGGCAAAAGAAATTGGTTCTAAAACAAGCATGCTAATTTGGAGGGTAGTTCCTGCTGGCACAATGGGATGCTTATAGCTTGAGAAGAAGCACCCTCTCATTTAGTAGCAGAAATGAATCAATGGAAGCACCGCAGAGGAAAAATTTTCCCCTTCCTTTGGGGACGCTTGTTTCTATTATTAGATGTGTTGTCCTTCAATTTTAGTGAATTCTAAGAAATAAACAAATACAAAAAAAAATCTGGTTGTCCCCAAAAATCTTCTATCTACAAAAGATTGAAAGTAAACAGGAGAACTCAGGCCCAAAAAAGAATGGAATGCAACAGAAAAGCAAAAGAAATAAACTCACCGTTGCATGCATGGTAGTCCTTCCATCAGACAAGTTAAGATCTGGCAGTTCACAGATGCCATTTTTTTCTTTTGACTGAAATCTGTTTTCCACACCATCAATACTACTTGTAGGTCTTCCAGGTTGGGATTTGGAATGTGCACAGGAACTTTTTTCATGGTATTTATTTTGACATGCATCAAATGATCCGCTGGCATCTTTGTATCTGTCATTTGCATTCCTGGATTGAAGATTTCCTACATTCTGCTTATCAATATCTTTTGCTTCTATCACTATTGGAGGAGTATCATCATTTGATACATTCGAAGAGACAGCAGGATCTGATGCTGGTTTAGCACCAGCAATATTCTTCTTTGAACAGGATACCAATTGATTCTGAAATTTCAAGTCATCATAATGTTCAATAGATACAGGCAAGTTCTCTGAGGAATTCAGCGTCTTTTTCACTGGTAATGATGCTGCCTTTCCAGGTGCAGTCTTGCCTACTCTTCCATGTTTATTTGATTCTTGACCATCATATCTTTCACCAGGATTCTTCAATATATCTTTTTTCCGCCTTTTCTTTGGTTGCTGGTTTGGTAATACCAGAGGCTCATTTCTGGTAATAGTGAGAGGACAAATGAAAATACTAAAAAAATAATATATTTTTGTAAAATTTGATTCATCTACTCTAATCTTAATCAACAAATTTGGAAAACCATTGCAACAGTTGCGGACAGATGTCATCATAAAGAATATTTACCATAAACCAAGTAACAGCAAAAATGTTGTCAAGAAAAAATGAAAAAAAAAAGGAAATATAAAAGCAGAAAGACAATTAGAATCTTAAAATTTAAATAAAAGATATAGCGCCCTCGTATGAAACTTCATATAGATGATCAAACAGACTTAGTTAATGTTTAATAATTTAAAAAATAAAACTAATGAAAAGGTGCAAAGCTAATCTACCAGTTTGGGCATCACAGTCCGAGCAACATCAACCTGGATCCTAAACTTTAATCTAGCAATTAATAGACAATTTCATAAATTAAAAACGCCATTAAAAACATAAAACTTACATGCGTTCCAACTTTCCCCTGTTCACAAAGAAACCATCATGTTTGATTGCAGAATTATCAACTTCAAAATATTCATCCTGCACAAAATTCATAATATATCACCAAATTTCTAAAATACAGAAGAATATACAAAGCTAGAGATGATTCAAAATTCTAAATATGCAGAAGAATATAATTTCTGTCAGCTATCAAAGGCCAACACATGCATGAACCAAAACAATATACAAAGAAACCTACCAGCTCGGCATCGTCAATGAAAGAGTCTTCTGTATCATATTGATCATCGTCTGGAGCATCAAGTAGATCATCCTCATCACTGCTATCCTTGCCCTGAATTGATTAATTCCCAGTATTACCAAATTTATAATTATACACATATATAAATCTATGGTTACAACTAAGTGACAGGGAGCAGAGCGTGACAATCCTGGTAGGCAATATATACATACCATGTAAAGGCGTTCGATCTTCTCTATTACAGCACTGAACCGATGTGGAAAAACGCCATCTGTTGCTTCATTTTCAGTACGTCGTACCTAAAAAAGATGAGTAGAAGCTTGTAAGAAACCAAATGAAGCATACCACCACATCCAATTTCAACAAGACAATAAGCTGGAATCTACAAAAGTAGACAAGTTCTCAGGTGAATAATAAGACAAGCACTTGGCATATGACAGGCTATTTTTAATCCATGCCTTGATTATATTGAATCCGTGTATTACTATATTTAATAAAATTCAATGTCATTTGTCTAAAAAGAATTCAAACATATGATCCATAAAACAAGTATGAAAATGAAAATCAAAATAAGGACACCTATAGCATCAAGAGACTCCAGTATGATCCAAATACAAGAACAAGGCAGGATATTTACAAGTTTATATACAGTAACTAGAAAATACTACAATGTACAATGCACATGCTCTTAACGAATCAAGGCCTAGTAGATCACAGATGACACAGTTGCGTCCACTGACCTGGCTAGAAAAGGCAGCCCAGAAAAATCTAGAAATGCAAATGAAAACAAGCATGAACTTGCATCAGACCAAGAACACGAAAACAGAATATCAGGTCTGTACTAAAAAGAAAAACCCTACGCATAATTTAAACCAAACCACATGACAATGCAAATTGCAAAATGGAATAAAGAGCATAATTTCCTCACATTAATTTAAAAAATCCCGAGCCCCGCCTATGAGACTAGTTGCATAACTAGAAACATCGAGTCATATACAGGTTATTTCTTCCCACGACTTAACAATAAGTAACGTGTTATCAAGCTTAACCAAGTCTGTCAAATATTCCAGTAGAATATGTATTAGCTAGAATAGGCACAAAATTCAAAATTATTTATTTTTGTTAATAAAAGATGAGATAGTAGGAGAAGGTTTCCAGATTACTACAAAACCCCTTTTCCACAGCTAATATAAAACCCCTTTAATTTTAATTAATAATCAGTATTCCTGAATTAAACTCCCATGAGCTGGAAATAGCTGAAAAGTTTCATATGGCTAACTAAATAACGAAAAGCCACACCCACGACTCACTGAACAAGATCGTGTTCAGTATCATGCATATTTAAGAAAATGCACATGGTAAAAAGATGCAACCTATGGTTATCTCTTAACTACAATGTATTTAGAACTTCAGAAAGACCCAGCCTTCGAAGATAAATCTAGAAGTACACATAAAATGACTGAGTAATTAAGACGTCTCACGGGAGCGATTCTGGACTCCAGGGCGGGGCGTGCAGAGGTTAGTTGCTTGGGAGCCAAAGTGGATCCATTAACCTTGTTAGAGTCTTTCATCAGCTTCTTCCACGAGACTATAGTAGTCTCTGCGGGCCGGAGCTCCACCGTGAACATTTGGCGGTCTCCCTTTTTCACAAAAGAGGAACAAGTCCTCGACGAATCGCCGCCATCCACACCTAGAGGGACCTTCTCTTCCTCCATCCAAAAGCACCGGTGTCGTCGCAAATTGTTGGGCCTTAATACGAATATTCAGAAATTAGGGTATGAGGAACACGGCAGAAACAATCTGCCCCGGAAAGAATAGGAAATCGTCTGAGTATTCGGGGAGGAAGAAATTGCGCGGGATTCCAACATACAGAAATTACTGAAATTCGACTTTGCCGTAAATATTTTCCTGCTCTTTCTTTCCCGATAAAACGAGAGAAGAAAATAATATCGGGTCGGATATAGTCTGGGCCCAGTTTCGTTCCAATCCTTCCCCTTGGAGCTTGGATTCCTGGGGAGAAGAGGTCAGTCACAAGCCCCGGAGCAAGGGATTAGTACAGCAGCCTTCGCGGGTTGGCACTTGGTTGAGATGGGAAATCAGTAAATTTGTGTTAGTAATTAGTAGTAAACTGTAAAAGGAATCAGTCACTTTAACTCTACAGTAAATTCCTGCTTTGATTATCTAAATTGGAAGTTATTTATAATTTAGTTTATAAATAATAAAGTACAATCTTCTTATAAAATAATAAATAATAAATATTTAAATATTGATTGGCAATAGCAGTGGTGAGATTAATTATTAAATCAGGGATTGTGTTTCTTACTCATGAACAAAGAATTTGAATCCAAACCAGAGTGATGTTTCGGTTATTTAAACTTTAAACTATCTAAATTTTCTATAAAATACAAATAATTCTTTACTTGTGAATTTCAAACAAATTATCATAGGTAAATTAAGCCAGAATTACAATTGTCCAGACCACATATAATCAATTCAAATCATATACTGTTTTTGCTTTTCAGGGCAAAACAAAGTTACAGTGTCTTTTTACTCGCGCATATGCCACGTAAATGATTTTTTTTATGCCAAGGGTAAGATGATAAATGATCCAATGTTAAATAGGCGTCCTTCAAATTGTTAGGAAATGAATTTAATTTTTATTTATCTATGAAAATGGTTAAAATGAAAGTCAACGGAGTGTAAAAAAATCAGAATTAATAACTTTGAATATTTTATGATTTACAATATTTTATATTTAGATTGGAGCTGTGACCTGTAACACATTCAATATATTAAAAAAAAAAATGAGCGGTGTCTTGCAATATTGTGCATCTTTTAAGGATGCCTATGAGGGCGATTGCCAGAAAAGGTGGAGGATATTCTCTCGTTTCTTGACACACTTCTAATTGATGTCAAGAACACGGTAAGATAGTAAACATACCAGACAACAAAAAACAAAAAACGCAGTAGTATGCTGGATAATTGATTTTATCGTTGCTTGAGATAAATAAATGAGAGTAGTTTATTTTACAGAATGCAAAATCAGCTATTTTAAGTCAGATGAACTGGTTTGAAGGGGGAAGATATCAACTTGAATACGGGACATTTTAAATAAAAATTTAAAAAATAGTTTATAAAAAAATATTTTTAGACAGTTTTTAAAAAAAATAGTTCTAAATAAATAAATATTTAGATAATTATTATTACAATAATTTTTATAATTAAAATATTACTAAAAATTGTATGATTTTATTAAAAATATGAGAGAAGGTTGAGAAGAGAGATGGTGATAAAAAGAGAGAGAGAAAATAGGGTAAAGAAGAAAAAAGAGATAAAAGAGAGGAAAGGGGTGGACAAGATAAATAATAGAGTAGAAAGGGTGGAGAAAATATAAAATAGAAGAGAGAATAAAGAAAGTATAAGAAAAAATAAGGATAAAATAATAATTAGATAGTTTATAAATTTTTTTACTATTCTATAAACTAATTTTAATAATTTATCTAAAATTTTAATTTTAAACTATAATTTAATTTAAATTTTTTTAGATAAATATAATTATTTATTTTATAAAAGATAGAATAAAATTTATATCATGAATTATTTTAAAATCATAGTTTATAGCCCTACGTATCCTTTCACTACCCCGAAATTTGTCAATCATCTGTTCTTTATTTACCATTGGATGATGAGGTGGTTTGACAATCCTCAGACTCCAAAAATGTAGAGGTATGCATCACATAACCTCTGGCGTCGAATCTTTTATGATGCACGTGTGAAAAATGCGCATACTGTTGTAGTTTTTTCGTTGGTTATCTGTTTTTTTATAGACATGTATCTTTTTGTTGGCGGAAGCAATTATGTTTGATGTATTTTTATATCAAAATATAGACATATTTTATAATAAAAAAATTAATTTTAATTTATTATATTACGAGAGACTATCATATTTTATTAAACTTAATTATTATTAATTGATACCTGTCTTTCTATTTTGCTATATATTTGCTGATGTCTTTATTCTTTGTTGATAT
This sequence comes from Leucaena leucocephala, assembly GCA_037074615.1. Lineage (NCBI taxonomy): Eukaryota > Viridiplantae > Streptophyta > Magnoliopsida > Fabales > Fabaceae > Leucaena > Leucaena leucocephala. Next base: position 1,473,450 of record CM073540.1, on the reverse strand, counting down.
TGGCTGATGTTAATTAGTCAATTGCTTATGAACATTTGCCACCACCTGTACTTATTGGTTGAAATCCCGATGAGTATCCGTGCTTGAAAATAAAAAAACTCAACTGGATAACTTGAAAGAGGATCCAGCAATATCAAATAATACTCGCACGTGCATAAAAGTTACGTGTGACGATATTTCCAATTGTTGTTTATGATTGCCGGGGACAATCAGTTGCTAAACGCAAGTGAAAAATGAACTTTCATAGCCACTGTCGCCCGATAATGCTGTACACACCGGGAATTTTTGGATTTAGAAAGAGGTGAATTTATTAAGAGACAACAAAAGTTCCCCACTGATAGTTTATTCGCATCTTCAACCTTGTAATACTATGCAGTCAGGTGGATCTCATATGACAAGTATTTTTTTAATCACTCATTCATTATATAATATAAGAGATACTTAATAAATATAAATAGATTAAATAAATTAAATAAATTATTTAATTTTAATAAATATAACCTAATATCTATAAAATATTATATTATATATTATTTTATAAGTTATATAAATTAATTTAAATAAAAATAATTAATATTATATATATAATAAATTAAAGTTTTATGTTTTTGATCAAATAAAAAATTTTAATTTATTTTTATATTAAAAATAGAATGTAACATGTTAACAAGTTTAAATATATATAATTAAAACTCAGGATAATATGCTACTAATATATAGCAAGCTAAATGACCACTGGTGATTATGATTGCCCGTGCCTATACAGCTATACTCGATATATTTAAACATTAACTTTTCGTCCCCGAAGTCAATGCGTTTTTTTTTCAGGGAGTTGGATTAGAAGGCATTCATCTCGGCCTCAAACAAATAGAACTAAAAAATTTATTCCACACCTACTTAAGGACTAGAGGGATATTGTTTAACTTTATAAAAATAATTAAGACTTAAGATATACCTAAAATATCGAAATAATTTTAATAATATAATTATTATCTTAAATTATTTAAACATATAATTAATACTCTAAAATAATTTGTGAGTGCAATCAATACTCTTTATTAATTTATGTTTAAATTATGTGAAACTATTTAGTTTTTTTTGATCATGTCATCTTTAAATTTCACCTGTGAAAATATTTTTAAAAAAGATAGCAAAATAGAAGAGGACCGTCTTCCATATCTTCATCCTCTTAAAGCATGTTTCTTCTGGTTTTCAATTCCCAATTTTTTTTTTTGTAAATATGAGGGCCAAACGCCCATTAATAAATAAATCTAAACTATAAAAGAATTAGATTCTAGATAGTCAGTACGAACCATATCTTCTAAATGTGGAGGATAAATATATGGTATATTTATAAAAATTAATCCTTCTTTAGTTAGTGTATTCTTAATTTTATTGTATACTCTAAAAATACATTGTATTTTCACGTCCCAGCTGCGATAATTCCCAAATTGAGAGCTCTGTCATTACCCGTTCTTGTTGTCGCTTCAAGCGTGCAGGCCCATTTTCTGGATGGATCTCATTCCCTCGATCTCGTCTCGTCCTTACCATAATTGGATCCATCTCTATCTTCGGAGAAGACCCACCGTGTTGCTACTCAGTACTCATGATTCCTCTCCAAATTCAACCCAACACCATTGAACTCTTCACTGGAACTAGTACTTGCTTCCCCTGAGTAATCGGAGGCAAATCCGGTCCTCTTAGCCCAAGAACGCAGCTCTCTCTGATTGTGGTCTCTATTTTGCTGTATTTTCTTGAAAAAATATTTATATAGGTGAAATTTAAAGCATGATATAGAAAATAAAAAAGTTTACTAGGACCCGGTTTAACATAATTTCAAACGAAAATTAATAGACAATATTAATTGTACTTAAAAAATTATTTCTGAGTACTAATTACATATTTAAATAGTTTAGAGTATTAATTATATTACTAAAATTAATTTAAAATATTGAGCACATCTTAGCTCAATAATTAAATCAAGGAGTGTTCATCTATTTCAAACGTCTTGCTAATCCTTCACCATTCAATTTCACGCAACCATTAAATTTTTTCCCATATAAAAATATGACACAATTTTAATTACTAAACAATAGTAGGAAAATGTTTTATTTTCTTGACTGACACTTGTATAGATATTTGCCTGCCTACAATTCAGTCTATAGATATTTGCCTGCCTACAATTCAGTCACAAGTCACAACCTTGCCCCCTTGATCAACTCCACCGGCTGTGTCATAGGCGGTGGACGGTGAAAAGTGAAGATAAGAGTTAATTCAGTATATTAATTAAAAATATTAGGATTCTGCTGCCGTAACGTAATGAATATTGATGGGGAATTTTTATTGGCCAATGCCTTCGATGTTAGGACATGTGTCCTACGAGGAACCAAAGCGTGGAAACTCTCTCTGCTCCCAGATGCGAGTAGGGTAAAACGGACTAATCAACCTAGAATTGATAAAGGGCGTCTCCGGTTGGAACAACCTCCCTTCTTTTTTCGTGCTCTCTCTTTCTAGACTTCGTTTTGTTGACGACCCAACTTCCTCTCTCTCTCTCTGCGCGCGCGTCGTAGACCCAACTTCCTCTCTCTCCCCTACCCGGAGAGGGAAATATCATCTTTTTTAATACAATTGCTGGAAAGCACAATCTAACATCACGGCTGTTATTTACTTCTTCCATGTAATCTACTTGCTATCCAAGTTTTGTTTTTATTCCTTATCAGGTCTTTTGATTTGTTTTTTGTTTTTAGTTTTCACAATGTTTTCTTCAGAATTGTGGATATCGGGAACTCATGGTTCTGTTTGCATTCCCTAGCGGAATTCTGAATGGGTGGCTTTTGTTGTTATATATTTATTATTTGTTCATTTTGGGTGCAGAGGGCCTCCGGAGAATGCAGCTTTTTAGGGTTTTCTCTGTGGGCTCTCATTTTTCTGAGAGCTTCGATTCAGGTAGTGATATTAACTCTTGCTTCAATGAGGGTAGCGGTGAATGAAAGCAGTGTTAAGGATATATTGATGGATTTAGTATAATATATTGTACTAGGCTTGGTGATTTCTTCTTTTCAGAATTATAATTCTAACGAGGTGTTTTGCTACCCAGCGACACGCTAACGGAAGTCTGCTAGATTAGAATGATTTATTCAAATTGAGATGGGCTCGTGTGGGAAATCAAGTATATTAGATGACGCCTCAAGCAGGTCTGTTATTGAGCAGCACTCATGCGCAGAGTTTCCAATGCAGTCTATTCCTGTGCAGCAGTCCTGTCCAGTAGTAACCTGCAATGCATTGGACTCTAATGTCGAGCACTCCAATATGATGGAGGTCCACACTGGGTCTGCAAGGACCATTGATGTTACAGAGATGTCCAGAGATTCATCGTCGATGGTGAACAAGAATGAAAATACTGATAGGTTACAATGCTCATGCACAAAAGTTACTTGCAATGCGGTGGACTTTAATGTTGAGCACTCCAATAAGATAGAAGGCTGTATGAATTTTTCTGGAGAGATCCACACTGGGTCTTCAAGCTCCATTGATGTTCCAGAGATGTCCAGAGATTCTTTGTTGATGGCGAACAAAAGTGAAAATGCTGAGAGTTTACAGCGGTCCTGTCCAGTAGTTACTAGCGATGTGTTGGACTCTAATGTGGAGCACTCCGATACGATGGAAGGTTGTATGAATTCATCTAGAGAGGTCCACACAGGGTCTGCAAGCCCTGTTGATGTTACAGAGGTGCCCAAAGATTCATTTCTGATGGTGAATAAAAATGAAAATATTGACATGTTACAACAGTCTTGTCCAGTAGTAAGTTGCAATGTGTTGGACTCTAATGTTGATAACTCCAATACGATGGAAAGTTGTTTGAATTTTTCTAGAGAGGTCCTCCCTGGGTCTGTAGTCTCCATTGATGTTCAAGATACGTCCAGAGATTCAATGTTGATGGTGAACAAAAATGAAAATACTGGTATATTACAACAGTCTTGTCCAGCAGTAATTTCCAGTGTGTTGGACTCTGATGTTGATCACTCCAATATGATGGAACGTTGCATGAATTTATCTAGAGAGGTCCACACTGGGTTTGCAGGCTCCATTGATGTCCAAGAGATGTCCAGAGATCCAATGTTGATGGCGAACAAAAATGAAAATACTGGTATATTACAACAGTCTTGTCCAGCAGTAATTGCTAGTGTGTTGGACTCTGATGTTGAGTGCTCCAATATGATGGAAGGTTGTATGAATTCGTCTAGAGGGGTCCACTCTGGGTCTGCAAGCCCCATTTATGCTTCAGACATAACCAGAAATTCATTGTTGGAGAACAAAAGTGGAAATTCTGATATCGCACAACAACCCTGTCTAGTAGCTACTTGCAATGCGTTGGACTCTAATGTTGAGCACTGCAACCTGATGGAAGGTTGTATGAATTCAACTAGAGAGGGGGCAAGCTACATTGTTGCCCCAGAGGTAACCAGAGATTCATTGTTGATGGAGAACAAAATTGAAAATACTGATATTTTACAAATGTCCTGTCCAGTAATAACTTGCAATGCGTTGGACTCTAATGTGGAGCACTCTAACACGATGGAAGCTTGTATGAATTCATCTAGAGAGGTCCATACGGGGTCTGCAGACCCTATTGATTTTCCAGAAATGTCAGACGATTCATTGTTGACGGGGAATAGAAGTGAAAATACTGAGATGTCACTTCTTGAGAAAACGTCAAAGAATGATAGCCAGACTTGTCCAAGTATATTTTGCGCACAAATTGAAGTTTCTAATCTAGAAAGTGTCAAGTTGGTCTCAGAAGGAAAACCTTATGCCAAAGATGGCCTCAAAATGCCATCAGATTTCATATTGACCAGTGGTTCACCAGGGGTTTATTGCCACCAACAAAGGGAACAAGAGGACACAGTGAGGAATGCTAATCCAGTGTTGGAGGGTGTGAACGAAAGTGATTTGAATTGTGGGATTGAAGCAGATGCCTGCAAGCAGACTCATTCACAGGGCAGTGAAGTAGCTGCAGATGTAATATATATTGAAGCAGAGGCCTTAAGTGATCAGCTGCATGATCAGAAAGATGGTGGTGATGAGAATAGTCATTTTGAAGACTTTGTTGATAAAGAAAGTATCATTGATACACATGTCCAAGAATTCTCCTCACCAGGCCATCAAAGGATCTTGGGGAGTTTGCCTGTAGCTTATTCACCTGGAGAGGCTACCCACTCAGAGAGGGGGATTGATAATATTGATACTGATTTTGATGCAGAAGATGTTGTGAAAGTTAAGGGAAAAAATAATGATGTTATGACTGAAACAAATGTTGAAATGAAGAACAATATGCCGCAAGATGATAATGCATGTAAGTTAAATGATAGTTCCTCAAAAACAGATGCCAACTGTACCTTGAGAAAAACGTTTCCTCCTGAATCAGATCTTCCTTCTGTTGATTATATCAGTATTAGCTCTCCAAAGGATGCGCCTGATCTTCTCAAGGAGGTCAATGGTTCCATCAGTTATAGTAGCCTTGTGGGTGATTCTGGAGAGGCAGACTGTATTAGGAAAGATATTATACATGTTGATTGTTTCTCTGAAAGCAATTATTCTGGGAATACATCCTTGCCTATTCGAAGGAATAGTCGAAGAAGTAAATCTGGTCATAAGACGCATACCAGAAGGGCTTTGAGGAAATGCAAGAACAAAACCGGTGTGCCACTCCTAGATGGGGATATGAAGATAATCTTGGAGGCTGCTAGAAAGAAAAGAAGCTGTTTCTCTAAACCAGCTCGCTCTTCTATCTGGGGATTGGTAGGAAACATTAACAAGTTTTTTGAACAAGATAATGAGTTTGGAGTTGATGAAGTTATGTGTCAAGGAGTGGGGAAGGTGAGAGGTGCCCGTAAAAGTTGGAAGAGAAACAAGAGTGGTGCAATTTCTAGCTCATTGAATTCAATGAAGAAATGCTTTGCTTCAACTACTCGTGTTCGTCTGAAGATTACACTGGGGAAAGAAGTCCATTTAAGTTGTTCAGATGTCTTGGTTCCAGAGTTTATGAACGGTTCATGTTTTTCTTCTAACGTGGGACCTGGTCCAGGCTCTCAGGAAAGAAACAGTGATGATGGAGATAAATGTTCAGAAGAGGTTGCAGTAGGCAAGTCTGAATCTTTAACAAACAAACTGGATGAGGATGCTCTTGTTCTGAATGGACAAATGGCAAATCACCACTTAGAAGCTGCTGCAACAACAGAAAAGCCAGATGAGGTCACAGAGGAAGTATGTCATATGATTCCTCCAGAGAGGATGATTGAACCGTTGAGAGAGACAGTCAATGATAAGGGGATGGATCCTGGAACTTCGCCTGATTCGGAAGTTATCAATTCAATTCCTGAAGTCCAGGTTGGAGAAAGACATCAACAGGGTTTGCAGGATGCTATTCTTGATTCTTCTAAGGTGTCTGATTCTCTTGGAGGGGTATCAAATTGCAGGAGAAGGAAGAAGAAAGACAAACTTACTTCCTCAAGTAGTTCTATTGTTGAAGATGGCTCACAAGGGCCACCAAGGAAAAATAAAACTAAGCACTCAAAGAATCGTGGACGTAAAAAGAATTCCAATGATGTGGTTTGCTCCATGAGTTTGCATACTTCCACTGGTATAAATGCCGTGAGCTACTCAGTAAGCCATAAAGGATTATCCAGTGAACCATTGCCCCCATCTGGAGAGATTGAACTTGAAGACTCCACTGAGGCTGTGAAAGTCAAAAGTGGCATGGAAGTTGAAACTACTTGCAGCCCAAATGACAATTGTGAGCTTTTAGAATCTCAGGGCATTGGTAATTTGCTGTCTTCAGCCAGATCCTCAGGTCGTAAACTTCCTAAAAGTCTTACATCTTGTAAAATCATCACCCCCAAACCCAAATCAAAAGCTTCTGACTCAATGAGCCGGAAAAAGACTGGTAGCAGACGTAGGGAGAAACAACTGAAACCTATTAAGAAGAGTGAAGTCAAGGGAAAAGCTGTCTCTGAAAAAGTTATCTCTGAAGCAGAAGATTGTCTCCATGCAGGTAGCTTTCTGAAAACATTAAATGGACTTTGGAAGTGTTGTGATATTCTTATCTGCATTTTGGCTACTTCTTTTACAGGACTTCAAGTCCTTCATGTTTGTCTAAATTTTACTGATCTTAATTTTCTGAGTTTAGTCTGTTTGTCATTTGGTTTGAGCATTTAAAATCCAAGAAGTTTTCTTATGATGTCACAGAACATGTTGATGGAAGTCATAAATTGGATGACACTGGAAAAATTTCTAGTGACAACAAAGTATCAGTAAATGGATCCAATTTGGATATGGCAGTTGGTACTGGTTTGGAGGAGCAGCATCCAGCACCTCATAATGCATGGGTGCGCTGTGATGATTGTCACAAGTGGCGGCGTATTCCTGTTGAGCTTGCAGATCTAATTGAAGAAACAAAGTGCACCTGGTATCCCAATTTTTTAGTGCACATTTTTTATTTTGCACGGCCCTTGCATAGAAGCTGGATATTTGAATATAGGTTAAGAATTTATTTGTCAGTTGACTCAATTAAATGAAAAACTACTTGCCAGTTTTGTTAATGACACAGTATGTGGTAATAGAGGGCAAGTTGTTCAGTCCAATGTAAATGTCGATAGTACTCATGAAGAATTACTTGAATGTCTATATGTGGTAATGTTTATATGTTGTTGGTGTGAAATCTCTATATGTGGGTTTTTTGATAGTTATGGTCTCCACTTCTCTCTGGTTGAAAGTATAAAGTATTGATGATTTGATTAATTATCTCTCTACATGAAGGTGAAGTGTTAGATTGTCATATCACATTGCAAATGATCACTTAGATATCATGTTTGCTTTAACCTATTTCTGACTATTATATGAAATAAAGTGTCATGTAGATTTACTTAGGACTTAGTATTCCCCCCTTTTCTATCTTTGTTGTCTCCGGCATGGTTATGGAGGATTTTTTTTGTTCCTTGCATTTCCCCCCCTTTTTGGTGAAATCTTTTTATAAAATACAACGTGTTAACTATGGAATCAGGTGATGTTATTTTGACCTGTAATTTCTAGTAGGACAGGGAAGAAAAGGGGGAGAGAGAAAGGAGAATTTGAAAGATAAAAGGGAGAAAGGGAAGAAGGTGGTGGGAAAAGTAGAGAGAAAATGGGAGAAAGGGAAGAAGGTTGAGGGAGAAATAGGTAATAACATCTCTAAATATTCGAATCATCAAGCCTGACAAAAGAGAATGACGTAGGGCCATTTATTAGGAAACACAATAACTTAAAAGTAACAGAAAGCATAATAAGGAAGAAATTTTAACTAAAGAAAGCCTAATAAATTTAACAAAATAAAGACACAAAAATAAGTTATTAAAAATGTAAAATAAATCTTTTCAGATTTCTAATCACTAGAGGTCTATGCCTATTTTATCATTTGTTTTGAGATTCATGCTTCATAGGTTTGTGATTAATTGACCAGGCAACAGGAATATTATCTTTGAGCTTCTTTTTGCAAGTTACAGTATTTTTATTCTATTATTCATCGTGGTCTTGCAGTCATATTATATGTGTTACTAGTTATGTTATCCTCTCTTAAGTTATTACTTTTATGTTGTATGAGGCTATTACTTTGTCCATTGTTCCTAATTTTGTAAAATAATTGGCATTGTGTCATGTATGATTTTCTTTTAGGACCTGTAAGGATAGCAATGAAAAAGCCTTTTCTGATTGCTCTATCCCCCAAGAAAAGTCAAATGCAGAGATCAACACGGAGTTGGGATTATCGGATGCTTCAGGTGAAGAAGATGCTTATGAAGGCTGTAGAAATTATAGGAAGTTGGAATATCAACACCCAACAGGTATTTAATACTGGTTTGGTAGAAAATCAGAAATTAAAGCTTAAAGCTAGGCTGTTCTTGGCATGTCATTTCATCCTGATTCATTAATTTTACTATTTGTCTGATGTGTATTTTTTTTAATGTTTTTCCCCAGTTCACCAGGAGTCAACTTTTACCCATATTCTTACTAATGAGTTTCTGCACCGCAGCCGCAAAAATCAGACTATTGATGAGGTTCAAAATGGTTCTATTTCTTCTTTTATTTCGCATATTACATGTTTAATTGCTTAGCATGAAGCATCAGTCAAGTTGATGCATACGTTTTTTCCGTTTTTCTCACTGTGTATAGTCAATACTAATACTTTTTTAGTTTTCTCTTGATTAAGTTGCATGTTTAATCATGGTTGGGTAACACTGACTTTTCAATTAAGCTTGTAAAAGTTGTAAATTTGCAGATCAATTTAATATGCTTTACTCATTGCGCTCTTGAACTTGTACCAGATAATGGTTTGCCATTGTAAACCACCATCAGAAGGTAGGTTTGGTTGTGGGGATGAATGTCTAAATCGGATGCTCAACATTGAATGTGTTCAAGGAGCCTGCCCATGTGGGGATCTTTGTTCAAATCAACAGGTATGTGAACTGTTTATTCTTCTGCTGAGAAGATTCTTTTTACTGCCATTTGGTGTGAAGGAGATCATTGCAGCCCAAATTTTTTATTTCAGTTCCAGCAATGCAAGTATGCTGGCTTGACGTGGTTTAAATGTGGGAGAAAAGGTTACGGGTTGAAGGCAATTGAGGATATATCTAAAGGGAAGTTTCTTATTGAATATGTTGGGGAGGTAAGTTGAACAAGACCTTGTCTTTTCCTTTTTGTGTTCTCCCCTTACTCTATTGATTCTTTGGTAATGAGATATTTTCTGAAGCTGAATTGTGGAAGTTTGGATCCATTTTGATGGTTTTGTGCTATATATATATATATATATTTTTTTTTTTTTTTGCTTTTTATGGGTAAGAAAGAATTAACACGATCTTTAACAAAGTCATGGATGCGGTCAAGTTGGATCTGGCTTCCTACTTCCTTCCCTCTTACCATCTCTTCACAAATATTAGTTGTGGATCTTCCTCCCCTTTTCATTCTTTGTTACCTCTGGACTCAATACTGCAAATCATTTCATGTGTTAGCAGATAATGCGGGTTAGGCTGATATGGTTTGTGTTGATCAGTACCATATGCTCTCAGGAGATAAGGGGGAGAGTAGTTTGACCTGCTTCCTTTTGTAGAATTGGTATTGCATTTTGAATGGTACTAAAGAACCACGAAAAAAAATTATGGTTTTAGCTGAGTTCCAAAAAGAATAAGGTGTTTATCTCCTGTGCAGGCCCCCATAGGACAGATTATTTGCCTTCAATCGTAGACAGAGAATAGGCTTACTGCTTCCTTTTATTACATTAATCATAGTAAGGGAGGTGGATGAATCGAGTTGATCAATTAGTAGTTTTAGCCACTCAACCTGATGATTTATGCTTTTAGTTGACTCTTCTAGGGTAAAAGAACTACCTATATCTAACATTAAACTTATGTTGCTTGTTAAAGATGGAGAAAGGGTAATAGAAGCTGATTTTTTTTCAGTTGGAGCATTTATTTCTTGTACCAACCCTGTTATTCATTTTTAGGTGCATTGAAGTGGGTGTAGTTTTGTGTACGAACAGTTGATATGTTGCATGCACACATAATCGATCTTTATTTACAATGTATCTAATTATCATTTAACCAGGTGCTTGATATGCATGCTTATGAGGCACGGCAAAGGGAGTATGCTTTCAAGGGTCATCGGCATTTCTACTTCATGACCTTGAATGGCAGCGAGGTATAAATTCAACATATATTTATTTTGGTTGAACAGTTTTTTGTACTTTTAATTCTAAGGTATAAATTCAACATATATTTATTTTGGTTGAGCAGTTGTTTGTACTTTTAGTTCTAAGGTATTAAGCACTGATTTACGATCGGAATCATGTGATGATAGAAAACTCATAAACCCTATCAGAATAGAACACCTATTGAGCTATATCTTACTGAAATAACACAATGAGCACGGCAAAACTTGTATAGAGACAGAAAATTCTCCTTGGACAGAAGTTTACAGCACACACTGTCACTCCCCAGAATCAATGATTCCACCTGGATACAACTGGACAAAGACAGCCTTACTACTGAATAGATGCATATTCTAAGACAAAAGGTTACAGCCCCAATACTCATGCTACCATTCACTCCACCCAGCTTCGTACTAATCAATGCAACACAATCACCTAACACATACACGCAGCAACAACAAAAAAGAAAATGAAGAACGACAAGTGCCAACTTTGAAGAGGTTGGCTCTTTCCCACCAAAACCAGATCCGGAATTTTGTTTTGCCCACTCCTTTCTTAGCTTTTCTTTTATATAACCCTGTGAACTACACTTCAACTTCTCCCTCCTTCATCATCATTATTCCCTTTTTGTTGTATTTTCCTGCTAGCAGTAGTCAAAATGGACTGCTGAAAAGTTGTTTCAGTGGCAATTCTTGCTGAGATATGCTTATAGATCTTTTAAAATTTCAGATGTGGGGATTGTTGAATAATTACAGACACAAACTAAGTGTTCTTGCTTCGGATATTGCTGGTTGAGCCGCTTTCCACAGACGTTTAATAATCAGCGGTGTCTGTTTGTTTGATTTTATCCAAATAGTGGGCTGGGAATTCATGTTTCTTTTGTTGAGCCTGTAAATACAGGCACGGACAGTGTATCAAGAGGAAGATTAGTGTCACCGGATATACTGCACTTTTTTTTTTTCAAAAAAGAAAATTATGTTGTCCACATGATACATATTCTGAGCATGCGTTTAAGTTTGTCTGAAAAATGGGTCCCTTTTGTGGTTCTTTCAGTGAAATTTGTTTTTGGCAATTTTCTTCATAATTTCCTAACTTTAGTTCCACTGTGTTTCATCTTTTCTTCAATTATTCTGTGACTTCTTCATTTCTATTCACATTTGTATATTTTCAGGTGATAGATGCAAGTGCAAAAGGAAACTTGGGACGTTTCATTAATCATAGTTGTGATCCTAATTGCCGTACAGAAAAGGTGAATACATCATCTATCTGAGCGCTGGATCTAGAATTCCAAATTATTTAATACCATTCTTTTTTTCCTTTGCTTGTGCATTACTCGACTCTTTCTTTTTCTCATTTTGGACAGTGGATGGTGAATGGTGAAATCTGTATTGGACTTTTTGCATTGAGGGATATAAAGCAGGTGTGCTTGCAAGTTGTACTCTATGTCCACCTTTCTTGGTTGAACCATCTAGCTCTAGTATCTCTGTGTGGTATCAATTCTTATGACTGTTTTAAATTGGTTCTGATTTTGGGTGACAAATAGGGGGTGGTGCTCTGGGTTTTACATGCCTGCACCTGCTGTTCTGGCATGCAATAAAAATGAACCCTTCCAGGATTTCTTAATGCTGTGAGATCCTATTATGAGGAAAACGATCTGGTCAGTATCAATTAATCCTGGCAGGATCATAAGAATGTAAGACCTGACCATTGAATCTTAAAATCTTGAAAACATTGCATGTTTCATGCTTAGATTAGTCATTTGTAGAGTCAGATACATCTCTGAACATTTAAATTTCCGAAGGGATCATATTGAATTCCTTTCAATATTATGACCTCTATACAGAGGTTACTAGTGAAGCAAAAATATATACATATATATTTTTCCCGGGAGGGGGAGGGGTAGTGTTTATATGGAGGGCTTGGAAGTCATATTATCTTACATTGTAATTATGAACATAGCTACTTTGTATGCCCTTGGTGATGAGCATGTGAAAGGTTAATTCTGTCCAGCTAAACTTATTGTCATCCATGGTCCCCAGGGTGAAGAGGTGACATTTGATTACAACTATGTAAGGGTTTTTGGTGCTGCTGCCAAAAAATGTTATTGTGGTTCACCTCTATGTCGTGGTTATATAGGTGGTGGTGATCCACTTAACGCTGAAGTCGTTGTTCAAGGTGATTCAGATGAAGAATTTCCAGAACCAGTGATGCTTACAGAAGATGGTGAAATTGAAGGCAGTATACCTAGATCTGATTTTATGCAGGCTGAAAGGAATTTATCAAAAGACAGAGATCTAGATGACAAGTCCAGAAGTGCTCCAGTGCCCGGTAATAATCAGGAGAAAGAGAACTCTGCAAACCCATCTCCTGCTATTTCCCCGTTGCACTGCCCATTAGATGGGGAAGATTCAATGGGCAAATTACCATCATCTTTCGTGGAAGAAATTTCTAAACAAATGGAGGATGTAATCAGTAAATCAGAGCTTCCTGACAATATTTCTTCCATCCAAAGAATGGAGGCTTCCACTGCACCTATTAGTAGAGCGATATCAAATTTTATTAAGAAGAAAAGGGAATCCAAGCCTGAAATAGTTGAAGACAGCCCTGGTTTTCCAAAAACACATCTGCTTGTGAGAACTTCCCGAGCAAATGGTTCGGTTAAAAAGGGAAAGGTTCATGCTAATCATTCAAATGGCCTCAAAGCTGCAGTGACAGCCCACAGATTGCAGGCAACATTGATCAAACCTAAAAAGGTGGTGGAGGGTTCTTCCAATGGCCGTTTCGAAGCAGGTTTGTCTTTCTTATTTGTTTTGGTATTTTGGCTATTGTGATGAGAAATTTACCAAGCGGTTAATGCTTCTGGATACCTGCAGTTCAGGAGAAACTTAAGGAGTTGTTAGATGAAGATGGAGAAGGAGGAATAAGCAAAAGAAAAGTAAGTAAACTTCATATTGGTCATCCCAAGCAACCTGATATTTTGTACTAGGTATTTGTATTTGGAAGCTCGTGCATGCAAACATGTTTCGATGTTCTTTCCTGCTGTTAATTTGGCTTAGTTATCTTAGGAAGTACGAATCTTCAACCCCTACTCCATAATATCTTTTTGGCAATTAACTATTATTTTGTTTTAACCTAATATATTGCATAGATATTATGGTATGGTAACATATTGTGCCATCCTTTTCTTTGATTCTGATTTTTGGTCTAAACTCTCCTTATTTTTGCGTTATAATTTATTTTGCCACCTTGGCAGCTTTATAAATAAAGTTGGTTTTTCACATTTTTAATATAACAGGATGCAACCAAAGGCTACTTAAAGCTTCTGCTTCTCACTGTGGCATCAGATGATAGGAATAATGGCGAAGCAATTCAAAGGTCCTTGGCTTTTTCTTTTCCACTGATCTTGTGTTGAGGCTTATGTGTGCTTTACAGACATGTAAACAGTTTGTAAAAGGAATGTAAACTTTGCATGCAGCAATCGAGATCTTTCCATGATCCTTGGCGCCCTTCTGAAAACAAAATCTAGAGCAGTGCTGAATGATATAATTAACAAGAATGGTAAGATATGCTTCCTGGATATCAATGAAATATCCCAAACCAATCCTCCCTCCTGGGTGGGCTTTGGGTTTAATTAGTGCAAAGGGTGACTAAATCTTCGTCTTTCAGGTCTACAGATGTTGCATAACATTATGAAGCAGTACAGACGGGATTTCAAGAAAACTCCCATACTACGGAAGCTTCTTAAGGTGATTTAGAGTGAAAAATACTATTGTATTATCATGGTAGTTATCTGCGGTCACCTTAGAGGTTAAGTATATTTAAATCCATTACTCTACTAAGTACTGCATGTCATCGAATTATTTTCTTAAAAATAGCATCAATAATGAATCAAGTGAATAATTTCTGCCTGAAGGTTTTGTGATTGCGGAAAACTTCAACTATGTAATGTAGTCCTTCAATTCTAAGGTTTTCTTGTAAGAGTCATGATGAGCATTAATATTGTAGGCTCTTGATATTTTGGAGGGCAAATTGGAGAATATTAGGGATTATTTTTCTTCTTGGTCTTTTATTTATTTTTTAAGAATGGGAAAGTAGTTCAGTAATTCCCAGTGTTATTTTCCGATCATTAGAGTGGTTGAAAGAATACACTATCATAACTTAAGTATATAGTGATTACTTATTAAAGAATGACACACTTTTAGTCACGGCATCAAATTTGCTAAAGTTTGTATATTTAGTATCATGCTGAGGTTTTAGATAATAGCTTAATCTGAAGTAATTTGATATTTATCTGTCTTATTTACTTAGGAGGTTAGGATTTAGGAGGTTAATCTGCTAGTTACTAATTAGATGCATGGATGTGACTTCTCCATACTTATCAAGAAACTGATAGCCAGTAGGTTTCTTGATCCTATTTTTCCTTTTAGATGTTGGCTAACTTATTCCACTTATTCAATTTATATGAAATTATTTCTTTTTCCCCATTTTCCTCAGGGGAAGTGAGCAAACATAATATAGGATTTTTTTCTTAAATCAACCTTATTTTCTTCCAGGTCTTAGAGTATCTAGCAGCAAGCAAGATTTTGACATTTGAACACATTAATGGCGGTCCCCCTTGTCATGGAATGGAGAGGTTAGAAAATGTCATCTTTGCCCCATTTTTTACCTAGAACATGATGCAAATCTATTTGTCGTGTTCTCCTCAGACAACACCTATGAGATATACATTGATGTAATTTATTATGGTTATTAGTGGAAATGTATATTATTCCATCCAGCTGTTTTTGTAACTTGATTTTGGAGTCAAGAGCTTTCATGATTGAGATTTTTTAGTGGCTTGTTCCTGTTTTCATCATAGTTGGTTTTGTCTGCAGCTTTAGGGAGTCCATGTTGTCTCTGACAGAGCATGATGACAAACAGGTATGTGTTGCACCAATAGTTCATATATGCTTTATTTCCTTATAAGCTTAGTCAGGTTGTGTGTCTATCTCTTTAGTATGTATGCAGAAACATGTTGGGACTTGTTTACTCCCAAGGGAGCATTTTTTTCTTGAGTGAGGACCATTAATCCTTGAATGTTTTTATCATTCTTTTTGCACATTTAGGTCCATCAAATTGCTCGAAGCTTTCGGGACAGATGGATTCGTAGACCTTTCAGAAGGCATGGTTATGTGGACCGAGATGATTTTAAGGGAGAATCTCATAGGAATTTTAATTGCAATAGATTTTCAGCATCGCAGAACCATAGGAGGGAGCCAGATGTTAGACCAACGGAAGCAATAGATTGTGCCCAGCAATCAAAACTTGTGACAACTTCGGTAGATGCTGGTGCCCAGGAGGGCCACTCTGCACCGTCTTCAGATGGGCGCAAAGTTGATGGGACAAAAAGGCGTAAGCGTAAAAGCAGATGGGATCAACCTGCAGAAACAATTTCAATTTTGTCATCCAGCCCATGTAAGAAACAAAATGTAGATTCTGGGCTATCAATGCATGCTGATGCAGCTATTGACTCTTTTGATGGAAGTCAGAACATTAGTGAGGATTTCCCCCCAGGTTTTTCATGTCCTGTTCAACCGCAATTCGGTTCTTCGAATGCTTCCCCTCACCCTGTTGATCTTGCTTTGCAAAATGTGGGCAATTCTGGGTGTGCCCCTGGTACTGTAATTGGACATCCAAAGGAGAAATTTAATTCACGCATGCCTGTGTCATACGGAATGCCATTATCTTTTGTCCAGCAGTTTGGCACACATGCTGAAATATCAGGGAGTTGGGTCACTGCGCCAGGTTTGCCTTTTAGCCCATTTCCTCCATTGCCCCCCTATCCATGGGATAATAAAGACCGTCAACCTTCTAGTTCTACTAATGCTGCTGCTGTAGATCAGCCCGTCGAAGTTCAGCAACGGGATATGAGTGTTCCAGTTGGTTGTTACTCTGATGATATTACTCCCAGCACAACTGATACTAGCCCTAAAGACATTGACCTTCCACATGAAGACGATCAACAACTTTATAAACGTTTGAAAGGTTCCTCTTGTGATTTGGGAAGAAAGTACTTTAGGCAGCAAAAATGGAATAATTCAAAAATACATCGACCCTGGTTCAGGAGGAATGCGTGGGGATCTAGTGGGAGCTACACTGCTGGAGGTAACTGCAGTATAAGTGTAGGAGATGAACCAAAGGAGTCAAAAGTTGCATATTCTTCAGAGGATGTAATCTGTAGAGCGGAGGAAGTTGACAATAATGCTTAGTAACATTCTCAGCACCAAAAACAGCATTCATCACGGGGATTCCCCCCCACCCCCCAAAACAAATTATACATTAATGTATTGCCAATTCATTTGTCCCCATTCAATGAAAATTTGGTTCAATTTCAGAATTCTACGTAGTCAAAAGCTCCATCCATGGAGGAAGTTTATACCATACCGCCTTTTGCCGTTTGAATATTGATCGTACCAAATCTTCACGAGGTAGGTGGTTCTCTTTACGAGTGATTTCTGAGAATACGGCGTGCCAGTGATCTAACTACATGGGCGAAATATGGATAGTAATGCCACCTCTTATAATTAATATAATATTTTTTAAGATAAATTAAAAAAATTAATTAATTGTTTATAATAATAGTGTGTTAGTTTTTATAAAATACTCTATCTAGTCATACGTCTTTGAATTATTCTTAATAAAAAAAATTTAATATGTGTAATTAGATAGGGATATTTTTGGAGATTATAATTTTAAAAAATAAAATAGATTAGAATTTTATATTTATAATTAAAATAGATTTTTTATTTTAGTTTTTATATTTAGGAGTAGAGAGGGTATCTGTTTCTTATACTAAATCAACTCCCTAACCTAAAAAAACTTAGTCAGAACTGAAGATGATATGAAATGAGAGATTTTATCTACTATCATTTATTTAACAATATACGATATATTTTACTAAAATTTAGTTATTTTTTAGATAAATTAAATAAATCAATTAATTATGATTAAATTAATTTTTTTAAGATAAATTCATATTATATACTCATTAATTTATTAAAATTAGTCAATTAGCTTTTATATTAATTATAATTAATTATTTTACTTATTTTTTTAATTTATTAAAAAAAATCAACTGAGTGTTATATGAAGCAACTAAGGTAGTATCATATAACTCCCACGCTCTTAATTACCGGAAAAATTATTAATTGATGATGTGTTGATTTATATTTCTTAAAGAAGCGAAGGCTAGCAGGCTTGGATATGAGGTTAGAGTTGGTTCTTTGTTCCCCCATTTGTTGGGTGTTTATATGTCTCAAATTCTAACGCGTCTAATAGAAGTGGATCTAATGGCTTTAGGATTTTTGTTTTGGGGATGAGATAATGTGGGATTCATTTTCCCCGCGTGTATTGCAAATTGTTGAATTTGTTTTCCCTGATAGGGTATTTGCCTTTTCCTCCTCCACCTTTGCGACAGTGTGCTTGAGCAGTTGCTTCAGTACTTACTTTGTATACTTTTGCTTCGTAGGAAGCTTAATGCAATTTGGAATTTGAACAAAGAAATAAATTATGGAGAGAACCTGGTTAAGTTGAAAAAAGCTGCATAGTCGGACAACTTTTTATCAAAGATTCAAGAACTAAACTACTAGTTTAGTTAGGAGTGCATTACCTCGAATTTGTTACCAAAGTTGGATCCGAAAGTCCTAAATTTTCACAGATTTGGATCCCGATGTTTCTGAGAGATCGTAACTTTTACCATTGAATTTTCGTGGATCCTTTGGAAATAATTGATTATTATCTCTGCAAAAACACACACACAAATCTCGAAATAATTCAATAGCAGGGCACTCATCTCAAGAGATGAAGCTGTAGGTATCAGACCTTTCTGTTAATGTTTGTGTTCGGTAAGATTTATACAGGATCTGTGATGATCGGATGGAGATGGGGGCATTAAAGCCATAGTTCCCTTCGAAATCTGCAAGACTAGTTGGTTTCTTCGTTAACTCCGTTTCTCTGTTCCCTAATCTTTTGTCGTATATGTATTTTCACGTTTGGCACATCGGCAGATTGAGTATGCTATAGGAGCGATATTTGAAAGGGGCAATTTGGTCACTTGATATTAGTTATCTTCCTGCATTGTTATTAGGATTTGGCTGCTCATTGTAATAATCAAAGGAGAAATTTGGGAGATTAGTTTCCAACAGCTTCATCGTTTGCTTCAGCGTCTGGAATTGCAACATGTTTAATTGTTTATCGAGTACAAAGAATGTTCGGCACAAGCGCACACATGTCGATAAACCGTGCCTTTTTCTCGCTGTGATCGCTACTCAAAGTGAAAGATATATTTGGTAGTAAAAATTGAACATGGATATATATATATATATATATATATATATATATATATATATATATATATATATGTTGCAAGCTTCCTATCACAGCATTCCAGCAAAAAAACCTACTATTCTCTTAGTGGCAATTCTCTCTAAGGAGTTATAACAGAGCTATCAAAAGTTAATGAAAGGCAGCTTTTGAGAAGCTAATGGGTTTGAGCAATCAATAAGAGAATTAATCATTTCCATACACAGCAAAAACTTGGATACTGTAAATTGTATGTAAGTAAAATTCATCATCGAAATGGGATTACAAATACAAGGTATGGTTGATAATGGGTTCTGATCATCAACAAGAAAATGTGAAATTAATTGTCCATACAAGAAACAGGTGCCTTTAGAAAAGGGGAACTTAAATTATAAGGATACATGAGACAAGCAAATCATGGAGAAGAAATAGTTAATTGATTACAATACAAACACAAAAATTTGCTTTATCTTATTCTCTGTTCACGGATAACAATGGCGATCACTTGGCCTTAACCTGACCACAAATCCTTTACTTCCTCCCTCATCTCATTCTCGAACAAAGTCCAAAAACAAAAACAACTAATCTTTTTCCACACCTAGGGTAAACAAGTCATCTTCACGTATGACTGAGGTCCAAAAAAAAAGTACATTATGAATACTCCTTTTTCTGAAAAAAAATACAAAGGGCTATTCATTTATTCAGCCAACGAGCCTTACGTATGTACCTCACTAGTATTTGTTTAGAAAGCTTCTAATGCGAACACAGCACCACGTTTTCAGTAACATTTTGTTCTTTCTCCAACCATCAAAATACTTGCCAATCACTTTTTTATAGCTAGGCCTCTGCTGAACCAACAGCCAGTACTCAGCAGTGTTTGGCCTGTCAGCTATGTACTCTTGTTCTAAATCCAAGAGCACCAAACGAGCCAACACAGGAATGAGCACCACATCGGCCATGGTGAACTCTTGACCTGCTAAATAAGGCGTTTCACTAAGCTGCCTCTCCACTTCATCAAGAAGCATAACCAAGTGCTCCTTGCTCCTCCTCAACACATCAGGGTCTTTTAATTTTTCTTCAGTCTGATAAGCTTCTCTCAACTTACTGTGGTAAGCTCCAGCTAGCTCAGGGGATTCAGACATTCGAGCAATCACCACCCGCCTTATAAACTTGGAGCTATAAATGCGATATTTATCTGGTATATGGGAGAGTGTGAAAAACTTGGGATCCCACTCTTGTATCTTTCTCATCCATTCAATAACTTCCCTGCCACTAACACTGATACCCTCAGCGGCAGAGGAAACCTTAGCAATTCTTTCTACGTACCTGAAAACCCAACAGCATTTTAGACCTTTTGCTTGTTATAAAGGCATTTATAAGAAAATGCAAACTTAATGTCTTATTCACCCTAGGTGAACAGAGGGCTCAATGATTAAATTTTATGAAGAATGATAAAGATTCGTCCATTATTATCTTAAGTGTATACTGCCTCAAGGGAAAGATTTTGGAGAGTCGAGATGAATGAATATATTGGCAGTGGATATCTGTTAGCAATGAAGTTTTAACCTATTTCTTTTTCTAAAATTTCAGATACCAAATAGCTCTTAAAAAAATTAAAGTCCTTTTTATAAATCTATTCAAATCAAGGATAAAAGAATATATGTCAAAGTGAGAAGAAAGGGCATACTGGATTATATCGATAGTCTCGTAAAGGATGTGGAAACCATTTTGGAAAACAGGTAGCCTTCCACTGGGACTCATCTGGAAGAATGGTGCATCCAAATTCTTGCCTGTAATGGGATTGACATGGTGAGACGTATAGTCAATGCCTATCTCTTCCAATGCAAGCCTCACCTTCTGGCTGTTCAAATCAAAAGGGTGATGATATAAATGCATTCTGTTATCAGCCTTAAGAATGTTGCATTTACTGCTAAATATGAAACGAAGTTGCACCAACTCCCAAGATCACACAGAAGGCATAGAGATAGCACATTGAAGTCCTATCTGAAAAGGAAACATTTCCAAATTGTTATTAAGAACCATTATAGATGATAACTCAATTTCTTCTACGGAAGCTTATGAACTACGGCACAAACCCAAGCACCAAACAATATCAGATTAAACGGGGCAAGACCTTCCCCAAAAACAAAATAAAATAAGCAGCTTTCTCCAGTCCCGGTAAATATCACTTGGTGTAGAAACCAATCAGCGTTAACTCAATATCACTTAATTCGTCTTCAGGGGCTGAGGGAACCGTGTTCAAATTCCAGTCAGGGACAAAATTAATATAAAAAAAGAAAGTACTGATACCAATAGCTAGCTAACAGGTGATGGAAGCCGCCAAGTCAAGTCAAACTAAAGTCAATACAGGAAAAAGGGCATCAGAGACCGCGATACGAATAACTCTCTCACCTAAAAACCTAGACTTAGTATTTTAGATTGGAGGGAACATATCTTTAAGAACTTTTTCCCATATGTCTATCAAGTTATAATACTTGCCACTATGTAAATAAGGTGGTCACCTAAAACTTCTCCAGTGCATTTATCATAGAGATTACCATATATTTGTGCTAGTTAGGATTCAGGGAAACAAGAAGGCTTCATGCAGCCACAGATGAAGATTAAGCGAATCAGCCAACTATAACTTGACGATCGATCAGGACTTAATCCAGCAAAGAAAGAACGTGTGTAACTTGATGAACAGGATATACTTTAATTCAAATGAATTGCAATAACAGCATAAATACTACTCTCAAAGCATTTGAAATAATTTCAAAAAAAAAAAACAATCAATTCACTTGATTACGCGGAAAACAGTCAATCATGGTAAAAACTTCTAAACCAGCCAGAACATGATCAGGAGGATACGAAAATAGATAAACTTGGGCAAAAACAACAAAAGCACAAAATATTAAGAGTGAAAAGCATGCCAAGCAAGTTGACAAATCAAAACGAACCAGGAAACGAAGAGGATCAACGGGGAAGTAAGAAGAAGTTCGGCCAGACACGAGAGAAATACCGAGAAAATAGTTGAAGAAAAGATGTCAGTGAAAGGGCTTTCGGAGCCAAAATAAAAAAGGAGGCGCTCGCCAAAAAGTAATGACGAAAAGCGAAGAGGCGAATGATGGCGAGCAAGGTTGAGAGTGCAAGAGAGGAGAGAGGGAAGAGAGAGAGAAGATTCCATACACCCAACTGCAACTCGTAAACGCGTAAATGAACTCGCTCTTCCTTAGTATCCACGTTGGCCATATTTACCATTTATTTATTTATTTTTATCATAGACTTGTTACGTCAACTTTTGACTCCCCAGTTAAGTCTTCACTAATACTCACGAAGTTGCTTCTTTACCTGCACATGCCAGTGTTGTTGAGCATTTCTTAAAAGCCCAGGGGAATTTTATTTTAGTATATTTTATATTTAAATTGCATTTTTTATACGGAACGATCAGTTTATGATGACATGGACTGACAAGACTACTACCTAAAACTCGCTTTTTTCGTTGTGGGCCTATAACTAGAAAGTTCCCGACGATTAGATCCTTACATGGGAAGACCAGATAGAGATTGCTTTACTACTGGGCTTCAACAAGCCCACATGTTGACCGTTGGATAAAATATAAGCGGACCCGAATTAAAGGCCGACACTACTCGTTTGGAAGCGCAACTACTTCTCTTATGTGCTCACTAGTGGGCTTGTAAAAGCCCACATATTGACATTGCACATGACTGTCTGTTGGAAATTTGAACCAAAGGAATTCACATTCGATGCCCTCATTCTACAAGAAAGGAAAATAAAACCTCATCAGTTAGTCAACTCTTTTGCCCCAGTTGCTAATAAAAAAAAAGTTGATTAAGCTAGTAAAGAGTTAGTTTATAATTTATAAAATCGTGAGTTTTAATCCTAACGCCGATGTAAGGATCTTGTTAGTAGGCAATCTATAAATTATCTTTAAATCTATAGATCTACTCTAATATTAGAGAGTCCCAGACTTAACTCACTTAATTTTTTTATTAAAAAAAAAACTCTTTTGCCCAATTAGAGCGGTGTTACTGCTAGGAACATCGCTATCTTTTCATGGTCTAGACTCTGGACCATAAAATAGTGATATCTAAATTGATATAGGGCATGTTCGGATAGGCCTTTAAAAAATAATTTTTGGACAACTTTTAGAAAATAGCTTCAAGAAAAGAGCTTATAGAAGAAAAAAAGTGGTTCTGAATAAATGAGTATTTAAATAGTTATTACCAGAAGAACTTTTGTGATTGATAAATTACTAAAAAGAATATGAGATAAGAAAATTATACCTCTAAATCTATCGCATCTTCTCTCTCCCTCATTCTCATCTTCCACTGGTAATCTCTCATTCTCATCTCTAACAAGCAAATGCAATGGAGGAAGAGGACGGAGGAGAAAGAAGACAGAAGAGGAAGAGGATGGAAGATGAGGAGGAGGAAGAGGAAGACGTGCCGGCGACGAAGAAAAGTGAGAGAAGAGAATAAGAGAAGAGAGAGAAAAGGGAGAAGAGAATGTAGTATAAGAAAAAGTATAAGTAAAATAATAATTGTATAATCCATAAACTTTTATATTGTTCAAGAAGCTATTCCTAGTTATTTATTTAAAATCATAATTTAGTTTAAAAATTCTTTTTGACAAATATGACTATTTGTTTTAAAATTTCTCTAAACTAAAGTTTTGGTCACAAATCCTTTTAAAATAATAGTTTTGTTATTTGCCAAACAGACACGTAATAAATGGATCAAAACCTTCCCTCTCTACCTCCAGGAAAAACTTTGAACCTATCTCAAAATCTCTGTTGGTGATAAAGAAGGATAAGAAGAATCGCGGAACAGAATGAAGCCTGAATTTTGCTTTTATTGCACTTTTAAGCCCCTAATTAAGAAAGTCTCAATTAATTTTTATACTTATCCTCTCTTAAAATAAAGATGGTGATTGTTAAGCAAGAAAAGAGGAGGTTGATGATGGAAATTAGGCAAAAAGAAGTTGGTCTGCAAAATGCCCAACACCAACTCAGATGCAAGGAAAGGGTGTGAGGGAGATTAACGAAATTGAGGTACAAAAGTGACCTCCAACTAATTTATTAAATCCTTACTCTTAACAGACCAAATTTGATTAGTCACGTTTGCCAATTCCTCCGTCCATTCATTTTTATAAAAAATCTATAGGCTTCCTTTCTACCGTAATTAATTAACGCTAGCGACGTTACATTTGTCTAAGTCAAAACCAGTGCTTGTCTTCTTTTTCCTGTTTTGTCTTTAGCTAAGCTTTGATTTTTTGTTGATCTAGAATTTGCATTTCTCACCATACTTTGTATTTAAAACCTCATTTTTAGAATTTTTTAAATTAAATCTAAACTGCCAAATATATCACTATCTTCATCAAATAAGTCAGCCATAATTTTTGCATTGCAAATGACCATACGCGTAGAGTATGAGTACTTTGAACCTGAGATCTAAAATTAGATTGTCGCGTATTCAAATGAAACACTCTTTTAACACGCATGGGATATGGCACTTCAAAGATTATCTTCTTTAAATTCTTTCACTGTGCAGGAAACTTATTGACCTCCACAAACTGTTCCCTGCCAGTATCATCTGGCATACCTTTTGACCGTAGTTTCATTTTTGAGGGCACGTATATATATATAAAATGGCACGGTCGAATTTGTGAAAGTTTTTTTTTTTATTTAGTAAGGTATCCTCATTTTTAGGGGCTTAGATCACAAGGGTTTTTATCTCTACACTTTTCAGAATTCAAATTAGTATTCTCCTGTTGTTTACCGCATGAACTAATAGTTTGTTAGCATTTATGAGAGGTTTAAGAATACCGTAAATGCTCATGATCAGAAGCAATATATACATATATATATATATGTGTTGACGGTACTAGGGAAGGTTCTTTGTCTGATACATTGGGAACCTTCATCTCTGTCCTTGTTATGCAAAGACATGTAGATTTGATGGGATCTGATTCATTATTTTACTCGATGAGCACACACTAATAGAAGGATATCCCGGATTATATTCCCCTCCGCTCAATAAGAAGAGTTGTTGAACAAATGAAGACTTTTGGATTGATGAGATTGGAGCATGATGAGTGAGGCTAGTTATTGTATCATAACAAGAGTACAAAATGGCAACTTAGATTAACTGTCTTATCATATAAATAAAGTAAGCCCATCAGCTGACAAGCAAAGTTTCGATGTCATTAAAAAAGAG
The DNA here is from genome assembly GCA_037074615.1 of Leucaena leucocephala. Classification (NCBI taxonomy): domain Eukaryota; kingdom Viridiplantae; phylum Streptophyta; class Magnoliopsida; order Fabales; family Fabaceae; genus Leucaena; species Leucaena leucocephala. The sequence goes on along the minus strand of CM073540.1, from coordinate 1,448,142 downwards.
GGAAATTAAATGTGGAGTTAGTTTGAATAAAATAAATAAAGAAATGAGAAGGTGGGGGGGTTTAATTAAGTTCGAGGGGGAACAAGCAATGTCTTGGCTTTTGGGTCATGTGTCGTTTTGAGATGCCAAACCCCAATTTAACGGCCACTGATGATGGAAAATGCCAGGAACAGGATCAGAAAGTCCAGATAATAATCGTTACACGCAAGTAACATCATGCTGGTAACCTGGTATTAGCCAGATTTTCATCGCCATTATACAATTCTTTGTTTCATCCACAAGTCTCCTTCATCATCACGTTCTGTAACTTGTTCTTTGGTTTTGGGAGCGCCAATCTATTAAGCCTTGCCTAACCCATGTTTGAAGCCACTATTTCAGCATCTCCTTTAGCATATCTCTCCATAAAACAATATCATTTGTTAACCATTATTAACATTGATCTTTTGTTTTTGAGGAATAATTCACTCAAATTCGTTCAGTATATAATGATGTGACGTGAAACACATTATTTTATATGATATGTAGGGAGAGGAATTTGAAAGAGATAGGGGGACTGAAACATGCTGTTGGAGTCAAATTCTTGCAAAGCAATATAATGGGCGTGTTCTCTGAATCCAAAATGGTTGCTTGTAATTGCATGTTTGAGTGCATAGGGAGAGTGAGGGCCACGAATGTAAGAGGGGCCTTCATGGGTTGTCCACCAAGTGGCGTACACGTCTACTTGGAAAAGGGGAAAGATATATATATATATATATATATATATATATATATATATATATATATGGTGATAGAGTCACACATACCTAAAAGAAGGTATATGGTCATAGTTCGGAGTCGTGGATGAAACTTCAGCTTTTAAAAGGAAAAGAAAAGAAAAGACGGTGGGTTATTATCCACACGTATGAGCAGTTGCTTTCAAGGGATCGGTGAGAGAACGAAGGAAACACTTAGCCACTCGACGGTAAAGTTATGTGGGTAACAAAGATGGGGTATTGATTCGAAATAGGATCTGAAAACTTATTAAATAAAATTCTGAAGTACAATAAAGTAGAAACTGTGAAGTGCCCTGAGGGCAGCATAGAGTGAAATGAAGGGGGGGGGGGGTTGATGTAAGTTGAAGACATGATCCAACATGAGAAGATGGGGAGATTTTCATTTGAGGGGCTGAAGGTGAAATGAGGAAAAGAAGGAAGAGGTGAAATGTTTTAAATTAATTTGGGAGTTGGGGGAGATAGAGCCATGTTAGGTCACATGGGTGGGGGGGCTTCTTTCACCGCTCAACCCCACATATACGATAGGTACCTTCCCATTATATTTTCAACCCTCTATCCCATCTAACCCCTCCCTCAACATAAGATATAAAAGTCCATCAAACCAAACCCTGTTCCCAGTGGACCTTCCATGCGATCCTCCACCATACTCACGACTTTAACACATTTAACTTGGGTCATCTGTATATTCATAAAAGTAATCATAGATATAATTAAAAAATAAATCTTATATTAAAAATAAGAGTATATATTTGAAAATCCGTTGGTCTTGGTGCTTAGTCATAAGGGAACCGTTTTTGTATGAAAAATTGCAAAAGCATGTTCTCGCCTGGGAACCAAGCATATGCTTACACAGAAGATGATATGAAAAAAGTGGTTGTAGATAAGATACATCGATCTCACGAATGGGTATTGAAGGTTTTCGGGCCCCTTTCCTTACAGGTATGAAACCAACCTGCCACTCCACTTTGTTGGCGATTCATTTGAAAGTCAGAGGGTTTTGAGTCTGTCTATGTTTAATTTTTTTTCCTGATTCTTTTATCAACCAAGAGGGCGATAACATTTATAAAAAAGGTTTAATGGAAAAGAAAAAAAGAAACATTGGCCAAGTCTTAATTTTTCTCACGCCCCGACTACTGTTATTTTGGATACTTGAGCGCCGACACAGTATGGAGTGGTATATTTGCAAAGTTTATGGTGGAGGTGCCCTCCTATATGGACGAGATTCTACGGGGACAGGCTAAGATATATATGGAATTAATTTAGTTGAGAGGTCAAGTGTCGGGATCAGTAGTTAGGGAGGGAAATTGGGATATTGCCACAAGAGGCACGTTAAATAAATATGCCACCGACACCCATTCCTACTGTTTGCTCATTCATCACTCTCACTTATGCAATGCCACTCGTGCTACCTATGGTTACTCCCCCTGGTGCCTACTAAGCTAATATTATCTCTACAGTACACCCTCAAACTTGGCCCTGTTAGGCTTTCTCGTATAATTTAAGCAAGTTAATAGTGGAATAACCAAGCTCGTCCATCAGGCCCCCTTATTCTACTGGCCTCGTTTAGACTTTCATTGGTACGTTAACTAAAAACATCGCACAAATAATTCAGGGATGACATCATTCGCATTACTGTTGACACGTGGACGAGCTTTTATGAGGATTCCCCTGGTGACTCGGTACTCCACGTGGCAACAATATAAGAGGAGGGTTTTAAGGTGGGCCCTACGTTGCTCCCTCACGGGTAATGGGTTAAAACTAACTTAAAAGGTTGAAGATGAAGACGTACAATTATCCTCCACCGCCCAACCCAACCCAACCCAATGAATCTTGAGCCCACCCTTTTACTTTTCTATCCAATAATTAATAATTTATTTTGTACCAAAAACAAATAATAATAATTTATCACTTTCGTCCTCTTGCTCACCTTATCATCATTTTAATTTAAATGGAAGTTTGGCGGCTTCAATTTAATACTATCTTTGTTGGTCAAAAGACAAAATAAAATAAAAACTGAATTCTCAAGTGACCCAGCGGCTGAGCTCATCGTTGTTACTCATAATATCCTGTGGACACCCACCAAGAACTGTCTCTGTTCACTGAACTACGAAAAATGCCATAAAATATAAAATGACAATAATAAAACTTGTACTGAGTAGAGTTCAAGTTGTCACTTTTTTTTTATAACAAAATTTATTTATTAAAAATTAGATAACGTTTATAAAAAAATTATAAAATTATCTATTAATTTTTTTATAATATCAATAAAAATTGAACTCATATTATTATATAATATGGATATATTTATTATTATTTATACCAACTCTACCATAAATGGTTACACCTGATGTTAAGCATCCCTTTCCTGGCAAAGACATTGTCTTGCTTTTGATGTTCGTTAATTTTTGCACTGTACCTTAGGCAAAAATAAAAAATGGGATTATACGTCCAAGGGAATTTCATCTTTGTCCGCATTACTTACTCACAATAAATATTAGTATGTGATTAATGCAATATGATCAGATGATTATAAATGGAAGAATCTATTAATTTCATACATAAAATAGAAAGATATTATGTAAAAATTGAAAAGGAAGCAAGTTAAATGCTGGATGATGTCATTTTATGAAAAAGGACAATAAAATTATTTCTATATAGTAATCAACAAAAAAAATATTTCTTTATAATAAATGGCCACAGTTTTGCCTCATGAATATTTTGCCTTTTCCCCCGTCCTGATTTCGCGCACTCTAGTCGTTTTACTAATCTAATGTTGTCTCCAAACTAATCCTCTTCACGTTGACCTCATAACCGATTATATTATATCAATCATCTTCTGATTATAATTACGTATAACAAAATTATAACTTCTAAAGCATTATTTTTTTTAATAAAATAAGAATAGAAAATGTGGCCAGAAAATGTTTGACCCAACTGAATGCGATTTTTATGCACAAGTTAAAATCCGTGTGATGAATTATGGCACTGATATCTCCTCACCAAGGAGGGGCTGTAGTTTTTTTTTTTCTCACCCGATTTATTAGAGATTTGTCCCGACTATATCCAGATCTGATCCGCATCGCGCACTTGACTATGGTGGGTGAGTCTCCCAACAGAAATTTTCTGTATTCGTCAAGGCTCGAACTCGAGACCTCGCTTAAGCGATATCGAGTCGCTTACTACTCGGACCAACTCCTATTGGTGGGCCCTGTAGTGAAGTCATCGGCGGCGGTAGAAATATGTTAACAGGCTTCGGCCGATATCTAAAATACGAGGCTTACCTTAAGTTTGTGTGTAAATTTTCTCAAGACTCATGCATGAACCTTCAAAAAGTTTGACAAAACTTAAAAATTTGTTTAAATACCTGTTTAAAATATAGACTTTTAAATAAATTTAAAAATATATAAATATCTCTAATATATAACAATTCGAATTTATTTAAAAATTTATGTTACATCATAAATAAATTTTGATGCTAAGAAAAAAAAGATAACATGTGATTTAATTATCTAAAAAATTAATTTAAATTTATAATAAATTAGCAATATTTTATTCGTTACAAGTTTACAATACTACAGATATAACAATTTATTTATAATCATAAAAAAATAATATTAAAAATTTATCATGGTCATAATAAATAATATTATACTTAAATATAATTTTTCCTTCACTAGATGACTTTTACAAAATGAATAAAGTCATTAACATTAAAAAACAAAGAAAAAAAAAGAATGCTTAATAATAATTATACGAACAAGTAAGAATAAGGAAAACCAATTATTTTTTGAATGGATTTTATCTCTTTTGTCCTTTTTTATATAAGATAGTACAAATTCCCTTGTTGAGATTTTTATATTTCATTTGGATATCATTAAAATAAATTTATAACAATTATTATATCTCATCAAATGACACAAATTAAAAGAGAGGGATGAGCTAGCATTTATAATTTGAGTAATAAAATATATGAGAGAGAAAGAGAGAGATAACATTGAGTTTGTGTGTTAATGTGTATAAATTTAAGGTTAAAATGAAGTTAATAATTTTATAAATTTTATAAAATTAATTTAACTTATATTATATAAATAGTATAAATTAAAAAAAAAACTAAATAAGTTAGGCCTATAAACTATGTCTTATGAAAATAGGTTTAACCTATTTACTTAAATAGACCTGACAATAAATTTGAGCTTAAGTCTGACACTAAGCTAGATCACAGATTCCTAATAAAAGCCTAACATATTTCCACACAAAACTTGTGAGGTATCCAAAACTTCCGAGGGCCTTGCTCAGGTAATGATAAGCAAGTTAAAACGACTGCATCAAAGTAGGCGAGTAGTTGTGGCTGTAGCGGATAATTCCTTTTCTCTTCCTAGTGTGGCGCGTGTGTGCAAGTGCGCGCTCAAGGCTCAGCGATTTTGAGCGAAACAAAGACGGTTGAATCGAAGCCAAACCTCTCTTTCTACCCCATTCGTAAGTCGCCAAGGCTCATATATTATGAGCTTTGCTCTGCGTAGGAACTCCAATCCCCGGCAACAAAACGACATGTACCACAGAGTTTGACGGGATTGGTGAAACCGACCCGTAACATGAAAATGCTGAAAGCGGGCCTAGCCAGAGAAGGCAGCGACGGGAAATCAAGTGGCCGGACGGTTTTGGCGGGAGTGAAGTTGGATTCTCCCAGCAGGGAGTTGCTCACATGGGCTTTGGTTAAGGTTGCTCAGCCTGGTGATATTGTGGTTGCTCTTCATGTTCTTGGGGACGATGGTAAGTGAATTTCCGTGCGCCTGAGGATTTTTGGTTCGAGCATTCGATTCTTTTCGGTTTTCTTGATTCTGCGTTTCGTGAATTGAATTGGATTTGACTGGTTTTGCCGATGTGGGTTTTGTATAGAAATTGTGAACCGAGACGGGAAGGTGTCGCTTCTTTCGCTCGTCAAGGCATTTGACTCTGTTCTTGCTGTTTACGAAGGTTTTTGCAATTTGAAACAGGTTTGATTCCCATTAGTTCTTCTATTCTTGCTAAATCTTCTTATTCATATACACGCTTTTTTCTTCGGCTAAAACGTAATTCGCCAGCTCCCTGCGAATTGCTTATTCCTGAGTCTTGCAGAACCTCTTCTTTCTTTTCTTCTTTTTTGCTCACTCCTGTAAACGTTGGGCCATCTTAACTGATTCCAGGTTATATCTTAGTTTAAAATGATAGAAAATTTAGTTTGCTATCACCAAACGTTAAATATCAAAGGAGATTTTTGTGGCAATGATACAGGTGGATCTAAAGCTCAAAATCTGCAGAGGATCGTCAGTCCGGAAAATCTTAGTTCGAGAAGCAAACGCCTATTCTGCAACTCATATTTTAGTGGGAATTGCTCAAGGCCTTCATAGAATTCGAACATCTACCTCCGTAGCTAAGTACTGTGCTAAGAAGCTTTCCAAGGACTGCTGGGTTATTGCTGTCAATAATGGAAAAGTTGTATTCAAGAGAGAAGGCTCATCAGCAGCTCCTGTTGACTTACAAGGTTTCAAATTTTTCATATTTCAGAGTGTTCTGAATCTCATGAATACTGTAGAATTCTCACTGACCAAATTGTTGCAGGAATTGATAGTCGTGGCAGAAATGGCCTGCTTGCTTCAATTCACCGGACATTCAGTTCTAGTTCCAAAGTACTAAATGATGACAACACAGGAATACTTGATAAGGGTACTTGCAAAACTTCGGATAATAGCTTAGCCAAGGCCTTTCTTGATTCTACAGAAACCGTTCAGAAACGGAGCTGCTCACTTTGTGGTCCATCATATGCATTGCCAAATTCTGCTTGCAACCAAGCTGCAGAAGAGTCTTCTGGTGATGGTGACAAAGAGAATTCTATGTCTATAGTGCTTGCACAGCCGACTGAGGCGGCATCAAGTGCTAGCGTTCTGTCAGTCAGAGAATTGCCTGAACTAAAACCTGGTTGGCCACTACTACACAGGACAATTTCATCAGGTCGGCAATCTCCTGGCAGATCATTGGTGCGCCAGGTCTCAGTGGTTCAGTGGGCAATGCAGTTGCCGAGTAGAAATCTTTCATATGCAGGGGATCATGTTGACAGACCAGCCAGTTCTGATCCAGATCATCATCAATCTTTGGCTTTAGATAGCGAGAGTGGTGCTATTGTTCCAGTAAATGCTCAATTAGGGACTGCCTCTTCGCCTGACCATAATTCAAGGAAAATTCCCAAAGAATTGGAGGGTCTTCATGAGAAATACTCATCAACCTGCAGATTGTTTCAGTACCAAGAACTTTTATTGGCTACGTCAAATTTCTTGCCTGGTAAGCTATAAAGCTAATTTGACTCTCGAAGTTCAAATTGTCAAAAAGTAATTTTTTTTAGTGCGATTACTTATATGGTTTCAGAAAATTTGATCGGGGAAGGAGGAAGCAGTCAGGTTTATAGAGGCCATCTTCCTGATGGCAAGGAACTAGCAGTCAAGATCTTAAAGCCCTCTGATGATGTTTTAAAGGAGTTTCTTTTGGAAGTAGAAATTATCACTACCTTGCATCACAAGAACATTATTTCTCTCCTGGGATTCTGCATTGAGGATGGCAATCTTCTTTTGGTGTATGATTTCCTATCAAGAGGAAGCCTTGAAGAGATTCTTCATGGTACACCGTCTTCCATTTCTAATTACATTTCATGGTCTTGTTAACTTCTTGTTTACATATTTTTTTACTTGTCAAAATAGGGAGCAAGAAAAATCCTCGTGTTTGGTTGGACCGAGAGGTATAAGGTGGCAGTTGGTGTTGCTGAGGCTCTGGATTATCTGCATAACAGAGATACTCAACGTGTGATTCACAGGGACGTGAAGTCATCAAATGTATTATTATCTGAGGATTTTGAACCCCAGGTAATTTTCCTTCTAGTAGATTGATTCCCATAAATTTTTAATTGTTTGCATTGGTGAATCTTCTATCTTTTCTGCTTAATTTTCTGCAGGTATCTGATTTTGGGCTTGCTAAATGGGCATCAACCTCATCAACTCACATAACTTGCGCAGACTTTGCTGGGACCTTTGGGTTTGTACTTTCAACTCCTACATACTTCATCTTATCCATAAATTTATTACTTGCCTTAGGGAGACAGTACTCTTGAAGTGGTCCTAGACTTTTGAGTTTGCTTGTTTCTTTAGCTACTTGGCTCCAGAGTACTTCATGTATGGCAAAGTAAATGCTAAGATTGATGTCTACGCATTTGGAGTCGTACTCCTTGAGCTTCTAACAGGAAGAAAGCCCATAAGTGGTGATTATCCTAAAGGTCAAGAGAGCCTCGTCATGTGGGTATGTCTATGCAATCCTAATTATTTTTTGAGAATGTTAACCGGATTCTATTTACAGGTATCCTAGTTTTGGGGTTCATGGTAGAATCCTTTCTCTAGCCTCTACTCCTTTATTTCTTTATCTTATGTTGTGGTCCAATATGTATTTTTCTTAAATCATTTTTCAGGCAAGTCCAATTCTGAATAGTGGAAAAGTTGCACAATTATTAGATCCAAGTCTGGGTAGCAACTACGATCAGGACCAGATGGAGAGGATGGTCTTGGCAGCCTCGCTTTGCATCAGACGTGCTCCGAGAGCTAGGCCTCAAATGAGCCTTGTAAGTGATCCGATGGGGACCTTTTTCCCCCCACTTTTTTTTTTCGTTTTGCTGGAAAACGACCTGACTTTATTTATCTTGCTTTCCCTGCATCATGCGGTGCTACATTGTAACATGCATATCTGATTCCTTGCCTTTATTCTCTCTTGTTTGAACGCTGTGTAATATTCTCACTCGTTGTCGGTGCATCAAAATTCAATATATATTATTTTGGCCCGCAGATTACAAAGCTGCTTCAAGGTGGTGCTGATGTAATTAAATGGGCAAGGTTAGAAGTTAACGCTTCTAAGGCATCAGAAACGCACGACGAAGCTTGTCCACCTTCTAATTTACAGTCACATATCAATCTAGCATTACTTGATGTGGAGGATGACTCACTCTCCATGTGCAGTATTGATCAAAATGTGTCGTTAGAGGACTACTTGAAAGGCCGGTGGAGCCGCTCATCAAGCTTTGATTGGCCAAAATTACTGGTAAATTGCCAGAAGGAACTCTATCCTCTTAACTGATGGATTTGTAGATACGATTTACTTGCCTCTTCTATTTGCCTTTGCATCCTCAATGGGATTGCATATATGGGTTAAGGATGGGAGGTTGTTAGCGTGCCCTCCTCCTCCCCTTAATAGTCAGGAAAGTTAGTCTATAAATGTTGGCCTATTTTCCTTTTTGGTTGTAATCTACTGGAAATTGTATCAGTTGCAATACTTTATCTGTATCAGGTGAAGTTGTAAAAGTATAAAAGATGAACTAGTTGTATCGTAGTATTCGTATATGTTTATCAATAAGGCTAAGAGCAATTTTCTGTGTGATGCTAAGATTGTGTTTAGGGAAATTTAATAATTTGGTTCCGTAGTTCCCTCAAATTTTCAATTGGCCTCTCACAATTTAAAATTTGATAAATCATTCCCTGTGTAATAATTTTGAGTCTTGGGCAAGTTGATCCCCTTAGTTTTGAAATTGTTTGACATAAGTCTTTAAAATTCTCCTATCATATAACATTTTTTAAAACATAGTAATATCTTTTTATACAAAAGCAAAAACCAAAAAACCAAAAAAAAGGTTTATGTTTCTTGGCCCTTGTATGATCTCACGTGGCTGTATGATTACAAAATGAGCCACATCATTATCACAGTTAAGAAGTTATTTGATGTGACCTGTACTACATAAATACGATTTGTGTATCCAATAGTTCATGATATCAACATGATAATGGTATTTTTTCAAATGTACATTTTATTAATGGTAATCTTTTTCAGAGTTATTATTTTTTTAATATATTCTCTCCTTCCTAAAAATAAAATATATTTTATAATATAATTTATATTAAAAATTAAGTCTTATATTAAAGATAATATAAATAGTTATTTTAAAAAAAATATATAATATGACGTGTTTATAATACTAAAAAAAATATTTATAAAACACATGAAAGTGTAACTGCAATTCCAAAATATAAATTAAACATTAACATGCTTATAGTGTTATTACAGTTAACACACAAAATATAAAATTATTTTTTTTATTAAAATGCGTAACTATCATTAAAACACATTTACAAATTTCGTTTTAGTATATGTGGACTAATTTGGAATTATGGAAATTAGAGTTACAGATTCGTCTTTTTCATGTCTTGAAAGTATTTATATGAGATTTTCTCATGAACCTTTTTCTAAATATTTTTCTTAAAATTTATGCTAAATTATTAATATATAGTAGTTCTCTTTAATTAAAGTCGAGGGTTTTAAAATTATATTAAAAAAATTACTATCAATTGAATTCAATAACACCTAAATATGATTCAGTTGTGAATGTCCGATATCAAATAATCATGTAAAAATAAATAAAGAATATAAACTAAACCTAATAATACATAAATATTACGGTTCTATGCTTTCTGATTTGATTTAATTTTTTTGTAAAATTTTTTTGGCCATTTCGTTAAAAAAAAGAAATTTGATAGATTGGAAGATCAAATTTGATAGTTAAGCATTATAAATTTAAATTTAAATTAAATTATATCCATAATACAATTTAAACATTTAAGATATGCTAAACAGTCATTTTAAATTACTTAATTTTTTTTGCCAGAATATTACATATCTATACCCCCAACTACATATGAATACATTTATTTAAATTTAAATTGTATCATTTTTGAAATACAAAATATATTAAACAGACATTTTAAATTGTTTATTTTTCTCAGCCAAAAAATTGTATATCCAAGAACATAAGTAACAAGAATATTTATCTTTTAGTTCCTTCAGGAAATCAGATAGAATATCTATCCTCTAAATTGTTAATTTATCTTTTAATTTGATTTGTTTTGATATGGGCCAAACAATCGTGGATTGCATATATTATCCAGTTTCAGTGGTACCTGCCTGCCTGTGTTTGATCAAATAAATAAACTGAGAAACGATGATTCCAGTCAAATGCGGCTACCACATTAACGTTCACCAAAACTAGTTTACTTGCAACGCTCCGCCTGCAGATTCCGAAGAGGAACACGAGTCCTACAAGGTACACAGTGGAAGCTTAGATCTCCAATTCTTCTGATTTTTTCCATGGATCATCCCTCCCACTTCCATCACCAGCATCAGCAGGCAAGGTACGCTCCTCTTCCTCCTCATCACCCTCGCCATTCACAGTTCCCTGAAGATCCCCGTTTGCTCCCTCACCACCTGCCTCCGCCGCCTCCTCCGGCGGCACCAACTCTTCCACCCCCACCCCCTCCTCCGTCTCTTTTCCATCGAAACGTCCGCACTCCTCCTCCACCGCATCCTCACCCCTACAATTCCCCTCATCAATCCCAGTTTTCTTTCAACGCTCCGAATTATGCCCACCGTCAGGTTGAAGAAGAACGGCCTGTATCTGCTAGCCATCCTCATGATTTTACACAATCGCAGAGGGTTTCAAATCGGATGATTATTGATAATGATCATCCTCGCCATAGTCTCCCTGATTTCGACTATCGCAATACCGATAACCGCACCGGTGGTTGGAACCCACCGAGGGTTTTGTCAGATAATCGGCCGTCGAGGCCTTACCCTTCCGCTGACTTTGACCGGGAATTACAGCATCAGCAGCCGTTGAATCACAAAATAGCGGCGCCATATCCGCCAATTGATAAAGTTAGGTATATTTCAGAGGGCAACTGGAGGGGAAGAATTGATCACATTGATGGGTATGAAGTCAAGACAAGGGAAGAGTTTGCATGGGGTAGAGGTGATGAGAAATATCATCGCCGCAGGGATTTTGGATCTAATCTCAATGCATCTTCTGGAGACTTCGGAATCATGTCTAGTCAGAGTACATTATCAAGAGATCTTGATTCGAAGAATGGGGATTATGCGCATTACGGCATGGAACGGGACAACGAAATATCTAGGGGTACTAGAAGAGATGGACTTGGTGATAGCAAGAGGTGGGTAAATGATAGGAAGGGCCTCAGAGATCCACACAGCTCATCTTTTGAATTGGGAAACAACGAGAACGGTGGTGATGGTATTCGGGTAACGTCCGGGAAGTATTATGGTTCGGAATTGGGTAGATATAATAATAGAGGGAACAGGGAATCTGGTCTTGAATTTAGTCGTGCTCCAAGGAAACAAATTCAGAAAAAGAGCGCACTTCTTAGAATTCAAATGGTAAAACCAAGTCATAAGAACCGTGAGATTGAACAGTTACAATATACCAGTTATGTCGATGACTCAAACTCTAATTCGTTTAGAGGCAAAGATCAATTTGATTATTCAGGTTTTGGGGTCAAAGCAGAAGAGAGAGAGAGAAGTCCTGTTGAGCTTGATATTTCTTTTAAATCAAATTCTCTGGTGGCTAAGGCCATTGTGGCACCTTCAAGTTCTGCAATTTCTGATGTAGATATCACATCTGTTTCTGATACAGATTTTGCTCCTGCAGAAAAGGGAAAAAATGGTTTGGCCTCTGATAGTGATTCTCCTGATTTAAAACCTTCCAAACCATCTATGGCTGCTGTAAACTCAGGTGGCTCACCTTGCAAGGTGAATTGCATCGCTAGTTCTAGCAAGGAATTTAACTTACAGAAGAAGTTATCTGATGGTTGTTCTCAACTTTGTGCCCGTGTAACTGCTAATTGTCATGTAAAAAATGAGGGGGCTCAAACCCCTAAGGGAATTGTTTCTCATGAAATTACCAACTCTTGTTCTGTTAAACCATCTCCAAGGGTTGCCAAGAAGAAAAAAATCGTAAAGAAAGTGGTGAAGAAAGTTGTTTCGAATCCTAAATTAAATGTCTCAAGTTCCATGTCCTCAAATATGCCCGGTGGAACTGTGAAAGCTGATAGTGTTAGTCCTTCATCTACCTTTGGATCTGACAAAACTGAAACTTCTTTAAAGGAGAAAATCACTGCCGTTGACAAGGTGTCCTTGCCAGATAATTTGCTGTCTTATCCAGAGGAAGGACATCTGCTGCCTGATAATATAACAGGGCCACATACCAGTTCACAAGAGCATGAGGCTGATGATAATGCTGAAACAGGACAAGTAGATAGGATTGAAAGAAGTAAAAACATTTCTAATTCTAATTCTTCATTGGGTGCTTTTAGCATTAAAGATGAAAACAATGATTCTGATTGTCCTAATGTAGATGATTATGTCCATGGCTTGCATAGTAGTCCAAATACTGACAAGGCTGCTAAGGCTAAGTCACCAAATGGAATTACTTTTTCTGATATTAGTGACAGGGATGATGTTAATATGGAACTTTGTCAGAATGAAGTGTTCCTATCACCTCAGCAGTATTCAAATGTACAATATTTAGATAATCAGTTTCATTTAGAAGAGGATAAGAAGAGCAGACTGTCAACATCGTCTGAGAGTGTAATTAACACAGATGTTATAAACACATATAATTCTGCTAATGTTAGTCTGGCTTGCTTGAGTTTTAATGATCTTACTGGTAATGCACAAAAGAACATTACAGTTTCAGGCTTTGGAAATGATGGCAAAGTAGATTGCAAAACTAAAGTCGTTGCATTATCTGACAGTGTTATTTTGGAAGAAAACCCAGAGACTTGCTCCCCTGTACCAAGCAGTGGAATGGATAGTCTTTCAAGTTCTGCTGAAACTAGGATTTCAGATGGTAAAGAGTGCCCAAAACATTCAAGAGAACCCATGCATGTTTCTGATAACAGCATTACTAATTCAGAAGAGGATATCATGGTTCCCCATAGTGTTACTGTCAAAGATTCTGGAAAGGAGGCATCCCCCGTGGATGTCACTGCATCTCCTGAGAATTGTACCACAGAACAGTCTCCAAATGTTAATTTGTTGGTTAGATTTGCTGGAGATGCAAATATGTCTAAAAAAAGAAAAGTTGAGACACATTTAAATTTTTCAAGTTCAGATATCGAGGGCATATCTACAGACCCTATACATACAGTTAGCCTTGCAAATGTGCATAAAACCTTAAGTCTGTTGAAGGATTCAAGTGTGTCAGAAGTTTTAAATCCATATGTTCAAAACTCAGATTTTTGCTTACAATCCAGCACAGGTGGGGTTACTGTTTTACATAGGAAAGGGGAGGTTTCCGAGACAGAAGTTTACTTTGGAAATGGTGCCAGTAACAGTGCAAACAGGGCTTCACCATTGTCTAAAATAAATGAAGTCACTACTAGTCACATGAATGTCACTTTATTGCAAGCTGAACTTTGTGATGCAATTGTGGTTGCCACATCTTGTGCAGAAGTTCCTATTAGTATTAGTGATAACAAGACACACCAGAAAGAGGTTGCATTTTCGAGTATGGTTGAACCTTCTGCTTCTCTATCCCTGCCTTATCCTGAAAGAAGTGCTAAATTGTACAACAATAGTTTGTTTGGAGGATATGTTGAGTCTGTGGATGCAAATACAAATATTAGAAAGTTTGAATTCTCCCAATTGCAGCACCCGTCCATCAAGTGTGATTCACTTGAGGATTTGACTATTCGAAATGATCAGTTTCCAGTGTTGGAAAACGAGCAGAAAGAAAATTCTCTTCCAGTTGTGCCTATAAACAACATTCAGAAGGACATTCTGGTTTCTGGAAATACTGAGAGAGAGAAGACTGATATACAGGATGTTGAAAAATGTGAGTCCAGAGAATTTGAAGAAAGATCTCCAAGTGCTGATTTGGAATCCAGTGATCCTCAAACAAAGGATGATTTACCTCTTGAGCATCAATCTCTGCCCTGCCCAGCTGTTACTGATGCTGTAACAACAAGTGACTGCAGTACAGTATCAGATATGCTTTCTCGGGGAACCATGCCTGACATGCTTGATAATAGGACTTCAAATTGTCGAGCAATCCAAAATGAATGCATTCAAGGGGATGAAGATAATGCGGATAGCAGATATAAGGTTGAACATGATTGTGACTTATACGCTTCTACATCATATTCACATTCACAGTATACTAAGAAGAATATAAAGTCAAGTGCTGCAGCCAGACGTGATAACTTGATCACAGGGAAGATGATGCCTCAACCTTTGCAAGTTGATTCCAAAGTTATGACTCAAGGACTGAATCCATCTTGTTCAGAGTTAAGTTTTGGCAAAAATCATTTGGGTTCTGCCATTCCTACCACTTTCCAGGGTCGATCCTACTTAAATTTTCCCAAGACAAAGACATCTGCATATTCAGCCAAGGTTTCAAAACTTCAAACTTGGCATCGTACAGATAATAATTCTGGTTCTCTATCAAGAAAAAAGCCTTTGGCTGGATCTGTGCCTCCCAAAAGGTCAATTTCAGAAAAGAAAGGGAACTTTCATAATACTTCTTACATTCGTAAAGGTAACAACAGTATTGTAAGGAAACATACTTCTGTTTCTGCTTCTCCACAATCCACTGCTAATCAGTCTTCTTGTTTGGGGTTTGATGAATTTCATAAGAGCACTGGATCTGAAATTATGGTTGAAATCTCAAATCACACCAATCTCTTGAAAACAGGATTGATACACGCTCCTCTGGAGAGGCAAAGAACACCTCCACTACCTGTTGACACTAAATTACCTGATCATATGGTAACAGCATGTGAGGAGAATAAATCTTCCTCATCAATAGAACCCCTTTCCAATGCTTTCCGTGATAGTGCATCTAAATCTAGAAACTTTATGGAGCCTTGTGATGCTCCAAACTCTGCAGATGATGCACTGAAGTTGGATGAAACTGTTGAAAATCGAACAGTCCCATCAGACAATGTGGAAAGCCAAGTTGAAGCACATGACGAGAATGTGTCTTTGAATTCAAAGAGAATAGTCTATGTAAAGCGCAAATCAAATCAGTTGGTTGCAACTTCAAATTCTTGTGAACTTTCTGTTGCTACTGATGACAATGTCCAGGTGGCCTCTTCCGATGGGTACTACAAGAGGAGCAAAAATCAGTTAGTTAGGACTACTTTTGAAAGTCAAATCTACCAGACAGTTGCAATGCCCGCTGTAAACTCTGATGGGCACAGGGCCCGTAAAGCTAGTTGCAGCAGGAGGTTTGGTAAGAGGCGGTCACTGAAGGGTATGTAACTCGAACTGAATATTCTTCTTTATTCTCGTAGCTTTAGTAGATATGATTGAGAAATTCTGTGGTTTATAGCTTAGATCCAACACTAGATTGTTTGCTCTTTTGTGTCCTGGGCTGTGCGGTAGTTGATGGTACACCCATGCTAGATATATCTTAGGCTTCATGTTCTTTTGGTCTTAGATTGTCTGTTCAGATCAGGATTCCACGTTCTTTGAAATATCAGCTTTTCAGTTCTATATGGGTTTTGACCCTCAGAGTAATTCTCAAATCCCCCCCCCCCTTTTTTCTCTTTTTCCATTTGTGTGTTTGTTCGCTGAACTAACAGGGAGTCATTTTGCTAATGTTTTCTGTCATTCTCAGCCACCATTCGTTAATTTCTTTCTGTTGAGGCATCAGGAATTTGTAGTGCATTTCCATTTATTAGTTCCTGTTTTCTTGAATAGTGGTTAGACAAACAATTAACTTGAGACTTCATATGCAGTTGTTGGAAGGTCGTGCAAACCTTTGAGAGCCTCATTGGTGTGGACACTCTGTGGCGCAAGCACATCGAAAAATGACAGTGAGTCTCTACATCATCGGAAGGTTCTGCCTCATTTGTTTCCATGGAAAAGAGCAACATGTTTAAGGAGTTTCATTTATAATCCTTCTTTGAGCTCCAATACTAATTCGTTATCTGCTATCAGGTACTTGATGATGTTTCTTCCTCAATATTTGCTGATTTTATTTATTATGTTGTGCTGCATTATTTGCCTCAGCTATAGTCAATTGCAACGGTCAATTACTGGTTTTCTTTCAGCAAGAAATTGGTTCTGTCGAGAAAGAGGGATACTGTTTATACTAGGTCAACCCATGGATTTTCCCTTCGGAAATCCAAGGTGTTAGGCGTTGGTGGATATAGTCTAAAATGGTCAAAATCAATTGAGAAGTCCTCAAAGAAAGCTAACGAGGTTAGTTTATCTTTTCATACATATGATGTATTGGGTTTTTTCCCGTTGAAATTTACCTTCTAATTTAGGTGCAGTCTTCCCATGTAAAATGGATTTTTCTTCTTACAATTATTATGGTCATTACAGGAAGCCACGCTTGCAGTTGCTGCTGTAGAGAAGAAAAAGAGGGAACGGAAAGATGTTGCTTCTGTCGAGACTATCAGTTCTCGGGCAAAGAGTAGGAAAATTATCTTTCCACAAGAATTTCATGTCTGCTGTGATGCATGTTATGAGTGTTCGCCCTTTTTAAAACAGTATGCTCTTTATTTTCTGTGTCACTCTGACTTTAAAAGTGGTTTTCAATTAGGAGAACGTATATTTCGCATTGGGTCTGTTCGTTACAGAATGGACTCTTCGGGGAGGACACTTCAAAGGATTTCAGGTGCTTAACCTTTATACCTTAATTTATTGGATGTTGCATGCCCTTCACCTCTTATATTCATTACTTTTCTTAATGTGTCATGAATACCTAAATAAATACATATTTCTGGGACATTCGATTCTAGTAACTTTAAGGTGTGCCCTTGGCAAGTGTGATCTGGAGAGGTGTCTGTTTTTTCCCATGAACATATTTTGATAAGCATCAATATCAGCATATAGTGGCATTATAATTATTAGATGTTTTTTTTTGTTGGTCTCTATTGTGGTAATATTCTCAGAATTGTAACAATTTTTAACTTGTAATGTTTTCCATTTTCTTTTCCTTAATATTTGGCTATATTTATCTTTGTAGATGATGAGTCCCCGCCCTCTCCTTCTCCTTCTCTCCGTTCGGGCTTACATGTGAAAAGTTCATACATTCCAAGGAGACTAGTGATTGGAAATGATGAGTATGTGCTTTATTATATTTATTTTTATTTCTCTGTTGATTTTAGTCAGTTAGTAGTAGCCTTTTACAGTTTCATTATCTTTACAATTTTGTGTATATAAATGATAACTTTCAACATTCACAGATATGTCCGAATTGGCAATGGCCATCAGCTTATCAGAGACCCAAAGAAGCGAACTCGTATATTGGCTAATGAAAAAATTAGATGGAGTTTACACACAGCCAGACAACGGTTGGCTAGAAAGCAGAAGTATTGTCAATTCTTTACTAGATTCGGGAAATGTAACAAGGATGACAGGAAGTGTCCCTATATTCATGATCCCTCAAAAATTGCTGTCTGTACTAAGTTTCTGAATGGTTTATGTTCCGCTCCCAACTGCAAATTGACTCACAAGGTTTTGTCATATATCAAGTCCAAGGGACTGAATGTGGTCTGCTGCATTTACTGACCTGTCTGTCAAGAGTTGATATTTAATTTTTTGTTTGTTTTGTTTTGTTTTTCCTTGCAGATTATTCCAGAGAGAATGCCCGATTGCTCTTATTTTTTGCAAGGTGCACTGAAGAAAGTTTTTGCTTTCTATGACTGATTAATATGTGATTAATATGAGATTAATATACTGACAAGTTACATGGCAGGTTTATGCACAAACAGAAACTGCCCCTATAGACATGTTAATGTGAACCCTAAGGCATCCGTTTGTGAAGGATTTCTCCGGGGATATTGTGCCGATGGCAATGAGGTATTAAGCTGTCATGTTAAATTTTCAGTAAAATTGGTGAATAATTTGAATGTCGAACTTCTGCTTCTTTCACCGAAATCAGGCATATCAATCTCTTTGCATGCAAATGTTTCATTTCTGCCCATATGGCATCCAATTCCTGCCCCGATATACAAGGGATCTTGCATTAAAACTGTTATTTATGTGGTCTCACAGTGTCGGAAGAAGCACACCTATGTCTGCCCTACTTTTGAAGCAACAGGAATCTGTACCAAAGGGACCAAATGCAAACTTCATCACCCCCAAAAACCAGGCAAGGGAAAGAAAAGGAAGAGATCCGTAGATCAGAGGAACTGTAAAAGGAGATACTTTGGTTCTTTACGGATTGATGTTTCTGAACCTGGGACGATGGTTGTTGCTCCAAGGCAAGGGGAACAAAATAAGGATGACCTTGAAGGAGAACTTACTGACTTTATCAGTCTCGATGATGACGATGAAGACATTGCAGAACTCGTGGGACAAGCAAGCGAGCAATCAACATTTTGTGATAGTGAACCTGTAGATATAGTATTAGATGATCAGGATGAACTCATTAAACCTGTTCTGATAATGAAAAAGGATATTAGGGCTCAGGCATCTCCTGTCTGACAGCCCCCCAGCCAAACAAGTGGCAGGGGACTATTTGTGAAGATAATGGTCTTTTTTCTCTTAATTTATAAGCCTGGCACTTGTATGTGTTTACACTGTACAGCAACATGAATATTATATAAATGAGCTGCTCCAGTATGAGCAATTCTGAGATTTCTGTGAACTGAATGTTTCATAAATGAGCTGCTCCAATATGATCAATTCTGAGATTCTGGGAGCAATACTATACAAATGAGCTGCTCCTGCCTGACATCTCCTTTTTTTGTTTTTTTGGTCAATCGAGTTTTAATCTTTTCATCTAAAAAGTAAAAACCCCATCCGCAATGGGGAGGGTTGTTTGTCCAATATATCACACTTTAATCTGTCGTATTATCACACTTTGATCTTTTGCCTCTAGTGAGAGAAACCTAGAGAGTGTGCAATTAATTCCTTGCCTTCACTCGCCGGTGAAGAGTTCCGACAATCTTAATGGCTTCTTCATCCTTCTTCCAGCTATCTTAGGCGTCATCAATGCTACCTTCTAGCTATTATACTTCTACAACTTCCAACATCTATCCAGCTTCCTTCCTTCTTTGCCTGGAGAAGAGAGCTTCCGTCACAAACCTCCGCCATGTTTGATTTTTTGAATCCCTCGCCTTAGCCATCATTGTTCTTCCACTCCCTATATCCTTCCTCCCCTTCCTTCTGCCTGGAGAAAAGTTTTTCTCGCGCATGCAGCATCATATCCATTCAGATCCCACATCTTGCCGTCTTCCACTGCTTTGCATTAATACTTCGTTTGCTTGTGGGATTTTCCCTGCAAATCTCGATCCTCGCTTTCATCTTATTGGGCTATTGCGTTTATTTCCACCGATTTTCATCATGCTCTCTTGGAGCTACTCACTACCCATTCATTTCCACCTATTTCCTATGAATCCCTACTTGGAATTGCCTATCGCTCTCACTCAGTTCCAGTATTGGCCCTTACCTCTCCGACGCTTCGTTCTTCCCCCTTGGCCTTCCACTCCTCCTTTCTCACTTCATGTTCAACCTCCTCACTCACCTTTCTAATCCCTCATTGATCATACACAGCTACTTCTTGCTAGGGTTCGTCTCTCCGTACCTCTGGTTTTTTCAGTTCAGCCACCGGCTTCACTTTTCAACCTTGTCTCAGTTTCAATCCTCAAGCCATGAACCGCCGTAGATCCAAGCACCTTATGCTGTTGGAGTCCTTATTGAACTCCACCCTATTTCTTTAAATATGATGAATATTAGCTTGCATGCAGCCTATACCTTAAGGGATCAGTTTCATGTGGAAGATCAAGTCAGCTGCTTTTGTTTAATCGGCTTCAGGAATCCGGTGGACAGGGAGTTCGTTATCTGTAATGGGCCTTGGTCCATAGATAACTCTCTGCTTGCTGTGGATTACTGGAGAACTAATCCGAGGTCATTGAAAGAACACTTGCTAACTTCCCCACTTGGATTTAGTTTTGGGGACAGCCCGATCATTTTCATTCACAGGCTGTGGCAGCAGCTTTGTGCAATATCGTTGGAGGTCCAGCTTTGGATAACATCAGAGAAGTTCGTTTTACTTCACATGGTCATTATCTCAGGGCCCGTGCACTCGTCAATCCTCGATATCCTTTAATCCATAATGTTGGGCGTTCCCCTTACATCTGAAGGTACTCTATGGCTTGCTGGCGATATGAACGTATCTTCCGTAGCTGCCGTCTCTGCCACGTTATCGAGCATCTGGCTCATGAATGCCCGAAGCTCTTAGTGAACATATTTCGAGGTTTCAGTCTCGTTTCCAGTCTTGTTGGAAGTGGGTAATGGCGATTCTATTCCACTCAACCAACCCAAATGGGGTTCCATGCAGGTTTCTCTGGACTCTGCCAATCATATTAGCAAAGTCTCGGACCTCATCCTGCATGTTTGTTGTCCTTGGGAACCTTTTAAATGGAACGTTCCCCTAATCAACTCCTTCTGCCCAACTAATACCGCTACTGTTATCATCAACACACCTTTACCACTCTCTGCAAGGCTGGATAGACTAATCTGGATTGGAAGCTCAAATGGTAGTTATCGGGTCAAGGATGGGTATCTCGCCATTTCTGGTTCAACTGCTTCGACTCCACTACGGATTTTTTCTGGAAATTTCTCTGGAGTATATCCCTCCCTTACAAGCACCTTCTTTTCATCTGGAAACTTATGCCCAATGCCATTTTTGAAGACACCACCTTGATTCGTCAGTAACCTATGTTTTTGGTTGTAATTCTGAAGAATCTCTCAATCACTTATTCATATCATGCCCCTTCTCAAAGGCTATATGGTTTGGATGCTTCTCCATTAAATTTGGAGACATAAGTCTTAATGCTTTCAAAAGATGGCTTAAACTTTCATTATTCCACATTTGGGAGTAGAGAAATCATCGACTTGTTAAGGGAATCATCATTCTTATCAATACTATTTGGTTTAAAAGGAACCTTGTTTTGCATCAAGGCATCAAAGTCCTCGCTGACGAGGTCATTCATGAAATTTTTGGTTTGCTTGATTTTAACTTAACTTTGCAGTAAGTTAGTCATCCATCTACCAAGGAGGGCATCTATCACCATGTTTCTCTGAACAGTCTCTCATTACCTTAAATGAAAACATGATGTATCAATTCATCTGCTCCAAGAAATCCGCAATTGCACACTTTTTACTACAAATCCTCACTCCTTTGGCTTCACCACTTCGTCCTGAATAATGGTGAAGGTTCTTCATCTCTCCGTATAGGTTGCCGGACTCATAATCTCATCAAGGTTCAAACTCAATCATCAAGGATATCCAACTGCTGCTGCTTCATCATCAGAAATTTATTGTTCTAGACCATGCTTTTCCTGTCTCTTATCTCTCGAATTTTATTGCATTTATCTCCATTTCCTACATTTATCTCCATTTATCTCCATCCCGGTCATTGAGCGGGATCTCCTGGTCAATAACCTATCCAAGGATTTAGTTTTTGACAGAGCACAATGGCGTCGTATGATCCATGTAGCCGACCCCATTTAATGGGAAAAGGCTTTGTCGTTGTTGTTGTATTTGTACATATTTAATTAATCATTTTGTTCTTCTTCAAAAAAAGTAAAGCTATCTCTGCCTATGCGACCAGAAAATTAGAAGAAGAAGAAAAAAGCGGCAGCTCTCTCATGCTCCTGGAGATGATGAGACCATGGGGAAGGTGCACAAGTGACATGTCCATGTGTAACCAGAACTTGTGTGTTGCATCATTTAGAAGATGAAGAAAGCGGATGAGTCTCGGCATGGAATATGCTCTTCCCACTAGCATATGCTTACCCCATTATTTCTTTCACTTTAAACATTATCTTGCACGCATCGTACTTTTAAAAATCACCTATAAACCCTTTTTTTAATTATTCAATTATAAGATATTTAAAAATTAACAAATTTAATTTAGTCATATTTGTAATAAAAAAATATTCAACATTCACAAATCTCAAATCCAAAGGGTCAATAAACCAATTAGAGAATTCGTGTAACTTTAAATAGGATTTTATTTATTTTATATGTAAATGTTTAAAGAATATATATT
This sequence comes from Leucaena leucocephala, assembly GCA_037074615.1. Taxonomy (NCBI): domain Eukaryota; kingdom Viridiplantae; phylum Streptophyta; class Magnoliopsida; order Fabales; family Fabaceae; genus Leucaena; species Leucaena leucocephala. Next base: position 1,425,444 of record CM073540.1, on the reverse strand, counting down.
TATGTGATTAAAATAATATACTTATCAAAAGCATGGAGTTGGGTAACCGTTAATTAATGGCCATTCAAATCTAGATTTGGAAGATAATTAAGCGTAGATTGAGAATTTTCTAACAAAATCAAATAAACTCATTATGGTTAAGTAAATATAATCTATTCTATGGCTACATAATTTTATATAATATAAAATTTATAAAAAAAATCATATTATTCAATTTCCAATTACCTGCCAAGTGTAAGCTTATTATCATTTGGGAAAATTCTAAAAAAAGACCATTTAAAATTCAAAAGGATAAAAAGGACCCATGAATTTGGAAAAAGACAGATTGGGCAGGAGGCCCAATCTGTCATTTAGAAATTACTGTTCATAGTTGCAAATATCATTATGGGAGTTGTAAATACCATTGGCAGAATTGCAAATAAAAAACGAAATTGTATTTTTTACAACTCTGTCAATGGTATTTGTAACTCTTATAATGATATTTATAACTTTTTCAATGGTATTTATAACTTTTTTAGTTATATTTAAATTTCTATAATGGTATTTATAATTCTGCTAATGGTATTTATAACTGTACACAGTAATTTAAAAATAACAGATTGGGCCTCCTGCCCAATCTATTTTTTTAAAAATTCATAGGTCCTTTTTATTTTTTTAAATTTTAAATGGCCTTTTTTTTTGTTATTCTCCCTCGTCATTTTTTATAGGCTATGAATCGTAAGAGGATAAGAGTTGAAAGCATTTGCTTGTATCGTTATCATTTTTTCTCGACCAACACTGTTAAGTTGATTAGATTTCTGATGTGACTTGGCCAATCACATGCCATTGGTCAGTGTAATTGAGACTTCCACTTTACTTTGGCACTTGCGCATCTAATCTGAATAAGAATCTTTAGGAATAAAATTTTAGGAAATTCACCGCATCTTGTTTATTCCATCTCTCTTAGATTCTTGTTACCAGCATCTGAACTAAGTACCCTCAGGTTAAACTTTTACGTGTTTATCGTAAAAGAATCTATCTAATTTAAAAATAAATACTATGGAAATTCATACAAAAAAAAAACTATAGATGAGATCATGTTAATTTCCGGTGTATAAATCATGATCATATTTTTGAACATAGATTAAATTCATTATTTTTCGCCAAATTTACCTGACTATCGCGACAGTACTTCCCCGAAACAACAGGCAAGAAAAGGATTACTTCATTTTTTTTAATATTTAAGATTACTTTAATTTAGTAATGAGAGATAAAATCATAAGGATTCGAGAATCAACTCGAAATAATACTAATAATTTACATAAATCAATAGGCAAAATATGACTTTAATTGTTTTTTTTAATCGGCATCAATTACCGGTCACTCCGGTTTTAAATCACGTAAATGGTTTAAAAAAGGGAGAGAGAGAAATTTACGCAAATCCAGAAGCGTGGCTTCCAGCAAGACTACTACTTCTGTCAGTTTTAGTTCGGTATCCACGTCGTTAGCTTCTCTCATAGTCGATCTCGAATTGAATCGACCATCCTTCGCCTCTGCGATTTCTCTACTCTTGTTTCCATTCAATGGCTTCCACTCTCGATTCCACCACTGACAAGCTCTCCAAGCTCGGTATCAATGGCGAATTCGCTTCTTCTGCTCCAAACCTCCAGAAGAATCTTCACCTTCTGTCGCCGGAACAGGTATTCTATATATATATATATATATCATGCATGTCTTGGCTTCTTTGATTACCGGTTTTATTTTTTCCTGCGGGATGGTTTTGATTTGGTTTGGGGTGGCGAACCCAGGTTGAACTCGCTAAGATGTTGCTGGAGATGGGGCAAAGTCATCTTTTTGAACATTGGGCAGAGCCGGGCGTCGATGACGACCAAAAGAAAGGATTTTTTGAGCAGGTAGGGATTCTAGATCGTTAGACGTACTTGTGTACTTCATAACTCAATTCGGATCCCTCAACTCGGATGAGCACTTATACACACCTTTTTTTTAAAATAAAATTATGAGCTTAAAACAATGTATCAATCGAGAAAGCGGATAGTGGAAGAGAAATTTTTTATCCTCTGAGCAATACTGGATGGATCATACTTTTTTGCGTCGCTTTCTACCTTAAGTTACTTTTTTTCTTCTTTTTTTTTGTAGGTGGCACTACTGAATTCAAGCTATCCCGGTGGTCTGGCATCATATATTAAAAACGCTAGAAGTCTCTTGGCTGATGCAAAATCTGGAAAGAACCCATATGATGGCTTCACACCTTCTGTGAGTGAAAGAAAACATATCTATTTCCATAAAGTCTGTATTGCATTGCATGCCGTCCTAATATTTCCATAAATGCTGAATGGGCTAACATTACATGTTCAGCTAGTAGGGAGATTGTCGCTATTATCTCCAAATGTAAACCCCATATTTGTAAATACGTAAAGGTTGTTTGATTATGATTTTGCAGGTTCCAACTGGTGAGACTTTGACATTTGCTGATGATAACTTCATCAAGTTTGAGGAAACAGGAGTAAAGGAAGCCAGGAGAGCTGCATTTGTTCTTGTGGCAGGTGGCCTTGGGGAGCGTCTTGGATACAATGGAATTAAGGTATGCCTTCTCGCTCTATATAAGGACTACAGTATTATGACTGATGATGTTATATCACCAGCTCCTTTGCTCTGTACTTTTTTCACCTGACTTTCGTTGCCCATGGCCCCCTGATTGATTTAATCTTCTTACTAAGGCCAATGGTCCAATAATTTCCATAATTTTGGCAGTAGTCTTTGCCCTGAGCATGAAACTTACCTGCTTTCTAATCTCTGATCATATTATCATCTTTTCTGGGTCCTGTAGACCATGATGAGCTTATTACCTTCTAATAGTGCTTTTCCATGCATGTTTTTATGCATATAAGTTGACTATGTTTTGCTTGGGTTTATTTCTGATTCTCAACCTTAGCCTCTCCATCTTGCAGGTTGCTCTTCCTATTGAAACCACCACTGGAACATGCTTTTTACAGCATTACATTGAATCTATATTGGCTCTTCAAGGAGCCAGCTATAAACTTTCACAAGGTTAGCCTTATCTTTCACCAGGAGACAGAGTTGTAGAGTCATATATCTCCTGTTATTGTTATAATTCTATGAGGAAAGGTGTGACTGTTTGTTATCCTGCACCATCACGTGGTTAGTAACTTCAATTATTATTTCAATAGTCCTTTATAGTAATGTTGTTTCTTTTCAATCTATAGCTGAAAGCAAGGTACAGATTCCTCTTGTTATTATGACATCTGATGACACACATGAGCGTACCTTGAAGCTTTTGGAATCAAATTCCTACTTTGGTATGCAACCTACACAAGTGAAACTTTTAAAGCAGGTATGGCTTTGGATACCTAATGGAAAGTGTAATATTTCTTTAAAATGGTTTAGTCAAATGGTTTTAAAACAAATTACATTTCAGGAAAAAGTAGCATGCTTAGATGATAATGACGCAAGACTTGCAGTGGATTCAAAAAACAAATACAGAATTCAGGTAATGTTGACTAGGGTACAATTATGATTGTATGACTAAAGTTTAGGGCGATGAGCTGTGTTACTTAAACCTCGGATCTAATATCTTCAGAGAAAGTGAGATTGATTAAGGATTTCTTTCTTTGTAGACAAAACCTCATGGCCATGGCGATGTTCATGCACTTCTCTATTCCAGTGGTATTCTGAAAGTATGGTATGTTGACACATACTTTTGTGGTCTCTCATTTTTTGACTCCATTTTCATTTATACTTCCATATTTAAATTAATTGAGCAGTCTCAAGAAATTAGAAAATGTTATCAGTTGATTCACTTATAGATTCTGTCTCTTCTTCTGTCTAAATAATTTCAGTGTGTTTTGAATACAATGAGCAAGTTGTTTTACATGACTATGATTGTTTGATGATACTTTACCATGTTTCTAAATTGGCGGGTTGGTTTCTGGGGTTCCTACAAAAATAAAGGGATGTGGTAATTTTGTCTTTTAGTGATACTCTTATGTAAGTTTATAATGCGATCTGCATTTGTCAGGCGTGATGCTGGTTTGAAATGGGTTCTCTTTTTCCAAGATACAAATGGACTTCTGTTCAAGGTTTGTTGCCTTCACATTCCGTTCAGTTACAATTTCCTGGTTTGCTTATTAATATGTTTTGAATATTAACTGATTGGCATTTTGAGGATACAGGCCATTCCAGCTGCAATAGGAGTTAGTGCTTCCAAACAGTACCATGTTAACTCTCTTGCTGTGCCTCGAAAAGCAAAAGAAGCTATTGGAGGAATTACCAAACTCTCTCACGCTGATGGTAACTCTTAAATGTTTGTTCACTATTATTCTTATAAAAGCCATGGTGATTGTTTTCGTTTTTGACCGACGAAGAATTGTTATTATTTTCCCCAGATAAACAGATTAAGGCAATGTAAACACATTGTTTCGGTGTGGTTTATAATTGGAAAGTTGCATCTGTATCAAAACTACTCAATCTTTTTGTTATGGGACGGAGTAATGACCCAAGTCCCACATCGGGTAGCTTAGGCTGCTCGCTGGGGTATATAAGTGGTGTGGTTCTTCCCCCTTACGAGGCGCCTTTTGAGGGTGGGTTCCCCACTCCGCTTTGTATCATAACAGATGGTATCAGAGCTGGCCCCGGCCTCTGCCCGGGTGGCTCCGTTGGCTCGTCCCAGCGGCGACTTCTGCCCGGCGTGGACGCCGGCTCTTCCGGGGAGGGCCACTGTTATGGGACGGAGTAATGACCCAAGTCCCACATCGGGTAGCTTAGGCTGCTCGCTGGGGTATATAAGTGGTGTGGTTCTTCCCCCTTACGAGGCGCCTTTTGAGGGTGGGTTCCCCACTCCGCTTTGTATCATAACACTTTTTTTCTTTTTTTTTCAAGTGGACCTTGTGAATGTCACTAGCTTTAACATTGACTATTGATTTAATTATGTCATTTCACTCTCAGGGAGGACGATGGTGATAAATGTGGAATACAATCAGCTAGACCCTCTCCTTAGGGCAACAGGTTTTCCTGATGGTGATGTCAATTCTGAGACAGGCTTCTCACCCTTTCCAGGAAATATAAACCAAGTAATCTCATAAATTACCCTTTGCGCCCTTTTTTCGTTTAACTACGGCTGGTCTAAGTCAATTGTACTCCTCTAATCTCTTTCTCTTAGCTTAACATATTGTTTGACTTGTGAGCATTCTGTTCATAATTTATGTTTGCAGTACTTGAAATATTTCCTGCTGATTTCATCTTCAATATGCCTGATTTGATATATCTGGTAAACCATGAAATCTAAATTTGGCGTATGATTGTAATTTATGTTGATGTGATATGGATTTGTGCAATGCGATCTGCCTACTAGGACAGTATCATGCAACTTGGAACTGTGAACTGCCCCACTTCCCAAACCATGGGAAATAAAAGAGCAGAAAAACAACATTATGATGTTGTTGCTTTTTTGTTGTTGTTACTGTGGTTATTATTATTATTATTTGTTTTTTGGTCCAACCGCTTTATCCATATGTAACAGTAACGCCTTCTTTTATTTTAACAGTTAATTTTGGAACTTGATTCTTACATTGAAGAGCTCACAAAAACTGGAGGGGCCATAACAGAGTTTGTTAACCCAAAGTACATCTTTGTATACTCATTATGCTTTATTACCATTTTAGAACACTTCATGGTAGCATGCTTTAATCATTTTAAAACACTTCAGATTGTGATTCAATTTTAAGTTTTTACTTACCCTGCAATATTGTATCATCAATCCTACATTTTCTAACTACAGGTATAAGGATTCCAGCAAGACATCATTTAAGTCATCAACTCGACTTGAATGTATGATGCAAGACTATCCAAAAACATTGCCACCGTCTGCAAGGGTTGGGTTCACGGTAAATAAATTTTCACTAGGGGACGTTTTAGTAGTTATGCATGGTGTTAGCTTACTGGATCCATGTAAATATGCAGGTAATGGATACATGGCTCGCCTATGCACCCGTGAAGAACAACCCTGAAGATGCTGCTAAGGTACGATTTAAAATTAAATGCAGCTTTGGATATAAAATACTGTTTGGATGGTAGAAAAGTTTATATAATGGTAAAAATTCATTGAGATATCATTAATCGCTAAAAAAATTTCAACAAGGGAATTATATCTGATATTATTTTTTATTCCACTAAAGGTACCAAAAGGAAATCCATATCATAGTGCAACCTCCGGAGAAATGGCCATCTATCGTGCAAATAGCCTGATCCTTAAAAAGGTAATATGCAAATGTTTTCTTCTTCTTTGTAGAACTGCTAGGCAAAATGAGGCAATTCTTATTTGCAATGTTGCTGTACCAGTATTTGTAAATGGTGGGCGAACATCACTGCCAAGATTCCCATCGCTAAAAGTCAAATCCAGACAATATAACCAATTCTCTTTACATTCTTATTTCTGGCAGGCTGGTGTCAAGGTACCAGATCCAGTGTTGCAGGTTTTCAATGGGCAAGAGGTTGAAGTATGGCCCCGTATTGTATGGAAGCCAAAATGGGGTCTGACCTATTCTCAGATCAAGAGCAAAATCAGTGGGAATTCCTTAATATCTCAGAGGTCGACGTTGGCCATAAAGGGTCAAAATATCTTCATTGAGAATCTTTCCTTAGACGGGGCTTTAATTATTGATGCTGTTGATGATGCTGAGGTATGGCTTAACAAATTTGCTTCATTTTGTGTTTCTTAAATAGCTTAATTTTTTGTCAAAAAGATCATTGAGGGACAGACACGGAGGGAGAAAATGAAAGAGATCTCAGCGGTAATCTCAACTCCGTAACATAGATTGAGAACTCATAGGACAGGGAAACCCAACCATCTTAAAAGATTCCCAACTTGCTTGACGACCAAGTAATGCTAATTTAATTTAGAGAATCCCAATAACTGTTGTACTAATAAATGCCTTGTGATTCAGTTCCAACGGCACTTCGTATACTCAAGATGCAGATATTTCAATTCTCCACTTCGTTTTTCCCATCCCATACTCGATCAGTATTACTTTTTTAATTACTGAAATTTGATTTGATGAAGGTGATGATCATCTTTACTGTGGATTAATTTTGTTAATGGATTTAGATATTTATATGGTTAAATAGGTAAAGGTAGGAGGTTCGGTGCAAAACAAGGGGTGGAGCCTGGAAACTGTTGACTTCAAAGACGCGGCGGAGCCTGAGGTATTAAGAATCAGGGGTTTCAAGATCAACAAGATTGAGCAGTTGGAGAAGAAATACTCAGAGCCTGGCAAATTCTCCTTGACGCCTTGAAAGCTGAATCACTGCCAGTTTTGGCCCTCCGGCCATTATTCGTTATTCTTGGTCCTTTAAATACGTTTCGTTGATCGTAACAATGGGTTCCCGGTGGTGACGGAAGGCTTTGTTAGGTTTATCGATTTTTATTTAAAAACAAAAAAACTTTATTCTGGGACAGTGACAATTGGCAATCATATTTAATTCTTAGTTTTTTCTTTTTTGGGGTCCATTGTTTTGTTTAAGTTGAAGCAGAAGTCGTTTTGGTGTTCCTGAGTATAGATTGAAGAGAAGATCATAATTGATAAGTTAAATTGCATAAAACTCTTTTGTTTTTGCCCTTTTTGGCCAGCTGCATGAAACTCTTTTAACCTTAAAGTCATATGCAAATATCTCTCCTGACTTTGAACTTGATTAGAAATTTGCATAAATCTTCAGAGTATTTGCAACTCTTTTTTGGTTCAAATGGGCATATAAATTCTTAAACTTTGAATTGTAAAACATAAGAAAAATTTTAAACAAGCAGCCCCGACAGTTTGATGTGATTTAATTAGAGAAATGTTCAAATTTACATACAACTATTGACGGCTTTCTGGGCCATAGACGAAAGAAGTTAAAAGGGAGAATAATTATAATTTTGGTTTGAAAAAAAAAGGGGTTGCTTTTGGACATGGCTTAGAATTAAAAACACCCAAACAGATATCTTAAGGGGTAAAATGGGGCAAAACTGATTCTAGACAAAATCATTTAGTTTTAGATAAAAAGCCACTGCCATCGGCCTTTAAATAGATTTTTCAGATATAAACGGAAAATGATAATTTTACCCTTCTAAATTTTGAAACATAAACAAAAAAAATATTGATTTTGTCCCTCTAAATTTTGGTCTTTTCTTTTTGTCATTTCTCTGTCTTCTCTTCTTTCTCTTCATTTAGCCCCTCTCTCACCCCTTTGTTTCCTCTGCTCTGGCTCGCCGTCGTGAGCTCTCTTCTTCGTCGTCCTCCCTTCTTCTCGGCGTGTGGGTAATGCAAGTCGGAGCTTTCTTATTCTCCGGCGTCTTCCATCCTTCTCCGTTCAGTTGCCTAGATCGCAGCTTTAAACTTCTCCAGCATCTTCCCTTCTCTGTTCACTCCCGTCGGCGTGTGCGTTGCCCAGATCTCGGCTTCTTCTTCTCCGGCGTCTTCCCTTCTCCGTTCACTCCCGTCGCCAATCTCGGCTTGTTCTTCTTCTCGTAAATCGGAAAGAACGAAAGTGGAATGGTGTAATTCAGAAAGTGGAATGGCCCGTTAACAGTGCTCTCCTCTGGTTCAACCCGTCAGCTCCAAGGAAGAAAATGATGTCTGACGCAGTCCGCCTCCAAGCCTCTTTCACCCCGTCCAAAAACCCCTTCAAATCGTGGCTTAGCTTTTTGCATAGTTTCCTCTTTTTATTAAAACAACGCGCATCTGTCCATGGCAAAAATAGGAATTAACATAAAAAAGAAATCAACAAAATAATAGAAAAGAAATTGGAAATTGAAAAACGGAATATAAATAAACTGAAACTATCTTTTTGCTTCTTTTTATCACTTTAGGAAACCAAGTCTTTTATTATCATTATTTTTTTAAAATCTAAATAATATCTATATTTAATTAAAAATATATTATATCTATAATTAATCCCCCAATTAATATTCAAAATTATTTGCTCTAATAAATTCAAAATAATATCCTAAAATTGCCTAAATAACTCTCTAAATCCTATCAAAATATATCTCAAATACTATTAAAATTAGAGAGTTATCCTTAACTAATTTCAATTCTCTTTTTAATTGCTTATATTAATCAAAATATATAAAAATAAATTTTTAATTTGTACAGGTAAATAAAACATATAAATATAATTTTTTAATTATTTATTATTAGTTACTCTAATAATATATATTATTTATTATTGTTTGAGAAAAAATATTATTTATTATTTTAATATATAACAGAAAATATAAATTTTAAAATTATATTTTATATAATTATCATCTTATCTTAGATATGTTTTAGTAATTTATTTATAAAAAAATTATTCTGATAATAATTATCTAAATATATATTTTTTTAAAATTATTTTTTATACAAAATCTAGTACCCATGTTTGGTTTAGTTTATAGAAAAAATTGATTTTAAAATAATAAAAAAAAATATATTTTGTATAAAAATAATTTTAAAAAAAATAAATATTTAGATTGTTGTTATTATAATATTTTTTATAAAAAAAGTATATGAGATAAATAAAAAAAGAAGACAAATATAAAAATCACAAAAGATTATAGGATTAAAATAATTATTTTTCATGCTAATATTTAAAAATTATTTGAGGTGAATATTATTTATATAAAATTATAATTTACAATAAATTAAACTATAATTTTATCAAAAAAATAATTTTATCATTAATATTAGAGTTTGTATGCTTTTGGTTTGGGTCTAAAAATATTTTTTTTATAAATACACATATTATTTAAAGTTATTTTAAAAATATTTTTTTTTAGAAATTAAACTAAAGACACCCATAGATTGAGTGTTACATTTAAAATTTAAATACATTATTTATTTACGATTGAGATTCTTAAATTTATTTATAGTTATTTAAATCAGATATTTGTAAGTCACAAAAATTATCAAAAACCTAAACTAAAGGACTTACTGGTGATCGGGCGGCTCAAGCTGAGGCACATCAAAATAGTAGACGCAGGTCATTGAGTTATTGCCACATCAGCAACACCAAAGGACGTGTGATGGTGATTAACCCGTCCTACCAAACATCTACCGTACATTTATTGAGATAGAAATTTTTTTTATAGAAATAAAAATAAAACTATAACTAAATTAAAAATTAATTTAAAAAAATTATTTAATAAAATAAAAATAAATATAAAATTGATATATATATTTTTTATAATTTAAGATAAAATTATCTAAAATATTTTTATAACTTGTAAAGAGTTAAAAATTATATAAAAATTTTAAAATTAGCAAAAAATATTTTAAAATTTTTTATTTTTACTTCTATTATTTTAATTTTTAATTTTTTAATAGAATTAAAATAATTTAAAATATTATAAATAAAATAAAAGTGACTTTTATAATATTAAAAATAAATAGAAGATTTTACTTCTATTACGTATCTACTAACATGATATAATAATTATTACGAGTATATTAGTAATTAAATTTATCAACTGTTCTCATCAACACCGTTCGCCAAATTGATTCCTGACACGTGTTCCCTGAGAAAAGACCCAACACATGCTCTCCACGCGGAGTTTGAACTTGGTTGGTCAATTGCCGAAAGTCACAAAATATTTTGAAGTCTCCATACAGAAATGCTAGTTGGCCAATATTATGCTCCATTTGAAAAGACTTTGACCAAGACCTTAATTACCTAAGCATGGAAATGAAGAAGAAACCTCCACCTGATACCTTGGAAATTCTGTCATAAGCTGCTTTCGAACTTCGAAGCAATGCCCGCGAAACTTCCCGGTACGTGCCACCCCCATGCTTTTCTAACGTCTTCATCCAAATCAATTTAACCTGGCCTTCATCTTGTACTTTCCCGTACACCAGGATCACCAACCTTAGTTTACGGGATAGGCACGACTTGCCTCTCTAGTTCCTATATATGCCCCAGATAGCATGGCATATCATGAAACATAAATCTATATGCATATATCAGTTTAGCGTATCATATATATATATATATATATTCATATTCAGGATTCAAAGATCAATCCCCCCATTTGACATATATATTATGTGTTCCCTAAGCCGCAATGACTTGCAGAGGATATTTGAGAAGCTGGACAAGAGCGGCGACGGTTATATAAGCCTTGAGAATCTAAAGAGACTAATGGAGAATATAGGTTTCAGGTTTGGAGCAGAGGAGGTTGAGTCTCTTGTGGGGAAGAAGAGACTGAACTTGGACGAGTTCTTGATGTTTTACGATTCCATATCGAGTTGTAATAGTAGGGGCGAGACGAGAGGGGGTGATGAAGATCAAGAAGAAGAGCTAGTGAAGGCGTTCGAGGTGTTCGACATGGACGGAGATGGATTCATCAGCAGCCAAGAGGTGGAGTGTGTGCTCAAGAGGCTGGGCTTGTGGGATCCCAAGAGATGCAGAGATTGCGCCTCCATGATCGGCGTTTATGACTCCAATTCCGATGGCCTCCTTGATTTCCAGGAATTTAAGAACATGATGTTGCTTACCATCCCTTGATTATTTCATTTATTTAACCACTTCCTTCTCTTTTTATATTACCCTCTCTCTCTCTCTCTCTGCTTCTATATATATCATGCATGCTCATCATTTTTCATATCCTCTTAATCCTTTACTTCATAACCAAAAACTTAGGCCTTCACCTTCTGTACGTAAAAATATAATGTACGTAGACCACAAAAGAAGGCTTCCATCATGAACTTTTTAATTCGTACAAACCAGATATCATCAGGCAATATAATGTGATCGGCACTGCTATGGAGCTGATGAACATGTATCCCCGGTGAATTTGCAACTTCCAAATTTGAATATCTTATATATATATATATATATAAATGAATATGCAAGGGCGCTTGCAGAGACACGAGTTCATAATGCCGGAACAATTTATTCCGGTATTTAAAATTATTTGAGATATTGAAACAATTTAGAGTATATATCAACAATTTGCTCGTTGAAATATGCCACCATCAGCTTTGTCAATTAATTTGATAGTTCAAAAGGAAAGCTTTTTAAATTTAGTCTTCGCTCGAAAAATCGTTTCAATCATTTTATTGTTAATTTGGCATGAACAAGAACTCGTCATTTTAACGTCTGCGCGAACGGTAACATTTTGAATTTTCACATAACAACCACTCAAACTGTTATTGATGAATTCTTGTTAGTCCAAATCAACAAGTCATACGTTTGTTGATGCAGAAAGAATCAAGTCTCAGGATGTTTTGGATGAAGCACAGAGGTCATTCAGAGCTGGTATAGGATAACAAGTACCGCATTTTTTCAGTTCTTTAGCTTATGTTTTAGGTGCTGTTTGGCGAGTTTTTTTTTTTTTTTGGTGTTAAGGTTTTTTTAGTACTTTGGCTATTGGTGTTTGTAATTTACTTTGGATTTGGCGTGTTTTGGTAAAAAAGAAAAACCAAATTTAGATTCTATTGATTAGGTTATAATCAAGTGAAAGTTGTCGTTTCTTTGTTTTTTAATCTGGAAAATAGGTCAAATCGGCCTATAAAAGTTAAAATTGTAACGAGTATAAATTATTAGAAAAATTATAAAATTTAAAAGTTAGTTGTTAAAATTAGAGAATTCAAGATCTTATAAAATTTATCTTTAAAAACCCACCCAATATATAAAAATTATGACAAATTCTATTAATTCATTATTAGAAAGAATATTATTGTAATTGCATTGTTGTATATTAGTTAACCAAAACAATAAATTCTCATTAGGATATCTTACCAAATCCCTTAATTAATGTGAGAAAATTTATAAATATCTTTGTAATAAATTAAAACAATCCCGTTCGTCTATCCATTTCCTTTTTAAAAAAAGTTAATAAGTTCTTATTTTTATTTCTACCTTCATTTTCATAAAAAAAAAGTTGTCGTACATGAAATGAAATGAATAGTTGGTCGCAAAAAAAAGAAAAGAAAAATGAATAATATTCTAGAAGCGCGCCCATGCCCGCCACCTCCGAGGCTCCAAGCGCCAACAGCCAATACTACAACAACGCCGTTCACCGTTACGTCGAAAGAGCTATTCGCATTGAAGAATTTCGACCCAAAAAAAAATCATATTTAAGAAAATAATATTTGTGCTGATTCTGCTTAGAACACTCACACGTACTGGACTAGTCACCCAAATCCATGATCTTTTTCTTTTCTATATATTCGTTCACGTCGTCGTGCCTTGTTACGGACAATCACCCCTCCGACCGCCATCTTCATTCTTTCGGCCTCCGTTAGTCATGTTCCCTCACTCCCTTTTTGACCGGATAAATCAACCCTCATAGTGTAGCCTGCTATTTTCTCCCACTGGTTCTCCTTTTAGAGTGGCCATGAAATTCTTGGGCGTTTTGCCCTTCGATCTCCTTAAAACTTCTACTTTCGTGAAGCTCACGGCGTTTGTTCTCTTCTCTCTATCCCTCATTTTCGTCTCGAACCATTACTCTTCGACTCACTCCTCCCGCACCTTCTTCTCCGGCTCTGCTTCCGGCGACAATTCTTCCTCTACCGTTTCGTCGCCCGACCGATCTCCGGTTCCGCCACCTCGCCAGAAAGTTTTCGTGGTGCCTCCGCTGCCGCCTGTGGAGAGTATGGGCGTTGTGGACGACAACGGTGTGATGTCAGATGACTTCAAAATTGGTGCTCTTGATTCGAGTTTGATACAGGAATTGAGTAATTTGAGCGAGATACGAGAGCGGAAAGAGGGGGAAAGTGACATCATAGCTAGGATTGGGAGGTTTAAGGTTTGTGATCCGAGCATGACTGATTATATACCTTGCTTGGACAATGAGGAATGGATTAAGAGGCTGAATTCGAGCCAGAGGGGGGAAAAGTACGAGCGGCATTGTCCCGAGGAAGGCAAGGGGCTTAATTGCTTGGTGCCAATGCCGAAGGGGTACAAGACTCCAATACCGTGGCCCAAGAGCAGAGATGAGGTACTTTTCGAGTTGAAACTGTGTAAGTTTATCAGTTATTTATACTTTTTTTTTCTTTTGCGATGTTTAAGTGTAATCTTACTTGCGTGATGTGCGATGTTGTTTCTGAACTTGTTCACATTTTTTCGTTAGATGACAAGATAGAGAACTATCTATCTGAGCCAGGGGTTGCTAAAGGGTCTTCTTTTGCTCCTGTTTGAGGCTTTACTGGACTTATTTTTAACATGTAAAAGTAAAAATCAGAAGTCTTTGAGATGTGCTGAAACTTTAAAGTGACTCTTTAGATACAATGTTGGACTTGATCAGATGAATGGGTTAAATGTCAGTTGGTGGAGGGGGTGATACTGGAATTGATGATGAAACAGAGATGGGGTGTTCGGATACTAACTGCCTAAATTGTTTAATGTGCAGTATGTATGATTTCTTGTTTTGCAATGTTGGCCTCAATTTCTTATAGAACCGGAGGTTATGCTTCAGAAGATAAATAAGCAGTAGCCAGTCAATTGACATGGGAGATAAACTAAAATATAGATAATCTCTCAGTAGTTGATAGTCCCTGTACATTTAGGCATCTAAGATGGTTAACAGGGTTCTAAACCTACATCATTAACATAATCTAGAAAAGAATATTCTCCATTTCATGTCCTGTGCATTTGAAGTAATTGATTCAATGGTTAACTTGATGATTTTCAAATTTAAACTTTTTTTTTTCTTTTGGTACTCATATAAACTTACTTATAAATTATATTTCAGCTGATGCATTTGTTTCATTATTGCACATTGTGACTCTTTCACCATTCCTGCTTGAGAAGAGGAGTCTTGAAGTTACTTTATATGTAATGACAGGTTTGGTTCAGTAATGTACCTCATACACGTCTTGTTGAAGATAAAGGTGGCCAAAATTGGATATCTGTAAAAAAGGATAAATTTGTTTTTCCTGGTGGTGGAACACAATTCATTCATGGTGTGGATAAATACCTGGATCAGATTTCTGCGGTTGGTGTCAATTTTTATTAAGATATTTATTGATACATTGCATAGGCGCAATACTGATCATTTTTTAAATGAATGTGTAGATGGTTCCTGACATTGCATTTGGTTACAACACCCGAGTTGCTTTAGACATTGGCTGTGGAGTGGCAAGTTTTGGTGCTTATTTGATGCAACGTAATATCACCACTCTTTCAATAGCACCGAAAGATGTTCACGAAAACCAGGTTCAGTTTGCTCTAGAGCGTGGTGTTCCTGCCACGGTAGCAGTTTTTGCTACACACCATTTGCCGTTCCCTAGCCAGGCTTTTGACCTGATTCATTGTTCAAGATGCAGAATCAATTGGACACGTGATGGTATTACTTTTCCTCATTTTCTTTATTCCGTTTAACCCTTTGATCCTGCACTTCCAGTGCTGAAGGAAATTATATTTAGAACCACGAGTTTCTCAGTACCCCACCCCCAAAACACACACACACACACCCAAAAAAAACACACGAACCCACCCAGCCACACACACCCAGAGATACTTGTGTTTACAAATTAACTTTATGGCTATGGTTCTTCCACTGATATCCCATTTTTCCCTGGCTTTTCATAAAGATGGAATCTTGCTCCTGGAGGCCGACAGGCTGCTGAGGGCAGGTGGATACTTTGTTTGGGCGGCACAACCTGTTTACAAACACGAAGAGATCCTCCAAGATCAATGGAAAGGTATCTTCACTGATCAACTTTTTTATTCAAATGATCGATGCTTCTCTCTTGAGAGTCTTCCTACTTCTATATTGTAACTCTAGGTCTGAGACGTCCAAAATATTTTTAAATGACTTGAATATTTATATCGTCAAATATTTAGCTTCTTCTTTTCTGGACTTTGATCATAAATATAGGTAGGAAATCATGGTTTTTGAATTGATTGCATAACAGAAATGGAGAACCTAACTGCTCGCATTTGCTGGAAACTTGCGAGGAAGGAGGGATATATTGCTATATGGCAGAAACCAATGAACAATAGCTGCTACCTTAGTCGTGACATCGGTGTGCAGCCTCCCATTTGTGACTCCAATGATGATCCAGATGAAGTTTGGTATGTCCCAAACTTCAATCATAGTATTTCATTCTGAGGTTTAAGCAGCTTATTTGTTACATTTGGTCCTTGTGATGCTTTAACTGGAATGTGATGGCAATAGAGTGAAAGGTGTTAAAGATTAAATGTCCTTTCAAACAAGTTTTTTGAAATTTTATTTATCGATTTATAGCAGTTGGGACTTTATATTTGGATTTTTTGTATATAAACAAGACAAGAAAACTATAAAATTTAAATTAGGCAATTACTCAGAGAGAAATGCAAAGCATGAAGAACACTCGGATTAAGATTTAATTTGTAGCTAGTCAATGGAAGCATAAATCTTATTTATAGATCGTCTGGAATATTGTGAGTAATTATCTTGATAAAAATTTTAGGTATAGAGTTACATTTGATGAATGAATATCAAAACTCATGATAGCCAGAAAGATTTTGCAGGTATACCGACCTTAAGGCGTGCATATCTAGATTACCTAGTAGTGCTTATGGAGCTAATGTTTCTAAGTGGCCTGCACGCCTTCACCAACCACCGGACCGGCTTCAGAGCATTAAAATGGACGCCCATATCTCCAGGAAGGAACTCTTCAAGGCTGAATCAAAATATTGGAAGGAAATTATAGAAAGCTATATTGGAGCTTACCATTGGAAGGAGTACAACCTAAGAAATGTTATGGACATGAGGGCAGGTTTTGGCGGGTATGGAATAAGCCATTGACTTTGTTCTGCGTTCTTCATTTGTCATTTATCAGTGATGAATTTTTTGTAGAATGATTTTCTAAGTTTGCATCTATCCTTACGTGTATGATGAAACGCTTTCTTTTGACAATAACAGGTTTGCAGCAGCTCTGCATGATCTTCAGATTGATTGTTGGGTTATGAATGTTGTTCCTGTTAGTGAATTCAATACCTTGCCTGTTGTATATGACCGTGGACTGATAGGAGTGATTCATGATTGGTATGGGATTTGTGTTGATGATTTTGTTAAGTTGCTTACATTCTGATTATAGATTTACTTTGTGATGTCATGCAAGTTTTCAACTTATACTAAAGTTGCCATATATTTATGCAATCTTGTGTATGGTGACTTTTATAATATGTAATATATCCTGATTTATTGTTGTTGTTTAACTATATTGGTAGGTGCGAACCATTTGACACATATCCGAGAACCTATGATCTGCTGCATGCAGCGGGTCTTTTCTCTGCTGAGAAAAAGAGGTATGTCACTCTGTCCATGCTTTTATCCCTCTATTTTTCCTTGTTGATACATTCATAGTTTATACAGCCACCATTGTAGGGCTTTGAAATATTCATCTGTCTCAGGAAAAGGTGTAATATCTCAACTATCATGTTGGAGATGGATCGAATGTTAAGACCTGGCGGGCGTGTATATATACGTGACTCTATATTCGTTATTAGTGAACTTGAAGAAATCGCAAATGCCATGGGTTGGGTGAATTTCCAGCATGATGTGGGCGAAGGTCCTTATGCTAGCTGGAAGATATTAAGATCTGAGAAGCGCTTCTGACATTTCAATATAAATCATGTACATGTTCATACAAAAGGAGTATGATAGCTATAATGGTGCGCCAGAAGTAGGCTACAACTAGGCAATTGCGCATCTCCCTTCAAAAGCCAATTCCATATTTGACAAAAATCTGGAATCCCTGCCAAGAGGTTCTTATTAAGATGTACTTTTCGATTTTTCTTTTCAAAGTGTCATTCTTTTGATGCTAGCATGGAAATGAGGTTAAGGTTTCCTTGCACAAACTGGTAGAGGTTTGGTTTTAGTAAAGATTTTGAGTTTTTGTCTAAATATGCATGTGCTGAGAATTTTGAGGTTTGTTGGGGTAGCAAATAACAATGCCTTTATCACTTCTAGAACGCCATGTTCAAGTGGCCGTATCTGGTAACTACAAGTGAATGATGTAGGTAAGCCGATTCAAATTCAATCTGGCGTTAAATTAATGGTGTTTGGTCCAATTTGGTTTGCACCTTGCAGTAATTTGAAAAACATGGAGAAGAAATAAGATAAAATGCATATTCAGTCGAAGTTTTTCTTTTATTTTCAGAGCTGTTATTAGAACAATACAGCATGGGAAACGATGTATATAATATGCGAAAAGAATAAATTTTATTGGATGAAAATGCATCACTTAATTTAATCTATTTTTATTATTGATTATTCAATAGATGTATATAATATGCCCAAAAATATTATGGTTACAAAACTTTCTTTTTCATTGCATTTACGAAACGTCTATAAAATTTCATCTCATTAAAACTCACTTTTTTTTCTTACAATTTCTTATATAAAAAACATTGCAATTTAAAACTTATGATAGTTTTATTTATTTTTCTTTTTGGTATTAAAACTTATGATGGTTTTATTATTAAAATACAAACTCACTTTAGATATATCCGCAGAGTTACTCGTGGATAAGTGTGGGAGTGTCGGCCAAAGGAAAATACAGAAAGCTATAAATAACTCAAAAATTAAAAATGTTACACATTTCGACCAAAAAATGACATCTATGTTAGATCTCAAACAAAAAAAAAATTAGCTTTAAGGAAACGTGACCGACAAGATGAAGAAACATACTTGAAAGGGGAATTGGATTGATAGGGAATGCTAACACTACATTCATTTACATTTCAGATATCCGCAAAAGAATCGCCGGTCAAGAATATCCAATTCGAAGAACATATCACAACATTGACTTCCTCATGCCCTTTTTCTATTTCTTTTTGAAAGATTTCTTGCTGGCTGCAGTATTAACCTGTTTTGAGAGATAAGCTTCATAGATCTCAACCACAATACGAGGGTTACTCTCCGCCAGATCCTCATACTCCTCGTGCTTAGAAAGTTTGTCCATGTTGTCTGTGATTAATGCCAAGGCTGCATCTTGCAATTGTGTAGCATTGTGTTGGTGAGCGAAGGCATAATTCGCGACTGCTTTTTCCCAGTTCAATCTCGCCATCAAATACTTCTCACAATACGCCTTGAGATGCTTCACCTGATACTTTTCAGCTAAAACTAACAGATCACAGGCCATTTGGTCATCAAGGCATGCTTCTGCAGTGTATAAATAATCCACAAAGGCCCGAAGAGCATTGTATGAAACATCACTAATCTTTATGGTCCCACTTCGTCTTTCCGCCATATCATTTTCAAGCATTGCTCTGAACACTGGGGAGCGACTCGCCTAATCACATTATAT
Source organism: Leucaena leucocephala (assembly GCA_037074615.1). NCBI lineage: Eukaryota > Viridiplantae > Streptophyta > Magnoliopsida > Fabales > Fabaceae > Leucaena > Leucaena leucocephala. Next base: position 1,406,173 of record CM073540.1, on the reverse strand, counting down.
CAACAAGATAGCATCAAGTTCAGTATGAATAGAAAAAAAATAGCAAGATAACCTTCCCTATCAATAACTCGGCAAATTTAGTTTTTTGGATCATCTTACACCCAAAATGAACAAGTAAAAGGTTATAAACATGCTTACAAGTTATAATTAGAGCTTTGGTTATCGATAAAGAAAGCCAGATTTTTACATTCAGAAAGTGAATGTATATAGTGCATTTGCAGAATGATAAAGAGAACAGATTATGGGATGTAAACCCTGCATATAGTTTCATTCATTTGTGTCACTTTATTTTCGGAATATATGAATGCGCGAATGTAAGGATGTAATTGAAAAACAGAGGCTTGGCACTTAGAAAATGAATCATGATGAACACACACTGATAAACCGACCATGCATGAGTCAGTACATAAAATTCATGCAGTATTGACTGATTCAGATATGCACCTCATATTTTTTTTTACAATTAGATGCGCATCTCACATAGTCACATGAGAGTCCATTACCGGGATTCCCCGAGGAAAGTTGAGAAGAAGAAAGTAAGCCAGATTTAGAAGATAGAACAGTCATTCTTGCTACTTGCTACTCCAAGGAAACTTAAAAATGATGTTTAATCATTAATGTACAATCCATGATTCATACTTGACAGCTGACACGTCAATTATAACGTATCTCTGATGAAAATCTTACAACCAGTTCTCTGATAGTAAGCCTTTTAGGAACAATACAGCATTAAATTCTTTGGCGATAGATATCCTTTATAGCTTCAAAGCATTATTTATATGCTCTAAGATATGAAAATTTGCTGATTTGTCTGACAGCCTTCAAAAGTAATATAATATACAAAAGCAAGCATAGCGAGTTTCTCAAATTCTTTGGCGATAGATAAACCAGGAGGGAAAAACAAACATGAAGGATGTATTAGTATCTTCTTGTTTTATGCTGCTTTATTTCCTCGCTCATTTTTAGTACAACGAGGCACACCCAAAATCTGTGCAATTCTACAAGTGCCAAAGAAGATCAAAGAGCTTGTCTAGGCGCAAGTGAAAATTGATTATATTAAAAAATCGCATCACGTTATTCTCAAATAGTCAAATGTGAGTGCTTTTAACAGCAGAGCAGAGAGCAATTAAACCCTTAACAAGAATAATTTAACAATAATACATGGTAACAAATCTTTTACCAGGCTCAATGTAGAGAATACGGTTATCCAACCATATTATTAGCTTGGTATTAGTACCAGGTCAGATTATAATCATCTGAGCACCCCTGATTTATGTGTTGAAAATATTAACAAGTAAACCATAAAACGCATATTTTATTGTTCCACTAATATCAACGCTGAAACCCCACAGCCGGAAGAAGAGAAAACTCCCGCGCCTCTAGTGAATAAGCAAAAGTAGCATAACAGATGAAGTAGCACAGAACACAAGAATCCATGGGCCAAGTATTCAATCGGTCCTATAAATAAAATCCTGTTTTTTTTAAGATTCAAATCAAAACAGGGTAGGATTACACAGCAAAGAATGACCTTCGAAAAAAGTTTTGGCAGTCAAAATCCAAAATTTGCCTCATCCCCAGCGGGTAGCAATATGATAAATCGGAACAACACTGAAGGAAAGTAAGGTTAATGGAAAAATTCATAAAAAACTTAGTCAAGGAGATACTGACCAGAACAACCTTGTGAGCCGGAACAGTCAGAGAGGGTAGATCAGAACTCTCATCGGAGGGAACCAAAATAACTTCAGTATCGGAGCGATTATGGTGATCAACAGGAGACAAGAGGCTAAGGAAGGCAACTTTGGCCTTCAAGTCGTCGATCTCATTCTTGAGCTCCTCCTCGGTCTCGTTGGCTTCTTCATAGCACTCCTTGCAGGTGCCGCCGTCACCTGGGACGTAATAATCCTGGCATGAAAGGCATCGCATTGAGTTTACGTCATCGGTTTCCTGCATTTCCTCAAAGTGGGACATTAGCCGTGCGCCGGTCTATATCCGAGACCGTTTTGACTCTGAGCATGGGCCTATGGTTTTGAAGGGAAAGGGGGTCCAAAATTATGTGAGTTGGTAAAAACAATCCAGGAAGATCCGAGTGATAAGCGGCTCAGTATCGCTTAAGGGAGGTCTCGAGTTCGAGTCTTGGCGTACGCAGAAAATTCCCGTTGGGAGACTCACCCACCATAGCCAGGTGCGCGACGCGGGTCGGATCCGGATGTAGTCGGGGCAAAGCTCCGGTGAATTGGGTGGGCAACTAAAAAAAAATCCAGGAAAAAAATATTGCATTCATTATAATGAATCCATTCTACTATTAACCAATTTAATACTAAAGTTGTAAAAATAAGAGCTTGAATACCGCTTGTAAATAATCCAATGAACATGACAGAACCACTAAATTCAATAAAGAAACAAGAACAACAACTATTAATTCATCACCTAATATATTTTTAAAAAGTCAAATTTTAAATGATAAAGGTTTTGCAAAATCTTTTAGGTTGTTAATTAGTAAAAAGAACCGAGTTTGTTGAATGTATTTACTAAAATAACTTAATCTTTTTTTTTTTAAACTCCACATAAAAACATGCTACCAACGTGAATAAAACTAATGTAGCAGTAATATTGATATTATTTGTGATCATGACTAACTCCCTATAATGTTACTATAAGATTTTCTAAAAGAGCCAGCGAGTTTCCATAAAAGAAACTCATAAACCGTATTCTTTTCCTATGAGTTTTTCTCACGTCCCAAATGAGTTAAGGAATTAAAATCTAAAAAAATCATATTTAAGATTTGTCAAGTTATTTCTCCCCCTCCAACTTTTCAAAATCGGAAGTTTTTAACCAATTTAAAACTATTGCAAAAAACTATATTGATCCTAGAATTATTAATAACGAGCTTTATATATTTTTGGCCAATTTCAGTAAATGAAAAGCTCTTGCAAAAGAGAAAAATTTAATTGAATGATGATAATCGAATGAACTTAATTAATTGAAATTTCTCTGTTTGATTGTCAAATGTAAATGAGAATTCATTTTAATTTAGTATATTCTGGATTATATTTTCATGGGTTATAATATATTTTTTAATTAATTATGTAATTTCATATTTTAATAATTATTTAATAATAAAGGTAAACTTTTACCATTGTTTACATCCCTACAAGGTTAGTCGAACTCACAAATAGGGGTGAGCAACGGGCGGATTAGGCTAGCTCGATGGTCAGCCCGTGTCCCGCCTGTTTATATTTTAATGGGCACGGGCTAGCTCATGCCCGTACCTCAACCCGTTTAAGCCCGTATTAAATGGGTTGGGCTAAATCCGTTTGGGCTGAAGGGGCATGGGCAGCCCGTTTAAAAAAAAATAAACTTATTTAAAATTCCAATAACAATTAATGCTCACAAATAATATAGTGTGATAATAAATAATAGTATACATATGATATAATTATTCATCCTAAAATCATAACCCTATAGAATATCCATTCAAATATTCTAAATTTAATATTATTATTTTTAAAACTTGACCAACCCAAAAAAAATTAACCCAACAAAACTCCGTTCTCTCTAAAAATAGTGGATAAATATTATAATATTTATAATTTAAAACTTCACACCTTCAACAAAAATAGTAAATATTATAATTTATTTAAAAAATTATTAAATAAATATTTAAATAAAAAATTATTAAAAAATATATATATACACACATAAACGGCGAGCACGGGCAGCCTGATGGTGTGCCTGTAATCCGCCCGTTTAAGCCCGCCCGTTACGAGCTTAATTTAGACGGACCTAAACCGGATAAATTTAAACTCGGTCTAGGTAGATACACCGAATAACGGACACTTTGCTCAACCCTACTCACAAGTTTATCTTAGTTACCGCCTTCATAAATTCTCCTTTATCTTGTGCAGCTCCTGATTGCTAAGCATAGCCCACGGTCGGCATCCACGCTCCTATCATTTATCAATCGCCGGACACTTTCTAATACTTGGAGTAGCAAATTTTGATTGGTGATCCGTCCTGAATTTTGTCTACTCCATACAGATCATATCCTATATGATAACTTATAATGCACTTTCACATCCTGATTACATTAACGTCTGCAACAGGATAGGTACCGTCATCCAGAAAACTGTTTCTTAATGATACGTGTGACCTAAATATCTACTCGCCAAGTAATTTATTATTAAACTGTTAAATACAGGGATAGTTTTTTGTTTTTTCATACAAATTTTAAAAAATGATTGGGTTCAGATCTAAGATACTCTGCTTGCTATATAGGATGTCCAAGAACCTTCCATCAGTCATCAGTGTTACATCAAACTTAACTTTAACTATTGACAAGTCCTGTCCATGCCAATGAACCCCGAAAACAGGGGGCACCCAGCTGCTGAGAACCCTGCTGAGATGATTTAGCGTATGTTTGGATAGGTTTTAAAAAAAAAATTATAGAAAAAAAAATAGTACATAACTTGAAAAAAAGACTTTTAAAAAAAAATTTATAAAAAAATAATTTTAAATAAATAAGTATTTAGATAGTTATTTTTAGAATGACTTTTTATATTGATAAATTACTAAAAAAAGTATGAGATAAAAAAATAAATTATATTTATTTAAGATTACTGCTCACTTCTTCCCCTACCCAGTGACAGCGACCCATTGATGACGCTACTGATGGATGGAGGGTGACGACGGATGGAGGTGACTGACAGAGATGAGGACAGACATGCTACCCACAGCTTGCAACGACCCACGGCGAGAAACGATGGCAAGCGGCGACATAGAGGAGAGTAACACAGTGACACCAACAGAAGAGAGAAGAAGAGAAAGAGGAGAGAGAGAAAAAAATAGAGATAAAATAGTAAATGGATAGTTCATACACTATTTTACTATTCTAAAAATTAGTCTTAACAGCCTATCTAAAACTATAGTTTTATTCAGAAGTTCTTTTAAATAAATATGACTATTTATTTTTAAAAAAATTAAATTAAAATTTTACATAAAAATACTTTTAAAATTATGGTTTGCATGATTTCCAAACAGGCCTCAAGTCTTCTCCTCCAGTCCCTTTCATCTTTATCCCCTACCGCATAACGACTTTCAGTATTACTCAAGACTGCTGAGTGGAGTTGTTTTCTCTTCTTTACAAGACGTAATGCAGTTTTTCTGTCTTCTTGAGCATCCGCGCAATCAGGCTGCACATTCGTGAGATATCAAAGTGAAAACAGATTCAAAGATGCACTAGTAATATTATTCAAGCATCTGAAGGGATACATTCACCTCGGATAGGAGCCAAAAAAAAAAAAACAGAGGACTTCTATTTAAAATGAAAGTTACATTGGGAATCCACCATGAGTCAATCTGTTTAAATTCTATCTTTCATATCACGCGATTCGCCAGCATGATAAGATTTGAGCAACATCAAAACCAAAATCCAAGATTATATTCTTAGAGATTCACCTTGATAGATAGGGCTCTGTCAAAGCTCTCAATAGCACAATCAGGCTCCCCAAAATTTAGCTGTGCCCTGCCAACTGTGACCCGTGCCTGAAGAGATCGAGTTATATATGAACAAGAGTTAAAACCTAGAAGAAGACTAACATCGACAGAGCGGCTATACGTAATCCATGATCAACCAATAACATATAATCTTAGCCCATGATGCAACATTTTACAAGATTCACAATATTCACTACTAATATAAATACAAACTATTAACACAGTACCTCAGCCCACGATGGCTGCAATTCCGTAGCTCGTGCCATATAGAAGCATTGAATGAGCATATTGAGCACCATGTCAATAATGCTTTGAGTAAATATATGCCAAAACATGTAGTCTCCAAACTCCGAAACATAATTAGAATTACAGATGGAAAAGCTTGTAGTCTTGGTCCAAAAGAGCTTGTCAACAAGTTTATAGTACTTAGAACACACCAAAAAAGATTAATGGTAGCAGATACTGTTCATTTATTTTATTGAATCCTCGAATTCAAGATATAATTACGTACAGCTAAAATACACAAGATTAAGAATAAAGATCAGGGACACACGCATTGCAGCCTTCAAAGCATTCCAAGCAACACCAATTTCCAGTAGAACTTGGGCCTTTTGTTCATGTAAAACCGCAACTTCAGGTGTCAATGACAGAGCAGACTCCCATTTACCTAATGCTTCCCCGTACTTCCCATCCTGCTTGGAAGGGTATGGTATAAATAAAAAGGACATAATTTTCACTCCAGGTAACAATTGCTTGCCCCCGCTAAAGTCATTAAAATGATATCTCAGACCTGAACAGAAAAGTTACAGAAACTGACAGGAAAAATTGCAGAAAAATAGGTAGTAAAATATAGGAGAATTGACAAGAAGAAGAAGCCGCCTCTAGAAAATCACAGAACATTCCAACAGCAGCAGCAAGAAATGAGCACTTTACCTCAAAATATTGTTCATGTAAATGAAGTATTTAATATTTTACACGACAAAAAGGTTTGATTGTAACGCAAAGGGATTTGTAATAGTAGTCACAACTTGGAATCAGTAAACAACTACCTAATTAAACGCTACCCTGTGGCATACCGTAGAGAACTATCAAGGCTTCTAAAACAATTCTATCCCTCGCCCTCCAAAAAGAAAATGAACGGAGAGATGTGGACGATGGTTGTAGTACCTCGGCGAGCTGGTCTCCCTGAGCTTGAAATTCCTTGGCCAGACGTCTTGCTTCCGATAAGTCGGAGTGATGGGGACTATGTTGGACTTTGGATTGGTCGGAGTGCAACGATCTCGGCTTTTTTATTGCCCTGGAAACGCGCAGGGTCTTGATGAGGAATCATCTCCTCCTCTTGATGCTCAAAAGGGAGGTTACTGAAGCTGGACACCGCCGGCGAAGAGCGTTTCTTGCTGTTCTTCCACGTCACTTTCATTTCCCTCTCCTTTTTTTTTTGTTACAAACTTTTAGAAAGGAACAGACTATCTTATAATATAAGAGCAGCATAAAATTTCTATTTCTTTTAAATAATATTTTTTTTATTATCCACTTAGTTTATCAAAATTTTACCCTGACTATATTTAGATCCGACCCGGATCGCACACAAATATGATAGGTGAGTCTTCTAACCAAAATTTTCTACATACGCTAAGGCTCGAACTCGAGACTTCGCTTAAGTGATACCGAGTCGCTGACCACTCGAACCAACCTCCGTTAGTTCTCTTAAACGATATTAATATCAAACAAACGAGTTATTTATTATCTTTAAGTATAAATTTAAACATTTAACAGTTAAAATATTTTTTTAAATATCATAATTAGAATTATAATAAAATAATATTTCTTAAAAATCAAATTCCGCCAAGTTGATCCATGGTTTTTCATTTCATTTCCCTCGCCTGATTCTTCTCGTCTTCGTCCTAACTCGTACCCTCCCCTCGCTCTCCAATGCATCACGTAATCTGGAGTCTTGCTAAAAGCTTGCTGGGCCTATTCTGGTTTTAGTAACCCAGACCGACATTCTGGTTACATTCCTCTTTAGGTCTGAACTCTCAAGAAATATACCCAAGTAGGTATTTGGGCTTTACTTTTATCTTTTTAGCAGACCCAACTATAAAATTTAAAAAATATTTAGGCATTTCAACTTACATATACTTTTTTGTATCAAAAAAAAAAAACTTACATATACTTTTTACCAAAAAAAAAACTTATATATACTTATCTAACAGAGGTTAATCCGAGTAATAAATAACTCAGTATCATTTAAATAAAATTTTGACTTTGAGCTTTGGCGTACGTAAAAAATCTCCGTTGGGAGACTCACTCACCAAAACCAAGTGCACAATGCGAGTCATATCCGAATGTAGTAGAGCCAAAATTCGAATGAATCGGGTATGCAACTAAAAAAACTTATATATACTTAACAAAAAATGGTTTCAATTAAATCAAAATAGTTGGGTAAAAAATAAAAATAATTAGATTTTTTTATATTAAATTTATTCCGTGTTGTTGAATTCAACTTCTACAAGAGTATAGAATTATAAATGTAGCCGTTAAATTTTAGAAAAGAAAAAAATAAATTCATCTATAATTATAAATTTCAAATATTACGGCAATTTACGTAAAAGTTGTTAAGAATTTTTGTAAATGCTTACCTAAATAATAAAATTAAAAATAATTCAAAATGTTTAATATTAAGTATAATTAAATAATCTTTCCCTTGAAGTTTAATTTAAATTTAGAGTATATCATACCAAGACTTTTGACACTATTTGATTTAAAGACAAAATATATAAAAAATTTTAAATTTTAAATTAATTATACATAATCTCTCTAAGTTATAAAATTTTAAATTAAGAATCACAATATTTCATATTTGATTATCAAGACACGTTGTTAAAATTTATAATTTTTATCATGTCATAATTTTTATATTTTTTATTATATATTATTTATTTAAAAAAATAATATTTAACACTTGACATATAATTTAAAAAATTTTTAAATATTAAAAAGTATAAAATATATAAAAAATATTTAAAATATTTATTTGAATATATTTAAATAAAAAATATAAATTAATTAAAATTATATATAAATTAGTAAGTATTATTTTTAAATGATATGATATATAATAAAAAATATAAAAATTATAATATGATAAAAATTGTTAACTTTAAATATAATTTTAATAGCAAAGGTTTACTAATTAAAATATAAAATATTAAGATATTTAATTTAAATTTTTAAAAATTAAAGAGATATAATATAAAATTTAATTTTTTTTATTTAAATAATTGTGACGTGAAGTGAGTTTAGTAACTGCCGTCTGGGGAGTGGGCACGGGATGTCTCCACTTTGCCTCGACTTAAGCAAAACGACCTCGTTTTGTTTATAAAACAATCTGAGGCGGTCTCAACTCTCACGGTCCATGAGAGCGGGAAATTAACTATGAAATTTACCCTTTTTGACTTCAAAAAACTGGGCCGCTAGTGCGTGGGAAGAAATCGACCAAGAACAAGATTTTCCCTGGTTCTCGTTATGATGTGTTTGGTAGAGTAGAAGTGGGGTGGGAAGCAAAAGTAGAGGTAAAAGTGATTTTTTTTATTCTTTTATTTGATACGTCATTTTTATTTTTACTTCTAATATTTTAGATAATTTTAATTTTATTAAAAAAATTAAAAATTGAGATGATAGAATTAGAATTGAATTTTTTTAGATAATTTTAACCTTCTTAAATTATAAAAAAATATTTTAAAATATTTTTTTAAAATTATAAAAAAAATATAGATTAATTTTATATTTTTTTTCTATCCTATCAAACAAATTTTTAAAATTTATTTATAATATAATTTCACTTCTATTTCTATTTGTACTTTTATTTTTATTTTTATAAAAAAAAACTCATCTATCCTATCTATTTATATATAAAAAAAAATCATCTATCCTACCTATTCGTAACTTAGCGTTTTTGTATGCAGTATGCATATGAAAAAGTAAAGAAATAGTTTGACTGATTTGGAAGGGTGGAAAGTGAAAACATGTTGCCAGACGCCTGATCCTGATTAGTCTTTTGACCATCTTCAAATTTATTCTCACTCAATATGATCTTTAAATGACGCAATAACTCTCCATGTTTGTGGTTTTCATTTATCTTCAACGTAAGAGAGCTCCCAAACATGAAAATCTTTTTGACTTTTGAACTCATCCCGCCCATTACCTTTTAACCCTTTCCTGGATTTTCTTCCATTAAGTCACTGCATTAATCTATTTTACAATTTTATCTCATACCGACGTCTAACTTTACCCAGAGGAAATATGCCACAAATTGTTAATGACAGCACTTTGAAGTCGCTCCTGGATTCAACCTCGAGCATCCCTCAAATCCTAGGTGAAAGAGATCTTTAAAAAGTAAGCAGATCCAAATTTCAAGCATTTTAGTAGCCAAAACGGGATCTATAATTATACTTTAAAAGGAAAAAAGAATCACATCGTAACCACCTCTATATCTAGTTTATCTAGTTAGCCCTACCTCGGCAATGGGATGGATAGGCAAGACTATAGTTCAACCTTAATTAGCAAAAAAAGAAAAAGGGACCTAAAATCAATTTGTATGGAATCCAAAAGTAAAGCGGATCTTTGCTCGAAAGAGATGGCAGAAAACTTCCAGCTTCTAGTCCGTGTTCACACATCAAATCATGTTTAATGCCTCGATCTTCTTGGGGGCCAGCACAGGATGTGGAACATATAGTTCTAATACTTCGTCTCTTCTTGAATTTCATTACGGGATTTTATGCAGTTATGTGTGGGTATGGTTGTGTTTATAGCTGTTCTAAGATCACGTCTTTTCAAGTTAAATATCTATCTCAATTAAACCTCTGCAATAATAATATTGAAGACTGAAAAGGAATTGAGAATATAGGCAGAGAATCACATGCAGATGAATTATAATAGCAGGGAAGAAATGAAATGCTTTGGTATTATGGGTCAGCGAATAAAAATCCAGCCGCCAATATTGACGAACGAAAAGGAGCTACGTTGGGGACCACTCCAACTTTTTCAAATCTGGTAAACTATCTGAAGGAATCGAATCAGGTGTTCCATATTAAGACTCCTTTTCATCTCCCTCGCTATATTGATTATTTAATTTATATTAGTGAATTATTATTATTACTTCAGTTGGTCACTTGCCGAAGCAATGCACATATCTCTGCATAATTCAAGTCTGCCGTATGTACTACGTGCTAACCTGAGCTCAGCATATAGTTCCTACATGATACTCACCCTTTGGTGGGTTTGGAAAATACCTAAACCGCGATTTTAAAAGGATTTTTGATCCAAACCCCAGTTTAGGAAAATTTCAAAACAAACAGGCTTATTTATCCATAAGTGCTTTTGGACAAAACCATGGTTTAAAATCATGGTTTTGAATAAGCTATTTAAAATAGCTTTTTCAACAGTAAAAGCACTTATGGACTATCCAATTACTATTTTACCCCTACTTTTTTTTACACCCTCTCTCCTCTCTCCTACTTTTTCTTACACCCTCTCTCCTCTCTCTTACTTTTTCTTACACTCTCTCTCCTTTCTCCTCTCTTCCTTCTCTCCTCTCCCTTCTCTTTTCTCTAACTCTCTCCTCTCTCTTACTTTAAATCAAATCATACCCTTTTTGGTAATTTACCACCATAAAAGTCATTCTAAAAATAACTATCCAAACACCTATTTATTCAAAACCACTTTTTTCCATAAACTCTTCTCTAAAAGTCCTTTTTCATAAGTTATCCATAAACCCTTTTTTTTCATAAGCCTTTTTTTAAAATTCTATCCAAACAGGCCCAAAGACTGCTTCGTCCGTTCAATTTTGGGTGCTTGATTATTTTAATTTAAGAAACAGCATCTCCACACTAACCAAGAAGGGATAGTATAATATGTAGCATATATGTTTCATTTGAATCAGAGATATGACACTAAATCCGCAGAGAAAGAACATGACATCATTCAAAGGAGGGCACACGCGTCAAATTTGGCACGGGGACTAGCTAGCCAGGATATTTGATTGCTTCTTGTTATTATGGTTCAGGAAGGAGCACACATTAAAGAGAGCCATCCCGGTCGAGCCACACTTAAACCGCAATAAACTGGGAACTTGTTCCATACATACGATAAATTATTAAGAAATATAGATAGATTCGCATATATCATTCGCCCACCACCCTCCACCCTCCACCTGCCTTCCTCTACGGCATAGTGGGCCCATGTATGGCAAAGACATCTAAAGTCACTTTGGTTACGTAACATTGAGGATTTAGAGCTAATACAAGAACAGATAATAGATTAAATTATACTGTTTAATATGTAGCGTTGGAAAAATTTTAAGATTGGGTAATACCATCCCTTTAATATTGTATATTTAATTATGAGATTGAAAATTTTTAAGATAAAAATAATATTCTCTCTCATCTATCAAAGCTCTGGCACTCGGGAACCAATGTCCTCTTTCATCCATGAAGCTCCACCACAATACCCACCACCTCTTCCACCATTGTTCGCCCTTCTGCCCTCCTCCTCCACCTTCCCTTTCGACAAGCACATGGTCCAAGTCATGGCCGAAGCAAATGCAAAAGAAGTCGAGAAAGCCAACACTATAGCTATCATAAATATGAAAGTCAAAAATAATGAATCACCTCAAAACACTAGGGACAACAGCGGCTCTAAACGTAGTGGCACTGAACCGGTGACGATTCGCGAGTCTAATATGAAGCGGGATCGGGAAGAGCATGAGTCTAAAGAAGATGAGGATCGGAAGTGTATAAATCATATACTTCCGTTGCCCAAAGAGATGCAACTGAACTCTCATGTGAACAAGATGTTAGGAGGAGAAAAGGGGCGTGGAAGAAGGGGTGGCGACCGTGAAATTTTAAAGAGGGTACTATAATTTTTTATAATTTATAATTGATTATAAAATAAAATTAATAAAATCATTTTTTTAAGTACTATTTTATATCAAACATAATTTTAAAGATTTATTCTCACTTCTACTCTCAATTTTAATTCTATTCTTAATCCCAATCCATCAAAATATAATACTGTGTAGCCGGCCGTCATTCTTCATCTCGAGCACGTACGCCTCCAAAGCTGGTTCATTCTATATATATATGGAATTTTCTCTTTTCATGCCCATATTTACCACATATGTCCACGACGTCTCACTTCCTAATTTTTAATGCGTCACCAGAACTTTTCTCTTTTGATGATCAGTAAGAAAACAAAAGGCGTGGGCAGTATGAACAGGAAGATGAATACGACGGGACAATGCGATGCCCAGAAATATCGCGGATTGATGTCCCTATAAGGTGGGGTCCACATAACTGGTGCCTTTCTTTCGAGGATTTTACATCCAAAAGTGTAGGTCCATGGCCCTCCCTCATTCTTTCGCATATAAATTTCATAGGAAGGAAGGCCAGGACCATCACAGACAGGCGAAGAGAAGGGGACGAAGCTCAAAGCCGATCGATCATGGACAAAACAGCCGAATTCAAGACCAAGGCATCGGTGATTCCTGCTCCCAGGAAATCAGTGAAGAGAATGATGTACGAGACCGTGGTCGATGTTTTTGTTCGCTCCTTTTCCTCTGGAGGAAACTCCTCCGACGGGTTCCACGGCGGTTCCGACGCCACTACTCCCGTGCTGGCAGCATCGAAGGCCAGAAACATCAAGCTCATATATCCTACTACGCACCTTGATTGAATAGCGAGAGGTCCACTGTCTTTCTCGCCGACCGACAAAGTTTTATAACTGCGATTTCATTTTCCTCGTAACCTCTGTTTCTGATAGTCGTAATTTAATTCCACGTTTGATATTATATCATTCACGCCTCAATCTTCGGGTTTCCGTATACATCATCCTGGGCTTTATATGTTTCAGTTTGAATCGAGAGAGGCAATACTATTTTACACTTGCTCTGACTGCGAAACTTGAGTCTACACTGACGAAATGAAAGGAAATCCCATTAAATTTGGGGATCCAATATAGAATGTTTACCAGAAAGTCACTGTCTATGGGAATAACGGAGAATATTCATGACGTCAAATTGATCAAACCAAGTGCTCCGCATGGTAGAGTAGAAAAACAGAGCATACGAGGATCATGTTGGTCGGAAATTTCCAATCACGGGTTAATGTCTTAAAATTATGAGTCGGGCATTAGCTAGAACTTGAATAACCAAACGTTTATTTGTAAAGTGCATGAATTTTACTTTCAGAAGTGCCAAGCCTTTGGCCTGCTCAGTGCTGGATCTTTCAAACCGGAAAGTCCTGGTTAGAAACGATAGAAGAAGACGACGATGATTCTATTTCGGGGGTCGCTGAAAGGCGGGAAAGTGACTGAAATGACCCCATTTGTTTCCTAGTAATCACCTTACCTACTTTGTTTTATAGACACGCCATCGTATCTAAAGCTCCGTCTTTCTTTTTCTGTAAAATTTTTTCGAACTAATATGAATATGGATTCACGGAACACATGAAAGGGTCCACCAAATTATTACAAGTTGTGTATATATAAAAAGAGTTTAATCTCATTCATATTTTTATTTTTTTGATGGAAAAGCGGAGCAGAAATTAACTTGGGAATTTTTGATTGACCTAAACAATAAGAAATGGGAAGTAAAAGAATATTTAATTGAAAGAATTCATCCAAAAAAGATTTAAAAGAGGGTTGGAAAGGAGAATAGGGGATGGATGGGGTCCAACGTTTGAGGTGAGATTGAATAGCAGAATTATTTTTGAGAGAGAAACCTCTCTTTTTCTAGTTATTTTAGCGTCAGAAAAAAAGGATAGAAGGAGAGGAGAGAAGAGATTTTTCTCCCAAATCTCCGTTTCTCCATCTAATAGGAGGTTGAATGTAATGAGATTCAGCTGTTTATGCATATATATTTTTTGGCCGAAAATGAATTGAATGGCTCCAGGACAGGTGTCGTTCACCTGAGTGGTGGGTTTCGCATGAAAAAATGAACCAATGCCGCTTCGCCACCTAATACGCCAAATACAATTTTAAAAAAGATAACGAATATTAGCGGAAAAATACAAAACAATCATTACCAATATGGATCCACTCTAACTGTTAGACCGTGGTTTGGACCCGAACCAAGCTGACTGCGTTGAGAGTATGTCCAGACAAAGTTATTTTTTATTTTATTTTATAGTTCAGATAAAACATAAATGTATTTATCAAAAAATTTTAACACAGCAGCTAGTAGATAGCTAGATATATTAAATAAGATATTACCAACGGGGGTTAGTCCGAGTGGTAAGCGGCTCGGTATCGCTTAAGCGATGTCTCGAGTTCGAGCCTTGGCGTACGCAAAAAATCCCCGTTGGGAGACTCACCCACCATAGCCAGGTACGCGACGCGGGTCGGATCCGGATGTAGTCGGGGCAAAGCTCCGGTGAACCGGGTGGGCAACAAAAAAAAATGATATTCTATATTTAAATATAACATGAGAAAAAAATTTATTAAGAAAGATAAAATTTATTTTAATAATATTTATATCTTAAAAAAATTAGTCTTTACGCTATTTGTTACGAGATATTATCTCGTTTATACTAAAAAGAATAAATATTTTTTTTTTAGACAAAGAGAATAAGTCAAATTTCTCTTAATATCCTTTTGAGCTAAGTGGAGTGATTGGTGTATTGATTTTTTTTGAAAAGGGAGTCGCATATATATTTCACATAAACTTAAAATCAAAGTAGGCTATAAAGTTGCTGGAAGACATGGATCGTTACCCAATCGATTAGTCATGAAATACTATTAACCCTATGTGTGTTAACAATATCTCTATTTTAAAAAAAATACACTGTCTGGACACATAAGAGAAAAATGTATATATAATTTATTATTTTATTATTAGTTTCCATTATCAAAAGAAGATCAATGTACAATCTTTAGTCATTAGTTGTATAGGTAATCTTACAAATCATATAATTTTGTTCTTAAATTATCGAATATCGTGGAAAAATACGTTATAATGAACTATACGCAAGTAGTATTATTATTGGATAAACTTAAGTTTCCAATCTTATCTTTTTTATATGTTACGTTGCCCCTGTTAGCATGTGTGTTACACAAATGCATACTCATATACACGCATGCTTGCCTCTTACTCTTCTTTGTATTTTTTTTTTAGTTTTTCTTCTTCCATATTCTTTACGCAATTAGAAGGATTTAGAAGTTAAAGAAAAATATAGATATAATCTTCTAAATTGAAGAGAGGGGAATCTTTTTATATCCTCGTACATAGGAGTATTTTATACTCTGTTCATTCAACATTATAGTGTTGATTCGTGATTTTTTTTTATAGGATAGGCTGCTCAATGGATGCATTAATTGGTGAATGCGCATCATATTAGTTTTGTTATTACTGCACGTACATGGAATTAAAGTTTAATACAATGATGAACCGTGGGCTAAACATTGTAATATCAGCACATTTGC
The DNA here is from genome assembly GCA_037074615.1 of Leucaena leucocephala. Lineage (NCBI taxonomy): Eukaryota > Viridiplantae > Streptophyta > Magnoliopsida > Fabales > Fabaceae > Leucaena > Leucaena leucocephala. The sequence goes on along the minus strand of CM073540.1, from coordinate 1,390,204 downwards.
ATGAAATTGATCATCGCAAATATGATGTAAATTATCCGACATGCAGTACTTGAACCTAACTAGCTATACATACATACACACACACACACACACACACACACATGCATGCATACATAAGAAGAAGCTCACTGCTAGTCTCATTTGGTGTTTTATTGTATAGGTCGTCGAGCCCCTTTCAACATGACCCTTTCAATATTGTAAACGATAATAAGAATCACAACATACCCCTTTAAATTGCATACATAAAGGCCCGTGATTTATTTGGGGTTTATATAGTTATTATGCATATGCAAAGATGTTTAATTCGTATACAAATTCTATGAATGCCGAATTTTGAGCTCAGGTTGATATATATAATCAAACAAGTCGATTTGGTCTATAAACAAGTCGATCTGCGAGGTAAAAGAGATTTTCCTATGATCATCGGTTGGGCTATTTGGGATGACAATTGCTCCGAAGCAATCAAGAACAGAAGCAGCTATGCTTGCATGGATAATAGCTTCTGCGTGGATGCAATGAAGGGTTTCGAGGGAATCCTTACCTGTCTGGTTCTGATGGTTGCCGAGGTTGATTTTTCCTCCATGTTATCAGAGACTAGAGTTTGGATGTTCCTAGTTCATTTCCTTAATCCCCAGTGTGTTACGCCTACAAACTTGCCGACATCGATGAGTGCGGCAACAGCACATCAAATCCCTTCAGTCAAACGTGCCACAATTTGTACCGCACCTACAATTGTTCTTGCCTACCGGGATACGAAGGCAACGGTTTCAAGATTGCGATATTTAAAATCTATAGGCAATCAGTCAATAGGTCCTATCAACGTCAAATTAAAAACATTCTACATTCTTTCCAAAAAAGCTTTCATTTTCTCTCTTGCATGTCTATCCGCTACTACAGCATCTATTTAACAAGTTCCGCTGCTATTTTGTGATTAAAACTGCAGTTATTCAGTTTCACTTATCTTTCTGTAACCATAAATTTCTCTATCCACTGGTATTGTGCTCCTTGGAATGACATGCTCATGGTGATTAACTGGTAGGCATCACTCATCAGCGTGTCCCTCTTGGTTCTTGGAATTGTCATATCCTCCTTATGTTGGGTGGGAAAGAAAAGAAAGCTCGTAAACATCAGAAATAAGTTCTTCGAGAAAAACGAGGGTCTCATGCTTCAGGAACAACTTTCCGAGCGACATGGTTACAATGAAATGGCAAAGCTATTTACTGAAGATGGGCACAAGGAAGCCACAGATAACTTCCATGAAAGAAAAATTCTTGAGCGTGGAGGCCAAGGAACAGTTTACAAAGGAATATTACCAGATAACAGAGTGGTTGCCATTAAGAAGTCCAGAATATCAGAGCAAAGCCAAGTCAAAGATTTCATCAACGAAGTGCTTGTACTCTCACAAATTAACCACAGGAATGTGGTCAAACTTCTGGGTTGCTGTTTGGAAACTGAAGTTCCTCTGCTACTTTATGAGTATGTCCTTAATAATACTCTGCTCCTCCTTATAGACCCATCAATGAAAACATCATGTCTTCCATGGGAAACTTGGTTAAGTATAGCTGCTGAAACTGCTGGAGCCATATCGTACCTTCATTCTGCGGCTTCCATTCCAATCATTCACAGGGATATAAAGTCTACCAACATACTCTTGGATCACAATTGCACATCAAAGGTATCTGATTTTGGAGCCTCTAGGTTGGTTCCTCTAGACCAGAATGAAATCGATACACTTGTGCAAGGGACATTGGGATACTTGGACCCTGAGTACCTTCAAACCAGCCAATTAACTGAGAAAAGCGATTTTTATAGCTTTGGGGTGGTGCTTATGGAGTTGTTGACAGGAAAGAAGGTGGTTGCAGTGAACAGACCAGAAGAAGACAGAAATTTAGCTATATACTTTGTTTCTTCAATGAAGAAAGATCGTTTGCTTGAGATTCTAGATAGTAGAGTGTTGGACCCAAAAAATGTAGGGCAACTTGCTGTATTGGCGAGTGGATCTATAAGTGTAAAGGGGGAAGACAGTCCAACCATGAAGGAAGTATCAATTGAGCTAGAAGATCTGATACATCCGTGGAATGGAAAATATTTAAATTCCGAGGGAACTGAATACTTGCTTGCTCCAATATATGGAACTGAAAGTAGTATTAGCAACTCCGTGGGGTTTGAAAGCATAGGGAACCAACTTGCACTTGAGATGAGAAGTGGATGCTGATTTTTCTGCTTGTTGAAGGCATATCAGCGTTTTGAAACCTGCATCACTGTAAACTGTTCAGAGCCATGCTTTCTTATCAGCTCAGGCTACACGTCGAGATACATAGGCTTCGATTATTCTGCCTAATGGATTTTAGGCACATAAAATGTCTTCAAGTTACTGAATTACACATGAAACGTTGAATGGGTTGGAATAGTCTGTTCAATTTTTAGAGTTGACATAAACAAAAGCAAGCCGAAGATTAACTGAAAATTACATAAATAAAGCAATTTTAATCTTGAAATTTACGTAGCAAGAGGTATCGTGTTGTACAGAACTGGGAGCTTGGAGTCTTACTCCTGTACAACCATTCATAATTTTGGTCTTCGGTGCATAGAAATAAGGTTTACTGTATGTTTCTTTAAACATGCACCGGATTGGAGATTTTGTTCTTTCCAAGATTTAGGAAGTCTTTTTTTTGGTTCCAAAGTTTTAAGAAGTATACGAGATCAGACTTCAGGGATTCAGTACTCATAGCAGAAGTCAGAGCAAGAATGACGAAAGTGTAACATCGCTCGCAACCGATATCATAGGAACAAACAAGATGCTGTTTGAGGTTTTCAGGGCAAACATCAGAATTGTACAATATGAAATTAAAAGATGTTTCAAAAGTTTTTATGCAAAGCCATTTGGCAGTACATGAACACTGACCCCGAAAATTGAGAAGTCATGAGCTTTATATAAGATATTAAAGAGGAAAAGATATGACTTGAATGTTACACTGAAGTTGAAATTTCTCAGGAATTATAATATGTTACTTCTCCTGCCACCATATCTATTCAATTAAAATTGTTCTGATTGATATATTTTTGCTGTCCAATGATAAGTAGATACTCAATTATCTTTACAAGAATAAACTCTAAAAAATATCGTCAGACCAAGATGAATCAATCTTCAAGATTTGATTCCGTGACTATGAGCAGCTTGTCAGACGAATCTTAGGGACAGATTGAAAAAAACTTGAGCTCTGAGTTGAGACTGCAATTTGTACAGTTAGAGAGGGCTGTATATAACACTAGAATCGGAATCGCAATACTAGACCTTCCCATCTGACGAAGTAAGAGTATCATCAGTTTTGAAGGCCGTGGAAGACGACGAGGTTGAGACAGAATTGGTGCCTTTGGACGGTGAAGAGGAAGGAGCAGGTAGCTTCTTGGGCAGCATCTGTTCCCAGAATTCCTTGGGCAATCTCGATCCTTCTGATAGAGCCACAAACACAAGCAGAGTGAAGAGCAAGCACTGATTCCTCCAAGAACCTAACATGGTGGTGATGAAGATGACGACTGAGGAACGCTACTTCTGATTCTGATACTGAACCAGGAAGTTGTGCAGAGAGTGACCTCCTCCCTTAAGCTTTGAGAAAGAGGAACTTTATTAGAGTCTGTGGCAGGAAACAGGTTCAGTAATATAAGGAGGTTGACAACTTTGTTTGTTTGGGGAAGGATGAGTGAATGGCAGACAATGAGGTATTTGATAATGTTAAACCGTTAAGCAATCCACGTTGTTGCTCTCATTGTCTAATGCCTTTCTAGATTCTGAGTGTGCATGTGTGAGGAATTACAGCAATATTTTTTGAACTCTCACCCAGGACCATTAGTTGGATACTATTATTTAATTCACCATGTGTCGGAAACGATATCTTGGTCTTCAGACTTGTTTCTAAGTGTATCAAATCAGTACTGACATTGTGTTCTCTTGAAGAATCGGTAACATTTGTTAGCTTGGTAAGCCAAATATACATATTGATTGTTTTAGGCATAGCATTAGAACTCAAATGAAGCATTGATACAAGCCATCCTGTCCCTAGTATTTTTTGTATATTATTAATGTTGGTCTTGAATTCCAATCATGCAAACACGAGGAAAGTGCTCTTTTTCAATTAGTTTCATAAGGTTCAAAAGCTAAACGGGGAAAAAGCATATTGATACTCTTGTATGCTGCTTTCCGAACAGGGGAATGTATTAAGTAGAGAAAGATAATGGCTTCCATGGTGGCAGTGGAATGTAGATATGATCTTTTTTTATATATAAAAAAGAAAGAATGAAAAGGACATTGTTTGTAGCCATCCTTCTCTTTTTTATTCAGAAAATGTGGATGAAAAGTCTTCAACAAACACACTGCTAATATAGGTATTGCATTAGGGTGGTTCAAGAACTCTATATTTGAGTTAGTGGCTAATCTACTCTATAGCAGTAGCAGATCGGTCCTGTCCCATTAAACTTCATATGTTCCACTTTTTCTGTCCTATTGAATTATGGTTCCACATAAACTTATTTTGATACGAATGAACATAAAGAAGGTTGAATGACATTAAGCAGAAAGAGTGAAGAATTGTTGCCTTTGATAAAAAAATAAAATATAAAAAGGGGTTGGGGCCATGCATGGCCATGAGTGTGTAGCTAAATTGGAAGGCAATGAATTAAGAAAACGCAAAGAGGGAGGGATCGGGTTAAAGGTATTAAGGTAATATGATTAGTGGCGCAGTTGGAAGGGGTAAATGGTAGGGTCTCCCTGCTGGCATGTCATATCCCCACCACCAGCCCACATTACTTCTCTTTTCTCAATGCATTTTCCTTTCCCTTCATTTTATGTATTCTTGTTGCCGTTCAACACCGAAAGCGCTTCATAATAAATATGGTCAAACGAACTAAAATCTCTAGTCTAATCCTTATAAAAGAATACTATGTTACAACTATTTTTTTTTTTTTTTCGTGTGGTTTTATTCAACAAAACGAACGCGACATTAAGAAGGCGAGAAATATTAGGTAGTTTTGTTCTCTCAAACATGTGCCGTTAAGTCAGCCTAGAGAACTACAACTTGTTAGCTCGATTCTAGTCCTGAAGAACAGAATTTTCTTGCTCACTCGATAACTTAGATTTTGGGAAGGTATCGGTGAACTTTCTAGTTGCTATTTAACATTAGCATTACCAGAACATAAGAGAACTCCACTAACATTAAGAGACCATTGATAAAAAATAATAATAATCCAATATTATTATTGACAGTGAGCCACCAAATTCAATACAAGCAATAGACATGAATCTATGAATTTGAATGGGTAGACTAGGTACACAACGGACGAGTCCTATAACAACCATAAAATGGTCAGCTTGGTAATCTGAAGCAAAACTTGAAGAACAGCACTCAAAATTGCCAATTAGATCTTTGAAACTGGCATCTTATGGCTTATATTTATTGGTTGGGGCAGATTCATTCAGAGACAGATTCTGTGTTTGTCCAACCAAACCGTCTTAGGAGGAACTGGATCCATTAATCAAACGAGGCGAACCTTGATGATTATAAATCGGTGGTGGTGGAAGGATTCAAGGAATCTGTTTATCCCGGGGAGCTGGAGCAAGGCTTTCTGAAGATTTGCTTACAGCAGACGGTTCTTCATCATACACAGGCTCTCCGTCAAAATCAGGCCATGAAGTACTCGTTGATGAGATGGGATTAGGGCTAGAATTATGTGGAACTGAAAATGTGGGGTCCTTGAACACGGATGAATCATATGTTCTGTATGCATCACCACTTAGATAGTCAATCATCCCAGAGCCATGGAAGACCGGCTTCCCAGGTGCTGGTGGAGGGGGAAGAAGTGGACTTACTGGCTTCTGACTCTGTGCATGGCTATGTCTTGATGACCTGGAATCATGGTTATACACAGCATTACTTAAAATGATGAAATGGTAAGAGAAATTTCTGGTCACAGAAATTGCCGGCAAGATTTAGCATATAATGCAGAAATTTGTGGTCACCGGCGGGCTAGTTGACCAAAATTATCTTCTGATTCATCATCCTCATGGTTTACGTTCTCATGTGGCAAAGCTGGAAGAACTGAAGTTGCTTCTCCTCTTGCAGCCGCATTAGGGGTTCCTTTTGCAATATCATCATGTCGACGAAGAACTCGCTGCAGGCTGTCATTCAATCCCAACCCTAGACCTAAAAGCTTCTCATCCCTGAAAGTGAAACAAAAGGAACTGCCATTCTTCTTAATTTCACATTGGAAAGTGGAATCTTCCAATCTTGTTAAAATATATCTTACGATGCATTGTTCACAAGAGCCATGACACGTTTTTGATAAGCAAGGCATTGATCAACAAGATCAACAATCACTTCTTGCTTTACACCCTGCCATATGTCATCAAAACTGTTACGAATAAGATTATTGATCGACATATTCCCATGAAGATAGCTGAAAAGAAACAGAACAGGATATATTATTTTCACCTCAGGATTATTAGGACCCAAGGCATTGAGCATTTCTGTCAATACATCCACTAGTCCTCGAGCATTTTGAATGTCTGGCCAACTGATTATTAACAAATTTAGCCACAAACAGCAAACAAGAAATTAGAGCTTTAAGAATGTCATGCTATTCATTCAAAGACTACCTAAGGCCAGAAGCATCTGACTGAAGAGAAGCTTGGAGGGCAGCTTCATCATATAGAGCAACAGAGTCAACAGTTCGCTGGGTAGGAGGAGGAGTGAAAAACGGTACACTATTCTCTTCTTGAGGTGGAAATTCAACTCCAGCAGACTGTAAATCATTAAAATAACACATGCACAAACAAAAATATTGACCTGTTGGTACCAAACAGCAGCAACTTAATGCTAGATAGTTTTGACTGGAGGTTTTGATTTATACGCTCTGAGAAAAGCTAAAGCATAAAAGCCTTTAACAAACATGTCATAGAACTAATATACATTCATAAAATTGCTGACTCAATCCATACCCATAGTCAGTAGAATATTTTCTTTCCGGATGCAGGAAAAAAAAAATATGCCAAAAATGTAACAAGTAGCAGAAACAGGGAAAATGACCTTCAATTCATTATATGCTGCATAGTACTGGGGATATCTTCCGGTTCGACCCCCCAAAGCTTCTTGCCACGCATTAATTAATATCAGTATCTTTTCCCTCACATTTAAGGCTGGCTGCACATTAAATTATTAGAATGTAGCACTGGATAAGAATATATACCTTCCGCTCTGAAGGTCAAAAGAATGTTGACAGGCTGAAATAAGTGGGTTTCAGAAGAAAATTCAGTATGAATGAACAGGAGTATGCACCTTCTTCTTCACTATCTTAACCATTTCCTTCAAGATATCCTGCTGAATGATATGGAATACATTTTCACCACAATTTTTACTAATGGTCTCTAATGCCTACACCAAATAGTCCAATGCAAATATCCGCAATAGATAAATTATAGGCTTTATAAAATAATATATTAAAACTCAGTAATTATCCAAAGCACATAGAAAAGGGTAGAAATACTGACAAAAAGTGCCAAAAGTTGGATTTGGGAATTCTTCTTGTTTAAGCGCTTCTTAAGTACATTTATTGCATCCTTTGCTTGCCTGCAAATTTCGTTTAGTGACAATGTAATTTAAGGGATTCACGAGAGGGACTAAACAGTTACATCAAAACCAAACGACATGTTCAAATTCAACTTGAAGAAGGGCCCTTTTCAGCAATGGAATTGAAGCTCTTATTATACGAGTGTAAAGTACTGATATAAGTTTTTCACTAGATCCCTCCCCTTTTGATGTAAGAAATGGCATCATTCATAAATGATTTGACCATAGATGGATAAGAGCTTTAAAAACAAGTACTTGAGCGAATTGGAATTCATGCATGCGTTAAGAAGGAGAATGATACCTGGGGTCGGTATTAATGATATCACACAGCTCTATGTTAACAGCCCAGTCTGGGCCTATCAGCATGTCGCTAGTTGCCCTTTCCGCCCATGTTGCTGCGTTATTTGCCATTTCTCACCCCCTCTCCTCAAACTTCATCAATGGTCAGAGCAAGAAAATATTAGTAATAAGGCAATCAGCCTTCAATATGAAACCCAGGGCCAAAGCAATATACGCCACAGAAACTTTAGATTCATTGCGTCATTAAGAACACAACCTTTCTTTTGGACTAGCATTTAAAACACGGCCTAACAATATAGACTTTAATAAGAGAAGAGATTGGGGATTGAAAAAGTAAGCTCCAAATTGAAATTGAAAGTATAAAGAAATATGTATCCAATGTCGTGAAGGCGGCCCCAAATTGCGAAGCGAGCAACAAAAAAAAAATATAAATAATATCTGAATGTTAGTTAATTACAGTTACTGTGGGTGAAATGTTAATCACTGTCATTAACCATATTGTTTGTAAAATAGCCGTTAGGCAATTAGATAGCAGTAGGTAAACATCTAAGCCTATATATAAGGCCTAAACAACTATTGTAATCAGATTATGACTTGATCCGTGAAATATTCAGCGCATTGTTCAGAAACCTCTTCTCTCCTATCTCTCTCGAACCCCTCTGTTTCCTTAGACATCTCTGTTCTTTCCCCTCTTTTGTCTCATATCAGGCTAAAGAACCACATCAAAGGGAAACAAGAAGATGAAGAGAAAGGACCTTGAAAATAAGGGGAGAATGCAGCAACATCAAATGTGAAGCCAATAACGACCGAAGGTATAGGAACATCAAATCATAGGAATTCCAATTCAACTGGACTTGGGTTGACGTAACCACGAAACAAACAAAAATCAGAAAAGGTACCTGTCAAGAACCTCGCAATACGTATACGTCAAAAATCGAAGAGGGAGAAACCAATCACAAAAGAGGGGAGACTAATTCTTGAATCGATAGGGCGTTTTGTGCGTGGTTCCTGTAGCATTAACATTGTGGTGAATGTTGTTTACGGAATTATTCACGGTATTTTAAAAGGTTTCCTTTTTTGGATTTCTGTTGGTGGATGGGAAAATATCCAAAACCCAACCCTTTGCCAAATGAGTGCTCACTTGTGGGTTTGATCATTTATTTATTTCTGTGTCATCCCCTTAGGGAAAGCCGGAAAGCGGGGGTCCCTGTGGAAGAGAAGTTGTTGTTGCTGACGAACAGCCTGAATACATTTTATTATTTCTTTTTCCAAATTCAATTCAATTTTAACTTTAAAGTGAGTGCAAAAATTATTCCTAGCCACAAATATAACAATATCTCTCCAAGATTTTAAGCTGAAGAAAAAATAAATAAATTAAAATTAACCATAAGATCTAAGGCCAAGACAAAAAACAGTAAGATCATGTGTTGATCCCAGTCTGATACAAAATTAAGCTGACAGGAATAAATATTTGGACTCATTATACAGACAAGATCCATTGAACAAAATTTTTCGTCCCAGTGTCATCATTAGGATGTCGTTATACGGATGCTTCGTAGTCATAGTGCTGCAGGCAGCACTCTGGAATGTGACCCATCGGTCACCAGAATTATAGGATTCGCTTCTCTGGTTCCTTGAAAAGGGCAGAGGTTTCGAAGAAGACAGATACCGGTAAAATAAAACCCAGTAATATACATATACATTACTACTTCTATTCACACACTGCTTTTGTCTGCCCACTCAAGTCCACATGTCAGAAAGCTGTAATTACAAGACAATACGAGTATCATATTTCTGTGTAAGGCTTTTGGGTTTGCGAATGAAAGAGAGGAAAGGCCAGCAACCATCACCACTGCTCTCGTGCCTGCATCACATCCGAAACCAAAGCACTGGAATTTAGCAACTAATGGTAACCAGCACGTGATCTTTCTTTCCCGTTCAAGATATTATTGCATTAATGTGAAGTGCTTAGTGAGACTAGCAAACCGCCAAAATTGCCTTTATCTAACGAACAAGGCGTGGCTAGCAGTAGAAGGTTCATTTTTGTTTGTCTTTCTAGACAATGTCGGCTTCATAGTTTGAGGTTTTGAGCTTCAGTAAGCCCCTCTTTTCTTAAAATCCCACCAAATCCAAAGCGGGACTTGATGGAAGACAAGTCCTTGAAAGTAACGCTGGCACTTTATTAATTAAACACATCAACCCCTTTAACCGTGAACATACAGTGTTATAAGACGTCAAAGCAAAGCCACTCTGCCCGACAACCCATGCAGGCTTTAGCTTTTTATCTTTGACTCTGTGACCGACTTAGAGCCTTAAACACGATCCCTTGCTATAACAGAGACACCAGGAAAAATTTTCTGTTCATATTCTACAGAACATATTGTCAAGGATAAACAGCTGAATATTCGATCAGGATTTTTAAAAAGAGTGAGAGAGAGAAGCAATGCATGATTTGATAGAAGTTCAACTGGGTTCGACAATATAATAAACGCATAACAAGGTTAAATATACAACATCCATATGTTTAGTGTGCACTCGATAAGAGCGTCTTGTGCAATCTGCCATTTATTGTCATTGAATTTTTTTTATAAAGAAAACAAAGAAATGAAGGACTCAAATCCCCATGAGCAATTCTGAGCTATTCTGTTAATACTAGGGTGGTTTAAAATTTGAACATACCTGCGGTTGCTTCTGCTGCCGCCGGAGCTTTTTGTGCTTCCGCTGTTCACGGTGGACACACCACTATCACTCTTCTCTGAAGTTGAAAGGTTCTTCTTCCACCAGTCCTTATCGGCGCCCTTCACGGATCCGTCAGATAGCGAATGCCTCGGAGACACCTTAGAACTACCATTTGACGACGATTCATTCTTCTTCTTCTTCTTCTTAGATCCCAAAGAAGCAGGGAACATCATCTTCAGATAGAAGCCTCCACCATCCATGTTGCCGCCTCTCTTCGCCTTCCTAATACTATTTTCCCTTTTGTGAGCATTTTTGCCACTGAAATTCCGGAAGTCTGCGACATTTTCGTTCCGAGCGTCCAGCCAGGGTCTCTCGACGAGATCTTTGAGAGAAAGCTCGTACGTGCATTCGGGCATATTGTGAACCATTTCCATGAGTTCCTTTTGGCCCCGGGCAACGGCCTGGGTTCTGGAAGCAGGGGACAGGCTTCGATAATAGTTCTTGCGCTGTTGGGGGCTTGTGGGCGGACTAGTCCTCCACAAAGGCGGCGAGCAAATACCGGAATCATCATCCACGGCCTTGGATTCCGTTCCAAGTCGTACTTCCGTATCATTCCTGGTGTTTTGGCGGCCATAACTATGAGTTAATCGAAAAGAAAGGTCGGGTTGGTCTGTTCTTGGGAGATCGAGGAGGGCCATTCTGCGGTTGAATTGGATGGAGTTACCTCTGTGGAAATGGAGGAGGGGGGAATAGAAGCAGTAATATATAAGTTGAGCGAGCAGGATTGAGGTGGGGGTGCCAATAAAATTTCTTGGTAAGTAAGTTTTGAAATGGGAAAGAGAAGAGGGGTCGTAAAAGTCAAGAGATTCTAGATGGTGGGAGGAGGTAGGGCCAACACTTGCCCCAAATCCTCTCGCTCTGTCTTTTGTATTTTTGTATTGAAACTCATCATTAATGACGCACCCAACGGAAGGGATCAACATGGAAGAAGAAAGGCCCTGTTTTTATTTCATTGAGTTTTCCCTCTTTCCAAAACCAATGAAGAATAACATGTACGGCGTCTAGGACATGAGTAAAGAGGCATAGGCATTGGCGCTCCTAGAAAGAGGTTGTTGGAATTATTTGACCCGGCAGTGTAGGCAACTAGGTGAGTACAAAAAGAGGGGGGCCCACTTCAAACAAAAAGAGGAGGAACTGGGAGATGTGGAGCTTAGGTTTATTTGGATTAATTTTTAAAAAATAGATTATAGAAAAAATATATTTTAGGAATAGAGATATTTGGATGATTAGTAGTATAATTATTTTTTATAATAGTAAATTATCAAAAAAGGGTATGATTTAATTAAAAGTAAAAAAAATAAAAGATGATAGAGAAAAAAGAGGAGAGAGAAGAGAGTGTAGAGAAGAGAGAGAAAAAGAGAGATAAGAAAAAAATGAGGAAAGAGAAAAAAGATATAAAAGAGGAGATAGAAGAGAGGGTGTAAGAAAAAATAATGATAGAATAGTAATTGGATAATCTATAATCTAAATTTTAAACTAAAAACTATTTTCAGTGATTTATTCAAAACTTAGATTTAAAACTAAAGTTTTGCCTAAAATCAATTCTCAACAAAAATAATTATTTATGTAAAAAAAATTAAATCATAATTTTAGCCAAAATTAATTTTTAAAATTAATATCCAAACACATTTAGAGTAAATATGAATCAATCGTTTTGTCTTAACGGACAATCGTCGTAGCCTTCCCTGTTACAGATCTCTCTCAACACACACTACAGGCAAATAACCCCCCATCCATCATGCAGCCATGTACCTATTCTACCCTGCAAACTAACGTATTAGTTTGATTTGAGTAACTCCTAAATTTATATTTAAAAAAATAATAATCTAAATTTATATTTAATTTTTTAAAAAATAAATAATTATATTTATATAAAAAAAATTAAATATAAATTTGGATTATTTTTTTAAATATAAATTTAGGAGCTACTCAAATTAAACTGATACGTTAGTAGATTAAACTATAGATTTAAAACGATAATTTTAAATAAACGGTTGGAGAATAACTTCTGAAACAGTAAATAAATTTATATACAATCTAATTATAATTTTATCCCTACTTTCTAACATCTCTCTTATTTTCTCCCTCTTCTCTCCTTTTCCACAATTGAAAAAGCTCACGTATAACATTCTCTGTCTCTAGTTTTCACTTCTACGGTGGTTTTTTTTGTCATCAGTGGGCTGCAAAGGTCGTCGCCATTTGTGATCACTCATCGTCGCTGGTCTCCAGAGGTCATCGTTGGTCTATCGTGGTCTGCAGGGAAGTGCTAAGATCTATAACCGCGTCGATAGTTATTGCTAATATCAGTAGTAGTTACAGATTTATAGGAGAATGATGAAAATGTCTCGAATACTATTCACTTTTGTTAAGTATGTTGAACAATAAATATAAATTATTTATTTATTTTATTTTTATATAATTTATCAATTATAAAAATTATTTTATTTCATAACTATTTTTTTTTATAAAATTCCCTCACAATAATATTTTTATCTAACACTTCATTTTTTTTAGGAAAGAATGGGCCCCATTGAATTTGATGTGACCCAGAATTATGAGATGGAGTCTAGAGAAAGTGCGATGTAGGTTCTGAGCTCGTATCTCCATAGAGACTTGAGCTGGCGTCTGGTTAACGTAAAAGTTTCTTCTCATCTCTCTCTCTCTCTCTCTCTATGTTCTTTACAGTTGAGTTTCCTACTTTCCCGTGTCAAATTATTAATTAAAACTAAATTCTCATCTTTCATCTGCATGTAACGTTTGACGTTTAGGAATTTGTCCGAGTTAATATAAGATCGGTCCCTGCAACCAATTAACGTTCGTATAAAATAGTGTTGAGTTCTGCTTTTTTAAGCAAGTGACCAGTCTCTATCATCAACAAAAAGAACTCAGTAATACATATAAGATTAGTCCTCACGATCTCAATCAAGTAGGCAAGAAGTTCTTGGAACCCTTCCTTATTGAAGTGTTTTTAAAGAAATATCCAAAAATAAAGCCTGTAAGAACACTGTGTGGGGTAAATACATCCCGTGTTCATAGAAGAAGTGTATACCTTTAACGAATTTGTAGAGCGAGTGGAATTTATTAGTCATAGAAGGAACTAATGGATCTTACCTGCCTTTCCACTCATAGGAAAAGTTGGTCTCGGTGAGGAGGAAGCTAAAGGTCGGTGGGGAGTGCATTTCAAAAGTACCACTATTAAATTTAAAATAGAGGGCGAATAAAAGTATGCACCTTATTTTAAGGTGAATTTCAGGCCACCAAAAAAAAAAGTAAAAATACGTGGAGACGGATGATTAGACTACATGAATGTGAAGGGAGTGTGGGCCGAACAAATGACACGTGCATATGAAGATTTGACGGCTATGAGCCAACGGTAGTTGATGGCCAGGAAAACAAAGCAGGCAAGGCCTACGATAGCTCTGGGCCCGATCAATTAATGGAGTCCTCCGCGATGCCCCTGATTAAAATATTATATTAATAAAAATTAGTTCATATAACAAAAAAATAAATTTATATCCTATAAAAATATAAATTTAATTTATATTATTATTATAAGAATTTATTTAATAGGTAATATTATAAATCTTTTATGAACACTCTCTGAACCCTAAATAACTCACCTCAATTTTTGTATAAAAAAAATATTATGATCGGTTTATGATATGATATTTGCTGTCTTCTTTTTGGTTCTGGCGAAAATATGATGTTCCCTGTTGATCCCCTCGCTTTGATAATTATGATCCCCTCGCTTTGGTTCTGGCGAAAATATAATATATTAACTCAGATCTCATCGGAACCGATACAATCTGGCTTAGAGAGAACATGTATGAATTAGAATAGCACATAAGAGACTCATCCACCATAGCCAGGTACACGACGCGGGTCGGATCTGGATGTAGTCAGGGCAAAGCTCCGATAAACAGGGTGGGAAAAAGAAAAAGAAAAAAAGAATAGCATATCTGAACTACGGACGCGCATGTTCCAGTAATAAGATTGTGCACAACAGTTTACAATTCGTCGGCCATAGTAACAATTCGTCGGTAATAAGATTGTGCACAACAATGTGTTAGACAGTATCGACTTAAGGGATCAGGGATCCGAGTGGGAGTCTAATTTCAGAGTTATGCAAGAGTATTGTAGTTTGGGCCTGCGATTATTTATCCAAAAAAGGAAACAACGACGCCGGAGGCAGAGTAGAAGAAATAAGAAATCCTCCCTAGATTTAACTGATAACACTGTGACTATTTAAAATATATTCGATTTTTAAAGAATATTATTTTATTATAATTATATTCACGACACTTAAGAAAATATCCTAATTTCTAAGTGCTAGGTTTACGCCTGAAGATAATAGACGGTTTGCTGTACCCGACATTATTATCGTTGAGGAAGAGAGACTTCGTCTTATACTTGAATTATAGGTGAACTTAACTTTTTTTAAAATTTTTTATAAAAAAAAAAAAGAAAGACGAACGATAAAAATCATAAATGAATGGAAATCATAGAGTTTGATGAGTAGTGAGTACAGTATGTTTCAGTTTCACTTCTCATGTTTATTTTTTTTACTATTGAAAATGATTTTCCGCCTAATGTTCGTTTGATTTTAATATTTTAATTTATTTAATCTTCAGGGATCCCGATTATTTCTTTTAAACTGTCTCCTATTATATTTTTATCTTCTTAAATAAATCACAGGGATTCTGATTAAAAAGGGGTAGCGCATAAGCCCGATAAAGACGAAACACGGGGAGAGAAATATGGACTTGGTACTACGTATTGTTTCCGATTGGTCCATAATATGCGGTATTAGTTTTGATCATTTTAAGAACGTTTACTGATGTTAATTAGTTGCGAAAAAGTGGCTGTCGTCTTTTTCTGCCTGGGGATTCGCATCGATGCTGGAAAGCTCACTCCTCCTTATCCCCAACGCCCCCCTCTTGCTTCCTTTTCTCTTTCACATCTCTCTCTCCTAACCCCCGCTCCCATTTTCACCATTATTGTTTTCTTTTTAAGGGTGTGTTCATATTAATTTGTAAAAAATAGATTAGGAGAAGAATAGATTTTGGGAAGAATATATTTTAAAAAAAATAGATTTTAAAAATATAGATATTTAGATAATTAGTAGTAGAATAACTTTTTATAGTGGTAAATTACTAAAAAGGGTATGATATGATTAAAAGTAAGAGAGATAAAAGATAATAGAGAAGAAATAGGAGAGAGAAGAGAGTGTAGGGAGGAGAGAAGAGAGAGAAAAAGAGATATAAGAGAAGAGAGAGTAAATAGGGTGTAAGAGATATGAGAGGAGAGATGATAGAGAAAAGGGAGGAGGGAGAGTGTAAGAAAAAATAAGGGTAGAATAATAATTAAATAATCTATAACTTAGGTTTCAAATCAAAAGCTATTTTAATATAGATTTCAAACAGAAGTTTTATCCAAAACTAATTCTCAACCAAAATTACTATTTGTATAAACAAATTTTAAACTATAATTTTAAGCTAGAATATATTTAAAACGCTATACTAAACACGCACTTAATCCAACTCCTACTTACTCACAACAAAGGAAAACTCAAACTTTAACGTATTCATATTTCCCACTACCGTATCACGCTTCACATTTTATAATTTAAAAAAAAAAAGCAAGAAGAGGTGACAAGCACAGTCATCCATTTTATCAGGATAATATTAAAATTAGATCAATCATTCAGTCTTTTCCAAAATTATATTTTTTTTAATTTATAACATGGCTTTTTCGTAAAAGAAGATATATATCAATCTTCTTGTTTAAACTCTCTCTATCCATGGAAGCACATAATCCACCCCAACTGTCCTCCGTTGTCCATGAACCCCATTTTTCGTGGCCAATTGGCCTTTAGCTCACAATCTGGAATTTTCCGGTGACATTTATCCTCCGAGTACAGTACAAGTAATTCTCATTGGTTATCAGCACGTGACATCGGCCTAACAAAAAAATTAGTCGGACAACTTTTGCATCAATTAAATAAATAACTTTTAAATTAAATGTTACTGTTACTTGAGATAAATGACAACTTAAAGGATGCAAGGATCAAACGCTATGGCTATGTTTGGTTCAATAAAAGGGAGAGTAAATTAAATTAATTTAAGGGAGGGTAGAGAAAGGTAGGGGAGGTTATAAATGTGAAAGTAGGGAAGGAGAGATGATATTTTTTATTTAGTTCAGGAGGAGAGGGGAAGGTAGGTTACAAAAAATTTACAAATATACCCTTATATCTTTATTTAAATTTATTTATTCTTTATTTATAATATTTATATAAAATTATTATTTCTTCATTGACCCATCTAATCACACCTGCATATTGTTGTCTTCCTGGGAAATTCAGTCATAAGCTGCACCTCTCGTTCCTCTTCTCCTGCTTTACTCTTCTTTCCTGGCTCTCTTTTGCCTCCAGGCCTTTTTCACAAGGAGCTTGTTTTGGAGGTTGCTGAAGAAATCTCTCTGGACAGGTTTTTAGGCAGGGAAACCCGGATCCTAGTCATATGAGCAGACCTTCAAGAGTAAGTTCTTCTATCATTTCCTTCTCTATCCTCAATCTGATCTTTCTGCATTCTCCGTTACTTCCTACAAAGCTTGGTTGTGCAGAGCGAAATTTTTGGAGGAAGATCAAGAATTTAAGAATACCGACTTAGAAAGTATCTGTAAGAACCAAGTTCTGTCAAAATCTGGGTTAGAATTCAAGAACACAGTCGTCCGCAGTTGAAGGAAGGAATGAACAGAGGGTAAAATTGGAATATTTAAAAATTACCATGGACAATTTTGTCAAACAATGGGCAAAAGTCTCTCAACCCTCCAAAAAACCCCGATTTTGGAGGGTTGAAACAGTGAGGGAGGGGACCAGTAAAGGACAAAAAAATTCCCCTCCCCTCCCCTCTATTTTATGAACCAAACAGCTTTACTCCCTACCCTCCCCTCCCCTCCCCTCCAAAAAACCCCAACCAAACAATCCCTATATAATGGGGCATGAGGTACTCCTACAGAAGCCACGTCAGTTTCTCCGTCGTCCTCTCTTATCTCTCTGCGTCTGATTTCTGTTCGCTGGCAATTGCAATGGCGACCCACCTACTGAGAAGATCCAGAACCGCCATTCACCACCTTCCCAACAGGACCGCCTTGCTTGCTGCTCTTACTCGCTCTCCTTCATCGGCGACCACACTTGTCCGGTGCCGTGACAGAGCACCTCCCTTACAGGGTACTAGAAGCTTGGGCGCACTTTTCCCCTTCCCCCGTCATGAATCCACCAAAGCTCAGATCCAGTTACAACAGCCACTTCTCGCCGAAGACGATGACCCTCAGGTAATTTTTACTCAGCTTCGCCTTAATCTGTTAGCCTTCATCTACTCTGCTCTTGAAAAAAAAAAAAAACAGATCCTGTCAGAAGAAGAAGGCTTATCCCGTAAAACCACTTACACCTCCTTTTGAATAATTGCGGCGAAATTCATTCTCCTAATCCTTTCATCGTCAACATACTCTTCTTCTGCTAATTGGGTCCTTTTCATGCATTAAAACTATCACTGCCCCATGATTTTCTGATCATCACGAACTTTCTCCCCATATTCATTTGAATATACCGTGCAAAATATTCGAATCGCTTTTGGGTATTGGTGACATAATATGGGTTTAGTCTCGCATCTTCAAATTCGGGTCAACAGCTTTGAAAAAGGAAGAGACGGATCAACATTTTCAAGTTATTTTAATAAAAAAAAATTAACATAATGATAGCGATAACGATGATGTATATTAATTGTTCGGATCAAAGAAGGAGGGCGAAGGTCGGATAAGTCCTGCCGATGGTCAACAACTCAGCATACCGCCGATTTGATTTGTTCTAATCCCCGAATCTGGGATGAATATATTAAATTAATCGATGCTTTGCTCCAAAGCTTGACCTTAATGGCCTATTACCAAGCTTGTGAAAGTCAAATATATCATCAATATAAAATTCTTGTCACAGGAGGAGAATAGATTTTATCCTACCATATTCGTAAGTGAGCATAATTTTTTTTTAAAAAGTTATTTATAAAAAAAAAAATCCCTGCCACCCATGTTCATAGATTATAAGTATAGTAGTATTTATGTTTAATTCAGTGTAATATGAAAAATCTGTCTGGTTTGATCTTATATATTTTCTGAAGTTCCTATGCTGTTAGCAGTTAACCTCGAGTTTTTTCCTTACCTTCCTTCTTTTCTTCCCCCTAAGGAAAGAGTCCGTCACTAATCGTACTTCACACTTTAATATATAAATAAATAAATAAATAAAATTGATCTATCTTTATATTTTTAAACAATCTCTTTTCAAATTACATAATATACAATTAAGCGTATAAAGAATTACACCCAAGTTTAGTCTTCACAATTCCCAACAATGAAACACCGCTCCTCCATTCCTCCATAGTTGGGAGTATCTTAAAGTAAAGAATAAATTGTTTTTTATTCAATTACACAAACATTCTTTTATCTTTAGACTATAACTTTATAAATTTATTTTTTTAATTATTTTATCTTACTAATTTCTCAATTTAACACCTTAAGAAAACATATTATTGGGGAAAAAATTACTGAGAAATTAAATCTAGAGGATAATCATAAAAGTGAGAAATATTCACATTTCAAATTGGGAAAATCTAGGCGAACCTTATAACCTTCATCTGATGAACGTAATAATTTACTCTTCTCTCTCTGTTTTCTTGTCTAAAAGTATATATAGCATTTTAAAGTAAATTTGAAGGAGTAATTAGTACTCTTAATTAATTTTAAAGGTGTGAGTACTCTGAAATATTTAAGTGTATAATTAGTATCTTAAATTAATTTTAGAGATATAACTAGTACCCTAAAATATTTAAATTGGTGTAATTTTTCTCATTTACTAATAAAAATATTTACTTCCATTTGATACATATCACATAAATTTTTTATTTTGACACATTATTATTTAAAAGTCATATGTGTAATATTATTTTAATAAATTGTACTAAATACGTGAAATTTCTCAATTTTAATATATGAATTATATACAATGTCAATTTTAGGATTTATTGAATATTTTTATTTAAATAATATGACACACGTAACTTTTTAAATAATAATATGTTAAAATAAAAAATTTATGTGACATGGATCTGATAAAAAATTATGTTTTTGTCAGTTAAAGGATAGAACTGTACTAATTTAAATATTTTAGGGTGCTAATTTGACCTCCAAAATTAGTTTAGAGTGTTAATTGTATTTTTAAATATTTTAAGGTGCTTTCTAAAATTAGTTCAAGATGCAAATACTTTAAAGTGTTAATTGTTTCATTAAAATTAGTTTGGGTGCTGGACACATTTTTTTTTTTTTTTGGCTTTTTCAAATTGGGAAAGGAGCTAATGGGCACAGAAAAGGATCAGGAGAAATATAACCTTAAAACGTGAAACTCAAGAAGTTGGTATTGTTCTTATCTATCAATCACCATGTCCTGAAACTTTAACTTGATCCTCTTCACCCATGATCTTAAACGATATCACTGTGCTCTAATTGCTTGACATTAGAGACTAACTGTTGAGTTTAAAGTTTGAACTTTGAAAACGCAATTAAGCTACATTGATCTAAAAAGTCAGAGGTTGGAGTGAACAGCCGTGTGAGGAGGCCATTGATTTTCCTGGAGGCAAGGTCGAATTCACTTCTGAAATGAGATTCATTCCCGAGAGTGCTGAGAAACGAGTGGCCTGTTATCGAGTTCTCGAGGACGATGGAGTGCCCATGCCACACAGCAGTTATGTACAGGTAGGTATCTCAGCAACCAAAGTCTGTGTCTTTCTTTCGTCTTGCTCTTCCACAGGCTACTGAGCATGGCTTCAACAGGTCAGCAAGGAGATGGCTGTAAAGATGTACTCTCACATGGTCACTCTTCAAGTCATGGACAATGTCTTGTACGAAGTCCAGAGGCAAGGAAGAATCTCCTTCTACCTCACCTCCATGGGAGAAGAAGCCGTTAACATTGCTTCTGCAGCTGCACTTTCTGCCGATGATGTTATATTGCCTCAGGTTTGAGCTATTTGGGTGCATTGATTTATGTTTAGCTGACGGTTTATAACCTGAGCTTGAATTTGTGTTGCTAGTACCGAGAGCCAGGAGTTCTACTGTGGCGTGGCTTTACACTGCAAGAGTTTGCGAACCAGTTAATGGGAAACGAAGCTGATTTTGGAAAAGGAAAGCAGATGCCTATACACTATGGATCTAACAAGCACAATTACTTCACTATCTCATCCCCCATTGCGTAAGATATCTATATATATAAGCACACTGTGATGATGCAAATTTTAATTATAGGCCATGTTATAGGTAGCTACTGGCTAGCATGAACTGTGAAAAAAAAGCCCACGTTGATTTTGCCAAAAACAGGACACAGCTTCCTCAAGCGGCGGGCGTTGCCTATGCACTTAAAATGGAGGGGAAAAAAGCCTGCGCTGTCACTTATTTCGGGGATGGCGCCTCCAGTGAGGGAGATTTCCATGCCGCTCTGAATTTTGCAGCAGTGATGGAGGCTCCTGTTATATTTTTCTGTCGCAACAATGGATGGGCCATCAGTACCTCCATAGAAGAACAATTTCGAAGTAGTACTTTTTACATCCAACACTGCTACAAACTGAGTTGCCAAATCAATTTCAGATATTGAGGCTCTTGGAAACTTATGTGTATTGTTCTCTTGTTTTAAAGGTGACGGTGTCGTAGTTAAAGGTCGAGCATATGGGATCCGGAGTATCAGAGTTGATGGAAATGATGCACTTGCTGTTTATAGTGCAGTTCATACTGCTCGTGAAATCGCTGTAAATGAAAACAGACCAGTTTTAATTGAGGTGTGACTGAACTCCCCCTCGTACTAATACAACCTCAGGCCTTCGTGTTTGATGTTACAGTTGTTGTGTGTTGATGAAATTTCAGGCACTCACGTACAGAGCAGGACACCACTCAACATCGGACGACTCAACCAAGTATCGGTCGATTGATGAGATTGAGTACTGGAAAATGGAACGAAACCCTGTAAATAGATTCAAGAGATGGATAGAAAGCAATGGTTGGTGGCGCGACGATGATGAAGTGGAGCTTCGAGAAAGTGTCAAGAAGCAGGTCAGTTTTAAAATTCATCCCTGTTCTCCCCTAAACCTGGCTGTTTTTTCAAAAAAGGTTTTGTATGATTTTTACTGTTTTTCTACAGTTGTTGCAAGCGATTCAAGCTGCAGAGAAAACGCAGAAGCCTGCTCTGGAGGAGCTTTTCAAGGACGTGTATGATCAAGCACCGTCGAATCTTCAGGGGCAAGAGAGACAACTTAGAGCAACCATTAAGAACCATCCCGGAGACTACCCTTCCGATGTGCCTCTGTAAATCTTACCAATTCAGAATTCAAATAAGAATAAGCAAGCATCACCTTTATGTTATATCCGTCCCATTGAATGATCCAAAGAATAGTTAATATTGGTGTAGGAATAAAATTCTAACATGTGGGGCCACTGGGGCCACATATGTAAATACCACCAATTAAGTTTATAAATAAACAACAGATTAATTAAACTTAGATGTGTTTAACTCTCTTCAATTATAATACTGCCTCTCACTACTCGTTGACATATATGGTTTATTAAAAAATCATCTTTGTGACCACGTTAAACCTTGCTGGATAGCGAAAAAACTAAACGAGGTAATCAGAAACATATCATAAAATATCACATATCCTCTTGCGCCACATCAAGATTAACCATGCCTTTAAAATATAGTTTCCTAAGAATTTGCGAGTGATTGACTTCATCCACGACCAAAATTATGGTTGTTTGTCATTTTCACAGTAATTCTCAAACTGGGTTTTGTCCTTTTTTTAAGTATCCCGGTTCAGGATTCAAGAACTAGTTTCAAGACTGGCAAGTGTACGAGGCCTAGGATAGTCAAGTCACTGTAATTTGTTATGCTTTGTTACTACGACTTTTTTCACCATGATCAAGTCTTCACACAGCACATTAAATATCGTTCTATTAACAACATGCATGGCGCAGTGAAATTAATAGATCGAAATTTCATAATTAACATCTTGGCCATATATGGCTGAAAAAAATTGATTCTTAACATTGCAGAATGGGTAATCGCTGCTTCAATATGAACTCTCTGATGCCACGTCTTTGTTGGAAAGATCAGGTTTACATGTTATTTTATCACTTACTGGTTGAAAAGACGCCATTTATTGTGGAGTATTATCTTGTTTTCAACAGCTCTATTATAATTCACAGAATCTTTAGATAAATAATTGTCAGCCGACTCATAAAGTAAGTTGTATTTAATGGCTGATGTTAACTTTGGATATGTCAGTCAATCTGCCAAATGAAGAAACGATCTTGACACGATACGAATTCACATTTGTTTTTGTAAAGCGACGAGCTTATGCGGGGAACGAGAGATCAAAGAGTTTCATACTGAGAAGTGAAAAACAGGGAATCTTGGGTATTTGGAGGGTGTACGAATACGCTTGTCTGAGTCTTAAAATGGGATTTGTCTCCTAGCCCTCCGGCACTCTTCCCAATCGGCACAATCCAAGACGGCAAATTTCTCGCCATTTCCGCTGCCCAGGAATATCCTGATGATATTATATTGGGATCATTCGAATGTTCGAGTTCTAACAATTAGAGGAAGAAAAAGCTTCTGCTCTGGAATCTTTAGATATTATATTTCCTGATGATATTATAATATCCTGATGATATTATATTTCCGCTGCCCATCTTCTATCCCTCATGATACCTCTGATTTGCTCGAAGGCTATACACAACATTCAAATGCGAGCAGTTCACGGGAGAACATTTCTTCATCAGATTTTGGATCTTCTTCTAAGCCACAAAAATCAGGTCGCTCCTATCTCAAAATTATATACATGGCCTAAAGTTCACTTTTTGTCATAAATGAACAAGTTCATAGTGATAATTATAAACAATAATTTTCATTGTCTTCCAGGTATAAGCCCCAAAGGTGAATACAGAGATCCCATTACTTTACAGATAGCCCAGAAGCAAAACAAGTATGGCATTCTTCCAAAATCTTCAGATGCACCAATCCTTTGTGCTGGTTGTGGGACAAGGACGGCATTGTGCACGAAGAAATCAATGAGGTTCAGCTATTCTGACATACAGCAGGCGACAAACAATTTTTCAAATGATAACTTGTTAGGTGAAGGTGGATACGGTCACGTATACAAGGGTGTGCTTAGAGACGGACAGCAAATTGCCGCCAAGGTGAGAAAAGAAGAAAGCAGACAAGGGTTTTCTGAGTTCAACTCTGAGATTTATGTCTTAAGTTTTGCTCGACACAAGAATATAGTGATGCCGTTAGGTTACTGTTGCAAGGGAAGCCAAAATATTCTGGTGTACGAATATATTTGCAATAAATCTCTTCACTGGCATCTGTATGGTAAGCAATACATGCAAGTTTATCGGACGGATCAATTCATTTTCAAACCCTTGGCACAAATCTATACAACCATGCAGATTTCTTTCTCAAAATAACGGGGGGAAATTTATTTGTAGATAAAAACGCAAAAGTTCTCGAGTGGCACCAAAGATATGGCATTGCCATTGGAACTGCAAAGGGATTGCGTTTTCTGCACGAGGAATGCCGCGGAGGTCCAATAATTCACCGAGATATGCGACCAAGCAATATACTTCTCACTCATGACTTTGTTCCCATGGTAAAGAAATATAATTGACCACATGTCACAATTCTAGTAATCGATCAGTTTATTTGTTGTTGCCATGTTAGTCTTTCATATTTCAACAACACAAGTTCTCTTTGGTGGAAGGAAATGCGAAAAAGAAGGATGATAATATCACCGACAAAACATTAATTAATGCATAAAATATCCTTCCAATTCACTTTGAGCAATTTATTGATGAATGGTCTTCCGCATGCAGCTAGGTGATTTTGGTCTAGCCAAATGGGAGATGGATGATGAGACTCTGCGAACAAGGATAATGGGTACATTAGGGTGAGGATCTCTTTTGGCTTTGCATAACAGATGATATAAAAGCTTTTGGGTTTCAAGTTTTTGAAACAGAAATAATCGTATATATGTAAACAGGCCCCTTTGATTTCATGCAGATACCTTGCTCCAGAGTATGCTGATATCAGGACGTAAGGTGGTCAACGACAATCATCTTCAACAACTCTCTCTCAAACAGTGGGTATGGTTCATCATCCGGTTCTTCAATTAGATATTTTGAGAAGTCGTCCACTTTGTCAGTGGATTCATGTTTGCTAATTAAGGTTGATAATATGATATGGTGGGGGGTATCTTAGGCGGAGCCATTGATTGAGAAGTTGGCTTTAAGTGAACTGGTTGACGCTCGCCTTAGGGAATCATACGACACAAACGAATTATACCTCATGGCCAAAGCAGCATACTTTTGTGTCCAAAGGGACCCCGGGATGAGACCATCCATGGGAGAGGTGATTGGACTTTTTAAATGAACCTTTTCTTTTGGTTGGATATGTTAATATGGGTTATCAAATTGCCAGCTCGACTTGTGGGAGCATTTCTGGTGTTTGAGATTAATGGAAGCTTATCAAACTAGATATTATGTCACTAGTTACTTCCACATATGGTCGCTTCTAAATCAAAATTCTAATTCACGACTTCTGTTGATTCATTTTGTGCGACTTCTTGAGGGAGGACCCGCCCACTTCGCCACATTGGGGGATATATTTGAACCGAGTTGTTTCAAGGGAAGAAAAAATTCGGCTTTTCATCAATCATCGTCATCATGTTTTTTTGTGGGTTCTCTCCGTTCCAGAATCTTAGTAGCAGTTTCTCCCATTTTGTACTAGGGAGATGCACAACGATTATAAGAATTTTAGTAGTCACGTGAAATGCAAGGAATATTATATTTCAGACTACTTCTTGAAGGAAGAAAGCGGATATGAATCAAGTCACTTACGTGTTGTGAAGTGGTCTGAGGGCGATTTCCACCGACCATTGTGGTAGGATATCACTTAATCACATAAACTAATGGGCGAATAATTTAAAATAACGGGGATTGAGAGTCCTCGGCGTGTAGAAGAAGAAATATCTAATTAAATATACGTACTAAGGGGGGGTTTTGAAAAAAGAAGGCATGGTTGCGGAGGGTGAAAGTGGGAGGCAACGGGAGAAGAGGAAGTGATGACTAGTTGAGCATATGATATGCGAAGGGAATCAATCATGAGGGATTTGTCTTTCTCCACTCATCAAAATCTAATTCTCAGATTCTGCGGATAGTGACGCACTCAGCCTATTTATGCCAGGAACCACCAAAACTGTCTTGGCTTTTCGAGCCACAAGTATTTCCAGTCCCATTTAACTCTTCACTATTATCCCCTAACATGCCCATACCATAAGGACAGGGGAGCTTATGAACCAGAAGCGTTGTCTCTGGTGGGACTAATAACGCATGCTTAGCTGCTTGTTTCACCATCCAAAGTGCAACTCATCATCCAATTGAAAACGAAAGTAATTGTGGCTCCATTATATTTGATGTGGAGGGAAAAGCAAAGTAGTGGAGGGCACCCCAATCCTTATATTATATACAGCCATCTATATATCTATCTATATATATATATTAGTATACAATATAAGATGTATACAAAAATTAAAAAGAATGATACCACTCACCTCAAAACTCTATACTAAACATACCTGAGACTCAGGGACGAGAGTGACAGTTGAATAAAAATCTAAGGAATGAACATGGACAGAAATGAGAACAGGAGTTTGGAAGGACGCAGGTGAAAGAGGAATACAAGTTGAATTTGAAGATTAATAATACCAAGTGGGTGCCGATCTGAGAGCGACGTGGCACAATGTGTGGTGGATTTGCTCCGACCAGTTGCAATGTAGGATACGGAATCTTTCCCCCCTCGTTTTTTTTTGTCCCCTTCTCACTTCCTTCTTGTCCATAATTAACAATTTCATACATTCATAATTATGTTTACCGATTTACTACATTACAATGAACCCCCCCCCCCTTGAATACATATCATCCCTAATTATTATGCCCTCTACAAATTTGCAACTGTCTACTCTCAATCCAAAGTTGAAATCTATCCCAACAGGGCTTCTCGGTTTTTCCTTCCTTCCCCAGTTGGAGCTCACCAATTTTAAAGACCAAACTGAACCAAATTTGTTCTTTTAACCAAACCAAATTGTGTATTATGTAGAAATCAAATTTGAATTTGGTTCGGTTTAGTTTGATTTCGCTCACTTTTACTTCCAATCTCATTTTTGTGTGGGGAAAAAAATCAAATAATAATTTCTTGAAGAATCCATATGGGCTATTTCAAATTGCACGATTTTGCTGGGTCTTGCTAGTGGTAAAGATTTAAACAAAAAAAATACCTACGCATTAAAGAAGATGAAATGGGAAAGTACTAAGAATGATCACAATGTCCACATAAATACGGCCAATTAACGCTGCATGGGGTTTGACTTTTTGGCGTAGTATTAAATGAATGATCCGTGATTTATTAACTACATGATTCTAAAGGGACGCTTGAGGATAAATAGCAAGGGACAGTATCGAATGAAATAATCATGGACAAGTGAATCTCATCTCACAGATTATGAAAACGCTGCATGGGGTTTTGACTTTTTGGTGTAGTATTAAATGAATGATCCGTGATTTATTAACTACATGATTCTAAAGGGACGCTTGAGGATAAATAGCAAGGGACAGTATCGAATGAAATAATCATGGACAAGTGAATCTCATCTCACAGATTATGAAAACGCTGCATGGGGTTTTGACTTTTTGGTGTAATATTAAATGAATAATCCGTGATTTATTAACTACATGATTCTAAAGGGACGTTTGAGGATAAATAGCAAGGGACAGTATCGAATGAAATAATCATGGACAAGTGAATCTCATCTCACAAATTATGAAAGCTCATGCGAAAATGCGATTCTTTAAGCTGGAGGGAGTGGGGTACGGTAGTCCAATTGCATGTGAACTACGAGATTGCCATCCTGATTCCTTCTTAAACGTTCAATTGAATAGCTTATAGAAATTTTAGCAAAAATCCCCCACGCTTCTTCTTCTTCCTTTTAATCCTTGCCTTCATTTTCCCCCCATAAAATATTACAAGTGGGAATTGTATTCTCCCTTAATTAATTGACTGTTCCAAGCATGAAATGATGAAACGACGGATGGCCCTTACAAAAAATGGCTGGCTATATATGTGGTTTATATAATATCCCAATAGAAGACTAGGTCCTAAGTATTGCCACATAGGAGCCATCCACCTAACACGTGGCGTCGCGTTAGACATGCCACCTCTTAACAAATATACAACCTACCTTTTTGGTATTGCTGAACAGTAACAAGAGGAATTCGCATACTGACTTGATTTGACCATCTCTCTCTTGGGTTGCGGCAAGGAGTTTATATGTATTTTTTTGCCTTTTCTTTTGTTAAGAATAGGTATTTTTTATCAAGAAACTAACTAATCTGAATGTAGTTAAGATGCAATTTATGGTAGAGATGGATGGTAATCTTCTTGCCAGTGTTCTTGTTATTTTGATGAAAATGGCGATAAAAAGGGGCAGGCTCCACATTGGGAAGGCAACTAGTGGGGCCGTAAATGTCATTTTCCACTGCCACAAACCCAAAATTCTTTATTTATGAATAAGCTTCCCCTACCCTTCCCATTCCATCGCTTCTCATAAGGTCGTGGCTTTTCCAATTTTTAAATATTGGTCACACTGTGAATGCCGGTGACCTGACGTGAGTGGGATTCCGACGTCGAAAGCCTCCTCTGTTGACACAGGTTCTATTTCTCTCCCACTCTCTCTCCCTCTCTGTGTGGCTGTGCGTGTATATATACAGAAACAGGGGATACTTGCATATCTATCTCTCTGTTTTCAGGATATAAAGCTAAAGTTGTAATTTGATCGCCGTTGAGAGCTTATCTTCTTCATCATCGTATCCTAAGGTATCCCTCTTTTCTCTCTCTTCCTTTTATTCATTTTCCTATATATCTTCTCCATCTTTCATCTGACCTCCTCTGCCTTGGCGTCTGCTTTATGTATAACCTAATCTTCAATGTCCCGTCTTCCATCTATTTTCTCTGCCCCCCCCATCCTCTCCCTCTGTCATCACTGCTCTCCTCTCTGCTTGCATATGCTTCATGATCCATGTTTCTGTCCTCTGCTACTCTACTACCTGTGGATGATATCAGCAATTTAAATTGTGTTCAAATGACATTTGTTTCAAAAAGTTCGTTATATCATGACTAATGAGTAAATGTTCACTTTTCCCTTGGTATGACTTTAATATAATTTATATATGTGTAAAATGTAAAATTTATAACAAGTTTTGTCATTCATAAACTTCATGCATATGCTCCACCAAGACCTAGCTGAACAAAATAATTTTTTTTGTCTTCAGTAGATATTTGCCTTAATTAGTAGACAACTATTTTTTTATGGATGAAAACGTATTTAAATCTACCTTGTGTGTGAGAGCGTATTTCTTGCATATTTGCTTGAATTCCATTGTTTGAATGAGAAAAAAGAATGAATTTTGGCGGACGGTGGACAAAACAGGGGCGTTGGTTTAGTACTGAGGGTTGGGGGTGCTTTGGTGGTGAGATTTCCAAATGTTGAAATAATTATTTGGAGACAATTTGGTGATGAAGACAGCGCCATCTTGGATGTAACTTGTGTGATTGTCAAGTCCTCAAACAAAGAACCCGAAGAATTCTTTTAAAAGTTGGAATCATAATCTTTACGCCACATTAGACACCTTTCCGGTCGGTTTAGTGAGATTCTCAGTTACCCTCCCTGTTTTTGCCCTTGCTTTAGAAATTACAACTATTCACAACTGCTAACACACACACACACACACTTCTACCAGGAACTGAAATTTCTTTCTTTCTGTCGTTTGTTAATTCTCCATGTTTTCCTGTGAGACGAACCATCGCAATTGCGTTTTCTTCTAAGCTTGAAAGAGAAGAAAAAGGTGGAAGCTTTACTATTTCTACTACGTGTAAGTCTTAACATACTCGTGAGTTTTCTTCTTTTGTACCGCTCTCAATTTTAACCGAAAATGTCTCCTTTCACAGGGTGATGCCATGATTCTTTGCCCATATTCTGCTTTATTCTTCTTTCTGTCTCCTTCTCCCACCACGCATTTCCTAATCGACTCCACTCAGCACGTTCTCTATTTAGTACTTACGACCTTTTTCTTAATATCACGGTCCAAGGACAACAAGAAAAGCAGATTCCGTAGTTTTAGTACTCGATTAACAAAAGAGATAATATCCGGATTCCTTCCGAGCAGTGAATCCTCGCGACCAATGCGAGGCGACATTAGAGGAGTGAAGAGGGTGAGTAGGCATATCATCTTGAAGCTTCTCGCTCTCTCATCGGCGACCGACCCTCCTCTGCCTTGATCTCGTCGCTCTCCTCAGCGAAGAGGAAAACGATCTCTGAAGCCACTCTACCGTAACGTATTGCGTTCCAGTTACTTGTATGCGTTGACGTTTTTTTTTTTGGATGCTTAGATTCAGCCACGTGGTGCCAAGCATTGAGTGCGAGGCTTATCTCCTGCAGTCGAGTCCAGATCCAAGAGATCCACCTTTGATATCTATATTCCTCTAAAGTCTAATCTCATTCCCAATATGTTTTTCCGAAATTAAGAAATATTTTAGAACTTATTAACTCTGATTAAAAATTTAATGAGTTTCTAACCTAAAAATTTATAAGAAAAAATCAATAATATACTTCAACCTTATAATTAAATTAAAAAAAATCATTATTGGACATGGTGAGTTAGACTTAGAGTGACTATAACATTTGACTGAGTCCTTGAAAAACACCCCGTCTTCTTTCTCTTTCTCTCAGTCACACGTACAAGGTACCGAATTCTGGCTTTTAGACGAGCCTTGGGTTAAACTCCTTTTTGGAACCTCATTCCAATCATATCAACTCCAACAGACATCAACAAGAACACACGTGCTAATATGCCTCCAAGTATTGTTCTCTTCACTGTTCCGTTCAGTATAGAAATAACTGGTATTGTGTTATATTTTCTCTTTTGGTTCTTCTAGCACACCGCGCTCATGGTTAATAATGGTTCTCTTTTCTCTTCTAACAAGACAAGAGTTTTGCACCTTGATGCAGGGAGAGTGAGGCTGCTTCTCGTCTGGAGAAGAAATTAAATTTTAAATGGCTACGGTATGTTGGCCATATTTTGATCCCGAGTATGAGAATTTCAGCAACAGAATCAATCCTCCAAGGTTCTCTTTTATTTTCCAAGGATTTCTAATACCATGAAAGAAGTGACTTGTTGATGGGGATATCTGTTTGCGGTTTCAGGGTCTCTGTGGACAATGCTACTTGTCATGATTGTACCCTGATCAAGGTATAGTTTCTCAGATTCCTTATTTAAGCATTTTCATGGCTACTGATGTAGCTGTTTCAAGTTTTTTAATACAGTTTCCATTTTGCAACAAAAAAAAAGGCATCACCAGTGGAAATTTGTTGACAAAATTAGGAGATAGTGTAATCCCAATCCAATTAATGAACTCTCCCTCTCTGGATTTTTTTTTTTTTAAATGCAGGTAGATAGTGTTAACAAACCGGGAATTCTGCTGGAGGTTGTACAAATTCTCACTGACCTTGACCTCATAATCACCAAAGCTTACATATCTTCTGACGGTGGATGGTTCATGGATGGTAATTAAGCTTCAATTTTACACATGCCGAAGCACTCCCCTCCTCAATCAAGTAACTGATGTGTCTGACCTGTTGCATAAACAGTATTTCATGTCAAGGATCAGCAAGGAAAGAAGATAACAGACAGCAAAACCATTGGTTTCATAGAGAAGGTAAGCCTCTTTCTTTCTCTTGTATGTGTATGTAATGTTTTCTGTTTGTGTCAGATGCATTTTTAAAGTTGGAGACAAACTAATATGACCTATGCTTTTCCAACTTAAAAGGAAACCTTATATTGATGTTACTCATGAAATCTATACTCTGTGAGAAGTGCCGCAATGCGGCTGTTGAAGGAGAAGTTAGTAATCAGATTTCCATACTATCGAACGCTCATAAGCAAACTGAGCGTATCAAGTACTAAGAGCTACTTCTTAACAGTTTTTCTTACAATAGGCTCTAGGACCCAAGGGCCAGAGCAACGAGGGGCCGAAGAGTTGGCCGGGCAAACGGGTCGGAGTGCATTCGATTGGTGATCATACTGCCATTGAGCTCATCGGCAGAGACCGACCAGGTCTTTTATCTGAGATCTCAGCTGTGATTGCCAGCCTCCACATTAACGTGGTTGCAGCTGAGGTTTGGACTCATAATAGGAGAATAGCATGTGTTCTTTATGTGAATGATGCTCCCAGACGATCAGTGGACGCTCC
Source organism: Leucaena leucocephala (assembly GCA_037074615.1). Taxonomy (NCBI): domain Eukaryota; kingdom Viridiplantae; phylum Streptophyta; class Magnoliopsida; order Fabales; family Fabaceae; genus Leucaena; species Leucaena leucocephala. The sequence goes on along the minus strand of CM073540.1, from coordinate 1,358,101 downwards.
TAACAGATTATCTCTCATGGAGGAGCAGCTCAACCATATCCTACGTGGATGTGAGGATGATGACAAAGTAGCTCGCACCAGTTTCTCCATGGGCTTCACCCATATGGATAGGCGGCTCCACCAAATGTTGTTTGCCGATCGTGACTACGAATGTGCTGTGGTGGCAGCAGATGTTAGTTGTCCTCCATCCTTCAGGCCACAAATAAAAATAGATCATTGCGAGGAGAAAGGGTACTCAATTGTTAGTGTCAGGTGCAAAGATCGAGCCAAACTGATGTTTGACATCGTTTGCACTCTCACGGACATGCAATATGTTGTTTTCCATGCCACAATTTCATCAGATGCCCCTTATGCATCCCAGGTAGATTATAGTCTTATATATGCAGTAACCTATTCAATGTATTCAATTATGCACTCGTATCTTGTTCTCTGGGCATGATGGGTAAGATTTTATTGGAGTAACTGGACTGCGTGTGCAACACTTGTTAATCTATAGGAGTACTTTATCCGGCACATGGATGGATGCACACTGGATACTGAAGGAGAGAAAGAAAGGGTCATCAAGTGTATTGAAGCTGCTATTCAAAGAAGAGTAAGTGAGGTAATGTGAGAACTTTATAATTGATTTCCCTTTGCTTCAATGAAGAAAGACAGAGGAGTTGAACTTGGGTTCTCAGCTCTGATATTTTATATATGGAAGAAGAAGAGATATGACAAATGAGTGTGAATAATGGGCACAGGGAGTGAGCCTGGAGCTGTGCGCAAAGGATAGAGTGGGCTTGCTATCAGAAGTGACGAGGATTCTGAGGGAGAATGGGCTGACGGTGTGCAGAGCAGGGGTGTCAACGGTAGGGGAGAAAGCGGTGAACGTGTTTTATGTGAGAGATGCTTCAGGGAATCCAGTGGACACGAAAGCCATAGAAGCTCTTCGGAAGGAGATAGGGGAAAGCATGATGATCAACGTGAAGAAGATACCGGGAGGCAATGCCAAAGCGCCCGAGAACCACCGAGGATGGGCTAAAACTGGCTTCTTCTTTGGCAATTGGCTCGAAAGGTTCTTGAATTGACACTCTTCGCCTGTCATCACTATGTATCCTGAACAACAATAACACTGTATGTTTTACTAACGTATTTCCCCCTTTTGTTAGCCACTTGAATATTACGCCTCTCTACAATATTATGCTTGATAAACTTCTAAATTAAAATATTCTTTAGTGGCTCAATAGAAGATCAAAAGCAAAATCTTACTTAAGAATACGGAAGACGCTTAAGGCTTTCATTTCAAAGAAGGATTTCTTCCGAGTCAAAATCCTGTCTGACTTTTTGAGTGATTGTTTAGTTAGATGCGTAGAACTGGCTAAGTCTTCATGATCCAAGTTTAAAATGATACTGTTGTTCAATTCCTAGAGAATGTATATAAGAAGAAGAAAGAAAGGAACTTTTTCCTTCCCCCAGGAAAAAGCAGGCCAAGTCCCCCCCCCCCCCCCCCTCTTTCTCTCACTCGGTCGAGGTTAAGGCTGCCCGGCATATGGGCCTTGCATAATTCGCGGTTCAGACCCCAATAAAATTACATAATGCGTCAAAATATGCTTTTGAAATTACGTTATAATTGAAACATAAGATGAACAACAAATTCTTGGTAATAAATCAAAATTCTAAATAGCCAAATCTTTAACACACTTTTATCGTCTTCCTCTCTCATCCCGTCCTCGTCCTCTTCCTCTTCCGTGCTTCATGATTCACGATCCCAATTTCAATGATTTCGTTTAGTTTCTCTGCTTCGTGAACCCCTGCCATACCATCCTGCTGTATTGTGCGCACCTCAGCTCGGATATTATTGAGTATTCTGTTTTGATGACTAGTATGGGGGAATAAATTGTAGGCTATAAATCTGCTTTATTACCTCGATGCTTGCATACCAAGTGTTTGTTTTTATTCCCCAAAGAAACCTGAATGGGTGGCCCACATTACTATGATTTTGCTGCTTTGGAACTTTCCCACAATTATTCTGCTTCTTTGAATTTGCTTCTGATTCATGTGGTTCGTGAATCATCTGTTTTTGGTATTACCCCAATGGAATTGAGCTGATTTGTGAAACTTTGAGTTGATTTGTAAGGATGTTCAATAGCAAGGAAAAATGGCTGACCAAGGCACTCAACAGTCAACAAAGCCAACAAATTGTGCCAGAAACTCAGCGCGAAAAGAAAACAAAGATTGCTACAATTGTCGAGGGATGAAGTTTAAAGAGAATGCATCCTCCATTGAGCCATTGTTTGGGATCATTTTATCAAACTGCTACTGGAGAAAACTAAAGGAGGAGTGAAAGCAAAATCAAGTGTTGCCTGGAGACACATGCATGTAATCCCAACAGACATTCATGGCACAAATGCCATTAGCTAGGTGTCGCTTCCCCATGTTTCTGAAGAATCTGAACAGAGCTGAGAAAAAGTGCCAGTCGATTTTCTCATCTTGTTTGCCATGTTTGCTCATGTCCACGACAAACCATGGTTAAACCGCAGGTTTAACTTTTTGGAGTAAATCTTCATTAATTGTTTTTAAGATTTTTGCTTTCTTTGTTTATTATTGCCTCCTGATCGGACTGTCCTTCTCATGTCTAACATAATACTCCTATATGAATCCAACTCAGTGATTTTATATTTAATGACAGACACACGTGAGGGCATATGGGGGGAGTAGTGGGGAACCAGGGGCTGCTCAGTTAGTGCTCCCATGAAATATCCTCCACACCCACTCGTGTTTTTAACAGAATGTATCCAGACGAGAACTCGCCCAACATTCAGAGGCATGCCCCACGTAGCCAGCCATAAAGAGATATCAAAAGATATAAAAGAAGCCCCACATCAAGAACGTTTGAAGCCATTCTATACCAAGTTTGAAATCAGATTCCTACGTGACTTGGTGTTTTTTTCTCTTGCAGGGCAATATATAAGATTGAAAATGCAGAAATAAATAGTTAAATGGAGTATATAAATTGTTGAAAGTGAAAACGGGATGGGGAATACTGTACGTGGCCGAAATTGAAACGAGTGAGAAGTGAATGATGCGTCCTGGGGAGGTCCACTGCCTCCAGTGGAAGAAGTCAAATCAGAGAGAAACAAAAATGGACGATGTGAAACTTGAAAAGAAAAGGGAATAAATTAAATGAATTAAGAAGCATCATTACGTTAAACCAACGGCGGTGAGGCATCTTAATCCATAATTAATGATGAGCCGCACGACTCTTCCTCATTTAACGAAACACTTGAAAAGCGACCCCCACCTGCTTCGACGTCTTGATAGAATGATCCCAAACATAGCCAACCTTCTTGTCCCTTACCAGATCATATATCCATACATCCTTCATTCATACATAGATACATGTATGTATGCGTGTATTTATTAGTCCGTGCTATCTTAACCTTGTGGGAATAAGTCTTTTAAGAAAGTTATACTTCTCAATTTTTTTTTTCTGATTGTAAAATATCTAGATGAGTTAAATTTTAGGAGCTTATCATTATCATACATATCTCTATATTCAAATAATACTTATAAAAATACTTATAAATTGTCATTGATAATATTATTTAAATTATTATCTTATGAGTCATTTTTTTACTAATTAGATCGATTTTTATTGATAGCTTTTTATATGTATATTATGCAATTTTTCTTGAGAATTATTGCTATTGATTTTGTCTTTATATGGCAAACTATTATTTTTTTTACTGTAATCCTTATATTAATTACATATATAGTAGATTAAAGACGTAAATGAATTAAAATGATTAAAAGAAGGGAAAATCTTAAAAAAATATCTATTTAAATTTTAAAATTCTGTTTATTATATTTTATAAATTATTTATAACTTTTGTAAAATTATTTATAATATTTTTTTAAAAAAAATTGATTTAAAATTTTAAAATTTAAATAAGTATTTTTTAAAATTTTTTCTTAAAAGAATAGAGACATTGGCTAAAATAACTTCTATATAAGATTTAAAAAATGATCCTAGAACATGATTGATATTAAAGACGAGAGTAAGGAAGAAATTAAATCACAAGTGATAATATTAGTCTCCATAATAAGATAACAGCAGCTGAATTATTGCATCTTCTCTAAAAGTTAAATATCGATATCAACGTATTAAAAAGTGAAAGGAGCATTAATTATTAATTATTGAACAAGATAGAATGACTGTACAAGTTGGAGTTAAGAATTAAAGTTTGGTTATTTAATTAGAGTGACATGAGGCGGCGGTAAAGATAAGATGAGGATAGAGAGTGAATTAGCATTGTTAATTGGAGAGGAAAAGGAAATGGGGAGTGGCAACAAAAGGATCCAATCTGTTGGAAGGCGAGATGAATGGTCCCCACATGCATAAACAGAGCTGAATGGAATGACATGCAAAACAGATATTGACATATGCCTAGGACGAATGTATGTATCACCAATTGTCTCTCTAGCGCGCATGCATGCATATTGCGACACATCCATGGAACGAGGTTATTCCCAAAAACTGTATCTTATGTATGAGAACAATATGTTGCGACTCCATGAATTGGATGATATCATTTTTTTTTCATTATCTTGATGAAGGAATTGACGTTGATGTGATTATAGTGCATATATATATGTTACGGTTTGGATAAAAAAGAAAAGGCTACACGCCATCAAGCTGTCATATTTGATAAAGGCCCTGTGTTTATCTTCTCATCTTTTTATCCCACCATGACCTCAGACCACGGCCTCACTGCTAGCTAGCAGCCCTGTTTAATTATAACTAGTATGTAAGGGGTGAGTATGGGAATTCACATTCAGAAGTGAATGATGCGTTTGACAACAGGAAGCCTGGACGTGACTTGGTGCTCCATCAATCGCTTTCCCTTTCATACAATACTAACATATAATATAAACTGTCGCAATTGCGTTATTTAAATAGGAGTGACTCCATGTGTTTGAGCCGCGCTTTCCCTTTTCTACGTCGCCTCTCACTCAATCCTCATCGTTCCTATTTCCCTTCGTTTCTCCAATTCCTTAGTCCTTACCATTCCCATTGATTTCCTTTTCTCATCAAATGGGACCCACTTCGCCCTTCCATCGCTAACACGTGGCATCGCCCGCGTTGCTACCTCCCGCCTCGCCGTACCTTTCCCCCCTTCTCCTTCCTCCGCTCCATGCTCTAGCCTTCCTTGCCCTCCCCTCCTTCCTCCCACACTCTTCACTACAAACCTCTCCTCTTGTTGCCGCCCAAACCACAACATTTCCCTTTTCTCTCAGGTCGCTAACGACCATTGCCTCCATTCCCTCACTTCTGTATTTTCCGCCTCTTTCATCATCTGCTCTGTCTTTATCTATTTTCTTCCGTCTCTCAGTTGTTTCTCCTTGCAAAGGTTCTTGCTTTTGCCGCTTTCTTACTCCCATTTCAATTGCGTCTGCCTCTTCTTGCCATCGCCTTCTTCAATAATAAATGCTTTTTTATTTTGTTTTTTTTTATTTTGCACAGCTATGTTCTCCCTTCTCCTTGCTCGATCCTTCCTAAGTTGACTTTTCTTTGTTTGTGTATGCATTTCGAAATTGATGAAAGGGTTCTCATTCTGGAAAGAAGGGTCGTCTGATTATCATTCAATGATCTCGAGTTCGATTTATGTGATTGAGAAATACGGTATGGGTACTTAGGTAATGTGCACAATCCTTTGCTTCCGACGAGATAATTTATCTTTGGGTTCCTCTGCTCATTACCCGTGGCCTTGGCATGGTTTTCTTGTTTTCTTGTACCTTGTCGTTTACTACGCGCAGTTTTCTGGGAAAACAAAGTCTTGGAGATAGCTTAATTCTTATCCCTTTCTCTTTTCTGAATTCTGACGTTTCTGACGTTTCCTATGTGGTTATAGAAACAAGAAAGTGAGGAGATTGGAGGACGGTGTGGTTCGGATTGGCTGTCAAATGGTGGGAAAGGAGAACCTGAGGATCGAGGACTTGAACTTGTGCTTTGAGAAGCTGATGATGGTTGCCGGCGGCGAAAAAGGTGGTAAAGGAGTGAAAATGGAGGGTGGGGCGGCGAATTCAGAATGGAAAGATATTCCTGTGGAACTTTTGATGCAAATATTGGGCCTTGTGGATGATCAGACGATGATCGCAGCTTCTGTTGTCTGTCGTGGGTGGAGAGAAGCTGTTTGCTTTGGCCTTACCCGTTTATCACTCTCATGGTACTCCTTCTTTGTTGCTCTATTTAAAGCTATTCTTTGATTGCAGGCAGAAAGAGGGATTCCTTCATCCTCCCTATTCCACTCTAGTTTCCTGATTTTTTTTTGTCAACGTCGGGAATTGATTAGTCTTCTTTCTGAATTTCTTGATTACAAAGTGCGAAAGGCATGTTGGTAAGAACTGGCATGTCTTCAACCTTTTAAGAATGGGCTATGATGTTTCTTTGAGGACGTGAGCTATTATGGGGTTGAGCCCTTTAAATCTCAAGTTTCTGTGAGGTGTTCTACACCTCACGCAAATCTGTTAGGCTATAAGGTCAGCAAACTGATTCCTTGAAGTCAGTCCGCTGTGTGTGCTTAAAAGCATATGTTCCAGTAAGATATCTGAACCTCAAAGCATATGTTCATGCTACAAATTGCAAGAAGCAATAGCAAGACAGCAAGATATAGATTTTCATTTACATGTCTCTTGCCACTTTACTGAAGAATTCATTTCCGGACTGAATCTGCAAAGCTCTAATTACAATTACACTCCTATATTTTGTTAAATTTTTTAGTTTCCAGAAAACCTTCAGAAAGTAACCTGTTTGGATGTGTTTGGCATTGGAGCTCCTTTTTCCCTGCATGTTGCCACTCTCCCAAGTCCCTGGAAATAGTAATAGGTTTTTTAAAACTCTAATGACATGAACTGTTGGTAGTTGTGCGCTTTTTTTTTTTTTTTTTTTAAATTCTTCAAATAAAATTGGTATTTGCTTCATGTCTTGACTATTCCAGTTCATAACATTGTCTTACATGGCAATAACAGAGTTGTGTAACTTGTGTCATCAGGTGCAACAAGAACATGAATAATTTGGTCCTATTTCTTGCTCCCAAATTCACAAAATTGCAAACTCTCATTCTACGTCAAGCTAAGCCTCAGCTGGAGGATACCGCCGTTGAGACCATTGCAACTTGCTGTCATGACCTGCAGGTCCTGGACCTGAGCAAAAGTTTCAAGCTGACCGATCGTTCACTGTATGCCTTGGCCCATGGTTGCCCTAATCTCACAAAACTGAATATCAGTGGGTGTTCAGCATTTAGTGACACCAGTCTGGCATACCTGGCCAGTTTCTGCAGAAAATTGAGAGGCTTAAATCTCTGTGGATGTGTGAAAGCTGCATCCGACACCGCATTGCAGGTACCTTTATTTGTCATACCGATTGCTTTTCATCTACCTTTCAAGAAAACGAATTGTAACCCAGATCCATGAGCAAAATGCAGGCAATTGGACGCTACTGCAATGAGTTGCAGTGTTTGAACCTGGGATGGTGCGAAAATGTGGGTGATGTTGGAGTGATGAGCTTAGCTCACGGGTGCCCTGATCTCAGAACACTGGACTTGTGTGGTTGTATCTGTATAACAGGTAAGATCGCGCTAGTTGGGCCGGGTTGCATCATTATATGGAGTTTCAATGTCTGACTTGTGTAGCTGTTGAAAATGTGAATGAGTGCAGATGATAGTGTGATTGCAATGGCAAACGGGTGCCCTCATCTGAGGTCACTGGGGCTGTACTACTGCCAAAACATCACAGACAAGTCAATGCATTCGTTGGCTCAGAGCAAAGTGAATATGAAAGGAGGAAACGAGGAGGATGGGCTGAGGACTCTGAACATAAGCCAATGCACAGCTCTCACGCCCTCGGCGGTTCAGGCAGTGTGTGACTCCTTCCCGGCTCTGCACACATGCTCCGGCCGGCACTCCCTCATCATGAGTGGCTGTCTCAACTTGACCTCCGTCCACTGTGCCTGTGCCGGCCACGCTCATCGTGTCCTCACCGCTTTTCCTCATCCAGCACACTGAACCATTCTGTTTCTGTACCTCCATATCTATGTCTTGACTTCTGTGAAAACCCTTTTTCTTTTCCATGTACAACAGCTTAAATTTGTGTACTGAGTTCCCTGTCTCCGGATTATATGTGAAGATTCAGACTTTTGGATCAAATCAGAAGTTACGGATTAAATTAGGCTTCTAAAGACTCTCCAGGGGTTATATTTTTTATAAGATGGTTTCTTTATCGTTATTTATATTATTGCTTTACAAGAATTGTTAATTTAATTATTGCTTAACATCAAAGTCTTCAGATTGTTTTAAAATTACGAAAATAGTTATTGTTCTTATTTTTATTTCATTTTTTAAATTTAAATGATTTCTTGCAGGATCCAACTCATATTCTCTGTTGTCGATTGGGTTTGTTTTTCTCGAGTTCTCTAGGATGACAAACTTAGCTAAGGAAAAATAATATTTTTTAGTCTTTAATATAAAATATATTTAATTAATTTTTTTAAATTAAAATACTAATTTAATTAATATGATATTTTATTATTTTATTATTTTATATTTTTTTATTTAATTATTATTGAAAAAGTATAATAAAAATAATTTAAAAAAATAAATATAATAAATATATTTTTTATTTAAGTATATAATTAGGTTTATTAGTAATTAGGTTTATTAGTAAAGATAGGAGGAGTACTAAGGAATAAAATATGTGGTTTTTAGAGTCGGTCACGGTGGAGAGGAAGCGTTCGGCATTGTTCTCGAAGGCCCTTTACATGGGCGGGCTCGAGGCCAACGAGAAGTTGCCGTGAAATATGAATTCTAACCCAAAAAAGGAAAAGGAAAAGGGACAAACCATTAGAACTTTGAATGACAAACAGTTGTTGTTGGACAGTGGTGCGTTGTTATGAAATTAAGGAGCACAAAACATGATTGTTCATGGTCTGCACCAATACCATCGTCTTCCCAAGCCACTTTTTAACAGGGAAAGAGAGGCATATCCCATCCCATCCCACAACCACAAGCAAGCGCCATGCCATTTTAACAAGGGGCTAAATGTCTGCTTCAATCATCCATCTACATCATTTGCTTCTGTAAACTATCTCTTCGTCGTCCACATCAAATGCTGGATTACACAGGCATTTGAACAGCCTTCCTATACCCTGCACAAACACAACAGCTGACAGAATGAATACGTGACCCTGCTTGCGTAATCACAGTTTCTACAATGAATATGCGAATGCACGTGATCTATTTAGCATTAAGTAATTCTATGATTATGACATTGCCTGAGTGAAAAAGGGCGTTCGATAGGAAACTGCTCTCGGTAATTCATCATCCTCCGAAGAATCTGAACTGCTTCCTTCATCCTCAGAATCTGCCGCAATTTTCTTCTTCGATGCTCCTTCTCCTTTTGAATTCTTTTCCTGATCAAAAAGCCCATCATTTCTTTACTCCTAAACTAACACTAGTCTCTCACCAACCTCAATAATGGCTCATTTTTACACACATGGGACTGTAGCATTTATTCAGAATTCAGGGTACGTTGTCGCCTCTAATTAAGCTGTAATATATGATGATTAGTGGCTAACTTGTTTACCTGAAATAACTTCCCAAGAATCTTGAGAGCGTTAGCACGGGCTCTGAGCTCTTCTTTCTTAACGTTATTTTCCCTTAAGACCTGCAGCAATATTTAGAAAACTGGATAAAAATCCCCTTCCCCCTTCATTTCTTTTGATCCCAAATAAGGTGACGAATTTCTACTCTTAGGACAAAATTCATATCCACGAGTATCACTTCATCAAATAGCATCCAGGCATAACTGTCTCTAATAGCTAACAATTCCTCATCTTCAGGATAAGAGACGAGTAAGACGGAATGCAAAATCCAGTTTCCCAGTCAACTAAAAGTAGTATCAGAGACAGCTATTAGAAGATATGGTTGGAAGTAGTCATGAACTCACCATTTGGCAGACATGTACCAGGGTCACTTCTATGTCTACGACATTCAACTTCCATAGAGAATTCATAAGTGTATCCTTATTAAGGCGAATATGAGATTCAATATCATTTTCAGGGCCACTACCATCCATTTTAAATTGCTTGTGCATGTCTTCTTGAAGCTGCAGCAACTGAAATGCCCCTAAATATTTTAGCCAACAAAATTAGATTTCAAGTCACAACAAAATTTTGAAAAGAGATAACTGGTGTTCACGGAAGGCGCAACAAGTTAAATCAGAATGACCTTTTAAGTATACCTTTAGCAGCAGTAAATTGTGATTTCCAGAAATGTCCTTTATTTCGAACCCATTCAGCCAAAAAAGGCACTCCAAGATAAATGGCCTTTTTCCCTAATTCCAGTGCTGCCTGTCTTGAATAAATATAGCCGATGGTTTGTAAAATATCAAGTCCAAAATCTACATTCAAAGTCAATGTAAACTATTTGTTATCCCATTTAATGTGCTCACAATGTAACATGGTATGTTATTCTGAACACTTTCACTAGCTCCTTAGTAAAAAGGAATAGATAGCTGAAAGTTTCATTAACCTGCATTAGAAAGTCGTTTGGCCTCAGATTCTGCTCGCTGCAAGAACCCCTTTTCATCACCACGGACATATTGATCCAGAAAGTCTTTTAAAAAACTTGCTAGTTTTTCTTCCCTTTCTCTCTGGACAGCCTACATCAGAGCGATGCAAATCATAAATGTACTATAAGCCAAACCAGATTAGTAAATATATCACTAAATGATGCAATACAAATGTTAATTAAGGATGTTACAGTAACGTTGTTGTATTACTGTTACACACACAGAGACTGAATTGTTAAACATACTTGCCTTCAACTTTTCATGTATTTTATCTGGATATTCACTTTCATCTGCCATTTCAGAAGAAGTCATTGATGCCGCAGTTAGATGCCCAACGTAGTCCTCAAATAATTCACTTCCAAAAAGCAGGGCAAAGACAGCCATTGGATCAACCATAGCTTCCCTGTGAGAGAAACCATTAACTTTCAGTCACAAATAAAATATCCAAGAAAACATCTTCAAGGAATATAATATCTGAGGACAATAAAAGAGGGTATTTATGTTAATGATATTTTCATTCATGTAAATTTTATATTTTTTACCAAACATCTTTTATTCATTTTAAGAAAAAAAAAATTCTCTTTCCTTCTTCCTTTTTGAGTAAATGTGCAAATTGCTTCTTAGTTAAGTGATAGTAGTCTATAAATAATTCATCGAAGTAATTGTATTATATAACAGGCTTATCATGGCTCGGTATTGCAACGCTATTATTTATGAGGGCAACTTCAGCATTTGCATCTGTCTTGTAATGATAAAGCCTATGACAATAAGAAAATCATAACGTGCGGTACTGCATACTTTGGGAGAAAAAAGCTAGTCACATCTAATTTGATGCGCAGCAAAGTTAGTAGCATAATCAAAGTCCAAAGCGAAAGTTGTCCACTTTCAATCAACAGCTAATTTCCAATCTATTAAGGATCGTGACTTCCGCAAACTAATATTCTAATTCGAACCGTCTAAAGCTATGCTACAAAAGAAGTTTAACATAGGATCATCTCTGTACCTAGACACGGAATGCTTTCCATTTTGATTGTATGCGTTCCTCTGCACTGGATCGCTTAAAATTTGATAAGCCTCGCCCAGAACCTGCCAACATCAGAATTCAGAAGGGTATATCTATGATAAGGAGCCATATGAAGGGATATTTTCGTGTCCTGTATATATCCGTTACTTCATCCTCCACAGGTTATCACTCATAAAATCAATGGACGGGAAGTTTGATGCAGCAAACTTGCCTGAAATTTTTGAGCAGCCTGAGGATCGTTTGGGTTCTTATCGGGATGAACTCGCATTGCCTGCAGCAGTAACATGCACATAGGCGTGATTTCTTAAATTGAAGGGATTTGAGCGAGAAATGCCAGTTAAACTGTCGAATCGCAAGAAAAAAGAAGACAGAGAATGGAAGAGGAATGAGTGGGGTGAGGATCAGATCCAAACCTTGTGGTAGTAAGCCTTTCGAATTTCGACCTCGGAAGCAGAGGGACTAACCCCAAGGATATCATAATACTCAGTATCCTTAACCATGGTGGATTGAAATTCAAAACTGGAAGGAAGAGATGGAAGAGAAGGAAAGAGAAGAGAAGAATATGAAGAATGAGAGGGGGAGTGCCACAAGCCTGACCTCGCCTTTCCAGTGCTGCTCACAAAATATTCTAATTCGGCGAAACAGCTTTTTCGCGGGAGGAAACAGTATTTTAACTGCCACTTTTCGACTTTGCAGAGCTGTGTAGGCTATCATAAATGATGCTAATGGATTTCTATTTCCTAGCAGCCTAATCATATCATATCTGGTGGGCTGTTTGTGGGGTGGCCACAGTTTTCCGATCTGATGCTTCCTGTAATGTTGGGATTTTTTTTAATTTTTCCGGCTACATAATGTTTTTTTTATTTTATTTTACCTTCGGCCAGATAATGTTGGGATGTATTGTTTTCGAGTTGTGCTGATTCTTGATACAAGCTTTTGGCAAAATTGCAAAAGGTCCTATCGGGAGTCGAACCCAGTACACCATATATAGAACCGCGTTGATGTTAGTCACTGGAATGAATTTTATATGACTTATAATTTCTTTTTCCAACATATTTTGGTTTGCAAATTTCCGAATCCAAATTCAGTTTCAGTGCATGGAGCTGGAGCATAGTCAGTTTCGTTTACAATTTCGAGCGCAAATGCTCTTCTTTACTAGGGGCCTGATTTTGGTTAGTGGGATATTTTTGTGAAAAGAGGACAGGAATGGGACTATATATTGAAATAAGTATATTTGGTATATTGAATGAAAAATCGATATATATTTAGTTAGACAATTATACACGTAACTGAAAGATTAAAATATTTAATAACATTTTTTTGACTCATAATATTTAATAATAGGCATATTGCTAACGTTGTGGAAGGCGAGATTGGAAATCGGGATTTAGCCGCTTCGTTTCCTAATTAAAACCGATATTACCTATTTCTTCAACCTATATCAGGCAACGCACCTTCAAGCTATCTTGTACTTGAGTTTTGTCGGTCATATGAAATATTATAAGCACTATAATGCAAACAACGCAAGTGCAGTTTATATTGTCTGAGCTAATGATTTGGTGGGTATAACTTGGTGAGTATATTGACTAAAAATGCTCGACCTTCCATTCACACATAACTCCCTCGAATAACTTTGAATCGCCTCTAACATTCAAAAGTTGATAAAAAGACCCCTTTTATTTTTATATATATATAAAAAAACTCTTCTGCTAACAACCCTATTAAATCTCTCACAGCACTGTATACAAACATTAGATTAATTTAGTGATGACATGCATATGACATGGCTTTTGAGAGCATTATATTATTTTATGAAGATACTAAATGAATCCTCCTCTAGACAATCCTTCATTTTTTCTTAATTACTCTGTCCACATCAGCTAGTCTATACTGAGTTTTAACTTTTAACTGCATAAACCGATAAACTACACGCACCTGATGATAGATACATACATGCTTACATAATAACTATGGGTCAAACGTGGTATTGCTCTAGCTGAACATCTTTGGCCGTCAAGGGCACATACTCTCCTAAATAGGCTTCCAGGTGATCCGATAAAGCCGACTTGTCGATATTCTCATGGTGATAGGACTTGCAGACAAAATAGAGCACCGTTTGGATCACCAGCCCAAACAGGAAAAACACCGACAGCAACAAGAAACACAGTATCGCATAAGCTGTTCTGTCGACGGAGCCCAGCCTCCATCCGTGCACCACCACCTCCTTGAACAAAACCTGAATTAGGATAAACGTAACGTTGAGCATTAAGAATATCACTGTGGCCAGTCCCATCTTCCCCTTTATCAATTCCTTGCTCTTCATCATGGCTTGAATCCCATACGACTCCTCCAACACCGACACAACGCTGGCTATTTGCCAGATTATAGTCAAATACACAAACCCTGCGAAGAACAATATGACCAGGATCACAAGGACGGCGATCCCTCCATTTCTGATTCCGATGGTAAGTGCCCATATGAATACAAGTAAGAAGACGATGATGTGATAAGCAATAAAGGCAGCGAAGAGGCACAGGAAAGTAACCATGAGGCGTTTCCAGACCCTGGGGACGACGCTCATGACTTTACGGAAAGTGACGTCTCTTGCGGTGTAGATGGAGGCGATGGAGTAGACGACGGCGGAGGTGGAGAGGAGAGACAAGACGAGGAGGAGAGTGAAGTAGAAGATCTTGAAGAGCCAGAAAGTGGCCCATTCGGAGGAGAGGAGATCGGAGAGCTTCTCGTAGCGGGGTGAGCCCAGAGGAGTGTCGTTCATTTCTTGGGCGTTGTAGAAGATTTTGCGTAAAAGGATGTTGGTGACTTCTATGTGGAGGAGGTAGATGAAGGAGAGAGGGAGAATGAGAGTAAGGGTGATCTGGGTGAAGATCTTCCGCCATGATGATAAGATTTTGATGGATTCTGTGAAGACTCCGAAGAGGCCCAGAAATTGCATCTCTTCCTGTTCTCTGTCCATGGTTGCAGAGATGGGAGATCCCGAGGGAGGGACGATGACGATAAGGTTGCTTATGAGGACGGAGCAAAAGAGAAGACTATATCAACTGCATAACATATATGAGCAATAGGATTTGTCTACGGACAAGGTAGACAGGAAATGAAATTGGGATTGGTGTTTGGATTTTAAAAATATGCTCCGATCCAATGGCCAAATTACCCTTCTTTTTTAAATAAAAACAAGTGGAACCTTGAAAAGTCAAAAGTCAATGGCTCGTTTAGAAAAGGAAGTCATCCCCGTCAGGTGTGGCGACAAAGAATAATGGCAAAGGCGTAATTATGGAGGGAAGGGGCCGGCGTTGGTGGAAAAGCCAGAAGCATGAAAACGCGTGGCGATGGGCGGCGAAGACTTGCTTTGGCTGGTCGTTCACGCCGAGGCAATGAGAAGAATGAGTCCCTGACTGAAAAGGTTTGGGCCGTCGTTATTCAAACTATTATTGTGGGAATAGTAGTAATTAAGAAGCCTGGGTTTCATCGACCCTGGTCAACGCTTCAATATGAATATCTCTATTCGCTTCCCTTGTGGTGTGGGAATTTTCCTATTTCTTATGCTTTAGGTATTAGTAGCTGTACATGACGACAGATAAACGGTTAAGCTTCTTGCGAATGTGCCCAATATTTTTCTGTTTTTTATTTATAAAAAAATTTAGATGAGTTCGATATCAATCCCCTATTAAGATCAGAGTACAGTCTTAAGACTTAAAAAATATTTATAAGAGATTTATGAGATCATCTATCAAATAAATTTGGACGACGATAATGATAATTAAACTTATATTTTTGTTGGATAATGGGTGTGTTTGGATGCTTCTGAAATCATGGTTTCAGAAGTCCTTTTGGGCTAAATTTTGGTTTAGGGAAATTTTAAAACAAACAGCTATATTTGTCCATAAGTACGTTTGGACAAAACTATAGGGCCTGTTTGGATAGGATTTTAAAAAAGTACTTATGAAAAAAAAGGGCTTATGGACAACTTATGAAAAATGGCTTTTAGAGAAGAGTTTATGGAAAAAAAGTGGTTTTGAATAAATAGGTGTTTGGATAATTATTTTTAGAATGACTTTTTATGGTGTTAAATTACCAAAAAGGGTATGATTTGATTTAAAGTAAGAGAGAGGAGAGAGGTATAGAGAAGATAAGAGAGAGGAGAGAGGGTGTAAGAAAAAGAGAGATAAAAGAAGATAGAGGAGAGAGGAGAGGGGTACGTATGAGAGAGGAGAGAGGGTGTAAGAAAAAGTAGGGGTAATATAGTAATTGGATAGTCCATAAACTCTTTTACTGTTGAAAAAGTTATTTTAAATAGCTTATTCAAAACTATGGTTTAAACCATGGTTTTGCTCAAAAGCACTTATGGACAAATAAGCCTGTTTGTTTTAAAATTTTCCCAAACTAAGGTTTTGCCCAAAAGGGCTTATAAAACCTTGGTTTGGGTGTGTTCCAAATACACCCATAGTTTAAAACCATGATTTTGAATAAGCTATTAAAAATAGCTTTTTCAACAGTAAAAGAGCTTATGGACTATCCAATTACTATCTTACCCCTACTTTTTTTTATACCCTCCCTCCTCTCTCCTACTTTTTTTTACACTTTCTCTCATACTTTTTCTTACACCCTCTCTCCTCTCTCCTCTCTACTCTCTACCCTCTCTACTCTCTCTTATATTTTCTCTACCTCTCTCTTCTCTCTTACTTTTAACCAAATCATACCCTTTTTGATAATTTACCAATATAAAAAGTCATTCTAAAAACAACTATCAAAACACTTATTTATTCAAAACTACTTTTTTTCTATAAACTTTTCTCTAAAAGTCCTTTTTTATAAGCTATCTATAAGCCTTTTTTTTATAAATATTTTTTTAAAATCCTATATAAACAGACTCAATAAGAACACGAAGGAGTGTAAGTTGGGCTGCGAGTATGAAGTCCACAAACAAACGTACTACTAGGTTTGGATACGGTAATGGACTTCCGTTCCAGCTTTCTAGTTTTTCTTTTTGGGCCGAGAGTTGTGTGCAAAATTATCCCTTACATGGTATGGTTCTGAATCGTGAAACAAATCTCTCTCTTGATCAATAGGGTTAGTCTTAATAATAAACAGATCGATATTATTTAAACGAAATTTTGAGTTTGAGCCTTAGTATATGTAGAAAATCTCAGTTGGGAGACTCACCCACCATAGCCAGGTGTGCGACACGGGTCAGATCCGGATGTAGTCGGGGTAAAACTCTGGTGAACCGAATGGGCAACAAAAAAAAACCCTCTCTTGTAAATTTAGAATTTGGGTTTATTTAGTAGGTGATTTTGAATAATCTTATACTATAAAGACGTAAGTTCAATTTTTTTTATCATTGTGATAGTTATTTTAGTAGACGATCTCGTAAGTTTCTTATAAATACTTTTTGAGCCTTGAGGCTATGCCTGAGTTTTGGTGGGAGATCGGTGTTGAACCCACCTAAATTTTTTTATACCAAACAAATAATCTTGAAACAAATCTTATAAATGGAAGCATTAAAGTTTTATAAATTTTAATACTCCCCTAATCCTTAATATATGATTATATTGAGGGAGTTTGTTAAATTAATTAGTATAATATATTTTTTTTAAATCACCCTAATCATCCTCCTTAACTCCCTCCCTCCCTCTTTTACTTGATTATTATCGAGGAAGTATCAATAGAAGTGATTTAGAAAAAAATTGATAAAAGTAGAATATATGTCTTATATCTATAATCAGGATCAACTTTCTAATTATATCGTATATTAAGGATAAAAAAGTAATTCGGATTAGGCCTGGATGTTGAAGAGTGAGAGCATGAAATCTTTGATTCTATAAATGGCTTGGATCAACGACAGGCACACCCTTGCACGTTCATACTACGTTTGGATAGATAATGAGAGTTGGTACAAAATAATAATAAATAGATTAAAGCAAGATCGATTCTTGTTACTGTTGTGAGAACTCTTTTAGTAAACAATCTCATAGGTATCTTGTAAGTATTCTCTAAAGTCTGTGGCTGTATCTTAATTTTAGTAGGAGACTAAAAAAGTAGTGTATATAAGAATGACGATAGGAAAAATAATTTTTTTGAAAATGTGTCCTCTTAGCTATGACTAGAAAATATATCATTAATCTTCAACGTATCAAAAGTATGAGTTTAATTTATTTATTTTTTTAAAATAATTTTACGCATATAAAGGTAATATTTTTTTTTGGTACAAAAAATTTTGAAAAAGGGTTGGATTCACTCACGATCTAAGGGCAAGGCGAAGTCTCTATTTTTTTTAGGCGATATCAATATCGGATAAGGCGAGTCGTCTATTATTTTTAGGCGTAAACCTAAACACTCAGGAGTTAAGATGCCTCTCTAAACGCCGCGACTAAAATTATAACAAAATAATACTTCTAAAAATTGAACACACTTTAAATAGTCATATATCATATTTTTTTTTATTAATTAAATCTATGAACGATGAGTATATAATGGCAACATTAGTTCTCCGGATTGGCGCATGGGAACGACACAATGATGATGAGGGTCCAATCCCAGCATCCCCCCTCCTTGATAGACATATAATTATCATTTTAACCCCATACCATGCATGATATCAAACGGGCCCATCTTGTTTGGTGGCTATTACTCCACCTATGCATTTATTTACTCCTGCATAAAAAGTCTGTTTAACCTTTTCTTATAAATAGAAATAACTCATATTTAAAAACTGTCCCTTGTTAAAAAAACAGAGAGAGTAATTCATTCAAACTTGTGTTTCTATTTATAAAACAAAGTTATGCATGACTGCTCTCCACTCTTCACTCGATCAATCTCTTTTTTTCTTTTTTAGTTATAAAAAAACCAAAAACGGGTCTCCAGCATCATTGAAGTTGGCAGTTGCTTCAGCAACCCCACCTCTTTATCAAGAGCGTTGAATATTTGTACTAACGAGTTCTGTATCACTCTGTCGAGTTAATGGACATCTGTTTTTGTACTAAAAAACAAATGAAAAAGCTTCGTAGTGATCCGTGCTCGAATAATTTTGAAGTTTAGTAAGAACTGCGTTAATCATCAGTCCTCAGTGTCGCAGACATTAAGGGGGGAGAAAATAAGAAAACGAAGTCTCATGCACACTAATTAACCCAATAGAGCCCAAGGACTACAGATATGGAGCCATCCTAGCTGGGCCAATACATCACTGACTCCGAGTGACAAACACAGACAAACAGACTTTCCATAACTGGGCAGCTCATTACTCGCATAACGTTATTATGTTACAGGGCTTACAGCACTCACACGCACACTAATTAACACGAACGGAAACATCTAATGAGGATGGTGTCATTGATAATTATGAAAGGGCCGAATCAGAGTGCGTTAATAGCAAGTCTCATGCCGGATTGGCAGTGGCCAGGATTGCCGCAAATGAAGTAGTTCTGGCCGCGTGCCAGCTTTATCTGGTCCTTCCCTGAACTCAGCACTTTGGCACCCGCCGGAGCACTGCAGCTCTTGTACCCATTTCCGTTCACCGCCACCACATTGTGCATCGACGCGTCGTAGTTGAATACTGTCACCATTTACATATCAACTGTCACTATAGCTAGTCTTCAACTTTTTAACAGTAATAAACTGGGAAATAATCTGCGAGGGACACGGAAGTACTCACCTAGGACATCGCCGGCTCGGAATCTCTTTCCCTTGGGCCAAGTAGCAGAGTTGAAACCCCAACCTCCGGGGCTTCCCACCGTGTAAGTTGCCGCACCTGCGGGTTCCAGCTGAACCAACAAGCACAGTAGCGTCACCCAGGTCACTAGGGTTTGAACTGCATTGCCTCTTCCCTTGCACATTCTCTCACTCCTGGCTGCTCCAACGGCTTCGCCTGACAAGTAGGTATAGAAGAGCGATCTCACGAGTTTGATTACAAGGCAGATGTTAGCTTATAAAGAGGACGCGTGGGGTCAGAACGTGGCTGAAACGACGGAAGGATAAAGAAAAAAGAAAGAGGAAGGGGCAAGATTAATTATGCGGTGATATTCACGATAAGGGATAAGTACCAGGTTTTAAAAATGGAGCAAGTTGATAGATGAGAGAGCCTTGTGCTTGGAGTTGTTGGTGGGAGTTAGTAAAGAAAGGAATATTGAAATAAGCTTTGGGGAAGTAGCATGAATTTAGGAGCATAATTGAGGGATTTGATTAAAGTGACCGCACCATCAACGACGACGGTTGACTTCATTGCTCCCACCACCATTATAATCTCGATTAGACACCACTTGCACCTACCGCTTCTCCTCCTTCTGCCTCTTCCATGTCTGGGCTACGCGCACTACTTGTATTGTTATCCATCGTCTGCGATGCCAGTGTTTGCTGTATATATAGACAGATACTTCAATTCATGGATAATGAGATTAAGTCCATCCAAATTGAAAGCTATTAGTAGTGAACAATCAGGGTTAAAAAAATACTTGTCAATCCAAACCCACAAATTTAACTACATGGATGCAAATCGACAAATTCGCTTTAAATAGTTACTTAATTATATATAAATATATTTTGTTAATTAAGAAATATACAAGTGTATAACTGATAATAAAACTGTGACACAACTGGACCATGCATGAGTTATGCCAGTCGGACCAAAGTTAGCCCACTTAAAATGGATTACAATTTTCTTACAAGTGAGCCCATTTGTTTATTGTGGGCTAAATGGGCCATGTATTGAGTCCAACTTTTCCATTCAAGGTGTATCCTATTGTCCAAGAACTTGAAGGAGAAGACAGCTTCATCTGGTATTATTGTGAAGTGTGAACAAGGATACAGTAGCATGTATCCAATACTTTTTGACTATAGACGCATACACATCCATCATGCGAGGGCGGAATTTTCATCTCTCATAAAGAGAGCGTTTGTTATTCAATCTCTCAAAAGGGCCGTTCCATTCAATAGAAGTTAATTAATTACTATTTAGTACCGCACATGGTTATGGAGCAGTATTTATCCGCGCCAAAGTTATGGAAGATCCCCAAGGGGGCCGCTGACAGGACAGCACAGGTCAAGGGTGGCATAATTTCGTTATCTTCTTGAGTTTTTTCATTTATAAATTACTTTATTTTTTGGTGGTGCCAGAAGGCAAGAATTTTACCTTGACAAAATCGCTTAAAATAGCTAAAGTGATAGCTTTATTCTAACCACCACTCCAGGGATCAAGATCAACCACAACTTGAAGCCACCAGAAACTACCAATATACAGCACTGATTAATTAGAGGCATAGATATCAGTGGCGACATTGATACTCCTCCCAAGGATCTCTAAATCATTGTTTAATTTCTCTAAAATCTTTTGATAACTATCTCAGTACATGTGTGTGTTCAGTTGCTCAGAAGCAGGCACGATTGACTTTAACATTTAACAAAAAAGGATTTTGCAGGACATGATAATAACAGCGAATATAAATAGGAGTTGGCTCACAAGAAAGTACATATATATATAATTATATATGGTTGGAGTTGATTGATTGGAAGGGATGGAGTGATTAAGATTTGGTCATATTTCCAAATTGTCGGGTGAAGGCGAGTGATACAGTGAGTCAAAGGTGTGTCTAATTGGATCTGTTTCGAAACCTGGGACGTCAAATATGGCGGGTGATGCAACGGAGGCCGCCATTTTCCCAAGAAAATAGTTCCGTGTATCTGAATTATGCCATATTCTCTACGTTTATCGAGGATCGCACGGAAGAGGTTATGAAAACGCCCAACGTACTGGATTCTATTTCATTCATACCTAGAAAATCACGAGGCTGAATAATTATTTTGTATCTGAATAGCCCAAGACATAAAAACCAAAACCAGACAGCAGGAAGAAAAGTGAACTCCGTCCTACTTAATTAACAGCAAATTGAACGCTGCCATTGATTGCTAGGTCGGTCACCTACCCTTGTTTATAGATAATATATATCATTAAACTGCACATATAGCCTTCATTTTTATGTTTTGGTAACCGTACAACATTCAAATTTTATTCAATCTTATTTTCACATCACACAAATTAATTAGCGTCCCTAGCTGCTATAGTTGCAGCCACCACGTATTTAATCGTAGCCAGTATTCCATTTCCTTCCTGACTTCATCACAAGTTGTCAGGATATCCATCTCCCTCTTACTCTTCATCTTCTCATAACTAACTACTACTACTCCTCTCGTATGCTATTTCATTGATTTTGTAACTCAACTCCCCTACCACTTGTCATTTAACACTAGTGTAACCTATTACCCATATATGTGATGCAAGAAAATTCTCTCGCTCTCTTGTCTCCATCTATTCTATATACATTTCATTTTTCTAATTGTTCTATTTTAGAATATTTATGGGCCTATAAGAGTCTATTTCAATTATTCATTTGCAAGGCTTGATGTCACCCAGGGAACATATCGGCGTGTTAAAAGTAAATTCAAAGTATAATCTATGGATTAGTTGGTGTACATCTTGCCGATAATGTGAAAATCAAAATGGTTGTTTATATTCCGTCCTCCTCCTCCTCCATTTGGTTAATCTTATTGGAAATTTGGCACACGCGTCCGAATCGATGGTTATGACATCATGGTTTGATTCCAGCGAGGCAGCCACGTCCATTTGCATCAAGATGCATAATAGTAATTTGTTATGCCCCCAAGGAAATATGGCTCCTTCCCAGTGCTCGGTACATATAGTAGGGTGCCCCGACACCAAATCCTGTTTTACCCCATTTCATTTATACGTTAATATTAGGGGTGTGCAAGATGCCCATGGCCCGGTGAGCCCGCACAAAAAATGCCCTGCCCAGCCCAATAAAAAATGGCCCGATGTAAAATGGGCAATTTCGGGCAGGGCCAATATTCGGGCAGGGCCGGGCTTCGGGCAGGGGTTGCTGCCCTGCCCATTTGGCCCTGCCCAGTTATTTACTTTTTTACATATCAAAATTTGTAGATTACATTATTTCACATAGAATGAATATGATGGATATTGGTGACTAAATAATAATTTTACAAATATGAGTAGTCAAGTAGGTAATTACATCATTTAAAATTTATAACTAAATTGATTTCTTCCTTTATTTTTTTTTTATTTTGGTAACCATCATATTTTTTTAGATGCTTCATCTTTGTCAATTTTGGGGAGATTGATGTAAAGTTATAATTGTAAACTATTTAGATTTTAAAACTTTATTTTATATGCAATGGATTTCAAAACTTTAATTACTATCTTTTTGCTGCCTTATTCTTAGTAGATTATAGATATTATTTAACTCTTGAAGATATATGAATATGGTATTATTTTATAAGTTTATAATTGTAGATTTTTTTCCACAATATAAGCAGGGTATTACGATTTGGGCATGCCCAGCCCACCTACGCCCTGCCCAAAATAGTTAGGGCTTTTGCCGGGCAGGGCCGGGCATCGGGCTGCAAAATGTAGCCCATGCTTTTTTCGGGTAGGGGAGCTGCCCTACCCAGCCCTGCCCATGCACACCCCTAGTTAATATAATAGTTTTATATCGTTTCTGTTAGTTAAATTTTTTTCACTTCGTACACATGCGCATTCATAGAATAGGGAAAGCAACAAATTAAGAAAGCACGTGCCTGATATTCACTAATTATTCTAGTCTTAACTATATACTGTCCGCTACCACTCACTTCTAACAGCCTGCCATTTAAATTAATAATCAAGAGAAGTTAAAGTTTTTAATCAGCTGCTGATATCAAGATTTTAATGTTAGAAATTGGCATAGAAATATTTTTATACTTTAATATTACATAAATGTTTTTATAATAAATTTGCTATATATATAATTTTGTTAGAGACCGTCAGCAAACATGAGTGATGTCCTACGTACACGAAAGTGGCAGAATAGATTGATGCAACTGGTAAGAACTTGGCACATTAATAGAGAAACCGAATAATTCAATCAAAATCTGCAAACCTTCACTACCTTCTTTCTTCCCCTATACAGAGTTATAAATCACGCACAATGAATATGCCACTCTGTCAAAGTATACTATGCCCTTGATCCATATACTCAAATTCGTATTCCCTTAAAATGGAAACGTATAAAAGATCAATATATCTTGCATACTTCATAAGGACAAAAAGCTCGATTCTTGTTCACTCTAATTACAAAACCTTAAGGAAACTATAATGAGCAACCTGCCATACTTAATTGAAAAGCCAACACAACCACATGCGCATAACTTGCCTATATATATATATATATATATATGTATGTATATATTTCAAGAGACTGTTGATGCTAATTACTTCATATTGGAGATACGAAAGCTAGCTAGTGAGCTAAACTAGTCATACGTATAATATGAAGTTAAATAAATACTTCACTTGTTGTCACGACGATGACCCACCCACGCCCAGAAAATCGATGAAGGGAACTTCTCTCTGATTATCTGCTTGCTCTTGCTCCACAGAAGCCCTCTTCTTTGCAAATGTGGGTGACATGTCGCATACATTCGTCAAGTCCTTATTTACAGTCCTATTTCTCTCATCATCACCATCAAAACCTAAGACTGATGATCCGTAAGGACCTGGAACAACCTTCCTGTAGTTTGGTAGAATGCTGCCGTACGATGATGCAGAATTTGGATAAATTCTGTAAAGATATTTGTCCGAACCTTTTGAAAATTCTGAGAAATAAATGTTAAAGCAGGGGTTGAAGTAACTGTTATCTTTTCCTTGTTTCGCCATGGATGAGAAATTCCAAGAAGCCAAAGAGATTGAGGGAGAATATTCTGCAATGATTCTACTTTTTTCGATGTTCCGGAAGTCAGAGAAGGTTTGGGAAGCAAATATGTCTTGAGATTTTGATCTTTTATTAGAAGAGGAAGTGTTGCTGGAAGAATCATTGTAAACATCTTGGAAGACTCTCTTGCCACTTAACTGCGTGGATTGCTCTCTTTGCTTTCGCGCCATAATAACATGCCAGTGATTCTTCACAGCGTTATCGGTTCGACCAGGAAAAAGCCTCGCTATCAGTGCCCACTTGTTCCCATGAATGCGGTGAGCTGCCAGTAACCTCTCTTCCTCTTCTTCTGTAAATGGCCTCCTGTTAATCCTCGGATCAAGCTGATTGAACCACCTTAATCTGCAACTTTTCCCTGCAATCGGGGAGTATCCCAAAACATGATTAATTAATACGATCATGTGATTCATATATATATATATATATGCTTATATAACTTTCGCATATATATGCTACCCATACTCAGTATATTCTCAATAATATCATGCTCAAGTTAGCTAGTACAATAATATTCAATTAAAAGCCCTTGAAGAAAAATATCATTTTGTTTTTTCATTTCAAGGGAGAAATTAAAGAAATTCAATCCAACTCAATTGATTAATTACCTGATCTTCCTTGGAGCTTCTCAGCAATTGAATTCCAGTTCTGGGCACCATACTGTTCGACAAGTTGCCGGAGTTTTTCATCCTCAGCGGGCCTCCAGTGTCCGCGAGGACAAGTCCGGGAATCCTGATCTCCTCCTGATGAAGCCGTTGCAGCAAAATTGGAATCTTCCATGGCAGAAAGTGTAGTTAGCTATTGTGGAGGCCTCCAATTTGCTGCAAAAATTCTTGAGGGTCAAGCACACCAGGGACAGAAGTCGAGAAGAAGATATATAAGAAAGTGGAAGAGATATAGAAGGAAACAAGGGGGTTGGTTAACTAGGGTTGTGAGATGGGAAGTCACTTTTGTTGGCTTTACACGATATATATTGCCCCCGTGTATCTACATGTATATATTTTGTATACTTGTAGCGAAAATATGACCTTCTTGTTATGTCATTATTGGTTCTTGCAACTTCCTTATCAGATTCCTCGCTTTACTAATTCTAGTTCGTTTTCAACTCCTCAACTATTCTAATTACGACCATGGTACCACGTTATATCAAATCCATTTGTTTGGTTACCGTATAGTTTTTACTAAAGGGACATCTCTCCTTGATCCCAGACTCGTCAATTATTTCAACATTATTCCAACATCTTTCATTAATAAGTCACATGTAGCCCCAATTCCTTAAACGTCGTCATTGTGATCTTCATTAAATGAAGCAATGCGATGGTTGTTGCACATATAATTGCCAAATTTATTTCATGTTTAATTATAACCATATTATTTTCTAAAAATACATTCATAATTATGGTGTGCATCACCTTCATCTATTTTTGCCTATATGCCTGGGTGGTAGATTTAGAATTATTTACAATAATTCTTCATGATATCACTCTGATTAATGGAGAGAACTATATATCGACTCAATCAATTCACCATTAGTTGAACTGTTTTTTTTTCCCTTTTAGTAACATAGCTAGGATCATTTGACGTGTAACTCGAATCCGAAGAAACTTATGCGGAAGATGAAACTGATAAGATAAGCCTGTATATACGTTAATAATTAATGCTAACATTGATGAGCTTCAAAAGAGTCCCTTATAATTAATATGGTCAGAGGAATAATGTGCTTAGTTACGAAGTTCAACCACGTCATAAACGCATGCAACAATAAGCACCACTCTGACAAAAGCATGTTCCATTTGAGCATACATTGACAACGAAGTTTAATTTATATATCATGGCTTTCAGGTCCACAGTACAGAGAAGAATTATGGAACTGACTTTGGCCTCGCCACCTATAATCCCAATTCCCATTCCCATTTATATTTGTCGTTTATTTTGATGGGCAGGCAACTGATCAAAGAAGTGCCATGAACAGTTTAATCTTAAGGTTTAATTCAAATGCCGTGGAAGTACAGTATCACGAAAAGTACTTCTAAACAGTCTGCCTTTGTTTTCCATACTTCAATTTCATGAAGATGGCAGTCAAATAGAACAGTATAACAAATAATCAAGTAAATATATTATATTATAACGTGTTTCTTTACCGATTGAGACTTCGAAAAAAGTTCTCCAGGAATAGTGGACTGCCCATCCAACCACGAATTTGGATAAATTTAATTTGATAGAAAGGGCTGACTGCTTCTGAGTTATGCGCATCCATCAAGCTTTGATTTTCGTATCATCTAACAACAACGTCCATAATATGATATTGTTGTCTTCAGTCCGTTTTACGATTGTATTATATATATCTCAACATTACATTTTGAGTACGTTTGAACTTCCAACTACACATGTTTCATATCTTCGAGCAAATCAAGTCAAACCTAAGCGTTCACGTAGGTCCTCAATTGAAATAAATTATGCGATAGTTTTAATTAAAAATATTAACGAGCTAGAAGCAGAAAGAATACTAGAGAAAACATAATTTTCTTTACGTAAAACCCTATTCCAATTCGTATAGGCATTGCTAAACTTTGAGCATAAATAGCAGTGTTACTATTCATCCAAGCAACTGTTTCTTGGATGGTTCTACTTGTAATGACATAGTCCACAAGAGGGGGAAAATGACGGTCCACAAAAATACAAATTAAAGTACATAATTGAACAGGGAAAATAAAACTGAGCTTCAAACCTACAGGTATTTGTGGTAAAAAAAATGAAAAAGAAATACCAGTACGTACGTAATTCATTTCTAGAATACGTAAGTCGAATTTAATTTGGGCTTCCTTTTGTCATTATTTGAATTGAAACAATATATGCTGAGCCAGGTCAGAAAGACTAAGTCCAGTCATAACTGCAAAACTTAGTGGCTATAAGTTATAGCTTCGTAATCATAAATAATTCCCTTTAGTTTGAAGTCTGATATTCAATTTTCCATGTAGGGTCTTCAAATTTGCACTTTGAAGTTTGACCATCACACAAGCTTGTTAGCCAATAGCATTCTTCCATGCCTCTCCTGAAGTCCGCCGAATATATATCAATTCTTAACCATTGCTTTTGATGCATGCAATCTTAAATTCATAATAAATAAAAAAACATTTATCGATCCTGGGAGGCATCAGAGGTTGATTATTCTGGTGACCGAGATTATCAAACTGATTACGGGTGAAAATAAGATGAACTGTCTAAATAATTAATGGTGCGAGGAGAGCAATATTGCTTAGCAAGGTAAGGTTCTAATAGAGGAAATAGGCCAAGTTGAGGTGGTCTTTCAAATTTGAAAACGACTTCAACTAAACCCTGGAGTTCAATTCCGATATGGATGAGATGGAATCTTAATTAAATCCATAAAAGAAAAAGAAAAGGAGTAGTTTAAAGGTATCAAAAGGCGACAAATTTTCACTTGAAATATGGTTTTCCTGCACTAGTTTCAGTGATTAAAGATGATCAATACTAGGGTTAGCTAACAATATGGTGCCCCAGTTGGCATCTAATTGAGGTGATGACATCCTAGGAGGTGTTTAATTTGGCATTCAAGTTAGCATTTTACATATCAATGAAGTCATACTTATAACGCCCAAATCCTAGGTGGCATGTCATGTCATCAAGTTACCCAAAGCCAAGCCATTCAAGTGGGGGAAAACCCAACTGAAGAGACTTATATTCAAGAGGATACAATATATATTGAAAGCCCAAATCACCGTATTGAATAAAGAGAACTATTCAGTTTTTTTTTGTGAGGAGCATTGCTTGCTCTTTAGCGTTTGCCCAATTTCTCCTCGGGCTTCTGTATAACTAAACCCTTCCATCAAGTGGGGTCCCTATGTATAGGAATGTTTTAAGCAATTAACTTGAGGATTGACCTGACCTCAATTTACATCAGGATATTACTTTGTTTTATATGACACACCCACTGCTAGCTAGTACATATTAGTTATAGCTTACAACAAGGTGTAGCCAATACTCTGCCCTAATTCTTAAACAAGGTGGAACTCGCCACGTTCCCTATGGGTAAAAAGAGATAGTAGTAAAACAGAGAAGTCATTTTCAGTAGAGATGTCTAGGATGTCGCCTTAATAAGTAACGTTGTTATATTATACATCAGTCACGAAGTGTGTCATTTTATGTGGTTTAAGCTACATATGCCAACGACAACGAAGAAGTGGACAGTTGAAGAAGTGATATATCTGTTTCACCAGGAGTTTTGCCTCTGCGCGCGCGTGTGTGAAGGAGAAGCATAAACAGTAGGGTTTGAAATAGCTTTCAAAGTTGTGAGAGCATTTCAGTTACTTGCACAGACAAACATCCATTTCTCTCCTTCAACTGTCTTTATATGAAAACCATAATATACCTTTTTTTTCTCACACCTTCCCACGTAACCTAAGCAACCTGCCACTTTCATCATCATAACCCACACCGTAATTTGACATCAACAGCCCCTCAAATTCCTCAACAAACTACTTTGACTCTTTAATTTCTTTCTTCATACCACAAATATCACAACCCTTCTTTACGCATATATACTTTATTCCATATATATAATTCCCCATTTTTATCCCCCTGTTCGTCATTTTCAACCTATGCATATTATTGTTACTCCTTAATTATATGCCGCGCCCTTTATTTAAATTTTGTAAGAGCATAATTGTACTTGGGTAACCAGCTGGCCTTTTCGCTTTAATCAATTTTTATCCTTTCTTAGTTAGTACATGTACATGCCACTTGATCATCTCTGAAAGCCTGAACATGAAGACAGCATTAATTTGAAACTTCTCTGCAAATTCCCTTTGCTCTGATCGATCAACCTATATCGTTCACTTATTGCTTTCTTGCTGGGATTGTTCAAATTAAATAAATACCTTTTTTTAATTCCCATTTTCTCCAGCAGCCTTACGACGGAGAATAGAATATGAAGAAGATTTGAAAGTTCAAATATGCAAGACTTAACGTGTAAAATCCGACAAGTGGTGAAGTAACCCAGAAGGATAAATTTGTGAATTGGACTCGCAATTCTTTTCTCTCGTCAGCTCTCAAAACTAACGTCAATAAAACCCGAGTAAAATATTGTGTTTATTCTTTTTTTTTTAGGAACGTCCATGTGTGTGTGTGTGTGTTTAATTTTGAGGGCCTAGTAAGTTCGTTGGGGATTGCAGTGGCTTTGAATATTGTCTCGTAGTCTCAACCAACAGCTGCGTCCCCCATTCTGCGCGGCGATATGCCTCCAACTCCAAGTATATAATGTTATTAGATGGGTGCCTCAAGATAACGACACTTCACCCACTCCCACCCTTTCATTATTAACCATTACATTCTCTCCACTAATTATAAACTTGGGAGAGTTTTATGCTTCAATGATTATGGGCTTTGATTAATAATTAGCAAATTAAGAAGCCCAGCAACCAGACCCAAACCAGTAAACATTGTCCATCGATTGAGTTGAGCTCAGGGATGTTGCTTTTATGATTAGGATATATGCAAGTCATCATAGTTCTATATATATACATATACACGAGGCGTTTCATGAATCATGCATTATTTGTTTTTTTTTATATCAGCCAATTCCCCTTTGAAGGGATTGGGAAGCTTGTTACATAACTGGAATGACATTCTACCTTCCTGGCATTACAATGACATACATACTTGCGCCCGAATATCATTCCTACTCAGACCCATATGTAGTGCTTGCTTAATTTGATGATGATTATGACCAAAGACTTCATATTAGTTGCGTTTAAGACCCCTAACAAATTGCTAAAACCTTCCCTTGATTTGATACCTGCTCATCATTCTGAACTACACCAAATCAAATCAATAATCAATATTGATCGTCTATTCTTACAAGTTACCACGAGCCTCCGATCCACAGCAGATGAGGAGCCACCTCCCAATTCCCATCTAAAGGGGCCCGCCCCTCCTCCTCTTTTTCGTTTCATTTTATTTTATAAAAAAAGAAAATGGACCTATACCCACCTATAAATTAACTGGGGGCTGGTACGATATCTATCATCCTAATTTAAATATTAAGAACTTAATATATTAATTACAAACAAATATTTATTTTAAAGTAATGTATTAACTATAAAAGTTTGTTTCCTAAAATATCTTATGCAATGCATTAATATTGTTTGATTTGTATAATTTCATTCACCATCCCTTCATATTTGGACATCACTATACATATGCGCGCGCGCATGGAATGCCTTCTTGTTTTCACTGGACACAGTCATGCATGTACATACAAGATCCAACAAAACCTTTCTAGAAGGTCTTGTATAACCATGATAAACCATTTGAGCTGGAGTGGGCGAGTCATGTCAGCATGTTGTTGCCAAAGTGCCCTCTTTTCTGCTGGGCCACATCACCACACGCGTGACGCTGTTAAGGTCAAGTGTGGGAACGTTTTCTAAACCGTGAAAACTTTGATGACTGACTCAGATGCATCTCCGAGTGTGTGGCGAATTATAAAATTGATTGTTTTGGCCAAACAAAAAAAGAAAAAGAAAATAACTTGTAAAAAATCCTTTTTGTATATACAGTTCAAAGCATAGAGGATTATTGAATTTTTTTTCGGGCTGGTTACGATGTGTGGTTTTAGTTGTTATATTTGTTTTATTTTTCTGTGTTATTACGAACCCGTCGTATTTAGATTTTTTAATAGAAGCATTTTACGGGGACATGCCCCGAGTTGATGAGGCTGGGCTTCACCGGTAGGCTACGAATTTTTTATCAAAACTGTAGGCCCATCCACAAAGAGATATTAGATTTGGGCCACCTAGCCACCGACCGACCCATTCCCCATAACCGGACTTAATGAGTTACGGCGGGCCAGTGTCATATTCATTTATCTGTTTTTTTCAACATAAATTAAACAGAGAAGGGGGGGCAGGTAATAAATTAATAGGGGGCGCGGTCCAAGCT
Source organism: Leucaena leucocephala (assembly GCA_037074615.1). Taxonomy (NCBI): domain Eukaryota; kingdom Viridiplantae; phylum Streptophyta; class Magnoliopsida; order Fabales; family Fabaceae; genus Leucaena; species Leucaena leucocephala. The sequence goes on along the minus strand of CM073540.1, from coordinate 1,326,733 downwards.
TGCGGCTCTCTTCCTATGAATAGGAAGGCGGATTCATTTTTCTGCATTGTCGGGTGCAATCCCCACTTCTTCATTTGACCCCATTTTGTTTTTCATTACTTGCCCAAAAACCGTTTGATGGTGATATGTTCATTCCGGAGCCCATGGAGTTGAAGCGTTTGGATAAGGAGTTGCATGATAATTGCGACTCAAGATTAAGAAAGAAATACTGAAAGAGTTGCGTGGATTTTAACCTCCAATTCCCACCCCGCACGACCTTTTGGATTCATTTCACACTGGGAATTGCATAGCCATTGGACACACTTGCACTTCGTTATTTTTAAACGTTACTGTTATTTTATACTTACGGTAGCTAGTTGGAGAGCACGTAGTTTTCAATGGAATGCCGTCGTTTTCCCAGAAGGGAGATGAAGGGCGGGGCACGCGTGTCATTTCACCCTCTTTCAAGCTTCTGTTCCTGATTTTCTAACGCGCCTGAAGAAAATCGTCCACTGTTGGTGTACCAAGTAAGCTCTGACCCATCATTTCCAACTTTGACTTTGTCGAAAAGTATACCCTCCTTCCTTTTCTTTATTATTTTTTTATCTTTTTGAATTTTAGGAGGCCCACTATTTAACTCCCACGCCCTTCTCTTCCTTCATTCCCCTTCGTGATGTGGGTCATACGTCAGCATTCGCTGTACAATTTGACGCCCCTTTTTTCATCAGGCATTTCATTTTCACCGTATGATCACCACTCTCGCTTAATATCCTTAAATATTACCAGTCTTGAGTATAGAATCCATGGATGCTTCAATCTTCGTAATGCCGTCTTTATTTTTTTAGCCGAGGAAAATGCATCATAAATCGTCATTCTAAGACTGAAATGCCGCCGTATAGTTTTATACACTAATAACATGGGGGTTCGCTGTATATATATAATTTGAAATGACAATTGAAGACTCGTTAAAATTGCATGAAACTAGGACTCAAGCAAGTATAAATAAATGAATGAATGAATAAGACGCAGGGTCTCCACCAATACACTCGACGCGTATGAGATGATGCGATGGTGTCTGGTTTAGTCAAACTAGTCGGTATGGACAAACAATCAAACGTAAAGAGAAATAGGAGAAAGTAAGCTAAATGCATGGTAAATCATAAACTATTGATTGCGGTGATTGTCGAGAAGTTTCTTTTAAGCAAGTCTTTGGTGAGTTTCCCCCACTTTCTTCCCACTTATCGGATTTGGAATTTTTGTCATCATTGCTTTTTAACAGATGGTCATCGGAATATCAATCTGTTCACATTCTATCATGGAATTTTTTATTCTCTCCCAACCAATCTTTTGTTATTTTCCATAAGCTCAATTGTTGCTTCTGAGCCTACCTGGTTTCATATAATCGAGCCATTTTTTAAAATATATAAGGAGTCACAGAGAGAGAAGGAGTCTTATCTTTTGGGTTGGTTACGATCTCTCTGCCTCTTGGTCAAAAACCCAAGCTTCCTTCTTCCATCGGAGACAATTCTGAGCTTCATCTTCATTTTCTCGTGTTCCTCACTCACAGAATATGACGATTGACATGGTCTCTTGTCTTCTTGCTTCCTAATTGCACCAGGTATAGATGTGTTGCTGGGATTGTGTTCAAGAACTAAATTCATTTTAAACTATTTTATGCCCCTAAGTTCTGTTACGGATATTTTGGATATTCCTATTTCTTAGCAATCGTCCAAAGACGCCGATCATCTTGTGATTATAGAGACAAAAGGAAGAGCAGAGAAATGGGACTTGGATTTCTCCTACCGCTTTCTCGGCGTTTCTTAGAATTCTTTGTTCCAAGGAAGTGTTCATTCCAAAGGGGTTTGTTTGACATTTTCTGTTTGCGCACTTGGTGTGCGTGTGTATGTTGTGTGCATCTACTCTTCCTTCGGGTTGGAATTCAAACAAGAAAGGTTTTTTTGGCAGGGAGTTTGTTACGGGTTTAATGCTACTTCTTCGTAGGGGATTTTAGCCCGTCGATGCTTCCTATTAAGGACAAACAAAGTGATAGATATTATCCAAACTCTAGGAGTATTTTGTTCAGGATAACTTTTTTCTAGGTAATCCATATCAGAACCTCTGTTCTTGCTTGAGCCCAAATCCTTAGCTTCCCAATTCGCTTTTCCGAGTAGGAATTTAATGTTAGCGTAGCTTTTCCCTTTGGCCGATTTATTTTGTGAGAGGAGCAAATGGTTTGTCTGCCCCATAGTCATAGATTCCTCAATTTTTTAGCTAGACAGCTCATGGTTCAACAATCTTCAGACAATTAGCTTATGCTCAGATTTAAGATTCAAGTTGACTGTCTTAAGATTCGTAGATTCAACCGAGAATTTTTGCTTCTAGAGCAATTTGTTATGTTTCTATTCAATGTCTGCATCTGTAAGTAGAGGCTGCTTTTGGCCAAGGGTGCATACTATGAAACACTAAGGTCTTTATTATATGTTCTATGGGTCTGCCAGTTATGGTGGAGCCTCTTGGTTAGAAAATAGGAATGCTATTAACATATTTTACTTGAAACTCCAGCAATTTTTTCCAATTCCCATTTGACTGAAATTGATAACTAGTTTTTGCGGCAGTGCAAGTTTAAAATTCATATTTTTGGCTGGCCAAGTGAGATATCATTCGTGGATCTAAGTATATCCATAGTGGGTCTTCTAAGAATGAAGTTGAACAGATTTTGTCATATTTTGAAGATTTTAGAAAGCCATTGAATAGAACTTGCTCATAATTTTTTATGAAAACTTTTTTCATTTGATGCATTACAATTGTAACACTTCTAAAGTATTACAGTTTACCTGTAATATTTTTAAGTTGATCTATGAAGTGGTGTTTAACTGTTGCTGAAACTAACAAACTCTCCGGTGTGTATCTAGTAGTGTAGTGTATATAGTTCAGTTCTGAATGAAATGTCTTCTAAATCTTTTCTTTTTTCTTCTTTTGTCTCTACCATCTGAATGCAGACTTTTTGAAGGTTCGACAAGATTCTGTTGGTGAGTAGTTTGGCCTGGCTTACTTGTTCCTCGGGTGAAACAAAAGGTAGATAAATTTCAATACTTTCAAAGGAATTCAGTATTTTTTCGCCTTTTATTTGCCGATTTATGTAATGTCTTGGATACAGGTTGTAATTTTATATGAGCTGATTGAACAAAAGGTGAACCATGTCGTTAGTTAGATCTGCGGAGCTGCCTACTACACCTTATAGAAATGCCAAGCTCTACTCAATCAAGGGAACTGATGTTAGGCCTGGCTCTCCCTCCCAAATTTCTGGCCCTGATAAGCACAGAACCATGTACATAACAGATTCTTACTCCAGTGAGAGTTATGAGAAGTACTTTCACGATTCACCAACCGAGGAACTGATAGAAACTCCTACTTCCAGCATCTCAGGAAGCTCCCTGCCTGATGGCTCTTCCTATCCGGTTAGAGCTAGTGCAGGAGCTTCTGTGGCTACTAACAACCCGTTTGATATTTCTTTGGTGTCCATGAGACACGGTGATGCCTGCCCGTCCAACTTTGGATCAGATTTCTTGGAAAATGGAAGCCCAGATCCACTTGACTTTGATGATCAAATGAAATTAAAACTCCAAGAATTAGAGAGGACACTGCTTGGTGATAACAACGATGGTTGCGAGGAGGACTTGATACTTGGGACTTTCCAAAGCATGGATATTGATGCTGAGTGGGCTGAACCCATTCAGAATATGCTGCACCATGGCTCACCAAAAGAGTCTTCATCCTCAGATTCTAACCATAGTAGCATTACCAGTATCTCTCCTCGGACCCCAAAGCAATTGCTGTTAGACTGTGCTGGCGTGATTTCAGAAGGAAATGCAGAGGAAGCGTTGTCTATGATAAATGAACTCCGGCAGATGGTATCAATTCAGGGAGATCCTCCCCAGAGGATTGCAGCCTATATGATGGAGGGGCTTGCAGCTCGAATAGCTGAATCTGGCAGCAGTATTTATAGAGCACTCAAGTGCAAGGAACCTCCTTCCTCAGACCGACTGGCGGCCATGCAAATACTGTTAGAGGTGTGCCCATGTTTTAAATTTGGATTTATTGCTGCAAATGGTGCAATTTCGGAGGCAGTTCAAGATGAAAAGAAGGTTCACATAGTAGATTTTGACATCAATCAGGGAAATCAATACATAACTCTGATACAAACACTTGCTTCAAGGCCAGGTAAGCCACCACATGTGAGATTGACTGGGGTTGATGATCCCGAGTCAGTCCAGAGATCTGTTGGGGGCCTAAAAATCATTGGACAAAGACTTGAAAAACTGGCAGAAATACTTGGATTGCCATTTGAATTTCGAGCAGTGGCATCGAGGTCTTCCCTTGTCACTCCATCGATGCTGGATTGTCGTCCTGGGGAAGCACTTGTGGTGAATTTTGCATTCCAGCTTCATCACATGCTAGATGAGAGCGTTTCAACAGTAAATGAACGAGACCAACTCCTTCGCATGGTGAAGAGCCTGAATCCAAAACTTGTCACCGTTGTTGAACAAGATATGAACACCAACACCCTTCCGTTTTTCCCAAGATTTGTTGAAGCCTACAATTACTACTCAGCCGTGTTTGAGTCGCTGGACGCGACTCTTCCCAGAGATAGTCAGGATAGGATGAATGTTGAAAGGCAATGCCTAGCAAGAGACATTGTCAATATTGTTGCGTGCGAAGGTGAGGGTAGGATTGAACGTTTTGAGGTTGCTGGAAAATGGAGGGCAAGGATGTTAATGGCCGGCTTCACTACATCCCCGATGAGTGCCAATGTGACTGACGCAATTAAGAAACTCATTAAGCAGTATTGTGACAGGTACAAGATGAATGACGTGATGGGGGCACTTCATTTTGGGTGGGAAGACAAGAACTTGATTGTTGCATCGGCATGGAGGTGACGGAATTCATTCTTCCGTTGCTCGGAGAGACTGGTGGCAAGAATGTACTGTTTGCTTGTTTATTCTGAATGTTAGTGGTTTGTCTAGATGTATATTTGAGTCACTGACGTTAAATCTTAGAGCTAATGTGGAAATTTATGTTATATATGAACGCTTGACTTCTTCGTGAGGAGTTATCTGACAACATAAATTAAAATTGTTATTCTTGGTGACTATCATGCATATTAATATTTGTTTGGCCCTAAAAAGTATCAACACAACCCATGGTGAAATTTCTGCCGTCACAGCACAGTAATTGCTTTTGCAAAAGCGCCGAATTGAGGATCACTGTTCAGGGACAGGGGGCCAAATTATTTTTGTTTTTTCTTCTAATTCTACTGGTCCTGGAAGTTCCAACCACCCGTTTGTGGTACCGTTTAGTCTGTCGAGTGTACGGCATGCGTTATATATAAATCCCGAAAAGAATTTTTTTTTTACAACAAAAAATTAATTTGATTTAGCATCTGTCCCTATCAAAATTTAGGACACAGATTCAAAAAACACTTATTAAAATGTATGAAATTACCTATTGAATAAATTCTCACCTAAATTTCAAAAAGTTTGAAGTCTCGATTATTTATGTTACAAATAATCCCGACAAAGGCGAAGAGCCCATGGTTTTTGTTTTCTTTTTTGACGAATGACAACTTGAAAAATGGGCCCCTCTGGGGTATCTGAATCAAGAGAACACGATAAAAGGTTTATCGGATAGAATGAGCCTCTCTGGGTTGCTTGCATAAGACGCCAATTCTGTAACACAAACCCTAATCACAAGTTAATTCATCCAAATCTCATGTCACAACATGGTTCCCTATGTAGCCAAAAGAACCGAGAGATCTCCGGTTTAATTAGCCCCTCCAGAACAAGATGCCCAATCCCTTGGTACTAGTGTCATTCATGACCTAAAAAGGAGACGTGTTTGGATAAACTTAAAATTTTAATTGTAAAAGGGTTTTTAATATAAATTTTAATTTTAAAAAATTTTAAAATAAATAATTATATTCGTATAAAAGAATTCTTAGACCAAATTATAATTTAAAATTAAGGTTTTACATAAGCTACTGATAATAATTTTTAGAACAGTAAAAGAGTTTATAGACTACCTAATTATTATTTTACCTCTATTTTTTTTCATATCCTCTCTCCTCTCTCTCATTTCTCTCATTTTTAATAAAATCATACAATTTCTAGTAGTTTACAAATAATAAAAATCTTTCTGATAATAATTATCCAAACACTCATTTATTCAGAACTATTTTTTTTCATAAGCTCTTATCCAGAAGTCATTTTCTAAAAACTGTCTAAAAGCCTATCCAAACACCACATCTTTATTTTTTTTATTGCCTACCCTGTTTACCGAAGTTTTACCCTGACTACATCCTGATACGACACGCATCGCGTACTTGGCTATGGTACGTGAATCTCCCAACAAAAATTTTCTGTATACACTAAGGCTCAAATTTGAGATATCGCTTAAATGATACCGAGTCATTTATCACTCGGACCAACTTTTGTTAGTCCAAACACCACATTGAATTAGCTTAAAGCTTAAAGGTTTAAAGCCCAAAAGACATAAACGGACCTGAAAGCTGACTGCTGTTACTTCATAGAATGGAGTCGGGAAAAGGAATGGGCTTGAGCCCAAACAAGAAGCCCAAACAAGGGCACAGGCTTGGAGCCCGAAGGAGAATCTGGAAATTACCCGAAAAGAAGATCAAGAGAGTACGATACGGATGTAATCGGGTAAGGCTTTGGTGAATCGGGTGGGTAACAAAAAAAAAAAATGATCGAGAGAGTACGAAAAAGGAGGAGGAACTAAAATTCAAGCGACGATTAAAATCCAACTGAAAAGTAATTGTGAATTCGGAAAGAAGGCCGTGGAAGGGGAGGGAGGGAGATGTCGAGGACGCTGGTGCAGCCGATAGGGCAGAAGAGGTTGACGAACGTGGCTGTGGTGCGCCTGAAGAAGCATGGAAATCGCTTCGAGATCGCCTGCTATCCAAACACGGTCCTTTCTTGGCGTTCTGGCGTGTAAGCTTCCCTCGCTCTCCTCTTTCTAAACCTTAGCCTTGGATTCGAATTAGCAAGATTCTATGGTTCCGACTTATGCTCCTTCTTGTCCTCAGGAATTAAAAAAGAACAATAATCTATAGAACTTGCAGATGATTTTTGACTTATTGGTTTATAACTTTAGGTGACAATAATTAGGGCGTTTCTATACTTACATTACACTTTGAATCCTTATGCTCTCCACTGTCTTTCCGCCAGAAGATGGGCGTAATAAGCTCTTAGGATGAACTAATTTAGTCAGTATTTGAAATCTGTTTTGATCGAATCTGAGGTTATTTACTTGTCATTTTTCTGGGGCAGGTTCAAGGAATGCTTTATGTAGTTTCATGAAATGTCATTTGATGGTATTTTCTGTTTCGAGCTAATCATTCTATTCATTGTGAGCCCTGTCATCAGGAATATTTCAGTCCATCCACGTCGCTACTTTATGTTCCCTGCATAACCAAGCACGCCTGTGCCTACGGATGAACATATTAATGCTGTTTTTAACTTGGAGGCAGTGTTTAACTACTGAATGGGAAAAATTGTGATGTATTTTCATGAGTTTAGTTAATGTAATTTGTGTTTTTGACATCATTCAACTGAAATGACTTTGGAACAGGGAGAAAGATCTGGATGAAGTATTGCAGTCACATACTGTTTATTCAAATGTTTCAAAAGGAGTTCTAGCCAAGTCAAAGGATTTGATTGCTGCCTTTGGGACTGATGATCAGACAAAGATATGTTTGGAGGTTTGTAAAAGTCTATTTGAATATACATTTAGTTTACCTCTGGGTATTACATAATTTTGCCCTCTTCACTTTACAGATTTTAAAGAAAGGAGAGCTTCAGGTTGCTGTGAAAGAGAGGGAATCTATTCTTTCAAATCAGTTCAGGGATATTGCAACCATTGTTATGCAAAAGACATACAATCCTGAAACTCAACGTCCTTACACAATCAATATGATTGAAAGACTGATGCGCGAAATACATTTTGCTGTTGACCCAAACAGCAGTTCAAAGAAGCAGGTCAATTTGCTTTTTTTTTTTTCTTAATTATTTTTAAAGGCATATGGTGGACATCAATTATCAAGTTATTCTATAATACTGTGAAGTGTCAACGTATTCTAAGTTGATCCTGTCACAAATAATGTTTATGTATGAATGAACAGTTTACTTTTTGTGGCCAGAGTTTTTAAATCATAAACACCAGTGTTGATATTATGATTTCCCATCCTAATTAATGATCTAATATGTTGATCAGATTTGAGTTCTATTCATTTACATTAAAGTCATTTTATTTCAGTCTGTTTTAACCGGAGAGTAACTCTTAAAAATTATTATACAGGCTTTGGAAGTTATTCAAGAGCTTCAAAAGCACTTTCCAATTAAACGGTGTCCACTAAGAATACGAGTTGCTGCTCCCGAGGAGGAAGTTCATTCGCTGCTAGATCAACTGAATGCTTGGAAGGCCAGCATCATTTCCAAAGAAGCATCTGATAGTCAGTTGTCTGTTGTAAGTTCAAATTCCTCTAGTTTTTGCACTGTCAAAGCTTAAGTTGTTGAATTCTGGTATGTTACTGCTGTTGCATACAGCCATGTGCTTCTATTTGACTCACCCACTTTAATTTATTGATGGTTGAAAAACTTTTGTATCTTTTTCAGTTGCTAAATGCTAAGCGTTGTTTGATTGATTGTGGAAATATAAGATTTTGCTAAAGGTGTGGGTGGGGGGATCGTATGGATGAATATCTCTGTATTGTTACTGATTGGGTATGAATTTCTCTGTATCTTTGATTGGGTTGCAGGTGTTTGAATTGGAACCTAGTCTATATAAAGAGTGCCATGACTTTGTTATGAACAACATGCATGGAAGATTTGAAGTTCTTGCACACTCTCTATATGTGGATGGTGATACCCATGTGGAACAATACAATGATGACGAGGATCTGCCCGCTCCCTTGCCGGAAGACACTCGTGAGTCTGTGCTTGAATTGAATGAAAAACTGCAGAAGCAAACAGTTTCTACCAAGAGCGGACCTAGCGAGGGGCAACAAAAGCAAAACAAGTGTAACACATGTAATGCCTCTTTTGAAAATGCTAAGCTGTATAGGGAACACCATAAGAGCGAGTGGCACAAGCACAATATGAAGCGCAAGACCAGGCAACTCCCTCCCCTTAGTGAGGAAGACTGCATGGCGGACATGGATCTGGGTGACTCAAAATCTGATTTGAAGGATTATTCTTTTTGAGTGTTCTCTGTTTGTAATTTTGTATGATGTTCCAGGTATTTACAACACATAGTTTTTCTTTTTCTTTCTTTTCTTTTCTTTTTGCTTTTTTTTTTTGTTAAAAAAACCCAATACATAGTGAGTTGCTTATACTAAGGCTTGCACCCCCGGCGGTTTTTTTCTTTCTTCATCATGTTTTTTTCATGAAAAAGACAAATGCGTTGAAATGTGATGAGAACCATAGTTTCTTTCATGGTTTCACAACAATCATATTCCATACATAATACATACTACGTTGCATGAATCCCGGAGGCAAGGGCACCCTCAAGGGAAAAAAATCTCAGATATACTCTATATCCCTGCTTTGCATTTATCGCTACTTCTTTGTGTGACATATTGTTTAATGATTATAAATTTTAAAATTCATAAGATAAAAATTAGATGAAGCCAAAAGAAATGAGAAAAATTAAAACAGTTGACAAAAGAGTTAAGGAGGGAAGAGGTGCTATTCATTACTAATGAAGAGAAAGAAATAATAATAATGAAATTAAAGGGGAGAGATGAATTTTGTAATAAGTGAAAGATGTAGACCCCACTATGCGATTAGGAGTTTATTTATTGGCTAGAGTAGAAATGATACGATATGCTCCCATGGCTTATGCAGCACAAGCAGAAGTCAGAATAACGTGAACAACTGCAAATGCGTCTCACAGTCATGGGGGACTGTTCAAAATCAAATTGAAGACTATTCAAAGCATTTTGGTGCCTGTAACCCAAAAAGAAAAAAAAGAAAAGCATTTCAAGACAGTTGAGAGTGTACTCTTTTTAAGGATTTGCGTTTGATACAACTTTTTGGCGAAGAGCATCTGATGCATTTTTAATTCCATGATCGATTACGTGATCTCAAATCTCAAGTAACCAACGCTTCATTCATTGCTTGGCAAAATCACAGCACAGTTAGAACGAGAGAGAAATGGCTCATGTGGAATGCTCTCTCAACGTTGATCTTATTTCCAAGAGCGAGAGACCGCCGGAAGCTGAAGAAAATAGATCGACAAAGAAAGTTAAGATTCGAGAGAAGGAGGATGAGTTTGAAGAAATGGACACGGGAGAGTATACTGCAGAAGGGCAGGATGCTCATGAACAGTCATCGCCACAGAAGCAGATTTCCTCAGGAGAGGATAGTTTGGAAGTTCACTCCCCTGGTGTTCCTCCTCCTCAAAAAGGTACGGATATCGATATGCTGTTACAGAATGAAAAAGCTCAACCTTCGTTCAAAGAAAAACTGATGGGTAATACTAATACTTATAACGTTAAAGATTCGACTTTTGAACAAGATCTTGAGCTTGACAAAGAAGATTTTCTGGTGACATTAGAAGGAGTTATTCCTTCCATAAACTTCTCACAAAAAGTGCAGGACTTTATGTATCAGAGCATGAAACTAGCTGTTATTGTTAAGCTACTTGGGCGTTTCATTAGACAAGATACGTTGCACGCGAAAATCCTGTCCTTATGGAAACCTTCAGGTAAGTTCAGGCTGACGGAGTTAGAAGGCGGGTGTTATATGGTGAAGTTTGTAAATGAAATGGATTATCAGAAGGCTTTACTTGGAGGACCCTGGGTTGTGTTTGGGCACTACTTAACGGTACACCCATGGGATCCGTCTCTCTCCCCCTCCAACCTAGAGATCAAACAAGTATATGGCTGGGTTCGGCTACCTGGGCTTCCTTACCACTATTACCATAAGAGTGTACTCAGGGCGATAGGGGCAGTGATTGGTGAGGTATTACGGATTGATTACAGTACTGAAGACGTGGACAAAGCTCGTTTTGCTCGGGTAGCTGTGAAATTAGATCTCACTAAGCCTCTCGTATCCAAGATTAAACTTGATGGGATTACCCAGTTTGTTGAATATGAAGGGCTCCCCACTATCTGTTATCACTGTGGTAAATACGGGCATTTAGAAGATACGTGTCCTGGGAAGCTTCAGCCTCATCGACCATCAGAGACCGACGTAACCAAGCCGGTGACAACCCATCCTTTCCCGCCAACATATGTGACAGCCTCGGCCAAGCCCACTAATAATAGAGATCATATTTCGGGAACGAGGGATGAACAGCTTTTTGGCTCTTGGATGCAAGTGCCTTCCAGGAGCTGGCGTGGCAAAGGATCCAAACAGTTTTTGGGATACTCTAGTACTGAAAAGCCCAGAGGAGAGAATAGATTTGCAGTACTAACCTCATCGGAAGAAGTAAACATATCCCAAAAAGTCAATGCACCTGATGGACAAGGACAACACCAAAACTCTCGCCCTTTATCACAGACAATGAATGCGGACAAGGACGTTTTGAAAATAGTACATGACTGTGAAGGTAGGGCGACTGCTGGTAGAGGTATGGGCTATCAAAAAGCCTATCCAACTGAACGCATATCAGAGAAACAACGCCGAAAACCCCCTGCAAAGTCAAGCTTTCCTCCAGGAAGTACAAAGGTGAACAGTGAAGGCACCTCGAGTCTTTCCCCCAGTCGGCTATCTAATGTTCCAAATGGTAGCATTTACAACAGCTTGGCTTACCAAGAATTGCACCTTCCGACCACTCTGGATTCCTCTTGTCACTCAGCCGTTGCCCTTTCTGATTCTTCCACGTTTTTGAAAAGAATGGAAGAAGAATCAAGCGGGAAAGCCAGGCCAAAGGATAGGCCTACCAGAGTAGGAAAGGAAAACCTTGTTCCAAAAGGACCTGACCTTAGCCCCACCAAAAAAGGTTTCAAAGTCCAGCCCACAGTCAAGATGAAACTGACTCGATCCAAGCTCAGAGATTATGCTGGGACACAATCCCCAGTTCTTGAAAGGGCGTTAATTGAAGCTTTAGGCGCCTCAACCACGTCAGATGAAGAGGGAGTCTTTATGGAAGCGACGGATTTCCCTGCCAATGACGATTCAATGTCGGAATGTTCAAACCTTTAAACATCTTTCTATGGATAAGTCATTTCTTGTTTGGAATTGCCAAGGGGCAGCATCAATCAAATTTAACAGTGTTCTCAAGTCACTTCTTCAAGGGTACAAGCCAGACATGGTCGCCCTGGTGGAGCCTCGAATTTCTGGGCCAAAGGCAGATAAGGTAATACGGAAAACATCATATCCTTACTCTCATAGAATCGAAGCCATAGGTTTTTCTGGAGGATTATGGCTTCTCTGGAACCATAAAATTAAAGTAGAAGTCCTAGTGAATCATAAGCAGTTTTTACACGTACGTGTACAAGATGATAATGGTGCCCATGAGGGACTGTTTACGTTGGTCTATGGTAGCCCAAATCCCTCTCTCAGGAGTCATCTTTGGAGGGATCTTCTCTCCCTCGAAATTGCAGATAATGAAGATTGGATCATTGCAGGAGACTTTAACGCTACCATCTCGGGCGATGAACGTCAAGGTGGTGCTATACGACATCATGATGGATGTAACTATTTCAAAAGCTTTATCCACCGAACAGGGCTTCTGGATTTGGGCTACATTGGCCCAAAATTCACTTGGCAAAGAGGCAATCTGTTGGTTCGTCTTGATCGGGCTTTATGTAATAAAAACTGGCTTCAACAGTATCCAAACGCTCAAGTCATGCACTTACCTAAAATTCAGAGTGACCACAGGCCCCTTTTAATCCAACCCAAGGGTGACTCGCCGAAAGCATGCCCTCATTTCAGGTTTTTGGCCTCCTGGCTTCTCCATTCAGATTTCAATTCTCTTGTAACAGCAAATTGGGCTACCGACAAATGCCTAGCAGACAATATAGTGGAATTTGCTAGGTCGGCTCAAGTGTGGAACAAGGAAGTTTTTGGTTCTCTGGGTCTCCAGAAGCATAAACTTAGGAAGAGGTTGAGTGGTGTCCAACGTGCTCTAGAACGACATCCACATGCCATTCAACTTCTAGACCTTGATCGCTCTCTCAGATCGGAATATGAGAATACCTGTCTAAGGGAGGAAATTCTGTGGATGCAGAAATCGAGGAGTCGCTGGATCAATGATGGAGATCGCAATACTCAGTTCTACCATACGAAAACTTTATTGCGTAGAAGACAGAATCGTATTCTCATGTTGAAGACAGAAGATGGGGTTTGGGAAACTGACCAGGACAAGCTTCAGGATATGGCAGTTTCCTATTTCGAGAATTTGTACAGAAACGACTTGATAACCAGAACACCTTATGGTACCACAGGTATGTTTCCTAAACTCTCGGATTCCATGATTTTACTCCTTAGTCGAACTGTTACTTTTGAGGAAACTAGGAGAGCTCTGTTTGATATGGCTCCTCTCAAGTCCCCTGGACCAGACGGATTACATGCCCTTTTCTTTCAATCACAATGGGAGACGGTAGGAGGGGCCATTTTCCAGGAAATAAAAACAATTTTTGAAGGAGGTGACATTGATCCTCGCCTTAATCAGACACTGATAGCTTTGATCCCAAAGAACAAGCAGCCTCAAACGCTGAAGGAATTCCGCCCCATTAGTCTCTGCTCAACTGTTTATAAGTTGATCACAAAAATCATTGCAAACAGGCTCAAACTGGTGATGCCCACTCTGTCAAAGCCTTACCAAGCCAGCTTTATACAAGGGAGAAATATCACAGATAATGTCATAATAGCTCAGGAAGCTATTCACTCGATGAAGAGAACTTCTGGAAAGAGGGGGTGGATGGCTATAAAGGTAGATCTTCAAAAAGCGTTTGATTGCCTTTCCTGGGAGTTCATTGAAGAAACGTTGAAAGAGGCTCGCATACCAGAAACTATGTGCACTCTTATTATGAAATGCATCACCTCCTCTACATTCAGAGTTCTTTGGAATGGTACTCCTTCCAAATCTTTTTGTCCTCAAAGAGGTATACGTCAGGGTGATCCAATATCTCCTTACCTTTTTGTTCTCTGTATGGAGCGCTTGTCTCAATCAATCTGTAAGGAAGTGGACAACGGTGTTTGGAAACCTCTTAAGATGGGACGAAGGGGTCCGTCCTTATCTCATCTCTTTTTTGCTGATGATTTAATTCTTTTCAGCTCAACTGAAGTGGCTCAAGTCAATCTCATAAAGAGGATTCTTGCGGAATTTTGCTCTAGTTCTGGACAGACAGTTAATAATGATAAAACCAGAATCTTCTTCTCACCCAATGTATCCACTCAGGTTGGCCAATCCATCTGCAACTATCTAGGATATCAGAAAACTGAACTACTTGGGAAATACCTTGGGGTCCCTCTATTACACAAACGAGTCTCTAAGGATACCTATCAGTATATAGAGGAGAGGATTCAGCAGAAACTCACAGGTTGGAAGGTGTCATCCCTCTCTTTGGCTGGGCGCATCACTTTAGCCCAATCAGTCTTATCAACTGTGCCACTCTATGCTATGCAAACTTCTAAGTTACCTGCTAGCACATGCGAAAGTATACAAACCCTTATCAAGAGATTTGTTTGGGGAACTACAGCAACTCATAAGCGGGTTCATTTAATGAATTGGGACTCACTCTGTCAACCAAAACGATCCGGCGGATGTGGATTTAAAGATCCAAAAAAACAAAATGACGCGTTCCTCATGAAAATTGCTTTCTCCATTGTCAATGAACCTAATAAGCTTTGGGTTCAAATCCTAAGATCGAAGTATAACTGGCACAATGCTGAAGGGGACCCACCTTGGAGAAGACAAGCTTCTCATCTATGGAGGAAGATGCACACAGTTTGGGAGGATTTGAAGCCAGGTCTTTCATGGGTCATAGGGAATGGTAATAAGATCAGATTCTGGTTGGATAGTTGGGTAGGGGATCTTGGCCCATTATGTAACCAGTCCCTTGCTTCACTGTCTGAAGATTCCCTCCACCAAAAAGTTATTAAGTTTGTTGCAAGCAATGGGGAATGGGATTGGGACTTGTTGAAGGATCTATTACCTGAGAATATTTTACAGAAGCTATCTAAGATTAATCCCCCTAATCAGCAAGCTATGGAGGATTCTTGTACTTGGAACCTAACGAGCTCAGGAACATTCACGATTCGTTCAGCCTATAGTTTGATTATGGAAAACAAATGGAATACAGGGACTCCTCGGTGGGATCTAGCATGGAAATGGCCGGGAGCTCAACGAATCCGGACTTTTCTCTGGTTGGTTATGCATAATAGGCTCCTCACGAATGAAGAGCGTTCAAGAAGACATATGTCTTCGGATGCCTCCTGCTCTTTGTGTGGTTTCATCACTGAAGATTTAAATCATGTTCTGAGACACTGTACAAATGCTCATCTTTGTTGGAAGCTGATAATACCAGTACAAATGTACAATCGGTTTTTTCGAATTCCATTCTCAGAATGGTTTCAATATAATCTCAGTACCAGAAAGCATAATCCTGATTGGTGCACCATGTTTGGAATAGTTTGCTGGAAGCTTTGGAATGCCAGGAATGCTCGAATTTTCACCAATGATACTCTGGAAACTCATCAGCTAGTTAATGAAGCTCTTGCTTTGAAGGACCATACGTTACAAGCTAAGAGCTATTTGCAGGCTTTTAACTGTCATTAATTGTTCTCCCCTGTTTTGTTTGTTTTTTGTTCCCAGAGAATCTGTTTGTACATCCTTTTAAGCTTTAAATAAATTCCTTTATTCACTCAAAAAAATTCCATGATCGATTAATACATTACATCATCCGCATCGCGTCCATTTCCTCTTTCTGATGTCATCTTCGAGATAGTCGTCCTTTCCTTTATTTTTTTTACGAATTAAATTGAGTCCTCAAAACGTCCTTTTTTTTATTTGTTATGAGCAAGGTATAATTTTTTCCTGTTAAACATGTAAAATATAAAAAACTTATACTCCTTCAAAATATATTCATTCTATTTATTAATTTTTTCTCTTAGAAGAGAGAAAGAAATTAAAAAAATAATTAGAATTTTTTAAAAAATATATTATATTAACTATTTTTTTAATTTAATTAAATAAATTAAATAAATTTTATATTAAATATAGGGTACTCCTGTCTTAAAAATAAAAAAAAATAATGAATCGCGTGGTTTATTGACAGTGTTTATAGGACTGAGGAAATGGGACCCACACTAAAAATAAAAGAAGGATGAAAAGAAGAAGGGAAAGAGTGGGAGGGAGGAGGGGGCGAAGAGAGGGTGTAATCATCTGTTGGAATGCCATTTGTATAAGCGCTTCTGTTTCTTATCCGCCATGGCTGCCACGTTCACTCTTCAGTTGAAATCACAGCTGTTCCCTCTTCAGTCTTCATAATGACAGTCAAAGATGCCCCCCCCCCTTCCCCTTCCCTCCTCTTTCTCTCTTTCACAATTCCTCTATTTAATTTCTCAGCAGCCACTCAATGCGCCATGAATTAAGCTCCTACCACTCTCAACTCTTCTTCTTCTTCTTCATGGACTCCCCTTCCTCCCCTCGGCCATCCCTCGAAAGGAAGCCTTCCATTGATTCCGAACCCAAGACCTTGCTCGAGCATGAAATGAAGCTCGCCAGGGTTTGATTTCTCCTCTTATCTCCTTTTCTTTTCCTTTCCCTCTGCTTCTCATTCACGTCTCTGTCTTCTTCTTCTCGCAGGACGCGGCAGTCCAAATCATTAATACTCACACCAAAGAGGAAGCCCTCAAAATATTCCTGGCGGTACTACTCGTCCTTTTCTTCATCTTTGTACAAAATGCCTCCCTCTTATCTCCTCCACGAGATCTGCTGATTTCGCCATTATTATACATGTCACATTCACACACACACATTCACATAGAATCAGAAGCATGAGCCACGAGGAAACCTCAGATATTTGAGAAATCTTAGATTTGAACTCTTAATTTCTGGATCAGATTATGAAAAGTTTAGGCGCTGATGATATAATGCCGGTTGGTTGCAGGGTTTGGTGCCAGTTAAAATCCCGAAGGAAGCGAAAGAGGAACGTGTGGCGTCCGACGGTGATGAAGTTTAGAATTTGGTTGGATCAGGTTGCTAGCTAGCATGAACATGAGGGGTTACAATAAGCTCTTGTTCTGTAGTCGTGTGGTCCTTCTTCTTCTTCTTCTATCGAACAGGATTTTTTGCCGCCTAATTTATATGGAACAGTCCATCGTCATTAAGACCTGCAACTGTTGAATGTTCTGGCTTATTTATATTACGTATGACCCTCTGCCTCGTTCGATTTATTCAATGGAAATAAAATTAATGAACGTACTAGCGTCTTCTCTCCCTTGACTTGGACGAGCACTACAAATGCATTTAATGGAAGGTGTCCTGGGCGCAGCAGCTACTACTTTGAAAGCATTTTTCAAATACTGGCAAATACATTAATTATAAATTATCATTTCCCAGAAAGGCAGGCTAACGGAGGTCAAAACTCAAGGATGTTGACACGCGAGTTATGATTATTTGAGGGATACGAGTAGTTTATAGCCCTTGCTCGTTGTTGCTCCCTTCTCATTTATAAGCCGTATTTTTTAGAACATGACATTTTTTATTTATAAGTTATTCTGCAAAAGTTAACAAGCAATCAGTATTTTGATAAATAATATAGTATTTGGTATGAATAATCTTGAGTTCTTTTTTAAAAGACCACATGTACTAGACTTTGAACTATCACGATGTAGAATACACACTTTGCTAAAATTTATGATAATTCCATGATTCGCCTGATCACCGCCTGGTCCAAATGTCGATTGTGATGTGTGTGTGTGTGTGTGTGAGAGAGAGATGTTAGCAGACGGCGGCGTTGTTCGCGTGGAATGGAAAGATGATGTCATAAAAGGAAAAGGAAGAAAGAAGAAATAGGCGGGAGAGGATGAATAGTGAAGTTAAAAGAATAACGTGGGGAGGGTGGGTCGGCGGATGAATATTGGGTTTTGATGGGAATGAATGCATGACTCTCCCAGGCGTAAGAAGCCAATGGCACATATATGAGACGTCATTATTCAGCTTAATGAATAAGGGGAAGAAGTAGTAAAATAGAAGAGGACAGATAAGAAGGGAAGAGGGGATGGAGAGCATGAGGGGGAGGGAGCACTTTACGTTTGGAATCAGAATGATGGATGATGGAAATAGAGAGAAAAGTCGCCAGTTTCATTTGAACATCCCTAGGACAGCGTGCCAGCAACGTGAGACCAAAGCACGGCTCCTTACATTTCATATATATGCCTCTGTTGTCTTAACAAAAATCTCATGGCACTGAGCAGACCCTCAAGGTTGCAAAGCCGACATTCCATCCCCTCCGCCACGGGAACCATCTCCCACCACACCCTCCACTTATTAAGGGTTTGTCTCTCTTATATCATCATCATATCGTGATCATTACTGCCCCTAGAGCTTTAATTTCTTGGGTATACGTCGCTTCCTTTATATATTACTATATGGTTTCTACATGTAGGACGCATCTGCAAGAGAATACATCAATCACGACGCTAAACCCAGCCATCACTCCTCGGTACGTGCATATGCGTAATGAAGGGGATATGGTGTCTTATAGCGTTGTGCGATGGAGTATTTGTCTTCAGATGCAGAATGACAATTATAATTGAATTAAACATTGTTGAATTCTATGGTGGGGTTATTTGATGTGGTGGTCGGTTGGGTTTTGGTTTCGCAGGAAGGGGAGGCCAATAATAATGATCCAGATCCGGAGCATGGCGTGAAGCTACTTGCTACCGCCGCCGTTGAAATGGCTAAGGCGGCTCACCAAATATGAACTCCCCACTGTCTGGCTATCTCTATCGATTCCTGTGATGGGGGAAAAACAACTCTAAATTAATCAAATTCATCTCCTCACCCATCAAAGAGGAGCGCTTCTCATCCTACATGAATGCCATCACTTACTTTCTTCCCATTTTACTCTTCTCATCATAACGAGAATCCCAGTCATAATCACTATGTGCCTGGTTAGATGACCTTAAAACTAAGATTTTAAAAATACTTCTTGTCCAAATTTTAGTTTGACAAAATTTTAAAACAAACAGTCATATTTGTTTAAAAAACTTTTGGATTAAACCATAGTTCTAAACTATAATTTTACATAAACTATTAGGAATAGCTTTAGAACAATAAAAAAAATTTGGACTACCTATATATTATTTTACTCCTATTTTTTTAACACTCTCTCTCTTTTCTCCTCTATTCTCTCTTTTCTCTTCCCTCCCTCCTCACCTGCGCCCAAGTCTCCTCCCCATCGCAATGTCTATTCGGTAAGTCGTCAGGTTGTCGACTTCTGGAAGGAGACGTCACTGGCCATGAGAGATTCTCTGTGGTCATTAGGCTCCTCGCATCGTCATTGCTGGTGGCCATTACTGTTGGTCTCGTTGCTGGTGGCCGTCACTGTGGTCTCGTCTTCTTGTTGCAACTACTTTTTCTGTCCAGATCTCTGGCATCTCTCTATGTTGGTGCTTCTTCCGTCAAGATCTACTGTCGTTGTGGTCTCTCTGTTCCGCCGAGAAAGAGCCTGAGAAAAGAGGGGGGGGAAGGAAGAAGGGGGAATTAACTTTTTTTTAACTTATACCCTTTATGGTAATTTATCAATTACAAAAGTCATTATGATAATATCCATCTAATACTCATTTATCAAAAACTACTTTTTTTTATAAACTCTTCTCCAATTTTTTTTTCTAAAAGCTGTCTATTTTTTTTTATAAACTATTTTTTAAAAGTCTATCCAAATAGGCTTTATATTTGTGTGTGCGTGTGAGACAGACAATATTGCTTCTTATATCTCCTCACCCTCTCTTTCGTTGCATATTGCAGTGCCTTGTTACATCATTCGCATTTATCAAACAAATGAAACAAGCCAGGATTAATTGTACAAAACTTGCCAACCCCACAAATATAACGGTGCATGCTCAAACGATTACCTTGGGGAGAAAAGAAGTATACAAGGAAAACGTAAAAATTTGAGAAAACGTAACAGCCAATAGGGGTAGAGGCACGAGGTAGCACCAGTTTTGGCGTATGGACTCCATAAAGTTGATGAAGAATTTACACAATAATATGGGTTCGCCCTCCCTTCTTTCCCCCACGGTGCATGTACTCTCTCCTTTCTCTGTCTTAATTGTACTTATATATAAGAAAATCGCCAATAAATCTAAAAGATGTAAACTCGTAAATTTAGAAGCACAACGAGCACCGACATCAAGGAAGAAACAAGCTTGAGTTTGATCTTACAAAAGCCCCCGTAGATTGTAATAATCACAAATTCAATTGCGCATTGTATGACCATACGTAGGTTGGGATTTGAGAAGTTTCTAGACTGAGTCAAACTCCTCTTTATTTGTTCGCTCTAGCATGTCTAATTATACGCAAAAATAAATCTTGTATACGTAAACCTGAACAGGGCCAATATTATTGAAATTGAAAATCACACAAAATTCCCTTCTCAAGATCAATGATACTCTAATATTCCCCCATCATCTACGATCTTAATTATCTGTGATTTCTGAACAAACAATCATATCAAACAGAACTCACGACTGTTTCCGTACAGCTGCCAGACTAGATTCACCGGCTTAAATTTTGCTGTCGCTGTCACTGGAATATTTCTTTCTTAAATTTGTAATAAGTACAAATATTATTCTATTTGAGTCACCTGTACTAAATGTAGATATTATTTAAATCTTTATTTGTTAGAGACTAACTCATTTCATAATAGCTAATCCCATTAGTGTGTATATGTATGTATGTATGTATGTGAAATCAGAGGCCTATTGATACCAAACCTATAAAAGATCAATCCTTAATCTCATGTCTATTGACACTGACCCAAATAAACAGAAAGAACAAGAGCATGACCCAGAAATAAAACTCGTATGAACATTGCTCTTGCCTCGGCTTCTATTTATTATCACGAAGCGTACATAGCGAAGAGAGTGGAAAATCTCGCTCCTGATATATTTACACATAATAACATAATTAGTCTTTTATGGCAAGTGATCGATTAAGTCAAAATATCAGCCTTTCAACCAAAGTTTCAATAATACTTGCCTAACAAAGATTAACGAACTGTTTGGTATATTAGAAAGATTGTTAAAAGGAGTGGAAAGTGAAACGAAGAAAGGAATGGAAAGGAATAGGCATTAAAAAATATCTGGTATATTTAGAAAAATAAAGAAAATACTTGATCTCCAGATAATATTTGGTACATGAGAAATAGGAAAGCATTGAAAAATAAATAAAACCAAAATGACACAACTAATCATGTATAGAAGAAGTAACTAACTTTTTTTTTCAACTGTTGGAATTTGCCATATATGATGGATATATGTAGAAAAGTTTCGGAGCTCATGATCTCCAAAGCAATGGAGACTGAAATGGATTTCCTTTATTTAAAAAAATGACCTTTTGGTTCGCTCCTTGATCCACGCGTTTTCCACTCATCCAAATCAAAGACGGTGTAAACAGTGGGAGTGAGATGGAAGCATCAGCGTTTGGGAAAGGGCATTGTACGTACACCAGAAAAGTGGGTTTAATATAATTGATACGGTGTTTTAATTTCGTTATGTTTCCCAAATGGGCTATGCCGTGCTATATGTGTGATGTAAATTAAGTTGACAAAACCTTTTGTCCCCACTCATTATGGACCCCCTAACACACTGTCCAAAGTTATGGAAATGTTAGCCGATGACACCTTTTTGCAGAATTTCATTAGACTATTATTATGATCATGGCTGGTATCATCACAATTTCAGGGATTTTTTTCAGTCATGAATAATCGAGGAAACATCTTTCTGATGGCGCTTCAAGCAGAGAGAGAGAGGGCGGGAGGGAAGAATTAAGAAGCAAACGAGAATTCAGGCTCATGGGTCGAGTATGCTACCTTATGATAGGCAGCATATTTAGAAGTAAACTTGGAAAAGTATGAGAAGTGGCTGTTTACGTAGAGAGCAAACGCGCGTCCACGTTAAACTCCATTGTTATTGTTTATTATTGAGCAATAATTGCTTCTTCAGTAGGAGGAGGGGGTTTTGCGGCGCCCATCTCCATAGATTCCTGCTCATCGGCTTCAGTCGCTGCGGGGTCCTTCTTGGAGCCGCTTTTGCTGTCACGGTAGATCATGTACAGTATGAGCTGCGTGGCCCCCAGTGCCGAACCCACACCGTTCGGTACCTGCATATATACAACAAATTTAATCCCTCCCTCAGTCTCTATCCCTATCTGAAAGTTGCCTTGTCTCTTAGCCATTCTAAAAAACTACAAAGGCACTCGTACTTACTGCAATAAATGGGTCGCGGCCCAGCAGCCCATAGATGAACCAGGAAGTACCGCACAGGAACACGAACAACGACAAGAAGAAAGGCATGAACTCCACGCTCTTTGTTCTGATCACCAGCCTCTGCATTCAATGCCACTGAGCATCCGTCACATGGCCATTTGATTGCATCCGCACATAGATGAACCATTTGATTGCATCCTCAGATTGCAAATTAAAATAAACCTCACTTAGCTTACCATGATGGAGAGGGGTGATCCGTACATGATGATGGAGAATATGGAGGCGGCTAAGCCGCAGAACAGCTTTCTGGGGCCGCCGTGGAGGGCAAAGAGGGAGATCAAAGCCACGGCCGCGAAGACTATGAGAACCAGCGCGAACAGCCCAAGAATCTTAGCCTTCTCTTTCTTGGGTGCGTAAATGACGAAGATCAAAACGTATATGCTTTCGATAACGGCCCCGGTGCCGTTGATGGTTGTGACCAGTATGTTGTGGGGCGACACAAACGGTAGGCCATACCTGAGATTTTGTGAGTGTCCATCACAAGGGATTAAATAACTTCAAAATTGAAACTCGACCATATATATAGCTAGTGTCAACCCATTTAAGTTCGTTCGTTCTTTCTTTTTCCCGCTTTTCACCTAACTTGAAAAATATATAAAAGATGCACCGCGTCGAGAAAGGATAAAGTATGTTGTTTTGTTGGCCAATATTGAGAGATTGATATCATTTTATTAATTTAATTTCCAAGTAGGAAGGCGAAATAAATTACGATAATACCATGTTAAAGATTAAAGGGAGTAGACGTGATTTAATTTAAATGGAGATCTTGGGGGTGGAGAGGAGAAATAAAGAAAGGAAGGAGCGAGAAGGTTACCAGGCAGAAAGGAGGTTGTTCAACAAAGTCATGACGTAAGGAATTCCCGAGAACTTCTCCGTGGATTTGTTCTTGACGATTCTCTTGAATGTGATCCTGCGAACCCAAGATTTCACCCACGAATGGCAGTTAGAAAGAAAGAAAACTGAAAGAAGGAATAATGAAAGAGGAGGAGCGAGGAGGAGGGAGTTGAGTGATGGGATGCATACAGTGGAGCCAGGAAGAGGAAAAGAGCGGAAGCGTTTCCTGCCACAAAATCAGAGCAGAAGAAGAATGAGAAACGAGAGAAAGAAGAATGAGAGAGGAGGAGGAGATGAAAAACGCACCAAGTATGCCGAACAAGAAATGAGCAATATTCATGATGATGTTGGTGGAGAGTGAAGAAAGAATGGCGGTTTAATTTCTTGAGAAATAGGAATGAGAGGAGAATAGAGGAAGGAGGGTGTATATATAGGAAAGGAAGTAATCTCGGTAAAGATACAGTAGCGATTGAGCTTATACGTGCCACTCCATGACCAGAACCGTCTCCATCGTATCGGATTCGGATCCTCCCACAAGGGTATGGGTAGGTCACCGTTTCTTTTACCACCAGCATCTCGTTTTGTTCTTTTTTTTTTTTCCCACCCGGTTTACCGGAGCTTTGCCCCGACTACATCCGGATCCGACCCGCGTCGCGCACTTAGCTATGGTGGGTGAGTCTCCCAACGGGAATTTTCTGCATTCGCCAAGGCTCGAACTCGAGACCTCGCTTAAGCGATACCTAGCCGTTTACCACTCGGACCAATCCCCGTTGGTGTTTTGTTCTCTTTTTTAATCTCACGCTCGTTCGTCTACAAATAGTTTTTCTTTTCGACTCCCAGATATATTTATATTAAATTAACCTTTTTGCCTGCTTTTTTGTATTATATAAAATCAATTGAATGGGGTACGTATCTCAAATAAGTATCATTATAGTAAGAGATTCCAAATCTCATGTCACCGTTATGTATTATTTTATGAATATAATGGAAAATGATATGAGATGGGGTGGAATGGAATGGGTGTTATATAACAGATAAATAAAAATAAGAAAGAGCATGGCTTCGTAAGGTGCGAGTGGATAGTGAATTGCATAGGACAGACCTCGTTGGATTTTGGGTGAATCCCAATCCCTGTATCAGAGTATCAGTATCAGCCTTGGCTTCCGATCCTCTCCAGCAGCATCCTGTCTCTACCCGCGTTCTTGGACATCTTCAAACCGCTAGATTAATCCAAGGGCTACAACCCATCTTATGGGGATCTTGCCTTTTGGATTATCTGACAACTTGGCATATCCAGAGCACGTAGTCTACGCCTAGAGACCATATGGAGGCGCTCGCTGGAAATAGGATTGACCATCTGATCGCTGAATCCATCCGCCAATGCAATGCCATGCATCCAGACAGTCGCTCTGCATTTATTCATGCCCCCAAACAAACAGACAGACAAAGGAATTGTAACGATTTTTTTTAGAATTTTTAAATGCAAAAAATTATGTTGAAATATGTAAAATTAATTATTTGCTCCGTTTAATTTTGACGGATCACGACTCAATTTTTACAATTTACCCTTTCAAAAATATCTAATATTTCAAGATCTAACCTGTAATCCACTTGGGATTAATGTATTTATAAAGGTCATAGGAAGCAACACACTTGATTTGTAGTTTCAAGCAAATATATTGACTTAAATCAAGTTTATAAATATTATATGGATATTTAGATGATTTTATTTTTTATTTATTTTCATGACACAACGATAGATCTATCACAAGAATCAGTATCAATTTTGTTTAACCAACCCCAAGTATCGCAATTACTATTTTTTTAGCAAAAAGAGTTTAACCGTACAATGCTAATTAATCCATGTTTTATATTTTTTTCCTCGATGGGGCTACAGACATTTCATTTTGTAAGTTCGTATAAAATATTATATTACGAGGATATATATATTTGTTTGATATTATCACGGTATTTTCTGAATCTCGAATTCAGCGAATTGTCGAGCGACAGTGACATGAATTATTACCAAGAAAATAAGATCAATGGTAATCAAGTAACTAATCGGCTCACCGTGGAAAGTGGCGTTTGAGAAAAGAAATTTTCCACACGAACACTAGTGATTTAATAATGGGTGGTTGAAGGATGCAGGGATTGGTTAATCAGCTTAATAAAGGATTAGGCCATAATGAATTGACATTATATCAGTGGAAGCTAAGCGCTTGAAGTGAGTATCGTTAAGATTCCATTAGCATAAGAACAATGGGGGAAAGAATTGCCCACCTTTCACCAGCATTGCCTTCAAGTCGTTTTCCCTTCTCACACGTGTAAACCAATAGCAGCCCTCAGAATCCATTTTTACACTGTTTCAACCACTCCATGTATACTGCAGTGATGTGAGCATAAGTGTGTGTTTTAGATAACATTCAAAAAAAATGCTTATAAAAAAATGGGATTTTGGTTATAGTTTATGAAAAAATACTTTTAGAAAATAATTTATAGAAAAAAGTGGTTCTGAATAAATAAATTTTTTTATAGTTATTTTTAGAATAATTTTTTATATTGGTAAATTACTAAAATGTGTATGATTTGATTAAAAGTAGGAGAGAGGAAGGAGGATAAAGAAAAGAAAAGAGAGAGGAGAGAGGGTAGAGAAGAGAGATGAGAGAGGAGCCGGTATAAGAAAAAGTAGGGGTAATATAGTAATTGGATAGTCTATAAACTCTTTTACTGTTCTAAAAACTAGTTTCAGGAGCTTATTCAAAATCATAGTTTAGCTCAAAAACACTTATGGATAAATATGACTGTTTATTTTAAAATTTCTCTAAATTAAGATTAGATTTATAAAACTATGGCTTTAGGAGAAACCAAACATGCCTAAATCATTCTAGTTTTGATTTGTGTTAATTATATAAAAAGAATCTATCAAAACCGATCAAGAAACACATCCTCGACAGGACACTTCTTTTGGATTACTCAAACTGGGTTCTAATATAATGAAACAAAACAAAATTGCCAACCTTCCCCCTGCAACAAGATGCTCTACCTTCCTTTTTATCAGCTTTTTCACGTCTCCACCGAAGTGAGCTTTTAACGCCAACGATACGCTTACGACACAATATATATATATATATATATATATATATTACATTCTCACCAACTAATTTGAAGGTAAAATCTGAATCACACACACTCGTTCTTCCCACAGGTTTCACTCTCTTTGATCCAAAACTTATTAAATGGACAAGTATTTCGTCTCAATAGAGCCCATCACAACAGATGCTTCATATATGCAAGTAATTATCAGAGAAGCATCATTATTGGTTCCATACATGCATCATTCTGACCCATATGCGTCCTGTCCCTTTCGATTTTTCGAATAGGCTGCTAGCCGAAGCAAGTTGAGTGATCTCTGTTTTTTTCTGGCAGTCTATGACTCACACAAGCTAACTCTGTTAATACCTTTATCTTGGCATATCTGCTATCAATTATTAAGCTTTTGACGTTATTCCCAGAGCTTCCAGCTCAGAGTGTCAAGCCTATGTAGGGGAAGGTTGGGCCGCGAACAGACATAATTGCCATATAGAGTAATATTCCACAAAACAGAGGCCCACGCACTCTATATTGGAAACAGAGGACTTTTAACTTGTTTTCACGTGAATATGTTAATGCCCTTTTCACGTTTCCGGAATCGATTGGTTGAGATCTCGCGAATACTGTTCTGAAGGCAATGTGTGCTTCTAAAGGTAGCAAACTACAAAATGATTACTGTTGCCTCAATCGAGATACAAGTTTTAAAAATCAAACAGCAGAATAGCAACGGCATCTCGTCATGGATTTCATGATGTGGGCCATTATGGCGACGTGCTCTTCATACATCACATCAGCTGAATTTCAACTGAGTTACTGTTGCCCCATTGTGTAGTGATTGTCGATTCCCAACCTGCATTATAGGAAGAAGTTCATTGTTAAATATATAAATGTATGTATGTATTAAATTGAAATGGACAAGGAACCAGAATATAATCCTGGTTTAGGGTAGCGAGAGCCGTAAAAGCCAAAACAAGGAAGAATAAGGATATATGAAGGATAGGAAAGATTTTACCTGCTGCTGAGTGGATATCGCTGCCAGCTTTATAGTTGGAGTTGTGGGGAACTGTTGTTGATGGTTGATTTGGCAGGGAGGAACTGGGGTTTTCGTTCGAGCAGGCAGGTTTGGAATACGACGCTAGCATTTGCTTCCACTAGCGAATGGCAAGGCGAAAAGGACAATGACCTAGAATATTGGCGAGTGGAGCAAGGAATAGTTTTTCCTTAAGAAAAAAGGGATTATGGGCATCTATATAAGAAAAAGGTTTGGGGCTTTATATTCCTTGTGTCCCATCACAAACCTGAAAGATGAGGAGAAAGGATAAATATAACAACTTTTTGTTGTTCATTTCACTAAATGATGAACAGTCACATAGATCTCCCAACCAGACTAAAAGAACAAAGAGCTCTGTTATATATACACTCCCAAATCCCAGTGAAGCTCTGAATTACAGTATGATCGATGTTCTAGCGCTAGACATTATTGCCTTATAGTATAGAGATTCAGCAACACGTAGATAAGGAGAAATAAAAACAATTACATAGATCACTAGCGTCCATCTCTAAGAAAGCCTAGACTAGTGTGGTCCCTAAGGCATTGCTTGGTAGGAATGATTTGGTAGAAAAAAAGGGAGAGAAGAGGGAAGGGATTGCTCTTATTTGGATATCTTAAAATTTTAGGAGATACAATTTTTTTTATTCCCTCTTAACTTTAACTTCTCCTCTAAAATTGGAAAAATTTGAAAGAAAATAGTAATATTTTTATTTTATTATATTAATGTACTTATAATTTTTTTAATATCCTAACATTACCCATATATTATATTTTATTAAAATATTATGTAAAATAATATAAGAGTAAATTTATCTATATACAAATATTTTTTCTTTCTTTCTTTGTTGAACCAAACAAGGTAATATTAAAATCTCTTCCCTTCTCTCCCTTTTATTGAGCCAAATATACCCTAAGAAGCCTTCACTGAAGAAGTTTTGCCACTGGGGTGAAAATTTGAAATATTGAACCCCTGTTGACTAGAATAAAAAACAAAGAAAGAAAGAAATATTGAATCCCTCTCTAAAAAATTATTATTTCACCATTTATAATTTTTACCAATAAGTCATGTTAAAATTTATTTTCCATCGTTTTGTCAAGCAGATAAATATCAAAAGTAAAATATATAAAATCAAATCATAACCATAAACTAGATTTACGTACGTCCATATATTTGCATGGAATTCTGGAACTCCAAATAAACAGCACTAGAAAGTGTTGCTTCCCATGACTTTTGTAAATAAATCAATTAACAATTATAAATGCAAATTCATATAAAATACACTTATGGAGTCCGATTTCTGACACAAAAAAAATGAAACTTGACCATAAAAAAAAAAAGGAAACAGAATGGCAGCCATGTTAAAGCCCGAATCTTTTTAGCCTCTTGAATATATAGATTCCTGAAGTCAGCCTTTGGGAAGAGAAAAGCCCACATCAGGCCTTCAACCGCGGAAAGAAAAACTCTGCCTTGAAGGAAGTCCAAAGGCTCGTTTTGTCAAAAACTTAAAAATTCCATGATTTTGTGGGGTCTAATGAGAGCGAAAGATAACCAGGCTCTTAGCAGGTGCTACTACGTTTTATTTCGGGGACCTTCCCCCGTTAATAACTGTTTATATATATATATAAAAAAAACGAACACTTTCAAGACGTGAATGGTGTCTTTTGCAATACGCCGAAAGATTGTATATAAAAGGTCCGTCACGGCTTATCAAGGTAAAGGGACGGGGAGCTTCCACTGCGCAACCAAAATGTTTGAGCTGCCTCTGCTGATTCTGAACCATACAGAGCAAAAATGTGTGATTCAGTAACTGTGTTCCCCATGCAGCTGGAAATGTGCGATTCGTCATTGGACACTGAAGTGCAAACAACTTCAAACACAAACTACCCCAAAACCAAAACAGTGTTTTTCTCACGACCCAAATCCATGAGAACAGGCGGAACACGGACGACGTAAATGAAGAATTACTTTGAAATAATGAGTGTGCTTGAACTTCTTAACATGTAAAGATGAGAAAAGGAGTAGATGGATCGCACAGGAACAAAAGAAAAGAAAAGGAAAAAAAATTGGTTTGTGGAGAAGTGAATAAATTTTGAACAAAAGAAGAAAATGACTTTGACTAGAAGTAGAGAGTCCAATGACAGGAGGGAGGAAAGCGGAGGGTATTGATGGGGACGAGGCATGTAGGCACTCTCTCTCGCACAGTGCTTTGTCTATTCGTCCCAACGTCACTCTCACACGCCATGTCGTTTCACCATCACTCTCTGATATGCGACAAGTTTTGCCCCCGTTTCCCCATACACTCCCTTGCCCACTCTTCTGTCCATGCATGGTACGTGTGCCACCCTATATATCTCACCAGAAACAAACAAGTTTTCCGCTCGGGTCAGCATTTATGTCAGCTTTGCTATGATCGATCACACTTCTAATTAACTTGTAAGGTTTCGCTTACAATTTGAAAAGGTACTCTATATCTATATGCAAATGAACAAAAAGAGTTGTATCTTCGTGCATGTATCTATATTCGAAGCAATCATCCTTGGAAACTGCTGCCAAATTTTGCGGACACTGATATATTAACATCTTTTTACCTGTAACTATGACTCAGAAACTGCATATACTGCCACCATTAATATTTAATACAGATTTTGCCTGCACTTGTCCATCGCCAATGTTAAATGTATAACCGGCGCAGCAGCGGTCAAACTACATATAAAACAGTGTACCTAATATTGGATATTAAATATTTTAAGAATTTCATTACAGTTTTTGTAGTAGTTTGCCAAAATTAAAAACTAATTCCGGAAGTTTACTTAACGGTGATAAAAAATCATTTAAATACAAATGAAGAAGATAGGACAAATTCAAATGTATGTCCATTCGTTTTGAAAGCAGCAAGAGATGAGATGAAAGAAAGGAGAAATTTATGCATATTCAGTGATACCCTTTTGCATATTGAATTTTATTTTTTCAGCTGCCTTTTAACTTTCCCAAAAGAAATATAGTGTGAGATCCAGCCTGGCTCCAATTAAAAGTTTCCACGTAAGAAAATGGTAGGAATCAGAAACACCCAATCGATCATTGTGTGCGTTTTTTTATAAAATTAAAAAAAATGGCTTATAAAAAAAATGAGTTTTTAGATAACTTATTAAAAGGATTTTTAGATGAGAGTTTATAGAGAGAAAAAAGTGGTTCTGAATAAATAATTATTTAGATAGTTATTTTTAGAATAACTTTTTATATTAGTAAATTATTAGAAAGGGTATGACTTGATTAAAAGTAGGAGAGAGAAAAGAGGGTAAAAAAGAGAGAAGATAGATGAGAGAGGAGAGAGGGTGGAGAAGAGAGATGAGAGAGGAGAGAGGGTGGAGAAGAGGGATGAGGGATGAGAGAGGAAAGAGAGTAGAGAAGAGAGAGGATATTAGAAAAAGTAAGAGTAATATAATAATTAGATAGTTCATAAGCTCTTTTACTATTTTAAAAACTAGTTTCAGTAGCTTATTTAAAACTATAATTTTAAACTATAATTTAAGTCAAAAATATTTATAGATAAATATAATTATTTATTTTAATTTTTTTTAAGCTAAGATTTTAGAATAAGGGTTTATAAAACTAGTGGCTTCAGATAAACCAAACAGGCCAATTATATATATTATTTCATTCGCCTTCCTCACTCACAACTGAAGTCACATCGCCGTCCTCCTCCACCAGCGAAGCCGAAAGATGATAACAGCCGAAGATTTCTACCACGTCATGTGCGCAATGGTTCCCCTTTACTTGGCAATGCTCTTAGCCTATGCTTCTGTTAAATGGTGCAAGATATTCACCCCCGACCAATGTTCTGGCATCAACCGCTTCGTTGCTGTCTTCGCCGTCCCCGTCCTCTCCTTCCATTTCATTTCCGACAACAACCCCTACCAAATGGACTCCAAATTCATCATCGCCGACACCATCTCCAAGCTCATCGTCCTCCTCTTCCTCTCTCTCTGGTCCATCTTCTTCTCCGCCGGCACCCTGGACTGGCTCATCACCCTCTTCTCCCTCTCTACTTTGCCCAACACGCTCGTCATGGGCATCCCTTTGCTCCAAGCAATGTACGGCCCCTTCACCCAGTCCCTCATGGTTCAGCTCGTCGTGCTTCAATGCATCATATGGTACCTTTTTATCCTGTTTATCGCTTAAACCACATAGCTCATCAATTAGTGCAATAGTTACAAATATGAGCAAAGCGGTCCATTAAAGTTCATTACATGTGTTGTATTAAAATACGATCTGATGCCTTTCAGGTACACTCTACTGCTGTTTTTGTTTGAGTACAGAGCTGCGACCCTTTTGATCCACACCCACTTTCCTGGTCCTACGGCTGCTTCTATAACCCAGTTCGAGATCGACGGCGACGTCATATCCCTCGATGGGCGCGACGTGCCACTTCGCACCGAGTCCGAAACTGACAACCATGGGCGTATCCGTGTGCGGATTCGACGGTCCACATCGTCAGCCCCTGATTCCGTACTATCTTCGTCGATAGGCCTCACGCCCAGACCCTCTAACCTGTCGAATGCGGATATATTTTCCGTCAACACGCCACTGCAGCTGCATGAGTTTCACGGTGCTGTTTCTGAGGCAACGGCGGCTGGAGTTGGTCATGATATCGTGTTTGGGCATGGCGATCTGGGATCCGGGTACCTGTCCACCAGCCCTCGTTTGTCCGGGTACGCGTCATCGGATGCGTACTCGCTCCAACCGACGCCACGGCGGTCATCAAATTTTAACGAATTGGAGGCCACAACTACGGTGAGCACGCCGGCGTGGGCAAGGTCCCCGATCTCCGGTGGGAGGATTTGCCGGCAGTCACCAACGGCATTTTCAGGGGCGAGGATGGTGTGCGAGTCGCCGCCAGAAAAGTATCAGGACGGAGACAGACAAGGATGCAAAGACATTACCGGATCGGCGTCAGGTATGGGCGGTTCTGGTATGCGTAAAGTAGTCTATAACGTCTGTTCTTTGAGTAGACGTAGTCGTCATCTGGTAAAGGGAAGACCAATACACCTATTGTCTGAGCACAATAGATCCGAAACATGTCAAAAATTAAACCCACGTGGATTTTTTAAGGTGTACAGTGGGAGGAAGCTCGTTCCTTCAAGGCAATTTAATATCTCTAGAACAGCTTTCGTCTTTTGTTTTTTAATCTTATTGGTGACAAGAACGCCGGAACAATTTGTGCCCCTCCACCAAATTTATTTTCTTATAATCCATTGCAAATCATACATTTAACGGGTGCTTATCATACTGTCGAACGATATAAGATGTTCTTCTATGGGTACGTATAAAAGCATAAAAAGGGGTTGCGACTTATATTTAATATCCTGTATAGTAGTGTTACAAAGCACTAGCGAGTCGACAAACAGGTGGGTCCCGTCCACCTTCGGTGTTAAGGTCGAAACAATGATTTTGAAATAAAAAAGATGAAGGAATTTGTAAAGTGATGGTCAGCAATATGGATGCGAAAGTTGGGGAGTTTGGGTTAGTGAGGAGCATAATGGATGGTAGTCATGATTGGAAATGAGCACGTGTGATATGGTGGAGCGAGGGGATTTTATTCCACTAAGGGTGTGCTGAATGGCGTAGAATTTCCATGCCATTATTATTGCACCGAATCATAGGAAGCCAGAATTTCATTCTACAATCATGCTGTCCAAATCTCCCCTTGATTCATTAATTTATTTACAAACAACAATATGGCAGAAGATTTAACAGCTTATTTTATAAATATGCGATTATTGACATCTGTATGAATTACAGAGAAGGAGATAAGCTTCAGAGACTGCACCAAAATGGGGACGGCGGATGAAGCGGGTGGGCCCAAGGAAGCGCAAGTAATGCCGGGGGCTCTGGTGATGATGAGGCTAATACTGGTGGTGGTTGGGAGGAAACTCTCCAGAAACCCTAATACACATTCTAGTGCGCTTGGCCTTCTCTGGTCTCTCATTTCCTTCAAGTATGTGCCACCTAATAATTAATAATATAACAAAAGGCAAGCATGCGTTCATGCTAAATATGTCCCATAGACGTGGTTTAATACAATGGCTGCATCTGCATTATATTACAGATGGAACGTGGAAATGCCTAGTTTGGTGAAATCCTCCATCCAAATAATTTCGGATGCGGGCCTTGGGATGGCTATGTTCAGCTTAGGTAATTGGATTCCCAAAACAATCATAGATATATGCAGGCAGAGTGATTAATCGTCACGTAATTATAGGGAATGTGATTATGTGGGTGGGGTTGCAGGTCTGTTCATGGCGCTTCAGCCGAGGGTGATAGCGTGCGGCGCAAAAAGAGCGGCAATGGGAATGGGAATCCGCTTCATCGGAGGGCCGCTGGTAATGTCCGCCGCTTCCATCGCCGTCGGGTTGAGAGGGCCCACACTCCATACTGCTATCGTGCAGGTCATCTCCTGTAATAATTCATTCATGTTTTTGTATCTGCTTCTAAAGAATAGATGGTATCCTAATAATCCCATTTACTTTGGCTTCATTTCCTGCTCAGGCTGCTCTGCCTCAAGGCATCGTGCCATTCATTTTTGCAAGAGAATATGGGCTCCACCCTGATATCTTGAGCACCGGGTGAGTTTATAACTGTGACGCTGACATGACTTAGATAAACAAGAAGCCAACATTGGTATGTTGGTGCGCGCTCATTCACAGATGCTCTTTGTTGACTGTTTATATATCTAATGATCTGGAAAAAAAGAGAAGCCGCAGACAGATTTGGAATTTTATTGGATGCATGTATATATACGTACATATGCAGCTGGAGTTCTGAAGTTTATTATGATGGAGAGGGCCAGTTTTCCTCAGACTCAATCCATCCACGGGCATATGAAAGGGTTATGACCACCGATACATCTATCATTAGGATACAAAAGCTTTTATAGCCCATAACTAACTTTTGCGTTCATCACTATAAACCTATATAGGCCATGCATGCATGCTACTGCTGGTTGATTTCTAACTAGAGTCAAAGGCTAAGGTTATTTAATCTGTTTTTTTTTTTTTAATTTTCTGCAGGGTCATATTTGGAATGTTAGTTTCCTTGCCGGTAACGCTGTTATATTACATCTTTCTCGGCCTCTGACTCTGCCGAAGAAGGACACAGACATAGGAGACTAGTCGGTAACCAAAAGGCTGCTTGATAGGCTGCTTGATAGGTTGCTCTATAATTGTGTCTTGGCCACACAAGTTAATGATGCCGCATGATTTCAGGGTTTCCATTATGGTAGAAACCACCGGCGGAGAAGGTTGACTTTTGGAAGACTCCGTTAAAAGGACTTCGGGATGTGACACGATGACGCACGCATGCAGCCATTCTCCATATATTAGTGGCAGCCGAAAGGGAAAATGTATCATCATTGTTCATTATTATGCATCCACACCTGCTTTCTTCATATACTTGTCAGTCCCCATCAAAAAACCATACTGCTCTGCCTGCCTTCCTTCAAAGACAACACGAAATCTAAATTAACGCCACTCCTAATCAAATTACTGTTCTTGCAAATCAAATCCAATAAGAATGCTGTAATTGGTTGTATGTGATTAATACGGATACTTTTTACCGCTGACAGGGGGCTTAAACGAAAGGTTATATATACCCCTACAACTTAATTAGGTTTCAACAGATTACCAGTCGAGAATTCGATTGGTTAAGGGGCTGTATTGGATGCAGAGATTTAAGATCTTCTAAAATTCAGTTCACCATGAGCGTTTCATAAAAGTTTTTCCATGAACTCTTTTTGGAGTATTTTTGTTATTATGAGTAATTAGGTGACTTTCATGCATTACGTAGAGTACTATACATGAGAGGGGTTATTCAGCTTGCAAGTACTTCAACGAGTGAAAAAAACCATTGGAAGATTTTCAAGCTGATATCACGTTTCAAGCTGATATCACGTTGTCTGAATCTTTTATAGGTGAAAAGATTAAATCAAATATATATTCATTTTTATCTTTCCAATGCGTATATTACTTCTTTTAACAAATATCGTCATCTTTTTTATATTCTCTAATTTCTAGCAGGAGTTATTATACATTTTATATTCTTATGCCTATCGATATAAGGACAATGGCACTGGAGGTAACAATTTACCCTCCACAGAACCTAAAGGTTTGTCTTCCGATTACAAGTTGGATTTCCAATTCTTTTTTTTTTATAAAAATTTTTAGAAAATAGTTAAGCTTACACACGATCTAGTAGTAGAATGAAGTCTCCTTTCCTCATAAGTGGTAAAATATTAGATAGGGTGAGCTGTCGATTACTCTCAGGCGTAAACCTAGTCACTTAGAAGTTAAAATATTTTCTCAAATGTCACGATTAGAATTATAAAAAAATAATACTCTCTAAGGATTGAACACATTTCAAATAGTCACATGTCTCACCTATTTACCAACTGAACCTACGGACTTTCAATTCTTTTTTCTTTTTTCTGGTACAAAATTTGTTAGAAATGGGTTAGGCTCACTCATAATTTGAAGGTAGAAATAAATTTTTCTTTTTTTTAAGTGATATTAATATTAAATAAGATGAGTTGTCTGTTAATCACATGTTTAAATCAAGATACTACGGACTTCCAATTCTGATTCGGTACATTCTCATTAGCGTCCGTAGTCCCATTTTGGGTCAAGGGGTGCCGCCAACCCTTTGCCATTTGTGGGAGCGCTCGCGTTTTACCGGACTTCTTGTTAGTTACTAGTTAGGGCGGCGAAGAGGAATAAGTATGGGCTTGTTTTATCCGGTTTTTAAAACAGTTTTGTAAAAGTAATTTTTAAAAATAATTTCTATGATTTTATAAAATAAAAGTTAACACGATATCAAAAATATTTTCTATTTTACTTTTGTTTTCGAAACAACTTTGAACTTGTACACTTTTTTTCAAGATAAAAAAACTCTCTGGGAAAGTGGAGACCAAGTAGGCCTATATCTCTCCAAAACCGTTGGCTTCGGCCATTACGTCTCGAAGCGTAATATTGACCAAGTTTAACTGACCTTGGCACCTCGCTTCCAAAGTTGTCTTCGTCTGTCGGGGGAGAAGTAGAAAAGAAAATTTGCCCGGATTTTCAGAAATCAATATTAACTTAAAAATGCGTTTTCATATAAATTATTACGCCAATGAAAAATTAAAATATAAAGTTCTTTATAGAAACTCAAAGATGATACTGATACTGGTTGACTTTCAAATTAATCCTCATACGCACAAATTTTGCGGCGGAATGAGGGGCAAATTTACTGCAAATAGTAAAAGGAATTACAAGAATCCTATGTGGCAGAAAATATTTACTAAAATACTATATTTAAAATTGTTTTTTAAGTGAGAACAACTTTAAAATTGTAAACAACGAGAGAACCATTTTTGCCTCACTTTTTATTTCTCTCTCCATCAAATCACTTTTAAATTTGACACTTGTTTTTTTAAAAATGAAAAAGGTGGGAGTAACATCTTGCTCTTTCTTTTATCCCTCTCTCACTTCCACGGGTCTCTCCTACCATTTTAAAAAAATAACAACCTTTTTTCATAAAATTAAATATACAAATGTAAAATTCAGAAACAGTTTTAAATATAATAAAATAAATCACATACTCCAAATGATATTAAATTTGACAGTCAATCTTCTAAATTATAAAAGAGAATATTATTACCAAGTTACCAATCAAATATGTCCATCTCAAGTCTTAGTAACCTATTCTGGTTAAAACTAGCAGTCACGATATTAAAATTTAGAATCCTAAGTTCCTAACTAGAGGGATTGGGGACTAGGAGACCACCCTCCCCAAAACAACCACTTTAAAGCTATGTTTGGTAAGTCAAACCGCTGTCAAGTATGTAATTTATTTGATTATATTTAAAACTGTTTCTTATTTTTACATCTGTCTATTTAATATTATAAAAAAAAAAAGAGTTATTTTTTAAAATTGTAAGAGAGAGGGTGGTAGCGAGGGAGGGATATAAAAAAGAGCGAGGGAGAGAGAGAAATAGAAATCATTCAATTGTAAAACGATTTCACCTTTTTCATTTTTTAAAAGATAAGTATCAAATTTAAAGGCGATTCGATGGAGAATGATTTTAAATATAGTATTTTGATAAATAAGTTCTATTATATAGGATCTTGATAATTTCTTTCACTATTTACAGCATATGGGTAAATTTGCCCAGAATGAGGAGCACCTTTTCCCAGGTTAGTTTTTTTAAAAATTTGTTAGTGCGCGTCATTTTCTCTATGGGCATCCGACGTATTCAGTGGCATTCTATGGCGCGAAAATACATCAAGTTCCAATGGAACTGTCGTTGTCATCTAGACACGTGGTCCTCCTTTTACGTCCTTTCCAAATATTTTAGAAAAACTTGTCACTTGTTTAAGGACTTATGTTCCCTATTATTTACTCCATCTTAATTAAAAATAGGGGTATTTGTCAAATAAATTAATATTTTATTGTTTTGTTTGACATATATACTTGATCTCTTATTAGAATATTGTTCGTCCTTTTAATAGACGGTCTTTATTGAAGGGTAATAATAGAAATGACCAGGAGAGTCCGACATTATTACATCAGGTTGTCTATTTTTTTATTTCAATCTGAAAAAGTACCACAATTATTGGGTTGGACCAATTTGTCAAGAGCTGGGATATATTTATTTGAAAACAATTAATTAAAATAAAGCTTATCTAATTTAACGTGTGACATATTTTCCCCTTTTCCTTTTAAACAAGGCAAAGTAAATATGAACGAGAAAAGTAGAGAACTTGGTCGTTGTTCGAGAAAACCGGCAGGGCCCGGGGACGGCTTCGCTAAACCGGGAAAATTGCGTGGCGCTTGCTGGTGAATCCACGGCGCCCCCTGAATTCAAACCCCACCACAGTACTCAGTATTCTCTCCTCTCTCCCCCGTTGGCCATTCCAAGCCCCCCTCTTCGTCGGTTTTCTCCTCCCCTATAAAGATCCTCCTTCCCAGCCTTTCTCTTCCCCAACCCATTCTTTCTCGCTCTTTGTCGATCCTTTCATCACTCGTCGTCCTCTGTAGCCATGTCGAGCGCTGTTGGTCAGGTTATCAAGTGCAAAGGTATGCCTATCCCCACCATCCTTTTATTGATCTTCTCCCCAAACAATCTCTCTCTCTCTCTCGTTTCTGATTTATTATGGATCGCCTGCAACTTTGATCACTCTAGTGGCTTCAACGTCTTCAGTTTATACCATTGAATTGCGTGTTGTGGGGATCAGTTTTTTTTTTTATTTGACATGTCTTCCAAATTTCGAATGTTTGCCAACCTTCACCGGTGTTACCTTTCCCTTTGATGTTTTTTTTTCCCTTTTGAATCAGTAAAGTTTTGGCTGTCGATTATTATTAGAACAAATTATCTGATCGAATGCATGCCTCGGGGAATGTATTATTTTTCATCTTCTGGATTCTGGGTTTTGCTGCGTTGTTGTTTTTGCAAATCATGGGGTTGTGTTGGTAGTTGAATTAATATTCGTGAAATGTAGCTGCGGTGGCATGGGAGGCTGGCAAGCCGCTTTCCATGGAAGAAGTAGAGGTGGCACCGCCACAGGCTGGCGAAGTGCGTTTGAAGATCCTTTTTACCTCTCTTTGCCACACTGATGTTTACTTCTGGGAGGCCAAGGTAATATATTTATCTCACTTGCTTGTTCTTCAATGGTTTTCCCCGAAGACTTAAACCTTACAACTTGTGGTAGTTATAATATGGAATTATTACTGTAGAGAACTTTAAAAATTATGGCATCCTATTATAAT
Source organism: Leucaena leucocephala (assembly GCA_037074615.1). NCBI lineage: Eukaryota > Viridiplantae > Streptophyta > Magnoliopsida > Fabales > Fabaceae > Leucaena > Leucaena leucocephala. Next base: position 1,287,457 of record CM073540.1, on the reverse strand, counting down.
GCTTACAATATTAGGAACTTTGTTTCTCTGAACATTTGGGATATTTTAGGTTCATGGACCTAAGCAGTGATATTTCCTTTACAATTTGCCACATTTCGTCCCCTGTTTTGTCTTCCAACTCTTGAGTGATATTAGAAACCCAGGAAATCCATTTTCAGTCGTTCGATTCTGTTGCCAGAAGCATCCTCATTCAATCATTTACTACACCTAATCTGAAGTTGCTTTTGTTTTTTTCTCATTTCAGGGCCAGACTCCATTGTTTCCCCGTATATTTGGTCATGAAGCTGGAGGGTGCGTTTCTTTCGTAAATATTGTCCGACGATCAACACTTTTTTTTTGTAGATATAGTTCTTAAATTTTTTCCCCTTTTGGTCTTTAAACTGCTCATTTACCTTAGTATGATCTATTGGTTTGATTTTGAATTCTGAGTTACTGACATAATTTGCTTTCTATCAAGTCGTCTTGTCCTAAATCATCTGGTTGACGCGTTCCATCATAGATTGCTTATAATTAAATTATGGTAATGTTATACAGAGTTGTGGAGAGCGTTGGCGAGGGCGTGACTCATGTGAAACCAGGAGACCATGCCCTGCCCGTATTCACAGGAGAATGTGGGGAATGTCCACATTGCAAATCAGAGGAGAGCAACATGTGTGACCTTCTTAGGATCAACACCGACAGGGGTGTTATGATCAGCGACGGCAAGACCAGGTTCTCCAAAAATGGACAGCCCATATACCACTTTGTCGGAACCTCCACATTTAGTGAGTACACCGTTGTTCACGCCGGATGTGTTGCAAAGGTCAACCCTGCCGCTCCACTTGACAAAGTCTGTGTGCTCAGTTGCGGAATATGCACAGGTTTGAAAGATCCCATGATGTTGTACAAACTAGCAAACTAGCTGGGGGGTTCTGTGTGTTGACGTCTTTGTTTTTATTTATGCCTGTAGGTCTCGGCGCTGCCATTAACGTTGCAAAACCAAAGCCTGGCTCTACTGTTGCAGTCTTCGGACTGGGAGCTGTTGGCCTTGCTGTATGTTGTTTTCCCGATTATCTTTTTTATTGCATTTCTTGAGCGAATAATAGACAGTTTACTGATCCCTGCTCTTGTTCGTATTTTGATTTTTAGGCATGTGAAGGAGCAAGGATTTCTGGTGCATCAAAAATTATTGGGGTGGATTTAGTGAACAGCCGATTTGAAGAAGGTAGAAATGTTCCATTTTAGATGTTTACAAAAATTCGTTGTTGTTAGTATTCACTTATTGATGGTAGCCTCTGTATCGCTTGTTGACAGCAAAAAAATTTGGGGTCACTGACTTCGTGAACCCAAAAGAACACGACAAACCTGTTCAGGAGGTTAGTTGATAGACAACTTGACGTGAAGTTTACTGTGTTATGTTTAGTTCGAGGATTGAGACGGTAAATTGAATGGCGAAACAGGTGATAGCTGGAATGACCAATGGAGGAGTAGACCGTGCAATTGAATGTACCGGGAGCATACAAGCCATGATTTCAGCATTCGAATGTGTTCACGATGTACTTACTCAGAATCCCCACGGTTGATCTCTTACAGTTGCCATAACATTATATTCAGCCTTTTACTAACGCGTGCGCTTTGAATGCTTATTCTCAGGGCTGGGGTGTGGCTGTACTTGTGGGTGTTCCAAACAAAGATGACGCATTCAAAACTCATCCCATGAATCTTTTGAACGAGAGGACTCTGAAGGGCACTTTCTATGGGAACTACAAGCCCCGCACTGATCTTCCTAATGTTGTGGAGAAGTACATGAAAGGGGTAAGTTTAAATGCAAACCGTGTGATCGATGTTCATCCTCTGAGAAGGGGCAATTGTTAGTCTATATGACATTGTTGTTGCAGGAGCTGGAACTGGAGAAGTTCATAACGCACACGGTGACATTCTCGGAGATTAACAAGGCATTTGATTTGATGCTGAAGGGGCAGTCAATCAGGTGCATCATCCGTATGCAAGAGTGAAATCATGAACGGTGAGAGAAGCCGTTTTCCGTCTGCTAGGAAGAATGAGAATAAGATTTAAATATGTAATCCTCTTATGGGATTATGGGGAATATCGTGTGCAGTTTGAATGGTAGAGTTTATAGTGATTTTGTTGATCGGATTGAACGTTTGGCGACTTGGACCCTGAGTGCACTTGTAGTTCTCGTATTTCTTTTGAAATGATACTATCAGCTTTGTTTTTAATCTTTTGCCAAGAGTATCATTTCCTGGTTGTCCGAGTGTCGTATAATAATACTTTTGAGGATAAAGTTGTCAAAAAATTGAACGTTTGATAGTCAATTATGTTTTAGCAATGCATCAGCGGCAGCGCCAATAGATAATCTATATAAAAATATGAAACGTACTAACTAGAGTATTATTTATAGATTATCATGGGTCATGAATAATGAGCTAGCTTTATCTTTTATCGATCTAATTTAGCCACGTGTTGCCTAGACATAATTTGTTGTTCTTGTATGACAATATATTCAACGATAAAAAGTATAAATGACACCCAATATATTAAAAATATCATCCTGGAATGTGACTTTTGACTTTTCGGAAGCTGTTCTGCTGATGGTGGAGACTGGCGAGAGGGTGGGGGCGTATGCCTGTAAGAAGGTGTACACACATGTATATATTGACCAACTCTCTGTGCAGATACATTGAAGCTCTTCAGTATCCCTCCTCACTTTGTTGCTCCGTGCAGGTAGTTCTTCTCGCGGACGGCAGAACCATCTTCAAACTCAGTCAAGTTGAGTAAACTTGAAAGTTTTCAGAAAAACAGAAGCAAATTGGAGTGGTTGTGTTTCCCTCAAATGAGGGTGAGGGAAGGAAGCGGATGGAAGGAGAAAAAAATATATATTTTAATATTATCTCATTTATATTTAAAAAAAAAAGAGGTGATAAATTTTAATATTATATTATTAAATATTTTAAAAAATATTTTTATATAAATAATTATGAGATATGAAATGAGTATTTTAAAAATATTATAAATATAATAATTTAAACAAGATAAAAATTTAATTTTTTCTCTAAATTTTTTAATTTTAAAAGGGATGGGAGGGGGGAAAAATTATTCCCTCCCCTTCTAAAGATTTTGTAGAGTCAAATAAAAAAAAATATGAAATCTATCTTTTTTTTTTCTTCCTTCTAGATCTCTCATACTAAACACACTTTTAGACTAATCATTATTGATTAATATATAATTTATTGTGAACTCTAACCTAAATGCTCCACGCAATTTTGATACTTGGGGTCTTACCAATCTTATCAAACCAAGGTTTTCCCCCCAACCAAGGGTGGATAAGTTAGTTTGAGAAGGCTGGCGACCTTATAGTTGTTGCCTGGTCTGGCTCTCGTGGTTCCGTAATCATCGTCCGTCGATGTTAGCCAGCTATATCCACCGTTGGATGAAGAACGCTTATTCACAAAAAGTGCTGCCCGTTGGCTTACATGGCTCCCGTGGGATCCACTGTTCCCTGAAAATAACTGTGGCATCAACCGCTAGATTGCCTCCCTTCTTGGTTCCGTTAGCTGTGTTGCCGGTGCCATTCAAGCGTGTGAATCTTCTTCCTGGTTTTTCTTTTTTTGGACCAACCGTCTCGGTTTCGCTCTACAAATACAAAGACATTCAAGCGGGTCATTCAACCCCTGAAATCAACGAACGCGATTTCCCGAATTGAACGTCCAAGAAGAGATGTGGTCTTAAGCCTTTAGATTATTATTATTATTAGATGGATGCAAATTTTGTGATTATTATGTCCTACACCCTACTTCCCTCCACGATTTAACGGTTTAGATTATAGACATGCTGGTCTTGTTGATTGACAAGGCTTTTAGCCTTTTCCAATTTTTTATTCTATAGAAAATACTAAATCCTAGCATGTATGTTGAATTTCGATGTTAATGACTTTGTATGCCTACCACTTTCAGTTAGACTTTGTTTTTCGAATTTTCGGAAATATTAGATTTGTTCTTGATTAAAACGTGAAAGAAACTAACAAGACTCGGCTTAATTATAAAACAAGTCCTATTAGAACAAAAATATTTAAATAACTACAGATTATTAATAAAAAGATATTATACAAAGCATAAAATCTAATAAAACCTGAATAACTAAAATATCTATTATATTAGTGCAAGACATGGAAATTTCTTTTACTAGACTGATTTAGAACTGGTCTTTAGTGGAGCCGTTCTTTGTGTATTTTCAAAGTTCTCACGCAGGAACTGTTTCTGAAGCTCCAGAGGATGCTCTGAAATATTTTTTATGCTGTATACACTATGCAGGCTAATAGAAAGTAAGAGAAAAATAGATCCCAGGACTCGTGTGCAATACACTAGGCCATCAGTTCAATTTTGTGTCTATATACCTCACTTTAAATGGATTACTCCAATTTTAATCTTCTTTTTAATAAGTGGGGATCCAAATTCCTTGAAAGCCAGCAACTAAAAGTAACAAAGATTGGGAGGGCAAAAGGGAAGGCCCTAAAAGTCTCAACTAATTCGCATTCATGCCGTCGACAACTAAGAAATGAACATTCTCTCTATGGCCCACAAATCACAGTTTCCTTGGTAGCAATGACCAACTCCAACTGATTCTCACATGGTCAAGGCCACCTCTTTGTTGAAGATCCAGCTGAATTTGACGCCATGAGCCCCCATCTTGCGCGCTCGCTCATCGGCTCTCTCTTGCAACTTCCTAATCCTCGGTGCTAGTCCACACACGAAATCCCGTGCACGCCTCCCTTCGCCCGTCAGCCCTTCCAGCTTCTCCAACCCCCATCGTCCGATCAAAAACTCCAGTATGTCCGCGTAATCGTTCGCCGTGTACACCCCCATCCGCTGCGCCACCGCAGAGAAATGCTCGAACAGGCGTGGGTCCTCCCCGTCGTACATCAAATGGGCCGGCATGGTGATCTTCTTGTGCATCATGTCCGAGATTGCCTGCATGGCTCCCGTGGGGTCCACTTCCAGCAGCTTCTCGACGATTGTCGCATACGCATTCTCGTGGCGTTTCTCGTCTGCTGCGATGGTGCCACATATGCGCGCCAGCACCGGGTCTCCCCCCTCCTTCGCTAAGCGAGCCGTGTTGCCGTGCGATACAAATGTGGCTCGTTCTTGAAACGACGTGTAAACAAATCCCAAATATGGGTTGTTTTCTGTCCCCGGATCCTGCCATTTATTACCATTTCTTTTTCATTATTCTCTGACGACAATCTAATCTAGAAGAAACTACACCAACGCCATCATAACGCTCCTATGTATCGCTACAATCTCCACAATATGAATGAATATAGTAAAACACCAATTATATTATATATTTCAGTGTTAGTATGAAATTAGCACAAACTTCCTCGAGATTTTGTATTTATTTTTCTTTTTAATTTTTACGTTAATAATTAATAAATAAAACGACCACTTAAAATTCCAGTCAAATGTTTATAATCAATTATTAATAGGAGTTCTCACCATTCCGGCTCCAATCAAATACTGTACGGTTTTTTCTACCATGAGCATATCAACCCGACCGGATAGATAGAGATAGGTCCTTAGCAAATCCCCATGCCTATTCTCCTCCGCAGTCCAAGAACGGGTCCAAACGGCCCATGGATCCGGGCTTGCTCCGGACTCGTCCCCGACCGCATCCAGGTTGTTGATCATGCTCTGGTATGTAGGCAATGCATCCTCCGTGATCATATCACCCACTAGTACCACGAAGTACTCATCCGGGAGCTCGGCCGTCCGATCGCGCAGTGCCTTCACTTGATCCATGAATTCATCGAACGGCAACGATGAGTCGGGCAAGAAGTTCTGTGGCTGCCAGCTCTGCTCCACCGGCTTCAGCAGCGGCAGCAGCCCCTCCGAAGCCCAGCGTTCCAGTGACTTGAAAACCTCGGCCTTCTCCGGAGGCATTGAGTGAGCCTTTCGATTTTTGACTGGAGCGGACACGGCGGAGATCGGCAATGGTGATCGGAGCCTGACGGTGTGAGTCGGTAATAGGGGGTGGCGCCTTGTCCGACGTAGGCTAGTCGGGGCCCATGCTTGGGTGGTGAGGTAGGGGCAACTCTGCATGGTTAATACCTGATTCGCGCGTCTGGCTCGTTGTGCTTGCTTCTCGTGGAATGTCACTGAGTTGAGGAGTGATTTTATATGAGGTGGAAATCGAGTGGGCCTTCGTTTGAGAAATAATTTCGTGAGCGCCATTTCTTAAACATAGTAGTTGGTTAGCTAAAACTTTGAAGAATGCGAATATCTCAGTAATTAATTCATCATATTTGCCGATTTGTCTGAGTTGAGAGATGTTTTGAAGGAAGGGTATTTTCGTAACTACATGAGAGGAAAAAATCTAACAAGTGGGAGAAAGGCGGGGTTATAGGGTCGAGAGTAGAAAAATGGTTGGATTTTGACAAAACAGGGGGTGCTGTAGTTTTGGGCAGAATTGGGATTCCCGTGGATTTTAAACCGGTTCTGTGAGCGTTTTTAGTTGTTTAATTGGCTGCCACATTCTCTACATTTTTTAGCTGTCTTTTATTATTTTTTTCTTGCATGTAGCTTCTCGTGAAAACCGTGAGCAAGGCCAACTGGACTCTTCTAAATCAAGTTAGTATATAAAATGAGTCATAAATAAATAAATAAAAGGAAAAGAATGACAATTACATGAAAAAAAAAAGAGATTATCTAAAAGTATTTTAAAAATATTTTTTTTATAAACTCTTCTCTAAAAATTAATTCAAATAAGCCCTACGTACATGTAAAAATGGTACTTTAATGTAAGAGTTATTTTTTCAATCTAATTTGAGAAAATTAAATATAAATTAATTAATTATAATATATGGGACATGATATCTTTAAATCACTTATATATGACATTATATTATGTATTAATATATAAGTTAGATAAATTAATTTTAAAAAAATATAAATATGATAAATAAATTAGATTAAAATTTTACATTTAAAATTAAAATATATTTTTAATTAAATTTTCTATTTAGGACGTACCAGTAATCACAATTGAAGACTTGTTAATGTATGGCAAACCTAGGAATCATCGAAGATGCACTTCAAACTTCAATATCGCCATTTTATATCTTAAAAGTTCGTTCTCCAACTCACAAAATTCCTTTATTTTTCTTCCACGCATCGAATTTTGGAAGGGCTAAGACAATGAAAAAGCCTAGTTTAATAATGGAACAAATATATGATGGTAAAAAACTATAAACGGGTCTTAACAGTTCGATAATGAAAAGAATATTCTTAAAAATTTGTCTAAAAAATCAATATATTTATAACACCTCTTTTGATACTAAACATAGAAATTATATAATTAAATTATAACATTTAAAGAAATTCAACTTCTACTTCCCCAAACATACCCCCCGAGTTTCAGACAAAAAACCTGGCGTTTGTATCGTGAGTTTTATTAAACGTTAGTGCATTCGGGAATGAAAAAAGAATTAAATATATAAATCCGACTAATTTAAAATTCAGTTGACGTAAACTAGAAAGACGAGCTCATCAATTGAAAGTAATTAATAAAAGAGAATAAAAATTCCAATGCACGATTTGATTTAATTTAATTTGTTTTGGCAAGATCTCTACATAAATTTGAAAATGGCCTAAATTAAAATGGGGAATGGTTCTTGATTTTGAAATAAAGAATATAAAAGACGGAATTGGCTAGGAATAAATGGGGAGGGCAGAGCGCATTTTGTATTTCGTTAGTCAATCATCAATGGAAGGACGAGTGGTGTTGGGCAATCGGCGGCCACGCACAAATGAAGTGAAGAGATGGAGAGATCTTGAAGGCTGTGCATAAGGCACCATGTGAGCGGCCCCTCTCACCGTCGCAAATGTCAACAAGTTTCCATACTCCGTTGCCCAACCTCCAACCTACGTAACCCACCAACTCTCATCAGTTCAAGCAACAATCAAGCACATTAACTCTGCGCCTGACTCTACACAAACATATTCAACTCAAGTACCTGCCCTTTGTGGAACCATGCTCCATATGGGACCGTCACCTCGAACTTAAGCTCATGGGCCAGTTCACGGACCAGAGTTCGAGAACCCAATAATGGCACCACAGAATCTTGGTCTCCACTGTCGTCAATTCATATTCCATATGTATCAGATAATAAGCAATGGCCTTTGCGCGCATTAAGCGACTACTGTACATGTTTTATTTACCTGAAAATCCAAACTGGGATCTTATTCTCTACGATCCTCCTGAGAATCGGAAGGATGTTGATGTTCCCATCAGTGTCGCTATAATTTAAAATGCTGTCAATTGAAATGCCGGGAAATATCAGTACAAACTTTTTACAGCTAGTCACATGAAAGAAGGTAGTATTACACAAAGCTTACCCACTGCACATAGACCAGGAATATGGTAGATTCGTACGATTAGCATGAAGGGCCTTCTGAACCTCGGGAAGATTTAAGTAAAAACGTCTTTCAAGAGTCATGCAAACATCTACACCCAAACTCATTTTGGTAGCCTGCGTAAAAGAGTGGGGCATATGAACGCGCTGGAAAGCATTATAGAATAGGAAAAACAGGACTGAGAGGTACCAGCTTTTTTAATCTCAGTTCTTGTTCAACTATGGATGGGTAGCAAACATCCAGAATCACATCATAATTATTGATATATTCCCCAACTATGCGATTTGCCTCTGATATGGCCCGGTTGCATGAATGGGACACATTGTGAGGACTTGCAAAGACATAATCGTCAAAATCACACTCATTCATGATGGCAAGGCCTATTTCATCAGAAATCATTCCGTGCGACCAGAAGAATTCATATGTTGATGGAATGTCCCGATCAAGTCTCAGCAGTGGGTTTCCAATCTAAGCAAGGAAAGTCAGGGGGATAAATATAAGACAAACGAGACAACACGGACTATTTCAAATAAAAGAAACACATATTAGCAAAAGAAGAGCAACATTGGATCTTACAGCAACTCCTTTAATATTGAATTTGAAGTCGCTTGAGGCTTCGTTATGGTTCAGCAGAGCATTTGCCAACTGTGGTATGTAATGTCCTGAACAACAAACAAAATTACAGAAGCAAGGGGGAAAATTATCATGGGGGCAGGGGCAGGGCGATTGAGACCAAAAAAAAAAATTGCATCATGGATAAATGCATATCTAACAAAAAGGGGGTTGGAGATTCCAAACTTTAAACTCAATCGAATTACATCAGCCAACATTTGGAATATTTCGAAACACGAGATCTGCATTTGGAACTCTACACGTTTAAATAATCGAAAAGAATTGGAACTTAGTAAGGTATTGATGTTGGACCTGCATAGCTCTCTCCAGTAAGGAACAGCGCCCTTGTTCTGAAAGTAGGAAATTTCTCGTACCATTTCAACATGAATAAATACATATCATTGGCTGCAGGGGAATCCAAACATCAAGTAAATTCTCAGACAAAAGTATTCAAAAACATATTCTAACAGGCCTGTATCTTGGGTCTCTAAATTCTGAATTAACTATATTAAAAATCAGCGACTCAGAAGCAAATAAAATAAGAGTTTAGTCTGTAAAAAGAGAAGGCTAGACACGACTCTAGAATAAACGAAAATAAGCACAATGTTTACCGGCGGAAGCATCTCCGCAGTTATAATCTGAAGTTGTATTTGAGTACGACCATCCAACTCCGGCAGGGGACTCCACAAACAAGAGATTAGATGCTGTGAAGGACAGCGTGTTAGGGATCAATTAAAAAGGCAAATTCATGGGAAGGTGGTTTTATTAAGTAGCGTACCTCTATTCCAAGACATTCTATTTCTTCGGAGACTACGGCCATCGCCATGAGGATAGAAGGGGCCCAATTCAGTGAAGGCACCTCCTCCGATTGAGGAACAACCCGGACCTGGAACAAGGAAATCAACTCACGGAAGTTTAATCAAGTCGTAGAAAGCAGGGGGAAGTGAGCCGAATAAGCATCCTTAAAACTTCACTCTTGCGCAATTATGTTTCAAAAAACTGGGCGGGAGTCGGGACAAACATAATCTCCAAAAGAAAGAATCTCTACAGATTGATTTGATGTTCCGGAAAAGTGTTATTTTCTCAGGAGCAAATGCAGTATAGAAGTGAAATAATAGACCGCAAACAAAGGTCATTTCAAAATCCTTGATCAACAGGATCTGTATAAAACACGATAACAGTCACCGCGGTTTGAGCAAAAAGGATTTTCTACCGAGTAAGGAAGTTCAAAGCCCAAATTGGTAGGGACAAGAGGACAAAAAAAATAGCATCAACACAATTGAGAGACAAATAAACATAGAACAAAAAATCGTACACCTAAAAAGAACAAAAAGATGAAAAAGAAGAGTGAAAAGGGTAACTCCAAACAAGACAGTGAGATTGAGTTTGAGAGCAAGGGGGGGCACGATACCAACCTCCATTGAGCCAGAGAGTAAGGGGTTTGTGGTCGGCGTCCCTATCTGCCTCTACAAAGTAGTAGAACAAACTCCTTCCATGGCTAATATCTACATCAACGTACCCAGAATACTGCCTAAACTCAACCTTTGGTTGACCAGGAAGAGTCGCCACCAGATCCTCTGAGGGGTACCCTTGGACCAAGGACCACGCATTGGCCAAAACAATCAAAATCCCAACCAACCAACACCCACCCATTTCGAGAATTCCAAAACCTTCGCACAAAACCCGCCCCTTATCCATATCCCCTCGTTATCCTGGGCTTAATATACCAGTAAATCCAGCGCCGCTCCTGCCTACAAAAAAGGGACTTTTATTTAAAATAAATATAAATTGAATGATATTATGATATTTTATCTCTTAGAAACGGACTCTGTTACGCAGGGCACGTGAATCCTGGGTTCCTTTAACAAAAAGGCACATTCCTACCTCAAGATCTGAAGTACATAGAATATGCCTCAACAAATCGATGATAGCAATATCCCGAGAAGATCGAGACGCTAGAAACTAGAAAGTGGCATATTAGAGCGGAATTCAGCCAAGTGATTGGCTTTTACTTGGGGCCAGATCACCATCAGTCCACCACCTAGAGGAGCAGGCAGCTTCGGCAAAATTACTCTTTTCTTTTTCGTTGAAAAAACGATATAAAAATTAATATATAATATAGGGAGTATCGAAAAACACGGCCCAGCGATGGAAAGCTCACGTCACGTTTCGCAGGTGATAAGATAATATCGCTGAAAATTCTGAAAAGGTCAAAGCGCAGTTTGATAAGTGCTTGGAATTGTGGAATCAGCCCGCGAGGCCGCTTCAGGATTCCGTATTGTCAGCAGCCAATACCGTCCAATTAGGGTCAGTGATGTCCGAAGAGAGCAAACAAATTTGAGTTTACTATTTTACCCCAAAAGATGGTATAAGCTTTTTTTTTTTTTTTTAATTAAAGGTACAAACACTAATAATATGAAATTATGCTTGGATTTAAACTCACCACCTTCCACGAACTAGTAGTTTTCATGTGATCAGCCTATAACTACAAGCAAAGCATAAGCTAAAAGTAAATGGGGTGGATGAATGAATCTAGATGGGTATTGGTTTTGAAATATATGAACCGTTAGAGTCGTTTCGATTTCGGTTTATAACTTGGTGGAGGCCACATGGCACTAAAAACAAAAATAGGAGCCAAAAAAGCGAAGAACTTGAGTGGATTGAAATCACGCGAGCGGCTCCATGGGACGAAAGCAAGTTGCCCACAATTTCATCATGCACTTCAAGGCCAACCAGCGGACTATAGTCATAATGAAAGTAGGCGAAGGATTTGACTTTTGCTCAGTTTGTGTATTAGTGCTTGCAGATTCAACATATGCCAAGGGTGAACTGTTTTAATGGGCCACCAAAAGTTCTTATATCTATGGGGGGAAACGTTTTCATTTCCATCCTCTTTCTCGTTCGTATGTTTTGTATCAAGCAGACCTTCATAGCTGAATAAATATTCAAAAGAGAAGGAGCCACGAAGTCTTGTTACCACTATGTCAACCCATGGCTTTTAATCTAGAAGGATCAGATTATACGAGCTGACGGCGCGGCCAAGAAAGTACACCCATGAAAAATAAGACAAAAATTAGGTTATGTCGGTTTACTTCAACCCTTGAATGTGCGACAGCAGTTAGCAGTTGGAGGTGTCACAGACTTGATTAGTATTGACCAGTGATCTAAAATGTTTAAAGAAAAGTCTAAGATTCGCCTCTAAAATTCCAAAAATATTTAAGTAAAAAAAATTTCCATTCTTTATAGCATTATTGAAAACAATACACATGCGTAGTCTAACTTAACTGGCTCAATACTATTATCGTTGCCAAATTCATTTAAATTCTTTTATATTTAAAAAAAAAACCATTATCAATTTACAAACCCACAAGATATTCATTGTTCCTTGAAACCTGAAAGCCCAAGCTTGATCAAATACTCAAAACATATATAACCCAAAATAACAAAATGTAAGCGTATAAAAAAAATAAAAAAATGTGAGCCCAAATAAGTCAGCCCATGAAATCTCCCTGGGCTAAAAACTCCTGAACTTTTTTTTTGTTTTTATAAAAAAATTTAAAAAGAGGTTAAACTCACTATGATCTAAATGTAGAGTGGAATATTCCTTCCTCCTAAGCGATACCAATGTTAGACAGGGCGAGCCATTAATTATTTCAGGTATAAATCTAGATATATAGGAGTTAGGATGTCTCTTTAAATATCGCGATTGGAAATATAATAAAATGTACTATACTGGATACATTAATGATTGCTTGACCAGTGTTTGGGCCTATGAGGAATTTGCTTCTGGCCCATGCCTTTGTAATAGGCCCGATTATATTATACGATGGATTACTTTGAATTTCGTCTTTCGAATTAGCGAGAGGCAGAAAATATTTCTTTTTTTCTTACAAGAGGAACAGCATTACTGAACACAGGAAAATTTGATCTCATGTCAATATACCAATACATATGGTAGAATAATATACAGTAGTAATGCTATATATTTATTCTGGGTCAATTACTCGTTCCTCTTGAGATATATTTGAAATATACAGTAGTTTTTATTTTGGAAAATTATATTCTCTCCTACAATAATATAAAGTTGTTATTGGTACTTAATATAAAATATATTTAATTATATTAAGAAAATTAGTTAAGTTAATTAATATAACATATATTTTTTTAAAATACCATAATCATCTTTCTCAATTCCTCCTCCCTCTCTTATTTGATTATTGTTGAGAGAGTATCAATGTGGATAATTTAGAGAAAAATTGATAAGATATAAAATATATCATATTTAAAATCAATATTAACTCCCTAATTAGGTTATATATTAAGGATAGAGGAGTATAATAACTCCTTTTGTAGCCAAAAAATGAAACAGAATTACCCCCATTTTAATTAAAATGCTTTCATATTTATCATGAATATCATACCCCTTTTAAATTTATAGTTTCCAATACACCATTTAATATTAAGATAAAGTTTTATTAAAGTGCCGAGTTCCACTAGGTTCCCGTACATTTGACAGTTAAACAGCTATATGCATGCTCCCCGGCAAGGCGGCAAAGAAAATGTCATTCGTCTATTAAAGTTCAGAGGGGCACCGCACCGATGCATTACTATTTCTTCACTTATTCTAACGTGCAAATCATTAAAACAACCTGTGATAGAGAGCAAATAACCACGCTGCGCTTCAAGATCGTAATATAACTGTAGTTCTTCTAACTTCGGAGCCTTTTTATTTGGGGCAATACCTTCAAGGCGATGTCCCATTAGTATGCTACAGGGCATATGGCCTCTTGGCTTCCGATTTCTGAATAAAGAAAAAGATAATTACGTGCATGTATAATAAGGTATGCAAAAGAAATGTCTGATATGATCATGTCAGGAAAACTAGGAAATATTCTGCCCCAAGTGCCAACCCAAACCTGAAAATGGTATAAATTAAACCCCACGGGAATAAACAAGAAATTATCGTTCGAAGCCACAGCCCGCACAATTAAGAAATATCTATAAAAATGATGTAACCCAGTTTAAGAGCACGGAGGAAATTGTGTTGAGTAAATGCAATTTATGGAAAATTTTGACCTAGTTACAGAACAGCACATGAGGGCAAATTTTGCAAGTTGCAATTATGTATAAGTTACAAGGACTATGGAAGCATGAAAAATAATCAATTTATGACGAAGAGAGAGATTAGGTAGTGATGGCAGGTGTTGAATTTGTAGCTGTCGAAGTATCTGTCCAATTCTTTTCGCCCCAGTGCCATAACATGCTCTCCCAGAAGCAGAAATCCTCAAAGCATGTTTTTAAACGCTCGTCTTTTATCTTAATTTTCCAGTGACCATCAGAATAGTTCCCTTTCTCTGCTTGTCTGCGATCCCACTCTAACTGTGCCTTCTGCTTGGACCTAAGCAAACAGAACTTCTGTAACTTCCCTGGCATGGCATCATGAACCTTCCACCATGTCGCATGAGCCACATTACTGGCAAACTCCCGCAGAATGTCCACATTCCAGTTGCAGTCATAATCTCGGAAGCAAAGCCACGGTTTATTACCCAAATAATGGAGGACATAAAGAATTGGAGGATCAGCTCCGAAGAGACGAGTTTTCATCTCTTTTTTCTCCTCCTCATCGCCTTCCCAGAAGTGCTTCAAAAAATTCATGTGTTTTGGAATCCGATGCCACCATGTGAATATTTCATTGAGATACCCCTGGTCTCCACCATTGTAGGAGACAATCTCATCAATGTGATCCATTAGCAACTGAAATGTACATTGTGATGGTTCAATTACCATTACTCCCGAGTTGAAAAGGGTGGCATTATTTCCTATGGCTGATATCTCGGGCATCTCAAAGAGGAAATCGATATTTCTCAGTATAAGCAGGTCAGCATCGATGAAAATAATTTTGTCATATTCTGTTAGCTGCCAAAGGCGGAATTTGCTATAATTCCACTCATTGTATGCCTCTGGCTCAGCTTTTGGGTTCCTGATTCTTTTGATAGTATGAATCTTCCATCCAGCAGCCTCCAGGCCCCCCCTATGATAGTCGCTAATTGACTCATCTACTAAAATCACAAGATCTCTTGTTGAACCAGCCATGCGAATACTCTGAGCAGCAACAATGGCTCCACAAACATACACATGTGCAGAATGCAGGATGGTTGCATAAGCTTCTCGGTGTGCCCTTTCCGAGTAAAAATTTTCTATCAGAATTTAAAAATAAACCGTTAGTCTCCCATCAAAATATCAAGAAAACCTTGTAAAATTTAAAATTCAACAGAATAATGTACTTTCAAAAGCTATCCTGGTCGTCTTTTGTTTTAAATGACACATCAAGATTTTACTTCCTTAACGTACTACATGAAATTAAAGATCAGAGATGGATATACACCGGATGATCAGATTCAATAAACAGAAATCCATGCTCTCTCTGACATTAAGCATCAGATTTGTTCAGAAGGTATAACTTGACCTTGGAAACATTTGAATTATACTGACCCTTGGAACATGACAGTTATATCCCCCAACTCCAAATATGCATTCATCGTGGTCCTGATTTAATTTTTATTCGCTAGCAGAAAAAGATCTAACATACTTCCACCATAAATTTAGCAGGTGTTGCTCAAAAATCAAGATGCAATCTTTTTTTTTTGAGAGGCAGAGTGGGAAGGGGGAGTAAGAAAACAAAAGCAAAGTACAGAAGCACAAGAAACTAATTTAAAACGGACCTTTAGCGGTAAGAGGAACTGATAGTTCGCATGATCCAACTGGCAGCTGTAGCTTAGCTCTCAGACTGTGCAGCTTAGGTTCATAAAGCCACGCATTACTTTCACGTTGAATGAGTTCCTTGCATGTAAAGAGATTTGGGGTAGGGAAGCAGTCAGTGACAAAAAGTACATGCACTGGATGATGCCCTTTGGAAGAGGCTGCAAGCCTTGCTGCCTCAAGCTGCAGGTGCAAACGAGCCACATCTCTTGACCATCTCCCTGACTTGTTGCAGGGAAGCTTGACAGCAACAAGATCAAGCCTTGGTTTTCCAGGCACTTGAATTTTTGGCAGTGTAGGACAAACAGGAACTTCAAATTCTTCTTCTTCATCAATCCATTCAGGGTACAGGACTTCCCATGTTATGTTACTTGAAGCATAGTTCAGATGAAGAAGTATGTGCTCAGCGTCTGGTATTAGCTGTTTCCAGTGGTCAATCTCACTTTCATTAAAGTTCAACAAACCAACTCCCTGATATGTGTTCATATCTGTCAATTTTGCAAGAACTTTTGATATTTGGCCCCACTCAACATTTAGAAGAGAAGCATAACGCTGATCAGTAGTATCAAACTCTCTTTTCCATTTGTCAACAAAAGATGGCCTACAGCAGCAAAATTATCCTCAATAACATAATAAAAGAAGCACAAGAATATACATATAAATCATTTTTTCCGGATTGAAAGGCATCGCTTGTCATTGTAAACCGCAAAGAGGATAAAAAAAGAGAGGACTTAAGAGTCTCTAACTTAAAAGACTCATGTAAAGTAAATGAATCATTATAAATTAATGATCCATATATAGATGCAATAACTGAATATTAAAGTTTCGAGAAGGACGTGAGCACGTCTCCAATTCAGAAAAGTCTAGGATCAGCAAGAAAGATATATGGTAGCAGGAAACAACTAATGATTAAAATACGACAATGCAATGAAATGTCAAAGCACAGTTGGGAAAAATATGTACACATACCTGGACATGGAGTTTGACAGAGGATCAGTGTCATAAATTGCTGGAGGATGGAAAATTGTGACTAGAGTTCCTAAAAAAATAACAACCATAACCACTTTCCAGGTGGGCTTGCAATTTATACTCCTATCCTGAAATGGAGCGTGTAATGCCTTCTCAACATCTTTGAAGTATCTACTTCTTTGAGATCTTCTCTTATTAGTATCTTCACTGCGCCAATTAAGGAAAAATCATTGTGTGTGTGTAAAATTAATCTAACTTCCAATGATAATGATAAAACTTAAAAAGGAATGGGGCAGGTAAACGATAACTCTGTTCTCATTTGTGCCAAGCCGTGTCATGTTAGTATGCAGTGGATGAGGGAAAGTAATTCTTTTACATTACATTGCAGAATTACTCAGCAGCATATAATTCAACAGAAGCGTGCATTAGTGTAAAATAACTCTAGTCCCTAAATAAATGTTGAAGTCAGCAATTGAAGACCCATTTCCGCACCCATTATGTCATGTTTCTATGTTATAAATTGAAGGGTGTGAATGGAGAGGAAACAGCTCCATTACTTCAAAGTTTTAAACTTGAAAGAGAGGAACAGGACAAGAGGGAAAAGATTCCCCCTCCTCCCACAAAAACAGAATGACTTTTTCTTTAAAAGGGGGGAACTAGTAATTTGTTGTTGAACCCCAAATGAATTAATTCAAACTCCTTTTCAATCCCCCCGCTCTCTCTCTCTCGGATATCTTTCCATCCCTCTTTTTCCAAACTTCAAAACATAAAATCCGGTTCGCGTAATGGATGTGATGTGTAATATGACCTACAATTTCATCCCAGAAGAATTTACGCTAAAACATAGGGGAGCTAAGACGAAATATTTTGAGAACTGATTCCCATAAAAAGACATCCCGTATCAAATGCCAACCAGTTATGTGAGATATTATCAATGTAGCACCTGAACCATAGACCCATGAACTGAAACACAAATCACGGCTGTTTTCTTGGTTTAACTTAGTTACACAGGACGACTTAAGACCTCAGAAATTAAATGCAGCGAGGAAGAAGAAAAAAGAAAAAGCAGAATGAAAAAAATCTATGCAGTGGAGAAAGATAAATGTGACTAACTTAGTTGAGGCCGACGGCCGGTACCGAGGTTCTACGATGTTTGGGGAGGATCCTCTCATCTCTGTTTCAGCCGAAGCAGCGGTAAGGTGACATCTGAATTTGATCTACGAGACAATAAACAGAATGCAAAGTTGAAACGGACGTAAAATTAACAAGAAAGTACTACAATTTGGGTTGTAATTAGATAAAGACCAGTGGAGAATATCAATAGGTGCGTTTAAGACCTATGATCTACACTGATTTGCGATTCAGAAGGAGTCAAAGTATCTTCGGAGGGCGGGAAGAGGAACTTGAAAATAAACTCGATGCAATTGCTGAACTGGAGAAAGAAAAGAACCCTAAACTCCGATCAACAAGAATGGTGGTCGCGAGCGGAGCTGACTGCAAAATGGTGAACTCAAAAGACGGAGTCGGTAAGAATTGAGAAAACGGTCAGAGGAGTTTATTACATTTTGCTCGCCTCAGCCGCCTGTTTGGATATATATAATGGATTCTTCTCCGTTAAATTATACTTTTCTATATTCCAAAGATAGGGAAAATTTACTCCCTCTTCTAAATCTTAACTGAGAAAAGAGTAATAAGATTAGCGTAAGGAAGTGCAAAACCCATTGTCAAAACAATACCCCGATCGTAGCGAGCTTAGCTTTTCCCTCATAATTTTCCAGCAAGCGTAGTCAACAGTTTCATTTTTAATTCATTTATTTTAAAAACATTTGTGAAGAAAATGAACTAGGAGTATATATTTTTTTTTTTTTCATATATGGTCGTTGACAATAAATACGCATCTCGAGACCCTTATGAATTCGCTTTTGATTTTGATTTTTTGAATTGTTTATTTTTAGGTTAAAATACGTCAAGTACTTAAAATATTTTATAATTTATTAATACCTTAAAATATTTTTTAAATATATTTAACATCCTAAAATTATTACTAAAAAATATATTTAAGTGTTAGATGTAACTTCCCTTAAATGGCTTTTTGGAAGGCAATTTTAAAATTAAAATTATTCACAAAAAATCATTTTAAAGTGTTTGATGCCCTTGAAGACAAATTTCAAGATATTGGATACACCTTAATTTTTTTCTCAAAATTTTAAATAATTTATTATTAAACCGTGCTCCCAGAGTTATAAACAGTGTGTTAAGAGTAACTTTTTCTTTCACAAAATGCGTACATCAACATGAGTAGTTAGAAGTCAAAGGGACATGTCCATGATAATGGGTTACGTAATTATCATTATCAGTTATATGTAATATATTAATGACATAAGTTTGCCGTTAGAGCTCTGGGCTACCTACCTAATCCGTTAAACAATTATCAAGGAGATTCGTTAGGCTAGGCTGGCAAATACGGAAGATGGATTAGCTGGCCATTTTTGGGAGGGAAATTAATAATACAATTAAAACTCTAACTGCAATCCCCCTGCGTCGTGAAGCTATCCTCTAGCCTTAATTTTATGCTTAATCTCTCCATCTCCTTAAGATCATAAAAACGAAAACAAGAATTTGGAAAAACATAATATGGTTATTTATTAGAGTGTGTTTGGATTAATTTTTTAAAAAAATATTGTTTTAACAAATAATAAAAATAATTTTATGTAGAATATATGATAAGAATTAAAAAAAATAGCTTCGTGCAAAACTATGGGTTTAGACTTTTAATATTGAAATCATAACTTTAGCATATATAATCAATTGTTAAATTTTATAAAGTATTTAGATGAATTTTTTTAAAACTATAGTTTTCACTCTAAAATAATAATTTTAAGAAGTATCCGTACATTTCTTTAATTTAAATATTACAGTTCAAGTTACAAAAACGAGAGTTCACAAACGCCAGGCGGATTCGGGTCCAGGGCACGGCCTCAACTCTACGCAAGTACGCACCACGTCAAATATGGCATCTGGCTGTTCTTTCCCTCTTCTTTGGAAAGTATAAAAGAAGGCTAAAATAATATTCAATTCACTTAGCCAAGGAGATAATAATATAACATGCAGGCGTAAATGAATAATCGCTTTCATCTCTTAATAGAATCTCTCTATTTTGTAATCAACGATTGATATGTCTTCTTCGCCTTCTGAATCCAACAGCTTACTCGCAAAGTCCTCTTTATCCATCCCAGTTCGCATATTCTCTTCAAATCCCCTACTGAAGCCACTAACGTAACCTCGAGCTTTGAAAGAAGGGTACCTATACACGAGTGAAACAAGAGCATGCATTTAATACGTAAAGCTTTTAGCAACACTAGAGACAGAGGCTTCCATCAACCTCAGGAGTTGAAAGCAGGCACTTGAACAAAAAGTTCAATTATCAATTAGTACTTCATGTAAACTTGGACGACATACAATATATATATGTATCAAACATAAATTATCTGTCTAGAATTCTGCTTCTGGTTAATGCCTTAAAAAATTCAATGATTTATGCTTGTTCGATATCTGAGAAACAAACAGATTTTTTTAAAAAAAATAAATAAAATGTCTGCTGCTATAAGTTTTTTTTTTTTGCTAAATGGGGATGGTATGAGAATCATTTTTAATTTTAAAATAATTTGTTATTTAGTGTACTAAATATATTCTAACGACACAAATCTTAGTGATTAATAAGGGGATGCGTTATCCGTAGAGTCTGACATGCACCCATTTTCCCCTTCCTTCTCAGGACTCAGATTCTCTTTTCAGCTTGCAGACGGCGCCTGCATCGTCTCCTCACCATCCATCATTAGTACTCAGTGTCTTCATTCCCTCACATCTCTTTAATTTCTTTCCGATTCCATTATCATGTAAAGCTTGTTCCTCGAATCATTCGCTGCCTTCGATGATATGCATTAAATATGCTTCTATACTTAGATCACGTGGAGACCCAGACTGGAATACTTAGTATAGGATTCTCTTGAAATTAATTAATGATATCAATCATATAGCCACGTCCGTCACTTCATACTTAGTATAGGATTCTCTTGTAACTCTAGAGCAGCAAGGTTGCGAGTCACTACAACTGCATAATGTAGTTATATATCATGCATGAGAAAAGATCCCATCCTTGTTATCATAGAGTTTATTAGATCCAAAACTTGAATCGCTCACTCGTCTTAGTTTCCTAGGTACATTCCCCTTCAATTTTGGACTGAAGAAAGAAAGGAAGGAAATGAAAAAAAAATTGACAAAACTGTGCGCCTACCTTGGCAATATTACAGATATCACAAAAACATCCTGGAAAGGATTGAGAAAGAAGACCTAACATAATTACTAAACAGTTCAGATTTCAAACCATGGCTTGCTTTAATTACGGCAAGCGGATCCCTTGGTACAGTCTCACAAGGCCAAAAAAGACTAATATTCACTTTTTAGCTAATATTTAATTGAACACTTGTTTAAGAGCTAATATTCACTTTTTAGCTAGCCCTCCATTCCTAGCTCTAAATCGGGCGTGAAGGAGATCTTCTTGCAGTCTTTGGAAAGCCACTTGGATTTCATGTAAGTGGCTTTTCTCCACGGAGGAACGTGAAGGCCTCTCTCTTTCAGCGATTTCTTAGCAGCTGAACAAAGCAGAGCTATTATCTCGCTCAATCTTTCTTCAGTCCCAACAAAAATAGAAGGAAGCATGTCGGTGAGTTCTTTGTAGGCTCTCGTTGGTTTTCCCACCTCAAACTGTGACCTGAAGTCCATATCCACTATCAGCCTTGTTGCTTCGCCTCCAATATTCTCCCCCATCACCATCATCACCTCGATGAACTCATAATCACATGTGAACTGAAAAGCTAGATGAAAACCCAAACTAATTATATCAGATTATCGGATATAGCTAGTCACACAAGGAATTTAGAAAAGCATTCTGAGCAAGGTGGATACTTTTTGTATTATAGAAAAACACTAGATAATTTTAGGGAACTTCTCATAAACATCTTGTATGCATTCTAAAGAATCCTCTGTGAATATTTTCTTTTTCCTTAATTAAAGCTGTTCTATTTTGGTTTCGCTTTCTTGCAAAGTCCTAATCTCTTGGGTCATCATGCCATTGTCTTCATAGATGACCGATGATATTTTCCAATGTATAAATTGCTTCTACTCCACCCCATGATATCAGTGATTTATTCTTATTCTCCTATATTTGTTATTATCTTATTTTGTCATTAATTAAATATGGAGAATGAGTCCGCTGCTCAACTTGTGAATAGTAAGATTTTTAATAAGCTACACACATTCGCATGGATAAAATCTTGTTATTTATGATTGTAAGGATTCTCACCATGCTTCATAAAAGTAGTTCTTATTCTGTCATTTATTTGACCAAGTCAGAGAACCAGCTAAACTAAACCTTTTTTCCTTGTAGAATTCCCTCGAGTCCCGCCTCAGTTTTCAATTCAAAATATTATTGTTTACTTCTAAACTTTTGAATTAGGATTTGGTAGGGAAAATTCAACTTGCATTCCTGGATTGGAGAAATTCCACGGAGGACAATATAAAACCCGAACTTCAAGTCTCACATAACTCACTCTGGCATGAAGTTATGGAGGACAATTACCGCACTTACTTGCATGGAGATGCAGAGAAGACCACCCCATGGATATTTGGTGCCCCTCCTAATTATGATGTTGTCAACCAGCTCTTTGAAGAAGGCAGGACCAAGGTCTCTCTCTCTCTCTCTCTCTCTCTTCTCTGTGTGTGTCTAGTTAGAGCAAATATAGCAGCTAGGAATAGTGAGTGAGCTGATATCAATCTTATGTATTATTCTTTTTCTGAAAGGTATGGCCTCCGTGTTCGCTGGAGGAGAAGGTGCAGACTCTCCTAAAGAACTGGGAAATGGAACTTTCCCACACAAGGCAGATCCCCGCCAATACAGATCAATGGACCCAGAAAAATTTACTTTCAGCCTCAACGGTAACATCGCATAACTAACATAGCAGGATTCTATTATATTCAATATGTTGTGAAGCAAGCTTATTTTCGACCAATCACCATTCACAGGAAGGAAGACTATAAGTTTTGAAGATTTAGTCAAGCTTGGTGGAGGGTATAACCCTCTACTGCAGACGTCGCTGCCAGACAAATTCAGGATATATAATCCAGACGAAGAAACAGCAGTCTCATCTCACAAGGCTTTCACAACTACTTTCCCAGGAGGCTTTGCTCTGGAGATTGTCCAAGCGTATTGTGGACCACCAGTGATTGTTTTCAAGTTCAGGCACTGGGGTTACATGGAGGGTCCTTTCAAAGGCCATGCCCCAACCGGAGAAAAGATTGAATTATATGGAATAGGCATTTTCATGGTAATTACCTTTACCTCCAGCTACAAAAACAAAGTGACTATTATGTGTTTCTTCTGTTTTAGTAATATATCTCTGTGGTTACAGTTAGAGGAGGATGACAGAGTAGTAAAGGTGGAGTTCTTTTATGATCCTGCCGAACTACTTGGACCTCTCTCGAAGGGCTCTGTCTCTGTTGGCTCCGGTGAAGATGCTGTTTCAAGCTGTCCTATCATGACGAATACTGGCTAGAGCTCAAACGTTTCTATTTTCTACTCAAACCTGAATAAATGATCTGAGTGCTTTAATCAGTTCAAGGTTGTATGATGATTCATGACTATGTCACCTCCCTCCCACAGTCCAATATAGGTAATAAATAACAAATTGTGAGATATGCATTTGCTTAACTACTTGACATTTATTGCTAATTAAGGAAGTAGGAGCAGACAAGTGCAGAGGTTCAGTCTGACTTGGATGGGAAAACGCCAAAATTCGGGGTTAGCACTTAGCAGTCTTGCTTCAAAGAAGCTTCGGAATTCATATCCATACAGGAACCTTAGCTAGTCATCCTTAATCATCCAGGAACAGAACCGTAGATTTTTTTTTTGTTTAGTCAATAGTTTTAGTCAGGACAGCAAACTGCATTCCAATTTTGGAGTCAGTCAACGGGTTTAGAATTTTACAGATAATATAATCTCTTATCCTAAAGATGATAATCGGGTTATCTCATTCTTCATAACGATTTCTATCGGTCACTTCTCTTTCTCTTTCATTAATTATAGTTTATTACACTGAAAAGAAAAATTAAATGGTTATAGTTTTGACTATATCGCTTATAGGAAGAAATTATGCACCACTGATAGGGAGTTAATCCAATTGGTTAGGAGGGGGTGGGCTTAAATTTTTCTCTATGCTAACACGACATGGCGGAGTAAATCAGACTATCTGAGAGGATCTTGCTTAATGCAAATAATGGATGCTGGAGAAAAGAGTAACAAACAAACAAAATAAAAGGATGGATGAGACGTATAAATTTTGAACCCGAAGAGACAGGCTCTGGAAAAAATTATGGCGTTTGAGCTATCGGAATCTCTTCCATTAAATGAATAGTTTTGCTAAAAAAAAACTTCAATAAGCAAATAACAGACAAATTAGTGAAAAATGGAAGTATTCGTTTGATGGTTCGCGCCTGTTAACTGTTGTCTGCTAATTAATCACAGCCACGTCCGTGTGAAAATGAACAAATCGATCAACATTAGTACATTATCAGGGTCCTCAGAAAAACATGAATCCGGAATCTGATTCCAATGCATTTGTCAACATATCTTCAGTCCTTTTTTTTTGTTTTCTAATTTTGCGTCACCTTGAAGGCTAGTTAGCTTGGCGATTTTAGTTGGCTGGCATATCACCATCAAAGGTGATTTCCAATTTGGAAGGTAACATAGCATCTATGGTTATAGACGAATGAACGTGCATGTAAATCATTCTGTCTAAGAACTATAATATTGTTACCTTGTGGAAAAAACTAACAAGTCAAACTGAAATAAGACATTGCTGAAGGATCACTGTAAAACCATAGCGAAGATATGTTGCTTTGGTGACATTCATTAAAATTAACATATACGCGCCCTTATTTGCATGTCACAAGAAACTCAACAATAAAGTTCAGGAGAAAGCACATCGCACCGTCTGCAGATATGCAAAAGCATAATTTAAAACAGACAATTACATGGGCTGTTTCTAAGCTCTTTGTTCAACATATGAACCCGCAAGTCCAGAAGTTCCAAGAACAGAAACCTGCAATGAAAACCAAGTATTAGACGGATAATTGGAATCTGTAATCGTTCATAATACAGAATGCTGATTACATTTCAATTAGAAGATAAATCAAGGAGCACCAAGGAGATCATGATGAACAAGCGATAATATACTACTTAATGTACCATAAGACTCAGTTAAACTGCCTAAACATATTTCAAAGAAAAAGAAAAGGTATCAATAGAGTAGTAGTTCCCACTAAATTAGAAATATCATCACAAGTGCAATACGGTACATGCAGCGCGAAAGAAATGAAGATACCTTTCCCCACCCAGAACCAAGGCCACTGCACCTCATTTTCAAGTGTATCATCTTTGTGCCCAGTTCTGTCTCTACCTTCTTTCGTAGGTAGCTTTCATCCGGCCCAAACGAACTCAAATAAGTGGTGTAACGATCAAAAACAGTCTGAAGTGCATTCTTTATATGATCAGGTGCGGGCTTTGCATCCTAAAATGATTATTAAAATTTCAGACTATCACCACGGGAGAAGGGGAAGTTAATGCAATTATGTGTAACATTGCAGGAAAATGAACATTTACGTACCTCACCACTTAACCCAATGCTGTCGTCAATTTCCATTTTTAAGGTCACTAGTATCCCACTAAACTCTTCAATGGCTTCTGCAGCACGGAAAACATTTTCCACAATTTCCTTGCCAGCTTTGTCATCAGTATTTCCAGTTAGTGCTGTCTTCACATCATAAATGACAGCATGGGGGAGCTCATCCCAATTTACTGCCATCAAATCCTTGAAAGCATTTTGTAGCTTAGGGTCTTTAATTTCAGGCAAGTGGGTCACATGTTCGCTATAGAATCTCACACTTCCTAAGCCTGATGAGAGAGGAGATCTGCATTCTGCAGATGTTTTCACAGATATCCAATTCAGCATATAATAGCCACCTCTAAGTTTAGCAAGAAATCTACAAGTCACATGCATGCAGATGCCAGGTTTTGTAGCTATGATTTCACTCCCTAACTTCTTTCTTAAATGAAATAACTTTAAAAAACAATTGGTTCAATTTCCACTCTCATATTATGGTGTGTATCCTCTTACTCTTTCACGAATCATGACCAATAACACAAAGATGATAATGTGCTTTCTTCACCACGGCTACAAAAGCAAGCTCATTAGCTGTAAGAATAGGTAAAATTTCCCGCTAAAAAACTACCAGTTATAATTTCTAGTGCCTACAGCCTACTAGGGACAATTCCCTGAAAAAGTCGTACAAAGAAACAGTTGACAAATTGCTTCATATGTTAGTATCGCGAGATTAAAACCCCAGAAAGTCAAAACAGAATTCCTACTTCATTAGAAAAGGGAAGAACACAAACTTCTTTCTGACTATATGAAATTCGAATGGTCGTTTGCTCTCACTCTCTTCTCCTTCTTCAAAATCAATCTAAACCCATACAATCTTATATCAAAAGTTTCAATTCTGGAATTATATGACAAGGTCATGGAAACAAAGAGGCCATCCTACTCATGGTGAGAAACACAATTGCAGGACATGAATGCATGAGGAAATTATAAATATTATCCTAGAAAAAACATATATGATGTGAATTTTAAGACGTTATTCGTTTGTAAGCACCACGTTAGGATATTAAATAACCAGCCAGATATCACCACAAAGTGTAAAGGAAGCCAGAATCATTTTTCTCATAAGAAATCCAATCGATTAGAAGGGGGAAAATATATATATGGCTCTTGGAATCCTTCCTGCGGTGAAAAATGTAAGTCTGTGGACAGATTTCCTCTTCAATAACTTCTTTTTAGAAAGAGGAATACCGACCTACTAGTAGACTCGATCCTATTCCAAAACAACAATTGATCTCAGCAAGAGTTGTAGAATATCACAAAAGCGACGGAAAAAGTTGCATAGGAATCAAAATACTGAATGATGAAGAGAGTACCTGTAGGGAGACGATCGGCAGAAGAAGAGACAGGAGAGGGCAACAGGTTAAAAACGGTGCCAACGGCCAAATAGTCGCGGTGCCGAGTATGGCTGGTGCGAAGGATATGGCTATTGTTGGCAGTGAAGCTATAAGATCTGGAAGATAGTGATCGGAAAAATGATCTAAGAGCCTCCCCTTTCCCCATCTTTCTTTGCGCCTAGCAGCCGGACGGAACTGAGGGGTTGATTGCGACCAGTAAACCGAGCAGAGTCCCGTTCGCTCCCTCTCTACAACACGGGAAGTAGTAAATTAATTACCACCTCGCTCGCTTAAATTTCACCATCATTTTTTCTGTAACTTTTTTTTGCTTTGACATATTTTTGTAACTTTTGTAAATAATGCCATTTAAAAAAATTCAATAATTATATTTTAAAGCTGTTATTTTTTCATTAAAAACTAGGAAATATCTTTAAAAACTCAAATAATAAAGATGGAGCGGTGTGTAGATAAAAAAACCTCTTATAATATTTAATTTCGAGGGAAGAACCAATTACAATTTTTAATAAATGCAAAACAAATGATAAATAGGTAGCGACAAGTAAATCTTGTTAGGGAGTGGTGACTCTAATCTCTGCCCTCTGGTCTCTAGTGTTCAAGAAAGGTACTCGCGTTTTACCCAAAAACATATGATACATTAATGATTATAAAATTAGTGTAATCTTTTTTGCCAGCATAAAGTTATTTTATTCTAAAATTGGAAAGTTATATTTATAAACACACACACATATATGTGTGTGTGTGTGTATAATTTTTCTTATAACATCGCTTTAGTTTTTCGAACTAGGAAGAATATTTGTTGCGACTTTATTTCAATTGGAGGATGTCTATGTGCAAGAAAAACGTGTCATGGCTTATTTAATTTTTTAAAAATATCATAACATCATTATAAAATATAATATGAAATTTATATTAAGCAAACTGTACAATTTATTTCTGAAATTACAATTACATATGAATGCGAGGGACCGGAGGTTGTAACTTTTTTTTTTTTGTTGCCCACCCGGTTCACCAGAGCTTTGCCTCGACTATATCCGGATCCGACCCGCGTCGCGCACCTGGCTGTGGTGGGTGAGTCTCCCAACGGGGATTTTCTGCATTCGCCAAGGCTCGAACTCGAGACCTCGCTTAAGCGATACCGAGCCGCTTACCACTCGGACCAAGAGGTTGTAACTCATGAAGAACAATATATGTGAATTGATCAAAATACTAATAAAGAGATAGATAAGGCAAAAAGGGCTGTGGACACTGGCCCGGCTCGACTCATCCAAATCCAAACAATTCGCATGGAATGTCTTCTAAGGTCCATGAGCCCAGTTGGCGTTTCTTGTTTCTTACCCAATGGCTCTTGCTATGTGCAAAGTGGGTTTATTATCTTAAAGTGCATTCTTCCTCTGCAAAAGTTAGAAGCAATAATTGAGAGTGGAACATGAACAAATTCCATTTTCATAGCCGCAGAAGATGGATGTGATGGGACAGTCGTAATAGCATATCACCCTGTTACTTGTACCCCACCACTCAATCGTCATTGTTTGCTCTTATTTACAGCCTCCGAGTCTTGCACACTCGCAGTTACATTATCCACTCCACAACCTCATCAATTACAAACATTACTCCAACCTCATCCATCTCTGCCCGCACCTTCCTTCTCCCATCATGGACTCCACCTCTTCCTCTTCTCTTCATCCCGACCTTGTTGAGAGGCTCAGAGGGACCCATTTTGTCCCCCCCCCCCCCCCAAACGCTGTCTTCTCCTCCAGGGACGTCACCCTCCTCCCTCATTCCCACATCTCTGCCCGTCTCTTCCTCCCCCAACACACTCCCCGCAACCTAAAGCTCCCTCTCTTGCTCTACTTCCATGCCGGCGCCTTAATCGTCACCTCCCCTTTCAATTCCCTTTTCCATAACTACGTTTCCGCTCTCGTCACCAGGGCCAACATCGTTGCGTTTCCGTCGACTACAGGCTAGCCCTGGAGCACCCATCCCCACCGCCCTGGGCCGCGCTTCACCGGGCTGCATCCCATCCAAACAATCCTGGACCCGAGCCTTGGTTAAATGAACACGCAGATTTCACGAGAGTTTTCTGGGTGGGGACAGCGCCGGCGCTAACATAGTTCATAATCTGGCGATGGCGGCGGGAAATCCCGAGAACGAGCTCGATCTCGAGATTCTAGGCGCTGCATTAGTCCACCCATTGTTCTGGGGTTCGCATCCCATCGGGTCGGAGGTGGTGGACCCGGAAAGAAAGGCGTCTGTGAATCGATTATGGCCATATGTTTGCCCATGCGCGCCGGACAACGACGACCCACGGCTTAATCCGGTGGCGGGAGGATCCCACAGCTTGGCGTGGTTGGGCGGTGGGAGAGTGTTAGTGTGCGTGGCGGAGAAAGACATACTGAGTCAGAGAGGGTAGCTCTACTATAAAGAGTTGAGTCAGTGCGTTTGGGTGGTGGAAATCCGTGAGAGCCAAGAAGAGTGTGCTTGGCCGCTTCTTCAACAGAGATATGCCTCCTATAGTTTGACTTCAAACAATCTCTGGGGAGATATGTTGAATGTTGTTTGTTGCTCGCTGCTGAAAAGAAGCGTATAATATTATATGGATTAATGAGTCAGAGGAACAACAATTCACGAATGGTTGCTTGTGTCGTCATCCTGCTCAAAGTTCAAAGTTACAGCTTTTCCTCTTGGCCTACCTTGGATCAGGTGAAAAGCACGCGGCAGAGGCGGTGCGATTTCCATCTATTAAACAAGTATTTCCATTCATTAAACAAGTTATTAACCAGATATGGCTTCCATGCTTAATCGTTTGAATATGTTTTAATATGGTTCGTGCATAATCATTCAACCGCAATGCACTTCGCTTTGCTTCGACGCCCGGTTCTTGTGTGGTGTTGTTTTCCAACTTTGATATCTCTGTCCTCAAAGTCGTCTGTCTGCTCCATCAATGTGTCGCCTTTTGCTGGCCATCGACGACATAAAATTATAAATACAAGGAGACATATAAAATTCTTTTGTTCCTCCTCGTGCCATTTTTTTAATTAGCAATAATAACGAGATCACAAAAATAATAAAAATTTAAAGAACAACCAAGACGTGCTTCAAACTTGCCTGCCTGTATTTGGCATGGTGTTTCTCATGCCAAAACTTTTTTTTTTTTGCAATTGAAAAAATCAATTTAAATCTGAAATAATAATGTTTTAATTTGTCTTGTTTTAGGAGCTGGAACTAACTTTTTTCAAAAGTTATTTTAAAGTTGATAAAGTAATGTTTTACAGTTTTTAGTATTTGATTTTTCTTTAAATTTAAACTTTCTAAAACTAATTTTTGAATATATTATTCAAATAATTTTTTATCAAATTGATACTTTTGCAAACTTAATTCAAACAAGGATTTTTTTTGGGGACAACGATGTAATGGATAGTTTTTTT
The DNA here is from genome assembly GCA_037074615.1 of Leucaena leucocephala. Lineage (NCBI taxonomy): Eukaryota > Viridiplantae > Streptophyta > Magnoliopsida > Fabales > Fabaceae > Leucaena > Leucaena leucocephala. Next base: position 1,257,152 of record CM073540.1, on the reverse strand, counting down.
TTTATTTTGACTTGAATGTAATATACAGTTCACAAATCACGACCTCAAGTTTGATCACATTTTCAATGAAGGTTTTAGTGGATCAACATTCAAAGATAGCAACTGCAAAATAAAATAAAGGTCGTTCCCTGAATAAGGAATGGGTAAAGAGAACTATTGCTGGTCATAACTCGCACAGCGCAACAGCAAGAAGGGGCAACCGATTTCCGGCCATCCATAGAGGCATTGACGTCTTTTTAAGAGTGCAAGGTCCAAGACATTAAGTGCTTTCTTATCGCCGCTCTCGGCTTTGTAATTCTTTGTCTCTCTCGTCCACACTCCACACTCTCAAATGGATTCAGCAGACCCAGAAATCTTGGTCGAGGTTCCTCCGTACCTTCGAGTGCGTAAGGACGGCAGCGTCGAGAGAATAGCCGGCACCCAAGCTGCCCCTCCGGGCTTGGATCCTGTCACCAATGTTATATCCAAAGACATCCTCGTCATACCCGAAACCGGCGTGACGGCCAGGCTTTATCGTCCCAACTCCGCCGCCAAAACTCCTCAGAAGCTTCCTTTACTCCTCTACTATCATGGTGGCGCCTTTTGCATTTCTTCGGCCTCCGATCCCTTGTACCATAACTCCCTCAACAACCTCGTGGCGGAGGCTAACCTTGTTGCTGTGTCTGTCAACTATAGATTAGCGCCAGAGCATCCTCTTCCGGCGGCATATGAGGACTCCTGGGATTCGTTTCGGTGGGTAGCATCTCATGCCACCGAAGACCGTGAAGACCACGAAAGCTGGCTCAAGAACAACGCCGATTTTGACAGGGTGTTCTTGGGAGGTGATAGCGCCGGCGCCAATATCTCACACTTCCTGACCTTAAGGTTGCATGCCTCGGACCCTGTTGCCACCAAGCATTTCAAGGTTTCTGGTCTTGTTATGGTGAATCCTTATTTCTGGGGGAAGAATCCGATTGGAGTGGAGATTACAGATACAGCGAGTAAGGAAATGGTGGACAAGTGGTGGGATTTTGTTTGTCCGTCGGAGAAAGGGAATGATGACCCGCTGATTAACCCGTTTGTGGAGGAAGCTCCGGCTTTGGAGGGGATGGGTTGCAGTAAGGTGCTGGTCACAGTGACGGAGAAAGATATATTGGTGGAAAGAGGGAAGCTTTATTATAAAAATTTGTCGAACAGTGGGTGGAAGGGAAGGGCGGAGCTCCATGAGACAGAAGGGGAGGATCACGTGTTTCATATCTTCAACCCTAATTGCGACAAAGCCAAGAGCTTAGTGAAACGCCTCGCTTCTTTCATTAATGAACAATGAAGCTCTTGATCCGATGCAAACTGTCGCCACGCGTTTAACTCTCTCTTACTGTCTTCATCTACAATAAGGTCCCCACGAGTTCACTCTTTAATTCCGAATCTGACCTTCTCGTCTTGACTGTCACACTCAGTCCACACAGATTGTTTTTACTTTTATGTCCTTCCAATTGTTGGTCCATATCCTTTTCGTTTTTTTAGGCCATGTTCCATATCCCACTGTCCTTCGTCTCCTAGCCATGTTGCAGGTTCTATAATTCAGTGACAGTTTTGAAATTTAATGTTTCAACCAAGTTTGTACGAATTTGTTCGCAAGCAAACCGTTGTGGTGGTTTAGTTTGAAGCTTGAATAGTTGATCCACAAGAAGAAAAGAAAAAGGTAGGGCCGGGTGATGAGACGATTCTGCATGTCTTGTATATTATATGCTCAAAATAACTAGCCGAGAAATTAAATCTCCTGAAGAAACTGTTTCGAGGCCAAAAAGGAAAAAAATGATCTGCATAATATCACTTGGCAGACAAATTGAAACTAGAAAGCACACATGAAATGAATAAACGTCAGCTGGACATGATCAGCAAGGTCATTGTATAGCCCTAACTCTAAAATACAACGGTATCTAGCATCATTCCCAAAGCCTGAACAATGTTAGAAGACATCAAATTGGAAACGTGCTCTTCAAGGTGCTTCTTAGCATCTTGCTTTCCCACGTTAGAAATTGCTAGCTTTTCTGGCGGAAGCTCATCCTCCTCTTGCACTGCCTTGTTGTACTTGACGGCTAAATTCAGCATCTCCTGCATTAGGCAAAAACATGAAAAAGGATAATTAACAGCCATGGGTAGGAAATTAACTTAGTAATAAAAAATTATACTCCAGCTTTCAACTAGCATTAAAAGATTCCAGCAAATAAAATATCACCCGGCTCTGTCCTTATCCACATCAATTGGCATAGATGAAGAGGATAAAAGCCAGCAGGTAACATAACAGAAAGCAAATAAGTGTATGATTCCAAATGATGCTATGACCGTATTAGGAAAATCTCTGATTCTGATTAGTACCGACATATACTAATCCTTGAACCTACACAACAGGGAGGGGGGTGTAGGCAGCTTAGGTTTAAAGAGGCTGCCTAGCAAAATATCTAGGATATGCATACAGTGATCACGCCGATATGCGCCTTAGTGTAATCTCAAGCATGCACTCACATTCAAAATGAGAAACAAAAGAAACAGGAAAAGGGGCCGAAGCAGGGAGAAAAGCAAAACGTATCAGAAAGAAAAGGACACATGTATTTCTACAACCAATTTCAAACAAATCTTAACTTACTTGGACAGTCTGTTCATTAGTTTTGGAATGTGAATCAAAACGCCTTAGTGTCAAACCATCAGTCCATTTTTTCTTGTGAAGCTTAAGTAACATCTTCTCTTCAAGCTCATTTTTCCTGTAATTGATTGCTATGAATAATAATGTCGATTCAATCCATGGATCAAAGCCTAGAAAGGGACAATAAGTCATTAGAGTCAAATATTAACAAGAGAAAAATAAAAACATAGTGAAGAAGTGTTGCTATTGAAGAGTGTTAGCATTAAACTCACTTGTATAGATGGCTTATTAAGATGACCAAGGTTAGATGTTGGTTGCCGGGGTCCCTGACCCAGCATCATAGTTTGTGGATTGATAAGCCTAAAGGCATCAATCTCCACCTTGCCTTTAACACTCTGAATAGGATCGACCACCACAGCCACAGCACGTGGATTTAAAGCCTAAAAAAACTCTGTATTAGATAAAGCATGGAAGTAGATTGTGCGTGAGTTTCTGAAAACAGCAGAGCTATACCAAGAGTTTTCATATCTTAGTTTGTTAAGTATGTCCATTGTCCCCAACAAATATATCTATGTCTCGTTCTTGTAGCTTATTTATAATTATAGCATTCTTTGTCAATCAAAATTATACAAGTTGCTTTAAAATTCAAATATAACAATTCATTCTATTACTCAAGAGTCGTCCATAGAATACTATGAGAAAGAAGTCGTAACCTGTTGTGTATTTATGTCCACTCCTGAAAGCCAACAGCCAAATCCAGGATGGGAATAATACCACCCCACAACCATCTCTGGCCTGCAACAAAGTATCAGTTTAATTAACTGATATAACTAAACTTGCATCTAGTGCAATACAAGTACTGAACAATAAGAGGAAAAAAGTGAATGTCCACTTATAAATGTTGCTACTTTAATTGATGGGTTTAGAAATAAAGGGCAACATTCAACAATGTTAAGTTACAGCAATTATCTTTGCGCGTTGTTGCCCAGAACTTCGAGCCTAATTCTTCAACGTTAAGGACAAGAATGAGCAAAAAATTATGAGGGGAGAGCATAAGAAAGTTTTAACACGGAAAAGGAGACTGAAACAGAAGAAATGCTTAAAAATAATTCAGGGCAGGTAGCCAGTCATTGACATAATAGTCTTTGCCAAAACTTCCCGAAAGAAAAATGAAATGCAAAAAAGTCGCAGCAACAGATTCAAAAGCTCATAAATGAACATAAAGATTTCAATCAATCAAAGGGAAACAAAAATACCTTCCAGTCTGTTTCAGCATATCGAGCATGTTAGTCTGAAAAACGTGATCCACGGCTTCAACACTAACACCGGTACCGCTCTGTGGCATCGCAAAAACATCTACAACGCGGACAGTGTACTCATCCACAAACTCTCCCAACATCAAGCCCATAACTTCCATGGGAACACCAGACCTTCCTGTAATTTTCATTGCAGCCAAAATTATCGGAGATAACAAAAATGAAACTGCCGCCGCAGATGGATTCAGAAGACCGTACGGAGAGGAATTAAATAAAAGCAACCAATCATTGATGCTCCCACTTTAGGGTTTCAAATCGGTAACATATAATAACCAAACAAAAAACCTGGACCCCTAACTTGACTGGAATTGAAAAATGAGACTAGTCGAAAGCAAAATCCTCAACTACGTTCAATGGGAATTAAAGAACGAAATAAATCAATGAGATCATACGGTGTTTAAGCAATTTGAGAAGGGCCAACGATGAGATATAAACCTGCTCAGCTGAATCAAGGGTGGGTGAATCCGGGGGCGGGTGCCCCAATGCGCCTACAGCACCTGCGAACATCCTTTGAAGCCTCTCCATACCTGACATAAAGTCTCACCCCCGGCATGCGGATAGAATAAAACACTTGCTTTTCTTTTGAAGCAAGATTTCTCCGAAGACGCTAATGGCGGAGAATCACAGTAAACATAAAGTGTTTTTTTTTTATATAAAAAAAAAATTTGGAAAAGGTTGGCTCGATCGGATATGGTCGAAATTGTTGGTTCTGTAAAAGATATTAATTTTAGAAAAGATAAATTATCTATTATCTTTAAATATAAATTTATACATTTAAAAATTAAAATATTTTAATAATAATTTTAAATATATTTTAAATAGTAATATATTTTATCTAAAGTGTGGATGCCTTGATGGCCAGATTTTTTTTTAATTGGACAAAGATGGCTAGATTGAGAAAATGGGAAAGGCGGCCCATTTGATTATTTGGGCATCCCTTGTACAGGAAATCATACTCCTAGAAAGTAAAATTAATGGGTCATTAATTTTTTTTTCAGTGAAGAAATGCCAATTGTTTTGGCCCATGAACGAAGATGTGCTCATAATTTATCCTTATAAAAACTCTTTTAATAGATAATATCGTATATTTTTTATAAATATTTTTTGAGTTTTAAGGTTATACTCTAATTTTAGTAGGAGACCGATATCAAATTTACCTAAATTTTTTTTACCAAAAAAAAATATTGATGCCTCGTGTCCCGTTAACTGTCACATCAGAATTTTTTTGTCCGGGTTAGATCTTTGATTGCACTTCTGGAAGTTATGTTTTAAATTCTTTTTTGACCTTCTGTTTTAAATATTTGATAGTATAAGAATTTGTCAATTTAGCCATGGATAGGATTAGAATTAAAAATAATAATAATATGTTCTAGACCAGAAGGAGAAGTGCAGGCATAATATAGTTGTCCGTCGAATTAAAATAATGATAATATAGCCAGAAGGAGTTGAAAGGATTGTTTAGACAAGAGTTTAGAAAAAGTCTTGTGAAAAAAATAACCTTTAGATAGCTTTTAGAAAATAATTTTTTTGAGAAAAATTTATAAAAAAAAATAATTATGAATAAATGAGTGTTTGGTAGTTATTATCAAAAGAATTTTTATAATTAAAAAATAACTAAGATATGATTTTATTAAAAATATGAGAGAGAATAGAGAAGAGAAGGTGGAGAGGAGAAATGAGAGATGGTGGATAAGAGATAGGAGAAAGTATAGATGAGAGAGGAGAGAGGAAAGAGGGTGGAGAGGAGAGATGATGTAAAAAAAAAAGGGGTAAAATAGTAATTGGGTAGTCCATAAACTATTTTTCTGTTACAGAAACTAATCTCAGTAACTTATCCAAAATCTTAGTTTTAAACTATAATTTAGTCCAAAAACCTTTTTAAACAAATATAATTATTTATTTTAAAATTTTTCTAAACCTAAGTTTTACCTAAAAAATTTTTAAAATCATGGTTTCTATAGTTTCCAAACACACACTAATTAACATTTGCTTGTGGCTATATTTTGAGGGAGATTCTTTATTGCCATCATCAGCAAAAAATGACTAAATAATTTATATCTGTTTGCCATATATTAATGTGATAGTGCCATGGGGATCAGACTCATTAACATTTGGAAAGACAACAGGAAGCGTGTGCGTGTGTCTTATATATATTGAGCTTACTTGTTTTGTGGGAATTAAAAGAATAGTGATGTTATAACTTTTATTTCTTCCCCTATAGGTCCAGTCTATGAAGTGAACCCACCAACCACTGGAAGGAAGAACAGAGAAAGTAGCTGAGCCTAATTAAATTCACCCAAGAAAAATAAAGGGGAGTATACCAACCATGATTTTTATTTGTGAAAGTTTGTCTAATAAGGGAATCGACCCCACAAGAAAAGAACAGATTATTCAGCAAGAAAATTTTCTCTTCCCCATTAATAGGCTACGCTACGCGTTTATTAAGAAAAGAGACAAGACGGATATCCACTCTCACAGAAAATATGAATATCATCCTAAAGGATTATATTGGATTGTTCCCTTTAACCTGTCATACTCATCAAACACATCAAGAATGCCTTAATATTGCGATGAGCAAAAGTCTAAAAGGAACCCAAGCCTAAAAGATTAACATGTAGGAGAAGGGGGTGCCAACTTTACTGACGGCTCTATACCACACATTTCACTTATTAGCCTTCCACCGGCTACACCATTCGTGAGTAGTCCTTTCTAAGGTTATCAAGTTCTTTCATTTAAATATTAGTCTATTAGGAGAGAAAATCTATTGAACTCTTATAAATTTTAATCCACTTATGGGACTCTCCAATGACTCAAAAAAAAATATTAGGATAATTAATTATTCACCCATAAGGTCTACGGATTAAGAGAAAAACGACGTGAAAACCTGTATTAATTGCTATGCCAATTTAACTAGATACTATAATTAATTATGAGAAAATGTCCATGGCCACCATGTTAGATTTATTGAAAATTTTAGCCGACGGAATTTTATCGCTTAGTTGACGTTATTTTAGTCTGATTAATTTGTTGAGAAACATGTTCGAGAGAGGATCTTTTTATCATCCTTACGTCTTCTACTCGGCCCTCTTGTAATGATAAGACCCCATTCTAACCGGTAAGCAGCGATGGCGGACTTAGGTTTCGATGGTATAGGAAATACATTCCTCCTCAGATAGTAGTATTTACTTTTACGCATCTACTGAAGTTCATTAGTTTTACATGACTGATAAATATAGAAGCATAAAAATCATCCCAATAGTATTCATTCTGTGCCTGGATCTTATTAAACTTCCAATCAAAGAACAACCATTGCACGAGAAGATGAGATACTAACAACTGAGGATTTCTTTTTTCTTGAGCTGATAAGTAAAGAATTAAAGAGAAAACGAAATACATGAAATTCCCTAATTTCAACTATGAACCATATAATTCGAATGTGAACACAAAGTGCTAGGTGGACACATCAAATCGTGCGACGATGGCGCCGTTGCGCAAGGCCTTGTTGGTGTGTGGAGATTGCATTTCTCGGTGTCTCCTCTCATGGGAAAGTAATTTCGCAAACCTGAGGGATTAATATAAGTAAAACCAGAAATTATAATATAGATATATAATGATTAATAATTTGCCTTACCTAACGAGAGCTTCCTCATTGGTCCCTCCGTTCTCTGCTTGCTCCAACTGCCCAGTTTCTAAATTCACCCTAGAGACGGGTTTCTTCAACAGCATTTCCCCAATTTGTTCCAGCTTCTGCAAGTTCTCTTCCGTAGCAATATCCAACGAAGAAACCGTACCCGTCAGTGTATCATCCTGCATATGGTTGCACTCAACAAATTTAATTAGAAAGTATAAAATCAGTTTACTCTTGTTAATTCTGCTATATAGCATATAATTTTCTCTAGAATTAGAACTTAAATGACCTGTATTCGGAGGTAATGATCTTGGCAGTTAAGTGCTTGAGTGATAGTAGCAACGTGGAAATCAACCATATCGGCACTTGACTGAGTGAAGACGTCCACCAAAGGAGTAGAGCCGCCATGGGAAAGCCAACCAAGTAGGCCCCATTTGGCTGCTAGTTGTGCGGTGAATTTGTGGTCATTCTTGGGCGTGCCCGTCCCTAATGAGATTATTAGGAAGCGCCTAAATTCCAAAGGCTTTATTGGGTAGAAGTCTGGATTCTCGTCCATTATCTGTTTCGTTATTTGGTTCATAGCCACCAGTGTCTGCACCCAAAAGAAACAAGCATTTGCCCAATGAGTCCCCATATAAATAATAAATAATCCACACCCACACACACAATTATTGAATAAGCATCAGTTTGTTGGAAATTGATTAATGTGTGTTGTACCGGATTATTTGCAGCTACGCCACCGTCAATAAGGTTGAATTCAAGTTCTTTGCCAGTGGCGTCTTTGTTCTTGAAGTTGTGGGCAGGAAGATACGTAGGCGCCGCCGATGTGCTGATGCATATGTCCGCGAGTCTTGCGTTCAAGCAAGGAGACCTCTTAATCTGTATCCATTTGATGAAATCTTTTTAGCTCTTGGTTATTAATTTCTTTTAATATTCTTTTCAAGTAAATATATTGCAGTTTTCTCCTTTGACTTTTGAAGATTTCGAAAGGATTTCTAGCTACCAGAAAAGCTCGTGAATCCTAGGTGTTGATTAAACCAGATAGACAAATTTACAGATGAACAGGGATGCATGGCTCAGAGCAATTATTGCTTTGGAAATTAAAATTTTCAAGTGACCAAGTCAAGGTCGTCGCACCTAGTGGACCATGACCTGGAAATAATTAAAGGAAAATTATATTTAAATTATATATAAGAAATTTAATTATAAAAAATTTTTGAGAAATTATTAAATTACTGTGAAGTCCTATATGATCTAAGATTAATTTTTTTAGTTATAAAATAACAAAATTACCCATGAGAAAATATAACTCAAACAATAGGAATGACAACTTCACAGGAAAAAAATAATAACTCAAGCAAGAAGAAAAAAATAACAACTCAAATAATGTGAATGACAACTCCCAAAGAAAGGAACAATAACTGATGGGCCAAAAAAATAACAACGAGCTATTTTTTTCTAGAGGTAGTTCTGTTATTTTATAATTCGAAAAAAATTAATTTTATGTTGTGAGACTTTACAGTAATATGATAATTTTACAAAAAAAAATTTATAATTAGATTTCTGATGAGAATTAAATATAATTTTCTCATAATTAAATTACCCTTGTACGTGCGTCGAAGGCAAAAGAAGTAAAGCCTCTCGCCAAATTTGAGGATCAGAGAGACAGACCTGATAAGAAGAAAAAATGGTTGGCTGCAAGTTCTTGATATCGAAGGTGGGAATGACCACGTTGGTGAGTGTCTGGTGCAAACGAGTTTCCCCCAGCTTCTCTCCAACGATCCAGTGAAGATATTTTCCATCGTATTTGGGTCCTCGGAATGTTCTGATTACCTTTGCCACCGACGCAAGCAGCCCTCTGCCCATATTAATTCAAATTTCAATCAATTCTCAATTATTATGTAAAAAAATAATTAAGTGAGCCAAAATATCAATATGTAGCTCGTTGTACTCATGTTGAGGGAAAATTTTTGGGCAGTGGTCCAGATAAAAGGGTTTGATATCTTTAGCAGCAAAAACCGGGCGATTGTTTTCATCTGGAGCAGTTAACATGGCCGTTACAAGACCGCCGGTGCTTGTTCCTGCGATCACATCAAAATAGTCTGCAAGTCTTGCATCCTCCCCATCCAGCTCCTATAGGTGAAGATCGAGCTTAATTATATATACGCTAAGATTCAAATCCCTTCAATATGCATTTATATGCATGTGTGCACTACTAGAAAAATCACTTGTTACGGCGTTACTTCATAGCGGTTATAAAAAAAATTATCGTAAAACAAAAGGCAGAGACATTTTTATAAATAATTTCAATTTTAAATTTTTTTAACGGTGGCTTTTATAAAAATTGCGGTTAAAAATTATCAGATGAGACTTTTAACTGTAGTTTTTAAAAAAATGCCATAAAAATTTCTTGCAAAATTTTAAAAATTTTAAATCCGATTTCAGTTTTAGTTACACTTTTTACAGCCGTCTGTGTTTCATTTATATTTTTCATCATCACAGACTTTGACGAATGTCATTTTTCGGCATTTTCCCCTTAGTTTCAGTGCTTATCTTAGTCGTTAATATCGTTTTCCATAGTCTCTATCATCGTTTTCTGTCGTAAGTCACCATTTAACTTCTTCGTTTGCTAATTTTTCTTACTTTTTTGGTTATTTGTTATTTATAAACTATAATACATCATATAACAAAAGCTGATTGTGGTCTTTATTCATTTGTTATTTATAAATTGTAATATATGAGAAACTTGAAGAGCTCTAATAGCAAAAGCTTTCTAGATCTTTAATTTTTTCCCCAGATCTATAACTTTTTCTCCAGATCTTTAATTTTTTAGTGAGGCTAACTATGATAGCTAGCAGTAGGTGTCGACAGATAGACTTTGTTAGAAGAAACTCGAAAAGCTTTAATAAGATAAGCTTATAGATCTTTAATTCTTTACTAGATCTTTGATTTCTTCTCTTAAGATCTAGTTTGATGCTTTTATGAATGTGACTGAAGTGGTTGATAATGGGTACCTTTCATGGCGTTAAAAGGTACACTTATAACGGCGATGAAATTCACGGTGTTTCCAAAACTACCATAAAATATCAATTTCAACCACCGTTATAAGCATTTTTTATAGTAGGGGTGTGTCTTTATTGTTGAAGAGAATAATGGTTGATACAAAAATGTGAAGTATTTGAGAGGATTCATGCTTGTGTGGAGGATATCATGGAAGTGAATAGTGTACCTGGAGTTTAGATTCGAGGAACGCAAGAATAGTAGCGGGGATAATACCCCTAATACCACCGCCATCGATGCTCAGAATGGTTACCAAGTTCCCATAAGTTGGGGGCTGGATTTGCTCCACGGATGACTTTGCTCTTTCCATCGATATGGCAAGGAAAATTCAAGTGGAAACCCAGCGCTGGTTTCTGGTTATGATTCTTGATGAGACCAAGGTGGTATTTAATTAGGGAGAGCCCCAGCCCTATGCAAGCTGGAATATATGAGTTTGAAATTTCAACCGAGATACTGCAAATGATAAGAAGCTATGGAAGACCGAGTCAGCGGCAGCTACATATTCATGCTGCTTCTTTTTTTTTTTTTAGTGTAAAAATTTTTAGAAGGGGGTTAGATTCACCTATAATCTAAAGGTAAAGCGAAATCTTCTTTCTTCTTAGGCGATATTAATATCGGACAGAGCAAGCCGTCTATTATCTTCAAACATAAACTTAAACATTCAAAAATTAGGATACCTCCCAAAGTATACTAAAGGCCCGTTTGGATTAGCTTTTAGATAATAGATTATGGGAATAATATATTCTGGAGAATAGATTTTGGGAAGAATATATTTTAGAAATGAAGATGTTTAGATGATTAGTAGTAGAATCACTTTTTATATTGGTAAATTACCAAAAAGGGTATGATTTGATTAAAGTAAGAGAGAGGAGAGATATAGAGAAGAAAGAGGAGAGAGGGGAGAGTGTAGAGAAGAGAGAGAGATAGGAGATAGGATGGAGAAGAGAGATAAGAGGAGAGATAGTAGAGAAGAGAGAAGAGAGAAGAGAGAGGAGATAGGAGATAGGATGGAGAAGAGAGATAGTAGAGAAGAGAGAGGAGAGAGGAGAGATTGTGTAAAAAAAATAGGGATAAGATGTTATTTGGATAGTCTATAATAGCTTTTACTATTCTAAAAACTATTTTCAGTAGCTTATTCAAAATTATGGTTTCAAACAAAGATTTTGTCCAAAATCAATTCTCAACAAAAATAACTGTTTGTGTAAAAAAATTTTAAATCAAAATTTTGCCTAAAATTAATTTTAAAACCTAACATCCAAACACACGGTCAAGTATACTAGCTTTAATGTAAACATTAGTCCCCAGACGCTCTTGTTTCACCTGTGACTGATTCATGTAAAGTAAAGGTAAACCATTCTCGTTCTGGGTTGCTAATTTCACGCGCTCTCGTTATTGTCCAACTCACGCTCCTCGTTACCACAGGAACAGTTCACAAAATTGAGGGGGCGAAGGCCGATACGCGCGGCCGCGGACTTGTGAATTTTTCATGACTTCATTTAACTTCCAGAGAGCAGCCAAATGTTACTCATATTTCTATTTCTTGCCTCGCGGGACATTGATGATTTGATATATGTTAAACTACATGCTACCAAATCATAATTGAATAATCATTTTATTTCTTGCCTCGAGGGTCACTGATTTTCTAGTATATTATTCTAAATAGGCCAGTACAATGTTCACTCTTGCAATTAATCCCTTTTCATTCACAATCTTTCTGTTGTGTAGACATTATTACTTGATTTATGAGAAAGATAAACTTGACCTTGGTTAAGTCTCTCTAAAATTTTCACAAGAGACTGTGGAATCCATTTGAAGGGAATGTACCCAGGTCACTCAAATGCTTAAAATAAAGTAGACTTCAAAACTGACCAAATTAAATCAATAATAATATTAAAATCAAGATAAAGTGATCTAATTTATACTTTCGTGAAAAGAATTAAAACCTTTAAAGTTTAAACATACATCAATTTATGCTTTTTATTGAGAGACAGTTAGTTAAGTACATGAGTACAACAATGATGAAGAAAGAATACAGTCTTATCTATAGATTCTTCAACGTAATCACAATTGACAGGGAAATCAAATTGAGTAATTATATTACAGGGCAATAAAATGAGAAATAATCAAATAATCTGGGGGTGCGGAAACTATATAGACAAACTATTGGGCGTTGCTGCCTTGTTGGTATGTGGAGATGTCATTTCTCGCAATCTTCGTTCTTGGGAGAGTATTTTGGCAAATCTGCAAGAGATATCCAAACGATTAATAAAGATTTTCAATTATTTAATCTAAGTAAATTTGATTGTTTGACTAGCTTGCAATAAATTCTAGAGGTATTATTAGTCTAAGATAGATATCATACTTTTTAAGGGCATCCTCATTGGTCCCTCCATTTTGGACGGGTTCGCACAGACCCGTATCTAAGTTGACTCTGGAGACTGGTTTCTTCAATAGCTCTTCGCCAGTTAGAACCAGTTTTTCCAAATTCTCTTTTGTAGAAACATCCACCGAAGAAACTGTACCCATCAATGTATCATCCTACATTTTTCCGACACCAGCGAGGAAAAGTTAAATCTTTGTATCCAAGTATATAAATATATATATCTTAAATTTTGTTCCCACATCAATTAATGCATAGATAGGCAATTAAATATTTACATATAAGGGAGATATATATACCTGTATCCTAAGGTAACTATCCTGTGAATGAAGTGCTTGGGTAACGGTTGCTAGATGGAAATCGACGAGATCAGCGCTGGATTGGGAAAACACGTCGATTAAAGGAGTAGAACCGCCGTGAGTTAACCACTCCAACACTCCCCATTTGGCAGCCATTTTTGCATTGAATTTTTGCTCATTCTTTGCCGTGCCCGTGCCTATTGAGATTATAAGGAAGCGACCGTAATCCATGGGCCTGATGGAGAAGAAGTCGGGATTTTCATTGATGACCTGCTGCGTAACTTGGTTCAAGGCGACTAAAGTCTGCATCAATCATTAAAGAATCAAAAGTTAATTAGGGACCCATCTAATATAAACATATATCATTAAAAAAGAAGAATTTGGTGGGAGAATATATATAGTTTGAGTTTTTTCGTGAAGATTAATTAATAGACAACATACGGGATTATTTGCAGAAACACCGCCATCAATAAGATTGAATTCACGGACGTTGCCGTCGGCGTCTTGGTTCTTGAAGTGGTAGCCGGGAAGATAAGTAGGGGCAGCAGAGGTGCTGATGCATATGTCAGAGAGTCGAGCGTCCAAACAAGGAGACTTCTTGATCTGATAAGATGAGAATATGGTTGGCTGCATCGCCTTTATATCGAAGGTCGGAATGACAACGTTGGTGAGTGTCTCGTTCAACCGAGTCTCTCCCAACTTCTCTCTCACTACTTGATGAAGGTACTCGCCATCGTACTTGGGACCAGCCATTGATCTGAACAATTTTCCTATTGCTCCGAATGGAAATCTGGAAATTCATTAGCAACTATGGGTTAGAAATCAGAATAAGATCAGTTAGGTTTAAGTTTCAGTAATATAGACTGAAAAGAGAGGTCATAGTTTCTCTATATATATACTTTTGAGGGAATATCTTTGGGCAGTTCTCCAGGTAAAAGGGCTTGATATCCTTGGCGGCAAAAAGTGGTCGCTTCTTTTCATTTGGAGCGGTAAGCATGGCGGTTACGAGACCCCCCGTGCTGGTTCCTGAAATCACGTCAAAGTAGTCTGCAAGCCTTGCTTCTTCGCCGTCCAGTTCCTGCAGTTGAGATTCGAGGAATTCGAGAATGGTGGCGGGGATGATGCCCCTAATACCACCTCCATCGATGCTGAGAATGGTGATTATGTTTCCATAGGTTGGGGGTTGAAATTGAAGAAGGGATGACTTTGTTCTCTCCATAGCTTAATGGATATCTCTAGGTGCGTGTTTATATGGGAAGGAATGCTAAAGACAATGTAGAAGCTAGCAGATATATGGTAATGAAGGTAGCTGTATAAACTTTTGGGCAAGGGCGCAAGGCAAGTCTGGAGAAAGAGTTGTGTGCGCTAGAGGCAAGATTCAGATCCTAGTTTGTTTGATGAATTGCTCTGCTTAACGTACTATTTATAGTGGGATATGTGATACTCGAATCAAGAAGAGGAATGTTCATGGAAATTAGATACAGATGATGATGAGAATAGGAATGGTAGAAGAACGGAATGGGTCCAATATGTAGCTTAGTCTGTGAGAATTATGAAAAGCCCGCGGGCGTTGAGTTGATCAATTTGAATATTCTCAGCTCCGTACGTACAGTGATTTTATTTATTTTTTAAATATTTCCAAGTCATTCCCCAGTTTCCGGAGATCCGACGAACGACTATAAGCAGTTGCTTCATACATGAGAATGAGACCTGATTAGTGATTTGAGGATGGCGATTGACAAGTCTTCTCTAAAGACCAGACCAGGTTCTAGTTGAACACAAGCATTGGCTGTTGACCTCGTCCCAGGATATTATCTGCACGCGCTGCCTGGTCGCGTTCACAATTCTTCTCTAAACACGGTTTGTTTGGCATGGGGTATTCGGGAGAGGTAACATGAGGGGAGGGATTCCCTCCCCTTGTTTGCCTCATTAAAATATGTAGGAGGGGAGATACAATTTTTTAAAATTTTCTCTCCCCCTTTCAACTTTACTTCCCCTCTAAAATTAGAAGAATTTAGAAGTGAAGTATAATATTATTATTTTATAATATTAATATACCCATAATTTTTTAATATCTCAATATTACTCTTATATTATATTTTATTAAAATATTATATAAAATAATATAAAATAAATTTATCTATATAAAAGTATTTTCCCTCCCCTCATTTCTTGAACCACTATTAAGCTAAACACACCGTTAAGGTTTTAATTTGTTCGTTTGAGTTGCATGCATGTGTTAATAGTTTTCTTTAATTTGTGAGATACGCCATGGGAACGTAGATATTGATATGGGCTTTGCGCTTTGAGCAAGTTCCGCAGCCAAGTGTCATCGCTGAACAAGACACTCGCAATTACTTTTTCTTTAAAAAAAAAATCGAATAGCTGGAAATTGTAAAGCAACGTGAATATGGCGTGTATATATATATATATATATATATATATATATATATATCACGTGTGTTTTGTAATTTACAGTAGATATTAATATATGAACTAGCTATTCATTGGACGTCCTCAATAATAACGAATGGGTCTAGGAATAATTAACAACCCCGGATGAATTAATAATCACTATGCACACCTTCAATGTCGAACAGAAGAGCAACAAAAGCGAACAAAAACTAACCAAGCTTCTGTAATAAAAATCTCAACCCAAAATAGAGAGCCAAAGCTAACAGCGACCAATAAGAGAGGGAGAGGTCCATAAACTTACCCCACCCACACACACAGTGAAATCGGACAAAAACAGAGAAGGAGGAATTTGGAGATTACAACAGCAGCACGGCGTGCACATCGACAGCACCGTGGCTGACAGAGGACCAACGGCGAAGTGATTCTACGGCAACAAACCATGAATGCTCCTTCTCCTTCACCTCCAGCAATCTAGCGACGATCCTCCGCTCCTACTCTTGCTCTGTTTCACAGATGAGGAAGACGACGGCACCAGTGAGTAACACAGACGGCGGTGGCGGACAAAACTCATAGCAGCAGTGGATTCTTGGTCAAGGGTTGCAAAGCTTCTCCTCAAATCTCTCTCTCTCTCTCGCTAGCGTCGACCTAAAATGGGAAAGGAGGAGAGTCTAAAATTAAAATTGACAGGGGCATTTTGGTAATTTTATCCAATGGCTGAAAAAAATGAAATTTCACTTTAGCTTGAGCTGGGTTTCGAACTCAATACCCCTCATTCATTCACCGTCCCCAAATACTCAAACACCAGTTTACCTTTATGAGAACACTACCAAAAATAATATATACTTTGTTAAATTGATATTATATATATATTTATTTTCTATGGTCATTACAGTTGGGACTCTTCATAATTAAATACCACCTTGGTCTCATCAAGAATCATAACCAGAAACCAGCGCTGGGTTTCCACTTGAATTTTCCTTGCCGTATCGATGGAAAGAGCAAAGTCATCCGTGGAGCAAATCCAGCCCCCAACTTATGGGAACTTGGTAACCATTCTGAGCATCGATGGCGGTGGTATTAGGGGTATTATCCCCGCCACTATTCTTGCATTCCTCGAATCTGAACTCCAGGTACACTAATCACTTCCATGATATCCTCCACACAAGCATGAATCCTCTCAAATACTTCATATTTTTTTATCAGCCATTATTCTCAACAATCAGGACACACGCACATGCATATAAATACATATTGAAGGGATTTGAATCTTAGCGTATATATAATTAAGCTCGATCTTCACCTATAGGAGCTGGATGGGGAGGATGCAAGACTTGCAGACTATTTCGATGTGATCGCAGGAACAAGCACCGGCGGTCTTGTAACGGCCATGTTAACTGCTCCAGATGAAAACAATCGCCCGGTTTTTGCTGCTAAAGATATCAAACCCTTTTATCTGGACCACTGCCCAAAAATTTTCCCTCAACATGAGTACAACGAGCTACATATTGATATTTTGGCTCACTTAATTGTTTATTTACATAATATTTGAGAATTGATTGAAATTTGAATTAATATGGGCAGAGGGCTGTGTGCGACGGTGACGGCAAAGGTAATCAGATCATTGGGAGGACCCAAATACGATGGAAAATATCTCCACTGGATCGTTGGAGAGAAGCTGGGGGAAACTCGTTTGCACCAGACACTCACCAACGTTGTCATTCCCACTTTCGATATCAAGAACTTGCAGCCAACCATTTTTTCTTCTTATCAGGTCTGTCTCTCTGATCCTCAAATTTGGTGAGAGGCTTTACTTCTTTTGCCTTCGACGTACGTACAAGGGTAATTTAATTATTTCCTAGGTCATGGTCCACTAGGTGCGACGACCTTGACTTGGTCACCTGAAAATTTTAATTTCCAAAGCAATAATTTCTCTGAGCCATGCATCCCTGTTCATCTGTAAATTTTTCTAACTGGTTTAATCAACCCCTAGGATTCACGGGCTTTTCTGGTAGCTAGAAATCCTTTCAAAATCTTCAAAAGTCATAGGAGAAAACTGCAATATATTTACTTGAAATGAATATCAAAAGAAATTAATAACCAAGAGCTAAAAAGATTTCATCAAATGGATACAGATTAAGAGGTCTCCTTGCTTGAACGCAAGACTCGCGGACATATGCATCAGCACATCGGCGGCGCCTACGTATCTTCCTGCCCACCACTTCAAGAACAAAGACGCCACCGGCAAAGAACTTGAATTCAACCTTATTGACGGAGGCGTAGCTGCAAATAATCCGGTACAACACACATTAATCAATTTCCAAGAAACTGACGCTTATTCAATAATTGTGTGTGTGTGTGTGGATTATTTATTATTTATATGGGGACTCATTGGCCAAATGCTTGTTTCTTTTGGGTGCAGACACTGGTGGCTATGAACCAAATAACGAAACAGATAATGGACGAGAATCCAGACTTCTACCCAATAAAGCCTTTGGAATTTAGGCGCTTCCTAATAATCTCATTAGGGACGGGCACGCCCAAGAATGAACACAAATTCACCGCACAACTAGCAGCCAAATGGGGCCTACTTGGTTGGCTTTCCCATGGCGGCTCTACTCCTTTGGTGGACGTCTTCACTCAGTCAAGTGCCGATATGGTTGATTTCCACGTTGCTACTATCACTCAAGCACTTAACTGCCAAGATCATTACCTCCGAATACAGGTCATTTAAGTTCTAATTCTAGAGAAAATTATATGCTATATAGCAGAATTAACAAGAGTAAACTGATTTTATACTTTCTAATTAAATTTGTTGAGTGCAACCATATGAAGGATGATACATTGACGGGTACGGTTTCTTCGGTTGATATTGCTACGGAAGAGAACTTGCAGAAGCTGGAACAAATTGGGGAAAGGCTGTTGAAGAAATCCGTCTCTAGGGTGGACTTAGAAACTGGGCAGTTTGAGCCAGCAGAGAACGGAGGGACCAACGAGGAAGCTCTCGTTAGGTAAGGCAAATTATTTATTATGTGTGTGAACGGCTCAATTAAGGGCTTTATTAATTATATATTCTAATTTCTGGTTTTACTTATATTAATCCCTCAGGTTTGCGAAATTACTTTCCCATGAGAGGAGACTCCGAGAAATGCAATCTCCACACACCAACAAGGCCTTGCGCAAGGGCGCCATCGTCGCATGATTTGATGTGTCCATCTAGCACTTTGTGTTCACATTCGAATTATATGGTTCATAATTGAAATTAGGGAATTTCATGTATTTCGTTTTCTCCTTAATTCTTTACTTATCAGCTCGAGTAAAAAAAAAATCCTCAATTGTTAGTATCTCATCTTCTCATGCAATGGTTGTTCTTTGATTGGAAGTTTAATCAGATCCAGGCGCAGAACGAATACTATTGGGATGGTTTTTATGCTTCTATATTTATCCGTCATGTAAAACTAATGAACTTCAGTAGATGCGTAAAAGTAAATACTACTATCTGAGGAGGAATGTATTTCCTATACCATGGAAACCTAAGTCAGTAAGTCAAATAATTAATTATTCTTAACTTTTTTTTTTCTTTTACATATAGGTTAAAATAAATAATTCTTTTTTACTGATTGCTGTCCGCCATCGCTGCTTACCGAGTTAGAATGGGCTTTTATCATTACAAGAGGGCCGAGTACAAGACGTAACGATGATCAAAAGAGTCCCAAAACTCCAAGTACTCTATAAGTACTATAAGTACTCTCTGAGCTTTAAGATTATGCCTTAACCTTTGTGGGAGATCGATACTAAACTCACCTAAATTTTTTTGTATAATAAAAAAATATCCTATCTTTGCGAATAAGAGTTAACATATATGATAAAGAACGTGTTTGTATCCCATAAAGACTCAAGTTCGATTCCTACTACTATTATGAGAGTTCCTTTGGTAGGCGATCTCGTAACTCCCTGTAAGCGCTCTCTGAGTCCTGAGGCTGTACCTTGGCTTTAGTGGGGAGACCGATGCCGAATCTACCTGAACTTTTTTTTATAAAAAGAAAAAAGAAAAAAAGCGTCCCATCTCCTCGCTCGAACATGTTTCTCAACAAATTAATCAGACTAAAATAATGTCAGCTAAGCGATAAACATTCCCTTGGCTAAAATTTTCGACAAACCTAATATGGCCATGGACATTTTCTCATAATTAATTATAGTGTGTAGTTAAATTGTCGTAGGAATTAATACAAGTTTTCACGTCATTTTGCTCTTAATTAAGCCGTAGACCTTATGGCTGAATAATTAATTATCCTAATATTTGCTATGAAACATACATTAGGAAACCTCATAAGTAGACTGAGATTTATAAGAGTTTAATGAGTTCTCTTTCCTAATAGATTAATCTTCGAATGAAAAAACCTGATGACCTTAGAAAGAGCTACCCATTGAGGGTCTGATTGGTGGAAGGCTGATCAGTGAAATCTGTAATATAGAGCTGTCAGGGAAGTTGTCACCCCCTTCTCCTGCATGTTAATCTTTCAGGATTGAGTTTTCCTTTGGACTTGTGCTCATCACAATGTTAAGGCATTCTTGATGTGTTTGATGAGTATGACAGTCCGCATATTTGTTAGTCTCTCTAAAAATATGTTTAAAGGGAACAAATCCCATATAATCCTTTACGATGATGTTCATAATTTCTGTGAGAGTAATGAAGAGAGGGTGGATATCCGTCTTGTCTCTTTTCTTAATAAACGCGTAGCGTAGCCAATTAATGGGGAAGAGAAAGTTCTCTTGCTGAATAATCTGTTCTTTTCTTGTGGGGTCGAATCACTTATTAGACAACTTGCACAAATAAAAATCATGGTTGGTATACTCTCCTTTATTTTTCTTGGGTGAATTTAATTAGGCTCAACTACTTTCTCTGTCCTTCCTTGCAGTGGTTGGTGGGTTCACTTCATAGGGACTGGACATATAGGGGAAGAAATAAAAGTTATAACATCACTATTCTTTTATATATCTGTGATTGTTATTCAATTATTTTTATTCATCTTTATTATTTTTTCAAAAAACAAGGACCATAAGAATTATTTTTTATCTTTAGAATTGTGTTTTCATCTAACTATTCTCCTTTTTTTTATTATGCATATACAGAATTAATGGACAACAAATGTTAGTATCATTAATGATATACACCTCTTTGCGTGCGTGTCTTGCGTAAAATGGGTATAAATGCCCAATATTAAATGATAAAAAACGAAGAAATCATGTTTTAAAATCTTTATAATTGTATAGTGCGTATAAGTAGACGTGTTTGAATATTCAACGTAATTAGTGTTATAAACTGCGACTAAGTGGACGGGGAACACCATTCATACAGAAGTGTCTTTCAAGATAATAAATGCAGCCTGGGATATCCAATGTACATACCTGGGTTACCGGTCACAAGGCACTGTTAAGAAATCACGTTTTGCGTTCTAATAAAAAAATAAGTTTTTATTATAATATTTATAATTGTATGGCACGTATAAGTAGATGTGTTATAGACTGCAAATAAGTGGACACTATTTGTACAAAGAGTATCATTCAAGATATAATGATGAAGAAAGAATACAGGCTTATCTATAGATTCTTCAACGTAATCACAACTGACAGGGATCGTGAAACTGGTGTTATAATTTAGTGGAGGCGGCTAAGCGTATTGGTCATTCATATAATTAAACCCAATTAGTACAATGATATGGCTGCCCCTCCAGCGTTTTTATTAATTAACCTCTTATTTTTAATACATGATTTAATAAGAAAATTGATATTTGTTATAAATATAAGATATTTTTTATATTTATATATTTTTTAAATTATTCATATTAATATTTTTTAACAATAATCAAATATGAGAAGGAAAAAATAAATTAAAAAAATAATTAAAATATTTTAAAAAAATATGTTATATTTTTTAAATTTGTGGGATACGCCATGGGAACGTAGATATTGATATGGGCTTTGCTTTAATTATCTTTTTAAAAAAAGATAATTAAAGCAACGTGAATATGGCATATATATATATATATATATATATATCACGTGTGTTTTGTAATTTACAGTATTTATGAATATATGAACTAGCTATTCCTTGGACGTCCTCTATAATAGCGAATGGGTCGCTGGGAATAATTACTAACCCCGGATGCGACAATTTTGACTGCCCCTCTCGACGAGTTTTAATTTTCTTCCAACGCCCCACTCAATAAGTCGGCATTTATATAATATACCCACCACAAAAGATCCAGAGAGCCACTATGTTTCTTCCTGAAGTAATAATAATTATTAAAATTTAAAATTTGTCAGAGTTAATTAAATTTGTCATTAATATTCTGTTAGCTCATCCCTTTCGTCTTTTTAAGAAAATTATAGCTCGATATTTGAAATATTCTAATAACGTTTTAAATTTATAATTAACAAATTTGAGTAATAACATAAAAAATGATAACTTTATAAAATAAAAACAATAATTTCGATGAATATAGACATTTAAAACTTTATAAATATCATTTTTCCTAAAAATATTAGCATTGCTACGGTACAGACTAAATTGAGAAAAAAGAGAGATGAGTCGACGAAAAAGAATTGCGATGATTCTGAGATTGTCTCTGTTCAGTTTCTTAAGTTTGCGACATTGCTTTTTTTTTTCTCTCCTAAATCTCAAGATTGCGATATCATTAAAACGACTGCGCCTTTGGTTAAAATTTCAACCTTGTGCCACATTGTTATCCAAATTCCCGAATTTCAACCTTGCTCCTTTAGTTTATCATTAAAACGATTACGTACGTACAAATGTGTGTGTGAGCTTAATCACATTTGTATCTCGTGATACATCGATACGAATAAAGGTGATGTTAAAGAAATAACAAGTTTCATGGCATATGGGGCATTTTTATTTGGACGTACAGGTCTTAATGATATATATATGCGTTCTCCCAGTTGCACGCTTTCTTAGTTATTAACATGTAGGTAGTTAGTTAGTTAGGCCATCACTTGTATTAACTTCTCCGTCATTTAGAGTGTCTTTGGTAGGAGTGAAATGGAGGGGAGAAAAGGGAGTAAGGGAATTTACTCTTTTTCCCAAGATTTTGAAAATTTACAGGAGGGGGGAAATTTTTCCCTCCCCCATAACCCTCCCTTCAAAAGTGAGAGATTTGGAGGAAAATGATAATATTTTAGTATAATATGACTATTATTTCTATAAAATATTTTAATCATATATTATTATATCTAATTAATTTTGACGAGTGTAAAGTTGTCTAAATCAAAATATTTTATTTTCTTCTCCCCTTGAATCAAAGATAACATCAAAATTGCTCCTCTCTTCCTCCTAATAAATCAAAATAAAATAATATTATAATCTCTCCTCTCGTATTCCCTTCCCTCTCATTTATTAAAATCTCTCATATTCCTTCTCCTATGATGAGCAAAATTATATTACACTCTTAAATAAATATAAGTATAAGATGACACATAAATTAATTAAACCGACCTAACTGCATAGTATGACAAATCAAATTAAACAATAAATGAAGGAAGGATTAACGTATAGATATCCACGTATACTTTGGATGTTACTAGCCCATGTGCGCATATGGTAGGAATCAGTTATAGTACTAATTGAGGGTGATGAATACCGAAATCTAGGCCATCTAAATTTAGTCCGAATAGTCTATGTTTCACTTTTTTTACTTTTTATTTTTTAAGAAAATATTTTAATATGTACAAATTTTAAAATAAAGGTAGTATTTTAATTGAAAATTTAAAATTTAGACCATTTGAACTATATTTAGATTAGTATAGACGGCAATGATGGTACTGATCATCCCTAGAATACTTGAAAGTGACTCCCACCAATCCCGTAGTGATACAGGTCCTCCCCTTAAAGGGATATTATTATTTAGCCTAGACGTGAAGAAATAATTAAATAAACAGGGACAAGATGATAGGTTCCAGTTATGGATCCCAAGAAAGTGAAGTCCGTCTTTATCTTCGTTACGTTGAAGTGCATTTTCTGGGAATCCGAATCGCCTCATATGTCATTCCACCTCATTATTATTAGCGTGTGTACGTATATAATAGTGGGCACGTATACGTACGCTTAGCCATGTGATGGATGTCTTCGCCAAGATACACGTACGGGGTTTTATAATGGAGAGAGTTTAAGCAATATCAATAAGTGACGATATAAACGACAGTACGCTTAGCCATGTGATGGATGTTTAACATGACACGCAAACTAATTTCATTTTTTACTATTTTTAATGATCAATTAATCATATCCGTTCTTTGAATTTAATCACAATCATTGAAATCTCTAAGCACACTTCGTTATGCTTATGCTTTTATTGAATGACAATCATTAAAGTACACATACGTACATACAACTCAGGGGAACTGCAGACTTGAACCTTTTTTCAAGAATCACAATGGTTCGGTACAATTAACAAAGAAGGAATGAAATAAACTAATTTTATTACAGAACAATGGGAAATGATCTTATTATTATTATTATAGTAACTAAAGCGCGTGGGAAATCTAGTTAGACAAAGTGTCCGGCCTTGTGGTCTTGATGGGGTGTGGTGTATGTGGGGATCTCATTTCCCGCAGCCTCCTTTCATGAGAAAGTATTTTTGCAAACCTGCGAAAGACATCCCAATATTAATACCGATCTTAAATTATTAATTTGAGTAAATATATATATGAATTTTACGGGTATATTAAGAGTGTCAGATATATATCGTACCTTCTGAGAGCGTCCTCATTGGTCCCTCCACTTTTAACGGGTTCAAACAGACCAGTCTCTAGGTTGACCCTAGAAACCGGTTTTTTCAATAGCTCTTCACCAGTTTGGGCCAGTTTTTCCAAATTCTCTTTCGTAGAAACGTCAACCGAAGAAACTGTCTCAGTCAACGTATCATCCTGCATTTTCCCCCCACCAACAAGAGTAAAATCAATACTCGGGCATATGAATTATATATTTTTTAAATTCAATCCACTTATTAATTAATGCATAGGTAGGCATAATACACACACACACCTACCTGTATCCTAAGGTAATTATCCTGTGAATGAAGGGCTTGGGTGACGGTGGCTAAATGGAAATCGACGAGATCAGCACTGGATTGGGTAAACACGTCGATCAGAGGAGAAGAGCCACCGTGCGTTAACCAGTCCAACATTCCCCATCTGGCGGCCATTTTTGCGTTGAATTTTTGCTCATTCTTTGCTGTGCCTGTGCCTATTGAGATTATGAGGAAGCGTCCATAATCCATGGGCTTGATGGGAAAGAAATCAGGATCTTCATTGAAGACCTGCTTCGTCACTTGGTTCAAAGCAACTAAGGTCTGCGTCATCACGGAAAAATGAAATTTAATGAAGGATGTGCATAAACATACAACTAAAAACAAATTAGTGGGGTAAAAGTTTAACATCGTTCGTGAAGATTAATTAATAGACAACATACGGGATTATTTGCAGAAACACCGCCATCAATAAGATTGAATTCGCGGACGTTGCCTTCAGAATCTTGGATCTCGAAGTGGTGGCCCGGAAGATAAGTAGGAGCAGCAGAGGTGCTGATGCATATGTCAGAGAGTTGAGCGTCCAAGAAAGGGGACTTCTTGACCTGATAAGATGAGAATATGGTTGGCTGCAACGCCTTTATGTCAAAGGTCGGAATGACAATGTTGGTGAGTGTCTCGTGCAAACGAGTCTCTCCCAACTTCTCTCTCACTACTTGATGAAGGTATTCGCCATCGTACTTGGGACCGGCCATTGATCTGAATAATCTTCCGATGGCTCCAAAATGGAATCTGCACGTACGTTCATTCGTAAGAACCAGACGAACAAGTAGGTTTAGTTTAAAGTTTAAACAGAAGGATACATTAGAGTCTCTCTCTCTCTCTCTCTCTATATATATATATATATACTTTTGAGGGAATATCTTTGGACAGTGCTCCAGGTAAAAGGGCTTGATATCCTTGGCAGCAAAAAGTGGTCGCTTCTTTTCATTTGGAGCGGTAAGCATGGCGGTGACGAGACCCCCCGTGCTGGTTCCTGCAATCACGTCGAAGTAGTCTGCGAGCCTTGCTTCTTCACCGTCCAGCTCCTGCATGCACGTACGCCCAGATTGTTATAAGTAATAGGGTTTCATTTATTCATCAACTTTCAAATCCATATCATTGATATGTGTAGAAAACTCATATATTTGCTATGAACATACAGTATGTGTGCATGCAGTGACATTAAAGTAAATTTATATATGATATTCATTCTTGAAGGCCACACACGCATGCAAGATACACCACAGCAAATTAACGTGTGTTCCAAGTGTATCTATACATGTAGATTTATACCTGGAGTTGAGATTCGAGGAATTCGAGAACGGTGGCGGGGATGATGCCCCTAATACCACCTCCATCGATGCTGAGAATGGTAACTAGGTTTCCAAAGGTTGGGGGTTGAATTTGAAGAAGGGATGACTTGGTTCTCTCCATATATATGGTTATGGATCAGATCGCCACGTGAAAAATGGAAAGCAAGTGCGAGCTTATACGAAAATGAATGCTGAAGAAAATGTGGGAGCCAGCAAGCAGATGGTAAGGCAGCTATTTCAGGTTTTGCTCGAGGTAAATCTCGAAAAGGAGATCTAAATTTTCCAAAAGGAATGAAAGATTCAGGTTTTGGTTGTCTGGTTTCCTGAGCTCAACGTCCTATTTATATGTAGGGGCATGCGTGAGGTGCGAATATATCGATCGTGTAGAGTTCAACTTAAGGGAGGAATGGTCAGGGAAATACTTTTCAATCAGGTGGTGGGAAGAACGGATAAGGTAAACGTATGGAATGTGTCAAATACGCAGTCCAGTCTGAGAATTGAGATGCATCCCCACATAAATTCCAAGGTATTGAATATTCTCATGAATCATGCACGAATTTAATATTTGCAGTCTTCGCCCTTTAACTCGAGTCCTAACTTACGACTATATTTGGCTGCGTCATAGATTAGATTAGTGATTAGGGCTGGTAGCAAGTTTTCTCTAACGACCAGATCTTAGTTTGAGCCACAAACAAATAAATAATTCTCAATTTCTCATCCTAGGATAATCCCCACGCGCAATTGCTCGCGTTGACTGACTCCTTTAACTCGGGGTTTGGCCATTCCTATGATACCATGATGGAGCAAGCTCCGCAGCCTAATATTTTGCTTTGCCGAACAAGATATTCGGTAATACGTTTTGGCACTATAATGCTATCGATGAATGGGCGAGTTAATTATATTAAAGCAGCATATTTTATGCAAAAAGTACGACTAATATTAACTTTCTCGTTAGTATTTGGTCTTGTGATATACTACATGGTTATTATGCCTTTGTGTATTTACGCTTTTAAAGTTTACTTATTGATTTATTTTCACCCTCCGTGATCGATCGGACTTCCTAATTATTGAAGCTATATATATAAACTCAGTCAATTTCGTGAAACTGATGATGTTAAAATTTAGGGGAGGCTGCTAAGCATATTGGTCATTCATACAATTAAACACAGTTAGTACAATGATATGGCTGCGCATCCAGCTTTTTAATTAATTACTCCTTTAGTCCTTGATGTATAACTTAATAGGAGAATTGATATCAATGTTAAATATAATTTTTTTTTATATTTATCTATTTTTTTAATAACTCCTATTGATATTCCCCTAATAATAATTAAGTATGAGAGGGAGGAAATAAATTAAGAAAGATAGTTAAGGTATTTTAAGAAAAATATGTTATATTAATCAACTTAATTAACTTTTTTAATATAATAAAATTAGTTAAATATATCTTATATTAAGGAATATTATTCAATTGATCCACTAAGTTGCCATTAATTAATACCAGAAAGTCGGAGAGCGCGATGATGAATTATATATAACGCGATAAATTAAAGCTTGGAATTTTTTGTTTTAGGCCATGTGTTCGTCTCTAGGAATGGAATGATGATGACTTGAGAATTACTCACGCCCTTTATATATATAAGGAGTAGAGTATGCACGCACTTTAAGTTTTAGAAAATTTCAAATAGTTAAAGTATAAGTCATTTTCCAAAATTTATAGAACATCGAATATTTTTTTCATGGTTATGTTGCCTGTCATCAAATGATAAAAAAATTATGATGGAGCAAGTGATAAATCATGATTATGTTCAACTCTTAAAGTGACTATTGTTTGAAAATGGATAGATCGTATTATGAGAAAGGTTAATAGCTTTAGTTAAGTGTAAATTTAGAATGTTTTGATATTTTTTTTAATAAACACAGGATTATTAATTTATTTTAACCGCTTTCACTAAATGGTGTAATTCAACTGAAACGTCCTATATTATGAACAGCAAGTAATACCATGCTTTGAACTGGTTCCGCTGCCAAGTATTATATATTATATGCTGGGCAACTTTATTTGAATGCTTTCATTTTTTTCCCGTCTGTATTTTTGGGACATGAGCTTAAAGCAACATGTATGAAGAAAAGCTTCGCATTCGCTTTATATGAACTTTAGTCGTGTCCGTTAATTAACATTACGCGTGCTTCATTATCATTAACAATATATATATATATATTTAACATATATGCCGGTTTCACGTGATTATACCATTATTATAATTAATGGGCTGTTCCTATAAAGATCAAGCCCCCGATTGGAGTCATGGACTCGATCAAGTTCATGGATGTGAACGTGGAACTTATCTTAATATTTCTCGGTGGCTAAAATCTGGCCATTGATCAATAAACGCCTATTTTGACTTCCGATTTATAGTTTTAATTTTGTAAATACTTCTATATTCATCCACTAAGTTGTTATTAAATTAAGCATTACAAAAGCTGTTTTTTTTCCTCCGGCCACGTAGCACTACAAAAGTTGAAAGAGGGAAAAAGGTTAGAGAGGGAGCTGGATGAATAATATGATAATATCGATCCATTACCATACATGCATTGCAATGATGTTGCGAAGTAGTGAGAGGGTGATGTTTTAATTAAATTGCATCTGTTATTACATTGAACATGCTTAACCTTATTGTTCTTCTGATAGATGACTTTCCCTCGAGGGTGCTAAAATATGGAAACTCCAACTTACATACAAAAACTCAGAAACAGAAGTTCCTTTGAATTCAGTCTTTAATATCATCATAGCCCACATTCTTATGGCTCAAAAAGTATTTATAGTTTATTCAACACCTATTAGCAAAGTCATTGTATCAATTTTGAACATGCATCATTATACAATGAAGTTAAATCCTTTTCAATTAAACGCCTCTGGAGTTTCGTCTTCCATATACTATCATGATTATTATACCTGTGGCATGAAACTCATGTATGTTGCTAACTTGGAGTTATTTTCACAGCTGTTTTTTTGGATCATATGAGTAATCGATACAAGGATTATTGAGCGCTTTATAATTAGATACACTATTATTAGAAAATAAACTCTCCCGTCCACGGGAGCCTCTTAAATCACAAGCGCATATATATAAAAGAGGAGTAGGGATAAGAGTTAAGAACCCTCAAATAAACAAATACTGTGCCATATCACATTGAATCTTTGACTTTGTCTTTGGGATAAGAAACCACGAAACAGACCTCCTTTTTTTTTGGTTTGGGGGCGGGGGCGCGGATATTGAATATAACATAATTTTTTGATAAAAAATAAAAACGTCTAGGTGCAGTTGATGTCATTAATTAATTAAGATGTTTCAAGGACTAAAATGATGGAGGTAATTACACGTTGACTAAATTGGCTTCTTTGATTTGAATAGCCTTCCTTCGAGAGGCAATTAACTCCTTTTTTTCTTGGTGAAAAAATGGTTAATTGATTAAGCATGGTTTAATCTAGTAAATTAAAAAAGTTACAGTTGAGTTCCACTAACAATTACTGTAGACAATGTAGCAAAAAATGGCGCCCAAGGGTGGTTAGTGTAACTCTCTCCCTAGCGGCTTGGCTATAGAGTGGTCCGTAGAGGGGAGGCGCGGAGAGCTACTTGCAAGTCATGAAAATGGATCGATCTAGCGCTCTTTTGTTTGTTTTGTTTTGGTTCACTGTCAACGTCAAATTTTCATACATGATCTTAATTACCATTCATTATAATTAAGTTACCATCGTGTAATAAAAATATTCAAAGCTACCATCAATACACAAGCACTTTCATTTCAAAGATTAGACTTTACATATTTTTTTAAAAATATAGTAATTTAATTTACAATCAGTTTTTTAATTATGGCATCCGTACGTTAGTTTGATTCCCCCCCCCCCCTTAAAATTCGCTACATCATCATGACTAAATATGATGTTATTCAATGGTTTCCTTAGCTTGAGTAAAAATTATTGTCGTGACAGCTAATACGAAAGGGACTGGTTAACATGGTCCACGGGTTACAATAATACGAATATTTTAATCGTACACAGCGATTTCATGCTCCGCTGAATTTATTTGAACTTGGAAACATTCTACGACTACTGCATCATTGGACTGCTTGTTCGACGAACTTGGTGCTACACACTACTCATACGTTTATTTAACACAAACATCACATGACACACTGATGAATCAGACGACGTTGCCGATAATTTCTTGGATCTCTAAGCTTGCCCGTTGGCTCTTGATTTACGAAGCCACCTCTCTTCTGATAGTTGTTTCGCAAACCTACGTACAACAAATTCAACCGTATGATTAATCGCCCATTACACATTTAATATTTTAAAATATAAAATTACATTAATAATGAATGATGTACTGTTAGTTTTCTAGATTAAAGGCCAATAGGTGTGAAATGAAGATAAGTTTATAATTTATTGGGTTTGTATACGTATAGACGTTAATATTTTAATTTTAATTACCTCTTGAGGGCCTCGGCATTAGTCTCATGGTTAGCAACTTCGAAAACTCCCGTATGCAAGTTAACCCTAGAAACTGGTTTGTTCAACAATTCTTCCCCAACTTTGACAAGACCCTTCAAATTCTTGTCCGTGGTCACATCCACCGAAGACAAGTCGCCAGTTAAAGTATCATCCTGCGATTTTGGATCGACACAAAAAGAGTTACGTTGATAAGCAAATATTAGTGATTAATTAATGTTATTATTAATAAATAAAATTAAGAACCTGGATGCGGAGATAGTTTTTCTCGGAGTAGAGAGCTCGGAAAAGAGAGGCAAGGTGGAAGTCGACCATGTCAGCACTGGCTTGGCCAAAACAATCAATCAAGGGGTTGGATCCGTTGCTGGATAGCCAACTGAGGATGCCCCAGTCGGCTGCCTCTTCAGCAGAGTACCGATATTCCTGTTTGTGATTCCCTGTCCCTAACGATATTACCAGAAACCTGTCATATTGCATCGCTGATACCCCAAACTCTTTCGTCCTCTCGTCTGCGCTTATTCTGTTCGTCACTTCTGCCATCGCTACCAGAGTCTGCAAGCAATCATTCAACAACGACCTATTTAGTTATCCATCAATGGCTTATGTTAATTTTCGACCAGTCACTTGTTTAATTAGTTTCTTAACGTCCATTATCTTCGAGTTCAAAAACAATATTTGAATAAGCGCCTACCGGGTTATTTGCAGCAACGCCCCCGTCGATAAGGTTAAATTCCCTGACTTTGCCTTTATCGTCCTTGGTCTCAAAATAGTGGGCTGGAAGATACGTGGGTGCTGCGGATGTTCCGACGCATATGTCCGACATCAAGGCATCCATATCTGGCTTTCTCTTCAGCTATTCCACAAATACAAGGCAATTTAACTTACTTGAAGAATTAATTGGAGATATATATATATATATATGTGGATATTATAACGTAAAGGGAAGAAGAGAATTAATTAAAAGGTAGAACCTTGAAGCTTGAAAAGATGGTGGGCTGAACGAACTTTATGTCAAATGTGGGGATGACCACATTGGTCAGTGTCTGGTGCAATTTTGTGTCTTTGAGTTTATCCCTAAGAAGGCCATGTAAATACTTGCCGTCATACTTCGGTCCTGACAGGGTTTTGCTGAGCTTTACCACGTCGGAGAGAAGGTGACTGCGTAGTATTAATTATATTATTGTTATTATGATGAAGCTAATAAGTAGCAAGAATATTATTACATGGCTGAATTGCGTAACAGTTGAAAGAAGTAATGAATACTAACGTATGCTGCGGGAAGATTTTAGGGCCATGCTCTAGGTAGAAGTCCTTGATTTCTTTGGCGGCGTATAAGGGTCGATTCTTTTCGTTGGGGACAGTCACCATTGCAGTCAATAAGCCCCCGGTACTGGTTCCTGCTATTACATCAAAATAATCCACCAATCTCGCTTCCTCACCATCCACCTTCTGCATCAACACAATTAATATATATATATCACGTCTTACATGATACAACTGGTTTAGTTTCTGTGCATGTATTACACAAATTGAAAGCCATGATAATATGAATTCAATATAAATATATGGATTGAATGATACGGTTATTAATTTGGACATGCCTGAAGTTCTGATTCGAGGAAAGCGAGAATGATTCCGGGAATAATTCCCCTAATGCCACCCCCATCAATGCTAAGCACGGTGACCAAGTTTCCGGTGCTAGGAGGTACGTCGGCCTTGGCGGTTGCCATCGAGCTCGAGAGGCTACGAGAGGGGAAGATTAAAAAGAAAATCAAAGTATACACCCTTAGGAACGCTCTAATGAAAGGAGAAAGCACAAGTTCTATGGTTTTGATCGGCCACTTCCTACCACTATTTATAGGCCTCCGATAGTAGCACTATGCACAACAATACTACTCCGTTTAATTATTACCTTGTTGATTTTTTCGAGCTGATGAAATTTTAAATTGAAAAATGTAGATTATCTCACGAGGCGGCTATCCTATTGACCTATTTCTATACATATATACCCTGCGTTTTTAACATGCTTTTTTTAGGCAAGAATTTTTGGGAGTCATGTAACTTTTGAAATATTTGTGATTATGACATGAGAGGAGGAGGATTCACGATTTCTCCATTATAATTATCGTCCATTGTTTGTCTTCGATGCATGATTACAAGCTAGATCATTAGTGAACGGCGGGTAATTTAACAACGAAGAAAACATCGATCGCACAACATTTTTTTATTACTAGTTAGTTTTAACATGTTTGCTTTTCAATGATATTATCACCTTGGATTAAAATAATGACCACAAAACATGAAATTAAATTGCCGATTTTCTTTGTTTTCTCTGTTGTTTCTGCTTTCCATTTCTATCTCAATAAAGTCGCAGGTTTTCCTTAATTATTTTGTCCATTGGGATGGTGTCCCCTGCTGACTACGTAATCTTCCCATGATTTAAAAAATTAGAAATTAGAAAATATTAATATTTTATTAGTGCAATTGAGTGGGATGATTTATTAACTTTAGGTGGAGAAGAGATGAGCCAACCTTGGTTGGATGCCCAGTGACCATAAAAAGGAAAAAACTTGTTTGGATTACCATTCATCCTCACTCGATAGTAATCCATTTGGGATTTAATTAAATTGAACATTTATTGTGAAGATTATGATGTTGATCTTTCCCCAAAAAAAATTAGTCTATCGACAGGTTAGGAGTTAGGACCAATATAATTTATCATATGAAATTCTGTGTAACACGCAAGACCCATCTAATTCAATGAGTTTATTACATCTTCATGTATATGAAGATTGAAGTCTGCAAACTCCAAAAACTTTTATTCAAATTACGACTCATGAGGCCTTGAAAAAAAAAAAGACACGGCATTAGAAAATGTTTATAACTTTCTTGACTGGGTATAATTACCTTTGTTATGTATATAAAATAATTGTCACATTAGTTGTGATTCTCCTGGTGTTTTTCCTATTCAAAACATATTACCACGAGGAAATATATAAATATTTTGTAGACGTTAGGATGTCAGAATCACAACAGTGACTGATTGTTTGGGTCAAAAGCAATGTCTGATTTAACTACAATCAATGTGTTATGCATGTAAAAGAATTGTCACATTATATATAAGTACGTACGTATGTATGTATAAGACTCGTTTAAAAAGATTGCCTCCAGGAAAATAACATTGAAGTTAGGTTTACACTTTGAATTTGATTATCTTTTAGCCATCTCTGCGTTTGGATAAATTTTTAAAAAAAGATTTATAGAAAAAAATTATTTTTGGACAACTTATAAAAAATGACTTTTAGAAAGGAGTTTATGAAAAAAAAGTAATTCTAAATAAATAAGTATTTGAATAGTTATTTTTAAAATAACTTTTTATATTGATAAATTATTAAAAGGGATATGATTTTATTAAAAAAGAGGAGAGAGGGTGGAGAAAAGGGAGGAGAGAGGAGAGAGGGTGAAGAAGAGAGGTGAGAGAGGAGATAGGGTGTAATAAAAAATAAGGGTAAAATAGTAATTGAATAGTTTATAAATACTTTTACTGTTCTAAAAGCTAGTTCTAGTAGCTTATTCAAAATCATGATTTAGCCCAAAAGTATTTATGGATAAATATGGCTATTTATTTTAAAAAAATTTCAAACTAAAATTTTGTCTAAAACTATTTCTATAACCATGATTTTGCCTCAAACCAAACATGCCCTCTTTCTCCACTCCCTTCTCTATAACCACGTTGGCATGATGTAGGTGAAAGTGAGGGGTGGAAGTCCGATTTCAATCCCTTTTAGTTTCCTTTTCGGTTCTGGTCAATTATGATGCACCCCATTTCCGTGGCCTTCACCACATTTCGTCTCTACTTAGTTACTTTCTCTTGCAATCATAACAAACAGCGCGAACATTGGTTAAAAGAGGTTAGGGGATAAATCTCACCACTTAATAATACGCCCAGTTTTTATGCGACCAATACTATACTCCCTTTAATATAAGTCAATTTTTTGGGTCAAACAAGTCAATTTTATTAATTACAAAAAAATTTAGTACAAACACCACTAGCCGAAGCCAAATTAAAAGCACCCAAAAAAACCTATGAATACAAGCTAGCACACAAAAACTCACACAAAAGAAAATACAAACAAAACAAAATGAAAACCCAACCTAAGACACAAGTAAAGCAAAAGCAATGCATTATGTCAGGCTAATATTAACCAATGCCATTCTTGTCAATATTGTTGCTTCTCAGCATAAAGTCATGTATCAGCAGTTCATTTTTCAGCAATCCCTTATCCAATTCTCGACTTCCTTGCATCATGTCTTTCCTTAACCATACAGCTAGAGGGGGTGGGGTAATGTAACCCAATTGTCTAGACACATCCCCTTTGTGCTACCTACTGCTAACCAATTAGCAGATTCTTTCATTGATCTTGGGATCAATGAAAGGTCAGTGTTCCACAAGCAAGCTAGAGAATTAATCACATCCTCAACTATGGTTTGACTTTTTCACTCACAATCTGTAGCCAAACCAACTTTTACACATTTACACAGGACCTCACAATCGGTTTCAATGATACATTTGCAATCCTTATACACTTCTGCCATCCTCACTGCTCTCTTTAAAGCTAAGGCTTATGCCATAAATGCTGAGGATGCTTCTACCCTTCCAGCAAAACCATCCTTAACTTCCCCATTCTGGTCTCTACACAAGACACCTATTCCTGCCCGACCTGTCTTGTGTAAGAACGAGCCATCAATATTAATTTTCAGCTTCCGCATATAAGGTCTAGACCGTTAACCCGAATCCTTTCCTTCCTATTACCACTTCCTTCCTTCCACAATCCATTTGCTGACCAAAGTTCATCCACAAGGTTTATTGCCCTCTAAAGGGTTCTAAGTGAATCAACCTCCTCCTCCTGAAAAACATAATTACATCTAGCTTTCCATATATGCCAACATACGGGAGCTATGATAGCTTTTTGATATTCACCTACCCTATACTCACCCCCCATAAAGTTCCAAACCCAACAATCAAACCATACGTTTTTTGCCCAGGCACACACAGCAGTAGGCAGTGCTCCACAGATTCCGCTTCTTAGTCACATACCGTACAAGTTGCAGCATCATCACATTTCCTTCTGCACAATGCTTCTTCTGTAGCTAAGCATCCAGTCACTGCCCTCCACATGAAGTGTTTTATCTTTGGAACCACTTTCAGACCCGAAATAGATTTCCACAAGTCCCTATCAGGTCTGTATGAGGGTTCAGGCTTCACCCTTATGACTTCTACTCTTCTTTCTTTCGCTACTGCATAACCTCTTAACTACATATGAACGATTCATGCTTCCCAACCTTTCATCTCATCATCCTTATTCTGACATGAGATTGATATTTGCAGTATTTTTTTCTTTACTTCATCAGTAATCAATCCCTCCATCTCAGTTAAGTTTCATCTTCCCTCACAGATTAGGTCAGCTACTTTCTTTTCTTTATCAACATTTCTTCCCTCAGCCAGCTGCTCCATATTCACACCAAGAATCCATTTGTCACTCCATATTCTTACTTTATTTCCATTCCTAATCCTCCATATCAGATCTGGCTTCAGAAAATCTCTACCATCAAGCAAGCTTGACCAAGCCCATGAAGCTCTCCCTCCCTTCTTAGCTTTCATGAAGTCATATCATACGTAACCATAGAGCTTTCACGAAGCTCTCCCTCCTTTCTTAGTATCAGGAAAATGAAGCCCTTTCATCATACGTAACCATAGAGTATTAGGATTCTGAATAATCCTCCAAGTTGTCTTTGCAATTAAAGCCAGATTAAAATCCTCCACCATTTAACTTCAATTTTGTCAATTCTCTCCAGGGTTTCCAATGAATCCCATCCCTTTCCATCCCCTTTCCCCACCAGAATTGAGAGATAAGCCTGTCAAATTCCTTACAAGTTTTCTTTGGGAAACGAAAACAAGCCACATGATATACTGGTACAGCATCTGCAACAGCCTTAATCAGTGTTTCCTTCCCTGCTTGAGTCAGAAAATTTTGTTTCCAACTCTGTAGTTTCCCCAGCATTTTCTCCCTAATAAATGCAATAGCGTCAGATTTAGCTTTCCCCAAAATTACTGGCAAACCAAGATACTAGCCCGGCTCGGAAGTGTCCCTCACATCCAGCCACTGACATACTTCATCTTTCTTCTCAGTCATCATATTTGCAGAAAAATAAATCCCAGATTTGTCTAAATTTGCTTTTTGTCCATATATTAAAATCTACTAACTGAGCCATTTCTGTTCGATTGGGTTAGTCCAGGGTTTTCATACTCGACACCGAATTGAACGAAAAAACATTTGCAAAACGGAATTTAATTTGGTTCAATTTGATTTAGATCGTGGAAGCATTGGCCTCAATGTCATAACTCCGAAAGCAAGAGGGCACGCTTGTCGGAACATAGGTGAAATAAATGGGTCATGGATCACAGAGAATTTGGGCCACACTTTCAATTGAATATTGAACATGTTCTTGGACTGAGCCGGAGTCAGAGTTATTATAGATCAATTCAGTCCATGAAAAAGCCAATCAGGCCCAAGAGAAAGTCCATAAAAAGGACCCATTGCAATGTTTGGTGATTAAAAAAAGCTGTGTGAGACTAACGGCGAGTCTCGACTTGGCAACACGAAACTGACGAAAGAGAGGATTGTTCCTTCGCATATTCTTGGGGCAAAACTCCTTGACATAGATCCTCAATAAAATCAGTGCGGCTCCCGCCATCGTCGCCTGTTACTTCTGAAAACATTATCTGGAAACTGTAGACACACAATTTTCTTCTCCCTCCCTCTCTTCCCCCCACTCCCTCTTTTTTTCATCTTCTCTTCCATTTTTTCGTTATCTCTGTACTTCTAATGACTCATAACATAAGAATTAAGAAATGCGAATTAATTGCAATAATAATTTGCTAAAGTGGAACAATGCATCGTTTCGGTTTTAGAATCCGACGCTATCTTTGCTTTCACCATCATCGCCACGTTTCTGCTTCGTCGTCTTCTTTTTCTAGAAGACCCATCAATCCATCTCACAATGTTGCAAATCTCCCAATTGTCACCCCGCCAATTTCACACGACCATCTTCCTGGCTCTCTCTCTCCTCCTCCAACCTCATCATTCTCTCGCAGTTCCCTGATTGCTATCTCTGCTACTGTGGCTTCCGCTTTATTTGCCTCCATCGCCTATCTTTCTTCTGATTACCATAATCAACGGCAATCCGACGATAAACCCTCCAATCCTCTTCTTGATGGCGTTGAACACGCCGTACACAAGTCCAGTGACTCTTTCAACAAGATTTTCCGTCACATCAAACGCACGAGCGTGGCTGCTTCCGTCCTCTGGCAGTCATTGACCTCGGTGCTGTCTTCGGCCAATCATGAGGTTCGTTCTGGTTTCGAGATTCGTGTCGCCGCATTGCTCGCTGACATTGCCGCCGCAAATTCTAGTCGCAGGGCTGCGATCGTCGGGGCTGGTGGTGGCGCCGTGGTGGACTGGTTGCTGGAATCGGTGGCCGTTGCCAAGGATGGCGGTGGCACTCAGGCAGAATCGGCGAGAGCGCTTGCTTACTTGATTGCCGATCCCACTGTATCCGCTATTGTACTTGGGCGGCCTCATGCCATTCCAAATCTTCTGAAGTTTATTTTTTCTTGTCATCCTCGGCGATTGAAGAAGGTAGCTCTCTATCTTCGGAATATTTTTGGTTTAATCTTGGTGTCAATCATTAAGATTGATGCGTGTTTTATGATTGGCATTGGCTAAGTGAGCAATCCATTAATTTTATCAGAAACTGTTTTGAGTTGTCATGCGCATGGCACAGGGCGCTGATGATATGGGCTTGTAAATGTCATGTACTTGTTGTAAATTTGTAATGCCCCTCGCTGACGGTAAGGGCATTAGTTTTTCTTAGACGCGTAACCCTTGATCATTGTGTTATATTACTTATGCTCTGGCTACTGTAGAT
Source organism: Leucaena leucocephala (assembly GCA_037074615.1). Lineage (NCBI taxonomy): Eukaryota > Viridiplantae > Streptophyta > Magnoliopsida > Fabales > Fabaceae > Leucaena > Leucaena leucocephala. The sequence goes on along the minus strand of CM073540.1, from coordinate 1,218,533 downwards.
TTATTAAATTCATGCAAACTCCATTCGTAATATTGTTGATACTTTCTATTCTGGTTTTGATATTGGCGACATGATGCGATTTTATGTGGCAGCAGCTTTCAAGGCGGAGTTCTTTTGATATTTCTGATTCTTTGAAAGGTAGGAGCATGCTTGTGACTGCCATTATGGATATCGTTACTGCCAGCAGTGGCAATGTAGAAGAGATATCTTTTAAGCCACCGTTGCCAGGAAATGCCGATACCAGAGATATTCTAGCTGCCTTACAGGTAGTTGAGGAAGGTTGTTTGCACTTGGATGAGCCAAGCGGAAGTGAAGGTGATGGAGATGGCGGAATAGGAAGGAAAGGTGTTGGAATCAAAATATTCGAGGGTACTACAGTTTTAGGGCTTTCAAGAACCAGCTGGCTAACAGAATTGGATAACGCTGATTATAGTCAGGCAGAGCCAGTAAAGCATCATACTCCTGAAACTCTCGTGTTACAAAGTAAAAATGATGATTTGCTTGGACATGCGAATATGCCTTCTGCTGTTGTCCCTGGTCTCTGGGATGATTTGCACTGGGAACATGTTGCTGTTCCTTTTGCCACGTGGGCATTGGCAAATTGGGCAATGGCATCACAAGTAAATAGATCTCATATTCAAGAACTGGATAGAGATGGATATGCTATCACGTCCGCTTTGATGGTCCCTGAGAGATCTGTGAGATGGCATGCAAGTTTGGTGGCACAATCACTATTGGAGGACCGCAAAATGCTTTTGAATGATTTTATTTCTGATTTGAGTTCCAGGCTTCTTTCTACTATATCTGAGGCATGTAAGCATGAAGATATTTCATTGGCTCAGGTTGCTTTGTCTGCCTTTCTGTTATCTGTTGAGAGGAGTCACGGAGCGCGGAATATAGTGATGGAAAAGGGTCTTAACACACTGAGAGGCATTGCCAAGCAGACAACAGAGCATCCACAGGTGCAAGAAGCAATAGCAAAGGCATTAGAGCTTCTCTGCACAGGAGAACTGCATTTATCCCTTCAAGAGGGTCAAAAGTGGTCAGGAATTCTTCTTCCATGGGTTTTTGGAAAATTTTCTTCTGATGCAATGCGATCTTCAGCTATAAGGATTCTCTCCCGGATCCTTGAAGATTATGGACCATTGTCTGTACCAGTTTCTCAAGGATGGTTAGCATTGTTATTAACTGATGTCCAAAGTTCTATCAAGAAATCACATGATAAAGGCACTAGTCTCAAAGGTTATAATGTCAAGGTATGCACCATCTTTTTCTTCTTCGTTCATCTGATTAGGGAAAAGGTCAAAAGTACAGCTCTCAGTTCATATAGTTATCCAGTTTTATTGCTGAAACTCCAAGGCAGCGATTAAATACCCTTTCTAGCTATATTGACAAGTTTGAGGTAACCAAATTTTTGCAGACTTTGATCTATAACTCAAATGCGGCTTCTGCTGCACAAGTAACAAATCAGTTAGCTAGTGCGGTTGTTAATCTAGCAGCTAAACAAATGGAGCCAACTGCTTCTAATTCTTTGGAATCTTTCCCACTGGCAGATTTTCTTTCTCTGGATCCATTCTCGGGACTACTTAAAAAATTAAATAAAGATAGTCTGCCAAAATTAGATGCTGCAAATTCTGCCTTGGCAACCCTAAAAGGAATTAAAGCTTTAACTGAAGTTTGTGCTGAAGACTTTCAACATCAAGACATGATCGTCGATTTGGGTATTTTGTGTTTGCTGAGGCGCTTTTTGTTAAGCGATGATTATGAGAAGCTCGCCGCTAATGAAGCATATAATGCATCTAAAGCTCATGAGGGGCATGAGCGGAATTCAAATATTGATGATAAACCATCTGTATCAGATATAAATGATTCATCTAGTATTCGGGTTCCACCTACAGCTCATATCCGCAGGCATGCAGCTCGGCTATTGACCATCCTCTCAAACCTTCCCAAAGTCCAGAAGATCATCATAGCTGATGGAATTTGGTGTAAATGGCTTGACGATTGTGCTAATGGTAGGCTTCCTGGTTCTCAGGATCTTAAGATGCAAAGTTATGCCAGGGCAGCACTCCTGAATGTATTTTGCAATTACCAGTATGATGAGAAAACTGGAAGTGTAACCTCAGCTGACACTGGTGTACTAACTAATGAGAACTTGTGCCCCCGTTTTGATGACATGATATTCTTAATAAATCCTCATCTTCCTGTCTGGAAATGTCCCAAAGAAATAGATCAAGAATATACAGTCTCAAAGAACATATCTGTGGCTGCTTCTGATAAGGGCGCTGGAACTAAACAACCAGATGATAGTGTCCGCGTTAATTCTGTTAATTCATCCAAAAACAGCACATCTGCAAAGTTGCCTTCAGTAGATGTTATTTTTGTCCATGGCCTCCGTGGTGGGCCTTTCAAAACTTGGCGCATAGCCGAGGACAAATCCTCAACTCAGTCTACCTTGGTGGAGAAGATTGATCAGGAGGCAGGAAAGCTTGGAACCTTCTGGCCTGGTGAATGGCTTTCCAGTGATTTTCCTAGGGCTCGCATGTTTACCCTAAAGTACAAGGTTTGCTTTAGTAAAAGTATCAAATTTTTTCCTTATAAATCTTAGATGTTAATTTCCTATTCACTCTCTTAGCTTTTGTACAGCCTTTCTTGTGGTGGGATCACCATTACTGCTTAACATTCAAATAAATGATCTATGCAGACTAATCTCACACAGTGGTCTGGAGCTAGCCTGCCACTTCAGGTTATTCTCTATGCATATATCTATATTTGGCTATGTTCAATCTCCTGTCAGGGTTTTCATTTTCTATTGGCCAAACCCTTCTGTGCATTGTCTCAACTGCCTATCTCTCAGTCAAAACCAAGCCTTACTTTCCCATACAGTTCATATATAGTAGGCTGGCTTCCTGTATTATCAATATATATAATAATTATAGGAAGCAGCACTATTCATAAACACTGAACTGTGCGGCTCACATTAGACTCTGCAATACATGGGGCTCTATATGGCTAGCATTTAAGTTCACTCATCTGTTTACCAAAATTTGCAGGAAGTTAGCTCTATGCTGTTGGAGAAGCTTGTTGCAGCAGGAATTGGAGATCGGCCTGTTGTTTTCGTGACTCACAGGTTAGTATGATTTCTGGAACTAGGATTCATATTGCATGCTGTCATATTTCATGGGACATTCAACCCACAAACTGTTTGGCATCAATTCTGTTTGATGCTATTTGAGTTTATACTGTTGCTTATAACTCTTGCTTTAGGTTCCTTCTGTAAAGAAAAATTTATCCTTTTAACTATATTTTTGTACAAATTTTTATTCAATGATGTTACTGGTGGTTTTAAGCACCTAGACTTAGTCATCTGTTAAATCAAACATCACCTATTTTGTATATTTTGCATGTATGCTTCATGGTTTAAGAATCAATGGTTTTCCATTGTTTGCAGCATGGGGGGCCTGGTTGTGAAGCAGATTCTCTATAAAGCAAAGGAAGAAGGTTTTGATAACCTTGTAAAAAATACTATAGGAATAGTATGTTTTAACTACTGAATTAAAAATATGGTTTTGTTCTCAATCTTTTTAGAAGATCTTAGTGTGATTCTTTATTTATTTATTTATTTATTTTGCTTATTTTGGATTTAGGTTTTTTATAGCTGCCCACATTTTGGCAGCAAACTTGCAGATATGCCTTGGAGAATGGGCCTTGTGCTTCGCCCTGCTCCAACGGTTAGTATAGCTCTCTTAGTACTGTAAATTATGCATCTAACTATTTGCTTTTTTTTTCCATCTAATTAATTGCTGCATATGGAAGACTGTTTTGTTGATTGTTTTATAATGCTTCATAGATAGGGGAGCTGAGAAGTGGGTCTTCAAAATTAATAGAGCTAAACGATTATGTTCGTTACCTTCATAAAAAAGGGATGCTTGATGTTCTCAGCTTTTGTGAGGTGATCAGCTGTTAAGTTCAATCGATGTCTTTACGATTTATTTGTGATTATTTAGTCAGTGATTGTTGTTTTGTAGACCACAGTAACTCCGATAGTTGAAGGTTATGGTGGATGGGCCTTAAGAATGGAAATTGTATCAATAGAATCTGCATATCCTGGATTTGGCGAACTTGTGGTGAGTATATTCTCACTTTACAGTTGACAATATAAAGAAAATAAATACTATGTCTAAATAAGTCGCATTTTTTTTATCTTCATGGAGAAATAGAATGCATGAATTAATGGTATTCCCTCCCGGTAGTGTCGTGTCTTTAGTTTATAAATCTTATTTGTATGGCATTGATGGTTTAATTAATTTTGTGTATTTTCTCATCTTAGCCTGCTTGAAAGATTGATGGAGTGGTTTATACGAATAGCCACAAGTAATTTGTGCATCACTTAAGTAACATGATTCTTGTTCTCTACAAGTTGATTTTTAGGGACGGGTTCCAAATGTTATTTAAATCTCTAGCAATTGGCATGAAAAATGGATGAACCTCAATCTAAAGGACTGCCTGCAAAGGATGCAACCTGATAGTCACAGTGAGAGTGTATGCTCTTCCGGGGCAACCTGATAGTCGTTTATGTGGTATGGGTAAAGCGGAATGGGGATAGTTACCAAGGTTCAAAAACTTCTCATGTAATTAAGAAAAAAAATTAAAAAAGAATGGCATAAAGGATAAGAAAGCTATCAGAATGTTGTGGGCAAAGTTTATAAGTGTTCCATGACTGAAGCAAATTATCCTTCAACTGAATTTTCTTTTGCATCTCCTATGTGTTCATGTATTTTTGCTACTTGGCTGCAATAATGACTCAATTTGTGTCAATTTCTGTTTTGGTATGGTTGCTAATGGTTTCTGTCCTTCATTTATCTTGAATTCTTGAAACAGGTATTGGAGTCTACTGACCATATAAATTCTTGCAAACCATTGAGCCGCACAGACCCTTCTTACATGGAGACATTAGAGTTCATACGGAAATTAACCGCTTATAGTTGAGGCGATTCTGCTAGATTGGGACAATAATGCATATATAATGTACAGAAGCTAGGAGCTCAGGCATGGTTTTATTTGCCACATGCCAGTGAAACCGCATGCATCATAGGTGTTCAACTTGATTTCTACATGTTTAATGAATCAGATATCCATGTGCGACGATACTGTCGTTCCCTTCAAAATGGTAAAAAAGATTACTTGACTCTTGAACTTGGACTTTGCCTAACTCGTACATATTTCCATTCCTCACTCCATCTTTCCTATCTGTTGCAGGTGAGCAGTGAGTTTGCCTGTTGGGGGGGTTGTAAATGCTGATTAGTACCCTTTGTACATAATAAGTGTTGCACGAATATGTATATTCATATCTCATGCGTTTTCTGCGTCTATCTATGCACTTACCCATTTGATTTTCACTATGATTTTATCTATGAAGGTATTCTGCATTCGTAGCCTAGGCAAGATGTTTGAGATGATGTTGCAAACCAAAATTGTACTTCAGAGCTCGTTCGGAACAAATGTTATGCACCAAATATAAATAAATGAATTTAAAAAAAACTATAAAAAAGATAAGGCACGAACTCCCAATTTGAGGGGCACATTAAATCAAGTTGCGGGTTCCAAATCAGTCAAGTCATTAAAAAAAATCGATGTACTTTTTGAAAGGCCCTTCTCATATGCTAATGTCTAAAAGTGGCCCCCGTAATGAATGAGCTTGTAAGGGTAAGAGGGTAATACTAAAGTGCCCAGAATTCAAATGGATCAGAAGATGCTTGGGGATGCTTCTTCCTTATTGATGTTGAGCTAGCTTGGAATCTAGAATTGCGCGAACTAATAGGGTTGGTCCGAGTGGTAAACGGCTCGGTATCGCTTAAGTAAGATCTCGAGTTCGAGCCTTTGTGAATGCAGAAAATCTCTGTTGGGAGACTCACCCACCATAGCCAGGTGCACGACGCGGGTGGTCAGATCCGGATGTAGTCGGGGTAAAGCTCCGGTGAACCGGGTAGGGGAAAAAAACAAGAATTGCGACGAAGTTTGGCTGCAAATGGACCCATGGACTCCATGAGTGCACTTGTCTACCGTATTATTTTATAATAGAAGCTACTTGAGCAGGGAATGCAGTACGAAATAGTTGAAGTGAGCACACATCCAAGGAAGACATTGTTTGCGCAAATTGGTTAACGTATTTAATCCTAACGAAGGACTCACGTCCCCTTGTGCTTATCTAGGCTTCTCGAGATATGAGTTTGCCAAACAGCGTTTGGATTTCCTTCAACTGAGAAAAGACAGGCATAGAGAAGGCATTCTAGTCCGTATATAACTTGATGGTTTTCCATTTTTTGTCTTTGTTGAGGGCATTTGGCCGCATAAAAAAACGAGAGAAAAGAAAACTGTCAGTGCTCATTGCAATTAATGTTTCATAATCCTCTGATGAATAAAAACATTTCTAGTGCTGCATACAGAACCGACATGAATTCTTCAAGAGAAAGCCAAAACTCTGACCTTTTCCTTCGCCATATATTTCTCAATTCTAAAAGAAAGCAAATACCTTTCAACACACTAAAATGCTTTCCAAGTACAAACCTCGAATCATTATCACTTCACTGATAGCAGAGGAAGCAAACGGAGGAGACAGCTGCAAAAGCCATTGAATACTTTAAGAGCACACGTCACATTATTCTCTACTACGAAGATCTTGTCCACAACCGTACTATATGACACGTGCTCCCACATTCATGGCTTAAATGTTACTATGTAGCTTGTTACTGCCAGTCTTCCTATTTTCTGCCACAGAAACTAAAGGATGTTCAAGAATTTCTGAGAGTGCCATATAGGGATCTGCAGAGCCTCCAGGTGAAGATAAATGTTGCCCCCTTATCTAAACAAACTAAAAATTGGGACCAAGTGAAGAAAGCACTAAAAGGGACGCCTTACCGGAGTTTTCTCCAATCAGACCAATAGAGAAAATTGTCAAAAAGAAAAAAACTAGAACATCGTCACTCATCGTTTAATGTACTCTGTAAATAAGCAAGACTCTGCCACTAGCTATAAGACTATCTATTTATCCAGTATCTGAGTTTTAAAGTTGATCCAAGTTAGATTACTCCCTATAGTTCGTGCCATTATGTAATTGCTCATAGGTTTATGCACAAAGGCAATGGAGGAACACTTCATGATTTCTAGATATATATGAGATAGTTATAAGTGACTTGTGAGGAAAAAGGGAGTAATATATATTGCTGATGTGCCTAACATTTAATCCCTAGTAGTGCCGTATAGAAGATTGTGTGACCAAAAACTTGGGGGGAAATGTATAAAAGCTATCATCCCTTCCCCTTGCAACCAGAGATAAATGGGGAGCAAAGAAGAGCACATTCATGGTGTGGCATTCTAAGGTGGGTTCAGTCCCCGACATAGTCGCCTATAACCTCTCGATACTACCACTTGAGATTTTGAATGTTAATCATGGATGAGCTTTTAACACATGGCGCTTGTAGGAATTTAATTGAAACTTTACGAAGCCATGAAGGTTATATAATGGAGCATACTACAGAAAGTGATTCAAAAAATTTCAAACCATGCGACCATAATGAAAACTGAAAAGCACACACTATTAGGTTGGCGCCATTAATTTTCCCTTTCTTTTATTTAAAATAAACATTAAATTTAATGAAATAATAATAAAACCAAAGGTCTTTGGCTGAGAGAGGTCCCCGTGCATGTGCGAGTTTGTGTGCTGAATATTAAGTTTGATTCCTATGAGAAAAAAAATATCTGGAAGGTCGAGTTAAGATTTTTTTTTTTTTTGGGTACAATGGAAGGTCGAGTTAAGATTATACACAATCCAAGGCACGACTTGAACAAGACTCAAGGCCTGAAGAAAAATAGCAATCCAGCCCATTTCACAATGGTTTTTGGGAGACATATATTTTTTAAAATCGATCCCATCCCGCCGGAGAGACTTTCTGGCCTTCGATATCCCTTACTATCATTATACTGTAGTCGAAATTAAATTAACTTTTCTGGGGACAGCCAAATTCGAACAACATAATTGCACTAGGGTCTTAAGCCTATATATCACGTTGCAATAACTAACTTTTTCCCTTAAAATAGCTTCCTAAATAATGTTACAGGTATGAGAGCCATATCATTGAACTGTTTACATCATTCTTATCTGTTCCTTCAATAACAAAACGGTCGACAATTTTAACAGTGTGTATTGGATCTTGGTGGGCTGTAGCTGCCCTCCATTTGCTGGGAAACCCTCTCAAATGGCTCATCTGTTGAGGATTTTTCTGCTCTCCCTCCCAGTCAGGGTCAAGCTTCCACTCCTTTGGGACCTGCATGCCTAATGGGTTAGTACTGTGATATAATCAGTAATTCAATCCCAGCTAAAAACTATATAATTATAATGATTCTTACCTTATCAACAGCCAGAGTGAAAACTTCGAGATCACCATTAGATTTAATGTGAAATCGTGTGAATGCTTTGTAATTAGCTATTCGTAGGGAGGAGAAGGCTTCATCAAAGTGTATGTGAAGCCAGTTGATGCAAATGTATAGGTAGCTTCCAAACACCAGGGAAACAACAGGAGTTGAAAAGACCCAAAAATAAAGGAAGACGGATGCATAATATATCACTGCACCTCCTCGAGAGAGAGACTCCATTCCATTCTTGCAAATATTGTTTCTTGTAACAGCCATGACCTGAGAAAATATTCTCCTTCAATTAAAATTACACAGGATGAAAGGAAATATGAAACTTCTGGAAGACAGAGCATTGTTACCTCTGGAACATCAAATGCCGACATTAAATACTTGATGCATGCTGGATAAAGTCCAAATGTCCATTGTTCAATTCGAGCACGAAGACCAGTAGGATCTGGAAAGTGCTCACTTTCCACTGATCTATACCACTGATATAAAGTGTGATAACCTGGTTTGCACAAAAAATTTCTCGTAATGTAACCCAAAAAAAATCTCATAAGGTATACCCCTAAATATTGTGGCAAAGCCAGAATCCTATTCTACCAAAGTATTGATTTCCCCCCATTTTCATATATATATATATATATAATCAAAGCCAAGTTACTGAGCATCTGGTACTGAAAAACACACACAAATTTTCATCTATTCTGGAGAAAAATATATATATATATATATATTATCATAAGATTTAGGCAGTATAAGAGGTTCCACCAATGCAAGTCATCCAACAAGAAGAGAACCTGAAAGCTAACCTGAAGTTGCCAGTAGGTTATGCTGGATACATGTCTCAATACCTAGTTCCAGAAGCAACATAAGAATCATTGCTGCTGTGAGGTGAGCAGAAACATGAAGAACTCCAACTACTGCCCGTTTCTTCCGTGACAGCTTGGATGGAACAAAAGAGTATGCTACGATTAGCAGTAGTATGGCACCCGCTAATGACACATAAGAATGCTCCAAAATGTATATAAATCCATTCCATGCCATGCCAAAGAAACTCCTCAATTGACCAGAGAATGAATCATCTTGCAGAATGTGATTCAGCTTACACTATAAAACAGGTACAAGAGAATAGTCACATCTTACTTAAATCGACTTGTCAAATAAATAATATGTGAAACTCTGCTTACATTACAAGGTGAAAGAAAGACAGAAATTGCTCAACAGGTGTAATTAAAATTTGGGAAAGTAGAATAAATCTGGATATAACAAAGAGTTGGCAAAACTCACTTGTGGAAACATTGAAAAGACCAGCACAAAATATATAATGCCACCAATAAAATCAAATTGCCAGTTCTTCTTTCGAAATTTAAGGATGTTTCCTAATGCAATCTGCATCAAATCATAAACATGCACTATTATGTGTCAAAAAGAAGATCCTCTATGAATTTGGCAATAAGCAACTGTTAATGTTCCACATACCCTGCTTGAATCTTCAAAGGATGGATACGCTGCCTTGCATTCATAGGAAACTCCATGAAATTTTTTAAATTTACTGAAAACATGAGTGGGGTGCAGAAATGCTCCCCCACAACCGTTTATGAGTAGATGATGAACAAGAACCGGCCCATCTGCTTTTACATGAGAATGACGCATATAATGATGCAAGTCCCCAGCCATTCGAAGTTTACATCTTCCTCTTAGATAGTCAGAAATCAGGTGTGAAATATTCTTTCCAGAAACAGCATTCCAATACCAATCAAGAATCCAATTAGGTTCATGTGTTATAATGATCACGGAGTCATCCTCTTGAACCTTGGTTAAACATGGTCACATGAGGTTTAAGCTCAATCAGTGGGCAATACCAAAAATGAGGCACAAAGCAAGTATAATCCAGATTGGAGGCCAGTCACATAAATATAAAGCAGCATATAAAAATCTGCTAATCACAGCTCTAACCATAACACTGATTAGGGATTCAAAAGCAACAAGGTAAGCTGGAATAAAGCAACTAGATGGGATAATCATAGAAAGAACAATTAATTAAATAAGAAATCAGTGAAAATAATGCCAATATAGAGTTTGATAAGCCCCATCAGGAACTCTTGCTTGATGGTAAATGTGATAACAAGTTATTTCACACTTGTACTCTTTTATTTTTACATCAATATTTATGATCAGATTACCACCTAAATCTTAAGTCTTGAAATGCTGACATTTTTAATCATTTCTATAAAATAAAATTTGACACTTTTTAATCGTCTTAGACAAGTAGACAACAGATGACAATATAAAACTCCAGCTCTTAAAGCCAAACTTTGCACACGATTACTTTTATCAACTATTCTACCAACAAATCTAAATTATCCAAAAGACAGAAGAATATACCTTTTCCTTCACCAGTTCTGAAAAGAATTTGAATTGATAAACATCAATATCACCATGGAGTGCTAAATCAAGCCCAAAAATCCACCATCCTTTAGGAAGTTGCAAAGCAAAATAACTCTTCTTCTGAGGCATGAACCACCCACCTAACCAACTTTTATGACATATATACCTCATAAAGGTTTGAAGACCATCAAACCAATCTGTGAAGCAGCAAAGGAATGTTAATGCACATTAATAGCTTAATGGTAAGAACAAAATTTTAGTATTTCTCAAATGGTAGGGTGAGATATTATGAGCAAAAGATACATAACATTCAATAAATCACAGCAACAACTATATAAAAGGAAAATATAACTTATTACATAAACTACTTGGAGACAAATATACAATTTAGTAGGGCTTGAGCTGAGAGCTAAAACTAACCATGGTTTCCAGGAATAACAAAACACTGAGGTCCATTGTACTGCTTTAATGCAGCCCCATTAGGTACCTCAGGCTTGTTTACAGCTATCTGCTCTGCTTTATACCATGGAGGGGGTTGGAGAGCATACTCAAAAGGAACAAAAAGACGCCTTTCATATGTGAATGCTGATGGATTAGGATACCTATAGCAGAAGAAAGGAAAGTTATTGCAGAAAACAAATATATAAGCAGATAATCGTAACGAACATTTTCCTTGAGTGAAATTATAGCTTCTATAATCTTATACATGTACTACAGAGTTCTGTCAATGTGGCCAGGAAGTTCCATAGTAATAACAAACTAAATCACGCGACCATCACCACAAAAAAATATGGCAACTTACGCAAGATCGCCTCCAATAAGTAGCAAATCTCCACGTAGTAGGGTAAGCATAGAATCACCTTCCCTGAGACGAATGGAAGGCTGAGCAAGCAGCCGAGCAATGGCATAAGATGAGTTCCCACCATCCCCAGTATCAGCCATGAAGTCAAACCAAAAATCATCCTTTTCACTAAAATGGTCATATAAAAGATCACCTTGTCCATCTCCATCATTAACCTTGCTCATTGCTGCCTATTGATGAAAACTAGACTTGCTCAAAATAATGTCACTTAATGGATGAGAAAAAACAATTGTGTTTCATATAATATTACATACCGTAGCTTAAGCACCTTGATGTAAATTATGAGAGCATAATAATGAACAAAAGATAAGGAAATAAAAAATGCTACCTGCATCATACGCATGTCAAAACGTCCAACAAAGACAGTCACTGATACAAGGAGGTCAAAGACAGTTTTAAATAAATCAGCCGATGTTCTGCGTCATTTTATCAAGAGGTAAGTGTAAGCAACTAATTCAGGGTCATCTCAGTTGATAGAAATAAAAAAAAAAATTAAATAAGAAACAACAAATGTAGATACATACCCTGAATACCAAGGAACCATGTCCAAAAAGTTAGGCGTCATCTGCTTTTTCTTTACTTTCTCATATTCTTTAACTGATAAAGGATGAGAGAGAGCCCACCTATGTATATCCATTACATGAAAACATGGATCTGAAGTGAAATACAAAAAAAGGATGCCTATCCTATGAAATATCAAAGAATGATATCTGCCCAACATAATCTGTGTAAATAAATTTCCCATCACAAACCTTCAACTAATCAGAGAATTAACAAGTTAACATCAATTGAAGTATTAAACCTTCAACTAGGTCAACGATAGTTTCATAATCTCTATTAAACTTCAATCCAGGGAAAAAAAAGTGTAAGTAGATGGATATTTATGACAAGAAAATCAATATAAACAACTACCCACCCTGTTGATCTTTCAACTACATAATTTGCAATGTAAAGTCCAATAAACGTTGCCCAAAGTGAGTAGATGGGAGAAATTTCATCAGATGAATCAGGGCATGAACCATTGCAAGCTAGCTAAAATGCCAAAAGAATCGAGTTACGACAGAATAAGATTGGTAAGATTCATAGGATGAAAACAGACTCAAATATAAGCCATAATTTTAACAGATTATATAACTTCTATGATGATAATGAGTACCTCGCCATAAATAACCCACTTAGACAAGAGAGGATAATCACTTGCGGACCCAACAGGAGCAAACCAGGATGAGCAGACCTCATCCTTCAATTCATTCATCCGTATGAACTTTGCAAGCCATGTATTTCTCTCTTCTTTCTTCCAAAAAGGAAACCAATTAGAATTTCTTCGATCAAGCGGCCTCCTTCTCAAGATAGCACGATTGCCACAGTGACTATAAAACACACAGCATGCCACGCTAAGCACCTAACATAGAAAAAGGTATTAGGAGATTATTGAGTCTTAGAAAGACAAGAAAAGCATCTACCAAACTTACAGCACAGTTTTGAAGAATGGTCAAGATCTCTGGTCTTTTTCCAGCCACGCGAGAAACAAGGCCAATGTACCAGAGGCCAAGGAATATAATGTGGAAGACAAGTAGAAATAAGATAGAAGAGAGATAAATTGTTAGAAACAAAGACAGATTCATTCTCATATCCACCCCCATTGACTGAAAGCTAGGAAGATGATACACAGCTGCAACTAAAATCCAGACTATGTACCTGAAAAGTTTATACAAATTGATCACTGATCTAACTATTTCTTTCTTCTAGTGATAGTAGATGACACATAAACAGGCATACAGCTACATATATTTAAGAGGAGTTGCAAATCGAACAAGACATGGCTCAGAATAAAGAAACTCACCATCGACTGAAATTTGAATAGCTTGGCTTGATAGTCTTCCCTATAAATGGTGATGAAAAGAAATAAAAGAACCCAAACAGACAAGCATACATGGACCACCACTTAATATTATTGTCTAATTTTTCTACAAGGGTATGAATATTGTCAGATGAGATGAAAAAAAGACAACCCACAGCAACAGCAATTACGGCATGGCGGGAATGCTCATGAGGATAAGGGTAGGTATGGGTTAGAATAGTTCTAACCCTCTCCATTTTGAGTGTGTCAAGAAGACCAGCAGACTGTTTCTCCGAACTCATTCTGAGCTCTAAATGTAAACTTTGTATTTTACAATTCTTACAGTAAAGTGTATTTCAGGACACCCAGAATACCATAGAGAATGGCACCACTATCCTGTACATGAAGCAAATAATAATAATGATAAGATTAGTATTAACAACAACATCATCACCATTAATATCAAGAGCAAAACTACCCATAAGGCAAGTCAAGTCTGGATTAAATATCCACTAAAAAGTATATAATAAATTACAGGACTGGCAACAATTATGACAAGTTGACAACAGGAACAAGATAAAGGAGGTGTCTTAATTATGTCCAAAACAAAATTAACCGATATTCGTCCATAGATCATTATCTAACATTAGGATTGATTTTTCTGGCTAGCCTCTCTATGCATTATCAACTTAAATATTTTCATAATTCTATATCCAGGAATTTTTGCGCACATGAAGTTTATGGCTCAATATTCACGTCTACGACTACAATGTCAATCCCTTAATTCTACATAAACCAACCCTATGCGTGAGCTGATAACTTCATTTCTTATAATGACTACTATTGTACAGTGAATGATAGTTATGTAAAAAAGAAAAGAACAACACCTAACAACCGAAACTGGTAACAAACTGATAGTGCTCAAGCATGAAAGGAAAAGCACTGGAGGAGCTTCCGATCTCACGGTGCAACAACAGCTAAAGAAGCTAATTGTTAACATAATAAGCAAAGAACAGTGGGACTGGCAATTGAAGAACCAGGTTATGCTGAGCAAGACAGAGTTAAGAAAACTACAAAGTCAGGTTATATTGCGCAGTTGCATTTGGATAAATAATTATACAGTTCAAATAACCAAATTTAGTTATGAACCGAAGCCCTAATTTCTTTGAATTCTTCTACGTGGTTTTAGGAAAGCAATCATACAAAGCACTATCTTGAGAAATGAAGTCTTTAAAACACGGTTAAACTGCAGGACGCAAAAGATCATTCAAGAACAAGCAATCATTCCCGAAAAACAAGAAATAAAAGACAGAAAGAGCACCACATAGAAAACATCGATGTCAAACAGAAGTCACAGCAATAATATTCATGAGCGATGTTTCCAATGTTGGAAGAAAAAAAAAGGCGCACAATTTAGAGAGGAAGTACCTTGAGTAAGCGAGATGAAACGAGGGACGAAACCAAAAAGCGCGCATGTGGAAGGAAGTAATAACTAATATGAGAAGAAACAAAACGACTTGGTATCTGGGAATGTATGTGAGGATCCTAACAACGGCATATTCTTTTTGAATTGGAAGCAGGGCCAACCCATTACTTTTCCCAACCGAAGAATGAAGAAACAAGTTGGTCGCAAAACTACGCAATTGACCAACGGTCCGAGCGTGAACCGATTCGACAGTACTTAAATGAGTTCTGAGTTCAAAACTTGACATATATAAAAAAAATTATTAAGACACTCATCTATTATATACGAAGCGAGTCGGATCTTTAATGTAATCGAGCAAAATTTCGATGAACTGAGTGGATAATAAGAAGAAGAAAAAAAAACTAGGCAATTGACATCGACGCGCAGGCGCGTACCTTCTATTACTTGACTAATGACTTGAGGATCCAGGATTGAGAATTTCGCACCGGCCATCCCATCCCACGTCCAATGGGTCACATGCAGTAGTTCGGGCTTTGGGCCATCCCATTAAAGTTGAGGCCGAAACAACATTTAAACTTTTGATAGCCGTTCTCTTGTGGACCTAGATCCCATAGCAAATTTTGGGTGTTGGTGACGGAAAATTTTTGGGTGTTGTAACTTCGGCCCAAAAAGAAAGAACGTATGCGTGTGACAGTGTTGTGACATTTCTTGGACAACTTTCTTTACTATAGCCCATGGGGTTAGTCCAAATAGTAAGTAGTTCGATATCGCTTAAATAAAGTTTTGAATTTAAGCTTTGGCGTACACAAAAAATCCTCGTTGGGAGACTCACCCATCATAGCCAGGTGCGTGACGCGGGTCGAATCCGGATATAATCAGGGTAAAGTTTCGGTGAACCGGGTGGGCAACAAAAAAAAACTTTCTTTGTTGTGATTTTGGTTTCTAAATGGAAGTATTTAATTCGCGCCCTCTATGGGTGGAAACCGGTACAGCAGTTGGATGTGATATTTTGAAAAAATCCGTGAACTTTGTTAAATTTCAATAGATTTCTTTTTCAAAAAAAGAAAAAATAATTTAATAATTTTTTCAAAAGTTTAAAATTAAAATCACGGAACAGTCTGAATAGACTAAATCAACACAACCCATTTTCATTAATGTCCATTAACTATTTAACTTTTCAACTATATTTATTTTTGTTTATGCTTATTCTGGTTATCTGCATTGAATTAATCTTCTAATGATTTTTTTTTTTGAAAAAAAAATGATAATATAATAAATCTATGTAATTTCAGCTTGTTGATATTGAGATATTTTCTTTCTTACATTTCCAACCATGGATTATCAAAAATCACATGGATCCTTAAAGATTATAGAAAAAATTCATGTTTTTAATTCATATTTATATCAATTAATAAATATAACAATATGAGAATAGACTGCACTGTTCACAAAACCATAAATTATATAAATTTTACATAATATAGAGGAAGATGTGTCAAAATTTGGCAAGCGGTAATGTTTCTCACACAAAAATATCAATGGCAGGTTTTAATCCAGGACCTTAACCAAGCATGACAAATAGACTATCATCAGGACAGCTTGCCTATTGACATAATGCTTATTGCTTGAATTGGAGTGATGATTGAAATATGTTTTATAAGAAAAGGAAAAGAAAAGGGATGAAGTGATAGATCAGTGTAGTGAGGCATTTGATGGGGGTTGAGTTGCATTGGGCGGTGTTGGATGGAACTTCCCCAACTTGAGGAGCCAGCCCCAAAAATAAAATTCAACAGCCTCCCAAAAAGCAGCTTCGATGCCAAGTGGAGTGACCCCTTTGATGAAAATTGAAAGTTGAAGCCATGATGATCATATTCATTTGACTAATAATTTGTTCTCTCTCATAAAAGACGTGGTAAAATAAGAGAGAGAAGGGTCCACGGGGATCTAAGTGGGGTTCAAAGGATTGTGCACCTTTCTTTTAGTAGCAATGGGATTCAAGTTTTAGTGCGCATTTGGTCAACAACGCTTGCACTTTTAGTAACATATCTAGACATCTGAGGCGGCCAAATCCTCCAGTAGATCGCACTGTTCCATTGTTTCTCCTCTCTTTTAGCACACGCTCTATATCTAATTAACTTAATTCGGAGTTCTATAACTTAACTTGTTCAAAGAGCTCCTTAAAACGATTATTGCAGAGACAACTTGATCGGTCATGATTTTGAGCCTTGACTCCTCCCCTTTGAATTGGGAAAACCTCTTAACTAACATCTATTTATAATCTGTAATTCTATGTAATTGATATAAGGACCCAGTTTTAAAGTTGGGAAAAAGCAAAAGGAAAACTTTAATTTTCCGCATACATGTATGTATAGTTTGCTGGAACATGAACAACTTCAGGGTTTGTGTTGGACCGTCTCACGCCAATAGAAGTGTTCAACTAAATAACTTGCTCTACAAAGTTCCAGAGTCGTACAAGGAAGCCCTTTGTCGAGAAAAGATGCCCCACAAATCTCGCACAATTGATTCTCTTCATAATGACGGTACGACCCGGTATAATAAGTATAGTCGAATGGGGCAGGATACCCATTACATCAGAATTGCCAAGTTATGTGGTCAACAATGGTGGAAATTAGTAGACTGCTGCAAATATGATATATTATTGCACCCACATATATGATGACGTAAAGAAATGGAAACGCTCATGATTGCATGCCGTAAACCATTGATTTCAAAACAAATTTAATTTACAGAAAGATAATGATCATAATATAATCTATAGTTAAAACTTCTGTTAATAATTTAATGTACTGATTGATAGTTGCAACAACTTGACCGAAAAGGTCTGCTAAACACGAGTAGTAATTATTTTTTTTAGTTGATGGAAAAAGTGGACAAACGGTAGTGTTGGTGTAGTAAGCCCACCAGGTAGAATCAGAATCAAACTGTTGCCAACTGAGCAAGTGAATGAATGGGGTCAAACTAAAGTTCATGTAACTAGGACACTAGAAATATTTTTCTTCATTGCCCCAGGGGCAATACACGTGAAGTAGAAGACGGATGATAGATATATATAGTTACTTCCAATAACTTGGAGCTGGGAATCTAGCTAGAGTAGTATAGTTGCCACCCAAACCCTCCCCAAAAGTCAGAAATTGGGTTCGTACCGGAAACGTCTAATCAGGGCTGAGGCAATACTAGTGGGTGGGGTTTGTAGCGCACTATTCTTGAATCTTGGTGAATCAGTATGTTCCAGCCAGCCTCTCAACCCGAATATGTTGCATGGAACATGCAGAAAACAGGGTTCTAGTTTGTCTTTACGAAAAAAAGGGGGTTCTAGTTTGTACAAATTGATCAACTACCCACTACAAGTAGAAGATACTCTTGCCCTTTCCAAATGGAATCTTTTGAGGGGAAGCACCATCATGCAATAGTTTTTACATTCAACATTCCCTTGAGTGTTTCTTCCCACATTTTCATTGTAATTTAGAAAAATAAATAACTAGCACTACCCAGTCCCCAGGTGTCACCCCCTCTTTTGCTATATATAACCCCCCGCACATTCGGTATTTTGCAACCAACCCTCCCCCTCTTCTTCTTCTAAACACATATACTTCCTCTCAGACTAAGTCCCTGGTATATTTATTGTAACTCAGGATTATAATGGCCAATTCCAAGCTTGCGAGTGTTGCTGTTTTCCTTGTGGCTTTAATGTTTTCTCATGCAATATTATGTGCTGTGGGAAGGCCACTGAAACCGCAGGAGAAGCATGAGCACGTGACAGCCTACGAAAAGAGAGTCAAAGAAATGGCCAAAGTTGCTTCTGAACCTGGGGCCGATGGTAATGACGGGATTCAGACATGGGTGGATGATTTCCGACCAACGGATCCAGGTCACAGTCCCGGTGCCGGACATGGCCAGCCATCCCCAAGGCCCTAGGTGACGCTGTCCATTAATGGGATATATGTGCATGATTGTTACATATATATATGGTAATCCTTGTTATGTATTTAAGTTTCTTTAAGGGGTATTAGGCACATCATCCCATATATGTATCTGTACGTATTCCGTGCTTGGTGTATTCCTTTATCTTTACTGTATGTATATATTTTGTAAATCACCTTTAATTTCCCTTCCTCGCTGTATATCCCTAGCTACTTTTCATGGGTTTATGGGTTTATATCTTCTGCTGAATCTTGTAGGCATTTCATCATGATATAGCCATGATATTTATTGATAATAATAAATTTGGTGTAACTTTGATTCTGTCCACTACACTCACTTTCTTTTGTTCAAAGGGGGCCGCTTAACTAAAAGCTGATGACTGCACCTTCTCTCTCATGTCCCTGCAATACTAAATATAGCACAATACATTACCCCTGTCTACAAAAAGACAACTTATGTCAAGTTGTGATATTTGATATATACGAGTATATCCACCACCAATAGCATAGCAGTGACTAATCCCTCAAGGGGCCTTTATTTAATGATAAATGGCTGACCATGATATATTTTCCAGGTATTAATTATTTGTGAATATAAGTTATATATGGAGGTATATAAATTATTCCCGTCACAGATAGTTAACTAGTAATCTGAAGAATTTACATGATATATATATATAACTTGTACAGGTCGGCCGACGCTCCGATCCACTTAATAGCGATGATTATTATTAATACTTAAAAACTCTATGTTAATTATGAGATCAGCAAAAAGAATTTGGTATTAGACCGAGACTGATGTTGGGTTATTGTGTATTGTTATAACGTGATTATTATATTCTCAGACGAAAGTTGCATTAATTTAAACAGACTACAAAGAAAAGGAAGTAGCTAAGTTAATTATAGCAGAAAAATCCAACCAACCCCTCGTCCACAAGTCCCAAAAAACAAATGATACCAGTTTTTGGAAATATATAGAATCCTGTGCCCTGACGGGCATATTCCCTTGTCGTCAGAATATTGGATGAGCTGATCAGTAGCTTAATTAGAAGACCGAGGAATCTTAAACAAAATCCGAAAAAGAAAGAACTAAACCGATTCCCAAAAGAAATTTCTATCTTTACCAGCAACAATATTAGAATGACATTTCCAATCCGCCGACACATATAGAGACAACATCAATGTTGAAATTAAAAAGCATTTTTCTTGTGTTGGTTATGGACTTAAATTTGTCATCTACTGAGAGGAATATTGTTAAGAAGTGTTTAGATGAATAAGAAGACAATCAATACTCAATAGTATTGACAACACGCATGTTCGTGTGGATGATAAAGGAGATTGATCATTTGATCTATATTTACCTTGATCGTACCAAACAAGGCCAGGGGAAGAGTTTGGGCTGACCGTGGTGATATAAAGTCCATATGGTGTGGGCCGGTCCAAATTCTTCGGGTTTGGAAGAGCTGACTTGATTCAGACCACTGGGCCTCTACCACCACCCGCTTATTATTATTGGCATCTCATTGCGATTATCTTTTATTTTATGCGCGTAGTGACCATCTTGTTTCTGTCGTACGTGACGAGGATAACCACGTTAGATATCACAGGTTGTTTATTTTTGTCCCTGTGCTACTGAATATTCATCAACCAATACATATCTATTCCGTTCCATAACTTCCAGTACTCTACTTTATATTACAACTGCCTCTCTGTTTGAACCTCGTGTTTATGTATTGCAGACGCATGGCACAAGTTGGTTTTAATTATTTAGTATAAATTAACCTGATAGAATGGAATGATTCGACCACGAGTTTGTGGATTACTTGCACGCTAGAGAACCCAAGATTGTGATTTAAATTTACTTTCTCCGTTTCGTTTATATGGAAAATGTGACTTTGATGTTTTTTTTTTTTTTTCAGCTGCTTATAAAAAGAGTTGAGAAGAAGGAATGTATAAAGAATTCGAACTCTTTCTTGTTTGATGATCTCTTATATATGATTATGAAAGGAAGAATATAATATTGGGAATGATTTTGAGTTTGAAGGAGAGAAGCTCATCCTGTAAACATCTGTGCCCAAACACTCCGCCCTCTTCTGTCACGGCACTATAAAAAGGCAGCTGAGTTATTAGTGTAGAGTAAGCATTACATTTACTTGAAAAATAGATTTAGTTGAAATCGTCCGCGTCAACCCTCTGCCTCACAAAAAAAGATCCTTTGCTTCACGCAATTATTAAACGCTGTAGAAGGGATTCATTATTTATTATGACATATATGACACACAGTAACGGTATGGAAAAGGCGGCTCTCGTATCCTAAATTGCCAATGTCAATGAACTGCCAAACAATTCATGCTCTTCTTTATTGTATCTTATTTAATTAATCAGAACCTTCGTCCCTGACTCCCCCTTCCCGCGTATGTATACCTCCCTCTATAGCCCCTTATATATGCTCCCATCTGTCATACAAATATTTTGCTTCTCGCCAGAAAAGCATAAACATTCTCTTCATCTGAAACACCATTTAAGGCTGGGAATATGGAAGTGATAGTTTCTACTGAGTTCAGCGGCAACATGCCTTCGCCTCCACATTATGCTGAATATTGCTCGAGCGCTCCCTCCAGCCCCTCCAGGATTCCTGACTTTTATCGTGATTTCGACAGCTTCATCACCCTTAACGACGCCCAATCTGCTGCTTCTCCCTTCCAAAAAGCCCACAACCACATCAAGGACGGCGACGATGATTTTGAGTTCTTTGTTAGTCAGGAATCAGACGCAGCGTCTCTTACGGCCGAGGAGCTGTTTGATGGCGGCAAGATCAGGCCCTTGAAGGCTGACCATTTCGCATCTCTCACGAAAAGCCCAGTTGTGTCTAACAGGGATGACGAGAAAGGTGGTGATCGTGTCTTAGATCAGGAAAATAACAGAGAGCCACCAGAAGAGAGACGAGGAAGAGAAAGAACTCCGGCGGCGCTATTTCCGTCGAATTCAGGCCGGAGAGGTGCCAGATCCCACTCTCCTTACAGGGTCTCGCAACACACGTGGGACGAAAAACATGAACACCTACGTCCACAGCATCAACACCAAGGCACGAGAGAGGAGTCTTTATCGTCGTCCAAGTCCAGAAAATGGAAACTAAGAGATTTCTTGTTGTTCCGGAGCGCCTCCGAAGGCAGAGGCTCCAGCAAAGATCCGCTGAGGAAATACTCTGCTATGTACAAGAAACCCGAAGATGTGAGGTCCTCAACAGACAGCCCCACTAGGTCCTCGAGAAGGGGACCCATATCGCCACATGAATTGCACTACGCCGTCAAGAAAGCGCAGTCGCAGGACTTGAAGAAGAAAACTTTCTTGCCCTATAAACAGGGCATATTGGGTAGGCTCGCCGGATTGGGATCGCACACTAGATAATTCATCCTTTCCAATCTCCTTCCTAAACTTGTTCTTTTGCTTGTACAGTTTTGCTTTACGTCTTGCTTCTCTCTCTCTTTGGCTCCTAGTTACTAGTCTCCAACTAGTCCAAATTTTACTTCTACCGTGGCTTGGAGCTCTGGTAAACTGGATTAAGTAACCGTGTGTAAGTGTAATTATATACACGTATGCTCATGGCACACCATTTTACCTATGTAACCGATCTTGTGAATAATTTGGTGCTCTATATACTCCTATCATATAGTTGTTGCTGTGTGTTTGTGTGTATTCTTGCCACATCTGCGAAAATAATATAAAAAACCGCGAAACAAAAATTTGAAGCGGCACATCGGGAAGGACGACGTTCGTTAATTTACAATATTTTGATCAGTTGCTGCAGCTAAACTATGATGGACTAAAACTTGTTCAAGTTGTTGGAATCGAGATTTGTGAGGGCAGTAGATCACGCGCACGGAGGAGATTTACTTGTTAAAAAATATGACAAATAAGCACCACAAATATATTGTTATTTTTTATATTAAAATTTATTATTATATACTTCTCAATTATTATATAAATTTTTGGTGATTAGATCTTTTCATCATAAGCATATAGTATTTCTCCCTTAATTTAAATATTAATTTATTTCTGATTTTCTCTTAATTTAATATTCTCTAACTAACTAAATAATCAATTAATCGACTTAACAACTTTTTATTGATGATAATTTTAAAATTTTAAAAGGATTAATTAATTATAACCTGATGTTTTAAATTATATGAAGTTGTTAGTAAGTATTTATAATAGGCAGCAAATGCAGTTCCTTGTTGCCTTATCTGTTACTACTATATTCCCCGTCTTTCTGAGTTTTTTCATCCGCTGAACCGAATCCCCATTGAGGTGTATTGTTAATACAAGGTTTTGGAGACTAAGAAAACAAAGTCTTTTATTACCAAAAAAAAAAAAAAAACAAGAAGAAAACAAAGTTTTTAAAGTAAAATAACGAAGAACGAAAAGTGAAGGATATACCCGAGATCTAAGTCGTCGTGGATATTAAATGAAATAATATTTCGCTTTAATAGTTCATTTTTGATATGGTGGATAATGATATGCACAAGGGCCAGAGAAGAGGTTGATCAGATGGGGGAAAACCAATTTTGATAAGATCAGATGAAGCATGACAGGTTGTCCATTTTCAGGAGAACATTATTTTTTGTAAATAACCATCAACTGATGAATTATTAATTGCAATGCCGGCGGGAATGGAGAATATATTGACAAAAAAATGAAAGGGAAATTTGGTATATACTATATGGTATTTATACATGTTAGGGACCATACAATGCCACGTTCCCTTGCCGTTAGGCAAGTGTCAACTTCTAGAAGCGGCAGCTACCCCGATGAATATTGGGGTCGAAATAAAATAAAATAAAATTTGTTTAAATTGCCAAATGCCAATCAACAAAATACTATCCTTTTTTTTTTATAAGTAATACTTTGCCTCTCGCCCACGGAATGTCCTCTGAGGAGAGTTGTTTGATATGAATTTTGTGGGGATCATAGGCATAAATTGATAGGCAAACAGATAAGACTTAAGAAAGCAGCTGTCATAGGCATACACCTGCAATTGGAACAAGCCCACTCCAAATATATTTAAGCGAGAGGCCCAAGGGCCAAATCCAAAAGCCCAAATCAGTTGTCAACGTCTTGGGAACATGATGCTAAGAGCTCCAGAAGGTGATAATGGCATCACACACTTGATCTTTCAGGTAACAACTGAACCGTGTTTGGCCAGAATTTGTTGAACGACTGACGAGTTGAAGTTACAGTTAGAGCGTCAGCGACCTTTTGTAAATCACGCAAGTGCTGTCCATTCACCTTTGAGGGTCAATTTTTTTGGTAGCGCTGTGAGTAAACTATGCCAGAAAGCACCACACATCATTATCCGATATATACACACACATATATATATATATATATATATATATATATATATATAAAGGAATAAATCAGTGTCTGCTGATATGAGTTTCTCGCACCCTCCAGAAAACAAAACCCTGTTTCAGAGCCAACATTGCTTCTTCTTTTTTAATACTAACCAACATTGCTTTTGTTATCAGGCTGACACATTAAACAAGTAAAAGCAAGGTAGAAATAAATTGAACACAATCAATCACCCACCATCCCATCAGTGCCTCAATAATTCCCAGGCCCCACTCTATTCTTGTCCTTCCATTGATAATTGATTAATAATATCAAACCTTAGCCCAACTTTGAGATCATTTTTTCTCTTGGAAGGAAAACTAACCCCAGTTCAAAGCAAAGAAACGAGGGGCCTGTAATATTCCTTCAATCTTATCTGGAAATTTGGTGAGCATATTGTGATGTAGGACAAGAGGAATGAGGGCAGAGAGATGGGACAAGAGGAAGAGCAAGGAAGATATATATTGCCGTTGGAATCAAACTCTTTCATGGGTATTACAGATTGGTGCAGATATATGGTGGGTCTTCCTTTCACAATGGTGCAGAGATGTCCCACCTGGTACAGCAAGGGCAGTTGCTCCACACATTATTGGTAAGCATACAAATTCTATTATTTCTACACTTGCGGAGTGTCGTTTTTAGTTATGTTCTACCATGTATAATGTTCTGTAATACTGTGCCAGATATTATGTTCATCAAGCCGCGTCATGTATGCTGCAGGTGTACGTATCTTGGAATGGAAATGACATATATATGCAAAGAAAATGAAGAGAAAAAGATGTGGAGGTTAACAATTAATTAGGATCGGACAACATAAAAGGGAAAATGACATATGATCTGACAAATTAAAAAGGCAGGCAGGTAATTAAAGGAGTGTTTGGGGAAGGGGGGGGCTGCATCTCAAATAATGAGAGCAAAGGGTTTGGAGAAAAGCATAAAGCAAGCGACGTTGATGCTGTCTCGTATCATATGTAATCATCAGACACGCACATGCCCCCTTCCCGTTCCCCTCTCCCACCACCATCACATCCTTCTCTCTCTCTCTCTCTCTTTCCTCTAACTTCGTTTCCATTTTCACTAATCACTATCACCATAACCTGTGGTCCAGCTAGCCTCCCCTTATCTTATCACTTGGAAGTCCTAGTCCATTTCACAAATTTGGTCACATCAAGATTTTAATCCAAGTTTTTCTTTGATCACTTGATCATCAACTTAATTCAGAGCTTCTCTTACACTTGCTGTGATCTGCTCAACCATCCCAATCAAGTAATAGCGCTTGCTAACTATATAGAGCCCTGTCTATATGTATTCTCCATCTATTTTATGAGCCGTGTCAGCGACAGACAGCTATCTCCAGACTCCTAAATATATAATTGTAACCTTAATATGCCCGAATGCCATCCGTGCGCGCTAGTCCCAGCTGCAACCCCATGGAAACCCCTGGAATAGCGTACCTCCTACGCCATACCTCGGCCTCCGCCGATAATAATAATAAGCGAACCAGCAAATTCTCGAGCGGTGGCCTCCTCAAAGTGTTGAAGCTCTTCCCGATGCTGACCTCCGGCTGCAAGATGGTAGCGCTTTTGGGCAGACCGCGCAAGCCTATGCTCAAGGATAATTCCACCACCGCTACCATCTTCGGCCACCGGAAAGGCAGAGTCAGCCTGGCCATCCAGGAGGATCCGTATAGCATGCCGGTGTTCTTCATAGAGCTGCCCATGCACACGAGCGCTCTGAACAAAGAGATGGCCTCCGATATGGTGAGGATTGCGCTGGAGAGCGAGACGAAGACGCACAGGAAGAAGTTGATGGAGGAGTTCGTGTGGGGAGTGTATTGCAACGGAAGAAAGGTGGGGTACTCGATAAGGAGGAAGCAGATGAACGAGGAAGAGGCGAATGTGATGCAGCATTTGAGAGGGGTGTCCATGGGAGCAGGGGTTATTCCGAGCTCTGAACAGAGAGGGGATGGCGAAATAACGTACATGAGGGCCAGATTTGAGAGGGTGGTTGGTTCCAAGGATTCCGAAGCTTTCTACATGATTAATCCTGATGACGCCCAAGGCCCTGAGTTGAGTATCTTCTTTGTTAGAGTTCACTAGATCCAATTCATTGTATGTTCTCTATATCCTAGTCCCTGTGTACTCTTCTGAGTTTCATTTGCATGCATTTGCGGATAAATACTCGGGACTCGATGCAAAACCGGAAGTGAGTTGAGTTTCTCGATCTCGTCCTCTATAGTATGCACTTACGCTTATGTGTAATTCAGTCATATTCTAGTCTTCTCAGAGTCAAACTTCCGTCAACCTCCACCTGTGGCATCAAGGGTGGCTTAACCGCCTACTACTTTAGCTGTCCTTGCCTGCAAATTGTAGCTTCGATCAGGATGGAAGTTGATTTTGATAAAGCCCCAATTCCCCAGAAAACTCGGCATCATCAGTCAAATTCTTGAAACAGAGAATAGAGCTTTGCCAATAATTTGTAGGAATATTTATAAAAAAAATTATAGTGATAATAAAAGCCATCAAAATCATGTCTCTTTAATTCTTAAATTATAAGTTGCATGTTAAAAGTTATAAATGTGTGGTGACTAGTAGCCACCACTTGATGAAGATGTCATGTTATTTTAAGGAAATCCTAAATATTAGAAGGATAATTCTTGATAAAAAAATATTATTTTAAATAATTATTAAAGATATACTGGTTCATGGAGAGGACAGATATTTTTTTTTGTTGCCCATTCGGTTCACCGGAGCTTTGCTCCAACTACATTCGGATCCGACCGGCGTCGCGCACCTGGCTATAGTGGGTGAATCTCCAAACGAAAATTTTATGCATACGCTAAGGCTCGAACTCGAGACCTCGTTTAAGCGATACCAAATCGCTTACCACTCGGATTAACCCCGTTGGTAAAGCATAGCAAAAAACATTGCTCACACAGGCCCAAAACCCATTTACTGAACTTGGGCCACAAGGCATAGTACGTAATGGGCTTCACTACGCTCTGTCAACCATTGTGGTTGGGCCCAATGAAAACAGTAAGCTTTGCTTTTTTTTCTTAATATTTAAAGAACGTTTGCCCATCTGTGTGGGTTCAATCAGTAAAGGGATAAGATATATGACCATTTAAAACATATTTGATCCCTAAAAAATATTATTTTATTGTGGTTCTAGTCGCGGTATTTGGGAAGACACCCTAACTCTTAAGTGTCTAGGTTTACATATGAGGGTAATAGAAAGCTTGCCCTATTCGATATTGATATCGCCTAGGAGGAAAAGAGATCTCGCTTTGCCCTTAGATCGTGGGTGAACTCAACCTTTTTTTTAAAATTTTTATAAAAAAAAATATATCTTTAGAACACTCGTTTTGAGACACCATTGTCTTAATGACTAGTTTAAATTGATACGTTTAGAAGAATGGGGAAAATGTTGAAACAATGATTGCAACAAAAGGAACACCAATATCATGTATCTCTAGGAATTCATAATTTCATAATTGAAGGAAAAGGAATAGACGAAGCATGTTGGCAAAAGCAACTCAAGAAAAAGCCACCAACAGAGGAGGATGGGTGAGATGAAACTTGCTGGAACTGAAACATACATACATACATACATACATACATACATACATACATACATACATACATACATACATACATACATACATACATACATACATACATACATACATACATACATACATACATACATACATACATACATACATACATACATACATACATACATACATACATACATACATACATACATACATACATACATACATACATACATACATACATACATACATACATACATACATACATACATACATACATACATACATACATACATACATACATACATAGCAAAGTAGAAAGGCTGCCGCCAATTCAGCTGAACCTCGAAACCCTCCCCACTTCCCACCAGCTTCACCCTCTTGAAATCGCACGTCACGAAGCTCCACAAGTCTGGCAGTAAGAACACGCTCGGAGCTACACTTGATTTCCCCGGCGGAGGATATTTGAACACTGCAACCACAATCACACGGTATAAGCATAAAAAAATTCATTCTGTGGCATGAATTATGAAGTGAACTGAGTTTAATGTAATCAAAGACCGAGTGTATCGTTCATGTGGAATGGGCTATTTTGGAGGGCCCAGTCGGTATAGTTAGTGCCGGCGCGCCATCCTTGAGTCTCCCACCATAATGCTTCTGCCTTCGCTCACTCCATTCATCGCAGCGCAAGCGATCACTGCCAGCAAAACTGCTCCCACGCACCTTCACACTCGTCTTCATCTCCGATTTCCTGCTCAGTCTCGACCAATGTTAATCAAACCGATATGAGATGCTGCGGTGGTTGGTTACCAAGGGGCTATATATTATTTGGGACTTGAGCCTGTGAGCCCTAGGAATAAATTGATACTCGTATATATTTGACAAAATCAGCCAACTCATGATTAAATTGGCAATAATTGATGCGGGGATCGAATTGATGTTTTGCAAAATCCCGCCAAATAAGGTTGAATTGGCAGTGATTGACATGGGTAATAACTAGAGTTAAATATATCATGATCAATTAAAATAATGTATTGGACTCGGGCCTGTTTGGAATATAGGCTGCAGAAAGGTGGTTCTCGAGTAATATGATTCCTCAGACGCAGATCTCCTTAGAGGAGAAACTACAGCACTTCATCTGGACGCGAGTATCATCAACGAGACTAATCTCCTTAAGCTGTAGAAGTGCAGCTTATGCTAATGAAGTGGCTGACTTCCTTGCTAAGCAAACTATAGTTTGCACTCTCGAGTTCCATCCGTTTTTTATTGCCCCGTCTGATCTTTTGCTTCTTTTTAAACGACGACTGTACTAGTCTTAATTAGTCGCTCTACTTTGTATTAAAAAAAAAAAACAGTACATCATGATATAATATCAAACAATATAAATGGTAATAATAAAAGTAAAAGTAACTGGGAATGGAATCGTTGAATTGCTTCTCGTCCTATATATCATTAGCGCCTCCTAAATCACTTTATACTAATTTTAAATTGTTTTAAGATGCGTGTGGTTTTTAAAGGTAGTTTATATTTGAAGGAGTAGAAGATGGGGGGCCATGTTGAAACGATCATTGCAACATAAGGAACACCAATATCATATATATCTCTATGAATTCATAGTTTCATAATTGAAGGAAAAGGAATACATGGTCTAGGTACTCGACAAACGATCGAAGCATGTTTGGCAAAAGTATAAAGTAAAATGCGCCAAATGACGATGGGTGAGAGTGAGATGAAACTTATTGGAATTAATATGGATTTGGGTTGCGTTATTGCGAAACGAAAAGCCAAGAAAAGAGGGAGGCTAATTCATGGGATTAGCGACGAACTTGGTGAGGCCAGCAATGCAGTCGTAGCCATTGCCATCGGCAGAGGCAAAGTAGAAAGGCTCCCGACGATTCAGCTGAACCTCAAAACCCTCGCCACTTCCCTCCGTCGGACTTCCCACCATCTTCGCCTCCTTGAAATCGCACGTCACGAAGCTCCACAAGTCCGGCATTAAGTACACACTCGGAGCCACCCTCCATTTCCCCGGCGGAGGATACTTGAACACTGCAACCAAATTCACACAACATAAGCATTACAAAATTCACTTTGTGATATGAATTATGAAGTGAACACGGTTTAAGGTGATGGGATGGTAGGGAACAGAGAGCAGAGACCGAGTGTATCGTTAATGCGGAAGGGGCTATTTTGGAGGGCCCAGTCGGTGTAGTTGGTGCCGGCAAGCCATCCTTGAGAGTCTCCCACCATAATGCTTCTGCCTTCGCTCACTCCATTGGTCGCAGCACAAGCGATCACCACCAACAAAACTGCTCCCACCTTCACAATCGTCTTCATCTGCTCCTCTATTCTGATTTCCGGCTCCGGCTCCGGCTCCGTCTTCGTCTCGGTCAATGTCAATAAAACCGATATGAGATGCTGTGGTGGTTGGTTACCGTGATGAGGGACTTATATATATACTGAAAAGTCCCACATCGCCTGGTAGTGGAGTTGAACAGGGACACTGCAGAATCCCAAGCAAGTCGACATTTTCACAATGGGTGTGGTTGAATTTTAGGGACTAGATGATTAGGTCATTCATCATAAACAATAAAATAAACCCAAATGGGTTCGAAACGAACATCTAGAAAGCAAGGGTGAGTTATGGTCCTGAGTTCGGCAGTTATCCACAGAACAGAACTTTGGAGGTCTCCAGAATCCAGAAGACCAGACACGTATTTCTGGGTTGGTGAGGATTGTATCGTATGTTCTGCGGCCAACCAATGTCATGCGGGTCCGCCTAAGCCGGTATGAATGGTTTCGTTTTTTCACGGCAGTGAACCGGACCCCCCCGATCCATTTGCATGTGGTGATAGCCTACTTCCGATTTTGGAAGCATCTCGACTTGATGATCGCATTCAAGGAAGATCCATGGAGTATAAAAAGACCCAGCAGCCTTGAAACTTGAAAGCCAAATTTTAATTAATCATTATTCAATAGCAAACATTTTAAACAATTATTAATTGTTTTTACAAAGTCTAAAATTAAGAACAAAATCTATAACGTTTATTAATGCATTGTCTTCAACATAAACAAAAAAAAAACAATTTTACAACTTCCAAACAATGCTTAAACGAAACGATCCGCTCCATACTGTATTTACATTCATTCTACTTCATTAGAATTATTCTATTATATTCCGAGCTAAACTCTAGATGCACCCTCTGAAATAAAAAAATTTAAGTCACATTATACGCACAGAAGGAACCCTCTAGCACTTGCAGTTGCCCAATAACAAGTTTAAATCATCGTTCCCAACATTACACGGATAAAATTGAAGCATGTACAGTACCACAGCCACTCTTTACGATCAGAAAAGAAGCAACAGGAGTCGACGTCACTCACATATTAACATTATACGATTCACAATGGCAACATTTTTTGCTATGCCTTGCATGTTGAAGGTTAGGATACCAAGGGATAAGAAATTTGTTTTACACCCGAATGTCATTTTGACAGTTGATGGCGCCTTGTTGAGTCGGTCATCCTTCAATTTCTTTTTTCACTAAAGATGATGAAGGATCGGTCATAACGTGAATTTTCTCTCTTGAAATACTGTACAACATAAAAGCAAGCGCAGGCCTCTAATCATGCTCAGGGAAATATCATGGCAAACCAACTTAAATCAATTTCTCTCTGAGGCCTTCCCTAATCTTGAAGTAACACTAACAGAGCTGGAGCCAGTCTTCAAATTTCCAGTAGCAGACATGTAGAAATGGTTGTAGTTAATTCTGGTGACTAAATCAGCCAAATCAGGAAAATTCCCAACATTTAGTTTGAAAGATAAGACCTGCAACGCCAGCATAGATATTGTTATTAACACTGGAGGTCCACTTAAGCTGATGTTTTATATTCCATAAAGACATGAATTTCCAAGTAAAAATGTAATGCCTGTAACCACAAAGACATGAAGGCAATATTTTAATTCCGCAACTTGTACTTTTATAGAGCATCTTAGTGTTAAAATCAATTATCCTTCATGAATCATGCCCCATAGCACATTATTTGTTAGGCAGGCAAACAATGCATATGGGCATGTCTTTGCAGAGCCAATAACTTGAGGTGTATAATTGTAAGTTTCCACCACCCTCGAAAAGTTTTCTCCGTCCAATGTAGTTACTAGTGAGCAATTGCATGCAAATGAAATTGTATTGCACACAGATCAGAGTCTGAGCGTAAGAAATCCATGTTTTAATCATAACTAAGATGGAGCAATCACAGTATTAGAGTAAATCGTTTTTACCCTGAGTAGGAAAGCAATGCAATCATCAAACTCTTTCTCTATTCGGTCCACTTCCATCGCACACCTTGCCTTGATTGCAGAAACAGCTCCAGGGCCTAGGGTTTGTTGTATGCTATAAAAATCTAAAGCTAAGACCAGGATGCTGTTAATGCGGTTGGCAATCAGAGCCCACTACATTCATAAATGACCGATGTAAGTAAATTATACTCATCAAAACTTGATCTGCCCATGTATGGATAACATGAACACCAAAAGGAAGGAGATGCAATCAATTACCAGCTTATCAGGAATCACAAAGCACTGCCGCTGAATTGACAACATGTAAGCCTCATGGACTTCAATGACTTCATCCAGAGATTTGGCTGCTGTCATACCTTCACATAGTTCCCGCCATGCACTGTGATATACCTGCATGGAACGTGTACTGACAAGTAAGACGCACATGTTCTGTTAACAAGTAGATTACGAAGAAACACACGCATTGCAGATACCACCGGTTCAAGAATAGCGTACATGGATTGAGTAAAAAGATATATGTGCTTTGCAATTTGCATATAAGTGTTCCTTATGAGCAACCGTTCTTTCCAATTATCTTAAAAACTGTACATGCAAGTTCTTACTCGATCCATCACATATTGATGAAAAGCATCCACAAACTGGAGGAGTTTCTACTCCACCAACCAATGACGTTTGCTGTTGTTTGTTGCAGATCCCCTACCCTGCAAAATGTGAAAACAAGACAGGGTCACAAAAAATTTCATACACCGCCCCACAGATGATGACAAGATCCCACGACTCTTGACCCCTCTCAGTTGAGGGAGAAAGAGAGCAAGGACAGAAGGGAGTAGTGGGAATATGGGAAAATAGGAATGGTTACCTTTAAGCCAATATAAGAAGTTTCTAGCAGTTATTGTGGTAGTTTATGATTAGTTATTATGCTGTAATTTAGGGGCAGATACTAGCAGCCATAACGCATTATGGGGCAGGCCTGAGACTTATTTGAACTTGTATTTGGAAATTTTCCTAGGTTTATTGACGTAGTGTTTTCAGATTCTAGCATTATTATCTTCAGTAGAATTTCTCTTTATTCTCTTCTTAACCCAGATCCTATCAGATGGTGTCCAAAATTTAGTAAAAACACAAAATGGACTGTCATCCTCAAGAAAGATTTATACAACGAAAACATGATGGAACTGCAGATAAGATGGAAGAACTGTATAGAATTACCTTCCACATCCATTGTCGCACTTTATCAACTACAAATTTTGCTCGCTTGACTTTCAACAAAAACTGCATCACCTAAATTTGAGCCAAAAAAGGGAAGGGGGCCAAATTAAGATATTAAAAAAAAGAACCGACCAGAATGCAAGAACAAAAATAGTAGTTTGAAATTTTCAACTGTTAATAGAACAAAATGGAAAGCCAGATACCTGGTTATACTTCTTAATTGCCTCTGTATTGGCAATGAGTTCAAGAGGCCAGGGGACCTGCCAATTTCAATATACCCTAAATTCCTTATTTACTCATTTTTTTTAAGTTGAAATTCATATCTGTAATGAACAATAGCCAGTTTAAAAAAACAAAGAGGCTAAAAGCTAACCTTATATGTGAATTTCAGCATATCAAGGCCATCGATTCCAAAGCTATGAGCATGACTTTTACGGGGAGTTGAAAGGCTAACTGTGGCTGGTTGCTCGTCACCATCAACACTGAAATTTTTTGTTATCGACACTACCAATGAATCTGGAGCACTTAGCCGCATGCAATCAGCAGAATTTCTCATTGATTCCTGTATTTGATATTCATAGAAGGATTCTTCATATAGCATAATAAAAGGAATAAAAAATAATAGCAATGCATAAGGCAGAGAATAGCCGTCCAGAAAAAAAACATACCTGTAAAATTGTGTTTAACTCAAAATCATCGTCCCACATTTCACCCTTATCTAGTTTATTGAAAATGACAGTCAAAAAGTGTTGCAGCAAGTCACCTATCCATGTAAGGTACCATCAGAGAAGACAGAAATTGAGAAGACTTCTACCAAACATACAACAGACTGAAAATTCAATTTAATACACAACAAACAACAACTAGCTTAAAATTTTACATCAATTAACAAGTACCTGAACCTAATAAGTAAATAGCACGCAGAACTGCAAGCTCATCCATCAATCTCCATTCATCCATTAACTTTAATAATATATGCCTTCCAATATAATCCACCTGTTTGTTCAAAATGGGTCATTATGCAGAGCATTATCCTCGTAAAATAACTTTGGATTTGTCAACTATTTTAATTAAACTTACCTGCTTTTGAATGTAGGTTGTTAGACAGTGCTGCATAATAACCAGAGGGAGTGGAGTAGTTCGCAGGTCAATATTTTGCATCCAAAGAAGAATTCTAGATGGAAGAGTACAGTTTCTTTGGAAAGGTAAGAGCTCTGATACAGGAACGTCATCCTGTTCAAAAACCATACAAGTTCAGTTTGAGCCACAAAACCTACATATAAAACTGGCCAGGGGACTACCTACTAGGAAAGAGAAGCACCTGAAATGAAGGCAGAAGAGTAGGAAATGGAAACAGCATTTCCAATAGTTTTCTTTCGTTCTGTGAACGAAGATGTTGAGATTCACCAAACTGAAAGCCAAAAGTATAATTTGTTCCTTCACTATAAGAAAATGCTTTAGTATCTCCATCAAATATAGCCTTTCTCAAAATCTCATCATTTAAGGCAGGCAAGTAGAAATTTCGAGATAAGTTCAATGTTTTCCAGGTAGCCCTATTCTTTCCAAGGATTGTTCGACATGGGGTGATTACTGGATTTTCTATGCATGATCTCAAGAGAATCATATCACGCTCAAGATCTCTAGCCCCTCCTTGGTCTTTTATGTGATTATCATTTATGTTTTTCTGTTTCAGATTCGAAACAGCTGATATTTTCTGCAATAACGTATCAAGCAAGAACTTGTACCAAATTTTCTCCAAGTATGGCAAAACAGGTGAATTCTCCCTATTATCATTTTCTGCATCTTGCTCATTTGCACAAGATGCAAAGGAAGATACGGCATCATATTTGTACCAGTCATCTTGCAAAAAGTACTTACAGATGTGGTCACCATCACCAATAAGTCCTGCCAGTGATACATAAAACACTTCTGACAAGGTTAGCCCAGAAAAACTCTGACAGCGATACAAATTACTGTCTAGATCTCTAGTACTTCCAATCTCACAATCACTTCCTTTACTATACACAGCTAATGAATTCATAGGAACATGCCGCATCAGCTGCAACGACTTTCCAGCAGAAACTATTGAATTTGCTAAATCCTTCATAAAAAAAGGGCAAGCTTGATGGTCTCTGATGCTATGCTCTTTTCCTTTGACTGTGCCAAACAAAGAAACACAATCCCTCCTTCGCATTTCCTTCCTGTCACTTGGCGCTGGGATAGAATCATTAGCAGAATTTATGGTAGAGTACTCAATGTCTAGCTTGCTCTGCTGCAACAGTCTCAGTAAATAGCTCTTCTCCCAAAACTCAGCCTCATCGACTGAGACATCTTTGTTGGCAAAAAAGAACATCTGAAGAGAGACAATGAGACCAAGTATCAACACAGCATTTAAACAACAATCATCACCAGAAAACTATAGCAGCAGAAATTGCTCCATCATTACTAGTTACTTAAATATGAGTATTTCCAAGGCTACATATACTGAAATTCGACATTAGTTCAAGGACACACTAGTTGCTAAAATCTAGACTTATACATGACATATTTTTGGGGTGGCTTTCAGGATTAAAAAGGTGAGTAAAACTTATTTTCTCTCCAGGATAATAAATTAGGAAATTCCAATAATGATTACCTCATTAGAAGGATCAAGTGTACCTTCAAAAAGCCAGGAATCAAGGCCCTCAATATATGGTAATAAGCTTCCAACAAACATATAAAGCCCCATATGATAAGCTTCCTCCTGAGATCAACATAAATTTATATGACAGGATGAACTAGGAGAAATACTTCAATAAATATGTAAGTGCTGCTGGACAAGTAGTCACGACCTCACCACCTTGCACTAGACAAACTTCATCAAGCTTCTTGTAAAGATAGTCGAGTACATGAACAGCCAACTCTGCTGCTGGTATGGATGCACCAATCTCAAAATATACTGAGGGGATCGCCCCATGTACTATTTGCAACAGGTACTCAGCACCTGAGCAAAGACTAAAATCGATAAATGGCCATCAGATACCATCAAGTAGTAGGTTGCTTTTGAATCTTATAAGATACAAACCTTGATAAAGAATTTGCCAAACCTAACAAGGTGGGAATGGTTGTGCCATTAGCATTGCTCATGGCTATTTCCTCCTTCAAGGCAATACTTCGCAACAGCGGCTTGACACAGATTGAATTTTTATTTTTATTTTTGAAAAAAGGGACAGAAAGTAGCACTTAATGAAGGGCATCCCTATAGTGTCGTTAACAAACCTTAAGCCAGGCCGAAGCCGAGCACACGAACGCCTTTAAAGTAGGAGGAGGTTTTGGGAAAGAAGTTTCAACTTTGTTGATTGAGATCTCCACCAAGTGCAAACATGTTGCAGCATGCATAAATTGATTAAGGAGGGAGTGAAGACTTGTCTGAGACAGATGAGTGAGATATATTCCACTTTTGACACGAAAATTGTTTCCAGCATTGTCCCAAAAGAACAGGGAGCCCGAAAAACCTTGTAACATTCGTAAAACGCTCCGTACCTGTGATGGATTTAAAAACAAGGTGTAGAAAAATAACACATTGAATGAAGTATCAGAAAAAATAAACATATACTGGGCACACAAGAACAATGAAATCACGGCAATTAGGAATCTTCCGCGGCCAAACTCTAAAATTGAGGAAATTGAAAGAAAGAGCCAAACCAGTTCAAGTTCACTGGTTCTCAAGGAGGAAATAGGGACCGCGAAATGAATGTCATCAGCCAACGGAGCGTAAATCCTATTGGTTTAAGCTTCCAGGAAACTGATGCTCCGCCCCCATCTGCTGAACTTAAATTAGCGAACACGCTTCTGTCGAGTAAAGGATGTTATTTCCCCGGAGATTTCAGGTGGGAATTTTTTTTTATTGCCTCACTGGAAGCGTCACACACCTGAGTCCTGACTATAGTCTTCTAATAAAATTTTTTTTATATACGTTAAAACTCAACAACTCGTTTAAAGGAGCGAAAACCCAGGGTTAGTTTTCTGGTAGGAAAATTAAAGGAGCGAAAAGTCACAAGGAGGAGGAACGCATTGAGATGGAGGCAAAACTCATTCGACCAACTAACAGGGATTGGTCCGAGTGGTAAATGACTCGGTATCACTTAAATGAGATCTCGAGTTCGAGACTCACCTATTATATAGCTAGGTACGCGACGCGAGTCGAATCCAGATGTAGTCGGGATAAAGCTCCGGTAAACTGGGTGAACAATAAAAAAAACTCACTGGACCACCATCGAACTGAGCCGAACC
This sequence comes from Leucaena leucocephala, assembly GCA_037074615.1. Classification (NCBI taxonomy): domain Eukaryota; kingdom Viridiplantae; phylum Streptophyta; class Magnoliopsida; order Fabales; family Fabaceae; genus Leucaena; species Leucaena leucocephala. The sequence goes on along the minus strand of CM073540.1, from coordinate 1,180,933 downwards.
AGTTTATGGGCTGGTGCGCAACACAAGTTAGAGAGGCCCTTTATGTCACAATGGGCCAAGCCCAGATTAAAAGTTATATAGAGGATTATTTATGAAAAAAATTATATATTTCTAATTATTTTTTTGAAAAATGCCAAAAAAATACCATTTAAAATTTAAAAGGATAAAAAGGACCTATAAATTTAAAAAAAGACAGATTGGGCAGGAGGCCTAATCTATCATTTAGAAATTACTGTGTATAGTTACAAATACCATTATGGGAGTTGCAAATACCATTGACAGAGTTGCAAATAAAAAATAAAATTATATTTTTTACAACTCTGTCAATGGTATTTGCAACTCTTGTAATAGTATTTGTAACTTTTTCAATAGTATTTATAACTCTGCTAATTGTATTTGAATTTTTATAATAGTATTTGCAACTCTGCTAATGGTATTTGCAATTCCTATAATAGTATCTGTAACTGTGCACAGTAATTTAAAAATGACAGATTAGACCTCCTGCCCAATCTATCTTTTTGAAAATTTATGGGTCATTTTTGTCCTTTTAAATCTTAAATAATTTTTTTTGTGTTTTCCCTTTTTTTTTGTACACGGAGCAGATTATTATAAAAGTAACTAGAATCGAGAATATGATCTAATAATAATTTTTATTTAAATTTTCCCTGTTTAAATTTTTGAAATTGCAGGAAATTTTAGTTGATCGATGGCATTCAGTCTCTCTTTTTCATCACTCTTCACCCTTTTTTCTCTTCAATTATGACATAACAATCAAAGATCAATCATTAATATTAGCTTAACATAGAAAATTTAAAATGTACAAAAATCACACCACAAGTCATGAATAGTATTTTTTAAAAAAAAAATGTTTGGATTTAATGTGATATACAAAACTGCTCTTAATTTTTAAATAATATAAAAACAAGGCCTTTAATATATTTTCTAAGAACGATAATAATATTTTTTGGAAAACAAAATTATTATATTATTAATTGAATTAATTTTTTTATTAAACTTATGGAATATGATAGTTACTTTAATTTCTAAAATATCACTCGATACTAAATTTTTCCCTGACTGGTGATTCTTTTTAAGTTATATTTGACCATGCTAACAAGCATAATATACTTTGTAAGTTTATAGTTTGTTAGTTGTAAAATTGTTCCCACGTTTTTTATTCACACGCACACTTGACACAGTTATCTGACCCTATTTAAAATAATTGGATCTCTTTCACCCGACTCAACTAATATTATATATATATAGAATAACAAAATATAAGAGTATATGGTAATATAAGTGATGTTCGGAGTATAACGTGAAATTAATAACAACCTTTGTGTTAGATACAGTTTATACAAAGTTTAAATAGATTACAATTACATATAGTACGAGGATACACGTAACAATCAACAGCAAGTTAAGTGTTCAAGCAATAAGCTTGAGTTTGTATCAAAAAAAAAAAAAGCTTGAGTTGACAGGAAACTAGAATAAATAAAATATTCATCTTTTTCTTAATATAAGACTTAATTTTAGTACAATTTATACTATAAACTAGATCTTATATTAAGGATAAGAAGAAAAATAATTAAGCCTAATAAATAATTAATAATTACACGTCAAATTGTAGTTAGAGGTTGCATAACTACCGGAGCCTCACTATGTACAAATTTCTTTTATTGGTACAAGTCGATGTGAACTTTTCGCTCTCTATTGCCCCTTGAGATTGGCATATTTCTGACCATGAATGAGCAGCTTGTAAATCCCAGCCTCCACGAAGGTAAATAAGATGGAATGAAAGGTGCGTGACGAATCTCATTACAGCGAGGGACTATGTTGCTGGATTTTGAAGCAGAGACGTAATTGAGGGCAGCTGGTTTCAAGGACGACTGAGGAATTTTAACTTCTGGCAGAGAGTAAGGAGCGTAATGAGATGTAGAATATTTAGAATCCTCAGCATTATACTGTTGGGAAGAATCACTGTCAAAATCAGACCAAAAAGAGAATGAACCCCACCTCCAACCATATCATCAAATGATGTTAATAATAAAAACAAAGTATTACCCGATCAGTTTCTGGATTTTGTTGATGAACCGGGCGCCCATGGAGGCTCGAATCACATCACGGTTCTGTGTAGTGGTGTCTTTGGGACTACGTGAATTATCCTACAGAGCACAAACAATTTGACAACATATCAGCTAGTCATGTCTTCCGCGCGCATGCCACATCTTTTTCTTCCTCGTTTTGTATTCATCCCAAGAAAGAGTGACATATAATTCATTATGATGACCACCATGCACCTTGTCCATGGTGCACTATGAAGTAAAGCGAATATAATTAGCACTTACTTCAGGGTCTTCCCTAGGATATGATCGTGGGTGAGCTAAAGCATCCTGATCATGCAAATTTTGAACAAAGGCGTGCTCAAGAAGCCTTGCAGCTGATGGTCGATTTGCAGGATCCCTTTCAAAACATCTCTGAAGAAAATCCTTTCCTGCTGAAGATAATGTTTCTGGTATCGGTGGCGAATTGTGCAGTACCTTGAACATGGCTTGAGGCTGATGTACATAATACAGCTAGGTTAATTACAGGTGAATTGAACAAGAAGAATAAGGTGCTAAGGTACTCACCCCTTCAAAGTCACTCCAGGGAGGTTTTCCTGTCAGCATCTCTATGATAGTGCAACCTAGGCTCCAGATATCAATAGCATAGACAAGGTAAGGATTGTCATCTTTCATCATGGCAGCCTTCATGACCTTTGACGGACAAATCAGGGTAAGTAAGGACATGCCTCAGCCATCTAAAACAAAATCTAAATGATACAAGCAATGAAATACCTCAGGAGCCATCCAGTATGGACTGCCCTTTAAGGAGAGGGCATATGATTGCCCTGTTAGCTGGGAACAGCATATTAATCAGATATAAAGACCGTTGGAAAGACACAAAAAAATGAAAGGATATTGCCTTCAATAGAAATCTAATAAAGAAAAATTAACACCTGCAAGTTAAAAGATTATGTCTAGATTGACAGACCATCTATCTGCCCAACTATACCATTGCACGTTTCTGCACACATAGGTAAATTGAGTTTAGAACCAGTAAGTCTAGAACACTCACAACTTTTGCCATTCCAAAATCAGCAAGCTTGACGGTGCCTGACGCATCAACAAGTAAGTTTGCTCCTTTGATGTCCCTGAGGAGAAAAATGATCCATTCTATTAAACATCAGCAAAATACACTTTACTGTTGAGAAATCCAAACAGAAGAATGCCTTTTTTACAGAAAACTGGCTAACCTAAACAAGAGAACAAGTTCCACATGATACACACACATATATTGGTGGAAATGTCAATTCATCCATAAACAGAACAACTACATAAAGTTTAAATCATAGTTTTTTTATGGAAATGTCAACTCATTCCACAAACACATGATATATTTTTAAGAGCCAGATTTTTATTGTTTTTCCCAGAATTAGCGTGTTCCTCTCATCAAATAATAGATCACAGGAACAAATTGGTAACCATTCCGAGAGTTTAAATCAATTATGGCAATTCATTCCATCAAGCATCACAGTCACCTGTGGATAGTTTTGGTACTGTGCAAGTAAGCCAACCCTGAGAGAATATGCCGTGTAAAATTGCGAATTACAGACTCTGTCATCGCTTCACCATTTGCCCGCACAAATTTATCGACTGACCCTGGATGAACATACTCCATATAAATGCACAAGTGATCACCAACCTGTAAACAAAAAGGTATAAAAAATTTGCATCTAATTCCAATCGCAAAGGCCCTTAAGCTTTTAATCAGGCTATATTAGTATATGTGAAAGAAGAGCCAATGAATAACCCACTATTTCACTGCCATAATATTGCACAATATTTGGATGGTGTAGTTGACGAAGAATCTTGATTTCCTGAAACAATGAGAAATAAAACAACAGCCTAAATACCTTCCTATGGGCAAATGTTAAAGATATTACGGCACAGAGAAGGAAAAAAATTAAACGAATTCAAACTTCTATATAAACTCTATCAACAGCGCAATTGATGGCAATTATTTAGCTCCTACACTACCTAGAAAACAAATTATGGGCTAATGCTAATAAAAACTGTGTGTGCATGTGCAACTTGTACTGAAAGTGCAATTAGTTGCAAAAATATTAGTTTCTATATTAGTAAAAAAAACAGATATTGGTACGAGGGCTCGTCTTGTGAACCTACTTTCTGTATGTATACACGTGAGATTGATAATACTACAGCATATCACATGCTAAAGATTTAGCAATCAGTCAAGAGCCCAATTCTTGCCACCCTTACTTATTCTAATTAAATTAAACATCAACACAAAGTAATATCGGTCTGTGTTTTGTATAAGGATGAGTGTTAGAGATATTACAACAGTTCTGGGTCTTTTAGTAACACTTAAGCTCTGTGAATAGTTGATCTTCAACATAATTATTGATTTCCAATAAATATCAATTGGAAGCCAAAACCAAAAAAGTTGTATCAATATTATTTTCTCCAACAATGGGAGTCATGTTTCTGTACAAAATAAATTAGAAGACGTGGAGAATAACCTGCTCTAGTTGCTTTATACAGTTGGCAGAGTTAGGGTCATCTCGAATGATATCCACCTCCTTCATTGCACATGACGCACCAGTCTCTCTATTAGGTGAATGGGAAAACACGAGTAAACAACAAAAATTTAATCTAAAGCAAATGAGAGCCAATTAGTAGACACTGGCAAACATAATAATCAAACAAACTGCGTACAGGTTTGTTGCATGATAAACACTTCCAAAAGTGCCCCGTCCAATAAGTTTTCCTTTCTGCCATTGACCTTTCCCTGAAAATTGACTTTCAAATGAGTGATGCATGGCACTTGATTGACACTGCACAGATGATTGTGCTGGTGGTGAACCTCCAGGAGGAAGAGGAAGAGGTAAAGGATGTGCATCGGCATGGTTATTTTCTGGCCATGCCCTGGAATGAAATCTATGCTGACATCCATCTTGGATTTTGAGATTGAGGAAAGGACTATGGCGCCCTGGGCTACGGAAAGAAGAAAGATCTGGACTTTGAACATTCAAGTGTGGTGACACTTTTGGAGGATGGCCAACAGGGTTGTCATGAAATTCTTGAGTACTAATGAAATGATCAGTGAAATCTACATTGCTTGATCTCCGCGGACTGGTAACAGGACTGGAAAAAACACTTGTTGGGGCACTCTTTATGGCCACATGCAATCTTGAGTCAAATACTTTCAGAGTCCATATCATGAGAGATTGCTCGATCTTTACATGAATTTTGACCTGCATTAGCAGCAACGTAAGAAGGAAAAGAATCTTCCATATTTAACATTTTGAGACGCAACAGGAATGGAGAAAGTACCTGTCAAGAAACTTGCAACCGGGATGTTTACTCTCAGATTAAACTTCGCGTTTGCAGATGTTGGATCACAAGATCTACCCATATGGCTCCAAGACTTCATGTCTATGAATGCATCATGATCCACAGTCTTCCTGAGGATTTTGAAAAGGAAAGAAAAGGTACCGCAAATAATCAACATGTTGAAAACAGAAGGTACATAATAATATCATCCTCGCTTAAATTAAAACTGAGCAAACGTTGAAAAATTCAGTTTCATACAATAAGTGGCTCAGAAATTTGATTGGAGTAACCAGATAAAGCCACTCTCTTTCCTTTTAAGTTTCAGATATCCATGTCTACTTCCTAGTTCGTACCGAAATCTCACCTTCTTCTCGCGTAACACTCAAGGTATTGAATAAGAATGAAATGATCAACTAGGAGAACTCTATAAGTCTAGCACTCACTTTAATTCAAAATAATGACCATGAATGATTGTTACCTCCCGAAAGCAAATCCCGAATGGTCTACGGAAGGAGATCCGAGCTGGAACCGTCCGGGATTAGGAACGGTAGACTCCGGTCGGCGAGTCAACGGTGATTCGGGAAGCGGCAGGGGTTGAGGCAAGGCAGAGGAGGACCAGTGCTCGGAACCACCCGATGAGCGAGACTTGCGAGAGGACGGAGGGGAAGCCGGGAGAGAAGAATCGTCAGGGAGGTGCAGGCCAACATCATGGTCGGTAAGGTGGCGAAGCTTCCTGGCTCGAGTAAGGCGGCGGCGGCGGGGAGTTGATTGGTCCGAGCTGTGAACGGGACTAGCGACATCACCAGCGGCATCGACGTCAGTTTGTTTGAGGGAAGAAGGAGAAATAGATGAAGGCGTGGAGGGGGTGGGAGAGGGAGAAGATGATGATTTGCGAAACAAAGGCATTTGAGGAGGTTGGGAAACGGGGTGAGTGGTCGGAGTCTTCATGGAAGAGTGGGAGGGAAAGCAAGAAATTGGCGAGTGGAATCCATGGAAGGGAGAAGCAAGACCAGAAGGGAAACAACACGAGACCCCTCAGCTATTTCTTGGCCATCTGGTAGCTGCCTGTGAATTCCAATTCCAAATGGCTGTGCATGGAATAATTGAATATTTGTAAGGTCAACAGTAATGACTTTTGAGGTGTTTTGGTTTAAGGAGCCGAGTCTTCCCACCTCAAGCCTAACTCCCCGCCTTATCTCATCGGGGAGGGATTTGCTTGGACGGTTTGGAGTCAGAAACACGACCCACCGTTTCACGTTTTGTCAATATAAAATATATATAGTGCGTGACCCACGGAGGGATGAGGAAGAAAACGGGGCCACAACGAAAAACCAAGACCCTTATTATTATTACGTGATTATAGCATGAATTAGTAGTAATTAAGTGATTAGTACAAGGAAGGGTAGAGAGAATATGCCACAAGGTTGACAAACTAGGTCATTGGTAGGCTGACCCTGCTTCAGACTCAGCGAAAATTGCCCAGTGTTGTTGTTGACACTGCGAGGAAGAAGCAGAGAAAAGCAGCCTACGTGTTGTTGTTGCTGTAACAGATGTTTCTCTCGGGGCATGTTACCCAGAAAGCGTCATCAATCATCATCAATCTAGACCCCGACGTTGAATTCGAGGATTATTTTTGTTGCTGGTTACGTATATCTATTGTCTGCTGCCTAAAAGATTAGCAGCTTGGGGAAACTTTTTATCATCTCGTGATCCTGGATTTATGGGCGCAAGAAAAAATTGCTGTCATAATTCAGGTTGTTGGCCAATTCGAAAAATTCCCATCTGAAATTGGAACAAAAACTGACGAAATCTCTATAGTGCCTCAATCATGTCATAATTCAATAGATCAATAAATAAATAAAAGCATATCATGTGTTCGAATTTGACTTCCCACGTTTAATGTCTGACTATGGAATTTGAGAATACCTGTCCTCAAGGAAAAAAATACCCTCATTTTTCATTAAGAAGACGTGTGATTGTCTTTTAAAATAAAAAATAATATTAATTTCGTTTAACTTTCATGGGGGTGGGGGGATGTGTATTTTTGAAGAACAAACAGGGTATAAATTACTCCTTTAATCTTAAAAATAAAATTTAAATAACTAATTTATAAAAATTAAAAAAATTAGTTAAATTTATCAACATATATATAAGCTTCATAAGATACTCTTTTAAATTATTTACATTTAAAATTGTTTACATTAATAAAATCTCTTTGATATCACACTAATAGGGATAATTTTAAAAAAGTTACAAAATTGAGAGATAAAAACTAAAAAGTAAACTAGTTTAAAAAATTATCTACTGTATTAAAAAAAGAGAGAGAGAAATTAAAACTTTTTTTTAAGTATGTGTATTCTTTTATTAAAAATAATTATATTTAAATCTATTATGCATTAAATATAAATATATTTTTTAATAAATATTTAAAATATTAATTTTTCCCATTACGAAAGAATTAACCCTTTCACCTAAAAACTTTTGAAAGGAAATATTTTGAAAATGATACACACAAGAAAAAATATTGGTGGCCTTAAAGGAGGTGATAGTCACTGGCGACAGTTCATTTCTGGCCCATAAATGTTTGAAGTCAATGGGCCTAGCTTAACATACACGAGGCCCTGTAATTATTTTTTTTTTGTTTTTTTTGTTGCCCACCCGCTTCACCGGAGCTTTGCCCCGACTACATCCAGATCCGACCCGTGTCGCGCACCTGGCTATGGTGGGTGAGTCTCCCAACGGGGATTTTCTGCGTACGCCAAGGCTCAAACTCGAGACCTCGCTTAAGCGATACCGAGCCGCTTACTACTCGGATCAACCCCCGTTAGTAGGCCCTGTAATTATTAAGGAGACTAAGAGTAGCGCTGGAGCCCGGGGGTCGCCGTCCAAACCAAAAGCTCCCAATCTAAGATATATAATGATTCGCCCTGTATCTTAGTACTATTATTTTATATCGATTAATATTTAATACTGTGCCTACTCTCTCCTCAAAATTCGAACGATGGTTCTTTTTCTTATAGAGGTAATGTCCATGATACCTCTTGTTAGTACTGTAGCTTATCCTTTAGTCAATGACCTTTATATACATACAACTCCAGCACAAATCACAGTACCTCGCTAATTAAATAACAAACCCCGTAATAATATCACAAGTTAATATTTCTATTGCTGCTCACCCTGACACTCCTTTATAATGGTATTTATAGATGGTAAGCTCTGCCTCTCTTGTTTCCCCATCTTCGTGTCAAGTTATGTAGACCTTTGTATATATAACCAAACAATTGCATTAAAGAAGAAGATATATATTATAATAGAGTCTAAACTTCAAAACACAATAAAATAGAAGACATACATTTAGAAGACCGAATAAATTTTTATAAGAAAAAAAGGACCGGATAAATTAGTCGACAGAAAATAAGACATCTAAACCTGGACATATATATATAATTAATCTTTCTTTTGCTCATTTTTTTTTGTTACCACATCAATTATATAATGATCGGATAAAAAAAAATTTAAATAAATTTAATATCAATTCTTTATCAAAGTCAGATACTACCTCAAAGTTCAGAGAACGCTTACAAAAAAATTTATGAGATCGTCTATTAAAATTTTTTTATAACGATAATAAAAATCGAGCTCATATTCTTATAAGATATGAGTTTATTTTTTACTATCTATATTAATTTTTGTTAACCTTACACCTACTATTTGGCGTACACGGCTGTTTTTACAGCCAAGTGGAGTTTCGCCTTGTAGGATTTGGCGTAAGCACTCAATTTGGTGAAAAATGGCAATCTAACGACTTATCTGCCAAAGCCACGCGTCATCATACGAATTTCTAACTGTAATCATTAGTTTCAATATTAATGGACCATACAAAAGAATCAACAAATGAAATATTAGAAATTAACTAAAAAACCTCAAATGTCTAAATTCACAGTGAAGAATCTTTTCATTGAACTTTTGTTCTTATCTCTTTTGTAATATATATATTCAAAAAACTCCTTCCTACTCCTGAGTATTGTTCATTAATTTAAATTTAAACGTATGACTAAATTCTGGATGCCTTTTAAGAAACGTGGAGTATTTTTTATTTTTCCTGTCTCGGGCTTATTTTACAAAACAAGACTTCACCAGCGTAGACGACGAGGGAATTTAGGGCATTTTAGTCCATTGAGAAGAATGAAGTAAGACAGTGAAGCGTTGGAAGAGAGGAGGGGAGAGAATTGGAGGCGAGGCAGAAGAAGAAGAAGCCGCAGTGGCGTTGGAAGAGAATGGCAGTGACGGACTTCTTTGCCGGCGAAATCGCCACGGAACTCATGAAACTGCTCATAGACATATCTCGCAAGTCACTGCTCTGCAAATCAAGTGCGGACCAGCTCCACACCTACATCCAGCAACTCCTCCCCATCATCGAAGAAATCAAATACTCCGGCGTTGAGCTCTCCTCCTTCCGCCAATCCCAGCTCGATCGCATCTCCGAGATGATCCGTTCTGGCGTCGAGCTTTCCCACAAGGTTCTCTCTTCCAGCCGCTGGAACGTCTACAAGAACTTGCAGCTCGCCAAGAAGATGGAGAAGCTCGAGAAGAACGTCTCCAGGTTCCTTAACGGTCCCATGCAGGCTCATATCTTGGCCGATGTCCACCACACCCGCTTCGAGATGACCGAGCGCTTCGATAGGTTGGATGCCTCCAATCGCCGGCTGGAGCAGTACTTCGGAGCCATCAAGATTGGAGTTGGGGGTGGAGGGTGGATGGAGCAGGCGGTCAGAAGTACGGAAGAGGATGAGGGACTGAATGGTAATTCTGGGAGCTTTAGAATTGGTTTGGATTTGGGGAAGAAGAAGGTAAAGGAATTGGTTGTTGGAAGACAGGATTTGCCCGTTGTAGGAATTTGGGGCATTGGAGGATCAGGCAAGACTACTCTGGCTAGAGAGATCTGCAGAGATGATCACGTTCGACGTAAGCACCGGTTCCTTCTAACTCCCATGACCCTTTTCTTTATATACTCTCCTCACATATCAATTCTGTGCTACGTTATTAATTAAATCTCTGCGTCATCAAAGTTACTCTTGTACTCTTTACTTTCGTGGAGCCAAAAGATGATAACAGCTTGTTTTTGCCTTAAATTTACCTTATCTTCTTTAATTTGAACGAGGACACCAGGTGGAAATTTGATCATATTTACTATGTGAGGTCAGAGGGTGCTGTTATATATTATATTTTGATATTGGATGGTATCTCTTCTTCGTTTTTTCTTGTTATGAAGTTTATAATATTAGATCTAAATCATCATTGGCTTGATGCTTTTGAAATGATCTGTTAACAATCACTTTTTCTTTTCTCAGGTTATTTCAAGGAGAGAATCTTGTTCCTGACAGTGTCACAGTCTCCAAACTTGGAGCAGCTGAGAGCCAAAATATGGGCATATATTAAGGGCAATGAACATTTGAATCCTAATAATGTGATTCGACAGGGGAAGCCGCAATTTGAATGCAGAACCGAAACACGAATCCTGATAGTTCTGGATGATGTGTGGTCGCTCTCTGTTTTAGAACAGCTTGTCTGTAGAATACCTGGTTGTAAATTCCTACTAGTCTCAAGATTCAACTTTCCGACAATTTTTTCTGCGAGCTACAGAGTTGAACTGTTGAGCGAAGAGGATTCCCTATCTCTGTTCTGTCACCATGCCTTTGGCCAGAAGTCAATCCCTTTTGCTGCGAATGGGAATTTGGTCAAGCAGGTATTGGCGAACTCTATCTTCTTTACATTGAATGATCTTCCTAAACCTAAAATATTTTGTTACTTATCTTCTGTTTTTGCATCCAGGTAGTGACCGAGTGTGGAAGACTTCCATTAGCCCTTAAAGTCATCGGAGCTTCCTTGCGAGATCAGTCTGAGATGTTTTGGGCAGGTGTGAAAAACAGGCTATCCCAAGGCCAAAGCATAGGGGAATCACATGAAATCAACCTGATTGAAAGAATGGCGATCAGCGTCAATTATCTACCCGCGAAAATCAAGGAATGCTTCCTGGATCTGTGTTCTTTTCCGGAAGACAAGAAGATTCCTCTCGAAGTACTCATCAATATGTGGGTTGAAATCCATGATATTGATGAAACCGAAGCTTTTGCAATTGTCGTTGAGCTCTCAAACAAGAATCTTCTCACCTTGGTGCAAGAGGCACGGTAAATAAGTAGAAACCATTTATAATTCTGCTGGTTTCATAATCTGCTCTATTCTATCAACATTTTTTTAATATTTAAATGTATCAGTGTCGGAGGCATGTATAGCAGTTGTTTTGAGATCTTTGTCACTCAACACGATGTATTGAGAGACGTAGCTCTTAATCTGAGCAGTCGCGAGAGCATTAATGAGCGCCGGCGGTTAGTGATGCCAAAAAGAGAGAATGGAGTCCCTAAAGAATGGTCCAGATATAAAGATAGACCATTTGAGGCTCAGATTGTTTCAATTCACACTGGTAGGTATTTCTTCACATATGCATCTATCAATCCCTCTCCAAAAAGGAAAAAACTTGTCTGATTGTTCTCGCGATGGATTTCACTGTTGCAGGTGGAATGAAAGAAGCGGATTGGTTAAGAATGGCATTTCCCAAGGCCGAAGTGCTGATCATCAACTTCTCCGCGAGTGAATTCTGCTTGCCTTCCTTCATCAATAGAATGCCAAATTTGAGGGCATCGATATTGATAAATTATAGCGCATCATACGCTACTATTCACAATTTTCATATTTTTGAGAATCTGGCTTCCTTAAGGAGCCTCTGGCTTGAAAAAGTTACAATCCCTCAATTTTCAGACTTTCCCTTAATAAGCTTGCGCAAATTATTCGTAGTCCTCTGCAAGATAAATGACAAGGTGGATGGGGGAATGACAGATTTGTCTGAGGTCTTCCCAAACCTCTCAGAGCTCACACTTGATCACTGTGATAATTTAAAAGAGCTTTCGCCAAGCATTTGCAGGATGCAATCACTTCAGAATCTAAGCCTCACCAACTGCCACAATTTAGTCCAATTGCCCAATGAGCTAGGAAAGCTACTATCTCTGGAGATCCTGCGATTATATGCTTGTCCGGCTCTGCAAGCGCTTCCTCCCACCATCGGCGAGCTTCGTAGACTCAAGTACATAGACATATCTCAATGTGTTAATCTTGGACGGATTCCAGCAGAGATAGGAAAACTAGTATATTTGGAGAAGATAGACATGAGGGAGTGCTCTTCAATTAGGCGCGTACCAGAGTCTGCAACGTCGTTGAAATCACTGCGACTTGTGATCTGTGATGAGGATGTGTCTGGGATGTGGAGAGATGTGGAGAAGGCTAAGCCAGATGTTTGTGTTCAAGTATCAGAACAGTGTTACGACCTGGATTGGCTTAATGAAAAATGAAGTTCTACACTGTTTCATGTTTGAACCTTGATGCCTAATTCCTTGTAAATGTTTGTAATTTGTCCATAGCCGACTTTTTGATATGGCAATTAATTTGTCCCAGCAATAGCGAACTCTGTTTTTATCACAACTCTGAAATACCATAACCTGCATCAATCTTCACTTCTTTCTTTGAAATACAAGAACTCTGCATCAATGTTCACTTCTTTCTTAGAAATACCAGAACTTGGCAAAAGTTGTTGGAATAGTAAAAGACGGAACAAACTGCTTTACTAAAGAGCTGACTATTGACGTTGATGACTACTTTGATTTTCTATTGCGGCGTTACCAATTGCGGAGGGCGTTCGGAATTCTACGAAGATACTGCCCCTTAACTAGTTATCAACATGTGTCAGAAATGAAAGATAACAAACAAACAAACAAATAAATAACAAGTAGTTAGAAAAATTTGCATGAGTGGTATTCTAAAACTCCCAGGGTCAGGACGAAATATTTGGAATCTTGTGGACCTGTCTGGTACCTACAAGAAAACGCGTAAGAGAAGAGAAGCTGAGCCAAGCGAAAGCAACGCACGGGCCACTTTTGAGGCTCTCAGAATTACTCAGAAGCTTCCTCAGTCACAAGCACTTAGCCTTTTGGTCAATGCTTTTTATTATTATCCTCTCCACTTTTGGAGTATTTGTATATTTATAATTATAAATATACATGTAAATACCAACCTTCTAAATGAACTTTGCCCCTTCCCTACAAAAAAACACATAATCCATGAACTGAAATCAATAATCGTATAATTCACCAAAGTCCCTTCTGTTTTCAGGTGCATTTCTATGGTAACAAGCAAATGTGATCTGTTCCGCAGCTTGTTGGGGACGAATTTATCTTAATCATCTGTGAAAATTATGGTACTTTTTATTTTATGACAAGGCTTGAATACCTAAACTTATATGCTTAATCCGTCTGAAGAAGTAAATCTTAAAATGTTAATAATATAAACAAAAAAATTAGTTATAGAATAAATAATATAAAAAAGATTTGATTAAAAAATATCTTAAATATACAAGGTTAAGTATATAATTTTTTTTTATGTTAATTCAATCACACCAACCTCGGCATGAGACGTTCGCACAAAACGGAGATAGACGTGGATCTGACGATCGAAAATTGCTATAAGAGGAGGGTCACCATCACTCGCTGGTTTTTCTTCCTAGTTATGTCTTTCATTTTGTATGCGTTTTTTAAATAAAAAGCCAATATTAAAAGACAATACTACCCACCACCTCTCACCCGGAGGAATATTCGTCTAGCCGACCTCCAAGGCTTGACCAGTCATTCTCTTGGGTTTTCCTTCATCTCAATTAAAAAGAAAAAAAAGCACACAATCTAATGTTTTCCAAACACAGGCTTGATCATAATAGAACAAAATCCACTCAGCGTCTTCAAAACCAGAGCATATTATTTTAACTGAACTTCCGCTAGCCGACAAAACTTCCAACACTCATGCTGAGCTGGCTCGGCATCTTGCCAGCCTGACATATTCGACAGGCTAAGCAGTACACTCGTCATTCGTATTTCATGTTCGGACGGTCCATCATATAGAACTAGCCACGTTGGGATCAACTGAAAGATCACCCGTTCTTCCTCCTCGGGGACTGGGAACAAATTCTCCCATCTCTAAAGCCCTAGTTACGCATTGTCTGGTTGAACTTTTGCATTTAGGCTATGTTTGATTCAACGAAGGGGAAGGTAGGTTAAGTTAATTTAGGAGATGATAGGGGAGGATAAGGGATGTTAGTAAGGGAGATAAGGAGATATTTTTTGTTTGATTTAAGAGGAGAGGGGAGGGGAGTTTATTATAAATTGACAAATATACCCTTATTATTTTATTTAAATTTTTATCTCATTATTTTATCTTTATTGAATTTTTTTTTATCAGAGACGCTTCACGATTCGGCAATTACCTGTGTTGCTTCCGTCGCCGTCACCTCCAGAGCCTTCACCAGCAATGGAGGTCGCATACTCCTCACCTAGACCAGGCGAACTTCAATCGCAAGCCTATTAGCAAGATCATGTGCCAAATGCAGTAGTCTCTTGTGTATCAAAACATCCGCAACCCTTTCCACATTCACATCCAATGCATACCTATGAAATGCATCCCACCTGAAAAAGGTTGACAACAATAGAGGTTAGAGGTGAGGGAGAGGCTTCTCATAGGGTCGTTCGCTGGAGGTGAGGGAGAGGCCTTGGCAGAGCGTCGTTCGCTAGAGGTGGAGGTTGGATGTAGAGGTGAGGGTAGCATTGGAATATAATAAAATTATTAGGGGTAATTTTGTCCAAAATTTTTCAACCCTCCAAAAACCCCCGATTTTGGAGGGTTGAGAAACCGGGGGAGGGGAGTACTAGAGGACAAAAAATTTCCCCTCCCCTCCCCTCTATTTTGTGAACCAAACATGCTTCTCACTTCCCCTACCCTACCCTTCCCTCCAAAAACTTCCAACCAAACAATGCCTTAGGGGCACCGCATATAAAAAAACAATAATTACTGTCACATGAATCTATTTATACAAGGTGAAATCAGGTTGCAAGTCAAAATGGTGACATTTTGTCTATATATTTTACACGCTCATAAAAATTTAAGGAAAATATGATCACAGCAGATAGCCAGAAACAAGCATGCAACATGCATTTCAAAGGAATCTGGAAGGTATATATTCATTTATCCTCAGAGGATAGCTGTAAAATTCTTCGTTTCTTCCATCTCCCCTCTTGGCCTGGAAAGGCACCCACCATGGAACTCCTCTGTCGTTAACAGTTCGCTTTGCATCGAGTGTGTTATCGAGAAGTGTTCCGACGATTATTGCCACAGTTGGAGGGGAAGAGAATACCGTGTTCAAAATGTCATTGAACTGTTTCAACACAATCGGATCAGAATGACGTGTTCTATTGATAGCCTTATGAAATCAATAAACCAAATAAATAGCAAAAGAAGGAACAATGACAAGGTGTCAAGAACTAGGAAACCTCGTAAGTGACTTACCCAACCGGCATTAGTTCTAGCCGGACCACGACCATCTGGAGTTGTGTTGGCAAGAAAATATTGAGGAATTGATATCGCTAGAAAGAGAGATAAACCCAGAACATAGAGATTTCTCATGGAGTTGTTATTCGCAAACTGCATAAATGAGATCCCAACAGCAGCTGCAAAAAAAGCAGCAAATTGTTGTCACGCAGATTATTATTATTTAAAATCAAAATCCTGTTAACTTACATGATAACCGCAATACCTACCTACAATTCCTAATAAAACACAGTAAATAGCAGCAAATATCGGCAAAGGAATCGATGCAAAAAAGGCTCCAAATTTACCTGAAAGAGATACGGTAACTTGATCAACACATAAAATGTATAAAAAGAATATGCACTTTCATCCGGTTTTAGGTGAAATATATTACCAAAAATAGAGAAGAAGATCATAAAACCACATGATATCTGTACTACTCTTCTGCTCCCTATTTGTGTCAGCCCGAGTAGGCCGACATTTTCCCTGCATAATGAATAAAAGAGAACCAATATAAATACTAAATATTTAGCACAATAAGTCAGTCACTATAGGCCACAACCAAGGCATCCAAAACTTTTGAGTAATCATGCTAGAGTTGGGTCACAAGTGATTCTTGGAACATTTTTGCTTACACGGATGCAGTAGTACCAACAATAGAACCAAATATGCCTTCAAGCAGCATCCCAAAACCCTGTATTTAGGAGGTCAAAAATAATAGTTAAGTAACTAGTATTATAACCGGTCTAAATATACCAGATTCTTGTGAGAAGCCAAAGAATAATCAAATATTAAATATTAAATTGATTATTAAGAAGCATAATGACTAGTACTTCACCTGTAGCCCGATGCTTCGGCTGAGGACATGTGCAGGAGGGGGTGTAGCACCAGAAAGCCTAGCTGCCGCAAAGAAAGTCCCAGTTGACTGCATTGAAGGATTTAAAATTTCATCACCAGAGGAAACTCAAGCATGTTATCAGTTATATGAAAATGGCTTGACAAATTCAGACGATGTAAATAATTAACACTTCCAACTTCCAAGAGAGTGAAGCTGTCAAAATTCTGAAATGGATCAAAAAAATAAAGTCACAGTTGCTAGACCTCTGCAGAAGTGACAAGTGCTGCCCCCATCATCCCAAAGACGTGACTAGCGCTGAATATGGGGGTACCCCATTGAAATGGATAAGGAACTTTAATCCTAGAATTAAAAAGCAACATATGAGTAATTATAAATTTCTGGAAAAGCATTGAAACTCAAAATAAATTAATAAAAGCACCAGGATCTGAGCATACCAAGGAGCAGATGACATGAGGTAGGAGCGATCTGTGCGGCAACTTCTTTGGGTCTGATCTTTAGAATTATTGTATGCACCAGCCACAGTGAGGATAGCAGCAAAAGCCCAGATTATGCCAATGCACATGAGTAAAGCAAACCTTTCAATCACATGCTGTGCAGCAGGATGAATCATGCGCCTCACATACTGCAGAATCAGAACAAAGGTCTTGTCACATAGCAAAGGATAAAAGTCTGTAATTTTCATTTTATATCAAGAAGGGGGCTAGCAACCACGCTACATCAAAAAGTCATCCAAAAATTGCACAAAACAGGGTAAAGCCACCCCTTTGAATGTCAAAATTAAGTAACTCCCCGGACCCTTGAGGGAATGGACTAAAGATTTGCAGTTCCAAAGAGGAGTGAGAACATAAAATTTCTGATGAGATAAGAGATGATAAACCTGCTGGACTATGACCAGTAGAATGAGCATGGGTAATCCAATCTCCACACAATTTGCAAGCTGTATTGAAGCGGAGAAGTTACACAGTTAACACGTTATCCTTTTATCTTCTATTATGAACAACAATGTATTCAAACTCGTAAGTGCGTTAGGGATATTTACCAGTGGGAAGCCCCTCATGAACAAACCAAGACCAACCACACAAACCACCGGTACAATGACTATTGGGGTAAAGAATCTGGTTGAAAAAGAACCATAGAATAAATTAAAGCTGCAACGTTTCTCACTGCTTTTAAGATATAAACAACAGGCTGTATACAATTTGAGGGGGCAAAAAGAAAAAGAAAAAGAAAAGGCAAATTAATATGGAAGACTGAGATTAATTTACCTTGTTAAATTTCCCCATGCCCTACTAAACCCAAGGATGATGTTGATGAAAGAAGAAACAATCAGGGAGCCTTGAATTGTCCTAATTGTGTAGGTAAACCTCTACAAGTGCCAACATAATTACATATACAGATATACTCATATAAAGCTTCAACACCAGTATAAGTTATTGCAAGAAGAGTTAAGTTTCCAATGTCATAACCACTAAAGTTTTTGAAGGGACAAACTGTGTGACGCACACGAACCTCATGTTCAGATGAGAAATTGCGGTCACTGTAATCATTTATGATGGACATCACTGGGATAAAAAAGGCTATTGAAGAACCCATTACTACTGGAAGCCTTGAGCCAAACCATGTCTGGAGTAAAGTGTTCACTCCAGACATAAATAACAAGGTTTGAATCACGCGAGCTTTGTCACCCTGCTCAAGAAGACCAACTGTTAGTATGCTATAAAAAGATCAAAGCCAAGCTTGTTTGTTGGTTATTGTTAGTATGAAATTATAATAAAACCAGGGCCTATACTTACATGGCCCCCACCCATCAGAGGCACTAAGTTGCTTGCAATCAGAACGGTAGTTCCAAGCATCACGATGTAGTGCTGAAAACCCAGTAGACATGACACCGCTGTCAAAACAGTGGAAGGACAAAAAGGTATTAGTCGCCCAGTGGACTAGGACTAAGGAGAAAATGGCGTAAGCTGGAGAAACAACAACTAAAGAAACCGAAATGAAATTTATATAATTCTTAAACATACCTAATCACTTAAGAGTTAATATTAGTTGGATTCATTGACGCAATCCACACAAATAATAAGGGGAAAAAGGGGAACTTAATGGAGAATCAGACTTAAAAGGCAACATAAAGCCATCTGCAACGAAGCCGCTAAAGAAATTTTAAATATGAAAAAGAAATCCAGAAGAAGCCATATCCTCCCTCTTCAGCCGCAGACGTAGAGAGAGACATGGAGCTGAGTTTCAATTTTTTATTTTTTATTTTCAAAAAAAATCCAACTCCTTTTAACATCACAAAGACCTTTAAAACTTTTTGGCATAAATAAAAGAACTTCCAAAGCAGAATCAGAGAAAGAGGGATACTAACGCCAGGAAGGATTGGAATGGATGCAGTAGTGAAGCTGGAGGAGTTGTTCGGCGGGTGTCCAAGTGGGCCCCCTCGAAAGTGCGAGATTAGGCGGCGGTGGTCCAGGCGGAGGCGTCTGTGCTGACGGCGGGGGATGGTGGTGCTCGGTTTCACCCATTTAACCAATCCTTGATCAGAAACTTGTTTGCCTGCTAATGGAACTTGAGATTTTCCCGATTCTTCTTTGGCTCAGGGAAGCACCGACCTAGGAAAGGAAGACCTTTAATAACTACCCTCTAAACAGAGTGATTAAATAAATTATAGAGGACTGAGGAATAATCTGACGTTTTTTCCCGTAAAATGCTGAGAAAGTAAGCATGAAGAAAGCGATGTTGGGGGATTACGTTATGGCTGTCGCGATGCGATATTCAATTGCCCTCGAAACACTTTAGAGTTTTGAGAATGCGTTGAACGCGTGGACCGTAGATATTCAGCCTCTGTGTCTTGCTGTTTTCGAGGCGCTCTAATTTTCTTACAGACTTCTCAAGTTTTAATTTCCTTGGGCTTTAAAGATTTTTTGGCCGAGTTTTTCGGCCTGAGCTTATGATGTTTAAATTTGTAAATTTTCTTTTAAAAAAATAAAAAAAATTATGAAAAAAAATGAAACTTCGCCCTCTGCTCTGCCGAACCCTTAAATCATAAATGATACTAATTTTTTCTAAAAAAATTAGGGAAACGTGGATCAAGAGCTAGCTAGAATTTTTAAAAAATATATCTAAATTACAACTATTAATGAAATCGTCCACAGAGCATTATGCCATGATGTAAATTTTGTTCTCTATTTACGTGCATTTGTATTCCAATCCCGTTGTAAGTACATTAGCGTGCTCTATATATGCAAAATCAAAATCTGTGTGGGTAGAACATCGACATTTTTTCCAGGTAGGACGTCACATATTTAATGCCCGTTAAATAGTTCGGCAGAACCGTAGGAGAATATTTAAATATAAGCCCTTTGAATTTAAGATTCCCCTTTGTAATTTCTTGTTTGTCAACCCGTGTAACCATAAATGCGAGTATTAATGTGTTATATACGGACCACGTTTCTCTCCGACATGGCAAAGAGACTTTAGAGAAATTATTACTCCAAATGAGTACTCGCGTTTGAGAAAATTAATGATATTCACGACTACAATGTTCCTACTTATAAAACAGAAGGAGAAGATTTCTTCTAGTTATACTTATAACTAACTTTTTTAAATTTTTTATACGGATTCATTCATTTTTTTATTACATATATTTTATTCTCATATAATATATATTACCTCTGATCTTTAATATAAAAATTAATTTAAATATTAAATTTTATTATAAATATAAGATCTTAATATGTTTTATATTTAATATTTTTTTAAAATTAATTTATCTTATGTATAAACTGATATATATAATACTTATATAGTCTCAATAAAAGAGTTAGTTGATTAATTTCAATAAATTTAAAAATTATATAAATTAATTAATTATAATTAATATAAAAATTAATTAAATAAGTTATATATATTATAAAATATATGATATAAACTTATATTTAGGGTTCGATTAAATGAGACATACAGTTCTTTCTATAAAAAAAATAACAAAGTGTACGTGCATCACAGGTTTATAATTAAACTCCAGTTCAAGGTAAAAATGTAATTTTTCTAGCACGCTATTCATTCGAGATTGCAAACAGAGACAATGAGCTTCAAATCTATCAGCTGACCAGATAAAAACCTTTTTACTATGAATAAATCCCGGCCGTGGTAGTAAATCATGGTAGTACTGTGACGAACAGCACTTGAATTTGTGTTTATCCACGAAGCCGGTAACAAATTACCTCATTAGTGGGCTGGGGTCCACACAATTAGCGTTCTAATCTGAATTCTGGCTTATTGAACCACTTGTTATCAAATTGAGATAAGTAATCACAATCAAATTATACAGACATGCCCAATCGCCACACCGGCCATCAACAAAAATTCAAAGCTTTCATGATCAATGCTCCCCACCCTTTACGTGCTTTTTGGCGTTAATTAAAAGTGATCCAAACCCATACATCCATCTCACGAACCACATTCACACTCACACTAACAAAACAAACAAACAAAAGAGGGAGAGAGAGAGAGAGATGTGGGGTTTGATCCACAGAGAGATAAGCTGCATGGAACGAGGCAATGATGCCCTCCGCTTAAAAAGACCAAAGATTTAAATCTCATCGTTAAAGTGCAAGTCACCGCAGCCCCCACACCAGGATCTTCTTTTTCATACCACTCGAAACCAAGTGCTCTCAATTTTTACTTTATCTTGCAAAGTCAGTTGCCTCGCAGTAATACATGTCACGTAAATTAGAAATGGAGCGGGGGCGTTATTGGTAATTTTGCAAAGAGGAAGGCGACTGATAAGAGGATGCAGAGGGGAGCAGATGGGTAACGGTCGTAACATTTAAAATCTCGCGCCAGCATGTGGAGGCCACGTGATATGTGGGGCCACATTTTTATACGATATGTTTTCTTTTCCTGCTTGGCCAGAGAATAATTATAGGATCGATGATTGCTTCAGATTGAGGTACGAATACAATACAAAGGGAAGGGAACAAAACAGCTGCGATTCAGTGCGTCCCCGCACGGTATGCGTGGCAAGAAAATGGCCGTTTTATTACTGCGTTTGGATTTAACTTACAATCCAAACACGTTTTAAATAAATTACGTTTCTAGACCCAATTTTGCGAAGTTCAAATAAAAAATTTCAACTTTTAATTATAAATAATGAAAATCTTCGAAAGAAAAGCATGTAACACTGAACTTGAAGCATAAAGAGCACTTGCATAGGGTCGTCACGTGCTCAAAGAATATATTGTATGGGTTCAAATCCCACAAGGATACAATAGCAAGAGCGTACGTAAAGGTCTATTCAAAATTCTGGGCATTTACAAGTACAGTGATGGGGCCTAGTTAAAGCAGAAGGTTATAAAAATGATAAGGAGGAAGATGATCAAGATCCCGAGTGGGCGAGGAGTTGTTGGAAACGATATCTTGCCAGTAGAGAATGGGTCTAGATTTCTTCAAGTAATAAAGCTTCAGCTGCTCGTCGGCCTCCACCTCAAACCTAACCCACTCGATTCTGCGCCTCTCGACACGGAACCCCAGCACGTCGAACCCTGCTGCCTCGTCTCTATACCTGATCCATTCGCATGTGTAGTGTCTTGGACCTCTCTTTCCACTTCTATGGGGATTTTGACAGCAGCTGATGCCTTCTTATTTGCTTGGAAGGCCACGGACACCACGGGATCATTTTGAAGCAACCCAAGCCCTACAGTGCTCCTCCAAATTTTCTCGGCCATACTTAATCTCATACTCGAAGCACGACCATCCATTTATGTACTTGCCATCATCTGGAATTAGCAGAATGCCATCATGTGGTATAGAAACAGTTTCTACGCGCAAATCAGGGTTTCGTTATACATGAGCAGCCAATGACGCAGAGCCTCCGGTTATGCGCACTTGAACTACTTGAATGTATTTAGATGACGACAAAAAGGGCCGATAATCACTATCATACTCGCCAAACGTCATGCTTTAATCCATTCGCAGATCATAATTGGACGAGTAACGCAAAGACACTTCTAAAGCTCCTCTTACTTTTAATGTGATGCCCTCACCAACAAGGACGCGTTTCAAACCAGCATGAGAGATATTCAGCTGCACGCACCCCAAAACATTACGGTTTTAATTAATTAAACTACAGTTGGAAAAACACAAAAGGCAGCAATACCCATATCATTTTTGCGACACAAGAAAGATGAAGATGATATCACGGCTGGAAAAAAGTTTTTTAAATTGGTTGAAAATAGATTTTTACACTGGATTTTGATCTAGTGTAGAAATAGACCGTATAAAAAATTTAATATTCTACACCGGTTGTATATGACCGGTGTAAACAATCAGCTTTTTTAAATCGGTTATTCCATACAACCGGTTTAAAAAGTAATGTCAAAATAAAAAAAAAATCCATAATAAAAAAACTCTAGGTCCGAAATTATTTCCTTCTTCGTCACAAATTTGAAGGAGGAGGAGAGTGATAAAGAAGAATATGTACCTGTAAAATGCAAGCAGAGAATAAAAAAGAGGAAGAAAGAAAAAGCCAGAGAACCCAGAAACGAAAGAAACAAAAACTCAGATATATGCACAAAAAATAAAAACCCATAAACGTCGTCACCTAATTGAAGATATCACAAAAATATCGTCACAATTCCTTTTAGTTACCTGCTTAAAAGCAAAAAAAAAATATTTAAACAGAACCCAGAAATGAATGAGACAAAAACCCAAATATATATACAGAAACAAAAACCTAGAAACGCCATTACTTAATTAAAGATATCACAGAAATATCGTCACAATTCCTCCGACTTACCCAGTTAAAAGTGAACAGAAATATATTTAAACAAAATCGAGAAAGAAATAAACAAAAAAATAGACACCCACCATCGCAGATCTGGGTATTCTTCTTTGGCGAGCTTTAGAGGCTACAACGACTGACTTTAACAATAGAGAATGACGAGCACAGGTATGGGTCATCGCATATCTAGGTCTTCTTCTTCGGTGAGCTTTAGACGGTGTGTTACGAAGGTGGAGCTTCCTATCACTATGTGTTCTCCCTTGTCTAATTTTCTCTATGGACGACGATATGATTTGTGAAGATAAGGAATCATAAAAAATTAACACTTTTTGTTAGATTTTTAATAGCAAAGACATTTTATACCGGATATAATTCTACCAGCTATAGATAAGACTGGTTTAAAAATATGCTTTTTAAAGCCCCATTTTTAAACCGGTCACTGCGGAACCGGTTTAAAAAAAATTGACCGGTGATATTTTTGTAAATAAGATAAAATATTTACATAGGTCATGACTTTTTACATCGGTCATGTTTTACAACCTATGTAAATATTTCATCTTATTTAAAAAAATGTCACCGGTCATAACTTTTTACACCGGTCATGTTTTATAACCGGTGTAAATATTTCATCTTATTTACAAAAATGTCACCGGTAATGACTTTTTACACCGGTCATTACTTTTTACACCGGTCATGTTTTACAACCGGTATAAATATTTCATCTTATTTACAAAAATGCCACTGGTCATTTTT
This sequence comes from Leucaena leucocephala, assembly GCA_037074615.1. Taxonomy (NCBI): domain Eukaryota; kingdom Viridiplantae; phylum Streptophyta; class Magnoliopsida; order Fabales; family Fabaceae; genus Leucaena; species Leucaena leucocephala. Next base: position 1,156,686 of record CM073540.1, on the reverse strand, counting down.
TTTAAACCGTCTCCGCAGTGACCAGTTTAAAAATGGGGCTTTAAAAAGCCTATTTTTCACTATGATGCTAGCAGCCAGATAACTTGGAAACCAAGTACAGATTAAAGAATCAAATAATATAATCTCTGGAGCAAGATTAGGAAAGAAAGCAAAGGAAACGAGGTAACGGGCATACCGGCAAGGAGAGGGAGAGTCGATGAGGAGGATCGGCTCATAACTCAAGTGGACCTTCAATTTCCAAGGTATCCAGTACGGCCCGGGAAGTTGTTCCATGAATGACAGAGTATAAATCGGATTTGGGTTTTCTAAATTTGCGCCAAGGCACAAAGTCGTCCGAGAAATTGATAGAGCCAAAGTGGCTCTTGCCCAACTCAACAGAGAATTCATAGGTCCGGAAGGTGCCAAACCTCGCCTCCCCAGCGTCCAACTCGGAAATTCTTACAGCCTTCAAATTCCAGTTCTCGCTTGCTGAAATATTCTTTAAAACATCCTGATATCGATGAAACAACGAGAAGTGATTAGATGAAAACATATATAGTCATATAAAAAAGAACCAGATGAAGAGTGTTGCGAAAAAAGAAGAAACAAAAGAATCAGATAAATTAAAGAAATAGGCAGATAATGGGGCGTACCTGCAATAGGGAAAGAGTGGCTGGAGAGGGAGGGGCGATTGCAAGAAGAGGAAGAGCGGATGCTGAATGTAAGGCATGATAGAATTGGAAAGGGATCAGAAGGAAGAAGAATAGCATAGGGATGCGATCAGTTGCCATCCTTGTCTTCTCAACGAACACAGCTTCAGCTTGGGTTTCAGATCGCCTTGTGACGAATATGCAAAGCACGCAAACGGGTTTATTTATGGCGCGAATACCAAGATTTTCCTTTCAAAACTCTACTTTTGTGCCCTTTAACCGAATTCTCTTACCTCGGGGACCAAAAATTTATTACACGTGCGGACCATTTGGCAACTGTTTTGTCAACGTGTCTTCCTTAACTAACCCATATATTATGCGAGGGAGCCTAAAATCAAGTCTTGTCTTGCAGAGGGGTTGTTGAAAGTGTGTGAAGGAGAACTTTTACAACAACTCTAGTAGCAATGCCTTCAAAAAGAAATTTTTCTTATTATGGAAAAATGACTTTTTATATTCGAATGCAAATATTGCCGCTACACAAATAAAAAAATTACAATTACCAAAAAATAAAAACCAGTATTTTATGACTTCGCAATAAATATACATCCGTACATATTCACAGTTGTGGAAGCTTCAATTTTTTTATTCGACCAAATAATCGGGCCCCATGATGACGCACATACAAAACAAATCTATCAACACGTTGCTTTCTTTCCTGATCCAAAAAAAGAATACAAAAAATTCTGTTCTTTTCTTTCTTTTTAACTGAAAGACCTCGATCTTTATTTTTTGGGGGCCAATAATGCCCTTGCTCTTATTCAAGAGCACAAATACTCAGAATGTGACTAGAGTAAGCACAGTGGGGTTCCCTCATGAGATCAATGAACAAGATATTCACGACGCACATTTTTGAAAGTGGACAACATACTCTGTGCGGAAGAAGTGCGAAGCCATCAACCGTTCATGTCAAGAATTTGCCACAGAATTATTCCCAGGAGTCACCTTGCAAGTCTCAGATACTTCGGATGGAGGCCAGTATCGAAACATGGATCTACCAACAATGTTCTTGATAGGTAGCGGACCCCTATCACACACACAGAGGACACAAACGTTAGAGATCTCAATCCTAAAACAGGAGCAGTGTAGCTGTGTCCCTATACATACCCACCCACACAACTCTAAAACTAATTTCTGATAGCAAGTATACATAAGCATGACCTTCTATGAAGAACAACATCCATGGATGGGCCAAAATGGATCTTCCATCCCTCCTAGATAAATGTTTTCCAACAGAAACAATAAGAATATTAGTAATGAGAAGAATCTGTTTTTACCAGTTATGGGAATCAAAGCTGTTATTGCGATTGTCTCCCATCACAAAGACATAACCTTCGGGCACAACCTGCAACCAAAACAATCAAGGGAAAAATGCCTAAACACGTTGCCAATGGCAGGATCAACCAACCATATTTCATTGCAAGTTAGACTGGTAGAGAACCAAGCCAGCTCTGCTGTTATTTGCAAGCCAACTGAGGTTCATGAACCAAAGAAGTTGGATTTAAGTGGCAACGTTGTTGTTTTATTCTTCGTTTTTTAAGATTCGTTTGGTTCTTGAGCCAACCAGGGCAAAATTACATGTGTAATAATATGTTTGTTGAGGCTTTACCCGCCGATCCATCTCATAAGAGAGTGGCTCCAAAATGAACTCTTCTTCTTGCACAATACCATTCCCCAGTAACTTTCCATCAAGAACCTACCAAAGAGTCCACAATGCATACAAGTTAATAATCAAGATGTGATAGTTTTAAAAAGTAGCCTTGAATCAAGTGCCATCCTTTAGTCCATATTAAAAAGCTTACCTCAACACAGTCCCCTGCCTTAGCCACAATTCTTTTTATAAACACATCACCTGAATAATAACCGATTTCCTTCAAAGCCCCATATGGTTAAAAGGTAAACATTATTACCACGCGCAGTATGGATTAAACTAACAGAAAAGCAAGAGAAGCGATAAATTCCTAAATAAGTACATAATACCTGCAAAATAGGAGGCGTCTTAAAAATTACCATGGGTCCGTTTGGATTAGCTCTTGAGAATAGATTCTGGGAAGAATAGATTCTGGAGAATAGATTTTGGGAATAGAGATGTTTGGATGATTAGTAGAGAATCATTTTTTCATATTAGTAAATTACCAAAAAGGGTATTATTTGATTAAAAGTAGGAGAGAGGAGAGAGGGTAGAGAAAAAAGAGGAGAGAGTATAGAGAAGAGAAAGGATAAAGAGTGTAAGAAAAAGTAGGAGAGAGTAGAAAGGGTGGAGAAGAGAGATGAGATAGGAGATAGGAGAGAGGGTAGAGATGAGAGAGGAGAGACGGTGTAAGAAAAAGTAGGAGTAAGATAGTAATTGGATAGTCAAAACCAAGGTTTGCTAGTCCAAAAGCTATTTTCAGCAGCTTATTCAAAACTATGGTTTCAAACCTTAGTTTTGTCCAAACCAAGGTTTTGCCCAGATATAACTGCTTGCCTAAAATTTTTCTAAACCAAAGTTTTGGCCAATGGTTTGTAACCATGGTGTCAAACATGCACTATATCTGAAACATCAGGCCTTCTAAAGAAGAAGGAAACCTGCTACGTCATTCACAATAACCCATTTCAATCAGTTTATAAAAAGTTGAGGCAAAATTGGAACAGTTGCCGATTAAACGTAACGCGCTATATTCCCGAATCAACCTGATCACCTACTTTTCAGTTAGAGCAATAGGAAAGCATCATTAACCTTTTGATGGGACCCAAGGAGTCACATACAGGACAAGGGCATCGCTTCTTAATGCATGTAAGAGAATTAGGATATCAAGGGGGGAGATAGCAGGTGATCTTTATATGTTAATAATAGCTTCAACACCAGAACTTCGTCATTTACATGACATATTTAATTTCATTTGTACTAACAGTGACCAAATGTCACACCAATTGGATTAGGATCCATACTAAGTATGTTTTCTAAGAGCGAGGAGAGTGTAATGATAAAGGTAGGAGGAAAAAGGTAAAGTCGGTATAATGATATTTGCTACAACATCTGAGCTTACCAATTCACTTCAAGGCATCCAGATGCGAATTAGAAACCAACATTCTTGCCATAGTAGGGCAGATAACACATGCCTTCTTAAAATAAAAGCATAGACTAAAAATACCAGTTAAATTTGTGAAGGACAAGAATTCTTCGAGGGTACAAACCTTCTTCGCCAAAATACGGTCACCTACATTTAGAGTTGGGTACATTGAGAACGAGGGAATCGATCTCGGTTCAGCCAAGAACGATCGGAAGAGAATACTAAAAGTAGCGGCAGTAAACACAGCTTTCGCATCCTCTGAACAGAGTCATAAAAAACGAGGAAGCCAACCTGTCTTCTCAATCTCCTTGGAACTGTACCCCGACTTCTGTTAATCTTCCCTGCCAAAGCCGTGTGATCAGTCTTTATCCACCACTCAGCTTGTGATAAAGGGAATTGACTGGTTACAAGGAAGACACTTCGACCCCTGTAAAAAGGATATAATTGAAGTGGCTTTCCACGGGGAAATACCACAAACAACCGTACCCACGCCACATGAACCAGATACACAAACAGTTGAACTCATCATCGAAATCAAACCCGAAATGAACGGGTTTTTAGAATTATCACCCAGAATTCCCGCTGCGAGAGTCGTATACGTAGGTGCTAAATTCTGGACACAGCAATTGTATCTGGGCCGCCCGTAATCGGAATGGTAACTATGCACGCTGCAAGGGGAGGAGGAATCAACATCATGCTTCTGTTGGCCAGGACAAAATATGCGAGACCAGATCCAGCATTCCTGGAAGCAAGGGGTAGAGGAAACTCGAGTAACGACCGACGAAAACAAGCTCCGGGCGACATAGCCAGAATAGCTAAAAGTAACCCGGACAGCCATATCTGCAGCTGCAAAGCTAACCAACTTGATGAAGATTGGAGCCAGCGGTTTCGTGGAGTAAGAAGTGAGACTAGGAAATGCTAGGAATCAGTCGGAGACATTGGACGGGGAGGCGAGGCGGGACGCCCGCCGGGGGGGGGGGCGCACGTAAGAACTGAAACCACGAGAGAAAGGCGGGGCGAAGAAAGAAGGCAAAAGAAATTCCAGAAGGGAGCGATCCCCCAAAAACCATGGCCAGATTTTCGAAGCTGCTTCAGGCAAAGAACGAAAAAACAAAAACAAAACAAGAAGGAACGCACAAACAACAAATTAATCGTAAGAACTCAATTTTTGGAGGTAATTGATGTTATTCTTTTGAAGCGTAATTTATATTCTTCAAATAACTGTATTTTATAATAATGTTTTGATTAAAAAAACATGTTTATGAGATAAGAAAACTAAATAAAAGAATTTTGAGAAATAAAAGGAAAACATGTAATTTTTTTTTACTCACCGGTTCATTAGAATTTTGTCCTGACTACATCCGGATCCTATCCGCGTTACGCACCTAGTTATAGTGGATGAGTCTCTCAATAGAGATTTTTTATATATGCCAAAATTTAAATTCGAGATTTTATTTAAACAAGATCAAATGATTTATCACTCGAAATAACTTGGGTAGAAAACATGCAACTAATTAAATAACAAGGAACATGGAGCAACAGGTCCCCCTCGGGTCATAGGGCTCGTTATAGCAACATAAATCCAGCCTTGGTCCAAAATCATAAAACTCATGGGCCTCATGGTTCAATCACGCAGCCCAAGTCACAAAACGGTTTCTTGTTTAAAATGCCATTTTAGTTGGCGTGAGCTTCTTCTTCTAATCATAATTGAGGAATTTCGCTCTACCCTGTCCTATTTTTATGAACTTAATTTTTTTAAATTTTTATATAAAAAAAAATTATTTTCCTCTAAGGTTGTTTCGGCGGAAAATATCTGCCCCACCCCACCACCAACAGAATAATTGGGAATGAGAATGTCTCATGAGAAGAGTGTTGAGCATGTTTGCAGTGTTTAGTTAAAATAAATCGCGCGCTGCCGAGCTCATGAATATGAGGAGCAGCGGTGGGCCTCATCCACCGTCTTTTTCAGTCTTTGAAAGGATCCTATTCAGAATGATCCGTATCTCCCAACATGTTCAAGTTGGGGCTCCCTTCCCTCCATAGTTTGACCGCGTGCCTTCCAAATCCAATTCCCACGCCTTGGACCCCACCTCATTTTATGTCTCTTCAACCCCTGTAATCCCGTATCATCCCATAAATAAATGTTCGTATTTGGTACGTACGTTTTAACCGAAATCGTACGCATACAACAATACATGCAAGACATTGATTTCAAACTATATAGTTATATACCCGTAACATGGGTATTTCAAACCGTAAATAATAAAACTAGCTTCCATTAACCAAAAGGGCTGTTCTCAGTTCTCACATCTAACTTTACCTTCAAAGCACTCAAAACGTAACTCACAGTAAGTAGTGAGCATAGGCATTATAAGCGAGAACCGCTCCAAGCACTACGGGGCATTCTCACTCTAATCAACAAATCTCAATGGCATATTATAGTTTAGGGATAAAAGACGGCACATAGTTTACACTTATCGGATCCTTTCTCTTTCTGCCCCTCCCTCCCTCCCTCCCTCGCTCCGAGCCACCCAAAGCATTTCTTTCATAAAGTATTACTACTTCCTTTCCTTCCTTCTTATTTAAAGGAACGAAAGTAGCCCCTATTCATCATTGTGCTCTCCTCTCTCTTCTTATATAGCTACCACTGTTTTAGTCGGAGACTAATAGACCGGGCAAGTGCCAACTCCGTTTAGGCTAGCGACCTCGCCATGGAGGAGAGACCAGAGACGGAGCTCATATCAATACCGGCGACGCCGAGAGTGTCCACGCCCGAGATACAGACGCCTTCGGGGCAGAGGTCTCCGAGACAGGGCTCCAAGGAGGCCAAGTCGTCCAACGCATGGACTCCCACGTCGTTCATATCGCCCAGGTTCCTGAGCCCCATCGGAACGCCGATGAAGAGGGTGCTCATCAACATGAAGGGTTACCTGGAGGAGGTGGGCCACCTCACCAAGCTCAACCCTCAAGACGCATGGCTTCCCATCACCGAGTCTCGCAACGGAAATGCTTACTACGCCGCTTTTCACAACCTCAATGCCGGCGTTGGCTTCCAGGCCTTGCTTCTGCCCGTTGCCTTCGTTTATCTCGGCTGGTACATTTCTTTCGTCACCCCTCTTCTGTCCTTTTATTTTTTAGAGAAATTCACCCTTCAAAATTTTAAAATTTAATTTCGTTTCTCATGTCTCAACCTTCATAACTCGTTACTACCCGTACGTCATTAATCGTAATTATAATTTCATTTTAATGTCCTCATTGTCTTACAAGCCAATGCCTTCCTAACTAGTGAAATGTTTCGTCATTTATTGAATGAAAAAAAAAATACGAGGCCGCATACCAGCACATACGAAGTTGCTTTAATTATTATACCAGTCACTGTTACTAGTTCCTTCTGTCCACATAAACTTTATTTTTGGTTATGCTGGAAAACTTTGTCTCGCTTTAGCCTCACATACTCATGAGACATGATAGATCAAAGGATTTCGAACCACGCTTGAGGCAATCTGTTTGGCGCTTTAGCTTTCCCTTCTTCCAAAGATAATCTATTTTAAAGGAAACGGCATCATAGTAGTATCATCCTTCATAGGGTCCACCGGTAAAACTGTCCAAATTCTTTCTTTTGATAGCTATAGTCTATAGACATCTTTTCCTCGACACTTGTTCAGCGATTCGAAAGCACATTTTGACCGTTATTTCTTTAATGGTCCGCGCAATTAATAAGAAAATCTGTCCAATCAGTACAGATTATAGGTTAATGAGACCGTAGATATGAGGTCACTAAGAAGAACTTGGGCGAAATATTGTGCAGGAGTTGGGGAATAATTTCCTTGATTGTAGCATATTGTTGGCAACTATACACGCTATGGATTCTGGTTCAACTACACGAAGCAGTTCCTGGGAAAAGATACAACAGATATGTGGAACTGGCCCAGGCAGCATTCGGTGAGTTATAAGTTGAAACCAACTCATAGCATCGACTTGTTTTCCTGACCTCTCCGTGGTTTGATGCAGGGGAAAGATTAGGCGTGTGGCTCTCTCTGTTTCCAACAGTTTACTTATCAGCAGGAACGGGAACGGCTTTGATCCTATTCGGCGGGGAGACTATGAAACTCTTCTTCCAAATAGTTTGTGGCCCTACGTGTACCTCCAATCCCCTGACCACGGTTGAGTGGTACCTGGTCTTCACTTCTCTCTCCATTGTTCTCTCTCAGCTGCCAAATCTCAATTCAATCGCAGGACTTTCCCTCCTAGGGGCTGTCACCGCCATTACTTACTCCACCATGGTCTGGATTCTCTCCGTTAGCCAGATAAGGCCACCCTCTATCTCCTACGCACCCCTGTCCTTGCCGTCGGCTTCCTTTTTCTCTGTCATGAACGCACTCGGAATCATAGCTTTTGCTTTCAGGGGCCACAACTTAGTCCTAGAAATTCAGGTATGATAATAAATAATCACGTTTCTCTAGTTTCACCTTTTCAAAGTAACTCAAAGGTTTACGCATGGTTGAGTTAATTTCTTCTTAATCTCAGGCCACAATGCCATCGACTTTTAAGCACCCTGCTCATGTGCCAATGTGGAAAGGTGCCAAGGTTGCGTATTTCTTCATCGCGATGTGCCTCTTCCCTGTTGCCGTTGGAGGTTTTTGGGCCTATGGAAACCTGGTAGGAGGCTTGCTAGAGCCTTATATTCATTAATTATGCAGAGTTGAATTGAACACTAGTTGTCATGACTCATTTTGTGTGGTTGGTTATTACAGATGCCTCAAGGAGGGATTCTGGCGGCTTTATATGCGTTTCACAGCCATGACATTTCAAGAGGGATTCTTGCCCTGAACTTCCTTCTGGTTGTGTTTAGCTGTTTGACCAGTTTCCAGATATACTCGATGCCTGCTTTTGATAGTTTTGAAGCAGGGTACACGAGCAGAACAAATCGTCCCTGCTCAATATGGGTGAGGTCAGGCTTCCGAGTTTTCTTTGGATTTGTGTCCTTCTTCATAGGAGTAGCACTTCCATTTCTCTCGAGCCTCGCAGGTTTGATGGGAGGACTCACTCTTCCGGTGACTTTTGCTTATCCATGCTTCATGTGGGTTCTCATAAAGCAGCCCACCAAATACAGCTTCAACTGGTACTTAAACTGGATTCTGGGTTGGCTGGGAGTTGCTTTTAGCTTGGCCTTTACCATTGGGGGTATTTGGAGCATTGTCACTAATGGCCTCAATTTGAAATTCTTCAAACCTAGTTGAATTTCTGAACGTCATGTAATTGCTACCTATATGTATCATCTTATTATGCAGTTTTGTCTATTTTGGGTCTGTGTCAGCTCCTTCCTGTATGCTTCACATATGTATAACAGATATCAATTCAAGTAAACAGGAATCGGGCCTGTGTCGACTCCTTCATGAAATCATTGCTCAAGTTGCTTTGACTTTCCTTCCGGAATGAGATCCATATCAAATGAACTATCCATTAGTTTTTTTTTATATAATAATTTTAGTTACAGTCCCCTTGATATATTTTGCAAAAATACTCTTTAATATACGCCGTCAGCAATTTAAAAAATAAAATAAAAAGTTATGACCAAACATCAGCCAAGGAAAACCGAATTAATGATACAGCCATGAGAGGCCCATAACTCCAATTCAAGGAGCAAGAAAGATGTCTCTAAATTTATCCACAGATAAGGGGAACCGGAAATTTGAGAGGGACTTTTAAATCCCAAACATCGATATGGAACTAAGATATGTGTAACCAACTAACTACAAATTCGTTTGTGATTTTCAGAATCCTAGAGTATTATGCAAAATAAAACAAGAGAGAATGTGGATGAGCTTTTCCTGAGCTGTTAAAATTTATCATTGGGCTTTGGGTGCTATAACAGAAACAAACAACATCATTGAGGTCAAAATACTCGTCAGGAGACTTACCACCATAGCCAGGTACGTGATGTGGGTCGAATCCGAATATAGTCAGGGCAAAGCTCCGGTGAATCGGAAAAAAAAAAATAAAAAAAAAATCATTGAGGTCGTTAATAAGAGATGGCACTAGAGATGCAGCATGCGATGCAGAGCAATACCTATGTCATTAACATGTCGCCCAGTCAAATCATTGATGTTGGGTCACTCAAACACATACTTTCACTTTCCAAACAGAAAAAAGGAAATTCAGACCGAAATAAAGTGGAAAAGTACAAAACCAGAATACGAAGTACATACAGAATATCATTGAAGTAAACATATTCGACCTAAATGCTTTCCAAGATGCAGTTGCAGCGACATTTGATTGACGAAGCAGGGAGGCACCGTTAACAAAAGATACTTACAGAGCAAGCAAGCGTATATATTGGAAACGCCAGTATTAATCGTAAGAAAGAAGAGAGGATAGGGCACTAGTTGAGGTTATCGGGAGGATGGCGTAGCAGAGTAAGGTCATGCCATGAGTTGTAGTCAGAGGGTAGAGCAGGGAACTTGGAAAAAGCCCCAGTCCCTCCATGACAGAACTCGTGTGAAAACCCAAATAATCCCAACGAAAAAGAGGTCGTCGATGTTGGGTGTGAAGCGGTGGTGGATAGAACAGAGGAAGAAGAAGAGGGAGCGCGCGACTTCTTAGAAATCTTGCGAGTGGCACCGCCAACGGGAACGTTGCGGAGAGTGCCGCCGTGGGTCCAGTAGCGACGGGAAGACTGGCACAGGTAACGCGGCTGGGAAAGGTTGTAGTTGTTGTAGTAGCAGAACTAGGTGGCTGTGGAACCGCAAAGAGGACATGGCAAGGGTTTAGTGCGCTGCGGGGGAGGGAATCCCAGGCTCTGCTGAGGCCTGTAAGCACCAATCAATGCTTGATCAGCCTCCATCTCCGGTGTCGGGAAGGCAAAGGAAGCTATGATTATAAGGCTGAGCTTTTGTAAGATGGGGATTGGTGTGAATGATGAAGAAGAATGAGGTTTGACAATTTGACCCAGTATGCAACGTGGCACGTTCAGGGGGCGTGAGAGCTCCGCATTGGAGGTCTGACATGGCATCGTCATTTATTATTGGAGAAGGCCACCGGAACTGAGAATGATAGATCAAGTATAAAAACAAAAAGAAAAAGATCGAAAACAACACTTAATAAAATTATATTATTTATTGGAGTATATTATATTACTCGTACTTTTATTCAACTCTTGGCATGTCTCATAAACACATTCGCCGGTGAAATTTAGAGCTAATCCGGCTGGCATTAACGATCCATCGCCATTAATTCCTGGGCTTGATTTTCACTTGCAGGGGGTGGAGCCTGTGTGTGGTGAGGCCCACAGTATCCACATTTTCTTCTTCCCCTCCACGGAGCTCCCACTCAAACTCCTGAACAAATCTGCCAATTGCCACGCTTGCTAACAAAGAAGCCATGAGAGAGCCAGAACACACCCTCTTCCCTCCTCCAAACGCCATCGTCTTGTACAGATCCGCACTGTCATATCTCTCATCCAGAAATCTCTCCGGCTTCCACTCCATAGGATCCTCCCATTTGTTCTTATCCATGTTACATCCATATATATTCACTGTTATCTGTGTTCACCACCATATTCTCAATATTAAGGGTCATCCCATCACCATACGTAAAGCATATACAAGTAATTGAGCTCAAAAGATCAACTCACCTCGATGCCCGCAGGAATGTGATATCCCCCCAATTGGGTGTCTTCATGCACATATCTCAGAGGCACAATTGGAACAGGATTATGCTTCCTCAAGGTTTCATGGAAAATAGCCCCTAAATATGGTAGCTTTGATAAATGCTCTTCACTCACCTTGTTATGTCCACAAACATTGTGGAGTTCCTGATACAGTCGCTCCTGTAATGCAAATACAATGCCATTATTTGAGTGAACATTCAGGGACCAATATTCTCTGAAAACAAAAACAGATGGAGGTAACAAATAGACCTGTCGGCTTTTGTCCTTAGCCAGTTCATACATAGCCCATTCTGAAGTCACTAATGTGGTATCTGATGTCTCCACAATGGTTTCCCAAAGCAGCATCAGAATTTGGTCTTCGCTCAGTTCCGATGATGATAACAGATGGTCAATGTAACAGTTTACTTCCTGTAACATTCAATGAGAGAGGAATTAGGACGACCACCATTGTAGTATTTTTGCACAAACATGTAGTAGTACTCTAAAGTAAACCCACCATTCCAGATGCAATTCGCTTCTTCTGCTTCTCCATCAATGCCCTCATCACAACTTTTCTGAGGAAATCGATTCCACGGATTTTTTCCTCATAGCTTTTGTTTGGAATCCATTTCAGATACGGGAAGAAATCGCGCCAATCCACCTCAATCGCACCCTCCATCAAGTCAAGCACTAGAATCTTATATATCTCATCTTTTGTTAAGGTCTTGCCCAGCTCCTCCACATAAATCGCACTTACAACCTCTCCCATAACCTTCAAATTTCATTCGGGCTCAGTTTACTAATCGTCGCCTTATACTCTGAAAATTGCTAATATATAAAATGTAAGACTTACTAGCTTTAGAGAGAGTCCAAAAAGTTCAGACGCAAATATATCCCTGAAATTCACAGCTTCATTGGGGGAGGTCTTCGCATGTTCTTTCAACTGGCTTGACATGTTGTCCATCATGGCCTCTTTGTGGCCGCGGTGTTGTTTCTGAAAATTGGGGAAAACAACAATAACAAATAGATCCCATGATTTGTTTGGCAATCACGTAAAAAGAATTAGGCACGCTCAAACGCTCAACAAGGTCACCAGAAAATTACTGCAACCAACCTGTGCATTTGCCCCCAGAACGTTTGCAAGAATATGTTTTTTGATCATTTTGTGAAAGTCATCGTAGTCACTCATGGCAACCATGCATTTATTATAAGTCAGAACCTTGAGTGCATTTGACAGCTTCTTGGATGAAATGGAGGAATATCTGGTCACCATCGCCTGAAACAACCACAAAAAGAGGCCATTTTTTAAAAAAAAAAAAAAAATACACCGACAGCACTGAGGTAGGATTAAGGGCGTTATTCCCCTGCATGTACAGTTTTCCGGCAACTAATTTCCGAAAGAAATAGAACTTCCCATTAACTGATACGTTGTATTCAACTAACAAATTGATACATAATATATGTCATAAAGGGTAAACAAACCTCCTTGGCGACATCGGCGGTGTTGAGAACAACAAGAGTGGAGGAACCGGTTCGGATGGAATAAATCGGTCCATATTGCTCGGCCCACTGTGTGAACGTCTTGTAAGGTTTCTTCTCCTTCAGTTGCAGAAGATTCCCGATCAGGGGCAGTCGTCCTTTAACCTCTGCGACAATTATTTCACCCAATTCCACCATTTATCGTTTCATGCAATGGCATCATTCATTCGTGGACAAAATAGCAGATTCATGATTCCTGATTCGAAAAGCCAAAAGAACTTAAATCCGCAAAAAAGATTAACCACAAGCAGTAATACCTGGCACTGGAGGAAGCTTAGAATGCTTGCTCTTGAAGAAGCTGTTGAATTTTCCAAGGAAGAAGATGAGCAACAGAAGAGAAAAAACACCCAACGCAACGGTGAATGCCAAAGGCTCTCTATGAACAAGTTCGAGGATGCCGCACACTAAAGCCATGGACCTATTAGGAGATAGATATTCTCACTATTTCTTTCACAGGATGAGCACAGTCCTGGTACGGGAGACTGGTATTTATAGCATATGCACTCGCTATTTACAGCACATATTTCTGTAGGATGAAAGTTGTTCGATTTTTATTTATTACGTGGATGGATTCATCATTAAAAAAGGAGGTGCTTGATCAGCATTGGCCACGAGTTCATATTTTCTGTCGCAATTATATAACGTGGCAATAATTATCTACCGGTTATTATGTGATTTTTACAAGAGTTGACTAACTGCTCATACTAATTGCAAAAAACCGAAGCATTAAATGTTCCTGCAAATATGGCCACATGCATGTACTCGGTGTTAATGAAACATTCCCCCTATTTTTTCCCCAACCAAATAATAAACAGAATCATATGTTTCTGCACGAGGTGCATTCACAGAATCTTTTATGAGTGTATCGACATTTACCCTGCATTTATATGTATATTCTTTGAACATTTCTTATTTAATCAATGTGGATAATCCGAATTCGTAAGCAGGAATATCAAAGAATAAATGCCATTAAATGCGCTATAGATCGTAAATTTCAATTAATCACTTGTGCTTTAGTCATAAAACAAATATTAAACTCAAATGTATTATAAATTCCTATTGCTTTATACAAGAGTTTGATAAATGTAAATTAAACTTCACGATTTAACAAACACTTATAAAAATATTTATAAATTACTTATCAACAAAATTTTTTACATCAAGAAAGAGATTCAAATGGTCTACATTCTATAAAAAAGATGTCATTCTAGTCAAATCCTCCTCCTCTCATCCACCAATTCAAGAAACGCACCATACAATAGTGTATAATTAATTACAAATTTTAAACCCTACTTCTCCTTTTTCTTGTTTTTTGTTTGAAAATCAAAATCGTTAATATCTATGTTTCCCTCCCCTTCATCCCCCTCAACCAGATATGGGATAAAAATTAATAGACGTTAGATATCGAGTAGATATTGATTTGGCAGTTTTAGTTATTCGATGTTATAAAAACATAAATTAAATAAAAAAATAAGCAAAAGTGTATATCTGGCCCTTTAACATCACACAATATTTTATTATAGACCCTTACTTTTTTCATTCGTCTTTTCAATCCCCTATCTCTAATATGTTAACAAAATATTCTTAAATATTAACATACTAAATTTATTTATTTTTTAAATAAAAATGATTGGCAGCCTATTGATAAAAAGAATGATTAACACAAAATCATTATGTGAGATCAATGGGGTTAGTTAAAGGACTAAAAAGATACCTTATAAAATTAAAAGAATAAACTGTAACTAATTTAAAAAGTTACAGGAATTTAGTGCACATCTCACTAAAAAAATATATAAGATTCCATTTGCACATCAAGTACATTTTCAAAACTCAATTATATTATTTAAAAAAAAAAACTCAATTATATTGCCTTTCACATTCCAATTCAATAAAAAAATATAGAAGCCCACTGTCAGGCTAAACGGGCCCTAACTTGTAGATGATATGGGTTGGGCTTCAGTTTGTTGTGATGAATATTTTATGAAAATTTAATTAAAAAATAATTATTAATTAAATGAAGAGAAATTTCACCATACCTTACTATTATATTATGTGTGAATTTAATCCCATTCTAAAAATTTTATAAAAAAAATAAATATTAATTAAATGTGTGCTGTGCTGGACACAAAATCTTTATCCATTGCCCTCCATTCTCCATTGAGTTAAAATGTCGTAATTTTAATTTTAAATATAAATAATATATATTTATTAAGTAGGCTCAAATATGGATTATCAACTAAAAGTCTCTATATTATTTTATTTGTTTAAAATAAAATTATCTAGTTTATAGTTAAAATAAAAATTACGATGTTTTGATTAGATAGAAGGCACTAGAGAAGACCCTCGTAAAGAGGCTAGTCTAGCCGATGTAACGAGTGGGAAGCTCATGTGAGAACGATTCCACCCTCGTCGTTTATGCAAAAACCACCACGACGACGACAGGTACAACCCATGAAATATTAGATTAGGTTGGCACTGTTTTGGCGTCGTAATCTTGCCATCTTGATGTTGATGTTCCTTATTCTGCTACCACTACCAGTATATTTAATAATATAGAAGAGGATTTGATAAAAATAAAAATAAATTAAAAATAAATTTTAAAAATTTATTTAATAAGATAAAAAAGAGTATAAAATTAATATTTTTTTTATAATTTAAGATAAAATAGTACAAAATATTTTTTTATAATTTTAAAAAAATTAAAATTAATTTAAAATTTTACAATTAAGATAAAATAGTCTAAATATTTATATTTTTATTTCTATCATATTTATTCTTAATTTTTTTATAAAATAAAATGATTTAAAATATTAAAAATAAAAATAACTTCTCTAGTATAAAATGAGATGAGAGGATGCACTTACACTTCCCCCGTATTCTACCCCCTTTTATTCCCTTTCATTTTATTTATTCATTTATTTTAAAGAAAATTATAATAAAACCTATTTAAGTTTACCCAAACTATAATTTTAAAAGCTTTTTTAAGTAAAATTTTATTTTAATTTTTTTAAACAAACAGTTATATTTGATAATATGTACTTTTGGATGAAACTATAGTTTTAAATAAGTTATTAAAATTAGTTTTTTGAACAGTAAAAGAGCTTATGGACTATCCAATTACTATTTTACCCATATTTTTTCTTACACTCTCTCTCCTCTCTCATATCTACCCTCTCCTCTCTTATCTTTTCTCCCTATTTTCTACACTCTCTCTTCTCTTATATCTCCTCTCTCTTCTCTCTTATCTTTTTTCTACCTCTATCATCTCTCTTACTTTTAATCAAATCATACATTTTTAGTAATTTATCTATATAAAAAATTATTCTAAAAATAACTATCCAAACACTTATTTATTCAAAATTATTTTTTTTTACAAACTCTTATCTAAAAATATTTTTTTTCATTGTCTATAAATTTTTTTTTATAATTTATTTTTAAATTTTATCCAAACGTACCCCTAATCTATAATTCTACCTGCTGTTCAGCGTTCAGAATTTGGAGGGACCACGATATGTGACCTGACCCCGCAGTATAGTATATCTTAATATAAAAATATTTGATATATTAAGATTGTGTTTGGATTAGCTTTTGAAGAATAGATTTTGAAAGAATAGATTTTGAGAAAAAAATGATTTTAAAAATTGGAGATGTTTGGATGATTAGTAGCAGAATTGATTTTCTATTGACAATTTACCAAAAAGGACATAAATAAAATTGATAATTACGTAAAGTATATATTTTTATTTTATTGATTAAAAAATAACACTTACAACCCATTTGCGTTTGAGTAGAATAAAAATTAACCCTATTCACTTTATAATTAGTGATTAATAAAAAAAATAGATTTAAAAAATATTCAAGAGATATAGTTTAAGAATAAAAAAAAATCAATTGTTAGTATTTAAAAAATAATATATATATATAGATAGAGAGAAAAAAAGGAGAAGAAAGAAAAAAAAAAAGAAGAGCGTGTGTTCAAGAAAGGGTAAAAAAAATTAAAAAAAAATGAAAAATAAAAAAGATAAAAGAGAAGAAAAAAAAGAAATATATATTATAATGGTGTGGAACCCATACTACTATAATAATGCATATTTTCCTTCTCTCCCTCCTGACTTCTCATTTTTTTCTTTCGCTGCTTTTCTTCTCCTGCCAAAAAGCAACAGGTGCGTGAATTATTACAAACCATAGTTTTATAATACAAAACTATAATTTCCTTCCAAAATCAATTTTACATTTAAAATAGGTGTTTGGCAAAAAAAAACTGGAACCATAATTTTATGTCATAATTAATTTTTAAATCAGAATCCAAACGGTACAAAGCGGGGTAAATGGATTGATTCTGATGCGGATGAAAAGGGGCATTCCAGAAAACGAGAAGCCATGTGGACATAATAATTGATCTTGTCCAGACCACGCAATGACGCGGTGGCCAATAACTGAGACACCATCTTAATGATCACTCGCTCACCGTATTAGGCCAACAATGGAGTGTGACTTCCTCCTCACTGCCCACATCTTTCACAAATAAAAGAAAACGTCAAATAAAGTGCTTCTCCTTTTTGTTAAATACCATTATTATTAGCCGTCCCTTAAAAACTAGTTGAGATGGCCCCCCCGTCCCTAATAATACCTTCCACCGGCTTCCCTTCCCCTAGTCAGTCCCCCAAACACAAATTACTCTGACAAACGCCCACTCCCTTTAAAATACTCGAGACATCTATCTCCCCAATTATTAATCTCTGGGCTTGATTTTCACATGCAGGGGGTTGCGCTTGTGTGTGGTGAGGCCCACGGTATCCACGTTGTCTTCCTCCCCTTCGCCCAGCTCCCACTCAAACTCCTGAACGAATCTGCCAATTGCTACGCTTGCTATTAAACTCGCCTGAAGGGAGCCGGCACACACCCTCTTTCCTGCTCCAAACGCCATCGTTTTGTACAGATCGGCACTGTCATACCTCTCATCCAGAAATCTCTCCGGCTCCCACTCCAAAGGATCCTCCCACCTCTTCCTATCCAGGTTGCATCCATATATGTTTATCGCTATCTGTGTTCACCACCATATTATCAATATTCGTCATCCCATCACTACACACAAACCTTTAGACAGGTAATCCAGTTCAAAAGATAAACTCACCTCGCTTCCTGCGGGCACGTGATATCCCCCCAATCGGGTGTCTTCATGGACATATCTCAGAGGCACCACTGGTGCAGGACTGTGCTTCCTTAAGGTTTCATGGAAAACAGCCCCTAAATATGGTAGCTTTGATAAATGCTCTTCACTCACCTTCTGAGGTCCACACACACTTTGGAGTTCCTGATACAGTCGCCCCTGTAACCCAAATACAATGCCATTTTAGCTGCTATATTCTTTCAAAATCAAGCAAAACAGCAAACAAATGGAGGAACTGATAAACCTGTCGACTTTTGTCCTTAGCAAGTTCATAAATGGCCCATTCTGAAGTCACTAACGTGGTGTCTGATGTCTCAATGATGGGCTCCCAAAGCAGCATAAGCATTTGGTCTTCACTCAGTTGTTTTGTTTCCGATGATGATAACAGATGGTCAATGTAACAGTTTACTTCCTAATACATTCATTGAGGGAGCAATTAGGACAGCCACCATTATAGTGTTTATGCACAAAGTTGTAGTGATACTTTAAATAAACCCACCATTCCAGATCTAATTCGCTTCTGCTGCTTGTCAATCAACGCCCTCATCACAGCTTTTCTGCGAAAATCAATTCCATGGATCTTTTCCTCATAGCTTTTGTTTGGAATCCATTTCAAATACGGGAAGAAATCGCGCCAGTCCACCTCGATTGCACCCTCCATCAAGTCAAGTACTAGAATCTTATATATCTCATAATTTGTTAAGGTCTTGCCGAGCTCCTCCACATAAATTGCATTTACAACCTCTCCCAAAACCTTCAAATTTCGTTCGGGATCAGTCTACTAACTGTCACCCTATACTAAGAAAAATATTAATATAAAATGAAAGCTTACTTGCTTTAGAGCGAGTCCAAAAAGTTCAGGCACAAATATATCCCTGAAATTCACGGCTTCATTAGGGGAGGTCTTCACATGTTCATTCAACTGCTTTGACATGTTGTCCATCATGGCTTCTCTGTGGCAGCTGTGTTGTTTCTGAAAAATGGGGAAAACAACAAGAAGAAATAGATCTCATGACTTGTTTCGCAATCACGGAAAAAGAATTAGGCGGGCTCAAACACTCGCGGTGACCAGAAAGTTACTGTAACCAACCTGTGCATTTGCCCCCAGGAGGCTTGCAAGAATATGTTTTTTGATCATTTTGTGAAAATCGTCGTAGTCACTCAAAGCAACCAGGCATTTATTAGAAGTCAGAACCGTAAGCGCATTTGACAGCTTCCTTGATGAAATCGAGGAATATCTGGTCACCATCGCCTGAAACAACCATAAAAATCAGAGGCCACTTAATCAAATGTTTTTTTAAAAAAAATAAAATCACACAGACACCACTGAGGTAGAATGAAGAGCGTTGTTCCTCTGCCTGTACAGGTTTCCGACAACTAATTGCGAAAAGAAATTGAACTTCCTATTAACTGATACGGTAAATTTAAGATACATAATATATGTTATAAAGGGTAAACAGACCTCCTTGGCGACATCGGTGGTGTTGAGAACAACAAGAGTGGAGGCACCGGTTCGAATGGAATAAATCGGTCCATATTGCTCGGCCCACTGTGTGAACGTCTTGTAAGGTTTCTTCTCCTTCAGTTGCAGCAGATTCCCTATCAGGGGCAGTCGACCTTTAACCTCTGCGACAAGTATTTCGAGATATTTTTGTCAGTTATTACATTTGAGCGAGTTGGGTGACTTCATTCGAGATTCATGGTTCGAAAAGCCAAAAGAACTTCAATCCGCAAAATAATGAACCACAAACAGTAATACCTGGAACTGGAGGAAGCTTAGAATGCTTGCTCTTGAAGATGCTGTTGAATTTTCCAAGGAAGAAGAAGAGCAACAGTAGAGAAAAACCACCCAACGCAACAGTGAATGCCAAGGGCTCTCTGGGAACAAGTTCGTGGATGCCTCTCACTGAAGCCATTAGACACATATATTCGCACTATTTCTTACACAGATTGATGAATAAGCAGCAGGATATTTGTATTTATAGCAAATAGCATATACTCCCGCCCCGCATAAAGGTTGTTAGGATGTCGCCAATATTTTATGTTCAGTCCTCATTGACGTTATGCGCCTCCTTTTAAAAAATTGAGTTATTGTTGTGATTAATTTTTTAAAAACGTATTTGTCCCTTTTAAGATCGTTTAAAGAAATTGATAATAATGCTCCGTCGCACAGATTAGTGTAATTTTTATTTATTGGGGTGGATATTCATAGAATTAAAAAAAGAGATACTGGATTAGCACGGGACACCTGTTCATATTTGCTGGCGCGATTGTATTGTATTATGGATTTTGTTTTCTGTTGGTTTCTGCTTCAATCGGCAAAAACTGTCTATTGCGAAAAAAACAAAACACGGGAAGTCTGAGAAAGGACAGAAAGAAGAAGAGAAGGAAAACATGGAAGGAGAGAACTTCTGAAAAATCAGGATAAAAATTAGGCGGCGAAGTTTAGAGTAAAAAGCATAAGAAGAGGTAAAGGATGATTTTTCAGGAGAGTGAGGGCTCCAAATTTGTTGTTGAAGTTGTGTGAGAGATATAACATTACCGGAAAACAGAGGGAGCACCGAGAGTCGAGACATCCCAATCGAAAAGAAGGAAAAGGAAAGGCTTCACTTTGCATTAATGATAGCTCTGACAAAGAAGCTTAAACCAAAGAATGAAGAATGAAATCAAAGAAAGCAAATGCAACACAACCCATAAAACAGAGAGAGAATACAAATCAAACCGAAGCAAAAAGAATCAATATTTCGTCTCGATCAGAACCAGTCCAGCCAGCGAGGGAATGAATATCAACTAAAGAAGAAGCTTCAACCAAATAATGAAGACTGGAATCAAAGAACTGAAGAAGGAAACCCAACCAAGGAAACCCAACCCGAAAAATAGAGAAAGACCAGAAATCAAACCTGGAGAATAGAGATGGAGTGACGAGACTGCGAGCTGCAATTGAGGAAGGAGAGGAAGACGGCGGTGACACTATGACAGAGAGTGGCGAGACGCTGAGAGCGATAGCTGAGGAAGACGGTGACCACGGAGAGACCGCAACGGCGAGGCGAGCGTTCGCCGTCCGAGATTCCGAGCGATCGCGATGCAAGAGACGGAGAATGTGAGAGACAGAGGTTAGAAGCTGGATCTGGGTGGGTCCCGGGATGGGAAGCAATAAAATATTTTTTGTTCCAAGCAATAAAATATTAAATGCGCACATATGCGGTTCCTTAATTTCAATATATTCTGCTCCTTGTTACTTTTGTCGTTTAATATTTCTAAATCCTCTTAGTATTTTATTTTATTTTTCATATTTCTGGTATTATATTATTTTTAAATAATATTTTTATTATAATTTTTAGATAAATAATCAGTATGAACCTTAAAACCAGTTTGATGACTAATTCAATTTTTGATACGAGTAACATGAAAGAGATTCCTTGCTGCCATAACGAGGGGGAAGCACCTGGGAGAAAGATTCCACTCTTGGCTTTAGTAGATAGCAAGGAAGGACATGGCAACAACGGACAAATAATTATACTGTTGATTATAATTAAAAGAGTTGTTCATTGATCACGATGGGCTTGAGTAGAGGGAATGAGCTTCATAATAAGATGAATCAAAATTTAAAATTCTATTAAAAAGAAGTCCATATATTTAGTTTTCGACGAGACTTTAACTTCCAAAAAAGAATACATATATTTTTAGAAGAAAAGAAAAAGGGTTGTTCATTTCATATTACTCGTGGAGGCCACTAAAGAAACCATTAACATCTGATTTTGTAGAATTAATCTACTATTTTTTTACTTATAAACAACATTTATTAACAAACGAATAAGATTAAGTTTAGTAGAAAGAGTTAATCCCTCGTAATAAAAAAAATCAATATTAGAAAGGATTGATTAGATGCGCAATTAATTAATCTTACTTTCGCCTTTCCTCTTTTTTTGTTATAATGATCAGTTATTTTCTTAGGCGCTTATTTGGTTGATCTGCTTAATCAAGTAAATTTACAGAAATAAAATAAAAATAACTTTACATATAAAGAATAATTGTACATAAAAAAGTCCGGTATTAGTATCACTCCTCAATATGCTGACTCATGGAGATAAGAGACGACATATGTCCTCATCCGCATTCACTCCTTCAACGATAATTTCTGTTAGTTCAACGATTTGTTTCGTCTAGTTGCATATATGTTTCTCTAATTATTTCTTTGAAATTTTACAGGAGTAGCCGTATATGAAACAAATACAAAAGTTATCCTAATATAGAGACTCTTGTCTCTTGGTATTCCTCATTAGTTATATTAATATGCTATACGTTGTTTTCGACATTTCAACTCAGAGACAGGTTCATTTTCCTGGATTCACATCCATCCTAAACCTCTCTTCCCTCGAGCATTTCATGATTTATTTTGAGCTCACCAAATGAATCTTGAGCTGACCCTAATTAATACCCTTTTTATGGCAATATAATAAACATGAAAGATGATTACAGACCATAGATATTAATTCAATTTTTTTAACTATGAACTGGATTGAGCGGTCATGAGCTTTGGAAAGAACCACGTTCTTCCGACTTGTGTAAATGAGGGGTAAATATGAGATAAGCTTATGAACATAAATTAGGAAAACAATATGAGATACTGTCACAACAACTCTTCTTCCAATTTGTATTGACATTTGACATAAGTTGCAATAACATAACAACCAAACAATGCATGTAAAGTGACTATGAGGTTTAAGTTCGCATATCTAGTAAAGAAATTGATCATGCATCATTTAGTAGCCGGAGATGGTTGGTGGAGGTGGTGATGCATACGAAGCGCCAAAAGTTGGAGGAAGAACTATGTTATCTTCTGGGGGAGGAGAAGCAGGTGGTGGAGAGTATACTGCTGGAGGTGGAGGAGAATAGACAGGAGGTGGCAGGGGAGAATGTACTGGGGGTGGCGGAGAGTAGACAGGGGGAGGGGGAGAGTAGACAGGAGGTGGAGGTGGAGGTGGTGGGGAGTAAACGGGTGGAGGTGGAGAGTAGATCGGAGGTGGTGGGGAATGAATAGGTGGAGGTGGGGAGTAGATCGGGGGTGGTGGGGAGTAAACTGGGGGAGGTGGGGAGGAGACGGGCGGTGGTGGGGAGTGAAACGGCGGAGGTGGGGAGTATACTGGAGGTGGTGGGGAGTGGACTGGAGGCGGTGGCGAAGAAAAGACTAATGGAGGTGGTGGAGAGTTGACTGGAATTGGGGGTGGTGGGGAGTAAGTTGAAGGTGAGGGATATTGGGTCGGTGGAGGGTGTTTAGGGTCTCTACCATAAGGATCGGGAGATGGTCCTTTTGGTTGTTCAGGGTTAGGTTGGGGAGTTTGAGGTTTAGGACTTTCTGCTTTTGGCGGTTGGGGAGGCTGAGGTTTAGGAGATTCCTCTTTTGGTGGTTGGGGAGGCTGAGGTTTAGGACTTTTCTCTTTTGGTGACTGGGGAGGCTGAGGTTTAGGACTTTCCTCTTTTGGTGGTTGGGGAGGCTGTGCGTTAGGAGGTTGATGTGGCGGTGCTTGAGATTTAGGGTGTTCCTCTTTGGGTGGTTGGGGTTGGGGTTGGGGTTTAGCATGTTCTTCTTTAGGGGTTTGTGGTTTAGAAGGTTCTTCTTTACTAGGGGGTTGTGGTTTTGAACCTGAGGGTGGACGACCACATTGTTGCTTACTGCAATCAACGGGCTTGCTGGTCACAGCAGAGCAAACACTTGTTTCCTTTTGATTTGACTTATTTGGTAAGCAATTACCGGCGTCATCAAACACAACAGTCTTTCTAGAAGAAGGCTCACAGCCTTGCTCCTCACCATTGAAATAGTTATCCGCATATGTGAAATTCGTCAGACTAGGCAGGCTACATATGCTCTGTGGGACAAAACCAGTGAACTTGTTGTGGGCAATTGATATCACTTCTGCCTTTTTGAGCCCATCACATGACTTGGGCAAGGCCCCTGCAAACAAGTTTTCACTTACGTCCAAAACACTTACATTTCCAAGCTTCCCAATTTCCATTGGTAAGCATCCAGTGAGATTGTTGTTGGTGAACACAATCTCATTCAATGTTTTCCCCATCTTACCAATGCTTTCAGGAATACAACCTTCAAAGTGATTATTGGCAAACACTATCACGGAGGCCGAAGAATTCCCCAAAGTTTCAGGAATTGTCGATGTAAACCGATTATCGTTCAAAAATATAGCATCGGCAGGCTTGTTAAAGAGCTCGGGAGGAAGTTGGCCTTCGAAGTTATTGAACCTTAGGTCGATGTATTTAAGCTCCGGAATTGGTAGAATACACTCCGGAAATGGGCCAACAAAGCGGTTATTGCTGATATCTAGCTCGTACAAAAGCCTCAACTTGGAGACGCTATTGGGAAGAACCCCACAAAACCTGTTGGAGTTGATGTGAATTAAAGCAAGGTCGGTCATCAAACCAAATTCGACAGGAATATAGCCCGCAATGTCTGCATGATTAAGATCGACTCCGGCCACAACGGTGATCTTCGGATCGTCCAAGGCTGGGGCACAAAAAATGCCATTGTAGGAACAAACATCTGGTCCCACCCAATTCTTGGTGGACTCAAAAGGATCCGAGTACATTGCCGTTTTCCATGCCTGGAGTGCAATGTAAGCGCTCTTGAGTCTAGTGTTGGGAAAAGTTAGATCTGTTTTATAGGTGTCCGTGTAATTATCGGGCAAGTCTCCATTTTCACGAAGTGTTAATAACTGTCGACGGGTAATAATGGAGACCTCAGCGTTAGAGAGAGCATTTGAAAGGGATATATATACGAAGAGGAACAATATAAATGGGAAGCAGCCAGAGGTCTGCATTTTAATTATGAAGTGCGTCGCCCCCCTCAGGAAGGCCCGAGGCAGCTAAAGAACTCATTCAAGAAAGGGAAGGAGGGAGACATTATATTGACGCGTTAAATGGCTAACCAGTGATTCTCCGACATTCTCTAAGCAACGCCCTTATTATGAATGATCTGTATTCCAAGTACAAGTTCCGCAAAATTCTCCGGCTATACAGTTATAGCACCCCTAATTATAGATGCTCCACGTCCTTCTGGCTTTAATTTCCTCAACTATGCTTCTTAACTCATTCCTTGCATCACCCATATTCCTTGTTTTCTATGCGCCTTTCCGCAACCGTTTTCTAGTTCTGGTTCTGGACAAGGACTTCCATGTCTTCTCCTGTGCGTCTGTCCCCATGCCATTTGACCGCAAATTATATTGCACATTTTCAGTCCAAAGTTTAAGAATATAATTCATAGAATAACGTAAACTTTCGTACCTCGTTGAGAATAAAACATATGTTCCAATATCTGTCATTGATGTGAAAGAAAGAGGATTGTCTGCATGCATGATAATTCTCAGTGACCATATGCCCATTGAATCCTAACAATTTTAGTATAATTTACAGAATTTACATTGATTAAAATGTGCATTACGTGAATGTTGATGTAATATTTTGTATAGGTATAAATTATGCTGAATAAGAAATTTCAAAACAACGAGTGATTCCAAATTTCATATTGTACCATTTTAATTATTCGTAGTCTCAAATTTCAGGCAGAGAAAGTTGTCCAAATTATACGCATCCTTACAAAAATTAAATATATCACCAACTAATCAAAATGAAAATATATCTAAAATATTGATATAAATATCAGCTGTAAAATTATTCAATTTTTATTATTTTTGCAAATGTTGACCACATTTTTTTTCTTATAAATTTTTTTTAAAAAAAGGTTAGGCTCACCCACGATATAAAAATAAGATAAAATTTTTCTAAATCCTAAACAATACCAATATAACTACACACAGGCACATACATATTTGGCTAGTAAAGAATGGCCCCTAAAACAGGATTTGGAAACTGAGGTATGCTCCATGGGCCTCAGCCGTTTGTTTATTTGGAGCCATGAGTATTGGCAGTGGGCTGGGCCGGATCCTTCGCCAATTCAAACCATCCACGTTTCTCCAATTTGTTTAGCTATTATAACAAAGATTAACATAATTAATAAATAATTAAGTACGTTAAATATAATATATTGAGTTTAAATTAAATTATTTATATGAGAAAAAAAAATTATTACAAGAGTAAAACTTATTTTAATCATCTCTATGTCTCATTAAAATTAATCTCTAGATTATCGATTAGAGATACTGTCTTATTTTTAAAAAAAATATTTGCTTAGCTTTATTTTAAGATTTTCCCAGCATTTTACAGATCGAATGCCTGAATCCTGAATGCTGATCTCATCTTTGCGACACCAAATTCTCCACCTTTCAAACAAGGTGAAATGCATGTTTGGTTTTATATTAAAATTTTGTATCTCAATAAATGCTCATGTATGGTATGGTTTAGATTTTCAGGTTAAACCTAAATACATCAATACAATATATAGATCTATTCAGTTAGGATCAAGGAATTTTAAATTAATATTTGATAGGTCATAGTTTAAAACTTCAAATAGTAAAGTCGAGAAAAGATAATAATGAAAGTACAAGAGAAGAAATGTAGGAGACTATTCCCTAATGAAGCTCTCATTTGTCTGAAGGCTCCACTTGTTAGGCGTGAATATGACGATTAATTATCTTATTTTATTAAGATTAATTTAAAGATAAAAAATTTCTATCTCATCTCACCTGAAAGAAACTCCACTTTTAGAGAGGAGATTAGGAAAGAAAAAAAGAAGGCTCCCCATTTAAAAATTATTTATCCAAATTAGAGAAGTGGGGAACTCCCCTCCATCCCCTAAAATTTTTTTAAGCCCAAGAAAGGGAGGGTAACAATTCTCCTGCCCTATCCTCAAAAAACCTGTGTTTAGAAAACACCTAAACCGCGGTTTTAAAAGGGTTTTTAACCCAAACCTCAGTTTAGGAAAATTTTAAAATAAACAGATTTATTTGTCCATAAGTGCTTTTGGACAAAACCATAGTTTAAAACCATGGTTTTGAATAAGCTATTTAAAATAGCTTTTTCAACAGTAAAAGCACTTATGGACTATCCAATTACTATCTTACCCCTATTTTTTCTTACACCCTCTCTCCTCTCTCCTACTTTTTCTTACACCCTCTCTCCTCTCTCCTACTTTTTCTTACACCATCTCTCCTCTCTCCTACTTTTTCTTACACCCTCTTTCCTTTCTCCTCTCTTCCTTCTCTCCTCTCTCTTCTCTCTTCTCTAACTCCCTCCTCTCTCTTACTTTAAATCAAATCATACCCTTTTTAGTAATTTACCACCATAAAAGTCATTCTAAAAATAACTATTCAAACACCTATTTATTCAAAACCATTTTTTTCCCATAAACTCTTCTCCAAAAGCCCTTTTCCATAAGTTGTCCATAAACCCTTTTTTTTTATAAGCCCTTTTTTAAAATCCTATCTAAACATGCCTATACCAAACATAGTCTTAGGTAAAAGGGACACGTGACACTTGGCACATGGATGGAATCATGTAATGTCAATGATTATCCTCCTCCCTCTATTTGACTCCTATTAACCCAAAACCATTGAAACGGCGTCGTTTTCTCAATATGAGTGAGGGAGACAAAAAACTACCCAGGACCAACATGGCTGGCTCAACTCCCCACAATGAAGGACGCAAGCAAGATTTGTCGAAACCATCTTCCCGGTGGGGTTTTGCAAATTCTTTCTTCCATTCTCTGAAACCCCCTAGGTGTTTGCTTTCTCTCTACCTTCTCCAAATCTTAGGTTTCTTTATATTATACATGTTTTAAAATCTCCCTTTTGCTTTTCCCACTGATCATTATCCTGTTATAAATTCCAGACGCTGCTTGTTCGTTAGAGAGCGCGTGCTCAAAAATTAATCTCTAATATAAAGGGAAAACGGGCTTAATGGCATGCCGGGACTGTGAGGCGAACTTAAATGCGAGGAGGCCTCACTTCTACGAGCTTTATTCCTCCACATCGAGTTCCGAGAGACTGGTATTTCAATTCCTTTTCCCCCTTTCAAATTTGTCTGCGATGTGGCGTTCTTTTTCCTTTTCTATCATCCATGGGGCCACTATGATGTTGAAATGATAATATATCTTTTTGCTCCTTAATGAGATTGAGCTCGAGTTTGAATGTCCAGTCTGAATAACGTGAATACCAATTGTGTGCTATAGGTAAGACCGGATGCAGTATTAATGTCATATGTTTATCGTTGTTATATGCTGTTGATAAATATATATCTTATTTTCAATTTCATGTATAGAATTTTTTTAGAAAATGAAGCTTTGAAACCAAATGATTTAGGATTTGTACGTGGCTAACTGTCGGATTTCATGGGCACCTTAAAATTTTCCTACACAATCAATCATTTTGCGAACCATTTCTGGTCATCTATTTTCAAAGTGCCTTAAGGTTTGAGGAACACCTGAAAGTTGAAACTGTTGCCTACTGTGTAATTTGGCCATGGAATTGTCTTTCTTGGTTGCCAATGTATCTAGATTGTATGCATCTTGGAATTCTAGTGGTCATAAAAGAAAAAAACTTTGGCTGCAGAGAATTCCTGCTGGATTCAGCCATTGCATGCAAGGTAGGACGTCTGGTTTAGTCTCATTGACAGGTCCTAGCGGAAATACTTGGCATGTTCAATTGGTTAAGGAGGGGAATGATATATTCCTCCATCATGGATGGCCGACATTTTTGGAAGATCATGTTGTAGAAGTTGGTGACCTTTTGGTTTTCAGATATGAGGGTCACTTACACTTCACTGTGCTAGTCTTTGATCAGAGAGCATGTGAGAAAGAAGCAGCATTTATATCTAAATGCAGTCAAAATTCATGTGAACTCAATCATATTAATGCACATAAAAGAAATAGGGAGGATAATTGTTCTTTGAATGTTGTTGCTGAAGGCTTGACGAAGAAAATGAAAGTGAGTGCCTTTGAGAACCAGGAACTTAGGACGAGTATAGTTAGTAAAGATTCATCCTTGTTTGAGTGGGTAAAACCGATTAATATGTTCAGAGAAAAAGGAGGATCCTCCAAAGAAGATGCACAACTTAGATGCCCAGATGGTAATGTTGCTGTGCCTTCTCAAATGGAATATAGCAACGAATGTGAAGGTAAAACTGTCAGTTTAATCAATCACATTTTGAGTCTCACAAACAAGTCAGTAGAATTATTTGTATGCAAAATTTCGTTTTGACATAAACATGCACAGTAAGCTTACCGTACTCAGAACTGCATATTTATTAATCCCGAATACTATGTTTATTTCCTAGCATATACCTATTTATTGCTCAAGTTGGATCATGAGCAAAACCAATCCAGTAAATCTTAATATGCTGCTTGATTTAATTGTTATATTCAATACAGAGGCTGCTATGCAGATTGGAAGTGGGAAAGAAGATGATCAATATATGCATAGTAGAGTTTGTCTGTCAAAGTTATCGTCATACGATGAGAAAAGAGTAGCTCAATTGTTTACGTCCTCTTTCCCGTATTTTGTGAGAATCATGAAAAGCTTCAACATCAGTGGTTCATATACTCTGGTGTGTTATTCCCTTTGTGGTTCTTATTTTACTTTCCATATAATTTTATTTTATTATGTAGTGGCGGCCCTTCTGTTATAAATCACTTTTACAGTTTGATCACACCTTCCCTGCACAAGGTCATCACACCTAAAAATGTGATTGTTATAATCTCTCTCTCTATATATATTTTGTATGTGTGTGTGTATGCATATCCATAGACATGCCTACGCAATTTCTGAATTCGATATATGAATTTGAGTGGTATAATACAGAATATCCCGTATCAATTTTCAATGGCACATCTTCCAAACTGCAAGATAAAGATCATCCTTCATAATATAAAAGGGGAGCATTGGACTGTTAATTCTGTGCCAACAACAAGAGTACATACAAGTCACACTCTCTGTGGTGGGTGGATGGCTTTTGTTCGTGACAATAACATTAAGGTTGGAGATATCTGCATCTTTGAACTTGTGCATGAGTGTGAATTACGTGTCTGCATTGTTGGAGTAGGAAAAGATGGGACAGACTGTCAGGTTGGGAATGTAGCTTTTAGTAGGTCTCTTACAGGACATTCCTTCAATTCCCATAGAACTTCTCAATATGTGCCGATCAAGGCTAAAGTCAACCCAAAGTGCAATGGAAATGTTGATCTATCTGATAAAAAGCCGTCACGGATGAGTCAAGATGCTGTTTTGTCTATGGATAAAAAGAAACCTGTCAGAGTGTCGAAGGATTCTAAGAAAACAGGGATTTTCCCTCAGTCAAAAGCTGCCCATAATAAGTTGGGTAAGGTTTCTATCTATTTCTTAACTAGGCTATGCAATCATATTCTAATTCAATATGAATTGATAGCATTACGTTTCTGCTGGCCAGTTTTATTCTGTTTTGGCCAAAAAAGGAAATTACTTTATTAATTCAAATTGGAATCTTTGCGGTGATAATTACTGTGGAAAGATAAACGTTGAATATCTTTAATCTATAAAAGAATGTGTCATCCAAATTGTGACCTATTTCATACTTTTGACTATAAACAAAGACAGCTGTTCAGAGAAGACATCGAACCGAAGATGAACTAAGCTCACAGGCTAAAGCTGGTTTGAGAATGCTGTTTGCACTTGACGAACAAAGAGCAGCTCAGGCCTTCACATCCTCATTTCCTAGTTTTGTAAAAGTCATGAAAAAGTTCAACGTCAGCGGATCATACACTTTGGTGAGTCATTAGAAATTATGTAGTTTTTATGTGCACATTTTTTTTTAGTAATTTGTATTTCCTAACATCAATTCTAATCCATTGGACATTTCTTTCTCACGTTGTAGAAGATCCCATATCAATTCTCTGCAGCGCATCTCCCATCCTACAAAACAGAAGTTGTGCTCCGTAATTCAAGAGGTGAATGTTGGACTGTGAACTCTGTTCCGGACACAAAAGGCAGAGCAGTGCTCACGTTTTGTGGGGGATGGATGGCCTTTGTCCGTGATAATGACATCAATTTTGGAGACACGTGCATTTTCGAACTTGTCGCTCAGTATGAAATGCAAGTTTATATTTGTGGTATTGCTAAGGAAGGGTTTGACCATCAGAACAGGGAACCAAAATCTAGTAGACTAGCTTTAGTTCCATCTACCAGTAAAATCCCATGCTTGTGAAACAGATGAATCAATCTTTAATGGACATGTTCTATCCTTTTACTCGATCCATGAATGATCCCCCTCCCCCAACCCACAAACGCAAAACACTCCCTTTCCGAAAGAGAGAGAGACAGAAAATAAGAGTTTCGTGATATGTTAGTATCGTGTAAATTATGAAGGTTGGCCTCTTTCGATATTTGTCATTTTTTTTTATACAAACATTTTTAGAAATGGTAGGGTGAACTCTCTTTTTCTCCTAAACGATATTAATGTCGGGTAGGGTGACTCATTTATTATCTTCAAACGTAAATTTAGACACCTAGGAGATATGATATTTTCTCAAGCGTCGTAATTATAATCATAACAAAATAGTACTTTTTAGAGATCAAACATGCTTTAAATAATTGTATTTTATTTTTTTACTAATTAAACTCATAGATGATGTTTCACCCCTTTTTTTTTATATTTGGCATTGTTAGACACATTCATCTATGCTCATTTTTATTAAGAAAATAGTCGGGGGTTAATCTAGTTGTTACCTTGTAAAGTTGTCATGGCAAACATGGTGGAACCTGTTGGGATCTTCATCCTCATTCTAGATGAGGTGTCTATGGATGGGTTGGGGCATTAAACCTTTTGTAGCTATTTGGGCACGTAGCCTGAGAAATGAGAAAAAAAGTTGTTTCCTAGTAGACCAATCAGTATTTCGCGAGAACCAACGGGGTTTGGTCCGAGTGGTAAGCGGCTCGGTATCGTTTAAGCGAGGTCTCGAGTTCGAGCCTTGGCGTACGCAAAAAATTCCTGTTGGGAGACTCACCTACTATAGTCAGGTACGCGACGCGGATCAAATCCGGATGTAGTCAGGGCAAAACTCTGATGAACTGGGTGGACAATAAAAAAAAAAGTATTTCGCGGGAAGATTGTTCAGATTATGTTGCTATAGGGAACTGGGAGGAGCTCAAAAAGGTTGGCTTGCTGGCAGAACTGGGCTCATTTGATGGACCCGGGCAGTTCTTCTCATTATTTTCCTATAATTTGTATGTATATATTATTAAAATTTTGAATCTCAAGCCCAATCGAATTAATTGGTATTTTTTTATTTAACATTTTAATTTTGATCTACCATTATCGTCATGTAAGTATTATTTTTTTTACTATTCAATGTCTGAAATGATGTGGTTGTCAGTCAGTTTATCGACAACAAAGTCGCCTGAATATTGTGCTAATGCCGAATCAAGTTTAATAAAAATCTACAATAGGCTTATTTTTCCACCTCCAAATCGGGAATTATAAAAGGATATCCTGAGTGTAATATAAAACTTCGGATGGCGTATGCCTACTGAGAACCTTTTGTATGAATTGATTTAATAATTAGTCATTATATTAATAAATTTTATCTAATAATTTTTAATATATCAGTTATATGAAGTAATTCTTAGAAAGAATAAAAAAATAATAATTTGATCGGGCGCGGAAACATAAATATTATTTATAATTATTAATATAAAATTTAATTAGTTTTTTTGATGAGATTAAAAAAATTATATAAATCAGTTATGATAAAATTTAATTTTTTAAAATTAATTTATATAATATTTTTTATTCTATTTAAATTAATTAATTTTTATATTAATTATAATTAATTTATTAGATTAATTTAATCTATTGAAAAGAATTCACTAAGGAAATACTTACTATGTAGTGGAGCAACGCAACCCTTCGATGGCCTTTCGAGTTTCGATTTTGTCGTGCCCGCAGGTCAGGGAGGGGTCAGAGACCGACAAAAGGAGGCTAGTGGGGCCATGTTATTCTTTGTGATGACCGTTGATCGGATTTGGGTGAACCACATCACTCGTCTTTGAGTATTTATTTATGTTTGCTTTGCGAATCAAAATTGATATATATAAAAAATAATAATTTTTAATTTATAAGATTATAAATTTAATTTTTATTATTATTATAAAATTTTTTTTAATAAATAATTTCATAAATCTCATAAATACTCTTTGAATTATAAAGTTGTATCATGACCTTAATAAAAAATCGGTATTAAACCTATCTAAATTTTTATATAAAAAAAACTTTATTTTCACTTAATTATTAAACACTTAGCAACAAAAAAAAATTTAATAAATACTTTTTTTTTATTCCCGGCCCCACATATTTTTAACTATCACAAATGGATTAAATAGAAAAAAAATCTTAAAAGAATACTAAATTTTTAAATTTTAAATTTATTTATTTATTATATTTTATAAACTATTGACTACTCTTCTAAAATAAATAATAACATATTTTTTATAATAATTTTTAATTTAATATTTAAAAATTTAAGTAGTATTTTTTTAAAATTTTATTTTAAATATATTTTTTATAGAAAAGTTTATTTTTTATGAGACAAGATTATTTATCTTGTGCAAACTAAGAAAACTACTATAATCCATATTCTCAAAATTATATTATTTTTATCAAATACCTTCCACTAAATATTTCTTATTCTAACTTATTTAATTAATAATATTTTTTAGGGTCTTGTTTTTAAGAAAATATATTACTTACAGTTTAAATTTTGCAAAATGCTTTATGATAAATAAGATTACCAAAACTTTCTAAAATTTGTTCTTCAAGAGATTGAGGATGTCCGAATAGATTATGTTATTTAATATTTAAAATATTATCTCCGGTTTTTTTAAGTGAATTATAGATCATCAATTCCTTATACGAGTCATCCTATGATACGGATCAGAAAGAGTAATTTAGAACTGTTTAACGTTTTTTAATTTATGAACTCTTCTGGCGTCTCTCTCGTGATTCGGAGATAATTAGACAGCCTTAATTAAATAAAACAAAAAAACTGTGGGGAAGATAATTATGCACTCAATAAAAGGGACATTTGGTGATTTTTTTCAGCTTCGACAGTGAATTCCTGGAGCTCGCGAGCTGCTTCGACTCCCAGGCCTACCCGGGCCCTGCGCGATCTGTGTCAGCTGAAATGGGAGAAAATTGTGAAAGCTGTAGATCATGGGTAGACGACATTTACTGGACCCGTTTCCAATTCTTCCATTTTGCCCACTTTCTTCCCAAGGGCTTTGATCGACAGCTTGTAAGTCTCTCTTCCTCTTCTTTTCTATATCACATAATTGACCGACGAACTCGCTCACACAGATTTCGTTACATGTAAGTCTCAGTCTGTAATTTCAGGTCACGCTCCCCCTTGTTTGCTTTCTTCTCATCCTGATACCCTGCGAGGGTTCCGATATTACCTTCCTTTTTTTTACCCCCTTTCTTCCTCACGTTTCTTCGCTGCATGTCGAATTGCCCTCTTTATTTTTCTTTCCTGCTTTTTTACTTCTCTCTACTTTTTTTTACCCATTTCATTATTTTAAAATTATGATCTCAAGATCAATTGTTATCTCGTGAGCCCTTCTGTTTCTGCGTGAAGAGAACACGGTTTCTCGACCTTTGTCGGCTCATTTTTGTTGCCCCTATGTTTGTAGATATTACTATAGACTATAATGTGGGGAAAGCGAAGACGAGTTCTAAGAGATACAAAGTGTGGAAAACGCAACGATTGAATGGGGAGAAAGCAAATGGAGTAGCCGCTTTTCTGATAATTTCTTGCTTCAGTTGCTTAAAAAACTTCATGGTATCTTACGGGTTGTTCGGTTCGAAGGAAGGGGAGTGAAGAGAAGGGAAAATGAAACTCTTCTTCTTGTTCGGTCTGAAATTTTCATTGCGTCCCTTTTAGATTGGGGTTTTTGACTAAATTTTGAGACAATTATATCCCACCCCCATGCACCTCTTATCTCTGTCTGTCCGAAGTTTCTCTTTCATGCCCATACCAATTTCGATGTCGACTTGCCGACTGGATTTGCTGTGACAATTTTAGCGCCGCAGTTGTCACCAATGCTGATTGGATTCGCTGTCGACTTGCCGTACAACTCTCTG
The DNA here is from genome assembly GCA_037074615.1 of Leucaena leucocephala. NCBI lineage: Eukaryota > Viridiplantae > Streptophyta > Magnoliopsida > Fabales > Fabaceae > Leucaena > Leucaena leucocephala. The sequence continues at coordinate 1,121,520 of CM073540.1, read as the reverse complement.
TTCCCGATTCTCTTGTAGCTGGATCCTCCGGAACCACAAGACTTGGAGATGAAGAAGCTGGCGAGGTGCACTTCGACATGTAGGGAGTAACGTGCTTGGTGATAATAAGCCCTGATGGCAAGACGATAACATGACACAGAAGGAACCTCATAAATTTGTACAAGGAGAAAGTGTATCCATTCATGCATTCGAGAGTGTAGTCTCTGGAGAAGCGTATAGAGGAAGAGGCGAGGGGACTTATTAGACTGGTGAGTCACGAGGGGCATCGTCACCATCAGAATTTGGTGTCGAACAGCAATAGAGGAGGGCCCTTCATATACTATGTGTGTGACGAGTAAGGCTCCAGCTGGGCCTACCAATGCCTCCAGTGTGGCTACGAAGTGCACCTAAAGTGCATCACCCTTATGCACTACTAGCCGACTACTTCAACCTATTCATTTAGTTATCTATTGTTACTTGACATCCTTTAGTTATCTGCTTTGATCTACATGCAATTCCCTTTCCATTTATCTTTATAGAGAAGATCAAACTCGTATGGCCACGAATGTAATATTCACTAATTAATTAGCGACAATTTTTGTTGACTCCATGCGAGGTGAGGTGAGGCCCCACTCGAGTATTATCAATGATTTTTGTATATTTGGGTATATGCTCAAAACAAGTATGTCTTTTGAACATTGTCAAGGAACATGTATTTTTAGTATTATTGATGACTTCTACATAGTATGTAGCTATTATCAATTTAATCCATATGTGTTTTTGAAAAAAAATGGAGTTATCATTTGATTGAAATTGAGTTTTAAAAGAAAACTCGAGTTTTTGAAGTAATATATTATTGTCGTTGTAATGACAAAACTTGAGTTATGTAAGGGTAACTCGAGTTTTGTTAAAAAAACTCGAGTTTTGTTGCAAAACTCGAGTGTTTTATGGAGAAACTCTATTTTTAAACACATTTAATTGATTTTTTCACCATGACTTAATTTTCTTTTATAAAAAAATCGAGTTTCTATACACAAGTTCGTCGGTAACAATAAAAGTATAATAATAAATTAATCATATCATTCCTTTTCCTTTCCTCTTTTAACTAAATAAAGGATCATTAAAAATATATTATCTCCCTTCCCTTCCAATTAAACTAAACAAGTAAACATTCAACCCTCTTCTCCCTTGCCTTCGAACCGAATAGGCCCTTATTCTCAAATATGTGAATTGAATTTTATTGAATAAAAACTGCAGGCACTGCCCAAGAATTTTTCAGATAATTTGAGGACGAAATTGCCAGATAATGTGACTCTGAAAGGTCCTGGTGGCGATGAGTGGAGTGTTGGATTGACTACCAGAAATGATACCTTGCACTTCACGCATGGCTGGCAACAATTTGTTAAAGATCACTGTTTGGAAGAGAATGATCTGCTGGTCTTCAAGTACAATAACGAATCGCAGTTTGACGTTCTAATATTTGGCCAGGGGAGCTCCTGTGAGAAGGCTGCTTCTTTCTTTGTTAGGAAATGTGGGCATACAAGTAAGAGAATCAGATACAACCGTTTGGAAGAGGTCAATTTCCCTTCTAATGTTCGCACTGAGCATGCTTTACCTGGGAAGTTTGTGCGTGGTGAGAGTATCGGAGTGCCGATCATCGTCCCCTCTGAAATTAGTAGTAAAGAAGCCTGTGATGCTGGTGTGGAATTTGCCTCCCCTGTGACAGCAATTCCAATGGCCGCAACGGATGTCCAAACTAAGCGGAGAGGAGGAACCAAAGGATCTAAAGCACGTGGGGGCAGAGCTAACTTGATTGCTGGTAATACTTTCACTTAACATGGCACAGGGCCTAAACACCTCCCCCCACACCTCTCCTCCCCCCGGGGGGGCGCAACCCACCAAGTAGAGAAATAAGTTTCAATTGTGTTGGAATCAATATTTGATGTAAAATCTGATTTTGGTGCTGATATCTATGAATATGATTATTAGATGTTGAACCCTCATCTGCGATCAGAAATAAGACGAATGAATTATATATTTCAAACAGAAGGCCTGTCACAGAAGATGAGAAGTCAACTACCCTCCAATTAGCTCAGGCAGCGTGTACTGACAAGGGTTTCTACATAATCATGCGTCCCACACATGTATACAAGAGATTCTATGCGGTAATCGGTTGCTTTATAACCTTAATTTCCTTCTTAGGATATTTTAAAGCCTTATGGCATTGTATTCATAATGTTTGATGTTGATCTGGGCATTGTAAACTGCATTCATGTTTGTTGTTGCATGCCAGTCAATCCCTAGCAAGTGGTTAGCGGAACATCTTTCGCCTCACTCTGAAGATGTGATATTGCGCATGGGAGGGAATGAATGGCATGCGAGATACAGCTTTGAACACGGTCGTCGAACTGGAGGACTCACTGGTGGATGGAAACACTTCGCTCTGGACAATAACCTCGAAGAATTTGATGTATGTGTGTTCGAACTAGTAGGTCAAAGCAAGCCATTGATCATTGATGTGACAATATTCAGAGTTATTGAGGAGTTTACACCTCTGGGTAATGCGAGTTCTGGTGGAAAAGGAGACCCAAATGGCATCCAATCATGGGAAGTCTGACCTTAAATCTCGCGGATTTTTGTAATTTCGAGGATGTGCACTAATGAAGTCTTGGGTTGTAAGGTAAATTGTAATTTTTTTTTTTTTTGCCTTTTTATAGATGGTAATCTTTCGCCCGCAGACCATGTGCATGTTTTATTTGTATAGTAGGGATGGACTTGACTGTGGATAATATTTTTAGGGGTTTGTTAACTATGAAGTGGAAAATTAAAAAATTTCGTAGTTATGCTGTTTTTGTTTAGAAAGAGAGAAATTAAAACACTTGTTGCGTTCTGAATGAAAATTTTCGTAATACAAAAAATTGGAGAAGAAAATATCGATAATTTACTACTACGAGGGCTTGTCTCGTGTTTTTGTTGAATGATTTTGTTTGGTTCTTTCAGCACAAAAAGTTTTAGCGACCTTGTACTCATTTAGATCATTTAAATTTTGTTACGATTAGGTCTCTCTTCAGTTGCCCCATTCCCAATCTTGGCTGCTAAACAATCTGACGTTTATGTGGCAAAGAAAACTATAAAAAAAGGAAAAGGAAAAGTGACGTTTACAATGGGATAGGACCATGGGCAAACATTTTTGAACGCACAATTTTGTAATCAGAACGGTACATTCAGATAATTAAGAGTAAGCGGGAATTAATAATTCATTTTTTAAATTAATTATTTGATCATTTGAAGATGGGCTTTGTATAAAATGATTGGGACTTGTCAATATATATATATATATATATATATATATATATAAATGAGATGATGCATTTTCTTTGTTTTTGAGAGGCAACAATTCGCGGGGCTGCCTACGCCTAAAGAGACATGCTTTGGCAAAGATGAGAAGCCATTGTGCGTCATCAAATGGTGAAGTGAAGGGAGGAGGGTCTCTCTCATCTACATGCAATGCCGCACGTAAGGCTTCCAGAAATAAAGAAGAAAGCGGAATGATACGGTAGGTACTGGACAGTAGACACTGCCGTTCCTGTAAGTTCTGAGCGAAAATTCAGGGGCCCTATAAAGGAATTGCTGCGGTTTAGCTGAAGCTAACTCGAAATTCAAATGCGCATCAGCAAATGATAGTCTATGAACCCGAGATGAGGAAGAAAGACTGGAAATTTTATGCACGAGTTTTCTTACAGTATCGCATATATCTTGACAAACAAGGCGTCATATAATCGGATGTTTCCCAAAAAACTGTCCTTTGTGTTTGCCCACTCCTTACATTATCTCATTATCGCGGTATAGTTGGTTGGGCTGGAACGTCCAAAAACAAAGCTGGGTTTTATATTTGTTGATAGTATATCTGCATGAATCAAAAGCTATAATGGTTAATACAGATAATAAAAAATAAATTTATATCTTATAAGAATATAAATTCGATTCCCACTATAGTTACAACTTTAGTAAACAATATCGTAAATCCCCTGTAACCGTTCTCTGAGCCCTAGAGCTATATCCTAACTCTAATAAATGATCAGTGCTGAACCCACCTAAATTTTTTTTGAACAAAAGAAAGCCATAATTGCTGTCAAAGTTTAATACGGATAGGTGCAGTCTTCTAGTTTATTAGATACAAGGATTATTATATCTAGCATGGACATCAAACTACAACATATTCCTAAAGTACAAAATAAGATTACGGATGCGCTGGCCAAAGAGGGATTAACTTCTACAAAAATATTATATATTTATCCTCCACATTTAGAATCTATAGTTCACACTAAATGTCTGAGATCTAACCCCCTTATAATTTAGACTTATTTGTTATCCGGCGCTTAGCCCTCATATTTACCAAAAAAAAATAGAAGCCATATTTGCCTCCTTTAAATTGAGTTTGTGTGTATGTCAGCAGATTCAGCACCAGCATTGCTATTCGCCCCAACAGACGAGCAATTGCTGAGAAATATGAAACAAGATTCTTTCAAAAATTCTACAGAGATCAACTTCAACGAGGTAGATGTCTCAAACCCTAAGCAACTCATAGAGCAATTCCAGATTCACAAAACTCTTGAATTTTCATTTAATTTCTCGCATGAAACACATGAATCTGCCCACAAAATAAAACATATCAAGAAATTGTAATTGATACATCTAAAATTAGTAAAATTTAAACTAAACAGCAGGGCAGCTACCATCTGGAGCAGATATTGGATCAACACACAGGCTGGAAATAAGTTAAGCACGGTTTAACAATTATCTTGGTGGCGTTTCTCTGATTCTACTCATGATAGGTTCTTATGCTGAAGGCCTCTGGCATGCAGCAAACAGCTGCCAACTTAAAATAGCCATTACCAAAGATGTGAAGAGTTCAAACCCTACGACCTTCGGTAAATGCCACCCCAGGCCTCGCCTCAGATAGCTGCACAAGGAAGAGTTTAGACAGCACTATAATGGATTATGGCCAAAAAATGCACTAGTATATGGACCATAAGAAAGTGCAAATTGATGATTGAGACAAAACTTTACGACTTCCAGGTACCCAATCAACATATCCAAGATGTTTTATGAATGGTCATCATATCCCAATCAACTTTATATAAGGGAGAAGAAAAGATCAATTATGGATAATATCAATATTCCCCAAAGAAAGTGAGCTAGAGCCCCGCTCAGTTTTTGATTTAAAACTATGTATTTATAGAAAACTAGCATGCCCTACTAAAAATTAAATTCGGAACAAAAACTTGTTAGCCAAACGTGATGAGACAGGAAATACCTAGTAATGGATGGCATGGTTGCCACAATCCCTGCACACAAGTATATTATAGGAATCAGGGTCTTGGGTTTATTTTTTCGGAGCCACATCAAAGATCCTAGTGCCGCAAGAGATATGCTCAACACCTATATGGATTACAAGAGCAGAAACTCTGTTTAAATAATTATGTACTACAAAATTGCGAATTAGTAGGAAGCATGTTTGCCTAAAGCAAATGACCTACATTAAATCAATGAATGTACCGGGTTTGCATTAACCAGAACATGTGCATTTGAACTTTTTTCCCCTAAAAAATTATCTAACATTAAATCAATGAATTTACCAGGTTTGCATTGGCCTCTAGGCCTTGCAGAATGTAATCCCAAGTAAACTCTAGTCCTCTTGCACCCACCCAAAGGGGTGCCAATCTATGCAGTACGGAATCAGCAAACGCCCATCCTGCCACAAGAGAAGAATTTGAGAGAGAGAAGAATCGGTGCACTTCCTCTAGAGATGAATAAACAGACATCTTTTTTATCATATATAATGTTATGCCCTGTCACACTCACCAAGGCCAACTGCTTGAAATTTATGATTTTGAGAGATGTTCCTGTGAGTCAACTGGGTCAAGGCAAAATAAAGGCCAGCAACATCTATGAAGCCTATTAATGCCTTCAGACACTCCTGGGAGAAAAAATAAGCCATTGTTTATCAGCCACTAATCATTATAAAGGTGTTAGAAGTGCACAATAACTTAACCTGACCATTTGGTACAAGGAAAGGAAAATAAAATAAAAAAGAGATTTAGAATATAAAAATCAACATTTACGTCCCTACTTAGAAAAGAAAAAAAATTGAAATAGAAATTATTGAGTTATCATTACAGTAAAATAATAGACATTACAAAAGGAGGAAGGAACTCCTCCTAAGATACCAATTGAAGCCTTAGTTAATATCAAGGGACTTCAGATGATAGCCACATGGCCATTGATTACAATAAAACTACCCTGCTAAGATTGTTTCTACGCAAGCCCAAAACCCTATATTGACACCCCCCCCCCCAAAACAACATGAAGGGGAACCTTGCAGTCAATGGTAATAGATTCCAGCTTTCAGACTATTTGTGACATCCTTGTAGTGAATCCAAGGTCTTCAATTAATTAGATATTAAAATCACGCTTTTAAGGAATTTTCCAAAAGAACATCTAGCTGCCTTACATAAAATTACAGATGCCTAAATACATAAATAAATAGATAACAAAATGAAGAAACATACCTGATAAGGATCAAAGCTATCACTCTCAGATACCTTGAGAAAAGTTGCGAGACAAACAAGCTACCAATACAGGCAAAACAAAAGAAAGGAGACATCTTACTTCGTGCAAATATTAGTTTGATACATGTAATAGAAAATTCAGTACGTTTCCCAACCTTAACTAATGCTGTTGCGAGATAGACAACAGCTGCTTTGATAGAAGTACCAAGTGTGTCATACTCAGATCTGCACATGTATAATTATCAATGATCAAGCAAACAAAGCACAAGAACTATTTTTCCTATTGTGCACCCAAAGAAGAAAGTAAATAATTCTGAGATGCTTCAACTCAAGAATGTTTAACTAATTTCATGCTATTGATTACAACCACGAGGCCTTGGTCACATAGTAGGAGCAACTTTTGAAGAGTATTTGATATTTGAAAGCAATGATACAGTAAATTTCAATCAGGTTTTCATCAGAACTAGGCTGTCCAACTTTCGGTTTGAGTTATAAAAAATAACCAAAAAAACCTTCAAAGACTAAGCAACAAACTCATTGGAAAATGAACAACCTTAAGATCATCAACATAGCCAGACCATTTAATGGTCTGTTTCACAAATGGAATGCCGTCAGCGGTTCGTGCGCAAGAACCAATTTGAAAAGTGAACTTCTCATATAATATCATCGGTGAGTTCAGATATTCTATTCATGAGCAGCAACACAAACAAAATAAAAATGTCCGTCTACAGTAATTCACCGGGAAAAAGAAAGACGAGACGGCAGAATACAAAAATTGTCAGAGGATCGATAGGTAAAAACTTTCATCTTAAAAAAAAGTCAAAACCGAAATTTAAAAAAAGAACGAAAAGAGGGAGTTTAAAAGACATAAATCCAGATTAGGGATTGAAAGACTAAAAAGAAAAGGAAGGAGGTAAGAGAAATAGATCTATGAGGAAGATACTTACAAGGGAGTAGCAGAATAGTAAACGGCGTGGGGGCCGAAGGTAAGAATAGCACAGTTGAAGAAATGAAACAATGTCATTCTTCTCTGTTGCAGATCAACGCCTGCAGAACAGCGGCAAGACACAGGTCCACTTGAAGCACGGCAAGGAGAGCCTCAGTTCAGCTTGTGATCTCTATCTGGGACTGATGACGTAGTAAATACTAACTAATTATAACTTATAAATATAAACAGTTGATTTTTTTTTTTTTTACCTCTGCTAATAAGGCAGTGAACAAGAGTCTGTATCCAAAAAAAGGCGATAGCTATGAAAGTTGCTTTTTCGGCCCATCTAAGACATGGGTCATGGGCTTTTGGGCTTCTTAAACAATGGTTTTTATTTTTCTAGCAGACCTAGGGTCTGCCCCAAAATTGTGGAAATCCTTGTACCAAAAAAAACAATTGCGGAAATCCTAGCGTGGGCTTCATGATTTGGGTTTTAGAAACCAAATGTGAAGGCAGTTGAATTTATTGTGTAAGAAATTGGAAATAAATGTTAATAAAAGAATAATTAGATACCCATCGTCCGTGGGTTAAGCAGACGAAGGGATAAGACATACGATTATTTGGAGCGTATTCGATCCCTAGGGAGTATTACTCCTGGGTGCCTAGGTTTACACATAAGGATAATTGACAATTCGTCATGCCTGGCATTGGTATCACTTAGGAGGAAAGGATACTTCACCATGTCGATACCACCATGAATCTGATAATAATTGTATTTCTATGGTGCTAAAAAATTATAGCAATAACGACATCAACTTTGAAATTCATGGCGATAATTTTCCAAAGGCTGAATAATCGAAGTTGATCAAACTGCCTTGATGGCAGTTAGGTTCATTGGATGTTGTATGTCTTGAAAGGGACCATTATATGGATAAAATCTGGCGGTGGATCGACACTCTTTTTGAAGGTCAACCATCTTCATTTATGTGGGACACGTGCTATATCATGTGAGGATGATGGTTATGGACTATGGTGTTCGGAGGCAGTTTTTACATTATATGAGATGGAATTTTTCTCCCATATTTACTTCATCCAACGTAATTGAAATCATTTAAAATAAAGTAACATTCTGTTAGTGATAAGAGAGTTTGTGTTAGTGGGAAATCTTGGAAAATTTTCCCACCTTTTCTTAAACTTTTTCATAACTTTACAAATAAGACAAGGGGAACAAAATTCCTTCCACCCTCTCCCCTTTAAATCCCTCGTATCAAAACAGTGACTTTTAAAATCATAAAAACACTTGTTAAAACACATTCTCAACAAAGAAATGCCGAGAATTTTGTCAGTGGGCGAAAATTGAGAGCTAAGGTCACACATATTCTCATCTGACCTCTCATGCTTGTTTTTCTTATCTTTAAATCACCAAGTGACAAAATTCAGCAATGGGCAGACTACTTGCTTATACTTGCTACGTATCTTCATTATCTGTCCTTTTCTACGCTCCTCATAAACACCAAGTTAAATTACCTTTTCATGGAGCTATATATGCTAGCTAGGAACTTTATAATATGAGCAAGCAGGCACCAATCACGCTGATGCCAAAGTCAAACAAGAACGACGACAATTCTCTTGGCCTTTTCTTAATTTTTCTATCCCACCTTCCTGGAATCCTTTATAACCACTCCTACCTTAATTATCGGTTAATAAATTGCATATACGCTAGTGAAGAATGTGTCTGTGCTCTACGTCAAAGGATATAGTTCTATTTCAAGGTTTAATTTGCCTGATTGATTACTTGACTAGTTAAGCAGGAGCATCTGCCCCACAAAAGAAAAGGAATGAAGGAAAATAAAGAGAGATCTAGGACCATTGCCCTTCTAGAAATGACAGAATTTTTTAGATCAACAGAGACGAAGATGAGGCAGTGAACATAAGAATTTTAGCATATATACAACATTGTTTTGTTTAATGATGTTATATGGGAACCATAGTAAGCTAAGGGAAAGAGAAGTGGGGAATCAGAGTGAACTGAGTGTACAACAAAAGACTGAAGGGAGGCACATGACGATCTGTAAGTGATGAGGGTGGTCCTGTCTGACACCAGTATGCGCTTTGCCTATGCTGTCCAGTCACCATACGAATGCATATTTAGCAGCTCAACACTTACACTTCTATTCCTCATCGGTCCACATACATTCCCATTATCACTCCTCCCCATGAATTTACACCCACACACACCCACACCCACACCCACACACACATATATACAGTACTCTACATACTACTTTCTTTTGCTTCCACCCCAAACCCACCATATCTCTTTGTCGTCTCAACTTGATAAGAATTCATATTCATAGTCATGTACATGACTCTCACGGGGTCTATGTGATTGAACAAGTTCTCAACTACTTCCTCCCTCCAATTCTTAATATAAAAATTGTTTGACTTTTTCTAATAGATTAAGAAAACTAAATAAATTAGTTAATTATAATTAAATTTAATCTCTCAAAATTAATTCATATTATATACTCTTTAATGTATCAAAATTAGTCAACTAGTAACTCTTATATTAATTGTATTTAACTCATTTATCTGTCAAACTTAATCTATTAAAAAAGTTAACTAACTCTTATATTAAAGATTTTAGAGATTATGAACTTGGGATCCATTTAATAATAGATTATTCTAAGTGCTTGGTTATCAAATCAGCTTAGCTTGTATAGGATTGCATGCGTGTGTGTGTGTGTGTGTGAGAGAGAGAGAGAGAGAGAGAGAGAGAGAGATGCTTTGAAAGACGCGCCACCTGCTTCTTGTGTTGATGCCGAGGAAAGAACTTGTAATTTGAAAGGAAGGGTTGGGGAGAGAGGATGGAGTTTTAATTTGAGTTTTGACCTCATTGGGAAGTCGTATTAGACATTATTTTCTCATGATTAAAAGTTGAGTAAAGCTAAGATTGCCTGCAGTGCTTGTACATGATGTTGCCTAAAAGCTGCCATGCGTACTTTACATAAAGGCAAAAGATATCGGTGATTTTGGTTCAACTTTAGTTAACAAGCTAGCTAGCTATATAGTAATGATAATAAAATAAGTATCCCTGCAAGTGATGGATCGATATTCATTTTTATAAAGGAGCATAGAATAAATACATGTGCGTGCGTGCGTGTGTGTGTCAATGAATGTCGTGGAGCAGAGCACATCAGCCTAAACGGCGTTGATTCGGGCGATTCCTTGCTTTGCCTTTTGTCTATCGTTGGCACTCAAAGAAGACGAGCTAGATAGGGAGGGGAGAACTGAAGCTCGAACTCAAATACCGAAGCCAACAAATGCTTATGCGTTCCTATTCATTCTTATCTCCCCAATATCACCAACCTATAATATTCTTCTGCTTCTCTTTTCTCTTATTTCATTTCCTATTCGCCATTTGTTTTTTATATGAATGCAGCTCAAATCTCGAGTAATTTTACATTAGAATAACCCTCCCACTTTCACTGTGTCTCAAATCTCAACATTATCTTTCGTACTGTAATTATTGAGACGCTCTAGTTTCCCCTTTCAAACTCTTGTTCCTATCTAGGTAGGTACACGCCTTCTTACCTAATCCAACTCCAACTTCATACATATATTTCAAACCAAAGCTCAACCACCCTCCTCACGATTCATATATATGGAGTTTGATTAATTTCTTCGCTTTTCAAGTTGCTTATTTATTATTTACACTCCACAATATCTCACACGTGTCTAGCTAATTGACTTTATTAAAGCTAATTAACCACTTTATGTTTATAAATCCTTGGCAATATACATATCAGATCACTTTATTGTCAAAATCCAATTTTAATCACACACACATTGATAGATCGATGCCATGCATATATAAGGAGTGACATATATATTGCTTTTGAAAAGCAAGTAATGGCATTTTATCTCAGATTGTGCTAGTAGGGGTGCACCGCTGCACACATCTGGCACGCTGGAAGTGAGAATTCAATGGAGGGCAACGTGCGCGTATGAACTAGAATCTCTAGTCGCAGTAAAACACAAGCACCCAAAGGTCAATGAATGATATAACATATGCTTAATCAATTATTACCAATTTACAATACCATCAACGTGTACGTAGCTTAACGCATGACGTTAGTTCTTGCTGGAGGTGCGCTAATTCCAAGTTAATCGCGTACTATACTTCATTATACGTACGCGCTTTTCTTTGAAAATTCTACTCATGGCTCATCTAATATATAAATCTTTATTAATGTAGCCAAAACATATGGCTCGTCTTATGAATAGTATATTTATATAATTACCAATTTATATCATAGTTGTATCCATGAGATCCATGATTCGAGTTATATACTACATGAATAATATAAAAGCATGATATTTGAGACCACCGCCATGTTTTGCATGCATCGATTTAATGAAAGATATCAAAATCATAAGAAATTGGCTAACAAGAAGAATAAGAAAAGATAATAGAGAGTGCCGGGGTGGGGTGTTTACAAATGCAAGGAATATGGAATGGAGCCAAAGCATATTTGACAACATTGCAAGTGAGGGATGGAACGACATGTTGACCGGAGAGATTAGCCGATCACAAATTAATTGCGCAATAGAGTCCAAAACAACAAAGGAATGAGGGAATAATTTAAAGTTTGATTATTTAAAAAGGGAAAGGTTAGTAATAAAATGAATTTGCAGGAGAATCTAGAGCGCATCAGGCGCTGACCGTGGCTTCCAAAAGGATAAACAAATGATTAACATAATGGTGTGACATTAATGAGGGACTAAACCGACAAAACCAAACGGAATAAAACAAAGGGGGGAGAGCATAGGGGTGGGAGCAGGTTAATTAAATAAACACAAAAATGCATGCAGATGTAGCCTCTGGTTTAGTTTAATAGTAACAATTAATAAATAGGGGCGCCGTGTTGTGGGGAGAATAAATACAAAAGGAAAAGGAGGGAACAGCTCAGGAAAGAGGCTATGGGGTAGACAAGGTCTCGCCCATAAGTCACGTGAGGGAAGCCAGGTTGACGCCGATCATTTTGGTGGTATTATTTTTTCCCCACTCGAGCGTTTCGACATGGAATATTTGGACACGGAGAGGGAATATTGGCTATAGCAGATCACTTTCGTCTTAGACTCCGCAATTACTAGTCGTTGAATTCTTCACCTCCCCACTTCCTCCCACGCGCCGCCGCCTTCCTCCTTTTAGTTGCTGAGACAACTAAAGGAGGCGCGTATGAGTGAGGTGTCCAGGAAATTTCCACGACTTGAGATGGTAAATGGCATGTGTGGGTGGTGTGGTCGACCTATAGTGTCGCCGCACATCAGACCAACTCTGAAGACATAAATGCACTCCCGCATTTCTTTTCTTTAAATCTTATTTCTCACGATATCAGTTTTAGTTTGATATTAGTAATAACTAAGTAGCTTCGCACGTGTACAGCTCGATGTTTCTTGGCGATTCCTTACCATATGTGCCCACCAGAGACCTTAAGACTACTTGAAACTGAATATTTATTAGATTCCTTCGAGCTGGCTTTGGTTTCTTCCGCTTGACACTTGAGTTAAGAGCTAGTTGGACATGTTAGCCAGCTGAGTCATCACCGCCCTGAAATTGGATTCGAGCTAGTTTTCCCACTCTGCATGATTTATGGGGGACTGGAAAAATAAAGCTGCAGTAAATAAGGATTAGTCAAAGGTGAAATGAAGATGTTGGGGAGTGAGACTGAGAGGTGATGTTTGAAGCTAGTGACACGTCAGCATGGAACTGATGCATAAGTTGAGCCGAGAACAGGGATATTTTAGCCTGCCAGTCAATCCTCGTTCGTAATGAAATGGGGGAATATTCCAGATGAAGAAAAAGGCATTAAAGAGATGAATTAAACTGTGATATATAGAAACAAAAAGAGAAGGGGAATTATAATGCGTCTCCATCCATCAACGTAAGAATGGACGGATCATTCCCGTCCCAATATTCCATTCAACAGTACCCATTTTGTTTTTTCTCCATTTCCAAACATCCCTTGCAGAATCAAATTATTATATAGCCAGCTGCACCTCCATTTTATGGACTTGCCTTTCCTTCTCCTAACATATCATCCTCACCCTTCATGGATGGTTGCCATTTAATATATTATAAAATTAAATAAATCAATCAATTTAAATATTTAAAACATAAATCCAAAAGGTAAGAAAAGTAGGAAGATTTTTATTACCTTACCTATCTTATTATTATTCTTGTATTGTACAGATATATTTCTCACTTCTCTCCTCTCTCCTTACTCTACTCTCCTCAGGCTCACATGACAGACTAATATCCCTCGGCTTCCATTAACAAGTACCACCCTTTTTCTTGAACTTTTCGTTCAAACCACCTTCCCTGAAAAGCTCTCATCTTTTTCTACTTTCCTGCTTCTCATCTCTGACTCATGGGCAGTAATCTCTGCAATTACTCCTTCTCTGCATTAGAATTTTCCCTCATCTTCCTTCTACCTAGCGATATCCCTACTTAAAAGGCTACCCCCCCCCCCCTCGAAACCAATGCAAGTCGTAAGGCATGCATGATATAATCACACTTCATCACCTTCTTCTTCAATTGCTGCCCCCCCCCCCCGGGAAACCAATGCAAATCATAAGGCATTCATGATATAATCATACTTCATCACCTTCTTCTTCAATTGCTTCCTCTTGCTGTCATAGATAGATACTTTTTCACAACTCTCATTCTTTCCCTTTTTCCCTTGTACTTTGCGAGTCACTGCATCTGTAATTGACCCAAATCTCCGCCATGTTCACTACATCGCATCCGGTAATTCGAAGCTTGACAAGTTTGCCAGACCTGTCCTTAAACATAAGCCCACCGTGTATTTCAGAATGGGAAGCCAAAGAGTTTACGATAAAAACACTTTACAATGATATATGCTCAACATCTGATTCTGGTAGCAGTGCTGGAAGTGAGTTGAGCCATGAGAATAGCTTTCTTCACCTTGGCCATCCTCAGCCCGCGTTGAGTCTAGGCTTAGAAACCCCAGATTTGAAGCCCCATCTTTTCCAGGGACTCTCAAGAAACTTTAACCCTCACTTCCACAACCATCAACCCCACATTTTTTCCCGGAGCTTTAAACGAAATGCAAGGGTCAGTGATGGTGCGAAAAGAAGCGTTAGAGCTCCTAGAATGAGGTGGACCACAACTCTCCACGCCCAGTTTGTTCGTGCTGTTCATCTCCTTGGCGGTCATGAAAGTAAATCATATATATAAACATATTACGTGCTCTAACTATACATAAGATTGATACTTAATCCTTAATTCTAAATCTGTGTGTTGTGGAAAATCTCTAATTTTTGGTTGTGTTGTCATTGGCAGGGGCTACTCCGAAGTCTGTATTAGAGTTAATGAATGTTAAGGATCTAACCTTAGCCCACGTCAAGAGTCACTTGCAGGTGGGTTTACTACTGTTTCCATGTAATTCTTCCATTAATCATGGTCTTTTAGTTATTGCTGTTCAGTTCTTCTACTTTTTTTTTCCTTATGGATTTAATCTAAAAGCTTCGGGGACTTTTCTTCTCATTAATGTAATGCGTGTATTCGTGCAGATGTATAGAACAGTGAAGAGCACCGACAAAGGGACAGGTAAATTTGTTTTTCCCTCGAAGGGACTTCATTTTCTATTTCACCTACTATTATTGTCTTTGTTTGAGATCTTTGGTGGTTCCAGTGTGACAGAAGCTCCATGATTTAATCTAGTACTGTCCCCCATTGGAGACCGAAGTCCTGATGTGAATAACTAAGGCGGTGTTCGATAAAGCGAGAGCAACGGATCTAATGGGTGATGAATATTATTGCAGGTCATGGGCAGACAGATATGGGTTTGAACCAAAGGCCACCAGCAGAGAACAATGCAGATGTGCATGGAGCTTCAGCCTGTAAGGGAGCCCGTTTATTCCCACAATCGCTCCACAAATCCCTCAGGTGACCTGATCAATATCCCGTAAATATTTTTTTTTTTAAAAAAACACCATTTTTATGGTCTAATTCAGTAGAGATGCCGTTATTTATGTGTGCTTCTTTCGTATCTGTCTTAGGGCTTTGCTTAATTACTTTTCCGATTAGAGTTTTTATATGGGAGCGAGCCTAATTGCTCATAGATTTTGACGAACTAAACCTATACTTCTTTAGTAATGCGAATCGTCATTTAATTTATACGTGTCGTCGGTTACCCTAAGAAGCGCTTATCCATTAAATACGGTCAATGGGCATATTGATTGTATTGCGTGCATTTGCAAATCTCACGCGATATGTTTTATTTCAATCAAAAAATGACGTTTTGGGCTTAGTAATTGATCAACTCAAAAAGGAATTGGCGTCTTAATTAATGTTCATGGAAATCAACGAATACTCATTTACCGTAAATTGCTACATAGCTAGCCTTTTTGTTCTCTTGTTTTTAATGTAACATTAATCAAGTGGTAGCTTGCAAGTTGAGCAAACATCTCACTTTAAATTTCTTGACAATTTGGCAACTTTTGGACATAATATATATGCTGATAACAAAATTTCTAATCTTGCCATCATCAGTCACATATGAGTATATTAGACGCATGATGTTGCGCTTTAGTTATACCTCTGTAGAGTGTTTGTTAGATTAATGCTAATTATTCGTCTCTTGCTTTACAAACACAGAGCATCGTGGCAATCGTCAATGGAGACAAATAAAAATGACAGTAGACAAAAATCCCAAATTGATTGGACTCATTCTCATGATCTCAATACAAAGGAAACAAAGGTATACATCGAGAGCTGGACCATATGCCGAGCTCGTAGTGCACAACACACACACATTTATACGGGCATGTAATTTCATATTATGGACTAGTTATTCTAAAGTGCATGGTTAATTATATTGTGAATATATAGGTGGATGGAGGTAACAGAGGAGTGTGGAATTGCGTGGAGGAGAGATTGGATTGTAGCAATTTGTCACGTTCGGATATGACGCTTGACCTAGAATTCTCACTTGGAAGACCCACTTGGCAAACAAATCTTCAGAAGACCTAGCTTATAACTCTTCTCTCGAGTGTTCACTATACGACTAGCTAACCACGCTAACCTCTTTCCAAGTCATGAACGTACTTATTACATGATATGGATATCTATAATTAATGCAGCTAGCCGAGAGTGGATCAGTAATAGTAATAATATTCTCGATTTTGTTCCGTTCCATGATAGGGCTTTCTGAGTTTTTGTGTGGAAAAAAGTGGAGGATAAAAGAGATAAGATTTTGCTACGAAACATATGCTTCAGTCCAAGGATTTGAGGACATTGTCTTTGATGTCATTATCAGAGCAGTGTAAGATTCAATGATTTTATAATGGTTCTTTCAGGCCATGGACCATGGTTGGTTTGTAATCGGCCAGAAGAGGACCCATATATTCGAATATTTCTGCCTGACATGATATTGGACAGGTGGCTCGAGATTTTTGCCCTGATATATATATATTCTCAATAGAATTGATCTACTAATGAAGGTTTAATTAAGCAAAAGATGAAAACTTTTGGCCAAAATGGAGGCAAAAAATGAAAACAGACAATCTTCTAACCAGAAATTATTTAGTCCCCTCTGTTGTATGTGATTTTGTTTGCTGGTTTGATCTAATTACTCTTAATAACTTGGCCTAAATTATATGTGAAAGAGATGGATTTAGATCGTTTAATTTATTTGTAAGAACATAACTCATTTTGAATTAACTCTGATTAATTAATGTTTGGACCCCAAAATTTCCAGTAAAAACAAAGAATTACTCTAAATCATTCGAGCAATAAATGACTTGAATTTATTTAAAATAATGACTAAATTTCCACCACAAAAAATAAAAGGAATTTATAGATGAAGGAATTTTCTAAAAAACTGTACATGGTTAGAGATATATTTGTTTTTTTTTCCGTTGCAGAATTTTAGAAAGGGTTAAACTCACCCACGATCCAAGGGCAGGATGAAATCTCTCTTTCTTCTAGGCGATACTAATGTCGAGTAGGACGAGTCATCTATTACCGTCAAGCGTAAGTCTAAACCTCTTTAAGTGCCGTAACTGAAATTATAATAAAGTAGTACTCCTTAGGGTTCGAACACGCTCTAAATGGTCACATATCTTACCCCTTCGCTAGTTGAATCCAAATACAATATGATGGGTTAGAGATATACTTGTTGTCTATGCACAAGATATTTTATTTTATGGATTCAGAATGGGACGCAAAATTGAAGAGGGGGAAGAAGGCTTTTTGTGCATGTGCATAAACAAGACCTTGGTGACAAAGAAAAAAGTGAAAACATGAGCTCACCACACATACTTTCATATTTGGGGAGCCACGACAATTCGCTTTCGTTGTCGTACATCTCAGCGTTCTCTACCCATTCTTCGTGTCGTGTACGTTTTAATTCCCTGGTCCATTCCCTTGTGGGCCGCAGCTCCACTTTCACTATTCTCCGACTTACGATCCCGGTCCACTTATCTCTACTAGTATGTTTTATTGTTTCTCATTTACAATTTAAAAGGGAAAAAATGACATGATATGCATAAGGTTTTCACTTTTCAAATCTAGGATTAAATCTCAGTGTAAGCACTTAAAAAGTATTAATTTGGATTCACGGAGTTCAGATATAAATAAGAAATACCAAGTTGCTGTGGTCTTTAACTACCCATGCTGCAGGAATCGCAACCGTATTCATTCGTTCCCAACAACCCCACTGGAGAAAGTGGCGCGAACGATGCAATCTTGAGGGTTGACAAAAACTCTAAAGTCCACACTTGTCATATGCAATTTATTCAGGGGAAATAACCCATAATTATTTTGTCAAATGCATCTTATAGAGAGCGTACAGCATGATGAAGTTGTTTTTTAATTATTTATTTTTTTTATATACATCATCCTCACTTGAAGAATATATAGGCAAGGTGCAGCCAGCCCGGAAATTATTTATAAATTCCCGGCATGCATGCTTCACGGCATTGATCTGCATTATAAATCAACCGACACATCATTCACCATTTTGTGTTATCCAAGGATCAAATTCAGAACCATGAACCTGGCTTTGCTATTAACAGTTGTCGCCATCTTCGTGCCACTCTTGTTGCTGTACTGTGCCATAATCGTGAGAAAGAAAAATGCGAGAAGTAATGGAGAGACTGAGAGGAAAGAGGCTCCAACGGTGGCAGGAGGCTGGCCAATCATGGGTCATCTTCATCTGCTAAGCGGGGAGAACAAGCTTCTGTATCGAACACTCGCAGGAATGGCGGATGAATATGGACCAGCTTTCAACATTTGGCTGGGGAGCCGACGAGCATTTGTGGTGAGCAGCTGGGAAGTCGCCAAAGAATGCTTCACTACCAATGACAGAGCACTGGCTTCCCGTCCCACAACCGTCGCTGCCAAGCACATGGGCTACAACTATGCGGTCTTCGGTTTTGCGCCTTACAGCCCCTTCTGGCGTGAAATGCGAAAGCTCGCCACTCTCGAACTTCTCTCAAACCGCCGCCTCGAAATGCTCAAGCACGTCAGATTGTCCGAGATTGACATGGGGATGAGGGAGCTCTACAATACATGGCTCCAAAGTGGCTCCGGCACGGTGGTTGTCGAACTGAACCGGTGGCTAGAGGACTTGATGCTGAATATTGTGGTTAGGATGGTGGCTGGAAAGCGTTATTTTGGGGCGTCTGCGAAGGGTGGTGAAGATGATGAAGAGGCGAGGCGGTGCCAGAAGGCGATCAACCAATTCTTTCGTCTGATTGGCGTGTTTGTGGTTTCCGACGGCATTCCGTTTCTGGGATGGCTGGACGTCGGGGGCCACGAGAAGGCCATGAAGAAGACAGCCAAGGACTTAGACGACATCCTTGAAAGCTGGCTAGTTGAGCATCGCAAGCATAGAGCTCGGGGTAGTTTTCAATCAGAGTGTGAACAGGACTTCATTCATGTTATGTTGTCTCTACAAGAGCAAGGCCACCTCTCAAATTTTGAATACGATTCGGATACAAGCATCAAATCTACCTGCCTAGTACGTGCCAAAAAAAATTTCTATGCTTTTTTTCCCATTGCGACCTTATATATATTTATTAATGTGTATGTGTTACGCATGCAGGCTCTTATTCTTGGTGGCAGTGATACTACGGCAGGCACGCTTACGTGGGCCATCTCTCTACTGCTCAACAACGGCCATGTACTGAGGAAGGCACAAGAAGAATTGGACCTTAATGTTGGAAAGGATCGGCGAGTTGAGGAATCAGACATAAGAAACCTTACGTATCCTCAGGCCATTATTAAGGAGACGCTGCGTCTGTACCCGGCGGGTCCCCTTTTAGGACCAAGGGAAGCCATAGAAGATTGTCATGTGAGTGGTTATCATGTGCCAGCAGGCACCCGCCTGGTGGTGAACTTATGGAAGATACATAGAGATCCAAGGATTTGGGAAGATCCATGTGGTTTTAAACCAGAGAGATTTCTGAAAGCCCAAGCACCTGATGTTAGGGGCCAGAACTTTGAACTGATTCCATTTGGATCGGGAAGAAGGTCGTGTCCTGGCATGTCATTTGCACTCCAAGTGCTTCACTTGACACTTGCTCGTCTGCTTCAAGCTTTTGAATTTACAACTCCAGATGATGAGGCAGTGGACATGACTGAGAGCCCTGGTTTAACCATTCCTAAGGCAACTCCCTTGAAGCTTCTGCTTGCTCCCCGCCTTCCCGCCCATCTGTATCACTATTGAATTCAGTGCAGTCATATGCGCAATGTTTTCAAAAGCCAAGTTTCAACAAATAAGAGCTTTTCCATTACTTGTGCTTTATGATTTGTATTCTTGTTCTTATGATTAATAATTCTGTGCGTGTGGGTCTTGCATCAGCTTCCTTTTCAGTTTCTATATCTATGACTCTGATTAATAATTCTGATTGGTAGGACAACTATCGTTTTGTTATTCCCCATCACTCGTTGGTCTGAAATTCTCCTGAACATATGATATTCTCAGTTTATTCTGGAGGGAACTAGAGTTGCCCTCCACTCAGACAAAGAAATTAGCTTAATGTGCCACAACCAGGGACAACTTCTGCAACAGAAAAGTAGCTTTGTTATCTGTCAATGAAGTCTTTATGTAAAACCAGGAATAGAGAAAGAAACCATGCAGAAATCAACGTAACTAGTACTTTAAGGAATTTTGCTCTGCTCACGTGCCTCTCTTTTCGCTCTCGACCCCCGGTTCAGTTACAAACGGGTCAAGTAAATTCAGTAATATTCATTATGGTCGGCACCAATTTGCACTACTAAAAAAAATTACTTATCGACAGTTATAAAAAAAATTATTATAAAAAGAAAGAGGTAATATTTTAGTAAAAAAAAATCAGTTTTAAAAATTTTTAAAAGCGGTTTTTATAAAAAACTATGTTAAAAGTCATTAAGGAGACATTTAATAGAGATTTTCATAAATAAAAATACGGTTAAAAGTCCTCACAAAATCTTAAAAATTTTGGACCTGATTTCAATTTTATTTTCACTTTTCACAGCCGTTCGTAGTCTCATTTTTCTTCCCCATTATCACAAACTTTGACAAATACAATTTTTTAACGTTTTCCCTTTAGTTTTAGTGTTCATGTCAGTCGTTAATGTCGTTCTCTATATCTCTATCGTCGTTCTTCATCATGAAAGTCGTAAGTCACCGTTTAACTTATTCATTTGCTCATTTTTTTTCGTTTTTTCGGTTGTTTATTGTTTATAAACTATAATACATCATATAACAAAAAGCTAACCATGGACTATCTTCATTTTTTGTTTATAAATTGTAATACATCAGGAGTTTAAAAAGCTTTAATAGCAAAAGTTTTATAGATCTTTAATCTTTTCGCCAGATTTATAACTTTTTCTCCAGATCTTTCACTTTTTAATGAGATTGACTGTGGTGATTAATAATAAGTGTCGACAGATGGACCTTGTTGGAATGAGTTTGGAGAGCTTTGACAAAAAAAGCTTATGGATCTTTAGTTTCTTTACTATATCTTTGATTTCTTCTATCCAGATCTAGTTTAATACTTTTCATGAGTGTGACTGAAGTGATTGATAGCGGGTGTAAATTGAAGAAAACAAAAAATATAAAATCCAAGCAATTAACGGCAATTTTTTGAAAATCGCCATGAAATATTACCTTTAACAGCGTTTATAACCACCATTAAAAGGTACACTTACAACTGCAATAGAATTCACGGCGTTTTAAAATCGTAGTGAAATATCATTTTTAATCGCTATTATAAGCATTTTTTAATAGTATTGTTATCAGTCTCTTGCATGAAAGAGAAGAAAAAATCAAAGCAACTGCACAACAAGAGGACCATATACAGACACCTGAGTCTTTCTCATGGAGTGCGAAACATCCATGAGGCTGCGTAGAATGTTCATTACTCATAACCCTCACGGCATGTTTGCTTCAATTGAATTCGTACGTGCTTTTTCTGTGCAGCCTGGTACAAAGGACTTGGAATGCTTCACCCATTCCAGATGGAAATTTAAAAACGTAACTCGTATGATCTCATTATCAACTTGATCTGTCGGTGGATCGTGTAGATGTTGATCCAATTATAGATGAAATTTCTCCCAAATATCCTAATAATGTCCCCCAAAAAAAGAGTACATCAATATTGTATGCTCATGTGCCCTTTTCACTATTTTATTCTATTTAATTTTTTGTATTATTATCTCCATTCGTTTTTCATTTCGATGGTACAAATATTGTTTGAACTTTGAAGAAATGCCTCCTTCCCTGCTTTCTTATGTATACAAAACATGTTCTTAAAAGTTGATACTCGTTACCATTAATTATCATGCGCATTGGCATTCTCATTCTCCCTCTCATTCCAATTCCTTTAAAAACCTCACGTTTGCTTTGGTGTGGACAGACCATCCCTTTTAATTTTCTTCATAATATTTACTTAAAACGTAATAATTTTTTTGGGTATATTAATTTTACATATATATATTCTTAATTAACTTGGCACATCTTAATTAATGCTAATGTAACTTTTTCATCCAGAGCTAGTAGTATTACAATAATTAGATTTCATATGATGCTACCGTGAAGTAAGGATTGAAAAGTGTAATATATATTTTTGTTAAATATAGCGATAATATTTGACCAAAAAATTAAATAAAGCGATTATATCATATACCTGATATGTACTGAACATTAAACATTATTTTCTATATGATAATGTTTTATTTTATTGTACAAATAGTGTACTAGTGTTTATGATGTCCATTTTGTCATAACTATGAACTATTAAATTAATAAATCAATCTAATATACGAAGTGCTTGATTAAATAATCCCACTATTTCCAAATTTGATGGCCAGCTGAAAGACAGATAACTAGTGCTTGATTCACGGGGAAGTGTCAAGGAGGGTTTTAGATAAGACCGCCCTGGTGAATAATATGTCTAAGGCGAATTAATTAATTAGTCGGACGCTTTTGACAAGTCGACCGTGTGGAAAAGTATTCAGTAGACTTGAGGCCACAAAAATCCGCTAGAGACAAAAAAGCTTACCCGATTGCAACTTATAAACCACTCTGCCCGAAATCAGAGACAATTCACCAATTCATCAAATAAAGATACCACCTATAGAGCTCAAATCGCCATGAGCGTGATGCTTCAGTATCTTGATGCAGCCGTTGCCGGACTGATCACCCTAGCGTTCATTTCCTACTATTTGTTGAGGAGGCCGGATCCACGAAAGCCACCCGAAGCTGCCGGTGGGTGGCCTCTGATTGGCCATCTTCCCATCTTGGGTGCTTCTGGTCAGCCTCACGTCACTTTGGGAGATTTGGCTGATAAGTATGGACCAATCTTCAGCATCCGAATTGGGATCCACAAAGCCGTCGTTGTGAGCAGGTGGGAGGTAGCCAAGGAGTGCTTCACTACCCATGACATCATCGTCTCTTCTCGTCCCAAGTTCACGGCCGCTAAGATACTTGGATACGACTATGCTAACTTTGGGTTCTCTCCCTATGGTTCTTTCTGGCGCGAAATGCGTAAGATCACGGCTTCCGAGTTACTCTCCACTCGCCGCTTTGAAATGTTTCGACATATCAGAGATGCCGAGGTACATGACTCGTTGAAAGAGATATACAAATTATGGAGCAACAAAAGAGACGACTCAGGCAGTGTTTCGGTGGAGATGAAGCGATGGTTTGGAGACACAAATATGAACGTGATTCTGAGAATGATCGCCGGAAAGACATACTCGGGGAAAGATGTAGATGAGGAAGAGGTGAGGCGGTGTCGGAATGCGTTCAGGGAGTTTTTCCGTTTGACGGGATTCGTCGTACTGGGAGACGCGGTTCCATTTCTGGGGTGGCTTGATTTCGGCGGTTACGTGAAGGATATGAAAAGGACAGCCAAAGAAATGGACTTAATCATGTGTCAATGGTTAGAGGAAAATCGTCGAAAGAGAGCCTCTAGTGTACTTAAAACAGAGCAGGACTTCATCGATATCATGTTGTCCATAGTTGACCGCGTTGATCTTGCTGGCTATGATGCTGATACTGTCATCAAAGCCACCTGCTCGGTATTCACTAGCTTTATAAAAAATTAATGAGTAATATTTGGCTAAATTATTAGATTGTTGAACTAATAATGTTAAAATTGATATCTGCATGCATACAGACAATAATTGCAGGGGCAACAGATACCACATCAGTTACAATGATATGGGGACTTTCATTATTACTGAATCATCGCGATGTTTTGAAGAAAGTGCAGGATGAGTTAGACGAGAAGGTGGGAAAAGAAAGGTTGGTGAACGAAGCAGATATAAGCAAATTAGAGTATGTTCAAGCTGTAATAAAAGAGACGCTGCGATTATACCCAGCTGCGCCACTGTCGGGTCCACGGGAATTCACGGAAGACTGCACTTTAGGAGGGTACCAGATAGAAGCAGGCACGCGCTTGATATTGAACATATGGAAGTTGCAGAGAGACGAAGGGGTGTGGTCAGAGGCATCGGAGTTTAAACCAGAAAGGTTTTTGTGGAAGCACAAGGAGGTTGACGTGAAGGGTCAACATTTTGAGCTGATTCCGTTTGGGGCAGGAAGAAGGGCGTGCCCTGGGACCACGTTTGGGCTCCAAATGACACACCTTGCCCTCGCTGCTCTTTTACAAGCATTTGATGTCACCACCCCTTCCGATGCGGCGGTTGATATGTCCGCCACCTTCGGACTCACTCTCATGAAAACCGCCCCGCTTCAAGTTTTACTCACGCCTCGCTTGTCACCTTCTCTTTTCCACTGAACTTCCTTCTGCTTCCATTCCCACAGCCCAGTGTGTAACACATTAATTCTGTTGGATTACCCGCAGAAGTTTAAAATAATATGTGTTTCCTGTTATGTATTTATTTATCAAGAGGTGGTTTGTACGTCATGTAAGACATATAGTTGTTTATTATTACGTACGTAAATATAATGTTGTTAGTTTTTTTATAAACAACAAATTTAATCTAAATTAATCAAAATCCTTTTTATACCTGGTAGTTTAACGAAATGGAATCCTATAGTACCTCAGGAGATTAATTTTATGATGTCCTTCTCCTTCATTTTCTCTGTGCCTTAAATCGCTTTTCTCCCTAAATTACGTTCATGGAGGGACAATATTGGACCGTTGGTTATGAAGCCTGTTTTATACTTCTCCAATCTCTAATATAATATTTAATTTATAGTATAAATTATATTATAACTAAGTCTTATATTAAAAAAAATATATTATATACGATATATAGATTTATCCATCGGGGCGTTAGACAATCAGCCATTCATTCTATCAAAAATTAGCTTTGGTAAACAACTTCAATCAATTTTAATCCAACGCTCTCCTTTTTTAAAAAAACACACACACACACACACACACACTAGTGGTCAATTTATTTTGTCTTGATAATCATTGAAATTTTGAAGCAACTGCACTTATATTGATGCAAAGCTTATTTTTAGAGATTATGATATTATCATTATGTAAGTAGCTTATTTCTAGAGCAATTCGATGTTCGATGCATTAGAAAGAAAAGGAAAGAAAAACCTTAAAAAATCATGACAATTGACGTCTTGGAAAGGTCAAAATAATGTGTGATGAGCATGGCAAGTGGAGAGGTAATTGGGAAAACATCGAATCAAAAGATAGGTTCTGTGATTCTATCCCATTAATCAATAACACGCGAAGGGAAAATATGTGTACAGCGTTCCTCTTCTGTACAAAAATTCAACGGTGTCCCCATCGCACTGATAAGAAAATGCGACGAGTCTGGTTACTGATTGAGAAAAGATCCACATTGCAATCAGTAAATCTAGAAGCCTCACCGTGCAAGGTGGCGAACTGGGACATATATGGTTTATTAATTTTGACCACTCACACAGAAACAGAAGAGCACAGGCAAAATATGGGCTTAGTTCTGAGTAGCCTAGAAGCTCATGCTGCTAATTGGTCCATAATTGGTCACCTTCTCCCCTTGAGAGGTCCAGAGATGCCACATCACACTTTAGGCATCATGGCTGACAAGTATGGACCCATTTTCAGAATCAGGCTGGGCTCTCGACCAGCTTTGGTGGTCAGCAACTGGGAAATGGCCAAGTAATGCTTCACCACCAACGACTTTGCCGTCTCCTCCCGCCCTGCTCTTGTTTCCGTTCAATACATCTGCTACGACCAAGCCATATTTGGTTTCGCGCCTTATGGCCCCACTGACGTCAACTATGTAAGATTGCTACCCAAGAGTTGCTCTCCAACAGCCGAATCCAGCAACTGAGTCAGGTGTGCGCGTCTCGACTTGATTCTTTCGTTAAAGGACTCTTTCACCTATGGGCAGAAAATAAGAACGATTCGGGCCAAGTTTTAGTTTATCTGAGTCGGTGTATTGGGGAGGTGGTGATGAACACGGTTCTTCGAAAGGTGGCTGGTAAGCGATACTACGATGGTGGAGCTGAGGTGAAGGAGGAGGCACGCCGGTTAGTGACAACTTTGAAGGATTTTGTTCGGCTTTTGGGAGTGTTCGTGCCAGGGGATGCTCTTCCTTGTCTTGGATGGTTGGATTTGGGAGGATATGAGAAGGCCATGAAGAAAACTGCAAAGCAACTCGACTCCATTTTAGACGAGTGGTTAGAGGAGCACCGCCGCAAGAGAGCCTCCTCCGGCGGTCAAGACTTCATGGACGTTTTTTTTTCTGTTCTTGACGTCTTAGAGCTCGGAGGTCATGACGCCAATACCATCGTCAAAGCCACAACGCTGGTATGTTACTATGCATTCTTTTTTTACTGCATAGTATTTATGTCGTCTATTTTTTTTTCTTTTTTTTTCACATGTTTCAAGATTCTTTTCATACTAAAGTTTTACGTATTCCATTCCCATAAAGATAAATGCATTTATTGAGTTGATATGGCACGCCTCAGTTAATTAATACCGGTTCATTGAAATGAATGACCTTCGTTTTGTACTACTATTTTCTTTCATTATCAGGTGAAAGTTAGTCACGTTGCTAACTTAATATTTTTTAATTAAAAAAATGTATTGTGTATAGATGTTAATTGCATGTGGCGTGGCACGAGCACAGTGACCCTTATATGGGCAATATCTCGATTGCTAAGCAACCCCCATATCCTAAAAGAAGCTCAGAGAATTGGACATTCAAGTTGGGAAAGAAAGAGCCGTGAAGGAATCAGACATAAAAAAATTAGAGTACCTTGAAGCCATAGTGAATGAGACTCTGAGATTACACCCACCAGCATCTCTTATGGGACCACACGAGTTCACAGAGGATTGCACCATTGCTGACTGCCGCGTGGAGAAGGGAACTCGACTCCTTACGAACTTGTGGAAGATTCACACAGATCCGACAATTTGGTCTGACCCCTTGGAGTTTAAACCAGAGAGATTCCTCACCACCCGCAAACATGTTGATGTGAAAGGATATCATTTTGAGTTCATGCCGTTTGGAAGTGGCCGAAGAATTTGCCCTGGAATATCGTTTGGCGTTCAAACCATTCGTCTCATTTTGGCTACATTCCTTCACTCCTTTGACATCTCAAAGCCATCAGGTGAGCCCATTGATATGACTGAAATTTTTGGTCTCACAACCACGAAAGGAACTCAGCTCCAGGCTCTCATCAAGCCTCGTCTCTCTTTCCAGCTTTATGACGCACTATGATCGGCTTTGCATTGTTTGATGCAAGAGTTACTTTGCACGTTCAAGGTGGCAAATTGAATGGCCTCAGTCTTTGGGTTCAGTTGGACTTCTCCGAATTTTACTTTTAGATGGTAACCTTCGTCGAAATAAAATTGGTCTCTTCGCCATATATAATAAAAAATAAATTTATATCGTATAAAAATACGAATTTAATTTTAACAATTATTATAAATTTTTTTTTAGTAAACGATATCATAAGTCTCTATATAAATATTCTCTAAAATTTGATGATCTTAGGAATACTTAAACTTTTTTTATGACAACAAAAAAATTGGTCTCTTTTCCTGCAGTTTCAATTCTACCTGTTTTTCTTGGACGTTGCTTACAGACGCAAAAAAATTGTTTTAGTATTTTTGGGCGAAGATATTTGTCAAAATTATATTAATAAAAAGAAAATTAGGAAGGAAGGAAAAAATAATACGAGAGAAAACTTATAAAAATGATAAAAAAAATTATCATTTAAAAAAATCTTGATATTTCTTCCTCTCTATATTTTTATTATTTTTTTCTCTATCCAAACATAAAACGAAACTGTCTCCACGTATAGACCTAAAGTTTTAAAAAAAAATGAAATTCCACCTAACCCAATCAATCTAAGTGCCTGTTTGGCACCATGGTCTGAGAATCAATTATGGGGCAAAACCTCGTTTTGGAAAATTTTCACACAAACAGTAATTTTTGTTGAGAATTGATTTTGGACAAAACCTCGGTTTGAAACCTAGGTTTTGAATAAGCTACTGAAAATAGCTTTTTCTTTTAAACCTAGGTTTTGGATTATCCAATTACTATTATACCCTTACTTTTTTTACACCCTCTCTCCTCTCTCCTCTTTATTATCTCTCCTCTCTCTTCTCTTATCTCTCTTTTTCTCTCTCTTCTCTCCTCTCTTATCCCTCTTTTTCTCTCTCCTCTCTCCTCTCTACACTCTCTTCTCTCTCCTCTTTCTTCTCTATCATCTTTCATCTCTCTTACTTTTAATCATATCATACCCTTTTTAGTAATTTACCAATATAAAAAGTGATTCTACTACTAATCATCCAAACATCTTTATTCCCAAAATCTATTCTTCCCAAAATCTATTCTACCCAGAATCTATTCTCCAGAATCTATTCTTCCCATAATCTATTCTCCAAAAGCTAATCCAAACACACCCTAAGATTCGTACGCAATTCCTCGAATTTTGTGTAGTTTTGGAATTTTACTCGGTCAATTTTATAATTTAGGGCAATCTGAAAGGCAATTTTACCCCCGTATAAGAGTATGAAAAACGAAAACGGAGAGGATAGCATTCTTGAAAAGGGGCAGTGTTTAGTGTTATGAGAAAAATTAGTCCGCAAGCGATGTTTAGTTTCAGGAGGAGAAAACGACACCGGAATATCTGCTTGGCTTTTAATATATTCAATTATGAGCTGGCATTATCTTCTTTTACTAACTGATTGATTGTGTAGAAGCAAGACAAATCCTACTAGTACTCTGCTCGAGAACGAAACATATAGATAGGGGAATGAATCTAGTGCAATTATACTTTCTCACATTCAGAGTTGGCGACGTACAGTAACTGTGCAGTTAATCGGGAAGACTGAATGAAAAGCCGTCAACTTCCAAAATCTGACTTATTGAACCTCAGAAAAGTCTCACGCCCTATTCGTCGAAGCAGCAATATACACACACACACAAGGGTCACAGGCTCACCACCTGTTCACAGAATTAAAATATCACCCTCCACGCAAAAACAGAGCACAACCCCATTATGGGTTCAATTCTGAGTTACTTAGATCCTCCGACTACTGTAGTTGGACTACTTTCGCTGCTGCTGCTACTAGGGTTCTTTCCCACAAGGAGGTCCAAAGCTCATGAGAGGAGAGAGGCTCCTGTAGCAGGGGGTAGTTTTCCCATTATTGGCCACCTTCTGCTCTTAAGCGGTTCGAACATACCCCATTACTCTCTTGGTGCTCTCGCCGACAAGCACGGTCCCATCTTCACCGTCAAGCTTGGGTCTCGACGTGCTCTGGTCGTCAGCAACTGGGAAATGGCTAAGGATTGCTTCACCACCAACGACTTGGCCGTCTCCTCGCGCCCTAAACTTGTCGCTCTTGATAACTTCAGCTACAACCAGGCCATGTTCCTTTTCGCACCTTATGGTCCTTATTGGCGTGAGATTCGCAAGTTCGCCACTCTGGAGTTGCTCTCCAATCGCCGAATCCAGCAATTGAGTCACGTGCGGGCCTCCGAGGTTGATTCTTGCGTGAAAGTGCTGTTTCAGCTCTGGACTGAGAAAAAGAACGAGTCAGGCCAGGTCTTAGTGGATCTCAGTCGGTGTTTTGGGGAATTGACGATGAACGAGGTTCTTAGAACGATGGCTGGGAAGCGATATTTTGGCGGGGGAGCTGAGGTTAACGATGAGGAAGCACGACGGTTCCTGAAGACTCTGAGGGAGTTCGTTCGTCTGATGGGAGTGTTCGTGTTAGGGGATGCCCTTCCTTACCTTCGATGGCTGGATTTGGATGGTCATGAGAAGGCCATGAAGAAAACTGCAAAGGAACTCGACGCCATTTTAGATGAGTGGCTGGAAGAGCACCGCCGCAACAGAGCCTCCGCAGACCATAAAGGGAACGAAGATTTCATGGACGTAATGCTTTCTGTTCTTGGTGGCTCAGATCTGGGAGGATTTGATGCGGACACCATCAACAAAGCTACGACCCTGGTATGTATATGTTGTTGTAGTTGCGAGTAAGATAAAATCATTATGCTGCTGTCATTAGTTTCTTAAACAAATTTACTATAACTTGTCGTAACAATATTCTTACGGAGCTAGAATTTGTAATTTCGTAGATATTAATTGCTGGAGGGGTTGACACTAGCACAGTAACCCTGACATGGGCAATTTCACGTTTGTTGAACAACCCCCGCGCTTTGAGAGAAGCGCAGAAAGAATTGGACGTCCAAGTTGGGAAAGAAAGACCGGTGAAAGAACAGGACATAAATCAATTGGTATATCTTCAAGCCATAGTTAAAGAGACACTGAGATTACACCCACCGGCGTCTCTTTCGGGGCTGCGTGAATTCACAGAGGATTGCAACGTGGGTGGCTATCTCGTTAGAAAGGGAACACGACTCATTACCAATTTGTGGAAGATTCAAACGGATCCCAGCGTTTGGTCAGAGCCGTTGGAGTTCAAGCCAGAGAGATTTCTGACCACCCATAAAGATGTTGACGTGAGAGGGCATCATTATGAGTTCCTTCCATTTGGAAGTGGCAGAAGAATATGTCCCGGAATATCGTTTGGCCTTCAGACCATTCATCTCACTTTGGCCACGTTCCTGCACTCGTTTGAATTATCAAAGCCATCTGATCAGCCCATCGATATGGCTGAAGTTTTTGGACTCACTACCATGAAAGCTACTCCTCTCGAGGCTCTCATCCAACCCCGTCTTTCTTCCCAGCTTTATGATGCTCTGTGATCAACGTAGAGACGCAAGGGACTTGAAATTTTATGTTGACCAAACAAATTTGACCGGGTCCAACCAGATTTCGTGAAGCCAAATCATGCCCGTGTCATCGTAGTATGTAGCTTAATTAGTCTCCCTGATGTGCCATACCATAAATGAAGTATGTGTTTTTTGGAGCATTGGGTGTGCCGTGTTGATTCATGAAATAAAAGTACTGTTCATGTGATTATTTGACTAATTTGGTTTTTTTTTGTAAAATTATTATTGTAATTTAATTTATAAATAGCTAAAGGAGAAAGAAAGGAAAAGGAACAACCCCACCCCGGGGGATGAGGTTCGAGAAATATCAGTAGGGTGTGGGGTTGGAAATATACGCTAGTTGGTAAGCTTTGATGGAGAGGGGCAGGGTGCTAGAGGACAAGGTCAAATTGCTGAAAGATGCATTGGAGATATAGGTCGGACGAGGGAATTCAAAGGTTGATCACCATGAGATGAAAGGCTATAGCAAGACCCTATATTTATGAGAAAAAGAACGCATGGGAGGATTTTATGATTCTTTCAGTTGCATACGTATGGCAAATAAGGACAAAAATCTGTAAAGCAGCGTAACGTGGAGATACAGCCAAAGTATTCTGCGGCTGTGCCCACCAATCCCAGCAAAGGGTGCGTTGTTGCATTCCGTTTATGTATTTGATGAAGTAATAATGGATATATAGAGATTGGTGTCAATTGGTAAAAATGAAGCAATAATGACTCCGACGGACTGCTGTGCAAGATTCAAACAGTTGCCATTATATTCGTTCAGACTCAGACACCTCAATTAGAGTTTAAACCCGAGCTCATACTATTACCACCCACAAAGATGTTTGTATGACGCGTCATGTCTTGGGAGTTAATATCATTTGGATGTGGCGGAAGAATATGTGTGTCCTGGAATATCGTTTGATATTAACTTTAGAATGTGTGTGGGTCCTGGAATATCGTTTGATAGCAGAATTGACATTAATTAATGTGCCAAAACAAAGATGCCTTGTGTTTGTTTGTGGCATGCCCTCCGAATAATTACGTGTTTGGCAACATGTAAGAAGACTAGGAGTTCATTGAGGTTTGATATGTTGCATGATGTCACGCTCCATATTTGGAGAATTTTGGGCGCTATGCTCTGGGCAATGTCATGGATTGTTTTTTTCTCCTTACTGGGGAGTGCGGATTCTAACCGGAGCAGATGACAAATTATTACTTTATTATCGTGTTGGAGCCTTATAAGCTGCGGGCAGACTTAGATTCTACTCAGGATTGGAATTTTTAAAGTAAAATAAAGAATGATGTACTGGCATCCTACAACAGAGGGATGTTAGGTTGGGGAAAATATCGCTATCCTTTAGAAATTGTTTTTGTGTTATGTGGGTATAAAGTAGGAAAGACAGGAAGGCGGCAACGGATAACATGATATATAAGAAAAGCAGACATATATATAGGAGATAGAACCGAATCTGATTCCGTTCATGTGGTGTCAAACGCAACAAGTCCCGAATCCCCAGAGAAACGTGTGTGTGTGTGAGTAAATATAAAACCGACCAAGGCATCACCGTGACCCCAAAATTAAAAAAGAAAACACCAGGGACTGAGGAAATCGGTCCTCATGGTTTCCGATGGCTCCTCGCACCGACCCATTATCTTATCTTGTTGCTTATAAATAAGAGGCGTCACCCACCCGGTTCACTCCCACGTTTGAAGCGCATCATATGAGTGTGTATGTGAGGAAAACATGTCAGGGGATTCAAAGGCCGTGGCTGAGTGGAAGGAGGAAGAGGAGAGAGCGGAGGAAGAGGATCAGAATAAGGCGGCGAGGGTGACGAGGGAGTTGCAGATAAATGGAGGTGGCAAAATGGAGATGGATAAACAGCTCATCCTAAAGCGTATTCGTCAGAGAAAGAGAATCAACAACTTCAGAGCCCTCATTCAGTCCCTCGTCACCTCCCCTTTCTCCAGGTCCAACACTACTACCCCTCCCACTAATCCCTCCCCCCACGATCCTTTCACTTTCTTCTAGCTCCCTTCTTCCCTTTTCTTTTCTGTACGCATTATAGCCTCCTCTCTTGTATTTTACTTGCTTGTATTTAAATAACAACAGGCCATGCCTTCCCTTAATTACCTAATCTTTTCCTTCCTATGCTCTTTTTTTTTTAAAATAATTTTTAAAAAATAGATTCTAAAAAAAATAATAAAAATAATTTTATGAGATAATAGTTTTCGAGAAAAAAAACCTTTTTTAAAGACCATAGTTTTCTACCCAAATCATAGTTTTGGGTTAAAAAAGTAATTTTTTAAAAAAATGTTTGTCTACCCAGCTTTTAAGACTATGATTTGGGGCAAAATTATGTTTTAAAATTTTGCCAGACATGCACTTTCCCCCAATCAATTGGGTGCTCATATTACTACAAGTTCTCTTCTTTATCATCAATTCGTTTCATCGCTGGTTAAAGAACAAAGGAAGAAGTATAAGATTGCGGTGATTTAGACGTAGGAATACGGAAACAGTAACTATAAGAAGTGGAAGCTGGAATTGGAAAGAGAGAGGGAAAAAAACTACTAAAAACCGTCGAGTTTGAGAAGAACCACTGCCGAGAGACCAAAGCATGCGATACGATTATTACTAATTGCTCAACGGTCAATTCTCTGCTAGGCGCTAACAGTCTTGGTGTTTTTTTTTGTATATAACAGAAAGAGCTAAAAGTAAAATAAATAATTTAACTTTAAATATTTTAAATCTATTAAGTCCCTCAATTTTATAAGACACATATTATATCTAAAAATATATTTTTTTATAAAAGTATCTGCAATTTAATTAGTCTATCTCAAGATAGGTTATAATTTTAAATCATATTATCTGCACACGAACTCTTTAATTTATACAACTAAAAAACTGTCTCGCTATTGTGTATTATTTTTTTCTAATATATGAATAAAATATTAGGTATCAGATTTGAGTATAACTTTTTTGTATTATTTTTTTCATGCATTTTATAGACCTTTCAAGATAGCTCATTATTCTGTCTTGTATTTTTGGCGGATCGCAAAGCTCTAAAAGCAGTTGTCATCGGCAAAAAATATGGTTCGCAGTCCCACATCAAATCCTTATTGGGCCTCCACTTAAACAACTGTTTCAATTCAGCTAGCCCAAACTTGAGTCTCATTTTCTTAAAAGGAAAAATATGTCTAGAGAACTAACGTGGGTTAGTCCGAGTAGTGAATAGCTCGGTATCGCTTAAATAAAGTCTCGAGTTCGAATCTTAGCGTAAGCAGAAAATCTCCGTTGGGAGACTACCTACCATAGCCAGGTACGCGACGCGAGTCGGATCTAGATATAGTCGGGGTAAAGCTCCGGTGAACCGAGTGCACATAAAAAAAAATGCCCAGAGAGGCAGAGACCGGTCTCCTTTGCCACTTGCTCCCCTGTAAAACTTTCGTCCATTGAACTCATCCAGACCTTTTGAAAAAGAAGAAGGGAAGGCAAAGATGGTTGGAAGAAAAGTGGACTGTACGACTCTCTGGAAAATTGGCTCTAACGATTGGGTAATTTTAATCATATTCACTCGACTGGGGCAAATCTTGGGGTAAGCTAATAAAAATTTAATGATGAAAACCTAGTGTCTTTTGTACAGTAATAATCTGCCCAATCGCGTCAAAGTGGGGAAAAGGTAATAGAAATAAAGCGGCTGGTACCCATAAAAGGGGCTGGTCAAAGGGGAATGTAAGTTTGAAGAGGAAAAAGTGGGAAAATTTCAGTGAGCGCCAAAATTCTCCCTCGACGGTGTTTTGCGTTGGGTCAGATTGATTCAATTTTAGTAGAACCTTAATAGCGTGTAATTACCTCAAATTAAAACAAATAAAGTTAGGCGTTGCAATAACCCCGGGAGGGAGAAGGTGGTTAAAACTTAGTGCGTATTTGACACCACGATTTTAGAATGGATTCTGGGGTAAAATCTCGGTTTGAAAAATTTTTACATAAACAGTAATTTTTGTTGAGAATTGATTTTGGACAAAACCTCGGTTTGAAACCTAAGTTTTGAATAAGCTACTGAAAATAGCTTTTTCTTTTAAACCTAAGTTTTGGATTATCCAATTACTATTATACCCTTACTTTTTCTTACACCCTCTCTCCTCTCTCCTCTCTATTATCTCTTCTCTCTCTTCTCTTATCTCTCTTTTTCTCTCTCCTCTCTCCTCTCTTATCTCTCTTTTTCTCTCTCCTCTCTTATCTCTCTTTTTCTCTCTCCTCTCTCCTCTCTTATCTCTCTTTTTCTCTCTCCTCTCTACACTCTATTCTCTCTCCTCTTTATTCTCTATCATCTTTCATCTCTTTTACTTTTAATCATATCATACCCTTTTTAGTAATTTACCAATATAAAAAGTGATTCTACTACTAATCATCTAAACATCTTTATTCCCAAAATTTATTTTTTCCAAAATTTATTTTACCCATAATCTATTATCCATAATCTATTCTTCCCATAATCTATTCTCCAAAAGCTAATCTAAACACACCCTTAAAAGAGTGGCTGCCAGCTGTGACTAGCTCAACTTTGGCTCACGAGATGCTCACGTCGGAGTTAAAGCGTGGGTTAACTTCAGTGGATATTGAACGGAGCAACCATATTCTACTTCAGGACAAGCCCCGCATTCCCAGTTTCCTCTTTTATTCTCTTTTGTACTCGCTTCCCTACGCGCGTATGAGGGAGGAAGGCTGATTGGAGATGAAGCTACTTCACTATCGTAGTCGCATATATGTATATTTTTTGTTGGTTGCCTATTCGAATTTTGTTCTGACTATATCCGGATCTGACTCGCGTCGCGCACTTGGTTATGGTAGGTGAGTCTCTCAACAAAAATTTTCTGCATTCTACATCCGGATCATAGTTGCATATATAATGCGTCCGGCAGCCCCACGCCCCCACAATCCATTGTTGGTCAACCAAAATTTCCTTCTTTTTTAAAAAAAAAACGTCCATTAGATTTAGCTTACGTCTCAGCCATGCCCCCATAAATTCTATCACTCGTTTTTCCAATCCGACGACTTTACTGATATTTATTTTCCGTACATTTTGTTGTCTTCTGAGTATTCTATCATCTGGCGGGATGGGGAAAATCTTAACTGTACAGTCTCTTCGTATTTATTTTTACGATTGACGTGTAATTTTCAGAATGGGGAAATCAAATATAATTTTAACCAACACACGCGTTTGAGTCTTGATATGAAATTTGAATATGGGGTTTTGGGCTAAGGTGCCAATTGAGGCGTTAGTTGCATGGGAGAAGCAAGTGAGAGTCAAATTGAAAGCTCCCCATAAGAGTAGGTATCTTGTCACCGTTTTCCCCCTTAAACGAGAATGACTGCCCACACCACAACACAAATCCTATAGCACGAGAGATGCGTCGTACATGGAAGCAAATATGTGTGTGTATGGATGGGTACGTTTCGAAGAAGCAGTCGGCATAATTGAGTAACTGTTCGTACCTACATACAGTTGTGCCTTTTCCCCATTCTCCTCGCTTTACGGCTCCCCCAGTGGTCAGTGGGCCATCCTTATCCTTTTTTATCACATGAACCCGACTCAAACCCTTACCCGCCTTATCATCCAACTCGATATTGTCAACCGTGATCAATATATATCAGCCCGCATCGATCGGGTTTGAATAGTATGGCCCCCGTGAATGATCGATCATTCAAAGATATGCCATCCATTCAGAACCGTTTAATATACTTTTATGCGATTTTATTTCTTTAAAAAATAACGGCTAATCAAACCCCACCAAAAACAAAATATGTGTGAAAACGAGAAATGTCCCCACTCTTGCTCACACAGTCCTGTGTTGATCCCCTTATGTGTTGTCTCATCTATCAAGACGCCATTCCCCACCTCCAAACTCCAACCCAACGTCTCCACAACTTGAGAGCGCCTCTTCATCATTGACTCGTGATGCTTTCCCCAGCCTCAGCTCGACTCTAACTTCAATCATCGTCTCTTTCTTCCTCTCACATATCTTCTTCTCCACATGGTCTCCCCCATATCCATGTTCATAAAGCACTCCCTTCTGATCCTTTTAGTCGTGTTTCTCCTCCCCCCGATCACGGCCCAATCAAACCGCCACCACTGCCAACGTGCATGCCCTCCGCATCACTCCCTCCGGAGCCTCCCTTACGCCTTTGGCTTCTCTTCCGGCTGCGCAATCCGACTCAACTGCACCCCCGCCGGTAGAATCCTCATCGGAGATTACCCGGTCCACTCTATTAACTCCGATACCATAATAGTCGGCATCAAATCCCGATGCAATCGCCCGTTTCATACCTTCCGTCAACTCTTCGGCCACAGATACGCGCCCACGTCGCGAAACGCCATCCTCTTGCAAAATTGCAGCGAAATGGTCTCCCCGTGCCTCATCCCGGCGACTATGGTGCGGACTCACTTCGAGTCGGAAAACTGCAGCTCCGGCGGTGGCAATTTGAGTTGCTATTACGAAAGCCCTACCGTTGATTTTATGAACCTCCGGAATTTAACGAACAAGCGCTGTCAGTACCTTATTTCGTCGATAGCGGCAGAGGATTTAAGGAAAAATTCGGATATCAGTGCGGTGACGGCGGTGTCCTTGGAGGTTGAGACGATTGAGCTCGGATGGTGGCTGGAAGGAGACTGCCAATGTTCCCTTGATGCCAATTGTACGAGACTAAAATCGCCGATCGATAAGAAGCCGGGGTATCGGTGCCGTTGCAAAGAAGGATTCACGGGCGACGGGTATTTGGCCGGAAGTGGTTGCCGGAAAGGTTAGTTCTGCTTGATGAAAATATTTTTAACTAAACGTGGTATAATTTCGGATTGACTTTTTAGCGCAATGATCGCCATAATTGCATTAGCTTTGATTTTTAATTAAGTGAACCCAGCGGTTCAGCGGAGCCCCGTTTCTTGACTACGGTTCGGGGGTGTTCGATCAAACGGCATTTCCATGACCATCACCATATTTTCTAAATTCCAATAAATTAATTAAAAAATTGAAGCGTTTTAGGTCTACACTACAGTATATCAGTCCGAGTTTACATGGGCTCAGTTTTTTATTCTCAAAATATATCTAACTGATGAAAGATTATGTTGTTTAATTTGATTCCACAGAAATAGAATGTTTTAATTCACATTCACCGAGGATTGTTTTGATTTTATCTTTCTTTGACGGATATCATTTATACGACCTAAAACAATTTATCATTCAGCAGACTCATTGACGTAAACGAGAGGATAACGCACTCTAGATCTAACATAATAAAGTTAAATTCTAGAGAAATTTAAAACCCTCTCGGTAATTAATAATATTAATTATTAATTATTAGTTTGAAAAATATAGAGAGGATGGGGAGACTTTATGGGCAGGTAGGTAGGAGTGGGACATATAAGTTAAATTTGAATTTCTGACGAGTAGAGCCAATTCATCCTCGTTAATATGGAGCGATCCTTTGTTTAAGGGGTAATAAGGGAGAGGGAGCGAGGGGCAATAACAATTCAAATAGGACAAGGGGGATGCGTCCTAATGGGCTTGAAACATGAATGACCCCACTATTTATCAGTCCAATCCCTGATTAAGGGGAATTTGAAGTCAACCTTACTAATCAATTAGCCTTCTGGTCAAGACTTCTTTCCATGATTTGGTCCGACAATGTTCCTTTTCCTCTCTCTCTCTCTCTCTTATATATTGTTCTTTTGGGCACCACCACCTACAGCGTCTCAATGTGGGCCAGAAAATACTCTAATTGATTATTTGATTTGTTCTTGTTTTGGGACATGTCATAATCCTGCCATATGACTCATTAACAAGGACAACTTGATGAATCAAAGTTCCATATTATGCTCAAATCGTGTCAGATGATTGAATTTTTATGGCTTGTGGATTTTAATCTTGATTGAAGCTTGAGATTATCTGATCAGACGTGGACTGGGGGGCCTTATTAGCTATGCAGTGTTGTTCTTTTTTTTTTAATAAAAAAAAACTAATGTTGAAATATATACTTGCTGCAAATTATCCTGCTTTCTCTTGCCTCAAAACATATTCCTTACTAATTGCTTTTCGTAAATTTGCGCATGTAAACGAACAGCCTCTTCATCCTGTGACCCTGCAAAGTACATGTCCGGCCAATGTGGAGGGACAACCAGATTCGTTGTCTTAATTGGAGGTTAGTTTTCCTATTCCATGTGTTGAAAATAAGGTGACTTATCAGGGATCACATATTATGACTAACTGACTAAGAGGTCCTTCTTCAAAGAAACCAAATAAAATAAATCCACTGGCTTAAAATTGAATGCAAAACAAGCAATAATGGCTGGTATATAGCATATGAAGTTCGAATTGACTCATTTTAGGCATAAAGGAATTAGTAAATCAACAGTTGAGACTGCGTTCAGATGCTCTGCAACCTAGCATTTTATAAGCATATGTAACTATGATAACTTGTTGGGCAGGGATGGTCTTTGGAGCTTCATTAATGATCGGTTTAGGTCTAATATGTTGTTTCTTTCGGCGGCGCTCCAAATTAAGAGTCACAAAGAGCACAAAAAGGCGCCTGACTGAAGCTACCAGCAATTACAGCGTTCCCATTTATACCTACAAAGACATTGAGAGAGCCACGAATAATTTCTCAGAGAAACAGAGGCTTGGAACCGGGGCATATGGGACTGTTTATGCTGGAAAACTTCACAATGACGAATGGGTTGCCATTAAAAGGATCAAATACAGAGACACTGACAGCATCGAGAAAGTAGTGAACGAGATCAAGCTCATTTCCTCTGTGAGCCATCCCAATCTAGTCCGCTTGTTGGGTTGCTCTCTCGAATATGGAGAACAAATCCTTGTTTATGAGTTCATGCCCAGTGGAACGTTAAATCAACATCTGTTAAGGGAGAGAGGGACGGGACTTCCATGGCCGGTTCGACTCACTATTGCTGCCGAGACAGCGCAAGCCATAGCACATCTCCACTCTGCCATCAATCCCCCCATTTACCACAGAGACATCAAGTCAAGCAACATATTGTTGGACAACAGTTTTAGATCCAAAGTTGCAGATTTTGGTCTCTCCAGACCTGGGATGACTGAAATATCTCACATTTCTACTGCCCCACAAGGAACGCCTGGCTACGTTGATCCACAATACCATCAAGATTTTCACCTTTCAGATAAAAGCGACGTTTATAGTTTTGGGGTCGTTCTTGTTGAGATCATAACAGGATTGAAAGTGGTGGACTTTACTCGTCCCCAGAATGCGGTGAATTTGGCTTCTTTTGCTACAGACAAGATTGGGAAGGGGATTTTGGATGAGATTATAGATCCATTCCTCGAATCACATATGGATGGTTGGACCCATTTCTCCGTACACAAGACAGCAGAGCTAGCATTTCGATGCCTCGCATTCCACAGGGACATGAGGCCTTCAATGACAGAAGTTGCTGATGAGCTTGAGCAGATCAGACTGAGTAGGTGGACAACCTTTGAAGACAGCAATCGTATAGCCTCAACAGAGTTGTCCTCGTCTTCTCCTTCCTCAGATGAAAGTGAGAAACCTCTGAGTGTGAAAATAAAGGAGGTGGGACCACCGGAGGGCAAAGGGCCTCTCAAGTTGCAGACTGAGCCAGCCGCGTTAAATTCAATGGAAAGGCCCAAGAACTGTTCTCCGGTCTCAGTGCAAGACCCAGACTTTTGGCTGAGCGAACAGAGCTCTCTTTCATCAAATAGTCTGTTGAGTAAATCATTCGAGGGACCTCACAGGTAGGGAAGCACAGCCTTGGTGGTCCCCGATATTTCTATAGTTCAGAACTTTTAGGATATAGATCCTGATGTGCTGCCTTTGTTTAGCAAGATGATCGTCTATTTATGTTCATAGTATCCGGCTTGAAAGCGACTCATTTACAGAAAATTAAAATTCAAACGAATATTCCGAAATCATGGATATTCAAACAGAAGGGAAGAACCTGCTTGGCTTTACCCGCGTATATATTAAAAACATAAATAGTCCTTATAAATTTGTGTGCCGGAGGGGGGGGGGTTATTTTTGACCAAGTCAGCAACAAGAATACGAGGATTAATTTTGAGGAAAACAAAAACGATGGATATCTGAATAGGATCCAGGCGTAAATGCTTGGAATGTGCAGTGATTGATACATGGGGCCTGGGGGTATTTGCTGGAAAGCGTCCCTAACATGAATTAACAAGGTACTGGCTTTTTCCTTATCCTATAGGAATAAGCCGAATGAGGGCATGAAGGTGACTTGTATTGCCAGCAGCTGCGTGGATGGGATTGATTAAAGGGAATATAGTGACGACGGCTCAGATGGAGTCATGAAGCTAATAATATCACAAGTTATGTATGTTTGACTATCGGATTCAAACTGAATTCACATGGAACGCAAGCATATGTAATATTTAGTAGTTTAAGAGAGGAAGGGGTAGAGAGAGGCCTACAGCGAGAGAAAGGAAAAGATTCCGCCAGAGACATGAACATGAATGGATTTGGAAAGTGCGAGGTTAGGCTGCTATGTCATGGGAAGTTGCCAAGTGAATCTCCCTTAACTAAGCATTAGTATTATAACGGCCAACAACAGCCATCACCACGTGAGTGAGCCACATGAGCCATCCTTTTACAATAAGCTTTACCATCATTCATCACATACTTT
Organism: Leucaena leucocephala; assembly: GCA_037074615.1. NCBI lineage: Eukaryota > Viridiplantae > Streptophyta > Magnoliopsida > Fabales > Fabaceae > Leucaena > Leucaena leucocephala. The sequence continues at coordinate 1,079,622 of CM073540.1, read as the reverse complement.
GTGGAAAGTGACCACATATCCTATCCCACTCACTCTCCTCTCTCCATTAGAAACCTCCAAGAATCCAAACTCCCACCATTGCCTCATAGAAGGGCGATGACATACTATATATAAATAAATTCAACACATGCAAGGAATTTTTAAAAGAAAAAAATTATTATTTTAATTTATTTTGAAAAAATCACATTACATTTATAATTAATCGTGAATAGTACTAGTGTTTTATCTCAAACCTGGTGAAATACGTACAAAAACAAACGGTCCAATTATATGATACAATTTTGTGGCAGTGGAGAATGGATTTGTGAGGCTGCGTCTAGAAGCTGGCTCTCTTGAGAGATGTGACGGTTATGAAGGAACCCAAGGCAGACTTTCCCGCTTGGATATCGAATGAATCGTATCGGAGGAACAGCTCCACCACCAGCAATCTCGACACCAACGTTACAAAATCCTTCCCCGCACATTGTTTGTTCCCCACCGTCGGAGATTCTGTCTCCGGCCCATTCGACCACAGCACGTGCTTCAGCAATTTCTCCCCTTCCCCCACAAATCGATCCCCAACGAACTCTTCTGCTCTCTCGAATATCTTGGGATCCTTGGTCGCGAACGGCTGATACCCGGATAAGAGCTCCCCTTCCTTCACTTGGAATCTGTTCTCGTGGTTCTCTATCACCAAGTCTCGCTTTGCCCTCCCGTACTGTAGCGGCACCGGCGGCTCTATCCTCAACGCTTCATACACCACCGATTTCATCAGTGGCATCTGTTCCATCGCTTCCATCGTCACCCGTCCGCCCTTCGATCTCACCACCAATCGGATCTCCTCTGCTAACTGCGTATGCAGTTGGACCCCTGCTCTACCGATCCACTTCACTACGTTCGGGAAGAAGAGCTTCATTCCTCCAAAGGCATTGAAGCACGTGGCAAATAGGAGGTTGTGGCAGGCTTCTTCTCTCGACACTCCCAGCCGCTCTGCTTCGCCCAGCACGAACCCGGAGGACGCGTAGAAGAAATCGTACAGCCTCTGGTAATCGGCTTTCACCAAGATCGGAGGGAGACGGACGCTGTGGAATATAGAGTCTTCGATGAGCTTGGGAAGGCCCAGATTCAGGATAGGACTGAGTTGGAACAGAACCCATTTCTGAACGAGCTTCGGGCCGTCCAATCCCAGCTTGGTGTCCGCGGGGTTAGAGCAGTGAAGGGCGCGAGCCAGAAAGTTAAAGGCGGCCTGATCGTGGGCGTCTCCGAAATTCGCTTTCCCTTTGGCGGCGAGCTCGCTTTCTAGGGTCTCGAAGAGGGCGGTGTAGGAGGAATGGAACTCGGGGATGACGTGGTCGCGGCGAGACTTAAGTTGGAAGAACATGAGGCGCTTGAGGAGGCCGTGTTTGGGCTCGGAGGGGTCGAGATAGGAGAGAACTCGGTAGCCGCCGGTGAGTTCGGTGGAAGGCATGTAGGTGCCGGTGAAGAGATCTTTCTTGTCGACCTTGGTCACATCGAAGAGGACGGGGAAACTCTTGCCGTCCAGCAAGACGACGACTTGGGGGTTGGGAGCAATCATGGGTCCAGGGGGCATATTGGTGCGGAACACGGTTGACTGATACTTGTGGATGCGGGATTTAAAGTATTCGTCGCGACCTTGGTTGTAGAAGTAGTCGAGTCGATCCTTGTAGGGACCAATGAGAGGGATGCCATATTCGCCGGGGATCTTGCGAAGAGGAAGCTTGGGGGCGTCATGAGCGGCCACCGACAGCCGGGGGAGGGAGGCGGAGGCTCGGATGGGACGAAGGGAAAAGGGAGGGGAAAAGGAGGGGGCGTGTGAAATGGAGGTGGGAGGAGATTGAAGGTGGAGGAAAGGGGAGGAGAAGATAGAGGAAGCCATGAGAGGGGGAGGACGAGAATTGAATTCAAATAATGGGAAAGAGAGAGAGAGACTAAAAAGGGGTTTGGTGGGGAAGGGAGGGAGGGGAACAGAGGAAAGAGGGAGGGGTTATATTTTATAGGGTGATGGGCTGGCGAGTGGCGAGTGGCGAGGGCACCGTCGCTCTCGGGGGCCTGCTTTTAATTACAGAAACGCCACTCTGACTCTGACTCTTGGAAATTTGTGCATCATTGTTTTGCCCTCCACCGGACTTGCTTCTCGTGCAAGTATGAATCCAACTCACTTTCTCCACTTTCCACAGTACTACTTAGTACCAATCCTCTCAACAACTCTCTTCTTCGTTCCTTTTAATCGCCTACTCAAATGATTGATAGGATGCATATGCTTAACATTCTCTTCCATATTAGTGATTATATATAAAAATAATAATTTAAATTTATCTATAAATTTAATATTTTTTTTATATTTATCTTCTAATTAATTAAATATATCTCTTACGCATTTTTTATATCTATTCCTACTTATTATCTCTCTCATCCATCATCTTTATAAATAAATACATTTTTTAATTAATTAAATTACGTTATTTAGATAATTATTATTTATAAAAGTAGCCAGAGGGAGTATAACCTAAAAACTCGTATCAGGACATGTTGGTTATAAAATTGTATGGATATGCTAATAATATATAATGCAGTACAATCCCATGTTCGTTCAATTGTTCTCTTTCACCATTGCATGTGCACAAATTGTTATATGCATCCTCAAGATTGTTACTTCACATCATATCAGTCAGTCAACTTTATTAAAAAAATATACTAATAACTAATAGTTTATGTATTCATTTGAATTTGTTTATGATAACTACGTTTACGTTAGTTGAGACAATTAAGACAAAACTTACCCTATATACTTATTCTTAGATTCTAAAATTAGGATTAAAAAGTTAAATTGTAATTTCAAATTACCAATCTAAAAAAATATATAAATGATATGTATTTAAAAATTTGGTAATAACATTTATATATTAAAATTCAAAGTTATTATATAGTATTATTTATTAAGACAGGTATTGCACGTGGAGCATAAAGATTAGAGAGCAAACGAGAGGCCGTGGGGAAGGAATCCGAGTGGGTGAAAAATGGGGGGAGGCCCCTCCAACAACGAGCAGCATGAATAACACATGTTGAGGGAGCGTTTAACTGGCCAAGACGAGGTCTAGTTACGCAAGTGCCTACATGAACCTACTCACAATGACATCTCATACTAGCGTACCGCACCTACATCGCTTTTCTCCTGCTCCGCCCGCTTTGCCTCAACCCCGGTTTCTGCGGTGACTTCCTTAGGGAATGTAGAGGGACCTCACAAATTAAAAAATCTTCCATCCTAATTTTTCCCCAGGATGAATTTCAGCTTCTCATGCGGCCCCAACGTATCCTCTCAGTGCGTGTATGTTTCCATTTGCCATTTCAAATTTAATATAACTTTTTAATTGCAACTTTACGGTTTATAAAGTAAATATTCTCTTAATCATATTTATAAGATTAAAAAAAATTAATTTTAACCCTATTTATATAATAAATAGAAAAAAAATTGCATATGAATAAATTATTTTATTTTTTATTATTATGTTGACTTTATTTTTATAAGATATAATATATATTAAATAGGGATAAAATTTAAAAATTATTAAATTTTATCGTATAATTAATGAGGTTTAAAATTTTTATTTATCTATATAAAATATATTAAAAATTATTTATAAATAGGATTAGAAGAATATATGTAAAAAAAAATTGTCTATAAACGTGTTTATTGAAAGTAAATATAAAAAAAGTAATGAAAGTGTTAGGTGTGCTATTTACATGTGCGAATATATTAAACAATATAGTTGAAAAACATATTAAATGGTGATATCGTTGTAATCTACTTTTGGGGGAATATTAAATACTTTCGTGTGTTTTGAAATGTGATAAGTGGGATAAAAAATAAGTGGCAAATAATAAATGCACCATAAATATAGTATTATGGAATAATGGAAATAGATTAGTTAATTAAGGAAAACAATAAATTTATGATAATGCAATTATTTTTTTATAAGAAACTTCTTGATCCTTTTTAAAACGGCAATAAAATAATTAGTAGTGAAAATTTGGCACTAAATAATAAATACATAACAGACGCGTGTTCTGAAAAAAATGAGGTTGAAGAATATAAAATTAATAAGTACTCAAATACTAATAATTGCGATTCTTTCAAATTAAAAATGGTAACTCTTTCAAAATTGGTGGGTGGATAATAATAATAAAATCCGGAAAGTGAGAATAGACGATAAAAACTAAGGACTCGTTTGGTAAGTCACACTAAATTTTAATAGATTAGGATTAAAATTAAAAATAAAAATAAACTTTTAAAATTATGTTTAATATGAATTAATATTTAAAAATAATAATTTTATTTTATAATTAATCATAAATTATAAAAATGTATAGTATCTTTGCCTTAAGCTCCTAAATTTAGCCCAATAAAGCCGTCGCCATCGTGGGCGTCACCAGTAAAGGAGCCATCATCATCTTCTTCTTCTTTTCCTCCGCAGTGGCCACCAGATTCTGCCTTAATCCAATATCTCATCTCAAAACCCACTTCCAGATCACTACTTAGTAGGCTCCTCTTCTTTTCACGTCACATCCGCCCAATAGCGTCGAACAAATAAATTTGAATGGATGCGGATTATTTGGAGGCTCAAAATAGGTCTCAACAAGTACGGGCCCTACTATCACAAGGTTTGGTTCACCGGATTCTCTGTTTCAATTGGAATTGGGTCTGGTTTAGCGAACGCAAAGAAGGCAGCAACGGAACTGGGTATTTCTTTGAACTCCACGATTTTCTCCAAACCCATCTCAACCGATGATCCTTAAAAAATTGACTGAGGAGAAGGACGTTCACAGACAAGAAAGAGAAGGGCGTTGATATCCTCCAAATCCCTCTCCGCCGATGATCCATTACAGAGAGAAGAGTATTGACACGAGAGATAAAAAATGACATTTTTATTTTAAAAATTTTAATCTTAACATTAAAAATATAATACCAAAAAAATATAATATTATTCAATCTGACATATAGTATTATTTAATTTAAAAAAAAATTAATACTATTTAATCCATTTGTTTTTTTTATGTTAGTCTTAAACCTTTAATATTATGTACCAAACGTATCTAAAAGTAGGAGCGGTCGTGTATAGGACCAGCAGCACGAGAGGGGAGAGAGGAAAGAGCAAGATCAGTACGTAGTAGAGCTAAAATACGTTTTGTACGATGATGAGGAGTGTGATACATGGGAAGGAGTGGATACCATGGGCTAAAACATGAACACGTCACTTCCTTGGAAGATGGCACCGACAATTGGGTTGCCATAAAAAGGAATGTTCATCAATGATGTTCCCATGGCTTCCCACGTGTTGCTATTTTTGTCGTACAAAGGTCGAAATATGGCTACTATTTTTAAAACGGCAGGTTCAAGAGCCTTGACCGCTGACGTTGACCAAAACGCCCGTTTTGCATGTTTCCAGTTTAAAACGAAAGCCCAAGTTCTGGCACGTGCGCCCATCCCCAAACACGACTCTCGTGCCCCTCATGTTATGACAACTTGTGTGTTTAATGGCTTAATTAACATCGACTGTTTCTTTTTGTACAAAAAAAAAAGGTGGCCTGTTTCCAAACAGTCCCAGAATTTCTTCTATTTAACGCGACGTTATTTTAATTAGTACGTATCTACTTTTACTTAGCGTGTGTTTGGATACCACGTTTAGGAATGAATTCTGGCCAAAATCGCGGTTTGAAAAATTTTTACACAAACAGTTATTTTTGTTGAGAATTGATTCTGGGCAAAACCTCGGTTTGAAACCTAAGTTTTGAATAAACTACTGAAAATAGCTTTTTCTTTAAAACCTAGGTTTTGGATTATCCAATTACTATTATACCCTTACTTTTTCTTACACCCTCTCTCCTCTCTCTTATCTCTCCCCTCTCTTCTCTTATCTCTCTTTTTCTCTTTCCTCTCTCTTCTCTTATCTCTCTTTTTCTCTCTCCTCTCTCCTCTTTCTTCTCTATCATTTTTTATCTCTCTTACTTTTAATCATATCATACCCTTTTTAGTAATTTACTAATATAAAAAGTGATTCTACTACTAATCATCCAAACATCTCTATTCCCAAAATCTATTCTTTTCAAAATCTATTCTCCCTAAAATCTATTCTCCAAAATCTATTCTTCCCAAAATCTATTCTCCAAAAGCTAATCCAAACATACCCTTAATGTTCCCCCGTCTGATAGGTATATTATTATATTAAAAATAAATACTCTCATAATTCTTAATATATAACTTATTTGATTAAAAATAAAAAATTGGTTAATATAATATTTTTTTAAAATATCCTAATTATATCTTTTAACTATTTTAATCTATCTCTTAATTATTATTAAAAAATATCAATATAAATAATCTTAAAAAGTTAATAAATATATAAGATATATCTTATATATTTAAGATAAATATCAACTATTCAGTTTAAAGGAGTAATAATAGTATATATCTTATAATTTGTAACAAAACATACAGAACGAAAATTCAAACAATGCGTTTGTTTGAACCCAGTTGGTTGGAAAAGCAGTGGAGACGTTTGACGCTTCTAAATGTTTTATATTCAACTTCCTCACATAAGATTTATGAATATTTTGTTTGTTAAACACAGTAGTAATTGTCTCATTTTCGTTCCTTTTCACGCTTCAGCAGAACGAGAAGATCAACTGTGTTAACATATCTGAATTTGGTGAGCTGATTTCCCCCTCGTCTTGCGTTTGCCCTCAACGGATCCAGGTTAGATGAAAAACGATGCGGGAATATTCTCTGGTTCATGGTCCGGGCCATGGAATGTAATTGGCCAATTCATGGGCTTCAATCTAATTAGGGTTTTAAGGGAACAAAAGTGAAAACTATACCAAGAGATTAATCGCTGTTTCTATGGTGAATATGATAGATTAAAAAAAAACACAAATCCCCCAATAAGTCAAGAACCTCTTGGTTCAATGGTACCCACAACTAAAGGTGCGCGCGTGGGTCTCTACCCCAAAGGGTAAGGAGGGTTTTAAAATTGTTACTTCTTTTTTTTTTTTCAAAAGAACCACCCCTCCACTAGTAGAGCCGATCCCGGGGTCTAACCTGCATCTTTGGTTTTGACTTTGAGGTAACGGCATTAGGATTTTCTAGAAGTCGTGTAACCTATGTCCAGTAACACCATGGACTCAGTTCATATTTATTTATCCGAGTAATCAGGCTAGCTTCATCCCCCGCAAGGGCGTACAAATTCAGCTTCGTATAAAGACTGCAAGAGAAAAATTAAGTGTGGGCACAATTTTGTTGACCACGCAACGCGCATATACAACGTTAATTGTTTATAATAACAAATTAAGAATATTATAAAAATGCACTGTAAATAAGAATGGGTTTTTCTTTCTGGGATCAACGTAAATAAAAACGGACTCTTAGAATCTTGATATAGGATGATATGATTATTGAACGTCCGTATAAAATGCATGGAGTATTCGACAGTGGGAATCCAAATGCGAATTGGGAACTCGAAAAAGAAGGAATAGGAGGACAAGTGTGAGTATGAGGTGGGTCAGGAGTTGGGACGCAGAAACGAAGAAGCCAAGCAAGGTTGGTACGTAGGACGGAAACAAAAGGAATGGACACAATCCAACGTTGGTTGTTTCTTGGGAACGAGTGATGAAAAGTGGTAGATAATAAACCCCCGGAACGGTCTGGTATATCTATCGAGATCAAAAGACTCTTGCCTAACTTAAAAAATATAGAGCTAAACTAAGTATCAGACTATAAAATATAGCCTATATTTTTTTCGGAAAGTGATTTATAAACACCTATCATTTTATTTTTTTACTTTTTTTCTTAGATATTATATTTAAAAAAAAATATGATATCTATTATTGACTAAGGGATTATTTTATAAATATTAATAATTAAGTAGATAAGTTATTTTTTTTTTAAATTTATAACTATATTAATTTTTTTTACTTTGTCAATCATCATATGATTATATTATAAATTATAATTATTTATTTTATTTTTTTTAGATATTTTATCTTTATTAATATTTGAAAGATTGATATAAAGTTATAATTATAATTTTTTTTATATATATAATAGATTTTAAAATTTTAATTATTATTTTTTATTATTTTATTTTTAATATATTATAAATATTATTTAATTTTTAAAAATATATAACTATAATATTATTTTAAAAGTTTTTGTAGTTTATTTTTTATAAAATGAGAATGATATCATGACTTGGCATACTCAATCGATGCGGACCCTACCCCCAATATATACTTGTGCTTGTTTTGATTTTGACGGGACTTGAAGCAGGAGGAGAGATTTGTTTGAATTGCATGTATTCCTGCAACGAGCGATCCATATGAGAGAGCGTGACAAAGTGGTGCAAGTTCAGCCATTGACCCCTCGATTCCAGGCCGATTCATTGTTTGGCTTTGGTTTAAAAGTAAACGGAGGGCCCACACGTAGGGTTGCATGGTCAGAGACTTGCGACTATTAACGTTCATAAAGGGGCGGCTTGCGTTCCGGCAAGGCTCCAAAATTCTAAGAATATTCTTTCCGCCCATATAAAACGCACAGTGCCTCCCCCTCCACCACAGCTCTTCCTCCCACTTTACCATGGCAATCACCAGGATGCTTCGTACGCCCACCACGCCCATCCGCCTCGTTTCTTCTTCTTCTATTGCCTCTAATGCTTCCTTCACCACAAGTCGCCGATCCCAAAGCCACAGGGCTGTTTTAGTTCCCCCGTCAGCATTCTCGGCTTTCACTACCGCTCTGCCACCAACTATTGGGCGTCTTCTCAACTCTCTCACGTTAACCACAACCTCCTCTCTCCCATCTCTCCCTTCCAATCTACAGCCCCAGATTCTCATCCAAAAGGTATCTCTCCCTCTCTCTACCTATACGCATCATTTCTACTCGCCAATAATTTCAGATGCTGATCTGTTGTACCAACACCTTCAGGCCATCATTGATTGCCGATTCTTAACATAATTTGCCGTCTTCGGATCTCTACTTGCTTCCGTGTTATGTTTCATTGAGGTGTGATGGATTAAGCTATATTCCTTTTCCAAGTGTTTATCCTTGTCTTGTCATTTTCACTCTTGATGACTCATATATAATTGATATATGCGCTCGCGCATGCATGCAGTGCTAAACTTTTTGCTACGACACCGAAATGAAGGGTTTTTCACTTGTTATACAGTCATAAGCACAGTGCTTTCATATGGTCAAACAGGTTGGATCAGGCCATGTGGCCAAACTACTAATCGAAGCCATAGGTAAATTTGTGCTCCCTCTTCTTCTTTCTCCTCCTCCTCTTTCTTGCACACCCTTTAAACAGAACATGACATCCTTTTTTGCTTTTATAATTCAGGGCAGATATGTTCCTAGTAGGAACTGGCATGCTCATTTTTTTTGGGGGGGGGGGGCGCTTTGTACACCATGTTTGTTGGATCCAAGACTGAACAACAGCCATGGCTTCCTGGACCGAACTTTCAGGTCACAGCAGCAAAATGCATTTTCTTTCTTATCAATTCAATCTCGGAATCCATTTACCATTTCGACTGAGAAGCTAAATCGCGTAAGATCTTAAAACTTACACGAACTGTTGATGGCGGCTTTTCATTTCAGCCAACGCCAAGATGGGTAGGAATAGAAACGATTGGACAGGCAAAGTTTAAAATAGGGCATGCCGTGTTGCTGATTCTTCAGGTGGGAGTATTGGAGAAGTTGAAGGACGTTCCTTTGGTCACGGGGTTCGATCTTGCGTGCTTTGCGGCTGCAATATTCACATCTTCAGCTTGCATTTTTGTGCTCTCCAGGCTTCATCTATAATCCCGTCTCAGGAGTTAAGGCTCCATCCACTTCATATTCTTGGACTTATGGCCAGAATTAAATGGAGTTCGACCGATGGGGCCGACTTCTTAATTACAAAATATTTTCCTTTTCTTTTCCCCAATAAGAAGGATATGGTTAGATAGTAGTCCAATGGGACCCAAATCATTCATACATACAGAGAAAAAAAAGAAAAGAAAAGAGACCCAATTCATTGATTGGATTTGGATATATGTCACTCGTTAGTTCCTCCCTAGGCATGTATAGCTTAATCGATGCCAAAATTAGGGAAATATTTTAAGCAGGACAGTTGCTTTCGTTTAATCCCAAGAACTTTGAATTACAGTGAATTATTTAATAATTTTAAAATTTCGTTTAATCACATGGTATATTGATTAGAAAACATGTTTGAATCTCTGACATTGTGATATATTTAATTATACTGATTTCAGCATTCTTACAACTCGATCCAATTCGAACATTGAGACCATGAACCAACTGTTCGGAACTTACAAAGAAGTTTTCAAAAAATTTAAACCTAAACTCAGCAGAATAGAATAAATCAAATTACATGGGGCGATTAAAAGAGAATGATCATATATATATGTCAAGCAAAATGAATTTTTAAATGCTAACTAAAATGTCTCTGATCTCTGCTACAGATGGTATATTCTCCGATGGGTAGGTCTTGGAGACGAGCTGCACAAAACTTTCATACTTATCGAGAAACTCCTTCTGTCATATTATTTGTTTGGGAAAATCCACAATCAGATAGCGTCATCATCATTATTCACTTCTTCGATTAAAATACATCGATTTACCACATACCTTGCATTTTTCCCACAAGGAAGGTAACAGTTCCTCTGAAGTCAAGTTCTTCTGTAATTTCTTACACATTGCACCAAAAGACCTATCGACCTAATAAGACATAACAGCCAAGATAATTAAGTTTAACACTTACGAGAAGACATATTCTAAATAAATAATATGCATGGCCCTACCCCAGATAAACTGGCTTTTAACATCTTCCTCATATCCGCTTTTGACAACCCCAGCTGGTAAGGAATCTGAAATTGATGCATAACAACAAATATTTTTCCAATAAAAGAATTCTAGACAAGGGAAGGAGTTAAATAACGCAAATCTACAAAGGATAATAAAATTTTGCAAGGAAATTATGAACGCACTTACTTACCTCTTCAGGTTGGATAGTGAACATTAAGTCCTCAATCCTTTTAGCAAACTGGAAAAGACGTTCAAATTGCTTCCCAAGGAAAAGGAAGGATATATGATCAGTCAAGTTCAACACATTAATCATGCTTGATCAAAGGATGAGAGAGAGAGAGTATATATATTACATAGTAAATAACCATGCTAATATGTCGTGCGCAAGCTTGTTCATAGGATTCACTCGCCTGATGGTAAAACTTTGCCAATGTGGGAACAACATTGGCCAGGTCATACAAGCTGAGCAATATTAACAAAATAGCAGGTTAAAAATGGGCAGCGTCTTAGTTTCTCTAGAATATCATCAGCTTAACACAAGACAAGAACCTACCTATTTTGAAATGCTGCATAGTTCTCCAGGAGAAAAATATCAGCATATTTTGGATCCATTTGTGCAATCTTTTCTAACGTTACAAACATTATTGTAACCTATCATCAAACAACAATACATCAAAAGCAGTTAAAATTTGTTGGAAAAAAAAACAAGCAAGTGTATGATGAAAAGTACTCACAAATTTCATATATGCTTGGTCAACCAAATCCCTTGACTGTCCTTGGATGTACTGCTCCATCCGCGTTGCAAGGGTTGCAAATCTATGAAAGAGTGGGTAGTGGGTAAGAAAAGACTTGAGATATGAATCATATGAGGGGGCCGGAAGAAGTAGAGACCGAGGATCCATTTCACCTGGGAATGTAAGCCAAGACACCCATTTGGCGCACATTGCGCTCATATCTTTCAATCTGATGGCAAGCTTCATCTACAAACTACAATCAGATTTTGAATTAATACAAATTAATATTTTAGCAACCTTGTCACAAGGAAATTCTTAGTAATCACATACACGGATGAACTGCATGGATATCCGAGACTCCAGGTCACCGAGCACAAGGCTAACAAATCCTGCCACATCAGCTTTCAGACCTGAGAGAAAGCGCTCTGTTATTCCTTGCATTGATATGCAGCACAAAGGATCAATTTTGTATGCCCAATCTACCACCGAATAAAAGTCTTCCTGGAATCATTAAATAGCTTCGTGTCAATAAAGTGTATCATGAGCTTTTGATCAACTAAGATAACAAATCCTGCAATTCACTGAAGGTGCCCAGCCCTGAGAAACAATATGTAGCTTTCAGTCCTACAGCAGATAGTTCATGTTCTGTCTTCAAACAAAGAAAAGGAAAATAATAGTAGACAGGTTAAAACTAGTCTTCTCTCTATCTTCATAGGCCCAGGATACTAGGCTTACTCCATTCTGGAAGTTAGTTGCTTTAAACTGGAAGCTAGCGTTAACAGTCTCATTCTTTAACTTCACACAGTGCTCTTCCAAGGATGCCAATGTTGTCGGCACCGACATCAACTTTCTGGCAACTTAGGTTGTTAGCACGCAACAAGGTATCGGTCACAATGCGATTGTGGGGATTGCTTGAGACATCCTCACAGAACTTTATCATTTCATCTCATAACTTTCAGAAGCTCAAAAATACATTGAAAACAATAATAAAGAGAAATTTCTACACATACCTGGATCCCATCCAGCAAATCCTGAAGGGACTCATTTAAAGATGCAAGCTCCGCGGGATTAGTACCTATAAAATTAAACCGTTTGGTGAAATTCTGGATAATTTGATAGTGCCAGAAGAAAGGTTTTTGTTGGAAAGCAGAACAACAACTAATAAGCACCGGATTTGCTATCATTCTCGTCGATGTCCATAATCCCCAAATTATCATCATCATAATCATCGGCTTCATCACCATCGTTATCATATTCATCACCTTCATCATTAGTACTGCGTCCCGGAGGAGACGTGGGAACTTCGAAACACATGAAGCGAGCCAAAAAAGAGCTCTGCAATTTAAGACATGAATATCTTTTATTTTTTTAATTCGATAAATTTAAGCAACGTCAAAAGTTAATAAGTACGAAAGAATTTCACCTCATCCACCAGAAGTGGGACAAAAACTGTGAGCATCTTTGCATAAGCCTCAGAAACTGAAGAAGTGTCAGCAATGTTCGCATTCTGAGCAGAACCTGCGGAACCTTCAAGCCAAACAGTTGGATTTTTAGGTGCTTTAGTATTAGCACGAAGTTCATTCGCAAACTCACGGGCCTGCAGAAGGAGTCAGGAAACTTAAGACTCCAAATGCACACATTCTCAAACAATAGGCATGGCACGAATCTTTTACTCAATACCAAATTGCAAACAAAAGTTGATGAGGTTACACTTGAGAAGAACCAAATGGGTTAGTTGTCATAAAACAAGTAAGCTGGCAAACAAGTAATTGCAGAATCTCTCCTGGTTAATCATGAGTATATGCATTAACTAAGCATATAAATGACTTGATTAAATCTCTCTCTCTCTATGCGCGCGCGCCAACAATATAAAAGTGACGTCTCAGTTGTTATTGAGATAGAGTAATTCATAGAAATAGCTCAAACACCAGAAGATTAATGAACAAATAAAACTAATGTAAGGTATCGATAGTTTGTAATCTCGGACCTCCCTTCTGAGAAGCACGTTGAGAGAACTGCAATAAGCTTTCCTCGCTGTACCTAAGCAATTTTTATCAAGACCCTGCAAGTGAAAATAAGAATAATTTGGAGATAAACCAGAAAATGAAGCACCGATTTATATGTGCGCAAAAAAAAAAAACTTTATAAATAAATTTTCAAGTATTCCATAATTTAACCTTTAATTGTCGTAGAAGGCGTGCGTATGTCTTGCATTTGCGCCGTAAGTCAGCATGATCAGGCCTCTTCAACTGTCCTTTCTGTTTAAAGCAAGCACACAAAGTGATGCTTAGAATTCCTAGGCCTTTTGAAGTTTATAATTCTTTTAAGAACCTCAACAGAAAATACCTGGGAAAAGTAATTTTTATCATTAATCATGAAATCCACCAAACTGGCAAAATAATTTGATAAGAACTCAGAAGCTCTCCTGACAAAAGTAGTTTTTAATTTTTCAAGTTCCGCATGCCTGTCTTTGATCTGTATGGGTAGCCAGAACCAAAGTTAAAACAAATAACTTTCTGTAAAACACAAGTTCTCTATTTGCATCATGAGCTCAAATTCACAATATACTACCAATCAAAACGGTTAACTGTATTTGGTTTATGAACTCAAATTCACAGCAGAACTCTCTGATGGTTTTCAAAAGTCGAAGAAGCAAGTCAGAGAACATACAGCTCTCATCTTTGCAAAAGCAGGATCTGTGTTAAGCATCCCTTGGAGACTATGCAAGGCACCTGCCAACCACTCACATGCTTCCACATTCCGAAGCATACGCCCCTCATCAAATGAACCTCCTGTCAGACAAGCTGCATGCTGAACCCAATGGAATATTTAAATAAATACTAAGCTAAGTATATCTGTCGAATTCCAAATAAACTAGCATTTAATAAAGGTATACCTCAGCAGGGACATGCAACCGCTCAAGAAGCTTATCAAGTTCCTCAAGAAGAGCCTTGTTGTTTACTGATTGCGTTTCCAACTTGTTATTGCGTGTTTCTATCTGTACAATAGAAAATTAGGAAACTTTATGATCATCAGAAAGGAACTCCTGTAGCACAAGATTGGCCAACTATAGCATAAATCATGCACTTTGGCGCACTGTTAACTTTTCTAATTAATATAATTCAATATATTGTCTTTTTCTCTAGTATATAGAGTATACTTCTATTTACTATTTAAAGTTTCTACTCCTGTACTTAAAAAAGATCTACCTCCACCCTCGTTTTAGAGTGTGCACAAGAATTAGTATTATTCTGTAACACCACCAATCAAACTGCGCTAAGAAAGTTATATTCCAAACGTGAAATGTAAAAGTCCCTACTGATTCAATATCCTCCCTCATGTGCCTTAGTTTCACATTGAAAATGCACAACCATTCATCGATGTCTTCCGCACAATGTGCTGCCGCTTCAAGCCCCTGCAACACCTGCAAGGCAAAAATTATTTCAGCCTCCGAATATGAAATGAACTAAAGAGGTTGACCTTATACAAAACTCCCTATTATATGTCGTTTTGAATAATTATTATATGAAATAGACAGTGCAAATGCTTACTTCTATCCTTCAATCAAGATGGCAATAAAAGAATGAAGCCCTTAAACTTAATAACAGTTATACCTCATCTATCAGAGGTTCACTTTCTAAGATGGCATGCACATTTGCTGCTTCCAGTGCCTGGAGCTCTCTCTTCAGCCTTTCAGAAAACGCCTCTGCTTCACCAATACCCATGACATAACTGCTCATTCAGATATTCACATGGCACAACCATCAATCATCACATATATTTAATCTCAGATTTTAAGAATGCCATTAAAGATTGAGAGGAAAAGCACCTACTTTCCGAGAAGGGCCTTCATGTCCTCTTCTTCTGCCTGGGAAACAAGTTCCTTCTCTACATTGACTTTCAGTTCTGTCTCAGTCACATCAGATTCAACAGGACCACCACCATCTTGTGGGGTTGCATGAGCAGCAACTGCGGGTGTGTTCTCCTATTTCACATTTGTTTTTTAAAAAGGTAAACAGAAAAAAAATTAATGGTCTATAATCAACCAGCAGATACATCAATAAAAATTAAAAACTTCTCTGAAATGAGATAAGCCACAGTCAGTGCACAAAGCAATAAACCAAGACAAGTAAACAGAAATGTATCAGTAACGAATGATTTTCATCACTTGAATAACACCATCATTCACACCTTAGCCCAGAGAGCCATCTCCACAACATCTATGCCAATAACCTTGGGAAGGCGACCGAGTACATCTTTGCATATATTTAATATATGCATAAGGATGCGGTTCCTACAAGAAGAGTAATGGACATGATAAGAATTCTTTTGTCCAAACATAAAATTTTGAATTTTTGAGATTATACTCTTCTCTCAATGATAAAACCTGTCATCAACATTGCGCATTGTCCACTGAGGAGGAGTCGAAGTATGGTTTCTGATGTTATCAAATCCCTACAAGATGCAAATTCATCATAGAAATAAATATATGATATAGAAAGATAAAAAACAAACTTCAAAACAGGATAAGATTGCTTCTCATTTTGCTTCAGTGCCACAACTGAAAACACTGCATAAAACACAGATAGATGATCCTCTCATACAATGAAAGAATAGACCATTACCAGCGTAAACGTACATCCACTGGGGTCCGCTGATATAAGTTCCATTTTCGAGAGGTGTTTCAACTTGTATAACTTTGCAGGCTACAACCACAAAAAAAATTTAGATAGAAAGCATGATAGGATCTTCGACCCAGTCTTCTGTATTTCAGTACTGTCAAGCATCAAGTAATTTAGTTTCATTTTATCTGTTACTTATATCAAGGAAGGAAAGTTCACATTTTCCAACTTTATTGATCATTATAAATTAAGGGGGTGTGTGGTATCTGGTATGTCTATCATAAAGTTTCAAAGTTCTCATATGTGTGGGTGGGTATGAATACAAGGAATGGACAGTTGGACGCCCTTGGGAGGATATTTTCCTTTTGGGAATTAAAAAAAAATATTAAAGAAGAAAGGAAATGCAGATGCAGAACGGGAGAATTCCCTAGAACAAAAGAAAAGCAAGAAAAAAAAAAGCCAGAAAAAAGCACGAAAACGAAAAATATGAAAAATAGAGCTCAATGTGTTTCTCTACCTACTCTGTTTTCCATGTAAGACAAGAAAATCCCTATAAAACAAGTAGGTAGGAGAAAGTTACCTCAATAACTCCTCCATTGGAGTACTTTAAGACTCGAAGAAAAGCTTTAGTCCTCTGGCCTTTAACTTTGACTGCATGAAATAGCAAGAATTATCAAGAATAGTTGGCAGCAGAAGGGAAGTTCAATAATATCTGATACTGCCATAATATATACTAAAGCGTATAATATTGTTAGGTGGGTTTAAAGTATCCAAGTTTCTGGAGTAGTACTTTAGAATGTAGCAATGCATCTAATCACTATGCACTGAAATGGGAAGAATTATTCATGCATGAATAATTACCGTCAAAACTTAAATTCCCATCTGAGGTGTTCAACTTGGGCTAACGAGAAAGAAATGGGAAAAAACACAAACAACGTCAACAAAAGCAATTATTGCCGGACACAGAGCAAGTAAACTTTGCTGGACACTCGTTCCAGCCTACTTGGTTCATCTTTCATAAATGGTTGAAGCACCATGTTCAACTCAAAGGATTGTGAACACAATCCACGAACGTGAATTTACGAAATGCAAAAGTGCAAATTACGTACTGCAGAGAGCGAGAATCCTGGGCTTGGCCATCGCTTGACGGCCGCCGAGCATACCGGATTTTCCCCAAATGCCGCGACTCTTGGCAACACGCATCGACAAAACAACCTTCTGTTTGGTGCCTTCAATCGCAGACTGGCAAGCTCGCCGGAGTTCAGCATCGTCTGCACTGGATTTCGCCATTTGCTCTGATCTCAAAGCCTTACTCTGGTGATGTCAACTTTGGAGGAGAATTACGCACAAGGTCAGAGAGACATGCAACAAAAACGGTCACGGTTGGATCTCTGTTCGCTTACCGTTGGCGAGATTACTTTTCGGAAACATTATAACAAAAGATTTATATAAAGTTACTACTATATATTATAAACGACCATACAAAACAAGCTTCTCAATCTCATAACAACTGTTACTTTTGTCATTTTCGTCACATATATAACAAACCTTCGTTTTCTGTCTGTAGGCATTTTTGTTTTCCAACTTGTGGTATGGATCCTCGTAAGTTTGGTGAGGCTACGCCTACGTTTTCGGATGAGAGAGAGAAAGGGGAACAAACGAAAAAGGTTAAAAGAATGGATTTGTATCTAGCACGTGATAGCCATGCAGTATATTGAATCGCCGTTGTAAAATTAAAATATTACATTATTTGGATAGTTTTAATTTATCTTATATTAGATTTATTTTCATCTATATACACTACATCTAACACTGCACAAAAATAGATATGGTGGGAGATCAAATCCATATATGTACATATAATGTCTTTTTTTATAAAAAAAAAAAATTAGCCATTCACTCACATATATAATACTTACGTGTATATTTTTATGACCACAAATGCCATTTTACTATATCACTTAATATAATAATTCATATTATTAATGGTTATTCTAAAATTCTAAAAACAATCGTATACCCAGTAGACTAAAATAAAACTTCTTAAATATTATTTTTTACTTTTAAATTATAGTAATTTAAATACAAAAGAGTATGTGATGAAGCCACACTATAACAAAATAATAAAGGATTTAAAAAATTTATAACTAACGCTATTAGGATTAACAAAATGAAAGGTGAAATGATTTTGCTAGCCAATGTGCTAATATAATTAAAAATAATATCTATTATATAATTGATAGTATGAAATAAAGTAACGTATATAATATTATAAAAATTATAATTATTCTGAAAATCTTATATTAATGTAATAATAACTACTAATACTAATTTTGTAGAAAAATTGACGTTCTATAATTAAAACATAAAAAGCTTAATTAAATTAAAACTGAAAATAAAAATTTTCAAAGAAGAAAAAAAAAAGAAAGAGGAAAAGGAGACGGGGGTTGGGTTGAGAAGTGCAAGGCAAGATTAGAGAGGCGGTGGAAGAGATCGGCTGGAACGAAATAAAACGGGCCAAGTACTATTATTGGGCCTAGCCAATCTCACGCAGGAGCTATTCACTATTGAGCCCATCAAATCCAAACCTTCAAATCTCCAAATTTAAAACATGATTCTACCAACAGGGGTTGGTCCGAGTGGTAAGCGACTCGGTATCGCTTAAGCGAGGTATCGAGTTCGAGCCTTGGCGTACGCAGAAAATCCCTGTTGGGAGACTCACCCACCATAGCCAGGTGCGCGACGCGGGTCGGATCCGGATGTAGTCGGGGCAAAGCTCCGGTGAACCGGGTGGGCAGAAAAAAAAAACATGATTCTGCATACGAGAAATTGGACAAAATCAAAGTAATATGGATACTCTTATTTATCATATTTTATACCATCACGATTCATAGGTAATCCGCATATCCTGTTGTCCGAGGAGATACATAATTACAGATCCCAGGAAAAACTTGTGATTGATACAGTAGGCATACTTATCCAAGTATATCATTACCAAATTATCAAAACGCCAACTTGACAAAACAAAGCTTTTCATCTTATACAGTTATTGGATATATTCAGAAACTTCGCATATCTGGGTTGAATAACCTGCTGCATACTACGAGTTGAAGAAGGAATTCAATAGCTAACGACAGGAATCAACCCACATGCAAAAGGAATGAAGACCACACAGATATCAAACAAACCTGTGAGACAGTAAAGAGGGCGGCAAAAGAGAGAAAAATAACAAGCTAATGCTGTATGGTACACATCAAGAATCGAATGGTAATAAATTATAGGATTCTGCATCCCAAGCACTTTGAAATCTTTCTCAGTTCTTCTCTGTCTCATACCGTTTCCAAAAAGATGACTACACGGGAAAACCAACTGATACTTTCAAATACAATCAAACTCCAGAACATGGGAAACGAACTATACATGTAAACTTCAAACCTTAACGTTTTGAAAACTGGGGAGCTTTACGAGCTTTCTTCAGACCAGCTTTCTTCCTCTCAACCACTCTTGAATCTCTGGTCAAGAGCCCTTCCTGTCTCAGAGGCGATCTATGATCTTCGCTCACCTTTAGCAAGGCCCGAGCAATGCCAAGGGAGATTGCTTGAGCCTGACCAGAGAGGCCACCGCCCTCAGCTTTGACAAATACATCATAACTATTTTCATATCCCAAAGTTATTAATGGGACCCTAATGTACTGAAGCCACAATGGGTTTCCCTGAAGATATTCCTGAGCAAAGAAAAGTCAACAAACCACTTGAGAAGACCTAAAGAGAAACATATAAATTTGACAAGCAGATGTCCCCGGTAAATATAAGCCCCAATAGACAGAACAAATCAGTAATACAATGTCCTTGTCAGGTCACAAATGTTTGCATCGCTTTCTGATTCCAACTCAAGCATTTCTATCTTCATGCTCAAAAAAGGTAATATGAGAAGTTTTACCATGTGATTACGAGGTTTAATCCCCTAGTTAGTGATGACCCTTCGTTCACAAATTTTGTCCAGGGAAATTGCATCTAGAGTACAAACTATAACGATCAATCGGTTTTTATTCATACTGTCACTATCTCTATATCTCAAATCTCCATCATGAGAGAGAGACAAAGACTTGTATTACCTGTACCTCAACACAATACAACTACCTGTTCAACACCATCACTTGATTGAATCAAATATCAACGATTGATTCAGATCATCAGATGTATGACAACAAGTTTTGGGAAGTTACTTCAGAAAAATAAGCATGTAGATTGCATTCTTCCTTCCTTCGTTTCCACCAGTTCTAACTCATATTGACCACAAAGTCCTCTAGTAAAGGCTTGACCTTAGCATCTTCTATGCCTAAATGTATCTTCAAACCCAGGCCCTTCTGTTTTTGTTAATATCACTGACTTTAAAAAAGGTAAGAGCTGTAGCTACAATGCAAAAGGTGTCTAGCAAGTATTAGAAAGCTATTCTTTACTTACACAAACACCCGTATTCAGAAAACATATGATGTCAAAACATCTTGGTCTCAGGCTCTGGTACCTTAAAAAAAAAAGTGGATCTCGGGCTGAACAGATAGAGCAATTGAAAACACATAAACATAGGAAATTGCTATTGGGTTTAAGATTGAAAAAAGTGGTTAAAAAGATAGAATGCAGAAGCTGCCACTCAATTAGAAAACTCTAGACAAAACTTTTCTCAATATTAAAACTATCAAACATGTAGCGGCCACAGGGGAATTAAATGTAAATATTTCATAAATACAGGGGATGAGACCTTGGCGTCACGGGAATTGATAATGAATTTGCCAGTTCCTTCCTGGAGAACAACCCGAGCAATGGCGCTTTTTCGGCGACCGGTGCCTATGATTGTTTGAGCAGCGAAACCCCCAGGAAGCCTGGATTTTACGTATTTCTTCAGGTCAGCCGTTTCCAATTCCGCCGGAGATGCGACAGCGGCGGATGCAACCAGCAAGGGGATTCGGGACACGTGGGAGATTGAGATGGACTGGGTTCTTCCAAAAGAGAGGCCGTGCAGTTTCTTGGACATATGGGAGGAGAACGAGAGAGAGGAGAAGGAAGCTGTAAGGGAAGATATGGAAGTCATTTTGTTGAACTAGTTCACTCGAAGCTCAGGTGGATAAACAAGCAGGAGCCAGCGGGTGGCGATAACGAGTTTTTCCCCTTTTTTCCTTTTCATGGCCCAGGCCCCACAATTCTCTTTATTACAGCAGTGAGGGAAAAATAATATTTTATCCCTCATATTTTACCCTTATCTTCAATTCAGCCCCTATTGTTTAAATATTTTCAATTGAAACCTTATAGTTTACAATGGCTTCAAAATACTCCCTCTACTCCTCAAAACTTCAGATATAATCCTTAGTTAGTCAATTGTACCCACGTGGCTCGGCAGTAATGAGGGACAAAAATTCATATGTGGCCATTAAGTGCTAATGTGGCTGCTTCCTGCTAGCATATCATTTTCATTGTTGACTCAGCAACTCTGTATTTTCTTTCCCCTTTTAATTCTCAGCCTGGTTTAATGTTAACTCCTTCAAAAAGTCTTAGCTTGCAGGAAATAGTCACAGAAGTTTAATGAAGCTGACATGATAGAGGCTATAAATATAATAAAATATTAATACTATTTTAAAAGTAGAAGGCAGACACGATGTTGTATTATAGGTCACTTTGTTTCTTACTAAATGACAAATGAGGGGTTTGATTGTATTTGACAAACAAAGCCTATCATCCAACGACCGTTAGTTACTCTCAACTCACAAGCCAACTCCCAACAAACCACTTAGGAAGCCTCCTCCCATATTTATGCTTCATTGCTCTTTACTAGACCTGAATAACCAATTCTTGTAGAAAAAGTTCTCTTTTATTTTGTGGGTTCAATCAAAACTTGGTGGATGTGCTTAGAAAGGCCTTTTGAGCGGCAACCAATATATAGCCAAGGCATATCAAAAGTAGGCCAAGACAGTCAATAAATTCAACCCTTTAAATGAACTGGCCATTGTTGAAGATGCTTTAAATGTTGTACATTGATCGATAGATTCAATTATTCAAGTCCATATAATATGATAGCAAAACCCCTACCCCTCCATTCTTCAGACATATTGAACCAAACTACATCCTAAAATTTTCCATGATAGAATTTAAACTTCTCCTAAGATTGCTGCGCTTCTCAGAGCAATATAATTAATGACATTCTCAAAATCTCTCCATAACTGCGACTCATTGAATCCTCATTGATCAGTACTAAACTCAGAAGCAATTGATCCACCCCATTTCTTCACGCGGCTCTCAGCTTCTTCAGCCTGTACAGTTCACAAGTAACGAAGAGTTTAAAATTAAATCGCACAAAGAAATTTACTAACTAGAAAGGAGACAAGAATAACACTCACTTCTCTTCTCCAGTTGGTTATTGAAGTGACGACTACAAGGATTATAGTCTGCAGAACTATGCCTCCTATCATTCCCGACCAAATACCCTGAATCCAAAAGATTGAAAGAATTAACATTACTATATATTGCAAAATTAGACTAACATTACTGTTTACAGAACCTCTTCCGTGTGTCATGGTACTTATCCTAAGCATAAAACAGTATCTCACCTCAGCTCCGAAATGGAATACAAATCCCAAGACTATTCCTGCTGGTAATCCAACAAGGTAATAGCATCCAATATTGATGTATGCCACAAGAGCTTGCCAGCCAGCTCCAACAGCAACGCCTAACAGGTAAGAACAGAAACATGAGTGGCTTACACTTAATGTTATTAGTATAACATGAGTGAGCTCTATGTTTTTTGGGGCAAACCAGATAAGACGGGTTGGAGACTGTTAAGAAGTACTGTGATGGAGAGCAAGCCAGAAAGCTTAGTTGTTTCCTTGGCAACTGCAACACTGCTTGTAAACAGGTAAGGAAAGTAATCCTTCGTTGCAAGAACAGCTGCCATGATCACAACTCCTATGGACACGGATGTGATGGAAACCACAAGCACTGCAAATTTGGCAGCTTGGAAATTACCACCTCCAAGTTCATTTGAAACTCTCACACTGTTAAACAAATCAATTATAGGTTATCTAAAATAGCCAAACTTGTATAGTTGCTGAGACCACATACTAGAATGTCATAATCACATGAAACAGGGGCACAGACAAATTTTGTTATGAAGCATCTGATATGAACTTATGAAGTGATTAGGCAGTAAATTGTACCAAGAAAAGGAACAGACAGACAAAAGATCACCTTATTGCAGCATTGAACCCAAGCGCAATCATAGCATCCCAACCGTTTAAATTCATGCTGCAGTCACGATGAGAGAAAGCTGTCAGTGATCACATATGGGCAGAACATGACAGAACATAAAATGAAAGTAATGTCAAGCACAGCAACATCATGGAGGAGGAGAGTGAGCAATTAATTACCAGATAGATACGGCATCAACAGGTATCAGGGGGTCTTTCAAACGCCCAACTATGACCACTAGTATCATCAAGTACCAAAACTCCAAGCTGTCATCCCATTTACACAACCTCCTTAGTCATCATAATCCCAAGAAATTGAAAACAAATGTAAGATTCATTGGAGTATGAAGTGAAAGAGAAATACCAAAGCATAACAGCAGAAGCCAAAGAAAGTTTGACAAAGCCAAACAAATCTGCAAAAGCTAGCCAGGAGAATCCACTCCAAGCACCGTCGGATGTAGTGATGAAAATGTACAACAATTGGCCAATGACAATGAGCCACCAAGATGAGTTCAGAACAATTGCTGCTCCGGTTAGGCCCCATCCCACCTTCAACATGAGAAACCAACTAAAAAACGTGTGAAGCACCAAAACAACTGCCGATATCCATGCCATTACAAACACTTTCCTCTGTGCCTGTAAGAATTTTTGGATTGGAAAATTCAAAGCATACGCAAACAACTGTGGGATCATCCACAGAGCAAACTTCCCTACACCAACAAACCACAACTCATCAATTAAAAAAATACTTCTGATGATACTTAAAAGTTAAAACAGACGTCAGATTCAAAAACAGAATAAAATACTAAGTCACTATTACATTCCATCATATTCTTTCAAAATCCTTGTCGTTGATCATATTCATTTGAACTCGGAGCTTTTATGAGTAACTGAAATGAATCGAATACAACTGACCAGCAGCTTCGGAGATCTGGGTAGTCTCTCCAATGAGCTCCAATATGGGGGGTGACCAAACATAAATGGGCACCAAGCACGTGGCTGTAGTCAACAGGATGATCCACGATCTTTGCATGTACACACCTAACATTCTGTATTGCCCCGCACCGTATGCTTGCCCACACAGCGTCTCCAATGCACTTCCCATTCCCAACTGTTGTCCCCCATTCAATAAGAAAAATGTTAGAGCTGTTAAAATACGAGACGAGATATCTTGCAATTGCAATGCAACTCAAACTTCTAGCTCCGAGGAGTTCATGAAAGGAGAGTTATGGAAATACTAATTCGTTCAGCTTAATCAGAACCAGTTTCTTCACACAAGTAGGAAGGGAAAAAGGTGAAAATAAGTGAAAGGGACAGAGTATGTGGGAAGATATAGCTACCATGACGCCAAAGGCAAAGCCAGCGACGACGGAGTTTTCGACAGAAACAGCGGCGAGGTCGAGCTCGCTAACTTGACCGGCAAATGTCTGAGTGAGAGCACCAAGGGAGTATTGACACAAGGCGGTGAAGATTGCGGGGCCAGCCAGCTGCCACAGCTTCCTTGACTCGAACGCGAATCTCCTGAAAAACCCTGCCGGCTTTGGCTCCTGAATATCTTCACTGCCGCCGTTACCCTGCAGTAGTGGGGTGTCGACGGCCATGGCTACGTTCTGCTATAGGACAGACACACTTTTCAAGGGCCAGTTACTTCTACTTTGAAATGGCCTTAAACATAAGAGAGAGAGAGAGAGAGAGAGAGAAATTATAGGACAATTGCAGCGCCAACCTATACTTACGAGGGAAATGGAGCGGGTAGCTGTGGCCTGCGGGGAGTGGAAATGGGTGTCACAGTTTGAACTTTGAAAGGTGGGTCATGGCCACAACATTAAAAAAGGTTTGAAAGTTGGTTCGCACGACTGAAATCCGAAGGGGAAGTAGTCGACTCTCCGCTGACTCGGAGACCAACCGTTGTAGCAAAGTTTGCAGATGAGGTAAAAGCCAAAACATAAATATTAGTCGGGTTGATAAATGTCACTGTTGGGAAAGGGAAAGATATTTCATTTCCCCAAGAGCAAAGATGGTATTCAGTACAGTAAAAATTGGAGTAGAATCTTTTTTTTTTTTTTTTTATAATAGAAATTACTTATATTTTTAATATTTTAGATTATTTTAATTTTATAAAAAAAATTAAGAAATGAGATGATAAAATTGGAAGAGAAATATTTTAGAAAATTTTATTTTAAGTTATAATATTTTTGGACAACTTTAACTCTTTTCAAATTATAACAAAATATTTTGAATTATTTTATCCTAAATTATAAAAAAATATACATTAATTCCATACTCATTTTTATCTTACTAAATAAATTTTTAAAATTTATTTCTAACTTAATTGTATTTCTACTTCTACTTCTACTTCCATAAAAACCTTGTTCCATCTTACCATAGTTATATAAAATACTCTCCAACTTTATTATAATTCACATCTAATCACCTTATTAGGATTGATTAAGAAGAGTGATTGGCTCATTAACTTTTTCCAAAAAATGAGAGTTTTTTTTAACTTTATCTCTATCTAATAATAGTATAAAAATTACCATATTAAACTTCAAGTATCTTCTTAAAATATTGTAATAGGGGTAATCCTTATATAAAGGACCCAAAACGTTTCAAGCGTGGGCAATAAATGTTGTAAGTAAATTTCTTTCCTATGCTCTTGTTGATGAAGAATATATATTCATTTAAGCTAGATGAGACCCAAACTATATGCAAATCATTTCAATTTTTGGTTTATTTAGCAACTAAAATTCGGTATTCAATAATGTTAAAGTTTATAGGAAGATTTTGCATGTTAGTGAACTGATAAATTATTTTTTTCAAATATATAAAAGAGACAAATTAGCAATACACCCGTTATTTGCTTATAAAATGCCAACTAATTAACAATAAAAAAAATCATATTTATAAGAAATTATTATCTAATTTTAAAGATTAAAAAATTATTACCAAATACATTGAATATTTTTACTTTAAAATTTGTATTCTCCATTCACCACTATTGACTAATCCCAATTTAAGATGAATCAAGCCCTTGAGAAGTGTAAATCCTTATTACTAGCCTCAGCCCTAAAGTAAATTGCCGCATATAAACTAACCTGACTTACGGAAGAAAAAGCCATTTGCCTCTTTTAACCAAATATGACTTTTGGGCTTCAACTAGCATTTTGGGGTCAAACCTAACTTTTGGGTTTCTAAATGCTAAACCCAAAAAATGCACTGAAATTGAAATTTTAATCACGGTTAAGAAAGGCGCCCGATATACGACTCCGAAAGAACAAAAGCTAGCCATATTTGGCACGGTCGTTCCTCGAGAAGTATTTACACTCTTACAGTCGTCCCCGAAGATAAAATATCACGAGTTTGTGTTAGGATCCATGGGATATTTACCACGCGGCTCAAAAGCCTGCCCAAATACAGAGTGAATTATGCACACAAAATCTAGCATCAAGGATCCAGGTATATAATTTCAGCTCGTCCTGACACTCTTCTGAACCGCAATAATTCTTTCATTAACTCCGATCCTCCATTTGAAGAAGTAGGTTTCACAGTCATCCGTTCTAGAACGGGAGAATATAAAAGCAGAAAGCTGATGAAATCTAGTTCGGGTTTGATGCCAGAGATACCGTCTATCCTAACAAGTTGCAGTTGCATCACTGGGCAATTACAATACTCATCCTCCCAACAGTAGGCCTGTGTTCCCAGAGTAGTCTGTTGGTCCTCAGTGCGAGCCTATATATATATATGTAGTCCAAGTGTTAAAATCAAGAAAACTCCAGCCCAAAACTCAAGAGGCGAGGAAATTAAAAACTCAAAAATGAGTATTTTGCCAAATTAAGCAACTTAGTGAATGATATAACCTACATATGCAAATTCATATCAGTGAGCAGAACCAAATGACACTAAATCATAATTTGTAGAAAAGACTCACCAACACTTCTAGTTCTTGAAGATTCGGAGAACTCCTTAAGAGGCACAAAGCAGCTGAAATTTCCTTGGAATCGTTGAAATTGATGCGTATGGAAAGATAAGTTAAATCTACGCATGGTCTAGGAAGCTTTAGTGGCACAACCCCTACTGCCAAATACTGGAGAAAAAAGACGAGACAGAAAAATGGAAATCATTATGATACACACAAATTATAAATTACATGCACAGGATAGGTTGTTGAACGTGCCTTATTACAATTAGGAAACTGCAGACATAGACATAAATCATGATGTGATAGATAGTTGTTGATAGAAGAGTGAAAAAGAAGGGTGGGAGGAGACAGAGGAAATCACAACAGAAGGGAACAGAGGAAGGCAACTTGGGAAGAACTTGAATTCTTCATCTGTCAAGCCTTCCTACAAATGACTTCTCCATACCCTTTTATAGATTAATGACAACAGCATCTACCCGCATAACTACCCCAACTAACACCCTGACTAATTCTCATTTATTTATTAAAATACATCTCACGATGACATCAATGTGTAACTTAAACTATAATTTTGACAATCTAGTTTTTCACTCAATGTTAAATTCTCAAGAATAACAACCTTTTTTTCTTTGTTTGTCAGAATTATAAAAACGAGTTCAGTTTGACATTGCCGAGCCAGGTGTTACAAGAATCATACCCTTAAAAAATAGCTTTGAACCTCCAACCTTCTAACATGAGGTAGATGAACGAAGAACTTGAGCAATTTGCTAGAACTTCCTTGCCATCTATTTTTCTCGTTTTCAAGGTTCAAATACAAACCAATGGATACGACAGCTAAATGGAAAGTGTTCTCAAATCTAACTTCCTCAAATTTGCCTCCAATGTCAAAAAACTGAAGATTCGGTGCATCAATGTTGAGATAAGTGAAGCCATCGAAGTTCATCAATGTTAGACGCTCAAGCAGTGGGCAGTTAGATATCAAGTTTTCAAACACATCTTGATCCATGGTAACATGCTGTAGATCAAGACTCTTCAAGTTCCTGAAGCCTATAAATGTTGATGGAGGCTTAAGCCAGCAGTTAAATAATTCCAAATGAATTAAACTTTGGCAAGTAAATAAACAAGAGGGTATCTTGTAGCGATGCCCTTTCCAGATTTCCAGCACAAGCTCTTTGATAGACCTTCTGGTTAAATGAAGAGTCCAACGATCAATGTCAGTCACACCAATTAGATCACGATGGGAGAGCTTGAACTTGTTTATTGCACCAGAGTGAAGCAAAAGCACATGATCAATAATTCTCACAAGCTTGTTCTTGATAATTGAGTAATCTTGGGAAGATATGGGGAGACACTGGTTATCAAACACAAGATTTGGTAGAGTAGACCATTTGTACCTCCATTTGCTGGATAGAACACTTGTCCTCACTGCTTCCCGAATTGACAAATGTGACAGAATGTGGTCTATAACATGACCTGGTAAGCAACTTAATCTATCTGACTCTACGTCTGCTAGAGAAGGAGGCTGTGGTTGCTCTCTTCGCTTCTGGTATATATAAAACACAGATTACAAGGAATTAGAAAACAAACTATATTTATGAGGGCCCTAATACATTTAGAAGGTAATGATCTGGGAGAGAATTTAAGTTTGTTCAGTTAAAGGACAGCCATAGCAAGGGTCTTGGGTTCATAAAAACCTTAAAACATTAGAACATAATCAAAAAACCCCATCCTGCGTGCTGGTGTATCTTCTTTGGTAAATTAAATCAAAAGTGTAATCACAAGGATTCTTTATGTTTTCAATTGAGATAGCTAAAATTTTTGCATGAGCAACACATCCATAGCATAATTCTCTTTCTCAAAAGGCACACTGTTCCCACGTCAAAGTCAACTGCATCAAAGTGATTTGAGGAGCAAATACTAAAACACCTATCACTTCCTTTTGCATTCTGCTTCACGGAGTGCTTCGGAGGAGTGAAAATGGAAAGGTGGGTAATTGGGAAACGACAATTGACAGGATATTTGGAGAAAAGGTATGTCTCTATAAATGCATGATTTTTATTTCTCCGTTTTCAAAATCCCAATGCCACTCCTATCATTAGAAGTTTGAACTAGGTCGAATTTATTTTTAAGTTATTGCGTTAGCAGAGGGACCATGTTTTTCTTATATACCCTATCTCCGGGCCTATTTATAAGAAACAACTTATAAATAGGCCCGGAGGTAGTAACATGCAAGTCTAGCATTTAGGTAATGAAGACCGGCCAATGTGGATAAACCATTGAAGACTTAAGTCTAGGACATTTAATCATATGGATGCAACGAGCTCATGAAGAACAACTAATACATATATTTTGAAACCAAGAGGAAACAATACGTTAACATCCCTGCGCTTGACCTAAACCATCTTCTCAATCGAATAACCTATACAACAACATCACAAGCCAGAAGGATCTTTCCTCTAATCATATTCAGACATACTGAAGAATGACGAGAGAGCATATCTGAAGTAATTCAGAGGTGTGATTACTAGATTACTAACAATAACGACAGTATTATGAATAATGAATGTGATTGGTTAATATTTGAAGTCCGACCATAATCGGGGTTCTAATGCATGCTTCTAAACAAAGAAAAGGTTCAGGAGTTACCATGTCCAGCGGCCAAGTAACTGGAGTTAAAGAACTTAGCTTTTGAGAGCAATTGTCCCAACACAGATTTGCTCCGAAACCCTCCAAAACATTAAGTCAGGGCCGTCTCACGGACTAATTGTATCACACCACATGGAAAAGTCAGATCCGATCGGATTCCAGAATTAAACCTGTCAGTCACTTAGGGTTCATCGGCAACAGCGCGAATTTCAGTCATAGCTCCGAGAAGCTGCGAACTGTTGTATGTGGTCAGAGGCCAAGTAAGGGTGCGCGCGAGAAAACGAGAGCCTAATACCGGGACTCTAGTAACAAAATACTCCCTCCGTTTCATGCTCTGCCAATTTAGCTGACCCACGTTTATCAATATTTCAGTTAATTATCCAATTGTTTTTTTAAAAAACAATTGCCTTTCTTTTAATATCTCTTATCAATATCAATTAGTATTTACTTTTAATTATTACGAGTAGTTTTTTTTACCATTTTAAGTAATTTTGATATATTATTAAATTATTAAACTCTTTATTAATATAAAGACATTAGTTGCATATAATAATCTATGTATTATCTTGTGATATCAAACGGAGGGAATAATATAAAGATTCTGATGAGTTATTACTGTTAAGTCACGTTGATTACTTTTTACATTCTAGTATTTTATATTATAATATTAAATAAATTGGAGGTGGGGTTCATGCAGAGCAAACTGATAGTCAATTTTTTTTAAAAAAATTTAGATGAGTTCAACACTATTATCCTACTAAAGTCAAGGTATAATTTATAAGGGATTTACGAGATCACTTTTTAACGGAGCATTCACAATAATAACGATAATCAAACTTGAGTCTTTATATGATACAAGCTCATTCTTTGTCAACAGATAGTATTTTTTTTTTATTACAATATTTTTAAAAAGGGGTTAGATTTATCCACGATCTAAGGGTAAGATAAATTTTTTGTTCCTCCCAGTCAATACCAATATTGAGCAGGGCGAGTTGTTTATTACCCTTAGGCGTAAATCTAAATACTCAAGAACTAAGATGTCTCTTTAAATATCGTGACTGGAATCACAATAAAATAATATTATCTAGAATTTAAATATACTCTAAGTAATTATACGTTTTACCCATCGTCAATTGAATCTATAAAGGATGGATAACATATAGTCATATTATTCTCTCCATCATGCCAACAGGCAACAGCAATAGAATAATCCAAATACCCCTAGAGGGACCAGGCACAAGGGCAAGACCAAGCCCAACATCTCTAGGATGGCGGTGGGAGCTTCAATGCCATCAAGCTTCCTTTTATGGGAAAAAAACAAGCTTCCTTTGGCATTGATATTTTACAGCTTTGGCAGATCAAGAGGGATTTATCACTTGCTTTTAAATCTCATTCTCCTTGAATCACGATCATTTCGCAATCTAGGGATTTCTATTAAGCGTTTGGGAAATAATGGAATTTGATTTTAGACGTTATAAATTATTATTATTAGTAAGACGAGATAATGCAACAAAGTGCAATCAAATTTGTATGCCTCATCAAATAATAATTGTGTATAACCCAGTCAAATTTTACCTGGCATGGTAGTCTGTTATATAACTAAACTCAGAATATCATTCAATATTTATGAATAATACGACTTATTATAACCAAAATGTCGATATTTTTTAGAACTGATTCTTGTAATCATATATAGTATGTGTTTGGAACTATGGTTTGAAAAAAAAATTTGGGTAAAATTTTGGTTTGAAATTTTTTTAAACAAACAGTCATATTTGTCTATAAGTGATTTTGGGCAAAACCATGGTTTGAAATTATAGTTTTGAATAAGCTCCTGAAACTAGCTTTTGGAACAGTAAAAGAGCTTATGGACTATCTAATTACTATTTTACCACTATTTTTTCTTATACCCTGTTTCCTTTCTCCTCTCTCTTCTCTACCCTATCTCCTCTCTCTTCCCTACCCTCTCTCATCTCTCTTACTTCTAATCAAATCATACCCTTTTTAGTAATTTACTAATATAAAAAAGTGATTCTGCTACTAATCATCTAAATAT
The DNA here is from genome assembly GCA_037074615.1 of Leucaena leucocephala. NCBI lineage: Eukaryota > Viridiplantae > Streptophyta > Magnoliopsida > Fabales > Fabaceae > Leucaena > Leucaena leucocephala. The sequence goes on along the minus strand of CM073540.1, from coordinate 1,047,559 downwards.
CTTCATTTTCAAAATCTATTCTTTAAAATCTATTATTCCCATAATCTATTTTCCAAAAACTAATCCAAACATACCAATAAGCATGCCAATAAGCGGAATGTACAGGTAAGTTGAAAGACAGGGAAAGGCAATGGCAAATGGAAGTGGCAGTCCTTAATATTGAAAGTCGTGCTGTGATGATGTGAAACGCAGTTAGATAGAGAGTTGCTTAACGTAAGCTGCATGTTGTGGTGTATGGATAGGCGAATCTGTAATGGTCCTTTTCAACTTTGTTTTAACTTGCTTCTTTCTTGTGCTATTTTCAACCAGCCTCAACCTAACCCGCCAGGAAATATATACGAGTTCCACATTCGAAACGTTTAGACGTTTGACTTCTCTTCCGTTATTACACCGCCATATCTAGCCCTCATATATATATCCATGTAATTATGAGGCTGCAAAGTCAACACTTTTTTAAATCTTCATGTCTCCCTCTTCTTAAATGACTTCTCTCTCAGTGGCGCTCATTGCTCATAAATTATCACCTTCTCTTCATACTTATTTTGGGAATTATTCAATCTTGGTATCAGATCACAGTTTCGTTTTCCACATTGCAGAATGGGGAATCAACCTGGTAAAGGGTACGAACGTATATATGGTCATGAAACGCACAGATGAATCTGTCGACAATTTTTTATTCGAGTCTCATGCTGTTCTTTTCCTTGGGTCAGATTTTGCGGACTGAAAACGAGGATAAGGAGAGAGCCAAAGGGTTTCATTCATCACCAAGCTTCCCAGTCGCACGTAGGGATAAGAACGGTGGATGTTGATGAAGTTAGTAACTTGTCCACCGGTTCAGATCTCTGCATCTCCATAGTGACTTGGAATATGAACGGCCAGGTGCAGTCAATAGTGCCTCCATAACTTATGATTTTAAGTTCTAAATTATTATGTCACTTTGTCATGTTTGTTTTATTCCCTGTGAAGGTTACCTTTGAGGATCTAGCAGAGATGGTCGGGGACAACTGTGAGTTTGATCTTCTAGCCATTGGCTTGCAGGAGGCCCCGCGAAACAAAGTTGCAAAGATGCTGAAAGCAGCTCTCGTTGATACTCACATGTAACTGCTTGGCCTCATCTGTATATATATCCCTTTCTCCGTTTCCATTTCTTACTTTCTTTGTTGAAAATCTTGACATATATTGAACGAGGAATATGGGGTTCCAGCGTATCCAATCCTTATCCCATCATGACCTTTTGCAAATACAGCCCTTTTCATCGTGTTATCTTTTAATACTACACAATTGAAATAATAATTTATTATAATTATATCATCGGCTAGCAAGTACCATTTTCAAAGTATATCTTATCTTTTCTCTTTGGTTTCCCTACACAAACCGAGTTCATGCATTCTCCATTCGAATGTCATTTAGGGGACCAGACTGATTGAATACTCAACGCCGTGCCTTTTAGACTTTAAGATAATTACGTTTAACAAGTAATCTATCTAATTCACTGGATAGTGACGAAATCTCATATTCTAACTCCAACATCCAAAAAACAAATAAATGTATAAAAATACTTCAAATTCTGTCTTTATATTGGGCTTTTAAATCCCTTTTCCTACTTCTGTAAACTCATTAGAATTTTCCTTTTTCCTGCGTGAAACGAAGCCTGATAGGTAAAGTTACCATGCAGTCTTTGCAGTTGTACCTGTTCGGGCCCAAGAATGCTGGATCATTAATTAGAGGTGGGATTTGTGTTACCCAATAATTCGTTCTTTAATTTCTTCTTTATCTTGATGTTGCATCATCACTATAACACTATGGACGAGACCCATATATGATGATGATTGTTAAATACATGCATGCAGAATTGAAGGTGGACAAACAATCAGTAGGAGGCTGCGGAGGAATAATTGGAAGGAAGAAAGGGGCAGTGGCAATCTGGATTAACTACAAATCCATAAGGATGGTGTTCCTTTCTTGCCATCTCTCAGCTCATGCGCGCAGAGTAGAAGAAAGGAATTCAGAATGCAGGCACATATCACACTCACTCTTCTCCAAGAATTGGAATCCATATGCCAGACCAGCACACGTCACTGTTTGGATGGGGGATCTCAACTACAGGCTACAAGGCATTGATACCTACCCGGCCAGAGCTCTCATCCAAACGGACCTCCACAAGGTTAATTACTACAGCAACCATCTCTTGTGGCCTTCATTCATCACAACAACTTCAAATCTAACAAAACGTTTCTTCATTATATTTCATTTGATTCTGCAGCTGCTTGGCAAAGATCAGCTCTTACAAGAGGCTGGACGAGGACAGATTTTTAATGGGTATTGTGAGGGCACATTGACATTCAGGCCATCTTACAAGTATAATGTCGGAAGTAGCAACTATGATACCAGTTATAAGGTATGTATCTCTGCATAATTCCATTTATTTTCACGCATCCATGGCCATTTGCCATGCATGTATTAATAGGCTAGCTATATGTATGTATGCATGTATGCAGGTGAGGGTGCCGGCTTGGACAGATCGTATATTGTTCAAGGTAGAGGACGAAGATAAGATGGAAGCAATCTTACACTCGTATGATTCAATGGATGAAATAAACGGTTCTGATCACAAGCCAGTGAAGGCTCGACTGTGCTTAAGACTTCGTCAAACCTCCCCGCTACTTGTACCTTAATCTCTCAGTTTTCTCATTCTTCTTCTTTCATTATTGGTGGGACATATCTTTCTCCCCCTCGTAAATAGAGTATGAGAATTGACATGATAGGCAAAAAGAGTGTTCATTTGTTTGTTGCTGGCCAGAGTTGGCAAACGATAGATTAAAAACAGTGCTACTATTTAATGTTCTTGACTTCCTTCTTTCATTGGTTAGTTAAATCTAATAGACTTCTTCGCAGTTTGTTCAGAATGGTTGGCCAATTACCTTGAATTTGTTCCAACTGTAGCCACCAATGTTGACATTAATCAATTCCCCAAGGATTTAATTTCCTCCGTTTGCTGGTCATGACTCATAATATTGGACAAATTTTTTAATATTAACAAAAAGAATTGAAAAATTAAGGAATGGCTAATGGTGGTGCCAAGCCAAGCCCAAACCAACGTCCATAAAAACGAATCTCCTTGTCTTGGCTTAATAATCGCCTCTTTTCTTTCTTTAGCTACTTTATGCTAATTCCTCAAATGCATTCCTTCTTAGATTACATTCACATTTCGTTATTGAAACTGAATATAATTCAACATGCATGCGAAGGATCTTCCAACCTTTTCCACGGGTTACTGCTGAAGTCGGCACCAAACCCTAGGGGGAATCTTGCGTCTTGCATGGCTTGAGGAGTATTCTATAAATGGTGGAGTTAGTGAATTCTGATTTGCGTCACAATCTCGTTAAACTAATCATAAATGATCATTTTTCTATTCAGTGCACTACATATCATCAGGAAACAGTTTAGCGCGCTTCTCTCTATATATATTGACTTTGAGCACTGTTTTTTCCCTGTGGTTCTATTGAAAATTGAATAAATGGAAAGTCATCGTATAAAGCTTTAGTTTTAAAGGTTGTTTTCATTTAATGGATATGATACAGATCACATCCTAAAGACTGAACGAACAACAATTCAAGACAAATCAGGAAACAACACGCAAGCAAACGCAACTATGAGATGATAAAAGGAACGTGCTTATCAATAATAGGATAATACCATATATGTCCAATTTATGTAAATTCCCCCCGCAAATTGTCCCTTATTTATTTTTCGTTAAATAATAAATCATCAGGATCCCTGAAACCATGGCGGGCCAAAAGATTTTCTGAACTCATTTTTAAGCGATAGAGGTTGCTGAGAATATGAATAAGCAGTCATGTTTTGCTAGAGCTTTTGCTTTAATAAGTTGGTAAGCCTAGATAATTATATTCCCCTTTGTAAAATTCGGACTTTTTAACTGTTCACCGATCACATCAAATAAAGCCTGTCTTTGAACCGCGTGCGTTCGCTTCGGCCCCAGACCAAAATAAATAAAATGCAAATAGGGACTCTTGCATTGTTCGTTCTTTATAATAGCTTTCGTAAAGAAACTTTTGGCATCGGGGTCCCCTTAAGGCATAATTCAGAAGGGGCCCCACATGCCCTCTAATCCCTCCAACTGGTAGAAATTATCGATTCCTTGATCTTTCTTTAAACTCCTCTAGGATTATGACAATTATTTGATCCTTGGTTTCCGTTTCTTTTAATTTGACTTTCGAAATCGCGTGCAGTTCTGGTCATAATCTCTGTTCACACACACACACACACACATATATATATATATATATCTTTTTTTTTAAAAAAAAAAGAAGTTTTGGTTGTATTCCCCGCAGATGTCAATGATCTAAAGTTCTTTCGTTCCCATTTGTTGCTAGACATACTTTTGATTTTTCATAGATTCTTTCGCAGGCACGCGGAAATTAATGTTAAAGTAGTTTTCTGACTTGGGAATTAGATCATAAACTGAGAGAGAGAATACGGGAAAAGGTGCGTTGCGAGATAACTTATTTTCCCTGGGATCGTTTATTTTGTGGTCGAATAATCTGCTAGGGTCTCTGACTCCTGCTTCGAGCACCAGGAGATTCTGTGTTTATTAAAAGGTAAGTTACTCCCCCACCACCGTGCCCTCTGTTTATTCTAAGTCAGTAATTGGAGGTAAGATGTCATGAAGTTAATGGGTTACATTGAGCTGGAAGAATAAGAATCTATGCTCATCTTTTTTTTTTTTTTCTCACGAGTTGTTTCTGTCTATGATATACCCATAGCTTCTAAGGGCCATCTACAGTTCAAATGTTTTAATTACTTGTTGAGGTTCGCATGCAATTGATGTCAAATGCAGTTATATTTGTTTCATTCTTCTGGATTGTTTTGATACCTTCTGCTGGTATTATTGTATACTATGTGGCGGCAATTTCACCTGATTTAGATGCATGATACGATTATGTCGATCAGATTGATGACTATTGGCGTTTGTTTTCTTTTATTGCTCTGGAGTCAATGATAGGAATTTTGGCTCTTATTTTGCATTACCAAGAGCTTTGACCGTGTTCGATTACGTGGTTCTCTAATTTGCAGGTAGAAATTAATAATACCATGAACATATAGGAATCGCCGAATGGGCTGGCTTAGCAAAATTTTTAAAGGCTCGGACCATAAAATTTCGGAAGGGCATTATAACGCAAACTATAGGGAGGATACAGATTATTACTTACCGTCAACTTCAGGGGTAATGCAATTGGTAACTTCACTTTACTTCCTTTTTCTTTCTGTTCCCTTTTGGCAAATTCATCAGTTATCTGAAGAACTGAGAAATGCCGCAAGTTCTACTTTGTCTTGCATTCATTTATAGTGCCCCATTTTAGCCTTTAGATGAGTTTTCTGCTTTGTTAACTGGAACTTGAATGCAGGATGTCTGGTCAGAGAACGAGAATGAAGATATAGATCGTGCTATTGCACTATCTATTGTAGAGGAAAATCAGCCAAGAAAGAACATAAAGGGTGAGTGGTATAATGCCCTTGAGAAGCATTAAACGTTAGTCAATCATTTGCACAAGTTTTTGTTTTTGTTTTTTCAGCTTTATAGGCTCTAAATTGTGTTTTTCTGAAGATCAAATATATAAATGTTTATATTAACAAGTTTTTGTCCTATATAGACCGCAAGTCACAATTAGAAGAAGATGAACAACTTGCTAGAGCAATACAAGAAAGTCTAAATGTTGAGTCTCCTCCCAGATATGGAAATGGAAATATGTATCAACCGCAATGCCTGTGTATTTCCCCATGGGGTCCAGGTATGAGTTGGAGAAAGGATTACAATGTTGTTGTCTGATTTGTGTATTATAGTTTTAACCATTATTTAGTTTGACTACTTAAATGGACATGATAAGTCAGTCATCTGAACTTTTTTCATTCACAATTTGTCATGTGGTCAAAATTACTGATTGTCAGTATGCTCCTTATCTCCCTGGCACATGTTATGCTACCGCTTATTCTTTGGAATTCTCTATTTTTTCGAGTGATTGGAATTCTCTATTTTGATGTATGTTATTGCACTTAGTTGGTCGTTCACATTTTCCCCTTGTAATCCCTCCCCCTTTTCCTTATATATATGTTGACCCTATGGATCACATGTTCACTGATGCTATTACGCGTTTTATTATCAAAGATGTGTCAGCTGACTAAGGATTGGTTCAATGGTGCTGATATACTATCAAAATATGCATTTGCACATCTTTATTAAAATGGGATTACGTTAATGAACAGGAACTTGGGTTCATATTAATAAGAAAGATGAAGTACATATAAGCTTGTCGCAATCCTTACTGAGTTTCTTAAGCTATTTTGGTAATATGGAGAATCCCAAGCTTATACAAAAACTAACGTGGTATCAAAGCCTAATGACCATAAAATTCAGGAACCCTATTAGAAAAATGATAGACTATGGAGAGTATTTATCTCATCTCTTCTTTGGGGGATTGTGTCGGAATACAATGATGAATGTAGCCATGGCTTGCTGAATTATGCTACTGTTAACAATCTCGGTGCTATGTCTTCTTATGTGCATATACCATATTGAAACGTGATTCTTTACATTGTAAAGGAAGGAAAGTGGGGAAATAGTAGTGGTAAACATGGGATATAATGTAATCCTTTATTCCTTTACAGATTCAAAGGCATCAACTTTGTATAGAGATCATTTCTCTTTTTATGTAATGTTACATAATCAATTATACATGAGATGCAAACATAATCAAATCTGTTCATTTAGTTATAGGATTTGTGCTGGTTGTAATTCTGAGATTGGTTTTGGACGATATCTAAATTGCTTGAGTGCATTCTGGCATCCTGAATGCTTCCTTTGCCGTGCTTGCAACCTCCCAATCTCTGATTATGAGGTATGTGACTTTCAAGTTGCCTGGCAAAGCTCTCCCTTTTTTCATTATTCTTATTCCATAAGTACTTACATCAATCCTTGCTATTGTAGTTTTCCACATCTGGGAATTACCCTTATCATAAATCATGCTACAAAGAAAACTACCATCCAAAATGTGATGTCTGCAAGCACTTTGTAAGTATTTTTCCTTGACTTACTTTATATTTTACTTATATCTGATTTACTCAAATTTTGGCTCTACAAACTATATGCAATAAAAGATTAAAGCAAATATCGTATTTAGACTATAAACTTATTGAACTTTGAAATCATACATCCTATATCAATGCTAAATGCCATTGGAGTTATTGATTTACCAGAAAGTGGGCGTTGGTGGATTGTTTACCTGTTCTTGACCTTGAATGGTTGGTCTGTCAATATTTTGGATAAAACATGGAAGTATGTGGAAATTTGAATGTATAATTTTTTATGTTTCTTTTACCTTGGTCTTATGTTTTAATGCCTGCTGCTATCGCAAGCAGATGCATTATATGAGTAAGCTTTATAATTAATGACCATGCTTTCCATATATTCTGATATGTTGGAATTGTAATCATAACATCCTAATTTGCTTTCCCCCTTGAATTCAGCTATTTATTTCTTTGCCTGTTGTTAATATTTCAAAATGTACACCTTTTGACAGATTCCAACAAACCCTGCTGGTCTTATTGAATATAGAGCACATCCTTTCTGGATCCAGAAATATTGCCCTTCTCACGAACATGATGGTACTCCACGCTGTTGCAGCTGTGAGCGTATGGAGGTCAGTCTGAATGCAATATGTTCATCTGACCAAATATTTATTGGCTGACCTAAGGAATGGTGGGTGACCCTGTTTGGTTAAACTGAGAACAACGCAGCTAAAAAGTTTTCCTTTCACATATGCAGCCACGAGAGACAGGATACATTGCTCTTAATGATGGTCGAAAGCTATGCCTGGAATGTCTGGATTCTGCCATCATGGATACTAGCGAGTGCCAACCCCTTTATTCAGACATACAAAAATTTTATGAAGGTCTTCATATGAGACTGGAGCAGCAAGTTCCATTGCTCTTGGTTGAAAGACAAGCACTGAATGAAGCAAGAGAGGGGGAGAGGAATGTAAGTGAAAATGCATTTCTTACCAAGTTGCAGTAAAAACATTACCTGATAATATCATAATGACATTCGGCTGTTGGACAAACAAGGAAACTAGGGTTTTGGTGTCTGGTGATATCCTCGCAAGTAATTAATTTGAAAAATATTTCACTTTTCTTGTCACTCATAGTTGCTAATACTTTATGGCAGCAATTTTATGCTCAATGTATGTCAAATAATAATTTAATTTGATGTTCATATTAGTTCTAGGTCCAATCAAGTGTTTACTTTTTTGTAGTTACTTGTTAGTCACTTGGCTATTTGTATATCTTATCCAGGGCCACTATCACATGCCTGAGACCAGGGGACTCTGCCTTTCTGAAGAACAGACTATCAGCACTGTAAATACCTGCTATGCTTTATTTGGGCCATTTTTTTCTAAATATGAATAGGATTTGTTAAGGATCTCAAGTGACTAAATATTTATGGTATATTGCATTCTAACTTGACCAGGTCTTGAGGCGACCTAGGTTTGGAATGGGCAATAGGGCAGTAGACATGAGAACACGACCCTACAAAGTGACTCGACGATGTGATGTGACGGCAATTCTCATTTTGTATGGCCTTCCCAGGTATGATTTAATGCTATTGGGTCTACAATATAACTTGCATCAGTAGGAGACACTCTTGATGCCCATGACCAGATAAATAAATGAAAAGTAACAAATCCAAAAGACAACCAGAAAATATTCATGTTTGTTTGGTTGTCCTTAGTTTTAGGATACATCAGTTCACTTTTAGTAAGAAAAATAGTTTTTTCTTCCGAAGCAGAAAATATAATTGTCCAGTGGCTCACGGCTCACCTTTGGTTTGATGAATTATTTTATGCATGATTGTTATTCTGTTTCTTTTCCAGGTTACTTACTGGATCAATCCTAGCTCATGAAATGATGCATGCATGGCTGCGACTTAAAGGTACTCTTCAATTTTATGGAATACTTTCAGTTGGGGGATTGAGCGATTCTCTGCTTTTGGTGTTCATTTTCCTTGATGCAACCGTTTAAACATGCCTTGATGAAAGTCGCAAACGTTTTTTTTTGGGACTGTCTTTAATCTTCTAATATGGTTGCCATTTGCTGTAAATGTATATATATATGAAGGTTATCGGACTCTCAGACAAGATGTTGAAGAAGGTATCTGTCAGGTTGTGGCGCATATGTGGTTGGAGTCTGAGCTTTCATCTGCATCATCAGCCTCATCCTCATCTTCATCCTATGCATCCAGGAAAGCCAAAAGACCTCAATTTGAGAGGAAGCTGGGGGAATTTTTCAAGCACCAGATCGAATCAGATATTTCCCCCGTTTATGGCGATGGATTCAGGGCAGGCCAGCTGGCAGTTCGTAAGTATGGTCTCGAAAACACCCTTCACCATATTTGGATGACTGGGAATTTCCCCCCCTAAACTTGGCTACATACTGATTCTCATTCTTTAGAGAGATAAAGCTTGGCCTGTTGATATTAGAAACCGAGGCTAAAGCTACAAGGCATAGCTCTGATAGGGCGATTGAATTTTTTGAACTGGTAATTGTAATTAGTAGTTACTGATGGGGAATATTATTTGATTAAGAACATACGATTTGTTTGTTTCTCTGATAATAAAGCTTGATTACACCTAGTGCAGTGGTGTACCAATCCCTGCACCCTGGGAGAAGAAAAATCACCCTCCTATGTTGTAACTCCCAGTTCCCACGACATTTGAGGTTATTTTATTGAAGAATCCTTAACTTTCACAGTAACCTTAGAACTTTCTCAAGATTGAAATGATATCAGCAGGTTCACCTTCGAGACACGCTCCATGTTTACCATCTGTCCGTGGATCTCTTCTGAATATAATGTGCCCCTTCGGCTTTTCGTTTTTCCGCCTTTCTTAAAGAACCTTGGGGACCTTAATAGAAACAGAAGGAAGCCTCCTGTGTGAGCACCCGCATGGGAGAACTTCATTTGCCACCGGGAGATGGGCCCAATGGTAGTTGGATTTCAGCTTTGGGAAGTCGCCAATATGGTTTCAAAGAGCTTGGCATTTGGGTATGACTTGAACGCGCTTATGAACGCAAGTCGGTTTGCGTAGGCCGTTGAAATCAAAACGCTATTTTCTTCTTGAATGATCAATTACGTTGCATCTTCCTGCACGGTATATCAGCTCCTAAGAAGCTTCCTAGACGAGGAGCATTGCCATTTAAGTATAAAACTGTGATGAAGGTAGATGTAATTTATACTAAAAAGTAGGGGGCCACAGTTTTGCGTAACTTGTCGGGTCAGTTAAATTAAAAGCTGGATAGATTATAACTGAGGATAGGGCGCAGGGAATCCTGGACATGGAATACGCATCATTAGACGTTCGTCAGCATTATTATTAACGCGTATCATCATATATTATGAACAAAGCAAACAAGTGTAAGAGAATGTACAACTTTAAAATATATGGGTTTACTAGTGATACTAAGGAATTGTGCGTCCTCAATTTTACTTGAGCGAATGAACGCCTATATATATATACATATATATATATATATATATATATATATATATATATATATATATCATATGGTGAGACTAGCTATTGAAGACATCGGCCGGCGTCGCCCCTCGTGGCTAAATACTTATAGGCACCAAACTGCACCACATGCTATTTTATTTTGGTTATCGTCTTTACAATTCAAAATGGCCTTGACTAGCCGCCAAGGCTGCGTATGTTCCAGATTTCGCTGCTGGATGTTGCGTTGGGGAAGGAAAAACAGAAGAACGTAAAGAAAAGCATGGGAAGGGGCGCGAGTAACTAAGAAGGTGAAGTCATCATCATTTGCTGGAATTCATGGAAGTCAAGGGATCCGTTGCCGTCAAGATCGAAGACTCGAATCATGGCGGCACACTCCTCACGGGATTTCAAGTCTCCCAATTGTCGCAACATCTGCTGCAAACCTTCAGGTGCTATGTAGCCACTCCCTTTATTAACCTCAAACATCTGGAAGGCACTCCTCAGAACATCAGCTCTCGACTCATCCGTGTCCCTCTGTTCTAACAATCGGACGAAGTCGCCATACTCCAATAAATCGTCGCCGTTGGAATCGAAGTCACGGATCACCCTTGTGGCTCCGTTATGCGTCACCGACTCCCCTGCCGACGCCAGGTAGTGCATGAGCTCCTCGCATGAAATCTTGCCGTCCTTGTCAAAGTCGAAGTGATCGAATACGTGCCTCATCGTCTCCTTCTTCTGGTCCAGTATACCATTGTCGTCATCTCTTGTGGTGCTAATGGAAGGCGTTTTGTCGGGGGTGGCATTGGGTGATTTGGGAGAGGGACGAAGGCAGCTTGGGAAGGGGATTAACCTGAAGGTTTTGTTAAACGAGGACTTCTTGGAGGAATTGGAAACAATGGCGGTTGCCATGGAGAGTGCACGGAGGAACTTTTGGTACTACATATGGGGACGCATAATCTTGATTCTATATAATATATAGACACAATATTAATGTACAGTGGGGAGAGGGGGGGGGGGAGAGGAGGAGGAATTAAAACAACAGAATGTAAATTGCAAGGAAGTTGCGGAGGAGACCGACCGCTCTCCTCTGCTCTGCAAGGACTTGACTTAGTTTTATACTTTTATTTCAAGTAAATAAAGTCCCCGCCCTGTCAACAAGGCGACGGAAATCTATGCCTAATTTCTTGGCATTTTCGTCAGCATATCCCAGATATGGTTAGGAATCGCGGAGTAAAATTACGATAATTTCCCAGAAAAAAAGTTCACCGAAGCCCATATCACATTGGTGGGCCTTCATGAGGACAAATAGAGTCCATGCTGACTAGTTCCAAGAGTCCAGCAAGCATTTCATCCTGGAGCAAATGTTGCCTGTTTATTATTTTTTTTTTTTGATACAACTGTTTATTATTTGATTTGAATTAGAAAGTTACCAAAAAAAACAAAAAAAGAAAGATAACAAGGGGGATTAAGTATAGTGGAAGGGGATAATTCCTCATAACATGGGTCAATCAAAGTTTAAATCTCTATTGTGAGATATGTCCATAATTAATACTCAATAATATCTCATAAATGGATTTTCTTTTTGTCAGTTTAAAAGTTTATTAAATATTTAAGAAATAGGATGGAGAAATAAAAAGAGAGGCCGTTTAAACGAAAAAACTAATGTCTTCGCTTACTTTTACTCGAGGGAACTTTCAGTTGAAAAAAAAAAGAGGACTTTCATTCAGTCCTTCTCGATTTCTCTGCTAATAGAAATGAATTATTACCTTAAGCTATATTTAGATAGAGAAAAATATAGTGGAGAGAATACTAGGAAATTTTTGTCTTAAAATGTTAAAAAAATTATTATTTTTAAAAAATTTTCCTTCTAATATTTTTTTCTCCCTAATTTTTTTTCCTATCTAAACATAATTTTAGAGAATTTGAGTTCCTTTTACTCTTTGTATCACTCTTTTCTATTTTTGCAGTATTTTAATTTAACTCTACGAGATCTCTAAAAGGTACTTTTATGCATCCTTTCCGTACACGTTAAACACACTTATAATTATACAAGCAGATTATGATTAACATACAGCTAGTGCTAGGTAGGCTTTAGTCTATTTATCTTGCCTCTTATATTTACTTCGTTCTTGAGACTTTCACTGTCACTGCCGCATGATATTTTCTAGTTCTGGTTATCAGTTTGCCCAAAAAAATGTATATTCGCCCGATCCAATTATTTCGACCTCAACAGTCACATTTAGATTAAAATAAAACCGTCAGTCTCTTTAAGTGTTTGGATTAATGGTTTGAGAATTAATTTTTAATCTAAACTATGGTTTCCTCTTCTTTTAGCCAAACACCCATTTTTGATCCAAAATCAATTTTGGATCAAAACCATGGTTTTGTTTAACAAAACGATGGTTTTGAAAAATTTGCTCCCCAGGTACGTTTTTGAATTTTCCCAGATTTCTAAACACACACACAGCTCCTGCCCATTGTTCAACATTAAAAATTCAATAAAAAAAAATTCCCCCAGATTTTCTCTAAACACACACACAGCTCCTGCGCCATTTCAACATTAAAAAAAATTCAATAAAAAAAAAATTCCACAACATTCTAATTTCAACTACAGTAAAAAAAACTATTTTTAGTGGCAAACAAAAATTAAAGTGAATAGGGTCATTTTTTTATTATACTCATATGTATATGTATTATTTTTTAATCAATAAAATATAAATTTATACTTCATATGTATATGTATTATTTTTTAATCAATAAAATATAAATTTATACTTCATATGTATATGTATTATTTTTTAATCAATAAAATATAAATTTATACTCCATGTAATTATTATATTTGTTGATGTCCTTTTTAGTAAATTGTCAATGGAAAAGTGATTCTGCTACTAATCATCCAAACACTTATTTTTTCAAAATCAATTTTTTTCCAAAATCTATTCTTCCAGAATCTATTCTTCAGAATCTGTTTTTTTCTAAAATCTATTCTCTAAAAGCTAATCCAAACACACCGTGGAAAGAAGACGCGACCTGTTGCTTGAATATTAGGTGTAGTTGTTAAAAGACCACAAGTAGGAACTGCGAAGCACATTAAAATTCTCTCTAACTCTAGCTCTTTGTTTGAATGAAAAAAAAAATTAAGGAGAAAAGAATAATAGATGGATTTTTTTTTTGTTACCCAGTTCACTAGAGTTTTGCCCTAACTATATCCGGATCTGACTCGCGTCGTGCGCTTGGCTATGGGGGTGAGTCTCCCAATAATTTTTTTTTGCATACGCCAAGGCTTGAATTCGAGACCTCGCTTAAACGATACCGAACCGTTTACCACTCGGACCAATCCCCCGTTAGTAGATAAAAAAATTTAAAAAATAGTAAGTTTTTCTTTTCTAACATTTCCTTCTCCATAATTTCCTTTCACTTTTCTCTCCATCCAAACATAATCTAAATATAAGAGTTAGTTGAATTGAGATGCTTGCTTGAGACTCATTAGTGGAGTCTTGAATGCAGCATAGAGAGTGAAGAAGAGGGGTAACTTAAGGTCATGTTTAGTATGTAGCATTGAGGGTTAGAGATTAATATAGGGACAATGAATGAACTAAATTAGACTGTTTTAATATATAGTATTAAGTAAATTTTGGAATTGGATAATACCACATAAGTAAGATTGAATAATACAACCTTCTCCTGGTATTACATTTTCAGTCATGTGATTAAAAGTTTTAAAACAAAAATATCCTTGTTTATACTAATTTTTAGATAAAATTACCCTTACCTAGAATTATCTATCGTTCTCATTCATGGCCGTCTTCCTCTGTGGCTTCCCTCTTCACGCCATACCCTATTTTCTTACCGTTACAAAACATGGTCCACAGAGGATCCTTCGTTAACTTTATCTTGTCCCTCTACGACCTCTTCTCGCATTCCAAAGCTATCCTAGCCATTCCTTCGCTCATCTACTTCTACAATGCATTCGTCTAGATAGCGAGTTCTATCACCAAGAAAGGCAAACATCTTGAGCTTTCTTGCACAACGAGGCTTACATGCCCCGATAACCAAATAAAGTGCCAATGACCTTTGTAGCGTGGGAGTTGCAGTGGTACTTGGGAGGGATGGGAATTGCAAGAAGGGGTTATGACGGGGAAGGGTTGGAAAACAGACGGCTAGCTGGAGGAGGGTATGCGAATGGGACCATAGTAGCGATAGAGCCGGAGGGGTGGAGAAAGACGAGGTTGGGGTATAAGTGTCCGTATAAGAAGAAGATTGAGAGGCTTATGAATAGAGCTATGAATTCTAGGCTGAATTTTAAAGTTTAAAATAAAAGATACTATAGTCTTTAATCTTTAAAGTAAGTATTATAGTCTTTTCATAATTTATGATTAATTATAAAATAAAATTAATAAAATTATTCATTTCAAATATTATTCTATACTAAACATAATTTTAAAAACATATTCTCATTTCTACTCCCAATCTCAATCCCAATACTAGTCTATTAAAATTTAGTATTGTGTACAAAACGTTGCCCAAGTGTGGACGATGGCAATTCACAAAAGGCCAAGGCCAATCATAAGAAAGTTAACTAATTACTTCTCACGGGAAATAAAAGTGGTAAAAATAAAATGAGATACTAGTACGTAGTATCTAGAATTCAAACCCTCCTAATATAATTAAAAAAATAAATACATAGTGATGTTTGAAAAAACAATGAGCCAATATTTCAAAAAAGAAAATCTGAATTACTATATTTTACCAATGCCGATACCATCATCCAACGTTTTTAATACTATAAACATGCCAGGAACCTTCAAATATCAAGCTATATATAATAAGTTGTCCCCATGAATTCCACCTAGCATGGACAAGTGCCCAAGTAGGGTGACGCTAGGTTGTCACTCAAGCAAGGGCATCAAGGTTATATATATAGAACAGTCTTTAAGACAGCGTAAACCAGAGATACCTGATATATAACTACAGATAACAACAACAACAACAACAAAACCTTATCCCATCCGATATATAACTACAGAATTCAAAACAAAATTCAAATGAAAAATAACCTAGAATGGAAAAAAAAGTGTCACTAGTTTCCAACAGGTTTAAGATTATCGATGCATGACCCTAGCCAATCCAAAAGACAAATCAGTAATCACTAAATGCAGACATCGACATCATCTCCAGCAGTGAAAACTAAAAACCTTAATTTCCAAGCCCAAAGGTAAATGATGGCAAGAAAAAACAAATAACTCCATCATTTCGGTTGCCTCACTAAAGCGGACATAACCATAATAATCATCAATCTAACGTCTAGTTTTCTCTGTAGATGAGATCTAGCATATGGCGAACATGAAAATCAATCAACAGAAACTAATCACAAATACAGCTACAATATACTTATAAAGCAAGATATGAACAATTTCCTTAGTTACAGAGTGCAACAGAAGATCTACAATGACTTAAGTTTGGCAAAAACATCATTTTTCTTAGTAGCTTCAGATTTATCCAATCTATTGCCAAATAAAAGCAAGAACAACACAAAAAACAACAAGCATAATAAGCCTTTTTAGAAGATAATCTTGTTGCCCTTGACCTGTATGACGAGGATAATATCCATGAGGGTGGTGGCCACCATGAAATGAATTAGGAAATCCGTAGTGAAAACCAGTTGGATTGCCATACATAGCTCCATCATGAAATCCATGCAGTTGAAAGTTAAACAATGATGGAATAAAACCGCCAAATCCTGTGGAGAATGTGAAATTCCCAAATCTTGTTGTTGCTGCAGGAGCAAAGCCTCCCAACCCACCCATGAATCCAAACCCATGTTGAGGAAAGTGGTTTGATTCAGGTGGCGGGGCGGTTTCAGGTCGCTGACCTGATGGACGATGTGGTATGTTCATGCCAGGAACAGACCTCGACCTTGGGTCAGATGAGGACTTACCCCTCCCATATAAGGGGACCACTTTCTCCTCCTCAATGAGGGCCTTACACACTGGGCATTCTCGTGACTGTGAGTGAAAGTGAAGCCATTTGTAAAGACAGGGCCAACAGAAAAGATGGCCACATAAAGTAATGATAGGGTCTTGTGCTAAGTCAAAGCATATGTTGCATTCAAAATTGCCTGCATCGCTGTTACTATTGTTGCTGGAGAAGGAAGGGCTTGGAGGGGATCTGCTCGTTGATTCCCCAAACCTGCTTGCCATCTATTGGGTCCAAATCTTCAGATGCCTGCAAAAGCCCCATCTAACCCATTACTTACGGCAACCTACAGAGACATAATTTGGGGGAAACCTAGCCAATTGAAGAAATCATGGGTAATAAGTCCCAATCAAAAGTTTTTCTATCGTTTTTCATGGGTGATAACCGTGCAAACAGAGAACTCTTCTTCACTGGCCTCCAGAGAAGGAGATTATATAAAACCGTCAAATTAATGAGAACAACGATCGCTACATTAACAATCGGCATAATTCATCAAACAAGAAGCTCGATGTGGTGTGGAAAAGTTAGTTCCAAAATCATCCAGAAAATATTTAAATATTCAATAATATCAAGAAACGAACCCTTAATTTAATTCGACAAAATCAATAACCATGTGAAGAAGGAAAGAAAAATCCCTCTCAAATTCAACAGGCACAGCCTCAGATCTTGTTTCATAGTGATGGACTGATAGCGAATTACACGCCGTTTCTGAGACAGTTCAAAAGTGATACAGAGGAAACAAGAGTTTAAAAGTACCGGAAATGATGCGAAATAAATAGATCAACAGATTCAGAGAACAATAGTTACCGATCTGAAGAAATAACGAGTGATCGACAGATTCCAGGAAAGAACGATGAATTCTCGAAGGAATTCAGACAGATTAATATAGAAGACTATAAGGTATCGATGAGTTGGGGCCGATCAAGGAAGAGTACAATTCGGCAGAGAAGAAGAACAAAGCACGCGGAATTGGAATCTTTTGTTAAATACTTCCTCCAGTGTTTTTTTAAAAGACAATAATAGTATTATAGTAAAAAAAGGGGGGGGGGGGAATACATAAAATGTTAAAAGAAATATGCCGCACTATTTTGAAAAGGAAAAGATTAGAATAAAAGAAATTAAAAGAGCTGAACAGGGAGAACTAGTGTCGAAGCCAGACTGTTGTTGTGGTGCCTGCAAGCTCAAGGGCGGACTTCCTTCAATGAGTCCTAAGGAATTTGATGTTCAGAACCATACCAGACGGAACAGACCGCAATCAAGCATTGGAGAAGGAAGGGAGCCCTGACCCTTCACTTTCTTTTTCCAATTTATGCATTGAAACATCTCCCAATCCCTTTGAACAGGAGTATCAAATATACTAGATAGATCTTTCTTGGAAATAAATTTTCCAATGAAATTTCCCCCCCAATGTTCTTTATATATTTGGCAGGGGGTCAATTTTGGCTTTTGATAATAGGAAGATGATTTCACTTTCAAGACGGGGTCATATTATTATTTGGCACAGAAAAAAAAATCCTGATAATAATATTATCAATAATAACAAATATAAAATAAGATCGTGAATTCTTTTACAACATGTCAAGGCACCGGTGGAAATAAGACATTACTTAGTAGATGAGTTTTTTTTTTTATACTCCGAAAGACGAGAGCGAGTTAAAAAAGGTCTACAACGAGATGTTAATCTGCAAAATCCTTAAGCAGAATAGTAGTGCCCAATATCTACAAGGTAAATGAGTTATAAGACGGATCAAGCTCTTGCCATTAGTCATTAACAATTACTTTGGTCCTATAGAGCATGCATTTGCGATTTTCTGCGTTTTTTTCCCCTTGGCCTAAAACATATTAGCTCACATCTGCCCTTATTTTAGCACAATTAACCCCATCTTGCGGAAAGCTCCAAAATCACTCCATGTAAAGTGTCATAAATCAGACCAACAACACAACTGGTCATTTTTCATAGCTCTCCCCTACCAAAAACGAAGTTGATTTTGTCACAGTTTGGAAAATCATGGCAACTTTTGGAGAGCGCCACAATTCGACAATTGCCATGGTTGCTGCAAGGAATCCCAACTCGTATTTGATGAGCAGTCTCAAGAGTTCTTTTTTGAGCTCAAAGGCAGATATCTCCCTTTTGTTTTTAACATCTTGCCAAGAAAATAAAACTGCTAATGAATTATGTTGTTATTCAGAAAGCTGAGAAAGCCAATACTGCCCTAGCTAGAGGACCTTGGGGGACTAAAATGATAGTAGTAATTGTTTGCTTAATTATGTGACTCTTTGTCGTCATTAATTAATATAGCTGTCGTCTCTAGGTTCTTTATTTGTTTTTGTTAACAATATTAATTGAAGAAGAAGATCATCATCTTCATTAACCAAGCAACATGCTCATTATAAGATTCATAATTAATCTACCCTTACATAAGGGTGATTAACTAATCCCATAACCCTATGAGATTTTGTGGAGAGAGACCCAAGTTACCCTCTCTCTCACTATGGTGAGGATCTCACTATCCTACACCTCAACCATGGATTAAATCCCTTTATATATAATTCTAAGGCTATCTAGGTACAAGTGATTAACACTAATCACCTAACTAATTCACCTTCTAACACCCCGCTCAAGTTGACACCCCTTAACCTTAAGTGTCCAACTTGCTAACACAACACACAAGGGAGTAAGGTGAATTAAAATCAAACCACTTTCATTTTACAAAATATAATATGAAAATTTCTTCAAAACTCTCTTTAATCAATAGTTAAGCAATTGTCTCTCATTCTTAATCCTAACGAATCATATCCATCAAAATATTGTCACTAACATCCCAACAACAACTAAGGATGTGCTAGATGCATGCAGCTTCTGACTTGTGGTGAATTAGGAGCCTGCATAGCTACAGGTGACAATGTGCTTCTATTTCTTCCCCTGTCTGATTCCCTCTCCACATATTTGTCACCGCCATTTGCTGGAAGCTTTATCCTGCCTCGGAAGCGATTACTGAGAGGGCTTTCATTCAGAGGTAACTGGTGAGCATCCTTTTGAGAAGAAAATCAGTGACTTTGCTCATCATCGTGGCTCTGACGAACATAATCATGACGCACAACAGATTTCAAACCATTGACCCTCCTGCGCCTAGATAAACGATGTCGAAGATCTGAAACCCCAACATTTTCAGGACTGCCAGATCTGCGATGAGTCATCCTTTCCAAATGGGTTGTTCCCCGGAATATTCTTTCAGATGAATTCCTGCGATGATCCCATTCATACGTCTCTTGCATGTGATCGTACAAGTCATAACCTTGTGGCCCACAATATCTTTCTTGGTCAATATCTGCTACAGATTTATAATCTATAGAATGTCCTAAATCATATTCATTCAGAGAGTCCAAGTTCATCCCATCTTGACCTCTTGGTTTTCCAAATTGGTCCTCTCTATCATAGTAATTTGAATTCCTCAGTTCATCAGCTACAAGTAAATCAAACCCAGGTGAGGATTCTCTCAAGAATTCATCGCTTTCCTTGCCATTGTGGAAACTATGATCATCTGATACATGAGATTGATACGCATGGCTTGGCCTGGCAACAGGGGTTCCATTGGTCACAGGCAGAGTATTTGCTACCTTGAATCTAGACGCCTCATTATCAAATCTCATTGCTGGCGGTGCATGCCTCTATAAGGCAACTACATTTCTATGCGAAGCAGTTTCAACATTTTGGGCAGGCTTAGCTTCAGTGCCTGCAACTGGCTTTGCAACATTTGCTTGGGAAATTTTCCTTTCTTGTGCAGTCATCTTTAGGACAAAAATGTTGGAGCAATGCATCTTTTCTAAGAAGACGACGATATCACACCTTTGTTTCTTGAAATCTTTCAACATTTGAAAGGTTATTGAATGGATTCTTTGTGCAAATTTGAATTAATGGCGCCATGTTCTTGGATGATTCTTGATCTTGAGCACTCCATTCTTCATCTCAGCTTTGATACCATGTTAACAATATTAATTGAAGAAGAAGATCATCATCTTCATTAACCAAGCAACATGCTCATTACAAGATTCATAATTAATCTACCCTTACATAAGGGTGATTAACTAATCCCATAACCCTATGAGATTTTGTGGAGAGAGACCCAAGTTACCCTCTCTCTCACTATGGTGAGGATCTCACTATCCTACACCTCAACCATGGATTAAATCCCTTTATATATAATTCTAAGGCTATCTAGGTACAAGTGATTAACACTAATCACTTAACTAATTCACCTTCTAACAGTTTTGTTGTCACGTCTCTTCTGTTCCCCTGAGTGTCGATCCGTATATGTTACAAGGCCACGTCTTTAGGATTGCATGGTGTTCGTCAATATGAATGAAGTTCAATTTCACATTAACAGAGAAAGAAGGGAAGAAAGAGAATGGTGGGGCTGGCAGTTAAGAAATTGCTTTCCCCTATCCAACACGCAAGTAATTTAATTAAGTGTAGGATGGAAGCAAGTGCTGGGTGTTTGGCCAAATCTGAAATTAAGGAAAGAAGAAAAAGGGGTCCTTTTCGCGCAATTATTGCGAAAAGGGTTGATGGGGCCTTTTTATCAGACGTGAAGTCTACAGGAGGAGTTTATGATGGTTTAGATGCAATTTTGCAAAAGCTGCCGCGACGGCAAAACATTCCAAACATTCATTCATAATCAAATCTCCTATTTTTGGTACTTTATTTTTAGCGGAAGCCCGTCAAAACTATTTTTTGTTTGTGGGATTAAAAAATATTTTTCTTTTTTAAATCCTATAAGCCCCGAAAACAAAAGTTACCCATAAGGATCAGGGCATCGCACTTGAATATGCGTCTTCTAGAATAAATAGAGAGCTTCATTACGCCAAAACCAATCACATTTATTTCTTTTTAAACGAATCAATTATGAAATTAAAAAGACTTGGTCCAAAATTATAAACTAAAAACATTTTGAAAAAAAATACTAAACTTTAAAATTCATAAAACAAAGGTTTTAAGCATAAATATATCACCTTTTTTTTGCCAGTTTGCCTATTTGAGATTCCATATTTTTACGTTATAATATAAATTTAATTTTATCGTATAATTAACCGTTAATTACGGTAGCCAGGCGGCGGCTAACTCCGTGCTGGGCCCGATCGAAAATCCATTCCAAAAGTGTACAAAACAAATCCATTCCCTCTGAGCTTCACCAATCACGATGTGCGGTTCCCGAACGCTCCACCTCCTTTGATTCCTCCCAAAACAATATCCCAGTATCAGACTCAGAATTCCTGTTTCATTGATCCAACATTCCTTCTCTTTCCTCCCGGAGGAAGTTTACTCCATACTTAATAACGAGAACAAGAGCGAGGAACGCCTTTTATTCTTCCAATCTCCCTCGATAACTCATCTGTTACAGGTAAATTCTCCTTTCTTATTTCTTTGCTTTGATTCAACTCCATATTTACTTTGTCTGGCCTTGATTCTTTTCTTACAAGAAATTGTCTGGTCTGTAAATATCGTTGAAATTCGCCAAGTTTGACCATTTTGTACGAGTTATTTTCTCCTTTCTTTCTTTCTCCGTTCTTTTCATGCTCTGATTTTGTTTGCGGTCGGTGAGAAATGAGAGTAATAGATATTTTTGTTGTCTTCATAACACAAACTGGATTTGTCACTTCCCGGTACTTGCCGGTCTGTATCGACCGAATAAGAGATATCAGTTGCCACTGGAAACTACATGCCTTAAAGATAAAGATTTGCCTTGTTTATGGGGAAGGGATGGCTTAGTTTAAAAGTCAGACCGGGAAAGGAATCAGAATTTTGAACCCTGATTAGACATCTCTTTCTGATTAGCACTTTTGCCATAGGAGCCAAAATTCAAGAATCCATTAATTTTATACCAAACGTAGTGGTGTCAGTGCATTGTCTTTGTCCAAACAGGAATTACTTGATAGTCTCTTTTGTTAGAATCCATCATGATTTACAATGTTGCCTTTCCTCGTAATTACCCCCTAAGTTTCTCAAACATTTGTCTTCAGGATTTTGGATCAGAAACATAGATTTCTCCAATAGCTACTGCTTATTGCATGAAAATTTAAACGTCACATGCTCTGAAAAGGAATGGGATCTTCGTCAATATCTTGGGTTTAATGTTGTGGATGTAATAGTAGACTAGACTCTACTAGACAGAGAAGTTGTCCTGGAGCACTTATTAGATTGGCGATCCTCTGTAAGGGTCGTCCAAACACAAGCTTCCGTATTCCCGAAGTATTCTTGTGTTCCAAGCGAAAAATATTTACAATATTCAGACACGTATCCGGTGATTTTGTCTTTCGTCTGAACTGTTCTGTATTTCTAGTGGTTTTCTGCTTTTCTCAGCTAATGTTTTTTTACCAGTTATTATGCCTTTGTTTACAATGGAAAATTGGGACTTTGAAAATAAATTCTTCCTGGAGTGAGCTTACCGTTAAACTAGTTTCTATCATTTTTCCTGGGAATTTTACCGTGCATCAATGTACAGAAGGAACATTGACCTAAAGAATAAATTTGTTTTGTGTAATCATTTCCCAAGTTTGAGGCCGCCATATCAGGGATTTGTTTGTGGTCAAAGAAATTCAAAATGAAAATGTCTTTAACAGAAGGAAGATTTTTCAGCTCAGAGGTATTTGTACAACTGAAACCAATTAAAATCTTGCTCCACAGAGCCAGGACATCAGAAACCATAACTTGAGTTTGCTGGAGTAGCAAGACTAGATTTTTTTTTCCGGCTTACTCAGCTACCATGTGATTAGATGAATTCACTCATTAAACAGATTGGCAGAGCTATATAAGAGTGATGGAAATGTTCTAATTACTGCTTTCCTCTGGACCTCCGAACGAACTACCACATGAATGATATACTTCCCTTTATTTTATTGCATATAAATATTATTTATTATTCATGCTATTGTTGTTATGCTTGCCTCTTTCTGTCCAAAAGTTTGGGAAGTCTTAAGTAACATTAAAGCCCGTTATTGCAGAAGGGGGGTTTTCCAACAGTTCCTTGAAGAAGATGGAAGTTTCCAGACCTCTCAAAAGTGATTGTAGATTAAAGCACCGTTCTCTGACCCCTATTAGGATTTTAAGGGGTGTGTTATGTTTAGTGGTGTTTATTTCTACAGCTTTTATGTTTTTAGCCTATTTTACACCTGTAGCAGCTGTATTAATGCGGCTTTTCAGTGTGCGTTGTAGTAGGAAGGCCGTTTCATTCCTCTTTGGACTTTGGCTAGCCCTATGGCCCTCTTTATTTGAAAAGATAAACAAAACTAAAGTGGTCTTTTCTGGAGATAGTATTCCGATGAAGGAACGCGTTTTACTTATTGCAAATCACAGAACTGAGGTTGATTGGATGTACTTGTGGAATCTAGCACTCCGAAAGGGAAGTCTGGGCTACATAAAATACATTCTTAAGAGCAGCTTGATGAAGCTGCCTATCTTCGGTTGGGGATTTCACATTCTGGAGTTCATTGCAGTAGAGAGGAAGTGGGAGATAGATGAGCCAATATTACTCAGTACGCTTTCCACATTAAAGAATCGTCAAGATCCTCTGTGGCTAGCCATTTTCCCGGAAGGAACTGATTATACGTACTGCCCCATCATTCCTCTTGCCTTTCAGTGTATTTTGACTTCTAAGTGCTTGCGTCTTTATTTGATGTTAATATGATTGAAGACGACCTTATATTTTCTAGGAATTTATGCTGCCAAGTTCTATTTTGACTAGCAATGCTAAAATATAGGCTTCATGTTATATTCTATGAATATACAACTCAATTAATTAAAAAATGCGATATTGCTTTTTATGCAGCGAAGAGAAGAGCAAAAAGGGTCAAAATTATGCAGCTGAAGTTGGACTTCCTGTGCTAAAAAACGTGCTACTTCCAAAAACTAAAGGTTTCTATGCTTGCTTAGAAGTTCTACGAGACTCACTGGATGCAGGTTTCTCTTATAATTTTCTGCTACTGAATTTTCAAGGACAGTTTGTCAATGTATAAAAGTAGCTATTTGAGAAAATCATTCATGTTGTGAGATCATAAGTAGCTAAACCTGCTATTTTTCTGGGACGACAATAAACCTGATATTGAAAAATATGATTTAGCAAGTATAAATATTTTGTGGTTTCACATCTTCCCCATGGAAATTAAATGTGATGCCAGTTCATAGGCCTTCATTTTCTCCTAATAACGTTTGATTATCTTTCAACATGAGAATTATACTTGTAAAGCAGTTGACTGGCCTACTGTGGCTTTGATTTTCTTTTCTTTTTCTTTTTTCTCGTCATCTAATTCATCTTTTGATGTCTGATGAACTTTATAATGCAGTATATGATGTGACCATTGCGTACAAGAATCAATGTCCTTCTTTTCTGGACAATGTATTCGGGGTCGATCCTTCAGAAGTGCACGTACATGTTCGGCGAATCCCTGTTGATGACATTCCAGCTTCCGAAACCAAAGCTGCTACTTGGCTAATGAATGCGTTCCAGATCAAGGACCAGTTGCTTTCTGATTTCTACATTGAAGGCCAATTCCGTAACCAACTAAATGAAAGGGAACTTTCTACGTTCAAGTGCCTGGTTACTCTTGGTGTGGTGGTTTCTTTGACTGCCATGTTCACTTATCTTACATTTTTTTCTCTCATTTGGTTCAGGGTGTATGTAGGCCTGTCTTGTGTATATCTTGCTAGTGCTACGTGTTTCAAACTGAAATTGATGACACTTGCAGATTATGTCAATGCACTCTTTTACGGCAAGAAACAAAAGAGTGGATAATGATCGCACTTATAAATGCAATAAACATGTTGGATGATGATGAAGAACCTGATCTCGAATTATTCAAGAGACAAATGTTTCTTTTATGCGTATTCACCCTTGCAGTCAAATTAGGCTGCATCACTTGCCGCATAAGTTGAATTCCTAACTTTGTTACACAGATTTGGTTTGAACAACTCATGCCCTTGTATGGTTATTACTTGCAGCATTGCATGACGTGTACGTAGCCGTGTGGTAAACAACATGGGGTGTTCTAGTCAATAATGGATTAGGCTTAAAACCGGCTAGGTTTGGCTAAATGAATCACCCCCGTCTATAATTTATTTCCGCAATTTTTTTTTAAAACCTTGAGTTAATGAATTCCAATTTATCAACATCCACATCCCCACATTCCTGGCTTATCATCGTGATGCTCACATTAATTTGTACCATCAAAATTCATTTTAAATAATTCGGATTCAATTACATATAGAATATAAAATAAAGATAATTTTGCAAACAATAAAGATAATTATAAACACTCATTAATTGTTGGCAAAAATAAAAATTAAAAACTCATTAATTTCTAACAAATGTTTCAAACTTACATGGGCAAATTATTTATATTGAAGATACTTCCAATTGATCACTATCTATTACTCCACTAGATTGAGTAATTATTTAAACCATTACCCTATGAATTATAGTGATTTAATTTGTTCTTTGCAATCAAATAAGATAATATAAGTCCCCATGCATTCGCATTAAGTACGCAATTTTTATATTTTATATTGATATACATATTGAGCCTAAGGAGGTAGATAATTTTTTCAACCATAAGCATTCTCCTATTGGAGATAATTTTTTTGTTTGCCGCTAAATGTGGGCATCTCTCACATCGAGGATTTGAAAATTGGTTTATCATTTTGTGATAAATTAGCCCCTTCTGCTAGATTTGACCCCGTTAGTAGGAGTTATATACTCCTCCGATCCTTAATATATAAGCCAATTAGAGAGTTAATATTGATCATAAATATAAGATATATTTATTATATTTATCAATTTTTCGCAAATGATCTCTATTGATACTTTTTCAATCAATAACCAAATAAGAGAGGTAGAGAAGGAGTTTAGGAAGATGATTAGGGTATTTAAAAAAAGATTATATTAAATAACTTAATTAATTTTTTTAATTTAATTAAATTAATTAAATATATTTTATGTTAAGGATTAGAGGAGTAATATTTACTGCACTTTCACTACTTCATGGCGCGAGACATTTTGAATGCAGTTCAGGCGTTTGCACTGATTGTTCTACTTTGGATAAGATCTAATGCTTGGAGGCTGGACTTCCGTATCTCGTTAGATTGGGAGAAACTCATAGGAGTTCATCCACAACCAAATGAAAATAGCAAGATATATATACACATTTATGAAATTATATGGTGGTCCATTCGTATATATCCATAGCAAAATGTGCTAACTTGAGCAAGCAATGAAATGAACGGAGTAATTGCATGTTTATCCGATGGAGCAAAGGAAAAGGGATGTTGGATATCTTGCCAAACTGTAATCCAAATTCTTTTTTAAAATAGAAAATCGTGGGACTTGGAGAATACGAAACCGAGAGCAAAAGCGTGTCTAAGGTTGGGCAATTAGTTATGGAGTGGTGGCGATTGTGACGTGTCGTTGCTAGCACGTGGGGTGTGGCCTCCGACGACGTCGTTCACCATCTTTCCTTTCTTCCCCGAAACACTCGTCCCATTATTCCATGCCTTCCCGTCCCACCTCCTATCCCAAATCCCATTTTCAAAACACAAGACCCACTTCCTACATTTTTAAAATCTCATATACGAGTTTAACGTGATGTATTCGCACTATTTTTCATATATAGATAGGTAGATAATAAAATAATTATAATTATAATTACGTTTTAAAAAGCATGATCGATGGTTATCGGCCATTAATAGGAAATTGCAGCCCGTGCCGGACCATAAATGAGGAATAATAAAAATAACGATAATGGCACTAAAAAGAGTATAAATACGGCCCTTCTCAGTTGTAACTTCCTCACGATCGCCCTTGTCACTGGCCTTCCCATCTCGCCATGGCTCTTCCTTCACATCTCTTTCTCTTTCTCCTTCTTCTCTCAGGTATTTCCCTCCTTATGAATTCACTTCTTCTAAAGCTTTGGTTTATATGACATGTATATGCGTGCGCCTCACATTGTTCACACAGACAAATATACATACATAATATCTCCACATTAATAACGGTGCCATTCTCCGATCCACACACACGATACAGACGAAATATACGCAGTGTTTCCTGCATTTTAAAATTGAATTTTAATTTGTGGGTTGCTGTGGATGCAGTTGCAGGTTGTAATATAGGTTCAGCCACGGTGTTCACCCTGGAAAATCGTTGCAGCTACACAGTATGGCCGGCCACACTTTCGGGTAACGGAGCTGCAACTCTCGGCGACGGTGGATTCTCCTTGGCGCCTGGATCCTCTCGTCAACTCACTGCTCCATCTGGCTGGTCCGGACGCTTCTGGGGCCGAACTTCATGCGACTTCGATTCCTCCGGCAAAGGACAATGCGCTACCGGCGACTGCGGCCGACTCCAATGCACCGGTGGCGGCGTTCCTCCCGTCACGCTCGCTGAGTTCACTCTCGGAACGCCTGGCAATGCTAAGGATTTCTACGACGTGAGCCTGGTCGATGGTTACAATGTGGGAATGGGTGTGAAAGCAACCGGGGGGACCGGTGACTGCCAGTACGCGGGGTGCGTTACGGATTTAAATGCCAACTGCCCCAGTGAGTTGCAGGTCAGGGATGGGGCTTCCGTGGTGGCGTGCAAGAGCGCCTGCGCGGCGTTTAACACGGCGGAGTTCTGCTGCACCGGCGACCACTCCACGCCGGCGACATGTGGGCCCACGCAGTACTCGGAGATGTTCAAACGCGCTTGCCCAACCTCTTACAGTTACGCATACGACGACGCTACCAGTACTTGCACGTGTTCCGGCTCCGATTACCTGATCACATTTTGCCCCTCGCAGTGATCGCATTAACATTACATTACTTGTGTGCATTGCATTATATGTTGGTTCAATAATCATATTAATCATACAATTCAATCATTGTAGTAATTAGAGAAAGAACTTTAGGTATAGGAAGCTTATGATTAATTATAGGTATAATTTGGGGTCATACCATATATGTGTGTGTTACTCGATGGTGGCGTTGGATTCTGTGAAAATTTATATTTGTTTTCTTATTATGATTCGTGAAAGATTCTTTGTTTTAATTGTTGTTTCCTTTCCTTTCATTGATCGATGAATCTTTATACAGAGAACTGATAAAGGAAAGTTAACAAAGGCAGGTACAATTTCCTTATTCTCTGAACAAGAGGCAGTGAGATAATGAGATTGTTGACCTTGACTCATCAATCATTATCTTGGACCATAATCAACTTAATCAATGTTAACATCAAGCTACTAAACTGATACAATACGTACAATGTTGCTCATTTCAACCTTTAAAAGATTTTGAGCCTAATAATTATTTAATAATCACATTAAAATTCTATGATATGTTAAAATTTTAATTATAATAATAATTATAAACTACTTTAATTTTTAAAAAATTGTGAACCCATAATTAAGCATTAATATCTAGTTATTTTAGGAAAATAAGTTATTCCCCTAAAACAATGCTTATAATCGTACAACTTCCTTTTTTGTGAAAATTGGGGGCTATAGCACTATGTCATTGCATCAAAACAGCTAGGGGCTTTCATCCTACAACTTCTTTATTATGAATATATTATGTCCGATGATTTTGGTTTCTCTAGCTAGCAATATCTTTGGAATGGTCAGACGTGAAGCAAAAGCTGTGCGTAGTTTGGGGGAAATTTTGAGAGGACAAGATCTTTCTTTTTTTTTATAAATAATTTTTTAAAAAAAATTAAGCCTACCCACAATCCAAAAATAGAACAAAGAACAAGATCTTAATCGCAAAGGAACAGCAGTTACCGGAAGAAAGGGCCTACTACGTCCCCTGTTACGTACCCTATTCTTATGATCCAAACCCTTCTTCTACCTTTTCTACACACAAAATTCAGGCCCTTTCTTCCATGCCCAATTGATTACTTTTCTTTTGCTCAATATATATTTCGCTTAAAGATTCCAACAAAAATTGTACAACTAAACCTGTAAAAAGAATCTATCAATCTAACATGAGCCTCATAACGAGCAATGCAAGAATAAATCCGCAGGCATAGAACCAAGAGACGTGTCAAATAATATATACATCAGAATTTTTTGAGGCCTTCGGCCATATTTTTGACAACCGGCTGATATATTGGATATTCCTTTGTTCCTCTCTGCTACTTTCTCTTTTCATACATTTCCAATTTTCTCTACAAAAGGCCCTCCTCTTCGAAAGCCCCAACTGTATCCTCCTCATCCAGTTTTTCCTAAACAATTTTGGATGAGGAAGCACCCACTAAATCTAAGGAGTTACATGCCATCTTTTCCCTACAACAATAACCCTGGAAAAAATTACAAAGTCAAAATCCCCAAGAGAGAAGAAAAATGATGTTAAAGTTGCCTATATTTTACACCAACTCCTTTCAAGGAACCTTTCCTCAAAGAAAATGTAGTTCGCAGTCGATTAATCCAAGACATTTTCATCTCACCAGAGCCCGTACACTGGCCCTTACCTTCCCCTTCACTGCTAAACAAGGTCTGGTCAGAGCAGTCAAGTGAAGCTCCACACGCCATATTATATGACTGACACGCTGAATGGCATACCCTGAGCCGGTTGTCACCATCCTCATCACACTTTTGGATTGAGATCTGAAGATCAAGTACCAAGTTATACGCACAAATATATGATGGGAATTATCACACTTTATATGAAATAGCAACTTCATGTTTCTAGCATTGTCAAGAGATGCATCGTTTCACAGAATCAGTATAATGAAACAATTAGAATGATCTCGCAAGCTCCAACCATGATCGTTTTACATCTTTCAGATGCATCAGATTCAGCTTATTCAATAGTAACAAGCACGCCCATAATCAGATAACAAAATTTGAGGATCTAACTTACCCAGCAGGCTAGTTGTTTAGCAGCCTCATCGCAGTAAGTGCTGCCAAATATGTTGAATAATTTCCTAGCACCACCAGGAAATAGTCGGTGGTAGTTGGGCATTACAACTACTTCTTCTAACTGCTGCAGGATACTTGGTTCACTAGGTGCACAATGCTGTCCATACACGTCCTTTCCCAGCACATTTTTACAAACTGACAAACTAGAGAGGAGCATGGAGCTGTTCTGGCATGTGTATCCCGCATAGTCAGAACAACGGAATTCACAAACTCCATTATCGCAAACCCCACCATGGAGGCTGCATTGCTCATCACAAACAGCTGCATTTCATGCAAGGGATAAGTCAATAATCTCACTGTTCCAACAAAAATTAAGTAAATTCGTTTCCTACTGTAAAGAATTATTAAGCAAGACTAAATCAATCCAAATATTTAATTTATATGTCCTTGTGAACCAAAATAATTCAGCAGAAACACACAAACTACAAAAGCAAAAGTATATAAAAGGAATATATTTTCTGACAACCATATATGTTCAAACACTTCAAAGTCCAAACAAATCCTCCATAGTCCTTCACAGGGGATAACATTGCCATAACTTCGTCGTAAATTCCTAATCGTACCCACACCACCAAGCACAAAAATAGCACAACAAAAAGAATAATGATAAAACACCTAACTGAATATCTCTTGCAAGAACAATTTGTGTGAAAACTAATTGATAAAAATATAAAGGAATGGTTACACAGGATGGTGATCAAAAGGTTTAGTAACTTGTATACATACCGGTGGAACAGTCAATGCCAGTATAGCCATCTTTACATTTACAAATTCCATTGGAGAGGCACTTGCCATTGCCATTGCAATTCCTGGGGCAGGAGCCTGCAAAAAATTAAATGACGACAAACCAAATTAGCCAAAACTAAAACCTTCTGCCAAATAGAAGGTATCATAGAAGTTGAACACAAATAACGAAGGGAAAATATAAATAGGGAAACAAGAACTCACGCCTACTGCAATCATGACCATGAAATCCTAGAAAGCAGTGGCACATTCCATCAATACAGTCTCCATTGAAATTACAAGAACTGGGGCACTGCCCAGGTACATCAACAGGGTTTGTGGTACAGAGCTCATGATATGCAGGGCAGACCAATTCGCCTATTTAATAAAAGGATTGGCCACCAACTGATTAATCAGCAGGCATCATTGGGTAAAGAAATACATCAATAAATTAGCTTCCCGTTACCATTAAATCCAGGGAACTGAATGGGTCCACCAGCTTGAGGGCATAATTTCCAGACACCGTCCACAGCAACCTGTAAGTAACATCAAACTACAATCAATGATCATTTCATCAAAAAAAAGGAAAGGAGGCACAGCCAGCATTCTGTTACAGAAAATGTCATAGTTATGGCCTGCTCAAATCGGTTTAAGCATTTGTCCTATAGGAAAGTGGCTGCTCAACTAGAGAATGAAATAAATATAACCATTGACCAAGGATTTGCGGGCACGCAATGCTTGCCTTGTTCAGCAAGTAGAATATTAAAAGAATATAAACCAACAACTAACAAAATTATTGTGTACTATTTGTTATGTTTCTCTGTTGGAAGACCCAGTAGAAACAATACAAGAAGCTCCCTAATGATTATTTGCTGTTAGTACACAACAGTTTTGTTAGTATTTGGCGCCTGCACCTATTGCTAACATGTAAAAGAAATAATACTATCAGGAAATGTGATCGATAAAAGCATATAGATTGAGACTACCCCCAAACTCCAGATAGAAATATGATCAAATAAAGCATTAGACAAATGGGTGCATTTATTGACAGTTCAACACTATAAACCACACTACATACCTCTAAAGAATTATTGATACACCTGTGCTGATAACAACCATTTCCCTGGGTCATAGAACCTCGTACAAATCCTGTTCGTACTAATGACGAGGCCATACACCTACATTAGAAGAATGCAAAAATTGACCCTCAAACTTTAAGCAACCCACCAAAGCCGTGCAGTAAATCAATGCTAGAGCGAAAACTTTGTAGTAACAAATCTGACCTAGAGTTACTCCCTCGGACTTCACCCAGCATTCTATCAGGTGCCCTTGCACTACTGGTGTCTGTGCAAGATCCATCGGAGTATGCAACAAAATAAGTGCAGTAATCAGCCAATGAGGATTGTCCACCTGCAACAAAGAAAACCATGAATTGCTTATGTTTAAAGAAGTTACAAGTTGCAATTTTACTAATGCCAAGAAACTGGCCCAAGATGTCAGAATTCAAATATTATGAATCAACTTATCATGAAGAAAATATAGAACACACCTTTATTAGCTTGCGGAAAATATCGAGCCCATTGAGGGAGTTCTCCACTATAGGTTACAATTGGGCAGTATCCTTCTGCCTCCCTATTATATGTACAACCAGACAACTGTGTTGTGTTGCAATGATAGGCACCCTTCCAGAGATTGCAAGGGAAGGTAACAAACTCGGTACCTTGGTTGCGACCCCAATCAAGATTATCTGCCATGCTATAATTGGCTTTGTACCATCCACTATCTTCCAAGAGAGCAAGTGTCATTTTTGAAACTACGGATCTTGTATCCACAGAACCAGTCATAATCTCATTCATCAAAAGCCTTTTTTCCCAGTGGGATCCTGTAGGTCAATAAAGCAACTTACAATAACCATAACTTCACTGGTGGCTAGCATAAACAAATCTCAAGGATGTTAGACAAGGTGTCTAAAATACAATAGTTGCTTACTTTTTTTGGTAGTTCGCTTGCAAGATTCTAAGGGGACATGGACGAGGATAGGCCAGTAAAATGAAATAAATCTTATCAAGCAAGGGAAGAAATCTACTTCATATTCTATTAGCCAAATAATACATACATTTTCAGCCATTAAACAACGTGTAAGCATATAGCAATGTACATGGTACTATTAGCACAAGAGTTGAGATTCCTAACACTTTCTACAAACATGGGCCGGACACTCCTCCTTTATCCCTAATGATCCTTAACAGGAAAATTGAGGTAGGGGGATCAAGCATTGCATTCCAAAACTTCCGATAAGCTTCAATAATTAGAAACTACAGATAAATATGTTTGAATTTCTTAAGGACAATGGAGTGGATGGAAGAAAAGGCAAGCATACATATTACCCAAAAAAAAAAAATGATTAAGTTGTTTATAAAAAAATGAAAAGAGAAAAACCTGATGTACCACGTCCTCCCCCATCTTCCAGCTCTAAACCAGTAAAATTTTCTGAGAATGCCTGCCATCAAATCTATTGTTAATCTTTCATTGTAACTGTAAAACACCACATAAATGACAGCAAAACTTGAAGTAACGGAAATAGGTTCCCAAGAAAATACCCCATAGTGATGTCGTGCATACGTGACAACTCGTGGAAGTACCACACGGGTTACCATCCTCCCAAGTCTGTCATCCACGACCTGTTCAGTAACCTGGAAAGTAACCAAATAATAATGAGCATCTAAAATGTGTCAAATCAAATGCTGAGATACGATAATGATGCAGCAGGGGAAAAAACTCCACGTTTCAGTTGGAGATATAGACAACTGTTCTAAATTTAAAACATATGCTATTACAAAATAAGCCGCTGGATTAAATGGAAAGAAGATTTTCTAATCATTATCAAATATGACTCCAGAACTAATTTCAAAGACAAATCAAACAAGTTTTATTATGTAAACAGTATTTGTGATAATCTTGATTTTACTACATATTTTGCTTGGCTAGCATAAAGTTACTAACAGCAATAAAACCCATAACAGAAAAATTATACCAGAGGACTAACAGTTCAAATATACAGAATATACATTATTTTACAGCATGTAAGGCAGTATATACCTGATTGCGACGTTTTTTCCTTTCATCTCTAAAATGAGCAAAGGCATGTGGGTCAAAACCAAGAACATGCATAACCTGGAAAAGATTAGATATGATGAACACCGTTGCAAAGCGTCTGCCATGTTTCCAAAATTTCGTTTACATGTATAAACCAAACAAACCTCGTGTATCAGAGTAGCTGACAGCAAAGTCTCAGCCTCAGCTGTCAAATGGCGAGGAGCAACATTTACATGTCCTGCAAAGATAAATACAATATCAGTTCTGAAGCCTCTCAAATGAAAGATAAAAATGATCATTCAAACTAGCTTATGTTCCTAATGATTAGCTACCAGCTATGGCACGGCCCCATTGATCCCTTTCGCATGCCACTGCCCAAGCAAGTGTATTCCCAGTTGTAGGTCTTGTAGTCACCAAAAGAACCAAGTCAGCATCAGACACACCCTCTGAGGACAGTGAAAAGGGAGATCATTCCTTACATTTTGCAAATTCACATGTACAAATGTGACCAGAATTATTATTAAAAATACTATTATATTCACAAATGATGCGCAACAATTGATTATACCCTCAACATATTCACGGGGAAGTTGCACGCCTCCATCTTGTCCACAAGCAGAATATCCACTTAATCGCAAGTTTCCCTTGACAGGCTCAACAGCCAATGCTCTCCTAAACCAATTGGCTGTCTGGCCCAATGCCTGCAATCAATTGCAAACAAGTGTAAAAAGACAAAACCATGTTGTGCGCAAAACTTATAATTAATTACCACAAGCAAGAAAACAACTTGTAATGTTTTCCTAAGATTATCAAGCAAATAAAAAATTAATTGAAAAACGCATTTAACCTTGCGAAGGCGACCCGTTTTGTCCTCTCCTGAAATATCTTCCGTGGTGCAGTTGTACCAACAATCCCCCAAAATTGGAGGATCACCATGAGAATTACAAGCAGGGAAACCAGGAGGGGCCGTCATTGAAGGCTCTCCAAGCTGTTAATAGAGAAACAAAGATCAAATAAAATAAAAATATTAACAGGCAGAATACCATCATTGAACCTAGATAATATGCAAAGCAGAAGATTTTTAAAAAAAAATCATATCAAATACTCACTTTGACGATATCACCCACTTTTCGACAATCTCTCTCAGGCGAGTGGCCCACGGCATCATAATTAAGATATATTCTAATAGGTTGTTTTGCATCATTTTGAGGCCCTGATGGTGTTGACACTCCGAGTAATGACCTGCCTTTATGCTGAAGGACTTTTGGAAGGCCAGGATCATAAACCTGTGGGGTAATGGAATACACCTTGCGACCAGGTCGCCTTCTCTGTTCAAGTATCTGATCATGGATGCAAGAGTGCGATGCAATGTTTTCACTTCTTCTTCCCAGGCCTCCAGATTGAAGTTGGTGTTCTCGAGGTATTGCATATGTGGCCTCCGAACATGCCACTATCAATAGAATCTGAAGCAGCAAGAGGAAGGACACTAATATATATCAAACAAGTTGAGCCAATCAAACAATCTAAGTCCTTGACCGTAATTTATTTAACGAAAACTGAGAAATAAAAATTTTATTTCCAGCTTGCAGTAAATGGTAGATCTAACGCCAATAAAGATTGCAACGTCAAAAGGGAAACTTCAGAACCACGTAAGCTCCCCCAAATTTAGTGAGAAGGTATGCAACGAAGCTCGGCAAACCAAATGAGAAACAAGAGATATGATATACTAAATCAGATGCCAGAGTCTAGTGAATAGTTTCATGTAAATCTGGAAAGTACCGAGCGCGTGTTAAGAAGCTGGTGATCAAAGAAAGCAGGATCTTCGAAATTAAAGAACAGCAGTGTCTAACCCAGCACTTTCCAAATCAAACGTTGCTCCCAGAAAGAAACCCTAACTTTCCGGGAAATGTAAGAAACGTTTTCCCTGAATCTTACACTAAAAAAATTTGGAAAAAATATTTCATCGATATATGGAATAAAATCTCAAAAAAATATATCGTTCTTCTTCCTTTTGACCTTAATTAACGCTACCAAACAGAGCCAGAGCATAGTTCAGCAAATGATTTTAAAATGCCTAAACCCTAAACATTTGAGCAACATTGAACTAGAAGAATTGATTTTAATAAAAGGAGTAGGAACTGATCGAGTAGAAGAGCTTACCTCGAACACGACGACGGCGAATCGAAGCGTACAATCAAATCTGGACCGACTGCAGGGACTACACCGAACCATTACCTCCATGGAATGGGAAAAACAGTGACACCCACGATGTTGATTCCATCAATTCGCCAGCGACTTTTCGATCTGCTTTAAGACCATGAAAAATCGCAGGCTCTCGTGCATTTTGGAATGTCTTGTATGAACGACACTACGGAAGAATAAGTAATTGAAGACAGTGGATTTGATCAGAAAGGAGTAAACAATGCCCCAAGACAGGAGCGAAAAGGCAGGACTTTGATTTTCAGAGGAAAAGTGCTATTATCGGAGACCGATTCAAAGAGATGAACTTTCAATTTGTAGAGGGGAATATCCAAATTCAACAGTTTGCATTTCCCGATCTCCCTGACATGGGGAAAGAGGACACTGACAGTAGGGAGGAGAAGGGAGGAGGTAATGAAAAAAAAAAAAAGCAAATCAATGTGGATTGGGTGGAGTGGGTGGCGGAGATCACTTTTTTAATCCTTCTAATATTTATTAAAAGTTTTAATCCGTTAATATTTATTCAATTTATTTAATTTAATTAAACTGCTCTGCTGGCCATGGGCCCATTAAAAAAATTAAACCGAACATATTTTTTCCCTTGTCCTGAAAAATGAAACGCAGCTAGTCATCAACAATGGGCATTTGTAATATATATTAAAACGTCAGAAAATGTTACGATTTAATTGCATCAGTGAATTGTACGTTTAAGAAATCATTTAATTTTCTTAGCTTTTGATACGTATGATAAAAATATAAGATTTTGGTTTAGCTTTTGTTAAATTTAGAAAACCGATTTCTTACCCTTTTTTTTTTGGTGATGATGAAGAATAGGAAAAAATTTAAATATAAAAAAAAGGAAAATAATTTTATGAGTGATTTACTCGCGCGTGTTTAGCACCCGGGAAGAATTTCGACAAGGCAGTTGTAGGGTGTGTTGGGAAAACGACTAGATCGCGGTTTTAAAAAGATTTTTGACCCAAATTTTGGTTTGAGAAAATTTTAAAATAAATAAGTTTATTTGTCTATAAGTATTTTTGGACAAAACCATAGTTTAAAATCATGATTTTGAATAAGCTATTTAAAATAGCTTTTTCAACAGTAAAAACACTTATGGACTATCTAATTACTATCTTACCCCTACTTTTTCTTACATCCTCTCTCCTCTCTCCTACTTTTTCTTACACCCTCTCTCCTCTCTCCTACTTTTTCTTACACACTCTCTCCTTTCTCCTCTCTTCCTTCTCTCCTCTCTCTTCTCTTTTCTCTAACTCCCTCCTCTCTCTTACTTTAAATCAAATCATACCCTTTTTGGTAATTTACCACCATAAAAATCATTCTAAAAATAACTATCCAAACACCTATTTATTCAAAACCACTTTTTTTCATAAACTCTTCTCCAAAAGTCTTTTTCCATAAGTTGTCCATAAACCCTTTTTTTTCATAAGTCTTTTTTTAAAATCCTATCCAAACAGGCAGAAATATTTCAATAAACTGTTGCTTTACATTAGGATTTAGGACGAATTCTTTTTTGTTTTTCCCACCTGTTTTCAAGGGCCAGGAGAAAAAGGAAAAAACCAACCATGTCACTCATTTTCTGGCTCTGCCAGGACCTTAGAAGACACGCCGAACTACATGACAAAAAACTACACGAGCAATTGCCTTGAACTAGACAATAATCCATTTCGCAGGGCGCAATAATAGCAATAATGTTAATTAAAAAGGTATGTTTTCTTAATCAAAGGAAGAATTGCCTAACAAACATTGTTGGATAAGAAAACAACATACCACCCTTAAAACCAAAATCAATGCTAAAAAGGAAGTCATAGACAACAATTAATTAAAGGGCCATTCCTCTAAAATGCAAATCTTCCAAAGGCAATGCCCCGCGCGCCCTCTTCTATCGTTTATTACGTAAAGGTCGCCCCTTTGCCCTTCAATTCTCGCATGTGTCCAAAATAAAAATGGCAAAAAAAAAAAAACACGCAACACCTGATAGTGAACGATGGGGTGTAGGCTGGGGATGTGATTTGTGAGTGTATTTTAAAAATTGTTAAAAAGGGGAGGGATAAAAGAAAAAAAGAAAAGGCGAAGAAGGATACGTAGAAGGTGGCCCCGGCCTCATGAATGCAATATAATTACCCTATACCCCTGATGCATTCAACTGTCCTACTCAGCGCACACCTTTCGGTCTAATCCGAATATGCATATTTTATTTTTGTTCCTTCATTGTTAATCAAATCCCTGTCGAGTTCCTATCCCATATACCCCCACATCTTCAATTCCTTAGGTGTATTTAGCAAATCCACTACAAAATTGTCCATTTTCCCCTCTCCCCTCTCCCTCTTAATAATTCCATTGATTATAATTGACAGTGATGAGTCGTTTCCTTCCTCTTATTTCCGCTTGTTCTTCCATTGATTCTTTGGGGGTTCGATAAATTCAAACCCACAGAGGGAATGGGGAAACGTGAAGTAGCGGGAGATTTCATTCTCACTTTTGTTATAAAATGGAAGAACGATAAACAAGGGAACTCTTTCTCTTTGGGGCAAAATAAGAAAGAGAAGCTTAGAAATGGAACAAAAGGGATGCGAAGGAGAGGACAAAACCAATCCTTGACGGAGCCGGTCGGGTTAAGACAAGCAAAACGCCCAAATAAAAGATAAAAGGAAAAAAAGCATATCTCTGAGATTAAGAATGGGGAGGTTTAGGTAGGGTATTTTATTAACCCACAATGCAAGCTACGTACGAGGCTTCTCTTTGACCTTCCGACGCATTCAAGTTGATCGCAATTAATGCGTGTTATTATAGAATAAGCTGATCGTGATTCATACAGGTAATCCATATGTTCGCCATTCACTTCATCGGTATGTTCGCCAAACGGCCCCACATATTCTAATCCCTGTTGAATCGGTCCTCATATGTGCCCAATATATTTTAAATTTTCAATCCCCCTCTTGACTCAATAGTATTATACTAATCCGATTTATTTTTCTGGACTCGTACATACGTTCATGGCTGATTTGTTTTCAGAGGGAGGGAGCGAGAGAGCCGACTTTATTATCGTATTCTATTTTGAACCTAACTTTCCTATTGAGGTAGAAGTTGGAGGGAGGGGAGAGTTCCAAATCCCGAGTTACTTAACATGAACAAATGAATAATCCAACGTGTAATTAATCCTTGATTGTGAATGCCGACCCGGCGGTGTAATTAGTTTAATGATTTTTTCTTGGATTGCTTCGAAACAATCATGGATCGAGCAGTTGATCAGATCCTTAAGCCACAATCCCCTCGCGATCAGCAGCAGCTGCCAACAACGGCAAAAGCTACTCCTCCTAGAGAAGTTTAGGTGGAAGAATGATACTCCATGTATTAATATTTTACAACGGCGAAAAGTTTCATTTTTTTTTCCAGGAAAAAAGAAATAGAATAAAAAGCATCCTGGGACCTAGGAATGAGAGAGTCACTGCATCTCGATCCATGGCGACGATTAAAGTGGGGGACATTATTCGATATTATTCGGAGCCCTCTTGGTTTAAGTTGTTAGTTTTTAAATTATTATTACCCTTAATTTGACCTTCATATATACCATTCAGCCTCTTCACTATCTTAGGTTGCCTAACACCATTTGCGTGCGTGCAAGTGCAAATCAACCTAACTTGTTATTGCTTCCTCGCTCCTACCTCCGGGTTGGTGCTTATAAGGTTACTTGCCATACCGCACTCTCACGCTATTGCCCAGGAGCTTTCATCGCATACATCTATACTTCAAAACTACTCTTTCAACCACCCTCAAGATAATATCTGCGTAAATCCCTCGGGTGAACTAAATTATTAAAAACCATCAATTATCACTGCAAAACGTAAAAGTATGCATTATGTAACACTATTATTATAAACATGAAAGGCTGTGTACGTTGTTAACTATATGATCAAACCTGTGTATGTTTTCCCCCCATTTTTTATGGAGCTACGGTATTAAATGATTAATAATAACGAGGGGCTAGGGGCAAACAAATATTATAATAGGACTGGGAACAGCCTGCTCCGAACTGATTTAGTAAAAGGAAGAAGCGAACCTCCATATGCAGGAGAGCAAAGATAATTGATAATATTATATACACATGCCAAGTTGGGGGAGTTTTCAAATAAAGGAGGAGGCCAGCTTTGGATAAAGTCGATAGTATTCAAGTGCCAGGGTAAAGCCTAATGAGGTTGGTTCATAATCACCAACATCTCAATATTATTACTATAAAATGTGAAGAGAGAGAGAGAGAGTATAAATACAACTTCGTATAAATATGTATATAGGGCCACTCAAATGTCAGAATTCAGGCGGCTCCCGGTGACATGCACTTTGGTTTTCTTAATGCAAAAGGAAGTGTTGGGGGATTAGCATCGCGCCCCTGTATGGGCAAATCCAAAGCCCTCCTTTCAAAGCCTTCTACGGATTCATGAAT
This sequence comes from Leucaena leucocephala, assembly GCA_037074615.1. NCBI lineage: Eukaryota > Viridiplantae > Streptophyta > Magnoliopsida > Fabales > Fabaceae > Leucaena > Leucaena leucocephala. Next base: position 1,006,597 of record CM073540.1, on the reverse strand, counting down.
CCCTCATTCACGTACGACTGACTATTCACACACACGTTGATTTCAGTAATTATGAATTAATAAATGGGACCGCTTTTAATTTCTGTTAGGAAATAGGCCAGTCCACCCATGGTGGATTAGCCCAAGTCCATGAGAGGCAGAAAGGGAGGGAACCGTTTCTGGGTTTTCAAATGAGAGAAATGGAAGTTACCAAAGGTAACTTCCAGCATGCATGCTCTCCGGATAAGAAGGCCCCAAAGGGGGGAGTTGCAATCCGATCATTCCGCAGAGAGAAAGCAGTGGTCTTTCAAGTTCATGCGTGTGTGTGTACATTTCTCTTATCCTCTCTATTCAAGTGCTCCTCCGACGCTCTATTTTTTCTTCCATCGGTGTCATTTGCTGTGTATACGTGCCAGAGTCCATCTAAGGTGCTCAGGCGACGCGTGGCTACCTCGGTAAGCAGGAGAAAACGTCCAAGGTACGCCCGAAACCTTCAGTGGCATTAGAGCAAGGTTCAGTGCTTCCGCAAGTTTCTGTGATTTTTCGTTTTTTATGGTAGCATGCTGTTCTTGCATATATTTATATTTAAACATGTTTGTTTTATGCCAAGATACATATAGCATGCGTTTAAACCATAAACAGAGGCAGTTTCACAGTGAACCGAAACAGAGAGTTTCGTTTTTCAAATTGGGTCATTAGAAAACAGTGTTTTTAGGTTATGATATTAGTCCCATTACGTAGATCTCGAAAAAACGAAGAAAATGACACCAAGAACGTCAAAATCGGACGTCGGACGGAGAAGTTACGGAAGAAAAACGAGTCGGGTCCGTCGGACCCGACCCGTTTTCCAGTCGGGTCTGTGTGACCCGGCTGGAGGTCAGGGACGATCAAAACGGCGTCGTTTTGATCCTCCCTGAACGACGTCGTTTTGCTTCTGGGCAAAACCAAAAAAAAGAAAAAAAGAAAAAGAAACAGAATGTTTCTGTTTTTGCGGACTGGGCTGCGTTCAGCCCAGTCCGTCCGTAAAAAAAAAAAAAAAATTTGGGCCACAGTGAGTAGGCCCATTGAAAAAAAAATTAAAAAAAAAAATCTTTGGCTGCGGGGGTTTAGCAACAAAAAAAAATTATTTTTTTTATTAAAAAAAAAATTATTTTTTTTTATTAAAAAAAATTGGAAAATAAGGAAATTCTTGTGGCTGACACGTGGCAGTGGCCACGTGGCAGCACCAGACGGGCGCGTGTAGTACACGCGCCAGAGGCTGAGAGTGGGCTTCGTTCAGTTTTTTTATTTTTTCTGAATTAAACCTTCTTGGGGCGCGTGAGGGCGTGTCGGAGCTCCGATTGAGGTGCGGTTTGTTCCTAAAAATCCCTAAAATCAAGATCTTTATTTTGATATATAATTTGCCTAATTTGGAGGCAATTATAAACCTATTTGTGGATATTCAGTGTATTTTCTGGTATTTTTTTTTGTGTTTAAAAATTCCAGAAAATTATAATAATTAATATTATTATTTATTATTTAGGTGAAAATGGCTTCATCTAGCACTGAATCTCTGGGACTAAGCTTAAATGAAGACATCTCATTTCTGGATGATGTCAATAACCCAGAGGAGGACCTTCAAGAGGATCCCGAGGGGGAACCTGAAGAGGATCCAGAACAAGATCTTGACGAACTTTCTGAAGAAGAACCAGAGGAGTTGATGGAGGAAGTTCCACAAGAGGAACCACATGTAACGTGTATTTCCGGACCGAGGTCGGAAACTTTATTCCCCATCGAACCCCTTCATTTGCAGCCTTTCATGGATTCTTCAGACTCCAAGTTGGTGTCTACTCTTCACGACGAATCTCCAGTTGAGGATGGAGAGGAAGTGGATCAACCTCTAACCCCTGTTTTGGCTATGAGTATAGCTGAAAGAGATGCAGCTAAATTAACAAATATAAAAGGCGTTAATGGCGTGATTTACGACTACATTGGTTTAATGACAGATAAAAAGAATATTGCATTCTACTTGAAAGTCATAATGGAGTATATAAGGGCAGTTAGGGTTAGAGGAAAGCCTAAACAAGGACGCTTAGGCAAGAAATATTGGCTTAGAGTAATAGAATTTGTATCTAACCTTCGTAAGCCGCCTCGTAAGCTTAAGAAATTAAGAAAAGCAATGTTAGATTATTGTAAAGCTCATATCGAATGATGCATATTTGTATTTGATTACCATTGCTTTACTTAGTTAAGGACATATTTTATTTGTAAAGACTTGACATTTATTACATACCTTATATGCAATTGAGTTATGTTTTATTTAATTTCTTTACAAGTTATGATTAATGTATGTCTTTTATAAGTGGGAACCTTTTAGATAATGAGTATTCTAAAAGCAAAATATGAGAGTGCTTATATCAATTTTTGATAGAAAATAATGACGCTGCTAGTGCCTATGTGATGGGAGGTACAAATGTATTCTCTTGATCGTGGGTCTAGTAATGTTATTATTTTCTGATCAAAAATGATAAAAGTACATGACATTGTATACTTTACATGTGCTATATAAATTCACTTAAATGTTCTATGGTTCAATAGATTAATGTGGGATAGGTTTGTCACAGAACCGATATTGAACAATGGCTTCAAAGAACATTATTGCTGAATTAAACAAAGGGGAAAAACTCAACGGGGATAACTGGGATATTTGGCACCGAAAGGTCCAATATATTCTAGAAGAGCAGGATGCAATTGAGCCATTAACCATGGCACTGGTAGAGCCTGAAGCGGGAAATACAGCCCAGCACAGGAGGGACCAAGAAGCATACCTGTCATGGAAAAAGAAGAATAGCATAGCAAGAATTACATTGCTAAGTGCAATGGCAGATGATTTGATGTGTGAGTTTGAGACACACAGAACGGCACAAGCTATGTGGATTGCCTTAAAGGATAAGTTTGGTGGAGTTTCCACGACCAAGCTTAGAAGGTTGACGATTAAATTCGATACCTATAAGCTGAAACCGAATAATCCTATGAGGCAACATCTGCGAGAGATGTCCACAATGATCCATGAATTGAAGGAGGCTGGACATAATTTATCTGACGAGCAGCAAGTGCAAGCTGTAATCAGGTCGCTCCCTGCCAGTTGGGAGCACATGAAAGTCAACCTGACCCATAATGAGAACATCATCACTTTCAATGATGTAGCTAAGCATTTGGAGCTAGAAGATGAACGTCTGGAGGCTTATAAGGCCACTGGACAAGCCTATCTGACCGAAGGTGCTGGTCCTTCCCAATCTAAGCCTGAATTTAAAAAGGGCAAGAAATTTCAGAAAAATGGGAAGAAAGGCGGTCCTCCGCCTAAGAAAGGCAAGCAACAATACAAGAAGAAGGGAAAGAAAGGAGGCAAGAAAAAGGTAGACCTAAAGAAGGTCAAATGCTTTGCATGCCATAATATGGGATATTTCGCACGTGACTGTTCTAAACAGACCGAGAGCGGAAAGGTAAAAGTGAATTATGTGAATTCACATGTCTCATTTGTTTCTAGTACTGTTTTTCTAACAGAACCTGTTTCCTTTTCTTGGATTATTGACTCAGGCTCCACAGACCACGTAAGTCGAGATCGGGGATCCTTCGTGGAATACCGTCGGTTGCCATTTCAAAGCAAGTGGCTTTTCGTTGGCAATAATGCAAGGATCGAGGTTCGAGGTATTGACACCTGTAAACTTGTTTTGCGTGGTGGAAAAACCTTGATGCTGCATGATGTGCTTCATGCTCCTGACATCCGACGGAATTTAGTTTCTGTATTTTGCTTATTGAACTTTGGGTTTAATGTAAACTTTCATGGTAAAGTTGCAAACATTTATAGCAACTCTATATTTTATGGTTCAGCTTTCCAATTTCAAAGTTTCTTTATTTTGGATCTTGCTAATGATTTTAATGTTCACGATTGCTTTGCTATTACTTCGAATAATCCTGATATGAATATCTGGCATGCTAGACTAGGACATATTAATCAAAATAGAATGATTAAACTGGCAAAAGAAGGCTTGTTGGGGGTAATCCCTAACATGGATATGTCACTATGCGAAAGTTGTCTAGCAGGTAAGGCTACCAGAAAACCATTCGGCAAGGGGACACGAGCCGAAAATCCATTACAATTAATTCATTCCGATATTTGCGGTCCAATGAGTGCGAGGGCAAGACATGGAGCTTGGTATTTTATTACCTTTATTGATGATTTTTCACGATATGGTCATGTCTATTTGATTTCACACAAGTCCGAGGCACTAGAGTGCTTTAGACGATACATTAATGAAGTAGAGAATCAAATGGACAATAGAATCAAGGCATTACGCACTGATCGAGGTCGTGAATACCTTTCAGATCAATTCAAACAGCTCTGTGAAGAAAAAGGAATTATTAGGCAACTAACTATCCCTGGCACACCTCAACAGAATGGGGTTGCTGAAAGAAGAAATAGAACTCTTCTAGACATGGTTAGGTCTATGATGGCTCAGGAAAACCTTCCAATTTCACATTGGGGTGATGCTTTATTGACAGCAACTTTCATACTTAACAGTGTGCCCTCCAAGTCAGTCGCTTCCACACCCTACGAGTTATGGACTAAACGCCAGCCAGATCTAAGCATCCTTAGACCATGGGGTTCGGCGGCCTATATCCATGACACTTCTCATAGACATGGGAAACTGGGTCCTAGAGGGAAGAAATGTATCTTCATAAGGTACTCTGAACCCTCAAAAGGATATGTATTCATAAGTGAAATTGAAGATGGAACAGTGACTGAAACAGAATCTAGAGATGCTGTATTCATTGAAATAGAATTTCCCAGTAGGGGAGATATTGACCGCACTGTATCTCTTTATGAGACTCAGGAACAAGACAGTGCAGAACAAATTGACAGACCAGGATCTTCCAGGTATGTCAATCTAAGTGGGAGCCAAGAACAGTCAACACAAAGACCGAGGCAAATGAGAAAAGATAAGCAAGTTGCTGTTGCTCCTACCAGAAAGAGTAACAGGGAAAGTGTTCCAAAGAGACGCTTCCAAATAGAAGGCGAAGCACTCTTAGTTACTCCAAAAGGGGATGATGAACCCCACACTGTTCATGAGGCCTTGGCAGGTCACGCTAAGGAGGAATGGAAGAAAGCAATGAAAGAGGAAATGGACTCAATGATGAAAAACCAAGTCTGGGAATTGGTTGATCTGCCAAAAGGGCGTAAAGCCATTGGGAACAAGTGGGTTCTCAAAATCAAAAGAAAGGTGGATGGATCAATTGACAAATTTAAAGCTCGATTGGTTGCAAAGGGATATACACAACAGGAAGGTATAGATTATGAGGATACTTTTTCACCTGTTGTGCGCTTCAACTCTATAAGACTTATTCTGGCAATAGTAAACAGTTTAAACCTGGAGTTGCATCAGATGGATGTAAAAACCGCATTCCTGAATGGTGATCTGGATGAAGAAATCTATATGGAACAACCAATAGGTTTCATTGAAAAAGGGTTTGAACACAAGAAGTGTAAACTCAAAAGATCCATTTATGGATTAAAACAGTCATCCAGACAGTGGTACTTGAGGTTTCATAAGGCGATAACCTCATATAACTTTCAAATGATAGAGGAAGACCACTGCGTCTATGTTAAGCGGTTTGAGGGTAACTTTGTAATATTATCCTTATACGTAGACAATATACTATTAGCCGAAAATAGTCTTGACTCGGTGATAGCTATTAAAGAATGGCTTTCATCAAACTTTGAGATGAAAGACATGGGTGAAGCAGAGTACATACTTGGAGTCAAGATTCAAAGGAATCGCTCCAAGAGAATCCTCACTCTTTCACAAGAGAGTTATATCAAGAAGATACTTGAGCGATTCAATATGACTGAATGCAATCCCATGGGTATCCCTGTAGCCACTGGTGTGGCATTGAGTTCAGACATGTGTCCCAAAACTGATATAGACAGAAAGCAAATGGAAAGAGTTCCATATGCCAGTGCTGTTGGTAGCCTGATGTACGCAATGCTGTGCACAAGACCAGATATTTGTTATGCAGTGGGGCTGGTTAGCAGATTCCAGTCCAACCCCGGTGAGAAACACTGGAAAGCAGTGAAGAGGATATTGAGATACTTAAAGGGCACATCTGATTATGCGTTGTGTTATCAAGGAAGCGATCTGCGCCTAGTCGGTTATTCTGATGCTGATGTAGGCGGTGATGAAGAAGAACGAAGATCTACTTCAGGATACACCTTATTGCTTAACAACGGAGCTATATGTTGGAGTAGCAAGAAGCAGACGTGCATTGCTTTACACTCTATGGAAGCTGAGTTTGTGGCATGCACTGCAGCAGCGCAAGAGGCTATTTGGCTGAAGAGATTTATCGAACACCTAGGCTTTGGGAACGAGAGTACCAATCCGGTGTTGATACACTGTGACAATACTGCAGCCATAGCCTACACCAAAGACCCTAAGTATCACAGTAAGACCAAACACATTGATATCAAGTATAACTTTGTGAGTGATTATATAGCACAGAAAATTGTAACTGTACAATACATTTCAACCAAGTGTATGGTTGCAGACCCCCTGACTAAACCAATAGGCAAAGAAACATTTGAGAAACATGTAACAGCCATTGGCATGCGAAAAATGTAAAGTAGCAGACTGTATGTAATACTTTTATTTTTTACTAATGATATCATGTCACTTATTATTACTTATATGTCTGAATGAAAGTATACAATGTCTAGTATGTCGTACAGGTCAAAGAAGGTAGCTCTCTCACACGAGCAACCGCCTTTGATGCTAGAGAAGCGTTCAAAGATGAGACATGTGTTCACCAGTAAAGCAGCAAGAGTGCTGATATGGTAGAAAAGAAACACAATAAATGTCGCCTTGGCTTAAATAGTGCAGTAAGTCAAGATGAGATCCATGAGTATGGATATGGATCGAACAATGGATACCCACGTCCATGAAACCTGTAGCCAGATAACAAATTCTTCAAAATTGATGTCATATTATGTGAATAGAGTTGAAGAATTTGGGTTTAGATACTATGAGTGTCTGGACTTAAGTCTGTACGGTGTGATTGATAGAGTCAAAACGACGTACACTCTTATAAGATAAGAGGAACACCGTAACATGTGATTCATACCACATGTGCTAAAGAACCGCAAATGGAAAGCAAGTGAATCAATCCCTGCTTCATTGTTGTGTGAGTTCCAGAAAGGTATCATCATTTCATTAATGTCCTTTGACTTTGACAGTATTATGGAGGTATGTTTCAGCGATTGCTACTTTAGTATATGTCCTATGGTCAAATTACATATGAACCAAAGGTATTATGCTAGGAAAGCGGTTGAGTCATATCAAAATAATATATGGGCGAAAGAAAGATTGCCAGAATATACACATCCATGCTAGTGTCTGTGACCGGTCCCTTGTGATATTATTTTGTTAATTTCATAAGTGTGGATACTATGCATAAGTGGAGGCTATCTGAGTTATATACTAACTCAAGAGGGATTAGATTAGCCATAAGAAAGTGTATATGGGCAAATCTAGGACATTCAAGGCACTATAACTTATTTGATCGAACTGCACTAAAGGGTTGTTTTGTGCTGGTCTCTGTGAAAGGGATTTATAGTACAAACGCCCGGAAGGAGACGTCATGCCTACGCGGTCACGGCAAAGCACCTAGTATGAAATAAGGAAGAAAATGAAATTGGACATAAGACATATAATCCACCAAGTGTGAGTGGGAGATGTTAGGAAATGGGCCAGTCCACCCATGGTGGATTAGCCCAAGTCCATGAGAGGCAGAAAGGGAGGGAACCGTTTCTGGGTTTTCAAATGAGAGAAATGGAAGTTACCAAAGGTAACTTCCAGCATGCATGCTCTCCGGATAAGAAGGCCCCAAAGGGGGGAGTTGCAATCCGATCATTCCGCAGAGAGAAAGCAGTGGTCTTTCAAGTTCATGCGTGTGTGTGTGTACATTTCTCTTATCCTCTCTATTCAAGTGCTCCTCCGACGCTCTGTTTTTTCTTCCATCGGTGTCATTTGCTGTGTATACGTGCCAGAGTCCATCTAAGGTGCTCAGGCGACGCGTGGCTACCTCGGTAAGCAGGAGAAAACGTCCAAGGTACGCCCGAAACCTTCAATTTCCATAGATGAAATTAGGAAGCCGGAATGGAGAAGCTCTGTTGCTCACGGATCAAGTAATGTAACCAACTGGGATGAGGGAGAGAGCAATTGGCAATAATGGATGAGACGAGGCACTACAATTTCTGTATGGCGTTTAATTAGTGGTCCAAAACGGAGCCAAAAAAGCACAACACGTCGGACCTACCAAATTGAAACTTTGGGAATCATAGCAATAGTGACTAGTGTTTGGAGCATGATGTATCCATTAAACCTGAGAAGGAAGTTAGGAGATGATGGTATTTATAATTGGAGACTAATATGGGGAGTTTTTATTTGGAGCTTATGGAACTGGCGTAATCAATTTACTTTTGCTCAAGAGTTTTTGAAACTTGTGGATCCTTATTTGGTTGTTATGTAGATATAGGAAAGATTTGTGCAGAGTCAACAAGATCATCTAACAAATGGCTTTGGAACATCTGATTCAATTACTTGGCAACCCCCCATTGAGGTGGATCAAGTTAAATGTTGATGGAATCCTAACTGCCTCGTATGGTAAGGCAGAATGTGGGAGTGTCATTCGTGACTATTCGGGAAGTTGGATCATTGGGTTTACAAATTAATTGGGTACATGCAGTGTGTTTGAAGCAGAACAATGGGCTATTTATAAAGGATTAAAACTAGCTTCAGATCTAGAATTTAAAAAGTTTATTCTTTAATCGGATACTTTGAATGTCGTCAAGATATTATTAGACCTGAATGATGATAGATGTAGCTTATTAGTCTTGCAGATAGAGGCCCTTCTAAAGTTATTATGGGATCTGAAGATTTAATATATACCTAGAGAGCAAAACCAACCCACGGATGCCCTTGCTAAAGAAGGTTTGACTAAAACGACAATTCTACATTCTTGCCCTTCATACTTATGACCGATATTTGATATGGAATGTTTAAAAATTAATCCCTTTATAAATTAGTTATTAGGTTATTTGGGCATTTAGCCCCCTCCTTTACTAAAAAAAAATGTGGTTAGTGCGGAACATGCACATATTGAGGAGTCCGAGTGAGAGTTAAGGAGGCTTAAATATGCATGGTGGTAAATAAGGGAGGAGGAGGGCACTTATACCAGAATGTGCATATCTATCTATGTAGAAAGCCCAACATTATTGATAGTGGGAGGGAGTAATAGGGTTGGGTAAGAGGGCTGCTCTCCTTGGGACGTCTTTCTGTAAGAGGAATCGCTACTTAAATAGAAAGAGTGATGCCTGCATGAGGTGAGAACATGAGCCACGTTTGTGCCGTCTTTGGAGTGGTGTCAGGAACATCATAGCCACCCATGTTGTCTATCCATGTAAATTAATTACAAACTACAAAAGTTGTACTATTAAATGCGACACTATAGTATACGCGGAGATCATAAAGAAAAGGCAACACTGTGATCGGCAGACCTAGTTCCACTTACGGGGCTTCGGGTAAAATGCGTGATTTTGTCTCCTTACGATATTGTGTATCGATCATGGTTACATCCAAAAGTAAACAGTTGCCGCAAATATTCTTACTTTTGTTTTTTTATTAAGCATATTAGACGCAATTTTATTTAAAATATTGCCTAACACTAAATGGGTACTTTTTTTTAAATTTTTATTTGCCATACTATAAAAGATTAGTTCATTCCGTTAAGTCTGAAGAGTTTGATAGAAGAGGGGATATTGGGCCTCACCACCTCTCAAGTCTCTACCTAGCATTTCCTATACATAAGATGGCCTTCCCCAAAATAACAATCAAAAAAAAAAAAACACGAAAGAAGGGCCTCCGAGTAAAAAGTATAAAGGGTGAGAAATGATACTCGAAAAATCAGTGATCCGCGGATGGCTGAGGGTGATCGAAGGAGGTGGAAAACAATGGAGGTTTGAAAGCAGCGTCGTGATGGTGAGGTTAAAAGGCCCTGCAGATCTCATGGTATCGGTGGGCGTGAAATTGGTAAGTCTTCACTAGACGTTGTTGCTTGGTGGTGAATCGGCGGAAGAAGTTGCCCTGGAAGTAGGGCTCGGTGGAGGTCCTGAGGAAGAAGAGGTAAGCCAGAGCGAAATGGAAGGTGACGAAGAAGCATATAGGCTCCATCACGTCCCAGCTAAGATCCCAGAACGTGAGCCTCATGAAGGCCGGGGTCTTCACCACCAGGAAGCCCAGTCCGCAGTAAAGCTCGCCTCGCACCAACGCCTTTGCCTTCTCATCTATCACTGCCTTCTGCTTTTCCATTTCCTTCAGTTCCATCCTTCTCGGATCGTTCGGATGGCCCATTGTTTTACCAATAAAGCTTTTGGTGCCCACAACACATGCTTCTTGCTCTTGTATGCGAGTATCCTTAGAGTGTGGGATGGTACGTCTCTATAGCTACCTGTTATAACTATTTTTTCACCTAAAGAGATGGACACGTTTAGTTCGAATATGTTGTGAGATTGAATTTAGGTAATTAGAGCAAAGAGGGAGTTGACGGGTAGTAGGTAGCTAGGAAGGCAATATTTTGGGCATGAATAATGAAGTGATCAAATGAGAGGTACGTGAGCTAAGCTCATCAGTTTGTCTGCTTTCGTTTCAATAGTTTTTGTCAACCTCTTATTTCACACGTCGCTAACACGACGGGACACTCAAGTTTTAAATATGAGTATGTAAAAAGGTGAGAGTGAATTGGAATGGAAAATGATAGTATAAAGGGAATAGGAATAGGAAGGGATGGTATTGCTGATATTTTGAGGCGCTGACCAATGGGTTGCCCAGTGCTGAATCTAACGGTATCCCCACGCTATCCACTTTAATTCCCATAGGCTATCTTGCTTTTGATCCTATATATCGTCATTTCTCCTATTCTATATATTCATATTCATGTCTTCGGATGGAATTTGCTGACATAAAGGGACCCCAAAAGTACTCGCCCCAATCACTCATTTATATGTGCCACTCTAGTGGCCCTAAAAGCTCTCCACGACATATCTTCCTATTTATGATTTTGCTTGTTTGATCTACAAACTAAAGTGATGATCAGATCCTAACTAGCTAGGTACAAGTTATACACATTCTTCAAAGCATGAACAGGCTTGGGATTTAAGTTAAATGTGAAGACTCTAAACATGTGCAAAAACGCAAGCTCTCTGAGGAAAATGAAAGGAGAATTGAGTTGATGAATGCGTGTGAAATTAAACCGTTCAGACTGTTTAGTGTCCAAAAAGAGTACGAAGTTCCTCCCACTACTTGGTACTTTTGTCTTGTCCTCGCTTCTCCATGGAAACATTCCCTGCTTGTTCACACCCAATAATAGGCCATCGCACATGAGGAAGCCAGAGATGTATAAAAGTGGCGCAAGGAATAACTAAGTAGCCAAAAGTTCCCCACAGACAATGATTTATACCAACGACAAAGGCTTTGTACGATAAAGAAATCCCAAAGTCTAACCAGATACTTTTAAATATCTAAATACTGGGGTCTTCCATCTTTTTGAATCCTATGACATAACTATCACCCATTCTTAATTCTTTCAGATGATTATCGCAAAATATGACCTACATCAAAACCGAAGCGGAACATATATTTGTGGGAGGCATTATGTCATTTGGGCTTTGGATTTAAGGGCTAATTCGTTTTCTAGGGCCCTACTTGTGGCCCAATTGGAGCGGGTCCCTCTCAACCTTTCGGCCTTTCATGACTGCTTCCCAATCCAATGAGTAACGATGTAGTTTATAATTTCCTTCCGGACACCTCAAACAAAAGCTTTTGCTTGTATGGTCTTTAAAATATAATATTATAGATTCGAATTAAATTATACATATATAATATTTTATTAAGAGAGATAATACATATTTTGATAGTCTTTACATTTTAAGATAATTAGTCTCTAACTATTAGCTAGGAGTTAGTGTGTGACTCTATAAAAAAAAAAAGGTTTAACATGTAAAATCTCCATAAACAAGCTGCAATGGAGATTTGGATTATTTGTCATTAACGAGTGACTACACCACATGCATTGACTCATAGGTGCTATCCTGTTGGTTTGATTCATAGGTTTATAACTTGACATGAGTCTCTTCTTCTCAAAACAAGAAAGGTGCATTCTTATTGATGGTATGAACCCAATCCATGTAAAAGCGCTGTCCTAAGAGCATCAGGATCATGCTTTCTTCGCCTATGCCCATGATTACGAAACTGCAAATAACATTCTTAAACATTTAAAAGAAACACATGGCAATATAATGCGACTGATGAATTAAATCAATGGCCAGAGTACAATAGCTGCATCTAGTGCGATCAAGGAGGAGGGATTGCAGAGAATCCAAATCCGTCAAGCTTCGACTTATTTCACTTCACACGACAATGCAAGTATGTTATGTCTATTGTTCGTGTTATTACTAATTAAATAGTAATAATTTCAATAGAATAGATTTCATACCAAGCCGTGCTATTCATCTTAAAATTTAAATTCGATGTAATTCATAAAAAAAAAAGAAGCATGCATGGTTTACCTCTCTGAGCATAAAATCCGTCTTTTCTCTGCATTCGAATCCACTGTAATTTGAAGACAAACGATTTTCCCCTTCTCCCAACGTATAGTTTTGTGCAACAAAATCCTCTCCTTAATTTCTTATCGGAGATTTTAATATCACTTGTCATTGTAAAGGTGAAGTATATGAAATCAGGAAAAAAAATCATCGAATCCATTATCCATCGTCAAAGATACACATACATGGATGCATGTGTATGTTCGTGTAGGTTTTCATTGATGGGACATATCTGGAGCAAGAACACGTTTTAATTCCGGAACCCCAAAAACAGCAGATGTTACCATCATTGACATTCTTACGAAAAGTTTATGCCCACAAACAGTGTTCAAATGAAATGAACACTACCTGTGAAGCTCTGATTTAGCTCTATTATACAAAATGTGGAAACAACACAGAGGCGAAGAACAACACGAAGCAGATATCATAGAGGAGAGAGTGAGATCGATCAGTGGCGGCAAAACACGAAGCGGTGTAGACAATGCTAAATATAACGTCGCAAATCAAAATAGCCGATGAGGCCTCGGGAGTTTTGGAGAACGGGAGTGCATGGGACTAGGAGGTGGCGGTGAGTAGAAGTAGAACCATGCTGGCGGCGGCGGCGGCGGCCTATGGTGGCAGCCGGCAGGCGGAGGAGGCGTATGGTGCGAGTGATGGCGAGGGGATGAATAGGCAGGAGCACATAAACTCCACCACGTCAACAAACCCAACACTATTCCAATCCTCATTTTCTTTCCTTTCTGAATATGATGTTTGTACAAATACAATGCCTCTATTCTTACTTATAGGGTAGAGTCTGGTCAGATTCAATCATAGCTCATTCTTTTTTAATTTAATCTTTAAAGATAAAATATTTTAATTTCGAGTATGCTTTATATCAATCAATTTGATTCTGCAAAAATGTATTGTTTGTTTTCTAACTCAATCCAGCAGTTTATTTCTTGTTCGTTAAAAACTCCCCTCTTGCAAGAAGAAAATATCTCACGTACGTCTTGGGGGCGGTCTTGTCTGAGAGTTAAATTTTAGTATGCAGGGAAAATCACGAATAGTTTTTTTTTTTTATTGGGAGGAAACAATGAGCAAACTGTGAAAAAGAATCGTACTTTAAATTTGACATGATGGAAGAGGGAAAGAAGAGGGGGAGATTAAGAAAGTAAATGGAAGCGCACCAAACCCTCACCCAACTTGTGATTTCCGGATTTGAGGGGGCAGGTTTTGAAACTTTTGCCATGAAACCACCCAGAATGGAATCATGGAGAGAACAAAACGGTGATTGATGTGATTGGAAGTGACTCGGGAGCGGACGATGCCGCACCGGCGCCGTTTTGCTTTATTATTGGGTGTGGGGCCATATGTGATCCACAGTTCCACACCACAGGTGTCAGTCGTGATTACGCGTGTTAATAAATAATTAAAAAATTGATATTAGACGAGACGACCTTCACTAATTAAATAAACAAATATTGAAATCGAAAAGGGTGAAAAAGGAGCAGTTGGCCTAGATTGTAGCATGCATGAGGGAGTGGTGGGGAGGGAAATGAATGGGTCCCTCTTTGATACTAAAATCCTTTGATTTTGACTCACCCGGCAATCATCATCATCATTGCCCCGATATTTTCCACACCCAGAGGAGAGGAGGCATCCCCACCATCGCAAATCTTATGTTTAGTTTAAACTTTAAACAAACAAAATAATTGTAGTGCCTGTTTGGCACCTTGGTTTGATAATTAATTATGGGGCAAAACCTCGGTTTGGAAAATTTTCACACAAACAGCAATTTTTGTTGAGAATTGATTTTGGACAAAACCTCGGTTTGAAACCTAGGTTTTGAATAAGCTACTGAAAATAGCTTTTTCTTTGAAACCTAGGTTTTGGATTATCCAATTACTATTATACCCTTACTTTTTTTACACCCTCTCTCCTCTCTCATCTCTATTATCTCTCCTCTCTCTTCTCTTATCTCTCTTTTTCTCTCTCTTCTCTCCTCTCTTATCTCTCTTTTTCTCTCTCCTCTCTCCTCTCTACACTCTCTTCTCTCTCCTCTTTCTTCTCTATCATCTTTCATCTCTCTTACTTTTAATCATATCATACCCTTTTTAGTAATTTACCAATATAAAAAGTGATTCTACTACTAATCATCCAAACATCTTTATTCCCAAAATCTATTCTTCCCAAAATCTATTCTACCCAAAATCTATTCTCCAGAATCTATTCTTCCCATAATCTATTCTCCAAAAGCTAATCCAAACACACCCGTAATCATGCCTTCCCTATTTTATTTTTATTTTTAAAAAAAGAAAAGCTGGCATAGGATCCTTCCTCAGCCAATTGTCCGGCTAAGCCCCCTTCAACATTTATGACCACTTATCATTGGCCCATTACTTTACTTTACACCCCGCCTTCGCCTTCTTCTTCCTTCTCTCTCTCTCTCTCTCTCGGGGAGGGTGGCATGTGAGGGTCCCTGTCTCACCCCATTTATTTCTTTCTCCGTCCTTAATTTTTATTACCCAAAATCTTAATTATTAAAAAATTAATTGTTAGAAACTTGCTTTGGTCCATTCACATTCCATCGTTCAAGTTCTACGCCTCCTTAAATTAGGAATAACGATTAAAAATCAATAAATATAAAAGTATAAGACCAAACATTTATCTTGGACATTTGTGAAAAAAGAATTCAATTTGTAAAATAGCTCTTTAATCTTTATATGGTAGTACCTATTTGTCTCTCATATTTTAGAGGTGATATCTCAAAAAAAAAAACTCGGATCAAGGAAATATAACGGCTACGGTTTTAAATTAAAAAAAAAACATAACTGGGTATACTCCATTTCTCCTAACCCTACATCCTAAAGCAGGGGATAAACTGTCCGGTGTTGACAAAAGAACCAGTACGGGGCTGTTTGAATATGATTTTAAAAAATAACTTATAAAAAAAAATTTATAGATAGCTTATGAGAAAGGACTTTTAGGAAAAAGTTTATAGAAAAAAAGTGATTTTAAATAAATAAGTGTTTAGATAGTTATTTTTAGAATGATTTTTTATATTGGTAAATTACCAAAAAATATATGATTTGATTTAAAGTAAGAGAGAGGAGAGAGGTAGAGAAAAGAGAAGAGAGAGGAGAGAGGGTGTAAAAAAAAGTAAGAGAGAAGAGAGAAGGTGTAAGAAAAAATAGGGGTAAGATAATAATTGGATATTCCATAAACTCTTTTACTGTTAAAAAAATTAGTTTTAATAGCTTATTCAAAACCATGATTTTAAACCATAGTTTTGCCCAAAAACACTTATGGACAAATATAGCTATTTGTTTTAAAATTTCTCCAAACTAAAGTTTGGACTAAAAACCCTTTTAAAACTATAGTTTCTAACTTTACCAAACAGGGTTATATCAATTCAACAATTAACAGCTATAATATATTAAAAAAAAATTAAAGAATTTCAAATTATTACATAGTCAAAAGCATCACCCCCACCCAAAATAAAAAAACAAAAAAGTGAAGACTTCCACCTTAGCTTCCTTACACAAAAGGTCCATAATTCAAGAAGAAAATTACCTGCTAAAATTTTATGGAAGAAAAATGGATGAACAAAGATAAAGGCTGCTTTCTTCATAATTAAGTACCAACTCTAACCAATGTAGTCCAAATAATAAGCAACTAAGTATCACTTAAATAAGATCTCGAGTTCAAACCTTGACATATGTAAAAAATTCCTGTTAGGAGACTCGTCCACCATAGCTAGGTACGTGACGCGGATCGAATTCGGATGTAGTCGAAATAAAACTCTAGTAAATCGGGTAGGAAAAAAAAAAATACCAACTCCAAAATGTCAATCACCACTCCACATGATAAAACGATTAGCAATGAAGGAAAGCATGGCGAGGACAATAGGGTCAGCCGGTCAGATAGAATATATATACATTGAGGAAACTCACTTCCCGGGTCAGCGATACTTTTAACGAAGCTAGAAAATGAAAGCCCTGGAGGCTTCCCCAAACAACTCACAAGGGTCACATATATCTACATAACTATTAGCTAGGCTGCCAAAAAAGAAAGAGCCTCTATAACTCATAATTAACCTACTACTTTTGGATCCATACATACAAACCACTGATAATTATGTTACATCCAACTAGGAGCAAGTGGATTTTGAGTACCGTTTCTTGTTAGCATACTTGATATAACAATAAAATCCATTATTTCACTCATCTCCATCTCATTTGCACACAGTTTTCAGCCTCTTTGCAGCTTGAACAAATCCCATGATCACCTGCAACTCGTCCATTTGCTTCACAAAAACAGAATTTTAATTTCAGATTTACGTTACTTCAAGTGATGACTAGCAACTCAAAGATGGAACAATAACTACCTGAGACATGAAATGCCTTTGAACAACATCAACTAGCTGCTCTTTCGATGGATTTGGAACAGCATCCACCTACAAATACATTTTTAGATTATAAGCATCTTTGCAAAGACACTATTAACCAAAAAGATAGGTCTAGGAAGTAGGGAGAAACCTACAAGATTAAAGTGTCGCCAATATCTCCATAATGCAGCCATCTCCAGTTTGCTCAAGTCAACCTTCTGCATAAAATTATTTTTAGAGAAACGGGAACGGAGGAAATATCTATCAATAACCTAGTTACTGAGTGGAAGGCAAAATAAATAGTAAAAGAAACCAGGAAAAAGTTGACATACCATGGACCCTTGAGGCGTAGAGAAGGACCCCTTGGACTGTGAATCGCCAGAGAGGGACCTGCTCGTATGCTTGTGCGATGATCCCAATGATCTCTGCATCCTGTGCCTCGATTTGTGGGACTTTTGAGTGTCGTCCGATGCTATTAAATCAAATAAAGCACATAGGAAATTAAACATAATGGTGGGGCCCATTAGAACGATATAGGAGTAAGACACCAGACCTTTTAGAAACAGCAAAAGCAAAAGGTGAAGACACAATGGATCCAATATACCAACCTCAATCCCTTTCCCAACCCGGGGACATGAAGCCAAAGAAAAAAGCTACTTAAAATATGATAGAATTATTATTGATCAACCACACTACCTTCAGATTAAAGTACGCAATTAGAACTAGGAGTGGGATGAAACGAATTCATAAGTTTGTCAGCGTATAGTGAGACAGCTTTCAAATGGATCAAACATCTAGTTTCATTTAACATGCAAAAAACTACTAGGAGCTTCAGAACATTTGATAATGAAAAATATTAATGCCCACAAATTTGTGAAAAAGCTATATCAAAAAATGGAGAGAAAACAGAACGCATCTTAATAAAACTCACCCATATCTGATCCATTCCACCGCATATTTTCAAATTCAAGTTCGTCATCTTCCTCATCACCTGTAGGTGCTTCTATCACGCTAAGAGCATTCCTCTGTAGCTTGACTTCAATACCGTTTGTAAGAACCTATAGTATTAATAGCCCGCAAAATGAGAAAATCATCAAAACGAAATCTAGAGCGCCGATACAAAAACTAACGGTAAATAAAATCCCTTCTGTCACCAGAAACAATATATAGATTTCTGTTTCAGGAATCAGGCAATGGCAACATAATTTCAGAAAACCTGATTGTATAACTGTCTAGAAACCAAATCCCTAGGGGCAGGGGTGGAGGATATAAAATCCGTGGCAAACGATGAAGATGAAGAATCAATGAGCTTGTTCATGTCCTGAGCATAAACATTGAAAAGAGCGTGGAAAGCAGCATAATGTGTTGCAAACTTGCAATGCAGAGGGCAAATATTAGCTTCCCATCCAGTCATCCTCCTCAACCGTAAATAACAATTAAGCTTTCACAACAAATTACACAATTCATTCAACATTCATATACATAATAAAGTATATAACTAGATGGGTAAAAGTTGAAAGTGAGACAAAATTCCCAATAAAAGATCATCGAAGAAAAATTTCAATGTCGTATTCTACTTGCATTTGATCGAATGCCTCACTTTATAAAGGAAACTAATACCCACTTAAAATTTACAAATGTCAACGGTCGTCATTATAATTAAGTTTCAGATAGATCAATAGACAACATTCGATAAGCCAGACCATACAAAAATCCCAAGAAAGCAACTGATCGTTGTAAAGCAGCAGCTAAAACGCCAGATCCACGGATAAACTCAGATATGCAATGGATATCCACAAGTAGCGACTTAGGATTGCGAGTCAAAATCTATAAGAATGGACAAATTTATTCAAATCACAAAAAAAACAAAACCAATTCTGGAACTTTTTATATGAAAACCATCAGTGAAATGTTTTTATCAAGATTTCGTCTTGTGTAAGTAGGGAATGAAACGAATTAAAACATTTGGCATTAGTTCAAATATTAAATTTCTGAGGGGGGAAAAAGAAGTTTCCCGGTAATAAATTTGATCGAGAAAATGAAGGGATTGGAATGACAGCAAGGATGAATTGAATAAAAACAAGAAAACGGCCAAAACGACCAACATTGCTTCGAAGCATTTCCATTGAACTCCCTAAACGCAAATTTCAGGAGAATATGATGAAGGGAAACTACATTGTAACCGAAATTCAATAGCAGGTAATCCAAAATACTGAAACCGATTTACGAAGTAATCCAAATTATCGCAGAAAGTTACCAGCCAATGCCAACCGCCTAGCCCTACGGCCTTCTTAACTACTCCTCGGAGACCAACAAGCACCGATTTAGTACGGTTATTTCCAGTAACCACCACCTTGGTATGACGAGGAAGCACAGAGAGCTCCTCTTCGCTGCTATCTCCACAGCTCTGCAAGTGGGAGAAGCCACCATTGACGGAACTTTCCATGGCTTCGAGCATTTCCGGAATCAAAACAGCGAATTCCACCAATGAACAGCAGTAAAAGGCTGGAATTAAAAATCAAATTGGCATGCGGCCAGAAGATCATGCATTACAGATAAAAGTAAAAAGGGGATTGAGGAGCGGAAGAGATAGGATGGAGGAGAAATTTGGGAAATTCTGCAGGGAGAAAAACAGAGAGAGAGAGAGAGAGGGGAGAGAGTGAGTGGGAATGTTAATTGGTGTGTTAGTATCAATCCCGACGAGAGGGAATGATCGAATGGATGAGAGCCACGTCAAAGACAAGGGGGCCACCTCTTGAATCATGCGCTTCCGGAGAGGTTAGGGTCGCATATGATGCAATGCATTGGATACTGTTTCTCCCTACTCTTTACCCTTTGTACGACTCACTGCGCTTGACCTCTTGACTATGTGGTAAGGTAACCCCCCAACCAAACTTCCCTCCTTTCCTCCAATTACATTTTTCTCCCTTACGCCATTTCTTTCCTCTCTGTTTTTTTCATTATTTTTAATGTTCTTGTTATATTAAGTACTTCTGAGTTCTGAGCAATAATTTTATTATTGAATCTTTCTCTGTGTCCCTATTGCATCTCAAGATAGCGACTCACAGATTGAATAACTGATTAAGTTACATGCAAATATCCTTGGACAAACGACCTTACCTAATGTTTTAGACGCAAGCAACAAATTATGTTTGTCTGTCCTGTCCTTCTTGGAACAATACATACGTACTCCTTAGTTTATGTTGAGGAATTTTTACCAACAAATAGTAATCCTCTCCCATGTAATATATAAAATTTTTAATAAACCACACTATTCATAAGCTACAAACAATATGTTGTTCTAAAATTCAGATCATTATGATGAATTATTATAGGTTTTATGCTTTAAAATAAAAAATTTGAAATGGCGTATGAAAAAATAATTATTGGATATCGATAACTATTGATGATACTGATAGATGATCCTAACACGACACTGGTCTATACGCCGGTGATGACGTTTATGGTTGCCTTTTTTTTTTTTAACCAAGAAGTTTTTTGTGTAAATAATTTAATATTGTCAGTACAAAAATAAACTTAATGGCAGTCTTGTGAATTAGGAGGAAAAGGCGCCCATTATCAAGTAACGTAGCCTGGAGAACGTAACGGACGCCCCGTAATTCAAGGGAGGGTCCCACCTGCAAAGAGGGCTGTACCTACCGTCGGTGTTGTCCTCTTTAGACATAGGGACGAAAATACGGAAATACCCTCATCCTCGCCTCTTCAAAACATTTCCTGCATCCCACAAAATTATACTATTTCTTTTTTGGAAGGAAAAAACAGGGAATCTCCCTCTCTTTGGCGCTCTAACGAGCTCCATCTCCCGCCTTGAGATGCACCTGAATTTCCCGCCAGTGCCAAATAAAATAGGATGAGGCCGACTTGCCACCGTTAGATGTTTGGGAGCCAATTTAGGCTGTAATCCTCTTCCGCAACACAGCCTCTGGAAAAAACATGCTTTCTTCCCAATTTTCCCCATCCAAGCTAAACCTTAATATGACTTATAACGAGCCAGTTTCACTTGATGGTTTTAACGTAAAACTAGACACATCTCAAGACTAAAGCTCGACAGATTAAAATTTAATATTTCTAAGAAATACCATTAGACCATTAGAATGTGAAAATAAATAAATCTGAATCGTCCGTCTTAAGTAGTTTGAGTGTTCCAAAATTAAAGAAGATAAAATCTAGCAAAAGAATATCGGTAGTTTTATCCGACGAATAGCTTGTGCTTGGTGTTTTGTTAAACAAAAATCGTTCCAGAACATCGTTTCAATTCACTAGCACCAGTGACGTCAATTCTTAGTGGCCCATTTGGACCGTGGCAAGACCCATAAAATGAAAGAGAGCAGAACAGAACAGGGACACAAACAGTGAAACCCAGACATCTCCAACGCCATAGATTATTCCCTCGTATAATATTTTTTTTTGTTAGTGGCAATAATTAATCTTCTCATCGCGAAGCTTCTATTTTAAGATAAATAACTGACTACAGGATATTTTATATACCTAATAATAGAATTTAAACCCTCACTACTTAATTAAAAAACCAAATAAAATAACCACTAGGTCACACTCATATGTGTTATCGTTACTTAAAAATTATATTTGGCATATTTTTTGCGGTTTTTGGAAGCTATCTCTGGGTCCGAATCGTTTCTTACAAATTATTCATTTGAGAACAGACAGAAGGAAGCTGACCAAATGGGCCTCGCAAGGACATAAAATATTGCCGGAACCATTCTCGGGTTCTAATATGGTTTTTTTTATATATATATAAAATTTTTTAAAAAGAAATTGGGCTTACTCACAATTTAAGGGCAGAACGAAATTCTTCTTTCTCCTAAACGATATCAATATCGGGTAGAGCGAGCCATCTATTATTTACAGGCATAAACTTATACACCTAATAACTAAAATACTTTTCTAAGTGTCGTGACTAGAATTATAATAAAATAATATTCTATAAGAATCGCCAATTTCGTGTGATTCTAATATGCTAATTGCGAAGGTATATATATGTTCAGTGTTCGGTAAACATGACGGGAAAAAAAAAAGGGTCATGTGCTCATTTACTCATCTCTCCCACATTTTTTTTCCCTCTCAAAATTTGATCATTTACAGGGAACTTGGGAAGTATCATTAATTTACGCGATTGACCCGCAACTTTTGGCCATACCCTACCCGTGACAATGCAAGAAACTATTAATATTAATAGCACCGAAACCTGGATAATATAATGAGAACATGATAATTAAGGAGCTCGTAAGGGAATTGGTATAACATAACTGAAACTTCGGAATTTATAATTCAAATTCTATATTCACAACTTGAAAGTCTTTAATTTACAGTTATCTCGATATAAGCTCATGAAAACTATTCCATAGATTGCGGTGGTCAGCGTATATCGATTTTTATGGGCCGTTCTGCGAGTCCCTGAAGAACAGGGTGCTGACAGGACATAAGGTGCTCCACGCCATTTGTCTAGTGGCTTCAAAAGTCCTTAATCCCTATATGTAAATATGCCCCCTTCATTTCTCAGTTTATTGCTTCTTAGTATCTGAAGAATACATGTTTGTAATTCTTTTATCAAACAGATTAGCAACAAATTGGCGTATGAGACATCCAAGTGCATGGAGTAGTATACACAACAAAATGAACACGCCCTTGGAAAGGTAAGACTGTTCAATACGTCCGTAAATTATATACTACATTTATCCTAATATACCAACTGATTGGAGGGTTAAATATGAATTTAAATATAAGATATTATTATACTTTATATCTAGTATTTATCATTTTATTCAAACTAATTTAACTATATATATCTTAAGTTGATAATAATCTAATATTATATATAAATACTATAAGAATATCATGTCGCTTTACGTGGAGCAGAGGATGATAGCAATTAGAGCAAGCGAGGGTGGCGTAGGCGTAATTGGAAGGAAGGAGATAGAGAAAGCAGGGAGGATGACGATAGAAGGTAAAGAAGGGAAGGCCATGAGACGTAAGGCTAAAGAGTTAGAACAGAGAGCTTCTGAGACGTTACGTAACGGCGGATCCTCGTACGAGTCACTGGCTTCTCTGGCTGACCAGTGGAAGGAATCATACACATAGTAGTACATGCAGTGGCAGGGGGATGATCTCCTTTTTCCTTCGACCTTTGATTTTAGACTTTACTGAGACATTGGGATTCATGCTTTTGTGCTCTTGAATAAACTAGACGGATAATCAGAATAGTCGAAGACAGATAAAAGAGTGCAACTCAGCATTTGTCTTTCATCATCCAATATTAGTTAAAAGCGCTTAACTAATAATATACTACAAAATCACATTGTAGCGGACTAGTTTCATTTGCTAAGCGCCTTATATGCATGGTGCCCCGCATATTTCTCAAATTATGCGTAAACATCGTGCAAGAATCCTAAGAATTTTCACCGCGTGCAAACAGGCTTTTTATAAATATATCAGATACCAAATGTCAATAGCATATCTATATATAGAAGATATATGAGTTTAGGGTAAAGAATGAGGTGCAGGACGTTTTTAAGCAATAAACACTGTTAGTTAAAGTGGAGAAATTCAAATTGTTGTGCTGAACACAATATGATGAAATGAAGTTACATTTTAAGGAATTAAACGAGAAAATAGGTCAGTTTAATCTGTAGTATTAGCAACCCTGTGTTGCGCAAATATGACAACGTCACCTTAGAACTTAGAAGGAGGGGTCTGTTATAAGCACCTAGTAACTTGTATGTATTTTGTAAAGGATATGCCTGGACTTTGTTATCAATCAAAAGGCGATCCAAACGGCTGCGCAGTTCCCTCTAGGAGTCACACCTGAAGAGATATCGGGGGTTGCAGCATGTCACATTCCCTCGCATCCTTGGGCCCACCAACCTTATCATCTCAATGGTGATCTGTAATTTTTCACACGCTTGCTTTTGGATCACGCCGCAAGAGGGTAATTTTTCGTACAACCAATAATTGTAAAGGCCGCCAATGTAAGGAAAACGGATTAACCTCTCCTTCTATTGTTGGTAGACTGAACATTCGTGTTGGAACGACGCCACATAGAGCTTAATGACCCGCTTTATCTTATATTATATGGGAAAAAGACAACAAAATACTTTTTAAAATTTAAAAAGATAAAAAAGGTTTTTAAATCTTAAAAAGTATATATTTGACCTCCTACCCAATCTATCTTTTATAAATTTGGGGCATAAGACGAAATTACCCTTTAATCATTTACTATTTATGCAATGTGTTTATAACTTGAGCAATAGTTTTGATAGTTTTTCCTAAAATATTTACAACTCTGTAACAATGTACCACTGCCATAATAACATCATCGTCAATCTGTCTCCACTCACCCTTTCATTAGTTTCCTCTCCCAGACTCGCCGTCAAAGTTGCACTCTAGCTTGCCCTCAAAGTTGCAGATCGAGGCTCCCAGTTCGTCGTCAAAGCCACACTCGAGGACCCTTGTTTGCCAATAAGTCTCGTAGATCGAGGTATTTACTATTCATGCAATGTATTTGCAACTTGAGCAATACTTTTGACAGTTTCCCTAAAATATTTACAACTCTGTAACAATGTATCATTGCTATAATGCCACCATCGTCAATCTATCTTTGCTCACCCTCTCGTTAGTTTCCTCTCCTAGCCTCGTCGTCAAAGTCACAATCTAGCTCGCCATCGAAGTTGCAGATTGAGTCTCCTAGTTCGTTGTCAAAGTCGCACCCAAGGACCTCTATTCGTCAAGAAGTCGTAGTCATAGATCAATGCTCCTAGTTTGTCGTCAATGTCGTCACTCCAACTAGTCACCCAATCTGGCTCGATGCACCATTGCTATCTCTGTCTATCATCGTGCCTTGCTGCTGTGTTACTATCGTCGTCTTGCTCTGCCGGTGCTTCTTCCTGTTGCTTATGTGCTCGCCGTCTATGGAAGAGAGGGGTGGAGGGGTTGGGATGACGATGAGTAGTAAATCCTATTGCTCATGTTGTCAAAATAATTGTTCAAGTCGTAAAGCCCATTGCATGAGTTATAAATGACCAAATCAATTATTTGTAACTCCGTTAGTACTGAGAGTAGTAAATCTCATTGTTCAAGTTATCAAAATCATTGATTAAGTCATAATCCTATTGTAGGAGTAGTTATATGTAATAGCTTTTAGGTAAGTCATGCAATGATATTTATAATATGAGCAGTAATCATAACAACTTCTCGTAAGACATTAACAATTCTATATAACAATGTACTTATAAGTAATAGCTTTCAGGTTTATAACTCTTATAATAGAATTTATAAAATGAGCAGTAATTTTGATAACTTCTCCTAAGACAATAAGCAGAAAGCTCAATTTATTATTTTTAAAATTCAGATGCATTTTAAATTTGAAAAGGTTATTTGTAATCTTTTTCCCTATTATATATACTCTCTCCCACCAACCCACCACCTCAAAATTTCAAATTATTGTTACAACCGAATTTTGATCATTTCTCTAAATTTTAATTTTTTAAATAAAATATTAATGATTTTTATACTTTACTATTTTTTAGTAATAAAAATAGTATATTTTCAATGCTTTCCCCCGCAGCTAATTACATTTATTCGCAACATTCTAATCAAATCTTACCTTCTGTCTTAAATATAGAATACTTTTGTTTTAAATATAAATATAAAAATTTAATATATTTTATTTTTTAATTGTATAATATTTTTTTAAACTTTTTATATTAATTATACATAATAAATGAGTTATATAAAGGGTAGTTATAATAGAAGAAAATATATTATAAAAAATTAATATATATTTATTATAAAATAATTAATTTAATATTTTTTAATTTATTATTTTTAGTTTTCTAATTTTTATATTAAATTAAGCATAGGAGGCAGTATTAGCTATTATGATCTATGAGGTATAGTGAGGGTTATTATAAATTTTATGAACTACTGTATTAATCTAATTCTGTCTTGAAAAAGATCGGTGTTATTCGTGAAATAATAATAAAACGTAGAGGGATATTCTTAACGATCCCGACGAGTGCACGCGCTTTTCTCAGATCTGCTGCAACTGCATTGGCACGATTCTTCTTCCGTTTCTCCATTCACTTCCAAAGCAATTTTAATTTCTGACTTTCACTCCACATCCCAATATGAAGAACTTGCTGTTATAATCAAAGGTTCCTGCTATGGATGCTGAACTCAAAGACCTGAATTCGAATCCGCTTGAACTCGACAGTTCAGAAGATCCCGACCCCGTCCACGATGAGGCCTCCCCCAAGGACGACCTCCCTCTCCTCAAGTCGGACTCAACTTCCCACGTCTCTTCCGACCACCTCGAAGACCTTGAGAAGAAATTTGCTGCTTTTGTTAGATATGATGTTTACGGAATCATGGGACGTGGAGAGTTGCCGACTAGGGAGAAGGTCTTGCTGGCGTTGGCATTGGTCACACTGGTTCCAATAAGGGTGGTCGTGTGCTTCACCCTGTTATTCAGCTATTACTTCATATGTAGGATTTGTACGCTATTCTACGCTCCGTATCGGGAGGAAGAACAGGAAGATTATGCGCACATGGATGGGTTGAGGAGGTCTCTGATTATGCAGAGTGGGAGAACCATGTCCAGGCTCATCCTTTTTATTCTCGGGTTTTATTGGATAAGCGAGACCTACCGGTTTCCGAATACTGATGACAAGCCTGCCACTGAGGTACTTCATTTCCATAATTTTTGCCTTCAGATTAATCATCATCACGCTTTTCCTCATCCAGACACATTATCAGAGGTGTTGAGGCCTGTTATCAATGCAATAACTAAATTATGCCTATGTTTTAGTGTTCCTTCCTATTTGACGATTGAACCGTGACCGTAGGATGAAGATTTTTATTCCTCTTCTTGTTTTCGAGACTTGCTGGGTCATAAGGTGCTCGTTTTGCTGCTAAATTACTTACTGAGAAACATGGACTCCGTGTATTTCCCCCCTTCCTTGAGGGACAAATGGAATTTGTTTCAGCACTTATTTCATAATTAGCTTCTGATCATGTTATTTCTTTACTATTTTTGCGAGATTTTCTGTTCCACTATGTGTGTGTGTGTGTGTATTAGTTTGACCTAATTAATCCTTTTCTTTCAATGTGAAAAGGAAGGCAAACATCAACCTGAAGAGATTGAAGCTCCTGGTGTAATAATATCTAATCATGTGTCATACTTGGATATTTTATATCACATGTCTTCCTCCTACCCAAGTTTTGTTGCCAAGGTTTGGAATGTTCGTAATCATTCATGCTTTTGATTTATCCTTTTCATGTTTTTATTGACATTTTGAATTATTTCTGACATGCATTTTAAACATTTGATTTCAATTGTGGATTTCCTTGCTGAAGAGATCAGTGGCTAAACTTCCTCTAATTGGTCTTATCAGGTCAGTTGGCTTTCTTAATGTGTCTTCTTGTGTTAATGTACTGGAATATCTATCATTGGAAACTTCCGTCCCTTTCCTTCCTTTTTGCTCTTTAGATGTGGTTGATCAGCTCTTTTTCAATTTGTGATGAATTTATAATTTATCAAATGAGAATGCTGCATTCTATCTCTGAAATAATGTGCATTCATTTCCTCTATCAGTGAGATAATTTGATAACCAGGGCTTACATATTATGGCATGTTTTATGGCAGCAAGTGCCTTGGTTGTGTTTATGTTCAGCGGGAGTCAAAGTCTTCAGACTTCAAGGGTGTTTCAGGTCATGTGCATAAAGGGAAATACCTCATCTTCTTCCCACTCTCCCGTTGTGTGAATTTCTTGCCTTTATTTTCAATGTCATACTAATTGCTTGGTGCCTTTTGCATCTTGAAGTAATAATAAATTGTTGAAGTAAGCAATTCTTTTATTATTTTTTTACAAATACATTGTCATTCATCAAAGAACCTTCTTCTTGATTTTCTCTCGATTGAATGATAATAGAAACATACACAAACTATAATCTGGAATTACATTATATTTGAAAGGAATGGCTAGACTTTGCTCCTTTTAGATGTGAGAATCCTTTCTTGAGAACCTAGCTTACAACTGCCAGTAGAATGATCTCAATAACTGTTGAGTTTAAACATTCATTGAATCTAGAAGCAATTTGGGCTGAATTTCATGAGGTAAATAGAAAAGAACTTGGAATTGGCTTGCGTATGGATTATGGAAAAGGTAACTATGCTTAAATTATTTCCTTAAGCACTATCTATCCAGAAATGTTGGCTTGCTATTAATAAATTAAATGTAATTCTCAAGTAGAAGCAAATTTTAGTTGTTGCCTGCGCCTTTCTCAATCCTTAACTTGGGGATTTTTCTTTTGAGTAACATATAATGTCAATGTAACTAGAATTTCTCAAGCCTAGTGATTTGTTGTATCTTTAGAGGTGCCTAAGTTGTCATTTTCATCTTGCACATGCCCGCATATTAGCCCATCAAACTAGGGTCCTAGTACATTGTTCAATATGATTTGTTATGTTCTGAAGCTTGTGTGTTGCCCATTGTTGCTGGATTTGATTTTTCTGCAATCTTTATCCTGGGATGAATAGGCCTGTAAATTTTTCCCCTGCAGGTGTTGTCACTGAAAGAATTCAAGAAGCTCACCGTAACAAGTCTGCTCCAATTATGATGCTATTTCCAGGTTATTACTCTTTAGATTTTTTTCTTCTTGTTAGTTATATTTTCTTTTTCCTTATCACCACGAGGTTCTCTCTCTTGGTAGTTTTGAACGTGGAAGAATGGTATAGTTTTTTGTCACCAGTTTTTAGGATATCATGGAATGGTTCTCTTTGTGATGTCTATTGATTCGTACTTTTCTCTAGTTACATGTAAGTTAATCCTCTCAGTTGGACGAGGGGACCGTATTCTCCAATGATCTGGGGTTCTCTGTAATAAGACTTTGGAATTGCACATGCTTTTTGATAAATTGGGGTTGGGCCCTCAATTTTGTTTCAATATAACTGATGGACCTTTAAGCTATAAAATTTATGTGGCAGTTCATATATCTACTAAATATATGCCTTTAGAAATTTTGGTCTCTTTCCTTAATTAAAATACTAGCTCAAGAAGCCTCTCACCACAGCACTACACGTGTCTTAGTATAACTTTTTTAAACCTATAAACGAAAATTAAAAATAAAAAACTTTTGTGCACTTTTATGCACCTGTCTTTGGCACTCATATAAAATGATAGATGTTGCTCCTTCTCTCATGATTGATTTTCTGCGTTTCCTGTAGTATGGATCTGATGATACTGGTTGTTGCATGTCTGACAGCTTATCCTATGACCTATGTATTTATTCAATTAGGATGCAGGTCTCAAAATATAATTATATCACCTAACCTGAGTCGGACTATTGTTGCTTGAAGACCGAGTAGTCTACCACTTGTGGCTTAAGTTCAATAACCAGCTACTAATAAGCATAGTTACAGTACAAAAAACAGGAACCAATCGGGGAAATGTCTAGAAAATTAAAGCCCATGCGTGGACTTGAGGTGACTAATGTTGAACTAGAAGACCACAAGAGCAGGCATAGAAATTATTTTGAAGACGGAAAGCGTGTCATTAGTTAAGATAACACTGGTTGACCATATACTTATGAATTCATGATACAATTAAGCTATAAGATTTTAAATCAGCTTCTATATCAAAATCTAAACCAGATATTTTGATCTTGAAACTTATGCCTTCTTGATTGTTCTGCTGCATGTGCTGTCATAGTTCCTTCTACCACCGAAGATGATATCTATTGTATCTGGTATAGTTCAGAGATATAAACTTCTTGTTCGTATTGTTGTTCTCATAATCATTTTTTTTACTGATTTTCGAACATTCTGCAGAAGGTACAACCACGAATGGGGACTTTCTCCTTCCATTCAAGACTGGTGGTTTTTTGGCAGGTGTACCTGTACTACCTGTAATTTTAAGATACCCTTACCAGCGATTTAGTCCCACCTGGGATTCCATATCCGGGGTGAGTAGTTATTAAGTATTTAATGATTAAAATTGTCCTGCTTTTCTATAATTTCTATCAATAGAAGCTAATGTAGTATCCGTCGTCTAGGCTTCTCAGTTTTGTCAAGAATGTCAGGTGTTCACCCTGGTGTTGTGGCTTGAATGTGAGAAGTTATTTTGTACCCTGATATGAGTTGAAGTTTGATCTTGGGTTTGAAATTTCTGAGGGAGTCAGTGGTTGGCTAGTTTCTTTACACCTGCTTGAAATTTCTAGTCAGTGGTGCAGACGAAATGTTAGCTTAAAAAGTCTTTTGCTTTGTACTTGCTTGGAAAGTCATAGTTCATTTACGCTGTTGGATTACGGAGCAGCTTTCGTGCATCAAAGCTAACAACTTTTCTGTACTCAAGCCTTGCTGGTGATTAGATTGAGATCTTTCTTTTTCAACAGCAACTTTAACATATATTCTTTGTGCAGGTGCGCCATGTAATTTTACTTCTCTGTCAGTTTGTGAATCATATGGAAGTGACGAGGTTACCTGTTTACTACCCCTCACAGCAAGAGAAGGAGGATCCCAAACTATATGCTAAAAATGTTAGAAGGATGATGGCTAGTGAGGTATACGACTCTTGTTAACTGATATATGATATGAAAAATTTTGAAAGCTAATCATACTACATCTTACATAAGTTCCAGCATAACATTTATTTCTTTGGGTTGTATCTCACTGATTACATAATAAGGATTCCTAACAAGTTCATATGCTAGATTGGTTGGATTTAGCTTTTGGATGGGGTGTATCTGGAAGAGAAGTCTACAAGGAGTGGGACTAGACTGATAGAAGATGAGGAGGGAAAAATTAGGAAGGAACTATAAAAATTGAAGCAAGTGCCGTTTATGTCCTGTCATTAATATATATTTTGCATGGATGTGTGTTTTGTTCTAAAATCATTTAAAGATTAAATGGTAATTCAGTTTATCTTGTTCGTCATTCCTTTTATTTTTCACGTGATCTTTAGCTAATGCAATAGGGGTGTGTGGATACTCTTCTCAATTTTTTCT
Organism: Leucaena leucocephala; assembly: GCA_037074615.1. Taxonomy (NCBI): domain Eukaryota; kingdom Viridiplantae; phylum Streptophyta; class Magnoliopsida; order Fabales; family Fabaceae; genus Leucaena; species Leucaena leucocephala. The sequence continues at coordinate 975,518 of CM073540.1, read as the reverse complement.
TCTGTGTCAAGTGCTGGTTTGTGATAGTGAAAATCTTTCTCTCACTCTTTGTAATATTCTGTAAAAGTTTATTCCTGTTATTTTCTGTGGAACTAGTTGTTCATTCTAACTCAGAGGGGACTACTTACGTCTTATTTCTAGTGCTATTGCATAGCCAATTGCGGTACTTACCGGATCTAGTTTATTAAATTTTCTGCTTGCAGGGTAACTTGATACTTTCGGATATTGGGCTAGCAGAAAAGCGGATATATCATGCTGCTCTGGATGGTAATAATAGCCTGCCTAGTGTTTTGTATCAGAAAGACGATTGATTGTTTCGTGGCCCCGGTCTGAAATGATATGTATCTCAAGTTTCTTAGTTTCATTATTTGGTAGTTGCTCATGAATGGATAGCTTATGCGCGGGGTGTTTATAGCTCTTAATATGTTCACCTAAACTTCAGAATGGCACTCGCGTAATTTTCTTGTAAATAGTGTGAGCACCGAAGGGTCTTAATTGCTTCCCCCCACCCACCCTTTTAACTAACCGTCATCATATGGATTATCGTTGAAGCACCCAATTTAAGAGTCATACGAGTGATTGCAACTTTTTCACTGTGATAAAATGATGTCATCTGTTTTTGAGGCCATGAGAATAGTTCTGAATCTTATCTTTCGTGTTCCTGCAGGTTTGTAATGCAATTGCTAATTCGGATCGGGGGTCTGTATATTCCTTGTATGGTTCTACCTTGTCAGGAAAAAAGAGAAGAAATTTAAGAAAATATAGAAAATCCTGTGCAGCACAAGCATTCATACGATATTTGTCCGATTATAGGTACTGACTTTGGGTTTTGGTGCAATTTTCAGAGCAGATGCCTTTTGTTTAATTTATTTATTTTTAAATTTTTTTGTGGGCGGTCAAGAAATCCTCTTTAGTGTGAGCTTGTTCAGAATCCCATTGCTGATTCTGTTTTTTTGACGTAATGTAATGCTTACCGAAAACAAGTTTAGGTTGTAAGTTGTAACGTGCTAAAGAAGATAGGTGCTGACTAGCAGCTTCAACATTTTATGGAGGATCCAGATAACCTGACGTGTATTTTTTCACCCGAAGATTATAGTTCTGGATTTGGATTAACAATCTTTTTCTACCCCTTCATTGAATTATTCAGTTTTTCGAAGGATTTATTTTACTACTCAATGAACTTTTACAAATAATTGGTGTCAATTTTTCACCCGGAAGTGGCGTGCCTCTGCCCTTTTGACTTCATCATCTTTGTTACCAAAGCTACTTTCCCGCGAAGTTCGAATATCGCATCTAATTAGATCTCTACTAAGAATGAGTTTCGATTTCCAAACTTCGATTATTATTTATATTTGTACAAAGAATGTTTTGTCAGAGATGAACGGGCACAACCGTCTCCGACGAGGAGCCTATCAATCCTCTCTCCCCGTGAGGTTTTGCTTTTATTTTTTTTATAAGAATTATTAGAAAAGGGTTAGGCTTACTCATAATCTAAGGGTAAAATAAAATCTCTATTTTTCCTAAACGATACTAATATTGTGCAAGACAAACTATCAATTATTTTTAAGCGTAAATCTAAATACCTAAGAATTATGATATTTATCTAAATGTTATGATTAAAATCACAATAAAATAATACTTTTAAAGGATCGTATACACTTTAAATAGTCACATTTATATCACCCCTTCACTAACCCACGGACGATGGTTTTAGGTTTTAGATCTCAAGAGACACTGAATTATGTTTTTATATATTTTTTTGGTACAATAATTTTTGGAAAGGAATTGGGCTCACTCACGATCTAAGGGTAGGGCAAAATCTCCCTTCCTCCTAGGCAATACTAATGTCAGGCAGGGCGAGCCGTCTATTACCCTCAAGCGTAAACCTAGACATCTAGGAGCTAAGATGCCTCCCCAAGCGCCGTGATTGGAATCACAACAAAGTGGTATTCCTTAGGATTCGAACATGCTCTAAATGATCGCATGTCTCACCCCTTCGCTAATTAAACCCACAGATAATAAGTGATATTGAATTATTATTATTAGAATAAATGACAGTTTGAAAATCATTGGTGGGCAGGCCAAGCCCACCCTATTTATATTATGGAACTTAAATTTCAATGAATCCAACATTTTTTGAGACCGAATTTTTGCAAAGAATTTAATTGGCCAGTTAAGATGGATATGGTTTTCACAAATTAATTTATGGATAACTTATTATATTGAAATACTAGAGGGACTTATGATAATGGGCTCCTCATAAATTTAAAGGTAGTATGCAGTGGTCCTAGACTAAATCTTTTCATTTTGGTTGAAATAAAATGTGAGAGGTTATCTCGGTTTCAATTTTTTCATTCCTGGGGTTTTGATTATGTCAAAATAATTCCAAGTTTAGGGCGATCTGGAGAACTAGTTACAGCCTGGAGAAGTGATGCAATCAAAATTTCAGTTATATTAGAAAATCAACAATTTTTTCATTTTCAATGTGAGATTCGTGGTAGGCCTCCTCTCTTGCTAACAGGTGTATATGCCATTCCTCATTCCAATTTTCGTCAGGTACTCTGGAAAGATTTAAAAAATTTATTTGTTCCTATTTTTACTCCGTGGGTTATTTTTGGAAAGTTTAATGATATCCTTAAACCTACGGATAGAATTGGAGGAGTAGATTGTCCTCATAATAAAATAAACTGGTTTCAAGACTAAGTTGTGGAGTGTGGTCTTTCGGATATGATTTTTAAGGACCAAAATTTACATGGAAGGGACTTAGGATTTCTGGTTATTCTCATTTATATAAAAAATTAGATCAAGCTCTAGCAAATTCTTAATTTTTACATCTTCAATCAGATTGCATTTTGAAGGTACTTCCTAGATTTTAATTTTCTGATCACAATCCTATTGCACTGCAATTCTTGAATCAGTTTTGTGGAGGAAGGAATAAAACCTTACGTTTTGAAGCCATGTGGCTTACTCATAAAAATTTTAAAGATTTTTATCAACTGCTTAGATTGATTTTGATATTTTTGATAAATCTTTAAAAATTTTGGGTGTTTCTTTGTCTGATTGAAATAAAAATATTTTTGATTTTGTGAAAAAATAAAAAATAATTTTACTAGTCCGTTTAAATAGAATTCAAAATTTCCCAGCTTATACTCACTCGGTGTTTTTAAACTCTCTTAAAAAGGATTTACAAGCTGAGTTAGAACATATTTTAAAATTAGAAGAAATTAAATGATTTTAAAAGGCTAGGAGGACTAGATCACTAAAGGGGCAGAAATATCTATTATTATCATTTGAAAACAAATATGAGGAGAAGAAAAAATATAGTCATAACTCTTAAAGATGATAGAGGAAACTGGATAGAAAATGAATTTGACTTGATTGATATGGTAAAGAAATACTTTATAAACCTTTATAATTGGACTGATAATACATCATGTATGTTACAAACAAAGTCAAATTTCCCTGATGAAGTTAAAACTCGTTTTGTTAATGTGGCTGATGTGCTTACTGATAAAGAAATAAAAGAAGCTCTCTTCTCCATGGAGCCTTATAAGGATCTAGGGATTAATGGTTTCTTGCTAATCTTTTATCAAAATAATTGGAATGTGGTAGGGAGTTTTTTATGCAAATTTGTTAAAACTGCTTTTCAAATAGGGTCCTTTGCGGATACTACGAATAAAACTTTGATTTCTCTTATACCTAAGAAAGCATCATGAACTTATTAGTCATTTTAGACCTATTACCTTATGTATTGTGCATTACAAGTGCATTACTAAAGTAATTGTTAGTAGATTGAGGAATATTATAGATGATATTATTTCACCCTATCAATTTAGCTTTATAAAAGACAGGCATATTTAGGATAATATTATTATCAGACAAGAAATCATGCACATAATAAAGAAAACTAAAGGTAAAACTGGGTTTATGGCTAAGAAGATTGATTTAGAGAAGGCATATGATCGGATCAGATGGAATTTTATTCAAAAGGTTCTAATTGATGCTGGTTTGGATTGTAAGTTTATAAATCTTATTATGGGATGTGTTATATCTAGGTCATATAATCTGTTATGGAATGGATCTCAAACTGAATTTTTCTCACCTAAAAGAGAACTCCAACAGGGAGATCCTATCTCACCTATATTATTTATTCTGTGTATGGACAGGTTATCCCATATCATTAGTGATTTAGTTATTACAAGTAATTGAAAGTCAATTTTGATATCTAGCGGCGGCCCGACTATCTCGCATCTCATGTTTGCAGATGATCTTTTTTTTTTGAAGTAGCGACTGAAAAGCAATCAAAATGTGTATTAAATTGTCTACATAGATTTTGTCTAGCATCAGGCGCTAATATTAATAAGAGTAAATCGTCAATATTCTTCTCTCCAAAGGTGAATGGTAATGTTAGAAGAAAGATTAGTGATATGACAGGAATAGGGGTTTCTGCTGATATAGGGAAGTATCTGGGATTTCCAATTATCATAGGGAGAAAACTCACAAATACTTTCTAATACATCATAGATAGATTTAAATCTAAACTGGCTACGTGGAAAGAGAGTACAATATCAATGGCTGGAAGAATCACTTTAGCCAAATCGGTGTTAAGCTCTATTTGGGTCTATCTTATGCAAGTTGCTAAAATTCCAGTTGTTGTGTGTCAGGAAGTGGAAAGGGTATAGAGGAATTTTATATAGGGTCATGGTTATAGCTCACATGGATTTCATCCTATTGGATGAGACAATATTACTATGCCTAAATTATATAGTGGTCAGGGATTCAAGAAATTAGCATCCTTTAATCGATCTTGTGGAGCCAAAATAGCCTGGAAGTTAATTAATGGTGAGAAAAGTTTATAGATAGATGTTTTCCTACATAAATATATGTTAAGGAATGAAGAAAATCTATTGGATGCAAGGAAAGGAGACTCCACATTATGGAAGTTCATTTCTCAACAGCAAGACATTGTTGAAGCAGGCACAAGATGGCATGTTCGAAATGGATAACTAGTGATTTTTATATCGACAAGTGGCTGTTTCCTGATAAAAGCTTAAAAGATTTGTGTATTCAGAAAATTATATCAGAGGAAGAAAATAGTAAAGTTACATATTGGATTACTAATGGGACTTGGAATTTCCACAGACTTGCATCTATTATCCTAAGTAATATCTTTCAGAAGTTGTTTATCATGTTTCCACCTACATCGAAGATGGGGAATAATTTGATGGTGTAGAATGCTATGAATAACGATACTTTTATTATTAAGAATGTTTATTTTTTAATTGAAAAACAATATGATGATACATATAGTGATGTTTATAAAGATATTTAGAAGTGGCGAGGTGCTGAGCGTATTTGTATCTTGATATGGATAGCCTTTAATAATCGATTGCCGACTAATACTTGGAAAAGTAAATGGTCTTCAACAAATATAAATTGTCAGTATTGTAATGAGGATACAAAAGATATATTATATATACTCTAGGATTGTTCTTGTGCTAAACAACTTTGATATAAACTTTTAAATCCCAAGTGGAGTTATTCTTTCTTTGGAGCTCTTTTACGAGATTGGTTTGCCATGAATCTCAAAAAAGAGTTTGGAAAGAATGGTCTTTACAATTGAAGATTAATTTGGGGAGTTTCCCTTTAGAATTTATGGAAGTGGAGGAATTGCGTTATTTTTTATAATGAATTTTTAAAACTATTAGATCTTTACTTGGTAATAATGCAAACATAAAAAAGTTTTGTATAGTTTCAAGAGAAAAATTTAACTAATCATATCGATTCGTCAATTCTAACCGATTAGCAGCCTCCCCCCTCAGAATGGGTTAAATTAAATATTGACGAGGTTCTTATTATAATTAATAGTATGACAGGTTATGGAGAAACTATTCGAGATCAGTCAAGAAATTAGGTGGTAAGATTCACAAGTTTTCTTAGTTCTTATACTTTTGTTGAATTTGAACAGTGTGCAATCTATAAAGGATTAAAATTAACTTCGGATATGGGATTCAAGAAAATTATTTTAAAATATGATGCTAAGAATGTGATGGATATGCTATTGATCTTCAAAGATAATAGGTCCAACTTATTATTGTCATATATATACAACCTTGTGAAACTATTTTAAGAGTTGAAGATATATCATATATCCAAAAAATAAAACAAACTTATAGATGCATTGACAAGAGACTGATTAAATAATATGATAATTTTATATAATTGTCCTCTTGAAGAATCTTGTGATAAAAACGTGTTTGAGATATAATCCCTTTATAGACTAGTAGTTTTAGGCATTTAACCCTCTCTTGTATAAAAAAACAAAAAAACAAAATATTTTCTAACCCCAACAAAATTATATTTTTGTAGAATCCATACACCAATACATCAATATATATTTAATAAAATTTATCATAAATCATGCTACGATAGCAACTTCTTTTTTAAATTACTTTATAGCGCAGCTTCCCTAAGGGCGATCACATTTCACGTATACTTCGGAAAAGAAATAAATTAGATGCGGCATATTACAACAAAGAAATGCAGCTGACGGAGGTGACGCTTTATAAATTTAGCTTCTTCTCCCCCACCTCCAAAAAAAAACCCCCAACAAAAACGATAATTCTCAATTGGATTTACAGCATATGGAGCCATAACAGTGACTTTACACCACAATCTCTAGAAAATAGAAACTCAATGAGGCCTGAGAAAAAAAAACGGAATAAAAAACTCGAAGCGATGTTGTTTTCAAGGGGAAATGCAAAAGCTGCTTACTAAAGATTTGCAATATTGAAGACTGAGCCAGAAGTAAGGAGAAGGGTCCTGATCAAACATTCGCATTTCTTACCTTCTCAAATATGGCTTATTACCTTTCTTTAATGGACTTCCTAAACTCCCATGACGATAAACAGCCTCTCAGGGGTGACTGTAGAAACAGTGAAGACGTTGATAAGTGCTTTTGCCGCATTGAGATTGAGGACAGACAATTGACGGCGCTTCGCAGCCTTCTTTTTTCACTCTCGCGAGTCTGGAAATTAGGATCATGCCTCCCAGCAGAAATTCTGAGTGCTTCTGGAAGAATGCAGTTGCAAACTGAACCTGCCACAAGTTCAACGAAGATGACATTAATCGTGTGTAACTCATGGAGAAGCCCACCATTGCCATTAAATCTAATGAGTGACATGACCTACGAGCGGCACAAACTTGAATGCGCGCTTTTACCATCCCACACGTCATATATCAACAAATTTTCCCCTTGTGGAGGAATATTGCTCAAGGTACATTAGAAAATATATTAATGATGTAAAATTAATCAAGAACGTGATTCTATTCTCTTCCAGATCAATAACAACGACTATGCATACGATAACAGGCTAAAGGGCATTAAGGAATAGAACTAAGCAAATTCAGTTTTTGATGATACCGTAGTTTTCAGAAACAAAATTCAGGGTAACTTATTCTTTGTATCTTGAAAATCAACCTCCAGCTGATTTAGCATGTTATGGGCAGTTAACGGAACAAAAGATATACCTAGTCTGGCCAGTCGATTAACCCATGTTGGAATTGACTTCCCTGTCAGCTTGTAACAGATGTCCTTGCAGAAATGGTTGCAATTCTTCACAATTAAGTGATATGTATCACCATTGTAGTTTGTTGACTGGCGTTCCATGAAATCCCTGACCTGTACAGGATCCAGACTGGTGGTTCCTATGAATATTGACTTCCTGAACTTGAATCCAGGGCATAGCCGAGGTTCCACCTCAAAGACACCGCTAGTTGGATAGTCATGAGCTCCAAATGCATATTCTACACCATATACTGTAAAGTGCAAAGGGTGTACCAGAAAACGTAAGCCCCCATTTAAAATTTAAAACCAAAAACTTAGTTCAATGAGAAAGTAAGAGGGGGCCAAGCAGCAAGTTTAGGGTATTTGTAAACAAGCATAAAAAGAAGTCAGCTAATTATAAAAGAGATGAACATTTCCATAAGTGCTTGGCTGCATTTCCCAATTTCCCCACCCAGAGAGCCTTCTAGTGGTTATCAGTGTCAAGTTAAAATTAGAAAAGAAACGATATGGGGAGACAATCGTAATGTTAAGTTGTTGACATCGAGCTTAGAGGATGGATATGATTTCCTGATGAATACTGCCAAAATAAACCAAAATCTTCACTGATTTCATATTATTCACACTACACACAATTACCAAGTTTTCCCCTTTGGACCGTCAAATAATTCTTATACAAACAGAATTTGGTGATTTCAGAAATGACTCGGAACATTCTTGTAAAATTACTTGCAAGAATATTATTAGGCAGATTATCACATGCCTACTAGTATCATCACTAATCAAGAGCACTAGGCCAGTTCCACATTCATCCACTTGTCACATGCTTCATAAAAGCACCCTCCTCCAGCCAAAAGATAATTTTAAACATTTTAGCATCTCCCAAGACATTTGCTTACATAAAGTCACATACAAGGATTAAATTTAGTTTCTCTCCCCCGCCAATGCTTTCTAATTATGATGGAAAATGAAATTTCCTTTAACAAGAGCAACATGTTCCTCCACCATAAGTAACTAAGGTCTCGCATCCAAGTTACTGTAGATGTTAAGCTTGGATTGAGACACAGAGATCAAATTCAAGAAAAAGAAGACTAGTCATACCTTCGACACCAGAGTGATAGATACCTAGGCCAGTCCAGTACATATAACCATTCATGGGCGTCAAGTCATATACATTCAGATAAACTGGAGTTTCGCCAGGACCATAGCTATTTGAATTGACTTTGGGGAACAGAGAAAAACGGAGTGCTGATTTACCCTTCAAATGAAGAGGTACCAAAGTCTTCCATCCTTTCTTAGATCTCAATTTCATCTTTCCTAAAGGAAAAAACAGCAAAGGACCTGTTTCCAACAATCATTTGAACAAAAGCATCAGCTGTATAAGTTCACACACAGTGAAGAAAAAAGGACACACTTTCCCTCACACTAAGGTGAGCTAGTGATGGGCTTACGGCAAATGAAAGAGGAATAATAATAGTCCCCTTGTTTCCAATTAACAGAAAAAATGCAATTTGATATGATGAATTTCTCAGCAGAAAAGCCGTTTTCACATGTTATAGTAATTAGTGAATTTTGCACCAGTAAAATGTAGCCCACAGGGAGTTCTACCAGATCACAGCAGCAAAAACTAGTTAATTTTTTAACTAAAATCAATCCTTCTCTGGCCCGTTTGATCATAACGAGGGTAGAGTAAAGCTAGTATTTTGATTTTTTAAGGAATGGTCGACAAACCATATATATTTGTTTTAACGGGGGTGGGCGTGTTGGGGGAATGGAAACGGAACATCAAATCCCACTCAACAAATGAAAAGGGTTGAGCTCCGGTTGACAGGAAGAAAGATGGCCTCACAGATATTCTCCGGTCTAAAAATTCAGATCTAGCTGGGAACAGCAGAAATTTTCAAGTTATACTCATGCATATACATACATAGATCGAACAGAATAGAAAAAACGCAGTGATCACAGAACTCAACTCCAACCACAGAAGTGTTTTCTTTGTTTGTTAGCCGATAAAAGAAACGAACAGTCTGAAAAAGCCGTAATGTCTCAAAGCCCCTACCGGATGTTGTATTTTCCCAAATATCTTACCTTTTTCAAGCCAAATTAGAGCAAGCAGAAAGAATAATAAAGACACCACGGAGAAATATTTTAACCGCTAGGTCTGCGAGAGCGTCTAACCAGTCAAAACTAAATTTAGATGAACCAGAGCGCAAAGCTGTGAGGACACAAAGAGACAGAGAGCATGAGAAGAAATGCGGAACTCACAAGTACAGAATGGAAGAGTATGGCCATCGGAGAGTCCAAGAGCAGCAGCAATGCAACAGCAAGACAAAGAGAACTAGAGAGAGTAACTTAGCACACAGCAATTCCTAATCGCGAACGATGAGAAACGAATGAACGGTAGAAAAGGACAGAGGAAGACCAGCAACGGATGTTTGGAGACCAAGACGAAGAGGAAGAAGACGCTCGCTGTGCCACTCACTGCTAAAGCCTGAAACAAGGAGAGAAGAGAAGAGACAAGCTCGGAGGACAAAGATAAACACGAGTGACTAGAGCGCCTAGATATGGACAGCAGTGATGCGCCGTGACAACCATCAACGTGCTCTCTTTCTTTCTTCCTATTTGCTGTGAGTTATTAAAATATATTTGTTTTCACCCAAAAAAAACAAGAAAAAGAAGAAGAACTGTCCACGAAAAGTGAAAAAGAGAGGGAAATTCTTTTTTCCTCATCAAAAGATACAAGTGAAGTCGACTGGTAGATTATTTTCTACAGAAATACCGCGAAGAAGGGAATGGGGGAAAATAGGACAAATCATGTTGAAGACCGATGAGTCTCTGGTTCCCAAGTCTCTCCTCGGGTTCGGTTTACTGTTACATGAATGCGTGTTTCATGCATTTCTGCGTTCCAAGCACATTTCGCCAATTAATTAAAACGCCCCGTTATATTGTATATTTAAGGATTTTAGGAGTGGACCCCTAAATCCTAATTGCTTACGTTATAAACAAATTCTTGCTTTTTCTTACCTGAGAAAAAAATCCTGCGAAACCGGAAATACGATAGTAATAATAATATCCTCTACTAATATGTCTGAAATGATTATGTTGACGTATTACAATTTATTATACAGCCAGCGATGGAATTTCGGAGTACAATTTTAATATATCTCCCTTTCCGATTTAGCAATATCCATTATCCAACGGGTGGTAGCCGGGTGTGTCCATATGAATAATGTAAGTATATAATCTGCATAGGGACAGCTCACTGGTATCGTTCTCATTAGCGTATACAACAGCTTTAAAGGGTTTCATGTGAATCACGGAGACTAGTTTCTTTTGGGCGAAACAATAAAGTGGTGACTGAACCTTTTCTTTTTGTTGCAATCTTCAATTTCAGTTGAATTCTGGGGCATAAAGGTGTTGGAACACACACAAACACATCCAAAAATCAACGCAAAAAGTGATCCATGGAGATGGACAGAGTAGAGATTCTAAATGAAGCCTGTTCACAATAAGTGATGAGGAGAGAGAGAGAGCATGTATGCATCATCGGAACAGTGAGGAGGTCAATAATAACACCTAAACTCGATAGCAACCATAATTGAACTTTCCTCGTAGAGTCCATAAGCAAACTGAGACAGAAATAATGTGAAGGGGCTGGGCCACTTGATTGCTTAACTCTTTGGGAGGGCAAAGGAGAATTAATCACGTTACATAATTGAAGTTGATAACTGATATTAGCCAGCTCAACGTGGCAGATGAGACAGCCCACGGGGAAGACCTGAATGCGACTGGGGACGTTACCCTGCCCAAAGCAAATAAATTAGACAATTGGGTCCCCTGCTCCTGCAACCAACGACAACGTTTCCCAAACGTGTGAGATAAACGACAAAGCGTTGCGACCTTGTACTGCTGGGCTATGCAATTGGTATAGTGTATTATCGCCCTTCAAAATCAGATGGGCCTCTTTGTTCTCGCGCCTTTGAGGGGAAAACGTAGACACGCAACGCCCAATTGTTGTTTTTATTATATTTAAGATAGGAAAGAGTATTTAAAAAATTCTGAAGGACTAACGGGAGTTGATCTGAGTGGTAAGCGGTTCGGTATCGCTTAAACGAGGTCTCGAGTTTGAGCCTTGGTATATGCAGAAAATTCCCGTTAAGAAACTCACCCACTATAGCCAAGTACACGACGCGGGTCGGATCCGGATGTAGTCGGGGCAAAATTATAATAAACCGGGTGGGCAACTAAAAAAAAGCCCTCAAGGCAAGTTTTGTAATCTCCCCATAGCAAGATTGCAGCCTTTTCCCCTTAGATGCAAATACCACAAACACGTCACTCATCAACCATAATCACTCACCAACCTGTGATTTCTCAATTATGATGTCACAGCTTTTGTGGCAAGTATTTCATCAGCAAATATCTTGCGGGCTCATTTGGATACGTAAAATTAAAATAAATAGATTTGTCTTACAGCTACCAACCAAAAAACTAGCTGGAGCATTAATCAAATCCAAAACTGTAATTGGTTTGTTTTATGCTCGTAAGATGGAATTTCTCCAAATAATAAACTGTTGCAATCCTCTCCAGTAGGAACAATAAAGCTCGAGAGAAAAGAGATCATGCGGTGCGGGTATATAGGAAAGAGCCAAATCAGACAAAAAACGTCCGATACCATAACTGTAACGAGTTCCAAATTCTACTGTAATTTTAAGACCCAAAGTATCACTTCGATTCTGCACTACTTTTCCCAAAGGAATAAGCAAGCAACGAGAATTCAAGCAGTCCTCAATCTACGAGTCACAAAGACGAAAAGTTGAAAACAGAAAGCTCACGAGTCATCATTACTTCCAAGATACCTTAATCTTAAATGCATTTTAAACAGCCCAGTCATTGTTTATTAAGCGAAGACCCAGTTCCATTCTATGGAGACGCCGAATTTCAACTTAAAGCACAAATCACAAACAGAAATATAGCGAGTATAGTGGACAGGAAACTAGTTCAACCAAATAATATATAATCAATTGTGAACACCTCCCTCCCCTCCCAAAGGGGGAAAAATACAAACTCCAGTCAATGTGACAATATACAAGACAATGCATCAACTCAATATGCCTGGGAAGGGGTTGAAAGAAAGCTCATACCAAAGTCCTTCGAACTTGAGATACAAATTGGAAATGAAAATCGAGTCCTGGGAGGTGAACTATTGTCAATGCTCCTGCGTCCAGTAAATTAGAACGTGCAAGTCCTTCACGGTCAGAACCACAATTTAGTGAAAGCTCCTACCGCTCCGATCCATCTGGGAAATGTTCCAATGCATCTTGTTTCCCGTTGAGATAGAAATCCACTACGGCCTTCATTCTAGCAAATTTATCAGGATGATAGTTAACGTGTACAATAACCGGCTTCAGTTTTTTAAGTTTAACATCCTTTCGAACAGTCTTAAAGAGAACCTTACTGTTCATGAAGAGGTACATATCCATAGTTCTTTTGGAAGCATGCAGCCCATCATAGCCAGGATGCGAAGGGAAGAAGAGCTCTTCATTAAAAACAGCCTGGTCCCATGATTTTGATTCCCGAGAAAGCCGGTTAGCTACACGATCCAAAAGCTCAATGGACGGAAGAGTTGGCCTTATGTAAAAGAAACCAGAGTTATAGACCCATATTCTCATTGTGTGAGCATATCGTCCCCAACCCATCGCAGGCTCGTCAAAGACATCATTGAACCCATATGCTGTCATATTATTGTGACCATCAGACATAGACTCCACATCTGAATCTCGATAAAGATAGTCAAAGGGGTTCTGCAAGTATACAATGTCAACATCTGAAAGAAGGACACTGTAACCCAACTGTAGGAATTCTCTTAGAATGCGAAATTTAAGCCCCGAGACAGCATGGTTACCTCCTGTCCTAGCAATTGTATCAATTCCATCATCTGGATCCCTTCTATAGACTGGGACATCATTTGATTTGCAGAATTCTTCAATGGTATCATCCAAGGCTACTACTAAATAATTAGGTATGCCAACCTTCTTGATGTTCGTAAACCAGACCTTTAACATCTCTTTCACGTTAGAATTTGCCAATGCAACTATAAGTTCCTTATAAATAGCAACTTCCTCCAAGATTTTTGCCAACCTGGGATTCACAGATTCATCAGGAATGACAAATGGATTAGTTCTCAGACCCTTGACAGTGCCAAATGGCCCGGCCTTGTGATTCTCACCCAACATAACAAACTGTTCCTGGGCATGATCCTTTCCTTGGTCAGCTAGCCGCAGTTTTTCCATTAGACTTTTGACCTGCTTCTTGAGCTCAGAATTCTTCTCTGCCACCGTTAGAATATCTACCTTTAGGGCATTAACTTGCTCTGGTGATTCACAAGTAGATGAACCAATCTAACAAATAAAGGAGAAATTTAAGAGAGATAGAGAAGGCCAAAAGGTAGGGCAGTATTATGGAACGTAGGCCAAGAGGCTCATGCACAAGGTCTGTCCTATTAATCTTGTCCTTGAAAAAAGTAAAAAATCAAGGTCGCCAATAAGACAAGTCCTAGGTCCAAACTAAGCATGAAATGAACACGAATCAGATGTCCACTCTTACATTTTGCAGTTTATTTACATAACAGACACATATCTTCTTTTTCAGACTATGCCTTTTTTCATTTCATTTAATTGCGAAGCCACCCCGGGGAGGGTGGGGGATTGGTGCTGTGTCCTGAACTATGGTGTTGTGTCCAAAAGTATAACCAGTAATATGAGAACAAATATTCAATATCAGGTAGTTAATATCAAACGAAGGTAATTCCTTTATCAGTGGCGGCTGAAGATCCTTGAGGAGGCCATGCAATGAGGAGACACTCTTTAATGAAACTTTGGCTTTAACTAGTAGCGATAATTCAATAAAAAACGATCGAATCCGTGGCGGAAATGAAATTTGTAAATGTTATATCAGCATGAAGGGAAAGGTTCTAACAAACAAAATAGAGTTCTAAGAAAATCACACATTGAATAACCAAATATATAATTTTCAGATCAAACACACAAGTTTTAACAAACTCCACAACAAATATTAGGTTTAGGCGAGTAAAATGCAACAGTAGATCATAGTTTCAAAGTCAAAAACCTGAAGATCGGGAATTTCAATTCGACGATTATGGAAGAGGCGATTGGAGCTGACGAAACCATGAGGTAACAGGAAGACGAAGACGCAACCGAGAAGAACACCTATAACTACGGCAACAAAGATCCGAGATCCAAGAGTAGACTGGCCTTTCTCTCTGGCGAGCGACGCATCTCTACGACCCGCCATGACAATCTGAAATTCTTCAAGAGGGCCAGATGGGAGAGTCTGGGCACCACAACTCCCCTTTACGACATCTAAACAGTTTTGCTAACGGGAATGAGGAATCCTATTCTCTTCCTTGACGAAGGCCTAGTAGGTGCTTGACACCGCTGGCCGCTGCACTGCACTCTGAAGTCGTCTACGGTGCCAGACAAAGTCGTTTTTCTCTTATTTTTTTTTTTTCCAACCCGGTTCAGCTTTGCCTGACTATATCCGGATTCGACCCGCGTCGCGCACCTGACTGACTATGGTGGGTGTCCTGTTCGTCCACGGCAGAAGAAAATCAAGAATACGGGCCTTAAACCCAAACGGCTGCTAATGTCAACGACTTATCCCATACAATGGCTCGTCTTCGATCAACAGGCCTTATTGCCCCTCCAATGAATGCTGACCCACCATCAATTGAGTGGGCTGGATTAGGGGGCTTCTCAGGATTGGAATTTTTATTTTTAATTCTAGCTATTTTTTTAGATAAAATTCAAATTATAAATGCAAGACATGCCACATTAAATTTAGATGATAAATTCTGTGAATTTTTAATTGGAATATAATACCGTTGCTTAAGAGTTCATACTATTATTTAGTATTTTAAAATTTATATGGCAAAACTTAATTTATATATAACAGTTTATTATGAAATCCATTATTACGTAATGTTCTGCCTGCAGCTTAAACCAGTCCTCCCTATGGCTTTCTATGCCAGAGTAGACTGATGCACATTCATAATCGCATCTAGGAACTGCTTCCTCAAAAGCAACCCCCGTGTCCAGCAAATTCAAACTAAAAGGAAGAAAACAATTAGAAGGAAAAAAGAAGAGATAGCAAATGCGTTACAATTAATATCAACTTAGAGGGAGATACCCGGCAACGCGCGAGTTCCCATTCCCATTCGTACAAAATCTCTTCAAGTACAATCCATATTTGATTGACTGTGATTCTGTCTCTGGCTATCAAAAAATTAGCAGACAGTGCAACCAGCGTCCCACCATTGACTTACATCTTTCACACTTACGTCGTTCTAACAAAAAAGGGCAATCATATACAAGATACAAAGAGTTAGGGATCTTGAGAGGAGGTAATATAGGAAACAACTACCGTAGTATCATCAAGTTTGCCACCATAATAACGGACACCGGCATCTTGAGCAGCAGTTGAGAAAGGGGTCTGCCGGTTTTTATCCTGAGCCCGTTGGCGTGCCAATGCCGCTATCTTCTCAGCTGTCACTTGAGGACTTAAGCCGGCTCTTATGGCGTGTACCACCACTGCTGTGATCTCATTGTCATACAAGTTGTCAAACAGCCCATCTGTCCCAGCAATTATCACATCCCCATGAGCAACGGGTATTGCAAACACCTGATATCAACTCAACCAGAACCAATCATACACACGAAACCATATCATCCAATAGGAGAAACTAACAGACCATCATTTTTCTACACTATCAAACAAACACCTCATTTCATGCTTGACTCTAACAATATTGAGAGCACTAACCAAAAAATAAAAAAGTCCAAAAAAATAAAGACACGCAATGCACATAATTTGAGAAGTTCACCTGTACAACACACAATAATACACTGCGATACACCAAGAAGATGCCTAAAATATGAACTAAGGCTAGTCACCAAGACATGGTATTATTACAAATAATTCTCTTAATTACAAATTATTGAAATCACCAAGGCTCAACCCAAATTGTCACAAACTTCTTCTCGTAAGGTCCAGGTTTGGCTAAGTAGAGAAGAGCAAGGATAGCCTGTTTATAGGTGGGGGAAGTGAACTCGCAAGGAAAACTGTCAGTCTTATCCCCCCTGTCCCCCACTGGTTCCACTCTTCAATCCAAAACACAATACTCAAGGAAAATTTCAACCATTTCCATTAAATATCAATAACAAGGAGAAATACAGCAACGATGATATGAATCATGAAGTCACAGTACCACTTCCTAACATTTGTTGAAGCCACAATGAAAAAAATTAAGGGATCAGAGCAGAGCATAGAAAACCATACCTGACCAGAACTAGGTAAGTCACCATTAGTTCCACTTTCCAGTTGGTAAGTGAAATTGAAACCATGTTGCTGCACTGGGGATCGGAAGATGGTGCAACCATCATGGACCACCATAAAACCACTGTCCCCCAAATTGATAGCATGAAGTCCCTATGAAAAGGAACACAACAGCCAATTGATGTACATTGAAATGAACAAACTAAAAATCTTTTAGGATTACTAAATGGCAAACCAAATAATATATATTAAGTAACAAAGCAGATAACCAAGTCAAGTCACTATTCACCTTGAAGTAACAAAGCATGTATATTATGTAAAGCTGAAAATTAACGAATTGCATTTCTCTCAGAGAAGAGCCTCAATTTTAAACTTGATAAAATCATTACTGAAACTTTCTAGTTGCGATTTAACCAATTGAAATTTTACACATAGCATTGGCCACTTTTAGCTCCACAGAGCACGGTTGCACGTCAAGCAGAAAATGACTAATGCAACATGGCCCTAAAGTTACTGAACATGTACATAAATATCACATAACCCTTGCTGTTCTATGCAATTATTTTACTGGTACTAAATTATTTTCGTCCTGTTAAGTTTTTCTTTATGTTCTTTCTCATTCAATCACTAATTGCCTAGGCCGAAAATACTTGGATAATGGATTCAAGATTATAAATAGTAAAACCAGCACTAGAGTTAGGGTGACTGCAGCAAGAATGAAACTATTGATACATTCCAAAGAAGATGGCATAAAGGTAAAGGTAGCACACCTGTTCAGTAAGTGCAATGATGCATGCAGTTGAGGAACCCTTAGCTTTAGTACTTAAATGCGCTTTTTCCAGCACCCTAGCTGGGTCAACAGAACCCTTGGGCTCTTCCTTAATAGCATTCACTGCATTGGACATGAGCTCACGGGAGTACTCTCCAGCATCAATTCCCACGTCTGCCCAGCCACCAACTCCATCTGCCACCCCTACTGCCTGTTCCTGATTACATATAAAATGAGCATCTTCTCCACCAGTTTCTTCTTTATCAGGATGAGGCAAGTAACATGATCCAGAAATTAACTTAAGCATTTTCCCAGAAAGGCTTTTCCTGTGGTCATCATCCAACTATCTCATTTTAGCATTAAGATTGCAATCATATGGGAAACTCTGCAACAGCAGGTAGCCAGGTAATTAACCAACCAACCATGATTAACAATTAAGGACTGTGTGGGTATGCATTTGTCAGATACTTTTTTCCCAAGCAAATGAATGAATTAATGTTCCAAGTTCCAAATCTACTGCAGTGCAATTGCTATGGCATAACGTTTTGATGCTAATAATACAACAATATCAAGTCTTATCTCACTAAGTAAGCTCGGCTAATAAATTGAAAATTGATAAATCCTATTGATTTTAAATATAAGAAACCTCTTCACCATCCATTTTCAACACTTTAACTATACTAATGATAACAAAATCCAGTGAGACGTTCATTCAATATGGGAATTCTATCATAAATATTTTATTAATGAAAACAGCACTCGTCAAATCCCCACATTCCACATATCTACACGCTTATTAATGAAATATTTATCATTGTGTTTTACTTTTGGATAAAAGAAATCATTGGAACTAGTAGGATGCATGTTAAACTTCAAGAAGCATCACAGTAATTAGGTCATTAATCGCAGAGAAGATTATAAGATGGTGGGCTTAAAAAGGAGAAAACATACTGATCAGATGAAACCACATAATTTGTTTGCTGCTCTTCTCGGACAGAAGAATCGAAAGGCACATCAGGAACAGGCCCAGCAGACAAATATGTTGATGATGAGCTATGCAAATCTCTTGACCCTGAATCTGCACAAGGGTTATAACTCTGCCAAGCTTTTGCCGCATTATATATGAAATAACCATAAATGCCACGACTGTCTGGCCTCTTATGGTTTTTCAAACTCATGCTCACTTTTCTGCCATCCTCCAGACCTCTGCCCAGCCACAGATTACTATCATTCCTTGTTGAAAGTGACTGGTGGCAGCTCTTTGACTTTAGGTTATCAAAATAGAATTCACCAACTACTGCTCTAGCTAAGGGAATCGCCATTAATTCCAGCTTACAATTCCTGCTGACAGGAAATTGAGCAGACTCACTAAATGCACAATCAATGTGGTACCCACACACCTGAAACGAAGGCCCCGATAATGATGGGATGGAAAATGTGCGAGATAGAGTACCAACTAAAGACAAGGTTCTTCTTTGGTCAACTATTTCTGAGCTTGTAGCTAAAGCAACACCAGGATGGAGAATTGCACAGAAATCAGCACAAGAAGAGCCGCTTAAAAAATGAAATAACCTTGAACTGCCGCCAAACGACAACTTCCCTTGTCCAATCAAAACTCCAAAAGAATCTTGATTTCCACTCTCTCTCCCCACAATCGATCTTTGGACTGCAGTTCTGAGTCTTGAAAAGTTACCAGAGAGCATTTTACTACGAGAAATACTTTTCTTCAACTTTATAACGTATCACGACACGATGGTCACAAGCATATGCTAAAGACAATCTCATAACTCCCAACACATCATTCTTCATTCAGTTATAATGCAAGCTCCGATATGCTCGATATTTTCCCTTATTCGGGGACCTGGCATATGTTAAGAAGTTAGTTCGCCGGCATATTATAAATAATGGCAGCTTTTGTTAGCAAATAAGAAAAATAACCACCAATTTTGGTCGAGAAGCGCCAAAAGATGAACCTTTCTTGAATGGGGTGGGAGGGGGTATCAACAGAATAATTAAAACCAAAGTCAACTAATTCGAAAAGAAAAAAGAAATTGATAGAAATTAACAGGTAACGGGAGAATCGTACCGTTCCGGAACAATTGGAGCAATAGAAAAGAAAAACCCTAATCGTGAAGCAAAATCAGAGGAAGGCCGTAAGTGGTTAAATATCGGAGACGTAAAGGAAACAGAGCACAGATGAATCTTGAAGGAGGTAGGTAGAAGACACGAGCTTCACAGCCCTCCCTAACTTTCCGTCGAGGCAGCCAGATAACGGGGACCAGTAGGAAACAAAAGGGCATTGTATGTGATGCGAACAGATAAAGAAATTTGGGAGGGGAGGGGAGGGTAAAGGGTAAAAAGAGTAAGCGAGGTTATAAGTTTTGTGGTTAAACGATTGGATAGCGGAGAGGAGATTTTTTATTTATTTTAGAAAGGAAGAGGAGGGAAATTAATTAGAAGGTGATAAATATATTTTTATTTAGATTTTTTAATTTTTTTATAATATTTATATTAGAATTATTATTTTTTAAAATATGAATATTAAAAAATTTATTATATTATTTATATATGATAAAATATTTTTAATATGCACATTAAAACATTATTTTATTAATTATAATATATTTTTAAATATCTTATAAAATTAATAAACTAGAATATGTGAAAAAATGTTAACATTGGGCCTTGGTTTCTCTTGAAATTATGATTTTATAATCGTAAAACTTTGATTTGAATTTTTTTAAAAATAAATGGTCATATTTATTCATAAATACTTTTGGGCTAAACTATAGTTTTAAATAAGTTATTGGAACTAACTTTTAAAATAGTAAAATAATTTATGGACTATCTAATTATTATATTACCTTTACTTTTTCTTATATTGTCTCTACTTTTTCTTCTCCACCTTCTCTCCTCTCTCCTCTCTCCTCTCTCCTCTATACCCTCTCTCATCTCTCTTATCTTTTCTCTACCCTCTTTCATCTCTCATACTTTTAATCAAATCATACTCTTTGTAGTAATTTACCAATATAAAAAGTTATTCTAAAAATAACTATCCAAACACTTACTTATTCAGAACCACTTTTTTTTCATAAACTCTTCTCTAAAAGCTATTTTCCATAAACTGTCTAAAAACCATTTTTTTCGTAAGCCATTTTTTAAAATATTATCCAAACACACACATTATGTCATTAGTTTTATAATTATAAAATTTATAATATATTTATAATATATACATATTATTTTTTATTAATATATTTACTTTAAAATATATTTTATATTAATTCTATATATTAAACTATATATTTTATATTAATTCTATATATTAAACTATATATTTTATATTAATTCTATATAAGCTTAAAGAAGAATAAAAAAATATTTTTAATCTAAATAAGTAAGTCAAAATATATATCTAACATAACTATTTTATTTAAAAGTAGTCAAAAAATATAAAAAAATGTAGTGCCCACATAAAAAAATAGTTTTAAGTTAAAAAGGATAACATTAAAATAATAAAAAGATATTATAAGTATTTTTATTAAGATTAAAATAAAAAAAAATTATCACTCCAGAAACTCCAATTTCATAAGAGAGGGAAACACAAAAGGACTAAATTTTAAAACCCCTTCCCTAATATTTTTCTCAACTAAATATATTTATACCTCTTTTTCCTTACCTTACTCTTCTTTTTTAAAACTTCTAACCAAACATTGTCTAAGTAGAATCTGGAAATTTCTATTCAGTTCTTCGGTCCAAAAAAACTCGTGAAGCCCTTGCGTCAACCTCGGGCCTCGGTTGATTTCCTTGACAAACAAAACCCGAAAAATTGGATGCTTCCCCGGAGGGCTCACAAGCCGCGCCTACGAATGCTGGCAGGGTCGTGCAGCTATTTTCCCTCCAGAAAGAGTGAGATTTTTCATGAATAATATTGGTTTTTTCATTTAAACTAAGATAGAAAATCCAAATGATTGCTTTGGCTTCCAAAAGTTTAAACATCTCACTCCAAATATATTCGAAAATCGAAACACAGGATTTTAACCTTAATTTATACATAAATTATCTATGAAATAAAATAATCCATCAGAGCATAAATAATAACAATAATATCATTTAAGGTTATTAAATTTGAAATTTTATGGAAACTCATAAAGATAAGCAAAACTTATAATACACAAACACACACACGCGTAAACTTGTGATAGACAATTTACA
Source organism: Leucaena leucocephala (assembly GCA_037074615.1). Classification (NCBI taxonomy): domain Eukaryota; kingdom Viridiplantae; phylum Streptophyta; class Magnoliopsida; order Fabales; family Fabaceae; genus Leucaena; species Leucaena leucocephala. The sequence goes on along the minus strand of CM073540.1, from coordinate 953,619 downwards.
ACACTTAGTGAAGGTCAAACGAAACTGCGACGGTCGGAAGGGACACATTTCGAAGACTCATGGGCATGGTTTCGACGTCAATAAGGGAGAACATGAAACGGGGAGTTTACCAATGATACCTCTTTTTTTTTTTTGGTATTAGTAATAAAATGTTTACCCATGATAGTGAACTGGTTAAGTGGTGGTGTCAGAAACACGGGAAATTGCACACATGTGTTGCAATTGTTACATTTAAGCTACGACGGGTAGTGGTTAGTATGCGATCCCAGATTATCATGAATTTGGAAGAATTGGACAATTGTATTCATCGTTTGCGAGGGTTTCCTGATGGATAAATTGACTACTTTTTCAATAGAAATCTATATCCTCGTTAGGAAACTCATCTACTATAGCCAGGTGCGCGACGCGGGTCAGATCCGGATATAGTCGAGACAAAGTTGCAATGAACCGGGTGGGCAACAAAAAAAATTACACTAACGGGGTTAGTCCAAATGGTAAGAGGTTCGGTATCGCTTAAGCGAGGTCTCGAGTTCGAGCATTGGCGAATGCAGAAAATCCCCGTTAGGAGACTCACCCATCATAGCCAGGTACGCGAGGTGAGTCGAATCCGAATATAGTCAGGGCAAAATTTCAGTAAACCGGGTGGGCAATAAAAAAAACTACGTTTCAAGTTTGTAAAAAAAAAAAAAAACTACGTTTCAGGTGGATAATATAGCCACATAGGTATAAAACCCAAAGTTAAAATTATGCACTCCATCAATTGACATTTGAAAGCTAAACACTGAAGCCTGGATATGACAGCTGCCGCCAAAAGACCACTTGAAACATGTGGTATCCGTCTATACAAAAATTTAGGAACGGCAGGCATTAAATATCTCTCCTCTCATTGCATCGACTGGCATATGCTCAAACGTGTAACGCTCAGGACCAAAATACAAACCAGTCCTCTCCAAAAGAGCGATTCCTTCATCCCTACCATATCGAGAAGCGTATAGTTTCAGGTACTCGTAGTCCTAGAAAAATCCACACAATAATGACAACATGAAAACATCAGAATATGAAACAACTATGCACAACTAACACAAGCAAACCATGAAAACAATATTTATCCATAAGATTGATGCAACGTGTGCATAAGAATATATTCACAAGCTCAACATTGCATTTATATAACAGAAGAAACTTGGCAAAAGTTCAAGTACATTAAGTATAATTAGCTAAGTACTTTGGAAATTACATCGCTCTTACCTGCAAGCCACTAAGCAAGCGCTCTAGTCTGAGAGAAGCAACTGGTTCATCAGAAGATGAGAAAACTTGACCAGGGTAGTATAGAACTCCATCTCCAGGTGGAAGGCCGTGTCTGAATTTTATCCGTGTTCAAGAAAACATATCAGCTATCAGAAAAAAGAACCCTTTTGTAGATGAATATTCTAATCCAATAATGATACAGCACAGTCAGGGCAGATAAACACCTCTGCACTGGCTGTAGTTGCCTTCTCATAGCAGTTGGCACCCCAGTACAAAAATCCTGTGCCACCCTCTTTCCACACTCGCCACATGACAGCACGATGTTGAGTGCCTCGCATTCCAAGGTGCCAATTAGGATGAGGATCTGATGGTCCCATGCATACATACGTCCACCATTCCTGAAAAAAATCACTTTGATCTATTAAAGCAGACAACACCATAACAGATGCCGCATTCCAGCTGCTTTTCCAGATATCAAGTACACTAAAAAACATTACAGAGCTTAGAGTTGAACAGATCAAAATATGATATTACCTCACCATTCTCTGGTTGTAATTCAGAAATAATATCCTTCACCAGATCCTGTCGATTGCCCAGTACCCATTCACTGCAAAGAAACAAATTTCAATTTCCTATAGTAAACTAAATGAGAGTAAGGAATAATCCTGTGAAGGAAAAGTATGATTACTCAGCAATTAAATCAAGTTTAAGTTGATGCTTCCTTAAGGGTATGGATCAGAAGAAGAACTTGGCCATGAGCAATTAAAAAAATGGATCAGGTCTAAAGTTGAAGAGGGAACTGAATTTCATCATATAGTCATTCAGCCATAGATCTTATGCAGACAGCACAAACATTCATATACGAGCTCATAACTAAAAACTCCATCCTACTTTACTTGTCTGTATTTTCAGTCAAAAGTTCTCTGATGGACAAAAGGGTAATATTGATATGTGGAAGTGTGAATCATGTGAGTGAGGGTATTTGTGATATTTTCTATTGTGATAGTTAGGGAGAGAGAAGTATATAAGGATGGTTCTGGTGTGGGAAAGGGCATGCGAAATCTGTTGAGTGAACTGGGGAGAGTTCGTGTACCTCTCGAATGCATAGGGTTGAGTGTTTTCTCTTTGCTTAGGATCTGCTCTATATGACTTACACTCTATAAAGCAGCTTTTTCCTTGAATGATACATATATCAGAGTTGTTTTCTTGTCATTCTCCTCATCAATGATGATCACCAGGAAAAAAATCTTCCATGCGCATAATCACCCAAAGAACTTGAAATCTCAAGTGTCAGTAACTGGTAAAACATCTTGTATTTCAAATGCTTCTTTCACAAAGGAAATCTAATAGGTTTTGGAGCGACTTATTGTGAATGCAATAATATATCGTCAGGTCTCTAATTACCAACTTCCTTTCACGCAAAGAATCATAGACCTAGTGCTATCCAACAAATTCAAATCACGCTTGAAATTGCTTCACAGCATAGTTTAGAGATAGAAAGAGATGAATATCAGGTTCTTTTTGGACCTGAAGAGAAGAATATCAGTTGAGATCCTGAAAATTTTATACGATACAAATTTAAAGTTTCAGTGACTCAACAATTATTGGGCTTAAATCACAATGCAACTTCTATGAGTATTCTAGATTATTAATGATAAGGTAACAGAAATTTGCACTGCTCAGGTACGGGTACTGAGCACAGTATGGGTAAGGGATCTAGTGATTTTTTATTTTTGGTTAAGGTACGTGAAAAGCAATATAAACTATATGAAAAAAGTATTTTATAAGAGAAAGAAATTAGATAATGAACCTCTGATAAATAACCAATCAAATTAGAAATCCAGATATTCTAATCCAATATCAAAGTTATATAACCTTTTTTAAAAAAAAATAATTATAGATCTTCCAGATTTGAAAGTTTATAGCCCTTTCTAAATTTACCGAGAATATCTATCCAAACTAACCTTGTTTTAAAGGGGAAGACTACTTGATAAAAAAGTACATGTTCCGCGTATATGCCTATTATGGGTACGGCTTAAATCTAGAGGTAACCACGTTTCATATTTTGGAGTGACCAAAAAAGTACATGTTCCGGGTATATGCCTATTATGGGTATGGCTTAAATCTAGAGGTAACCGTGTTTCATAAGAAATTGTAGTAATCAAATCAAATCTTGATGAGGAATCCCAAAACATTTAATGAAAAGCTTCAATATCATATAATAAGACAAATGTTGCATTTCTTAGAGTATTGCTCCTGGTGGAAGACAGGAACTTTGTTCTCATTCTTCTCTATTCCGATACTTTTCCCCTTGCTCAAAAATAGGCATAGAAAAGCGAATAGTAAATAGCCCAAATATTTGGATATGCTTAATGTAGAGCAGTACCTTGTACAATAAATTTGATTATGAGGACGAAGGAAATTTGGAACTTTTACAAAAGCCTCAAATGGAGTAGATGCAAGAGGTGCATCATTTGGTCCTACATAAAATAAGAATCACCAATAAAATACATATACATAGAATCAGAAACAGGACAATCAATTGCAGAAATAAGTATTCAATTTATGGTGTTTCCAATGAAGATCATGATTAGCTGCAGAAGCATGCCCCACAACTATCAGAGACAAACTGAAAAGAATTACAAAAAGCCATCCTTATTGGTCCATCAAGTCTATTGCATATCCTCTCAATAGTTGTTACTCCCAAGATGGATCAAAGGACGCATATTTTCATTGACATACACAATCTGGACTTCTAAAGCACTTGCAATCAGGTCCCAGCACTCATCTAACTCATTTTCTCCTCATGACACAATCTCTTACGATACAAACTCAATTCTCAGGCTCGTATCCTCATACAAATGTCTCTAGAGTTTTCTCCATCTAATGAACCCCATTATAAACTCACCTACAATATCCTAAACTATAAAAGATTTACTGATAGGCCCATAGCTCTTAGGCCAAAGAGTGTTAATAATGTTTTCTAGAGTTCCATAATTTGCCCTTCCATCACATCTAAGAAGTTTGCATCGGCATTACATTGAACATAACTGATAACACACATCGCCACATTTGCAAATAGCCATTCAAAAGAAAATAAGAATAACGGTGATAAAATAAAACAGGAACCTAGAGAATACATTTTACAATTGTTCATGTCAAGCTCTAACTAATACCAGTTATCTGATAAAGTCATTTATAGCATACAAAGAATAAATAAATCAGAGTCAGATATGAGAACCATGTTATAACATCTGCAGTCATTCCATGAAAATCAATATACTACATAGACCAATGCCACAGCCTCGATAGTAGATAATTTAAACCATACTGAAGGGAGCATATAACATGTAAGCTATGCATAAGGGCGCAGACTGCAGAGTTTAGAATTATTTTAGATAGAAAGCACATACCACAATAATAAGTAGTTAAAACACGAGCTTCTGGAGCATAAGAATGAATCTCAGAGGCCATATTTCGAACAGAATCATATTGTTCCAAGTTCAGTGGCTGTCAAATATATGCAAGTAAATGAAGTTATCACTATCATCTTAAGATACATCCAACTAGTAGTCTTAACATTAGGAAAGTCAAAATACAACATAACTATATAATAAAATCACTCATTCAGCAGGAAGACAAGTAAAATACTTAACCCAAGACTATGGTGGGAAAAAATATCTAAATTTTCTTAGCAGCCACTACTGTGTCCAGTGTTAAGACTTAGAATAAAGCTAGATAACACAAAAAGATGTCAACCTAGAGTAGAGATAATTATCATGAATGAATGGCAAAGCACTGATTATACCTCATCCCACAAGTAAAAGTAAACTTTTCGCCAGTGACTCTTTGTCCTCAGAATATCAATTTGTTTCTGCAAGTAATCCTTCGCTGCATCAATACTGTGGCACACCAACAGGTGTTTGAAACTCATCAGTTTTCATCACAAATACGCCTGGCAGAAGCAAACAGGGATAACTGATTCTACCAGGAGATTACATGGCTATATGGCACAGCATATGCTGCCAACCGTGGATCTGAAAAATATTCATCTGATTTTGGATGGTCCACTATAGTAGCAGGAAGAGAAAAATTTCAGCGGTGCTATTATGCAGTCATCTAAAATTGATTAGTCACGATTAAGTTCTCATAAAAATACCTGGCCAAGGACAAGTGTATGTCAAAACACACATGCTATTACCCCATCTGCAGAAATAGGGGCTAATTCTGTACTGAAGAAGCCACTTGAAATGCTGATCCATTGCTTCATACCACTCAGTTGTCCCATGTTGAACACCAAAACGATCCTCAATTACAGTATCAGATATCTAGTGTACAGTTAATGAAACTACTATACATGTAAGATAACGTTTCCTAATTTCACAAACGTAGGCCCTAAGTGTATCAGCTTAAATAAGCATGCATAAGTCAAACATGTAATAGCAGCATTATGCCAACTGTAGCTTTTCCAGAGTTCATCACCGGTTAAAAAAAAAAAGCTTTTCCAGAGTTTATGACAAGTAAGCAATAAGTATAACAGCCCATTTATGACAATACACACACACAATATTTTCTGAAAGCATTGTGAAAAAAAGATTTTATTGTCTGACGTTTAATGACTGGAGGATACACCAAATACAGCAGGGAGTGAAGGAGTTGCTGGAAGTACAAAGTCCCAAACTGTCAGATTCAACTTCACCCGTACTGAGAGGCTTGAAATGGCATCCTCATCCATCATATCTACTGATCCATTATCTGAAAAAAATTGAGAAAATAGTGGAGACAGAAGAATCCTTCTTAAAGATGTAGTTGCAGATTTCACCCTTTGTACCTAAAAAATAGATGCTTACATGAACAACCAATAATAACACCAAGGTCAAACAAGAGAACAATAATTACAGACGGTATTTAAAAAAACTAAACAAAATAACCCACCACTTCATCTAATGGTTTTCTATCAACAGGCTCAACTATGTCAAGGCATCCCTTGAGCTCCTCAAACAACTGATGTTTCTCAGCCTTGACTAAACTTTGAACTGGAGATCTGCATATAGTTGAAGGTTGATAACAGCCAGCCATAGAAAATTATGAATAGAAATGTCTAGTATAAAATCAAGAGTGAAAAATCATTTAGAGGAGGGAGGGGGCAGGGGGACTCACTTGTCTGCCTTCTCTGCAGTAATGATAATCTCCCCCTCATAATGTCCTGGGGGTTGAGCACTTGGAACATCAATCGATAACCAAAGAACAGAAGTCTCCCTGAAGAAATGAAGACATGTCAAAAGAAAGGTCAAAATAAGTAATTCATCCACCATTTCGTGTACCTAGAACTTTGGAGGGGGGAAATATAGAGAAATATTGCATTGACAAGTACCCCGGGTACAGGCTTATTTGACTGATAGGAAGATCAACTGGCACAAGGGCGTCAGGTACACCTAAAATAGGCACCACTCGCCGCAACTTTAAAGATTGGCCAACAACCAATCTGCCCAAAATGATGTCAGCATAAAAATCAAAGTAAACCATATATTCTATACAATATTCTGTGAAAATACATCAACCTGTCACCAGAGGTGGAGCATAGGTCACTACACTGAACCTGCACAATTCCCACAACACCACCAGTACCACGCCAAGAAACCTTTGGTCGAATAGCTATTTGAACACTCTCCCTCTAGTTTCTAGCTGCCAGCAGATTTATCTTCAACATAAAGCAAATACTAAGTCAGATGCCAGCATTGGAATAACATAATTTCTTTGCTTCAGTATCATAATGCAACATGCATATCCCCAGGCCTCAATATAGAGTACAAGCATCTTTAAAGATTCCAAAGATAACAACATTAGTTAGTCCACAGAGAAATGTTCCACCCAAATCCATAATTTATTTTCACAAAACATTGAAGTGCGCAAACCATATGTCATTTGTATAACAAATAATCATACTGACTCAGGTAATAGACTTAGATGTTTAATTGTTCATGGAATGGAGTAAAGAAAAATTTGCCCAGAAGCATGCGTATTATATGCCTACTGGGGGGAAGAAGAGAAAAGTGCACAAGCATAAAGACAAAAGTAGATTTAAAAGTAATTATTGTATGTGATTAAGCATGAAACAAATCTTGTTCACGAATTCATCCATGTAGCTATTCCATATAAACAAGTAATGTTAGACACTCTGGTTGTGCATATTATGTCCATGCATGATATAAACTTCAAGCTACAAGGAAAAATAAAACTATCGTATGAAAATTAGAAACATAAGCCACTAATGATAAGATCACAGGACTGACGGGCTCCAAATGCCTAGGCATATCTTGTGATCCAACGTTTGCTGTGCTTGGCATGCTCCACACATGTACCATATCCCTAGTTGGAATCTCTGTAGGGTCAATAGATTCCTTGTGTGCACTCAAACCCTGTGTACCACCATCATTCCACCCATAAGCTGTTCCTCCCCCAGCAACACCTTCAACTGGTGGCACGGCCACATCTTGAGGATTTCCTGCCATAAGCATCAATATTTGATGGAAAAGGTGTCAATCGAAGACCAATGTAGTAATTACAAATAGAAAAATGGTCTCCCATGTTACAATAATCAATTCCTCAAGAAGTTGCCAAAATTTCAAATGATACAAAAACATCTTAAATGTCTGGCCTTTGGACTTCCTACCGGGGAATCATGTCATTGAACTAGATGGAGCATAGCATCCATCCAATGGACATAAGACGATGGGGTGAAAGAAACTCAGGTTTTAACAGTTCTACTCACGCCCAACCCAGAGCGAAGAAAGATGAAGGAAACAGAGGGAAAGAGAGAGAGGTCATAAACAACATATACAAATATTCAGGCCTGTCCTCATGTCTCACACAATAAAGAAGAATATATAGGCAGTTAAACTCCAAAGGGCTCATGCGTCACTCCATATCAGCAATTCAAAAATCAAGTGATTTCAAGTTATCACCATGAAATTTAAAAAAAAAAAAAAAGAAGAAAGCTTTTTCAAATGTAACTAAACAGCTTATTCACGTCTCGCAAATTGTGCTGACGGAACAAGAATATTCTCCATAAGTTAAACACTGAGTTCAAACTTCCTATCAAATCCATTACAATTATTTCCCAGACTTCACAGATTACAACTGCCATAGATCAGTTCAGCTCCTTAAGAACATAATACAACAAGAAACAAAGAAAAAGGAAAACGAAGACTAAACACCAATGTAATTACACGAAATAGCCGCACAAGAAACGGAAATTGGAGTGCTAAAAATTCGAAACTGGAAAACATAAGTTGTAACTGACATTCGAATTGTCTTCCTAGCATAAAAAGAATCGGAAAGGAAGAACAAACATAGGAACAAAGCATGGACGTGACCATAAGAAGAAACTGAGATGAAAGAAATGGGAAAGAGTACACAGTATACAAAACTAACCAGAATTGTCCATGTTGGTGACCACGGCTACGAAGATTGTAGCTTCACTCAATTTGGTAGCAGTGGCCGGAAAGGAATGATCGCTTTTACGGGGCAGAGAAAAGTTTATACTTTATAGGGAGGAGGAGAAGGCGATGTAACTGCTCCAAAATTTTGCAAAAACGCACTTCCCTTTCGCACTCTTTCTGGGTGTATGGTATGCCTTACGTGTACGACTTCCGCTATGGAATGAAGTTAACAAGGGTTTTCTTTATTATTTTTTATTTAATATTTAATATGGAATTTGCAGTTTCTTCTTTATTATTTTTTTTCTACGATTTTTTTTTTTTGGGGATTCAAGCAGGGGGGACAAGTGTGTCTTGGAGTTCTTCAGATGTTATATAAAAGATCATGTTTCTTTTCATCAGAAGCTAAGCAAATAATATTATTTGTCGGTTTTACCTCCCCTAGGTTCCAAGGGTAAGTTCCAGAATTTGCATGCCATTAATTCGCATCATCATCAACACAAAATATTGGGGCCCAAATCATTGATCGACCTCCATTTTTTCCTTTTTGTTTGATCACTTTGTTCGGCTTCATTTGTGTGAACATGCGTACAGTGTGTGTCTTCACATCTTTTCCCGGGCCCATGTGAATTTATATGATCATATTTGGGATATTAGGTAGACAAGATGCTTATCATTTTCCACAAGTCGCTTAACCGTTCGTCAATATTAACTTAGGGTTGATCCGAGTAGTAAGTGGCTCGGTATCGCTTAAGCGAGATCTCGAGTTTGAGCCTTGGTGTACGCAGAAAATTCCCGTTGGGAGGCTCACCTACCATAGCCAGATACGCGACGCGGGTCGGATCCAGATGTAGTCGGGGCAAAGCTCCAGTGAACCGGGTGGGTAATAAAAAAAAATATTAACTTATTAGCACCCGCGGTAAGCATATTACATTGTTACAGAAAAATAAAACGATACACGAAAAAGAGGATTGAGATTCACACAGCGTCCGGGAATTAAACTTCCAAAAACGCCTCGTTTTCATATTTTTGCACCACTTCTATTATCTTTTGTACTCGGGTTCATACTTCTTTTTGAACGCAAATTCCATATTCGTTGTTATAATTATGAGTTGTTACTACTAGTTTTCGGGAGTGATAACGACTTGATAAGGGATTATTCATAAAGAGTTTTTTTTTTTTTTTTGGTAGTGGTCCCGGTCGTCCCTGCGACAATGCAAATCGTATGCTCACAAAGTTCTTATAAGATCCTCGATGGCGCCCTGACTTCTATTCTTTAGCTTTCTCAACAATCTCTCTCCCTCTGCTTGTTAAGCAGGCAATTTGGACTTCCTGCCCTTTCTTTTTCATACGACGTCCATGGCCGCCGTCACCATCTAGTCTCCATCTTTGATGTCTCTCCAACTCTGTTCTCAGCGCCGCAGCCTGAGAACTCTCTCTGTCTCAATCCTGTAACTATACATCTTAGGAATCTCCTCTTCCCCCTTCCTTCAAACTCACATCCAATGTGAAAACATCGCCTCAGCTCCTTGTTTATCAGTGGGAAATTTTGTCTTTTAGCATATAACTAGGTTAGCCGAACCCTTATTTACGTTTATCTATCTCTTAATTTCACTAATTAAGTCAACTGGCGTGCGCATCACAGACAAAGTGATATTTGAACAGAGAAAAAAGCCGCCGGAAAAAATAACTCACAATAACCTAATTCTTGTAAACCTCCAAGTCCAATTCGGGTTTCCAAGGAGATCATCCCCTAGTTATCTCTTAAAGCCTCGGGCTTTTTAAAAATCACACAGTGCGTCCTTAATATCCGGAACGGGGAAGTTAGAGGTGTGGGGCAAAAATAAAAAAAAATAAAAAAGAAGCAAAGCTTAGCTTTATTTGATTATTTATGCAACAAGCCGAAAACTGGAAAGATGGCGAGACCAAATGACACGGTGCTGATGCCCAACGATCGTCTTAGGATTGAAAAATTAAAAGGAAATCTGAGAGTCATACCAGTTAGAAGCTGATGCAGTCAACCTTAAAAGTCAACTGCGATCATTTACACCTTGATTGCTCACAAATAGACCCTCTCTTCTTTTTGGGAAACCGGGAGGAGGTTCCATGGTTGAGCCCCTAAATTTGAGCTCTGATGCTGCTCGATAGTCTGGATCAACTGAAGTAGGCCTTGAGTTGTGATCTGCCGTGCTCAGCCTATATGAACTCTGTGCGCCACCAGGATCAACTGAAGTAGGCCTTGAGTTGTGATCTGCTGTGCTCAGCCTATATGAACTCTGTGCGCCACCAGGATATCTTGTAGGAGACCCGTACCTTCTTGTTGGACCCCTGAGACCACCGCTTCTAAGATCCATCGCTTCAGTATTTCTTGAAGAATCTACAAAGGATCTATCTCCTGTCCCTGATCCTAAGGTTGGAGCACTGGTTGTAGCCGATGTGGAGGTAAATGGATCATCTGGTCCCCAAGAAGTAAGTGCTTCCTTCTTCTTTGCAAAAAAATGCCACGCCCCAAACAGAAACAGTATGAAGAACAATACTGGGCTGGTCCAGAATATGGTATTGAATTCACCTTTGTATAAAGGAAGATTAGAGTGATACATCCCAACATACCCACCTCCAAGGCCGATGATGACAAGCTTTTCACGGTCACTAGCGATCAAGGGTATTACTCTTCCTTCTACATCCAAACTCGAGCTTGGGTAGTTTAAAAATGATGATCTGATCTCATCAAGACTAGTCGAGAAAAGGAATCGAGGCACGCCAACTCTCACATAATGCTGAGATGAAACATTATACACAAAAACCTTTTCTGGGCTTACGACTAGCATATACCCTTTAATAGCCTGGAAAGCCAGAGGTTCCTCCATGTCAAACTTCCTCTTGTATCTAACCCTGCATTTGAAGTTCATTACATCTCCTAGCAACAGAACATAAACCAGATCACCCTCTGAGGTGAATCCATATGCTTTAGAACGCTCTGTGGAGTCAAAAACATAACTTCGAGCAAGGGAATGGTTTAACCCTTCGCATTCAGATTCTCTAACTCTCATGCCCTTCAAATCCAGTGAGCCCGCACCAGTTTCTGATAAAAACAAAAGCCTTTGCTTCAAGAATGCTAGTGGCTTACTTGATGGCGAGACAGAACCGTGAAACGTACCATTTTCCCTAAAAACTTTAATCTTCCCGCTACTATCAGTTGATAAAATGTATTTCATCCTTCCAACATAATGAACTTCCAAGATGGTTATAGGCAATCCAACCTCCTCGCTTTCTGGTGACGCAATTTTACCAACATTTTCCATGTAAAGAGAACTCCAATCTTCTCCACTTGATCCGTCCCAAATACGATGAATCAAGATTGCGCCATTTCTGTGTCCTGTTACGATGACACTCTCATTTTTGCGAGCAGATGTGTAGGAAACCATTGCCGTAATGGGGGACGCCATAGAGGTGTCGAACTCCAGCAAAACATCTCCATTTCTCAAGAATACATAGACTCTTCCTCTCTCGTCCCCAACAGCTACATACTTACTGAGACCCTCATAGTCTCGAAATGGCAAAACATTTATGCAGGTTGCATCTGAATCTAATTTCACAGCCGATACAAAATGAAACCTCTCTGACCAAAACGGAGAGTACTTCGTTACAGAAACCCCCCGAGCTCTCTCTGCGTCTCGAATTTTTCCATCGTACTCCACTTCTTCAACCTTTTTATTTGATCTTTTACTCTCATACTTTCTTTCGCTAGACCCACCCTGCTCCTCAAGCGCCGATCTCTTGTCCTCGAGGGACACCCTGGAGAGATCCGGTAGCTTCGATTCTAATCTGGTCACTATATCACTAAGATTTCTCACTAACTCCTCCAGCTTGTTCAACAAAATCTCCTGATTCGGATTATTTGTGGTTTCAGGTTCAGAAACAGCTTCATGGCACGGATTATGGCCATGCTCGGATTGTATTGAACAGGATTCAGATTTTACAAGGACAGTAGAAGCATGTAGAAAAGATAAAAAGAACAAGAAAATAAGCACAAAGAACTTGCCTTTTGAGGAATACGCCATTGAAGAAAAAACTAGGGAGGTTATATGTCAGTGTGCAGCCATGAATGATGGGCACGAGTCGCTGATGTATTTGAGGGAGAGAAGTTGGATCTGGAATAGATAAAGAAGATTAAATCTGTCAGATTTAAGGAATCTCGGGAGGGAGTTTTCCGACCGCCCGGAGAGTTTTCTTCCCGGTTTGACTTCGGGTCCACGAGGTAAATTAGGGCAAGCAAACGCTTTTTCAACCCCGAATAATATCAGCTGAGCGATTTCGACTTCAACAGAAAGCAAATGATGTCTAGTCAGGGTGGTTTGATTTCCAACCTCTAGAATCAAGACACGTATAAGTAATTTTATTATTTAAAATGAGTGGATATATGTATGGAGGTGGACACAGAAAAAGTCGCTCTCTATCTCTTATAAATTGTATCACTCTTGTCAAATTTATGTTTTCCTCCATTTTTTTTATGCAATGTAAAGCATTTTTTTACTATTTATTATTGTCTTTAAATTAAAAAAATTAATTATATTAAATAGTTAGTATGATTTTTTTCCCGCAATAGTGACTATGATTTTAAATTGCCTTTAAAATGTTCTAAACTAATCTCCTAATTCATTTCAATAGTATTTTCATATACTAAACTGTTTGATTTAGCTTTTAAAAATATTCTTATAGAGAATAAGTAATTTAAAAACTCTTCTAAAAAAGAGTTTATAAAAAAGTGACTATAAATAAAATAAGTATTTAGATAGTTATTACTAAAATAATTTTTATTATTAATAAATTATTAAAAAATATATAAAATAAAAAATAAATAAATATTGGTCGCTACTCATCATCATCCCAATTAGCGACGACGATGCCAACTGCCTAATGACGCCATAAAGGCCAACGAGGACGTTGCTGCTCCCACTGCTGTTAAAGCTACCGACGACCTCAGGCACATTGAGAGCAACAAGATCCGACAGCTCAACTCGTTGACAATCTCCTCTCCTTGGTCCTTCTGTCCACCTCCTTTCCTCCTTTATTTTCTTTCTCTCCTTCTTCCTCTTTCTCCTTTATATCTGAACATGACAATGGAGCAACGACATAAATTCTCTTTGATGGAGTAACGACGAAGTAATAGAGTGAGTGGAAAGAAGAGAAAAGAGTGTGTCAGAAAAAATAGTGATAAAATTATCATTTGACAACCTATGAGCTCTTTTCTCCACTTAGAAGTTATTTCTAAAAATTTATCCAAAATCATAATTTATTACTTAAATTCTTATGGACATTTAAAAATTATTTATTTAACTTTTGCCCAAAATAAAATTTAAACCAAAAATTTTTTTTAAAGTAAAATTTTAGAGAAATTCAAACCCGCACACTATTACTCGAACCCAAACCGGCGCCCCTGCCGGGACCCAAAAAAACCCATAGTCTCGGAGATTCAAAAACTTTGAGGTGAAGCATAACTCATTTCATCAAATTGTTTTCTTGTACTTCCAGAATTTAATTAATTATCCCAGTGATCGTGTTTCTTGATTTCTTACTAAATACTAGAAGTTTGCCAAGAACTCTAATAAACTCTTCAGTGATAAGTTTGTCATTAACAAAACCTTAAATAATTTAATCATCCATTAGTGACAACCAAAAGGTGTTTTACACGAGAAATTGAAAAACCCATGGTCAAATGAGGAAAGGGGCAGGTTAGTGATATAATAAAATTTAAACCATCCAAACAATTTCAATTTAAAATTTTTAGTTTGTAATTTGAATGACTAATTTATTCTTTTAAGGAGCAATGGTTAAAAAGTTATCTTTATCTTGAAGTTTACATATATTAAAATAACAAGATATTAAAAATGTAACTAAAATAATAATACATTTTTTTGGCCAAACGAATAATATTATACATGTTGATCATCCAATTTTAACACGGACATCTCACATCCATGTTCATACTCAGCACTACGTGAGCACTGAAACCATCTTCCTTTTTAAATAATTTTTTTGTAATACTTGAAAATGTTGCGAGGCAATCAATTTCTAACATGGACTTCTTTTTATTTTGTAAGTAAATGATATAAATGAAACAAAAAGTAGGGGCAAAAGCAATAAAGTTAATTTTAAAAACTAAACACTTAACTAAGTGAGGCGGCAAACTTCATTCAACAGGCCATACTTTTTTTTCGCCGAATAAAGAAGACGATACTTAAAATCCAAAACCTCACATGGTACGCCGTCACACTCTTCGCTCGGCCTGACTTGATTTCTTTGATAACTTGAATGCAGCAAATACTGATTCCGTTTGCTGGACTGTGTCATTCTGGACACGTCGCTCTGCATGCCGTGAAGATTTCCTTAATATCTCCAAAAGATAAGTACCTGACTTCTGGGATGCGGAGTTCGAGTTATGATATCGGTTCTGTGAATTACTATGATACTTTGCACCAACAGATTTTAGCGGTTGACTCTCGGTTTGAATCTGCAAGTTAGACCGATATATTAGCATTATTAGTAATGGCGTGGCAGTCACAAGGAAGAAATGACGGAAGTGAAAGATACTGCACATTTGATTTGTGCAGGTGAATAAACGAGGAAGATGACTTCAAACTTGCATAGCGGTCACGTCGTTCTCTTAATTCCTAGTTTCCAACAACATATCTACCGTCTCCATACCAGACCCATCTCGGATGTGAAAGGTTACTTTAAAATTCTTTTCCTCACCTTTTACTCAGGTGTAATACTTCAATGAACTCAGTTATTAAGTTGGAGGTAATAATAAAGAAAATTAAATAGTGAAAAATGATTTTTTTAAGACAAGTCCTTATGTTTAAGTTATACAATGCGTGCTAACTTCCAGTTCAGATAGATAGTCATTACCGTATCCAAAGAGCCCTCTGACATTGAGATTGAAGTCCTGCTATTGCTGTCATCTCGACCAAAAATGAAGGCACGAGCCTTGTTTGGTCCAAGTTTTTGAGAAGGCAATGAATGATTGGAAGCACGATTTAGGAAAGATGGCTGCAATATTTATGAGCTGAAAGTTCAGATATGGCGTTCTAAACATAGTTCACAGCACCTGCATGGCTAATAGAAGCAGTAACCATGATGGCAGACAAAAATATAGATATCTGGACCTAAATGGAAATTTTTAGATGCCTTTGCAATGAAAATGAGCAGGCCATTAAGAATCAGTAAAGCCTCTTCTGATCTTATAGATCAAGAGGCCCTATTTGTACAATATAGTTAGTGACAACTATTACTTTCTCATAGATGGCATAGGTCATTTTCTAACACCCAGGAATTATAACAAGCTCACCTTTGATAACAAGTTGATGTTTTGTCCAATGAGCGGAGTATCAAAGAAGGCTGCAGGGTAAAGGAGGAACAATCAGTATCCTTACAAAATCTAGCAGCCTAAGTTTAGTGAGAATATTAGCATCTTACAGGGTGTCCTTCCTTTCCTCTTGGGGTCAGGCACAGTATTCAGTTTCTTTATGAGACTGAAAACTTCCCTGCAACTTTCATCCTCAGCCGGGGACAAGAACGTCGTTTGCTCCTCCTGTTCCATATCACTTGAACAATTAAAGTTTATAACAAATAATAAAACATAAGTACGTAACGTATGCAAAGATTTAAATGTGTTACACCTTAACAAGGTCAACATTAGCTATAAATCAGAAAAACAGTTATCCTGCTTCAGTAGTCCCCTACAAGGTTGCAGAGAAGTATGAACTCACAACTTTGGCAGATAAGCACCGTCTAGGTAGCCTCTTCTGTGATTCCTCATCATCGGATGATACATATGCATCATCTTTATCCGAAAACATCTGAGGAATCATCTGCCTCACTTTTTCCAGATTGATTCGTGCTGCATTTGGCTGAGCAACACATTCTTCATCTTCTGATTCATTTTCGGTTTCATTGCTTTCCTCATCCTCTTCCTCACCAATTGATGTTGTGTCCCTAAATTTTGAACCGCAATTAAGTTTCTGCATTAGATTATCCATTCCAGCTGCGTCCTGTTGCTCCAGCCACCGCTGGTGAAGTTGGTCACGCCTTTCCTTATCAATTGGATTTTCTTCATATCCAGTTGCTATCATATTATTAAGCTCCTCAGCATCATCTTCATCGTCCTCGTCCTCATCTTCTTGGAAGCGCATAAGGTCATTGTCACTATTATCCTCCTCCTCTGCTTCTTCATCAACGAAAGCCTTAACAGGGTCACCACTTGGAGGTGAGGAGTTGGCTGATCGATGTGGATGTGGATCTATATTTTCCTTTTCATTGTCCTCTTCATCAGAAGGGCTGAAAGAAAACAGGAGAGCTTGTCATATTTAACTCCAAGAATAAGGAGAAGCTATAGTAGCTCCTTAATTACAGCAAGTTTAATGATCATGACATAATTTGTTAAAGAAAAGTATACGCTAGTCATTATTGCAATGTTAAACCAGTGCTGTTGTGCCCTATTGCAAAAATTTTCCAACGACAATGGCAATCAAAAAATTATGTAAAATTATAATGTAAATGACTTTCAGTAACACCTAATTCAAAGACCACAAGAGGGAAGAAAGAAACTTTTAAGCACTCACACATCATCAGGAGGCGCAGAATCAAGTTGCAAGTTCATTGAAGGGATTGGTGATTCAAAAACATCTAAAGGGCTACCAGGCTTCTCGTTCAAGGCCTCAGATTTGGTGTCACTTCTCGGGGAATCAGAATAAAGCTCCTAGAAATTGCAGACAGACAAGCAATCAGTGTGCAAAATCTAATACTAGCAGGTTAGCATCTTCTCAAACAGCTGACATTAAAACCTGAGTATCATTAATAGGAGCTCGAAACACATTATCAGCTTCTGAATCCATAACCTGAAGTTCAATAGGGACATTAGTTTAGTCACTGCAAGATTGATAATTAGATATGTTCCCAAAATCAATCAAAGACTTGAACATTTAAATGACTGTATTCACTATATATCTTATGCATGCGCGTGACTACTGAAGAAGTTCATATTTAACAGCCCCCCATTCTCATGACTATAGCAATATTCATCAGTTCTTAACATATTCGGTTGAATTAAATGAGCACGACTAACCTTCGGACAAGGAATGCCTTCAGTTTCACAAATAAAGGAATTTGTAGCATCGCGTGATCCTCCTGAGTGTGATGCGTCTAAATTATTCGTCATGTCCGCATGGCAAGTAAATGTTTCTTGACGTTCATCATGCTCAACCTTATCAGCACGCCCAGACACATCATCCACTGGGACCTCCCTTGTGAAGTCATCATCATTATCGTCAATAGAAGTGGATCTGCAGCCGACGTATGCATGAGCACAGTGCCTAATGTAGAAGGCAAACAAAGTACGAACTAAAACAGGATTCTATAAAATCCACCTACCTTTTTAAAAGCTCCAGCTTTCGCTGCCGAATTTTATCCAATAATGATGAAATGGGCTTTTGAATTTGACCACGGGGAACAGGTTTGAAAGCTGCATCTCGAGTTTCTAGAGAAGTAATGACGCGATAAAGAGTTAGTAGAAACTTCAAAGCAAGTTAGATTCCACTACCCCTTGGAGGGTAACTATTAGCCCATGGAATACAGCTCCAGATTGCAATCATACCTCGTAGAAGTCTCTGAGACTCAGCCCGAAGCTTTTTAAGGTTTTCCTGTCTTTCCTGGAAAATCAGGGACTTCAAATTAGCAAATCAAACAATGACCACATAGAAGAGATTTGCTCCAAAAGTAGGAGGCCAAATAGGCAAACCCAAATACATACCTTCTCAGCCCGTTTTTTATTAGATGTAGATTCTTTAACTTTCTCCTCGCCTCTATCACTGCCAACGCCCTTCTTTCTCTTTCTCTTTCTCTTCTCAGAAATGGTATCCAAGCTATGTTGATTTTTATCTAGTTCATTGGTCTTCATATCCTCGATCTCTAGCCCCTTCGCCTCCGTTGAGCAACCTTGGCCATTTCCTCCAAGATCCTCAGCCACGGAATCAAATTCCGAAACCCTCGTCTCACTCGAACCATCTTCCTTGACGGTTTCCGAAGTGTCACGCTCGGCGCTTGGTCCATTTTCGTCGCCAATAGTCTCGAATGAAGATGCAGATGCCACATTAAGATCCTCAAGATCTAGACCATTTGAACCATCGGAGTGTGAGACATCGGATTCAAAAGAATTAGCAGGAGGCGGAGAAGGGCTACCGTCAGGCGTATTAGGGCTGGAATATTCAGGAACTCTAACTGCTTTCTTCAAACGCTTCAACCTTCGTTCTTGGACGGGAGAGGAGGGCCGTAGCTCAATATCGTCATCGCTCTCCATATCTGATCTGAATTTTTGCTTCGATTGCAGAACAAGTTTGGCTCCTCAAACTTTTGTAGCGGATCTAATGATTTTTAGGAGAAGGAAAATGGCGCTAAATGTTTTCGAAATTTGGGCCAAGGCGCTGCTTACATAATTTTTTATTTTAATTTCATTTTTTCCCTATCTTTTTTGTTGTCCGGTTCCGAAATTCGAACCAATTTTGAGGTCACGGACGCAGAATTTTGGAGGGTATGGATTTCGCGGTGCTAGTTGAACTTGAACCGCCAAAATTACCGGTTTTGCTTCCTTCCTTTATTTCTTTTTAACTTCTTGATAAGTCGCGTGAATAGTTTAAATATTTTTTTTATTCGTTTACACCTACGCTCATTATTTAGAGTTATATTATACTCCAGCTAATTTAGATTAAGTCAGATCATACCACCAGAACATTGAACTCTTTCAAACAAAATTTAACACGATTGCATGCGTGAGACTCAGACTTATGCTGACATTATTTCCTATCAACCAAATTATTTGTCGTTGGGTCATTTCAAGGTTGCTATGATTTCTCCCAACAATTTTCCTGCTGCATTCACAGGATGAAAAGGGGGCAGTAATATTTATTAAATTGATTTTGATCTAAATGGGAACAAATTTCCTCAATAGACTTTTTTTATTTTGCAGAGCTTAAATTTAACTTATATGAGAACTTAGATTGCTGTATTGTTGGAACCAGAGTTGTTAAAACTCACGGGTTTAAATAAAACTTGCGACAATGATATAAATTTAGATTATAAATTCAAATTATCAATTTATAATAGTTTATTTTTATCAATAAATATCCATTAAAAATACATAAATAAATAATTCAAATACGCTAATGATTTGGTTTAAATATTTCTCAAATCGAAATAATTGAAATTAAATGCATAATATTTTATCTTACTTAATAAGAAAAGTCTTATAAAATTTATATATGAAATCATCAAGTATAGTCAAATAAAAAAATATCACAAGTTTAAATGTGAGAAGACATGATATGAGTTATAAACATAAAAATTACGATGAGTAAATTTTTAAGTTGATATAATTTTATAAATTAAAAAATAATTAATTCGGGAATTTGATAACGATGATAATAACCCATGTTAGTGCTACCAAAACAAGGAATGCCATTCATGGGATGCTAGAATAGAACTTTTAATTTAAGTCAGCCATGAGGCAGTTTTGATTATAATAAAGAATTCCTCATATTATCTGCTGGTCTTGTAGCTAGCTAGCTCAACATATAAAATTTCGGATATTTTCCACCTCCGGTCTCCTTTGTCCATATTATCTGTACTCATTTTGATTTCCAGTGGTTAGATAGATCCATTAGTTCATATTAATCCTTTTAATACATAGTATATGGTTAAAATGGAACGTTAAAGACATAAATGAATATATATTGATTTAAGAAGAAAATAATACAATAAAAAATCAAATAAGTCCCATTGATAAAGAAAAAAAAAACAAAAGAGAAAATTCTCAGTATTGTGTTCCGCATCCTGGAAATGGAACATCTATGTGAGATCCACGATTCACGAAATTCTATATCGTTCCTTCTGAGTATTTTTACCATTTTATTGTTTTTTTATAAAATACAAACAAAAAAAAAACTTTCCATCTAAGATTTATTTCATAAAAACACAAACTTTGAAGAAACTCATGCATCCTAATCCATACACTCCAAAATCCAAATCCCTTGATACACATGCATGTACGTGAAGAAGAAGGGGAAAAAAATAACTGTTCGGGTTTCAAAACCTGTCCTTGGGAAATTTCTCGTCGCTAGGGCGTTCAGAGAATAGTTCTTGCCAGATTTCCATGAAAACTCGCGCTATTACTCCATGATAGTGGCGCGAGTTGAGCGACAGAAAACTCTGCAAGAGTTGCTCCAAGTCCCTGGCCTCGAACATTTCCATCTCCATGATCATCTCCAGCATCGATTTCTTGAAGTCCTCGTACGGATCCTTCGACCTCTTTACCACCGCGAAGCTCTCCTTCACCTTCCCTTCCACCGTGCGCCGCGTCATTGATCCCGCCGCCGACACCTTCGTCGTCGTCGTCGTCTTCTTCCTCGTCATTTCGGACCGTTGAAATCTTTGTTTCTGAACATTCTCTGCGCTGCTAATTACATGCCTGCTGATTTCTCTCCCACGGACAGCCTCGTGAAAATCAATCTCATCGGAGAAGCTATTCAAACCAGAAATTAGACTCTCGCTTTCTTCATCCTGGTCCACGAGTAAGTTACTCCTCCTGGACGGAACGCCTGTCGTCATACTTCTTCGGCCCCCAGCGGATTTTACTTTCTTGCCCTTGTCACCGCCCATTTTGCTGAATCTGGAGTCACAAGAAACGGGTCTGGATCGGTGATGGTGTGCGGGCGTAGTCGGAGGGGGATCCGGCATGTATGGGTAGGCGAAATCTCGTGCTTTGGGGTTCACCGGAGAAAGACGGTAAATGGCGGGAACTGGGTTTCCTGGGAATTTGGAAAGCGTTTTAGAGCGACACAGTTGAAACGAAGGAATTGTGAGCTTCAGTTTGAAGCGTTTTGCCATTCTGGAAATCAAGCCTGCGACGATTCGAATGTCTGAGAAAGAATAGAATGGTAGAATATGCAGCTCCGGGGTGGAGAATGTATTTATAAGAAAAGAAAGGCCGGCCTATAGGGCAGAACGAAATAAAGGTAGGACCCAGTGATGACTTAATCCGAGTGAGCATGCGGTTCATACCCGAAAGGGACCTGGAATATTTAGCGATTGTATTTTTCGAAATGGCTCTGAATTTAGACAAATGAAGAACGGGGCACAGGGCCTATAAGTTGCCAAAATCCATCAAATATGTATAAAAAAACCTGAGAGCTGTTCCCAGAAGTTATAAACTTCGAAGATGATCTGGTCAATTTTTTAAAGTGGCAACCCAATCAGAAATTTTCACCTCACCCTTTAGTCAAGTGCGCTCCCACTAGTTGAGAATAGTTAACACGTCCGAGCTCTTTATACATGTGCGCGCGCGCGCGCTATTTATAAGGTTAAAATACAATGGTTTTTAATTTTTGTTTACTTTTTCTTTAACTTTGTTCGATCCATTAAATCAAGCAATGCTAATAAAATGATTTCTTCAGTCGGGGACAAAATTAACTCGGATAGCCAATAGTCCGGGGCACATCAAGTCTTTAGAAGCACTCCAGATCATGGTTAAAGCCAGTTCCTATCTATTAATAACTGCATTAACGTGACTTGATTTCAACTGTCGTCACGACACAATAACTGCGAGTCCTTTCAAGCTGCTTAATTACAATAAAGAGACATCCAAGAAGATGTGAGACCAAGGCACGATCGACACAACAAACAAAGTGTACCCTGAAACGAGTTGACGAGTTCAACAAAGCATATCTCCCCAACGGCAAAAGAATGAATCTGCCACCTAACCACCCCCGTATCTGTTTATCTCTTCTAATTTTTTCTGGCCTTTTGTTCTTTGAGGAATTGGGTTGACCATTTTCGTTTTTAATTAGACAGAGCTCCCAGTCAAAGATGCGCAGAGACCTGGCATCGCAATTACTCGATCGTATTGCAGGTGGACGTATAGACAAGTATTTCCAAACAGCAAGAAAATCAATACTTCCACTTGCGGCAAATCATACGTTTATCATCCCTTGACTGGGACCAAACTTACACCATACCCAAAAAATAGCATACTTTTTTTTTTGTATATAAAATTTTAGATAATCCGGCATCAATATTCCACCAAAGTCAAGATATAGCTTTAGGGTTTAAAGAGCACTTACAAATGATTTAATTTATGAGACTGTCTACTAAATGGGCTCTCACAAGGACAGCAAGAATCGAACTCGTGTCTTTATAAGATACAAGTATATTTTTTACTATCTGTGCCTCCGACAAAAACAAATAGCATACTTTTTTTTTTGTATAAAAAAATGGCATACTTATCCACATCAAGGATAGCTAATTTGCTGCTGTCCATGATTAGCCCACAATTATATCTCTATTGTCCTGAAAACTGGGAGATTGCACTACAATCCACATAGATTCGGCCAATAAAAAATGGGCCCAAAAAGTGGCCCACTTACCCAAATGGGCCTTATACGCTTCAGACCAATGGGCCGTGAGATTTATCTCGGACGGA
Organism: Leucaena leucocephala; assembly: GCA_037074615.1. Taxonomy (NCBI): domain Eukaryota; kingdom Viridiplantae; phylum Streptophyta; class Magnoliopsida; order Fabales; family Fabaceae; genus Leucaena; species Leucaena leucocephala. The sequence continues at coordinate 930,405 of CM073540.1, read as the reverse complement.
TGTAGCCCAAAAAAAGAATTTTACTTCCAGCATCAAAATGCCAAAATGTGATCAACGGGGTTAGTTCGAGTAATACTCAGTTCGATATCGCTTAAGTAAAGTCTTAAGTTCGAGCTTTGACGTATGCATAAAATTCTCATTGGGAGACTCACCTACCATAGCTAGGTATGCGATGCAGGTCAGATCCGGATATAATTAGGGTAAAACTCCGGTGAACCAAGTGAGCAACTAAAAAAAAATGTCAAACTATTTTCCCCCATCCTCTCTATGGATTTAGCTGACAAAAGAGTGATACATACGATCATTTATAGCGTGTTTGATCTATAGAAAATATCACTTTGTTGTGATTCCAGTCGTAATGCTTGGGGAGGCATCCTAACTCCTAAGTGCTTAGGTTTACGCCTGAGGGTAATTGACGGCTCGCCTTACTTGACATTGTTATCGCATAGGAGAATAAGATATCTTACTTTACCCTTAGATCGTGGGTGAGTCCAACCCTTTTCTTAAAAGTTTTATAAAAAAAATAATAATATATGGTTACCCATCCTCTGTGGCTTTAACTAGCAAAAGAGTGAGTCATGTGATCATTTGGAGCGTGTTCAGTCTCTAGGAAGTACTACTTTATTGTGGTTTCAGTCGCGACGCTTGGAGAAACATTCTAGCTTTTGGGTGCCTAGGTTTACGCCTAAGGATAATAAATGGTTTCCCCTGCCCAATATTGGTATCGTCTAGGAGAAAGTGAGATTTTGCTCTCCCCTTAAATCGTGAGTGAGCCTGACTTTTTTTCTAATTTTTTTTGTAAATATATATATGAGTTAGAATTTTTATGAGAAAAAATTAAATTAACGCTATGCTCCTTTACCAACCTGTTAACGCGGGGGTTCGCAACGCACCACATGATTACATTCAAGATCTTTAACACTTTAATTGTGGTTTCTCCTCTCGCTGATTCATTCGCTGAACACACAAAGGAAAAGAGACCCAACGTATGATGAAGGACCAAGATCCATCCGCAACAGCCTTCGCGAGAACCGCCATGACAAAGAGAGTGAGCTCACAAGATGCAGTTGTCGGCAACAGGCACTACTGGTTCTGGTGGGTCATAACTGCGATCGTTCTTCTAGCTTTCTGGTCCATGCTCACCGGCTCCGTAACTCTCAAATTTTCCGCTGCCAACGTTCTTCGTTTCCCATACAACTCCGATTCTAGGATTCTGAACGATATCGATGTCCTGGTACTTCTACCGCTGTAATCAACTTTGATTCGGTTTGTAATTTGTTTATATGTCTGAAATCTGAATCGGATATTGTTGTGCGGGATAGGAATTAGAGGAGAAGGAGAAGACGGTGAGGCGGATGTGGGATTTGTACACTCACAGAGCTGCCAGTGGGTTGCCGCGGTTTTGGTCGGAGGCATTTGAAGCTGCTTACAAGGAATTGGCGAGTGAAGTTCGTGGAGTGCGAGAAGCTGCGGTTTCCGAAATTGCAAAGATGTCATTGCGCTCTTCCAATTCCGAGCGGCTTCCTCCTCTTCAACCTAAGGTCGGTAAGCGGTGTCATTCCGCTTTCTCCTTCTCCAAAGTTCAGCCATGTGATATGTTACCAAAGCTAGTTTGGAAGATAGATTCCTTTTGACATTACATCTCTCTTAAAATGAACATTGAGTTAGAGCTCGTTCAATATATATACATATAGCTAGTTCAAATTCAAGAATCTCTGGCCTAATTAGCTCTTTTGTTTGATTGACGACTCTTATAGATGCGGATTTGACTAACTCTATATCGAATCTAGTGTACTTTTGTTTAATTATCATTGATCTATGAAAATATCTGCTCGTGCCTACGAATAGGCAATGACTAACTAAAGTATACTGATCATGAGCATGGTGCAGAATAGTAGAGTATCAAGAAAGATGAAGCAAGGGGCAGAGAAAAGCGTGGAAAATAATATTAAGGCTGCCAATACCTGAGAACAGGAATACTCATCCCCTTCGAAATATCGAAACTTTGACAGGGTTCTGATGTTCCACCCTAAGCAGACTGAAGCAGATTATTTATGGAGAACGCGTGCTTAAATATGTTCCCCTTCCCTCATTATCTCAGCACATTTGGCCTGCAAACCTTCTTGATGGTTTATATCGATATTTTTTATTGTGTACCTTTTCTCGGCTTTTTGAGCCATATACTATACACGGTAAAAGAAATCATCAAAATACTGCACTCTGAAGGTTGTTTATTAGAGTACTACAGATGAAATCATTCTCACCAAGAATGAATTTATAATTGAGGGTAAATATGCCCGAAGTAAAAGAAATTAAACAACATGAAAAGTAAATCTAAAATACTTTTTAATTATAATTACCTTCAAATTAAAAGGGGCACAAATGTAATTTTATTGTATTCGTCAATCATTCTTTAGTCAAAATATCTACCAAATGATTATGTTCTATTTTAATCTTGTATACAACTCGAAGCCATATTGATTCTCCACTTTGGACCTCAAGAGTGGTTCTCTTTTAATCTGACAAGGGAGATAGGGTGTGCTACAGTCATCCCACTACAAGAACTATGGGCTTATAGAATTTGGTTGTTTTCGAATTAAGGGAATCAAAGCACTAACGAGAACTATGTTGGGGTTGTTCCAAAAGAAAAATACAAGAGAACCATATTGGGGAAAATAATCTGATGGGCCATGGTCTCAAAACGCATCCCTCAAATAATATGATAAATGCTTTACCATTAACCCAACGTAACTTTAAAGCAACCCCCGTTTTCTTATTTTTTTTTCTCAATAAAAATCTGTTAACCATATTTTAACTTGAAACACGCAGGCACTCGAGCAACATAAGCATTGATAATTTCTGAAGACTTCCAGCCTCGTCCAACGCAAATGGCATGCCTTAGAATTGTTTAATCTATAAAAATTTTGTTCCCCAAATCTAACTTTCTAGCAATAAGATAAAACATGGCAAGCAACTCATAACTGGAGTCAGTAAGCCAGACGTAAGATTATAGCCCGCTTGGCGTCAACAGACGTCAAAATAAATTCTACAGTTAGTTGACAAAAATGCTTGAGCAGAACCACTAGTGCTGCTGCTGCCGGTGTTGGGAAAAAAAACACCTAAACCGTAAAAATCATTTACAAATTACAAAGTACGTATTCATATCTCCTACAATAAACTCTAACAAAATTAATCTTCTACTGTCTGAATCTCGCCCATCATGATCCTGTTACTTACGACGTTGAAGCCTAAGACTGAAGGGCTGACCTTCTTCCCTTTCTTAGCCTTCTTTCCTCCGCCCTTTGAAGATCCGTCGTCAAGGTCCTTCATGTCTGCATTTCCGGGATTCATGTCTCCAACACTACGTCCAGGAACTTTGTGATCATTCCGACTTTGAAAAGCTATTTCAAGTACATCTGAAGGCAGCAACTCTTTGTAATTTAGGAATTTATCAATAAATTCATGATCAGGGTCATATGATCCAAGATTTTCAATTAAAAGCATCTCGGCTTCTGATCTGGATTGCTTCAGGCAAAATTCAAGGAAACTTGTATCTGCAGGCCACGTGAAAGTTAAATGGTCACGCGCAACTTCTTTCAAGTTTAGCATACTGAAAATTAAAATCCTTTGAGGTGTAGTATTCAATGTAGCGTTAATTGTAGGCCAAGATCCATCGACTCTCGTAATGCTAAACCTTATTCAAGGTGTCCCTTCTAATCTTACAAACAAAAGCACTAGACAAAATTTCCAACCAGAAAATAAGAGTTTACGCAATAACTGACTTGCTATGTATCCTTAAATCAGAACAAATATCCAAATTAACTTATCGACCAAACTTGAGTATAAATTAAAAGGGAATGTACCTTTTGTCCCAATAAGGCGAACACACTCGTTCTCACACCAATCTCTGAAGTCCATGGCCTCTGTACATGTCAAGAAGTCATTATCTTGAGTGTACTACCAAAGAGCCAATCACGAAATAGATAGTATAAAGGATACAATTAGATGCAGAACATACAGGCAATCAAACTAAACAGTGTTAAAAAGATAAAATGAGCAATTCGTTTTTACCAGAATGCTTAGTCATGGCATCCTTTTTCAATTTCAGCAACGACACAGATGATGCAGGGTATGAAGACAGAGACCTCTCAGCTGGTTTACCGCTAACTGATTTTTGTTGGCTTAATGGTCCAGGTGAGTTACCTTTAATGGGAGTTTTTCTGGATCCCAAGCTCCCCTCACTTGCAAGCTGAGGGAAATCTGACCTGCATTCGTAGATAGAAAACAAATCAGCTACAATCCACTCACTCTCAATTTACCCACCAGCAAATTTGGAAACAGATATGAGAGTGGAATAAGCAAAATCGACTGAACAAAAATGGCACAAAATAGAGACAAGTCATACTGTTTAGGTTCTTGCTTAGACTGCTCTATCGGACCCCAGAACAAGTCATCATCCACTTTGTATTTTGACTGAGAAGTAGAATGTGAGCTCGTCTGAATTGGAGATAAAGTTTTAGATGGAGAGGATGCTGATATTGGCCAAGACGAACCCATACCCTTAGCTGCTTGGGCAGGATGTGATTTCTGAGGAGTGGGTAATTGGCTAGGCTGTGCAGAAGACTTTTTCTCCTGCTCCTTTAAAATGTCCCTTAACGAAGTTGGTTTAGGAACCTGACCAGCATCAGCTGACCATGCTGGAGATGGTGATGGGCTCAAAGGCTCCCCTTTCCAGGGAACAAAGTCTCCAAGAGAGGGTCCTGCAGGGATGGCAGGCACTACTTTCTCTGCCTGCACAGTGCGAGAACTTTTACCTTTTTCTATGGAACTTGTACTAATCGCTACTTCATTAGATGAAATGGGATTTGAGACCTTGGCCCCAGAACCCTTTGATTTTGTTGACTTCTTCCGGTTTCTTTTAGAGTCTTTTGCTTCAATGAAGTTGTCATCATCTATTGAATCAGAATGAATCACTGTATTTTGGGAGGAAGACATGTCTAGAATTTCAGCATCTCTTTCGCTAAATTCCTTCAAAACTTCTTCAGCCAATATATCATGTAGTTGGCTTTTCTTTCCCTTAGCATTTTGAGAAGCTTCAGGCTTACTTAAATATTCGGTATTACCTAGTTCTCTTTGACTTTCATTGGATACCTTTACTGCATCTGGATTGGCCACAACCCCAGCCCAAGGAGTTGACAGACTCATGTAGTTGACAGAAGTAGTAATTTCAGACACAAGTGATTCAGTTCGTGCCTTTCTTTGTTCTTCCTGTTGAATTTCTAGTAAAGACTTTGCCTTGATACCCACAGCAGGTTTCCAAGCTCGCCCCACAGTTACTTCAGTATTCTGTGTGGAAACAGAACTTACCCTCTTCATGTCACCCTCAACAACAGTTTCAATGATTCTTCCTGGAACAGTTGCAGACGCAACATTGACATCTTGATCAGCCACCCCGGTAGCTGCTATAGATTTATTGGTCTTATCTCTTGCTGGTGGCAAATTGGTTTCATAAACTGGCTCTCCATTGCTGGCTTCTCCCAACTTGATGTCAGCATTTGGCTTTAGATTTTCTGATTGCTTTGACTGCTCCAAAGGCGGATTCTTTGGCAATCCCTTTACTAGATCAGAAGACTGAGATTTGGAAGACTTCTGCTTCTTGGATTTCTTCTCAGAAACCTTCTTCGGCTTCCCTGCTTCAACATTTTTTACATCTGCTGAAGTGGGCTCATCACTCGGCCTGTCTCTTCCAGCAGGCAATTCTTCATGTGCACCATCTGATTCAATCTTCACACTACTATCCGTATTGCTTGCTGCTGGAGACTCAATGCCACAAGTTCCCGCTGATGGCTTGCCAGCATCAGCTGCAGCAGATTGCACAGGTATGGAATGCTCACCAGACTCAGAAGTAGCAGTCAAGAAAATGCCATCAGCTTTGCATGTGTTGTCTGGCACCTGCTCCAGAGATTTAGCAGCAGTGTCAGAAATAGAAAGAGACTTCAGCACAGGTTCCTCTTTCATTCTGTTTTCATGCAATATGGAACTGTCTACAATTGTTGAAAAAGCCAATGATTCCTTCTGATGCAATTCACTACTCTGCTCCGGAAGAATAGGGCCCCAACTTTTCTGACGAGCAATATTGCCAAATACTTGGTGAGATATAGGTGGAGCAGAAGCTTCACTGCTTACACCATAACTAGTATCCTGCACAGGTAAGCTCAAAGTCTTAGCAAGAGTATCTTGCACGCTGGGAATTGGTGATTGTGAACTAATTGGAAAAATCTCTTGTGGTAGCTGAAGTTGAGAAGGATCGACACGCAAATTCCCCATTGGCATTCCACCTCCCTGCACCTGTGCATAAGAAGGGTCACCATAGCGCTGTTGAGACTGGTGCTCCTGCAGCACCTGAGATAGAAGTTGCTGCTGCTGCTGCCTCAATAACTGATGCTGCTCGTCCTGCTTCTGTTGTTGCTTCAGCAAGAATAATTTATTCAGCAATGAAATTTGCTGCATTGGAACAGCTGCCTGACAATGCAACTGCATCAAATATTGCTGTTGCAAGATATTTAACATTTGAGGATCCTGGGACAAACCAGAAGAAAGTAATTTCTCAGCTGTTAAAACACCAGAAGGGTTGTCTACAGCTTGAGCTGCCAGGTTACTAAAGGGCAATTGGTTTTGAGATTGTAGCCTTTGTTGTTGGATTCCTAATGGCCCTTGAGGGAAGTTCTGATCATGGTGTAAGTCAATTTTATTCTGCAGTGAATCCAAACCACCTTGAACAGGATAATTTGACCATCCAGCAACACCATTATTTAACCCTATGGATGACCTGTCAGACAGTTCTTGGATGATTGACATCAAGTCAGTATTCTGGGGCCGTGGCTGAAGACCACTGTCACTTACTGAAGCAAAGAGTTTTGAATGTGGTGGTGCAGGCGCATCCGGGACAATATCTGATTTTGATACTAGGGATGCTACATCTCTCCCAGGCCAATATTGGTAAGTATTAGGTATCGACTTCTGTCTGTCAAGTGCCATCCTCTTGGCCAGCATTAACATGTTTCCAGTATCTACTCATGATGGGTCCAAATAACTAGGATTATTACCAAAAAACCACTTGAAATATAGCGTAATTCAAGTCAAGCCACACAATCCATAGATATAATACAATTTGCTTAATAAACTATTTATAACAAAGGCAATGGACTGAAATATATTTGTATCCAAATTATTGAAAAGGGAAAAATATTAAGAAAAAGAAAAAAATAGAACAAACCTTCTGACAAAGTCTGACCATCAAGTGGGGGGCTGCTCTTATTTCCAGACATCAGTGACTCCAAAAACCTATTTTCAGCTTCTGTGGCAGAGCTCTGTCTATTCCTAGGATCATTTCTCATCATTTCAATCTCACTTGAGCAGGAATGAATATTACCGAAGGCATTAGAATTTTGCAGACCAGATGCATCTGTGTACTCATTTGGTTTTGGTCCAGAAAACCCTGGTGGTGGTCGGGCCTTAGCTCGCAGATGTGGCATGGCATCACCAAGTGACAACCAGGGTGAGTCAGCTGCAGCATTTTCCAGACGAACAGGCAAATCAATGCCAAAATATCCAGCCTCAAACCATCCAATAATATCAATTCCTTTAAAGGGACCCTGAATATGACCCTGAGGATCTTTATAGAAAAGAGATAACTCCTCTGGAGGAGTCTGAGGAACTCTCCGTGTTTCAAACCCACTGTCAAAAATGCCAGATAGCTGCCTCTTAACTATGGGATCTTCATTAGTTTGCCACTTAGATACATCTTTGCTGTCAGATAAATAACTCAGATTACTTGCATGCTGACTACGAGGTTCCTTTGGTTGATGTGGCCAGCTGTTTCTTGACTTAAGATCACCGCACACATCATGCAAAGAAGTGTTCAAATGCTCGCTCAGTGGCATCGCTCGCAGTGCAGCAGCAGGATTAACAGAACTATCCCCTTCAAAGGTGAATTCTCTATTGCTAGGCACCTCATCAGCCGGTTTGAATGAAACTATATCTTCACCCTTGTCTGCACAACAAGAAATTAGAAGAACTTCTAAACATGCCTCAAAAAGGTAATTTATTAAGAAAAAAGTTTATTTTGAAGGTAACAAGAAAGAGGGAAGTTTATTTAAGATTACCTATTATTAGATAGATTAATATGAAGACAGTCTACTTTTCTTTTTCTGAAAATCAAATAAGACTAGATAGACAATGCATCAAAATTTTACAGATAGGGGTCATTAATAAGAAACCATGTTTAACAGTATAAACATACTCATAATTATAATTGTTAGCTTTCCATTTGAAGATCATTCTAAGCAATTTATATGATCATTTTTCACATTATCAGAACCTTCATCTTTATAATCATCAACAGAGCCAGCTAAAACAAATCAATTCCAAGAGAAGTTAGCCCACACTCAAATCCATATTCAGGCTTTATTCTGAATATACCTTGGAGAGGGGCACCTCCAAGCTTCAGTCGTCTTGACTGTGCGGCATCAGAGGAATTCCATCCATCTTTTGGCACCTGAGGTGCACCGCCACTAATTATTTCCCCTTTGTCAATACCTTTTAAAGCATCCTGCTCACACGGGAACACAATCTAATCAACCACCAAAAGCTGCAATGGCATCCAGAAGAACAATAGAAAAATACTAATTACCTGTTCCTCAGGAGTTGGCACACAAAGTGCTAGAGGCTCTAGAGGTTCATCCTGTGCTAGATAAGGCACTTGAACAAACTCATCAAAAAAATTTCTAGTCGCATGCATGTCAGTTACCCTGTACACATCAAGTAACTTCATCCTGCTGTACATAAATAGACCAGGCTCTCCACGCACACTTTCAATCTTATCCATGTTAGTTCCAGGATAATGAGAATATGAAGAGATACTATTCATAGGGCTACCACCAGGGCCAACCCGACCACATCCATGAGAAAACACAGGAGTCGTGTTCTCCCCATGACCCCGTCCATAAGAAAATATAGGGACTTGTTTATTTGGTGTTAAGCTTTGGTGGTGGGGTGGCTCTGCCCTTCCACGACTCTGTGAGGAATTAGGCTTCCAAGGCCGATAATGATCCCCCTCCTTTTCATCCTTTGCATGATTGGAAATGTTTGGCAAGCCTTTGTCCATATGAACTTCACCATCTTTCCTAGAACCACCATATTTTTCACTCAAACTGTCCAACTCCTTATCATCAGGACCCCAACGTGTGTTCCACTTACTCTCACGTCGCTGATCATAGTTCGTTTCTCTGTTACTTGAATCATTCCATCTGTCAGGTACACCACGGCGTGATTCTCCAAAGTGCCTAGTGGGCATATTTTCAGTCCATCGATCTCCCCGCCGACCATCACCAAGGTCTTTGTCTCCATCCCTCCAACGGTCCTTTCGTATGAATTTAGTGTCTCTCTCTTCATCACGCCAACGTTCACGGCGACCACTTTCTGAATCGAGCATGGATGGCCTGAAAACATCCTTTCTCTTATGGCCATCATGCAGATCCTCACCATTTCCAGATGTCTTGACAGTCTCTGAGCGATTACCATATGGTGGAGTTGGAACCACATGGTTTTCCTGGGACAAAAAAGAGGAGAGAAGGAAAAAGAACTTTTCAGGCAACTATAACTTATTCATGCAAAGCTAAACAGAGATCAACTTTGTATACATGCTCTGATCGGAAATACAAAGCATAAAAAATAAGAAAATTACAGATGCAGCTATTACATACCACACTTCCTGTTCCAGGTTTACTCTCACCAGGCTTTGGCAGAAGCCACTGGGGAGAGAGAGGAATAGGATTGTCAGGGCCCTGAAAATCTGCACAAGGGGCTAGATGATTCAGTCAATCCAATCATTGTCAACTTAAAACCCAAAATAATCACACAAATTGCCCACCGCAAATTGAAGGAGTTGTAAAAGCATTAATGTAAAGCTTCTAGTTTCACGGATGACATAGAAAGCATGCAAGGCAATAAATAAATAAATAAATAAAGCAATAAGCCGTTTTCCCACCACAAACAAAGAACAACCTTTGTCTAGCTTCCATCGTTCACAAAACAAATTTTCTTCATGGGCATCCTAGAATTACATGTATTTTCTTCCATTGTTCACTTGAAGTGGTAAAAATACAACACGCATAAAAAAAAATACAGCAGTTCACATCACTTAAAATAACAGCGACGTTCAGCACAGAATATGTCTAAACACCAAACGATTAAAGCACACAAAAAAAAAAAGAAAAGCGAACACGTGTACAGTAAAAAATCTGCACAAACGAGAGAAGAAGGAATTTAATGACGCAACGAAATATAAAACTGCCAGTTCAAATGCGTGCTAAGGGAATGAGCAAATCAGCGCGTTAAGTGAAAACGCCGGTAGTGACCAATTCGTCGATGTGTCTAACCTCCCGAATTCAAAAGCCAGACAGAAAACTGAATAGATTGGGATTGTAAAGAAGGATTTGAAAAATATGACAGTTTGAAGATGAAGCAAAACCCTAAACTCAGTTTAAAAAATGAACTGCATTTCCATTGTGGAAATCAACTGAAAGGAATGATAAAGAATAGCCCAAGTAGCACAGTAGAGCTAGGGTTTACGTCGGGCATGATAGGGCAAAAGATAGGAGCCAATAAAAATAAGAAGATGAAATACCTTTGGAGATCTGATAAGGAGGATTGGCGGAGATGCGGAGGCGAGTATCAGAGGCGGTACGGTCAGCCATGGATGATAGTGAGTACGGGAGTCGAGAAAGCGAGAGAGGCAAGGAAAACCCTTTTGCTTTTGATTGCGCTTGAACGAGGTGAGAGAAAACAAACTGAAGGGTCAGTGGGGAATATAGGGAAGCCTCACAGGAGGATAAATGTCTGTGTACACGTTAACCCGATTCAACCCATGGGCTCACGTTAGTGATATGTTGCCCGACCCCTGAACAGGTTAGACGAGTTCATTTGATTATTGAGAACATCATCCACGCGCTATAAAATCTATAATGACTAACGCGCTCCAAATCTATTTCCTGTCGTGGGTTGGACGGGAGTTGGTAGTGGATAGGATTTGTTCCCCCATGATTTTCCTCGAATTTTTTCCATGACATCTAGTGGCGCGCACTACGCCTCCATCTCGCTGGCCAAAACGTGACGACGAAAAGTCGTTTTGCCTGATATGGTTGCAGCGAACAAGGTGCTAGGATCGGACGGCTACTATTTGGATAGCGTAGTATGATGAGCCTGCCCCTCGTCATGGGCAATCGTCAAGGGGAAAAGATCAAATGGCGTTACTCCCCTTTATAGAGTAAGAATCTGTTTAATAAACGAAGTGAATGAATGGATGAATGAATAAAAAAAAAAAAGAAAAAATAAATAAATAGTAATGGTCTTATAAATAGAAGATATCTTGTATATTTTTTTTATATCTGTGCCTGCCTTTGGCCCTCTTCCGTTGCCGCTTCTTCACTTCTGATCTTAGTTTCCTTTTAGGTCATATAAATCATGTCGGGCTCCTTCCCGCCTGTTCGTGCTTTACCTAGTGGCTAGATCAAAGATGAATCGCGGGGTAGCATTATTCATTTAGTTCACGAGTAGTAAGCGATTCGATATCGTTTAAAAAATATATCGAATTTGAATCTTGGCGTATGCAAAAAAATCTCGTTAGGAGACTCACCCACCATAGTCAAGTGCGCGACGCGGATCAGATCCGGATATAGTCGGGGTAAAATTTTGGTGAATCGAGTGGGCAACAAAAAAAATAGAATAAAGGAGTTATAGTCAATAATATTTATTAAAAAATCATAAAAATTGTAATTATTTTAAAAGACCAAATATTCAAATTATTAAATTGTCTCTTTCTAAAACTATTTATATTTTCTCTCACATTATATTTTCAAAACTAATATGAAATTTTAAACTTCAATAAATTAAACAAAATTTATCTCAATATCTTGCAACTTATGTAAATATTAATTGAAAAAAAATAACATAAATATTTTTTAATTTAATTAAAAATATAATGTTATTTTTAAAATTGACACAAAATTTAAAGAAAATTGAGATCTTTTATAATTCATCAAATATTTTAAAGAAATATTATATATGTCTAGAGAATTAAAAAAAAATCATAACTTTAAACAGTTTGGATAATTTTTTTTTATTTTAGAATAAATTTGCGAGTTTTAAAAATAAATAATATATATTGTAAATATAGTTTATCAAAATCTAAATAATCTATTATATTTTTTATGCGAAAATAATAGTAATGATTGTAAGCCAAAAAAGTATTGTCAATAAAAACTTCAACATAATCAGTAAAATATATTATAATGTATTAAGTGATATATTGAAAATATGATTATGTGGATACTAGTGGAAAATAACAGTTGGAAAAAGGATCATGTCATGGATGTAGAATTGTGATCCATTTTGGGGGTTTTAATTTTGGTAGGAAATAAATTTTATATTAGTTTTAAAATAGAATATGGGAGAGAATGTAAAAGGTTTAAAAATTCATATTAGTTTTACAAATAAAATATGGGGAAAATATAAAGAGTTTGGTAAGGGACAAATTAGTAATTATAATTTTTTTATTTTTTATTTAATCATTCTAAATAATTATAACTTTTATAGTCTTTCATGATAAATATTATTTAGTATAGGTTATTAATTATAATTCTCCCTTATTTTTTTTATCAAGTTGAGTTGGATCCAATCAAAAAGGGAAAAAGGTGATTTTTTACCTAAAAATGTATGATTCGATTAGGCTACTTTTATAGGGAAAATTGGGCAACGAATTTTCCTAGTTGATATGAAGAAACTTAAAGTGAGAAAAAATTAGGATCGTTTTATAATTTTATTAAAATTTTCACATTAAAAATTATAACTACAAAGAATCAAAATTGAGATAGCAAATTGATGATTATGGGTGTGTTTGATTTAATTTTTAAATAATAGATTCTTAAGAAATTTGATTATAAAGTGATTTTAGAAAATAGATTTTGTATTAAAAATAATTTTGAAGATTGAATACATGCCTTGCCCTTAATTATTTATAATCCCGTAAAAAAATGTATATAAACATTTATTTATCAGCATTAATGCGTAACCTGATCTGATCAATTCCTTTATGAGCTTATTTTTTAGGCCAAGAAATTGAGTCCATCAAATAATTTAGAATCCACGGCAACTCTAGCTTATAGCTTCCATTTCTCACCCAGGAAAAGCAAGCCTCGGAATTCCAAAAAGTAACACTCCACACCTCTCAATCCAACAATTCATTGGCAAACGATCAAATCCAAGAAAAATTAGAATCCAAAATTATTTAAGAACAGAAGCACAACCAGTTAACAGAACCAGTTAAAAGAGATGGAAGTAAGAAATCCGAGACCTGCCAGTAATTCGTTTTGATCATATTAAAATGATAGGTAATTTGTGTAGTTATGATTTAAATATTTAATAGCACAAGCTCGCGTCCCTAGATGATAACGCTAACTTACCAAAAATATTGATCCCGAGATGATTATGTATAGGGGAGAATAAACCATCCACAAAACGGACAAGAAACCAGGTGATACAGAATGGTATAGCCATAGGAAGGAGGATGACACTTCATATTACATTACACTTCAGACTGGGGTTCGCATTGAAAGCGATTCTCAAGAAAAATGCGACGAACAATATTTTAAACCCCGAATCAAACACATGTAGGGGCACTTTAGATATCAGGTTGCTGGATTGCTTTCTGCGATAAGATCTATAGTATTAATGCAAAACTTATTTTGAGCAGCAGAAGTGTGTGCAAACACCAGATTATCAATTAAAAGTGTACCCTAAAAAAAGAGTGCAAATACCATCCTGACATGAACTTCTTTGAGGCCCAGCTGCGAATTTACCTTGGAAAATGCCCGCGTAAGGAGGGGAATCAAATTCATACGACGAAATCAAACATGGATTGAAATGTAGGGAGAGGAAAAAGAACAAAACCTCTTGACCAGCGTGGTGATGTGTGAAGATTATAGTGGGAGAAGAAGCGGAAGATGATTTAGAGGATCCTATATATGTCAATCCCAGAGATTCCTGAAACAGGAATGAGGAGTTCTATAGGTCTCTCTTGTCGCCATATTTTTCCTTTCTCCAAATTCGTGATTTCTTTCTTATTCTCGCTTTCTACGTGAATATCTAACCAAGGGATCGATCGAGTTCGAGTGCTGAGGCCTCAGGATAGGCTCTGTGTGGCATTTTCCTACATTTCACTCGTTTCCGTTATTTGAAGCACACGTGGCAAGATTTTATGATCAGTGAGCTCGAACATAGTTGCAACAAACGATTCGTTTCACTTCTGTATTGGATATTGCCATATTACGTTATTCTATTCATTATAGCTAGGGTCGATTATCAATAACTTTTCCCACTCTAGACGTGCCATGCATTATTAATAATCAGTGAATTATAAAAAATACTTATAGACGATGGGATTCTTGAAAATACATAAGACTGGTTCAAATGGCTATAATCTCGTAATACTTCGAACAATGTATCCCAATCACATTAACAACCTTAAACGTGACATTGAACACAAACGTGCATAAACAAATATTATTTGTCTCTCTCTTACATCAAACAAAAGCATGGAAAAATATGACTTGGTGAATTTTTTTATTTATGGACGCACAATCGAGCTGCTTGGAAGGTTAATCTTCTCTATATTATTTAATGAAAATTTTAACCTGTGCGCATAGCTTCGAATAAAAAATCATTTTGCAAGAGGAAGTACAAGTCATTTAAACTATTGACTTCATTTCAATGGATACAAATGCCAAACAAGTTCATGTAAATGGGCCAAGAATGAAATAATAAATCAAGCTCGCGGGTAGCGACACGTGCAACAATATGGAAGTAGAAATCCATGAACACTTCACACATATCATAAAACAACACCACAAGAGGAGGATCCTCCCCCCCACACCCACGCATTTCCCATTTCCCTACATTGGAAGAAACTTAACAACTGCTTTCCCATTATTCTCAATTTTCAAAGGAAAGGGAACTTCCTTTTTAGATGCTCCCCCCTGGGTAGACGCAGTGATCATAACCTGTGAAGTACACATAGCCAAATAAGCATGTAATTTTGCCGTGGAAAAATAAAGTGCAGGAATCAGAAATTGATATTGAACCCAACTTACTGGGATTACTAGACGACAACACGGCCGTGTGGGAGAAATCACAATTCCAAGGATCTCGACCAACAGTTTGGTAATAGAGATTCATGGCGTACGCAGCGTGTGACGTCACTGTGTTGGGCTCAAAACAGGCCCCACCATACTGGATTGGGCTGCAATCAATCCCATGCCCACACGCATAATCCAAATTTGCTTGAAGCTCGGCATCTGACACGCCCGGTCTCGGCAAACACCACACATATTTCTTTGTATTATTCTGAGCCTGCATTCAAAAAGCATACTGTTAGCGGCAAACAAAAGATGACAATGTCTCTATTAAGTCAGGACATAGCTCTAAAACTCAGATAGTGCATACAAAAAATTTATGATATTGCCTATCAAATGAGCCCTCACGACTGCAACAAAAATTGAACTCATATCTTTATAGGATATAAGTTTATTTTTTACTATATGTGTTAACTTTTATCGATAAAGATGACAATTTTTAATCCCCTTTCTGTAGAATTTTTACCTGGTTATCATGCTTGGCAAGCCCGATGTCATAGGTCATAGTTAGATCAGGTTTAAAAAGCCCAAAGGCCCGCTCAGAAGTAGGCCCAGGCTTTAAGTCCTCGTCATACAGCGCAAAGATGTAAGTGTCTACTGATTTCCCCGGCATCAATGGGGTTCCGACCTTGGAACGAAGGTGAGCGATCAAGTTACCGTTATAAGCCTTGGCATTCTCAAGACTTGCACCAACCTCGTTGTTGTCTCCTTTGTACGGCCATCCAGTCTCAGCAACCACGATCTCCACGTTCTTAAACCCCATAGAATTCAAAGCCGAACGAACTGCATCCACCTGAGCATCGAACATGTTCATGTACTTTATTTTTGTGTTCGAGTCAAATCGGCCTGAGTTTGGTTGAAAGAGACAAAACGCCAAGTTCTCAGGCCTGTTTGGGTCGCTCTTGTACGCAAAGTATGGGTAAGGATTGATTGCGAAGGGCGAATCTGTGGCGTTGTTAAACCCAAGCAATCCCTTCAAGACGTTCATCATGCTCGGGTGGAACCGTCCGGAGGACGGTGGTTCGGATTGCCTCAGCACCGCCATGGAATGTACGGTGGAGACCTTAATCTTTCCTCCCAGAGATGCGGCATTGAGGGCATTATGCAGATTCTGCAGTGCCGGTAGCAATCGATTGATCAAATTCTGGTCTTTGGAGGTCATGACCTCGTTTCCCACTGTGATAAGGATGATGTTGCTGGCAGGGTAGAAGGGGATCACGTTGGAGTTGATCCAGTTTTTTGCGAAGTTAGGATCAGAAGCAAGTGCTGGTATGTCACCGTTCGCTGCTCCGATGACGATTCCTATACCGGTGTTGGCGAGGGCCTTTATTATGGCAGGATCTGATCCGTACAATCGGACCTTCTCTATGGAGGTGGATTGAAGAAGCTTGGCGGTGGCCAATGGCGGGGGCAGATTGTCGGCGACTTGTCCATAGTTGACGCCAATAAAAGATTGACAATCTGCAAAGAAAGGCAAATTTAATCGTTCGTGTGTAAAAAAGAAGAGGCGACGCCCAAAACCAGAGACAAAACTCTGCTTTCTTTCATGACGGAGAAGGGGAACATAAACGATAAAGATAAACATAAGAAGAATGAATTGAGACCAAGATTTTGAAAAATAAGCTTAATGATGAAAATTTTCATGCATGGCAGGTGCTAAACTGTAAAATACAGAAACAAAAATCCTGAAAGACACAAACTGGAACTCGAACACCACTGTAAGCAGTAGAAATTCAGAATTGGAATGAGAAGCTAAGAGGGAAGAAGATTGAAAGAAACTTACAGGCAAGGTTAAACGCATGAAAGAGGGCGAGGAATGCAAGAGTGGGAGAGGGAAGGCGGAAGAGTGCCATGGGAGACGAGTATCTCGCCTTGCTTTTCGGGGAGCTAGGAGAGCCCAAGGAATTATAAGGAGGGTAAAAAACAGATACCGGAGGAGGGCGTATAAACGTAAAAACTAACTACGTTTTTATTTGGATGGCAAAAGCTTGTATACGAAAGTGAGTCCCGTAAATTCAGAGCTTGGCTTGAGAGAATTAGAAGGCCAACTAAATGCTGGGCAAAAGGCTATAACATGATTTTCTTTTCTACATTCCATTTCTCTGTGATGCCATTAAGCAACGGCCAGATTAATGAAGACAAAATCTTCATGTTCCTGGATCCTGATCCGACGTCAAGAAAAAGGAGTGCTTTGATTTTTGTGCAATTTGAGTAATGTATCCGCTTACCACATTTAATGGGATAAAATTTTATTGTTGTTGTTGAGCAATGTATCCACACTGGCCTTCCCTTCTTTGACGAATCTTCGATGATGCCACGTGGCCACCTGATTTGTTTAATTCGAACCAAGTGGTACGACGCCGCTCCATGAAAAGGTAGGAATTATTTTGTTAAGATAAGGTTGAACTTATTAGCCTTGTCTAATTCGAACCAAGGGAGAGCACCCGGGTCAAAATCAGATGCTTTGATTACACTATATCTTTCGTGGATATTGATAACATATACTACTTTTAATTCTAATAATAAGAATAAGTTAATTTTTTAAAATATATTTAATTAATTAAATAAATCATTTTATTATAACTGAGATAATAACTAATTATTTAATTTAAATATATTAAACAATATATAATATAATTTTATTTTAAAATATTATTTTTAATCATAATTAATTAATTAATTTTTATATATTTATTTAAAAAATTAATTAATTTTTATAATTAAGATAAAATGTAATATTATTTATCTAAATACACATGAACCCTACATACATAATATCATGCGTTCTGCTATGCGTGTACGTTAAGATGTAGATACTTTTTCACATTTTCACGGATTTTTTCTCCATGGCCAGCTTTTGGCCTCTACTAGAACATTTCCCTGCCAAGAAAAGGACAATCTCTTGCGAAACATCATAGAGAGGGTCAGAAATCTAGAAGGCTTTTGCCCAAGTAATAAGCAAAGCACTTGTTAAGGAGCAAGCCCTTTCAATACATACCTTGGATGAAACACGGAATCGCTGCCGAATATTAATTTGCTTCGAGGACTAGGGCTCGTCTCTTTGAAGGAATTCAACCCGACCGGAAAAAGAATAAGTTCAAGAGTGAAGAGAATGAAGCGAAAAATGAGTTCACGACTGGCGATTTGGCAAGCATGTCCGATAATAGACATTCGCTATCCGTTTCATGTTTGGACACATGAAAATAAAATAAAAATATAAATTAGTTAATTATAATTAATATAAAAAACAATTAAATAATTTAAATAGATTAAAAAATATATTATATAAATATAAAAAAATTAACTAAATTCTATTTTAAGGATTAAATGAATAATATAGATTTTTAATATCTTCCGGCCCATTGCTGGAAGCCATCCTCTTTCGTTCAGCTCAAGGGATCAATGGCGTTTCTTGGAGAAATAATACAATACAAGCGTCAAGCAACCCATCCCTTTCTCACGCAAAAAGGAAAGGGAGACGCATCCCCAGCCTGACCAAAAAATATAAAAAAACAAAACAAAGATGCATGGACTATAAAAAAAAACCCAAAACAGAAAACATCAACCAATTCCATAAACCAAGATCACCAACTGATGAGGGTTAGTCTAAGTGATAAACAGTTTGATATCGCTTAATAGAAGTTTTAAGTTTGAGCCTTAGCGTATGCAAAAAAATTCTGTTGAAAACTTATCCACCATAATTAAGTGTACGATGCGGGTCAGATACAGATGTACTCGAAATAAAACTCTAATAAATTGGATGTTCAACCTAAACAAAATTAGGAGCACCATCCTGGGGGCACACTCAGCCAGCAGATATGCTGTCTTGTTAACTTAATTTGTGGCGAAACCCATGAGATAGAGCAGAATCGAAACCTTGTGAGAGTATAATCAGTTTTAACTCTAAATTTTATTATTTTTAATATAATATTTTAAATATTTATTTAAATATTATTTTATTAATTTTAATATGATGTTTTTAAATATTTATTTAAAAATTACCGTGCTTAATTTTTTAAATTTGGATTGGAAGGAAAAATTAAATTTTGAGTTTTTAACATAACTTCAATTAATAAAATTAAGTATTCTAGAGTTTTTAACAAAATATTTTCAATGGTGCTACAAGTAGAAAAAAATGTAAGTTTTAAAAAAGATCGGCGCTTTATAACTTTAACAAAATTAAAAAAACTTGGTTGTATTTTTCTCTAAATTTTATTACTTTCAACTGGAAAAAAAGTTTTTTCCCCTGAAAATGAAAAAAAAAATGCTTAATCATAACCACGGGTCACGTTCACGGGGAACACAAAGCATATCCAGAACATTCGTTCACAGCTGTTGATGACCGACCGAATATTCGTTAGCCTAACGATTTGACGGGGATCATTTTTTCCTCGGCACCGCCGCCTTAAGTTTTTTAATTTTTTTTCTTCTATTTGTTTGCTTTTTCTGGTGCAACAACCGCCATAATTCTCTATTGCGAAAGCGTCACAACCGGTGATTTTTTTTGCCCACCCACAGCCGTTGACTGTTTTCTATTCTCCTATAAAAACGATAACCCTACCTTGGTTTCCGCGATCTCCCTGCCTGCTCTGGCGGCTTCCCTCCAGTCGGAAACAATCAGATAGCGTGTTTCAGGCAACAGTTAGATCCTGTTTCCCAAAGATTAATTCATCTTCCATCTTCATATGCAACATCAGTTTTTAACTGCTAGAGTCTAGATTTGCAGACTCACCCGGTCAGGAGGAACATGCCCTGAGAGATGGTATGTGTCTGAGGCAGGTGAATCGGACTGGACTAGACCAGAGATCTCGGTCTTGATTGTTTAACTATCAGGATCGGTATTTTTAAATCCTGATTTCGTATTTTTGCGCGTTTTCTCTTATATTTGCCTTTCATAATTGGCAGGGTTTGGTTGTGCGGTTGATGGAGGATTGGATATTGATATCGTCTACGGGTATGACCAGGAGGGGCGGTGGCGCTGGTAATTCAACAATAAACGGATTTGCTGTGTCACTATTTGTTGGCAGTCGGCGAAAGGGTCTAAGTTCCATAAATAATGTTCTGAATTATTCAACTTTTTGTGGATGAGCCATTATTATAGCATGTCATAGATCATGTGGATCTGATCTTTGGAGTGTTTGGATGCTGAGGTATGTTGATAGATGTATAAGGCATGGATCTAGAAGGTACTTGCTCTGTTGTTTTCTTCCTTGTTACCAGCGGACTTTGCCATTGCAGGTGCGCTTGCATGGCAGGTCAACCATCTTAATAAAATTATTCTTTTTTGTTTTTTTGGGGGAGACGGTACGGGGCCATCTTTTTTGTATTTGTCCCGGCTCTCCCCCAGAGTGGCGTGTGTTGCGTTTTTTCTCTTCTCTCCTTTTACTTTTATCGTTCCTTCCATATTCCTTCAATTGGCCCCGGCTTTGACTCCGCGCACCAGTGGACCTATAACATGACGCTCCAAGACTAAAGCTAAGGTTATACGCTACATCGTGTAAACACGAGTGATTGTCTAGTCTGTAACGGTTTTTGTCGAGGAGGTTAGAGACAAATGATGCTTTGCATTTTGCTGCACTCCTAAGAACGTAGTGTGAAGCTAAAACAGTTACTCCCCCACTGTTGACTTGAATCAATATGCTATCGATTTCAAGATAAAACAGGTACATTGATTAGGGCGTTATCTGGTTGGCATAATTACCCTTTTGAAGAAAAGATCACTATGCTATTGACTTGAATCTTTGGTTTTTCATATTGATGATTTATTGTTATCTTCTACAGTCTGCACAAGGTATGCATAGGGTAGGTAATTGAATTCATCAAGTAGAATTATACAATCATTCAATATCCTATAATATTCTGTTGACCACATCAGATGATTTATGAATGATACTAAAGTTCTTACCAGCTGGCCGTTGAAGGGAATTGGAATTCATCATGCAAGCAGTTTTCAGCGTTATCTCCCTATTTTTCTCCAATTGACAGTTGTTTTCATATGTTTCCTTTTAGTGGCATGATGTGTGTACCATTTTATCGAATGAACAGCGCTGTAATAAAAGCGTCATCGTAAGACACATGTGTTTGTTACATGCAAATCATTACACACGCCATTCTCTCATGCTCGGTATTTAGTTTAACTTTCTGCTAAAGGAATCTTCTATTAGCATTTCCAAGTTCTTTTATACGCTTTGTTCAATTGTTTTACTCGAGCGTTTTCCTTATATTGTTCACAACCATATTAGTCTAATATCTGTGCTCTCGGTAGTTGTATACTTCATGTTTATTAGCTGATCGAAAGTGTAAAATTCAGTAGTTTGCTTAGATGCCCTGTGTGGTAGCATGTACTATTTGGCTAATAATTACAATCTTAGTCGGTGATATGTTTGATATGTTCTAATGGGGCACACATAAGTTTGTCCCTTTAGGCTATCGAAGAATTTTATGGAGCACGATTTAAGGGAAGATAAAACTGGACATCCAGTGTGTGTTGGCTTCAAGGTTTGCGGTGCGTGCACTCGGCTGATGTTCTTATATGTGGTAATTAGGATGAATCTGTGGAGCGGACCCTGTAGACTTTATCTGGTAACTCAAGTTGTGGCACTGCTGAACGGGCCTCTGTAATGTTAACAGAGACGTGATCATAGTATTAATTTCGAATATTGATAGCTGGTCGTCTGTAATGGGAAGTTATTTTCTTGTCTCTCTAATAATTAGATGCTTTGACAACTCATTATCTGCATTTGCATGTATATTTGTTTTGTCAGTAGCGGACTTTATAGACCGTGTGTGCAATGATGCACCTCTGCAGCTGCTCTTTAACAAGATATGAGCATCCAGTATTTTTTCCAGATTGAGATAGACTGCCACTGTTAAGCTAAGATGTTTCTATTTCTCTAAGTATTCATGCAGCCCCTCCTTGATATGTAGTGGTAACATATACTAGCGTTCCCCCCCTATATTTACTTGATGTAAACTAGATACGAGCTTTGGAGAATGGATGTTTTATTAGTAATGATTTGCTTTTCTTTACTGCACCTGAATTGAATTGGCATGTAATTGGGCGTATGTCGTTGAATTTCTTTGTTTTTGCATGTCAGTATCCTGATTCCCGATGGTTACTTTGGTGGCAATGACTAATGCTATGTTTCTCAGTTTAGATGGCCAGCCATTTTGTGATTCTTGGTAAAATAGCATTTGCGAATCTTTTCAAGATTCTTAATTTGATTCACATCCCTAACAGCATTTAAATTTGAAGGACTAACATTTTGTGGATTTTTCAACTGAATTTTAAGACTTCTGGGGTACTGTTTTTATAATGGTAATTATATGTTCTTGCATAAAAAGATTTAAACGTTACTAATTTTTATATATCTTTTATGTTTCATATTATATTTTTATTCATATGAGCAACTTTTCACTTTAAATATGATTTCTCGTTTGAAGTGTCATTTCCCCCCATATATTTCTGGCTTGTGGCACTTGGATATCTATTTTTTTTATACTAAAATTTTTAGTAAGGGGTTAGTCTTATTCACGATCTAAAGATAGGGCGAAATCTTTCTTCCTTTTATGTGATACCAATGTTGGGCAGGGCAAGACGTCTATTATCCTCAGGCGTAAACTTAGGCATCTAGGTACTTGCATATTTTTTTTTTGTTGTCCACCCGGTTCACCGGAGTTTTACTCTGACTACATTCGGATCCGACCCACGTCGCGCACCTGGCTATGGTGGGTGAGTCTCCTAATGGGGATTTTCTGCATACGCTAATGTTCGAACTCGAGACTTCGTTTAAGCGATACCGAGTCGCTTATCACTAGGACTATGATTATTAATTTTATGGCTCTCATCAATTTTCTGGGATGAGATCTGCTGCCTGGCAAAAAAAAAAAAAGATCTGCTGCATGTGGGGCCATGGGCCCATATTCAATTGGTGTCGTAAAAGTGTTTGGTGGGATTGGGTCAGAGACGATGGATTGATGGAGTGAATAGATGTGTGGAGTGCCCATATGGATGGTGCTGCTGGTGTCCATGAGATGAGCTTAAAGGAAGTCATTGATGCCCATGCCCAACAACATGGTTTGCTATTCAAGCTTAAACCTGGCAGAATGCACAATGGTCATCAAATATATGGATTTGGTAATGTCAGCATTATAATAGATTCTCTAAATCAATAGGTATATGCCCTAATGCCCAAACTGAGGATGCGTGGTCTTTGGAATCTCTCCAAGGCTTACTGGAGCTGCATAATAAATCCCTTGGTCGGAGACGATGCTTCTGTGGTGACTTCTAAATGAGTTTGTGTAAAAGTATCCTTAAGCCGTAGTTGGTGCTATCTGAAGTAGACTTTTATGTGGTTAGTGAGTTAATTTTGTCAACATTACCTGTTTTTAAAAAACTTGAATAATATTTCTCTTCCAGGCTGAAAAAAAAAATAGATGCATGGAGTCTGACTTCTACTTGTCAGTTCTCCAGATTTATAAGCTCTAATTAATGGATCCATAAGCTCTAATTGGCATGAGCGCCCAATACGGGACGTTTTGGGAGGGTGCGATTCCACCTGGATTCGACACTGTATAATGACAGGAAAAAGGGTTATTTACCTACTGTTTGGGACGATGAAATGTTTATATGTTCAGTCTTGATTCTTGTTCAAATTGTTGTACTTGTTGACTAAGGGAATGGCAGCCCCCAAAAAAAAAAAAGGGATGATGATGATGATAAAACTTTTGGATGGATAAAGAAGTGTTGCTTTTTACTAATAGATGTCTCATGGAAAGATTACTTTATGAAAACGTGATAAATTAAAGTTTGGATCTTTGTTAAAAGAAAATTTTATTGATCCAAAATATAAATCAGTTCGGTAAATGGTCCGAAACATTAAACGTCTCTCTCTCTCTCACTCGAGGAATTATGGAGTGGCGGTGGCTGTCCATTCATTGTATTTATTGCATGGTGGCACCTAGAGCTAGAAGCAGGAGATGATGGTATCAGCATCCTCGTCTGGTTACCCTCATCTTCAGTCTTCAATCCATGGTACGGTCTTCAACTGATTATGCCCAATGCTTGTTTTTAGATTTTTAATGGATGTACTTCCTATTGTTTTTAGATTTTTAATGGATGGACTTCCTATTGATTTTCAATTTTCTTTTGTTTTATTCAAGTTTAAATAAAAATCTTTTTATGTGGGGCCATGGGAGCTCTTATCATAGCTATTCGCATATTATTTATTATGGAACTCTCTTGAAAATAATCCTCGTAGCTTTTTCTCCATCACTATCAGTATTGTCATTGTCTATGCAGAGAAGCAATGTTCATATTTGTGATAGGTATGTGCTGTGTTGGAAAACCAAGAATTCTGAATTCGGCAGGGACCACCATGACTCATTTAACAATAGATTTAAAAAATTCAGTCCCCTCACGCCATCCTTAAACCATACATCAAGTTTCATATGATATGCAATACTCACGCTGATTTAATATATAATACAAACACAAAACCTTCACGTTAGACAAGCCAAGAAATGTCCCTCTCAAGCGTGATGCCCACTAATTGAATGTAAATCGTCCTATTGGACCCCTCCAACAAAAAAAAAAGGAGAGAGAAACAGAGGATCTTACTTCCACTTTATCGTATTATTTCTATTGAACACATATTTTGATATAAGTTTAAATTTCATTGTTGATGTGATAATTGATATAATACAATGATAAAGTATTCTAAGAATAATTGAGAATCGATTTTAGGGAAAATATCAAATCCAAAATGTGATCTTATTATTAAGATACAGGCAAACTTGACTTGATATAGAAAAATTGAGAAATCACATGAATAGAGGGCCAAGACGTTAAGCCAGCCATGAACTAGCCCAGTGTTGCTTGTATATTGTATTAGTGTGAAGAAGTAGCTGGATCGTGGATGGTTACATATAACTTAAAATCTCTATCGTAGTAGAGGGGGTAGCTGCAAATAAGGTGGGTGGGGGATGGGTGCATATAGTTAATGCTCACCCGGCCCTGCGGTCTGGTTGGAGCTCAAAGCCTTTCGCTCTGACACATGGCTGCTTCTACTTCTAGCAACACCCATTTATTGAACCCTTTCCTTCTGCCCTTTATCTCTTCTTTTTGACTTTCGGCGCCTCTCCTTAGTCCTTGAACTTAGGATAGTACAAGAAAAACACCTTAACAAGTTCAATTTTCCACCGCAACTCTATTCAGTGCATTGTGGCGTCTATAAGACGTTTTTGTCCTTCAACATATAGCAAAGAGTCCCTGGCTAGGCAACTTCCTCAACGGTACCGAATATGGATCTCAGCGGAATTTATTAGCCTTCAATTCTTTGTCCATTATATTTCTTTCATATTTGTATTCCTTCTTGAAAATAAGCAGCTCGTGCCACTTTTCTTTCTTAATTCCCCTCCTCTCTCGGCACAGGACTCTTCTTCCACTCAAAGTAGAGTAAGTACCATTTCGTGATTTTTTCCTCTAATTTTCTCAGTATAGCTGACTAGAATATAGTTTTTTTTTTATACATTCTTTGTGATTCCTGTAAGTTGTATGCCTATGGATTTCGATTACTACTACACTCCAAATCCATGTTCTGCCATGCTTTAGCTTCTGGACACTGTATATTCATCCTTCTCCTGGCTTTACTTTTTGTATACGGTTTCCTCTTTTTCTTTTTCCCCACTCTCGAATTCCGTTTTTTGTTTCCCTTCCTTATAATAGTCTTCACTGGTTTTTCTAGTTATCGAGTATTACACTATAAAGCCTTGCTTTTAAGCAAATTTCAGCTCATCATGTTCAAGTCCCAGAACAACGGTCAACACGTCCAAGAAAGCAGCGACGTTTACACTGCATCGAAGGTAACAAGCTGTTAAATTGTCATATCGTTACTCTCTCTGTTTTTCCTTCAGTTCTGTAATGGCCTGTTTGTTGATTGTTGATGTAGGTTGAGGAGCTCAAGGCTGCGATTGGGCCCTTATCTGGGCGCAGCTTAAAGTACTGCAGTGATGGTTGTTTGAGAGGGTATCTGGAAGTTAACAACTGGAATGTGAAAAAGGCCAAGAAGATGTTGGAGAACACACTCGAGTGGAGATCAACCTACAAGCCTGAGGAAATCTGCTGGGTATGATGTTCGTTCAACACTCGTTACTGATTACCATGTAAATTTAATCTTAGATATTTTATCATTTGACGACAGCACGAGGTTGCAAAGGAAGGAGAGAGAGAGGTGATGTACAGAGCAAGTTTTCATGACCGACAGGGAAGGACAGTTATCATAATGAGAGCTGGGGTTGCAATTCAGGTATACTATATTCAGAGTTGGACGACAGGTTCTACTAGGCTTAAAGTTTTAACTACTGGGTTGTTTGAGAGTTAAATGTGGTGGATGATTTTGCAGAAAATATCTTCGATTGAAAATATTATACGGTTCAATGTGTACCTTCTGGAGAATGCGGTGCTTAACTTTAAGGAAGGCCAAGAGCAAATGGCGTGGTTGATAGATTTCAGTGGATGGTCACTCACCAAGAGCATGCCCATTAGATTATCAAGAGAGTTCATTAACATTGTACAAAATCACTATCCTGATAGGCTTGCCATAGCATTTCTTTACAATCCTCCACGGGCTTTTGAGGCCTTCTTGAAGGTTTGCTTTCAATGTTTGAATTCTACCATAAACATAAGCCCCGTCGCTGCGATCTTTGTTTTCATGGTGTTTATTTTATGCAGATAATCAAGTACTTCGTGGATAACAAGACAATTGAGAAGGCCAAGTTCGTGTACCCCAAAGAGAAAGAAAGCGTGGATCTCATGAAGTCCTACTTTGATGAAGAAAATCTTCCCATAGAATTTGGGGGGAAAGCTACAATGAAGTATGAGCATGAGGAATACTCAAGATTAATGGCTCAGGATGATTTGAAATCCGCTGCGTTTTGGGGAACTGATGGCAGCCTCTCAAGCCACGTTGGTGCCGGCCAGTCCAGTGCCTAAACTTCACCGGAGATTAAAGTTACTTGATCCAACTTGTTTCCTGTATTAAACACTAAACAGTTGTTTCTCATAACTGAACAAGTTTGTTTCTTTGATGGTCCCAGAGAAGAAGAAGACGAAGTTAGTTTATTTGATAGTCCAAAATAAAAAAGAAAATTACTTTGGTCCACCGAACTCAGTCCAGTTAGTTACTGTCAATACAATGTATACTTGAATGTCTCTGATTACAGTGTGTACTGAACTGTAAAAGTTGCCATGTCATTTCGCCAGAATACAGAATAATTTGATCTACCTTGTGCAGAATCAATATTCATTCAGACTTGAATACATGTCATGTCATGCAAGTTTGACTCAGCCTTCGAAATCAGTCATATAATCTACTAAATTGAATTACAGATACAGAAATTAACTATCTATTGTAATACCCTTCAAAAAGAAGCATAGCATCTTGTTTTGTGGCTTGTGAGGAATAATGAGATCAGATATAAGATTAGCCGGGAACGATTATTTATGAACAGAGGAACAAGCAAGTTTTTGGAGGACAGTTAGCAAATGGCTATATGAGGCGCCTGTGAAGGATACGTGCAGTTGCTTGGTAAGAACGCACCAATAAGCCAACCCCTACGCCAATGCCTAGGCAAGATGCCAAGCCCGATTCCAACACCAACTCGCACGCTTGAATTGAACCATGATAATTCACTATCTTCCCCATCTATATATCCTGTTCTTTGCCAGTACATGCTGTTGTAATCACCTTCGTTTTCAGGTTTGAAAAGTCTGAAATCAGCCACCTATGAAGGGAAAAAAAGATGGTTGTAACAAGAAACATGACCAGAACAAAGTCACAGTAGTATACTAGTATTCTCTTACCACAGTGCAAGTATATTGGTCACAGAAACTTCTACCACTTTCACAAAAGGGACAAACCTAAAAAGGACTCCCAAGAAACCACGAGGACCCTCCAACTACATCGAAACTCATCCCCGGCAAAGGGAATTTAAACAGAACAGAGAAGGATCAGAAACTCAGAATAAATGGAATTAAGACCAATCAACACAGGGAAATCCAGAGATGGGCGCTGAATGGTCTAATTACAACAGCATATATTCCAACCTAGTACATGAGAAGATGTTGAATGAGGGAAGCAAGCGTTTTTAGCAGACGGTCCATTTGAGTAACATTGATTTACGATATTGACAAATCACGAGACAATTACACAGACTGGTAGTAATTAAAATTGACTGCTACTAGACAAAATTAATTAATGATCCCTCTTAATACGGACAACCTGATGCCAGAAAGCTGCAAAAACCAGCTGAACAACATAAGGATGTGAGATAATTAATAAAGATAAGTTCGCTTTTCAGAATCAGTCACAGCTACACTCCCAAATTCAATATGCATTTTCAGAAAAGATTGGATAAAAGAAACCGAATCAGGATACAGGAGGTACCCAATTTTTGTTGGAAGCACAACCGATTTGCATACGTTGGACCCACATCGCAAACTTTAAAGTAGTTAAAGGCTGACCCTATAAGTCCGCACTGGGCAGTGGGCACTAGAAAATATGAGGCACAGAATATTGAGAGGCAATTTAGTAGCTCCCGGAGTCCCCACTCAACATCATGATGACACCTGTATGATGAGATTTAATTCTATCTTCCGTTAGACTTGACAGAAATTTTATCAAACATCAAAACCCAGCGTCGGCCAACAGTCCCTGATCAAGAGAAGCATTCAAAGTTCGAACCCTGGTGAAGAAAATCAAAACGAGATATTCATTGAAATAAACCAAAGGCCGCTTATAAAGATAATCTTCAGCATAATTTCCCTCTCCTAGAGCATGATCCACTTGATACATCTCTTAGAGAGCTCAAGGATGTCAAAAGAAAGTGATAAGAAAGTAAGCATAGAAAATGGTTCAGGACAGGAAGAAACAAGGAGCGAAAACATTACATTAATTGAACAGAATCGTTATCCAGGAAAGGATGTTTCACTCATAAACTCAAAGAACGAAATTGGAGTACGACGTCTATTGGAAATGGAAATTGCTAAAGATGTCCAACAGAGAGATACAAGCATTAGAACATCAATCTAAAATATCAAAAGCTTTCAAGCATTTTACCTGCATAATGAGTCTATCAGATACATCTCTCTGGCAATCAGTTGTTTCATATTCTGGAATGGCGTCCAATGAACATCTCCTATTCTGCTTCTTCCGGAAATTGAGCTGCAGCGTCTTAGTTAAGATGATAGGCGCTCCTGAGAAGCAGCCTGCAACATAGACCTCAATGGTTGGACCGGTTACCTCTTGGCTAGTGACATTTTTTTCCTTGAGGATGCCAGTACTAGCAGTGATCTCTGTTTCACAACTCAGGCTCCATCGCTTTGCGTTGAAGTTTGATTCCCCAGTGCAACCATTGCTATTGGACATCTCCAAAACTGCCGAGAGAATACATTCCTCCTTATCATAAACCTCAAATTTCATGCACCCAGTCAACCGTATGCAGTCTGGGCTCACAAAAGTCGTTTCTTCAGATTTCTTATCCACCCTGTCTCTTCTAAGAACTGAAGACAGCCCATCCGAGTACATGCTACTTCTTACACCATTTAACTCTAAAAGTGTATCGGGGTTTAGAGGGATATGAATAAGAGTGAGAGACTCGGGGGCGGATCCATCCACCTGAAAATTGCTAATGCTCACATAAAAAACTCAGATCAAACCAAGCTGATAATAAATTGGCACAGGGTTTATAAGGAGAGTATCTAATAATGTGTGTTCTGTGGTTAACACTTCCATTGCTAGATGCTTCATAAGGAACTTCCATATCTCAAGCACACAATGACAGATTGATTCAAAGCATCATTGTGACCGTCAAAGTTCACATTTGATTGCCATTGAAAGCCTATTTCCCTATAACCAGATTATTAGATGATTGGACAATCGAAGCAATGAACTCTTATAGACCATAGAAAACTTGAAATAAGGAATGAAATAGACACAGAGGGACTTCAGTGGTACGAGTCCAAACCTTATTACCGTACTACTCAGTAAAATAAAATGTTACGATGCAACAGCATAGTTTTACTCGTAATACAGTGTAGAAACATACCCTTATCTTTTAAAACAGGACGATTGTAATGAGGAAACGGGAAGATAGTAAAAAATAAACAAAAATAAGAGAGAGAGAAAGTTCATTAAAGGAGGACGAAATAGGCATCATAGCAAAATACGTTATCCTCAAAGGGACTAATAATTGGGAGATGATACAGAGAGAGGGATACCAGCGGTAATCCACGAACAGCCAAGCCAGAGGAAACTCATTCCGTGGTTGCAGCAGGTTTAAATAAGAAGAGAGCATGAAAGGAAAGAAAAGGATGAGCTGATGAACAGTGTAAGTGTTTTCCCTGAAAGCGCTATGTAAGCATTTTCCGCAGCCGGCTAAAAATTACCGGCGAGCGAATTGCATATGATACACGTCATACTACCAGCCAAATATCACGCTAATAAAGAATGGTGATGTCCACACACAAACAAATTGTAAACATGCAAATTGTTGATCCACACGCTTGATTATGGTTCCACGTTCTTTCCCCACCACAAAGATATTTAATCAGATTCTAGTAAGAAAATACCTTCCAGATCGCTTTCATGTCGGCTTACGAGCTCAGAGCTATTGATACCGGACATCCAACTCGCGGCTAGGACAGTGGGATGGCCCAGTGACTCGTTCCCTCGCAAAAAGAAAGCATCCATCATTCTATAATCTATACCATCATAGTATTCTTTCCTTGTCTGATGACAGCTTTTATTTATTCAGACGTGGGGAATGTTTGCAATAAATTGTTGTCAAGTTGTTGCAGGTGGAGTCAGTTAATTTCTTTCATGAAATATTCGTTTTTGTGCGCTAAAACATCTGGTCTAATTTTTTAGAATAAAGTCAAACACAATAATGATAATAATAGGAGTAATACTCTTGATAAATACTGGCGACATGAGAGAGCGGGATGGAGACCCACGTCAATTGGCCTTCTTACCTGAAAATGTAAAAGCAACTTTTAGGATTTTTCATATAACTTTTTCATATCCGTACAGTTCTTATATGTTTGTGTTTTTTGTTTTTTGTTTTATATAAGTGAGGGCTAAACGCCCAAAGTAAAAGAAATTAGTCTACTAGGGGATTGGATACCAAACTCTCGTTGGTAACAATTGAATGGAAATGTGAGCTGTGGGGACTCCTGCCCAACTTTCGTTGTCAATTAAGTATGGTGGATCCTTGCTGTGGGGAGGTCGGAGGCAGAGTGGGCTCGGCCCATTGATCAATAGGATCGAATCTCAGGCTCCCAGTTAAGTATTGGGCTTCCTAAGCCTATAGAGTTATATCTTTTTTTTTAAATACAACTATGGAGTTATATATGTTAAACTTAATAATAATAGTTAACTAACGGGAGTTAGTCTGAGTGGTAAATAATTCGGTATCATTTAAGTGAGATTTCAAGTTCGAACCTTGGCATTTATCAATCTTCCCTAACCTCCCCTTCTCTTCCTCTTTCTTTGTTTTTTTTATTACCCACCTAGTTCTTTGAACTTTTATCCCGACTATATCCGAATTCTACTTGCGTCGCGTACCTGGCTATGGTGGATGAGTTTTCCAACGAATTTTTTTTTATACGCCGAAAATTCAAACTCAAGATCTCGTTTAACTGATACCGAATTATTTACTACTCTAACTAACCCCGGTAAATCTTCCTCCTCTTTCGGTTAAACCAAACAAAGGCTCAGTCTCAGCTGCTGGGCTTGTGGGTCATTGCTCAATACGTGGCCGCCTGTGGTTGGCAGTATCTTTGATTTTGAACCGCCGTCACCCTCCAGCCGGCGGACCTTAACCGGAGGACCGTGTTCCCTTCGCACCAGATTCAAAACCCTCCGGACGGTACAAGATTTTATGGGATTCGCATCCGAGGGCCAAGAAAAATCGGGCCCACCTTACGTCCACACATCCTCCATTATCATATCTTGTCCCTCCAGCTCAGACGGCGGAGCCTCTCCATAGCTTCCCCATGCTTTTCTAATCATCTTGCACAACTCTTATTCTTAACAACTAAGGCATCGCCTTAGTGAGTTTTATATTGTCTATTCATATATTGAATTGATTTTTAAATTAATTGCGTTAATTTCCATGAATGCAAGTTCATATGCAAAATTTCCATATAGTCTTTCTTCTTCCATTTTTTGTGGCTACCATTGACTTGTTATAATGTTTGTCCGTTGCACAAATCCTGACCACTCTCCAAAAAAATCTGACATGCAAATTAAATTAATCGAAGTATAAGGGAATTAATTAGTTCATGTTGCGATTTAAAAGAAAACGTACGTACCCTTTATTTTTTGTTTAAAAAATTGTAAAAAGAACATTGTAAATGGCGACCAGCCGACCACCCATAATAAGGCGTGCGAATTGGTATCCCCTTACCATCAAAACTCCGAATTAATCCTTATTAATTACGTTAACATCAATTTCCACGTAGATATTGCGAAGCACAGGCTCCTGTTGGGCTTAGACTTTAGGGCAAACCAAGCCGTATCGATCATTATTGACCTATTTATTAGGTGGTCCTCACTCGGCAGGACCAACTTTCCCCCTTCACATATTCTATTAAGACATTGTCTTTTGTCGAGCAATATAATAATACTACATATCTATGTCCATAACTCTGCCACGAAACTTTTGTCTCGAGTCTTAATAAGCACATCATCGTCCACTAAATGAAACATATGAAATTGGAGTCAGTATAATTATATTGTTACACTTTTTTTCAGGAGAGAAAAGCCACGTCAGTGTGCTATCCCCTTGTCCTTTGTGGCATTCAAGCTGGCAGACATGGAAAAGTTGCTCTCTTGCCACTGACTATTCGCAAAAGAACGACTCTTTCTACATTTAGAGAAGCTTACTGGCATGGAATTCACTTTTCTAATTAGTAATGGTATTATTATTATTATTATTATTAGTGTTATGGGATATGGACAATGGTCAGCCCTGGAGCAATGAGAGAGCACACACTAGAGGCTAGAGCATTGTTTATTAATTATGCAAGAGGGCAAGGCAATAAATGAAGAGCTTTAGGTAGGGGCCTGGAGGGGAATGACCACCCGCCATTACCAAACCATATGCTGCCCTCTGTTGTGTAACTGAATTTCAAAGGCATTAAGAAATGAAGGAAGGGGTATAACCGTGTATGTAGTGCAATCAGGGATCATTCCCATCGTGTATAACCATATTGTATTAGATGTAATAATAATGGTCTGAATGTGAATGATGATAATAGAAGCAGAGGGAGAGTTACAGTTGTATATGTGATCCGTAGGAGAGGGACGCCATGAATTAAAGCTGAAAGCAGAGAGAGAGAGAGAGAGAGAGAGGCGAAACCCGGGAAGCGACATATAAAGGTCAGACCGAGGTCTGAATCTGACTGCTACAATACACCAAACCTTACCCCTTCCTTCCTTCCTTCTCCACTAATACCCACATGCCCTTTTCCCTTCACATACCCCTAACCATGGCTACTTCTTTTTTTCCTTTATAATATATATGTTGTGTGGTAGTCAAAGAGCAAGAGTTTCTCTTCTCCTCAATACTAATCGCTATCACCCAGACCACCAACTCTCCTAGGTAGGTTTAGCTACGTCTCTTTTCTAAACTTGAGGTACTTTTGTTTTGTGGGTGGGTTGGGGGGGGGGGGGAGAGACAATGAAGGGTTATGTTATGTGTATGTGGGCGAATAGCTAGGTGGAATGAACAGACAAAAGAAAAGGAAAGATAGCTTTTGAGCTTTTAGGAATTGTTTATTCTATTTGCGCTCGAATGAAATTGAACGTCTCTATTATTGCTTATTCTATCATTTTCTGCTATATCGTTAAGACGGGGGGCCTGCTTTAATAGCGTCTCTCCCCAAACCTGGATTCTGGTCAAAGATTTTGGTCTTCTTGCTTTTAGCTTCTACTCAGGAGAGAGAGAGAGAGAGGACACCCGAGGTTTTACGAAAAGAAATATCTTCTCTATTGCCGCGTTCCTCTCTTTCGTCTTCTTTTTCTTAATCTTTTGTGGAATCAATAGAGGCGTTACAGATTTGATTCTGATGATCTTAGAAAACTGATGATCTAGAGATCAGAAATAGCGAGTGGGAGATAGGAGTATTGAAGCTTGTTGGTTTTTGTGTTATCTATAAGAGGGGGAAATTCATGGTTATGGGGAAGAAAAAGCCACAAAAAACGAAAGAAGTATCAGTAGCAATAGCTGAAGCTTCATCGACAGGAACAGGAGATGACGCCCAACAGACTCAGATTCAGCAACAAAATCAATCTGAGACTCCTCGAAAAAGAGGCAGGCCTCGTAAGATCACCGAGAAAACGGAAATAAGCAAAGAAGACACAGTAGAACAAGCAGGAGCTGAAGTCTCAGAAAGCTCATCGAAAAAAGGCAAAACCAGCGAGGGAGAAGAACAAGGACAAGAACAACAACAACGTCATGCGCAGCAACAAGAGGGACTGTCGGCATGCACGCAGTTCTCAAAGGACCCAAAAGGCGAGCCTTCGAGAAGCAGAGCTAAGCGCAAAAGCAAACCCAGAAAGAGCAGTTAATACCACTTACAATCATCCCTCCTTTTCTCTCCTCTTCTTTTCCTTATTTTCATTAAGAAAAAGGAAAAATTATTGTGTTTGATGGTTTGCCTTGGGTTTTCAACGATTGGTATTCGGGGGAAAAATGATAAATTTCGGGAAGCGCGAGTATCAAAGAAATCACTTTGCGTGCGTTTAATCGTATTATTTGTTATCCGAACGCGGGCATAACAAGATAAGATTACTAGTTTGTATTAATTTAATTTGCTGCTGAAAGTAGCCCTTTTGTGTTATCGTGTTGATATTTTCTCTTATCACAATCCTCTCAAATTTCAGTGCTTGCCATTGTTGCGTTGCGGGCTAAAGAGGATTATCTTTTTATTCCACCGTTCCTGGTTGTGAGATTATTTGGAGAACAAAATTCTGTTTTTTATTTTCTTTTGCCTTGGGATTTCAATCATTGCGAAGAACATGAGATCATGAGAATGTGAGAGAGGAAAATAAAAAAGAAGAACATGGTGGGTAATCTGAAGGAGAAGATAGGGATAGAAAAATAGGATGATATTTCTGCGGGTTGATGCCAGTAGGTCTGAATCTGGAAAAAATTGGCTATGGGCTGTGTGGTGAGAAGTTGAAGGACGAAGGCGGTTGAAGTCCACGCCCACTGGAAAACGTGGTAGCCGCCACAACAGACCAATCAAGAACTCCGATTCTTCCAGCTAGTGGAAGGTGAAGTCCACGTACCTGTTTGGGCGTGTTGATGAGCGACTGTCTTTACTCATCATGGCCATCTTTCGCATGAGTGGATGCTTCCTTTGTTTTACGTATGATTGATCGTAATCAACCCGTCAGAGTTACACACTCTTTTCAAAGGAAAAAAAAAAAAAAATTGATGCAGGGTTAATATATGCCAATTTAAGCGAAACAATTTTCAATTCTCAACTTATTATGATAATTTATCCTATCCTTATTATAAAGTGCTCATCTTTAATTATTTTTTTAAGAAAAAAATTTGATAACTCAAGAGTTTATTAGACGCTATCCCTTAAAAGTAAAAGAGGAATATCGTAATAATAAAAATAAATTAGATCATTATAAATTAAACATACAATTAAAATTATATAATCTATTTATAAAAAGAAAAACTCTAGAAAAGTAGTCTTAAATATTAAAATTATTTAAAGTGTAACTAACAATAGTTCTGACTTGTATTAAAATTCTATAAAGAGTATATGATTCATCTGTAAAAAAATTATATATTTCTAGCCTCCCACAATTTTTAAAAAATAATATTTTATGTCATTTTTTAAAAAAATATGTAGTTAGTTAAAATAATTTTTTTTAACTATTGTATAGTATATTGTCAAAAAAATCAATGCAAATATCTCATTGGAGGATTTTTGTCTAGACACTAGAAGCAAAAAGATATAATTTAAAGATTTGATCAATATAATTATTCCCCCCATAACAAAATTTCACAAGTCAATTGAGCTGTCTCCCAAGTCTGTGACTTTTCTTATTTGTAAAGAGCTTTCCTTTGAGTAAGAGCCACATAAAAATTCTAGCATGCTATGTCATTAGTAACTTCCATATTTATTTTCAAACTATGTTCACATTGTTACAATTGAGAGATTCTATAGCTTGGTATGATGATTTAACAATAATTTTTTTTGAAGAGGTTAGATGCAACAAATATAATAAATGTGGTGGCGATATGTCTAGATGAATTAAAGTTATATTTTTAAAAATATTATGAGATAATATATGGTTAAAAAGATGTTATTTTCGAGAACTATTACTATCAATATAATCAATTATTAGGCGGGAAAGATCTGATTTAGGAATGCTTGTAGAAATAAGATGTTTCAGAGGGCTAAGACAGTTACTCAAAATACCAAAATCTGATTAAGGTACATCCCCAGACTTTTATTTAATGTGACAATATGTTTCTTGCTAAATCTTTGATAAATTCATTCATAGATAAGAACAATGAAGCTTAGTAATAGAATCAGATTTAATGTTCATGCAGTACTTCTTAAGACTTTAACCCATAATAGATCAGACTGACATACAAATTTGAAGATAAACTTTAAAAGAAAAGCTTTATTCTAGGATTCAATATAAAGTAAACCACAACAATCATTTTTCAATAGTTTACAAAAATCTGCTCATTTGACAAGATTAATTTCTCGGTGATCAACATAGTATCCCCAAATAAACTTAAGAATATTTTTTTTTAAATTTGAAGATAGCAATAAGTAGTAACAAAAGTGCTATGCATTGCATAAAAAGGAATGGAGAAGAGAATAGACTTCGCAAGAGTGATACGATCAGAGAGCAATTTTTTCAACTTGTAAGTTTAGTCTGAATCCTATCCAAAATATATTTATAAGTTTTAGATGAAACTCTACTAGTAATTAAAATGACTCCAAGATATTTATTAAAAGAGTGTGTTTGTTGATATCATAACTTGTTAGAAATGTCATTCTAAGTAAAAGAACAAACATTCTGTGAGAAATAAATTTTTATTTTAGATTAACTTATGCCATGAAGAACAACAGAAGTTGGATGAGACTTTTTGAATTACTTAGACTTAAGTATTCTTTATATGTCAAAAAAAATGATCAAGTCGTCCACAAAAAAGAGATGAGAAAGAGGTACAACCTTTTATCCCATCTTAATAGTCTTTCATGTCCAAGATGAAGCTTTATGTGAGATAGCTTGTGAAAATCTTTCCATGCATAGTATAAAAATATAAAGAGATAACGGGTCTCTTTGCCTAATAATGTAAATAGATAACGGGTCTCTTTGCCTGATACCCCAATTAGACTTGAAAGAAAAAGAAAATTTCCTATTCTATAAAATTTATATATTTGGGAATATAATACAGTCTATAATTAACCGCATTATAATTTACGATAACTTTGTATCCTCCAAAATATCTTTGATAAAATTCTATTATAATTTATCAAAAGCCTTTTCTAAATTTATTTTAATAACCATCCAGCCACTTCTTTATTTCTTACTCATCGAATGATCATCTCCTGACCTATAAAAATGTTATCAATAATACTCCTACGTTTGATGAAACTCAATTGAATGAATGAATGTTGAAATTCTCATTTGGTCGGAGACATGTCATACTTTGAATTTTATTTCTTAAATAAACTAGAAAAAAACCGAAAGACTTGTTCAAAACTTCAATATGAACATCATTTACAGTTTCCAGGACAATAATTATGACGTCCACTGCAAATTATTAAAAAGCTGCAACCATAAAAGTAAACTATGGTTGAAGCGTAAATCAGTTAGGTGACTAAAGAAATGGCAATAGGCGGGCCCAAAGTTCGTGTTTCAGCTAAAAGGCAAGTTGGGGAATGCATGGATATGGAAGGAACTAGCAAGTAGCAAGTATTAATAGCCATAACATAGTTAACACGCTGTGAAACTACGTTTCAGTATTATGGCAAATCCGAAATCAGACACTTCCATTGCAAATAAGGGGTATGAGCAAGCAACCAACCACATTCATTCATTGCCTGGACAGAAAATAATGCAGCTTCCTGGAAGATACACCCGTTACATGCCAACCTTCTGGATTTGAGAGAAATATTTGAATCCGAAAATTCTGATATAAATGCAAAACCCAGTACCATCACAAATACGATGGATGATAAGACAAAATTTGACCTGTCAATGCACAATAAAAATTATTGTCTGATACAAATGTACCACGAGTCAGACACAAACACCTTTGCATTTGCCCATCAAAACAAAATGAAGATAACCAAAATTTCATTTACAACAAGTAGATGAGAAACCCTTCATGTAGGTTGGGTTGGTTGAGCCATTTGTTACAAATTCCCGGGGGTTAAGAGGATGTCCAACATTTCTATGAATGTTAAGAAAAGCTCAGCCTTAAGAGATGTTGATAGTCAATGATAAGAATATCTCTTTTCCCTCTTCCTAAAACAGAACAAAAAAGACAGCTACCTTTGATTGTTGAATAATGATTAAAAAAAATATTCTACATCTCAATTTTAAAGGAACTCCTATCCCTTGCACCAACCAAATGGAACTTTGCGACAAGGCATACTTTCAAATTCTGCAACTAAAATGTTCACCATCATGATCCTTAATCTTTACGGTGATTGAAGAATTAGGAAACATGAAATGCTGCCTTCAACTTCCTTGAATAGGGAAAACCAGAAAGGATGGAGGGGATAAATTACATTGCAATGGTTTGATCCTAAGTGTAAAGCCATGTATTGACATAATATCCTCTAGTATAACCAACTGAGTTATTCTTTGATAATGAAACTTAACAACATAGAAAAAAAGAAAAAAAAAAGACAGGTGGGAAACAGAGGTTGCTGGCCCAAGTTTCTTGTATTTCTGACCTGAATGATCACCGGCTTGATTTATGATGTCGCTCTTTCCTATATCTCAATTGTCCAGGATCAAATCCACCTTCCTCTGCTCCATAGACGGCCCAGGATGGCGTGGCAGCCATGTAATCTCTGCTGTTAAAACTTCTCCCAGAAGCCACCTGCATTTTGAGTGAGAAAAAAAAAATTAATTTTGAGAAAAAAAAAACTATAATTTTAAGTTTCAAACAAAATATAGTCAACAATACCCACCAGGTCATGAAATTTCTCATAGTCTATCCACGTGTACCATAAGCCATCAATCTTGAATTTCTCAGTTTTCGCCAAGAGGACACAACATGAGTGAGCATGCTCACAGGCAACTTCATACTCCCCTTGGCTTTTCAGAGCCAATGCCTCTGAGAAAGCTTTGACATCAGTATGCCAGGGGACATTTTCCATAGTCAATTTTGATGTTGCAGACCTGTGAATATTTCAGTATTTGCCATTCAACAACGATGCTACATACAAGAAGCTAGATGGGCTAATGGAGATATAAGAGGAACTTACGAGCCGCAATATGTGACTCCCTTGATTTCTACAAAGTCAGGTTTTCCTATACTAAAGAGCTTTGAATAAACATCCACTTCAGCTGTGTTCCAACCTTTAACCAGGGTCAAACGATAAACAGTTCTCTGCTCTTTCTCCTTTAAAGCAGTCAAGGAATCCTGTCATAGTTTTTCAAACAAGATAATCATTAGGAAGGTCAAAGATAAATTGAATAGCATGATAAAATACAGGAAACCATAAATATGACAATCAAAGAGAAAACAGGGACCGAATAGCACTTTTTCCTCCCCCTATTTTTACCAAAAAGGCCCCAGATCTTAAGATCCTAGAGATCTTGAACCCAAGAGAGCTCTCACACATTTAAGAAAAGTCCTTTCATAATAAACTGCTCTTCAGATTGTTAATAGATTCATATTTTACTTTAATTTTAAAATAACACTTGATATGTAAACTTTGGGTCCGTTATATGATTTTTATACCGTAATATATTTGCCCTTAATATGTAGAGGGTGCTTCGCAATAAATGTTAGAAAGTACTAACAATGAATCGTTCCCAGAAATCTCCAAAAAGTGGCCTATCTATTGCCTTCAAAGCATCCTTTGTAGCAGCATCTACACTGACATATAACTGCACAAGTGCCAAAACAAAGATTAATGAAGGTTGCCTTCAACAGCAACGGCATATTTTTAATTTTGAAAGATGTTAATTAAAGCCCAGGAACCTGGGTGACAGGCTTCAGTAACTTAATCTTCTCTGGAAACTGTGCATTTGTCACTAGAAATGTAGAAATCCGCCGTTTATGCAGCTCATCTACAAGCGTGTTGATCTCTGGATACATGATGGGTTCTCCAACAAGCGATAATGCACAATGGCGAGGAGAGAGACCTTCAGATAATCGCTCCAAGGTGACCCCTAAAGAAAAGATGCCTCTTGGTTATGCATGGATCAATTTTGTAATTAAATAATGTAATAACAAGTTGAAGAGTGGGTATGCAGAAGGCCCTAGTGCTCTCAGCACGCTGCATCAATTGGAAAGGGACCATTACCGGGTTATGCATTTTATCCTTTTCCTTTGGAGAAAACTATATGCTTAATGCCAGTTATATTTTAGGAACAACTTTAGGAATTACGATGACACAAAAATCAATATTTCTTACTGTAAACATATTTTTAGAATCAGAATATCAATTACATTGAGGGCCCAGTTTGTTTAAGATTAAAAAAAAAGTGATTTTACTTAAGCTTAACATGAAGGAGCTGTTGAGAAACATTAAGCTGATC
Source organism: Leucaena leucocephala (assembly GCA_037074615.1). Lineage (NCBI taxonomy): Eukaryota > Viridiplantae > Streptophyta > Magnoliopsida > Fabales > Fabaceae > Leucaena > Leucaena leucocephala. The sequence continues at coordinate 889,328 of CM073540.1, read as the reverse complement.
ATGATGGTTTTGTTGGGAAAAAAAATCTATTTCAGCTTATTTTTGATAAGCTTAACAAAAAGAGTTATACCAAAGAGCTTATCAAAATAAGTTGAGAACGGATTTTTTCCAACAACTCCCTCATGCTTGGAAAAACTTCCTCATGTTTAGCTTAAACAAACTGGCCTTGAGAAACATCAAGGGGAAAGCCATCAGCCAGGCATTTTTCATCAGACTAATCAGTCATGGAAAATGCCAATGCCCTACTATAAGTGTTAGTATGCTTGGATCAAACATCAGGGGATGCATAGAAGCTCATATTGCCACCATACAACACCCGCATAGGGGAATATTAAAAAATACAGTGCAAATTGAAGCCAGCTCCATATGCCAAAGTAACTACCCAATCAAATAATTGAAATGGAAGAAATGTAAAAACACTAGGTGTGACCATAACTTAAGTTTGCCCTAGTACTCTCTATATTTTCATACAGAAGATAGTGAGTAATAAAGTGTGCAATTATCAATAGCCACATTGGCTGCTTCATCATTACCATATGTAGATAGATCAACCTGAGAGAAGCCTGATATTTAAAATGGTTATAGAATAGAAAAAAATGAATTTACCAGGGACTCCTTTCATTTCCTTAATCATATTTTTATGTAGGTCTATTGCAGAATTTACAATTTCTATTGGATCATCCATCTTCCACTGCCGACTTCTCCCTACTGGATTTGTGTGATGCCTCCAGCAGAAAACACATTTATTTGCACATGCCAAACTAGGGGTTGCCTCCATGCACCTGTATCGCCCAAATAATTGACACTTAAATTGGCAGCTGCACTTTAATGTTCGACGCATCAAACAGAAGGTACATTAAAAGGACATAAATACAAAATATGCAACCTTTGACAACCGCAGAAACACCATCGAAACCCATGGCCAGGTCAAAAAGCTAAAGCAGTCAACCTTCATCTATCAATAATGTACACTATTGTAACTCACTTCCATTGATTCTTTCCCTAAAACCCAGTAAGAAAAAGAAAGAAAGAAAGAAAAGACGCTACTACTCATCAAACAGCTACGTCCGCTGAAGAATTGTGCAAAGGCCCTTCCCCATCAAATAGAAAAATAAAACTCCTCACAGACATGCAGTATAACTAATGATTTGGCTATATATGGTTATCAGCCAAAACATAATATATAAGACGGTGGTGTGAAACATGTATCAAACCTTAAAAAAGCTACGGATGCAGATGATTATCAAAACGGATAACGATTACCTATGACTCTCTATGCCATAAAATGAGTGCTTGTAGCAACCGCCTCGACCTCGAAGTTGTGACTTGGTCCATCTACAAATTTTAACACCAGTGTGAACCAATAATTTTGTATCCCTGCACATTGATATTTGTTTGGAGAAAGCCAATTAAGAAAATAAACTGTAAGAAGCCGTCAAGTAGGAAAATTTTCAACAATAAACCATAACTATTCAAGCAGTAGAAGGAACTATGAAATTCATATGTTATTTGTAGAAATCCAATAAGGAAAATAACCTATATCATATCACAGCAAGTTGAACAGACAGTAAACATGAGTGGGTGGTAAAAGAAACAGATATCTATGAAATTTCTAAATACAAGAGGCCCAAGGATTTCCTGGTTATCCTCTTAGAGTATAATTTAGTAAATGTAAGAATAATAGCAGTTTATGTACCGTTACAATATCATTCTAGGATCCAACTGGACCTAATCCCTAAGCAGGGGTTTCCCTATACTGTGCAGAAGTTGGCGCAAAAGTAAATCTCCTCCGCAGGCATTTGAATCACTCTAGACGAAGAACAAAACTTAGAAATGTTCCTGTGCGGTTATCAAATGCCTACTATGTTCTATACGATGCATTTACTTACTAACTACTTTCTTTGTTATAGAATTGAAACACACGTCACAAACGGCGATAATAGCACATAAAACAAGTTTAATGTTACTTCCTCTCAGTACTTTAAGCATCGTTTAGGAATACTTGTAGGCAATTTGAACGTTGCTGACAATTAGTATTAAATGCTAGGGGTGTTCATGGGCAGGGCTGGGCAGGGCGACCCCCCTGCCCGGTGCCCTGCCCAGAAAAAGCATGGGCTGCATTTTGCAGCCCGATGCCCGGCCCTGCCCGGTAAAAGCCCTAACCATTTTGGGCTGGGCATGGGCGGGCTGGGCGTGGGCGGGCTGGGCATGCCCAAGTTGTGATGCCATGCTCATGTTGTGGAAAAAATCAGCAATTATAAACTTCTAAAATAATATCATATTCATATGTCTTCAAGAGTTAAATAATATCTATAATCTACTAAAAATAAGGTAACAAAAAGATAATAATTAAAGTCTTGAAATTCATTGCATATAAAAAAATCTTGAAGTCTAAGTAGTTTATAATTACAACTTTACATCAATTTTTCAAATGTTGACAATGATGAAGTATCTAAAAAAATAAAATAAATAATTATAATTTATAATGTAATCATATTATGATTAATAAAGTTAAAAAAATTAATATAGTTATAAATATTAAAAGATACAACTTACGTACTTAATTACTTATATTTCTAAAATGACCCTTTAGTCACCAGTAACTATCATATTCTTCCTTCTAAGTGTAGCATCTATGGAGAAAATAAAAAAAAATAAAAAAAGGGATGCTCATGGGCAGGGCAGGGCAACCCCCCTGCCCGGTGCCCAGCCCGAAAAAAGCATGGGCTGCATTTTGCAGCCCGATGCCCAGCCCTGCCCTATATTTATCGGGCTGGGCAGGGCCATTTTTTCGCGGGCTCGGGTGGGCATACCGGGCCGCGGGCTTTATGAACACCCCTATTAAATGCAACTTGCCAGCAAAAGTGAAGTTTGAAAGTGCCAACTGCCAAGAAAAGATTCTGGAAACAGAATACAAAGCCACAGTATAAACAAGCATACCTGCTTTTCTAAGTTCGCTCTAATCACTGGAGTAACCATTTCTCTTTTGCCGTCCAATTTCCCATTAGTTTCACCTACTGATGCCGACTTCCTCGTAGGAGCTTTACCCGCAATGTCCTCAAGATCAACAATCTCCGACTCCATACCGTTCTCTTCATCCGAATCCTCTTCGTAATGCCCACCGACCTTGGACTCAAAAACCCCGCCATTTTCTAAAACAGCACCCTTCAAAAAGCTAACCACCTTTGCACACCAAAGATCGAAAACCCCATCTATATCACCTGTGTCGACATCTCCTTCACACACGGGAAGCATCTCCGTCGCCCCCAACGCCCTCATCTGCTCTGCCAAATCCCTTGCAACAGCGTTAAAGGTGGCTCCATAAGCTCGACTTCCAACGCCGAATATAGAAAATTTGCACCGTGAAAGCAACAAAGAGCCCACCCTAAAATCCTTGGCACTTTCAGCGAGCCAAGTTGCAAAGAATTTGGCACTTGGAGGTGGTTTTCCATCTTCCCAGGTTGAAGCTACGATGAGGACCAGAGTCTCTTTAGGAAGGTCTTCAGGTTCGTAGTCATTGGGGTCGACGATGACGAAAGCGAGGTCGTTGGCCGCCAACAGCTGGTGAAGACGCCAAGCAAGGGATTTAGAAGTACCTGTTTGAGAAACGAAGAGAATCTTCCCTCTGGTATTGGGAATAGTGCGTTTATGATGTAGGGGAAGTTTCAAGTGTGTGAGGCGGCGACATTTGTACAGACAATAGAAGGTGGTGGCAGAGAAAAGTGCAAGAAGCGTAAGACGAGCAGGAACTGATGACAACGGCATGATTTGCTTCTCTTGTTCTACTCGTTCTAGAGAAAGTAACGAAGCATGATCACCAACCAGTAAAGGACGGCAATTTCATCTCAGTGAAGACGACTCGGGAGGCGGGAGACATGGCGGAAAAAGGAGGGACGGCGATTTACTTTCTTTCCTTTTTGTTTTTTGTCCAAAAGTGGGCTGGTCGAAGATGGGAGTCTTAAAATGGGCCGGGCTTTTGAAACTCCATGGGCCTTTACTAAACTTCATTGTAAGCCTTTTTACACAGAATTGGGCTAGGCCTTAAAGAGTAGTGGGCTTGGATCTAGAAGTTGTTATTTTAATGAAACAATATTTTGGTCTTGACAAAGATTACTAGTTTGGTGGTATTTTAAACGATATAGTGATGTAACAAACAAAAAAAAGATATAGTGATAGGGATGCTTATATTTATTTATTTTTGAAATAAATTTCAAGAATTAAATCTTCTTTTTTCTTTTGCCACCGAATTAAAATTTTCATTTCCTATAACAAAGAGTAGCCTGTATTATTGGGATTTAATTTTTCCTTTTGATCGGATGTTGGTATGTATCCAACACACACATGTATAGAGTATTTGATGTTCATAAATGAAATACGCCTTTTGTTTTAATTATGTTTCTTATACCTTTTTAGTAATTTTATTATATATTAACAGCACGGAGATTAATAACTCAACGTGAATTGTCAACTAACTTGATGTTTTTTTTTGATGAATAACTAACTTGGTGTTCATTACAGAAAGTAAATAAGAAAAATTTCCGTACTTCATATTATCTACAAATTTATGCTTATTCAATCGATTTAATATCACAAATATTTAAAAAATAAACCACCATACATGATTAGATGATCACAAGTCAACCATGTCACTTTTGATCTTATTTATTTTATGATAAGAATGTCATTGTCTAAGTATATAGTATATATGTGGAGACAAAACCTCATGATTATCATCCTTTCCTGTTTTCATCACACCCAAAAAAAAAAAATGCAAAGAAATCTCAAACTTAACTATGAATTGAAATAGAATAAGAAATAATTTCATTGTACACGAACTAAATGAACTGAAACATGAAAACAGGTGGTTTATGTCAAAAAATAAAAAAGAAAGAAAAAGTAAAAAAAAAAAACGTAGGCTGTGACTTTTGTGACTCACAAAAAGGAAAGTTATTCATCCTCACTAATATACAGCGCTGGCTGGAAATAAAATAACAGCCAAAAGGAGGAACTGAAAAGAAAATAAGTCAAAATTTTCACACAAGATTAAGGATCGAAATGCCTTCATATCATATAGTTAGTTGCATTTGGTGTTGCTCTGGCATAAGCAAATGGAAAATGAAAGAGAGATTTAAGGCCTCCACAGAGTTTTCTGCGCACATATGATACCTTCCTTATCTTGAGCGAAAGTCATAACGATCTTCCACTGAAGGCTTCTTAATATATCCTCTACTGGATTTAGAATGTCAACTTTGTCACGCATGATCATCCAACCTCCAGGCCGTAATATACGGTCCATCTCAACAATAATGGATACTGGCTGCTTACACCTGCAGAATAACATCCCAAACAAACCTAAGCAAGACTTGGAAATTCAAAGAAAAGACATAAACAAGATTGTGAGAAAATGTGCACATTTACACCTGTTCTTGAGGCGTGAGAACAAGTGATCAGCATGCAAGAGATCATATGTTCTTGGATAAGTGCCAAATGACTCGCACCAATCATGATAGACGCCCACAAAGCCCCGTTCAAAGATGATAGGAAGTGTATCTGGTGCTTGAACAGGGACTACATTCATTACCCACACCTTCTGTTCAGAGAGAGCTGCGGCCAATCTGTAGTTTTACAAACCATTTCCAACGATAAATCAGAAATCTCTAATTTCAACAGGCAGAAATCGCCTGAGCTAAGAGTGTGAGCGTGCGCGAAGAACCATCTTCTGTGCAACTGCTAACTAATCCATGTTATCTACAAGCTCTGAGACTTACCCTCCATAGACGGCTTTGATGTCCATTACATTCCTGATACTGGACCAGTCAATGCCCATTCCTTTGAGATATGACTTGTTAACCACGGCTTTCCAGTGGTTGGTGTCTGCGACCAATTTCTCTTTATTGCTCATCCAGTCAGGATAAGATTCAAGCCTCTTGGGCCATTCCTCGGGCCACTCTGCTCCGTGCTGTTCAATCCCAGACGGAACTGAGTGCAGACAAGACTTCATCCGAATATACCTAGTCCAACGAATATGCATAGATTGCCAGTTAGTAAGAAAGCTTAAGCTGAATATAATCAGGTCCTACATGTTATAAGTTCAAGTTCCTCAGCACAGTAAGCATTCACATCACATCATAAGGAAACAACCTTAGATGGAATCAAAACAAGTTGGGCTTGGTCACACAAAGCCGCATTGAAAACCTCTGAAAATGATCAGGCATATACTGTACAAACTAAAAGGCTAATTCATATTTATTGGGAGAATAATTCTGCAAAATAACATCACAGCAGCATACCAAGCTGCATCAGGATTTTCACTTTCTTTGCAAAGTGGGGGGATCTTTTTCCTCCTCAATTCGTATATGTCATTTGCTTGAGGCTTCTGATATATTCTAACACCAACTTCACCCACATCATCACTTTTGTGAGCCAGAACATTCCAACAAATAGATGCCATCAATTTTGTCAACCCTGGAATAGAAAAGAGTCCTTATCACTTTTAATGAATTACAATGCAAAGACGCAGGATGAGGATAAAATCAACACCAAGCAATGATCAATCCATTGATGTGTTTAGCATTTCCTCATGAAAATGCAATATGCATCCATGTCCTATTACTATATACAAAGGGTAGAAACGAACTGCATTCCAACAAAGAATATCGGCAGGGAATATACTATTGCATCACATCAGAACCTGCAGATCATAAGCTGGTGAATCTTGAGCTTTGTTCTAGAAAGGGAAAATAAGATGTGAGGGAACAAAAAGATAAGCAAAACACACAAAACGATAGAGCACCATTAAAACATAATTTTTTTCTTCTAAGAAAATCCGTATGGCCAAAAAAAAATGGCACAAAGAATAAAAAGAAGAAAACTACTGTTTTGGTACTCAATACGCACGCTATCTCAATTTGATTCTGTTGTATCCCTCAATGCTTTAGATCATCAGACCCTTTGATAGTATACAGAAGGATCAAATGAAAGCAAATTAAAATAAAGTAACTCAGTAGATAAAATGAAAAGAGCTAAGTGGTCAAATTCGGAAACTGAAAATACTGAGAACCAAAACGATGGTCTTCTCTAAGTCTTCTCTAAGAGATCATATGAACATAAGAGTGCCTTAGAAACCGCCTCTGTAGAAAATATAAAAACATTTGAACTTTCAAATTTCATATGCAAGCCAATTTTTATTCTAGAACGAGGCAGACCTTCTTCCTCTTCAATACTGTTGTGCTTAGCAGACAGAAGAAAGTATCCACCTGGCCTTAGTATCCGATTCATCTCTAAAAGAAGCCTACCCCCTAAAATAGAGGAAAGAAAATAAGCTATAATTATAATATACATACATATATAAGATTTTCTGCAAATAAATACAAGAAAGAAAAGTCAGACACGAACCATTGGAATGCCAAGATATGCCGCAACCCCCACAATGTATAGCATCAAAGACATTACTGGGAAAAGGAAGCCTCCTTCTACCGAAAGGGCTCACCACTGAAGGAAAACCACGCTCTAGAGCCACCTGAGCTAGATCCACCAGATCGTCCTTTAAGCCTAGCGTTAACGTCAAAACCTCCTTATCAAGGAGAGCAGCTCCAAAACTCAGATCTGTACATCCAATGTCCAGTACAACACGAACATTTTTTCCCCACTCAATGTCTGGTACCATCTATCAAATACCAAAAACAAGAAAATCAAATTGTTGACAACCATGATACCAATAACCAAGAGGGAAAGCATGAACCTTAACTAGTATTAATAAACATTGAAATCATCACTAAAATGCAATTATAGAATAATAAGAGAACAATTTACCACCATGCAAATAAAGCCATATTTACAAAAAGTTGCTTTGGCAAAGAAGACCATAAATTATTCAATAATTTATCGTCAATGTGGCACAGAAGCATGCTTGTAAACATTCGGTGATGATCCAAGGGGCAGCATAATAGAAAACTTACCTCTTCAATGGACTCAAGATAATGGAGAATCCCGCCCTGAAGTTCAGACTGGTTCTGTGGAAATGTAAGATATCCTCCAGACTCCACCAGCCAATTATGTTTTTTTATGTATGCCGCTAACTTTGGGTGTGCCACATTCTTGTAAAATATCTGCACTGACAAAATTTTATCATGAGATATGATTAAAGATATGAAGAATTTTTATCCACCAACATTAACCATTTTCAGTTTTTCATATACCTTAGACTTGCTCTCAGGCCATGGGACGGGAGAACCATATCCTTCATGAGGAAGAGGAACCAAACACATTGGTGGCGTTCTTGGGCAACTCCTCTCTGTATGGCGATAGCTCTGTAGTTTTCCAGAACTAGCTTCAATATCTATACATGGAATGTAGTTATGTTTGCTTCTGGTGCTACATGATTTCCATTTATAGGTGGCTTTTGGATCAAACAACGGTCCTTTTATCTTCCTCTTGGTTGGTTTTTTGGACTCCATACTTCCATCCTCCATCGCCTCAGAATCCTGATCACCCGACTCAACTAACTCGGTGCCCCCATCTGTATCCACATCCGTTTCACTTTCCCGATCTAATCCTTGTTCTTCAACTTCTATTTCTTGACCATCCACCTCTTCTTCCTTGTCCTCCTCTGATTCTTTACCATCATAATTCCCAGACTCTTGAATCTGGTTCTCTTTAATTTCCTTATGTTCCTTCTTCTGGTCATGCGTCCCCGGCCTCCTGTTTCTTTCCTTGTGTTCACGGTGCTTAACAGACACCGCAGCTGATCCATTCATCTTTTTCCCGTTCTTCTCGTCTCTCCGAAATTCATCTCTCAACAAATTGCCTACCTTACTTGATTCCTCCTCCTTTTCTGGTTGTATCTTCTTTGTTTTAACCCCAGAATTATTGTCCATCTTGTTAGCAGATACGGGCTCAGCAATGTCGTCAAAGCTTTCCCTCTGGGTAGTTACGGAGGAGGAGGGGGAAGTAAAAACTGACCACACAAAGATAAAACAAATGCCCAATACAGTCACAGCCGTCATTTTTACCCATAACCCATATGGGCGTTTGCCTTGGCGAACTATACGAGCTATAGCCATCTATGCAATCTATCACAGTACCGGCTGTTTGAAGCAACTCTAACTGATACAAATCGAACAAGAAAACATATAAGAAACGCACATGAGTAATGCAATACACCGACAAACTAAGCCGAACTCAGTGGAGAAACGAGATCCACGGTATTCCTCCCAAAAGAGGCTAAGACAGAGAGCACTAAAATGTAGAAACCATTTATATTGAACTAAGCGAATCAAAAGATTGGGTACCGAGCTGGGAGAATGAGAGAACTAAGATGAGATTCAACAGGGTGTGTTCCCATCGGCAGGAGAAATGTCTATTTTGGGAAAGGGACAAGAAAGAAAGAAGTGAAACAATTTGTTTGTATAGATGATAACGGAGTATTAAAAATCCTGAAGTAGAAGGAAAAGAAAGAAATAATTCTACAACGTGAAAAGATGTTTGGAAATCATAGTCTTCATTGTTCGTGAGAGCCTGGATCCTTTGAAGGAAGACGCCGAGTCTCGGAGGAGTCACTGTTTTCAACTATCTGAGGACACCGGGTTAGCCGGCCACCAGTTTAGGCACTGCTATTTTTTTTTAAAAAAAAATAATATGAGGAGACGATCTTATTGAAAATGGATATGAGATTATGTATGACTAGGGGTGTGTATGGGTAGGGTTGGATATGGTTATCTCCGTGCTCGGTGTTTTGCCCAAAAAAAATATGGGCTACATTTTACAGCCCGATGCCCGGCCCTGCTCGGTAAAAGCCCTAACCATTTTGGGTTGGGTATGGGTGGGCTGGGCATGGGCGGGCTGGGCATGCTCAAGTTTTGATGCCGTGCTCATGTTGTAAAAAAATCTACAATTATTAACTTATAAAATAATATAATATTCAGATATCTTTAAGACTTAAATAATATCCATAATTCACTAAGAGTAAAGCAATAAAAATATAATAATTAAATTCTTGAAATATATTGCATGTAAAAAAAAGTCTTGAAGTCTAAGTAATTTGCAATTGTAACTTTGCATTAATCTCCTTAATGTTGACAAATATTAAGCATCTGAAAAAAATAAAATAAACAATTATAATTTGTAATGTAATCATATGATGATTAACAAAGTTAAAAAAAGAAAAAATTAATATAGTTATAAAATAACTCTCTAGTCACCAGTAACTATCATATTCTCCTTTCTAAATATAGTATTTAGGGGGGGGAAAAAAGAAGTGGTGCTCATGGGCAAGGCAGGACAACCCTCCGCCCAGTGCCCAGCTCAAAAAAAGTATGAGGTGGGTAAAACTATTTTAGTGCGGATCAAGTTGGGCATACCGGGGGGTATAGAGTTTATGTACAGCCCTATGTATGAGTACATATGTTAAGGCACTTGTTTCGTGGCTGATTCTGGGTTGATTTGTTTGGAAAAAGGTACGGTTTTTATATTTTTCTCACTGATTTCGTAATGAAAATATCATGAATAAATAATTTTACACTGGGTTTTATAATTATTTTTTGGCCAAAAGGAATTTATAAAATTTGTTAATCAATATATCATATGATTTCTTAATTAAATTCAATAATAACAATATAAAAAATGATCTAAATTTAATATTTTGCATTCAAGTCTATATAGTTGGTATATTAATAACTCCTGAATTTACTCCTAAACATCAAAAGGAACATTGTTAACCTCCACCGCCCAAAAAAAGGCTCAATATGTTCTGCTCATTTTTTTCTTGAAAAAAAATTGCTAATGGGCTGTAAAAAAAATCCCCTTGACTACAGTACATTATACACGAACATCATATTTTCAAGTTCGCTTAAAGAGAACAGGAGCAGATCCTCCAGAAGCAATTTTCTCCTCATCTTTTAGAAACATTAGATCTTAACCGTCCTATTAATCTGAGCACTCATGTAAAGACATATCACATGGCTTTTAATTTTTTCCCCTCTTGTTAGCAGATACGGGCTTAGCAATCCTCTATTCAACCAAATCCCTTCAGCATTCACAAATCATTTCCAGTTGAAGTTTCAACCCCATTGGCGACGCAAATAAGGAGCTCCATAGTTAAACCCCATTGGGACTATGAGAGATCAATCTCCATAGCTTTGCTAAAAGAAGCTTAATTATTTGGCCAAATATCTACACTAGAACTCTTTATCCACATATTCGCCCTTCTTTTCCATCCCTTTCTGCTGAGTTCATCCACTGAGAGAGTAGCTTCATGAGCTAGATGACCTTGACGAAGTTGTAATCGATGTTCTTCTTATTCTTCTTCCCCTCCCCCTTCTGTTTGATTAATTTGAACTTTCTGGTATTATCAATATGAGTCTTTTTTTGGACTCGTGACATTTACATGTGGGATATCTTGAGTACTGTAAGCCTTATAGGGGCTGAGTAGAAATGTGTGGAATGTGAAAACTGTAAAACGGAATATGAAAAATTGTGTAGGAGTACAGTTTAGCATAAAGAAATTTTCTTATCTTCCACTACTTGGATACTCTTCTTTCAATGTCTCCATTTTTTAAAGAAAAGTTGCTTTTTCGTCAAATAAAAAACACATCTTTTGCACTAGCAATGCTTGCATTCTTCAAAATGAAGAGGAGAAATTTTGCAAATTACTGATGTGGAAGAAATGAAGGGAAAGGTAAAAAAAGAGAAACTAGCGGGTAGAGATAGTGCCATTAGAACCTCCGGCCAAAAAGGAAAAGGTGAGAGCTCAGGAGGTTCATGTGCATTTTTTAATAGACTGATGATGCACTATGACCTGTTCAATCAAATGGACGGATAGGATTTAGAAGTTCTGAGGGATGAGGAGAAAATGGCCGCAGAGAGGATTTGCTTCCAATAAGAACGCATTATGCTGTCAAAGCTGTTTCCGACCTAAATTTTTCTTCCAATTGTTAAGAAATGGGACCTACTCGTTTTATTTCTTTAGCTTTTAGCTGTCTTATGTCCTATAAAAAAAAAGGGACAATTGGATTATTGCCCAAATAAGATGAAAAATTAAGGAAATCAACTTATGGACTTTTAAAAGAGGTTTAGATTTTAATTATCTTAGCATTATTGCCTTTATTTGGAAGGAAATAAGGATCTGCCAGACATACATTAGTTTTAATTTCTAACACACCACCAAAATACATCTTATACGGTCCCTTTCTGTATAACCTAACACGATTCACTATATAATTCACAAGTAACAATCTCTTGCTCTGCCTTTTTCACAGTTCATTCTTTATGTATGCGTGTCCTGAACTGGCAATAGAAAAGGAAGTAGCTGGAGTGCGTCCTGAAACTGCAAGAGAATCAGTAGTCATACCGACAGAGCTCGAAGCTGATGACATTGACGATCCCTTTACAGAAGAAGGCTGCATTATGTTTGCATCAGGAGCCTTCACCTTGGAAGCCAGCATGTTCACTTTTATCCTGCCAACATTTAACTCTTACATCAGTTTATATAGATCAAGGCACCACCCATGGTGAATAACATACCAAATATGCAAAACAAGGCAATCCAGTTAAACCGTAGGCTTCAGATGACTGAGCAAAAATATGATTAGATGGAGAGGACAGAGTTATCTACTTACTTGTTATGAATATTAACATATTCATCAGTTTCATCTAATATTTCCTCCTGAAACAAGTAAATATCAAATGAAGATGGAATCAGTAGCTACAATAGAAAGATATAAAGCTAATAGCTTAGTAGCAATAAACATGTGCAAGCAATTTGGGGAACCTACAAAATAGAAGTGTAATTCTGCAGAAGTTAAATATGTGAAAGGCATCTGACCTGAAGAAGTTCTTCAATGACATCCTCCATGGTAATTACACCAACAACCAATTCATTGGGTGGAAATGTTGGCAGGGGAGCATTCTCTACGTCCAAGATGCAATATGAACAACCTCTATGTCGCTTCTTAAAGGAAGGAGTTGCTGGCGGGCTTTTCTTCCCCGGTGGACCTCCATCAGAACCCTCAGTCATCTCCGATTTGGCACCTATATTCGTGACAAATGACAAGTAAGGTCAGCCAGGTAAATCCCAAGGGATCTGTTGAGCAGATTATTCATAAGCTATAATATGAAATAAATAAGTGAAGTTTTATTTTACCTTTCTCCAAGGATGACTTTTTTCCCTTTTTCTTGCAGCTGTCCTTAAATTCAAGTTGTACCCCATCTTTACTCTTTTTAAGAACTTCTTTTTTAGCATTCAGGTCCTTATACACAACGGCTATATGACTGTGACCCTTCTGAAATTCATTTAGTATGTCATATAGAGGCATGTTGTCTGCAACACTGCAGGATGACGAGTAAATCATTACTACAGACTACCAGTAGTAAACCAGCACGTGTGAAGCATAAATATAGCCAAAAATACTAATGCATCAAGTAGGAATAAATAGATCTGACAGACATTCATTTTGTTTCATTGGTAAGCATCTCATCTAGTGTGTAGGAAAAGAATTTACCGAGGAATTTTTCTAATAATTATTTTTCTTAGGGGAACTGCGTCTTTCGAATAAACCATTAGAAGATTTTTAACCTGCATGTAAAAGCAGAGGAACCACCAAATTCAATGGATTTCATAAGCAAGTGAAAGCATAAAACTACTTGAGATTCAAACCACAGAATATAAGTAAAAAGATGCATGAATAAAGGAGATGTTCTACATAAAGTGAGGGAGTGGATATATAATCTGCTGATAGTTCAATTTATTTAACTTAACAACCTAGTACGCTGTTAGTTCAATTTTCAATAAGCCACAATGCTAAACGAATCAAAATACAAATATCGAATATAAAGATGCAGAATTTAGAATAATAAATTGTGCTTGGTGCCATGCCATATCCAAGACGATAACAATAATATAACAGATGAACAACAATGCAAATCAATTAGGATCACTGACAAACAATCCAAAATCCTACTCCATTAGCTGACAAAACCTCAAACTCAAATTCCTATTAGTTGCTGAAAGAAAAATACCAGAACAAGTCCAATAATATTTTCTGGATCTCCTGCATAAACTGGAACTCTACTATGGCCCATGGTCATTATTGCATTCAGTGTCTCCCTTCAAAGTAGAAAGAGAGGACAAGGTAAGACCATAAAAAGACACAAACATGATGGAGAAACATTAAAGAATTCACAAACCCACAAAGTTAGAGTTGCATCCAGATCAAGGGAAAATGCCTTTGATATGGGGGTCATGGCATCTTTTGCAGTCTTTTCGGTTAACTCAAGTGCACCAGTTATGATTGTCGTCTCATCATGCGTTAAATCTCCTCCTTTGCCAGCCTAGATGAGGAAATAAACCTCGATGCATCAGAGAGCTAGGCAAAGCTATATTAAAAGAATTACAGCATGAGGTTCATAAGTATTAAACTCACATAAAAAATTATGAAAGCCCATCTAAAACATTCAGATGACTCTAAAGGCACTGTATTAATTGATCAACAAGAACTTTAGCATTGATATCTAACCTCATTCCCATGAAAGTTTACAAAAGTCTTGAGCTCTGCCCTCCTTAAAAGGGCAGCATGTCCCTTACCAAGCATCCAATCAAGAACCTGGAATTATTAGAATATCCAATAGATATCAGCTTCTTCCAACATTCATAGTAATTACATACATAATCATAAACTTTCACCTTGCTAATTGGATAAGAAATGGGGTAGAATATTAGAAGAAGAACATGAACAAGGGGTGCCATTGTTGCTCCAACTGTCAATCCATAACGAGTGCAGACAGCTTGTGGCATTATCTGCAGCATCACATTGAATTTTAAGCAAAAATACTCATATCGTGGAAGAAATCTTTCAAAGCAAAAGGGACACCATTTAAGCAAATAACGGTGATCTAAACTTTAAACCAAAAAAAAAACTGGTGATTTGAACTGAATGGAAATTAGTGGCTCAAAAGAAAAAATAGGTGGGAATCATTGAAACATGCTCTTGGTCCATGTATGATTAAGTGTGCATGTATGTACAGGATGCCTGTTTTTACAGAAGAAGCGTGGCATAGCCCCATACAACAAGAGGTAACAAAGGCATAACAAAACAAAAAAAAAATCACGACAAGTAGATAAAAAATACAATTTAAATTGTATCTAATATTTGCCCACATGAAGTATAGAAATAAAGTAATACGTAATTGAGATGTTTCAAATACTTTGAAATATACTATGCATTTTTCAACAGGCAGTTAATATCATTATTCCATCAATTTATATTTACCTCTCCAAACATGAGGATCAGTGTGACTGATAACAAGACTGCCGCCCATTCAGGCACAAGAGCATCTAGGAAAATAGGAAGAGCCTGTAGCAAAACCGGCAGATGGGTTGTTGCAACTTGTAAGCAAAGAAATCATGATCAAAACCAAAAAATCAGCAAAATGGCTCCATCAAAGCCTAAGAGCCTAACACTACCTCCATTGCTAAAGAGTTGCCGATCAAAAGCGTGCAAAGCAAAAGATGCTGGTTTTTGACCACTGGGAAAATTTTAGCTGCAAAAACAGAAGTTCGAAATTTGCAAAAAGGGGGGAGGGGTTAGTATCAACTTACCAAGCAAGAACTGTGTGCTCAAATTGTTTCGTAAATGATCCATACGTTCCAAACTTTGCAAACATCATAACTAGATATACACAAAGGGAATCCATTTTCTTGATATACGAAGTATGGTAGACAAGGAAGCTGAGTTCAATTCAGTTCCCAAACTAGGAAGTTTACTATCCACGTCTCAAAGACAAGACGAGCATCATCACATGTCGATTAATGCATATTAGGAAGTTTACAATCTAATACAATTCAGGGCAGCAAGTAATCCACATAAAAACCCAAACATTTAAGCTTTTACATAAATCAAGTCACAGGTGCTATAAAGAACGTTCCGAATACAAGAAGCAGAATCTCAGTAAGGCGCCCGAAATTAAATCAAACGAGGCATAGTATCTACCATCTACCAACCAAATCCGAATCCAAATACCAAACGGTTGATCAAATACAACAAAAAAAAGGACAAATTTGGTAGTGATTAATTAGATGAAGAGAGGAAAGAGAATCAGAGAGGATACCAGCATGGACACGATCCTGAGGACGACCAGACTTGATGAGAACCTCAAGGTCGACGAGGCCCAAGGACATAAGACCAAGAGTAAGACCAGCCATCAGTCCGGCAAAGCACACCAATCCTATCACTATCAACACGTACAGAGCGAATCGCGTCCCGCAGCACTCTACATCCATCCCCATCTCTCTCTGTTGTTCTACGTAGGCGAGAACCAGAGAGCTTGCAAGCGCGCACGCAAGGGGTATGTCTCTTGACTACACCGACTTCGCCAAAGATCACCCAAAGCAACGGCAAAATATTGAAGTCTCAGGGTCGAGTAAGATAGTGGAATTTGATGACACAGCGACCACTGCAGTTTTTGGTTTTCCAGCAGCTACAAGTCCACTGGCAATTTTCGTTAAACAAATGTAATTAAAGAGTTTTTGTCCGACTATTGTAAAGGAGAAAAAAAAATCCCAAGAGCACACGAATATTCCGAAAACTAAGGATAATATTGGATTATAGTTCAAAGCTTTGTCTATATAGTAGTAGTGAACAATTATTTTATGTATTTACCAAAGAAATTATTTTATGTGTTCACCAAAAAGAATTATTCTGTCAAAGTTTCACCGAACCCTTTGAAATTTCCAATTTTACGTCAAACAAAAAATAAATTATCGTGGACATCGTGGCCAATGAGTGACGTGTGGAGTTGAGAAACTTCTTCAAGTTATAGTAGTATTTCACATTTCTCGTCTTAAAACAATGTCGACCTAATTTTAATATAATACTTAATATCGTGTCATCATGGGGGGGTGTTTATTGATGGATCATTCTAAGATTCGTCCATATAGTGGTAAAAAATTATTTTATGTGTTCACAAAAAAAATACTTTATTTAAGTTTACCCAGGCCTTTCTAAATGTTCAATTTCCCGTGAAACAAAACTATAATCTATCATGGAGTTGATAAAATTTAGTTCATAAAGAAGTACATGGTATAAAACAATTTATATTACCGTACAAATACATTGAAAGGAAAATATCGCTATGAAGAGCATAAAGCATTAGGATGAGATAATATCCGCTTGAAAGAATTTCGATCGGATGCATCTCTCTTGGGTTTTGCGTCGGCTGACCGGCTCTTCAGGACTTCAACCATGAGTAAACTACTTTCCACTCCTAGTGATTGAATTTCGATAGAATATGAATTTCTTTTAATATTCTCCGCAAGAAAAATCGCCTTAAAAATGATTGGCTGATTCAAATGTGTGGTGTCCTAAGGAAAAAAGAAAAGAAAAGAAAACAAACGAGTACTTGGTGGAAGCAGATAATGTACTGGACTAGCTTGTTAGCGATATCCCAAGTATGGGGTTGAGCCATCCACATCTAGTTTTTGTTTTTAAGGTTTTTTTTTTGTTAATAAATATACACACAGCAACGGGAGCCATACAATATTACAATGTCACTTTTTCTGATCCGAAAATAGACAAACAGCCAAAGACGGAAGTGGGAAAAAGGGGGCATGAAATGGGTAGCATGAGTTAATATTGTAGTACTAGTAGTCGTGGACTGCACCGTTACCTTGCCTTTGATTAAGGCCAGGAAGCTAGATACGTTTAACGGATTAAGGCATGCTCTCAAGCGTAGGTTGTGTGTGGTTCTCTTTTCTTATCTCTTTTTCACTCCTCCCTATAAATACAATGCATTATCTTCTTCGACGACCTCTTGATCATCCCCCACGGCTGACTCATGTCGGATCAGGACCCCGCGTGGCCAGAGCTGACGCTGCCGGAGTTGTTGCAGAACGACGCCGTCCGACAAGTGCATGCGACGATTGAGAAGGAATGGGATTTCCTTCAGAGGTCAGCATGTCAAACGGCGGCTGGGAGGGCTCTGTGGAAGCACGTCGTCCATGATCCTCTGGCTGAGTTACTTGCCGGGGAAACTTATCTGAGAAATCTTCATGATAAGATCAAGAAAGATCACCTCAATAATGCACGTGAGATTTCTGGAGTCATTCTTGCCGTTCGGACACTCTGGTTTGATTCCAGACTTGAGCTTGCTCTTAATTCCCCCAATGGCGGAGAAGCTCAGGTTGTTCTTCTTGGCGCAGGTTCGTATAACACCACTGTAATCATTTCAAACTTGGCTTGTTCATATTTTTTTGATTAAAAAGAAAATAATCGTTCATCATTTTGTTGATTGATGAACTTAAAAAGGTTGTGTCATTCACTTGCCTCAGAGCACAGCAGATCCCTGCTTTTGCTTTTACAGGGGATGTAAACTGGGGCACACCAGAAGCAACAGAGACGTTCTGTAGATCATGTATATAATATCATGTCAAAAAAAATAGTAGTGTTTAGCAAATATTATTGACGGCTGTTTTTTAAGCCTGAAATATTCTTTAAGATTTTGATGAACTCGTGTGCTATCAACAGCCAGGAATATTGGGACATGTTTGGACCGCAGCCAGTAGGGCATAAAAGAGTATATTAATTAACAACCATGGGCCACCCTCGAATAACTACATAGGTTTTCAAATTCCCCTTCGCCCCTAATAACGGGAGGGAATCAAAAGGAACAAGGGAAGAGAATCTGATCGGATGCCTGTTGTTTGATTTTTCTCATAATGGCTAGAATTCCTAGATTTGAATTTTTCTCAAGAATTTAACAGTCGTAACCTTGGCACAGAAATTATACAAACTGATGAGATCTTGTGCAACTTTTGAGTAGGAATGGACACGAGGGCCTATCGTTTGAGTTGCTTAAAAGACAGTGATGTGTTTGAGATTGATTTTCCGGAAGTCTTACAGTTGAAAGCTGCCATTTTGCAAGCGGCGGAGGAATCCACTAAGGACGGCGACCAGCGGCGGCGGCAGCAGATTATGTGCAGAGCAAAATCCTTAACTAGAGTAGCAGCCGACATCAGAGAAGATGACTGGCTGAAAAAACTTGAAACTTCAGGTTTCTTGCCGGGGAAGAGAACGGTGTGGATTCTAGAAGGTATCCTCTACTACCTAACCCAACTCCACGCCATGCAAGTGCTGAGGATCGTAGCTGAAAAATGCGCGCTAACCCACACAGTGCTGTTAGCAGATTTCATGAACAAACCTTCAACTATGCTATCAAGTTCCACCTTCCATTTTTACAGCGATTGGCCTGATCATCTCTTGCCGTCCATTGGCTTCGCTCACGTAAAGCTTTCACAAATAGGCGACCCAGATGCCCATTTTGGACTATTGAACGATCCCTCAAATCTCTTCAACAAGCTTCGTAGTGTGCCTAGGTCAGAACAAACTCATCCAGATGACGGAACACCATGTTGTCGCCTGTATTTGGTGGAAGCTTCTGGTTCACCAGATGAGTCAAATGAAGGGACGTTGACTCAGTCCTGATATGAAGATCTTTGTCAACTCAGATCAAATTTAAAGTCTAGATACAGGGCCCATTGTTTGTAGTACTCTAGTATAGTATCAGCCTATCAGGTCAGTGCGCATCATCACGTTCTGAATTCTGATGGCACATTCTTGCAATAGCTACGGATGCAATGTAATGTGGCTTGGATATTTACTGCGGCACCGCCGTTCTGACTATTTTTCCTTTTCAGAGGCGGAAATATAGCTTTCGGAAGCCTCTGACCTGAAGATATGAATATGATTTTTAGATTGTCTTTCCATACGACAATTAAACCTGCTTTTGTCTTTCTTGTTTTTATTTTGTCACGATATGATAAAGCTAGCCTACTGTCACGTGGTCATTACCCTCTCCCCATAAAATCGGTTGTACAGGGTGTGCAGCGCCACACTTATATAGCCAGGACCCACCCCTCACCTATCCGATGTGGGACTTCTGAGTCGTCACACTCTCCCCCACCCAATCCTGTGACGCCCTCGTCACAATGGGGCACCCTGCCTACCCCGCACCCCGAGGGCGCTTGGCGAGACATCGGAGTCGGAGTCCGGGTCGGCTCTGATACCACTTGTCACGTGGCAATTACCCTCTCCCCATAAAACCGGTTGTACAGGGTGTACAGCGCCACACTTATATAGCCAGGACCCACCCCTCACCTATCCGATGTGGGACTTCTGAGTCGTCACACTACGTTCATATCCCATTCAGTTGGATCAAGAACTAGCTGAAGCCATTTAACCGAAAATCTTTGTCAATTTGAACAAGGGACAGTGAAAAGTCCTAGGGAAATTCGAAAGCTACGTCCCAATTGCTCACCCTTAAATATCAAATGAACTAATATCAAATATAAAATTCACAAATTATAAATAATAGAAAGGAGTCGATACTTTACACACACATAGATTTTATTGAATTTCATGCAATTTTTATTCATTCACTTTTTCACCATATATTTCAGTAATATTTGGATATCATAAAAGTGGATGTAAGCTTTAAATAACTTACATTATCTCTATCGAACATCACAGAGAGAAATGGTATCTATCTATCTATCTAGTTGGATAATAAAAAACAAAAGGAAACATCAAATGAAGAAAAAGAAAAACATATATAGCATAAACGGACACGGAGCGGTATTAAGCAGTACATCGTACTTCACAATGCGCCACGCATCACATTAAGCATCTTTAAAATCAATTTACAATCATGATATACACATCAATGTGGATATATAATATAAAATTGATAATATTTATAAATCATGAATGACGCTATAAATAATAGATAGCTAATACTTGAAAGTTTCAAATGATTGATAAAGAAACCATGAACCTCATGATGCGAGATAAACTGTTTATTCAATTGATGTTACCCAAAGTTAATAGATTATATGCCAGCCTTTCACAGCATGGAAAGTCCTTGCGTTTGCCAGATATTAACAACTAACAGATAACATATGAGAGAGAGAGAGAGCATAATATAATCCACAAAATATAGCCTAATGGCACTTCCATCAGTTCCATGATCATTAGAACTTGGACTTCCCACTTTAAGGAAGTAGAAGCAGAAGTACCGGCTATCCCTAACAGTCAGATTTCAAGGCAATCTTTGATTCCCTGCTCAAATTTGTCAATAGAAGATAGTGTATCCTCTACAGCATCAGCTATCTTTCTTCTGCAACAAATGCAGATAGGAAAATGCCATTGAATTGATTAAGTTCCAACTCATAACAAATTAAAAGTGAAGAGACACATGACCACCCAATGAAGATGTCGCATTTGGAGAGGAGATAATAATATGTAACTATAGGCTTTATTTCAGATGGAATAAACCTGAGACATACCTATTAGAAGCAAGTTTAAAGGTGGTTTCGCCTGCCAGGCCACTGACAGAGGTGAAAGATCTGCATTTTAAGAAGCAAACAAAGGGTGAGTAAATAATCAATAATTATGGTTGTTATGTACATAGATATGACAAACCAGGGAACACCATATATTACCATGTTAGGCAAGTGCCATTTATTTTGAGACCGTTGGAATTTTAAATGAGGAAAAGCAGATATAGGTGTAGATAAAGAATGTGAGGTCAAAACTGGCATGCGGTATAAGGTTTTATGAAAGAAAAAGGGAATCCTTTTGCAATTATCTCATGTTCCATTCATTGTGTGCATGAGTGTGCGTGGGTTTTGGTATAGAGACAATAGAGAGAGAAAGGCTAAGCCTAAATTACATTAAAATGGGAGTAGAGATCCCATGACATCTTTGAGAACAAAAGCCCCCGCTTCACTGGGAGTGACTCTGAGGAGAGGTTCAGAAGTCAGAACCTCGTGTGACTGCACTCAGCTGAGCTAGCTAATCCCCTTCACTGTGTATTCTTTTTTACAAAGAAACAACAAAGTTTCAAGGGCACCTAGACCAAGCAAAGAACTCTGTGGTTACACATATAAAAAGGAAACGGAACATTCAAAATATTTGCTTCTGTGTCAATGGCATGAACAAATTTGTGCAGATGCTTCCTACTTTTTTAAGTGATTCCAATGGCATGCAACACACAAGTTGTTGCAGAAGCACAACGATGCTGAAAAGCGGATACCTTATGAGATCATCCAGCAAGGCTTCGGCTTTCAACTTTACAGGATCCTTACTTCCAAGCAATGAGGCCGCATTCTTCACTATCAATCGAAATGTGCATACCTAAACATGAAAATAAATTGAAAGCGAGTTCTGCCTAAAATTATCTTTGCTCTAGGGATTCGATGCTTTTTGGAAAAGGAATGTGGAGGGGAATAAATAATCCAGCTTAAAGATTACGTGCATATCACGCCTCTCACACAGAACCTAGTATTATTCATCACTCGATATCCCAAAGATCCGATAACTACGAATCTCATATCAAAAAAATTCAAAAAGAAACCCGTAATGGAGCATCCAAGATACTATATACCTAAAGTGAATAAGGCAGTGAGCCATGATTAAACGTTAATCGATATTTTTGCAACGGTTAAGTGCTACACCATTCAAAAACTTGTTTGTAGGCATATACTTTTGCAGAGGCGGAGTCGTTCAAAGCATAGTAGCAAAAAAGCTTAGACAGTTAGTTCATCTCTGATTGCTAAAGTAGAGGACCGACAAACCTCTACTCCAGTGTTAGCCTGGAAAGAGACGAAAGAATTTCTCTCCTGCGGAACGCAGTCCCTAGCAGCAGACCTAAAGAGATTCTGAAATTTCTTGAAATCCTGGTCCGTGTAATCAGCATCGCTTTCTCCTATCAATATCAATGACCAAGAGAAGCCCAATCAAACCTAATAATCAGTGCACACATGAGCATTGGAGGAGGAAAAACGTACTAAGCAAAAGATAGGCGGAACGTAAGCTTTCACTGGAGGCATCGACCGGAGCCAACAGGAATTTGGAGGACTTCTTCTTTTGCTCTTTCAACCAATCCTTAGGTCCAGCTGCGCACCAATTGAGAAATTAGGGCTTCGAAACGCGGGAAGTAAGAAGTGAGCAAGATAAGATACATCGGAGAAGGAGGAATGGAAGTCCTTACAAATGCCAAGGGCGAAGGCAGGTGAAGGAGAAGACACAGAGAGGAGAAGAAGCAAAGCAGCGTCTCTGCGTGAGAGGGGAAGTGTTTTGGGTTTGAGGGTGACGTTGCATTTTGAATGGCGGGGCGATGACGCGGCGACGGGGAGAAGGCGCCTGAGATAAGGGGCAAGGCAGTTGGCATGGTTATGGAAATTATTGTTACATGCTTCGTTAAGCTGCTTTCACTTTTATTTTTGCTCTAACATCATTCGTAATTATCATAGGCGTTTTGCGACTTGCGAAAGTTCGTTGTCCCAAAAAAAAAAAAAAATTCCCGCCTCTGGCCAAAAAAAATCTCTCCCCTTGTAGTGCCAGAAAAAAGATTCTCACCCAGAACCCAGCCCCCCCTGCCTGGCTCTTAGTAGAGGCATGCATTTTTTCTTGTCGGATAAAAACGTCGGCCTTGCTCTCCAGTGCCCATTGAGTACCCACGGATCTATTACAAAGTCCAGACCCGGAGAATTTTTAAATAAATATGGATTCTATTTATAAATATTTTTTAAGAGTCTTTTATATGTCTATTTATGACATATTTTTGTGTAGTCTATGAAGAAATTAATATTTTTCAATGTCTAATAAAAATAAATCATATATCAAATATGATATTTTATTAGTATTAGGCAATTTGAATTTTCTAATTATTCATCATTTTGGATCAGTATATCTATACATAGAATAGATATTTTTTATAATCACTTTTTATATGATAGCTTAACATTATATTTTATTGAATAAGAAATTTTTTAGATTTGAAATGGATACCTTTCATAGCAAATTTGGTACATTTCTTAGATTTGATTAGCTGGTAGTGTTTAAAAATTTTCATTCAATTCTATTAAAACCAAAATTGCCTTGTATTTAGAGAGAAAAAAATCATACTAGGAGTAAAAACTCATTTTCTTTTTTACTATTTTAAGATTTTTTTTATAATATTCTCCCTATATTTTTCTTTCACTTTTTTATATATCCAAACATTTACTAGACGTATATTTTAATAAATAAAAATTATAAAAATGAAAGAGAGGACAGTTAATGGCCTAAAAGCAAACTTGAAACTAAAAAAAAACAAATTATTTTATTACCTCTTATATCTAAATGTAGGATTAGGATGAGAGAGGATTACAATCCACATGAGACGAAGTGTGAACGCTGGAGAAAAAGGATAGGAGAATAGTAATGAGGGAGAGTGCGGGCGCAAGGCCTAGCGTAGCCGCGCGAGACTTAGGAGGAGAAGGAGTGAAAAGGGCCAAGCGCGCGCCAGCACATATCGCTCGTCTTCTTCCTTATCCTACCGACACGTGTCACGTCGTCTTCATCTTTTATTGGACCCTCGTAATTTCAATACCAGCGTAACTTAATAAAAGTTAAAGCACTATCAACTATATATGGTAGAGGGGGGAATTAATTCTTTGGCCAACATGGATTTGATTATCCAAATTCTAACTCCTATTGCGCTTTTTCGCTAAAGAAGGCTTGTTAGATGTCAAATGCTCCTCCCTCTGCATTGCCTAGTTGTACATTGCTTTTGCATCTCGTAACGCTTGTATATTGCAGAGTATCCGATTCTCACTTCCCCTTTCTCTCTCTTACTCCTTCCACCATCACCATGCCTATTTAATGACGAACACAATGCAAATTCCCAAGAGGTCCGTCTCGTTTCTCTCTGGCTTTTACCCTGAACTTGGACCTCTTTCATTCCCCCCCCCCCCTTTCTCCCTTTTACTACACATACATTCACAATCTCATTATTCCCCGCCCACCACTTTCTCTCCAGGTTCGTATCGCCTTCTTCTTCTACTTTTTTTCACTCCTTCCTCATTCCGTTTCTTTTTCGTCCCCGCTTTTGTTTTACTTCACATGCTCTGGTTTTCTTGTTCTTTAAGCTTTTGAATTTTCTCGGGCGGTTACTCTGTTTGTGGATGTGATGTAGATTGTTTTGGGACTCATTTATCATATTTTAGGCTTAATTAAAGCAAGAGACTGATATGGTTGATAATATTGCGAAGCACGAACTTGGATTACTCTTCTGGATTGAGAAGTTGAACTTTTAGGTCGTTGCTCGAGCGTGGCTTGGGGAATTCTTAGAGTCGGAACAGAGTCCGGTGCATTGTGCACCGTAGTTGATTCATTGTAAAGGTAAGAATAAGATATCGAGGTTTTTCTTTCAAGCAAGGGGTTATTCCTCAAGAAAATATGTTTGATAAACCATTTAGCATTGTTGCTGTTTTTCACATGTTCATCGTTTGTTCTTGTATTTAATCACAACTGATTAATGGCAAGAGAAAATCAGGTTTTAGCGCTGGTTAATGTACCAAGTTTACTCTTGTGTGTTTCCCGGGTAAAGGCACTAAATTTATGTGGAATCATGAACTACCTGTCACTTTATTTGCGAGAAAGATTGAACTTCAACAACCACCATGGCACATCTCTTCATGAATTCGAAAGTTTGATCATTTGATAATTATTTGTAATTTTCCATATAGGAAGAAACTTTTTGCCTTAATTGTTCAATGTGGGTCTGTATGTGTATCCGAGTTATTCCTAATTATTATTTGGATCTATTTTTTTGTCATATTCAGCTTTGTATATTCATTTTTTCAGTCATATATCTATCTGGAGGTAATCAGTTGCATACACAATATTCAATGGACAAGAGCCATGAAATCAGCGCACAAGATCAAAAACCAGTGCACTTGCCTGGCAATGGTAGTGGCAAAGACCCTTGCATATGGTCATCATCTCCTGAAACTGAACAGAAAATTGAGATAGGCAAGCAGATCTTTTGTAATCGGTCACTGAATATGAAGAACATTGTTGCTGTGGGATTTGATATGGATTATACTCTTGCACAATATAAGCCTGAAACTTTTGAGACTCTTGCTTATCAAGGCACTGTTAAAAAGCTGGTTTCTGATTTGGGATACCCTAAAGAGGTTTGTTTGTCCCTTTAATTACCACGCCTAATTAGTCTTTGCTATTCTTGTTCTTGCATATCTAAACTGCTAGTTTGTTGTGGTTCATGATATGCCCTTATAGTAATTTCCACACACACACATACACACATATATCACTGTCTCTCCATAAATTATTTCTCCAATATAATATTCTGTGATCTTATAACGATTTATACATTATCACTTTCTTCATACGCATAAATAATTTGTACCATGCTGTACTTGGTTTAAAGAAAGTTTATCTTCTGCAGTTGCTAAAGTGGTCATTTGACTGGAAGTACATGGTCAGGGGCTTGGTCCTAGACAAAAAAAGAGGCAACATCTTGAAGGTTAAGGCTGAATTAATTTCTTTTCTCCACCACCTCCACGAGAGAGAGAGGAGATTTTTTCCTAATTGACGTTTTTTGTCTGATTGTTGGATTTCTGCTTATGCCTTTTAGATGGATCGCCACAAGTATGTGAAAGTAGCTTATCATGGATTTAAGGAGTTGTCGAAAGAAGATAAAGTTGGGACCTATGGAAATACTTTAGTACGCAATTCTTTTGATGAGCCAGACTATGCTCTCATTGATACACTCTTTTCACTTGCTGAAGCCTATTTGTTTGCTCAACTGGTTGATTTTAAGGACAGTCATCCTGGAGAAATTCCAGAGCATGTTGAGTAAGTATTATTCTAGTTGCATAGTGAACCCTTGCATTTTCCATCTCAAGTGGGAGGCAACGTTGGTTGTGTTTTGAAATTATCCTTTATTGGTGATGTATGCTGTTAAACCTTCTTTTAGCAAGTTCAATGCAGTAGCTAGCTTGCTAATATTGTACCACATTAATTGGGGGCTGGTGAAATCCAACAAGTATTTATTTATCTAGAGCAGGACAAAAATACTTTTGCACTAGGATATTTTGGTAGTGTTGAAATAAAACCTAGGGCTCAAGTATATGAAAGGCCATTATCTGCAACATATGAATTTATTCAGACTTCCTTAAGTATCCTGTCAATCACCATCATTATGATATAAATATTCTTTATGAAATACTGTTTCAGTTATGCCTGCATGTATAAAGATGTTCGAGCTGCTGTGGACATGTGTCACAGGGATGGGACATTGAAGCAAATGGTAGCAAAAGATCCTAAAAGGTATGGGTAAACAAGAAATAGTGCCATGTTGAAGGGAAAATTGGATTGTCATATGAATATAAATTGTAAAAATTAAACAAAGAAACATTTGAGTTATTAATGAGATTAAGTTAGCGGAAAATACTGCTGTTCCTGAGAAATGAGAACTGCTTTCTTGAATATCATATATCACCTATGGATGCTTGATGAACATTTTCTGACTTGTTCGTTTTCTTTGCAAGGTATATCAATGAAGACCCTTCAATCGTGCCCATTCTTCAAATGATCAGAGCTTCTGGACGAGCTGTATTTTTGGTGACAAATAGGTAGTTATGGGTTTTCATCAGTTAACTAGGAAAATAAGTTTTTAAAAAAAATATCATTCCAACTGTTTTGTGTTTATTGAATGATGGAACAATTTAGATGTATCACATTGTTGACACAAATCCATGTCTTTGCAATTAGGAATCCCTAAAATGTTAACACCTTGCTAAGCGTCCAAACAATATAGAACGACAGGTTGTAATATGTTGGAAAAAATTAAGATTTTAATCTAGAAATATTTTTGAAATTGGTATGAGTGATCTCATGGCACATATCGGAAATTTAGAATATTGGCTCTCTCTAGAAACAATGAACTAATATTTTACACATTAACATGTATCATTTGCAGTTTATGGGACTATACAAACATTGTCATGAATTTTCTCTGTGGATCCTCTATGGTAGATGGCAGAACCAATTTTGGTTGGCTTCAATACTTTGATGTTGTCATCACGGGCAGGTCATGTTCATTTCTTAATGTCAAAAGTCTACCTTGTTGCAAAACTTGTTTTGGTTTGATCCCAGCATCTGGAGTGAATTTCTTAATACTCTTGGCTCTTTAATCTAACTAATTGGCTCTGGCATTATCCGGTGGATTGGTTTTGCAGTTTCATTCAGCCAGGACATACAAACACCAATTTTGTATCATTAAGTTCATTTATAAGCTACTTAGCCGGAAGCATCCATTAAAATTATTTCCATTTTGCAGTTTTTTAAGATTGAAAAAACATTTTTTGGGATTCCAATTGCATGCATTAATGTAACTTAGTTTCATTATAAACTGAACAATCTATAGTCCATGCAGTGCAAAGCCAAGCTTTTTCCATGAGGAAAATCGCGCCAACCTATTTGAGGTTGAGCCTGAAACTGGAATGTTAATTAATACAGATAATGGCTCTCCTATGCCTCAGGTAAGCGCAGCAGTTCATTAAATCATTTTATTCTTTCCTATGACAATCTTGTTTTATAATCTGTTTTGCCTGTCTTGGAAAAGGTGGGTGATATTACAGCTAGATTATTGCCAGAAGACAAGGGTGTTCATAAGATTTTCCAGGTATATTTGGATAGGTTTATGCTAAACAATTTGAAGAAGGTTTTAAATACTTGGTATGCATCATACTCATGTTTTATGGCTCAGCATATCACCATAAGGAAATTTAATATGATTATGAACTTCTATTTTAGGGAGGCAGTGTTGGTCATCTGCATAAGTTACTTTCAGTGGCATCAAGTTCGCAGGTGAATGCCTCCTTTTTTATGCCATTGTCTGTAGGTTATATGGTTCGATACATAGAATATAGTTATATTATAAATTATGTCGTCCTATTATATGCTGATTATTTTCATATATAAACGTTAAAGCTGTTGATTTAGGAATGTCAATACCTAGTAATGTTTCCTGAAACGCCTTGTGCGATGTTTGTGTAGGTTCTGTATGTTGGGGATCACATTTATGGAGATATATTACGAAGCAAAAAAGTTCTTGGTATTGCATATCATATAAGTCCTCAATGCTCTTCTTCAAAATAATTTCTCTTTATAACTTTTTATACTCGTGAGCTTTGGCATTTTCTATGATTAAAAGCTTAAATTCCTGGGAGGAATATAGAGACAGGTAATATAACAGATATTACATTGCGTTAAGCTTTTACAACTTTGTCCAACTGCTATTATCTTGGATGTGGTCGGCTGGTTGCCTGAGTAATAACTCCAATCTTTCAATTTTATCATGCATATTTGTAAAATTTGCCTATGTTAAATGGTTTACTGATGTTGTGACTTAAAGCATTTAATGTGTAGGATGGAGAACAATGCTTGTTGTCCCAGAACTCGAGAAGGAAGTCAAACTCCTCTCGGAATCAAGAAATACCCGCAAGGTGCCCGTTTGTTATTTTATTTCTGATCGTCATCATCGTCTGACATTTGATAGTTATCTCTGCCTGCCATTCTAAATTTTTAGTGAGGTCTGGTTTGGGGTTCTGATAAGTCTTTTGCAGGAACTCCAATTCCTGAGGAGTGAGCGCGATCGCATTGAGGATGAAATACATCATTTGAAGTGGTCTCTCAAGTTAGTATGATTCTGGAAATGTTTATTCCTCGCTTTAGCATTTGTCTGTAGTTTTATTGAATCACACTACGTTGTTCAGATCCAAGAATCCGAATGACGATGCAAATCCAAAAATATCTTCAGAACTTGACAAATTGGAGGTTAGGCCTCTTTTATTATGGCCTCACGTCAGGCATGGTAGTTCAGTATCATCGTATATAATCCACATGCGATATTTTTGACAGCTTGAAAGAGAAAAAGTGCGTTCAAGTCATCAAGAAGCTCAGAGGAAATTACACCAGAGGGTAATAAATTTTTTTTCTTCGCTTTCTTAATTTATCTTTCTCGCAGTATGGTATAGTATAGTGACATATTCAACTCTGTAAGAGAAACCTTCACCGTTTATGGGGAACCATTGCAGTTCCACGAGGTATGGGGCCAGCTTATGAAGACCGGTTATCAGAACTCTCGGTTCGCTCATCAGGTAAAGCCCGACTTAATTTAGCGGACAGTCAACATATATGCACCATTCTTGCCATGAGTTTTGATTTATTCCTAATTATACTAGATAATAAGAGATTAAATTATTTTTTTGTTTAAATTGTATGTTGTGCAGGTTGAGAGATTTGCGTGTCTGTATACGAGCCAAGTTTCGAACTTGGGATTGTACTCTCCAGACAAGTACTACAGAACTAGTGAGGACTTTATGCCGCATGAATTCAACATTGTAGCTTACGAGCCTCGCGACGTGGAGCTTTATGAATTTCAGGAATGAAACCTTCCCCTCTGCTCCATCCCCTTACTTGTAAACATCTGCTAGCACGCGTAATTTAAAAGCTGTCTAGGTTATAGCTGATGTACTTGTACAGCACTATACTTCCCTTTTTTATTTTTGGCAAATATATATACAAACGGCCAAAGCAATTGCTATGGTTGGGACTTGCGTGTCAAACTGTGGCAACCGAACACCAACTTCCATATGGTAAGTGGTAACTAAAAATAATTAAACGGATGCCCCTAAAGCCAGGGAAAGTCTAGGACTTTGCCTTTATTCCAAAGCCAGGGAAAGTTTAGGACTTTGCCTTTATTTATTTATAGTAAATTCCTCTCAACCCATTCCTTTTTTAATTGAACTTATTCCAATCAATGACTTGTAACAAACTCAGAAATTACAATTAAGCACATCCCCAAAAACTTCGTGTTGTCTCGGTTTACATTTTGAATGGGAACTGGCTTCTAAAGAGGAGGAAAATAGCAGGTCCGTGATAATTATGTTAACATTATCGGTATTAGGTCATCTTGGATTGTTAATTTTCAGAAGTAAATATGTGTTGCATTTATTAGCGGAAAAATAGTTACTCTTAAAGCGAGAAGGAAGAGGTTGATAGCGTGAAGAGTGCCTTGGTATAAATAGCATGAATTGCATCGCTTATACAATGGCGATTCGGAGAAGATATACACGGAAAGCCTAGCCAAATCCATCTTTCCCTGAATGCTCATCTCACGTCTCCAGTTTCCACCTCTTGAATTTCCAGCGGTTCAGGGAAAACTTCACTGGACAACCTTTTGTGGGAAGAAGAGTGATCGTTTCCACCACTACCCTGAGACCCTACTCTTCCTGTTTGTTTAAAGCTACTGGCAGTAATAACCTCTCTGCTTGCAGTTGCAGTAGCACTCTCAGATGAGCTCTGTCTCCAGCTCCCAAAGAATGCTGTGCTCCATGATCTCCTTGATGAAGTTGTTCTCAATCTAGCTGAGCTACTGCTATATTCTTCTCTCACTATCTTCAATGGATTCTCCAGTGCTTTTAGGACATGCCCCATTGGAGGGCGTTTAAAAGGCTTAGGGTTGAGGCATGATCTGGCCACAATCGCCATAGCCCACACCTCTTCCAATAGGTCCTCATCCACTATCAGAGATGGGTCTACTATTTTAGTCACCTGTTCCTTGTCATTTATGCTTATGTATGACAACGTTTGCTCTATCCACTCTCTTGTGCTGGCATCATCTGTCCTGCTAATACCAAGCTTACCAGTAACAAGCTCAAGTAAGACCTTCCCAAAACAGTATAAATCATAAGCCCATGTTGCAGATGATGAACCTGCTCATAATGTAAAATACTCAAATAAGTGCATCTTTCCTTTTAAATTAGATTCGGCAAAGTAAGCATGCAGATTATGTTCTCGTGGATGAGCTGCTAGATCCACCATGAATGTGATTAAAGTGATGAGCCCAACAGGGTTAAACAATATACTCACCAGGATTGTTTCGATCAAAAGATCTGCATGTCACAAAGGAAAAACAAAAATTAATGAATAAAATGAACTATACAGTAGTTTGAACATCAACAACAGATATAGGTTACCAAATAAACAGGACTTGACAAATCTATTGCCTGAATTTTGACAGACTTAATTACTAAATACATTAGTCAAATCATGCAAACTGCATTAAATAAATTAGATCATAAACGGCAAGGACGATGTAATTTTCATCTATACAAACACAAGTGCCTGCAGAAAAGGATTAACTTTACATTCCTCCGAATAAGCAATTCTGGACTGCAGGCACGTCCAAAACCTGTGTTTTTTATCATTGTGTTCAAACCATTCAAGGCTTCAACAAGTGTAGAGCTCATTGTAGCATTCTCCTCTCATTTAATATTCATTGTTTTTTTTGGTGAAATCCGATATAACATTGTTAATGAATTGAACACTTACTGTGACTTGCGAAATAACCTTGTGATGACACTCTGGTGAAGATCTCCTTGGGCAGTAACCTCGCTCAAACTTCCAAGTCTAACTTCAAATTTATCATCAAGAAGTATACTGCTTGCTTGGACATCTCTTCAAAAACCAAAAGTAAAATTCAATTACAAGGCATAATCATATTTTTTCAATTATAATGAAGAGAGAATCATAAAACACTTGATACGCTATAAAGAGGTTACATGTGGCAGTACCTATGGACAAGGGGAGGGCTGCAATCATGCAGGTAATATAGGCCTTCAGCAGCTCCTATAGCAATTTTCAATCTGGTGATCCAATCCAGGGATTGTTCTTTATCGTCTGAGCCACTCACTCTGTGCAAGCAAGTAGCCAAATCTCTATTTGGCATGTACTTGTAAACTAAAAATTTCTCATTCTCATTGTCCAAGCAGTGCCCCAGTAGCGGCACCAATTTTGTGTGCGAAGCCTTGCTGAGCAGTTCCAATTCCAACATGAATGATTCTCTCTTGATTAAGTTCAAATCTACCCTTTTCACAACCACATTTACTTCACCTTCCAGGATTCCCCTGTAAAGGTCGCCGGAATGACCATGCTTGATGATATTAACTTCCGCAAAATTGCCAGTCAAATGGAGCACTTGCCCATAACTAAATGATTCTCCCAAGCTAGGATTCTTAGGAGGCATAGGACTTTCACCTTCTTGAACGGCTCCTTCATTTGCTTCCCTTTTTTGAGTTTCAGTGCTATTACCACATTTTCCTAGAAGCAGTACTAGGACCAATGCTAGAATTCCAATAAACACAAGCCCGCCAAATGTGCCCGCCAAAATGAATATCACTCGTTTGTTGTTTCTGGACTCTGCTTCGGCCAAAGGCGACAGAGCTGGTTCTTGAGCACCAACAAAGATCAGGCTTCTGTGAGCATAGAACAGTCTACAATCTCCGGAACCCCTTTGTTTCAGACTCATTATTAGGCAATTTGTATCAAGGGTAATATTACTTAAGCCATGATCAGGCACGTTGCCTTGGAAATAATTACTGGACAAATCAATGATCCTAAATTTCTTAAACGAAGTATTAAGATATCCATAGAATAAATTGTTCGAGAGGTTGAAGATGGCACCGGTAGAATTAAAATTTGGGCCAAGTTTCGGCAGGGTGCCTGTAAGGTTGTTGCTGGATACATCAAGGACGGACAGGTGGTTCATTGACCACAATGCAGGAGGAAGAACACCATCAAAAGCATTCCTACTCAGAGATAGGCTTTGTAGGAAAGTAAGATTAGAAAACAAATCACCTGGCAATGACCCAGACAAAGAATTCTTGCTTAGATCAAGCTGAACTAACTGAGAAAGATAACTCAGTTGGTAAGGTATTGAGGCAGTGAAGCCATTGTCGGAGAGATTCAAAAACTGAAGCCTATTAAGGTTACCAAGATAGGCTGGAATGGAACCAGATAAAAAATTAGAAGAGAGGTCAAGGCTCGTGAGATTGACCAGAGATGAGAAAGAGCTGGGCATTAATCCAGTGATCGAATTTCCTGAGAGATTCAGAACCGATAAACTGGATAATTGTCCCAATGTGGAAGACATTCTACCAGTGAGACTATTATCTGCCAGAATCAGAAACTTCAGCCCACTCAAATTCCCAAGCGATGGAGGAATGAGACCCGTGAGTGAGCAAGAACTTAGATCGAGCCTTTGGAGCGTCCACAGGCGCTGTCCGAGCCAGTCAGGAATAGACCCATTGAGCAAGAACCCAGAAGCTTCGAATGACTCCAAGAGTGTGAAATTGGCAAGAGAATCCACTGCGAAACGGGGATGGAGACGCCCGACTCGGGTTCGTCTTAAACCGGATAAGTTGATCCCAACGACTCGCCCGTTCTGGCACCGAACCCCGGTCCAGTTCCTGCACGGTTCCGCTTTTATGGGCCAGTACTTGCTACGAATCCCCAACGACGAGCGAAGCCGACGCAGAGCGAGCCTTTCGATTCCGAAGCTCGAAGATATTTCTCGAGCTAGACCCAACTGAATAAAGAGCAAGACTAAAACTGTCTTCAGTAACAATCTCCGTAATTCCATGGCTATGTTTGAGAAACTGAGGCTTCGTTTAATTATCTCCTTGTTGCGCCGGGGAGTTTCATCTTCTACCTCCTCAGCAACTTTTCATGTTGGGGAAGTTAACGTCTGTATATATGTTACGAAGGGGTCAAGCTTAGCATGCATCCCAGAAAAGAACTAATGATAGAAATCATACTAATTTCGGAGCTATTTAAATTCTTAGACCCAATCACTAGCTCTGATTCTGCATTGACGGTGCTCTGCTGCCTATTGTAAACTCTGATCCAATCCAAGGAAAGAATTTATTTTTCGAAAAGATTAGGAAAAAACATGTACAGAACTAAGCTACGATATTTAAAGAAGTAGAAAACTGTAATTAAAGCCATATCTGACTCTTTTAAGGGCCCTATAAACAGAGAAGGGGTAGGAAGAACATTAATGACCGAGATGGGAGTGGTTGTGGCCAACCGCAAGAAGGCCTCTGAAGTATGCTCTGTGTGTGTGTTTGGGCAATTTTCAAAATCACTGGAGTTATTAATGCGCTTGGGAGGTGGTGAACAGCACTGTTGGTTACCTCTTCAAGCTCTTTGGAAGTTGTGGCGTAGCTTTGGTTACTCTGTCTTTTGCTTCTTGCCGGCTTGCAGAGAAGCTCTGTTTCTCTCAGAGGTAGAGGGAGGGCTCGTTATGGCTTACTAGTGAGAATCCACTGATATATGATTAATCAACCGTAAACTGTCTTGGTCACCGAGAAATTTCGCAGAATTAGACAATACATCAACTTAAGTTTGAATTTTCTTTCTGTGCCTGAGCTCCTCCAGGGACCAAATAACGACCAGGGAATTGTCTCTTCACTCAGCATCAATCCGCTTTCCAAATAACGACTATGGAATGGTCGAGGTTTAGTGCGGACAAAAATCAGAACAGCAGCCTAGAACTCGGTCCAACGTATGGGCTTATATGAATGTCTTCATTCCTAGTGGCTGTTTGGCACCCAGTTTCAAAATAAATTATGGGGCAAAATTTCGGTTTCAAACAATTTTTTACAAACAGTAATTTTTATTAAGAATTAATTTTAGACAAAACTTCAATTTAAAACCTAAGTTTTGAATAAATTACTGAAAATAATTTTTTTTTTAAACATAAGTTTTGGATTATCCAATTACTATTATACCCTTACTTTTTCTTACACCCTCTCTCCTCTCTCCTCTATTCTCTCTTTTCTCTATTATCTCTCATCTCTCTTCTCTTATCTCTCTTTTTCTCTTTCCTCTCTCCTCTCTTATCTCTCTTTTTCTCTCTCATCTCTCATCTCTCATCTCTACACTCTCTTCTCTCTCCTCTTTCTTCTCTATCATCTTTCATCTCTCTTACTTTTAATCATATCATACCCTTTTTAGTAATTTACTAATATAAAAAATGATTCTACTACTAATCATCCAAACATCTTTATTTCTAAAATTTATTCTTCCCAAAATCTATTCTACCCAAAATCTATTCTTCAAAATCTATTATTCCTATAATCTATTTTCTAAAAACTAATCCAAATACACCTCTAGTAGAAAGCGAATACTTTATCTAAGGTCAGAGTTGATAAACTATATTATCCTCCCCCACCTCAAGAATAACATGTATATAATATTTCAAAATTATAACGGTTTTTCAGCAAGTACGGTAGCATACGGTGTGTAAACAACGAGATTGGGCCTGTTTGAAACCGAAAGAATGGCAGTTTTAAAAGTATTTATGAGCTCAACTTTATTTAAAAAAAAATTAAAATAAATATTTATATTTATTTAAATGGGCTTCTGAACTAAATTATAATTTAAAATTATAGTTTCAGATAAACTGATTAGAGTATCTTTTGAAACAGGAAAACACTTTTCAACTACTCAATTACTATTTTACCCCTATTTTTTTACACCTTCTCTCCTCTCTCTTCTATCTTTTCAACTATCTCTCATCTCTCTTCTATCTTTTTCACCCTCTTTCCTCTCTCCTCTCTCATCTCTCATACATACATTTTTTAGTAATCTTTTAATTATAAAACTCCTTTTTGTAACAACTATCCAAACACTCGTTTATTTAAAATCACTTTTTTTCATAATCTCTTATCTAAAAGCTCTTTTTTATAAACTGTCTATAAATATATTTTTTCATAAGCCTATTTTTAAAATTGTATCCAAACACACATTATTTGTCTGACTCTCCTTTTTAATGGGTTATGTTTCTCCTACGAATATCCCTAAACTTAATGTAACGCGCTTTTAATAATTTTCATTATGAAGCTAAACACATGCTCAATATAATATTTGTAATGACGTATGAAAAATGTAGATATATAATCAATCAGAGGGGGAGTGATTTCTTGAGATACAGGTATATTGGTAAAGATAGCTCAAAGCGATGTTTTTGTTTTCCATCTCATGCCTGGTTACAATTTAGTAATTTACCTTCGCCTACCGTGATCAGCATGGTATAGCACAGTAGCAGAACATTGAATAGTGTGTCCCCGTCACCGTAGGGAACTCTTGGAGCAATGTTAGTAAAGAACCCTATCAAGTTGTGCTAGCAAATCTGATTCGATTATTGGAAGGAACATCTATTTCGTTTATTAGCTGGATAATGTACGTTTTTATGATTATTTTAATCTTAAATACAATACTTTTGATTCATTTTCTCCCCTCTTCATTGAATATTTCCCCCCCTCATTACCATCATTTAATTTCTTCACTTTTTTTTTATCTACCGCATTTAATATTCGTATAGCAATATGTTTGGATGCGCAAGGTTTGTCCTCGGAATAAACTAAGAAATGGTAGAGAGAGTAAGGGACGTCAGCTTTTGATATTTTGAGTTGAATTGGTCAGGCGTCACGCACAGCACAGGTCGCATCCAGCATTAATAATTGCATGAGGTTTTGTTCCAAACAGTGACTGAGAGATAAATGCGCGCATTTACGACTACTGACTTGGCAGATCCTTCCCCATCATCCTACGTAGCTCCTTCTTTAATTCTTAAACGATTCTTCGTTATTTTGAGGACTCACCTTTGTAAATTTTAGGGTGTGTTTGGATTGGTTTTTGGAGAATAGATTTTGGGAAGAATAGATTTTGGAGAATAGATTTTAGGTAGAATAGATTTTAGGAAGAATAGATTTTGGGAATAAAAATGTTTGGATGATTAGTAGTAGAATCACTTTTTATATTGGTAAATTACTAAAAAGGGTATGATATGATTAAAAATAAGAGAGATGAAAGATTATAGAGAAGAAAGAGGAGAGAGAAGAGAGTGTAGAGAGGAGAGAGGAGAGAGAAAAAGAGAGATAAGAGAGGAGAGATGAGAGAGATGAGAGATAATAGAGGAGAGAGGAGAGAGTGTGTAAAAAAAAGTAAGGACATAATAGTAATTGGATAATCCAAAACCTAAGTTTCAAAGAAAAAGCTATTTTCAGTAGCTTAATCAAAACCTAGGTTTCAAACCGAGGTTTTGTCCAAAATCAATTCTCAACAAAAATTGCTGTTTGTGTAAAAAATTTTCAAACCGCGATTTTGACCAGAATCCATTCTCTAACGCTGTTGCCAAACACGCACTTAGCCCCCTTCGCCTTCTTCATTATACGTTGTACGTTTTTTATTATATATTATATTATCCCTATTTTTAATTAATTTATATAGATTAATAAAATTAAATAAATTAATTTATTATAATGATTATATATTAATTTTTTTAAATATCTTATTTAATTATATATATTTATACTACTATTAGTATGTGTAATCATATATTAATTAAAATCTTATATTTAAAATAAATATAATCTTATCTAATTTTTATAATTAGAAATTGACTGTAAAAATACTAATGGATCATTATTGTTGACCGTCATTAGTCAATATTTGGATCTCCCTCGTCACGTCGTAGGCATTGCCAGCTGGCATAGTTGTCTATTTCCTCTACATTATAAAATACACATAATATAAATTAAATTAATTTTAAACCGCTTAGTTTTGTAAAAAAGTATCGTCTCAATTTGAAGGGAGTGACTTGTTTTATTCTTTTTGTCATATAGACTAGAGTAAAAATTGAAAACTACAACCAATGGAATTTAGTCTAACAAAATAAATTAACTTCTCATCATATAACGATTTAATATTAAATTCTCGATAAAAGAAAATGACTCTACGTTTAGGATCCAATATGATAGGATTGCCCCTGTATGCTTAGGGGGGAAAAAGTGACGTTTCTTGAAATCTTATCCTGTGAAGATATTCAGCTCCATATTCTGGATCATGCCATTGTTGTAAACTGCTTGAGTAACACTCTGTTCGAAGTTCACTCTGTCTGGGCAAAATCGAAAATGCTGTTTTTTCTTTATTTTACATTAGTTTTCCTGGTTTTGATGTCCGGGAATTGTATTATCAGAGGTACAGTTACTTGCAAGTAAGCCGAGTACCCTTTGAACCTAAAGCAGCCAACAGCCTCCTTAGAGCCATCGCTATTACCGTCGATCCATCCTAGATATATTATTACAATTCCAGTGCCTTGCTTAGTGTTGCTTTCTAGCATCCTCAATTGCAAGGGAGTTGTAGCGTGAATACCCTAGATATGTAGTTCAACACGACCATTATCATAACTGTGCTTCAAGTCCATGACAAGCCGCTTCCATTAGTCTTTTATGATGTTATGAATGGAATTGAATCCATGATCTTTTATCCATAGAAGAGCTGTCACTTATAAAACCATTAACCTTATCATATATATAGAAAAAGTCAAGATTCTACACCATCCATTCCTACGGACCTAGGCACATTGCAATGTCTCATGATAGAGTTATATAAACTACTACTACAGTTAATAACATTAGGCGTGCCGCAATGTTGCCGGAAGCGCTCGCACTCTTTCTCTCATGATATCCGGAGTGTTTTTTTTTTTTTTTTCATGTGATGTTTTATAAAAGAACCTGATTTTTTACCCTCCTCAATTTTTGTAAGCTATGAGGGAAGAAGTTTTTTTTTCAATTTTATTGGTTGTTTTAATTGTTCAAGATAACATTAATTATTGTCTGTTGTTAAAAAAAAACCATATAATTAAAAGAATTGGTGTGTGTGTGAGAGAGAGAAAGTAAAAGTAAAGGGGGAATTGAGATGACATGTTGTGGAGATGGCCATATGAGTGGGATGGTGAGGCTCCCCGTTTGCCCATATGAAAGAGGGAAAAGGATAAGAAGAAAACGTGTGGGATCTGGAAGTAGTGCACGTCGGCACCTTTGGAAAAGACCGGGGTTTCCAACAGGAACAAGCAGCCATTGACTCAGTCTCTGCTCCTACGTTAGAACCTTAGAAGCTTAATAGTGTACTGTAGTGGGATTAGTCGCCCTCTATCGTCTACTTGCTTGTTTCAACTTGCTTTCAACGAGTTTGTTTGTACAAATGGAGACAAATTTTTTTCACATATTTAACTCGTAAGAGATTTCAAATCGCCAATCTAAATACATTTGAACCTTCATGAACATATAGCTCCAAGGCTCTTGAAGTGACGCTTCGTGCTTCCATTATTTTGGTCTTGAAAGCTACTCGCTTCCCATCCTTTGTCCTCTTCTTTCTCGGATCGGTCCACACACTTACAGCCAACTGAAATCAAACAACCTGGTATTTCCATCCATCTTTTTATGGGTTATATCTTTCCACTTAGCTTAATGTTGAAATTGATTATTAGTGGTTCAGTAATCATGTGACTTTTGATAAATGGGAATCTAATAAAAAAAAAACTTTTATTCAACATGTGTTACCTGTACTACAAGGCCTCTATATTTATAGGCCCAATTCGTTATTGTTACAACTGAATATCAAATAACAATCTAATAACAATAACAGACATATATCTACAACTAACTAATTATATATATCTAATAACTATTAAATGATCATTTATTTACAACACTCCCCCTCAAGCTAGCAACATTATATTCATAAGTGCCTAGCTTGTTCAGAATGTAATTATGCTGAGGTCCTCCCAAAGCCTTTGTAAGAATGTCGGCTAAATTTTCAGACGACCTAGTATATTGAAAAACAATCATCCCCTTCAGTAACCTTTCACGCACAAAATGACAGTCCACCTCAATGTGCTTAGTTCTTTCATGGAAAACAGGATTTGTCGCAATATGAACAGCTGCTTTGTTATCGCAAAATACTTTAACTGGTTCGACATTACTGATTTGCAGCTCTTTGAACAGCCCAACTATCCAAGTAATTTTAGATGCTGCCTTGGCTAGTGCTCTATATTCAGCTTCTGCTGATGATGCAGAAATTGTTTTCTGTTTCTTGGATTTCCAAGATATCAAAGATCCCCCTA
Source organism: Leucaena leucocephala (assembly GCA_037074615.1). NCBI lineage: Eukaryota > Viridiplantae > Streptophyta > Magnoliopsida > Fabales > Fabaceae > Leucaena > Leucaena leucocephala. The sequence goes on along the minus strand of CM073540.1, from coordinate 848,675 downwards.
ATCTAACCAGGAAACCTGTAACAGATCGCCTTGTATCTTTGCATGCTGCATGGTCTGAATCACAGTAGCATTCCAGGTTCATAGGGCTGGAAGCTGACAAAAAAATGCCTCGTCCTGGAGTGTCTCTCAGGTATTTCACTAACCGCAATGCCGCCTTCATGTGAGACTCCTTAGGGTGATGCATAAATTGACTCAATACCTGTACACAATAAGTAACATCAGGACGAGTCAATGTCAAATACAGAAACTTACCAACAATCCTCTTATATAAGCTAGGGTCTTTTAAGTAATGATCTGTCTCCCTCTTTTCATTAGGATCTGCAGATTCTTGCTCCTCAGGGGGCTCTGCCGTGAGCCTCAAGTGTTGCTCCATTGGTGTCAAAGCAACCTCACTTTCATCAATCCCAATTTCAGCCACCAATTCATTTATATATTTCCTTTGACTTAGAAGTATTCCATGAGGTGATCTCAAGACTTCTAAACCAAGAAAATATTTCATTGTTCCTAGATCTTTAATCTTAAAGTTCTGTTGCAAATAGCTCTTGACTTTATCTATGGAACTCTTATCTGAACCTGTTATCATTAGATCATCCACATATGCTAAAACATAGACAACACAATTGTTAATAGATTTCTGGAAAAGAGCATGATCATATTTGCTTTGTTCAAAACCACCATCAATCAAAGCTTGGGTTAGCTTTATATTCCATTGTCTAGCGGCTTGTTTTAGTCCATACAAAGACTTTTGTAGCTTACAAACTTGCAAACTACCACTTTTACCTTTTCTTTCAAAACCTTGAGGGATGGTCATATAGACCTCCTCAGATAAATCTCCTTGTAAAAATGCATTTTGAACATCCATTTGATAAATAATCCAATTATTTACCGCAGCCAATGTAAGTAGTATACGAATAGTAACAATTTTAACAACAGGAGAAAATGTTTCATAGAAATCTATTCCTGCCCTTTGACTAAAACCCTTAGCAACTAATCTAGCTTTAAACTTCTCTAAAGATCCATCCGATTTATATTTAGCTTTAAATACCCATCTGGATCCTATAGGTCTCTTTCCTTTTGGTAAGTCAACTATTGTCCATGTTTTATTTTCTTCTAAGGCTTTCATTTCATCTTGCATTGCTTTAACCCACCTAGGATCTCTAACTGCTTCCTCATATGTATCAGGTTCTATTTCTCTGTCAATGCATGATAAGAAAGTTTTATATGAGGAGGATAAATCACTCAAAATAACAGATTCAGTCAAGGCAATATTATTAATCAAATCTGATTTTAAAAGATTAGCAGTAGAGTAGTTAGGGAAAGAAGATTTCTCACATATGTAATCTTTTGTCCATGAAGGAGGTCTCCTTTCTCTAGAAGTCCGGGACAAAACCTGATCATTTTGTGGAACAGAATGTTGCTGCTGGATGGGCTGTGGTTCTGGTTGTTGAACGGGCTGAGGTTCTAGTTGTTGATCATGAGGTCCAGGAATATTACTTCTCAGCAGTTCAGAGGAAGGAAGTTGATGTTGTACATCCCCATCATCAATCAAGAATGGGTCTATACATCTTCTAAGAGCTCCTCCTGAATCCTGCTTTATCATATCCTGAAAAGGAAACCTTGTCTCGAAAAAAATAACATCCCTAGACACTATTAGGACTTGATTATTCACATCATACAGCAAATATCCCTTTTGAATTGTTGGATAGCCAAGGAAAATGCAGGGGTCAGGTTTAGCTTGGAATTTATCTAAATTATGTAATCTTTTTGCATAGGCAAGGCATCCAAAAATTTTCACATGAGACAGATCAGGAGTTCTATTATGGAGTATTTCATAAGGTGTCTTATGTTTTAAAACCTTGGAAGGAGTTCTATTTATCAAGTAGGCTAAGGTTCTTATAGCTTCACCCCAGAATTTTATAGGTAGGTGAGAATGAAACATAAGCGATCTACAAACATCAAGTAAGTGTCTATGCTTCCTTTCAACAACTCCATTTTGTTGGGGTGTTGAAGGACATGATCTTTGATGAATTATTCCTTTGTCAAGAAGAAATTGTTTTACTTCCTGATTCACAAATTCAGTACCGTTGTCAGTTCTTATTGCTTTGATTTTAGCAGAGAATTGATTTTCAACAAAGGCTATAAAGGTTTTCATGCATCTTACAGACTCAGATTTCAAAACCATCAAGAAAATCCAGGTATGTCTGGAGAAATCATCCACAATAGTGAGAAAATAACGGAAGCCTTGATGTGTTGGGGTCCTATATGGTCCCCAAACATCCATGTGAAGTAATTGGAAACAAAAAAAGGATTGTGAAGAACTAACAGGGAAAGACAACCTTGGTTGTTTAGCTTGAATGCATATATCACATTTATTATGTTTGTCATGAATATGAGATTTTGAACATTTAACCAAGTCAGATTGTACATATGGAATACATCGAATTTTATCTATAGGAGCATGTCCCATCCTATAATGCCAAAGACTAATTTTATCAACACTTTTATCTTGAGATACATTCATGAAAACATGATTTTTTCTTCTGTCATGTGGGGTAAGCAAATAAAGTCCTCTGGAAAGTTTACCAATCCCTCTGATCATTCCATTTACCATGTCCTGCAAAATACATAGATTAGGCCAAAAGGCGGCAACACACTGATTGTCGCGGGCCAACTTGCTTACAGAAATTAAATTATAGCAAAACTCTTTAGCATATAGAACATTTTGAAGAGAGAGATTATTAGAAATACTTATTGCTCCTATATGTGTAACACGTATCTTCTGTCCATTAGGAATTCTAACCATTTTAGCTGGTCCTTTATAGAGAATGTATGAGTCAAACATATTAATAGAATTTACTATATGACAACTAGCTCCTGAATCTAATATCCAATCAGTATGCATGAGGGAAGAATACAGACCTGGGGAGGCTGCCTGGATGCTCACAGCAACCTAATTAGGGTCAGCGTCACGTTGCAGCATCTCAAGTATCTTCTCATACTGATCAGGAGTAAACATTGCATGTTGCAGTGGAGGGTCCTGTTGAGCCTGATGAATCCTTACGGTTTTAACAGAGTCATCAACATATGCTTGATTGGTTTGATCATCCTGTTTCTTCCCAAAATTGGTGGGAAAACCAATAAGATGGTAACAATTTTCCCTCTGATGTCCTCGTTTATTACAATGAGAGCAGATGACATCTTGATATCTGCCTCTACCTCTACCTCTTCGACCCCTGCCTCGTCCTCCTCTAATAGTATTGGTAGCCAAAATATTGTTATCTGATGTTGGAGCGACAGGAGGATAACTAAGGAGCCGTTGGGATTCTTCTTGAAGAACTAGTGAACACGCCTGATTAGGAGAAGGCAACGGAAGCATGAGGAGTATCTGACTCCTTACTTGCTGGTAAGACTCATTGAGGCCAACCAAAAATTGAAAAAGACGTTGCTCTTGTGAAATTTTGGCATACTCTTTAGCAGTGTCACATTGACAGTCAGGAAGAGGGACTATTGCTGAGTACTCGTCCCATAACTCCCTCAACTTAGTGTAATAGGCTGACACCGACATACTCCCTTGACTGAGAAAATTAATTGCTTGATGAAGAGAGAAAATCTTGGCACTGTCTCTTTTATCAAAACGTTCTTGTAAATCAAGCCAAACTAGATGAGAATTGCGAGAGAAACAATACCATTTGCTATCTCTTTGTCGACAGAATTTATGAGCCAAGAAAGAACCACCGAGTTGCATCGGTCCCATTGTTCTCGGAGATGCTCTTCTTGTGCCATTCGGGTACAAGTGCCTTCAACGAAACCTAATTTGTTTTTGGCATGAAGGGCAAATTTGATGGCGCGACTCCAGATTGGGTAGTTTTGGCAACCGATGAGAAGTTGAGGAACTAGGGTAACAGCCTGAGTATCGGCTGGATGAAGATATAGAGGGTGATTATAGTCAAGTCCAGAGAGTTTGTCGGACATGGCGGAAATTGCAGCGGAAAACAAATGAAGGAAGAAAAGAGACTGACGGAAGCAAAAGGACTTGAAATATAGAACAAGAGTGCTGGGAATGTTGTGAATAATGAAGCGAAAACGATGGCCACGATGAGCGATCGAATGCAAGGGGCAAGAAAATTCTTACGAACGAGTGGACAGAGGGTAATCTGGATTGTTCTTACGGTCGAGTCTTTATTTTCTGGTTATCTTTGGAGCTGTTTCTGGATTGCACACCGTGAAAAGCAATCGGGGCCTTGTTTCTTGATTATTGGCCCAAATTCACCAACCTGCTCTGATGCCATGATAAATGGGAATCTAATAAGAAAAAAATTTTTATTCAACGTGTGTTACCTGTACTACAAGGCCTCTATATTTATAGGCCCAATTCGTTATTGTTACAACTGAATATCAAATAACAATCTAATAACAATAACAGACATATATCTACAACTAACTAATTATATATATCTAATAACTATTAAATGATCATTTATTTACAACAACTTTAATCCAAACTATACGCATTGGGTGGCCTCTCTTGCCATATTTTTCCCCTCAAAGCTCATCGGATGACACAGTCATTAATTTATCCATATCATATGCATGAATGGTGGTGGTAGATAACGACAATTTGCTTAATTATCTCCATCCTTTTTGAAACAATAACATATACATAAAAGACGCTTTAGGTTAAAGAAAGAAATAGGCATTGATCAATATTGACTGAAAAGTCAACTAAAAGTTTCGCCATAATAAGCAATAATTGAAAATAAATAGGTAAAAGTTTGGCAATCGGCCTCCGTGTTAGAGAACGATTGACGGCAGGACCTTTTTATCTTTCTGGCTTCATTATTTGAGGCCCACCCTTACACTGACCAGCCCAGTAACCACACACAACCACTTACCTCCAAAACCTCATCACCTCAATAATTCATCAGTCCAGAAGTGTCCATATACTAAGCCACTAGTCATTTTTAATTACTTTTCTTTTATCTTGTTTTTTTTTTCTAATCCGTGTATCATCATGAAAGCAATTTTATCCTATGCGCTAAATACATATATTTCTCTTAATAAAAATTTAAATTTTAATTCATCGTATTATTATGAAGGATTAGCGTTCCTCTTATTAGACTTAATTCTATTAGTTATGATTATTTGTCTATTTCTTCAATTTACCGCTAGCATCTCTCTCTCGGAGAGCTACGTAAACAAATGAAAGATTTACTGATTTAGTACTGAATGTCTTAAAACTTTTTATTGTAAAACTTTTCTCGTATATCTCAAAAAAAGAAAAAGTAGACAAGAGACTGAGAGTCCAATTGGGAGAATGCTAGAGTGGCCTATCACTTTAAAGAAGGATTGAAAGGCTAGCTTGAATGAGCTGGAAATTGGGAAAAGATAACTTGTTACAAACCTGACGTAGACTATGCTACGCCTTCATACTTCAACCCTGTAGGAGAAGAGATGGAGCAGGGCAAGCCTAAAGTTGCCGGGACTAGTACTCTGACCACATTGCTTTCTTCAGTTGTTGCTTTCACTCAATGTGAAGGAAATAAAACATTTATTATTCGTTACTTTCGGTTGCCTACCCACTAAGATACTAATATTGTTCCGCGTCTCGTACATCATACAGAGAAAAACGAACAAGCAACCAGGAAGTTAAGTACTTTAAGCAATCATAAATTTAAAATGACGAATAATTTATGAGGCCCCACTGTCCCCTGTTCTGTTTCCCTGCAATTTCCCTACAATTTCGCCCTTCATTCTGAAAACAAAAAATAAAACCGAACCTGGAGCTATTTTTAAAACACATGAAATCAAATAATATTTCAAATTGCTAGCAGTTGGCAGGTAGTGGGTGTCAAACAAGTGTGTCAGAATCGGTTTGCGAGTTGCGATCTACGAGGATATAGAAACGGCCCTGATGAGATTACACTTAAAAAAAGCAGAAGCAGAAACGGAAGCTGAGGAAAGCATGCATGTGAGAAACATCTAGAATACTTCTACAAATCAAAATGAGGGAATAACCTTCTCGGACATGGGAAAGTCGACTCGGATACCTCAGAGTTTGAAGCGTAAACTTAATTCTCAAGCTAAAGCCCACGAGCTTGGAAAGCAACGGGCTAGCACGAGCAGCGAGTTCTTCATCACTCTCAAGTATAAAAATGGGAACAATGTGGAAGGCTCCTTCAATGGCGTCAAGCTCCAGTAACTGGACGAGGAAGCAGAACAAGAGGTTCGAGAATGCTTTGGCAATGTACGAGGAAGACAGCCCAGATCGATGGCAGAAGCTGGCAAGGGCGGTGGGAGGGAAGACGGAGGAAGAAGTGAAGATACATTACGAGAAGCTTGTGCATGACCTCAAGCAGATTGAGGAAGGTCAAGTGCCCTTGCCCAATTACATAGTACCCTTCGATTGCATGGATGAACACCAAAGATGAATTCGCTGCATTCACTAGTTTCCATTTTTGCAGTTGAGATATGTTTCGGTCTGATGCGCGGCGGTGAACATGACCAAAATGGATCGTCAAATCACAGATTCATTTTGCATTTTCTCTTTGGGGTGTGTGTGTTTTTCAAGTTTCAGTGCCTTGGGATTTCCATCAATGTAAAGATCAGTTTCATGTTGCATAAGAAATCAAGAACATGCTAGCTGGTTGAGATATGGTGATGCATAAGCCATGTGATGACTTTTCTCTTGGATCTGGATGTATATTGAAGATCGCATTTCCAAATCCGTAGTGAACTGCATCGGGAGGCCTCAATTATAAGGTTTTCGCTTCATGCTTCAGTATATATATGTCACAGTATATTCTAAATATTACATGATTGTAATGAAACTCCTGTTGAATGAAGGGCATTAATTCAATCAATAAATGGAGTTAGTTAAAATTTAAACTAGTTTGGTGTCAAATAAAAGACAAAACTAAAAAAACAATATTTCAGAGTACAAATTTTTTGCTCTTCCTTTGATGTGTTCTTGTTTTTATGAGTATAAGTAAATAGGGATGAAAAAAATATACTAATCAATCAATTAATAATCAGCACTATGGAAAAAGTGCCTACAATATGCTCTGTTACCATATTGGGCATGAACATAATTAAATATCACTTGAAAACTTATGTTGTAATTTTCTTATCAATCAAATTATACTATCAATAAAAATTTCTATATTCTTAAATAATTTTTGTCCTGGGTATTTTACTTTATTTCAAAATAATTGTCACTTTAAATTTTTTAAGAAAATATTAATTATTTTATAATTAATAAACAAGGAAGTGTTTATTTTATACATTATAATAAACAAAGTTAGTATTTTAGTAAAATATCAGTATATTTTGTTAAAACTCAAACTATTTATTACTTCAAAATGATAAATTATTATAGAAAGGAGGGAATAATAGTGATAACAATGGGGACAAAACTGGGAATTGGAAGGCGTTTCCTCCCAGGGAGCGGGGAAATCACGGCAAAGCTGTTGATTGCCAGTCAATATTCAGTAAGGCACAAAGTTCCACTTGGGGGCTGGCTGTATCCGGTATCCAGTGGCAGCAGTTCCCTGCTTCATTGCTTCAGTTCCCGCTTACTTTTTATTTCAACTCTGCTGATATACGTGAGAGCTTGCAATGGAAGCTGACGCTTCGTCATACAAGGTACTCAGATTGCAATCTAGGGTTCCATGCCTTTCTTTCACACTAACTGTTTCTGTTATTGAATCGTTTCCCCCCAAATAAACACGTTATTGGCATTTTCCCTCTTTTCGTTTTAAGTTCAGCTTCTTTGTACTATAGTTAGTTCTTAATGAACCCATGATTCATCGAACCTTTGTTATTTTGACATATTTTTGCTGTTGGCAGATTATATTGGGCTCATCCTCTATTGCACGCCTGAAGATATTAGCTGAAATGGGCTACCAATTCACGACAATGGTATATACCTGGTTGAGTATTTCATGAACGAAATCTCCCTGGCTTTTAGAATTTGTGTTAACCTTCTTTTGCTTAGACGGCAGATATTGATGAGAAAAGCATCCGAAAAGAAACTCCAGAAGAGTTGGTCATGGCTCTAGCTGAAGCCAAGGTTTGTTTTGTATGCTAATATTTGCTATTTGCTTCTGTAAAGTTCAATTACTGATAGTGCTTAATACTCTGGTTGATACTTGATACGTAGCTTATCGGTCTGTGGATTTTTCCCGCGACTTGTCAAATTAAGAAGGGAGATTGTCATTAGAGCACAAGGGAAGGAATCTTGATGCGAGTCAAATGTTGGATACTTCTATTTTTTTTTCCTTTTATTTTGTGTCGGAGACCTTAAGGAGATATGTTACCTCAGCTTCCTGGAGCCACCTGAATTACTGTTCTTCCTGTTTCTGCCTTGTTTGTTTGCTTGTCCATTTTACTTTTACTTTCCAGACCTTAATGGAAGAACGTGTTTAGTTAAAGTATTCTCTGATTCTAAATGTGAATAATGTCAGGCTGATGCCATCATCTCAAAACTCCGAACAACCAATAGTCAAGAGGCTGTTGATGAATCAACAATTTTAATTGCAGCGGACACGGTATGTCTTGTTTCCTTCTCATTGATGACCTTGGATTTAGTGTTGCAGCTATTAGGTTGGTTGTCACCAAGGCCATTTATTAATCAAGGATCTATAGTTTCCTTTGAGAGGATACATTGCATACCAGTTTCTACTTGACTGAGCTTGCTTTTTTGGGCATCCAAAGTGGGGACACAAGTACTTCATTCCCTGTTGCATAATCATAAACCAAATGTCCTCTTGTTCACCTTATTATTTAGGACTGATGGAGCCTGATGGAAACCAAAATTATACTGTCGCTGAAGTGTTCTTCTTTTATTGAATTGACATAACATATGATAGAATCATATTACATTCAAAGGAATGGATGCACAACTCAATCAGAATCTAAACAGAAGCTATTTTAAAGAGGCTTCCCGTTGATGACCACATAAAGGATGCTGAGCCAACATTATTAATTACTTCTGATCAAGTACACATCATATCTTCTAATTAACTCTTTTCTGGATCATCCTTGTACATCTTCTGCTTATTAATATGCTTAGATTATCATATCCTTGGAAATTGGATTTTCTAAAGGCAGACTTGCAATAATGCCATCATAAAATACCATCAGCTAATCTCCATTTTCAAGTGCCCAAACTTGCACTTCTATGCTCTGTATCCTCGTAAATAAAAGGCCAACTGGTGACAACCTCGTGCAACACAATAATAGCAATTTCTTTTCTCTCTCTCAGACAAAGCTTGCATATGTCTAACATTTATTGTTAAATGATTTGGAGGTGGTGGTCTATGAAGGCGTGATAAGGGAAAAGCCATCTAACAAAGAAGAAGCTCGACAATTCTTGAAAGGTTTGTGCAATATTATCTTTGCTTCATTTATCAAGGAGTAAAAACCACTGTTCCTTCCAACTTTCTCTTCCTCACTCACGTCCTCCTGTGGTTCTTATTTGGACTTCTAATCACTTCCTGTAGATCTATATTTTTAATGGTTCTGTACATGTCTTCAGATTATTCCGAAAAGCATGCAGCAACTGTAGGGTCTGTGCTAGTTACAAACCTCAAAACAGGGTTCAGAAAAGGAGGATGGGATCGTGTTGAGGTATTGTTTGCTTCTAACTTTGCTTTTCCTTTCTTCTTTTGGTTAATTATTGTCTCAGTTTGCCCCCTAGTTTATTGTTTAAAAGCAGATCCATTCTCTTGTGTGTGTGTGTCTGAGGCCAATTTCTGCCCAAAAATATTAACAGGAAAAGAATACTCCTTCTCTAGTGACTTGGTACTAATGATTATTTGTCGGGGTCACAAGGAACATGCAGTTAGTCAGTTAGTTACACGACATTGGGATAAATCTAGGTTGAATGAACTTCAGCTCACTATTTTTTGGGATAAAATTTTATAGATCGGCTACTTAAAAGTCAGTCATCATGAACATGGCGCGGTTACTTTGGTTTTAACTCATTTGCTTAAGCCAGCAAATGTTGGGACTTCCCATTCGTTTTCTATTAGCTTCTGCATAGATGTGCACCTTTCCGTGTTCGCTCACCCTCTATTCTCTTACCCTATGTGGAAACTGATTTTGTTTTGTGATTTACAGATCTATTTCAATGAAATACCAGATGAGATCATTGAGAAGCTGGTAATCGTTTCTTTTAGTAAATTGCTCCTCTGGCTTAAATTGCCGTACAAAGTAGTTGATACGCACTCTTTTCTTAGGTTGACGAGGGAGTTACGCTCAACGTTGCTGGCGGTCTCATAATTGAGCATCCTTTAATATTGCCATTAGTCAAAGAAGTGGTAGGTTGGCTCATCTGATGTGATTAGCAATCGTGGCCCTGTCCTTGCAAGTATACATTTTTTTGTATAGTTTCGCCTTCCTAATCCTACTGTGGGCAGGTGAATTCTAAGCGGTGGTATATATTTGCAGGTAGGGACAACTGATAGTGTGATGGGACTTCCTAAAGCACTGACTGAAAACCTCTTAAAGCAGGCTGTGTAGCTGTCGCTACCCTCAACCCAATTCTGCATGACATCAACCCAATTCTGCATTTTCTAAGAACAGTAGAACGTTAATATTCTGCCGGAATGTAGTGGCAGTTACTATTGGGCCCGTTTCTGGCAAGATGGCGTGTTTGTTGACGTATTGACAGTCGGCTCTAATTTATTATATTTAGCATATTATTTGTGGCAGTTCACTTGCACGGTCAATTCGAGTCATGAGTTAAAAGATTTTTTTTTTCAAGGGGAAATGGCCAGAAAGGTTTTCTTGGCCATTTTGAGTCATTATCGATCTAATTTTTTCGTCCCCTTAATTATTTTAAAAACCTAAAAAAATTTCTTTACCATTAAAATTTGAAGTCACATGGATATGAGTACAAATCTCTAGAAATGGATATGTATTATACCATATCATATATCCATTATCAGTACTTTCGAAGTATTGGCCCATTAAATATTTACAGATTGCATTCATAAAAGTGGTTTTGTGTGAGAACGCACGGGTCCATTGCAGTGGCGGGGACCCGAGTCGGGGATTCAAGATAACTTGATTTAAATATTAATTAGAATGCGGCCATTGGACAAATAAAACCGATCTTAAATTTTGAAATATGAGGGCTAAACGATGTATTGAATTTGATTCTTAATTTTCACCTTACCCCTATTACTCCTTGAATTACAATCCTTTAGTGAACGCGAAATAAATGAACAAAATTTGCACGAAAGGCCAAAAATCACAACGAAGGAAACAATTTTTTCAGATACAAATAAAATAATATAGGCTACACGATCATGTTGCTGGTTTTCTCCCAGCAAACCTCTTTAATGATTCTGGTAAACTAGCTTCCTCGCTGATTTTTTGTTTCTTTCTGGTAAATGCTTCCTCAAGTTTTTCTTCCAAGAAAGGCCTCTTCACTTTCAAAATTGCTTCCTTCTTTTTCTTGGTCATCTTGCTTGGTTTACTTCTTCCTTTAGTTTTTTTCTTCATTTTAATGTCCTTGGCAGCTTCAACAGCAGCTTCTATCTCTGTCACCCTCTCCTTTGTCATCTTCTCTCTCGGTGTAGGCTTTACCGTACCAATTTTGCTTGGGTCCAACATGATCGTCTCAGGCGGCAGCTTATCCAACAGTGAGCGAACTTCTTTCTCTCTCCTCTGTTTGGATGTTTCAAATGGATTAGCCACCCATGTATCGAAGTTAGGTTCTCCCGATCCTGGAATGAGAATGCTGGACCAACCCATGGAATGCCCTACGCCTAGAACATCTTCATACGGTCGAAACATTAACTTTGCTATTTGGTAACCTTTAACCATGGAATGAGACATATACCTCGAATAATTCTGCGAACCAGTAAGATCACCCAGAACCTGTATGTAAGGTCCAGTACTACATGCAAGTAATCCTTTTTGACTAAAATCCAAGGTGTTGGCATGGCCGGGTACTGTCTGGAGGACCTGAAATTTCCTCAAGTCCCAAAGCTTTATTTTTTTGTCTTTTCCAGCTGTGGCCATTAAGTGGCCATTTGAGTGAAATGCCAGAGCTGAGAGAGGACCATGATGACACAACATCTTGACAAGAGGAGCTGAGCTTGTAGGTTTCCACATTGTGACCATACCGCCTGAATGACCCAAAGCAACAACCCCATTGAAGGGGTTCACTTGCATCACATCAGTACGACCTAAACCAGTTCGAATATTACCAACCATTGTACCCGTCGTAACATCCTGATAATGCAGCTGCCCATACTTGTTTATTGAAGTCAGAAGGAAGTGGTTTTTAAGAAACTGAAGCCTTAACACAGAACCATGCTCCTGTAACAACAACAAAAAAAAACAGAAGGAAACGATCAGACGTGTAAACATGCATCTTGTATTTAATTACTTTCAGTAGATTGTGAATGGAAAAAACAATAAAATTTCTGTCTGCAAGAAGCAGAAGAAAATCCTTGCATGTGATTCACATATATGTGAGAGCGCTAGCAAATGCAAAGCCATTTTGAGTCAATTAACAGCATCCCATAAGGTACTTGTGTTCAAGTAATGAAGATGCTGTCCAAGGTAACAAAAATCAAATATTGAATTCAAGTGACCATCTTCAAAATAATTGTTAGTCATATTCAAAAGATTATCAGAGACGCTGACAAGCTCAAATTCAACATATTACAAAAGCCATATACCGACCTTAAGGCAGTGAAGCTCAGTGCCAGCACGGTCATAGATGTAAGTATACCTGTCAAATTCGAGAATTCTCAAGTTATATATCAGCTAAAAAACTAATTTTTAATGACTTAATCGGTAAGAAACAAATCTAAACAAATTATCCAAATAGTAGGCTCAGCATAAAAACACTCTGATAACATCTCAAGCCTCTTATCCCATAAAATTTTGTCCAAATGAATAGGAAATTAAGTACCGTAATAAGATCAACTAGTCATGTGACAACAAGATGTACCCATCCGAATTTAGGGTTCATTTCAAAGGTATAAGGAGGCACTTGGCATCATATTTTGGAAAGTTGAGCTTGAAACTTCAATTTCACCTTTGAAAGACAAATGACAAATATTGATGATTGTTTAATTAACGATGGAATCTTATGTTACATTGAGATCAAAACCATTTCATGACTTATGAGTATAGTTTAAGAATTTAAATTTTGATTCCCTATTCATTTTTGCAAAAATTTACAATCTATGAGAAAACAATTAAGTACTAACTCGGGGGAAAACTTACTTTTTCTGCGCAGCAGCAAGAAACAGCTCATTATGCAAGAATGTCACATCACGGACTGTTTCTCTAACCTGGAAGAACCAAAAAAAAACAAAGAAATTGGATATAATTTGAGAAAAAAAAAGAATTTCTCTCTGGCATGATCATTATGAGCTTTCAACAACCAAATATAACCAATAGGAGTATATTTCAAAGTGTTTCCCACAGGCAACATGGCACTAGATCATGTCTTATAGAGATGCATATATGTGCACTAAGTCACAACAAGATGCAAGCAAACTATCATTAAGAAACAACAAAGATAATGTTTAGGAACATGTTATCGATGCAGAAGTATAATGAGAATACCTGAAATTCTTTGATTAAGCTCATATTTATCAAGTCCACAATTCCCAAATGGCCCTTACGTCCTCCAATAGCCATATACCGGCCACTTGAAGTAAACTCCAAAATGTACGGACCAAGTTCTGAAAAAATTAAATATACAGGGTAAATGGCAAAAAAAATGAAGACGAAAGTAAATAACGATATCATTTCTGTTATAAAGGACATCCAAAGCTTTAAACCAAGCCAAAGGTTGACTCATTTTATTTTTCAAGATTTAGCAACGATTTTCCCAAGATGACTGTAAAATGAGGCAAATGCGAAATGCAAGCAAAAAAGAAAATTACAATTCCGCATTCATGACTATAATAAAATTCCTACTTAATTAATCATTAATAATTAATTATGAAGATGCATGAACAAAGATTTAAATTTGATTTAAGATAATTATAGCTAGCAAACAATTGAAAAGAACCTGGTAAAATAATATCATATTGGTCTCTTGAGCTCAAGATATCTACTTCTTTAGCTATTGCCTCTTGTTTGATCCTCCATGTCTTCTCTATGCCTTCAGCCTCTAGATAACCTCCCTCACAGGGTGCCAGCCACTACATGCATGAAATCAAGGGTAAGGGAAAATGTGAAGGTAGAACCATGTAAATGTATCGTTGTATGTACAATAAGTAACATCTTTCACTAAGTTGCCAACATCCTTCAAATTTGGATCTAAAAGTCACAAATAACTCGATTCTCAATACGAATTCAATATACAAACATATGTGACTCAATATCAAATAATGATTATGCAGATATATTGAAGATGAAGATCTATCTAAAAATGTTCCATGTGATTTTGAGGTCTAGCTCATACTTTTGACTCCATAGCATAACAAGGGTAAGAATAGTCCATCAGGAAGGGTCAGAGAGTATAAAGCTTTTATTTAATTGGAAAAAGAAAAGAGATACTCACCCTTCGTTTGTAGAAAATAGATAACCATTGAATACATTCTAAAAAATATAAAGACGTTATTATGTACAATAGTATAAATATGACAAGTTATAGAAACTTCATTTCAGAAGCCACAACTTGCCCCCCTGGTGCTATTCTTCCGAGGGACATTATCTAAAATTTGTCAACCCAGAGCTTCATGAAGCACCACAGAGGAGCTTTCTAACGAAAAAGTAAAAAAACTAACCTTATCAGCCTTCGCGGCAACTTTAGCTGATTTACCATATAACTCTTCTCTAAGAGAAAGTTGACCCTTCAGTTTTTTGTCTCTCAAAACCTGCAATTTATAGTTTGCGATAATAGTAAGATAACATTATCAAATATCTATGTCTAATTCTTGAAATCCAAATAGTTCATACCTCCAAATTCGCACCTTCTCCTCTCAGATACTTCTTTATTTTCAGATCTAACTCATCCGAAATATCCTGCAAAGCAAAGTCATGTGTCAATAATTAAAAAACTTAAAATACCATACAGACGCTATAGAAGAAGCAATCAGTATTTCTGAACTAAAAGATTTAAATAATATCCTGGTGCATGTAAGCAAAAATGTCGTTATTAAAACTGATATCATGAGCTAATACCATATTTCGTCAAAAATTTAACTTCAGAACGGGTGAAAATGCAATAACGTCTTTGAAATATCCCACTTCTACACTTGTTTCTCTCTTTTTTATTTTTCTGCAGTCTTGCTTAAAAACAGATATCTAAGTTCTTGACTACCCTTGGATTTCAGTAAATGATTTTTAACGGCCCTGTACTTCATAGATTTATGAAGGTATTGCCGTATTGGAAAGCACTTTTGAGTGAGTCTTAGTTTAGAATTTTTATACGAGGTTTGGGGGGATTCCTCGTCCTCTGTTGTATTGCTTTCTCTTATCATCCAAAAATGCTTTTTTTTCCCTAGTTGAAAGCAGAATAAGTATCATATGAGCAAAACGTTACAAGAGAACTTCAAGAGAAAAATTTGAACTCTTTGCAGACACTTCATTAAGAAATTCAATTAAAAAACATATCAACTGAAAAAAAAAATCACAAACACTCAATATACAAAAACAGTTACGGAAAAAAAAAAATCCAAATACGGTCTCGGGTACACCAGCTAGTCGTCATATTGCGCCAAAAAGAAATAACTAAATGCAAGTATTCAATCCCTGTTTGTCGATTCGACTCTATAAAATCGAATCTATTTAACGTGTACCTGTTCAGTGGAATGCTTCACCCTTTCAAGAGTGTCATTGTCTAGCACCTCAGCCATCTCGGCAAGAAACTGAACTAATGGCGGCAAGAGGCACCGACAGCTAAGATCGAATATCCTCTTCCCGCCACAGTTGCTTCAACTTCAAACGGAGATACTCGAATCAATTCCCTGAGGAGACAGACAAGAAAACTTTTGCAGGGAGACGGTGGCCGAGAAGGCGGGAAATAGGTAACGTAATGGAAGACTGAGAAGACGACGGCTTTGGGTCATTCAGAGGGTTTGTTTGGGGTTTGGGTTTCTGAGTTTTTGCAATTTGTTTTTTCCTTGATCTTGGCTCAATATTCGGTACATTCCTCATATATACCAAAAAAAAAAATATTCAGTACATTATTATTTCTTTGGCCCACTTTTTCCCGCCACGAGTGGTAAATGATAAAAAATAATAATTTATTTAATTATTTATTTCTTATAAATAGGTTACAACACTTTAAAATAATTTTAGATAAATAATTAATATTATAAAATATTTAAAAATATATTAACACTCTAAATTAATTTTAGAGATATAACCAATACCCTAAAATATTTAAATATGTAATTAATACTCTGAACTAATTTTAGAGATATGACCAGCAGCCTAAAATATTTAAATTGATATAATTTTATCTTTTCACTAATAAAAATACTTACTTTCATTTGATACATATCATATTAATTTTTTATTTTAACATATTATTATTTAAAAGTCATATGTATAATATTATTTTAATAAATTACACTAAATAAACTATAAAATTTCTTAAACTTTACATATAAATTATATATAATATCAATTTTAGGGTTTATTCAATATTTTTATTTAAATAATATAACACATGTAATATTTTAAATAATAATATGTCGAAATAAAAAGTTCACGTAACATGGATCGAATAAAAATTTATATTTTTATAAGTGAAAAGATAAAACTGTACTAATTTAAATATTTTAAAGTACTGATTACACCTCTAAATTTTAAATATTTTAAGATACTAATTATAACTCTAAAATTAATTTAGATATTAATTATTTTTTTAAATATTTTAAAATATTAATTATTTTTTTAAAATTAATTTAGACACTTTTTATCCTCATATAGGACGATGCTCAAGTCATGATCCTAGTTGGCGCTCATTGCGCGGACCCGTTCAGCAAACGTCTTCATAAATAAATGTCGAATGAATAAAATGCTTAATCTGTCAGAGTCTCAAGTGCCAACTCCTCTACTCGTCTCGGATGATTCATCCCTCGAGTTTCAGCTCAAAATCTCGGAGCGTTCTGGCCTCGGTGAGGATACTTACGTTCCCGAGGCGATGTATTTGATCCCACCCAGACCCACCATGGCCGCAGCCAGAGAGGAGGTAGAGCAGGTCATGCTTGGCGCCTTGGATAATCTTTTCCTCAATACTCAGGTAAAGACTAAATATATTGGGATTCTTGTTGTTAATTGTAGTCTATTTAATCCTACACACCTTCACTTTCCGCCACGATTGTGAACAAATATCGATTGAGGGGTAATATTGCTAGCTCGAACTTGGGGGGAATGGTTTGTGGTGCTGGAGTTATTGCGGTGGATCTTGCCAAGGACTTGCTGCAAGTCCACCGGAATACATACGCTGTTGTGGCGAGCACAGGGAACGTTACTCAGAATTGGTACTTCGGGAATAAGAAATCTATGTTGATACCCAATTGCTTGTTTCAAGCCCGGTGTTTTGCTATTCTGCGATCCAATAACTCTGCAGATAAAAGGAGGGCAAAATACAAGCTTGTACATACTGTAAGGACTCATTGTGGGGCGGACGATAAGGCTTTTAGATGCGTTTATCAAGAACAGGACTATGCTGGGAAGACTGGCGTTTCTTTATCTAAACATTTAATGGCAATTGCTGGTGGGGCACTTAAAACCAACATTACTACGCTTGGTCCTCTTGTGCTCCCAATCAGTGAGCAGCTTCTGTTTTGATGAAGAAACTATTCAAGGCTGATGTGAAGCCTTACATACCAGATTTTGAACTTGCATTTGAAGCTACATATCTTTTAATTTAATTTATATTATTTTCTTTGTTTAAATTATCTCCTTTTTTTAAAAAAATATTGCCTCAATTTTTTTAGGTCAAACTTCTCTCGTGATATTTTGTGGATTCTGTCATTTTCAAATCTAAAAGATGAGTATCTAAACCGATTCCTATAAGGAATATGGGACTATTTGATCTATAATGGAAACAATCTACCCCTAAATTTCATATTCCCTAATATTTTTCATTCAACACGCCTCTTTCAAATCCTCTCCCCGTCATCTTCCCTACTTTTTGCCTCATATTCCCACTCTTAGTTCTTTGTTGACCCACTTCTCAATTCTCATATTCTCTCCCCTCCCTTTATCATGGACGCCAATCTTCCGCTTGGAAAGCCTACAAGGCGCTTCTTCTTCTTATTCTTCTTCTTTATTATTATTTAAAAGGATAGGTGCTAATAATCTAAAGTTATAAGCGGACTAAACTCACGAACTCAGCAGCTTTTACAATATTGCAATAATAGAATATCCATGTTATATGATAATTTCAAGTGGCATTGGAATGGCAAAAAAGAAAGCACGTGGCATTAAAAGGCACGAGAACATATAGCTGCATGCTCACCAACCCTTCCTCAGGGTATTCAGAAGCCCCTGGTAAGCATGCAGTAATGACTAATAGGTAAGTGGGTAACTTCACGAACTCTGATTTTTTGTTGGATGCCCTGCTTTAACTGTACATGCTCGCCATAGACTACTTACTGTGCAAGATTAAAAGCTTACCTATTATCCATTAAAAAAATAAAATAAGAAATAAAAACCTATACCACCACTGTCAATAGCCCCCCTCGCATGTGATATACTAGCAGCTAATCCAGGTGCGGATTCTTTGCATTAAAAAAAAGAAAAAGAAAAAGCGGGGAGATAGAGAGAGAGATCGAAGCCGTGGAACCCATTTTAGAAGCAACGTGGAAGCTCAACTTTTCTCTTTAACTCCATCGCGCGTAGTAGTGCAAAAAATACATTTAATCTTCAATACTTTAAAAACTGCTGCTGCTGCACAATTTGGCATTTTTAACCATCCTTCCTCTTCTATTCGCTTGTTTTTAATCAATCAGAACCCATGAGAGTAATATCTAGTTCATTTCCATTTTGAACAAACCCATATATTAAATGAATTGAATCATTTGCGGGAAGATTACAAGATCCAAAAAGCTTTCCCACTGTCAATCAAACAACTCAAATATGAGTACCTCCGTCACTCAAAAATTTCAAAAAATTGTTGGGAAATGGGATTCCTGAAATCAGTTTCTGACAAAATAAAACAGGAGTTCCCTAAGAAGTTCATCTAAAAGCCCATTGAATTTCTTCAAGGGTTTTCCCTTTTGTCTCAGGGACCCAAATGGTGACAAATATCAAAGTGAAAGCACATACAACCGCATATATGGTGAAGGTTCCTGCGGACAACGTTCCTTTTAGTTAATAAGAGAGCATGAACCTCCGAAAAAAGAGAGAGAGAGGGAAAGCATACTGACCACCAGAGCTCCAGTCCAAAAGCCAATTTGCCGTCAATGTAACCAACCACGCAAAGAACCAATTGGCAAGGGTAGCAACACTTCCCGCAAGGCCTTTAATGTTGAGTGGAAGAATCTACAGTACCAATTTTACAATTCTCGTTATTTACAATCTGTAACGTGCCAAAAATGAAGCACCATCCCAGAAGTATAATCTTGTGCTGAATAAGAAAATTTAATAAGAGTTTGAGATATGAGACTTTTTTCTTGGCTGCAAATAAATTCATACAGCATTAATTTATAAACACTAGTCAATTCTAGTGATCCCAGTATTGGAGTAACTAGAAAAGAATATGTAGGTTCACAGAGATTCTAGTTTTACTATCCAAAATACTAGTTGAACCGCTAGAAGTGTAGGAAACTAAAATTCTCTCCCGGGAAAGAATCACAATGCCTATGAAGGAAAGTTACAAAATGCAGTACCTCAGACATTATAATCCACGGAATGGCTCCTATTCCCACAGAGAAAGCAGCAACCATAGCCTGAAATAATAGGAGGTTAGAAATAAAATATTTGAATTAAGCATCTAAAAGGCTTTTTGTATAACCCATGTGAATATATCACATACCACAACTCCAGCCACGGCTATGATGCCCAATATCTTATATAAAGAAGACTCATCTGATACGAAATCCTGAGAACAACGAAGGAAAAATACTGGTTAGAGAAAAAACATCAGCAACATAAAGGACATTATCTAAGCTGTTCATGGTGTGCTCGTGATTTCATTCCCTAAATGAACAGCTAATTTACAGAGAGACGTGCCCGTTTGCATACTTGAAGTAGATAGTGTATCTTATTTGTATCACAATAAAGTTAGTTATGTTATCACCTTTATATAGAATGAGACAGCAACAACTATAAGACTAACGGTCATTCCAGCAGAAGAGACCTGCAATTCAAACATGAATAATCAAAATCTTATCCAACAAGCAGATACATATTAGGGTCAATTACTAATTTAGTCCCTAAAACATCACTTTTCTCTCAATTCGATTCTCCAAATACATACTGAGAGACTTTATCTTTGGATGACCAAAGTGAAAGAAGAGTAATGTTCCAGGGACTAAATTAAGAGGCTCTGCCTCAAAGGACCAAATTGAAAGGACAGTTTATCAAGGATCAAATTATGAATTTACCATATATGTTATTAAACATGATAAAAAAATTTCAGACTCACAATAAGAAGCAACCTGCGACCAGATTTGTCCGCCAACCACAAAGTTATACAGGTGGCGAGAACCTGGATCACATATAAATATATAATCAGATCATGATTCAAGGGTAAAAAACAATGGTAAGCCATGTTGCAAGTTTCCTTTCAGCTAAACCTGAACAGCACCAAGTCCACATGTGGCTACATCACTTGAAGTAATCCCTGTTTAAAATATGTTAAAATGATGAGTTAAAAAGCATATTGAGCAGGACTAGAAATGGAAATACAAGTCATCTAAAATAGGCTCCATTTTTTGCTGACATGATAATATCCTGATGATGTGAATTAGGGGAACTCGGACAAATTGTTTGCTCTTAACACTAGAAAAACATTTAGATTATTATAGGGGAATAGCCATTACCAGAAACCGAAAAAGTGCATTAAATAATTTTGTATAATTTTTCTAAATTTGAATTAAGCTATTCACTGAATCGTACAGGGTTCACTTAAGGCCAAACAAACACGAGATACCGATATCTAGTAAAAATGATCCATGGTTTTCTTATATTGAATTAATGGTGTTGCTTCATATGATAAAACAAAGTAATTTACCAGCGCTTTCAAAGATGGTGCTGGAATAGAACAGAACGCCATTAATTCCGGTAAGCTGTTGCAGAATGAGAAGTCCAATTCCAATCTACAAGAGATGAGTTAGAAGAAAATGTTTAGTCTCTAATAACTCATCCTTCCACAATCTAACTTGGGTAGATGGATGGAAACCGCTTTAGAAGATAATAAATACCATTAACGGAAGCCAATATCTTCTTTGTTTGAGTTCTGCAAGTCGAATTGTAGTGCTTCTGCCAGCAGATGCAACAGCCCTCTATAAAAAGACTCCCAAATACAATTAACTCTTAAGTCTTGGTAAATGCATATCAGAAAGTGGAAAGTGTAAGGATCATTCATTTGTAACCAGATTGTAAACCCGTGTTACCTTAATTTCACTAACTTCAACAGAGATATCAGTATCGAACCCTCGGAGCACTTGCAAAGAAGTTTCAAATTCTTCTCTCATGCCCATTTTTGCCTGTAATTGGAAAACGCAGATCAAGAATATATGATGTTATGTCAGATGACACTAAGAAAACATTGATTTTGATAAGCTTACCAGCCATCTAGGAGATTCAGGAATGAAAAATAAACCAGGTATTAATATTGTGCACGGCAGAATTCCTGTAAGAGTAAGGGCATAAAAAAACTTAATTTGAATTTTCTAAACTCTTTCTTTTTCAAATGACAAGAGAGCCCAGAGGGCAAGAATTTGGTTCTCCCTTTATATAGGTCAAAATTTTGTTGTAATGTTATTCCCCTTTTGGAAGAATAAGTGCGGATATTTAAATTGTCATAAACTAAGATTCTATAACAGCATGGATATGCTTATCTATATTGGCTCATTTTCGTCCTTCCAAACAGTTTGAGCTTGGACCAAACCAAGATGCAGGAAGATCGTGATTCTAAAACACTAGTGTGCAAGTAAGTTCAAGTTATAGAGTTAAACGTGTCGTGTAAAGCATATACGTACAGAAATCAGAAAAAATGATGAAATGTCGTTTCCAAATTAGTAGCTGATTATAGTAAGATTTGTATTATAGGGCTAAACTCTTAAATGAGAAAATTAATAACAAAATTTAGTCGAGAATAAATGCCCCTACATTCATATTTTTATGCTAGTAAATCAATGAATAAAACAGATTAGGAAATATCAAGTATATTGAAGATTAACTATTACAGTTTCTCACTGTTCAGTAGGTAAAAAATATTAGATTTACTATAGCTCCACAACTTTGGTGAGTCAAAAATATGGTTATAAAAAGAAATCCATTCCAATGAAGCGGATAATTCGCCAACTCACAAAGTCTTTTAGAGGATTACCTAGTACTGCAAGTATTCTCCATTGAACAAAGAGCCCCAGCAAATAAGCCAACATAATTCCAATGGTGACAGAGAGCTATGCAGAAATGAGAATGCCCTTCATATGAGTTATCTGTTACCAAAACATCAATCCAGTAACTCTAGGTCATATTAACCAACCTGGTTGACTGAAACCAGAGCTCCCCTCAAGTTTTGAGGTGATATTTCAGCTATGTACACTGGTACCTGTGATTTTTGAGCAAGAACAGGCATTCAAGAATTCCGTCTCGCACAATGCCACAACCACACCAGAGAGAAAGCACTTGACTTACCGTATAAGATATTATTCCGACGCCGAATCCTTCCAACAGCCTTCCTAGATAGAGAAAAGAATAATCCTGCAGGACAATTAACAAGTAAAGAAGACAAAACTCACGTTTGCAGTTTAGCTCGCTTTAGGGCCGTTTAGATTAGCTTTTGATAATAGATTTTGGGAAGAATAGATTTTGGGAAAAATAAATTTTGGGGATAATAGATTTTGGGAAGAATAAGTGTTTGGATAATTATTTTCAAAATGATTTTTTGGGAAGGTAAATTACTAAAAATTGTATGATTTTATTAAAAGGAGGAGAGAGGATAGAGGGTGAGGAATAGAGAAGATATGAGAGGGGTGGAGAAGAGAGGGGAGAGGGTAGAGAGGAAAGATGAGAGATAGTAGAAAAGATAGAAGAGAGATGAGAGATAGTGTAAGAAAAAGTAAGGGTAAAATAGTAATTGGATAGTCCATAAGTTGTTTTACTGTTCTAAAATATATTCTGACCAACTTTTCTGAAACTATGGTTTGAAACTATGGTTTGACCCAAACCGAGATTTTGAAAAAAAATGACTATTTGTATAAAAAAATTTCAAACCGAGATTTTACCCAAAATCAATTCTCAAACCACACAACCAAACACACACTTAGATTTGCTAGGCTTTGGATAGACTTTTAAAAAAATACCTTATGGGAAAAAAGGGTTTTGGAAAGCTTTTAAGAAAAAGTTTATGAAAAAAAAGTTGTTATGAAAAAAATGAGTATTTAGATAATTATTAGCATAAGAAATGTTATAATTAATAAATTACTAGAAAGTGTATGATTATATTAAAAATAAGAGAGAGGAGAGAGAGTATAAGAAAATGTAAAGGTAAAATAGTAATTAAATAGTTCATAAGTTCTTTTACTGTTTTAGAAACTACTCCCAGTAATTTATCCAAAACCTTAGTTTTAAATCATAATTTAGTTTAAATTTTTTTTTGGACAAATATAATTGTTTGTTTTAATTTTTTTTTTAATCAAAGCTTGGGCCAACATTTTTTTTAAAACTTTAGTTTTTTATTTGCCAACGGGCACTAAATAAGATAAAATCAGGAGAATTTGATGATAAATACTTACTTTTGCAAATGAGATTATCAACCAACCAATAATATTGGGAACCGAAGCAGTCATTAAAGCCTGTGATTTAATACAACAAATACAATAAGTTATTTTTAGCCCAAGATATTAGCCATCAAAATGTGAAAGGAAACGGTATACAAAAAGAAAAGATTCCTACCCCTTTTCGCCCTATGTACTCAGCAATCTGGCCACTAGTTATTGCTCCGACCATGGCACCTACATTGGATAAAGAACCAAACACAGAAAACTGCACAAGAAATATAAGTTAGGACCTAGAAAGCTAACATTATACAGACCCAGATAGAATGGAATCAATCAACAGGGATTCAAACCTCGGAGACTGAAAGCTTAAGATCTTTGATGATGGCAGATTGGGTGGGGGATGTATAACCCGCCTAAAAGAAATACCAAAGTCAAAAGCAAGTATCAATAATTTTAACATTCTTGTTGGGGATGGTCATAAACAAGGAAAAAAGTCAAACCAAAATCAACCAACATTATTTTCAGTCCTTTCTTTGTTCTTAAAAATCCAACAAAATAAATGGTGTCAAGCTCAGTTGTCTGAGTAGGGAGTTACTTTTCCAGCATGAAATTAAACGAAACCAGAGAGAATTACGGGCATAGTAATTCATACTGTAAAACCAAACTGAATCGGACCCAAAGCGACGATGAGAACGCATGCCACGACCGATATGGCGCTGTCGCGAATGGCCTGAGAAGAACCCAACAAACTGGATTGCCGCGAAGTCATTCGATACCAGCTTCCCGTGTGGAGGAATGGTTTCCTGAGATCTCTTGCTTCATCAGAGTCACCCATGTTTGTGTCTGATAAACTCCTGATCAGAGGCGTGAACGGATTTGTTCAAATCAAGTTCGCTCAGAGGGGAGGAAAGAGTTTATATGGATGAGTAAGGGGTAGTTATTTTTTCCTTTCTGGACCATGAACAGGAGTGGTTCAGGTAACAATTTACTGCTGAATTCAGACTCCTAAGATAGAAGCAAAGGGAGCTATAGTAGAACATGCATTTACG
Source organism: Leucaena leucocephala (assembly GCA_037074615.1). Classification (NCBI taxonomy): domain Eukaryota; kingdom Viridiplantae; phylum Streptophyta; class Magnoliopsida; order Fabales; family Fabaceae; genus Leucaena; species Leucaena leucocephala. Next base: position 823,738 of record CM073540.1, on the reverse strand, counting down.
CACGAGGTCAGCTGCCAACCCTTCGTCCCCATCTGTAATTCTCAGCTGTGTTTCTGTAAAATTCACTATACTCAACCCTCCGGTCTACTTCCACCACGTGTTCAACAAGAATGGTACAATATATTCAACCCTACGGTCAAGTTCGAGGCTCTCATGATTGGATAACGACTTAAAGTCCATGAGCTCGCGCAAATGAAATCAATTTTATTTTATACAACAGATCAACAAAACACTTCGTTTAGTATAGTACAAATATCGCCGTTACTCCAACGGCAGTCGGCCTTGCTCAGCTTAGATCTTATCTAACAATTGTTGAAGAGCAAGATCCTCGTGGAGTATTTTCATATTATCACATTCAAGCGCAATTTGGTGGCATTCTTTTAATGGAAAGACAGTTGTTTCTTTGGTTTTATTTCTTCATGTTATCTAATTTGATTGCTCGTTGTTTCTTTTTAATTAATAAAATCATTTTGATCTCGATTTTGGTGGAACATTTAAGTAACGGACACATGATTCTTGAGATCATTTGAGAAAATATTGTTTCTTTTCTTTTCTTTTTTATCTAAGTGACTAATTCTTCAGCAACTGGTGTGACCAGGTTTTCGGGTTTTGATATATATTATTTGGAGGATTTGTGCCTGCTGATTGAAAGTTTTGTAGCGTTAGTTGAAAGTTTTCTTATATCTATGCACAATGCTTAAAATCTTACTCGAGAAAAAAAGAAGAAGTCTTATGACCTGAGCAAACCATCCCTATCTGAGGTGCAAAGCAAAAATTAATCGTATAATCCTTATAATTTTTAAAGCTAGTATTAAACCACCAACCCCTCCACGCGAGTGTGTGTTTTTTTTCTAGACACATGCATATTTATGATTGTTATATAAATTACGCAAGCAAGATTCTTTTATCAAAAATAAACTTCTCCAGTTACCTCATTAAATCTGAAAAATGAGTCTTTTAAGATGTCATATATCATCGTCGCTGAGATTAGAAGCATCCTCCAGCGATAGTGATCTGCGCCCGTAATAGTGCCAAGGGAGAAAAACTATGGGTTGATATGGGTGCATAAAAAGCTCTCTTCTAAGCCTCTGGATTTCCGTTTTCTTTTTAAAACCCTCGTTTTGGAATCGCAAAATTTGATAATTGTTTACCAGAAATGGAAAGGGCAATTGTTTAATTTGGAGATTTGCTTGGGGCAATGTTATTCTGGATTTTTTTTTTTGCACACCCGATTCACCGGAACTTTACCCCGACTACATTCGGATTCGACCCGCGTCGCGCACCTGGCTATAGTGGGTGAGTCTCCTAACGGAGATTTTCTGCATACGCCAAGGTTTAAACTCGAGACCTCACTTAAGCAATACCGAGCCACTTACCATTCGAACCAATCCCCGTTGGTATTTTTTTTTTGTCCACCCAGTTCACCGGAGCTTTATCCCGACTATATCCAAATCCGACCCGCGTCGCGTACCTGGCTATGGTGGGTGAGTCTCCCAACGAGAATTTTCTGTATTCGCCAAGGCTTAAACTCGAGACCTCGCTTAAATGATATCGAGCCGCTTACCACTCAAATCAACTTCCGTTGGTATTCCTGGTTGGTATTATTCTGGAATTTGGAATGAAAATATTTTCCCATAGCGAAGGCCCGACACAAGGCTCATTACAAGGATAGGGGTGAGCTATGTGGCCCAGACGAAGCCCAAGGTCCAGCCACCAACGAGGACTCTTCAAGAACTGGGCTTGTGAAGCCCATATAACTAACTGGGCGCGATAGGTACAAGTGACGTGAAACGCGCTGCGAGGTGGCGTTGTGGGAGAGGAGACCACCCAATTGGTGGAGGAATTTGGTGTTGGGCGAGAAGCCGCACTCCGAGCTACGTTCAGGGCTTCAAGCTAGTGAGAAGAGAAAGAGAGGGGAGGAAGGATTTGATTAGAATTCAATTTACACGAGGGATTACATCCAAGTTACCGAAATTGTTTCTTCTCATTATTTTCCTCACTCTGAATTCAATCACGTTATCATCTCGCATATCTATTCTTTTTTTTTTTTTTTCAAACCTCTAACCCTTGTCTTTGTTTCGACATCGCCGACGTCGACGTCGACGTCGCCGTTACCGTCACTTTCACCGCCGTCATCTTTAGCCTGCCTGTCACTGCTGGCTCTTCCACCGTCGACCCGAGTTAAGAGGGTTTTGATAGAATCCCTTGCAAATGGGCGAACAAACCCAAGGTCAAGGACAGACCCGAACCCAGAGTCAGCCTCAGTCTAACCAGGATTCTGCCCCCATCTCCATTGCAACCGCCAATTCAACTATTTCAACGACCGCCACCGTCGCTGCCGCTACCATTGCACAGGCTACGCTAACAGAGTCCGAACTAAGTAATGCTCCTTCGCAAACCTATGCTCCGCCTTCCAAAATCCCCTTACGCCCCCGAAAGATCCGGAAGCTCTCTCCGGACTCAAGTAACTCTCAAATCGTGCCCGTGGACTACCCAAAACCTATCTCGACCACCACCTCCTCAGCTAAGACGGCTGGCGGCCGGAACAACAAGAATGTCCAACAACGACCTCAAATGGTTCCCAGGATCGTTGCTAGGTCACTTTCTTGCGAAGGCGAGGTCGAGATCGCTCTGCGCTACCTCCGAAACGCCGATCCACTTCTTGCTCCTTTAATTGATGTTCACCCGCCTCCTACCTTTGACAATTTCCACAGTCCGTTCTTGGCTCTAACGCGTAGCATTTTGTATCAGCAACTGGCTTATAAAGCTGGCACGTCAATCTATACCCGCTTCATCGCTCTTTGTGGGAGCGAAGCTGGTGTTCTTCCAGAAACTGTTCTTGCGCTAACTCCTCAACAACTTCGTCAGATTGGGGTTTCGGGCCGGAAAGCTAGCTATCTTCATGATTTGGCCCGGAAATACCAGAATGGGATATTATCAGATTCAGCCATTGTAAATATGGATGATAAGTCGCTTTTCACAATGCTCACGATGGTTAATGGGATTGGATCTTGGTCTGTTCATATGTTCATGATTTTCTCTCTCCATAGACCGGATGTTCTTCCAATTAATGATCTCGGTGTTCGCAAAGGGGTTCAGCTTCTTTACAATCTTGAGGAGTTGCCGCGACCTTCTCAGATGGACCAATTATGCGATAAATGGAGGCCTTACCGGTCAGTTGCTTCTTGGTACATGTGGAGATTTGTCGAAGCAAAGGGAACTCCTTCAAGTGCTGTGGCTGTGGCTACCGGTGCCAGCTTGCAGCAGGAGCAGCAACAACCGCAGCACCCATCACAGCCACAGCTTCTGGATCCCATAAATAACATGTTTAATCTTGGGTAAGACCATAAATCATTGCATGCTTAATATTGGTTTTGTGCTCACTCTTTTAAGCATCTTATAGTATTGTGAATGAAGCATGAATTGGGTCTGTTTGGGACACAGAATGGAATGGAATGGGAAAATGAGGAGAATGAAAAAATGACTTTGGGGATGAGATATATCTTTTGCGCTTTTAAACAGAAAAAAGTAATAAAAATATGTTATTATTAAGTAATAATGACAAAAATATTATTGATATTTGCCCATATTGCTTGTCGTGCTATGGGTGCCTTTGTGGAGATACTAAAGAGCCAACATGGTTGCAAATAGATTCTCATGCCATTTGAATTTAGAGAATAGCTTTGGAACCCTCTTTTTGACTTCCCAGCTTGCCTTGTTTTGGACTATCAGTTGTTCTATAAGATGTTATAACCTTCCGGAAACAGTCATTGAATATAACCTTCCAAGTGGTCAACTCTGCTTCCTTTTCTTCGAGGTACATCTCCAACATCTACACTTTCAAGCCTGCCATCTCAGCTAGGAAAATCTCTTCCCCACCGGTTTCTGCCACCCCATAGGTACATGACTGGTGGAAAATGAGAACAAACTATCTCTTTATTCCTGTTCTCCTGGGAATGATTTCATTAGTGAATTTGAATGTTTTTTCAATACTACTCTTAAAACAGAAACTGTCATTTAGCTGCCATAAGGATCAGTTTTCATTCATAAGAAGAGTTGTTGCCCAAGTAAATAAGGAATACTAAACAAGGAAGTAAAAACTAGATGAAAAGAGAAAGAAAGAAAAACAACATATTGAAGGAAAAAAGGGGGGGGGGATGGGGGAAATGTTTATTCTTCATATGTTTTTGATGAAAATAGAAGGTTTTGATTTTCTCAAATGATATGGTAATACGATCCTTTCACTTAAGGATGTCTATATATTGTGGTCCTGGTTGTTACTGTAGTAGTCTAGTCTATCTTTATCTTCACTACTGAAACTTCTCTTTAACCCCTTATTTATTCTTCCCCAATCCTCCCACCCCCTGTCATAAATGATAAAGAACCTTGTGTTTAATCCCATGAACTTCCGAAATCCTATAATTCAAGAACCACTAATATTTCTGCTTCAGCTACTGTTTCCTAAAATCTAACTGTGTTTTTGCTATCAAATCTTGATGTTTCCTAATGAGGAATTCTGTTTAACTCCATAAGCTACTCATTCATTAGTTCTAGATGTTAAAATCTGACTTTTAGTAGGTGGGAATTCGACTAGAGGTCTTGGGCTGTTGGTCAATTTTTGATGTACAAGAAAAGAATATGATCTTTAGAGCTCTCAGAGCTTACTCATGCAGGCATTGCATTGTGGCATTTGTATCAGATTCTTGTATTAGTACTTTTTATTACCAGAATATTTTTGTTATTTAGTTTAGAATATTAGTTGCTATTGTTAGTTGTTAGTTATAGGTTGAAAGGGAGTAGATAGTTAACTACTGTCTAGAGGGGGATTAGCTGTAACTATTCTAACCAACTGCTCTAACCATAAGATGGTGGTCGGTAAGCTGAATTGAATAAACTTGTCTGGTAGACATACGACAGTTGGATATCCACTGTAACAAGCATACTGAATAAATTATAATGATGTTCATGTGTCCTTCTCCTGGTAAATAAAAGGAAACAAATAAAGTGACTTAAGTGCTGCTTTTAAGCTTCTGGTAATCGCATCTTTCTTCTAAAATGAACAAAATGGAAGAGAGGATTCAGAATTGAATGTTGGTCAATCCCTCACGTATGGTTTTTGACAACTGGGCCGAATTATACTACAAACGCACTTACTTTCTGGGTGTTCGTACACATCTGTTTGAAGCGTTACTTATTTTCAAAGCAGGAATGCTGAATCCCTATTGACTTCTGTTTTTCTATGCCATGTGTCCTTATATAAATATATCTTCTTGGCCTTGCTTTGTGGCTGTGTTTGTGTCAGATATTTACCCCATGTATTTTTGGATCTAATTTCACCTGGTTTTGTTACCGCAAGGACAGGACTGATTGGAGTAGAGTTTCTTCCTCAGATGTTCGATTCTTTATTATTATGTTTGTTTGGTTTCTTTTCCGTTGTATCATTTCCTATCTCGGTTGATTTCGTATGATGTTTATATGTGTAGCTTGCCAACAGATAACGTGCTCATGCATGTCTTATCTTCGGTATCGTGTGATATACAGGGCTGCTTGCGCTTGGGGACAATGATTGCCGGTTGAAATGAGAAGCTTGTCATGAGATTTCATTAACTGCATTTGGTCATCCCAAAATTGCAACGCCAAGCCAGGAAGTGAGTGTACTTAATAGAGGATCTTGGTGGTATAAGTTGGATAGTCGGGGCATTGAAGCATTAGTGTATGTTAAGTAAATGTGGTGCAAGATTCAATAAAAAGACAATCCTTAAGTTAGGTCTATTCTGTTGTGCCTGTTTTTAAGTTGTGGAATCTTCTTTCATAAAGACAGGGCTTATTGGAGGGCAGTGCTTCTGTGCGTCTGCCCCATCGTGATGTGGTTTGGACTTGGTCATTCTTGAGACCCCTTGTACGTGCTCCTGTTTGTGCTGGTGGATGCCCATCTTCAATAGATTCGGTGATCTCCTTTCTCGTCCTTCCTCTTATTGTGACCGAGATTACAGTAAAATTCTAAAACCATAAGTAATTAAATAATACAACTGGCAACGATGTTCAAGTATATACATTACACAGTTCACAGCTTTTTGTAAAGCCTAGTCGATATTTAATAGTAAAGCGTGCTCACCTTATCGTATGAATGAAGGCACTACATTTTTGAGATTCCATCGTTAATGTGAAGGAAGTAGAAGCATCTTAAACGCTGGCATGCGTGAAGAGCTCAATGCTTAAAATTAGCTGCTTTTCCCCTCTTGTATGGTCTCAGGGTTTTCTGTGTTTTTGTATATAGATTAGGGTATCTATGTTAATAGCAGTGATTAATCTTTTCGTTAGAGTCTCTATTTGTCCTTGGCGTGCCAACGTGCTGGCCTTTTGAGCGTCCCTATCATCCCCCCTCATCCTTCTTTTGCTCCTCACAATTATCACCCTCTTATCAGGGTCATTTCACAGACTAAACCTAAAGCTGCCTTAGCTCACCCTGACTACATCTCCAGTGTTCAAAACTACGTGTCTTCTTCTTCTTCTTCTTCCCCCCACAGGGATGTGAACCTGGATAGCATGTTACAGGAAGTAAGCTGGAGATTCACGACCACGACGACGTCAAAGATGGTAATGTTGCGATTCTAGATAACACTACTGCTGATTCTGCAGCATACAATGGTTGCTGAGCAAACGAGGTGTATTTGGTTCAGTACACTTCGGGTGCCACTGGGATTCCAAAACCCGTGCTCATGACTGCTGGCTCAGCCGCCCAGAACGGCGAGAACTGCCTATGATCTTCATCCGAACAGCGTTATCGTTTCGTGGTTGCCTCAATAACATGATTGTGGTCTCATGTTTCTGTTATATATTGACCGTTGTATCAGGGGCCACGCGCATCCTCACCTCCCCAACCGCTTTCATCAACCGTCCCAGACTCTGGCTTGAATTAATGTCGGAGTTCAAGGCCACGTGTACTCCTATTCCGTCATTCACGCTTCCCCTCGTGATCAAGCGAGGTGGGCCACACCAAGGAACCATACCCATAAATCTTTCCAGCTTGAGGAACCTGATCCTCATCAACGAGTCAATCTACAGTGACTCAGTTCAAGAATTTGTTCGTGTTTTTATTCCATTTGGGTTGAACCCCTCCTCCATCTATCCTTCTTACGGGTTAGCAGAGAATGGTACTTTCGTTTCCACCCCTTGGAGGGTTCATGATAGCTACTCTAGCTTCCCCGGGCTTCCAACTCACAAGAAGCTTCTGCCAGTTGCAAGGCTTTCTAATAATGATGGACATTATGGTTGTAAACGAAGAAACTTGTGGAGCGGTTGACGATGGGATTGAAGGAGAAATATGGGTTTCATCGCCAAGCAATGGATCTGGCTACCTCGGACACCCTAACTTAACGAGGGAGGTGTTTCATGCGAGACTGAAAAAAACAGTGGGCAAGTGTTTCGTTCGAACGGGAGATACAGGGCTCGTTAAGGGAGAGCAGAGGTTTCTGTTTGTGACTGGTCGGTGCCAAGACGTTATAGATGTCGAAGGATTCATCCTCACTACATAGAGACGGCAGCATATAAGAGGTGTCCCAAGTTTCTGAGAGGTGGTTGTATGACAGCATTTCAGATTTCAAAGACTGTAGTTATCGTGGCAGAGATGCAGAGGAATAAAAAGGATGAGGGGGTTTTGAACAGAGCATGTGAAGAGATGAAAGAAGGCGTTGCGATACAAGAGGGGGTTGAGGTGGGATTGGGGGCTTTTGGTTAAGAGCGCGAGTGTTGATTTTTTAAAAAATATATCACTTATTCCCTTTTTATAAATAAGGATATTTTTTAAAAAATATAATTTATATATTTATTGATTTTAATCAATTTTAACTAATTTTTTTTATGTAATTCAATTATTGATTCGTATATTGTATGTAGGATGGAGGGAGTATGTATTTTGGGTGAAATTGCTCATAAGGACTGAATAGTATACATAAACAACTTTGCATATAATAATTTTAAAATGACTGAAATGCCCCTCGAAATCTTATAGAGAGAGGGGAGAGGGAATAAGAGGGAATTAAAGCCTTCCATCACAAAAAAAAATTATAAGTAATTTTCACTGCTAAAAAATAGGTTTTCTAAACCAGTTGAAAGTATGATATTCTACACCAGTTATATACTATTGGTGTAAAAAATTAGTTTTTTTAAACCAGTTATTCCATACAACCGGTTTAAAAAGTAATGTAAAAATTAAAAAAAAAATTAGAATAAAAAAACTCTAGATTCAAATCAGAGAAGTTTCTAAACCAGTTTTTTCATTAAAGCACTAAAATTATTTCCTTCTTCGTCACAACTCTAAAGGAGAAGGAGAGTGATGAAGAAGATTAGGTACCTGTAAAACGCAAGTAGAGAACAAAAAAGAGAAAGAAAGAAAAAGTCAGAACCCATAAACGAAAGAAATGAAAACTCAGATATATACACAGAAATAAAAGATCATAAACGTCGTCACCTAATTGAAGACATCACAAAAATATCGTCACAATTCATTCGGTTTACCTGCTCAAAAGCAAACAAAAATATATTTAAACAGAACTCAGAAATAAATGAAATAAAAACCTAAATATATACACATAAACGAAAACTTAAAAATATCGTCACCTAATTGAAGACATCACAGAAACGCCGTCACAATTCCTCCGACTTGCCTAGTCAAAAGTGAACAGAAATATATTTAAACAAAACCCAAAAAGAAAGAAACAAAAAACTAGACACTCACTATCGTAGATCTGGGTCTTTTTCTTTGGTGAGCTTTAAAGGTGAGAACGGCATACTTCAACAATAGAGAATGAAGAGCACATGTATGGATTATTGTATATCTAGGTCTTCTTATTTACACAAATGCCACCTCATTTCTTTTATACTGATTATGTGTACATCATGTGTAAATATTTTACTCTTATTTATAAAAATAACAATGCTCATTTCTTTTACACCGGTCATGTGTATATCAGTTGTAAATATTTTACCCTTATTTATAAAAATGCTACCGCTCATTTCTTTTACACTGGTTATGTGTACATCAGGTATAAATATTTTACCCTTATTTATAAAAATGTCATCGCTCATTTCTTTTATACCGGTCATGTGTATATCAGATATAAATATTTTACCCTTATTTATAAAAATATTATATGGTTATTTTTTTTACTTTAGTTATATGTATATTAAGTGTAAATATTTTATTTTTATTTATAAAAATATTACTTGTTATTTTTTTTAAATAGTTTTTATAAAAATTGGTTTAAAAATAAAGTTTTAGAAAGTTTATTTTGTGACAGTGTTTGCAAATTTTACAATACGTTTTATAAACTAGGCATTAACTGTAAACAACCTTACAGAAGCTAAGGAGTTGTAAGTAAAAGGAACTCGCAGGTTACGTTGAAGTTACGCAAATTGACGTATTGCGAGAGCCAATAATTAAGAGCAGAGTTTGCTCGTTTTGCATGTAGGCAAGTGTAACGTGAATTGAGCAAACGAACTCAACAGACAAGTAAATGAAGATGAGAGAGTATGATTGTATTTGTATATCAACTTTGGTATATAAAGCACAGCGTGGAGGGGTATCGTCAACCCCATGCAATTCTCCATCCATCACACCACCCTCCACATATCTATATACATCTTGTTTGAATCAGCGTGCGTTCATTATTTGCTACACACACACACTTATGCTGAGTCAGGACTTGACGCTCCCGGATCTTCTGCTGGTGATGTAGCTGCCTCAGGTGCTTCAGCCTCGGACGTGGGTGCGGCGGCGTCTGCTGTTTCTGCGTCAGGTGCGGCTGCGTCGGGTGTTTCGGCCTCTGGTGCGGCTGCGCTGGGTGTTTGGACGTCGGGTGTTTCGGCCTCTGGTGCGGTTACGCTGGGTGTTTGGGCGTCGGGTGTGGCTACGCTGGGCGCGGCCGTAGGGGTGGGTGCTTCAGCTTCAGGTGAGTATGCGTCAGGTGTGGCAGCGGCAGGTGCTTGTGCGTCAGGTGTGGCGGTGGCAGGTGCATCCGCGTCGGGAGTTTCAGCTTCGGGTGCCTGAGCCTGGGGTGTTTCCGCCGCGGGTGCTTGAGATTCGGGTGCATATGAGGGGGAATATGTAGGTGATGATCCTGCCGGAGATTCTGCGTCTGAAGGTGAAGATTCTTCCACACCTATGTCTGCAAAGTCCGAAGCATCTGGTTCGTCCGAAGAAGATCCTCCTCCTGGGGCCGTGGGCGCGTTTTCATCTGTGTATCCCAAATTGCTGAATTCCACCACCACCACATTGATCACACATACAGTTAAATCCTTTTTGTTTTTGTGTTTTGACAACGTAGGAAAAAGAGAAAACAGAGGAAGAGATGCCATGCGACGAGGATTGAAATTGAAACTTACTTGGCATTGCCTTTAATCCAGTCGGCCCAGACGGATGAATCGGAGTCACCGGCAGCGCCACGAAGAGCGGCCTGAGCATCATCTATGGATTGTTGAGAGATGCCCTGCGCTGCCGCCTGATCTGCCAGACTCTTCCAGGGATCGTCCTGAGCCACCGCCCAGCGCCATGGCAGAGCCACCACTAATGATATTACCAACACCAATGATATCTTTGCCATTTTCCTTAAACTTTGATTAAACCAAACTCATATACATATGTACACTAACAGGTGGTTGCAACAACGCAACGCTGAATCGTACGGTATTCACAGTTTTTATAGCCCAACTAGATTACTGGGTTGCCTAAGTTGACGCCTAATCGTGGGATTCTTCCCCTAACCGCATCTCGCGCCCTTGTTTGTTATTTTTAGCTGCTCTCGTTGTGGAACCGTACGATTCAACTTGTTTGTTACTTTGTTACTAGATCACACCATTTTTATCGGGAAACCTTCGTTTCCGACTTTACTTGTAATAGCCATGTATCGTCAGGCGGTGGCTTTCCCCTTATTTCTTAGTGATTCTTATTTAGTCACATGCATATATACAGTCTCTCTAGCTTAGAATACGATCATTTCGTTCTTATTAAGGAAAATGTATTCTGAATGCTCTATCCCTCCCTCCCTCTCTCTCAAATCTACTTAGTGATTAATCACCAAAGTCTTCGCTTATTTTATTTACTCTTCATGATGCAAAGTATTTCGATTGCTCCCTACATTTACGCGAGGAGAGAAAATACCAATGTAAATTAAGGAGAGGAAACGGAAGGATGAAAGATGAAACAGTGTCTTACAGCTTCGCGTATTAATTAATTAAGCGTTATGTATTCCTTCGAATTTCTTACAAGGAGTAAAAATAAGGGGAACATGATTACATTGCGCATAGACATAAAGTTACAAACAAGACAGACACCGAATGAAACTACGAAAATGGCAGCTAGGTTATTGCAATAAACTAGTGCATATAACTTATACAGATGTCTCATACAATAGCGCCACCCAGTAACTTGAGAGAGCTCAACGAAGATTTAGATTCCTCATCATCCCGCTGAAGAAAACATACCGAAACAGAGTAAGTAAATGAGGGGTTTGTTAATTATATGATCATCACGGGGCAAAAGGCTAGTCCAAATTAAAGATGAGATGGGTTCATAATTAATAGAAAATAAGGGGATGAGTACAGCCCAAGTTCTCATTGGTCAGTGAACAGCTCAACCCCTGCTCCCTATAGAAAATTTAAATAGATCCAGGAATTACGTATGATTTCAAGGAAGAGATCCAGGAATTTTGTTTATGATCATGCATGCCAGATCGGCCGTTTTGTGGTATTGTATCCCGTAAGGTGGTCAAGTAGTTTATTTGTGTAAAGAGATGACAAGGGATTGGCCTGTAAACAGAGTCAAGATCATTTCCACGTTCTATTGTTTGAAAGGACTATTCCAAAAGTAATGAATTTGCGGAGACGATGACTTTTGATGAGGCAATAAAAGCACGTTGATATGATATAGTGATAATAGAAAGAGCAAGACAGAGACGTTTAAATGATGGTATGAACAGATGATACCAGGGGCGGTGTTGGGCAGTTCGCCTGGAGTGAACGTATCTGGGTAAAGGGACTTGATCACGCTCAATTCGACTGACGTCCTCCATGAGGATCTCATAGTGCCTTTTCACTTCTTGTGCCGATTTTCCGGCCACCGCGTTCGCCACATGCTGCCACCTATCTGGGTCCTCCGGTCCATACACTGCAAGCGCATCCTCAAATCTTCTGTTCTCTTCTCTCGTCCAACCCATTGATGCTTAGTTGGGGCCAAACGTGTTCCATTCGAGCTCCTTAAATAAGCGAGGATCCACACTAGTAGTGTTTTGTGCAAGTTGGGGGAATACTGGGATAAGAGAGAGGGTCATTTATTCGCCTTTTCATTCATTAGGCAGTAGAATTTCTTCACATTTTTTTACAGCCTGGTGGGGGATTAGATCCTCGATCCTCCTTGATACGGATTCCCTAACAATATAAACCTCCACCCCTAAAGCAAGGCTAAGCTAAGATTAGATATTCTGTTCTTGTGACATTAATGCTGGAATTTCCATCCTCTCTGCAACTTGCCGTAATATACTTTCTTCATGGAGGGAGTAATATTCCAGTCTCAAGAAGCTCCAAGAATAATCTCAAGTTCTTATATTCGCGTGCTCTCGATGCAGCATGTTAGTGTAGTACATTTGAAAATCGGGGTTAATGATATTCCCGTCATTGACTTCTGAATTTACCCAACTAGGGAATCAGATTTGCTGGCCTTGCCAACGCCATATATTAAATCTGATTTATGGATTCTTGTGTTACATAGTCTATCTTACGTTCTGGGCCGTAAGCCAGCTGAATCGCCAAACAGCCTGCTGTTTGGATTTTAGAATATACTACAGTGTCAGATGGTGGGATTACCGACATCTTCCTATATATTTTGGCAGAAATGGTTGAATCTCAAGGTTCACAAAGAATTTTCATCATGTCAAGCTCGAAAAATATCCTTTTAAAAAAAGGATATTTCTGTTGGGAAAACAATAGAGTCAAGCTCGAAAAATTCATATATGACTAGGACAAACAAATCAGTTCATGCGTGTGGATTTTCTTGTCGCGCCATTAAACCCTTCGAATTCTTTACGTGTTTTATGTATTCCTCAGCCGAAAGATAAAAAGAGCATTTAATTTGTTCAAGATATTCATAGTATTAAAAGAAACTAATACGCGGTTATTATTATTATTCAATCTTTCATGTCCAAAGAAAACAGCAGTATTATTCACGGCACAGGTAAATGAGAAAGAGCAGTTTGATGTGTAGCTAGTAGTATTCTCCTCTGACGTAATCATTGAGTCGCTTCAGTTCTCCTGTTTGCTGCTCCATTACTGCTCTCACCACATCCACCATTGAAATCATTCCCACTACTTTCCCGTCAATTACTGGCACATGTCTTATCTGATTCTCTGCAAACAAAGTCTCACATATTGTTTCATCTCTTCCGTTGTTTCAACTCAACTTCCCGTAACAGCAAACTAAAATTATACAAATACCTGTCATAATTCTCATTGCTTGTAGGATGTTCATGTCTGAGGTCACCGTCATTAGATTTTTCTGTTTATCGCAAATCACGAGGACAGATGTCAACGATAAAAGGAAAGAGATCCACGGTGGATCGCATTGTTCAAACGAAATTCAAGGAACGTCATGAAATAACCTCTTCAGTCATAATTTCACCAACTTGTGTGTACACTGGTGATCTTCCTTTCTCCACTATTTTCTTCAAGCAGTCTATCAGTTCGTTCATGCCACCGCACAGAAATTTAGTTCAGTATGTTGAGTCCGGACTTTGTTTCAACGTTTTCTTTTTTTTAAAAGAAAAAACTTTAAACAAAAATTACCTCTTTCTGTGACGATTCCAGCTATATGACCCTCGGGCTTTAGCACCACCAGAGATCCAATATTGTTCGCAGCCATCTGAATTCTCGCAGAAACTGGGTTAACATATATAGATATCAAAGGAAAATGATGGTATGATCAACAATAAGAACTATATATCTTACGTTCTTCATTGCATTAATAACAACATCATCAACTCGGCACCAGAGCCATGAACCGACTTTTTCATCTCCCTTTGAGAGTAGTATGTCAGAAACTGTAACATTCTCCAACCCTTTCTGCTGCATTGGTGGGGACGACGTGACGCATCCAAAGCGTGAATATATGCTTTCCATGTTGATGATTCCATTCCCGTGGAATTGTAATATCGCAGGCCTTGGGGGTTTTTGGCGCAACCTTACTCCCCGCCAAATTCCTAGCATCTTTTGTATTCTCCTTCTGTTCAAATCAAAACACAGAAATACAAAACAAGTGTAAGAGATGATAGCGTGCCCTGTTCAACTACAAGACAGAAATTGTAATGTTGTGGAACTCTTCCATGCCATGTATTTCAATTCATCCTAAAAGGTAAAGAGAATATCTCCCTGCCATTGTTTACTTTGTTAAGGCACCATCTCCCACAATTCTTTGCTTCATAGGGTGTATGAAGGAAGGAACTTTCTATTTGATCAAGTTAGCATATAACGCATCAGCCTTAGGCCCTTCATTCATACAGCATACCAAGCAAAATAAATAACTAAATCCTTAAATAACAGGATATGCTTTTTTGGGTTCATGCGATTCGATTCAACAATCAAGGCTCTGTCCTCTACTTGGTTCTGTGAATTGGAAACTCCTTCCGTGAGGGGTAAACAAAATTTCTTTTCTCCTGCCTCACAAGATTAGAATAGTTTGCAGACATTTAATTAAAAAAGTAGGTCAAATCAAACGAAGTACAAAAGGACAACCTTTCAAAGGAATAAATGCGAAAGGCTCCGGTAGAAAGGAAAAATAACGCGGCACTTTGCAACAAATATAACTAGGCAGAATGTTTTTTTCATACGAGATTAGCTACAATATGCATGGAGAAATTAATAACTTAGCAAACTTGCCAATTGAACACCGAGCCTAAACTGATGCAAGGTCAAACAAACTTGCAACTACAGATGAAAGCATTCATTGGCGTAACAGTTACATCCCAACTGCTGCACACCCCTCCCCCTCCTTTTTTTCGTTTCAAGAATATATCTACATGTATAGTAATGGAAGAGTGGCACAACGTTATCCCATTATGAAACAGGGCATATGATCACTCGCAAGCAGGTTTGGTGTCAAAGCTGCTCAAGCAGATCGCGAAGGCTTGAAATGCAGAGAGGGGATAACGATAATCCATCGTGAATATGTCCTTTCCAATTTTCCCAAATTGTAGTATCACTCTATCCTGTTCTGCCGCTGAAACATTTTGTTGAGGTTCTGCAGCAGCTACGAGCTGGAAGTTCTTTACTGAGGCCACCGTAACACGTCCCTTGAAATTCAAGCACCAACATTGCAGTTGTTCGTGCCACCTAGGAGCTTTGTTTTTCAAAATCAGTGGCTCCCTTGTCATGTGGTTCGATTCTGGGGGCTTATCTTCGCTATTGGAGCCCCACTCTTCTCCTGGCTTTCTTTCTTTTGAAATGGGCGTGGAAGATATATGCTCATCAGGGCATCTAGTAAACTTCAAAGGAGTAGGAGCAGTGCCCCCTTCTTGGATGGAAACCACTGGAATTGAATGCATGGTGCACCGCATTCTCCTTGGACCTCTTGTGCGGAGAACATTGAGCTCATATGATATCGCGGCCACATTATGCTTTGCTACAGCAGCCCTTGGAAGAACTTGCTTTGAATGGATTCTTTGCTGCAATTTACTATTCAACGGAAGGGAAGAATCAAGCGGGAGTTGACCATCCAGGATCATGAACTTGGTACCTAGAAAATTAGACCTGCTCATTGCTCACAAATCAATTTAACAATAAAAGAATGCAGCAACCAACAAGATAAGGACCTTGCAGAGGTGTGACTAACCTCAGCTTTCCAACGTAAGTATTGCTTGCTTTAGAAAAATCATCTGCAACCAAGGATATTACAAACTCTGTACATGTCCGTCTAATCTTCTTTGCTGCCAGTAGAAGTTTACTCATATCCCCAGAGAGAGCTGCAAAACATAGAGAGTTACATATCCCAGTAGTAACAACATATATATGCTAATAAATGCTTCACTTCCAAGGAACTGGAGGGATTCCGTCCCAAAGAAAAGGTGATATGAGACATCGAAATAAAAAAACAGATTAATAAGGGTCAGCAAACAAAATCTGGCCTTCATGACAGCTGCTGCAGTTACATTAGACCGAGCAACATGGTTCAACAAACAAACTACTTAACAAGAGCAGCTTAAGAACAAAATAACTATTGTTTGAAGAAAGAAGTTTTTTTTTTTCCCAACCAAGAATTATTACTGACATACCAGGTGATAAAAATTCAGTCTTCACTATAACCGTTTTTATAATGAGTAAAATCGCATGCTCACTTAAGCTAGATGATCGAAATAATTTGCTCAGGTAGGAGATTGCGACAAAGTGACTATCCACAAGGATGATTCAAAAATTTCCATACCAATATTTAAACTCAAAAAGAGAACTTCAGCTACTCACAAGAGATATATGCAGCAACAGAACAACCATATTACCTGGACTTAGACCAAGATATAAAAGATATTTCGAAGTCGCCCTTTCTCTCTTTATAAAACACTGGATGGGAGTCTCTCTTGGACCAGGCTAATAGGCAGAGAGGCGGTCAGCACAGATTAATAGGGGTGGATCACAAATCAGTACTCCGTGCGTATGAATTTAAGATATAGATCAGTACTAATATAAATTGCATGGGTGATATTACCTGCTTCAGCGATATGGGGAAGGTAAGCCAACCACACTGTTCTGGTGTCTTGACCACCTCCTTTGTTATCTTCCTCCATGACCTACAAACTGAGGCACAAGCTACAACCGCCCGCCGGGCAGGCCAGGAAGTTTCGCTTGCTTCCACCCTCTGAATTATGTCTAATAACAACTCAGATGGTAAGTTAGCCCAGGGGCTCTGCTGAGTCACTAATGAAACAGGTGAGGAGAATTCAGGGACAATAAGAGATCTTCCACGGCAAGGGATGCGATTTGCTTCCACCCCTCTTATAGAAATATTTCCCATGCCATCTCGAATATCCCTGAGCTCACGCACAAATTCTTTGAAAGGCATTATGATTGGACTAACACTGCAATTTAAGTTGGTGAAAAGAAGAAAGAAAGAATTTGGTAAGTTTAAAGAGATTTAGGACACATCTATATAAGTACAGTGGATCTACCATTCAAAACGTGAATCACTAATTGATAATGGATTTTTATTGAGTACCCAGATGAAATTGTTCATATTAACATAAAGAACAATTCTGGAATATCGAAACTGTTCTCACGCAAGGTAACATCATTATTACCAATGAGGATAAATTTATTATCTATCTCGACTCAAAAGGCGGTACTGTGTTATTCGCAGGTCCCATGAGTTGGTCGGCAAACCAGTCTTTCAGACAATGCAAAATGCCGAATGCATGACGATGAGGGAGGAGCACATATATGGTAGAGTAAAATACAAAGAAAAGTTGGTATGTAATTCGAACCCTAGATCCAAAATCTTTGGCATTTGAACTAGGGGCAGGCACAGCACAGATGAAATATAAAACTAAAAAGAGAAGAAAAGAAGATGGAGGAGGCTCGAGAATTAAGAAGGAAATGCGCGCACCGAGAGGCAAATGCCTATAAAAACACAGATTCTCAGAGAGAAGTTGGAGGACAGAAAGGATGGGGAGAGAAAATGACGAGGATGCTTCCAAAAACCGAACCACTTACCGAAGCCAATGTCTTGGAGAAAGCAAAAGGCTATAAGATAAGAGTGAGGAACGATGAGATAAAACTAGGGAATGGCGATAAAATCGTGGAGGCCTCTGTGATATTACAGGGTATTGTGAGAGCAGCCTCAACGTCTCTGCAGCAGTGCGCTATGACCGGAGACGCTCATCGATGTTCAGGTAATTGGAGGAAGGGAGGGAAATGTGCGCATGGCCGCGCAGAGGAGACAAGCGAATATTTTTTTTTTTTTGTTGCCCACCCGGTTCACCGGAGCTTTGCCCCGACTACATCCGGATCCGACCCGCGTCGCGCACCTGGCTATGGTGGGTGAGTCTCCCAACGGGGATTTTCTGCGTACGCTAAGGTTCGAACTCGAGACCTCGCTTAAACGATACCGAGCCGCTTACCACTCGGACCAACCCGTTGGTGACAAGCGAATATTTGGGTCTTCACTCTTCTGTTAATTAGGTATGGGCCCACCCTGGACTCTGCTTCGTTTCCCGTCAATTCAGCCCATTCCACACACGCCCGGTCAAAGCGTCAAACGCACCTTCAACGACCCCACCATCTTCTTCTGGGACCCCAAAACTACACTTTCTCAAATTAGTATCAACGAGTCAGATTAAATTAAATTTAGTTAAGGATTTTAAGACAAAAATTTAAAGTAATTGAAATAGGTGTCATCTCGCTTACAAAGGAGCAGTGTTGTTTCATTACCTTCAGTTAATACTTAGTATCGCTTTTTCAAAAAAAATATGTTACATGGTCTATCTTAAATTTAAGTAATGTTGATAAAAATTATTAATTACAAGTCACGTGTGCGCATGATCAATTTAGGACAGTTCACGGTGATTAAATTAAAAGATTTTGTATATTTGTCTGTATGCATTTTAGAGTTAAAAAATCAGTGGAAATAAAAAATTAATATAAAGTGACTAAAAATGCCTCCCTCCCTGGCGGATTTGAATTAAATATTATGCACGGCTTGCACGCGTTTGGATGATGGAATTGCGGAAGATTTATAGAAATTCTTACGTCCATTCCTAATTATAAAACATTAATTTACTTAACTTAAATAAATTAAAAACATTATATAAATTAATTATGATAATTATGTGTTAATTTATTCAAAATAATTTTTTTAATAATATATATTTAAACTATTTTGATATATATCTTTTAATATACATAATTATATATAGATATATTAAAATATAATTATAATTTAAAAAAAATAAAATGGATTCTAATTTTATATTTATAAATAAATATAAAAAAAGAACAAGTGGGGATGATGCAGGTACGTAATCATAATGTGTAAAGGCCCACTTGTATGGTGGAAGAGTGACTAGGGAGTGGTTTTGGAATGGGAACATAGGAAAATGAACAAAAGGAGTAGGTAATGATGGAAACATATATGATATTTCTGAGGATTCATTCACCCATTCATAGAGTAGTCCATGTTCACTAAAGGAGAAGGTAGCCCAGGAGCATGATTTCAGGGAGACGTCGTTTCAGAAGTGAAGGACAAATGATACAAGCCAGAGTGAGACATTTGGAATACGAATGAATGAATGAAGCAACAACTTGAGTTCAGGAGATGGTGGAGGCTGTTCTTCACACAGTAACTTAGGAGCGTGTTCACTCCCTGCCTTAGATTTTGCGTAACCCAAAATTATATTATACTCATGTTTGTGTATGGACGAGTGTGAGTGTGAGGGTGAAGGCAGAGTGGTGGATGACATTATTGTGGTGTGAGCTTTTTTTTTTTATAAAAAATTTAAATAAATTCAGTGTCATTTTTCTACTCAGGTATAGTTTTAGATTCAGATAATATTTATAGAGAATTTATAAGATAACTTATTAAAAAAATTCTTATAATAATAATAATTAAATTTACGTTTTTATAAAATACGAATTTATTTTTTATTACATGTGTCAGTCAGCTCGGTATTAAAACAGCCAACGAGGACACAGACGGAGACGTGGGCCCTTCTTATATCGGAGTCAATCCTATCCATTCAACTCAATCATTACTGATTCGTATATTTCTCTGGATTAGTCTATGGACCTCTCATTGTGGGCACTATATGGGCCATCAAGCACACAATCTGGGCCTCGGCCTTCTACGTTGGGATGATTGCTGATGAGAGTCTAGGGCTATGTTTGATTCCGTTTTACAAGACCCACATCCATATTAGAGATTGAGTAATTATACATGAACTTCATGTTTGGGGCAAAACAGATTTATCTCTAAACCCACCTTTTTGTAAAGGCATTTGTACAAAAAAGAAAAGGCATGACTCGATTAATCTTTTTTACGGGAATTGGTTATCTGAAGGGAGCAAACAAATTAACTAATCACAAGGAGCAATTTTGTTTTGCAGTGTGTGTGTCCCAAGGGAAGTGTGGCGGAAATCTGGAGAATTTGAAACTTAATAATATAATCCAACACGTGGTCTAGGAATGGAGGGGATATCTTTCGTTCCTTCCTGGTTGATCGACTCTTATTCGCTATAGGACAAAGTCTGATACAAAAAGTTCAATGTAATATTCAATGAGTGGGAATTGTACTATACGGTGGTTACTGCTTACTCGTCAAGAATGCAAGAGCTGGTCCGAGTGATCGCAAGATGGTGGGGGTAATAATGAGACGTGATCAAGACGCAAAGAAAGGCACCGAAAACAAAAGCAAAGTTTGGAGGCGATATTTTCTTCAAGATGTCATTTTTTGGAGGACGTGGGTCCCATTTGGATAGAGACTCCCGCCATTCAAACTGGAAAGCTTTCAGCTGCTCCGGTGTTTTGAGGCTGTTGCCGATAATGGATCGAAAGCAAACTCACTATAAACGGGGGGAAAAACAGAGAATCAACATAAACAAAAAGAGATATTTACATATGTAAATCTAACTCTCAAATTCAAATTCTAAACGAGATAAATATATTATAAAAATAATTATAAATTTTGAAATTAAGATATAGCAAATAGAATAAAAAATAAAATATTTGCATACATGCATTATGCATATAAATTGTAACATAACTGTAGCTTCTTCTTTTTTTTTTTTTTTTTGTCTTTCGGGTTTTATTTTGTGTATACAAGATGAGAAATAATTTTCAAAATTTTAGGAATTAAAATAATGTAATGGTTGAAAAGTTGAGGGAAAAGAAGAAGCGAAAGTATCGGGGTTTGTTTTGTAAATCTGTGGGACTGGGCAGAATTAAGCCTAGAATTAGAATACCAAGTTTACCCAATGCCCAACCTAAACGGATCACCCTAATCATCTTTACTGATTTTTAAACGGGCCCCATCTCTCCCCTTTTTATCCCCTTTAAATAAGTATGCTACTCCATATTCCACACTCAAAGGAAAAGGATCACAACACAGAGACCCAAAATTTGAGTATCTGATTAGGAACTTCACCGTCTGGGGGATTACTGTGTTTAATTGGCAGAAGCAAGATGGGTTCTCTTATGGCAGGATGGGACTCTCCCACCATGGATCCTAAATCAGGTACTAGTTAAGCGTGTTTCCATTCCAGTATGTTTTGTTTCCGTCATGGTCGCTACACAGTGATTTCTCAGGAGCCAAATCTCTTTCGAATTTCAGCCACACTGAAGAGAAATCGGTCCCTCACCAAAGAAGAAATCGATTCTTACTGGAGATTAAAGAAGAAGATAGAAGAAGAACACCTCAGAGCCATTTCCAATTTATCAGAAACCATCAAGGTCATTAGAGCCCTACACAGACCTTTTTGTATTCAGAAAAATACATATCACTAACTAATTAATTAATATATACTGGTAATATGCGTGCAGGAGAGCGAATATGAGGAGTCTGAGAAGAAGTTACAAAAGTCAAAGAGCATACCCTTGACCCGCACAAAAGAGTCCGTGGATGTGGATCTGAAGCAGCTTATTATCGAGAAAAATGTCTGGTAATATATTTAATATAATTAGTAAAATTCAGCCTCTTGCCTTGTAATTAGTTTGTCTTGCTTTACGATCTAGATCGTGTGGATAACGAGATATGATGATTGAATGTGAGGGCAGGTGGACGAAGAGTAACTGGGCGTTTCTGAACGAACCTCCGGTGACGGAGGCTGCTTCCAGCAAGTATGCGTCACAGTTCCACGTGGCCAACTTGGGAGCACCAAAGTTTAACCCCGGACATGGGATTAGTGCTTAATATCACATTCTCTGTCATAACTACCCATATATAATATATGGCTGTGTGTGTACGTACGTAGTGGGGTTTGGTGTTCGGTGTTAAATACAACTGCTTTTAGAAGTTTTTGCTGGTTTAACATGCATGTACCCTTCACGCGCCGCTCATTGCTTGCTGTATAATCGGTCGGTAGTTTTTATTTAATTTTCGTTTATCTGGTGATTTGGTGTGAATGATCAACGACGTGTTTTGAGTGTCGGCATAGTTATTTCAAGGTCACCTTAAAACTGGCGAATGCTTTCTGATTGGCTGGCCACGCCCTCCCTCAGATATTTTTCAGTTCCTCTTTTGGATAATCATTGCCGATTTTAGGTTTGGCTAATTCACATTTTGATAATGTCCATCATTTTTACTTGGATAACAACGGAAGGCTGGGCGCATTTTTCTTCTACCACGGCTATTTCATCCCTCTTCATCTGAAGGAATAAAATATATATCTACAATTTAAAATATACTAAGGAATCAGAAAATTCAGACCTGTATGCACCAGGTGCATCTTTATATTTATAAGAAAATATCAAATGCACGGGAAGATCAATATCTTCTGGGAGAATTTTAAAATTAAAATACTTGAATAAACAGGAGCACAAGTTTTTGTACAAAAATTTGTAGAGGGTAGTTGAGTTTATACACAATCTAAAGGTAGGAAGATAATATACCAATGTTGAGCAGTACGAGTTGTCGATTACTTTCTAGTGTAAATCTATGCACTTAAGAGAACTGGAACATCAATAAAATTATATTTTTTAAAGATAAAATACGTTTTAAATAGTTATATGTCTTATTTTTTTTTATAAGTTGAGCTATTGGGGGAACACAATTCTTGTGGACCAACATGTAACGCTTCCTAATACTTGTCCATCAGCAACATGGCAACGAATGGGCCCAATAATGATATGGACTGGGACGATGAGGCAGGAAGGATGTGGCTGTTGGGCTTTAGAGAGGAAGGCAGGCGTGAGAGGAGTTATTAGGAAGGCTATAGATGGAGCATGGTGACTCTCTTTCACTGTGCGCTCTTTCTATTAACACCGACTATATATATATGTTGATGATCTAGTCCCATTGGTCAGGCTAGTTCAGCAAGTGTTTGAGGCGTTTGAGCTATCAAAGAAACCATGGAATTAATTTCTGGCAATGACGATGAAAGAAAGCTAATAATGTGGTTAGTGGGTGGGATTACGGAGGGAGCCAAACTCCTGATAACACAGGCTGATTGGGAGGCCAGGACCATTTACTATAACATTTCAAACAAGTGGAACATAAACGTGTCGTGTAATTATGGTTTCCTTGTACTGATCATCAGCTATCAAAATGAGATTCGTAAGTGAAAGGATTCTGCAGGCCAATCCACACTTTTGATGACTAAGATAAAACATATTAATCACACATTTACACCAACCAGATTTACATCAATTCCTCCCTTTTTTCTAACAAAAAAATAATAATAAACATGGCATTATTTGTGCAATTATATATTTATAATTATACCCATAGTAGGTACAAAATTTGGTGAGACTCTTTTTGTCCGATGCTTGTGCCAGCATGTGTTCTCTCTCTCTTTCTATTTTCACACCAACAGCAAAGAAAGAAATGTCGCTTTGCTAAACAACCCATGGCAAGCCACGCTATAACGTCTAAACTTGAAACATAGAAGCTATAAATTAACGTTTTTATCCCACCAATTTACATTGTTCCTCCATGAGATCCAAAGCCATTCTCATCAACTGCTAGCTACAATGGATTGGAGTTTTGTCTGCTTGAGGTGTTTCCTGGGAAACGCTCGTGCAAGTCCATGATCACTCTTATTGCTTCCAACACTACCATTATGGTGGGACGCCGTCAAGTTAGCTCCGGTTGGTAATGATACAATTGGTGCTTGTGCTGGTGCAGGGGCCAACTCCTCTGCTACAACCCTCGCGGACGGCGTCGTTTTCTTGATACCATACTCTCTGTATCCCATCATTCTCCTATCATCTGCTATCTCCGTTGGATTTCCTGTAGATTGGAATGAGAGAGAGAGAGAGAATTACAGGTGCCGGTGACATATAAACCTGCAAGAAGAGAAATAGAAAATTCTTGAAGGCCGGTGTTTACCATATAAATCGAAGTCCCGCTTTGAATTCTCCGACAAGAGAACAAGTGTCGGCGTGATGATGGTGAGGAAAGCCCAGAAGACGAATATTGGAACTAAGGTTCTTTCACTCATTTGTCTGAATAAAAGTAAACGACTAAACTTATCTCATGCGCTGCTCTGTGGAGTATATAAGACAAGAATTCTGTGGTACGCAGGGAGAGAAAGGAGAGGAGAGATGTGGAAGATGATGTTGTTAGCTGGCCATGTTTAAACAACTTGTATAAGAAAATGTGAAACTAAACTGGTATTCCATTTGATAATGATGTAATTACTATAATATTATAAGCGGAGTCAAGGGTTAACAACTAAACTAGAGATTTGTTTTGGCGGTTGTTGGATGGTTGTTATGGACATCGCTGGTTTAATTAGACACCTATCTGGCAAATTCTTCAACGTAGAATCTCCCCACGGCTGCTCGGCTTTAAGACGTTTCCACAAGAGTTCATGCTACGGCTCGGGTTATATTATTCAATGGCATGCCAAAATAACTTTTAGACAGCGTTCAGTGATAAAACCTGTGTCATGTAAACAATAGGTCTATTTACAAAGGGAGCTCAAAAATGAAAACTTCATGGGAAGTAAAAGAAACAACATTGTTTTCAAGGTATTTCGGAGTCGCCCTTTCTCTCTTAACAGGATTCTCTCTTGGACCAGGGCAACAGGCAGAGAAGCGGCCAGCACAGACTAATATACATAAATTGCATGGGTGATATTAGCTGCTTCAGCGATATGGGGAAGGTAAGCCAACCACACTGTTCTGGTGTCTTTACCACCTCCTCTGTTATCTTCTTCCATGACCTACAAACTGAGGCACAAGCTACAACTTTCGCTTGCTTCCACCCTCTGAATTATGTATAATAACAAAGATGGTAAGTTAGCCCAGGGTCACATATATGGTAGAGTAAAATGCAAACAAAAGTTGGCATGTGATTCGAATCCTATATCCATGATCTTTGGCGTTTGGATAGAGTAGAAGAATGGGGCTAATTGAATCCATGATGGTGTTATCCTAACAAGTGCTTGTTGTGATTCTATTTGAAACATAAGGGTCTTTAGACATGAGTCATCAATATGTGTTGTGTCTGTTTGTGGGATGAAGAGAAATACTCAGTTATGCTACTTATACCTCTTTCTTTAGCTGCCTTTGGTGCAGGTGTGAGGAGGCACTCCAGCCAAGTTCCTGAGGGAGTTCGCCAATGAAGAGATAGCATTTATCTCACAATTGCCCGCCTATTGTACAAATCTCTCACAGCTCCATGCAGCTGAAAATGCCAAGTCCTTACACGAATTGAGTTTGAGAGAAGTGCTGAGGAAGCAATTTGCACGCGAAGATGAAGAGTACGATGCAATGCTTGGGGTTGTTAGGGAAGTCCCTCCAGAACTTATTCTACCGGATAATTAATGTTCTTCACAATTGAGCACAAAAGTCTTGTTAAGGGAATTTGGTGGGGATTGCCCATGACATGATGGAGGAAGAGGAACACATGGGACTCCTTGAAATGACAAAACATGTGCTAATAATTGTGAACCTCCCTTGAACGTAATGGCGTACTATTGTTCCTGCCATTCCCAAGCTAATCGCACTATTCTATGAGCAGTGTTTTCTCCCCCTGGCTTTTGCATAGGGTAGGGGTAGGACAGCCAAATATATAATAATGTATACTAGTCTATATTACACCAATAATAACAGTTATATGACGACGATGAACTGCAGGAGAATCACGGTATAGTGAAGTTAACCATCGTTCGTTCGTTCGTTAAAATATTAAATGCCGATTGATTAAAGCCCGTTCTTTAGGGTTTCGCATAATAAGCATAGGCGTATAGGGCGCTAGAATTTGGGCATTTAGGATCTAATCATTGCTGAATTAAATGGGGAATCAAGATTCCTGGCCGTCCCTCTTGAGTTTAATAAACGCCGCTGCCCACTCCCACTTGCCCAAGCATCAAACCCATCCATGTGCCAATCACGCTACTAGGTTCCACTAGTTTATACATCTATCTTCACAATATAATTTATAATTTATCAATACAAATATGGGATGGCTAAATACAGAAGAAATTGTGTTAATTTGTTGAGTCGTTGGAATTCCATTTCATTGATGATGCTATTAGTTGGAGTGCGTTTGTTTGGGCGCTGGACGGATAATTGAATAATATGGGGAGTGTGTGGGTACTTTTTGAACGGAGGCCGGTTGTGAATCATCAAGATTGTCGCCAAAGGATTCTCCGTGATTTCTGTTGCCTTCTTTCTTCTCATCATGTCTCCCACCGACTATCATCATTTCCTCCATTCATAGTTATTGACCACAATTAAATCCCAATTCTATTTGCCTACTGGGTTTTCCATGCTATCCATCCATCATGCAGGCGCTTGGACTTTAGCCTGGAATTGGAAGTTGGAAGTGCTTCCAACCCTCACGAATGGTTCCGTTCATTAATTTTATCGGCCGAGCAACTTTAATCATCAATTCTAAATATTCTTGATAATTTGAGGCTCTTGTCTTTTCCCTTTGAATGCATACGTGCGAAGACAGGGTCCCTCCATTGCTTTTAGGGGAAAAATACGAAGGGAGGGTCAAATTTCTTTATATCACTCACTACGCACTATTCAGGGATACTCAGTGGATAAATAATCTCGGCGCAAAAAGGGAGGCGTACATACAAGCACGAGGCATCTCTATGGGGAGAGAGAGAGAATAAGAATATAATTTATGACGAAAATATTTGGTTAAAGGAATCCAATTATTTCATACTTGCAATTCGTAACCAGTAACAGTGCTCGTTGGAAGCCCCACTGTTAAAATTGGTGATTTGATTGCAGTATTTTGATTCGTATTCCTGATAGATCAATACGCCAGGTGATTCTTCCCTTCCCTGACGCTTGAATGGAGGGGCCATCAGATTTTAATTCATTGGCCAGAGCCGATTCAATCCAAAATGTAAAATATAATTTAATTAATTTTTATTTAAAAAAACAAAGAAAAAGACGGAGAGATGCCGCTAAGTTGGAGGCTCGCGGCGGCTGACCGTATAAAGGAAAGCAGAGGAGGGAATGAGTGGGAGAGGCACGGGTGGCGATCCCTGCATTGGAATCCTCACAGAGGGAGTGAGACGACTTCATCAGCCATGGGAGCCGAACCTCTCTCCGACCACAACAATGACGCTCCCGCTCCTCTCCTTCTTGGTCTCCAGCCTTCCGCTCTCATCGACCACGTCGCTCGCATCGATTGGCCCTTGCTCGATCAGATCCCCGGTGAACGCGGCGGCTCCATTCCTGTACTATCTCCTCTCTTTCTTCATCCTCCTATTCCTAATTACTCTTCCTCTTTCTTTTACTTCACTTCCTTCTCTTTCTTTTTTTTCCACGTGCTTTCTTGATTGCTTTCCTTCTCTGGAATTTCTTGCCTTTCTCTCTGCTTTTTCTTTAATTCCCCTTTTTTTCTTGTTCACATCGAGCATTGCTATCTGTTAAACCGGATGTGTTCCAATTCATCTTGGATCACTCATCTTTTCTTCTTGATTAACCTTGCACTAATTTTGCTGCCGTTTACCATCCTTCTCACGAGCTTTTTAATCACTTTCCTCGAAAGTCTAAAACTTCATCGATGCTTAATTCCAGCCATACCTCGGCTGGACTAACTAAAATAAGAAAGTCTAACTCTGCAAAATTGTGACAATTAGCATGTTAGATTTACCAACGTCAATTATTGTTGTTCCTCAATACTCCTGTTGATAATTTTTCTTTCCTTGCAAAAAGATGTTTGTACGCCTAATTTGGTTAATTTTGTTCGGCACTGTAGAATGGGAAGTCAAGAATTATGTTATGCGTGTAGGTTGTAATTGAGGAGCTTGAATGTATTTTGAAGGAAGTAAAAGCTCATATTCTCCCCTCACCTGATGATCGATCTCCCATTAAGACAATGGCTGGAGGCAGTGTTGCGAACACAATTCGAGGGCTTAGTACTGGGTTCGGGATTTCTTCAGGAATTATTGGGGCATATGGGGATGATGAACAAGGGCAATTATTTGTTAATAATATGAGCTGCAATGGAGTAAACATCTCGAGACTGAGGAAAAAGAAAGGACATACAGCGCAGGTTAGCTTAACATCACCCTTCTATGTTCTATGTACAACAAAAAAGTTGAACTTAAACCACTAAGTGGTCTGGTGCAGTGTGTTTGCTTGGTTGACGAATTGGGTAACCGAACAATGCGACCCTGTCTCTCAAATGCTGTTAAAGTTCAGGTTCGTGAACTTATTTTCTCAATGTGTGGGTGCATGTGTAGTGTGAGGCTGGACGCACGCACACGGGGTTGCCTTTTATATTTTGCATAGTGCGTTTGACATTCTCTTTATCCCTTTATTTTCTTTCTATCCGCAGGCAGAAGAATTGAAAAGAGAGGATTTTAAGGGTTCCAAGGTGTTCCTCCTAAACAGCTAAGACATCATGGATATGGATATGTTTTTGTTTAGCTTCTTGTCTTTTATATTCCGTTTATTCTCATAACCTTTTTTCTTAATTTTTAAAAATAACAATGTTAGGCAATCTACTCATAAAGGACTAGAATTGAATTATCCTTCCTGTCTATTTTACCAAAATACATTGGAGAATGAAGGGGTATTTGCCGCAAACTTCATACTGTTTGCATACTGGAAGCATACTCTCTTTTGCAATGGTCCGCACTACTATTAATAAATCATCTAGAGGGTTTTTGTGATGTTGATATATCTATGTTTTAGTGGTTGGTGATGAGATACGCAAAACTCAATTTAGAAGTGATTCAAGCAGCCATTAATTTTGCTAAGCAGGAAGGCCTTCTTGTTTCCTTGGACTTGGCCAGTTTCGAGGTATTCTTTCTCACTCCTTGAGATTCAGGATTAGCTTGTTCTAGTAAATTCTTGTTTGATTGTACTTCAATATCAAAAGTCTTATATGGTCTCTTTACTTTGGCAAGATGGTCCGGAACTGTAAAGCCCCTCTTTTGAAGGTGCTGGAGTCTAAGAATATAGACCTTTGCTTTGCCAATGAGGATGAGGCAACAGAGCTGCTAAGGTGGATAACCTTTTGTTTTGAAGCCAGCTTCGTACAAGACAGTTTTTTTGTTGAAGTAGATTTTATTTGCATTTTCCAAGATGTTGAATGTCTTTCATTTTTTATTTTATGGCTTGTGTTCTGTGTATCTGTTTTCTGTGCACGATGCCAATTTATTATGCAATGGATTTAGGGGTGAACAGAACTTTGATCCAGCAGCTGCCGTGGAATTTTTGGCCAAGTACTGCCAGTGGGCTGTGGTGACATTAGGTGCTAACGGATGCATTGCTAAACATGGAAAGGAGGTGTGTTGATTATTTTTGTGTGATACTGTCGAAATATCATATAAAACCTCCCTCCCAAAATTTATGAGCCAATTGGTAAGATTTAAATCTGATATTGGCCAGATGGGACCATAATTAATTCCACATTTACCGTGTACATAAATATGTAAAAGGACTTAAAAGGAATGAGGGGGTGAGGATGCAACCTTAGAAATTCTCCATTCTGCTTGACCTTGACTGAACCTTCAACGATATATATCATCCCCATCGGCATTGATCCAGTAACAGTAGAAACATGACAACTATTCAAGCAGTGCGCTCCAAAAATCTTGGGTGAAAGGTTGAGTGGCTTTTTAGCACTTGGTCACCAAGTCAACTGAGTAGCATTCTAGTATAGATTCTGAAAAAATCAGTGTCTGATAAGGGAATTTTTTTCGTTTTAAATGTCAGATAGTACGCGTCCCAGCCATAGGGGAAACAAAGGCAATTGATGCAACGGGAGCTGGGGACCTTTTTGCGAGTGGATTTTTGTATGGAGTGATAAAGGGATTGTCTTTAGAAGATTGCTGCAAAGTTGGGGCCTGCAGTGGAGGCGCTGTTATTCGATCTCTTGGGGGAGATGTGACCTTGGAGAATTGGCAGTGGATGAACAAGCAGATGGAGATGAACGGTCTTCCCACTCCTCAATCATCCAAATGAACAGTGGCAACAAATAAAAATCTCCTCCCGCTATTTACTTGACTTTTTTGTTTTGTTATAATTCATCTTTCACCATCAAACATGGCAGCTAGTCCTTGTTGCTTTGACTGATGCTTGGAAGACTAGATCTTACATAGGAGATTAAAGTTATCAATGATAGTATTGTAACGTGGCATAAATCATGATTGTTTTTAATCTTACGAGCATATATTTTAACTGTTTATTTGTCCAGATGAGGCTCCTCGCAAGATATTTTCATATGGAAAATAAGGATGACAACAATGCCATTGAATTGTCACTTCCCTGGCTCTGGTCGATGATTTTTCTAAAATCAAATGATAATATTATATGTTTAAATGAATGTCATGTCATTAACGCTTTCTAATTCGTAAAAACCAAACAAAATGTTTTACTTTCAAAAAATTTTAAATTATTAAGTCTCATAATAATAGATTAAATGTATCAAATGTAAATAAAATAAAACTTCAATAGCCATCAGTCCATCCCAAAATCCGTGGCAGGATACGCCAGCCTCCAGCCATACCGTTGTAGGTCCTTATTATAATTGTTCATGAATTTGGGCATCGAGTCTCTCTTATACAACAATTAGGAGCACGTAAAAGAGATTACATTCGAATGAAAATTATCATAACAGACAATGTTAAGTCTGGACAATTTTTCAAAACTTCAGAAAGTGACAACCAAAATACCAGGTTGCCTATAATTTTTTTACCGCATATGTCATTGGATTTATATCCTGTGGTATATCTTAGATCGCAGCTTTAAGTCCATCAACCGTTAGCATTAAATCGTTTTCAATAAAGAGCTGCGGTAAAAACTGCAGAAATAGAAAGGATTGAGGGGAAATAAACCATCAAACTCCCATAATGACTACTCATATCTAAGATGCTACTGGTTTTTAAATCATCAAACATCCATTGGAGCAACACCTCCTTGGTCTGCCGCAGCACCCTGATCTGCACTAGAACCATGATCTGCAGCAGCACCTTGCTCAGCCGCTGGCTGAGGTTCAGCAGGAGGACTTTCTTCCTCTCTCACAATCTCAAAATCACCTATCAACTTTTGTACTGTTTTTTGATCCAATATGTGGAATGGCTCACCAACTCCAACCACAGCAATAGTACATATAGAACTCCTGAGTTTTTCCCCTTGTAATGTCTCCCTTGTAGCAATGAGTGCATCCTTGATCAGATCTTCCCGCGAGGAGCCCGTGAAGCTCTCGAATCTACGTTCTAAATATGTCTTTGCAGCTTGTGAACGAGATCCAATTGCAAAAGCCTGATATTCAAAGTAGTTCCCACTGGGGCAGTTGTAATAGAGGTGCGCTCCAGATTCGTCTAATCCCGCTACCAAGAGACCAACTCCATAAGGTCGTTTCCATGACCGTTGGGTGCAAACCTGCCACATAATTGCGTCACAAACAACCAAAAGAACAAGAAATTAAAAGGCTAGATATCACAGACCAGACCACTTTCAGGTCCATACAAGCACACCCAAATAAATTCATAAACAGTGCAAACAATTTTGGTGTTCAGCCACAGAAAATGATATATGCAGATTCCTGCTGTAGTTAGAACTAGTGACCAATGATTAACCAATCCCGACCTTAGCTTTGCAATTCAATTAGATTGAACTGTCTGACAAAGTTCTAAAATCCATGAAAGCTTTTGGCTTAATATGGATAACTTAATCATGCTTTGAACGGTCAAACTAGATAACAACTAAATTCGAAGTTATCCTAGTCATACATTGTATTGCAAATTTTTACACCACTAATAACAAATGCGGAGATGGATCCAGACAGTTAGGCATCAAGGTATTCCCTCTATAATAGAAACAATGGGCCCATGGACGCGATTTCCTATTTGTTTGGTTTTAGGGGGCAGGGACGGGGGAGCAGGGACAAAATTTCATTCACATAATCACCACATAGAATGGAAGGCCAATCATTGTGTGGTGGTGTTAAACACAAATGTAAATCTATGAAGATGCACAGATCCCTTGCTTGAGATAAGGAGTCCAGAGACAAAACCGTAACAACATATTACGTGGGATTCCAGCAGAAAGAATTTATTGTTACTTTATAGACTCTTCAGTATACTTGGGAAAATTTGTTTAGCGCAAGAAATGTTACACTAACGCTATAATCAATGTCAGGTCTAGGAAAATAATTTGAAAATAAAACCAATAAGGAACTAAAAATGCAACTACACACTGCAATCCATCAGGTCTCTCTTATCCCCAAGACAAGCTAAGGCGGGCATCTTTTAGTTACTGAAAGCAACATATCCAAAAGTACTGGAAATTTCAATTCCCTTTTAATTTTGTTACATTCAGTGCGTTTGATCCTGAACACTACCCACGGGTTGCCCAAGTGACCTAATTCCCAGATTTTGAAAAAGTTTGCAATGATTGTTAACTGATGTTCCACAGATGCATTGAAGACCATCAACCCTGTCATTTCACCTCAGCTGCGCATAGAAAACAAATAAACTCCGGATACTAATCCTAATTGAAGTGCCTAACTGGATCATTCTGCCTTTAACAATCCAGGTGTGCAAGAAGTTCAGCGTGCGGTCCTTTTCTCAATCCAATTATTTAGATCTCCCTCACTTCACCGAAGACATTAGCTCCAATATCTTAGAACGGCCTCTCATCTGATAGTTTTTAGAAGCATATAATGAAAAGTGGGGGAACAGCTGCTCCAGCCCAAAACCTAGGTCTAGTCTGCGATTTAACAAATACTACCACGACCGGCTCATTGAATGTACAAGAGTAAGTGTAAAGGTTAAGGATGGGGAAAATCGAATAGAAAAGCTACGCAATATTGAGAGAAACGGACCTGAGCCTTATCGGCGAGCTGAACGACGAGTCGACCGACGGGAAGCGTTGACTCGAAGGTGTAGGCGTAGTTGATGCACTCGGATCGCATGTAGCGGGAGAGAACTCGACCGTCGGCGGTGAGGCCAGCAATGGCAACTCCGATGTGGTCATCGACCTTGAAGATCTTCTTCTGGTGGGAGGAAAGCTCGGAATTAGCCTTGTTAACGCAAGCGAGGACCACGTGGGTCTTAGATCGGAGCCCTATTGCAGCGGACCCTTGTTTCACTGCCTCCATCGCGTATTCCACCTGGAACAGCCTCCCAGCTGGGCTCCATGTCGTCACGTCCGTGTCGTACTGGTTTCTGAACATGTTCTACGATGCCGCTTCTGTCTTTCCGATTCAGCAAGGGTTTGCGGTTTCCGTTGCCCCTCTCGAGTCCCCAGTTAGCAGTCGAGGAGGGTGTTTTTCTTCTCCTTCAAGGCAATTTTCTCTCTCTTTCTTTTCCGTTTTGTTTCTTTTTTTTTTCTTTTTAAATTATTTTTTTCGCAGCTATACTATAAAAAAGCTTCTGCCCTGCTAGACTTCACTGTTTCTTTTGTTTTTTTAATGAAATAGTGGCTTTTCATGTTTTTGTTTTGTGGCTTTACATATTTTAGTGTTGTGCTAATACGACGTCTTAGCTTTAATGCTTCATTCTGTCGTGGCCCCAAATCTACAAACTTTTAATCCAAATTTAAGCCTCCCAAGTTTCTGGGTTCTAATCTCCCTAAAAATATATCTGGGTTTAAATGAGATGTTGGAATGCGAGGCAACTATGCAATGTTTTACTAATAAAAATTATTTCAATTCGTAAGAAGTTAGTTTTTATGAGTTCAAATCATATTGTTAATGTGAGGGTCCTATTAGTAAATAATTTATAAATATTTTTATAAATATATTTTAAATTTATAGATATATCTTAATTTTAGTGAGTTTAAAAAATATGTAGTGGGTGTTTGGTTATACAAAAAACATAAGGTTTAAAAGGGTTCTTGGCCCAAACATAAGTTTTAAAAAAGCTATAACCAAACACCTACCTTGTTTCCATACGTTGATGGGAACTAGTTTCTGGGTAGAAAAAAAATTATAAACTACCCAATTATTATTTTACCTATATTTTTTCTTATATCTCTCTCCTCTTTTTGTTGACACCCCTATTCTCCTCCCTCTTATGTCATTGTCCCTTGTAGTCCTCTCTGATCTCTCCTCCCATACCGTCATCCAGATCTAAACCATGAAGACACTTACGATGGAAGAAGAGGAAGGAGGTTTTGTTGTTCCTTGCGTCAGTGCCATGGGAGAACAGGAGAAAAACGAAGAAAGTTTTCGTTTAATGATTGTTCACTGTTGATCAACAGTGAATAATATTTATTTATTTTTATCTTATACTTTTTTTAATAATTTATCAATCATAAAAATCATTCTAGTAATAACTATCTAAACACTCATTTATTCAGAATTATATTTTTTCCATAAACTCTTTTTAGATTAACTTTTGAATAATAGTTATAGAAAAAAAATAATTTAAAAATAATTTTGTATAAACTATTCTCTAAAATAATTTATCTAAAATTACTTTTAAATCATTGTTTTATAAATTATTTTTTAAAAATTAATCTAAACATATTTTAATGTTCTAGACCAAGGAATATAGAAGTGCTGGGACTAGGTTAAGCTTCAACTGTTTTTTTTATGGGATCTCATGCATGTCAAAGTCATTCTAATTTTATAATCTGCATATAGGGGTCTAGTTTTTTTTTGGGATAAAGCTGATTTAATTTATGCTATGCAAAGTAAATAAGTCTCATAAAACGTAAAATAATTTAAGCTCCGTACACAATTTGTAATTCGTATGCACAATTTTTTTTATAATAACTTTTTCAATAACTTCAGGTTTTAAATTATCATCTATGTATATCTTTAATTAACTTATAGTAGTCGCCATAATTTTTCTTTTTTTTTAATGAATCGAAAGCTCGCTCTAACTTCTCCATCGTCAGTCATCAACTGATATGGTAACACTTAACAAGCACCCTATTTTATTTGTAAATTCAGTAAAAATTTTAAAAAGCTTTTTTCCCAATACATTTTGAATTTGGGACTTTTATCAAGCTGCTTATTTTTCTTTATGAAAGTTTCATTAAAAAATTCGATAATTAATGGTGAAATCAGTGACAGCGTAGTATAAGGTACAACTAAAATCTCATCAGTCTGCAGGTTTTCTTGAGTCAATATTAACATTTTCCCCTAGTTTAATGATACAGCCAATCATTGCTTTGGTATATATGCTCACCCAATTATCAACTTTCAAAATCCAAATTAACAGTACGGAGAGATGTTAAGAAGCGACACAGAGCCAAGAAAAGCTCCGAAGAGTGAAATTGAGCAAGAGAAAAATTAAACACAAGCTTGCATTAACGTGGAACGAATTCCAAGCTTTAGACGAAAAGCATTAAACGACAGATCCGCCATCGTGTCCTAAACCATTCTTATCTCCTGACCCCCTATATATCCCAAGCCGTAATTTAGAACACCAAAAACTAAATATATAGAAGAGCCAAGGCCATGGCGAACACGATAATACATATCCCTAATCACTTCTGATCAGCTGCGGTGCCATTGACAGGGGTTTCTGCAGCAGGCTTGGGAATAAGCCATTGCTATACTTGGTGGGGATATTGTATACTGGGTATTCTTTACTGAGCATTCTTGCAAAGTCATGAATGGTGGCATTATGGGAAGAGCACATGTATCTTCCTTTTGCTTCAGGATGCTCTAACAAGAATATGTGACCCATCCAAATGAACAAATTGACATTGTTTTATAATTTAAAAAAAGATGGTGATATTTTTATAAATAAATTTTATTTTAAAATATTTTTTATAGCATTTTTTATCAAAACTATTATTAAAAATATTTTATCCCAAATTAAAAAACTCAAAATATGACTAAAATAATTTTTTTTATCAAAGTTATCGTTAAAAGTTGATATTGTACATATCTTTGTTTCTTTTTCAACTTAGTGAATCCCACCTATCTCTTTAGCTTTCCCAAGTCTTATATTAAATGCGTACACACACGACACACACAAAAACAAAAGGAAATGCCTCGTTAAAAGTCATCTAAGCCAACCTGTAACACAGGCCCTGCCCCCTATATACACTTTTGTACACTACATTCTCTTAAATTTAAAAGGACTTTTTTAACTGCTGTTGTGCATAAAATTATTATTAATTTTTTTAAAAAAATTAATAATTTAATTTGATTGTAATTTCACTTACACTTTTTCATAACCATTTGAAATCTGTTTTTCTACCCCACCATAATATACTGACATAAAAATTATTTTTTAGTATTTATTTTTATTTTTAATATCTATCTCCATCGTTTCATCGTCTTTTATTATAAAAGCCGTAAGTCACTATTTAATTTTATTATTTATTTATTTTTCTTATTTTTTTAACTGTTTGTTATTTATAAACTATAATAAATAATATATAGAGATTATTATCTTTATATTAAAAATTTATAAGTTTGTTTCTATTCTTTATCTTTTAAAATCTTCAATTTTTTTGACAGATCTACATTTTTTTTCTAGATTTAGTCTAATATTTTTAATGAGACTGACAGTGTTAGTTAACAGTGGATAATGACATATGAAACTTGTTGGAAGAAGTTCGAGAACTTCAATAGAATAAGTTTATAGTTTTTCAGTTTCTTCATTAGATCTTTAACTTCTTTTCTCCAGAAATCTTGTCTGTTGCTTTTAATGAGTGTGGCCGAGGTGACTGATGGTAGGTGTAGGCCGAGGAAAGTTAAAAAAAAATAAAAAAAAATTATAGATTTCTACAGCAATTTTGCATAAAACCGTCGGAGGTTTTAGCCAGAACCTCAGTGGAAAGAGAATAACCTTTTAAAGTAGTTTTATGTAAAATCGTCATTAAAAGATAGATTTATAACAGCGATAGAATTCACGCTACTTTTAAAATCGCCTTAAAATGCTACTTTTAACTAGGGGTGTGCATGGGTAGGGTTGGGCAGGGCAGCCCCCTGCCCAGTGCCTTGCCCGAAAAAAGCATGGGTTGCATTTTACAACCCGATGCCCTACCCTGCCCGGTAAAAGCCCTAACCATTTTGGGCAGGGCATGGGCGGGTTGGGCATGCCCAAATCGTGATACCCTGCTTATATTGTGAAAAAAAATCTACAATTATGAACTTATAAAATAATATTATATTCATATGTCTTCAAGAGTTAAATAATATCTATAATCTACTAAGAATAAGGCAACAAAAAGATAGTAATTAAAGTTTTAAAATTCATTGCATATAAAAAAAAAAGTTTTGAAGTCTAAGTAGTTTACAATTATAACTTTTCATCAATCTCCCCAAAATTGATAAAGATGAAGCATCTAGAAAAAAAAATATGATGGTTACCAAAGTTTAAAAAAAATAAAGGAAGAAATCAATTTAATTATAAATTTTAAATGATGCAATTACCTACTTGACTACTCATATTTATAAAATTACCATTTAGTCACCAATATCCATCATATTCGTTCTATGTGAAATAATGTAATATACAAATTTTGATATGTAAAATGGTAACTAACTGGGCAGGGCCAAATGAGCAAGACAGCAACCCCTGTCCGAATATTGACCCTGTCTGAAATTGCCCATTGTACAATGAGCCATTTTTACTGGGCTGAGCAGGGCATTTTTTGTGCAGGTTCAGACGGGCTCATCGAGCTATGGGCATCTTACACACTCCTACCTTTAACTGCCGTTAAAAAGCCTTATTTAGGTTGAAATGAAAATGCATGATACTGATTAATGTACCGGTGATGAGAGAAAGGCCGATAATAAGACTGGGAGGCATTGAATCCATGAGAAAGGGGCCAACCACGAGAGGAGGAACTATAGAGACGAAATCCATGTCATTCTCTTTGGCAAATTTCCATGCCTCTTGCTCCGCCAGTGTTTTTGAAACGAAATACATCTGCAAAATATTGAGTTTTTTATATTCATGAGATTACTTATATCACTCATATGTCCAAGTACAAACGTCCAAGTACTACTGATCCAACCAGTCATCTTTTCTCTGCGACAGAACTCGACATCTCTCCAAAAAGTCTCGTCAAAGACAGGTTTTTGGTGCTCGGTGACATCAACAGTTCCGGCGGAGGATGTGAATATCAACCTTCTCACAGTTTTGGCCTTGACGCATGCTTTCATGTTATCCAATAAACCATTGATCGCTGGTTTTATCACTTCATTCTACAACATACCAATCAAATTCAACTTGTTTAAACATGTGTATGATGATGGTTTTGATCAAGTCATTTATGTGCTTGTTATTGAAAACACAAGTGTACTGTGCCAATAATTATTTGCTGGAAGGGAGATCTTCTAAAGTATTAAGGGGGAATAATAGACATGTGAAACAGGTCTCTGGTATCATAGGATCTAAGTTCAAGTTGCGTAGTTATGGATGCAACAACAAAGAGAACCAGAAAGTAGGATCAAATAACGTGAAATGGGTGGAGATACTGATGTGGATTTAGGTTATAAGGTTTCGGATCAAGAGACTCCGAATAGTTCAACTGTGAATAACGAGGAAAACCCAGAATGAAGAGTCTGTGCACGTGTGTTTGGGTTTGTGTATCATATATAGAAGAAGAGAGAGAGTGTGTGTGTGTGTGTGTATACCTCAGGATCCTTGGATTCGAAATCCATAGGTGTGGCGACATGGAAAACTGCAGTGCAGCCATTGATGGCGTCGTCGAAACTTCCCCCGTGGGCAAGGTCGGCCTTCCACAGAGTGAGGTGCGTGGCGGCTTTTGGGAGTTGTAGCAAATGCTTCTCCTTCTTCATGTTAGCTGCAAATCATATCAATCAAATGAATGAAAAAAGGCACGTGTCATGATTCGTGAATGAATAATGAAGATGAAGAAGAAGAGAGTGGGGTTGGGATGGAACTGAACCAGGGTCGCGCACGGTGGCTCGAACGGTTTAGCCGCGCTCTAAGAGTCTCATGACGAGCCATGAACCGATAAAGCCAGCAGCGCCGGTGACGCAAACAGTCTCAGACGCAGAACCCATGGTTCTCTCTCACTCTGAAGTCTCTTTCGGAACCGGAAGGGTAAAGAGAAGGATAATGTTATTGGAGACGAAAAGTCAATTGAAGTTTGAGGATGAAATATATATATGGGAAGGTTGGTTTTGTAGAGATGGGGTGGTTATAGTGTCAAGTGGAGTGGTATAGATACGAGTGTCGCTCTGTCTAACCAAAATGAATGGTGTGGGCTCGGATACTCTCAGTCACGTGATCACCAGAAGGTTAGGTATGCCCCTTTGTGGTAGCCGCCTCTCTGCTGACTTGCAGGTCGTTCCCTTTCCCTTATTTGTGGAAATTCATCCTCCTAATTTTGTTTCAAATCAAGTACACTGTCCGTATTTATTCTGTAAATATAAAAGATTCAAATAATCATGCGTTCGATTCCTTCCCCTGTTTATGGAGTGTTGGATCCCAAATCAAAATTTTGAAAGACGATGAGTCATTCAGATTGAATATCAAAGATAGATCATTATATATGTCATTCAAGAATTGACGAGGAATTATGAGAGAGAAATCAGATGGAGAGGGCGTTTGAATAGCCATTAAGGAAAGGGAAGTTATTCTAGAAGATATTATAGATATTTGGGGATGGAAGGGAAAGGTGAAACTGAGAAAACGTGGGAATGTTGTGTCGGAAAAGAGATGGACGGCCGATAGTTGAAAGAATATCGTATAAACACGCGCAAGCCTATTATATAATCGGGTAGGTTTGAACTCCCAGCTTCATATCACTACAACAAGTAACACACGAGCTGTTAAAGCTACAAGCTCATCCCAAGACTAAAAGGTAGTTTCCGAACAAGAGAAATTTGGAAACTGGAATGAAATGTGAGTAAAATTTCAACAACATGGTTACATATGAACCCATTGAAATGGAGAGCAGAGGAATGTGAGCTGGAATGGTTGAGTATGAAGGGAAGAAGGGAGGTGAAGGAAGACTCATGCGTTGCACATGGGCTGTTTTTCCCAGCTTGGGCATTTTTCAGCAAGGAGCCCACTTTTCATCATTGATCCCTGATCGGATAATACAGCCGCCAGTAATTATGAAGCGCACTTATCTGCTTTCCCACGGCCCCAGCCACTTGGAGTTGGATTACTTTAGTTGAATGCGCAACATTTTCTTGTTATCCATTAATTGCCGACCCATGTCATTCTACTCAACCAAATCATACCATTTTGATTGGGTTAATCAACAGACAAATGTCTACATAATGTGATCGTTTTAACCTTCGCATAGGAGTAGTGTTTAATCTGTAGCTCTTTTTGCAGCGACCATAGTACTTCAAACCTGAGTTTACGACTCTTGTGGTTACTGAAGAGTTAGCTGTGACCAAACCATTTAAGCATTCGTTATCGTGAGATTGAAAAATTGGACAGCATAACTCGAGATATTTTATCCGACCAAGACAGAATAAGTACTATAGGGCATGCTGCAACTGATAAGTGAAAGGGACCGTTATATGTTGGTCCAAACCCATAACATCTCTTCGACACAAACACACGAGAAGAGCTACCCAAAACGTTTGGGAGGACCAAAAATATGTGCCAGTCCAACTAAAGTCCTAAGCCCAGAAATAACGAGTCCCCAGCTAGGGTGTCAGAAAACCCTTGAGCGAGCCCGACCTAGTGAGCTGGAAGTCGCGGCCACGCGGGGAGAGGGTGAGATTGAAACTATCTTCTTCGCCACGATTGAAATAATAAAAAATATGATTATATCTTATAAAAATATGAATTTAATTCTTATTATTATTATGATAATTTTTTTAGCAAGCGATCTTGTAAACTTCCTGTAAATGCTCTCTAAACCTTGTAGCTATACCATAGTTTTAGGAAGATCGGTGTTAAACTTATTTAAATTTTTTTATAATAAGAAAAAAAAAAGCATCTGATTTATTTTCCATAGGAGTTTCAACCAAGCTGCTTCATCTTTGTAACTCATTTTTTATCGCAAAAAGATCATAAATACTCTTTTAACCAATAAACAACAAACAATTGAAGAAATTAAGCCTCAAAAACCACAAAGAAAAACGTCATATTTTTTCAAGATTCCCGATTTCGATCTGATCAAACCATGGCTTTGTAACATGCACAAAACCCTTACAGTAATCGAAGCATATAAAGCATTAAAAAAATCAAATATTTGAAAATCTTTCAGAAACTCAGAGCTTCTATGCACAAATCATCACAATTATTCACAAAGCCAACGAATTTATTAATGACATGAAATTTGAACTTTTGAAGTAGATTTTTATTTTCCTATCATTACTATTTGATGACCATCATGAGTCGATAATGTTCGTACCCAACCCGTCAAGTCTCAACTTTGCACCTTTGCAGGCTTGTACAAAACTGGACATGGATGTTAGAAAGCGGGCCTAACTAACACCTTCTAGTTGTACCCCAGAAAAAAAAAACTAACACCTTCTAGGATGTGTTTTGTCCTTTGTCTGTTATTTGCTCAAAGATGGCCTTCAGATTAATTAAATGAATTAGCTATAACACATATAATTAGGTTAAAGTATGCTTAATACTCTAAAGTAATTTTTCATATTTGTCTGATACTCTAAAGTAATTTGTTATGCGATTTTATCTATAAAGTATTTAAAATGATGTAATATCATCTAAATTAGCAATAACATTTAACTTTGACTTTTAAAATATTGAGTCAGTTAGAATTTGGCTAAAATAAATCTACATGACACTTGATATAAGTAAATGGGTTTGAGTTTTTTTTTTTGGCAAAAATAATGAAGCTCATTTCTGCTCATACTTTCTTTTGATAGCTTCATTTAGGTGAGTCGTCATCATCATTATCCTGCATCTAGGTGCTAAATTAATTGTGGGTTATCGACAGTAAAAAGTTGAAGGTTGTTGAATTGTAAAGCATTAGCTGTCAAAATCGCTGTCGTTAGCCGCAGTCACATAAGGGGGTATTGCTGGCAATGGGGTGGGGTGAAGTGGGATGAAGAGGGTAAAGGATAAAAAGCTATCAAAAGAAATAATGAGCAAAAATAAACTTCATTATTTTTGCAAAAAAAAAAAAAAAAACTCTAACTCATCTTCTTATGTCAAATGTCATATAAGATTATTTTAGTCAAATTATAGCTGACTCAGCATTTTAACAGTTAAAATTAAAGGTTATTGTTAGTTTGTATGAAAATGTACCATTTTAAATACTTAATGGGTAAAATTGTACAATAAATTATTTTAAGGCATTGGGCCACCTGAAACAAATATTTTAGGACATTGGGTGTATCTTAACCGTATATAATTTGTTGAATTTCAAATCATGTATAATTAACTCCAAATTTATAAATTATATCCAAATAAGTTTTATTATGTTGTTTTTTATTAAATAATAGACTAATTAATGATAAAAAATATTCACATAGAATTTTAAATCAAATAAAGTATTTATTTTTTTTATAATATTATCCGGATCCTATTATTAGGTATCACAATTTCGGAGTTTATAGTTATCTCTCTTAGTATAAGTGTCTTATATAAAAATTAAACTTAAGCTAGACTAACTCTAAATTGGTAGCACTTAATTTTTGTTATTTCAACATTGTTTCGTTCTTTGAGTATTACTTTTCATAATGCTTAAAATGACATGCGAGTATTTTGGCTAGAGGTTTTCTCCATTGCTCTCAAATTAATTAAAACGTTGTAGTTTTGATTCTAAACATGAATAAAATAGTT
The DNA here is from genome assembly GCA_037074615.1 of Leucaena leucocephala. NCBI lineage: Eukaryota > Viridiplantae > Streptophyta > Magnoliopsida > Fabales > Fabaceae > Leucaena > Leucaena leucocephala. Next base: position 780,911 of record CM073540.1, on the reverse strand, counting down.
TTATATTAAAATAAAAAGTACATAGGCCTTTGATAGAGACCCAAATTTAGGTATACTTAACAAACCCCTTTACTTGTATTTATAATTAAAATTATACAATTTTAACTAAATGGAAGACAATGGAGCTCTCAAGAGAGAGCAGTTACAGGCCTGCAAAACTGATAAATCCAAATATTGTTGTGGGCCGTGTGGAGGATGGATATTCTTCACCGTAGAACTCGCGGAAGAGGAAATAGAGATCGACGGTGGTGGTCAGCTTAGGGAGGCTACCAGAAAACAGAGCCTGTGATGCCCCACCGCCAGCACTACTATAGGCCTCTTTTCCCCGACATAAATGTTCTTCCCACAATTCATCACTGGCCTACCTTTCAGTTACTCTTGCTCAGGGTTTCCTCATTCTTCCTTGCAATAAAATACGTCTTTTTGTTAACATAATTGACACTTTACCCAAATTGCTTATATTCTTCTTCGTAAATGTGCCTCTTAATATTATTCAATTCGTTCTGCTTGCTTAAGCCTGTAATATCCCCACCTCCCTTCCTGTTATGTGGGTCGTACACTTATGCTTCATTCCCCTCTGTAGGCAATCTTATATATATATATATAGCTTTGGTGTATATATATACATGCATGCGTATAAGTGATGCGGGCATTCGAAGTTGAAAATCGAATTCTCATTCATGCATAGAGATATCAAACTGGCAATAGAGCTAATTAATAATGAAGGAAACCTCCTTATAGATTAAAACTGAGTAAGCGAAACATATAACCTTGCACCCAATAATGGAGAACAAATCCAAGCTTTGGACGACAGTATTAAATGGCCTCTGCCAATGCAACTTGGTCATTTACTAAACCATTCTTATTTTATCCCTATCCATAATTTAAAACACCGAAAACTAAATAGAAGAGACAACACAATGGCTAACACGAGCATATATATATATATATCGTGTCTTCATTTCTGATCAGTGGGGCCATCAACGCGAGTTTCTGTTGACTTGGGAAGAAGCCCTTTCTCTCTGCAGGTATCAACCGCTGCGGTGAACATGTCCTCTAAGCTGTACTTAAATTGGAACCCTAAATCTTTTATCTTCTTGGAAGAGAAGTGCACGATGTCCAAGTCGTCTGGAATATTCTTAAACCTACAAACAAAATCATGAATCATCCATCCATCCATTTATTCATGAGTAAACAGAAAGAGGGCCGGGGAATTAAGGTAATATACTTGGTGGGGACATTGTACTCTGGATATTTTTCATTAAGAATTCTGGCAATGTCATGAATGTTGGCGTCATGTGAAGAGCATATGTATCTTCCTTCTGCTTCAGGATGCTCTAACAAGAGTATGTGACCCATACAGAGATCATCTAAGTGAACATATTGCCCTTGCTTTATGATTGAATAATGTGCTTCATTCCCTACAATCACAACACTTTTAAATCAAAGTGCATATGGTAAAAGACAACAAAGTTGAAATTATACTCACCAGTGATGGGAGAAAGAGCAGTAATAAGACTGGGAGGCATTGAATCCATGAGAAAGGGACCAACCACAAGCGGAGGAATTACAGTGATGAAATCTATGTTATTCTCTTTGGCAAATTTCCATGCCTCTCTCTCTGCCAACGTCTTTGAAACGAAATACATCTGCAAAATATTTAGTTTTGTAAATGTATGAGATTTGCTTATAATCTCTCTCACGTAACCCAAGTACAAATGCAAAGTAGAGAGAGTTAAAGAGGAGAAAGCACTACTAACCCAACCGGTCATCTTCTCTCTGCGACAGAACTCAATATCGCTCCAACAAGTCTCGTCGAACACAGGTTTTTGGTGCTCGATGACATTAACAGTTCCGGCGGAGGATGTGAATATCAACCTTCTCACAGTTTTGGCCTTGACGCATGCTTTCATGATATCCAATAAACCGTTGATCGCTGGTTTTATCACTTCATTCTACAATAATGTTTCCAATCATATTCGAATTGTTTTAGCATATGTAATATCAACTATATATGAAGATGCATGTTTGGCCAAGTCATTCAAGTACGCATGCCTCATGTGCTTATTACTAGTGGCGGACCCAGGTGTACTTTTGATCAGAGGGATCTAGCCCCTTCCACAATTTCTCTTTCCTGCAAAATTTTCTTTAGACAACGTCACATTACTGGTCTAAATTGTGATTTTTTTTTGGGTCAACTCCCAACTTTATACATTAATTTTTTCATCCAATTATCTTTTTTTTTTTTAATTCCAACTAACTTTTGAATCTTCTCAATGTTATCTCAAACATGAACTTTAGAGGTTAAATTTTGTGTGTTTTTAAATTATTATTATTATTTTAAGTGAATATAGGCCCTCTTAACATTGATGAGCCAAATAGTTCGCCCCTACTTATCACTAGTCACAAAAACATAATACAGTATTTCAAAGTGTTTGAAAATTTGGAATTTTACACATTCAACACAATGTATATCTTCTCTTAATTTTGTCTATATCCCACCCATAGAACGTTGGGAATAAATTTTGTAAAGATCAACCTCAATTAATGAGGACATTTTTTTAGTATAGTAAGCTTTATATTGAAAAATAATAATTTCAACATGAAATCAAATTAGCGAGCACTTTGTAAATTGAGAAATATCCAAGTTAGACATATTCTGAACGTGCTGGTTCAATTGCATTTAAAGGAATGATATTGTTGCTGTTTCAATTGCTGGCCTTAGTTTCCGTTGGCCAAAAAAAATAAATTAAATTCTGTTCCAACCCGGATTCAGATTTTTTTTAGGGAAAAAATTGAATTTAAGTCAAATTAAATAAATTAATTTTAAAAAATCAATAAACACATCCGAAATAGTAGATAAATGGGCACATTATAGACTGTATGTAGCAGAAAACAAATAACACTATGGACTTTCTTTCCCCTTTGTCCAATCAAAATACTATATAGTGTGTGCGTAACATTAAATAATATTTATAGAAAATATACTGGACGTGAAACGGGTTAGTACCATAGAATCTGAGTTCAAATTGCTTAGTTATATGTTTGCGGCAACCGAGAGAACCCAAAGGGAGGATCAAACAAGGGGAAACGGATGGAGACGGTGACGTGGATCCAGGGGAAAGAATTTTGAATGAATAGACCACAAGTGGTATAACTTTAAGTAAAGAGGGAAAACAACAACAGAATGAAGAATCTGTTTACGTACGTCCATGGGCGTGTGTTTGCGTATATATAATATATTTAGAAGAGTGTATATATATACCTCAGGATCCTTGGATTCGAAATCCATGGGGGTGGCGACATGGAAAACAGCAGTGCAGCCATTGATGGCGTCATCAAAACTTCCCTCGTGGGCAAGATCGGCCTTCCACAGAGTCAAGTGAGTGGCGGCTTTTGGGAGTTGTAGCAAATGCTTCACCTTCTTCATGTTAGCTGCAAATCAAATCAAAGAAATGAATGAATAAAGGCACGTGTCATGATTCGTAAATGAATGATGAAGAAGAAGAAGGAAGTGGGGTTGGAATGGAACGGAACTAGGATCGCGGACGGTGGCTCGAACGGTGTAGCCGCGCTCCAGGAGTCTCATGACGAGCCATGAGCCGATGAAGCCGGCAGCGCCAGTGACACAAACAGTCTCAGAAACCGAACCCATGATTCTCCCTGAGTGTGTCAGTTTCCGTTAGTGGGAGAAAATTAATAAAGGAGAGAGCGTTAGAATAATCAAAACTGCCAAGTGAAGGATGAGGATGAACAATGCTTGTACGTGTGGAGGGGTGGGGGTTGATGACAGTGACAGAGTTTCCTAGAGAGGGAGGGGTGGGGTTAAGTGAAGTGATAGATGGGCATTGCAATGCTGGTCGTATTTATAACACAGCCAGTCATGTGACACTAAGGATTTGAGTAACTGTTGGTCACGTGTTTATCCAACGGTTCCTCATCCTGTTAGGTGGCCCCTTGACTGGTAGCTGCCCTTTGTTTCTTTCCCTCCTTCTTATGTACTCCATCTACTTCCCATTCTTCTTTTCCATAACTTTTTAACCTCAATTAACCACACTTAATTCCATCTCTTTTGTGAATTTTGATAACTTATTATCCACGGCTTCTTACGGAACAGAAGGATGATGATAATTAACCAGGTTTTATATTTTATTCTTTGACTTTTTGTGTGTGTTAATATAAGCTTTATATTTATAAATATATAAAGAAGCTATTGTCATGAGGCGTGCAGTGTTGGGATTAAATTAAGGGAGTAAATATTAAGGGAACACGTACTCAATTGTTATGATGTTTAATTATTGTATTGAATGAAATTTTGAGGAGCCCAAATTTGGGCAGCCACATGTGAGTCATTCAGATTAATTTGGAGCAGAGATGTTCCAACCATGATCATTAGAGTGGGCTGAAAAATGCTGGGGGCGACGAAATATGGAGTGGAGATCTTCTAGAAGACATTAAATTTTCGTAGGGGATATTTGAGAGTAAAACTGAGATATTGCGTGTGGGGCTTTGAACTGACATTTTCTTCCTCATCGGCCCATGATATCACGTGTTTGAATGGAGAGAGCCAATAATAAGGGAGCATTGCAACTGTGATGATGTTTAGAATGTTGAACATGATATCACAACTTTGATGGACCACCCGTTATAAGTAATCCTGACAATCAAATTCAAGAGGAGACGTCAGAAACTTGAGAATGGATTAGATTAGATGGTGTGAGCGAGATGGGGTTTGAATTTGTTCCTAAATATAAGACTCACTAAATTTATTATGTCTATAGAGTTTGCCAGCATATAAAGCCCCTCGGTAGAGAGTTGAAGAAGGTGGCAGGCAGTACGTACGTAGTTGAATGTGATACTGCACTGAACCGTGCATTTCATGGTGTACGTAAGATGTGTGATATATATATATATATAATATAGAGATGGAGAGTGGAAAAGGAAGGGAGGAGTAATGAATTTGAGTGAAGGTGGACCGATGTCCGTTTGCTAATGAATAGAGGGCTGACGATTCAAAAGGCTTCGGCTTCAAGTTATGTTAATTACGTTATGAGTATGACCCACTCCTCTTGGCCACCAACTCAATAGTATATAAAGTTTTCTACCCAATCACACTGCGCCGCTTCCCTCGCCTCACTTTCCATTATCCCTCATTCCATAACGCCCCTTTTATATATATATATATATATGGACCCATCAAACGAGATGGGTAATAAATTATATGGTCATATATCGATCAATGGTAAAAAATCAACCAATAAAGTAAACTAATGTCGCATCGATCGATCTCGCTTATAATAATGTTTCTTAAATTTTAAATAGATGTTGCCCCTCATTAAACCAATGGTTTTGTCCCCGATAATACATTATTTTAAATCCCATCTAAAAGCAACCTAATATGAGATAATAGTAAGTAGTAAGATCCTTGGTTGGGCAGATGTAAATATTGGGATCATATACCAGCATCCGACGGATATCCTACATCCAATAATTATGGATGTTATATGATGCTCAATATGCTACCATATCATATATTAATTAGAATTGATATCGCGCGCACAGTCTTGTGCATTTTAGTAAACTGCTAGCCCTGAATCAAAACGCATCATGCTGTGCCCTGAGACGTGGAACGAATTCAAGAGCACAAGAGGTCTCGACCAATTTGCTTATTTATGCTGGGACATATATACCAGCCTTGCAATGGAACTGTTGTTATTCATACTTTTTTCACACACGCATCAATGGAACTCTCAATTAGCTAATTCGGCCTTGCGCACTCTCCTCATGCTTTGGCCATCATATCGTTACCCCACAGCCTTCCTAATTCTTCTTAATGGCCCTGTCATCTCTTTTTGTGATTAACGAGTTTGGTATGCATACTGTTAGGTGTTGATCATCTCATCTAACTGAATAAAATATTACCAAGTATTTTGGGTGTGCTTACTTAACTCTCTTTGTGTGCATAGTCATTTTGAGAAACCATTATAGCGTGTTTCGATATCTACTCAAAGTACTTCCTATCGCTTTCGCAATGAGAAGAAATGTACCGTTTTTTTAAGAAGCAATAATTTGTTCTTTCTTATAAATTGATCTAAAAGTCCCAAGCACTCATTTGGATAACAGAATTATTTTTTTTAGTAAAACTATTGTTTGGGACATTGTAAATCATAATTTTGTATAATTAAGATCTGCTAAGTTTTAAAATAATTTTTAGATATTAAACATAAAAAATAACTATTTTAACCCTATGAAATTTTATCTATTTATCTTTTATTTCTTATTCATCTCACATTCTTTTTGATAATTTTTTTATTAAAAAATTATTCTGATAATAGCTATCTAAATATTTATTTTTTTTTAAATTATTTTTTATACACAATCTATTCTTTATAATCACTTTAAAATTATTTTTTTAAAAATCTAGAAACTAAACCAAATATCTACAATAATTTGTTACTTTTGGCAAAAGTACTTTCAGCTTTCACGGGAAATAATTATATGACATCAGACATGGGTTCTCTGTTGCTGTTCAAATAACACAGTCGCATTATCCAATAAATGATAAATCAAAGGGCTTCAAATTGTTGCATTCTAATCTCTTCCTAATATGTTTTGAGGTTCTAAATTGGGTTCAATACACCATAGAAAATGATGAAGCTCTAGTCAGCCGTAAGTATCTACAATAATGATTTTATGACTTGTAGAACAGCAAAGTCACATAGTTGGACTTCGGGGCCCTACTTTAAACCCTATGAAGATTCTTAACTTTAACTCTTTTGGCAGCGTCCAGGCAGCGGTGTCAATATCAGTAGCTAGGGACGAATCATTTAAAATCGTAGAGGTTGTAGAAATTAATTTTACCACTCTTAACAAAATATTTATTATGCCCACCACTTGAATTGAATCTAAAATATTATATTTAAAAGACTAATTATTTAATTTATCAATTGTGCTGAGTTTTATTAATATTATAATATTTTTAGTTTAGTAAAATATTAGTATTATAACATTAATTTTGCACCTCGAACAGATTTGTTTTAGGGAGATGTGTGTTGGGCTTTTGTGGAAAATGAGCCCAGCTTGGTTAGAGCTCATACGTGATTTCCGGGCCTCATGTATAGTCCAGATCCAAATCAGAAGCCGATAACATGAATTAATAATTACCACACCGAACCAACGGGCGTTAGTCCGAGTAGTAAATAATTCGGTATTGCTTGAGCGAAATCTTAAGTTTGAGCTTTGACGTATGCAAAAAATCTCCGTTAGAAAACTCACCCAGTATAATCAGATACGCGACGTGGATTGGATCTGAATATAATCGAGGGCAAAGCTTCAATAAACTGGGTAGGCAACAAAGAAAATAATTACCACCGGCAAGCATGTGGCTCGTTTCTTTTTGGGATCACGAATTGTGCATGCCCAAAGATAGAGGGAGCCTCAGCAAGGAATTCACGTTCCTCCTAATCCCGTGCCTTTTGCCTTTCCCTCTTCCTGTCTTCATTCAATATTAGTTGTGAGCCAACAAAATGATTAATCTAATTATTAAAAAGTTAACTAATAACTCATAAGACTATGAATTCAAATCTTTGTACTAATATAAAAACTTTATTAATAAACAATATATAAATACTTTTACATGCCCTCGTCATGATGAGCTAACAATGTTAGGCGTGGCCTTCTCTTTTTATATATATAACCCTACTGCATTCTCTCTCTTTTGGGGGACGGGGTATTACCATATGTGCCTACGTAATTAGTTTGTAATATTGAAAATAGTTGGTGTGGGGGATGTTAAGTTAGTTGTGAGTAATGGATTAAGCAGACATCAAGATGCGAACCTGCATGTCACCAACGTACGCCCTATGATGTGTGTCGTGCTTTGGCTTTTTATGAACGACAGCGTGTGAGTGTTTTCGCTTCTTCAACCTGTGTCTCGCTCTCTTCCTTCTTTCCCGCTCCTCTTGCTTTCGCACCCTCCTTTTCCACTCCTTCACTCTCTTTGCCTCCCTCTTCAACCACCCCTTCCATGTCTTCCTCCTCCAAAACCTCATTATCTTCTTCATCTTCGCACCCTCTGGCAGAAACCACCATTTCCATCACAACACGCACCCGAGCCTCCACTCAACCGCCGACCCTTCTCCACCTCCTACTCAATGCTCCCAACTTGTTGTCCAATCTCGGGTTCCTGCTCTGGCTCAAACCCCAAAGGTCTCGGACAACGATGAGGGGCAACAAAGGCCTCTCATAATATCGACTGTTATCGGAGAGTCCGGTCGGAGAATTATTCCGGTGGGATCGTGGTGGGTGGGAGCCCAGAGTTGAACGGACTCAACGCAGTTGCCAGATGCGGAGGAGAACTGGGGCGGCGCTTTTGCTCTGTAGATACGTTGAGTGAGGAGGATTTTAATCGCACCGTAGAGGAATACATCGCTAAGCAAAGGATGATGCTGTGGCAAGAGCACAGCAAATAACAGAATCTTGGCCTCTAACCCCACAAAAATGTTCTCTCCTCTTGTTTCCAATTAATGCCAAACATATGTATGATCGTAGAATTAGGATAACGCATCTTGATTTTCCGACTAGCTTTTTCTGGTGTTTTTCATCGACGACTAATAATGTACAGCGATGAATCCCAATCCTATGGACTCCATTTAGATTTTTACAATAACTCCATCGTCTTTGTGCCTTTTCGATTCGACACCGGGTGACTGAAAACAACATAGGAATAAATAAGTTGGCTGCAAGTTGAAACACGCACCAAACCATAGGCAACTAACTGCCCCTCAAAATTTGATCATGTCCTCCTTCATACAACAGATAACACACACACTCTCTCTCTCTCTCTGGGCGGGCCACTAGATTGCTCTATGCGGGCCGCTGACACTCGTTGGCCATAAACAAGTGCGAAGGAATATAATCTTATTGGTCAATGTTTGGGGTAACTAAAAAAAATAACGGCGAGGTTGCAAGTTGCAACAACTTGTTCATAAAACGGATAAGATAAAGAATACCGACTCTGGACTCTTTTATGTTTTTCAGGCATCCACGTGGGTCATATGCTTTGGATTAAACTAATAATCTGTTGGATTGTTTGAAACAAGTTCCTTAGCCGTAGCTGTTTATAACTCGTTTAACGCTGAAAAGGACGTTACGGTTGTGCGGGGGGTGATGTAGACGGTAATTAATTAATTAGAGGAGCTTTTTCAATGATTTTAACATATCCAAAAGACAGGTGGTCCATGAAAGTAGGTGATGTGTGACGAATATCCACATTTAAAAAACACTTGAATCTGTATCTCTGTATTATTACATGGTTGCTATGTATGACTTCTGTAAAAAGTTTCATAACACTAATTGTATTGTGATAGTTTTTAAATGAAAGATGACTGCGATTGTTTAAAACAAGTGGATAGAAACTAAGCACACTCACCAAGGAACTAAAAAGGTATATCACAAAAAACAAAAAAGGGGGGGGGGAATATATGTAAAAATATGCCCTTATAAACAGAAAAATGAAGATGGCTAAAACTCACTATAATTTACCCATACAAATAACATTGTAATATTACAAGACAGGGTATTATATGGTTATTCAAACTTTTTGATAAAGCAGTAAAATCCCCTCGTGAGAATGCCATGTATATATATCCCATCACGTTGTCTTGTTGATGTCCTTAATTGAAGTCAAGCGAACCGGACACCCGCTTCTTAGTTTTGAAAAAAGTGACCATTTCTCGATACTCGAGTCAGAATCAATCACCTTCCACCTGGGTATATCAAATGAATCGGTCATTTTGATCATTATCTGGCTTCTTTATTACTAGCTTGTAGCACAGAAGATTAATGAATTACATTTTGCAAGAACTCAGTTTCAATAAAAGATGAAAAAGGGAAGAACACTCACTTGTAAGTGGTGACGAGACGATGGAGAAACACCAGCATCATGGCTTTAGCCATGTTCTTCCCAAGGCACGACCTTCCTCCGACCCCAAATGGTAAGAAGCCGTGTGCTTTTGACTTGGCCTGTTGTTGAATCAAGAGCACAACTCAATTCTTATCCGTGTCTTTTGATTCGTGAATATTGAATATTATTGGTGTGGTGGGCTTACATGAAATCTTGAAGGATTGAAAACGCCCGGATCATCGTACACCGTTGGGTCCAAGTGTATTGATCTGGCATCGATGCTCACGTTCCACCCTTTCTTGATTTTGAATCCTGCGTATTGCCATAAAATAGTCGTTCATTGCAGGCATGTATGTATGAGTTGTTTCTTTCAAATTGTACATAATAAACAAGTTATAGTTAAAGTGCCTTCAATCTCGCAGTCCTCCAGTGCCACTCTTGGGAGCCACTGAACAACAGAAGCCATTCTTAACGCTTCTTTGGCCACCTACATATTTGTCAGTTTGTCAGTTTGTCACCAATTAATTTGTTATGCCCACTCGACATAATCACTTACGATATATTGCCCACAAACAACCACTAATAAAATACCCAATAATAAACAACCACAAACAACCTTGGAAGCGAACGGCATCTCATTAAGATCCTCGATTGTAAGATGCGAACTCTCGCATCTTTTCGCAATTTCAAGTTGCTCCTTCTGCTCAATTCATAAAATACCCAATAATATATCTCGTGAAGTGGTGTACCAGTTTGGTAGAATTCCCCGCTTGGAAAACTAAAACAAGGAGGCAGATTGACTGACCATAAGATTATGAAGAACCTCCTGATTCTCACCCACGAATTTGACCATCCATGTAATTGCATTTGCTGTTGTGTCCTGACCTGCAATTTCACCCGTAATGAAATAAACCTATGATCCGTGGTATTTGGGTCTAATTTGAAATATCTCTGCGGCTAAATAAACTAAATCCTTGTTTCTCAGTCTCACCGGCGATTATCATGGTCAATATATTATCTCGGACCTCTTCATCCGTTAGCCTTCTCACCTCTTGCTCATTGAATTTATTGCCATTTCCTGTTAAAAGCCGTTGAAGAAAATCTTGATGACCACATGCCCATCCGCTTCTTCTTTCATTCATCGCCTTCTCCAATATTTCCATGATCCTTTTTCTAGCCTGTATCAATTTTCACGGGGTCAAACAGATAACTCTGCAAAGTTCATCCATAAAGCGCAAGCCTCTCTTGTTTTAGGTTAGGGTTCTTTTTTTTTTTTGATAAATGTTGTAGGTTATGGTTATTAATTAACTTATTTTGTTGGGCCTGGGAGTTAGAATGAACAAGAGGGCATTTAAATTTCCTAGGGGCCAGTGAGTAATTAAGAAGCCCATTAGAGAAAGGATATACACCTGAAGGCCCTTATAGAATCTGGTCCACTTGAACCTCAGAGGAAAGGCCAGCATGGCTTCACATACACGAGCGACCTCTCTCTGCATCCTCTCCAATTCATACCCGCTCTCAACGCTCATCACCATTTTGCACATCGCTTTACAAGTTATCTGCCCCACAAAATTAATTAATTTGTCAACACTCCATTAGTTCACGAAAAGCATGAAATTAAGATCATTTTATAATCCTGGCGCACGTGCGTGCGTACCTGGAGTGCTTCGTGTTGAATGACGACGAGGCCGTGACGTGGCCAGCCATAGAAGGATTCTACGACCAGTCGATCGAAGTCGATAACAAGAGAGGAGAGAGAGTGAGTTGAGAAGAGAGAGAGGAGGTGGGCCCGGATGAGCTTGTGATGGTGGTGAGAAGCGCAGAGCAAGCTGTGAGGTCCAACCAGTTCGGCGATTGACTTTATGTACCTCTTCGAGAATTTTCCAACGTCGTTGTTTAGAATGGCTTTTGCCGATTCCATGCTCGACATAAAAACGTGCGTTTCCCCGAATAACCTCGTCTTGAAGCATCTCCCATATCTGCCACACACCTCTACTCCCTTATTGTCATGTTTCTCATATAGATATAGAATATATCGAAAACGCTGTTAAACACAGAACTTAGATCGATGCGTTCCTAATTACCTTATCATCTATTTCACTAGAATAAGGTGACACAAATTTCAACCTTGTGATTCCGCTATCAATCATCAATCAATCAATATATTGAAAACAAGTAAATATATATCTTTTACATTTTTTTGGGGGGGGGGGGGGGGAGACGGGGATATCGTGGCTGTGAAGTTACCGAAGGCGACGAGATCGGACGAATTCATAGACTCCTTGTGGGCTATTAATGGCGGCCATGAAATAAAGTGTTTCTCCGACAAAGGGAAGTCCTCGATTTCCAGGAGGAATCCCCGCTTCTGACTCGCTATTGTACCATAGATTCCACGCTCTATGACATACTGTAACAACCACAGCAACAAAGATACCCCAATAGCAACAAGACATTGGAAGCCACTGAAGCAGATGGCCAAACATTTCTGTTCTTGTTACCAACTAACTTCATCATTTACTCGTATATATATCAGCATTATAAGCATCCACCTTCTTATTTAATTACTTGCGGGATTGATAAATTGAGGAGGGAGATAAATGTGCGGTTTAGAACAACATTAGCGCGTGAACGTGGCCGACAGGCAATGATTAAGTTGAATCATGAAACTGAGGCCACCTCTCCTTTCCATTTGAAGTGGCATAATGCGTAAGCCCTTCCCAAGTCCCAACATTAGCCGCAGATTTTTTGCCCCCTTCTTTAGTTAATATCCGTCCAATTAATCAAGTTGGGTTTCGGCCCCTTGGGCTGCTGATTCAAAAACGTTGTATTTTGTTTAAATAATTCTGTCCGGCCCATTTATTAATTGCTTAGAAACTTAAGGATAAAGAAGAAATATTTTGTGTGAATCATGCGACAGCACCTTTCTTTTTGTTATGAATCGGTTGGAATGAATTTGTTGTGTGCGGTTAGAACTTGTTGGCTCTGTAATACACTAACATAAGGAGATTGTGCGTGATGGTCTAGTTATGCGGATTCCATTGTTGAAGGGCACAGAGAAACAGACGATATATATTGCACTCATTAGTTAGTGAGAATGATGGATATATGGCATTTTCTTTTTGGAGTACAGCGCGAGGGGGTGGCCCGTTCTCGTTATTATTATTTTGGTCGAGATGAGATATGAACGAACGTACGTCGTGGTGGGTGTGGTCCTCTGCTGTCACTCCATATATGGCAACGTATTTAAATGATTCAACACCACATCAAGTGAAAGGCGAAGCAAGAAAAGCAGAGGTGAATAATGCAGTCTCAATTATGGACCACTTGAAACATAGGCATTTCCTACACAATTACATGAGCATTACAAAGACTATTGCTGTGAAATGACCCTACGCAAGAAGTGAGAGGGAGATATGTGCGCGCGCGCGCGCGCGTAGATGGTGGAGGTTCGCGTCAGGCGTGCTTGACGAGGGAAACGATCAAGTTGATGTATTTGGCGGAGGTGTGGGACAGGTAGTGCTCCACCAGCTCAGTGTACACTTGAAACAGCCTATCCATGACGTGGCTTCCGAATTGGGTTTCCAGCATGGACTCTACCACCGCCCTCACGGTTCGAGCCACCCTCTCTCCTCTCGACACCGCCGCCCCCACCTGATCCCCACCGTCCCAGTCGATCTCGCACGCCTCCTCCCTCTCCATTACGAACGATCCTTCCTTCTCCAACGCCACCTTCAACTCTTGCATGCACGGCGCATAGTAGGGAACATCGAACGCGTCCACCTTCTCCTCTTCAATTAAACCCTGCATGCGTATGTAATAGTTAGGTCAAGCGTACGTACGTGAGCTGGAAAAGATCGATCAGCAAATAAGACGTACCTGGGAGGCGAGATCCATGAGGGCTTGGGCCAAGAGCTCCCACTGATAGCAACTGTGAGGAGTGGTGGGATCGGAGGAGTCCCTACCGATGAGCGACAGAACCATGCGTCCTCCGGTCACCATCTCCCGAGAACGTGACTTGAGGAACACTGAAAAGTCAGTCTGGAATTGCCCTGAATAAGCTTCCAACACGCTCCTCGGACTGCTCTCCGATATGTATATCTTCCCCTTGTTCAACAGTCTCCCTTCCTCCCCCAGCCCCGCCGGAACCTGCGTTCCACTTTTATTTTCATTCAATCTCACATAATAGTAAGCATATATGACAATATACATTGTATTCTTCATTTTACGCACGCATTTTATACGTCCTTTAATTTGTTGTTCGGGTGAGTCGTGTAAGAGGTATGAGAAATTCAGTGGACAGCTAGGGACAACGGCCGCATTTCCACAGTGGACAAAAGAAGCATCTTATTCGTTAGGAGTTAGGAACACACAACATGGTATCGCAGTACTTAGGATGATGCAACGTGTCGCGTCTCTTGACCATATATAGAAACCCTGGGCTCTTTTTCTTCTTCCAAATTTTGATGTTAACGTAACTTGAAACACTTTCAAGCCTCCTTTAATTTTCCACTCACTTTATTCATAAAAAACTATATCTTGTGGTTATATAATATCATGCGTGTTTAGATTTCATGATTAGAATTAGAAAAAGAAGTTTCTAAAAGTATCATAAATAAAATAATTCTGGTTTAATTTTATCTGGTGTATGCTTAGGTTAGAGATTGGATGACGGTATGGGAACGTGCGTACCTGAGAAAGCCAATGGAGGCTAGAAGAAGAGTGAACAAAGTGGAGACTGTTGGCCGGGAAGAGAGGACCATAGAAAGAGCCAGGCACCCCAAAGATGAAACACGGCCCCATCTCGCTGGCTCTGTCTTGCCTGAGTTTCCTGTAGAAACCAGGCAAGGAGGCGAAGATGTTGTTGAAGTCATTGGTGTACAGGTCGTTCAAATACACCCTTAACTCTGGAGACGGCCTCTCGAGGAGGCTCATGGTGGCACATATGGTGTCGAGTATGTCGAAGATGACGAGGAAGGTGTTGGGTCCGGAGGAGCAGCCGAGGTCGGCGATGCCCACGCTGTCTTTCCAATTGGAGCAGACGGTTTTAATGATGCCTTCCTTGGTAGCCGCCTTGGACACGGAGATGATGGTGTTCTACTCGTATAGAACGTACAAGAAGATTGATTTACGCAAATATATTAATTAGAGCATGATATATATATAGGGTAATTAAAGATGTGTTAATATAATTAATAGGAAGAGGAGTGGATGGAAGGGGAAATGAAATGAAAGGAACCTGAACGTGGGAGTTCATAGCATAGCTGGTGTGGCCAGCTCCTTTGTTCATGTGGAGTACTTGCTCAACCTGCATGTCTTGAGTGATAAGAGAGTATGAGTATGCGATGAAGAGCCACTGATATGCTCAATTCATGGTCTCTCTCCATATATATATATATAGTCTGCCTACCAAACATATACTCCTCATATTTTTAAAATACAAGATAATTGATTTTTTAAAAAAATTAAAGAAACTAAATAAATTATAACTAAATTCAACCTCTCAAGATAAATTTATATTATATACTTTTTGGTCTATTTAAATTAGTCAACTAACTCTAATATTAATTATAATTAGTTAATTAGTTAATTTTATTAATCTTTTTAAAAAAAATTAGTTTTTATAATTAAGATAAGAGGTAGTACTAATTATCATGACTAAGGCCGCTTGACAGCAATATGCATACATGGAGAGACAGAGAGAGGATCAAGGTTTAAAAGATGCATTGGACAAAAATGTACCGTTTGAAAATGGCAAACAAAACCAGCAGTTAATCAATCTTTTAAGAGGGGCGAAACTATCGCAATTTTATAACTTACTTGTAATTATTCCATTGATTTTTACAACTAAATTTGTAGGATGTACGGAATGTTTTTATAATCTATGATTCTTAAAATCAAGTTTTCAAGCCTTTAAATTTTATAGCGAAGTATGTCGCTAGCTATATAAAGATATCTTTGTCCGATTTTTAACCTTTACTACACTTCACAAATTTGAAATTTAATTTGAAGTCATTTTCTTGTATTTACCCCGTAGTCTTTCTCCATCACTTTAGTGTTTGACGATCGCCTTAGTCCGTGTTTGGATACTAGAGAAATCATGATTTTATAAAGTTTTTTTTTGTCAAACTATAATTTAGAAAAAAAATTAACAAAACAATCTTATATATCTATAAAAATGTTTGAGTTAAACTATAATTTTAAATAATTTTTTAATAATAAATTTTAAATAGAAAAAAAAGTTTGTAGGTATAAAAAAAAACTAATTTCCAATGCTTTTACTAAAACAGTCCTCCCTGCCCACGGTCTTTGTTTTGTCACGTCTCAGCCATTACTCCATTGTTCTCTCCTCTCTCCTCTCTCTGCTCGTTCGCCATTGCTCTTCCTTCCTTCGCGGCCCTGTTCTTATTTTTCTGTTCAGAGTGTGGCTACTACTGTTATAGGAGATCCTTCTCTTTCCTCTTACGTTCTGGCGTCGGTGCGAGAGAGAGGAAGCTTCGCGATTCTCTGTTGAAATGCTGACGTGACTCCATCAGCTTCCGTCGTCTGTGTTGCCGTTGTTGGAGGCTGTGTCGTCATTTGACCGTGCTGTCGCTGTTTAGCTGGATATCATCGTTTTACTCATCTTCAAAATAGAGAGACGAGAGCGTGAGAGAAAGGTTGTGTTCCATTACAGATCGCCGTCCTTGTCAGTTCCTCCATTGCAGATTGGAGCTTCACAGGAGAAAGAAGGAAAAAAGAGGAGGTAGCTGGAAATTGAGTTAGCTGAAAATATAGAAATGGAGGGGGAGTCATCAGAGAAGATGAACAATAGTAGAGAAGAAGAGAGAAGGGAGAATAAAAAGGAAATGGGAATTAATTTTTTTTTTATAAAAATATATCTTTATGTAATTCACTAATCACAAATTTGGGTTCACTAATGATGGTGATGGAGAGCGGCAACCTGGCAGCGAAAATCTTTGTTAGTGAGTGGCAGAGATCTTCAACCATGCAACCTTGGTCTTCTCAATTTCTTGAACACATCCGTGACGAATGGGGCTGAACACAGATCCGGGAGTTTTGCTTCACGATTTCATCTGGGTTCCTCTCTCAGATCCAAATTTCTGCAAATTCACTTCTTGTTGGTGATGTTGTTGTTCGAGTTTGATGTTAAGATTGAATTATTTTTCCAGATTAGCAGTAGATGGTTTATGATTGATAGATTGATGTCTTCAGTTTAAGTCTTGGATGGAGACAAGTGTGTGTTCTGGCAAGATTTTTTTTTTTAATTTAGAAGGGCATTTTGGTCCTTTGATATAAAAATTAAGTATTTCCATAACCTACTAAACATACTTTTAAATCACATCCCCATATCCATTTCCATTATAATCAATTTTAACGTGGGTAATAAATAGTTCATCATACTCAATATTAATATTGTTTAAGAATAATGGAGAATTCATCCTACTTTCTAATCTTGAGTATCTGTCCTTATCTCTCATTGCTTTCCATTTTAGGATTTTCTTCTATTATATTCAACGCACGCGCACATCTAAAATCCTGAAAAAAGAAGGGGGCGAAATCGTAGTTCAGCCTTTAAGTCTGATGGATTGAAAAAAAAAGAAAAGAATCACAATACTTTTAATGCAAAAAAAAAATGTTTGCCCTATATTAGTCTTTTCGCTTCGTAAATAATACTCAATTAAAATGTTGCAACGCTGTATTCACCAACAGAAATATTATGATGTTGTTTATAGCATTAAGGTGAATTTTTGTGGGAAAAAATATTGAACCAGTGCTGATAAAAATAATGTTAAAAAGGAGCATTCCGTCAACGATACCATGCAGTGCGCAATTAAAAAGCTTGTGTTGTGTGGTGGAATCCCATTCCCATCAAATGCGGGAATGAGCATTATTCCCTCAATAATGAGATTCTATTGTCAAATGAGGAACTAATCATTTAACACGTTCTTGCTAACATTAATTCTTATTCTCCTTTCATTTTCTTAACTATTACAATATCCTAATTAGCACAGTAAATTCCCACAAAATGGTGTGCTGCATAATATCGCGTACGCATTGTTTGGGATATATTTTGTCCTTCTAATTATTCCTAATGCAGATATTAGCGAAGAGTCGTTAGATCACCATATATACTAACATCTTCAGGCCAACAAAAGCTTCCTTGTCAGATGATATATATATATATTTTTTTTAAGCGATAAAATAGCTTAAAGACTAATCCTCTTTAGATATAGAGATAGCTAAAATATGTTTTATTTCTCTAAATAATTTTTTTATATATATACACAGCCTAATTTAAATTTAAAATATTGCCAAATGACATATTTACACAGCGAAAATAAGATCAATTGTTTATGGTCAAGTTGAAACTTGATTGTAAGGTGCGGAGCATATCTTGCACGTGCGACTCCGATAGGGCAAGTTGAGATTGTCAAGAGAATAAAACCCGTGTTCATTATCTTTCTAGTTTATTTTCTAAATCGGACGGATCACGTTTCCACCGATATAATTGAGAAAAAGAGGTGTAACATTATATGAGAACGTGTTAGTTGTATTACGTACGCACTGTTGTTTTCTGTATGAAAGTTGTGGTTGTTCCTAATTCCTATGGACAGTGTTTGGGTCGAAATTAAAATGCTTGAACATGAATGAGTGTGTGCATAAAAAAGCCAGGATGTAACTTGTGAGGGGCATCCCTCTCCTAATAATTTCAACGCTAGCTGGCCAGATTTAATATAAAAAAGTTAATATTTTATAACATGATAAATTAATATTTAAATTTTTATCGAGTAGTACACGTATTTAATATATGATAGTATATTATTTAGAATATCAACGCTTAAGAAAAAAATATATTAATTATAATAAATTAATTAATTATAAAATTTCGTGGTATAAGAGAGTGAAATAAAAAACTAAGATTAACGTTATAAATATTATTCTTTCAGTCCTTAATATAAAATATATTTAATTAATTTAATTAGATTAAAGAAATTAGTTAATATAAGATATTTTTTTAAAATACTCTAACCACCTTCCTTAACTTCATCTCTCCGTCTTTTACTTGATTATTATAGGGTGAGTATTACTAGAAAAAAATTAAATTTTTTTAATAAATATATAAAATATATTTTATATTTAATACTAATATAAACTTCTCAATTATATAATATATTAATAACTGTAGGAATATTAAATTTGATTTATATTTTAGATAAAGTCAAAGATTTCAGAAGTGGCAAATAAAAGTTAAAATATATATTTAATTTTTTATATTTGTATTAAATTTTATTTTAGTCAATTAAATTTAAAAAATATATTTTTAATCCTTTTAATTTAATATCGTTAATTTTTTTAACAAAAAATATATTGTCTCATCAAATACAATTAAACACATATAAAATATGTCTGTATCTTAATATATTTAAATTGCATTATATTTTATATAAATAATTAAAATTTAGATATATTTTTATTAATATTTAATTATTAAGTTGATATTTTTTAATAAATTTAACAGTATTAACTTTAGAAGATTAAAAATATATATTTAAGTATCAAAACGTATATTTTAATGAGAGAATAAGTTAAGAAAGGAAGAGAGACAATTTTTCTGGTGGCCTGCTCATCGCAGTAGAGCTGGTAATACGAGCTGACCTGCTAAAAACGGGTCAGCCCACTAGCAGCTCGCCTCAAAACGGGCTGTATTTTGCCCGCCTGAGCCCGCGGCCCGCCGTTTTTTTTAAGTATTTTAAAAAAAATTATTTTTATACTTTTAAAATACTAATAACAAATTTCTAATGTTATATTAGCATAATAAAAAATTTGTTAATATTATACTCTTAAAAATTCATATTTTTTATAAAAAATCTCCAATTTTATAACTATAAATCTAAATAAATGTTAATAAAATATTAATCAATTATTATATATCAATACATATCAACAAATAAGTAACTATATTTACTAGTATTCGATAATATAAATATTTAAAATAATATTTAAATAAAATAAATAATAATATTAATAATTTTATTCGATAATATAAATATTTAAAATAATATTTAAATAAAATAAATAATAATATTAATAATTTTTTAAAAAAATAGGTTAGCGGGCCAACACAACCCGCTCCAAAACGGATTGACAAATTGTTAATTTATTTTTAGCCCGTTTTAAGAGGTTGAACTCGCTTTATCAGCTTTACACCATAGTGATAACACTGTTGCTCATCAATAGTTATTTTAGGCACAATGTGTGTGCCGGCTAGCTGCGTCTGTTATTCCGTATTTCGGTCCAACGATATTGCAGCGTGGGAATAAGAGAACGATTAAAAGGATAACTCAACAATGAAAGATGTGCGCTTTATTTTGATTGGCAGAATAAAGCCACGTATAACTATACATAGTTACTACTTAAATATAGAATCTATTTTATAATATTATATTATAAAATATATCTTTTATATTTAAGATAATAATTATTATAACTAAACTCACATGTCATCTGCGCGATGTGTGAGCGGTTTTTTCTTTACTGGCACGCATAACCAACGAGTAATGTAGTTTTCTAAACGCGTACAAAACTTAAAAGTCAGCTTTAACTCAAAATCATTTTCTACCCTCCTTCCTTGGCAAGAGTAGTAATTTCTTTTCCTAAATCATGCTTGCATTATTCAATAACTTGTTAAAGATAATCTCTCAATTAATTACCGAAGGTCATCCCTACACGAGGAAGATGGAATCTTTGGATGTTCTCCTGCAACGAGTATGCATGGATGCTATGAATTATCTTAAGCCTCCTGTGTTTGAAAGTGTGAATCCACCAAAATGTGAGATTTAAAGGAAAAGGAGATGTGCTGCTGAAAGCTTCGCTTTTGGGGCAGAGAAAGCTATTTAGAGCTAATTCGGTAGAGAGATTGGGAGGAGATGGCTAACAACCAAACGGGGCAAGTCAAGAAATATATGCAAAGTCAACGGGCTCGGGTTACTACTGAAATATTTGACGTGGTGGCCTTTTATACATTCGCCTTTTCTAATCGCCTTTAGTAAGTTAAATCAGCCTATATTCGCCTTTTCTAATCGTGGAGCATTTGTCACTATTGGCATTGGGAGTATATATATATATATATAATTATATATTCTCCTCCATGCTTAAAGTCACATTCTAAAATGCTCTTCAGGACATTACTCTGCAAAAAGTCAATACTACTGAGTTTTTTATGCACAAATATTCTTTTTGTACGATACAAGACGATATTCTTGTGGCTTATGGCCCAACAACATTAAACGATTTTTTTTTTGAAGTGTAAGGTTGTGAATTGACTCCATATGAAGGATGATAAAAGTAAAAGAAAAAAAAAGCAGACAGAGACTATATAACAAAAAAATTAAAGATAATTAATATATGTTAAATTCAATTTTTTTTTAAAAAAGCTTATTGTTGAGGAACAAGGATTTGGAAGGGTGAACTTTTATTGATATTGAAAAATGAGAAGTTAAATTGATACGAAGGCTAAGCTACTCTATTCATGTCCTGCCTGATGTGCGCATACCACAGACCCACATACTTAACTATCCTATTAAGCAAACTACCTATAATTATTTTCAATTAATTCGTTCAACACTTATAATAAGTTTTTGATACCTTTAATGATGTAACCTATTTCTAACTTTTCTTTAAAAAAAAAGAGTGTAGTGAAGTAGTTAAAAAATGACTTGCATTAAAAAAAAATAAAGGGAGTGCATATTTATCAACTGAATTTAACATCACCTGTAGGATATACTGCTTGATAAAGGTGCTCGGAAATGAAGCACAATAACTTTATAACAATGTTGGTTTTGATTTGATTATATCAATGGAATATTGGTAATTAATGAAGTCAGTGGCCGTAAGGGTCTGTTTGCTCCTTCGTCTGAAACTTTTTGAAAACAGAAAGTAAAAGTCGTGCCAGTTGACCGCTTCCTTATCGGGGCCTAACAAGGAAAGACCACTTCCACACCTGTTTGCTCGGCAAAGATGATTTGACTGACGAAAGGAAGAGAAAATTTGGGGTACTGGATTTTTTTTTTTTTTTACTTATTATGTTTTGTGCATTAAGTGGGGTTTTCACTAAGTTATTGGCACAAAATTTTGTATAGATGAATAATTAAATTTATTTTATGATTAATGCAACAAGGCTGAGCGAAACAAATGATTCCCATCCACTTCGAGCCAGCCGCCGGCATACCCCTCCGGCGCTCCCTCCTTTCTGTGCTCTTTCCCGCCGGCAAATCCAGACTGTCAACATAACAGCGCTGCCACCCTCATTCACTTTTCAATCTTCGTTGTCGAATCCATATGATTTTTTAGGTAATGTCTTGTTTGTGTGTTTTATTTCCCCTACTCATTCTGGTCCTCTCCAATTTGTTTTTTGTTTTTTTGTTGTTGTTGATATTCCATACATATGCCCATGTGAAAAAAATCAACTCCCTCCATTGAATCGTGCTTGCAGGCCTAGTTTGGGTTCGTCGCCTGTGACCTCTCCTCAGCTGACCTTCGCCGTGGCCCCATCTCAGGTGCGTTTCTCTTTTTCGTCCCTTCTCCCTTCATCTGCTGGAGAGTCAGGTGTTGTAATTTCCTTTTGAATTGTTCTTTTTTGATGTGCTCCTGTAGAGTGTATGATGAAATGGTTCGTATGTTCAGGCAAAACCCGATTTATTGGTTGATGGAGTTAACTTTAGGGGTAGATGACGCAGCTGACTGGGTTTACAGAGGCGAAGGAGCTGAAAATCTTGTTCTAGCCTACACTGGATCTTCTCCCGCTTTTGTGCGTTTCAACTTTCATTTTCTCTTTTTCCACCTTTAATGTCACACTGAATGTGAATCAACAATGTTATGGAGACAAGTCCTTTTTATTTCTCTTAATTGTTAATAATTGATCAAGTGAATATTTGAAAAGATGATTGTCTTATGTGGGATGTGGAAAATGTGAAATTATTATGAGGCATTGAACTTTCTTAATATGCTTGTGCCCTGCACTTACTTTAGTAATTTATTTTTTCTCTTGGGCTTGTCTGGGTTGTCTCCGTAGATTGGGAAAGTGATGCGCATAAGGAAGGCTCCAAAGAGTGGCTCACAGGTGGTAAAGAGTCCCGTGGATTTGACTGAACATGAACGTCTCCTGTGGAATGATATAGATGAACTTATATTATCTTCACACAAAGAAGCTGTAGGGAAGCTATTTGTCCAGCATGTTATGAAGCCATTGTTAGGGTCCCGATATGTCGATGCTGGGGTATGGTGCTTTTGCATTATTCGCTTCTTTATTTGACGTTCCTTTTAAATTCACATTACCTCTAAAACTGATTATTTTTATGATAATAATTTCTGCTTACTTTGAGCATATAAACTCAGACTCCAGTAAATAACCTGCGTATATGCTTTTACGTTTTGATTAAGCTGAATCTCGACTTGTGAGAAACTATGCCACTATGTAACTTATGGACCAATCTAATTATGGTCATTGTCTGTCGTCTTAATATTAATAAAAAATAGGTTTAACAAAAATAAACTGTTCAGGAACCATAATAAAAATCCTGCTAAAGTTTTAGGCACAGTGTAATTGCTGGGATGTTTGTGAAAGTTAGTACTTCTAATCTCTGACCTCTACTTCATTGATCCTTTTTTAGACGAATGTTCCAGTGTCCAGAGAATTCCTTGAATCTGTTGAGAAGAATTTTATTTGTCAGCGTCCAGCTTTCCGAGTTGATGCTGCCCAAATCAATATGCATTCTGATTCTGTGCTTCTAATGCCTGATCATTCACTCTTCCCTCATGGTACTGAGGTGTTCTTGAGCTTGATTACACTGGTTTCATTTTTTTCCCCTTTCTTTCTTGCAAATTAAGTATCTTAGGTATTAGCATGTTCAAATCTTGTTGAGATCATGGTTTTTGAAGTTTACCCAAGATGGAGCTTTCAATACCGATTCCTAAACATCTCAAATTCATTGTAGATGGGACTGGACCTTTCAATACCCTTGATATAAATATTTATAGCTTTAAAATTTGAGAAATAATCAGTATTTTTCCTTGCGCATGTAACCTGTGACATGTGCTGAGGAATTACCTATCTAGGGAACTAGCAGGTGGGAGAACCTCTGACTTAGGTACTGCATGCTTGGATCCTCCCAAGTAACTACTGGTGGAAAAATTATTTGAAGAGAGGCAAAGTTAATGTTGATTGGAATCCAATCATACACTAAGTAGTTACAAGTTATAAACAAATTCTGGGGAGGTAAAACGCACTTTGGGATGAATTCCAAACATGATTGTTCAGAGCATCCTATTAACCTTTGTTTATATAACTCCAAGAAATCCCCAATGTTCCCGCAGGGCAGAGGGACCTTTCATTTGAGACCCCATCCTTGGTAGTGTGAATTCAGGAACAAGCAGGTGTTTTAAGTCTTCAAATTCCAAACCCTGCATGGAATGCTAAACTTTAAAATCTTCTGCGGTAAATGCTTTCCTTTTCATTTCAGGTAGCCTAGAAGCTAGCCCTTGCATTTCTGTTGAAATAAAGGTATTTTCTCCTTTATGACATACAATATTATTCTTTGGCAACATGTGTTTCTTTTTTCCCTCTGTAACATACGCTCTATATTGATGATCTCACCTGCTCCTCTCTTCTCCTTCTGTTGCGTGGGTGTAATATTTTAACTACTGTTGTAAGAAAGCAGCCCAAATGTGGATTCCTTCCTCTTTCAAGATTCATATCAGATGAAACAGCTATCAAAAAGATGGTAACTCGATTCAAAATGCACCAAGCCCTGAAATTGCATCAAGGAGAGGTAACCCCTCAACCACCTCACTCTAATAGCTGCTTAGTGCATGCCTCTTTCTGTTTTAACTCTTGGTATCAATTGGCTTGGGCATTAAGTCTGAGTAGGAGATTTTACCAATGTATTCTGTAGATATCAGAGCTTAGTCAATATGATCCTCTTGATTTGTTCTCTGGATCCAAGGAAAGAATTCAAAAAGCTGTCAAGGATCTCTTTACTACCCCTCAAAACAATTTTCGTGTATTTTTGAACGGATCTCTCATAGTTGGAGGCCTAGGAGGTGGTGCACCGGCTACAAATTTTCTGATTGCAAAAACATTTGAAGATGCGCTTAAATCTGTGATTCAAGCAGAAGATGGCCTATACGCTGAGAAGTTTTTAGATCTAGTTGCTGAGAGCGTGTACAAATCAGGGGCCCTTGATCAGCTCCTGAAGATTCAGAAGCTTGATAATCTTGACATAGAGGGGGCGATCCATGCATATTATGGCATAACTTCTCAGCAGTGCATGGCATGTAAAGAATTGAGTGAACAAGGGTTAAACAGATATGCTTCTTTGCATTCCGCTCCCTTGGAGGAAAGCTTGAGAACTGTAAAGGACTACCTGATAGCTGCAACTGCAAAGGACTGCAGTTTAATTATTTGTTTTAGACCAAGGAAAGAGGGGTATTCAACATCTGAATGCAATCATGCATATGTTCTGTCAACTAAGCAAACTTTTGATTTCAAGGTATGGAAACACCCAGCGCATATGTTATTCTTACATTAATTTATGAACTAAGTATGTGTTCACAGATTTAATTTTTGAATAGCCAGAATAGGCATTACTGCTAGGGAAAAAGGGCTCAAGCCCTTGCAGATCTGAACGAGTTTTCCATTCCTTTTCATGATAGTCATTGCAATGATATCCTTTTTTGATGAGATCTATTTATATATCATAACACGCAATCCATTGATATCCTAATTTCAGTGATGTTGGTCTGAATTATCTTTCTCTTTTAACTTTGACTCAGCAGAATGCCATTACTTTCTTTCACCGAGTTACAGATGTAGTTTCTTGAAACATTGGTTATCTTACTTCAGTTGCCATTTGATCTGTTATAGGTATCTTTTATTGACCTGGATTTGAAGCCTTTGAATAAAATGGAATATTATTACAAGTTAGATAAGAAGATTGTGAGCTTCTACAAACAATTTGTTGAAATGAATCAAGGAAGAGATGAAGGCCCAAACTATGCAGACAATCGATGAAGATTGTATTGTTAAGTAATAGTAGCCTGATTCTGTAGCCGAAAACTAAAACATACAGGTCTGACAATGCAAACTGCTTGCATTTTGCTTTGCTTCCCACCCCCACCCCCCCACCCCCAAAAAAACAAATTTTCTTATGTTGAGGCTATCTGATTTCCCTTGTCTTTGTATTTGTTTCTATCTGTATTACCTCTCTATTGCTTTTATTAGTTTCTAGATATTGCATCTACCTTTGGATAGTGGGAGCGTATGCTTTGTTGTACACATGCTAAAATTGCCTCCATGATTAAAGGCCATTTCTTGATGAGGTGACTGTAGAGGTGAAACAGGGAGTTAAATGCAGGTGAATTGATAAATGCGTCTGCCATATCGCTTATGCTTGGGTTTTAATGGTTACATATTTGTTCTTGTAAGCATCTGGTCTGTACACCTAGAGCAATGTTCTCCCTTGCAGACTGGAGTGTTGGTTATGCACATCATGACTTTGTTTATAACAATTGGAAAGATAAGGTGACAACCTTCCAGCTGTTGGCGAGAGTGATATCTCATCTTCTTTAGTACTATTCCGCTCCAAGCATACATGGCACATTTATTAATAAAGCTGGAATTTATTTTATCAGTGGTGATGCTAAAGATGAAATTTTAATCCGTTACGGTTCATTTATGCTATATTTTAAGGCCTTTGTTAAATAAATATCTATTTCATAATGCGCTTGCTTGCTGTGACTGAATCTGGCGTAGTTTGCTTGTTCTACTTGTACTTTTCTTTTGTCTCTCACTGTTGGATGGCGAGCAGGATTTGGTGATTTTATGTAGGCAGCGTTTTCTTCATCCTTCAGTCGCGAGACTTGAGAATTTGTTAAATCACACCTACAATCACCATTCTGATGCTGTAATCTAGATTGCATGGGAAATCCGGTCATAAATATCTAACGTGCATTAATGTCCGGGTACCCACCATCCTTGCCGCATCATTTAGTGTTCAACCAAAAAGTGAAGAAAGGACGTCCCATAGAATTTTGAAAACTCGAGATTATAATTGAGAGAGCAAGTTCTGTGCCTTCCCTGTTTCTCGTCTTGTTCTGGCCTAAGTAATTACAGACTCTCGAATCATGTCTAAGGTTACATGTTTTAGCCTCGTTTTGTTGGGAAATAAGTATCATGACTTCACTTTTTCGGGATCTGTTCTACTTTACTCTGACATGACGCAGTTCTTCTTATGTACTTTTCTCACATTCTGACGCACTTGTTTATTGCAGAAGACGGTGGTGTCAGTAGAACTTGTGTGTTCAAGATGCAGGCAGAAGGTGATGAAATTAATTGCAACCATTGAAGGAATTACTTCCATTGTGCTGGATCCGGCCAAAAACACAGTGACAGTGATTGGGGAAGCTGATCCCGTGAGGATCATCAAGAAAGTGAGAAAATTCAGGAAATCAGCAGCAATTGTGAGTATTGGTCCTTCCAAAGAAGAGAAGAAGGAGGAGAAAAAGGTTGTCGCCCCTGAGGCTCCCAAAGTATGCCATAGATGCGATGTATGGTATGTGATTCCCGAAGATAATTATAGTTACTGTTCCATTATGTAACTAAAATTCTCTTATTGAGGTCCTGTTTCTGCAATTATTAAATTTTCTAAACAAAAATAAGAGCTTAATAGGAAGGGATCGAATTCGTTGAAATATTTTTTATTTGGTAACAATATAATATTGGACAATTTTAATAACGAAGTTATATTTTATGAGGATTTAACACCATTAAATTCTATTGGGTGCAAAATTTCATATAAAGGTTGCAAAAGGGGGGAAACATCATTTCCGTTAAATGATGGGAAACGTCCGTTAACTTGTATTTTGTGCGTCCCACCATCTATTTTTCTCTCCTCTCCCTCTCTCTGGGAGTGTCGAGTGTGCCTTCTGCTCCGGCCGGCATGAACTCCCCACATCCGTCAAGCGCGTGTCCGCCAAGACTCACGGTGTGGTTCTTCAAGCACTCTCTATACCTTCCTTTGCTATTACTGTTATAAATTCCTCATGGTTTGAGGCAACACCTTAGCTTCTCATGCACCGGCGGGGCTCGGCATTTTCACTCTCGGAGATATTATTATTCCCAGCGACTCTATACCCATCTCTTCCTCTTACCCTTCTTGATCCTCAAAATCCATTTGTCCCCCACAAAAATAAAACACAACTTCCCCCTCAAGAGGATCAAATAATTAAGGATAATAAGCAATCAGAG
Source organism: Leucaena leucocephala (assembly GCA_037074615.1). Taxonomy (NCBI): domain Eukaryota; kingdom Viridiplantae; phylum Streptophyta; class Magnoliopsida; order Fabales; family Fabaceae; genus Leucaena; species Leucaena leucocephala. The sequence continues at coordinate 752,703 of CM073540.1, read as the reverse complement.
AAGAGAGAATAGATTTTTGAATAGTTGCAGAGAGATAACCAAAGCAGGGACTTGTATTCATGTACCGAGATGTGGGTATAGCGGGGGGTTGAGCTGGAGACGGATAAGAAATGGAAGAAAGAGAGGGAGGGTGAGAGCTGAGAGGGAGAGAGAGGTTTGGGAGAGGCGAGAGAGATGGGTCTATCCCATTTACTAGTGTCAGATATCTATAACATATAACTTTTGTTAAAATTGTACCTTTGTGCTTATAATATTTGGACTAATTGATTCAATTTAAAGTTTGTCATGCCTAAATGGAGATGACTCTTTAACCACTTTGGTTGAGTTTTAAAAAAGAGTTTTTGGATATATTTTTAAAAAGAGATTTTTAGAATTTTTTTTTTGAATAATTTAAAAAAAAAATGTTTGGAGAAGAGTTTATAGAAAGAAAATTCTGAATAAATGGGTATTTGTATAATTATTATTAAAAATATTTTTGTGATTGATAAATTATTAAAAAGGGTATGATTTTATTAAAAATAAGAGAGAAAAGAGAGGAGAGAGAGGAGAGAAAAAAGAGGATGTAAGAAAAAATAGAAGTAAAATAGTAAATATATAGTCTATAAATTATTTTAATTTTTTAAAAGTTATTACCAATAATTTATCTAAAATTATAATTTTAAATTATGGTTGCAAAATTTCTCCTTTAAAATTAAAGTTTAGATGTTATCCAAACATACACTTTATGTGTTCCCCTTTTTTTCCTTCTCTTTTTTAACTCGTTGAATCCCCTTTATGTTTGTGGTTAATAATAAAAATATTTTGCACAAGTCAATGATCTAGAAAGAAATCAAACGTTAATATTTAAATTATTAGAATATAAATATTTATTTTTTTGGCCAAGAGATATAAGTATTTATTTAACTAAAGTATATTTGTATACTTTTGTCTAAGATCTAATTTATATTACATTTATACTATAAATTAAATTTTATATTTAAAATTGGAGGAATATTAAAATTTATTTTATACACATTTTAATTATGAATTGATATTGAGTCTTTCTTTTTTCTTCTATCTCTCTTCCTCTCCTATATTTTCATGGTTTTCAACAAGAGCTAATTCTTCTTTTAGACGTCAGAGGTAACACGTTAATTTATCATGTGTGTGCAAACTAGATTATAGAAAAAGAGGAATTGGAACGAGTGCCTTATAACACACAAATAGAATGCCAATTATTTTAATGTTTTAACATCTTAGATTTGTTTTTTACTCTACAATATTCAACATTCTAGACTTGTAAAAATGTAGCATTTAGACTTGATATAGAGGTTAAGTATATGTTATGTTAAATTTCGTAAAAAAAAGCCTGCATCTTAGTTAAATTTAGCTTTAAAGTACATTTAAATTATTTTTTATAATAACTTTTTATGTTACAATTTTTTTTGCCAAACTTTTTCTGTTACATTAAAAATATTTGAGTTTCGAGTTAATCTAGTAATATAAAATTGTTCTAGATATTTAATAATAGAATCTAATTAATATCATAAAAGAAAATATTTGAGTTAATGATTATTCCACACGTTCCAATTCATCCTTTTTTACCTGCTCTTTCCCCGGAAAAGAGGCGGAGGCAGTATATTTGATAGTATATAAAACGAGGGGGCCCCAAAAAAAAAAGGAAGAAAGAAGGCGGCCTCGCTAATTGTATGCGCGGCCGACAATGGATATTAAGATTGACCTGTTTGACCCTGAGACACAAATATCATTTTATGCTGATGATAGACAGACATCTGAGAACCAACTTTGAAAACATAATTAGCAAAGCAAAATCAGACATTTCACTGAGGTCCCGTCAGTCCAATAATCCCTTCACCAACAGCCCTTCTTTTTCTGCAGAAGATTGGACACGCTTCAGAGTCCAAGCCCACAATGACGATGAATTATGAACATTTAAATTTCTTTTTTAATAAAGTAAGAAGAAAATATCTTCGACTTACATTGAATTTGGACTTTTCCCGACTGTGTGTGTATGCCAGAAGTTCTTCTTGTCTTATTAAAGCTTCGTATAAGGCCTGCTTAAGAATAAGAATACACCTGTTTAAATATGTATACCAATGAACAGAAGGAATATATATATATATATATATATATATATATATTATAACACACACCCCAACGATAAATAAATGGGTTAACGCAACTCAAATTCTAATGTCCACGGAGACAGGGAGGGAAGTGGAACACAATGGTCTTGAAAATAAATGACTGACAAAACAAGATCAGCTCTGAAGTTCACCTATGGTCGAACAATAGTTCAGATTAAACGCCGGATATAAAGCAAAGGCCACAAAAGTAAACAACAAACATTGGGCAAGGACCTCAACTCTTAAGCCGTAGCCCCCCTGCAATGGGTTGGGCATTGAATCGATATGTTTATAGCTGAAGTAATTGTGGGTCAAGTAAACAAACTCATGTTTCATATATAAAGAAATAATTAGGCCTTTGCCAAAGATTCGCCGCTGCAGGTGAAAATCCGTGACCCCGCAATCAGAAAATCTGAGACCTCCTAGAAATAAAAGAGACCTTCCTAGCTTGATGTAAATAACATGGTTTCGGATGGAATATGATTACCTTCTTCGTAGCAATCAGCTCAGCTTCCAGTGCATCCACCCGATAAACTGCAGCATTCAGCATCTCCTCTTTCTCGTATGGCATTTTGTTCGGTTTTGACTGTAGCATGTCAACTTTCACTTCAAGTTCATGCAGCCGCTCCAAGGCAGATGAGAGGTCTGCCTTTGTGAAACCTCCAGCAGGTGGAGAAGGAGCAGTTTCCTCCTTGGGCATTGATTCAACCGTCATGTTAGTAACATTTTGGACAGAATCAGATATAGATCTCCGACTTCCCTTGGTTACACAAAATGCTAGAGGATACATAACATTAAAGAGGGCAACAAAGAAGCCCATTATAACAGCCCAGATATAAGCAACAATTTCATGATGAGATTTTTCTGTACGTCGCGAAGATGTATCTGCAATAAATTAATAACACGTTACAATCAACATATCTGGATGCTCTAATGTTAAACCTCCCAGTGCAAAACATAAAAGACTGGATTGGTTCAGTTTTTCTACATGAAAATAAAATTCTTTATCTTTTTTCTGTGGGAGGAATTTACTTTCATATACAGGCTATCAAGTATCAATCATACTCCCTGTTTGAACTCATTGCATTTTGTTAACAGTACTTTTGGAAAGATGGAATAATTTTAAGAACATCAACTAATTTTAACATACTGTCTTGGTTTCTATGAATTAGTTAAATATGACTAAGGAACATAAAGAGTATCATTTTCAGTTAATCATAATTGCACAGCAAAACCCACAATTGATTTTCAACAATAACTGCTGAGAAGATGCCTCAAATATCTAACCTGTGGACCCCTCTGGGCTTTGAGGTGCTACTTGCTTCTCCTTCCATCCCACATCAACAGCCTTGTCAACCATGGGAACGCACTCAGCAAAACCACCAGAATGACTAGCCTTACCAATCATTCTAGCCTGAACAAAAATCAACGTAAATGAAATTTAATTTATTGCACCAAAATTTTAAACCCTTTCATGCTGACTTGACCCTATAAAAACTTCAAAAAAGTGATCACAAGGCAAGACATAGTGATTGGGATAAAGTAGATCATAAAGAACTGTCAAGTTTGTCATGGTGCACTAACAAAACACCATAATAAAAGAGAATCAGAGGTTTAGATCTAGCACGGAGCAATATACAGCTAGACTTCCCATTAATGTAGATCAAAAGGTTCAAAGCAAGAAATCATTCATCCACAAGAAGTACCTATAATTCACAGAAATATAATAGAGATGTTTGCTATAGCAGATAATATGAGCAGGTTTTATGTTGCTATGGTTCTACAATAGGATACAAAAAAATTTCCAAAAAGTTGTCACTCTAAAGTAATGCATACACAAGCAAAAAATTACCTCAATCTAGTTGAGCGACAAGTTTGTCACCCTATTCTAAAAGACAACTTATTATGTAACACAAACTGCAGGTTTATAGCAGGTGGAGAGTGAAAACTCAATAATAAAACCAAGTTTATTCAATCCCCACTATCAGTTTTATCGAAACTAACATGATATTCTAAATAATCATGAATACTTACATCTTCATGGACAGGAGTCAACCTAGGGTTTACATAATTACCACTTGCTTTGGGAGAAGCAATATCTTCAACTTCAGATCCTGATTCTGCAGATGCATCACTGCTTCTTATCTAGTAGAAACCCAAAAAACCAATAAGTGTGAAAATATATAATTATTACATATAAAATTACGTCAAATTTTAAGCTGATATATGTTTAAGATGGTATTCAAAAACATACCATTGGATAAGATGTCTTATCACGTTCAATCACTGTCCCTTCAACATGAGAAACTACAACTATCTGGCTAGAACACAGTACTTCACCACTAAGAACCATCTATTTTTAAACCACGATTCCAGATCGAGTCACATTAGATGATATGAGATGATACCAAGAGATAAAAACCATAGAATTAGTCAAAGTTTAGTTAAAATCAGTCTAATGATTACAAGATAAGCAGCAAACCTTTAAAATGTCGGGGTCTTGCCATGGACCTTTATCGGACCTCATGCAGCCACCCTGATCTGCACATGTACAATTACCACCTAAAAATTCTGGCAGCTCACTGAAGAATTCCAAGCACCATCAGAATTTCAGGTGACAAAATAATTGACGGAGAAAAAAATCCATTAATATAGTTAAATGTAGTTACCTTGCATCGATAACTTCAAGTAATTTACTCTGGAACTTGTTGCCAAGAACCTAATGAACATTTCAAGTACCAATCAATCCAATACCCATGGACAACTTTAGTAAACTATAGAAAAATGATAACTTTAATGGAAACATAAAAAAACTACAATATAAAGAATTACTCAAAACAATAATCGCATACATGAATCTTTGAAGTAGTTTTAGGATCAAGAAATGATTTGACTGTGTTCCAGAGGAGCTTAAAACCAGGACCAGCATTTATAATAAACATTCGGCACAGTGTCTGCACTATATCTTTTACATGTTAGAAGGGTTACATGAATGAAAAGTAACTGCAGAAACCATGAAAATTCAAAAACCATAAAAAACCTGACAATTCAAACTACATACTTCTGGATAGTAGTCACCGTCAATCTTCTGCAGCCGCATGATGAGTTCTCGGGCGGACTTTGTTAGGTTTTTAAAACCCTATAAAGCAAAAGGCAGAATAGTAATATGGAATGATGTCTAACTAAATCCAAGTTAAAATGGCACCTAGGAAGAAGCCTTTAAATGATCCCTTAGGCATATGACTTACCACGCCCTCAACATCCAATATTGTTGTACTTGAATCTATGTATCTCTTTGCAGCAATAGAACAAGCTGGAAACTTAACAGCAAATGTTTTCTCAAAACCCTGCACATGGTACCTCAGATACCTTTCCATGGTTGTCACTTGCATGAGCTTATTGGGGTCAACTTTGCCTAGCCTCTCAATATAAAGAGGTCTTCCTTCCTTATCCACACCATGATAACCTTGTGGATAATATTTCAGAACTTCTTTTGTCTCATGGAACTCAAAATCCTGCCAGGGAGAGCGAAACAAATGAGAAGGAGAAGATAAGAAAAGTGGAAACAAAGGATATCACATCATAAACACAGAATAGCAATATACAGACACTTAAAGAAGAAAACCATATAGAAAGTTCGGGTATCGTTTTCAAATCTGATGACTCACCTCCATGATTGTGTCAGTGCCAAATTCTTTTCTCCACTGAATCATGTTGGCCCACATTTGCTTTGCTTTCTCAATATCAAACTTTCTTGCTTTCAAGAATCTGCAATCATATGAGTTAACTTTTAGTTTTTAACTTTATGATTGATTCAGTGAATTAGCTACCTGTTAATTTGTCTTTAGCGAGCATGCTGATACTAAATATGCAAAGAGACCATGAAAGTAAAACCGGAATAGAAGAAATAAAAGCCAATGATTCCATTTTCTGTTTGAAACACTGAAGCTCGTGATTAAGAACTATACATAATAATTATATTACACTAGAGTTATAACTAAGTTTACTACAGAGAATTGACTTGATCACCGCAGGAACAAAAAATAGATAATCCATCCTTATTCTGTTAAAAGCTCAAAAGGGAAGACGTAATACATAGTTCAAGTGTCCATATTCTGGGGGTACAAAATGATTATCGTAATGAAAAAGAATGGTAACCTCAACAACATATGGTCGTCATCATGTCTGGGAGGCAACAAGTTATCTGACAAAAGTGCCCGTCGAAATACGTCCACTGCTTGAAGCTCCTCAGCGTCTCGGATGTCCTCAATAGAGATGGCATTGCTTGGAATGGCACTTTTTTTCCTTCCTTTCTTCTTAAGAGAATGCCTGAATTTGCTGGACGCATTTATTGCTTTCTTTTTCAGACTTCCGAGTCTTGTCCGCTTATCATCCTCTGAATTCTCGAAATCTGATTTCCTCTCTTTTCGTTCATCATGACCAGAGAATCCTTCAAAGCCTAGGTCAATTTTTCAAGCGGCCACATTAGACGCACAATCACTAGTAATTCTTCTGAAGTACTTTGCATAATCTCAACATAGAATTTGAACCTTTAGATTTGGAAGCATCAAGGATTCTTCTAAAACATTTCATTGATAAAGAGTGATTAGAACAGACACGGAAATGCAACAAGTTGGGAAGTGTTAATAAAAGATAGGCCATCCCATCTCAAAGATCACATAGAAGATACTATCAAGATTTTGATGATAAATTATTCTAAAACCGTGAAGTTCATTGATAATATGAATATCCGTGTAGTAAAATTCAGCTCATACAAGCCTTAATCCCACTTGATCCATAAACATTTACAGGAATTTAGCTATCAAGATTTTCCCGCTCATAAGCATCCACCAAAAAGGGATTCTGGTTGATACATGCCATTTATTAATAAATGAACTAAGGTGGAAGACAATACTCAATCCACATACTACCTTGCAACCCCCAAGATAAGCAAGGCATAATTAAATATGTGACACATTAAATAGAGGAATAGACATATTTCCTGTAAGAGTTAACTCACAAGGCCGGGCGAACCGATCAAGCGGTCCGGACATGTCAATGTTGTTAGAGAAGATGGCAGTGGTTGGCTAAAAAAATCATGAAACCCTGCAATTTCAGAGGATAGAAATTCGAATCACGAGAATGGATTGTGCCGTTTCTTTGTTGTGGGTTTGGCAGATGAGATAGAGTCTGCAAGTAGACAGGAAGGGAGAGAGATGAGTGGTGTGGGGAGAAGATGGGAGAGAAAGAGGAGGGGGGGGGGGGGAACAAATTGTGAGGAATGGAAACCAGAAGCAGGCGAGGCACAAGACTCCACAGAATGAAAGATATTCGAAAGGGTGTGGGGATGACAACGACGAATATGTGAGCCACTCTCTCATTTGTTCGCATCATCTGGTCCAGCCGCAAGAAGTTTCCGTGTTGTCTTCAGGTGGGCCACCCTTTATATGGCGGGAATTCGCCGTGAGTGGCAGTTACAGGTGGAGCCGCCAACCACTCCCTCCTCTCCTCCTTTCTTGCCGCCTGTTCTTTTATCGGGATTTGAATTCAATAATAAGGATTATTGTTTTATATTTAACTTTGTTTTAAATTAGATAAGGAGATGTCCTTCTTTGACTTCAACTCAATGCTTCTACCTACTCTGCTTCCGCAGTTGAGTTCTGAATCCTGATTAGAGCATAAAGCATCAAGATTATAATTTAGAAGAGTTTAGCTTCCTGCTTTATACAATATTTTGAAGATGAAACATTTTTAATGTTATTTCAAAATCTCAATGTTCATGTCAATTTTTTTTTTTAATACAAAGATAATTGTAAGTACTAGACGATGAAATAATTGGTTTCTCTGCGATTTGGTCCAAATTTAAATGGTCGCTTGTTCAAAAGAGGTTGCTAGCAAACATTTTCCCCACTTTTTACTTGGCTGAGGAGCTCTCTCGGTGCGTAATTAAAGGAACCACGACAAGCCGCTTTCTGCTCGACAACTTGTCGTGCCGAATTTGAACTTAATTAATATGGAATAATGGGTCCATAAAATAAGAGGAATAGCAATGTGGCGTGAAAAATTGGTCAATTGGGAAAACATGTCTTTGGATATACTCTATCTCTGTAACTGCATAGAAAATATAGGAAGATAAAAAAAGCATGGCGTCCTTTTTCTGTCTAGTCCAAAAGTTATCAGGAATGCAATATTATCGGTGGATATCTCTATAACTTCATTTGCTCGTCATCGGCCCGATTGGCTCTAAAGAATGAAGATTTGAATCATTAGAGAACACGCGCCTTCGAAAATAGCCATTTGAGTTCGGTATGGGATTTGAATCATTAAATTCTTGCCATTTTATAAGTTTAAACTCCGTTCTCTTTAAAAATAGCAATTACAATTGCCTTTTTATTTTATATCGTAAACTTTTTTTATGGACTAAATATTAAATATATGAAACGTCTAATTTTGATATGAATGGTAAGATACCGAGACCTATAAATGAGAAAAGGGAAATATAAATTGGTAACAAAATAATTTGTTTGAGCAGAAATAATTTTGCAGTCCATGGCACAGAGACAAAGACAGCAGCAACATGCTGCGCCACACGGATGAACCACGTTGCATATTATTAACAGTTCACGAGGATTGAGACAAGCAAAGGAAAAGCATAAATAACGCATACAGCATTAATATTTACATACAAAATATTCACAAGGCATATATATGACACATACATGGGTGCATGACAGGGAGAACCATGACTGCTATCAGCTGAATTGAATCCAATGGGCTTTCAAATTTTGGATTTTATGTACAGTTTAGAATGTCCAGGATCTGCAACAGGGCAAAGAAAAGGTTAATTCAGGGGAACAAAGAGACTGAAGAAGGAGATTGCGTGCTGGCAATCAAACGAATGAACGAGAGATTTATCAGGACAACGCTTCATAAGTTGTCAATTCGCCGTGACTATAAATGATTCTCGTACCTTTTATTCGCGTTTTTGCCAGCCCTGTGTTGATTGAGTTTGTCCCTCCACAAAGCTGTTGTGAGCATTGAAAACATGGGATTTATAAGTCGCAACTTTAGAGGAAGTACAGTTTCTCTTATACTCACACCGGTCTTAAATATAGCATTGAACGATCGTAAAAAAGAATTTACCAGCATCTTTATATCGCTCTTCGACAACAGCTTTCAACATGTTGTGCAAGAGATTGAACTCCTGGGTTTCAGCACAAGGCTGACCACTTGGCCTGCAATCACATCCACTTCAGTCAACACTTGTCTCTCACTATGGAAAATGCGATATTCTGTGAGAGATTTCAAGATTTCCTTCAAATATAAGAATAATGGAACATTTATTACATTTAATACAGATAAGTCATGTAACCTCACAAGGCATCTTTTTCACAAACCTACCGGTCCAGTTCAGCAAATAATAGACCATCTGAACCATGGGACTGTTCTAATAACTTGCCAGATTCAATTACTCTCATTCCGTCACTATAAGCCAAGTACTTGTTAACTTGTATTGGCACCTGCTACATTAGTAAAACAGTCAAGTCTCCCATCACATATAAGCCTCAAATAAACCAATAGATCCGGTCCTAGTTTTGTGCGGGTGAAAACATCACCAACATTCTCCAGACTCCAAGCATGCCAATAATACATTGAGGATAAGTAAAGCTTGCCTAAATATTGATAAGACTTGCAGAAATTGGTCAAATGTTTTCCTCTGGTAGAACTTGATTTTCACCAGCAACCAGGGAACAAATAAAGAATGAACAAGCAAGCAATAGGTGAATGCAATACGCTTCGAGGGGCTTACGTATTCATATTTTTAAATCCACAAAGGTTACCTTGCATCTTGCAGCTATGTTGATAGCATCTGAAGGTCGAAGATCAAAGCTAATACATTCATTCTCATTCCCAACCTATACCAGATCAGATAAGTCACATAATGTACGTTTGTTCCTTTTTCCAATTTGCTTGCGTTTGGGGGAGAGGGGGAGGGGGTACACTGAAGAGAAGGGAAGAGTGGAAAGTAAATGCCTTCGAAAGATACAGCTGAGCAAAGTATGCCTCATGCACTCTCTTAGTAACTCTGACAAGTCTGACCTGCAGAAGCAGAAAATACATCATTTGACTATCGATATCATCCATAAATTCCAACAGAAAGAAAACGATACAGCCAAGATCAGGCATTCAGGTGTAAGATTATAAGGGCTCATAGAATCATACTTCATATCCCATCTTGTCAACCATCTCCTTTAATACTTGATACAGGGTAGGTCTACCCTGATTCAGCGACCAAATAGTGAGTATCTATCAACATGGCTAATATTACATAAAACTACAAACTTTAAAAACCAGACAGTTGACTGCATGAAAGACAATAAATCAATAAAGGAAATGTGAAATAGTGAAATTGACCCAGGAAAAAAAAACATACTATTGGAACGTTGCGTACTGCTGCCATTAGCAAAACACTGGGCATCTCCGCTGCAATAAATGATGTACCGCAAAATTACAATGGGAAAGATGTATTAATTATCGAATCAGATAGAGATATAAGTTTCTGTATGTTAGATATAAGAGTAAGAACATACAAACAATTATGGGGAGAAGTAGACCGGCTCCATCTTCCATCTTCAGTACAATTGCAGGATGTGGCGCGTAATCTGGCAAATGTCCTCCCTCAGGGTTGTTATGGAGGCACCTTAAGTGTCTACCATCCCTCATTTTGATCATAAAACCATCTGCTCCACTCTTCACTTCAACTATATAGCACAATCAAGGAAATCTCTTCTATGAGATTCCAAAAGGTGCAAGGAGAAGATTCAAAGATCAATTGTTTGTCAAATTTGCAGTAGCTATACGTACCAGCCTCAATTACACTAGAGTTGACATAATCCTCATCTTTTTCATTGAAATTCCCAGCCATATTTCCGCTGCCATTTGAGGATGAGTTGAAATTACATTGTACCACTTTGCTCTTCCGCGCATTTATTTGGCAGAAGAGAATATTGGCCTTAGCTTTGCCACGGCGAAATGCCTTGAGTCCCCAAAATTCACTTCGCATACAACTTGCATTTATTGGTCCAACCATAGGCAGACTGCAGAATCCTGCTAGTTGAGTACGGACAGAGGGGCACATAACTGGTCCTTGCAGATAACCCATATTAAATTCTCAAAACCTGCCCAAAAAAAATGACAAGAAGACCGTATCAGTGACGTGGATCGTTAGAGTGGAATATAGGTCGATATAAGGCATTCAAGACTAGATATTTGTTTTTGAATTCCTGCACGTGCTTGTATAGACAAGTGTGGAAGCATCGCAGATGTAATTCAAAATTCGAATTTTTCTGATTAATAAACTTCCAATATGCAATTTTAATCTAAAAATTATCTGGAAAAAATGATAGGATCTCTATTCATTATATAATGGTCCTAGATTCCCAGCAGAATGAGGAGTAAAAGCTCTGCATAAATGTGCCCCTACGACCAACTCGAAAAGAATTATTCCTGATAAGAAGAGGAAAAGAACAAAAACCCGCAGACCGGAAATCTCGTGTCCTTTTCTTCTCCTCGTCAACTACTCAAACATGGAGTAAATATAAATTTTTTAGAGAGGAAGACCAGGGAGATGCCAGAATAATGTATGTCAGCTCTCTCGAATCATTGAATATGAAATATCAGAATAGCTGGTGAAATGAATGATTTAAAACCTAAATCGAACCTGGAAGGAATCGAAGATCTAAAATTTTGCAATGGTCTACAATCCAAAGACACTTCAGTCACCGATCACCTCGAGAAACAACGTGAAAAATCCAGTCAATTTGAGAACTCCAGAATCCAAATCGAAGGAAACGATAAGGCGGATAAATATGTCTGAGATTGTTTTGTTTTTTTTTTCTTTTGGTGATATATGTCGGAGAATTTAGAAAGCGCGGAGAATCAACATATACAAATCGAGGTGAAAGATCTGGAAATACAAAGAAGAAAGAGATAGGACTCAGAGAAAGTTTCAATCAAACATAGGTGGAAGCGTAGAAAGTGGATGCAATTGAGACTAATATTGAACGATGAACCAAGAACGTATGAAGGGCACGAGAGACGGGCGATTAGACGAGATTCTTCAAATGATTTCTAAGAAGGATCTTTAAGGTGACATGGTGCGAGAGGTTGAGTAAGCGTGATACTATAAAATGGAATCACTCTTATGCCCCTGTCGATTTCAGTAATTTGTCAATTTTCTTGTGGAGGACCCGGTGGTTAATTTTGCCTTTTCAACCGAACTTACTGAAATCATGGTTTTTCTCAAGTCAGTCGGTCTTATGCCCCTGTCGATTTCATTTTTTATGAACCTTCGATTTAATTTTGACTAAAATAACTCTCCCTCTCTAGTTTACTTAATTAATTACAATCCATTAACTAATTACAATGTATACAAGTCATTGAGAATGAAATTCACATATCTCCCGCACGCAACCAATGCCTTGTGACGCAAACCAAATGGGCCCAACCAGCTATAATTTTGCTGATAACAAGATTGTGGGTTGTGATTGGATGAAATGGGTCCCCACATATGTTGAGCTGTAAGAGTTGGCAGAGGCATCTGGACAAGATCTGTGTAAACGATCACTTCAGCCTAACTCATACAGCAGACTCCTAGAAGATAATGTGTTCATCAGAATAACAAAATTAGAAACAGATGAAGGTTCCCATCGCCCTAAAAAAGGATTCCGTTTATTCAATCACTGCGCTTATACAGAACAAATGCCTAAATGGTTGAGTCATGCTTTAATTCATAACAGGAAATTCACCATCTAGTCCGGGAATTCAATTACGACTTTTGAGTTCGGTCAAGATCTAAACCACCAAGAACTGGGAGATCATGATGGACGCCTCTCTTTGCTTTACCCCTCACTTCTCATTAGCCGATCGATTTCACCGTTTTCCCTCATCCATTGGCATCGCCTCCTTGGGTGGCAAAATGGCCAATTTGACGTGGATCGATAACCCAACAACTCCTCCTTGACCAGCCCAGCCCAATTAGCCCCTTATAGCAACAGTTTCCTCCATGAAAAGGTTTCCCTGGTTTTTATATAAATATATATTAAGCAAGGTTTCCCTGGTTGGTCCAAGTAGTAAGCGACTCGGTATCGTTTAAACGAGGTCTCGAGTTTGAGCCTTAGTGAATGTAGAAAATCTCCATTGGGAGACTCACCCACCATAGCCAGGTGCGCGACGTGGGTCGGATCCGGATGTAGTCGGGGTAAAGCTCAGGTAAACCGGATGGACAAAAAATATATATATATATATTAACTATATTTCAGATTCTAGGGGAGACGGGAAAAATTACATATTTTAATATAAAAATTAGTTAATTTTTATAGTTATATAAAAAAAATTAATTATAATTAAATATAATATTTTAAAATAAATATATATTATATATTTATTAATATATATAAATTAATCCACCAATTTTTATATTATTAATAATAAATTAATTTATTTAATTTTTTAATCTATAAAAAAATTAACTTAACACTCACATCTCTTACATTAAATATGAGAGAGAATACGACTGCTAAGGTAAGAAAAGATGCTTCTACGTGTCATGGTTCATGCGACTCATATGGTTTCCCTGCACATTACGAGATACAATTAAATATTGTTATCGAATGAATAGTATTGAGGGCAAGAATCCAGCGACGTCGTATTTAAGTTTGCCTAATGCCTATATTAGCAATAATATCTACGAGAGAAAGACGATATCGCCATTCGCCAAGAACGGGTCCCCCACTGGTATATGGATGATTGAACCAAAAACAAAAAAATTTCGTTGAAGGAGGAAAACGCGGGTGGGAGTGTGTGAGATGCATTCCTTTCAGAAAGTCCAAAATTATTCGTCGCTTGCTGGTCCGATCTCGACGACATGACGAATCTTCATCTCTGACAATACCTATGCATTCTATTCCTTACATAGAGTTCGACGGCGAACTTCGGGTCAGAGCATTCTAGCGCTCGGTAGAGCTCCTTCAAATCTGGGTCTGTACTCAAGTTGAGTGAAAAACTGAGCTTTTGGTGAAGAATCCATTGATTTGAAGAGGGGAATTGGAGTGAATCAATGTCAATTCTTCTTGGTTTGGGGTGTTGATTTGGTTGTGTAAGAAATCAGAAATTTTGGGTTCAATTTCGTCGACGGAAGGATGCTGGGGGAAAATAAAGGCAAAGGTCCTGCGTATATATGTTGAAATTGAAGGGAATTTGCTGTACTAGAAGCATAAGGCTCTGATTTTTCTTGTAAAGGTAACTCTTTATTATCATTATTATTTTGGTTACTTGTTGCATTCCTTCCCCATTTGGAAATTACAGTTTTCTTAAATAATAACTCGCCAACGCTTTTCTTCCCATTATTCTCCCCCTAAATACACTTCCCATTATCAGGATCTTTATCTTCATCCTGAACCCCCAAAGAATTTTTCCATTCTTTGGGTGGAGTATTGGATGTAGATTTTGCTTGGTGCCAACTTTCTCAGGATTTTAGTCTATATCAAGACCGCAAATTTTAGATTAGTGATGAAGGTGTGGGGGGAAAAACCTTTTTTATCCTGTACTGAAAGTCCACTGTATGAGAGATCCCTCTTCAGGACTTTGAGTATGCTTATATAGATTTGTCCTTTTCCCCCCTTTCACAGCGCTAAAACTCAATGGATCTCGATCGAATTCCTGATAAGTACTATATTAATAATGACTTCCTGATCAGTTATCCTTTATGAAGTACGATAGTTAATTTGCAGGGAATGGCGACTCCTGTTGAGCCTCCAAATGGGATCAGAAGTGAAGGAAAGCATTATTACTCCATGTGGCAAACCCTGTTTGAGATTGATACAAAATATGTGCCCATCAAGCCTATTGGTCGAGGAGCGTATGGGATTGTGTGCTCTTCAGTCAATCGAGAAACCAACGAAAAAGTTGCCATTAAGAAGATACATAATGCTTTTGAAAACCGGGTCGATGCACTAAGAACTTTGCGTGAATTGAAACTTCTTCGGCATCTCCAACATGAAAATGTGATTGCTTTGAAAGACATCATGATGCCTAATCATAGAAAAAGTTTCAAGGATGTCTACCTGGTTTATGAACTTATGGACACAGATTTGCATCAGATTATTAAGTCTTCGCAAGCACTCTCTAATGATCACTGCCAATATTTCCTCTTTCAGGTATGAAACTAGATTTTCGACCTACTGAAGTATTCATATGGCAGCTTCTAATGAGTCATTTTTTGCATTTATGAACAACTTAATGGTCATATGTTTTTTGTGTACTCTAGTTTAGCGTTCTGGAGTTGACTGAAACCAATGATGTACTGTGGACTTAATCGGGATGTTGTTGTCGTTATGCCTATTTTCTGGTAGTGTCTGGCCCAATATGTTAAGATCTTCATTTTTATTTTTTTTTGCAAATTTGGGCAGCCCTGTTTTTATGTGATTTGGTCTGCAGCATTTTTTCCTGTTCACTCTAGTGCTATTTTATACCTCGAAATTTCCTCAATCTATAATTTATTTTTCTTTCCTGAAGAATAACTAATCATCCTGTGGTCCCTCTATATGGATTTATGGAAGATATGATACTTTTGTTTCTTAGTTGATCATTACACTTACTAATACAACAAGTTCCTGGGTGCAGTTGCTTCGGGGCTTGAAGTATCTTCATTCAGCTAACATCCTTCATCGTGACTTGAAGCCTGGGAATCTTCTAATCAATGCAAACTGTGACCTAAAAATATGTGATTTTGGGTTAGCACGCACTGGCAGCACCAAGAACCAGTTTATGACTGAGTATGTTGTCACTCGGTGGTATCGAGCACCAGAACTTCTGCTTTGCTGTGACAATTATGGGACATCTATTGATGTCTGGTCTGTGGGATGCATCTTTGCAGAGCTTCTTGGACGAAAACCTATTTTCCCTGGTTCAGAGTGTCTGAATCAGCTAAAACTAATTATCAACATACTTGGCAGCCAAAGGGAAGAAGATCTTGAATTCATTGATAATCCTAAGGCAAAGAGGTACATCAAATCACTTCCATATTCTCCAGGAACGCCATTTTCCCGGCTTTACCCAAACGCCCATCCGTTGGCAATTGATCTACTGCAGAAGATGCTCGTTTTCGACCCATCAAAGAGGATTAGTGTTACTGAAGCACTTCAACACCCTTATATGTCCCCCCTATATGATACTAACAGCGACCCTCCAGCCATTGTTCCTATTGATCTCGACATGGAGGAAGATTTGGGGGAAGAGATGATAAGGGAGATGATGTGGGAGGAAATGCTTCATTACCATCCTGAAGTTGCTACGGCAAATACAGTGGCGTGCTCATGATCTTATTTCCTTCAGTTTTCTCATGTTGTTCCTTTTTGTTGACGCTAAGAGGAGTCTAATAACTTAGTTTGCTCCAAATAAGTAGGAAGGCTTCGATAGGAGTGAGCTTAATATGCGTTCTGTTTCCTCTTTACGGGGGACCAAGAGAACGACAGCCAAAAAGAAGGTCGTACTGGGAGGTCATGCATTACTGTGTTCTGCTAATAGTAGACAGTAGCTGTTAGTTTGCATGAGAGCAAAACTCCATTTTTGGTTCCTTACAGCTGGAGTATTTCTCAATTTAGTCCCTCACAAGTTTTCTTTAAATTTATCCACTCCTAAAATCATGTTTCTTAACTTGATTATCCACAAATAACTGTTATCACTAATGTCCTGTTGGTAATCCAATGTTTGTTTATTTGTGCGGGACATTATTGATAATTATTATTTATGAGGGAGCAACTTATGAAACTAATCTGTGAGAGATTAAATTGTAAACTACCCTCTGTTTATGAGAGACCAGGTTGGGGTTTAGTTGTTTACTGTTTACATGTTCAGAGCTGTTTTATATCTGAGCTAGTAACCAGGTTTGAGTTGTATATAAGCATGTTGTTAGTGCCTTTTTTGTTCCGCCTGAATTTCTAATGCTTTTTAAACTATTATGAAATTTTGTCTAACGCTTATCAATATGATGTATGATTGGAGGGAGAAGACATTTTTGTTTTTGTTTTTTTCTTGTAGTGTAACTTTGAAACTTCGATCTTGCCGTTGTTAATTATAAAAAAAAGAGATGCAATTAGATAACTAATACATGCATGTAATACTCGTCCTTCGCTCATGTCATCATATACGACGGTAAAATGTTATTATAAGGTCGTTAACGGTTTTGACCCGTTTAACTTCAGGGATTGATTGACTTTTACATGGGCAAGACCATGGTGATCTGAACCCGTTGATTATCTCTTTGTACATTTTGTGTTCGTTAGCTCATGAATTCCCATTTTGCTGACTAAGTCTTAGTGTGTGTTTGGCATGTGAGTCAGGGAATAGATTTTTCTCTCAAACGTTATCTTATTTTTCAGCTAAACAGTCACAAAATCTCAAAAATCATTTCTAAATCCCAAACTATGGTTTTACAGAATCTGGTGCTACTCAGCTTTTCGCTTAGGGAATTTGATTATTTTATATTTATTAGATATTAATTGTGTCCGTCAGTCGTGCAATTATCTTTTTTATCCTTCTCTTACCCCTCTTCCTTCCTGCGCTTTACTCACTGCCTCTGCTTCCTCCCGACCTGCGCCGCTCATTCATGCTGTTCCTTCATTCCGCAGTGAATCCTGTGCTTCACTGCCTCTACTTTCTCCCAACCTACGCCTCATGAGCTTGTGTTTGTTCCTTTCACCCCTACCGAGATCAATTTATTTATTAAAAGGTACTATTTAAGTGGGGGGAAATTAAAATTCGGGTGAATATTGTAAAGGCCTATTTATATTAGTTTTTAGAGAATATATTTTGGGAAGAATAGATTTTAGAGAATAGATTTTAAAAATAGAGATGTTTGGATGATTAGTAACATAATCACTTTTTCATATTAGTAAATTACCAAAAAGGGTATGATTTGATTAAAAGTAAGAGAGAGGAGAGAGGGTGGAGAAGAGAGATGAGAGAGAGTAGAGAAGAAAGATAAGAGAGGATATAGGGTATAAGAAAAAGTAAGGGTAAGATAGTAATTGGATAATCCATAAGCTCTTTTACTGTTCGAAAAACTAGTTTACGTAGCTTATTTAAAACCATAATTTTGCCCAAAATTATTTATGGATAAATATGACTGTTTGTTTTAAAATTTTTCCAAACCAAAGTTTTGCCCAAAAAAACTTTTCAAACCATGGTCTCAAACACACACTAAATTTTTATCTTGCTCAAACACATATGTAAATGTATTATTTTTTAATCACTTAAATGAAAAAATTGTAAATAAAATTTATATCTTATGTAATTATCATATTTAGTTTATGTTATTTTTAGTAAATTGCCTATGAAAAAATAATTATGCTATTAATTATCCAAACATCTTCAATTTTTAAAATTACTTTTTTCCCAAAATCTATTATCTAAAATCTATTCTTCAAAAACTAATTTAAATACACCCTTGTATTGTAGCGTAGATTGTACTATATAAATTAGAGGAGTATTAGTTTAGCCCATTTTTTAAAGGGGTACACTAACATGAGATGAAAGTTTTGCAATGTACTCAAATTATGGGCCTGTTTTGATAGGATTTTAAAAAAATAATTATGAAAAAAAAGGGCTTATGGACCACTTATAGAAAAGGGCTTTTAGAGAAGGGTTTATGGAAAAAAAATGGTTTTGAATAAATAGGTGTTTGGATAGTTATTTTTAGAATGACTTTTTATGGTAGTAAATTACCAAAAAGTGTATGATTTGATTTAAAGTATGAGAGAGGTAGAGAGAAGATAAGAGAGAGGAGAGAGGAAAGATGGTGTAAGAAAAAGTAGAGATAAAATAAGAGAGAGGAGAGAGGAGAGGGGTAGGGATGAGAGAGGAGAGAGGGTGTAAGAAAAAGTAGGGGTAATATAGTAATTGGATAGTCCATAAGCTCTTTTACTGTTAAAAAAGCTATTTTAAATAGCTTATTCAAAATCATGGTTTTGCCCAAAAGTAATTATGGACAAATAAGCCTGTTTGTTTTAAAATTTTTCCAAACCAAAGTTTTGCCCAAAAAGGCTTCTAAAACCTTGGTTTAGAAACTTTCCAAACACACCTTATGTAACTTAAATGGGCCTCTCAATGGATGAGGGGATTTGAGACCATTTTTTTTATATATATGAATTTTTTTTTAAAAAAAATTGAGTTCACCTATAATCTAAAGTTAAAATAAAATCTTTTTTTATCCTAAGCGATACTAATGTCAAGTAGAGCGAGCCGTCTATTACCTTCAAGTATAAACCTAGACACCTAAGAGTAGGATATCTCTCTAAGCGTCGCAACTAGAACTACAACAAAATGGTATTTCTTAAAAATTAAACACGTTCTAAATGATCACATGTCTCACCTCTTCTCCAATTAATTATAGTGACGTGATTAATCGTGGCATTGGACATCTTTGTTCCTAGTGGATTTTTCATCAGAAGACTGCATTTAATTAAAATCCTAATACGTACATTTTAAGACTTGATAATTTTTTTAAAAAACTATCAAGCATATTTATCATATACCAAGCTAAGGCATTAAACAACAAACAGTTCAAACAGGGGCTACTATCTGTTATTATGACGGGACATTGAAAGGTTAAATTTAGGTACAAGTGAGAGGGTAAATATTGTTAGGGTAATTGAAAAGGAGCATATATAGCTGTAAAGAAGGGAGAGAGAGGTTGTTAATGCGTTTAGGTGTGAGGAGAGGGAGAAAAAGTGGAGGGCATGTTACACGTGCATGTAGATGAGCTTTGATCCAACGCTTCAAATCAAAGTTTGGTGGGTTTCAAGATTCACCCACCCACCTCTTCCTACTTTTGTTCTTCTTTCTCGGAAGGGTTTACAATAATAATGGCGTTCATCTCACGCAGTCACGTGCTCGTGCTTCCCCCCACCCAAAAACAAGATAGTGAAGGACGAAGGTAGGCATATATGAGGCATGAGCTTTCCAAGGGAATTGGTTCTCCTCATCGATCATCATCACAAATGTGGATTTGATGGATTTTAAAAGTATAAATTAAGCAGTAACTTTCAAATATTGGTCTACATGGCTTATAGGTAAAGGAACAGAGTGGGGAAGAAGCGCCGGACATAAAACTATGAAAGCGATTACAACGCAGGGAGAGAAAAAGAAGAGTACGGAGAAGTTGGAAAAGGTGAAATGATCGAATCCGATATACATTTCATGAACAGCCCCACACTATAGAAAGGGAGGGAACCCCACAAAGATACAAGGAAGATCGCACGGTCGGGTTAATTTGGCTCCTTCGTCACGAAGGAAACGGAGGGAAGGGTATACATATGGTTGATGAGATATAGAGGTAAACTAGGTATAGGGAAGATGAAATGACGGCTCCTATAATGTCTGGCACGTGCATTTATTTAATTTAAGAGTGCCTCTTTGTCTTTGGGAGGCACACAATTACTTTAATAAATGCTTTAGGCCTGTTTAAAAAAAGCTGTAAACTGTCATTTTAAGAAGATTTTTAGTCTAAATTTAAATTTAAAAAAAAATTAAAATAATCAGTTATATTTATTAAAATTTTGGATTTGATCAAATTATAGTTTAAAACTATAATTTTTTTGATAAGCTAGTCAAAATAATTTTTAGAATAGTAAAAATTATTTTTAACTATTCAATTATTATTTTATCTTTATTTTTTCTTACAGTTTCTCTCCTCTCTCTTTTCCATCCTCTCTCCTATATTTTTTTCACTATCTCTCATCTCTCTTCTATCTTCTTCACCCTCTCTCCTCTATCTTCTCTACCCTCTATTCTCTCTCATATCTCATACATATCTTTTTTAGTAATTTTTCAATTACAATACTTCTTTTTATAACAACTATCCAAATATTTATTTATCCAAAATAGTTTTTTTTTCATAAGTTTTTCTCTAAATTTTTTTTTTCATAAGCTGTCTAAAAACTGATTTTTTTATAAGTTATTTTTTAAAATCTTATCCAAACACACGGTTGCAAGCTAAGCAGACAGTACGGCACGCATTTCAAATAAAGATGGTAAAGTGGAGCAACTTGCAAGGGTGACACTCCTGCAGCTCCACATGAAGGATGCACACAAATGCAGTGGAAGATTGCTTACGAACAAAGGATGATCTCTGCCAAGGCAAGTGTACTTGATACCATGGATGACACCGCCTTCAATTTGTTGCCTGCTTCATTAGTTTTATCATTTCCTTGTCTCAGTTTCAGGATAGATCCTTTTCTTGTCTGTTTGCCACTAAAAGTGCAGGTGGGTCGACCAAGTTAATGATACAAAGACAGGAAATTAGTGAGGATGGAAAAATGGGTTGCTAACAAGAGTTGATATAATTAGTAAAACTTTAATTCATAACTTATCATAAGTTTAAATTTGCTATTGATAGTATTTCTAAACTATGGCTGTGGCAAACCACAGGCACCTAAGTCAGGTAAACTCTGTATTAGTAAAAAAGGAGAAGGATGAGTTGTTGCTTTTGCAAAAGTGGAAAGAGACTTCATGCGACCCGACTAACCGACCCTCCCTTTCCTTTTCCACAATATGCTTATCCCCCTCGGTATTATCCATAGTTCACAATTACTCCACCGCATGCTCACAATATGCCGTACTCATGGGATGCAACCTGATGCTTACGTGTTTTCTTATTCTGGAATAATTTTGGGAATGAAAGTAAGAATTGGGATTAATTAATGATGAAGAGGAAGGCAACGATGGATTTGGTTTGGGAGAGAGTGACATGCTGAAATAGAGAGCTCCACAAGGGAGGGGTTGCTCTCCAGCGGGATGGGGCCCACAACCCCAGATATATCCCTCCCTTCTCACTTTCTTCCACGTCTTGTTCACACTACACACCCCCCTACCTTTGCACTTTCCACCCACCATTCTCATATCTTATTATTCGCCCATTTATATTAATTAACAAGCATATCTACCGTTGGCGTATAATTGATTTTCAACAGTTTACAAGCAAAATATTCAGATTCACTTCTTGTAAGTAATTTTACACCCCAGCAACAAAAACTAATTCAATACTATACGAAACTAAATATGTGAAAGAAACTTTATATCGGGCTTATTTGGATAAGATTTTAAAAAATGACTTACGAAAAAAAAGGGCTTATAGACAGCTTATAAAAAAGGGCTTTTAGAGAAGAATTTATGGAAAAAAGTGGTTTTGAATAAATAAGTGTTTGGATGGTTATTTTTAGAATGACTTTTTATATTGATAAATTACCAAAAAGGGTATGATTTGATTTAAAGTAAAAGAGATGAGAGAGGTAGAGAAAAGAGAAGAGAGAGGAGAGAGAGGAGAGAAGGTGTAAGAAAAAGTAGGGATAAGATAGTAATTGGATGGTCCATAAACTCTTTTACTGTTGAAAAAGTTAGTTTTAATAGCTTATTCAAAACCATAGTTTTAAACCATGATTTTGCCCAAAAATACTTATAAATAAATATGATTATTTATTTTAAATTTTTTTTAAACCAAAATTTTATCTAATTTTTTTTTAAAATTATAATTTACAACGTTTCCAAACACAACCATCATAAAATACAGAAGCACTTATTTCAAGTGTTCCCAAGCTGGCTTTTATTATTCAGTTTGTTTAATTACATGTATTCACACTCCCCATAGTATTGGTTTTTTTTTTACACGATTCCATGCGACTCACTAAAATCTGGCTCCAATTTTTTTGTTTTTTTAAAAAGGTATGGAAAGTCATGATTCACGAACGCTACAGACACAAAATGACACGGAAGCCTAGTTGTAAAGTGTTCATTGACTCGAAAAAAAGCCTTTAAATGAAATATTACATCGCAGGCCGATTATGAGATTAAAGATACTGCTGGAATGGGACCACAATAAATTTGTAGAGGGAATGCTTTAATAATTAGTGGTTCAATTTGGAGTAAGATTAGTTATTAAAAATAATATAATTTTATTAAAATATATAAAAATATTTATATTTAATCTTAAAGTGAGTAATATTTAATACAAACGTATTAATTTATAAATAAATAAAATATTTATATATTAATTGTACATAATCTAGTAAAAAAGAGTAATAAAACGTTAATATGGTAGATTATTATTTTTTAAAATTAGAAATAACGTGACTTTAAATTCAAGGGGAAGAAAAAAACATCACTTAGACACGCCAAAAAATTAATTAACTGGTCCACTAAATTGTCAAATCAAATTAGGTTTTCCCACCATAAAAGTTGTTCGTCTTTGCTTTTCATTTTGTCTCGCCACTGGCCCGGGGCCACCCTTTCGGTTTTAATATCTGCATTTATTGGACATAATTGCTGGATATATAAAAGCAAAAGGTGTGTATGCAACAAACAATTTTAACATGATATAATGAAAAATATTTAATTGATAAATTTGTCTTAGAGAGCTGCTCCTTGGAAAAGTCGTCATCCCTCTTTGTTCCAGATGCTCCTCTGATCGCCGCCCGCCCCGTCTTACCCACGCCCTTTTCACCACCTCCAACCATACATGTGTCAGTAGTCAGTACTACCTGCTCAGTATATCACTTCATCTTTTAATTTTATTTATAATTTTTTCATTTAATATAATTTTATTTATAATTTTTTAATTTAATATAATTTGTAGTACTTAAAAAATAATATTATGTATAAAATTATACCAAATAAAAAAAATTATAGATAAAATTATACTAAATTAAAAAGATTATGAATAAAATTATATTATAAATAAGATTAAAATATTAAAAATATTTCAAAAATAAAATTAAAATATAAAGTATTATATAACCTAAATATAAATTCAGCTCACATTTTCATACAAAAATTTTATAAATGGAAGACATTTTAACCCGGACAACTTTAGAATCGGATTAGAACGTGGGTTTTATAAAAGCAAAAATTTTATCCATCGTGCCATTTTTCTACGCTCCATTCATTTCAGATATTCTTCCAAAGGTTAATTCAATAACTTTACCGTGATTCAATTAAGGATATATTTGTATAGGATTTTAAAAAAGGACTTATGAAAAAAGAGAGTTTATGGACAACTTATAAAAAAAGACTTTTTGAGAAGAGTTTATGGAAAAAAAGTGATTTTGAATGAATAAGTGTTTGAATAGTTATTTTTAAAATGACTTTTTATATTAGTAAATTATTAAAAAATATATGATTTGATTTAAAATAAGAGAGAGGAGAGATGTAGAGAAAAGAGAAGAGAGAGGATAAATGAGAGAGGTTATAAGAAAAAGTAGGAGAGAGGAGAGAGGAGAGATGGTGTAAGAAAAAATAGGGATAAGATAATAACTGGATAGTCCATAAGCTCTTTTAGTGTTGAAAAAATTAATTTTATTAGCTTATTCAAAACTATGGTTTTAAACTATAGTTTTGCCCAAAAATACTTATAGATAAATATGACTGTTTGTTTTAAAATTTTTTCAAACTAAAATTTTACCCAAAAAAATTTCTAAAACCATAGTTTACAACGTTTTTAAGCACACCCTGAATTAAATTCTTGAATTGTTAATTTTAATATGTCCGTACAGGAGCCACCAGTTGGAATTGGAAGGCTGTGAAGCTTTCGCCTCCACTCCCCACTCCCCAAGCCTAATCGCCTTCATACCAACCCTTGGATGAGATTCCCATGCTCCTTTTGCTTTTTCTTGATTGATTCTCAGTTTCCTTTGCCCCCTTCTGATACCTTTTCCTCTATAAATTCCCCCTTCAACCCTCTCTGCAACTTCCCCTTCTCCTTCGTTTCCCCCTCCCCTCCTTAGCTCTTGATCCCACCTCCCTCAAGCCTAGGCTTTTTGTTCGCTGTATTTCTCTTCTCCGCGAAATTCCTTTTTGGGTTTGGTTGATCTTTGGTTTCGACGTAAAACCCGTTATATTTTGAATCTTTTGGTACAATCGTTTCTCAGGAATCTGAGGCTTATTGCAGTTGCTTCTCTCTTCCAAAGGAAGTTCTTCCCATGTTTCTTTACGCTTATTTTTCGGTTTTTAACATTTGAGATTCATGTCTCCAGTCGTCAGTGAAATCCTTCGTTCCGGGTTTATGATAAATTCTTCCCGGAGGCGCAGGACCCACTTAGTTCAGTCCTTCTCTGTTGTGTTCCTCTACTGGTTCTATGTGTTTTCATAAATCTGTTGACATCGTTGCAGTTCTGTAGTATATGACTGTTTAAATATTATCATTAAAATTAAAGTTAGCCGTGTGTCATTAGTGTTTCTGGGTCCTGCTCCTGCATCTTTAACATTTCAAAGCTTGTTTTTTGGTCTCTGTTTTAGTAGCTAAGTAAATTCCGGAAAAATTAGTCTCTGGTGCACAGATCATATCTCATGGACTCGCCCAGTGGAGATTCCTCCATCTGCACCAAATTTCAGAACTCTGGTTCTGAGGAGGATTTGCAGGTTTTGATGGATCAGAGGAAAAGGAAGAGAATGCAATCGAATCGGGAATCGGCAAAGCGATCTCGTATGCGAAAGCAGAAGCACCTGGATGATCTGATGGGCCAGGTGAATGAACTGAGAAAGGAAAATAGCGAAATCCTGACGAGCATAAACATCACCACGCAACACTACGTGAAAGTTGAGGCCGAAAACTCCGTATTGAGGGCTCGAATGGCAGAACTTAGCCACAGGCTCCAATCACTGGACGATATCCTCAGTTACATAAACACCAGCACCGGGGTGTATGAAACCGATTGCTATTCAACGAGAGCAGATAACTTTATGAATCCCATGGACATGCCCTTTCTCAATCAGCCCATTATGTCTTCTGCAGACATTTTTCAGTGGTGAGGTGAATGATCGTCTCCGAGTCCTTGTGCGCCAGAACCTGGAAATACCCGAATGAGTCCAATTGTTGTTTTTCTCGTGTAATATTTCAGTCTTTATGTTGTATTATTTCAGTTGTAATATGTCTAATTAGTTGTTTGGTGGTGTTGGTAATGGCGGGTGGGGATCTCAGCAAGATTATTTCTGGGAAAAATTAGATTAGGGGTTAAGTGCAGTACATGCTTCTTCTTCTTCTTCTTCTTCTTTTTTTAAAAAAATAATATCTATGTATGGATTGATTGGCTTTTCGATGTAAAAATGGTAGTACTTGATTAATTCAATTGTCATTGTCATATTATGTCCATATTTTTCAAACTCTCTCCCTACTCTTGTTGGATGCGTTCCTTCCCGTGTGTTGGTCTTTTTCTTTTTGGCACGCTAAAGGTTGACTGTGTGGTACAGAATTAAACACAAGTAAAGACTACGCACGTTAAGAAAATATTATTTTGAGAATTTCTTTTTAGCGGAGGCCAGGTTTTTTCTTGGCCGAATTCTTTCTTGAGGTTTGACTTAATTAGATGATGTTAATTATTCTTTTTATCTTAAATATATAATATAATTAAAGATATTTTTAATCTTAAATATAATATATTAATATTTTATCTCTTATATTTATAATTTATTCTCAAACTAATTTATTTAATTTATAAATTAATATATATAATATAATTTTTTATAAAAAAATTTATTTAACATTGATTATAATTGAATAATTTATTTATAAAGTAGTGATGCAAAAGTTTACATGCCTACAGCCTACTCATGTCACGTGGTGAACAGTGAGCCTCTGTCCAACTTCCATGGAAGGGGAAGGCGTGTTAAACGATACCTCGTATTAATGATGACGGAAAGATATAACAACAAAACACTAAGTAGGGTGAAAAAAAGGCCGTGTTGCAGTGTTGGACAAATGAGGGAAGCGGATCCTCTCTGAATCCGCTTCCCTCAATCCCTCAAAAGCATGCCTGTGTTCTTACCTCCTCCCTCTTGCTTTATCTATAAAAAAGAATTAAAAAAAACTGTGTTTTTTCAAAAATACTTTCTTTTTTTTTTAAAAAAAGTGTTTCAGCTGGCTCCTCTTTAAAACATTTAAAAAAAAATATTTTTTTAAAAAACATTTTAAAAAGGTGTATTTTTTTAATTTTTTTAAAAACACTTTTTTAAAGTGGTTTTAAAAAAATAATTTTTTTTAATAGATAAGGCAGGAGGAAGGCGAAAGGCATGCTTATGAGGGAGGAGGCAAGAACTACACATGCTTCTGAGAGATTATGAGGGAAGAGGATTCTGAGAGAATCCACTTCCACCAATGAGGGCTAAGCTCAAAAACCTAAACATGATCAGTTACAACAGCAAGGGGACTTGGAGACTTTGGATGAAAAATGAAAAAGACAGCACGTGTCCTATAAAATTATAATAATTACTAATTTTAGAGAGTTTAAAATTTAATTATTCTATAATTTAAGTAATTATTTTATTTTTGGGTTTCGCCCTCTTGTAATAATAATAATAATAATAAAAAGACAGCGTAGGGTCCATGAAAGAAGCACAAGAGTGTTCAACTCAGCAATGAGTTGTCTCTTGACTCTTTGATTGCATTTGAGATACCCACGACAGCCACTCGATTTCTGGACTTATTACGCCTACGAGTCACTTTCTGCTAACTGCTATCTCCAGACTTCAAATACCCAAACTCAGTCGTTTCCCTCATACATACTAATAGTAATAGAGGCCCTTTACATTTATTATTAAGGGTATTTCTTAAAAAATCTTATTAATTATATCTCAAAAATAATCCAAAAATGCCTTGTATTTTTAAACATTTTTTCGCAAAAATATGTGGGTATCAACGTACTTAGGTGTGTCATCATGCTTAATGGCCCAGGCCATTTACTCACTTCGTCCTCTCGATCTCCCAGTTGTTATAATCAAACTTCAATCGTCCTCGCTCCGACTGGCCGATTGATCAGGCACTAAAAAATTCTCATGCTCATTTTTTCACATTCTCATGGTTGTTCAGTTAATCATTTGTTTCTCAAATCCATTTCACTGTGATTGAAATGGAAGATAACGTTATAAAGACGGTTGGTTTAGGAGCGATTTCATGGACGATACATTTGTGATAGTGAGAAGGGTGTTTTGCAAGTACTCGCGTTCGAGATCTCCAAGCGCATTGTCTCTACGATCCATGCATTTGTAGGTGTAATTAACATTAGCTTCGCTCTCTGTTCAAGACTGGAATTGTCCACTCTGTCCGGTGGCCCCAAAATCTTCCCTCGCTCAGGTACTCTTAAACTGATCAACTCATAAAATTAATTGGGAGCTTTGGCAGTAAAAGTGGAGATAATAATCTTTGAAAACTCTGGCAGTGACCCTATCGTATCTATTATACGATATAGTGTGTTGCTTCGTTGGGGAAAGAGTCATGCTGGACAACACCTTCCACCATTTAGTCTGCATTGCTGGAATCATGGCCGGTTTCTACTATCAAAAGGTCATTTCTTTCACAGTCAAATTCTGTCTCTCTTTCTTTAAAATCGGAATTCCATGCCCGTGAAAACTTGGGGGATATAATTGCTCTCTTTGTTCAACCATAGCTGGCGATGGATACAATTCGGCAGTGCGTCTCAGAGATGGTGATGGCGGTTTGGTTAGGGGAAATGTCAAGCCCTTTCCAGCATTTGAGGGAGTTTCTGAAGGAGCTGGGTTATAGGGACACTGCTTGTAATTTGGCTGCCGACGTACGTATACTGCAAGTCGTGGCAAATTGCAATATTAAAAATAGATAAGTTGCATGGATCAAAAGGAACTAATAATATATGATTTGATTTGTTGGCCAGATTTTGTTTTCTTCCACATATGTAGTTGCAAGGTTTGTGTTCGGTGCTTATCTCGCATACGTGACTCTATCAGACGACAACCCGCCAATCATAAAGGTCTACCCCAAACGTTATTATATTAGTAATTTGGCAAAAACGTGTGTATACTACGTTGTTTGAGGTTTGAGGCACTAATTATTTCTTCTTAAATAAAATGTTCAGGTCGTGGGATTGGGTTTGGAGATAGTAAGTGCGTTCTGGTTGTTGAAGATAGTAAGAATTGTGAAGTATGAATTAAAGGAGAGGGCTGCAACAAAATATGGCAGAAAAGCACTGGAGGAAAGTAATGGAGTGCGACGACTAGGAATGATGGTTTAGTTCAGTATTGATGGATGGCAGCCGTTCATTGAGTTTGATCATATATATATGCCACTGTCATGCGCAACCGTTTGTTTTTGCTGCTACTGTCATTTTCACCTGCACCACCCATGCCCTCTTAGAACTTGAACGATCAAGCCCATCCAAAATAATTGGATGAGGTCGATGCTCGTTATATATATATATATATATTTCATCCAAAGTATAGGAACTATTTGTAGTTGTCTTTTATTTGTTTTTGGAGAAAAGTTTGTAGTTGTCTTTTGGGATTGGAGAGATCAGAGTCAATAGATGTTCCAGGGCATGATACTTGCGCATCAAATTTTATAGGTAGTTGGATGGTTGAGGAAAAAGCCGTTAGAATAAGCCGCAACGTTGAATGTAAAATTAAGCGAATAAAGAAAGACCCTTACTTCAACTTCGTGTGATTTGAATCCTTACTTGGTTAAGCGAAGTTGTTCGTTAAAAAGGTGAGCATGGAACAGAATGATAGGTAAGCTAGATAAGCAGCCCGAGTTGAAGAGCTAAAACTTCGGCCACATGTTTTGCATTGAATTGCTTGTACCCGACATTTCTGGGTAGTTATGAGTCGCTTTCTGCCAGTTCAAAGCTCAAAAAGTGACATGGTGGCATCCTTTATTTCTACCTAAATTGGAAAACCTCATCTTAAACAAACCATGGTTATAAGAAAGGTTGAATATAGTAGTATGTAATAAATACGGTAGTTGCCGCATGATTTGCCCGAACAAATAAAAGATCAACGCTCTTATCATACAGTATACTTGATTTATCTGTTTCCCGGTGACAGTTGCTCCATTCAATTTATTGCGACAGTCGAAGTTGTTATATATAGTAGTAAAACTTTGATTGATTTCTTCACATTCTGTTGCTTGCGTGTTGTTTTTGGTGTTGAAATGGAAGAGAACGTTGTAAAGACGGTTGGTTTAGGAGTGATTTCATGGACGATAGCATTTGGGATAGCGAGAAGGGTGTTTGGCAAGTACTCGTTCGACTTCAGCAACCGCCTTGTGTCGACGGCGCATGCAACTTTAGCTGTAACTTTAGCTTCACTCTCAGTTCAAGATTGGAAATGTCCGTTGTGTCCCATGGGCTCAACGTCTTCGCCTGCGCAGGTAGGTATATATAAATTAAACTCATCAAGTTGGGAACTTCTGGCATGAAAAGAGGGATTACTTAATGATCTTTTTTAAAACTGTGGACAGATTCAAACCCTAGCAGTGAGCCTTTCGTATCTCATATATGATTTAGTTTGCTGCTTGTTTGCGGAAAGAGTGAGTATGGACAACACCATCCACCATTTGGTCAGCATTGTTGGCATTACTGCTGGTCTCTACTATCAAAAGGTCCCTTTCTGTTTTTATGGTTAAATTGCCAAATCCTCTCTCTCTCTCTCTCTCTCTCTCTCTCTCTGCTGTTTAATAAATCAGAATTCCCTTCCCTTCAAAAGTGAAAACCCACTTCTAAATTAGTTCGGTCTATCACTATGAGAATGCCCATGAAAACTGGGGTTATTATTCTGCATGTAGTGTGGCTCAGAGATGGTGGGAGCTCTCTGGGTAACGGAAATGTCAAGCCCTTTTCTGCATTTGAGGGAGCTTTTGAAGGAGATGGGTTACAGGGATACTGCCCTTAATTTGGCTGCTGACGTAAGTACATATACTTAGTGATAAATTGCAAGTTAGGAATATATTACTTATTAGATCAAAAGGGACTAATAAATGAGTTGTTGGCCAGACTTTGTTTGCCGCCATATTTACAGTTGCAAGGATGGTGGCGGGTCCTTATATCACTTACGTAACCCTATCAGCCGAAAATCCGCCAATGATAAAGGTCTACCCTAAACGTTATTGGTTATTTGGTAAATTTGTTTGCTTTTGAAACATGAGCATCTCTTTAATTTTGCCTTCAAAAATGCATTGTTCAGGCCATGGGATTGGGTTTGCAGCTGGTGAGCGCCTTCTGGTTCTTGAAGATTGTAAGAATGATGAAATATAAGTTAAAGAAGAGGACCACCACAAAGCATGGCATTAAACACGCCAGCAAACTGGAGTGAGACGTAAGTTATGGATTTCTGTATTCATGGCGGCCATTTATTCAGTTTGATTAAGAAAGAACACTCACTCAAATGCCATCCAACGGCCCAATTGGTCATTTCAACTCGTCCTTTGTAATGTGGCACCTCATGGGTGATTTCTCCATTTATATAAACATCTGTAAGACTCTGCAAATTCAAAAAGAAAAGGCTATCAAATAGCCTGTAGTGAAATCAAATGGTTTTGACTAAAATATTCTCATTTATTTTCTACGAAAACATTGTTCTGTCTACAATTAGTTTCTTAATGAAGAGTATTAAGGTCTAAGAATAATTAATTAATAATGGAAACTCGAGTTGATAATTTTGGTATATTTCCCGAGGGTTAATTAGAAGAGAGAAAAGCGAAAGAGAGACTTTCGAGTTGATACGAATAGGTACGAAGAAGTATGCCTGCTTTCAGAGGGAAATCTTAAGTTCATCGGAGATTTCAAAGACACAAATCTATATGAAACATATTAAATGGGACAGCGAGATAAGGATTATAACATTGAATTTCGAATGGAAGGAATGGGTCTGAGAGAGAGAGAAGAAGCGAGGGACTTCACTGGGTTAAACGGTGCTGTGGGGGTCGCCAGAGGCCCTTGGGGGGTCGTCGGATATCCCATCGCTTTGACAAGGCTTATTTTAGTCTTTCTTGGTTTAAAATAATCATACTACCAAGAGAACATTACACGTTTTAGAACTCGAGGCTAACACAATTCTTTAGAGATAAAATTGTAATCTAACAACCCATCATTCTAACAGAATTCTTTAGAGATAAAATTGTACTCTTAACAACCCATCATTAAAGGTGAGACGTGCGGCATTTAAAATGTATTTAATTCTTACATTGCTAGATAATATTATTTTATTATAATTTTAATTGTAACCTTTAAAAAAATATTATAACTCTTGTATATCTAAATTATAATAGTTCTTATGCTGCTATGCAATCACCTAATTCAATATTCATTAAATATTATAAATGATGCGAAAAACACGGTCTCCAATCAACATGAGACTAACAATTCGAGGCATACTATTGAATTGACGTCCTCCCCTCGGTGTACTTGATTAATTACTCCCCTTTTCCATCTTCAGTATTCTTATCGTACAAGATTTATCCCAAGAAACCGTATTTCGTGCTTAACATTAACGACTCCGTCCAAATAATGAGATAGCAAATTTTCAGCTCCAATGAAAAGGATGCACTGCCTCGATATCCATGGCTCTGTCATAATATTGTTCTAGCTTCAATCTTTCCCAAAATCAGCATTATAATGAGCACTGGATTCAAGTTTTTTCGCATCATTCAGCTTCCGAACAGCCTGAAATCAAAGTCCAAAGTTAGAAAATTACTGTTTCCATAACTAACGCCACAAGGGGATTCATAAAAATTGCTTCATTTCCCCAAACTATAGTCAGAGAAGGAACTTTTGGCCAAAAAACAATCAGAGAAGGAACTCACCTTCATAAAATCTTCATGGATCACGTAATCACGTTCTGCACGAATGGCTGACATTCCAGCCTCTGTGCAGACATTCCGGAGATCAGCCCCATTAAAGCCCTGCACAACATGCAACAGATGATACATCAAACAAGCACCAGTGAGTTGATGAAACTATTCTAATTTCATTAGACTAACCTCTGCAAGTTTGACAACAGCTTCATAATCTATTTCACCATGCTTTGCAATTCCAGCAGCATGAATCTTCAGAATTTCCATCCTTGACTGCTCATTTGGCAATGGAATTTCTATTTTTCTATCCAACCTGCCAGGGCGAAGGAGAGCAGGGTCAAGCACATCGGGCCTGTTTGTTGCCATTATCATTTTAACCTACAAAAGCCATGCACCATAAGTACTTGAACCAGAAATCACTAATGGCAAGAATATATATCCCAAAGAACACATGGATGAAGTCAGCGCTTGTTATATTTTTTATACCCCCTTCTATAGACTTACTTCAATACAAAAATAAGACAAATATGCTACACCTGAGATGCATACACAAAGTAGAGGAGGTGAAATGTTTTACCTGGGTCTTAAAACTTCATTTTACTTGTGTGCAAAAGCCAAGTGATACAGGATTATTCTTTCTTTTGGTCCATAATTTGTCAGAATTCATTTGTGAATCTTACCAATCATGATAAGTTCAATTAGTCATTGCACCATGAACCCAATCCATCTAATTGATTCAGAATAAGTAATAAAATTTGGGGATTCAGAATAAAATATACCTTCCCAAGTGAATCAAATCCATCTAGTTGATTAAGCAACTCCATTAGTGTTCTCTGAATCTCACGATCTGCACTCGTTCCCTCACTGAAACGACGACCACCAATGGCATCGATCTCATCCATAAAAATGATGCAGGGCTGAACACAAAGGATTTCAATAATCAGCTTCCATTTGAATACATAATCAAAGAAATTTAATTCACACCGGAGTCTCACCTGGTGATCACGTGCATACCCAAACATCTCTCGTATCAACCTAGCACTTTCTCCAATGTACTTATCAATAATGGCGCTTGAAACAACCTAAACGAGAATATAGGATAAGACACAATATATTGAACTTTAGAACAAAATTTCATAGTGCAATTAAGCTCAGAAAAGATAAAACATCTGACCTTTAAGAAGCTAGCATCAATATTGCTGGCAATGGCCCTAGCTAACAATGTCTTGCCAGTCCCAGGAGGTCCATAAAGAAGAACACCCTAAATATGAAATATTAAGATGCAAATCAAATTAAAAATGCAACTACTTGCCTCCTTAAAATACACTTCCACAAAAAACTGGGACACTTATAGCCACAAGGCTGCCTAAAACACAGTCGCACTGATAAAAGGTTAGTGTGAATAATGCAGTAAATTGACAATCACCTTTGGAGGCTTTATTCCAACTCGAAGAAAGAGTTCAGGATTCATCAGAGGTAATTCAATTGATTCCCTCAGTTCCCTTATCTGATCAGATAAACCACCCACAGCTGAGTAACTGACGTTACCAGGATCTTCATGAAGCATGTTGTAAACTACTGGATCCACCTGGAACCCCATATCACAAAATAGTTACAAGTACGGGGAAGATGACCCAAGAGAACATGAACACATTCATCTAGTAAATATTTGAATATTTTTCTGAAAACTTACCTCACGGGGAAGAGCTCTCATTATGGTTAGTGTTGTCATATCCAGAACAACCCTTGTTCCTGCAGTCAATTTCTCCTTATCCACTTTATTGCGGCAGCCAACCACATACCTGGGACCACTGCTTGCTTTAACAATCACTGTGGTTGAAAAACAATCACAATCCAAATGATGATTCAGTAAGTAGTTAGCTAACACATATATAAAGCACCGGCTCCAATCAATGAAGTAAGCATTTCCTGTGTTTTAAAGAGGAACAGAAAGTTGTCGAGCAATAGCTTAAATGAAGATAAAAAATTACAATATGTTAGTTATTAGAACATAACGTGCTCGTTAGCAAAGGACTAAAAGAAAAAAACCTAAAAGTCACGATAGAGATGGTATAAGAGAAGCTTTTTTTTTTGGCCAAGATGGTATAAGAGAAGTTAAATAGCAAGATAGCGTTTCAAATTGTAAAAAAATGGGTAGAATAATTACAGCGTTCATTGTCAAGAGGTCTGAGAACTTCGCCAATGATTTGGCCAACACTTTGAAGAGACTTCAAATCATCTTCCGTTTTATTGAACTCTTTCTTCGAAGCTCGCAAATTCTCCCTGACTGCAATTGGAGTTCAAAATCCAAGTCACCAATCTCATCCATAATGATGAAATTAATTATTGTAGAATAAAAAATGGGCCAAAAGAGAGGGCAAATTTAGGGAAATTCATTCTAATAAGAAAAACATAAGTTAAATGATTGACTTAAACCATTTTCATATCAAAATGATGCAGCACATGGCAAGCTAAAATGATACTGCAAAGCAGGCATAAACCACCGGCAGCCCTACCCACATATCGGATCCTCCCTAACACGTCTATTTTCCATCCGCTTTGGCTAGGAATTGTTGCCTCAGATTAAGATAATTTTTTTATCTAAATAATCTGAGTGAGGGAACAAGGCGACTTTTAACAAGAGATCCAGTCGTCAACATTACCTAATTTCCCCAAACAGCTCAAGTCCTTCCAGTCAGAAATCGATAGACTATTCAATATCCACTAAAATGTAAACTTATCAAAATCAGTTTTCTTATATGTCAAAAGGTGGGTATTGATCTCACACGATTGAGGATTACTAATGCCAAAGGGCACAAACCCTAAAACTTTGGTTTTCCCGATACAGTGAAAATTTAAACATGACCGAATCATAGAACGGTATTTGTGCCCAAAACAAAATCAGGAATTTAATCAAGAAACATGTGCGCTTAAAAAGATTGACAACAGTGAGAGACCAACCCGATCGAACTCTGGCCTCTATCTCCTTGTGCTGAAGAAGTTTCTTTCGATAATCCGCCACCGCATTACGGCGTCGTGCCGCATCTTCCGCATCTGTCATTGTTTTAGCGCTCCAAACTCGGAATATCGAATGGCAAGTATGCAGAGACTTTAAAGCTGGAGTTGGAGAGCTGAATGGTGTAACACATCTAACGCCGGAACTAACCCTATATATTCAAAGAAAAAAAATGAAAAATTGGGAAATAAGTAACCCTGGTTGCTCCACTTATAAGTCTGAGAGGAAAATTTAAAAAAAAAAAATCTCTTTTTTTACCAGAAAAAAAAAATCAGATTATCCACCTCAAACAATGATTAATCCACTCTTTAATATTAAATATTAATCATGAGACCTCTCCGTATTAAACCCTCAACTAAAGGTAAATACCAATTATATCAGGCTTCACGTTAACCCATTAACATTACAGCTTACGTATCGTTTTAATAATAGTATAGATATGAATCATTCATGGAAGTAATAAGTTAAACACATTTTCTCATGCAATATACAAAATTTGAATAGTGAATATGTTGTTTATAATTTATGCCAATAGCACTTCTTATTATGATTTCTTTTATAACAACCTATTATAGATTTCATTCACTGCATATATATTTTTTAATTAAAACACCGTATAATTTTTACAAACCGATATTGAAGTAAATTGGATAATTAATTATCATATGTTAAATGAAAAATTGTAAACGTGTTACCTTAATTAAAGATGAAAGTGTCTTACGTTGTATTCGACATTAAATATTTGAATTAAACTAAATCAAAACGTGAATATATTTTATATTTATCGTGGGAATGTTGCATCCCACTAATGATTATCAAGATCTAGTTGGTACTGGGGAGCTATATGAACGTGGAATCGCTAACCTCTTACTTGGCAGGTGTTGCGAAATGTATAAAATAATAAAATATATGGTTTGACATGATATATTTACTATTTTTAAGAGATATTTTGTGACCCTCATCAAATTTAAACTTGACATTCTCTAAGTTTAAACGAATCCTTCTTATAAAAATACAGAACAACATAACTGGAGAAAGATAAAAATAATTTTAAGAAATTAGTGTATCATTCTCTATTTTTCTCCTTCATCAAGAAGTCTCTTTTATAAACTGTGAAAGAATATAAGATATATCTTTTAGATATATGTCTCTTAAATTTAAAAGTTATATTATAAAAAGATATTTTTTTTAATATACCTTCTCACAATTAAAAATTATATTAAAAAAATATTTTTTTTGACATACTATTTTATAATATTTAAAATATTTCACGAGCATTCGTGGCCATGTTTCTTTTCTCTCTCTCTCTTAAATTAGAGGAATGGGCACTTAGCAAGAAAACCAAATTTTCGAGTTTCGTGGAACTCTGACTTTTCGAAGAAGCATATTTTTTTTTTGTTGCCCATCCGGTTTAACGAAATTTTGCCCCGATTACATTCGGATCTGACCCGCATCGTGTACCTGGTTATGGTAGGTGACTCTCCCAACGGGGATTTTCTGCGTACGCCAAAGCTCAAACTCGAGACCTCGTTTAAACGATACCGAACCGCTTACCACTCAGATTAACCCCGTTGGTTG
The DNA here is from genome assembly GCA_037074615.1 of Leucaena leucocephala. NCBI lineage: Eukaryota > Viridiplantae > Streptophyta > Magnoliopsida > Fabales > Fabaceae > Leucaena > Leucaena leucocephala. The sequence continues at coordinate 715,340 of CM073540.1, read as the reverse complement.
GAAGAAGCATGTTGATACTACGCCTAATAAGGTAATGTAATCATTCTCTCTCATTTTGCGTCTCGAGAGTCCAAAATCTTGTGCACCAAGCGAGTCCTAAATTTATAAAATAGTGCAATTTGCCCATGTTTCTTGGCACCATTCCATCTTTTTATGCATTATTGCTTTAACAAGATCCGCACATTAACCGCATGTGAAAGGCTGCAGAAAGTTATATAAACAAGCCCATACTTCCACATCGTACTTCTAACATCCCCCCCACAAGATTCATTATTCCACATCATGCATGCACAAGATGTGATTCTTATCCCTTACAAAATTGCCTGCACTTACAATCAATCATCTGTAATATTACAAGGGAAATATCTACATATATCTACGAGTATATTTGTACGTTTTGTGATAGTCATCACTTTATGAACAAGGGGCAACAAGAATGAGCAACAGAGTAAACAATATAGCCTTTCCTTTGTCTACTCTAATTATACAACCTTTCCAACGTTCCCTCACAACATCAACTTCGTTTCCTCCACGAATCTTCACGGGCATGCAAGTCTTAGACGACAAACTCATGCAATAGATGAGGATTACTGAACCTGTTTGGTTGCTTTCCTGAATCTGTGAAATGATAATCAATCAAATTATTTTCTAGGGAAGAATCTAACGTCTGGTTGCGTTGTTTGTTGAAACCATTATCAGACGTGGCGAATTCCCCAGTTTCACAGTTGCGCAACTCCAACGCAAGAGACACATGGCCACCCACCGGAAAACCACCCAACTCTGATAAATCGTATGAGGCTTCCGGATCAGAAGGCATTAGGCAGCCATCACCGTTGTGGCTGGTTGGCATAGGTCCGCTCGAATAAAGGGTATTGTTCATATTAGGCCGTTGATCACCCTGCAATTTCATGATTCCAGAATGCATGACAGCTTCTCCATGGGCAGTATCAAATCCTCTGGCGGAACTATGGTCTAGCTTCGACCCATGAAGCTGCCCATGTTGGACATTATTAGCAGCTTTCACATTGTCCTGCGACTCTTCCCCTTTATTATCTCTTGGAGCTTGGGGAGTACTTTCAGACGAGAGATTGCAGCTTGCCATCTCGGAATCACCAAACTCTTCTTTGTACATTTCCTCAACCATTGGCTTCCAAAGACGCACCCTTGCATTGATGAACCAGTTTGCCACCTAAAATGAATTGCATATCAGCAACTACTGTAAATACTATAATCAATCAATCATCAATTACTTGCCCCTAAAGCTCAGTCAGAAACTAAAATTTTGAATTTAAAAACTTTAAAAAATGAACCTGGTTCCTGGTCAGGCCTGTTTGCCTTGCCAGCATAATTTTCTCCGAATCCTTTGGGTAACTGATGACAAATAGGAGATGGAAAAGAATGATCAGTTAATGGAGAATTAGAACAAAACCACTAATGAGAAAAAGAAAAGTAGAGGTGGAACATACGGATGAAGGAAATGCTCAAAGAGCCAAGCACGGAGTATTGAAACAGAACTTTCAGGAAGTCCCCTCTGGGGCCTCCAAGCTTGACGCATAACGCCAAGCTGCTGAAGGGCCTTTTGTTGCCTTAGCTGCTGATCAACATAGCGGAGACGAGGTATCCCCTCTTGTTCTCCAAGGCTCCTCTGAGTCACTTGAATTTGGCCACTAATAGCATCACGCAAACAGCGAAAATGGCGAGAAATTGTTCGCAAAGCAAGTGCAGTGTATGGTTCAGAAGCCCCACAACCAGCAACCATATCAAAAGATGATACCACCATTTGCATCTGATGGCAGTACTGCCGGTATCTTTTATCTACCTGTAGTCACCACAAGAGGGTTACTTGTTCGTTAATATTTGAGCATATTGTTGAAACCCCAGTACGAACTATCATCATAGCTATACTGCTCAACAATTTGAACTAGTCTAGTGCAAACAAACACAGAGATTCAATCTAGAGACAACGGATCCAAAAACAAATATCTAGAGAACAGAACAAAGCATGTGATCCAATTACATGGAGTTTGGAGATATACCTCGTCTAACATGGATAAAAGCTTTGCCTTCTTATCCAACAAATTCTGCCGTTCTGCGGATGACAATTCACACGACGCATTGGCAGATGAAGCATTAGGGTCCTGGTTCTGCATAGATTGACTGGTAGACTTTTCCTCGGACTCTTTGGAGCCATCTAATCCAATGTCACGGGAACCTTTTTGCTTTTCCAGTCCAGGTTGCTTCAAAGCTTTTCGTACATTAACTATTTCATCAAGCAATTCCTGAGCTGCTTTAAGGTATTGAGAGTTTAAGGCAGCGTTTGAAAAGCCTTGTGTCCCGTGCAGACATGACGGATCATTGGGAACTTCCTTGTGGTAGAGTGAGGAGTGTGGATTGTACAGAGCCTCCTTTTGGATGGAGCTGTTAAAACCTCCAGAAGAAACAGGCGCCATGCATTCAGAACTTGGCTCGCCATCTTTAAGAGAAACAGTGCCCTTAAAGTTAGGAAGACTTGGAGACATAAGAGACGAAAAGCCGGCGGAGGGATAGTGGTATTGGAAGGGAGGGACAGGCATGAGTGTGCCAAGGCTAAGAGATAAGCCCTGGCTCTGTATGTTGTGTTGTTCATTGTCAACGAGCCCCAATTGCGTCCTTGTGAAGGAGTTGACAGATGGATCACCTGTTGCAGTGTTGGAATGACCATCAATAGATTGCATTCCCACCGTGTCACCTACGCCTGTGATGAACTTCACCTCATTTTGGCTTCCTACAGTTTCTGTGAAGTTATGAGATAAAAGAGAATTCCCAGAAAACATCTCCACGTAGGACCCAGAAGAAAAAGCTTGGTTCGGGTACATCATGACATTAGCAGCAAGAGATTGCGGTTACAGGTTAGAGACAAATTTTCCGATCCCTTCACAAGGGAGTCAGCATCCACAGTTCGTTAGACTTTGCTGGATCAGTTAAATAGATTAGGGAAAAAAAGTCAGACGAGAAAAGAAAAATAAAAGATTCGTTCTGGAAACAGAAGAAAAACGAAATAAGTAGCACGCGAGTATAAAAAGAAATTCCGTTGTCTAAAATCTAAATAACAAACAGCACCATACATATCGGAGACAGATACGCAACACAATATCGATAGCATTTAATGTAGGAAAACAATATATTATATTTCTGCCCGTAGTTTTCACATTTCACAGCGATTTTGATATCGTCTTTATACTGAATCCAGTATTAATTAATACTACCCAACACAACGGAATTTTCGCGACCTCAAGTTCAATCATCAGCTAGTGAGGTAAATAACACCGGTTTGGTTTAAAATAACAGCATGAGAAACTGGAAATCTATTGCCGCTCCCTCACAAGCGTGGACGATCAAATTACTGTCTGATATTGCAGCTAAGCCTATTAGGTCCATTGGGTGTGCTATGGTTTTGGGATTTTTCTCAGGAATACAAGACAGAAATAGTCTATTTCTCTCTTCAAATGTTCAATCAAGCGCTTGCACAAAATATTGCCGACACCCCAGTTTACATTCTTCGGGGATTAATTCTCGCTTTTCTCAGTATATTACGCAGAGAAGCTACAAAATTTGCAGTTTTTGACCGATGGCTATTTCAGTTTCTTTTTTTCAATGGGGACTTCATTCAGCCATATAATTGAACAAGAAAAACAGGCAAAAGCTATAGGAAACAGCTAACCAACCAAAACAAACTGAAAAATAGAAATAAAAGTATAAAACAGTAACCAATCCTCGTTCGAAACCCTGTTTGAGTATCATTCTTGCTGAGGGTGTATGCTGATCAATGGGTGGCTTGAAACTAGATGGCGAGGAAAAAAAGGGATGGGTGGGAGTTTTTATTATATGAAGAATAACGGCTTGCTCTGTAAAAATGGATTGACATTGAACGAAGGAAGCATTTTGCTTCTGCTAACACTCGCCAGGCGGACAAAATAGATGTAGCAGAATTTTTTTAGAAGTGAATTAGTTGACTTGAAGTCTGGTAAATAATAAATACCGACACGAGTGATGGAACCATCCCAGCACTGAAGCAAACCTTGAACGAAAGGTGTAACAAAGATTTCAATTTTCAACCTTCAGCTCAAAACCTACACCAGAATACAGAGCTCCTCCTAATCCCTCTCATATAATGAATTAAAAGCGGGAAACAGGATCTCTTTTAAAAAATTGGCTGTCAAACAATCGATCAATCAATTATACAGCAAGCTGAAAAAGGAAAGTTCCACACTCATGATACTATCACACGAATTACTCTTCCATCCTCACTCCACAGTAAGGAGTCCATTCTGATTTCTGCTATCACTCATCAAAATCAGAAACTCTATCAGCAGCAGCAGCATCCACTACCACTAACAAAAGTACACCATGATGATGATGACAAAAGAAGTTTGCTTTTTCTGTTCGGAGATATCATTATTAAGATCAAACAGAGATAGAAGAAGAAAGAGGAGTGAAATACCTGAAAGGAAGAGGAGGAGGAGTAAGAATCCAAAGGAAGGAATGGGGGTTGAAGTGGGAAGCAACTCGGGAAAGAGGATCAGAGCAGAAACATTAGACAAGTCGCGGTGAGACAATCCATGGGGTTCATATTCCTGCCCACCCGGAGACAAATGCCAATCCCAAATCCCAAGAGATTATATTTGATTCAAACAAAGACCGACCTCCTTATCATTGGAACCACGGCAACAACCAATTAAAAATAAATACTGATACATAAGACACAACGACTTTCTTAAAAGAAGAAGAAAAAGAAGAAGAAAGAAATTGCTCACTTTCCCCCATACCAACTACTTTTATTTTATTGGACACACCATTCATTATTTTTTTTTCTTTTTTGAGTAAAAGGAATAAATAATTGCTAAATTTATGCGTCAATCAATATCAATATCAGGTTTCTCACGTGTAACAAACGCCAAGACAAAAGTCGCTAGAAAGCTTGAGAAGAAGAGGGAGAAGAAGCCGTCGTAGGGATTGGATGGTGGAGGTGAGGAAGAGGGGGAATGAGGTGGTTGTTTGCTTGGAAGGGTTCGAACCCTAACCACCAGTTGGTAGACCTGTAACTTGTAAACCTCCCTTTAAACCTCCTCTTAATGGCATCCTAATCCAACTTTCTCTCTCTTTCTGTCACCAGCATATCCGAACCCGTTTGGTTCCTGAGTTTTTTTTTTTTATTAAACAAATTAAAAAAAAAAAGAATATCAGGGTTGGCTGGATTCGACATTCGTAGTAGGTGAAAGTGACAAATTCACGCGTCGTCGTGTATCTTCTTGGCATTTTATTACTAAAATACAACCCACCGTTTCCATTATCCTCGTAAGCAATTTTCTGTTGGTGATTTTCTTGCGTTCCTCTCTTCTTTGTTTATTTCTCATTTTTATATTTATAGAAAGGCAAGGAGGCAGCCGAGTGCATATATAATTGGTGGAGAATATGGGCAAAGGACTTTTGGGAAACATATTCGAGTACCTTATTTTAAGACCTGCATTCTGAATAGTCAAGGTTGAACAGTCATACTCTTCTTCACTCTTAACAAATAAAAATTCCATTGGTGATAACGTTATCCTCTTTGTCGTCGTGCCGTGGGAATAATATTAATATTTCCCCACCTCTTAAATGCCTTCTTTTGTGCCAATTCAATTGCCGTTGGCATACGATTCCTTGACTTATGACTTTGTATTTGGGTGGTTCTCTTCCAACATCACTTAATTATTATTTGTCCCCATAAAAAATCTCCAATCACAAATCCAAATAATAAGAACGATATGGATTGAAAATTTTGTCAGACCAAGCATTTTCAAAAAGAGTGCGTTTCTTAAACTTGTATGTACAATTTCCCCCGTCTCATTGTTGATTGCTTGTCCCCTTTACCAAACCATAATTTTGTGGCACGCCTTAGATTTGTTCTGTTTCTTGTATGAAGACAGAGAAATTCAATCGCTCCTCCGCTCCTTCACGGAAGGTTTTAGATTTGCAACCATCTCCGGCAATCGACTTCCAAAGGGCTTGCCTTGCAGAGTTGCGTATTGCCTCATCTTATGGCTCCACAGGTCACTCATACCCCACTCTGTTTATTCTCAAATTCGGGCAACTGAAGTCAACGGAGCTACGGGTTTCTGTACACTGACAAGACGTATCAACCTGAAATTGATTTTCTTAAGCATTTGGCCAGACAGGAAGATTGCCTACTCATTTTTTATATTATAAAATATTGCCGTGCTCTTTTTTTTTCTCTGGTTGCCGACAAGATTCATATAGTAGCTGAGATGAGCTTTTTCTAAATTTTCTACCCACCTCCCACAACCACAAGGGGAACTTGCCGTTCATCTGTTCGCGTCACGTTTATTAGATGCATGCTTTTGGCTTGCTTCTTTTTATTGCTTCTCCTGCTCTCCTTTTTATTTTAAACAGAAAGAAAGGTGTATAAATTGAAAAAGATTATTCCCTTTTCCATACCTAGCTCAGCCTCCTAATTAAACTTAACCAATTAATGCTTCTAATGGTGATATAGTAATAATGATCAATTTTATACATCTGTCTTCCTTCCTTCCTTCTTTTCCTTATTTCCCTGTTTTGATTTTGTCTTAGTTTAGGCGATTCTGCTGCACTGTGCCTCCAATCTTCTGCAGAAATAGGTAAGATTTAGACCCCAGCCCTCATGGCTTTTACTGTCTCTTTTCTGACAAAGCTTGAAGCAAACCGCTTGACTCTGCTCCTTGAATTCAAATGAATAATTTCATTATTTATGCGAGAATTTAATATATTTACAACCATCATGCTGCACCCTATTTCGTTGGCGTTATGTTGTGAATCAAATTCATTGCATTTTGACTCTACCGTGGACCTGGTTTCTGGAAACAGTGGGAACGAAGGATAGGATACTACGTTACGTTTCATTTATGATCAATATTGTTTTGCCCTAATTGAATGCGTTCATTATTTTTTCCTCCAAACCCGACTGACTAATAATATCTGCAGCAGTGGCAATGAATTACTAGTGATTCTATCTTGAAAACGAGTCCATACAATTAAGGTATCGCGCTGACAGAAAACCATTTTCTTGCGTATCAGTGACAGGCTGAGATCACCTTAAAAGCTGGGTGTCTGCTCAGGGGTGTCGTACTGATTTCGACATTTATTACCATACCTTCCCCAAAATCAAGTGTTTCTAGACTTGAAGCTCACGTCCTTTTAGCTATCTGCTTTGGTATGTGCTGTGTGTAGGATATATTGTCTATACACTAAGGTAGCTTGGCGTAAAAAACTTGGCTTCTAGCTAGCATCGTGTGCTTGATGCTCCCCAGATTGAAGGAGGGTGCGGCTTTTGCGCTTTTCATGGTTCGCAGATATTTGTTGGACCCCTGTCTCTTCACAAATAACTTTGACTCTCTGTCCTTTCTGTTAGTTGATGCTACTGACAAAGTTTAAATCACGGGTTTGAAAGATTAATTGATTCCCGCTGTGCACTGATGGAGTTTGGGCACACTTCATGTCCAATGCTAGTCTTCATTAGATTGGAAATCTTAGAGATATCAGCACTCTGTGCCATAAATTTCATCCTTATTTGTTTTGTTTTGTTTTTGAAAGTAAATGGGTGATTTATCCTTTGCTCAAACGTGATAAAACAGGAAGATGCTTTTTTGACGTATTCTCGTATGATCCTTTTTTGAGGGGTGAAGATGGCGATGGCTCCATATTGATAAAAGAACGAAACGAGCATACTCAAGGTTAGACCTTGGGGTTCAGCAATCAGCATGGACAGATTTGATTTCACGTACTTGAGAGCCACTCTTTTAAGTTGGCAGAGAGCTAGAATTGTAAATGGATCACATAGATCTAGAAAATGGAGAAGTGAGAAGGAACAAGGCGAGGATATTTTTGTTGTCGGCCTGTAATAAGCTGCTGCAGTGTCTAACATATATGGCTAAGAATCGTATATGTACAAGGAATTGAGATGCAAGGTTACTAGTAAATACAGAGGAGTAACTAATGGGGTGCGACACAAGGCACTGCAAAACGACGTCTAATTTGGCAAAAAAGAAAGCACTATTCACACGAGTGACGTCATTAGGGCGGCGCTGCTACGTATCGGAGTCAGTGGTGGTGGTGAGAGGCCTAAAAATGCGCTGGCCTGAGGCTAAGATGCGCCGGGGGTCGTGCTGCATCTTCAGGCGAGAAAAGCTGGCCCACTTATCACCGAAGTGGTCCTTCCACTCCTCCTGGGTGTTGTAATGGGGCAGTTACTGTTTCGCCTTGATGCCCGCGTCCTGGCAGAAGCTCAGAATCTGGCGGTTCTGATGGCTCAGCATCTGCAGCGCCTGGCTGTCCACAGCAGATCTCAGAAATGCCACCACGTAAAACACCTCCTCCTCTGGCGTCACCACCGAGCTCCTCCGGTCCCACCTTCATAACAATATTATTCGTTTTAGTAACGCAGGGGCCTTGGGTTGCTCCTTTGCTGCTACTACTAAAGTAAGTGGGCCTGTTCCTGTTAATATGACACTAACAAGGGAGTGGACCCCCTTCTGAGTATCTCCTCCTGACAACAAAATCTTCCAAGTTGGGACATCAGTCATCACAACCCTCCCATTTCCCATTATTTTTGTTCATGTTTCCCTTGCGTAGCCTTCAAATGTCCGCTTTCTCATATCAGCCGAAAGACAAGCATGTCTTCAGTACGGATGCGCATGCATGCATGATTCATGAAGTGTGCCGTGGCCCTATAAATATATGACAGGGATATGCATGATGAAACGAAATAATAAATTTGGGGGGGGGGGGGCATGCATCTGGAAACTTACGTGTTCTTGTTCACGGGGTAGATGAGGATGGGCCCACTGGTCTTATTCCCCAGAATGCCCTTGAACACGCCCTTGTCGAAATCTGTGATCCTTGACCTCGGAACAAACAGGTTCAGCCACGGATGCGGTACTTCCCATAAACCCTTGGATCTCATCTTCAGCTCCGCCCTGTGTACTCGGTCAAGAAAATCCACGTAGGGCAAGTCCGCTGTGAACACCGTTTTTGGTATGAAATTTAACTTTTCCAACATCCCCTCTGTTTCCTGAGCCATATACGTCCAATCCACAGTCACCACAAAGGACCAGACCAATATTGGCACGTACGCATGCAAACAAAAAAGCGTACGCATATGCTTTTGTCAGACTCATCTCCATTATATTATTTATTTATAATATGGTACCATCTTGCTTTATTTAGTTCAACTCAAGACAGGATAAATTAAATTAATATAAAAAAATAAAAAAATAGAGAAGGTTATAAATTAAAAAAAAAGAGAGGAGAGATAATGTTTATTGTTTGATTCAGAAGAGGGAAGGAGAATTAATTAAAAATTAATAAATATACTTTTATTTTTTTATTTAAATTTATTTACTCTTTATTTATAATATTTATATCAAAATTATTATTTTTTAATTTATGAATCTAAATTTTTTTATTTCATTTATATATATAATAAAATAAAGAATATAATAAAATTTTAACATTGTATGATTTTATAATTATTATATATATTAATATAATATTTAAATAATTTATCATGTTTATTAGGCTTCATCAATCAAAGCAAAAATCATAAGTAAAGAGAATAAAAAAATAGATTTTAACTCATGAGGGTACAGTTAAAATATTAAAAAAATATAAGGGGTAATTTTATCAAGAATTGATGAAAAATTTCTCTCCCCTCCAAAAATCTCCACTTTTGGAGGGGATGTGAGCATATAAAGACAACAAATTTTACCTCTACTCCCTTATATTTTTTTCAACCAAATATATTTATATCTCCTCTCCCTTACTCTCTCCTCTAAAACTCTCTAACCAAACAATGCCTTGGGAGAGTGCAAAATATACAACTTGGAACAGGGGAATAATCAGGCATGTAGCGCGGCCTAGTTTGAGCAATTAATATTATGCATGCCAATTGATAAACAATTATAGTGTTTGGCTTGCTCTTATGATTCGATCGAGGATAATAGATTTGGGAGAATCTTGTATGTTGTCTCGTGTATCTTTTATATTAATCTCATTTTGTTTTTATAGATTGGTCATGATTGGAAGGAATATTATCAACACAGGAGGACAAGTGATTCAAAGGCATCGATGTTTTGAGGCTCATCAATGATTCAAGTATTCATTACGAAATGTCTTTATTCCTTCGGCCGTGCAACAGATCCAAGGCTATCTTGCCATGTTCCGCAAAGTCTGGATCGAACTAGGCAAGATCGCAAAAAGGATATATATATTAGTTTTGCTTCTTGCCAATCAATTATACATGTGTGTGCGCGCGCGCAAGTACTCTTGGAATTGGCTTCTGCCAAAGTTCCCACACATGCAGAACCACTAATAAAAAACTATATATTCTAAAGATATAAGACGCGGAGACTAATCAAATAATTAAATAATTAAACCTCACATAAAATCTTTAATTTGAACCAACTTTCCATGGATTAAACAAATATTACACGCGTTTTGATCCATTAATCTTTCTTAGTTATTTGTTGGGTTTCTATATATTGTTGGTGCCTCTATCCGGGACCAAATATTTATAAATAATGCTCGAAATAACTTCAAAGTAACAATACTGGACAAAGAAGCCCCACTAGTTAAATGTTTTATGAGACTACTGATGAATTGATTATAGAACAAGTTGTCCGTCCAAGGACAGTTTGCAAGTCTCACAATTTAGAAGACAAGCATACACACAGGTGGCTTAGTATAATAGTCGGCAAATTGGAAAATTAATACTAGAGTCCAGCAGAGCAAAGTAAAAGGCAAGTACGACTTTAATTTCCTTATGGAAAATTGCCATATTACGTACGTGTCCATTCATAGGAGGCACTTGGAGGGATTTTTTTCTCACAATGAGAACAATATATGGTAGAAAAGCGGAGCTGAATTAAATGAGCGTACCTGATCAATAGTATCAGCGTCGTCTTGACGGTAATTTCTGGTAATCTCCAAGCAGTACAAGACACCGTCGTCAGATTTGAGGGATTCTATTTTCACGGGATTACTTGGTGAAAAGAAAGAGGACCTCCAGTTATTGATCAGTCCTTCATCTACGATCACGAATCCCTCCACGTAGTCGAATCTCTCTCTTGCCGGTTTCTCATTCAGAGAGATCAGAAACTCTTGGTCCTTGGTGAAAGCTGAGAAGTTGGAGTATAGGACTCGTATACAACGAACCTGTGCGTACGTCCGAAGCAGTAATGTAATTATAACTAACTAACTGTAACTCCAAGATATATAACCCCTTTAAAGTATATATGTGTTGAAAGAGAATTAAGAGAACGACATATCAACAAAATTTGCCAGCTATAGGAGATCTGGAGCTACTCAAATAGACCCCTCCTCAACTCTTGAAAACGATTTTTTTTAAGGTTTTGTCTCCTAGGCAAAGAAAAATTTGCAAGGAACTACGTGTCATGTGTCCTGCCCAGGAACCCATGAGAACGCACCCTCAACAAGTTCCTCGAAAGATAAATACGTAGACCATGTGATTGTTTTTCCGTAAAGCAGATCATTTTTGCAAATAATTGTCTCTCTATATATAAAGAGAGAAGATAATGTTCTCATTTTAAACATATAATAATTAAAAATAAAAACTCTTTTCCTGATGCGCGAGTGATCTAATATAGAGAAGCCCGAGGGAATAGACAGGTAAATTAGGCTACAAATAAAAATTCAGGTTAAAAATTTAATTTTAACAATCCACCGATCGATATGAAGTAAAAGATATTTTATGAGTAATTATTAGTACCCTGTGCGGAGCTGGTTCAAGAGCAATTCTACCCCTTGCGATGATTCCAAATTGTCCGAGACCTCCGAGAACGGCATGAAACAACTCCGTATTACGCTCTTCTGAACAAGTCAACAGCTCCCCTTTACCTGTTCCATTGGGAGAGGGGAAATTAAAGTAAATCCGTCGATGACCATGAAATAATCGGATTCATTAATTAACTATGCTCGGGATAGCTGCGAGATGACTACAGAACAAACAAAATAATGTGCGATAACGCGCCAAGTAATGGTTCTATTCCTATATATGAATAGACACGTAGAACAATTGTTGTACGACATAATGGCATTCAAACTCGTGCATGTTTACAAGCTAGGGTTAAAAAAATTGTTGTGGAGTTAACATTGAAGGTTGAGAAGGTAAGTGGGAAAGCTAACCGGTAACGAGGTCGAGCTCGTGGACATTACTAATCTGAGGGCCGTGATTGAAGGTCTGGCCGCTAATGACGGCGTTGGATAGGGTTCCGCCCACAGACAGATACAAATAATCGGTCCACGACTTTGGTGCCAACCCATACTCCAACGTAGCCTTCAACACCTCAATCCACAATTCCCCTCCCCACACGTCCAATTACCTTCCCCTCTTCTGCACTCTCATCCCTCTCTTCCTGCTGCTCATCTCTATCACCACCCCCTTCCTCGCCTGAGCCTGCCCGTTTATCGAGTGCCCGTGCCCCCGAGCCGACACCGTGAACCCCTGCGCTGACTCGTAAGCCGCCCCCACCAGCCGCGCCACGTCCTCCGCAGGACACGGCTCCATGACGGCCATGGGCTCTGCCCTCGTCAGCATTCCGAAATCGGAAGACGCCTTTTCCACGTCGGACGTCTTCACGCTCAGATGGCCTTCGATCCCGAGACGGAGGAGTTCCAAGGGCACCACCGTGAATCCCACCGTCACGATTAACCGACATATAGCGAATGCCAACACGAACTTGGTCGCCGCCATTTCTGAGAGTCGGGTTTTCTTGTCAGTTAGGGCACGTATGGTGGTGATGGAGGCGAATAATAAGAAAGGATGAAGGGGGGATGCGATCGAGGGATGGGGATTGCGCAGAGAACAAAATCTTGGAGTAACGTAAGCCCGGATTGCGCTTTAGAGATTTTATACGCAGACATGCACAAATATTCCCTCCTCTTCTCTGCTGCGCTCACCCTGATCACCTTTTGAAGAAAAGGTTTCCGCCTTCCAATTGAATAGTAGGAAGGAATCTTGGGCACTTCAAATTTCTCTCTGCTTTGTTTCTTTTCTCTTTAGAATATGGGAACAGAGAAGGGAGTGAGAGAGAGGAGTCATTACACTGTGTGTCTATTGTGTGTCTAGGATATAGTGAAGGAGGGTCACACAGGCACGTGAGAGGAGACCCGTTTTTGAGAGTGAAGTGGGCATTGAGTAAAACTGTGTATTTGAAGGCGCAGAGGAGATGGGGAATGAGAATGACAGCATGCAAGATGGAGGAGGGAGACATTGGAGGGTGGCGATGAGAAGAGGCAAGGCTGTAGGGTGGGGCCGTGGGGGCCACGTATAGATACGGAGGACTTGCGCGGGGACCCCTCGGCGGGGAGCTTCACGTGGTGGGCGCAGGCTCTGCATCCATGCACCCTAAAACCATTCTAACCTTTTTCTTTTTCCTCAGAGTTCCACTGTACTTATCTAATTTTTTATCAAACTTGTGTAAATCCTTAAATCTCCATGATTACAAGTAGATGCGTGGTGGTTTGATCCATAAAGAAGCTTAATGTCTCTTTTCTCTCCTCCTGAGTTCCATTCCAACGTTTCATAATTCATATCCCTGTTGTGTCTTAACACTCGTCTTCACCCACTTAATGACAGGGTCCCAGTCAACTTCATTATATATGTCCCCATTCCAATTGTGAAGGCCCGAGATAGCAGGGTCTAGAATACGATAGACTGTTATGGACTTGTATCACTAATCAAGTATTAAAAGCTTCCATTATGGTATTAATCACGGCAAACAAGTGATGTATGACCCTCCTACTCTTGCACCTTACTTTAATGCGTAATGCTCCAAGCCTAGTGGGCGTAGTTTTGGATGCTAATAACTAATCAATCAATTTTAGTCTTTCACTCCTCCCCGCGCTAACTTATTCCTCCCTAAACAATTTGGCGTATAGTAATAATTACTCTGTTTATGCAATCAAACTCTCTCTGACTCTGCATCACAAACTCATTCCAAGAACCCTGCTTTATCTCCATTCTCATATTGCATACTGTAAGGGATAATTCGTGTGTAAATTAAACAAGTGAGGCAGAGTCAGTGTCAACTGAGGACAGAAAACAGTCGTCTGGGGCAGCATTTTATTAGACGTATTATTGTTTTAATTATAATTGGAAAGCTCTCATCAACACTAATATATGCGTACGTATGGTAGTTAAACAGTATCTGAGAAAGCTGCATCAGAAAAAGGACATCAATGAGCATCATATCATTCTTAATGACGAAGAAGATCATCTGATTAGGCTGCCTAACTTTATTCACTGCAGATGCTCCTCGAGTCGTGGCTACTTTTCTCAATTTGAAGAAAGGTCAAGTTGCCCTTTTATATCTTATCTTTTGGTCAGAGATAAAAGAAGGGTAAAAATCTATCAAGAATCTCATGCACCAGATTTTGTGATCTTTTAGCAAAGAGAGAGATTGATCGCATCTTATTAGTTTTTTGAGAGTGCTTTGCCCGTCTACATACACACCAGTTTACTACTGTATTTTGCATGTATCCTCTGCTTCTGTTCCCTGGACATCCCTCTGTTCCCACGTTTTGATGACCTAATCACCCCATCCCACGTCTTCCTTCAATAGCATGCTACTATTCTCCCCCTCGGTGCAAGGTTCTATGTTGTGCTTGTTTGAATATGATATTCTTTCTGCGGGAGAGATATTAAAGAGTCTCATTCGTTGTTTGTCAGATAAAAATCTTGTTTTGCTTATTTGGAATCTCTATCTATCAATGGAGTCTCTCTGTATGTGCGTACGTACTGTAGAGTATTTGTTTATTTGGTGTGTTACAAGAGAGACATTTGGACAGTTGCACGAGAACACGATTTGAATGGCTACTGTTGTTGTTCTCTCTCTCTCTCTCTCTCTCTCTCCGAGTATTACAATATTTGTGCATGCTTTAAGGTGGTACTTGTACTACTAATTACGTTAATGGATTCCATCACCATCATGCTACCTCCTTTCCCTGTATTTTTTTCCTACTCAGAACATGTTTGAATTTTAAATGAACCCTCTTTTGGATTGAATCCTAGCTGTAATGTTTTTTAATAAAAACCCCACTTTTGTTTTCGCTTTGGTGGCAAGCAGGACGGTACAACGTCACTTTGAAGATGGAAAAGTCACTGAAGACGTTAATGTCGCAGAATATAATGAATCATATGTTTATCTTTCCAATCGTAAGTACTGAGATTAGATTCTTCCACTTCTAACTTTTTCTATTGTTTATTAAGGTTTGCCACTACCACGTACCTCGTCTTTTTCTCTCTACACGACAGGTTACAGTAGAAAGTGATTCGAGATCTGGCTAACTATAGGCTGCACAAATTACACATAGTGACGCCCGAATATATAGAGACCATAAGAAATCATCCTTTATGAAATTTTACAGCTCAGTTTAAAGTGTGCCTTCTCTCGTCATTAATTAATTGTTGGCGTTTTTTCCAATTTTTTTATAATCACGAAGATAACAATGAATAACTTGCGCCTCTCAATCTCTCATCTTGTTGTCAATAGTTTATGAATAAGGATGAACTGGTGAAGGAATCGCATTCTTTAGGGAGATGCGATACATAAGGACCAAATCTCCTCTGCCGAATTAGTTAAAACAAAAGGAGAACCACCAGGGCCAAATTAAAGAAAGGGATTAGTATAGCTTGTTTTTCTGTTTTATATATACTTGCTCAAACTAATCTTAAAGAAGAAGCTAGCTCAAACATATCTTTGACTATGATTTTATCATATACTCAATTCATGGATGTTTGAGTTCTTTTAGACCCAAACTAAAAGCACACACTACCATCTAGGCATCTACGCATAGCTGAAATTAGTGAGTGAAGAAAAATGGAGCCCCCATACTCAATAGGCCCCACTGCTTTTTTTTTTTGTTTGAAAAAATCACACAAAAAATCTAAATACAAGAAATTCCAATCAAATGCACAAACAGCTCTAAAGTCCCATATATATAGATATGTTTTCATACTCAATTATTAAAATATACTTACACATAAGAAAATTGGGACCTGAAACTTGAGAGCTATTTAAGATATTTTTGTATATAGGTTTTTTCAAATATGCATCTTTGTCTTTAGGTTTGTTGTGTGGGCTTCAAAGTAATTTTCCCTTAATCTTCCCCTCCCACTCAACTTTGATTCCGATACAAACCCATAACATGGCCTAGACGAAACTAGGCCATAGCCCATAGCATTTCAAGCCCAAAGTGGGAAAATAAAAGGAGATGCCATCTTTTGTTACTATTGAATGTTATAATTCAATTCTTCCATAAATAAGCGGCTCGGTATCGTTTAAATAAAATCTCGAGTTCGAGCTTTTACATATATAAAAAAATTTTGTTAGGAGGCTTATCCACTATATTCAGGTGCGCGACGTGGGTCGGATTCAGATGTAATCGGGGTAAAGCTCTGGTGAACCAGCTGGGCAACTAAATAAAAAAATAATTCAATTCTTCTATAATTTAGTCTTATTTATTTTAGGTGTTTAACCTTCATTCATACCAAAAAAGAAACAAACAAACATGCCAATGAGAGTTGACACAAATAGTAAAAAATATACTCATATTCTATAAGGACGCGAGTTCATTTTTGTTGTTATTGTGAGAGCTCGTTTGATAGGCAATCTCGTAAGTCCTATGTAAATTCTCTTTGACTCTTAAAGTTATACCCTGATATTAGTAGTGGGATCAGTACCGAATCTATTTAAACTTTTTAATATATATATATAAAAAGTGGAGATATGGGGTATTGATCCCCGAACTGTATGTTAAGTAGGTGCTCTAAACCATTTCCCCAACATGTTTTTTTTTGTTTATTATAAAAATTTAAAAAAAATGTTAAACTCATCTGCAATTAAAAAGTAAGGTAAAATCTCTCTTCTTTTTAAACGATACCAATTTTAAGTAAGAGAAGTCGTCAATTACCATCAGACATAAATTTAAACGTCTAAAAATTAAGATATCTTTTTAAATAATTTAACTAAAATTATAATAAAATAATAATTTTTATAAATTAAATATACTCTAAATATTCGATATATAACTCTTTGGGGAACTGAATCTACATACGGATCCAACATGTTTCTTTTATCTACACAATTTGTACCATAATGTTGTTATTTTCACTTTTTCAAAAGAACTCGCCGACGTCAAAGCCCATGTCATCACCGACGCCACTGAAGAATGGATGCGAGCTGTATTTTCTGTTTTTTTTTTTTGTTACGTTAGTTAAATGGATTAGTTTGTGGTTGGTTTTGCATTATTAAGATACTAAGGTGTTAACCATTATTGGGAAGGATCTTTAAAAAAAAAAACTAATATACCATAGTTTGTATGTTTTGCTTTGAAGGAATATACTATTTGACTTTGAGATAGATGTTAGAGATTATAACAGAAAATAATTTTGAAGTATTATAGTAATTTTTCCAGAAAAATCCTATGATAGTATCTATTAAGTATTGATAATATCAAGATTATCAACCAATTTTAACCGCGTTTTGTACGGAAAAGTGAGGGATGCGAGTCCATGAGTTTGTTTAGATAAATTAAAAAAATTATAAAAAAAAAATATTTTTAGACAATTTTTAAAAAATCATTTTTGGATAAAGGTTTATAAAAAAAATAATTTTAAATAGATTAGTGTTTGGATAATTATTAATAGAAAAACTTTTATTATTGATAAATTATCATAAACAATATGATTTTATTAAAAAAATATATTTTTTCTCTCTTATTCTTTACTATTCACTCATCTGTATCTTCACAAATAGAACAAGAGCATCACCGTCAATAGTTGAATAGAACAGAACGTGCCCTGTCCACCTCCATTCTCCTGTAACATGTTACCGTCGACAACAGAATAAAAGTGACGGCAAAATAGAATCAGCGATAGAACAGAAGCATCAAGCATGTCAATGGCAAGCACATGCGACAGCAAGCTGGATAAGTGACGGCTAGCTGGAAGGCGACGGTAGATATGGAAGAGGGGAGAGGAGGGAGGAGAGATATAAAAAAAAAAAAGGTAAAATAGTAATTAGGTATTCTATAAATTTTTGTACTGTTTTAAAAGTTAATTTCAGTAGTTTATCTAAAATTATAATTTTAAACCATAGTTTGATCTAAAAGTTATTTTAAATAAATATGACAGTTTATTTTAAATTTAAATTTAAATTAAAAATTATTTTAAAATTTTAATTTAAGAATTTTTAAATAGGCACTATTTATCCTGTGTAACCCCACATACTCAGTAAGCCGGTCTTACTGCAATCATTTAATTAAATTGTCTTTTGTGCTCGATATTTTTTATTGATAAATTCATAGTTTGTGTGTGCACGTCTAAATACAGGGAGAATTGTCCTAAAATTTCGTAAAAAATATTTAATTATAAAATTGTTAAATAATTAAATAATTTTAAAAGATTTAAAAATATTTTTTTAATTATAAAATAATATAATTGTGATTATTATAATAAAAACATAAATCTTGTTAAGAACCCGTTTTATTATAACGGAGCCAATCATATTATTTTAAAATTTAAAAAATTATCTCTTGATACTGTTTAGTTGTTAGATATTTTATAAAACTTTTTTATAATTAATTATATTTTAGGGTACTTCAATACAATTGTCTCTATAATATATATACCCGCACGCATATGAATGTCAATGGTCCCTCCGTCTTTTGTATCTTCAAATTAGTTCATGGAAACATGTTATTCATTCCATGTAACTCTCGCGAGTATTTATTTCTTTGTTTGAAAGATACGTACACACACGACTTATTTCTATCATTCAAATTAAAAATTTAACAACTCAAATTTCATTAATCTGTTGCTTTGGTATTTTGTTATGATTCGAGCAACTTAGATTAGATAAACATTTCTGCATGTCATCAGGTCAGGAACACAGTTTTAGATAGATGACAATGGCATGTAAGGGGCGGCAGCATCGAATGACATGGGGAGGCCCTCACACAATCTAACCTCACTACACAGTGCCCGCCGACATAAACGGAGAGCCTCCATTTCGTCCAAGCAACAGCCTTGGAGTATTCCTCACCGACAAACGGCGACGTCACGGAGTCTCCCTCGTCAGGTTTCAACTATCGAGTTTCACGAGCATCGATGACATGATTTTTTTTTTTTTTTGGAAATACATCTGAAAAACTAACCATATTTTACTTTGGAAATGTTTGGATAGTATTTTAAAAAAGTATTTATATAAAAAAAAATTACATACCACTTATAGAAAATAGTTTTAAAAAAAAAGTTTATGGAAAAAAATGGTTTTGAATAAATAGGTGTTTGAATAGTTATTTTTAGAATAATTTTTTATGGTAGTAAATTATTAAAAAGGGTATGATTTGATTTAAAGTAAGAGAGAGGAGAGAGGTAAAGAGAAGATAAGAGAGAGGAGAGAGGGTAGAGGAGAGAGGAGAGAGGAGAGAGGGTGTAAGAAAAAGTAGAGATAAAAGAAGAGAGAGGAGAGAGGAGAGGGGTAGGGATGAGAGAGGAGAGAGGGTGTAAGAAAAAGTAGGGGTAATATAGTAATTGGATAGTCTATAAGCTCTTTTACTGTTGAAAAAGCTATTTTAAATAGCTTATTCAAAACTATGTTTTAAACCATAGTTTTACCCAAAAATATTTATGGATAAATAAACCTGTTTGTTTTAAAATTTTCCCAAACCAAGGTTTTGTATAAAAAAATTTCTAAAATCTTAGTTTAAAACTTCTCCAAACACACCCTAAATGAAAGGAGCTGGCCTGGAAGAAAAAACAAGAGGGAGGGAAAGAAACAGCCAAACATTAGGTTGGATTCCCACACAGGGAACAAAAGACAAATGGAATTGGAGTCGTCCTTACGTAGTATATAATTCGCGAGCGAGGCCCTTTGCCACATAAGCTTTCTGTTTCGAATACAAGCATTTTCTTTTTCCGAAACATATATGTACTAATAAGTTAAATCTAATTATGCACGCATAGAGAAAGCTTAAAAATGGTAAGACGAAGACGATTACCATTATGATGCCATATGTGAAACAAAAAGATTATTTTGCCATAGATACGTTGAAGCTTTCATGATGGCGTTGTGACGTTGAAGCAAGAGTACTGTGGCACGTCGCAAAAAAGTAAGGTGCAAAGCGGGTCCAAGTGGTATTATTGCTCAACTTATATCAAAATTAGTCCCTACCCTAATTATTAAAAAAAAAAGGGGAAAGTTTCTATGTGGTCTTCTGTATCATTTCATTCTGGTGCTTTAATTGAACCACTCCTCCATTCTGACTGATCTTTCAGAATAACATTTGTTTGGGTCTTTGGGATTTCAAATTATCCATTTTTCCATATGAAAGCATACTGTTCATGTTACTAATTTTCTTCAGATTGATGCCATTGTCATCAAGTCTTGTTACCTGACAAAATATTTTGCTCCTTTGGCTTATAAGAAATGGGGACCAGACTTCTTCTGCTGCTCCTTTAGATATATATTTTCAAGATACATTCAAGCCAGCAGTGCAGTTTCATTGGACAAGCGATATGTTTACTTTGAACTTCTCAAACTCACGAAAGTGTTCGCTGTCCACAAAATGCCCTTCCCTTATCTGACAATGCCGCCATTTAAATAAAAGAATCGTTACCAAACCTAAATACATTATTACAAAAGAAACACCTAAATATGTGGGGAAAGCAGAGTGGTTAACCAAAGGCACACATAACAAACACAGTGGTTATGTGGGCACAAGACTAGAGCAGAGGCAGAAAGAACACCGTATTGCGCCTCCCCCGAGCTATCTTTCCAAAGTTCCCTCTAATCAGCTCAGAGATATGGAAAGCATTCAAAGTATCTTAACTTCAAAGCTGCTGGTATTGTTCTTCACAACCTTCTTTTTATGCTCTGAGCTTACCCAGTGCAGCGTAACTTACGATAGAAAGGCCATCGTCATCAATGGCCAAAGGAAAATTCTCATCTCTGGTTCCATTCACTATCCCAGAAGCACTCCACAAGTATGCCTTCTTTTTACCCGCTCTCTTCAAATTTTTTACCTATCATTTATTGATAATGGCGTCGATGAGCTTCTTATGTCTGTAATGCGCGGCACTGTAGATGTGGGAGAATCTTATTCAGAAGGCTAAAGATGGTGGCTTAGATGTCATTGACACTTATGTCTTCTGGAATGTCCACGAACCATCTCCTGGCAAGGTACTCCTCTGCATACACTTATTCAATTCATTTTCCCGAATTAAATCAAACCAAACATTTTATTTTCCCGTGTACTTTTGAGTTGTTTCTTATTTTTCTGCTGTTGGTTTGCAGTACAACTTTGAAGGGAGATACGATTTGGTGCAGTTCATTAAGACGGTGCAGAAGGTGGGGCTTTATGTTCATCTTCGCATTGGGCCTTATGTGTGCGCTGAGTGGAACTATGGGTACACACACTTTCAACCTTTGAATTTTTTCCCGCATAATCTCCATTTATGTCTGGAAAATTTCTCGGTTAGTTCTTTGGTGTGAATACTTTTAAGTGATTCGCATTGTTTGTATGGCACAGAGGATTTCCTGTATGGTTGAATTATGTTCCTGGCATCAGCTTCAGAACAGACAATGGGCCTTTCAAGGTTGAAATCTGATTTCATTCAAATCCTGTTTCTCACTTCTCTCCACTTACCTGACTCTTCAATTGTCTTACTTTATCTTCATCTTTCAGGCGGCAATGCGTGGCTTCACCCAGAAAATTGTCCAGATGATGACAAATGAAAAGCTATACCAATCTCAGGGTGGTCCAATCATTCTGTCTCAGGTATATCCGCGAAATACCGATTCCTGACTGGAATCTTGTACTTCACATATAAATGATTTAGTTTCCAAAATTATACATATTTTTAATTTTTTTTTTATCTGTATTGGTTGATAGATTGAGAACGAGTATGGACCAGAAAGCAGGGAACTGGGAGCTGCTGGTCGTGCATACGTAAACTGGGCTGCAAATATGGCAGTTAAATTGGATACCGGAGTTCCATGGGTGATGTGCAAGGAAGACGACGCCCCAGATCCCGTGGTGAGCCATCTCATTTGCCTCACCCACCTTCACACACATATTCAATCATTTCTTTCACATCTTAATTAATATGATCCAATTAATTCGTCATGACAGATAAATTCATGTAATGGTTTTTACTGTGATTATTTCTCTCCTAATAAACCGTACAAGCCCACCCTGTGGACTGAGTCTTGGAGTGGCTGGTAAGCTTAACATTATTACATTTGAAGCTACTTGAATGTCTGTAAGTTCGGCTCTTTGAATCCTCAACTTTGGCTTTTATTTCTCCTTCCTGCTTTCCCCATGTTCATTAGGTTCACAGAATTTGGTGGCCCAAATCATCAGCGACCAGTCCAAGATCTAGCATTTGCAGTTGCTCGATTCATACAAAAGGGTGGCTCATTTGTCAATTATTACATGGTTGGTCACCTCATACGATCTGCTATTTATCAAAAATTAATGTGCCCTGGTTATAATGAAAATTAATTGAGTTTTTCATATGTGATTAATGTACAATTACAGTATCATGGAGGAACTAACTTTGGACGCTCTGCTGGAGGCCCATTCATCACTACAAGTTATGACTATGATGCTCCAATTGATGAATATGGTGAGAAAATTACTTTTTAATCTTTTATTTCTTTCAAATAAAAGCTGACCAGTAAAAGTTGAGTAATTTCTGTACGATAGGCTTGATCAGGGAACCTAAATATAGTCATTTGAAGGAGCTTCACAAAGCTATCAAGCAAAGCGAACCTGCTTTGGTGTCTTCGGATCCTACCATTACAACACTAGGAACGTATCAGCAGGTCAATTGTCTGTGATTTGAAGCATTACATTACGTTTTTCTAGTTACAAAAATCATAGGTAAACCAACCTTAGAAATGATACGGGCCTTGGGAATTCCAGGCTCATGTATTCTCTTCAGGGACCGGAGCATGTGCAGCTTTTCTGGCAAACTTTCACACCAAGTCTTCTGCTAGAGTGACATTTAAAAACAATCACTATGATTTGCCTCCTTGGTCCATAAGCATTCTCCCTGACTGCAGAAATGCCGTATTCAACACGGCAAATGTAAGTACATTTCAAGGGTCTTCTTGTGCAATCTTGATTCCCTGCGAAACAAGTCTTATTATCAGTACACTGCATTATGTCAATTTGTTGAGTAGACTCGTGTTTTTAATGAAGGTGAGAGTTCAAACATCACAAACGCAAATGGTGCCTACGAATTCAGAGTTGTTCTCATGGGAGACCTACGATGAAGATCTATCTTCCCTGGATGAAACTTCAGGGATTACAGCGGCTGGACTCTTGGAACAAATAAACGTTACCAGAGATACCAGCGACTATCTATGGTACATTACTAGGTGAGGAACTCTATAATCTGTATAAATGTTATTACCATTCAACACCAGGCACAATACTAATACCAACATCAGGAAGTGGCAAAATATAAAGTATCATATGGAATTTTGAATCGGTCACTTTGTGTGTAGTGCATATATTCTGAAAAGTTCTACATATGCACTCTGAGCCGTCATAAACTTAATTGTTTTTCTGGTTTACATGCCACAGTGTGGACATTAGCTCGTCGGAATCATTTCTTCGAGGAGGACAGAAACCCAGTATCATCGTACAGTCGTCAGGCCATGCCGTGCACGTGTTCGTTAATGGGCAATTTTCAGGTAACTAAAAGTTGAACTCAGAAGTTGTGGTCTTCGCACATCAAAGTCAATAAAGATGTTAGACAATGTCTTTTGCAGGATCTGCTTTTGGGACAAGGGAACAATCTAGTTGCAAATTTAATGGTCCGGTCAATCTACGCGCTGGAACTAATAAAATTGCCCTTCTCAGCGTAGCCGTTGGATTACCGGTTAGTAATTAGTACATAGCCAATGTATTGCTTTTGTGAGAATCTTAGTCACTGATTGCTTCCTTTTCCTCTTTCTGTCTCTGTTGGAAGAATGCCGGCGTTCATTTTGAAACATGGAAGACAGGGATCAATGGTCCAGTTTTGCTCAAGGGTCTTGACCAGGGAACCAAAGATTTAACGTGGCAACATTGGTCTTACCAGGTGCCATACGTACATAAATATTGATTATACAGACTTCAATTCATAAAGTATCTTATTTTAAGAATCATGGCATGTTGTTGAACAGATTGGGCTTAAAGGAGAGGCTATGAATTTGGTATCTCCTAATAGGGTCTCTTCTGTTGATTGGGTGCGAGAGTCACTTGCTGCCCAAAGCCAGCAACAACTCAAATGGCATAAGGTAAGGACTCAGGACAATTATTATTGATGGGCTGCAACAAGAACACCATGGGTGATTCTTAACAGTGAAGTTGGAAAATTGCAGGCTTATTTTGACGCACCTGAAGGAGATGAAGCATTGGCCTTGGACATGGGCAGCATGGGAAAGGGTCAAGTGTGGGTCAACGGTGAGAGCATAGGAAGGTATTGGTTGGCTTATGCAAAAGGTTATTGCAACTCTTGCTCCTATTCTGGCACCTTCCGCCCTGATAACTGCCAACTTGGTTGTGGAAAACCCACCCAACGATGGTACTTTTACTGATATCTTCTCTAAGTTTTAACACATGAGTGGATACTTGCCATTTAATTTTGTGAGTGAACGCAATTTTGCAGGTATCACGTTCCCAGATCCTGGTTAAAGCCAACCAATAACTTGATGGTTATTTTTGAAGAATTAGGTGGGAATCCTTGGAAAATATCTTTTGTAAAGAGAATCTTGAATGCACCTGCAGCTGCTGAACCCTAATCAAAGAATCGAAAAGAAAAATGAAGCATGAGCAAGCAGAAGTACATAGTCTCCTTGTGAAAATTCTTGGCTGATAGTGATTGATTTCGTGGTGAAGGAATGGTTTTTATCACGCAGTAAATGTAAGTAAGCTTGACTTGGCAGTTGTTAGCTACAGTATTCAATGCAATGTGAAATGGTCCCTAAATGTAAGTCTGCTGCTTATGGGAGAGTATTGATGCTCAAAGTTCCGTGGGGAACATGTCATAAAATGGTGAAGTATGGATATTATGAAGGAATTTCGGGATTCAAATCTCTGGCAAAAAGGTTGGGCTATTTATTCGCTGTCTGCTTTAAGTTACATTATGCATATGGCATCCCAATTCCCGACAAGACAAGGCCTTCTTCAATTCTCGACTTTTCCTAATTCTACTCCCTGATTCCTAATTTCTATTCCTAGGTATTTTTCAAAGCAAGGAATTGAAAAGAACACCCCAATCGATAAGCTGGAGAATATTTTTGTATATTATCCAATTGGCCGGAAAAATAACCACCCATTAGCTCTCCTTTCTTTTTTGACGACAACAATGGGATGAACAATAACCACCCCCGCATGGACCGAAAAATCTGCTCCAGATTTTTTTCGGTCCGTGACAATGATCAAAGGAGTCATTATTGCCACTTGCGAATACATTATTATTTTTTTTTATAGTTGATCCTATTTTCTAAGAAATTTTAAAATTTCCTTGGGAAAAATAAAGGAAAGGATTAGCCGGTGATTTAGAACTTGAAGGCACGTGGAAAGCCCAAGACCACATGTAAGCACACTCGTTCCACTCATTCTCACCTTATCTTCCACAGAGCATGGGCTGGGGCGTCGAGCCACGAGATTTCGAAAAATACGCAAGGATAATCGAAAACCAGAAATTGGATTCATACGGACATCAGTGGAAAATTACAGTCTCCGGACACAACAGCTGAGAGTAATCGCCACAATAACAGGCTTATGTCTTCCACATAATCTCTTCTTCTTTCTTCACCCAATAAAGAATCAAACCCGTTAACGCCTTCTCTCTTTACTTGGAATGACGCAAATGGCATTCCCCCAACTCATCCCCTCCGCTTCCTCTTCCTCCTCCTTGAACCCCAATAAACTCCCCTACTCTTCCGATCCCAATCTTCATTTCCCTTCACAGCCCCTTCTTCGCTGCCGCCTCCCCCACTTCCTTCGCCGCCGGGGGCATGATTCCCTCCGGTGCTCTGCCTCATCTTTCTCCGAGAAGCACCACACCAACTCCCCCAAATCAGACGACCTAGTCGAACTCCCTATTTTCCCTCTTCCCCTCGTTCTCTTCCCTGGCGCTATCCTTCCTCTGCAGATCTTTGAGTTCCGCTACCGCATAATGATGCACACTCTCCTTCAGACCGATCTCCGTTTCGGGGTTATCTACTCCGACGCTCTTTCCGGAACAGCCGATGTTGGTTGCGTCGGTGAAGTCATTAAGCACGAGCGCCTCGTCGATGACCGTTTCTTCTTAATCTGTAAAGGCCAAGAGCGGTTCCGCGTCACCAACCTTGTTCGCACCAAGCCCTACCTGGTCGCTCAAGTGACTTGGCTTGAGGATAGGCCGTCTGCGAATGGCGAAGAGGACCTTGACGGTTTGGCTAATGAGGTGGAGACCTATATGAAGGATGTCATACGGATATCCAATCGATTGGGGGGGAAACCGGAGAAGGAAGTGGGGGATTTGAGAAGGAACCTCTTTCCCACGCCTTTTTCTTTCTTTGTTGGGAACACATTCGAGGGCGCGCCGAGAGAGCAGCAAGCTTTGCTTGAATTGGAGGACACTTCCACAAGATTGAAGAGGGAGAAGGAAACTTTAAGAAACACGCTTAATTACTTGACTGCTGCCTCAGCTGTTAAAGACGTCTTTCCTTCTTCTTAGTAGAGGTTGAAATTTCAAAATAGAGGAGGAAAGTGAAAAGTAAATTTGCTAAATGAAGCATATTGAGGGGCAACGAGGAGGTATTTTTCCATCCTCTTGCTCTTTTGTAATTACACTGGCAGGGTTTGGGAAAGTTGTAAATTTTGGTGTGTAATTGGACATGCATGATCTTAATCGTAGCCTGTAGTTGCCTATTATTTGATTTTGTGATAATACAGTCTGTATACACGATACGATTTGGGAAAAAGAAGTATTGAACGTTGCCAAGTGGGTCTTTATTTTGGTTTTGTGATCACTGATCCTTCTGACTACAAAACGAAGTGATATCTTGGGTGGTTGTGCATTATTCAATTGGCATGATTGGTGATTATTGATACCCATTTCTAGTATATATACTCAATGAAGGATAAATAAGAACTAAGAAGTGACTCATAAGTAATTAACGAGTAATTGCATTATTTGACATGGCAGTTGAGCTTGTTGATCAGACTTGTAGGATGACCTCTGCAACAGATTTCCTATGTGTCGCTGACTTCTGACTCCTTTGTGAGAGCCGAAAGCATAGTGTAATAGGGTAGCTTTCCTTAAACGAAAACCGAAAAATTGATTAAGAATGGACTCAAGAAAATATATTTCGAGTTTGTAGCTAAGCGGGGGCTTTTTGGCTTATGTACAGTTGCATGTCTTCATCAATTGCCCAGGATGTTACCATCATTTTAGTTCCTGCCCTTCCTAATTCAACTTGCTGAACGCATTGACTACATGTTTGTTGTTGCTTCCTGACAGCACAGATTTCTGCATATTCTGTATAAGACATCAAATTCGAGATTCGCTTTCTTTACTACCTTGTTATTAGTTACGTTTTCCCCCGATAATCTGTGAATAAGGATTAGGCATACTTCTAGTTAATTTTTCTACTTGTTGGTGTGTTTTAATAAAAGTTTGTCGGCTAACTAGTCCAGTGGTCCTGGCCATATTGATCTTCAGAAGCTTATGAAGAGATGGCACACAACTTTCCCGGAAGAGTGATCCTGTTATGCCTTAAACAAAGTTAAGCCTAAAATAGAAGTTTGAACGCGTGTAAATAAGGACAAGAGGTTTGTAATTGGAAGAGCTTATTGAATTCAATAAAATGTACAAGTACTGAGTTGAAACAGAGTAAAAACTCTAAGATTGTGAACAAAACTGAATACCCGCGTATATGTGCACTCCTTTGACACTTGACAGCATGGTATTAAATGACAATGGCGTATGTGGATAATCCCATGATTCCGCTGACGAAAGCTGCGTGATGTTATCAGAACAAACAAAGTAAGGGCAATATACTAACGGGGGTTGATCTGAGTGGTAAGCGGCTCAATATCATTTAAGTGAGGTCTTGAATTCGAGTCTTGGCGTATACAGAAAATTCCCGTTAGAAAACTCACCCACCATAGTTAGGTGCTTGACGCTGGTCGAATCCGAATGTAGTTGGGATAAAATTCTGGTGAAACGAATGAAAAAAAAAGGTAAAGAAAATATGTTGATTCATATATGGATGTTAGAACCAACGGGGGTTGGTCCGAGTGGTAAGCGGCTTGGTATCGTTTAAGCGAGGTTTCGAGTTTGAACCTTGGCGTACGCAGAAAATTCCCGTTGGGAGACTCACCCACCATAGCCAGGTGCGCGAAGCGGGTCGGATCCGAATATAGTCGGGGCAAAGCTCCGATGAACTGGGTGAGCAAAAAAAAATATATGGATGTTAGACTATGGAACAGAGGCCAGACAGAATTGGCTATTATGATCAGTAAGCACATCAACCAAAGTTATGAGTTTTTTTTTAGTTGCCCACCCAATTCATCAGAATTTTATCTCGATTATATCTAAATCTGACCTGCGTTACGTACTTAACTATAGTGGGTCAAAAAAATTTACGAAAGTTATTAGTAAGAATGACTGACAAAGGCCTTTAACATTAAGATATGTTACGGCAAAAACTGGCTGGATCTAGATGACATTTTTTCTTTTTGGATTAAAAGGAAAATACATTATACCAAACCTTCAAACAATCTGTATATCTATTCTTATATATTTATATATAGTATAAAATTTATTAAAAAAATCACCATATTAACGAGTTATTGAACAGTAGGATTTATAACTGTGTATATCCGAATCAAGACCTTAGTTGATTCTTAACTTAGTATTGTGAAAAAAAATAATAGATATTTATCGAGTATTTATAATTTTAGAAAAAATTATTTTTATCCTAATATTATTTTTTAGAGAGGTAATTATATTATTAATAAATATAACTATTTTTTTAGGTAAATTTAGAGTATCCACAGCTATAAATAATGATTAATCTCTTCGTATCATATATTTCTTGAATGGTTTTTAGTGTTGGTCATGATACTATCTCAATACACATCACTTGGGATTAAACCCTTTTTTTAAAATGAGTGAAACCCGAAGATTTTTTAGGATGTCACTTATTATAATACTATTTTTGTTTAAATGCGTTTAACTAAAGAGTTATAATGAGATACAGTATATAATAAATATAACTATATTAACAAATCCATCAAGACTAGGGCCAAACCAAGCCCTGTAAGCTGGTATGGGCCGATCCAACAAGAGGGAATAAACACATGAGGCTGGGGTGAAGGTCCGCCTGGTAAGGTATGTGTATCCTCATCCTCACTATTCTTTTTTTGGTGCTGATATGTCGTCATGCAAAGGAGGAAAAGTATAAACATAATAAATTTAGAATAATAAGCGACTCGGTATCGCTTAAACGAGATATTGAGTTCGAGCCTTAGTAAATACAGAAAATTCCCGTTAGGAAACTCATCCACCATAGCCAGGTGCGCAACGCGGGTCGGATCCGGATGTAGTCAGGGCAAAGTTCCGGTGAACCGGGTGGGCAACAAAAAATAATAATAATAAATTTAGAGTGTGTTTAATTTTTAAAGAATATCGGTATTTGATAAGACATTCTAACTCTTAGATATCTAAATTTACGTTAGAGGATAATTGACGGCTTGCCATACTCGACATTGATATCGTCTAGGAGAAAGGGAGATCTCACCCTATCCTTAGATCGTGAGTGGGCCCAACCTTTTTTTAAAAAAATTTGTAACAAAAAAAATAACAAATTTATAAAAATATTTATATCAAAAAAATTATAAAAATAGCCAATAAGAGTTGGCACATATAATATAATAAATGAGTTCATATCCTATAAAAACGTAAATTCGATTCTCTTTGTTGTTATAAGAATTTTTTTATAGGTGATCTCGTAAATTTTTTATAAATATTTTATGAATCATATGGCTATACCTTAACTTTAGTAGGAGACTAGAACTAAATTTACTTAGACATTTGTTTTATTAAAAAAAATTATGAAAATACTCCTCGTGAGTTGAGGGTAATATCTACTTGAAAATATCAATGGTAGTTAAATTGAGGGGGCAGAAATTTTAATATTTTAAAGATTTTTTTAGAATTTTTAAAAAGATAAAAAAATTACATTCAAAGACTGAATTAGCCAACTGGTTACCTAACACTATACTCAAAAGTCAAAACAATATCTACATCGACATTGATAATAAAATATCATGCACATGTACCTTCCGCTGACTTCCAGATCTCCACTTGACACCAGACACATTAGTTTGTTAATTTAATGATATAATTGTCACGTGTTACATTTTTATACTAACGTGTGGGTTGTTAAATAAAGTGATGCATATATATATAAAAGTACTTAATATAAAATATAATTATTTTTTTAGTAAAATTAAATAAATTAATTAATTCTGATTAAATTTAATTATTTAAAATGAATTTATATAATATAATTTTTAATTTATATAAATTATAATTAATAGATTTATTTAGTTTATTTAATATATCTAAAAAAAATAATTAAATTTTATATTAAAAATTTAAAAATATTTTATTAAAGAAAGAGAAAATTAATATTTTAATTTTTAAATTTTTAACTTACTTATAATTTAATTTTTTAACTATAATTCCCCGCGACTCAATCCTAAACTTCTATCTCGGTTAAACTCTGTCCTTGTATTTTTATATTTTTTGAAAAATAATGTTCAAATCATCACGAGTCATCCTATGTAAAAATTAACAAGAGCCTATGTGGCTGCCAACTCATCATCTCCATCTTCATCAACCCGCCTCCGCCTCCTCTCAATAAAGCTCACCCTTGCTCCAACCCTATCTCCTTTTTCCTTATCTCTTTCACACAGCTCTCTCTCCCCTCTTGACAATATCAAGCGGCTTTGGAGCGTCTCTGTCAGAGTAATTGAAAGGAGAAGCCACAAGGGAGAGCGATTTGCGTACAAGCGTACTGAATACGATAGAGCAAAAACACCAAATCATCTTCCACACTTATTCCTCTCTTTCCCACATACCCCGTGAATGAACAAAACCCATTATCGCCTGGAGATGAGGAGAAGAAGAACCGCCCTGTCCTATCTGTGAGCACAAGTGAGAGCCAGAAAGCGAAGCCATTCTTGGTCTGTAGAGTTGAAGGAGTCGAGTTCTTGACGGGAGAGTTTGGAATTTTGGCCGGAAAGTTGGGAATTGACGAAAGAGTGACGTGGAAGCTGACTTCGTATTAGGAAAAGCTTTGTGGGGTTGAGAATTAGTGTGAAAGAGAGAAGGAAAAAGGATAGAGGGGGGGAGCAACACAAGCTTTCTTGAGAGGAGGCGGAGGGAAGTTGACAAAGATGGAGAAGAGGAGTTGACAGCCACATCAGCTCTCATTAATTTTCACAGAATGACTCAAGATGATTATTTTTTTAAAAATATAAAAGATAAGTACTAAATTTTAACTAAATAAAAAATTTAGGAATCGCGATAAATTATATTTAAAAATTGAATTATAATTGAGTTAAAAATTAAAAAATTATTTTTTTTAAAAAAATATACTGGAAAGGATGTGATACTAATAATTGCCAGGAACCTATGCCACGCACACGTAGAAAGTCAGACCTGGTGAGGCGCGTGTTTCCCAACATCAGATTCAGAGGCGGTATGAATTGGATCGCTCCCTAGTGGCAGTTTCAGCCGCAGACCAGTCCCTGCTCCGGACGGATCGGGTCGTCTCCGCAAGTCGGGTTATTCTAAACCCAACAACCTCCTGCTTACACGCTTTTCGTCTTCGCTGGACGCACAACGTGCAAGGATTCATCGTTTCTCTGCCGCGTCGGAGTATCTTGAGCCCAGCCCCATCGACGCCCGGAAACTGCTCACTATTCATCATGGACGTCGATCCCCGTCAATACGAAAACCTCGTATGCTTCTATGTCCGTAGCCTCTCTTGCTACCATGAAAGCCTATTTCCGACTCTACTTTTACATCAGGCAGAATCTTGAAACGCCTTGATATTGTGGACTGTTTATCTTTACTTAATAATACGTGTTTTTCCGGTTTTATATGTGTGAAATCAATATCAATTTCCTTTTTATGGTTGCTGTTTGCTTTTAACTTTGAAGGTATTATTATTGTTATTGGATGCAAGGCATCTGTTTTTAATATGAAGGTAAGACTTATCTAGAGTTAAACATTGAAGATTATATGGGGAAAAGAAGATAACTTTAAGTTTTACCTCATCCGTTGAACTGTAAATATTGCTATGAGAATGCCATAAAATACTGCAATCGAAATTGGGCCAAACCAAAAGGGAGTATTCTGAAAATTTTTCCGTAACATAAGGTCAACTTTAGGATTTTTGTGTTGATTTAGTTTTTCTAATCAGAGTGTGCTTCAAAGTTCATTGCATGTATTGCAGAATTGTTTTGTTTGGAAGATGTTGTAGTTCAGTGGTATGTTATTGTCTGAATATTTGTTTGGGATAATTCTAGGTGATTTCTTCACTAGGCTTCATTCTTTATTGTTACTGGGGACGCAGTTGTGTTTTTCCTACTCCCTTGACCGCTGAATTGGTCTAATTTTGAGTATTGCCTTTCTAGTGTTGGTGTTTGCACTTTATTTTATCATATTTTTTTAAGTTATTACTAATTAGGCTGAAATGGATCCCATACAGCAAAAATACTCTCAACTACTTGCTGTTTACAAACTTACTTCGTGTCTTCTACCAGGATACTATCTAATAGCATGATTTTGTGGTTATATTGATTCCCTTGTCATAACTTATCTCACCAAGTTCTTATTTTGATTTTTTGGTTCCATGGATTGACAGGCTGTAAATGATAATGACATCCAAAACATAGTTCTGTCGTATCTTATCCATAATTGCTACAAAGAATCAGTGGAGTCATTTATTGCTTGCACTGGAATGAAGCAACCTGCAGATTATCTAGAAGACATGGAGAAAAGAAAAAGTATGTTCATTGTTGTCTTTCTATGGTGAAGGTTGATTAATGACTTTGGAAATGCTTGGTGTCTTATTTCCTTTTGGCCAATACAACATAATTGGATTGCTTGATTTCAATTGGAAGGATGCTGATGTTTTCTCTTTAACTCATCTTGAAATATGTATACCTCTTTGAAAATGGCAGCTGATTGTTGTCTTAAGCCTTTGAGCTGTGATTATACTTCTTTTGCTCACTTTTTTACTTATCAAGTGGCTTTGTCTTGACCATTTTACTTTCCTACCTTCCAGTCACAAGGTGCTGGGCAATATGCATAATATTTGATGAATTTAACTATTTTTATCATTGCAGTCTAATGTAGATTATGAGGACCTTTTTATGATAATTTTAATGATTTTTCTTCAGGAATTTTTCACTTTGCATTAGACGGAAATGCACTCAAGGCCATTGAGCTGACTGAACAGCTGGCACAGGATATTCTTGAGAAGAATAAGGACTTACGGTTTGATCTTTTAAGCCTTCATTTTGTTGAGCTTGTCCGCTCTAGGAAATGGTGAGCTGAGTCTGATTTTTCCCCAAAAAGAACATGTTACATACTTTCTGCTTTCATTAAATCTCATTTTATTGGCAGCACAGAAGCTTTGGAGTTTGCTCAGAGCCAGTTGAGCCCTTTTGGGAAGGAGAAGAAATACATGGAAAAGCTTGAAGTATGTGGGACTGAGAAGCATTTATGAGTCTTTGATGTGCTAAAATCTTTGATACATAGACAATGTTGGTTTGAGGGTTGAAGACACATGATCAATTTTATTAGTCAATAGTCTTGTGCAATCCTGCTTCTACATTAAGGAGGGGTCATTTTGATTGAAATTTCCTTTTGTTGGTGCTATTTAGCTATTACACTTGGTAAGGTGTTCATTTTCGTTTTCTAGTGTTGTGGTAGAAGAGTAGCCTCCTTTTGCTCCTCTTGCTCTAGATTGGAAAGTTTTATGGCTAAGTATATTGTCTAGCCCTCACATGTTGCCACTGAGGGTGGTTTCTAAATTGACATCCTTTGTCTTTTGGAGGACCAAATTGAGATTTCTTATCTTGTGGGGATCAAATTGAAAGGAGACTCGTTCTTTTATAGACTAAATCACTAATTTACTTTAGATTTTATTTGAATATCTAACCATTCGGTTGCCTATTATGCAGGACTTTATGGCCCTTCTTGCTTATAAAGAGCCTGAGAAATCCCCAATGTTTCATCTGCTTAGCTTAGAGTACCGGCAGCAGGTAGCAGATGGTTTAAATCGAACTATTCTTGGTTGGTTACTTGATTTCTTATTTGCTTGTGTAGTTCTTTTTTTCCATTGGTATAACATATACAAGTATATTTAGCTTTAAAATTCAATATATCATTTCTGCCCTTCCAAATATATGATGTGTCGTGTAAATTTCTCGCTTTTGTCTTTTTGTGGATAATGGTATTTGCCAGAACACTCCAATCTTCCCAGCTACACAGCAATGGAGAGGCTTATCCAGCAAGCTACGGTAGTTAGGCAGTGCTTAAGTCAAGAGGCTGGAAAGGTAGTGGATAATTTCTGTTTTTCTGGTTCTGAGATTTTTCAATTGCCGTATATGTTGGATAATTTCTCATGGCTTCACATCCGCAGTTTGCTTGGACTCATATTTCTTTCAAACTGTTGAACTATTTGATATCTATTTGAGCACATCACTCGCATAAGAGATGTAAGTGGTAACACATCGCTGGGGGATAACTTGATTCTTTTCTTCCCACAATTTACACATTGCAGGATGGGCCTCCACCTTTTTCATTGAAAGATTTTCTCAAAAGTTGAAACATGAACAAATGGCACTATTGAGAGTGACGCTTGGTTGCCTAAGCATTTGTTGCCGCATATGGGATTCGTGTGGTTTGGCCGTGGTTGGAAAGTTGTCTGAATGCCTGTTCGTCTATATAATCTAATAAGCAGGCTGTGGTGATTGTTTGGTCTTCGTGAAGTTCCTTGAAGTTGAATGACCCTGCACAGATTTGCAATGTTTTCCTGATTGAGGATTCAGTATGGGGAAGCTGATCTAATGTGTAGTTTAACCTTTGTGGGGTGGAGCAGCTAAACCAAACTTTCTTTTTCTCTTGTTCTGAGGTTCTGATATGTGCTGTGAAAAGCAGATGCATCTTTTGGCTATATTTTAGAGATAAAAGGAAGCTTGTCACTGCGAGAACTGTCTAATGTAGTACCTTATTATTCTAATTTATTCTACAAATTCTTTGGCTCTATTATTATTGTCCATAAATTTCAAGCCGCTTTTGTAATAAAATTAGGCTTAATATATCAAAAAAATGATACTAAAAAAACAAATATAGGCTTAACAACAACCCCCCGCCACCCAAAGAAAACAAAGAAACAAAAACATTTTGGTGAAAAAGTTGAGCCAAAGCCCAAAAACTAATAACAGAACGCAGTCGAGATAGGACGAGAGCCGTAATAAAGTTGTTACATACTTGCAAATGAATTTTTAAGTATCGATTAATTTCTAATTGTTACTTAACTTTCTCGCAAATGAATATATGATGTTCCAGAATGAACAAGGACTTCCAAATATCAAGAGTTTCTGCTTCAAAATATTAAACGAAATCACCTATTAAAAAAGTCTTCACGGAGCGGGTTTAGGAGGCAAGTTTAAGGATTTGGAAGTTGGAATCACATGTCCTCGTTCGTTTATTTTTTATATTTTATTTGATTTTTTGGTGGGGACTGTGGATGATTGCATGTTCGGGTTACGGTCGGAAAATACAATGGGCTTGGTTTTCGGCATTATGTAGACTAAAATAGCCCATCTGGCCTCACAGGTGTGCTTCTCGTCCGCCAATCTCCCTATACCTATCCATCTGTCGCGGGAACTGGTGACGGGACTCGGATATGGCTGCTCTAATTTCTCCACCATTTTCATCCTCATTTTCTATCGTTCGCTTCCCTGAAACTTCCGTGTTTTCCACTCGCCTGCTTCCTCCAAGGTACTTCAATCAGAAGTTTCAACCTTACTTTTAAAGTTCTTCGGTTCTAATTTATGGAGTGGCGCATTTTTTGTAAAATTTAATCACTCAATTTTGGGACCCAGTAAATATTTGTATTTCATGAAATTTTTGTATTTTCAATTCTCGTTCCCACTCTTATGATTGCCAACTTTGGAATCAGTTTTCTTGTTCGGCGTTAAATAATCTCTTAATATTCCCCTGTCAGTAAACTTTGCTATTGAAGCTTCTAATTACTACGCCCCTAGCTTGTTCAGTGAACGTGATGCTCGGAGATTAATAATGGGATGATAACGAGCTTACTTCATCATTTTTTTTATTTTTCTATTGCGTGTTCACTCTATATTGATAATCCGCGGTCTACTCGTCTATACAGGTATCTTCAACAGAGATGCAGTCCTGATAATTATGGATGGTGCGCGGTTAAGTGCAGACTTCTCAGCGTCAGTGTGGCTCCTTCCTCAAATCCTCCGACAGTGATCAAGGAACCCCACAAGTATTTTGATCAGGCAATCATCACAGTTCGTTCGGGTGATGGAGGCCATGGAGTTATACTTAGCATGCCCAGTCAGAGAATTAATAGCTCACAAGGAAGACGTGAAAAGGAAAAGACAAGGAAAAAAAACTCCTATAGAAGAGACTTTGATGGATCGCTTATCCTACCTGTGGGTGGGCATGGAGGGGATGTGGTGATTTATGCGGATGAGGAAAAAGATTCATTATTGGAATTCCACAGCAAAAGTCGCTATAATGCAAAGCGTGGTGGCAATGTTGATGCCATGGGTATTTTGACCTCACAATTGCATGATGGACTTGCCGCTCCAACTCTGCGCATTCCTGTGCCTGTAGGTTTGTATGTATAACATACGTCTCTTAAATTGAAGAGTCTTTTTGTGTTATGTAGAGAAGTGTTTTAGACATAATCTGAATATGAAATGTTCTGCTTTCCCGATCTTCTACAGTCATTATTGAGTGTTTAAACTTTGAATAATTGCGATGAGTTAATTGGCATACATTACCCGTACATTCAAATTTAGCAAAGGTGATGAATTAAAATCTGCTTTCCCTCATTGAGTTTTCTAACATGACAGGTACTGTTGTAAAACGCAAGAGAGGGAAATTGCTGGCTGATCTGGCACAACCAGGTGATGAAGTTCTTGCTGCGAGGGGGGGACAAGGAGGGGTAATATGTCTTTTTCTCCCTTTGAAACTTCTTTTGGAGTCTGCTGCTTTTTATGATTGAGTGATGCATCAGACTCCTTTGGTTGAGAAGCGAAACTACTGCATGATTCATTGCTTTGAGGTGACCAATATTTTGATAAGTTGAATAGCTGGTCCAATAATGTTCATTTGTTCACTCTCCATCCCTCTCTGCCTCTCATTCTCCCTCTCTCGTTTTCCCTCTCTCTCTCTCACTCTCACACGTGTGTGCGCGTTTTTGGATGTAGTTGTTATGGATTAATGTATATTATGGTACAAACCGTTCTTTACCCCCCTTATAAGTACCGTGCCTGAAATATATGATACTACTCCTCCGGCACATGTTTTTGTATATAGTTGAATTCGTAACCTGCTTCTCATTTTAGTTTTGCCTACGCAGATTAGCTTGTTAGATCTGCCACAGCATAAAAGGAAAAGAATGATGGCATTGACAACAAATGTGTTGAGAGATGACAATGATAAGGTAAAATATTTGCAAATCTGTTATAATTTGTGCTACTTTCTGTTGGCAAGTTGTGCTTCAAATTTTCAAATATTTAATACAGGTTTTAGTTCATGGTCAACCAGGAGAGGAAGTTAGCTTGGAGTTGATCCTACGAGTTGTCGCTGATGTTGGTCTAGTTGTAAGTACTGCATCTATGCAAAATGCCCCCTTCAAATAATTAGCAGTCCTCTGGCAAAAAAAAAAAATAGCAGTCCCCTTCATTGTATTTGGATGCTTATCAATGGCTTTTCTTGCACGAACATTGATTAGGGTAGTTGTGCAATTCCTCGGAAACTAAAATGTTGGTGCTTTTTTGGCCAACAATTTTTTATGCTTATTTATGCTCACATCACATTTAAAGCAAGAAGATCTAATATGGAGAATCTGATAAAATATTCCATACTAATTCTTTACTTTTAAGGATGCTACATAATATTCAACGGAAGTCACCCATTGCAAATTTGTTTTGCTGTTTCAGCAACAAACTAGTTATGTTTCTGTATAGGTTTGCCTCAGCGACCAGGTCCCCATCTACTTCCCTGTTTGTTAACCTAAAGTAATCGTACCAACACATTTCAGGATTAAGACCTTTGAACAATGTGATTTTATTGAGTCTTATATAACTTCTGTCTTAATATCATAAACTAGATGACATTGTAAATCAAATTAATGAATAAATAAAATAAGAGGCCTATCGCAAAGTCTGTTCTACCTTCATAAATGTCCAAGTGTTTTCATTCAATTTTTCAGGAGATTAAGACAATTTTGATGTAGGGACTTCCGAATGCTGGGAAATCAACACTACTGGCAGCGATTACACTAGCAAAACCTGATATTGCCGATTATCCTTTTACAACATTAATGCCGAACCTTGGACGCCTAGGTGGTGACCCCAGCTTGGGAGCAGGGATGTTTTCATCTGAAGCTACATTAGCAGATTTGCCTGGTCTTATAGAAGGTGCTCACTTAGGAAAGGTAATATATGTGTGTGTGTGTGTGTGTGTGTGTGTGTGTGAATGTTTATAATCTTGTGCACTGTACCAACTATTTGCCATGGGGACGCTAAGTGTGAAATTGAAAATACATGTTTGAAGGGTCTTGGTCGAAATTTCTTGAGGCACCTCAGGAGGACCCGGCTTCTGGTCCATGTTGTTGATGCAGCCACTGAGAACCCCGTCAATGATTATAGAACTGTCAGGGAAGTATGTATCACTTATATGTGTGCATTCCCTGCATAAGTTTACCTTTCTTAGCGAGCATTTTTGGTTTTTCAAATATTGCAATGTGCTTTCTCCTGTCCTTTCCTTGAGTTGACTTGTTCATGCTATGGTCCTCATTGGAATTATTTCTGCAGGAGTTGCGCATGTATAACCCTGAATACCTTGACCGACCTTACATTGTGATTTTAAATAAGATTGACCTTCCAGAGGTATGTAGCTTCCCACTCCTTTGTGTGGGCTGATCATGGCATGGATTATTTGAAATCTATAATCATCAGAATTTGCCCTAAACGTGTAAGCTGATTAATGTTTCAGGCAAAGGACCGGCTTCCAGCATTGACTGAAGAAATACTGAGAATTGGGAGCGTTGGTACACCTTCTGAACCAAAACTAACATCTGAAGCTCCGGATCAGTCATTATCCAATGAAGTTGTCATCAAGGAAAAGAAACTGGAGGATTATCCCCCACCCCTGTCCGTTGTGGGTGTTAGTGTTCTGTAAGTGCTTGATGGTTTCGTTCAAATTTATGCGATAAAAGAAACGGCACAATCTTCTCAGAACCCCTATTATTTTAGAAAATTTATTCGGCTTCACGTTTTAATTCATACACAGATTTTGAGGGTTATTTCATCTATAAAAGTTCTCAGGGGATTGTGCCAAACACGTTTATATTATTTTCCGATCGGTTTTACCCTTGACACATACACACAAGTAGCGGTTGTTCAGAAAAGTTCGAGGATACTTGGGTCAAAATATGTTTCATATTACTTCTCGCAGGAAGGGCATCATGATAGATGACATGTTAAAGGAGATAAGGAAAGCTTTAAGGAAGTGTATGGATCCCACTGAAGTATCATCGGCTTTGAATTCGCCCTCAGAAACTGGCAAGTGATGCTTTGTTGAAAGTTGAAACCACATCTGTCTCGAATCTAGAGGAGGCTGCCACTAGTTTTCCATGGCTTCTGGTCTTCATTTGTCTTTGCCTTGGAGCAAGATGAAAAAATTGCAAATGGAATCAGGCGAATAGGCCTCCACGACTATGGAAGCATTGTTTGTGGACCAACTCGGATCCTCGACCATGGATGGTTGGGAGCAAACATGGCAGAGTAATTATCAGGAGCCATGGAAGAGAATTAATAACACCATTTATGATAGATGGTGTTTAATCAATTACTGTGACATCCAAGTTATTAACGATTAGCTTGCTACTTCCGAGTTTTGTGATTGTAAATATGGAAGACATGATGCCGTGACGGAAGTGATTAGTGTTCATGGGTGCGCCCCTCTTATGAACTTCAGGATAAATTGACAAACAATACCATGTAATGGAATCTATATCCATCTCACAGGCTACCGTTATTGTTCTGTCATTTGCTTTTAACGTGTAGACCGTTTTGCTTTTCAACTGACACCATTTTTCCAATTATCTTCTGAGACACACAAGATGATAGCGGAAAATGCCCATTTATGGACGGCCTCAAGGGAGAGGTCCTCTCATCTTCCGCCCCTCAGGCTTGGATGGACGATAGGTACTATTGAGAAAAGATGTGCGATGGTGTTTTGCAAGTTCGCATGTATCACAATAGAATTCAGATTCTTTATTGGAGCAGATGGAGGGAAACATCTTACACATATATCGGAAGTTTGGATGCCCTAATCTCTTGTGCCATAATTTCAACTCACTAGCACGGGGGAGAGACACTTTATTATATGAATAATTTACTGTTTTATGACAATCACTTAGATAATACAGTCCATTAAACTCCTTAGCAACTCCAATCGTCGTCCCCGTGAGCAGATCCTGAAAGACACAATGAGTAACAAAGAAATTAGCATGGCATTTTTCCCTTTTAGTCAGTTGGCTCACGGATAACAAATTGCATTTTAACTTGGGAACATGTAATAATTCATGAAGAGTTAGGGTAGCAGAAACGTTAATCGTGCCACTACCAGCTACCAAGGAATCAGAAGCATCTGCAATTTTAACCGTGAGGTGGGATATAGCAGGAATGTATGTTGAAAATAAGGAGATATCATTAGTCATATGATCAGAAGCACCAGAGTCTATTATCCAGCAAGGCCCTGTACTCTTACCTTTAATGGTAGCAAGGGCTCTAAAGAAATTACCTTTCTGGACTACACTGGCAATAGGTTGTTTACGTGTCTGATTTTCAAGAGCAGTCAAACGCTCTAGGATAATGCTTAATGGATCTGATGTGTGCATTGGGCCAGGAGAGGAATGGATTTGGCCAGCAGCAATTGGGTTGGAGGAATGAAAGGCAATTGGGCCAGGAGAGGAATGGATTGCTGCAGGCGCATGTGGTACACAATTTGGGCCACCATGAGCTAGGCCCACTTCCTCACTGTGTGATGCATCAGCAACATGACTTCTGGGCCTGCGCTTGTCTTTGGGTTTCCAGTCTGGCGGCTTCCCGTGGAGGTCCCAGCACTTATCTCGTGTATGGCCCAATTTTCGACAGTGATCGCACACAGGTCTTTCTCGTCTGGGTTCAGCCACTCGAGCAGCAAGAGCAGATGCCGCCGTCTCCATGGAAGCTGGTCGCAGATTGACGGAGGTAGGAAGCATGATCTGCCGACGGCTCTCCTCATCCCTTAGGAGGGCGAATGCCTCGGGCACCGATGGCAGGGGAACACGGCTAAGAAGTCGACCCCGAATGTCATCGTAGACGGACTCCAGACCCACCAGAAACTCGTACAGTCGCTCCTCTTCCAGAAGACGGCGATATTCCGAAGCATCTTCACGATCTCTCCACACCCGATGTTGTAGCAAGTCAAGCTCCTGCCACAACCCGTCTTCTCAAGGTAGTATGAATTGAGAGGTCGTGAGCCTTGTTTGACAGCCCAGAGTCGAGCTCGTAGATCAAATAAAAGCGAGGCGTTAGGTCGTTTGCCGTAGGCCTCTTTCACGGCAACCCAGATTGCCTTGGCAGAGGTAAGAAACATGAAGCTCCTTCTGACGGTGGGAAGCATCGAGTTCAAAAGCCATGACGCAACCAGAGCGTTATCTGATTGCCATCGTCGACGGGTATGGGCATCGGCGGCAGGGGGCTGGTCGCTGTGAATCATCTCCAGTCTGTCCCGTCCGTCGAGCGCAAGCATCATAGACTGACTCCAGTCCAAATAGTTATCACCGGTGAGACGTTCCGGTACAATAAGAATTGCTGACCCTTCGAGGCCGGTGACTTTTGCAGGGTTGGGACGGGATCCACCGTCGGACGAGACGGTGCCATCAGAACCCGCAGCAGAGGAATGTGAATGTGCAAATTGGATTGCCTGCTCTGATACCATGTCGCTAGACATACTTGGTCAAAGACTTCTGGAATGCAAAGAGGGAAGTATGTGAAAGAATTATTCTTTTTCTGTGTATAGTATTGATCGATAGTTTACATATATATATACACATGCATACAACGGCTCCCAAATATCATGGGATTTACAGCGTAAAAATAGGCACAGGATCAGACAATTAATCTCATAATTAATTCCTATAATCGCTCTCATTTATTCCTAATATCATATCTTCTAATATCTCCCTCATTTAATCCTGATATCTCCTACACTTCCCCTCAAGTTGGAGCATAGATATTGATCATGTCCAACTTGCCAATTAAATATTCAAATTTATCTCGAGTCAACCCTTTTGTAAGTGCATCTGCTGTTTGCTCTTTTGAGGGGATATACTTGAGATCAATGGTTCCTGCGTCAATCTTTTCTCGTATGAAATGTCTGTCAATTTCCACATGTTTGGTTCTATCATGTTGGACTGGATTGTGTGACATATTAATTGCTGCCACATTATCAGAGTACAGTCTAATGGGTAGTTCTATTAGCATCCTCAATTCTTCCATTACTCGTTTTACCCATAGTCCTTCACAGATTCCGAGAGCTATGGCTCTGAATTCGGCTTCAGCACTGCTTCGAGCAACCACACTTTGTTTTTTACTGCGCCATGTGACTAAATTTCCCCAGACATACGTAACATAACCTGAAGTAGATTTCCTGTCGTTCTGATCACCTCCCCAATCAGCATCGGTTAGTATCTCTACACTCCTTTTGTTGGATTTTTTAAACAAAAGACCCAATCCGGGAGAACCCTTCAAATACTAAGAATCCTGTAGACTTCATCCAGGTGTTTTTGTTTAGGATCATGGGAGTGTTGGCTTACCACACTAACAGCATAAGCAATGTCTGGTCGAGTGTGTGACAGATAAATTAATTTTCCAACCATACGTTGGTATCTTCCCATATCGACTGCCTTTCCCATGTCTTCATTATTACTGATTTTGTCAATCCTTATAGGAGTATCACTTGGTCTACATCCTAACATACCTGTTTCTTCTAGGAGATCAAGTATATATTTCTTCTGCGAGATACTGATTCCTTTCGCAGACTTAGCAACTTCCATACCCAGAAAATATTTCATTTCTCCTAAATCTTTAACTTGAAATTCTCTGTTTAGTGCCCTTTTTATTCTATTGATTTCTGTTGGATCATCTCCTGTGAGGACAATGTCGTCTACATACACCGCCAAGACTACAATCCTCCCTTCCTGATGCCTGAAGAATAGGGTGTGGTCACTCTGTCCCTGTGTGTAGCCTTGAGCTTTTAGTACCTTGGTAAACCTCTCAAACCATGCTCGAGGAGATTGCTTCAACCCATACAACGATTTCTTCAGTCTGCACACTTGGTTGGCCTTCTTTCCAGGGAATCCTGGAGGCATTCTCATGTACACTTCTTCCTTTAGTTCTCCATTCAAGAATGCATTTTTAACATCCATCTGGTGTAGGGGCCAATCTAGGTTTGCAGCAAGAGAAAACAGAATTCGGATGGTGTTTAGTTTAGCAACTGGAGCAAATGTCTCAGTGTAGTCCATGCCATATACCTGGGTGAAACCTTTTGCGACTAGTCTGGCTTTGTACTTATCAAGACTTCCATCAGCACGATATTTCGGAGTGAATACCCATTTACAGC
The DNA here is from genome assembly GCA_037074615.1 of Leucaena leucocephala. Classification (NCBI taxonomy): domain Eukaryota; kingdom Viridiplantae; phylum Streptophyta; class Magnoliopsida; order Fabales; family Fabaceae; genus Leucaena; species Leucaena leucocephala. The sequence goes on along the minus strand of CM073540.1, from coordinate 671,236 downwards.
CTACTGCTTTCTTGCCTTTAGGTAGCTCAACTACCTCCCATGTTCTGTTACTCTCAAGAGCATTTATTTCTTCCATTACTGCTTGTCTCCATTCAGAACTGGCAAGGGCCTCATTTATGCTTTCTGGTATCCTGACCTGGTCAAGATGAGATATGAAGGCAAAATGTTTCGATGATAGGGCTTGATAAGAGACAAACCATTCTATAGGATGTCTGGTGCATGTCCTGCGTTGCTTTCTTATTGCTATTGGGAGATCAAGATCATCATCTTGCTTTTCGTGGTCTGGACCTACTCTTAGTTCAGACTCTTGGAGTGTGTCAGTGGCTTGGGATGTATTACCTGTCATGTCCATGTTCATATTACGGCGGGTATACCTAGATCCCTTTCTCATACAAATTGAGAGCCTTTGGATGAAACTTAAATAACTGTTAAAAGAGGGGTGAGGATACAAATGGAGTTTTAAGTTCGAGTTTACATATTGTCTATGCAAATATACCCATAAACAAAATAAGAGAGAGAGATTATCATCATCAGAATTACCAAAAATTGTGCATTTAGAGCCTACGGTATATTTTGTAACTATGACTCATTGAATACCTCTCGTCCACGGTTGGGAGATGTTGGAGCAGTTTTCACATGTTTTGTCCGCTCTTAGGAGCGGTGTAACGCGACACAAAAAATATGGTATGCAGTGTATCTACATAAATAACAAAAAAGGGTCATCCATGCATTTGTAGGACATATATATATAATGTGGTATCTATGTTAGTGTCTATCCTATCTCTCCTTGCCGTCAACCGATATGCGATGTTTCTGGCTAAGAATGGACTCTGAGCGGTATGTCCACTTTTTGTAAACGTGTATATCAGCCACAACGGCTATTTCCTATATGCCTCTGGAGGATGTTCCTGGAGGTGCCTTTATTAGCATGTGTAAGAAGCTCAGAGTAACTGTATATAATAACAACAAAGATGATGAGAGGGAGAAACAAATACAATGAACGTGCATAATAAGAGGGGTGGGGAAGTACATGCGCCGATCATTTTCGGTAAACTCACAGTTATGTCGCATGTGGTAGTGTGTGCCTGAGTCCATTGGATCTGTGGTTTTGCTCTTGTGCGCACAGAAATCCATGCCCTCTGCTTCTACCACGTCCCTACCACTGCGTCCCTAATTCTCATGTGCGACCTTTTGGCTTTTGAAACCCCCGCACGTACTTATCTTCAACTGTTTCTTCCAAATCACACCGCTCCTCAACTTTGCTTAAATGCTCGTTATCCGCTTCTCATTTCAGCTCCAAAAAATTTAAAATATATAAAAAACACACACATTATCCAAACAACCGCCTTTTCTCCCTCACTCCTTTATTCTTCTCTTTTCTCCTTTCCCTGCCCCGTTATTTTAATAAAATCTCTATTTTGTCCCGTGGGATAGTTTTGTATCATCTATTAGAGGTAATTCCATATGAGACAATGTTAGATACAAAAGTTTGGGGCCCTCTCGTAACGAGGATTTCGTCATGTATTGTGAGACACTAGCCGTTTTACTAAACCCAACGCGGTATTGCGATGATCATTATTAGGAGTTATTAATAGGGGGAAACAATTTTGGGAGAATAGTGGTGGTGAGCCAGCTGATCTCACACGCAAACAAAAGAGGAGGCCAAGTGTGTAATAGAGAAATCAACAATAAGGCTCACAGTGGACACGATCTGTCTGCTTCATCGTGCCAAGTAGCAAGGCAACCCCACCTCACCTGAAGCCACGTTTCAGGTACTTGTACACCCTGCTCTCCGCTTTCACATCCTCGTCTCTCTTCCTCTGCTCACTATATAAACACTCCCTATCCCCCTTATTCTTCCTTTATAGCCGAGTGCTTATAATCATTCAGCGTCTCTAAGTCGTCGCCCTCCTCCTCGTTCTTCAAAATGCTGAAGTCAGGGATGGGAATTGAGGAACGCAAGCAGGTGAAACGGCCTTCCCAGGCCAGCTCTCGAAAAGGTTGTATGAGAGGCAAAGGAGGCCCTGAGAACGCCAGCTGCACCTACAAAGGCGTCCGTCAGAGGACTTGGGGCAAATGGGTCGCCGAAATCCGCGAGCCCAATCGCGGCGCTCGTCTCTGGCTCGGCACCTTCGAGACTTCCCATGAAGCCGCTCTGGCTTACGACGCCGCCGCCCGTAAGCTCTACGGATCCGAGGCCAAGCTCAATCTCCCCGACCTCTCTCTCAATCCTAATCCGCCGCATTCGTCTGCCCCCTCTCAGATTCCTCCAATGGTAACCGCTCACCAGCCTCTGCCAGATCACCAGCTGCTCCACAATTTCGACGCCATCCCCAATAATGTTCCGATGATGCCCATGGCTTCTCATCAGCAAGTTGCACCAGTGTATAGCCCTAACTCTAGCTGTAGCTCTACCATGTCCGTTCCCTTCAACGCCGCCGAGGAGAACAACATGATGAATCCGATGGAGAAGGAGCAGGATTTCGGTCAATTCTGGGGGACGGTGAACGAAGGCCTCCCCGTCCCTGAGTTCGACGATTCAATCTGGGCCGAAGCTGCCATGTCTCTGGATTTCCCTGTAATGTCTGATGCGAGCATATATGCGAGTGGCACGCTGGGAGATGTGGCTCCATGGGACTCTCTGCAAACTCCCTGGTGCATGTGATCGCACCTCATCTACTTTTCACAGGCTCCATCACTGTCTATACCATCATATACCGTCATCATCATATATATATATATATACTAGAGTGTTTCATACACATATATAGGAGGGCTCTGTAAATACATATACACACATGATCGCTAGCTAGCTACTCCTGGCTAGTTACAGCATAGAAGCAGCAGTATATGTATATGTTTTATATATCTCAGTCCGCCCAAGTAGGTCGCGGCGCCGTGGTTATTTCTGAACGCCGCCGTTCGCCTTTTTTATTATTATATAATTTTACCATATATATGTAAATAGGTCCTTTATGTTTTCTTTCCTTGTTTTTTTCTTTTTAAGAAAAATGAGACGTGCAGTTACTTTTACTTCAGGAGTTATAGGTAGGAGCTAGTGTATGGAGAGATGGCGATGAAGTAAAAAAGGTTCGTGGTTGTATCAGTTATAAATCAGTCACGTGCCTTGGCCGTGTGGGGCCTTTTCTATATATATAATATATATTGTGCTGTGTTCCGTTTTCGTATGTGAATAAAAATATATTGTTTGTACTTGTATTTAAGAAATAAATGTTCGCTTGTGCAGATGACGATGCTTTGGAGCAGCCATATGTTTTATTTTTCCGATGTTAAAGATTCCGTCGGGTGTGAGATCCTAAGCCCCCATTTCAGGTTTGAAGATTCTTGTTTCGCTTCATCTTTTGATCTCGATCGAGTCGGGGGAGAGTTGACTGCGTCCCACTTCTAGTCTTAATTTATTTACTCTGGAAATCGAGAATTTCAGGAAACAGTTAATAATAAATAATTAAACGAGCTTACAAAATTAATTCTTATATGAAATATTGGTGATAAGAGAAGTATCTTACGAGCTTAAAGGATATATATTAACATATTAAATGAGAATTCTGCAACTGAAATTCATTAAAAAGGAACGAGTTTTCCATTTCCAGCAGATCGAGGTGCAGAAGGATGTAGCTTATGATGAAAGGAAAAAACTGAAGAAAAGGACAATGGAAGGCTAATAATGATAGAAGGCATGAACTTGTGCAGGACTTTGAATGTATGTCCCTCAATTGGAACATCTAATAATAAAAGATATAGAGAAAGTTCAATGAATATTGGATTGGGACGTACGTCACCATCTTTCTAAAACGCTACCATGTATGCTGCCACTATTCAGAAACGGTCTGTTTGTCCCCACTCTTAATCCATAACTTTGTTGCATTCCTATTTTTGGTACTTCTTTTCTTGTTTATAATTCAGCATCCACACTCATGCACTTACAATGTTAATAACTTCTAATGTTCCAAAAATCACATTATTTCCATAAAAAATTTCCCTTTGATTTCTTTTGACTCCTATATACTTTCTTTTTAAATTATATATATACTGTATCTCTTCTAGAGTTTCCACCGTATAAATTCTTCTAATAATATATTTTCCCCGTAAAATCTTATCAAAACGATTTTAAATATTGGTAAAAATAATTAAGATGCACCCTCTACCAGTAACTCGAGTTAAAAGGTGTTAGTTATAAAGTTTAGGGTGTCATAGACGCTATTCCAGACATACTTAACAAATTAGAAAACTGAACACGGTATATAACTCAGAAGTTTGTATGATTATCGTAAATGCAATGAATGCGTGTATCGTTTTAATGTACTAAGCTTCTACCATTATGTTAAATGTAACGAATGTATTTATTGTTTTAAATGTAAAAGAATTTAATTAAAGTTTTAATTTATGTATGAGTCTTTTTGTGACAAATACTATATAGATAGATGAACAAGCTCCATACCTTTTTTTTTAACCATAATATTTTCCGGTTGACACTTCAAATCAAGTTCTCATCGTATAAGCTCTTTCAATTTCATTAGATGTAATTTATATTTAATATTTTGAAAAATTTTATCAAGTTATTTGACATACTGACAGGATATTTTAGGGTGTGCGGGTGTGAGAATCCTGAAAATACTGTTATCAAAAGCACTCCCTGGTATTCGATTCTTGTGGAGCACTATTTTATTGTGGTTTCAATCGCGGAGTTTAGGAAGACATCCTAATTTCTAGGTGCTTAAGTTTACGCCTGAGGGTAATAGATGGCTCGCCTTATCTGACATTGGTATCACTTAGGAGGAATGGAGACTTTACCATACCCTTGAATCGTGAGTGAGCCCAACCCCTTTCTAACAAAATTTGTACAAAAAAAAAGCACTCCCTCCTCAGATGAAAAACAAAAAAGCACTCTCCAGTACAAAATGTAAGACGTTTTATAAAAGAAATCATGATTTATAATATAAATTATTTAGAGAGTTATTAATTGTTATTTTTTAATTTTACCCCTTTTTAGACTACAGAGAGATGTAAGATGTGAGAGAGAATGTGCATTATTTAATAAGAATAAAGTTAGAATATTTTTTTTAATTTAAGACATGTGTAATTAGTTAATTCTAACGAGGTAGTTAAAAGTAACTTATATCCTAAACTAAACTGAATGGGTGGAGTGCTACTTTAAAATTTGACAAAAGGACTTAGTGATACAAGAAATCAAGCATTGAAGTGAGATGAACCCATTAATTGAGGTATATATAGGTCCTTGATCCCACTAACGTTCTCCTAAGGTCCTTAATTATGATTTGCCTCAAAAAGCGCTAAAATGAGTTCCCTGTAATTATATATCTCATTAGTTGAGCTTTTGCAAGGACGGTGTTCAAGGTGACAAATCCTATAGATAAAGCTCAATAATTTTTTTTTTACGTTTTATTATGTTCGTCAAATTAATAAGCTCGATATTCCCAAAATATAAATCGTCAAGCGTGCATGTTTCATGTCTGAATAATGAATGTTCGCATACGTACTCTTTCATGCAATCAGACAACTTGATCAGTCTAAAACCCAAGTCATATTTTTTTAATAAAAAAAAATCCTCGTTTCTTTATACATCCTTTGACTTAGGGTGTGTTTGGATTAGCTTTTGGAGAATAGATTATGGGAAGAATAGATTCTGGAGAATAGATTTTGGGTAGAATAAATTTTGGGAAGAATAGATTTTGGGAATAAAGATGTTTGGATGATTAGTAGTAGAATCACTTTTTATATTGGTAAATTACTAAAAAGGGTATGATATGATTAAAAGTAAGAGAGATGAAAGATGATAGAGAAGAAAGAGGAGAGAGAATAGAGTGTAGAGAGGAGAGAGGAGAGAGAAAAAGAGAGATAAGAGAGGAGAGAAGAGAGAGAAAAAGAGAGATAAGAGAAGAGAGAGGAGAGATAATAGAGAGGAGAGAGGAGAGAGGGTGTAAAAAAAGTAAGGGTATAATAGTAATTGGATAATCCAAAACCTAGGTTTCAAAGAAAAAGCTATTTTCAGTAGCTTATTCAAAACCTAGGTTTCAAACCGAGGTTTTGTCCAAAATCAATTCTCAACAAAAATTGCTGTTTGTGTAAAAATTTTCCAAACCGAGGTTTTGCTCCATAATTGATTCTCAAACCGAGGTGCCAAACAGGCACTTAAGAAAACATTAGTTCCACTTTCATTATATTCAATTTCCGAAAATAAAAATTATCAAAAATATTTTTTATATATATTGACGAAAACAATCCATCGCACATAGGAAATTCAACATGACAGATTGACAGGATCACGTGAAACGGGGAAAGAGAATTTCTCTCGCTGCTCCTATTTTTAATGTTAGACGCTTTTTACTATAGATTTTTTTTTTTAAAAAAAATTAATTGACAGTCACCTCACGCATTAGTGGAGCATTGATTATTTTTTAAATATATGTGAGGTAGTTAAAAACTACAATTCTAAATACAGAGTGAGAATTAGTGTGCTGCACCAGTCAAATGGGCCCAATTAAATCAAAACATAAACCGATTAAATACCTTTTATCTTCTAAGGAAACCGATTAAACAAATGAACTTCAAAACTCCTTAGTTTTTTGTACAAGTGATTGAGCACTGTTCATGGGTCGAAAAATGCTTCTTCTTCACTCGAGGGGCTAGGCCTAGAAAAGATGGACATGAGCCCAGGAAGAAAAATTACTTTAGAAAAATGGACCCATTCAAAAGAAACCCAAACAGAGTAGACTCACTTTTTTCTCATTGGATCTGAGCGAACGAGGTTAGTTTGAGTGGTAAGCGGTTTAATATCGTTTAAGCGAGGTCTCGAGTTTGACCCTTAGCATATACAGAAAATTCTCGTTGGGAGACTCACCTACAATAGCCAGGTGCGCGACGCGGGTCGGATCCGAATGTAGTCGGGGTAAAGTTTCGGTGAACCGGGTAGGCAATAAAAAAATATAATACTATTTTTCATGCAATTTACGGATATTTGATAATCAGGATAATTTGAAGAAATAATACAGGTTTGCTTGAGTAATAATTAATTGATTTGTTTGATTTTCTTAATCTACCTAAAAAAGTAAAATAACTCTTATATTAAGGAAGAGAGGGAGTGAATATTATCTAGCGTAGGATCTATGGCATTAGTGTATAAACAGTATCTGATGAGAAATGCATAGATATTTGGTTGGATACAAGATCCAATAATTTCTGTAGAGAGAGTATAGATGGCTGGGGAATTGAAAGTTGAAGGCAGAGATATTTTGAGGCATCAAGTTGCAATGCGTCATGGGCATTGGCTAGAGAAGAGAAAATGAAGGAAGAAAAGAAGCGCAGAGATTAAAGGAAAAGCAGAAATGACAGTGGGGGGGTTGTAAGGAAAAGGGATTATATTGATAATTAATCGTGGGCCTAGCTTGCTAATCGAGCATTCATGTCTTTAATGATGTGGTATGGGGATGTGTTAATTGAATGAATGAATGAACAACAACAACAAGACCTGATTAGCTCAAATTGTGCCTACAATTGTCGACTAGCGGGCGTCGTTATCAGAAATAAGGAAGGGACGTGGATGGCGGATAGCGCACAATGTTGCTCCTAATTAGTATGCTTCGCCCGTAACTGCTCGTCGGCTTTGATCCATTTGGGTCATAAAGTCAAGTAAGTAACGACGCATATGCACAATATAAGCCTCATTGTGCCATCGATCTCACACCAGACTCACCCAAAACAAAGCACCAGCAAGAAGTTGCACCCCCCCCCCCACCAAGCATGCATATATATATACACAAACCGGTTTGAGAGACTAGTTCTTCCCAATATAGTGAACTAATATTTAAATCCTTATTAAAAGAAGTATCCATGTTTAGTATTCGTCGGTATCTCAAATATTATTATTATTTCTAATGAGAGGATATATGTATATATATTTAAAAGGTCAAGCATGTGAGGAAAATTGTTTGAAAATGATGCAATCACGGTCGGCCATTGCTATTGCACACATGATCTGCTTTATTAATGTTTCTAGTTCTCCCCCCTGCATGAACTCGTTCTCACTCCCCCTACTTTTTTTTTTTTACTTTTACTGTACATTATCTTGCCTTCTATGCTCCATCTGTTTCAAAATATTCCTCAATCTATAGTTTTACTTTTTTTAAAAAAAAAATTGCCACTTTAAAGCTCTTCCAATAGAAATAGGCCTCATCAATAAAGATACAATGCATACTCTATAAAGACACGTGTTTGAATAATTTTGTTGTCAATTAAAAGTTTTATTAGTACCTCTTTAAACATTATTCAACAAACACCTCTAATATTTTTTTAAAATGTTATTTTTCTCATACATTATATTTTGCACTTATTTGCAAAACATACTAATCAAAATATTTGGTGTTATTATTTTCTATCAACAATTAAATTTTTAAATAAATTAATTTTAGTATTTTGCAGCTCGCTAATTCGAAGAATGAGAGCCTCCATGCGTCGGTCAATATATGGAATGACTAATTCTTTATGACTCACATAGGATGCCTCCTGTTACTGATGTAATGGAATAAACCGCACACACTGGCGCAATAATTCCCTTCCCACGTCAACAACATATTTGCTCTGTGGGTCTCCGTTCACTTGCTTTCTCTATATCTTTTAATAATTACCATTGCCATTGCACAGTACCAAACGTAATTAACCCCGCAGTTTTAGTAAATCAAGCCACAAATTAACACTCAATCAAGCTTAATTGTGGGGATTTGATCAGGGCACTCAAGTGTGACATCCTTATAATCATTCCTGTACGTGATCTAAATGTTGAGCAAGACCATTCGCGTTAACTAAAAGGAAACATATATATTCATAGGCAAAGGGAAATCCCTTCATACACGCACAAGCTTAGCTTCCTGATACATGATCGAGGGTAGTAGTTATACTACTATCAAAGACGTTAAATTAAGACCCTATTTAACAGTTAGGGCAGTTTGGAGATCAGACGTTTTCCGTCGATGAAGGAAGAAGTGGCTGAGTAAGTGAGGCCCTGGCATGGCTTGCTGGCCTGGTGGCGCCGCCGTGCTCCGCCGTGGACGCGATCGCCAGCTGTTCCTTTGCGAACTTCTTTTCTTCGCTTTTACCCCACAGCACCAAGTATAATCCCGCTACGATCATTATTGCCCCTATGATCCTGTAACAGCAAAGTATTAAAATAAATAAAAGCAGCAAGAAAATCTTTAGTTATTAATGTGCTCTGTCCTTTTCATTTAAAGGTTTAGCTTTAGCTTTAACACTTCGAAATCATTAAAGGCTGTTTCATCGTGAAGCCCTTCTCAGTTCTCGCCGAAAGTTCCCGGCCGAGCTGAACCCACAGTCCCAAATCCATCGCCCACTTGTCGTTTACGACATTTCATTTGTCGTCATTGTGTGAATTCCCAAAGTTGTCCACAATCCAAATTACCCCTCTCGTAGATGAACCATACTTTTTTTGGTGGCTGGGGCTCGATTTAAGAGGGGAAAAGACTGGAAATATAGAAAGTCAAAGCTATCCAGAGAAAAGGGAAATTAGAGTGTGTGGATGATGGAGAATAATTTAAAAGGTATATACGGGGGAGGGAGACCAACCCGCCCAAGTAGAACTCTTCGCCTAAAGCGATGGAAGCCATAATAGCGACAACGAGAGTTTGAACAGGCTGATACACCGCCACGAACACAGGGCCACCTCTGTCGATGCACCATATCTGTACAGCGAACGCTATTCCTGATGCCACCACTCCCTGCATTATATAATATACACACACGTCACTTAATATATATATAATACACACGCCCGCCACCATATATATCTCCAAAACATTAATTATTGGATAAAATTATAATGAATAAAGTACTGACGGCATATAAGATTGTGAAAACTTCTCCGCCAGATTGAAAAACCCAAGCCTGTGAGTTTCTTTCGAAGATGACAGCAATGACCAGAAACTGAATGAGCCCAAAGAAACAAGTGAAGGATGTGACGGAAAGGCGAGCGGGGTACTTCTTGAGAACTGGTGCCTGCAAGACTAGCCACCCAGACCAGGACAGGCAATGTCCAATGAGGAAGATACAGCCGAGGGTCCAGTTTTTTCCTTTTGCGTCTCCGAGTGAGGGAAACAGTGGTGGCGGGAATGTTGATGTGGCGATACTGTGCAGCGGGGGAGATGGGCTGTATATGGTGGGACCCTTGTATAGAGTGATCACGGTGGCACCGGCAACACAGAATAAGGTTCCGATCACCTTGGCCAAGCCATCTTTTCGGTTCAGCCTCACTTGCTCTATCCTGAACAGAGTAACGTACACGTTTATTAATTAATGTTCCCAGTTATGGGATCTTTTCAAAACATCAATGAACAAGGTCGAGGGATTAGCTAGCTAGGGCTCGCCTCAGTATGGCTGCCATCAGAAAAGTGATAGCCGGGACTGAGTTCTGTATAGCCGATGCGAAGGTTGGCGACGTGTTGTCCAACCCAAGTAAGTAGAACCCTTGGTTCGCCGTAATCCTGTGTAATCAAAATTATATTTCCAATTAAATCAACAGCCTTTTGTTATTTAGCTTATGGCTTTAATTTTTGAAGAAGAGAATAATAATGATTACTGTATTTTTAATTTAAAGGGAGCATACCCGACAAGAGCCAGAAGAAAGAACTGTATGAGAAAGTTAAGGGTAAGGCCAGGCCTTTGCTGCCTGAACAAAAGAGAAAGTCGTTAATCTCGCTGAGAATCCGGCATGTATATAGTTGAAATACACACACACGCACAAGGGTAGTGATGTGAAGAGAGTAGTGTACAAACTTTTCAAGGAAGTAAGCGAAGGGAAGGAGGAGAAGCAAAGCGATGATGTTGCGGTAGACGGGGAAAACAAGCTTGCTAACGCCCATGTTAAGGGCAGCTCGGGAAACGACATGGAAGCCAGCGTAACCAAACTGCAAGGCCAACATGGCGGCATGCAGCTGGAGGCGCTCCGGGACGGAGCACCACATTCTCTTGGAGGCGGAGGAGGCTGATTCAGCCATTATTGGAGCAAGCTAGCAAAGCAGGGTGGAACCGGAGATAATGAAGAAGAAACGGGGGGGGGGGGGGTGAGGAGAAGGAGCAAAGAGGAGGGATATAAATACAGAAGGAATAGAGGGGGACCCACAAGGAGTCTAAAAAGACGTAGTGTCAACTGTTGGTAGCTTTCAAAAGTTTCCGGTTGTCTCCCACATTCCTCTCTATTACATATTCAAAATGAATGAAATAAGAATAGCAACATGTAGTGTAGGTAGAGTGCGTGCATGAGGGAATGTATGTCAGATAGGATAGAGCTGTTTATTATCTTTAGAAATAAATTTAAATACTTAAAAATTAAAATATTTTTTTAAATATTATTATTAGAATCATAATAAAATAATAAGCAAAACTTAGGACTTAGAAACATAAGATTAATGATGGAAATTGATAAGCAAAGGGTCAAGTCGCCATCCATGGATGGTGCGCACGAGCGCCGGTGGTGGGTATCTCCCTCTTCATATCCCTCCACCAATGCCTCTTACTTTTATTTAAAATATACCTTCCACAACACTTTTGTATCTAGGCATGCCTATGTACTGTATTCTACCAACTACTTAGCTCCATCATACTCTTATTTTATGTATGGCTCATCCTATTCAGTGTAGGAATTTTCTAAATGCTACCTATTGTATAAAGCTTGTTACTTTTCTTGTGTGCCTTTTATTTTTCAAAAAATTGATTTATTATATATATTATTGTGGGGCTTCCTGTTAGGAATTTAGTACCGTGCGCACATTACGTTATTCCCATGGCCGTGCAAGTACCGCTTTTTCCTGTTCTTTCTCTTTTACAGTATCGGGTATTTACCCCCTCAATGGTTAATCATTATTGTCATGTCAGGGCCCCAAATTTATTATGTTAAGCAAGCAGGCGAACTAACCATTTCTAAATCTTTTCCTCCATACCGACGGTTCTGTTTTATGTGTATAAATGATACATACCTACACGCATACATTATACACATACATGCATCTATATAGAGAAAGACATATGCAGAAATCCTATCGCGTGTGATGCATAAGATCATGTAAATGAGAATCTCTTTTAGCACGAAGATCCACCGTCGACATATATGGAAATTATAATGCAGAACTACCCAAGGAAGAAAAACCAAATTAATCTAATTAGTTGAGTCATGTTGTCCATAGCTTGAAAATTATACGAATTTTTAGAGGTTTTATGTTGTATGTACGTAGATATAGACACACATACACACATACACACAACATAGATATATGAGAGAGAGAGCATATGGCATTGGTGATTGGCATGAGATACCATCAACAGGAGGAACCCATCATCTTTTTAAGCCGTTTGTTGTTTATATAAAATAGCTACTACATGGGAGAATGATGAATGAATATAAAGAGAAGACCCTAATGAATGGAAGCAGGAATTTAGTTAGGAGTGATGAAGTTGGGGATGGGTAGAGAATGAGGTAGTGGAGTATACGTAATTAATTAATAAAAGAAATGAAAGCAATGAATATGGTGCACTAAGGTTGGCAGTGCCAAAGTTTGCAGGAAATGAGGGATGGTTGCTGATACGAGGCCCCCTCACTTTAGCAGACATGATGCCCCCCATCCACAAGGACCGCCATCATTCCCAAATTTAAAAAAAAAAAAAGAAGAAAGAGGAGCTTCCAAAGCAAACAAGAATAGAATAAACCGGACTTTTCAAAGTCCTTGTTATCGATCTGACACTACCCTTGCTTTATCAATGGCATTACAAGACAGAAGCTGGGGGGAAGCCGTGACCAGACCAACACTGCGTCAGAGCCGCGGCCTGCATGAACCGACCCAGTCGCCCTCGATCGTAATTGCGTTTTCACACCTTCACCTTTTTTTGGGTCGCATAAGTACACTCCTGACAGCTATTTATAGATTTTTTGTGCACCTTAGAATCTCACATACTCTCTCTCTGATCTGTTCCAGTCCACCACCCCTTTCCTCTTCTCTTTTGACTCCTTTTCCTCCTTTCTTCCACTCGCTCTGTTTCCTCGTCCATGTGCTCCCTTTTTATTAATTTGTGCTTCATTTCATTTGCACTCTTCCCAAATTGGTCAAGTAAAACTTCTTTAAAACCTGAAGACATTGATCCGGACGATTCCGAACTGCTGCAGCTGATAAATAAAGATTGTCAGTTTTTGTTTGGTTTGCTTCGCTTTTGTATTGTATACTTTCTGGCCAAACACAGATACAATGTGTTGGCTTGTGTTCCAGAGGCGCAGGTGGTCTCAATGTGATCTAATTTCTACCGAACAGAATGAATCCCACATTTGAGTGGACGGGGAGCACGGTATATTAAGGAATATACCCTTTGTTTTGATTAGATTTCCAGTTTATTGTTTTTTTTGGGGGGGGGGGGAGAGGGGGGGGGGTGTTAAATATTAAAATAATGTCTGGATTAGAAAGTGTATCTAGATGTAGCTGCGAGGATCCATCTATAGAGTGACACTGACACCAACATTCCATGTGCACAGCACAGAGCGCACGTGGAAAATGAACAGCGAGGTTGTGATCAGATATTCGTACTAGGCCAAGTCGAACACCAAGGTTGGTCGTTGCATATGATTAGAAGCTAAGCTAAGCTATATTTTCGCTAGCTACAAATTCATCATTAGTTCTCATACCGTTAATCAAGCTTAATAGTTAATACTAAGTTTGATGTTTGTATAAAGAACCCTGTCTCTGACTGTAACTACAGGGCTTAATTAACCCCGAAGCATGTCTGTATAATTTGGCGTGAATCAGTCGTCATTCATACCGGTTGAGTTTCAATTTTATCAATGAACGCAACTCATAATTACTAGAAGCTCATTCAGTATTTAAATGAAAATAATTCAGAATTAAAGCTTTATTGAAGTATTTGCTAATAAACATGCGACACGTGATTTTTTGTTTTTTCAAGATGCATTCGCGATACAATATGCTGGTATGCTTGTTATATTTGTATATACAAAAATAGCAACTACGGACTTAATTATATAATTTGTATATAAATTCTGTCTTAGTTAATATTGTGCATAGATGAAATTTTAAAAATAAAACGTTCATGATGATGCACCGTGTGCATGGGGATATTATTTAATGCAAATCATTGTGGCGTAATTATAATGTCATATATGTTGGTTGGTTCAGTAAGTAAACCATGATGACAGAATGCATGTTTCTTTAATTTATATTAAAAATCACTAAGATTATTAACGTAGAAGAACTAAACATGTTTTAGAATGTTGAAAAAGATATTGTTGATTTTTCAACATGATCCTTTGATTCTTTGAAGATCACATTCATGGCTTCGTCCCCACTGATCAACATGGGGGCACTTTATTTTAGGTTGGTCGTAGTGGTGGCTCATGTTGAGTCATATTCAATATAGGGGAGTATCAATTTTGGTAGGGATATAAAGTTGAACAAGATGCATAAACTGGGTGTAATTAATTAAGAAGCATGGTCCACCAACACACTTGGACCCATATGCAAATTCCATTCCGAAGTTGAAAGCTTTGCCTCACCAAAGGATGAAAATTATGATATAATGAATAACCAAATTGATTAAATGCTCCTTAATTAATTAATGAACCTCTGCATATAGACGTCTATGTGGAGTCAGATGGAGATTTGAAAGGGAAGGAGCAGCAGAAGAGCCTTAAAGAGACCTCAATTGCAGGTTTATTTGTCAGCTTCAAATCTGTGAGATGAGATATAATTGATGCATTAATTAAATTGTATATATTTAATTCATCGTCAACACATCAACCACAGCAAAACCGTCTCTTTCGAAATTTATGAACCAACGCTACTTTATACCCACGCTACAAAACACAACGCTTTTGTTTTTTCCTTTTTTATGTATCTTTGCAAAACCGCACGTCTCTTTGGAAATTTATTGTGATCGAACGCAACTTTACGGACGCTACAACGCACAACGCTTTGTTTATTATTATTATTATTTTTCAGATATGAGGGAAGCTCCCCAAGATATTGCCTCGCAGACCTTTCTTACTTTTGGGCTGAATGCTCTTCAAGACTCAGATAGTTAGTTGATAAAGAAAAAATTTCTTTAAGTGACTTATTGCTACATCTATAAGCTACTAATATTTACTCTAAAAGATCATGAAAATCATAGATATATTAAAAAAATTAAAAGTAACGAACTGACATCATTATGTCCTAATACAAAATATTCTTCTTCCCTTCTTTTTGTGCTTCTGATAGACTTCCATATCGTCATTATAATGTCAAATCACAAGACTCATTAATTAAGGAGTATTCCTTCATGCTCTAGTGCCAAATATTGTAAAAGAAGAAAAATAGTTCTTGGGGTATTAATTTTCTCACTGAGTCAAAGACGCTTCAAATTCTACCTCCCAAACAGAATAAACTCCAGATCATCTTCGAGCTCAGGTTTTCAGTTCATCAACTATCATAAAACCTTCCTTGGCAGATCCAGAAAACAAAAATATGAGGGGCTAAAATCTAAAATATGAGGACCTAAGTGTGTGTTTGGAAACCCCAAACTAAGATTTTAAAAAGGCTTATAGCTCAAACCTCAGTTTAGAAAAATTTAAAAATAAACAGTCATTTTTGTCCAAAACCTCGGTTTGGATCAAACCATGGTTTAAAACGATGATTTCAGATAAGTTAGTTAGAATAGCTTTTGAAACAGTAAAAGAGCTTATGAACTATTCAATTACTATGTTACCCTTATTTTTTCTTACACCATCTCTCATTTCTCTTCTGTCTTTTTCACTATTTCCCATATTTTCTCTCTACCCTCTCTCCTCTTTTCTCTATACCCTATCTCCTCTCTCTTCTCCACTCACTCTCCTCTCTTCTCTTTTCTCCACCCTCTCTCCTCCCTCCTCCTTTTAATAAAATCATACCCTTTTTAGTAATTTATCAATACAAAAAGTCGTTTTGAAAATAACTATCCAAACACTTATTTTTTCAAAATTATTTTTTCTCAAAATCTATTCTCTAAAAGTTAATCCAAGCAGGCCCTAAATCATTTTACCAAACGCTCCAAATTTAAGCCTCTTCCGTTCTTCCTCTAGCAACCTTGAATTAATAAGGTACCCCATCCTCAGGGAAGACGTTCTCGAAGCCGATAATGATACCTCCTACTATTAATTTTCTTATGATGATCCATTCTTGATAAAATCTCTAACGTCTTTTTCCATTATTGCTCCTCCTTTATTCTTTAGATAAGCCAATTTAGGCTTGGGGGACACCCTCATGAAGAATCTCACATTTGACATGAACATGAATCGTTCTTACCACTATCTCCATGATCATCCAAAAATCTCCGCTAGACAATGGTCATATGGGGTCTGGGTTACTTGCTTTTTCTTTTTCCTTTTTGCTGAAAGACAGTCGATTATTCCCGGACTCTATATTAGGGTTTACGCGTTCTTATGAGAATAAATTATGGCGGTCAATTTATTATCTTTCGATCCTTTAATATAATTATAGTTAATTTTTGTAGTCTTCACAACAGATAATTGATGCATATGGGTCCTTCGTGTAATTCTTCTCTGGAATTAATACTACAATTTTACTGTTATATCTCAACTCTCGACATTACCAAGAGATTTGCATATTGTAGGATAATGATTTTTTAAAAAAAATTGACCGTAGTATTGCCTCTAACTGATCGTGTTGTCGGTGAGGCTACGTAGAGTAGGTTTTGTTCATTATCGCAGAGTCCAAACTCCTACAGGAGTATCAAATCCATATATATGTAGTCCTTTTCTGGAAGATAAGGGGGCGTTTGCGTTTATAATGTAACCAGGCCAAACTCAGTTCCCATCCCTTGGAAAGATTCCTTTTCCTTTACATGATATGGTTCATGGCACATTAATTTTAACGAGCAATATAAAACCCACTACGTACCTTTGCTCTTCTTTATTGCTTTTTCATTTTTGGTGCTTTGTTTAAGCACGAAAGGGGGAGCGCACCCACTCACACCAACCGGGCAAGACTTGCCCATCGCTATGCAAAACTGCTTTATTGTAAGGTAAAATTAGTTTCGCATGCTTTTCATTGTTAAAGATTCAACGTTGGATTAGATGGGTTCATGAAAAATCTCGCTAATCAAGTTGCGTCTGTCATAATCTGAAATTGAAGAAAGGCATTGATCGATGTGTGAATTAATTTGATTCCATCATTGATTGTTTTCAACTATACCTTTTTGACCGTGTAATCTCTCATCATGATTTCGGCTCTGGGTTATCTTCTTGGATATGAATCTCCCAGCCGGCAAGAAGTCTTTATTTAAAAATGTTATAAGTTAGAATAAGCCGAGTTTGAATACTAGCACTCTTTTGTTCATATAAATTTTTTTTAGAGTGCTAATATTTTGCATGTATGAAAGCATATCATATCATTATAAGACAACAAAATTTGTAAACAGATTTTCTTATCGATTTTCCTAATATATTTTCTAAGTCATTCTCTCTGTTGGCACGCGTTGTGTTTCTGTTTATCCTCCTTGACTTTTATAATTTTCTACTGCTATTATAAACCATCAATGTTAGTATTTGCCAACATATATTTATATATACTCATCGTTTTTAATTAATTTGTATTTACGAATATGCATACGTCGATGATATACATACTTGAAAGCATTGTGTTTGATATACCATAGATCATAAACAGTGATGTCTAACATTTTAAAAGGATTTTCACCAATAAATATATATCCACCAGATGATGAGTTCAAGTTATCTTAACGTCAAAAGTTCATGTTATGAGGATGATACCATGTTTTAAGGAGATCTCTTAACGTCTAATTAGGAGAGTCCTATTCATCCTTCTATAAGTTACTTTCACTCTTACGCTATTTTTTATACAAGATTAGTATAAACGGACATGGATGTCATAATTGAGATTGTTATGTATACGTGGGATTGGAACCTAATTAACCAATAATTAAGGCGCGTGGCTTCTCCGCAGATCTGCAGCGGAATCTTATCTGTTAAAAACCAAGTCTTAGTATTAGCATCACTCACATTTATGTGATCATCATCATGGCTTAAAAACTGCAGGGGCCGGTGAAGAAGGCTAATGGATGACGGCAACTTGGTTCCACAATTTGTAGGAGGACGTAAGTGGCAGACAAGACTTTGAAGATGCGAAATGAAGCCCGAGACCCAAAGGACAGTTGGTGACACGCTATCATCAGTTGTTATTGAATCCATTGAAATTAAATAAATGCGTGTAGCACTATATATCTATCTTCATGCTCTTCCATTTAGTCAATCGGCGGGGTTGTATGAATCGACTTACTACAGCCCGCGGGCCGTGCATAATTAAGCAAAAGCAAAGATAAATAGTATGTAAATTAACCAGAAAGTATTCAAGGAATGGTATATCCCGGCGGGACATGGCAGGAGTGCTGTCATATTCCACCTTCCCAAATGGAAACCTTCATTGAATATCACCCCCCCGCCCCTCTCCCCCAGTTTATTAGGCTTTTCACTTTTGTTAATAGTATACTCATGTTTAATTTCTCTCCACGTTCATCGAAATCACTAGCTCCCTGTGGGTGGAAGGGTCCCAAACACGCACCCGTATGTACCAGTTCTACGTTAATTAAGACAACCAATTGGATGGTACTGGAATCTCTGAGTACGAAAAAGAAAAATGGGGCTGATCAAAGGTTTTCCGCAGCTGACAAAGAAGATTCCTGATTATATATTGGCAGCGATGAGAAGCATGAGTGACAATTCCTGCTCCCCCAGTACTCTCAGCTTAGTGTTCACATTCAAATATGCACTTGATGGATCTTGTCCCTCTGCGTTTTTAGTAATACGCATTTCATAATATCAATCGTAACCACAGTCAGACTAGCCCCGTCTTTATCATGGAGGAACCCTATAAGCAACCCAGCTACATTACAGAACTTGTCATCTACATGGCATACCTCGAATAATAATACATACAGGGTTATATCTAAAAGAGAAGGATCTCATAAATATTACTGCAGGGAGCTTCAGGGGTCCGAAATCACATCAATATTGAGATTGATGTCTAGCTTCTAAATTGAAAGGAGACGCTGGCATTACATATTATGCGTGCCGACAATATATACATAAATGCTTATATATGCTGACGCACGCATATGTAAGTATGCATGCAAGCTATTATTATTATCCATAAATATATATTTGCTATGAAATAACTAACTTCGTAGTGCGTAATAACGAAATTCGCGCAAGATTCCTTAGATGAATAATAATCAAGAAGAATATATAGTAATTTGACAGGCGAGTGCGCGAAATGATTATACTGGAGAAAGACGAGGCAACATAGTATAATTAAACAGCACACATTGTTGGTATAGTGGCAGGAAATATGGCCATGCAGATAAAATTTATATATACTTCTGAGGCCATATCCTTTTTAGCGAATCGGAGAGAGATCTCATCCTATTGCTTTCAGGTTTTTGCTGCTGTTAGTCTATGCCAGTCTCTCAGTCAATACCTAAATTACTATAAATATTGAATGTGAAGATTGAAGGGCGTTTTCTTTTTCCCCTTGGATCGATTAGACACTTCTCAGTTTGCGTGCTTTTCTTGGCCTGGACCCCGTTTTAGTATAGTTGTCAAACGTCATAGCTAGGAAACAACACCAATTTTAAAGCAACGCACGCGCATGCAGTTAATGTTCTTCTCCGCCAAACCTTTCTTCATTCATATAAATTGAATTGATGAAAAGATGCGATAGGTAAAATTCCAGAATCGGTTGATTGCTTGCTTAGACTTGAAGTAGGGAAAATTGAATTGCAGGTCCCTATAGTCTGCCTCAATTCTCAAACAGCTCCCTATATAGTTCAAAAGTCGTTCTGTACCTTATAGGAATTTTTAACGGTTACATGATTAATGTTCAGATTTTGAAAAAGTTTGAATTCCAATCCCCGTAGTGCTGAATGGTGCAACACAACTGACAGCCTCGATGGCGTGGACACTAACAAACGAGACACATGGCAACATGTCGTTTAAGTATTGTGTTTGGTTCCTTTATAAATTGTTTCCACTGAAACATGATATTTGGTAGTTTTTTAACAGAAAACCAAACACGTCCTAAGTGCCTAATTTAAATCTAAGGAGTGGGAGGTTGGGTCAAGGAGAGCGGGAGGGAAATTCTCACACGCCTCTTTCAATGATGCTACCATGCGTTTTATTGATTGATCCTCATTTCGAACAAAGCAGCTCGGTAATGCTCACATCTCGACGTCGTGATTCTCCGTCCTTCCCGTTAGTCTACGCCATTAGTTCAGGGATCAAGAAAACGTTGCCTCAAAAAAAACGTCTCGAATTATGAATTCCGTGCATGCCTGTTTCAGGGTATTAAGTAGGGTGTACATAAAGCCCACCCCGATGAGTTTACTTTAGCCCGCAAAAAAAAAAAAGTTATAACTAGCCCAAAAAATAAAAGGTTAAATTGGGAATGGAGCTATAAAATATAGCATATTCTTTCTTCAGACTCCATGACACCCTTTCTTTTACTTTTTTATTTTTTTCCCTAGATACTATATTTAGAAGGGAGAATACGATAGCTACTAGTGACTAAAGAGTCATTTTATAAATATGAATAGTCAAGTAAGTAAGTTACATCCTTTAAAATTTATAACTGGATCGATGGCTTCTTTTTTTAACTTTGTTAACCATCATATGATTACATTACAAATTATAATTATTTCTTTTATTTTTTTATTAGATGCTTCATCCTTATCAACTTTAGAGAAATTAATACAAAGTTACAATTACAAACTATTTAGACTTTGTTTTATATATACAATTGATTTCAAAACTATAATTACTATCTTTTTGTTATCTTGTTCTTAGTAGATTATAGATATTATTTAACTCTTGAAGACATATGAATTTGATATTATTTTAAAAGTTCATAATTATATATTTTTATCACAATATGAGTATGATATCATTACTTGAATATGAAAGATTACCTATGCCCAGTTCGCCTATGTCTAAGACAAAATGGTTATAACTTTTATCAAGTAGAGCTAGACATATAAAGCCTGAGCACCAGACTAAGGACTATTCTGTCCAATCTTACCTATATATACCCTTATCAAGCATCAACCTTCTTAATATGTGAATTAAGAACTTGCTACGGATTTGTAACCCTCAAAAGAAGCATCAACCCTTTTAATATGTGAATTATGAACTTGCTACGGATTTGTAACCCACAAAAGAAAAAAAAATGGATTTTATATTTTAAATTGATTGATTGACTTTTTTTATTTAGTAAAAAATATTCCTACCATTTTAAGACTTAAGAGCATAAAAAAAATTTACATTTCTCAACAACTGAAAGCTTCATGGATTCAAACTTATTTCCTCGATATTAATTAGAATCCTCTTCATATCTTATGACTATGTATGTATACGCTGCAGGGCTATCATTCTGAAAAAAACAGAGTGAATGAAATTATGAATCGTAGAATTTAAAGAATCGACCACGAAATGAAAGGCGGTTATCTCCTTGAAGCCGACATAAACTAGAAATCTAAAAACGTGGGAACCTGGGAGGCGGCGCATAATAGTGCATTACCCTTTGGAGCGCCTCTGTAATCTCTCCTACTGTCTCCTTGATTTCTGCTTGTCGGATTCACTCACACCAAACCAAAGGGCATTCATTTGTAGCAAATGCGGATAGCAATACCTTATATACACATTTAGGAGACTGCAGGACGGTGAATAGAAGCCGAATATCAAGAAATTGTCGCTGCCTTGAAATTGCCAGCTCGCACAAAGGTGTAACCAAGCAACAATTACCCGTAAATATTTTTTCGCTCCCTTAAAATCCTTTTACTGAGAATACAACTCACTTGCGCATCTTCTTTAAGTTTGAAAAGATGCTTAAAAATAAAAATATCGTAAGCTGAGGATACTAAAGATACATAATTTACCAGTTATTCGTCTGACCTGATTCCCCCCTTCCCCAATCTACTAACCATAAATGTGTTTAACTCTTGACTTCATGTTTTATTTTGGATGGAGGGGGGAATTGGAGCACAAGGAGCAAAGTATACTTATTCGGCACCTGTATCTTCTTCGACAACAGATTTCTTGTATTCGGGCTTAAGCTCATAAGTTCCTTGATTGGCACCCCTTTTATTGTACACGCACAATTCATTCAGTATCTCCTTCAAGAATTGCTGCAAAACGGGGGCAAATTCACATTCCCAAAAGTTAAAGGGTTAATCAAGTCAGATTATTCAAGTCAAAAGTTGATGCATCCATTGATCCGAAAATCATACTGAGCACATGAGCAGATTAACATAATTTGACCTTGAAAATGAAAACCATGTTCAATTGTTACCCAGTTCACATTCAAATGGATCGATCACCAGAAACTGTTGGATCAAATTTTGCATTAGGATACCATGTATCAAGTGAAAGGGATATCTGAGTATATTGCAAATACCTTAAAACAATAGATTTAATGCAACTGACTCCTAAATGTAAAGCTCAAATATAATGCAAGATGAAAATTCCAGATTTACGAGGACCACACCATAAAGCAGCAAAGTCCGACCTAAATAATAAATTCCAGAGAAGGAATATCAAGGCAAACCAAACACCCCCCACTATCCAAAGAGAGAGCAGAAAGACATACAGCTGGTTGGTCAGTCTCTTGGACAAGCTGCTTCAAGGCCCAATTAGGCTGTCTTTCAAATAGCTTGAACATTATGTCCTCCAGCTCTCCACGATCTCTTCTTGTTCTCTTTGTATCTGACTGTTTCACTGGTTGTGTCTTCTTCTTATCCTGCGATAGTTGAATAATAATAACTTTAAGAACACTTCATGAGACCTCTTAGTCATTAACGTAAGATTTCAATACTCAGAGAACCTGATGTAAAGCCATTTATCAGTATATTGTTCAACATACAAGACTGTATAAAAAAGGGTACCTTTGAATTGGAAGAAACTAGACCAACCATTCCAGGCATGGGCCTCATTAGAACTCCACGATCATTATCAATAACCTTAGGATAAAATCAAGTGAACAAGATAATCAATATTTTCCATCTCACAAATATGCAAGAAGCCAAAAACCACCTAAGGGGCAATCGAATAAAAATTAAGAAATATTACCTGTATTTGTCGATTTTTAATCATAGATTTGTTTGTCCTCTCACGACACAATCTGCCATACTCTTCAATATTTTCACCATGGGGCTTCATATCAAATTTATGTTCCACTTTCCCTTCCATCGCAACCTTGCCTAACAAGAACTTAGTGGTCGTTACCTTACTCAAGGTGCCAAGCCTAATTATGACAACTGATATAACCAAAAGCACTTAACATGCAAGCCCTTTTCATCTATTTCGAATTATATAATTGTCACAATAGTCAGTTACTGATTAGGACCATTTCTCACATCATAATACAAGCATTCGCGACCATGAAGTTTGAAAGTACTTTCACTTTGCCTTCTCAAAGTCTCTCAACAAAGCAGTCAACCCTCAGACTTCTAGCTACCCCACAAACATTGCAAAAATGTAACTTCAGTTTACTACTGCTATTATTAACATTACACATGATCTGGAAGACACAAAAAGAAAACTTTCTATACCCAACGGTATCCTATCCTGCTTGTTCAAATCTAGGCCACATCAGACGAGCAGAACAACTACTCCCTTCAATTGTAATGGATCGCTTAGTCCTGTATTGCTTAAACTCAATGAACTACTAAAACAGATTACAACCTGGGTTGTATCTTTACTTAACAATTCCAACATCAATTGAGATAATTCATAAGCCGCTCTGTTGAAGAGTCATCGGCTTGAAATGTAACATCAATCAAACCTGTAAGTTGAACTGATATCGTATCATATCCAAGAAGTTGGATGTCTAATATGGATTTGCAATGATGTAGCTCCAGTGGAGCATGATTTCGAAATTGCTACCAAGGAATGAAAACTATATTTGGCAGTAAGCTGAAATTTTAATTCTTACCTTGGTTTGTCTCAGAGAATACGCACATAGGAACAAAATCCTTAAACATATTTAAAGAATAGGTTTTCGGCTTATTCACTGCATCTGTGCCAGCCATCTCCATCGTGAACTGACATAATCATGATACGAGTTAAAAAATGGATGACTATCTCATATCAATAATAAATCAACAATCTTGCCTATCAGGCTTTTTTTTTTTTACAACAAATAAAAAATATCAATTACATAAGAACAGAAAACTGCTATAATGAGCTTCCAGTGAGCCATGCTTCAGAATGTATATCTAATTGTATTTAAGCAACTAATAATACTGAAAGTGCTTATGATTTGGATAAATTCAGAATAAGCATAGTTTATAGCAAAACAACACACCACCAGTGATTGTAACGCTCCTCACATATCAACAAAGTAGGGTTTTTCAAAAGTTGATGGGATTCATAACACCTTCCCCAGGAAAAGCACAAGTTTATAGGATGTGTACATCCACAAAAACGCATCAATCTGATAAATTCAACAAATAGCATCACTCTCTCATGCCGAAAAGAATATGAAAGCAGAGCAAAAAGGAGATGGGGAAAAATAGTGGTTGAAATATCGCACAAAGGATAGAGTTTGAAAAGGAAGTGAGTAGTACCTGGAGAGCGGAGGGATCGTCGGCATGAAGAGGATCGAGGGAGAGGACGACCTTGGCGAGCTGTTGAGGATGAGAGGGAGGATGATTCTGCCATGACTTAGCGACGCCGACAGGACACTTCATCAGCCAAACGGATCTCTCAGCCTTGGAAGTCTCCACGTGATTGCCGCCACTGCCACTGTAATTGTGATCTTCATCCATGTCGCTCCCACGACTCTGAGCTCTCTGGATTCTGCCTCTCTCAGGTTTCTCTCTTCCCTCACTTCGTCCCGATGTTCGTAAGTAAACAAAAGAAAAACGTTAGCCCAATCGAAGTCTACCTCTCCCAGACCCCAGTCAGCAGTCAATTATATTGACACCGAGTTACATTTAAAATTTATATTTTACGATTTTGTTAAAATTACGTAAATTTTTTATTTTTCAAATATATATTTTTTTAATAAAAAATTATCATGGTCCTCCCAATCACTGGAATGGTATTGGCTTTCTTAATAAAAATATTTTTTATATACATAGTATAATTTAAATTTAAAATATTATATTTAAAATACTTAATTATTTATCAATTATGTTAAATTTTGTCAGATATTTTAATTCAAACAATAGAAACGAAACTGAAAGTACCAGCAAAAAGTGAAAGTATATATTCTGGATTTAGAATAAAATTATCCACAATTCTAGTAAAATCCAAGAGAGATGTTACCGTCATTCATCATTTTTATATTTAGTAAGGGAGGAGTAACATTTTATTTGCGTATGCCTATATATTTGTTCGATGTTCATGTCCATAAAAACACACGCACAAATTATGTACAAAAGGCATATGCCTGTCATTATTTTCCGGAGGAAAACAGACCTGTCATGTTATCTCTACGGACCATGGGTTTCTGTTTTGATTTAAGAATTAAATAATAAGTATATAAATATGTGCATGTACAAGTGTTTTTAGGTAAACTATCAATTATCACAGTAACTAATCTATTGTACCATATATTTCTCAAAAAAAAAAAAAAAATTAGTACTGATAATAAGATCCTCTCTCTATATATTACTAAAGATCAAACTCCTAATTAAATACTTAAAAAATTTAGTTAAATATCAGCTGTATTAGACCTCGTAATTTAGAATGATATACAAATTTTTTTTATACAAAAATTTTTAAAAATATGTTAGACTCACTTATGATCTAAGGGAAGCGATACTTTTTGAGCCGTTAATTACACCGAGGTACCTCGGAGCTAAAATATTTCTCGAAACATTGTGACTAGAATCACAATAAATAATATTTTATAAGAATTTAATATATTTTAAATAAATAAGTAGGGGGAAGAACTATGAGAATTGAAGCCAATAGACCTCAAACAGTCCAAATCCACTTGGGCCTGAAACACACATTTGAACCCCTCCATAAAACTACCTCAACAATTATCTTGTTGATACCCATCCTCGCTTTAACTAATAAAAGAGTAAGGTATATAATAATTTAGAATATATTTAATTATTAGGATATATTATTTTATTATGGTTCTAGTCGTGATATTTAGAGAGACATCCTAATTTTTATGTGCTTAAATTTATTCTTGAGAATAATTAACAACTCATTCTATTTAACATTAATATTACTCAAGAGAAAAGAAAATTTTGTCAATTGTGGATGACTCAACCCTTTTTTAAAAAAAAATTATACAAAAAAAATATCATTAATAACCTGCCAATGAGAGTTGGCACAAATAGTTTGATTTTCTTTGTCATTATAAAAATTCTTTTAGTAAGTGATCTCATAAATTTTTTATAAGTATTATCTGAACTTTTAAATCACACCCTGATTTTAGTAGAGGAATCGAGCCTCAATCTATCTAAATTTGTTTACATAAAAAAAACTTAGTGGATGACCTAACACGTCAGGTCGTTTCTGTTAAGGGTGTTATATTATTAGGGGAAGACCTGTCTTTGTAATTAGTTTAGTATGGACTATCTTGTCTTTTAGGGCTTATTTAAAAATCGCGGTTTTAAAAAGGCTTCTGACCCAAATTTTAGTTTGGAGAAATTTTAAAACAAACAGTCATATTTGTTCAAACAGGCTTCTGTACCAAACCATGATTTCAGATAAGCTGATCAGAGTAACTTTTTGAATAGTAAAACACTTTTTAACTACTCAATTATTATTTTCTCCCTACTTTTTCTTATACCCTCTCTCCTCTATCTTTTATCTTTTCTACCATCTCTCATCTCTCCTCTATCTCTTATCTCTCCTATATCTTTTCCACCATCTCTCCTCTTTTCTCTATCTTTTTTATTCACTCTCCTCTCTCATCTCTCATACATACCCTTTTTAATAATTTTATAATTATAAAACCTCTTTTTATAATAACTATCTAAATACTCATTTATTTAAAATTATTTTTTTTAATCTTTTTTTTAAAACTTTTTTGTATAAGTTATCTAAAAATCTGTTTTTTTTTTTATAATAAGCTCGTTTTTTAAATCTTATGTTTGCCTCGTGTTGGCTTTTTATTTCCCGCGGTAGCTCATTTGAGAAGACGAAGTGCACGCAATTGTCCCCTCTCCAAAGTTCTCTCCATTTCCCCCCTTATTTGCTCTCTTATTTCTTCTTCTATTCCCCTCTTCAATTCTGTTCGTAACAGTTCGAACGACGAAGATCACTTGCTCGACGCCGAGCTCCAATTCTCTAATTTCAAGTCTAAGTTCGGCAAGACCTACGCTACCAGAGAGGAGCACGACTATTGCTTCGGTATCTTCAAGGCCAACTTGCGCCGAGCCAAGTAGCACCAGAATATCGATCCCTCCGCCATCCACGGCATCACTAAATTCTCCGATCTCACTCCTTCGAAATTTGCCGGCAGTTCCTCGGCCTTAAGCATCTTCGCCTTCCCGCCGATGATCTCAAGGCTCCGATCCGTCCGACTAACGATCTCGCTGCTCATTTCGATTGGCGTGATCATGGGGCTGTCACTCCCGTCAAGGATCAGGCACGTATATTAATGTATAGTTCATCGTTTACGCTCTGATTTTTGTGTTTTAAACTTTATTGTTTGGCGCAGGGTGCGTGTGGATCATGCTGGTCGTTTAGCACCCCTGGAGCACCGGATGGGGCTTATTTTCCGAGGACTGGAGAGCTAGTGGCCTCAGTGAGCAACAGCTCGTAATTGCGACCACGAGGTTCGTATATACTTTCGCCTCTCCGGAATTTTGGTCTTGCCTTTTCCACTTGATTTACCATATCTAGTATTCGAGGATGTTTTTAATAGCTTCAATAGTTCGTTTCTTTTCACCACAATAGCTTCAATAGTTCAAATTGTATATTTCGGGGATATTTATAATGCTCTCTTTTTCCGCGAAGACAGATAAATGCTTGTTGAAGATTGTTGATGTATACATATGGTAATCGAATAAAGATATTTCTCAACATTTTCCTATTCTTATTTTGGTAATAATACGCAAGGCAAATCACACGGTTAGGCCTTGATCATAATATCTAAGGATGCATTTAAGGCGTGATTAATTGGTGTATTTATTTGTTTATATTTGAAAAAATTAATCCACCTTTCCTTTGTATAAAAAGAAGAAGAAGAAGAAAAAAATAATCCACGTGTCCTTATAGTTCACCTCAATTTTGAATTAGGTTCTTGTAATTTATTTTTGTTAAATTGGACATACTTTGATCCGTTTTAGACATCTTTCCTTATATATATAAACTGTTAATTTTAATTTATAAAATTTCATGGACTTTATGAAAATGACTTAATTCAGACAAAATAAACGATATGAACTTTATTCAAAATAGAGGTAAACTATAAAGATTTACTAGTTAATTTTCCCTTTATATTCTTATAAGTTGAATTCTAAGTTTTCTAGCAACACAGTACAAATGACTACTGTCATACTGTCAAAAGGCAGAAATATTGAACTAACATCGGCAATCATCTCAGTGTGATCCAGAATAATATGGAGCGTGCGACTCAGGCTGCAATGGCGGGTTGATGATAACTGCATTTGAGTACAGTGGACTAGAACGAGAAGAGGACTATCCTTATACTGGATCAGGACCCTGCAAGTTTGACAAAAGCAAAATGCTGCTCCTGTTTCTAATTTCAGTGTGGTTTCCACTGGTGAAGATCAAATTGCTGCTAATCTGGTGAAGAACGGTCCTCTTGTATGTGCTTATTTTGATAATTTGATCATTTTTAAAAAAGAACAAGATTGCATGAGACTTGGAAAAATTCTGACTTTGCTTTGCTTGGAACAGTTGGCATCAATGCAGTTTTTATGACGACATATTGGCGGCGTTTCATGCCCATTCCTCTGCCGAAAACATTTGGATCATGGGGTTCTTCTGGTAGGATATGGCTCTGCTGGCTATGCTCCCATTCAGTTCAAGGAAAAACCTTAGTGGATTATAAAGAATTAATGGGGACAGAACTGGGCAGAGGACGGATATTACAAGATCTGCAGAGGCCGAAATATATCTGGGTAAATTCGATGGTTTCAACCGTAACTGCATTATATACTGATAGTGAATAATTTTAAGGATACCTTTTGGTTTTCCGTTACAAGGCTGGTGAAGCTTATGTAAATAATTAGTTCTGTTATGTGTGCATTGTTGGATCTGTTATGCCATTTCTGCATGCATATCACTCCTACTGCAGATTTCTTTCTATTGCTGTCTATGCATCTGCTGTGTAACTCTGTATGCTTAGCGCTCCTACTGTAGATTTTTATAGAGGGCATGAGCAGTAGCCGAAGGTTAGGAAAGAAGTAGGAGAGCCAGTGCGTATGGCTGGTGAAGTTGTAGGTGATAGACTGATATCTCACACTCGGCGAAGGTGCCCAGAAATTTAGTAACTTGTTCAACTTACGTTAAAATTTAGTATAAGAGCATGGCTTCTTGTAGTTTTAGAAGGAATTAGCTATGATTATGAATCTGGTATATCTGGTCTACTTATGATCAAGTGGAGGATGAGGAATTACAAGTGGTTCATGGAGATATTTTTCGTGTGCGCTACCTGTAGGGTGATAAGATAAGTATTTTGCTATCACAATTCCTTTGCGGCTGGTGCATTTCAAGAGGCAGCAATTGCAGCAAGACGGACAAATCTCTAGATTGTTGCACATCAATGAAAGAAAAAACTGGAACTGAACTTGGGGAGAACTCATTCTTTCCGCCCTGTCCTGAAAGTGCAATGGGAGTTCAGATCTGGCGGCAAGAACGTGTGTTCAATAATCGTAAATGTAGGGGGGAAAAAAGAGGAGCCTAGAAAGGCGGAGCGTCGATGAAAAAACTAGAAAAATGATTTTATGATGTTTGAAGAATGCTACTACTACTACAATAACGACAGATCTTATGCTATTAAATGGAGTTGACGACATAAGTCATACTAAATAATAGTTAAATGTGGACAACAATTTAACGCATGTTTGATGAGAAATTTTATTGACTGTTTACAGAAGATTACATGACCAGTAGAAGAAGGGAACCCATTTTCAGAAGCACTTTGCGAACCTAAACTGTAGTGTCATTTACATTCACAATAGAAGCACGCCTCAAATTGCGTTTACTGGTGACAGTGTTCAATGCCCACAGAGATCTATTCCCTTGTCCTCTTACATTGCAGGCTTTTGACTACAAATTCATGGACCGATTCACATTAAAAATTGACAATCTATAAATTTCGAGGGTATAAATTCAACAAAAAATTGTCACTGTGATACAATAACAACCAGGGTAGCATGTAGATTCGAAGACCGCAAAAATGATGAATTTCCACCATTATAGGGTTTAGATTATTTATTATTTGGCAACCATATTTCATCCTCTTCATTAAGCAAGGCAAATGAAAATGGGCTGAACTTGTAACCATCTCCCTCATAAAACTTATTCTGGAACTCCACCCAGTGAAGCCTCAATGCATGCAAGAAAGCACTCAGAGTTTCCATAACCAGTAGCACGCCAACGGTAGCACATACGAAAACAATAATGCCAACAATGAGAACAATGACGTTGTTGAACCTGCGTCAGACACAGAAAAAGGGACATTTTAAGATGTCGACTAATTTCTTACAACCCTCTACTAACATACCAACACAACTTTGACTCACCCCCAGGCCAGAAGAAGAACTTTGTCATAGAACACACTTGACAACTCTGAATGTGCCAGACTGGACAAGAACAAATTACAAGAAAAAATATATCAGAATTAAATGGTATGATAGAGAAGCCTTTTCTAATAGGAAAGAGATATGGCCTTTAAGGTCCATCCATAGAAGTCAGAAGCTAAACATATTCTCCAATGAGTAGGAGCTAACACTGATATTTGACAACTGGTCCTTGAAAGAAGCATAAGATTGATATTTGAACTTGCCGAGACCAAAGGTAACATGTGTAAGAAGAATCAGAGAAGGAAGTCACTAATAGCTACTTTGTTAAGTATTGTTCAGTTAGAAGTTAGTTGAGAAATATTACAGGCAGTTAGAGAAGCAGACTATCAAATTAATCAGTTGGCTTTTCTTATGTATGAGACATATTTAAGAAAAGGAAAGAAAGATGTATGTGAACCGAACCATTATCTACAATATTTAAAGGCATAAAAGACATGTTAACCTTCCCGATCCATGTTGAATAACACATTATGATAAAAAGGTTCACAAGCTGGCAAAAGATATTTTCAACCACCTACCTGAGGGCCCATAATCGTAGGTATGAAGCTGTATTAGACACTGCCCCAAGCACAAATTCTATTGTATGAATAAGTTGGTGTACGAAAACCTCACTGAACTCAAACTCATCATCTCCATGGGGATTAATATGTGGCTCTGATTCAAGAGGGTCATCGCTGCTGTAAAGCAGATAGTAAGATTGACCTTGATGCCTCTGAGTAAGAATGATATAAAAAATTAGGATGGAGTCTGGAACTATGTTATCAATAAAACAAGAAATTCAAAGAAAATTTAAGGTATACTTCTCGGTGCTGCTTCTTGAGGAGATAAGGCTTTGGAAACAACATCCATGGTACAGCAACAAGTGCCAACAATAGTAACACAAGCTAGTAATGAAAAAGTGGGCAGCTTAGATGTGGCATCTGTTTAGTATCACTGAATACAAAATTTATTCAAATCAGTATTTGATATTTTCTTACTTGAAGGAACTTTTGGCCAATAAAGAGCTGGTTTTCACCCAGATCATCAGTTGGACTTAGGAACATGTATATCATCACATGATACAAGTCAGCTTGTGATCCAGTGCACCATTTAACAATTATGAGGAGCGAAAGGTAGCCAAACAAGCTGTTTAAGAATAACATTTTGGGAACAAACTGGTACCTGAAAAAAGGTAGGTGAGTCAGATGGTCAATAATTCACATATAAAACAAAAAGGAAAATACACATCTTAAATTTTCCATATTACCAGATATTTATGTCATTCCTATAGTACTTGGCATTGTAGTAGCTTAATATAATTCCAAGATTCATCTGGGCGACTCCCAATAGGATTGACATCTTCATCTTCAACGAGTTAAGAAATGGCAGCTCACTCCGTGTTCCGTGCCACTTAGGATCCACTCCAAATGGATAAGTGCCACGAACCTTTATTAAGCCTGTTGTGGTTGCATCCCTGCAAAAGAGGCAATAGAGAAAACACTACTAGAATTTGACTAACTTGACTTATAGAAAACATATACATAAAATAAATTGTACTGATAACCACCTGCATGAAAAATCACTGCATCCATAGGCAGATCGCCCGAATAGTTCAAATGGGACAGAGAAAAACTCATTATATATCAGTCCAGTGTATATTGAGAATAGTGCCATCATCATAATAAGATAGCGACCGCCAAAAGTCATTTCTATTATGTCTCCAAGTTTCTGTCATTCACAACATAAAGTAAAACTGATCCAAGTTAATGAGTAGTGCAAAGAAATGCGCGGAAACTGATCAAAAAAGAATGAAGTACCTGAGTAGAAAATTTCTTCTCTCTAATTATGAAATATGAAGTTGCTAGTAATAGGCATATACCATGCCCCCAATCACCAAACATAACAGCAAAGAGGAAGGGAAAGGTGATAATTGTATATACGCCAGGGTTTGCCTCCCGATACTTTGCAACTCTGAATATTACCAGTTAACGCGGACAATAAATACATCAAGCAGCTAAGATGGGAGTTAAAATCACAATATAAAAAATACAAGTACAAGTGCCATAAATAAAGATGCAGGGGATCATATGGATGGAACAAAATATATTATTTCACTACTTGCCCAGATACATCAATCAGTATTAGATATACGAAATTGTTTACTTTCCATTTTTTGTAGTTATTCTCAGTCACAATTTATTACGTCTTCACGTGCAAAAGTGGAAGCATAAATTTGACCCAATAAAAAGGCACATAAAAGATACACTGATTACGCTTGACAAGATTATCAAATTGTGCGTAATGTACTACTCACTTCAGAAAAAAATCTAGATTTGAGCCTCAAGGTGACTTACCCATAGGCATCTACAATTTCTTGAAAAGCAGAAGTAAATTTATTCGTCTGGAAATATGTTGGTGGTGATTCCTTTGTTTGTAAGACTTGAAATATCACCCCAACTTGTGAGTTACTGTCCACGGTTGCCCGGTGCAATGCAACTTGAATCTGCCAAAGTATTTAATCTAAATTAATTAGATAGGCCAACCAATAACATATTGCAGTCTTTGCATGCATGTATGTGTGTAATATAGAGGTTCAGATGCACATTGTATCAGAAATGCAGTTCAAGAACAAACCTTGTTGGTTGCAAAAACAGGACACCAACATTCAGCTACAAGACATTTCTTTGTTACATCTATGCTAAGCATATTTAGAGTGTGGAAAATGGATTTTTGCTTCTTCACCTATCATCAAATCATAGAAATGCCATCGTTGGAATGGAAGTTAATAGCAGAAACTCAACACCAAAACTAAAAACAGAGACATGAGCACACAGATTCGCTTGAGTTTGTGTCAGTAATAAATCCTTAGACATGCTATACTGGAGTAGTAAAACAAACCAGAAGGCTCCACTGCTCAAAGTAACAACCAATTGTGTGCAAAAGAGTGCTACGGTGCAACAATCCAACCTCAATGGTAGTCTTCAATTCAGAAAGTCTTCCTGACACCTAACAAATCCAGATAATGAAGTAACTGTTTCTTATGGCTTAACACAATCAAACAAGAGAGACTATCATATGCTCAGTAAACATTTCCAATGAAGAAAAGGTTGTTAAGCAATGAAGTCCAGTATCATGATTAAGTTTCAAGAAGCTGACATCACAAGGTTAAGATTTTATGTCAACAATGAAGATATCTTTTAAAGAAAATGGAGGTAAGCTCTCAATTTTCGCCAAATATTACTGGAACCGTTAGAGGTAAAGGCCGTTGTTACACAGACAAAACAGAAAACGCACTCCCCATGTAACTGCTGCAGCGAGGAACAAACAGCTCGAATTTATCTAAATCAATCAGAGAACACAGCTACAATTGGATAATAAACACAATAAAACGTCTCCAGTGAAACAACCTGAATAATAGCTCTTTGTACAATGAATCATCTAAACAGTCTAAACCAAAAATGAATAAATCAGCAGTTTTTATTACTACTCTAAACAAGAGGTAAATGAAGAAACATTTATGATTTGGAAGTTTATGTTTTTGAAACTATAACAAGCTAGGCAGAAACCCAAAAGAAAAATTAAGTTTACCTCTGTTGTCATCTGAAATTGTTTACCCAGATCATCAGTGAATGGATAACGATTTGCTCCAAAAGCATCACATATTTTCAGAATTTTACTTTTTGCTCTCTCTCCAGAATAAAATATTACAAACACGTTTTTATAAATCTGCAAAAAGACAGGTTATAGCTTATAAGTTTGGCTCTTTCAATTTAAAGAATCATTAATGAAAGATATCAAAACTATAACAAGCCACAATATTCCCAGGATTTGAACAGTGTGGTTTATTCTTTGAATCCCATACAATTCACAAAAAAAAAAAAAATTGAATTTAGAAAGTAAAAGTGACAGTTGAAAATAGAATGAATGTTTAGTGCTTCCAACTCAAAAATAATAGAATGAAAGCATGATAATTAGGTATGCGAATACTATAATTGAACTTGTTCAATGAGTCAAAGATTTAAATTCAAGGTTTTGGAATCAACCTTCTCTGCTGATAAAGGATCAAGAACAGGATTCTCAACCGCAACTTGCTTTAGAAACACATTACCCCTTGTAGCACGAAATAATATTCTTTCAAATGCCATTGATTTTTCTCTAGGAACAAGACCACTAATGAACCCCAGGTTAAGCTGCTTGGGTAGATCTGGTGGCGACTCCTACACAATATAAATTTTCTAAGGACCATCAGAAGGAGAAATAGAAGAAACCTGTAATATGTGTGTTTAAGCTAAAACTTTTTACTTTTTCCAATAATAACGGGTTGTCAATAGATGCTTCAAAAGTGTTCTGGACTTCAAGCTCTCTTTGGTGAGCTGTGGCACTATTTCTAGCTGAAGCGAAAAATTCACCAGCCTGAAATGAATTTAAAATATATATATATATATTTTTTTTTTGTTTAGACTTGTTTCAACATAGAACAAAAGAACAAGACCAGGCTAATTAATCTGATGAGTATATGCATATATTGTAGTGGCAATATGTATATAATGAGATGGAATACAGATCATAGTACACCCCTAATAAAATGCTCGTACACTTTTTCTTGATACAAACAAGATAACCAACAAAGCAACACAAAACCAATTACTGGTTGAAATACCAAATATCAGATTGGTGAGGACATGACAATGCTAGCAACGATGGACTTTGCAATTAGCATAGCCATACCTTCTTTAGAACAAGTTCATACTCTAATAGCTCACGGTAGGTGTGTTGCAACTCCTCATTATTCACATTAATCTCCAGTAGCTCAGCTTCAAGTTCTGCAAGTTTAACCTGATCAGGAAGAAATGTTCCATTACATGGTACAGGGATTTATAATACGGATGGCAATAATTATAGACCACATAACAACCTCCAAATTATCCAAATCGACTTCAGCTTCTTCTGTGGACCTTCTTGAGGGTGATACACTAGCCTTTGTCATTTGTTCCCTAAAGAACCGAAGCTTACGTGCCATTTCCTCACACCTTTTAATCTGAATGAAACAACAGTCAGCTTTCCACTCTCATAATGAATTATTACCATAAAATATCACACATTAGGATATGCTGCCACTAATTTGTGCAGGCATATCCAAAAGATAGGACTTAGCTACATCAACATATTGCATTAATAAATTTATAAAGATCCAGCTGCTCTTAGTTGTCCGACCCTAGTGTCAAAAGTAAAAAGAACAAAGAAAAATGTCCTACTCTGGCCATTATATTCATCAATCCTCACCATGTACTCATGCCAAAATAGGAAAATACAAGAGACACCAAGAATCATGTCATACTGAGCCTGTGTAAGCATGAATACTCCGAGTTTCAGGCTTCCATCCTCAGAATATATTCACGAAGGTTATTTGGTTATGCTCTGAGAAGCACAGATACTAACGCAAAATAAAGGCTGCATGACATGGCAAAATATACAATATTTTGGCAAATGTAAAAAATGTCGTGTCATATGAGGTCTAACAGGAGAGTATCATGCGCATGGTTTTTGAATTATCAGTGTTTAATTTGTCATACTTCATTATTCATAATCTTGATCTCTTACTTGGCTTAAAGAGATTGGAAACTAGGATCACCAATTTGATTTGCAGTGAAATCGCGTCTAGAGAGCAAAATTTAAGATGCAAAATTATAATTAAAAAACTAAAGGTCCTCAAGTTCACCGACAAAAAAAAACAAAGAAGAAATCATCAAGGAGGTTACGCATAGGTGGATGATTTTTCTGAAGATGTAACGTAAGCACTCCTAAGATGGATCATAAAATCAACCTGAGCAGTATATGTCCGTTGAAATGGGCTTTTCTCTGCATTTAGCTGGAAAATTGTAATGAAGAAAATGTATCAATATGTTAGATAAATTAGACGGCAGATTTAAAGAAAAAATTCAGAGAACAGTTATATGGCGAGCCTGCATAGGGAGATCAATGCAGGTTTAGAGAGAGGAAGAAACCAAACATGATACACAAAACAAAACAAGAGCAACGAGAAGATTGAATTGAGAAAAGCAGTGAGGAATGCAAAACGGAAATGAGGCATACATCTTTGAACTGGAAGAGACCAAGATCTCCAAGGTAAAAGATGGCTCGGTGAGCTGATTCAGTTGGAATGATAAGTTGCACAAGTTGCATTGGCTCCGAACGAAGCAGATCCATCGTCGGCCAACAACCTCCGTCCGCCATCTTTACCCTCCTTAACTTGTATCTGGATTTCTAAATGCAGAAGAAGTGAATGTGTCTGAATTCAGTATATGATATGCTTGATCGGAGAGAGTCTGGAGGAAAACTAACTCTCAGACTCTCCGGATTGCTCGATGAATTTTGCGTGCAAACTAAGGAAATTCAAATCGTTGTGCAGCACCAAAATGTTGTTGGCAGGGGGTTCTCCTTCCAGTTCTAAATTTATAAATACAGTTATGTTTTCTCCAACGAAATACAGTTATGTTAATTTATAGGAGTATTTTTTTTTACCTCCATCTTCAATATTGGCATCGACATAACCGCTATCGTAATAAAATATAAAAAGCCGACAATTAATACTTTTTTTTTTGCCAATACTTTCGATCCTTGTAACATTCATGCATAATCGTGCCGTATAATTTCTCTATATATTTATTGTATATGTTTATATATGATATAAAATTTATTTATATCTATCTATCTATCTATATGTAATAGAAAATTAAAAAAAAACAGAGATGGTGAAACTTTTAGTCACTCAATTTTGTCATAATTATAGATTTAGTACCTGAAATTTAATCTTTACCAATTGAGTCATTAAATTTTCAATCAATCATGGGCAGATATACAAAAGTTTTATTTTTCCTGAAATATATATATAATTTATAAGCTAGCAAAAAAATAAGGTATCAATGTGATTGGTAAAAAAAACAAATTAAACCTTAAATTCGGTGCATCTTTTCCATGCAAAACATTAACTCACAGTTTTATTTTAAAAAGCACCTCCTCCTCCTCCGTCATCATTATTATTATTAATAAAATGAATACCAAGAATTATTTCAAAGTTCAACACAAACACGCTATAAAACTACCAAATAGTTTAGATCAAGTCAAAATCTAACAATATATAACCAAAATATCTCACTTATTTTATTTCTAAAAGTTGCATTAGTATTTGATTATTTAATAGTACCCACTCTTGGACTTTTGAACGGCACATTATTCTGTATTTTACTATGTTAGCAGCGTCGGTGCATATGCCTCCGTTTCAACTAGCTAAGAATTGTTGTTTTTCTGATTAACTAATAACTAATATTTTTTATTATTATAAAAATTTTAAGTAGGTTCAGCACTAATTTCTTATTAAAATTAGAGTATAGCTCTAAAATTTGAAAGGTATTTATAAAAAATTTATGATATCATTTATCAATGATCCCCTCAAATAAAAATAAGAATTGAACTCACAATAAAATTTAAAAAATATATATATAAAAGACTTACGAGCCATTTAAATATTTGAGATAAGTATAGCGCCGAACTATATCCTTCCCCGATCCACACACACTAAAAAATTGTAAAACTTTGTGCCAAAAAAAAATTGTAAAACTAGTCGTTTAATATTACTAATTTTTTTTATAATTTTCATGTAATATATTGTGTTTTATAATGATCATGATTTTTTTAACAATTTTAATTTTTAATCTCTTTTAAACTTAAATTTATTTTCAAACATAGAATTATATAAAAAAGAGAATAATGTTTAAGTATATATATAATTTTAAAATTAATTAATTTTATCCTAATATTAATTTTATTAAAAAATATTTTTTGGTAAAATAAAATGAATGCTAAATTAAGTTAGTTATATTTTTTTTTTGATAAATATGTTTTAATATTTTTAAATTATTTCTTAAAAGCTATCTCATGTTAAGCCAAAGCTCAACCTTAACACTGGGGGCACTAAGTTAAGTCTCATGTGCAGCCCTAGAAGAATTGCGCATGTGATAAACTTATTTTTTTTGGTCTGGGACGAATTAATAAACTTTCTCACGAATTAATAATTTTTTTTTATCTAATAAGGTCTAGCCTGATCTTAGATCCAACTTTTTTAAAAAAAATGATATAAAAAAATGGTAATAAGGTCCAGTCCAAAATTTCTCAAACAAAGGGCTCCCTCCCTAAGGCCCCGTACCAAACTCAGGACCCTTTTGGAAATAGAAATGAAAATGAAAAGTAAATTAGAGCGACAGCGATGCAACACAAGCTGAAGAAGACGACGAACATTCCTGGATGAAGCTGAAGTCAGGAGAGGAACAGATCCGGTGTGTTGCCATCCGAATTTCCTCGACGTTCGAAGGAGGAGTGGGTGCTACTGGGGGATGGCGGACGGTGCGGCGTACAGTGGACGGTGGACGACGATGGGGCGAGGGGTCCGTCTTCAAGGGCAGGACGGGGACGAGAGAAAAAAATAGTATTTTCTGTCGGTCCTTCGGAGGAATATGTATGTAACAAAATGATTTTTCAGATTGTTTGGGACAAAAAAAAAACACGATTCTTGAAAAGGGAATGAAATGTGAACTAAATATGAGAAATTTCTGGTTATATTTTCTTTTCGTGGGGCTCATTCCAGGCGAACCAACGGGGCCTAAAAGTTTGAGTACGAAGGGGAGTGTGAAAATTCGCGGATTGTTTGGATGAACATACGTAATTGTCTTGTCTACATTGTCGGAGGGTCAATGAAAATCAGGAAATGTCTCAGTCCGGGGCGCTGTGCCATATACTATACGTTATTATTGTTGTCACACAGCTCAATTCGGCGTGCATCAAGATCCACATATAGCTTCGTCTTTCGTTTTCCGACCCGCTTTATGTCTGTTTTTTTTTTTATTATTATTATTATTATTGTCACTCGCCTAAATTTGCTGCTCATTTTAGTGCATTCCATCCTGCCCATAAATAATAACCTTTTTAATTTCTCTGAATAGAATTGGCATATCACAAGTTGCTGTGCTGATAAGGATCCTTTGTTCCTTGAAATCGTGTCATAAAACATCATTTTTGTGGAGAGTGACTTTTTCTAAATCATACTTTTTGCATTTCTACTTTTTTATTTGAAAAAAAAAATCAATTTTTCGATTTGTTTGTTTTTTTAGTCTTGTGATTGTCATCTCTCGTTTGCTGAAAACTAATAAGGTTGTTCATAAAGCCCGCAACCCGATGTACCCATCCAAACCCGCGAAAAAAAGTTTTGTCCAACCCGATAAATATAGGGTAGGACTGGACGTCGGGTTGCAAAATGTAACTCATACTTTTTTCGGGCAGGGCACCAGGCATAAGGGTTGCCCTGCCCAATACTGTCCATGAACACCTAGTAGCTATATATGTATATATATCATATGATTAGCATGCCTGAAGTTTAATTTTACGATCATAACCATACAAAAAGGAAAATCACAACCTTAGCTCTGGGATTCTCGGAGCGCATACGTATAAGCAGCATATTGCTCACAGCTTCAACTTTTGGAATTGCTGCAAACTCCCTTTGCGCTGTCAAGTTGTTTTCAATAACTAAATGGCCCCTTTTATAGGAAGTTCTTGCTTTTTTTGGATAACAACACATTTCCATTTTTCAAACATAAGTGGTTAGAAATCATTATATGGGGTCACTTTCTTGTAACCTAATAACATGTATGTTATGCATCTTCATGATTGAAGACCTTTTAAAATTTTTAATTCGTTGACGTCGTCATTAATTTTAAAATTGTTATCAATTATATATATAAATTTCAATAAATCGTCTTAACTATCTACAAGTTATAAATAGTAGTAGTGCTTTTATTTGAAGTTTTAAAAACCCAGTTAAACGAGTTACAATTATTTTAGAAATATGCGCACGTATAGGTAACGTTGCAGAAAGCTTCTGAAACATTGAGAATCACAAGCTAGATAGGTGCAGGAGCAACTCTGCTGGCATGACCATAGCTTGTATATTTAGTTCGGAGCACCGTTTAATTGGCTGAGCAGAGGCCCATCACCTATAAGCTGCTTTCCCTTTGTACAAAGTCACGAACCCTATTGTATAAAAAAAAAAATAGTATATAAAAAAAAAAGTCACGAACCCTAAGGCCGTGACCATCATATCATAAGAAACCCTATTCTTTATCTTCCTGCAAAAGTGACAATTTCTTTCTTCTTCTTTTTATATAGTATCACGTGATTGTGATTTACCAATTCAAAAGCAATACATTCAAGGATGAACCCACCCTTGTCAACATTTGTCTGGTGGACGGGATCGACATGAAATCAGTCCGTGAAACCACAAGCACCATTTCTCCAATCCCTGAGAAATAATATATATATATATATATATATGTGTGTGTGTGTGTTGCAAATATCTACAAAGATACTAACGGAGATTAGTTCGAGTGGTAAGCAGTTCGGTATCGCTTAAGTGAAGTCTCGTGTTCGAGCCTTAACGTATGGAAAAAAAATTGTTAGGAGACTCACCTACCATAACTAGGTACACGACGCGGGTTGAATCCGAATATAATCGGAGTAAAATTCCAGTAAACCGGGTGAATAACAAAAAAAAAATATCTACAGAGAGATATATGGTTTGAATAGGCTTAATACACACATATATAGTTTCCATATCCAATCACTGAAATAGTATCATTTTGACCCGTACGTACATTTTTTTAACTTGTTTTTTTTAATGATATCACGATAATTTTTATTTGCAAAAGAACCGCCATTCAGCCTATTGCTGTTGTGGTCAAAATTTGAACAGTTTTTGGTTCCTTTGGCTGTTTCTGGCTAGTTAAATGCTGTGGAGTTGGCATTTTATTTATTCATACCCAGATAAACATTTGCTCGCTGTCAATCATGAACTGTCAAATGTCCATATTCTTAAGTGCATTTAATCTGGTATGAAAGAAGTAAATTTCATGCTGACTATGGTTGAACATAGGGACCAAATATTAATTAGTTCACTTATTAGTTGACCCCAACTCGAAGACAGCGTAGCCGTATCAAAAAATCTTTTTAACTAAAGCCTACTGCATAAAATGGTTTGAAATTAAACGTGCACGATTCCCTCGTTGGAACGTGTGGGAAAAGACAAATCTTAAACCCTTGTCAAATTGAGCCATCTTTCGAGTTTGGTCCAATTCCCTTCCTCTCCGGGTATTGCTTACTTCGAGGAAATCCGTGCTCCTCATTACAGTTAAATTCGCTTATAGGAAGAAAATCAAACCACGATTCGTTTTCTTCGTCACTTCTTGCGGCGCCAATTATAACAAGCAAAATTTAACTTTTTCTGGGGGTTTTGGAAGTTTTCAGTGGTGTTTCATTTCATATCATAATTCCAATATAACGTATTATATTCTACACAAACCTCTATTAATTATAACGTTTTAATAGGAAAACAATTGATCTTTGCGAGATCTACATGCTGCCACCACGTGACAGTAGTTAAATTATATCATATATAGCTCCCATCTGGCAATCAACTAGTATTTAGGGTGTTAAATTATGTTTTCCTTTTGAGAGGTAGTGAACACAAATTTTGTAATAGCAATCCACCACGTGACAGTCGTTTGCCACTTGACAGAAGGCTTCTTACTAAACAACGAGCAATTTTCACTCATCAAATTGTTCCTTGGGCATTCGCAACATTCTTGTTACATTTTATGTGTATTTATTTCACTACTAATTAATTTCTGACCTCTCCGTTTTGAGTCGAAGGTATTACATAAAATTATAAATGCATACGTACGTAGGTACGTACACCACCCTGCTCATATGTATAGCTTAAACACGTGCTACAGAATATTCTCTATCCCCTTCTATAAGAGTGATGTTCTCATCTCAACAATGAAAAGCCAATGACTCATCTTCATATTTTATGAATAAATAAATTAAAAAGAAAAAGAG
The DNA here is from genome assembly GCA_037074615.1 of Leucaena leucocephala. Taxonomy (NCBI): domain Eukaryota; kingdom Viridiplantae; phylum Streptophyta; class Magnoliopsida; order Fabales; family Fabaceae; genus Leucaena; species Leucaena leucocephala. The sequence continues at coordinate 628,423 of CM073540.1, read as the reverse complement.
CGAACAGGAATCCGAATATAGACAATAATGGACTATATTCCTGATCTTTTGGTTTTTTCGCTGGCTACGTCTTTCATCCAAGAATGCCATTCTTACTTTTTGGGTAAATAATTAATGCAACTTCTTTTCACCTTACTGTATTTGTGCATGTGTTCACTGCTTTTGTGAGACTAATTCCTATGCTTGAGTAGTCTTGCGATGCTTCTGACCATTAGAGCTTAAAGAAAACCAACGCTCTACATATGCTGTTTCGCATGATTAACTAACTTTTATTTGGTTTTATTCTCTTTCTGATCTTTCTATGGATGGGACCAACAGATGTAATATTGAACTACAAACAGTTATATAAAGATAAACACTTTGTTGATTCCCTTGATTTGTCCTCCCAGATAATCCATTTTACTTATAATCCTCAATCTGAAAATCTTAATGGTTTATGAAGAAATCTAATTAACGGAATAAGATCTTGATTATCTGAATAGTTAGATATGGGGAAGGGCCTGGGATCTGAAAAGTGAGGGGCCAGTGCATCTTTCTGTAACATATAATGCTACATAACCATGAAAACTTTCTGAGAATATCAAGGGATGGTAAAGGAATCAGAAGGGGAAGAACCAAGTATAGAAAATTAAAAGGGTTATAAATACAAATGAACAAAAATATGGATGAAAGCGAAAGAGACTGCTACGTCTCAATCAGCTGGAGGTAGTGCAGCACATGTTATGGGCCAGTAATTATACAAAACTAGGAAAGTTTTTCGTAAAGTTTCTGATTCTTCCTTATGAACCAAAACCAGCAAACTATGACAATATCATTAACCCTATCATATCATATATTGTACCCTCCCCTATATCATTGGTGGCAGTCGACACTTGTATGCATATATATATACATGCATCACATGCACATACTTTCAGAAGCATTAAACATTATCGGCTAAAGAGAAGAACCCATTTTCCAACTGTAGCATATGGGAGTCACATCCATGAATGTCTATTCAAGTGGCTAATTTTTTTTGTTTCTCAGACAAGTAGTTGGTGTAAATGCTTGTTGTAATTTCCCATTTATACGTAATATAATTATACATATCTCAAAGGAGAAAAAGGGTATCGAAACTGAGCATTTGCGTCCAGCATCACTTTTGGTACTGGACTGAGACGCCCAGTTTGCCATTAAATTTTTGCCAATGCATGGGAGACAAAGAAAAGATGGGCAGTGCCGTGACCTTTCTCCCCAGAAATCGTGCAAAAAGAGGATATATATATATATATATATATATGAATACACACACACATATACATTAGATATATAGGGTTTCAATTAAAATTCTATCGCTAGCTTAGCCAAACACGAAACCTATATCTATCCGGCAAGCAAACGGATAAACGGGGAAAAGCGGCTTCGAGTTCAGCACCAACCAGAAAGCTTACTTGATAAAAACCCAGAAAAAGAAAAATACTACACATGAAGATATCAAATAAATCAAATCAGCTGCATAACATAATGCACACATACCCAAATGCTGCCAAGAAAATCCACGACGAATCCAAATACTCTAGAATTGAAAGGTAAGTCATCGATAATATCAAAATAACAATAATAATTGAAATCCTGAATTGCGACATTCAGACGAAAACAAAGCATCCCCATTTCATGCATTATCATCCTCATAATCATTTTTAAAATCCCTAACTCTTCCTTCTAGTTACTTCAAAGCTGTTGTTAAAGACATGAATATACCCATCCATGACTACCACAGTCAATAATAGTTCCAAGTAGTGATGGCAAGAGAGGACTTGTTTCATTAATAACAGCAACACTTCATTATGAGTTGCCGGAGATAGGAGAGTCACGTGTTTAGGACCTTGGAGGTGGGAAGAATTGCGTACCAGCCATGAAGGCATTGAGCGGAGCCGGGTATAGTGAAGATGGATCAAATGGGTTGGCGCTTGTTGTCGCCGTGTTCGTGGTGGTCGACGCGGTTATGAGATTTAATTGTTGAGCTTCAGCTCCACCGGGGGAGCTCTCACCACCTGTGGTGTAAGCACCTTCAGGGCCATAGTCATACAGAATTCCCTTGAAAAGGTGACCTCCGATGTTCACAGCCGTTTGATACGCGTACTGGTCCTCTGGGCTGTCCATTGCGCTTACTCTCACACAGCGAAACACGGCCGAAGAGTTCACCTCTGGTGGGAATTGTCCCAGTTCCAACCCTAGACAACACAAATCAACACAACGGAATCATGGTAAAGCAAAAGAAACTAGATATAGCATTCTTCACTCATTTGAGAGGTTGAGGTTTGTCTCCTAACAAGAGTGACAACGAAACATGTTGAAAGTCTAAAGGATTACAAGGATTTTTCGTCAATTTTACTTCAAAACAGTGATGGAAGGGTAAAGAGGAAAGAGAAAGAAAAAGCAAGCTAAGACGACGACTATATGGAGCGGAATCTAGTTTTGACACTGAAATGATATGGCATCAGTTAGGTGCATAGTGATAGAAGACTTGTTTTTCAAGATCTCGGGGCATTTTTCCGTAGCCATATCATTTCATAAGACTTGAATTCAAACCAAAATCCCGCACCCAATATTTTCTTTCCTCTATCTATCCCTCCGCGTATTGTGCCCGACAAATTTCACCTGTAGTGGCAATTGGCATCAATGGAGCGCAGGCAAGAGAGCCGGAAGCTTGATTTTCTCTGTGTCGTTTGGAATTATCTCCCCTAAATTGTTGGTCCTGCTGCTGCTGCAACGTAGCCAGTTGTTGCTGTCGTTCGCGGCGTTTAGCTGCGGGAACCCAAGTGCTCTTGACGTGGGTTTGGCACTGAAACCCTCGGCTCTTACAGCAAGTTCTGCATCTGAGATGTGGACAGTCCTTCTTAGCTTGGTTGCCACAATCCTGACAGTTCATGCCACCTCCTAAACCTCCAGACCGCATGACCGTGAATCCGAACCTGGTAGAGTCGTCAGAGACGACGTCGTCGTTGGAGGAGTTTCTGCGACTAGGACCGGCCCCAAACGAGTAGTAGCTGCTCAAGTTGTGATGCGGTTGATAGGACTGTGGCCATATCTCGAATCCTTTGTTGTAGATCTCCTCGTTCCTGAACAAGAATAGGTTGTTACTGTTGTTGTTATCTTCCTTTTCTTCTTCTTGTTTGTTCTGTGGGCCTAGAGAGAAGAAGCCAGCCATTTGTTGCACCCACAAGCTGAAACAGTGTCCAATTGAGGCATACAATCCATAGCAGAGAAGTTTCCCCAAATCTTAAAATAATTCTCAAAGATTAGAGTACAGCTGTAATTTTTGGGTTGGAAGGGAGGGAATGGGTTTGATCTGCGGTTGGTTTGGTTAGTATTTGACCCGGATGCTTTTGCTGTTTTATTCTCTCTCTCTCTCCCCCCCTCTCTCTCGCTGCAGCTTCTGACCGTTTAGGGGTTGTGGTGGGGGCGTCTCAAGTCTCAAGTATGATCTTCTGGTTCTGGTTGTAGTTGGGATTTTTGCAGCTTTTGAAGAGAAACTGCAGTTCAAAAGACAGAATTAAAGAAGATTAAGGATAAAAAGGACGGAGAATAGGGAGGGGAAGGTAGTGTTGGAGTTGCCTAATTCTGTTCGCTGTTGGAAGCAATTATAGCACGGAATTAGAGCCTCTGCTACGCCGCCATGGTAACTGCACCCATCGACTCTACTATACAAATTACAAACTCTCATTTATGGTCACCAACCCATCATCATCATCTTTCTCTCTCTCTCAGAGTCTCTCTGCAACATAATATAATCACTCATATATATACACATACACACATACGTTTGTTGCTGTGGTGAGATGAGATGGGGGGTATTGTGTCTGAGACTTGGACAGAATGTTGTGTTATGAAGTGTGAGAAAGACAATGGAGGGAGAGAGTGTGCGTGGGGGAACATGAAAATCTATCAGAGGCCACTTCACTACAGTTGTCTTTCAGTTCAATTCAATCTCAGCCGGGATGAGTGAATCCCAGTCGTGTTTTGACCATCCAACGGACACTGTTTATCCACGTGTCAATACTAGAGCTTTTCCTTATTCGTCCTTACACCGGAAAACCCGCTAGTACTTTCTCTGACCGTCCCTATAATTAAGATCGTATTCTTTCGATTTTTAACGTCTAGGAAGCAATCTACCCAGAGTGTAAAAACCAATATGCGTCACTCACATGCACCTGCGTCGCGCATTTTCTCACAGGCTTCTCCGTCGCCGCTTAAATCTTGCTTTTCATCATGACTTCCCCCGATCGGACGGCTCCCACGCGACATAGCCATTATAACTGAGGTCATTCTACTTGCCTCTTGTTGCTCCTTTTTTTTACTATAATTTGGAAAAACCAAACTGTTTCTGCAACTAAGTGGGGTTAAACTCGGGCCTAGTGTATTTTTACCTGACCCAGAGCCCTGTATTCTTGGGTTTACTTTTCTATATTCCTATTTCCTCGTGCCTCGTATTCCTCTCAAAATTCTCTCAGTAATCATTATATGATTGACTCGCAATTTCACATAAACACTTTCTTTATTACTACTTGATTCATTTTACGATTTATAATTAATTAAAAAGCCGTTCCTCCCTCACGGGTCAACACCTATACGTCAAATTCGGCTTTCTTTCACTTCACACAAGGCAGGGAATAGTAGCACCCCCTTCCCTCTCTCCTGGCGGGGTCGTCTACGTGATATTAAGCATCTGTTGACTTAATTAATTAAAAGGACTACGTGGATTCGAGATTAGTTGGTCTATCGGATTTGTATGACTTTTTTTTTTTCTTTTGCTTCTTGGCGTTTTCAAAGGTTATATAACCGACGAGATTATCGATGCCAATGTTTTATGTGGTTTTCAAAGATTCTACTACCAACCCGTGCCTGGAGCATATTATTTTAGACCCTACATTATGCAACATGCATCATAAAACCCTCCACAAATGTGTGATTATTACTTTTAATTACGATGATTACCATATTGAACGGTTCGCATAAAATGTTATACCTCGTAGTTGCTTCCTTCATGATTTCTACCCATTCACATTAACCATAGAAAAGTATACCTGAAATAATTATCAAGGTGATCAGCGCCGGCCTCCAGCCCCATAAATCACCTGTAACTCGCGTGTTACTCAGCTCATGATGAAATTATACAATTTGACAACTCTTTTATTTTTTATATTAGTTGACGTGTTAATTAGATTGAATTATGCATATCTGATCTTCGTAAAAATTGGATACATCACTCTTGTACATTTACGTCTAAAACTTTGGGTGTGGGGATGATAATTCATGGAAAGTTCATTCGATTTCCGCACATTATAAGCTTTGTTGATATTGAGGGAAACGTCTAACGGTTGAACGTGTGTAATTTATATTTTTCACTGAGACTGCATCAAGGGTAATTTGCTCGTATAGGACTCTGCGTGGACACGTAACTAAAAAATATTACTACTTCTAATCTTTAATATAATATCTATTTAATCAATTTTAGTAGATTAATAAATTTAGTTAAATTAATTATTTATAATGATTATATGTTAGTTTCTTAAAACACTCTATTTTATTATGTATATGTTGAACTATCCTTTATAGAAATTTTCTTAATATATATAATCATAAATTATAACTTTATGAGATAAGAGTATTATATTTAAGATCGAATTAAATCTCCTATATCTAGCTTTTATAATTAGGATAGGAGGAAATATAATATAATTCACGATGTACTAGATGCCCCAACAATAATGAAATTGTAGCAAAAGCCCCTTGTTGTCAACGCCCATAGGTCCTAATTCCGCATCTGGACATCAAATTAAAAACAATAAACACAAACAATAGCTAAAATAAAAGGAAGAAAAGTAGAACATGCATGCATGACTTTCCATCTGAAATTAGTTAAAATATTGTCGTATGGGAAAAATGGTAGTGTGTTGGCACAGTGTGAGCAATCAAAGACAAAGTTGTTGTTTCAGATTATGAGGTGGTGAACGGGACACCGAATTTCTAGAAGTAAAGGGCTATTTTGGAACATACATGAGGGTGAATAGAGAAGTTGGGAAATGGTCAATTTATAATAAGGAGCGAATTAATTAAACACCTCCGAGCTAGCTGTCAATGTAGAAAGCGAGAGGCACACAAAGAACGAGTACTAGTAGGAGTAGTAGTGTAGAATAATTGTTGTGCGTTAAGGAATCCATATTCAAATAGCGAAATAATAAGTGCATCACGTGAACCAGCCCCAAACCTATCTAATTAAGAACCACCACTAATAATTGGCTCTCTATTATATAAAACAGGCCAGGGACACCCCCTAAGCTGCCGCGCTGCTCTCTGCCCGTACGCTGTCCTTCGCAATCTTCCTTCTCCACTCTTTATTATCTAATCAGTAATTAGGGGCCCGAGGAAACAAATCTTCCTCCCCCCTGCCCTCGGAGTCTCCAACATGCCACTGATTAACCTCATCTTTTTCTTTCAACCATCATTGACTTGTTCATATCCTAGTTCTTGAATCCAGCACTCGTCGATTCATCGCATTATATATATGATTGGGCCAATTAGTGGAAGGCCGAAATGGGAATAATGATGCGCTCAATCGTTGTGATCGGTGCCTCCCCCTCCCTCACGTCTGAGCCCTCGAGACTGGTCAAACTGACCTCTTTTGGACTTTTTGACGGTCAAACGTATCTCAAAAGCAAACGACAAGTTCGGTTGGAGTTGATGAATTTAATGAGCACGTCTCAATTACACCGAATCATGAATACGGTGAAAAAAATTGCATGATATTACTCGATCATGGCTAATTGGCTATTATTATTGGAGCTGAGTTTGGAATTGAATTATGACAGTGGTGGCTAGGTACACTTGAGTCTTGGATTCAGTGTGTGATCCAGGGTTCATTATGGGAGTGGTATGAGAATTGAGAAGACTTGTTTTTTTTTCTTTTATACAAATTTTTATAAAAAAGTTAGACTCACCCATGTTAGGGTAAGGTAAAGTCTTCCTCTATCCTAAACGATATTAATATCGGGTATGACGAGTTGTCTATTACCCTCAGGTATAAACCTATGTACCTAGGAGTTAAAATATATCTCCAAAAGTTACGATGAGAATTATAATAAAATAATATTTTTTATAAATAAAATATATTCTAAATAATTATATGTCTCAGCTCTTTGTTATAATATACAAATGATAGGTCACCACCAGTGTTAGTGTAGTCCCATAAAAGCATTCGACAATGATGGCTCATTAAAATAAGTTTTATTGTTGGGCCAGCCCAAACCGACCATACAGAATTGGTCTACATTCCAATCATGATATATGACCCGATTGGGGCACAAGGCAAGGAAGGCGGACACTGCTTCAAATTTGAAAACTGAAAAACCAACGGGGGTTGATCCGAGTGGTAAGCGGCTCGGTATCGCTTAAGCGAGGTCTCGAGTTCGAGCCTTGGCGTACGCAGAAAATCCCCGTTGGGAGACTCACCCACCATAGCCAGGTGCGCGACGCGGGTCGGATCCGGATGTAGTCGGGGCAAAGCTCCGGTGAACCGGGTGGGCAACCAAAAAAAAAAAAAATTGAAAACTGAAAAGCCTAGGCGAGGTCAACTCTTCTCAATTTACCCATAGTTAATGAGTTCAACATACTAATAGATAAGATATATAATTATTTAAAATATATTTAATTTTTTTAGAATATTATTTTGTTATAATTTTAGTTGTGATATTTAGAGAGACATCCTAACTCCTAAATATTTAAATTTATACTTTAGAGTAATAGATAGCTTGTCCTGCTCGACATTATTATTACTTAGGAGTAAATAAAATTTTACTTTACACTTAGATTGTAGATAAGCTCAATTATTTTTCAGAATTTTTCTTATAAAAAAAAAAACACCGGTGGTGATGGCTGATATAGCTCCACCTAGTACAGGCCCTTGAGTTGGTGCTCCTACTTTCTCGCACAAGTTTTCCGTATTTGAATTTATCAAAAAAAAAAGAAAAAGTTTTCCGTGTTTGGGATTGGGACCTATAAATCTAAATACGCCGCTTGGGTAACTTGAGGATCAGTATGTCGTGGAGGACCGTCGCTAAAATTCATTCTTTAGGTACATACTCCATATTTACAGACATTATTTGTAAGGGAGCATACGTGCTCTTGTTTTTCGTTTAAAATAACATCACTAGCAGCGTAGGTATGCTGGTTTTAGAGGTTTTAAATGTCCCTTTAAGTCTCAAACTTTATATCTGTTTGATGTTGAATATATATATTACTTATTTAATTTTTAATATATAATATATTTAACTAATTTAATTAATTTAAATAAATTAATTAATATAATATATTTTTACTAAAATACTATAATCATATTTTTTAATTACATCTCTCATCATCTTATTTGATTATTGGTAATAGATCATTAATATAAATAATTTTAAAACAAATATTAAATATATAAAATATATCTTATATTTATAATTAATATTAATTTTTTATTTAAAATATATATATTAAAGATTTGACGAGTATTTTTATATGCATTGAATTCATTAAATTAACACGTAAATTCCTGGTCTCACAAAAAAGAAATGACACGTGAATTATTATTTGATATTTTAAGTTGAATTCGGCAACTTTACATATATCCTGTCTTTTGTTCTCTCCGTATTTATCCATGTAAGGGTGTGTTTGGAAACGTTGGAAACCATGGTTTTAAAAGGGCTTTTGGCCCAAACTTCGATTTGGGGAAATTTCAAAACAAACAGGCTTATTTGTCCATAAGTGCTTTTGGACAAAACCATAGTTTAAAACCATGGTTTTGAATAAGCTATTTAAAATAGGTTTTTCAACAGTAAAAGCACTTATGGACTATCTAATTACTATCTTACTCCTACTTTTTCTTACACCCTCTCTCCTCTCTCCTACTTTTTCTTACACCCTCTCTCCTCTCTCATACTTTTTCTTACACCCTCTCTCCTTTCTCCTTTCTTCCCTCTCTCCTCTCTCTTCTCTTTTCTCTAACTCCCTCCTCTCTTTTACTTTAAATCAAATAATACCCTTTTTAGTAATTTACCACCATAAAAAGTCATTCTAAAAATAACTATCCAAACACCTATTTACTCAAAACCACTTTTTTTCTATAAACTCTTCTCCAAAAGTCCTTTTCCATAAGTTGTCCATAAGCCTTTTTTTTTCATAAGCTCTTTTTCAAAATCCTATCCAAACCCTTAGTTATTTTATATCCATATATGTTCTGTATCTTTTCTTTATTCATTTTTTTTTATTTTACCGTCATCCTCCCTCACCCTCTCTGAGAGAATAGGTGTCCTTAATTTAAGTGAGACTTCAGAGCACGTTTCTACTTTTTGCGTCGGGTTGAGGCCTTTTCCCCAAAATTTCCTCCTCATTTTTGCAGCTCCCTGCATCATTCAAATCCGCTAAGTGTGTCTTGATTTCTTCGCACTTAGAAGCGTCGGTTGTTTTGCACATGGTCAAAGGGGTATGTGTTTCATGCACACCTGGGTGGTGAATGCAATTATTAAGGTTGCTGAATGAGTGATGCTTTGGTTGGCATCCCCCATTCCCTCTGTTTTACTCTCGAGCCCTGCGCTTTTCTCCCCCCCTCTTCTGCTCTTTTCCACTCTCTCCCTTCCCTTTATTTTATCCTTTTCCTCTCTTCTCCGTTTCCCCTCCATTTATTACTTCCTCTCCTATAAATATAACATCTAGTTTATACTATAATTTATGTTATAAATTATCTTATATCAAGGAGTGAAGGTAATATTATGTTTTTCACTCCTCCATATTACTTTTTCTTATTTCTGCTTCTGTCTTTATACCCAAGAGAGCCAGAGAAACCTAGCAGCCAACCTTTGCCATTAAAAAAACAGAGAGGAGGAAAAAAAAAGAAATCTTTTAGAGTATAGTAGAGTCTGAAAGTGGGCAATACGCTGAAATGGACCCACCAAATGTAAAAGTGCACTCAAATAATGATGGCTGCTCAGATTTAGATGTAGTGCCCAATTTTATGTTTTATTTATGTTATTAGGTCTCTCTCTTAACTCCACAATTTTCCCTCTGCCGTCTCCTTGTCATCATGTCTCGTGCCAGCCAACAATTCCTCACTCACCAATCAATCTGGCCTCTTTCCTTCTTTTTACTTACAGGGAAAAATAATTTCTTCTTTAAATTCATCTCCCCTCCCCCCTCCCTTTTTTTTCCTTTGTTTAAAAAAAAAAATCCATTGTTTATTTAATTATTAACACAATTCTACAGCCATACCAAAGTAGGGACAGTCGCAGGTACCGAAACCTCGTTGACACGAATTTGATGCTTGTCCTTTCCTGGAAAGGAAAATGAATCATGATGAATACGTTCTCAAAGGGTTTCAATCTTATACACCAGAACTGGCTTAAATCCTTTCCTCTCTTTCCTTTTCAGCCCATCATCACAATGTCTCCGATACATATCATAGCTCGGCGTATATCCTTTTCCACCAACCTTTATTACATTCCGAGCAGGGAACTTTAATACGAGATATCAATCTACAGATAATCAGAATTCTTATAAATCTTGTATCTCTCATTAATTAACGTTTCACATTTATATACAAACCACAATCTTTATTATGCATTTACACAGTTAATCATTCATATCTGATCGATGTTTCAGCAGCATTCTATTTTGGCGTTGGAATTATATCATATAATTCCCTCAACACGCAAGAAAGCAAGAGTACGTTAAGGTTCATGCACAGCAACCCAAAGAAAGAAAAAGTAATAACTGTGTATAGTACTATAACGCACGTTTAATTACTTACTCGCAGGCCTCATAAATTATGAGAACATAGGCCTAGCTCACTAAAGTTTACGCAGGCCCGGGTACAATGTTTGGGTCGTTCTTAATGTGGCCCAAACTTTAGCCCACTCTTAGTTTGAGTAAATACTGAAGATGGTCCCCGCCGTTGCCTTCATCTGTTGTTCCGTGTTCATGGCCAGATGCTGGTGTATGTTGTCTTATAGAACTGAAATCCTGATTTCCTCGACCTAACTCCCCATGTTTCATCCACAAAAATGTTTTTATATAATTCTTGAACTAACAGCCAAAGAGAGAAAAAAGGTAGATCCTGGGAAATCCCTGACTGGTGTGCAGATAATTTAACCTGTACGGCTGTACCCAGAAAACAATATGTATAATATAAATAATATTCTCAACAAATACCCAGAAAACGATATGTATAATATAAGTAATATTCTCAACAAATACCCGGAAAACGATATGTATAATATAAATAATATTCTCAACAAATGCATGAATCATTCGTGGATTATACTAACGACGAGAACAAATGTACGTAATCCCCTCCTTGTTGTACAGCATACAAATCCTACCCCGAAAACCAACTATTTTATATTCTTCCTTTAAATGTTGGTCATTTTGGCCTTTTCAATTCTCCCACTTGCCTCAATCCCCCTCTTACCTTGCCCTATAAAAAACCTAGCATATGGACTGGGAAAAGCACACTTACAAACTCGCTTGTACATGAGTCTGGTATAAACTCCCTTTTGCCACCGGCATCAATGGCTTCATGTGAGATCGAGCTCGTAATAGACACATCCACCACCACCAACCCCGCTGTCAATCCCAATACCAGCCATAATGATAATGATGATGATGATACTCATGGCCACGATTCCCTCTTGACGATAATCGCAAAGCGCTCGTTAATAATGTCCCTAAATTCTATCCTAACCAAACTTCATGCAGGTTATTTCAGAATAAGCCTCTCCCTTGGTGGCCAAGCTCTGCTATGGAAGATATTTGCAGAACCAGCAGATAATGACACAGGCGTACTATGGCACGTGCACAACATATTCCATCCCACCGCGTTTCTCGTACTATGGTCTTTCTCACTCTTTGTACTCGTCTTACTCTCTATTCTTTACCTGTTGAGGTGCTTGTTTTACTTTAATATGGTAAAGGCAGAGTTCTTGCACCATGTAGGGGTTAACTATCTCTTCGCTCCCTGGATCTCTTGGCTTCTCTTGCTTCAATCAGCTCCGTGCCTGGCTCCAAAGACCCTTCCTTACTTGGTTCTTTGGTGGGTTTTCTCGGTGCCGGTGGTGCTGCTTGACGTCAAAATCTACGGCCAATGGTTCACCAAGGGGAAGAGGTTTTTGTCCACCGTCGCCAACCCTACGAGCCAGTTATCGGTCATAGGGAACATGGTAGGGGCACGAGCTGCGGCTCACATGGGGTGGAGAGAGAGTGCGGTTTTCTTGTTTTCGCTGGGCATGGTTCATTATTTGGTGCTTTTTGTGACGCTTTATCAGCGCCTTTCCTGCGGAGATCGGCTTCCGGTGCTGTTGAGGCCGGTTTTCTTCTTGTTCTTCGCTGCTCCGGGCGTCGCTAGCTTGGCCTGGGAATCCATTGTCGGCGATTTTGATACTGCCTCCAAGATGCTCTTCTTTCTATCCCTCTTCCTATTCGCCTCCCTGGTAATTGCTCAAGCACATATTTTTTTTTTAATTTCATCTCTGTTTTATTAATTTTTCCTGAATATATAAAATACATAAAAAGCAGCACCAATTATATTGATAAATATTTACAATAACCATAGGCCCCGAACGCATTTTAGTTTGAGTTAGTTTATGTTCCAAGAAAATGACCTGCTTCTGGAAGTTCCCCTGAAGTACGATATTGACTCCCTAACCTGTACTCGTGCGGTTACATGCAAGACTACTTGCCCTTACAAAAGTGAAGGAATATTTTCAATATAATCTTTATAATTAAAGCATTTGTTTTTTTAGGCCGGGGGCCGAAAAAGTTTGATTCAGAGAATAAATATATCGTGCAAGGAATGTAAAGATATTCAGTAGTAATATAATCAAGGCCAATTTTGAATAAAAGTAAATTGACGGCGCTTGATGAAAGTTTTAATTTATAGAGAAAGCAGAGCATGTAAAGGTCATTAAATTTCAATTACCATATAGGTCCATATATAGGTGCTGGAATTTTTAGTCAATCTCTAATGGTGATTTTGCTTAAATGAATTGTAGAAACATAGAAAGTCAGCAATTGTGGTCCGTTGATTAAATTTTCCATGACTGCATAAGTCATCTAAGAAGCATTTCACGTGATGAGAGCTTAATTATTTTGGACTTTGGAGCACTTGGCTTTTTTATCCATGAATAAAATACTAATTTAGCAGTCTACTTTTATTAGTTTATTAATGTGGTGGACTCAAGAAGATGTTGGCGTGTTGAACAGATATGCAGGCCAATGCTGTTCAGGAGGTCAATGAGAAGATTCAATGTGGCATGGTGGGCATATTCGTTTCCGGTGACAGTGCTGGCGATTGCGGCGACGGAATATGCCTATGAAGTGAAGGGAGTGATCGCAAACTCGCTGACACTTATTCTGTCAGCTCTTTCAGTGTTGGTGTCCCTTGCCCTCACGCTCTTCACTCTCCTCAACTCTAAGCTGCTTCTTCCCGATAATGATCCCATCGCTAGTTTGCTTATTCATTTACCAGCAACCCATTGAGTATTGACCCCCACTCAGGCCTCTATATTCCTATTTTGTTCGTTATACTCACACACACACACATGCATGCATGTGTGCGCGTGTATGGTGCATTTTTCTCTGTCTCTCTATCTGCATATATTCGTGTACAATTCCACCAGTAAACGCGATTTACTTGGGAAAATAAAGCCCATCATCATTTATCAGAAGCCCTGTTGTGTTGGCAACATCTGGAGTTAGAAATATTTTGCATTGACAAGATCACGAGAGAGAGTTTTGTAATACTGCTAATTAGAAACTAAACGATCCTTTCGTTGCAAGAGAGAAGAAAATTAATAATCGTAGTTAATTAATATCAATCTTCATACTGGGATAATTTTGCGATGCTTACGTACGTCTAAACCGAGATGTTAATGTGAACATGAGATTACTTAATCTATTAATACATCAATATGAGATAACTAAACCGAGATGTTAACGTTAATTTTCCTGATATATTGTTTTTTTGGGCCATGAATATTATTCTTCCTTCAATCTTTAATATAAAACTTAATAATTTTTAATATAAAACGTAATTTATAATTTAAATTATACTATATAAACTAAGTCTAATATTTAGTGTGGGGAGTATAATTTAATTTAAGCAAGCTTAGTGTTAGGTTTGTTGTAGTTGAAGGGAGGATAATAAGGATTTTAATGAAGAGAGATTAAAGGAAGAAGATGGAAAATTATCTCCTTCCCTCTATTTTGTTTAAATCAAACAAAAGGAGGGAATACCTCTCCTCCATTTTTTTGCTAATGAGATAAAGAGGAATGGTCCAATCAACATTGAACCATGAACCGAATCAATCAACCTATTGTAGCACCCAGACAAGACAAGGAGCAATGGGGCCCTGCCGGAGATGGAATTCCCGTCGCCGTCTGGCCTCAGACTAAACCTACAAGGGGATACCATCACAAACTCAGATTTTCCTCATACGCAATCATGGATGTGCAAACCATGGATGATGGCATCGGTCTTGCCTTATATATTTTGATACAAGGTCCTCCACGTGATGTAGACAAACTCTCCTCAAATCCTACTAATTGATCTTGATTAAAAGGAATGAGGTCGGCAGCTGTTATGGAGGTGAAGAGAAAAGAGGTCAGCAACGGCGGGCTTCGCTGGTGTTAGAGGAGACTCGCTCCGCCGCAGTCAGAGAAGATGGTGGCGAAGATGCTTTTTTGGGGGTAGATCACACTATAGCTTCTAGGTCTGATGGAAAGGAGGGCCATTGGTGTATTTTTCACATGGTAAGTAGAAAATAAAATTGACCATTAATTTGGAGCGGCAATCACCTTTTTCACGCCCTTGTGAATTAGGATGGCACAAAATGCTGTAATTGCCTTTACCATGAATTGCACAAGAAGGCCTACCAAAATAATTCGCTCATCCTTCGTGCCAAGAAACAAAACTCCAATGGTCTTCTAGGATTTTTTTTAATAGGGAGAAGAATGTTAAGAGAGAAAAGTATAAGGATGAGCGAGCTAGAGTTTGAGCTCATGAGAATAATCTTTTAAATATGTAGACGTTTCTGTCATATTGCACGAGGACCCTTTTATACCTATGGCGTCACCTACCACGACGCAATTGTTAAATACCCTTTTATTTGTTTTCCTCTTTATAACAGCTGTTTATTTTCAGTGTTTTATTTTATATATGTATATTACTTTTAAAAAATGTGCTGCAACCTGCAATTTTTAGAGAGCAGCCACTTGTGGAATCGTCTTCAGAATGGCGTCAGCGTAACATGAGGGAAATTGTATGCGTTCTTGGAAGTTGAAGCCTTCCACTGCCACTGGGCCCAAGTTTCCGGTCATTTTAATTTCATGGGCATTAAATTAAGAAGGCCTTTACATAATGTCTTTTTCGCATCTAATAGTCTTTCCTTTATTAGATCAAGCGACTGTACATCTCGGAAGGTCGTACTTATTAGTTTGTAAATCCTGACTGATGAAAACGTTTGCAGTTCCGTCAGTTTCGGATTAAAATATCAAAATCCTAATTGGATACAACCCATACTTAATTCTTTAATAAATAGATAATAAAGAAGAGCAAATTGCATGGAGAATGGCAAATAACCATAAAAACAGGACAAGTAGAGCTCAGCGTTGATTGTTCTTTTGAATTGATGTGCAGATCACAGAGCATCGTTGAGTTAGGGTGTATATTGGATTAATTTATCACCGAGAAATCTAAATAAAATTAGGCACATCAAAGTCAAAGGGATTAGGTAGAGCTATCTATATGACTTTTACATGGGGTGCAGCTAAACTCGGGCCTTTCTTATTGTTCTCTAATAAAGCTGAACCGCAGGGGACAAAACGTGTCGCTCTCAAAATTTGTCCGCTATGCATGTCCAAAGAACATTGGCTGCAGAAAAACTAAATTCAGATATATTCATTTGACCTTTGAAAGATCAGTCCAGAATTAATCCTTTTTTTTCCCAAGAAAAACTATGAGAACAATGGAGAGAGAATTCTGGAAACGTCATCAATCCTGGAAAATATCTAAAAACAACAGTTTCACTAACCAGTTGTACACCTACCTATTTGTTTTTGCTTCTCCTGTTTCCCTTCAATATCAGCGTACGGTGATCCAACGTGGACGGACTCGGGGGAAATACTGAACCTTGAACCTCCATGTACGTCACTATATAATCTGACGTGGTGAAAATAATACTATAAGATGAATATCACCAATTATTAAACGTGGTTGCTGTATACGCCAACATTTCAACCCATCAGATGCAAAAGGCCACGGACAGTCCAAGGATGAAACACCAATGGTTTCGATTAACAGGCCATAGATCTAATGGGTAGCCTGGATTGTTTGGTATGGGCCTGGAACCCCAGTTCCTAATGCCCTGAATAATGCCGCCCTAGGCCTGGGCTGAGATCCAATGTTTTACCCAATAAAGGGCGGGTGAGAGTATCCCAAGTTTCTTAACTCTCCACACTCTAACTCACCCACTATAGCCAGGTACGCGACGCGGGTCGGATCCAAATGTAGTCGGGGCAAAGCTCCGGTGAACCGGGTGGGCAACAAAAAAAAACTCTCCACACTCTAATACAACTCGTTCTAATTGATATTAATATCATCTAAGAAAAAAATCACTACTCTTAAATGGTGGATAGACCTAACTTTTTTTGAAAAATTTTATAACAAAAAAAAATCTCTACACTCCAAATGAGAGTTGACACAAATAATAAGAAATAAACTCGTATTTTAAAAAAATACGAGTTCAATTCTTATTACCATTGTGAGGGCTCTTTTAATAAACTATTTTATAAATCTTCTGTAAGTGCTATCTAAATCTTAGGGTTGTATCTTAACTTTAGTAAAGATTAGTGCCGAACTTACCTAAATTTAAAAAAAAAAAAAAAAAACTCTCCACGCTGGGCCAAATTACAATGATTGCAGTATAAGGGGATAGCAAATCAGAGTGGCGTACGAACGAAGTAAAAATGTCATCATTCTGTATATTTTACTTCATGGGCTACCGTTTTCTTACTGTGATTAATTCAATTCCTTGTGAATATTTATGGGTGTGGTGTAGAGTCAGTAATATTGACTTGATCTCCAACTCAGTATCTAAGGCTTATAGAACATTGCCATTGATAATTGTTTTGAATTTTCTTTTTTTTATAATTACTTTGAATATCTTGATGCCTCTTAATTTATCCAAGACTTGGACCTCAAAAATTACAATTTTGATGCGAGCATATTATTTTATCTTTCACTAAGGAAATTGCTTTTAATTTTGTTGCAATCTAAATTACAGTTTTTATCTTGCCAAATACAATCCATACCTTTTGAAACATAAAATTAATGAATACACAATGATATTAATGAGTTGGCTCAAAATTGACGTGTGAGAATGTTTTATTATCAATATCAATATATAGCTAGTCAATATACTCCACTCAACAATGCGATAAACAGGGAAACTTTTAACCGCCATTTGATAAATTATTTGCAAATTTTGAAGGCTTTAACTAGAAAATATTTTCATGCCAAAATAAATAGAAAATTGAAAAATAAGCGGTTAATTGATGATGCATTCTTAACCTGCCGACGATAACCACCGTACTACCGTAGACTGCATCACGTGACATACTCTGAGGTGGATTACATGGAATTTCCATGAATTCGGTGGGCACCCGAATCCTTCAATTTTATTTTATTTTTCCTTCCCCCTCCCAAAACCCTTCCTTCAACCCTCCAATTAAGTTCCCGGCGTCACTTCATGAAAAACTAGCGCGCTCTTTCTCGACAAAGTCATACCCACAAACGAAGGCGGTTTGGGTGCGTTGCCAGCATGGTAGCTCTAGCTACAGTCGCCTCCTGGACCCCCGAAGACGATATTTTGCTGAAAAATGCTGTTGAGGTACAGTTTCTCTGCCACTGCTAGTTATTCTACAGTTTCCATTTCTCTCCCTTTTTGTCGGCCTCCAATTGAACCCGCTTTTACTGCCTTCTATCTTCCACATTCTGTTGTAACTCCTCACTTGTGTCGCTCTTTCCCTTTTCTTGTGCTTCTGATAGTTTAAGAATCTCGTTGCAGTCTCAATCATGTCGGGCACGGATGAAAAAATACCTTTCAATTTGACGGGCATACTTATTTTTAAACCGGGAACACGTAATAGATGTCTCAGTCTCTATGACCCAGGGAACATAATGTCTATAGTATTGTTTTTAGTGTGTCTCACTGAGATCTCATATCAGGATAATCAATTATTTATTGCACTATCCATTTATAACCTTAGG
This sequence comes from Leucaena leucocephala, assembly GCA_037074615.1. Classification (NCBI taxonomy): domain Eukaryota; kingdom Viridiplantae; phylum Streptophyta; class Magnoliopsida; order Fabales; family Fabaceae; genus Leucaena; species Leucaena leucocephala. Next base: position 610,083 of record CM073540.1, on the reverse strand, counting down.
AAGGGGAGTTATTGTTCACCACTGAGGCAAGTGGTCATGGAGAACCTTGACTGACCTCCTTTTTCATTCTTCTGCTAGCTTGTCACTTCCCAAATTATAATGGCAAACGAGCATCAATTGTGTTAGACTAATGAAGATTGATGTCTACAGAATTTCCTGTGCAAACCTTTATATTTAAGTGTTTATTTGCTAGGCAGTATATCTGAATTGAAGAAGTCTATGCCTTGCTTTCTTCTTTTCATATAATATTGTTTCGCACTTACTTGAAGGCAAGTTGGCGAATATCCCTAAGCATTTTGTGGTTAACTGTTATTGATGTTAGAGATATTTCTTTATTGTCCTACTTATCATTTTGTTGTTTTCTTAAATTTGGTGAGTGAGAGGCAGGGAATTTTCCTAGTGTTGCCAAATTCAGGAAAGGACCATAGTTAGAGACATCTGTTCCTGGATCCCTGTATGGGTTAATCTGTAGTTTCCTTTTTGCAGGCTGGTGCTTCCTTAGAGTCCCTTGCAAAAGGTGCAGTGCAGTTTTCTCGAAGATTTACCATCAGAGAAATACAAGACCGTTGGTATTCTCTACTCTATGATCCTATTATTTCCGAAGAAGCATCTGCATGCATGAATAATGTTGAGCTTTCTGCTTTGTCTCTCCCATCGAAATTCAGTAAGTTTGGTTATTCAAAAGAGAGAAAATTTGCTCCTCTTAAGAGAAAAGCTGAAAGTGTCCGTAATTCTTACTATGCCATGCGTAAAAGAATATTGAATGACGCAATTAATTCCATGAACTTAAGTTTTCCTATGAGGCTGGAACATGACAATGATGCCAGGATTGGAGTTGAGCCTTTGTCTGAAAATTGCTTGCCTGATGGTGCTGCCCCCGATCATTTTGGATTCCAAGGATCAAATTACGATCATGTACACTGTGCTTTTCCAGAAAATATGATGGATGGTAATCTTGCAATTAGCGGAGTTACTGCCCATACCTTTTACAGTGATGTTGACAATCCAGCAGAGGGGAACTTCCCTATTGACCAAAAAAATATACTTAAAGGTGAACCTCAAGTCCTTGGTGACAGTATGTCTTTTGATGGAGGTGTTGAGGAATTTGGTAGTCCGAAAGAATTGCCTGTAAATAGCCTAATGGGAGATGATAGTTTGGTATCTCTGCCTTTACCAACATTTGATCAGATTAACAGTGACCCTGGAAATTTGTGTTCTGAGTTTGATGGAAATCATGTCTTTAATTCTTCTGACTTAGAGTGTGGCACGTCATTTAGTACCTCACAGTTATCTTCAGTTCCTGAGTTGCCAGTGTGGAGATCAGGTGAGGGCATCCAAGAGCTTAATGTGCCTTGCGATGCCCTTAAAAATTCAATTGCTTCTGGGGAGGCTTATTTGGCAGAACTGTCCAATTCTCTTTTGAACTTCACTAATGAGGAAGAACTTTATTTGATGGACGCTGATGGAAAAGATGGGTTTGATAAGTCTTATTATGATGGTCTAAGTTCACTTCTATTAAATTCGCCAGATGAAGTCAGCCCAGATCAGATGTCTACTATAACTGAAACAGAGATGTCCGTGGCTTCGCATTCAGTCAATAAAAATCCATCCATTTCATGTCATGTGGAGGTAGATAACAAGATGGTGTTGAGCTCTGGTGATTTAAAAGCGACTCCCAAATCAGATGTCCAAATGCTATCTTATGCCTTAGCTAAAGACCCTCGATTTCCTGAATTAACTAATGGAGTCATTTGCTGTGCATTCAACACTGAGGACCCAGAAATTCCATCCAATGAGGATGTTTTCCTACCGTTTGGTGCGTCCCCTTTAACTGTTCCCTCTTCATTCAAACTATCTTCAAGAGAGGCCAATAAACCAATTTCATCTTTGGTTGAGGATATTGGACATAACCACAGAACTGAAGGATGTAGAACTCTGAAAACCCATGGAGAATCTCATATATCTTCTCATATGGTGGGATCTCCTCCCTTGCCTGGCCCTGGCACTGGTTCTAAGGTGAAATGCGAGATGTCCAATAGTCATACCTCCCTCGCAGTGTCCAGGAGCGCAGTGATGGATTCTAGTGGCTCAGGTGAATTTCATTCAGCGAGTACAAGCATCAAGGCTATAGTACATGCAAATTCAAAGGAAGAGGCTACCAATATTGGCTTAGCAAATCCTTTAGATGATAATGTGTCTCATTTTTCTGATAGCTTTAGAAATTATCCACACTCTAATGCCTCTGGCAAGAAAATGGAACACGATCTAGCTATGCCTGTTCAAGATCAACATTTGCTACATGCTGAAATGGGATCCTCAGTTGTTTCCGAGTCTGAGCTGGTGGCAAATCCTCCAACATTAGATCAAGAAGAGCAATATATAGAGAGTGATGATGATGTTCCTTATTATTCTGACATAGAAGCAATGGTAAGGCATGCAATGCCGTCATTTCAATTGACTACTAGTTTTACCTTTTGTGTATTTGTTGTTGATTCCAACTTTATTTTTTTCTTCTTCCACAGATACTTGATATGGACTTGGATCCTGATGAACAGGATTTGCATTATAGTGAGGAAGGTAGTTCTCAGACATAGCCTTATGATTATTGTTTCTTGCTCTTTGTTGTTTGGTGTCCTGTTTTTTCTTGAGAATGGAAAACCTAATATGACCGATGACCTACCGAGTAACATTCTATGCTTTCAAGATGCTGCCTCATGGCATGGGAAAAAGGGGGGGGGGGCGGTGTGCTGAAGGACTCAATTCACACTTTTAATTGGGCATTTTGTAGTTGTGAAGTTAACATTTAATAGGCTTTTACCAACGTTCTTGTGGACTAGTCTTCCTATTATTTATTTATTTATTTATTTATTATTTCAGCTACTAAATATCTGTATTTCATGGAATAGGTGCCAAAGTTTTTGTAGATTCTAGTTGTGTATTTGACTGGATCAGCACAAGGCTATTAAAGATGCTTCTTTAATTCATTGAGTTTTATTTTGATGTTATCAGATTATTCATACTGAAGACAGCTAAGGTCCAGTAATGGCATTCAGATTCAGTATTGAATGCTCTATCTGTTACCAATATGATGAGGGACAAAGGGGAAGAGGGGGGAGGAGAAGGAGAAGGAGAAATAGGAAGAACAAAGGAGAGATGGAGAGATAGACGGAGAGGAGAGAAATTGGGAGAGACTTGTGTGACAGTGTTATGGCCCTGCTGATAAGAAACACAAAAAATAATTACAAGGAGGACAGCAGAAGAAATAAACGACGAAAATCCTTAGGTTTTGATGTTCAATGCTGCAAGATACCGAATCAATGTTACAAAGGGACTCCACTGATTCTGGTCAAAACCCTATTCACCTGTTACGCCCAGATATCTCTAAGAACAGAAACTAGAGCTTAAAACACAGAACAACTCACAAGGACATGACATAAGCCACTGGCATTCGAGAAGCTGGTCTCTCCTCACCACACTCACAATACAAAATATGACCTGCTTCTGCTAGGCGACTCCAACCACCACTATAAACCAAAAAGTAACATTCACAGTCCCCACTCCCCACTCCCCAATACTACCGTCTCCTAGACCAGGCCTATAGCAACTCTAATTCTCTGTTTCTTTCTCCTTAACGTTAGGAGCCTCAAGGTCAATACTCTGATCATCAGAAAGTTGCTTTCCCTTTCCTTGCATCTTTCTGAGTTTCCTCTTATAGGTCTTTGTAACAAAAGTGGTTCTATCAGACAGCAAGAAGTTTCAATAATGATTCAATGAGCAAAAAGCAGTAACCTCATATCAAAATAACCCTGGGGCTATATTCAATACAATATTAATAAATTAACGTAATCCTATATTAAATAAAATGAAACGTGATTAAATAAGATACAATTACTAAAACATATAATAAATTTAGTAAAATGCTAAACTATTATACACCTAGAGTACATCTTCAATTTCCCATTGCTATGCTTTTTATTCCACATTTCCGATAGTTTTTGTAACTTGAGTGTCATATTCACCCTTCTGTTTAAAGTGAATATGCATATTTTCTCCATTTGTTTCTTTTATGACCTATGTATCATAACTTAAAAATATATTTTGTCTGACAATTTAGTATTGAAATATCAACATGAGGATGCTAAGCGAGCTATCATAAGGCTGGAACAGAGTGCGGATTCCTATATGCAAAGAACAATTGCTTCACATGGAGCACTTGCTATTCTATATGGTCGCCATTCAAAGCATTATATAAAGAAACCTGAGGTATTTGAACACTGGAACTCTTTGCATGACCTACTTACAACCTGAAATGATCTTCTTAGGATTTCTTGTTGACTTTTCAATGTGTAGCAAGCTTGTGTTGTTTTTCTTAATTAGATATTTTATTTGGATTGTGTTTCTGACCCTAGGTAGTGACGTCATTTAAATTATGAAGTGCATTGTGATGAAAGTCAGAGATTCTATAAGGTCATATTATGATAGGTTTGTTCTACAATTGCAAGCAAATGTGCTTCAAAAAGTACCCCATATTGACATACACTGTTGTTATATGTGGAGCACTGAGCCTGGAGTAACTTGTACAATTGATTTTTTTTTTTTTTTGGGGGGGGGATCTTTTGTTTTGAAAAAAATTGAAAGTATACAAGTATTCTGTCTGACATAATAGTATGATCTAACTGAAATTGATTCTGCAAAATAGATCCAACTATTGGACAATTCTGTTGATGATGGCTAAATTTTGTTTTCAGGTTATACTTGGTCGGGCAACAGAAGATTTTCTTGTTGACATTGACTTAGGCCAAGGAGTGAATGCTAACAAAATATCTCGACGACAGGTTAGTATATTTACCAGCTTTGACTTGTATCTTCATGTGGCAGCAAGTATTTTGCTGCACTTACATATATTCTGGTAAGTAAGACGTGCAGTACTTTCATCTCGCTGAATAACTTTGACAAGACTGTACTGGCAAATTAGTTATGATGCACTAATCACTTCCACATGCTTTAGGAAATGCTTTGATGGTTATTTGCTTGAATTTATGCCTTGGTCTTAGCCATTCAGTCATTGTTACATTTAATATGGGCCAATTGCCAAAGTTGAGACGACAGTACTAATTTGCCAGACAGCCAATGGATTAAAGTTGGATGGGCTCGTAATCCATTGCATTTTATCAATCTGACTGGCTGTTGTCTTTGCTGCATAAAAGGCTTCAGCATTATTAATTATGTTCTACCTTGCTAATCTTGTAGGCAGTTATAAAAATGGATAAAGTTGGATCTTTCTACCTTAAAAACCTTGGCAAGAGTTCGATCTTGGTAAATAACAAAGAAGTGCATCTTGGTCAGTCTCAACAACTTAATTCCAGTTGTCTAATCGAGGTATGCTTCTGAAGTTTTTTGTATCCAAATATCACTGCTTGATATGAGTAGCCCCATTATGGATTAGAAAAGTGTTGCATGCATATAACTTCTTGCTATATGTAGTTTAGTACTTGGCTATTTCAAATCCAAGTAAACCAAATATGTAAGTAGGCCATTCATACTTCTAAGCTATAGAAATATGTTGTCTACTTGTCGGCACATAGGGCCTTGGTTTATCATTTTACCATGTCTTGCTCACTGTTTAGTTTTTATCTGAGTGTGGGGTGGGGTTGTTAAAAGGTACCGACTGTCACTTGGATTACTAATATGAATGGGGAACGTGCAATCTTCATTTAGCTGCTGCAGAAATTTCTACTAGTCTGAGTTGTATATATAAATGATTAATTTTGCAGATAAGGGGCGTGCCATTCATATTCGAGACAAATCAAAGCCATTTGAAGCAATACCTGGATAGCAATGGTAATACCGAAAATAACCAAACTCTATAGCGCCCAATTGTAAATGATAGCAAGAGATATCACTAGCATAGAAAGTGCTTATTTTAACTGCACTTTCTGATTTTGGTAAGGTGTGATTCGGCTGTTGTATGTCAAAGCTTCTAACAAAGTTGAGTTCCCTGGAAAGGACTTGTGCGTCTAGGCGCATTCTTCCACAAATTCCTCGGCCAAAATTTCATGTAATGTGGCAAATATTGCCTAACCCGAGATTTTCTGCGTATCAGTTTTCATTTTTGCCCATGCTGAATCCCTATCTCATCATGGCGCAATTGAGCTTTAGGAAGTCATTAAGCTGTTCAATTCGCTGTTTGTCTATTATTATAACACGCATCAGTTTTGTTTTGGGCTCCCCTCCCTATTGAATTGACATATTGTACACGCTATTAAATCTAAAAATCTAAGGATTAATTGATTAAATTATAACTTATTAGTGTTCAATAATTCTCGAGCATACCCAGATTCACTTGTCTTGAGGCGTGCGGGACATGTCATACTTTTCCCCAGGACAGGACCAATAAATACAATGAAGCATCCTCCGTATAACTTGAAACCATGAGAGATGTCGGCTAATTACTGGAATATAACAATCACATGAAGGTCGAGTGAGGTGGTTGTGAACAATGTGCTTAACCATTTTTCCCTATTATATTCAAAGTAATTTCTTCCTTTAAAAAAAGTAATGTCTTCAACACTAACCGCTGAACTTTAAGGAAGTGCGGCAATGTACGAGGTTCTTTGTATATCCTTCCCTTGCATCTGTTTCACCCAAGAAAAATGAAGAGAGGAAATTTTATTTTATTTAAAGTAATCGTTCTGTGGGATTTTTTCTCGTATAGATTTATCTATTATCGCATTAGAATATTAAACATTAGAATATTAAACATATGCAATGGAAGAGAATGGCGAATATTCGGATCAAGGTTGCAAGAATTAAAGTTGCGGCAAGTGATATGCATAAAGAATGGTAAGGTGAGGTCCCCTACAAAGAAGAATCGTTCCAGGGAAGAATGGGGTGTGTGTTGGCGATCCACCAAAAGAAGATATGGGCGAGCATATAGGATCTCGTTCGCAGTCGCTGGCTAGGACCACCTTCCTTCTCCCTTCCTCGCAAACCGTGATATATCATTAATAATACAAACCCCTTCCACCAGAAGCTTCCCTCCTTCAACCTTCTTTCCATACGCCTATCATAATTCCCAAATACATCCACGTAACTTGCTCGTCTCTTTGGAATATTTAGCGTAATACCGTTGATAGATGCTGATAAGAGAAGCTTCCGCTTGAATTCTGGGTTTGGTTGCTTTTGAGAGTAAATGACGTCGACGCAACATAGTAGCAGGCACATTCAGGAATTATGAAGGAAACAGAACAGGCCCTGGGAATTTGAAGACGACGGTCTCTTTTCGAAACAAAGGAGCTTGACTGTTTTGCCCTTGCCACATTCGAGGGTGGGAGCCATGTATGTGTGTTCTAAGCACCTCTAATCTAATCTGTCAAATGATTTTGTTGATTACTATGTATGTATGAAGTTGTATAATTCAAATATGAGCCACCTAAGGTGGGTCCTTCGCGGCAGGCATGTCAGTCCCAGAATATTCTCATGATAAATGCATTTGGTGAGCACATCGTGTGATGTTTCATATTCAATTCATAAATTATGAACACCTACCCGCAACTATATTTCATGACTTTGCCTCTTATTGTTCACGTCAGTCCTTTGGCGCCTCTATCTTTATGAGTGTGTCATGTAAATCGCTCGGGGAAACTAGGGCAACAGTGCAAGACACCTATCATTTCATCTCAAGTGTTTTTCTTTTCTCCCTTGAAGTACCTTTTTGTTTCCAAAGAAATTATGGTTACAACCCTACAAAGGTAACAACATGTAAATCTCCCGTAATATATATGATTGCTAAAATTTTGATGGTTTCCTTTATTTTATTGAATTTTTTCTATTAATTATCTTTATCACCGTTATTCAATAACTTGTGATTTTAATTATTTCCAAAAACTATAAAAAGCCATCTCCTTCATATTTTCAATCGACTTGAACACTTCATGGAAAGGAGGATGACTTTTATAGATTTCGGAAATAATTAAACAGGTTTTTTGATTGAACACTTCATCGATGGGATGATGACAATTCGGGATCTGATTACATAATCAATGTCAAATAAGGACTTTTTTTTGTCATCATTACTTAATTTTTTAATTTTTACCACCCAGATTTCTTATTTCGATAATTTCTTACCCTAAGAGGTTTTTATTTAATATTAATTTCCTAGTTAGGTTTTTTAATTGTTATTCTCCTTTCATCTACCCACGCGCACACACGCAGTTCAAAACAGATTATTAACCATAGTTTTTGTTTCTTTTAATAAAATTATAATTTTTATTACAAAAATTAAATAATAATGAGAAGGATTTGTTTATACTATGATATAAATGATAGCTTTTCATAAAAAAATACTTTTATATTTATTTGATACATGATATAATAATTATTACATCTATATTTGATATTAGTTTTTCTATTCTTAAATTTTAGAATAAAATAAATTATTTTCTGTCTGGAAATCAATTATTTGTAAAAAAATAGTTGGATTATCTTGAACTTGAGTAATATTGTAAACATTATTTTATTAAAGAGCATAAATAAAATGAGTAAATGACACATAAAAGATATGCAATATCATCCAACACATCAAATATTTTAAATTAAACGCACTCTTTATCCGGATATTCTTTTATGAAAGAATAATTTATAGATAATAGTATAAGTGCATAACACCATATCAATCAATAAATCAAGCATAAAGTTATGGGTAATCCATTTTATCCAAAAAAAAAGTCATGGGTAATCAATAAAATGGTTTATTTAAAATTTTATACAATATATGGTAAATGCATCAAAATCTTATTTGTCATCTTGCCGGACTTTACAAATCTAGATTGAGAGACTAATATATTAAAATACCCCAATGATTTCATATCACTCATATTATTCTTAACAACAATAATTCATTCCATCGAAGCAAGGGTATTGCAAAGATAAATAAATATTAATTAATCTGATTTTATTTTTTTTAAATAGTCAGAGTGCAAATAACGTAGCATTTTTTATACATCTACTAATTTTTTGTCTCCTGCATACTCTACTATGCTTTTCTTTCTCCGTGGCTAATTAAGTGTGACTCAAGTAAGGAAAGTATATTAGATTTTAATATATATATATATGTATATATTGATTTTATTGGGCCTACCTTTGTCCCTTTAAACGGGTATTGAATTTTAACTTGAAGCGATGTTAATTAGCGAGAGCCCGTGTGTTTTAAGAAATGAATCACAACATTTATGAATTATGACTCGTGAATGATATTTGTTACTGATTTTATTACATAAAATATAGATTTAAAAAATCTAAAAGAATATTTAAAGTTTGAAGAGAGAAAAATCCAACAATAAAAAATAAAAATGTCACCTAAATATTAGATATTCATTTGATCATATTTATAAATTATTTTTAACATATTTCATTATATTAACAAAAATTTTAAATTTATTTTAAAATTTTATCTTTATTTAATATATAATATAATTTATGAGAATAAATTCTATATAATAATAAATACGTTTATATAAAACAATTTAACAGTGTAATATAAAAATATGGTCACTCTACTTTATGTATAGGAAGAGCATTCGTCTGGGTTTTACTCAATCCCCTTTTGATAGGGAATGTGAAAGGGAGGTAGCGATGCCTCAGCTTGCGGCCATGGAGTATTGGAATGAATATCCTTTGGGTCAGACGTGACATCAATCTCGTTTCCCCATAGCCATTATTTATATTTTATAAGTTCCCTACTCCCAAAATAAAGAAAAAGAAGGAAAGACTGATTCCCATCAAGTGCGGGATAATATATATTATTAAGAGCATTTTAATCATTCTTACTTGCCAACATTCTATATTATATATATATATATATGTACTTACTTTAATCAACTCGTTGTTCTTTAATTGCAATGAAGATATATAGGCACTTGGATAATGGGTTCGTCAAATTTATAGAGGGCAGGATTACAAAGAAAGAACTTTTAACTTTAGAGATTGCATAATGTTATATCTTTATTTTCAATCTTCTCTAACAAATAATTAGTGTAGTCACTTATTATTTGTGTAGACTTTAAGATAAGCCGTGACTCTTCTAGGGATGATACACAGAATTTATCGGAGATTTTCATATCATTAATAAAAAAAATATTAAAAATACTTTAAGATGAAATACTACTATTTAGACTGAAGAGATTTGCAAAAGCAAGAATATCTGAAAAGTACTGTATGTTAAATAGAGCTATATTTCAAACTTTTTAATAAATATAAAACATAAAATCCGAAAGAAAAGTGTTAAAAAGATTGAATGTAAAAAGAGAATCACATTCATTAACCATGAAAGGCAATAAGCTCATACCACAACGATTCAATAAACTAAATAGCTTTTAAATATTTATAAAAAATTATATACCAAACTATAATTTTAAATAAATTAAAAAAATATTTTATAGATTAGAAAAAAACTTATGAGATATTCAATGATATTTTATCTTTATTTTTTCTACTCTCTCCTCTCTCGATTTTTTCTATTAGAGATTTTCGTCTGTCATCGATGGTCTGTCGTCTTCGTTTGTCATCATCATCGCCATCGTCCCGGCTTCAAATCCGTAAAGGAGGCAATGACAACGATGATAGATCTACAAAAGAGTGGTAGTGGTGGGAGGTGACTATGGCAGATTTACAAAGGAGGTAGCCCTATGGGTCACGGAGAGGGGAAAATCACCAAAAAAGTCATTGAGAATGGAGGAAGAAGAAGAGGAGGCGGACAGAGAGAAAGAGACAATAAAGAGAAATAAGAAGAGGAAGAGTGAGAGGAGGTAGACGACGGAGATAACGATGGAAAGAAGGCGGATAGAGAGGAAGGAAGATGAACAGTAGTTATAAATTCTTTTTTTATTTTATACCCTTTCTAATAATTTATCAATTACAAAACCCATTTTACCAATAACCGTTCAAACACTTATTTTATTTAAAAGTATTTTTTTTCATCATCTTTTATCTAAACAAATTTCTCTAAAAAAACTTTTAAATTACTTATTCTCTATAAGAATCTGTTTAAAAGCTAAATCAAATTTGTCCTTATTCTTAAATCACTAATACATGACATATATTTAAGTGTAGTTTAGACTATAGTAAAATTTCATATCACCTTACTCAAACATTATCAGTTAATAAAAGAAAAGGAGTGTATTTATATTTGTTTGACATATAATTATTGTTATTATTAAAAAATAAGATCCCATAAAAATAATTAATATTCATTAAAATTTTGAAAGTAAAAAATGGTATTAAATAGCAATTAACGGCTTTAAGATTCCCAACCTTGTTGCCATTGATTTTCCTTTCCGTATGGCATTCACATACGGTAAGCAGTGAAAGGGTGATCAAGAGCGAGTCCTGATGAGAGATTCTTACCAAACTCTGGTGGTCCACCACACTCACACCTCATCTCAATTTCCCCATCGCAAACCCTTTTTAGTCAGCTCCTCCTTTTGCCATTCCACCCTCTTTTCCCTTCTGCTTACTGATTACCGTCTCTCCTTCTTCTGTTCTCCGAGTTTCGGCGATCCGTCCCTCTCTCTGCGAATGAAGATCCTCTGCGACGTCTGTAATAACCACGAGGCTTCCTTATTCTGCACCGCCGACGAAGCCGCCCTATGCGATGCCTGCGACCACCGGGTCCACCATGCCAACAAGCTCGCCTCCAAGCACCAACGCTTTTCTCTTCACCTCCCTTCTCCCAACCAATTCCCTCTCTGCGATATTTGCCTGGTAAATAACTCTCTTTCTTGATCACGGCTGCAGATTGTGTATTCCAAAGCAATTATTTAGTATTTAGCTTTGCAAATAAATATCCACGGGGTTTTCTTAAATTGTAGGAGAGAAGAGCTTCCGTGTTCTGCCAACAGGACAGAGCAATTCTATGCAAAGATTGTGACACGCCGATTCACTCGGCCAACGAGCACACCCGGAAGCACAATAGGTTTCTTCTAACGGGGATTAAGCTCTCTGCTGCTGCTACGCCTTATTCACCATCAACTTCCAATCCCGTTTTGACAAATGGTTTGGAGTCCATCTCTAATTCCAAGTCCCAGAATTTAGCAAAGAACTCTGTTTCTGCTTCTTCTGCCATCTCACATCCCACTTCAGTGGAGAAGACTTCACCTTCAACAGCATCAACACATGCCATAATTAACAAGGCTGGGGGGAACTTGTCAACGAACCAAGGGATTGTTTCCACGAGTAGCATATCTGAGTATTTGATAGAGACTCTCCCGGGCTGGCAGGTCGACGACTTTCTCGATTCTTCCGCTGTTCCGTTTGGTTTTAGTAAGGTATGTGACGAATCTCCTATCTTCAATGTTTCCAGTTGGGGTTTTAGAAACGGTTTGTGTTTTTTTAATCACTAAATTGAAGGTCTCTACTTTCTATTGCGTGTAGCCGGATCTGACATTTTTAATGGGCTAATAAACTGCAGAGTGTTGACATGTTGTCTGTGTTCGATGCTGATATTGAGGGAAATATGGGTCCTTTCTCTCCCGAGAGCATGGGGATCTGGGTTCCTCAGGCACCCACTTCTCTGTTTACCCCACAAGTGGATCGGCTGATCAAGTTCCAAGAGACAAAAGAGGCGACCAATATTGAGGCCAGCAGATCAAGGCCGAGGGATGATAATTTCATAGTTCCAGAAATCAGCCCTCCTATTGGTTCCAAGAGATCCAGACTTCTTTGGTAGAAAAAAGCCTCAAAATCGAATCCTGCTCAGAACACGGCCCCGGGGTCATCCTTTTTTATTCCATCTTTTTTCTTTTGTTTCTCTGCGTTTGCCTTTATCTGGCTTAAATTTCACGCGACCCTTGTTTTTCTAATGTTAATGTTAATTTAGTCTCCTTCTGGACTGTTTGTTTCTTGACCTGTACTCTGCTTCCCAGCAGCTGGGCTGGGAGCCGATTGTTTTGTGGTTCTCTTTCCTACCGTATTTGCAGAATCTGCAAGTACCATTGTATATATGAACGTTCATATAGAGTTTTGCAGGCATTTTAAATAGTTGTTGGTACATGTCAGGGAACACTTCCCAGTAATAAGGCGAAGAAAATGATGATTCTCTGTTAAATGCAATCTTAAAACGAAAACTGTGAATTGCTAGATGCAAGAATTGAGGTGGGGGGAAATGGACGCAGAAGAGAAGATGATTGAAGAGATGAATATGATGGGATTAGGGGGGGTAAAGAGACAGGGGGGTGGGGGGCAAGAGGCGAAAAGGGATTGAATAGATGGCATATGGATTTGTCTGAACGTGAAAATTCATGTTGGGGGTCAACCCTCTGTCCTTCATTCTATTTTCGTCTCAGAAATGGAAAGTTGGTATGCCGTCGCCGTCGCCGTCTCGTACGATCTCATCTAGCCTCACTTTTTTCTGACCTTCTTTTCCCTTATCTGGCCACATCTCTCATTCTGCAACTTCACCACACATTAACACTTCACCGCATTGGTATTTTTGTATCCAATCATTGCAATATTATTACTTTAAAGTGAATATCCATTTTCGTGAGAAAAAAAAGTCTAAATGGGAGGCTTGAATGAATGAAGAAACAAGACTAGTCTACCAAGACTTGTGGTTTACTTAAGCCAATCAAGATCCAATCCTTCAAGGCTCTAACAAGAAGAGAGGCATCGTTGAGAAAAATACACGTACTTGAGGAACGGATTCAGTATTAGGAGCTTCATGTTAATTAGCACTCTCTTTCTCTTCCTTTTCATCTGCCTGCACATGCTGCTTAATTCTCAGTTCAACTGATTGTCAAATTGCTTAGTAGTAGGTAGGATAGCTTCTCAAAATAATAATAAAAAAAAATTATTATGAGATTTTAAAAAATAATTTAATCATTACAAATTTTTAAATAGTATAAATTTATTGTCAATTCTTATATTGTAATTTATTATTATTAACTCTTTTATTGAAATTTTTAGATAATTAAATTATTTATTTAAAATTTTATATTTATTCTCCTAATAAAAAAAATTATGGTTAGGATAAGAAGCAACAGCTATATATGGTGTCACTGACAAATGATAACTACTTTCAAGGATTTTTAGATTTAGTTTCTATTCGCATCCTAATATTCTTAGTGTTCTAAGGTCAGAAATAAATCCTCTGGATAGTTTCTCTTCATATACAATTTCTTCTATTATGCTTTTTTAATAGCAAGAAATTGCTAATCATAACATTAAATTAAATATATTTATTATTATGATATTGTTTTTAAAAGGATTATACTGATAATAACAAATGAAAACGATTAAATCAAATACATTACTCATTTATAAACTTTCTTCTCAATCGTTGGATCACAATCAACTCAGAAAACTGTGTATGGAGAAAAAATATTGAGAGGATCTATTTCACTTTAAGTCTGTTTAGTACCATTTTAGATTTGATGATATGAACATTATAACATTGTTGGAAGTTTCCATTAGAAAAAACAAACAAACAAAACGGTTAATACATTGCTTTTCAAGGTTATTAAGCCATTTTATTTAAGACAAACTTTCGAGGGAATTTATTTAAGAATTATAGTTCGTCGATTAGTTGAAGCCTAACCTTAATGTCCTTATCCCAAGTCATTTACTTTTCAAAATACCCCAAAAGAATCCAGCACCGACCTCGATAAGGTATTAATTTCCATTCACGTACTTACGGTTGATATCATCTAATTATAGTTCGATATTTGATCATCATTAAAATATTAAGGACCAATTATTATTTCAGTTTAGTTTGTTGGTTATTGATTTATAGTGCGTCGGATCTTTCTGGTTTCTCTAATCTCCTTGGCGTTCATGCCCCGCGAGAGATCCCGTAAGGCTGTAACAAGTACTTGTTTTGGTCCACAGGAAGTCAAGAACTTAAAATGTAATCACTCCGATTTTTAATACAAGAACTTAATTTACTTTTGCTTTTGCTCACATTCTTATATTGGTTTACGTACTGAGGTATTTCTTTTTTTTTTTTTAACAACGTGAGGCTTCTTTCTTATACACCTAAAGCTACAACAAAAGTTAGGCCAAAATGTTTTCTCATCAATTTGTTGATAGTGTCCATCACACGAACATATACAAATATTACGTACTTCACCCATGATCTCTCTTTCATATTTTTCCTTTAGCCCATTTTCACCTCAGATTGAGCCGTCAGATTAAATTTGGATGATTGAGATTCAATATTTTACAGAGTAGATTCTCTACTTTTCCCTAATCATATTTTTGAACCGTTTAAATTAAATTTAAATGCATAGAATTATTTATTTTTTTATAATTGAATATGTTAATGACATTTTATAGAATATTATATCCGAGTTTAATAATCGGACGGCCTAAAGAAAAATAGAGGCGAGGGCGCTCAGCTGATGGAGGTTGCGGTGAGAGAATCACGGTGCTTAGTACTCCTACATGCATTTTATTTTAAGCCTAACATTGATCGATTCATTGTCCTCTTGTTTGTCCTCGTTCGTTTCTTTTTGCTTGTAACAATTGCATCCACCCACCCACATATCTACCAAGGCATATATATAGAACTAACCTCCGTGCTACATGGCATGCCATCGTGGTACTAGTCTTTGGTTAGTGGTGAGATTAAGAAATTCAATTAGTGGGGATTTACCGAAAACAAGGTGACCCTCTCTAGTTCCTCCCACTCCCTCATATTTACTTTATGCAATATCTACTTCAAGAGTGCTCATCAGAAGGCAAAGGAAGACATAGGGAAGTGAAATTGATTCCATTAAAATCAAATATTACAAAGTGAAACTGACAAACCACGTCAAGATTCCGCATGGGCATGCACTTCAAACTAATTAACCTACTCTAATTAAACAAAAGGCAATCAGATATCTGATGAGATGAGGGACTCACGTGCCGCTGGTAGGGGACCTCTCTTTCTCTTGCCGCATACTCCTCCTCCTGCTGCCAACTCTACCTTGTACATACATACTAATCTATCATCATCACTATTCATTGAGGGTGGCCCCAAATTTGTGATGATAACAAGCTAGCACGGATTGAAATACATACGCGGGGGTGGAAGTTGATTCACACATCATCATCTCAACATTGACGAAGAAATTAAACAACAGGAGCAAATAACGGTTAGACTTGGACCCTAATTAATGTCAACCAACCAGCCAGATAATAAGGAATTAGTAATTCAGCAGTGACAAAATCTATCAATGATTCAGAGAGAAATGAATGAATGAAAGATTCAAGGTCGGCGACAATGGGCCTTGCACATGTAGAGGCAGTCGTAGAAACAAGGTCCGCCGCAGTGGAGGGGACAGTCCAGCCTCATCCCTCGGCACCTCGTCCTTCCCATGCACTGCGCGTATTCTCCCGTCCTATACTCTCCCCTCCCCCAATGCCTCCTCCCTCTCCCTCCGCATCCCCATTTCCATACACCTCCTCCTCCTCCACCCCATCCCCATCCTCCACCGCCCCCGCCTCCACCACCACCTCCTCCCCCTCCCCCTCCCCCTCCCCCTCCCCATCTAAAACTGCCTCCTCCCCCTCCACCTCCTCCTCCTCTTCCTCTATAATACCAACTACCTTTACTTGTATTAAACACAGCTTTGTTGTTGGAGCTGTTGAGCTCTCCCCTGCCTTCGTCACTCGCTTGTGTTGTATTAACTTGGCTAGAAACAGTGAGATTATTGAGCTCGTCGTCGCATTTAAGCCCAATGATTGGCATTGCAAGGATGAGGTAGAGGAGCTGGAATATTGTCAACCTCCCCATATGTTTTGTTACGCTATAGGGCTATAGCTAAGGATTGATATGCTGTACAGGGATTCGCTCGCCTTAGAAGCTTAAATATAAGAAGTTGTGCGTGAATCAATGTGAGAATTATGATGGGCCCACAACAGCGAGAAGTTAATCGACTCAGATACTCAGATCTAGTGGAACGAGTATTACTCTCTCTGTCCATATTAAAAAGGACATGCCTTAGATCTCACTTCGTCCCCACCTCACCCTGCATGCGCGGCCTTCTTGCCCTACTTTCTCATATAAATTTAATATTTCCTTGCTCTTCTATTTTTCCCTTTCCAATATCACAAACACATGCGTCACTTATGTATTTTTCTTAATGGGATCTTTTATATATCCATGCAACAATATGTTAAGTTTATTCAATTACGAGGGACCTTTTGTTAATTTGCTGTCGGCTTTGGTTTTAGGAGAAAGCGTACGAGCGTTACTGTGGTCTTGACGCCAAAACCTGCTTTTAGTTTCCATTGAGATTTTCTAAAGTAATGCAATTAGTTATTGAAAGAATTTAATATCAAACAGAAGATTGGAACCCCCCAATTCACCGTTTTATTCGTACAACTGTCTGATTCTTGCAACTTAAAAGGTACAAAGGAACTATGGTTAACCCAAATCTTTCTTTTTTGACCGGACAAACATTAATGATCTTTTCAAATTTGCGGCTAGGAAAGAGTTGTCATAATCAAATCCCAATTTTCTTTTCCATTTGGGCAAAAGATATCACAGGAACATGTATAAAAGCAATAGCTTAAACGCATGCAAATCAGAAGCCTGCACTGAACCAATCCAGACCAATACATTGCAGAAGATGGAGACATAATGATGGCATATCATCGTCATGCGTTACAAGCAGTGGAAAGGTGGTTGATTGCTGCATGGTCTGGTCACGCTCCCAAAGTTTTGGTATATCCAAACCCAGCAAATAATAAGGTACCCTTTGGAATACTGTGGCGTGGCCTTTAAGCCTACGACTTCAAAGAGCGTATATATCACAAGAAGCAGGAGGCGTACTACAGACTGGTGGTGCAAAGCGGTTGCTTCAAATTTAGATCGGCACAGTTGCTGAATTCACCTGTCCGCCATCATGCTTCCCATCCATCCACGTCAAATCCTATATTAGCATGGCTCATGTTATTTATAGGAGTTAAGTTAGGATGTAATGTTAATAACCTACGAATAAAATGGCGCAGTTTTTTTTTATAATTTCATATCATATATAAATACTCTCCAATTATTTGAAAATTTCTAATTTTAGATAGAATCTTAAAAACATTCGAGTTGTATTTGTATATAAAACCCATTTCTTCCCCAAAGCACTGGACGGAACTATAGTTCTTAATAACAAAATAATATATACACCCTCCTTTTTTTTTTTTTGAAAAGAAGGACCTCATTATGATGCAATACTGAGCTATTAAGAAAATGTTTATTTGCCATATTTTCATTTAAAAAATCTGATAATAAATACTTTAAAACTATATTTTTTCCCAAAAAACTATAAGCCAGCAAGCTGCCATAATGTTTTTTCTGGCAAAAAGCCAGCTATAATGTTAGTTTAACACATAAAGTCAAATTTAACAAACAAATTCGTATCCCCTCAAAATCTAGGTAGAATAATCCAGTCCTGATGCCTAAGAATGATTTTCACCAAAAAAATAATATCGCAACAATTATCACCTGATTTTAAACGCAAAAGCAATGATGGAGCATGATTGTGTTTGTGTGTTTGGTTTGAATAAAAAAAATTGCTTTTAGACCTAAATCGCGGCTGGGATCCAAATATAGCAAAATATCAATTTTTATGCTAGAATTGATTATTCTTTAAAATGAATCATAGCAGCCTTTACATGTATTATCATAATAAATGACAATTTTTCCCTTCTAATTTTTTATTCTTGTGATTTTTTTCTTTTTTTACCATTGACTGTTCGACCCCTCTTATTAAATTATATTATATTTTTATTTTCTATATATATCTTAATTAATTTACTTCCCTTTTTAAGTATTTATATTAAAATATATATAATTAAAATTTTAACTATATAAATAACTATCTATATTATTTATTATTTTAATATCAAATAAAAAATATAAATTTAAGATTACACTTATGTAATTATTATTATTATTTTATCTCATAACTTTTTTAATAGTTTACCTATTAAAAAAGTTATTCTAATAATACCTATTCAAACATTAATTTCTTCAAAAGTATTTTTCACACAATTTTTTTTCTAAAATTACTTTATAATTAAATTTTTTTAGAATCTATTATCTAAAAGTTAAACTAAGGTGTATTTGGATTAGCTTTTGGAGAATAGATTCTAGGTAGAATAGATTATGGAGAATAGATTTAGGAAGAAATAATTTTAAAAATTGGAGATGTTTGGATGATTAGTAGCAGAATCACTTTTTTATAGGCAATTTACCAAAAAGTAAGAAAAAGATAGAAGAGAGAGGAAATATAGTGTAAGAAAAAGTAAGGGTAAAATAATAATTGAGTAGTTCATAAACTCTTTTACTGTTTCAAAAGTTATTCTGACCAGCTTCTCTGAAACTCTAGTTTTAAATCATGATTTAGCCCATAAACTATTTTGGATAAATAAGGCTGTTTGTTTTAAAAAAAATTAAATTAAAATTTGGTCCATAAGTTTTGGGTTTTTAAAATATTTTAAAAAAGTGATTTTAGACGAATACATGAGAATTTTTTTCTTTTACAGCGGGAAACGCATTTTGCTCACAGGTCACAGCCTCACGGGAGACCCCGCAACTTCTGCATACCGCCACGAGTGAAGGATGGCGTGTTTTTAAAAAAAAACGAATTATTAAATTTTATTTAATAACAATAGTAGTATTTTGAAAAAATTAATTATTTACTCCATGAAGTTTTAGCCGAGTGACAACTTAGTCCTCCAAATTTGTCCTCGCAGTAAGATGATTACTTGGGCCACAATAGCTGAAATAGGGAGGAAGAAAACGAGCATGCTCAGCCCTGCGTCCTTCATCCTCTTCAGACCCGCTTTCGTTCTTAGTTTTTCATCTCCACTGACAAACAATGAGGAGGAAAGCAAGGGCCGTGGATTGTAGGTGAAACTCACTCATCATTACAACGTACGCAAAAACTTCAATAATAATCAAATACAATCAAGCCCCTCCCTATACGACTACTTTCCCCACCACTGGCGGACATACAACCCGCTGCTCCTAAGACCCGTATGAGAATGATCTGTCTTGGTTGGTCGCTTTGGTTTATTTTGAATTTTTTTCTTTTTTTCCAGGAACTATTAAAGGTATACCTGCAAAATTTGGTTCTCCTCTAAGTCCTCTTATTGTTTTAGCCACTCGTCGTGCTTTCCTCTTTGACATGGGTTTCAAGCGCCGGCTTTCTTCTGACCATAGGCATAACGTATGCGGGTGTAAAGAGAATGAAGTTTGCAAAGCAGAACACTATCGTTTTTACTTGGTCAAAGTTTTGTGGATAGTTTACAACATAAGTCATTTGAATTTAAATGTGGTTGATTGTATTTTTCTTCCTCCTTTAAAACTTGTAAAGATGAAAAAAAAAATTAATGTAAGATCAATTTCACGAGTTAACTACATTTTTTTAATTATTGTGAATTAGTTAGAGTAAGTTAATAACATAATGGAGGAAGTATTAAAATAGAAATATTTAAAATCCAGTTAAATTTTAAAGACGAGATTAAATTTCTATCACAAGACGTTAATATTTAATGTGACAATAAAAAAATTATAACCCTATTTTAATTCAAATTAAACTCATCAAAGTGTTCTCTCTCCTCCCATCCCCTGATCTTCATTCTGGTGGAACCAAACAGAGAGAATCACACCGTGCATCCCAATGTAAAATCTAGTTTTATAATGAGAAGAGTATTGATCATTACAGATTTTTATTAAGGGTCCATCAAGGATAGTTATAACGATTAATGCACGATTAAAAGAAAGTATTATAAAAGATTAAATATATTTATTATAAATAACTAATTAATTATTTTAACATACTCAAATTAATTTTGTAGCTTTTATATTATATTAAGGAGAGTATACTACTATTTACTATCCAGGCTGTCAGACAGGTAAAACCGTAAATATGGCTGTTGAGGGGTAAACATGATTTTTATAGCCTAGCGACGCGTTCGCGGTTTTATTTAGCTGGTCGATCGGCGCGAATCCAAATCGAGGGAGGGAGGGAGGGAAAGTCCAACGGCTTTTCCATCCCTTTCTTAGTCTCCGGCAACCACGAGATGAGAAAGGTATCCCTCAGTGCATTATTTTCCTTCCGCGTTGACTGAAAAGTGCGGTTGCTTGTACGATTTGAATTTCACTAACCTTTTTGATCAATACATATTTTGTTTTTCCTTTTTCGCTGGACGTGGGAAAATTTGATCCTTCAAAAGTCCCGTCATCCTTTGCATTATGATTTATGAACCGGTAAATTATAAAATTGATTCGAGATTTTGCTTTTGCAAACGGCGTTTGTAACTTCGGTTAATGATGTGGCAGATATACAAAGGCTGATTAAACGGAATTGAAACTTGTGATGAATCAGCTCGATGTTGCTTGCGGAATGCCATTGTGTCGTATGTCCTGTCTCCCTTTCATTTGGAATATAGGATTTTAAATGCCTCACTCTGTTTAAGGAGCCATGAGAGATACATTATCAATGGCGGGAGAGGATTTTGGACACACGCGTCGATCAAATGCCAACGAGGAGAGATTTTTTTTTTTGCAATCAGAATCAGGCCTTTGAAGATGCATCAACATGGAACTGCATTGATGGCAACACCATTAGATTTGAAAACAGCCCAGCAGAACAATCGTCGTCAATGGATACCAATACATTTGGTAATCAAAATGTTAGACTACTAATTTTGCTCCTATTCCTCTGCCCCCTTTCAAAACGATGCGATCGTCTTATCGTGAGAAATTTGTTATAGGAATTTGAATTTGTCTGGAACAGTCGCCGTACAGTTTTCAACCTTTTGACCTTATTATTTCACACCTTTTTTGTTCAATCTTCATTGTGATTGCCAGAATTTAAAGGGATCCACTGCTCGCTATAAACTGTGCCACTTGGAATTAATTATTTACGACTAAATGAAGGTGCCTTGTCATGGGTTTCATTCTAATTAGAATTAGAATAAACAGTTTTCAAGAGCAATTTTAAGGTAGTACGCAATTATAGGTTCAAAAAAGGGTAGCATCATGCCCTTGATACGTAATAGTGGACTGCGCTCCAACAATAGCACTGGCCATCTCGTTTTCTCGTTTCAGTTTAATTGGGTAGTGAAATGACGATAGCATATCGCTCACCTATTTTCCTTTTCGTTAATTATGTTTTCTTGACAGACAAGGTATTTGGGAATGACTGCTTCACACAGCAGGGGTATGGGGAAGGGATTATGGGGATTGCTCTCTCAGTAGTTAGTGGTATCAACTGTATGTAATCCTCTTTAGCCAACTTCTAAGCTTCCTAATTATATATCTTTTCTCGTATTGTGTTGGCTTGTAAACATATTTTTTCTCATGGATGAAATGGTAATTCAGCTAGCAATTTTGCATACGGGCAAACAAGCAGTGGAAAGACATACGCCATGACTGGAATTACTGAATATGCAGTGAGGGATATATACGACTACACAAAGATTGTATTAAAAAAACAATTTTCGTCTTAGTCTCCACTTGCAAAGAAATAGACTTAGCAGGCAAAAGATAACATATTGTTGTGTCTCTGCACAAAGAAAGAGATTTTGTCCTGAAATTTTCTGCGATATGGAGATCTATAACGAAGCTGTCAGAGACCTTCTCATTGTAGATAGTGCCCCACTTAGACTTCTAGATGATCCAGAGGTAAATTTTGTATCGTTTTCTACTGTTGAGTGTTTGTCTTTAGTAGTTTAGCATTAATATTGAATGATCATGAATATTTGCACCGCAAACAGAAAGGGACAATCATTGAGAAGCTTACAGAGGAGACTTTGACCGAGTGGAGCGACTTGCAGAAACTCCTTTCTATTTGCGCTGGTATTGGTGCCTATTAAGTTTTATGTTTGTGCTGCTTTTGATGCTTTCTTTTGAGCTCTAGCAAAACGTAAAACCATATGCTTACATGTGTGAGCTATTGGCATTGTTGCAGCTGGAAGGACAACAGAAGAGACATCCATGAATGAAAGTAGCTCCAGATCTCATAGATTATTCGATTGGTATTTACTTCATAGTTATATTATCTATTAGTTGAGAATATTTCTTTTTCTTCTTCTTTACAAAATTATGAAATCATGCAGACAGTCGAAAGTTCTCCTAGTCGTTATGCAGGCGCTGAAAGTTCTCGCACTCTTGCAGCTATGTGGTATATGATATTTACACCCTTCTATTCTATATTAGAGCCTACGTATTCATAATTGTCCAGGGAATTGAAGACTATGTTGCGTCGTACAGAATTTTGTCGATCTTGCTGGAAGTGAGCGAGCTCTCAAGCGTTGACTGCTGGGGCAAGATTGAGAGAAGGTAGCCACATTAATCGCAGTTTACTTACCCTTGGAACCGTAATTCGCAAATTAAGGTACTAGTTTTATTAGCATCTAGAAATCGATAAATGTATTTATTTTGCCTTGCTAAATTCACCAATTACACCTCGGCTAAATTTCAACAATAGCTGAAGTGACCTCTTCTGTATTAACGGGGAATCAATGCTTTCTAGATAAAATATCACAAGTTTCTTTATGAACCAAACACAAACACCCATAATTGGTTCAAGGAAAATAGCATAGCTGACGTATATATGCATGCTCTCGTTGGAGTTTGAAGCGTTGGCCCCTTCTGACTGGAGACGACTTTGGATTCATCGCTGCCCCCCATGACAATATTGTAAATTCGCTAGCAGAGAGACAAGAGGGAGAAGGCAGAAACTGAAAGGTGAAGAGAGAACAGAAAGGAAACAGGACGAAAGATTCTTTCATATTACTGAGTCAGTCTACTAATCCAAAAGACACCGATGAAACTAAATTTGCGGAGGCTTGGGGTAATTCACCAACTTCTTTTTTTTATAAGAAGTGAGGGCTGTTGCCCAATACAGATAGGTTACATCAACTTTTTTGTTTTGTTTTGTTACAATTCACCAACTTTTATCTTCTCCCCACCTCACCTCCCCGTTCCTTTTTTTTTTTTTTACCTACCCGGTTCACTGGAGATTTACCCCGACTACTTCCAGATCCGATCCGTATCGTGCACTTGGCTATGGTGAGTGAGTCTCCTAACAGAAATTTTCTACATACGCCAAGGCTTAAACTTGAGACCTCGTTTAAATGATATTTAGCCGCTTACCACTCGAACTAACCTTCGTTTCTTCTCATGGATATTTTTTTTTTTGGTACATTCTTCTCATGGATATAATCGGCGGGGACATCGTCATCTGGAAAGCAGACCCACGAAGGCCCGTATTGGGAATATTTGGGCAGTACTGTTTCTTGGTTTACTATCCCTTCTTGTTTTTTTTTGGTATACGTGTACTATCCCTTCTTCCATTGTCGTTGAGGATTCCGAAACAACTAAAATTTGATATTTGGAATGGTCCGATACAAAAGTGCAAGAGATAGAATACTAACAATATATTGTATCAAATTTTCATATAAAAAAAACATTGTATTAAATTGAGATAGAGACTTAACCCAAGATACGTCTAAGCTTTTGCCTTTGTAATTGTAAAGAACTTTTCAACATTTTTCTGGGCAAAATATTCGCAAAATTACAACAGGAATTAGATTTGAAACCGAAAACTGCAGAAAACTTTGTATTTTTTATTGTATCAAGCAATCCAGGAAGTTTTAGAGAAAGAATAATCAACTTGCATGTACCAATCCAGAAGTTTCAAAGAAAGGAGTAAAATCTCACCAGATAACTGGAGAATATAATTCCAGGGAGGTCTTTGATTCGGAAGAGTTAAAGAATGGTGAAGAAAATGTTGAGAGCGCGAAGGAGGTGGGAGGAGAGAGAAGGAGAAAATTCTACAGAGGAAGATATTTTAGACGTTCTGAAGGCAGTAATGGAATTTTTTAACGGTGTTTAATTTTATTTAACAAAAGGACTTACCGATCTAACGGTGAAAAGTTAATGGATCCAATAAAAAGGAAAAAGAATTCAGGGACCTTATTCAAAATTGAATAATACCATAAAGACCTCCAGATTAATTTTCCCTTAAAAGTGTCAAGGCTCTTCCCTATTTATTTTACTTATTTTTAACTTCTCTACATTTTATTCCTTCTCTCTCTTGTCCCACACGTCCCCCCCCCCCCAGACTGCAGTCACCCTCCACAGTTACCAAGTCTTAGCTCGCTGTCATTTATATGGCCTTGTTGTAATGTTGTTAACCATACCCATCCTTGCAACAACTGTCACCTTCAAGCAGGTTGACAACCTACTTGAAAAACTTAAAGCTTGAATACACAGGTGACATAGGATATAATTCAAAAGCATAGATGATTTCTTACCACACCAAAAAAAAAACAGCACAGATGATTTTGGAAACATTTAAATGTATGGAAACAAGTGAACTATATACCAAAAGCTAATTATGGGTTGCAGTCTTGCAGAATCTGATCATGACTCAAGCACTGCGCCTTCAACAATTTTCCACTCAGATCCTGAACAAGACAACTCATACCTCGTCGTGTAGGTTCTAATGTTTGAGGCATTATGATCTGGATGACCACTAGCAGTAAGGTGGGTTGACTCTTTGAGAGTCGCTTCAACTGCTGCTCGTTGTCCATTCTGCGATATAGTCACACTATCAATGTTGAGGCTCAACAAGGCATAGTCATAGAACCAACCAAGCTGTGCAATTTCCGCTGCACGATCAGTCCATATCTTCAGCATCTCACCATCCAAAACCTATCAGTGCTTCATGTCAACACCAGTTTCCATATACAGCAAAGGAAATTCACACAAATAATTACTGCCTCACTAAGAATAGCGCTCAAGGCAACAGTACGGAAAAAAGGCGATGAGGAAGAAGGAAACTTATTATCTTAATACTGATCCAGAAGAACCGAAAAACCTGAAAATGATAATAAATAAAATGAAATTCATTCAAAAGTTTCAATACTGTATCCCATATACACAAGGTGCACAGGTGACCCCCTATCCATGTGTTAACCTGTAACAAAAGAATGGCAAGTAGAGGCTCATGATTTGCTGATGACACACAATCTGACATGGTTTGAAATATTAGTTCAGATCTTAAGTGAGACAGCAACAAGCTAGAAAGATGGAATTAGAATATAGGTGGGGTGCAGAACATGTGAATGGGGGGTGTTTTTGGTATTCTATAGTGGACGGTTAGGAAATAGAGGAGTATAAATAGTATGAAAGATTGCTGTAGAGGGCACGGAAGATATTGAGAGTTGTTAGGAGAGTGGAGTGCCTCTCGAATGCACCCCTGTGGCTGTTTTCTCTTTGCTTAGGATCTGCTCTATATGAATAACACTCTGTAGAGCATCTTTTATCATTGAATAATACCTATTTTCTGGAGTTGTTTCCACCGAAATGCAATAATTTGATGTCTTCAATAACAAAATAATAACTTTCATAAACAGAAGATTAATACTTTAATTGCTCCACAGAATTTAACGGCAGAGGACAGGATAAATTAGATTCAGAGGTCACATACGATCTATAACATACAAGGACTTCCCAGATGCAGCCATATTTACTTCGACCATAAGAAAAGATTATTATCATTTATCAAGTTAATTTATCATACAAAATTTAATCAGACTTGCTTACATCTTGCAATTTTTCCAGACAATGATCAGGTCCAAAAGCTTGGGATTTGATATTTTGCCAGTTCCGAACTAGAGCTTCTGCAACTCTAGCATCCATTTTCGGTTGTTGCTCCCCAGATTTTTCATCTCCTAATGAACCTGTAAATTTGAATCTATCAATTTGTGTTGTATCCAAAGGGAGAAATAATTTCTTACAGTCTACACTTTGAACCATCAAAACCTATTTTAAGATCTATAGACACTCAAAGTCAGACAACAAACAAGAATTAAGAACATAATCGTTCCAATCATTCCAAGTTGCAAATGTCTATAAAGAATTAAAGATCATACCTCCATTGATAGCATCTGAGGCCATTGCCAAACCAGTTGTTTTCTGTAGAATGGGCGAGTCATTCCTAGTAGTTAAGTACTTTAGGCCAACCAAAGTTCCTAGTCCAATTACAACACCAGCACACATGATCTTAACTGTTGCCTCTTTAATCTTGTTAGTAATAAACTCATCTTCACTTATTTCACCAGAATTCTTTATGCCAGAAACCTCCACATTAGCATACTTATCTTGGTCTGTTATTATCAGAGGATCCTCAATTTTATCAAGAACAAAATAATCCATCTTACTGCTATCGTGAGCCTTCACAATTTGATCTTCAGTAACAACAGGAAATACCTTCCGCAATGTGTTAATAGCACTAGTCTTCACATGACCAATAACAGCAGAAGCCTCGGCTCCAATTTTCACTATGGCAGCAGCAGCAGCCAATGGTGAATGACCTACGCCCTCTAGCTTCTCCAGATAACTCAGCACTGTAGGGTCATCATAGTAATCTCCAAGCTTGAATCTTATATCTTTAGTATCTCTAAATCGGGGAAAAACCACCTCTGTCAACCATGTCTCCAATAATTTGCAAAGTCCAGGAAGTTCACTGACATCATCGTCCTTTGAGTTTTCCAAAATAAATTCCATAATAGATGGGTTTCTATAAGGGGAGCTTTCACTGTCTAATCCCAACCACGAGTGACATTTATCAAGCTCTCCCACAAGCAATGCACAGAGGCCCCTCTCTAAAGCAAAGTCAACCTCCCTATTCTCTTTGGGAGAATAGATAGAGGCAACATTCTTAACAGTTGAAACCTTAGTTTGCTGAAGTTGTTGGAATAAGTTATCTGCATCCTGGATAAGATGTGGCTTTTTACATACAAAAGCTTGTGCAACCAATGCAAGTGCCACTCCATACACTTCAAAACTTTCAGCCGGAATATTACTTGGTGTGGCAACAAAGAGATCAACCTTCAAAATTGAAAGCAAAATGGCGCAAAAAAAAGGTAAGAGTAAAAGCAAATTTCTTAAAAATGCATTTAAAAGGAATGGAAAATAAGACATGGCCATGGAAAAAGAAAAACAAAAAAATATGTGTACCTGCTCAGCTGCTGTCATATGTAAAAAGGCTTTATTCATGAAACCTTCACGGGTGAAGCCACCAGCAATGGCTGCTGCTCCCCCTCCTCCAACAGCCCACAGAATATTGCGTACACCATGAAGACCTTCCTCCCTCCTTGATCGATATTCATCAAGAATAGGTAAGGCTAGAAGTTCCAAAACACATCGTGGGGTAATATCTTCTAGTGTCTCTTCTATTTGAGATTGTAAATCCGGAGCTAGGCCACTGGCCCCTTCTTCCTACACAACCAATCAAATTTTCTAGTGTAGCATACAAGATGGCAGCTACATTAAATTCATTATGATATATATGGCAATATTAGGTTCTCATGCATAAATTACTAACCTTAATATTATAATTTGTAAGCCCAATAGCCATCAAGTTCAGACATAATTCAATTCAAAAGTTAATATTTCAAAAAGTCATACTCTTTTCTTTGACAACAAACTTTCATACTCTGGTCATTATTGTCAATTAAAAATTGGCCATGCATTGTTGAAATGTTAAATCACAAAGTAGCACCAAATTGATTTCAGTGCATCACTAGGAACTGATAATTACGTCATTCTAAACAAGATTTGCAATGAAGTGCTAAAATAAAATAAACAGAGACGTAAGTAAAAATTTTGCAATAAAAAAGTTCATCCGAAATATTTTAGTCGCTATTGCCATCGATAAATTGTAAAAATATTTGCGAAGAAAAATATTCCATAAGCCAAGCCAATAGGAATTTCAGTTGTTTACCTGCAGGAGCTTCAATGCCCTCTCAAGCAACTCACAGCCAGCAATAAAATCAGGAGGGGACAACGCCATAGCGTCCCTTGACAAGTCAACGTAAGCAAGGGCCATCGCCAAGATAACATCTTGCTTAAATGATTTGGATAGCCTCTCTTTGAGCAAACTTCCGCCAATCTGAAGTGTCAACTCAGAGTCTCCAGCTTCTTGCAAAACGCACAGAGCCCCAGGAACCTACAAAGGCATGGTTGCCATCAAATAAATCCGTTGACGGAGAAAGGACCTTAGTATAACTAGCACTGGCATATCTACACGTCCCAAATATTCAATTCATTTCCACCCAAGAGGTTAGTAATATTCTGGAACAGAACCGGTAGAATTACCTTGTCCCAGGGGACTTGGGTGACAATGGTTCCCTCCTCGTCATCGACAAGGCTCTGATTGTACTCTCTCCTTGATCCTGGATCGGCAAGGGTTTCACATGCAGCTTGAAGTATTTGTCTGCGGCTGATTAACGTGTCGTGGCTGAACCCATACGAAGGAGGCTTTGAGACCCTAGCTTCGTAAGCTCTTCGAATGCCGTCACCGAGGAAATGCGTCTCTGCTCCAAGAACCCGATAGAAGTCAAGGGGGATGGAAACATAGCGTTCGGGAGGGTCGAGTCTCGGAGGGAGAGGAATAGTGGGAGTGAGAGTAGCGACAGATGAAGATATCGAATGGTGGTGGTCCGAGGAGTCCCCGAGGAACTGAAAATCGGAAATGAGGCGTTCGGCCCATATGCTGGCGGAGCACGTGGCTGCCACAGAACCGCCGCCATTATGAGAATTGTTTCTATTAGACCTTCGAAGATGCAGTGGTGGCCGCAATCGAGGAGTGCAAAGGCCAATGCCAACACGATGAAACGCTTCCATCGCAATGTGTTCCGTTCTCTTCTCTTAAACCCTGCAAATGCCTTCTCTCGCGACTCTCATCTTCTACAAGTTATGGTGCTTCTGGATGGCAAAATGGGGTGTAGTAAGAAGAGTAATACTTATGAGACCAACTTAGGACATACTCCGTTGTAGTCTAGTTGGTTAGGATATTCGGCTCTCACCCGAAAGACCCGGGTTCGATTCCCGGCAACGGAACCTTTTTTAGTTTGCGCTCTGATTTTGCAGTCCATGGCGCCATTTGATGTGTGATTAGTTATAAGTATAATGGATCTGCAATCAATTAATAACGGTCGTTTATGCATCTTACCATTCTCTGGTCGAGTTAAATAATAACATTAGTTTTTTCGTTGAAAACATCTGTAATTACTAGTTAATCAAGATACAAAATGAGACATTAATGCATGCAATATTAACCAGCATAAATGTTAAAAAACATATATGTGAATATGTTCATGTCATTTTCGGTCAAAAAGGCATATTTTCTTCCCATTCGCTTTTTCATTTTGTAAATACAACTATACTAATTGTCTAATATGGTGAAAGGAAAACAAGCTAAACCCACAAAATAAAACAAAACTCATGAGAATTAGCGCTCCAATCCCCCAAATTCTTCTCATCATGAATTAACTGCACAATTTTGTTAGGATTACCCGCGTCTCATTTGCATTATTGATGATAAGAGGTTCTTTGGTTGTTGGGAAGCATGAGAATGAAGTGTATTAAAGAAGTTAAAAATAAAAATAAAGTAACTGTAATGAAGGGGGTAGTTTAGTTCATAAACTTGGCAGTCGTAATTCATGAGCTATGTTGAGAGTATGGAAATCCTTATGGTTAGAATATTGAGTTTTCCAATCAGAAAAAAGATGTCAACATAGATTGGCAAAAAGTTCATTCTCATTATTTAAAGAATGACAATAACAATCAAACAGGCCGTTGGAATATGATTCATAACTAGCATAATTTTATGTGTTGTACACTTGTATCAAGTTTAAAAAATAAATCCCGTTATTCACAGGTTATGAATAATAAAATTTGTTAGAGTTTTTAATACATAGATTTTTATTGTGGACCGAGATAAATGTCTACAATAGCAAAATTATTTATTTTACGTTTTTTTAGATTAAATTAATCCAACACTTTGGTGGTCCATTTGGTACACGGCATGAAATCTGTTGTATGCTTAAATACAGAGCATTACGTACTTACTAGTTGCTTGATACAAATAAGGTATTTCCTCAATAATTAACATAAAGCTTAATTGGAGAATTAATTTTAATCTTAAATATAATATTTATTTCCTATATTTATTAACTTTTTTCCCCAAATTACTCTTATTAATACTCTCTCAACAATAATCAAATAAAAAAAAGAGAAAAAGAATTAAAAAATAATTAAGATATTTTAAAATAAATTACATATTAACTAATTTAACTAATCTTTTTAATATAATTAAATTAGTGAAATATAAATTTAAACGCATAAAAACATATCAATATTGTAAATTAGGTTAACGGGTGTGACTAGACCCAAAAAGAACATGATGTATTATGTTTAGTCTTACTTTCCCTCTCTATCCCCACTTAACCTCAATGTAGTTGGTTTAAAACCTGTGCTCTCTAAATCCTTTGTTTTTTATTTATTCTTATTTTCCCTCTCTATCCCCGACTCCTCTGAGATTGGTTTAAAAACTGTTTTTAAAATTCTCATTTTACCCTCTCCCTACCTTCCCTCCTAATGAATTACACCAATTAAAAGATACTTTTGAAAAGATGTTAAAAAATGTCTAATATTTTACTAAATGTTGCTACTTTCCTTAATTTTAAAAAGTAGCGAGTCTTGTTAAAAGGATATGAGGGAGCATTGAATAAGTGATCATGTTTATCAAGGGCTAAATTTAATTTTAAATATAAAACATTAATCTATTTTAAATATAATATTTCTTATTTTTCTATTATCTTCTCTGGGCGCCGCAGGGAGATCGCCAGCCTAAACAAGATACTCTATTTTCAAATTAGCAGAACTTCAACGCTCAAGTGGCGATGAGGATCTCTCGAGAAAGAAGTGTCCTTTAGTTGCCATAATATATATATACACACACACATACACATATGGCTATTTTGACCAAAGGAGATCTGTAAAAAGTGGTCTAACCAGACGATACGTCTTAATCCTTGTCTTTCTATCCGATGGGGGTAAAACTAGACACAGCGAAACCATCACCAACCATCCGCAACATAAACCCAAGATAGATGTTAGATGGGAATGTACAAGGCAACTACACACAACTTACGACCTTTGACTAATCAGAGTCTCTTTTTTTCTGAGGGTAGAAGGGGAGAGTACGAGAAATGCATCAAAAAAGACCCACAGAAAACTCACTATTTGCTTCCTCCTATCATTGCCGGCAATCCATATGAAGGTCCAAGTACGATATAAGATTGCCGAAATATTTGAACCAAAAGAGAAACATGCTTTCCATCAAAAGAATGTATACTCACCGATTCTACAAAAGCAGAGGTATCGAAGAGGCCCGTCAAACCTCCAACGCAAGCCACTGAATGGACAATATAGAACCACGCGGCAGAAGGCCGCCGGATGCTCTTTGTAAAGGAAATAATTGCTATAAACATCAAACACAAGGCAAGGAGGGAACACCTCCCATCTGGGAATGATAATCTTTCTCAGCCTATCACCAAAAAGAAAAATGTAAGCACAAGAGACCGGCCAAACTTATCAAATACTAGTGCTAAGAATCATATGAGAACCATTCAAAGTAACCATCTCACCATGCAATCTGTTAAAACAGCCCAATCGAAGACCTTATAGAGGCGGAAGCCGGGGAGCAGCGAGGCATGTAAACCGTACTCATGTCACAAGCAAGAGAGAGATGAAGAAACAAATTCTAAATAAAGCAAACAGCCAAACACCTTACAACAGCTGGTGTAATATTCTTAAAATGTTTTCTTACATTTTGGAACACTCTTAAATGACTTGGGCAGAAAAAGAAGGGGAAGACAATTTATAAAAATATTAACGACAAATAAATTTAAAAAGTTTATATAATTATAAGTGAAAATTACAACTTTAAACTAATTAATAAATAGGTAGTAATTTATCATGAAAATATTTACTCTACATTTTAAGTATTTAGAAAGAACAAAAATACATTTTTATACCCCTCATGTGCACATATTTAAAAATTTTAAACTTTTCGCATATCATATATTGCATAGTTTCATTCCAAAACGCATAACCGTAGCAATGATTCTTGAGATGTATATGATTGTCATCACTAAAGCGATCCTAAGCTGTACAAATAAACAAATGATATGATCAAGTAATGTTCTCGTGACGAGAAACCCCTGATAAAAAACAAGGCCTAAACCTTCAACCCCCAGGGACAGCCTCGATGAAAAATGAAACAACGGATGAATGCAATCTGTTATCTTCTTCAAACCTGCCAATGCTGTCATATAGTAGGGGGAACCAACTGACACTGAACCTGTTTATATAGTAGCAAAGCCTGTTTATGGAATTTTCCACAATAAATATTCTGGTCTAGTTTGCCAGGGAAAGATATTCGCAATAAAGCCCACTCGATTTTGATTGGACAGGCTATTTGCTTATGAAGTGACCACCATCTCGACCAATTATACTGGCAGATTTCAATGCTCACCCAAGGCCACGTCCATGGCCATCAAAACTCTGAGAAATGAAGGAAATCGAAACCGAGTCCTTCACATATACGCGCAGCAAGTCACAAGCTATTTTACCTTATGAACGTTAAGATTTTACATCTGGTTTCACTGCCATGTACCTCTCAATCAATTTGTCCACAAAGGATCGGATCTGCGTTTTAGGCATACAGTTAATAAAGCTGAGAGGGAGAGGCCGAGGCCGAGGCCAAGAAATTAAAAATATATCTGACGAAGACAAAAGGGTATAAGGACTTGCTTCCTGAGACATTATCAACAATGTCAAAAATCGGTATAAGAAAACAAGATCAAATAATTAAACTTTCAGCAAACCTCCAGCCGTGAGAGCTGTCATCCGGCAAGATATTTGTTTCCACACCATTAACATGAATATAAAGTTATGGAAGCAAGTGTTGGGCAGGAAAACACCCGTGGCAATACTAGACAAATGTTTATTAATGGCAGAAGGCTAAAACAGGACACATACCTTATTCTTTCGCTTAAAATCTAGAAATTCATGAACAGCCATGGCCTTCTCGGCATCTGTGGCTTGCTCCATCACCTGAAAATTAAGACCATGAAAAAGACACTAGAGTCCGTTAAGACTATCAATAGATAAGTTATTCTCTATAATCTTCTACCCAATGAAACCATAGCAGAAGCAGCATGTTTATTTAGCAAATAGAAAAGAGCAGAAAAAGACTGAAGGATGAAATAACCTTAGTAGCACTTTTCTTCATTATAGCCTTATACCCATCCTTGTCAAGTTTCCTCGCTTTATAAAGGGGCATAAGTAGTGATGCAACATAATCAACAACAGCCTGTTTAATGCGATCCGCCCCACGAGTATGAAATTTTGAGGCCTCCCTATTTACAGTAACCTGTGAAACAGAGCTCTCATTTGCCATACAATCATGATTCCAGCTGGGTAATCTTGAACAGGCATTTGATTCTTCCTCATCCTTCAAATGTATCGTTGGCTTAGAAAAATGAGAATCAGCTGCAGCTGCTTGGGATTGCCATCTCTCAATGTCATGATAGTCTTTAATCCCCACACCACTAGTTGTGTCAATCCATGCTTTTGTATATAAACTGCTGTCCAAGGCAACACTTTCTCCTGAGTGCTCTCTGAAATTCAAATGGCTGGCAATCTCATTTGAATGACTCCGCTGTGATAGGTTATCGAATGACATTTTGGTATTGTCAAGGTCAACACAAGCAGCAGAAAAATCAACCGACCAGTCCCTAACTCTGCAATTCCTAGAATCTATCTCCGAAATACAATCTTGCCTTCCTAAAACCCCCCAAGACCACTTTTTCCTACTATCATATTCGTCATTCAATGGATAATGCTCCCGTCTAGCAAATTTATGGAACGAGGGTATCTTTGGAAGCTGCAGCAGTGTATTGCACCTGGCTTCTGCTGAGGCATAAGCCTGCAAGGAACAAGAAAAATTAATCTTCCAAGAAATATGGCAACCAATATAGGGAAAGGAAACATTTGATCCAACAAGAAGGGGATATTTTCAATGAATCACACTTGTCAGGGAAATAAATTTCATGGATAATATTATACCAGAAAATTGCTAAAGCACTGAGAAACCCAATCTTCGATATATCAGCTAAGAAAATAATACACCAATGGGGAGGGAGATCAACACTAGGACAAATGCTCCATATTCGCAATAGCATAAAAATTACACTAGAATTACAGTTCCATGAGAAACATACCTCGGCAGCAGCAAGTGCTTTAGCACGAGCAGCTTCTGCTGCAGCAATGGCAGCCTGTTCTTCTTCAGACAAAACACAACAGTTACCCTCCTCCTTAGTAACTGCTTTGCCTACTGAACCTTGGGACCTGGAGGAATTGACGCTATGCCTTGAGTCATTTGCCTCTTGTTGCCTTACTTGTTTGCAGTGCAATTTCTTCACATTTGCAGAGGAAGGTGAACTACTTCCAGCAGATGCAGAAGCCAGCAAAGCTCCTTTATTCTCAGAAGCACCATGATGTATAGTTAGAGGTGGCTTTCCTGAGGTTGAATCTTTAAGAGATTTTCTCTTTGATAAATCTGCAGTAGTTGCATGTCTTGAAAACTTCAATCCACCATTAGAAGATTTTTCCTTGCGGAAGATTTCAAGCCATACACTGACCAACTGGCTTGCTATAGCACGTATATCACGGCTAGTATGTACACAAACTTTTTCCTTCACTGTTTTCCCTATGCCTAAACCAGGAAATAGAGAAGATTAACAAAAAGTATAAGAGAAACGGCAGAGATCATATCAACTCAGGGGGTCCCATGAATTTGCAGGAGCTGAAGATAAGCCGCATTATTCATAACTTGTTAATAGTTTGGCCCCCTATACTTTTCATATTTTATATCGATTATCAAATAACAGCATCTTGCAGAACTAGATATTTCAAAGGGAAAGAAAGTAATATATATCCAAAAAAATAGTTGAAAATGTCCCTAATTGATAATTATGGGTTTTATTAGGTAGATCATAGAAGACAGAAATGGACAATCTCAACATATCTTCATCTTATAAAATGCTACATGCAAAGTTATTCTTGTCCCACCAAAATTCCTCCCTGCACCAATTCTCATCTAGTTGAACTATTTATACCCATTAATTATTACTACTAGACAATAGACATAGTAAAGATACAGTAACAAAATCATATAATCCACATATTAGCAAGCATATATTTATGTAAAGTCATATAACAAGTATGTATACCTGATAAGCGCACAGCAAGCAAATCAGTTGAAACCCGCACAAGGAGACGCACACAGTGTCGCAAGAGTTGGGTCCCATCCTTCCCCATTGAGTCCTGTTAAGAGTTATGAAGACACGGTTTAAGAAATTTAATTACCATAAGATAAAGATTTAAGGTTTAAGAAATTTTAATTACCATAAGATAAAGATTTAAGTGTTTGATATTAAAAAAACTGCAAATAACAAAAACAAACTCATGTACAATCCATCAAAAATTTATAACAAAATTTGAGAATAATGCATTGACGGATATAATAGTACCAGTATCCATGAGTTAAGAATAGTGAGCCCCTCTTTACTCCCAGCAAAGGATTTCAAGTTATCAACAGGAAGACTCAACAACTGTTTGGCCACATGCAAGCGACCAGCACTGGTTTTCGCATTGAAGAACATGTCCCTTAGTAAACTTTCACGAGTAATGATTTGAGCACCATCTAAAGAGTTCTTGTACAAGGAATTAGAAAGCTCAACTGCATCTAGTCTCTTTATTATATCCCTAACTTCATCCCTTTCAGTATCCGACCGTCTGAGTGCTGCCTCCATTGCCCCCACTTCAGCAGTATAATCATTGCCAGTGTTCAATAGGTCAATTATACGCACAGCCTCCCGGAGTCCACTCATCATTGCACCACCAACTGTATCAGGATGCTCTTTGCAGGTTGCTTCACCGGCAAAAAACAAGCAGTTATCAACTGGCCTCCCTAATATATCGTAGTCTTCTCCGGATGCTCCGACAGAAACATATGAGTAAGCACCATAGCTAAAAGGATCCCTCCCCCAATCAGTCACAACATATGCAACAGGATCAGGTACTGAATCCTCCCTGAAAAGCTTTCGGAGAACCATTAATGCATGGTTGACATGATCAGCAGAGCTCAAACATTGACCATCTATTGCAGCCCTACCAACAACCAATGCTATAAGTACAGGAGCCCCAACCGTTTTCCTGACATTCCAGAACATAAAGCAGTGACCTCTTCTGCCTGTTTCTTCTGCTGTTGCTCCAAAGTAGTCCACTGCATCATCCCAAAACACACTAGGAAACTCCAAAATCACTTTATTGAGAACTCCAAAACCAAGACGCTGGACGGAAGAGCATTTCCACTGAGGCAAAGGTGGGGAGAATTTTATAGTTTCAGCCTTCAAACAGCCCAGTGGAACAGTGATAAGGACAGCATCACCAGCAAACTCCTTGCCATTTGATGTAGAAACTCTAACTATACCACTCCGGCCAGGCTCCTTACCATATGACACATTTGTAACAACATGGTTCAAGTGAATAATAAGCCCTTCTCCTAGAGACTCAACGACAGTACTATAACCTCCTTTAATCATACAATGAGCCCCCCCAAATCCCCCATAAACATCATCTTGATTCCAGTAGGGAAGGGAAACCTCCTTAAGAAGAGCTGCGCAGCCATACTCTAAATGAGCAAAGTGCCAATCCATAACCCTCCGCTCTAGAGGACTCAAAATTTCCACCTGGCTAATGTTTTCCTCGGCATCGCCTCTTTTGACGTTGAATGACACATATGCAAAATTGTTTTGTTCAACTTCTTCACTACATCTACCAAAGCGTGTCATTCGACGCCTTGTAAGAGCATATTCTAAACCATCTTCTAGCGACATTTTCATAGCTTGTTCACCCTTCTGGGCGACAAGCAATACCATGTCATCTAGAAGACTATTATATTCAACTTCCAATGCTTCATCCAGGTCTGCAGGAACTTTCTGTCCAGTTACTATGTCATAAAGAGGACAGTCACTTTTTAGCACAGTCAACTCAAGGCCCAACTGAGCACAAATCAAAGATGAAGGATCTGGTCTTCTCTCAGTGGCCACATCAGCCTCAACTCCAGTGATAATGCTAGCGCCAAGATCCACAGGAACGGAAAGAGATGAACGGTCAGTGTATACACGACCTCCTATTCTATTCCTAGCCTCAAGTATAGTTACAGAAAAACCCTGACGTTGCAAGTGGCGAGCAGCAGTTAATCCCGCAGGACCAGCTCCAATGACTATCACTCTTTTCACAGCCTTTGATTCAGACTGCAAAGGACCAGGTATCTCATCATCTAAGGTATATTTAACAGAGGTAGATTCATTGCTTTTCTCAGTGGCTGCAATAGAAGTCACTCTGCAATCAGAATGGTTGGAAGAAGGATCGGAACTATTAATGTTTATGAGCCCAACTCCACTTGTCTGAATCCCGTCATTTTCTGGGTAATCATCAATTTTTCTTTCTTCATGATGCAGTATATTTGATAGATCCGACACCACTTGATCACCATACCTGTTGCCTTCTATAGTTTCAGGTTCCGAGTTTACATAATCAACTTTAAGACCATCAATTTTCATGGAAGTATCTGACCTATTAGCGTGACCTACAATGAAGGTAACTCCATCTTCAGAGTCAGCCATGGAAGCTGTGGAACTGTCCTCAAATCCCTTTTCTTTTACAAGTTTATAACTATTCCCAGCACTGGCTCCAGCATTCTTGTGAGAGGCAATTCCAACATTTATATAACCCTGCCAAATGTTTTTAACATTTTGAATTACTAAAGTTAATGATATATTGCTACATTTTCTCTCTGTAGAAGAGTAAAAAAAATTAAATTGATAACTCAGCGACATGAGGAATGAACTTACGCATTGATCAAGAAATGCATAGACTTCCCTAATAAGAGAAAAATGGGGAGATTCATCCTCAGATGGAGCATCACTGACTCCACAGTCTGAAAGAGGCAAAATGCGAGTGACATCTCTGCTCCAAATACTTAAGATCTGATTTCTGTAAATGCCAATACATTCAAAGAAATAGAACTTGTTAAAACTTACAAATTTACAAGTATGGCATGTCAACAAATTTAAACAGAACTAAATCTTTTAACAGCCAAAAATCCATCAAATTCCCAGTTTAACTAAAAAGTAATTGAACATCAACATGCTAATCATAGAATTCGCAATACCATGCTCATAAAAATCTTTCAAGGTCAATTTGTATAATTCTGTCAGAGACTCTGAATTAAAATTAGACATTCCAAATTTAATTTAATTTTATTATTATATTTTCAATACTTGTTAATTGTAATAGATTCAGAATCTAAAATAAAGATAATATTGCAAAAGTCCTTTTTTCTAAAAAATAAGTTTTTTATTTAAAAAAGTTAGTCGAGATCTCATTAGGGATAAGCACCACACTCCTTATATATCTAAATAGAAGAACTATACGGAGGAAAGTCGCATCCCCACGGAACACTAGGAAATACCAATTGCAACCACATGTAAAAGCATGTTAAAAGGCTATCTACTGACCTACAAAACAAATAGTCCTGGAGACCACCTTTACGCTTCAAGATCTCCTTAAATCTTATCTTTTCAACTGGACCAACTGCATGAGCTTTCAGACCAGCTGATACTGCTGCTGTGACACTTTCTGACTCTTCATCAGCATTCAAAGAGGCACCATTCTTCCTTCTTGGTCTGAGAGTCCGTTCATCAGCTACAACTCCTTGGATTTCAAGAAAAGATTGATCATTTGTTAAAATTTCCCAGTCTGCATCCCCCTCATAAGCCATATCTCCATGCCTGGGCTTTTTGGCCTTACGTATGGCACGCTGAATGGCTGACATCTTATCATGTTTGTTAGAAAACTCAGACCCAGACACCGCATATTCTGCGTAATTATCATTTTCTTCCAGAATTGCAGGTGGTGAGGCTCTGTCACCTCCTTTCTTGGCATAAAGATGACCATCATTTGGAAGAGATCCCTCTTCAGATGTATCATTAGAAGATTGAATTTGATGAAATACTGAGCTGCATTTCAGAATGGACACTGTAGAATCAGTTGGAATGACACAAGGTTCTAAAGGTTTTACGGAGCAATTTGATTGGGCAGCCAATTTATTTTCCTCAGCTTCATTAGACATCATTGGGGGTGAATTACCAACAGAAGTTACAGCATTTTTTTCTGCTGAAAAACCTGAAACAAGATCTTGCAGTTCATCTTTTTTATTCAGACTACCACCTTCTACCTTGCCATGGAATCCAGAGGATCCCACCAAAACTTTTCCAGAAACTGGCTGATCATTCTCATTCAGTAAATTTTCACATAAGCTATTCATGGACTTGGAGACTAGAGGAGGCGAGGCAATTTCTTTATCCACAGAAGTAAGATCGCCATTTTCTCTTCTATCATTACACATTACTGCCGGTTTATCTGTTAACCTTTTCTTGAACTCAGTCTCACTAACGCCACATGGCCCTTCCCCCACTTCTGAGAGTGAGGCAGGGTCAACCATTTCTTCACAACCATGTAACCTAACAGAGCACTGCTCCAAATCACTTACAATTCTTTCTTGAAATGTAAACTTTTGGTGGGAAGGAGAGCAAGCATCTCCAAGTTGAACAAAAGATGATTGCTGGCAGTCTTCATTGTGGACATCAGTCATAGCCTCCAAACAATCACCAAGTTGAGCTTTTTTCTGGCTGTCTCCAACTACCACTCCATTTTGAATGTTTGAATGCAAAATACCCTTGGAAATTTCCTCTTGAAGACAGGCATGACCAAACTTTTTATTATCCATTACAGATGCTGAAGCAGATGAATGTGAATGTGATCTCTGAGGCAAATCATTGGCAGATTTCAAAATTCTACTGCCTGATTTTAAGGCAGAAATAGATTTAGATCCACAATCAACCGTAGACTCTACAGTTTCTGGAATACTTTTCGAAAGAACATGGTTCAACCCATCGCCCACAATCTGAATCCCAGTTTTCTGCTTTGAACTTGATGGGGCACGAGATTTCCTACTCAAATTAGACTGTGCATTTTGGAAAATTGAAGACAGTGAGTCTTCCTTCTGTTCTTCAGAAGAGTGTTGTAAACCATTGCCAGGCAATAAAACCAACCCTTTCTCATCCTTCAATGTATTCCTGGATCCACAAGCAATCATATCATCATTGGATGCAGTGTGACGCTCACTTCCCTTCAGTTCCATGTGAAGTCGCTCAAAGTTTCCTTGATTGCTGCCTTCTGCTTTTTCAGCCATAGTATCAGATCCATTATTACCCAAAATAAGCCCTTCCTTTACATTTTCCAGACCCCCACCTGGAGATGAAGCATCCAAAGAACTACTAGCAGCCACATTCAAAGCAGAATTTATTCCTCTGGTGGTTCCAGATCCCTGATCTCTCTTTGGACCTTTCAATCTTTTCCGGAAACTGGCTAAGGTATCTTCCATACCCCCAGAATCCTCTTCTGCATCAACCAATTTCTTCCCGGTAGCCTCAGCATTCTGAAATATATCCCCAGTGCCCTCTAAAGTCAAAGTAACGTTCTTGGAGTTACGCGGCCTCCTCAGCTTAAATAGAGACCCAATGGGTTCATTATCATCCGAATCAACACCAATTTCAACCTGTTTCGATCTTTTCTTGGTCCCAGACCTCTTCACTTCACCATCCATTTTCGTCTAACCCTAGGCTTCCAATAAAATCGTCAATTATAATGATTCCTTCAGCCCAACTTCAGCGCCCAAATCAAGATGCACCAATTTAGAATAAGAATCATTGCTTTCCACTTTTCCATAATCAGAAAGCTAAAGCCCATGTTTCAATATCAATCATAGATCAACCATGCATATACATATAAATATTGTGAGAATTTGAAGACAATCCTTAACAGAGATATAAACAAATACACAATTATTGATGGAGATTCGGTGAATCAGTGAGTCTACGACCAAGTTAATAGTCCTATAGGCCCCTTTACCTTGAACAACGAAGTCCTGGAGAAAGCGGGAGAAAAAAATTGCATCCTATTAATATCCGAAAGTAACTGAGCCCTTTAAAGAGATAGTCAGCGGGCGAGACACGGGGAAAGAAACCGTGAATACCCAACTTGTGCCCTGCGACGGTGGCGCTAATGAAATCGTTTACACAGTAGGTGCGCACGTTAGCGTCTCGTTACGGCAAGCGAGTGGAATTCCCAAAATTAAAAATTGAAATTTTAGATCGTACCCAAAACAGCCATCCGTTAATGGACAGTGCCCCAATTTTTCGATAAACAGGGATGCAGCAGATTAGGGCTTGAGCGCAGGCGGCCAATATGGCGGTAGGTAACGAAATATTATTTCATATTTTTCCCTGCCATCACTCTTATAATAATATTTTATTAAAATGAAAACAAAATTCGTATGCAGTTTTTATATCTTTATTAAAAATTTTATAAAAATATAATCGGTGTATAAATTTTCATTAATAACATGATAAGTATCAGATATTCAAAAATGATCGTCTAAATTTCTAATTAAATTATGCATAGATCGTGTTATTATTAAAAAACTATATGCTCAAATATTTTAAATTAAATAAATAATAAAAATACAAAAAAAAAATTATCGTTTTTTATTAGAGCTGTTGCTAGTGGGATTTGAAGGGAAGGAAATTTTCAGGAGAATAGCACAAGAAGTACAGGACTATGACTACATGCAGTCAAGGGGAAGGGGCCTAGTTAGTTAGCACAGTTAGGTTACCCGGTCTAGCTTGCTATGCGAACCCCTAAATGCAGTCCTCGTAATTTATGCCAGCACAGGAGCTCCACCCATGGTCTGTTGAGTAAATGCCGGATCTCACCCGGCATAAAACCCCTAGCCCGTCCCTTCCTGAATGCTGTTGTTTGTACTAATACCGTGTCATATATATTGGCCTGTTTAAAAAAATTTTAAACTTTAATCATAAAAAAAAATTAGTTTAAATTTTAGTATAAATAAATTTTAAAATAAACAGTTATATTTATCCAAATTTTAGTTTAGACTAAACTATAATTTAAAATTATAATTTTAGATAAACTAATCAGATTAGCTTTTGAAACAGTAAAAATTATTTTCAACTACTCAATTACTATTTTACCCTTTTTTTTTATACCCTCTCTCATCTCTCCTCTATCTTTTTTATTATCTCTCCTATCTCCTCTATTTTTTTTACCTTCTCTCTTTTCTCCTCTCTCCTCTATCTTTTTTACCTTATCTTCTCTCTCATTTTTCATACATACTTTTTTTATAATTTTTTAATTATAAATTTTTTTTATAATAACTATCTAAACATTCATTTATCTAAAACTATTTTTTTTTATAAATCTTTATCCGTAAACCTGTTTTTATAATCTTATTCGAATACACACATTGGTGATATGGCAGAAGG
The DNA here is from genome assembly GCA_037074615.1 of Leucaena leucocephala. Lineage (NCBI taxonomy): Eukaryota > Viridiplantae > Streptophyta > Magnoliopsida > Fabales > Fabaceae > Leucaena > Leucaena leucocephala. The sequence continues at coordinate 566,703 of CM073540.1, read as the reverse complement.
GTTTCTTGTATTTATTCGTTGTGTTTGACAGCCATCTGGCTTCGTCCCTGCATCATGTATACTATGCATGATTTTTTGTGATTAAGTGCCTATAACTCTCTACATAAAATTTTTTAATTAATTTTTAAAATAAATAATTATATTTATTTAAAAGATTATAAATTAAATTATAATTTTAAATAAATTTTTAAAAATAATTTTTAAAATATTAAAAAAAATTATAAACTACCTAATTATTATTTTATTTATTTTTTATATTATTTTTCTTCTCTTCTCTCTATGCCGGATCACCATAGCTAGTTGTCACCTCTACTACTATCTTCACTTCTAATTTTGCATACATGGTCACTAGTTGATAATAACTATTTATTTTTTTTTTATCCCATATACTTTTTGATAATTTATTAATCATAAAAAAATTTAATAATAACTATTTAAATACTCATTTATTCATAACTATTTTTTTATAAATTCTTATCTAAAAACTATTTTTTTAAAATTATTTTTTTTATAAATTTTTTTTAAAGTCTATCTTCCAAACGTACGTGCCCTAAACCTCTTATCTCTTTCACAGTATTCACTATTGATCAACAAATTATTTCTTCTGTGCTCCTTTGTGATTAATTATAATTCCTTACTAGATACTATGACACTCTTATGCGACTCTATTCTATCATAGTTTTACCAGCTCGTATATCATACTCCAGATGAACAAACTAGAGGTTAGCACATATTTGTTAAGATGCTTTAATTTATATTAGGGGTATACATATACAGAGTTGGGCAAGACAACCCCTCTACCTAGTGTCCTACTCAAAAAAATTATAGGCTACATTTTGTAGCCCGATACTAGACTTTACCCGGAAAAAGTCCTAACAATTTCGGGCTAAACATAGGTGGGCTTGCATGCTCAAATTGTGATGTCCTGCTCATATTGTAGAAAAAAATATACAATCATAAACTTATAAAATAATATCATATTTATGTTTTTAAAAGTTAAATAATATCTATAATTTATTAAGAATAATATAACAAAAAGATAATAATTAAAATCTTGAAATACGTTACATATATAAAAAACTTGATATCTATATTAGAGTCGAATATTTTTAGAGGTATTGCAACACTAATAATTGAATACTTAGTAAGTAAAATATAGAACCAAATTTAGTATCTACGTAAATATATGATTTATATTCAAAATTTTAGAAAAAATAAAGAGAGTTGTGAAAAGTGTAAAGTTATAAATAAAACAAGTTAAGAAAAAATAAAATTATAAGAAGAAAATAAAAAAATAATATATAAATATAAGGTCGGGCTAAATAGATAGGGCGACATATCTTGCTCTATACATTGCCCTGCTCGACACTTAGTTTGGCCCTGCTCTGCCTAAATATATTTTGGATAACATTTTTTAGATCGGGCCAAGTAATTTTTTCCCGAGCTTGGGCAGATAGACCGGGCCACGGACATAATAAACACCCTTAATTTATATATTATATTTTGTTACCTATTTAATCATATTAAATTAAATTTAAATATTATTTAAAATTATATTTAAATATTATATTATTTAAAAAAATAATATATGAGATATTTAGATAAAATTGTAAGTTTGTCTATTAATTTATAATTTTACATATATGAAAACTCGTCTGTATTCTCATTCATTCTGCGTTTAATAATATTCCTAGGCTTTCGTTTCAATCCTTCAATTCCCACGATATTCATACCCAAGCATTATTATCTTAGCCTTCGTTATATCCCTCAATAAGATGTGAAGGGGAGTGACCACTACTAAAAGTTTGTGCAGATCTGCTATAGATTCGATTCAGACCTACCGGTTGAAGTATTCTTTGAATTGGTGAACTGCATCCTCTGTTTTGTTTGGAATTTTAACTGATCTTATGTTGTATTGACCAAAGGTCAATTTTCCTTAGAAATTTTTATGATCACTGTAATCAGGGTTGCTCTATTTTAGGCATACGTTACTAATTTTCATAAACCACCGTCTGTCTTCTAAATGATTAATTCCTTTCACTTTATATAGAATGCTCGCCTTCTGTGATCTGATAAATGTACAAATAGTCCCTACTTTTGCCTCTGATTATTTCCCCTATACCTTTGACGTGAGAGCAGAACTTTTATATGGTGAGAATTAAATTTCATTGATACTTTCAAAAGATATAGAATTCCATGCATCTTAAAGCTTAATGTCGTTACTCATTCATCCGATAGAAACATGGTGGCCTCTGTATCTAAGGAAGCTTTATTTTTTTTATCATAAAAAAATTTAAATAAATTCGATACTAATCTATTATTAAAGTTATAATATAACACTAAAATGTAGAGAAAAATTATAAAAAAAAATTATATCTTTATAAAATATAAATTTAATTTTTATTATTTGACTCTGCTGTATCTAAGGAAGCTGAAACTGACTCTCTGGGAACCACGTCCCAGCCCATCTTTGATTGTAAAAAGTCGGTTTTTTGTTTTTGGTTGAAGTAAGTGACAGCCAGGTTTTCAATTTCTATCAATCAACCTTCCAATTTATACTGCTCGCTTTTTAGATCTCAAGGAGCATGAACACTTGATGTTGCCTCAGGACTGGTGATGGAAATGGTGAGTGGTTCTCCTCTATAGGATCATGGGAATAGATGGCGGCGTAACAAAATCTGAGAGGATTCAATTTTGGACCTGTCGTGGAAAATCAAAGTCTTTGTGCCTGGCACCATGCTTTGAGAATTAATTATGGGGCAAAACTTCGGTTTGGAAAATTTTCACACAAACAGCAATTTTTGTTGAGAATTGATTTTGGACAAAACCTCAGTTTAAAACCTAGGTTTTGAATAAACTACTGAAAATAGCTTTTTCTTTTAAACCTAGGTTTTAGATTATCCAATTACTATTATACCCTTATTTTTTTTACACCCTCTCTCCTCTCTCCTCTCTATTATCTCTCCTCTCTCTTCTCTTATCTCTCTTTCTCTCTCTCTTCTCTCCTCTCTTATCTCTATTTTTCTCTCTCCTCTCTCCTCTCTACACTCTCTTCTCTCTCCTCTTTCTTCTCTATCATCTTTCATCTCTCTTACTTTTAATCATATCATACCCTTTTTAGTAATTTACCAATATAAAAAGTGATTCTACTACTAATCATCCAAACATCTTTATTCCCAAAATCTATTATTCCCAAAATTTATTCTACCCAAAATCTATTCTCCAGAATTTATTCTTCCCATAATCTATTCTCCAAAAGCTAATCCAAACACACCCATTTGTCAAATCAATTGTCAGGTCGTCATTTGTCATTTCCTCGGGGACAACCTCATTAATCTTCAAACTGAAGGGTGTCTTTTACTTTTTTATTTCCTATAAATCCAACTGCATCGTTTGCATGCTTTTTAGTCCTTAAGTTCCTTATTGTAATTGAACATCGTTAGATTTTAAATTTTTCCGTGTAATTTTTCCCAAAAATATGCCAAAGAGTTCTGTGCTCATGTTTTGTATGTAGTAACAAGAACATCGAATTCTCTCAAAATATGTCAGAGGAGCTAGTGTTGATGGATTTGAACACCCTCGCCGCTGAATTATTTTAAAAATATATCATGTACTTAACTCTCAAACGGGATTTCTATCTCCTTTTCAAATAAAAAACTCAGGCCAAATGGAAAATGGCATAGAAACCTGCTTGTTGAACTCTTTAAGAAGATAATTTACGATTTTATGAGTCTCTTTTCACTTCGCATGGTATTAAGACGTACATGTCAGATTGATTTATTAGCCAGCAGCTATAATAATTAGCTCTCTATAGCCCTGACCTTAATGAACCCTAGGATCTGACTAACTTAAATTTTTGTTATTAAAAAAAAAAAAGCTAGCAGGCAAACTTCATTGAAGGCTCATATTCTCATTCGCGCGTTATGGCTAGCCGATGGAAGAGTTAAAGTCTCTAACTCTCTGAATTGTCAGTTTTGATACATCAATTCTAACTTATAATTTATCTTTTCTTTTTAGTTCTGGTGCTAAATTCTTTCTGCTGATATTGAATGAATTATACTCATTTAATATTTAATATATGGCTTAATTAAATATTTAATATTAATAAAAAATATAAGATATATTTATTATATTTATTAATTTTTAAATTATATTTTACTGATATTTCTTTAATAATAATCAAATATGAGAAAGAGATAATGAGTTAAAGATAATTATTAGAATATTTTAAAAAAAGTATATCATTATAACTAATTTAATTAATTTTTAATATAATTATATTAGTTTAATAAGTCATATATTAATAATCAGATAGATATAAAATAGATGGAAATTAAATTCAAACAAATAAACTATTTAATGCTTGTGTGTGTATATAAGAAATCAATTATATTGGACTTAGGTTAAAATCCACTCTTCACTGGCTAGATTTTTTTTGTTTGTATACAATTTTTTAAAAAGGGGTTAGGTTGACCCGCGATTTAATAGTAGGGCGAAATCTACCTTTCTTTTAGGCGATATCAATATCGTGCAAGGTGAAATTTTCCTTCTTCTTAAGCGATACTAATATCGGGTGGGGTGAAATATTCCTTCCTCTTAGGCGATACTAATGTCGAGCAGGACGAGCTGTCTATCACCCTCTGACGTAAACTTAAACATCTAATAATTATGATATCTTCTTAAACGTTATGATTAAAATAATATTATTTGATTATAGCGCGAGGATCCGACTAATGATGAGCAAATAAATATTAATTGGTGGGTGAGTCAAAAATCAATTATCCATTCATGATTGAACGGGAAATCAATCATTAATTGTTGGAAATTGAGCACCAAGACCCGTCTATTGGGGAATTAATTGGGTACTAATTTCCTATATGCTACTTGAAGGGTAAGAATATAATCGCCCTTTACAGTTAATAGAGAGATCGTACCTCATTAGTAAGTTGGTGTCTTATATTATTATAAATAGAGATGTCTCACGATATTATAAATTACCCCAATTATAAATTTTTTCAACTACCCTTCTCTCTATATTCCAAGTTATAGTAACTTGACCCTGTATGTGCTTTTAGCACCAGGAGGAGACCCGACCAGTATGATTTATCTCCTCTCCTTTTATTGCATTCGTACAGTGCAATCTAATTAAAATTAGCTACGGAAGATTCGTATATATTGGATGCCTGGGCATCATATTTATTTGTTCGTTTGTTCATATTAGGGGCTAGAGCCATGGATACAAGCATTTTTTTTGTTTCGGCCTAAAGCCATGGATACAAGTTAAAGCAGTGAAAACCCAGAGAAAAAAGATACCCAAGAGCTAAAAGCAGAGATTGGAATTGATGGGAAGTTGAACGATGGAAAACTGGTCCATATGGGTAGAGACAGAACAATGGGCATTGTCTTCATGTTTGAATATTAATCAAAGTCGACCCTTTGAAGCATCGATGCAAATGTCCCATCTGCCCTTACTTTTTGGGCACGATCCCTGTTTTAAATTTCCTAATTGTACCAACCTTCAGTCCCAAAGCTACAGATATTTCCCTGTTTATTGAGATTATGTCTGATAAAATTCCTCTAATTTTCGGTCATTATGATTGTTTTTATTTATTACATATACTTATTGACTAAGTTAAAATCTTAAATATAAGATCTGTCATATTTATAATTAAGATGTTGAGAGATATTGCTTATAAGTTAAGTTAGCAAGTTTTGAACCTTTTTATAGAACTTTTATATTTAAACTTTCCACCCATCACAGGAGAAAAGATGGTTATTATAATATTTGTATTTTTATGGTGGAATTATTTCTCATCTTGGTTGACATTTTCTATTCTATCTTTTCTTAATTTTCTTTTTTCTTTTGTAGTCATTTGATCATTTTTGAAATGTGAATACACTTATTTTATTTTTCTTATAAAAAAAAATAGAGGGCCACCGTATCAGTCATGCATGTTCTAACAAAATTAAGTAATGTTAGAGTTCAAAAGACATCTGCACCCAAAAAGTGGTCCGTAAAGGTGTCATCCAAAATATACTTCTTTTCTGCAAACCCAATACTAATTATTGGAGGGGACTGAGTCGACGTGTGTTTAGAAAGAAATCTGAAATGCTGACACTCATTTTTTTTTTAAATTGATACATATTTTTAAAACTTGATCATGCATATTTAACAACTTGTTATAACCTTGATCATGCATCATTAAATTGTTAATTCATCTTTTAGAATTTTTGTAACTAACTTTTATAAACGAATACTTAACGACGAAGTCTTATTATTATAGCAGGGACAATCCATATGTAGTACGTACGGATGGTTACCTTGACCATGAGTTGTAAACAAATTGACTTTGTTATTATTGAAAAATATAGGGCACTGTAGAACTTCCCATCGGTTAATAGGTGCACGGACACATGAATCTCCGTAGCTTCATTCCATGGTGAGGGGCACGTTGTGCATTAATTTAGTCCTCCACCAACCGTCCTCACTTTTCATGGGCATTGATCTATTTTGTCGAAGTCAAGGTGGTTGCCCTTTGAATTAATTTCATAACACAAAGTGCATCGAGAATAATTAATGCTCGAACTCTATTCTCCCCCCAATTACGTACGTTCCCTGTGTAGGTTGTAGGCTGAGATTTCTTTTTATTACCCTTGACCTTCCTTAAGTCTCCATGTTCAATGTTCTTCAATTAATATTTCTCTGTCCAGTTTTATATTTCTTGTTTTTTTTAGATCTATGGATATGCGTGGTTGAATGAGCATTGCTTTGATTTGCTTTTTTAAAGAAAGAAGGGATGGAGATCAGAATATATATATATATATATATACATACACACACACATTTAGATGTATATATAAATGCACCAGAACAGCAAAAGGGAGGTACTGTGCGTGTATTATAAACTCGAGAGTTGAAACTGTGATACTTCCGTCGGAGGAATCCATGTGAAAGGATGGAAACACTGAAATTAAATTTCATTATGCTTTTGTTTTATTTATTTTAAAATGAGTTACTTGGAAAATCCTAAATCCATGCATGCGTATGCATGGGAAAGAACTTTCTAATTATTTTAAAGCTTGTTGACTTATCGAATGTAGGATCCAATCCTATTAAGTTCAAATAGGGTATCCCTACAGGTCTTTTCTTTGCCAGCCAATGTTTTAGAAGTCTTTTTAAAGATATTCCTACGCTCAGTATATCTTAGTCAATGCGTTTAATACATCAATAATATTCAACTTACATTACAATACATACAATTACAACATACTATTAGAAAGGCATAGGATATATATACTCTACGCCGTTGAAATTGAAATTCAAAATATCATAACATTTGGTATTTTAGTAAACGATAAAGTAACTATAAGAGAATGTACGCGCGCGGCAAGTAGCGTGTGGGAATGTAAAATATGAACAACGTCTTTAAATACTTGGCAATGTCGCGTGCTCACGGGTATTTATTTATAGCGGAGACCAGACAGGGCTGCTAGGGTTGTTCATAAAGTCCGCGGCCCGGTATATTCATTCGAGCCAGCGAAAAAATAGCCCTGCCCAGCCCAATAAATATAAGGCAGGGCTGGGCATCGGGCTGCAAAATACAGCCCATATTTTTTTTGGACTGGGCACTGGGCAGGGGGGTTGCCCTGCCCTGCCCTGCCCAGCCCATGAGCACCCTTTTTTTTATTTTTTTAATTTTTTCCGTAGATGCTACACTTAGAAGGGAGAATATGATAGTTACTGGTGACTAAAGGATCATTTTAGAAATATAAGTAGTTAAGTACGTAAGTTACAATCTTTTAGTATTTATAACTATATTAATTTTTTAAACTTTATTAATCATAATATGATTACATTATAAATTATAATTATTTATTTTATTTTTTTAGATACTTCATCCTTGTCAACATTTGAAAAATTGATGTAAAGTTGTAATTATAAACTACTTAGATTTGAAGATTTTTTTATATGCAATGAATTTTAAGACTTTAATTATTATCTTTTTGTTACTTTATTTTTAGTGGATTATAGATATTATTTAACTCTTGAAAATATATGAATATGATATTATTTTAAAAGTTTATAATTGCAGATTTTTTCCACAACATGAGCATGGCATCACAACTTGGGCATGCTCAGTCCGCCCACGCCCAGCCCAAAATGGTTAGGGCTTTTACCGGGCAGGGCCGAGCATCGGGCTGTAAAATACAGCCTATATTTTTTCTGGGCAGGGCACCGGGCAGGGGGATTGCCCTGCCTAGCCCTGCCCATGAACACCCTAAGGGCTGCTACGCCATATGTCCACTGTCCATCATCCAGCAGTTCCAAGTTATACTCCCCCTTCCCTCCATCACCATGACTTCACTTCCTCTTCTAATCCCTTTCCTCTTCTCCTCCCTTCTGCTCTCCGCCGAAGCCGCCGGAGGCAGCTGGCAACTCCTCCATAATAGCATCGGCATTGTTGCCATGCACATGCAGTTACTACACAACGACCGTGTTGTCATCTTCGACCGCACCTACTTTGGCCTCTCCAATCTATCCCTGCCTACTGGCAAATGCCGCTACAACCCCAACGAGAAGGTTGTTAAGGTCGACTGCACTGCTCAATCCATAGAGTACGACGTCGCCTCCAATACTTTCCGCCCACTATTCGTCCAGACTGATGTCTGTTGCTCCTCTGGTTCCGTCACCCCCGACGGCCGTCTCGTTCAGACCGGCGGCTTCAACGACGACGAACGTGCTGTCAGGGTGTTCAGTCCTTGCACCACCTGTGACTGGCAGGAACAAAATGGCCAGGGTCTTGAACGACATGCTCATTCTTCCAAACGGCAACGTTTTGATAATCAATGGAGCCGCCATGGGCACGGCTGGATGGGAATTGGGGCGGAACCCGGTGTTGAACCCGGTTATTTACAAGCCGGATAGCCCGCTCGGATCTCGGTTCGTGTCGCAGAACCCGTCCCATATTCCGCGGGTTTACCACTCAAGAGCAGTTTTGCTTCGGGACGGTCGAGTGCTCGTGGGAGGTAGCAATCCCCACACGTACTATAATTTCACGAGTGCTATTTCCGACGGAGCTGATGTTAGAGGCGTATTCTCCTTGATATTTAGAGGCGGAGTTTTCAAGCGTGCGTTCGAAGATTCTATCGCCTGCTTCTCAGAACAGGGTCACGTATGGGGGCAGGTTGGTGGTGATATTCCAGGTGAAGGCAACGTTTGCTAAAAATTCGGTGTCGGTGACGATGTTGACGCCACCTTTTAACACGCACTCTTTCTCTATGAACCAGAGGCTGCTGGTGTTGGACTTTATCAAAGTATCAAACCTCGGAGAATCGACATACGGAGTTGAGGTCGTCAGCCCCGGTTCGTCTAATTCTATCAAATATATATCCACCCTGAAAAACTGAAAATATATATCCCCCTAGTTATGAATTTAAACATTACAACACAGAGGTACGTAACAGGTCTGTCTTGATCAATTTATGTCGATGGTACGATGAGGGTTTAATTGTCCCAATTTCATTTATGAAATTGATTCAAATTCGGGCGCCTTCTAATGAAAAAAGCAACGCACTGTTGCAAGTTACACATTCTTTTTCTTTAAATGGGCACTGCTCTGGGATCTTCAATGGATTAGTTGGAGTGGGTGAACGTGAGATAATAGAATTTAATTTGGGAAACAAGGGAGACGTCACACTTGGACCTTACATCACATTATTATCAGTATATGGAATATGTGTGGTTCATAGTTCAAACACATATCCGTGAGGAATAAGGTATACTCCTACGGGTAATATTGAAAAAACACAAGAGAAAGAGGGGATGGGAGCATTTTGGAAATTTCCCACGGGCGAGACCACATGGGAAAAATGCACCGCAGCCAACAATTGATTTACTAAACGATCCACTGCTGTTTGTCTTGTGTCTAAAGCACGATCCTAACTATGGGGTTCGTGGCACATCAGTTGCAGGCCATTTTTTGTTTTTTCCTCTAGAGGATGGGGACGAGGGGGTGAGGATTGGATGACATTATTTATTATGCTGTGAAATTATGAAGCCCGTTCAATAATTACCGCAGCTATTTAGAATTCTTCCAGTTAATTCCTCTTCGAATGGAGGCGATGTGTTCTGGTGGGAATTAAACAATGATTAGGAGGATATCTCATATACTTACGTTTATATTCAATGAAGACCACAGATCGCATATATAGGAGGATATCTGTTATAAGTTGATTTTAGTATTTTACTATTACATGCATCATCGTCATCGCACATTTTCCAGTGTCATTAACTATCATTTTTCCTTTGTTTTAATTGTTCTACTTCGGCATAGGCATATTTTGTAGCTGGTTGTATATATCTGGTTCATGCATGGCAGAATTCTAGTTCTAGTAGATTATATTGTAATTAATGTTCATGAAATTTATAGTATATTAGTAAAATAATACAAGTTAGTTTCATTTTTTGGATATATATACAGTGAAAACTAATATTTTCATAAAAAAAGACAATATAAAAATGTCAAGTGAACTTGGCAATTTACGTTAATCAACCCATGCATATATTTAAAAGTGTGGATGCATGTGATCACATACGTATAGATATATACAACCTGCTTATCAGAGAACATGCTTTTCTGGAATAGAAGCTAGGAATATACCCTCTAGAGCTTGGAATGTAAATCTGATTTTTACTTAGAGGGAGAACAATCAAATGTGATATTTAAGGTTTTTTGCAGCTTCAACTACTTCTTCTCCATGCAAGAGGAGGAGATTGATGATCGGTTGTTTCTTCCTGTTCTCTCCTGAATATATGATGCGCTTTTCCATCAAAATAAAAAACAATTATAAATTAGTGTGTTCTTACTTTTCCAACAAAGGACTTCTACTTCACAATTCAGATCACAGTTTCGTAAATAAGACTTTGAAGACGAGTGGCAGTTTGTCAGCAACCACAGAGCGGGTTGCGCTTTAAAAGGGTAATGAATGATTCGAAGGAGTCCGTACGACGAAGAAGGCAATGGAAGGTCCTCCTTGTCCCCATCCCCACCCCACAGCCACAGGCCATGTTATCCAGCAGTTTTGTTTGCATATTGAACTCGTAGCATGCACAAATATAAAATTTATATTCATAAATCATTATCTGTATGCCTCTTCTTGAGCTGTCAAGTATTCCCCCCCCCCCCTAATTTTGCTCTCCACACTACCATTGGCTTCTGCGAACAAGTTTATTTATTTCTTTTATCTTTATTGCACATTTCAAATAAAATTTGAAGTCATGAGTGGAATATGAGGGAGAGGGGGCAGCGGTGGTGGCTGTCGTCGTCGTTCAAAGCCCAGTCAACGCTCAACGTACGGTGCCCAACGTGGAGTTGGATGGACATCGAAGCCGAAGGGGAATGTGCTTCACGTGGTATACGGAGTCAGCTTTGAAAAATACCCCGGCATTTTAATGAAATTCTGGCTTTCTTGATAACTATATTTGCTGCCAAATTGGGCAGTGTTAAAAGATAAGAATAGCCGGGATGTAGATAATGGCCGAGTCATCGTCCGTTTTTTATCGAAAGAGAGGGGTGATGTATAGCGAGTGACTTAATTCGCGAGCTGTGAAAAATGTCATATTTCATGAATTTATCAATAATTTGACATAAACTCGAAAAATAATATATTTCTTAATATAGGTTTTATGTGGATAAGATTTGAACTTTCAACTTCATCCATCTATAAAATTTGAAGTCCTTTACGAGTATAATTTAATAATAATTACCTAATACTGTGTGCTACATGATGAACAAGTCTCAGATTATTCTAGCCATAAAAACCACATTCTTTTGACAATGAACAATTTAAGAAATAGAGTCAGGGTTCCATGTCCAATGAAATGTGCGGATATATGGATATGAGTGAAGTATGAGAAAATAAAAAAATAAAGTACATTAAGCTCAAAAATTGATGAAGGATTGTTAAGTGTCAAAAATTAGGATAACTGCAGTGTTTGATGAGGCACGAAGGGAAACTCTGGAGATAGATTTCTCACATCTGCAGGATTTGTAAAGAATTGCCGTAACCACAGGATCCGCGTGACCTTGTTACATTTGAGGCTCCGAGGAAAGTTTTTCACGCTCAGTTGCTCATTTTGCTCTCAAGAAGTTCTCTATTTTTGTTATATTGTATGGGTAATTTTATCAAGAATCTTTTTCGCGACATCAATTTTCATTTATATTCACAACGCGCACATTTAAAACATAACATAAAAACACATATTTATGGCGGCAATTAATCAAAAATCTAGCCAATGCATATGTTTGGGCCAAAAGGAATTCTGGTGACCACTGATCAGACCCATATCTCCACGTCAACCGCAGCCCTCTCGTAATATGATAGACATGGAAGAAATCAACTATAGTTCACTATAACGAGAGTTGTTATATATGATAATAAATATATTTATATTTTATAAGGATATAAGGTTAATTTTTTTATTATTATAAGAGTTTTTTTAGTATGCAATATCGTAAATTTTTTATAAATATTCTCTAAATCTTATGGCTGTATTTTGGTCTTGATAGAAAATCAGTAGATAATCCATTTAAAATTTCCTAATATATATATAAAAAAAACTACAGTTCAATTCATTCCAACCCAAATTGACACATGAGAAAAAAAGTGTTTTCTTTCGGCCAATCGAAAGAAAAATTAGTATGGATACATTGCATAGGGTTGAAATATCAATTATGAGGTATTAAATAGACAAATAAATTCTCGATTTAAACGATAAACGGTCTCAATTATATAAAAAAATAAGATAAATTTAAATTTTATAAATTATATTTAGTCTCAAATTTAAAATAATTTAGAAAAACTTTTGATTAAATACAAAAATAATGCGGTATTAAATATAATTTTATTTCTCATATGCGTCTAGTATTCTAATATTATTTATGATATAATTTTAACCATAATATTTTTAATTTAATATAATTTTATCAATAATCTTTTTAATTTGATATAATTTTATATATAATATTATTTCTCAAATACTAAAAATTATACTAAATTAAATAAATTATTGATAAAATTATACCATAAATAAGATTAGAATATTAAAAATATATAAAAAATAAAATTAAGATATTAAATATTATATAATCCTTAAATAAACGTCAAATGATTGCGAGTGTAAGTCTTCGACTTTTGATCTCGGGGAAATCTTACAATATTTGTTTCCTTGTGAGGAGAAGCCTCGTAGGCATTTTCGTAAGGGCATTCCTTGTGAGGATTAATAAAATTGCAAATAGTAAATACAATATTTGATAGAATCTTCCCTCACGAAAGGCGAAGATAAAGGAATATAAAACCGCGTCTGAATGCAATGACACGGACGAAGTATTTATAAAGAGGAGTTACGCATTGGTCAATACTCGATACCCATTCACTGGACATCTTCCAAACTCCAAAGAATGTGAGACTCCGTGGACGGTCTCCTGCGGCATTTCTTAAGTGAGAGTTCAGCTTTGTAGCCCTGGACAGCTCTGTTATCGTGGGTCGCTACTTCCACCGCGGATTTTGCCTTGCGAGTTCTGAACGTATAAGCCTCCCCCTTCTGGGTGGTCATCTTGCTCCTGTACTCTACCCTGTGCTTTTCGATTTTTGCTGCGACGAGATAGGGCTTCGATATCTTGACCTGGTAGAGAATCTAAGCCACTGTATATGACTGTCAATTAGTTGCAATTTGGCTATTGTTAACCAAACTGAACTTTTTTTTTTATGAGTGGTTTCGAATATAGACCCTGTAAATCAATGGACGGTAATCAAGGTATCGACCCAGCCTGTGCTGGTACTGCTACTGGTATGCAACGAATCAGCTCCGCATTTGTTTCCTCCTCGGGTGCTACTCCGAGGCCACAAAACCGATTCAATGCTCCCAGTCCCAATTTCAATGCCTCTCAAATGGGCGCGTCTGCGTTTCTGATGCAACAAAACTTGAGTCCCGAGAATCTGAAACTTGGCATACCTCCCTCCCACCCTAATATCCCAACTTCATCGCATTATCCCCAAATTTCAGAGTTCCAATCGGCTCCCCAGCAATTATTTTCTCCGATTATGAGACCGCGCTCTTCCCATTCACGTTCTTTGTCTCAACAGTCATTTTTTCCCCCGGATTGCTTGCCTCCACTGAGTCCTTCACTTTATTGTGAGCCATCGGCGGCCCCTCTTTCTAACTCGATTTCTACAGATGTGTCTATGGAAGAAAGTGTGGTTAGCTCTCACGGACCTGGCATTTCTATGCCCATCAATAGGGATCACGCCTTTCAGGCTGGTCCTAGTGTTCTTCCTCGTAAAGGACACAGGCGCTCCAGCAGTGATACTCCATTAGGAATCTCTGGCTTCATTCAATCTTCTCCTCAGTTGGTTCCCTCTCCTACTTGGATGAATTTGGACAGTTCAATTTCTAGAGGAGAAAGCTCAGGATTGAAAAAGCCAATTCAGTTGGTAAAAAAGGACGAGGGTCGTGTTGATTGTTACAATGCAAAACCTATGATTGAGAGGCAAGAGGATGTGATGGATGATTTGATCAGCGTGTATATGAATTTGGACAACTTTGATAATGTGAACTTATCTGGTGCGGAAGAATCAAAAACTTTTGAAAGCAGTGATAATGAAGTTGAGAGTCTCATAAGTGGAAAAACAACCTCTACACTAGGGGCAACTTCGGGCTTTGCTGAGGAAAGGAGGGAAGGAATCAAGAGGAGTTCTAATGGGGACATTGCACCAGGTTCCCGACATCGGAGAAGTTTTTCCTTGGATAGTTCTATAGGAAATTTGCATATTGGAGATGAGTCACCAAAGCTTCCTCCTTTGGGGAATGGAGTTGGTCAGCGCTCTCCTAGCAATTCAGCAGATGGTAAAACATTTGAAAGCGACATGGAGTTGAGAAATGGTGAATTCACTGAACTGGAGCTAAAAAAAATAATGGAAAGTGATAAGCTTGCTGAGATTGCTTTGTCAGATCCCAAGCGTGCAAAAAGGTATTATATTTCTTCTGCTCTTCTCCCGTTTTTCTAATCTCCTACTAGTAAGATTTAAAACTATTATAGCTCATGATGTTTCTTATATATTCGCCCAGAATATTGGCTAATCGTCAATCAGCTGCTCGATCCAAGGAGCGGAAGGTTCAGTACATTGCTGAACTGGAGCACAAGGTGCAAACTCTTCAGTCAGAGACAACCACAATGTCTACTCAATTTACCAAATTGCAGGTGGGCATCTTCTATGATGAGCTCATGTCCTCTCTTCCTATTTAACTTTATCAACTATATTTTTGTTTTGATGAAGTTAGTTTTCATAAATCATGCTCACAACTCCCGATTCTGTGTTTTTGTGCTTGTTGCCAGAGGGATAACTCACAGCTTAAAAGCGAGAACAGTGAATTGAAATTCAGGCTTCAAGCCAATGAACAACAGTCCCAACTGAAAGATGGTTTGTATTTGCCCTTTTTTCTGCCTTTTGGTTTTGGTCAGCTGAATCCCACTTCCTATTGAAACTGGATGTTTTTTATGTGAACTTTCCTACGAAATAATTAAATATATGGGATGATGTACATTGATTATTATTCTTTCAAGCACTGATAATATTCACTTCATGGCAAAGATTGTGTAAGGATAACTCTGCACTGATAATATTTACTTTCGCCTTTACTGATTTTCTTCTAATTTTGTAATATGTTGAATGTTGATGAAATGAGTCATTTTTAGTATTCTTCCTTAAGGCATGTTACTTCATCATTCTATATGAATATGACCATTTCTTCTTCTTTATACCTGCCTGGCCTAGGCATATCTGTTTTCATCTTGTCAAGTACCTGCAAATTTTGGATTCCAAGAGCATTTTCACTAACGCCATTGATTATTTTTTAAACTTCACTTTTAGTTTCTTGTTTGCTTTGAAGAAGCCCCTCTAAACTGCATATCAAGATTTCTTGGGTGGTATTTTTTTTTGCAAATGCTTTTATTCATAAATGGACTCCATTAGCTGTTCATAACATGGGAAACATAACCTCCTACTGAAAATTCAAATGTTCCTTTGGTTTTCCTAGTGCAAAGTAGCCTGATTTCTTATTTTTGTGAAGTTAATGATACACTAAAATAAAAATTACTGTCGTTTATAAGATTTGAATTTTGTAGCTTTTTAATCTTAATTCCTTGTTGTCACTGAATACTATTAGAGGGCCTCCTTAAACTGTTGTTGCTTCAAAGCCATTATCGATTGTGTCTTTGTTACTGGATTTAAGATTGTAAGTTTAAATTTTAGAGTATCTCGTTGTTTTTTCTTATTTTTGATGTTACAGATATTGTTGCCTTACCTGATTCAATCATCTATCCCCCCCCCCCCCCGGCGGGTGCACAACACACGCACAAGAGAAAATCCCCATTTAATTTGACCAGGGACCACGATGTGCTGTGAGTTATGCTAGTATCAATTTCTACTTAACAATTAAGGCATTAATGAAAAAGTGCATGCATTAGTTAATTTCGCTATTTCCTGTTGTCGTTTTTCCATCTTCAGGTGCAGGTCCTTTGCTTTTATGTTTCTAAATTTAACAGGATACTATAATGTCTTATAAAGTGTGGTAGGTTTACATTTAAATAACTGTTTGTGTCCCTATTTGAGCAGCTCTGAACGAGACCTTAACTGCTGAAGTCCAGCGTTTGAGGCTTACCGTCACGGAACTTGGTGGAGAGTCTATTCTCTTGGGTCGCATAGCTCACCAACGTGCTCTTAATCAACAAAGGTTCCAATTGCAACATGAGCAGCCTGGCCAGCTTAAGCGATCACAAATGCAAAATCAGTCTCATGAGGAGACCCGGACTCAGTCGCACTAGATTCAACATAATGAATTGAACGCTCCGAGTCAGAGATAGCCGGTCGCTCTCCAGTCAAATTACATTTAATTCCTTTAGGAAATGGGTGGCATTAGTTTGGTTTTATATTTTGATTAGTCTATACATCAGCTCTATTTAATTGATTAATTTGTAGGTTTCACCCATTATAAAGTATATGCTCGGAATAGTTTCTTGTTATAGTAGTGGTTGTGTTATTACTGCAATTTCGCCTGCTAATGAAAACAATTATATACTTCAGTGTTAATTTGTTCTGGATTTATAGATCAAAAAAATTCAAGAGCAATATTGTCTTGAAGGCACCGTCTATGTGGACGTGCACGAGTGGTGATGTTGAGCATGTTTTCTGATAGAAGTCAGTTTCTGCTAGCTGATTGCGGCCAAGTGCCAAGGGTTGCGATCACTTGGTGGTGTGGTGTGTCTAGGGGCGTCTAGAAGTTTGTTTCTTTGGGAGCCGATAGGGAGAATAATTGAACTCAGTATAAAATTGTTGAAAGAACCTCAATGGTGGAAGATAACTTTGGAACCACCGTTGTGTGAGCTCTCATTACCTCTTCCTAACGTGTCATAGCTTTTACCACTATCATGAGGCTTAGTTTCAGTCTTCTTATCAGTACGAAACTATTTCTCCCTTGATCGGCTGGCTAGGCCTTGTTTGTTCCCCACTTCAAAAAAAGCTGCGTCTACGTTGACTTTTGAAATGCCGACAAATATTCCTGACTCCTGTGGTGGTTATCAAATCTGATTTCTGAGACACAATAATGGACCCTCCGTATTATCAAAAGGAAAAAAAGAATGGATCCTCCGTATGATTTTGTCATAGGGGAGCTAGCGAAATTCAGATTTATTAACTTGGCCAATGCCATTCGTTAATTTTTCAGGTAAAATAAATATCATTTAAAAATGATAACGGGCCAACCTGATTTAATGATGAAACATAGAACCAGGCCTTATTGGATACCAGAGGAAGCACATTTTTTGATGGCATATTTATTAGCATAACGAGTGATGAAAGGGGATCGAACACTTACTCAATAATTTAATTTTTTCTTGCCCCATTCCGGATTGGGCTCTAACTTGGGGGGTGGATCCGTAGATGGGCTCGTATTTGCATCCACAGGCTCATTGCCCGGGAGTTGTGCTCAAAACGACCAAGGCAGCTTCTGTCGTTTGAGCCTTCTTTCAAACCTCCAGTCATAATGTGGACTAAACGGAGTAACCTGCTACTGTTACGAACTGACAGATCGTATCCACTCCTCTGAAGTCTAAAGGCGAGCACTAGTCCTGAGATGAAAGGCTGCTTGCCACCATCATTATTCTTCACCCTCTGCCGTCTGGTCCCATTATTCCATCCCACACCTCACCGCCTCACTTTACTCCTCATCCCCCATTTCTGCTACATCCAAAATTCCATCACACACACACACACACACACACACACACACACACACACACACACACACACACACACACACACACACACACACACACACACACAGCCTTTGCTGCTGGGCATTATCCAGCAGGTTACGCTTGTAACGCTGGAATTACAATTTTCACTTGGGCATATTTTAACGAGGCCCTTTTCAAATAAACAAAAAAATAGTGAAACGATGGAGGAAATTTGTGAATGGTGTTGGGGGTGCTTGAAAAGCCATGTGAGAGGGGTCCACCGGCCTTGTATATTGGATGTAAATGGTGGCCAGTCATGTGGCGTTGTACCTAAATGCCTGTTGATTGCCGAAATGATTCTCTTTCTTTATGATTGGGACGCTTTGCTTCCTTTGAGATGCTAATGCCACCCTCCTCAGCAGTCTTTTATTTTACCAACACCTTCGCTGGCCGCATCATGCCATTATTCCCATTACTAGTATCAGAGATATACGCTCCTCCAAAGGAAGGGATGGGGACCGTGCAACCTCGTATTACGTATCACCACATACCAAAGCAATACAGTGTTAGCGAAATCTACAAAATATAATATTTATAGTTCGAGTCGCGTCCGAAGATATTGTCCTTAAAAGAGATTTCATGACCCCTCGTCAAATTAGAAAGCGACTCTCTCCAGGATTAAGCGAACTCTTTCTGTAAAATTATAGGGAAATATAACTGGTGGAAGATAAAAGTAATCTCAAGATATTAGTGTATCATTCTCTTTGTATTCTCTATATGTTTCTCCATGACATTCTATGTACTTCTCCTTCAATAAGAAGCCCTTTTTATAGACTGTAGAAAGACACGAGACACGTCTTTTAGATATATGTCCTTTAAGTTCAAGAGTTATGTTAGAAAGATACCTCTTTCTTCAATATACCATTTCACAACCAAGAGTTATGCTAGAAAGACACCTCTTTTTTCAACATACCCTTTTATAACCAAGAGTTATACTAGAAAGACATCTCTTTCTTCAATATATCCTTTCACAACCAAGAGTTATGTTAGAAAGACACATCTTTCTTTAACATACCCTTTCATAACCAAGAGTCATATAAAAAATACACTTCTTTCTTTGACACACCCTTTCATAATATTTAAAATATTTTCTACATAATGGAATCTAGTAAAGGGTCTGCCCTCGCCCCGTACGTATAAGAGAAAGAAAAAGGCGAAAAGAGTGAAGCTCGCTCGGCTCAGTCTCTGGCAGACGGCATGCTCGTGTTACGTTTTGGCCTCGTGATGTCATTTGGGAGATGAGCTTAAGATAAGTTCTTGTTGATTATAATTGGAGGGATCATTCCTTATGCCTTGGCACCAGACGTTTCTTTTACCTTTTTCTCTTGCTTCCATGAGAAGGGGATCCGTGATTAGAGTGGCTTTATTATGATTAGCGCATCATAGTTGCCGTGATGGTGGCCCAAGTGTGTGTCTACCCTGGAAGGGGCATTCCAAAAGAAGCCACCCCACTTCAGCTTTCCCAACCTAAAGCTAACACGATCTTCATCCATGCCCTCTTGCTTTTTCTCAAGACTTGGGGTTGGGGCAAAGCATATAATATATATACTACTACAGATGTTATAATTGAAATCATGCATCCGGGTTAGAATAGTCTTCGACGTACATCTCTCTAATCCAAATGACACCGTGTATAACAGCTACTAGCTAGCTAGCCTTTTTATATGATTAGGTTATTGGGTCAACTCGGCAATCATGGCAAAATAAATCAAGAAAACAATATCTGAGCGGAAATGATGATATTATGAAGAGAAGAAACGAAAAACTTGAGATGAAGGTATTTGAAGGAATGTAAAAAAAAAAAACCCAGAGAGATACATGTCATGCACACAGGGCAGGGAGGGAGGAGTGAGTGGAGATGGCAGAGAGGAGTACGTAGTTGGAGAGTGGATCAATCAAGGACGAAAGAGAAGGAAGAGTGGGGGGTTAAAGAGTGGCACATGACAGAGCATACTCCCATGTGCTCCTGATTTCCTCTCATGTATACCCTTATGCCCTATGGAGCATGGCTCCCATGCGGGCCTTCTGATTACTCGGTCCACGTTTCAGGCCACGACAAAATAGCCGTCAATCTGTTGGTTACCTGTATTTGTATTAAAAAGAACAGTATTTCTTTAGAACTTAGGAAAACATAGTCTCTGATGATTGATTTGATGGGTACAAATTCGAAGGTGGTTAAGAAAATGAATAGAATGACAGGGATCCTTTACTCCACTGCCCGTTTTGGAAATGACTCAGCGAAGCCTTTGCATTAGAATAGGATTGCTTTCACGAAGAGCAATGACGCAGAGCGCAATGATGAGCAGATGCGGAAGGACGCATGTAGATAAGTAGTTGCTTGGGACTTACATTGTCTTTTCTGTCTTTCTCCAAGAAAGGTTTAAAAAAAAAAACAAAATAAATTCTCATACAAGTCACTAATTTAACTAATAGTTCATTAAAGGATTTTAGTTCATATAGTACGATTCTTCTTAAATAGGTATATTGTTTTCCTGTTGAATACGCATGCTTTTCTCTCTCTCACTAGTTATTGATTGACTATCGTTTTATAACTTGGATGGCCAAAGTAACACAAGTAACGTATTAATTAACTATTAATATGCACACAACAAATAAGCATGTTGGCTGAAAGTGAAAAAAGAAGAAGAAAAAAGAGCATGTTAGCAATCTATTATAGTATATTGTGTCATGTACGAGATTGAGATGTCAGTATATCAAACCACTTTCAAAATCAGTCATTAATTTGAAATAGTAAGTAAAATTAAACGATGATTAAATATCATTATCATTATCCTGATGCAGGGCGAGGGAGCAGACGTTGAGGTCAATCGTTTCCTTTGGGAATTTGTAAAGCAGGACTCAATCTTGAGTCCCGGGGGCTCCACCTACCTTTACTTTGGATTCCATCTTCCGTCTTATTTTATGTTATACACACTCCCCCTTTACCTTCCCTCGTCTCCCCATCGATTTTAACGCCTCATCCAACTCACGACAAAACCTTATGTTCAACTACTCTCCCAACTTCTTCCCCATCAACTAAGCCCCCCCAATAATTATAATAATTTACACGTCTACGTGTCGTGTAATCCTTTCATTGCAATCAGCGATGTACTTTACAATACAATTATCTTGCCGCATTGCAATAATATTACGAGCGTTTATTTTGTCCTCGTCCCATACAGTTATATCATTCATTGATTTTTCCGCCATCAATTAAAATCTCGGACGATAACAGTAAATGCTTAGGCCCAACCCAGTCTTAAGATGCAAGGGCAACCCTCAAACTGGCGCACATTCTTCATCGCATGCCAAGACAAACTGAATACAACACGACAAAAACACAAATAAATAAATAAATAAATAAATAGACGAGCTCGGCTTGAGACAAATTGATTTATGAATAATTCAACCCTTTATCTTGCATAAAACATTATATATGCAGATAGATGCGGCAGGACCTATTGAGCAAAATAAATTAAAATGAAATGGGATAGCTTTTTCTTTCCACTGTCAAAAGTCTCAACGGATTACTTGACACACCATATCCAGTCCCAACTCACAACAACACGGCGCGGACACCAGCTTTAGTTATTTAGCTAGATTTAAGGAGCGTGTTGAGGTCCGTGTTTTGAAGCTTGCGTTTACGATGTTAAGCTCGCCATTTCCCAATGCGATGACCTCCCAGAACGTCTTGTTCCTCACAGCAAGAGAGTGCGAAGTGTGAAGACTGAGAAACCAGCAGCGAGGCAGATACAGGGAGAAACATGGGTAAATCTATTTCCTGCTTCAAATTAATCACATGCGGCAATGATGCGGCCGACGGCAACGACGATTACCAAGTGTCTGAGGTGAGCTTTCCGATTGAATTTGGGCTCTTTCATTATTTCAAAGTACCATGTTTGACTTCTTCTGATCCGAGGTTGCTTGTGGTAGTAAATTACGGAACTGGCCTCTTTCCTGCTTCCCGCATCGATGGATTAGTAGTTTCTGGGGGGATTCGGTTTGTGTTTTTCGGATTCTTGTGTTTAACTCATTTTGCTGCGTGACATGCCATCCATCGTGCACCTTGAATGATCAATGCCGGTGTTTGGGCAACCTAATTACCAGGAAAGGAAAGTAATAGAAATTTCCGTTCTTGTGCATATGAATGCAAACAAGTGTACAGTTTAAGGGACTGTGTCGAGTTTTTGACGAAATGAAACTAATGAAGTGATATTTTTTTCCTTATCGGTGATCAATGATCCTCCACTTATTTTTTCTTACTCAGAAAATAAAATAAAAGTTAATTTTGGGGAGCTCTTGACTCTACCTAGTGGTAGTTTTGCTTTTCAATTCGTCTAGGTCATTTTTCTGTATTTAAAAAATTTACTGAAACTATTATCTCCAATGCAACTTGACGACACGATGCGTAAATCAAATCCAATTGTTTTGACGTAATTTATAGGCATGTAGAACTTTAAAACTTCTTGAGGCATATGGTGTTTGATATTAGTTGCCTATCTTAGGACCCAGTGGATTTTCTTTTGGTTTGGACCGGCGGATATAGATTATTTGCAAGATTTTGAGATCCATGGTACAAGGTGGATATTATTTTTATTGGGAAAAAAGTTTGGCCGAGCATATTACATGTAGATCAAATAATTGCGTCTTGCACCAGGGAGATTTTATTGTATAAGTGAAAGGTTGAGTGGGATACCTTGGTATTTTGAAAGGACACAAGACTTAAATTGTTACGAGAAATTGATTTCTGGGAAACTGGGGGAATGGGGCGACCATTCTTATTTTAGTGTATAATTGTATTAGAAATCGAATTGTATCCGATTCCATTCTTTTGTTTAAAACATGTTCTCAGTACAGACACGAAGGGTAGTTTTGATCAAATCAAAATTAATTGGAGGAGTGAAAACAAATCATTGCTAATTTTAGCTTGCCTAAATTCATCATGTTCACCCCATTGCAAGGAATGTTGATTATGCACTAAGAAATCAAGGGCTTCGAATTGGAACATCAGTCCAATACTTATCTTGCATCAAACCTAGGAATTCTCATTCTTTAAAAATGAAACTAGGAAGACAGTCAAAACCCCATTGTTCACCATGAATTTGGATTTTGCTTCAAATATAGGTGCGTGCACACGAGTGAACATATTTCATATTTGTAACTAGCTGTAGGAAGATATTGAAGTTTTCTAAACTCTAGTTTGCTGATATGTAGGAAATCAAGTTGTCTTTCACCGATGATTTATTTATTTTTTTCCAGATCAAAGATTCAAGTGACAAACGAGGTTGGAGTTTCCGAAAAAAATCTGCAAGGCATCGTGTGCTTAGCAATGCTGTAATAGCAGATACCCCTTCTTCAGCAAATAAGGAGAGTTCAGAATGTGTTAGTATCAATTTCCAACAATCAACTGAAAAAAATATTGCTGAGAAGAGCCACACATCAAATTACCCTGATGAGAAACCCCCTCTATTATCCGTGGAAAACTCACAATTATCTGAAACAGCTGTTACTGATACTGAGAGCAAGGTGGATTTATCTGAAACAGTTGTTAATGAAACTGAGAGTAAGGTGGATTTATCTGAAACAGTTGTTAATGAAACTGAGAGTAAGGTGGATTTATCTGAAACAGTTGTTAATGAAACTGAGAGTAAGGTGGATCTATCTGAAACAGTTGATACTGAAACTGAGAGTAAGGTGGATTTATCTGAAACAGTTGATACCGAAACTGAGAGTAAGGTGGATTTATCTGAAACAGTTGTTACTGAAACTGAGAGTAAGGTGGGTGTCAATCCACCGGAGTCTGTGGTTATCACCATCCAAGCTGCCATCAGAGGGTTCATGGTATGTTTTCATTTCAAGTCTACAATTCCAAAATCTCACAAGCAAGTTACAACTGGAACTGCTGTATTACATGCACCAATTTCTTTTTGGGTTTTTTTCAGGCTCAGGGAGCCTTGCTAAAGCTTAAGAATATAGTGAAGTTGCAAGCTGCTGTTCGTGGGCATTTGGTTCGGAGGCATGCTGTAGGAACCCTGCGTTGTGTTCAAGCCATAGTTAAATTGCAGCTCCTCGTGCGAGCTCGTCATGCTCAGCAGTTGTATCAAGATAAGCGTGGCAAAATTAATGGATCAGAAATTGTGGTGAGCTATTTTAAAATATTTGATCACAAGATACCTTTCTTGGTGGTCCAATCAATTCCAATTACATACTTGATGGCTACTAATTTCATGCTATCATCCTGTGTTGAAGTTTGTGGTGCTGGTTTTGTACTTTTATTGATCGTTATATCATTAGATTTAATAGTTTGGCTTGGGGGATCTAGATTTTACTTGAATGTTCAAATAATAAAGCCTTGCTAATGTTTCACTCATTACTTTTTGATGTTGATATTGAATCTCTGTCTCTTTAACATGGGCAATCTGAGATGAATTCAACGTTCCTATTCAGAATAATTAAAATATGTTCTGGCTCATGCTTTATGTCTACAATCCTGTTGTTATAGGAGTTGATACTGTGGCAATAGATGAAGTTATCATGTGAAAGGTAGAGTCATAAAACTACAAAAAATCCAAAACAGTTTAACCCCTCAAGTACAAAGCTGTTATTTCAACTTTTTATTCATCAAGCTAAAAAAATATAAAGCCTGGGAATTCAAGCAGTCACAAAAAGTTGTGTTTTCTTGCCAAAATCATGCCTCTCTGATCTTGCTTGATAGTTGGTTCTATTAACTTTAAGCTCTTACTGCTTGAGGTTGCTGTATTTTCGTCATCAAGGGTATCCTTTATTAGATTTGTATTCTGGGCTATGTGTATGCTGCAAGCCCTGCCCTAAGTGCAACCGTTATTTTTTGTGGTTTAGGGTAACGGAAATCATGTGAGCAAGTCAAGTGTGAAGTCCACTTCCATGGAGAAACTGCTTAGCAATCGGTTTGCTCATCAGGTATTTGTCCCAGTTCAATTGCATCATGTTTGTTGGCTCGCATTTATCGATTATACTAAAAATTCTTTTTCTACCTTACAGCTGTTGAAATCCACACCAAAAAACAAACCAATCCGTGTCAAATGTGATCCTTCCAAAGCTGATTCTGCTTGGAAGTGGTTGGAGAGATGGATGTCTGTTTCCTCATTGGATTCTGCAGAGTCTAAAATAGCAAGTTCAATGGTGGAGCAATCAGACAACAATGAATCTAGCTCTTCTCTGTCTCTATTAGAAACTGGGCTTGGGTCTGAAGTTTTTTGTCAGTCAGATGACTCAAAGCTCTCTGTTGAGGACTCTGTTGTGCCTTCAGAGGTTGAAGAGAAAGTGACTACTCATGATACAGGAAACTTAAGCTTCGAAGCAATCCATTCTACGTCTATTGCCAAAGATGGTTTGGAACAGGCTCAGCCTGAAATGACAATTACCTTTGATGCTAAAGTAATCCCAGAAGAAATTGATTCGCAGCAAAATAAAAGTGTGACATCAGATGCAATTGCTCCTCAGGAGCTTAGTTCTCTTCCTGAGAAACCTGAAATTGACAGTGAACAGCCCAAAAGATCTATGAAAAGATTTGCCTCTGAGCAACTAGAGACTGAGGGAACCAAATTTGGGTATGGATCAAGAAAGGCCAGCAATCCAACATTGATTACTGCACAGTCTAAATTTGAAGAGTTGAGTACAACAGCAAATTCAGGTAGGTCAACCAGTTTGTCTAATAAAGATGCAACGGTTGAAGCGCATGGAGACCCCATTTCTGTTGGCACAGGCACTGCATTTGGGTCAAAAGAGCTCTTATTGGAGAATTCTGCTCCCTTTCCTTCCAGGATTGGTGGCTCTGAATGTGGTACTGAACTCTCTATTTCTTCCACTCTTGATTCACCAGACATATCTGAGATTGGCGCTACAGAAAATGAGCCTGAAGCCAAAGATTTATCAGAAGTGATTCGTAATCCTGACAAAGTGATAAATCATGAGGTTGAGGCCAATGTTTGTTGTACCACACCAGCTTGTGATTTACCCAGCTCTGCACTGGATCAGCCTGAGACTGCCAATGACGAAGATATCAATAGCAAATCAGTACATTCAGCAGTAGTTGTTGATCGCAAAGAGCCAGCTCTTAAGTCTGAGAAAAACGTTTCTGGTCTGCAAAGAGAACAAACGGACTCTGCTGTGCAAGATCTCAGAGCATCTCCTGAAGCCTCACCCAGAAGCCATGTAACCGTCCCTGAGTCTCAAGGAACACCTTCGAGTCAGGTATCAGTGAAACCTAAAGAGAGAAAACCCGAGAAGACTGGATCAGGATCGACAAACAGACGAAGGCTTCTGTCAGCTGGTAATAAATCACCTGCGAATGCAACTCCTGATTCAGGGTCTAGAGGTAGTAGGGAACAGCTGCCTAAAGATCAGGGGAGTGGGAAGAGGCGCAATTCCTTTGGCTCAGCGAAACCTGATCATGTTGATCAAGAATCCAGAGATAATAGTAACAACAGTTCTCTTCCTCATTTCATGCAAGCCACAGAATCTGCCAGGGCCAAGGTTAATGCTAATAATTCTCCACGATCAAGTCCAGATATGCATGACCGTGAGGTAAATGTTAAGAAGAGACACTCCTTGCCTGGTGCAAGTGCAACTGGTAGGCAGGTTTCACCACGCATCCAACGCTCAATTTCTCAAGCACAGCAGGGTACGAAAGGACAAGGTTCACATCCTCCCCATGGTAATTGTGAAGCCTAGAGAATTTTCTTTGGTTCTATTTTTAGTTTTTCCCCTTATAAAATATGCATACTTCGTCTTCTTGTTATTAAGATAATTCAATATATGATTTTGATTTTTATGGGCTGGCATGTCTGGGTTTGCTATCATATATGTGACTGGTTGACTTGTGAAACTTGTACAGTGCTCCTGAATTTTCTCCCCTCTTTTTTCCCAACTGAAGGAAGATTAACACACTTGCCACATCCAAAATGGGATTTAGAAAGTAATTATTTTGTTGCAATGCTCAGTGGCCTTTTATTTCAATCATTACCGTATACTGAATGAGGTATTGATTATCGTGATAACAATGTTGAGTTTGTGACCATTCTATAGTTGCCAAGTTATTTACAAGTTGGCCCACTGGAATGTGAGTGATTTGCATTGCCTGCTTGTTGATCGGAAATGGCTTTTACCTTTGAAAAGCACATTGTCTGTCTTCTGAATGCGCTTTCCATCTTGCAAGATTCAGCAATTAAAAGTATAATGATTTTTTTATGAAGTGATCTACTAACGAACCTCTTGAATTATGCTTCTCAGAGAGGAAGTGGCAGAGGTGAATCGGAAGTTGAAGTGTGCTGACGTGCCTCTACAGTAGTAATCATGATGGCGGACCAATTTGGAGTTTCTGATTTCACTTTGTTCATTCTCTGAGGGATAGCTGCTCAGTTTTATTTGCCGGGATCTTTTTTACACCCTTGAATTTTGTTGACTTTTTCTGTATTCTTTGCCTCCCCTCCCTGCTCCTCCCAAATTTGAAGGAGGCCAGTTGGACTGTAGGATTCATCTGGGAACATACATGAAATACAAGTGAAGTGAGTGAGGATCATTTGTACATTATTGCTCGCATTACTGCTTGATTATTTTTTCATACTCAGTGAGTGGGATGCGATTTGTAAGTTTCAGGCTACAACTGTTTGTGATATAATTATGTTTGTTCTAGATTGCTTTGCCTGTCGGCTGAGTTATGATGGGCGTGGCCTGGTTTGTTGGAATAAGTTGAATGAATTGACTCCGCCAATATTCTTGGTTTCTTTCACGAATTTGATGGGTATCTTCACGGCTCGTGTAAATCTTGACTTGAGGTCTGGTGTCTGGTAAACTAACTCAAGGAACGACTTGGCTGATTGGTAAAATTACTAAACTCGACAAAGTGGTCCTCCTAGCATGCGGTGGGGGATTGGTGAAACTGCCTGTAATCTTTTCGCTGCTGTAAGCAGGACTGCAGAAACTCTTGTTAATTTGGGATAGATTTGTCGTAGAGTGACAAACTAAAATTCTGATAATCAGAGGGGAAAAGGTTCATTTTGGGTAGGGCAGAAGATTATTCGGAGCAGGGACGACATTGCGTTGCGCAGGCAGCGTTTGCACGAAATAAGATATTCATAATTCTATGCCTTTTCACACCTTATTTTTTTCAATTTATAATTGTGATCGTCGGCCCAAAAATTGTAACCAATTTGTACGTAATGAGATAATCAATACGTGAAATATAATATGGATAGATTAATATTAAAAAAAACGTTGTGGGTAAAAAGGAAAATTTGATGGATTAAAAAAATAATCTTCTATATAAAATTTATTTATATAGTCACGCCTAAAAATAAATAAAACATGCCACAAGTATAAGTATTATTCATATGGTAACAAATAAATGACAAAAGAAAATTCTATATATCTTATTCATATAATGAGAACTCAAGAAATCAAGAATTATATATGAAATTCATATAATGCACAAAATATAAAATGCTACGGAAGCTGGTAAAACTTACCTGTTTTTTTTTTTTAAATGGGTTAGGTTGGCCTGTGCTCGGAAAACGGGTGGGCTAAACAAAGTAGTCATTTTTTTAATTAAAAAAAAATCTATTTACTTTTGTTCGAATCCTAAATTCTTAAATTTTGCGGGTGTATTGTTATTTGTCATTCCCTTATCAGTGAACTAACTAACCTGTAATCCGTTTTTTCCTTAAAAAACCTAGCTGGAGAAAACCTTTTTAAAAAAAAAAAAAATTGATGTGTTCCCGTAATGGATGATAATAGATTTTGAAACCCCTTATATTGTTGTACTTGTAGGCCCTATATTGACGTTTGAAATTGATAATTTTTGTTTATAAAAGAAATTGCTAAATTCGTCTCATCTTTATTTTGTTCCAATTGTCCAAAAACAACCAACGGGTTTGGTCCGAGTGGTAAACGGCTCGATATCGTTTAAGTGAGGTATCGGGTTCGAGCCTTAGCATATGTAGAAAATCTCCATTGGGAGACTTATCCACCATAGTCAAGTGCGCGACGTGGGTCGAATCTGGATGTAGTTGGGGCAAAGCTCCAGTAAACTGGATGGGCAACAAAAAAAATTGTCTAAAAACAATAAAGGCTGCACATTTCCCGGGTTAGTACGCCAGCCCGCTACACAGCACATATTGAGGCTGCAGGCTGGGCTGAGCAAATTTAGCCCATTAATATTATAGGCTAGCCCACGGCACCGTTAAAATATGAGCTCATGCGGGGGTATTACCAGCTCTATGGTTTGTACCAAAAAACAAACTCTAGTCATGGTGATCTCATTTTTCCAAAAACAAAAAACAAAATTGTCTGCTTTCGGCTCACCTGGTACTTCGTACAGAGGGTTCAAGAGGGATGGTGGCAACAAAAGGTCAGGGTTCTCTCCCAAGGTCGTCCCGGAATACACCGTAGTTCAAAAGGGAGGACGAGAACAGTGATAGATACGGTGTCAGGGTAGATAACTCATATGTGGTGTCTGATTAGGCTTTACTCTTGAGCTTTGGCACCGTACCATATCTCTTCTTAAATCTTTTTCATAGATTGCCATACTGAAGCAGAAAAACGATTCTTATGCTAAAAATGCGTTGTTTACACAGATCGAAAAGAGTTTCGTGGGCCTCAGATTTAGATCTTTGTCAGGTAATAATTATATTTCAGTAACGAAATCCGACCCCGATCACTTAATGGCGTATAAATAATTCGAATGGTTAACATTTAAGAATCAGCTTTCTAAGCCCTAAATTAGGATTTGTTGTCTACTCTATCTTCGATTGATCATTTTGCACGTTTTATCCCTATAAATAGTATGCTTATAATTTGATGCCTAAGAAATATCATCTTGGGGTGATGTTAATGTGAGGTCCATATCTTGCTTTAGAATTGATTGATATCTGTGGATTCTACTTCCGACCACCCCTTGCTTTGCCCTGTAAAGTGAAGTTTTTCGCCCATGAGAAACCTTCTGTGTTTTAGGGGTGATTGGCTAGTTTCTCTGAAGGATTATTGCGTGCTTGGGATAGGCAATTAAACTTAGCGTCAAGTAGGAATCTAGTACGGGGCATAATATTGTCTTGGGATAGCTATATTCAAAGTAATAATAAATTCCTCTGATGTGAAAAGTTCCACCAATTTTACTATGAAGAGCTGGTTTTACATGAAGAAATGCAATGCGCCTTAGCTTGGATTCAAAATGGTTGACCCTAATTGATAGCAAGGACACCTAAATGATACGTGAGAGAAATTAAGTACCACTGTATCAATTAATCTCACATGAAGAAATATAAAAGAATTGTGGAGATGATAATGGATGTGGACTAAATGTTTATTAAATTCTTCAAGAGGGAAGATATGATAGATGTAATGGGGATGTTTGCTAAATTATTATTAGTTCATTGGTAAGTTTGTGGTTAATATATAAAAGTGATTACTATAATTTTCTCATTTGCCTTGTTTCATGTTTTGCTCCAGTACAATGGCAGTTTTCTCTTTAAGAAATTTTAGATTCCATCTTTTTTCCCTCGGTTTTGCATGCCTCTTGTTTCTTTAGTTGCATTTCCCTCGGTTCCTTCAACTGAAATTTGTTTTCCCTGTGTTAAATGATATTAGTGTGGTTACAACTTGCCTTTGCCTGTGTCTGTGTGGGAGTTGAAAGATTTGGCGACTCTCATTTTTCTCCAGTATTACAAGTTTTTTTGGGGTCCAATCTGATGCGGTAGAACTTTGCTGCTTAGAAGTATTTGTTGCCTTTCATTCTAAAATTTTATTCTTTTTCTGTTTGAAAGGAGACTAAGCGCAAGATCTCAGCCACTTGGTTGGATGCAAAATTATTGGATGAAAAGGTGATGGAAACCCTTGGTTGGCCACTCAATTAGCACAAATAACCCTTTTCAGAGTGCTACTGAAAGTAATTTGTCTGGGGTGATTGTTGTTTGATTGTATGGTGGAGAGGTTGAGGGTGACAGTGTCTGATTGGGGACATTTTGATATATCTTGCAAAGTGGTTTAAAAATATGTATGAAATCTATATAGATGATATTCAAAGTTATTATCCATGGATGAAATCTGTTAAGATTGTTTTGGTGTTTGGTGTCTTGGGTAATATTGATTTTTTTCATTTCACTTGTGTTGAGTGAAACTGGTTGTGATAGAAGCGCACGAGTTTGTCAATTTATTATGTTCATAATTTGCTGGCCACTTTTCATTGCAGTAGAATTTGAATCCGGCTGTTTATTCTCTTCAATGGATTTGTGATCATATGAAATAGGATTAACTTCGGTGTTTTAGGAGTCGTGCATCTGAATAACTTCTCTGTTTGGATTTGATATGATATGAGATGGAATTAACAATGTCATTTAACATGGTCCTGTCTACATAATGAGAAATGGTACTGAACAAAATGGTTGAAGAGGGTTCAACATAAGGGACTAAAATCTCTTCATCAAACAGGTTAGATTATTTTTATCAGAGGAATGTCCTTCACAAGTTGGGTTAAATGCTCAAGATCACCTCCAAGCAAAAACATCATTACTGTTGCATCCAGGAGGAGCAGGTTCTGATGACATTCTACCTCCTGGCTTTGAGGGAACTCAATCCTCAAGTCAGATGCAGATTAAGCTCTCCCAAATTCCAGTGATTAAATGGACCAATCCACTTAAGGTATGCGTGCACGTGGGTGGGTGGGTGTATTCCAGTTTAACAGTTTCCTTCTTTACTGGATGGCTGCTTTTCAAATAGAGAAAAAAAAGGAAGATGCAAGAAAATCTCGAGTTTTGTTTCATTCATGTATAATTTTTTAACATGTTTCAACAGATCGTGCTTAATCTCGCATGGCAAGTGGTGGCTGGGGAAGAAAGCAAAGAGGTAGAGGATCAAAATCAGAGAGAGATGAAAGTACTTGAAGCTATTTATCCCCGCCCATCTTCCATTCCCCCAAAGTTTGATTCTTCTCTTGCTATGTACAATAATTCCTCTTGGGTACCTCCATTATCATTTAAATATTTATTTTCTTCCCTTCTGTTTCTCTGCATGCAGCCCCTCTGTCTCAATGGATGTAGAAGACTCCCTTTGCAATGATGATCATACTGCTCTGATACCAATTACACCAATTGAAGATGAGGATTCCACAATAGATGCGTCATCTGGAGTGCCACCTAGTTCACAGCCTCTTTTATTTGTTGCTGGAGCACCCAATGGTTTCAACACTCCTTCAATTACGCAATTACCTCGTGTGGTAGAATCTGAGGCTGCTGAAGCATCTGTAGCTTTAAACCATATCATGAAGAACAATGAGCATGGAGTTTTGATCGACCGTGAATTACTGAATAAAATTCTCAGCAGCCCAGAAGTGATTGAAAAGTTGGTTAGAGATCATGGAAATACAAATAACTCACGACATACATTCAATGGTAGCTCATCCTTGGAGACTTCATGTCCATCCATTCCTCTGAATCAAGCTGAAACCAGTGCGCCTTTATTTGGTGCCTTTTCAGCCAGCCCTTACTATCCTGCTCAGATGGGGCCTGCTCCTCCTCCTCCTGTAGTTAGTCTTGGAGCTCCTCCTGCAAGGGATGTGAATTACTATAAGAGCTTAATTCAGCAACATGGTGGAGAAAACCAAGAGACTCTTCCTTATCTGAACAACATTAGGCAGCCCGTAGGAAACCAGGAGACGCCACATAATTCTAGATTAAGGGAACCAAAACCCAAGATAATGAAGCCTTGTATCTATTTCAACAATCCAAAAGGATGTCGGAATGGAGCTAACTGTGCATACCAGCATGATGTGGCATTTCAGCCCCGTGGTAGTGCTGTGCCAGGCGTACATAGTTCAAAAAGAACCAAAATGGATAACGAGATTAGCAATGGATTAGACTCTTGATTTGGCTGGTTTCCGAGCAGGCTTTTGATGAGTGTTCATTTGAACCCGCCACGTTCAGCTTTCTTCTGATGTGTAACATTTTTTAATTGAAAGCTCCGTTTTCCTTCCCTTGAGTGAGAATATGCAGGGATGTTTTTTTTTTTCTTTTGCTTTATTTATGCTGCAACTGATTGAGCGTATCAATCGTCTGGAGATATATTTACATAATGATTTATCATTTATTTCTTATGGTATTATGATGAATGGTGACATAAATCTTTGTGACTGTGAATATGATGGATACTTTGACAATAAAGGAAGGTAAAGAAATTTGCTCATGATCTTCTAATCTGTTGTTTCTTAGGAAGGAAATTTTTTTTTAGTACAAATATATTTAGATGGGTTCGGTATTAATTCTCAAGCAAAGCTTTAGAGATTAAAGAGTATTTATAAAGAATTTATAAGATTATTTATTAAAAGAATTTTTATAATAATAGAGAAAATTAAAATTGTATTTTTGTGAGATATAGGCCGATAAACTAATTGATAAGAAGTTACAATCAAGACGTGAGAGGCCCAGAGTAAGAACTGGATGCTTAATGATTTACCGTGATCTAAAGGTAACCAAAACTACGGTGATAAAATTTTTACCGTGAAACTCGGTTCAATTTTAAACTACTGATCGAGATATTTGCTAAGAAAATGTGGGTGTGATGATAAAAATTAGATTATATAGTTCTCCAAAAAAACTGCGAAGGCGCTGCCCTTTGTTGTGAGACACGTAGCCCTAAAAGGAGAAAGAAGAATCTGAAAAATCAACAATTGTAACAAAAAAAAACAATTGTAACGTACTTTTTTTTATTGCCTATATAGTTTATTAGAACTTTGTCCCGACTATATCTAGATTTGACTTGCGTCGGGTACCTGGCTATAGTGGGTGAGTTTTTCAATAAATTTTTTTTGTATATCTTAAAGTTCGAACTCGAAACTTCGTTTAAACGATATCGAATCGTTTATCACTCGGATTAACCCTGTTAGTAATTGTAACATACTGACTAGGGTAGATACATCATATTATTGGGCTTAAGTGTTTGGGCTTTTTCTTGGGCTGATTATATGGTTGAACACAAACTACGAGAACACCAAAAAGATAAAAAGCAATGTATAAAAAAAAAAGATAAAAAACAGAAAACTCGGAAAGATCCCATTGCAAAAGGCCTAGTAGGTCAGCATCTTATACGGTAACGGGGGCCTCCTTCACGTTACAACAGAAACATGCCTGGCACCAACGGAGGTTGGTCCGAGTGATAAGCGACTCGTATCGCTTAAACGAGGTCTCGAGTTCGAGTCTTGGCGTACGCAGAAAATCCCCGTTGGGAGATTCACCCACCATAGCCAGGTGCACGACGCGGGTCGGATCCGGATGTAGTCAGTACAAAGCTCCAGTGAACCGGGTGGGCAACCAAAAAGAAAAAAAAAAAGAAACATGCCTGGCTTAATTGCTCAACCTTTAAAAAATATCATTTTATTATAATTTTAGTTATAATATTTAAAAAAATATTTTAATTTTTAAATATCTAAATTTATACTTAAAAATAATAGACAGTTACATTTAGATCGTAGATGAGTCTAAAAAAAAGGGAAATTTCTCTCGATATTAGTATCGTTTAGGAAGAAGGGAGATTTTACTCTACTTTTAGAACGTGAGTGAGCCTAACATTTTTTTAAAATTTTTTATAATAAAAAAAAAACAGAAACATGGATGGCTTAGCCGGTGAGACAAAAAGAGTTAGTCGAAACCTAGGAGAGGAATCCCTGGTGCAGTCTACATAAAACAAACACAAGTAAACGTAGTGTATGTTTGGATTCTTATAAAACTAAAGTTTAAAAACAAAATAGTCTAAATCCTAGTTTATAAAATTTTTAAAATAAATAATTATATTTAAAAAGATCTCTTAATCAAACCACAGTTTAAAATTATAGTTTTAAATAAATTCTTAAGAATAATTTTTAAAATAATAAAAAAATTTATAAACTATCTAATTACTATTTAATCTTTATTATTTCTCGCACACTCTTACTTTTTTTCTCTTTTTTCTCTCTCATATCTTCTCTCTTTTTTTGTTGTCATTTTTTACATTGCCATCACTAGGAAGGAGGAAGATTATGTCACTAGAGGAGAAAGCATACGTTGTTGGGATGGAGGAGGTTCTCGTTATTATTGATAGGAGGTCGTGGTCTACATTTCTAGTGGAGTGTTGTTGGGGGTTTATCGCTGCTGCTATTTCTTCCGTTGTCAGATCTCCGATGATGATAGTCTCTAATGATACTGCTTTCTCGCCGCCAAAAGATCAAGAGGGAAGAGAGAAAAAAATAAAAAAAATTTATTTTTTTTATCTTATATATTTTTTAATAATTTATCAATTATAATTTTTTTTAATAATAACTATCTATAGTTATCCTAAAAAAAATGGAAATATAATGCCCTTGGCCAAAAACTAAAAACAAAAGAATATCTCCCTCTTGGTTCCAGAAAGGCAGAAACCTCTTGGCCTCGCCTCCGTCCATACTCATCGGGTTGATCGAAGTGAAGTGGGAGAGGCAGAGAGAAACCGTAAAAATGTTGAAGTTCCTATCAAGGGTGAGAATCGAGTTCAATGCCTTGGACCCGCGGACTGCATCCTGTATGGAGTTTTTGGCACAGTGCAACGCGCGGAAGGCCAAGGATTCAAACCCTGGGTGCCAAGTGGTGGTGAAGCGCCGAACTGATGACCACCCACCGCAGATTACTGTCACTTTCGTCAATGGGGTTGAAGAAGTGTTCGATGCAACATCCACCCCTGCCCAGACCATTAGGAGTATGATTCTCGAGAAAGGTCAGCACCTGGAGACCGAGCAAATGTTCCGAGAGGCAGGTGAGGCCTGGCCTGTCATTATCCCCGAGGAAGAGCTTCGCCAACCCGCACCTGGTGTCAAAGTGCGTTCTGATTCTTTCCCCCCTCTCTTTCGCTTTATCGACCTGGATCATTTAATACTTAGTGATCAAAATGATTTTTTGCCTGACAAGTTTGGTTGAAGTTGAACAGCGATACGGGTTTTTATCCATAGTAATTGTTTTATTCCTGCTGTCAAAATATATGCTCATTGGCATAACCTTTCTTGTGAATTAGTTTCTATGTGGTTGAGCGTTTTGTTTAATTCGTTTGATGTTAAGCTGTCTCTTGAATTCTGCTTTAAATTGAGCAGTCCTTTGTAATGCCTCTCATATTAGATTTATCGTTGAACTTTCAGTTTGTTTTTCGTGCCTTCATTAAACTATCATTGATGGTGATGAGTGAATTCTGCAGCATGTATCGAGTTATAACAGCTAGGCTTTGTCATACCGTATGTGCAAATAGATAGGCATATATAATTTTAGTGAGTGAGTTGAAAGAGGAAGGAGGTGAAGAAGTTTTCATCACTTTTTGATCATGTCTTGGTTTCACCTAATGCAATCTAAGGCCCAAGGTTCTGTACATGCTCTCCTTGCCCCCTCCCGCAAATGGAGGGAAAAACTTTAAGATGGAAAACATTGTACCGAGCTGGACATCATTTTGTTGGAGAGAAATAGGGGGGCAAAGCTAGTAAGTGAAAGGAGAGGAAATAGACCAAAGACTCTATGCATTCTTAATATCTTGTCATTTTTTTCTGTGTAATGATGCGGTGAACAGGAGAGGATTCAAATATCGAATTTCTGGGATCCTTCTTCCAGCTTATGATAGAATATCGAGGCCGACAGCAACTTTGATTTCCTGTTGCTGCCACCAGCTCTGCCTGTACTACTTATCTTCCACTGAAATCGCTTTCTGTTTTCTAGGGAGAATTTGATTTTCAGGGGGCTTAGCAGCTATAACTAGAATATATGTGCACCTAGCATTTGTATATTAAATAAAGTACCTTGGTGAAAGGAACTTCTCTTTCCCTTTATTGTGAAGCATAGCTGAAAGTAAATTTAGACTCTAAATCTACGGAATCTATGCATGATAATTGCCATTCAAATGGAAACTATGTAAATAGTAGATGTGGTATTTGAATCTTATCATTGCATCTTCTTGGAACTTGACAAGCAATGATATTCCTAATTATATCTGCACATCTAAAAGCAGGTATAGTGGTTTTGTGATTGTTGATCCATGATAGTTTGACTTTCTTGGCCACTTTCATTTATGTAAAACATGTTAACGAACGACATATTTCTATGTTGCTGGATGCGGCAAAGGACCAGCCATAAAGACTTGGCTAAATGGTCTTGTAGCTGTACTTTCTTTTGATGCATGTTTCACAACTAAATTGCAGTTTAGTTGAGTCATGGAACTTCTGTTGTGGCTGCTTGGTTACAAGTTGGATTCAGCAGGATGCCTGTCTTTTTATACCTTTGTTTTAGCGTGTTTTTATCGCATCTGTTTTTGAGAATATGGTAATGTGGTTTCATGTTGTGAGTATAGCTTTTAATTACTATTCTGCATGACTTGCATCCGGTTTGTTAATTTGATCTGTCAGAAATTAAGTACTAAGGAAGCTTTAATAAAGTTAGGATGATTAATGTTGTCTATGCCACTTCTTGCAGCCGAGGAAAGCAGAAGAGAAAAAGCCGTAGCAAAATTCTTCAAAGTGGATTGGACAAAGATGAGCAAGCAGAAGCGGCAAGAGTGTTCAGGATCACGCCATTTATATAAGCGAGGTTGAGATTGTAGTGGAGATTTCAACTGGAGCCACGGAGCCCAAACATGGATTTGATTGTTCCTATATGAATTTAATTTATGCTTTGGTGCTATTTTATTTAGAAACGTTTCTAACCTTTAACAGCCAGTGCATCTATAATTTCATTCTTCTTGACCAGTATCAGATTGAATGATGCATTCTACGTTCCGCAGCCACTCCTTGCCTTTTGAAAGAAAAGCATGCTTAAAGTTTTTATTGCGATAGGGACGGAAAAGATGGTATGCTTTTTACAGTTTTACATGGTTTATATATATGTTATTATTGAATCTGCCTATATATGATTAGAGAGTATTATACCAAGGGAGAACTAGCAGGTCTCTATGTAATTAGAGAGTATTGAATCTGCCTTTATAGTTTTTTTTATCAGGTCTCTGATCTCACTTACTTTTAACTAGGTTCCTGTAATTTGTTTTAGAAACAATAGAATTTCAAAACTACTTTTTTTAGGATAAAAATGATTTTAGAAATTGAAAGTCCGTAATAATAATTAACTTCCTAAGTTGATCTTCCACTGAACTTCTCCCTATGCTCAAAGTAACTGGATCTTTGTTTGGGTGGCTGGACAGTGACTTGCGGAGGAAAAAGTAGAAAACAAGAAGACATTATAGAAATGAACAAATGACGCTCTTTATCAAGGGACGCGTGCATTATTGTGATGTTGACCTATATTTTTAGCTCTTAATTATTGACTAATTAATAAGTCGTTTCGATAAAAGTTTAAAAAATGTCTTATAAAAAAAATAATTTTTAAATAGTTTTTAAAAAAGAGTTTATAGAAAAAAAATAATTTGAATAAACGAATGTTTAGATAATTATTATTAGAAAAAAATTTGTAATTAAAAAATTATTAAAAAGGATATTATTTTATTAAAAATATGAGAGATGAGAGAGAATCTATAAGAGAGAGGAGTGAGAGTGGAGAAAAGAGATATGAGAGAAGATAGAAGATGAAGAAGATAGAGGAGAGAGGGTGTAAAAAAAAGTAAAGGTAAAATAATAATTGGATAATCTATAAACTCTTTTACTGTAATAGAAACTAGTCTCAATAACTTATCCAAAACTATAATTTTAAACAATAATTTAGTTCAAAAATTATTTTAGATAAATATAATTATTTATTTTAAAATTTTCTCAAATCAAATTTTAGTCTAAAAATCTTTTTAAAATATCAATTTTAAAGTTTATCAAACATATACAATATCAATATAAAATATTCTCTCTATTTATAAATATAGGGTAATTTTTAAAAACATTATTTGTTCAAATACAAGATGGTATATGGGGTTGATACTTTTTTTGGTTTTCACCCCCTCCCTTTTTTTTTGTAAGGATTTTTCATGCGTGATTACTGATTGGTCAGTTTTTAAATTGAATAATGAAATTCAGAATAAATGAGAGAGGTGTTTAAAAGAATATAATATATTTTTGAGAGGTATTTAAAAGAATATAATATATTTTTTACTTTAATCATTCAATAAAAACATAATTAAAGACAAGTTGTTAGTTTTTAAGAGAATTAAGCATACAATAAACTTTTCTTAAGAGACGTATTTTAGTTTTTCTTTTAACCTGAAATGGATACGTATATTAGATAGAATTTATCATCAACTTCGTCGTGACACAGCGACACAATATTTGTCTTCGTTCCAGCTAAACCACAATTTGGATGCCTTGTACTACTATTACTTACGTATAATAATACAAAAAAAAAAAAAAAAAAAGAATCGCCCGCCCTATGTAGAGAAAGTAATTCTCAAAAATATTCATTTGATATGTATATATAGTATGATTTATAATTTATAATAAATTATATTATATATATTATAATTTTCTAATAAAATAGTACTGAATTACATATAAATCGATATATAACGATATTTATAGCTAGATTACTAACCCTTTTAACTTGGAGGATTTTTTTTGACCCGGATAGCTTGAAAAGATTTACGTAATAGAAAATAATAGTCGGTACTCGGTAGATTTAATTGATACTATTAAACAAAGAACAGGAGACTAATAAAATAAATATTGAATCCGATCCGTGAAAATTAAGATCTGAACGGCTATTGGTAAGCGGCAGGGAGACCGCTTCTCTTTACTCTCTATGCACTTCGTAGTTCGCACTCCTAACTCAAGTAGTAAGCAGCATTTAATTCCGGAAGGAGCCGATCTGCACCGACTACAAATCTCGATCTCCCTGCCTTCTCCTTCTCCGGTCTGGGTTTGAGTGGGTACGAGACTTGCCCCAACATGGGTTCTGTTTCTCTTAAAATAGGGGATGGCACCGCCAGATTTAAGAGAGCCACTTTTTGTTCTCCGGCAGTCAACATTCTCATGATCTTCTGTGTTATCACTACCAATCTTTTTGCCCTATATGCTTTCACTGCTTCCCCCAAACACCATAGCAACCACCTGCTTCTCCATACTCAAAAGAACTTCTCTCTCATTTCTGAACAGGTCTCTCTGATACTGAGAGAGATCGATTCGTCTCAGAAAAAATTGGCCCAGATGGAAAAGGAGCTTCTTGGCTATGAAAATGTTGACCTTTCCAGACCTAATATCGCTAGCGAACTTAAACTCTATCTCCAGCACCACCAGCTCCCACTGGGCAAAGATTCGAGAACTGGGATCACTGAAATGGTCGCCTCTGTTGGTCATTCCTGTGAGAAATCTGCGGATTTATTGTCTCAATACATGAATTACAAGATAGCTGGACCTTGCCCCGATGATTGGAGTTCAGCGCAGAAACTGATCTTGCGCGGATGTGAGCCTTTACCGAGGAGGAGGTGCTTTGCTAAATCTGTTTCTAAGGTAGGCCTTTATCCTTTTCCCATTTCCCTTTGGAAACCTGTGGGTAATAAGACTGTTAACTGGAGTGGCCTGGGTTGTAAGAATTTTGAATGTTTGAATGGTAAGAAATTGGGTAGAGATTGCATTGGTTGCTTTGATTTGGTTAATGGCTACGAGAATCAGAGATATGTGAAGGCGCGAGGTAAGAATGATTTTGTCATTGACGATGTGTTAGCATTGGCAAGTGGAGGAATAAGAATAGGGCTTGACATTGGAGGTGGGTCCGGATCCTTTGCGGCTAGAATGGCCGATAGGAACGTCACCGTGATTACCAACACTCTGAATATAGACGCACCCTTCAGCGAATTCATTGCTGCAAGAGGGCTTTTCCCTCTGTTCTTAAGCTTAGATCACAGGTTCCCATTCTATGACAATGTGTTTGATTTGGTTCATGCGTTGAGTGCCTTGGATGTTGGAGGGAAGCCTGAGAAATTGGAGTTTTTAATGTTTGACATTGATCGAATTTTGCGTGCCGGTGGGTTGTTTTGGCTGGATAATTTCTACTGTGCCAATGATGAGAAGAAGAAGGGCTTAACTCGTTTAATCGAACGTTTTGGATATAAGAAGTTGAAATGGGTTGTGGGAGAGAAGGTTGATGGTGTGGGATCAGGCAAATCTGAAGTCTTATCTGCTGTGCTTCAGAAGCCTGTAAGAGTGTAAAGATTAGGGGCAGCTTATACAACAACAAACAGCAAGACGAAACAACTGTTTGCTTTTGCTGGCTCTCTTCAGCACGTAATATGTGTTAAGATCATACAAGCAAAATAAGTGCACTATTTGTTTATCTAGTCTCAGCCTACTGCAAACCCAAATGTCCTGCATTTTCACTTCCGTTTTACATCTTTATTCTGTATTTGGGTACTTAGCTATTTTCTAGTTAAATTAAATTGTTATGAAATGGAAAATGAATTGCATTTTTGGGCTGATCTTGTTGCCTTAAGTCTCTTTTAATTGCAAAGGATTCAACCGATGAATTGTTTCCTATCTGAGTGATTAGCTTGGTGATGTACTGGTAGCCGCAGGATAAGAATTGGCCGATTCGGCTTCCCTATATGCCTCAATTATACCTTTTTCTTTTTTAATTGAATCGTCTCCTTCTCGCAAATGTCCTTATTCCAACTTAGGGCGGGTCTCATATATATCTATATATAGTATGGGTATGAGAAATGAGTGGCGAGTATAGCTTGGTATAGATTATATATTCTATATTAGGGTTAAGTCTTATTTTACATTGGAAGTTTACACGTTAAAATTATGCTGACTTGAAAGTTTCTTAGATTTAACGTCACACTGAAATTTTCTAAATCTTAGTAATGTAATCCTAATGTTATTTAGGTTAAATTTAACTTTTAATTAACTAAATATGTTGAGTTTACCGTTTATGTGTTATCGTTATTTTTGTTTAACATATAAGTTTGCCTTAAAAATTTTTATTCAGGAGCAATATTGTTATGAAAGTTTTTAAATTATACCAATGTTACCCTATCATTATCTATGTTAAATTTGACTATTAGGTAATTAAATATGTTAAATTTGTAAATTGAACAATAATAAAAAAAAGAGTCGTAAATGGAGTAGGAGCTCATGTTCGCTAAAAAATAAAGAGAAAAAAATTTCAATTATTGGATGCAGGACATGATTAGGGAGATTAAGGCTATCGAAAATCTTTTTTCACTGTACCCATCGACACCAAAATAGGTGGGTATTTCTTTGATCTTCTTTTCATAGCACAAGATACTTCTATCTTTTTTAATTTCTTAAATCCTAAAGACATGATGGATTTTTTATTTTTATTTTTTATTTATAAATCTAACTTGAAAAAAACTGAAATAGATGACATCGAATGTATTGGATCATTAAATTTGATCAATTAATAGTTAAATTTAACTTAGATAATAGGTAAGGTAAAATTGATATGATTTAAAAATGTTTAGATATCTAATGCTCTAGAATGAAAACTTTAGGTTCAATTTAGATTT
Organism: Leucaena leucocephala; assembly: GCA_037074615.1. Lineage (NCBI taxonomy): Eukaryota > Viridiplantae > Streptophyta > Magnoliopsida > Fabales > Fabaceae > Leucaena > Leucaena leucocephala. The sequence continues at coordinate 523,888 of CM073540.1, read as the reverse complement.
TAACTCAACAAAAATGACATGGATGATATCTAGATTATCAGCTCAATATACCTGATTAATTAATAGTTAAATTTAATCGAGATAACGATTGAGATAAAATTGCTATAATTAGAAACTTTTAAGGCTGCCATTGAATCACAAAAAATTTTTCAAGATAGCTCGAATCGGGTAAACTTCTATAGTAAAATAGACCTTTAACCTTTTATATTAATATTAATATAAATGTTGCAAGATTTTTGCTCGTTCCTTATTTTAACATTTTATAACTTATGGATGACCGAAAATTATGGGCGTATCGTATGATCATTTCGAACTAGGTAAAACACGCAATTAAAATCCAATTTCATTGAAAATGGAAGGGAAGAATTTTTCCTGCTACTGACCCTTAATTAGTGAATTACCCATTTCACTGAATCCTAATGAGTGGTGATCTGATTTCATTGGAATCATGGATTCTTAAAACTCTTACAATTTGCTATAAGAATGCATCACTTCAAGCATATAAATACTTGTCCGCAACAATCGATACAAGCTACATATTAATAACGGTGGACACTGCTTGTCACCTTCATAAATGGGAAAAGCTCATGAGAATACGCCCACAACAAACGCCTTTACTTGAGAGACTAAGATGGAAATGCCCAAAATTCGGTCTAGTGGTCCTAAGGGCAGCCACCTGACATGGGTCCATTCAACTGTTGCACCGCAGCACTGTTTAGAAGCTTCATTCCCTCCTCGCTCATCTGTTTTACTTCCACTGGCGATAAAATCCTGATGCACCGGACACATCCCACGAATTCCCTGTACCACATTCCATCACCCAAATTTAAAACATTCATTGCTTCGCATAAGCTATGGAATACTGAAACTTGAACGTAAAAGATCAGACGCTGCATTGTAAAGAGGTTAAGGAACTTACTCCCAAGGATCATCCCCGACGAGCAGAACATCATTTTCATAATCTACATATACCAATTTCCATCCTGAACCTTTGGTGTCGTTCAGCAGACCCTCAAGTCCAAACATCCGTTCAATTGCGGAGATCAGTTCCTCGTAGTTCTTAAAAGTGGTTACATCCAACGATCTTCCTACTGACCCTGCCTTCTGAACCTGTAAGCCCACAACCCCAAAATCATTATATATGATAAGTATGAATGTATGATCTTGTAGATTGAATCCAAATTAGAAGTTGTTCACCACAAACCTTGGTGTAGGTTCGCACGGGTGCAGCAACTTGTGCCCATGAGTTATTCTGCAGAAAGCTGCTTTCATCGAAATCAACGTGGCTTGAAGATGTACCACCACCTGAGTTGTCTTGCAGAGAGAGAACATGTGCCTCAGCAAGACTTGCGGAGGTTATCTGAGACTGGACGTCCTGGCTCGAGCTTACGTTGCCAACCATGCAATCTGATGGGTTCGGGAACTCGCCCTCCTTCAACGCGCAAAAATCATCCAAAATGGTACTCGAAGTAGAAGGATCAACCATAGTACTCGCACTGTTACTGGCATCAAAATTGACACTAGTATACACCCCGCTTTGGTTAATGCTCTCAGCAGATAGATCCCTCAGATTGTTTGAATTAAAGTTCTGCAACCCTTGCTGTGAGATGGGTGTTAACTGGTCCGCTTGAGGCGAGGACTTGAAATTTTTGAGATAATGATCCCAAGTTTCTTGACTCACGGGGGGTAAAGGGCTATTAACTGCTTGTGGCAGAAGTGGAGACTGTTCTTGCAAAGGCCCAACCGATCTACTCAATCCAGGAAAAGATTGGCACATCCATTCATCGACGTCTGCCTGAGGAAGCAGGCCATTTAAAAGAGCATAATCAGATTGAGGAATATCAACCATTTGAGGAGATATTGTTGATTCGAACTGAGGCTGCACGGGCCATGGACTCTGGTTTTGATTAAGCAATGCCATTTGACTCGCATGGCCTGGTGGGTTCATAGGGTTCGCCACCATTTTTTCCATGTTGCATCCTTCTATTGAAGGGCAATCAATAATATGATCAGTCAAGTCCACGGATTCTACTTTTGTTTTATCAGAAACTGCTCCAGAAGATTGAGCATTCCCAATTTTAGGCAGAGGATGCAATTTCCCAGTTTGATCACTTTTCAACAGGGAATGCAAGTTTAAAGCATTAGATTGGTCAGGGAGAGATTGGGAATGATCTAGATTTTTTGGCGGTATGCTCCCTGAACATACAATACGAGCTTTTTGGTTATCTGTCGCAAGCGTCTTCTTCAAATCTTGTGAGAGATCACTCTTGGCAGCAGATTCTTGATGCATGACTGATGAAAAGGCTCCAGGATTGTTCACCAGTTGAGGTTTAAAAAGAACTTTCATCAGGTGTTCCATATATAGATTTTGTAAAGAGTTTGGGAGCTCCAAATTTGCATTTTCAGGAACTTGTATAAAAGGCCTTCTTAACAAAGGCCCCCACTCATTTTCTGTACCTAATAACATATTCTGTCATTAAATAGAAGCCTTACTTAGAGATGAAAGAAAGAGTTAACTACAAAGTTACCAAAAGATCCAGATTGAAATGGTCGTTTCAGACTCGAAGTCAAAGAAGGAAAGATGAAAAGACTTTCAGGAGTATCAATTTCCCAAGCACTAACTCTATTCTGCTTATAGCCACACCCTGGCTCGTCCCACTCCACCTGTCCAGTTACGAATTGTTAATGATTTATCACCGACCAAGTAAAGCAGGACAACCATTCTACAGAATTCTAATTTTTAAACATTAAATAAATGCAGAAGAAAATGCTTTTCATCGAGTAGGGAGCAGCGAGATTCACCTGAATATTTCTCCACTTGGAACCAGGCCACCTCAAAGGATCCAAGTCACTGGTACCAACAATGGTGCCCATATACCTATAGAAAGGATGAGAAGTCTTAGTGCGTTGGTTGATATTATCTAACAAGAGCGGGGGATATCCTTCAGTCGGTCGACAAAATACCTACGCTTCCCCGATTCCTCTGTCTCAAACATCATACCAAATCTCATGCCAACTGAGAGTTGGGTACCGTATACAGCTTTTCTGTATTTAGCCAGCGGAATAACAAACTCTGAAGGGCATGCCCTACAAATAAGGAGGAGACGCTACACTCAAATGAAATCTTCCAACACGCCCTACTTGAACTAAATATTAAATGCTAGATAACCATACGAGCGTACTGAATACAAATATACCTTGGGTTGTAGAAAACAGTAAACGGGCTCTGATTAGCAGCAGCATGAGCTGCAGCAGCTAGCACACCGATATGCATGCTATCAGCAGAAAGAACAGATGACGTCAATGTTGTCTGTTGACGATTTGCTCGCCTAACACCAACTAGCAATTGTGATTTCTCGTCCCTGTTAACAATGACACAAGATTTATTTACTTTCCTGTCCTTGGAACGTTTCAACTTTAGTAGTCATTCATGTATTTTGCAGTTTTAGCTTCGCACAAAGATCATTCTACCTGTTTGGATATGATAATAGTCATTCATGCAGTTACTTGACTGATAAGAAACTTACAATGAATTGCTACGCTTAAACAATCTATAGAGCATTTACCCAATGACCACTCTGTTACTTTCTTTTTCCTGGGTGAAATGAAAATCGTCCTCTATATGTTGTTTAGCTAAATACAGATTGTGACCACTACTTACCTGATAAAAAGAACAGAATCGCCAGCTTTGAGCCTCTTTGAGCCAACAAATAAACTCCATCCTGTTGTGAGAAGATGTCTCTTCGGCTGACCTACATAAAGAATGCGAAACTACGTAACTTGTCCAAATCTCCCACTAAAGAGCGTGGGGACTTGAAGATCAAAAGCATTCTCACCTCGGTATATATGTCGGAATGTCCAGGTATTATCATGTAAGTCTCGGACAACGAGTTCTTGTGTTGGGGGTTGAATGGTATAATCCTGAAAAATGAATATATCAGCTAAAAGGAAGTATTTATTACTATCCTGAATATAAGCAAAGGTAACTTCCGACGAAAAACTTGTTATGGGCGTACCAATGGAGGAAAGAGCTTTTCTGCCGCCCTGCGAGGTACAGAAAAGCCACCGTGCGTGCTTGTATCACTAGCAGTCAAAGTTTTGCAGAAAAATTCACTTGGATGTTTACTAGGCTTCATTCCAAAATCAGATATAGGAAAGACATCTTTTTCCTGACAAACAGTGAAACTCAAACTAAGAAGAACGTCCAACATCAAAAATTTATCCTTCCATCGCTAACAGTAACAAGTTGGATATCTGCACTTCGTGGGTATGCAAGCTTACACAATTCAATGGTTGGAGACTCATTTGAGCGTATATTTCGTCCGTGTCTTTATCTGCCTATTTTAAAATACAGCAGAACGGTAAAAGGTATTCTAGAGATTACGCATAATCTGAAATGCGAACTTGAAGACAAATGCAAGATGTAATCAATTAGCCCGGACACTTACATGAAGTGCAACATTTTGAACTTGGCAAAGCAACTGAGATTGAAGATTCGGATAGTTTGGAATCTGTGAGGTTGCTGTTCTTCTAGTGGAAGCCGCCACCTGTTCAGATTTAAATTAAATTTTTAAAAAAAATTGAGGCCACCATGCTTTAGTAGATCAATGCTAATTGACCAATTAGAGAAAACCCGGCCCGGAATCTTTCGACAATCACCTCAAAAAACGATTTTCTAAGTCACATTGTTGCTTCTTCTGCATTTATCAGCCTCAGAAACAAGCTGGGCATGCAAAACTTATACACTACTAAAAATGAAAGAATGGGGATACTCCCCACTCTAAAACGAGGTATATGTCTAAATGTCTTACTCCTAAAAATAAACCCCCATCTACAGTGAGCTTGGGGATGATCTAACGGCAATTACATGCAACACGCACCACGTACTTTTTCTAGAATCCAAAGAATGCTCGACGATGTGAAGTTGCATCAGACGCATGTAAATGGAAACATTGATCCGCAAACAGTAATTCCGATTTATCCGTTCATTTGGATGAGTTCCAAAAGGTTAAACAATTTTAGATCTAATGATACTTGAATGTCCTTATCAGGAAATGAACAAGTTATCTTTCAGCGCCGAAGGTTGGCTGATACACAGAACCCAAGTATTTTGCAAGATTATCCATGTTGAATGTATAGAAGAGCATATAAAACTATTAACTTTTCTGCACCTTCGAAAACAGCCTCAATTATCAATATTTATCTTTCCGGATGAAAAAACTGTAATGGGAAACTGTAGAGTTCCAACATCTAACGTTTACTTGTGTTTAGAACGCAATACTCCAATGTAAATCAAACCTAAGAATCGGAATGATTACTAGATTTACCTGTTCACTGTGCCCCTGAGGGAAGTAATACACCAGACTCCCCACCTGAGGCAAGCTTACGAGTGGACCAGCGCAAGCATGCCATAACTCGGAATTTATACTCTTACAGATCCCTGAAATCAGCAGAATCAAGCTCAAGATGCGAGCATTGAAAATTTAGTCGTAAAAAAGACCAGATAGGTGCAAAAGACCTCACCAGGCCTATTAGAGAGCTATGTTTATAAATAAAGCTATATTTAACTTGAAAATGTGAATTGGTTGGTTCAAGGCGATTCAGAGATAAAATATATAAAAGAGAATTGAAAGAGCAAACCGTGGCAATATAACAAACCAGATTGATCCTGCATTTCTTTCAACATCTTCATCTCAGCAGCTAGAGGTTGGCCCCCAATAATTAATCCTCCGGTTTTAATCTTATCTTCGACGAAAGCCATCGCTCTCCACTTCAACGTAAACCAGAAGAGCCCATGTTTCTACGTCTCGGATTCAAAACCTGTGCAGTCCACCGAACAAGAATTTCTTAATCCCGGTTGGAAAATAGCACATCAAGTAATCCCACATTTCTTGTTAGAATAAAGAAGCAAGAATCACATTGGTTGTTGGAGAAAACAAAAGAATACAAGAAAAAGCCAAAAAGCAGAGCGCAAAACGAAGGAACAAAACCTGCAAAAATAGGGCTGAAAATCTTAGAGTGGGGCTCGGCAAAACCAAAACCCATGGTTTTGCATCAACGCACGCGGACCGAAGCACAAATGGAGCGTATTATAGAGTTGAGTACTTGTTTCTATCTTGAAAAGAAACTGACCTTTCAATGAAGCCTCTCATCCCATCCTTTACTTCTTTCTAGTCAAGAGCAAAAGCACCATTACCAAAGCCCTCTCACCTCTGTTCTCTCTCTTCCCTTTGCTTCCAACAGCAAATAGTGTGCATGCTCCTATCCCGCCCTACACACTTTCGTACGCCCCCGATTCCTTTGCAGCTTTAAACTGTGAGCAAAGAATCAGACCCACACAATAAATTTTGTATAAAAAAATCAAAACGGGAAAAGCGGAGCTAGACCATATGAACACGAAAACAGTTCAGTAGAGAGAGAGAGAGCGCAGGAGTGCTCCATACATGATGTTTTTATTTTTATATTGATATTTGTTTTCTGATTTGCAAAAGGTGGGAGAAGATACGTATGTGGAAAAAAAGACCCAGTCTTTAACCCTTTAGAGTGTCACGTGGATTACGAGGATTTGCATTGGCGTAGTTCATCAGTTCGTCTCTCTGGCTGTGCTTGTGTTGTTGATTCATTCTCTGCTCCCTCTCGTATCTGCACCCGCTTCAATTAACGTTAAATCATGTTTAGAATCTTTTTTTTGTTTTTTTATTTTCATCAGTGTATGTTTCTGATTTTTTCCTGTCATTGACAGTATAATTTTTTAGCATACCTAGCTGAAAGCTACGGCAACTTTTGTGGTGTAATATTAGGCAAATACATGAGTTAGTTTCGAAGTAGGAAAACAATTTTAGCTGGTGCGTAACTGACGTTTAACATTTTATTTTGTGTGTGCAGATTGCAAATTGCAAAATGCAAGAAACAAAATTTCTGGAAGTATGAGACCCGTATTTCGTAGGTTACCCCCTCTGGGAAAATGGTGTGGCCGCACCGTTTCAATGAAAGTTTGCTTTTAGAAAACTAAAGAAAATGGGGGAATGAAGAAAGCTTTCGCAGCAGCTTCTGAGCTTTATGATGTTTGACCGTTCATCACGCGTGCGGTTCACGACAAAAACCAGCGGGTTAAAGCCCCGAAAAGTAGGCTGACACGTGTCGATACGGAGCCGGCATACACGGCGCCGTTTTCCACTTTTCGCATTTCTTGCACCAGTTGCGTTTCTCATTGAAAGAGCACCACGGGAAGAAAAAAGCCTCAAGGATCAGTGGTGAAGGGAATAAGATTGGAGGATTAGGGACCAGGATGAGAATAAGGAATAGAAAATGTGGGAGAGGAGAAAGTAGCTTTTTCATGGGGATTATGAAAAGGACCTCATACTTACTGGACGATACAGGTTTGTTAATTTAGTGGAGTGACTTGTGCAGCAAGGGATGTGTTGATTATCTTGACATGTACTCTGATCAATGCCAATCCCTTACGGCAATCCAAACTCTATTTCTCTGACTCTCAATTGAGCTCCTCACGTTATTTAAAGAAAGGCAGGTTATACGATAAATTGCATAAAGTCTCGTGACCTTTTACTCTTAGGAGCATGCCCATGAACTATTGCATGCCACTCATCTGCGTCCGTATTTGGAGTCATCTATTCTACGTAGCAATAGTCGCTGCCATGTTCGGCTGATATATACGATCAGATATCTTTTGTATGGAAAGGCCAGGGTTATAGCGGCGGAGCCCACCGCTTTTGTGCGATTACACCACTCATGCAATGTTCATCATTATTTACAATGATTTCTCTCCCATCCATGCCCTCGTATTTATTTCTCACCCAATGTTATTAATAGCGGATATATTAGTAGCAATGATTTTTGAGTGATATATAGTTAAAAATAAGAATAGAAAGGAGAAATATATGTGTGTGTGACAGGCAGGGACATAATATATATGGTCAAACACGCATGCTAAGCATTTGTATCGGGCAAAAGAACGACATTTGCCCCTAATATTTTGTTTAACAAATTGTCAGGAGCACTTGGTTACTGGATTTTGAATGAAACTGCGAAGTGTCGGGTTGATTTGGGAGCGGGGAGTTGGGATGTGGGTTCCTATCAATAGTTTCATTCAACCGTGCCCGAATACAATTCTCTCAAGTCTCGACATTAAAGAAAGATGATAAGAACCTATTGTCCGTAAGTTTAACTAGCGAAGAGGTAAAACATGCAATTAGTTGAAGCGTATTTGAACCCTAAAAAGTACTACTTTATTATAATTACAGTCGCGGTACTTGGTAAAGCATCATAACTCTTAGGTGTCTAGATTTATGCCTAAAAGTAATAGATGGTTCGTCCTATCTAACATTAGTATTGTCTATAAGAAAAAGAGATTTATTTTTATTTTTAGATCGTGTGGCTGAATTTAATTTTTTTTTTTAATTTTGTAACAAAAAAACAAAGAAATATGACAGAAAAAGACTCCAGGGTTGATGAAGTCAAAGGGAAGAATAAGTAAGGTGGGGTGGGTCCTGCCGAGTGGTTGGAGGCAGGAGCATGCGCATTGCTGTTATGGGCAATCTTACCGCACAAAAAGAGGAGCCGTGGGGACCCGCCAAGGGCACGCAATGCATCCGACGACGCAGCCTCCATCACAAGCACCACCAACAATTTCAATCGCAGTCATTGTAGCAAGAAGGCAAATGCAGATATGGGGCTGGGCTGGCTATTGAATATCTTGACACCGTGCATTAATTGAGTGTGGGAGTAGAGATGAGGTTGTGCGGAGGCCGAATCCTTTTGACTTTGCGTAAGCAAATGGTAGACCTCTTCCCAATGGGGAAAAAAGAACAAGTCTTTAAGAGCATCGTGGCCCCACCAAATAACCAGCTAGCTTCTGGGTTATCCATCTAAGGCCGGCAAAAGAGTAAAGTTGAACGAATTTTGGAAACTTACATATTACAGGGTGAGTGTGTGGATGGAAACTGGAAAGTGAGCTCCGGGAGATTTGGCTTGGTCTAGATTTAGCTTTCTTCTTTGTTTAATGCAAAGATTTAGCTTTTGAATTGAGAACCAAGGCATTTACACATTTGCTAGTCACTAGTATTAATTACATTTTATTTGATGGGGAGGATGTCACGCGCGTTCTTCCTAATCATGACTATCAAATAGCCTATCCTTTCGTTCATCCATGCCATATCCCAATTATTTCTTGGAATCTTAGTGCTAACTCTCTCCTGCCTTACAGTAATAAACTTTACCTGCAGTTTCGCACATCATATCGCTTTTGTTTTCTTGCATCGGCAGTATTTTCATATCTTGAAGCGTGGGCAGCGCTTTCTTCAATCCTTTGTATTTTCAATGTTTTGGAGAAAAGGCCATAAATATTGCTACGTTTACAACTGCGATTATGAATCCAGAAGGAGCGAGTTTAATCAAATCGAGATGGCGGCACCTCCGTGCATGGCATTAAAGAAATAACTGCGGCGATAGGTTCAAACAGAACAAGAATATGAACACAACCGATACACGGTGGAGGATAATTAAGAGGGAACAATGTAGTCGTCCATAATCTATGACTTCTAGGGTGCAGCCCCGTCAGTGTGGATGTGGGGAATGTTTGGCGGAACCCAAGTCGGGGGTTTCTGGGGAAATTATATAAAAACAATGATATAAAGATGCTGCTGCCCCTAGGGTGATGCGGGGGAGATAAGGATGTACACAAAGCAAGATTGTAGGAGCTTTACAAAGCATGCAAATGATTGAAATTATTATTAGAGTTTGACACTTGTTTTTTTTTTGTGTGTGTGTGGGGGGGGGGGGGGGGGGCGGGGTCACGAGAGAAATAAATGAGTAACGAGGGAGAAAGGGGGAGGGAACCGAATATGTAAAAGCGGTCCAGAGGGCAGGGGGAGGCGTGGGGAGAGAAGGGCATGGGAGAAGTGTATGATGTAGGCGTGTAGGGGGGGGGGGGGGGCACTACCTTCTGATCATTCCTGTCTTCATTTTGTCTTCCACCCACAAAAGATACAACAGCAACAACAACAACTCTATTGCATTCATCTATTATTCATAAACTCCCCATAATCTCCTATTTTTCCTACACGTAAATCCGTGGGCCGACGTTCAAGCCCGTTTACCAGGCCTCTGCATTATCCGCGTTACAAAAGCAGGCTTTTAATCCCCAAGATTAAATCGCACGTGTACAAAAATGGCAAGTTTTTTTTGTTACAAAAATGACACGTTTTGTTTTAAATTTAATGGATGAATGCATGGGGGCCAGATGTTTCGTGGAAAAACTAAACCGTGCAAGTTATGAATTCTGTATCGCTTGCTTGAAATATGATAAACTAGTGTTATATAATGAGTAGAGTAGCATTCAGCAATCGATACAAACTGTGGGAGACGGTGGTGTTGAGCGTTAGGAACACAATTTGAGAAGCATGCATAATAAATTAAAATGGTAAATTATTGTTTTTCTGGTAGTGAACAACGGGGCGCAAGGCGAGGGAGGGGGACGTGGGTGCTCAAATACTTCAGAGATTCTGTACTAACTACCACAAAGAGACGAGTCAGTGTAAAGTGGGAAGCATGCATGCCCCACTGATTCCAGAGTCCACTCCCGTTCTCTGCCGTTTTTTGATAATCTCAATGTCAGAGTATAACTCTCTTGAGCGTATCTCTGGAACAGGCTACGTTTGTTAGGCACTTTAGCCTAAACCAGGGGCTCTACATTTCAGACCATCTGGTGGGTTTAGGCTATCGTCACTATATAAAACTCACTATATGGGCTTATTTCAATCACGCCCTTCCTCTCTTTCTTTCTGCCGCTACTGTATGTTTTGCTCCAACCCAATTTACATTGATTGATAGGCCCATGATTCAAATCAAAGCCCAATTGCAACGTATTTCCCTTGCGGGTTTTTATTCCTTCAATCTCCGCCAAGTCAATGCTCGACGATATTCCCTCCTCATATATTAATTCTCTCTTCAACACTGGACCGCCATCCACACACAAAATTGCCCTCTCCAACTCATGGTTTTGAACTGCGTTGAAATCCAAGTTCAGGGCCTCGCAACAAGACATACCAGTCAACCGAGCAAGATGACAACTATTGAGCATACTTGGTAACGCAAGTCAATCGTTATTGAACGTAATGGAATAGCCACCCTTTAAACTCGGACAAAAAGATATTCAACGGGGAACTCCAGAGTCTATTGTGAAAGCTAGATCGAGATTCCTGACGCATGTGACACTATCCGTCTTTACATTCGCACGGAAAGATATGGAATGGCGGGAGGGATATTAATTAGACAAATTTCATGTGTGAGGGGCGTTCGGGGGCAGCTCATGTGAATACCTTTTATCGTTATCTTCCCTCCTCCAGGCGTATCTCGCGAAACAGCAGACTGAACAAGTATTGATATTTTAAGAACAAATAAGCGATGAATTTTATAAGAATCGAATAATGAGAGGGTATAGTGAGTTGAAAGTTGGAGGAGATGGGAGATTCGGGGTTGGTGAAATATTCGCAGGGGCACCCAACGCCCATGTGAGGTCTTTTGGTCTGATCTGATGACAAAAGTCCCTCCCGCATAATGCGCCATTCCAGCATGATTTCCCACTCTCTCCACCGCAATCACCCTTCTCTCCCCTTTTTACTAAATACTACTAACGCCCTTTGCTTTTCTTTTTTTATATATATCTCCGTTCTCAATCTTGGTTTGGTTCACCCATCACTTATTCGTTTTTCTGTTGCCCGCATTTGAAGCCAATTCGTATTGATTGAAAACAACAACTCGTGATGGGGTATCATGAGTCTTTGTATTCAAGAATTAACACTCAAATTAAGGTGTGCGGTCTCGTCATTATACTTTTGCCTCTCATTCTTCCCTTCCGTAGAGGTCATGATGAGGAATTGAACTGATTATGGATGTAAATACGGCATGCCATTTGTTTCGCCAGTGCCTCGGAGTAATGATTCAAGGAATTATTTAGTTACATTGTTCTGGACTCTCAGTTTAAACAATTGCTGCTAAATCACCATTTACCACTACTCATTTCGTTGCATCATCTTGAGGATTATTGGCTTGCTTTCGGCGGTGGCCCCACCCGACTCCGACTCCATTTCAGGTGGGGGCATATAAAATCCTCAGCTCTCGACCGACCTCATAGTGCTCCCACATCTATATTATGTATAGTTATTAATTAGCGAGTTAATTAATGTTAGAGAAGAGGCGGCTGGATATGAAATGGGTCGTTATTAATTAATGAAGGTAAGGTGCTGTTAGCTTAATGGGTGCCAATCATTTGAAAGAATAAAAATACCATAAACAAATAAGGGAGCTAATGGTAATGATTACAGAATTGAAATGAAGGTTGAAGGGGGGGGGACGTCCCACCCACCAAAAGTTGTCCGGATCAGTATCGCGTATGCCATCATATTGGCCGCAATTCCGTTCTACCATAATTTATTAACGTCAACTCAACTATGAATTATTCCTCGTTTATATATCAATTTATACTTCCGTTTTCAAATCAAAGTGCTCGGACAGCTAGAGCAGCAGCGTGCGTGCCTTTTCAAATGCATGCATGTGAGGGATAGATAGATAGACGGTGAATGTGTTGCCCTTCTCACTCGTAAAACAGATATCACAAGGGCTAAATATCTGGGCATTGTTGGAAGGCCAGACACGGTGGAACAACGCCAAACAATGGCGTGAGATTTGTTTCTGCCTAAGTGTTTACCTGCTTGGCTAACACACTGTTTCAGAACGCCGGCATTTTTTTTTTTGGTGAAAAAGAGCTCCACTTCATACAAAATAAATTAAATTAAACAACTTTACACTGCTTACTCTACACCATTACATATATATATATATGAAGAAGGAATTAAAACGAGAAAGGCAAAAACAAAGAGAGATACGAGCGTGGTGAGGTGGAGTTGGGGAATAGCAACGCATGGTATTGTACTGATAAAGTAGGGCTCCAGTCTCCACCGTCCTACTCGTACCAGTTGCTTCCCCAGTCCCTATGACAATAATATCTGTGGAAGCAGCTTCCACATCCAATCAACGCAAGCGGTTGCCCTCTTCTTGGCAACATACACTATAAATTATAGAGAAAAAGGCGGCCAAATCTTTCCCCAGTTGCCCATATGCATATAATTTAGCTTATCCGGCGTCCCACTTGGAAGCTAGCTACAAGGCATCATCTCTTCCCATGAAGTCGCCCTTCATTAATTTCGACCACTGTCATCCATATATATATCATTAATTATATTTATCTCGGACCCTTATATATATATATAAACATACACATACATGTATCCGTTAAAGCCGATAATTCAACATTTTTTTATCTGTCACGTCTTGTTTTTTCCGCCCGATGATTCAGGTGCGTGCGTGCATGCATGCATGCACACACATATATATATGTATACACGCGGTAGAGATTCATTACTGCTGACTGTCTGACACGAGATTGTGGCGTGTGAGAACCTATCCACGCTCCTCACTTCCTTATTATAAATTATTATTTATATGTTAATTATCTTTTAAAATAAATTGGTGGTTTTATAAATTAGTCACTTGACATAAAAAGAGTAAAGTATTATTCAACTTTCCCCCCTCAAAATCACCCTTATTACAGCTTAATTTCTAATATTTGTTTTTTTTTTCAAATTACTCTTAAAAGGAGAGAAATTTAATTATTTAGCCATATTTCTTTAATCTTAGTGTCAAGGTTAAAAGTATCGGTATATTTAAGATAGGATGTGATACATCTTATGGCTAGGTTGGAGGCGTGTGTGTGACATATCTGTCGACGGGGGCCAACCATATTCTATGGCCGATGCATGTCTAAGGTTTCTAATAAAATATTTGAGTCACCTTAACTAGGAGATTTAATGAATGGCACATGATGGATGGAAGCGTAGACGTGGCGCTCTCTCGATAGATTGAGCTGCCCTTGCAACCCGCCGAAAGTTTGTCCCGTCTAATTAAACCCAGAGCATCAATCCACGATCTTATATTCCCATACATAGCCATCTGTACTTTAATAATTACATAATGAGCCATCGAGTTGGTTTAGCATAATGTGCCAGCTTCATTTGAGAATATTGGCAATAGCAATATAATTGTGGTATATTTAGCAGCAACCCCGTGGGGCTGGCCCCCACCTCTTCTAATCTTGATATCGAGTGCTTTATTAAAGCTTATTTCCCCATCACTTAAACACACACACACATGTACTACTTAACGATTGATCAATGAATGGATGATCCACGAGAGAAGCTGCTTTAGCACACGTCCTCTTTCCACGTCCCTTATTAAACTAACCTACGGACGCCATTGTTCCTCTTTAATCCTCTCTACGACTGTGACTACCAAGACATCATGGTCTTACCAAGTCTACAAACAGTGTTTATGGTGGAAGAGATATTGTAGTTATAAATTAATTATGATTTACCTGCGATAAAATACAAATGGTCACATTAGTAAGATTAGCATGTGATATTTTCCAATAAATTTTAGATTAATCTCATAAGTTTATAAAGTGTTTTTTAGTCCCTTAATCTTAAGATTATTGTTAGTTCTACTTAACGAAAAATGCTGACTTAAAAAAATTAAATAATGACTCTCACTTAAATGCTAACAAATTATGGTTAATTTTAAATCTTTAATATAATTATTTTTATATTTTAAATTTTGCCATGCTCTTCACTCTCAGTTCACCGCACAATGCTTTCCCCCTTGTGTTTTTCTCCCTGTTGTTCGTTTCAACAGGAATTAATGCAACCAGCCATCTTTTAGTGGGCCCCACGCCCACCATTCTCTCTTTCCCCCTGTCCCAATTTTCCTCTGCTCTCACAGCTCTCTCCTCCCCTCGCAAAGCCCGTTCTTTTGGTTCTTCTTCATGGGCCCCACCAGCAGAGATCTGGGTCCATGGACAAAACCACAACAAATCAAATTAATTTAAACCGAGAAGAAAAAGGCATCAGGCGTTGGTATTTTGAAAACTGTGCAAAGGTATTTATAAAAATATACCGTTCAGAAAACTGTAGAACTACACAGAGGGACTATTCTACTTCACTATACAAGTTGAGGAAGTTATGGATGAAAATAAAGAAAGTTACAGCGTGTGGGGGTGAGCCGTACAAAAAAGTAAGAGGAGGAAGGCGTGGTGCGTCCGTGACGGTGGGAGTACAACGAAGCGAACCCCAAAGGGAACGACTTTTGCACCAAGAGCAGCCCTCTCTTCCACCCTTTTCCCTTTGACCGACCATTCGGGTCCCACTCAGCTTTTCGTTCATCCATATGCTAGTTATAAAGGCCATTTAGTTATAAAGTAAAGAGACGTAGGAATCTGTCAGTTGGGGATGCGGGTAAAGGCAAAGGAGGGGGTGACGTCGATTATCCTGTAATTCACCCTCGACAACCGTGCTGTGAGCCACCGATGACATGCAATGGAAGCCGTTGCCTCCCTCTTCATTTCATCAGATTGACTCCTTCTTTGCTATCCTATCCCAATGGAGTTGTGCCAACTTCCTTTCTTTCTCAATCTCTTCCTGAAAGAAGGGGGCAGACGTTATTCTCAATCTTTAAGATCAAGGCTTCTGTACTTTTTCCCACAAAGAATATATAAATCCTTGAGCAGTGTTGCATTGATATCACACGCTATTACCATATTAGCGGCATATCATTTGGATGACATTGGTTGAAGTTGACCGTAATGCTATAATCTAAACGATGTACGTGTGGTTGGGTTAGTGTGTGCAAAACTCAAGTTTTCACATTGGAATCTGCAAGCTGACATTTGAGTACAGGGGAGTTACCACAGTATGATTTCTGTCTGTACACTCTTTTTTTTTTTAAAAAACAAAACAAAACAAAAGCAGTTTAATAAGTTGAAACTTATTTAAATGTTATAACTCAAAATATTTAAATTTATAATTACTAAAAATGATATTAATTTTAATATACACGCACATTAAAAAAATTGAAAAAAATTCCATCCATACATTAAAAAAAGGAGCAGAACAAAACCTATGCTTATATGGGGACGACCATATTGTTTGATGTCACGTGAGCTCACTGCAGCCCACATCGGGCGATGGCAGTTGTTGTGAACCGGTGATTGAGGAACTAACGGGGATTGGTTCGAATGGTAAGCGGTTCGGTATCGCTTAAACGAGGTCTCGAATTTTAGCCTTGGCGTACGCAGAAAATCCCCGTTGGGAGACTCACTCACTATAGGCAGGTGCGCGACGCGGGTCGGATCCGAATATAGTCGGGACAAAACTCCAGTGAACCGAGTGAGCAACAAAAAAAAAAGTGTATATGAGGAGGGCGTGGTAAGGTGGACTTTTATACTAAGTGGTGATGCCTTATTTATTATCAGATTTATAAAATAATATTATATTTATATATTTTCAATAATTAAATAATATATATAATTTATTAAAAATAAAATAATAAAAAAATAATAATTAAAGTCTTAAAATTTATTATATATATAAAAATAATTTGAAATATAAATACTTTATAATTATAACTTTATATCAATCTTCTTAAAATTGATAGAGATAAAATATAAAAAAAATAAATAATTATAATTTATAATGTAATAGTTATCAACATTAAAAAAATCTAGTTATAAATTTTAATAGATACAATTTATCTATTTAACTATTCATATTTATAAAATGATCATTTAATCACTAATAGTAATTATATATTTTTTTTAAGTGTAGTATATAAAAAAAATTAATAAAATAAAATAAAAGGTATATATGGGCAATATTGAGTAGAGCAATCCTTTTACCTTGTGCTTCAGCCCAAAAAAAAAATATATTATAACTAGATACCTAGCCAATCTACATTTTTCGGGGCTGGCAGGTTTTTTGTTGGGGGGCTCGGATAGCGGACATTATGCACGCATATACTGTGGAGGATGCGGACACGGATTCTCCATACATTGTGCGTATATTGCTACAGAAGTTGTGTCAGTGTCCTGCTGTCCCAACATAACACATCAGCTATTCTGTTTAAACCCCATGAGTTGAGCCAAACACCACCCAATTTTATGGGTACATTCATGGTATCGATGGCATGAGATCATTGAAATTTTGTTTTAAGTAACTAATGTGATTAATTAATGTAAATAGTAGATTTGCTCCGGATATGCTTCCACTCAGTGACGATAGGGGAAAATAAGCGTGATCCATCCTAAATCCCAACAACATGGAACGTGGACCCCTCCATTCCCAATTCAGTGATCCCCTCTATTCTCCCAATCTTGTAATAAACGCTCAACATGCACATACATCCATACATGAACCCACGTATACGTATATGCTATTTCTTTT
Source organism: Leucaena leucocephala (assembly GCA_037074615.1). Lineage (NCBI taxonomy): Eukaryota > Viridiplantae > Streptophyta > Magnoliopsida > Fabales > Fabaceae > Leucaena > Leucaena leucocephala. The sequence continues at coordinate 506,543 of CM073540.1, read as the reverse complement.
TTTGCAAGTTAACCTGGAACATGTTCCAGTGACGAGATTGATCTGAACCGTCAAATGGGCGCCACGTGCGTGAGAGGTTTTGGCAGTTCGATTTTGGGGGAAACGAGAAAAAGAGGTGTCGGGGCACATGGTGGGGGAGGGGGAGGGGTTATGGTCAGTTTGAAATGGCGTTGCTTTTATTTTTATATGTTATACATAAGAGATAAATAAATATGCAGGGGAGGTAGACGTTGAAGAAGGGGCTCGTGAGAGACTCGTAACCAGTTGCGACGCCCACACAACAACCCCTAACCCCGCATTCATTCACCGTTCAACGGCCTGTGATGCTCAAACTGTGGCCAGAGTAGAGAATGTTTACATGGGCTTTTCCCTGGTCTTTTAACCAGTTTTATTCGGGCCTTCAACGTGTTTTCCACTTCACCATGACCAGGACCATTATTAATTTCAAATTAATTGCGATTTTAAAATGTTAGTAAAATATTAATTATTCCTAAAAAGGTTGTTTTTTCGGGTAAAATAATGGCGAGGGGGACGAGTACTTATTTAGAAAACAAAACAACAAGTAAGAGCACTGCAGTCAAATACAGCTTCTCATCTCCCTTTCTTATGACGATCTTTTATATAACCATATAATTAACATCAAATTAAAGTTATTAAATGCATTAAAATTTGTCAGGAGTTTTCAAATTTGCCCTTGTATCTCTTATAAATTCACATGCCACTTGGTTAATTTAATCCCTAAGTGAAAGTCTTATATTTTATATTTGGGACTTATAATAAACTTTTTAGAAGAAGCATAATAAAATACACAAAAAACATACCAGGGTTGAGATAATCTAGACTATCTAATAGATTTAAGGACTTATAATAAATGATATCTATTGGGAAATACCATAAAAATTATAATTATCTAGAAAGACTAAATATAAAATATAAAATTATAATTATTAAATTACCCCTTACCAAATTCCTTATATTTTCTCCTACGATCTTATTTGTAAAACTAATATAATTTTTTAAACCTCCTACATTTTCTCCTTCAATCTCTCCTACATTTTATTTTAAAATCAATACAAAATTTATTTTCTACCAAAATTAAAACCCCCAAATCATTCACAATTCCACATAGGATCTTTTTTTCCCAACTATTATTTTTCAATAGGATTCACATAATCATATTTTCAATATATCCCTCAATGCATTATAAATTTTAGATTTTACTGATTATATTGAAATTTTAATTGATAATATTTTTTTTGGGCTTACAATTATGACTATCACTTTCACATTAAAAACTATAATAGGATATTTATAGTTTAATAAACTATATTTACATTATATGGGTTTTTTATTTTTAAAACTTATAAATTTATTCTAAAATAAAAATAAATAATATAAACAACTTCTTTTAAATGGTTTGAAGCTTAGATTTTTTTTCGAGACATATATAATATTTTATTTAATATATATAATAAATCATGTCAAGTTTTCTTAAAATTTGTGTCAATTTTTAAAATAAAATTATATTTTTAATTAATTTAAACAATGCCTGTGTTATTTTTTTTTTCAATCTGTCCAATTGATATTTATGTAAGTTATAAAATATTGAGATAAATCTTGTTTAATTTATTGAAGTTCAAAATTTTATATTAGTTTTAAAAATAGAATGTAGAAGAAATCATATGGAGTTTTGACAAGGGACAATTTAATAATTTTTTCCGATAGTACAATTTAATATTTTTTATTTTTATTTTAATATTTGGTCATTTCAAATAACTACAATTTTTACTGTATTTTTTAATAAATATCATTTACTATAAGTGTTTTATCATAATTCTCCCTTTATTAAATAATGTTTTCAACTTAAAAATATTTTGAAACAGATAGATTATTATTATTATGTAAATATAATATAAACATTATTTCAAAAAAATATTATTCACGCATGATTAAGCTTTCATGATTTTTGTAGTACGATACGCCACACAATTACTAAATTCAAAGAGAGGCGGGTCCACTAGAATAGTGATCTACAAATCAGAGCCCTTGAATATGCGGAAGCAGCAAGCAAGAGGCTTGTAATTATGGGAAAGTTCACGGGTACTTTCGAGGCTTTGCCACTATAAAGGCCCGGGTCTTCCGCTTCTTCCAATCCCCGCAAATTTGTATTTCCTTCTCCCAGACGCAGCCCAAGAAACCAAGCGCGGCTAGTTGCCTTCGATCACTCTCTAGGGAAAATGTCTGCCGGGCTCGGAAAATGCAGCAAAATCCGCCACATTGTCAGGCTTCGCCAGATGCTGCGACAGTGGCGCAACAAGGCTCGCATGTCGGCCAGCCGCATACCCTCGGATGTGCCCGCCGGACACGTGGCCGTGTGCGTTGGCAACAACTCCAGGAGGTTTGTGGTGCGCGCTTCCTACCTGAACCATCCCGTGTTCAAGAAACTCCTGGTTCAAGCGGAGGAAGAGTACGGGTTCTCTAATCATGGCCCCCTTGCGATTCCTTGCGACGAAGCCTTGTTCGAAGAGGTTCTCCGGTCTATTTCGCGGTCTGAGTCAGGGAGGTCGGCCAGATTTGTGAATCTGGAGGAGTTTCAAAGGCACTGCCATGTGGGAATGAGGAACGATCTGGAGGTGTGGGCCGAATCTCGACCCTTACTTCACGGTTTCGCTGAGAAAACGATTTGGTAGGTTGGGAGCTGGAGAGGCCACTCCGAGGGCGGATGAAGCACTAGTCCCGGTGGTAGTTTTCGCGGCCGAGTGATCGCAGTAGGGTTTTGCAAGAAGTAGTAAATATACTTGGATAACGATTGAGTCAGTCCCTTGGGCGGTGGAGCAGAAGGGAGTGCAGCTAATACATAATGCTGCGTAGGAAGCTGAGGAGATGGCAGATCCGTGGAGGACACGGAGTCGTCCGGCTTCGAATCGGGGAGGAGACTGGAGGCTGCATTACTATTCTTTGAGACTTTGCTTTCCCAAATTGAGGAAAGGTTACCGGTAATATTGATATGACTATGGGAGGGGGTGACTTTTGTAAATTACAGTGATCCTATTTGACCCCCTTGTCGGAAATTAATGAAATTGTAGAGAAATTTGAAATTAAAATTTCACTTGTCCATTATTATGATTATATGTAAATATTGAATATAGTACCACATGGATGGAAGATGTACGAAATAATGTTAATATAAAATATTAGAAAATGATGTTTTGGGTGCATGGAGGTTCCAATGATGGGAGCCGTAGTGGGAGTTATAATGACAACAGCCCACGTGAAAGCAAAGCAAAGCCCCTTTCATTTCTCCTGTTGACACCTGATTCCAGTTTGTCTCCGCTCACCTCCAATTTTATTCCCTCGTCCACCAATTCAATTCCCATCTCGCAATTATGCACTCTTGCCTGTTTCCAATTCTTTGCCTCTTTTTCAAAATTTTGTTTGCTTACGAACATCTCCTCACCGCCACCTTCCAATTTTTCGACTTCTTCCTATAACCACAAGTGTATTCGGTCTGGTGTCTCAATTCGGAGCCCAAAATTGGAATACTGTTTTAATTTGTTAGCACAACAACCTGCAGCTCTGGACTAGGCTGTTACGGGTAATATAATATACATTGATTGACATTGAAAAAGAGGTTAAGGAATGATCTCCTTTATGCTGGACGTGGCCCCACTCGATCAGCTGATTATGCACCTGTATAGTTGTATTTCTATGACATAATATTTCAAGCTGGCCAACCATCTTTTTCCTTCCCATTTCACGAATCAGCATGCAGTCCCCTCTTTGCCTTCAAAGCCAATGTTCTCAGTTGCAACGATAGTTATTTTTATTTTTTTTGACCAAAACGCGGCGATTTTCATTTCTGAGGACCTAATTTCTCCGAGTTTTCCACTTCATCTTGGCGAAGTTGTAACCAGGCAAACGGAAGGGGGCTAAGGAAGAAAGTACTGAACTCTGATTATAATGTTGACGAAAACATTGAGTAATCAATGGCTAATAATTGGGCCAAGACCAAGCAAGCATTTTTGAACAAGCAAGCCAGATGAAGAATCGATATTTAAGAATGGCGGATGGACTGAAAGTAACGTGCGCGCGTGGGAACACAATATTAGAAATGTACCAAAAATACAAAAATAAGAGGGTTGGTCTTTACTTCTTAATTGGGGCTCCTTGGACTTCAAAAAGGAAAAATCTTTGCACACCGGCCCTCTCTTATTTACACTAAATCATAACTAACATGAAGAGCACATATATTCCTTTATATTTTTCTCTCAGAAAATAAATGTCAGACCTATTCCAGCAAGCCTCTCTTATTTGTCCGATCTGATTCTCATATTTTGTGTTTATTTTTATTTTGTACGAAACAGAGCCGTAGAAAGCAGAATAGCAATGGGAGGCGTAAAGAGGAGGGACGGACATGCTATGATGGGGAGGAAGTTGACAACGGAGGATTTGAAGACGGAGAGTAAGTTTATCATGGAATTGGCATTGACGACGGAGGATTTGCGTGGTTTTCAGGATGCTGTCAACATACGATTATATGGCATCCCAGTATAAAAGGGGAAAAGCACGAGGAATCCCAAGCCAGCACTCCCTTCTTTCTTAATCAGAAAAATCAGCACCCCAAATTCCCTATTATTATATCAGAGATTATTAAAAAGAAAGAAATTATAACACAGATCTAATCCATATGGGTAACAGCGACTTAGTAAATTAGGCATGCGCATATAACGACGGTGGCAAGGTTCATTCTCCCTCCGTTGCCTGAAATTGACCACGTATCCTTCAAATCATCTCAATATTCATCGGTAGTGCAGGGAAAGCCAGCTCAATGTCGGTTGATTCCACCATTCTGCATCGTTTAAGAGAATGCGTGAGCCATCTTTCATGCCTATAGAGCGAGGAAATGTTTCGGCAACAAGTCCCATTCAGGACAGAATAAAAGCCCAGTTCAAAACGACATGGCGTGGCAAAAACTCAAAGATGTGATTGCTTTGACGGCGCTGTCCGGGCTGCACTACGTAAATGTATTCTTGTTGATGACTCTCAACTTGGCCCATCTAATCAAGGCTATGTACATATTTGTCAATTCCTGTGCTTGTGTGCGTGTATTCAGCTATTCAGGTCGGATCTAGATATAGTCAGAATAAAGTTTTAGTGAACTGGATAGGCAACAAAAAAAAAAAGGATATTTTTTTATACAACATTCAGGTATGTTTGATGTATATGTGTGTGTGCGCTCCGAGGGCTTCTCAAATTTTATGTTTCCATCAATCAGGAGCTTCTGTTCTTTTGTTTTTGGGCTGCATTAGGATCGCCACCCCGTATTGAGTTTAGTTGGGGGAAGATTTATGTACCCAAAAAAAACTAAGTTGGGGGAAGATTTTCAAAACCTGATGAGTATGGACCCATTGGAAGGAACGGGCAGAGCAAGAGATGGCCCGAAGCCCATATGGGGAGGCAGATTTGATGAGGAAGAGGCGGTGGGCCATGGGAAAGGGAAAGGATGGGTGGGGGAACAAGAGTTGACAGATAAAGAGCGGACTCGTATCTCATAAGAATATGGGTTCGATTTTTTCTGTCATTATGAGAGTTTCTTTAGTAGGCGATTTTATAAGTCTCCTATAAGCGCTCTTTGAGTTATAAGGCTATGTCTTGACTTTGATGAGGGATCGATACTAAACTCGTCTAAACTTTCTTTTAAAAAAAAAAAAGAAGCAGACGAAAAAGGCGCGTAAATGCATGTATTGAATCTCTATGCGTGTATCATAAATGGCATGCGTATTCCTTTCTTCTTAGTTGCGAAGACCATTGCTTCATGAAAAAAAAAACTGCAAACAGGCAAAGAACCGGCGAATAAAGTCATCCCACAACACACTCCAACTTTAAAAAGGGATACATTATTGAGGGGGGGGGGGTCTATTCACGCTGTTAAATTGCAGCGATTAATAATAATAGATGTGGCCGACCATTGCTCTCATGAAATTTTGTCTCCTAGTCGGCCAAAGTCAATCTCTAGGGAGACTAGGTATAGAGCAGAGGGCACTACTCAGTCACTTGTGCATGAGATCTGAATTAGGAGAATGTGAAGCGTACGTGATGAACATTTGGATGGGGGAAGAGTGCCTTTCCCTGTCGTGGCCGCAAGGGAATTCCTGAACATACTCAAGCCTCTCGGCGAAGCAAGGCATAAGCATGCATGGCCAATTGAATTCCACCACCCCTCACCGACAATACTCCCTCCGCTCCCTTCCATAGAGCGAGCGGCTCTTTGCCCCTCCAACTAAAATTCTTCCACTAATCACATTTCTTATTTATCACTCCATGCTCGATTGCTTTAATACATTATATAGTCCCCATTTCCTCTCATATCACCTGTATTTTAATAAGTCTTTGTGATTCTAAATTCAAGTTGCTTCCTTCCCAAAATATAACCGCATCAAGTTACTGTTTTCACCCGTATCCTTATTAATTGTATTATAGAAAGAGGCAATATATAAAAATAAAATTAACTAAATGGATTCATTTTAATTAGATTCATATCTTGGAAAATAATGATAATTTCTTAATTATTTTATTCAATCTGTGCAGAATAGTTAAAAGTAATTTCCGTTCAAAGTTGAACGAAGTATCTCCACTTTTTTTTTTTCTGAAAAGTAAAAATTGAACATAAATAGTATAAAAGAAACCACATTTAATTGAAATGGAAGGGGTGTTTAGCAACTCCTCCAAAAATCACTTTTATCTTTTTCATATATTTATTTTGAACAGTATAAAATTATTTAAAATAACTAAATTAGACACGCACAATAATCTTGCGAAAAAACGATGAACACTTAGATCAGGGCCATGCCTTGATTTTATTACCGTTCATCGATACGAGTCAAATCTAGGAATGGGATACAGAGCACACGGGGCCCACGAGTTCGTTATTTGTATGCTTCGTAATGTTTGCCCCATGTACAGATTTTTTTCCTTTTAGGATTTAAGGTATAATGTATAGGTCCATGTCCTCCCACCTTAGCAGGCGTGGGCTTGTGACGCGCTGCTTTATTTATTTATCCTTTTTTGTTAGACATGCTTTTGTTCGATTTAAAAGATAATCGTGTTATATATTATTTAAGGAAGATATACCCAACCACATGATTTTATTATGTGTGTGGATTAGTTTCATATTCTTATAAAAAATGTTGCAAGGAATAGAAAAGAAAAAGAAAAGCCAGAATGGATGAGTGAAAGAGGTGCGATTGGCGATGGAAAGAAAAGCGTGTGCAGAGGCCACACCTGTTCAAAAGACACGGTGGCTTTAAGTATTAAATCAATGGATGCACCGCCCAACCCTTGTTCTCTTGGGTCCTGAGGTCGTTCAACTCAAGTCCCCAGATGCACCTTTACATACACCTCCACTCTCCTCTCTTGAGTAGGCAAATAGTACTAGTACTACCACCACAGGGACATCTTGAGTGTCGAATTAATGCCGAGGGAAAAGGCAGAGTGGGTGAAAAAGAGAGCGAGACGACAAAGGGGAAAAGATGGAGAAATGGATGGTTCTTTGATGCCCTCAGAATCTACCACGTCAAACCCCTCCCTCGCCCTTCAAGATTATCCTTCCCTCCTTCCATACTTACACATATGTGCGTCTTTTCTTTTATCCCTTTCTGTGCTGCACTCTATATCTTTCCCAACTTTGTTTTTTACAATCCTCGTCGATCATGATTATGCTCCATCCATCATTATAATGAATGTTTTGCACCTACCTAGCTGTCTTTTGTTGTTTAGCAATTTTTCTCCCCTTCCGTTGATTTAAACCACCGGTGCCTAGTTCAGAACCCATGTCTCCACTTTCTCAAAATAGTTTGCCAACTAATTTGTTAACGGGACGTGCTTGTGCGCCTAACCTTGGGGAAAATGACAACCATTCTCAAGTGTTGTGCTTCACAATTTTAGTGCCATCTTCCATGCCATCCATGCGCATCCCTTCTCTATTACCCTATTATTTACGCCTTCCTGTCCATCTTCATTCCTCTCTTCTTCTCCTTTACAATACTTTTCCCCTTTGTTTGTTGGGGCAGGACTAACCAAGATAAGTCAATATATATACGTGTAATCTGAAACTGGTGGAATATACGGCAGACCTAATGTGTGACGACAAGAATTTAGACCGAAACCCATCTCTCCGCACCAAAAACAATTAAATATCGGAGCACCCCCGTTGTCGTTTGTTTCATAATTCCATACTCTATTCCATCTTGCTATCCTTCCAGCTGGCGGATTAAGTTTTTCTTTGTCAATTCACACTGGATACCGCCACGTTCCAAGCATCTTATCCCCCCTCTCTCCCTCACTACTCTAGTATTATATGTATTCCTCACACAAGTTTGATCTCCTGTCTTTTTACCCTCAGCCTAAGAGACTGGCGTGGAATTGCCCTCCGTTATTTTCATTATTTACGAGTAATTATTTGCCCGAGTAAATTTCCTTACGCGTCGGGACAAATTAAATTGAATGAGGAGTAGATGTAAGTATGTGAGGAAGGGGAAAGAAGAAAGGGGCGAGTATTGATATCAGAGGAGTTTAATTTGTTGAGAACTAGTCGGTGGAATCATCGTTTTAGGATTTCGAAATAATATACACGTAGGCGAGAGTTAACAATGATCTAAGAGGGCAAGTGTTAGGGTTTAGGGGTAGATGGATTAAGATTTTAGGGGTGATGGGAAAGGAGACAGCTGGGGAGGACTTGTTAAATGGAGTGTCCGCATCATCCAATGGCAATTTTAATGATTTTGAATTTATGTGAGGATTAAGCCGCCTCTGACGTTGATGCTTTTGGCCATGTTGCTTATTCGGTACTCCGTCGCTCCCTCCCCCTGTTTATTATAAAATAAATAAATACGTGATTTCTGACTATTATTGGTAAGAGAGAGGGCAAAGTGTAAAGCAAGCAACCCTAGGCGGAACAGGCAAGTCTCTCTAGTGTGCGTCTACCCTTATTTTTACTACTAATAGTGGCGGCGGCCACCACAATTACTCTCCGGGGGACCCATCCCCTAAATGCAGACAAAACGTACCAGCGCCATAAGATTGCCCTTCCCTCTATCATGCTGTCTCCTCCTTCCATATGGTCTCTAGCGACTTCAACCATGAGGCACGGCATTACCACATATATTTGTGTTTAATCAGTGCCTCATCATGCTTTGTAAACTGGTTGTTGCGCACTCGACTTCACCAGCCCCCGGTCTATGCATGTGTGAATGTGTATACACATTCATATGCTCATGAAGCACTTCTGTCGTATTATCCCATTCCATTGCCAATTAATTAATTCAATGGGCATAATTAAGATACAGTGCGTGCGAGGAGAAGGGGGAGGAACTGGTGGGAAGAGATGTGCATTTATTTGTATGGAGTGACGAACGGGGTCATTGTTTACTCCATATGAGACGGCTTCATCCCCGAATGTAATATGTTCTCTTTTCTCAGGGTTTGGAGAAGATAAGGATATTCAATGCTGAAATTAAAGGGGGGGGGGTTAGATGGGACATACCATTACAAGACAGAGACAGTGTAATGTGATGCATAATGAATGGGGGGGGGGGGGGAGGAATGGGCCAGATGATTAAGGTGTTGTTGAGACAATGAGACGTAACATTAAAGATTATCGAGCGACATTTCCCTTCCGTCTCTTTAGCTTTCCCTTATTATTCAGCTTTCCATTTTATTCTGTTGTTCACGAATACTACTTGGAACCATGCATGTAACTCTCTTCAACCTACTCTTAATGATGCATTTGCTGGCACTCAATTGGACGGATACATAGAATGATGATCATCATCGTGAATATTTGGGAAGTAGGAGTAGCGTTGTATTTCATCAGGGAATGGAATGCATTAGGAAAACGGTTTGTATATATGAGGATTAGGAATAAAGAAGGAACGGTGGTGGTTGAGTCGATCGGGTCACGGAGGGGAAAAGTTACTAGGGAATGTAGTCGTATATGATAAAATGAAGCTAGTAGTTGCGGACGCCCAGAGGTTTTTGTTTTTGTTCTTTTTTGGGCGGTCCCGATGAACTGAAAATCTGAAAGCGGAGGCTTGGGACGACGCGTGTCTCCCTATTCTGGGGGTGGAGAAGACTGCCCCACCGCCACCAATTCGGGTGGTCCCCCCTCTCCATAATTATACCCCAAGAAAGTTTTCTTGCATTGACTACTGTCAAACCGAGTTTATCGATCGTGTTGGTGTTGTTTGCCCCATTTTTTATCTGTATTTCAAATTATTCAAGAATCATCTGGGATGCAAGGTTACATGAAATGCAGAGGCTCTGATATGTAATCTAACCCAGTGTTCCGGAATTGTGAATGAAGAAAGAGGGTGCGTGGGGGCGTTGACATTAGTATGGGAATGAATCTAAGAGGTAGCGTAGGGAGGGGATACAGGTATCCAAGCTGTCAGATGTGTGCGGCATCACTTGCACTCTCCCATGTCCAACAAACCTACTCCATTTATTGTCCTCTCCTCATTCCACCCATATCCACGCATCTCTTCCTTCCATTGCTCATATCTACAATGAAAACTACAAAGTCTCCATATATACGAAATTAATGCTCTTCAAAACTAGGATATTTAAATTCTATTCATACAATCTAATGACTAAATCACCTCCAATCTCGTACTAATTAGACGTCTAAAATTCACAAAAAAAAAAAAAAGGTCAGATCCTTGGGAATACTTCTCCCAGTTGGTAAGGCGTACAGGTATAGAAGGAGGCTCCGCTTTTCCACGTGGACGGCCTGGCTATTCTTCTTTTGAGATTCTGTTCCATGTGCGGGCAAAAAGAAAAGGAAAAAAGAAAAAGGAAAAAGAAAAAAGAAATCCTCCCGAACGGAACCAATACATATGATACGGCATGCGCTTTGAATTCAGAACCTGCAACTCCAAACCTACGTATCGTGCTTTGTTTTTCCTCACAACCGGAATACAATATTGCGTCTCACTCCCTTCATCAACCGATTATGTTGACATCCGATCACCATTAACAAATAAAAAAACCTTAAACATTAGTTTTGCCCACGAGGAACCCAACTCTTCTGAATATGTATCCCCTCCATGATGATATTATAAAATCTTATTAATGGCAGCAATTACTTTTTTCGAGTTTGTGGAGTGTTTATTTGAGGTTGACTTGCAAGAACACAATGAATGCACAAGTAACAGCTTCTTCAGGAGTACCCTTTTGTCGGGGAATTGTGTTTTTTTTTGGGGTTTATTAAAAGAAAATGAAAGGGGAGTAGTAAGTAAAAAGGCGGGTAGGGGGTAATGCGTAAATTTGGTTAGGAGGTGTGAGAAGAAAGCCGCCAGCTCATGGAGAAGGGGAATGAAGCTACATAACAAATTGGTGAGCTGTACAGGGCTGAATGCCAGTGAGGTGGTCCATAGTCGTATTAGTCACACTTCTCCCATTTTTATCCCATTGATCTCTCATCTATTCTCCTTTTATTATTCTGATTATTTCCGATCACTTGTCTAAATCTCAACCTGTCCCCTTCCCACCCCGATAACTTCCCCTTCCCTTCCCCCTTCTCAACTTTCTCCCACTGCCTTCTCTCCCTCCTCTCTTAATTTCCAGCAGCGCTCATCACCTCCAACTATTACTTTTTTACTTCATACCGTTTCTCTCTGTTTGTCTCCATCCTCTATCTTTCCTCATACAAAAATGACAGATAAATTTAAAGGTCGTTGGGTCTTTGGAGCTTTACCAACGTCCTACCTTTTAAGTGACACCTAATTCTGAGCTTACCCACCATCATCTCCACCCAGCTCCTCATTCCCCCTTCGCCTTCTTGCGATTGCAGAAAATCCTCATTTGTCGATTCTCTCTGCTGCTATAGCTCTGCAGTCGTGGCCGCTGCTTCAACAGCATTATCCGAGTCGTTTTTGTTCCCTCTCATTCTTTCCGGTAAGCCCATGTCACTCCTCCTTCGTCTTCTACCTTTTCGCTTTACTGCGTCTTACTCTTCTTATTCTTCTTCTTTTTTCCTTGTCACTTATGGTTTTTGACTTTCACATTTCTCGTTACACCAGCTCCTGATGGTTCCTTCTTGCTTCTGGCTTCGTTAGATTTTTTTTTCCTGGCTGGATATTTTTTCTTTGTCGGTGAGGCTCTGTTCGGAGTCATTCCATTTCCGTTTATTCGGGTTAGTTGCAATGGAATCGTAGGAATTCCAATTCAGCCATTCATTTGTCGGTGGTCTATTCATTTGTAGCAGTCCTAGAATCGCCTGCTCTGGCCCATATCTTATTTTCACTTCGATAAAATCTGACTGCATAATTTGAATCTAATTTGAGCGATTGATGATGCCAAAAAAAAAAAAATTGAGCGCTTGAGATTGTGAGCTATAAATATTCACTGACAAGACTATTTACCTACCCTCTTTCCCTCACGTCACTTCATTTTCTCCCGAGTTTTTGCACTGAAAGCATTTCTCGTGTTTTCGTGTATGCCTAGTTACAGCATGTGTTGTATTCGTAGACTTTTGAGATCTTAGGCCATCAAGAGCAGGACTGCTCAGTAATTAGATCTTCAAGATCCCAGTGACCAAAAAAAAAGGGGGGAAACTTATTTCGTCGCATATGTTCGATGCTCTGCCGCACTGCACCCTACTTCGAAGCATTGCGTGCGTGAATATAATAGTCGGAGTCAATCGGTGACGAAGTTTTGAATTCAAGCAACGCTTTGTACTTTGCTTTTTGCTTTTTGCGCAAGAAAATTAGATTCAATGTGCTGTCAGCACCGAAGTTTTACTGACAACAGAAAATGATGATCATTTACATTTTAGGGTGTTGCGCGTAAAACCTGGAAGACATTATTGCGCCCTCCTAGCTGCCGCATTCTTGTGAAAATTTCACTCCTCAGGATAATGCTCATCAAGTAAACTCCGTAGCCGTTGAAAATTTAGGCTGTCCCGTGCTGTGTTGCTTTACCGACACAGTTGCAAATTTTGAGGTATATTTTCATTCATGGATTAAGAGCCAATTCAATTTCTCATGAATGCTCTTTTACGGCCTGTGTTATCAATACCATTCCATCTAGTATCTGCGAAGATCGTAAGTTGATAGTAGCATTTCGTGTAACGATGGCATGGCGACACTGTATTTTGTACTTTCACGGTTTGAGAATCTAGCAGTGCCGAATAAACCGCCTCTAACCTTCGATGTTTCAGATGGACCGGCGCTGGCCCTGGAAGAAAAAATCATCTGACAAGGCAGTGCCTGACAAAGCAGCTGCTACACGGGACACTGTTAGTGCCTCCTCCCAGGGCAATCAGGTAACTTAATTAGTATTTATTCAAAAGAAAAAACATAGTCTATAGCCTGCGTCGAGAAAATTTTTCATGTAGAGATTGTTTAGTTCTGTTTTTATTTGAAGTATATTTTTCATATTAATGTTCCTAATTTTTAACATCAGTTGCATTTTGTCTCACTAATTTGTTACAACTAAATATTTTAAATGTTCAAATTTTCCTTCTGCAAGTCTCCTGTTTGTTTTCTCATATTCGACTTTTATGAATTTTATTTTTCCTTTTTATAACATCTTTAAGCATATTTACGCCGGGGTCTCTCTTAAAAATTTGAATGAACATTTGGAATGCTATAGCTTGATTTTTATATTAGTTTCGTTGCATAAACTATGCATCTAGTCCTGTCTCTCTTTAGACACAACGATGCTAATTAGGTGTATTTTTCTCACTTGTCTCATGTTCCTGTCTTGTTCAAACAGGATAACTACAAAAAACCAAACTATGTCCACATTTCTGTGGATTCATATTCACATCTGACTTGTTTGGAGGATCAAGTGAAGACATATGAGGAAAAAGTTCAGACTCTAGAGGATGAGATCAAGGAGCTGAGTGATAAGCTGTCAGCGGCAAATTCAGAGATGACAACCAAGGAAAACCTTGTAAAACAACATGCAAAAGTAGCTGAAGAAGCTGTCTCAGGTATGCTTATTTGATGATAAAACTACATGCTACCTGAAAGATTTTGAAACTTCAAGTTTATGTCAATTCTGGGGGCTTGTTATTGTTCTTGGATTTAGAGTTTAATCATATCCTATTGGTGCAGGATGGGAAAAGGCTGAAGCAGAAGCTTTGTCATTGAAGAATCATCTAGAATCTGTCACTCTTGCAAAACTCACTGCTGAGGATCGTGCATCACATCTAGATGGTGCTCTTAAAGAGTGTATGCGACAGATAAGAAACCTGAAGGAAGAACATGATGAGAAAATACAAGAAGTTTCTCTCTCTAAAGCCAGGCAATTGGACAAGATTAAGGGGGAGCTTGAGGCAAAGATTGATAACTTAGAACAGGAACTCCTAAGGTCAGCTGCTGAAAATGGGGCGCTTTCAAAGTCCTTGCAGGAGCGCTCCAACATGCTAATAAAAATAAGTGAAGAAAAGGCTCAAGCTGAGGCTGACATTGAGCTTCTGAAGGGCAACATAGAATCATGCGAAAGAGAAATCAATTCACTTAAATATGAACTTCATCTTGTTTCCAAAGAGCTTGAAATTCGCAATGAAGAAAAGAACATGAGTATTAGATCTGCAGAAGCTGCTAACAAGCAGCATATGGAGGGGGTCAAAAAAATTGCCAAATTAGAGGCAGAATGCCAAAGATTGCGTGGTCTGGTGCGGAAAAAGTTACCCGGTCCTGCAGCACTTGCACAGATGAAGCTAGAAGTTGAGAGTCTTGGCCGGGACTATGGAGAAAATCGACTACGGAAGTCTCCTGTCAAGCCTTCTAGTCCTCACATGTCTCCTCTGCCTGACTTCTTAGAGAATGCACAGAAATTCCAGAAAGAGAACGAATTTCTTGCGGAGCGTTTATTGGTAATGGAAGAAGAAACTAAGATGCTCAAAGAAGCTTTGGCTAAATGTAACTGTGAATTGCAGGCCTCAAGAAGCATGTGCGCAAAAACCTTAAGCAGGCTTCAAAGCTTGGAAGCTCAACATCAAACATGTAACCAGCAAAAAGTATCTCCAAAATCCATAGCCCGGATGACCCATGAAAGTATTTATAGTCACAATGCAAGCTATGCACCCAGTATAACCTCCATATCTGAAGATGGAAACGATGATGCATTAAGCTGTGCTGAGTCTTGGGCTACAGCATTAATCTCTGAGCTCTCACAATTTCGAAAGGAAAAGAATACTGTGAAATCAAGCAAACCTGAATCCACAAATAAGTTGGAGTTAATGGATGATTTTCTGGAGGTGGAAAAGTTGGCTCATCTATCAAACAATTCTAAAGATACCTCTGTTTCAATTTCTTCCAACAAGACATCTGAAGTTGTGACCAATGATGTAATGAATATCAATAATGGCAGAGATGATTCTTCTGATGAACAGATTGTTTCAAATCCATTGTCAAATCTGGAGTCTTCTGTTGCAGAATTGTCAGTAACTGATCCTGGAGCTGATGTTGATGGGTTTTCATTGACAGAGCTCCAATCAAGAATATTGTCAGTGTTCAAATCCATGTATAAGGATGCTGATAAAGGAAAGGTCCTGGAGGATATTAAACATATTCTGGAGGATGAACAAGACACTTCTGTCCAGCACTCTTCAGGTCGCATTACTCAGGTTGTCCAACCGCTCCAGTCTTCTGATTCTCCATGTGATAGGCATGTTAATCCTGAAGATGCTGGCTTAAGTGTTGAAAAGGATTCCACTTCATCCCGGCAAGCAACAGAATTTGTGAAGATAACTTCAAATATAGAAGCTGCAATTTCTCAGATTCACGACTTTGTATTGTTCTTAGGCAGAGATGCTATGGCAGTTAATGACACATCTTGTAATGTAGATGGAATGAGCCAAAAGATTGAGGAGTTCTCTGTTACTTTTAATAAAGTTCTACACAGTGAAGCAAGTTTGTCATTATTTGTTCTAGACCTGTCTTGTGTTTTAGCAAAAGTGAGCGAGTTCAGATTTAATGTCCTTGGCTACAAGGGTACAGAAGCTGAAAATAACAGTCCTGATTGCATCGACAAGATTGCCTTGCCAGAAAATAAGTTACCTCGAGATGGTTCACCTGGAGAGAGATATCAAAATGGTTGTTCTCATAATCTAAATCCCTGTTCTGATCCTGAGGTTCCTGATGATGGAAATCTTGTCTCGGCCTATGAATCAAATGCTACATTCAAGAAATTCTCAGTGGAGGAGTTTGAAGAGTTGAAATTAGAGAAAGAGAAGGCAGAAATGGATCTGTCAAGATGCACTGAAAGTCTTGAAACAACAAAGTCTCAGTTACTGGAAACCGAGCAACTTCTGGCGGAAGTTAAATCCCAATTGGCTTCTACTCAAAAATCTAATAGCTTGGCTGATACACAGCTGAAGTGTATGGCAGAGTCATACAGGTCACTCGAAACACGTGCCCATGAGTTAGAAACTGAGCTAAATCTTTTGCGAGTCAAGACTGAAACTCTGGAGAATGAACTTCAAGATGAAAAGAGGGGTCATGAAGATGCTTTGGCGAATTGTAAGGAGCTAGAAGAGCAATTACAAAGGTTAGAAGCCCGTCCATTATGATATTGGTTATCATTAGTTCCGAGTAGTTATTTTGTGCTCTAACTGCAGGAATATGTGCCAGCTGATGATTGCAGTTTTTGTTTGTGTTGGCATGGAGAAAAGAGGAAAAAATATAGGGCTTCATATCTTTAATTTGATTGACGGTGTCAATTGTGCACACATTTTCCCTTCTATCATAACCTCTAACAACTATTATTTCTAATGTTCTGTCTTCGTTTTCTGTCAGGAACGAGAGTTCAGAAGCTGGTTGTGACCAAAAGACCAAGCAGGTAAAACAATGTAGTTCCCTTGTGAAAATGGATTGCGATGTTGGATGTAGTATCTAATATAGCTAAATATACGAAAGAAAATATGAAGATGGGTGACATTTAGTATCGAGTGATAGTTAAAAATACGATAATATGCATCTCATATCAATCCAGGTGTCATGAATGACTGCTAGATGAGTCAAAAAATCTGATTGAAATCTCTTGCTCACTACAGGAGAGGGATTTGGCAACTGCTGCTGAAAAGCTAGCTGAGTGTCAGGAAACCATTTATCTTCTTGGCAAGCAGTTGAAAGCTTTGCATCCTCAAACAGAGCAAAATGAATCTCCAAACGGGGAAAGAAGTCCGAAGGTTGGTGGCTTCCCGGAGGATGGACCTACAATTAGTGGCCCAAATTTGCAAGAATTAGATCAGGCCGAGTTGGAGAATGCTACTTCTGCATATATGCAGAAATTAGGCGGGGGGTCGCCTCTGCACTTATCCAACGCCGTCTACGGTCCATCAGACAATGAAGCAAACCTTCCGGACAGACCTACGGTGAGGCCTCCAAAACATAGGCCTACGAAGTCAACCTCATCATCTGCCTCCTCCACTCCTACACCAGAGAAACACGCACGAGGCTTCAGTAGATTCTTCTCATCCAAGGGAAAGAACGGTCACTGAGCATGCAGCTCGCAGGCTGTGATCTTTGGGATTTAATCTTTCGAGGAGTTTTGGGTTGTTTCTGTATTAGGGAAAGAATGCCGGTCACGTCAGGCGGTTCTGAGAAAGAGGACGGTACCTCCGGTATCTAATGATTGTACATAGTAACCATATGTTGTTTTCTTCTTTTCCTTTCCATTGGCATTTTTATTTGTCTGTAAATTGATTGACTTTGACGAATGATGATGACATGGTCTCTGAAGCAGTATTACTGGCAATATTGTCACAACCAGACTCGGCATTCGTTTATTAAACTTTCAATTGAAATAATATAATTTAAAAAATATGCATGGAAAATAAAAATGTTCTTGACAATGTTTATCCATATTTTTATTATTAAACATGGTCGATTACACGAAAATTTAATAAGACTATTTATATCCATTATAAATCACCAAAATCATCAAATAAGACACATTAATTCTCTAACCAAACACAAGTTTGTATTATTAATTATTTAAAATCATCAATTATATATATAACGCTAAAGAAGAACTAACTACAAGACAAATAAAAATACAAAATACTAACACAGTTGGATTATTGATTTTTTTTTTTAAATAAAAAGTTGCTTAACGAGTGATTCTAACCGGTTCTTCCAGTTTTGACCAGTTATCTTTTCGGCCGTTTTAGGCCTTGGTTCCAGATTGGACTAGACATCAATGTCCAACTCTGACAGCCTTAATCTTGGACTAATCTTTCTCCCTGGAAGCCACCTTTTTTCGATCTCTAAGTTCATTCAATAATATTGGACTACTAAAATTTATTGTTACATTTTAAGTGGACTCGTGTAAATTACAATATTAGTTTAGATTAGAATATGGCTTGATAATTTTTTTTTGGATTATACATAGGCATGTAGGCATTCAAATATTGGATTCATTAATTATTAACCGATTTGCCGATTAAAGATTAAAAAGGACCTTCTGCCCACGTTCGCAGAGATTATGAAATTTTTTTGAAGGGTTTAAAACTTAGCTGGGACCAAGGCGGCCGAGAAATCGATGCCTTTAATGATTCTATTGAAGCTTAATGTGTGATTAATCGTGAGAGCATTATATTCTCAGAGTCATCGTCTAATAAGTGGCTAGATTGGAGAAATTTGCAACCTATTAATGCAAAGATTAATAGATCACTTACCGAGGGAAGCAACTAGCTAGCCTGCTATGATCACCAACGGCACATCTTAGATGATCCTCTTTGGAGAGCATATTCTTGCTCTTGTATGATTTATGTCATGAGTGCAACACTTAACTTAAAAAAAGCAAGGAAGATCTTTGTATTCATGTTAGTTTCCCGTATCCCTATAACCTTATTTTACCATTTTTGTCCTATTCATTAGAACTCAGGAGCACTGAAGCATATCATGAGGATGGAACATAAAACGCCAAAGCTTGTGCGCCCAGTAAATAATTAACCATTGTTGTGCAATTAATTAAGGCTACCATCAAATCCATTTGACACTTGGATTGCCCATGTTAGCCAGTCAAAGTATTGTCCGGTCACTTGGTTCAGTGTATTAAATCTCAAGATTTTTTGTTTGTTTGCCAATATTGTCGTCTTCTCCGGATTACCTGCTAAACCTAATTCTTAAAAGACGTTCCCGAGTGGTCACGATGACTCGTCAGCGAAATCCTATTTCTTCGAAGCTTGTTTTTTGACCTAACTATTTCTTCGAAGCTTGAAGATTATGCTATGCTGAGCACTCAAATAACATTGACGTTTACCCACCAGAACTACACATTTTTTTTAAGAAAAAAAAAATAAACTGGGGGAGAAAAGCTCGAGTTAGCGAGCCAACTCATAACGCAATACATTTTTGTTTAAGTCAAACTTATATCCTAGTTAACGAGTGAAAGAATACGAGTGACTTTTCAGACAAAGCCACCATTGAGGGAGACCCAAAAAACAAAGATCAGTTTTCAGTTATTATTAAGTGGTTCTTCATTAAAGTTCTAAGGGTAGGAGCCGTAGAATGATTAAAAACCAAAACTTAAAACCATGTCCTAACGTGGCAGTGGTCTTCAAATCTTAAACCATCTGCCCTGCAGTGTGAGGATGCACTCAAGTGAGAAAGACATGATAACAGAGAACCCTATATACTTATTTCGCCTGCATTCAAGTATAATACCCAATTACAGAGACATAGAATTGTGTGTAGAATCTTAAAAATATATATAAGGCCACAAATTACCCAAAGAAAAAAAGAAGAAGAAAGAAATGGAAGACATGGTTGCCAAGTTGAATATCACTGCTCGTGTCCAGACATTCCGTTTTCTTGTTCCCGTTGGGAGTGGTCTCATTACAGATCTAGCAACGATAACTGCGGAATATGCAGTTAGCCAAAGAGACAACCTCGGCATTGAATATTCGAACGCAGACAAAGCCCTTGAAACAAGGGATTGCCTGTCTCTACGATGAGAAATATGACCTTACAAAGTTCGAGAGTTTATTCTGTTGCTTATGTGGTGCAATGTATCGGATATAACAGAACTTTTATTTAATAATTTATTTCAAGGAAAAAAAAGGATTACAATTAGTTCTCCATAGGGTGCATTGGCATCTCACTAGCCGGCCTCTGCCTCCACCGCTGCAGGAAAAACTGGTAAGCTAATTTCTAGATCTACAGTCTAAACCCAGAACAAAATCTCATGGGGTTAATTTGTTGAGGTTAGGGTTACTAATTTAAAAGGGCCTCTTACAATATAAAACATAAGAAGCAATGAGGCAGCTTCATGTATAGCTATATATTTTCATCTGAGAGTGGAGGTGAGGGACTCAAAGGCGTCTTCCTCACAAGGGATTGTGAGACCCATGTCGTGATCAAAGCCAAACTCTTCTTCGGCTCGAAGGAGAAGGCTTTGGAACTCAGGGCGGCTCAGAAATGATATTGGGACAACGTATCTACTTCTGTTTTCTCCAACATATATGACGAAGTGACCCTTGGGCACGTCCATAGGCAGGCCTTCTTCATCATACCCTCGTTTCTTCCCTAAGCTCGAGCATCTCTTTAAAATTTGCTTCAGAAATGCCGTCTGAGGGAGTCTGCTGGGTTTCTTCAGAGCCATTATGGATATAACTAGAGTGCTGATCTGAGAGAGCTTTATGAAATTGTACAAGAGATGGTGGGAAAGAACGACGGGGTGTGTTGGTATTTATGGTGAGATTCACAGGAGAGAAGGAAAGAGAAGAAGAGGGCGAGTTATCAGCTATGGGGCAAAGGACAAGTGGGGGGTTTTCCCAAGGCAATGTTTGAGAAGGGCACATGAGAAGGGTGTTTTTGGGTTTAGCGTGAGGTGAAGGTGTTGTTGGCCTTGTAGAGGACAGCTCGGTCCCTCCTTCTCTTCAAATGATATTTTTGTCAAAGCGTACGGTACTAAAACGTAACATCCCTGCAATTTCCAATGTCGTCTTTTACTGTTTCTCCCATGCCATTATGTATGAGGAATCCGTTTTTACGCACTCAAGATGAAACCAAATGTTGAAACTTGAAACCGTGCCCAACCCTTTTTCTTACAAAGCATCGCAATTTGCAAAGGCTGTAATATTCAGCTTTGACTGATACATGTAAAAAAGGACGTCGTCCTTGGCCCCTCCCGTATATACCTGCTTTGTCTTCTGCCTATTGCACTATTTGATACGGAAGGTAACTCCTCCTGCCCCTAATTCCAATTGCTATTAGTAATAGTTATAAGAATCATAATAGTTAGAACCTCCAAACCTTGAAAACTAGATGAATAGATGCTGAGTGCTGTCGTTTTACGGCCAAAGAGAAGGAAATTCAAAGGAGGCATCCCCTATGGCCAATCAAGTGGAGCGAAATAATTTTGTTATTATTGAAATGATAAGAGTGGCGTACGAGTAGTTGCATGAGAGAGTGGGGGTCATATGTAGTTGATTGATGGGGTTGTGACTTGTGACAAATGACCATCGCATCTCGCCATCACATGCATTCCTCTTTTGCAATTTACAGTTGTCCTTCCCCATCTTTTCTAGCGTCCCAGGATGCCCTCTCCACATTTATCAATTTATGTCTCCTCGGTTTCATCTTTTCTTTCCACCCCTCCTTACATATATATTCATGACCACTCCATTGCAGCAAGCAATGACCATGACGTGCTACCCCCAAGTGCACATTCCTACTCCCTTCTTGGTTGAATTGCGATGGCCACATAGCCACATTTTAGTTTATACATGTTGCATTAAATCGACATGCATGTGCCCCTTTATATATGTGACTTCATTTCTCTGGCCCAGAACCATGCAAGTCAAAATGCAATGAAAGACGCAGCCTGAAGTAGAATATTCAGCCATTCATAGAAGGGTATCGGCATCAGATCCAAAAGAGAAGATATTTCATGGGGGTGTAAATACGGCAAAAGAAACACGAAAGCCCTGAGAGTGGAAGCGCCACATGCTCATTTTGTTGCCTTGCATGCACATGGGGTTGGATCTGGAGAGTGGAGGGATAAGGTGGTGCTACATGTCCTCATTTATAATCACACTCTCTCAGCAGCAGCGTCATGGCAGCTGTAGCTACAGAAATTGGTTCAAACCATTTAATGATGACAACCAAACCCACTCATCACCCCAATGTCTACTGTGCAAGAACCACCTCCAAACATGTTCTAACGCCAATAGTATGCCCCCGACTAATACGACAACGTATACTTCACCATCACCTTCGTTTGCTTCCCACCTCTAATTAATACCTTCACTTTACGCATCTCCGCGAGAGCTGTTTGTTATGCGT
Organism: Leucaena leucocephala; assembly: GCA_037074615.1. Lineage (NCBI taxonomy): Eukaryota > Viridiplantae > Streptophyta > Magnoliopsida > Fabales > Fabaceae > Leucaena > Leucaena leucocephala. Next base: position 484,242 of record CM073540.1, on the reverse strand, counting down.
AGAAATACTAAAAAGGCATTCATTTGAAGTGAACTGAATAATAGGAATTACTTCTACTGGAAAAAATCCCCATGCAAACGAATTACTTGACGAATGTCTTGTGAGTGTCTCAAGTAGATATCATCTATGGCCGGCCGACTAGCACTGCATGTTTTATCACCCTGTAATTCCTATGCCTGCTGCATCACGTTACTCCCGTCCCAAAAATATATATAATATATAGTCCAAAGTGGTTATCAAAATGGTGTGGATCAATTGGCGCCACTCCTCTTTCTAGCTGCTCCTTCTGTCATCTTTAATAATGAGAGGTTGTTTTAATTTGATAGAAAAAATGCCAAGTGGACGTATGGAAGTTTCTTGCCCATCTTATCCCATTCAGTTTTATCTTATGAAGATTTGTATGACTATGCATACAACCCGGCCCGTGGTTAAACAATGGATATGAGATGAGAAATATATGTAGCTGGACGGCATTATATATTTCATGTTTTCATGACAATGCTATTGCAACCCCGTTAGCTTCACCCAACCCCCCTAGCTTCTCATCTCTGTTCTTGTAAAGAAGCAAAGGAGAGCCGTGAACAACTTGTTTGACCGGTCCTCTCAAAAAAGTCCAAGTTAGGACGACCTATCCACCATTATAACCATGCTTAAACAACAAACTATTGAATGAATGCGAACAGAGAAATAAAGTGGTGGACCATCCTTGGAAAGAGGCTCATAGTCCCTTTTTTTGAATAAAAGTATATTCATCAATTCATAAAGAAGATTACAAAGAGGTTCTTACAACCTACAAGTTTCTTTCACCTTCATCAACCTCTGTTAGTGACGATGGAGATATGATCATTACATAGTTTACGCTCAAAAAGGAACTGACCATGTCCTGGGAATGGGATTGATAATAAGAGTGGCCCTTTTCCATAAAAGACAAAAGAAAAGGGGGGGAAATGGTAAGAAACTGAGTAGGAAACTCCATGGGAAGAAGAAGAAGAACACAAGAATGAAAGGGTAGAAAGGGAAGAAGAAGCGTTTGGTGTTACTTTTGCCCTCCAGAGCTGAATAGACAGTGACCTCTGACTGTCAGCACCATCGACTTTTCTCTGTTGGCCTTGTCTTCTACCAAAGCCCACACTTTCCCTTTTAATCATGAACCGCAAATATGCCTGGCAGCAACATCATATTAATGAATAATTTAACTTCCCCAGCGATAGATTTGTGTAACATAAAACCATATATATAATAGGGTTAATTAAGTGAGAAAGGGCCCATTACAACTCAAATGAAAATCATTTGCTACCTTACGGACGTACCTCTCTACCTCTGCATCAAAAAAGCTTGTTACAACTCAACACTGAACCCTAAAGGGGAACACGATTTAATCCTGAGGATCCAACTTGGTATCTCACCCCCTTTACCCAGTTGAATGCATTTGGATATAGCATATTACTTGTAGCTTCAACTGCAGCGTGACCTTATTATAACCATAATAGTATGAATAAGTTCGCCATCTCTCGTTCACCAAAATCATCATCTTTCTTCCGGCACTTCGATTATCGTCTGACAGCTAACTTATATATAACCAAAATGAAACGACGAACAGAAATGCCCGACGACGGGATGGAAAGAGTCGGCTAACTAACTTTCTTCCTACAAATCAAAATAACAGCCAACAGTGGGTGAAAAGGAGAGCACCTACCTGCTTTCGATTTTGTACAGGTTCTTCATCCAAGGCTTGAATTATAACTCATCTTCAAGATGCGGGTAAGTGCGGGTCTTCTCTTGTTCCATGTTCATGCCATTGTCGTGCACAACACATGATGGACAACCCCACCCATCAATCCCTCACATCATCAATTCATTGACAGCTTAACTACCGGCGGTCCTACAAAACTGATATTTAATAATTCTAAAGAAAGCTGCTTCCTAATTAAAGCCATTATTGAGTTCATAAAAATTACCCTGGATCGTGTTGAAATCATTCATTTTTAGTATCCATCATAAATTGCATGGATCTAGGTTTAATTTGTAACATTTATTTAGTACGATATATATTTCAAAAAAATGTATAGAAATAATATAAAAAATTGAATGCTAAAGACAATAAATATGAAATAGGTAATCGTGTGTTCTCTTTTATCATCACCTTTTTTTGATATAGAATAAGATCAAATTCTTCTGTTTGATTTATGAAGGTGGAGCAACAAAATACGGAAAGCAGAATAAATTGGGTCCAGTAAGATCCGCCATTGGTGCTGAATAAGCCCAGAAGTTAGGGTGAGTTATTGGACCTGCGTGATGTAATGGGCCAGTAACACGCAAACCCAAGAATTCCAAGATGTATTGAGAAATTTTATGCGGGTTTAGTGTAATTGTTTTGGACAAAAGTATTGCATTAGTATTTTACTATTTTTATTTTCAATTTATATTACAATGTATTTAGACTTTACCTATGTTTAATTTTACTCAGGATTCATTTTCATCCATTCTCATCATTTTTAAATTTTCATATTCAATAAGAAACTGATATTATCTTTTGTTATGACTTCCTGAACTATACATCTCTGAACCATATTGCATCGTTTATTTTGGTGTGGATGAGATAAATGAGGTTTCTTACCGTTCGCAATGAATGTCATGATAGAATGAATTATTATCTTATTTTAAGAGAGCCAAAGGAAGGATGTCTTCCCGAAAATGACGTCCACAGGAAGGATGTCTCCATTGTTATTAGACATTTTGTATTTTTAAATGTGTTTAGGGAATCCATATTGTACAAACATATGCCTGCGGGCGAGTTTTGGGGCTCATAAGTGATAAGCGTGAACTTTTGGAGTTGCCATGATATATTGCATCCATGTCTCTTCATCCAATATCCTCCATCTCCAAACTCCCTAAATTCTCACTATTTCACATCTTTATATATACCCTATCATCCAATATACTTGAACGGATTAATTCTAAGCTTGCAGGGTGGAAATGTCGGTCTCTTCCATTAGCTAGCCATATTACTCTAGCTAAGTCTGTGCTCTTGCTTCCTTCATCCTGTTGTAATGAAATTGAAAAATTCATAAGGAAATTTATCTGGGGCTTAAACACTGCTGAACATAAAGGTACAAGTCTGGTCAGGTGGAGTGAACTTAGTCAGCCTTTGAAGAATGGTGGCCGTGGAATATTTCCACTTGAATCCCAGAACAAGGCATTCATGTATAAGCTTGTATATCAGATATTTGCCCACCCGGAAGCTCTCTGGGTCAAGGTGCTCAAAGGTAAATATGGGGTTGCTCCCATTGCAAAACGCAACTCTTCTTATTTCTGGAAACGTATTTTAAAGCTCTGGCAGGATGCTTCATTTCATATAAAATGGCAGCCTGGAGATGGACAAAAGACCAAATTCTGGTCAGATTACTGGGTCAGCCACTTTGGCCCATTAAAAAATGTATCGTTAGCTCCTATCCCTGCAACAGAACTGTTAAGACCTATATCCAATGTCACTCAGGAGATCTTAAGCACCAAGATTGCAAATCCACCTTGTGCCCCTTCGTGCCTTTGGAATCTGACTCATCAAGAAAACTTCACGACTAAATCGGCTTATCAAGTTGTGGAAGGGCTCAATTGGAATTTTCAAGAGTTTAATTGGGGGAAAATCTGGAAGTTACCTATGGCTCAAAGGGTTCGATCTTTCACATGGCTGCTGATAAAAGGGAAATTACTGACTAACGCTGAGCGCTACCGAAGAGGGATGTGCACTGACAGCCGATGCTCGCTGTGTACTGAAAGCATAGATGATATCAACCATGTTTTTAAAAATTGTCTCTTGGCTTCATCTGTTTGGAAGAAAATTCTCCCTCAAGACATGTGCACTGACTTTTTCCAAACTGATATGGCCTCTTGGATTACTCAGAAACTTGCTGACCTGGAAACGGATATTACTTGGAAAGTTGGAATTTGCATAACTTGCTGGAAATTTTGGGAAGTCAGAAACCAACGAATTTTTGCAGATGAATCATACACGAAAGAGAGTATACTGTAAACCATTACAGTTTTAGTTAAGCATACTGTAAAGAATTATCACTCTTTTAGATCTCTCATGTAACTTTCTCTCTGTACTGCTCTCTTGATGAACTGAAATTTTCCCATTCACTCAAAAAATTATTCGTTTCCAACTTGTTTTTTTGTCTTTCCTTCAAATAAAAAATAAAAAATAACCCAATGGCCGTTGATTTTTTTATTAAAATTATAACACGTGGGAGTTTTTCGACCTTTATTAATTCAATTATATTTGTTTTCAGTAGAGGAATATAAATTTAATTTGTTTTAAGATTAAAGACGGACTATTTTACATCAGTTAGACCCCGTGTTTAATATTTATGAGATTACATAAAAATAAAATATATGGCATATCTCATTATCTTTGTCGTTAATGCCAGTTTTATACTGGGAAACGACAGCCAAATAGGTAAGTTTAACTGTGGATGGATGGTGGCGGAAGAGGCTCGAAAGTGCATGCGAAAACAAATGGTGTATTTGCGCGACTAACCCATTATGTACTTGTTTCTTTATGTTCGCAGGGTCCACATAATTCTATCATTGAATAGTCGTTGAGACTGCAGGTTAGCACCTTTGCTCAAATGAAATCTCACTCTCGGCAAATTTGCGAGCAGGACAGGGAAGATTGGCAAATTAAAAACGATTCTCAGAATCCAGCACTTTCTCATGGCAACTAAATAAGAAGCGCTGATTTTACAACGACCAACTCGTATTCATTCATTACTCATCTCTCTCTCTCTCTCTGTTATCTATATATCTTATTCATGATTTGAACCCCAGGCTCTGTATTTAAGTCTCGCAGCAGAGGCGGCGGAGTCCTCTGTTTTTACAATTTCTTTGAATTTGGGTTATAGCAGTGGCAGAGAGCGGGATTATTGCATAATTTTCGTTTTTCTTTGTATCAAATATGCAGGTGGAAAGGAATATGGACTTGGTGTATGGAGGAGGCAGCATTGGGTTGATGGGTTTAGTGTCACAGGCCGTCCATGATGGAGGCCGCCACATATTAGGGTACCTCGTGTTCCCCCTTTGCTTTCTCCCCCCACTATTTTATCAAATAAATTCGTCATTATCATACCCGCTTGCCTTCTTCTATTGTTTGCAGAGTCATTCCCAATCCCAAGACACTTCCGAGAGAGGTGAGTATATTCGCATTTAATGAATGATTAAAAAGAAGAGGGGCCTAGGAGGAGAAATTCAGAATTGGGTTTGGTTGATACAGATAACGGGAGAAACGGTGGGAGATGTGCGAGCCGTATCCGGAATGCCCCAACGCAAGGCCGATATGGCTCGACAAGCCGACGCATTCATCGCCTTGCCAGGTTGTCTCTCTCTCTCCCGCCAGCGCTCTTACAAAATAAATTTATACTTTAATCAAAACTAAAAGATTACGTAGATACTATATCACATGACATTGTTATATTAATATATTAATCAAATAATAATTAAATTTAATTTTAGATAATGATATTGCTCCACAAAACACTTCTTGACAACCAATGTTTTAAAGTAGAGACTTTTAAATTTAAAAATAATTCTATGACAAACAGTGCTGCTTTCTATAATGTAATATGCTAGCAAGATGTCATGACGTTTCAATTATGCCCGCACATATGTACACGTGGCTCCCATGACACATCATGGATGGGCCCCCTGCTATCTACTGAACTGGTGGTTACCAAATGATCTGAACCCTTCATTATTTTACTCTGGGCAGGAATACGCGCCCAGCCACAGCGAGCTGGGAGATGGAGCAACAGTTGGTTCACACTGCGGAGTCAGACATCTCGCGTTGACCAAAACCATCCTCAACCTCCAAACACAAACATGCATATAGAGAGAGAGAGAGAGCAACCTAGATGTCAGCTCCACACAGTAGCCCTTCCCCCGAAGTTCTTTTATACTGGTTGATTAGCAGTGGATTAATCCTTCCCGCTTTTAAGATCCAAGGTTAACTATGTGTGTGTGTGTGTGTGTGTGTATGGGTAATGTCTTCTGTTCTCTTTTTCCAGCTGTGATTTGAGACTGTTGAAGCAGAATCAGGAGGGTTGATTCATTGAACATTGGAATGTGCCACCCGAATAAAATCCATTAAAAGTGGAGGAAGTTTCCATATGGTGGATGAGATCAATTGAACATGATCGTTTAAGTGAATGGGATGGGGAAGTTGATTACCGCTCTTCGTTAAAAAGAGTGACGGGGACGGGGAACGACGATGACACTTCAAAATTAAGAAGGAACCAAAACAGAGTACGTTGAGGATGAATGCATTGGAGGACATTATGCAGCCTCACAAACACATGAAAGAGAAAGGGCTCCTAAAACATTAAACCGAATAATGGGAAGAGTTTGGGTTTCGCAGCAATGGATCTGTTTTGGGGGGTATTTCTGTGATTAGGTGATTTCGTGAAGATGGGCAGGAGAAGGATGCAAACAGCAGAGGGACCCCTTTCCTTGACCGTACAGAGGGTGAGGGAGGAAGATGAAAGAAGGGGATGGGGAGGGGCCCAGCAGAAGGTGAAAAGGGCCGGTGAGTGGCCAAGTGGGTTCAACCATTTCCTATCACCACTCTCCCTCCATATTCACATCTCATCATCTGCTCTATTCTCCACAAGGAGGCTACCGAAAGTCATCTCCACGAAGATGCCGTCTCTTTTTCCTGGAATAACAACCTATATCAACTTCATCAACTCTATATATACTGCCCTCTCCCAGCTTACGACTCTTCGCAGCCTCCCCTTTTCTACTGCTCAACTACACCACCATACCCTCAAACTCAAACTAAATCTTTCCCTTGCATTTTATTATTCGTTAGCTTAGATTGTGTGCTCTGTGAATCAACATTAGCCACTATTATGCAGCTTTTACCTAACTTTCCTGGGTTATTGGACTCGCCTCACATCTTGTCCTCTTCATTATTGTCTCGCGTATCTATTGCGATATTTGAGAAAGAAACTCCTCGGCGATTTTATACTTGAGAAGAACTTCATTAAAAGGGAACGTCCATCGATATCTCTACGATCTTAGAGATATCTCGTTTAAACTGTCGTCATATATTTGTTTAATAATAACTGTGAATCATTTATTTTAAAAAAACACACAAATTTAATAACATCAAAATGAAGTCTCCAGTTCGCCAGTCAACGCAAAGGCTGAAAATCCGCGTGCTTCTGAAGAGGCATCAAATTTTAGTTTCCGCCCTTGCAACAAGATAACATAAATAAACTAGTCGGTTGGCATGCATTTTAATAATAACCCTGCAATAATAACAACACTCCTACATGGCTACATGGGTTTTAACTTCAGTCTCCTTAATCATAATTAATATTCACAGCCCATACCCATCCTTATAAGTTCAACTGATAAAAAGATAAAACATACTACTATTTAAAACGTATTCGATCCCTAAAAAATATCACTTTATTATAGTTTCAGTCGCGGCGCTTAGAAAAGTATCATAATTTCTAGGTACCTAGATTTACACTTGAAAGTAATAGACGACTCGCCCTGTCTGACATTAGTATCACTTAGGAAAAAGAGAAACTTCATCATGCCTTACCTACCCTTAGATCGTGATAAGCTCAACTCTTTTTTAAAAAAAATTATACCAAAAAAAAAATTCACAGTCCCATGAAACACTATATTTTTTACGTTGGTTTGAGATCGGACGCATGGAGAGCTCCAAAGTCCAAACCATCTCTGCATACAGATCTGACAATGCAAGGCAATTGTCTATCGTAACATCATCATTTAAAAAAAAGAATTAATATATACTTCCAACACAAGTACAAGACCACAGTATAGCTCAAACATATGTCAAATCAAATTTACCCGTGCGTGGCTATGCATGCTAAACTATCAAACACCACATCATACACTACGATACATACAATCAAGCGTATCGGTGCACCATTATTGCGCCCCTGCCCCACTCCCACCCCCACCCCCACCCCCCTCTTTTAATTAGCTAGAAAATGAATAAAGCTACAGAGAAATATGGTTGACAGTTGACGCTCGCACTCAAACATCCAGTTCACCTTCGGTTGCGGCCAAGACAAGCTATAACTTTCAGGTAAAGGATTGAACTGCGGACGATGTGGTGACCAAACTAGAGAAGAGGCCCACCGCAAGCGCAGTGTTATAGGTGCTTGGTTCAGCTTGCATGGAATTGTTCCTGGAGTCAATAAAAGTCTCATTTAAGAAGGGTCCACCGACAAGCGCTCCAATGGCTACATTGGGATTACGATCAGATGATTCGAGCCATTGGAAACCGTCTTTGCAACTAGGCTTTTCATCAGCAGGAATCGAAGCTCCCCTATGATGCACGTATTGTGGGAATTTATCCCCATATCCCACGAGATAACTCATATGCATAGGATTATTGCCCAAGACATAATTAGCCTGCAAGAATAGCAAAAAGTTTTCAAATTGGACAAGGATCACTCGTTACAGAATAGTTGAAGTTGTGTGCAAATGATAATGGAAGGTTACCTGAGATTTGGCAAAGTTCCGGATATCTTCTGGGCTGAAAGAATCCGAATCACATCTTAATTTGTGAGTCTTCGAAGTAATCATATAATCACTGTAAAGAGTAGCTAAGAATGCAGAAGCAACAGGTTGTTGCAGAGAGTTCCATTCGCTGACCCATATAAGACCATCTGTATTATAGGAAAAGAAAACTAATTACTGAACAAACAACAGTGGAATAATCATCATGATAATGAAATTTGATATGAATCATTGACAACATGCTTAGCCAGAACCTTGACGATCACACTCACGGGCAACACTAACTTGTCAGCAAGTTAAACAACTTTATTATTTCAATGATGTTAAGAATGGAATGTAGTACAAACAAGACAAAAACATTTTTGGCATGAGTATGAAGTAATAGCTTTTGTGGAGAGGATTACTATCAGTTCTGCTTTTTGTGGCTGTTGGAGAATCTGGCAGAAGGCCACACATTACAGCCTCAGCCGTTTTCCTGTAACTTTGGAGACCAGAGCCATATGAGTCGGAAATGTCGTTCGCCTTAAAGAAGCTTAATCTGGATAACAAAACCTGCTCCAAGAAAACACAAGTATTAAAGATAAAAGAATACAAAGTCTCAATTAAGCTAAACCCTGTTATGAATACATAATTTTAATTTCAAAGTCTCCCCTAGTCTTCTTTATGTCCTATCATGGGAACGTGATGTGTGGGTTGTAATCAATATCCAAAACGCATTTTCAACTGTAGCGTTCACGTAACCTGTGATGATCTTTGGCTAAAAGATACATATAAAAACTGGAGAAAGATTGAATAATTCCCAACAATAAAGGAGGATCTACCTGAGTTCCAGGGAGCTTGTTGTCCCAACTAAACCAGGTCGGAGTCCCCCATTGAGCATAGTCCTCTCCCTTTTGGCCAGTCACATACTGAAGATAAGAATCATCATTTGTAGCATGATAGAGCCAGCTAGCTGCCCACAAGAGTTCATCACCGTATCCTGTTGAATTATAATATGTCTGGACTTCAGGAATGCTCTCACAATAAGATCCCCTGTACTTTTCCGCAAAATTAAACAACTCTTTCGCATGCTTGAGGAGAGTGGTTGAATATGTAGAATTGGTTTTCTTAAAGACCAAAGATGCTGAGGCCATGGCGGCTGCAGTTTCAGCTGCTACATCTGTTCCAGGACTAGATGTGTTGACCTGTGTAAGTGGCCGTGCCTCAGTCATGTCTTCAGGCCTGTCCCAGCATGAATGATCTGCATCAGGATTGCCCACCTGCCCAACAATAAATTTTAGAAAATGAAATATATCAGTTTAGGTCATCAGGAACCCATCTTGGTAAAGGGGTGGGCTGGTGAGAAAGTTCTGACACCAAAAGAGAAAGGCTGAAAGCAATTGGCACATGATGAGGGCAAAGAATAATTCATATTTATACGATCACTATCCATTGATCTGTCTTATGCAATAATCACCACAATGCAGCGAAGTCTGAAAAGCATGAATAAGAAGAATAAAAAGGTAACGGAACAGTATTAGAAGTCCAAATAAAAGGACACAGTAAACACATTCATTTTTCAAATCTCACAGCATGCCATGGCATTAATACCAGAAAAACAGAATGTAGCTGTGTGTAAGACTGTCCAAGGGTCATGGAGCACATGAAATTTATGCATTCACAATAGATATCTTGTACATGTAGCTGGCATCAAATGGAAGTTGAAATCTCTGAACCCCAACCAAACCCCCCCCCCCCACCCCCCGAAAAAAAACCAAAGAAAGAAAGTTAAAGGCACAGTAACCTGAACGTAGAGCACATTCTCAGAAGGATGAGCATTGATGAGATAGTCAGTGATCCACTTGAGTGATTCCTTAGCAGGCTGCAACTGGCCAACTTTATCCATATTATTTCCATATTCCAAGATGGCCCAAGATAACACGGTGGCAGTAAATGCCATTGGAAAACCAAACTTCATGTGATCCCCAGCATCGTACATCCCTTTTGATAAATCCAACTTTGCTTGGCTTCCATCTTTAAGAGCAGAGTCCCCTCTCCAGGATATTTTGTTGTCCACCAACCTACCAGCTGCATTGAGGAATTATGGTTTTAACTCAACTAGTCCATAAAGATGCAGTGATAAAAAGTTATGAAATCTAAGCAACGGCGCAGCACCCCATGATTGAAGTAATTAAGGAAAATCAAGGCCAAGAAATCCATGGAACTCAAATTATTTTTTATTTAAAGAAACATATATGATCTCTTAAGAGATTAGTTTTTAAAACCAACAAGTCAGAGGAGCAATATACCACTCTTTCAATAAAAAAAAATAGAGAACATAAAAGGATGCATGAATGCAAAGTAAGAAACACCAGGCAAAAGAATACAGATGTTGATATTAAGTTTGTTGGTTCAACTAGTATGCTTCAGAACAAACACCAATACTTGAAACGAAAACGAAATGAGAAGCTCATCCAATTTCAGATCCCAACTATGTCATACGAACAACCAGGCAGACAGAAACCGAGAAAATGAAACTCCCTCCCCAGGGGGAGAGGGGAACGGAATGAAGAAATCATACAAACTTAACAACTACACGGGAAAGCAACAGATAGAAAGGAAAACAAAAAATGATCTATACAAAACGCGAAATGCATTTTAAAAAAATAGAACAAGAAGCGTTACATTTTTGCATGTCGAAGAACTGCATTGAGAGTTTGATAGCGGAGGCATAATCTTCGTCGTTGGCGCTCTTATGGTGGTGACCGAATTTCTTCACTAACGCATATGCAACGGCACCGGCGACGATAACGAGAACGACAAACGCCACGAACCAGCCACAACAAGACCCCCTGGAACTCGACTTTTCGCCCATCTCGGAGAATGCGCTTTGATTACCGCGTCAGCCCCGAATCTATATCAGACTCAGCACATTGTTCAAAAACAAGGGTCACGTCCAAAGTGCCCGTGAATCGCAACGGTAGAGAGAAATTTATAGATACCTGACAGCGAGAAAGAAGAGAGATCTAGCTTTGGACAACAGCTACGTTTAGAATGCAGTTATTATACAGGCTTGAATATTGACTTGAGATGCATGAAATCAAAATTGCAAAACCTAAATAATGCAAGCGAATCACCAACAACAGAAGATTAGAAGAGTTGGATCTCAACTAACCAGGAGAACACAGGACCCGAGCCGATCGCAGGGTGGGAAGAGTGGGAACTGAAAATGGCGGGCTCCGAATGACACCGACGAAGCTATACTTAAGGCATCGGGGCGCTTCTTTTGGTGTTAGTTGAATGACGTAAATGCCCCTACTGAAGTTGATAAAGTCATAAAGATCGAAAGATCGGTAAGGTGAGGAAGGTGTGGAAGGTTATATATGTAAAAAACATGAGTCAAGAGATGATCAATGTCCTTTTGTGGTGGGCTGGGGATGATCTGGACTAGAAACAAGAGTGACATGGACCCTTCAACCTAACGAACCCTTTTTAACTCTATTTTCTTAACAGACTGGTTTAACTTTATTGTAACCAAAGAAAAAAGACTTTTTTTTTAAATAATTTTTAGTAACTTGTAAAGTATTTTGAAATACTAATAAGGGATCCGACAGCATGTGTTTAATGGCATTGACTATTGAGATAAAATATCTCAAATGATGGGATCCAATTTAAATATTTGAGGAAGAAATATCGTGAATATCCGTATAGGGCAAATGTTATTTTCGTTGAAACTGCGGCTTATTGACTGGTATCCCATTGCGAATTCGTTCATTTGAATGGTGAATTTCTATGAAAAAGGGTAAATCTGAAAGATAGTAGAGGTGTTACGCTAACACTCGCATCTAGGCCCTCGAGTATTCCTTCGAAGTGGGAGAAAATTTGAGTTTAGCAAACCGGTGGCATCATTCTATTAATCGCACGTCCCAACAATATGGAATGGAACAATCATGTGTTGGAGAAACTTGGAAACCAATCCTCTTTCTCTCCCCCCCCCCCCCTCTTCCAGGAACCTACACACGTCCGCATGCCTCTGTCCTGATTTCTCTATACATATATTTAAGTCTGGAATGATTCTATCCCCGATTACCCCTTCATTACCTGTAGGAGTCCACTTGGCATTCTCAAGTGAAATCTACTTCTGCTCTTTGATTAGCAAAGTACTTCCATCGCTATGAGGAAAACAGTTGAGATCTGGTAGTGGCGAATCCAATTTTGTTTTTGGCAGTTTGTAACATGTGGGCGCGTGATCCTTCATTGAATATAACAGTTGTTGGATCTTGTACCGCGACATTGTCGCAACAAATCTACTCACCAGTTGATTGTCAACAAAATTTACGGAGCAATTTCTCTATTTTCTTTGCGATTACATCATCGTCCTATGATTTAGGCCCGTGTTCTTGGATGATGATCAGCGGGATGAATCCTTAGATCGCTTATTTGTTTTCTATTGCTTTGCATGGGCATTGTGGTTTGGCTCAATACCAAGACTGAAGGTGGGTGTTATTCCTTATTTGGGAATACAAGAAAGGATAATTTTGGATGGAGTACTTAAACAAGTCTAGTGCGGAATTAGGAGTGCAGAAACTTCATGGACGTATTAGGTTCATCAGAAGTGGAGTTTTGTGGCGGAGCAGGTTGAGCCACTGGCTCTCTGTCTACGTCGTATCTATGTGGCTGAATGCCTGGAAACGGATTTTTTTTTTCTTACTCACCCGGTTCACCAGAGTTTTGCCTCGACTACATCCGGATTCGACCCGCGTCGCTCACTTGGCTAGGGTGGGTGAGTCTCCCAACGGGAATTTCTGCGTACGCCAAGATTTGAACTCGAGACCTCGCTTAAACGATACCGAGCCACTTATTACTCAGACTAACCCCCATTAGTGGAAACGGATATCTATAGCAGCTAATTCTCTTTGTTACAGCATCAAATGGGTCACGGTGGGCCAAAATGTACAGCCTCAAATCTGATGTGATCCGTGAAGGCCTAAAGTTTCTTCACCACCTTTGGGTTGAGAAGGAATGATGTTAAGATTATTTCTTTGCAATTTTCCCTGTTTTCGGCCCACCTAAATAAAATGGGAATTTCATGCTGAGCTGCGATTCATTGGTCTTTTCATGCTTTTTTCCTCAGATAATCCTGGCCGCCGTTTCTTTGGGTGTTTGACCGCTTTATCCCCCACTAACCCCGCCCCCCCCCCCCCCCAAACAAAACAAGAAGAAGAAACCTCACCCACCCTCGCCCTTACTTGGTCCAACTGTTGGAAAAGAGATTGTATCCGAAAGAATAATGTATCTGTTTGGATGAGTGAAAATGATGGTTTTATAATAGTTTTTAGCTTAAATTTTAATTTAAAAGAATTTTAAAATAAGTTATATTTATTTAAAAAATATATAGACTAAATTATAATTTAAAATGATGGTAGGTATTAGTGGGTGCTTATTCTTTGGTGGTAGCTTCATGTGATGTTCTGTTGGCTCTTTCTGCTTTGCCTTTTTCGCGCCTCTAGAATACTCCTGCATCGATCACACTCATCATCTTCACTTGCTCCTCCCTACCTACCCTCTCTTCTTTCTCGGATATTGTGTGATTACTTTTTATATACTCTTGCTGCCAAAATTATTGAGCTTCCCAGAGATCCAATCTCCCAAAAAAAAAAAAGAACTGGACACATTCGAACGAAAGGGGCCAAACCTTCATCAGATTTCAGTAGAGAGAAGTAGTGAAGGAATTTCGATATTGTGTCGTTCTAGTCTGATTGGAAGGGAGGGGAGGAAGAATATATGACAATAGATAAACAAATGCCATGACCTTAACTCTGCACGTTTTTTTTAAATTGCGCTCTCTTCTGAATAAATGTCTGGTATATAATTAAGCCCATTTCCACCCCCCCCCCCTCTCTTTTTTATGTGGGCGGAGCATATAACCAAAACGCGGGTACTTTTTAGAAGAATGACTACGAGGGCATTTTTAGGATTATAAAATGGTACGATGATACCTTAGCAATAATTCAATAAGAAAAATAGACCCGTTTCACTCATGTAGCCACTTTTGGAATGAAAGGAAAGGAGAAGTCCTCCTCCAGAGTTTTGCAGACCGACTAACGATAATGGAACAAAATTCCTCTCCTCTCTTCTTCTTTTTTCTGCCCTAAACGGGCCATTGCAGCAATAATCGTTTTTACTTTTTTTTTTTTTAAATGATGGTTGATGTGGGGAAGCGGGAGGCTTTAAAAGCCCAATTATATAAGTGATGGACTTGGGTCAACCATAATTGTATAATCGCATTATCCCGGTCAAGGGCCTATTTCTCCGCTCACTTATTAATGAGCTCTGACATTTCCGATGCTCTAGGTCTCTCGTCAAACAAAAAGAAGTACCAAACCCATTCACAACTAGGTTCAACACATCATCTGTTGACCTTCCAGAATAAGAAAACAGTCCCCATTATTGTAGAGACGAATCAACTAGTATTAAAAACGGAAACCATTCCAATTTCCATCTGAATTAGATTCCTTGTTTTATAAAACAGGCCATCTAGGTAAAAGCCAGTGTGTCCGTTTCTACGTATAAAAGAATAGTATCAATATTCTAGTTTCAAATTTATCAGAAAAAACAATTTTTTATTTGACTTAGATTTATATAACAGTTTACCTTATTGGCTGATTAAGACAAACAATACATATATTTTTATTAGCAATGAAACGTAAATAATGTAATAGATGTAATTAATATTTCATTAAATTCTTGAAGAGATAACTATTTTTAAACAAAATTAAAATATTAAATAAAACGACAAATATTTTAAGTGCAATAATTATTATTTTCTACACTTTTTTCCGTACAAGAGAAAGAAGAGCGCCAATCCCCACACTATATATATATAATGAACGAGAGGACATGCATTGTATTAAGAGAAAATAACAAGAAAATTCGTCTACTACAAACGTACTACATACAAAGGATTATTTGTTAACAACTTAAAACAATAAAGAAAAACAATATACGGTAAAAATGAGCTGTCCATTCCTTTAATTAACAGTATAGAGGTGGGATAGTTGGCTTCATTAATTAATTTATATTAAATTTTCACTGTTTATTCCTTTTAAAAAAGATAGAGGAGAGGCATTAATAACACAACGTTACAAGTACAATCAAACTTATATTCTCTCGCCTGAAAAAAAGTTGTTATGCTACTAAATTATAATTTTATTGGTATGTATATTTATATCTAAAATTTGATGTATATTAAGGAGACAAAATATTGTTGTGCTTTAAAGCTGAGAGGATGCTCTATTGGATTAAACTGGGAATAATTTAAAAGGTAAAGTATGCTATTTCCCCCCAAAGTGAATTGCCATAAATCTTGTATAAATGAGGCGATGCGATACGGGGGGAAAGAATTCCTGATCCTGTCATTGACGCGGTAAAATAAAAAGGGTCCCCAGAGGGCAGTTTGTTATCAGTGGTTTTCACTTTTGGAAGATTAGCAGCTCACGGGCTGATCAAAGGTATGTGGAGTTGGGCGAATGAGACAAAGCTCCCATCAAGTTATATCCAAAGTCCAAAGCTGAGATATGTACTCTACAAATTGGCAGATATATAGAGGGACCCCTTTATACATTTATGATCTATCTCAGGTCTCTCTTTCCTAGGCACTCCTTCATCTTGTTCCAAAATATAAAACCCGCCCCTCCTCCATCCCTCTCATCCCCATTTATATGAAACACACAAGTTGTTGTGGTTTTCTTCCACTGTCTTCCACTCTTTTTTCTTCGCTTTCGAATGGCTCTCCTTACTTCCTCGCCCGACCAGTCAGATCATTCAGACCCCAACTCACAAGTCCCAAAACGCAGGCGAAATAAGCCGCAGAAGAAGCAGATGCAGAAACCACCGTCTTCATGGGACCAAATCAAGAATCTCCTCACCTGCAAACAGATCCAAGGGTCGAGAGTTCACGACCCCTCCAAAAACCCCACCCAGGTGGCCTACTCCAAGCTAGGATCTTCTTGCAGCTCCATCTGTAGCTTCAAGGACGTTGTTCACGGCAACACGCGTGTTGTTCACAGACCCGATAACTCCTCGCCGGAGAGCAGTGCTCTCGGTCAGCAGACCGGGTTACTGAGCCGGAAGCGTCCGAATAACTCGTCATCTCGGCCGCCCAAATCCAAAGCCGCTCCAAAACGCCCCACATCTTCCAGAGGGATGCAATTCAGGAAACTCTCCGGCTGTTACGAATGTCGCATGATTGTTGACCCTTCCAGGTAATTAATATTAAGATTAGGATTTTCATTTAATTTCAGCGTACCCATCAGTTCGTTTCATTTAGGAATTAGAATACTATTCATCGTGTTATGAAAATCGTGGATGGAAATTAATATTAACATGGGATTGAAATATCAGGCTCCCGATTCCGAGAAGCACTCTATGTTCTTGCCCTCGCTGTGGAGAGGTCTTCCCTAAGATGGAAAGCTTAGAGCTTCATCAAGCTACTCGCCACGCCGGTATATCATCGCTCTTTTCCTTCTCTACTTTACCTTCTCCTTTTTGACCAATACATGCATCAGTCATTTCATTCAATAGGGAAACCATTACTTCCACTTTTCCCCAACATGTTTGTACTTTTGTTACTTCGTTTTGGGGTCGATATTCCATAAAGCGCTCCTCAACAAGTAGAACCCTCTAAAAATTACTTCAGCTCTCTCTTCTAAACAAAGTGCTGTTTGTTTCCCCTCAATCTTAGCTTTTGAGGAAAAGAAAATTTGCACTACGCCATGAAATTGGCAACCTGGGGACAAAAAGGACTCCACCATCCCATGCATGTCATCATGAAAGTGGGTGGCCTGGGAACTTTGTTCCGGTAATCTTGAGCAAAATCCATTCCACTTCTTCGGATAATGATAAACACGTTTCCCTAATTCTCTCGATCACCAAAAAATACAAAAAGAATTAATTTTTATTTTTTCTAGAGAGTACATCTGCCGCATTAACCAAATATAACCACCAGCGATCACGGCAGAGGCAATATATTCACCAGCCGTATCAGTGGGCGCTGCAAGGCCTTCGTACCACATCACAGCTGTCTGTGCTGTGAGGAAATAAATGATCTGATCTGAGTCCATGAGGTTATGTGGTACTTCGTGATTGGCCCTCAAAAGTAAAAAAATACTTCAATAAGAAACCCCACCGACAGTCGATAAAAATTGTATAGTAGCCTATTGCTTTTTTAAGGTTAGTGAGAATAATAAACTAAAGTATACTATGCTGCAATTGTGATTTGGTGAACAGTTTCAGATCTGGGCCCGGAGGATTCGGGTAGGAATATTGTGGAGATAATATTCAAATCAAGCTGGCTTAAGAAGGGCAGCCCCATCTGTAAGATCGAACGGATACTTAAGGTCCACAACACCCAGCGCACCATCCAACGGTTCGAGGAGTGCCGAGACGCGGTGAAGAGCCGTGCTCAGTTCAGCGTCAAGAAGAACCCCAGGTGCGCCGCCGACGGCAACGAACTCTTGCGATTCCACTGCAGCAGCTTCTCATGCTCCTTGGGCGCAGGTGGCTCCTCCTCCTTGTGCGGCTCCCTCCCCGGCTGCGGTGTTTGCACCATCATCCACCACGGATTCCTGGGCAAGTCCGACAGCGCCGGCGCCGCTGAACAGCCACACTGCAAAGGAGTGCGGACCACGGCCAGCAGCGGTTGGGCACACGACGCCTTGCAGTGTAGCGACACTAGGAGGGCGATGCTGGTCTGCCGCGTCATTGCCGGGAGGGTGAAGCGCGTGGCGGAGGAGGAGACAGTGTCGGCTGGGTCTTATGACTCGGTAGCTGGCTGCGCCGGGATCTACTCGAATCTCGAGGAGTTGGTAGTGTTCAATCCAAAGGCCATACTTCCTTGTTTCGTTGTCATATACGAAGTGGTGCCATGTTGAGGGAAGGTCGTCGTTATTGAGAATCAGATATCGAATGTACTTTGCTGTCTGCTACACCCACCTACTCTGCTCCCACAACCCGGATGGACAGTGGACCCTACGGTTTGTCTAATGTTTATAGTGTTATCTCTTGCTGTAGGAAGTACGGTGTAACAAAATCTCCTATATTTTCTTTTTAATGGTTTTGGCCAACTGTTTCACTAGCATCTGCATGCTGGCGCGTGCTTTTCAGTGTTATCGTACGATGCCAGGTTCATGGGGTCTGCTTAATTTATTCATTCAAGTCGAGTGAAACTGGATTTTTTTCCCGGACATTAATTGTAGGCACTGAAAACATTGGTTGTTCATGTGATGGGAACAGCAATCCCATAAATAAGTGGGGCAGTTGCCATTGCCGGCACGTAGGACACGATTCCAAAGTTCAAATTAATGTTCAGTGCTCACTCGGCCTCCTTTCAAACGGACGGAGTTCTCCCAATCTTCTTGTTCGATCTGTAGTAGTAGTAGTAGTAGTCTAGTCTGTATGTGTTGATTCTTGAAAAATACCAATCTGAGTTAACATCAACTCATCAGGGACGATGCGGGCGCTAATACTGTCCTGGGACTTATATATGGGTACGTAAACAATGTATAAATCGAAACATAATTTATAGATGGTCAAAGTGGCTGGATAATCTGTAATAATTGGAAGACAGGAGATGAGTTGGTGTATTTTGACCCAATGGCACATTTCATGGCAAGGCATCGTGAAGAAAATTCTTGTTCTATTGCTTTCTGAGTGGGGTCCTGGAGAACAAAAAGATTATAATTGCAGACACATGCAGATTCACTGTTTCTTTGTTACCGTCCCAAGCATTCGGACTTTTGGGGGGGACTAATATATCCTATGCCCATATACAGCTTCAGCGAAATCCAATATCCCACTATATATATATATATATATATATATATATATATATATATATATATGCGCGCGCGCGCGCGCTATTTGGCCAAAAAAAATTAAAATAAAAATATCCCACTACGCTAGGGACATTGGACGTGCAGTGGTTGGTTCAGTTTCAAAATCATAAATTAACAGCAAGGTTTAGTTAGCTTGAATACTATATTGCAAATAGAACAATCACGTGTTGGAATGTCACTAATTCCAGGGGGCCACACGACTTTACCTTCCCAACGGAGCAACTGTATGTGGAATCGAGGTATTTACCATCGATCATTGTGGGAGCCTCTTGGCATACATTTAAATATTCCCTCTTAACTGATGTGTATATATAACGTAGGAAGTAATTTTGCGAGTGCGTTATTTTTTAAATGGTTGGAGTCTGCAGTTGTTAAGCAAAATACTAGACAAGAAAGAAGTCCCCCATATACGAAGCTTACAAAGCGACACCCAAATGAATCAAGATAATTATTCTTTCTTTTTTTTGGTACAAAGATAATTATTCTTGACTTCGCGACGGGGTTATCTTATTTTTCTTTCAAGGCCGACTTGTCTAGTTGATTCGCTTTATGGAAATCTTCCTGTGTGTCAACCATTGTTTTGTCCACCCCGACCAATTTAAGTTCCCAGCAAATGAGTGGTATGAAAAAAAAATAAACAGAAATAAAAATGACATTTAAGGACATGTTAGACAAATTCATGATATTTAAAAAATTAAGAAAACAATAATTGCACGAAGAATATATTAAGATTCTTATAGGGGGAAAAAGTTCAAAAGCACTACTATTTCCTCTTAAAACTATAACTTAGTCTTCGGATACTGTAAAAGCATTTTGATATTGTACCTTTAAACAAATGGGTGACAATTATTTTTTTTATTATAAAAAAAAAAAAAAGCTGGGTTCACCCACGGTATAATGACAGAGTAAGTAGTTATTGAATTGTAATTTGGGCCTAGTTAAGCTCTGACACTGGGTTGAACCCAATAAGCCGTGTGTTGGTAACGAATGGAAGTAGAAGCAGCGGGCCTCTTTATGGTTTAGGAGGAGGAGGATGGCCCAAGCCCATCAAAACAAGCCATTACCATGGAGGCGAATTAAGTCTCGGTTGCTGTGGACAAGTAGGGCCTTGACTAATGGATGTTGATTCGAGGGATAAGTAATTCAGTATCATTTAAGCGAAGTTTTAAATTCGAGCTTTAGTGTATGCAGAAAATTCTTGTTGGGAGACTCATCCACCATAGCCAGGTGCGCGACGTGAGTCGGATCCAGATATTGTCAGAGCAAAATTTCGATGAACCGGGTAGATAAAAAAATATATATACGGCCTTGACCCTCCATCGAATTTAAGCGAGTCAGCAATTTGATTTGAATAACGGGAAAATTAATGTTTTTTCGATATTTTCTTTCTACTAAAGAAGGTTAACGTTATCGTCATCAGAAGGAAAAGTGCGGTCAACTCTAAAAACACCAAACTTACCATGAAATAGACTGAAAAAGGGTGATTATTGAACGCAGTCAGGGTATAAATGCAATGAAAAGGGTGATGTGGGGGGCTCATGCTGGCATTATGCTTTTGTAACACTGATGTGAAAGCCGCAGGTAAAGCAGAAACAGCTGGGGAATTAGGCCTAGCCAAATCATTGGCGATAACGTTTGACATGTCAGATGGGTTCCACCCGTGTCCCCTAACAGGGATTCGTGGAGATCCGTCAAGGTTTTATATATCGAACACCGGGGCCCATCATCATTCCCTCAATTTCCATTAATCAGTTAATGCCCTGTCAAGAGCCCCACCCCAACAACTCGAAGCGGACATTTATGCTCCTAATTCGCGTATTAATTAGATCGTAATCCACAAAACTGCAGGAACAAACCCGTTTGGGAAGACAGGCGAAGGACGTAGCCAATGATATGGGCACATGCGCGTTGGTGCTTTAAGGCCCTCCCAAATGGAATATAATCGTAGGCTGCTTTTCATGGCCCTTTAAAAGACGAACGACACTCATCATGGCATTTCACTTGCCGGGACGAAGCTGGTGTCCATGCAGCACCTTCCTCAAACCGAGAGCTTCGTCATAACAGTCATCATAGGCTCAGAAGAGGGCCTTCCCGCCCACACAAGCCCTCACCTTCCCTCTCTCTGCTTCAACCTCAACTTCTCCGCCATGAAGCTCTTTACCCGCTTCCGCAAGATCCTCACTCGTCTCGTCTTCTCCTCCGGCAAGGCTTCTTCTAAGCACAAGCACTCTGACCGTTTTGACCCTCCCAAGACCTCCTGCAGCTCCTATTACTCCTCTTACTCCCATTACAATGAGGCCATTTCTGACGGCATTGAGTTCTTCAATAAGTCCGCACATGATGGCTTCCTCCAGCCTCGCCATTCTGATGTCGTCTGACCTTCGCAAATATGGCTGCCTCGTGGTTCCTTCCTTCTCATTTTGTCTCATTTATTCATTGTATATGAGTCTCCATATATCATTCGATCAGCTCCTCTGTTCCGTTGTTTTTCTTTTGATTTTCCTCCCTCGTATATATATATAACGCTACCACCATTTGTGGAGTAGATACCTACTGAAGTTTCCGTTTCCGTTTCCGTTATTTTGTTCTTTTCTTTAATATAAAAAATAGTCCGGCTTTTAGTACAAAATATAAAAACGGATAAATAGCCTACTGTGGTTGCGATGAGGCCAAGTGCAGGGTAAATGATGACGAAGGAACAGATCCAGCCCAACAGACATTTATAATTAATTCCAGTGTCAAGTGAATAAAGAGAGGAAGAGAAGTAACGAAACGATTCGGCAATGGGAAAGAGAATAAAATCCATCCATAAGTTTCACTTTTATGGTTTCTTGCAAGTGTAAATGTTCTTCTCTATGTCCGGCCATTATAATGTTTGAGTTGGTCCACTGTTTGTGATAAAGCATCCTGAAGATACCATTTTCAGCGAGTGTTTAGAGTTTAGACTCAATCCAATTTACAGAATACAGAGGTATAATCAGCGGTCAGCACCTATGTTATGTACGAACAAAAACAAAAGCAATTGAAAAGGCAACGAAATTTAATCTGTAATAATGGTGCAATTGAAAAGGCATCTCCGCTTACACGCTCCTCTCACTTGTGTGGAACATGTTAAAAGGCTAGCAGCTAGTATGATACAAAAAGTAAAGGAAGAAAAGAAAGTAGAGCGGAGCTGGAAACATGTTATATATAAAAGAGTATGAGATACGAGGCTTGGAAGTGAGGTCAGGCAACTTGTGGGCTAGCCCTTTTCCTGGAGAAGATACTAATGAGCGGAATCAAAGGGTTCTTCTTCTTCTTCCTGAGGGAAGGATGCCTCTCTAGCTTCTCAAGTCCCGTTGGGTGAACGACGTGAGCTACAGAGGGAGGATTCGCACATGTGACGTACCTTCTCTTCTGAAACTCCACCCTCTCCCGCTCCGTCCTACTCATGTTCTCTACAAACTTGACGTCTTCAATCTCGCATTCCACCGCATGCTTCTCCCCATTCTCCCATTGCTTCAACTGTTGCAGCTCTTGCTTCGTGCGTATGAGCTCTTCCTGCAGAGACGACAGGCAATGCGCCATTAACAAGCTTTCCTCTCTCGCCCTCTCCAGATTCTGCCTCGTCTCCTCTAGCTCCACTGCTACTCTTCCCAGCCTTGATGACTCTTCCGTCCCATTTTCTTTCCCTCCCCTCTGTATCTGCATATATAAGCAGCATTTCAGAGTTGTCGGACAAACTTTTATACGCTGCTGTCTCATTTCTGATGATACATGTACTACAGATTGATTTCTCAAATAAATATCCCTAAAGAAGTGACAAGGCTAATTACAAGACGTAATCAGAGTGTTCCATTGATATATTCATTAAAGCTACACCATTCAGATGCACTCCGTTATGTTTAAAATAAGAAAAAAAGAAAATGGAATTGAGTATTGTATAAAAGTTCCAAAGCTTTGATTTATTACTTGTTTATTCCATCACACTACATGACAAAAGTAAGAAAGAACGTTCGGATACAAGCAAGCGTATCCTAGGACTGTTAACAGCTTTAACCACCTGAAGATTGCACCGCCCAGCAAGCAAGCATAACACTCGAGAATTGTCCCGCATACGAATTCTAGGGACAAATAAATGGAAACAATAACAAAAATTAACCCTCGGAAAGGCAGACTTGTTTAGGAGCACCCAAAGTAATTTCTTTGTTTTTGACTCATAACGCAGCAGATTAACGAGGGAAGGAACGTCTCGAAAGTTGCTAGTATAGCTCCAGAGAAAATAGAGATATTGATCGTTACAAGTAATTCATGTGAAATCATATATAGAGAATGGATCAGAATGAGAACCAAAGGTTGTGGGTCACTTGGTTGATGAAAAAGGAACTCAGGCAATCTAGCGTGCAGGGCATACTTGAAGCAGGTGGGAGAGGGCTAATGGGCCACCAGAAGAAGAGAGAGACGAAAACCGTGCTATAAAAACATTCAAAGGAAGCAATAAATTAAAATGTGTGTGATGTAATAGGCGAGGAGATGGGTACAGAGAGAGAACCTCTTTGAGCTGGGATGCATAGAGCTCTTGCGCCAGGACTTTCTCGCCGAACAACGAAACGGCCTCTTTGACGGAACGGAACGGGGCTCTCGTATCTATCTCCGCCTTCTTCATCAACATCACTCCGTCTTCCTTGTTCATTATCGATGCTACTATATATGGGTGTTGGCACGAGACAGAGACAGGTTGGTGACGAGCGTGAGTTCCTAGGATTGAAAAGAATGGAGGCATGGGGAATTTAATATGAAAGAAGGGCTTCGTTTCTTGGCGTCCACTTCACTAGAATCCCGCTGAATAAAAAGGCGGTGGGTGGATGGTGATGGCGTGCTAGTCTCTGCTGGACGGAAATGGAATGGCCTTTTAGTTAAACCGAATTGGACCCCAGCACGTAATTCGAGTTTTAAAACAAATGGAAAAGTTGCATGTAGATGGAACTTTTTAGTTACCGTTGCTGCGAAGGTGAAGATACCTCTGCTGTTTGGTGTTGCTAATTGAGAAGTAACAAATAATTAGTGAACTATATTGTATTTGTGTGGTACGTAGATAATACATGAATGAGATATATGAAGGTTTGGTGGGCAGTAATAATGAGAATGCTTACTAAGGCAGAATGGAGAGTAGAGACTAAGATGCATTTGTGAATTGTGTAGTTGGGCTTTATGATATGATTCGGGGACAGGAATAAGTATGCAGTGTTTGTTGGTATTGGAGCAGGAAAAAGGAGATGCAAAATGCCTGGTTAAACAGATACCTTGCGTGGCTGATGGGAATGATTACTGGCATAAGCTAAATCAGATGCGGCCATGTCATATCAGTCCTATTCACATCTGCCTTTCATTTTAATCCCTCAACCTCGTCAACATTCCATCGCCATCTAACTCTATATTTATTAGTATCAGAATATTTAAAAGCAATGCCAATCTCTACTCTTTCGGAATCTCTCCTCATCTCTGCCTGTTGTTACTTTGCCTATCCGCTATAAAAAAAGAACCTTATCAATCCGCTGGCCCTCTTTTAAACATTTTTTAAAAAAAGTTTTTTCAATTGTTTTAAAAAAAAATGTATTTTATAATATTTTTTTAAATAAATAATTTTTTAAAGTGTCTTTTAAAAGTACTTATTTTATAGATAAAAGAGGAGGAGGAAGGCAACAACAAACAAAGTTAATCCTAAAAGACGAGGAGATAAACTGATCCCGAGAGAATCCGCATCCTTACTCTTCATCATAAGTGTGCAAAGTTTGAAAAAAGCACGTACATTTTCTCTTCAAATACACCCCAATAATATCACTATTCCTGTGCAAAGAGCAATACATATATGGATGTAAAATTCTTAAAAATAGTTAGAATGTATTTTTTCAGAGTTGAACGATTACGAATTCAATATGTATGTTATGAGCATATTAATCTCACAATTGGCGTAGAACAAGGAATTTATTTTTAGCATACCAAAATTGAGATGCATCCATTTTCTTTGAGAACTCGTCCCATTTCACATACGGTCGTCTGTCTGAGCATTTGATCAGAGGAAGACAGAGCAGATATGTGGCGGGGACATCGTGTTGTCCGCCCCAAACGCCAAAGCCTCGCACTCTCCGAAACTCCAACATGACGGGAGCTTCGGCTTCATTACCTGTGCGGCGCTGGGGAAAACAATTGAAAATTACAAAAATAGAACGGTCTGCTACCTAACCCAGAAGTTCGATCGCATTCGTCTCTACTCTCCCTAACTAGCATACTTTTCTTCTTCTCCTTCTTCCTCGTTAAAACTTACATTCATCATACAAAGTATCCGCTGCAATGTCTGTTGTTGCCATCTCTTCCCCTTCCCCAGCTGTCGGATCCTTTCTTCCACGATCTCCACGGCGAACTGGGCCACGATTCTCCATGGCCCTTCGATCTGATCCGGTCTCCGTTGCCCCCCTCCTGACCAAGCTCAAACATGATTGTTCCACTCCTTTGCCTGTTCTTCAGCGCGTGGCCGACGCTATGTCTCTTGCGATGCGCACCGGCCTTGCCGCTGATGGTGGCTCTGCCCTTCCCATGATACCCACCTATGTTCACAATCTTCCCACTGGGTATCTTTCTCTCTGACCCTCTCCCTATATTTTAGTGCCCCCCTAGTATTTATTTCCTAATCTCTTTCAGTTGTTCATTGAACTGTTGCTTATTCTGAAAGGAATGAGAAAGGACTGTTTTATGCCTTGGATCTTGGTGGAACAAACTTCCGTGTGCTGAGAGTGCAGTTGGGTGGAAAAGAAGACCGAGTGATTTCCACAGAATTTCATCAAGTATCCATACCTCAGAAGCTTATGTCTGGTACCTCTGAGGTCGGCTTTTGACGTTCTCTCTGCATAAATGTTTGCGTATTTGTTTTGTACCTTTCTGTAATGGAAATATCTGAGAGCACCTGATGCTGCAGGAGCTTTTCGACTTCATTGCTTTAGGGTTGGCGAAGTTTGCGCAGAAGGAGGGCGATAAGTTTCACATCACACGGGAAAGAAAGAGGGAAATTGGATTCACCTTTTCATTTCCTGTGAAGCAGACATCCATTGATTCTGGCATTTTAATCAAGTGGACCAAGGGTTTTGCAGTATCTGGAACAGTATGTATTTCTTCTGTAAACCACCAATGTTAATTACTCTCTGTAATCCGGCGGTGCATTGTTTATTAGGTCAGTTCCTGACCTTACTTTGGCAATATACTTGAGGATTCTTCTTTTTAATGCTTATTAGTACTCATCAATGCTTGAGCACAAGTTTTTTGAGTAAAATTATGATGTAATGGTCTACCATCATAGAGTTGGTATGGTGTAAAGCTTCAATAGATCCTCTAGGTCTTAACTCATAAAGAGATACGTATACTGGGAGGGCAAATACGAACCCCGAAACTGGATAACTGTATACCTAGTAATCATTCTAGACAGATTTGTAAAAGTGTAAAATGTTCTTCAGTGCTCTACAAGATATTTAGTAGAAAAAGTAAACCAAATTGCGCTTCCAGTTATTTCGTGGCATCGGCATCTGAACCCTAGAAGCAATGGTCTAGTTATCAATGTCTCACCATGGAGACCAACTTTGCCAGTGCTTCCAGTTATTTCCAATTGGCTAGTTCTATCCCTTAATGCTAGTGTCTTATTTCTTTCCATTCAACACAAGCTGTCATTTTATATTTAAATACTTTATTGTTAATTCATTGAGTTCTAGCCATTGATGCACTTGCCACATGCATCCCTCTCTTATTTTGACGTGCTTATATGATAGTTGCAGAAATATATTTATCCAATACTAGCATGATGGGAAAAAGCTTGAACTGTTTACAGGCAGGAAGAGACGTGGTTGCTTGTCTAAACGAGGCCATGGAAAGGCAAGGACTAGACATGCGAGTTTCTGCTTTGGTATGTTATTCTTATGCTACTCTTATTTATAAGTGTAGACAGTTGTGATGATAATGAGACTCTAGTTGATGTCAAATAGGTGAATGATGCCGTGGGAACATTAGCTGGAGCAGAGTACTGGGACAATGATGTCACAGTTGCTGTCATTTTGGGTACTGGAACCAATGCTTGCTATATTGAGCAGATCAATGCCATTCCTAAGTTAAAGGGTTATCGCTCTTCCTCTGGCCGAATGGTTAGTGCCTTCATTACATAACAGTCTTTATATACTTTTCCTGTTTTCCAACGTATTTTAATCTGACAAAAAATGCCTTATTTCAGATCATCAGTACTGAGTGGGGGGCCTTCTCAAATGGTCTCCCTTTAACTGAATTTGATAGAGATATGGATGCTTCTAGCATAAATCCTGGTGAGCAGGTAAATCATGCAACGATCTTCAAATTTAACCTAGTAATGTTGGCAGAGCAGCAATGAGAACAGGTCTTTATCTCTTCATATTCCTTGAACAGGTCTTTGAAAAGACAATCTCAGGAATGTATCTAGGTGAAATTGCAAGAAGAGTGCTATTGAAAATGGCTCAAGTGGGTGGTTTGTTTGGAAATTCTGTGCCACAAAAACTATCCAGGCCTTTTATAATTGGGTAAGGATTGATTTTCCTTCAGTTTAGATTTAGAGTTATATCATAGATTGGCAAAGTATTTATTTTTTTATTTTCTGCATTCCAAGTTTATTACCGTGTTCTATGCATCCTTGGTATTGTTTGGGTTACACTCAATACGTATTTGATTGGATCCAATAGGACCCCAGATCTATGTGCAATGCAGCAGGACCAATCCGATGATCTACAAGCTGTTGGATCAATCCTCTATGACATAGCAGGGGTAACTCGCAGTCTTGCTGACAAGTGACGATGATAATTATTCAGTTTATGTGCTTAATTTTCATAACCTTCACCCGGTTTTTCAGATTGAAGCTAATTTAAATGCGAGGAAGACCGTTGTAGAGGTTTGTGACACTATTATAGAGCGTGGTGGGCGCTTAGCTGGTGCCGGAATTGTGGGAATTCTGCAGAAAATGGAACAGGATTCCAAAGGCATCGTCTTTGGGAAGAGAACAGTTGTGGCTGTGGATGGGGGCTTATACGAAAATTATCCTCAATACGGAGCATACTTAAGAGACTCAGTCGCGGAGCTTGTAGGAATTGAAGATTCCAACAATTTGGTAATAGAACATTCCAAAGATGGATCTGGCATAGGGGCTGCTCTTTTGGCTGCTTCAAATTCCATGTACAAGCACGATTCTTAGGAAAGTGGGGTTCGCTAATGTCAGATTTATCGTCAACGTGGAACATATAGTACTGTGTATTATTTTTGAAACCTAGTTTAATTTAATATTTTGGATAGAACTTTGCATTTTGCTCCTCTTCTTATCCCATGCGTCTGAGGTTATCTAACAAAAAAAATGAAGTTTACGTACGACCCAGCTTGAAGAAGGCAAGTATGGGTGTGAGTACAAACGGCGCATAGAGACTCAGAAGAGATGGGATAGCCATGCCATAAAGGCAATAATCGATGCAATTCAATCTATCTTGGAGAGTCTAATAATTTAAATGTTATGAAAGACATTTATGCTTGAAACTTTGAATAAATATTCTGCCAAAAGAAGAAGAAGAAATTTCGAATAAATAAATTATTGCACGGGTGCTCACCCCAAAAAAGAAATCAATGCACGCCAAAAACATCATTATGTACATAATTCTTAAATTTGAATTAAAATTCAACAAATAATTTTTTATCAAAAGTAATTAAAGGAAGTTAAATATTTTGTTTTTGTATTTTTTGTCCCAATACAATAAAAACATGACTAAAGTATCTTGTAACTTTATATAAAGTTTTATTTTGGTTCTTTAATTCTATAAATTGCCTTTTTAGTATTTTAGTCCTCACAACGTTGGTTTCAATAACAAGAAAACTAATATTAAAATTTTAAATGTTGACAAAATATTAAAAAAATATTTTGTAAAATTAAGAGACCAAACTGAAAATTTATATAAAGTCCAAGGATATAATGTGTACATTTACCTAAAAATATTAAAAATTTTGGGGGTTAAAGATTATCACAACAAGTTCCAGCCGTTAAGTTTTATTAGAGATTTAACGCTTTAGTTAGTTGAAAACTTATGAAACTATGCACCGATTTTTTTTTTTTGGTATTGACGAAATTTGAATGAATCACATCACATAATAACATAATTTATATAAATTTTATTTTTTATATTGATATATGGATATTTTTTGTAATTGAAATTGAAACTGAACGTAGCCATGTAGATGGATATAAACCGTGGGATAAATCCCTAGACAACTGGTTTTAGTTCTCTCTAAATCGCTTCCATTCCTAGCTTGTCCGCCATAGGTCTTAGGAAATGAATGTCCAAATCTTTTGAGAGTCACCGGCTCCATCAAACTCACTCTCGCTGGACAAGAAAGCTTTAATTTGAATGAGCCGTTGCAGAACTCAATCCACCAAAATATGAATTAATGTCATTTATAATACAACACACATGATGAAATACAAGAAAACTGAAATTAATTACGAAAATTAAACACACACATACATGCATCGTGCATGGTTATTGATTTTGCAGGGTAGAAGAAGTGGGGGAGAAG
The DNA here is from genome assembly GCA_037074615.1 of Leucaena leucocephala. Lineage (NCBI taxonomy): Eukaryota > Viridiplantae > Streptophyta > Magnoliopsida > Fabales > Fabaceae > Leucaena > Leucaena leucocephala. Next base: position 454,216 of record CM073540.1, on the reverse strand, counting down.
GATAGGCACACAAACACCGGAAAGAGCACTTGAGCTCCAACATTTATTTAAGAAAAGAGAACTCTACATAGAGAGAGAGAGAGAGAGAGAAGCCTGGAGGAGGTAACGGTGCAGTAGAGAGTTCCAGAATCAAGGGCACTTGCGTCTGCCGCCGTGGGTGGTCATGTTGTAATAGCAGGGACACACTTCTTGGTTGCCGGAGGTGCCCGGTGGAACGCAGTTGCATCGCCTGCAGCAAGTCCCGCACGCTCTCTTGCACATCTTTTGCCGAGACGCCAAACGACACCTCGCACTGCATGCTCCTTTGCAGTCTGAAATTCATTCCCACACCACAACATTATATATATCATCATCCTACACTATTCTCTTCAACCAAATTCACGCACATATATATGTTCCTTTACTTACCTATCTGCTGAAGCACAGAGCCCTGCTTCTGCTCAACGCTTTCCTGCGCCGCCTGATTGGCATCAACAAGGTGATGGAGAAGGAGAGATAGGAGAAGAGAAGCGAGCAGAAGCTTTGAGAGAGGCATGGGTGTGCGCTTGGAGCTCTACGAGTTGATGAAATGGTTGTTTATGGTTGAGTGTGGTGGGGGGAATGGGGGAAGTGGGGTGGCTATTTATAGGAGCAATGGAGGAGGGAGTGAGGGCACATTATTCTGTTTGTTGCAGCGTGATAAGGACCATTGGGATGGTGTGTAGGCGCAAGAAAAATGAAATTGAAAAAGAGGTGGCGGTGATCGATGAGGGAACATTTGGTAGCCTGAAGCGGCTTTGGAAGCATCCGGAGGCAAAGCTGATGAGAACTGATATACTTTTCTTTACTTGGTGGATGTCATCAAGTATCCAAAATGCCCTCCCATTCGCTCCTTCTCTCACATTAAAACCGCTCATCAATCCATCGTATGTCGCAGTCTCTGTTTTTAATTAGAATGCGACGCCTTTTACCCATCAATCATGAGGCTCTACTCTAAAAACGTTCATTTATCGATGTTTAATTAACCAACCGATTGGCCACAGCTCAAGGAGTTAGGCAGGTGCTGCTTTGGTGCTTTTATGGGGCCAATATTGCATGGGGGAAGGATCACACGCATTTGGCCTTAAGTGGGGCAGGTGAGGGCGAGCATGTGCCAAATATAATACAGGGGGCGGGGCTTCGATCGATCGGCTTGAAGGCTATAAAAGGGGTAAATGGTATTCCATAAAGACAGACATGTTGCGGGGAGTAAGGCTTTGGAAGAGCCAAACAGAGGAGGGGGACTGTGTTAAGGATAATGCGTTGTTGTGGAGGACGGGGCAGCCACAGATCCCAGCTGTCATTTGCTCATCAGATGTCAAAGACGACTCATGGGCTCACTGCATTTAGGATACAACCTAGGCTTTACTACAGTGTTGCATCCGCATCATATTACTTGACAGTGATAGCGTCTCAATCCAGTTCCGCATCATGTCGTGTAATAATGGTAAAGGTTCAAATAATTGGGTATTGGCCAAAAAGCCTGAGGTTTAGTTGGAGTGCAAGTGTTTGTGATGGGTGGTCACGCACAGTTCAAATCCCCCAATAATGGAAGACCCACTGGATTCTCATAAAGTCGGTGAATTCCTCCAATCCATGCTTGGCCGAGGTTACCGTACTCCATGAGTTTAGTTGGCTGAGATATGATTCGGAGTGTATTTAATTTTTATAGATTACTACTTTATAATTCTAATTACGTTTAGGAAATTATTATAATTTTTAAATATTTAAATTTATACTTAAAGATAATTAACGGTCTATCCTGTCTAGTATTAATATCACTTATAAATAAAAAAAAATTCACTCTACTTTTATATGTAACTAATTTCTTTCTAAAATTTTGTTTAAAAAAAATTGTTAGGCCGAGGTTGATGTGCCAAAAGCATCCACCCCGCCATTGGTGCAGTTCGAGCATACCCCACCTAGCTATACCCCTATATTAATTCATTTTATAAATAGGTAAAAAAACAAGGGGGGAAAGGACATATAATTAAATGGGCCGAACGTGTCAGCCCATTTAATATTGGACCACACGGGCTGATTCATAGTGGCTCTATATTTTTCCTTGCCATCAATTTTTGTATTAGTTTAACAAGTTGTTTAATTTTGCCCATTCTCCTGAAAGTGACCCAACGGTATGCTTGAAGTCTGATAGTCCTTGTTTTGGTGTCATTCCTAATGCCAAACTGATCAAAACCCAATTATCGCAACACACTGTATAATTGAAGGAATGAGATATGATCATTTAAAATATATATAATTTTTTTAAAAATATTATTTTATTATAATTTTACTCATAATATTTAAAAAAATATTTTAATTTTTAAATATCTAAATTTATATATAAAAATAATTAATAATTTATCTTATTTAATATTAATATTATCAAGAGAAACGAGAATTCCTCGTGTCGTTTTCTCTTTCATCGAAATCCCAATCACATTCCAAAAAATGTTATACCAAAAAAACAAAATTTGAAACCCCGGGTTCCTGAGTTCGGATCTCTGATTCACTTGTAAAACCCTCTGCTTCTCCCTCCTCCCTTTGCGCCTTTCTTTCTCGTTTGATTTTCCTGAGAAATGCCTCCGGAAGATGCAACGGCCGTGAAGGCTGAGTATCAAGAAGAGGGAGAGGACAAGAAGAGTTTGGGTCCCAAAAAGATCACCAAGGCTACAATTGCAAATGCGAAGCCCCAATCGAGGATTGCCAAAGTGAAGGAGGAGGGACATGAAGCAGATGATTCTCCGATACCCGTTAAGGCTGCTAGTTCCGCGTCTCGCTCCAAGCAACCTAAAGTCAAAAAGGAAGAGCCTGAAGACAGCGCCGAGGACGATGACATTCCACTTGCCAAACGGAGCTCCACAATGAGCCTCAAAAAGGTTTGTCGACTTTTCTTTTGTTAAAATGAAAAAAACGGGGGCGTAGTCCTCCTCTTAATTGATAATCTTCCGCACCCCCCGCATAAGTGTAAAAAATTTGCTCTGTATAATGGATGGAGTTCTATGTTCTGGTTCATCAAAGGTTTGTGTCACCTAGCGAAATTAAAATTAATGGATGTGACTGTTTGGAGACAAAAGGAACCGAAGAAGAAGAATAAGATAAAAGAGGAAGCGAAGAAGAAAGGTGCGCCTGCTGCCGAGCAGAAGAAACAAAAGAAGGTCTATGATTTACCTGGGCAGAAACGGGATCCGCCGGAAGAGGTGTGCTGTTGCTTTCTTGTTTTAGCTCATTCTAACTTTGTTGCTGTAGAAGCTTGAGTGATGATTACTTTTGTTTTATTACAAATATTTCAGAAAGACCCTCTGAGGATTTTCTACGAAACTCTGTATAAGCAAGTTCCCAGTAGCGAAATAGCACAACTGTGGTAAGCTATTCTGCCCATCTCCATTTTTATTGCGTGTTGAAAGATAAAAATTTAACGAGCGAGTTGGAGGGTGAAGGGAGCTATTCTCAATGCTTCGTTTCTCCTATTTCCTTCATCAGCTGAAAAGATTAATCGTATATCTTCTGACTATATGGGATAAAGGGATAGCCTTTATGATTGGCTAGAAAAAATTAATTCTTCTGATACCATTGACCCCATCTCTTTGAAAGATATTGATTTAAGCAATGAGTGGTCCATCGGCAAGGTGGACAACAAACTAAAATATTATGGGAACCATGATTCTTTTGTTGTTCTTCCTATCTGATTAAGCAATTTGGTCGGTTCATGGCCTGTTCCTTGGAGTTGTAATGTGCTGAGTTTATATCCATCTGGATTGATCACTAGCGATCCAACTGACCCAACTTGATAGTTAGAAATAGTATGGTTAGATATGAATTCTTAGAATATGAGCACTGAATGTGAGGTTTTCACATTTCAAGTTGTTTAAAAGTTTTTTTGTTGTTTCTTTTAATATATTTGTTTTTCATCTTCCGGGGGTTTGTTCACATAAGAATTATTGAAGTAACACATTCTGAACTGCAGAGTAAAATTTGTAGATTTTCTCATAACCTTTTATCTTCCGATCTCCCCTGGTGTAGCAGTTAAATCAAGCTACTATTTATCTTCGAAAAAACAATACAATGGTAAAGAAAGAGACATTGAGCAATGTGTAGTCATTTGGTACATTGTCATCTCTGCCTTTGCAGCTACAGTGCTAGGATTTGGCATACTGTTATTAAGATACCTGATGGCATCCAAAACGACTAGCTTTACCCGAACACCCAGTTTGTGGGAATTTTACATCTTTGAATCTTTAGCTTTAGGTGCTTCTGAAATTTTTGTTTAAACTTTTCAATTATTATACCAAGCATGTAAATCTTATATACCATGAAACTCTAGATATTAAGGAACGTGAGATAATTATATGCGAATGGCTCCTGAATGTGTATTTGAAATTGTATAAAGGGGAAGAAGCTGTTTGACTGCTATTCTAGCTAGTAACACAAGATGTTTCCTGTAAGTTTGTTGTTTTTATCTTTTCTTTTCTTTTTTGACAGAGTGGTCCTTAAGGGCTAAGGCTATCCTTTACTAGCTGCTGGATAATTATTTTGTTTTGCCGGGATAACGCTTTGAATGAACAGTGCCCCTGATGGATATGTATGGGTGGCTGTCACTCAAAGTAATTGATTTGACTCGGGTCTTTATGAAACTTCTGATATCTATCTATGATATAGTTATTACTATTGTGGGAGAGGAAAAGGGACCGTAATAATATAGTGTAACTGCAGGATGATGGAATCTGGTTTGCTTCCTGAAGAATTGGCAATGAAGGCGTATGAGACGAAGCAGAAGAAAGGTTTGCAGAGCAAGTTGAGTTCGCCATTGAAGGCAGCGACTGCAGGGAAGCGCCGCAGTCAGTCTGTAACAGTGAAGAAGAAAACAAGATCGACCCCTGTGCCGTGTGTGAATAAGAAAACGGCCTCCGCACAGAAGCAATCCAAGAAGCGGAAAGCGGAGGATGACTCTGACCCTGACTCCGACGATGAGTTTATAATACCCAAAGCCAAGAAATGAAAAGAGGCCTAATTGTTCCGGTAATTGGCATGCTGACAAAACTTCTCTTTTACATTTGATTTAAGGCCTGCACAAGTGTGGTGTGATTGACAGGATATGGTCTTATATCTGCAAATGAGGTTGACCACGTTTTTAGGTAAATCTCGTCCCTCTGACACTGAGTGTCAGTCATATTCAATGGGGAAAACTTTAAATCAAATAATTACCTAAACTAAATGTCAAGTACTCTCATGAATGGCGTAATTTGTGATGGGTTTTAATCACATGTGATGTATTTTCGGATATTAAATTATATAATTATCATTAGAGCATCAAGAACCGATATGCTTGCAAATGAGTATTCCACGGGCCTTGCATGCCCACGTCTTGTCAGACGTCAATACGTAGTTTTAGCTATCAGTCTATCGCCCAGTATGATGCGTAAAATAAAATGATTTATAATCAACAAATCAGCTCATTGAAAAATAAGAAATTAGTATTAAACACTTCAACTATGTTTAGCAGCATAAATGTGAATGGAATAATCTATAACAAGTTATAAATTACTTTGTCGTGAGGATGTACAGCTTGAACCGTTGTCCTCTTTTCTCAAGTGTGAAAGTATCGCACAACTACAAGAATATATGAGATTCTGCTTTACGAATTCAAGAGGGCCCTCGCCTATTTTACAGTCATTTTTTGAAGGACAGAGACAAATACAAAGTAACAAGATGGGTGCATATCTTAAGTACGCTATGCTCATCATTGATCCGATACAAATATTCTATATTTTTTCCCGGATGTGTAGTGCATTATAGTAATTCATTGATATTTCATTTCTTACAAACGATCATTTTATTTCCTTACGACCAAGAAATAATATTTTATTTTATAAATGTAACCAGTCATATCAATATTTGAAATTTGGCGTCCTTATGGGATATTGTTCATTCAACGGGTCCAAACGTGCAAAATTGCCGATAGATCTCAGCAGAAATATTTAGAGAAGGCGACAGCAAAAATATCAAACTAATTAATAATTCTGAACTCGGAGAACTTGAAACTAACAAAACGGCTTTTGAAACTTTTAATTCCGTGATCCACTTACAATTGTATTATTAATCATTACTTTGTTGGGCCTCGGTGCACAGATAATTTCCCTACATTTTCGAGCAATTTCAAAGTTTTAAACTATATCAGGCTGCTCGTTATTCCCAAATCACATAGATTACTTTCCTAATTTCCTTTCTTTGTCCGCTTGACCAACTGATTGCTACCTGACAATTATTTTTCAATAGCTGCCCATATCACGCTTCACCCCCCGTCTCTCAGTAATTTGTGGTTTTTGAGAATCCATGAGTTTAATCTATCGATAATGAGAATAAATGATCAAATAAAATATTCTAACAACCCGATTAATTATTATTGAATAAATAAAAGAGAAAGTTATCTAAATGTTAAATAAAAACCATCAAACCAAGGAAGCAGAGTTGGGGCGAGGGCGCTATCCAAGTTAAAAAGTAAGTGTGTTACTTGTGGATATATATATATATATATAAAAAGAAAAGTGAAAGGGAAACAGGTTACTAAAATCTTAGTAAGTGAAAGAGGGCGTGGAGGCGCTACTTGGTGAGAAATAGAAGGAATGAGCATTGAGAGAGCAGAGAAGAGAAAGAATTGAATTGAGGAGTCTACTGATCCGAATAGAAAGCAGAAGCGGCTTTGCCATATAGACCTCTATATAAACCCTAGTGAGCCCCAGTCTTTCCCCCCTCCACACGTGTCAGATGATACCGCCTCGCCCTGTTTTTCCCTTTCCTTTTTTATTTTTATTCTTGCGACTCTCTCTTCATCTCCTTCCCTCCCTCACCCTACCAACAACAATACATCACTCTCTTTTTTTCTTCCTCGTCTCAAAGCCTCTCATCTAATCTCCTCTCCCTCCCTCTCTCTATTATCTATCCGAGAGTACACTGAAGCTCCTCTGTTTCTGCGGGTATCTGCACCAGTTTCGATTGCGAGCGAGGGAGCAAAACAACGCATTGGTCATCCCTCTCGATTTCGTGCTCTGCCTATACCATGTTAACTCCCGACGAGACTCGAGTTCTTGAAATCCTCGCTCGGCTGCCGCAACTAATTTTGGAATCTGAGGTCCGCTCTCTGTTACCGTCCGCTTGGGGCTGTAAGAGGAGGAGATCTGCAATTGACCTCCCCCCTTATCAGTCTCGTTCTCTGCGTCTCCGTCTTCGACTGTCTAAAACGCCGTCGCCGTCGCATCCCGCCACTAAAGACGGCGTTGCTCATACTTCCGACAACGATAGTTTACCGGGGGTCAAGCCTAATGCTCCTAGTCCTGCTACCCCTCTTTCCTTTTCGCCTAGTGAATCTGACGACAAGCCCGTCGTTTTGAAAAAGAGACAATCCCGGAAAAGGGTATGTTTTGCTACCTTGCTCTCGTCCTTTCATCTTCCTCATTAATTATTTCACTCCGCCCTCTTATGGCTTCTTCATGGGTTTTTTTCCTCCTCTGTTTGCTCTGATTTAACGTGATTTTGACGTTCTTGTGTTTTCTATTCTTCGAATGCCTTTTTTTTCTTTCAAAATCTCTATGTTTTATATAATTATGTATAATAATTTACTTATGCTTCTACATCTCGTCGTTGTCTAATTTTTGAATTTTTGTCGTTGTTAAAACCTGTAGACGAGAGATGACATTTTGAGGACGATAGAAGAATTGACGAAAAGCAAACAATTGCTTCTAGGGGTAAGTTCTCCCCCCTGTTATTTACTCTGCCTGGTGTAACAGGCGTAGCATTTAGCAATTGACTTTGCCCTTTTAGTTCTAAAAGATATGTGCCTTATCTGGTTTTCTTGCTAACTGTTTGATCTGTGAAATTCAAACAGGAGATAGATAATGTGAAACGTTATCACGACGAGCTGAAAGCCCACAATTTGAAGTTGAAAGCACGGCAGGAAGAGGTAGTCACTTATTTTCCTTTATTCGTTTTCCTCCGCTTCTATAATGTTTATCGTTCCTTTTCTCTCTCTCCCTTTTCTTTCTTTTTCTTTGTTTTTTAAACCCCGAGTTTTATGTTACTTTATGGCTCGCTTTATCTGGTAGGTCTAAACCTTGTTTTTCCCCCAAACAGCTAAGTGTTGGTCGTAAAAAGAAAAATCCCTCTATGAACATTGGCTTGCAAAGAGTGGATGCCTCGGTGAACTCTTCTTGGGTTGCTGAAAATCAAGATCCTGATCAGCGTCATCAACATATGCAGCGAATCGTCTACCAAATGGGCGAGCCTGGCCAACCAACGACGTCGTTACCGTCAACTAGTGGATCGGGCATGGTGTCTAACTCCAATATGGGTCCGTGTGGAATTCCAGATCTGAACGTCTCAGCCGACGACTCAATCCCAGTTGACTCTTCTCAACCCTTGGATCTAAGTTTGGCTAACAGGCATCTCAGTAGGTTCATGGCAGCTCAGGCGAGACAGCACAGGATTATGGTTATGTGTTTGGCCATCAGGTTACAGAATCAATTATGTAGGTAAACCATGGTTTTGGGTAATTTCAGCCAAACACCTTAAATTCAGTCAGAATCCCGTTTCAGAGTAAACCATGGTTTTGCTCTTCAAAACCGTGGTTTCTGCGAATCTGGGGGGCAGCAGCGTTTCAGACATGGGGTGTGTTTGGATTAGCTTTTGGAGAATAGATTATGGGAAGAATAGATTCTGGAGAATAGATTTTGGGTAGAATAGATTTTGGGAAGAATAGATTTTGGGAATAAAGATGTTTGGATGATTAGTAGTAGAATCACTTTTTATATTGGTAAATTACTAAAAAGGGTATGATATGATTAAACGTAAGAGAGATGAAAGATGATAGAGAAGAAAGAGGAGAGAGAAGAGAGTGTAGAGAGGAGAGAGGAGAGAGAAAAAGAGAGATAAGAGAGGAGAGAAGAGAGAGAAAAAGAGAGATAAGAGAAGAGAGAGGAGAGATAGTAGAGAGGAGAGAGGAGAGAGGGTGTAAAAAAAGTAAGGGTATAATAGTAATTGGATAATCCAAAACCTAGGTTTCAAAGAAAAAGCTATTTTCAGTAGCTTATTCAAAACCTAGGTTTCAAACCGAGGTTTTGTCCAAAATCAATTCTCAACAAAAATTGCTGTTTGTGTGAAAATTTTCCAAACCGAGGTTTTGCCCCATAATTGATTCTCAAACCGAGGTGCCAAACAGGCACATGATTTTATTAATTGTTACCGTTGGAATTACTCACAGCTGCTCTTTCTCGGTTTCTCTTCTTTTCCCCCACGCTCACTTTCCTCTTCTTTCATTTCTCTTTTCTCACTTTCCTCTTCTCTTCCGCTGCGCCTCTCTCGCACTCACGGCCGCCGCTCCTCCAACCTGCGCCGCTGCGCCCCTTTCATGAATCCTGCGGCTCATAGCTCTCTCCCGACCTGCGGCTGACGAGCTTGCGTCTCTTCCTTGCCACTGCCGAGCTCGAGTCCGTTCCTGCTACCACTGCCGAGCTCGCGCCTACTCCTTCACTGGTCTGTATACATATCGATCTGCTCTCACAGCGCCATCTGAAGACGATCTTGCCCAGTCCATCTTCGCGGGAGGTCGTGCCGTGCCGTCGGCGTCCCTTAACACTCGACGTCTCTGCCTGAAAATCTTCTCGTGTCGTGTGGTCGCGTGGGAGTTGATCGCTGCCAATACCCTGCTTCTGTGGTCAGGCTTGGTGGTCGGGTGTGTGGATCCGCACATTTGAGCCATCATCATCGTCCCTCGGTGTCAATCTCCTCCTGCCGTCCGTGACGCGCCGACGCCCTGTTCTGCAGAGCTCGCCAACTTCTTCAGGTAAAGTGAAGTGGCTGATTTGTGTTACTGCGTGCTTTCATTCATGGTTACTGGGGTCATTCAGCTTCTGTTCTGCATGTTGGCCGAAGATTTATTTTTTCAATTCGCTTTCTGCTAGTGTTCCCCTCTTGCGGTTGATCTTCTGTGCTCTATGCTTCCCACATTGCGTGATGTTGTTTTCTGCTGACCTGCCTGCGTAGTGTTGGATTTTTCCGCATGATTTACCTCTGTGTGCTGTTGTCCGCATGATTTTTTCAATTTGCTTTCTGCTAGTTCCGTGTTGCGGTTGATCTCCTGTACTGGCAATGTGATACGTTTGTTGACGTAGAACTGAAAATTTACATGTGTACCCGGCTTGTACTCTCTCCGGTATGCTTGATTTCTGTAAAAAAGGGTTGTTTCCTTGTGTTGGCTGATTTCTGCAGTGGCCTGTACAGAACACACATAATAGTTGAATTGGGTCATTTGTATCAGTGTATGCTTGATTTTTGGTTGGGGCAGATTGTCAGTATGAATCTTGCGGATGGTTGGTGGCGCGTGTGAGTGCGTTGAAGGAAGGAAATTACAGTATTAGGATAATTAATTGCTTCACTTGTGTATAGGATCATGGTGAAGGACAAATGTAAAGCTTCATGGGATGCTAGCAGTACTAAGGTGTTTATTGACCTTTGCATCGAACAACTTCGCAAGGGTGAAAGAAAAGGTACTGTGTATACAAAGAAAGGATGGGCCCGTATTGCTGACGGGTTCACAGCACAGACTGGGAAAGTGTACGAAAAAATGCAGTTTAAAAATAAATATGACTCGATACGAAAGGAATGGCAAGCGTGGAACAAATTGATTAACGAGACAGGGGTGGGATGGAATACGGAAAAGAACACAGTAGAAGCGCCAGATGATTGGTGGGAGAAGAAAAAATTGGTATGACAATGAGATTTGCTGATACGATATGTGTTCAACCCATGCCACATATGATTGTCCTTTATTTTTGTCTTTATGTCTGCAGGAGAACGCACACTACGACAAATTCAGAATGAAAGGTCTTTCGTTCCGGGCAGAGCTGGAGGAACTCTTCAGTAATGTGGCAGCCACAGGCCCAAGTGCATGGGCACCATCATCCATGACACTTCCAGCAGAAAATACAGCAGCATACGCCAATGATGAGCCCGTTGATCTGGAAGAAGGGTCAGGAGATAGCGAGGAAATTTTGCTGGCTCCCACTGGCATAAGTGGGGATATCAATCGAATGACGTTCAACGCATCTCAAGGGACCAGTGGTGAAGGTAGCGTGCGGGGAAAGGAGCCAGTGTCTGGTTGCGGGTCATTAGGGGTTAAGAAGACGAGGGGAGGGATGAAGAAGAAGCACAAGGGACCTGCATCAACGAGGATTGCAGATTCACTCAGTCAAATTGTCGATTTAACTAGGGCAGAGGTGGAATATGCTCACAAGGGGGCAGGTGAAGCATCTGCCAACGTACCATCTATTACGGAAGTCATGAAACACCTAACTCAACTTGACGAAGTCATCGCTGATGATGATTGGTATGTGCGATGCACAAAACTGCTTCTGGATCCCACAATGAGGGAAATGTATGCTTCACAGATGGGAATGAAGAAACAACTGTTACTATTTTTACGCCATTATTGCTATGCAGCTTGAGACTGTTTTCTCGGCATTAATGTTATGTTGATTGAGACTTTTTTTACAGCTTTATTGTTCTTGTGTAATCGGAATGCTGTCTGTGGTTCTGTGTGGATTTAGGGTCATGTTATTGTATCGATGGACGTATTTGTGATCGAAGGTTTATTTATATATGTGCGTGCTATTCTGTCTTCGACATATGCTTTTCATTTCGTCACCGATCACCTTCTGTACTGACATTCAAAATTAAAAATTAATGTCTCCGTGCACAGGTTAAAATAGATGGGGGACGACAGTAGAAACTTGACGAAAGATTATAAGCGACGGGTGAAGAGGCTTAAACAGGTTGGTGTATTGGTTGCCAGTTATGCAGCGCAATACTTGTCTAAGAACCCAATGCGCACTAGTGATCTTACAGGGTCCAAATGGGTCGATGAAGTATTATATGGTCATCCGAAGCGTTGTTTTGAACAGTTCAGAATGGAACCACGTGTGTTCTTCGAGCTTTGCATTGCATTACGCCAACTAGGTCTTAAGGAAAGTCATAACGTTTCAATACATGAAAAGGTGGCAATATTTTTAAACATTGTTGGACATGGGGAGTCCAGTAGGATGATGCAAGAAAGGTTTCAACACTCAGGAGAGACGATTCACAGACACTTTCATGATGTGTTGTTGGCCTGTTGTGGACTTGCAATGTCACTCATCAAACCCCAGGATCCAACCTTTCAAAATGTGCATAGCAAGATCAAGCTTGACCGTCGATACTGGCCATTTTTCAAAAATGCGATTGGAGCAATCGATGGCACACACGTTCCTTGCGTTGTACCTGCCAATGAACAAACGAAATATATTGGTAGAAAGGGGTTCACGTCGCAAAATGTAATGGCGGTGTGTGATTGGGATATGTGCTTCACCTTTGTCTTGGCTGGATGGGAAGGTAGTGCCCATGATGCCCGTATATTCAGTCATGCATTGACAACTCCTTCCATGAACTTTCCTCATCCGCCACAGGGTATGTTTCTGATACATTCGATCGGTTTCTTTTAACATGTGAGTACAATTAGTGAAAATACTAACCTCTCTTTCATGTAGGTAAATATTATTTGGTTGATGCTGGTTATCCAACACCAATTGGATATCTGGGTCCATACCGGCGGGAGCGTTACCATCTCCCTGATTTTCGACGTTCATCTAGACTGGTGAACCCTAATGAAGTGTTCAATTATGCTCATTCAAGTTTGAGGTGCACAATAGAAAGAACTTTTGGAGTATGGAAAAATAAGTTCGGCATTTTACAACGCATGCGCAGCTACGACTATGAAACGCAAGTTAAGATTGTCTGTGCAACGATGGCGATACACAATTTCGTTAGAAGAACCTCTATTACTGACCCTGATTTCGCGCGAGAGGACGATGATGAGCCAACGCAAGATGATGATGGTGATGATGAATATGACTCTTCACGAATACCTGGATCCATCACCTCTTCATCTGAAATGGCTCGTCGCCGTGATTTCATACGAGATCAACTTATTTATTATAGACAAGACTAATAGTTTAAGATTGTACATTTTTCTGATGCAACCGGTATTTTCTAAGTAACGATATGTAATTTGACCTTATCATTAATCTGAAATTGTCACTTTAATGAATCATAATAGTAAATATTTTTAATTTCTACATACATAATTTCTCTTGACTATATACATTTTTAAATTATGCACGTAAGGTCTAAATTAAAAAGTACTATTTAAGGGGGGAATTTAAATGAAGATGAATATTGAAAATTTCTTCCTGCCCCAACACATATGTGTATGTTTGATTGTTAAATCAACTAAATAAAAATTTATAAATAGAATTTATACCTTATGTAATTATCATACTTGTTTATGTCCTTTTTGGTAAATTGTCAATAAAAAAAGCTATTCTGCTACTAATTATCCAAACACTTATTTTTCCAAAATCAATTTTTCCCCAAAATCTATTCTTCCAGAATCTATTCTCCAGAATCTATTCTTCCCAAAATCTATTCTCCAAAAGCTAATCCAAACACACGTTCCCCTAGTTGATGAATTTTCCCTTTCTATTATTATTAATTTTTTTCCTTATCCCATTTTTGGATTTTACAGTTTTGCCCTTAATTAGTCGATGACTTGATGCGGAAGAAATTGATCCAAATCTCATGAAATAGAGTTATCTGCCGGATTTTTTGTTGGATTTGTGATGTGCTGGTGATAAATGATCTATTTGAAAATAATATATTAATATTTTTAACCTCATTCGGGCTTAAAGTGTACGATAATTATGGGCTATAATACTTTTTTTCTTTTACCAGCGGACTTTGGATAAAATTGTTAAAAAAAAATTAAATGGGCTTTTGGGCAGCTTATGAAAAAAGTTTTTAAAGAAGAGCTTATAGAAAAAAAGTAGTTCTAAATAAATGAGTGTTTGGATAGTTATTATTAAAAGGGATTTTGTAATTAGAAAATTATTAAAAAATGTATGTATGATAGAGAAGAGAGAGTGAAAAAGATAGAGGAGAGATGAGAGATAGTAGAAAAGATAGAGATGAGAGAGTGTGTAAGAAAAAGTAAAGGTAAAATAATAATTGAGTAGTTCATAAGTTATTTTACTATTCTAAAAGTTATTCTGACCAATTTATTTGAAACTATAATTTTAAACTATAGTTTAGTTTAAACCGATATTTGGACAAATATAACTGTTTATTTTAAAAAAAAATTAAATTCAGATTTAGGCCAAGAATTCTTTTAAAATTTAAGTTTGGGAGTTTTTCAAACAAGCCTATGGAGGAAAACTGGAAGAGTGCAAAAAATAATCAGTTATATGAAGCGGATCCTAATTAGTGAGGGAATTTACTGAGTTGTAAATAAATAAAATGAGGGCCTCTGTTTTTTGGGCTGCTGCTGAAAAGGAAAAGGGGCTTGACCCTGATCTGATTATCATTATCAACAAATATTTTCGGCAAGAAATGAAAAAACCGTTATTAAATTCTAATTGCCCAAGTTGGCAAACTTAGCCAAGTGTACCCGAGCATCCCCGCCTGCTCCAACACAGGGAAATGTTGGGTTCCCTCGTCGTCCTTGGACGCTGCGTTTGGCACCAAAATCCTTGCCGTCCCGAAGCTGGCTCTTGCGGGGAAGCAATAATTCCGCGCCGGCTGAAGTTCGTCCGTGAGAAGCCCGTCTCTGGGATGAATCGGGAATATAGGCGTCGGTGAATCAATCGCCATTTTGCGGGCCCGGAGACTGAAAGATGCAGCCATTGTGGAACACGGATTTGCACCGGATCTCCACAATATCATATTCATGTGCTTACGTTACTCTATTTATATTTAATAAATCGACACAAAAAAGACACAATTCCCGTACTTAGATTTATGAAAAGTATATTTTAATTTTAAATTTTTTAAAAAACTAAACTTATCAATGACAGGGATAAGTTAAATGGCTAAGACAGTATGCAAAATCAACCTAAAGACATCATTTATTCAAAACTTATTTATATCATATCATCAATTTACAATTAGAGCACCGCGAGTATATAAACCTAACTGCAACAGAAATAGGATGAGTATATATTTTTTAGGCACGTAAATAATTTTTTAATAAGTTACACAATAATTAATGGCACAAAATATATAATTAAGTCTCAAAGTGAACCATTTCAGGGTCTGTGATGTTTAGTTAAATTATAATTCCTAAAATAGTCATTCGATTCTCTCCTGGGAGATCGATAAAAATATGAAACATATTATGTACAGAAAAGAGTTTATTTTTTTTGAAAAAAAAAGGCATGAACTGAAAGATAAAATTTAATCAACTTTGAACGAACGCGTTGGCTTTTGTAAAACTACATGAAGCACGTGGATACAGCACACGAAGTTTAGTCTAAATCATATCCTTTAGAATGGAGCATCAAATGCTAGCGAAGAGTCTAAGACGAGGAATGTTGGAGAAAAAAGATGAAAGAATGAATAAAATTGTCTCACAGTATTTTTTTTTTTATCCACCTAGTTCACCAGAGTTTTATTCCAACTACATATAGATTTGACCCTTGTAGCGTACCTAGCTATAGTGGGTGAGTCTCCCAACGAGAATTTTTTGCATATGCCAAGGTTTGAGCTCGATACTTCATTTAAACGGTACTGAGTCACTTACCACTGGATTAACCTTTATTAGTTTTGTCATGCGCTGTCTCACTGTATATTAAGTGGGAAAAAGGAAAAGATGACGATAAGCGGCGTCTAGGGCAGAGCCCAACACCACTTCTTGAGGCCCATACCACCTTCTCATAGTCGCAGCCCATGAAAGCCACCTCTTATGAATTATTAATGAAGAGAGGGAAAAAAAAAACCCACGCGTGCGAAGGCGCATCGTTGTCGTTGGTAGATCCGCTTTTACTCATCTCTGGCCATTTGCCATCCGCCTGACTGCCAAAGCATACTAAATTCCGGATCCTCCCAACTACACCCCCTCTTCTCTCTACACTCTACTCTATTAATTCCTTCTCTTCACTCTCTCACAGTCTCACCCGTTCACTCTTTCACAGTCTCACCCTTCTCCTTCTCCTCCCTCTTCGTCTTCTCACAACCCCTTCTTCCATGGCCAACCCTCGGGTCTTCTTTGACATCTCCACTGGCGGATCCCCCGCCGGTCGCATTGTCATGGAACTCTACGCCGACACTAACCCCCGCACCGCCGAGAACTTTCGTGCCCTTTGCACCGGCGAGAAGGGCACTGGTCGCAGCGGCAAGCCCCTCCATTACAAGGCCTCCAGTTTCCACCGCATCATCCCAGGCTTCATGTGCCAGGGCGGCGATTTCACCGCCGGAAACGGCACCGGTGGAGAGTCCATCTATGGATCCAAGTTTGAAGACGAGAATTTCATCAAGAAGCACACCGGTCCCGGAGTTCTATCCATGGCCAATGCTGGCCCCGGCACCAATGGATCTCAGTTCTTCATTTCAACGGCCAAGACGGAGTGGCTCGACGGCAAACACGTGGTGTTTGGGCAAGTCGTGGAGGGCATGGAGGTGGTAAAGGCGATAGAGGCCGTCGGATCTTCCTCCGGCAAAACCTCCAAGCCAGTCGTCATTGCCGACTGTGGCCAGATTTCTTGAGCCTCACACTCCCATTCCCCCCCCCCCCCGGTCTTCCCCATTCAAGATCAAATAAATCTCTCCTCAGTGTCCGCAGGCCTAGATTAGGGTTTAGGATTGGCAGCCAGATTCCTGCTTCATAGTTGGTAGTTAACGCAGCGGATAGTAAGACCAGAATATTTCATGATGATTATTATGGATCATCGGATTATTATATCAATATGTGATGGTTTGAGTTCATGCTATTGCTTAAGGGATGTTGTTTCTCTAGCTTGATATATGCTGATGTGATTTCCATTACTACGGATACCTTACAGTATGCATGGCTATTAGCAAAACAAAGCAGTAGCTTGGTCTCATTTTTTGACGAAATTACAGACATCAATGGAGCCATCTTTCCCTCATATTACAGTCAAATAGGAAACGATAAGTGAAGCATACATACACACACACACACATAAATGCGCAAACATTCTCATACTTGCCCCCATAACGACCGCAACGAGTCTAGGCTTTTCTAAATGCGCGCCTGAACGGCCATTGCTTGGTTCAATAGTTAAGCTGAACTCTTACGTATGTCTTACATATACTTAAATGTACGTAGAGATAGATATCATTATTCGTAATACCTTTGGGTTTTTACTTTTTAACCCCCCCCCCCCCACACACACATATATATATGTGTACGTGGATGTAGACCTTTTCGATTTATATTAAATCTCCGAGAGCTGACGACAGAAAGGAGCTGTGCTTTCTCGTAATCTAATTCATCCGTTACAGAGCTCTTACAAATGTGTCAGGCATGCATGCATTATGTTATTGTTTTCTTAAAACTCCAATAATGTGATTTAGTTCTTTTGTCGGAATAACGTTACACTGACAAATCAATATACAGTTTGGCATGGTTATTATTGCATATGTGAATATTAGTACATACATATCCAGGAAACATGTTTTTTTTTTAAAAAAAGTTCTTACACTTCTTGTATTACAATCCATCAATAACTTTAAAATTATGTCATCTATGATTCATAAACAGGATAATGCCATTTATAAAAAATGGTTAATGACTCATAAGTAACTTAACTTGCTTGAAATTATGTATTTACTTTAAACAATATAATTCAGCTACTCTAAATAAAAGAAGACTAACTTGATAGCGCGATATTATTTTTGTTCATGGCATATGTGTATTTTACAATTACTATAATTATAGGGGAAAAAAGTGTTATATTAACCACCACCGCTATTTTGTATCGGTGATCAAAGCCCAGAATTTATAGCTCAGTCCCGGCGTCTTTCAAAAAGTTCCCTTGTCATACTGTCCATTCCATCTACGCGTTACCTATTATATGTTTTGAATTCTATTACAACGTCGGAATTAACCCAATGGTTAAATAAAAATAAAATATTCTAGTGAAAGGTTGACTTGGAGGATAAATATTAGTTTTCTCGGGGCCATTGAGGATAAAAAAAGTGCTCCAGACGAGAAAAGTACAAGTGTACATGTTTACTTATTTATCTTCATGAAACGTATTTTATTCAATCCGCACTCGGCCGGCGCGCGACCTGTGTCATCCCATTATTATTCTCTTAATATTTAATATAAGATATAATTAAAGAAATAATCTAAATTTTACATGTAATATCTATTTTTTATATTTATTAAATTTTTTTAAATAAATTATATTATACTTCATCGATAATAATGAAGTAAAAGAGGGATAATGAGTTAAAAAATATGACTATTGTGTTTTAGTAAAAATATATCATATCAATTAATTTATCTAACTTATTTAATGTAATCAAATTAGTTAAATATGTCCGAATTTAATATTTTTTAATCTATTACATAATCTCTAAAATATGCTGTCCACATCTTATCAGCATTATGCATGATACTATGATAGATGGATCACCAACATTGTTCCTTGATTTCCCTCCAAAATCCTAACTATGCAATATGATATCACTTTGTTAACTAGTAGTATTAAATATTTGGAATCTTAACTAACGAATATTTAACTTTAAAGGCTGAGATTTATTGATCTTTTAATTAAGTTTAATTTATGTTGGTTTTGTAACATAAAAAATGTTATTATAATAGTTATATCTATGGTAAATTTGACGATAATAAAAATATGAATATTGTTACGATCCTCTATATTGGTTGTCTGAGATCTTCCTGTCTTTTTAATACATTTATTTGTCTATTTTCTTTGCCAATACTAAAATAGAGTAAAAAAAAAAAGCTTTGTAAATCTCCAAACCCAGGGGAAGCATTAAGTCAACGAAATTTGTGAAAGTGATCTATTAAACACTTTCTAAACACAAAACTATTTAGTGCTGGCAAAAATAGGTTTATTTTTTGCCAACAAAACAAAAGCATTTTTTTACTCCCTTAATAATCATACGTTTAACATAAAAAAAAAACAATCGAGAGCGGGGAAAAAACGTGGCAAATGAATAAAAACAACTGCGCGCTCACGTTTTTCTCTTTCATACGCAGTCCACGATGGCGAGGGAAGCCCAGAGTCGACGGTTGGCGCATTTCTCTTTCATTCGGGTCAATACTCCATGCCACGAAATTTCCTCAACTTCCCCATTTGCACGTTCTTTTTTAATTTTTGTTCCCTTCCCTTTCTTTCTGTTTTAATTGCTTGCCCACAAATGCATTCTTAGGAATACCGTCGACTCACCCATCCCCCAGTCAAACCCGAAAATCGTACAACTCCCCTTTTTTTTTAGTTGGTCAATTCTTGTGTTCCTATTCTTTCTCACTCATATGATCTTTGTTTTCCGTTCTACTTTGGCTTCGGTATTGGACCTGGATACTCTTCGTAATTAGGTATATTCTGAACCTTCTTGGACACTGTTGCGATTTCTGAATTCTTCAATCCTAGTAGGTAGGGTTTTCCTTGGCGGCTTATCAGGATTCTCTCTAAAAACCCAAGAAGAAGCATTAGATTTGAACCCAGCTAGGCGAAACCGAACGCTTTGCATTTAGGAGCTTCCACTTCAAAATTTCCATCCTCGTCCAATTAGTATATGTGCTGAATTTGTGCAGGCATTGGATTTTTCATCGGCTCAGAGAGAGCATAATGGGAGCCGTCTGCTCGGCCGGTACGGTTGAGAGAAACGAAGAATTTGGAAGGAAGAACTTGGGGTTTTCCGGAAAACTAAAGAAGGAAAAGAGTTTTACTAAGCCGGAAGGGGTTTCCTCTCCGACTTCCAGCAAGAAAGATCACGGGAAAAGGCAAAAGAAGAGAGACTCTGATGAGCTACAGTTGTCATTTTCCAGTGAACTGAAGTCATCGACTCCAACTCGGACAGGGGCATGGAAGGTACGTTTCACCTAGTGGTCATCATGAACGGTCTGTGATGCTTATTATCGCTGCTAGACGATGTTTTTCTGGAATTTAGAAAAAGCTAAGAATTCTTCACTATGCAACGGGCTTAATTTGGATTATTACGGTTGGAAAATTTATGCACTTAATTGTTTTTCAAATCTAGTTTATTAATTTATTTCACTTATTGGGATGTAATTTTAATACAGAATATGCTTCCATCCTGTAGATAGATGATTGAATACCCCGGAAATAATTCACATATATCTATGTTTTGGTGGGTCATATATATGTATATTACTCTTACCCCACTCAAGCAACAGTCTGCTCATTTCTCAGACTCGAGAAGTGGTGGCTAACTGAATTTGTCAAGCTAGGGAGAGAGATAGTTTGTTTTTTTCTTTTTGCCTTCTTTATGAAATGAGATTCTGTGGTGGCACATCGGATTATTTAGATGAACTCCACCCTTCATATATCGTTTTTTACTCCTTGATGAATGAAGCTTCTTCATTTAATAGGTCCCCCATAGAGGCTCCTTCTTGGGGAAAGCAGGCGAGAGAGCAGTAGAAGTTATTGACTCACTTGGAAGTAGCATGCCGAAAATGAATACCAGCACCGGGTTTTCCTCTAGCATTGCTTCTAGAGGGAATAAAATATCTATATTGGCGTTTGAAGTAGCTAATACAATTACCAAAGGAGCAATTTTGTTTGAGTCACTTTCAGAAGAGAACATTCAAATCCTTAAAAAGGAGATTTTTCAATCTGAAGGGTTGCAACACCTAGTTTCCACTGATATGAAGGATTTATTAAGTCTCGCTGAAGCTGACAAAAGGTTATTGCTTGTTAAGAGAATAGCATTTTCCCCCTAGGAGCTTAAATTGCTTATATGCCTTTATTGCAATTTTGTTTTCCCCTCCATGTTCTATTTCTCTGATTTTTTGGGGCAATTCATAGGGAAGAATTTAATGTCTTCTCACGGGAAGTAGCTAGATTTGGGGATGCATGTAAGGACCCCCAATGGCACAACCTAGATCGATATTTCTCAAGGTGAGATTACTTTTATTGGACAACTTATGACAATTATTTCCTGACTCGCTTTGATTTAATTCTTAAATGACTTCAAATATATCAGATTAGATTTGGATGCCTTCGGTGACAAACAACCTAGGGAAGAGGCGGAAAAGACCATGCAGGAGTTGACCACTCTAGCTCAGTATACTGCTGTAAGCTCATTTTACTTTTAAATAAAGCTTCAGACATCATGTATTATCTCCTTGGAGAACTGATGATTGAGCATCGCAACTTTTTTTTATTTTGGTTTTCCTACATAAATGCTGTGCAATGTTGTTTCTCAGATCTTTTGATATTATATGTCTGCTATTAATAAGATAGAGTTGTAATTATGTTCCTTGAAGAGTTTGGCCATCTGATTCTTGTATGTTTTTGCTAATCAACTAGCAGTTCCTATTTGAAAGAACTAACTCCCTTTATTCTTAATAGGAATTATACCATGAATTAAATGCTTTTGACCGGTTTGAACAAGATTATCGCCAAAAGATTAAGGAAATGGAGTCCCTAAATCTTCCTCTGAAAGGTCAGAAACAACAATAATGTTTGCTCAATTCGCTCCCTCAACTTTCTATATCTTTGCCATTGATGATTTTAGATCTAATCATGCTTTAGGATTATGGTTTTTTATTTATATTTAACAGTAAGGTGACAAAATTTATACCATAAACATACTATCTTGAAATCAAGAAATGGTTTCAGATAATCACTGCTGATTGTTTGTCTAAAAAGATATACTATCCCCTGGGCACCCAAAAATTGTAATGTTTTGCAGGGGAGAGTAATTCATATAATCACTGCTAATTGAGGGTCACCTTCTATGTAATTGCAGGGGAGAGTCTTACAATTTTTCAGAGTGAGCTCAAGCATCAAAAAAAGATTGTAAGGAGCTTGAAAAACAAGTCTCTGTGGTCTCGAAGTTTGGAGGGGGTATAATTTAAATCATATATAAATTTTAGGACTCTGTAGGAAATAATATTTCCTAATTTTATTTCTATTGTTTCTTGGATAAAGCTATTCCTGTCCTGGCATTTACCTGCCTAAATGAAATATTCATTGATATTTCATATCTGTTTTAGAATTTATATTTTTATTAATATTTTCACTTTAGCAAGCTTATGGTCTTATTCTGTTGTTTTTCTTTTTTCAGATAGTTGAAAAGCTCGTTGATATTGTGATCTATATGCATCAAGCAATTTCTGAATTACTGGGAAATCACGGTATGAGATCACATCTCACATGTCTCCACGTATAATGAGAAATTAACATTTACCATCTTCCTGCACGGAAGGGCCTAGTTAGATTAGACTCTGCAGTTCAAACTTGCTTTTCTTAATTAACTGCCTCCTCTTGGAATGGCAAAATTCTCCATAAAGAGAATTCATATATATTTGGCCATATAAAATGCTTTTCATTATTTAGAATACAGCAACATTTTCCTCTGTGTGAGCTTGCATGAAATGAAAGACACCATCTGTGCGTTCGCTGGAGGAAACTCCTGGGTAAAAAAACTTGCTACTTCCTTATTCTTCAAAATTTCTTTCTGGAGGCTCACAATGGAGTCTTTTCGACCTCTCATATTTTGACAAGAACAATGTTACACTGTAATGCTCATTGCTTAATGTCTTCTGTGGTCCTAAATAATTAACCCATACTCTGTTCCTGTCTACAGATTATTCTTTTGAAGATAGGTTCATCTTATTATCACTCTCTTAAATTTTCTTTGAAAATGTGAATTTATGGCAGGTACACCTGTTGCTGCTGTCAATAATGGTAAGGGCCCTCAAAGACTAGGTGATGCTGGTCTTGCGCTGCACTATGCTAATATTACCAGTCAGATAAATATGATTGTAAGTTTTGGGTGGAGGAAAATATGTACTTCTACTGTGTAATGTGATGCTAATATAATTGGTAGAAACCTTAATAAAAAGTTGATTTTATTAGGCATCTCGTCCAACGTTTGTTCAGCCTAATATGAGGGACACATTATATCATGCGTTACCCAATAATATCAAGGCTTCTCTTCCATCCCGGCTGCAAAGTATTGAAACCAAGAAGGAGGTACGTCCTCCCTAAGTTTGATTAATTTGTCTCTTTTGTCTTACATACTTTGATGATGGATTTCCCCCTTTCCTGGTTGGAATATGCTAAGTGGCTGTTATTTGTAGATCTCCATCACTCAGGTCAAAGCTGAAATTGACAAGACTCTTCAATGGCTTGTTCCACTTGCCACAAATACGACCAAGTAAGATATGGAGGATTTTTGTTTGAAAAATCCACTTTTCCTATTCTTTACTTCAGGGTACTACGCGTGCTTTAATTTATCTGGTGAGAAAAAATTGGATTCATTTGATATTTTCTTGTTTGCTATTGGTTCAGAGCACATCAAGGTTTTGGATGGATTGGCGAATGGGCAAATAAAAGGTTGATTATGAATCCTTGACCTATGCATGTAAGATTGTGTGAACAACGATTGAGAATTGAGCTTATTGTGTTATTGTGTACAGCAATGACTTTGGAGATGATCCAGCCAAACAAAGTAACATAATCCGCCTCCAGACACTTCACTACGCGGATAAACAGAAGATAGACGTTCACCTTGTTGAATTATTAACTCTGCTGCATCAGGTGATGAGCATTGGAAGATATAGACACGATGCCATGAAGCCAATGGCGAATCGATCTCCTCCGAAGGGTGTAGATTTTCAGTCGAAAATACAGCATTGGATATCTAAAGACGGTAGTAGGAAAACGGTGGGAATAAAACTATCTGAAGAGGAGAGGAGTTTGTTAGAGGAGGTGATGGCGAGGAAGAGGACTCCAGGAGTTAGCAGAAGTGAGGATTTAGCGTTGGCCAAGAAGAAAGAAGGTTTAGGCAGAGGTTGGCGCTCCAGCAGGAGTGTTGGAAGTTCGCCCAATAATGAATCGGACACCACACTGTGCTGGGACCTCCACAACTCTACATGTTTGGATATTTTGGACGGCTTGACATATTGAAACCTTACCTCTTCACCTCCGCTTTCGTCTAGCCTTTGATGAAATTCTTTCTAGCTAATACTGTTTATTGCTGTATATAATCTCTATCTAGTATATAGGTATATTTATCAATGTCCACAATTTTTTTCCGGAGAATAGTTTGAGTAGGCGATACTAGAATTATACATATTTTACATTTTATGATTTCCCCCCTTTAAATATGGCAGTTTTCTCAATATAATATATAGTCCTTTATCTCGATTTAGCAGTTGTTCATTTTCCATCTAATTGGTCTTCATATCAATCTGAATTGTGTACCTTGGCCATATTACTACGGTATGCATGCATCTATTATCGATACTGTAATATCCAAAGATAAAATAGATTGTTTCATTAAGAAAAAATAACTCGATTGGTTGAAACTGGAAATTCAAATTCCAATGAGAGGTTGGAATATTTGAGTAGTCAAAGGCCGCCCTCGCTGGCCTTTCTGTTTTCAAACACTGGTTGTTGTCCTCCTTCATGGACATTAATACCCAAGAATTTAACTCGCTTGCCCTTTCCAAATTCCTAGCTAATAGTAGCTTGTTTATAATTTTTGTCTTGACCCATTTTCTTCCGAGCCACTAAAAGGGCAGTAGCTTGTCCCCACGTGCACCAAAGCTTCCAAGCTTGCTTATGCATTGCTATGGATTCCTTGCCCCTCTGTGAAATCCAGATTTTGAGACTGGTTGAATAAGTGTTTAACAAGTGAAATGGAAGTTTGATTCAAACGGAGAACCCTCCTAGTTTCTGTCCATGCCAGCCAAACTCCATGTGGGTGTGAGATGTGAGTGCGAAGTGCGAACCAATGTTCTTGCAATGCTTGTTCGTTTATCATGGATTTTTACTTGTTTAGGGAGAGGAGGGGTAAAAAACGGAAGTTTTCACGTTTTAATGGAAACATGATGCAAAAGTAGTTACCTATTGAGACAGCTCTTGCCGTGGAAAAGAGAAGCAGAGGTAAATTATTAGTATCTGTTGTTTAAAAGGCTGTGACCATTTTGTTGGGACTGAAAAGGCTGCTGTGGATAGTCATGAATTCGTTTGTGGTACTTGTATGCATCATGTGAATGGGATAATGTCTGAGATAGGTTCGATTATTTATTGGGGGGAAGCCATGTTCTCTTGGAGTACGAGACTGTTGTTGGATTTTATGCACGAGTCCGTTCCTAAATTCGTTCATAAACTAAAACAATCCAGTTTCCTCTTAAGCATAACCTCAAATAATGCCAATGAAGCTCGAATACTAACTCTGGACACTATTAGGAAGGCGAATAAGATATTTTGAAGTCACTTTCTTATCAATCAGGACAGCTGTTCGTCATCGTGCTATTCAATTATGCTTTTGGACACATCAAGGTAGAGGTGCTCTCTCTCTCCGGGGTCCGTTTTGTTTTATGATTTTAACTTCATGATACATGTTTTACTTCCCTCGTGTGCTGCTTATGATTCATGAAGATATTTCCTGATTCCTAATTTAAAACCTATTGAAACGGACGTTTCAGTCAGTTATATATACGAGTACACCCTGTCTTAGATACACTGATCGTTGCCTGTTTTCTTAGTACATCAACGAAAGGAAAAGAAAAGCTGCAAATCTATTGGAAGCCATGACTTGGAGAGGACTGAGTCATGATCCTTACTGATTGCTGGGGGATATATTTTTTATACCTGTAGCACCAAAGAAACAGGGATCTCCCGCGCTTAACATGGTATTTTCCCAAACATGAATTCGCGCGCGTGAAACCGAGGGAGTCACAAATTAAAAATGATAGGAACAATTGCGTGCACGCATGTATATATGAAATATTCATCATCAAGACGTGTTATTTTAATCAATTACTAATCCTCATGTTTGACTCGCTTTCTTTTCCACGCCAGTGGGTTTGGATAATGTTTAGAATTAAATATGCAGAAACGGTTGATCCAACAAACTTGGCCACCAGATTGCAGGGAGTGGAAGTTAATTTGGATTGTGAGCCTTGGCGGACGGGACCCTGAAAGGAGGGAGTCCCAGCATCAATTAGTCAGGAGAGGCGTCCATAAAATAAATAAAACCTGTGCGAATGGAAAAGCCACCCAATTTAGACTCAATTGCTTCTTAATTAATCACTGCCAGCTTCCACCACGTGGGCTCCAAGCTTCCCCTGTTCTCCCCAATCACAACATTTTCAGAACCTTCGTGGCGCATCCGGCATCCCCTCCCCACATTTTTCCCTCGCCGCCGGTTATTAATCACCAGAACTCTCTTTTGTAATACCCCTACATTATCCATACAGTGCATTCATCCGCTCTAAATGTTGTAATACAGCATCGTGCGATTTTCCTTATTCAAGAAAATAAATTGAGATTGATTTAAATGACAACAGTAAGAGTTGGATGGTTAGGAAGAGTGGGTGCCACCCTGGAATTCTGTCTAGTCAACAGTAACTTATATTAAAGATAATGACTTTTTTAAAAAGGGTGTCCCATATATGCGACAGAGTACTGCCTAGTTCCATAATTGGTTCCAGGGAAACGACCGTTGCCTGTCCTACGCCTTCCATTTTGCACGTCTCGATGCCCCGTTTTGATCCGTATGACTGCTCTCTATTGCCCCCGTCATAAGCTCCACTTATGTGCATCTGTTGAGCAATACATTCCCTTTTCCTGCGTTATAGCATCCGATGACAAGGCACATGTATTTTATCTCGGGACTAACGTTAGTCCCCTGTTCAGTTAAGCGCGAAATGATTTCTCGTATTTAGGTTTTCGATCATACTTTTTCTTATTAAAAAGAAATTACGAGTAAAACTAGCAAGAGAAGACCGTTACACAAACTCGACTTGGAGTCAGCACTTGAAATAGATGACAATATTTAGAAAAAATAATAAAAAAAGACTATAAAAAATTAAAAATATTAAAATAAGATATTATGTTAATAATACTTAAATTATAGTTAATAATATTTAATCTATTATTGATAATTATCCTATTTTAATATTTATTTTTTTCAATTTTTTTTCTATTATTTTTCTTAATATTTATTAATTTACAAATAAAGAGAAGAAGAAAAAACTTAACTGTGTTGTTTCTCATGCCAATTAAAAAAATACAATTTCGCCACTTCGGCCATAAACATGAGACGAAATGCGAGTTTGTGAGAATTGATATTTAAAAAAATAAAACGAGGTCCACACCTTCTTCTTCCTCTCTAAAAATATATTTAGTACATTGGATTTAGAAGGGAGGAATTTTATCAATTTTCTATCGTTTGTTATGATAAAATTTGTAGGAGGGGAGAGAGGAAAGATTTTCCCTCCCCTCCTAACCCTCCCTTCAAAAATATTTTTTTTTTACATATCACAGTTATTTATACAAAAAAATTATCTGTCTCCTCTTAAAATAAATAATATAACCTTAAAATTGCTTCACTTTTTTCCTTTTTCTTCAATTTAAATAAATTAATATTAAAATATCCCCCCCCCCCTCCATCTTTTTTCTCCCTTCAGTTGTGTCCTAATGATATATACAGGAAGAAAAAACAAGAATGAAGAGAGGGTAGAATCAAACAGCACAACCCAAAAAAGGACCAACACTCGTCAATAAATACACGTTCCAGCTCAATCGCCTATTTTTCATACCTCCCTCCCCCTCCTCCTCCCCCTTTTCATTATTTATTGGCACTTCCCTTAGTCTCCGTAGATTTCAGGATGGGCCGCCTTACATTATTGTTTTCATTCTTATCAACACTTCATATATCGGCATCAGGTAATAAAACTTGAACTGTGAAGAATCATGATGCTAGATGAAATGATCATCTTAGCTGTATTTGCCCGATTCTAAAGTTACCGTGTCTAATGTATTTGTGGCATACTACTTGCAGGAGTAATGTCAACTACATTCACAATAGTTAACAAATGCGACTACACGGTATGGCCGGGCATTCTGACGAACGCCGGGGTTACGCCTCTTCCAATCACCGGTTTCGTTCTTCAAACGGGTGAGTCCAATACGATCCCTGCACCTACCTCTTGGGGAGGTCGCTTCTGGGGTCGAACTCTCTGCTCCCAAGACTCCACCGGCAAGTTCTCCTGCGTCACAGGCGATTGCGGCTCCGGCACGCTGGAGTGCGCCGGCAATGGAGCGACACCACCCGCCACCCTGGCAGAATTCACTTTGAACGGTCATGGTGGCCTTGATTTCTTCGACGTCAGCTTGGTAGACGGCTACAACGTGCCCATGCTGGTCGTCCCTCAAGGGGGATCGGGTGACAACTGCTCCAGCACGGGTTGCGTTGTGGATCTGAATGGCGCGGGTCCGTCGGAGCTCAAGGTTGCGAGCGTGGATGGGAAACAAGGGGTGGCGTGCAAGAGCGCCTGTGAGGCATTCGGCTCCCCACAGGACTGCTGCAGCGGTGAGTATGGCACGCCAGATACCTGCAAGCCAACCTCCTACTCGGAGATATTCAAAAGCGCATGCCCACGCGCCTACAGCTACGCGTATGACGATAAGACGAGCACATTTACGTGTGCCTCCGCAGACTACACCATAACTTTTTGTCCGACCCCTAGCACCAGGTTAGAATTATCAACTATGGTATTTTTTGTTATGTTTTGTAGTTGGATCTTGGATGAATTGGTGGGGTAATAATGTATGTTGTTGCGCAGGCAGAAAGCATCGGAAGGAGGGGCAGACACGAGGAGCACGCCCGCATCGCCATCATCCATGAGTAACGGCACAATTGTGTACGAAGGAGCTCTCGGTCAGAGCGAAATATCAAGGGGGGCCCAGTTGTTGAAATTCGGTCCCATTGCTAGCGTGGCAGTGACCGTTTGGCTTTTTAGCCTCCTCATATGACTCTGACGAGGACGTGGCACAACGAGGAGAAAGAAAGTAGGCGATGTGAAGGCAGTGAGGCTAATGAGCCGCATTTTTTGTGTAATGGTATGAGCTATTTCCATTTTTTATCCATATAGAATAAGACGAGTATTGTTATTTAGCTTAGGATTCTTTTGGATTGGGGCGATGGGATTTCCTCTGGTGTTTGTAAGAAAGTACAATGAATTTTACAAAGGGAATGGATTCGGATTTTACTCCATCAATACTTCCCACATTTTTTTGCACTCTGATTATAGTATATGCTTTCTTTGTTTTGTTTTTCCAATCAAAGAAGGCATTGAGGATGTGGAACGGATAATAAAAACTAAACGCACTCGCTGGCCAAACCAGGAAATAAACCGAGAAGGATGGAGCAATGTTTCCCCCTTCTTGTACATCATGACGCTGTAGCAGTAAGTGGGGTACATGTAATGCGGCCAGCCACGCACGCGCATCTAAAGTCAAAGGCAGGTCATTACATATCAGAAATGAAGAGAATCAAAATAAAATATGATGTCCTCATGTTGCTGTAGACAGTTGGGGAGTAGTTGCCGCGGTGGTGCGGGCATGATGAATGATGAGGAGCAGCAATAACCGCCGCCACATCACTTATCGATGACAGTGCACTCCAAACAAACAGAGCGTCGATCGAACTTGTGTCACCCACCGTTGAATATAGGGAAGCCGCCTCCGCCGCCCCCGTAGGGTCAGACTCGCATGGTTGACCATCTGCGTGTGCTTAATTATCCCCCTTTTACCATTGCTATTTTAATGATTCCTTCGCCAAACCCATTGCTATTTTAATGAAGTTCCTAATTTTTTCTCTTCTACCTTTTCAAACCTAATCAATCCAATCCCTCAATCCTGAAAAACGCCATCCTCGCATGCTCCCTCTTCAGAATCCCCACTTCCTTTTCCCTACATTCACACGACTCCTAAACATGCATCTATTCCTAATGCTGTATTTGACAGAATAAACGTATGGTTCATTAATTTGGTATAAAAAAATTAAAAAGAAAATTAGGAACTTCAGCAAAGATTAATTAGCCCCTCTTGATCTCTCGTAGATCTATGAAAACCTTTTCCATAAAAAAGATAGGAGAGAAAGGAAATAGCGGAAAGTAAAAGTAAACCATTTCGTAGATGTGTTATTTTTTTCTTTACGTTTTTTTTTTAAGCCGTAGGTACCAGTTACTTTGCACTTTAAAGAATATTGGGTCCCTCATGCGGTCTATTAGAGTGGATCTCTTACGATCTGAATTGGGCCTTTCAGCATGGAAAAAGGCATAAAAGCGGCCCATTACCTAAATAAATGGCAAAACTGTCAGAAGTGGGATTTGAACCCACGCCCTCTCACGAGGACCAGAACTTGAGTCTGGCGCCTTAGACCACTCGGCCATCCTGACTTAGTAATTTTTTTAACAAGTACAATTATTACTATTCTCAATTCTAATTCTAATCTTTCCTTATTTTTCCAAGCAAATAATTCTATACCATGCCCTCTTTTTATGAGACCAAACAAAATAAGAACTACCAACGGGGGAACAAATGGTTTCAGACCTGGGTCTTCCATTTGTATGATTAAGTTTTGTCATAGAATTTTACATGAATACACTAGCTTCTTTAGATTTCATATACATCAAGAGTGAGACCATGAGATATGTTTGATTAATTGAACATGGATATTTTCTGCGTGGAACGCTGTTGGGACTCCACATAGAAAAATTCTATTACTAAACATATATTTTATATACAAAAAGCTAAAAGGAGACGCAGCAGACTTAAGGAAAATGAGAGATTCTGACTTACTGTTTTACACTTGTTAGGCAAAGTAATGAGATCAATCAGAATGTAACCAAGGTTAGATTCCATGTTGAAATTGTGAGACACGCCCCCAGTCCCGTTTTTAACTGTCTATTGCTCGTATTTAAAAGAATTGATTTTGCTTTTGGCTGCGCCAAGTTATATAATTCCCCATCATAATAACATCCACAGTGAAGTTTCCCGTCATATGAAGATACCCTGTTCACTTGATTCTGTTATTTTACCGCCCTGAAACCAAATGAAGGTGTACCCCAAAGTCATTATGACCTCTAATAATGAAACTCATGGCGTGCCTAGCTTTGTAGTCTTTCCACCACGGATCATGATCCAACCTCTCTCCATGACCTCATCCTCCATCTCCTTCCACTCTCCACTATCTGCAGCTTCATGCCTTTTCTTGTCTACAGCTTCTCACCGCTGCTTCTTTCCACCTCACTTTGGCTCTAACTGTCACACCGTATAATATAATAATATAACTTCTATATCATCCCTCATCACCCTTCTCCTCCATTCTTACATTTCTCGCCCTCCCCTACTTCATCTCACTCCCTCGCTAATGCATTTCTCTCTCCCCCTCTATTCCCTATGCATTCATCTCGTTTCTCTTCTGCTTCTCAGGGGTAACTCTGCTTTCATTATCATATCCTGCCATTTACACAACACATTTCCCATCACTTAGCTAGTATTCGTAATTAGTTGCACGCGTTTGATTCATTGCATATGTATAGGTGCATCGGGGGCTACCTTCACCGTCATCAACACGTGTGACTTCACTGTATGGCCTGGAATTCTGGCCAATGCAGGAACCTCCGCTCTGTGCACCACCGGGTTTGAGCTCCAGCCGCGCGGTTCTCGGAGTTTTCAGGTCCCACCCAGCTGGTCCGGAAGGCTCTGGGGCCGAACCGATTGTACTTTCGACCCGAATAGCAGGCAGGGTAGCTGCGTCACCGGGGATTGTGGCTCCAACCAGGTCGAGTGCAATGGGGCCGGAGCAACCCCACCGGCAACACTGGCGGAGTTCACCATCGCGTCGGGAAGCGAAGACTATTACGACGTCAGCCTCGTGGACGGCTATAATTTGCCTATGCAGGTTGATGCGGCAGGAGGTTCGGGGTCCTGTGCGTCCACAGGTTGCGTGGAGGATCTGAATCGGCGGTGCCCGAATGAGTTGCGGGTCGGGGAGCACGCGGCTTGCAAGAGTGCATGCGAGGCATTTCGGAGCCCCGAGTACTGCTGCAGCGGCGCGTATGCTTCACCCGCCACTTGTAAGCCGTCGGCTTATTCGCAGATATTCAAAGCGGCATGTCCCAAATCGTACAGCTATGCCTACGACGACTCCACGAGCACATTTACGTGTAGTGGTGCGGATTACACGATCACTTTCTGCCCTGCCACTGCAAGGTACCCGATTCTATTCCTTTTGATTCTTTGGATTTCGTCATTAAAATATTCTAGCTACGTGAATTCGTAAAGTGATCCCATATGTTCTTGTAGTTTTTTATTTTATTAATTTAATATATTAATTCTTATTAGAGCTTTATTGTTCGTTCTGTTATAGTCTCCCCCCCCCTAGGTGTACTTTATGTGTGGCGCAAGTTAGTTCCTGAATCATATTTGCTTGACAGACACATAAAGATAGCTTATGCCAGGCTGCCCTACATGCAATGCAATATCCCATAGTTAGAATCCCATTATGTGATTGGCGCTTTTAATTTCAAGAATTTCTTTCTTCGTTAATTTTTTTCCTGTGAAGATTAGTTTTCACATTTATTATAAATTCAGCCAGAAATCGGCAAGAGATTCAGCTCCAGAAAATGGGACCGGGGAAGTGCCGGTGGGAATTGACAGCGCATGGCTTCCAGACTTCTTTATTTCACTTTCGCCAAAGTCAGTGTCCTGCTCATCCTCCTCAATTGCCACTCTCATTGTACTCATCTTCCAAACGATGCAATACTTGCGGTGATAGTTGATAGGGCAAAGCCCAAATTTCCATGCAATTTATACAACTTTTGAGGAAATTTCAATCTCATGCGCCTGGTCGTAAATATATGTGCCCGTCTATAACTGTATATGATGAACTTTTACTGTAGGGAAGATAAACGACTGGCTTTGCTTGACTTCGAATTCGAGTAACATGGTTGGTACACGTAAGTCGTAATGGCCAAGCCACCCCGCTTTGCTGGAATGGGAAGCTTGGCACCTGTGCGGCTTGGGAAACGCAAATCATGTTCATGGTGGTGTCTGCCTCCCGGAGGCAAGGGGGCCTTGATTCACGTTTCAACTGCAATATTAAAACTATTTGTTCATTAACTCTCGTATAAATCCATTATTCGAGTCACTTAGACTTTTTTTTTTTATTATCTACCCCGTTCATCAGAACTTTATCCCGACTACATCCAGATCCGACCCGCGTCGCGCACCTGGCTATGGTGGGTGAGTCTCCCAACAAAATTTTTTTGTATACGTCAAGACTCGAACTCGAGATATCGCTTAAACAATATCAAGTCATTTACTATTCAGATTAACTCCCATTAATAGTGTCACTTAAACTTAGTTTTAGGTTCAATTGCTTCAATGGCAGGGCATTTTAAATAAGCCCACATAAATAGAGTTAAGGGAGGCAAGCCCATCGTCGGGGCATTGCGGGGTATATATATATATAATGATACAGTTATCTGTATCGAATATGATATATTTTATATAGGATTTAAAAAAAAAATTATAAACTTTTTTTTTTTATAGTTTAAAAAAAATTTAAAAAAGAATTTATAGAAAAATTATTGTTTAGATACCAAAGTTTCGAAATTTATGGGTCATACCCCTATCCCTTTGTATATGAAATAATAATCGGAGCTTTAGGCCCACAAATTCCAAATAAGAATCGCAATTTTAACAATAAAGTAGAGGCACAAAATTTTGAATAGAGTTATATGGGTGTTTAGAAATATTTTAAAATTTAATTTTAAAAATATTTTTGGCCTAAATCTCAATTAAAAAAAATTAAAATAAATAATTATATTTATTTAAACGCATTTTTAAGTCAAATCATAGTTTAAAACTAAAATTTTAAATAAGATAGTCAGACTAATTTTTGAAACAGTAAATAGTTTATGAACTACCCAATTACTATTTTACCCGTACTTTTTTTATACTCTCTCTCCTCTCTCATCTTTCTTCTTTTTTTTTATCCTCTCTCTTCTCTTATCTCTACTCTCTACCTCTCTCTTATATACTATCTTCTCTCTCTTTTCTACCATCTATCGTCTCTCATCTTTCTTCTTTCCTTATCTCTTTTCTCCTCTTTTATACTTTTAATAAAATCATATCCTTTTTAATAATTTACTAATTACAAAAACTATTCTACTAATAATTATTTAAACACTTATCTTTTTAGACCTATTTTTTTTCTAAAAACTTTTTTCTATAATTTTTTTTCTAAAAGTTATCTTAAAATTATTTTTTTTATAAGCCTTTTTTTTTTAACTCTAATCCAAATGTACCCTACGTCTCTGTTGCTTTGCAAAAATGATGCGCAAAATACTAGTGCTGCCGCCAACCCTCAAATTTCACCGTCACTTCTTCGCAAGTCATCGTCCACCCTTTGTCGCACCTCCGCCTCATCTTCCTTCTATTTTTGTCATCTCCGACGATGCATTTCATCATATCTAAGCAAGAGGGTGTTCGAGAGTCTATGCATTTCTCATCCCCATTCGCATCGATGACATCCCACTGACAATACCTCATTGTCCTTCCTTCGAAGTTCACCTTGTTTCTTCTTCTCCAATAATGCGTTTGATTTTGGTGACAGTCGACGCAACGGATTTACCCCCTCCCTCTTCTCCGTCGATCTCTATTGTTGCTTGTCTTCCATGGTCATGGGTATTGTGGGGCACGTTTCGAAGCTTTTTCCGATGGGAAACTTTTTTTAACGGACGTTTAGGGCTTGTTTGGCACGGGGTATTTGGGGGGGAGGGATGGGGGAGGGAGGGATTTTACTTCCCTCCCCTTGTTTGGCTCATTACAAAATTGAGGAGGGGAGGTAAAATTTTTTAAAATTTTCCCTCCCCCCTCCAACTTTACTTCCCCTCCAAAATTGGGGGAATTTGGAGGGGAAGTGTGATATTATTATTATATAATATTTATATACCCATAATTTTTTTAATATCCTAATATTACTCTTATATTATATTTTATTAAAATATTATGTAAAATAATATAAGATAAATTTGTCTATATAAAAGTATTTTCCCTCCTTTTCCTTCTTGAACCAAACAAGGTAATATGAAAATCCCTCCCCTCCTCTCCCTTAATGTTAATCCAAACAAGGTAATAATAAAATCCCTCTTTTTTTCTTCCTTTCCTTTCCTTTCCCTCTATTAATATCTATTGAGGGTAAAAATAACCCCATTTTTATTATTTTAGATACACCATTAAATATTTGGAAGTGTTAATTATTTCATTAAAAATAATTTAAGATGTTTGGTGTACTTCAGTAAAAAAATAATTACTCTTTCAATTTTAAATATAAATATAATTGCAATGTAATTTATATTATTTTTTATATTTAAAAATAATAAAAAAGACATGAAAGAGTAAAAGTCTTTTTCAAGGGCAGTTGCATTCAAACTGGAATTCAAGCGTCAGGGCTCCCGAATACCATTCCCTGGTGGGATTGAATATATAAAGGCGCCACGATGACTATTTCTTTGAGGTCTCTTTATTGCCACTTGAGCGTAGAAACGGAGAAGGCCGACTTTTCATTTCTTCCCTCTTGATGACTACTCCAATCAGGCGGGAGGAGAGGGATGGCTTATTAAGTATTAATTCCCTGATCATGGAAAATTAAAAAAAGAAAAAGAAAAAGAAACAAGCCACATTTGCATTTAAAAAGAAAAACTCAATTCCTGGAATGATTGACTAAACGCCAGAGCAAAATTCCATGGATTATACTAGTATGATCACACTAAGTTACAGCTATAATATTCCTTCTTCTACTTCATAGGCATCAAAGTAAACGAGGAAGCCTCGAGAAGCTAAATCCTAAAGATAACAAAGAAAATGGGAATACAAAATCCTTTCAATTCTACAACTCGTCCTTGGCATCAGCATCCACATCAGCATTAGCATTGGTAGCCTCGGCTTCAGCCTCAACTTCTTCTGCGTCATCTTCCTCTTCAACTCCAGCTTCAGGACTGATGTTTAAGCTCGACTTGACTGAGCTATAAATACGGGAAGCAAAATCCTTGGGGTCATCTAGCAAGAAGCCACTTTCGAAGAGTGCAGTCTGGTACATCAGCTTTGCCGTTTGCTTCACACTCTCATCCTACGAAGGCAAGCCGATTGTGTTAACAACGAAAAAAGAAAAACGTTCATCTATATCTCAAAGATCACAGATAAAGTAAAAGAAAACGGGAAATATTCAACTCCAAAATGTACCTCGGGGTCATTTACTACTCTCTCCCGGAGTTCTTTGATGATAGGGTGTCTAGGATTGATCTCAAGAACCCTCTTTCCACGCATGTATGCCTGCTTGTTAGCATCTGACAAAGTCTGAGATTGCATGATCTTCTCCATGTTAGCACTCCAACCATATTTTGATGTCACTACCACACAAGGTGTGTTATCCAATCGGTTGGAAATCTTCACATCATCAACCTTCTCGCTGGAAAGGGCATTCTTCCACCACTTGGTAAGGTCCTTGAAAGATTCCTTGAGCTCCTTATCTTTTGCATCCTTCCCAATCTTCAAACCCTCCTTGGACACATTCTGGAACTTTTTGTCTTCGTAATCCATCAAGTATTGCATCAAGTATTCATCAACTGGATCTGTGAAGAAAATAACCTGTAGTAGTTTGGGGAGGAAAAATTAGAAGAGATGGCATCGGCTTGTTCACCAACCCAAAAGAGATAAAAGAGTAGACGGTATCAAGTATATCATCACAAAGACATGACATTACAGAAACAGATTTTTAATTGCACCTCATAATTTTTCTTCTTAAGCCGCTCAAGGAATGGAGATTTTTCCAATTGTTCTTTGCTGCTTCCAGTGAGGTAAAAGATATCTTTCTGCCCAGGTTTCATTCTAGATATGTACTGATCTAGAGAAGTCAGTTTGCCATCGGACTTGGTGCTGTAAAAGTTCAAGAATCAATTACAATGTCAAGTAATGAACGAGAAGATACAATATCGAGTATTCAAAGAGGCGCACTGCAATGGAATTTAATTACAGTGAGGAAACTTACCTCTCAAATCTAAGAAGTTTTGCCAAACGATTTCTGTTGGTAGCATCCTCAATAATACCAAGTTTAATGGACTTCCCAAACTCATTCCAGAACTTAGCATATTGACCTCTTTTATCATCAGCGTCGGGGGACTTCTCATCTGCATCAAAATTCAGAATTAGTGATACCACCCATCAATAGTGTGCCACTTTAGATCATTCGAGAAAGATATCTATCCAACTGCCAAATTTTTATAACATTCAGGCACCCTATTACTGTAAAAGCGGTACAGATAATAGTTGGAGAATAACTGAAATTTACCAAAACAGAGGGATTAGGATTGAGGCTCAAAGAAGTAATATTTATTACTTATCACGACATACCTTTATTGACTTCATTAGTTGACTCATCAGGATCCTCATCAGCAATCCTACGGATCATATCAAGGGCTTTCCTGATGAGTTTCTTCTTGATTGTCTTCAGACTACTGTGTTGTTGAAGCATCTCTCGTGATACATTAAGTGGCAATGTGTCAGAATCAACAAGACCCTGCTCCCAATGTCAAAACATATACGAATTAGTAATAATGGTAAAACAATATGATCCTCACAACATACCACAAAAAAAAGAGGGAAAATAAAACACTAACTACCTTCAAAAAGTTCAGGTATTTAGGCAAAAGCTCATCAAATTCATCCGAAATAAATACTCGTCTAACATACAACTTCAAGTTGGATTTGTTTGCATTATAATAACTCTCATATAGATCATGAGGAGCCTTAGGTGGCACAAACAGAACTGCCTTGAACTCAACATCACCTTCAGCAGTAAAGTGACTCCAAGCTAAAGGTTTTTCATCACTAAAATCCTGCAAGATACATAAATTCACATGATGGATATGAACACGTCACTGAAAGGAAAAAATTGCCTACATAAAATCTAAAGGCTCCCATAATTAATGCAGATGCAAGTATGCATCTATTTACCTTAGCCACAGAGTGGTAGAATTGATTATACTCCTCATCAGTAACCTCCTTAGGATTCCGCAGCCATATGGCTTTGACATCATTCAAGAGTTCCCACTCATAAGTAGTTTCCTTGACCTTCTTTGTCTTGGGCTTCTCTTCATCTTCACTTTTCTCAGTATCTTCAACTTCACTTTCTTCCTCAGAAGAGCTGCTTTCAGCTGAAAATGTAGAAACATAGGGTAAGAAAGAAGCATTGACTGTGCAACTATACATAACATCTTAACGGATGTTCATTATAAAAGTTTCTTGATGAGTGGAGTGTAACACAGACAAATTACCAACAAGTCCATCACTTAAACTTACATGTTGATTCCTCGTCATCACTTGACTCAGCTTCATCTGCGGGAACCTCAGTCTCAACTTCCTTGCTTGCCCAAATATAGATAGGGAAGTTGATAAATTCAGAGTATTTCTTCACCAATTCCTACAGGGAAAAAAGAATCAAAACAATTTTAGTCAGTCATTCTAATGGAGGTAACCAAGCTTAGAATAAAACCATGACATATGATATACTGCTCCAAAAAAGAAAAATAGGAAGGGTAAGAAAATGCAAACATGAAATGGAAACTGCTAGTTATGACTTCCATAAAAAATTGCTGAAGGAACCATCTAAAAGTTTGGAAGATAAAAAATAATCACTGTATCCTTACTGAAAGTTAGCAGCACGTGGAACACTTGCGACGTCTAGGTCAAAAGAACAACATATATATTTAGAAGAAGCTAAAGAATGAAACAAATTTAGCACATCTATTTATGATTTTCACCTATGGGCAGAGCATTAGGTATTTATTATCACCTAGCTGTAAATGCACAACACTTATAGCCCTTAATTGATATTTCTATTTGAGTTAAAAACTAGCAGGGTATTCTCATTCCCGGAAAACTGAAACATAATGATGTGTTTACTCAAATAATTAATAAAAATTCAGCTATCTATTCTGTGCATACTTTCAGCTTGTACTCCTCCAGGTACTCCCCAGCCTCATCTCTGAGATGTAACCTAATCTCAGTTCCACGTCCTAAAGGTTCGTTCCATGTATCTTCCGATATAGCAAATGCTCCATCAGCTTTTGATTCCCATACATACCTAAAAGACAGATAGTTAGCTTATCACACTGCCGGAGCGAGGTACAGGAACACAAAAAATGCTTGAAAATGATGGTCTAATAATGAATATAAAGTCTGAAGACTTACTGCTTATCATCATTATGTTTGCTAATGACTTCAACATAGTCAGCCACGAGATACACAGAGTAGAAGCCAACCCCAAACTGCCCAATAAGATTGAGATCTCCACTCGTCTGAACTTTTTCAACGAACGCTGCATGGACAAATGGTTCCAATTAACATCTTTCATAGCTTATTATGAATGAGAAATTATAATATATAAGCTACGAAATATATACCTGAAGTTCCAGATTTCGCTATGGTCCCCAAATTCTTTATTAAATCTTCCTTTGTCATACCTATACCTCTGTCCCGAATGGAAAGGATTTTCCTTTCCTTGTCTAACTTTATCTGCATTTCATCAATGATAACTGCTTTTAGGTTAAAAACATAATGCACACAATATTCAGACTAAAACACTTAAAATGCCACGATCAACAATCCATTATAGAAAATTTGCCATTGAATGTACAATTACAATTTCTATGATTAGATGTATCATTCCTAACAGAGTCATTCAGCATGACTAACCTGAATTTCGAGCTTGGCATTATCACCTTCGCCCAAAATCTCTTTATCGGTGAGGGAGAGGAACCTGATCTTGTCCAACGCCTAGCATATGAAGGTAATTTTCATTAACATGGTGGGATAGAATAATTAACACAAGGTTTTTTACTTTTTAAAAAGGAAAACAGCTTACATCAGAAGCATTGGAGATCAACTCCCTGAGGAAAATGTCCTTGTTGCTGTATAGGGAGTTGATAATAATATCCATGAGCCGGGACACTTCGGCCTGGAACTCAAACTTCTCCGCGTTGCTGCGTAGCGATCTCTTAGAGATCGACTCCGCCTCCCTTCAATCAAATTCCAACAAATTTCAGAAATAAATAAACAAAACATGAGTAGTTTATAACTCAAAACAAGCTCAGTCTGTTCAGAAACCTCTTGGCCACATCTGAGTCGGTGGAAAGACCATTTGGAACAGCACCAATCTTCTCCTCAACCTTCGGGGGATCTACAAGCTCTTCCGAATTACCTTCGGCATTTGCCTGAAATTTGCGACCTATCCAACCAGGGATGAATAATTAAACTACAGTTTCAAGTGCTAAGAAGCTAAGGTATAGGTCTGTGGTAAGAAAATGATGTAGCTTATGAAAGCACTGCACAGTTCGTTTTTCTCCTCCAAAAAACAATGCACAACTCGTATTAAAAGGGAAAAAACACTGGCATCGGAGTAATGTAAGCCCGCCACACCTTGATCTGCAAAAAGAAAGAGGAGGCAGAGGAGAAGGAGAGCGGAAGGAACAGTCCACTTCCTCATCGCAGAAACGAAGTTTCTAGTAGCTCTCTCCGCTGGACTGAAGAATGATCCGCTTCGATCCACACAGCTAAGTTATAAAAAGCATATGTCTATTTATACACAGCAAGTGCTTGCTGCGAGCGGGATTGTCACGGCAACGTCCGTCTTAGGATGTATGGGGTTCCGATTGGTTGAATTTTGCCAGCCTGGACGATCGAACGGATGCGATTGTCTTGTGGAAACGTGGCCTCGTTTTATTGGTTTGCTCCATTTCATTTTACGTGGCCAAGGCCAGTATTGTAGACGGTCCCACACGATGAGAAGACTTCTTTCCGCTCTGTGGACCTGAATAGCTAGAAAAACATGGAATTATCATCATAGTTTTTCATTCCATTAGGAAAATGTTTGGATGGCATCCACCACCAGGGTTTTGGTTACTGCCTCAATTTTGAATTTCATTATATATAAATTTCCATTTGATGTGATTTTTCATTTAAGTCCTTTTATCCAACTAGCTCGAAGTTATAAATATGTTTTTACCTTACAAAAGGAGGGTTGCTATCAAGATAAAATATATCAATGATGGAGAATTTCCTAATAGAACATATCCTGATCTTAATAGGTATGCGAGACATTGCTTATATGAAATATTGTTGACAGAAAACTGACGCTGCACTGTTTCGATGCCATTGGATACTTTTTTTTTTCGTGGGGGAAGGATAAAAATGAGAAATGCTAAGGTGATTTTTTTTTATAAATTTTTTTAAAAAAAACGTTAAACTCACTCACGATTTAGAAGTAAGACGAAATCTTTTTTTTTAAATAATATTAATATTAAACAAGAAAAATTGTCTAAATACCTATAAGTTATAATATCTTCCTAAACGTTATAACTAGAACTACAATAAAATAATATTTTTTATTAATCAAAATCAGTCGTGTACTTTCTCGAAGATTCATCGTGAGAATATGTTTTTCTCGGTATAATCATTGTGAGAATATCGACTGTCTTTGGTGAAATGCTCACCCAATGCCCAATGGGATTTCAAGCCCAACGTCAAGAGAGAGATGTTAAAAATAATTTAATGATCCGAGGCTTTGTACCCAAAAAAAATGATCTGAGGCTAAATATTTCGTACGAATATTTTATGTATAATAATTAATAATTAAACATTTTATGTACTTTCTCTTTTCTTTGTTTATTTTTTGTAATAATTAATTAATCTCGTGTGTGAGTATAACATAAGCATGGTAGATGGGTAAACGAGGCTCCCGTGATGTTGGTAAAATTTGAATGAGTAGTCCGAAAGTTTTGGTTGAAGCAGGCTAAACTAAACACTCCCTAACCTTAGGTTCTGAAGATGATCGATACCAGGTTTGACTCTTGTCCTAAAGTGGTATCCTTGTTTCATAACAGAAAATGAGGGAGAAGGCCCGTGTGTCCGCCATCACATACGCACTAAGAAGGAAAGCCATTCAATTCATTCCAGTCGGCGGCCCCCGGTATTCAGTCGTAAAGGACATAATAAAAGCTCTTAAGTTTAGTAATAGGAACAGGGATCGCATGAGCGAGGAGGAGCCACATAATAGAGACGCCAGATCTGAGCGAAATCAGAGACACGTGTAATTCATCGGGATGGGATGGCAAAATCGGGGGGTGTTGGGAAACACACGTGATTTCTCTCCACTTTCCCCAATTTCCAATCCGAGGAGGACGAAGATAAGCTCGACGGGCGGAAGCGGACGAGAGAGAAGCCCTCTTTCGTAAATTCGAGAA
Organism: Leucaena leucocephala; assembly: GCA_037074615.1. Classification (NCBI taxonomy): domain Eukaryota; kingdom Viridiplantae; phylum Streptophyta; class Magnoliopsida; order Fabales; family Fabaceae; genus Leucaena; species Leucaena leucocephala. Next base: position 411,990 of record CM073540.1, on the reverse strand, counting down.
ATTGGGACTCCCACTTAATGATAATAAAGCCATGAACATTCGCAACACCGCGCATTAAAGCGACCGCTATATTCATTCTCAGATCTGTCGCACCGTCTGCTACTTTGTACGGCTCTCCCCACGTCTCCTCCCTTCTTCATGGCCGTATCCGACACCGTCGTCGGGAACCTGACGACGATCTACGTGGCGGTGATCGCCGGCATCAAAGCCTACGGGCTCATGTGCGGCCGGAGCTTCAGCGGCGGCTTTGTCGTGATTGTTTCGAGCACCGTGGTGGGCCTGGTGCTGGTCGCCACGCTGACGTGGGACGTATCCCGCAAGGTCATGTACGCCTTCACGCGCTGTCACGGCGGCCATCGTCATTCTCACAGTCATGCCCATGAGATGTGCAAGGGCGGCATCTGTTGGCACGGTGTGGCAGTGCGATCCACCGCATCTCAGGTCCGCTTCAGACTTCCCCGTCAGATTCCTTAAGCGACTCTGTAAAACAAGCTCATAATTGGGTACAATAACAATAACATGGTTTTTGTTTTCCCCTCATGTAAAAAGCATACACACACACACACACACCATATGTATAAAAATTTTGTCTTTGAATTGTGGACCTTGTTGTTAAGGTAATCATCCAGTGAAATTGGCTGGAGATGTATGGCGGTTTTGATTTGAGCTTTGAGAGCTTAAATTATATGATTGTAATATATGTTTTGATAATGGAAACGGGAGTGTTAAATTATGTGCGTATGAGCAGAGAAAAAAGGGAGTGAAAGGTGCATTATTTTGAAGTTTGATGATGGCTGATCTTCATTCGGCGTTGGCGTTGGAGGCTTGGGTATAATATGGGGAAGCCGGTAAGGTTAGTTGTGCGGCATCGAAGTCCAGCTAGTCATGTAGGTTTTGGGATCATTAATAATAGTTCTTGTTTAGTTTTTTAGTAATTTGAAGTGCAGAGGCCACAGCCTCAGCTTGCCGAACCAGAGAGCAGAGAGACGTTCTTCATAGTCCAATTGGATTTTCAGCTCCACGGCCCTAATTTGAATTTTCATGGGAATACATTTTGATTACCCCCGGCGGAGCGCATCATCAAATTGATATTTAAACTTTAAATCCATAAACAAAGAGTAATTATTCAAATCTATAGAGATGTCTCGGAAAAATAATTCTAAAGGGTAATCACTTTTTTTTTTATCGAACAGATTGAGCGATCTAGATGAAAATTGTGAGCAGCATCATATCATTCTCAAAGTTCAATTATTAATTTCATTGTTGTTAATCAATATTGTCTTGGTTTCTCACTTTCTCTCGACTGATTTTCTCTTCTATGCGTTTCCATTACGGTTTTAAATTATTTAAGTTTAATTTAACATTACAAATCCATTTTTTTAAACATTGTTAAGTTTGTTTTGTTCAAAAAATCTACTCATCCAATCTTTAATACAAAACTTAATTAATGAGCTGATGTTAGTCTTAAATATAAAATATATTTATCCTTTTTTTTTCTAAATACACCTATTGATATTCTCTCAATAATAATCAAGTAATAGAGGAAGAGGGAAAATTAAGAAAGATACTTATGATATTTTAAAAAAAAAATATGCCTTATTAATTATAGTTATGGTGTATTAGGAAAAATATTATATATTAACTAAAATTTTTAAACTAATTAAATTAGTTAAATAAATCTTATATTAAGGATAAGAAAGATTATTAAGTTTAAATAATCAAATTCAATATAATAATTGATTACAATTACAGTGGTCCCATTTCATATAAGATAGGTCTAATAGACTAATAGTAACATATCATCTCATAATTTGTAGAAAGGGCTTAACTGCATGTAAGCTAAAATGTGTTCCGTACATCTTATTTTCATATGCTGCAAGTTCTTTTGCCTGTTTCGTTATTTGTGGTCGTTATCTACTTACCAATCTCTCGATTTTACCGGCTCTTGTTGCTTTTCCACGAGCCCAGTGATCAAAATTAATAGCCATTTTCGTCTGACATGATTAACATGGATCAGCGCCATCTAGATGTGAACGGTTTTTTTAAATGCATTTAATTGTATAATCATTTTAATATAATTCTTGAAATTTTTGTATACAACTGTATATGAGTATTATTAAGCTTAATTAAAAGTAGCTCTTATGATGTATTTTTTTTAATTCATAGAGTTTAAGGGCTAAACTTAAAAAAATTGTGCTTCTTCAGGTTAAAGGAAAAAAAAAAAACTAAATCTCTTCACTTCACCCAACTATCATTTATGTTGTTGGTAATCTATTGTTACTTGGGAATTCCATATTCATGCTCTAAAATAAATATCTCAAGAAGCGCGACTTCACAAGGAGCTCCAATCTTTTTAAGCAATATGCAGTATTTATTATATTCTGTTGTCAATTATTTAGTGGTAGTTACTATATTTAAAAGATATGAGTATTATTATCTCTACTGTTACTAGTTACTACTGCTACCCGACCAAACATAATGAGTCTAGCTGGACCCACTAATAAAGTTATTCCGCAAGATAGATAATCTCTTACAATTAATTACATGCATGATTACTTGTGAATTATGACAGTCACTTGTGCACGCATGCATGATTTAGGGAGGGACTCTCGCTCTATTTTTAAATATTCATTCATAATTGAATTTCTACAAATTTACAAGTAATCTTTCTAAAGATTACAAGCGACTATCCTTACATTTCAAACAATACTACCCATTGAGGGAGAATCTTGTAATGTAACATGTTCAAGTGATTAATGAATATTGAGGGAGAAACAACCCTTTTACTGGTTTTTGTTTTATAAAAAAAGAAGCTTCAAACCCAAACCCATTGGAAATTCAGTCCCCACGTTGCGAACAAATGTGGAAACAACCTTAAACCAATAACCCATAACAATTCTATGCGCGTATGTCTACCATTGAGCCTGCGGCAGACTACACAAATAAGTATGAACCTCAGACTACACATTAGCCAAAAACAAAAGTTAAGACTCCAGGCAATGTCAAGGTCAACTAGAGATGAAGATTGCTCTTAAGCATTCGGATAAGAGAGATGCTACCATCTGTTCGTTTTACATCATCCGCAGTTAACTTCCGCGTGCCTTTTCTCCCCTGCAAATCAACTGAAATGTCAACACATATCAAAATGTCTTGCACTCATAATTCACAACCCATTTGTTCAGAGATAAAAACTTTAGTTACTCTCTAGAAACCTCACAACTTTTCAATACAATGTGCCCTAGCCAGAACCCAGAAACCCTGCGGCGGGCGCAAGCTGAAGATCCCCATTAATTATATTACCTTCGATGCCGTTGTCTCGTCTACAAGATCGCCATTACTCAAATCCCTTAATAACACGGACGTGGAAGGCATAAGTCTCCTACATCATTATAATTATAAACTATAAACTGTTAAAGGATAAGATTATAATCTGAAAACAATACAAACAAACTCGTTTATTCTTGTACCATAAATTACATCACGGACCTCTTTGGCTTCTGAGGGTTGCAGGAGTTATTGACCCTTCTCTCGGAATGTCGACTACCCACCTGGTCACATCCTTTAGTAGACGAGACAGCTTTAGGGGATGAAGGTTCCAGCGTTTCATCAGTGGGCCGTGGCGAGTTGTTGAGCTCCTGAAAAGCCGACTAAGCATGAGGAAGGGAAGAGGAAGGCAGAAATAGATTGTGTAAAATCTTTTAACAGAGGGTATATATTTGAGCATATTTTATTTCTCGGCCCAATAGTTTTTCATGATAAAACATTGAAAGAGATACAGTATTATCTTGATAATTCTGGGTATAAATTATCACGACATTCTATTCAGTGTAGGCAAATTTAAAACCACAACACGATTCCCAGTTGTAACATCACCTTATCAATATTAATACACTTATTCAACGTTGAGGGCTTAAGAATGAACTCACAGTTAGTATCTTGCTCTCTACCACCAAAGCATTAGGCTTCCCTGGTTTTGATGAGTCGGCCCAACCTTCCCTAATAATTACAGCGAAAAGGAAGTAAGAAATGACACTTCGGAATAAACTAACCAGCTAGATACTGGAGGGGCCAGAAATACTAGAAGGAATCGTGGGGTAAAGATTGCTTGTCACAACACTAACCTATTCGATTTTTCAGTGTCCAGCGTCGTGCATGAAGTGCCAGGTATAGACTCATCATATGAATGATCATTTCTAGGCGCAGATGATGCTTCTGCATCAAATGTTTCCTGGAAAGAATAGATAGAAGTATCATGCAGAGTTCTTAGTCTGAATCTCACAAATATAAATGTCACGTTCCGACTTAATATCATGAGTGTTCAGTTACCTGAAAAGCTTTCAGCATAATAAGATTTCCATTCTAACCTCAGTTTCTACTATGTGTATATATATCGGGGTCCAGATGAAAGTAGGCTAACATCTTACCTGACAATTCAGAAGGATTAATTTATCGTCAGATTGGTCAGAAGTATTGGTGTCATCAGGTCGATAACCAGCATGTTCATCTGCGTTGGGAGACGAGACATCTATGGGTGACGAAGGGCCAAACTCTTCATCACTGGGCAATGATAAAGAATCGTTAAACTCCTGCAAAGTTGATTACAGAAACAGCTATTATATGAGCTAGTCAAAGGAATGATATTGACATATTTAAGGATATATTTAACGTCACATTCCTCGCAGACAATCATACATATGAAAACATTGAAAATATTAGAGGATAAAATTAATTCCACAACTTGAATGATTCCTACATAAGCTCAATTTCGACCTAATACATATCCATCATTGCAGGCTTTTTAAGTCGTATCAACTCATTTTGTGAGGAACAATTCAAATAAGCAACATGAAGACACTTGGACACATTGATGGCTATAAATCAACTCACAGTTAGTATATTGGTTTCTCCCCCAACCTCCAAAGAATTATGATGCCTTGGTCCCGATGAGCAGACCCCGCCTTTCCTAATTATTACAGCATGCGCAAAGTCAGGACTGATGCTTTAGAATAAATTAGCCAGCTAGATGCTTCAAGGACAAGAAAGACAAGCAGCAACCCCAAGGTGAAGATTATTTGTCACAAGACTAACCTGTCTGATTTTTCAGCATCCAAAAGCGTGCAGGAAGTACGAAGTGTAGGATCATAATCTGAATGATGAAGTCTAGGCATAGATGATGCTTGAGCATCAAATGTCTCCTAGAAGAAACAGAGAGAAATAGCATATGCAATATTCTCATAATCTGAAGCTCACAAAAAATCTAACATAAAAAAACAAATAACGGTGAGTAAAGCTTTCTCAAAATCATTATCCACTCAAAACTTGAAATGAGTACACATGTATAATGAACTTATCCCTAGCGTTTTATCCTGTTAGTATGTCACATGTATGATAAAAGTTCACACGAGACTTTCAGTAGAAAGGGCATCTAGTGTGCTGCTAGTTTGACCAGATTCTTAGAACCACTAGCGTGCTCTAGTTTCTATATTTCAGAGAAAAGGAATTAAATGACTAACATTTAGCACAAATAAATATTAAGATAAATAGTATAACTAACTGCATCTGCATGGCAACCGTACGCTTGTGGTATCTTGGGCTGTAATATTTATGTAATCAGTAGAGTCTACTGACCTATAGATGTAAGGTTTCGAGCTGATGAGAACTCACAGCCTGCCACAATGGTTTTCTCTTTCTCTCTTTCATTTGTTAACTTCTACCAAAATAGAGGGGCGGAAGAAAGAAGGGGGGATGAGAATCATGGTGCTACAGAGCATATATGGTTGAACTAGTTCTTGCTCCCAAATCTATGGGAGAGTTAACCATCAATTGAGCTGTGATACGTGGCTGTCCAACTTTCATGAAGATTAGGTCTAGACATAAACTGGAATCTTTTAGGGAGGAGTGGAATCCACAACCACAAAATCTGCATACCTGGTTATCAACATTGCATCCTTTGCTCCCTTTGCGACAAGTACATAAGGCCTTGAACGCATTCATCTCTGTTTCCTCTTGATATTTTTCCTTTTCATGCCCAACGCTTTCTCTGAGACTTTGTATTTCCATTTCTGCAACCTGATTATAAATATTGGTATAAAGTATACCTTGAAAGTTAGCCTGAGCGCAAAACTTACCGTGAAAGCATTTTTTATGAATATGAGAGAATAGATTAAAACTCGGGTTTAATGGCTAGTTTTAATAAGCGGTTCTTTAAATAATGATTACCTTTAGCTTGGCATTATATTGCTTCAAAGTATTCCATAAAGCTTTAGCAAAATTCTGCATAATAATGTGGCTTCTATCAGTCTGAACCTGGCTATCAGACTCCGACTTTGGGGCACAACTATTAGCTTCTAATTTGCAAACTCTTGGAGCATCTGTAACCAAGTAAAAATTAGGGCAAGAAAGTTCAAATGCGAGAAGATATCAACAGCCAAGTATCAGAATGATCAATTCAGCTCAATTTGAAATGTCTCATACTACCTCTCTTAGAAATGTGCAATTCATTGACATTGCGCTCTTCATTCTGGAAATAAACAAAAAAATTGTTCAAACTGCAAAGCGTAATAGAAGTATCTAAAATTTAATCAAGTTCCTGAAGTTATCAACAAAAATGTTTCGCAAATCAAACATAAGAAATTATTCTTAAACTAATAGATAGCAAAGAAAAAATGAACATGTTGAACATATCAAATTCCATGTAATCGAATATAATTGCAGATACGAATTCTTGGAGTGAAGTGAGTTCCATGTATCATATGTTCAAATCATCTACCCACTTTCTTCTAAATCAAAAGTTCATATAAAATAGCTTAGTTACGCAGAAAATTTCTGTTTTGACTTCTGAATTCGTGGAAACTTGGCGCTTTAAGTGGGATCTAGTGCTCCACGTAATGCAGAGCTGAACTAAGTGGTCAAATTTAGTGACATATATCTACGTGTAATTCTGATTATTATACTTGAAAATATCTATTATAAAATTTTAAGAAAATTTCTTAATATTTAATGATTATCTAATAAACCTCTTCTAATGTTATTTTAAAAAGGTAAACATGCGATAGAACACGCACACTATCTTCACTGCTGATAAGTCTCATTCGCTTTGCTTGCCATAAAGTAGATGATTGTTTTGCATGCTCCACTATAGATGATGCTTGGTGCTGCCTTTTGTTCGGAACAATATTTGATGGATCAATTTCCTTATACCTGACAAAAGCATATACATTCTTATATAAATTGGGGTAGATATGAAATGCGATTGAAATCAAGAGATGAAAATAGTGTCACTTGATTTTCATGAAAGGGGAAGCTTGTCTTAGTAGGTAAGATGTATCAAGATAATCTTCTTCTCCTGACTTTGCTGTTAAAAGCTGGGAGGAAAAGTTCACAAAGATTAATGGACTTTGGAGAGATATTGAATCCCAATTTCATGTGAAAGACATGCAATTTTCAAAACACAATTAACTCCTCTGGAGGAAAACTAAGTTTAAAGCAGAATCTGCATACCAGGGTCATGCGCTTCTTGCCTTCCAAATAATCTCGAAGAAACCTAGTTAACTGTAGCAGAAACAATGATATTTGTATCTCTTCAGTCTTCATTATTCCAGTTTTGTCTTAAAAAATATTACCAAACAGAGAGAACAACTGAGAGCGTCAACGCATATTTTGTGGATATGACATGCACCATCAAGGAAGAGATAATAGCAACGAGAACAACTGAAACGCATCAAAGGCCAGCAATATGTCAAATTATTATCTAAAAAAACTTACCAATGAGTTTTGGAAGTGCTTCTGCAATGGCTTCTTAGGATTTTTTTGATGCTCCAGTAAGGACTGGAAGTTAAAAACAATCAACATAACCATACACAAAAGTAGTGGAAGGGTGAAAAGAAAAAGGAAAAGACCTGAGTGCATGATACATACTCTCAAGCACAAGCCAAACACCATTAAAGTGTTGTTGATGAAATTGCTTTCAAGCAATCTTGTCCCCTGCAATATAAGAAAATTTGAGTTGAAGGTAATAGGAAAATATTTATTCCATAATGTTGTGAAATGTAGTCAATATTGGCTTATGAGATTCAAGTAATAATTACAAGTTACAACAAGATCATCGGCAATTCTACGTTTGCTAATTCTCTGACATTTTCGATGGGTTTCTTTTACACCAGATATTGAATTTGATCACGGCAAAAAAGAATTTAATTAAAAATATAAGTAGCGGCTCATGTTTTTTGCACTATCTTTAACTTTATGGTATCATGGTTACTTTAGGAATAATTTCATAAATTAAAGTTGAAAAACTACTAGCATAAACTTTATCAGGGCAGAGTGGCGGAGAGATTTGCTCATGCACGCAAACATGTTTGCTGCGTTTTATAGGCCATAACATTTACATCCCTATGTTAGAAAATAGTCAAAATACCGCAAAGGGGACACATGGTTTGATTTTCGAGCCTAGCCATGCAGCTTCTATCCTAAAGTTGCCAAACTGCAGAATACTCAAAATCAACTCCTATATTAATACGACTATATAAAGACCTGATTCCCTGTTTTCTTTTCCCTTTCTGCTCCAGCAAGGTCAATGATAGTCAAAACAGCACTATTTGATGGCGCGCTGACTGTACCTTCACACTTTTGGCGAACACTAATTATGCATTGTGATCGGCTACAAGAGAGCAAAATCAAATCTCAACAAGAATAAAACATTGCATGAATAAACTTATAAACTGCTACTACCAACGTTCAGAATCCAATTAGAAAAGTAATAATCTGTTCTATAAGATCACCGAACAAAGAACTACTTCATTTACGCTTATTGTAGATAAATTATGAATCTATGCAACTCGTAATTAGTAATAAACTAAGTACAGAAGATCAGCCTCAAACAGGACATTAGAATACATTGAAGAGTATCACTAGTTTTATCATTATATGAAAGAACTCACTACAATTAAGTTTTCCCTGTATCAAAGTACTTTAAGCTTTCCACCAAGAAGAACTACGCACCCAACAGTAAAGGAACTTGAATTTCTGTTTGCATTATACCTTGATTGAAAATTAGTGTTTGTCATTGCGGTCGCACGTTTTAGCACTGCTTGTGCTATTAAAGCTTCTGCCTGTCCGGCACTAGAGATGAGAACCTGTTCAGAGAAATCCAAGAACAAGTTATCATTATCAATCATCTTATACACATCTAGTGACATTACATTTAGCAGATGTAGCTAAAACCTCTTCAAGGCCTTTTACAGTTGACTGTTGCATGCTTAGTTCACAACCATCTCGCAATAAATCAAACAGCTTCTCTGCTTTACCTCGTTCAGAATAAATCTCAAATATTGATATGTACAAGGACCTGCGACTTGCACCAAAGGACTAATTTGACATTTCATTCAATTAACTATAGAAATGTTCTATTGAACAAAAACAAAACAGTTGACTGTTGCATGCTTAGCTCACAACCATCTCGCAATAAATCAAACAGCTTCTCTGCTTTACCTCGTTCAGAATAAATCTCAAATATTGATATGTACAAGGACCTGCGACTTGCACCAAAGGACTAATTTGACATTTCATTCAATTAACTATAGAAATGTTCTATTGAACAAAAACAAAACAATAGAAAAGTTTGAGATCAGGTGCTAGTGTTCTCCTAAGCTAGTTAATGCATAATCATGTTTGTGTTCATAATGAGAACAGCTAAACAAATATTGACTTCCCTGAGAATTGTGACTCCTCTATGTCTGACTGCTTTCAATTGAATGCGAAACCACTGGTATATATCAGTGAGGATCTATATCGAATGACACTGACATGTTACACCAATTACATAAAGGAAATTCCTCATTCAAATTTTAAGTTGGATTATCCTAACGCTTTCAAATATGACGCTTAGTGACCAAACAACGAGATTGAATAGCAATGTAATTTTAGCATACATCCAGGAGAAGTTCCAAAAGCATAAAGGATCACAGAATACCTTAATGCTTGATTGGCCCTAGTCTCAGTCTCCTTGAAAATGTGTTGAAGGGCAAGGGGTACCATTCCAGGCTCCCTTGGACACCCAAAAACAGTATGAGATTTGCCTGAGCCACTGGGCCCCAGTGCAGCCAACATTCCACTTTTACCGCTAAGGAAGTCATCCACCATAGGTTTCACCATTCTCTCATACACTGCAAGCTAAAATTTAAAATGTAAATTCGTGAATATCCCATTGCTCGTGGAGAAAGGTTAGAAACTACTGAGCGGAGGAGGAAAAAATAACAATGGAAAGAGTACCTGAGATGATTCGGTAGAAAAAACATGAGAGAAACCTCCGTAAGTCTCAGATTTAATTTTCCTAGACTCTTGCGAATCTATAGGAGTAGATAGTGTCACTGAATGAGAGTCATTAACCATTATACAAATTCTGGAGCTCTTCTTGACATTTTTCTCCCGTCCGATTATATTCTTTTTGGTTGAGTTCTGTGGCCACGCATTCTTAGCTCTTAACCGCTGATTCTTATCAGCAGCAGAGCCTGCTTTTCCAGGACACTTAGAGTTTAGGAGAGGTCGAATTCTAAGGAAAACTTTGATGTTTTCGCTCTCTGATTTTCCATGAGACGCAGATGACAGATGCGATGGAACATTTTCCAGATTTTGTGCGGACAAGATCTCTTCATGAGGGAACGACGGAACTTCTCGCAACTTTGAAATGGATGAATTATAGCATTGTTGAGCGCTGATAGGAGTGGTACGAGCTCTCCGATAAGGATTCCTGCGAATAGTTACAGTGTTGGGGCATGGCAGTGGACTGGCGATGTCCACCGTCCCTGCCTCTGGGTCTGTTCCCTTTCCCTCCATCTGACATAAAGGTAGAAAAACAAGGCGCGGACGCAAAAACACCAACTTTACCAAGACGCAAAAAACACCGATGGTTTTTACCCTGTTAACAAGAGATAACTCCAGGGGGCACCCCTACGCTGACTTCATTTCTCGTGCTAAGGATCTCCTGTCTGATTCTTGGATTGTATCTTTTACTAATGTCTCTACAGACGCGATCCGCGTGGCTGAAAAGCTAGCAAAGTTGAGCTTCCATCGTGAAGTTCCCTTTTCTGTTTCTGTTCATTCCTTAAGATATTCTGCAATTCATGGATGAGGAAGAGTCTTCTACTGCTACCTTATGTAAATCTCCCAGGTCTCCCGGTTCTCTTTCAGTCTTTTGTGCTCGAGAAAAAATGAAAAGAAATAGAAAAACGAGGTGCGGAAATTTAAAATACCCTAGGGAGGGAAAGATCCATCCCTTCCTCCTCAGCCCTCATCCTTCCCCCGGTGTTTCCCTCCCCTTTTTTTGCCAACGGTTTCATGTTCCTAATAAATTTTGAAAAATTATCGTACCTAATAGGAGAGGATTTAATTTATATATTTTATTTATACTGACGTAGTATTAATTATTGATTGATTATTATTCTCAGACAAATACAAAAATATTTTTAATTTCCTCTTTTTTGTAAATAAGCTCAATAAATCTCGCTTCCAGAAAAAAAGAGCACTTGGAAAAATTCAACTAAAATGACAAAAGGGGCCAATCCATCATGAGTTACTAAACGAGCTTGAGTTGGATCAACCTGGGTATAGGTGATTTTATCAAAAAAAAAAAACCTGTGTATAGGTAAGTTGAGATTTTATAAAGTATCCAGCCCTATAAAATTAATTTTAGAACAACAATTAATATTTTATATTTTAAATTAATTTTAAAAATATAATTAATACTCTAAATTAATTTTAGACGTACAATAGAATCCTAAAATATTTAAATTAATACAATTCTATTATTTTATTGATATAAATATAAATTTTTGTCTAATTTATGTCACGTGAATTTTTTTTGATACATTATTATTTAAAAAATTACATGAGTTATATTATTTAAATAAGAGTATTAAATTCTAAAATTGATATTATATATAATTTATATATAAATATTAAAAAAATTATTATTTATTTAGTATAATTTATTAAAATAATATTACACATATAAATTTTAAATAATAATATATTAAAATAAAATATTTATGTGATATGTATCAAACGAAAATAAATATTTTTATTAGTAAAAGGGTAAAATTGTATTAATTTAAATATTTTAGAGTGCTGGTTATACTTCTAAAATTAATTCGGAGTGCTAATTATACATTTAAATATTTTATAGTGCTAGTCACACCTTTAAAATTAGTTGAGGGTATTAATTATATCCTTAAATACTTTATAATATTAATTACTTTTTTAAAATTATTTTAGAGTCCTAGATATAGTTTTATTTTTTTTGTCAACTCCGCCAGCTAAATAATATGAAAAAAAAGAGGAATTACATAACAAAATGATATTCGTTGAAGATGATGTTAGTTACAATTGAGTTTAAAATTATAGAGTACTTATATCATATTTAATATAAAATATATTTAAATATTTTAATTATATTAAAAAAATTAATTAAATTATTTAATATATTATACTTTTTTTAGATGCCATCATCATTTTTTTCGATTATCTCACTTTTTTTTTAATTATTATTAACGTTGATAAAGTATCTATAAAAGTAGAAAAAGATAGATAAATATAAAAAAATTTATTTTATATTTAAAATTAAAATTAATTTTTTAATTAAATTTTATATTAAAAATTAAGAGAGTATGATGTATACATTTTCTTTATCAGTTTTCTTTTTATAGAAAAAAATTTAGAATAAGGTTAAGCTCGCCTATAATATAAGAACAGGGCGAAATTTTCTTTCTCTTTAAGCGATATTAATATTAGATAAAATAAACTGTCAATTACTCTCAAATATAAATTTAAACATCTAAGAGTTCTAATCTTTTTTTAAATATTATAATTAAAATTATAATAAAATAATATTTTTTTAAAAATTAAATATATTTTAAATAATTATATATTTAATATTTTATCAGCTTTTTTTTTAGACCTAATATCCTACGGCTCTTATATACCCCACAGACATCGACCTCCCTCATCATCACCCCTTCTACCGTTAACACCTGCTGCACCCACAGCTGGCAATCTAAATCGAGATATCGAGTGGAAAAATCTTGATCTAGTTATTAAAAATTAGTTTATAACTATAAAATTATGAATTAAAATTTGATTATTTATATAAAAATTTTATTAATAAATAATTTATAAATATTTTTTGAATTTAAATACATATCCGATAAATCTCTAAAATTTAATTTATCTACTTTTTTATAAAAAAATCAAAATATCTCTTCTTTTCTTAGAAAAAGCAAAATGATATTATTATGATCATAAAGTTATATTACAAGAAGATGATCAGGAAAAGGAAAACTATACTCTAATTTTAAAAATAATTATATAGTATAATATTTTTATTTTATTTTTTATATATGTTTAATATTTTTATTTTATTTATAATATAATTTTATCTATAATCTTTTTAATTTAGTATAATTTTATATATAATATTATTTCTTAAATATTAAAAATTATATTAAATTAAAAAATTATAAATAAAATTATATTAAATTAAAAAAATTATGAATAAAATTATATTAAAAAAATAAAGTAGAATAAAAAATAGGATTAAAAAGAGACAATAAAGAAATTAGATCCAGCTCAATGGTGTTTAAGCTAGTCCTAGCCCGTTGGAAAAGATTGATACACTTGGTACCGACGGAATATATCGTGATGGCCGATCTTGAAGATGCAAGTCCAGAAGAAACAATCCATAAGAGAAAAGCACAACAACAAGAAGCAGCAAGAAATAATTCAGGATTGGTGTGCTTTCGCTGCCAAACAAAATTTTGAATTGGGATATCATGATAGCAAATAAAAGCCTGACAGAAGGACTTCCCCATATTTTTACTTCTCCGGATTGCTATGGACCAAGCGATATTGGGAGGGATTTGGTTAAATCTCATTCAGTAAAACAATGATGACCTTGACCAGATCAAATCGACCTTCATCCTTCAGTAAAAGGATAGATTATTTCAACCATTGTAGAGAATGAGCAATATCTTGAGAGGGAGGAGCCGTGGAGAGAATGCCAAACCAAACAGCTACTAGAGAATAGCCAGAGAAAAGACAGAGGTTGTGAACATTTAAGTGATGAGCTTGAAGGATATCAGCAGCTGGAAGAGCTTCATGACATAGCTTCCAAGTAAGCAATAGATGTTTCTGAGGTAAGCTAATTGACCAGAGAAATTTCCAAAAGGAATCCAAAGTACTAACATGCGAAAGATGAGTGGCCAGAAATGCCCTATAACCAGATTTAACCTGATAAGTACCTGAGTAATGTCCAGACCAAAAGATCTTGTCACTATTTCCAATTAGTGAAACAGGAGTGGAAAGGATAATATGAGCAGTTTCAAGCGGGTAAATAGATCTGACAAGCTTGGTGTTCCATGTAACAGGGTTCCATGAAGATCGGGTATGCATTAATAAATCAGAGACAAACTTGTTTCCAAATTGTTCTCTGGCTTCAGGTTGCATAGGCCACCACAAAGAATCGCTGAGAGGAATGAGAGATCCATTGCCAACCTTCCATTTCAATTTTTTAGTAATGAATGTGCCCAAATCAAAGATTCCTTTCTACATCCAGGAGGAATTATATGGTTTCCTATGCGAGCAAGAGTTAAACCAGTTAATATTTTTCTTCTCGAGAGTGCCAAGAAGGAGGGAATTTTCCTCGGAGGAGATGATGCGCCAGACTTGCTTTGTCAACAATGGTTTGTTAACCACATGAATCGGTCTAATACCAAGGCCACATTGCTGTAAAGGTAAGAAGAGTGTATTTTTCCGAAGAAGGTGAATCTTGTTCCTGTCCCCAGAAAAAAGTTAAACATCTACCGTCAATCTTACCACAGATTTATTGGGGTAGTTTGCAACAGGAGAGAATGCGGATATTAACAGATGCAAGAACAGATTTGATGAGTGAAAATCGACTAGCCTGAGATCAACCCAAGTTCCTAAATATTTCCCAAGTCTAGATGAGAAGTGAATACCAATACTCCTAAAGTAAGCAAGTTTTTCTCTATGAGAAACATTGGTACTGAAAATAAGAGTGGATTTGGCTTTTTTAACACTTTACCCAGACCAGTTGCAGAAGGTATTCATAATGCGATTAACCACCTCAAGATTAGCCTCAGAGCATTCAAAAAATAAAACTGAATCATTTGCATGTAGTAAGTGTGTGTTTGGCATAGCGTTCAAGAATAGATTCTGGGTCAAAACCGCGGTTTGGAAAATTTTTACACAAACAGCAATTTTTGTTGAGAATTGATTTTGGACAAAACCTCGGTTTGAAACCTAGGTTTTGAATAAGCCACTGAAAATAGCTTTTGGTTTGAAACCTAGGTTATGGATTATTCAATTACTATTCTACCCCTACTTTTTCTTACACCCTCTTTCATCTCTTTTCTCTATCATCTCTCACCTCTCTTCTCTTATCTCTCTTTTTCTCTTTCCTCTCTCTTCTCTTATCTCTCTTTTTCTCTCTCCTCTCTCCTCTCTACACTCTCTTCTCTCTCCTCTTTCTTCTCTCTTACTTTTAATCATATCATACCCTTTTTGGTAATTTACCAATATAAAAAGTGATTATACTACTAATCATCCAAATATCTCTATTCCCAAAATCTATTTTTCCCAGAATCTATTCTCCAAAAGCTAATCCAAACACACCTTAAGTGAGAAATGTTGCATGCAGAATTACAGACTTTAATGCCTTTCCAAAGACTTGCATTTTCAGAGTGATGAATGAGGCTTGAGATGACATTTGCTACAATGATGTAAATATAAGGAGACAGAGGATCCCCTTGCCTAATTCCTTTATTAGGACGGATGATAGAAGTCAAGTTACCATTGAGCAGTAACTGATATTCAATAGTAGTAAGACATTGTTGAATGAGCTTAATCCATTTGGAAGGGAGGTTCATTTTATGTAGAACCTTAGAGATGAACGACCAAGAAACTTTATCAAATGCTTTATTGATTGCAGCAAGTTTTCTCCTTCCTAAATGCTTTAGCAAAATCAACTTTGATTGCAGCAAGTTTTCTCCTTCCTGAGCGTACTGGATGAATTTGTTCCATTACATCAGCAGCAAGTAGGATATTGTCAGAGATCAATCTCCCTTTTAAGAAATCACTTTGATTCGGAGCAATCAAAGATTTAAGGGGAATCTTCAATCTATTACAAAGAACTTTGGAGAGGATTTCATAAGAAACATTGCAGAGGCTTATTGGTCTGAAATCCTGGACAGTTTGAGGCTTATCACATTTTGGAATAAGGGCAATGTTGGTCTTATTAAGACTCATGAGAATATGTTCCATATTCCAAAAAGAACAAAGCATACCAAACAGATCATCATTGACAAAGTCCCAATGTTTTTGAAAGAAACTAGCATCCACCAGGACCTGGAGCACTGTCCTTTGGAAGACTGAAAACCATGGCATGAAATATGCGAATATGATAATTGAGGAATGTGCGGGCTATCAAAAAGATCAGAAGAAGAGTCCATATTAGAAGAAACTGGAGCTTGATATATTCCCCGATGGATAATGTGTTGAAATAAGATCAGCAAGTTCAGTGTCCGAATCAGTCCAAGATCCATCTTCCTTTGAAGGCAGCTAATATGGTTCTTTGATTTCCTTCTGTTAACCATGGCATGAAAACATTTAGTATTTCGTTCCCCTTCAACATGCCATTTGAGCTTTGCATGTTGAGTCCAATAATTTGCCTCACAATCACACAGAAATTCAAGAGAATGCTTTGTTTCATTAATATCCGAAAGTAGGCTAGAGTTGGAATCAGAGGAGGAATTCAGCAAAGAAGAAAGTCTCTCTAACTTGTGTTCATGGTCCTTAATTCTCTGAAAGATATCCCCCATGTGTTCTTTACTCCCATGGAGAAGTGAGTCCAAGGTTCTGATCAGCTTGCAGTGAACATTATAGCTCGTGGAGCCAGCAACATAATAGACCAACTTTGAGAGATGATAGAAGAACAATCCTTGTAATTGTACCAAAAGGATTCAAATTTTTTTTGTTGCTTAAATTTCCTAATTCCAGTAGTGGTGAAAAATACAATGGGACAATGATCGGAAGCATCAATTCCAAGGGAGTGTACATGAGAACCAGGGAAGTTCTGTAACCAAGCTAAGTTTCCAAAAGCTATATCCAATCTTTCCATGACAAGCGAATCGCCTCTTCTAACTGCATTCATCGACTAACTCCAACAGCCACGCATAAACATCCTTCACGTAGCCTCTGCCGACCAACCACACATGAAGGGGATTGGAAGATACGCAGTGAAAATTAACTTTAAAAATTTTTCCATTCCCTGCCAGGATCTACCGAATGTGTTTAAGTCAAAGAGAAAGAAGTGTTACCTTCGGTATTCTAGCTAAAGTCGCGACTTCAGTATCCACTAGTGGCGTCCTCCTCAGCTTCTAGTCACGACCTGTCGCCTCTGGAATTTTCAGTCGCGACCTCCTCTGCTACTAGTCGCGACCTGTAGCCTCTGGAGTTGTCAGTCGCGACTTCCTCTGCTTCTAGCCGCGACCTGTAGTCTTTTTTCGGATTTCCTATGTGTCAACTGGTCGCGACTTTGTCGTACCTAGTGCTCTTTTCTCAATCGCAAGAAGTCAACAACTCAGATCGGCTTCCTCTATCGCTATTCACACGAATAGCGTTTCAGCCACGAACGACGTGCTAGTGCCTCTTGTCCTTCTAGGGCTTTCTCAATATTCCATCCTCACCGTCTCTATTTTGGCAGTTTCTTATTTGCAAACCTTTTGCATTTTCCTTGCCCCCTTTTCTCTTGTGTGTGTAGAACCCTAGCCCCTAATGTCAAATATATAGATGCTATCGGGCTTCTAATTGGGCTGAGTTTCAGAATTAATCTTATATTAATTCTGAATTTAATACAATTTATATATTGTATAATTTGATAAGAAACTAATTAAATAAATATGGTTTATATTAAATCCGTCTCACAGATTTAATTCACCTATTTATTTAATTTAAAATAAAGATAAGACGAAATTATATTTGATTTATTCTCATAAATCAAATTTGAGATATCTTATCAATTTAAATTTCAAATTCAAATAGATTATATCAATTTAAATTCAAATTCAAAATGATAGAGATTTAATTTATCCTTATAAATTAAATCTTGCAAATATCTCTTATATTATATATAATATATATACAAATTTATATATATAAAATATATAAATTTACCTTAGATTATTCATTGAATCTAAACATATCTTAGATTCAATGAATCTGGACATCATTGCTCGTGTTGGGCTATTTTGTGTGCGATCATGTAAGCCCATATGAAGTTGGCAGTGGGCCAGTTACTTAACTGACCCACAAGTCGTAAGCGGTCTCTAGCAAGACATTACGACTACCCAAATCATATGAGGATCGATAAACGATGTAACCTTTCATACAACCACATCACGTCCATTTTATCACACGATATTTCGGTCATGGATGAGGCATGAAGAACGTCATCTTCCTGTTCCTGACCGTTATTTTCTCGATCCCTGAGTAGTCTAACTATAGAAATGGAACTAACTTTCCATTACAGTATGGCCATACATTTCTCAGACTCACTCATTGAGGGGCCCAGTAATATCTCTCTACGAATGTGAGGGACAAATTCCATCTTGACCATTCACATTCCTCCGCATGAAAAACCACTGAGCCCGAACATAGCCTTTATGATCACTCGGTCAAAAGTGACTTTTGACTAGGTCAAAGCTGAGCGTTTGTCATGTAGGAATCCATGATGATCTCAGGTCAAAGGGTATAGTGACATGGTTTGTATATCAGAGAAGTTTATGACTTGAACCATACAGCTCTTTTATAGCGGGTCGATCCAACACCCTGTACTTTTATATGTGCCTATGACTTTGATTTATATCTCTATATATCTTCAAAGTCATACTGATCTTATTTCATCTCTGCTCCCGTATAGATGACCAACTAGGGACATTTAGGATAAGATCATGAGTTATATAAGGATGTTCATCACAGTAAACATGTAAATACTGTGATAATATAAATAAAAAATTTATAAAATAATAATATTTATAAGACAATAATTGACCTCTAGGCACAATTTCTAACACCACATTCATTGTGCATGGGTTTTGATTTTGAATATTGTTGGATCTGTGTGGCTTCGTGTGTTTCATAACCATGCTTTGATCTGGTTTCATTAAATCTTTTTCAAAGCATCGCCACCGTTTATTTGGATTTGTTAGTCAGTGCATCTTTATTCAGTTATTTGTCAGTCGGTTGCTTCAAATTTTCTTTCGATTTTTCAATTTAATTTGTTGTGGGCTCGGTGAGCTTTTTTTTTTCCTTATTAAAATATATTCTGGTCAATTCACTTTTATTTTTATTTAACTGGATGTTTTCTTTAAATGAATTTTCCCTACATATTTTTAATGTTAAACAAAACAAGCATGGTGCTCAGCATTCCAATCCAGTCCTTTCCTTTTTTTCCTATCATTTGATAGCTACATTTCTGGTCTTGGGATGCCTGCAAGGTTGATAAGGTTTTTAAATTTTAATTTTTAATTCCCCACGCAAGTTATTGGCAATGACTTGCAACTAAAGCCTGATGCGATGCGGCCTTTATATCACGGATTCGTGCAATGTGAGGTGGAGGCAGGTTTTAACCAGTGGCTGACAGGGATGCCGTTGGACAAGGAACCGACCAAGCTAACTAAAAATGACAATTAGGGGGATCCCCCATCTTTAGTCGTTGGTCGGCGCATAAGTCGGGTGGTCCAACGTAATTATCTATGCTTAAACATTTAATACAATAAAATAGTAAAAGTTCTTAAACAAATCAATCGCCGCATTACTTAATTATCCATTTTCCTAAAACGTGGCGTGTTAAAATTATAATTAGATTGATATATTAGTTTGAGAGTGTCATTCCCCATTATTATCCAATCACTAAATACCGATAATTGGATCAAAGTACAAGCTGGACAAACCTGAAAATGCGTTGTTAAT
Organism: Leucaena leucocephala; assembly: GCA_037074615.1. Lineage (NCBI taxonomy): Eukaryota > Viridiplantae > Streptophyta > Magnoliopsida > Fabales > Fabaceae > Leucaena > Leucaena leucocephala. The sequence goes on along the minus strand of CM073540.1, from coordinate 391,950 downwards.
ACTTTCCAAAAAAAAAAAACTAAAACCTGAAAATATGTTGTTAGTAGTTTCAAATAATTGTTATAGTTTTCAAGTTCTTCCTATTAAAAGTTTGAAAACGAGTCATAGATTAGTCGTAAATCACCACCAAATCCATTAAGCGAAGTTGTAAATGATGTTTGGCCAAAGAAGAGAAGAAGAAGTTGTAAATGATATTTAATCAGTTTAGTATTAAAAATTTCATAATTTTGTTTGATTGTTTATAATACAAGTGCCTATAAGACTTTAACAGCATTTTAAAATATTTTAGGACTTGCTTTTTGCTTGAAATTAAAGTGGCCTTTCCATAGTTAAAAATCTAATTTGTAAGTTTTAAGGTAAAACTACGCTAACATTTATAAATATTATGATATTTTGTGAATGTTGGCGGTCCTCGAAATTTAAGATCTCAACCATTAATTTTATGAATCGTTTCATTTTAAATCATCCCCATTTAAGAATCCTTCAAGTTATTAAATTAAATAACTGTAAACCTTGTTGAATATAATTAAAAATCATAATTTTAGGAAAGAAATGTATACATAAAAATTCCCTTTATTTAAACACTAATTCATATTTAACTCACACTTAATGAATGAATAGGATTTTTAAAATTAGATTATTAATGAATCATTATTTTTTATCTGTATGAATCGTCATCTTTTTCAAAAACAATATATCACATTAAAAAGCATATCAATTTTATAATTTATAATAGGCTTAATTGGAGGTGTTTGAGTTAACTTATTCTAAATACGTTGTACTGTGAGAAGTAAATACGGGAGAAACTTTTAAAAAACTCACTAAGACTTTTTTGTTTTTTTGCCAAACAAGTTCGAAGCAGGAGAAAAGTGAAATTGCCGTGGGCGTATGGGGGGGGGGGGGGTGGAACAGGAGAACCATCCATCATTATTGGCAGAGGGAGTGAAAAGTTCTGTAGTGGAAAGCTATTCCCCGCACATCAGGTTAGGGGCAGTTAAGAAATATCGAAATTGCGGGGCCTACTATGCGAGAGACGTGTATGGCCAAGATTTCTCTCTATTTTGTCCCCCTCGACCGCTTGGAGGAATTGATCAACGGTCACAATGTTCTCAACGGCTATTTCTTAAATAGACAATCGTACGACCAGCAACGCTCCGGCGGTTGCCGCCCTACTGCATCCCGGTTTTGGACTTCGACCGCTGCGGTTGTCGGCAATTTTGGAGTAATTGTGAAACATAAATAGTTTAATTAATTTACTTTTTTATTAAAATACATTATTTTCCTCTTTCTCTAATATAGCCGTTGAACTTGCACTGTATAAAAATGTGGAACCGGCATAGCGGTTCATAGAAAGTTGCACAGTATAGAAAATAAAGGCAAACACCTGGAAAGGCAGGGTTTCTGAGATCCTTTGGGGTCGAAAACTCCAAATTACATACTCTTTTTTGTTTCACTATAGAATTTAGACCCATTTTTACGTGATCAAATTATAGATTTTTGCTTCTCCAGGAAAGAAACGGGGCCTATTCTGCATGATCATGCGTGGAGTTTCTTTTAGTTTGAGCTACCGATTTTAACCGAAATCTGATATCTGCAGATTTACAGTCTCCCGATGATCAGCTTGTTTTGAAGAAGATCATCAACAATCCAAGTCTCAATAATTCATTTATACTGTTTATATATTCTGATCTAACTTAATCCTCGCTAACTTCTATTAATGGCCTCTGTCATGGCAGCTTCCAGAACTGAGCAATCAATCCTTCCTTATCAGCAAATAAAAATCAAAACCCCGCAGGAATACGGAGGAGGAGCTTTCATTTCCAACCCATCGTCGGAGAATTCGAACGTCTATGGGGTTATCTTCCACCATCATTCGCATTCTCCGTCATCATCTGTCTGCAGTCACCATTATGGACAAAACCAACAGCCACCTCTGCTTCCTCTACCAATTTCTGCACTTCAACGGCCTCTGATTTCTAGAAGCCTCAGTCAAGGCTTCTCTTGCCCTCCTCCACCCCCTCGAAGGAACAGAATCAGAGACTTGTCTCTTACGCCAAAGAGATCAAAACAAGCCAAGCGAGAAGAAGTGAAGAGAGATCTGAAATCAGAATCTCGATCCATATCGGAGCTTCTCCTCGTCCATCCGAGCAATCGGTTGGGACCCGACCCGGTTGACCTTCCAAAGCACCTTCCTGTCGTTTTAACCACGGCGTCAGGAGAGGGAAAATCTGAAACATTTTCGGCTTCGGTGTTTAATCTGTCTCCGCCGCCCAGCAGCTTGCCGCTGCCGAAGTTTTCTCTGAGACCGAAACTCAGTTGCAACGCTGGGGCCGCCGGCTTTGACGCCGGGGCAACCGACGATCTCCGGCGACTTCTGCGACTCCGATGAAGTTGCTTTCGAGAGATTTCGTGAATTTTTGGTTGGTGTGGTGTGCCGGTAATAGCTTCCGTTATTCAGTAGTGTTGTGTAAATAAAAGATCAGCGAGTGGTCAATTGCTGATCGTGATTGTTCCTTTTTTCCTTTTAAATCCTTTTCTTTCGGTTTGGTTGGATTTAGTTTTTGCCTAAATCCGAACCAAACCGATCTTAAGAACATCTTTAGTGTTCACCACGTACTATTTTTTTGAGATGGGGTGCACTGAAGAAAGACGCCGTGTGTAGTTTTTTTCCCCTCTCTAGACAAGGATCTATCTGTTAATCAAGATCAAAATAAGCTTAATGTATTCCCTTGTAATGTTTTGAAACTCCAGATTTTCTTCTTCTTGTTTTTTGGGCCAACAAACCTCCATAGAATGAATTAGTAAATTAAACAAGATTATACCAGTAAATTTTTGGTTTGAATATGTGTGTTGCGGAACAATGATTCATGCGTATATATTCTTAATTTTTGTTAATTATTAGCAGAGAATACGGTGATAATTATTTTTGTGATGGTGTTCGCGTTTTTATATTTTATTTTATTGCCCGACAGGTAGCTGGGATCGAGGATTGGAGGCTCCTGACTTATCCCATACGAAAATTTTATGGTATAATCGTTTTATCAATCCAGAGCATTATTCGATATTGTCTGTGTTTGACAAGGAAAAAGCACCAAGGTGTGAGCGACAATATAGCTGCATCTTCCTCTTCCCCCAGGGAAAAACACGTTACGATTCTCTCTCCCTAATTAGTCTGTCGTCCGTACAAAATCTTTAAGCTCTCGCGTTGTCTTCCCCCATTCCACATTCGGATTCACTAACTCATCACAGTCAATGCGCCCCGCTGTACAGTTCAAAATTTTATGTATCGGTTTGTTCCAGTGGGTCAAATCTGATCTCCTCAAACAGTAACTCAGGCAACAAGGCCACTATACATGGCTAGGGCTCCAACTCCATCGACTGATCCTACATTTACGTCCAACGCACACCTGTTGCAAGCAGGGAACCAATGCTGGTGAAGAAGTCCAAGGCGTTAGAAATCAGGGGCTACAGAGGGATTTTGCCGAGGAAGGGTTCCCTTACCACAACCATGGAAAAAGGAGCAGCGGTCCTTGTGAACTGTACCACTCGATCATATATATCACTTTATCTTAACTAATTCTCACATATTAACAGTGATAAGTTAAATGATTTAATATGTTTTAGATTTAATTTTTTTTGTTTCAAATTTGTCTTCATTTAAGCATAAGTATTGCCTTGCCTTTATTTTACATCATTCCCTCACTCTATTTTGAATAGGGATAAAATTGATAGATGGTCGTTAATACCCCTCTAAGTAGAATTATATTAAAGATTAAAATTTTTAGTCAAAATGGATTTATAGATAGGATGAGAGTGTTAATATTGAAGAAGGATGTTAATTAGAGTGTATCATAGGGACCAAACGGCCAAAGAAGCATTCATTTTTTCGTAGGGCTGCAATGAATGAATTTCGGGGAGTCTCATGACAGTGATAAAGCTGTGATGATCAGTTGATCACCAGAGGCTGCCACAGGAATCATCCCTTTGCTGATATTACACAAGACGCATCCTTTTTATGCTGGGGAATGAGGGTTCATTAGTTAGGTGTTTTCCTTCCAGTAATGAATGAATTCTGTTTTTGTTTTAAAAAAAGAAACGAAAGGGGGAAGGAATGGTTTGAGGTTAATGAAGGGGCAGGCAGGAGGAGCATGGAAACTTTATATACTTATACATTGCCTTACCCATTCCCAAGGTGCCACTAAGATGAAGATCCTTATGCTAGTGTTATAGTCTTGGTTTAGCGCGCAATCGACGATGTATTATTCAAGGGAAAGGGGAATAGAACATTTACTCCGTTCTCCATGAGCAAGAAAAAGAGTTTTTTGAAACAACAAATTAGACATCTTTTTTCATTAAAAGATTAGATGCATTATTTATAATTTATAAATAGAATAATTTATTATATATATTATTATATCGTATTGTGAAAGTTCCTTCGCGATCACCATACGCCGTGAACATGCTTACAAGATGATTCAAAAGCAATGAGATGATACTAATATATCAATTTCAAAGAGAGACTCTCTGCCGTGCCTTCATAACAATGCCGACAACCGAGGCTTTCACAAGACTGGTTTTATTGGGCCTCTCTCTCCCATACAAGGAGCCCAGAAATAGTAGTTGACCAGAACTGAAGAATAATGAATATTTTAAACATTTTTTTTTTAAATAAAACACAACAGCGTCACGGAGGCGAAAATGTGGTAATTTCATTTGTGACACTACACTGGAACTTGAGAGCCGGCAAAAGCTTGTGCGGGTCAGCGAGGTCCCAAAGGTTTTGTTTGCAGATTCTCTCTTTCCTTGTTCCTTCGCTTTTCAAAATTCAATTTAAATCCCTCTCTTCCCTTATTCTCTCTCTGCGCCCTGCCGATAGGTTTTAAGGCCATTGCAGACTTCACCATTCAAGATTTCTTTCCCTAATCTTTGCGCTTAGGTTTTTCTTCACGAACATGGAGTAAGTGAACTTTCTTTGTCCTTCTGAATGAGCGCAGCTGGAGGACCTCGGTTTCAACAAGAAGAGCCGAGACTCAGGAAAGAGTCATTCTCAGTTTAAGTTTTATTAGGGTAGAAGATATGCACCTTTTCTGTCGGAGATGAGCGCGTCCAGGTTCATCAAGTGCGTCACAGTCGGTGACGGCGCTGTCGGCAAAAGCTGCTTGTTGATTTCGTATACCAGCAATACATTCCCCACGGTCTGGCCCTCTTTCATATTCGCTAGCATGTTTCTTGGAGGCAGATAGAATGAATCCTTTTAAATAGGATTTTTTTTTTTGTTGAAGACAATTGGAAATGGAAATGTTCAACTTATCGTGGTGGAAATAGAAGTATATGTGATCAAATTTCACATGTTTTGGAGCTTCGAAGTGATGTTTGACTTGGCTCCACACGTACAATATTCACAGACTATTTTCATTATTGTTGTTATATTCAGTAGAATACCCTGAAACTTCTAATGGATCTACTGCTTAAAGATCATCTAATATTAAATTTACTGCTTGATTCTCTTACCAGCTGCAGTTGTTTGCCTCTAACCTTCGTGACTTTTTCCTTAGATCTTATTTCTTCCGGTTTGAGAAATTTTATGCAATTCCATTTGATTGAGAGTAATACATTCATTCATATGATAGATTAGTAGATAATCAAGGCCGGCTGGCAGGTATCACACGTAGACATTGTATTGTGCGCAAGCAGTGCTAAATCACAGTAAGACATCACGCGTCAGTAAACTTGGGAGATAGACTGAACTTTGAAGTGGATTTTAATATTATGAAGAAGATGCCGACCTATTTTAAGATCAATAATCGTTTCATAATCTTGAAAACATAGTGGGCTATTAGGTTGTAAAGAAGAACGTTACGTTATATAATAAGGTGCTATGGATTTGTATTTTAAGGTGCGAGTGCCGTTCTTGTGCTTAAATTTCCTGTTGACTTTTATTTTCCTTCCTATTAAATATAGCTTCATGGCATATCCCTTATCAGTTTTTCTGGGTTATGGATAACAGGATTATGCGCCAAGCGTCTTTGACAATTACAGTGCTAATGTTGTTTTTGATGGAAGCACCGTAAACCTATATTTATGGGATACTGCTGGTAACTCTGCAGGCATTAATTTCAATAGAATTGCTTATGATGTTCAGCGTTTCATTTGCCTTCGGTGGTTTGACAGGTCAGGAGGATTATGATAGATTACGACCCTTGAGCTATCCTGACACAGATGTCTTTATTATTGCCTTTTCTCTTGTAAGCAAGGCCAGCTATGAAAATGTTGCGAATAAGGTTTAACTATTGAATAAAATTAGGATGAGGTCAATTTATATCCATGTTCTTGCATTTCAGTTACCTAATAAAGTTATTGTGATTTTCATTTCAGTGGATCCCCGAAATAAGCCATTTTGCTCCTGGAGTTCCAGTAATTTTAGTTGGGACCAAGTTAGGTAATCTTTCTCACCCAATCCTGGAATGTATTGGCATTGGCATGCTATTTTTTTGGATCTTTATTTATATGCTAGTAGTGAGATGCAAGAAAATTTGTCGTCATTGATCTGCATGAACCGCGACCCACCCTACTGAATATCAGCTGCTCTCTGCTTATGGTGTAACAGGGTAGTTGAGGTGTGAAAATTCTAGTTCATGAAGAAGGTTATTCATTTGCTGTTGGAATATCAAATTATACTCCTCCGGCCCTTAATATCACTACAAAATAGGTCTTATATTAAATATTAGAGGAATAATTTAACTTCAAGATGAATGCACCACCTAGCCTATGAAACAGTATTTACCACTGAAATGCTAAGTCGACTCTTTGAATGTTTTGCGGGAAGATGCAAACAATCACTAAGGTTCAAATTTGATCTGCAGATCTTCGGGAAGATGAGCTGTTTTTCAAAGACCATCCTAGTGCAGTACCTATTACTACAGCACAGGTAGACCATCCTAACGCTCAATTTTGAAGGCAGAGGTTGCTATTACCAAGTTCTGTTTTGCTCTACGCACTTACGTTTGTTGTTGCTCTGGCTCAAGGGAGAAGAATTGAGAAAGCTTGTTGTTGCTCCTGCCTTTTACATCGAGTGTAGTTCAAAAACTCAGCAGGTTTGCATTTAGTGTTGTTATCAAGTATGCCATGAGCGTTTAATGACCCTGCTAAAGGTTTTCACGTGTCTGATTACAGAATGTGAATGCTGTATTTGACACTGCCATCAAAGTGGTTCTTCAACCGCCAAAGCAAAAGGAGGCACAAAAGGCCCGCTCAATATTAAGAACAAGAAATTGACAGGAGTTTGAGGCCTCTCCAACGGCCAGTCCTATTTTCTTCATGCTCGGAGCAGCAAGCCGTCAATATAGTCTGGCGCACCAATTAGGGTCATATATCCCATTTGTCCGTAACTACCGTCTTCTTGATGGCGTATGCCTACATATTTCCTAATGTTAATGGGGTCGTGTATTCATCATAGCTTCTACTTTTATTTACAACTCGTGGTATTTATGGATTTCTCCAAGTTCAGTTTCTCTAATACACATTTTACGACGTATGATTTGATACATATTGCGGGCAACGCAAGCGGCTGCTCGTGATGACATTGGCCATGTTACATTTATGAGTTGACTAGTCGTGTTGTTTTCGGGTTGTTGGCATGTTATTCGATGTGAAAAAAGTGCCAAAATTCAAAGAGACGGACACTATAAATGGCCAATCAGTGTGGGCAACACACATTCGAACAAACATTAAATTTCTATCCTTGTCCTACAAAATTTATCTAGCAACAGCGATTGTCCAAAATGAATTTATGAACATTAAAATGTCAAGCTTGTACCTTACGTGACATTCCGTAAAAACTGCGAAGAACCCAATGCATGAAATTGAGAAAAAGCAAAAAAAAAAAAAAAAAAAAAAACTGACTTCATGGTGATATTTAGGTTTGGTAGAGAAATTCCAACTTTATCAACTTGTAGAAGCCACATCTACACAGATGGAAATAGAACCTTGATAGAATCATATTTCTCGGCCAGTAGCCCACCCTTCTGTTTCTGGAATTGTATGTACCGCAATGTGCTGGCAAAGAAAACATCCGAAGCTGGATTCTGAATCTCGGCGGTGATTAATTCTATCAGCCCCTGAATTGCAGAACTTGTGATCTGTGGGTTTTCTTTCTCAAAATAGTACAAGTACCTGGAGCAATTCAATCAGTTTTAAAGTTCATTACCAAAAATATTAAATAACACCCGAGGTAGTTTGACGTGACTGACTTGTTCAGTATTTCCACAAATAGAGTTACTGGACCACTGCTACCCCTTGTTACATTGGCCATTTGCTGGGCAGCATTTGCAATCCTCAAGGCACGCTTAAGGCAAAGCAATACCCTTAACATGCCACACGCCAAAATGAAAAGGTTATAAATATAAACATTTGGACACTCCATTACACAGTAAAGTTATTTAAAAAAGGAGGATAGAATAATGCAATGGTTAGCACATGAATTTTAAAAATAAGGAACCATGCCAATACTGCCGTGCATCAATTCATAAAACAAAGTTAGCTTCGTCAGCTTACCGTTCTCCATCTTTAAGACCATCTTGATCATCAACCCAAAAGAGATGTGAGCATGCATAGACTGCTCGGCACTGATCAGGCTTCTTCAAGAGTTTTGCAGAATACTGTGGAAAGCAAGATTATCAATTTAGGCATTGCCATGACCTTCTTTCTTTCTTTTTTTTTTTGACAATTGACATGACCATTTTGTGCTCAAGAAGAGATGCCTGATATATTTTTTCTAAAAGACATACTGCTGGCAAACTCATTAGATGCTTACCCCGGTAGCCTTGTGTGTCAAAGTATCCCTATTCTCAACACCAAAGACGTTCATCCTCTGAAGCATCCCAATAATTAGATGAATTGCTGTTACCTGAGCTTTGGAGTCCTAAAAGCATTGTAACAAAACAAATAAAAAAAAAACTATTTTTTCAATAAGTCACATTAGGGAAATCTTAAAATGGACAGATTCGTTAGTGATTACCGCAATTTCTTCCTCATATAGTACAAATGCCTGAGTGAAAAATTCATAAGCAACAGGCTCAAGGTCACAATCATTAGCAGCCTGATCATCACAAAAAAAAAAAAAAAAGAATCATCAGTTACTGAAAACGTTGCTTCGTTTTAAGTGGGTCATTAATCAAAGATAGCAGTCATAGTGACTTTTGATTAATAGTGAACAAATGGTGATAATAATAATGATAAAAACCATGTAAGAGGTATGTGATTATTAGTCAAGTCCTTAGAAATTATTTCACTATTCAGACATGCAAGATCTTCAACCTGGAAATATATAACCCATGCATAATTCACAGTGCTGAATGAGTCCCTAACCACTTACTCCCCTCTCTCTGAGTCTTTTTAAGTGTGGGAATAATATGGGGAGAAAGATAACAAGATCTATTTCCCATCACTTTTTTAAAGGTATACCTCAGCACATTGAAGATACAGCCTAAGTGCTAGCTCCGGAGATGGGACAGAAGAAAGAGCTTCAATGGTCTGCAACAAAAAATTGACGCTTTTCCATCAAATAATTTAATAGCAATGTATAGTTCCTATTGTTTTTATATACATATCAAAAGTGACTTATCATTCAACACTGTAAGCAATACTTGAATGTTGTGAGTATGGTGTATAAAAAGGTTTTATATTCTTCTAGAGGCTAATACATTAAAAATTACCTCATTTAAGAGTCGAAATATTTTTTTGGGTGTTGTAGGAATGTCTTCTCCCACAACATCTCCATCCTGCCCTCGCAGTTTCCTAACCAACTGCAACAATATAAATCAGAACAGCAAGAGGAAAAGAAAAATAAATAAGAAATTGTTCCATTCCAGATAACATCATTGTGAAACAAAACCCGTTATTATATTACAGGTAGATTGATTCCCAGTGCAAGAGAAAATATAGGAGTTGGTAGATGCATTTTTAATGCATTGCTAGCAAGCAATTTAAATGCAGATTAGAAGTTGGCAGAAACAGTTGGCATCGCATGGTATCAGAAGTACACATTCTCATGCCTTGCTGCCTTCAGGATATCTTGTTAGAAGCATAGGAGAATTGTAACATTCCAACAGCAGGGAACTTTCAATACAAAGTTTAACCTATAAAGCAAGAGTTTCCTCCGTATCGTCCTAACACAAATTACTTCACAGACCACTTTAAGGGGTTAAATCAAGGACAAACGGGATTGAGCAAATGCATTTTTGCAGAATTACACATTCAACTTAAAAGGGACGCCTTTGTAAGATGTTTTTAACAGATAGTGTGTAGTCAAGGAAGAAAGATACCCTAAGTGCAGAAAATACAAGGGAAGGAACTGTGAAGGTTAAGCGCCTTGGTCCTCCATTCATAATATGTTTCTTCAAAGTACATATAATCTGAAGGCCAGAAAATCATGAGTTATATGAAGTGGATACAATATAAAAACACCAAATACAAAACCAATTAGAATTCAGTTTAAGGATCAATTGCTAAATGGCAATATGTGATTTTTTTTATTTATATTTATAGTGAGATAAAAAGGACAAGTTTTTTAAACATAAGCACTTTAGCAGTCCAACAACATTAGTTCAACTTATACCTAAATACTAAAAAGAATCCAATTTACACAATTCTATTACAGCAAAGTTTATCTCAAAAACATTCAATAGAAATAAAAGTTTAATACAATTGATTCTGAACATAGTAGTACATACCTTTACCATTTCCTCAGTATCATCATTATGAAGCGTGTGTATGAGGCGGGCAACAGAATTCTGTTCTTCGTTGAAATCTTCTTCATCAAACTATTCATGGGTTGAAAGAGATATTTAAACTAGAATTTAATGAAATGGAACATAATAAAAAAGTTTATTGAAATATGAGATAAAGTGGGGCCAAAAAATATAATTTTAAAGTAACAGCTGAAAGATTATGGAGTTCAGAGCAACCTCATCCAAGGCTGTTCCATCCAAATCCTTGATAAGCCCTTTTATTAATTCGAACAACACCTCAACCTACAAAAGCGTATATGTTTGAATAAAGATAAAGTCATCATGCAAAACTAATAGCACATTAGCCTACCTTATCAGCAGTAGAGATACAAGTGCTATTCTTCATTATGCTTTGGATAATAACCATGGCCATAACTTTATTTGTTTCATTATCAAGATGATCCATTACACGGGGATAATTAGATAGCGTTAAGGCTGTCACAATATCATTGTATTTATCCAATGGAGCACTCAAAAGTGCAACAACTTGTTTTGTTGCTCTGTTGTCATCAAGTTTTGGCTTTCCAGAAAGCCTCTTGACACAGGCTCCCTGAAAAAAATATCAGTCAAGATGCAGCTACCATAAAATTCTAAATCTATCAAAACAATGCCTTATGAAAGCAGAATTTCAAGAAAATAACGTATTGAGAAGAAACATACCAGTACTTGATCTACATAATCAAGCCGATCTGGATGAACACGGAGAGTAAACATAAGAAGAGAGACTTGCAAAGCAATGGCTCCCACAATAGGAATGTCGGCCTGTGCTTCTATAACCTGCAGTCAAGTGCAGGTTATGGATTTATGGTCTACAATTACAATTTCAAACAATAAGTAAGATTAGTAACCACAAAGAATTGGAGTCCTTCCTATCTCTTCACTTCTTGGGGAGTGGGGTAACAAGGTCAAGTCCTGATGACTCAGGTGAATCGTTGACTATAATTGACATTTTGCTTGGCTATAACAAAGTCTGGAAGTAAGTTATACAGATGTTATACACAAAAACTATCAATAATGTAACCACGGAAACCTAGAATCAGGAAGGCTAAATAGCCTTGAGTGAGATATAGAAGAAAGAAGCATGACAATCATCAGTAATAGTACTAGTATAACACAAACACCTATGCTAAAGAACAGGAGAATCAAACTTTTTCAAAACATTAAGATAAAAATGTCTGGAAGTACAATAAAACGAATCAACAAGTTTCTTTTAAAAGGATGCTTCCTTCATATTATTGAATTGAGAACAAGCTTAAAGTCAAAATTGCAACCTCAGGAAAAAGCCACCTTACCCTGCCTATTGCACTGCTTAATTTGGCAAATGCTTCCACTTGCAGAAATTCTGGCAAAACCTGATGTAGATACAATATTATCAACATATGGAAGATTAATCAATAACAAGAAGTGTATGCGACTTACATCAGTACTTGAGGCAGCATAATTTGACAATCTTTCCATTAACTGAGATAATATTGCCTTGATGTCTACTGTTGGCTGCATATTAATTACAAAATAATGCCAGTCAAATAAGGAAGAAAATTGGTTTTCAACTTCTTGAAAATTGAAACAAGATTGTAGATTTTATTAATGAATAGCTTTTGCATTGTTTCATTCTTCTCTTGTAAGAGGATTGCTTTAAATAGATTATCGGTGCAGGCAAAAAAAGGTCAAATATGCAACGAAAACATGTTTATAAATTAACCCTGTTGATATTATAATTTCATATTCAAATTTCAAGCCAAATAATACAAGGAGTGATTAGATCCAACTCGAGGTTAGTAATTACCAGGCTAAATTGCCATTATTCATGAAAATCATATCTTTAAGCGACTATTAAAGACACCATGCTTCATAAACCATTTAACCATGATAGGCAAAGTTATGATCAAAATATTATTAAGATTTTTAATTGAAACATTTTAATAAGACGTACTTAAAGAAAAGAAGGTACTTGGTAGACAGGCTGCAAGAGATCAAAACTTGGTATTGAAGATGGGGCAGAAACCACATAGATATAACAAAAGAATGTATAAATGAAGTCTTCTACAGTCCCAACAATGATAAGTATTTTGAGTGTGATTTTGATTCTCCTTGTATACGTATAAATTTGACCTTCAAGCATATTAAGAATCATACATCAATCTCGTTTATCATACCCACCTGCAGTTGGGGACAAGCACCTAAAAATGTCTCAAGAGTCTGCAAATGGTACTCATCAGGAAAAACCTGAATTATGCATTCCATCAGATAAAATTGGGCAAGCTCATCTTTGCAGTTGACAACCTGGGAAAGCCAATTTTAAGATAAGCAGAATGAATATTGTGACACCAATTCCTCCAATGAGAAGAAAATAATTATGAGACCTGCTCTAAGACCCTTGGAAGAACAGTATCTTTGTACATATCAAGGTCCACACCCTCTATTTGACTCAGTACATGGAGATTCTTTCCGACCTATAATGATTGAGAAAAGAAAAATTAAATATATAATATCAGTATGTATAGCATATTGTTTCATCAGGTAATAATTTCTTACAAGATCACGAAGTTCGTTTCTTTCTTTTTCCCTCTTCTCCCTTATCTGACTGGGTCCCTGCAGACCAGAAATCCCAATTGAAGGCCTCAGCTCAGGATCTCCAAAGATTATGCATAATTCACAAGCACCATAACACCTGCATGGCCAAAAAGCATCCTCTTGTGATTCATTTTTACTTTTATGGCATGCAAGTACCGTGGTGCTATGCATCAACCAAGACAAGACAGATAAGAGTTGAAGGTCAAGGAACCTGATACTGCAACCGAACCCAAAGCTTATTCATTTCGGTGAAGTTCTGCAGAACAAATTCAACAGAGTCCATCACACTGTCAGCATCCCTGCAGGAAAGCAGTGTCTCCCTTCAATATGTGCACTTTTGGTACTTGTTCTCCCAAACATAATAAGATAAGGTTTGAATTTTCAACATCGAAACCACAAACATGGCTATATGCAGAAATACTAAAAAAAATTTATGTGCATGCAGATATACAAGCTTGGGAGTTGGGACATTCACAAAGTTGAATGTGCCAGAGAGAACGGAACCATGGACAAAGTTATCCTGGTGACTAACTGATAAGTATCTACGTAGGATGGGGAACCCTCCCATAAAAGGTACCTGTTGAGGTAGGATAATCAACCCACTTAAATACCCCATTGAACATCCTATTCTATTTAATGTGGAACTTGGTATCACATACTATTAAATCTCTATCAACTGGCCCTATGGAAAGTTGACATCCTGATGGGTACAGTCTATGACACTTTACTCGACCTTCTGCCGATCAAAACCACCATGGGTAGCCCTCTCTAGAACCATCAACAACTTTCTAAGACCAATTGATAAGCACCTAAGTGGCATAAGAAAACCTATTCCAAAAGCTAACTGTTGAGGTGAGAGAACTAACCCACTTAAATATTCCATTGAACATCCATCTTATTTAATATTAGACTCAATATCCCATACTACTAAGTCTCTATGACTAACATTAATATTTAGTAGAAATAAATCCAACAAATGATTGCCTTACCCTTCATCTTCAGAACCAATGTCCGGTAACCTATCTCTACTGACTTGAGAAAGGTAACTCCTCAAAAACAGACCACGAATTGGATGTTGAACGCCGAGACACATTTCCACTAGATCTTTAAGAACTTCCCTGACAGGAGCATCCTTAGATCTGATGTAAACAGATCCTACCGTGCATAGTAGATACCTGGTAAGTCAACAAGCATAGGAAAAGAGCATAATTAAGTCATTCAACTTTCAACCGCACAAGAACTTACAGTAAGGGAAGACACCGGACTAAAGAGAGATCAAAATTGTGAACCGCTTATTTCACAGGAAACGAAAGAGCATAATTAAGTTATTCAATTCAGATGAGAAACTCCGCTATGAAGCAACAAGTGAAGATAAGCTGGTGTAAGTGAACTCAAAATCACATAAAAGGTTATTCAATTTACAGAAACGTTATAAAGTCAACCATAAACTAAAAAAGAGAATAACAGAACAGGTCGATGAGGAGGTAAAGCTCGTTACAGTCTAGGCAATATATTTCCAGCATGCTGGACAAGCTCGTATAAATCAACAACTGAAACGCCGTGTCTGCTTTCATCTTTAAAAAACATCTCCAGCCTCCTCAGCTCGTCGAAGGCTCTCATATCTAAGGAAGCAAATCAAAAGCATCGAAATAAATATTGCACGAGGAATTGAGCTCACA
Source organism: Leucaena leucocephala (assembly GCA_037074615.1). Lineage (NCBI taxonomy): Eukaryota > Viridiplantae > Streptophyta > Magnoliopsida > Fabales > Fabaceae > Leucaena > Leucaena leucocephala. Next base: position 376,910 of record CM073540.1, on the reverse strand, counting down.
ATTATAAGTTGGGAAGCTAAGGGGAATTTTACATAGTTCATAATATTTGTGAGGGGAAAGTTTGGAAGTTCGAAGCTCCGATAGCATGTGAGCCGAGTATTTTAGGGCTTCTCTGAGATTGTTGGCATCCTGAGAGAAGAGAAGAGCATTAAAGCAAATCAGAGGGATGAAGTGAAGAATTGATACGGGTTTGCATCAAGTTAAAATACCAGGGCGCGATGCATGTAAAAGGCATTCTGTTGAATGCCTGCTATCCCCTCTGCGAGCCATTTCTCTTCGTCTTCTATCCCGCCTACTATCATTTTTGTGATATTTTTATTTTTATGGCAGAGGGCTTGATTTTGATCACGCAGATGTGAGCACTAAGCAGATCAGCTGAAGTCGAAATCGCCAACGCAATGTCGAGTTCAGTGAATCTTACGTGCCTATATCTTTGATGCCTCGAAAGTAGTCGATACTCGATCAAGCCGAGTAAATTTTGTTGTTCTGCTGTTAGAACTCCGAACCGGGAGTCAAGGATGTGCAGCGACCCCGTTAAACCGAAAACCTCGGCCCACCTATCTTCTTATATGTAAATATATTAATAATAATTTTAGTATGTCTCAACCTATAAATATTTATAAGAATTTGAGGTAATCTAAGACTGGTTTTTCCCATCCTCTTAATATTTAGAGGGTCAACTTGATAATTTTTGGAAAGAGTGAGGATGGTTTTTCTTTAAAAATGAAATCTCATGGACATATTTTAAAATTGATGTAAATTATAGGAATAAAATATTAATTTCTTTTTTTTTCATTTTTGATAAGTAATTTCTCCCTATTTCCACAAATAGAGAATCGTGTATAAGGATTTATGGATGAAATTATTAGAAAAAAGGATTTACGTTGGAAATTAAATTAAAATTTTAAAGTTTTGGATCAAAAATAAAATAAAAATAAGTAAACAATAAACGAATATATTCAGGCACCAACACAAATTGGGCCTTCCATTACTCTTTTTGGGCCAACAACTTGGTGTGCCATACCGGACATGGAGGAACTGAAATTATCAATAAATAATTTTTTTTTTACCAAAACAAAATTTATCAACATGCCAATAAAAATTGATATATATAATAAGACTTCATATTCTATAAAAATATGAGTTATATTTTTATTGATAGCTCATATATAATAGAGTATCGGTGTCAACCTCACCTAAATTTTATTATATAAAAAAATTATGAACATTGATTTTTTTTAACCAAGAATGAATCTTATAAAATATAAACCCTGGTGGAAAAAGCTTGCATTTCTCCGTCTAAAACCCCCAGCCCGCAATTCGGTAGAATTCTCAGTGAGCATGAGAGGATTTAACCGAGCGGTGTTCCTAGGCAGAGCCATCAGAAATGATCTCGCTACCACCTCTAGGATTACCAATGGCCTTACGTATCGCTATCCACCTCAACTGGTCTTCAATGGCTCGTGCTCCAATCTCAATCCTCATTGGCCATCGCAGAAGCTTGTTGATCACTTGAGGTTTTATAGTCCAGCTGCTGCTAGCAGCGTCGCAGGCGTAGTCAGCTATAGATCTGCTTCTGCCACGTCTCTTTCTCGGGACGCTTGCGAGAAGGGAACGACGCCTGCAGAAGGGTCTATGCCCAAAGACGTCGTACTCTATCAGTATGAAGCTTGACCGTTCTGCGACAAGGTTAAAGGTTAGAGCCCAGTTCTTCGTCAGTGTCGGTTTTGGATCATGAATTCTCTATTCTGATCCGATCATTATTTCCAACCACTAACTACTGCTACTACATACCTGACCCGATCACTAATTACCACTGCTGATTGTAAAGTTTTTTTTTCCCTTTTAAATTTCTGACTCCTGATTCTTAGAGATTTCTTTGGTCTCCGTGGGGAAAGATTGGCCATTTATAGGATGATATTTTTTATTCTTCGATGATGATTATCATAATTTAAGGGATCCTTCAGGTTTTACCGGGATAATTTAAACCCTTTCACTGCAACAGAAGGGAATTATAAGATTGTAGTCAAATATCAGGGTTAAGTTGCGATACCTTTCTCAGTGGGGTGTAGAATATGTTTACAGCGTATTGTTTATTAATTATTAATATGTATAATGATTACCATTGTAATGTAATTCCATGCATTACTTTTCCCAGCATTCTTAGACTATTATGATATTCCATACAAAATAGTGGAAGTAAACCCGATCAACAAAAAGGAGATCAAGTGGTCTGATTACAAGAAGGTGCCTATCGTGACAGCTGATAGTGAACAAATGGTTGATTCATCAGGGGCGCCTTTGTTTTAAAATAATACTTCTATATATTAAAAAATGTAAAGAATGTTAAGAACCCCGGATGTAATTTATGTTGAATGGGTTTGTAATCTTTCCCTCTCATGCAGACATAATTGATAAGTTACTTAAAAGGGTGCATCCTGATTATAACCTAAATGCTGATGAAGAAAAGTGGTGTCGTGGGTATGTTTTTCTTTCCTTACCCATTTCCTTTTGATTTTTGGACGCTTTCCGGCCATTTTACTTTTTTCATTCCAGTAAAATAGGTTAGGGTCATTGGCATTTTAGGAAAACTGCTGCTGCCATTTTTTCACCATTGGCTGTTGAATTGAGCATGTGTAGGTTTAGCCTCTTTGAAATTGCATTAACATGATGTTTCTTGTGGTATAGGTGGGTGGATAATCACTTGGTGCATGTATTATCACCAAACATATATCGCACTGTTCCTGAGGCCCTTGAATCATTTGACTATATCACTACTCGAGGTAAGATTTCAAACAAGCCAAAGGGTTGTCTAATCTAAACTGTCATCTTATATACCTCTCAAGGACACTCAAAAGAAATATATCAATTTTATTTCTTTTGGTGTTTGTGTTATAACTGATTGATTGAATGATGGTAAGATGTTTAAGTGAAATGATTGGCCGTTGGCTTTTATGGTTGTCTCATTGTGATATGTTCCATTCCCCTGTTCCCTGTAACAATTTCCCATTTTGCATGAAAAATGAAAGAACCCAACCACGATGGTTATCACAATGACCCCATATTATATATGATGGAATGGATAGTAACTAATCCAACCCTCATGGTTAAAATCATTTTTCCTTGTTACATGAGTTCCACCGATCAAATTGTTAAGTTTAAATTTGATCAAGCAAACTATGATCTGTATATAATCTTGAAAGCTGTCCTATATATATGCAGGCAATTTTAGCTTCTTTGAGAGGCTAACTGCAAAGTATGGTGGGGCTGCAGCTATGTATTTTGTGTCAAAGAAATTGAAGAAGAAGCACGACATCGCTGATGAACGAGCAGCATTATATGGAGCTGCTGAAGAATGGGTAGACGCTTTGAAAGGCCGGCAGTATCTTGGTCGGTTGAACTGGTTTCATTATAGGCTATAAAAAAGATGCATACACACACTGCTGTTTGAACTTGTAAGTTAATATGTTACTTATTTTGACAGGTGGATCAAGTCCTAATTTGGCCGATCTTGCTGTCTTTGGCGTCCTGAGGCCTATCCGCCACCTTAAGTCTGGTAGAGATATGGTAGAGCACACACGGATCGGGACATGGTATTCCAATATGGAAGAAGCAGTAGGGCAGCCTTCTTGTGTTGATGCAATGGGATAGAGCAGGATTGTTTTTTGTTTTTGTTTTTGTTTTTTTTGGGTTTTTTGGGTGAGGTAATGCTATAGATTTGGGGAAATGTGAATGAACAGTCTGCAGAGTTTGGAGTTGAAGTTTTGCTCACGTCGTCGCCTTTTGGACATAAGTACGTTGTGTGATATACTTGCGTCCTAAAATAGCACAATGTATTAATATCCGTCTCGTTTTGGGATGGGCACCACGATCTTTTTCTTGCTCCAATCTGATTGCACAGGTACCGAATAAGGCCTTTGGTAGGCAATCAGATTATAGGGTGGCTTTGGACAGGATTGTAGTAGCTAGGATTCCATTGGTTGCTATTTATTCATTTATCAAGTACGCAATTTACCCTCTCAAGTTGTCAGGTTTCTTGTATTAGTATTTTATACTTGTATGTATAATATAAAAAATTTCTAATTAGCTTAATTATTTGAGTCGTTAATTATTCGCAAGACATTAATAATGTAGCTATTTTTCAATGTTTTGAAATTCACACTAGTTCTTGTATTTAAATTTTAAATGCACGAGTTCTAAATGCTTCCTAGGCATTTAGATAACATTATTGTAACAGTAAATTTATGTTTGCCATGAGCTTGCAGTATCTTTCAAGTTGCTGGCCAGGAATTTGTTGCAGCATAGTCCGACCAACTGAAACATGTCAATAGAACGTAATTTTAGATGTTCTCGCAAAATTAACTAGCCCAACCTTTCGTCTGATGTAATCGGTCAAGTTACCCTGGTTTAAGTGTTTAATCACTATAGCGACGCGGGTCGAATCCAGATGTAATCGGGGCAAAGTTCCGGTGAACTAGATAGGCAAAAAAAAAAAAAAAAGTGTTTAACCACTAGATTCTTCTGTTTGAGGTCCTTTATTGATGAGCAGTTCTGTACCAAAGCTCCCTATATGTATGACATTGAAAAACCAATAAAAAATGGGAGCTCATGGGGAAATGCCTGTTTATGAAAATACCGAGGCAAAGACCATTCGCTCATGCTTGATGGTCTAATGTGGAAAGTAATACACTCTACTCTAAGAAGATATTCATATAGCCTTCATCAGTATTCAAAGAGTAATTGATCTTCTCATCCACAATTACTGAAGAAGATGTCCGCATTAGGTGGACCCCGCCTCAAGCTGGTTAGGTTAGATTAGACTGGATGTCGTTATATTCAATAATCAAAGGGGGAATGCAACCTGTGTGGGCTTATTTTTTACCACAATAGCGACTGGATTAAGGTTTCATGGAAATAAAAGGGATAAGGAAAAAGAGAAAACTTGGGTCTCTCCAAAAATACTTCCGTTGAGTTTTTGAGTATATTAGAATTAGAAAGTTTTGTTGGAATTTAGGATACGATAAGATAAACAATTGAAGACTCTAGGACTTTATGCAAAATGAATATTCTGGGAATTATCCACTTAATATCGTCAAGAATGATGAAAACTTCACGAGGGATTGGGTTGTTTCCTTTTAAGGTGACAAATAATTGTGTGGATTAATTAGTTTGTCGGACCTCTTGCACGAATGCCACAGGTACACTTGACAAATCTCGTTAGGGTGCAGAGACCTCTTGTTTGAACATATTATTACGATTATTTAAAATATATTTAATTTCTAAAAAATATTATTTTATTATAATTTTAATTGCAGTGTTTGGAAAAACATAATAATTTTTGGGTATTTAAGTTTACACCTGAGAATAATAGACGGCTCGTCCTGCTTAATATTAATATTGCTTAGGAGAAAGAAAAATTTTACCCTACCCTTAGATAGTAAGAAATCTAACTTCTTCCTAACAAATTTTATATAAAAAAAAATCATTTTTTATATTTAAAAAAAAAAGAGTAAAGCAAACTTATTTAATTTAAATTTTAAAAGGCAGTTTGGGCCACCAGGTTTGTACGGTGGAATTGACAGATTTGATTTTTCTATATAATGATAATGATATTTTTTTTCCCAGGGGGTGATGATGATTGTTTAGACTTTAAGATATATACACATATTGTTTATAAGAAATATGCAATTTAATATGCTAGCAAAAGAGGCAAAAAACCACAATTTAATATACAAGACTGAATTCGTAACTTTTATCTTTTTCCCGCCCGCCCTGCTTGAGACAACGCACAGCACAACCGTAACGTGCTCAATTCCTAAAACACATACAAGGAAGACGAACTGTTTCTCCATTGGGATTTTATGGACAAGCTAAAAGTAGAGTTAAGTTTTGCTTTTGGATCATGTAGGTTTTTATGGGGCCAGCAATTTATGTGAGATGTATTCTTCTATCCTGATAATAAGATAGTAGATATATAAATGAACAGGTTATTAAAACGAGTGAGAGAAGGGGAGAGAGGAGAGGAGATAATGAGATTTGATGGAGAGCGTAAAGCTGTTAATGACGGTGAGGGGGAGGTGGATGCGGCCACCTAACAAAGTGGGCGAGAACCGCGTTAGCCTTATTCGATTCCAATGGCTTTAGTACAGTTATGCTTGCGTAATGCGGTGCCTGCGACGAGAGCGCCCTCCCCTCAAGTGAACACGTCAACCCTGTTTCATCCATTCCGGCGCCGCAAGTTTCAGAACAGCTTACTCTTCTTGGGCCCCATAACATACCCCAGGTGCTCTTCGTGCGCCCTTTGTCGTATCTAAGCGGACACGCTTTGATTTCAAATTCTGGTTTAAATTTGTAAGTAAATACCCCAAAAAAAAAAAAAAAAGTTAAGTGGAGAAATGCTATTCTTTAGCCTTTCCCAATGGCTAAACTGGCAATTTCCCCCATCTCTGATTCCCTCCCATCCCCTCTGACCCTTTCCCATCTCAATTTAGTCAATTTCTCTCCCTCCCTGATCCCTTCTGACCCGATACTTCTGTGACTTTTCTTTCCCACAACTGCATGCACGTCGGCGTTTTCCGCCACCCCTTTATATCTCTCTCATTACTCATCAATGCTGCCATCGGTTTTGGTATTATAGCCTCTTGAGATTCTACAGACACCCGGTTGATAGGCAAGACCGATTCCAGAGTTATACTTCCCAGCCCCCCCACCCTTTTTTTATTATTATTAAATTTTTAAAATATATTCTTCCTCCCGTTCTTTTAGCTCTTTAATTAGCCAATACAATTAAATCACACATGAAAGTTCCATTACCCGCTTTTAATCGCACAATTATAAGATTGTCAGTTTTCCCACTATAAATAAACATCCCACGGGTTTCCTTCTTAATGGTGAGTTTCAGTTAGACCAGAAATCGTAGCAACAAAGAAGGCAAAGTTTATGCCCGAGAAGAGATAGAAAGATCATGCATCTTTTCTGATATAGCGACAACATGAACCTTCTGGTGGCTTTAAACCTACCCCATGATTTCGTTTCGGTTCCGGCTTCCTATTAAATGGCCTTGATATACGTCCACAGAAAACAGCACTCCTGGGTGTTCCTTCTTCTTCTTCTTCTTCTTCCGTTGAGCTAAGATGGAAGTTCATGCTCAGTTTTATTCAGAAAATTCCGGATTGCCCATACGTTTTCCGGATTGGGTAGGAACTAGTCAAGTACTTGGGATGGATAATGGCCTTCTTCTCAGTCTTCCGCAACCTTCACAGCCTCAGTTCCAACAGCACCAGACCCACCAAAACTCTGGTTTTGATTGCAATCAGAGGCCTTCGTTTTCCTCCGCATGCAATAGTTTTCCATCCACGTCCTTCTCTCACGCTTTAAATGCGCAGCTGGAATTACAGAGACAAGAGATCGATCACATGCTCCTATCGCAGGTTATCACATTAGGATGAGACCATCTCTGTTTTTTTATTATTTTTTTCATATATTGCGAGAAGATTCTTCCCCCCCCCCCCCTTTCTGGCTAACAGCATGTGGAGTTTTCAACTTTTGGTTTTAGGTTGCATCACCTCGTCGCAAATCATTTTAGTGACTAAATCATTTGTTTATACTTGGGAACAGAACGAGAGATTAAGGCAGGCCCTGCAACATCAAAGGAAGGAGCAGGTGGCATTGCTATTGAGTGCTGTGGAATCAGAATCGCTGAGCCTGATGAAGCAAAAAGAGGATGACTTGACACAGGCAAAACAGAAAACCACAGAGCTGGAGGATTGCTTGAGAAAAGCAGAGATGGAAAGCGAAGTGTGGCAAAGAGTGGCCAAGGAAAAGGAGGCCATGGTAGTAAGCCTGACGAACACGCTGAAACAGGTAAGAGAGAGAGGGTTGTGGGATAATAGTAACAGAGCTGAAGATACAGAGTCTTGCTGTGGTCCGTGTGAGGAGAGTCAATGCAGAGAAGAGGAAGAAAAGGTGGAAAAACAGAGAAAGAGAATGGCTTGTAAGAGCTGTAACTCTCGGAGCTCGTGTGTACTGTTCCTGCCTTGCAGGCACCTCTGCTCTTGTTATTTCTGTGAAGCCTTGCTTGATTTTTGTCCTGTGTGTAATTCTGCCAAAGAGGGCTGCATGGAGGTGCTTTTGGCCTAGCACACCAGGAAAGAGAAGCTCGACATATCTTTATTTTTAATTAAATTAATACTTGAAAATAGATATAGATTAGGGTGTCATTGGGTGGGGTTTCCGGTTTTCAGTTCCTTTTTTGGGGGACTGGACTTGGCCGTATTTTGTTTTTGTCCTACCTGTTGGCCCGGGTTTGAACAGAATGATCCTGCTCCACCATTAGTGGTAGAATGAATCTTTCTCCCTTTTCCTTAATTGCGATTTCTAATATCTGAATTTGACCCGGTTTGCCTGATTCATCGATCTTCTTTTGGAGAACTTCTCCATAAATGACATCTATCCATCTTATCTATCTCAGTCTCAGCCGTATCCGTGACAGGGTCCTGTTTCTTTTTTTAACTTGGCCTTTTCACTGACAGGATAAAGGATATTAACAATTATAAAAGTCTCTGAGTCTGGAACTGCACCTTCATGAGCCTCGTTACTACTTTCGATGATATATGAAGTATGAACTGGGGCCCAGCTTTGCGAATTGCAAGTTCGGAGTTAGAGCCAAATTTGGGCATGCCGTTTTGTGCCATCTCTGCCCCTCTTATTTTGCAGACTAGAGAAAAGTTGAAAAACTAACTACGTTATAACTGGCGTGGCTCTTATAAAAAGTGAAGGCTCAAAGAAATTACAAGGATTGTTACCAATTATCGTAAAAGGAAACGAAAACTAACATGTTATAGTTTTACAGAATAAAATGATAACGATACCTCGACTTTTGGCAGGTTATGCTAATTCAAAAAAGATACGCGTTTTGCCAAGAAAATTAAAACCTCTGCCATCTCCGTTGGAGCTCAATATGGATTATAGCGTTTGAGCTTTGTTAATCAATAACCTCTCAGTGACACTCAGCACTATGCCTTCTCAGTTCTCACTAACCATGGTCGCATTTGTCCCCATCAACATTGTTCATAGGAGAAGTTAGAGAACCAAATTTCACCCACAAGGCGTTTAAATCCGTATGTGGTGTTTGAATCTGGGTGGTCTTGTTGATTCTAATTTTCGACGGAGGAGATTTTTCCATTATAGGTTGTTGATTCATGTTGTCGAATACTGTGGTGGGACTTTAGCTAGCTTTCAGCATTTTATTTGTTAAGGATATTTTGGTCGTTTTCATTTATAAAACTATTTAATTAAATATAAAAATATCTTTTACTATTTTTAAAACCATATTATGAAAAAAATTCACGCAACATTCCATTCCATCCTTAATTTAATAATAAGAACCACACTTCGTAGTTCATGCTGACTCGGGCAACGAATCAGGAATTGAACTAAACCGGCCTAACTCTTGCCACGTGGAACAAGCACATAAACTTCCGGACGCGGCAACCACACCTGGGAAGACTCGCTACGATTCCCTCCGCCAACCGCCCTTGCCACCAGAACCAGGGTCGGGAAGAGCTAATTTCTTCATATTTGGAATCTGCAGAAATCAGCGATGCAACAAGGAGACTACAGCTCCGCTCCCTATCATCCATTCCCCCACGTTCAAAACCATAATCCTTATCCTGCCGATCCAATCCCGAACACGTTCGCTTCCGCTCCTCCGTTCTCCTCCGGCTATACTTCCGATTATACGTCATACGCCTCCACCTATCCGCCGAACCCTCAGGATTCCGATCCTATCTCTGCCCCGGCACCGGCCACTCCCACTGCTCCATCATACTCTCCAATTTCCAACTTCAATTCGCAGCCCATCAGTTCTTCTCCGCAACCGTCCTCTTTCCCTCCGTTTGAATCTCATCTTTCGTACCAGCAACCCTCCACGCAGCAATCCTATTATCCGCCCTATGATCGACATCAAGCAGCTCCAAATTATGTTCACGCCTCCTCTGCTCCTCAAAACCTGAGTGCAAATTCTTCATTCTCGTCCTCTTACGCGTCTCCCTACAGTCAACCAGGATCTTCCATACCTTCCACGAACGAAATTCCTTTTGAGACTCCCGCAAAATTTGATCATGTCGGTGCTTATTTGGATGACAGATATGGAAGTTTCAATCAGAGCCGGTCTGGTTTGGGATCAGATTTTTACGGGAATCGACAGGATAGCGGGATTTCCAGGTATGATCATGGTCTCGGTGAAGTTTACGGAGAAGGTGTCTATGCATATGAAGGGGGCAAAGTAGAACCCTATGGAGCGCGCGGCACGACTCCTAAATCTACTTGGTCCGGCTTTGATGATTATGGGAGGCCAATCAGTTTTCCCTCTCCGAAAGAATCCTCCGTGTCAAGCAAGGTTGCCAAAGCAGTGCCGAAGGCTGATGCTCAAGAAGATGTAAGAAGCGGATTGCAAAAATTTCGGGTAAAGCTGTTGGCGGAAAGTAGTGGTCAAAACACTATGGATGTTCTCTTGCAGGTATGAGTGTAGTAGTTGATAAATATTTCTGATTTGAGGAGGACTAGCGATGATATGAATACATGTAACCTGTCTTCAATTGTTGGACAAGCACTGTTGTTCTTACCGAAAATTCTCATTTTAAATCACTAATGATACAGACGAGTTTTCTTTTGATCCAAGATAATCTCAACATTTTTTTTCCTGAGTTCTAAATATGTTTTTGGCAATAATACCAAAGTGATATCTCATTTATTATTTTTGTAATGGCATAAAATTAATCAAACATGAGATCTAATATTCAAGAGTGAGATGTCAACATACATAATGATAGGTACTTAATAAACAGCATAGCCCGGGGTTGTATTCCGTTGCTATTTTATTTCAGTGTCTGTTATGTGGAAGGTGGATATCCCTGCATCTTATTCCTTCTTATTGGTAATCTACTAAATGTTTCTGTTTCTGGGTGTGTGTGTGTGTGTGTGTGTAGCAGCAGTGACGTTTCATTGTTGGTTTTGTTGGCTTGTTCTGTCAAAAATTCCATCTAAGTTCCATCATTAGTCGATCATTCCCCCCCTTTCTAAGCTTTACTGATGCTAGCTATTCACTACTCCCATCTTCCTCGGGACATTTGGCTTTTTATAATAATCCTCTCTCCTCTTTGTTTACACGCCCAATCTGATAGGATTCTTAAGTCTTAATATCTTCCTCTTTATATCTTCCTTTTCATTGGGATTTGACGTATACATATTTGGGAGTGTGTCCGTGATTATGGTGAATATCAAAAGCTATTAGTTGTGGCGTCATTTACTTATCCCTCATCAGCAAATTTTGTTTGACAAAACATATATATTTAAATTCTTTCAACTCTCTAGAACCCCTTGATCAATGGAGTTCAGCATGGCTTTCATGCATTATTTTTTACCTGTTTCCTTTTCATCCCTACCTGGGCTGATGACGATCTGAATTAGTATTTTCTTTCCTACTTATAATTTTTTTTTTCCAGATTGGTTTGGATGGAATTAGAATGCTTGATCCAAGCATCGGTCGAATATTGAAAATATATCCTCTTGAAGACATTACGAGATGTGAGGTGAGTATAGATTTAATCCATGAAAAATTGAAAACAGCGTGATTTTTTTTTTTAAATATTGGTTTAGATAATATTTTTCCATTGAATAATACAGAGATTTGATCCATCTACCTTAGCATTTTGGTCCAAGAGCTCAGTAGACATTGAGCCAAAAAGAATCAGACTGCAATCCAATAGTTACACTACCAACACACTTTTGGATACTGTGACAGCTGCGACCATACAGGTGGGGCTTCGGAGAATTTTAGAGGATCTTGTTATATTTTCATGCGTGTATGATCCACAATGTGGAGCGCCAACTTATAATTGACTTCACGGTCCATCTGTTTATCATTGCAGTTCAAGGAAATGGGTGAAAGCCGCAAGCCTGCTGATGCATTGAAAGCAAATGAGCAGCCTACAGAAAAGAAGAAAGGTCTTGTTGATTGGATGAATTTGATCAAACCTCCCAATGAAGAGAAAGATCACTGGGTAATGTCAGATACGAATTGAATTTCTTTCTCTTCTTTCCTATTCCCAACCGCCCCTCCCCTTCTCCCAAGTAATGCTCTTGTGGTTTGAGCTGAAAAATCTTTCTTAGAACCAGTTCTATTTCTAGGATGCTTGTGCTCTTATCTGCTGTTGGTTGACTATGATGGTTAGGAGAAGTGTGCAATTGTAATTTTTTCAATTAATTCCATATAACCATGACTTATATTCTTCTCGCTTCTATCTCTTAGAAAGTTGACATGCCACATGATCTCTAAGAAAATGAATTGCTACTGTGGCGACTTTAGATCAATCTAGGATTTAGTCGTTCATTTATCTTGCTCCTTACGAGGTTCTATCACTCCATCCAGGTCCCTGATGAAGCAGTCTCGAAATGTACAGCCTGTGGCACTGATTTTAATGCTTTTGCCCGTAAGGTAGATCCTTACCTTTCTTGTCTGTTTCTGAGCTTTTAGTGTTCTCTGTGCTTGATTGCTAATTTTCAATAATCCGTGCTTCTAACAGCACCACTGTAGGAACTGTGGGGATATTTTTTGTGACAAATGTACACAAGGTAGAATTGCTCTAACTGCAGATGAGGGTGCTGCACCAGTACGTGTGTGTGATCGATGCATGGTATGTTCCATATTTGTTGACTTTTCCCTCTGAAGTAATAAAATGAAGATGATGTTATGAATTTTCTTTCTCGATTGTTACGAGGTTATTGTGTCTTGCAAATGGGATATTTTTTGGTTGTGGAGGAACAATTTAATGTTTATCATGCTTGTTTTCCTTCCCGAGTATCTGATAAGAACAGGGGAACTAAGGAGAGGTAAAATCTTTGACAGAATGAGAAAGAATCTTAACTCAGTTCTCATAAAGCCAGGAGAATCTCCACAAGACAACAAACGGATCGTATATGCTATCTCCTAACCAGCCCTAATTCTACTATTTATGCTAATAGAAACACTGTAACTGAAGCATTAAGACAATATCTGAATATAAATACAGTTCAAACACAATAACAGCGCATAAACATGATAAGTGACTTATAGTAGTAAGCATAATGTCACTGGTGGTGTTATCATGGGGTTTCATTGGCAGTTTCCTCATTAGCCACCCTCTTGCTCTGTCCTGTATTGTTCCCAGTTTCTGTGGCCTGTCACGTTTCCTGCTTCTACTATATGTCAAAATAGGATGTTCCATGCTATCAGTTTCTTTCTCTGCATGTGTTGCATTATATTTTCAAGCTGTGGATTATATGCTTGGGGAAAACTGATATCTTATATCAATTTGTTGTATAGGCAGAAGTGACTCGCAGGCTCAGTTATGCTAAAGAGGCAGCAAGTAGACCTGTGTTGCAGAGCCATGAAGATCTTGCCCGGAAACTGCAGGTATATAACTGCGCATGCCTAAGACCATACGCTTCAGTGTTGTTTTACTTGTCATTGTATATTGTATGCTTTTTTTTTTTGGGTCAAGTATTGTATGCTTTTGTCTGGTGTTGATTCTTTTTTCTTTTTCAATGATTGCTTTTGATAGGAGGAGCTGGAGAGGAATCGGAAGACATCAGGTAATTCAATTTTGTCAAGAATTGTGGTTGATTACTTGTCAAGCAGAGTAACCGGGCTTTAATGAATGTCTAGCTTGGGTTTTTCAGTTGATATTAGGGGAATTTTGAATTGATATGCTGAAATTAGTGGCTATGGCTTACTTTACTTAAGTGATCTAATTTACAGGGTCAAAGTCTGATGGATCTGGAAGGCGGATGAAAGAAGTTGAATGTCCTACATGCACGGTCCATCTACAGGTTGGAATTTACTTAGATATCTCATTATGTTTCTATCTCATGCAAACATACACATAATTGTCATCTTCATTGTGGCTTTTGTTATGTGGGTTAACTGTAGGTCCCGGTCCCTGACACTGGTTCTGAGACGATCGAGTGTGGGGTTTGCCAGCGCCCCTTTCTTGTTAGTGCTCACTGAATTCTGCAGATTGTGTCTATACGTTTCAGTTTAAAATTGAATTTAGTTTTACCGATCAATCTCTTGCAGAACAATAATGATTGTTTGGAATGACCTCGTGTATTATTGTCCTAGTGCAGTAGTGCTTGTTCACGAATTCGTTTGGCCGGCAATTCTTGTTTTGGTCCTCGGTGTGTAAATATGTCTATAAGATCCTTTTTTTTTTTTTTTTTATGAAAGACATTTGGCTGCCCTTTTGCATAGACGCCATGCATACGCGGATACCTTGACCAAATCCATTGAATTTCGTGGTCAGGGAAAGGCTAGGGTCGTTTAATGAAATTTTGTCAGCCATCTGTTGCGCGTTTCCTCAATTACCTAGCGAAAGAAAGGGCATCTTAATAAAATTTCCTTTTCAAAAGAAAGAAAAAAAGAAGAAAGAGCAGATAAAGGTTTATAAAATATATTAAAAAAATGTATTATTAAACTTAACTGGTGACACAAAGTAACTGCCATCCTTCTTGCCAAGAATATTCAATAATTCTGTTTCCTTCTCTTCAATGACGGAAACAAAACTGCTATTATCAATATCTGTCCCTCTTCTCATGTTGGCCTGAGACGACGTAAAGCTACCCCTTGCTTTCCACCGGCTGCTCTTTTTTTTTATTATTTTTTTTATACAACCGGCTGCTCTTTATTTCTGCTCTGTAATGCTTCAACTAGCTATCTTGTCAACCCAAAAACAGCGCTTTAACAAGCCCAAACTAATATGGATTCAAAATATGATAGAAACTATTGAGGTTGATGTTTCTAGTTTCTAGGCGTTGCATACTGACGTCTTGAATTCGAGTCATTTTGTTATGTTATTATAGCCTTAGCCAACTAATGTAACATGTATGGGGTTCGCCCAATCTCATTCTTTAAGACTTGAGATGTCTAGACAACTCATGATTTGGTGGCCATGTAGATTAAATAAAGATGAATTTATTTCATAAAATTAAGGCTTAAGGATTTTTAGATGATAAGGACCAAAATAGATTTAAATACTAGTAAATGTTTAATTTTCCTCAAAAAAAAAAAAATGTCGAGCTTTACTAGCAGAATAAGTGCTAGACAGAGTAGATGGAAGAATAAATTCAACCAACTGGCCATTAATACTAACAATGGAAAAAGACAAACGGGATACTACTATCAACACCAAATTTCTTTTTCACTTGCACGCCCGCCCGCCAACCTTCTCCTACCCCGATATTGCTGTTCTTTTATTATTTTGTGTGCATAATTGGATTAATAATAATCTACCAGTACATTGTAGCCGGGGATCTGATTGGGTATTGCCAAGGAGTGCAGTTACTGAATATATAAATGCCAATGCCTCCAAATTAGGTAATCAATTCAACAGCCCATTTCATTTGAGGCTTATAAGATACTTTTATCTTTAAACTATTTTTATACAAGACACTTGTACCACCATTTTTTTTTTCTTTTGGGACATCTCTTTTACCACAAATTCGTGACTTGTTCTTCACCTTCCTCGCCTTTTACTATCTGCAACTTCAACAGACCTTCTTCTTCAGCAATGAAACAGCCATCCAAGTCGAAGCCATGGAGGGCACACTCACGGCAAACTGCTAGGGATTGAAAGCATGTCTTTACGTAGTAATTATATTTGTTTCAAAATAAAAATTCAAACAAAATAATTTAAATTTAAATCAGTTACTTTAGATGTAAAATATACAGAATAGTTGATTTAAGAAAAAACGGCAGCACAAATCATGAGGCCTAGCCTTTGGATACTTCATAAAATAATAACTGGTGATGACCACCGAACTAAAGGGCACATAGCCTCATTGAAGCCAGCTGGCCGGAAAGGTCACTGACCTAATTGGTACAATCAAATGAATGCAGATGACCTAATCATGCTTGTAGACCTGATTAAAAATCGTAGTAGTTGAGGATATGCATTATTTATTGTCGTTGTTAGTGTTATTATTATCATTATTGACAAAAATTGCGGAGGCCAGTCTCAAGTCTAAGGCCGGTTCGTTTAATTTATAGAGAATAATATTTAAAAAAAATAAATATTTAGATAATTATTACTAGAATAATTTTTTTATATATAAACTATCATAAATGGTATTGGATAAAATGATAGAAAAAAAGATAGGGATAAAATAATCATTAGACAATACAAAAATATTTTTTTCCACCTAAAAGCTACTCTAATAAATTTATCTGAAACTATAATTTTGGATCCCATAAACTATGATTTAGTCAAATTTTTTTAGATATTTAACATCTATTTGTTTAACTTTTAATCCATACTATAGTTTAGCCTAAAAATATATGGTTTTTGGGCAAACCAAAGGCACTAAAATTGTATATATAGTAGTTCTGATGTCGCTTTAGTAACTCGACGCTCGTATATGACCCTAAGATTTTATGGCAAGTTTCCCCCACATATTTAGCAAAAGTAGTAGACCTGTGGTAATCACAATTAATAATTAAACAATAGATTTAGATGTTCCGGGAAGATGGAAACAAATCAACAATGGCGTCCGATGACATCTAAATCCAAACTTAATTCTTTTGGTAGCAGTGATTATACTTTACATCCGGGAGACAAGATTATTAGAAAAAGTTTAATTTACAGACAAGACAGGGAAACAAACGCCTCTCACTCACTCTCTCACGCAAAACTAATATATATCTAATCCTTCATTTCTTCTATTATTTTTAAGGGATTTGCATAAAATAAAAGGAGCTCCTTGCCCGCGCTGCTCTTTAATTAGTGATACTCAGTAAGAAAAGTTGGAAGTATTACGTCCGATCTTGCAATGAAATAGAATTAATAATGAAGTCCGTGGATGGACACACGTTATGTGTTGTTCTTGTCCTGCGGCTCACGCAAATGAATTATTGGTATTGGGTCACTTTTGTGTTTAATATATTTGTACATATATTTTCCGCCTACTCTTTCCGTTTGCATATCCAGTTATTGAAATTAATAATTAACGGGGTCCGTATAGATGCCGTGTTGCTGTCTGATGAACAGGCTTGCTACCTACGGCAATGGACCAAACTAAGGTGTATGTATGGAGGCAACGGGAGCGTCTCAACAAAAATAAAATTTCTAAATCGGTGCAGAAGACAAAATAATAAAAGAAAATAGATTTAGAGGACGAAACTTAAATAGGGACGACTCTTCTCTCCGAGCTGTGCTGCTCAGTTTAAGCGGTAGAAGCCCTATTGACCGCATTATTAATATAATTTCTGGTGCTTATAACTTGATTGCATTTTGATTTTAGTTCTATGGTTTTAAATTATAGTTTTTTAGTCCCTCAAGTGTAACAATAGTTTAGATTTTTATTAAATTATAGACATTTATGTTTTAAACAGAAAAAAATTGGAAGAACTAAAGCCAAATTAAGGGTAAATTATAATAACTAAATGCTATAATATAAAACTTAATTTATAATAGAATTTACACTACAAACTAAAGAGCGGAGGAGCATTAGTCTTCTTTTTTAACAGTTGGTATAATTCTAAAAAGAGCCTAACTGAAGAGAATAGTTTATTAAGTGCCAATAAAAAGAAAAGGTCCATTGTAAACTATACGTTTCATGAGGAGTCCACGCACAAATAAAGAATAATTCACGTTGTAAGAATATATAGAAGCGGAACTGCAGATATGCCGGATGGCCTATTCATCAAGGGGTGCCCTTGATGACTGCACTCGCTCAAATGAAAACTACAAATGCGAAAGTCAGTTCTCGCTTCTCAAAGTTCGTAGTAGTTATATAGTAACAGCAGTAAGTGATAGTAATAAAAATCTCTGGTTTATTGAATTTCCTATAAAAGCGATTGAATGACTGATGCTAATACGTTGGATACAGAACTTAGTTTTTTGACCCTGTACATATAATTCGAGACATGAAAAGAATCTAATTGAAAAGCTAATACTATAGTTTATTAATTGACGTGGGGGTCAATCGTTGAGCCACATAGTAAACTAACCGAGAAGGGAGATAGTTGAATATTCATTTCGGCGTTCTTAATGAACAGTGTACGTTACGCTGCATTTATGTCGGCGTTCTTGAAGGGAAGTCACTCTGGAATAGGCTCGTGACTATTTATGATACAGACCCCATTACTCACTATAAGACCAGTGAGCCTAACACTTTGATATACATGTAGTAGATCCAATCAAGAGTCGAAGTTAATGAGGCTATGTGCAAAGATAAAACGTACAATCTTATTCACAATTATAGCCGCGGACACCCCAACTGTCTTGTATGTACGTTGATCTGTAAAATTTTGCTACCCGTCATGTCATTAATTTTGATTAATATATTTGGGTATATCTCTGAAAATAGTGCATAAATCAACGGTTGGTGCAATTGCTGCTTGCGTGCCCTTGCTAGAAATGAACGAAAAGGACACGACTCAGCGGTATAAATAGAGCGTACATGAGAAATGAGCTGCTCAGTCGATCGATCTTGTTAAAAACTGCCACAATGAGGTTGGCTTGGTCTTGTAATTGTTTCACTTGGAGATCAGTGCTCCGTTTGATATTATTATTGGCGGTTTCGTGCAAAGCCAAGGGTGTGGTGAAATTGCCACCGAATATATCAGTTCCGGCGATCTTTGCATTTGGGGATTCAATCGTGGACACCGGCAACAACAACCACCTCAAAACAGTAGTTAAGTGCAACTTCCCTCCTTATGGTCAAGATTTTGAGGGGGGCATACCAACTGGCCGCTTTTGCAACGGAAAGACTCCTTCAGACATCATAGGTACTAATTCCCTCGTATACTTTCTCCCCTAAGCTTCTAAGTTTGTGTCTGTAAAAGGGACGAAGACTAATGTTTTTATTTTTACGGGAAGAAAAGGGACGATATTTGATCAGTTGAATGAATGTAATGGGCAGTCTAAGCTAGGGAAGTATATATCTAGCAATATTTAATGTGTCCATGCGACGTGACGTAACCGTCCACCATATAACCCACAAATACACGTATAAACGTTTTGGATAGAACGAGCCACCTGTTGCTTGGCCAATTAGTAGCAAGAAAAAATCAGTCCAGAGTACGTGACTTGCTTTATCTAAAATATAACTATATATCCGCTGTATTCTATAGTTAGGATCATTTTTATCTTGTAATTCTTACTAGCACCATGTCATATAGTGTGTGTGTGTGTATTTAACGCTCTTGGTCTGTGACATATGATATGATTGATACTTGGGGCCCGTCGAGGCACAATTGAGCTTTCGTCATTACTGAATTATATTCTAATGAATTGGGATTAATTGGTATGAGCTGAACTGTATGCCAGTTGAGGAGTTGGGTATTAAGGAGCTGTTGCCTGCTTATTTGGATCCAAATCTGAAACCCAGTGATCTTCCTACCGGCGTCTGCTTTGCTTCCGGCGCCTCGGGTTATGATCCTTTGACACCCGAAATTGTGGTATGATAAATTTTTCATTAGGGGTCCAATCTTTTTGGGTTGTTTTGTTTTCTAACTCGAGATTGAACAAATGAAAATACTGATGGATCAGTCGGTGATATCACTATCGGCTCAAATAGAGATGTTCAAAGAATACATAGGGAAGCTGAAAGGGATTGTAGGAGAGGACAGAACAAACTTCATCTTAGCCAACTCCGTTGCTCTCGTGGTTTCCGGCAGCGACGACATTGCCAACACATATTTCACCGCTCTCGTCCGACAACTCCAATACGATGTTCCTGCTTACACTGATCTCATGGCCAACTCAGCCTCTGATTTTATCAAGGTACGTACAAAACAAGCAAACCATCATCACGTACAGTTAGTCACTGCTGTGAATCAATATAATGCATGCATGTCTGATGAACGAGAGCATGTTGAATTGGAAACATTAGGAATTATATGAACTGGGGCTGCGCAGGATTGGGGTGTTCAGTGCGCCACCGATAGGTTGTGTGCCATCACAGAGAACTCTGGCGGGGGGAATAGTAAGGGGGTGTGCGGGAGAGCACAACGAAGCAGCAAAGTTATTTAACACGAAGCTGTCAAAGAAACTGGATTCGCTCAACAGGGATTTGCCAAACGGCCGGATTGTGTATATTGATGTTTACAACCCTTTACTGGATATCATTCAGAACTACAAAAGATACGGTAATATATATATATATATATATATATATATATATATATTAATTGATTCTTACGAGTCACTCTCCAAGCATTAATTATAATAATGATAGACATGAACTTAAGGAAGGTGTCGCAAGCGCATGCAGGGTTCCAGGTGGTGGACAGAGGATGCTGCGGCACGGGGAAGATAGAGGTGGCGGTGTTGTGCAACCCTTTGGAGCCGACTTGTGAGGATGTTTCCAATTATGTGTTTTGGGACAGTTATCATCCCACTGAAGCTGCCTATAACAAGCTCATTGCTCCTCTCCTTCAAAATTATGTTCCCAAATTCTTCTGAGCCCTTCCCTTTGTATTTTTATTCTTATTTCACACCCTCCTCCCAATACGGCCTCTGTTTTCTTTTTCTGTCTTGCTTCTTAATTTCCATAATATGTGTAATTCTTAATTAATTAATCCCACATATGTTCAATACGCGGGATGGGCATCCTTGTCATTATAACTCCTCTTTTCCATCATTTCCTCTCCTTACATACATACTACTTTCTCTCCCAATCTTTTCTCCAACCTATCCTAAATGCATATAATAAAAGGGTTTTATCAAGAATTATTTACAATGCACATAATTATAAATTTCTTTTAGATAAATTAATACATATTTATTATAAATAATTAATTTAACTACTTTTTTAATATATAAATTAATTATCTAGTTGTATATTAAAAGTAAGAAGGAGTATCTTCGAATCATCCCACGTATGAAGCTTATGCTTTTTAGGGGTTTCACGCTCAAATTGAAAAAATAAAATTAATTTTTTTAAAACTTATAATATCCCTGTATTTTATTTTATCTATCATATCATATTAAAGCTTTAAAATGACCTATAAATAAAAATAATATCAGTAGTTGGTTAAAATTCTTTAAGGCATTGTTTGGTTGGGGAGTTTTAGAAGGGAAGGTAGGGTAGGGGAGATATAAGTGTGTTTGGTTAGAAAAAATAGAGGGGAGGGGAGGGATTTTTTTTGTCTTTTTATGCTCCCCTACCCCTCTCTCTCACCCCTCCAAATTTGGGGTCTTTTGGAGGGGTGAGAAATATTATGTATAATTCTGACTAAATTACCCCTGCATATTTTTCAATTTGCCAAAATTACCCCTAGTGTAAAAAACCCTTTCTCCTTCTTCAGTCCAGCCATTCCACTCCACAGCAACACAGAAGCCCCAAATTCTTCTATCAGTATTTCCTCTTGTTCTCCAGGTTTGTTTTCTTCTCCGACTTCGAAACCTAGCCACCGCAAGCCGCTGATCGAATCTATTCTTTTCTGCACCGACGTCGCTAGTCTGCCTTCAGTTCTTTGTCGTGTCAATTCCATTATCTCCATCTTCAGACGTCATAGAAACTTGCTAAGCTGGCCAAGCGTAAGTAATTGATTTGAGTTTCTAGGAAAATGTTCACTGTAAGCTATTTATACCTTCATATATTTTTTGCATCTACATGTGTTGTGCCGACCCATGGACTGGTGCCTCTTTCTCAATGCATAACGAGGTGAATCGATAAATAAACTGTCACAATGTATGTTCAGATTTGTGATTGTGCTGGATGATCATTATTGTTTTGTTAATTCGCCCCCCCCCCCCAACTGCTGGGTAAAACTTTAAGAAGTAGAAGAAAAAGAGTGTGAATGGTTTTAGCTAGTTCAAGGAAGAATGTCAGTTCGAGTGCTCTTTTAAGCAGTTTTTGCAAATAGCGTGCAGAGGATGACAACTTATTTTGCATTCATTTCAATTTTTAGTGGCAAAAAGGACTTCGGTTTTTTATGACCCCACCATGGAAATCCAAGAGCTCACAGCAATTATTAAGCAAGATATCACTGCACTGAACTCTGCCATTGTGGACCTGCAGCTAATCAGCAACTCTAGGAATGACAGTGGAAATATCTCTAGTGACACAACTAGTCATTCAACTACAGTTGTGGATGACCTTAAAACTCGATTGATGAGCACCACAAAAGAATTTAAAGAGGTCCTCACCATGTGAACAGAGGTATGTTATGATATTGATGCATTTGGGTTTCAATTGGAAGAAAGTGTTGGTTTCATATTTATCTTGATGTGTATTTTTTTTTTTATTTCTATGCTATGTTTTTAACTTATTCACGTTCTATACCTTCACTGCTCTGACCAATGATTTAATCTTACTGTTTTATGAAGAACTTGAAAGTACATGAGAATAGAAGACAGCTCTTTTCTTCCATTGCTTCTAATGAAGCTGTGAATCCTTTTGTTCGTCAACGTCCCTTGGCTGCAAAGTCAGTTGCCAATACCCCTGCACCCCCATGGGCTAGTGGATCAACATCTTCATCTCAGTTTCTCCCAAAGTAAGTTACGCTTATTTATAGGTTATTGATTGGTTTAATAATACTAATATTATTTTCTTAAAAAATGTCTCAGGAAGCAAGTGGATGGGGAGAGTCAACCGTTGCTGCTGCTGCAGCAGCAATTGGTTCCATTGCAGGATTCTTATATGCAGAGTAGAGCTAAAGCTCTTCAGAATGTTGAGTCCACTATTCATGAGTTGAGCAGCATTTTTAATCAATTGGCAACACTTGTTTCCCAACAAGGGGAAGTTGCTTTTTATCGCTTTGTATTTGTATGATATACACAATGGGATACTATAATGTTTAATATCACTTGAATATTCAATAATTATGTGCATTAGGGAATGAACCTAAGCCCTATTAAGTGAACTTGGATGCAAGCTACAATATATATAGATTGGCTTGGCGTATATGTAAATTTCTGGGCTTTGAGAGAAGTCTAACTTAATAATGTGGCTTTCTGAGACAGATGTTGAAATTTTACAGCTTAGTGTGTATTGATTATGAGGTCGTTTGTCTTACTGTATGAATGGCTTGTTTCACGAATTTCAGAGTGAACCATTGGTGGCCTTTGAATAACACTTGTTTAGGTACCAAGTAAACAGAAGGTATTTTTAAAATTTCATTACTGTTGCAATTCCAAGAGATTTGGTTCATATGTATCCTATAATTTTTAAAAGTTCTGAGTATAAATTAAGTTTTTTTAAATTTATAAATAAAAAAATAACAATACTAATATAAATATTATAAATAAAAAATTAATAAATGGAAATAAAGGCCTGAGGGTATATCTGTCAATTTTTTATTACCTACTCTCTCCTCCCTTCCTGAACCAAACAAAAAATATCATCTCTCCTCTCTTACCTTTACACTTATAACCTCCTCTATTTTAACCTATCCTTCCTTAAATTAACTTAACCTACCCTCCCCTCAGTTAAATTAAACATAGCCTAAAAGAACACTTGTTTTAAAACAAAACGCAAACAATGCAATTCAATCTTTACTCTTTTCGAAATTCAGTGTGCGGGGTTAATCCCCGCACCTAATGCGTGACAACACGTGGAAGGATCTGAGTGGTCAATTAAATGTGGTGCTTAAAACATCGGCTGCCACCACAGGATCCATCCGTCCTTTTATTTTTGGCATTCAACATCCAATTGGACGGACAGGATGACACGCAGCTCCACTCTTACAGTGTATGAGGATTAGCTGAGAGCATGGAATCCGTTCGCAGGGTCCAAACAGAGAGTAAATTTAAGAATTTGCGGATGCAGACAGCGGGCTTATCATATTCATGGAACGTGCATTTCAGCTATCAAAATGGATGCCACAGGCTTCCTTCATTAAATTGAGTTAAATTATGATTTAATTCAGAAGCATAATCGTGACCCATTTGGAATCCACGTCGTATGGTGATGGTTTGACCTTTGACTTTGAGGACAATGTGGTTGTGCTGTGCGGGGAGATATAAATGTAAAAACGGAGGGCATCAGTCAATGTGACAAGAAAGGAATTTCATGTTTGGGGCTCCTCACATCATTATGGACCGCACAATTACAGAAGGAAAACAAAAGAAAAGAGATTCATCCTCATGTTGTAGTTCCTTCTCTCATCTTTTATTGTTTGTATTCATTATTGATTCTCATGGGGAATGAAAAGAGCATTTAAGTCCCAATTCCTTTTTTTCTTTTTCTTTTTTTTATAAAAATTTTTAAAAAAAGTCAAGCTTATCTAAGGGCAGGGCGAAATCTCCCTTCCTCTTTAGGCAATACTAATGTCTGGTAGGGTGAACTATCTATTATCCTCAGACGTAAACCTAAGCACCTAGGAGCTATGATATCTCTCTAAATGCCACGACTAGAACTACAACAAAATAATACTCTCAATTCTCTTCTTCTTTGTTCAAAGGCTTGTCATGGAGCATCACTTGTTCTTTCGGCTCTTGCTAGCTCGTAAAGGCCATATGAACCCCATCCGAAAAACTTGACCCAACCCTGAACTTTGAGACGCAGCCCAAAACACAACAAAAAGGAAAAGGAACGCAACCAACGCATTACCTCCAAAATTCGTAGTTGGATGTAATTTTTAGATAATATATAATAAATTGATTTGTTGAACTCAAAATTCAGAGCCACAGCGAGCCGCATTCTATTAGTTCCCGCTCCTTCGTAGAAACTTCTTATCTATCTATTAATTTTTTAAATGAAATTGCCCGGTAAAAAAAATACTAGCTTGAGTGGGGATGATGAGTAAAATCCACCATGAAACGCCTTGCCTCAAAAGAAGGAAATTACATGGGGACGCGGGCCCATTAGAGCCGGTTCCCGTGGAAACCCAACCAGAAAATAGGAGAGTGCTCAGTCTCACAACTCGTAAGATCCCTAGCCTCGACAAATTCCTTTTCCGTGCCAACGATATTCTCTCTGAATGGGATGCACAGGCAAATAGCAGAGCCTCTGAAGAATGATAATCGCACGTTGAGAATTGAAATCGAATGATTCTGTGCCTGCGTCCGAATCCGAGACAGGGTGTTTGGTGCTCCCCCGCGGTTCCCTCTCACTCTCAAATCAGATCAAGACCAAGTCAATTTCCTATTTATAAAAATAAAACTGCGTTACCAAACCAACGTTTGTGCTAACCGCTAAGCCAAAAGAGGCTTCCAGTTCCATCCCCACCCACATCCTTTGACTTAACTTATCCCGAATATTCTCTCCTATATGCCTCCCTCTGTTTGCCGGATAGGTCAAGTTTTCCCTTCACTCGAATTTGTAATGGTGGTAACCAGAATCATATGAGTGAGGTGAGGTGGGTGGCAATTTGTATTGGTTGAAGTGCTCACTTATCCCAATAATCTCACAACGTCTGCTTCCGCTGACCAAGTAATGTATTCCACCTAATTTTCCAAGCAAGGTCGTGCCATCGTTCATAAATGACGCCTATTTCTTCCCCTTCGTCTTCTTCGTTCTCGTCTACGGTCTACCCCAACCCAATATTGATTCATGTCATACCGTTTCAAATCAGCTTCACTAGTCCCGTTAATTGATCAAATTCACTGCATTAGCTCAAAAGAGAAGCGCAAAAAGTCCTGATAGTGACACGGCGGGATAAAAAGGATGGCATTTTTAACCAAACATGCACGGAGACTTTCATTTCCGCCTCCCCCTTTTTCTTTTCCCGGACGTGAAATACCAAACCCGATTCCCCTTAAAACTGCGTCCTCAACCAGAAAAAAGTAGCTACTCACACCAACAGAAGACATGGTTGGAGAATTTGATTCTCTTCCCTTAAAAAGAAAATACTTACAAATATAAAAGAAATTAGTAACCTAATATCTAAAGTGGTTCTGCCGCTAGAATACAAACATCATCTGGAATCTGGACCGACCTCATCTTTCTTTCTTTCTTTTCTTCTTTTAATCCCTTTTACGCTTTGCAGACCCATGATGGAGACGTGCCAAACCTAGTATTAACACCATTTCCTCGATCATGGTCCTTTTTCAAATAATTAATTAAATATTAGCAAGCCAGAGTAGGAGGGTGTTGTAAATGCTGCTTTCTTACTTGTCAAAATGGAGCCGTCGAGGTTCTAAGCAGAGAGCGCTTTTGGGGATGCCGATCCGAGGACCTCAAGCAGAGCTGCAACCCATGGAACGTCATCAATAATGAATATTGAATTCACTAACATCACTAAAGCTCTGAGTATTGTCTTACATTGTGAATATAGGGTACGTCGGTTTCTTTGTTTGACACACAATGGAGATTGAGTCCAATACATAGACCAAACTCCACTTTAGCTTTTCCCGAGAGTCGTAAAAAAAAACTTTTAAGCTCACTATGGAAATTTAAACGATCTTCTAGTTGATCTGTTCATGGCTAAAATAAATTACATTCCGAGAGTTGGCGAACAATATGGATGCGTATGGGAACTAACACCCAGAAAAATGCAAAGGAAACAGAAAGAACTGACCTTCTCTTGCTGTCTTCTGAGTCTCGCATTCTCCTCTCGTAGACTAGCACGTTCATGTTCCAACTCGTTTGTATAAGCCTGGAGACGAATCTGTTTTTTGTAAGAAAAAACGTTTCAAAGATTGAGGGAAATCAGAGACAGAGATATTCTTGTTTACGGGCTCTGGAGCGAGCGGCAGACTCTCTGTTCTCGATCATGCGCTAATGGCGTGGTTCAGCGGAGCCATGTATATCATCGCGGGTCCTCTTGCTGCTGATGCGAGAGGGAGAAGAATGAAAGGGAGGGTTGGAAGGAAGGAAGGAGGAGGTGGAGTATGAGAGAGGGAGTCAGAGGAAGAGGAAGGGAGGAGAGAGAGGGGCGGCTGCGGAGAAGAAGTCATGGAGTAGGAATGGGCGAGAGGCAGAGGAGGAGTGAATGTCGAATCGCAGAGAGAAGAAAGTTCGATGTTGCTCCAGACCTCTTCCATGGTTTTTGTAAGGCCTGCCTGCGAAGATGAGTTACCCACTGTGTTGCAGCTGTTGGCCATGCCCCTCTCTCGGGCTGGAATCTATGGAGCTTCCGGGACTCCAGGGAACTACTTTTAAATCAACGTCTTTGGATATCGTTAATTAAGAGGTTCCATATAGTATTACGGAGTAATGTTGAGAAAGATAACCACCATATAACTTCCGCGGTGGGATGTTGACATCAACATGGAATGTGAGCCTGTTATAATAAGCTGACGGTGAGTGAGAACCAAAATATTAGTAAGAAAGGAGGGTTATTCATCATACAAAAATGAACAATAAAGGGGGGAAAACACTTATTCCTTTTACTTGCGAGATACACAGTCAAGTAGCCATCAAGAAGGGTTATGTTAAATATATTACAGA
The DNA here is from genome assembly GCA_037074615.1 of Leucaena leucocephala. NCBI lineage: Eukaryota > Viridiplantae > Streptophyta > Magnoliopsida > Fabales > Fabaceae > Leucaena > Leucaena leucocephala. The sequence continues at coordinate 349,535 of CM073540.1, read as the reverse complement.
ACAAGGGATTTCAAGAGAAATCTTTTTAAGATTAGGCAACAAATATTAGAACATTTCAATATATGCGCCAAGGAAGATAATCGATTTTAATCTTGTCAGTTATGTGGTGCTGTTATATATTGGCTTCAATTTCACCCACAATTACTATTTCCAAAGAAATGGGCATCATGGTGTCAGTTTGTTAAGGAAAATATCCTCAAATGTAATCCTAAAAATAGACTAAAATAGCCTCTGCATGCGAACAACTAGCACAAACCTATGAATGATTTAGCCACAAAACCAAGATAGACCAGAGGTCAATATATAAATCCACGCTTCATTGACCTTTGTCTATGATGCACAGCATAGTTTGTTGCAGAGTTAGGCTTTGCATTGTTAGTAGGTTGCTTTTGAGGGGATTGTAAAGTACCAGACCCCTGCAAAAATATGGCAACATCATACATGAATATAGAGATCCATCCTCTTTTACCTATAAATATACATACTATCTCATTGCCCGACAACCACAGACTAAAGGAGGCCACAACTTAAGCGACTGGTTTTGGTAACCAATGAACCTATAAATTTAATTAGTTACACGACTAAGCTTATAGAAAAGGTTATTCTTCCAACCAGTACCTTCTATCCTTCCCAATCAACTAGCAAAATGGACATAAAACTAGGGCAAATATTGAAACCAAACCTGAGAAGTGGAGAGTGATCCGTCAAATGCAGTCTTAGAGGTGGAGTCAGCTGATATTTTGGTCGAAACCTTCGAGGATCTAGATAATGCGGGCCAAGAAACAGCACCCATTACCGGACCAGCCTCGACAACGCCGTTAGAAGGCTTGCTCCAAGCGGGCCTCTTAGAACGACCCGCATTGGCGTAGGAAGCATCAGAGTTATCTGGCTCGGAGGATAATCAGAGAATGGCGGTTGGTCCGGCGCGCAGTTTGTTAGGGATGACGAAGATGAAGATGATGAAGGCGGCGATGGATGAGATTCGCACTCCCCACCTCGTACAACTTGGGCCCATGGAGATGGAAGGTTTTTTCCGCGCGAACTTAGGGCTATTGGTATCTCCAGCACAAGTCGGCGAGTGGTGATCAGAGGAAGAATCCGGGGCAGTAACCATTGTCAATTAGGGTCTTCTAGCTTCTTACAAAATAAGGGTGTGTTTGGCTCAACGAAGGGGAGGGATTTTAATAGAGGGAAAGTAAGGGAAGGGAAAAAGAAGGGTTTTATTATTACCTTGTTTGGATTAACATGAAGGAAGATGAGGGGAGGGATTTTCATATTACCTTGTTTGGTTTAAGGAGGGAGGGGAAGAAAAATAGACAAATTTACTTTATATTATTTTATATAATATTTTAATAAAATATAATATAGTGGTAATATTAGGATATTAAAAAAATTATGAGTATATTAATATTATAAAATAATAATATATCATTTCCCCTCCAAATTCCCCCAATTTTGGAGGGGAAGTAAAGTTGGAGGGGGAGGGAAAATTTTAAAAAAATTTCCCTCCCCTCCAATGAGCCAAACAAAGGGAGGGAAGTAAAATCCCTCCCCTCCTCCTACCTTCCCTCCAAATACCCCATACCAAACTAAGCCTAAAGGAACTGCAGAGGAAAATTAGTATATAAGCAGAGCCATCAGATAACCAGATAAAAAATGGATATTGCCATGGAGGGAAGAGAGGTAGGAAAAGGAATAGGTTAGGATTTCTCTGGGTGGAATGGCAAACTGTGTTGACACTGAAACGGCTCTCGCTCGGGAAAAGAACCCTTTGGAGCAGTAACAAAAGCCTACGATCTCCGCCTCTCTTTTACCACGTTTGTTTTCGGACCAACTGCAAGTTGTGCCAAACCTTGGTTTTAAAAATATTTTTCCGGGGTTGTCCGAGTGGTAAGCGGTTCGGTATCGTTTAAATGAGGTCTCGAGTTCGAGCCTTGGCGAATGCAGAAAATCCCCGTTAGGAGATTCACCCACCATAGCTAGGTGCGCGACGCGGGTCGGATCCGGATGTAGTCGGGGCAAAGCTCCAGTGAACCGGGTGGCAACCAAAAAAAAATATTTTCCCCCCATTCACTCCAGACAAGCTCGGAATGCCAAAAAATGTACGTTTACAATTTTTATTCAAGACAAAGATTATGTCTCTAAAGATATTAAATTTAATTAAATAATTTATTTTGAAGGGGTATACTTTATGATAGTTCGCTATAATTTTTAATATAAAATTTAATTTATAATATAATTTATATTATAAAATATATTTTATATTAAAAATAAAAATAATATTAATTTTAGTTTGGTTAAATTTACTTTAGTTTATATCCATGGTATGTTTTTAAGTAATTTCTTTGTTACGTTTTGGATGATTTGCATTTTCTCGAGACAGACAGTATAACATATACTTTTAACTGACTGATCACCTGTTTCTTAAATATCTGTTTTTGGGCTGATACACACGCGTAAGCACATCTTTAAATCAGTTAGAATGATACTTCTTATGTAATATAAATATTATGCGTGCATCTAATTAAGAAGCATTGTTTTGTTGTAAATTAATTCAGGTTATGTTAGAGTAATGTTATGAGATTAGTTTTTGGTTAAGTTGTTTTTTTAGTATGGTAAGTTATAAACTAGCTCTTTACAGTTTGATCAAATTCTGTTAGCAGGAAGAAATCTTTTAGACAAAACACTCTACCCACTTTATCACATCTATACTATTTGGTCCAATTTTTTTTTTTTTTTTTAACATTATAGATTATTATTTTTTTTTTGTTACAATAACATTATAGATTATAAATTAATTCTTTATTAACTAAATCAAATACAACAGGCATATAGAGATCCTTTTAAACAAAGCGCTCAACCCAATTTTTTGTTTGTTACAAATTTTTTTAAAAAAGAGTTGGGCTCACCCACGATCTCATGGTGAGGCGAAATCTCCCTTCCTCCTAAACGATATCAATGTCGGGCAGAGCGAGTCGTTTATTAACCTCAAGCGTAAACCTACATATCTAAGAGTTAAGATGCCTTACAAAATACCATGATTAGAATCACAACAAAGTGATACTCCCCATATTTACAAAGTCACTTGGGCTTCTTTTATAAAGTACCTGTGAGCAAAATGTTCTCTGCAATGCCAAACATAATTTGAGGCCCAGAGCCATTTACGTCCCATTACACAAACTTCCTCTCAGTTTTCTCTATAAGCCCAAGTAACAACTCAGTTGCACAATAATCCCATCAACGTCTACTGCCCCCTAGACATGTTTATGATAACCAGTGTTTTTGTTGTCTTGTCTCGGGATAATCGTGTTATGTGTGTCACAAGAGAACAGCAAGCAAGCGGTTATGGGTTATTTGGTTCCAAAAATAGAAAGACTTGTTTATTTGAAATTAAAACTAGTAAAATTCCATTCAATTGTGCTCTTGTTTTTTAGTCAGAAAAAATATAATGAACATTTAACTGTACTTAATTCAAACTCCAACGAAGTTAAATTTTTCAATGCACGTATACAGAGAGAGAGAGAGAGAGAGTCAAATAGTTTAGATGCTTAGGAGAGGGAAAAGAGATCACAGGGGGCGTGCCTCACATCATCCCAATTTGGTGGCAAGTTCACACGAAGCAGCAGGGAAAGGGGAAGCGGCACTTCTTAATCTTTTGATTGACTTTGACTGGGAACCCCCCATCTCAAGTCTCAACAACCCAATGACGTCCATTTTAGCTATTTTAATTCATAGTCTATGGGTTCCCCCCTTTTATGTGGCCGTACCGATTCGCTGCTCTCACTCTTTATTTCAGCAGCTGTTCCTATCAAAGATGGCCTTTCTTGTGCACGTATCCATTATTTAATTTGCTCTAACACGCTTTGTTAGTTAACACTCTCCATTTGGTTTGTGTGGATACCATGTGTAGTGATTAGTTGCCACAACTTATTTTATCCAGTGCGTCATCATCATGTTAGTTTCTGTCCAGACTTGGCCATCACCTACCATTCGCTTGTCATTTACGGGTCACTTATCCCAGGGAATCTGCCATTCGCTTACCGGGTCATTTCGCGGCAGCCACAGCAACCAATAACATTTTAATATATCTAGCTTTTTGCAACAGTACTAGTGTTATATTATTCTAGGTATTAGATTTTTTTTATATAAAGTTTAAAAAAAAATTAGATAATCTAAGAGTATGCCTACCGATATTCTAGGTATTAGATTGTTAGGGTGGAGGGATTCCTCTATAAAAAGTCCACCAACACCCTGTCCTTCTTGCATCTCCATTCCAAAGTATCTTAGAGACAAGTGTGCGGCTGTGTGCTTCTTGAGTTCTTTGCTATGGCCAACACTACGCCCAATCACACACAGACCGTTTCTGGATGGGCTGCTCACGATTCTTCTGGCAAAATTACCCCTTTCACTTTTAAACGACGGTACTCTCTTCATCCTCCCTCCCTCTGTACTGTAACTCCTATAAGTGATGTTGTTCCTTTCTTTCACGGTTACATAAAACGTATGATTTAAAGTGGTTTCAACCTAAACACGCGCAGGGAGAACGGCGCTAACGACGTCACTATACGGATCTCGTACTGTGGTATCTGCCACACTGATCTTCACTACGCTAAAAATGACTGGGGCATCACCATGTATCCCGTAGTTCCCGGGTAATTTCATTTGTGTTGCAATTTGCGAAGCTCTCACTCACAAGCACGCAGACACAGAAATATAATAACGTATTCATTGACAGGCACGAGATCGTAGGGGTGATAACGAAGGTGGGAAGCGACGTGAAGGGGTTTAAGGAAGGAGACAGAGCAGGGGTGGGGTGCCTGGCAGCCTCGTGCCTGGACTGTGAATACTGCAAGAGTGATCAGGAGAACTACTGCGAACAATTACAGTTCACATACAACGGCATCTTCTGGGACGGCAGCATCACCTACGGCGGCTACTCCGACATGATAGTGGCGGACTACAGGTTTCCCTTCCTCTTTAAAGCTCAATTCTTGCGAGAGCATATATATATATATATCTGTTGGAGGGAGTGATGATAACAGAAGCAGTGCTTGTGTTGAAAATGTGAAGATATGTGGTGCACATACCGGAGAACTTGAGGATGGAAGGAGCGGCGCCGCTGCTGTGTGGGGGGATAACGGTGTTCAGTCCGATGAAGGATCACGGGTTGGTGGAGAGCGGGGGAAAGAGGATAGGGGTGGTGGGGTTGGGAGGGCTGGGGCACATGGCGGTGAAATTTGGGAAGGCGTTTGGGCACCACGTGACGGTGATCAGCAGATCGGCAGGGAAGGAGTGGGAGGCAAAGCACAGACTGGGAGCTGATGAGTTCATTGTGAGCAGCGAGGTGAAGCAAATGGAGGGAGTGAGGAGGAAGTTGGATTTCATATTGGATACGGTGTCAGGGCAGCACCCTCTGCTGCCTCTCCTGGAACTACTCAAGGTCAATGGAACCCTGTTCATCGTGGGCGCCCCCAACGAGCCCTTCCAGCTGCCCGCTTTCCCTCTGATCTTCGGTATGCCTGCCGCATCTATATATCAGCTTCAATTAATTTGACTCTTTCTTATTAACGAATTAATCACGGGGGTGTTATACGTGCAGGGAAAAGGGCGGTGAAAGGGGGAATCATAGGGGGCATCAAGGAGACGCAGGAGATGCTGCAACTTTGTGGGAAACACAACATCACTTGCGACACGGAGTTGATAAGGCCCGACCATATCAACGAGGCCATGCACCGCCTCGCCAACAATGATGTTCGTTACCGTTTTGTCATCGACATCGCTTCTGCCTCTTCCTGATTTATATCTTTCCCACCAGCCTTCGAATAAAATATATTCCAAGCAACAACAGTTTCCTGAAACGACGCTAATTTCTCATGTTGTCTCCATGCATGTATGCTAATATATAATATTGATGATTTCACACATTGATGTTCATGGTCTCACTATGCTTAATTCCCACCTCTTCAACATCATACGCTTTGGGTTGGTTCGATGGAAGTCGTTTGGTTCTTCAAAGTCGCTTCCATCTTCAACCTCTCTGGCAGGGGAAACATATTATGCTAAGATTTGGCTCAAACTTGACATGTGTATTTTCTTGAGGTTTCCTAAATGAATGAAAGGGAAAATCATCCTCGCTTCCCTCTTGCCTGTTAAGATTCCTGAGACGAATTTCGAAGCAATAATTGGTGGAAATATCACGTCATTATAAGGTCCACACAACGGGCGTAGCTCAAATTATGTATGTATGTGACATCTCCAGTCATCTATTAGACTTGTATGGCAACACAGATTAGGCTTGAATTATGAGGACTGTGGGACCCACGCCATTGCCAACCATCTTTTCAGAAGGCAAGGATTATTATGCAAGTGTTCTTTTGCTTTTTTGAAAAGCAAAAAGAGCATATTTGAGTAATGATACTTCATCCTTGGTTAATTGGAACAATCGCAACAAGCTATACAGATGAAAATCAAAATCCAGAGAAACATGTCGTTCATGTGATCACAATCTGTAATAATCTCAACAATTAGAACTGCGTAAGGGAACACGAGAGTGGGTTGTGGGAAAAGCCAGCTATATCCGCGTAGGAGAACACAGCGTGCGCCCAAAACCACAAACTTCATGGCGGTGCTAGCTGCCAATGCCAAATGAATTTCCTCTCTTCTTCTCAACATCTTCCCAAACACATAACACCTTTAAATACAAGCATTCGACCCATCCATTCAATTCGAGCAAGCGATTCATCTCATGACATGACAAACGCTGCATAGCTCAAGTTTCCCCCCTTGCCAGAAGCCTATCAGTTATTTCTCTCCATTCTATCTTCAATTGCTGTGCTTTGTATATATTTTGCAAATAACTTCTCCAACAGATCTTGCAGATATATAATTCCTGCTTCTCTTCATCTTTCACCTTCTCATCGATACTTCTTTTAATCAATTATTAGTTATCTGATTATAAGCTCCTCAAATTGGATATTTATTACGCAGGTGGATAGCACAAAAATTTTGAGGAAGAAGACTCGTGCAGCGCTAGCAGCAGGACAAACGTGAATGAAGAATACCTTGAAGCCTTCAGAACGAAATTATCTTTTATAGATATATCGAAGAAAGCTCAAAGGCAACTAGGAAAGATCTGTAGTAGAAAAGTAAGTTCTTACACGACATCTTATCTTCCTTGTTTCATTGATTATTTGCTGGAACCCACACAAGAAACCGTAACAGATATCACTCATAGTCTCATAACCTCAACGCGCATCACCTTCTGGTGGACTACTTCCAAGCTAGCTTAGAAGCATGCCACCATTGTGATCGACTCCTTGAGAAAATCATCAACTCAAACTTTCTTTTCACAGGATCTCAAGGGTAAGCAAAATAGTGCTTGATGATGATGATGATGACCAGACCCAGAAGGATATCGATGAAGAACTTGCTTTGTTCGCGTCCCAAAGTAACCCCTTGGCCATTATTAACCCCTTGCAGTTTCGTGAAATCCACGACCATTACATGGAGATTTTGCGTAGAGACTAAAATCTGAAGAGCGAAAAATTCGGAGAATTAAGAATAACGTTTAAGAGATTTTGCAAGACAATTGATAGACTGGTTCTTGTAAGCGCACATCTGATTGCTTCACTAATCTTGGCATCACCAAGCATGGTGGGTGGTGGAATGATAGGTTTATTCGGGAAGAAGTTGAAGTGGGGTGGTGGAAGAAGGCTCCGAACAAATTCTCAGAAAGGCTGAGGGAGCAACTCGACATTGCTGCTAGAGGGATTTATATTCTTTTGTAATAAATGCAATAAACAAAGAGGAAATCTCTACCCTAAAGAAACAAAAACATACGAGGGATTTATATTCTGGTGAATGACTTGGATACTTTGAGTCGGATGGTTAAGAGGATACACGACGAATTAGATCACGGGAAAGCTATGGCTGATGTTGGTATTGGGAATGACAAGTGGGAGGTATTGAGGCAGGTAGTCAGAGAATTTCATGAGCACGAATCTAGCTTTCTGGATCAGTTGCAAGAGCTTGAACAACATACATATCTACTTGTTCTTTCTTACCATAAATAGATCCAGAAGACTCGTTATTGGAGAAATTATGAATAAACAATGATAAATCGGTGGATTTTTCTGTGCCCACTAAATTCCCTATCATGCTCCACAAACGGTGTTTATTGCCCCCAGATACCTTGTTTTGTTGTCATGGCAAAGGAAGGCTTTGTAAATTGATTACATGCAAGAATTTTAGAAGGCATAATTATAATTTTAATAATATCTTATCTGGAGAGATCATATTTTCATTATTAATTTATTAATATTTAAAAGGAATCTCACCAGAAAAGCCTGTCGTTGCCGAGGATTAAAATGATAACGTACTTCTAAGCCAATATTTTCATTCTGGCAGGAATTTAATTGATAATCGCTAAACATCATTCCTCATCTTTTGACAAGGTACCACATAACCAAAAACTCAATAACCTTAACAAACACAAACAACACCCTTAATAACACTAATTAACATTAATATGGGAAAACAAGTCACAACCCCTGTATTGTACGAAATCTTAAGCCTTAGATGTTACAATTAAATCCTCTCAGATAGAATCTCTTTTTTCCTCTTCTTCTTGTTCTAATTATTTTGTCTTTTGTTTTAATTTCCTTTTTTCAAAAAATATAATATAGAATCGTCTAATTAACAACTTTACATTTAAGCCTGATTTCTTGGCCGCCGGTGATGCTGCCCATTTTGATCATGGACTTGACGAAGGCCTATTCAAACTCCTTCTGGTAATGAGCAAACTTGGATGTTAAAGCATATATTGAGCCCACTAATGTCAACGCAAAGCCCAACGTTGCACTATTAATCTGATGAGATTCTCTGCAGTTTCCAATATGGCGTCGATTCACATACAGCTTCTAGAGAAAAACTTTAGGGCTACGTGTATATCATTTATTTTGTGACTCTAGGTTTTCTTTTGCCTTGGCGTTGACTCTATATATGCTCTCTGTATCGCCAAACCATGTATAGAAGCAGATGACTAAATACAAATAATTCTCTCAAATATTTTTGTCTATTTACTTCTTTATTGGAAACCAATGCTTTGGTTTTGGGACGAGTGAGCAGAGCCTGATCGGAAGTGAAGATGCTTTTTCCTTGAAGAAGTAGCCTGTAGTATGCTTTGTCAAAAGTGGCGGAGCTTGAATCCAATGGAGAACCAGCGTTTTTGACCTTGTTGTGATAGGGACAAAAGCGTCGAAGCCTGGCCGCGAAGGAGGGGTTCATGGAGGGGTCAATGTCTTGTTTGGGGCTGAAGTTGTGGATTCTGTTCTGGAAAGATGAACAATGAGCGAACCCAAGGGTGTGGCCTCCTACATGCCCCGCCGTCAATAATTATTTGGAGTTACAGCAGAATGAAGTTGATGTGGGAATTTATATATATATATATATATACCTGAGAGGGCAACAAGATCTTCCAAGGAAAGGCCTCTCTGAGAGAATATTTGCTCTAGCTTGTAAATTTTGAAGACCGAAGCTGGCAGTTGTCTGGTTTCATCTGCTGATATTCTTCGATCTTTTCTCCCTTTCGGTACTTCCCACATGTGTCCTCCCGACTAATACCATTGGCATCCCAACCAACAACATAAATTTGGGTGCGTGTTTGCATAATGAGTTACAAAGACAACGACGGGAACAACATTAATACTTGGGACTGACCAGAAAAACAGCATCCCCAGCAGTGAGTGCTACAGTATCTGCACAAGACACTACCCCGGGACACACGGCTTCCTGAGCTTTGTTGGCATTGTAGATGACGTAGAATGCATGCGAAGATGTGTTGGCAGGCCCATCTTTTTCTGCTTTCTTCTTTCCCTTTGATTCCAGTAGAACCGACGCATCACAACCCTTACAAAGACACCAACACCTTTATGAATATGATCCATATATATATACACCTTTATGAAGCAATCATAAAAATGCATACGAAGCAGAGCAGTTGGGACTGTGTTTTATTGTTCAGGGTTGCTTTACGTACAGCGCCTGCCACTATGTACTCCACCTGAGGGCATGTGAGCTCGTAGTAGTCTACACTTAGCGCGCTCCCAACACTAGTCACTGACAACATTGTGAGCATCACTATAGCAATGGCTTCCATATTTCTTACTTGACCAATTCGTCTGAGTTGTGAGACGCTGCAGCAGGGGAAAGGTATTTATACAGGTTAGTATAGGCCTTGGCGTCCACATTGACTAGATTATGAGAGGAAAGCAGGATCAGAAGATATAACATTGATAAAGCACAAGCGATTGGCTGACCCCCCAATTTATTTGGTTCTTGTTGTAGCAGGTGCTTGTTTATATTGAATATATCAGCTCATTGTTGTACTTGTTACTGAATCCACTACAATTTGAAATCTGTTAGAATGATTTGATTGATAGATACAACAAAACAACTCTGATTACTTAAATCGAAACAGCAGCTATAAAATATAAACTAACGGAAACGTTAGGTATCCGGGTTCAACCAATACAGCATTCTTTTTGGCCGAAAACAAAATACAGCGCTCTTGGTAATCTTAGGAGCTTCATCTTCCGGGTTCAAATTATTTTGCGGACAATTAGCAAGTTTACTTGAACATGCACTGTGAAAATCAATCTGCCGGGGTTCACTGACGCTTCTTATTCTGCCTCTGCTGTTTTTACATAAACATTTATAATAATAGTACGAATTAATTTGGTGACACCAAGGATACAATAGGTTACATGGTGGTATTTTGACATTTATGAACCCAGACAGCATTTCCAAGAGTATCTGGGCACGATACAAACATCCATGTTTATAAAGCAAGTAAAACCATTCCCTAACGCCAAAGTAGCCATGGACAATTTTAGATGGAAAATTCAATTTTGCAATTTTTTGTGTTTTGTTTTTCGTTGTTTTGTGGTGTGTGTTTTTTTTGGGGGGGGGGGGCAGCCGTTACCTACATCTTTCCATCCTAGCCTCCAATCTTAACAATATAAAGAACATCGTATACCTCAATTATGATGGAGGGAAGAGATAATGATGGTTTCAATACGATAAAGGACTTAATGGAATCATGAGCTCTTCCACGTACAAAATAAATAATTCCACATTCATGAAGCAGACGTAATTATAAAAGTTCTCCAAAGAGAAATCAAGAGCAAAAGTAATGAATAGAGATTCTGACTGCAACTGAGACAAGAAAAATAAACATTTGTTTTCAGAAATCGTCATCATCTTCCTCTGCTATATGCTTCGCCAGTTCTTGCTCTTGTTGTTGCCTCTCTCTCCTTTTCTCAGCACTTTCCTTTTCCTTGTGTGTATTAGGTGGGAAACGCAGTGCCCTAACGCCTTCATTGTGCATGTTAAGACAGAAGGCAATTCGAGAATTGAAAGCCAATTGAGGTTCGTTTGTGGAGTAAATATCTCCAGTTTCCTTGGATACCATCCACCCGTTAGCATGATCCAATGTAGCATCAATTGCCCCATCGCGGATGGCCTTGGCTACAATGCTCTCAGCATCTGCAACAGGGTTGGCAGAGTTCAACCTCAATTTTTGAGCTACATCAGCAAGCGAGATGCGAGAATAAGACACGCTGATGTTGCGTAAACCAGTTCGGATAACATTATGTCGCAGCCGAACAATCAAGTTATGAGTTCCATCTGTATTAAATGTGTTAGCAAACTTTTCTGCAACATTCCTAAACAATTCCAGATCACCAATGCGCACCGCCTGAAATCCCACAACAAAAACAAACACTACGTGATCTAGGAAAAAGCAGAGACAGGTCACTATGGTGATAAAAAAATTGAAATTGTACTTGCAATTGGAAGGAAGTCCCCCGAATCAGTTAGCACATCAAATAAGTTCCAAACGAGTAATGACAATAGATCAGAAATCTCTAAGGTAGTAGAGATGTATATGTGCTTACGCATGATTATGAACAAACCAAACAAACGCAAAAATGAAAGAAGTCAACAAAGTAGCACTAACAAAAAGCAAGTGTAATGAGCACAGAAGATAAGACTTAAAAGATAGATGAAGAAAGGCATACCAAGTTACCACCCCAGGACCACTTTTTTGTCTAATAAGTTACACTTTTCATGCTAAAAAAAGGCTAGATTGTAGGAAATAAGTTAGACCTAAAGAATCTGAGCCAATAATAATATTATATCTAGCTTCAGTTAACCATATTAACTTACGTTTGTAAGCTCAAAGTAAGGCCTCAAAGCTTTCTCCGCACCTCTCTGCATAAAGATAGTCCTTTCAGGTATTTCTCCCAACAGCAGGCGCACAATTACAGCCCACTTATTACATTGAATATGAAAGCCTCGCGCTGCAACTGGAGCTTTTCGGGCAGCCTGCAAGAGTGACTCTTTTGCATCGGTATACTCCAACTGTATGGTACGAATCTTCCCAAGGTAGAAGAGATAACGACAGAACTGGATAAAAATACAACAGAACAGGTCAAGGAAAAGATAAGAGACAAACAGTTGAATTTTACCAAGATTTAGATACAAAATAATTTATTGACAAGAAAACTCCTCATTGGATGCCCAGAATAACAAAGCCACCATACCTGCTGGTTTGAATGTGCTTCAAATTGTGGTGCCTTGGACCTTAACTTCTCGGCTTGGTCATATAGGTTGTAGTGGAGGTAATTACGAAGTAAAAGATTAAGAAGTGTTTCCTGCATCCCATCACGATGTTAGTGCATGTTCCAAGCATATATGAAAAACAGTTAATTCAGATGAAACAAACCTGACCCAGCTCATCATGGCGGAGAGTGGCAATACGATGCAATGCAAGGAGGTTGCTGAGACCATTCGATTAGGAATGAGTTAGATCAAATTCATCTTTTTCTTTTACAGATAAGTATCTAAAATAAAGCAAGCCATGCACTTCAGAACTTTTATGCATACATTACACATATTAGCACCAAACTCACCCCCGAATTTCAGCCAGGTGTCCTGTAAGTTCATAGCTGTATGAGTAATAGAAGTATAGTCTGGAAGCAATGACATCAACAGTTCTTCTGTTCAGATTCTTGAGTCGACCAATACTTGCTGAGGAACAGGTTTTGGCCTAAAATGAAGAACCAAATCACCTTTAGCATATAATCAGCAGTCAATAGTTTGAGACGTTGAATTTTAAGACAGCACCAACCTCGTTGTATCTTTTCTGATTAATAAGAAACAGTAGTACGAGTAAGTAGCAGTAGATCTCTAGCTCAGGCAGTAGGTGTTTACATGGGACTTGAACAGCAGAAGTTGCAGTATCCACTTCCATCTCATGATCTTCCTCCTGTAGATACAGCCAGCAACAACAAATAGGACTCAAACCATGGCATCCATTAAAAAGATATCAGGAAATGGTTCAAAATTTCTTCATACAGTTATCTTGTTAATCAATAAAACAAATCAAAGTTATTCAAAATTTCAGCCATGAGTAACTGAACAGAGGTTAAACATATATACAATGGCCCTCCCTATATTGAAACAGAGTACAGAATTACAGATAACCTACTGCAGGAAAGCCGACTTTCAGAAAGAAATTGAAAATACCAATCAATTCAACTAAACATTTGAATCAGATATGAACTATGTAATGCATATGATTTGAACTTGGACATGCAAGAAGGATTAACTAGATAATCCACATCAATCCTGAGGGCTGAGAGAAATATCATAGAGATGATGTCTCTTAAATTCAACCTTGAAAACGAATGAAGTCAAAGATGCTGACTTGGAGCGTTTCTCAGAAATAAAAAGAGAAACGCTGCTAAACAAATGAGCAAGCAAATGCAGAACACCAAGCTTGTGCACAATCCCTTAATACCTTCAATAATTGAGGTTTTTAACAGAACTGCATTTTATATGACCCAAAATTATGTACCAACTCCTAATGTAGGTTAAGAGGCGGAAAAAGGACTAGAATCAAAACATGACACCCTGAACAGAAAGCAAAACATAGTTAATAGAAAGCAAAAACCTTTTTCTACAGGCACAATCACTGAATTTATGAGTAAGCTTCAAAATAACTAGAAGATCAAAAATTTACCCTGGGAACATAGGCGGACAATCTGGCGTGAGCCTCAGAACCTGGAGTGAGAATGTGGTCGAGAAAAGATGAGAGCACCGATCCTGTCAATTTCCGCCTCAGGGCAATTGTAAGGCGAATAGCACGAGCAATTCTGCGAACTTCCTTTGAATAGGAACCGGTCTCAATAAGGGATGCTATTTCCTTCAAATCTGCAATGTAAATTACCAACAACAGCAAAATCTAACAGAATTATTTTTTACGTTAAGGAATATATGCGATATGAAATCGCAGCAGGAGTAATTTTGCAAATCGGTAATTACGCTGTAAAGTGGATGGAACAGCTGAAGAAACAGAATGCGAGGGAGTAGCGTGATCTTTCATTTCCACGTCATGGGTCATTTTGAAGATAATCTACAAAAATCGTCTCCTTCCCGTTTCTAGCCCTAGAGTGTATCGAGCAATAATGCCCAATCGAAGTATCGAATAAAATTAAAATTCAAAAACGAGCAAACTGAGTGAGCATTACAAATCTATTTGAGAGACCAAAGGTTTGGCAAATGCAACTCACGAATACGTATCGAGACGCTTAGGGTTTTCAGCTACCTCAGTCCTTTGTCTTCATGAGTAGAGCCTGCCCCGGCAAAGGGAAAAAAATAATTATCCATTATCTGACGCTCGTATTAATTATTAATTATTTTATTTTTTGTAGCAACGTCTTTTAATTCTATAAACGGAACGGAGACGTCGCTTGTGTTTGACGCGTCGATGGGGAGTGCTACGTCGGAGTTTTCTGGTGGTCAGTGAGTTCTCATTATTTTTCTGTTTTTCTTTTCCCTTCCCAAACTCCCATCCGTCAGATATCGCATATTCCCTCGGAACCTCTGAATTGTTGAAGGATTTTATGATTTTAAGCGTAAGTCATCATTAGAAAAATATGTGAAATGTTGATTGATTTTCGGTGCATATATCCATTGAAAAAAAGAAAGAGGAAATTGATGAAAAGCAGGCTAGGCGTTCAAAAATTTCAAATTGTGCATTGACCGATGGCTGACCAAAACCATGTATACATATATATGTATGCATGTACGTGAACATAAAGTTTCATTGTCCAAAAAGAATACCAACATGAAGTTTCACAGACAGATAACCTTTAAAGAGTTTATATGGCTCTCCAAATCGGTACACGGAGAACCCGAAAGAAAATTATACATGTGTGTCTTAGCAGGACCTTTCCTGTGTCCTCAATACAACATCGTTTTGCCGTCAAACTCCCGGATAATCAAATATATTACACCAAATAGTATACCCCGTGGTTAAAAAAATTAGTCCTGTATTTTTATATGTTAGTAACCCGGTGCTATTAGTATTAGGATCACGTGGCCATTAAAGACAAGGTTCTTTAAGACACCCACCGATATCTGACCATAATTATGACCCTCGATCGTCTTCTTCTCCAGGCACCATCACCACAAGTGAGGTTGCAATTATTGCCGGCGTTCTACTTTGAGAATGTAAAAGGACGGTGGGGCGTTGGCTCTCCAAGGCAGAAGGGATTTGAGAGAAAGAAAGCGGTGTTGGTGTGTTGCTTGAAGCCATTGGATCATGCGAGGGGTTCAGATTTTGGGCGGAGCAAATGCAGATCCGTTTTCGAGAAAAGCACCCACGTCCAAAGTGGCAGGGTGTAAATTAGTTAAAATTTAGACCCCTTTAAGATACACAATATTACAATTTACTCTTACTTAAGAAATAGCTCAAAATACATACATCCGAAGGTGGACCTACACACTTCTAAGAGATGCGAGCCGCATGGGAAGTCTGTTCAACTCGTCTTTCGTGGAGCCACGTAATCTCAATCACCCCCTGACGTGTCGCCACCATGCTCCCGCCGCCTCTCCCCTCTCGTTATTGTGCGTATATACATATATATATATCAATTCTCTTAAATAACAATTTGAAACTCTATAAAATAATCGATATAAACTAAACTAAAATAAAACTTCAGAATTTACAACAAAAATCTTTAAAATTCCCTGTTTTGTATGTTAATTTTTTTTATAAAATCCTTAATCATATTCTTTTCCGGTATCTAAATATATTATTCTTCTATACACTTTGATCTATATTCCATTCGATATTTGTTTTGATTTGCATGTATATTTATTTAACAAGTTCCAACCGAATCTTGTTCCATTGAGAGTCACGGGTAAAGCCGATGAGGCCTAGTAAAAATCTGTCCGTCCAGAGTACTCATCCTTTTTCTCACCCGATCCAACCCTCTCCCCGGTCGGAAAATCCAAATCCCTGAAGATCATGCACTGGACCGTGGGGCCTCAAATAATGGAAAAATCTACAATATTGTTTTAAAATTTGTTATTTTTCTTCTTTTAAAATAGTATAGGAAAAATTACTTCCAAAATATTTGCCCATATATTTATTTTAGGGAGGAGAAGATGAAGTTTACAACTGATTAAAACCAGATTAATTACGCAGCCTCCTGTGCGAGCTAGAGCTGCACCCAAGTAAGCAAGAGGGGCCCCAACATGCCAAAAGCCACGATGGCTTCTTCGTCAACAAACTGGTCCTTAATTAATGCGATGGTGCCGATCAACATGTATTCTCTGAAGGAGTGAAGAATTGAGGATCAAGGTTGGCTCTACAGAGCGGACAGAGGCGATGCCTGGAGAGCCAAGTATCGGCGCATTCCAAATGAAAGCCGTGGTTGCAGGCAGGGATGAGGCGAACCGGGTGATCCTTCTCAATGTCGCAGAGGCAGACGGCGCATTCAGTGGGAGTGAGCAGATCTTGTCCGGTGATTCTGGGCAATTGATGGAGCTCCGAAGCGGAGAGGCCGTCGTTGGAAAGGGACTTGATGATGTGGGGCGGGAGATCGGGGCGGCCAGAAATGGCGTAGCGAAGGAGGCAGAAGTAGACGAAGAAGAAAGCGGCCATGCCGAGGCAGGGGAGGAAGAAGGCAAGGAGAAGGGAGGTGAGCATGGATGATGAAATATCAGAGCAAGTGGCTGTGGAGACGGGTGAATGGTCCTCTTGAGTTGAGAGGATGACGTGGATCGGCTGTGGACTGGAGAAGGGGAAGAAGTGGTGGGCTTGGGTAGTTATGAGTTATGACGACATTAATTGCTGCTTATTTATTTAATTCCATCACTCAAAAAAAAGTTGGAGCCAGTGAGGAGAGAGGTATCGCCTTGCTGTTAGGTGACGGTGCGGTGGATTATCATCCCCTGGTTAGGATTTGCGAATCCCCTCCGTTTCCCGATCTGCTTGAAAATAGTTCCAATGCAAGTAATGCTACCCCGGCTTTAATTTATGATGAATTATTCATTTTCTTATCATTAAATACTTATACATTAATGAGTTAACTAGTAAGTATTCTGTACAATTTTTATAATTAAACAAGACATTTCTCCCATGTCCCGTGTATTGTACGTGGAGCAAAAAAAAAAACAAGTTATAATTAATTAATTATCTATAAATATTATAAATTTATTATAATTAAAATTTAAAATATTATAGAAATTTAAATTTTGATTATTTTGAGCCCGTTTAATCTTTTAAAGTTTTTTAACTCTTGATGATAATTAATTAGTAATTTTATTAAAATATAGTTTAAAATCTTTTAAATATTAAAATAAGATTATTAATTGAGATTGTTGCATAGCAAGTGTAATTCGTGATTACCTGTGTGCTGGCTTAGATATTCCTTTTGAAAATTGCCAGCAATAATGTGGAAAATTTATCTTCATCTCCCACATCCTTTGTTGCAGACCATCATATAAAAGCTCCTGCTGGTAGTAAGGCACAAACTGCTGGGATTGCTGTGAGGCAAGTGCGGCGTTCACACTCTGGAAAGCTTGTGCCGGTGAAGAAGGGTGAGTTCATGGCTTCTTGAGCTCCTTATATATTTTATTTATTTTTTGATTATGCACAATATTCATGTTTAAGATGTTGAATATCTAGGAAGGAACTATATGTTGTGGAGGTACAATGCCCTTGACCGATAGATGAATCTTTGGATCTTCCCAAGTCCAGTGTGATTGAGTTGACTGGGTACATATGATTAATTTTTGAACTCGTCTGGTGGAGCTTTTGGGGTTTTCTTTTGACTCTGAGATAGTTATTTGCTTGTTAGTTTAGTGAAAATCGAGGGACTATGGCTGTAGATGGGAAGGGTTGCGTTGTTATGTTATAGTCCCCATGAATTAGCCTGTCCATTCTTCAGCAAGTTGATGGACAGAAATATGTTCCGGCCGGCCACTTCCGTATTTATGTTCATTGTTGACAAATTTTCTTTAGCCATGAGAACTCTATGATTTTACCAGGTTCCTTCCAATTCCCCTCATCGTGGCATGCAATAGAATCTTCTCAATTATCATTTGCTGCAGATGAAGATGTAGGTGGAGATTGGTCTACATTGGCAAAAATGGAGTCCACCTATGAGCAAGAGTAACTGGAATTAAATGGAGTGACTTAACAATTTCTGCAGAAAGCCGCCCTGTTGGAAGGAGCATTGAAGAAAACCATACAGTGACTACCACACTTACAGAACGTAAGATACTGCTCTCTGTTATCCTCAGTGGCAATATAGTGTTCATGATCAAGCTACTATGCTCCTTTTGGGCGTGGCATATTCTGTATCAATGACTATTTGTTCACCTTTATATGGAGCTGTCTTATGCTGAATTTGTCCAGTTCCTCATCTATTCCTTTGAATGTATATCAACTCAATGCTATGCTAAATCTCGAACCTTCTCTTTCATTATGATAATGTAGAAAATCACTCAATGTTATCCAATGAAACGGCTGAAGCAAAATGATTCTCAGATGCTGGGAACAATCACAACGCACAAACTCTTTCCATATATACCAGGAAAAATTTAGTGACAAAAGGCATCAAGAAGAGGGCAAGGAAGCATCAAACGAGGCAAACGCTTGAACAGATCTTGACAATTCGAATCAGTCTCCACAAATGATTGAAATAGTGGTACAGAACATAAAGGGAAAAGATTTTTACTCAACATATCAAACTATTGTATTATTTATCAAGTTCCTAACATGTTCAGACTAATTCAAATATGTAAATGTCTGTGCGTGTATGAACTAAAATTAATACTTGTTCTTGCAATGACCTTTCAAATAATGAGTATCTCTTATCATTTTTGGGAAACTAACTTCTTTTTTTTATTTATAGACCAGGCTCAAAACCTGCAGATGTCATTATCCTGGTTTGACAAAAGCTACCGTTTTGTTTGCTCCTTCCATTTGTTAGGAGCGGCATGCAAGGTAGCACTCAGTCATTGTTCTGGTTGGGTTTAGCTAGCATATAGGAAACTTTATATATCTCCACGGTCGGGTATTGGGATGACAAAATTGATACTGCATATGCAAATTCTATTCCCAGGCGCCACTGTGGCAGTGATTTTCTGCATAATTGTTCGACTCATGAACTTTCTATTACTAAGTACTGCAAAAGTAATTATCAAAAGAGAAAAAGTAATTATTATTCTAAACTAGGGGCACTTTCTCTAGCCTGTAACTATGCAACAGGAAAATGGTTTCACGTGATTCCTGTTATTAAGTTGACAAACTGTGAGATGGAGTTTACTGACTTTGTCACAGTACATTTCACTTCCTTGCTGATGACAGTTAGAAGTGACTGAAATGCATATAGGAGTTACGTAGAATTCTTCGGGGGCTCCGGGATATATGATTACAATAAGCTCTCCAACTTGAATTAAGAATGTTGCCATGGACAAATGGATGGTAGAGAAAGGGGGTGCTCAGTGTGGTGCAGGGAAGAGGCTCAAATGGATGGTAGAGAATTAGGCATAAGCTTCTTTTTTTCAATGTTATTGGTCAATGTATTGTTCAATTTCTTTCACAGTTCAATGTTTATTACTACTATGTTGTAAAGAATTGTCAAATTAATGTGCAGGTTATTTCTTGTGACAATGTAAATCTTTGTTCTTCAATATTAGCTATTCATTTTTGTTCCACATTTGATCTTTACATGCTCATTGCTTATAAAATCATGTTCAAGTTATTTTTTATTATCTAACTGTACTCCACATATTTATTTCAAATAATATTTGAATTTAACCAATAAATTTAAATAGTAATCCTTGATCATGGGTTAGGAAATTAAAATCTTGTAAGCTTTTTAAATTTTAAATTTAAATAATAAGAATATAAGATGACGTTAAATACATTATGTTAAAACACGATACCCAAACAACCGCATTAACATGACTCAAAGAAATAAATCAGTAAATTATTTTCAAATAACGTCCCACGTCATCAGTAGAAAAGAAATTCAGAATTTTCATTAAAATTAAAACATTTATTTTCGTGTACCGAAAGTATAACTAATTCTGTTTTTTTTATTTAATTAGCATCTATTATCTGTTTCTACTAATTTTTTTACATGATTATCTAATTTAGTCAAATTGAACTATTATCAGGCCTAGTTAAATGTAGTTATCTTAAAAAATATTTTATATATTTATATAGATTCAAACTCTAGATGTCGTGATTGAATAGCCAAAGTTATTTTCGCTTGGATTAAAGCTTATTTCCAATGAAGGTTAAATTAATCATGTAAAGCATACAGCATTATAATCGAAGTGTTCTACGTCTACGCGTTATACTAGCTGGTTGTTATTTCTGGAAGGAATTTATTAATATTTAATTGGCAAGTCATACGTATATGTTGGACGAATATGTGTGCGTATAAGAACAAAAGTTCAACAGATTTATTTTGAGATATTCGTCGAGATTAGTTTGTTATTCATACTCCCTCTTATCTGTTTTTGAGCTAGGATTGAATATTCTAAAATTAGTTATCGAATATAGTGAACGTATGGTGTAAAAGCAATATCAGACCACTGCTTAATGTGACGTGTCATGAGAATTATGGGATTCCAACCAGCGTTCGGGTGTAGCCTAAACCAAGTCATCTATCCGTTAAACCAATCCCCATTTTGCTAAGGACATTTATCCACGTGGCATGGTGCAAGGACTTTTATTTAAACAATGATTAATTATACGGACTGACTGGTGATGTGTAAAATTATAGTAGGTAGCTGGAGAATGGTTTTCCCAATTATTAAATTTATGTAGAGTTATCATACCGTAGCTAATTAAAAAGGTCTAAATTATATAAATTCCTATTTTTGTTATCTTTTCAACGTACACACACTAATTTATGTTCATTAGAACTATTTTTCTTCCCGACCATTCTCTATATGCGGTATGATTTTATTGGCCAGAGTACGACCCCAAAAATTTGTAGCTACAAGAACTCAGACAATCACAGACGAAAGAGAATACCGCAGCCCGCAGATATATAGAATAAACTAACTAAGTTTCATCATATATTGAATGCATGCATATGGACCATCTCTAGTTATTTAAGCAGCGCACTTTGTTGGAAATATCACTGTCCTGACACTTGGACATAGAAGTCAGACACGGGGCCACGTTTGCCTGAAACTGTGAATTGCCTAATGGGGGAGCTAAAGAATGGGTAATAAAATAAAAGAAAGCAATGTAAAGGGGGAACAGGTGTCCAGGAACTGGTATTTGCGTAGGTGACATCAAATGTCAAAGTGTTCGAGGGCTGCACGGACCTTGTCTCTCCGCTAGAGTAGAGAGAGAGAGCCTTGGGCCATAGTACGGGTGGCCCTATCGCTTTCCCCATTCTCACTTGGCATCTTATAATACCTAAAAGTAGACGATATCGTGGCAGCAATATAGGAGACCCGCAGCATCGTGCTCCATGTGGATGCGGGGCAGCTGATTAAAGCATGGAATGAAGGAATGCACCATAACATGTGGTTCCGAGCAACACGAGTGTGAGGGAAGGAGACGAAGGGTAAAGCTAGCTAGCAGGCCTCGGCTGCTTCTTGATGACTCCCACGACGACGGAGATGAAGGATGAAACTCAACCTTCGCCGCTCAGTAACGTTTCTCCCGCCCGCTTCCCCTCCCTCCTCGCTTCCAACCATCGTGATTTTCTGCTCGCTCCCTCTCGCGCTCAGGTGCTCTCTCTCTCTCTTTCGATATCTAGCTAGCTGCTGAAATATGCCAACTTTTAATATGATATTCCTGTCTCCATCGTTTGGTTCAGCTTTTGTTGTCCGAGAGGGTGTGTGGCCTTTATCCCTGATTAGACTGTATGTTTCCTCTTTTCCCAAACTTTCTCGTGCAAATGGCCCTCCCTACAAAACCACAGTACTAGTTTCTCGCCATAGTCAACCAAA
This sequence comes from Leucaena leucocephala, assembly GCA_037074615.1. Lineage (NCBI taxonomy): Eukaryota > Viridiplantae > Streptophyta > Magnoliopsida > Fabales > Fabaceae > Leucaena > Leucaena leucocephala. The sequence goes on along the minus strand of CM073540.1, from coordinate 327,194 downwards.
ACCTTGGTCCGGTGGATTGCTATTGCCTTGCCCCATGACCCGTTTGTGTTGATTAGGTTATCACTAACAATATACCGTTAATCGTGCGTATTATTATATACCACGATCTGCAATTTCATCTCAAGAGAGACTCTAATTAATTGTACAGTCGAGAAAACCGGAACTTCCTCCTATATTTTCTGTGAAATGTTTCGTACACGGCCTCCTCTTCTTAAATTTACGTGCAGCCCGAATCTAGGAGAAAAGGCAAGGTCTCTTATTGCTATTTACTTCCCAATAGTTCTAGGGTTCGAAACAATACATACATATATATATGTATATATATATATATGATGATGCGCTTAAGATCTATTTCCACCGGATTTAGGTGCTCAATTTCAAAGGGCTGACTATTTTGGTCTATCCATAAGCTTGATCGTATAGATTATATCCATATTTTATGTATTATATTTATGTGTAATGGTCTTTTTCTGCGGGTACTAAGATATTCTATTTATTCCCACAATCAATCATAGGAATTTACATACCAATCAATCAGTATGAATCCTGGGAATGAAATATTAGCTAGGGTGTTCACAGCATTATATTTCGCTATCCTAAGAGGGCGATGAAATATTTAAGAGATGCAGATAGCTGTGATATATAGTGGTGTTAGGTTGATTTGATGATTTCGAAGTGGCTCACTTTACCTCTTTTTTTCTGGCCAGCACAGTTCCTTTCAATATACTCATCTAAAATTAAGTCTAATTGAACAATACTTAGAACATTTAATATTTGTTCCCCTATTTTACCTAAATAAAACTTATCTTTATGTATAAATAATTAATGCAGTATTAACTTTTGCAAAAGGTCATATTTAATAAAAAAAAAAAATTATATTATAACTGTCTGTTTTAACTAATATTTTTATCACAAAAAGGTGTGACGTTTAAACTAAACTTTTATTACCACCTATTGGAACATATACTTATTTGGAGACAGCCAAGCATATCTCTAGCGAAGGGACAAGTGTCCCTTAAATCATTCCTTTAAGCCAACACGTGTTCCATTTCGGTACCCCATCCCTTTCACGATTTTGATTTCTAATTAGAACCCCCACTCTCGTAACCTTTTGCACTGCTCCTTTGTCGGGGTGATTTTAGCCCTATGTACGTGCTACTCCCATTTCGTCTATATATTCTACAATGCTGATTAATTTGTTCATTTCTAACTTTTATAAAATCCACAAAATTGTACCCAGTTTGAGTGGCCCTACCTCAATTCCCCCCCCCCCCACGCCCACCCACCCTCTACTCCAACGAAACTAGCTAGCTAATAGACACACACACACATGTATAGATATTGAATAAAAATTTTAATGAGAACAATATCGTATCGAAGTGGAGAAGGTACGTCTCTCGTAACACGCATTTTATAGATGAATCAGATTATTGAGGTATATGGAATACTCCTATAATACACATATATAAGATGTGTCGTGATAGCTAATTTGGGTAGTAGTTGGAAATTGCAAGGGCAGGTGAAAGTTTCTGATGTTGAAGGAAAAATATTGGGGATCTTATTCGCCGCTAACTGGTACCCGCCATGCCGGAGATTCACCCAAGTGCTGGTTGGCATTTACGAGGAGCTGAAGAAGAATGCGTCAGACTTTGAGATTATCTACGTGTCGTCTGACGAAGACACGGAGGCCTTTGATAGCTTCTATGGGCAAATGCCATGGCTGGCAGTTCCATTTTCTGACTTGGAAACAAAGAAAGAGTTGAATAGGAAGTACGACGTGGAAGGTGTTCCTTGCCTGGTGATATTGCAACCCGATGACAGTAAAGAAGAAGCGACTTTGCGTGACGGAGTTAATCTCATTTATCTTTTTGGAGCGCAGGCTTATCCATTTACTAAGGAAAGGTTAGAGCAGTTGCATCAGGAAGAGAGGGACAAGCATGAAAACCAGACTCTCACTAATTTACTGACAAACCCCGACAGGGACTATGTTCTGGGCCACCCAGGATCCCGGCAGGCATACTATTATTTCACCTTCATTTATATCACGTGCATCCTGATCCCATTTTGTACGTTACATATCATGCACATGTATATCGTTGATATTTATTTACATATGCGCTCATGAATATTTGCACGCTATTGTTTAATTTCACCTTAAACAAACAAAACAAATATAGTAGGAACACGGATCCAATGAGAATATATAGGTAGCCGTAAAGGTTTAGGTGGTGGGGTGGGGGGCATTTTGCATGGTGATAGGGAAACTGAAGGGGTGTGGGGTAGCGTGGGCAGGTACCGGTGGCATCTTTAGAGGGTACAACAATAGGGCTGTACTTCTCAGCGGAGTGGTGCGTGCCGGGGCAGAACTTCACTCCAAAACTGATAGCCATATACCACAAGATCAAGCAGGTGCTGGCAGAGAAAGGAGAGGAGGAGGACTTTGAGATCGTGTTCATTTCCAATGACAGGGACGAGGCGTCTTTCCAGTCGTATTTAGGGAGCATGCCGTGGTTGGGGCTACCGTACGGAGACACGGAGATGAAGAAGCTAGCGAGACACTTTGACGTGCAAGGAATACCGTGCCTAGTGATAATAGGCCCTAACGGGAAGACGATACCGAGACACGGCAGGAACCTTATAAACTTATACCAAGAGAATGCGTACCCATTCACGCATGCGAGAGTGCAGTTGCTGGAGAAGGAGATGGAGGAAGAGGCGAGGGGGCTTCCGAGATTGGTGAGTCACGAGGGGCATCGCCATCATCTGAATCTGGGGTCAGACGGCAATGGAGGGGGACCCTTCATATGCTGTGTGTGTGATGAGCAGGGATCCAGTTGGGCCTACCAATGCCTCCAGTGTGGCTACCAAGTGCACCTAAAGTGCATTAGTCCTTTGGATCGCTAGCCACTCTCCTCCACTCATTTATATTTATTATATTCACTTCAATACTCTATTGTTACTTGACACACACACACACACACACACATATATATATATATATATATATATATATATCCCTTACTCATCTGCCCTCATCTGCATGTATTTCCCTTTCCATTTATCTTATACCGAAGATCAAACTAGTAAGGCTATGAATGTACTATTCACTAATTAATTAGCGATGGCTTTTGTTGGGTGCATGCCTCAGCTTCCAAGAGCCCCACGCCTATCCACTTTCGCTAATTAAGTTTATGATTAAGTATGGAATTTAGAAGGTGATCTTAAAATCTACAGAGCATGCATGGTTTACATGCATTGTTCAAGTTCAAAAAATAAAATATATCACTCACGATCATGGAATTTAAATGTCCATAGGAATTTAAATGACCATTGAGTGCATATACATAAATACATATGCATAGAGTGAATTGACGAAGGCGGGAAAATATGAATGTAACATATATATATTCCACTTTTTATGCTGCTCTTTCACTAAATATTAAATAATGTTATTATAAAAAGTAATTCAGTATCAACTTTTACGTTGGTAAATAAGAAAATCAAAGTTTTAAAAGGGTTTTCAGACCAAATCTTATTTAAAAAAAAAATTAAAACAAACAGTCATATTTATCTAAAATGACTTTTAGATCAAATCATAGTTTAAAACAAAAATTTTAGATAAGATAATGGGAGTAACTTTTTAAACAGTAAAAGAATTTATTAACTACTAAATTACTATTTTACCCTTACTTTTTCTTACACACATCTCGTATCTCTCACCTATCTTCTATACCCTCTCTCCTCTCTTTTTCACCCTCTCTCCTCTCTCCTATTTTTAATAAAATCATACATTTTTTGGTAATTTATCAATTACAAAAGTCTTTATGCTAATAATTATTCAAACATTTATTTTTTTAGAACCACTTTTTTTCTATAGGCTCTTTTCCAAAAGTCATTGTCTAAAAGCTCTCTAAAAGCCTTTTTTCTATAAATTATTTTCTAAAAATTTATCCAAATAGACCCCTTATATAATATTTCGAGAGCTTTGAACTTAAAAAAATATATTTAATAGCTCCTAATTGTGTTGTTTTTTGTTGCCCACCCGGTTTACCGGAGTTTTGTCCCGACTACATTGGGATCCAACCCGCGTCGTACACCTGGCTATGGTGGGAGAGTCTCCTAACGGGGATTTTTTGCGTACACTAAGGCTCGAACTTGAGACCTCGCTTAAGTAATACCGAGCCGCTTACCACTCGAACCAACCCCCGTTGGTAGCTCCTAATTGTGTTATTACCAAACGAAGGCGACATGGCATGTATGGATGTAAGTAGGCCCCCACAAAGGTGAGGCCCACATGTCATAAGTGGGCCTTTTTAAAAATATTTTTTACCTGACTAATTAAGGTCACTTCAAGGCCCCAATTAGTAATATGGCACATGATAGCTAACTAATGCGTTAGCTGGGATTTACAGGCTAGCCGGCTTAGCTTTAATCTTTATAAAGCTGGATACCATACCTGCTCTAGTCTAAGTAATAGTATTTGTTATCAGTTAAGTATGTTCAAATTATTCAGCAGCATTCTTTGGCTATTTATCACTGAAATGGACGACGAGATGCTGTATGTGTATATTTAGTGTAAGTCGCAACAAATACGAGATAGATGTATGCATGCACACGAATTTGTAAAAATCTAGTTGATTATGTATTTTAATTTATTTAATGAATGGATATGAGTTGTGTAAATTAAGAATATAAACAATAAAGAATGGCGGGGATGCAAAGCTTGGGTGGCAATATAACGTAAAAGGATAGCCTGGCAGACCATTTTGAATCAGATGCACGTCTTCCTGCTCCTCTCATACCAATACCCACCCACGACTCATGGAATCGGATTTCTTCTTCAGCGCAAAGCCATTTACTTATTCTCCCTCCCCTCTCATCACACCCAACAAGAAATACACCCCCATATATGTCTATAAGCTCCTCTAATGGAAGTCATCAGGCGGCTAAATTAAGCTGAACGAATTACGAGAGATCGAAGGATCCATGGGACTTGGTTTCTTCAAGGCGCTTTGCTGTAGCAATGATCATCATGAAATTCGCATAGACTCGTCGGACTCCTCTCCCGTGCGGCCTCCCAGGCAGAGGTCCAGGGAACATGAGTACGACATCGTCAAACCAGTACCTGCTTCGAATTCTAAGCCTAAACAAGCGGCTGCGCATTCGCAAGCACTAGTAGGGCCGGTGCTGGGCAAACCGTACGTGGACATAAGTATGATGTACAAGCTGGAGAAAGAGCTGGGTAGAGGGCAATCGGGGGTGACATATCTGTGCACAGAGAAGACGACGGGGAGAAAGTACGCGTGCAAGAGCATAGCGAGGAGGAAGCTGACGAGGAAGGAGGAAATAGAGGACGTGCGTAGAGAGATACTGATACTGCAGCATCTGTCGGGGCAGCCAAACATTGTGGAATTCAGGGGCGCATACGAGGACCGGCAGAACGTGTACCTCGTCATGGAACTGTGCACCGGAGGCGAGCTGTTTGACCGCATCATCGCCAAAGGGAACTATTCGGAGAAGGAAGCAGCGGCGCTGTTCCGGCAGATCGTGACGGTAGTTCATGTGTGCCATTTCATGGGAGTCATGCATCGGGACCTGAAGCCTGAGAATTTCTTGATGGCCAGCGAGCACGATCACGCCCCCATCAAAGCCACCGATTTTGGACTCTCCGTCTTCATTGAGCCCGGTCGGTCCCCTCTCTTCTACCCTTTCTCTTTCATTCTTCTTCACTTTCATATATACTTAATTGGTGGGTAGAAATGGAATTAGAATAATATTGTCTGGTGGGGCCCGGGTGAGAGAGCATAGGGTAGAATAAAACGAGAGCGAAACGCATGGTTGGTTGAGTAAGGAAAGCAAAGCGTAGTGTTAACAAGAAGGGAATGATGCTGAGGAGGACCAGGGCGGGGAGGGGTACAAAGCAGGGCATCCCCTGAAAGGAGCAGAGGATCACAGCACTCTCTTCTCATCAGGATGCTCCTCCATTCCCAACTTCTTGTTCACTCTCTGCAATAAAAACCAAAGAATGGGGTTATGCTTCAGCAAATCCTCCTCTGATTCGCCAGCCCATCGTCACTACCAGCAGCTTCCGAAGAGAAATCCTCCCCCACACCCCGCCCCCTCTTCCTCTTCTTCCTCCCACCCTCAAGTCGGTCCCGTTTTGGGCAAACCATATTTTGACATGAAAACGCTCTACTCTTTGGACAGAGAATTGGGGAGAGGCCAATTCGGCATCACTTATCTCTGCACCGAGAAGCTCACCGGACTTAGGTACGCCTGTAAGTCCATATCAAGGAGAAAGCTGACCAGCCGCAAGGGAATCGACGACGTGAAGAAGGAAATTGTGATCCTGCAGCACCTCACGGGGCAGCCCAACATTGTGGAATTCAAGGGAGCTTACGAGGACTGGCATCACGTGCATTTGGTCATGGAGTTGTGTTCCGGTGGGGAGCTTTTTGATCGGATTATTGCGAAAGGGGTTTACTCGGAGGACGAAGCTGCCGTCATATTCAGGCAAGTTGTGAACGTGGTTCACGTTTGTCATTTCATGGGCGTGATGCATAGGGACCTTAAGCCCGAGAATTTCTTGTTGGCCACCAGGGACCCCAATTCTCCCTTGAAAGCCATGGATTTTGGCCTCTCTGTCTTCATTGAGCCAGGTTTGTTCCAATTTCTGTCTTTCATCTTCTTCCTCTCTTCCCCATTTTCCTCCTCCCCAAGATTTTCAATTCCGTATTCCTTCTGATTTTCTTCCATTCTATAAAACAATTTAGACTTCCAACCATTTTCCCACTCTGTTCAATCTCAGTCCATCTGTGAAAGTATGAATTACGCTACGCAATGAGACAAGCCATGAAAGCATTGACTAACACAGCCTTTGTTTACTTTGCACTGAACAGAACAGTATTTCTGGAAAGGGGGAAAATGTTGTGTTTTTTTTAACCTCAAAGAGGGGAATGTTTGGAGGATTTCCTAGATATTTTTGGTTTCCATGCTCCTCCCGCGTACATGGAATATAACATCCTTTTGATTTATAATATGATCAAAATAATCGTAAGAATAAAATTATTTTTTATCAAAAGACGTGTTTTTTTTAAAAATTATTTCTTTTGAATCTTCTATTTCGATACTGGATTTATAAAATTAGTTATTTTTATACTAACGAGTAATGAATGTGTATATACTTAACTTTGGTTATATATTTATATAAATAATGGTATAACAATTATGAGGCTGTCGTAACTTTTTTTTTTTTTAACAAAGACAGCGTATTTTAACTTGAGAAAGTACGTGACGTTTAAATGGAAAGAGAAGATTGACCAAGTCGTCGATTAAAAGGGAAATGTGTAGTCAACCGAGTAAACGCTCTTCTGTGCGAATGTCGGAAAGTGACAGGTAGACGGAGTAAACTGGTTCACATTTAGTGGGGGAAAAGCAGAGGGCGGATTTTTGAAACACTGATTAGTGGGACCGTCATGGTCACTTGTTATTTTCTGGGACCATACCATAATGATGGCCATTGGAAAATATACAACACGATTAAAAAACAAGCAATTCTGAAATTAGCCATCAAGCTGGCCCCAGTAAGCTGTAACTACTGATCAAGAAACACATGTTATCTGCATTTTGATGGTGCAGCAGCAGCAAAATGCCTCAGCATCATTATCAACTTCAATTCGTTTCTTTGGCAGCAAGTTTTTATGAAGTGCAATATAATAATAATAATAAGATTGGATGCAGGTAAAGAGTATAAGGAAGTTGTGGGAAGTGCGTATTATGTGGCCCCGGAGGTTCTAAAACGGAGTTATGGAAAGGAGATTGATGTGTGGAGTGCAGGAGTCATTTTATGCATCCTCCTTAGTGGGGTGCCTCCATTTTGGGCTGGTAAGTACATAATGCCAGCTCTGTTCTTGCTCACAACCGTACTCTGCAACTATGCAATGTCTCTTTCACTCTCTTGTTCCCTTCACATTTGCTGTGTTCAGTTTTATATCTTAGGTTTATTGACATCACGGGTTAACAATTTCTAGAGAACGAGAAAGGCATATTTGATGCTATTCTGGAAGGCAAACTGGAACTTGAAAGCGAACCGTGGCCTTCTATTTCAGCTTCTGCCAAGGATCTGATCAGGAAAATGTTGACATATGATCCCAAGAAACGCATCACAGCTGCTGATGCCCTTGGTGAGTATGTACTTGAGCTTAAACGTAGCATCTTCCATGTTATAGACTAGCTTTATCTTGATTATTCTTCCGTTATGATCTCTATCTACTCTTTCTAAATAGTGGATCTTGTCATCCCCCCGTCCCTAAGATACTAATTCCAACAAATAACTTGTCATGTTTAGTATATAAACCAGTTTTTTAGTGCAGAAAAATTAGAATTATTGCTATGCATATGAAACAGAACATCCATGGATGAAGGTGGGTGGTCAAGCGTCTGACAAGCCTATAGACAGTGCCGTTTTAATTAGGATGAAACAGTTCAGAGCAATGAATAAAATGAAGAAACTTGCCCTAAAGGTAACTTCCAAACTTTTGTCTTGCCAGTGAATTACAAATAGTTTCTTCATGGATTTGTAGTCTCATTGCCGTTAGTGTTTAAGAAGAAGACCTCAAAAGAACGCATGTCTCATTTTAATTTAGTCGGTGCTTCCCTCTTCTACCCTTAGTAACCGAATGTTGGATTTTTTGGAAGGTAATAGCAGAAAACCTGTCAGAGGAAGAAATCAAGGGCTTGAAACAGATGTTCAACAATATGGATACAGATAACAGTGGCACGATCACACTTGAAGAACTCAGAGCTGGATTGACCAAATTGGGGTCTAAACTTAACGAATCTGAAATACGGCAGCTGATGGATGCTGTAAGTTCAGTTTCAGTGGAATTTTGAGCCTCTTCCTTCCAATACTGTAAGAAAAGAAAATCTGTGTGATGCATATTTTTGGTGGTTGTGGTGTTTTCAGGCTGATGTTGACAATAATGGAACTATTGATTATTATGAATTCATAACTGCCACCATGCATCGGCATAGACTTGAGAAGGAAGAGAACTTGTTCAAGGCTTTCCAATACTTCGACAAGGATAACAGCGGGTTAGTGTAAATGCCTGTTGCATTCATTACCAGAAACTGTTTATTCTACGAAATTATAGTGCGTGAATCAGAATCATAAATGAACAAGTTATTGTGTTAATTGGGTGATATCAATGATCAGATTCATCACAAGAGAGGAGCTCAGGCAGGCTTTGACTGAATATGGAATGGGGGATGAAGCTACAATAGATGAAGTGATTGACGATGTGGACACTGATAAAGTAAGTGGAAGTGTGTTGGTTTGCTTTTGTTAAATAATATTATACGTTGCTAGGTCTGATGAGTTTCCATTTTCGGGTGCAGGATGGCAGAATCAATTACGAAGAGTTTGTGGCTATGATGAAGAGCGCGGGATGAGATAATGTATCCAACACGTTAATCAGCCCAAGGCATTATGGATTTTGATTGCCAATTTGCCATCATTCGTCTTCCTCTCTGCTCCCTCAAAGTTCGTTGTTGCCATTTCCACACTCAACCGCATCTATCACTATTCTCTTTGAATGAACTCCCTAATTCCTATATATAACAGCGTCACCGTGTTTCTTACAAGAGATAATTTGTTATGCTACCAATTTATATACATCTTTCTGTTAAATATCCACCCATGCATTACATGGGACCCATCAACTTAAAATTAATTATTGGTAAATAAGCTTAATTTCCATATAGTTAGTGACATAACGAGGACCATAAACAATTAAAACGGAAGAAACGGAATTTCACGGGTTTGACGGATCAAAATATCATTGACGAAACAACATTGCCTCCCCTTTTGGTTCTTCAAACAACTATACACTTGTATGTAAGTCAGCACTCAGCAGCCTAAACACTATATTAAACTAGAAATTTGTGCTTTGTCTGTGATTCAAAACGCAGCCGTTTTGAGGTTCCAGAATGCACATCAGTCGGACGGTGACAACAGATAAGATCCACCCCTTTTTCTTAAAAAAATTACACGGCATTACTATTATTCTCTTACATCAGATGACCTAATAACCTAACCTACTACAAATTAGGTAAGGTAAAATTGAAAAGGCAAGAAAAGGATTGATGTCAAGTTCAAAATGAGTTGGGATAACCTTAATTAAATAAAATAAAAAATAAAAAATAAAAAATATGCTCGATATAAAGGAAAATGACAATAATATATTCCTAATCCTCGGCAAACTTCGTTTTTCTTCTTCTCCCAAGTGGTTAACGACAACGCTAATACCATACTACCCACAGAAATCACCAAGCATTATTTTTCTTCTGTACAGGTGAAAAAGAATACGGAAGCACACCTCAGAAGACAAAAATGTCACTAGGCAGTCCAGCAAGTAAAATGTGAATCCTGCGATCTGAAATTACCAAGTGAGAAGAAGAAAATGTAAACTGCCACGGCGAATTCAGTGAAGTGTTTCATGTAAAGTTTTGAAAGCAATACATATCAATCAATATATTATATAAAATTAAAATAATCTGACAATACTTATTTTCTATCATTTATTTACTATTTACTGATTATTGATTTATTGATGAGAAATCAATACCAACGTAAAGCATGCAACTTAACCCTTCAGGTTGTGAGACAATCATACTCTCCAGTCCCCACTTAATTAAGAGTAAAGAAGAGGAATGGAGACCCGTGCATTGATTGCGTTCCTTATTTCCTATTTGGGCCAGTCTGTATAAATCTTTGAAAAAACACATTTAGATAACTTTTAGACAAAAACTTATGTAGAAGAGTTACAGAAAAAAATAGTTATGAATAAATGAGTATTTGGATGATTATTACTAAAAAAGTTTTCGTGATTTGTAAATTACCATAAAAAGTACGAGATAAAAAAAATCAAATGTGCACATCCCATAAGATCATCTCTCGCTTATCTTCTCTCTCCGACAAATGACAATGACAACAGAGGAGGTAAAGACGTGATGACGACGGCTTAAAGCGGAGGAGCTGAAGAAGATGGAGCTGGATGGAGGAAGAAGTCGAAGACTAGTGACCGACACTACCCAACAACCCACGTGATGACAAAGCTGGACGACGAAGGAGGTCAACGACCCACCTTGACGACAGAGCTATACGACGACAAGCGAAAGACCCTAACGATGGAGCTGGATGACGACCAGCGAGCGACCCAATGACCCAGTTGAGACGAGCGGGACGACGGGAGGAGAGAGAAGAGGGTGGGAATAAATAGAAGTAAACTGATAATTGGGCAGTCCGTAAACCCTTTTACTATTCCAAAAATTATTTCTAAACTTATTCAAAACCATGGTTTTAAACCTTAGTTTGGTCCAGAAACCCTTTTAGACAAATATAGTTATTTGTTTTAAAATTTTTCTAAACTAAGGTTTATGCCAAAAGTAGGTTTTAAACTTACCTAAACACGTACTTAGTCTCAAGATGCACCTGTACAGCTAATGTCTTAGACCTTGTACTCCTCAAGATGCATCCATTTCGTTGAAGACCACTTGTTTCCCCTAATAACGGGACAGCCACCTGGAAGCATAGATCAATTAACTAAAATTTACAAATCCTCGCTTAGTTAAAATTGCTTATTCAACAATATTCTGGGCAGTTTCAAACCATGTAAACTTGCAGGATCTAGTGAGGCATCTGGTCTCATGCTCCAGAAGAGCAGAGCATCACCCATTTTGGGTTTCACAGAGATACCCTTTTTACCGCATTCAGACAAATCATTCCACCAAGGGACAGAGCTAAAATTTGCCTTGGAAGCAGGAAAGACAGTCTCGCCACCTTCTTCAACATCTGACCTGACCCAGAAGCAGAAAGAAAATGAGTAGGAGAAGTGGACAATTAAGAGTACGCACAAACCCTCAGAAAGCAAAATAGTGAGGCTCATATTTCTGCCCAACATTCTGTGATTGGGAAAGAGAACAAAAACTTACAGATACATAAGAACAGTAGCAATACGTTGGCCACCGTTCTTAGTGTTGAACTCATCGAGAAAGTAATCATAGTGAGGCTCATATTTCTGCCCAACTTCATAGTGGAGAACCTGAAGCCCTTCTCCATTCTCTGAATATTAAATGGTTAATAAGCAGTCATATCTATCTCAAGAGTAGTAAGTACTAAGTACTATCATGCTAGAGAACATAAAATCTTTCAACAGATCAAACGGGCAAGTAAACCAGAACGCACCAATAAAGGAGGAAATGAGTTCCTCAGAAAGAATGTTATAAGCAGTTTTACACAGGTAGCATGTAAAACTCTTACCTACAGGTATGAAGGTAAAGTCAGCTATTCTTTTTTCAATATTTCGGATAATTCTATCCCGCCCTCTCTTCAGAAACATTCCTGAACTAGTCCGCACTCTGCAAGCAGGGGATATGAAGAATCTAGCATTAGCACTGATGTCTCATACACAAGCATATAAACAAAAATACAATCCACAATTTTTGGGGACTTTATAAAAGAGAAGCAAGTGTATACCTGCTGTCTTTACTCTGTCCGGTTTTGCTATCAACAACAGTTGATTTTTCCATAAAAGGTTTGGCAAGACTAATCAGGTATTCACATTCTTCTTTTGACTGTTCCAAATGATAATCAGAATTAAGATTATCATAAAATACAGATCTCAACAGCTGACAACCATGAGAATATAAGAAGTAGAATTTAAGAAACTAAAGATGACCACCTACTCAACCTCTTCTAAAAATGGCTGAATTCTAAAAGATAAGACTCTCGCTGACTTGGAACACCATATTGCCAGAACTAATGTTCAAAATGACAAATTGAAAGATGCATCATATCTTGATATGTCCAAAATTTAAAAAGAACCAGGTGACAGAAAAGCAAAACATAGAAACCAGAGTTTGTGATGGAGTAATGAAAAACGGACCAGGAAATTGTGATAAATGAAGGCTCTAGGCTCCCATGAGAGAACTTCGGTCCACTGCTGCCCTCTTACTCCCAGGCCGTCACCCCTTCCGAAAGCAATATATAGAAATATGTATTTTAGTCAGAGAAAGCACGAGAACGAATAGAAACAAGTTCCAGGGGATGCTATAAAAGTAAGACAGATAGAGGACGATACCTTTCCGTGATCTTGCGCCTGAAGGCACCGAGGTCAGTAGGCGGAGAATCGTCGGTGGTGATCGGAAGAGCAACGATCCCGAGAGCGAGGAGCATGAGAAGGACGACGGAGAGCATGAAAAGCATGAAGAAAACCAGGGTGAAGGTAGACCATTTCTTGCCCTGTGACCTTGCAAACTTTCCCCTCGCCATTACTGAATCGACCCAAAACCCTAAAAACAAAGAACGATTAACTCAAACAAGCCATACAAGAAACCATTCCACTTTCAAGTATTTGTTCGAATGATACAATGAGAGGTGGGAAATGCGAGTGGAGTGCAACAATAGCCTGTTATTCCGACGTTTGGTAGAGGTAGGCACTTATCCCTCACAGCTAAATTCATATAATCAGTGTCTGAATGAAGTCTGCTCGCGTGAATTTCGTTTTGTCCCGCAAAATTAAAAACAGTACAGAGCTCTATAATGACGTAAATACCCCCGACTTCCCTCAATCATTTCTCCCCTATTCTCGTTTGGACGTAAATATAAAAATAATCAATCGAATGGGTAAAGTTGGGAATTTGAGCTTTTATTGTTTTGGTCTGAGAAGTTGGTAATCTGATCCGCCGACCCTTTGTCTTTTTGACCGGACCGCGCACCCTGTTTTTGCACATGGGATTCGCTTCTAAAACTCAGAAGCATGACAGTATATTTCACTGGATCGGATCCTCCTCGCTTTATTGTAATCTCAGCATTTGCTTTTCATAAAAGCACACTATTTTTCTAATCACTCCTTTATTTTTTTGGCTGAACTTAGAGGCCCTTTCCTTCTGGGGTATTTATAGAAAATTACGCAAATCTGTAGGATATAAATCATTTACTAGACTTTGCGCAACACAGCCACTATGTTTGCCAGAAAGATAAGCCCATCATACCTTACATGATTTATGAACAGTTGAGACTGGAAAATAGTAGAAATTGCTCCGTCTGATCCTCATTACTTGTGCGTCCCATTCGATTCACGTTCCTATAGAGATTTAAAATTCTTAATTGATTTAATTAGCAAGACTAATCTTACTGGAAAAGGACCATTCTTTCGTAGTCCTCTTATTTTATTTTTGGATGTCACGTGGCATCTTAATGATTAGATCAAAAGTTAACTAGTCGGACCCGGGGCAGAGCTGATTGCGCAAAGGGGCATCAACTCAAACTTAAAGGGCTGAAATATCTACATTCACATGGGAACTTTAAAAATAATAATAAGCGCTCGCAAATGCGACTTTTTTTAATTGTCGTCTTTTATTACCAGAAAACAAGACCCAAGCTGTTTCATCTCATTAAAGATTTGTTTAATAAATAGAAGTGTTTGCCCAGTCACACCGATTTTATTTGACCAAACCCCATCACCGTCTCCTGCCTTTCTTGACAAAGTCAAATACACACCCCGATCACCCCCACGATGTTATGGCTGAACCTGTAAACGTTGTTCATCGTTATATATAAAGAGGAGAGATTATAGAACCCATTCCCACAATTATATTATTTGGCTTTTGAACGATGGAGAAACAACATAAGCTGAAGAACAGGATCTTGAAGATACTACCAAAAGCGGCGGCGGCAGTCAGAGCCACATTTCAAAACCCTCCCTTCAGTCCAGGAAGGGATCATCACACCAAAAGACTCGAGCACGGATCCAGGTGGTCTAAGCAGCGCGGTGGTTCCATGGTATCAATGATTCCGGATGAAGCAAGAACTAAAGCAAAGCACGATGCAGGAAGCAATATTGATTCTCGAGAGCCCACTTCTCCTAAAGTGTCGTGCATGGGACAGATCAAGCACAAGAAGAAACAGATCAAGAAAGCCAAGGCCAAGGGTATGTCGCTGCCTGAGGACGCCAGAGAGGTCAAGGAGAATTCTTCCGCTTTCCACGGCGCCAAACGTTCCGCTTCAGGAGTAGCACCGCCAACGGCTCTGGGAGCGATGAAGCGCTTTGCCAGTGGGCGCAATTCTTTGACCGAGTTTGATTGGAAGGCTCATGCGCCAGCAGCAGACATGGACCACAACGGTTATTTTTCAGATCAAGACAGAGAAGACAGTGCTGCAGAAGACGAGGAGGTCATAATCCCTTTCTCTGCACCTATTATGCCAGGCGATGGTTGTCACGGCGAAGGAGTGCCTTTACAGCCAAGGAAGGAAATTAATCTATGGAAGAGAAGGACGATGGAACCGCCGAGGCCTCTTCAATTGAAACCGGTGCTCAGAGCAAATTGATTCTTTGATGAAGCGAAAAAATTTGAGAATGTAAGTTTGCGTACCTTATGATTTTTTTTTTCCATCACGCTTTTTGGGGCTTCATATGGTTGTAGATATATTCTATATGATGTAAATTTCACCTCAAGCGATGGCCGTGTATTTTCTACGTATAATGATGGATTTCGATGGGACAAAAATTTGAACCTTGTGTGTTTAAATCAAATATCGCCTCCATATTCCCATTGTACAAATCCAGCCGACCATATATGAACAGGTCAATTACCAGTCATTTATTTCGGGATTCCTATTGTAACTGAATAGTAAAGTTGAGAATGAAACTGAATTTATGTGTTAGTTTCAAATATGTATGGCACGTGAAATTTACATACAAGTATAGTGCATAAAAAACGACTACTCGGGGTTACTGTGCGCGCAAGAGCGCACACAGCTCAGAGGGTGGAATGTGATTTTTGATAAAGATAAGCGGTCATTATCAAGGCAGCTGTAACAAATAGTTAGAATTGGGCGCCTTTGCAGTGGAAATAAAGTGAGTTGAGACATCGGAGCGGCCGGTTTCCCGGTCATGAGTTGCAAATTTCGTTGTAAGGCCATTGGGTTTGTGGCCGTGAACGAACGAACGGATCCTCTATGCAATTACCTATCACTCCCCCTCAAAATTGCTATAAATGCGAAGTCGAAGAATCGAGAGAGGCACCAGTTTCACTAATGCAGGTATAACTGCTAAAAGTTATGTATAGTCTATACGCTCATTCATTCTAACTTCCACAAGGAATCATTTGCTATTTTTGCAGCTACATGTACATGCTCACCAATTTCATTCGGTGTTAATAGATAGCTCCGTCAAGCCTATGGATGAACGTGGATGTCTTTAACAAAGTCAATGGTTAATGCTGCCGTGTGGGCAATCAAGTGCCTCCTTTCCTTATATAGGGGTTCTTTACAAAAGTCTCCTGCCCAACTCATTCGATCGTCATCTTCCGCAAAGATAAACGCTTGCGTTATATATATATATATATATATATATATATGCACTCCTCCCGCTCAAAATTAAACAAGCGAATCAGAAACAGAGGCACCCACAATTAGAAGCACCAAAAAGAAAAACATTCGATTGGACATTAATGAGGATATATCAAGGGTGAAGCCAAAAACATCTAATAAGTGACACGGACCCCTTGGTACCTCAGAATTTCGCCAATAAGTTCACCTTTTCCAGAACCCACATACCTCCCATTAATCTTACCGTCTCTGATGAACAAAAACGTGGGCACCTCCACCACGTTCATGTCCCTCAAGAACCTCATGCAGCTCTCGTTCTCGTCCCCGTTCATCCTGGCAAACACCACCGAGTCAGACATCTGCCTCGACAGCTTCAGCACCGTGGGATACACCTTCACGCAGGGCCCGCAGTGCTTGAGTCCTACATCCAGGACGATCAGCTTGTGGTCGGCCCTGTGATCCTCTATCAGCTTCTTCACATCCTCTCCGCTGTGCAGCTGTACCACCTCGGAGTGGTTATCTCCGTAGTATAACACGTCTCCCATCAGCTGATCCGGACCGATCCCTTCCTCCTCGTGTATCTTCTCCATGCTCTTGTAGAAGCTAAAGTGAGGCACTTTCTCCACCTTTTCTCTCCTGCACAGCTCTCTCGTCTTCTCCGATTCGTCGCCCATCACCAGAAGGAAGTCCACGTCGCCGCACGATCGGCTCAGTTCCACCATGAAAGGGTATATCTTGCTGCTCTCATCGCTGTCCCTGCTCGCGTATTCTACCACCACCAGTCTGTCCTTGGCAGATCGAAGGGCTTGGTCGAATTCGTCGATGCTGTGGACCTTTTGAACTCTCTCGTCGCTTTGAACTTTCTTGGCACCGGGGGCAGCCGTGGCTCTTGTGAAGAAGCGGGTGTGGTGGGGGGTTCTGAGGGCGGCTGGCGGAGGAGTATGAGGCGTCAGAAAAGGTAAAGAAGAACGGGAATGAAGGGGGAGGAGCTTGGGGTGGTGGGTGGAGAGGGAGAAGGGTGATTTAACGACGAAATTGGTGATGGAAGCCATAGAAGAAGGGATTGAGATAGGGTAGCAGCGGCTAATTAGCTGGACCTGCCAGTATAGGCTACGTTAAGGAATAGCAATGGAAGGAGCAAGAGTAGTGCCATCTTGCCTTGCCCCCAGCTCAAAAACCATATCCGCTGCCCAGGCGTGTGGTTCGTATTGTTCCCACGCCCTCCCTCTGCTTTAATTTTTTCCCCCTTCAATTTTCTATCTTTCCTAGGGAATTTTTTTGAGATTTTTTCGTACATTATATCGGGAGTTGGGCTATAAGATTGCTGACTTCTTTGGGCCGTAGCGTCGACTTGATTGCTCGAAGCATGGAACTCGATGATTGAGAACAACTCTCTTTCCTCATAGCCACTCTTTATCCGTAGAATCGAATCCGTATATAGTTAAAATAAAATTTTGATAAACTGGGTGAAAAAAAAAAAAGCCACTTTTGTTACAGCACCCACAATTCCTGTTTTTTTTTAACACCAGTTCAAAAATCGTTTGTTTCGCTCCATTTAATAAGTCGAGAAATTGAATGCAATAACCATAACCATTTTTGTTTAGTAAGATGCCGCCGAAGTGGATGATTGACTCGTTCAATTCTTCAAAGGCAATCGGCAGAAAATAATGTAATAAATATGGATTCGAACTTCTAAACGACATCCACTATCAAGATTTTTAAAATTAAGACTTATAAAAATTTATTGATAAATAAATGATAACTTCTTTTGTAAAAGCCAGCTAAATTCAATGGTAGGACACCCAATGTCACTTCGGTTTGTACCGTAACAATAGAGCGAATTCTCCTTTTATGAGCTCCAGTGAACCGGGTAGACAAAAAAAAAATATATATATATATAATATAATACCGGTCCATAGAAAGGTTGCTTCCTCAATTATTTGACTGTTTGCTTTGACATTCAAAACATTCCAAACTACATAGTGGCGCGAATTGTGGTGTGATCATTTTGGCGGAGAAAGATAGGAGCGAATCTAAAGATGTGAAATTTGAAGTACTGATAGGAGACCCGCCTGCTCCGTTCCATTTGTAATTTGGCCAAAAACGTTTGAAACGAGTATTCGAATTAGCAAAGGGGAGTGAAAAAAATTGAACGTAGCAAAGGAATAAAGGAAGTAGATAGGTGAATGAGAGCCCAATGGAGCGTGGGCGTTGAATCCGAGGTGAGGGGGGAATGGGCAGCAAGGAGCATATTCGCGATTCACAAATAGAGTTGGGGGTAGGGCTACAATCCAGAGGGAACGTGTGAGGTTGGAGGAAAGCGGGAGAGAGATCTTTTGGACACGGGGATCCCCTCCCTCCACACAAGAGAAAAAGAAAAGATCTGTGGGAGAACAACAGAGTTATTTCGGATAAAAAGAGGCCAATAGGCAGCGAGCACGCGTCACGGGGAACATGACCAGAGAAACGAGCGTTGATAGATCCAAAGCAAACAGCAGGGCCTGGGGTCATATTCCAAAATATCTATATCAATCACATTATTCCCACAAAAATAACGCCTTAGTGAATCTTATATCTTTTTTTATTAACAACGAAAATCCTCCAAGTGAACAAAGTGAGTGTTAGCGGTTGCCACCTAAGCCCTCTCCTCTCCCCCGCTAAGATCCATCACGTCTGTCACTCATGTGCGCTCCCCTCCTACCAGTCTCCTCTCTTCCCTCCGTCCCCTCGCCCGATCCAGCCATGCACCTTCTTCCCCCCTTAATTATACATTACAATTAAAATTCCCATTCCCACTAAATCACATCAACTTTAATTATCTCGCTCCCACGCACACGCAGACAAACGTCTAACCCAAAAAATAAAATGAACTTCCTGGTGCCGGAGGATCAATCAGCCTACAGCAGGGATGGGCGCCGTCCATTCGCCCTGCCGTTTAAAACAAATTTCAAACTCCCCTTATCAATCGCTACCAACAACAACCTATCTTTCTGCTAACTAGGATCGAAACACAGATATTGCGATGAACGCTATACCGCTTGGCAGAAAATTTCAGAATCTAAAGTACAAATTCCAAGAACAAAATTACACCGAGTTCATAGTAATAATTTAAAATGAAAAAAAAAACAAGAAAGCTGAGAAGCTAGAATAGGCCCTGGGGAATGAGGGGTTTACCTCATCAGGACTGGGAGGCGGGGGACGGGGGCTTTCTGCAGAGGACCATATGCATAGGGGAGAAAATTCCGGTCTCGCCCCCTCTGGTCAAATAGTCGGCCGTCTTGAATAGCATCTCATGAACGTCCACGGTTCCTTGTGGCGCTATTCCCAATGCAGCCAGCAGCGTGATGACAATGTGGTTCCGCCAGTACGCGATCCTCCCCATCTTCAGCCTCGTCCACCACGGCTGAGCCGGTGGCTTCGCTAGATCCCGCTCCTTCACCACCTCGAACCCCACCTTACGCGCCGTCTCCGCGATGTCCGCGTAGCTTCTCAGCCCAGGCAGAGCATCCCCTCTCTCAATCCCCTGTATTATCTCGACGTGTTCCGGGTTCTCCGCCCTGTACTTGTCCGTCGTCACCCACTCGTAGGAAACATAGAGGGCCCCCGGCTTCAGCACCCGATAGATTTCCGCGTACACCTCCTCCAGCTTCGGCGCGTGACATGTAGCCTCGATAGAGTATGCGCCGTCGAAGCTGTTCTCGGCGAAGGGCATCTCCAGGAAATTGCCGCACACGACCTCGCAGAGAGAGTCCAGTCCCGCCTTCTTGTTATGCAACCTGGTGCGATTCACTTGGTACTCGTTGATGGTGATGCCAACAACTTTGGCACGCGAGTGGGCGGCGATAGCGCGCATGGGTCCGCCCACACCGCATCCGACGTCCAGAATTCGATCTCCGGGTTTGACATCGATGAGATCGACGGCCATCTGCTCGTGGAGCCGCGTGGCATCGCGATGGGATTTACCGGGGATGGAAGGAGAGAAGTGGAAGGACTGGCCCCAACCCCACTCGTAAATGTCGGTGACTAAATTGTAGAAAGTATCGACAAAGTCAGGGACTTTCTCGGCGGTTTCGATCTCCTTGGGTTGGCGGAAGAAGGACCAGTACTGTTTATATTTGTCTTGGACTTTCTCGGCGGAGATTGAGCCACCGGATAGATCGACGGCGCGTTTACCCTTTTGTTCGGCAGGGCCGAGAATGCAGACGAACCAGTAGAGGCCGCCGGCGAGGAGAGCCCCGGTACAGAACAGAGCGAGAGAGTCCATGGAGTGAAGAGGGGCAGGGAAAGCAGAGATTTGGGGTTAGAAAGTGTGCTGTTGGGGAGAGAGAGGGTTAGTGGTAGAAGCACCGGTCGATGAGGGCACGTGCGTCCCGCGTGAATCGCCCTTCTCTTGATCTCTTCCCTACGTTTACCGCTTCCCTACGTTACGGCGCTATCCGTCATCAGGTATTTACTTTTTCTTTGGGCCTTAATACGGGGTATTGATCTACGCATGACTCTGTTCCCTGAATTATTATTGCTTGATTACGATTACAACTATGGAAATGTAAGGACGTAAGTTTAATTTTTATTATTATTATAAAAAATTTATTTAGTAATTAATTTTGTAAATTTTTTATAAATATTTTTTAAATTTTAAAATTATACTTTAATTTTAATAGGAGATCGATACAAAATTTACCTAAATATTTTTATATAAACAAAATAAAGAAAGAATTAGAATAAAAAATTTATAATAAATAATATTTATTACAAAAAGATTATCATAGTTATAATTATTTAAAAAAACTAAATATTAAAATAAAAATTTATAATTATCAAATTGACTTTTACTAAACTTCTTATATTTTCTCTAACATTTTATTTTTAAAATTAATATGAATGTTTCAACCTCCTACATTGTTTCCCATATTCTCTTTTAAAATTATTATAAATTCTATTTTTTGCAAAAATTAAAACCCCCAAAATCATCCATGACAGGTTTTTTTAAGGGTCATACCAACAAGAAATTATATTAAGATGTTAAAAAAGCTTTATTTCTAAAAAACATTATTCAGAAATTATATTAATTTTACAAATTATATTAAATTTTTAATTGACAATATCTTCTGCGCTTATAATCATGACTGTCACTTTACATAAAAAAATATATTAAATTATTTAGATTTTAATAAAATATACTAACGTTACATGGATTTTTTTTATTTTTTTAAACTCACAAATTTTTTCTAAATAAAAATAAATTATACAAACTTCTTTTAACGGTTTAACTATGAAGTTTTTAAATTTTTTTAGATATGTATAACCTTTCTTTAACATATATAATAAATTATAAAAGATTTTAATTTTTTCTAAAGTTATATAATTTTTATTTTCAATTAAAGTCTGTATCAATTTTAAAAATAAAATTATAATTTTGATAAAATTGAACAATATTTTTGTTATTTTTTCAATTGATATTTACGTAAGTTGTAAACATTTAAATAAATTTTATTTAATTTATTAAAATTTAAAATTTTATATTAATTTTAAAAATAGGATGTAGGAAAAAATATGGAGGATTTTGGTAAAAGATAATTTAATACTTTTAAATTTTTATTTAAATATTTAGTCTTTCTAAATAGTTATAATTATTATAATATTTTTTAATAAATATTATTTATTTTAGGTCCTTCATTCTAATTCTAAAAAAAAACTATAGAAGATAACCTTCGAAATCAATATATTATACAATTATTACATATAATATATCAAATCCACGTGTTTATGAAAATAAGTAATCAGGATAATAAAAGAAACACATGTGAAAAGACCGAACTAGCAGGAAAATAATAATTAGGATAATATATTACTTGATAATTAGATTTGATTGTTGCAGACAACTATCTGTGAAATTTAAAAGTAATACATCTTATAAATTTTATATTATACGTGGATAAAATTGAGGATGTTTCAGGTTTAAAACTAGTTTTTTCTTTCTTTCTACGGATTCTTATCTGTACTTTGTTTTTACCTAAAAGTTTTCACATACTATTTCGGGATTATTGTGTAAGCCCCAATGATGCAATGCAACAAATTCTCATTCATTAAAAAAAATATAAATAATCTCAAAATTCGTTTAGACACTACTTTAAATGTAAATCGATGCTATAGAAACAGGTTTGACCAAAAAATAAAAAAAAATTGATCAAAAGATGCTATAGAAACTGGTCAGTTATTCTAGATTAAGCAATACAAAATTTATAAAGGATATAAAAAGTTTTTAAAAATTACACGAAATATATAAACTCTAATAAATCATCCCATCTTTAAATTATTAACCATGACAAACAAAAGCCAAGGAATAGAAGTAAGCACAAATAAGGAGCTGAATTTTGAAAATTATTGCGAAAGATGTTGGCCATTTTCTTGAAAAATAAAATATTTGTCATATTAAGAAAACAAAAAGTCCTCCCACCCACCATCGCCAGTCTCTTGGCTAGCAGTGGCCGATTTTTCATAAGCATTTTGGGGGAAAATTCCAAGTCTTGCCACCAAGATTTACAATTGTCATTTTAATTTTTTTAATCTATCTTAAATATGGTTCTTTTATAAAAAAAATTACACGTGTTACAAAAGAGGCTCATAAATATCGATCTAGTATTCAAAAGTCGGCTTTATAAATTGGGGATTGAAAATCCATGTATTTAAAAAAAAAAAAATACAACAAATGGCGTGAAAAATGTTCATGACCGTGAATCCTTGTTCACAAGTCAATTTTTATCATGAAAATATTTTCCTTTAGCAAACAAAAAAGCTTAGTAAAAAGTTTCCAATATAATAGTCTACAATTTGATGACATGGTTTGTGGCTGTGATTTAGTGGGTTTAGTATAAACTGCGGTAGGATCAGCTGACTTTGCAGGCCGATGGCATTAAGAGTTGTTGATTGGGGAAGTGCATGAGATATAGACAAGAAAAAGAAGCTCGAGTTGATCCACTTGCAGGTGTTCTCATACGTAAAATAAGCTCTCTCGCTCGAGATCAACAATCTGGTATTGTTTCCTCAGATTCAGCAAGTCAGGAAGGGAGACAGCGCCACATCCATCCGAGTCTCGTTGTTTTTGTACGAGCATTCCTGTAAATTATACTTATTCTTATTAATGATGAATGTTATGTGTGATGAGTCTACGACTCATCACTCCTATTTAAGAAGACGGTTACTTAAGAAATGAATAGATAGATGAAACCAAATTTAATCATAAATTCAATGTGAAGCAAGTTGGTTGTCTCGTTAGGGGCAGCCCGCGCATCGTGAAGCGTAGGATGAAAACTAGAAAAAGATACAGTCGGCAAATACATAACATATTAAGACTTGGAAGCAATGGAGAATGAAATTTATGGTCTTCTCAAGCAAACAGCATGATTGAGAATTGAGGCCCATATGCAGAAGGCGTATCAGATCAGCATCAACTTTTAGTGCTCTGCATATCGACCACCTGCTTCCAGGAATCTCGAGTGGAAATCTCTGACCACCACCTGGACACATTCTTCCTGCAAGTGAACAGCTCGCCTTTCTCGGTGCCCATCAAGTATTGTGTGTTGGGAAGGTGAGAGAGGTCCGCCAGAGAAAATTCATCGCCCGCCAAGAAACGACTCTCCCCAAGCCTCTTATCGTACACATCCAGCACTTTGGCTAGTTTCTCTCCGTTGAGACCGATGGCTCCCTCGTCTTGTTTGATCTTCATTCGAGGAGCAAATGCGAGCTGAAACACCAGAACTGAGGTGGGCGGGTTGAAACTCTGCCCCTCCGCCTCTAACCACTGATCTATGGACGCCTTCGCCAACGGGTTCGAGCCGTACAGTGCTTTGTTCCCCCTCGCCGGATGCTTCTCGCAAATGTATCGGCATATCGCTCTCGACTCTGAATTCATGGGACTTGAGATAACCAAACAAACAACAAATTGGAGAATTAAAGAGAACTCGATGCACTTACCGAAGAGGGAAATGCTCTCATCCTCGAATGCTGGTACTTGACCAAAGGGCTGGGGGGAAGACGGCAAAATCAGTGACAAAGCAATCAAAATTGCAAGATCAAAGAAATGTTAAAGAAAATACATGAATCTTGAGGAAATCGGGCTTCTTATGCTCCCCTTTGGACATGTTAACAGGAACAAGCTGGAATTGGACGTCCTTCTCGACGAGACACGCCAAAACCCTAGACACGGCCGTGGACAATGTTGGTCCGTACACTTTCACCGGCGTCGCCATCTCTAACTTGGAAGCAGAATGCCTAGGCCCTTTGCTATGAGTCCTGCTTCTTCCTTTCGCTTGAGAAAATTTTCCACCATAAAAGGGAAGCAGAACCTGATCCTCTGGCTTTATCCGATCCCTGGACACGCTTAAAGGGTCTGGTTGGTTGGGTCTCACTCTTGAAGGCTTATTAAAGGGTCTACGTACCAAACGTGGCCTTAGGGTCTTGTCCTGTCCACGTCATTTTCATTACCAACTTGGTAATTCCCTTTTTTGCCTCTACCCAAGGGGGGATTACTGCTTTTTGTGTCGCTTCTTTCTGACCGAGCAGCAACTCGTTACCTCAATTTTGAGTTTTCTAACCATTAGTCGGGCCCCATATATGTTTGTATTTTAAAAAGAGGTGAGTTTAATTTTTGTAATTATTGTGAGGGTTTTTTAATAAATAATTTTATAATTTTTTAATAAGCGCTATCTAAATTTTGATTTTAATAAAAGGCTGACGTCAAACTTATTTAAATTTTATTTATAAAAAAAATTGAGTTTGCTACATACACGAACCATGTTTTGTTGGCAAAAAGAAAAGGGATAATTTAAATTATTCTTTCCCCCCCTGGATTTTGGATTGTTCTTTTAAACGGGAAAAATGCATACTTCTTTTGAATTAAAAAATCTATATGAATATATTTTTTTCATAAAATATAAATATAGAAGTATATAATTTTAATAAATAATTATATGTTTATTTCATTAAACACGTAAAAGCACACGCATATTAGTTACTTATTGATTGTTGATAAAAATACGTGTATCGGGCACCCCTGCAAAACCATCACCGGACTAAACATGATCATTGTTCCCATATTCCATTTCATCCCTTTATCTTCAAAAGTAAACAGAATAATGAACGATCCTTGTAGGTTTTTTTGGGGCCGTGATCCTTGTCTTGATTACAGAAAATTATAGCATTGCTGCCTATGGATAACTAATCTAAATTCTAACATCATTTCGTAATCGAGAAAGTTGACGCATTTATACGCTGTCTCTTACGGCGTCAATCGCAGCTTCGCCTCCAGCCTGTTGGGACATAATTCTTGTTTAGACGCAAATAAATTCGATGCCAAGCTTTGAATAAATAATTAAATATAAAGGGCACAATTAATGTCTCTTCATACATTCCGGGAAAAATGGCGCAGAAATTCCAGAATTTCTGAGAATTCGGGTCTGAAAGAAGGGTCTTGGTGCCAGCAACGGTTCATCATCTCTACTAACATTGGATGTGTATGCCTCGGAACTTTGGGTCTCGACCCCTGCAATTCGCATACCTCAGAAATGTTTGTATATTGGAAGCTTTATTAAATTATGGACTTGCGTGTTCACGTGTTAGAGCCCACGGGGAAGAGAAAAGGATATGCCTATGGGATAAATGTACACATTGTCAAAGCATAAAATACCTTGTGGACCACTCCAACTGCTGCTTGCAATGGTGACAAATGCTCATACGGAAGCTGCTTCACTCAAAAAAGCACAATAACAAGCATATCAAACTTACCCCCTTTTCGTTACTTTAAATTCAGCTCTCTTTAATTTAAAACGGGATGGAATCCAAAACGAGTTTCAAATCTGATCCGTAATCTCATGTATTCCAAAATTTGCTTGAAACTTCCGTTTACTGGCAAGGACGAGGGAATAAATGCCTAGAGCTTTTACCTTCCCCGTCAGCAGCTCCCACAGAGTAATTCCAAAGCTGAACACATCGGCTTTGTGATTATATGGTTTGTGTTCAATAACCTTCCACATATCAAGCGAAGCATACAGGTTATTACAATCAATTTATTGTGTGGTAAATGCAACATCATATCACTTCCTACTTCCTCCTAAGCCAACACAAGAGAATGAATGAATTCTGAGTGCAGTCCACTCTTGTAATGCTTCAACATTGTTACTACCCTTTTGCAATGCACAAAACCAACCCAAACAAGTAAACAGTCACGAAAATTATATTAGCTTTCCACCAAAGCCTTGTTATTTTCTGTCAGCGTTATCTAACGAACTCAAAATGCCACCTTTCACATCCTTTACTCAAGTCTCACAATCCTTAGATGATTGATTTAACAAAGAGGCATAGTTTCAGAGCATGTGATAAGACTAAAGAAACGATCAGGAAGCATTAAACATTATACTCATGCTTGAGGCGCACCTCTGGAGCCATCCATCTATAAGTTCCAGTTTCTGCAGTCATGATGCCTGACTGATCTTCCACCCTTGCTACACCAAAATCTGCTACCTTCACCAACTGTTTCACAGCATTCCAAGACAAGTCACATGGACTAGACAAACAAAACCTAAGCAAATTTCATAGTAGATGGCACAAAATATAATCAATTACCCCATTCTCATCCATCAAAAGATTCCCGGTTTTGAGGTCCCTGTGTATGATGTCATTCTGATGCAAATAGTTCATTCCTTCACAAACATTGATTGCTACTCTGAGCAAACATGGGAGACTAAGCACAGCCTTCTGTGTATGCAAAAACTCATACATACTCCCACCAAACATGTATTCTGAGGAAAAAGAAAAAAAATTCTGTAATTATCGTATTCAATTTGACAATACTTTACTTATTATACTTGTCAATCCATCAATTTAATTTAAATATAGCATAAAAGCTCTAACAAGTATTATTGTTCATAAATTATAAATAACGCAATTCATTTTTCAAATTTCATGTAACACATATAATCCACATCAACTATAACAAAAATATAAATTATAATATCAAAATTAATCTATTAACATAAACTTTTACCTGTAACAATGAATAGGCCTGGAGGTTTTGTACTAGCCCCCACAAATTTCACAACATTCTTGTGACACAATTTACTGCAATATACAATTTAAAAAGAGAACCATTATTATACCAAAAAAAAGAGAGAACCATTAACATTCCCATGAATAGGCTACTGATTAAATAATTCCACACTGCAGAAAGGCAGCCCCAGGGAAAAGGTCACCCATAATAAATTTAATAAAAGATGATTGATGCATCTTTGTGCGTGCGTCTCTGGTGGAAGAGTTCTGATGGAACAAACCTCAGAATATACACCTCTTGAGCAAACTCTCTTTGTATATTTTCATTGAGATTCTCAGTCTTAAGAACTTTGATAGCTACTTGTTGGTTACAGAAAACACCTTTATACCTGTGTCAACAACTAACGGGTCATTCAACGCGTATTGACACTGAAACATATCGTCCGAATGAAAGAACCTTACTCACAAATCAAAGAAAGGTCCAGATGCAATTTTCCTTTCATATTTCAAACAGCTTGCATCGATT
Source organism: Leucaena leucocephala (assembly GCA_037074615.1). Taxonomy (NCBI): domain Eukaryota; kingdom Viridiplantae; phylum Streptophyta; class Magnoliopsida; order Fabales; family Fabaceae; genus Leucaena; species Leucaena leucocephala. Next base: position 299,235 of record CM073540.1, on the reverse strand, counting down.
TCCCAGGAGACGCTTCCCCATAAAGGTAGATTCCCATTATTAGAGATAAAATTGATCTTGATTTGTTCTTGCTCTGCAGTTTGACTGCCAATTTTCTTGAAGGACGGCCGCTGCTGGATTTCCGCCCAAAAAATTCAGCAACAATGAATTTCCAATTAAGTACAAAAGGCTAAAATTAATCTGGAATGTTTGAAAAGTTGTGTGAGTGGGAATGCTGTAACAAGTGAAAATGAGAAGATGAGAAAAAGCTAACTCTCCATATAATCAAATGTGTCAAAAAAATCGATCAGGTCTTTGTTGAGACGGATGCTGTAACAAGTGGGACGTGAAGAGCCTACCTCAAGTTTCTGAATTTTTTTTGTCAGCACATGTTTAAGCTTCTCAGTCTCCTACAAGTTTTAGGATGTAAATTTCAAGCAGCTTTCAATGAATAGAAAGGGATGAAAATAGATTTCAGAAGTAAATTGAAATACTGGAAGGATGATAGTTGATAGATGCATTTGATTTAAAATGAATGCCTTGGATTCTAGAAAAAGGACCCTCTTAAAGTTTCAGTTTAGCAAGACGAGCTAATTTTCTTCCCAGTCAGCTTTCAATAGATCAAGCTAACATGATACAAACAAGAAAAAAAAGGCAAAGTACCTCAACAGGCCAACCACCAACAACAAAAACATCCAATGAATAACCATCCAATGTTGAAAAAGCATGTGCTTCTTGGATATTCAACCCAGTTTCGGACAGCAGGTAAGTCAACTGCAATGCATAATTGCTAGCATAGTGAGAACGAATGAAAGCTAAAAGGGAGAACTTATCACTCACATCCTACTAATTGAGTGATATTACGTCTACCTTGTTTATTCTCTTACATGTTGAAAAGTTTAATATATTGCCCTGTAATTATATTACTGAAATTATTTTACTTGTCTCAGAAAATTGTAACCAATGAACACATATGCTGATACGCATTAGAAGGTACTACAAGATTTGGATTTCACATGTAAGCTAAGAAATATTTGCATAGCGGTTGATCAGCTACCTGACTGAGAAGTTTTGGCTTGTCATTTGTTGATATCGTGATCTCATGCATTGGTCTGCCATTTCGATCATTTAATAATTTTAAGAAACTGATGAACAGCAGGAAGTGTTGTAAGCAATGAAAATAATAATATGACACCTCTTTTGGCAATAAAAAATAGAGACCAGAAAGTATCAGAACTTGTGATGTTCATATAATAAATAGGTAAAAGAATTTCAAAGAATACAATCATTATCCAAGTTTTACCGGGAATATTGTGTATAGAATTTCGAATTGCCACTATTAGATTGAACTTTTAACTGGCTTGCTTCAAGAGCAAGTTCAAAGTTAGCTGAGGAACCAAAGGCCGGAGCAGGATGAATGCTAAAATCCATGAAAAAGAAGCAGTAAGTATGATTAATGCAGAAAAGGGTAAAGAGGAAAAGGACAAGGACAAGCAAACATATTTAGCTTTTTAGTAAATATATTCAAATAACCATGCCTCATGTTGCCTGTAATATGAGAATCTTGATGACTGGCTTTTCTTTGTGAGTTTGAATGAAGAGAATCACTAGAATTCACACCAGAAGCAGATCGAACCTGCATAACAGATATGTTGCCAAGATCTGGCAAATCAGTTGGCTAATGCAGGTACCGGCAAAGTCCCCATGTCCTGGTCAAATGAAGAAATTACTTGTCTAGATACTACTATTCTACAAAAATCAGAAAATGGAAATCTCCATAAACGGCAACGTGTGACTCGTACTAATCAGAAATAACCAAAACAACGTTGCAGAAGGGAAACTGATGATTTCTTGGTTTGAAAGATTGTCACAAGTTATCCACACATGAAGCAGGCTTTTTTCTTTCTTTCCTGACTAACCTACCCTTTATTAGTGGGGAAGTCCTGTTAGAAGATTGAATTAGTTATGTGATTAGTGTTAATCACTAGTGTCTAGATGACCCTAATTCTATATAAAGGGTCTTAGCCTATTGGTTAAGTGTGTGAGATCATGTAATCTTCACCATAGTGAAGGAGAGGGTAACTTGGGTCTCTCCTCAAAATCCCCAAGTGGGGTTAGTTCATCTCCCTTAAGTGAGGGTAGATTAGTGTGTAACCCAAGTGAGTTACTATAATTGTAATGAGCATGTTGCTCAATAGTTAATGAATATGAAGATGTTCTTCTCTACTTGATTTTGTTAACATGGTATCAAAGCAGTCATTTTGGAACAAAAATGTTGAAGCAATGCCCTTTCAATACTTCCTTCATCTTTTCTGGTATCATCACACTTTGGTTCTTGAAATCTTTCAATATTGAAAGGTTCTTGAATGGATTCTTTGTGCAAGTTTGAATTAATGGCGCCATGTTCTTGGATGATTCTTGATCTTGAGCACTCCATTCTTCATCTCAGCTTTGATAGAATCCATCTTGTATAACTTGGGCGGAATATCAAGTCGGCTGGAGTACCATCTAACGCCGTCCTCCTCAGCTTCTGATTCTTTGGCTCCCTCACCTTTCACTACCAGCGTGTTCTGCTCCACCGAAATCTTGACGTCTTCTTTGACATGGCTTTGTTTTCTAACAGAAGAAATCATTCACAAAGTTTCTACTTTAACCTCAACCGCCCATTTCTTTTTCATTTATATATATAACTGAGTATCCCATTCATGGTTCTTCATCACCTGAAAATCGACTCGGGAAAGGTTCGGAAACGTACGAAAGGTTGGTGAGGAATTTTGTTGGTGCGAAGGGAGGGCCCCACCCGTTCCTTCCTTCGCATTCATCAGTCATCATCCTCATCTTCACAATCCTCAATCTTTTCTGTATGCATCATCACTCTACCCAAGGATGTGCCTGGTGAACAAGATCCTTACTACAAGAAAAGCAGAGATTAGCGTTTTTGAGAAGGACACAAATGACTTGTCAGTGTTGGACTTGCCAGACCTGGTCTTGGAATGCATTATTGAAAGGCTGTCTCCTCCGGCGCTTTGTAAAATGGCAGGTGTTTGCCGTTCCATGAGGGAGAGATGTGTGAGTGATTATTTCTGGGAAAGGCACACGAAACAGAAATGGGGTAGAGTTATTGGTCCAGCTGCTTACAGGCAGTGGCAATGTCATATTGCTTCAAAACACGATGATGTTGCCACTCTTAGAAAAGACAAAGGAAGGGGGTTATTGAGGTTTCTTCCCTTTAGTCTGTTGCCTTTTCCATGGATTAGACTATTGAAGGTTGCTTCAAACGATAGCTGCAGCAAGCAGCAGAGTTCTTTGCCTACTCATTCAGTCATGACATGTGCCTTACCTGTTGATACTCCTCCACGAGATCTTCATATTTCTAATTGTTTGAATGATTTGTGTCCGGGTGATCACATAGAGATTCAGTGGAGAAGAAACAAAGGATTTCCTTATAGTTGGATGTTACTATTGGACCATATGAGACTTATGAAGATAAACTATTTGGATATAAGGCCACCTTTGAAGCATATATTGGAGTCCGGGATGATCAAGCTACAGCTCAACTGAAACTCTTTGGTGACAATTTGCAAGTTCTGGAGCAAAATCTCCCAATGGATAGTGTATACAAATCAGAACATGTAAATGCTGCACCTATCCGTGTTATCCAGCTTATATGTAATGCTGAGGATGTTGGAGGACCACAGATTGTTGCTTTTAATCTACCAAATGATGAGCGTATAGTAAATGATCGAGGAACATCAATGGTCATGCTTAAGAATGTTTCGGAGGCAAAATTTAAGCATATTCTTCTGCACATTGCTGAAGTCTGTGTTGCAAAGGAACAACAAGAACTTGTAGATTTTGAATCATTTTTTACTCATACAATTTGCCACGAATGCTGCCATGGGATCGGACCTCATACCATAATACTTCCAAATGGTCAGAAGTCTACAGTGAGATTGGAATTGAAAGAATTCCACTCTGCTTTGGAAGAAGCAAAAGCTTCACTTCATCAGTTCTTGGAGAAGAGAAAGGATAGAATTGCTGCCAGAGCTCCATATCCGACAAACAATGCCAAGAAGCCAGTTGAAGCCAAGGATGGGCTTGTCTCCTAATTCACTAACTAGCACATCCTTAGTTGTTGTTGGGATGTTAGTGACAATATTTTTATGGATATGATTCGTTATGATTAAGAATGAGAGACAATTGCTTAAGTATTGATTGAAGAGAGTTTTGAAGAAATGTTCATATTGTATTTTGTAAGATGAGAGTGATTTGGTTTAATTCACCTTACTCCCTTGTGTATTGTGTTGGCAAGTTGAATACCTAGAATTAAGGGGTGTCAACTTGAGCGGGGGTGTTAGAAGGTTGAATTAGTTATGTGATTAGTGTTAATCACTAGTGTCTAGATGACCCTAATTCTATATAAAGGGTCCTAGCCTATTGGTTAAGTGTGTGAGATCATGTAATCTTCACCATAGTGAAGGAGAGGGTAACTTGGGTCTCTCCTCAAAGTCCCCAAGTGGGATTGGTTCATCTCCCTTAAGTGAGGGTAGATTAGTGTGTAACCCAAGTGAGTTACTATAATTGTAATGAGCACGTTGCTTAATAGTTAATGAATATGAAGATGTTCTTCTCTACTTGATTTTGTTAACAAGTCCAAACTCAGGGAATAGAACCGATTCAAATTGAAAACAAGATGCTGCGACTAGATGATTAGTTGCGCAGATGAAAAGAAAATGGTACGAGTATCGAGGGTTAAGCTCCAGCTGCTACGATTCGTCACATAAATAAAAATTACCTGAACTAGACGGACTTCAACAGCAGGTCTGGTAGCGGGATCATGTGCCATATGAAGCAACCTTTTATGCACAATGACATCTTGAGCTCTCTCCACGTCCATATCCACAGCGTACCTATCGCATGTATATTTACAGTTACAAAAAGCTCCATGCACCAGCGATAGAATTCAACAGAGAGCTTCATGTCGTGATTGATTTAAGAAAGAAATGATAGAGAGAAGAAGAAAAAGTAATAACCAGACCCATGTATCCAAGAGCTCGGAAACCAAAAAAAGAAAGAAAAAATTCAGAATTCTGAGTTTTACGTGGAACGATCAATACTAGTTTCTGGTCTCTGAATCAGAAAAAATCAGAGTGAGCGACAGGATGAAGAAGCATTGAAAAAGAGTTAGAAGTACCTAGCTGGAAGTCGATAGAAATGCGTCCAGAGATCATCCTCAAAGCCAGGAACCGCAGCCTCCAGGACATTCAATTCCTTAAGTCTACTAAGGACCTCGTTGTAAACTTCAACATTCTGACTCTGCTTCCGACTATTATTCCACCCTAAATTCTGGCCGCTGTTACTGCAACTCTCTGTGTCTCCCATACTCACCGTTTAATATCAGCATGAATCAAACAGAACTTGATTTGAATTTGAAAATATAACATGCTCTAGATGCTATTAGATGGGGGGCAGAGAGACGGGAAAAAAGACAATTATTTAATTGCTCGTATTTGAGTCTTTGTTCTCATCATACAATGAATTGAGCTTAAAACGAAGGTCCATGGGGAGGAGCAAGGCGCATGGGGACGGGGACTTTGAACAATGCGATTTTGCTTTGCTTGTGTCACCTCTTTTGTTGTAAGCAATAGCATAGGCCATTTTTATAAGTAATGATGAATTGACGATGATAATCACAACGAGTCTTAATCCTTTATATATATATATATATATATATATATATAATCCCTTTGATAGCATCACCCACCAAACCATAACTCCGAAACCAGGCCGTGGGCGTAGCTTGTTGGAGTCATTTCCCACAATAATATATGCATCATTTGATGTTTCAGAGTCAGATACAATTAGAAAAAAACGCTAAACAGCTTTAATATAATTAAATTATACATGAGGCAGGGCAATTATTCCTTGCTTGTTATGGAGGAGTCAGAAGATAACTTAATGCCGCTCCCAATTAATTTATTCCCAAACGGTGGTGTCACCCTCCCATTTTATGTGCCCGTCGTTTTCTTCTTTCTTTGGGTGACTAATAATGAATATTGTAATCAGGCGACGAATCAGAAGAGGCTCCTGCACTCGCTGCATTGCTGATATCCTTATCCACGAAAAGGTGATGGAGCAGATATAAAGCATTTCTATTCACTTCCGTGGAAGGTGATGCTATTCATAGGGACGTGTTACCAAAATCAAAATGTGTATAGTTCAAGCACAAGTACAGGTTGTTGCTTGCTGCGTGGCTCCGAATACAGACGAAACTAAGGAAGCCATTATTTTTGAGTTGCTGGCACGAGATAGAGGACCTACCGCCCTGATCAACGTTGAAGTTTAAGTTAATAATATAATGTTCCTCTTTAGACGTAATTATTGTTGGCATTCTTTTGATCATACATATTTTAACAAATATCATTCTTTTAAACCCTGGCATCATTATCTTTAACTGACCGGATGTTTTATCCCTCCCTTATCATGAAATATACCGTATGATGTGCCACAATACCTATTTATTTTATGATTTCGTATAGAACTAGAGGGGAAGAACACAAGATCACAAAACCAGAAATAAACGATGATCAATGTAGTCCCTGGTAAGCCTTCGAATGTGTTAGCCCCCAATTAAAACTAGTTATTGGTGTGAGTAATGGGTAATCCAACAATTACCGTTCTACCTGATTTTTCACCATCCCTTCCTTACGTTCCCAGCTCCTAGTTCTTGCACTGTGCATGGGCCTCAACTAATATTTCCATACGCACCCCTACGACCAAGTATAACTAGCCTGGGTTCTCACCTGATCATGGCGTCAACCGCATAAAAAATTGTCCAATCCGTGTTTATCACTTAAATTTGAGCTATCCAAACTAGACTTTGGCTACTTAAAATCTCTTTTAGATAACTAAATAATTTTAGATTATTTTTATTTCAGATTTCACATCACTTAAAGAAAAGAAATATAAATTCTCATTAAATCTAAATCGTGCAATTTTTTAATCTGATGAATTCAGATTGGGCACAAAAACTCAATCCACAAAGAGCATTCCTAGTGAATGAGTGAACAACAATATCCATTGCATATTAGTACTAATAATACTCTTTCATGCATGCCCGCCAAATAAGCCTCATCACACGAGGCAACACATAACACCTGTAGGAGTAAATCTTAAAATTAAATACTGGACAGCCCCACGGCGGGAGCGAGCTCCATTTTCTCCTTGTACTCCCGCAGCTCTCTCTTGTACCTTTCCTTGTCTCTCAGCCCAATGTTCTGGTATACCTGTCCAACACATCAATCGTCCCCTCATTATGCTTCTTCTACAAACCAACCAACAAAAACAAAAATGAATATAGAGCCACGGCAATGGCTTGTGTGTTACCATTCTCTCCTCGGGGCTAAGACTGCTCCATGACTGGCCGATCATCTTTGTAAATTCCCTCTCTCTGTTGGGATAGAGGGCTTTCAGCTTGTAATGCTTCTCCGCAAAAAAGAAGTTATACCCACTTCTGTTGGGCTTCGGGTAGTTTGGGTCCCACCTCCTTCTGTTCCTCCTCCTCCTACCCGCGCGCCCTCCTTTTCCATTGTAGGCCACCATCGTATTCCTACTCTGCGGAGTTTCCGATTGCTGTGGATGGTAAAGCACCCCTCTCAGAACCTCTGTCCCCACCTTCACTGACACCAAATACCCACCGTCGAATTTCCCCTCTATCATCCCCTTCAGCTCTCCGCCCCAATTATCTGCATGTGCACCCAAACTCAATATGTCAACATCCGACTTGTTTGTTCCCATAATCAATCGTTGCCCGCTACGGTTACCCTATTAATCATTTATCTATCAAGTGGAAGCCCGCCTTGGTAGTAGCTACATTTTGGACTCTGTTCCCATCTCGAGAAAAATCAAGTTTCAACATGCAACATACTCCGCAAATGTGCATACAACATAACCATTTCTATATATCAAAGTTTATTAACATAGCAGCACTCGAAACCCGCGAAAGCTAATACGAAGCAGATTAATTATCGAGTCGGTTAAATTTATACACCTTCGTCATGGGATTCGGGACACTCGTTTATCCGCTGGGGTGAGTATTCCACAATAGCTAATTCGGGTCTCCATGACTGGTTGCTGCCAGAAAATGCAGCTGCAGGACAGCAAACTCATTCGTGAGGCGATGAAATGGAAACAATAATAGGAAAAAAGCGGAAGCAGGATCCTGATCGTCCAGTACCAGTAAGGGAAGGGTGGAAAACCCAACACGAACATCGATACCCATAGAAAAAAGAGCAAAAATGGGGAACGGGCAGTCAACTACCTGCAGATGGGGTGTACAGAGGACCCCGAGCATTAAAGAAGTGGACTTGTTCGTAATGGTAAAGAAGACTCGAGTAGTGTTTCCTCAGTACGAACGAAGCACTGGTCGTGGTGGGAGAGAACTTGAACACATTCCCCACTTCCCTCCATTTCTTCTCTGCCACCACCTGCACTTTCAAATCCCTCCCGGGTGGGAGTTACTCAGACGTGTTCCCACAATTTTCATTTCAATATTTACTAACGATAAATAAGTAATAATATATCTGGTGGGGGATGGATTGTGGGTAGCCCACCTTCTCATAACCACTCCTCCTCGTAACCTCCACATAAAGAACGTGCAAATCCAGTTCCTTGCCTCCAATCACAGGAATCCTTGGGACCAAAAAAGATTTAGCATCACCAACAGTATTTCCATTAAAATAGTATCGGGGGAAGAAGCGAGCCATGGGATTAAAAATCAAATCCTAAGTTGGGTTCTTAGACTGGCAATGCGACATATCCCAAAAGAAAAGAAAAGAGCTTACATGAACTTGGTACCCATGAGGAAGTGGAAACGCCTGAGAGTGTCCCAGAATAGGGTGGGGTCCTTGACCACGTCCTCGTGCGACGCGAGTGGGGAAGGGTAATGCTTGCCTTCCTCCGCACACCATCCCCTGTTGGTCTCCGCCGGCGACATATCCGGCGAAACGCCGAGCACGAGCCTAAAAGGATGAACTAATGAATAAATGAATAATGAATATTAATAAAGAAGGGTGGGAAAGGAGCATAGGAAGGAAGAGAAATTCAGAAAAGCAAGGGAGAAGAGTGTGAAAGTAGGGATGATAATACCGAGAAGAGATGGCAATTAAGGAAAGGTGGGGAGGGGGAGGGGTAAGAATTAAAGGGGGACGTGAAATGGTTTGCCGCGTGGGGTTAACGGTTACGCAGAATTGGCATTTTCTGGCAAAAAGTCCTAAGTCTTATTTATTTGATTGCAGGCTATGTTCATAATTACACGCCTCCCTCTTCTCTCTCCGTCTGCTTTCTTCTATTCTGACACCTCCCTGCTCCCTCCTCTCAATGCCCAGCGTCCAAACGTTGACATGCTCTTGGGTTTGATTCTCTCAAACGTATCAAATGCAAGCCTATCCCTATTCTGTACTACAATTTATAGCTCCCTTCTCTCCTCACTCTGCTCCTTTCCCCTCCTCGGTATCAAATCCTATCCCAACGCCACTCTTCTACCCTTACTTTATTTACATTCTTCTAATTGATCCGTACATAGCCCCCTCTCCATACGATAAACAGCGATGGTAATATATAGTTCTATTTCTTTTTTAAGGTTTGGATAATGAAAAACAAAGGAGCTTTGTAGAGCATCGGTAAGTGGGTCCTCGCAGGGTTCGAGCAAGGATTCTCGTGTTTGTGGGCCACGTCTATCCATCCAAAAATGTTTCGGCCGTTCATGTATAACCTGGACTGGGTGGTCTGACATTGCTGACCTGGCAATTGTGTCCTTTCGGTTGGTTAGGGCTTTTAGACTTTAGCCTCAGCCTACCTAGCTATATCCTGGACTTATGTGGCTTTGGGCCCACATTCAGAGCGTCCTTCTTAGGTGCTTGTAAGGCCCAACCTTATAATGGATCTTGATTCAAGAGTCCAAACAAAGAGAAAACCCACTGGCTGCTAAAAAAAAAATTAAATATTATACGAGGCAGCTCGGGAAGAAGATACTATTGTGTTCAAAATTTGGATTGAGTGCTGGTTTAATTTATACACGAGGGAAGCAGGTGTATATATTACTATTAAAATTTATTAACGCAAATAGCTAGTGCATATATATATATATATGATGCTTGTTTAGAAAGTATCCATACCACGATTTTAAAAGGGTTTTTGTCCCAAATCTTGATTTGAAAAATTTTAAAACAAATAGTAATATTTGTCCAAACAGATTTTTTGACCAAATCATAGTTTAACCTAAAATTTTGGATAAACTATTGAGGCTAGCTTTTGAAATAGTAAACGAATTTTATAAACTATCCAATTACTATTTTACTCTTATTTTTTCTTACATTATCTCTCATCTCTCCTCTATCTTCTCTACCTTATCTCCTCTCTCCTCTCTTTTTTCTAACCTCTCTCCTCTCTTCTCTTTCATATTTTTAATAAAATCATACACTTCTAGTAATTTTTTAATTATAAAAGTTATTTTAATAATAACTATCCAAACACTCATTTATTCAAAATTATTTTTTTATCTTTCTCTAAAAATCTTTTTATAAAAGCTGTCTATTTTTTTTTTATAATTTTTTTTTATTTTTTATCTAAATAGGCCCGATACAATTATAGTTTCTATTTCCTGTTTCTTTAAATTAGTTTTAAAAGAAGAGCATGATAATGAACTAATTTAATTGAAAGGATGGAGATCCACGGGAGCTCACCGGGACAATGAAACTAATATCTTTTTGGAGAGAAGAAAAGATAAAAAGAGAAAATGAAAGCGAGCAATGCTATAAATGACACTCCTGTCGTGTCAAGAGGATTAGAGAAGAAAATGAGAATGGGAAAATAAGGGATAAGGAGGGCGTGGGGTTTGGGAGCCAAGTTGCCACTGAAGTCGCTTGCTTTCTATTCCTCGGGAGTGTCAGGTAGCCGGACGATAAGTCCAACATAAATTAATGTGACGTGCTAAAAGACGTACAAACTCGCTTTCTCTTCGGATCAGCATAAAGTCACACGCAATGGCTCTTCTTGTTCTGCCAGAGGGGCTGCTTCAATCCCCACTCAACACCACCAACAACAACAATAGTAGTGTACAGAAATTCGATAATGGGTCAGTGACATCTCAGGAAAATTCCTAAAATAATTACTATAATGGAAACAGAAAAAGGATGCAACCTTAGCTCCACCCAATTCCGACGCGGGTAATTTATCCATTTCAATCTCTCAGGGTGCACTGTAGATCTATAAATAGGTCCCCTCGCGTGGCAACCTAAAATATCCTACAACTAGAACAACATAAGGCGCAACTCTCCTTCTTCGATTCGGATGATCTCCGTGTTGGACCAAGTGAAGCTGCTCCATAAACTCGAGGCTATTCAGCTCCAAGCCCACGACCGACGAGGCTGCCCCGTTCTCACTGTAGTGGGCAAACTCTTCCCCGGTACATATATACCTATTTCGCTCCCATCCATTCATTCCTTGACTGTTGAATTAATTTTCTGCTACACGAATTGCAGCTCGGTTAGTGAGCATGGAGGGACTGAGCAAGTATCTGGAGGACAATATATTCCCAAAGCTGGGAGAGAGATCGTGGTCGGTGGTGTACATACACACTGGAGTTCACAGAGGCGACAACTTCCTCGGAGTCTGGCCTCTCAAATCCGTGTACGATGCCATCCCTCTCCATATCAAACACAATTTGCAGGCCCTTTATTTCCTCCACCCTGATCTACCCGCCAGGTTCTTCTTCGCCGCATTCGGCCGTTTCCTTTTCAGCGCCGGGTATTTTCCCAGCTCTCTCTCCAAGTCATCATGCCATTATATTATACTCCTATATACTAACCGAGTGAACGAATAACAGGTTGTACCGCAAAGTGAAGTATGTGGACAGAGTGGAGTTCCTGTGGGAGCACGTGAGAAGGAGGGAGATCAAGATTCCGGAGTTCGTGCACGATCACGACAAGGAACTTGAATACCGTCCCATATTGCACTTCGACGTCGACGGTGATACGCCTCTGTATTATGCTTCCCCTTTCATGCAAACCTCCCTCCCCTTCTACTCCATGAGGTTTATTGCTTAGTTAAACTCATCGGGCATTCTGCAACAATTGGTAACGAATCACTTAATGGGGATATATGTAACTAAGCGCGTATTTGACTTCTGAGTGACGTCTTTGTATTCGTTCCTGTCTATTCCCGGTGACCTACGTTTCTCCTGATCTCTTCTGTTGCGGACGAGCATTCCATGTTATTTCAATTATATATGTTTTCATATAAGTAACTAAATAAATCAATTAATTCTTCTTATTGCATGTATTATATTGACTTAGGATGAAGAGAAGTAGCGAACCAAAAAAGGAAAGGGGGAGAGGGAAAACTTTTGTTTTTCTGATTATAATGCTGAACGAAGTCAACGAACATTGTAACCCTGACGGGACGACATTAACAGACACCTTGGGAAGAGAAAGTCTCGTCTTAAGATAATTGAAAAAGCGACCCGAAATAATGAGTTCTCCGAGCTTGGCGAAGTGCGCAAAACTGCACAATGCGAATACATTAATATCATTTTTTTGGTTTAAAAAAAATTCTGGTTGCCATTAATTCCCTTCCCATTCAGCTGAAACAGTCAAACAAGCATCCCAACAGCCATCACTGCAGGTATGATATCCTTGCATGTGAAATGATGCTGTAAATTGCAACAAGCTCCGTTGCGACTCAGCAATTAAATCCGAGAAAAAGCGAGCAAATCAAAGAAAGCGTTGAGAAGATTATTAGTTTATTAGTTGAAAAAAAATTGCCCATCAGTACGTGTATGAAAATTTTAATGCTCACAAGTGTCTGGTATATTTTTATACATAGAAACTATAAATACTCTAGAGAACTTTATATACAAATAGTACTCAAATGCTCCAAAATTTAGGTATTTATAAACAATAAAAATTTTAAACTGATATTTATTTGTGGATGGTTTTTTCTTATTGATATGTGTTTTTCCTCCCCTTGCATTTATGTACATAATATTTTATATACCGTATTTTCCTAAACCCGATAACTACATGAGGTTAGAAAACCCAATTAATGTTAAGTAGGGCAAGCCGTCAATTATTTCAGGCGTAAATATAGGCATCTAGGAGCTAGGGTGTCTTCCTAAATGTCGCGATTGGAACCACAATAAACTAGTATCGTCTAGACATCAAATATATTTTAAATAATTATTTATCTCATCTTTTCACTAGTTCAATTTATGGATAAATGGGTGGCACGTTATCTCATTATTGTCCGCAATATCGCCATTTTCCCAATGAGGCAGGTGTTAGACGATGAAGTTTGGGCCAGTTTCGGCCTAAAAATGATTTTATTTTGGTACAGCCCACTAATGATTTTTTTTTGTTGCCCACCCGATTCACCGGAGCTTTGCCCCGACTATATTCGGATCCGACCCGCGTCGCGCACCTGGCTATGGTAGGTGAGTCTCCTAACGGGGATTTTCTACGTACGCCAAGGCTCGAACTCGAGACCTCGCTTAAACGATACCAAGCCGCTTACCACTCGGACCAACCCCTGTTGGTAATGATTTGTTAATTGCATGACCCGCCGACAAGCATTTCCCACGTCAGATGCAATTTACCAGAGCCCAGCCATTTTTTATCCCTTACTCCCCTAATCTCGCAAGCCCCAGATTCGATTATAGGATGACAAGTCATAAATTATCTTTCCATCGAGTGGGATATAAGAGTAGCAGCGTACTTCGAGAGCTTAAAGTTCTGATGGAAATGTAGATGCTTTGCTCCTAATAATTCCTCTTTATTTTCTGAACAATGCTGCTGTATGTTTATTTTTAATGGGCCGTATTTACCAAAACTTTAAATGCGTTCATTCTGTAACCAGCTGTTGGGCTGTTTTCGCTCTAATTCCCAACACGAGTTAGTTAGCTTAGTTAGATGTTTTCTCAAGTGGCCGGTTTTAATTAACCAAGTTTGAATTTGTTATGTACAGTCAGCTGAGCTAATCAAGTTGTAGTCTGTATAAATACCACTGTGAGATGACTAATAAACTAAGCCTTCTTCTGCATCTTCTGCTGCAAGATCGCATGAATAGAGTTTTGAAGGCGGTTGAGAATAGAAGTGGCTTATCCACAATGTGACATAAGCTCGCCCCAAACCTGTATTTGCTATTTAGTTTTTAGGGGAGCGCGATTCATATTTGTGTGCGCGCATAGCTTGGTGCTTCTAGAGTGGAGAGTTTGAATCTTAGTATGTGAATTTGCATGCTTCTGCATGTTTCCTGTGCAGCTACTATGCTCTTGATGACATATCTTGTCCTGCTTTTAGATAAATCAATTACATATCATAGCGAAGTATATTCCTGATCAGTTTTCATAAATTACTAGATATTTTTTTCTGTGCGTTGTATAGGGAATAATAAAAATATGTTATAATTAATTATTTATGATTGTTATATATTAATATTATTATAGCTAGAAATTTAAAATATTATAGAATTAGTCAATTGAATTATTGATTAATTAACGCATATATGTTATAAATAATTAACTTGATTAATTAATTTTTTTAAATACTTATAAATTATATTAACTATCTATATCCTATATGGATGATAGAAGAAAGTAATTAATTATCAAAATCCAAACATGTATAAGAATACATGACTGAGATGCGAATGATTACATTTATAATCTTTTTAAAGTATTGGGGAACACGGGAATTGATGGATGCATGATCCATTTAAGTTAAATTATGTAATTCTCTGCGACTCTTCTTATCGCTCTTGGTACATGCTGCTACTGCATGCACGGTGCCAGGAAGCACAATATATACACAATGACGCCCCCCCCCCCCCCCCAATATAATATATACTTATTAATTAATCAAAAACAGTTCTGATCCTGGGGTTCCCTGGTACCATCCTACCATAAACATGATTAAATTAGGTTTGATGGAGACCCAAATCGCAGCAGGGAAAGTGAGACACGTAAATGGGAAATGGAGTCCGAAGGCCAAAAAGTAGTAGTGATTGTGCTGGAATCCCTGACCTGCACCACCAACCAGCAAGCATGATGGGCACTCCTTTATTCTAAAAGCAGAAAATTGCAAAATGGCGTTTTGTTTGGAGCTACGCTCAGGAATGGCTCATAATCATGAACCATGGTGGCTGGATTCCTCTGCATCGACTTCTGCAACTTCACCAAAAGTATTCCTCCCTAGTCCCCAGTTCCAACTATAGTTTATGTCAAGCGCCTTCATAATTCAACCACTACTAGTTCATTATATCTGCATATTCATTCAGTGGGCTAATGACAACTTTATTAATTAACCCACCTCCCGTTCATTATGATATTTGTGAGTATATGTATATAAAAGTCGGTGCAGTAAAAGCAAAAGGGTAAAAAGTAAAAATACTTTTGTCCTCTTTTGGTTCTTTTGTGCTTCTTCAACAGCCAGACCCACTCATTGCTCACATAGTTGGCGAATAGAAAACCTAGTCCCCACCATTGCACCACCCTGAGACCTTTTTCATAAAGGGAACAAAAGAAGAATAAAAGTTGACGCTTATACTGCATCGAGCATAGGGAACAAAGCGCATATACTTTTTCCAAAGCCTGGGTAAGGAGAAAGCACCCAAGTTTATTTCTCTAACCACGTACTATAATCCTTCGGCGGGTCAAACCATATCAGAGTGACCATTATTTCACAAAAGCAAACTGAAAAGCCCCACACTGTTTATATCATATTTCGCTTTCGATTTTAGTCTATAGGGCATTTGGTGCCATATTGCTTTGTGTGATAGTTATAAACGACACCAGACTTGAATCATTTGCAGTACGTGCTATATATGCATGTAACTTTCGATTTCAGGTGAATAATAATAAACCATCCATGCATCCAACGCTTTAGGTTCTTCTATCTAGAATTCAAATACTTACAGAAGAATTTCGAGCAATTCGCCGTTGAAAACTGCTTCCCCCAATTCTTAATGAACTACAACTGTGCAAGTGCTTACAATTTTCCTTTGTCCCAATACCGCGTGATGGCTCCAGTAATTCAGTACCTGGCAGAGCATTGAACGGATACAAGCTAGGCCTTCAAAAAGTGACATGGTCGACCTTTTTCTTTGAAGTTTGAATGTGTGGGGAATTAAAAAGAGAGGAAAAGTAAATGAGGGGAGAGAACAGGCGGAGGGGTTAGATTTGGAGCAATAAATTAAATAAGGGTCAAGGTGAAGGGTTGGGGCTCATAAATGCGAATATAGCACATAATTATAAGTGGGGGAGTTTGGTCTCGTGATCATTCATGCTCCTACTAAAAGAGTATTGAAGTTGGAGGAGGGAGCGTGGGTTTGTGCATGTGGGGGTTATGAGTGCGACGTATCGGTGGACAAAAGGGAGGATTTCATATCTCTCTCATGGGCAATCAATATCATAATTGAAGGGATTGACCTATGTTTTCATTCATTACTTTTATTTGGTAGTCATGTTTTATTGTACTCACTTTTCTATATTAATAATAAAACAAAAGTTGGGTCTCTCATCTGTGTGCTAAATAGCGCCTCAAAAGCATCTTGTTCGATCTACTGCAAATAATGTTTTAAGTTTCTTGTTAATTGAGCAGAAGGAGGATGCCTTGGATTCTGAACTTAGTGGGGCGGTAGGACCCCTCAGTGAAGAGGTAGCCCTTTAATTGCACATACTTCCTTTCTTTTCTCTTCCCCTCTTAACAGTACATGTTATCCATTTCCTCTTGGGCAATTACAAATTCACCCATATTTCCTTTGGGGCAGACCTTCTGAAGAAACAGTTAATCATTTCCTCATTCCAACGGCATCGTTCTAGAGCGTCGGGGAATGCATTACCAGTACGCCATTCTTTATGCGGACAATAACAGAAGCTAAATTATCAGGGGAATGCAAAGCATATCATAAATGGCAGGAGTGGAGATGTACAATATGAGCATTGAATGGAAAACGATGGGCCTGATCATGGCAGCATGTAAGCAGGATCGTATGGTCCCCCTTGTTCATTAACGGTGCTTGTGCTAATTTGATTTTTGATGAGAATATGGAAGAGTAAATCACCGGCAGAATAGTTCTCAGATGGGTCGAAACCATTCACCTCGCATGAAGCCCGCTAAGACAATACAGGGCAAGTTGAATTTAGTTTTCCATATTTAAGTTGTTGTTATGAGTTTGCCCGCAAAAGAACATAATTTAACATCGAAGTAAAGATGGTACTTGTTTGATTCCATCAAACCTTATTTCCAATTTCATTCTCATGAGAAATTCTGCAAATTAAACTCCCCCCCCCCCCCCCCAAAATCATCGACAGCTTTTTTGCTCGGAAAGCACCGCCTAAACTTATGAGTTAAAGAACCGGTGCCAAGGGCAGTTTTCTCCAGAGCATAGATAGGAAAATATGGGTGTACGTGTGACCTTTATGCAGACTCAAATGTCTTCATAAATACATAGAAATCTATCTCTTTAGTTCGGAACTGATTCGTTACCTTCTTCCCGAAGAATAAATGAACCTGTTAAAATTTGTACTCGTCATCTAACTGTTTTTATCATGTCTCTGTATTCCATATATTCCTTTTTAAATTTTCACTTTTTGTTATTTTCTACTTTCTTAACTGACATTTTAAATATTAAAAACAATATTGGTTATGTTGCAAAACGATAAGGTTGAAGAGTACAAGAGAGAATAACAAGATATTTGGATAGAAAGTAGGAGAGAATCTCTTATTCACTTGGAAGTATTACTAACTTATACATAATATCTATTTATAGGTCTATAACTATTAAGGATTAGGTTTAAAGGTTACAAACAAATAAATAGAATATAATGTTATTAACTATGAGAAATTCTTTCAAGGTCGTTCAATGTAGATGTTATAGGTTTAGAACATTCGAGGATAAAGAATCCTTATGGATATAGATAATGTACAAGGCACTAGCACTCACAAATGAATAAAAACTTCCCTCCTACTTTCTCTCCCAATCTCTTATCTCACTATTCTCTCTCTCTCTCTCTCTCTCTGTTTTTTTTCTCTCCGACTTTGTCATTGTGTAATATGTTAATATTTCTCCTTTTCAATTTGAATCTCCCGTTAGCTTAAGCCTGCCTAGTCCCACCATAATCAATACAAATAAAATTATAAATTACGACAAAACTCTCTTATCAAGTATTGTTACTTTTTCAATTATATTCTCATGTTTACTTCCTTTAATTACTTACGGGGTAATAAGAGAGAAAATGATATAGATAATGGATAAAATAAAAAAAAAATTCAAGGCATATTAGAAAATTCAAGGCAAAATAAAAAGATTATTACCAATCATTCAACTCAGAAGATTTAGGCAGCTATTATTGATAGTCAAATCGAATGGATACGATGTAATATTTGTATAAAATTGAGGTTTGGAATTTGTAGATAGGACAAACTGTTTTCTTTATAAATAAAATATAACACATTCGTCATTCGAAGAAAGAAATATAAGAGAGAAAGAGTTAACGAGGTAGATGATGGGACGCTCTCCGTGGTGATGGGAATAAAGATTAAACGAAAATTGTATTTAAATCTTATATAACAAATCTAACTACACAAAATCTTAAAATATCATAAAATTATTATAATAAAAAATCTAACTACAAAAATTAAAGACTACTCTGTCGGAATAAATTCAATATAATCGCCATGAATGCCTTCACACCCAGAGAAGTTGCTTAATTAAATATATTTCCGTTTAATACAAGAGAGCAAAGGGAGAGTGCATCAGAATCGAGGGCGTGAAAAGGCCAAAGGGATTAGGGAAAGTGGAATGAATGAGAGGGGGTGAAGAGTAGCAGAGAGTGGGGGGTGTTCAGTTTCATCAAGAACGAGGGCCAAAGAATAAGCATGATGATCCTTTGATCCTTCTAAATATGCCCTTCTCACTTCTCTGTCCCAGGAATGAACCATCCAATCTGATTGCTTGTCAATCTTTTGAGTCTGCAACTACGTCTCCTTCCCCACCCTTTTCTTTTATAAATTAACTCATAAAAATAATACTATAATCTCCTATTTATTAATTACACCCACCTCCTCCACCTCCTCTCTCATATTTACTGTGAGGCTGCCTTCCCCATTTTAAATGGCAGCATACGCAGCCTCCGCTCTCCGCTATAATCTGGATCGGCGATTTTTGTTCAAGTTGGTTTGACGAAGTGATGCTTACAGAGTTTGTTGGCATTCTGTCCACCTCCTCTGTCTCACCGTCCACCAAGGAGGTGGGCATACTGCCAACTCAGCTCTGCTCGCTTCCCTTTGTGAAGCCCTCCTGATCTTCCCTCCTATGCTCCTTTTCATTCTACCACGATTATTTACTAACAGCAACTTATATTCTCCGTCTATTCTGCAGGATCCCGCTGCTGCTGGCTTATCAGTTTGGTTGTAGGGGATGCCGCTGCTTTTGGAAACCCTACTTTCCTTCTCTTTTGATTTACTTTCTTTTAATTCCTTCTACTACCGGTCTTGTTGCACTGATGATCCTGAAAGCTTGCGTCTCTGAGTGGATGTGTTTCCTGCTATTCTTCTTTGTGTTTAGAATCGGGTTTAGCATCTTTGTATCCTGCTAGTCTTCTTTGGAGCTTTTATAATCTCCTCACCCTAGTCCTTTTTTATATTGGAATCGATTATCGATGACTTCATGTGCATACTCGGTACCATGGCTCAAGTTTATCTTGAGATTGTATGCGGCAGAGGGAGAGCCAGTCTACCTGCTTGTTCTTTTTCTTCTTTTGATTGTTGAGCATCTAATTCTAATTTGATGAGGTTTTTAAGTTCATGCATCAGCGGAGGCTAAGGCGATGTTGCCTATCATTTCAGATCAGCAAGGCAGTCGCAGTGGGCATTTATGAAAAGTGGTTGATGAATGAAATGAGATGAAACCGGACGGGGGAGGCAGGGAGGGAAGGGATGGGACTTGGTATTAAAACGCAGAATTAATGCCTGACCCTACTGCCCCATACCTTATACGTAGCCTCATGATTGACTCCTGACATTAACCTCCTCCCTTCTTCCCACACCCCCCAACCCCTACAAACTACTGTAAAGCTCTTTTCACGCTCTTTCATGGCGCGTCGCCCAGACTCCCCAGCTCTTTTTAAAGTGACCTGCCCCAGATTCAAACCCCCCCCCCCCCTGGTCAAAGCAATATAATAATTGCAGGCATCGTTACTGACACTCACTGTCATTAGGCCGCGATCCTAAACGGACTGCGCAACTATGACCGAGTCAAATGCGTTTTGCGTCCTACTCAAAGGCGCCACTCAATCTAAAATAATAAGAAGTGGTAATTTGGGTTCAGCCAGTCAACTCGTAAAAAAATGTGGGTTGAGTTGAAAAAAATAAACTCGTTTTGGGCCGAATTTTCTTACCCTCACCTGTCAACCTGTTAAAAAACGGGTTAATCTGTCGGTTGATGAGTTAGCTTTTTTTTTTTTTTTTTAATTTTATTATTTTAATTATTTTTTATTTAATTTTAGTCTGAACTCTGAGTCTTCTTAATTTAAATCTAATCTTCTTCCCGTTAATTATTATTTTACATTTTATTATTAAAAAAATAAAGTAAAAAAAAATAAAAAAAATTGGCGAGTTGACAAATTAGTTTGTCAATTTATCATAACAACAAGCTTGGTTGAGTAAATACTAACCTGTCAAGAGACTAATTTTTTTAACCTAACTCACCTCTCTCTCTCTCTACTTGCCGCAAGCTAACCAAATTTTAGCCCTCCCTTCCATTTTTGTTTACCAAAAAGAGGGGAGTAGAATCCCCGCCCTCCCTTCCTCAAACCAAACATACCGCATTACCTGCCTATTGTTGATGCGTTAAAATAGCGTCCGCTACTCAGCTTCCGTCAATGTTTCTACTCTTCTAGTTTGTTCTGCACCAT
Source organism: Leucaena leucocephala (assembly GCA_037074615.1). NCBI lineage: Eukaryota > Viridiplantae > Streptophyta > Magnoliopsida > Fabales > Fabaceae > Leucaena > Leucaena leucocephala. Next base: position 278,288 of record CM073540.1, on the reverse strand, counting down.
GTGCCCGATGGATCTTTCCTCTTACCATAGTGCCCAATCTAAATCGAGTATCTGTAAATTATTCTCACTATTAATTTATCTTTTAAGATTTTTTTTTAAATATGATGATTGATTCTTTCCTAATAGAACTTTGAAGACGGAACTGTTTCTCGTCTTTACAAAACATTCATATAACGAAACTTATTCTTTTAACCTCTATATAGGAGAGTTTCCATATGGTATTCCACAAAAACATTGACTTCATTTGATAAAACCAACAAGCGTCACGTAGTCTTAAATAGCTTGTTTGATAAGAGAGATTTGGGGGTAGGGAAGAGGAGGGAAGTGATTTCACTTTTCTCCCCTTATTTAGATCGATAAAAATGTTAGTAGAGAAGATAATCTTTTTTTTAAATTTTCTCTAACCTTGTTGGCTGAAGCTCCCTTCCAAAATTGAGGGAATTTGGTTTGTAGGATCTGATTAATATGCCTATGACTGACTTGCTCTGAATAAGATCTCTAGTGTCGGCTTCTTGATCCACTGTAACTTGTTTTTGACTACCTATGCTAATCTTCTCTCGGTCGCTGCAGCTGAGAGCTCTGCCTGCAGAAAGGCGTCGCTTCAACTCTTGTCCTCCACAGGTATCCATTTCAGGTTTTTCTTTTCACTAACATTTGCTTTTATCACAACCTCCATATTAGATCTTACAATAGTAGATATAAATGACGCTGATAGAGAATCGAATGCCCTCCCCACTTGAAGACCTGTTCTAATTTTTTTTTTTGTTATAATGTTCTAAAGTTAAATATGGATCTGATAAGTACAATTTACCTTTTGGGCTACACAGATAAACAAGATATAATATTTTTAATTTTATATATTAAATATTATTTATAATTATATTTTATTAAAATAGTTTATAAAATCTGTAACAAATAACTTAAATAATATAAGAGTAAATTTATCTATATAAAAATATTTTTATTCCCTCCCTCTTCTTTTATGTTAATTTAAATAAAATAACATTAAAATTTTCTATTTTTCCTTCTTTCTTCTTTCTTTTCCCATCTCCTCAGCCAAACACACAAAAGTATAGACTGCTATACATATTTTGTTATATATATTAATTAAAATTAATGTTGATTGATTGATACGATTAAGCGGTCAGGACGGGGGGCTTGGGAGCGGAATAACCAAGCTACCTAACCGTTGCCTTCTAGTGTTTGATGCTTTTATGCATCCATAGCAATCAAGCGTCTGAATAACCCTAAATTAGTAGATCACCATATTGAGACTCGAGGGATTCACATATGAATGATTGATTTAAACACCTAGCTAATACTTACATACTAGGCCAAAGAAAGTCGGCTACAATCCATCCATCTCAGACAAGCAATGCTTGAAATAAACGAGCACATTGCGGTGGGAGCTTACTTTATGCTCCTGTCTTTGTATTAGTACAGCCCACTTAAACTCTCTTCATGGAGTAAATATTTTGATTGGGATGATGCATGTCGCTTGGCGGCATCATCTATATGATCATCTATCCTTGCTAATACATTGAAGGCCAGGCTTTCCATCTTTCTCGAGTAGCTCTCTAGGATTGCTTGCCCTACATCCTGTCACATCACATCCAATATTTGTTCATACTTCCATACTAAAGACCTAGTACCTTAATAGTGGTGGTGTATTTTGAGAGACATACCTTATTGTACTGTATCTTGCTCATGTCCAAAGTAGTCTGGGGAAGCCGGGGAACTTTTGCTTCAAATTCTGCAGCAGGCTTTCAGCACGCTATGCTAGATGCTTATGCTTTTACGTGTGACTCACCATACTCCACGAAGATTTTCTACCCTTCCTACGAATCGCATGCCCTTTTACGTGTTCCTGCCTCCAGATGTGCACGGATGCCTCTACTCTGCCTGCTATTTCCAGAGTTGAATATTCAAATGATAGGTCTAGGTAATCCAGGACACACTCGAGGGAGAGCTTATCAGCACATAGCAAGTTATATGTGATGTCCCCCACCAAAGATCTGCCGCTCTGAAAGTACACCACATAATGTTGATTCATGTTATTACAACAGAGAACATAAGCAGAGAAAGGGGAAAGTTTACACAAGCAGCTTTTGAATTGTGTTGATTTGATATTTTTCACACTGCTGCAAGAATCTCTCCTGCAGAGTTGCGACCAATAGTTTTGAGTTTGAATCTAATGTTAATATACTATTATTCTGTAGAAGCTCCAGTGTCCCTAAAGATTCACTAGCATACACAAATTTCTTACAGATCAAATAAGGAATGAACTGACTCTGGTCTTATCTTTGTGGCTCAAGTTGTAAAGGTGAGAGGTGAGTGCCATCTTTTATATGTTATCTTGGGCCATGAGACACGGCAGGAAAAATAAACAAAAGTCACAATGTTTCTTTCATGCTCTGTATCAAGCAGTTGTCAAGTGCAATAATAATTGAAGATAAAACTGAAATTACTCCATAACCTCCCCCAATCTTTCTTTCTTTATTTTTTCATCGATCTGTATATCTTCACATGATAGAGCAAGTTATATGGGTAAGTTATCCAAGTGAACATGTGGGATTTTCATCTCAGAAAGCACAGTGCTATCAATAGCCATAGCAGCCTTGAGAATCTGGTGCGTGCATTCCCTGGACTGTTGCAATCTCTTCCTCATGTTTGGAGAGAGACCACTTTGGGGCACCTTGGGAAATGGAAGCTACAACTTCTCTTCCTGCCATATTGATGGCCTTCCAGAAGATGCAGAGAGAGGTAACATGTTAGTCTCACTGTCAAGAGCTACATATCATCAACCATGACCCCACGATCGACATGATAAAACTCTGAATCCCTGAAGCAGTCAAGAATGCCCAGCAGCATGGAATCAAGCTTCTTTAGCTGTAAGATTTAGGTGCATATCAGGTCGGACCCTGGGCACCATAATCAATCAAGCTTCTTAAGTGAAGGAACCAGCTCAACAATTGAATCATTCACACATAACAGCCAATCCATTTCCCGCTCCCACATGGATCTGTTCTGTGGCGCCAAGGGCTCTAACCTCCACAACTCTCCAAACACGCCAGCTGTCAAATTTCACATAATGTTATCCGAATGCCAAACTAACCCTACTCACCTGAGTTAATAAACGAAAGTAATTAACAAAGCAAGAACCAAAAGCAAGCGTCAATGGACCACCACCCCGAGAGATTGGTTATAGCATTGGAAGTAGCGAGTACCGAACAAACATCCTTCCCTCCGCCTGACATGTCCTCTCCCAGCAGAAGCTTTGCAAACCGCTCTTTCATCGTTTCAACTTCTACATCACACCAAAATCATGCAAAAACCAATGGGAAAATCAAAGGGTAAAAGTAAAAGGAAGCCTGAAAACAAAGGAGATGGGGGTAAGGGAAAGAACATGAAAAATGGGAGAAAATGTCCAGAGTTGAGAGTCGAGAGATTACCGAGCTTCGGCGCCGGGAAACTGGAATGATGAGTGGGGGTGATAGGCAAAGAAATGGAATTGTTATGATCGTAACTGCTTAAGCTCTCGGAGCTGCTCGCATCTGCACTCAGTCTGTGGCTTTGAAATTGCTCGCTCAGTTTATCTGGAGGCGAAACACTTGCCATTGCTCACGATCTGGACCTTGTGACGCAAACTCTATTGATAATCGGAGACCTCAACAACCCATGCTTTCCAAGACAATTGTCAGTGGGAAACCAAAAGACAGGAAGAGGATAAAGTCGCTGAATGGGGTTTGCATTATTGGCCTTTGCCTGTACTTGGTTGCTAGTCCCCATTGTTGTTTTTACTGCTCATCTTCCTCCTCTCTACCTTTCTTTTCAGCCTCTCTCTCTCTCTCTCTCTCTCTCTGTTTTTTTAAATTAAAAAAAAAAAAGAACTGAAACTCTTCCCTCTGGCTCCGTCTAGTCGTCTACTCTCGTGCCCTTCATCCGGATTTATGCCTACTTCTTCCACTTCGATCTCTTCCTTGCGTAGTGAACGAATCCGTTGGTTTGGTGTAAATAAGCGTGACTCAAGAGGGGATTAGCCAAGAGAATTTGAAGTTTATGCTTTTATAAGTTTATTTGGTCACGAGCGCATCCATGAATATGGTAGTTACACTGATGCACGAGAATTTTTTTCCTTTAAAAATTACAATAAATTTACAGACATTCCAATTTTATGTCAATTTTCACGTCCTACTTGGAGGAGTAATCAGATCATGATTAGTATTGTGATTGAAATATTTGCATGATATTTCTCTAGTCCTAATTAATTAGTAATATTTATCTATTTTAAATATTTTTTTAAGAGTATGAATAAAAAATATTTCTTAATTCTTAATTATAAAATCTTTAACCTCTTTCCATATCTCTATAATATTTTTATCCTTTATCACATTTTTTGGATACTCTTCTTTTACGTTGCATTCTATTTCGTTTCAAAACGGAACCCTTACGTAGGAGACAAAATCTTTTTTCTTCTACATAACCACAAGATATCTATCTTAGTCAACCACCATAAAAATTATAAACTAAGCTAACCTGAATCAATAGAAACTATTAAAATTTATGCTCGTAGCTCTTAAGGTGCCACATTCTCAAAAGGTCCAACGGATATGACTTTTAGTTAAATTATAATAGCTCCAATCAATTAATTTTTTGTTGTGACAACATCTTTTTTAAGTGTGTATGTATATATGTATATATATATATATATATTTTTTTTTGCCGGTAAAAATTGAAAAATGAGCGGTGGGGAGCGTTTCCAGATGACTTGTATAGTCTGTTGAACAATACTTTTACAGCTGCCCAGAGATACTCTGCTTATTAACACATCTTTTGGCAGAAAGGGATATATGTGCATTATCAGTTGAAGTTGAAAAATTAAGATTGACTCCCGTTTTAAAAAAACATGCCTCCCTTTACTCCGACATGCGTTTATCACAGAAAATTCAAATTATTTTGAAGCCAACCACTGACCGAATTTCTACATTTTTTTGTGACATAAAAGCTTACATTTAATCATGGGTAATGATTAATATACTGATCTTATTTCTCATATGCGACCAATATCTTAATTTTATTTATAATATAATTTTACTCGTAATCTTTTTAATTTGGTATAATTCTTAGTACTTGAGAAATAAGATTATGGGTAAAATTATACCAAATTAAAAATATTAAAGGTAAAATTATACTAAATTAAAAATATTATGAGTAAAATTGTAACATAAAATATGAGAAATAAGATCAAGATATTATATATTATTTTACCCTTTAGTCATACAAAAAGTAGCTAAAATATATTGTAATTTTATATTTATAAATCAATGCAGAAGGAAAAATATCATATAAATATCAAAGAAGGTGTATATTATTACATTTACCGTTGTTTTTAACACGAAACTATTTTTGAAAATAATACAAACTTGTTTTTTATAACATTTGACTTTATTATATTTAAATATTTTCGAATTTAACATAAGTAATTTTTAAAAAAAATATTTTTATATTCACATAAATTTAAACTTAAAATCTTATATTTAAACAATTAAAATTCTTTTCACTAGCAGTAACATTTGTTAATAATACAAATTTATTTTTTTTCTTATCTATAACTAATATTACCAACAACATTTTCCCATGTATTCCACCCAATATTCTTCTTTGTAACTAATGTTTTTATAACCTAGGTACAATCAAATCACACGTTATATAGTTAGCTTGTTTACAAAGTTGCAGGGTTTGTTTGATTGCTAAAAATGATAATAATAGGATGAAACGTGGATGGTTATACATATGTTTGATATGAATATGACGCGGAGAATGGTGGAAAATAATTAATTTTTGATCTAATAAAATGGACAGGGATTGAAAACAATAATAAACCAGGTGGGACCAGATTCCCAAAATAATGCTACTATCGTAAAGGAACCGAAGCTTATGGGTGAGTTTGTTTCTTAGGATGAATTTTTGTTGTTGATAGAAATAAAAATATAAATAAAATAATTTTAGAAATATATTTTAAAAACTTATTTGGTATAATAGAGATGAGTATAGAATTGATGTATATATTTTTTATAATTTTAAGTAAAATTATCTAAAATATTTTTTTTATAATTTATGAAGGATTAAAGTTATCAACGAATTTTATAATTTATGATAAAATAGTTCAAAATATTTTACTTATACTTCTACTATCTTATTTTTAAATTTTTTAAATAAAATTGAAATAACTCAAAAATATTATAAATGAAATTGACTTCTATAAAAAAAAATTATGTATACTACAAGACATACTCTATAGGGCACAAAAACAAACAAGGGCGAAATACTAGACAAAAGGAAGCATGCCAGAGCGGGACAAACAAGAGGCAGAGCTGAGTCGCAATGGAACGAAGGCGAAGCATAGCAGAGTATGTGGTTAAGGAGATGAGGCAATTTCTAGACACAATGCTTGGGAATGGCGAAGAACGATTGTCCCTTCAAATTTAATGGTTGGAAGGAATGGCCATTGTTAATTTTTCTGATAATGTCATAATTGATGATCGAAGAAACTTCGCTTGCAACTAAGACTACAAAATCAGGAGTTTTTTCCAACTGACTTCAGTCATGTTTGATAAGTAATATTGAAGGCATGAGACTGATAGATATATAGAATTATGTTAAATTTTGCTGTTTGATATGTAGTATTAAATTTTTTTTAGGATTAAACAATAATATATAAGTAAGATTAGACAATCCTACGTCTTTTGATATTACATTTTTAATCATGGGATTAAAATTTTTTAAGACAAAAATATCTTTATTTATACTAATCCAATGGGAGCTATAGCCAAGTAAAGGAAACCAAGATTGCCGAACTCAAAAACTAATCCAAATCTAAGCGCTTAAATTTTATCAATGTCATCGTCCTCAAACTCGATATAATCGTTGCCAGGACAATCCTCCTCCTCATCCAGTCTACCGCCAATAACCTCGTTTAGCCTGGTATTTTCAGGCAACTCTCTATAAGCCTTCAGTAACTTGGCCTCATCGGGCATGTACTTGAGGATTACATCCACCTTGTCATCCTGGTAGTCGTGGAGGTTGATGAGGATTATATTGCCAGAGGCGATATAGACCTTCTTGTGCATCTTTCTAAAGATATGGCAGAGCCACTTGGTGCCGTCGATACATATGGCCTCACATCGACTGTTGTTGATCATGCGGAGCACCCAAGCGTACTCCTGGCCTTCTTCCTTGAAGACAAGCTCTCTCTTCTCATCATCAGCTTCGTTCTTTCCCCTCTTTCTGGGAACGATAAAGAATTTTTTTTATGAAATATTTCAATTTTTAAATTTTTAAAGAGGGAGTGTTTGTGTCTTTTTATAATTTATATATAATTAAAAAATAAATATAATATAATCATTCATACTAACTATTACTATATACTAAATATAATTTTAATGGCCCATTTTTATTTTTACTCTCACTTTCACTCTCAATTGTAATTCAATTCTCAATATAAATCCATCAAAATTTAGTAATGCGTAACAGTGACCATAGAGTTTAGATGATCCACCGCAGCACTGACCTATTTTTTTTTTGGTTGCCCACCTAGTTCACCGGAGCTTTGCCTCGACTACATCCGAATCCAATCCGCATCGCACACCTGGCTATCAGCACTGACCTGTTGATACCGACTGGAATGATGGGCGTGGCCTGTGCAGAACGGCCCAATCCAGAACTCCGAAACAATTTTTTTTTTGTCGCACACCCGGTTCACCGGAACTTTGCCCCAACTACATGCAGATCCGACCCGTGTCGCGCACCTGGCTATGGTGGGTGAGTCTCCCAACGGAGATTTTCTGCGTACGCCAAAGTTCGAATTCGAGACCTCGCTTAAGCGATACCGAGCCGCTTAAAATATAAAGTGTATTTCTTTTTTATACAATCTGGTAATTAATTTTGTTACAATTAAAATATAAGTAATTAAATTGATGTAACTTTTATTATGAGATTATATGTGCAATAAATAAGATAGAAGTTGTAAATATTTTTAACACAAAATAAGAATGAACTCAAATATAAATATTTAAAAAAGAACATGAAAATTAATTATTTTTGTTCTGCCAATGGTGAACAGAATATAAGATGGCGGAATCCTGCATTCATGCTGATTCCATTCCTTTTCCCCAAAAGAAAAGGCGCATCTTCCACGCGGGGATTATTTGCTACTTACAACGTTATCTGCTCATAGTCAAGATATAGTAGAGGCCATGATGGACTCAAAATGGCGACATCCGAGTATCACGTTGTTCAAGGAACGAGCCCATTCGGGGAGTTGGGAGGGCAAAGCGACTCACAAATCAAGTAACTATGCCCTCATACGCTCGCCACGCGCGCCAGATTGTGAGTTCGCCTACCTTCTTCGTGATTACCCCAACTGCTCGGCGTCCTCAATATCTCCCTATATTAACCTCCTGCCGCTTCCATTCTTGGACACCCCGGAAACGCTCGCCCATTCACCCTTCCCTATTATTCAAATCTCATCTTCCTCTGTCTTCCTCTGCTCTCACTTTTTCGTCGTCAGGCCCGAGAATGGGCTGCCTCCGTGCCCTAGACGATCCTCTGCATTATCCTATTGCTCGTAGAGACGAGTCCGTCGTCGATGACTTCCATGGCGTTAAGATTGCCGATCCTTATAGATGGTACCTGCGTCATGTTTACTTATGTTTCCATGCCCAATTAGTTGATCGTTTTATGAAGAATTCTTCCATGTCCCAGTGTTTCTCAAAAAAAAAAAACTATCTAAGATACATTATGAGTGCCATATATTTTCCTCTTCTTTCATTTCGATAGATATTGAGCTCGCTAGTATTTGTGATTTATGTTCATTTGTTTGAAAATGCTCAATTTATATATCGTCAAGTTATATTTTCTATGCGTAGGCTTGAGGATCCTGATGCGGAAGAAGTCAAAGAGTTTGTACAGAAGCAGGTTAAATTGACGGATTCCGTGCTTCAGCTATGCGATACCAGGGAGAAGCTTCGTGAAAATATCACAAAACTCTTCGACCATCCTCGCTATAATCCTCCCTTTAGGCGAGCAAATAAGTACTTCTATTTTCATAATACCGGTCTTCAGCCACAAGATGTCCTTTATATGCAGGTTTGATGGCCTATTTGTACATTTGGCCTAGTCATTAAGGCCTTTTTTTCCCCACCCCGTCCCCCGGTTTAACTCTAAGCTTCTTCCATTTCATGGTCATGGTCTTCTGTAACTTTTCAGGATACTTTGGAGGGAGAACCAGTGGTTTTGCTTGATCCCAATATTCTCAGTGAAGATGGAACTGTCTCGTTGAGCACACTTTCGGTGAGCGAGGATGCAAAATATTTGGCTTATGGCCTAAGTTCAAGTGGTAGTGATTGGGTGACAATAAAGGTGCTGCGTATTGAGGACAAGAATGCTGAGCCTGATATTTTATCATGGGTGAGTGTCACAGTTCGTCGCCATAGAAAGGGAGATGAGTATAGAAATGAATCATTCTCGGCTATTAATACCATGTTTTCAGGTCAAGTTTTCTTCTATAAGCTGGACACATGATAGCAAAGGTTTCTTTTACAGTCGCTACCCAGCTCCCAAGTAAGTGATGTCCTATCCTCACATTTTTTTCCAGGGAATAGGAAACTGGATGTGGGCTTGAAACTTCTAATTGTCACTTCTGTCTGTTGAAATGTGGGAGAATTTAGCAAATAGAAATTAGGGAAGGTAAAACAGAGGAACTTGTTATTCTAACTGCTTGCTATCTGATTGCCAATCACGGTGATGGATTGCTTTTTCATGGATGATATAATTTTTATTGTTTTATAAATATCTTGTCAATAACTCATCCGTTATGATGCTGGTAGGATTTATTGCATCCTTTCTTCATTGAACAATTGAATTGGTGACTATGGTTAATTTCAACACTGTAGAGATGGAGAAGTGGGGGATGCTGGGACTGAGACAAATTCTAATCTTTATCATGAGCTCTATTATCATTTTTTGGGTACTGATCAATCAGAAGATATTCTTTGCTGGAGAGATCCTGAAAACCCTAAATATATGTTCGGAGCAAGTGTTACTGATGATGGAAAGGTGCATTATATTTGCCATTGCCCTAGACATATGTGAAATAATCTATAGTTTTTTATATGACATGAAATAGTAAAATTTACAGCTATATTTTTGTGCTTTTGTGATGTTTTAGTAGACTCACATGTAATTGATTGCATAGAAATCATGCGTTGCAGGTTCTTACTCCACTATCTATGTACTTTTTACGAAAACAACTATTTAGCCTTTATGATTTAAAAGGCGTAATTTGAATGTATGGTTACTTGGTTAGTTTTATGGCTTTGGAAATGAAGGCATGATGGTAGGTGTAATTGGAATTTTCCTTCATCATGCAGAATAGTGTAATAAAGCTCACAATAGATATTAGATGTATATATTCTCGAATTTTATGTGAGACTGAAGCGCTCTTCTTTGTTGACACTTCAGTATGTCCTTCTTTATATTGAAGAAGGGTGTGATCCAGTTAACAAACTTTACTACTGTGACATGACTGCTCTTCCCAACGGGCTGGCGAGTCTTAGGAATGATAATGCCCTACTCCTGTTTGTCAAGCTTATTGATAATTTTGATGCACAGTATCAAGCTATTGCAAATGATGACAGTGTATTTACTTTTTTGACAAATAAAGATGCTTCAAAATATAAACTAGTTCAAGTTGATTTGAAAGAACCGACTGTATGGACTGATGTTCTCCCAGAATCTGAAAAAGATGTACTTGAGTCAGCATGTGCTGTAAATGGTAACCAAATGATTGTGAGCTACTTGAGTGATGTGAAGTATGTTCTGCAAGTGAGAGACTTGGAAACAGGCTCCTTGCACCATCAATTACCAATTGACATTGGCACAGTTTATGGAATTTCTGCACGGCGAGAAGATAGTGTGGTTTTCATAGGCTTCACAAGCTTTTTAACTCCTGGTATCATATATCAGTGCGATTTGGAAAATGAGGTTCCATATATGAAGATATTCCGTGAAATTACTGTCCCTGGGTTTGACCGCTCTGAGTTTCATGCCAACCAGGTAAAAAGAAATTGTTTCCAACTGGTGCTTATATATGCTGTTATTTTGTATCTAGTTTCAAATCGATTATTAGGTTCTTGAATATCTCATTATTCTGTATGTATAGAGGCATTGCTATCTCATGAAATCTGCTCCTTGCTGTCACTTGGAAATTTTGACGTGTGATGTGCACACATTTCAGGTTTTTGTACCCAGCAAGGATGGTACCAAGATCCCAGTTTTCATTGTTGCCAGAAAAAATATTGTTTTGGATGGCTCGCACCCTTGTTTATTGTATGGATATGGCGGTTTTAACATCAGTCTTACTCCATCTTTTAGTGTCAGCCGTATTGTGCTCACAAGACATCTAGGTGCTGTTTTCTGCTTAGCAAATATACGTGGTGGTGGAGAGTATGGGGAGGAATGGCATAAAGCAGGCTCCCTTGCTAAAAAGCAGAATTGTTTCGATGACTTCATTTCTGCAGCTGAATACCTTGTTTCTGCTGGTTATACCCAACCCAATAAGTTGTGCATTGAAGGTGGAAGCAATGGTGGACTTCTGGTTGGGGCCTGCATAAATCAGGTCTAATCATCTGCCTCGTCTTACCCTCTTTTTCCCAGTTGTCCTATTCATGTGGACTTGCACCTAGGACCTTTAGGTTTGGATCTTACCATTCAGCCTATGTAGGCCTCTGTTTTTGAGCCCTCCATTTATGTTAGTTCTGTTTTTCCCCCATCCAGAGACCTGATCTTTTTGGCTGCGCACTGGCACATGTGGGTGTTATGGATATGCTGCGATTTCACAAGTTCACCATAGGTTAGTTTGGATCTGTTGTGCCTGGTAGTTCTTTTTAACGCATCTCACATATTGATGTATTATCGTTACAGGTCATGCTTGGACCTCAGATTATGGTTGCTCAGACAAGGAGGAAGAGTTTCACTGGCTTATCAAGTAAGGTTTATTCTATCATGATAGATCTAGATCTTGTTAATATCCATTTAGTCGATTGCTCTTGCTGCCATACATGAGCTTTTTACATTTAGCGGAATCATGCAAAATGGATTGTTATTTTACTTTGATGTATATGATGTATTTATAATTTAACCTTTAACCCGCATTTCAGGTACTCGCCATTGCATAATGTGCGGAGACCATGGGAAGAAAATCCTGATAAGTCGATTCAGTACCCATCAACCATGCTGTTAACAGCTGATCATGATGATCGTGTTGTACCATTGCACTCTTTGAAGCTACTGGCGGTATGTCTTCATATGCTTCTTATCCTTTTATTGAAGTAACGTTGCAAGCTTCAAAGAAGTTATAATAAACTCTTGCCCAAATGAGTATCTTAATACGCCGTGTTATCATCAGACCACGCAGTATGTTCTGTGTACGAGCCTGGAAAAAAGTCCCCAGACAAACCCTATAATAGGTCGCATTGAATGTAAGGCTGGACATGGGGCAGGCCGACCGACGCAAAAAATGGTAACAAATTATGATTCGAGGGTTGCCTTAATTTTCTCTCCCGTATTATATTCTAAGTTGACGAGTTGAACATTTAATCTTCAGATTGATGAGGCTGCTGACCGCTACGCTTTCATGGCAAAAATGTTAGACGTGAATTGGACCGAGTAGTGGCCAATCAGACAAAAGAGTAAGATAATTTCCTTTCAGCAAATACTCCCAAGCACCTGATTCCTCCTCTGTTACCCGTACAAGGAAACAAATACACGCTGAGTTTCCATGCGCTTGCCCTGGAATAACCTAGGGATTCATTTTCTAGGTGTTTGTATTTTCTGAACCGAAGGTCGGGGATCTGGAGAATAGTGCTCACTACGGAGTTTATATTTATATGCAGTTTCCATTCACGAAGTAGTTTCTAGTAAAATGTGGCTTTCTATTGCACACTGTCATAAACATGAATTTAATTCAAAATCTTTTTGCTTAAGCTTGTAATAAAATGTTATTTCTACCAATAGAAATTAGGTATAACAGAGTTAATCTTTCAATTTTTTCCTAGAAAAAATGTTCACATTTAATACTTAATAATATTTTGAATAAAATTACCTTCTATAGAAAAATAATTATCTAAAAAAAAATTATTTCTTTTGCCGCATTAACAGTTTCTTTTTGTATACAATCCAAAAGTTATTTTCAGTTGTTAAATAGTTCGGACCTTGTACTGAAAACCATGAGGTTTTTCCATGAAAATCATGAACCAACAGTGAAAATTGGCATAAGTTCTTTAGGAAAAAAAATCAACAAAAAAGGCAGATGCGATATAACTTTTCTAATGCAAATTAGCTGCGAACTGAGCATGGCAGATGCTCTATTGTGAATAACCGATCAAAATACAAAAGTCAATCTTACCAAACGGAAATACGTAATTTTTTTCTAAAAAATATAAACGTTATAAAATATTAATTACAATGTCATAATGAACACTAAAATTTCATTCTTATCAATCGGAACCCTGGTTTGCTGGATGAAACCAATCAAAGGATACAGTTTGTGGGTGTCTTGTTCCTTGAATGCCGTTCAAATTAGCAATGCGCTTGTTTTGTCCCTTGAACCATAAGGCAAAGTTTAGAAAACTTAACCTTACTAAGGAAGGAAACAGTCCATTTTGACATTTGTGACGTCAAGCTGTAAAATTTCAGCTCTACAGCCCAAAATTGATCCAATACTGCAAAACAAAAGCGTATAAAACACAGGCTGTACGGGATCTTCTGTCCTAATCTTCATAAATAACTCTTTAAGAGAACAGAAATGGATAAAGACATACCTAGGATGGGTGCGTCCAAGATCTCCATGAACAAATTCCTTGATGTAGGTCCCAGCCTGCAATCAAATATTAGTTACACTTTATAGAAATTATTAACTAAACTAGGAAAAAAAGCTTGGACCCTCTCTTGAGACCATTCTTTTCCACCAAATGAAGTACTCTACTTTAAAAAAAAAAAGTCTCCTACATTTTTACAGCAAGGACTTGTGGGGATAGCTAGTAAAAACCACAATTATAAATTTCAGTTCGGCTTAGAGAGAATACCTGCGTGCACAAATGCAAAAGAAAGTACTGGGAATTGCCCGCAACCGTTTCTATTTTCATCCTAAAATTTGAGAACATGAAATATTTTAGTTAGTAGTTGCAATATAGCATTGATTATATTGATGCCATACAAAACTATAAAAGGATTATACCAGTGAATAATCTTTTCACGCTCTAAAGGACTCCGACGATGTAACACTCTTATTGGTGTCCTCTGCAATATTTTCTGCACAGAAAGCGACATATTCATGCTATTCCATTTAATAGTCAGCAAGTCTCAATCACATTTCCTCCTTTGCTTGGTTGGATACATTAATCCTTTAATGTAAGTTTGATGGAAAATGCTAAAATGCATAAAAACTCACCAAATCCTTGAGTGAAGACACAGATTGAAAATCTTCATCGTTCAGAGGACGAGAAATCCACACTAAAGCAGCATATTGCTTCTGTGTAATTAACAAATATTGAAATAATTGATGTGTAATTAACATATATTGAAAAAATTAAAGTCTCAAAAAGGAATGATATAGAATGATACATGGAAACCATAAAACATGGACTATAACTAATATCCAATTTGAAGAACACTGCAAGACCTGTTTCTCTGCCTCTCCTTCACGCATAAGATTCCAACCATGGCTGCCAACCAACTTCAGATTTTTCACGCTAACCTACAGGAGCATTTGTTAAATATTCGGTAACAACTAAAACGATTGGCATATTGACATACCAAAAAGCAGAACTACAATATTACCAATTTATTCTCCAAGCTATTTATCAATTTCTCTATATCCTTTACAAAAAGATCAGATGGGACAAGTCGCGCATTTTGCACCTCAACAAGAAACGGCCTGCCTGGACCCAACATTCGGACCTGGACGAATAGTTATAGGTCAGAGAAATGGAAGTTCATTCACCATAAGAGTTTGAAAGGATAGCAAGTGCAACAGATCTCTAGTACATCAATATCTTCTCTGCCAGCAGCATGAAACTTGTAGCTATCACCACGGCACTTTTGAAGGATGTTTCCCCCAATTATTTCCTAAAAAATAGGCATACATCATCAGCTTCCCCAATCAAAAGGAAGGATCACAACAACTATTTGCCAGGTTAGGCGGTACCTCAACAGATGCTTCCCCCATTCTTTCATCATCAATGATCCAGCGTGTTTGACTCACATTCCGTGAATACTGCCATGGAAGTAACAGCATCAATTTCAAGTTGCAAAAGCAATTAAGTCTGGCCTCGGCCTATCCTCTGCTTAAAATAGGCCCAATTTCATCCACACGATTTTTGAAAATATTAATCATCCCCAGATAATAGGTAGCAAGTCCTAGAAAGGCAAAAGGAAGGTACCAACTACTTGATTACCTTCAGGTATCTTCCACCAAAATAGATAGGTGCCCTGTAGCAATAGACTGTAAAAAGGCAAGGTTCGATTACCTAGAAAGCAAGAAAAGTTAGTAACAAATACTATAAAATGTTAGACACAAACAAACAAGGGCAGCCATCAAAGGCTCAGAACTTCCTTTTACCATGAAGAAAAGCACAAACACAGTTCCTTCAATAATCTCACAATGGACCCACCAAATAAGTAAGTAATATGGTACAAGTAAATTTAATGGGAAACAATGAAACTAACATGAGATTATCATGAACACACAGTAAACCAAATTCACAAAGATTTAGCCATAACAAAGAAACAAATTTGAGATACCTTTTCTAGAAATATTCCACAGGACTTAGAGGACTCATTTTCTGGCAAACTGTTAAAAGGTTTTTCTCCAACTAGATTGGATTCAGATTTGAAAGAATCTGAGTATTCAGTGTGAGAAACCATGGAATCATAGGCAACACCCACTCCGTTGTCCGCACCTACAAATAATCCCAGCATATGTTAGTCTTGAAGAATAGCTAAAACGAAATGAAATTGAGGATCTATGTGAACCCTAGACACCATCATCAAACCATAAATAAAATCAAATAAGGCTATAAAAATTGATGGGTATCTACATGGGATGGAGAACTCTCCCTATAAAGTTAGCTATTGAAAACGGAGAACTAATCCAATTAATTATCCACCTCAATATGGGACTTAAGCAACCCATACTACCTTAGTCTCCATTATTTGGCCCCTTTGGAGAGTCCATGTCTCAGTAGCTACATTCTATGAATCAATAATTCGCAACACTTTACTCAACTTTCTTGATGATTAGAAACCCCCAACTCTTTACCAAGTGACACTTCACTCAATTTTCTTGCCAATTAGAAACTTGCACAGGTAGCCCTTTCCAGAACTGCCAACTACTACATTCTAATATCAATTGATGGGTGCTTAATAGGATGGGGAACCTTCTTCTAAAAGCTAGCTATTGAGGTGAAGAGACCAACCTGCTTAAATACTACGGTGCATCTTATATTATTACTCAATGTGGGATTTAAGCATCTCATAATACCTTAGTATCCATCAATAACTAGGTGAAACTAATCTAGCATCTCTTCCAATCAAAAGTACGTCAATAGTTATGCACCAGAATGTACCTCTACAGAGTGCACACATATTATGAATAAGCAAACATTATAGCTTAGTCTTTGAGATAAAAATTTAAATCCATAAATATTTATGCTCAAACCTGATCAACAACTAAAATGTCTTAGTCTTATTCTTTTTTCTCAACATTATATCTTAAATAATGCTCTACCTAACAAATAAAAAT
The DNA here is from genome assembly GCA_037074615.1 of Leucaena leucocephala. NCBI lineage: Eukaryota > Viridiplantae > Streptophyta > Magnoliopsida > Fabales > Fabaceae > Leucaena > Leucaena leucocephala. The sequence continues at coordinate 261,427 of CM073540.1, read as the reverse complement.
GATTTACACAGAATGCTTATGATTCTCAGCAACAAGAATTGCACCCTAAATCCCTAAGAGTGCTACTAGCTGAGGCCTATAGTTGAATGTGGCTATGGCTTCAATTGTGTCAATAAATTGCAATTAGAAATCCAATCTAACGTTCACAGTAGTCCACTGAATAAAGGACTCTTTTGGATGACGTAAAAATACATAATAATTAAGCAGGCACTGAAGAAAATCCCGTTCTCTCAATGAAATAATCATAAGCACAAACCACAAACATCTGATGTTTTGATAATCAAGTAAAAATAAATAAATACAGGATGGCGGTAAGTTTGGACATGCCTGTTTTTATTCTCTTGCAACTCTTGTCACCATCTGAACACTTTCTAGCCTCTTTTGATGAGTTAGAGTGACCATATGTCAAACGGATACGGAAGGAGTTCATACTTGATTTACTTCCCTACAAAACTTCAATTCTGTAAAGGATTATTGGAAGAAACGTAATTCTTTTATGAAAATAGGTAATCATTTCCTTGCCAATACTAAAGATATAGAAGATGTTTAAAAAATAATGCAAAAAATCTAATTCTGGTATCTCAACTTAGAAATTGGAATTGATGAAATAATTCACTTACAAGAAGACTTTCAAGAGGATAAACTATTGAAAACTTTAATGCGTCCTTTGTAGACAGACATCCAAAATGCAACTTTTCTTGGAACCAAGGCTCAGCTCCATATTTCGTTCTCATGTATGACCTACAAAAACAAGAGAACTTACTTCCATTTGTCTTCAACAGGTAAGAAGATAGCAGTTTGAACAAATGTAGAGTATGCTTTGGGAGAGGAAAGAATGATTATTTCTTTTCTCCTGCATAGTGATCATCTGCATGAATAGACTCTTACTGAATTGCATTCTCATTTTCAACGATAACAGGTGGGAATGAAACTTCAAGTGAAAAGCTGTCAATCTGATGGCCATCATCCCTAACCATGTCAGCAATTAAGACAGCCATAGCATCAGGAGTATTCTCTTTCAATAGAGTCCCTGTGTCACAGGAAAATCTGAACTGCAGGATCCCTAAGCAAAGGCTGCAAATTTTAGCATCACATTTGGGTTCCTTCGAACTACTTGAGTTTTCACATTTTCTAAAACAACTGTCCATCGTATCTCTGTCCAAATCAGTTGATCCTCCAATAATACAACTAATAGTTGATGATGAAAGCAAGGAGCATGAATAGACGCGCCCTTGGACCCCAAAAAGCCGAAGGATGCAGCGAGCACATATCTGCAACATTATATATTACAGGAAAGGTGTGACAATATCTTACAAGCATCTGGAACTCAAGTTTCATGATGCCATAAGCGATTTCCATTCTTAAGCATAATTTGATATGACAGTAAAATACCTAATATGATCATTTGCATCACGTCTATTATCAACCGATGTGGTATTCTCACCAAATTATCAATATTAGCCATTATCTAGATCAGTAAGATTAATTTCTCATCAATAAATGCAATCTATAAACCGAGGGCTCCAGAAGGTAAGCAAAACCACATGATATTAATAAAACCCTGTGATACAATTTGGCTGTAATATAAACATACACAATGATATGAAATTTATTAGCAACATACGAGCACCATCACAAATTCCTTCATTATTCCTTGAGAACTATAGAAAGCTCGGAACCGTCTAGTTCTCTGCCTAACATACTGGATCAACTTAAAATTCCTCCACAAACACAACAATTAAACAATATAATAGTGGCCAATATCGATAATAGAACTCGACTTCGAATGCACCTCTTGGGACAACAAGTCCTTGACGGCGTTCGAAGGCAAACTCTGGACAGTATCGTCCAACTCGGAGGGAGAAACGTCGGGGGCATCAGAGAGCAGGTGCTGAGCGGCGGTAGGCGTAACATGCTTCAACTGAGGTCCTTCCATGCTACTCGAGGCCTCGCTCTCGTCCAACATTTTGAAAAAAGTAATCCCTTCTCAACTTTCGCGATGTGGTTAATAGGTGGTTAGCCTTTAAATAATTTTTTGTAAGTATTTTCATCAAAAAGTATCATTAACACCGCGCATTGATTTGATTCCAGGGAAATGTGGATTCGAGGAAAATGGAGGGAATTGAAATTTTCATTCAAATGTTTTATAAGTTAACATGATTTAGTTTGTAAAAATTAGTTAGTAATTTTTCTTCGTAGTTGATAGATATATATCGGTTGGCAAAAGAAAAAAAAGAATAGATATATATTAACTTTTCTGCGACGACCTTGTTAAAGTTTGTATCGTTTTAATTCTGAAAGAAGTTTATATAAATTGTTAGAATAGAAGAGATGTATATATAATTAAAATAAAACTAAAAAGTGGTTAAAATATTTTTCTTAAATTAAAATCCTCAAACGATTATCTTCATAATTAGTATAGATAAATGCTACTTTATTTGAATTAGTACGTAGATTTTTAATTATAATAAATTTGAATCATGGAATAGACTCGAACATTAGAACAACTGAATTTTTAATAACTCATTTTTTAAAGGAAACCTACTTTTTATATATATGCCCGGCGCAACCCCCCCCCCAAACCCTAAAACGCCGGGGAATTCTTATTTTATGCAATTTTTGTAAAGAAACGCCGTTTTGAAGTACTGGATTGATACGGGATTAGAAATTTAAGCGTACCGTTATGCAGTACTATTATATTATTTTTTTTTAATTATCCACTCAGTTCATCAGAATTTTAAAATTTTACCCTGATTATATCCGGATCTGACCTATATCACGTAACTGAATATAATGGATGAATCTCCGAACAAAAATTTTTTACCTACACCCAGGCTCAAATAACTCTAGAGATATATTTTTTTTTGTTACCCACCCGATTCATTGGAGTTTTGCCCTGATTATATCCGGATCCGACCCACGTCGCGCACCTAGCTATAGTGGGTGAGTCTCCCAACGGGGATTTTCTGCGTACGCTAAGGCTCGAACTCGAAACCTCGCTTAAGCGATACCGAGCCGCTTACCACTCGAACTAACCCCCGTTGGTAACTCCAGAGATATTATACATACATACAAACACGCACGCAAAAATTTTAGTAAAATTAAGCCCAACTCAAGAGAAAGCTCTTCCAAATTTTTTCAATCCACAAAGACCCAAACTTAAAACTTTGCTTAAAAGGATGCTCAAATCAAATTATCGTTCGTCAGAAATTTTGGTTTTAGCCTATTCAATAATCAGATACCAAGTAACTGGATATAACGTAGTCGCCACTAGCTCGCTCCATTTTCACCGACTGTTAATAGCAAGCATTGGGAATAATTACTACGAGTACTATCTTGCTTACAAGCAATAAAAGTCCTTTACAGCGACGGAGTCAAACCATCAAGATCAACATAGCCAGAAAGGACTGTACGCTTCCGCTCTTTCACCTTTGTCCGATATATAGCCCTGCAATTTCAGTTTCCAAACACCACCTCAGTCCTCAGATCTTAGTTACTAGAAATGACAAGGAGATAACAACCCCATATTAACGCGGAAATTGCTGAACCTACCTCAATCCTTCAAGCCACATTTCAGTATGTTGAGCCCAGCTTCTCAAACTCATAACCAAACGCAGCGTATAATGAAATGAATCCTTTTATTAATGAATGAATTAATCTGTACAAGTTATGATGAGACTCCTATTTATAGAGTGTATGTCTATCGTAAACTACACGGTAAAAAAACTAATTACACCCAGTGAATATTAACTATAACATATATTTCCTACACTCCCCCTCAAGTTTGGGGTGAGAATATATTGATAGTCCCTAACTTGCGTAATAAATCTGCTTGAACATCCTTCCCAACTGCTTTAGTAAGCAAGTCCGCTTGCTGGTTCTTTGATCTTATATGCTGCAAATCTATTTCTTTCCTTTCCCACTTTTCTCTCACAAAGTGACAATCAATTTCAATATGTTTTGTCCTTTCATGATACACTGGATTTGCTGCAATATGGATTGCTGCTTGACTATCACAGAAGACCTTTACTGGCTTCTTGTGTGGCATATCTAAATCCTTCAACAAACCAAGCCCCCAAACTATTTCGGAGACTGCCATGCTGATTGCCCTGTATTCTGCCTCGGCTGAAGACTTTGACACTGTACTCTGCTTCTTAGCCTTCCACATGACTGGAGACCCACCAAATTTTAATAGGTAGCCTGTAACTGAGCGCCGTGTGATGCTGCAAGAAGCCCAATCTGAATCACAGAAACATTCTAATGCAGTGTCTCCCTCTGAGCTCATCAGAATTCCAAGTCCTGGACTTCCTTTCAAGTATCTCACAACTCCCATAGCTGCTGCCATATGTGTCTTGGTAGGCTTTTGCATGAATTGACTCAAGGTCTGTACAGAAAAGCAGATGTCAGGTCTAGTCATTGTTAAATAAATCAATTTACCTATGAGCCGTCGATATTTATCCGGGTCCTTCAGCAGCGCATCTTTATCCTTTTTCTTGTCATATATCTTGAGTTTCAGATTCTGTGGCATGGGGACTCCCAATGGTTTACAGCCACTCATTCCTGTTTCAGCCAAGAGATCAAGTATATATTTTCTTTGTGATAAAACAATGCCTTTCTTTGATTTTGCAACTTCTATCCCAAGAAAGTATCTCATTAGACCAAGATCCTTTATTTTAAAATTGTCTTTTAAAAGCCTTTTTGCCTTTGTAATACCTGATTCTGAACTTCCAGTTATCAAAAGATCATCAACACACCAAAACTAAAACAATTCCATCATTGCAATTCATAGTAAAAAGTGAGTAATCTTGTTTGCTTTGTTTAAAACCTCCATCTATCAATGCTCTAGATAATCTCTGATTCCATTGTCTAGATGCTTGCTTTAATCCATAAAGTGATTTATTCAATTTACAAACTAGATGCTCCCCCTGACTCTCAAATCCCTCAAGTACATCCATATATACTTCTTCCTTTAAATCTCCCTGTAAGAATGCATTATGTACATCCATTTGATAGACACTCCAGTTACCAACAGCAGCTAGTTTTAATACAACACGCACAGTGAACATTTTGACAACAGGGGAGAAGGTTTCATGGTAGTCTATCCCTTCTACTTGATTGTACCCCTTGGCAACTAGTCTAGCCTTAAATTTATCAATGGTTCCATCTGATTTGTACTTAATTTTAAACACCCATTTGCATCCTATTGTTTTCTTTCCTTTAGGCAATGGTACTACTTCCCAAGTTCTATTGTCCTCAAGGGCTCTCATTTCGGCCTTCATAGCTTTTACCCATTCAGGATTACTTCTAGCCTCTTTATAATTGGTTGGTTCCACTACAGAGTCAATGGAGCATAGGAAGCACAGAAAATCATTTGATAAGTGCTCATAAGAAATGTAATCAGTAATGGGATATTTGCATTTACTGTTTAAATTAGGATCAGAAACAGAACACACATAGTCATTTGACCAGATTGGGGGACGACGCTCTCTTGCACTCCTACTAGGTCTTGGATCTAAGATGGCTTTATTTTCATAATCACCTGTTTGTCTAACAGAATCTGTCTTTCTTTCTGTACATTCATTCTGAGTAGTTGACTTGTCTTTGGTTTCTATGTTTCCTATTGGGAACTCTAAGGGTTCAAACCAGAACATCTCTCTTAGATCTCTACCCACTCCCCCTTGATCATCATGTGTCTTATCTTTGAAGGGAAATCTATCTTCAATGAAGGTCACATGTCTGCTTACAAAAATAGTTTTCTCCCGCAAATTGAGCAACAAAAAACCTTTTTGATGCTTTGGGTATCCCAGGAACACAGAAGCTATGGATCTTCTTTCCAGTTTATCACTGACTCTAAGATCCGTGGCATAAGCTAATGACCCAAATACTTTAAGACTATCTAGGTGTGGTGTGTGTCCATGGACTATCTCATAAGGTGTCTTATATCCTATCACCTTAGATGGTATCCTATTGATCAAATATGTAGCCATAAGCACACACTCACCCCAATAAATGTTTGGCACGCCAGATTGTAGAATTAAACTTCTTGTTATTTGCATTATTGTTCTATGCTTCCTCTCAACCACCCCATTTTGTTCAGGAGTGTATGGGCAACTAGTCTCATGCACAATGCCATTTTCATGAAGATATGAATTTAGGTCATGATTTGTAAACTCAGTACCATTATCACTTCTAATCCTTTTGATTTTCACAGAGAATTGAGTTAATACATATGCCACAAAATGCTTTAAATGCATCACAGTTTCAGATTTGCATCTCATGAGAAAAATCCATGTTCCCCTTGAATAATCATCTACTATTGTCAAAAAATATCTATGTCCTTGATGTGTTGCAGTCCGATAAGGACCCCACACATCAACATGCAATAATTCAAAACAACACTTTGATTTGATGCAGCTAGTTGTGAAAGGAAACTTTGTCTGCTTGGACTGAATGCAAATTTCACATGTATTATTATTATCCTTGTATTTATCAGTTACAAGATTCAAATGTCTCATGACAGACAATGGGGCGTGTCCTAATCTATTATGCCATAGGGATGTATTTGACACCTTTCCTTTATTACAATCAGTCTGAATTGCATTTACAGATGGATTGTGCTTAGGCAATCTAAAGGTGTATAATCCTGAAAACATATCACCAGTCAGCTTCACCCTCCCACCCTGAAGGTCCTGCAACATCCAGAAATCAGGGAAGAAGGATGCAATGCATTTATGTTCCTTAGTTAATCTAGGTATGGATATCAAATTGAATTTTAATTGTGGTGCATACAGAACATCAACTAATGTGATTTCATTAGTAATTATTACACTACCAATATGTGTAACACCTACATAGTTCCCATCTGGCATCTTTATAGACTTAATTGGCCCGTTGCATTTTCTGTAGCTATTTAGGAGTCCTAGATTTCCTACCATATGAACTGTGGCTCCTGAATCTAATATCCAACCAATGTGTGACAGTGTGTGTTGAGGAGTTAGCCAAACCTGTACCAGTCAGTCCATGAGCCGTAGGCTTCTCATCTCTCTTCAGTAACTCTAGGATCTTCTCATATTGTTCCTGTGTGAATGTTAGTCCAGCCGTGATTGCCGTATTGCCATTAGCCTCTGCATCACTTGAGGATTCATTCCCTTCCTTGGGCTGTCTCTTCTTGAAATTGGGCGGATATCCCACAAGCTGAAAGCAATTCTCACGCACATGCCAGCATTCTGGTGGATTCTCTCCACGTCCTCTCCCCCTTGCTGCCATCGCAACTCCTTCAGTGGGGAGATTCTTTTCCGTATCAACGATCAACCTTTGTGCCTCATCCTCAACCACCATCCCGTAGGCATCATTCACACTCGGAAGGGGATTCATTAGGAGGATGTGGCTTCTGGCTTGGTTGTAGCCTTCATTGAGGCCTAGGAGAAACTGCAGAAGTTTCTGTTGCTGCATAGCATCACCGTAAATCTTCGATGTGTCACAAGAGCAAGAGGGAATCGGAACTAAGGCTGATTGTTCCTCCCAAAGCTCTCACAACCGTGAGAAATAGGTCGTGACAGATGAAGATCCCTGTTTCAGTTGGCTTATTTCTCTGTGCAGGGAAAAAATTCTTGTACCAGTTTTCTTGTCAAATCTTTCCTTCAAATCAACCCACACATGGTAGGCATCGTGGAAGAAAATGATCCCGCTGGCCAGCTATTTCGACACTGAGTTCAAGATCCAGGATAAGACGACAGCGTTGCACCTCTTCCATTGCTCTTGGAGGGATACTTCTTGCGACTCCCATCTACAGCTGCCGTCGATGAAACCATGTTTGTTCTTCCCCATCAGTGCGATTTTCATTGCTCTGCTCCATACAGTGTAATTCTCGACTCCGGTAAGGACATGAGAAATGATGGTTTGCCCTTGGGTGTCGGATGGGTGAAGAAAAAGCGGATGGTTGAAGGATAGAACCTCACTGTCGATCTTGGCATTTCCCATGGATCTTTCGCGTCTGAGATTGCTGTACTAGGGTTCGCGGCTTTCTGAGGTTGCTGTGCTAGGGTTCGCGATCGACTTTCTGCAAAGTAGAGTAAATGAATTTGGTTCTTGGGCTTTTCTTGATAGCAGATCGGACTACCATGGCTCTGGTACCATGTTGAGCCCAGCTTCTCAAACTCATAACCAAACGCAGCGTATAATGAAATGAATCCTTTTATTAATGAATGAATCAATCTGTACAAGTTATGATGAGCTCCTATTTATAGAGTGTATGTCTATCGTAAACTACACGGTAAAAAAACTAATTACACCCAGTGAATATTAACTATAACATATATTTCCTACACAGTATATAAAGTTTCAACAGGGTACACAGGCAGAAGAAAACGGCCTACTATGATTTTTATCCTGTCCGAATCTCCTCTACATATGCACTTGATGATTGCCCTAATGGCAAAGCCCAGCGTGCACAGCCCATGCAATATTGGCTGTGAGAATCTTTGGCAACAAGAAAAGGGGGGGAAAAATTAGACAGGCCAGCCTCAATATAACTGAATGTATTCCATACTGTAGAATGTAAATAGAGAGAAAAACAAAGTAAGAAACAGATGCATGTCATACAAAGCTTGTTTGCTAAGTAATCTCATTTGTTTTATCTTAAAATGACCCCATCAGTTTAATAAACTTCCATATGAGCATTCCTCTTTCCTGGCTTCAGACAAAGATAAACTCTATCTGGCTGAAATAAGATACCACTACTTTTGCAAAGAATGCCCAATCATACTCCATGGCTAAAGAAAGGAAATATCAAATATCTCATTCGCCTACATTCAACAAACCCACCTACAGTCTAATTGGAGTTTCTAGTATTTAATATTTCACAGGCACTCATGGAACAGGATGGCAGTACTAACCCCGCAACCTTTGCAATCATGGGATCTGAATGCAGCGGATTGTAATCACCAGATAGTCTTATAAAGCAACGCCTACAGAAAGCAGGTAGCAAAATAGAGAAGCTTACGAAGTTAAATTAACTTATATAGTTGACATTGATGGATCACACCTAGTATGTAAATGTATCAATTAGACCAAAGCAGCAGTGATTAAGGTAAATACATTAAGACCCCGGTGAAGGGCATAATGTCATAAATTAAAGCACATCGCCACTTTATTCTATGAATTATTCAAAAGTTGCCCAAAGAAAAATGGCTCTTTGCAATGCCTCGCCGGTCTTCCACATAGGGATGAACCCTGAAAATTTTGATATGTAACTATAACTTCCAAATATGTCAAAACGATGACAAGAGAGCACAATCAGTGAAGGAGGGTTGTAGCCCAAAATGGGGGTAAAGAACAAGCCGATTCAACTCAAACAATATGAAAAGAATGATTTTACATGCCTGAGATGGATTGGTACGATCTTCAAATAATGAAAAAGGTTGACTTTCTGGAATTTTCATAACTGAAACCTGGTGGGTTGGGTAATTGGAGTAAGAAAATAGGTTAGATGACTTTGAGAAGCCCCCGGCACCGCGTAGGAAACCAGTCATCCTGCAAGCAGTATGCTAATTGAGTATGATAGCAAGAAACATCAAATTAGATATTATAGAATGTTTTACCTGTTCATGCATAATAAATCACCAGACTCTTTATCATAAATTTTTGTTTCAATCTCCAATATTGCTGCTTTTCCTGAAATTGAAGCCATAAGATTGCTTTCTTTTTTAATTTTTATGAAGCCATTATGAAAGAGTAACAAAAAGTAATTACATTATCTTTCGCATATAATATACTTTTTACGAAGATCTGAAATTTAACAAGAAACAAATGTATAGAAAAGTCTGTCTTTTGCAATTTAACCTTTATCATGTAGTCCAGCAAGACTGGGTTTATTGAGTATCTGAAACAATTACGCAGTATCATGATTCTATCTAAATAGAACAAGGTAGAAAATGTCATTAAAAATCAACATTTGCATGGTGAGTAGAAAAAAAATCATGAAATACTGCATTACATGATCAAATTAAAGGTTCGTTTGGAAGGGGTGAAATTAGGGGGATTTTATTGTATAAATAATCAGATACCAAACATGGTTGGTAGTCACAAGAAACAATAAGGTTGGCATATAGAACTAGATGTATAAAATACAAATTTTCACCAGAAGCTTTACATGACCGCTGGAAGGAAATGGCTTGTACAATTCAATATATTGTTGTCCCTGCAGCAGAAGACGTGGATCATATCTGTCAGAAATGAAGTTTTTCTGTCAGTAAACTAGAAGGGGTGAACAATAGCAGTATGACTAAAGGAGGAGTATACAATTAAGAAGGGGCTACACATTCAAACGGTAGAAGCAACATATTAAAAATAGGAACTCACTGCAGGCCTGGGAGACCAGCACTTGGCACTGTTCCAAGTGAAAAAAGAGCAGCAAAAGTAGGCAAGACCAGGGAAGAAGGAAATGCAGGGTCAAGTGGTATCCATAATATTTTGCTAGTCCATGGCAACTGAGACTGCCCAAATAGAAATGAATTGTTCATGATACCTGCAAATGTTATCGGTGAAAATATATGATAACTTAAACATTGCTCAAGATTACCTTATAAAACAACAATACCTTAATATACTTCTGACCATCTTTATGGTAAACATATTTAAGCTCATCCGCATCTACGGCATCCCATGCACAAGCTCCGACTCCTAACGCATAAGTGCTGCATCTCTGTTCAACGTAGGTAGAGCTAACATCTACTTCAAAAAGGTTTATCCATTTTCTAATTTCTAGCGCATTAAACACGTGACATGAACATAATTTCAACAAATTAGTATGCAAAATTTAATTTACGGAAGGTTTACCTTTCGGTATAGGAGTATGTCGTCTGAGGTCTAGTCCATTCGCAGAATCAAAATGCGAATAAAACTCTAGAGTTAGGCATGAAGGAAAACCCAGAACCAAAAATAGCCATCAACATTTCTATTTTAAAGTTTAGACCAGAGTGAACATGAATATGTTATTCTACCATCAGGTTGTGTGCAAATGGTGTGGGGTGGGGAGGGCATAAGGCCACAGATAGTACAACCAAAAGAAACAGCACAAAGCCCAAGTGGGTAAGAAGGTAAGAGACACCTCAGGAAACTTATGAGAGAAAACAAGCGCAGCATCAAACTCCGATCCACCCGCCATCTAAAGCTGCTTGAGGTAGGCTCGAACCAGTTCTCAGCTTTGTTTGGCTTAATTTATCAAGAATCGGTATTATCGGATTAGCCGCTGTGCGATCAGAAGGATATGAACCAGGACAGCTAGGGACGTATTGTGTATACACTTTTTTTTTGCCAGCAAGAGAGACGTGGCGTATGTGTCCAAATTGCTGCTTTATTTTTCTTTCCTTTTTTTTTTGTTATATAAAAATTTAAATAGGTTTTAGATCAGGTATAATTCAAAATTTAGATAGCGCTTATAAAAAATTTATAAAGTACTCACATCTTTTCCCCCGAGGTCGTTGGAAATTTATTTTGTTTTATGACAAACGTGGGCTTAAGCCCAACAACCTTGGCTAATACAAAGTGGGGATTGAGATCCCATCTTTCCGCACACGAGTTCAGAATTTCACATACCTCTCTCGTTTTTTTTCTTATAAAAAAGTTACAAGTAATTACTGGAGGATCGCATCCGCGATCTGATATCTCATATCAGCAAGAGCAAGCCTACCCCTAGGCTCAAGGCCATCGGTAAATCTCATTATTTTTAAGGTGGAGAGACCATGCCTTGTATAATAACGTTTATTTTCACCAAAAAAATAACTGTTCATAAATTCAGCTTCTTGCAAATTTAAAAGTCATAACAAGAAAAAGAAGTCTAGAACTATTTAAAATCATAAAAAAAGAAAAAAAAATTACAAAAAAAAACTCAAAGAAGTTGGCTCGTGTCGTGACTATCATATCTTAAAGTTTTAAACCCATCGCCTTCCAAGAAATCGCGCATTCTTTGCGCATCACTGGAGGTAGGAGGGATTACAACAAACCAGGAACAAAGCCTCAACTTTTCTCTTAACTCTTCATATTGCATAGGCAGAGAAAATTCTGCAAAAAGGCCAAGTAAAGAAAACAGTACAAGTCCCCACCTAACAAAATTTCCACATCATATGGCATTGATTATCGGTTCTTTCGATTTAGCTGACCACCATACCGATATCTCAATGCTCATAATCCAAAACAAAACATTACAATCAGTCATTAGAATATGCCAGATAAAAATGTTACAGCCAACGCATCGTACATGCTATAAATAAATTTTTCACATTCTGTCTTCCCTCCTCCTTGGAGCACAGGTGATGATTTCATCAACTCTAAGGATCATCTCAGCTGCCTCAGTGGCAGATAGCAACACAGCCTGCTTGACTTTAAATGATTCAGATATCCCCAGCTGTGCCATGTCACCGACCTTTGTAGAAATACAAAACGAATCAAAGTAGTTCAGACAGAAACAAACGTCAAGCTTGCAGCCAATAGGATGAATATATAAAATAATCACATGTACCATTTTCACGTTCTAAAACAATACAAATACTGTATATTTCTATAATTGACTGAAACATATTTGAATGTCTCAAGAAGCCACATGCAAGTGACACTATAGAGCCCTTTATTTGTTTCATTCTCATCTAAACATTAATACAAGTTAGATACGTGATAAGGTAATACACCAGATTTGGCATCCTCAAGGAAAGAAAGAAACTATAAAATGAACATTATAGTGTTGCATATTAACTTTATGACAAAAACATGCTTTTGGAAACAAAACTACGATCGCCTACTATTCCAACTGAAGATCGAAATGTTTACAAGAAACCACCAAGCTCTTCTATCCACTAGAGACGGCCTCTAAAGTGATTGCTAAGACTGGAAGAGAAGAGGGTATAAGAAAAGCTCAGAAGTGATTGTGAAGACAGGAAGAAAAGAGAGCGTAGAAAAACAGGAGAGGAGCCCCATAAAGGACATTCCCATGTATGGATATATGGCCTCCCTCCAATGTCTGGAGAAAGTGGTATTTCTTTAAGGAAAATAAGACATGATATTCTAAAAATAGAAAATAGCGCAACTTCTAAATCAGGCCATCAGAAATTGGTATATGCCACAGGATGCCAAAAATGATTCTCAAGGCATCAGTCAAGTATCATAAGGAAAGAAGCGAGAAATGGATGCAAAAATGATTCTCAAGGCTGATTTACTTTACCACCATGTAAATAAAATGCTTACATACATCTTACATATTTAGTACTTACAGAGCCAGAGATGACATCAATTCCAGCATTACACCCTTCCTTGTGGTGCTCTGCTCGCAGCTGAGAAATCAACTCGGCACTGTCCAAACCAGCATTGTCAGCAATGATCGTTGGAATAGCCAAGAGTGCCCTGGAGAATGCCTCAATAGCGAGAGATTTCTTTCCAGGAGTTCTCCTAGCTAATTCATCTACCTCCTTTGCCATCACCATCTCAGGCCATCCTCCACCAAGCAAAACTCTGCTGTCATTAACAGTCTGGGATAGCACACATAAGGCATCGTGCAACGACCTTTCAGCCTCATCCAGAACATGGTGGCTGCCACAAATAAAAAAGTTTCATATTCAAAAAATAATATGCCAAAAAATAGAATATTCAATTAAATCCTAGAAAAGATAGTGAAATGTATAATAAAAACTCCATCTTGAAATAGAATTACACATTCCAGCTCAAATCAATCATACGATCCAATCTTCCTCAATAATCTTGATAATACCAAAGAAAACTGTGTATGAATATGTGGGATGAGAAGCATCAGCAATACTTAGCTTACCACTAAACCACCAGAAAATAATAAAGTGCATAGGCTTATAGAGGAGAAATTTTCATAAAACAGCACAGCAAGCATCTAAAAGGTCATCATGACTAAGCAATTTAAATTAGGTACTACAACATACAAAGATTTATCTAGTTCCCAAGTTACCAAACCAGTAAACAAAAAACCCATAGCTAAACTATTCAAACTAAGGTAAACTCAAAAAAAATCACAATAAACAGCCGATCAGATAAGAATGCAGGTAGAAAAACTGTAAACTTTAAAAAGATTAATAGAAGAGAAGTACCTAGCACCTCTCAAGACTATTGTACATGCTTGCCCCATTGCAATACCAGAAAAGTGGATCAGCTTATCCTCACCAATCATAATCTCCTCAATAAGCTTGCAGTGTCCAAGCTTAACAGACTCAGGATTGTCAAAGGTTGACGCAATTTCACCACCAGTTACCAAAGCCAGGCGCTCAATACCATCAAAATCAGCATGCTCAATTGCCAATATTCCAGCATCAGCAAAGAGTTCCTCTGGAAAATTGTAGATCAACTGTCTGTTGATGAAACAATTGATACCATGAGCTATAATCTTCTGCACCTTTTCTCTCATCTTCTCCTTCTCAGCCCCTTCAATTTCAGCAACCTTAGCCATTGAATCAACGCGAACACGTGCTCCATAAATCTTCACTTTGTCTGTGTCCATGGCAGTATTTGCCACCAATATATTCGCATTTTCAATGCGTTTGGGTTGTCCAATACCAATTTTCTTGTCAAGAATAAATCTGTACAGGCAAATAACACCAATTTTGGATAAGAATAATTTTGACCTACAATGCTGCAAGGAAAAGTAATACTAATAAATAATCTCCAAAATTAATGCATACTCATGTTTCATTTTGACAGAAAGCACTAAAGTTGATGATCATTTTGTAATGCAACATCATAGAAATGCTAGATGTCCTCAGAGGGATAGCATTACAAACACACCGAGAAAAACAATAGGTACAATATGTTACAATTTGTCTTACTAATGACTTGTAATTTGAAACCCTACCCTTCATCTAAAAAGGAATCCTTTAGTGATCCTCCAGGTTTCTTTATAATCTGGATAGCTTCTAAATTAGTACTTCCCTGCATTTTAAAACAATAAAATAAAAAATGAGATACAAAAAGAAATTAAAACACAACTTTTGGCATGAATGAAAGAAACATGGTAAGACATGTGTCACTGTAAGACCTCCTTGAAGAACAGGAAAACCACTGTTCATAACACAGCTCATCATACAACATTCTTGAAGCACAACCATATGACTGGATCATGCATAGCTTGCACACATGCACAACAAATGCATAATTGCAAAAAATCAATGAAAAACTTCATTGTGTTTAGAACCAAGAAATACACTTAATGCATGCTAAGTAAAAATATATCATGTGGTATGATTTACCCATGATGTGCTGCTATAGGCTTGACTGAACCAAGAAATTAATTGAATGGGAATATGGCGTCAAAATATACTAACACCATTTAGCCCATATAGCTATAGACAAACAGATTTTGCCTTCCACATAAACAAGACGCATTTTAAAGTCACATGCAACATAACAAGATGACACATTTCTTACAAAAGAATACAGCTACTCACCAAAGGTTCCAAATAAAATATTCTCCTTGTTTCCTACATATAAGTACCTAGAGCCCTAGATGTGTCTGTGCGCAGACCTAGAAATACACTCAACTACAAAGACAATCACTGAGACCTGGAAATTAAGAGTTACTTTTACCTGAGCACCAAGAAACAAGTTACAGAATGAAAACAATTCCACATTTCACCTTTAGTCTCATTACTGCATCCACAGCAAGATTTGCAAAGTGTTCTTTATCCTGCGATAGAATTTTGGAACTCAAAGTAGTCATTGCAATATTCATCAAGTCTGACCTGAATTTCTCTGCACAATCCAATAAGCATACGTGTTAGACATTAAAAATCCAAGAAATGCCTTCAGCCTCATTCCTGCCCAACAATAAAACATGTCAAAAGCTGTAGTAAATAAAATCTTCTCATAATTTGGATCCAGAACTCAGCACAGCATCACAAGCAAAAAACGGCAAAACAATGCCTCCAAACTCATCTTCACGAGGTTATAGAATGAATATACAATTAGAGGATATCAAGTCCATTAACATCATCCATCAGTTGATTATACTATAACAAGTAATAACAGATTGACAAAAAAATCACAAAGACTTCAAAGAAATGCTATAGAGAAAATCATAACAAGTCAAGGATGCCAATCCTATCTATAAATATTTCCTTTCATACAAACATAGATGCAACTAGGACTTCTTAATAACAATACTAACAGATTGACTATATATCATACTTCTAACTATTAGCTCCACTAATCATAGATAACAATAAATTCTAGCATATGAAGATCAGTTGAAACAAAGTATTATAGATAAAGACATGTACCAGCATCAGCTTTGTTATCCACAACCTTCTGCAACAAAGCATTGCGAGCACATTCAGCTGCCATTCGAAAACCTGAACATAGCCAAAGACACCACATCTCTCATAAGTCATAGTTAATCACAAAAGCATCACTAGAAAATAATTAATCAAAAACCCACAATAATTTCATGAAGTCAAAGTAAAACATAGAATACCAAGGGGAAATATCAAAATACCCATGCTGAACCCATCAGAATAAATAATGGCGTAGTCAAGAGAGGGGAGATAGAACAACTACAGAGATCAAAGTAGTTGATAAATTGCACACACCAAGGGCTACTCATAGTAATCCACTAATCCATCCATAGTTCTGATGTAAAATGGCAAAACAATTAGGAGCACGTAGCATCAATGGTGACAGGAAGTCTTCATTAATGGTGAACAGGCCTATGTAATGTGCACACGGTAAAATGCCAAAAAGAAAATATGCATATCATCGCCGAAGTTTTAAAAGAAGAGATCTTAACGGAAGATGTAAAGACAAGAGGAAACTTAGTCACGCATTTCAACATATCACACTCAAAGGTAAACTGAAGTACAATAGACACCCAATAGAGGTCTACTGATAATGGAATATAGCCTAAAACTTTGATAGAATGCAAGCCAATGAAGGTATAACCAAATAATTGTCCACTTGCAATGACAAAATCAGGATTTGCATCATAAGGGCAATAAGACCAGCATAGTGAATCAAATGAATGAACCTGATATTATTGTCATGGGATGAATTTTTGCTGCGACCAGCTTTTCTGCCTCCCTCAAAAGCTCCCCAGCCAACACAACAACAGAAGTTGTTCCATCACCAACTTCATCATCTTGTACTTTTGATATGTCTACCCATCATTAAGGATTATTATCTTATAACAATATGCTTAGATAGCAATGAAAAAGCCCCAAAATCAACTTCATCATTGTTCATCAGAATAAAACAAAATATAAATACAAGGATACCCACGAGGACTTTAGCAGCTGGGTTATCAATATGGAGGGATTTCAGGATGGTAGCGCCATCATTAGTGACAGTGACTTCACGTGCTCTGCCTGTTGACTGTAAAATCTTATCCTACAATCATGAAGTTCAAGATATATTAATTGCTGAGGGAAAAAATATTTATCAACGAAACAGGATATTCAATCAGTGAAATAAACAAGAGATGTTTTACCATTCCCTTTGGCCCTAGAGTTGTCTTGACCAAGTCAGCTATTGCCATGGCACCAACAAAGGATGCCTATCAAAATAAGCAAAAGAAACCGCACAATATAATGTAATTAGAGTTAACAAAAGTTTCTAATTCAATTTAGAAGCCACTATTTCAAACTTAAAAAGCTTACCATCCTGGCCCGTTCTCCTTTTTCTTGACTGGCTTCATCTTTAAGAATTCTCTCGACCTACATCAGTTACCACGTGCATGATTAAGAAAGTAAATAGAACATAAGTAATCAGAAAATAATGAAACAGTTCGGAGCAAGAAACATACCGCCATTACCGGAATTCAAATCAGGTCACCTGAATGGACAAACAAATTACGTCAAATAAAGGAGAAAGCAGAGCAAAAGAGGGAGGGAAAACAAACCAAACGTGGAAGCCCAACAGGACAGTTTTTCACAGTGCCTCGATCAGACAGCAATGAGTAGATGAGGAAGCCCGCAAGGCAAATGCAAGTCGGAAATGAACAGTACTCCTTGATTTCAGAAAGCTCAACTTATATGATAGGAAACAAGTACCTTGAATGAAAGAAACTGGAGGATGAGAACCTCCGGATCCCGCCGAAAGGGCCTTGCCAAGTCGCAATATAGGGCTTTCACTACAAGACAGAGTAAGAGTACGCCACTTACAGAAGTTTGCAGTGGGTCAGGTGTTCACTCTGCGAAGAACCCTAGCCTTTTAACCAATTAGGTTTTTAGTCTCTAGTTCACGCAAGAAGACACGTTATAGGTGTTGTGAGACATGGTAGGTTTGGAAAGACGAGTGTAGGGAATCATTGCCTTTGCACTTTATCAATTATTCCTTAATTTGAACTAAATTTACCCCACAAAACAGAGAAGTCTCGCGGATCCACTCCGACTATGCTAATCTATGTCGTTTGATTGATCCTAAGGTGGAAAACTTAAACCCCAAAAAAATGGAATTAGTATTATTTTATTCGTTAAATTCAAAAACTAGTATAACTTTTTCTACTTTAATATTTTTATATTTTATTCAAATTTAACTTTATTAGATCCCCTCATTCCCCAATCCGAATACGTTCATGAAATTGTAAGTGAAGTAAAAGGATAATGATGTCCGTTAAAAATTAATTCTATTTAAAAAATAATTTCAATTTTTTTAAAATAAAAAATATAACATGGGCACAAAGGACACGACAAAGAGCGTATACATGATTTTATTTTATACAATTATATTAATTTGATATCAAGAGAAATTTAATAAAATTTTATATCGTTAAATCAACTTTAAATCTATATATATATAATTAAGTTATTTTTTGTCAAGAATATTGTGTTCAATAGCACCACACTTTATCCCCTAAATTGAAATTGGTATGAGTGTGTGCGGATCCCTTTTTTCTATGGGAGGAAGGGTTCAGGATATGATTAAAAATAAATTCTCTCACATGATTTTCCCTTTTTAAAGATAGTGTAGCTTTTAGAAGCGAACATGAAACACAATTTAGCGCGCAGAGGCCAAACGACAAGCTGAGATAATTCGAAGTTTAATATAACAGTAAAACTGGAGCAATTACAAAGGGAATAGAATGTTTTTTCGTGGAAAGAATTGGCGACCTCGAGTTGAGGCCATTTAGCTAATCATACATAAGTCGTCATTTGAAGCCGAGCATAATAACATTAGGATAAGCAGCCAAAAAAATAAATTCATAAGCCAATATGAAACTTGAGATGCTAAAACTGGAATGGCTTATGCGGGCCAACGTGGTATAAGTGGATCCTTGTAATGAGAATTGCTTCTCTCAAAGGGGGCGTGTGTGTCTCCCACTCGCCTTACCACAGAGAAGAGCATTCTTTGGAACAGGAAATTCGTCCCTGATAGAGGTCGATGTTGTATAAACGCGCAAATAGAACTGTTGGCCAAGGTATTGCCTTGCCCAAAACTCAGACCTCAGGTTCCACATTCCCACATTGTCGAGTGCAATATATATAGCAGTCCAAGACTTGGGATATACCTGCCCCAACCGATAAAAGAAAACAAAAATGAATTACCATCATCGCCAGGCAGGTTTGGTAAAAGGCCAGGAGGACCATAGCTTAGCTTATTATTCTCACCTGAGTCGTGCACCGTGAAACTGCGTCTCGGAGATTGTATTCGTTTCTGCTGGCAGGGGTCCATTGTCCTCCGTCCATACTACAGAATTGAAATATTTCACAACCTCAATCAAAATATTCGCGCGAGCAAAAGAGAGGACCCGACCATTGAAAGCAAATGATGATTTTTTTTTTTTTTGTGGGGTGGGGGGAGGCCAACAAATTATTGACCATTTTCACCATTAAAACACCAGTTATAAGATGATTACTTGATTAGCATATATACGGCTAAATGCTCACCCAACCACAAAGAAAGAGTAGCCATCGAGATGATAGCTCTGAAGGATGTCCTCGTCGTTTTGGAAGACGATCTCGATAAATATTCTGTAGTCAGCTTGCATGACAGATGTATCAAGGTATATGCCACCACCAGTGGGTCTGTCGGATATACTTCCCACACGGAAAATGCCTGGGATTTTGAAGTAATCGGCGAGCTTCAGAGGAGTGTCTGGGGCTACATAAGACACACTGTTAATTGCGTATCTTTGTTTGCCGTTCACTTGACCAGCTGAACTCGAAAGTATGATGGTTCTGGTTGTGTTTATTAGACCGTAATGGTAGGATCCTTGTGGGTTTGGCCTTGGACCACTTGCTGTCAGGTTAGTCCTGCATGCAACCATGTGATATAAAATTTAACATGACTGTCAGGGTAGAGGGTGTCGAGAATAACAGTCTGTTTCTTCCTGTCCAAACAATTCTTCTGGTTCTAATACGAGGTATAATGAAACATTACGAAGAGTAGTCTTTTTTTTTTAACAAAAAAGTTTAGGTGGATTTACTATCGGTCCCCCACCAAAGTCAGGACACAACCCCAGGTTCAAATAACACTTACAGGGAATTTACAAAATCGCCTATAAATAGAGCCCTTATAACAACAGCAGTAAGAATCGAACTCGCATACTTTTGGGATACGAGTCTATTCCTTACCATATGTGATAACTCTCATTGGCACTATAAAGAGTAATTTTTTTTTATAAAAAAAGTTTAGGTAGGTTCGACACTAGTCCCCCACTAAAATCAAGGCACAACTCCAGAACTCAGAGAACGTTTACAGGGGATTTACAAGATCACTTACCAAATGACCTTTCACAACGGTAATAAAAATTAAACTCGTATTATTATGAGATATGATTCTATTTTTTTTTTAGCTATTTATGCTAACTCATTACAAAGAGTAGTTTTTTTTTTGTTACAATTACAAAGAGTAGTTGAGTGTAGAAAAACCTGATGGAACGAGCCTGGTTCAAGGACCAGTCAACCTGGATGGTAGGTCCACCGGGGGGTGGGCCAGATACTGGGCCTGCAGAGTTGCTGTATCGAAGCGCTCCCGTGGTGGTGAGGACTTGAGAGGTAAATCGAGTGGAAACCACAATGTAGTAGTCCTGAGCGGGTTGATCCGCCGTAACTAGAACTGAATAAGATTGGCCCACGTGAACGTCAAGAGAGGAGTATGTAGTTTGAAGGGTGTGTGTTCCTTCCACTTCCACCAACTTCATTTTGTGATTCTGTATACGAAAGTTGAGCGAATTCTCCAACCCCACGTTTGATATTCTAAGCCTGTAAGTCTTTCCTGTAGTATAAATGATTCAGCGTTATGATCAGTGCAAAGCAAGCGGGCAAAGATAGTTTGAGTCAATATCACTCGGATTTCAATGGATACAAATTCAACAACCTTTTTCCCCTTTAATTGATAAAATAATAATTTTAAGACAGGAAGAAAAAATGAAAAAGCAAAACGCTTCCTTGTAATTATTAATTGGGCCCAGAGATATAACAATTGATGTCTTGAGATTAGGTGGGAGCACATGCCTTGTTCCACGTTGAAGGATGCTCCATTAGGTCCCCGCCCATTGATGAGAATTCCATCAGGAAAAGGCAGCTTCTTACCAGAGTCGAGTTGACCCTTCAATGCCTGCACATAAAATTTTTTTATGATGTACCGAGGAGTAATAAAAAAAGTTTCTTCCAAAGTCATAAAATATCAACAAAAAGACGAAAAAGAATGGCCTGTAATTCATACCAGCTACCCTGTCAACGGATTCTTTTTTTTGGGCCAAGGATGTTATAATAACTTATAATTATGAAATACAAAAGAGCTGCAAAGTTTAGATCTCCTTCCCTCTCTCTCTAGTCAAGACTAAATAATAATTTTTATTTAAATATATAACATTTACATGAGTAATAATCTGATGAGTTTACCAAAATTAGCAAACAAATAAAAAAGCACGTGCACATTTCGTGAGGATTGTGCTAATATATTTAAGTTGCACATCCTTCACCCATTAATATAAGTTTCAATTTTTTAAAACACACAAATAAAAAAAAAAAATTAAAATGCATGTGATATGAAAAATTAGTTTTTTTATTATTACTTACAATTAAATAGTAACACGAGAAAGAGTGAATGTTTAAATATGAAGGATATGATAAGTATTTAGATTTTTTATAAGCAATATTTTTAAAAGCATGCATTAATTATCCCTAAAGATTTATGTTAAAACTTCTATCAGATGGGGGAACAGGCTAAAAATTAGAACGATCGGAGGAAGAGCCACTCGCTGGTAAACAAGGACCATGACAACTGATGGAAAGACACGATCTAATGTGTGGTCCAGGAAAAGGAAATAGATATTCCTTGAGATGCAAGCCATACATTCAAGTTGCATTTCGTCATGATAGTCTTAACACATGTGGGAAACTGGTACCAATGGACCCTGGGTTGCTGCCAAAGTAGTATTTAATTAAAACATGGGAGTTTGGTCGACATTTACTTGATCTTTTATGAGGAAAATGGATATAGATCAATTTTTTTTTCTTTGGTTCGGACTTCGGAGCGATTTATTCATTTTCTGACGTACGGCGTCAAACTGTGCGTGTGTTTGGGGTCACTTCATTCATTCATTGCTGTATAGCTATAACCAATAAGCGCATAGGTAAGAATTGGTTGAAAGTTGCCCCTTGGTGGACAGGAAACCCAGCTGTCCCAAGGCAAGTTATTGGTCGTAGATAGGCAATGAGAGTCAAATGGGCTGTCGCTCTATTTATATTTGTATTTGCGAGGCTAATTCAGTGTACTACCCCAGTTGAGTTGTTTTAAAATAAATGATAATAAAGTGGAAGAAATATAATGAGGAATCAATAATTACCGTGTGGTTGGACTTGTACCAATCTCCAATGAGGACAGTGTAATCACCGGCTGGATCAGGGAATGGGACTGGAATTCTTGGCCTGCTCAGGATCCTAAGGCCTCCAAAACCACCAGCCGCTTTGTGGAACGCAAGAGATGGGAAGTAATAAAAGCTCCCAATCTGATCCTTCACTTGAAGCATATATGTGAAGTTCTTGCCCGGTGGTATGGGACACGTTGTTCCCGATACTCCGTCTTCGTATGAATTCCTTCTCTGTTGGACCCCGTTCCTGCATATTTTTCGTAACCACAAATTTAGATAAATATCATGTCCAGTGTTGAGCTGCAACCAAATATGCAGTCACTTGAAAAGGTTGACTTTTCAAACATCAGTAAATCCAGACCATTCCCCTCATTCAGCAGCGGAACCAAGATGGAGGAGTAAAGTAATGCTGAAAGCAGCCGCCTAGTCTATGTAACAAAAGTCAAACGCCATTGCTTTTTTATTATTTATCCCACTAGCAATTACTAGTTGCTTTCTGCTATCCCTCTTTCCACAACAAAGCCAATTAAATATGCAGGTTAATTATTGTTTAATTTAAGCATCATGACGCCCGGGGCTGTGATGGCAACAGATCTCACATCTATGAAATGCATCCACCTCTAGCGTAAAATTTGTCAGAATTATAAAATGCTATTGTTAACTAGAGAGCATGGCAAGCCAGATCTGGATCCATGTCAGCACATGGTTTATTTCGAAATTTCCCGTCAATGTCATATGACTCAACAGACATCCAAAATCCACAAGTTCAATGGAAAAAAAGGTAATGTGAAAACCAACCAAAGCATTCAGACATTCTCCTCACGGACGCTCAACGCCAAAGGGCAAGTTCAATGATGAAAAGGCCGTGCCCCAATCTAGCTAAATATATTATCAGGCATCACATGCTTCATTACAGCCCACAAAACGCATATTCAGTGTTGCGGTATGAACAATTGAATTGGTCTCAGATTTCGCACAAGGAGGAAGAGAGAAAAGTACCAGGAGAGAAGGAAGGGCTCGT
Organism: Leucaena leucocephala; assembly: GCA_037074615.1. Lineage (NCBI taxonomy): Eukaryota > Viridiplantae > Streptophyta > Magnoliopsida > Fabales > Fabaceae > Leucaena > Leucaena leucocephala. Next base: position 237,593 of record CM073540.1, on the reverse strand, counting down.
CCAAACTGTTGAAGACATTGATAATGAGATTGTCATTGGTGACGGAGTGAATATCCGGACCTGGGAACTGCCCGTTGATGAGTATTCCCTGCAACGAAACAGAGATCACTTTAAGAAGACAGATTGAGATCCAGTAATGATGCACGTTCGTGTATAAGATTCATTGAATAAAGGCTGAATTCGGGATGTATAGAGTGAGATTCAAACAGACCGTTTGGCGAACACCAAGGGGATAGATGTCTCCGTAAGTGACATTCCAGGTGAAGAACCTGTAGGGATCCTCGGCGCCAACAAAGGCAAAGAGGGCGAGAGTGAGGGAAAAGAGGGAGCCAAGGTGAAGCGGCATTTGGGCGCCACTTAGCTTAATGAAAGCGAGACGGCGCGTGTCTCTATTGGGCAAAGTTGGTTGCAGTAGATAAGTAGAGTGAAGGAGGGGGGGGGGAAGAGATTTAAAAGGGAAGGGGGAAGGAGCACAAGAAATGATTAGGTAAGGCACACATCAAAAGTGCGGTACAGCGAGTGATGTGGTGTTGGTGCGTGCAAAATTTAGCCGTGAAAGGCGATAAAGAAAGGGAGGGAAAAATTGAAAAGGGCGAAAATAGTTTTTTCTCATTTAATTTAAAAGGGGAAGGAAAAGAGTGTCGGCGACGGTGACTGGCACATGGGTTTGTCATTGTTTGGATGCAACGAGGGAAGGGCACACACGTGAGCGGTGGCCAGTTTCAGCAAATTCTCTCTACTCCCGATGCGATGCAGAGTTGCGGATCCATTCATGGCCCCATGCATGCACCTTCCTCTTTTATATTTTAGTAATCGAATTTGCTCTGTTTTCATCACAACTTGTGTGCTGGTCTTTGGTCTCCGGATTAAGTTGGATCGTACCTTACCAATTTGATTTTTGGATGCCTCAAATCTGGACATCTTTTATAATTTCTTTCGCATATGATCATCAGAGGAATAATTAAGAGACGAAGCTAATAAAAAAATAGATTAAAACGAAAATGCACAAGACAACTTTTTAGGGAGAATTGCCTGCAGAATTAAATTAAATAATAATATGAACATATGGTTAAGCCTTATAATTCGTGTATACAATCTATTCTAATTTTATACTTGTGGCAAGAATCTAATTTTGCCCCTGGTATACGTGACTGACCACATGGTCTGGTCGTTTATCGTTGTTGACAGGATAAATGTTGGTCAAGGAAAGGGAACGCTCTTCCCAATTTTGGCTTGCCATTATTGCCCAAAAACTAGTCCCCATGGAGAGGTGATGGTTTCCATCCATGGGAAAGAGATCGCCTTCCACAATTTTGATGGAGCCTCGTTATATGTGTGATCTTGACCGTAACAAAATCACGGGATTCATTGTTTCCCAGTGCACATATTATTTGAATCGTTGATTTTGATATTGCTTGCGCGAATCAAGCCACGTTAACGATACCATATTTTTAACGTGAGATGTTTGTCTTGTTATGTGGATAAGGAAGTAAGATCCTGTTCGATTGAGATTGAGAAAGGAAAATGAAGGCTGTAAAAATCTTGACGCAATTCAAACGTACGGCTCCTGAATCGATAGACACGTAAACAGAGGACAGAGGAGTGAAATGAGCTGCGTGCGTTGAGTCTTCTAATGTCTAATTATGAAAGTATTGTGCAATTGAGTTTCACTGTAATGCCATGTGGCTAAATAAGACTTGTGTCTGATCTTTGTTGAGATTTTATTTATTTATCGTAATTGTAGGCTAGCCTTGTGAAACCTTTTTAGGCAATCGAAAGTGCAAATGCCGGAGCCCTTGGATCAGTTGGAATCTAGTTAGCTGTTGGTGATGAGAGTCAACGGAGTGAAAAAACAAAAAAACACAAATCTCTAGAGCGTAATTCAAAGAAACTGAAAATAGGTAGCGAGGTCACTGAACCAACATAATTTCCTCAGTTTTCTTACTTCCTCGCTCATTCTCATTTTACTTACGACTTTAGTTCAGTTAAATAAACTCTAACCAAAATAGGGGCACCCAAGTCAAAATTTAAAAAGCTATTTGTATCATATTATTTATAATTTGCAAATAGTAAGACAAGGGTGTGTGTACACCCACACACACATATGTATCTTAGAGGATCGCAGCACAAGGAATTAGAAGGGAACAAAAAAAAAAAAGCATTTGAGTATGGTAGGGGGATTCTATTCTATTGTCTACCGCAATTATTGGGAACGTCACGCCCAAACAGCGCAATCCTTCGAAACCCTTCTCAGTGCTCACTCTCTGCCTTTTCTTTTTTGAATTGCATCTTCTAACCACTCCCACACAAACATAAAAAGCAAGGTCGCATCTGAATTCTTCCGGCTAAGAGATACACTTTTTTCAATCGCTCTCCTATTTATGATGTCTTCCAGCTATGATGGCTATTCTTATATTTTCTTCAAATTAACTAATGAAGGCTGTGGCTTTAATTCCATATAACTTAATCATTATCGATATATATACTCTATAAGAAGCCATTATTTATAAATCATTAACAACTCGTTTATCAAATTTGATACTCCTCCTATGCTATCTAATTGGTGAGTTAATTTTGATCATAAATATAAAACATATTTCTTATATTTATAAATTATCCCTATTGATACTCTCAACAATAATTAAGAAAAAAATGTGAGACGAAAAGAAAATAATTATGACGTTTTAAAAAAATATATGATATATTAATTAATTTAATCTAAATAAATTAGTTAAATAAGTCATATATTAAGAATCATCAAAGTATGATATATTAAACCAATGCCATTTAGCGAAAGATGGAACGGAAGCAGGGGGAGTCTCCCACTTCCCAATCTTGCTGCTGGCTGGCTAGATGTGATTAATGATTTACATGATTGCCAATTTATCCTGCCACCAGTTCATTCATTAGGTGTTCAAGTAATAATGTGCGAGAAAATTGGATAAAAGACATTTTAGAAAATGCCAATCAATTGGCTATTACAAAAGAAAATAATGTTCAATTCATGAAAAAGTAAAATACAGTATGTTTATCAAATGTATGATAACAGTGCGTAATTAAAACATAAGTATCGTTTTTTCTTTGGACCTACAGATATCATATGCAGCGCCATGGGACAACAAACTAGATTTAACGGTTCTCCTCTCACCAACCGAGGAGTTAATCTGAATAATAAACAGTTCGGTATCGTTTAAACAAAATCTCAAGTTCGAGTCTTAGCGTATACAAAAAATCCTCGTTAGGAAACTCACCCACCATAGCCAAGTACGCGACGCGGGTCGAATTCAAATGTAGTCAGGGTAACACTCCGGTAAATTGAGTGGACAATAAAAAAAACAAAAACGGTTCTCCTCTCAATCTAAAATGTTCCGAGGTACCCACATGAAATCAATATAACACAAGAGATGCCCTCAACTTCAGAGTCAACATCGACAATACATAAAGATGCTCTAACTGCGAAACAAAACACACAAATGTTCACAAACTTCCTAAAGAGCCTAAACTCTAACGGAACACCGGCATAGACAATTCACTATGAGAAGCGAAGTTTTAGCCTTCATGCTTCAACTATGCATTTAATAATTTTCAAGGATGCTCGCTATACATGTGTAAATTTGTAAAACCTCGAGACGGAAGAAACCATGAGAACGAATTAAACCACAAAGAAAACCTGGAATTTTCAATTTCTTTTGGAAGCCAGGGGTGTGCAAGAGGACTTTGATAAAAGCATCCTTCATTGAGCCCAAAAGATCATATAGTCGATAAAATAAAATGATCTGTCAAATCCTCAATGTTATATATATATATATGACAAGCGTCAGCGGGAGATGTACTTTTGAACTTCCACACGGAGCGATCTGGAAGCCCATCAAAATGATCCAGACCAACAAATAATTTGGGGGACACGCCCAAACTCACTTTTTACAAGGACTTTCAGAACGGCCAACAGCTGTTGAATCAATGTGCATCAGCAGACAAGAAAACAAATAATCCTCGTAGTAGCTCGAATTCAAACTAGTCTCGCCCAGAATCCCCATTCAGCCGCTGATTCACATCATGTCGTAACATTTCCACATAGTCCTACACAACCAAAAAATAGAAATTAAATCAACACCATTCTGTCCGCATGAAAATAACTTGGCACTGCAAGCAGCAGCTTCCAGCGAGAAAATGACGTGAAGGGCAACTTACCCCGGCAAGACACTCATCGCTACACAACTCATCCAGAAGACCATCATAAGAACTTCCCCCTCTGGATAGCTGGATAGCATTTTCAACGACCGCACGGAAAACATCTGACTGTGCACTAAGGTGTTCCATCCTCTCTACCACTGGTTGAAGATTGATCTGGAATTTGCAAGAGATTAAGAAACAATCAGAATAAAAAGCAACCTTTCTTTTAATCTTAAGCTTAAAAAATGAATACAAGCTTGGAGAGCCCAAAATCACTGTTCCCTATGGTTTAAACCGTTGGCACCATTGTCATTTACTTTTTAACATAAAGTGAGGAACGGCCAAAAGATGGGGTTATTAAACATTTTTCTCCTGTGGGAATCAGAGAATCTTTGAAGGTCACACATGTGTGACTTGCAGAAAACCTATTTTCGGTTTTCATCTCATAGAGAATTCAAAACTAGGGAGTCCAATGCAGCAACCAATGCCATTTAGTTGGCACATCTATACAAACCTGTAAACTTCGGTCATCAACATTTTCATCTCTGCTATGAGTTCCATCTCCAAAGAGTGCCTGGGGATCTCTCCTTTCAGCAGAGAATGACTGAGGAGGAATTCCACCTCCAAGAGCTTGAGATACAATGGGCATCATCTGTTGAAGCATCCTTGAAAAGTCAATGCCACTACCTTGCCCTCTTTCCATTCCAGCAAACATATTCCCCATATCCTGACTGCCAACCTGTTGGGCAATTTGATTGACAGTGTTCCTCATCTGTGGGCTCTGTGTGAACTGCTGCAACATGTTCCTCAAGACATCAGGTGAGCCAACTCCAGTCTGCTGTGAAACCCCTGTCAACAAACCATTCAAAGCTGGGCTGTGCAAGACCTGAGACATAACACCCGCCACATCAATCTGGCCATCACCAGGGGAAGGGGGCACTTGGGATGGACCATTAGCATTTCTCTGGTTCATAGAAGTTCCATGACTTGCAAGAGCTTGCAATACGTTATGACCACTTGTCCTGACTTGCTGATTTTGATTGCCTGAAGAACTGGCTGATCCATCATCAGCACCTTTACTTACAGGATGTTGCGGTCTCGTTCTCCTCTGTTTTAGATCATACATTTATTTATTATTAATAATTTGTGTGACAACATGAAACAATAGTGCCACTGTGTCAAGATGAGTCAGAATATAGTCATGCAATGCAGCAAATGTCAAAGCAGAAATTCGACAGAGTTCATAAACTTCTTTAGATAAAAGAAAGAGGATGCCAATGGCAAAGCATTCATTAGGATGTGTCATCTCTGGCTTCTTCTGATTCCGTTTTCTTTTGTATCTCGTTTTATTGACACCCCCCCACCCAAAAAAAAAATTTCTCAGCAAAGAAAAATCATTACATCTTAGATATATTAATAAAAACAATCATGGACATTCTCTTTCAGAGTTCAGAGAGATGGAATGGCCCTCGGCACTGTTAAAACTGAACTTCTATGCAGGATATAGGAGCGCTTGTGTGGGCTTTCCCTATCCAGCATTCAAAAATCTGCAGACAAAATTTATTTGTTCTCATCCTATTCAATTCCACCTCTCGCTACCCATCTAAGCGCAATCATAAATCACTTTATACTTCAGGTGATTGTCTTGCTTATATGTGTTCCTCATAATTATATACGCAAATTTTTTATCCATGGGTGTTCTTTCATATTTTGCCAAACTATTGAAACAATATATTACAAAACTACAATCATATGGAAATGCATATCTAGACTATCCAGGACAGCAAAAAGAAACTGTGTATAATGTAGTCTTTAGAAATGCGTTAACAAGAATACAATGCCTTTGAAAAAAAATAACATAGGAGCAACCTTCTTTTTCTTAAAAAAAAACAATGTTATTCCTAAGCATTTTGCGAATGTGAAAATAATATTTTTACAGGGTTCATCCAAATCTCACTCAAAGAGATAGCCCATAATCTTACCTTACGCTCCAAGCCACTCGCACCCAGTCCAAGAGGAACAGCTTTTTCGTTTTCAGTTACATGTTTTTCACCAGCAGATTGAGCATTTTCTTGTGCATTGGAAGACGTTGAACCAAATGTGGTGCTCAAAACATCTCTCCCCTCATTGTTAGAAGTTTGGGCTGCCTCAGGTTGGGGCTGGGAGTGATTGAAAGGTTAGATATTTGCCAATTAAAAATGATGATTGCTGAGGATAGAATGAATCCAGAAGTTTTGGCAGCATCAATACCTTATGTACTCCACTTTCAGATGGGCAAGCAACTGAAGACAGACTGGAAGCTTCAACAGCATTTGCCTCCATGGTATCTACTTGTTCATTTCCAGGAGTAGGTCGTGATTCCCTTTCAACAGGCAAGTCCCGGTCGATTGACTCCACTTGACCTGTTTAGATACAAAAACAATCTTGAGAATAAATTGCCATTGAGATTGGTTAAATAGGAGCAACAAATTGGTAGTCCACCTGACAGAACTGTATTATCTCCTCGCATATTTCCTAAAATGTTTCTAGCGCGAGAATTGATATCAGCTATGACGGATGATAATGAAACTGAATCAGAATGCAGTTGTGAAGTAGGAACACCACTTGATTGCATGCCACTACTGGTCCCAGCTCCAGGAGGGTAAGCTGGTACAGCTGCTGCAATGATATTTCTCACAGGTAAAGCACGCATTGATCCTAAATCACCAGAGCCAGGAGCATTACGACGTTCATTTTGTGCCCCTTCCCCATTATTTGGCCTAGAACCAATTGCCGAAACAATTGGCGCAAGAGAAGTACCTGGTAGTAAGTGGAGTTAACGCAAGGTTTGACTTCTAAATTTAATGAAACAACTAATTTTATTTACCGGCGTGTATATGGATGTTTACATTCCGAGGGGTATTTCCAACACCAACTGTACCAAATGTTGCAGGAGTTGAAGAAGGTACAGAACCACCAAACAGGGAGCTTGTTTGAAGTGGGAAAGGCTGCAACACCAGAAAAAAAATCACATTAACTGCTGGCTTCATGGATTCAGAAAGTAAACATCAGATATGCTACTGACTTCAAGAATCAACTTGACCCAGTGCGGAACACTGAATGATCTGGAACCTCCATGCAATTATAACATGTTAAAAACTAATTTGCAGTGACGTGATCAGAATGCGCAAGATTGGCAGAAAACGAGATAGAATAGCAAGACACTAAGCAATGGATATTCCAACACTAAATTCAACAGCACCGCTATCCCCATTGGGAACATCCAAGGGATATATCATACAACCAGTGTCCATAAGGGCAAAAGAATTTGGCACCAACAAAAAGGTTGCATATTGGAATCAAAGAACACCATATTCTAAGTTCCAAAAAGCACTCTGATTTCTATGTTCTGCAAAAGTAGCATACTCTAGAAAATTTGTTGTATGCAGTGATGTAGAATGGGAAGGGAAGGGGAGAAAGAGGGAATAAAGGAGGGAGAACGGCAAAAGGTCAAAATTGAAATCTCAATCCAAATCAAATCTAAAAGATAATCCTATTAAAACAAAAATCCTAAATCTAACAATCCCATCATGCAGCCAATATTTTTTTTTTGGTTCACTAGGGAGAATCACTTTGATGCCATGACTGCTATTTAGTTTGCATGCAACCATATTCAGCTTCACACTAATTTATCATCAATTCCACATTCTTATAAACTCCTTATTCACAGGTTACATGATTAAGGATATTTATCAAAATTTTATATAAACTACTTCCAAATATATCAAACAGGAAAGTCATATAATCAATTCCTAATTTCTAATTAAATAAAGTGTTATAGTCGAAGTATTCATTGCATGCTAACCAACTTCAGGCTCCACAATCAACCATGCATTAAACGACGTTCCAGCATCAGCATTAATGAGAATAGATCTATACACCCACAAAATAACAACAATAAATAGCAAACCTGCACCATTATAGGATTAGGTCCTGATGGGGAAATATAAACTGCTGGCCCAGCATTGACAGCAGACTCTGCCTGAAAAATGAATATGATCTTAATGAATAATATGCCTTGCCGCATAACCTAAAGCAAACCAATATAGAACAGGAAGGCAACATACAGAAGACTGCCCCATTCGCAGTGTCAAGATTGTACGGCCAAGCTCAAGTAGAAATGCACCCAAATGCTGCATGGCAAGTCCTATTTGCATTGACTCAGACTGTATTTGACCCCGTATATTTGGATCAGAAGTAGTTCCCTCTCGCTCCAAGCGTCCTGCAATATGCTAGATTTACAAATTACAAATTAACAATCAGAAGATGAGATATAAGTTAAACATAGCAATTAGCAAGATTAATAATGTATCTTGCGATGATAAAAGTATTTTGTATTCAGAAGTGACATCTAACTTCAAAAACAGAATGTCTCTTTATGAAATCAACGCAAGTGGAAGGATAGAAACAACTTATACAGGCTAGAGACAGAAGTACAGAACTGCGGGATTATATAATCACACATAAATAAATTGTATGTGGGAGGACCAACATGAGCAAATTTTATTTATTGAATGCGCGTTAAATTCATCTCTCAAATATCAGATTGTCTGCCAGTCCAATTAGAATTGACAAGACATGGCATCTAAAAGACAATACCGATGCCTAAATGGCAATGGAATAAAGTGTATCCCAGAGTTCTGCAATTAAGGTGTTGTGACATCTTGGGTCTCATCAACGTCAATAGAAGACCAATCTCTGCTAGAATTAGCATATTTCCAAAATTGCAGACAAGGGTGTAAGGATTATGATCGATAAAAAAGAACATGATTTTTAGTGGATAAATGACGTATCAAGTACTTCAACTGAGTGAAGAAAAACCTTATACAGAAATTGTTCTTTTCTTTTCAGCCTCACATGAATCAATTTTTTACCACCTACCTCCTAAAGTAGGCTCAACATGTAAGCCATTTTGGCATCTTTTAGCTTGCAAAGCCCATATATTCTCCAAAAGTAACAGTGACTAAGAAAATGAAACTAGACTATTTTGTCCATGATATGGACTTCTAGCAAAATTCTTTCCAACTTCCATATTTGTATTCTTATAAACTCCTACATCTATTCCTTCCTACCGGTAAAATTTATGCTGTCACTCACAACAAATCCCCAAAACTTGCATACAGCAAAAACATGCTTATGTCATTTGGGGGAAAAGTTCATTACAGATAGTGCAGCAATAGCATGGCCACCGAGCAGCCGTTCAGCATGATGCAAGACAGCACTTAATGCTTCAACTGTTGGCAACCCTTGTGGGTTGGAGGGTAATTCCACATGTGTTTGCTCTCCTCCACTCAGTGAAGACGAATTTGTTTGATAACCTGCTTCAGCAAATCTAACTATTAAACATATGGTCTTTTTCAACAGAAATGGGATGACAATGAGCCCAAAATCATTACCATTTTGTGATAGTGTCTGCTCCATGCGATTTATAAACTCAGAAAGAGTATTCAGTGAATGAGGAATTGGCTGATATTAAGGGAACAAGTAAAACATAATGTTAATAAATATGAAGACGATTAAGAGGGCTGCAAATAAGAAAAACTCATTTTCTTACTGCACTAAGTGATGGCACAGTTGTGGATCCTGCAGCCAGAGGAATCTGAACTACTTGAGGTAAAGATTGGAATGGTTGGTTTGGAAATGCTTGTCCAGTCTGTGCTTGATTTCCTGATTGGTTCTGATTTTCAAGATGAATTCCCCCAGCTTCATTCCCAGAAGGACCCTGAGTAGAAGGATTTGGCTCCAGATAAGAAATACACCCAGTGAGTTTAAAAGATTTAAGATGATTAACAAAGGATGCCTGTGGCATGCTAGCAAATGCCAACATAAAAGATAATTCTAAGATCCAAATGATAGCAAATCAGAGGAACTAAAGATGCTAATATAATAGCATGAAAAGGTAAATCCAAAGGTTAAAATATTAGAAGAACTCATAAGATGCTTAAGATTAAGTGGATGAAAAAATGTTCACAAAGAAACACCAGCCAAATAAAGTAGATGCTACAACACATGATCAGTCAATGAACATGAAAAAAAGGAGAGAAGTCTGGAAAGAAAACAAGACAGCAATAAACAGCAATGTTCCAAAAGAAATAAACTAAAGTAGCATCAAGGAAAGTTCAATTGCTGAGCTTAGTTCTGCATAAATCATGGATTAGATGATTAACGATTTACATTACATGATCCAGTGGCACTTACCACTCACAATAATTATTTGCTAACTCTCTGTTTTCCAAGAAAATTAACGGACTGAGAATAAAATATATCGATGCATGGTAATGTTTCCAAGCAAGAAGTGATACTTACTGAAGAAGACTGTGTACCATTTGTAACACCACCAGTGCTCTGCCCACCCATTCCAATAGAGTTCAAAACTGCCCCAATGACCTGGAAGCATATTTTCCGATATCTGAAAACTTGATGCAAAAAAGCATATACAGGCTAACTACTCGAATATAGTGTTGAAGAACACACCCGACTAAGATCAGGAACAATTCCTTCACCTTGTTCCCCCACATTAAAGGTCCCAAGAACAACACTGTGTGAAATTTGCCCAACACGGTTATGATGCGCCCCAGGGCTTGCATCATTTCCTTCCATACGCAAAGAATTAATGATTAGTTATAGAGACATGGACTACAGAAATTCTCAAGAACTGTAAAAGAGCAATGGGAGCTTGTGACTGTTGTCTCATTTACCTCGGTTTCCACTTGTACCAGTTGTCTCACCAGAACTGGTACCAGGAGCCTGTGACTGGTTCAGTTGCCTTTGAACTAAATGCAATGTATCCCCATTCTCAATATCTAAGTAAAATTGGCTAAGGATCACATATAAAACATGCTTTAGTAGATATATATCCTTTAAAATATAAAACAGTCAATAATGGAGTTAAACCAACAAAGAATAAGTATCACAATTTCCTGAGTCCTAAAGGTAAACTGGTGCAAAAAAGAGGCATAAATGATTGAAATAAAGTGCTGTAGCTGAATGTTTATATCAGATTGCTTCATTCCATTTACATACACCATAAGCTGAAACGTACAGAAGGTACCATTCACATCAATAATCAACTAAATTGCTCCACAAAAACATTGCAACCGTAATTAAAATTTATAAATATTGAATCATTCTTTCCCAGACTATTCTGCTTCATATGCCATGCAAGAATACACTATCATGCAATAATCGGTAACATCCACTAAACAGGAACCCGAGAGGAAAAATAATAATTGAACTGAAGGATACGATACTCAGAAAGAACATGATTATCCTTCAGCACTTTCCCCCTGAATATTAACCGCTGCTGACCTACTGGAACACCAACTTCATTGGCTATTTTGTCCTTCAACAATGAAACTAGCATCTGAAATGATTTTTCAAGAAAGATTACATATTCAAAAAAAAATGGGGTTATAGTGCTAAACTCCAACCTATAGATATTACTGCAGTATAATATGTCTTGAAAAATGTAAAATGACAGAAATTGAGAATCTTATTAGCTATTACTAACGTTTTTATCCACTTGAAAACTGTATATGTGGGAATCTAAAGTCTTGATATTGAGCTGAACAGTTGAATCAGACAATTCTGCTGAAACAGTACTAGCACTGGGGCAATCGTTAGAGCTCTGGCCTGCCATTCTATAAGGTCAGATACAGACTCTTGAACCAAGGGATTCCAAAGAACAAGTGCCACCAAAACGATTTCAAAGTAGCTGCACCAAAAGATGCTTTGTTAAAATGAATGCACGTATAGGATCAAAGAAAATTGCATTATATTATCTCCTAACAATGAAATAGATTGTAAAGCTAGCACGCCCCCCCCCCCAAAAAAAACAAATGAGGACCTCCTACTTTCTAATATAGTCCCATAAATCTTCATCAATTCGTAAAATGTAAAATTATGGAGGCAATGAACAGCTAATTCATTTGGAGGCAACAGTAGAATGCAATCATTTGCATCGCTTTAGTTGTATAGACAACCCGCAGAGAACCAAAACGTCATTATTACAATCATCCTTGCTCCCCATATCAACCACCAACAGCCTCCAGCCCCGGGGGCGGGAAGGAAAAAACTTGGGAATAGAGATTTTGATGCCATTTCCCCACCATAAGAACATATAAAGAGCCACCGCTATACAGCAGCCTTAATAACAACGCCATTAGATGGATGGTGTCATTGAGGTTTATTCGAAACATCAATCAGCAGAGGCCCTAAGGCCACATCTCTATGCTAGTTTCCATCATTACAAGCGAAAGCATGGAAGATGAGATTAGTTAAACCCTTTAAAATGTATCATGTATGAGTGCTTACAAACTTGTCAGATTTTGACAGCCTAGATAATGAAAACCCACCCAAAATAATCAAATATAAGAACAAAATTGAAATATTCAAAGCAGCGAAATAGGAACAGAATCATAAATTATGGGGAGATACAGAAGAAGTATCGTAATACAAATAGGATCGGGGAAAACAGCCAGATTGCCATGAAGGACTACCTAAGAAAGCACAGGGGGGGATTGGATGGGGCAACAGAAAGGATGAGAACGGGCTAAGCTGCTGAGATCTCAGTGTCGCAGCGTTACGAAGCTTCTAGAGCGTTCGGTAAAATATAACAGGTGGGGGAATCGGAAAAAAGGCGCTCACCGGAGATGCAGGCGCCGATCTTTGAAGACCCCAATTCGCGAAGCAATGAGAGAAAAGAATACGTGAAGTTGGAGCAAAACGTGTATACAAGTATTCCCCTCCCTGAGCCAAAAAAAGTATACCAAAAAAAAAAAGTATTCCCCTCCCTGAGCATCAATTTGCGCTGTCTACGAGTCATCGTCCACCGGACCCCGGTCCGGCCCAATCAGTCGTGGCCCAGTTGGCTCGTCTAGCATCAAGTGCATGATGAAAATTATTTAGATTACCACCGGGGTTAGTCCGAGTAGTAAGTGACTCAATATCGCTTAAGCGATATCTGAAATTTAAGCTTTGGCGTATGCAGAAAATCCCTGTTAGAAGACTCACCCACCATAGTCAGGTGCGCGACGCAGGTCGGATCTGGATGTAGTCGAGGTAAAACTCTAGTGAATTGGGTGGGCAACTAAAAAAAAAATATTTAGAGTGTACCATAGTTTGAAAGTTAACTGGTGAAGAGGTATATATGACCATTTGGAGCGTATGTGATCCCTAGAGAGTACAATTTTATTGCGGTTCCAGTCGCGGCGCTTGGGGAGACATCCTAGCTCATGAGTGCCTAGGTTTAAGCCTGAGGATAATAGACAGTTTGCCCTGCCCGATATTGGTATCGCTTAGGAGAAAGAGAGACTTCGCCCTGCCATTGGATCGTGGGTGAACCCAACCCCTTTCTAAAAAAATTTTGTAACAAAAAAAAATTATTTAGATTGTGGGTGAGATTTTGCCCTGCCCTTAAATCGTGAGTAGAGCTGGTAAAACGGGCACAGCCTACGGGCTGAGCCCTTTTTACCTTAAGGGGGCGGGTACGGGCTGGCATTTTTCAGCCCGCCACTTATTTTTTTTTTAATTTTAATATTATTATTTATTTTACTTAAATATTATTTTGAATATTCCTATTATCAAATACTAGTAAAGATAATTTCTTATAGTAAAGATAATATATGTGAGTGAGTCCAACCCCTTTCTAAAAATTATTATACCAAAAAAAATTATTTAAATTAATATGATTATTTAGAGTGTGTTCAATTTTTTATAGTATTATTTTATTATTGTTTTAGTAGCGGCATTTAGAGAGGTATCTTAACTCTTAGATGCCTCGATTTACGCCTGAAAATAATTGATAGCTTGTCTTGTCCAACATTAATATTTTATAGAAAGAAGAAAGACTTCACCCTACTTTTGGTAGGGCTGAGCAAAGTGCCCGTCCCTCGGTGCACCTGCCCGGGCCCGGCTTAAATTTACCCAGTTTGAGCCGGCTCAAATTAGACCCGTAACGGGCGGGCTGGATGTGTTAAACGGGCGGGCTACAGGCACACCATCAGGCTGCCCGTGCCCGCCCGTTTATGTGTACATATATATTTTTTTAATAATTTTTTATTTAAATATTTATTTAATATTTTTTTAAAATAATTTATAATATTTATTATTTTTGTTGAAGTTGTGAAGTTTTAAATTATAAATATTATAATATTTATCCACTATTTTTAGAGAGGACGGAGTTTTACTGGGTTGAAATTTTATGGGTTGGTTAAGTTTTTAAAATAATAATGTTAAATTTAGAATATTTGAAAGGATATTTTGTAAGGTTGTGATTTTAGAATGAATAATTATATCACGTGTATATTATTGTTTATTATCACTATACACTATGTTATTTATGAGTATTGATTGTTATTATAATTTTAAATAAGTTTAATTTTTTTTAAACGGGCTGCCCATGCCCGTTCAGCTCAAACGGGTTCAGCCCAACCCGTTTAATACGGGCTTAAACGGGCTGAGGCTAGCCTGTGCCCATTAAAATATAAACGGGCGGGGCACGGGCTGACTATTGGACTAGCTCAGCCCTCCCGTTGCTCACCCCTAACTTTTGGACCGTGGGTGAATATAACTCGTTTCAAAAATTTTCTCATAAAAAAAAATTATTTAGGCTAAAGTTGGGATCTAATCGTTTGATTATTTATTTAACATAACTAATTTTGTGTAATATTAGTATCGCTTAAAAGTAAGGGAGAACTTACCTTAAACCACCTTCCAAACAAAATTTTGTATATAAAAAACCAAACATGACTACTAATGGAGTGCTCTGTTTTCTTCTTTTGCACGGTTCCAACGGTGGTGGAGTGCTTTTCTCTGCAGGGTAGTCTAGTTCCCATGGATCGATTTTTTTTTAAAAAAATAGATGTTATATAAATTTTTTACTCGTTAATATTCTCAGTAAAAATATGGTATGAAAACTTCGAGCGAAAAAAAGCAATAGCCAGGTGAGATAATGCCAAGCAAAATTATTTTATTAGGTCTATAGCGTGGCCCGATTTTTCTAGCTTTAATTTCTGCCAGGTGATTAAAAACTAAGAGCCTGATGCCAATGAGCTGTCTAAGAAGAACGAACTACAGTCCACGGAGATCTTATATATTCCACGTTTCGCATCAACAAATAATTTGTGAATCTGGTCTTACGGAACATAAGTTGATGGGTCCCCTTGACGTCAACTCAGGAGGAGACGGAGACGTTAAATAATAATAAGAAGGGATTCCCATATCGCCAAGCCAACCAGTCCACCCCGAAAGTTCCTGATTGTCCCGAATCGCCATGGAAGCAGCGTCATGCATCAGCAGGGAAGGGCAGCCCATCCAATGCAAAGGTATGAGTGACTATTTTGGATTTTTCGATTTCATAACGAATCATTCACGTGTTGCCCATGAAACTGTAGCCACCTTGTGGCGAAAAGCCGGCGAGCCACTGGTGATCGAGGACGTTATGGTAGCACGGCCCATGTTTGCTGAAGCTCGGGTTCGCATCATATGCACCTCTCTCTCTCACAGTGACATCATATTCTGGAGGATGAAGGTTTGGCAGAGTCGAATTAATTAATACTTTGCTATTTTAACCAACTAAGGTCCTTGTTTATTTGTTGCTTCTCGTGGAGATATATGCCTTTTTCGCGTGTGTTGAAGGATCCTCCTGGGATTTACCCGAGAATTCTGGGCCACGAGGCCGTCGGGTAAGCATGTGGATTTTGTGATGTGAGTTAATGCCGATTGGTTGATGGGAAATAAATTATGAGAATGGAATGGAAAAGGTCAGAACGGGGGAGAATATGTGAGGGAGGTAGAGAAAAGGGACGTGGTGATGGCGGAGTTCCTGCTAGAATGCGGTGAGCGAGAGGACTGCAAGTCAGAGAAGAGCAACCTGTGTTCGGCGGTGGAGTTCAAGGGGTCGTCGTGGATGCCCAGGTAAGAGGGAAGCAGATTCACCGATATATCACTTCCTCTTCGTCTCCAGCTTCAGCCAGTACACTGTGGTTGACGTTGCCAATCTCGCCAAGATCCATCCCTCTCTACCTCCCAACAGGCCTTGCCTCCTTAGCTGCGATGTTTCTACAGGTACTATTTTTCAGTGAAACTGATGATGCGCCTATTAATAATTTAAGCGGATTCAATGCGCCTGTTAGAATTATATTTTATTAGAAGCATTATACAAATGTGAAATAACCCCTGAGGGTTGAATGTCAGGATCGCTGCTTTATATTAATTGAACTTAGAGCCTGAAGAAATTAAATTAGCGGTCTGACTAATTAATTCGTGGCCTGAAGCATGCGATGGGTCCAATCTTCATATCTAGATCTATAATAAACTGATCGATGTTTGACCGCATGGCCATTAGAGCGGGAGATGCGTGCTTATCTAAACAATAATCATGTGAAACAAGCGTATAACTACTCGATGTCGCAGCGGTACTTCTCTCCGCAAAGTAAATAATGTCAATGTCACGTGGACTAATGCGATTCGTCATGCGACACAGGCTCAGGGAATTGGATTATAAATGTGGGCATAAATTATTGAATTATTGGCTATGTTTTGATTACTCGTGTTGTTTTCAGGGGTAGGCACTGCTTGACGGCAGCGGCCGTGGAAGCGGTTCTCCCTGATTGCTATATTTAGGCTGGGTTCTATTGGATTAGCGATACGTATACTCCCTTGCCGCGCATAATGCTATATTTATGCTTGCTTGATCTTCTACTATTTTACTGCCAAAAAAGAAAAGGCACCATCTCCCTCTCGCATGAATATTAGTTTGAGCGGTATATAATTTATAGTTATAATTATTTTTATACTTATAGCGGTGTTAATTTATAATGTTATTCTCATTAACCTCGATATTAAAACTAAAAGCATAGACTATTATTGTCCTGGGCGAAGGAACAAGATATTGAAATTGAAATTACATTGTTGGAGTGGTTGGGTCGAGTAGTTCGTGGGAGGAACAGAGTTTAAAGTGGCAGACTATTCTTTCCCATAGTACCTGTGTTTGCATTCGTGCTCATCTGGAGGCTGTCATTAAAATAGTGTGTTTTCCGCTTACCTAGGTTGCGGAGAGGGCTAGGCTCTGTGGAGCTGCGAGGATTATAGGGGTGGATTTGAATCCGGCAAAATTTGAAGTTGGTAATCAGCCGTTTGTGCGACGGGATTTTATTGTAACACCGACGACATTATGACTAATATCGTTATTCGTTATGACTAATGTCATGTCATTGACAGGTTATGCATCTAATTTCACGATTTCTCTCTTCTCCTTTTTACTCAGGAAAAAAGTTTGGACTCACTAACTGGGTCAATTCCAGAGAGTGTGGGGACAAACCTGTTAGTCAGGTCCATCTCATCTCATGTTTTATAATGACTGTATATATGTTTGACGAGTTTCTTTTTCTTAAAAAAAACACTTGAGCTTATAAGCTCAGTTTCCTTGCTTTCAATTAAATTGGAACACATATATTTTCCGTTCATGATATGCTTTCTAATTACGAGCCTTGGTTGTTACTATTTTTAACTTTCTTAAAATTCAAAATTCACTAGTATTGATACGATGAAAAAATATATTAACTACGTGAGTTTAAGTATATAATTTATGTCCGTAAAACTGCTACAGAGAAATTAGTCGTTCAGTTTGCCGCAATGGATAAGTGAAAAGTTCAAATACACAGATGTTGATAAATAGGACACTTATTTCCCAGAAAGCATATATTAAATTAAAAGCATGCCTATAGAGATATAAATCCCTTCATTTCTTTTCTCATTTCCTGGTATTTGATATGTTTTAAATGATTTCACTCACCAAGAAGAGGGAGAGTTTATTAGTCTAAACAGAGAATTAAAAGAACAATTAAACCATAGTTGGTATTTCAAGCGTTTTAACTATATAAGTGAAATGAATGGGGTCGTGGAACAGGTCATCAAAGATATGACTGGCGGAGGGGATGCCTACTGCTTTCGAAAGCATGGGGATGACTTCGTTGGGGCATGAAGCATATGCTTCCTGTCGAAAGGTTTCTCTCTGCTTTTTAATCCACTCGAAGTAGTTGAAACTTCGTTTCTGCTAATTGCAATTATCATTAACTGACAAAAAATCCACAATCATCATTAGGGAGAATGGATTAGCATTCTGTAGATTAGAGATACAAGAGTGAGTTTGTTTTTCTTGTTTTATGTGAAAGATAAGAGTGATAGGATATTTTGTTCGAGGTCAATTTTTCAACTAATAAAATAATGGAAGGTTGGTTGAAAAAAGTGATGTTTTTTACTTCAGAGATGGGGAAAAACAATAGTGGCGGGAGTTGACAAGCAAGCATCTAAGTTAATCCTTCCAATACGTTTGATAATATGAGAGAGTTTTAATAGAAATAAAAATAAAAATTGGAGTAAAAAAAATAAAATTAGGTTAAAAGTATATTTTAAAAATTTATTTAGTATATTATAAATAAGTATAAAATTGATATATATTAAAAAAATAGAGAAAAAATTGATTAAATTAGAATAAAAAAATTTATTTGTCCCTACCTTTTGCAATTATTTTTGCCTGTCTCTCTTCCTCTTCTTATCGCTTTATCTCTTTCGTGTACCCTACCCCAACCCACAAGCTAGTCACCATCTCTTTATTTTTCGCCATTCGATTCCGATAGCAATCCCACAATCGCCCCCCATTCTGGTCTAAACCCAATCACCGTCTCTTGCTTCTTCTCCATTGGGATCCAACGACACACCCACCGTTGCCCCCCACTCATGGTTATCCTTCCTGATTTCATCTCATCTCCTCTATTTTTTATATACACACAGAACTAAAACGAGAGAATAAAAACAAAGGAGATATGGTATAATAACCCAGACGAAGAATGTGGCTTTCAAATTAATCAAAACAGCAAAAAAAATAGAGAATCCTCATTACAAAATCGGGTAGGATTCATATAACCCTGCCCTTGTGCGACAATGATAATATGGGCCACAACGATAATCAGGTAGGATTCTTCAAGCCGTCATCCTTCTTGATTGGGAACTATCAACAGGTCCACTGGGCACCGCTGACACTTCCGCTGCTGTCTTTGTTCTCTTTGAGCAACCGATGTCAGCGGCGATATTTGTTCTGATTTGGGGAAGTGGCGTGGGGTTTTCTTCTGTTTTAGGAAAGATTAAAATTATTTATGAATTTAATAAGTTGAAATAAAAGGTGTAAAATATTTCACTTTGAAACCTATATCTTTTCCTAGGGTAAAATATTAGAAATGGAACCGGTTCATATCAAATAAAGTAAATGCTTTGATTCTACTTCTCAACTCTAATTCTATGCTACCAACATGCCATTAGTTCTGGTGAAGTACTTCACAGTAGAAAAGTCCAAACGGATCCTTATTTGGGGGACTCAAGCCCAAGACTCATTCCCATTCTCCTTCAGCGTTATCGTGACAAGGGGGTCATTTATACTTTACCCTCTATTCCCTCTTTTTCTTTCTATCTACTCTTAATTGCATCCTCTCTTTGTGGGTTTGTGGATAATAGGAACTTATTGCAGTGCAAAAGTATAGCATGGTGTTACAAATAATTATATGGAAGTCCCAGACTTCTTAGGAATTTTCCTGTCTATTGATTATAAGCTTGCCCGCAATAATTGACAGGAACTGCGGCTGGATGCATTTGTCACCCACGAGATTGACTTTTAAGGACATAAACAGGGCTTTTGATTTATTGCTCGAAGTACAGTGTCTTCAATGTGTGATCTGGATGAACAAATAAACGTGACATGGAATCATACCATGTGAAATAAAGGACTTCGGATATCACTCTTTTATTTGATGTTGTATTCAATAAAACACCCTCTCTTGATTGCATTGCACGGCTACGTCACTCGCGTTGCTGCTGTAAAGTATTTGCTGTTCTCAAGTTTCTAAGTACAATTTTCTTTAAGACTGTAATGACATCCTTTGTGATTTCTATTCTCATTCTTTAACCGCCGATGGCCGAGGAAGGAATCAGAAATAACTTTCATCTGCTTATTTTTCGTAAATCTTTCTCACTCTAGCGTTGCTTCCATGCATACGTATATTAACCCACCGTTTGATAATAATTAATTGGGAGCCTTCGAGGAGGCACACGCGTACGCGTACAATAGAGTGAGATAATATATGTATGCATATGGAAGTCTAAGGGGGCTCAAATAATTAATTGTACGCGTACGCGTGTGCCTCCTCGAAGGCTTGCAACCCCTACCTCGATGGCTTCCTTCAAACCCAGACGTAACTACCCACAGATAATGAGCAGCAACATTCGAGAGCTTCATTTATCGTCCATGACCCCACCCCAACATAATGTTTATTGGACTTACATCATCATATCAAGTCCACATTCATCCCTTTGTGCCTATCCATTCAGCGGGTTCAGCTTCTAGAAATGTAACACTTGACACTTAACCATGGTTAGTCGGAACCAGTCTATTAGCTAGTCAGTTATAAAAGTGTCGCCTCCAATTTTTTATTGTAGTCATCATCGTTCTTGTTTACTCCTCACTCTTTCTCATTCTTCTTTCTGTGATCAGTTCAGTTCGCCTTTACGCTAATTGGCATTTTCATTAATAATCCTAACCAAAGCATGAGAAGGATCGGCCCTCTTTTGGCATTCAGTACGAACCAAGAAATTATCATATCGTACTATTTCTCTTTCTACAATCACTTCTCCCTCTAAACCGAGTAAATAAACTTCAACATTTAGACGACAGCAGTTGTATACACAACTGAAATACTTCCATTCCCTCTCAATACATTTTTTTTTCGTTTTCTTTTCTTTCTGCTTCAAACATTCGACACACGGGAAATTAAAAAAGCTTACAGTGTTTACACATGTATGGAGTATGGACACGCAAAGGAAAGCAAAATGAAAACAGAGCACACTAACATCGATCATTAATGTCTACGGAGTATGGTCTTGAATTCAATGATCAACAACCTCCCTCTCTTTCTCCTTTTCCTTATCTTCCTCCGTCTTGGGGTGATAGCCAGGAAGCTTCTCTTTGATCTTCTCAAGTATGCCCTTCTTCTCGTTGGCATCAGTGACCGGATTCTCCGCCGAAGCCGAGGGTGGTGGAGCCGGGAACTCCTCTGTCTTCTTGTGCTGACCTGGCAGCTTCTCCTTAATCTTGTCGAGGAAGCCTTTCTTTTCCTCTGGGTGGGATGCATCCACCTCCACCTTCTCAACTGGAACCGCTGTGTCCTCGTACTTTTCTTCTTCCTTGTGATCGCCTCCTATCTTTTCCTCGACCTTCTCTTTCAGTCCTTTCTTTTCCTTCTTCTTCTTCTTCTTCTCCCCGCCTTCCTCCTCCTCATCGCTCGACTGCAATATATATTGTCAAGCACGACAGGTTAAGCTCCCCAAAATCCATGATCAAGACGTGTAAACGAGACTTTAGACTTTTCATTCACGGTGAAAAACAAAAATAGCCAGAAAAAGGGATACTTACAGAGCTAGAGCTGCTGTCGGATCGGTGAAGCTTTTCCAAGAGGCTGGGCTTCTTCTCTGATCCCTCCTCCTCTTTCTTCTCCTCCACCTTACTCTCGTGTTCATCAGAAACCTTCACGTTCTCAAACTCGGTGGCGATCGCCTCCTCTTGAGGCTTCTCTTCTTTTTTCTTTCCAAGGAGGTCAAAAAGGCCACGGTCCTTGATCTCTGTCTCGGTGGCCTCCTGCTCATGGATCTTGCTCTGGTTCTCCTCCGCCATATTTACTATTGACGAGTGATTAACTTGAACAGAGGATCCAAGATATATGAACAAGAAAGCATACAGATCAATAATAGATAGCAGTGAAGATGGTGTGTGCTGAACTGAGGAAGGGATACGTTAGTAGAAGAGCCTTTATAGGGGGGAGAACGCGCATCCAACGCGATTAATTATTGATTATTACTGATTATTAATTATTAATAATTATAAAAATATAAAAGATAATAATTTTTCTTGGCCAGGCAACATAAATTGGTGAGGCAAAATATTCCTTCTCTAACATTGGAGGTGGAGGGTTCCACCTATAGGTTAATTTAACTTCCTTTTCCACTCAAAAAATTATAGTAATAGTTACAATTACTAAAGATATATTTTTTTAATATAAAAATTAGTCAACTTTTTAAATAGATTAAAAATATATATATTAATTAATTATAATTAATATAAAAATTAGTTAATTAATTTAGATATATAATATAAATTTGTTTTGATAAGGTTTATTGAATTATAATTAATTGATTGATATAATTTTTTTAATTTATTTAAATAAATTAATTAATTTTTATAGGGTAATATTATTTTGTGCATGAAGATGATTTATAGGTTTTTTATTTGTTTATATTTTAGATATTTTATTGAGTTACGCGTGGCATTGAATTTAAAATATTTTTATAAATTAGGTGAATTTATATTTAAATATTAAAAATAGTCTCTCCAAAATTGGGTAAACGGAAGTGTAACACTACATGACTGATAATGTACTCGCTAGCTTTGAAGGACATCTGGGGAAAGTGGGTCCAAAATGTGGTCAGAAACAGCGAGTTAACTAATTTGCGAGGATGGAAGGTAAAAGGAGGAGAGAGGAAGGGATGAGAGGGAAAATAAACAAATGTCGGGCCAATGGAGAGAGGACACGTGTAGGAAGATTGAGCGAGAGGCTTTAACGTGGGACCCGAAACATCGGGGTGGAATGAATGAATAAATAGGCGTTTGGGAGAAGGAAGTAGGCTTTTCCAGTTTTCCAGAGTGTTGCTGGTCGGTGAGTCATTCTGTTTAAGGGCCCCACTCTCTTTCTTAAGGGTGGTGAGACTCCATTTTTTAATCCGCTTTATGGGTCGCATGCTACTCTCTGTTACAAGTGGTCGGCTTGGCATCTTTTTTATTTCTTTTCCCACATTAAAAAAATATTATAGTTCTCTTAATTTAATCTTTTCAAATAGTATTACTAGTATATTTTTTCTCTCCATGTTTATTTAAGCTTTTGTAGGAACAATAATGACCCGTTTGATTTAATTTTTATATAATTTTTTATAAAAAATAAATAATTTAAAAGTTCGAGAAACTTTTTTAAAGAAGAGCTTATATAAAAAAATAATTTTAAATAAAATGAATGCTTGAATAATTACTACTAAAATAATTTTTGTTTATTGCATCATTGTTTATCTCTGTTCCCAATTCTATTCCATCATTGTTCACCCTACGCTCTACAGCAACAAGACGAGACGATGACTTCTCAACCTCATGCAACCGTCGACGAGACAACGGTGAGGACCTCCCTCATGAAGCCGTCAACCTCCCGACCTCTCTCACCCTCACTAGCAACACAACGAGACGACGGTGAGGATCCATAAGCAGAGCCTCCTTTAAATATCTCTGTTATCAGCGAGTTGTAGAGCAGGATGAGACGACGACGAAAGGTAGCAGAGCAAGCAAACCATAAGACAAAAATGAGATCTAGACAGGACGAGATCTAAAGAATTAGAGAGGATAATCGCTGACAAAGGTAGTAGAGAAGAGAGGAGAACTGGCGACAACATCCAGAACCAGCGACACGACAACACATAGACGGACAACAACGACAACAACACGAGGCCTCGATTCTCCTCTTTGGTTTTCGACCGAGAAGAGACGAGATAGGAGATAAGAGAAATAGTAAAAAAATAGGGATAAAATAGTCATTTAATATCCCAAAAGTACTTTTATCTTCTCATAAGCTATTCTTATCAGGTTATCTGAAATCTATATTTGAAACAGATTATGGTCTATAAGCTCTTATAAACTTTTAAAAACTATTTGTTTAATTTTTAGGCTACATAAATTATTTCTTGATGGTCCATAAACCTAAGTTTGTGGCTACACTAAATAAGCTGAATATATTTAGAAAATTGTAGTAAAATCATGATGCTCCTTTTGCGGGGACAATAATATATTGATTGTTGCAGTGTCATTTGTTCTTGTAAAAAAAAAAAAGGCTCGTGTGCAGAGAAAGCAAAACTCGAGGGGATAACGTTATCTATATATAATACAAAAAAAATTGAACAATCCATTTGTTAGCAATGTTTTCATGTGCTTATGAGACTCATACTAATCTATTTTTATGTGTTTGAAATTTGATAAATCGATCTCTAACTATCATAAGTCGCATTTATTGATTCCTCGTACCAATGGTATTTTCAACATTTAATTTTAAAACATATTTTCACTGCAATCCATCGATCATGACAAAAAATGTCATTATCTTGCTTATGGAACCCTCAATGATATTCTCCTCAGACTAGAAGTCCAAACAGAAAAGAGGGGTACAATGCCCTGGATTACTGGAAGTAGGGCTGGTAATTTGAGTTGGGCCCGCGGGCCCAACCCGCCAACCCGCCAAAAATTGGCGGGTTGGGTTACAAAAATTGCAACCCATTTTGATGCGGGTCTTTTTGACCCGCACCCGCGGCGGGCTAACCCGTCGGGTTGGCGGGTTAGCCCCGCTTTTTTTTTTTTCCTTTTTTTATTATTTATATTACACATTTATACTTTACTAATTTGAGAGCCTTAGTTAAACAAGAGACATTATACTTAATTTATATTAATTTTATCTCATTGAGTCATTTCTTTCTTTATATATATTTATTTTATTTTATTATAATTTTCTTTGTGATAGATTTATCTATAGATAGTGACAAAATTGACTAAATAAATATTTTGACGACTTAAGACATGATTCGAATCTAATTAATATTGACATATGTAAATTTAAAAAAAAAAAAATTGAAAAAAAATTAAAAAATTATATATAAAAAATTAAAAAAAAAACAAAAAAATTGGCGGGTTGGCGGGCCCGCCAACCCGCCATGGCGGTCTTGGGTTGGGGTTTCCCCAACCCGCCTCTCCCCCAACCCGTGGCGGGCCAACCCATTTTCGGCGGGTTAGCCCGCATTACTACCCCTAACTGGAAGTGTGTTTAAATACTAAAATGAATTGTAACAAAAAAAAATACTAAAGAGAAAAGGCATTTGGGCTGGGCTGGTCTGGTCGAACGAAAGATGCATGGACCGATGAATCGAATCCTCTAAACTTCGGATGAAATTTTTGCAGAGGCCTGGTTCATAAAGGTCATTATTGGGTTATTCTTGGGAATTACACAAATCCATAACGAGGGAGAGGGAAGATGGATTATGGAATTTTTAACGGATTGAAATTTGAAAGGGAAACTAGTAAGGCTGTTTGGATTAGTTGACGGAAAATATATTTTGAAAATAATAAATTTTGAATAATTAGTAGTAAAATTATTTTTTTTATATTGATAAATTATTAAAAATGGTATGATTTGATTAAAGGTGAGAGGGATGATAGAGAAGAAAGAGGAGAGAAGAGAGAGGAGATAGGGGGAGAAGAGAAATGAGAGGAGAGAGAGAAGAGAGATAAAATAGAAGAAATGATATAAAAAAAAGTAGAGATAAAATAGTAATTAAATAATTCATAAATTTTTTTACTATTCTAAAAACTAGTTTCATAACTTATTCAAAACTATCATTTTAAATTATAGGGCCTATTTGGATAGGATTTTAAAAAAGGGCTTATGGATAACTTATGGAAAAGGATTTTTGGAGAAGAGTTTATGGAAAAAAGTAGTTTTAAATAAATAGGTGTTTGGATAGTTATTTTTAGAATGACTTTTATGGTGGTAAATTACCAAAAAGGGTATGATTTGATTTAAAGTAAGAGAGAGGAGGGAGTTAGAGAAAAGAGAAGAGAGAGGAGAGAAGGAAGAGAGGAGAGAGGAGAGAGGGTGTAAGAAAAAGTAGGAGAGAGGAGAGAGGGTGTAAAAAAAAGTAGGGGTAAGATAGTAATTGGATAGTCCATAAGTGCTTTTACTGTTGAAAAAGCTATTTTAAATAGCTTATTCAAAACCATGGTTTTGTCCAAAAGCACTTATGGACAAATAAGCCTGTTTGTTTTGAAATTTTTCCAAACCGAGGTTTGGGCTAAAAGCCCTTTTAAAACCGCGGTTTGGGTGTTTTCCAAATACACCCATAGTTTTACTTAAAATCATTTATAAATAAATATAATTATTTATTTAATTTTTTTTAAACTAAAATTTTGAACAACAGGCTTTTCAACCATGTTCCAAACACACGCTAAATCAAATTACAGGGAGGAAAGGACCAGTGCGGAGAAATAGAGCCAATACGAAACGAGCGCTGGTTGATCCCTCCTTCCAATCCTCCGATCAAATTTCGTCGTCCAATTTTCAGGTTCTGCACCAATCGAAGTTTCCTTCTGATCAAGCGAATAAGAGGGTTTCCGCCTCGAGACATAGAAGGACAGAGGGAGAGAGGCTACGATGATAACGCGATCGAATCTGGCCGAACAGCTGCGAGAGTATCAGATTCGATCCAAGCACGACTGGGCTTCTATCTCCTTATTCTCCTCCACGCCTTCTAATTTTACGACCTCGAGGTGCGTCTAGCATTTAATTTGTGCCATGTTAAATTCTGTGTCGTTCCTTTTTATCTTTATTCAAAAGCCTTTTCTCCCCATTCTTTTCTTTTCAACTTTTCTCCAGTAGTGTATTAGTCTCGGTATAATTGCTCCTGGCCTTTTTGTTTCACCTGTTATTTGTTCGTTCACATGGGCAGTTATGTGATTTAGGATTATGATCGAAATTGTCATTTACCTTTTCAACCTCAAATTCGGCTAGGTCGGCGGTGTTCTGGGCTGTTTTGGATATTGTTCGTTCCATTAATCGATTTAATTGTTCACCTTTCACCTTAATTTTTCATATCAAACCATAAATTACCTTTCTGTAATAGATTAGCCCGAAATCAATTCATTTCGGCTTGTTTTTTTGAACTGGTATTTAGATTATTCGCAGGTATGCTCCTGGGTAATAATAATAACACTCGAATAACAGCTTTGAGGATGACAACCTGGACAATCTCCTTTGCTTTTGAAGGAGGCAATTGATTTTACTATAAAGTCACTGAATTGCATTTTTTCCCATACTAATGACTCATAATACTTAGATTGATGGGGCGTATATTTACTGCTTGTCCGATCTGATGGAATTAAATGCTATTATCATTAGACATTTAATAAGCTTGAAAAAGTGCATCCATTTTACCAATACCTTTAACAGAATCTGGGATGCGGAGTGTAAAAAAATGTTGACTGGCCAGTTTTAGTGCCACCTCGTCCATATTTTCCCCTTGCAGAAGATGGATATTCCTATTTTTTTTTGTTGCCCACTCGGTTCACCGGAGTTTTGCCCCGACTACATCCGGATCCGACCCGCATCGCGCACCTGGCTATAGTGGGTGAGTCTCCCAACGGGGATTTTCTGTATACGCCAAGGCTCGAACTCAAGACTTCGCTTAAGCGATACCGAGCCGCTTACCACTCGGACTAACCCCTGTTAGTATATTCCTAATTGTTTTCACCAATGACTTTTTTGGGCGACTAATCACAATAGATAGAGGTGAAAGTTACACTTTAGTTTAATTGGAGATGGACGATCCTGTTCACTTGGCTTTATCAACCACGATTTATGTACACTGAGAAATTCTGTTTTTGCTTTCAAACGCTTTTATTTTTAGACCTCTGTGATGAGTTTTTTTTTGTTGGATTAATTTCTCTTTATCGAAGCCCTTTTAGAATAATCAGTAGTCTAAAATATTAATGCCTTTTGTTTATTTATTCTCTTGGTGCAGGGTGGATGTTGTTGTCTTTGTAATATGGGAACTTATCATTTTAGCTTTCCTGGTTTTTTCAGCAGTCTCTTTGTACTTTAGGCACATCCGGCTTGCTTTTATATTAGTCTGCGTCACAGTGCTGTTGATACTGTGCATGAAAATTACAAAGCAAATAAGACTGGCAAGGAAAAAGAAACGGAGGATGCTTCTTCCATTGTCAATGTAAAAATGATAGCAAGCCTTGATCTCTGGTGTGTTTCCTTTCCATTCCCCCATTCTAATGGGGTGGAGGTTCCGGGCATACTTTACCAATGACCTTTGTAATTCCTGATTTTGCCCAAAGAAAGTTGATCGAAGCCTGTTAGCGATGTTTTGGCATCAAGGCTAGCCCATCGAATTGGTTCGGGAAGATAACTCTGTTTTGGAGATGGGGCGTTTAAAGGTGTTGAGATCTAGTCGTATGGATGTATGTGCTTCTTTTTGTCGTTAGCGTTATTGTGTATGTAATGCAATTAAATCAGGTTACTCTTGGGAATCTTTGACCCCGGGATAACAGCACGTTTGAAAGATTTTCAAGTTCGATCAGAAGAATGCTTGTGGGAAGATAATGTATGTATGGCAGTTTTAAGTGGTCCGATAGCTGAGGTTTTGGATAAAGTGCTCAAATGTTAGCTGCTAAAGACTGGAGGTTTATTCATTCTATGAAGAGGGCGAACCGTAGGAAATTCTTCGGACTATGATGAGCAAAAATTTGATGTTTCTGTTTCCTCCAAGTTTTGACACTATGTAAGAATATGTCTGTTGGGTGGTTTGCGTATTTGCCACAATTTTAACTCAAGAAAAAAGTGAAATGGTGTAACAAATGATCCGAAACTCTATAGAATCAATAAAAGGAAAACCGATTAAAAATTAGAAAACTGTTTGTTATTGATTTGATTGGTTCATGTATTTTTAAAACAAATTTGTCATATGTATATATTTGGTTGTTGGTACAAAATAACTTCATTTTCTGGATAATTTTTGCTCTATAACCTAGCATTAAATAATCACTATTAACGTATTTTTGCTCTAATTGTTATTATAATGACGAATTACTAGTTGGTTACTTTGATCTATACGTTACCAATTACTATTAACTTATTTATATTTTTGGTTAAAAATTAACTTGTTTAAATTTAAATACTGTGATATGATTTTTTTAGTGATGTTTTATTTAGAATTTTGTGTACAATATTTTAATATTATATTGTATTCAGTAGCGATAATATTTTATTTACTAGTAACAATATTTCTGTAAATAGCATATATATTTTTAAAATATTCAAGGGGTTTGGTTTTCAAGAAATTAAATTTGACCAAAATATGTGGCACGATGAGTTTCTGTCTTGAACGCCTGCGGTGGAAGACAAATATAAGTTCATTGTGTGGATGGATGAGACGCAGGCTTACATGTTAGCAAGGTTTGTGACAAGATGAATAAATCAGTGGGGGTCGAAGAAGTTGGGGTCGATGCCGTGCGCCACTTTTCCCCAAATGGCGGCGGCTATGAGCAGAACGCTGAGAACCACGCCGGAGACTCCGAGTATCCAGTTGAGGCACCACTGTGTGCTTTATTTGGTGGGTCGCTTGATCCTTAACCGCATGAAGCATGGATAAGCCAGAGTGAGCAGTAGAGCAACGCCTCCGAGCAGACCCGCAAAGCTTGGCAAGAAGGGGAACGCCACGGCAATGAAATAAGTCAGGCATCCGAAGAATCCACAGACCGCCGTCCGCAGCCTCCTTGGACAAGGTCTCTTCTTCCTGCTCGTATATCTCAACTCCAAATTATCGAAGACCGGCATTGCATATATTTGAAATGAGCTCACACTGTTTATCACGACAAGCAAGCTTTTGGATGCCAGGATCAACTTGGATGTGTCGTGTTCGTGGTATTTGTGTAGTGCGCTTAACAAACCTCCGCTGCAAGGTATCTGGGCTCCAACAGCCAACCGTTAGCTTCGCTTGGTCGCACAAGAGGAGTTAATCTTGTCATTTTGATAAAATAAAACTAATGATGGGAAGAACTGTTACCAAATTTCCATAGGCCATAACCTCCGTTGGCGAGGGAAAACAAACAGGAGGCGATTATTAGATATGCAGACTTAACACCTCTCCACATGGCCAAGTGCGAGGGTCGATCCGCATCGGAAGGCAAGGTTCCCTATAAACACGAGAATTAATAAGCCTTTTAAGAATCAGGAACAAGGAGGGGGGAGGTTTATGGGGTGGTTGATTACCTGAATTTCGAGCACAAGATTGTGACATCTGAAAGTGAAAGCAATGATAGCAAGGGCTTTGAAGACGCCAAAAACCCTGGCAGGCAGTGACTGATGAGGGGGCAGAGGAAGGGGAAGGAGCCTGCCCTGAATAACGGAGACAGCCCAGATGAGGGTACAGTAGGAGACGGCGGTGAGGGCTCCGAGCAGGGAAACCGCCGCCATTGAGTTGAGGTTGGGAAGCTGAACAAGCAGAGTGGCGATTGCTGCAAATATCAAGTACCACTCCGTAGGGGACAGTGCATGCCCGTTGTGTGCCACTGTTTGAAAGAATGCTCTCATGGCTCCTCCTCCTACGATGATCAGCGTCACACACGTCCCCCCCGACAGGTACATGATTGGAAACAGTGCCACTGCTTTCCTCACCTTCTCTCCTGTCACCATCATCCACATCCACGTAATTTATTCTTAACTCGCTCATCATCACCTTCTTACATTTCATTATTCTATTCTACTATTACTATTATGATCATTAGTTGCGGTAATCATACAAGAAAAGGAAATACCAAAAGCGGCCATAGCTAGTCGGAGATATCTGCCATGACGCACTCCGGGTTGGGATTCGTGGAGGTGGATGAGCAGCCAGAGGGTGTAGAGCTGCCATGAGAAAGCGAGGCAGAGGCATATGATTCCCCAAGTCCTGCATTAACCATATTAGTATATAAGTATATCCCCGAAGAGATGATAAGGAAGAAGAAGTAATTACCAGCCGAGAGGAGGGAAGGCGAGAGGAAGAACAAGGGCCTGAAGGCCGATGCCGGAACTGAGGATGTGGAAAGCAGAGTAGTAAGAGTTGCCGCGTCTGGACTCGGTGATGGGAAGCCAGGCGTCTTGGGGGTCAAGCTTGGTGAAGTGGCCGCCAGCTTGCTCCATGTGATCATGCATTGCCCTCATGGCGCTGCCCTTAATAATACAAGGGCAGAAAGTTTTCGCTTTTGTGTCTCACCGCCCCCTACATCTTCCTCCTCAGTGCCCTCTTCCATTGAACTACTCGCTACTGGTCGTATTCACTCTCTTGCTGCTCTATCTCTCCAAAATAATTATCCGAAAACCTCTTTACTTTGGTCAATATGACCATGCAAGCATGTGTTCCCTTTTACTTTTTGTTTGACTTCTTTTATAATTATTTATACAGGCCACACAGTTGACTGGTTAACTCACAAGGGGCTGAAGTCGCTCAAACAAAAAATGAACGGCTCCCCTCATAATCACATCATTATTGATAGGGGGGAGATGATGTGTGACCCTACAGAGCCTATGGAGATAAATGAATTAACACACACGCACAGATATCAATTTAACAAATATATATGATATGAGAAAGATGATGGCACCACGTTGATCCATCTCAATTCCTACTCTTCTTCAAAGCCTCTCCGGCTTCGCTTCTTCCTCGATGTTTCTCTCCCTCCATCCTTTTCCCACTCTTTTTTATTGGGTGATCAGCATCTTTTTCCTAAACCTCGAATGCCTTGATTAGGCTCCAGCCCAACTAACCTTCAATTTTTTGCCCGCTCTCGGTTGACCCAGAACGAAGACTCGAGAAAGCCACACAAAAACATGCAACTTTAGGGCTTTTCTGTGGTGGTGGGTGCAAACACAACGTAAACTATCAAGCCATGCAGGCCGCCAATATTCCACTAAACAATAGATTCTTTGTATATGGGCATGCTTGGAATGGCACCTTCTTTTGTCAAAGTCGCTTTGAAGTTTTATT
Source organism: Leucaena leucocephala (assembly GCA_037074615.1). NCBI lineage: Eukaryota > Viridiplantae > Streptophyta > Magnoliopsida > Fabales > Fabaceae > Leucaena > Leucaena leucocephala. The sequence goes on along the minus strand of CM073540.1, from coordinate 205,667 downwards.
TTCTCTACGCCTTTTATTTACCTTAATAAACCTTTCTTGTCATCACCCTTGTTCCCTTAACTTTTGCTAAAGATAAACACGAGTTGATGGCCCCTGTCCCTGTTTCCCTATTTAATTGGAATCTAACATCTGAACAATAATTCAGAATAATTTATGAATTACTTTAATTGAAAACGAATCCGCTTTCTCTGTATATTTTAATAGCCGTTGATTGTCAGCTTTAGCTACGCAAAAATGTGCATCGAGGTAAAGATCTGGGGGTTTCCCGTAATGGGGTCGATAGGTTAGGCAATCAATGATGCTTTTTTAAATTAAAAAATTATACTACAGTCAAAGTTTCAAAACTAGAATGACCATGTTACCTGCAAGTTTTTTTTCCTAAGCATATCCTATTAAAAATATTATCGAGTATTAAATATAGATATTCTGATTTTAAATTTTAATTTATCACGTTACAAATGACTAATTTTCTTTATTAGATCTAACCGTTTTGGTATTAACTGTAAGGTTCATTCACGTGAAATTGAGCATTGAGGGTAGGGTATTCAGGTGGACCGATTGCTTAATTAACATGCGGCCCCTTAGTAGGCTCGGCTAAACCGTGCCGAAAGAGAGCAAGCTACGAAAAATAATTGCTCTGAGTTTGTATTAGACCCCGTGCTAATGTGCTGCCTAGCTCAGTACACACACTTATTCTTATGAATATTAAATTATTTTAAAGGATTTTTTCCTATATATCTTACGTAATAAATTGATCTTACCTTGATCATGACAAATTTCTATTATTGTAACATTATAATTCTATTTGAAATTTTAATTTGACTTGTTATATAAAATTAACGGATAATTATTAAGTATTCATAACTGTAAATAACGTTGCTTGTGAATTTGTCTAACATGTTTTGAATGGAGGAAAGTTTTATTATTTTATTTTTTTTCCTTTTTAAGTAGAAACTTAACCAGGACAATACTCCCCTCCTGGCATATGACTTTGATGATAAGCCACCCATGATGTGTTGATGTTTTTTCTTCTTGATTTTTTCCGTGTGACAAATATTGGACTTTTGCTGAGAGTGAAGATAGTTTATATACAATAGTACGGTGTAGACAGGGCTGCCATGTATTCTCAATAGAGGGAATGAAGAACCTGTAATCGATATTGTTTTAAACTTTAAAAAGTTTATTAATAAATGACATAAAAAAGAAATACTGAGCTGACATCCCACTTCACAAAAAGATGATAATGATGCGTCGATGAGCATTATCAAAGCGACAAGAAATAAATAGGCAAGAGAATTATACATAATCCCCATATTCGATCAACATGGAAAGCTCCAGAGTGTTGAATTCAGGGTTTAGATGTGGCGAGCTTGATGAGATCCTTCCTGAGGATTTTGCCGGATGGGTTCTTGGGTACCGAGAAATAAATGCCACTCTTCGAATTCTTTTATACGGAGCAACCTGTGCTGCCACAAACTCCATAATTTCCTTTTCAGATACGTGGCTTCCCCTTCTCCTTACTACATATGCCATTGGATACTGCCCAACCTCCTTATCTGGGTCTCCGAAAACAAATAAAGCAGACACCCAAATCACCCTATTTGATCCTTGAAGATAAAAATAGCAGTTCTCTTGGATCAGGAGATAGACTTACGGTATGACAGCAGCATCTGAAATTGCAGGATGAGTAAGCAACAAGGCCTCTAGTTCTGCTGGTGGCACCTGATACAAAGACATGACCACACCAATAAGTTCCCTAGAGTGAAATTTGCGTTTTAACTTGTATAAGATTTTACTTTTTACAACTGTGGCTCGTAGATTAGAGTTTTGATGGGTACCTGATATCCCTTGTACTTAATAAGCTCTTTCAACCGATCGACAATGAAAATATATCAATCGCCATCAACGTAGCAAATATCTCCAGTTCTCAACCATCCCTCTGAATCAAGGGTCGAGCTGGTCGCTTCCTCGTTACTGAAATAACCTGCCATCACCGTCACCTCACTGTTAATCAAATCCTAACGACCTTCCTCGTTACTGAATCATGTGAGGCCAAAAAAATGAAATAAAGAATTACCTACGTCATAGTTTTTCTGGGGAACCGTTAGATCATCCATGATCGTGAGACGTGGACGAATTTTAAAATATATAGTCATAATAATAAAATAATGGCGCACCTTTCATGATAGTGGGACCTCTGAGCCAGAGCTCACCGGTCCGGTTTGGCGGCAAAGCTTCTCCAGTTTCGGGGTCGACGGCTTTGGCCTCCGTGGCCGGTGACAACAGCCCAGCCGTGCCGTACCTCCGACTCTCCTCTAGTGAGTCCGTGGATGCCCCCACTCCCGTGGATTCGGTCAACCCGTAACCCTGGAGAATTGTGACGTTCGGGAACTTGTCCACAAAGCCCTCGATCACCTCCTTGCTCACTGGAGCCCCACCCAACAGAACCGAATGTAGTGAGCTCAAGTCGTACTTCGCCTTGATCGCATCCGCCCCGTTCATCATCGCTACCATTATAGGCGGCACCAGCTGCAGGTACGTCGCCCAATACTTCTGGATCGCCGATAGCATATCGTACATGTCGAACTTGGACAGCACCACTATTGTAGATCCTGAAGCCAGAAGGCCCGTAGCGAACACCACCAGTCCATATATGTGGAACATAGGGACGGTGCATATTAAGGTCTCCTCCTTGTCCATGTTGAATCGACCCAAAACTCTCTGGACCAACGCCATCAGATTCCAGTGCGACGAGACCACGCCTTTGCTTGGACCCGTGGTGCCCAACGAATACAGTGAAGTTGCAGGGTCGTCTTGGTAAAATCCCTCACTTGGCTCGGACGGGGCTCCGTCTTCATCATCTTGCCCAGCGTGGTCATGATTTTAGGCTCTGTGATTGGGGCGTTGGAATCTTCCTCCATGTGAACGATCGGTAGGTTTGGAACAGCGGTGATCTTGGGAAGTAGAGGGCGAATTGTGAAGGCAAGGGCAGATTTGGAATCGGAGATTTGCTTGGCGATTTCACGGGGGGTGTTGAGAGGGTTGGTGGGGGAGATGATAGAGCCAAGGGACATGACGGCGAGGCAGACGACGGGGAAAGTGGATGGAATTGGGGGAAAGGAGGACGACATGGCCCTGTCGAATACCCAAGTCAGAGAGAGAGGTGGAGACGGCATGGACGGCTCGCCACAGTTGGTGGAAGGGGAAGTGGCGACCAGGGGCGGCATCGATGAAAGCTATCTTGCCATGGTGGGCGCGAGAGGAGATGAAAATGGTGACGTCCAGCGAATAGTTTTGAGGAAATGGCAGGGGCTTCCGTTTACTGCAGAAGACGGAGTTGGATTTGCAGAATCCACTTCTTGCATCTATTTCCTTCATCTCTCTCTCTCTCGGCTTAAAAATCAAGCAGCCACCGGCTAGAATTAAAATAAACAAACGATAACGCATGTCCATATTTTATTATTTTATGAGGTCGGTGCATAAGGTTTGACTGTCCAGATAGGGCCCCACATAGTTTATGTGCTGTTAGTCAAACTGTTTTAGCAACACGTGAAACACCGGAATATATACTGTTTCGGTTCGCATAACGCATGGGGCGGTCATTTTGGAGGAAATTCCCACGGCTATCAAAAGTCCGAAATGCGATTTATTTGTTGCTATTATTTCAGTGCCTAATTTTTAAAATTATCCTCCATGCAGGTACTAGTAATTACGTATACAATACCAGTATATTAACAAATTTATATACAGACACGTGTTGAAACTTGCCCTACATTCGACATCCAGTGTATCTTCTCTTGAGAAAACGAAAATCAACCAATTTCCGTTGACTATTATACGCAGACACCGTGTCAGTCTACCGGTTGCCTTATCTTTACCGCCTTTGAAAAATGAAAACCAACCAATTTCCGTTCTCTGTCAAGTACGTGTATATTTCGATGGAATTAAAACTTTTGTTTTAAAAAAAATTTTAACCTAAATTTTAATTTAATTTTTTTTAATTTAAATTTAAATTTATTTTTTAAATAAATAATTATATTTATTTAAATTTTTTTAAAACTAAATTATAATTTTAAATAAATTGTTTAAATTAAATTTTAAAATAAAAAAATAATTTATATACCATCCAATGATTATTTTATTTTTATTTTTTTCACTCTCTCCTCCCTTCATCTCCAATCTTCTCCCTTGGCAGCGCCATAACCATCCAGTGAACTCCATATTCAGATCTTCTCCAGCTCTGTCATTATCCTCGGTTCAAATCTTCTCTAGCTCTGTCGTCATCCTTTGGGTTGTTAGGTTGCGTGGGTTGCTAGGCCGCGCTTCAGATCTTTTACCTCTAGAGCGATAACAATAGTCGTCGAAAGAACCAACATCGATCATTGAGGAATACGAAAATGAAGAAACAACAAAGGCCTGACGAACAATGGAAGAAGATGGGATGTTGCAAAGATGAATAGTGCAAGAGGAAAAGAAAAGGCAGAGGCGTGGGTTAAAGTATGACTGGCTGATATATTTTTTTTTTAATTTATCACATTTTTTTAATAATTTATTAATTATAAATTTTTTTAATAATAATTATCTAAACATTTATTTATTTATAACTATTTTTTTTAGGGTAAAAATGCATCCAGCACCTCAAATTAATTTTAGAGGAGCAATTAACACCCTAAAGTATTTAAAGATACAATTAGTATTCTGAACTAATTTTGGAGGTGCAACCAGCACCCTAAAATATTTAAAGGTGCAATTAACACCCTAAACTAATTTTGGAGGTGCAATCAGCACCCTAAAAAAATTTAGTGTAATTTATTAAAATAATATTATACATATAGCTTTTAAACAATAATGTATCCAAAAAAAAATTTATGTGATATGTATCAAATGAAAGTAAATATTTTTGTTAGTGAAAGGATAAAATTGCACCAATTTAAATATTTGAGGGTGCTTATTGCACCTCCAAAATTAATTTAGGGTGTTAATTATACTTTTAAATACTTTAAGGTGCTAGTTGCAACTCCAAAATTAGTTCAGGGTGCTAATTACACCTTTAAATATTTTAGGGTGTTAATTACTCCTCCAAAATTAATTTGAGGTGCTAGATGCACCTTCACCCTTTTTTTTATAAGTTATTCTCCATAAATATTTTTTTAAAATTTATCCAAAAACTCTTCTTTTATATAAGCTTTCTAAATAAAAGCCTATCCAAATGGGCTTTATATTACATTCTTGCAAGTTGTAGAAATTGAAGAGAGTGATCAAACTATCCGATTAAAAATGAAAAAAAAGACCAACGGGGGTTAGTCCGAGTGGTAAGCAACTCGGTATCGCTTAAGCGAGGTCTCGAGTTCGAGCCTTGGCGTACGCAAAAAATCTCCGTTGTGAGACTCACCCACCATAGCCAGGTGCACGACGCGGGTCGGATCCAGATGTAGTCGGGGTAAAACTCCGGTGAACCGGGTGGGCAACAAAAAAAACGAAAAAAAAGGGCAGAAACCCAAAAAATCAGAACCCGACGAAGGAAAATAAACTTCTACAGTAGAAAGCTACTTGGAAAAACATATGGCAATAGTTCTGATGAGAAATCATCTATATGTGCATTAAAATACAACTGGGCAGACGCTTGTTTGTAATATAAAAATAGATAAGCAGAGACATGTACAGAGTAAGAATAAATTAAATGTTTAGCCAGACACGGGGAAAAAAATAGCACAAGAACTTATGAAAAATATGTTACATTGAATGAAATAAATTCCAAACTTACAGTACACACACCTTTTGATACTGTGAGAGAGAAGTGCCTATCTAGAGGAAGAGCCTTTGCCCCGTCTTTTGTCTTCAAGGGTAGAAGCCTCATTGAGCATGTCAGTAGCATCTTTGTCCATGTTTAATTTGGAAAGAGCAACAGCCTGCATGTAAAATGCTGTGGACCACTCAGGATACACACATTGTGCTTGCATTGCATCTCTAAGAGCAGCATCTGGTTGATAACACATCAAATGGCAAAGACTCCTCCGAGCATACACTGTTGGGGATAACATTGTTCCCACCTCGATGAACTACATATGAATATGCCATTAATATTGTAAACACCCCAAAAATCAGTTAATGCAACTCAAAACAATTCTTTTATGTAGTCAACAGATACCTGGGAGTAACACTCCATCGCAGTCTTAAAATCCTTGTCACGAAAAGCCAAGTCACCACGCTTTCTTGCCTCTAACATATCCCTCATTTGCTGGGTCCACTCTTGGAAAGATAACTAACCAGGTAATTGCCGAACAAACGATTGCATGATTAGTGCAACATCCCTAAATATAAGCATTACATATCTATCTCTTTGATTTGCAGTACCTCATTGGTCCCTTCATCATCTCTGTAGTGTGCCATTAACAGAATTTGATGGATAGCTGTAAGGTCCATTCGAGAACAAGCATCACCCATTGGAGAAAGAGGATGCTGCAGAGTAGGAGGTGCTTCCTCTTGCTTTGGAATTCCAAGCATCACATTTGATGGAACCTGATGGCAAAGACAACCATAATTATTGCCCCACTCTCCCCTTTTAAGAGGCCAAAGATCCTTATAAGTAAAACCACTTAATTTTAGTCATAACTTCCATAACATGTTCTTTCACTGATACAAATAATAAGCGAATAGTTTACCCAAAAAAAAAAAAAAATCAATAGGCTCAGGTGAGATACTCTATAAGCAAATACAATGGCATGCAAGCCAAAGCTTGTTTGCCAAAAGACATCATTGAGTTAGTAATGCATAGCTTATCTTTCATAATCATCCTAGGGGAACTATATTGCACTTGATGTTAGAAAATATGCTCACATCAGGTTTATTTTGTAGTGGGGAGAGTGTGATAACAAGGTCCCTGGTCTTGGGCCGCTCCCGAGGTTCATACTGCAAACATTGTGAGGCTAGATCTAAAACCACAGTTGCTTCATCAGTTAAAAAGTGTCCCTCCAAATGTGAATCCATAAGAATGAGTATATTCTTGCCCCTTATCATATCGAGAGCCTGCAGGTACAAAGTGTAATACTACTTTAAATTAAAAGAAAACAAACCTTTAAATCAATGTATGGTGTAATGCATTAACTACAAGAAGAAGCTGAGCAGAGTTGAAGAAAAGAACCCAAATTTCTTAGTAATATATTTTTATGTTCAGGAATGTTCACCAAAAGAGCATGTACAAGAAAAAGATGCCTGGGTAGTGACAAGTAAAATTACTTTTGGACGTAATAATACCAAAGTTAAAAGTATGGCATTGAGTTTCGTATGCACCTCAAATGGATATTGGACAAAAATAACAAAGTCGATTCATCAGCCAAACAGAATTGATGATCACCCGAAACAGCAGTCTAGGGGACCAGAAAGCACCCTAGCCATATAGAATTCATTTTACAAGGTAAACCAATCATGAGCAATGTAGATTCAACATAGACTATGATCTTTTAAAGAAAGAAATCAATACATTATTCTTTATTACTTTCAACACTCATGCTATAAACTATTCTCCAACAGTATCTACTGCATTAAATACTTGGTTATCCATGCTTTTCTTTAAAGGTTTAAATGCCACTTTACCAAAAATTGGCCTTCCTTATTTGGTAGGATGCTCAAATCACTCTAAAAATGAGATCAAGGAGTTAATTATGGCTAAATAGAATGCTTACATGACTTGGCGGGATATGCTTTCCACTTAGTAGATCCAATAACACAGTTCCAAAGCTGAAGATGACACTTTCCGTGGTCACCCTCCCTACAAAAGATACATATATTATTACTGCCGCTAGAAGTCACCAAAACAAATATCAGCATACATACAGCTTAAAAAACTTTCCTGAAAAATGGACAGCATGATGACAAGAATATACTTGAGCAGAAAAATTCAATGACTACTCACAAATCAACGATAAAAAGACGCTCTCTAGGGCAAACCTCTCAAATTTCTATACTAATCCGAGTTCACCAAATGAATATATGAATTATATATGATGTTATTCACAGCCCTACAACCGTATGTAAATGTGTATGTATCGTTTGTTTTAGACTTGTCAACTTTAGGCAACAAATACTCTAAGCTTGATAGTGCAACCTTATCTGCCGTAAGATGAATGAAGGATCCACTTTAACTCTAGTAAACAATATTAACACAAAAGGGTAGATGACAAAGTATGGAATGAACTGCATAAAATATGGTTAAGCAGCACTGGGGAAAAATATTTGAAAGAAAATATTCAGCCACCATTTCTCAGATACTCAGGAGGCGTATAAGCAAGATTTGTGCTATAACTTTTCCCATCCCTGCTATTCTTCATCAAACCAAAACATGAAAGCCGGGGATCACCATTCTGCCAAAACAGTAAGATTTGTCAATTATAGTTTTGCAAATGCACGGCCTGATTCACATTCTTGCTTTTTTTAATTATACAAAGATTATGAACTAAAGATATTGATCCAAATTAAGATTTGTCAATTATAGTTTTACAAATGCACGGCCTGATTCACATGCTTGTTTACAACACTACTTACAAATTGAACATATCAAAACCATACAAAGATTATGAACTAAAGATATTGATCCAAATTAAAAACGTTTACTTATAAAATAGTTGCCCATAATCACCTCATCAAAGAGAACTCTGTAAGCATTCAAGTCATGATACAATGGATGGCCTTCTCTATGACAATAATCTAATGCTTCAACAATGTTTAAGGCAACTCTTAACCGCATGGCCCACTCAATTGTCTGATTCTCCCCTATCAAACGTGCAGGAAGAAATGTTATGCGCATAATTGCAGGGTTAAACTGAACTTAATGAAGTTGAATGAAAGATGGATAGTTTGCATAACTTCGCAAGGTGATATGAATATTTCCGATTAAAATTGGAATATAATTTCCATATCAAACAGAATGAATAATCTATTACGCTCTCGCTGCATGAAGAGCCTTACATAAGCCAGAGCCATATATGAAGATAATTGCTCTCAACTCCCACAAGAAAAAAAAAGAGCTCAATCCTAATCTTATTCATACAAAGGCGTGATAGGAAGCCAGAATATTAACTCACAGAAAAATATAATTTTGACATATAAGGTAAAGGAACAAATTCACTGGGCAAAGGTGCAAGCAGACTCAAGCAAGATGACATATATAGAAGCAGAACGGGAAAGTCGTGAACAAAGGTGTCATGTCGAAATCCTCTATGGGATACATCTGATTGGTTAACGAGGATTCGTCTGAGGCGTTTAAATCGGATTCAGGGAAAAGACTACTTCCTTTCTACACAAAGTTCATGTCCATCAGAATTCAGAGTAGCATGCACGGGAAACAATGTTTCAACTCCGTACAACCACTTGGAAATCAAGGAAGAAAATGCAGCGGGAGGCAATCAGCTCAAAGCATTGCCGTGTCTGGTATAGAATTGGATTTGAAGTCAATAGCTTAAAACTTGAAGTCCGTATATTTTAGCAATAAATGAGCAGTGATTAGTCAATCGATTTCAAACCTCCTTCTAAAAACAATACTAGTGATAGTTATGATAAAAAATGTTGCAACGCAATGACAAGAATAAAGGAGGAAAAAGAAAAAATACAATGAAATAGATGTTTGGCGAGGGTATCGTTGGGCATGTACTCTGCGACGAGAAGTCTCTCATCCCCATCACAACAATAACCAATCAAATTGGCAAGCCTCTTGTGTCTTAATTTTCCAACACCGAAAGCTTCTTCCTGCATGAACAAGTTACGACAACTCGATTAAACCTAAGAGGACCAACGAAAAAGAGATTAGAATTTGCAAATGCTGAAAAATCAGTACGAATAATAAAATTGGTACCACGAACTGTTTAGGGTCGGGCCAGGCCAATTTAGTGAATTTCTTGACCGCAATAGAACGGCGGTTTTGGTTCTGTAGACGACCTTTGTAGACGACATTGGGGGCTTTCTCGCCACTCTCGGAGACGATGTGATCGGGGCTGAAGTTGTTGGTGGCAGCTTTGAGGTCGGCGAGGGAGAACTCCAAGAACGGCGGGAAGTCAGCAGCAGCAGCGGTACTATCGGCGCCGTTGGAGGAAGAAGGAAGATTGAGGATGTTGTTCTTGTGATTATCCAAATGAGGGATGTTGTGGGGAATAGAATCGTTGGAAAAAGAAGATACACAACAGCCCATTACTGGGATAATCAGCTCAGTGCGCCCAACTTTACCAACTAATAGCGGAAAGAAGACACCCTCAAGTCTTGTGGGGAGGACGCAGATGACAAATCAGTCTGACTTCTAAGGGCCTGTTTGAGCTCCAAACCTTAATTTTATATGCCTTTTGTGTAAGGTTTTAGTTTAAATTTTTTTTAAAACAAATAATAATATTTATCTATAAATTTAGTTTAATTTTTTTTTAAAATAAATAATAATATTTATCTATAAATATTTTTAAATAAAATTATTATTTTAAATAAACTATTAAAATTAATTTTTTAAATAGTAAAAAAATTTATAAATTATCCAATTACTATCTTACTTATATTTTTTCTTACACAATTTCTTCTCTCTAATCTCTACCCCTCTCCTCTCTCTTCTCCCTTCTTTTTTCTCTCTTTTTTACCCTCTCTCCTCTCTCATCTATCCTCTCTCTTATCTCTCATATTTTTTCTACCTTCCTCTTTTCTCTTATTTTTAATTAAATTATATATTTTTAATAATTTATTAATATAAAAAATTATTTTAAAAATAATTATCTAAACCATTAATCGTTCTAAAGATTCATTCTAAGACGCCTTCGTGCTCGCGCTTTGAGAGAGGGAAGAGAGAGATCTAAAAAGGAGTGATGAGGAGCTGCAACTTTCTTGTCTTCCACCTCATCGTGCCCTCTATCGTCCTCTGTCCCTGCACTCACAAAGCCTCCCTGTCCCTCTCACTTCTCTCTCGCAAAATTTATCCGTTATATACTCTACAAGGCTATTTTTGTCTTTCCACTTTGCCTCATGGCATAAATTAAATTCTAAACCAGTTTACTCTGTGTCTAAATTATAATTTTAAAAATTCTTTTAAATAAAATTTTAATTTAATTTTTTTAAATAAATAACTATATTTATTCATAAATATTTTTGAACAAAACTATAATTTTTTAAATAAACTATTAAAACTAATTTTTTAAATAATAAAAAAATTTATAAACTATTTAATTACTATCTTATCCCTATTTTTTTTACACCCTCTCTTTTCTCTCATTTCTACCCCTCTCCTCTCTCATCTCCCCTCTCTCTTCTCTCTTCTTTTCTCTTTCTTTTCTACCCTCTCTCCTCTCTTTTTTCTTTTCTCTACCTCTCTCCTCTCTCTTATTTTAATTAAATCATATCTTTTTAATAATTTACTAATATAGAAAATCATTCTAAAAATAATTATCTAAATATTTATTTATTTAAAATCATTTTTTTCTATAAACTCTTCTCTAAAAACTATTTTTTACTGTCTATAAATTTTTTTTAAGATCTTATCCAAACATGCCTCTAATTGATTAGTTTTCTCTTTGTTTACTGTTTAACGAAAACGGGATTTCATGACACCAACCCTCCGACTTGAGGGAAATAAAGAGGAAATTAAGTTTTTAACGAGTTCAGTTTAAAAAAACAAAATATAAGAAGTTATAAAATTTTAATTAATAAAAGATAAGAGCAAAAAAAAAAAGTAAAAAATGAACAAAAAAATTTCAATCTCACCTTTTCATCAAATAAATTTAACAATCCGTTCTATTTTATAATTTGTTATTCGGTATATATTAAAAATTAAAAAAAAAACTTCTATATTAATCTAATATACTTAAAATATTTAATTATAACTAAATCAATATGGGATTTTTTTTATATATTATTTATTCTGTAACAGACTCTTATTATTAACAATAAAAAAATTCAATTATTTGATGTGCATTTGCAAAAATTGATCAATTATTTTAAGCACATAGTAGAGACTAAGTGTGTGGTTTGAGAATTGATTTTGGGTAAAATTATTTTTGTTCAAAATTTCAGTTTGGGCCAAACTATAGTTTTAGAAAAGCTGGTTAGAATATATTTTGGAACAGTAAAACAACTTATAGACTATCCAATTACTATTTTACTCTTATTTTTTCTTACACTATCTCTCCTCTCTCTTCTATCTTTTTTACTATCTCTCATCTTTCCTCCTACCCTCTCTCATCTCTTTGCTCCACCCACTCTCATTTCTTCTGTATTCCTCACCCTCTCTCCTCCTTTTAATAAAAGCATACTATTTTTAGTAATTTATCTTCCTAAAAAGTTATTTTGAAAATAACTATCCAAATACTTATTTTCTCAAAATCTATTCTTCACAAAATCTATTCTCCAGGATTTATTCTCAAAAACTAGTCCAAAGGGCGTAAAGCGAAGTTGGCATGAAAATCACGTTTATAATTTTAATCTGATCAATAGTTTTTGGCCAAACATGTACATAAAATAATTAAGTGCATCAATACACCTTATAACATTTTTTTATTAAAGGTGTATTTGGATTAACTTTTAGAGAATAGATTTTGAGAAGAATATATTTTAGGAAGAATATATTTTAGGAAGAATATATTTTGGAAATAGAGATATTTGGATGATTAGTAGCAGAATCACTTTTTGTATTGGTAAATTATCAAAAAGGGTATGATTTGATTAAAAGTAAGAGAGAGAAAAAATGATAAAGAAGAAAGAGGAGAGATAAGAGAGATGAGATAGGGTGTAAGAAAAATAGGGGTAGAATAGTAATTGGATAATCTATAACCTATATTTCAAACCAAAAATTATTTTTAGTGGCTTATTCAAAACCTAAATTTTAAATCGAAATTTTATCTAAAATTAATTTAAAAAAAAAGAAGACTATTTATATAAAAAAATTTCAAACTGTAATTTTAGCTAAAGCGTCCTTTTTATCAAGTCAGAGACATTTTTATAATATGCTGATAACATTCAATTCTCTTTATTGTACCAAATGCAATCATTAAGAATGAAATTACGATAGTTCATCTGAATCCCAAAAAAATTACGAACAGTCTAGTTTATCCGATGGCCCGGCCCCATAAAAGAACTATCACATATGTGATTATATTACTGGTGCTTATTTTCTCCTTGAAAGAATAGGGGGAAAAACATCCTCGGTTCGAAGGATTTTGAATTTGAATCAAGTCCAGATAGGGATAGAAACATGCATGGATTCTAGATAGTAAAAGAACTAATGAATATTGTGGCTGTCTCGTTCAATGTGTTGGCAGAGCAGTTCATATGCGGAAGCAGAGATGGCGGTGAAGTTTTGCAAAGCAGCAAATACGTGCCTTAGACGGCAGTGAAGGCTTCCTCCACCGCCAATTTGAAAAAGCTGAGCATGATGCACACCGCCCTCTGATTCTTGTCTGTCCCCAGACATGGTCTTCTTCACCACCCTCTGCATCTTTTGCCCCTGCCTTTCCGCCACCTTCACCCTTCTCTCCAATTCCTTGTCCACTGCTAATCTTTGCTCGAGCTCTGATATATACTCGTCCAACACCTCATTCACCCCACCAAGGAACTCATTCACCGCTTCTATCACCTTCTTCTCCGAGATTTTCTCCACTGCTTCCCACCATTTCTCACAGATCATGGACACCGAAGGCGCTACGCCCTCTCCTGTTCCTTCTTCCGCCTCATACGGTAGACAAATCTGGAGCCAGCCGTTTAAAGCTTTGACGTGACACTTTTGCGCGTAGATCCACTCCGAGAAGCTCATGTTCCATTTTTGTAGCTCACACTTCACTCGTATTGCCGCATCTACTTGCTCTTTACTTATTTGCTTTCTGTTCACCGAACACGCCTCTACACTTTTGGCTTCTTCAATTCCCGGAATTTGGCATCTGTAACACTCCAGCATCTCCTTCCACATTCCTAGAAACCTTTTTCCACCCATGAATCAGTTTTTGTTACATATAAAATAATGAAGCCAATAAGGAAAAAGTGTAATCCTTGTTCTCATCCTGACTAATTATTCTGTTTCAGTTTATTTTCTGTCATAATTTGACATGGTGCAAGGTATATGCGCTCCTAATGAAATTCCCTTATCCCCCCCCCCCCCCTGTCATGGTTAATTGTTAGCATAGTATAAGCCTCAGATGAAAAGCCCCGTTTCTCATGGCCATTTTTCTTTTCTTTTTTTATGCTGTGAATAGCTCCCTCTCTCCTCCATCCAAGCATCTTTAATAAAGAATCTAAGGAACACGTTTGACAAACGACCATTCCTGCCAATAGCAGCTAAAATTATACCTGAGAATAAACTGGTTGATCAGCGGCCACAACTCTTCTTCCCTTAACTTACATATTGTATTTGATATTTTGTCAACTACTTGGATTGAAATCTTCATTTTTGTAGATATAACCTGAATGAAAGTTTCAAGAGAATCCACCTTTTGAGCATCTACTTGTTTTTTACTTATCATTCGATTCAACTGCCTGCATTTCTTTTTATAAAGTACGTGCAATTTCTCCTCAACCTGAAAATTAAGCGTATTCTTTAAAAATGAACAAAGAGCACTAGTAGTATTTGCTAGATCTACGAATGGTTAGTGATTTTTTTAAATAAAATAATGAGAAAATGTAATTTTAATTGCTTAGTGTCAAATATTCCTAATTTCATGCACATATAAACCACTTGGAATTAAGGTATGAGTCTTTTACACCTAGTTAGTCTCCCGAGTTGTTTTGATTAGATATTCTCCGAATCAAATCAACACACACGAAAAAAGGAATATTTTCAAAAGATTTAAAGGGACTTACTGATATAATTTCTTCTAATGTCTATCACGCTTATCACAAAATTTGAAACAACATGAATTGGCTATCAACATAAAAATATGAGGCAAGGCAACAGAGCAACCAGCTTTGTCTGCCCGAGTGATAAAAGGCCAAAAATCAGATAAGAAGGTAACATATACCTTAACTTCATCATACAGCTTCTTCTCCCACATAGACAGCTTCTTCAAAGTAGAAGACAGATTCCCTCTATCTTGGTGATCAGATCCCATTCTCTGACACATAAGCAAGGATTCGGCGCTTTTAACGGTTGGAGACTTTGAGGAAACTAACGGAGTAAACGCATGCATCATCTTGCAAGAAACTGACACCAACAACCGTCTCGTCATCCATGAGATTTATTGCAAAGACTCTACAATTCCTGAATTTAAAAAACAAATAAAGCAGACAAAGGCAGGGCAAATAGTTACAAAAGGGGCCTACCTGGATCAACGGCTATTCTTCGATGGTAACGTAGTTTTCCAACGTCAAGCATTTCCAAAACTGGGCTCCCCGAATCCGATGCTCTCTCCATCAGAATCTGAATCTCTTTCATTATCTCTGACGCTCCTTTCGGTGACTTCACTTTCGCCTCCCGTTGTTCCTTCTCCGTCGAATCATCAGCCTTCACTTTTTTTGCTTCTCCATTTTCTTCTTTGTCCGCCTTACCCCCTCCATAATCGGATCCACTTACAGCTTCTGTGGCTTCATTCTTCGAGCCTTGCTGGGTGCTCCTTTGACTTTCTTTGCCCTTCTCTTCCTTTATGTCACAACTCGGACTGTACCGCACTTCGTATTTCTCGAACGTTTCAAACAAGTTCAAGAAATCCCAGGCTGAGCTGCTCGGGGGAGGGGGTGACGGCGGCTTTGAGTTTGGCAGAGACGGAGAAAAAGGAGGGTACAGAGGCTGCATATTATTCATGAAAACCACGTCATCAGTAGCAGGGTCGCGGTTGAGATAATCATAACGTGTTGGGTTAAGAAATTGGAAATCATTATCTATATTATTCTCAGTTTCCGACGACTCCGAATGAGAATGGACGGGTAAATCTGAAGCAGAACTGGAGAGGGAGGCGTGATCAGGTGAAGCGGCGAGCGGAGGCGACTTGGCCAGATTGGATTTGAAGCTGTGGTCGGCATGGTCGCCGCAATCTTCGTGGTGGTGGAAGAAAGAGCAGAGAGCGGGGCCCAGTGTTCCGAGAGAGTGCATGTGTGCCAGGTGAGCATCGGCGAGGAAGTAGCTATGGCGGAGTGCTTCATCGAGGAATTTGCAACGGTCACGACACAGAGCCACCGCCGGGAGGCGATCCAGTGTTGAGGAATTGCAACCCATAATGCAGGAGGGGAGAGTAAGTAGGAGTGATGTAGTGGGTCGGAGCAAGGGCCGGCCTGTGATTTGAAGTGAAGAGAAGTGAATAGGATTAATAGGGGAAGTTTCATATGCGGATGGTGTTTCTATCGGCCGATTTGATTTGCTACTGAAGTAAATATCATTAACTTCTCGGTGGACCGCTATATTAAATACTCTTCAAACTTTATAATCCGTCTTACAAATAGAACAAATTTTGTTCTAGAAATGAGAACGGATGAAGTAGTTACTGTATTTCTATACAAGGGTATTGGCATCCCACAAAATTTGAAATTAGTCTCGTATGGGAGTGACTCATAGGAGGGCAGGAACAGGAAAAGCATGCATAAAGAGAAGTGACGAGAGCAGTGCAAATCTCAAGAAGGGGAACGTGAGGCTAATTTTGAAAATAGGGTATAGGTGATTTGAGTTGAAATCCAAAAACATATGCAGCGAGCGAATTCAAAGGAGGCATCAGCAGGAGTAGGAGTGATGATGATGATGGGGGCAAAGAAACTTTTAAGGAGCGATCATGAGGAAAAAGAACGAATCCAAGCGTGATGATTTGGGGTTACATTAAATTCAAAGGGATTTATGATTATGATTGGAGGATCTGGCCATTTGAGGCAAAATGATGGAAAGCAGAGCTCGCTATTATTATATGTAAAAGTTTGGCACTCCTCAAAAGATTTTCATCTGCCTTCTCGGTGGAATTCCAACTCACTGCAATTTGTTTGTTTGTTTGTCACTACTCGATCTGCACTCAGGTGGATTAAGCATACCCTCGCATCACTGCCACATGCCTTCTTCCGCTGACGCAGTTGCATGGCAGAATCATGCATACATCAAAGTATCATACCATAATCTACAAAAACCACCTTAAACTTTCAAAACTACAGTAACATATCCGAACTAAGAACAGTAGCCTTCATGTGACCAAAAGCCCGGTGCGTGGAATCCGATAAAGGAGACAGTGTTATCTGGGAAGGCATGTTTGTTTACACCTGCAGTAGCGGAGTCATGCCGCGTTCGTGTTGCTTTTCTGGTGGGTCGTTGGTAGGTAGCCAGATGAAGACATTAAAGTTTAATTTCCGTAGCATTTTACAGACAACCATAGCTTTGCACCTTAACGCCATTATTTCCTTTCAATTGAAATCGTCCTCCTTTCCCCTTTAATTTCCCCAATTATTCTCTCATTCATCCTTTCTTGCTTTAGTCCAAGATGCTTCGCGCCCCTAACGGTATATGTGAAGAGATCTATTGTACGTCATCATATTCTTAATTCACGTTATTAAACCCTCGTCAACTTTAACTCAATTGTAGATACTCTCCCCACAATTATAAAAGTTTAAAAATCGTATCTTTAACTTTTAGATCTTAACTATCATACCCTTACCATTAAAATGATAGTTGAATTTAACAGAGACGTGGGCCATATATCATATTATTTAGCATTACTTGACAGATGACATTCATTTTTTTATATTTCATCAATTTATCCTAAATTCAGAATTTCAGTAAAAGGACAATTTTGTCACCCTACCGATAACAATCCTTAATTGCTATTTCCCTTCCCATGCTCTGCACTCTCCGACGGCGTTACTGTCTTGCTACTCCAATCGCTAAGCAAGCTCTGCCGTGAAGTGTACACGCAATCATTGTTGGACCCTTACAAGTCACCAAGTCAACATCACATTCCCAAAACCCCTCAATACAAAGTTCGATTTCACATACTTGGTAAGCTCAAGCCTCATAATCTGAAGCATCTAGATCAAGATGCAACAAGTAATAGTTCCTATATAGGGGGATACGGCGCCTAAAAAACCCTCTTGTGCTGCGGAGCATCTCCACTCCAACCAGCAATCAAATACGCAAATTTAAATCGAGGCAATTGGAAAAGTCCTGAATCAGAATATGGGTCAAAATGGGTGAGATTGGGTTGAAGTTTTCTATGAAACTGAGAAATCTTATTGCAAGAGACCGAAGGAGCAAGATAGCAATGCTGTCGTACAAGGGAGACCATGGGATGGGAATTAACAATTAAGGATTGTTATTGGTAGAATGACAAAATTGTCCTTTTACTGAAGTTCTAAATTTTAATTTAGGATAAATTGATGAAATATAAAAAATACATAGTATCTACCAAGTAATGCTAAATAATCTAATATAGCTCACGTTCCGTTAAATTTAACTATCATTTTAATTGTAGAGGTCTAGCGATTAAGATCTCAAAATTGAGGGTATGATTTTTAAACTTTTATAGTTAAGGGAGGTTATCACTGAGCTACATTTGAGGGGTTATATATATTTTGCCCTATCCCAAAAAAACAATTACACAAGGAAACTAGAAAAACCGCCTCCAAATTTCATGAATTTAAAGCAACTTTTATCTCACAGTAACGTTTAGCTACTTAAAACTGCTTTATATTTGTTTTTAACGTAGTGTATATATCGCCCAAAAGGAAACGCAGTGCTATTAGGGATCAATATGACAGCCACGAAGAAAGAGATCGATAAAATCTGGGGGGAAAAGAAGAGGGAGAGAATGAAAGGGATCCAAGTTAAATGCCAGCCTTATACTCCTGTGATCCTCTCCTTATATTTTATTATGATTCTAGTCATAATATTTAAGAAGAAATCTTAATTTTTAAGTGTCTAGGTTTACTCTTCAGCATAATTAATAATTTGATATGCCTGATATTAGTATCGCCTATAATGAATAAAGATTTCGCCTTGTCTTTAAATCGTAAGTGAATATAATCTCTTTAAAAAAAAATTATAAAAAAAAAGAAAAAGAAATATGATTGTGGCCTTCCACAATTTTACATATTATACCCAATCATGCATTATAACTTGTTTCCCGGTTAATCCAGATCGACATCAAGCTCACATTGGTGACTTCGTTTTGCTATTTCGTGACACATACTCACAAAATAATATACTAATACCGACAACATCCACTCGTTATTATAATACGAGTAACCCTCAGTATGTTTTTGTAACATGATGGAACACTTTTTTTTTTTATAACAAAAGTTTTGAAAAGGGTCGTACTCACTAATGATCTAAGCGTAGGGTAAAATCTCCCTTCCTCTTAGGTGATACTAATATTGGATAGGACAATTTGTCTATTACTCTCAAACGTAAATCTAGACATCTAAGAGTTAGGATGTCTCCCTAAACGTCGCGACTAAAACCACCACAAAGTGATATTTTTCATAGATTAAACACGCTCTAAATAATTGCATGCCTCATATTTTAATAGTTGAACTTAAGACGATAGGCCATGACGGAGAACTTGATTGTGAGCTCAGCTGTCTATGCCAGGCCGCTGTTTCCTTATTTAATTTAGTAGGCTCCACTCGTTGCCGTTTTTAATGAATTTAATCATTGACATCTATTTTTTTATTTAAAAAAATCATTTGGACTTTCTTATTACCACCCTCCAAGTAATATTCACAGATCTTTTATCATCTTCATCATCATCAATTTCCCACAGAGTAAACAGTGATTCAATTACATATTAAATTTACAAGTTTTATTCATTTACGTATCAATCAATAATAAAAATCGTTTATTGTGCTAATGGAGTATAATATATTTTCCATCATTATAACAAAGTCAGTTGGTGGGGGTCTAACGTCGGGAATTCTCTATTGATCCCACGTGGTCTTATCATGTTTTTACCATGCATCCATCCAACAATGAGATCTGTATTCTAAGAAAACAAAGAAAGACAAAATTAACTGCCAGAATAATTACACTTATCAGCGAAGACCATTGGGAGTTACGTTGAAGAGGGAAAAATGCTACTCTGCACTATTCAATGGAAATATATATATATGTTCACAGGCGGACACCCTTTAAATTTCCCTTTTTGTGTATATTTGCGTACAATTAAGAAGAATTCAAGATCATACTGTAGCTATCTAATGCGTACGAGTGTTGAGCAAAGCCCTAAAGACCCTGTCGCTAACAGATTCAATGAGGCTGATAGAGCCCTCCAAATCCCTCATTCTCTTCAGAGCCGATCTCACCTCTTCCTCGCCCTTCTTTCTCAAACTGTAAAAGCTTTCCACCCGCAGTTCTTTGATGCCTTCCTGCTCCGTTCTCTCACTCTTGCCCTTCCTCGACAGCTTCACCAGCTGCCCCCACGACAACTTCCTTGACGCTAACGACGATGCGATCCCGTTGAACAGAGGAGCCGAAACGGACGCCGTCACGCGAACAACATCAACGATGACCCCCGCCAGCTCGGCATCTCCGAGCGGCACCAACGTCGTCGTCGTCGTCGTGGTGACGCCATAAGTGTTGGTCACAACACCTCGGATTTCAGACGCCAGCTTCTCCATCTCCAGGGCCATCCTTTTCTTGTCCTTCACGTACAGAACCACCTCAGAGTCATCTCTCTTCCTTATGGCCATCTGAGCAGCGGAATGCTCTTCTTTCAAACCAGAATGGAGGACTGGAATATTCCATAGACGTCGACGAAGCGCAGGAGATCTTCTAGAAGATGCTCCACCCAGTGGGGCTGGCGGCGGAGTGACTCTTGGGTGTGGGGAAGCTGGAAGATATCTTGGAGGGTATTGTGCAGTTGTGCGAGACGGCTCAAACCGTGGCAAAGGTTAGCGGTTGTCTGTTGGTGGAGTTTGGAAGCAGAAGACCAGGAGGCGAGCTCGGTGATGTCATCTTTGATCTGAGAGATCAAAGGGTGGGATCTGCAGGGAAGACTGATGGACCTGATGTGGTGGGATATGCGTGGTTTCTGCGACGGACGGCTGGGAATTTTGTTTGGGAAACTCAGGGAGCGGCTGAAAACGCCGACCATGTCTAGAGGGAATGGAGACCTTACAATTAATAGCTGGGAGCTTTGGCTAAGAGAGAGTGATATGATCTATGTATACAGTTGGAAGTGGAAGGTATATATAAAGAAAAGGAGGAGGAGGGATAGAGATGAAGGAATTGGATCCGGGAATAAATCAGGCTGTGAACAGTAAAGAGTCATGTGGATATAATGGAGGCGCTCGTTTAATTTGTTCCTCTGACAGGCTGAATTTTCTTAATCTAATCACTCATATGTATTAATTGTAGTTTATACTACTAAGCCATTGCATTTCAGTTTTTTCTTTGTCCTCCTTGACAAACTGACAACAAAGTGGCACATCCACATGCCGGTCATATGACTAGAAATCACGCGGTTCAGTTAATTGTGCTCTGCGGATGATTACTTCCTTTTCATGAATCACGCAAGTAACTGTTGCTGCTTCTTGCTCCAAACCAATGATTTCTCTTGTCAAAGCCTCCTATCCAACTTGATGGAGTTGTTTCCTCCCATATACTAGCTGAAAATGACCAGTTGTTTCATATATAATAAGGGTATGATGACGAGGCAGGTTTTATTCGCACACATGTGGAATCGTTTTATTTGATGGACAGTTTAGAGGTCGCCACCAAACCAATGTCAGATACACAAGTCGTTCATTTTCGCTTCTATTTTTCTTTTCTGGTTTTTAGGTAAATTTATAAATAGACACACACACACACACACACACCTATATTTGAAAGTAGACGCAAAAGCCAGAATTCTCCCCTAAAACGGAATTCTAACCAATGAAGTCTATATATAATGTCTGTGTATATGTAGTGTTATCCTGAATTCATCATACATTTTAGATTTTATTAATTATTTGATTCCAGTGGCGCAAAACCAGTTAAACTAACTAGCTAGTGACTGCTCCTTTTCTTTATGGGCCAACTGCCCTAATGTTAGAGCTCAGAAATCAGGCATCCCTAATTATTACAAGTTGCGCTGCTCTTCATCGCTATCTATCTATCTATTAGCCTGTCATTGACCAATAATTATTCAATTAAAACTCGAAAAGGAAATTAATATCTATAAAAAAGAAAACCGCAACTAATCAAACAGATTAACAGACCAAGATCAGCTGTCAAATCAGATTATGCCTGCAGACGTTGACCATGCTTTTGATTCTCCTCAGACTTTGGGCACAGTTCGATCAAGGGGTCCGGTTACTGGGTTCTACGTACTTCTCCTGGCAATATTTTTCCCAATGGTGTTGTCCCAACCCATCTGCGAAGAACCGCACAAATGCTAATCAAATTCTTCTTCATAGGCATTTAAATATCTTTATATCCCCAATTCTCATTCTAACCTACCCCTTTCAAATGCATGCGCGGGCTAGATGCATATCATGAGAGGCCTAGATGAAAAGCTACAAGATGCTTTTTTTTTTTTTATTTGCCAAAGTTTCTGAATAATCTCTTGTTATAAAATTTATCACTTAAAAGTATTTAAAATTTGTTCAAGGGCCAAGTACAATATCTATCTTTAACAGTTTATAATCCCAATTATTTAATTTTATTATGCATAATTTAAATGACTCGTATGCATGCCTTTTGTTGCCTGCTTCAATTCAAGTTAGCTTTTCTCGACAAGTTTTCTTATTTCTCATGTGTAATAAGAGATAATTCTCGCTTCTAAGCATTGTAATAAGAGCAAAGACCAGGAATAAAATCCCTGACATATTAAAATAACAAGGAACCAAACCTTTAAGTTCATGTAGATGGTTATAATACGTCAGTTTGTTCTTGTCTCGTTGATATGTTTTTGCATTTTATAATGGCTGGAATTAGATCTGTAATCCATCAATTGAAGAGAGAGAATAAGTATTTTATGCATATTTACGTGTAAAATTTAAATATTATGTTCAAACTAAATATATATAAATAATTCATTATAAATTACTACAAGTTAAACAACTTCAGTACGTGTTCAAGCCTCCCCTGCAAAGCCTTTTGCCTCTCCTCAGTACGTGTCAAATTTTAATTTTATGTCCACTTTCGAACTATAGACATGTCAACATTCCTTTAAAACTGTAGATGTATTGGGCAATGAGTTTGTTTATACACAAGTATTACTTGAGGCTATATGTATACTGTGTAAACATAAATAGATAAAAAGTTTATCATTCACTAGTCCGCTAATTTCTTAAGCAACGTACTTACGTAGTCAGTTGAATACAAGTGGATGAAGTTTAAATTACGTACTAAGCCATTAATTTAACGAACAAAACACCCATATGATCTTCAATATAAACATTGATGTTAATAGCCACGCACGGATAACAATAACTTGATTTGTTTGAATTGTTATAGGGCCTGTTTGGATAGGATTTTGAAAAAGGGCTTATGGAAAAAAATGGCTTATGGACAACTTATGGAAAAGGACTTTTGGAGAAGAGTTTATGGAAAAAAAGTGGTTTTGAGTAAATAGGTGTTTGGATAGTTATTTTTAGAATAACTTTTTATTGTGGTAAATTACCAAAAAGGGTATGATTTGATTTAAAGTAAGAGAGATGAGGGAGTTAGAGAAAAGAGAAGAGAGAGGAGAGAGGGAAGAGAGGAGAGAGGAGAGAGGAGAGAGGGTGTAAGAAAAAGTAGGAGAGAAGAGAGAGGGTGTAAGAAAAATGAGGGGTAAGATAGTAATTGGATAATCCATAAGTGCTTTTACTGTTGAAAAAGCTATTTTAAATAGCTTATTCAAAACCATGGTTTTGTCCAAAAGTACTTATGGACAAATAAGCCTGTTTGTTTTAAAATTTTCCCAAACCGAGGTTTGGGCCAAAAATCCTTTTAAAATCGCGGTTTAGTAACTTACCAAACAGGCCCATACTAGTTCTAAATAGAAATTATCTACCTGTTTGTTTTATCGTGTAGTGGAGCTGAAAAGATTTGACAGAGAGATGGAAGGATATAGGATTATTTTAATTTATTTTTCCTGCCGTTTTGTTCTTCTACATTATTATCTCAACTAAACAAACTACACTTCCTTTTGTGGAATATATGATTAGGGGTGCTCACGGGACGGGTCGGGACCGGGACAACCCCGTCTCGTGTCCCGTCCCGATACAGTACACGGGACGCAAAATGCGTCCCGTGTCCCGTCCCGTCCCGAATTTGTCCCGGTCCCGATGGGACCGGGACGGGACGGGAATTCCCGATTTATTTTTTTTTAAAAAAAAATATTATAATAAAATTATCTCAATAAATTATTCCATATAAAATGCCATAGCAACTTCCTCTAAATACCAACATTCTTCCCTAATAGAAAATAATAACTTACCCATATAAGAAAAAAAAAATAATAGTAAGAAAGAATAAAAATATCAATATAAAAATATCTGTATAAGAATAAAAATATCTATATAAGAGTGAGAAAGATAGGATAATGTAATATTTTTTTTTAAAAAAAATACTTCAGGACGGGACGAGATTCCCGAGGGACGGGCCTAGACCCGTCCCGTCCCGGACCTTCTTTTGTCCCGGATCGGTCCCTTTCGGGACCGGGTCGGGACACCCCGGGACGAGACAAAATGGACACCCCTATATATGATAATGGTGCTTGTTACTTGGCTGTCGTTAGTACCTTCTGCAATCAACAATTGCTGAAAATTTTTCTTAATGATTATGCTTCTCTATGTCAAAATGGTCACAGTTCCAATATGAATCAAGAAAGATTCTATCCTCGTTGTACCCCAAGACATTCCGGTAAGCAATCCCGTGATACTCTGCCAAGAAGGGGTATCTTGTGATTGACATCTGTACCAATTTTCTGTTGAAAATATTTTAAATATTTTGAAAGGGTGTGTCAAAGAAAGAAATATCATTTTGACATGATTCTTGGTTGTAAAAGGGTATGTTAAAGAAAGAGGTGTCTTTCTAACATAACTCTTGATTGTGAAAGGGTATGTTGAAGAAAGATGTGTCTTTCTAACATAACTCTTGAATCTAAGGGACATATGTCTAAAAGACATATCTCGTGTCCTTCTACAGTCTATAAAAGGGGCTTCTTGATGACAGAGAAGTCATAGAAAATTACAGAGAGAATGTCATAAGAACACAGAGAGAATGATACCCCAATCTCTTTATATTACTTTTATCTTCCACCAGTTATATTTCCCTATATCTTTACAGGAAGAGTTCCCTTAATCCTGGAGAGAGTCGCTTCTTAATTTGATGAGGGGTCAAGAAATATCTCTTAAGGACAGTGTCCTCGGATGTGACTCGAACTATAAATGTTGTATTTTGCAGATTTCGCCAACAATCTTAAGAGATATTACCTGCAAAATTTTAGAAGTTAAGGGAGAGCCAACAGAGTTTCTCTGAGAAGGATGAACAACCTTGGCCTCTTTTGTTGAAGGGTTCCACCAGATTAATACTAGCCGACCCTTGAATCAAAGGCAATTCTATATCTTGGAGCATATAGGGTTCCTCTTTAGAAAATCAGGGAAATATTGAAGGATGAAGGATCACGTGGATAACGAGATTGTAAAGAAAGACGCTTCAGCTTCATCCTTTGTTGGGTTTAATGGCATGATCCCATAGGTTGAATTTTCTTATAGGCACTGCATCTTACTGAATATAGTTAGTACTATATTCAAAGGTGGATCCAACCGTTCTGAAACATACAAGTGCAAGACTCCACCAAGGCAAGATCCAACGACAAAATGTTGAAGAATACTTATGACGGTTAGTTAAATCACATATGACGGTTAGTGCAAGACTCTATTTTGTCTTTAGTATATATCTGAACCATGACCATATGAAACCATAAATATGAGAAGGATATATGAACTCAAATAAATATCTTTGTTAAAGATTATCATGTGAAATTCCAAATTATTGACAAATATATTTGAAAAATTCTAGTTCTAATTTAATTAGAATGGAAGAGGATAATATGGTGAAATTCTAATTTAATTAGAATTATTATTGAAAAATTATTGAGATATAATTTGATATTTAAAAGTGTGGGGGTATCCAAGATGTAGGATACCTATCAAATTTTATGATATAAACATGAAAATTTGATCATTTATCTAAGGAGACATAAATATGTTTAATTTTTATGATATTATTACTTGTGGGTATATATTTATCTTAGTATAAATATATATGATGTGAATTTTTATTGTGGAGGATATATTTTGTAATATTCTACTGCTTCAATTCTGAGTTTGAAAGCATTGATGAATTCAATATGGTTTTATGAATTAAAATCATAAATGAATAGTAATGATATATTATGTTGATATATATATAAAAGTTTGTTGTTGACAGTAATATAATTTTTCTGTTGCTTGAAACAAACATTTTGAGTATATAAAAATTTAATCATTTGTCTAGTAAAGAGATAAATGTGTTTAAATTTTTATTATTTATGAGTATATTTGTTTTAAAATAAATATACATGATTATTGTAAAAATATGATTTTGGGTGTTGAAGTCATAAAAGAATATATCATCTTAAATGTATTTCAAATATTAGTTTTGAGAACTATAGTGTAATTATTCCTTATGATGATAACATATTATTTGAGGGTGTTGTTTGCTCAATTTTTTTATGTACAAATTTTAAAAATTTTGTACTAATTATTGTGATATAGTATGTGAGGATTGAGCATATACACATAAAGATTCAATCTCATGAGGAGAATGAATAAAATATTTGAGGGGTATCATAACTGTTGGTATCATGTATGGTGAATTCCCGTTGTATTAAAATATACGGATGTTAAGTGGTGATATATTCTGAGTTTATCACTTTATAAATTGAGCAGATATACTCACTGTCCAAACAGTGAATATTGGGATACTCTAATAAGGTTATTGAGATACCTTAAAGGCACCATGAATTATGATACACATTATAGTGGATTTACCGCTGTATTAGAAGGATACAGTGATGTGAACTGGATCTCAGATTTAGAAGGGTTAAAATCTACTAGTAGTTATGTGTTTATTCTTGGTGGTGGTACAATCACATGAAAATCATCCAAGCAAATAATTTTAACCAAATCCTTAAGGGATTTTGAATTTATTGCTATGGAATTGACTGGCACTGAGGCTAAGTGGTTGAAAACCTTTTAGCAAATATTTGATGTAAAACCAACACTTAGTGTTGATGAATGGTGTTTGCTAAATAGCAATAACCTTTGTTAAAGATAACAAAGATGTACAACATTTAGTGTTGATGAATTGTGTTTGCTAAATAGCAATAACCTTTGTTAAGGATAACAAAGACGTACAACATTTAGTGTTGATTAATTATATTTGCCAAATGGCAATAACCTTTGTTAAGGAGAACAAATATAATCAACACTTATTGTTGATGAGTTATAATTGCAAGATGCAATAAACATTGTTAAGAGAACAATGGTGCAATCGTTTGAGATACTATAAGAATAAGCATGCTTAAAATTGTGGAGTTATCTCAATCGATTTTGGTGAGGTAAAAAATAGACCTATCGGATCCGTTAACAAAACCTCTGGGAAGAAAACAATTAAATTGTTGAGACATCGAGGGGAATAGGACTAAAGCCAGTTTGATAACGACAGCGATAACAACCCAACCTTTGTGACTGGTGATTCCATGAAAAAGGTTCAATGGGTAAGAACAAGTCGTTTGTTAGTTCTGCTAGCACATAATTATTACTGGTCCTTTCCTATGGTATACAAGAAAGTGCTATATTGCATAGAGGAGGATGAGCAAAAGCTCTTAATGATCTTAAATCCCACGGGATGGTGTATTATGTGCAGATACACTTAATCTCTAGAGTATTCGTTAAAAACAGGACACGCGCATGGCTAACTAACGCGCAAAACTGCTCAGTAAACAGTGGAAATGTGGGGGTATAATTTGGCTGTTAGTACCTCTGGTATACACCCAAGAAGTGCTGGTTCATAGTCCCAAGGACCACTGGCATTTCTGTGTACCAAGTATTATCGGTCTAGGTCTGGTTCATAGTCCAAATGATCACTGGATACAATGATTATATCCATGTATAGAACTCATCTAATGGTGTTTCTTTGACACATGTGGGGGATTGTTGAAAATATTTTAAATATTGTGAAAGGGTGTGTCAAAGAAAGAAGTATCTTTCTAACATGACTCTTGGTTGTGAAAAGGTATGTTAAAGAAAGAAATGTCTTTCTAACATAACTCTTGGTTGTAAAAGAATATGTTAAAGAAAGAGGTATTTTTCTAACATAACTCTTGGTTGTGAAAGGGTATGTTGAAGAAAGATGTGTCTTTCTAACATAACTCTTGAATCTAAGGGACATATGTCTAAAAGACATGTCTCGTGTCCTTCCACAGTCTATAAAAGGGGCTTCTTGATGACAGAGAAGTCATAGAAAATTACAGAGAGAATGTCATAAGAACACAAAGAGAATGATACACCAATCTCTTTAGATTACTTTTATCTTCCACCAGTTATGTTTCCCTGTATCTTTACAGGAAGAGTTCGCTTAATCCTGGAGAGAGTCGCTTCCTAATTTGATGAGGGGTCGCGAAATATCTCTTAAGGACAGTGTCTTTGGACGCGACTCGAACTATAAACGATGTATTTTGCAGATTTCGCCAACATTTTCTACATTACACTAGTTGTTTGTCCTGAAGGTCTGTTAGAAGGCCTTTCAATTTGGCCAATAATGGAATCTAGAAGAGCATGCCTGTCCGTGATCACTGGCTCCTTTACAGACACTGGTATAGCAAATGAGAAGGACTGGGATATCAACTTATTGAATGAAAATATGCACGAGTCCGGAACTAATGAAGATGGTAGTACCTGGTACAGGGAAAGTGGGGAAGAGCTGGGCAGAAATGGATATAGATGTAGATGGACTAGGATGGGTGGTCAATCCCATGATGCTTGCTCGGAATGGAAGGAAACGGTATTTATAGTTTACAATTTACAAGCACTGTGGGTCAGGAAATAAATATTTGGGAGCAGTTCTTTGTGAATTAATATTTTGAATGAATACTATGTGACTATATCTCTCAATGTTTCCATGCAGTAATATTTCTATGGGTAAGTCTCCAAAAGAAAATAACGATTATAACTCTACTGCATGGAAATCTTCAAGGTTCTATTTCATGTTTTGTGCTTTGTTCTTTGCAAGTCATCGCCGAATTATAAATTTCATTGCTCCCAACTTAGTTTCCGGTAGATACGGAAGCTAGGGGATTAGCGTAAGATATTGTTTTATTTATAGTGAGCATGCTGCTACGCTTTTCTATTTCTCTGTTAAGTATGCTTCAAGTTGAATAAAGTTAAAGTATATTAGGTTGATAGTTCTCTATAACCCTATCAATATCACATCCTAGGTGAATTCTTTTAATTGGCTTTATTGATCTAATTGACAGTGGTGGGAGAAGGGCGACTGGACTGGATATAAGGAGTTAGGTATGCTACCTCATCTTGTTTTGCTAGAGCAGCTTGAAATTATGTAATGTTGACTCTGTTCTAGAAACTTTTGTTATTTATTACATAATTAGTAAATCTGTTAATTGTATCAATACTTGGATAGAATAAACATTGAGTCTATTATTTCCTTCAAATGGAAGCTTACTTCCACATAAGCCAGCTCCAATATTGGAGGCAAAGATTTTGTTGCTAAAGCCCACCCCGACGATCTCTACTAATCTCCACTGTGTCTGAATCTATGTAAGTCACGTGCATTTGTGGCCATATTATGCAAATTTTGTGGCAATTTAAGACTTTTTCCAACCGCAACGAGTGTATGAAGGTCAAACAAATGGTATCAACTGTCAAGATAGCTTAAATAAATGAATAAAGTGGCATCAAAGAACTTTCTACTAAATGATATGAGAACAGAGCTGTTATGCAATACAGAATTCCACCTATTCTGATAACTGACGAGAAGATTGTGCAGATAGCAGGTCAATGGAAGTTCTTGGATTTATATATTTGTCTACTCGTGCACAGGTTTCATCCTGTTATAAATGTTGGCTAACATTTGCTGACGTCTACTGAACCTTACTTGGAATCAAATGTTATCATCAACTGCAATTTCAGAAAATTACCTGTTATTTTAGAACACTCAACAAGTTCTATCTACTGAGCTGCAATATCAATTATGAATGGTCTATTCATTCAACAAATGCTGAGAACCATAAGATATAGTGTCATTATTTCTCAACCTCTTGTATAATCTAATTTTTTATCTCAAGAGGTGCATTTGATTGGGTCTATATTTTTGTTTTCAGGCATGGAAAATTCTGGTCGGAATGCTGAAGGTGATTCATGGTGGGAAACATGGCAAGAAAACCTGCATCAAGATGAATGGAGGTCTTAGCTTTTATTTGGCTATTCTCTGCTTATTGTAGTTAACTAAACCCCTTGACTTCTTGACATAATAAGTGTTGCATGTTTGACATTACAGTAACATTGCAAGAATCGAAAGGAGTGCACAAAAGCAAGCAAAACAGGAACTGAAAATGCCGGATGGTATGAAAAATGGCAAGTTCATCTAGGGCTTTCCATCCAATAGAGGTTATCGTGTAAGCATTAGTTACGACTTAAATGCATCTACAATTTTTGACTGTGTTCAATTTGGTTAGGTGGGAGAAATATGATGCTAAAGGTTGGACTCAGAAAGGGGCACATAAGTATGGTAAGACTGAATGAACAATCATGGTGGGGAAAGTGGGGTGAGAATTACGATGAAAGAGGCTCTGCTCTTAAATGGTTCATTTAAATTATCCATTCAAACTTGTTTGCTTTGATGCCCTTTACTGCAATCTTATCTAAGATGTACTGTAAATGTTATGGAATTGCTTTATTATTTATTTTATGAGCAAAAAATTGAGGGAATTGAATTTTGAAAGCACTCCAGCTTTATTTTTGTTTTGACAATTTTTTTTTGGGTCTGAACAAATGTTGAGTTAATTGAATTGATGTATAATTGGTTATGAAGAACATGTTTAGTGTGAATTATAGTTACTACAGGATGATAAACCAAAATCTTTTTGTGTGTCAATAAGCATTACATTATGATAATTTATCTTGGACTCTTGTTCTGTTTTCTGTTACTTTGTTTATTACCATTTCCTCCAGTTGTCAGTTATAAAATTTGAAATTTTCTGTTGATTTTATTTTTGGAAAGGTTAAGGCCAGGCACTCTAAATTTTCAGCGCAAAATTAACTTTTATGGCAATTCTGATTGCCTTTTCTCCCCCTTCTTTACTCAGGACAGATAAATGGGCTGAAACTGAACTTGGAACAAAGGTTCGCGACATGGGGAAACATGGCATGTATCTCCAAGCGATGAGCGTATGTTGTTCTCGTGATAATTTTGGTTTACTTGTAATGTCTTCTCTCGCTTTCATATTCTTATGTATGTTCACAAGCGGCAACCGTTGCTCATATTATTGAAATATTCCATTAGAGATAGTTTTGCAGTTTACATCATGCTATTTTTATTTCTCAATAGTTCTAAGAGCTTTAGCTTGCATCTGATTTATCGTCACCCTCGACTTTCCCAGGGATCCAAACCATATCAAATTCCATATTATCTTTTGACTTTTGTCTTTTGATCTACCTTGGATTTCACTGGGGAATAAAGTTACTTGTCTGGATCTTGAGTTATCCGTGGCAATTGCTATTGCCAGGATAGGAAAGGATTGAAAATCTGGGTCCAGTTTGCCATGAGTATTTTTCACCCACTTTTTGTCTAGACAC
Source organism: Leucaena leucocephala (assembly GCA_037074615.1). Taxonomy (NCBI): domain Eukaryota; kingdom Viridiplantae; phylum Streptophyta; class Magnoliopsida; order Fabales; family Fabaceae; genus Leucaena; species Leucaena leucocephala. Next base: position 173,930 of record CM073540.1, on the reverse strand, counting down.
GATGGGGCTCGGGCCATTTCCTTCATATGGAAAATATTATAGTTCTTGATGATCACCATCTATATTCGTTGACTCCTAAGGGCTGGAATGCCTTGTTCTGATTAGATATACACATACGTACGAGTTTTCTCTAATTGATCCTGCTTAACCTCTGAACCTTAACTCAGTTCACGTTCTAAGGGTTGGTAGCTGCCTGGTGTTCCTTGTTGGATGGTTTTTCTTAATCTCGTCCTTGATAACCGTATGTGGTTTTGCTGTCTTGTAAATTTGATACTGTATATAACTTGGTCCATCCTTTTACCAGGTTGGTCAAGAACTTCGAGGGAAGAACACTTCGGAAACGGGTATAGAATCAGAGCGTATAATAGAAGTTGATTTTTGTTCTAGTAAGTTTGAATCAATTTTTGTGTCCTTCAACCTCGAAACTCTTTTTAAAGAGCTGCGTTTTCATGCAATATCACTAACTAACTGCTTTGGCGCTTACCTGTATCAGGAAATATAGCACAACCGGTGAAAGCTGGGATATCGTCGTGGACGAGGAAACCTATTACGAGTAAAAACATACTATTTGATTAAGCTAATAGTCTAGTCCTGTTTTGATTTGATTTTGACAATTTCTCTCTGTGGGAAGGGCTGAACCACACTTGGATGGGCGGATGCGGTGGGCTATTCAAGCCACTTACTTTCCATCGAACCCCAGGAGAGGCCACCTGGTGTCTTTCCCAATTTGGACTTTGGTTCATCACCATCTCAACCCTAAACCCACCGTCCATCAGAGTTGCCTTCTTCACTATCAACTGGATTTCAGTCCAGTTCCAAGAGTCTCGTCATAACGTGTAAGAATGTTGTGGATCAATCGTTTATTCGTGTCTAAATTTACACTTAAAAATAATTGATAACTCATCCCACATGATATTAATATTATTTAGGAGGGAAGAGACTTCGCTATATCTCATGAGCTTAAATTTTTTTTTTTTAAGTTTCTTTATCAAAAAATAAAATCATTTATTCATTAGGCAACCATTTCCCCTACTTTCCTTCAACTTGTTCGCTTTGATTACGTGTTATAGATTAGATGCCCCCCTAGGTAGGTGGGTTTTTGGTTTGGACGGAACAAGCTTTTCTGCAGGCCGAATGAAAGGAAAGAAGCTTCAAGTAGGATGAAATTCTCGAGGGCCCCAAGTAATGAAGTGAAACATTTACACGGTGAACTTATTTGCTACAGATGATCATTTTTTATCTAAAATATATTTGTTCCCCCTATCATACTTCTTGTTCCTCTAACATTCACCACTGTTAACCGTTACTCAACTCCTTTTAATTCTTCCCCACCATCATCTCCTTCATCCTTTGAGTCTGGGTATATCTATATGTTATAAAACTATTTATTGTTTGATAATTTTCAAATTTTATGATAAAGGGAAAATCATTCTTGTAACTAAGCAAAGTTGCAGAGATTAATGGTGCTAAAAAATAAAAGTAAAAATGATTTAATAAAAAAAAGATTAAAAATTGAAGGGAACTATAAATATCTTGAATAATTTTACCTTCAATGAATCTCCATAACTATATTCTCGAGCATCTATTGCATCAATTTTCAAAAACAAATTAAAAATCTTTCTTTTTTCAGATTCTGATTACCTTCAAAATGTTTAGACAAATATCATAAAATCTCATGAAAGTTATCTTTTTTTTCTCAAAAAATAAACGATTTTCATTAAAAAAAAGTTTAAACAAACGAAGGCTCAGTCTACAGTACCAGACTAGAGATCAAGAGCTAGAAAACTTTAGAAAAACGGATGTCAATGCGCACATGAACAGTTTATTGTCCAAGAGGAAAATCATTTTACTATAATGACCGTAAGCATAACCCTTTCTTTCTCTTTCTTTTTAAATCTTGCCATGACTATCCTCTTTTGGCACAAAACTGCACATGCCTCCCTCCCAGCACTAGTAAACTAAGTTAGCTCATAAAGAAAGGCCCCCCCATAAAGAGGGAATACATACAGTATCAACCGAAATGAATTTTGTGAACCAAGATATACAGTCTATCAAACGTAATACAAGAAAACTCTCAATTTCATACTTACGTTCTTCAATATGAGGATATTCCTTTGGAAGTACAACATGCTCCTGGAATCATAATTTCGAAGCCACCTAATCTTCAGGCGTTAACAAAGATATGCATCCATTTTCAATTTCCCATATATGCTTGGATTTTATATTGCATTTATGGCTCAGGCAATAGCCATTCGAGGGGATGCGAAGCGGGGGGGAAATCATAACGAAGGAGTCAAGGTCCAGCAACGCTTAGTCTGGCCAGCTTCACTAATCAGAAAGAATTTCCTCGAGCTCATTATCATCAGAGTTCAGCGCTTCATAATCCGAATTGGTTTCATTGAACATACCCATCTCCTGAATATCAGTCTGATCTTCATCATCATCATCATCATTATCAGGCTCATTGTCAACATTAGGGTCACCATTTACTACATTTCTCTTGTTCACATCCTTCCCAAACTTTTTTGGTCCAGAACTTACATTTTTGTTGGCCCCAAAATCTTCACATATACAGGTAGAGGGATTCTCGTGAAACCCACCCCTTCCCGGTCTAAGTTCCTTTGGGTCTCCCATGAAGCCTCTCTGGAAAGTACGAACTCCAGAAGCAAAAGCTTCCCAAGTCATATTAGTTCTGCTCAGGCACAACCGATAGAGTTTTTTAGCATTTGGACGAATAGTTGGTTTGTGCCCAAAGTATCTCCTACAAAAATATCTCAAAGTAAATTAGCGTGTTTAGGTAACAGTGATCATGAGAAAAGACGATATATGCAAAGCAAATGAAACACCATATACCTTCGCCCAGCTAATATTTTGGCCATATTTCCATTGTTGTTTGTCACAAATACATCGCTTTCATCACAAACAATGAAGTCAAGTGCAGCCATGCGAGAAGAAAATGAAGAAAATGGTTCTAATTCTTCCTTGGTAGCAATGGTCTCTTTTGTATGGAAGTTAGGAAATAGGGCTTTGAGAGGAGCCAATGTTTCTTCCCCACCATAGACTTCCCCTGATGCTACATATATGTGAACATCAGCACCATACCCCAATGCTCTTAACATGAGACCAACTTCTTCTGGGGTTAATGGGCATCTTCCCTGCCTCCTTGCCTTATCAGGATTGTTTCTCTGCAATTCAATAAAAAAATGTTCCTTGTAATGTTCACTAAGTCAATACATTTTTGTTTTTTGTTTTGTTTTGATTGTTTAATTTCTTTTCTTTTCTTGAATTAGAATCCGTTTGCATAGAAGGCATTTTTCACAACTCCACAACATAGAAACCCAGTTAGTTCCATGCACCATGTAATCATAATATATGTAAACCGCGTGATCAGGTCCTTATGCACTCAAGCATGCAAAAACAATTCCTGAAATTAAACAAGATATGATCATTTTTTATATTCAATTGTTTTTCTCACCAAGCTCCAATCATGGTCTAGAATAAGGGTAAAAGCAATCAACACATGTAAACCTTACATGTAATGTCTTCCACCTCCTCCTTATTGCCCCCAGTTCTTTCTGCTCCTTCTCTCCTCCACCATAGTTACATCCAGAAAATGCAAGCATATCAGGTTCAAATCTGCATGTTTCAGAGTAGCTAAGAATTAACAAAGACCTTTTTTTTGAGCCAAAGAATTGATCCATACTTGACATTAATGTTTATATGCAATTATTATTACACAATGTATGTTACTGAAAAACATGGACCTGCACACTTCTGTAATGCTGATATACAGAGTTTTGATGGTGATCTACTGATCACTCCATCTGTTACTGATGACTTGAGCATGTGAACAGAATATGAATAATAACCAGATAATAAAAATAAAAAATCAATCAGACTACCTCAGGTGCAGCGCAATATAATGCTCACTTCTCCTCCTCATTCGACTGACCAACTTTTTACCCATTGCTGTTATTGGCTCAGTAAACCTTAAAGCATGGTAATTAACTCTACATCTCAACTTCTGATAATCTGTACTTAACCTGTTAGAAAGCCTATAGTCAAACTTGGTAAGCTGTACAGCCTGCCACAAAAAAAGGGGAAAATGGTAGTAATAATTTGAGATAATCAAATATTCAAACATTAATCCCTATAAAAATCAATCAGAAAAATATGACCTGACAATAAAAGCTTAAACTCAGTTTCAATCACTAGTAGATTGATAAAGAGCTACAAAGAAATAGAGATATATGATGCAATCATAAAGATTTAATAAATTAAAGGTGCTCTACCCAAAGGGGATAGAGATTGCAGAAACAAAGCAACAGTTGAAATTGACTAGTATTCGTTCTCAAGAATCTTCAACACCTGTCACAGTTTCATACGCATAAAACATGCCATTTTGGTGTGCCAAAAGTTAATCCTAAAACCAAAGACTCTTTAAAGGAATATGGCAGAGTCCATGTCCATCGATCATAGGGAGAACCCTTAAGTTGAAAGCTGTTTGGCTGAAGAAATTCAGAATAGAAGCAAAGTAACTAAAAATTTATGTAGGCTAAATTAGAGAACTTATGATTTGAAAGTTTAAAATTGAAGAAAAGGAAGAAGAGAGACAGTCTTTCTAGGCAAATAGGGTGATTTAAACATCAGCGCTTGTGGTTCAAATGCATCAGACAAACAAGAGACAGTAACCAGTTGATGAAAATTCAAGTGCGGATCACACTCAATTAAACAATATAATTCATCTTAATCAAGTTACTATAAGATCTGTCCTACTTGGACTCTAGTCCTTAAACTATAAGAATCATGCATAACAAGCTTAAATTTAGTATTAAAATCATAAATAATACTTGATAACACTTACTATAACAGAAAGCTTAAGTGATTGAGTTCAATTGAAGTCTACAACAGTCTCAGAAAGTATTAATGCGAGGTATGAGGATTATATATACACTAACAATGAAAATATGAGAAAAGCAAAGATGGAAACACGCAAACACTACTAATGACTTAAAAGTTGAAACCTAGTTTGTCCCCAACAAGTTACGCTACACCAACATTTGATCATATCTAGCATCAAGGAAAGGACTCCAGAAATTCCATGTAAAGCACTGAATAGCTTATTTTGTACAGACAAATCACCTATATTGTTGAAATATAAGGAAATGCCAAATCAAGTTTTGTTTAATTATATAATATATAATGAAGCATATAAATTGAATATCCGATGTCTCCCATGCAAACAGCAATCAAACAGACAGATGAAAAAAAGTCCTCTTAATAAAATTAGAGAATCTAATAAGTTGTACAAGAAATAGGCAACAGAAAAAGTTTTTGGAAACATAAAGCTTACTCGCTTCTTCAGAAGTACAGGTAATATACGGTTTATATAGCATCTTTCATTACACTTCCTTGGAACACGCATGGTGTACGGAGCTAACGTTTTCCATCCTTTTCTAGGGAGTTGCTTGATAATTTTGACATCGTTTTTCAGATAGGAGATAAACCAATTAACATCAAAGATCTGTGAGAAGTTACTGCAAAAGGTAAAGTATGACAATATTTGACGTTAAAAAATTTCATCACCAATAATGGCACGATAGTTTAAAAGCAATGGCATAATCTAGTAGGGTGTAAGAAAATATCTTTCCTTCCATAACTGACCTGGAATCTTTCCAATAAGATTTTTGGTCCAACTTTGGAACAACAAGAGTAGCATTCAAAATTCGTGCAGCAACAACAGCATCTGTTATCTGCCAGATGCAGAAAAGCAAAGGTATCAATTGACAGAAGAGTATGTGATGGAACCCAATAACTCAAATGTACTATTTGATAAAATCCAGCCAGAGTGTAGGTCTAAGCTAGATCAGCTACACATTTCTGGAAAATAAGAGCATGGCATAAATACTATACCAAGGTCCCTATGCATTCGAAAGCCATAGGCTCTCCACACTAATTCACTCACAAACTACTTAGCTGCCCTCCTGACCCCCTCACACACAATATATGCTCAAAACCTCGCTCCTCTCTCTTACAAAGACCATAGTCACAAGATCAGCCCATTAGTTGTGGGTCCAACAGTACGCAAATATTTGTAATGAACAAACATGGAAACCCAGTGAAAAAGAAATACAGTAAATTTTCCTTGTTCTCATAGGAAAAAATCACTAAACAGAAAGTTTGTACTGGTTTCCATAGGTCAGGCTTTGCAGCAAACAATAGAATTTATAAAATTTTCTATTACAAGAAGGAATGAAAGAAAAAGCCTAGTTTTTCAACAACTGTTATCATCTTGAAGATGATACTTTACAGTTTACGAGTTCCTCAAAGGGTTCATCATCTCAATTGTTAGGAGTCTTGCACCCGAAACCAGGAATTTAAAAATTCTAGGCATCCATGAACATCAGAAAGGACAAAAATGTGCCGTGCATTCTGCAGCCTTGTTTGAATGCAGATGAAAATTCTTCATGCTTATTTTGTTAATATGCTCCAAGTTCGATAACTTGTTACCATTCAATGACAACATTCTACACTTATCACAAGAAAGATAATTAATTGACTGATTCATTCTACCGTAAATCTGATTCATCACATTCATATATTGTTTCTGTTGATTCTTTTTCTCTTTCTTTTAGCGGAAAGAATGTTATGCCTTTGAATATCTGAATTATAGATTCTAGAGCCATAGACGATAGATCATTCCGAGAAACTAGAGATACATTTGAAATACTGCTTCATAACACTAATGACACGAGTTCAGATCAGTTACCCCTGTTCTTTGCTGATTCAAACCTCCACTTGTTGCAATCATCAAATATCGATTAGGTTGGGTAATCACTTCAGCTTCTGCCATAACCATAGTTTTTGTTATATTTAAATATAAGGAATCAAATAAAAGTAGCATTTAGGACTCAGAAGACAGAGGCACGTCCCCCTGAAATTAGTAGTTTTACATTGCAACACTTCAGTAGGGAACTGATCAGACATAGTGCAATGAGATACGCACTTGGAAACTTGGTGCTCGCATCGCTGCAGCCGCAGAAAAACTCGAAATTTCTAGTGCTCCAGATATCGCGATCTAACTTTCCTCCGTCGGTCTGATTATCAGAAATTAAAACAAATCACAAATACCGAATTAAGATACAAGAAGAACACATCATCAAGTCACTAAGACAAAAACATATATAAGCCGGCAGGCTAAACAAGTCATATGAACCCTAACCGGAACGCGAAACGAGGGCACTCCAATCGCGCCACCTGCTTCGGCTTCGAACTAGACAGGAATTGCGGAAAAAGGGTGAGGAATTCAGATATGATTCATCATGAATAAAGTTTGTGAGTTAGAGGGAAAGAGAGGAAGAGACGGGAAGAGTACCGATGATTGGCGGCGGCTCCGGTGAAGATGAGCAGTATCGACAGGAGAAGGAGCTAAAAGGGAAAGGAGAGCGAAGAGAATGAGTAAAGCGGCGGCGATGGAAGAAACGAACGGAATCAGAAAGCGGAAGCGCTGGTGATAGTGGAGACGCCGCCGGTGAAATGCCATTGGTGCAGAACGGAGGCGAGCTCCCGCTCAGAAGAAGAGCGAAATTGCAGAGCTAACAGAGGGTCGGCCAAGAAATGGATTTTATTGATTCATTTTTGTTTCAATTTTTGATAAAATCATGATTAGCCGTCATGAATAATGGCCTCCAAGGAATGACTCAGGCATTGCCTTGAGGCCTGGGCGGAGGGAATGGGGTGACCAGATCTGTAGCTTTTCAGACACAGATATGATAACGCCTCGCCACTGCTTGTCCAAACCAAATAAATAAATAAAAAAGAAAAAAGCCGCACACGTTGGGCTGCCTCCTCCCCCCGTCACGCCCTTCCAGATTGTTTTCTCGGTCTTGAGTTTGGTGCTCATGGCGGCACCCTTATTCCCCTCTCATCGTGCCATTTTATTTTCCATCAAATTTATTGCCTTATTTTGCTTAGTCAACCAAAAATTAATGCGAAAGAGCTTATAGTATTAAAAAGAAAACTGGGCTGTCTGTTGACATTTCATACGGTGAGACTTTGAGAGCACCAACTCCGATCCAAGTCGTAGCTACGACAGCTCATCTAATTCGATGTTTTGGCTGACGCTTCATTCTCCAGTTTTATCCCTTCCTCAGATTCCAGTGTTTCAGTCACCTTCAACTTCAACACATTGGCTTTGGATTCCCTCCAAATTTCAATGTCAAAAGCATAACCTCATGCCATGTGTCGAGAGCGGCAAAAAGAAAAATGGACGAGTTATATATGTGCTTTCACTTTCATACCTGCAGTCGAGTCATGTCATTTCTTTATCAAATATGAGTTGGTTTGTTTAATTAAAATTTGATACTGTATCAATCTTATCTAATTTAAAAACACGATTGGAGAAATTTATTTGCATTATATTCTTATTAATATACCATGTCCAGATCATACATACTGAAAGCCCACGTCCATAACATTGGGGCAGAATCTTATCTCTTCTCATCACCTCATGTCCCTGAATACATCCCTCCCCCCTTCAACAACATTATAGCAGCATCATTAATTATAAATCTGAATCATAAAATCACGTATAGAATGTTTGCAAGTCATATGATTCATTTAATGACGAGGAGAGTAACAAGCAGGTTACTTTAATTCAATAATCTCCACCCACACCACATGCATTAAACCCTCTTTTAAGCCGCTAATGATGAGGAGGAGGGAGGCTTCCAACGACACCCATGCCTTGGTAACAAACTCATTTTCTTTCTTGACATTGATGACGATGCCGTCCTCGCTTCTTCCTCCTCCTCCTCCTTCTCATCCTCGTCATCATCCCAACCCCCATCTTCTCCTCTGCCATTTGTGATGGCTCTCTGTCTAGTGTCAAGCAACCAAACAAGTTCCCTTCCCCTGTTGCATTTACATTTGCCTCAATTTTCTTTTTCTTTTACGTGTGCTTTCCCAGTTTTGTTCCTATATTTGCTCTTTTCACTTCTGCTTGTAAATTGTTCTCTGATGAGGTTGGAGTTTGGGAGAGAGATTGATTGTTGCTTGGGGATTGATTTTCTTTCTCTTTTTCCTTTTTTTTTTTTTGAGTTTTCCAGTGAATTAGTTTCTTTTCTATAATGTTGCATCGATGTAAATAGTTCCCCCCCCCCCCAATGCGCAGCTTTTGCAAGATTTCTTGTTTAAATTTGATGTTAATGATGATGATAGAGCTTGATGTTAATGTTAGGGTTCGTAGTGTGCACTTGTTCGTAGATACCCTTGACAGATTAAAATGTTAGGGTTCATGGTGTTGATGGATATGATATATATTTGTTTAAAGGACATTTTGTTTTTGTTTTTCACACTATACATACATATATAAAATAGAAATTATACAACAATTCTATAGACATATCAACCAAGCTTTTAAACTCCTCTTGCATTTCCTTTTCCACTTCAATTTCCCTCAAAAACCTTCTCAAAATACTAGACGGGGCACGAAATCTCAAATTCCTAGACTCGTGCATATCAAATCGTACGACATGAAGATAGTTAAATTAACACGTGACATGATAATTTGTATTGTGGACGAAACATGTTTACTGTTTTTTTTGGGCCAGCATACAATAAATTCATTCTCTCACATTGTACATATATTGTTAGAATTTGTCTGAGTATCAGTTGGGACATATAGTTTGAACTCTATACTTTTTTTTTGTACGTATAGAAATCTTCTTTGAGCTTATTGGGGAAGCCTCTTCTTGTATTGGGCATTGGGGCCTGGTTTCATTAAGAATTGAGGATCTAATCTTTTTTCTACTTGAAGCCTGTTTCTTCCCATCAAAAGAAAACTTACTAGGTTGGCCCATCTCATTCAAGAAAGCAGGGTAAGACCCTTAACAAACACTAGCGACCCACCATTAAAAGAAAAAGAAAGTATGTTACCAACGGGGGTTAGTCCGAGTGGTAAACGGCTCGGTATCACTTAAGCGAGGTCTCGAGTTCGAGCCTTAACGTACGCAGAAAATCCCCGTTGGGAGACTCACCCACCATAGCCAGGTGCGCGACGCGGGTCGGATCCAGATGTAGTCGAGGCAAAGCTGCGGTGAACCGGGTGAGCAATAAAAAAAAAGAAAGTACGTTTCCGCTACAAAAATTGGTGGGACCCGCACTGTAGCTTTCTAATTCTACCTATCCACTTTGGAGTTTGGAATCATGTTAAGGCTTAACGGCATCCAGCTCAGAGCATCGAAGCCGTCTGATCCGAAATTTGACCGTTGGAGGGGGGCGTCTTCTGCTCCTGGTTCCTTGATCTAAAATTTTCAAACAGAGGCGCGTCTGTCGTCCAATTAAAAAAAGTGCCAAACTTCAAACCACATTGTTTCTCAATCATCTCTTCTTTTTTTTCTCATCGCTTTCTTGAAGATCTCAACTATGTACTCTGTATCCAAGATGAAATCGGATCGTAAGCCTCCTCTCGCTAAGTCGCCGATGCGTCTTCGACCACGCCGAGTTCTCCGTCCATCAAACTCCTGTTCGCAGCAAACCCCACCAGGTTCGTCTAGAAAATTAGATCAATGATATCGATCGTTGGCTCTGCCATTTGTTTCACTTCCTTCCTTCCTCTCTTTCTTTTTAATGTACCTCCCGTGGTTGAATTAGGTTCGCTGACAGAATCCAAAAAACCAATTGGCTGTCAGAACATCGAGGAATCTGAACTTCGACCCGAGTACCGCACGATTTCCTGTGAATTACGGGATTTGACAAAGATGGTTCGGGAAGAATTGGGGAAGACGGATTCCGAAAATATTCCATATGCATTCTGTGTGAATTCGGGGCTACTGTTTGCGAGGGGAAGGTTTTATGATGAATACTCTGATAAAAGGAACGAGCGGTTGAAGAGAAAGAAGACAGGAGATTATAGTAAAGCGCCTGCTTATAATCTTGGCGTAGCTGTAGAGTCGGCGAAGAAGAGCAGTTCTAAGAAACTTGAGCGCTTGCGCAAATCCGTTTCGGCGACTTGCTCGATGGAGCGATCGGAGGCTCCCCGATACATGCTCAGAAGCATGACCAAAGGAAATAAGAAACTTCCTCCTCTGCCTTCGAACTTCGAGAAATCTACTACTGGGGTAGACAAGAAAATTGGAGCTTCAAGAGTTCGGATGATTTGATTTTTCTGATCTTTATTTTTCTTGTATTGAAAAAGAGAAACGGATTTATTGTGATCTCTGGCCCTTGAGTTTTTTGCTTATCATTGGAATCACTTTTTAAGATGAACCAGCAATTGATACCTTGTTAAATATACCATGAAGTAAGCTGATGGATGACTTAGGTGAAAGTGAATTCCCCCCCTCGTGAAATTAAGACTAAACTCGGGATCCTTAGCTCTTGAATAATCTTGTGCCGTGTTTCAAGTATTTGAAGATATATGTTACTTTTCCCTATCAACGGAATCGTTTGCTGTAATTACTTGGGAATTCTCATTTTCAATTTATTTTGTAACAACTCATTGAAAATGAACGGATGCTTTTTTTGGTGAACGGCTTCTATTAATTAGTTTGGAAAAGATAAGCCCCTTTTGCTTTTTAACCACACAGTTTTTCTCCTTTGTGTCGCTCTATATGTTGGGCAACTCTTTCAAGAATGAAGTTTGACAGAATCAATCCCCTATTTCCGAATGAAAAGTTGTCTAATGCTTGTACAGAGTGTCGAAGGGGCAAACGTTTCTCCAAAATCCATACACCCAGAAAACCTGCCTGTCCTTCGTATGCACAAATAGTATGCGAAACACTGTTTATTTGCAACGGATATAGATTATTATTTATGCGATATTGCTTCACCATCCATTTATTCCCACCCCCACCCGAAAAGAGAAACATCTGCGTATCCTTTATTGCATGAAGCAACAATCTATCTTCGTTTATTAGATATACCCTCTATCTCTAAACGAAAAGTTATCTAATGCTCGTACAATAGCGTCGAAGAGGCAAAGGTTTCTCCAGAATCTACATCAATCTCCCTTTCAACCACCCAAAAGCCTGCCAATCTCCAAGTCCACAAGTATAAAGCCAAACCCTGCTATTTACAACGGATATAGATTCCTAGTTATGTGGTGTTCCTTCACCATTTTTTTCTACTTCTGCGTCTTCTGTTTTGCATGAAGCAACCTCACTTCCTACCGAAGACAAGTCTTCAGGAATCTCTGTAACATCTGCTACAGCTACCGTCTCTTCTACTTCAATCAACCCACTAACTTCACTTTCCACGTAAGCTGATCCTTTCAGATTTTTGGCAACGTCCGATGGAGTTTTCGCGTCTTCAGTTTTGCCTTTAGCAACCTCACTTTCTGTAGAAGCTAATTCTTCAATAATCTCCACAACATTTGCTGCATCATCCATTCTCTCTTCTACCCCAATCAAATTACTAACTTCACTTTCCACGTATCCTTCAGAATTTTTGGCAATGTCTGATGCAGCAGATGCCTCTTCTACACCGACCAAAGTGCTATTATTGTTTTCTTCTTGGCTATCTTCCACTCTATAATATACCTTTGGAAGACAAAATACAGCATTAGCGATTCACAACATTTTGACATGTTTAAGGAGCCCATGGCACAAAACTTGCTGTTTTGTGAAGGAAAGATATACAAATTATATTTTATTTGATATTACCCTCTAATATTTAAATTCTTTCCAGCATAAAATCACGAATAATTATCATAGGAAATAGGATAACCAAAAAGGAAATACAAGACAGAACTTGAAGGTTTACAGACAAACATACCACACAAGTGCGAGAGGGGGAGAGGACTTTGAAAGAATTGGGACGATTGTTGAAATTTGTTTCAGGAACTCCTGGAATTCCTTCTGAGGATGTAAAGTGGTCTACATCATGCCCCACCTAGCAGATAATAATTTGGAACTTTGCCATCAGTAAAAGGAAAAAAAGATTGGAATGCTTCTAATCAGTTGGTTTGGACTTTAAACACCCCGCCCCCCACAAAAAAAACAAAACAAAGGAGGGAGAGCCAATTGCTGCAACTCAAACTAAAAAAATCATCTAACTTCAGTTTGAGAGAGTAGAGCATTCCTTACTCTTCCATATCCTCCGAATTCCCAAGCATCACTATCGAGAGCAACTCTATATTTCCCGGGCAAGTCACATCCAACTTTATACCTATTGGTTCAGCATATCAGTCAAATAATTTGTGCTCAGGCTTTTACAAATTCCCCAAACATATAAACAAAATATTCTATTACTTACATACCCTTCATAAGTATTCTCCGGATGAAAATTGAACACAAATACCAAATCCCCTCGCTCGAAGACTATAACCTGTAAAAGAAGAAACCATTAAATTTTGATGGAGCAATGTGTTAAACTATCTCAACGCATGTAACAATTGAATCTCTAATTGCTGAGAAGCCTTAATTATGTTTTTTAAAGCCTAACATTGCTAATTTAAAGTACTCCTAGTTAAAAAAGGTCATGGAATCATACCACAACTTAATTGACTTGAAAAATTATCAGATTATCAACCAGCATAGTTCTCTCAAAAAAAAAATGTTAATGATCATATGGAGAAGTAACACCTTTTCTTCTTCATTTGTGCTGCTCACGATTTGTTTTGTTGAAGAGAGGAATGAAAATTTGTCATCTAGCAAGTTCATAGCTCTGTCAAATGCATTCATGAACTGCACAATTTCCAAAAGGAGAAATATAAAAGGTGAATAATTTTGTGTATATATAATAAACTGCAAGAATAAAGTAGTTTTACACATGTATTGGCCTTCTGCACGACACCCAAAGCATGTAGCGTAACAACGCACATTTCTTACATAAATATAGGAAATCAATTGTGTTTGCAAACCTATTTACAAATCTTTATAATAAAAAGTTGGATAAATATGGACAAAGGAGAACACCCCCCACCCCCCAAACAAAAAAAGGAAAAGAAATAGAAGGAAGAGCAAATATTCCTAATTCCTAAATTACCTTATATCTCAAGTGGTCCGTATCCACCAAATTCCACTGACGACGGCACCTCTCATAACTCCATCCATTGCCTTCTCTAGGGAAGTCAATCCATTCCGGATGGCCAAACTAAAAAATTAGTCATAAATATTACTGAATATATGATAATACATGTTATCCTTCTATAGAAATAAGAGTGATATGCATGAACATCTCTAGATTAGAGACAACGAACCCTCATGGTTGGGCTGTACTACACTATGACAGGCAGTTGCAGTTCTGCAGGCAAAAGCATGGAATAGTGTACATACCTCATTGCCCATGAAATTAAGGTAGCCTTCCCCACCTAATGCCATGGTTAAGAAGTGTATCATCTACAAAAGATTAAAATAACAATGATTACAAGAACATAATATAGCGGTGCAGGGTCACATTAGCAATTCTGGCATTGTTAATCATATCATTGCTGTAGTTGCAGAGCATTACAATTACGCATAAACAGGAAAGGTTTTGATGGGGCTTAAAAGTAAGAAAATAAAACTAAAACAACCAGTAAAAACCAATCTTTATAATCTGCTATATAACCTTGTGTAAAGCAATCCCTCGCTCAATTGTAGGAGAAGCATCTGTCAAGCAAGACATGCCAGAATACATTTCTTTATCCATAAGGAGAAATGCTATAGTCTTGTCCCCCACGATGGCCTGCACAAGGAATTTAGTTTTTCCTTTTATAGAAACAGAAGGCAAAAGGACAAAGAAATATGAGAAATTCTTATCTGTCTTTGGGAGTCTCCTTTGTTATGCCACTTATAAAACTGACTTTGCCTAAATTTTAGGATATTTTCTTTCTAAATATGATAACTAGCATGAGATAGAACTTGATGAAAATTGGCTAAGCTCATACCTGGTCATGACTTTCTGCATAAGACACACACTTCTCAGTGTATCTCCTATTTGTCAAACTCCAACCAATGTCCTTCATAGACCATTCGTCATCTTTCTTGTTCTTCAGGTAGTCAATCCATTTGTCTGGGATGGCCATAGCCAGACGATAGTCAAAACCAATACCTCCCTCTGAGATGGGTAGACCAAGTCCAGGCATGCCAGAAACATCTTCAGCTATGACAGTCGCATCTGGTAAAATATTACGGATCAAACAATTAGCCAGCATCAAATAGACAACCGCATCCACATCTGTTGCTTCACTAAAATATTCATTGTAATTCCTTGAAAAAGTCATGTTGATTCCATGGTGGTGATACAGCATTGATGTTACTCCATCAAACCGAAACCCATCAACTTTGAACTCCTCAATCCACCACCGTAAATTAGACAAAAGAAAACGAAGAACTTCCCAGTTGGCATAATTAAAGAGTCTACTATCCCACAGTTTATGATAGCCTCTGTCTCCACTGTGGAAGTAAGAATCCTGGGAACTTTGGCCAACATCAAAGCCATTGAGTCCATCAGTAACATTATTACTGGCATGACTATGGACAACATCCATCAAAACCTGTAAACCTAGGCTATGGGCCTTATCTATTAGATATTTAAGATCTTCAGGGGTTCCAGATCTACTGCTTACAGCAAAAAAATTTGTTACATGATAACCAAAGGACGCATAATAGGAATGCTCCATCACAGCCATCAACTGGACTGTGTTATAGTTATTTGCTTGAATACGGGGCAAAATATCATCTGCAAATTCCCGGTAAGAATTTATTCGGGATTCAGAGCTACTCATTCCT
Organism: Leucaena leucocephala; assembly: GCA_037074615.1. Lineage (NCBI taxonomy): Eukaryota > Viridiplantae > Streptophyta > Magnoliopsida > Fabales > Fabaceae > Leucaena > Leucaena leucocephala. The sequence goes on along the minus strand of CM073540.1, from coordinate 158,217 downwards.
ACATGAGCCTCATATATCCGTGGGGCATTGGGCTTCGGTGGCCGGGAATATTTGAACTGATACCTGCAATAGGAGTAGAATTAGAGTGGTGTAAACACATATGGAATGAATTAACGAATTGAAGTGTAGGCCTACTTTGCAAGGTCAAGTAAAATAACACGTATTATAGAACATGTTACAGACATTCTCCCTTTTTCTTAGAAATAACACAAGAACATGATAAAGTTTCAAGATAATCCAAACTGCAATGAAGCTTAGACTGTTTATATAATTGTAAAAATTAGTTACAATGTTATGTTGCATGCAATTGCAGTCCGTTTTAGAAATAATCCTCAGATGTCATGCTTTGTTGGCTGTACTGAAACACACGCCACCATATAAATTCTATGTCTGAGAAGAACAAGACCTCTCTAAAGGTTCTGGATCCCAATAGACGCCATCATATGGGGCAGCAAATCTTGTAGGGTCAACAGTAGCATATTCAATCCATGCAGGGATGCGATCTAGCCAAACTCCATCACCATGTTTGAATCGAAATTTGACTCTTGAATTATGAGGTATTGCTGGATTCCCATTGCAATCATGAATCTTTATACTCCAAACACCAAACTCATTTTTTTCCATTCTATGGTTGGATCCATCCCATCCATTGAAGTCCCCAATTAATTGTGCTTCCCTAAATTGTAAGATACGTAACATTAAAAAGAAACTAAACAAAACCAATGGCAGATGAAGTGGACTTATTTTCATTCTCATGGATAACTTACTGAGCAGCAGGTGCCCACTCACGGTATACAATGCCATCGTCTTCTCTATTGAACCCAAATTCCAAATAACCTAATAGAGAGAGGGAGAAAGAAAGAAGAAAATGAAAAGTTATATTGAATATTGAAAATAAGACTGAAATCAATTAAACAAATCAGTGAGGCAAATTAATATGGGGAAAAAGGAGATCAATCCAGTTGCAAGCACATGCATCAACAGAGAGATGAGTAAAGGAAGGAAGGAAGAATCATTGTATTAAATTGAAGTCTTGAAGATTAACTCCAATCAATCCAACAAATTAACTAGGCAGTCCAGTATGGGGAAGACAACATCAATCAAGTTAACAGGCAAACGGCATGCATTTTCTAGAAGCTGATCAATTCAACAGTCTCAATGGATTCTCCAATGCAAACAAAAAGTGTAATAGTTCAGATAACTACAATGCACACACTGTAGGAACATATGCATTGCATTTAAGTAGTTATCCCAATTTAGTAAGTATGATTAGAAACAGATAACACTAGTGTAGAAATGCAGATAACTATCACTACCTTTTGCAAATTCCTCAAGTCCTCCTTCGTATTTTTCAATAAGCCTTTTCTGATCTACATATCTCTTCACTCTATATCTGAAGTGATCTTTATATGGTTCTAGGCCTGGATCAACGCGGAAGATGCCAATATTCTCTACGTCATCCTCAAGGGATGGCTTTGTTGACTTGTCATCAGTCAAAGTAGTTGATATCTTGTAACTGGACCTCCCCTTGTTGAAAGAAAAAATATTCATTCAAGCAACTTATCCGCATTAAAAACACTCACTTGTCTTGACGAGAGATATACACACTTTCATTTTATTTTGTTGTTCTTAGTAGGAGATCTTTGTCAAAGAAATAATTATATGAATTCATCGTAGGTATAAAGCAAACCGGTCAAAGTCCAAATGTTGCATATCAGTTTCATCGCTCCTATTTAGTCATTCACCAATATCCAGGACATACAAGTACAAAACAGGGAGAAGATTAACACAAATATAATACACTAGATATTGAAATGTTGTTGCCTCCACAATGCCCAAGTTAGGGCAATCAGAGGCTCCATCACTGAACCAAACGCTACATGCAATTGTAGCCTTAAGTTTACTACTCAATAACTATTACAGAATAATTTTTAATTATATCCTCAGACTATGCACCATATGCAATGTACATAATCTCTAGCAATTGCGTTATATCACTTAGGACAAGATGGATTACTAAATTCATTTCTTTAAAGAATATTTTTTAATATAGATTATATAATATAAGATTTCAAATCAGAACGAACGAAATTACATCATTAAAATATTAAAATGATGAAAAAAAGATTGAAAAATGCCAGGAAGAATAAAAGTTAGCGTGATTAAGGTGAATAATCATGCTGTACCCTCTTGGATATTGATCTTTTTGACGGAAAACAGAATCCATTGCTTCCTCGGTGGTTTTTGTAGACAGACGTCAGACAGACAGACTGCTGTTTGGAAATAAACTGCTTATTTCTAAAGGTCTGCAGAAACAAAAGATAGAAAATCACAAAATATTAGAGATCATGAGCAGTACGTCGGTACAAGCCTCAAGACAACAATTGCTCAATACTTGGGAAGGTGGCAGGGGCGGAGAGATAACCTATCCAGATCGAAAGCAGGCAAATGCAAGTCGCCAAAACTATGAAAAGTATGTATAATTCATGACAAGTTACCCTGAAGTCTAAACTATGATCTTCCTCAGGTGATTCATTCAACCATAATTCACTTTCCCTACTTTCTGTATATGTTGTAAGTAAAAGTACACAAGACCAAACTAATAGCTGGAAAGATCAAAAGACTGCAATACTAACGTAAAGGAATTAGTTCCACTACAATAAATGAAAAAAACAGAAATAAAATGGAATTAGTTCCATTACAATAAATTTAAAAATAGAAATAAAGTTACATTCTCAATTTCTTAACATGCTGTCAATCAAGTAGCCGTGATACTTTACTTCGATATTATCCAAAAGGACGTCTATGACAAGTTCCACAAATGGTAAAACAAATTTTATAACAAAAAACAAACAAGAATAATCCACTCAACAGTCCGGGCTTAGTGCAGATCACGAATAAAATTCAGGTACTGGAACAATAATATCATGAGGAAGTCCATTTGTAGACCGGGCAAGCGATAGCATACTAGTTGTTTTAGAAGGTACAGAAGCAATTTAAGGAAAGCCAACTAACATAAGCCAATTCACTCAAGTAGAAAGCCAGACTACATACACAGGTTGTGATTTTAAAATAAACGTGCAGACATACTCGTTAGTATTCCAGTGACACGGCACCAAATGCATAAAATCTAAAGCCATTTACAGTCAAAACGGAAAGAAATCAAGTCAGTAGTACCTCGTTGCAGGATTTGCTTAAGGAAGGTGATAAAGAGTCAGTAGCAACGATGGGATAAGGACACATGCACCCGATCATCTCGCCAAACTCAGCTCCAAACTCGCCAACTTTCAGATTCCAAACTCATCCCCGAAGTCTCTAATATGCGGTAGATCCATGTAAAATGCGGATACTCATAGTCACAAGCATCTCACTGTTGATACCTTCAGGGACCCATTATGATTATACCTGTGACTTGGTTATTGCTAGAGACCAAGCAAGTAAAGCATATCCTCTTACCACGTGACGAAGCAACGGCCGTCAAAATTTGGTCACCATAAATTATGAGAATACAATGGCATCAGCCTATGCCTGTCCTTTTCTTTTTGAGCAATCACCAATTCCATTCGTGAGCTTGCTGGATTTACCATCTTTGTTTTGTTTTGGATTAACTTATTTCAAATAATTTTGTAATCTAGGAGACATGAAGGAGAGGAGAGTTTTGTTTTGTAGAGTATAAAAGAATTTTTTAAGTGGTCAAATAAAAGCATTTTTCTAGGTTGGAACCCAGTTTATTGAAATATAGACAGTATTTTTCTCTTGTTACAAATCTTATAATATATACAGACTATTAGCAATTATTATACAAATCTTTTCACTTGAAAAAAGCATTCATATATGTCTCAAATGTTTTTAATGTCCAGATTTATTATATATATATATGTGCGCGCGCGCGCGCTCATATATATCATTCATCAATTTTTTCTTCTTCTTATAATAAAATTTATATTTTAGTTCTAATTTATAATTATTTAAGAATATTTAAAAAGTTCAAATTATTATTTATTGATTAAATTTATGTATGGCAACTAAACTAATCCTTCTACTGAGGACAAATAAGTTTATTTTTAAAATCATATAAATCTTATGATTTTTTAATTAACCTAATCAAATATTTACATATTATTTTATAATTAATTTATTGATATTAATTTTCTAGTTCAACTCACTTTGTTGAAATAGAATATACTAAAAAAATCTACGTGAAACCAGAAATGAATTGTGTGTTTCGCTAAATAATTACCAATCATCAAGCACGTATCTAGAAGAAAAGAACCTATATTTCAATCAAACACTATGGTAGAAGGGCGGGCTTAGAGCCTTAGAGTAGGAAGAGGGATGGCAAATTCATTCATGCGAGCCTTCCAACTCAGCGTTTGCTCCAAGGTGTCTCATTTGAAACATTATTTTGGTGATTTACAGCATCATGTATTGTTCTCCAAGTTGCGAGTCGAAGGAGTGATAAGTTTGTGTTTGGAACCTGAAAACTGACATTTTAGATAACCATACTCACAGACATTGTGACTTGTTACGATAACGCAACTGGCTTTTGATTAGAAAAAGAGAGGTTGGCGGTGGGGGGTTTGCGAAGAACAGGGAGGGGTCATAATCTAGTGCAAGCCAGGCCACTTGAAACTGTCAAGCACTTTGCCCCTTGGCATATTTTCTTTTTATTCATCCTCATTTCTTGTCATGCAAAGGAGTTGAAATCATTTAGTACTAGTGTGAGGTGACCGTGATCGAGTAATCACGGTCAACTCACAGTCGTACACTCGCACTACGATGTGAACGCTAAACGCCATAAATGCTTTCTTAGAGCGTAATACCCTACAATTTAATTATAACCACCAAATTCAAGTACAAGTTCTTAGAGTAACAGGGATCGTAACTTTTCTCACAACGCTCTTTACGGTTCTAAAGGAAATAGCCATATAGTTCCAAGTAACAAATGCACAAGTTCCAGGGATTAGTGGCATCAGTGGTGGGAGCCGTTAGAACAACCCGGAAATACTTGAAGGGAAGCAGAGCGTTGGGCCCTGTTATGGGCCAAGATGCAAATTGACCAGGCTTGCTCACTGTCGTGTCGTTTTCATGAACCCTCAAATTCGTCCAGCTCTTCCCATCCAGAGACCCCTGAAATTATCATATAACATCACCCTTTGCCCATTCATTAATTAACACGTTCGATTTAGTTTATACTATTCAACTAAAGATTATCCACCTGGAAATTCCAAAATCTCATGAAGGCCCTGGAACCGTCCTGTCGCAAGGTGTAGTAGTTGCACATGAGCTGCATCAAAAGTTGCATCAGAATGGACTGATAAAGAGTTGTCGCTATTAAATTCACAAATTGCACATGCTTGTGATAAGTTGTAGATTTTTAAAAGATGTTAACTAGCAGCTAAATTAATCAACAATGCTAAGCTTATATTCATATTACACATTATTCATGACACTTAGGCGCCCTGCAGCGTTATCCAATCAAAGGTCATTTCCTTAGAAAAGTATGTTATGTACTTTTGCACGAGTGAACAGATGACAATCTTAAATCTTCAAGATCATATAAAATTCTCAATAATTTTCACTTCTCTTCCAACAACTGGATCTTAAGTAAGATTCTCAGACTGGATTAAAATGCAACCTAAAGATGCAAGCTTACCAGGTATCATAAACGCCCTTTTCTGATCTGCTTAATAAGGTATATGCGTATAGCTATTTGGCCAAAAAGAAAAAAGGTATAGCTATAGCCCATGCAATCATTTAGTTCGGATACCTCCAGATTTTACATATATCGATTATGGTCAAAATAAAATGCATGCGCCTATGACCTACCAAGAAGAAAAATCCTTGAAAAGTACAGGATCAGCATATCATCATACCTGATGATCTTTGCCAAGGTCAACCATCCACCAGGCACAATTATGTCCATTTTCCAATCGAGGCCCCACAAATGATGTTCCCTGTGACAGCCAAGCGAAATTTAAGTACACTTGGAGAAACTTCACAAACAGTCAAATGCAGAAAATAATCCTGCATACCTGGTAAGTTCTCGAGGCCAAAACCTTTGGGTCAGTGTATCTTGAGTGGGGACTGCTAGCCGTGATCGTAATTGTCTGCCAAAAGAAATTTGTTACTTAGGGGCTACCATAAGTGTGTGCAGATAGTTCCAACTTCAAAGAGCATAAAAGGAGAGAACTATTAAACCAAAAATGATTTAGATGATCTACCTTTGCCAAAACAGGATTAACCCACTGGTGTTGTCCATATGATGTGCCTGCAAAATACAATACTCCGTTGCTATCCCCATCACATATATACTGGAGCTCCTTGTAACTAGATCGTCTGTGAAGGAATCTAACACTAAAAAGAGACCCACTGTAAGCTAACTTCCCCTAAAAATGAGATCCATAATAAAAAAGTTGGGATTCATTCTACATATAAATTTTTTATGATCTTACTTCTCTTTATTTTCGGGGCTTGCCAGTCCACTTTCAACAAAATTAAGAGCCTCACTAACCTGTAAACAATAGAGTAGAAAAATTACTAAGAAACTACATTCTAAGAGCCCGTTACACATGGCCTGAAACAATTCACCGGGAGAAAACAACAAACTTACAAGATTTTGAAACACAAGAACGTGTCTGCTAGTGTTGCTACTCTGCAACTGCACAATAAATACAAAGGTATTGTTTAGAGTAAGCAAATCCCATTTGCGCAAACTATCCAAAAAACGTTTGTAACCAAAGTCTATTCACCTTTTTAAGCAAGGAATATGGAAGTAGCGGAAATCTCACAAATGGCAACAAGTCATGAACTAACTGAAGCCTCTCACCAAAAAGAAGTTCAGGTTTTGAATTTATCATCAACTCATCCACCACTTCCCACGAGACTAGTTCTTGAGTTTTCATGCCAAACATTAGGATTGCATTGAGAACTTTCTCTTCAGATGTAACAGTCAAATCTGGATGCTGCAAAACTCAAATATAAACAACGAAATGTTAAATCAAGGTGAGATGAAATTACAGTGAGAGTCACCAGGCTTAACAACTTGTTGACATAAAGTAAATCATGTCCAACCTATTGTCTGGTGGATTTGAAGTTTTAGCTATTACTTGAAAAAATTAACTTTACAAATGTGGGAAATACTATCTACGGTTCTCATATCAAAACAATAGATGGTCCAATACATAATGCAGTAGCAGCTATCTCCTGAACCCTTATTCATTTCTTTAATTCCCATTCCACAAAACACATTCGTCCAACAATTGATAATTTTGACTAGCATTCCAAGCCACTGCTTTGCCTACGTAACATTACTCTTGCAGAGGATTTTCCAGCTTTAGTTGTTAATAATTGACGTGAAGACAACCTCAAATTAGATTATACCTAATATGCAGCTATCTCAATCCTTGTGCTTAAAATCAGATCAATAAATTGAGCTCCTTAAGGTGAACGCACCTGAATTATATTGCTGAAAGTTGTATCATCTAACAAGACAAAGTAGGTGCTCGCACTAGTACAATAGTCAAAGTTCATGGAGAATTTCCTCTGACACGTTTCTTTAATATGTCTACATGATGGGATCGAAGAAATCACTTGAAGGAGTGGACATAATAAGTCCTGCAACAAAGTTCAAGAGTTAGCTCCTAAGGCTATAGAATTATTAGTTGCCAAAATTGTCTCCTTCCTCCTCCATAAAACGTGTGCAAAATAGAAAAACAGTTGTATGACCTTCACCCAAGAGACTCCATCCCTGCATATAATATGTAGACGAGAAGTATCAATATCTTATATTATAAAATGGATCTCTTCTTTTGCTTTCATCCGAAACTGCAACTCTCTTCTCCGACCAAATTCAAGTGGCATAATGTAATAAGATCATCAGGGTTATGTTTCTAACATTCTAATAGTGATTGATACACGTCAAGTTTACCAAACTACCTCTGAAAGGCATTCTAGAAGCATTTTACAGCACTCCTGGTGAAGAAGAGTCACTCCAAATTGGTCAGCCAATAAAAGCAGCTCCAGCAACAAAGAACCAGAATCTATATTAACTTCATCATTCAGTTTCCCACTGTATAAGAAGTCAAACATAGCTTTGAAAGCTTGTGGTGGCACATCCCTTAAAGTAATCTCTGAAGACATGCTTTCACTCATTCCGTTTGTGAACATCTGGAAGAACACATGGCACGATCTTTAAGAAATTGCTCCTACCAGTGAAGTCAGAAAGTGCAAAAAGCCAAACATACAATAATTTTTCTATGCATACGTATTGATTTAATTAAAATCATTTACAACTCTACATAAAAAACACTTTTTCTCTGGACACCGTTCTAAATCATATTGCAATGATAAAGCCAGGATGTTGGGTTTTGGTACCATGGATGGAGGTTTTTCTAGGCAAACCTTCACTATATGAAATTAACAAGATATAAAAAGATGTATTAAACATAATGTTGGAAACTTCATCTCAATGTCGTGGCAGTTGCATTGAAAAATTTCCGTATTCACTAGAACTTAAATCATAAACAAAATAAATACCCTTATTTCAGATTTTATCTATTGCAAAAAAGTTATTTTGTTATAAACAAGAGAACTTTCATCTCCATTGGATATATAATATCGCTAACAACTGAATTCATTTCCTGCAATTCATTTAATCTGAAAATATACTCCCTACAAATGAGAGAAGCTCAATGGTGAAAAGAACACTAAATCTAAAACTCAAACTATATGCTCTGAAAGGGAAATAAATCATTTCAAATAATGAATCACGGCCACGCAGGTGAGAGATTGAGAAGTTGGCTCACCTTAGCAAATGGGATGCTCCATAAACTGAGAACAATTTTATGCGCTTGGGCAACAAGCCCATAACCCTCAATATATACGTTTACATCACTGTACTGGCCAGTTAATTGCAATTGTTCCAGTCTCTGACTACTGACAGGAAGTGAGGACAAAGTTGAACAGCAATGAGGCCTAGTACTTGGAAATGATAACTCCACATTCTTCCCTGAGACAAACTTTTGGTTTAGCTTAAACCGCTCCATAGTCTCTTCACATTGTTTAACCAACGGAGTCACTTCAAACTGTAAACTTAGAGCCCTCAAGGAACCCAGTTGTTCCAAAGGAATCTACATGATACAAAAAAAGAATCAGCTTGATAAAATTACGTAGTAGGACAACTTTCATACGAAGAATAGAACTATCAGTTAAAGCTAAAAGCAGCTGATGGATGAGTGTGTTTGCGTGTGTGTACTGCTAATTTTGGTAGTCTGATTACTTATATGTGCTTTCTATCTCTCCCACATGCCACTACTCCCTTCTATTGGTTGCCTAGGTAAGGTATGCAATAGAGTTAGGCATACTGCATACGTTAAGTTTTAGAGGGTAAAGACAGATCAGTAGAGCGAGGGGGAAAATACGTATAGCTAACTGCGCTTCAGAAGTTACATACTAGATAATCAAGGAAAACAATCTCCATATTCAATATGTTAGGGAATACAGAGATAATTAAAAGGGGAAATTGCGTACCTCAGTCCAGCCAGCGTAGATGTACTGCAGCAGTGCGTGAAAAACCAGGTAGGTAACTGTGGGCAGCGAAATAACAGAGAATGATGAGGCTATAGGAAAATCCCCACATGCTGATAAAATGGCCTTATGAGCAGGTACAGGTCTTTCCTCTGCACCAACAAAGAATAGAACGTCAGACAATTCCCAGCTCTCCAGAAAATTTTTCAGGCCCCAGTTGTCATAATCCATCGGGTTATCTCCCAACTCCTCGTCACCCTCCTCCTCAACTTCATATTCACCAAAACTCACGTGCTTCCACTGAAACATATGATTGTGTGTTAACGACAACACATTAACATTTCTATATCCAACGTGTTTATCCCAGCTGCAGAGCCCAATATACTGAACATTATAGTTAGGATTAGAATCCAGCCACTGGAAGACAATATTCTGGAAAGGATACTTCCCTTTGCCGATGCTAATCAACCCATCGTAGATGCTGATCCAGTAACTCTGGAATGATGAAGAGCAACAAAGTCCAGCACCAGCCACATCAACGACAGTTTTTCCATCAACCTCAATTCTCAGCCTTCTATTCCTATGGCTCCCCAAAATTACGGTATAGTGGGGGCTACTATCCCTTTTATAATGGTAATGCCGGCTCCCCCCATTCTCCCGAAAAACCAATGTGATATCATTGCGCCCAAAAGCTTCGAAAACCACGCAACCCCGACCGGCTTCTCGGAATTTCAAATCCCTTCGCCATGCGCACTCAAATGGCGCCACAATGAGAAACTCCTCCTTCTTTTCAATCATCTCTAGGAGCATAATTTTTTACCCAAAAGAAAAGAAGAAGAAGAAGAAACTGGAAGCAGAAAGTCTCGGAAGTTCAGAATAACTTGCTCGGTTAGACGGACCGCATCTCCTATATCTGTGGGAAATGGGCAAATTTTGGATCAGGCCACCGAAATCAACACATGAAAATTTTCGACGACTAGCTGTGATAATTGGATGACTTATATATGCCTATAGATCCAATCACCCATCAAGTGGAGATAAGGAAATTCAATTTGCATTCATTCCAACGTGATATCAATTGCGATAAATGGGGTACCGATCAGACAATCATTTTGGGAAACAGATGGAGACAGATGCCACATCGCTATCTCAGAGGAGCCAGAGATCGCTAGAAGTCTTCCCACTTGGCCAGAACCGAAAAAAATCTGATACCCACTGATAGGACGATGTGAGAGCCGCTAAATATCTATCACGAGACCCTCTAATGGCCTGGAAAACGTAACAAATAAACGTAATGAGAAGAGAAATAAAATGAAAACCAGACAAAAACACGGTCTCCGATCGATGCTCACCTCAAGAAAAAATAAGATCTTGGGCGTAAATTCGTACCTGATTTGACACTCATGGGACCATCCTTGTCAGCAAAACGCTTACGGATATTGATGCCGATTGAGAACTGAGAAGCAATTTGAAGGAACAGGGGAGATGGAAGTACACGAACAGTGGTAAGAAAATTACTTTACCGCCTTATTACCAGAAAAAAAATTATTTTACCGCCCAATTATTTATCCATCTACCCGCTTTCTTTCTTTTTTTTGAAGCGACCCACCCACTTTTGATTCACAGGGTCTTGGATGGGATTTTATGGCTACGAACTCAAGCAACGTGGCAGGTACGTATGATATTGATATACGACACTGGGTCCTAGATCTTTTCAAACCCGGGCTCTGGACCTCAGACTATATATTATATATATATATATATATATAATATTTGCAGACATAAATAATGATTATCTTATATTCAAGGGAAAATACTAAAAAAATCCTCTTAAAATTTAAAAGGATAAAAAAAGCCCATAAATTTAAAAAAAGATAGATTGGACAGAAGGTCCAATCTGTCATTTTTAAATTACTGTGCACAGTTACAAATACCATTATATGAATTCAAATACAACTAGCAGAGTTGTAAATACTATTAAAAAAGTTGTAAATATCATTGACAGAGTTGTAAAAAGTATAATTTTATTTTTTATTTACAACTCTGCCAATGGTATTTATAACTCTCATAATGATATTTGTAACTCTCATAATGGTATTTGCAATTGTGCACAGTAATTTCTAAATGACAGATTGGACTTCCTGCCCAATCTATCTTTTTCTAAATTTATGGGCCTTTTTATCTTTTTAAATTTCAAATGCTCTTGTCATTTTCCCTATATTCAACAAGTTTAATTGAGATAATACAACTTCTTTTTATTAATATTGAAAACTCTAAATTTTGTTATGAAAAGATTTTTACTCAGAATATATTGAATCAATTTCAAACCTTTTATGTGAAAAGAGAGAAGCATCGGGAAGTAGGATAAAAAGAGAGAGCGGGGGCATGATATAGGGCCTGTTTGGAAATAATTTTGAAAAAGGGCTTATGGAAAAAAATAGCTTATGGACAACTTATGGAAAAGGACTTTTGGAAAAGAGTTTATAAAAAAAAATAGTTTTGAGTAAATAGGTGCTTGGATAGTTATTTTTAGAATGACTTTTTATGGTGGTAAATTACCAAAAAGGGTATGATTTGATTTAAAGTAAGAGAGAGGAGGGAGTTAGAGAAAAGAGAAGAGAGAGGAGAGAAGGAAGGGAGGAGAAAGGAGAGATGGTGTAAGAAAAAGTAGGGGTAAGATAGTAATTGGATAGTCCATAAGTGCTTTTACGGTTGAAAAAGCTATTTTAAATAGCTTATTCAAAACTATGGTTTTAAACCATGGTTTTGTCCAAAAGCACTTATGGACAAATAAGCCTATTTATTTTAAAATTTCCCTAAACTAAGGTTTGGGCCAAAAACCCTTTTAAAACCGCGGTTTAATAACTTATTAAACAGGCCCATACTCATCTATTTGTTATACTGTCTCTTAATTAAGCTTATAAAATTATTGTAAACGGAATATTTGAAAAAAGTCCCTTTCTTTTTGTTGGGGTGGGGGGATACAGGAAAAGGTCCTTCAAACGTCAAGAACCGTTGAAGCCAGTTTTATATATGCAGCAAAATTGTGTCTGGGGAAAACAATTAAAAAATGCAGTAAATTGAATGCCAGAATTTGGGCTCTCCTTCAAAGCCCTCTAACGGAAGGATAGGCACCATCAAGTTGACGGGGGTTCAAAGTTGAAGAAAGAGGCCTCCACCCTCGCAAATCTGTGGATCAAAGATCAGATATTCTTCTCCTTCTTCGTCGTGTAAAACTCCACTCTCCGCATCAATCTCCCAAAAGAGGCCTTCCAAACCGAGATGATTAATGTGCTTGGATGTCTCTCAGTAGTATATATCAGGACCTATTCCACTGTCCTGTTGGTTACAGTATTGTTGTTAAGATGTATGCCGGTCAAAGTGGACCATTCGACTTAATTGTTGAGCGTCCCAAACTGCCCTTGTCATCATGATAATTAGCCACGCACGCCCTCGTTCCGCCTTCATTTAGTTTTGGAGAGCCCAATCCCCCCCGCAGCTCACGGACTAAATATCGGATTAAACTTTTTGCTAATTATCATGCCCAACCTCGTACCCATGATTGTATCCTGTCCATATATCCTTCATATATAATTCAGCAAGCTCCTTCCATTATATTGCCTGACAAAGACATGCGTGAGATGAAATTCGTCCAGAATTTAATTAATACTCGCTTTTTATTGGTAACTTTAATCATTTTTAGTTGATGTTAAAAATACCTAGAGTTTATGGAATTAAATACATGTGCTGATCAGCCGAGTGATAAAATTCAATTGAACATGCAAAATTTTATGTTTAAGCGTTCATGCTGATGGAGCTCCCTGATTTGCATGGGCACAGCGGGCTCATTTCCTTTTCACGTTGGTTATTCGTGATGCTCATAAAATCATATATACTGGTATTGAATTAAATATTAGACATATGTATGTATATTCTCAGTCAAATTAAATGATTTGTGCACGTGAGATTTGTTTTTTTAATGAAATACACGATGGCCAAAATTAAATTTAAGTTCCTAATAATCAAATTCAATAACTCATATCGACATGAATTCAATGAAGTTCCAAGTTTGAAAACGTGGCAAACGAGCCCCATACGAATTTCAGATGACATAATTAAGAATCAGAACTAAAGTCGAGACTCGAGAGAGGGAGGGAAGGAGGGAGAGGTGGCTTACAATTCGCGGGAGACTTTACCATAAACGATAAAACGCAGCCCTCTTGTGGGGAAGGGGTGATTTTGCCGCATGATGCATTATTTTGAAACGAACTTAGCGGAAGCTAACCCGAAAAGCCCGCGAAATTGCCCCCCCAACGCACATTGCCGGACCCCATGGAAACTAATGACAGGGTTCATTTTTTGAGCATCGAATCTGGCTTTCTCATGAATTAGTTACTGTTACAGTGCTCGATACTAGCTATCGTTCATTCCCCAAAAATTTGTTGGCCTTTACGTATATAATAACCCGCGGGTCCATGGCGTTGGATGGAGAGGAAGGAGGAGGTGAAACACTGGAGGGGGACAATGGGTTGGACGAGTCCAATGTGGTGGAAGAAATTCAGAGAGTGATTGAATCGGTAGCTCAGTTTGGGGAATATAAGAAGACTCACAGGAAAGAATGTCATAATCTTGCTAGGCGGATGAAAATCTTGTTGCCACTCGTCGAAGAAATTCGGGATCTGGGTCCGCATATTCCAGAGAAGGGCATAGCTTGGTTAAAGGATTTGAAGGATGCTCTCCTTTTTGCGAAGAAATTGCTGAAAATGGGTAGCGAGGGGAGCAAGATTCACCTGGTTAGGGTCTCCGAAAATTTTCAAGGTTTTCTTAAGAAACACGAGTGGGTTCTGGGGTGTCTCTGCTTCTCATCTATTCTGACTTATTTTCATTTCAGGCACTCGAGAGCGAAGCGGTTATGTCCAATTTTCGATCTGCCTACGAAAGATTAAGCCGAGTGTTCGATAGTTTCCCGAGTGAAGAATTAGAAATATCAGATGAAATGAAGGAACAGGTAGTTTACTTTTCCATCTTGATCTTACTTGGATTGGATTCTCAGTTAATCTCGAAGGAATTTCTACTGCACCCTATATCTTAGTGAACGCTTAGCCACGTTAATTCCTCCTATCCCATACGATACACAGGTCCAAACCCCCGAATTCTCAAATAGACACCCATACACATTAATTAACATGTAACATAAAATATATTGAACCCACGTTATTAACTTTTTTTTCTTAAAAAGAAACTACACACCATTTATTTCACGTACTATACATCAGGAAATCTGTCTAAAAGGTTTATAGAAAGCGCTTAACCTCTTGCTGAATTATGTCAATGGAACTTTGATCTTTTTCTGGCCCTGCTTCTCTTTGGCGTTATAGATAAAAGAAAAATTATTCGCAAGTTTCAAGGAAGAAACTTATAAATTTACTCAACCAATGTTCTTACCTGTAAGTAATTTTCTCCAAATAAAACGTAACAAAATTCATTTAACCTTTAAAAAAAGGTCAGAGTTCCATTTACTGCGAAATCTGAATGACAGCAGTCTGGTAGAGACATTAGTGTGAAATCCTTTTGTAAAGTCACATTTTAATTTTTGATATCCTGAAATATTAATATTTAATAGTATAGGTTAAGCTTGGATTCAGCAAAAAAGCTTTCGTTACTCGCAAAAGATTTGTGTTCATGTTATGTTTAAGTCTCTAATTATTCAGAAGTTTTGAGATAAGTTGACACTGTGATTCAGCTTGAGCTAATGTGCGTGCAACTCAGGCGGGTAAAGGGGCGAACTGATACACAAGACATAGAACTTGCAATGGATATGATAGTCGCATTCTCCAAGGACGACAGCCGAAATGCTGACAGCGCTATCATCGAGAGGCTTGGACAAAAGCTTGACCTTCATACTGTTGAGGAACTTAATATCGAGACTGTAGCCGTCAGGAATCTTGTACGAGAAAGAAAAGGCAAAAATGCAGAGAGTACCCAGCAAATCATTGACCTTCTCAAGAGATTCAAACAAGTTGTCGGCATGGAAGACACCAACATTTTTGATGAACCTGTCATGCCCAAAACGCTTGACAAGTGCACATCTTTGGTCATCCCTCACGAATTTCTCTGCCCAATCACCTTGGAAATTATGACAGATCCTGTTATCATCGCCAGCGGACAGGTAACCAAGCAATTTTTTATTAAAATAACTTTCGATATTTCATTGAGAAAAAGTTGAGCTTGCAGATTAGGAGATTCTGCTGGAGCCATAGTTGTTTGAAACAGTTTCTGGCAGTGAGAATTTTTTGTGTTTAAGAGTTTATGCTTGTTTTTAAGAACTAATTTTCTCTCTCTTTTATTCAATTCTTGCTAAAGACGTATGAAAGGGAAAGCATAGAGAAGTGGTTCCAGTCTAATCGTAATACTTGCCCAAAGACTAGACAAACTTTGGCTCACCTGTCATTGGCACCAAATTTTGCTCTTAAAAATTTGATCTCCGTTTGGTGTGAGGAAAACAAATTTAAACTCCCCAAGAAAGAAGCTTGTTCAAGTGAAGAAAGTTGCCTGGTGGATCCTAAAGAGGAAATACGGGCTTTGGTTGGGGACCTATCATCTGTCCATTTAGAAGTGCAGAGACAGGCAGTGAAAAAGATACGTATGATATCAAAGGAGAATTCTGAGAACAGGGTTTTGGTGGCAGAGAATGGAGGAATACCGCCGTTGGTGCAGCTCTTGTCCTATCCAGATTCAAAAATACAGGAGCATGCGGTGACAGCGCTTTTAAATCTTTCAATTGATGAGGGAAACAAGATACTTGTATGCAGAGAAGGAGCAATTCCAGCGATTATAGAAGTACTGCATAGTGGGAGTATCGAGGCCAAAGAAAATTCTGCAGCAGCCCTATTTAGCTTGTCAATGCTGGATGAGAATAAAGAAATTGTGGGCTTATCGAATGGCATTCCCCCTTTGGTAGAATTGCTGAGGAATGGGACGATTAGAGGTAAAAAGGATGCTATTACGGCTCTGTTTGGTTTATCTCTTAACCATGCAAACAAGGGAAGAGCCGTTGAGGCGGGCATTGTGGCCCCTTTACTCCAATTGCTCAAGGCCACCGACTTGGGAATGATTGATGAGGCCCTCTCCATCCTCTTGCTTCTCGCGTCGGTCCCGGAGGGACGACAGGCCCTCGGACTGCTCCCTTTCATCGAAACTCTCGTTGAGTTCATCAGACAAGGAACTCCCAGGAACAAGGAATGTGCACTGTCCGTTCTTCTGGAGTTGGGTTCCAATAATTCTAACCTTATTCTTGCAGCCCTTCAGTTTGGCGTATACGAGCACTTAATCGACATCAAAGAAAGTGGAACAGCTCGAGCCAAGAGAAAAGTAGACGCTCTCTTATACCTCATGAGCAAGAGCGAGCATATTTAATTTTTCTTTTTTCTTTCATTGTAGGTATGCTCCTCTTCACTCTTTTAGTGGAATTAATCGTAACAAATATCATTCACTTGTACTGTAATATTCAAAATACAGTTGAAGAGTGTAGTTGAATTCCTTCTTCGTTGAAAAGCACATCATCTTATTTGTATTGCTCAAGTGTTGATAGGCGGGTGTCAGAAAATATATGAAGATTGTACTTGGTTGTGCGACGACCATTTAAATTTAGTCAACCATCATGCTAGTTTTTTTTTTTTGCCCACCCGGTTCACCGGAGCTTTACCCCGACTACATCCGGATCCGACCCGCGTCGCGCACCTGGCTGTGGTGGGTGAGTTTCCCAACGGGAATTTTCTACATTCGTCAAGGCTCGAACTCAAGACCTCGCTTAAGCGATACCGAGCCGCTTACCACTCGGACCAATCATGCTAGTTGTTAAACGGCGTAATTAATTATTAGCATATAAAGGAATGTCAGAAATTGGGGAAACTATCCTCGGTCCAATACACGATGACAAGCCCAGGCCCAAAACAATACTAAATCAAGATTAGGTGCTAGTCTTCGTGTCAGAGAGTATTCTAATTTTTGAATATTTAAATTTATATTTGAGAGTAATAGACAGTTTACTCTACCCGATATTAATATCATCTAAAAAAATTAAGATTTTCTCCTACTTTTAAATCGGATGAATTCACCCTTTTCCGAACAATTTTATATTAAAAAAAAAATCAGTTAAAGAATGAAGAGGGCTTGTATGGTCAAATATGATTTTTTTATCCAGCAAAGGGTTTAAGAGGGCGTATGCGCCCTTAAATACTGGTCACCCTATCATCGTCATACATACCCTTCTTGAAAAGCGTGTTAATAAAAATCTATGTTAATGATTTTGCTTTCTAAATCAGTTTAATCTCAAATAAACTCAAGAAATAAAATAATATTTGAAATTATAATAAAACGTAGTAGTATATTTGAGAGGAAGAAACTCATCAGTTTCTTTTTTCTTTTGGATAAATAACTATTCAACTGATTACAAAATATTATAACCAAAAAAAGTTAAGAATAATTTCTCACCTTTTTTATAATAAGGTGGAGGTTGATTAAAAATACAAAGATAACTGACACCTAGATTCAATCCATCACTTACCCCTTGGATTGAGAGAAAATGATGATGGAAATAAAACTAGGAGATAAAACGGGAAATGAGGCAAGTTTCCTCTTGTCGGATAAGGGAAGAAAAGTAGAAAGAAAAATAAGTTAAGAAAAAAATAAAATGTGGGATCCACTATATTTTTTCTTCAACTCTTTCCTCCATATATAGAGAGAAAATAAGAAGAGAATTCATTTTTCAATTGCACTCCACTTTAACAATTTCATTTTTTATATTATATTCTTATTATTTATTAATTTATTAATAATGTTGGATATAATATAATTTATTTAATAAGTTGGGGAGAAAATGAGGTGTGTACCACATTTTCTCTCTAACCCTTTCCTGCACATATGGAGAAAAATGAGAAGAGAACACATTTTTCAATTATACCCTTGCACTCTACTTTAACAATTTCATTTGTTTATATTATATTTTTACTATTTATTGATTTATTGATAATGTTGGACATAATATAATTTATTTATTTTTATTATATCTAATTTAAAAAAATTATCCACTTTTTCCCCTTTGATAAATTACATTTTTTGGTGGCAAAAAAATATATTTGGTGTTAAAATATAATACCATGGATAAATATCAAATAATTTGATTTTAACTTGTTTGATGATGATAATGTTGATATAATTTTTCTATTGTGATATTTCATTTGGTTTTAAACATGTTATATTTTTATCTAAATATAAAATTATTTTAGCCATCTAAATAGAAATGGTGATAATGTTTTTTTTAATTTTTTTTTTTTATCTTCTCTCCTCCCAACTTTTCTTTTCTCCTAACTTTTTTTTTTTTCAATCCAAACGGAGCATTAGAGTTCTAGTTATCAGAGAAATCGCCTCGGGGAAAAAAATCGAAGTGACTTTCAAGCACTGATGTGCTTCGTCTGGTCCCAACAGGGGGGCTTTCTCCAGTCTTCCATGGAGCCTACACCGAATGATTGTTGAGTCCCACTGGATTAGCTGATGTCTCCACTTGCCCATGCTTCTTCCACGTATAAAAACAAAGCATGCGACAAGTGAACCCAAACACAGACAAACAAAAATGTCTTCTGCTGATCTAGGGGGAGGAAAATAAAAGGACAAAAAAAAAATACAGGAGCTTCAATTTAAAAAGTCTGTGTCGCGATTTTTATCAATTTCGGGAACAATTAAATCAAACTGATAATACTTGCGAGCAATTGAAATCTAATCTAATTAAATTATATAATGTACTCGTATCATTTTTTTTCTCCGGAGTAATGCCATTGACCTTTATTCAGAGAAGAGGGTCATTCATGGAATAGAAAAAGAGGTCCGGTCATCTTGTGGATAAGGCCTGAAACCAGGTGAATTTTGGTCTTAATCAGTTGACTGAACGACCGACGTGGATGTTTTGTTTTCTGTTCCCTAGAAGAGGACTTGTTTTCGGCCAACAGAACAGACGGCGACAACAAAGCAACCAAACAAACGCCTTTCTATAGTTTTATTTTTGTTTTTGCCTGACTCTAACGGCTTCATAAAAAAATAAGGGGAAAAAAGAGAGAGGAAACGATAAGAACAAAATAAAATAGGAGACGCAGATAAGCGTGAAAGTTAAGGAAATGGTTCGAAAAATGAAGCGCTAAGTCATCATTAGTGATTACCACACTAAATCACCATTTTTCTCTGCCGCTTCTCACTTTCCACAGCTCCCTCGCGCCATCGCCATGGATCCCTACAAGGTACAACGATATCAACACTTGGTCCTGAATTCTCTTGTTGATCATCATTCTGCCTTTGAATAGATTCGTGCCAAATCGTTAATCTCTATTTCTCTCCTTTTTTTAAACATCGACTTTAACTTGATTTCATCGTCAACATCTCCCTCTTCTTTGTAATTCTCTAATATTTTGTGTTATCAAATCCTTCTGTAATTTAACCCTTTGTTTCGAAGTTGACTTTCTCTTGGTTGACCTTCACTTGAGAAATCGGAGACATCAATCTATGTTTTCTTTGCCGCATCAATCAAGCGAGTCTTGCTGTTTTTGGCTTAAAAATTGTCAAATTCAGGATACTATGTTGACTAATTTGTTACCCATTCTATTTCGTTCAGCATCGACCATCAAGCGCCTTCAATTCTCCTTTCTGGACTACCAATTCCGGTGCTCCAATTTGGAACAACAATTCATCTCTGACGCTTGGATCTAGAGGTATATCAATATATTTGCGTGATTACTATCGGCATGACGAGAAACAATGATCAAGTGGTTATAGGGATGTGGTACATACATTTTCTGTAAATTGCTTCTTAATTTCAAGAATTCTTTTGAATGGTTTCTGTTTAGGTGAACTTTTTTAAAGATCTACTAGAAAGAACTCGTCTTGAGAGACTTTAATTCTTTTGCCAGTCAATATTATTATTTGTATAAGGGAAAGATGGGAGGTTGTGGAGTAAGGGCAGTGTCTTTGGCCAAATGTACTTTATGATTAGAAGTGACATTTTAAACCCCTTTTGGCAGGTCCAATTCTCCTAGAGGATTACCACTTGGTGGAGAAGCTTGCCAATTTTGATAGGGAGCGGATCCCAGAACGTGTTGTCCATGCTAGGGGAGCCAGTGCAAAGGGTTTTTTTGAAGTCACTCATCACATTTCTCACCTGACATGTGCAGACTTCCTGCAAGCCCCTGGAGTTCAGACACCTGTAATTGTCCGTTTCTCAACTGTTATCCATGAGCGTGGCAGCCCAGAAACTCTGAGGGATCCTCGAGGTTTTGCTGTGAAATTTTACACCAGAGAGGTAAGAATCTGAGGGTCCAACAGAAGTTAAAATTTTCTTCTGGTGACTAAATATGATTACTATGTCATATATTTAAAGCGAAGTGCCCCGTTTTAACTAAAAGTAATAGCGTCGTGTATTTCCAATTTGCCATAATACATAATTCCTATTCTTATTTTATAAACTCAGGGTAACTTTGATCTAGTGGGAAACAACTTTCCTGTCTTCTTCATCCGTGATGGAATGAAGTTTCCCGATATGGTTCATTCTCTTAAACCCAATCCCAAGTCTCATATCCAGGAGAACTGGAGGATCCTTGACTTCTTCTCCCACCATCCAGAAAGTCTTCACATGTTTACCTTCTTATTTGATGATGTGGGCGTCCCACAAGATTACAGGCACATGGAAGGTTCTGGTGTTAACACATATACTTTGATCAACAAGGCTGGGAAAGCACATTATGTGAAATTTCACTGGAAACCTACCTGTGGTGTCAAGTGTCTATTGGAGGAGGAGGCCATTCGGGTTGGAGGATCCAGCCACAGTCATGCCACTCAAGATCTTTATGATTCAATTGCAGCTGGAAACTATCCTGAGTGGAAACTCTACATCCAGACAATTGATCCTGACCATGAACACATATTTGACTTTGACCCACTTGATGTAACTAAGACTTGGCCAGAGGACATTTTGCCCCTACAGCCAGTTGGTCGCTTGGTCTTGAATAAGAACGTTGATAACTTCTTTGCTGAGAATGAGCAACTTGCATTTTGCCCTGCTATAGTAGTACCTGGCATATACTATTCAGATGATAAGTTGCTCCAAACTCGCGTCTTCTCCTATGCTGATACTCAGCGACACAGACTTGGGCCAAACTATCTGCAACTTCCTGCAAATGCTCCCAAGGCTGCTCATCACAACAATCACCATGAGGGTTTCATGAATTTCATGCACAGGGATGAGGAGGTAAACTAAGAGGCATTATCTTCTCATTTTCTTATCCTAAATAAAATGTTGGTAACCTTATCAACCATTTGATGCCACTGCATTATTATTCATATACATGTTTAGTAGGACATAGCTTTTCTTGTAAAATGGAAACTTAATTTTTTTTTTCATGTATTTCATTATAATGACTACAATGCTGGTGATTTTTAGGTCAATTACTTCCCATCAAGGTATGACCCTGTTCGTCATGCAGAAGTGTTCCCCATTCCTCCTCCTATTTTCACAGGAAAGCGTGAAAAGGTTAGTGTAGGAAGATCCCGAAATCATAGGAGGAAAACTGTAGGAGTAAATATGAGTTGATTGTGTAATTATATCAGTTTTATTTTTCTGATTTAATTGTAATTATTTCCCTGATTTCCGGCCCATCACTATCGGCCAGAGATTGATTTCTTGTGCTTATATCAAGCACCAAGATGAATGAATCTGTACAGTTGAATCTCTTCTCTCCGTGTCCTATAGTTAGTTTTGGTCACTCGCAGTGTGTAAATGTGGACCATGGTTGGTAATGGATCAACTGGTCATGAGCCTCAATTTATATTGTACCTGCTTATTTCAGCATTGTTTTGTTGAAATATTCCTTCGGTCCTAAATATAAGATTTAATTTGTTTTGCGCAAAATAAACTAGGTCTTATATTTATATTTAGGACCGAAGGAGTATTACATTATTTTATAATGTCTTTTTTTTTTGCCTGTTAAAAGTTCAATGCAACATACTAAAAGAAATGTTGTATGGATTTTTTCTCGACTGTACTGTTTTCCTTCTGATTGGATGTTTAAACAAGATAATGTTGTTGAGTGGACACAATATGGAAGTTTACCATATAAGTAAGGAGGAAAATGTATATACAGCTATGCAGTCCCGTTAATTACCAAAATAGTAGTTATATGTCTTGCATTTTTATAGAATGGAAGGGTTACGATGGTGTTTACTTTTAGTACTACATTACTTAAAGAGAGGGCACTCTGATGGTTAATGCTTTTACAGGATAAAATTATAAGCGTTTAAAAGTTTGTACTTGTGAGTCAGTGAATGTTTAAATGACTTCATTGTTTAATGCAGTGCATAATCGAGAAGGAGAACAACTTCAAGCAGCCAGGGGAAAGATACCGATCCTGAGCACCTGACAGGTTCCTGCTCTAGACTACACAGTTAATCAATATGAAATATAGTGGTTATTATCTAACATTTGATTGTATGTCAGGCAAGATAGATTTGTGCGCCGATGGGTTGAAGCTTTATCTGACCCACGCGTGACTCATGAGATCCGCAGCATCTGGATATCATACTGGTCTCAGGTGAGACTCGTTTTGCATATGGTTATTTATTAGCTAGGAATTATAGAGTTAAAACTGTGAAATGATTTTTGCACTGGTGTGAGCACAGGCCGACGGCTCTCTTGGTCAAAAGATAGCATCTCATTTGAATTTGAAGCCGTGCATCTAAGTCTGCTCCAACCCCCAATAATTATGATGAGCAAAGAATGTGATAAGGACGTGGCTGCTACGAGGTCATTTGAAGGGTTCAAAGTTCAATCATTAACCCCATTATTGCAATACTATGTTGTAATATTGATGTGGACAAAACTAGTATGACAACTTAATAAACCGTTTCAATATGCCAATTCTCTTTTCCATTTCTTGTGTTTTTCATTCAAGGGCTCTATTTGGTACGTGGGATTTGGAGGGCAGGGTTAGAATGTTAGTGTAGGTAGTGCCGTCGAAGCTCCTACATAAATTTAGGCATTTCGGCTTAGCTTCTGTCTGGCCAGCAAACAAAGGATTAAGCAACGAATAACTCGCTGTAATTGAAAGTGGCATTCGGCCAACATTGGATATGAATCAACTTGACTTAGAATACCAATGCAAAAAGTATCAGAAATCTCTGTAAGAATTCACAGGTGAGTAAGAAAAAGAGAACTTGACCTGACATGCGATGTACGTGGAACGTTATCTTTGATCAAGTTAGCATGAGTGCAGGACCTGTTTGGGTGTTATTTATCCGGCAAATCAAGTATCGTCCTCCAACTTGAATATCACATATTTAATAGTAAAGTGTAAATACTTCAGTATTTAAGGCAAAATGGTGATTATGGTATCTAGCTTTTGAACAAGGGCAGCTCCCTACCATATCATAGATAAGGCCAAAAGAAAAGTAAAAACGTCACTACAAGACCATTGGAATAGGAATTATACACTAGAATCAAAGCTAGATGTGATTGCCAATGGATCAGGTGCCAAATAATATCAACGAGCTCCCCACCTCAGTTGAATCTCAAGTTGGCGATCATGCTGGTGTCATCGTTAGATATCATGTAGCAGTATATACATGACTCAACCCATGAATTCTGATTCCCTCTCATCAACTTCAACAGTATCCAGTCCTAATGCTACTGGGACAAAAGGTGTTCTTTTCTTTCTTTCTTTACTGTTTTATTATTCCCTTAAGTCATTCTATACATTGCGGACACTTCCTTACTATTTTGGTATATTAGTTAGTGTCCGCAGGTTATGAAGAAGTTGATTCCTCCTGCTCAATTTGCACGCTTCTTGACGGTGGACCAAAGATGCTCAATACCACCTATTATTCCCAAACAAAACAAAATCAACACAGAATTGTTTTTAGCTTCAGCTCCAACAGTCCATAAAATGAAATTAACATGTATACAAGCATGAGAAAGCATTTACAATTTTGAAAACACGTTGAAACGTGGCAAAACCATATTTTAACAAAACAGCAAACGTGTTATGCCCATAACGAACGAAGAAAAATGAAGACCACCAAGACAGGTACTGTTACTGCAGAAAATCTATCGCACCAGAGCTCATCGGCAGGTATTCCGGTGCTTTTTGTTCTTGAACTTAAAAATAAAAGAAGACAAGAAGAAATCAACAAGGACAACTGACCGGCAAGAAAACTAGTCCGTGCAAGCAACCGAGTAGTACTAATGCCAGGTACATTTGAAAGTAATATACCTGCAAAACGCCAAGGAAAACTATAACAAGGGTTCTTATATACACTTCCTCCTGACCAAAAAACAAAGGATGATTTATCAAAAATACCACAAAAACTTCAGTCCTTGAGAAACAGAGAACAATAACTCCAACCAGCTTTGTCAGAGTGATCCCACTGCAATCACAGAAATGAACCGAGTTAATTAAGAGAAAATAACGTGCTGATGTAGCACATGGATTTCCTTTTTCACTGGACGTGAAATTGGTCCTGAAAACAGCATGCGTTTGCGTTTTGAAGAAAAGTCAGGAAATACAAAAACAGATTTCTGCCAGTATATGACCTGAAAACTGACGCTCCCATTGTACTCAAGGCTACCTTAGCACGTTTTTCTTTGTCTCCACTTGTTACCTGTAAAAGATCGTGCAATAACATTAGGAAACCGTTCAATTTCAGAGGACTTGAGCAGCATGTTGTCATTATCCTTTTTCCTTCCTGATGTAATCACTTCGATGAAAAGACTATAACAGAAAGATAAGAAAAACAATCGCCCACTATTTTCACCTACATCAAGAAAGAAGTAGGAAGAGATGATGGACTTCAAATTTTAAACGAAAACATATGTCTTGCTTGGATAAATCAAATTTCCAAAAATGAATTGCAGAGTGGTACTGACAGCAAAGGTGTGAGTGATATGCACACAAAACTCGACAGCAATGCCCACTGACATGACAAGGTTGACAACTGAGACAGCATTCAACTGGATGTCTAAAATTGCCATCACACCCTACAAAGCACAACTTGTAAGTAAATGAACTGCAGACCAAGAGCATTTTCCGTTCAGGAGAATCCAAAAATCCAAACAATAAATTTCTAAACTGATATAGTGGTTTCAATTAACAGGGAAGAGAAGAAACACAAGACGCTTCAAAACAATGGAACATACCATAAGATCAACAACAATCATCGCCAACACCAACAAAATGATTGCAGAACACCAAAAACTACATTAAAGTTCAAAGCACAAACAAAAATAAGTGAATAAGGTGAAGACATCATTAATCAATAAAAAATAATCCTTGATAATCTCTTTGATAAAGTTAAAAAGCCAAAAGCTACATTTAGAACCAATAGCTAAAATAAATTAATATTCACCTGCAAGTGATAACCAAGCACACAACAAATACTGCTCCTGTTACATCAATATAACACATAATTAATGTTTTGCAAATTCAACGGGTAAGCACGTTGTAGGTAATACAAAGTTGACATAAACAAATAAATTATTGTTAAATCTGGTTATTCTGCAATGTTTCATCCAATTCTGAATATTCATTTCTCTTTAATACCGTATGCTCCACTTCGCCCCAGAAGAATTGGGGGGGTGGGGGGGTTTCATAGGGTATGGGGTACATAGATTTTTTTTGTGTGATGTACCCATTAAGATCCAAATCCCTCATCTCACCCTCCGAGCTAAAGTTTTTCACATGTTGTATCAGATCCTTCCCCCGTGTGTGTGTGGCTATATTCATTGTATTTTAATTGGACCACATCAATGATAGCATCAGAGAATGAAAGCATATCTTAGTTTGTTAATGTCAACACTAACCAATGGCTATAGAAAGGTTGATTAGTGCGGTCTTCCATATATCAAGGTATTGCTCAAAAAACATGTAAAACACCGAATATGGGAAGATCTCAATCTGCAGCAGAAAAAGTTGTAAGTCCGGGCACAGTAAAATCAAATACGCTTACATCTACTACTCTGCCTTTCATTTTTATTGCAGCGATTGCAAGATTAACATTCCCATATACCACGGGATGAGCAAGAAAACAAGCCTTCTCACTCAAATCATTATTATATTTTACTTTAAATCCCTTTAATAGGGGGTAAAGTGAACTCTTAAGAACATTACCTTCAAAGCATCAGAAACTTTTGAACTGAACTCACGAGCAGCTCTTAAGGAATTAACGTAGTCAACCTAGAACATTTTTACTGTTAAATCTTGGGCTGGCTGATGCTATGAAATCATAGAACAAATAAGATAGTGTTGCTACCTGTTTGCTGAGTGGAGTATGATATGTACGGAATGATGATGCTTGGATAATGCCGCCATCATAGTCTAGCAACCAAAAACACGATTAACTTATTGATACCATTGCAAAGCCAAAGAGACTAGAACATGCACTGATGGAGAAAATATTCATGCCTACATTTGAAGAAAAAAACTTCTATAACCCAACAAACCTTTCAAGTCAACACTGCTGCTGTAAGCCCCATGACCACCTTTTGCACAGTCAGCAGATGGAAGAGCATTAAGAAACCATGGCAGTTTCTCCTTAAATTTTTCTGCAGAAGGGCGATCATTATGAAGTTCTGAGTGACGGAAACACTGCAATAGTCGTGACAAGGGAGTCAATAAAACATTCTAACTCATCCTATAAGACTATCATACTTTTGTCCATTGCAGAACATGTTGATTACCGTAGTGCAATCTTTGCATACTCCAACTGCCCGACAAGAACCTTCGTCAGGAGCACAGCAAGGAGGCTGGAAACAAAATTAATTTATGCCAGTCAGCTACCAAAAAATTTCTATTTGCTTCTCCTAGTTCAGTTGATCTTTAGTCTCCATATTTCTCTTGACTCTTATGAGTATATCCACCAAGAAAGAAAATCCTGATATTAACTTAAATTTTTACAATCAATTAATCATTCTTCAATACATGAAATATTGAAGAGGAATGGATTGCCAAGTTATAAAGAAAAATCATATTAATACTCCAACAGTGAGACCAAAAGTCTGACTATTTCTGAACCTTATTAAAAGATAGTTCCCAAATTCTGCAACTAAATATAAAGATAAAATAAAGTAACTGAGGTGAAATTTCTTGGATCTAACACCAGTTATAACCAAAATTGACCTGATCATCAGGAGGGCAATAACTCCCATTTGTAAACTTCCTGCAGCATCCAAATGCTTCCGGAGATATCCACACAAGAAAATCATCAAGCCATGAAGCAGCTGGCTTGGCGATATAACTTGACTCTGGTATTAGAGACGCCCTTGCAATCTATGAGGCGAATACAAAATGCATACTAATGAGTATTCAAGATCCCAAAACAAGAAAAGAGAAGGGTAGATAAAAACAACCCTAAGAATCAATCAATTCAAATAGGCATTTGGATAGCTAGGCTCGCAGGTTCAATTTAAGCAGAACTAACATAAGAAGTAAAATGTTTTTCTAATTGTGAAGAGCTAATTTATGAAGTCAAATGCTGAACCACAATAAATCAATTAGCGCCAGATAAGCTAATGATATACCTCATTCAAAAGAGAGTCTGAATCACATTGACTAATGGAGCACAACTGATTTGTATGCCTTGATTCAGAGCTGAGGTGAGTAACAACAGAGTGAATCATCTTTAACATTATACATATAAGAAAAAGGTTGCAATCGGTAAGATTTCCTTCCAGAAACATGCGCACAACATATTTTAAGAGATTAAGATGCAGAAAAATTAGCAGATCAATGCAGAGAACACAATAAATAATCCAAATAGGTCTACAGAAATTGGTAAGGTGAAAAAACTGTTGATCCATCCAACCTCACACAACCAAGGACTAGGACATGTGATGGAGAATGGAAGACGTATGCTAGGTGTAGCAAACCAAAAACTGCTATGGAGGTTGAATTTCCTCAATTGAAATGATGAGGTTGATATAGACTGGAATCCACATGATAGGTAGGACCCAACTCTTTCTGTGTCTAACATGGGGAAAATTTTTCTATTGTCAGAGTCATGTGGGCCAACTATGTCCAAACAAACTCAATGATGACCAGTATCTTTAGGTGATGGCAAAGTGTACTGTGACTAAATACGGAAGTTGGGAAAATAATAGATCACTGTTTAAGATATTTATCCATGCTTGTAAGTCTAACTGTGATATAGATAAGTGCATTGATAGCAAAATATCTACATGGATGGACAAGATTTTGGAGCAAATCATTATATAAAAATACATACTTTACAATACAGGTGGGATCAGACAAAAGCTTGATTTAGAAATACCTGTAATTATAGTTCTTTACAACAAAATACAAAGGTGGTCCAATTCTGAGATATTCTGAAACATTATTGAAATATCCCTGCAGGAAAAGAACATAGATCTTGACCACTTGACTATGAAACAAAGGCATAAAACATGACGTGGTGATAATATTAAACCTGAAGATAAGAGTCTCGGGGTAGAACAATCTTCTGCTCCAAACCAGGTTGAATTCTAGTGCATAATGCCTACGAGGTTCAGATTATGACAATTAGAAAATAATAACTATAAAGATGAACAGGAAAGATTTAATTGATCTCAGAGAAGACAATAGAAACAAAACCGAAAACTTACAATGCTAGCCAATGCAAATGCCAAAAAAATAGCAATGACTACTATTTTTACTCCCCAAATACTCAGAATGGGAGCATGAACCTCCTGGAAAGGAAAAAAATAAAAATATAAGTTAATAAATGAGAAAAAAAACTCAGGAGGTCAATAGAAGGAGGGAAATAGAAAAAATAACATTGTGAACCCTAGTAGTTGGACGAGAGATAATTATTATGAGAAGCATGGAAAAGTGACAGCACAAACACAAATGTTAAACGCCTTTTGATATGCAAACTTCCAAATTAGAATTAGAATCCTATTAACAGCAAGAAGCCTAGCATCCTAATTACAAATATTTCCTTCTACAACAAATTAAACTCACTCTAGGTTGAATACTTCAGGCACTGCGATTGACAAAATTGTAATTCAGCAGTTTAGCCTTTTGGTTTTGTTCTTTGTAGTGCAAGATAATAATGGTTCTCTCTCACACACAAACACACATACTCTCGCTCTTTCACACACACAAACACGGAGGATAATGGTTTAACTAATGCCAATTACCTTCATATATCGAGCCAATATGCCAGGTTTTCTCTGTTCAATTCCTAAGTTACAAATCAACATATGTCAACAGAAATAGCTTGAAATAAAATGAAAAAAAGTGGCGACAAAATATTGAAGTGTCATTAGGAGTCTTGATTTTTAAAATCGTAGTAACAACCTTTATCAGTATCAGCATGCAATGAAGATACTTTAATGCATGGGAAACAATCAACTCTCCTATCCTCTGCTCGTAAAAAGTCAAGAACTATCAGAGCAACAAAGGCAGTAACTTGTAGAAGGAAGTCCAAAAGAACAGCCAATGCTGTGAAAAAGAACACAAAGGAGAATTGAAAATTAGCATCAACATAAAAGGAATGGCTGAGACTACCACAAAGCTATAAAAGTACACATGAAACGAAGAGTTTACCTGCAAACATAGAGAATACCCGGCATGCAGGCATGGAAATAAAAGTTCCAACTGCAAATGCTAAAACCTCAGATAGACTAGCTAATGTTATTGATGGTCCAACTTCCACGAGGGCATTGCTTATTCGTCCTTCTAAAGGCAACTCCAGTTGTTGCCTTTTCACAGCATGAACTAGTATGCACATATTATCCACCCCAACCTAATACAAAGATAAATATTGAAAAGCCAAAGAATGTTAAGCATAAATAATAATACATAGGTGGATTACTCATATTTGCATTAATATTTTATATTTGTCTTCAATAGAATAAGTGGATTACTTATACTCCATTATTTTGTTATTAACCTATGAAAAATATACCAGCAAAGGAAAAAGAGAGAGAGGACAAGTTCATATTATAATATGTGTGCTCCTACACCTTAGAAAATTGGAAGAAATGATACAAATTGTTCTCATAATATACTTCGTGGAATATTAAGCCTTGATTTTAGCTTATCAACGTCTTACCTTCTTAGTCAGTTTCCCTAATTAGCACATAAAAGCTTCTTGTCTAGAAGCTCTTTCTTCAATGTTGTTTATTAAGTTCTAGCTTGTATAGAGCGATATTATTTAGAGAAGATAAATACAAATTTCTTTAATTAGGCGTTCCTACAATGATGATTCCTAGTTAGGCTTTCAAAGAAAGTCTTGTATATTTTGTCCCAAATACATGGGCCATGCTCGCAATTAGCACTGCGCGAAGGTTATGGTAAAACATAGGTATGTGGGTAGATTAAACTTCTCATCTGAGACTTAGCTTCGAACATCATATGAATTGACAGGCAATTATATATGTGTGGGCACACCCACGAGTGCATGCACTTATGATGAGTAATCCAAATCAAAATTAAAAAAGAACGTCTATTTTTCTTTTAAATTTGCATTTTATGATCGGATATATTTTTATGCTGACGGAATATACAAAGTTCCTAAAAAATCATCTCCGTGCCATGAACTTTGCCTCAAACAATTTTCTCTTCGCTAGTCAATTATTTTTATCATTAGTAGTCAGTTCTGATAGCTAGATAAGCAGAAGAACACTTACAGCAAGAACAAGAAATGGAATAACTTCCATGATGATTAGTGTTGATTTTACACCAATGGCACTAAAAAATCCAACTGATCCAAGGACAGACAGCATAACAACCATCACTCCAGAAAGACCAAGCAATACCTGCAATCCATAACTTATACAGTTATTCATGAACAGTTGCAAAAAAGATATTTCAACATAGTGAACTCATTAAGGTAAGAAATTAGAGAAAGGGGTAAAAAAAGGAAGAGGGTTCACACTAAGGTTGGAAAGCACCTTAGATGAAATGTAGAAGGAAGACGAACGTGGTGTATCCCCCAAAGTAAGAGATATATATGCAAACATCACAATATAGCTTATCTGCAACAAAATGAGGGACAAGGTTTACATTCATTAACATAAAAATACCACAAGTCTTATAAAATAATCGCAAAAAAATTATTCTCATCAATGGTATGGAATAAACTAGTATTAACTATTCACAAAAAAATACGATTCGGGAGATTTTACCAGTATAGTAATGGCATCCGCCGTGCTTTCTCTTTTTAATTCTGCCTCAATGGAGCTTTCAGATGAAAAGGCAAGTGTCAGATTTTTATATTGAACCGTTGGGAGAAGCTCATCCTATAAAAAACAAAACATAAAGTAATGAAATAAGGGAGGAAAATAGGCCCCCAAGAACTAAGCAATTAACCACAGCAACTCAATTAAATAAAGCCACATAATAAGCACAACTGAGTCACATAAAAAAGAAAACGCAAGAATACTTCTAAAACATCTTATGTTTGCTAGTATTAGAAAGTTGTGCAAATCCCAAGGACCTAATAGCTCATTTGGAGATGCAAATTAATTATTGGGTACCATCTCAGATATCTTGATTCTAGACCCATTTTCATGCTTTAGATTTAAGTTGGCCACTATAGCTGGAAATCAGGACCTGAGTAGCTCCAAAGGACAAGTGAAAAAGGAGCATAAAACTCATACACAAGCCAAATCAGAAGAAGGAACGGCCAAATAGGAGTCAGAATAGGCATAACCTAACTGATTATTCAGCAAGATTAAGTACAAAGTGCAAAGTGCAAACCTTCACCAACTGTATGAAGGCCTTCTCCCAGGCGACTGCCTTTGCAGTTGCATTCCCTTCTTCATTAACAGCATTATTCACGGGATAAGTTATAACAAAAGCAGATGCCTATCTTGAATAGAACATAACATAGTTAATTCATGCTCTGCAAAATTCAGTTGCATTCACATTTCATAAACTAGGAAAGTAGAGAAAGCACCTCAGTATAGTTGTTCCCAGAGAAGCCTCCTAATACAGTGCTGGGATCAAGAGGACCTTTAAATGCACTCATACATTGGTCTGCTGAGGAATAATGCTGAGGAATACAATTTTACAAAATCAGCGAGTCTGGTAAAATCGTTTTGGTAACGAGGTAATTTTAATTATTAACATAAATGCATCTATGCATGAGGGATACAGTTTTCAGCTGTCTCCAGTTAACAAACAGAAAATGAGGAAAAAAGATTTCTCTATCAAACTTAAAAATAAAATATTTAAAAATTTTTAAGAGAGATTTGATGTAATGTGATATTAATTATAAGAAATACCACAGAACCTGCATCTCTCCCCAAACCTGTAATGTGATATTAATGTAATGAAAAACTATATCCTTGAGAATGCATCATTACTAGTGACATCAGAAATTTAAGATTTCAACAGAAAAGTTTTGCTGTGTATTATATTAGCATTTGTAATAAATGCATCCATCAAGGTTCTCTAAGTAGTAGGCAAGGTTCTAACTTTTCATTCTTCAGACCATAAAGAGCATAAGCACACAGAAATTGAGATCATCTATCATGAAACAAGATGGCACTGTCAGGCAGAATATTTTGGAAACCTTTCATTTATCATTTATCATTGATCATTTAACTTGAAAAAATGCTAAAAAGTATCAGTGCCTAAAATCAACTTAAAGATGGAATTTGGCAATTGTTACCTCAAAGCAGTAATACAGATGTTCAACTCCCCCATACTTATCAAAATTTCCAGGGTCCATTTTGAAGTACTGTAAACAGGAGGAAAATTGAAAAGAAAAGGTATAACATTCTGATCATAAGATACTAATACCATATGCATTTGCTACAATAATAATCACAAAAGCCCAGAGCTTTCTGGCAGTAAATTAATGAATGTACCTGCAGGACACTTTGAGTGGCACAATTCTGGTCCAGTGGCTTCATGCAGATGTCTTCCAGGGACACTGTCATGCCAGAATAATTGGCATGGACAGCATCAACCTGAGAGCAACATTTTCAATCCAACATGATAACCAAGATCTTTTGGTAGTATTATTAAGCAGAATGCATACCTTTTTTTGTATTTCAAAAAGGAACTTAATGTTGTCCTCTGAGACAATGCTTGATGATGTACCATTCTCTTGATCTGGAACTGTTGCCAGAATGAGCTGAAAAAGAAATAAGCCATTGTCATTCATTAAATCAACGAAGAATAATAAATCATATATTATATGATTATATCCTTATAAATCTTGCAAGATGCAGACTAGAAATGAGGAAGCTCATACAATATCAGCTCCAAACTGAAAGAAAAATGACAAAAACTTTGAGGAGTACAACTGTACGGCTAAATATCTTTATGCCATTTTGGCAAGGAATGTATCCTGGGTAAATTCTTTTTCCAGGAAAGTAATTTTATGCCATCAATTTTGTCTTAGATGCATTTTATTATCTAAAACTTATGTCTCTTTTACACGAGGAGGGAAAACTAGCTGAATAACAATAAGAGGGAAGGATTAACCAAATAATATAGAGTATGAGAAACATTTATAACACAATCAGGTGTCGAATGCTGCACTTCTCAATATTCTATCCATTGAACTACTTGATATGTGATATGTTGAACACAAGCATGACATTTAACTAGATAAGCTGGTCTATCAAAAAGGAAAAAACGGAATGGCCCATAGTAAGAACCTGTTCAATTCTGTAAAATGGAGCAAGATGGCTATCAAAAAACTGTTTCTCTTGTGCAGCTTTACTCCCAGGTCCTACCCACAGCTGCAAAGTGGACAAAGTTATATGACAAACTCCAAATCAATGTAGCATATCATATCAAAATGAGACAAGTAATAGGTAACAACTTTATCATTCTAATACTTTCGTTAATAATATAAAAAACCTCAATAATTTTACCATTCTAGTGTAAATAATTATCATTCCATTTGATTTCACAATTTCCAATAGTTCTTTTTAATTAAAAAAAAGTAAACCCAGAATCGTCTCTTCATACAATAACCAGAGTTTTTGTAACTAAAAAGATTTCCCTGTTTTAACATGTAGATTCTTGTGTTAGCAACCTTTTTAACCTCAATATAAAAGTCCGATTTGGCATTATACACAAAAATAAACATCAAATTTAAAATATGTGATAAAAATCACCCACGCTATCACAGAAAAGAACCCATATCTAAAGAGTCTCCAGAAACCAAAAACAGCAATAAATTAATGATAGAAAGGAAATCAATGGAGGCATCAGAGTGAAACAGATTAGCGAAAGAAGTTAATTAAATTACAAAGAATAGGAACATTTTTTAAATGAATGTATAGAATGATAACTATGACGCAAAGACATTTTAAAAGAGAGTTTTGTCAAGTCCGACACAAGTTGGACACGCATTCACATCATGTATGTTAGACATGCAGTGATTAAAACTCTGACAATATCAGAAAGCACGTTCGTAAATTGTATGCAATTAAACAGAGAACTTAAATTAGTAAGAGTCTTTACTTCATACATACTTTTTCAGGCCGTGTCTCAACCTTGAACCGAATTAGACCTAGACAAAGTAGAAGAACCATAGCCAGTGATGAAGACAAAACCATAATTGGATTTCTAGCAACGTATGATCCATATTTCCTGATCACATTCGTAAAAACAAGGTCAGAAATATTCAATATAAGCTGATAAGCATATCGATAGCATAGGCAGTGACCTGAAAAAATTTGACATGTAACCTTGCACAGCTGAGAGTTGGACACCATGTCTGATTTGTCTAGCGTTTTCAAGCATCTTGTAATCATCATCAACAAGTTTCAAAAATTAGAAAATTGTGCACAAAAAAGGGAGTCAGAATGAAAATAAGGAAGATAGTTCTCAAAGATGTCCCACTGAATAAATGTCACACTTTAACTGATACAACTACCTGCATTGGAAGGTTTTCATCCTTCTCCATATCAAGAGAATGCAGTATACCACCACCAACAACATTAGAAACAGATTTTGTAGCATCCGATGGCTTCCTTTCTCTTACCCGATAATATAATCTCCAACCCATGAACACAGAAATCAGTACGATGTATAAAATTGCTAAAATAAAGTCAACACACTTCACCTACAGGTGTGAAAAGGAGGACCATGTTAGTGAAGAACAACCGATAGCCTTAAGCTGCATTTTTCCCCATAAAAATCAGAAAACAAATGCACGCAGAAAAATTCAAAATTCTCTCTCACCGTTAAAGATCCAATTCTTATGGAGCATGAATCCATCTTCTGGATGGTAGGAGGAGCAATGTTGGAGCATGCTGAAGATGAGGGACAATCACCACAAGAACAGCCAAGAGATATATCACCGCATGAATAAGTTGAAACATTCATAAGGCTCATGCCAGATGATGCAGTAGCATTTGGCCGGAATGTAATTGCATACGGTGAACCAGGAACACCAAGTAGGGCCTTTCTACCGATAAATGCAAACCACTCTGTCAAAAGCAATTTCAGCATAAGCATTACATGTTACTGAGATCGAAATGAAGTAACTAATTGTATCCAAGCAATCCCCATCAAAATGAAAATACTGTCACCATAATCATTGTCACAAACTTGGTCACAACACTAATGCTTTATACCTACGGTTCAAGGTTATAAGAATGGGGAACAACTGAACGTTGATTGGTTAGAACTTCAATAGTACTTACCTTTAAAATTTTTAGCACCAGCACCAATATATTCTATAGCACGAGAATTCATGGTACCAAACTTCACTTCCTTGCAGGATTCATACAGCCCTTCCCCAAAAGCATCAGTTATATAATAATCAATCCCATCCACTGTCAAATTATGACCAACCTGAAAATTGTAAGAGTGGAGTCAGAGTAATAATTGCATTCTAAAATCATTTCAGTAGTGTTCCGCCACCTTTAATATAACCAAAGGACAGAAAATCAGTGCCTTTCAGTAGTCAATATTTGATAGTATACCCAACTAAAGAAGCTTAATTGTCATAGAATGCACACTATAATTGTTGGGATAAAGAGAAAGTTCTAGAGATGACATTGTATCTTAGGTACATAACTTACACCATGTTGTTGCCAATATCTGTTTGGACAATCAACTAAGGCAACAGACAGCTGATGCATATTTCAGATGCATTCCTCGCTATATTTCATGGTGTGAGTATGCAATAGTCAAACATAATGGATAGCTAACAAGTATCAATTAAGATTTTCTAGATAAATGGCTAATAACAAAATTGTGGGATCAATACAGAGGTTGCAACCGTATAAAAAGTTCGAAGAAATAAAGGAAACACCATGGTCTTACCTTGGAAACTGAGGTCACGTTGATAAATAGACTCTGATTTGGAGAACAAGTAAGCTCACAGAATAAATTCAAAAAGTTTCTTAAGCATGCGGGACAACCTACAAGAAAAGGAATTGCCTGCCAGAAAGTACAGTATTTCCAAGCATACGTGAAAGATTTTAGCATATATGCTAATCAAGAAATAAAAGAGAAAGATGAACTAGAAAATGCATAAAAGTTCAGAGATCAATTCAAATACCAAATTCATGAAACCTTAAGATATCACAATCTGCATCAATAATCAATAATAATATAAAAGTTTGATCACAGGATTTACCTGTTGGACTTGAGTCCGTAAAGTGTCAAACTGATATTCTGTACAACAAACATTCCCAGTAATTGTTGGACACAAACTTTGGATCTTGGATGAAAGCAAATCACCTGGCTGAGAAATATAAAATTCAAAATATCAAGAAAAGTTTGAAGTTTTGTTTAGCTGTAAGGACTGATGCATCTATTATGGTAATGAGAACAGTACTCAAGGTTAAAAATCATCATTATGTGATGGGACAGAAATTATAAACATAAAAAATAGAAACAAAGAACAAAGTTATTAGGTCCGGAGGATGATCAATTACGTTAGATATACCTTCATAGCTGGGGAACCAAATGGACAGTTCAATACTTTTCCATCACTACGTTGTCCACATGTGTCATACATAGCACAATATTCCTCTGAATGCCTTTCCCTGCATACAAGGATAAAAAACTAAGTCTTTGTTTTACAGATAACGTGAAGATATCCAACTTCTTCCTTCATGCAGTGCAGATGTAGACACATAATCTTTTAATCACTCGGTTGTTTGATTTATCGCGATATGATGGGTCTAAAATGTAAATTTACAGATTTCTGAACCAAAATGCAGAGATGGAACTAAGAGAACTTGAATCAATTAAAGAATGTCAAAAATATATTATTTTTTTGGACAAATGCAATATTAATCTAAAAAGCCAACCCAGACGGAGGAATATGTAGCAAAACACGAACTACTCATGCTCAAAATATTTTCCACTAAAGCATAAAAATGAGCCTTACCCGAGACTGGTTGCATTGGAAGTCAAAAGAAGCCTAGTAGCCAAATTCTCAGCTTCAGAGAGAGATAAAATATAAAAAACCTGCAAGTAAATGAAGATGGTTAGCCATCTAACCAGAGGCAGACGGAATGTTATGTTCCCTCGCATTTTAGAACTTGAATTCAGCAAGCCAACTGTGGGACCTAGACGTAGCCTGAGCCACCTGAAATGGACCAGGTTACTCCCGTAAATAGTTGTCTCCGTTTCCATCTTCACTCTCTTATTAAAAACTAAAGCGCCGTCCATTTCTAACAGAGCGATGCCAGCGATACATCTGACACCTAAAAGCAAGAATCGCGTATCTATGGTCTGCCACTGATCTATGAGACGACTTTTTAATCAAGTAGTACTTTCTAAAATCGGGGCAATATCAATAAATCACTTTCCAAAAGCTTGTAGCTTGAAGTCGAGAGTTTAAGTGATCTCTCAGACATGCTCCGGCTTCACTCTTAGGCAATCGAAATAATCGGGATTCTTTCGGCGCCTCGTAGGGAGACAATCTCTCTCCACCCCCGGAAATGAATACAAAGTCACAGTTTTGTCTGAAAAATAATAAGTAATGACAACAATTTGGAGTTTGCATCCATTTTCCGGGTAAAGAGGCAAGGAGGAAAGAATTGAACATGAAGCGTTTAAAGGAGAGCATAGAGAAGGAACGATGTTGTGTATGGAAAGAATGAAGAGCAGAAAAGTGGAGAAGAGTGAGAATGATTGCCTGGAAGAGAAAAATGGAGGTAAGGAACAGGAGGCGAAGGTCCATTGCGGTAGAGCTCGAGAGAGAATCTCAGTGCCGCAGCGAGCGAGGAACAGCAAAATCTGAGGGTTACTTTGGTTTTTTATCAAAGTGGGTGAGCGCCAGAGCAGGGACGCCAGGAAACCGTTTGCGGTTGTACAGAACAGGTAGTGTAAGCAGATATACACTCCTACTTACTAGCACTATACAGTACACTCCGCGCTCGCTCTCCAGACCGGGTTCAGACCCCCGCGTCTTCTCATTTAACCATTTATAGTAAGTGCTGGCCAAGAAAAAATATGCACAAGTTTGTAGCCCTGCCTGTGGTAGGAACCCACAACCCTCCCGGATGGTTTCTGGAAACTTTAAAAAAAAAAAAAACTATACGTGACACTACCTAAATATATAACTTCGATATTTTAATGCTACGCCTCAACTAGTTATCATTTATTAGTTTTATACACTTTTACTAACCACGCTATATATTTATAGAGAAAGACCTGTACATGTTAAATGCTGCTTCCCAAAAGCAAATTGGTTACTTGAGAAGTTATAAATAATGCTGCGTCGATTTTTGTTTGAAAGTTAACTTCACCTAGTGTTCTAAGGACGACATTTCTTTTGCTATTTGTTCGTTTGAAGTTAACCGTGAACCTTCCCATAGTATGCCAAGTTAATCAAGTTTTGTAGAAAAAGATTTGAGGTACTTTGCCAAGCAGAAATACCTTTTCAAAACGAAAGAGACGTTATTACATGAATGTACAAAAATGACTTTCATCTACTGTATGGGTCTTAATTGGATGTTTTGGTTGAAGTGAGCATCATAGCATATAGCCGTTGGACCTTATTCTGTAAGATTTGGACCTGTAGCTGAAATCTTGCCGCGCAACGCACGGGTATGGAACGCTAGTTGTATAAGTAACTAGATGGAATTTCATGTGTATACAGTGTAAAATGAGCTGGTTTGCGGATGATGTAATTAGTGAATGAGGTTTTAGGGCAAGGAGGGTGGCGTCGTAAGTTGGGTCACGGGCGACAAGCAGAATTATTTGGTTGACCAACGCAGCGGAGTTCACATTCCAGATGGGATGGGATTGTCATCAAAATTCAATAGAAAAGGAGTGAGAGAAATGCAAGTGAACGGTGGCCAGCGTAACGTGTCATCAATATGGATCCCCACGTTTTCACGCGCCAATTTTAATTATAATGATAATGAGCATGAGATAAAAGTGGAATCAACTATTCCGCTTAATATCAATGCACCGTATTATTTTATAAGTTAGTTATTTTATTATTAAATATTCCCCCGCAGTGAAGGGACAAGTATTTGTTTTCTCAACAAAAATAGGGCAGCAGTCACCAACCAAGTTCAAAACGAATTAGTTTGACATATTTAATAATTTAATTAAATTAAAAAAATTAATTAAATTAATTAATATAATATATTTTTAAAAAAAAAATATTTTAATCATCTTTCTTAACTCCATTTATTATTCTCTTACTTAATTATTATGAAAAAAATATAAATAAAAATAATATAAAAAATATATTATATTTAAGACTAAGATTATTTTTTTAATTATATCATATATTAAAAAATAAATAAATATATATTAGTTCAGCATATTTTAAATATATTATCGCACATGGCCTTACATTTTTTGAAATTCCAGCTTCTCCTTTCCTTCTCTCTTGTTTTTTGGGAGATCAATACCAGTTATTAACTGCGTCCACCCAGCTGGAATTCCAGTTGGTAAATGGAAGAGGGGATCCATAATTAAGTTGAGGGGTGACAGCCAATTTTGAATGCATGCGTGGCACATAATTCAACGAAGAGTGATGTCTAGAAGGTAAGTCATGCATATTTTGTTTATAAATATAATAACTCTTAACTAATTAACAAGAATTAAAAAATGGTTAAGTAACTTAAGTTGGTTATTTTTTATTATTATGACAAAATATACCATACTTCTCTTTTCCTAAAAAGAACCGTAGACAAAGAGATAGCATTAAAACTAATCCTTTGGTTTGGAGTGTGAATAGAATATTGCCGCAGAGCAGAGAGAGGAATGGCCACCCCTCTGGGGCGTCAATAATATTCTGGTTACCGTTACGGGGAGAGGGGAGACCTAATTAAGCAAGCCCTTGTACTGTATAATATGGAATTAGTATGAAGAAATTGGAAAAGGAGTGGAGCAGTCCACATTTGGAGGCAGTGAGGAAGAAGGCAACAGTGAGGCGGGGCAGAGGTATTGATGGGAGTGGTTGGGTTGCGTAGATAAACGGGTAACCAACCCTGTTGTGTGCCCCAGAACATACGAATAAATCCAAAATGGAAGGGATATATGGATATGTGGGGGGCGTAACATTACATGATAGGTGGTGGAGCGATATAGTCCTCACGCATTCCCAACCAGCCTCTTTATAATAATTAATGCGAGGGATGCTATTGATGAATTAGTTGAGATGAGTGGTGCAAGAATATAATAGCTAGGTACTTAAGTGAATTCTTGGGGATGAAACTTCATATATACCTACCCCTTACTATAACTACGACCTACGTACTCAAAATACTCTCTGCATTCCTAATTTCAAGAGTTTACGTTGCGAAAGTTGGGAGGGAGGGAGGGAAGGAAATGATGAGCATGATTGAAGGTGAAATCATGAAGCGGGCAAGCACAGAGGTGGCACCCATGATGAGCATGAGGTGCCCAGTGCGCCACTCATCATCAAAGTACCCCGCAAGCTCCCACTGGGACCCTTTCCTCAAACATCCAAAATTGCATTTTATTGCTTTCACTCCAATTGCAATTACCATACCCTCTCCATGATTATTCTCCTATTCCTCCCATATTTTTTAGAACAAATCGGTACAATTCTTCAACTCGATTACGTACCATTCATTTAATCCTGCTATTCTTAAAACAGTTAATTCGTGATATTACATCATTAACCATTATCTAGAACACAGCCACCCATTCATCCCCATCATTCCAACATTGCTGCTCATCCCTCCCCATTCCTCTCTTTCCCTATTTTTTCACGCGTACATATGCCTCTACCACTCTCCTAAATCACTAAAATAGAATAAAAATACCGTCCATTCAATTAACCCATCAGATTTTATATTAAATAAAATAATCCAACTGCCTTTCATATTTTTTTAACATCGCTCTTGCCAACAGCTTTATGACCTAGTAGCATAAGCTCCCCACACCATTGTGGTCTAAAAAACATAGGATCAGTTCCTATCTTACTTTCCTGTATTTGCATAATCCATTGCATTCTTCCTTTTAAATCGCAATATTGTAAATCTAGATTAAGTTTGGCTCGGCTTTTGGGAAAAGAAAGAAGGAAATTTGCTTTGCTCTGACATCTTAACCTACCAAAAGTAGCTGAGGCTTGTTAAAGTTTTTTGGGTAAGAATTACTACTGTATACCAGAACAAGTGAACAACCCATAAAAGGGAACTCGGTTTCGGAGAGGATGCTCCGCAAAGAGAGTAATAATGTGAAATCGCG
This sequence comes from Leucaena leucocephala, assembly GCA_037074615.1. NCBI lineage: Eukaryota > Viridiplantae > Streptophyta > Magnoliopsida > Fabales > Fabaceae > Leucaena > Leucaena leucocephala. Next base: position 115,993 of record CM073540.1, on the reverse strand, counting down.
TTTCGTATATTCTCTGGATACCTACCAGTTATGAGGTATTTAGTGCGCTTCTAGAAACCACGAGCAACGAGAGGCCTCTGATTCTTAATTCCGCAAAAGTGAAAATATATATCATTAATATATAGTAAGAAGAGAGAAAGAAGAGGAAGAGGGAGGGGTGGGGAGTGAAAACGGTGGGTTGGCTTGACGGGAAGCACTAATAATTGAAGACCAGAACGATGCTTTTGCTTTTAGACCAAACCATGAAGTCCTTCAAACGAAGCGTGCGCCATGTGGAATGATCATCTCCCTAAATCCCACTTACAAATGATTTTTTTTATTAAAAAAAAAACAAGCAGAGAGAGCCAGAACGCATGCATCTGACACCGTTCACCTCAACAAGAATGACGCGTAGAGGGAGAATGAAAATGAAAGCATAGCCGGGGAGTGAGCACGAAATATACGAGACCATAAACATGAATGCAACACGTTGACTATAGGAAGCAGCGTAAAACTTGTCAGCTTATAGCATGACGCAGTAAAAGAGTACATCCATTGCTGGTGTCGATAGTAAGTGACGATCCCAATAATAGCCCTTGAACCTAGTGGGACAACTCAACCCCCTCTTCGCTCTTCCTTCCCCCCAATATTCAATCAGAATCAAGTTTTCATTTTTTTAGAAAAAAATTAACGAAAAGATCAGTGGTGGTAATTTAATTGAATAACAGTACCTTCAATTTAATGGTTTTAGGACAATACTCAATTAGCGGTAATATTTGTAGCGCCTTCATCTGATTTTAAATTAAACAATCAAGGTGTAATACGAAAAAATTATACAGCATCAATTGTTAAAATTACGCAGGGCACTCCCTCGTAATCTGTGATATACAGGACTCAATGTTATCGTCATAAAAAATACAAGCTATAAAAATTATATTTCTATGTGTAGCAATTGTTGTGCCCGACTAGTACATTTATATCAATCGCAAAACGCATCACAGTCATGTGATATGAACGGTGACGGGTCGCACCGGATCCGCTGACTATCTGAAAGGAAATGAAGGTGCATGATCAGGGTGGTTGAACGGAACTGGGCTTGATGGGCTTGGGATTATATGGGATGCGATAGGCTTTCTCTAGAGTGGACAGGACAACTTGCATGGAGGGTCGATTTTTAGGGTCGGATTCTAAACACTGGAGAATGAGGCGGCATATGTTAAAGGCTGCTCTTGGGGAATACATGTGGCCCAGTTTGGGGTCAATTAAGGTTCGGAGCTTCTTCTTATCGCTCAAATAGGGTCTCTTCCATTCCACCAAATTATGCTCACTGGTGGGCCTGTTGGGATCAAGAGCCACTAAGCCCGTCAGAATTTCCAGCAGCACAACTCCAAAGCCGTACACATCGCTCTTCACGTACAGATGACCTGTCAGCCATGACAAAATATTTATAACAAAATATCAAATTTTATAATTATAAATCTAAATAAATATTAATGTGATATTAATTAATTATAATATTTCAACACATATCAATAAATAAATAATAATCTTTACTAATATTCGATAATAGGAATATTCAAAATAATATTTAAATAAAAAAAATAATAATATTAATATTTAAAAAAAAAAAACTGGGAGGGGCAGACTGTGCAACTAGTCTGAGCTCACCCCATTTTTATATAAAATAGGCTTAGCTTGCAGGTGGAGCCCATTTTATCACTTTTAGTGGAGAGCAACAATAATGAACGAGAGCACTGGTGTTGGTGTTAGTGTTATTGTTAGTGTTACCGGTGGCTATGTACTCGGGGGCCGCATAACCGTAAGTGCCCATGACCCTAGTGGTTATGTGGGATCTGCCGTTGACGGGGCCAAGCTTTGCCAGCCCGAAATCTGAAAGCTTCGCATTGAACTCCTAAGGAAACACACGAGGGAATGGATCGTAATATATAACGTAGAAAAAATTACCAGATAGAGAAGGGGATATATATATATATATATATGCATGTGTAGTGTACATACCCCATCCAGCAAAATGTTGGAGGACTTGAAGTCGCGATAGATGACGGACTTCTCGGAGGCGTGGAGGAAGGCCAGGCCTCGAGCTGCTCCTATGGCGATCTTAAGCCTTATGTCCCATGCAAGCGGGTCGGGTCCTCCTGCACGACGCGCCGTCGTTATCGTGTTAGCCGCTTCCTCACTAATATTAACACTAATTAGCATCCTAATTAAGCCTACTTCCAAACAGGTGGTTTTCCAAGCTGCCCTTTCGCATGTACTCGTATACAAGCATAAACTGATTCTCCTCCCAGCAGTAGCCAATCAGCTTCACCAGGTTTGGATGGGAGAACTTCCCCAGGAATTTCACCTCGCTCTGCACCCATATATATATATATCCTCAACGTAATTGAACTCAGCCGAGGGTTATTTTGTGTGCGTTTGTGTGTTCAGGTAATAGAGAGAGATACCTGCCATTCTTCCAAGCCCTGGAGACTATCGGGATTAGATTTCTTGACGGCAACGGGGATTCCGACGCCAATTTTGGAGGGCTTGAGGGTGTTTTGGTCGATCCATCCCTTGAATACTCTGCCAAAGCCGCCCTCCCCCAGCACCGTGTCGGGTCTGAAGTTTCTGGTGGCACTCTTCAAATCATCCAAGCAGAACATTTTTAGATTTGGCTTCACGATATCCCCCGTGGGACTTGGCCCCTCCCAATCCAACTCTGCACATCAACCACGCATGATGATCCATGCCAGTCATATATCATAATATTTAGGATCGACCATTATTCCATATACCTGAAGCTGGAGCACTGTTCGTCCTCGTTCTAATTTTGCCCAGGCAGTTTCCCATTATGCACCAACCAGACGATGCTTGTTCGAATTTGCAGGTCAACAAAAGGGTTTAATACCAATCCATCCAATGATGCGAAAAGTTCTTCGAAACACGGAAGAAAGTTCAAAGAAAGAACGGCTTGACATTGAATTTAGGTTGCTGACTCGTTCCCGTCGAATGTATCGGGTTTAAAATTTGGGTGTTGGGTCGCACGGGGCCCATGCTTTTAAATCCTCATTGGTCTAAAAAATTTTGTATATAAAAAAAAAATATGAGTTACTCATGTCAGTGTGGATGTCTCGGTCACTGCCAATAGGAAAGGATCTTACATCTCAAAGTCAGCGGAAGCGTCACCAACACGGAATCACCTCTTCCATGATTGGTCGGCCCTTTGAACACTTCCAGATATATATTATCATGCAAGTCACATGCATCGAAAAGTAACGCCCAAAGTCTTGGTTGAAGATGTCGCATGCTATCCATATATACATGGGGGATTGCAGTATGTTATAATTGAAGATCCAATCTCCTTTAATTAACTTCCCACGACATGCACGCATGGCGATATGTACTATAATGCTCAGTGCAATGTGTCACCCCTCACCCCCAAGTCAAGGTCTAGCTAATAGGCATTATTTAATTTTAAAATAATAATCGTTTTGGAATTTTATTTTCACGTTAGGATTTATAGAAGGAATGACTGGGGGTAGTGATGGATGTACATGGTGCGATCGCCATGACGGGTTCTCCAGTAATTAATTAATAATTAATCATATGACCCAGTCCTGAATAAATGTACGTGATTTACAAGTTAGAACCACCCAATTCTCATCCATCCATTACCCCCATGCTAGACGGAGTCAGCCAGTCAGTCTCCCCCTATTAACTAATCATCTTCCTCACAATTCATTTTGCATCAATTAATATCAACTCTACACTAATAAAACAAATAAGAAGTTTTTCCTTTTCCTTTTTGAATGTTATTTCAGGTCTTGCGGTTACATTTGAATTTTGAATATTTGATATCTATCCATTATTACTACCTCACATTTTTAATATAAGAACTACTTAGACATTTAGATTTAATTTTACATATAAGACATTAATCTATTTTATATATATTATTTATCATTTTTATATATAATGTTATATTTGGAGAAATCATGTGATATTTATTTTAATTAGTTTATTTAATTTTTTTAAATCAATCAATTAAATCTTATCTTAGATTAAGAATAGCGGGTATATAGTTTAAAGAAAAAGTTACAAAATAATAACAGACAAATTAGTGAATTACATATCATGCAGAAATGCCGATAAAATCTAATTGATACGGAGGGCCTAATTTGCGCGCGCTCTCTTCGACCATACGTAGGTCACATTAAAAGCACACTATTCAAACAAATGATGCCGTCAACCAATGCTTTAAATAAATAGAGTGAGAACCAGCGTGCATCTCGACAAATAATAGAGACAAACATATAAAATTCAGTGCCTTGACATTGGCCCGAAGACCCCAAAGACTGCCCAACTTAAATAATCCACCGACTCGTCTCGGACATTCATTCTACATGAAATCAATCACTTGGTTAGAATAAAGTGATAGTTGCCTCATGAATTTTTAAGCCTATACACGAATTGGTTCCATGTCCATTGCAATTGAGCAATCAGCCAGAATAATTTCTCACTACTTGAAAGTAATTTCAATACATTTCAAAATATGGAAGACCGCGGCTTACAGTTTTAGACTGACATGGAAATATCTACTCAAAATCTTAGGCCGAAGTTGACCTCAATCTAGAATTTGATTCCTCCAAACAATATCGGTCCGCTTGTGAGGGTGATCGAGGCGGCACACATTGCTCCCCACCTTTAGGGACTTCTGAGGCTTTACTCTGCGAGTGCAAGTATTCCAGTGCCACAACAATATCACCAATGAGTGGCCGGAAATTCGGTTGCTCTTGCAGACACATTGCAGTGATAGCAATCGCATGATGCAAGCAGCGCAAGGGGAATTGTCCTTCAAGACGAGGATCAATCAGCTGTACAAACTTCCTCCGATCCTTCAGAAACTGTCGAGACTGCAAGCAAACAGAGTTCGGAAAAGAAGTTTCAGAAATAAATTTTCCACATAACCAAGGGGATTATAGATGCAACCATACAGAAAGCAAAAAACATGCGTTGCCATGCCACAGAATCCCAGTAAAAAAAAAGGGAATCATGGAGATGGCAGGCATTTTAGAGGAAACAAACTCTATTTTCTACCTTCTCACATTGATTACAATTCAAAAACACGTTCTCTATGCCAGAGAAAAGATTTCAGTTAAAACTTCCATGTCTACTACAAAGCGGGGGCAACCTATCATTTTAAATCCACGAGTGTATAAAAAAAAAATCTTTTAAATGAACTAAAAAGACCAAACATTTACCCAAGCAACTAAGTTTTGCTCCCCTGGTTTCTTACTGACATCTATTGCCCTTCGTCCAGTAATCAACTCCATCAAAACCACCCCAAAGCTATAGATATCAGATTTAAGAGTCAATTTGCCACTCATGGCATACTCTGGGGCACAGTAGCCATATGTTCCCATCACTCTGGTTGAAACATGAGTATTATCTCCAACTGGACCAAGTTTAGCAAGCCCAAAATCTGAGAGTTTTGGGTGGAAGTCATTGTCTAATAATATGTTCGCAGATTTCAAGTCCCGATAGATAACAGGTGGATTTGCTTTACAATGAAGGTACTCAAGCCCTCGTGCAGCCCCAACAGCAATCTTCATCCGATCGTTCCAACTTAGCAGCTCTTGGTCTGGTTTTAAATCTAAAAAGAGAAACACCCTCATTATTGTACTGCAGCGAATGAGATTAATAAGACACTAATTCTGGGCCATATCTGATAATTTCTTAATAATGTATGCAGACTAACTGACGTGCCTGTTTTTCCATAAACTTTATAAAAGATATATCTGACCAAACCAGCAGAAAGAAGGAGAAAGGGTAAGCAAAAAGGATCCATGCTTTCATGTTATCATACATCTTAAAGTTGCTCCAAATCAAAGCGAAGAAATTCAATTTCGAAAAATTTAGGATCAGTTCACATTGCAAAAATCCAAATAGAAAACCTTTGATACTCTGTTGTGGAAGTGCAGAAACATCAAAGTTCAAACCATTCTCTCCAATGAACAAATTAGAAACTACTTTGAGACTCTAAACACAAGTCAGAAAATGAAGAATGCGGTTGTTTCTTTCTATCTTGGTCCAGATTTATTGGCACCATTCTCTTTGAAGGGGCCCAAAATATGGTTGTCATTCTCATTTGTAGTCCAATTTATATTAAATAACAAGAAATTTCACATGGAACATCAAATTGGCAAGAGTTATACAAAAAATAAACGCGTTCCCCACAAAGCATGTAAGAGAAGCAGAACCACATGAGGACACGTTGTACATTCTCAAGTTCAAATGAAAATGACCTCGCCAGGATAAACTAATGATCTAATACTTTTATCAGAAAATATTGGGGTTTTGTTAATCAAGGAGCATAGTTGCGTAAATCACTAACAATAACACATATTAAACATAAGGGCCGAACTAATGAACAGCAAAATGGAAAGTAGCAACTAGGTATGGCAAAATATCAAAAGGAAGGCAACCTCTATATGCTTAAGTTTTAACAAAATTCTTCATAAGAGATGTTAAATCTTTAGGATACACAAGATTAGAATTAGAACTTCCAAATGATAGGAGGTGCAGAAACAAGAGAAATAAGAAAAAAAAGTAATAAGGTTACCAAAAAGATGATCTTCTAAGCTACCCATAGGCATATATTCATAAACCAAAAGCCTTTGATCTCCGTCGGTGCAGTAACCAAACAAGGTAACAAGATTATAATGATGTAGCAGGCTTAACATGAGAACCTCCACTATGAATTCCTGAAAACCTTGATGACCATCGTGATTTAATTGTTTTACGGCAACAAGCTGCAAATAGAAAATAAGCCATAAAAACAATCTGAAAGTCCCAACAAGACAATGGAATATTCAAAATATCAGACTCAGACACATCAGAAAATCAGAAGAAAGTAAAGAAATTTTTTTGAAAAGGAAAGCTGTTAGGAGGCCCGTGAGGAGGTGATAAAAGGAAAGAGAGATGGAAGCATAACTTGCCTGGCCTGTATCAAGACGACCTTTGTAAACCCTTCCAAAACCTCCTTCCCCAATCAAATTCACTGGCTTGAAACCCCTGGTTGCCGCTGCAAGTTCACGGAAAGTGAAACTATGGGCTGCACTGCTTTTTGGGCTGCCCGCAACGCCATTCTTCCCCTTCCCATCTGAGGATCCTCCCTTGCTTCCATCGTCTGCGGAAATCACATAATTAACAAGATTCAAAAGCCAACGGGTGGGTTATAAATAAAAACCCTTACCGCCGCTATGGGCATGAGACTTGGACCGCCCAGTCCCTGCAAAACCCGGATGCATATTAAAACAAACAATAACGAAAAAAAAAGTCTGGGAAATGGAAGAATAAAGGAGAGGGGAAACGAGAGAGACCGGAAGAAGAGGTAGATCGAGGAGCATTATCAATTTGGATTCTACTGGCATCTGTGCGACGAGGACTAAAGCAAGAGAAGCAGCTCATCTCCCTATCATACAGCTCTTGCAATATTTGAAAGAAGAAGATGAAGACGGAGATGAACCTCTTCTCAGAAAGACTCAGAGAGGATTTTGCCTCTCCCGTCTGGCACCTCCAGATCAACAACTACTCACTCTTCCCAAAATTAGTCCAAAAATTCCCTACAAAAAAAAAATCTGTTTTTAATTCACAAATAACCCAATCTGGCGGCTTCCTAATTTGTGGTGTGATAAAAATTGGGGGAATGGAATTCACGCGTGAAGAGGAATCTGCATTTTGTGAATGGCTAACGCCAAATTTGGACGCAAAACCCATTTAGCGGCATACTGAGCGGAACAGACTCGACTATAATAATAAATGATAATGATGATGATGCGGCTTCCCACGGTGTGTTCTTGGTTCTTACCAATATACACTGTGGAAAATTTAATTTTTTTGACTAAGAAAAGGAAATTTTGTTACCAAGAAAAGAAAAAAAAAAAAGGGAAATTAAAGAAACAGAAGTCAGAAGATATCATAAAAATAAAATGAACGGAATGAATGTGAGAGCATGATTATCGGGGGTCGCTGTCCATCCCCCAACTCTTTCTGTATTTAAACGTTACGGTCCCGGCATCAGAAAGGATGGTTTTGTCATTTTACCATTTTGGCCCCACTTTAATCCGTATCCACCCTACAACCACACTGAATTCACGGACTGGATTGACTTTTCCAAACCTACATAGGGCCTGTTTAGATAGGATTTTAAAAAAGGGTTTATGGACAACTTATGAAAAAAGACTTTTGGAGAAGAGTTTATGGAAAAAAAAATAGTTTTGAATAAATAGGTGTTTGGATAGTTATTTTTAAAATGACTTTTATGGTAGTAAATTACCAAAAAGGGTATGATTTGATTTAAAGTAAGAGAGAAGAGAGAGTTAGAGAAAAGAGAAGAGAGAGGAGAGAAGGAAGAGAGGAGAAAGAAGAGAGGGTGTAAGAAAAAGTAGGAGAGAGGAGAGAGGGTGTAAGAAAAAGTAGGAGAGAGGGGAGAGGGTGTAAGAAAAAGTAGGGGTAAGATAGTAATTGGATAGTCCATAAGTGCTTTTACTGTTGAAAAAGCTATTTTAAATAGCTTATTCAAAACCATGGTTTTAAACCATGATTTTGTCCAAAAAGACTTATGGACAAATAAATCTGTTTGTTTTAAAATTTTCCCAAACCGAAATTTGAGCCAAAAGCCCTTTTAAAACCGCTGTTTTCCAAACACACCCATACTTTTATTTTTATTTTTCAGTTTGGGGCCCCACCCTCTTCTTCTTTCGTCTTCCCAGGTTGCGTTGCGTTGCGTTCCCCCCCCCCCCCCCAATTTTTATTAATGGGTTTCATATTCTGCAAGTGATTGTTTAGAGTGCTTATTTTAAGAGATTTTACACTACACCAGATAAGCATATAAAGAGAGTTTTATATTAAATTATGTAAATAAGTGTTTTTGGAATATCCATGTCAAATCATAATCCCAAACAAGCACCAAGTTGGGTTGAAACTTGAAACTTGCAAATGTTGAGGCATTTAATGTATAAGAAGATTAAAGATTAAAAACGTTTTGTACGTGAAAGAGATGTTATTTGGGATTCATGTAATGCAAAATGTATGGAGCTGCTGTCCTCTGTAAGGATCATAACTAGTTGAAGACCTCAAAAGGGCAATGCAGAGGTAGCTTCATCGCATTCAAGATAGTTCTCTCGTCATCATTTTCTTATTCACTTGGTTTGAACCTGCAATCTTATCTAATAGTCAAATCAAGATAGTTCACGTTCCATGCTTTTGTTATCTATTATTGTCCAACTAGACATTTTTCTCTCCTACATCATGCACCAGATAGAGCTTTGTAGAGTGGGGGCAGCAGCAATAATAATAACGATAATGATAATAATAAAAAAAAAAGGAATGCGATATTATAATTTTTTTAAAAAGAAATTCCCAAGGATCTACAGCAAAGAAGCCGATCTCGCATTGCTCAATGATCTACACTTCACAATATATCCACCTAAAACTAGGAACCTTTCGTGATAATCTTGGGAGACACAAATTCATTTCAATAGCGTGAAAATAATGCTTTAGTGTTGAATGCCGTAACCATACAAATGTTTAGAAATCTGAAAGTTGCAGTGAGACCACCAACTACAGGCACTGCCTTAGAGCCAATCTCCACCCCAAATCAAATGTTTAAAACGGTCCAATATTTCATCCTGTTTCATGAGGCTTCAAACTCTAGATGGAACAAGTGAGAATAAATAGTCCACCATCAAAGCTGGAGTGCCAAATTTGGCTGCAGATGAGAACCACTATCCACACTGGAACTAGGTGCATTTGTTGCCCCAACGTTCCTATTAAAGTCATCAGCAATGGACAAAGAATTGTGTTTCACAGGGATTGATAATTCTTGCCAGGACGGTTTAACAGCAAACCCTTTTTGAAAATCAGACCCGGATTCCTGGGCCAATATATTACTGGAATCTGATTGGCCAAACTCGTTTGAGATTTGGGTCTTTACAGGTAAACTCATATTTGAAGGTGTCAAGCGAGCCGCAAAGTTGCCGATTATATCCTTGTCAAACATTTGAGGACCATCACCCGAACTACGCAGCCCAGTTAAGTCAGAAAGCTTTACCATCCTCATTTGAGGTGAAAAATTAGGACCTAGCCGATCATTTGAACCAAATAAATCATCAGAGTGAACGACAGATTCATGCTGAATCCTTGAAGACTCATTTTGGGAATTCAATCCTCTGATTAATTTCACGTCTCCACTTTGTAAGCCTGATTTATTTGCAACAGCAAATGAGCCAGATGGGGTAGGAAATCTACTTGAACAATCGTCTGGTACAAAAGCGTCTAAAGATCTATCCTTATCACAAATTACGAACTGTTGCTGCTGTGACACCTCATCTTCTCCTACCCATCCAAGACCAAATTCTTGTCCAACTGGTAAAACACTGCTGATTTTCCTTGCAGCAATCTTCCAAACAACTGAACCAAGATCGGCAGCAAAATGGGCCAGGCTTCTAGTATAGCCATGCTTCACATTCAAACCCACCTGATTTAAATTACACGGACAAGAAAAAGAAGGGCTAAACTTTATCACTGAGAACAAAATGGAGAGTAGACAAAATGGTAAATAATCTTTAAGCATTTCAATAAGTAAAGATAGTTGTTATGAATTGAAAAGTAAAAGGAATAGGAGAGTAGAAAAGATATTTAAAGTATTATCCTTCTATGGTAAAACAGAATTATGAACGAAGACGTTGCCTAGCAGTACTATCTGCATCTGTGGAAACTTTACAATGGCTTAAAAGTTTCCAGCAACTGATTGAGGCAAATGAATTTTTTTAAAAAAATGAAAAATAAAATAAGTACATACCGCAATTAGTTGCTTGAATTCTTCTTCAATTGTAGCCAGCACTGCAGGTTCATTCTCAGCAGCCACTGGATGCGTGTAAGTGTCACGCCTGGTCTCATCAACATTGAATTGCTTTTTTCCATATCTTAAAACAGCTTTCAAAACAGAAGCTGCAAGAAAAATAAATGAAAAAGAAGCAAGATTTACAAAAAAATGAGCCATATACAGCTTTTATTTTTTGTAGCTAAATTGAAAGGGAGGGGGCAAAAAGTAAAGGAATAGACCCTGACCTGGAAATTCACTCTCCCATTCAGACAACCAATTAGTATATCCTGTACTGTTTAACGTGCTGTGTGAAGTCCTGACTAATGAATCTGCAGGCTGGAACTTACCTATTCCTTTTCTCAAATTATAACTGTTTGGGCCACTGGCACTATCTCCTCCCGAAGCAAGTGTTACATCTGAGGAAGAATCGGGAGCAACACGCTCAGAGGGAGACATTCCCAATGACTTTCTTGAGTTCTTGCCTGGCGGCCTGCCTCTCCTCACAATTTTGGGCTGTGGTTCACTATCATCACTATCCTGCCGGAGATTATCAAAGTCCTTCCTAGCCAACTCTTGCATTGCTCGGGCCTGAGAAAAGATTCGGTCTTCAAGTCACAACAAACACTTGGCAAATGCATAGATAGGGAAGAAAACACTACAGCATAACTTCAGACTTCACCAAACCTGCCGATGGTAAATAGTATCCGGTGCATTATATTGCATTGCATTTGAGCATATCAAGAATACATCTTTCTGCAAGAATGAAGAAGCAGTGAATTCAAATTCCTCTCAGGCTAGATAAAATCTATACACCATCATACTAAAATGTAAAGGAAAAAAGTGATGATTAACTTATGGAAGACAATATTTGTTTCTAAATGCCAAAGTAACTGTCGATGGAAAAGCAATCGCTAATCGTGAAGAATAATATATTTGATATTTTCTGCTCATTTATCCTTAAAGGGTTGTTATTTTGTTTTAATGCTGTTCTCATCAGAGGAAATAGTGCATCCGATATAAGATCAAGCAAAAACGGAGAGTAGACAAATGCATGTCACACAGTTAGAGCATATTCAACGCATTAAACAGGCTTCATAAGAGAGACCAGCTACTCCTTAACCATGCCCGTTGAGTTGGCGCAAACGTCACAAACAGAAATAGAGGTAAAAGAAATATCATTCATCATTCAAAGAACCAGAAAGTAATCACTTCGAGGAAAATAAAACAAAATTGTACCACCATACCACCAACCTCAAATTGTTCTAAATTGTTATAAACTCCGCCATCCAATTTCTTCCTCACCGTTGCAAAATCCATCGGGTGTTCAATGATATCATGATAATCAGGAAGCTGTAGCAGTAAAGATACTTCGTTATCAGCATAAATAATGGAAACTATAGCACTCAAATATTATTCCAAAAAAAATGCACCTCTTCTGGATCCACAGGTTCTGAGAACACTCCGTGGGTATCTTTTCTGCAATACAGTAGGATATAGTCGAATTAATCAATTTCCTCAGAGAGAAGAAGCCAAGAAAATAAACACCAAGACACGCACTTTTGAAGCCTATCAAGTATAAAAACCAAGAGCTTTTTGTCTGGCAAAGGCGTCGTGGGACCGGACTCCCCCTGCGAACCTGTCAACACATTATTAAAATCACCATTGATATTCCCCACCAGGCCCTTGCCGCAGCAATTGAGAAATGATTGATAGCCTTATACCATGTTTGCTGTCCGTCGCTTTCGGAACCTTTTCATTCTGCAGAATTAGTCCATCATCAAATGCCAGAAAATATCTTTAAAATGGCAATGGATGTACGCGATTTTTTTTTTAAAGAAAACTTATTATAAGTTTCTCGGGATGAGAGTCGAAATTCAATGGGAAAAGCAACAGTAAAAAGCTCCAAGCTGGAGTACATGTGGGCAGAAGAAGAAAAAGTGAATTTAAAAAAAAAAAGAAAAATACTGAGTATACTAATATATAAGACAAACTGAAGCTTTTTGAGCATATCTGTTCATTCCATGGGTCGACGACCGCTCAATTTAGTACGACCAATAAGGAATACATAAATAATGAAGATTTAAATTAGGGGAAAAGGAGAGAGAGCCCCACCCAAATTTTCCCAAAACAAAAGGAATTTATATAATACAGAAACTTGACCAGTCAAACACATTCACTCCCTCCCAAATCGACGAGGAGACCGTAAAATTTTTATAAAAGCACGAAATCCCGAACGAAACGAATCTCATATCCTAATAGTCATTCCAGGAAAGCCCCATGAAACGAAATCAAAAGTGTTAAGGGGATTAGTTTAAGAGGAGAATGCAAGACGATCACCGTTTCATCTGATTCGTGATATGTGACATTGATCTTGCGTCTCTTGCGGGGATCCTCGGGATCGTGAACGTCCTCGTTCCAGTTAGTGCCGTACGGATCCGAACTGAACGGCGATAATGTCGAATGATGATGATGAGAATTCAAACCAACCAAGAGCTTATGCTTCTTCTCTTTGCGCTCATCGTCATCGTCATCGTCATCGTCATCGTCATCATCAGCAATCCCCTCCCCAGTCGCCTGCCTTAAACCAAGAACGGAGTTTCGGCTGGTGGGACGACGGTTTAGGTCAGAATGTGAATTGATTAATTTCGGGTTCTGCAGCTGCAATTGCTGTTGTTGATGTTGCTGTTGTCTTTTAAGAGTGCGCTTTTCAAGATCTAATAGAGATGGGCGTCCCTTCTTCTTCCTCTTCGTCATCGTTTCAGATACCTCGCCCATTTTCCTCCTCTTTTCTCGCACTCCAAACATCCCCTCCTTTTTTCCTTTTTCATCTCAAATTAAAATAAAATATGGACCTTGTGGTTTGCACGTGAAAATCACGTGACCATAGTGGAATGAATTTCATCTGCCCACAATTATATTGTATCATGAATTATAAAAGTAGAAGAAATTCGCTTTAACTGATATAAAATACTCTTTTAATGATTAATATAAAAGTTAGTGAATTTTTTAAATAAATTATTTAATTATTATTAAATTTAAATTTTTAAGATAAATTTATATTACATATTCTTTAATCAATATAAATTAATCAATTAATTTTTATATTAATTATAATTAACTTATTTATTTTTAATATCTCAATTACTAATTGCTTAAATTTATTGTAATCAGTCTATACGTGCCGTATAGTATTGTTGAAAAAAAATATATTTACTGTATTTATATATAATTAAAGTAAAAAGATAATAAAATACCATATAAAATTAAAAATGATAAAATATATATATGAATATTTAAAATAATAGATTAGGCAGGAGATCCAATCTATCTTTTATAAATTTGGGTGAAATGACTAAAGTATCACTGGAGTTATAAATGTCTTAGGAAAAATTGTGAAAACTATTATTGAAATTGCAAATTTCATTGTAAACATTACAAACCCGAAAATAATTATAAGTACGTTGTTAGAGTTATAAATATTTTAGAAAAAGTTATCAAAATAACTACTAAAGTTTCAAATACCATTAAAGAAGTTGTAAATCCGAAAATAATTAGTTATAATTTCATGTTTGTAAATGTCTTAAGCAGAGTTGTGAAAATTATTATTGAAGTTATAAGTCCTATTATAAGAGTTACAAACCCGAAAGCAATTAGTTATAATTTCAGAGTTATAAATATCTTAATTAAAGTTGTTAAAATTATTACTGAAGTTGTAACTACTATTAGTGGAGTTACAATTCCGAAAGTAATTAGTTCTAATTTTAGAGTTATAAATATTTTATGAAGAGTTATCAAAACTATCAATGAAGTTATAAATTCTATTGCAGGAGTTATAAATGACCAGATGGCAATTTTATTTTTTGTCCTAAATTTATAAATAATAATTTCGGCAAGAGCCCCAATCTATTATTTTTAAAATTCAGAGGCAATTTTTATCCTTTTAAATTTTAAAAGTTCTTTTATGGTCCTTTTTCTTATAATTAATAGTTTTATTGTTAATAATATATTTGTATCCTTGTTAATATAATTTATGTTTGTTTTATCTATATATAATTAACTATAAATAAATTAATAATAATTAATATTTTTATTTTATAAATTTATGTGAATTTGTAAAATTGCATCTATTTCTTTAAATTTTTTGATTTAACTGTGTATTTTACAAAATTTTATCTTGAAATATTTTGAAATTGAATATAAATGATTATACTCATTCAGTTATTAATATATAATATATTTAACTAATTTAATTAGATTAAAAAATTAATTAATTGAGTTAATATGAGGTATTTTTTTTTAAATATCTTTATTATTTTCATTAACTTTTATGATCTCTCTCTTACTTAATTATTATAGAGATTATTAAAAACTTAATTATTAGAGAGAGTATTAATATAAGTTATTTAAAAAAATTGATAAATATAAAAATATATTTTATATTTAAAATAATATTAATTTTTTAATTATATATTATATAAAGACCAGAGTAGAGTAGTATTATTTAAAAAATATGTTATGTAATATGGGATAGCTCTCATACCTCACGGAGAGTATAAAATCCCAGCTCACTCAAAAATAGGTTAGTTAATGTTGTACAAAACGTTTTTTTTTTATAAATCATATTTTAATACCCTATAACGGTATTAAAGAAATTAATAACCAGTCATATACACAACTATCAAAGATGAATAGTTAGAAGCAAAACCATACACTTTCATTTAATAAAAAATGGGTTGCAAAGTGTTTAATTATCGAATGTTTAATTAATGAAGGGTTATATAGAGCAAACAATTTTCGTTTTCAAATATTCTTTATTGGGTTTCTATCTTTCTTACAGTTAAGATGCACAGTTTTATATGAATGTATGTTGCAGTGGTAAATTCCTATGTTTAAAGCTAATCGAGGCATTCTGATCCTTATTATCATTTTTTTGAAGATCATGAAGGACCTTGATCTTGATTAGCATTTCTGCAGCGCACATTTGTTATCCTTTTTCTAAAATCTCCTTTTTCTCGTTTTTTTGTTAGCAAATATTTTATTATTAGAGACGATTATGTTTGAAATATCATAAAATACAAAATGTGACCCCTCTTCCAACGATGATTCAACTTTTATTCATCATAGTGTAAAAGATTAGTACTTTCCGTTGAGCCTAACCACATTAGTTCCATTTTTCTAAGTTCAACAGTGATGGCGAGGTAGCACTGGACGGAGGACTCCAACATCCCTCCAAGTACCGCAGAGTTTTTTCGGCCCAATTTCTAAGGCCAATGTACGTAATTGGATTAAAGCCCAAGTGCCAAGGGATTGCCGGTGTCTTTCATTATTCCTCATTACTACTCGTCAGCGTCTTGTTCAAAAAATGGATCACCAGGTAAATGTGTGCGCCCATGTCTATTGTAATTACCATTATTAGTTAACCACTAACACTGTCCTTACAGTTCTTTCCACATGGACCAGCAGAACTTGCTGTACAGAAGGTCAAATGTGACTAGGTTGCGTAACTAGCTATTTGATACCAATAAGTTGAACTAACAGGTCTATATCTTTGAACACAATCAGCAGCCGCAATGTTGACAGCCAAAGTACGATTTCATTGTCACGGAGGCCATAATTGCAAGTTGATGATCTCATTAAATAATTTACCACCAGAAGCAGTCCCCTTAAAGAGGACGACGTTACTTCTTACTTCTTCAAACAGTTGAGGGTAAAATTTAACTCATGACAGAGTCATCAAAACTTACACTGCCATGTTCTATATTCTGAAATCTACATGTCTGTTCGAAAAATTCCAAAATATACATAATAAAAGGCAACTGTGTAGTGTAAAATCGATTACAATCTTTCCTTTCCTTTCTCTCTCTCTCTCTCTCTCTGTTTTTTTCAAAGAAAGGCATCTTTACCTCATTTGTCCCCATGATTCCTATCTGATTATTCATAACAAAATTCGTCATTTTTTGCTTCAACTTAGGCTTTCTGCATTGGAAGTAAGTCTCATGTTGGCAATTTCTGCTGCATGTTACAACTATAAATGTCAATTTTGGCACGACAGAGTGCCTATGAACTTAAATGCCTAAGAAATTACTTGAAATCTGACCTTTGATTTTCTAGTCTTCAAGACTCTTGACTTCTCAAGTTCTGGAAGTTCCGCAAATTTGTCAAAAGAATCCACACCAGAACCTCTATTTGGCAGCAAATCCTACAGCCATGCTGAATGCGTTAACATAAATTCCCCAAAAAGCTTCTTGTTAATGCTCATTTTTTTTCGTCAACACTAAGAAGCCTATGTGAAAAACAGCTTGAAATGAGAAAGACAGGATCTATAGTTCTTAATTTCTTATGGGTTGGCTATGGAGTAATATAACAAATTACTTTTTTGGTTCAATGCTTTCCTTAAGCATTTCAAGGTCCACACCAATTAGGCATTTACTATTTTGTCCAGTTTGCAGCTTAGTTCTTTGTTGTGTCTTCTTTTCTAGTTATGCCCAATGCAATTGTCTAGGAACCTTCCTACCCAATAAAAACTGCCTAGCATTTTAGCGTTATCGAAATACTAAAAGGCCATACTAACCAGGCTTACTGCTTTCTCTGAAGCCTCGCTCATTGATTCCTCGAGATTCTTAACTTCCAAAAAATCAAAGTAAAACAACATCTGATGAAGAAATGCAAGAAAAAAAAAACGGAAAAGATGAGTAACAGGAAAGTTGCAAGGGCCGGATCAATTCCATCAGAAAAAGAAGAAACGAGTAAAAGCGACCTAGATTTAGGCACAAGTGCAACAAGGATGCTTATTATGGACAAACACAACTTGTCAAGTAAATGGCTATTTGATGCATCAGTTGCCATGATATGTGCTCCAAGCAAATTGTTGGGTTTACGGCAGAAGGGGCAAAACATAGACCTGAAAACACACCCATCTTCTGGGCACCAAATACCCTGCTCTGGAACACTTCCATTAAGGGTGTGTTTGGATTAGCTTTTCGAGAATAAATTATGGGAAGAATAAATTCTGGAGAATAGATTTTGGGTAGAATAGATTTTGGAAATAAAGATGTTTGGATGATTAGTAGTAGAATCACTTTTTATATTGGTAAATTACTAAAAAGGGTATGATATGATTAAAAGTAAGAGAGATAAAAGATGATAGAGAAGAAAGAGGAGAGAGAAGAGAGTGTAGAGAGGAGAGAGGAGAGAGAAAAAGAGAGATAAGAGAAGAGAGAGGAAAGAGAAAAATAGAGATAAGAGAGGAGAGAGGAGAGAGGGTGTAAGAAAAAGTAAGGGTATAATAGTAATTGGATAATCCAAAACTTAGGTTTCAAACCAAAAGCTATTTTCAGTGGCTTATTCAAAACCTAGGTTTCAAATCGAGGTTTTGTCCAAAATTAATTTTCAACAAAAATTGCTGTTTGTGTAAAAAATTTTCAAACCGTGGTTTTGCCCCAAAATTCATTTTCAAACGCTGTGCCAAACAGGCACTAACTCTATTGCAGATGCTTTGGTCGACATATGAAATGCAAGCTATAATAACCGGGACACTTCTTAAATCATCATCATTGTCAACTTTCAGTCTCTGTTTCAAAAGAGATCTTAAGTGAACTTTTGATGATGAAGTCAAAGAACACGTAATATATAAATTATTCTCAGGCCGACCCAAAGGGTTTCTGCAAAGTCAGCAAAATATCTGTAACCTTTTCTCCATGAGAGGATCAGTTAATAAAAATGAACTAGTCAGATTGACAAGGTGTGATTGAAGTGAATTTGACTTCAAGTTTTTTGTGAAAATCATATTCATTTCCATTCGTTGCCTCGTTGGCATTCATCAAGCTTCCAGTGTGCCTTGCAGGGATGCTGGCGCAGGGGGTGATATAGTTTTCTTCCTCGATAAGGCTTATAACTGGTATGTCCATGGACTTTCTCCTTTTCTGGATGTGAGAATTAACACTCCTATTCAAAGATGATTCTATTTCCACAGTATGATAGCTGTTTGCAGTTATATTTTTTTCAGGAGTAACTGATATTAAACACTGAGCTGTTGAAGAAGCTTTACTTCCAATACCTGAAGAAAGTGGAAGGGCTGACTGATCATGTAATTCAGAAGATGCCTCAATTAAGGTGGAGCTAGAGTGGTCATCCTTACAACCATAACCAGGGCTAGCAGGGACAATGCTGCCATCCATGCAAGGGGATTCCTTCACAAGGGAGACTTCTTCATGTATAACTGCCGCAGATGATACCCCAGTGAAGCTGCAAGTGGGGAAAAAGAACCTCTCAACTAGTAATGATACTGTCGCTGTTTGGCCATCTAGAATGGTTACAAGAAAATATTAAATATGAAGTACAAATGCAGCCTGAAAAAGTTAAACTAAGTGTTTTTTATATTGCAAAACATCAAAACCCTTAAATTCCACCTTCTCCCCAAAAAGGGGGCGAAAAAGGGAATTGCCGTCAAACAGCAATATAGCATGCTTTCTCAAATATCAAACTTGAAAAGAAAAGAACAAAGTTCATACATGTGGCCTGATTCAATATTTGGTCGCTAGAAAGAAGCTACTATTGCTTAAAATATTGATCCTTGTTCTTGATATCAGTGGTATGCGCGTTCACCAGAAAAAGTTGAAGAATGGGAGCAAGAGCACAGAGCTGCAGTTTCCGCAAACATAATAGAAGTAACAGAGTGTTTATGAAGGTTAATTTTACTCATCCAGACTTAGGTTAACATCTTTTACAATGATACCAGAAATATCAGCTTACAAGATAATAAGCTATAGGTTTAATCAATCACAGTACAGTGGTACTCAGTACTTCAATAGAATGGTCTCAAAAAGAAGATTGATTCCTTAAACACTTGTGATTTGCCCAAAGCCAAAAGCACGTGAAAGTAAATAAATACTCAAATCTGTCACAACTTTATCATTTGGTAGTGAATTTCATTAGTAAGTAGTAAATATAATGATGTCAATACAAGTATACAATTACCGTGATACTGCCTGTTCGCAGTCCTTTGGGTCAAAACAGTCTTTACAGTTGTATGGGTCACTATTCTTTTGCACAGATGGCTGAATCTCATCCTTGATCATTTCTATTTTTCCCTCCCCACCATTATCAGACTTTAACAGTTTCTTATTCGTCTTTCTTATAAATCCCATATGCGGATCATTGGCTTGGACACATTCCTGGTTTAATCCCATATTTTGAGTGATATTTGTGCCAAACTGCTTCTGCACTAAGCAAGTTAATCACATTAATAAACGTTTTTTTATGGGAGGGGGTGATGGGTCACAAATACACCAAGTACCTTGGCATTCTCAAAGAATGATTTCAGTCCCTTCAAAGACAAGTCAAAATTGTCATATATCCTTAAGCTTTTTCTTAACCACTTGGAAATGAATGCTCTATTTCTTTCTTCCTGAAAACGTTCATCTAATTCCACAAGAATAGTTGCATTAAGGAATGAATGGAAGCAAGCTGAGTGTTGTAATGCTAAGGTTACAGAGAATAGTCTCTAATGAACTACTATTCAAAAATAATTCCACAAGAGCAGTTGCATCAATGAATGAATGAAAGCAAGCTGAGTGTTGTAATGCTAAGGTTACAGAGAATAGTCTCTAATAAACTACTATTCAAGAATAACCAGCGACAAAGACAGTGAAAAGAAAAAAAAAGAAAAGAAAGAGCAGAAGATAAAAAAAAAAAAAAATGAATGTCTAAACCAAAAATGTAGACTGCCAGCACTAATTTCTTTTTTCAATGAAACAAATCAATTCACTGAGCCATTTGGAATTCTCACTACACTACGATGGTTCCATCAAGTAACTGCTTACATCAATTTATAAGTAGCAAAGAAAAATATTACCAGAAACTATGTTGTCCGTGAATTTTTATCTCTAATAAAAGATGTTGTCCATAAAAATTGAAACAATACTTAAGGAAATCCATTCCCAATCAAGCTAATGGAAGTAAAATTTTCAATCATTTTCCTAGATTGCCTTATTAAATGCACTTCCGTCCACCTGATATAATCTTTCTGCAAACATTGGTGTTTTCTTGCCCGCTGAAAAATCTTGTAAGCTCCACATTTTTTTTAGAGTTAAAGGCAATGGAAGAGAAGGGAAAAATGAGAGACGCCTGAAAAGAGAGAGAACTTAAGTAATCAAAATAATTACCCAATAAAATGACTGCTCCATAATATAGCCTATGCCGTATACAACGACCTACAAAAAGTAAAAGAGAACATAATGATAAACGAGAACATTCATATCTACAAGTGAAAGTGCATAATAGGCCAAAAATGCTAATATAAAAAAAACAGTGAGCTAAGGAATAAACTTGGGTCATAATAAGGGGAAAAAATCGACAACCATGATGCACCTGCTGCTTGATTCAAAGCTCGAAATGCTTGATGGAAATACCCTGCAGAAGTTTGATTGATTTGAATGTCAGATGATTATTCCTTTGGCATATGAATCAAATATATACACAATTCTTAGGGATCAGATGAGATACACCAAGATTTTAGCTATACAAAATCAAATCTCTAATAACTACACCTAAATCAAATCTGATATGATTCTAATAATAACAATAATATCTCTAACTATAATATCGTAATATTATTATTTTAGTAATATCAATATTATAATATTAGAATATTACCATACTCTCCCTCAAGTTGCATCATAGATATTGATCATGTCTAACTTGCCTACAAATCACTCAAACATTTCTTTTGGTAGTCCCTTGGTAAGAATATCTACAGTTTGTAGCCTTGTGGGTATGTAGATGAGACACATAATCCCATCTTTTACTTTCTCACGAATGAAGTGTCTGTCCACTTCCACATGTTTCGTTCTACTATGTTGGATAGGGTTCAAGGCCATGTTTATGGCGGCCTTGTTGTCACAAAACAACTTCAATGGATCATTTATCTTCAAATGGACTTCTTTTGCAACTCTTGTTAACCACAACCCCTCCATGATTCTTTGAACTAGAGCTCGCAATTCTGATTCTGCACTACTTTTAGCCACTACTATCTGTTTCTGACTCTGCCAAGTGACAAGATTTCCCCACACAAATGTGCTGAGGTAGATCGACTATCTTCTTGTGATCCCGCCCAATCGGCATCTGTATAGATTTCTACTGATCTATTGTTGCTCCTTTTGAAGAATAGACCACGACCAGAAGTACCTTTGAGGTATTGCAATATCTTGTAGGCTGAGTCCAAATGTTTCTTCCTTAGATCATGCATATGTTGACTGGCCACACTTACTGCAAAGGCGATATCAGGACGTGTGTGAGAGAGATAAATAAGTTTCCCAACTAGCCGTTGTTATCTTTCTTTGTCTGTTGCCATTTCATCCCTCTTTCGTTTCTTCTGTTTCTTAACGTCTTTGTCAGTCTCTGCTACAGATTTCTTGTTCTTTTGTTTCACTGTGCTGATAGGGACTTTACTCAGTTTACACCCAAGCATTCATGTCTCTTTGACTAGATCAAGGACATACTTTCTTTGAGATACATAAATACCATCCTTGGATCTTGCTACTTCCATACCAAGGAAGTATTTCAACTTTCCAAGGTCTTTGACCTTAAATTCACGGTTTAATGCTACCTTGACTCGATCAATCTCCTTAGTATCATTTCCTGTAACAATAATATCATCCACATAGACAATGATAATAGTGATGAGATTGTTATGTCAGGATACAAACATAGTGTGATCAGATAAACTTTTCTTATACCCTTCAACCCTGAGAACACTAGAAAATCTATCAAACCAGGCACGTGGTGATTGTTTCAGCCCATAGATAGATTTTCTTAGCTTACACACTTGATTCTTTCTTCCTTCTTCAAAGCCTGTGGGAGTGTTATATATACTTCCTCTTTCAAATCTCCATTGAGAAAGGCGTTCTTAATATCCAGTTGTTCTAGGGACCAATCTAGGTTTGCTGCCACCTAGAGAAGGACCCGTATGGTATTGAGTTTAGCAACAGGTGCAAAGGTTTCGTTGTAGTCAATACCCTGCGTTTGAGTAAACCCCCAAGCAACTAGTCTGGCCTTCAACTTGTTTAGAGTACTATCGGCATTATATTTGGGAGTGAACACCTATTTGTAGCTTACGGGTTTTATTCCTAAAGGTATCTGCACTATCTCCCAAGTCCCATTTTTCTCCAAGGCTTGCATTTCCTCTAACACTGCCTGTTTTCACTCCGGTACAGCCAATGCCTCATGTACATTGTTAGGGATCTTGATGCTGTCAAGGTTAGTCATAAAAGCATGGTAACTTGGAGTAAGAGAGGCATACGAAACAAATTTTTCGATAGGATGTTTTGTCATGTCCGTGGTGATTTTCTCAATGCAATGGGAAGATCCAGATCAATGTCATTAGCCTTACCATGTTCCGGATCTACCAACGGTTCAGAAACTGGCTCTGCCTTAGAGATATGATGGTTGTGGCCCCTATGATGTCGACGTAAGTACATTTTCCCCATCTTTGTTGTTCATATATGTCTGGAGGCTGTAAGGGTTCATGTGGTGTGGTAGAAATGGGTACAATGGGTTCCACAGGTTGAGATTCATTCCAACACTCCCCCTGAATTGAAGACTTGGGATAATATGACTCGTGCTCAATGAAGGTGACATCACGGGTAACAAATAGGTGTTTGGACACAGGATCAAAATATTTGTAACCTTTTTGGGAGGATGAGTAGCCCAAGAAGACACACTTGGTGGCACGGGGATTGAATTTTGAGGGAGGATGATGAAGATAGACAAGAACAGTGCAGCCAAAGACACGCAGCGGAAGAGAAGACTGTAAGTGAGAGACAACGTGAGTTTTTTGCAACTCCTCAATTGGAGAGGTGAAGGAAAGAATGCGACTAGGAAGACGATTAATGAGCTAGATAGCGATTTGGATAACATCGCCCCAATAAAATAAAGGAACATGACACTGAAATAAGAGGGCTCTAGCAACCTCAAGAATGTGTTTATTTTTACATTCTGCAACCCCATTTTGTTGAGGACTATAGGGACAACTACTGTTATGAACAATTCCTTTAGCAGACAGGAAAAAGTGGAGAATTATTGAAGTATTCAGTGCCATTATTGGTGTAAAAGACTTTGATAGATGTATTGAATTGGTTTTGGACAAAACTATAGAATTCGATAAAGACATGGTGACCTCAGATTTATCTTTTAAGAGATAGGCCCAACACATACGAGTATGATCGTCAATAAACATAACAAAATATTTGGACCGAGTGCGATTAGGGATCTTAGAGGGACCCCAGACATCACTATGAATAATTGAGAAAGGGGAAGACAATTTGTATGAAACGGGAGTAAATGAAACACGGTGATGTTTAGCAAGGGCACAAGTATCGCAAACAAAAGAACTTTTATTAATAGATAGTTGGGGAAACAACTTTTGTAAATAGGCAACACTAGGATGACCCATTCTTTTATGCCATAATAGAAAAATGTCCTCATCAGAGGTTGAGGTAGAGGTGCAGATCCTAGAACATAATGCACTCACAGTAGATATGTCGAGATAGTAAACACCATCATACTTCTCAGCAGAACCAATCGTCTTTCCCGATGTGAGATTCTGAAAAACACAATGAGTAGAGTAAAAGTGAGTCGAGCAGTTTACTTGTTTTGTCAATTTGCTAATAGAAAGCAAGTTACAAGCTAAATGAGGAATATAAAGTAACAAAATCGATGCCTGCTATGGATGAAGGAGTTCCTGTAGTAGTAGTAATTTTCTTATTTCCTGCCAGAGGGTGGTAGGTGACAAACATCTTTGCATTTGATGTCATGTGATTAGAGGCCCCTGTATCCACAATCCACTTTGAGGGAAGAAGGGAGGTATGTAAAGCAACAGGAACTATACCTTTATGAGCTATGGACACAGACCTGTGAGATTTTTGTTCGGCTTGAAGAGTTCTAAACACACTTGCAATCTGATTCAGTTGCTCTTGGCTGAAAGATGTAGATGGCTCAAATGGGGATGGTGCACACGTTGATTCATTGAAGACCTGGTGAGCCCGAGGCTTCCAATCAGTTGGCTTGCCATAGATATCCTAACATTTTTCACTAGTGTGTCCCACCTTCTTACAATGTTCACAGGTGGGTCGAGACTTACTAGAAGAATCAGGACTGTCATGCTTACTTATAAAGGCAGTAGAATCAGGAAAATATTGTTTAGATTCAATAGGCATAGTCTCACGCCTGGACTCTTCTCTATGTACCTCGGCATAAGTCTCCAGGAGTGATGGTAGCGTGGTATTGCTGATAATTATGGCCTTGACAGCATCAAATTCAGCATTCAGACCAGTAAGAAAAAGAAGTATCTTACCTTTTTTAATCCTCTTCTGGTTGCGGACGACATCTGCAGGAGTGTTCCATTCATCGTCATTAAGAAGATCCAGCTCTTGCCAGAATACAACGAGATCAAGCCAGTATTTGTGCACTCCACCGGTCCCCTGAATACAACGCCATGTACTGCATTGTAGATTGAACAGGCGTGAATGGTCTTTGGTGACTGAATATGAGTCACGGACAGCTACCCAAATGTCTCGTGATATGGGCAGATACATGAAGCTTCGTTTGATGTTTGGAGACATGGAATTGATAAGCCAGGAAGAAACCAAATGGTTGTCGATGGTCCATTGTTGCATCTCGAGAGAAGCTTCATTCGCTGGTTTTTTTGCGTCACCGGTCAGATATGCGAGTTTGTAGCGGCCACCGACTGCGTGCTTGATCACCTGAGCCCAGTTTTGATAATTGGTCAAGGTGAGCTTGTCGGAGACAATTGAAACAGGGATATTTAATGTCCTATCACAGATTACATGGGGAGAAAAGAAAGACAAGCGTTCAACATGAACAATGGAAATGATATACCATTCAATTCAAAGTTAACAATAATATTGATATGATTGAATATGAGTATTCATTCTTATTATCTTGCTCCCCACAAAACATGATTATATCATATTTACAGAACATCATATACTGTAATATTCGGATTTGGGATATACTCTGTAGTGCATGAATAAAAACAATGGATAGAGATGTGAAAAGGTAAGAAAACCTTGACTCACCAAGATACACAGTGCTGAAATTCACACTTTTCAAGTTTATTTTTCCTGCGTTCTATCCAGCTTGTAAGACCCTATACAATTGTAGCTCTCATTAAAAATGTGCAGGTATTGAGGGCATATTTAAAAGTCAAACATTTCTGGTTCAAATTCAGTGTCAGAATTAACTACCTGCACCATTTCATACAACGTTTGGTATATCAGAGCATTGACAGGACAGAGTTGTTGAAGCTCCATTTGCAGCTCTTTCAAAAGATAGTAACCATTTAGAATCACAATTACCAAGAATCAAAACAAAAGCTGCAAGGTTTAGAACATACTATCCAAAACATCCTCTTCAATATCCATACTACCAGCATCACGAGTGATATCCTCTATATTGCTGTAAACAGTTGAAGCTAGTGAAGAAAAACACCACATAAAACAAGAAAAGGCAACAAAGAACGTTCTGAATATTTTTCTGTCTGTATTTTATTAGAAATAAACCATCAATATATAGAGTGCAGACAAGAAGTCTGTCACTCATAAAATCGTGAGCCATTCTCTTATTGTCTACTTTTTTCATGTATAGGAATTTTCCCTCCAAAAAGATTGACGGAATATATATCTCTAAGTATAAATAATTTTTAGAGAAAATTGCAATGAAGCCCGTGGAAGGAATTTAATTATAAAGAACTCTGTGAAATCATCTAATTACTGTAAAATTCCAAAAATTTTAGGATTAATTTTTTTCGTATTATAAAATGACAGAGGGAGAGGGAGGCTGTTAATAGGGGACCAAACACAAGTAAACAGGGAAAAAAATAATAAGATGAAGAAATGACAATTATAAGTGAAAACATAACAATTGACGACATTTATTCTCAAATTAATAGGTGAAAAATAATAACTTAAAAAATAAAAGATTGATAATTGATAATAGGTAAAAAAGTAATAACTCAAATATTAAAAAATAATAATGGGTGGTGAGAAAAAGAATAGGGATAATTTTTTTATTTTATAATTTAAAAAAATTAACTATAGATGCTTGAGATTATAATCGTTAGATGATTTTATAGAATTTTTATACAATTATATTACTTCCACAGTATTTCATTGCAAATTTATCTGATTTTTACCCAACAAAAACCGTGAGCCATTTGACGCGAAAATAGCGTTTTTTTAGCCTGAACATACTATTTTTGACATAAGGAACCATTTGAAAAAGAAAGTAAATGACCTGACTAGAAGAAGTATAAAAAACAATGTAAGACAAATTATATTACTTTGTTGCCGTGACCGGTGAGAAGTACCACAGAAAGGAAAACCAGTAAATAAATATAGTTTGATTAAATTTTTTTATCAATTTCCTCTCACTTTCGCAAACACGACTATTTTTCATAACACGACAATAGGAAAACATTTAATTTTAAATTATTTTTTCACAGACAAAAACACTAGTAAATCTTTTTTAGTAAATAGTAACTATGTCTCTGTGGCTTAGCCTCAATGATTAGAAGCTGTCCAGCCAACCTGGATTTGGAATGCCGGTGGGGTCAATGGCGGGTGATGACGTGGTTCCACCGTCTCTCTCTCCCCAACTCGATGACTATTAGCAATGCCAATGAGTCAACCCTCTCTCTAGCTGATTTTTATTTATCATCTATTTTGTAGAAAGCTTTCGCGATTGCTTCTTGTTCCGTTGGTCCTTTCTAGTTTTATCACCTGCAAGCCCTCAACCCCATCTCCCCGTCCTTCTCCAGTCTTCCAATTACCACTATTTGCCATGGGACAGGAAGATATTTGTAGTGTGATCAACTTTCCTCCAGAATTCCATTTTGATATTTGTGTTTAATTGTGAAAAAAGTAGGGTTTTCAAAAGACCCTTGCTGCTTCTTACAAGTTGGGAAAGGTACACATCTTCGTGTGCTCAGTGTTGTTTTCAATATCAATATTAAAGTTTTCTTTCTTCTCCTCGTTCTCTGCTTCTTCTTATGGTTAGTTTTATAGTTCCTCTTAGAGACTCTTCCTTTAATTCGTTACTCTGGTCGGCCATCATCACTTCAGTATATTCTGTACTTGCTCTAATTTACTCTGAATTACTTGGAATAGCACTCAGTCATTAAGATAATTCAATTAAAAACTGTTGGATCGATTTGTTCATAACACTGGGAGATTTCTAAATTACAATTCATAATTATTAGCCCTGAAGTATTGACGATTTTTTGTCTCATTTGTTATGGTCTCACTTCTCATTGTACCTGAAAAATCACGGCATTTAAATGGACTCTGACTCCATCTGGTTAACAATTCAACGATTTTTATTCTTTTTTAAAACAAGCTTCTGATATTAATTAATCATAATTTTCAATCTGTATGCTTGGTGCTATTCTATAACGAGCTCGAGATTGACATCCGTACTCTAAGCATTTCATGGGTGGGGTCACAATTTCAAGTAGTTTTCCTTAGCTACTGTATGATATTGTTGACATCAAAGTTTCTTCGTGATATTGATATTTACCACCACGATGCTCATAAACTATCACTAATTATAAGTTCCACAAATTTTCTCATGTCATCTTCTTTGTTGCAATAGGCTGCTTGATATGATGGCTTCTAGCTGGGATGGAAGTAATGACCCCGGCAGCCAGTCAGATGAGAGCTATCATTTTGAGAGGATGCATATTGAGCCTATTTATGATGCTTTTGTATGTCCACTGACAAAGCAAGTTATGCGTGATCCTGTTACGTTGGAAACTGGACAGACTTTTGAACGTGAAGCAATTGAAAAATGGTTCAAGGAATGCAAGGAGAGTGGGCGCAAACTAGTTTGCCCTTTGACCCTGAAAGAACTAAAAAGCACAGAACTAAATCCCAGTATTGCTTTACGGAACACTATTGAAGAGTGGACTGCAAGGAATGAAGCAGCACAGCTGGACATGGCTCGTAGGTCATTGAATATGGGTAGTCCTGAAAATGATACATTACAGGCATTGCATTATATCCAACACATCTGCCAAAGAAGTAGGTCTAATAAGCATAGTGTCCGTAGTGCGGGGATAATACCTATGATTTTTGACATGTTGAAGAGCAGCAGCCGTAAGGTTCGTTGTATGGCTTTGGGAACCCTTAGAATTGTCGTGGAGGAAGACAATGAGAATAAGGTTGTCACAGGTTTGCTGGTTATCTTTTCTTTTTCATTTGTAGTTTGATATCATCAGTGTGATTGCCTTTGAGGCTGCTGGGTAACATCTTTTCTTTGCTCCAAAGGAATTGTTGACTGAAGGGGACACCGTGCGTACAATAGTAAAATTCCTTTCTCATGAACTCTCCAAAGAAAGAGAGGAAGCTGTCTCTCTGCTTTATGAGCTCTCAAAATCAGAAACTCTGTGTGAGAAGATAGGTTCAATCAATGGGGCTATTCTTATATTAGTTGGAATGACAAGCAGCAAATCGGAAGATATTTTGACGGTCGAGAAGGCTGAAAAAACATTGGAGAATCTGGAAAAGTGTGAGAATAATGTGCGACAGATGGCTGAAAATGGTAGACTGCAGCCTCTTCTGACACAACTGCTTGAAGGTGCTCATGTCCCCAAGATTTTTTCTCAAATTATACCCATATTCTATGGTCAACTTATGCACCATTATTGTTATGTGTCTGTTGAACCATCACGCATTATTTTAAAGATGGTGTGCTGGAGCTTTCTTTTCTTTATAAGAATTATTTTGATGGGTATGGGCATGAATGATTATCACTGAATGGGTATCATAATATGAATATGGTTACTATTTTTGTGAGAGGTGCGTGTCATGGAAGTCTCCTAGTGAGGATTTATAAAGATAACTTTTCCTTGTTATGGGTCTTTCCCCACTCCCCAAGGGGAACTATAGCCTAACTACAATTTTGATATACAAACTTTAACATGACAGCATAACAGTTTACCTCCTATGATATCAGAACAGTAAAAACTTTACATTTTAGTCAAAACTTGTATCTTAGAAATTGGGAATTTGGGGGGAATGCAGATCAGATAATGTATTTGAGAGAAATTGGAAAGATGATGGAGACATAAGGTAAGACCATCATGTAGCCTTTAGATGTCAATTTTGACTAATATGTAACATTTTTTAATTTTAAGAATAGCTTAGGAAGGTAAAATGTTGAATTTTAAGGTTTATGTGCCAACATTATAATCAAGCTGTAGCCTATTTTACTGCTGAAAATTAATGCATCTGTTGTAAGATTTATGATAGATAGCATTTATTTTTCTCATGGAGCATGTATTTCCAAACAGAAAATATTATAGAATGTAGATAATGATTAACATGTGTTGTGAGGGATATTCAAGTGTATTCCAGTTAGTTTTGATTGATTATTAGCTTTATCATCCTTAAATGTTGGAGAGTAAGATTTGTCAAGTGCCAGAATAATTCTATATTCCTCTGTTAAGCATCGAGCGATAATATGACTTTCCTGTTGGAATGTTGCAGGTCCACCTGAAATCAAACTGGCCATGGCCGGGTACCTTGGTGAGCTGGTTTTGAATAATGATGTAAAGGTCCTTGTAGCCAAAACTGTGGGTTCATCTCTGATCAATATAATGAAAAGTGGTAATATGCAGTCCAGGGAAGCTTCGCTAAAAGCTCTTAATCAGATATCATCGTGTGACCCAAGTGCAAAGGTTTTGATAGAGGCTGGAATACTTTCATCTCTTTTCAATGACCTTTTTGCAGTGGGCCCTAATCAGCTTCCCATGCGACTAAAAGAAGTCTCTGCCACAATTCTTGCCAATGTTGTGAACTCAGGAGAGGACTTTGATTCTATCCCATTTGGACCGGATCACCAGACTCTGGTTTCGGAGGACATAGTTCATAATCTGCTCCATCTTATAAGCAATACTGGTCCAGCTATTGAATGCAAACTTCTCCAGGTCCTTGTTGGACTTACTGGTTCTCCAACTACTGTTCTGAGTGTTGTCACAGCTATCAAAAGCTCTGGTGCCATTATCAGTCTTGTTCAATTTATTGAGGCTCCACAGAAAGATTTGCGTGTAGCGTCTATAAAACTCCTTCAGAATTTGTCTCCCCTCATGGGCCAGGAATTAGCTGATGTATTGCGTGGTTCAGTCGGACAACTGGGCAGTCTAATTAAGGTCATATCAGAAAATACGGGAATCAGTGAAGAGCAGGCAGCAGCTGTTGGCCTTCTAGCTGATCTGCCTGAGAGGGATTTGGGGCTCACAAGACAGATGCTAGATGAAGGTGCCTTTCAGCTGGTCCACTCTAGAGTGATTACCATTAGGCAGGGACAGATCAGTGGCAGTCGCTTTGTGACACCATTTCTTGAAGGGCTTGTGAAGATTCTTGCAAGGCTTACATATGTATTGGCTGATGAGCCTGATGCTATATCATTCTGCCGTGAGCATAGTCTTGCTGCGCTATTTATTGAACTGCTTCCGGCCAATGGACTTGATAATGTACAGATGGTTTCTGCAATTGCTTTGGAGAATCTGTCCCAAGAATCAAAGAATTTAACAAAATTACCTGAGATGCCATCTCCTGGTTTTTGTGCCTTAATATTTCCATGCCTTAGCAAACAGCCTGTCATAACAGGATTGTGTAGGCTCCACCGAGGGTTATGTTCATTAAAAGAAACATTTTGTCTAATTGAAGGGCAGGCAGTACGCAAGTTAGTAGCCCTACTGGACCACACAAATGTGAACGTTGTTGAGGCAGCATTGGCAGCTTTATCTACTTTGTTAGACGATGGAGTTGATATTGAACAAGGGGTGATGGTGCTTTTTGAGGCAGAGGGAATTAAGCCTATAATTGATGTGTTACTTGAGAAACGGACAGAAAATCTGAGGAGGAGGGCAGTTTGGGCAGTTGAGAGATTGTTGCGAACTGATGATATAGCCTATGAAGTTTCTGGTGATCAAAATGTTGGTACAGCACTTGTTGATGCTTTCCAGCATGGTGACTATCGAACTCGACAGATTGCTGAGCGTGCTCTCAAGCATGTGGACAAGATTCCAAACTTCTCTGGAATTTTTCCAAACATGGGATAGGCACAGATCCCTTCCTGTTCCCTATGCCTCTCACTTCAGAGATTTGTATGTAATTTTTACTTTTAATGTTGGGATGGGGTTGTCTTTTAACCCTACACATGCAGTTGGAGAGAGAAAAATAAGGGTGAGGACCACTCAAGTGGAACTTGCCCTTTCTTCCTCTCTTTCTCTTCCCACCATCCCTCCACGACTGCACAAGGTATAGTTTGGGAGAGGATCTGTGCCCGAGCACTTTTCTAGTCTGTTGTATTATTTGTTATTATCATCGGCTTTGCTAATGCAATTGAAGTGGTCTTACACGAATTACCCATTCTTTTAGAAGTTACCAAAAGATGTCTATTTGTTTGATGCTATGTGTTTCTGTAGCTATTTTCAATTAGTCGCATGTATTGTGAGTGTAAGCATGTGGAAAAGATATAGGGTTTGTTCTGCTATGCTCCTCTCCTTGCTTCAAGTTATGCTATTCATGAGTCGAATTATGAGGCTCGTTTCTTAAATTTTGTATAATACATGGAGGATCCTGTTGTATACGAGGGACCGCAACTTCCCTTGGGGGGGTTTGATGCCCTAGAGGTTTATTTGTTAAGTAAGGCTGATATGATGGAACTATAACGGAAGTGGAAGTAGTGGAATCAATATTTTAGCACATTTGGTGCATTAGATTCACATTTTCATCCATGGGAAGAAGGAAGTCTATTGACTTCTATGAAACTAGATTAAAAAGACTATTGTGTGCCATTTTCTATGGAACTACACACGCCTTCACCATACCAACGGTTTTTTTAAACATCGAATCTTTATTAGTCTTCTTGTTCCTTTTTATTTTGTATACAGTTTCAGATATGCATGTTGCTGGTTTTGGTTTGTAATTTTAGATCCATATGTTGCTGTTTTATATTTATATGTCGATAGTTGGTGTTGGCAATGGCCAATGTTTATGCTTAGGGTGTTCGATCTAAATAGAGTTCCTCAGAATTTTTTTAAAGGTATTTTGGTTTTTTTTAAGGCTATAAACGCATATGTCAAATAAAAATATACATGGGTTTCATCTCATCATCCACCACCTTTTTACAGCAAGGTGGTGACAGTTGATTAAAGGTTACAAATCCATTAACATCATTCTCGCTCTTAAAACCAACCAAAAAATGGGTACAAGAATTTGCCTTCCCATACTTATTTCACAATCAATTTCAAAACACCAAACGGGCTATGGTCTTTTGACAAGTCATTTCTCTATGGGTGTTATGAGAAAGTCCTCGTACGAAAGGGTAGACCAAATTTACTATAAATACAACTTTTTAACGAGAAGTAAAACAGTTTTAGTATTTATTTCGCGCTAATATGATCTGTTCACTGAAAAAATAAACCCACCAGTGACATGACACAGTCCCAACTTTCAAATTCTCCACACATAGGCACACTCTAATCCCAAGGAATAATAATTTGCCACTAAAACTATTAACTCCTAAAACAACATATTCATAATTATCCCAAATAATAAAAATTATCATGTAATTAAGCTTATACTCTTACATGCATGACAATAAAAAAATAAATATTTTCATATGTAAATGTGAATACACGTCATTTCACTCACGATAAACTTCTGGAAATTAGCGCCAACACTAAGAAATCAAGTTTATACCCTTTCTTTGGATAAGTTTCAACAGATGCATTGACGTATTGATATTCAAGGCTATTCAGAGTAAACATGACGGAGATAGGGGCATGCAGAATGGCAAAAAACAATACACAATAATAACTATTCCCAGAACAGGAAAAATGGAAGTGTGGCAGGGATGCAACATTATGACTGGTGCTGTGAAACGAATTAAAAAGAAAAAGCACATGAGCAACACTGAAACCGAGACCTGACAGTATACAATTCATGCAGAAAATGAAAAGGAGGA
Organism: Leucaena leucocephala; assembly: GCA_037074615.1. Taxonomy (NCBI): domain Eukaryota; kingdom Viridiplantae; phylum Streptophyta; class Magnoliopsida; order Fabales; family Fabaceae; genus Leucaena; species Leucaena leucocephala. Next base: position 82,077 of record CM073540.1, on the reverse strand, counting down.
GGAACTGATTATATCGGATCCTAAAACATCTGAGGGGAAGAAATAATGTCCCAATGTTTCGCATAAGCCCATAAATGACTTCAAAGATGTAGTACTGCCAATGATTTGGTCAAGCATGAAGAAGCATCCAACTCATGAGTAATATGATTCCTCGAAATATAGCTCCAGTTTGCCTTATCAGACACATCGCATATAGTGAAGAAATCCAACACCTGACCAAATATTTTGAACATTTCTGCCCCGAAAATCAGGTTTTTGCTGCCCACAAAAACTGCATTCCAGTCCATTGGGGCATCGGGATGCACTGAGATTTCCGTCCAGGTGAGATACACGAGATCTAATTCCCATAATTTTCGAACAGCCTTGTTTCGCCGGCCAATTTGACCATCCCCTTCACACCAGGACACAGAGAGCACAAAAAGGCTGCCATTGCACGATACGAGCTTAGGGTAGTATTCATGTACCCGAGGTGGGAAAGGAGACGTTTGAATTGCAATCCAGAAACCACGTTCTATGTTATATGCTGCAAGCTTGTCAGTCTCAGAATAGACATAAAACATTCCCCCACAAACAACTCCAGAACAAGCAACACCAAAATCTGAAGGCAATCTCTGGATTTCTGTCCATTTATTTGACCCAGAATCATAGATTTCTCCAGAATCCAAAGGCTCATCCCAAGATCCCAGACCTCCTACAGCTATCAATACAAATCTTTTACTGCCTTTTGAACTTGAATGATCGTTTCTTTGTCTAATGACCTTGTATGGTTTTCGACTTGAGAAAGACAAAGCATCATTCTCATTGACGGCAGTTCTGCACTGACGCCTCATTGAAAGCTTATGAGGATCCTCATAGACATCTGAAACCCCACCAACCCTTGATCTTGGAATACGTCTATCCTGCCAACTTTGATGAACGTAACAAGTAGAAAAATCTACACTGACCTCAGACACTCCTAGTATAGGAATTGATCTAGCATATTTCATCGATGATATTTTATGCCATGATCTTGTCAATGGACTAAACTTCACAACCCCTTTGTGTGTCTTAAATGAGCTCCTATCCACATTCCCAAAGTTAGTCAAACTTGAACATCCTCCAACAATGAATATATCATCCAGTATACTGGAAACAGAAAACATGAACCTTCCCCTGAGAAAATCAGCATCTATCCTATGCCACTGATTTAGAGACACATCCAATGCATGTATCTCACCAGAACAAAGGCCATCTTTAACAGCACCAAAAAGAAATAACCATGGATTTTGGTATGAACCCTCACGTCTCAAGTGAAGGAATCTAGGAGTGGTCGTCAAGGATCTCCACTTCTTGCACACAAGGCGAGCATTCATGAGGCTCGTCAATGGAAGCCGGACCAGGCACATTTCAAGAATGTCATCCGGAAGAAAGATATGCATTCTACTATTACTGACAGACTCCTCAAGTCCAGAATTCTTTCTGTTGTGTTTCCTCCAAAACTTCTCCTTCACCCCATATGAGAAGCAATCCACAGTCGTTTCTTCAGGACCACAAATTGGTCTGTATCCCTTTCCTTCTTCACTGGCACTAGACCTCCTTCTACGGTTTGAATCTCCAAATTCGTCACTAGTATCAGCACCTACCTTGCAGGCCCCACCTCGACTATACAGAGTAAGACATCGTAAAGAGACTCCCTTTCCAGTATCATCTTCTTCCCCTCCCCCTTTGTTATTTTTTTTCCTCAACTTCTGGCTGACACTCCTCACAAGACGCTTGGAAACGCTCAAACTCTCAAAATCTTGACAAAGAGATTCATCAGCTGCCCATCTCTCAGAAAACATTATGCTCACTGATGATGCACAAGCAAATGCGCCAGTCCCATCACTACGTTTTACTTTGCATTTAGATTTGTGCACAAGCTCGCCTTCTATGACTCGTCAAAAGAAAGAAAACACATGTTAGACTGGAGAAGCGTCGAAAGAGTATAAACATAAACATGAAGCAGATTTCCAAAAGTTGGAGCAATTGACATCTCTTTTGAACCCATTGACATGATAGAATATACTTAGGTTCTAGCAAATTAACGATCCAAAGATCACTCAGATTCCCTCAACAATTCAACGGGGAGCATAAAAACATCTGGCAAGATTCCATCAACATGATTTTGAGAAAGAAAAGAAAATAACTAGGTCACGCTTCAGATACAGATTTTTAATCAAGGGCGAAGAAATTCAGAGTCTAATTGTAAAAAGCTGGGAAAAGTCATACATATCCCCGAATCAGAAGAAAATTTTCCAATTGACGCTTTGCACAGAAATGGAGAGTCTCTGCATTAAAGGGTCGCTCAAGAAATGAATGCACAAGTGCTCAATATCGTGTTGAACTCGCAATCATGTACTTACCGCCTCTCACCCTGAGGCCCAAAAGAAAAGCTACGGAGGAAAAACAAAAAACTTACATTGCAATCAGGAATCCAGGAGCGGTACTCGAAAAATCAAGGTCGATTGAATCTGAGGCGAGAGAAACAAAGGAGAGATCTTCGATAAGCAGGCCTATAACTTTTGTTGGATTAAAATCTGGGCTAATAAACAACGATTCTGTGGCTTGGTTGGTCGCTGGTACTTAGTAAAGCGCAGAGCACCGATTAAAAAGCGACCCATCAGCGTCAGGCTCCGGCTCCTTCCTACCCCTTTTGGCCACTTCCAATTCCTTGTTTCCCATCTTTTATGTTCTAATATTTTAATTTAATTACATTTTTCCTCCTTTTGTAATTATTTTAACTTCATTTATTTGCTTTTGAATTCTGATTTATTATATTCGAATGGCCTTATGGCCGATGGTCCTAAGCTTCATTCCTAGGGCTTAATGAGATGAGATTGCTCTTCTATAAAAGTAAAACCGTATATATTATGTATCAAATAAAAGAAAAAATTTCATAAATCACAAAATAAAATAAAGAGATGCTTCAAAAAGTTAAACTTTTTATAAACAAAAATAATTAATTAAGTTTGAGTGTAATGTTTTGAGCTAACTTCCTTACTTTAGATATACGAGTCTTTAAATCGTATTGACGATGAACCGTGGGATTCATTTCACTCGGAGGATCGGGAGGCCAAGCTCTGTTTCTTCAAGTGTGGGGTCGGGTCGTGGTGGGCGTCAAAGTCAATGCATTTTTTTTTTTGGCGCGAGAGGAGTAGAGGTTAATGCGATGGATGGGAGGGAGCAAGAAGGCAATATCCGATAGAATTATTGAGGTAAAAAAGAAAAGGGAGGCAGTGGGGATTGAGATGTATGAAAATATGGCGATCCAAAGATAAATGCTTGAGGATCATGTGTAGAAACAGACAGAAAACTAATAAGTAGTATACAGCATATATTCTTTATTATTCAGCTTCAGCTTCAGGCCTCATAGACTTTGCATTCCTCATCGGCGGGGTTGGTCTTGCAGAAATCTTCCAAGGGGTCGGCACCTGGCCACTTGGCCGCCACGAGATGCGCTAAATCCACAACTCTCTGGCTGTAGCCCCACTCGTTGTCGTACCAAGCCACCACCTTCACCATATCATCGCCCATCACCATGGTTAGCGATGAATCTATGGTGGACGAAACATCTGTGCAGCGGAAGTCCACAGACACCAGCGGCACATCACACACCTCCAATATCCCTTTCTGAGGCCCCTCCGCTGCTCTCCTGAACGCCCCATTCACGTCTTCCGCCGTTAACCCCTTCTTCTCCACGTTCACCACCAGGTCGACCACCGACACGTTCGGCGTCGGCACCCGCAGCGCTATTCCGTTCAGCTTCCCCTTCAGCTTTGGCAGCACCAGCGACACCGCCTTCGCTGCCCCAGTGCTCGTCGGCACTATGTTCAGTGCCGCCGCCCTTGCTCTTCTCAGGTCCCTGTGCGATGCGTCCAGCAGCCTCTGGTCCCCCGTGTACGAGTGAGTCGTCGTCATGGTTCCCTTCACTATGCCTGCATTGCCAACACGAGTCAATCATGTATCCATTTCATTTCATCCCCCAAATACAAATTCATCACTCTGTCATTAATTAGCTCACCAAACTCCTCGTCCAAGACCTTCACGAAAGGAGCAAGACAGTTGGTGGTGCAGGAAGCGTTGCTGCATTACAGAAACAAGATGAATGAAAACCGATCGAGGACTACAGCCTGAAGCTGAGCAGAAGCGAGACCGACCTTATGATGTCAGAAACATCGTGAGAGTAATCTTGTTCATTGACCCCGACCACATAAGTGGGAATATCGGCCCCTTTCGCAGGAGCGGTGATGACAACTTTCTTGGCCCCTGCTTGGATGTGTTTACCAGCGCCAGGCCCATCCACGAACACGCCCGTTCCCTGCAAGCGCAAACCCCAAGATTGAACACATTCCAGGTCCAGGCATTAATTTTGTGAGGTTTAGGAGCTACGTGATACCTCAATAACAATGTCAATTCCAAGCTCGGCCCAAGGAAGCTTGAGAGGATCCCTGTTGGACACAACCTTGATGGGCTTCCCATCCACGGTGATGGCTTCGTCGTTAAGTATTTTCACATCTGCTTTAAATGTTCCCAGCATTGAATCATACTTGAGCAAATGCGAAGCCTGCACGCGCACATATATATGCATACATGGGTGAATATAACAAAACTCAATTCATTCCAAGCGTGATAATAACGAACAACAGCTTACATTCTTGACACCACCGCTGTCGTTGACCACGATGACATCGAGGGGTGAGTCTTTCCGGCCATGCCAGCAGCGGAGGAAGTTCCTCCCAATGCGTCCAAAACCATTGATTGCCACCTTCAATTTCGCCACTGTTTCTGCCCTTCCCCCACTTGGTTCCCTCCTCTGCTTTTTCAATTCCCCAATTCAACCAACTTATGAGTCATCAATTTATATAAAGCATCATCCAAGCAAGAAAATGAAAAGGAAGGAGAGAAAATCACTTGGGGAGTGAGTTGAGCAGCGACCACATCCAAAAAGGAAGAGGGAGGGGCGTTGCTGGCAAATGCGAGGCATGAGGTGGATTTAAGGCCAGAGAATTCGGCCACTTCAAGTCTCTGCACAAACAAAAGAGCCAAGTGAGAGGGTTGTGCGCGGAAGGAAGGCGAGTCATAGTAGTCACAGTCACCTTGGGGGCACACTGAGAAGCCAAAGAGAGAGAGGCCTTGGATGGAAGAAGCCCTGCGGTTGTGGGGATTCTGGTGGAAGCAAGAGCTGCGTTGGTGGCCATTGCTGCAACCATACCTTCCCAACAGCTTCCTCTACAAATAGTCAGCAATTACTTTTCCCACTTTCCTTTATTAAAACTATGGTTGCTGCTCACTTGCGCGAATGAGTGGCGAATAAATTGAATCGGCGTCTATCAGATAAGATCACGTTTGGACAGACAAGTCCCAGTTCACAATTTGAGCCACAGATTTGTATTTCCCAACACGTCCCCTCTTTCCTTTTATATTCAAAACATTCCAATAATAATAACAATTGTAAAATCTTCCACCCATAAATTTTGACACTACGTACGTTCCATCACTCCCGTATTTACTATGCTTTCGTCTCGATTAATAGATGAATTTTCGAGGGATTCTGCACACTATCGCACGGTAAAATATAAAAAAGTTAAATTATTTATTAGTCAGGTGAACATATCTATTCATGCCATTTTTATTTTCTATACACTTTATTAGGCTCAAGTAAAATGTAATTTTTATTTTATATATACTTTATTAGACTCAAGTAAAATGCATATACTCAGCTATTGATTATGATGGCAAGTAGCTTTATTTTTATAAGGAAAACAACATAAATTTAAATCCTAAAAAAGACCTCAAAATGATAGAGATATAATAAGTAAATTAAAAAAAACTAAACTTTTACTAACTCTAAATGGAATAACTTAAGAGAATTTCGTAATTTATATATAAATGTTTCATTCTTATTTTGGGTTTCAAAAGTCCTTTTAGCAGCTTCGGATTATTTCTATTTCGTGCCTATTGTATATTAGATTATTTATATTTCTCCTTCGCAACCTGAAGAATAGATGATGCTTCTTTTCATTGCACATACGCTAACCTGAATATAATCGTACAATTAGATGTAATATAAGATATTATGGAAAATCCCAAAATAAATACAATCTATTATTTATAGATTCCAAAGCAATTATACTAATACATTTGCTGGTTCATATATATAATATAATCAGCTCATCAGGACAACTTAACAAAATAACACAACTGAAATCCCGAAAGCAGTCATGCTCTATGCACTGATCTCCAGAAGAACGGCCCCAGGCATGGGAAGGGCAAGACTGTTTTACCCAAGCCACGAGCTGCCAATAAAAGATTAAAAATAACTGCTAAATTTAACACTGACGAGAAATTAAAAGATATCACAATAAATTCTGATACATTTTTCAAGAGAGCGGTAGCCGATTGCACCATAGCAGTCTCATGTAGCAGTTTCAATTTCAGAGTTCACAGCTACTCCATTTGGGGCCTCCTCTGACCGTAGCTGAGAAGAAACATCATCGATGGCATCGTTCAGCTGAGCAATTTTCTCAGCCAGTACTTTTCGAGTTTTCTGTAACTCAAGGAAACATTTATAACACAATGAGCCTCAAAGTAGCAATAACTAGAAAATTTTCATTAAACTTTTGTCAACAAAATTCAAAATATAAAAGTCAGTATGTAGATAAAATACAAGTTTTCAGATGACAGGCATTATGCTAGTGTATGAGAATTTAGTAACTATCCTTACCGATCAACTAAGACATGTGCCCTTAACCGCCTTCAGAGTTCAGACAAAGATGAAGGTTGGAATCAGGAGAAACTAGTAACGACTTACCTCTAAAACCTTTTCTTCATCATATATGAATTTTGGCAATTTTCTCATTAATTCCTTTCGGTCAGCACCGGCAAATGCTTTGCTGATCTGTGAAAGAGAAAAACATTAAATAAAAATCCGTCCACAGAATAAAAATTTAAAATAAAATGATAAATTCTGCTATATTAAAAATTTTAAAGGTCAATGCAGCCAATAACTTATATTTGTAATGCAGATTTTTTATTTCTATTGACTTGATAGTAAGAGGGGATAAGCAATTACAATTCAAATATATAGGCATTAAGTTGCTGACTTTATGAGTAAGGGTGTGTTTGGATTAGCTTTTGGAGAATAGATTTTGGGAAGAATAGATTATGGAGAATAGATTTTTGAAGAATAGATTTTGAGAATAATAGATTTTGGGAATAGAGATGTTTGGATGATTAGTAGTAGAATCACTTTTTATATTGTTAAATTACCAAAAAGGGTATGATTTGATTAAAAGTAAGAGAGAGAAAAGATGATAGAGAAGAAAAAGGAGAGAGAAGAAAGTGTAGAGAGAAAAGAGGAGGGAGAAAAAGAGAGATAAGAAAAGAGAGAGGAGAGAGAAAAAGAGAGATAACAGAAGAGAGAGGAAAGAGAAAAAGAGAGATAAGATAAGAGAGAGGAGAGAGGAGAAAGGGTGTAAAAAAAAGTAGGGGTAGAATAGTAATTGGATAATCCATAACCTAGGTTTCAAACAAAAAGCTATTTTCATATGGCTTATTCAAAACCGAAGTTTTGCCCAAAATCAATTCTCAACAAAAATAGCTGTTTGTGTAAAAATTTTCTAAACCGCAGTTTTGGCCTAGAATTGATTCTCAAACGTGTTCCCAAACACACACTAAAATCTTCAACAGCATCCTATTGGATAACAACATCTAGCAGTTGGAGCACTATCACAATACTGCCTCCGTCCCTTATAGTTCCTAATTTTTCAAAACACGCATGTCAAGGCAATACTAAAATTTAGGTTTTCTGAAAAAAAATGAGTTTTCTTTCCATTCCTACCCTCAATTAAATGTCATAATCTTTTAAATATGCAAGAGTAGGATGATGATTTAGTGCCTGTTTGGATACGTTTTAAACTGAGGTTTTAAAAGGACTTTTAGCCCAAACTTTGGTTTGGGAAAATTTCTAAACAAACAGTCATATTTGTCCAGAAGGGTTTTTAGACCAAACCATAGTTTAAAATTATGGTTTTAGATAAGCTACTGGGAATAGCTTCTGAAATAGGAAAATAGCTTATGGATTACCCAATTACTATTGTACCCATATTTTTTCCGACACCCTCTCTCCTCTCTTCTCCTCTCGCTGCGTCTGGTGGTCGTGTCGTGAGCATCGCTTGGAAGAGCCGGACCACGGAGGAGGAAGACGACGTTGCCTAGAAGAGCCTAACACCTGAGGAGGAGGAAGACGTCGTATCTCGGCGTGGAATCTCGCCTCACGTCTCGCTGTGGAACATCGTTGGCCGCTAGTCTAGCCATGGAACGTCGCTGCGCATCTTTATCTCACTGTGGAACGATCTTTCACGTCTTTTCCTCATGAGTTAGGGGCCTTTCAGTTCCTTTTGAACTTTGTTCATGCAAAAGGTGAGCAATTTTATTAAGGTTGTCTTTGGCCTTCAAGGGTTCGTTACGCTTTTGATGTGAATTGTAGAGATATTATAAGAGATATTGGTAGATATGTAAATATTCTATAATTAGTATATACGATAAGATATGATATTATTTTATTAGTAATCTAGGATTCTCTATTGTGTATATATATATATCCCTTTTGAATATCAATAAAGTACAAATATTATTCATATGACATAACATGGTACTAGAGCAGGCATAATTCCTGGAGTCATTTATTTATTTATTTTTCTCTTGGTTCAGTGTCTGATTCATGAGGCAAGAGCTATTCAGGAGGCAGGAGCTTGGTTGACCAGTGAACGATTTGGGAGGTAGGAGCTCGGTCGACCAGTGAACGACTCCCCGCTGTCCTCAGCACTTTTTTTTTGCCGTCACCACCATCGGTTCTCTATTCACCGTCTGGGTTCACTGTTCCCGTAACCACCATCAGTCCTCTCTGCTTCCATTGGTCATGCTACATTTCTGCCTTCTCGTCGACTTATGCTTCTTTGTCTTCGACTCTTCAGCTCTTCGCACGCAAGCTCTCCTCTGTCTAGTTGTCCATCCCTCCAAGGTTCGCCAGTCCTTCAATTTCTGTCTCTCCTTCAGTTTTCCGATAGTCACCGCCGACGGCGCTCAAACCCCTACAGTTCTTCCCTCCCAACGGTCTCAATGTTCCAGTGAAACAGCTTTGACAGCCTTCAGCCTTCAGTCACCCCTGCTGTGATTTTGTTCACCCTTTGGTTTGAGTTGCTTCCGCCACTCTATTCTTTTTTCCTTTACATATGATTATTATTCTTTTATTGGATATTATGGCTGGAATTAAGTTTGTTTTTGAGGTGGTTCATGTAGTTACTAAAATTACTGAATACAAATCAACATGGAGAAATTATCTGGATTGGAGTAAATCTATTCGTATCTATTTTCGGAGTATTGAGAAGAAAGATCATTTGACTGATGATCCCCCAGAAGAGAAAGATGCCTCTCGTAAGTCATGGTTAAGGGATGATACACGTATTCTTTTACAAATTCGTAACTCTATTGATAGTGAGATCATGCTTCCTATTACTCATTGTGAATTTGTTAAAGAACTAATGGACTACTTGGCACTCTTATACTCAGGCAAGAACAATATCTCTCGAATATACTAAGTTTGCAGATCTTTCCATCGCGCTGAGATACCAAACGACCGTCCCCTTATAGCCTTCTTTATGGACTTTAAAGGACTATATGAAGAGCTAAATGCCCTCGTGCCTATCTCTAATGAGAGACAGGTCAATGTGTCTCACCAAGAGCAGATAGCTACCATGAGTTTTCTGACTGCTCTTCTGCCTTGATATGCGGCTGCTCGTTCTTAAATTTTATCTGGGGCTCAGCTCCCCTCTCTTGAAGAAGCATTCTCTCGTGTACTACGGACTAAACTACCCCTTCACCGGCCTTTCTTGCGCCTACCAGCACGTTGCTTAGTAGAGGTCAGAATGATAATCGTGGGCCACCTAATCGGCGTGATTCTACATCAAGGGGTCCTAATCAGGATTCAAAGGAAGTGATTTGTTACTATTGTAAGGAACCGGGTCATATGAAGCATATGTGTTGTAAACTTCAAAACAAACAAAATGGACTAAACTCCGCACATGTGGCCACCACAACTAATGACACGGTTACCATTTTTGCTGCTGAATATGCTCACTTAAAGTCTATCAACCCCCCTGTGAGTGTTGCTATTGCATCAGGTAATGAGTCTTTTTTTCCTCCAAATGGATCATAGACTTTAGTGCTCCTGACCACATGACAGGTAACCGCTATCTCTTCTCCACTTATAATTCTTATGCCAACCCTTCTAATATCACCATTGCGGATGGTTCCCAATCCCGTGTTCTTGGTTCTGGCACTGTTAACCCTACCCCTTATATTCATTTGGCATCTATGCTCAATATCCCTAACCTTGCATTTAACCTTTTTTCCCTAAGTAAACTTACTTGTCAATTAAACTGTTGGGTCTCATTTTTTCCTAATCATTGCTTGATACATGATCTTTTGATGAAGAAGATTATTGGTAGGGGTTACGAATCTGGCGGTCATTACTTCCTTGATGATCAGAGGTCTAGTGTTGTGGTTTGTACCGGTGGTGTCAATCATTTTTAAGCACATTGTCGTTTGGGTCACTTATCTTTATCGCCTTTAAAAAAAGTTTATCCTCAATTTTAGCATTTGTCATCATTAGATTGAGTCCTGTCAGTTTGCTAAACATCATCGTCTTCCTTTAGTATCTCGAGCCAATAAACAAGCTTCGTCTCCTTTTGAGTTAGTGCACTATGATGTTTGGGGTCCATGTCCAGCTGAGTCTAAAGCTGGTTTCAAGTACTTTGTTATATTTGTTGATGATTATTTCCGCACTACTTGGTTATATTTAATGAAAAATCGTTCTGAGTTGTTCTCTCATTTTTGTGCCTTTACTACCGAAATTAAAAATCAATTCAATTCGTCTATTCATACCTTGCGTAGTGATAATGCTAAAGAATATTTTTCTAAATTATTTCATTCTTTTATGCTTCAAAACGGAATTCTACATCAATCTTCTTGTGTGGATACACCAGCTCAAAATGGTGTCGCTGAAAGAAAAAATCGCCACTTATTAGAAGTAGTCCGTGCCCTTTTACTTCACATGCAGGTTCCAAAACCCTTTTGGGCAAATGCGGTCTCCACTGCTTGCTTTATCATCAATCCCATACCCTCCTCTGTTCTTGAAGGTCACATTCCCCACACCACTCTCCTTCCAAACCTTTGTTTCCTATTGATGTTAAGATTTTTGGATGTGTATGTTTTGTTCGAGATGTTCATCCTACTGTCTCTAAATTGGATCCTAAGTCCCTTAAGTGTGTCTTCCTTGGTTATTCTCGTGTTCAGAAGGGTTATCAATGTGTCTCTCCTACTCTTAATCGTTATCTCGTGTCTGTAGATGTTACTTTTCAAGAATCTGTTGCATATTTTGCTTCTCACATTTCAACTCCTCTTTCTCCACCTACAGGGAAGGATACTCTCCTGGTATATTATGTCATTCACACACCATCACCAACCTCAGCTCCCGTAAAGGCACCTGGTTAACCACGCTTGTTTCAGGTCTATACTAGACGTTTGAAGGAAACCACTACTACTCATGCTCCAGATTCTGCACCGCCATTGTCTACTTCATCATCAGATCCTGTAGAAAGCATTACCCACCCTGAGCCTGACCCGGTCCCAGAATCTGAGATATCTCCTGTTCCAGATCTAGATCCCTCCCTTGATTTGCCCATTGCCCTCCGCAAAGATAAACATACTTGTGCCTATCCTATTTCTTCTTTTGTTTCATATAACCACTTATCATTTGCTTCTCGTGCCTTCGTTACCTCTTTAGACACTATTTCAATACCTCAGTCCATTTCTGAAGCCTTATCCTATCCGGGTTAGTGTACTGCTATGGAAGAGGAGATGGCAGCCCTTGATCGTGCTGGTAAGTAGACCTTAGTGTATTTACCGGCAAGAAAGAAAGCCATTGGGTGTAGACGGGTGTTGACCCCTAAAACTAAAGCTGATGGCACTCTTGAACGTCTTAAGGCTCTCCTTGTTGCTAAAGGCTATGCTCAGAAGTATGGTGTTGACTACTCTGAGACCTTTTGCCCCGTGGCCAAACTCTCCTTTGTTCGTCTCTTCATCTCTTTGGCTGCTACTTATGGTTGGTTGAGACCTCTTTCAACTGGATATTAAAAATGCCTTATTACATGGTGATCTCCTCGAAGAAATGTACATGGAACAACCACCCAGTTTTGTTGCTCAGTTTAGTGTGTCGCCTTAAGAGATCTTTATATAGTTTTAAGCAAAGTCCTCGAGCATGGTTTGACAGGTTTAGTACTGTTGTGAAGGACTTTGGCTTATGCCAGAGTAAATGTGATCATTCTGTGTTCTATCAGAGAATAAGTGCTGACATGATTCTACTAGTTGTGTATGTTGATGATATTACGAGGAGTGATGCCTCGGGGATCTCATCACTCAAGTCATTCATTAACTCCCATTTTCAGATGAAAGATCTGGGTTTATTAAAGTACTTCCTAGGGATTGAAGTCACGAGGAGTAAGAAGGACATTTTATTGACTCAGAGAAAATATGTTCCTGATTTTCTAAAAGAAACTGAAAAACTAGGAGCTGCCACAACTAGCTTTCCTATGGTTTACAATCCATTATTTGATGTTGATGGTAGTATACCATCTGAAAATCCTGTTGAAATTGCTAAAAGCAAACCATTTGAGAACCCAGAGAGGTACAAGAGATTGATTGGCAAATTGAATTATCTTACGGTAACCCGTCCTGATATCACTTACCCAGTGAGTGTCCTTAGCCAATTTATTGTCTCGCCAACTGTCAGACAGTGGGAAGCCTTAGAACATGTGTTACATTACTTGAAGGGATCTCTAGGGCGTGGGATATTGTACAAGAATCATAGTCACATAGATATTGAGTGTTTTTGTGATACCGATTATGGTGGATCAAAAGCCACAAGACGGTCTACTAAAAGACTGTATTTTTGTAGGAGAAAATTTGGTATCTTGGAGAAGCAAGAAACAAAATGTGGTGTCAAGATCGAGTGTAGAAATAGAATATAGAACCATGACACAATCATTATGTGGAGGAGGTTGGCCTTAAAATCTCGTTACCAACAAAGCTGTTGTGTGATAATAAAGCGGCCGTACATATAGCTTCTAATTCAGTATTCCACGAACGCACGAAACATATTGAAATCGACTGTCATTTTACTCGAAACAAGCTCAAGGAAAACTTCATCTCTACAGAACATGTCAGATCCAGTGATCAACTGGGTGATCTCCTCACCAAAGCTCTTAATGGGATTTGAGTTTAATATCTTTATAACAAATTGGGCATGATTGACATCTATGCTCCAACTTGAGGGGGAGTGTAGAGATATTATAAGAGATATTATAAGATATGTAAATATCCTATAATTAGTATATAGGATAAGATATGATATTATTTTATTAGTATCTAGGATTCTCTATTGTGTATATATATATCCTTTCTAGATATCAATAAAGTACAAGTATTATTCATATGACATAACAATAATAAAAAGTTCCCACCAGAAGATTTAGGCGAGTCAGCTAAAAGGCTTTTAGAAAAGCTAGCTAGAGGACGCGCTTTAGTTGCTGGGGCCATGGGTTGCAGGAAGGAAAAGAGGATTAGTTTTAGCAGAGGCGTGGGTTGCAGGAAGGAGAAAGTGAACAGTCATTTTTTTCTCATACCCTTTCTGGTAATTTACCAATCGCAAAAAGTCCTTATGGTAATAACCATCTAAACACTCCTTTATTCAAAATCACTTTTTTCAATAAACTCTTTTCTAGAAGCCCTCTTCCAAAAGCTGTCCAAAAGCCCTTTTCCAAAAACCTATCCAAACGGACCCTTAATTACACCTAGAAATCTGTATTGAGACAGTGAGACTTGTATTTAGGAACAAAACAAATCAAAAAATTGAGACCTATAATAAGGGACAAAGGGAGTAACGAATACTACCTGAGGAGCATAAACACAGCCAAGTGTGCCCACGATGAGTCCTCCCAAGATAAATCCACCAACGAAAATGCTAGCACTGCTTGGCCTTCCATCGCTACTAATTACAGAACAAGAAGTGACCCAGGTTAATAATAAACCTATACATTTAGTTGAGAACATTAGAAACCACCATAGTGACTATTCTTCAAATTAACGATTCCTTTGTTGTTCTGTGTTTTATTTTCTCGTGTTCCTCAGCATATAATTATTTTATATTGATAATTCAAATGCAGCATGCCAGCATGCTTTTGAAACCTAACATGAATGTGTCACGGCTTAAATAATAAAACACCATGATCAATTCCCTAATTACAAATCAACATAAAAAGTTAAAAAATAAAACCAAATATGCAATGGGCACCATTGTTTGACATATAACACATTGGAGTTTCTTCACCGTTTTTTCATCTTTATGCCCCTCCAACTTCATTGATACTTCTGCATCTAAGAATGGAAGTTGAGACCAAAGAAGCACATATACTGACACATGGACTTCGTGACATGATATATATACAGTGCCCAGATGGAATTTGAAGTAGGGTCATTTTGATAAGTGTTGGACATATATTGAACACAATTCTACTACACTTTTCAAATACCAATACTTCATGTGCTGAGACACAATAATGAATGCCCCGATGATTGCATAAAATATTAAATAAATAATTAAGATTTTAGACCCTTTTCGGCTATCAATACATTCTCACTTAACAACAATGCAAACAAACTACAAAGCGCTGAACCATATGAGTCAAACCAGAGAGAATACCTATAAGCAGCTTGAATTTTCAGAGGCCGTCTGGTTGATGATAGTTGCAGCCTCCTGGGATGACTTAGATTCAGAGACAATCTGGAAGGTTTTATCCTTGCTCGACAGTAATCCAGTTCATTTAAGTGTGATTCTAGCAAAAGTTTTTGCAATAGTAGAAAAAGTTAGCAGACAACAAGCTTTCTGGATAAAAGGAAAGAACCAAAAAGAGAAGGAAAAAGGAAGGGGGTGAAACTTGACAAAGAGCTATTCATAATTTCATATGATGGCATTGATTTAAATAAACACCCAGACCCCCAAATTTTTTGTTTTTAACAAGGACAACCTTTTTAACTGGAGAAAATTAGTTGTCTAGTTGGTCTTGTAGGAAACATTTACTTGTCCAAAACGTGTTGCTCTATTCAATCTAAAACACAGAATAACTTGAAGGAAACGAGATACTCTGACTTGAAAGATTTAGGTTAACTATAATCGGATGATGATAAAAAACCACTGTTGTTAATCTTCTATGTTTATGACATACTGACACTCAATTGGTATTTATTAGTTAACAGCTCCACAAACTTCTAGTTTGTAGACTGTATACTCAATTGTGGCTCTCGACTTTATTTTACTAAGAAATTTGCTAAACTTCGTCGTTGGGACGTTAAAAAGGCCAAAAATCATGTCGACTTGAGTGTCTTCACCCATCCCCTCCCTTGGCCCTTCGTGTGTGAAACCGAATGAGCAGGAACAAGACGTATACTTAACATACAACCTCAGACAGTATTTAAAAGAATGTTTGGAAACCAAACCTTTTTTGATCTGAACAGAAAAACAGTAGATGTTCCTAGAAGAGAGAAGAACACTTTTCCGATCTGAACAGTGTTCCTAAAAGGAATAAACATTGTTGAGCAACTTTTAATGTTAACAACTCGAACTCAGCATAAATCGGGAGAGGGATGGCGGAGCGTTTTCAAATGCATAATTCTTTCGTAATATTGCCGAGTAAAAATATCGATGTTCTTAGTCGGTTCAAGTAGCTACGAAATCAGGGTAATGCACCCGAAATAAAAAGTTTTCATCATCCAATTAAGCCATCAAAACAGCAGATAGGAGAAGGGGACAGCACATGGAAATGAAATCCTCGAGCAAGTAAAAATTGTAAGAGATGTTACCGAATGGCAGATGATTTGTAGAACTTTTTCTTAGAAGCACAGAACCCGAAACAGAAGCCATGGTGGAAGCTGGAAAAGAGAAAGGCGAAGGAAATTAAGGATAGGGTGCGAGACGATGAGCACCCGAGAGGCAGACAAAGTAAACAGCGGCGAAGGTTTTTTGTTGGTATCGATGAGCCTAAGTGGCAATTGCAACAGTAACAGTGGATAGGTGACGGATGTGCTCATTTGCTCAGCTCAGCTTACACTTTTATTTTTTGGGGGGGAACACGCCGTCAGCTTTCTTCTATGGTCCTATTCTTATGACTGCCGTTGGCCGTTAGAAACAAATTGTGTAACGTTACCCTGAAGATTGATGATTTATTATAGACCAATTCTTTGGCGGGTCTGCCGTTGCATAATATACAATATTATTAAAATATTTTGACAAGTTATTGTAGCATGTTTTCAGGTTGACCATTGAATGTTGTTAAATAAGTCACACCCCGCGTACTGCATCCTCATCCACGACCCTGTCTTGGTTAATGTCACTTCGAAATTGGTTGTTACTTTTTGGGAATGCATGTTGCTAAATATTTAGGAGAAAGAAAATAAGGGGGGAAATAGTCAATCGTTGGGAGGTCATGCCCTGATTTAACGCCCTCATGTAATAATGCCATGTAATTTTAACAGAAAATTAAAAGAAATACGATTATATTGGCATTAAAATTAATATTTATTAGTACTATGTCTCAATTACAGTGTAACGTGTAAAAACATTTAATTCAAAATTCACACTGTCAACGTCATATTGTCATCATTAATAAATCATTCTCCAAAGAGAGAAAGTTCGCCAAAGCAGTGCCGGCGCTAACATACAAGCACAAAAAACTACTCTATAAAGTAAATTTTTGAAGAAAGGGTGAAGTTTTGCATATCAAACTGGTCCTCTCTTCTCCGTGTCTCTCTCTCCTCGGTCGATCCTACTAGAGGAACCTTAATTCCGAATCAACTTCGTTACCGCCTCAAAATTCGATTTCTACTGTCTGGGTCTACTTTCAAAGTTCCTGTATGGTGTGTACGGTGTTTTCAACTGAAATGAGGAGTCCGTTTATCACCATCGTGCGGCTTTTGTAGGTTTTTCATACTGACTTACTAGTTATTAGCGAGTTCCATGGTCATGGCTAGGCGTCATGGCTGGGAGCTGCCTTTACACACTTTCCAGGTACTTTAGTCCACATTCCATTCTATCCAATCTTCCCTACTCTTTACACATCATTACTCTTTCAATTATTTCATGTGGGGCTTTTCACCTTTGGTTTTATTGCATTTCGTCATCTACTCTTTTGGCTTTCTCCTCCCATCCACGTACAAATGTACGTTTCTTAGTCTTAGCGCTTGGCATCAAGTTCCTTTTAAAAAAAAAAAAAAAATTAATTCCCCCCTCAATATGGTCTGATTTAGTATGCTCTTCTTTTCTTTTTCGTTAATCCACTTAGTATGCTTTTTGATGTCGTATACTTGCTTTCCCGATGAGTCATTAACAGACTTCCGGATTTTGGCTGAATCACTGACATCTTTACACATCATTATGCTTTTCCTATGAGTTTCTGGGCGACCGGATATCTGAACTCCAACAATCAACGGCAAAATAAGGCTACCGTTTCTTTTAAAAAAGACGCGTCGTTTTCCTTAACTTTGATTTCGCATACCATAATTCAGTGAGTTTCGATTTCAAACAAATTTATTTATGTGAAAATGCCATCTCTTCTCTTCTTTTCAATTAAAGGGGAAAGAATCTTGACATAGCTAAGTGAACAATAAGTTATAAGCATGTTCTTTGGATATATGTTATCTTATTTGATATAAATGAAACCTAATCATGCGGCTAATAGGCTTTAACCAAGCTTCGTGATATGTAAGTTTTACCCTCCACTTATTTTAGTTACTGATACCGTAACATTGTAATTTCCAGGGGGGAAAACATCAAGGGTAAGCATGAAAATTGAGTGAGATTGACTTGAGTAAAACTAAAATACAATGATATTGAAATGTACCTCTGCTACAGATTCATAAGTTGATAAGATTAAATGTTAGCATGGCTGCCAAATTTGTTCTTAGTTTCATATTAGACAATCGAAGAGTTGGATTATCTTCACAAGCAAATGGCATTAACAACTCAGGAAATTCATTTTTCTGATTGTGAACAGGTTGTGGCTATAACAGTTTTTTTCTTGCTATCTGTTGCATATTATGCTTTCTTTGCTCCTTTCCTTGGAAGGGACATATATGAGTATGTGGCTTTTGGCGTTTACTCAGTCTTGGTGAGCAGCATTCTTTCCTGATCCCTTCTGCCAGTTGGATATTAATGAAGAAAATGCATTCCAAAATTTGGGGTTGGGTCTTTCTTCATTGTCTTAATGTTAAATTTCAGGATTTCTCTGTATTTATTCTCTATGTTCAATGCACTGCCATTGACCCTTCTGATCCTGGAATTCTAATTGATGCTGATAAGACCTCAAGACATAGGTCACAATTCAATGGAGAGTTG
This sequence comes from Leucaena leucocephala, assembly GCA_037074615.1. NCBI lineage: Eukaryota > Viridiplantae > Streptophyta > Magnoliopsida > Fabales > Fabaceae > Leucaena > Leucaena leucocephala. The sequence continues at coordinate 63,554 of CM073540.1, read as the reverse complement.
CCAGGTGAGGTTGGAAGATTATTGGAGCGTACTGATATGATTTTATGACTCTTAGGTTGATAATTTTATGCTATTTTTTCTCCCTGTTAACTTGACCATCATACTTGCTTAGAATATCGGTGGCATGTAGTAGCAATTAGCAAACGATATTATATAATTAATATTGTAATATGATTTGCGTATTATATTGCTGAACCAAACAAGATAGGACTACAGGTTGAAGGTATGTCTGGCCGGCATTATTCAAATAGGTGTCCAAAACTTGGATGCTTCTTCTGTGGTTTTCTTGTAAGAGAAGATTGCTGCAGTAATGAAGATATTCTACAGCAGGAATTGGGAGATGAGGGCACTCTGTTCCGTACATTGTGCAATGCGGAAGTACACGTTACTTGAAAATAAGAAAAGAAAATAAAAGAAAAGGCTTGTTTTGTTTCTCCTCATGACTCTCCCAAAGAAGGCGAAAACAAAGTATATGGACTGAGAAAAGGGATGTTCGGGTAGAACGTAGCTCAATTTGCTTCTAAGTAGATGGATTCGAATATGGCTTCCCAAAACTTATATGCATAAAGACAGATTGGAAACCTAATGCCTCTTTGATGCTTTATGTTTTGCCGTAGATAAAAGTTCATGCATTACTCCCGTCATTCTTCCTGGTGCTCTATGTTATAATTTTTTGTCGAAGAGTCCACTTTTCATTTACTTCCCTCACAGCAAGTTAAATGTCATTATGTGGTCACAACTTACTGGTTATAACCTGCAGGTCCAGAAGTTCAGTAAGCATTGTAGAAGTTGTGCCAAATGTGTTGATGGATTTGATCACCCTTGCCGGGTAATTCCCCCTGGCAACCTGCTCTGACTCATTTGCTTAAGTTTGAATGCTCGTTATTGTGTTAATTTTGCACTATGCATTAATTCTGGACAGTCTACTTTTAAAATGGTATTAATGTAGGATAACATAACTATTTTGATTATTTTATTATTTGTTATGATTATGGTTTTGATTTGTAATTAATTTTATTGGGGTTATTTAATAGTAGGTCGGAGTTATTTAATATTATGTTATTTTGTCAGATTAAGGTTTCTTATGTTTGTTGTCTATGAATAGGTATTTCGTTATAGTTGTTACCTTTTCTAGTTTATCAACAATTTTGAGGTCTTGAGTTATTTATAATGTGCTCTGCAAATTTTCCTATTGGTTTTACCCCATACTGGTTTCATAGCATAACCTTAGTCCCCCCTATTTGTTCATTATTTCTTGGAATTTTCTTCCCCTATGGTTCTGCATCATTCTCTTTGCTGTTCTGTCTCCAGAAACAACTCAAACTTCAGTGTTGTTGAAGTTACTCAGAAACGAAAAAAAGACAACTCTCACGAAATGTTAACTTGTAGCTATCTAATGTTCAATGGCACTATACCAACACCTCTCTTCTTTATAAAGTACTGATTTGTGGCATCTAAGCTTTTCCTGTTATTATTGTGATACACCACCAGTCAGCTGCCAGACAGTTGGCATATCACATTTCGATATTTGTGCCAGGAAATCCTTTTCCTTTTCCAGCGATGATACAAAACATGGCCTAGAAGTGAACCTGATTATACTTTTTAGATGCTGAAAAATTGAGATTATGTGTGCTCTGTACACTTTTGTCTTCCCTGGCTTATATCAATTAGTTATTCAACTTTTCGTATATTGACTCAAGATTCTTAGGAAAGTATCATACATGTTCATGGTTTTTTCATTGGTTGAACAATTGTGTTGGACGGAAGAATTATGTCACATTTGTGTGCCTCATGGCAGCGAGCCTTGGTTGGGTAAGATTACAAAACCGAAGAAAAGAAAAGGAAAACAAGATTATTCTTAATATATTTTTTTTCCTGTCATTTTCACATAAGAAATACCTTCTCCACTGTTATGACTTAATATGCAAGGATGTTGCAGCTTATAGTTGAATTTGGAGTTGGGATCGCTGTGCTCGTCCGATGCTTTGTTGATAAAAGGGGTACAGAATATCAGATTGCTGAAAAACTTGGGGTTAGATTCTCTCAGGCCCCTTTCGCTACCATAGTGGTACATTCACTCTCTATGGCCTATCTTTTTCATTCTTCATTTCTGGTTTGAATTTTAAAATCCTTGTTATTGGAGGACATTAGACATAGTATCAGTATGTTTTTCATGTACATCACGGCATTACAAAATGCTGAAATGTTGAACAGGTAATATGTAAGGCTGTTTGCTTGCTGGCAACTATACCTTTGGGAGAATTATTTTTTTCCATATGATCCTGATTCGAAAGGTATCTTCTGTTCTTCATAAACTTTACTGCCTGCTGACAAATGTATATATCTTGTAAGCAAACATTTCCTTTGCCGGGGTATCACAACATATGAGTACGTCGTTGCCATGAGAACTCTAAGTGAGCCTGGAGGTGAACAGCAGAGTGTACCAACCTCTCCTACTAGTTCAGCTGTGACTGCAATTAGTGGGAGAAGCTCTGTTGGAATGAGTCTGCAATATAAAGGGGCTTGGTGTACGCCTCCAAGAATCTTTATGGACCACCAGGTATTGCTATCATTGGACAATGGCCATACATTTAACAGTGATATATAGCTAAGGAGAATTGAGTAAAGCAAACTAGTCCTTGGAACACGTGATGCTGTTACTATTTAATATGAAATATATAAGCAAACTAATCCTTGGAAAGGCTAAAGGATTTAATTCACCGTCTGGTCTATGATGAGCAGGATGAAATTATACCGCACTTGGAGCCAGATACGATACAGCCAGCTGACAAGGAAAAGAAATTAAACCAGCGTCCAGTGCGAATCAGTGCATGGAAACTCGCAAAATTGGATTCTAACGAGGCTGCGAAGGCAGCTGCAAAAGCAAGAGCATCCTCATCCGTGCTTCGTCCGATTAGTTCTCGACCTTATCCACATGATGCTGATCATTCATCGGGAAGAAGTAGTCCAGTGAAAGCTGGGACATCAAGGTCATATCCACCTAGTCAGGCAAGCAAGGAAGACAGTATGAGCATCTTGAGCAGTCCTCAACACTCTAACTTAGCCACTTCGCCAATGATGCTGCAGCAGCAGCAGAGTTCAAACAGAGACCATTTTAATCCCATGTACGAGCAATCACCATGGTCAGCTAAAGAAAGGGAAGGAGTTCATGTTGTCATGAGAAACAACAGCTTGGCCATGGTGGAAGGGTTTTGGGATCAAGAAGCCGGGCGATTCGTGGCTTCATCAGGCCAGAGCAGCGGAGAGTTAGTGTACACGGGGCGTTCTATATTCTATGGAAGCCCCGTGGTGAATGAACAGCCAAATGTGAGTCGTAGGGATAGAGGTGAGCGGCTGCCGGTGTTTGTTCCCGGTTTTTCCCGGCAAAACAAGTTTCCTTCTAGATAACACTATTCTGCGAGCATATGTTGCATTTTGGATTCCTGACTCCTTCCTCGTCGGCCCTACATCTCTACGTGCATTTATAATGAATTCAATATTCCATCTTTATAAACAGCACCCTAACCTTCCGTTTTCCAAATGCGTTCCTGCTTTTCTTACACAACATATCTACTTTTGCCTTTTCAGCACATCCAATAATTATATAATCAATATAATCAAATGACTTGTAATTCACTCCCTCCTACCCCTATCCCTCATTATAAGGTTTTTCTCTCTCAACATTTTCATGCGTCTTTGTAAAAAGTTATCATACGGTTTTACCTCTACTTCTGTTAACAGGTCTTTTCCACAATTTTTTAGGAGATTTATTAATTATTGATTATTGATTAATAGAATTATAGATTAATATATCCACCTAATTAAAGAGTGGCGATATGTAACTCCCGAATTTAATTGACCCTGGTAACTCCTAAAATTTAATTCACCCCAACTTTCTTATGATAAAGATATAGGAGGATGTGTAAATTTAATTGTGATTAATTATGATAGTCGTATGTTTAGAAGTTAAACGTTCAAATGTTGCTATGTTGTTAAAAAATAGACTAGTGGGAGAGGATTGTTGGGATAAGGATTAATGAATTAAAGAAAAAGAAAATAAAGGCGTAAATGAAAGAGAAAGATAATGTGAGGAAATGGATGGTTGAAAAGCAGGCTGGTGGTGGGCGTCCATGAAGAGCGATCGAGGAGATGAGCATGGCGACTTGGTGCTGCTCCTGCAGTTGCAGCTTCTCCATCATAAAAAGCGCCCACTCTGAATCGGGATTCCTCCCCAACGCCTCTCACCAATTCTCCAGAAGATCCTCCACCGCGCTCCTCATTTTCGCCCTCCCTCTCTCCCTCCTTTCCCTCTCTCCTCCTCCTCCTCCCCTCCTCGCTCGGGAACGACGCTTCAACTCCACCGCCATCCCCCTTAAAGACTACCTTGCTTCCCGTAATCCGTTACTTAGCCCCCTCCCTTTTTATGTTCTCTGCTTTTCTTTTCTGCTAATGTTTGCTCTGTCATGTTTGATTCAGTTGATGGATTGAAATACTATGATTTGGTTGAGGGAAAGGGTCCCATAGCGGAGAAAGGATCCGCTGTTCTGGTCAGGATGGGGAACATGTTGTGGTAATCTTGGTGCTCTTTTTTTGCCTCTTAATTTACTCTAGGCTCCTCCTCACAGGTACACTTTGACTGCATATATCGTGGAATTACAGCTGTATCCAGCAGAGAATCTAAACTTCTAGCAGGAAATCGTATTATAGCTCAGGTTGCGTGCTTTAACTTGATGTTGCTGGTTTCAGTGTGGCGAGCCAAATTCGCTAACGCATTCTTTGTGCTATTTAAAAGCCTTATGAGTTCACGGTGGGATCTCCTCCCGGAAAGGAACGGAAACGCGAGTTTGTTGACAACCCAAATGGTCTGTTCTCGGCACAAGCAGCACCGAAGCCTCCACCTGCCCTGTATTCCGTAACGGAAGGGATGCGAACGGGCGGAAAGGTGTTGCGGACGATCCTTAATTATCTTGTTGCCACCGATACACTTGTCAATTATATTTGAACGTGTTCTGTTTGAATGCTTGCAGAGAACTGTGATTGTTACTCCCGACAAGGGATACGGCCAAAAGGGAATGAATGAGATTCCGGTGAATCCCTCATTTCTCTATGGACGTTGTGTTCCTGTTTAACTTATTCTTGTGACATCACCCTTTGCTAACATTTGTTACCGTTGTTGCAGCCCGGAGCTACATTTCAGCTCAATGTTGAACTTTTGCAAGTAGTGCCGACTGAAAAGTGATATCTATTTGATTCCTGAAAATAACTTTGAAGAGCTTCGTGATTAGTCTTACCCTTGAGGGAAGGGGATAGGATAGAATATCTGAGAGCGTGAAGGTTCATTCTTTGGGATCACGATTGTAATTGCAATTGTTGTTTACCCTTTGTCCTTGGCTCCACGCCAGCATCTTTCAGGGTATGGCCAAGACGGCGATATCATATTTTCAAAGAGCCATGATATTTATAGCGTTGCTATTGTGATTCAGATTGAGGCATCTTTATTGACTGCATAATTAAGAGATCATCTCAGTTTGGGAAATACGGGCAACCACTATTTCTTTTATTTATACCTATTATACCTGAATTGTCTGACCTTATTATGACTTATTGATGGTAATTATATATTATATATTAATAATTTGTAAATTTTGTGCAGTATCAAAACGTTATTTCTTTATTTCTTTTCTTTTTTTAGCTAAACACTATTATTTTTTTTATTGAAAGCAATGTTACTCGAGACAACTAAATATGAACATCTCTCCAAATAAAAACTTTAGTTTGATATGTTAATTTTTATATAAAAATAAAACTTGAAAGAAGCGGGCTTTTCTTGTGGAATAATGTGTGTTTGGATAGGCTTTTGAAAAATGGCTTATAGAAAAATAGAGTTTTTGGACAGCTTTTGGAAAAAGGTTTTTGGAGAAGAATTTATAGAAAAAAAGTGGTTCTGAATAAATAAATGTTTAGATAGTTATTTTTAGAATGACTTTTGTGATTGGTAAATTATCACAAAGGGCATGACATGAAAAGTAAAAAAAATAACCATCGTAGGCACTATTCATCCTCTCATGTTGTTCACTTCTGGAAACCACCCAACGATGACAGTGACAACGGTGAGCAACAGTGACCTAGCGACAATGAGTAGCTCCCAATGACAGTGAGTAGCGACGCCTCGTGGACAGCTGTAGATCTGGACGGGGAGCAGCGAACCAGTATGGACGGTGATAGTAGTGACAGTGACTCTGGCGACCTAGTGTGGATAGTGACGGTAGCGACAATCATGACTCGTGGATGGTAGTGAGCAACGTGACCGAGCGGAGGAGAAGGAGAGAGAGGGGAAAATAAGGGTAAAATAATAATTGAGTAATACATAAACTCTTTTACTGTTTTAGAAGTCACTCCCAATAGCTTATTTAAAATATTGATTTTAAATCATGGTTTAATCCAAAAGTACTTTTGGATAAATATGGCTGTTTGTTTTAAAATTTCCTTAAACCAAAGTTTGGGCCAAAAACCCTTTTAAAATTATGGTTATAAAATTTTTCAAACAGGCCCAATAAGTCTCTGCTCTTAGTATCGCCTAAGAAGAAGGAAGATTTTGTCCTACTCTTAGATCGTGGGTGAGCCCAACCCCTTTCTAAAGATTTTTGTACAGAAAAAAAAAAACAAAAAACAAAAAACAAAAAGTCTCTGCTCTTGGTTTTGGCTAGACATCTAGAAAATTATAAAATAAAATAAAGCTCATGGGCTAGCCCCGTATTTATCCCTCTTCCAATTTTGCCTTATTTTTTAGTCCTGCGAAAAATATGAGAAAAATTAGCAATGTCATCTATAATATTTTATATAAAATTTTATGAAGCCACGTTATTTGTAAATTATGAATCGTAAAACCCATTTTACCCTATGCAAATATGCCGATATGTCTTGAATGAATAATAAGAGATTTTGTTGGTGGCTGGGAATAATAAGAGATACTTTAATGAGTTAATCATATATTAATGTCACATAAATGAATGTTAATTAATAAATAAAAAGACGTGGTCTAATTGTTGGGCTTATGAGGCGGCCCATACATCAGAGGGAGACAAGGTAGTTGGGCAGCGGAATCAGAGAGGGTGATACAGATATGGATAGGCGTAGCAATCACTGGCAACTGCAAGAAACAGCCTGCAAAAGTGCTTCTTCTCTTCTGTTAGGGTTATCTATTCATCCATCGCATATATCGGAGGGGCCGTTTCCTTCGCTTCGACCATGGAGACTTCTCTCAGATGTGGGGCCGATTCCAAAGCCTTAAGAATCCATTCCAAGCAAACTTTTCCCATTGACTCCAATACCCACTTGCAGGTTTCGCCTTCGTCTCCTCTCTACTTCCCTCATATTTGCGCGCTTTTTCGAATATAGAAATAAACACTTTTTAGTTACTTGAAACAGGACTGTGCTCCCAAGTGTATGCAATTCTCTGCCTTACCCGGTTGCTTTCATTCTTTTTTATTCAGGTGCATGGAGAGCTGGATACTAAGTTCGTACGTCCGTGTTATTTTAGTGCCTGGATAAAACATTTGTATCCAGACGTATGTTTGAATTTTATTGGTTATATGTTTGTTTACACTAGTACATATGGCTCCTTTTTTTTCTTCGTCATTCTTTTCCACTGATACATGTGACAATCAATTGTAGTTATCAGCAACCCTTGGTGTAGGATTGCAATATGATAAATATGACAAGCTGTGGTATAGTGTACGTGGAAAGAAAACATTCCCATTGACAAATGATGGATTTCTGAGCTTTAAGATTAAGGGACGATCTGATATTGATAAACAGTTTAAAGAGGTTTGTGGTTTCATATTTTGAGCAAAAATGCTTCAATGTAAATTAAGTTGACTTGAGGAGCAAAGCTTCCTTAATTTGTTTGCAGAGGAAGTCCAGAGGAGCCGCTGAGTTTTCGTGGAGCATTTTCAATTTTCAGAAGGATCAAGATGTAAGACTTAGAGTTGGCTACGAGGTCCTTGAGCAGGTATAAGTCCTTGCCTTAATGAGTTACCAAATTATGTAAATCTTTATCTGTTTTCGGGTGGAGACATTAATTAAATAAATTCGTGGGACTTGCTTTAAAAATGAAGTCTTAGTGAATTAGTCAAGAGGCCGATCCTCTTTCTACCTCACTTGTTAATCATGATAAGCTGGATTCGGTCGAGGTTTGTTTTTAAGATTTGTTGGAGAAGGTTGCTGAAGCCGTTTTGATTGCTTAGTCAGTTGAGAACCGTTTTGTTTCTTCATGTTTCCTTCCTCTCGATGCTTCACATTGTGTGTCTTCAAAAATGTTGTACCAGGTTCCTTATATGCAGATCAGGGAGAACAACTGGGCTATTAACGTCGACTATAAAGGTAGATGGAACGTGAGATTTGATTTGTGAGAAGGGCAGAGGGCATTTTGGTGGAGAGCTGGTATTCTTTCCTTGTACCTTCTAAATTCGATGGAGAGTGAATCCAATTTCAAACCTTTCGGTCTTAGTTGAATAAGAATTTGTTAAACGGTTAAAATTTGAAGAATCACTCGGCTCAGGTTTTGTTTTTGAGACTGTGTATCTGATTGCATACAATTACAAGCAAGTCCAATCTGACACATTGTTGCTCTATGTGGATCTTTCTCCATTGCTTGGTCTTGTGTGGCTTTGTGGGATGGTGTCCTTCAACTTCCAACTCTATTCGAACAAGACCAAGTAAGGACTATTTGCAAGCTGCCACGAGGTAGCCATCCATGGATGCTCGCCTCACAAATCTGCACCAAATAATGTAAATATTTTAAATTTTGTATGTTATCCGACTAAACACATCCTAACTAAAGTTTTACAGTCATCCAGGAGTTTTCTAAAGTCCTTTTTAATTTTTCACTAGAATTTGAATTAACAGCATCAAATATCAGTTCCTGGGATAAAAAGAATGTCACATGTTGCCGGAATATTTTCATAAGTATATATAATGAATTATTACTGAACATTGCAGCAGTAGATTTTTATACCATAATACATATTAGAAAGGTACTGTAATTTATTGATATCATCAAAATGTAAGTGTTTAAAAGGTGTGAAATAGAATTGTATAAACGATTTGTTATCTCGTGCATATTACAAATGTAATGAACAAATCAGTATTTCAAGATTTGTGATCCGCACATAAATATTAAATGTGTGTTTGGATAGATTTTTAGAAGAAGGCTTATAAAAAAAAATTGGATAACTTTTAGAAAAAAATTTTTGGAGAATAGTTTATAAAAAAAAGTGATTTTGAATAAATAAGTGTTTGGATAGTTATTTTTAGAATAACTTTTTATATTGGTAAATGATCAAAAAAAGTATAAAATAAAAAATATAAATTAATTATTAGTACTGCTTATCATCTCTCCCATGGCGGCCGACGACGATTCACGGTGACCCACGGCGTGCAGTGACCATGGCGTGTAGCACCCACGGTGAGCAGCAACGCAAGTGACGAGCGATGACCCACGAGCGGCAGCGATGTGGAGCGACGGTGATGGCAACTCCCCAATTCTCTCTGAGTAGCGACGGGACCCACCGCTTCTTCTCCACGAGCGGCAGCGACGGCAACTTTTAGACCTTTTAGGATGGCGACACCAACAACAAGGAGAAGAGAGAGAGGAGAAAGAAGAGGAGAGAATGGGAAAACAATAATAAATGGATAGTTTATAAATTCTTTAACTGTTTTAAAAGTTAGTCCTACCAGCTTATCTGAAATTATAGTTTTAGACCATAGTTTTGCCCAAAAATCCTTTTGAACAAATATAACTATTTGTTTTAAAAAAATTTAAACTAAGATTTTATCTAAAAAAATTTTTAAAACTATAATTTAAAATTATTCCAAATAGGCCCTAAGATGGTATCGTAAAATCTAGATAACAAATTTTATTTTTTTTTATTTGTTATTTTTTTTTCTTGATTGGATTTTTACTTGTTATCTAGGGCATCATACCCTATATATATATGGAAGGTTTTAGATGAGCTGATTTTTTTAACAGTCAATTAAGAAATTCGAATGTTTCCTGAATTAAGAATTAAAAACAGAGACAAAGGTGTCAGAGAGATGATTATTCAGGGATGGAGGAGGTGTGCTATATAAAGCGCAGGAGATGGGAAAGGCGGGAAGCAAAGACGAAAAGCCCGTTTAAAGAAGAGGCCGTGTTTGGAAATAGTTAAAACTGCGGCTTTAAAAAAATTTTTGATTCAAATTTTAGTTTAGAAAAATTTTAAAATAAATAGTTATATTTATTTGAACGGTTTTTTGAACTAAATTATAGTTTAAAACTATAATTTTAGATAAGTGGGTCAGAATAATTTTTAGAACAGTAAACTACTTTTTAACTACTCAATTACTATTTTATCCCTACTTTTTCTTACACTATCTTTTCTCTCTCTTCTATATTTTTTACCCTCTCTCTTCTCTCATCTCTCATACATACATTTTTTAATAATTTTCTAATTATAAAATTCTTTTTTATAACAACTATCCAAATACTTATTTATCTAAAACTATTTTTTTTATAATATATTTCTCTAAAAAAATCTTTTCTATAAACTATCTATAAATCTATTTTTTTCATAAATTTGATTTTAAAATTTTATCTAAACACACGCACATGACTCCCCCCCGGGGATTTCTCAGCGAGTCTCCTCCGACTCAACGCCCCATTACCAATCCCTCAACTCCGATTTAGTCCTTATCCTCGCCGCCCTCCTATGCGCTCTTATCTGCGTTTTAGGCCTCCTCGCCGTCGCCCGCTGCGCTTGCTTCCGCCGCTTCCCTCCTCCTCCCCCTCCTCGCGCCAATAAAGGCATCAAGAAAAAGACTCTCCGCTCTCTTCCAAAGCTCACAATCACTCCGGAATCAGCTGTCACTTATACCGATTGCGCGATCTGCCTCAGTGACCTCACCGGCGGCGACGAAATACGAGTGCTTCCTCAGTGTGGCCATGGCTTCCATGTATCCTGCATCCTGCCCTTCTGTCGTCAGATTCTGTCGGTTAGTAGGTGCCACAAGTGTGGTGAATTCCAGGGTGATTCTAGCACGCCGGCTGAATTGGAGGTCAGAATGGACGGTGTCAATAGTTTTCTCCCCTAGCCTTCTGGGTTAATGGGTTGCGGTGTAGATTTGTAGAAGTTTATAATTACAATAGTTTATAATTTTACTAGAAATAGGGTTTGATGTCGGTAGGATATTTCATTAGTTAGTAGATCTTTCCAGTGAATTCAGGATCTTCATCCTCAATCGTTAGATACTGTGACTGATCCCCTCCAAAGCGGATCTGACGCCGGAATAAGAATGCAGATTTGAAGCAATGAAAGCGAAAATCATCATGGAAATCCCAACATGCTCCGCACACTCAATCTCATCACCACTTTTCCTCATCTTCATGGGTTAATCAAGAAATTTCGACAGATGACAGTAGAAGATGAAGCAATTTCTAATGAAAAAGAATTCTGTGGAAGAGACGTGATGGACGTCTCTGCGTCTCCATGATTCCATGGGGCAACCAGGGAGGAGGGGGGATGGTTTATCTTCCCCCTTCCATTACCCCAAAGAAAGTATTATTATTATTTCCAATTATTCCTTTTTTCCGGCACTCACCAAATTTTGACCAAATAAAAGTTCTCACCAAATTATATTCCGTGTGCCACATCAGGATCTTTTGGTGTGCGCATGGAATTCAAATGCCGTATTTTTAAGCTATTTGATGAAGTGATATTATTGGTACTAGTAAGGTTATTTTTTTAAAAAAAGTTGCAAGCATTTCCGGGAAGGATCGCCTGGCCACCTGTCCTTTATCATAGGCCAATCCCATATGTCATAAGTTGATAGCCCACTTCCTAATTCCTACCTATCAATCATATTTTATTATTATTTTAGTATATGTTTGAATAGATTTTTAAAAAAAAATTATAAAAAAAAATTTATAATTTTTAAAAAAGAATTTTTAGAGAAGAGTTTATAAAAAAAATGGTTCTAGATAAATGAGTGTTTAGATAGTTATTACTAGAAAAAATTTTATAATTAAAAAATTATTAAAAATAGTATAATTTTATTAAAAGTATGAGAGAGGGTGGAGAAAATAAAGGAGAAAAGAGAGAGGAGAGATAATGGAAAAGATAGAAAAGAAAATAGAGATGGTGTAATAAAAAGTAAGGGTAAAATAGTAATTAAATAGTTCATAAGCTCTTTTACTATTCTAAAAGCTAATCTAACTAACTTATCTAAAATTATGATTTTAAACTATAGTTTAGTTCAGAATTTTTTTTGAATAAATATAACAGTTTATTTTAAAAAAAAATTAAATCAAAGTTTTGCCTGAGTTTTTTTTTTAAATCATGGTTTCAATGGAAACGAGCCCTTAATCTCATGGACCCTGCAAGATATCGTTCAGTGTTTGATTCCAACTCTCAACTTCTGAAGGCTTGAGGCCTAGCATTTCCATTACAAGCCTTTCCTTTTTCCTTAGAGCTGTTGAATATTATTTTTACAATTATTAATATAAAATATATTTAATTAATTTAATCAGATTAAATAAATTAATTAATATAATATTTTTTTAAAATACTATAATCATATTTTTTAATTTTCTCTCTTTTTTTTATTTGATTATTGTTAAAAGAATATCAATAAAGATAATTTAAAAAAAATTAATAAATATAAAAAATATGTCTTATATTTATGATCAAAATTAACTCTTCAATTCGATCTTCTTTTATAGACCAAAGGAGTACAATTTTAATCACAACATCAGTTGTAATGTGACATCCTAGTTGCTTATCTCATTTTTAAAAAAAATTAATCTTTTAATCTTTTAATTTTTAACATCTTATAACTCAGTCTCTCAAATATAACTGAGTGTGATTCAGTCCTAAATTTTTTACTCACTTCAAATTCAGTATTTATTTTTTTAACTTTTTTAGAAATGAGATATCCTACATGTAAAAAACAAGTGTTGATGTGGCTGACAAATCACCCTCCATCATCATCAAACCCCCTTCATCTCCGCAAGAAACCTCCCACCGTCATTGAGGTCGGCCTGGAAACTGAGGGCAGATTATGTCATCTTCGAATTTAATGCCGTTTAGTGTATTTTCCTGTTATTAGATCTTGTCAAATTTCAAGTCCTTAAATTTGTGGGGAATTTTAAACCAAACATGATGAACTAGGATCAGAAGAAGCACCGCCTTAAACCAAACCAAGAATTGTACTGAGGAAGAAGATCAGTCTGGGATGGATGTTATATATAACTAATTGGTTTTGGTACAGGGGCATCAAGCTTCTATAATAGGAGGTTATAGAGTTTGTGAGGGAATTAGGGCAGCTTCTTCAGTGCTTGGAGTCAAAGAAGAGGAGGAGGAGGTTACTGGGAGAAGCTCATTCAAGGCAAGTTGGGGATTCTTCTGCTGCAATACAGACGCAGCAACAAGCCCCATTTTTTCCCAGCTTTGGCGCCTTTGCGAAGACGGAGGAGGGTGATGATGATGCAGGTGGTGACTTGGCAGCCATATCAACACTTTTTTTCCCGTAGGATGACTCAGTTATGAATTAGAGTATTAGACTATTAAGGATCATTTAAAAAAAAACTGAAATAGAAAAAAATGAGTTTTAATAGAGTCAAAAGTTCTAGAGGGCTAAGTCATATTTAAGAGTTATAAATAAGTTAAAAATTAGAAGATTAAAAAATAAAATTTTTGTTTTGTTTTCAAGAATCTCACGTGCACCAACAGCATTAATAAGAAAGCGTGAAACACACACGTGTTTGTGTGTGGGAAAACGTGAAATACTAAACACATACATATGTGAGCCTGTTTAGGAACTTTCAAACATAAATTTAAAAAAAAAATTTAGTTAAAATTTCAGTTTAAATTTTTTTTAAAACAAACAGTTATATTTATCCAAATTTCTATTTAGACCAAACTATATTTTAAAATTATAGTTTCAGATAAGCTGGTTAGAGTAATTTTTGGAACAGTAAAATAACTTATGAACTACTCAATTACTATTTTACCCTTACTTTTTTTTTACACTTTCTCTCCTATCTCCTCTATCTTTTCCATTATCTCTCATCTCTTTTCTATCTTCTTTACCCTCTCTCTTCTATCTTTTTTATCCTCTCTCCTCTATCATCTCTCATACATTTAGTAATTTTTCAATTACAAAATTCATTTTAATAATAACTATCCAAACATTTATTTATCCAAAACCATTTTGTTTTATAAATTCTTTTCTAAAAACCCTTTTTCATAAGTTGTCCAAAAACCTATTTTTTTTTATAAACTTTTTTTTAAAATCTTATCCAAACACACACTATAACTATAATTAGTACTTACACTTTACATAAAATGATGGCTAATAGACGGAGAAAACCATACCAGTATGATCTATAATACTGTCTCTGAATGTAAGCCTCAATTTCTAAAAACACACGAATCAAGGAAATACTAAAATTTATGTAATATGTAAAAAAATATTTTTTTCTTTTTATTTTTGACCTTTAATTAAATATCAAGAGTGGGATAGTTAATTTAGATTTTTGTATTTTTAAAATATGTATTGATTCCCCCTAAAAATTTATATTAGAACTTATATTCAAGAACAAAAGAAAGTTAACAATGAGAACTTACCACTAAGATTAGGATTAAAAATAAGCTAGATTTGAATAAGCCTAAACTTATAATAGGGGTCTCATGTTTGAGTTTAAATCTATATGTATGCTAATTTCTAGGCTTAAACCTAAGCTTATGATAAATTTAGCCTAGCCTGACGCCTTTTCAAATAACCTACTTATTTAATAAAACTTTTAATAAGTAGGCATTTCTAGAATGTACTTTTTTTATTTTTATTATAATATATGATGAGTGATCATTATTATAAGTTATTAAATAGGGTATTAGTCACTTTTTTTTTCTTTCAAAATTGCTCCTATTCAAAATAGGATGCAATTTTTCTTTTTCATTTTTCAAAATATAATTTATGATTTTGATTATGGGTAAATTTAAATTTTTCTTTTGTTTTCAAACAAATTTCTAATGAGGTGGTTGAGTTACTCGTACATGACAATGAACCTATAAATTATTAATATGAACAAAAACTTAGATATTTAGTCTTACATACTTAAGGTGTTCATTCTCAATAAATTTAAGACGTGAATTTTTTTATATATCATTATTTCTTGTCTGACAAACTCTTATTATTAATATTTTAAAATTTAGTTGTTCTAATTTAATTGGACAAAAAGATATTAAGTATATAAGGTAAAGTATATAGTTTTTCTCCTATTAATATTTTGATCCATTTTATAATAATAGTCAATTTCCATATTAAACATACGAACCAAAAGATTTAAAAATTATTGAATATTTTATTAAATTATATCTCTTATATAGGTCCTCTACTAAAAAGTCATTTGATGCTAATTTAGATGACAAAGGTGGGGTATAGATAGCAATCAAGAATTTAAGCGCTCCTCGTATGATATAAAAGACACTTTACTATACACTACTCACCTCCGGTTACTTTTTATAAAATGTTGGGGATAATATGTTCTCTTTAATAAAACACGTTAAGAGATAATCTCAACTTTTTTTGTTGATTTATATTTTACCCCCCATTAAATTATAAAAAAATCTCAAAAAATACCCATTTAAATTTTAAAATTTCGTTTACTATATTTGATAAACTATTTACAACTCTTGTAAAGCTATTTATAATTTTTTTTGTAAAAAATCTTGATTTAAAATTTTAAAATTTAAATAGGTGTTTTTTAAGATTTTTCCTTAAATTATTTATATTACTTATATCATTGTATTTAATTCCCACACACTCTTAACCACACATTATCTCTCGTCCATATAAATGAAGATATTGTTAGTAGAAAAGTTATATTTTTTTATATCTTTATTGGTTTTAATTAATTTTAACTAGTTAAACAATATGATTCCGTATAAAAAGAAGCGAATGGAGTATATTACATTAGATTGCAATATTAATGAAGGGTAAAATAGTGATAAATCAGATAATATTCCCCTAAAATTTTAAAGCCCCAAATATTTTTAAAATAAAAAAAAATAACAATTATTTAAGAACCACAAAAATATAAAAATTTCAACACATCACACTAGAAAAAACATGATTTGCTCTATATAATTGCCCAATGACTTTCCATGGCATGTAGTTTTGTTTGTTTGTTTGTTTTATTATTAAAGGCGAATTCGGTATATTCAATGTCTCACCGTACCCTTAGTTTGGATTTTGGCCATATCAACCTCCCCAACCCCATCTTTTGTATGGCACACGTTCCAAATTCTATCTTTATAATTAAATTTACTTATCTCAAATTTTCCCTTCCATTATACTATTTCTTCTCTAATCTTGAACATGTCGTGGAAGTTACATTTTTTTTTAACACAACTCAAGCCCTATAAGATCGCATTCTGTCCCGAAAACGCCTTACCCCGAAACGTATTCATGTACATACGGCAACTAGCAAACACCTTGCCCCGAAAACAACATCGCATAGAAATTCAAATGCTGGATGAGGAGATATGAAAAAGGATGGTAAACGAACGTTGCGATGGCTGGAGATGCGAGCAAAACCAACTACAATGTAACTGTCGGATATAATAAATAAAATATACAGTAACTAGTAATTAAACACCGCCAAGGCATATGATTTTATGCTTTAATATAAAGGAAGGCAAAAGAACCTGCCT
Organism: Leucaena leucocephala; assembly: GCA_037074615.1. Taxonomy (NCBI): domain Eukaryota; kingdom Viridiplantae; phylum Streptophyta; class Magnoliopsida; order Fabales; family Fabaceae; genus Leucaena; species Leucaena leucocephala. The sequence continues at coordinate 46,803 of CM073540.1, read as the reverse complement.
TAAAGTGTCAACAATCCGCACAAACTTTTCTTTAAAGCGACATCCTAAACATAACCTATATAAAGCACCTCCCCTCGTCCCATTATTCCTCATCTCTCCTCCTTTCTTTCTCATCGTATCCATTATCCAATTCTCTGCCATGGCCTTCCCCAAGACACTCGCCATTCTCTGCTCCATCTGCGTATGCGCGTCCCTGGCTTTGGGCCGTGACTTTTCCATCGTTGGCTACTCTCCCCAGGACTTGAAGTCCATGGATAAGCTGATTGAGCTGTTTGAATCATGGGTGGCAAAACACGGCAAGATTTATGAGAGCATCGAGGAGAAGTTACGCAGATTCGACATTTTCAAATATAACTTGAAGCATATTGACGAGAGAAATAAGGTGGTGAGCAACTACTGGCTGGGGCTAAATGAATTTGCTGATTTGAGCCACCAAGAGTTCAAGAGCAAGTACCTCGGGCTCAAGCCCGAGTTTGCTTCAAGAAAAGAGTCCACGGAAGATTTCACTTACAGAGATGTTAATTTGCCAAAATCTGTGGATTGGAGAAAGAAAGGCGCTGTCAGCCATGTCAAGAATCAAGGCTCATGTGGTAATTAAATATATGATTGATTGTTGGCCTACATCACATACACATATTTTTGCTTGACTTATAGTTTAGTCTCACTCTGCAGGTAGCTGTTGGGCATTTTCAACTGTCGCCGCCGTGGAGGGCATAAATCAAATTGTGACAGGGAATTTGACATCTCTGTCGGAGCAACAATTGATTGATTGCGATAGGACTTACAACAATGGATGCAATGGTGGACTCATGGATTATGCATTCTCCTTTATAGTAGCTAATGGGGGAATCCACAAGGAGGAAGACTATCCTTACATAATGGAGGAAGGCACCTGCGAAATGACCAAGGTATGACCAAATTCATTCATTCATTCATTCTTTTTTTCGTTTTTTTGAGCAAAGACTGATAATGGCTCACTTCATCAACAACATAATCTCTTGCCTCCATAGGGCGAATCCCAAGTTGTCACCATCAGTGGTTACCGTGACGTACCAGAGAACAATGAACAGAGCTTATTGAAAGCACTTGCAAACCAACCCCTCAGTGTGGCCATAGAGGCTTCGGGTAGAGATTTCCAATTCTACGGCGGGGTATGTAATGCAACATTGCTCCATCCCTTTCTTTTCTATGCCTTTAATCTGACGCTGTCGTAATGCAGGGAGTCTTCGATGGGCACTGCGGAAGTGAACTAGATCACGGGGTGGCGGCTGTTGGCTATGGGACATCAAAAGGGTTGGATTACATAATCGTCAAAAACTCGTGGGGGCCTAAATGGGGAGAGAAGGGGTACATCCGTATGAGGCGAAACACTGCCAAGCCCGAGGGTCTCTGTGGAATCAACAAGATGGCTTCTTATCCCACCAAGAATAAATGATTTCATTAACATCAACGCTGATGCTTTTCTTTCCAGCAATGTATCCATTTCTTATGTACTCTAATAAGCATGACAACCATTGCTCGTCTAAAAAGAACTATATTCACACAAATGGGAAGCAGCATGTATCTTGAAAATTGATGGACAAACTGTTACCAGTTGATAATTTTAATCGCCATTACTAGTCCCTACAGAACTCCTACCCTTCTGAAATAGGCTAGGGTGAACATAGTTCTACTGAGAATGACAATACTTCATCTCTCTAGTTCCCAATTGTTTCAACTGCTAGCTAGTCTTCACGAGGAGCTAACGGATATCATTCGATACACGCAAACATCACAATTACGTTACAGCTAACAATACAGGAAAACGGAATCTTACCCTAAGTACTACAATGAGCATATCATGCCTCCTCAAGTACCATAGTGCGCAAACCACTACAAATAGTCTACTACATGCCTGATTATGCAACCGTATTACATCCCTTCTCGACCTAATACTTACTGCACATGGCAAACGTTACATATATGTCTCTCAAACGGTAAAATAAGCCAAGGTAGCGAGACACAAGCGTCAACCCACGCCCACAGCATAAATTAATGAATTAATGGGAAGATATGAATCCGTCTTTTTTATTTCCACGGCATGCATGAAATGCTTTGTAGCTTACTGCTATTGCAGGCTTCTCCTGTGCTTGGGTAAAGTGGGCTCCCAGGTCCTCCTGACGATTCACTATGACTGCCCTGTGATGGGGAGTTGCTCTGCCCCACTGGACCACTGCTTGGGGCCAACTTTGGTGGGGCAGATACTATTTCCAATTGGTTTGCAGACTTTGGTGCCTTCCCACCATCTGCAATGAAGCTCCCTACAACAACCTGCCATCAATTGCCCATATTGTAACCCCAAATTGCAATGACATCGCATGGAAGGGAATGAGCTTGTAACCTCAAATTGTGAGAGAACAAAACGACAACTCTAGTCTTCCCCAAAAATTCCCAAGACACGGTGGCATGAATATCAATCAATTCCCTCAAACAAATATTTCAAAACATCAAATTGTGAGAGAACAAAATGACAACTATAGTCTTCCTAAAAATCCCGAGGCATGATGCAGGAATATTCCCTCATGCAAAATTTCAAAACATGCTGATTAGAAATAGATCGAGAGGTGGAAAAAAAGAATCTAACTCAAGAAATCAATCCCCTACGCAAATTTAGAAAAATATGTACCTGCACAGGTGAAGCAGCTGTCAAAAGTCCAGCAACTCCCCCACCTAAAACACGGCCATCTGGTCCAGACAAGGATACACTTAATGCACCAGTTCTAGTCCGCTGACTAGTATGTTCAGATAGAAGAAAAGAACCAGATAGTGATAGGATCTCAAACCGTCCCTACAAAACCAAAATATCCCAAGTGTTCGATCACATAATAAGACTAGATACATTTGGCCACTAATAATGTGTACAACCTTATTAATCCCATATAAGCACACATTCTCACTCGTGATATTAAATGAATGTTGCAAATTCAATAAAATAATAATATAATATGGGCCCTCCTTACCTGGGTCATAATTTAATTACCTCGAAGAACAATGGAAAACTTTGTTTTTAGAACCATTCAGTATCCAGTACTATTCATTAATCTAGATTTGAGTCGCATTGGGTCCCAAATGGGGAAAACTATCCTAACTGGTTTTTTTTTTTTTTTTCATTCACAATATGTGAACTTGAAACTTAGCTTAAGGAACATCAAGTCCCCTTCACTCAACCTAGCTGCCATTGGTAAAAACCAAATTATTTACTTCCTGATATTAAGCTGTGCATTAAAACAACGGGCAAAGACTAGTGGACGTAGATATATATAGAGTAAAAAAGAAAAAAAAAAAGAATCAATGGGACTAATGGAAAGCGGACAACTTGATTTTGGATTGAAGATAAGTTTATGGGAAGGCAGGGATGAAAAAGTTAAGTTGCAAGGACATTTATGAACCTCATAGGTCACAGTTCCACCAGATGTGGCAGCTTGACGGAGTGTCACATTAGATATGGCTCCATTTGCTGATAGGACGCATACAGCCCTTGGACCATGCTGAGCAAAGGACATAATTTTTTATGACACGTCCTGAATATCAAATTATAAAAGCCACTAAACTTTAGTCTCAAAGAAACTATTCAATATAGTTGGAAATTATTTGTAATTAACTAATGCGCCCCCTTTTTTCAAAAAAATGAAAGAAAAGCAAACAACTCTGAATGGTAAGAGTAACGTCTCAAATTAACAGAAATCTAATAGAATAATAAATGAGGGTTAATGAAGGAGTTGCTTAGTTCAATTACTCCACTTTCTGGGAAGTTGACGTCCCAGGCAGTTGACATATAAGAAAGTTGAAAATATTTTATAAATAAACATATTATTTTGTAATGTGAAAGACAAAAAGCCCTAGTCCTTTAAGCAAAATCCCTTCCTTACCTATCTCCAACCAAGCAACCCTGAAGCTTTTATGTCCAAGAAATTCTCACAGTCTAAATCATCCATGGTTCTAGTGAGTGCAATGCATCCTCAGCACTCAAAAATGCTGCACATCTCGCTGAAGTCTTAACCTTGCAGAAAGTTGGCTGGGAAAATGAGAGAAATGAGATTACAGCTGTTCAAACTCTTTGATGAAGGAGAAAGATGAACTTCAGAAAAGCCTTCCTGATGCTCATTACTCAATGAGACTATCATGATTTAATAGCTAAGATTGAATGATCAAACCAGATGTTGGCACTGTTGAAGAATACTGCTGTACTTGTGTGCTAAACTAAAAATGATAAGGCGTGAAGTGGTTTCTATTGAGAACAGTCTTGAGGAAGAATCAGTGCCATATGCTGAAGAACTGGATACGGGAAAAAAAAACATCTCATTCAGAAACAAGGGTGGAAGCCACGAAGCAACAATCAGACACCCTCAAAACATGTGGGAGATAGAAGGTGAAAAGGTTGGCAGAGGAGAGACATCATGGAAATCAGGGGAACTTAATCCCTTGTCTCTTGTAAATAAGAGTAATAATAGGATTAGATATCTTTAATCATCAGGTTTGTATCTTTAATTTTAAAAGATCAGAACTGTATCCTTCTGCTATTCCAGCGTCACCCTCTTTCTGTCAAAAAATGGGGAGAGGAAGAAAGAAAGACAAAGTGCTTTTTCTGTGTCATTTCAGCTCTCACGGATGAAATTCTGTGTTTCCTCAAACTTTCTAGTTTTTCCATTTCAGTCCAAATATCCGAGTATGTCTTCCCCAGAGAAGAAAACCACTGTACAGTCCCAGGTGATGGCTTAAGAGCTGCATATGCTGCTAGAGGATGATGCAACAAAAGAAAGGTTTCAGACTTCAGAGAGAAATGTATGAGTGGAACCATGAATGCTTCAGACAGTCAGGATTTATGGGGCATAACAACTTCATTTTCCCACATTTATGGGAGAGAAACTGGACGCCAAAAATGTTAGGTCAGCATATGAATGTAAATAACCAAACTTGCACTCAGCATAATTAATGAATTTTCTACCCTTTTTGTGTGCTCTATGCATGCAAGAAATCAGTCTAGATATATCTTCCAGTTCTTAATTTCCTATTAAGTTTCAGAGGTGAAATTTTTCATTAACATGATGATCCCCTTTTAGGGTTCAAGGAATATTTGAAAAACTTGCACGTGTTAGAAGATGATCCTCCACCCCCCAAACAAAACAAAACCCTGCGGGGGCGGGGGACTTAGGCTCAAACACCAGTTACATAAATAAAACTGGTAAAATATTAATTGTACACAAAATTAAAGGAATCCAATAGTGAAAGAATCAGAGGACAACAAGCTCGTACAGGTAAACAAAAAAGTTAAAGCATTTCCCATTCACCCCAAGATAAATCATCTAAAAATTTTGGTTAGTTTAAAAAAGGATCAATCAATATATTGGGCCCTAGCCCCACTGGATTACCATAAAAGTTTAAAAAAAAAAAGGAAACTAAAAAGGAGAAGTAACAGAGAAGTGTGAATCAACTAATAACTAGTAGAAAAATGCTATAGAAGGTATATTTCAAAAATTATTACTAAAAGATGTTAATCTCAAGAAATCAAACAACCATTCTCAATGAATCGTTCAGTGAATGCATCTGAAAATTCTATTTGATTAGCAAATACCTCTCCAGCTTTCACAGTAATAACATGTGGTGTAAATCCAACTCCAGCTGATCCTGGAGAAAAACCTTCCTTGTGAAAATCACCATCCGATAGAAAATTACAGCAGTAGCAGCTACATGAGCTTTGATTAAACAAAAAACTCCAATGGACCCCCTCCTTTTCAGAATGTTTTTTAAAAAAAACATAACATACTTCAGCATATATCAGACTCCATGCCCAAGTTTCAAAGTAAGAGTATTTGATTGCCATTGAAACATTAACACTAAAATTTAGAACTATGTTCAATTGCCACGTATCATCCAGATATACTTGTGCAAATTCCATTAGAACTATTGGTTATCGACTACAGAATAGAATTCACACAATGATAAGCATATGGTTTAGACCAAAACTGAAATTACAAGATGGTCATGTCAGGGATTATAATGCCAAATAGACAGGCTTTAGGGAAAGTAAAATAGATAGCATTAAGATTTTGAGTCTCGTTGATGCCCTTGACTGTGTCACTGTCTAATGTAAGTGACAGTTGAAAAAGTATTAAATCATTAAAATAGCAGGACGGTGCCAATATTCAATAATTCAAGACAAAGTTGATCAAAACGAAGAGGGAACTGCATATGAGCCAAAAAGAATCTGAACTTTGCATGCAAGCAGGGAACAGATGGGTATTCTAAAATTTAGGAATATAGTCGAAGCCTTTCTAATCTACAAAGTCTCTCGCAGATGTAATATACTGTTACGTAATTGTAGAAAGAAAAGGGAAATTGAGAAGAATAGAAGGAGAATAGAAGAGAAACTGGAATTATACTGAATACTCAAGGGTTCACATCATAATCAAAGGATATCCTCATAAGACTGATGATTACCCTTATTTATAAGTGATGGGTAATCCTAATCCTAATTAAATATCTAATACTAATATATCATAATATCTAATCATGATATATATTATAATATCTAATCCTAATCCTATTTAAATATCTAATACTAATATATCATAATATCTAATCATGATATATATTACTAATATCGTAGAATATCTATCACTAATTCTAATAATATAATAAAACGACTTAAATTGCTTATTTATATTTTACATATCATATACCTTGTATTCCTAATTAAAATTGAGTAAAAACATGGTATATCCTGTCAGAAAACCGCCATACGAAAGATGCAAACGGCATGAGGAATCAAAATGTTATAAAATTGACCAGGTCATCAAATTAAGCGAGAGAACAAGCAAAAGCTGCTTAAAAATTACAACCCAGCCAACGAGACAATTGAATATAAAAGAAAAAGAAATAAAATCATACATTAATATAGTACCCGTTCATGGAAAGCCAAAAAAGAAAATAAGTTACCTAGAGCCTCCAACTGTTGCTTCTTGCTGGAAACGGGGGCTCTGCCTCTGACTTTCTTCAAGGACGTGGAAGTGGGTGACGCAGATCCTCCACTTGACTGGTTCATGGAAACCACCGGAGGTTTGGGCGCCGAGACCAATGCCATGGCGCCATCTAGCCCGTATTTCCACGGCCTCCCTCTCTTCCTCTTCAACGGCTCACTGACCATGTTGACGTTGATTCCTGATGCTTCGCCCCCCTGTCCGGCATCGGTGCCGTTAATAATAGTGCCAGTGACAGCGGTTGAGAAGTGGTAAGTTGGCGGGGAAAAAGTAGCAAGATGCTTATACTCAGTTGTGCCATCAGCACTGTAGGCCATGCGCATATTTTGCAAGACCGGTTGTGAGGGGGCGGGACTATTATGATGCCCCACGTTGAAGGGCTCCCTACTGGCCATCACTCCTGTCTCTGATCCAGACAAGTTTTTCTGCTACTGCAATTCCATAACATCAGGGATCGCTGCATTCCAAGCAATACCTTTTCATTCCAAAACCCTAAATCCTAATCCTAGCGGAAGACAGCACTTAACATTCAACACCGATTACCTTCCCCTCCTTGAACACCAGCTAGTTTCGGTTTATAAAAAACCTAGAAATCATCTATAAACCCACGACATAAGGTTGTATATTCGAGACTTCAAAAAAATCAAGAGAACTCATTTTAAAAGAAAAAGCTTTTTTTTATTTCACCGTTAGTGTTGTAGAAAAAAAAAAACATCTTAATAACCACTAACACGTGTACCACAGAAGCCCGCGAAAAATCAGATAACTCACCGAGGGAAGGGTTTCGGGGTGAAAACCCAAAGAAGAAGCTTGGCAGACTTTTCTAAGAAAAATGGGAGAAATCATCATCGTCAATACTACTATTACTATTACGTTAATACTTCCCCTAGTAATGTTTTCCAAGCAAGGACGTACATAGGTCAAGTTAGGTTTGACTCCCATCCCATAATTGACAAGCAAACTAAAGGTGAGCCTATACGAGCTTGCCTGAGACTAGGCTTACCGTAAATAGGTTTTTAAAAAATAATTTTTTTAAAAAATACTTTTAAATAATTTTTATAAAGTATTTTAAAAAAATTATAGTAGAAAAAATAGTTATGAATAAAATAGTGTTTGAATAGTTATTATTATAAAAAATTTTATAATTAATAAATTATTAGAAAATATATAAGATAAAAAAATTTGTTTACTCTCAAAAATTTTAATGACTATAGCTCTTCTTTCTCCTCTTCAGCGAGTTCAGCGACAACAATGGCAACAACTCACAGCATATCGACATCGACGCAATAGAGCGATCTACGGCTCACAAATTACTCATGGAAGCGACTCTAACAGACATGGCGAAAACGAACATAACCAAGGCACACTGTCAGTGACAAGAAGAAGAACATAAGAGAGAAGGGAAGAGAGAAAAAAGGGAGAAAATAAGAGAAAAAAATATGGATAAAATAGTAATTAGGTAGTCTATAAATTTTTTTACTATTCTATAAACTATTCTCGTTAACTTATCAAAAACTTTAATTTTAAATTATAGTTTAGTTCAAAATTTTTTTTAGATAAATATGACTATTTATTTTAAAATTTTCTTAAATAAAAGTTTAGGTTAAAAATTATTTTAAAATTTAGTTTAAGTTAAGTTCGATTAGGATAGAATAAATGGCCTTGACACATGAGAATATTCGAGCCCTAAACAATACGTTAGCTCTTTTTTGAGGGGAAAAAATATTGATTTTGACTGAGAAAAATCTAAAGATCAACAAATGCAGATGAATTCATAATTCCACAAATCTTTCACCAATTGTACAGTTCAATTTAAGGGACGTACATGGATAAAATTATAAACAACAATAACACAATAAAAAAAACAGTCAAGCACTAATCAGAAAGAAGTTGGCTCTCTTTACCTAAAGTACCAAATCATATTCAATCATAATATGTTTTATCATTTCCATTATAAAAATATATAAATAAATAAAACGCCCTGGCTCTGTTTTTACAGTCCCATTCAAATCATAATCACCTTTTTAGGTCAGAAAATGGAAGGACAATAAGTAACCCATTTTCACATCAAAAAAAAAAAAAGTAACCCATTTTGAAACTCATAATCACCTTTTTAGTTCAGTCTTGAATTGTCATTTCCTTTTTTTCTGATGTCTTCCTCTTGACAATTTCTATAAGTTCATCCTTTGAGCCTTTTTTGTTCAGACGATTTTAGTATGTTTTCGATCACGGAAAACATTAATAAACGACCGTAAAGTTAATTTGAAAAAGATTTAATCCGCGAGGGGAAGGGAGATCCTACCGAGTTTGTTTTGGGGCCGATATTAGGGCAGGAAACTGAGATAGGAGGGATTTAGATGTGATGCCAGCCAGGGAAGCGTTTTGAGAATCAGAAATCAAAATCAGAAGCGCAATGGGTAGTAGCTGGAGAAGAACTTTGGGTACTGCGAGGTCCTTCGTCAGCAATTCCATGGGCAGTGTTCGAGGAGGAACCAACCTCGCTTCTTGGCTTGTTGCCGGAACCCTAGCTTACTTCCTCTGGGTCAAGCCCTCTCGAGATCTTCACCGCGAACAACAGGTTTATCTTTCTCTACCTCCCTCACTCGCCGTCCTTTCCACTTTTCACCTAATTCACTATCCATCCTTCTTAGGACAAGGCTGCTCTTGCTGCTTCGGATCCTCATCGCTATGTTGAGAAACGAAAACCCTTCCCTGACCCTCAGGTTGCCCTACCGCTTTCTTTAACTTTTCATCATGCTCTTCAGTTCTGGTTTTTAATTCAGAGACTTTTCTTTTCCAGGAAACAGGGTTGATATATGGGAACAAGGGCAAGGACGAAGCTAGTAGAAAGTAAGCCAAAGGGTCGACACTCTTCGTCTTCGGCATCAAATGCCTGTACTTGTAGTAAGTTTGCTGAGTTCCTCTGTTGTTTGGCGACTTACCGCTCAAGTATTCTCGAATTTATAAGAGTCGTTGACCCCTATAGTTCTCTAACTGTTTCGGATTACGTAATCCACATACTTTATATAATGCAATAAAGAATTGAGTGAGCTGAGGTTTTTGGTATGCCTATGTCTCGTCTCCTTCAAATAATATACCTGAAGATGTATCTCGTGGTGTGCTTGTGTGAAAACTGAATCCTTTCTTCTGGCTTCCACAATCCATCTTCATATCCTAAATAATCATGAATGGTGTGAGCCCCATGACAGCAAATTTAACACTGTAGTTTGGAGATATGATGTATATTATCACGTTCTTAGCTGCCTTTTCGGACGGGAACTAAGTGGATTTATTGATATTGTTTTGGAATTTATTGATACATGTAAAAATGAAAGGTATGAAAAGTGGGGCTGACAAATGACAATAGCGGTAAACCAGAATCGTGTGTAATGTTTGCTCACAGGACAGTTCCAGTCCACTGCTCTACCGTAGTTCTTTTATTTGAAACACAGCTGAATAAATCCTTTGTTTTGTTAATGCTACTCGCAGTATTTATATTATTGGCTCGGTAAATTAGGTTGTCTCTGAGTTGGTCTTTTACGCACTGCATGATATTCATTTTTGTGAGACAAGGTCTACAATAGCGGAGCATGATAGAAGGAACGAAATACGGTGTGATAATATTTCTTTGGAATACTGAGCGTCTGAGCGCAATATATGAAATATTTTTACGATCTGTCATTTCATAATGATTCCACAGTTCTGAATTTTACGTTCGCATACGTCATTTGTTTATGATATTCGTATTGTCTCGCTTGAAGAACAAACATCATCTTATCCCTCCGATTGGCAGTCCATAAAACGGAGGCCTTTCGTTTTGCCCTATCTCCTGCGTCTTGTACCAGCAGCGAAAATGCGGTCATCTCCACAGGGATCACAAGTCCTTGTTTACCTGTAAAATAGACAAGCTTTGATTCTTAAATTTATGGAAAAAAAATCATACATAAATCTCGAAGATTTTAAAAGTAATTTAAATCCTAGGAGTTATAATTGATCGTGTTTACATATCATATAGTACATAATACATATAGCCACTCCTTATAGGCCCTTGAAGATGAGGAATTTTGTCATGTTGCAAGCTGATTTCGGTTGTTGCTTTAGTTCAGTGCCTTCTGATTATCTTGTGACTTAGACTCCTTATTCAGCTAGGAGTGCACTTACTCCGTTTACGCGTCTAAGTAATATGAATATCCGTGGGTATGGAGGTGTTATCTAGGGGTGTTTATGGGATGAGTTAAGATAGCCATGTCTTGTGTCCCATCTTGAGGATGGGACGGGACGTATTTTATATCTCGTGTTCTATCCAGTTTTGGGACATGATGGAAATTCCCAATTCATCTGTATTAAAAAAAATTACTTTTATATAGAAGAAATCTTCTATTTAGAAACTTGTTACTTTCTAAAAGTAAATTAGAAGCAGAACTACACTGAAAGTGGGAAAAAATTAGATGAGTGGATGGCTCTAACCTTAAAAGTCGGATGCCATAAGCATATTCTGTAGCTTTGGAACCAAATCATGCGAGATGATGTTGAACACTCCATCTACATGGATCCTGCCTTTTGTATTAGAATATACTATAGCGAAGCTTCCTTTATTTGATCCACCACTTTGAGATAACACAACTTACTAAGTGTGTTTGATTTTTGAGAAGTATTATTTTATTGTGATTTTAGTCGCAGTGTTTAGGGAGTTATCATAATTCTTAGGTGTTTAGGTTTACATTGATATCACTTAGGAGAAATGGAAATTTTGTTCTGCCCTTAGATCGTGAGTAAATTCAACCCTTTTCTAAAAAAAATTTAACAAAAAAAAAACACAAATCGTAGAAGAGTGTTTACAAAAAGGAAGATATTATATTTTACAGGGTGAAAAAACTAGAACCAAAAAAGAAGGTTCTCTGCAGTTTTTCAGACGAAACCAAAAGGCAGTAAAATAGGAAAACTATACAAAGAGTATAGAGATAACATACAAATAGAGACTTGGGGAGTCTCCTTATGGCAGCTATTACTGCCTAGTACAAAATGAAGACCAAAGCGTAAGCCGAAAAACACCACATGGACATGTCTGTATATGGTCAGAGATTAAGCGACATGCCAAATCACTCTGGTACTGAAAATTTGTATTAAATTTTACTATTCAACATTAGCTAATATACCTGTTTATATTGAAACCTTGCTGCAATGTAGCCACTGGAATGAAGAAACAGTTTAACAGAAACCTTTGGCATTACTTTTGAATGATCATCTGATTGCAGGCAAAGTCGGATATTCAGATGAAACCAATGGATGACCAGTTAAAAAAACAAGAAAAATTAAATTACAACAACAAAAACAAACAAAGGGAATAGCAACGTTATGTACAATAAATGACAAATCTAGAAAAATATTGCCACAAAATATTTCTCGTTTTACTATAGAGAATAATTTGTCCGTGAGAAGACCAATGAAAGAAGTGATCAACAACAATGGAGAAACGAATTTGAAGAAGAAAATAATTAAGGTTGTAGAGACATTTGAGCTAAAAACGACGGAGAAAGAGAAGAATACCGTTGTTTGTTCCTGATTTTAATGACGAGGGTAACGCTCTAGATTGTGGAGACGAAGCTTCAACCTGTCGGGATACAAAAACAAATGCATTAAGCAACTGAAAATAACCAACAAATGCTGCTGTTACAATAATTGAATAATAATTACATAACGTAAGGTCATTCTTCACCGTATGGACAAACTCTATTTTTACCCAAAACAATTTCAATAGATCTCAAAGACTCACAATCAAGGAAGACTAGAACAAATAATCTAAAGCATACCTATAATTAGTTTGGACACTGAAAGACATAAGGAGACAATGCTAAAGACCAGGGAAGCAACAAATTTCATGGCCACAATGAAATAACAATCCCTTGTAACAACAAAGTAAACAATCAGCTAAAAAAAGTTGTCATATATAATAAAGAACGGGTTCATATCTCATAACAATATGAGTTCAATTTCTGTTGTCGTTGTGAGGGCTCTTTTGATAGGCGATCTCATAAGTCCTCTATAAGCGTTCTCTGAACCTGGGGCCGTGTCCTAACTTTAACGGGGACCGGTATCGAACTCACCTAAATTTTTTTATACAAAAAAAAAACAAAGTAAGCAATCATTCAAAAATCAGAGTTTTGGCATGACCCTGGAAAAAATTGAACCACGGAAAGGGAAGAATAATACATAACAAATAGAAAGAGTGTAACTTTACCCTTCCATGACGAGAATCGGAAATGGGTTTTGCAGGGGATCGCTCCAAGTCGTTGCCACGAGGTTTTGCAGAATGCTGTTGATGAGCGTATGCTAGTGCTAGGGCTAACTGCGATGGGGAGGAATTGCTGAGACTGAGCAAAAACTACAAATGAAGAATATTCATAAAATTAAAAAAAAAAAAAACCTGTTTCAAAATATTTAGGGATGTCTCGAGAACCATTCCGAGACTCATCCCGTCCAGAATCTTTATCTTATTTTAACTTAAAGTTGTCTCATCTCAGATCTTCTCAGGATGAGAGATGGACCTATCTTAAAACTATTAGGATAAATACCTTGATCAGAATAAGATTAAACACTACTAGTGCTGTCAGACATTTTAAATTGGGGAGGTACAATGAAATTTTGGGACCACCTAAGGTTTATAACAACAATTTAGAACTTCACACTTTTAAAATATCATTTAAGGGCCTTTTCGTTTGACCAGCAAATATCATTTAAGGACCTTGGTTCTTTACCTTTTTTCAATGTTTATAAAACTCAATTGACCGAAATGTTTCAAGACTTTTAACTTTCTTTCCAAAATTTTCAGATTACTTTCCGGAGTTCCAACTTGCATGTGAATTGGGGTATTTTGGTCAATTAATTTTTAAAAATGTCCATAAAGGACTATACCCTTAAGTTACATTTCAAAATTTTGAAGTTTTAAAATGTTTCTATTTTTCTTAATCTACATTTCTTGCAGAATCGGCTTTTCGTCTGTCAAACAAGACTTTAATCTCCAAACTTTCATTGAAGTCTAAGCAGGGACCCCTTCGCCCATCAGTCGACCCTCTGCCATCGTCCTTGCCTTATATTGTCGATCAATCTTACGTACTAGATCATTGCAATAAATTATTCAGACTATTCCCGAAGTTAAACATATAAAAAATACTCTCTCATCCTTAATATAAAATTTAATTTATAATATAATTTATATTACATATTAAATTTTATATTAAAAATAAGAGATTATAGTGTTTACTAGTTCATTTAATTTTTAATCAAAAGAAAAAATAACTATTTGATTAAAAGAGAAATAAAATAAAATAGCAAAGAAGAATTAACTTAAAGATGATTCAATCACTTTAGGCATTATAGGATTGGGGTTCACCGTATAAGATTGCTAGACTTTACCTCTTGAATTGATTTTTTATAATTATGGTCCCAACTGTTCCCGAAGTATCTTAATCACTTTTTAGATGATTTGTTCATTTTTAATTAGTGTTGAGTTTGTTTTCATGATACTCATATATAACTAATTAAATCATGAAAATATAACTTAAGTTACCACAAATTCCTGTGGCTATCTTTAACCTTAATTATCTGTATTTATCTTTCTATATTTAGGTCCATCAAACTCACTCATAAATTCATAGTGTAAGTGGCTGAAATGATGCTAAATATGCATGGAAATGCATTAACATGTGTGCAAGTAAAGTAATGATGAACCTCAATACTAAGGAATAAATTATTGTTGGAGATGTTACATATGAATTTAATAGAAATATTATACATGAAGTGAATTTAAGAGCAAGAATGAAAATCCAATTCTATAAAGGGACATCTTATAGTATATGAGTATGGCATAAATGATGGTAAAAATGAGTTATATGCGATAAACTATGGAAGTAAATGACTTGAAATGCCCTAAATTTCATATTTTTAGTAAAAAAAAAATAAAGGAATGAAATTTAGGGTGTTTAGTCAAGAAACTCTGATGTGGACCTAGAAGGAGTAAGTGAAAGGTTTGAGGTTGCAATCTAGCATACCATTGTGTAATGATGTCTAGAAGGTGCAAATAATTTAGGATTGAAGTGTTTATATAAAGTGAATGACATTAAGCTAAAGTGTTAAAGTGTTAATATTGACAAAACTTAATTTTAATTTATTTTCTTAATCCAGATTCATTTGGCCCTTTTATCCCCGTATGCATCAGGCAACAAAAAAGTGAATGATAGCGTTAACTTCGGGGACATTTGGATTCCCAAGCGGATTGTGACTTGAAATGTGACTATATTTTGGAACATTTGGATTACATTTGAATGAATTATAAGTTTCGAGGAGTCCGCAATCCAATGAGATCAGTAATAGAGAGGGAACTCCAAGTCAAACTATATCTTTCTTGCATACCAGGGGAAAAGAGACAAGGCGGAATTAACGGGGAAAGAAATCAATCATCCTAAAATAGATGTTTAGGTGACCATGTCAAACTATCTTTTCTTGCATACCAGGGGAAAAAAAGACAAGGCGGAATTAACCGGGAATTAACCGGGCGTGCTTGAGGAAAGCAAGTAAAACGGAAGCTCTAATCATCCTAAAGATACTTCTTGTCCAGTTCATCGAAGTAAGGGTGTTCCATAGCTTTCTTTGCAGAAATCCGTTTTGAAGGCTCGTATTGCAGCATTTGCTGGGAATAACAACAAAGAAAAAGATATCAATTAAGCGGAAAAAAAGAAAGATCGAAGGCAGCAGAAGGTAGCAAGAGGCAACTTACAGAGAGCAGATCCAATCCAGTCTCGTCCAAATTAGGGACAGCAGTTGACAGATTTTGAGGGCTCCACTGGGGGTATTCATGCCAGTTCATCAGTTGACTAACGCCTGGCCAAATCTCCTCATTTGGAGTACCCAACAGCCTGCACAAAGTCGTATAATGAGAAAAAGACGTTGTACACAGGAGCTGAACAAAAAATGCTGAACATGTCACCTGAATATATGCAGGAGCTGTTGCAGCTCAGAATCACCAGGAAAGAGGGCCTGCTTGGTGACTAGTTCAGCTGCAATTCAAAATGAAAATAAAGAATAAAAAAATAAAACTCCTTCCATATAAACAATTAGCCAATTGAACATTTTCAGGGATGGCAATTTATACCAAATATGCATCCTACAGACCACATATCTACCGCCATTGAGTAATGGGTTGCTCCCAAAAGTACTTCAGGTGCTCTATACCACAAGGTCAGGATCTGAAGAGAGAAAACCAAGGGAAAAAGAAATGAGCCTCTGATAATGCTACGAGGAAGCAAAGAGGGAGGGAGGGAACACGTGCACCACCTCGTGTGTGTATTTCTTGATTGGCACAGTAAATGCTCGAGCCAATCCAAGATCAGCTATTTTAAGCATCATCGTTTTGCGGTCCATCAAGAGGTTATGGGGCTTCAGATCCCTTCAGACATATCAAAAGAGACTTAACATTTCCAATCTATCCAAGACGGGAAGAGAAAAAAGGAAAGAAGGGAGAGATTACCTATGCAAGATTCCATGACCGTGGCAAAAAGCAACGCCCTTGCAGAGTTGGTACATCAAGCTCTGCAATGAAGATGCATCCAGCACGTATAAGGCCTTAATAAATAAGAACTACGCTTCCACGCGAAAGAAAATGTAACACTTACTTTGAATGTTGGAGCGGGGATGTTTTCCCCAGTTTGACGGAAACTGCGAATGAATTTCTTGAGATCCGTGTCCATGTACTCAAACACCAAGTACAGCACTGTCTTTCCTTCCTTGTTCTGACCTTGTTTTACATCCATCAGCCTGTCGGAAACAATGAAATGCTCTACTTCAGATGCGATATGTTAAAATAAGGATGGACAACCTGTGGCAGAGAAATGCAAGAGATGTGGCAGTGACAGTAACATTAAACTCTTGAGCGATACAATAATCGAAATCCTGAAGCCTCGAAAGAAAAAGGTGACAAAACAAGTTCAGCATGAGAGAAAACTGGAGTCAAGAAATAATCGGCCAATGCAACGGTAAGATAAAGATTGAAAACATAGAGATGAAGAATATGGGGGTGTTAAAACCCTAAATCCTCAATTTAAGAGAGAGAGAGATCGAAAGACAGAGGAAAGAGACCTGACAACATGAGGATCCCTAGAGAGCATACGCAGAATGGAAACCTCACGGAGAGTGGTGGGAGGGACGCCTTCTTCATCCTCGTGCAGGCGAGTCTTCTTGAGAGCAACGATCTTACCTGTTGATTTATCAATTGCTCTGTACACCTTCCCGTACGTCCCTTCTCCGACCTTCTCTAGCTTCTCGAATGCGTCCTTTGCCGATAAGGTGCTCACACTTTTCTCCATTTGTTTCTCTCAATCTTTCTCACTCTTTCTTTCTCACACACACAAATTACAATTATCGGCGTACTTAACACGAAATATATAGCCGCTAAATGGACCTTGAATTGAGTCGTTGAGCAACGGTCACATTTCTTTTTGAAATTCAAATAACATATTTGCTACGCGGTTCGCCTAGTTTCTGAGAGGACACACTCCTTTACCCATATTAAGTTCTGGCCCAACAAAAAAAGAGAGGCTAACATGCAGAATACAGATACTATTAAATTAGGCACCAAAAAAAGTACAGATCTTGGACCGTTAGGGCGTTAGGCACAGGTTTCATTTTTCATTTTATAAAAAAATAAGTTTAGGAGTAGATATTCATCTAAGTAACTATGTATATATAGTTTTAGATATAATAATCTAAACCCCTTATATTTTTTATAATTAATTTTTACTAAAACCAATAAATTATATAAACACTAATTTTTTTTCACAATCAATTTTTCACAAAAATCAATAAATTATCCAAACGCTAATTTTTTCACATAATCAATTTTTCACGAAAACTCATGAACTATCTAAACACTAATTTTTATCTACAATCTACAAAATCATAGTTTTGATATAAACTAAAGGGACAACTTCTAATTGTGTATAGATTAACTTATAGAGAATATATTTTGAATATAATAGATTTTGTAGAAAATCTAATTTTTATTAGTGTGTTTAGTTTAGCTTTTGAAAAATAGATTTTATAAAAAAAATTGATTGTTAGAAATGGTTCCTCTAACTTTTCTAAAGCTATAGTTTTGGTAGAAGAATAAATTGTAGAAAAAAAATTAGTGTTTGGATATTTTATTGTTTTCATGAAAATTGATTATGGGAAAAAATTAGTGTTTGTATAGTTTATTGATTTTGTAAAAAATTGATTGTGAAAAAAATTAGTGGTTTGATAGTTTATTAGTTTTTATAAAAATTAATTATGAAAAATATGGGGTGTCTGAATTATTTGATCTAAAATTATGGTTTAGATTAAAAAATAATTTTTGACAAAAATTTATTTTACTCAAAATTTATTTTTTTAAAATTTATTCTACCCAAAATTTATTTTTCTAAAATTTATTTTAGTCAGAATCTATTCTACTAAAAAAATTATTTTCTATAATCTAATCCAAACACACCCTGTGTTGCAAAAAATAACATTTTTAAAACAAAATGATTATTACTCTAAATCATTAAATAATTAATTATTAAATATTAATGTTATTTAATAAATTCTATATCAAAAAAATATTAACATTATTTAATAATATTTAACATCCATCCGTCCAAATTTCTGCATATTACTTTTAGCTCTCACACTAAAACACTATTAAAAATTGAAGATTAGAAATATTTGCCAAAAAAAATTATACAACTAAATTGTTAAAAACGGTTACTAAATAGTTAAATATTGAATAATCAAATAATTTCGCTAAATGCAAATTACCTTTTTTCATTACTTTTTGTGAAAGTATGAAAAGATAATATAATAAATTATTGATTCTTATTTTTTATGTTTACCCTACTGTCAAGATATTTCACTTCTTAAAGTTGTAAATGTTAAGTGTCTATTTGGTTAAATTTTTCAAAAATAAAAGTACCCAAATAACTATTTATGTTAAAAAAATATTTATAAATTAAACTATAATTTTAGAGATTTAAAATTATAATTTTAAATAAATTTGTTAGGGAGAGGTTTTAAGCTGTGTAATTGAATAATTTGTCGTTGTCCTTTTCTGCTAACTCCCTCTCTCCTGCCATTTCTTCACTCGCGTCCAGAGCTTTCTCGACCGTCTTCTTCGACTACTGTCGTCACCTCCGTTCTCAGCCCCTGTCTTCACCTCCGTCCCATCTCTTGGCCGCTGTCTTCTCAGCTCAGTTCCCCCTCTTTGCTCGATTGCTTCTCTCTTCTCTTGGCTCACAGACGGTGCTCACTCGCTCTCTCTTCTCGACTGACAATCGGTAGTCACCCTCTCTCTTTTCTCCGGAATCTTTCTATGCTCACTCTCTTGTTGGCGTCGATTGTGTCTTCTCCATCGGCTTCTTCTCTGTTCTCCATCGTCGTTCTTCTTCCCTTGCAGATCGGAGCTTGTCGGAGGTCGTTGTCTTCTTCCCTTTATATCGATCATCCATAAGGCTCCGAGTGGCGTTGCCAATTCATCCACCCTCACCAATGTCTTGCCTAATTCCTCCTCTGATTGGTTTGATTTCTACTTGGACATGGTTCGTGCGTTCAAGCTCATAGACCGAGATAATGATGGGTTTGTCTTGAGGGAAGAGTTGGAATTACTGCTGACCTGGCTTAGAACTAAGTCGCCGAGCCATGATGAGGTGACGATGATGCTTAGGGAGGTGGATCACGATGGCAGAAGGTGTATCAGCGTGGAAGCACTCATGAGTCGAGTCAGTTTGGCATGCAATCCAGGTTGCGATTCGGACGCGTTGAAAAAAATAAAGAATTGATATTAAATCTTATGTAAAGATCATTTTGGATAGTTTAGATTATTTTTTAAAAAAATAAATAAAAAAAGGCTACTTTTTTAAAACTTGTTTAATGAATGGATGGGTTAAAAACATCTTAAACATGGATACGACCACAACCACTAATAAGGGTGGAGGGGTTTGGAACATAGAAGCACAAATTTTATTGGCTTATATGTTATTCTGTAAGATCTTAATAGATCGTTTATATAAGTAAATTAGAGATAAAATTATTGAACATATATAAATTTAATAGTTATCTATTATACCTATATTTTATTAGATATTTGATTTGAGATTTTTATCGTTTTTAAATCATATTGTATTTTTATTTTCTATATATATATTTTAACTAATTTTATTTTTCACTTTAATTACTTATCGATCAAAATATATAAAATTAAATTTTTAATTATTACAAGAAAATAAAAAATTTGAATATAATTTTTTAATTATTTATTATTAATTACCAAATAAATCATATATATATTTATTTATTATTTTAATATCAAATAAAAAATATAAATTTAAAATTATATTTTATGTAATTATCATTTTACTTTATGTCATTTTTAATAATTTATTTATTAAAAAATTATTCTGATAATAATTACTTAAATATTTATTTTTTTATAAACTCTTCCCAGAAAATTAAATCAAACAGAGTCTAAAAATATTACTCACCATACTTTAGATGATGTGATCCAAAAACTGCTGATAGATTTGCACCCTCTTCACAACGAAGTATACATCGTATGTCATTTTATATGGCATTTCTTACTTGCATTGTAATTCAGTTTAAATTATACTCAAAATCAATTTTATAAATTAATTTTTAAAAATCAATTACAACCAAATCAATTTTTCCAACTCAAATCCAAACACACCCTTAAGCGTTCCATGTTACTTATTAGTCAGAAACGCATGTTTATTTTCATCTTTAGTACCTTGAGTAAACTGGGTGGGTCTAATGCATTACATTATATGAGCTATCACTTTAAAACCAAACCAAAGCATACTTAACAGAGTTCAATTCAGGAATAGAAATAAAATCACAAGGAAAGCTTAGAACTTTCATCTTTGTCTTCGAAGCTCGGGATCTTCTGCTCTTTACAAACGACTGCAGCACCACAAAATAAGCCAAGATCTCATTTCTTGCCCCTTCTAAAGCCACCCTTCTTAGGCCTTGGTGTTCCATGTTTGCCAGTTCCGGAATTAAATAGGGGACCAGGAGGAGATTGTGTTGGCAGATGATGCCCATGAACCACAGCAGGGAACCCAGCAGCAGGGATTCTGTCAAACGACAATACCATCCATAAATGACGATCAATTGAGGATGAATTTCAAGTTCCACATAAAAATAATGGCCGCAGAATAAAAGCTCCAGGATCAGTCAATCAAGTGCCTAAACTTTGGAGATTGTTTGTCCATATTTCAATCACATTTGTAGGCCTAAAAGCAAATCTTCTTGTTTAAGTTGCTTCGCCCCTCCCAAAAATATTTTCAGATCCAGGTGTAAGCACAAAAACTAATGAAATTCGGTAAACAAGTGCTCTTGATTCTACAAAAAATAAATCCGCCCTAACTAGATACACTTTTACACTATCACTTCTTTGGTGGGTTAAAAAGATGAAATTGTGATTCATGTTAAACAACAAAAATTATTGAATGATATTTCATGCGTATGCCTTACCCAACAAGAGCACAGCAGACTCCAGCTCGGACACAGAAGCACCAAATGCAGTATTTGATTGTAAATAAAGACGTAAGGCATGGTTCTCAGCATAGCAGCACTGAAGTAAATACCCCAGCTTTCTGCATTCCCCCTCAAGATACCTGGATTTCATCTCAAGATTTTTCACATATAACCTTTTCCTTTCCCTGGATCTTACTGCAGCTTCCCTATTTCTCATCTTCCTGAAAGGCGGAGAACACAATCCTTAGAAGTCTAAGGACACCAGATCAAAACAGGCCTCATGCACATTTGGTTTACAACGATATATTTATACAAAGAATAAGTAAAGAAAATGTTCGATCGGTAAATTTAATAACAAATAACTGTTTAATGTCAAACTTATTATATAATGAATCCTTTTCTTGACTTCCGCACCAAGAATCAAGCTTATTGACATTTTTTTTACACATTATGATGAGACAAGATAGCCATTCTAGGTTGAAAAAAAATTATTCATCAAACAAATATTAGATAGAGGGAAACACAAATTGCAGCTAGTAAGTAAAACGTAGAAAGGAAATTAATCCCCTTTCAAAACTGAAATGAGAAGGGGATGTGGAAGTGCAAGTGTTGGGTGACAAAACATCTGAAATACACAACCTTCATGCAAATTGGTTATTACAAATTCACAATTACACCCCACATCGGGAAAAAGAACATTTTCACCATGCAAAATGCAAACAAAGGCCTTGAATAAAATAAACAACTTTCAACAAACGAAAGAGTGAATATAATGGAGGTAAAGTTTGACCCATATACTCCTTCTAGTTTGAATTAAAAAAATGTCAAAGAGAAGGTAATCCCACTAAAATGATGCACAATGTGATCACATGCACCTTAACTGAAGTTGTAGCGTTGGGGCAGGAAAGAAGGAAAATGACAAATAGGCTCTTCATTTGTTTATTTAGCAACAGCACTCATCCATCCGAATACAAGAAAACATGGTTTTAGGGAGCCTATGTTTACAAATTTACAAGGGCATAAAGTTGTAATACACGTAATAGAAAATAATGTAACACTTTATTGCTGGGAAGTTCATCGATGGAAAAGAGAGACATTGATAGAAACGAATCTCTTAATTCTTTTTCAATATTAATCGTAATTAGAATGTGATTATACCAATATTTTAAGCCAATCGTAATTGGTAAAAAAAAAAATTCGGGTTATGATGTTTCAGGATTACCATTCAAATCCTTCTATTACCATTCCGTTCCATCGTTAAAACTAAAAAATAAAAAACAGACAGGAACCTTCCCTTCCATTTCGTACCATGTATTGAGACACACCCAACACCTATGTAATGGCAAAATCTGTAGCGTGATTCATATGTACCAATTAGTCAATCTAACATGAAAACAAATTCAAGCGGTACCTTGTACGCTTTTTGAAGGCAGGATCATCTACTGCAGGCACGCCATTTTTGTCCTGGTCCAAAGAAGAATCAACGGCAGGCTCACCGGAGGCGTTTGGATCCTGCTGGACCTGGCCGACAAGAATGTCCGCCAAAAACTTATCACAAAACTCTTTCGCACTAAAATCGGAGGGGGATTCCGAAACGGGGTTGTCGTTGTCATCCATCAACAAGTTCTGAATCTCGAGCATATAATCAGGGGAGGGATCAGAGGAAGGCCCATCGGCAACAATTGGGGAGAGCAAACTCTCATTAGAGATGTTGCCCCAATCAATTTGTTCGATTAAGTCATCATCTCCAACTGCAAGATCATCCATGAAGAAATAATTTTGTAGAGGAGATGAAATCTTACTAGGGCACAGCATCGAATTCCAGGTCAAGCACTCTGGCTATTTAAAGCGGCCATGGGGTAGTGTCTTCGTGTGTAAGGAAGTGAAATTCGGCCACGTGGATCTTGACGCCTCGGCACCAGTCCAATGAAATGCAGCCACATCATACTGCTCGGCAAATGGTCATGCCCTATATTTTATTGTAATTATAAATAAAGAATAATCGGCTAATATTTAGGGAAAATTCTTGAGTAAGACGATAGAAATTCTTGAGTATCAACATCTAAATTAAAATTTTAAAATTTAGAGTCAAATGATAAAAATAACCTAAAATATTAAATATAGTTAATATTTTTTTATAAAACAATAGATATTTTGATCATTTAACTATAAATTTTAAAATCTTAATACTTATTTAATATTTACAATATTTAAGGTCACATTTTAAGATTTATCTATTTTTAAGCTCCTTTTCAAATCTTTTCTTTACTTTTTATACCATTGACTAAATCTCTAAAAATTTACTCAAAGCCTTACAAAATTTTAGTTATTTAATTTATTATTTATTGTTCTCTACACTTTATGACTTTAGCTAAAATTTAACTTTAAAATAATTAAACAATTTCTTAAAATATAAAAATCAACAAAGTAAATATAAATCCAACGATTTCAACATTGAGTCAAATTTATAAGAAAAAAATGAAGACCCCGTTTGGATGCTCATATTCATCATTTGATGAGTACTATTAACTTATTAGATTTAAATTGTCTAAATTTATTATTTTTTTCAATTGACAATTTTTAAATGAAAAAATTATTTTTAAAAAAAAATGATATTTTATATATTATTTTTATTTTAGATCCTCTATCCATTAAAATAATTTTTTAAAAATAAAGATAAAAAAAATTAGATCTAAACTATCTAAATTAATTTTTGACTATTTAAATTTAATAAGTTAAAGGTGCTTATCATATTTTGATGAGCATCGAAACACATTCCTAAAAATGATTAATTTTCCCACTCTTAAAATCATCATCTTCTATAATAAGAAGTCTATTAATTTACTTATTTTATTATAAAACTAAAATAACGTATAAGAATTGACAAAAACATAATAATCTATATCAATATATTTTAAAAAATAAAATTATTTATTTATCAGTATTAATTGGTTTAAAGTAAAATTTTATCTTAAAAATTTTCATTGGGAACACTGCTATTAGAAATTTTTTTAGAATAATATTGCCCAGAAAGTTATAAAAATGTAACAATATTGTCCTAACTTAACAGATACAAACAATCAATCATTAGTTAACTCAGTATATTAAGTTGGCATGCCCATATGATACCGGTTTAATATTTTTTTTAACTTAGATTTAAAGCTGGCATTTTTTTTTTTTTAAAAAAAGTGATCCCTCTATACTCTTCTACGATCCCTCCTCCTCCAAATATCACCATCGTCCTCAATCTCATTGCCTCCTTGCCTCCATCCCCATCATCATCGCTAGTATCAACTAGAGAAAAACTCCCGCTTCACTTCACCCTTATCCATCCCTTACCTCTTCCTCTATCCACCCAAATCTTTTATCGATTTTGCCTTCTTCTTGCTATCTCGCCTTGAACTCATTAGTGACCCATATCAAAGACAATGATTTCAACAAACAAAAATAGCTACAAGAAAGCAATAATTCTAGTATCCACTTTCTTCAAATCAAACCCATATCAAATACAACAACTTCAAACATTGACCATAAAATAAGTACAAGAATTAGGGGGTTTAGAACTAAAGAACAGGGTGTAAAGCCAAATCAGAAGAATTTAGAAGGCAACGGATTTCATTAAAAGTAAAAGTCAAGATCTGGATTTCAGAGAACAAAACGCATGCAAGTGTTGGTTGTGTCGTGGATTCAGCTTCAAAGAATGTCGATTTCAAGTTTGTGGGATTCGATCCATAATAAGAAGGAATGGTTTAAAGAGCGCTAACTTCATCGTTACACCTCATCATCTGCTCCTTCCTCTCTTGATGAGTTTTTCTTCCAGTAACTTTCAAGGTGTAGATCCGATTGTGCTCCCACTAGCCGTCAGCCATGGTTGCTCAACCCGATGAACATCTTTCTGTACTTTGACGGTGCTTGCTAGCTTTGAGGGATCACAAATTTGAATATTCAAATCACCCAGAAAAGAAAATGATCAAAGAATCATCCTAAAATTTGTCGAGTAATGTTTCTATGCTGTGAAAAGTACATCATCAAAGAGGAAGATTATCGAATCATCAATCAATCTTGCAGGCTTTATGAAAATAGAACAAGAGGCCTGAATTTGCATAAGAAAGGACGATGAAGACAATATTTTAAATGATTAGGCACTGAGTTGTGATATTAAGTAACATGTGGAAGACCATATAGTCAAACAAACTAAATTTAGCGATGAAAATTAGCACCATTTAACGATGTGGTGATATTGCAATATTTTTATAACTTCTAAAATAATATTGTTCTAAAAAAAATTTCTATATAGCCCTTGCTCCTTAGTAAAAACTTCTAATACCTTAACATGTATTAATTTACCAATGCTAATGTACTATTCATTATGCTTGTATTTCTTCTTAAAAAAACTGTTCTATTGCTACCTTTTTTAAAACTTCTATAAAAATTTCCTGAAAAAAATATTACATAACATATATTTTTTCTATTTTTAAAATTTTATTTTTATCCAAACAACCATTAAATGTAAATTAATTAACATAACTTGGACCAAAATACTCCTAAAATGAATGTTATCTAAAAATCATTCAAGTTAAAAATAATTATTAAATAAATTTAAAAATTTAACACTAAAAGAAGCACTTGTATTAAACAAAGGTAAAAGTTCATGTACCACTCTAAATTAATTTTAGAAGAATAATTAATACTCTAACATATTTAAGGGTACAATTAATACCTTGAACTAATTTTAAAGGTACAATTAGCACCTCTAACTAATTTTGGAGGGACAATTAATACTCTAAAATATTTAAATTCATACAATTTTACACACTCGCTAACAAAATCACTAATTTTCATTTGATACATGCCTCATAAATTTTTTATTTCGATATATTATTATTTAAAATGCTACATGTATAATATCATTTTAATAAATTATACTAAATAAATGATAAAATTTCTCAATTTTTACATATAAATTCCTTATAATGTCAATTTTAAAGTTTATTTAGTATTCTTGTTTAAACAATATAATACATATAATATTTTAAATAATAATATATTAAAATAAAAAATTTACGTGATATAGATTGTACATAAATTTGTGTTTCAGAGTGTTGGTCGCACCACTAAAATTATTTTAAAGTGCTAATTACAACATTAAATATTTTATGATGCTAATCACAATTCTAAAATTAGTTTAAAGTGTTAATTATACCCTTAAATATTTTATGATGCTAATTATTTTTATAAAATTAATTTAAAGTACTAGATACACTTTTACTTTTAAAAAAATAACGTCAAATAATAGATATATATTTTATGATAGATAGCAAATACACCTCCGATTTTTTATATAAAATTTATTTAATTAATTTAATTAAATTAAAAAAATCAATTAAATTAACATGTTTTTCCTTAAAAAAATATAGATAAATATATAAAAAAAGATATTATATTTAAAGCTAAAATTAACTTCTTAATTATATTTTATATTAATAACTAGAAGAATAATAATTTTTAAAATATATTATTTGTCAAATATATCTTATATTATTTTGACATAAAATATATAGTGGTCAATTGATTTTAAAAATACTTTAAATCAAATTTAAATTTAAATAATATTATTGGTCTGTTTAAAAAAAATGATCAATATATATAATTAAATTTATCACCCCACGCTATTTATATTTATAAATTATATATTCATATCAAAAATTTAATCATACGGCCTATTTTTTTTTTTAAAAAAATAAACTGTCAGATCCACGTGCACCTTCTGATTGTGGCCGAAACCCATTCAATGTTTCTCAAGAGAGTTAATGCATAAGCAACGAGAAGGAATAGTATAAAAGGAGTTCCAGTACAAACTTTGAAGAAACGGACAAAGCTGTGTCCAGCTCTAGAGAGAAAAGCTGAACTCAATATCTGCGAAACAACGCTGCGACAAGCATGGCCTCAATCACCTGGGGAGGCTATTTTGTGGGAAGTTGCGTAATGGTTTCTTCCTTAGCAGCTCTGTTTCCCTAAAACGAACAATACAATATACGCGTTAAGTCATAAATCTTGTTCAGGTTAGTCGGGCGGACAATAAAAGGCGGATGAATCGGGATTACATTTTCAAATCTTGGTCGCCCTCCTGCCCATTCAACAAACTTGAGGAATTACATCCCCCGGTTTTCACTTCTCGTGTGCTAAAAACCACAATAGCACAAGTTAAACAAAAATCAGAATGCGCCTAGGGTTGAAACTCGCTAGTTAAAAGCATCTCGTAAACTTACTCATCACAATCTTCATCAACAAATACCGGGATGCAAGCACTTGCAGTTGCCCCTCCAGTTCTGATCCCAGGTCGCTGGGGAATCTGAAATATCCAACAACTTTAGATGCTGGGTTGTATAATAAAACTGATTTTAGACCATAATATTTACCAAATTAAATATTTTTTGCCATCGTAATGTGTTTTAACTTAAATTACTGCATATACTATCTCATTAATTAATATATTAAGAGAGATTGTGATTAACTTATCTAATTGATGGATATTGAGAAATACTCCGATTTCCCAGAATATGGATATTCATCCACTTGAGAAGTTGCCTTATTTCTCACTCAGTTGATTTCTCCACTGTCTCCCTCTGTTCCTATTCTCTCTCCCCCAGATTCAAACCAGTACGTTTCTTTTTCCCTCTGCTTTATTTTCTAACGAAAACAAACCCCTTAGAGACGTGTATGTGATTGCAAGATACCTGGTAGGTCGTCCACTTGCGAGGGATTGCATGATTTTCTTTATTCCTTTCAGCTCGAGCTCCAAGCGTGTGCAAAGAGTGAAACTCTCTCTTTGACACGTCTGGCTGTTGAGGACAGTTGTCATCAGCGGCAGTTGAATCTTTATAAATAGTAAGGGCAACTGCTCCAGTCCTACAAAAATGTGACAAGAAAATATATTTGTATCTGGAAATAAGATCATGCATGCCGATATTTCGCATCCGAGTACCCAAACCGCTAGTAAAATATGCTTTGGTAAAAAAATGGAGGAATATGCTTTATGACTTGAGTTTCAAATTTTCCCACACTCAAATTCATTCATTTTTCTCAATGCCGGTAGGCTTTGAGCTGCAAACTTATTTTTCCCAACTCAATAGAGCCCAAGAAAGAACACTATCCTTACTTTTCTGGCTTTAAATTCTTCGTGGAGAGCTCGCTCAAGGGAGGTCGAACCCCTGCAACATTGGCAAAACTTAAAAATTCATATAGTCTGAGACAGAGTAATATCGAGCAAGAGGACTCACGATTTTCTCCTTTGGCAAGGACAGTTCCAAAGCTCCGCACAGGTAACTGTTTACCCTTTGAATCCTCCTAAGTAGCATAACAATATGAGATTGACAGATAATGAATTGGATCAATTATTAAAAGAAGCTTTCAACCAGAAATTACATACCTCCGTCACTTTTGGTCTTCTCATCGAGCGTGCAAGAAATTTTCTATAAGCATCCTTCAATTTAGCCATTGGTTGAGCATTCCTGTAAAATGTATCTAATGAGGTATAGATCTACGACATTTCCCCAAACAAAAATTGTTAAACCGGATGTCCTCGAGAAATTCCTATGTGGCATTCGTTTGTCCTTTCCCCCTTCAACCTCATACTCATCAGACTTGCTTTCCCGAGAAGAAGAAAGAACCCCCCTCAATGAGATCTTGAATGTACGCGGTTCAAGTTTTCTTCTTCTTTTTCTTTCCCCTCAAGTTTGTTCCTCAATTTACAGCAAAACCATCAATATTTTATTATATATATTATTTTTATTTTTAATCATTATTTAAAAAAAATGTAAATATATCATTGTTCTTAGCCTGTATCTTATTTTTTTTTTGATAAAAAAATCATATACAGAATACGCTTTTTCATTGACAGAGTGATACTATTATACCAGAAGATAAAAACATCACCCCAAAGAACTTTTACCAACCCCCAATCTGTAACTTACAAACGCTCCGATCTTTATTATTCCTTTTCGGAAATGCTATTCGGTTCATATACTCTACGTGTGGTTGTGGAGTTGCTTCAGAGCTTTTATGTATAGATCTAACGGATGTCGTTCGGAAAAGGAAAGTAAAGAGAGAAATGAGAGAGTACAGCAAACAAAGAACTGAAAAAACTTTGACCGCCTAAGTGCCTGTTTGGCACTTAGGTTTGAAAATGAATTCTGGGATAAAACCGCGGTTTAGAAAATTTTTACACAAACAGCAATTTTTGTTGAGAATTGATTTTGGGCAAAACCTCGGTTTAAAACCTAGGTTTTGAATAAGCTACTGAAAATAGCTTTTTCTTTGAAACCTAGGTTTTGGATTATCCAATTATTATTATACCCTTACTTTTTCTTACACCCTCTCTCCTCTCTCTTCTCTCCTCTCTCTTTTTCTCTCTCCTCTCTCCTCTCTTATCTCTCTTTTTCTCTCTCCTCTCTCCTCTCTATACTCTCTTCTCTCTCCTCTTTCTTCTCTATCATCTTTCACCTCTCTTACTTTTAATCATATCATACCCTTTTTAGTAATTTACCAATATAAAAAGTAATTCTACTACTAATCATCCAAACATCTTTATTCCCAAAATCTATTCTTCCCAAAATCTATTCTCCAAAATCTATTCTTCCCAGAATCTATTCTCTAAAAGCTAATCCAAACACACCCTAAGTAGGTAATGTACGGGATCACACCAGCCACCAGCATATATATTTGACACTATCAAGAATTTGAAGGATGAAATTGAGGGGAAAATACTCAATAATTCAAAGAGATCAAAATGCTAGTGAAGGTTTTTGTTTTTGGACTGAGTCCTATTTTTCTCAACGGATGTTGGTCTGCTGCGAGTTCTAAGGAGTCTGACATAGTGCATCAATATACTAGCTTGCTAAGATTTTCATATTAATAGATATTTATAGATATATAGATGGTTTTACACATTTGCACAACAAATATGATTCACCCTAGAGTGAAAACAGACCACCATTGACCATACGCGCACAATAACCAATTAACCATTGAAACACAAACTCCAACAGCAATGGCAGAGAAGACAGAAATATTTGCGAAATTTGCACATACTAAATGTTCGAAGTAGGACCTCTCTCCACATTGAAGATATCAGACTTTTGAGTTCTCAAATTTGTATAAATCACAAGGACATAAGATGAGCAATTAAAAGGCACAATAACAACCCTCAGAAGTCAGAACAGTCAGGGCACCATACCTTGATATGCCAAGATCGAATATCTCGTTTGCCGCTTTGATCTTATTCTTAGATTCCATGTAGAGAGCATATGATATGTAGAATGTGGAATGCGTTCGTCCTATTCCGTTTGCATCCAGAAAACTATATATAACATCCGCATCTATGCAATTATCTGCCTGCATATTAAATATTTGTTTAGACGCTAATATCTATAACAATTAAGTTAAAACAGTGAAGCAGGATGAGAAGAACCAACATATTCCAGCCACACTTTCAAGTAGCGGAGATCATCCTTATAGCGTCCCGAATGCCAAAAAGTTCGAACGCACTGTTCGTATATCACAACCAGTCCAGAGCAGTCTCCTCCGGGGGGGAATGACTCCTGAACCCACTTGATACACCTTTGAAATTGAAGCTAAGATTAGTTGCAGAAATCAATTAGCATGATCCGCGTTAGCAGAATGCAAAGGGCGCTATTTCCGAATTTCAAATTTCTTAATCGCAGGAAAGGACGCACTTCTGCAAGAAAGCAGGTGCAGTCGGTCTTTAAAGAAAAGTTATGTAATAGGATACTCACTCAAGCCACGGGAGGAGGGGATCGTCTCCTTTGTATTCATCAATGGCTTCAATCAACCTCCTGAAGCATCAATACGATCAAAAGGAAGATGGTTTTCTTCTAAAAGAAAAAAATGGAATCGAAGATAAACTCGCATATAAAAGGTAAAGCAAGAAGACCTTCGATTATCAAGGAGAGATTTCCTAAGTCGATTGTGATTGTGGGTGTTGAGAGCGGCGTTCAAGAGATTAACATTTCGGCCTCTTTTTAATGGCCTTACGTTTTCTTTGAACATTTCCCACTCGTTGCCAGTCCTTTTCTTTGACATAAGGTACTCGGTCTCTGGATCCAACTTCTCAATCTCATCATCCGCCATTATCATCGCCGCTTTAGTGACTAAGCTTCCTTCGGTTTACCTTGTGATTTTTGAATCTGCGTCAGTGAGATATATAGGCAAAGCCGGAAAGACGAAAGGGTTGAGACTTGAGATTCAAATTGTTTTTGGGCGAGACTGGGATTCAATTTTTTTTTTTTTGGGGGGGGGGGGAGACTGTGATTCAAAATTTGAACTCTAATCAATTGGCTCGCTTATATGCCGATGGAAACTGGGAATGCAGGAAGCGGATCACCTCCAGCGCGGCTCCTCAATTGTGTGTCAATTGTTGAACTCTCCTCCGTTCGATTTATCTGAAGGTTTGAAGGACGACACATCTTTTCTTCCTAAAACAACAGCCCTGGTCAATTTATTATTTTTTTTCAGGAAAAACGCTTTTGCCCAAGTCCAGTACAGTATAATAAAAATCAAATTTTGGGCCTGTTTGATGCGTTTTTGAAAGAG
The DNA here is from genome assembly GCA_037074615.1 of Leucaena leucocephala. NCBI lineage: Eukaryota > Viridiplantae > Streptophyta > Magnoliopsida > Fabales > Fabaceae > Leucaena > Leucaena leucocephala. Next base: position 14,620 of record CM073540.1, on the reverse strand, counting down.
ATTTTGATGAAAATGAAAATGAATATAAAATAGAGATAAATTAAGAAATGGATATGGATATGGGGTTTAAAAAAGATTCTTCACATATTAAAAAAGTAATATGGGTCGGAAATTGGAAGCTTAGGGTTTTTTTTTTTCATTTTAATCAAGTTTGGGTTTTCAAATGATAAAGAAGATATCAATAATAAATGCTGAAAATATTCCAGCAAAAAAATATTGAAAAAATTGGCAGTATTTTTATAAAATAGCTAGTCCCTTGGATCAATCTGATGGAGGAGAACCAAGCAATTGGGACGCTATTGAAATACTCGCACGGGAGGGATCCACTTCCTCGAAATGCATTCTTTTGTTTATATATAAAAAGGCAAAATGAACATATATAATTATAAAGTTTTACAAGTGACAGAAGAAGATAGGACTAATACTAATACAGGTATTGGTAAAATGATAAAAAAAATATGGATGTGTAGTGAGAACATCAATTTGCAGTTCTCTGATCCTTCGCAATTCGCATGGCATGACCGATGAATAAAGACTACATACAAAGCTAGACATGAGGAAAACCGATGGATAAAGATTTCCTTGTGAAGACTATAGAGAGGAGGGGGTTGCGTATGATTACCAAATATCTCCTTATCCATTAGTTTCTTTTGTTGGCTAAGTAACGAAAAGTGACAGCAGTTTATCGTGGAAATTGGAAAAGGGGTATGTAAGAGGAGTTAAAAGTCTTACACATTAAAGATGATGGAATATCTTTCTTTTCCCTTTTGAAATATGATTTGTGCATTTCTTGGCGTTAAAATAGCATAAAGCAAAATATACAACGGGAATCACTTACAAGACGCAAACAAATAATAATTGGGCATCAGTGACACTTAGTCATCAAGGGATTGAAAAAAAGCGCATCTATTGCTTGCGCAAAATATATTTGCTTGCCAACTCACAAAAAAAAAATGAAATTTCAAGGAAAAGAAGACTCTATATATTGATTATTTAAAAGAAATGGAACGCAGTTCCACATCTTTCATTGCCAAAAGCCTGTAACATTAGAATTCTCATGTGTTATGTGGATGAAATATATATAAAACCCTTGCACACAAAAGAAAGCTTGACTTTGGTGGCAACAGCATCTCTTTTTATTTCTTGCAACTCCATCTTTGGCCGATATATGAAATGATTGAGAATCAAAACCAAATATGGGCCCTACCTAATTATTCCCATGCACAGGGAATTTTGTAGCCTAATATAATGGGCATCAATGTTAGGCAATTGACTGCAGAGATGTCAAATAGCAGGAAGAGCATGAAGAGCGAAAAAGCAGGAGTGAAGAAGGCGACGACATTGGTGGTGAAGAAGTCGTCGGTGGCGAGAAAAGCAGGAGAGAGGGTGGAATTCCCGACATCCCCAGAAGCAATATTCGGAGAAGAAATAGTGAGCTTCAGTCACCCACAGCACCCTCTGGTGCAGCTGGAGCAGGCTGAGCTGTATACATGCGCAGGCTGCAAGGAGTACGGGTCGGGCAAGAGGTTCGCTTGTCAACAATGTGATTTCCAGGTGCACGACTTCTGTGCCTTGGCTCCTCCTGCCCTCAAGGCCCATCCCTTCCACTCTCACCATCTCATCCTGTTCCATTCAAAACCAGGTGGGTATGATTAATAAGCTTAGCTAATTAATTGAATCATTTCTTATCCTATTTATCAATCATCATCGATCATCGTGTTAATCAGCGAAATCGAAATGCGATGTGTGCGGGAAACAGAGCAAGGGTTACGCGTTCATATGCAGTGCGTGCGGGTTTCAGATGCATCCCTGCTGTGCTATGCTCTCCACGGAAATCGAGTTCTCAGGCCATCCTCACACCTTAAAACTCCTACCTGCCGCCGCCACCTCAAACGGCGAATCAGGAGGTGGTTCCGCATGCGGCGAGTGCAAGAGGAGAAGATCGGGGCGAGTGTACCACTGTACCGTGTGTGATTATCATTTGCATGCAGTGTGCGCCAAAAATATGGTGAACGGTCTGCAGGCCAATGGAATAAAGAGCCCCGAGAAGAGCAGTGTGCTGGGCACAGCGGCTCGCCTCGCTTCACAGGTCGTCGTTGAGTTCATCGGAGGCTTGATTGAGGGTCTTGGTGAGGGCATGGGGGAAGTGCTCGTCCAAAATATCTCCCGCGGCAAACCTCCTCCTCCTCCTCCTCCGCCTCACCCAACTTCATCTTCTCATCATTCTTAATTTTCCCTCCTCTTTCTCTTTCAATAATTATTATGATATATATATATATATATATATATATATATATATATAATTGCATATCGCCGAAATCAACGTTTTCCAAAGTTCCAAATTAGATATCAAATATTTCACATCGAAAAATAGGATTGATGCCCATCTCCTCCCTTTCATATTTCTCCGACGTTATCTTTTATAATGCTTTACAAAAGTCATGGATTGAGAAATAACATATTAGTTTTTATTTATGTGAAACATTTTTATATTTTCATAATAGTTTGGAGAGTTGCAGTGTTATATTGAACATTTATATAAAAAAAATTGTAATACTGATGTGATTTAAGAAATTGTATCTAATTTTATGTTTCAATAAATCGTTGGTGTGATATTTTGTGTAAAGTTAAACCCGTAAGTGTGACCTAGTGTTTATTTTGTGTATGAAAATCATCTTTAATTATAGAAAATATTAATGAAGATCATGTAATAAAGACATTAATCACTATATATCCTTTAAGATGTTGTATGTATTTTTTTTATGTGTATAATAATTTACGTGTATTTTTAGGCATTCACAAGAATAAAACAAATATTTTTGTAATATTAAAATTTTCAATATTTTTATTTTTATCTGTATTTTATAAATTGATAATTCCCACTGATCCAGTTCAATTACATTACAATTTAGAGTTAAAGCATGTGAATTTATATGCGAATATATATTTTCCAACTTATCCTTCATTTTAAAAAATACAATATTTTAAAAAAATATTTGAGTGATCCAAATAAGCCTTGCCGAATTGTCCGCATGGCATAGTTATCATGATTCATTGAATAGGATTGTACACAATAGCACAATATGTGCCTATTAAAAAAACACTAAAAAGCAAGCAAAGTTCTTCCGAGTGACATTATTAATTTCTTGTTTGGATAGAGAGAAAATAAGATGGAAATAAAATAAGAAATACCTAAATGACTAAAATATCCTTATTTCTGTAACAAAATATACCATCACCTTGCTTAAAATTTTTAGCCGGAGACTTTCCATCTATTTTTCTTTAATATATGTTCAAGACTAAAATAATTTCTTTTGAATTAAAGACTAAAATAAAATAAACCTTTGACCAATCTATATCACGGTATCTAGACCTGACCTTGCCTACGTACTAACGATAGCAAAACTCTGTCGTTCTATCACGTAACTACATTCTCACTAAGTTGAGCGCAGACAGAAGATTATTGTGGAAAGGATCAGAGATGTGATCAAGAAGGTTCTGCAAAGGACCTTTACCTGTCAGAGCTGCTTGAGCGTAAAATCCTAACCACGCAATCATTGCCAAGCGTCCATTTTTAATTTCCTTAACCTTCAGCTCCTCGAAAGCTTCAGGATCTTTGGACAGATTCAGGGGATCAAACAACCCTCCTCCAGGATAATTTATGTCGCCAGGCAGATATATTCCTAGAGGTTCCAATGCTTCAATCCCACAATATCTAGCATATTCTGGTCCAACCTGCTTAATTATATGTAATTAGTATACCTGGCACATCCATGTTGTCGATAGAAGGATAATGCGAATGCTGTCCAGAAGCAAGCCTAGGAGTTTAATTAACTTCAACTATCAACTTTTTGCTTATGCCCCCAAACTTATGGTAATGACTTCAATATAAATTTTTCTACATTCTAGGTAGAGGTGGAATTAAACATTAACATGGTTAAAAATGCACTTCTTTAGATGACACCCATGTCATGAAGGTCAGGAGCCAAGAGAATGATCAGAAATGCTCTTGAAAAGGTTCCATCGACTATGAATTCACTCAATTCACAGACTCAAAATTCCAAATATAGAAGGCAAAGATGCAAGTGATGTTAGCAGAGCACAGAAAACAGAAAAGTCGAATGGAGTATAAAAGAATAACCATGAGGAGTGCCTGGCAAATAGCAATTACGACCACCCCTTGGCTTCCAGCTAAGTGAAGTCCCGGGATTCCAAGGTAGTCTAGAGTACCTCCCTAGTAAAAAATATTGGATAGACAAAGACAACTACGTCATTCCAGATATCTTCAGTAATATACTTAACATAGGAGTGCACATAATATGCAATCAAACATTGATGGATGTATGAATGGACAAGAGAGGGGATGAAATATGTGATGTAATTTATTCCCAAGCACTGAGCGAAAATAAATCAACCAATTTGAATCAACATAACAATGTATAATGAGGAAAAGTAAAAACAGAAAATAATTGAGCACATGAAATAATGGTCCAGAGAAATGGTTATTGGAGTTAACTGTTAGTTTAATTTGACTAACTTGTGGATTATAAAGCTTGCCAATTATGAGTACAAAGATAGGACATACTGATCTTGAGCTTTGAAAAGTCAACATGCCACCATATGGGTTCAATTCAACAAATTCTTGACACACATTTTCTTAGTGACATAATTGGCCCCTGGGTTGATCTTAAGAAATATAACCAATGACTAAGTAATGGAGAATAACTACAGGTTAAATTCTACGAACTTATGGATGATATCAGACACCTGATCTATAAGCAAGACTTTGAAAACATACCAAGAGTGGTCACAGAGATTAGACATACTGACCTTGAGCTTTGAATAGCCAACACGCCACCAGATGGGTTCAACAAAGTGAAAGGCCCCAAAGAGGTCTAGTATTTCAGGAACCAGAGCACCAACAGATGCAAGCATAGCCCAACGAGCATGCAATATCTCGAAGCTCCATGATAAAAGAGATTAAACTGATCATGGACTGTTTACATTGACAAAGGCTTCACAAATAATTTCTTTTATTTTTTATTTACCTATTTTTGGTAGACTAAGACAATGAAGAATAGTCATTGCACATATGAGCAGTGAAGCTCACTTAGACATATGGCTGCTTGTCATTGGTTTAGTCTACCAACTTTTGATAGATCAGATCTAGATTATAATTTCTATCACAGTATCAAAGTGCTTTAGTAATTATATCCTCTCTTTAGCGAGAAAGTAAGACAAACATTCAACAAAAGCCTTTTTTGACATTGAAACATAGTTAACATTGTTACATCCTCGTCAAAATTTAGCTGATGATTGATCATCTATTTACAATATATTCTTTGCACTATATTGCTGGAGAATGTCTCTACAGGACTTATTGCCCATCATATAATTTATATCTAAAACAATTTATTCTGTAACAAAGCTAAATAATGAACACAAGGATAACTGTGATGTAAAGGCCACCATCTCGTTGTAAAAGAAAATCATACTTGACAAGGAACAGCACTAACACAGAAAGAACGGCATAAATGGACAGAATTCATAATATGACGTACTTGAAGTATTTCTGTAAAGCTACAGGATCCTTGCCAAGCCCCGCAATGTCAAATCCGTAATCCCCAGGAAGTTCCCCAGTAAGATATTCTGGATAGTCATATGGAATAGGACCAAGCCAATGGGGCCGATCTTCTCCATACCAAAGGCTGTGGGAATAAGCAAAAATTTTAGACACAACACAAGAAACAGTGAGGATTATGTTCGATAAAATGACAAGATCTCAGTTTGTATCTATTTATAAATACAGATTAGTGTTAGATCCTGGGGTTTATGTAATAAGTTTTGATGATGACAAATATAGAAAAGAAAGTTTGCCTGGTACAAATCTTTATGTTATACGAAATATATTGATATCATGCATATTAACTAAAATAAGTTTAGACTAACTACATGGATTTGGAGTCAAATATTTTTATTGTAGGAATGTTCATGAAAAAGGAAAGAGAGCTTTGAAGTGGAAGAATTGGGAAGTCAACATCTTGCTCAAGAAATGAAAGTCAAGTGGTCTAGAAGGAAGCTCAAGGAACACAAGGTTAGTTTCTTAGACTTGAGGATTTAGAAATCTTTGTAAAAGAGTAAAATGATGAGCTTTAATGGTTTTCAATCTGATGGGTCCAAACCGATTAGCACTTACATTCGCAACGGTAGGAAGAAGGGAGAATTGAGCCAATCTGATCTAACAGTGATGAAAAGGGCAAATCAGGAAATGCATTTGGGTGGGGGGGGGGGGGAATATGAGAATAATGAATATATCGTGTAGGAAGGTGGTGGGGGGATAAATTTTGGAATGACTCGTGGCTACAAACAATTTACTGATTTTTTTTGTCTGCATAAATTTCCAGAGATTGGCATTGTTAACATCAAAACGAGTTTTGGTCAACTATAACTTCAAAAGTAAAGACGTCAGATCGCTCCCCAGAATAGTTGAAGTATAATTGGATTACAGGGAATTACCTCTCTTTTCTGGCCTTCTGGGCCAAAGTATTGTATATGGACGAGTTATGTAGAGCAATTTTCTTTCTCTCCTGCATTCTCCTCTGAAGCGAGCGCCCTAGTGGACTATTGGCTAAAACTTTTACAGCACTGAAAGGAATCGCCGAGAATAGTAACACTCCGGCAAGCTTTAAAAAGGAATATTAAATGAAAGAAAAAAAGTGTCAAAATGAAAGGAAGGGAAAAGTGTTGGAAGCAAGGTAAGGAAGAGAATAAACCTCCTGCCATGAGGCTTTGAAGACAGAAGGGCGTTTCTGCACGATTATCAAGTTGTTTCTGGGTTTAGGGGCACAACAGAAAGAGAAGAAGCTGCCGAGGAAACAAGAAGAAGAAGAGGAAACAGAGGGAGGAGGATAAACTGGGGAACGAAGCGAAACCATGCCCCTGACGAGTGATTCCCGTGCCTGATCAGTCCGTCGAAATTATTGAATTTTACAGTCGGCACAAATGTTGGATTTTGCTCCGTCCAGACGATTCTTTTATTTTTTTTTTTGGTTGCATTCCGTCCAGACAATTCTTGAAGACCAGGCTTGTCGGTGAACTTAGCTGGGCCTTAGCCGCTTGGCCTTGTACTTGGTTCAACTGAGCGTATGCGAGTTAATAATCCTGGATGGAGGGGGGATTTGACGGGTGTTAACATCCTTTATTCGAAATCAAATCAAATTATAAAAATTGGGTGTTGATCCGTAGTTCGGTATTACTTATTTAAAATCTCGAATTCGAATTCGGATATAGTCGAGATAAAATTCTGATGAATCGGATGGGTAAAAAAAAAATCAAAATTGTAAATGGTCTGAACAGGGAGATTATGTTGGGGTGAGTCGAAGAGGGCCCCTGTTACTGTTCAAGTTATGACATCGTGACTCTCGCAACCTCTTCTATATAAAAAAAAACATCCTTTATTCGGTGAATGGAGAGAATGGCGGCTAAAAATTAATAATAAGTAGCCTATTTTATTTTAAATTAAAATACATAAAACTTTTTAAATTTTTAGCGTTACATATAATGTTTTTAATTTTAAAAATTTAAATTAAAAACCATACTATTAAAATTAATAATTTTTATTATATCATAATTTTTATATTTTTTATTATATATCTTGTTATTTAAAAAATAATACTTTAATAATTTATATATAATTTTTAATTAATTTATATTTTTTATTTAAACAATACATAGTAAAGTAAATATTTTAAATATTTTTTTAAAGTATTTTATATTTTTTAAATATTTAAAAATTACTTCAAATTATATGTTAACTATCAATGTTTTTTAAATATTTTATTTTAAGTATTTAAAAAAAATTAAATTATATATGAAGTGTCAAATATTATTTTTAAATGATATGATATATGATAAAAAATATAAAAATTATGACATAACAAAAATTATTAATTTTAATAGTAATTTTAAAGGTAAAATTTTGATAATCAAAATATAATTATATTTTTTAATTTAAATTTTTAAAAATTATAAAGGTTATATGTAACTTACCTAAAGTTTAGTAAGATTTTGTGCATTTTAACTTTTTTATTTATTTATTTATTATTTAATTTAAGCTATTTCTGTTTTTAATTTTAATTTAGGGAAATTTTCAATTGAATACATTTATAATTCCTAAACACTAATTCAACAAATCTCCAATCAGCGGATTGATTTATGATCTGTGCATGTCTTGCTTTTACTATACCGTAGTCACCTTTGAAAAAAAAAAAATAGAGAAAGCCATTTTACCTGTATTTATAGTTTTATACCCACTTTCTCCATATTCTATTCATAACTTCTATCAACTATGACCCGTTTGGTTGGTCCAATATAATATAATAGGCATTACATAACAACATTATGTTTTCTCAACTATTACATCTCATTACATTCCCACCGATTCAACCAACCAAATGGAAAAAAGATAAAAGTAAAAAAAAAAAAAAATGTGCAGCACCATGAGATATTTTCAGTGCAGTACGATAAAACTATTCTGGCTTATAAACATTACTATTTTAACCATATCAATCATACCCAGCTTGGATAAGTGAGCATCAAATTATGTTCTTGGTCGCAAATTGATTTCTTTTATCAGTTAGGTCCGAGCGTCTTATATGCTTTCTTTTCTCCTGTGCCCTTGATTTCCCGTCCCAAATTGATGGCAGTTATCAGTAAGCATAGGAGAACAAATTCCTTTACCAGTTGTGTGCAATGTTTACTCGCATCCCGCAAGTTTTAGTGAAACCCTCCAATATCTCATACAGGAAGGGTTTATATGAATTGCTTGAAGAACCCATCTTTGAAGACTCTTGAAGGACCTTCCACTGGACTGAGTGTTGGACCCAACTTTCGACTCCCTTGCAAGCAGATGCATTTGAAAGAGGTGCTCTGCGGGTCCAAGTTCTGAGAGACATAACAGATACCCACCGTTAATCAACAATCAACCGTGAATATTTATTAATTAGCAAATACCAGTATTGACGTAGAACAGCAATAAGAGGAGGGGAGAGGGAGAGTAAAGCGGGTGAAACACTTAAGAAAGTAGGTAGGGAGGAAGTTGGAAGGAAAAACTGACACATAATCTGACATCAACTGGTCGAAAATTCAAGCCTGAACTTATACTACTATAGGGCTCTTCATATGGAGCGCGAAACATGAAATAAAAATAAACAAGTTGAAGTAACAAAACAACAAAGAGCCAGAAAAGACATAAATACAACATGGAATTTCCTATTTATCTTTAACCCCTAATTTACAACTTATTTATAAATATTTAATATTTTTCATAAGCTCACTTCAATTCCCCAACTATCTTACAGAATTCAATCAACAAGTCAGTTTTTAAATCGCAAAGCATTCTAATTCAACCTTCCAGTGATATTATTAGGTTTTGATTTGAACAAATGTCATAAGCCGGTTAATACAAGCAGCTGGTCTTTTAAGGACTACAACAATCTGCTATGCAGAATAAGAAACTAATGTGGTAGGTGGGAAGTGATTTTTTTTTTACTTCTACTTTTAATATTTTGGATTATTTTAATTCCATCAGAAAAGTTGAGAATTAAGATAATGGAAGTGAAAGTAAAATTTTTTAGATCATTTTACCCCAATTATAAAATTCTTGGATAACTTTAACTTTTTCTAAGTTATAAAAAATATTTTAGATCATTTTATCCCAAGATATAAAAAAATATATACATAAATTTTATAATTATTTCTATCATACCAAAATAATCTATGTTGATATGCAATTTCCATAAAAAAATTTCATAAGTAGAAGTGGAAATTGCATAAATTTCCACTTCTACTTCTATAAAAAAATCTTCCATCCTATCAAACGTACCATAAAAGAATGCAAGTATTTAGAATTCTAATTATTCCTTTGGTCCTTAATATAGAACTTGATTAGGGAGTTTATCTTAGTCCTAAATATAATACATATTTCTTATATATTTTTTTTTAAATTACCCTTATTGATACTCCCTCGATAATAATTAAGTAAGAAATGGAAGAAGGGAATTAAAAAAAGATGGTTAGAATATTTTAGGAAAAATATGCTATATTAACTAATTTTTTTAATTTAATTAAATTCGTTAAATATGTCATAATCGTAATATTTATTTATATACATAAGAATCTCCTCATATCTAAATAGAATTCTTGTTATTTTAAGACAACATAGATATCAAACCTGGGGGCCACGAATGCCATTCAAAGCCAAGGTTCCTGACCTAATTCTCTTCCGAGCCAAGGCTACCTTCTGCTTGAGCCAGCAATAGTCTAGCAAGAGGTAAGGGAATCATTGAATGTTCATGAACTTTGGCAAGGCTCTTTGAAGCCCGGGATAAGAACAGAGTCATAGCACTGCCTGCCAAGCCCCATACAGATGTGCAACCTACACGAATCAAAATGGTGTTAGAAAGCCCTCTTGTCATGTATGGAAAACAGAAGATGGGGGAAGCGAGAGCAGGGGACAGAAATGACTAGCAACCAAATGCATATCATGAAAAGAGAGAGAAACTTTTCTGATGAAAGGAAAGCCTGATAAAAAGAAAGCAAATCATTTACTCAATACCAAAGAAGGGTCTGGCAATAATATATAAAAAATGATGGTAATACACATAAATGAGCTGCCTCGTGGCATATTATGGATACTCAAAAAATGAGCTGCATTGTGGCATGTTATCGATTTTATAGATATCCCACTTGTCCATCAAGTACCAGAAAAATTAATCCACTCTACAACCAATGGTGAAATTTTCCAAAACATGGAAAAGAATACAGATGGAGTGCGGAGGAGTTATAAGGGATTCATATGGTAGCTTGGTTTACGGTTTCTGTTGTAAAGTACGTAGAGTTCCTATGGTTAAAGCTAAAATTGTTGGTATTTGTACTGGGTTCAAGTTCTGCTGGGAAAAGGGATTTAAGTCAGTGGCGGTCTTTTGTGATTGTGCTGAAGCAATCACCAGAATCACAAGACCTTCATAGTTATCATCCCTTCCAAGATGTAATAGATAACAGGGTTAAGGGTAAAAAATACCTAGAGTATTTTGCAAGGAGTTGTGGCATCTTAAACTCAAGTATGTCTACTTTTGCCCATCAACTCTAAAGAACAGTGCAAAAATCCCCAACCCTGTAGGCTGTAATGGAGGCCAGATATCCATTAAGTAAGGGATGTGGGTCCTACATTCTGTGCCACGTGTAAATAGCTTTTTGGCAAAAACACCTATGAAGTACTATGATATGGTGCAATTTCTCTCATCAACCATAAAAAAAGGTGCAAAAATCCCCAATTCATAATAGAGGCAAACGTTGATCATGAATGTCTGAAATCTTGAAAATTTATTTGACTTGAAGTGCATAGATGAAAATACATGTGTTTAAGAACAATCTTTTTTTTTATACAAAAATTTTTAAAAAGAAGTTGGGCTTACCCACAATCTAAGGGCAGGTTAAAGTCTCGTTTCTTCTTAGGTGATACCAATGTCAGGCAAGACGAGCCGTCTATTACCTTCAAATATAAATCTAACTACCTAGGAGTTAGGATGCTTTCTCAAGTGTCGCGACTGGAACTATAACAAAGTAGTATTCCTCAAAGATCAAACACGCTCTAAATAATCATATGTTTCACCCTTTTATCAATTGAATCTACATACGGCGGGTTTAAGAACAACATTTTATTATGCAACACATCATTGTCACATAAACAAGCTTCGATTTAGAACCCAGACGCTACCTTGACTTCACAGGCTTGGCCCATTGTAGATAATTATGCCAACTGAGCTTATGTCTTGTGACGAGCTAAAAGGAAGTTTCTATACCACCATGGCTAGAACTACTGCATGAGTTAAAAAAATTAGGTAAAACTTCGAACAACATGTTAGATGAGAAATACGAACCATGACATGGATAGAGGCAGCTTTCAGAATCCATCAACAAACAAGCCTGTGCCACAAGCTCTTCTGCAGAGAGTAAATCCACGTTCTGCAAGTAAATTAAACCTCTCACCAGGTTATATACAGCCACCCACATTTTGCATAAATTCCCACCATTTTAAAAACTCTGTTCAAAGTTCAAGTCTATGTCATTTGAATTGATTTGCAGCTGATATCTTGATTCCACTAGTTTGAGACAAATCCAGCCAATATGACAATCTGTTCTAAGCTCCAAGCACCTTGTGTACTCTTCCTGGAGATTTAGAAGATCACCCTTCAAGGCGTGAGCACGACACAACAGTAGGTGTGCAAAAAATAAATAATCATCAGGAAGTGCAATTTCGGCAGCCTTTTTAGCATGGGTGATACAGGTAACTTGGTCCCCACATCGTAAACTAATCTCACAGAGTAGAAGTTGGAATTTTTGATAGCGGTAAGACACTTCTGCCTCACAATTTAATTCATTAGAAAGAGCCACAAAGATTAGACGATTAATTATAACACAAAGATGAGGAGGAAAATTCTCTTCACGTGCCCTCTGAAGAGAGTTAAGAACAAGCAAGTATCGAGCATTGTGATTCCATGGTTTTTGATGAAAGCATCTATAATTTTGCAGGGAAAAAGTGAGATGACTATCCTGTTCAAGGAATAAAATAATAAAAAGATAGCAAAAAACAACTGCACAGATTGGCTATGAAAAGATTTGATTGAGGATTTAAAAACTATAATAATGCATGGCTACAAATTAAAATATGCGGGTGAAAAAGTAATAACAGTACTTCTGGAGGTATCTGATAGATTTTGGATTAGTATGATACTGCTTCCAGCAAATTGGAAAAGTAAGCTTTGAATTGTTGTTTCCAATGGCATAGCAAGATATTGCTCCAGCACCATGAATATCTGATGCTAATTTAAAACCTTCCTAATTTAGAAGGTCAGGAGGGGCCGATTTGCAACCCCTGATTGCTATGTGATAATTGTTTATCTCATTACAGGATAGCAAGAGATAAACGAGTAAATTCCTGTTTTCCATAAAAAATCGCAGGAGAGATGTTATTATGTTAGTAAAACACTAACAACATAGGTGGCATGAAAAAAATAAGCACGTTGAAAGAAAACGAGAAAGAGAACAACAAAAATTAACCCCAGCTAATTGGAGGTAGGTTATATTAATTTATGGCAGGAACTAACTGGAATTCTCCATATGGATAACATTTATTTATTAAACAAAAAAATATATTAACCATTTTATAACTATCTTAGATGAACCATTAGCTATTGGGCCTAGTTAGTCATAGGCTCATGAAAGAAGAATGAAGAGGGACCACAACACAGTTATAGGCTCAAGCAATGTGCAAGCAAGAATCCAAAACCCCTGCCCCACAATTTACCATCCTTTTTATCGCTAACATATTCATACCATGTCAGCAACAATACACAAGAGAAAAAACTAAATGAGTATAGGTTGGAAAATGTTTCACCATCAAAGATCATTCAATTTACATATATTTAGGGTTCAAGGTTTCACGTTTAGGATGTAGAGTTTAGGGGTTAAAGTTTAGGGTTTTACGGATTAGGGTTTCGGGTCTAGGGTTTCGGGGTTTAGGGCGTAGGGTTTAGGGCGTAGGGTTTAGGGCGTAGGGTCTAGGGTCTAGGGTTTAGGGTTTAGGGTCTAGGGTTTAGGGTTTTAGGGTTTAGGGTTTAGGGTTTAGGGTTTAGGGTTTAGGGTTTAGGGTTTAGGGTTTAGGGTTTAGGGTTTAGGGTTTAGGGTTTAGGGTTTAGGGTTTAGGGTTTAGGGTTTAGGGTTTAGGGTTTAGGGTTTAGGGTTTAGGGTTTAGGGTTTAGGGTTTAGGGTTTAGGGTTTAGGGTTTAGGGTTTAGGGTTTAGGGTTTAGGGTTTAGGGTTTAGGGTTTAGGGTTTAGGGTTTAGGGTTTAGGGTTTAGGGTTTAGGGTTTAGGGTTTAGGGTTTAGGGTTTAGGGTTTAGGGTTTAGGGTTTAGGGTTTAGGGTTTAGGGTTTAGGGTTTAGGGTTTAGGGTTTAGGGTTTAGGGTTTAGGGTTTAGGGTTTAGGGTTTAGGGTTTAGGGTTTAGGGTTTAGGGTTTAGGGTTTAGGGTTTAGGGTTTAGGGTTTAGGGTTTAGGGTTTAGGGTTTAGGGTTTGGGGTTTGGGGTTTGGGGTTTGGGGTTTAGGGTTTGGGGTTTGGGGTTTGGGGTTTGGGGTTTGGGGTTTAGGGTTTAGGGTTTGGGGTTTGGGTTTGGGGTTTGGGGTTTGGGGTTTGGGGTTTGGGGTTTGGGGTTTGGGGTTTGGGGTTTGGGGTTTGGGGTTTGGGGTTTGGGGTTTGGGGTTTGGGGTTTGGGGTTTAGGTTTAGGGTTTGGGTTTGGTTTGGGGGTTTAGGGTTTAGGGTTTAGGGTTTAGGGTTTAGGGTTTAGGGTTTAGGGTTTAGGGTTTAGGGTTTAGGGTTTAGGGTTTAGGGTTTAGGGTTTAGGGTTTTGGGTTTAGGGTTTAGGGTTTAGGGTTTAGGGTTTAGGGTTTAGGGTTTAGGGTTTAGGGTTTAGGGTTTAGGGTTTAGGGTTTAGGGTTTAGGGTTTAGGGTTTAGGGTTTAGGGTTTAGGGTTTAGGGTTTAGGGTACTCTGAGATAGCGCGT